>JBAJHW010000006.1:102099264-107099264 GCA_037013535.1 Intellagama lesueurii | reverse complement strand
TAGTATTATTACTTTTCTGTGGTGCAATGATTCACATTATACCTAAAATATTGCTAAGGAGGGTCATTTGGCAGGAATTTGGGACATTCTTGTATTTTAATTTTTAAAAACTAAAAATAACTAAGAAGTAGTAATATATAATGCCAAGTTACTCTTTTAACAATGCACAGAACTAATTATATTGAGCTACTGTTCCCCCCCCCCCCCCAAAAAAAGGTAAGGAGTAACTTTCAATAGGTTGTAAGTTCTGTCCCTTTCCCATAACTGCTGGTGCATGATTACTTCAGTCCCAGGTGGGAGACACACACACACATATTTCTAGATGCACCTAGATGAAACTGCCCTATATGATTCAGTAGCTATGTTATCATATATGTAGGCTCAGTTAGATATGCTGAATCCCACTTATCAGCTGGTTCCAACAGGTTTGGTTCCAACTTTCTCTTCTTCCTGTAAAACTAACATTACGTATTCCCAAATTAATACCCTATTTGGAGACCAGGATATTTCAAGACTTGCTTGCTCCCTATAAACCTATTGGATTGCCTCATTTTTTCACAGAATTGCTCCATACCTCATCTGTATATTTATTTGTATGTATTTATTTAGTAAGGTAGGTACTTAATTAGTTGTTTGCTATAGTTAGATCCTGCCTTTCCTCTAAAGAGCCCATAGTTCTCTCTTCCTCCACCTTATTGTGCATCTTTAATTGGGGCAGGGTGCATGCACTGGCACAGATCAGCAGAGTTGGCATGTCAGCAGCATCCCATTCTCTGAGATTCCATGGTCAAAAGTAGAGGTTTGAGGTGATTCCTTGTGAAGCCACAGATGCAGGGTAGGCAAAAGCTGGGAGGACAAAACTGCTTCTGGACTAACTGAATGTGGAAACAGGTATAAAGAAAATCTGGGGCAATGAGCATAGGATCCAGGTAAAATCCAGATAACGAGGCGATATAACGATCCAAAAGTGGGGTGGGGTGGGTCAAAGTGAGTGCTAAAATATGCCCCAAATCTGTAGCAATTCTTGCCATTCCTGCTAGGGCTCACATTCCACCCAGACTTACAGTATACATGACACACACTGAGACAGTACCAGCTAGGAATGAGTTGAGGTAAGCCCCCACACTCTAAAGCCATGGATCACACACAAAGAAACAAACTTGCTCCTCTTCCAGAAGTGGTCACCCTTAGATTTGTCTCCCCAACTACCCTGTTTCCCCAAAAACAAGACCTAACCTGAAAATAAGCCCTAGAATGATTTTTCAGGATGCTCGTAATATAAGCCCTACCCCAAAAATAAGCCCCAGTTAAGTGAAACCCCGCCCTCCACCATTGTGCAGCAACCAGAAGAAGATGACATGCCTGTATTTGAATAAATGTAGATTGTTGTACATGAAAAAAATAAAAATAAAACATCCCCTGAAAATAAGCCCTAATGTGGTTTTTGGAGCAAAAATTAATATAAGACCCTGTCTTATTTTTGGGGAAACACGGTATTCTTTGAGATTCCAACTGCTGCCACAAGACCTGCCAACCTAATAGATCACAACCCAATTTCTTCACCATTCGTGTCATTTTACCCAGATTCTAAGCCCATTATTATTAATAATCATAAATTTAAAAGCATATTGGCTTACTTTGACTTGAAGATCTTCGGAACTTTCAGCTGCCATATATAAGGAAAGCAACACAGGTAACACATTTGCTACTGCAACAGCCCGGGCATGTTCTGGAGTGTGTCTTCCAATCTGCCCCAAAGACCAAGCAGCTGCTGCTTTAATATGATCTTCTGGCTCTTCTGACAAGCACACCGCCAGCTGTGGAACCCCCTGCAGTATTAATCAAAAGCACAAAACACTATGGATTGAGGACAGATTTGGAGAACCTGCAAGAGACTGCTGGAGACGGGAAAGAAACATACATGCATACAAGTACGTACATCACTTGGGCCACTTGTGAGGATTGTTTCTGCATATTATGAATTTAAGCATCAGAAAATTATTAATTCTGCTATTTTATCTGAGATAAGGGCAGCTATGCTGACACATTTATTGCTTTCAAGATTCAAGGAGCAGGTGCCACAATTCAGGTTGCAGAACAGAAAGCATAGCTAGTGTTTTTATTAGGTGTTGAAATTCCAAGGTTTCAGATTTCCTGGGTAGGTTTTCTAGAAAGCTACTCCATATCTACTCTGTGCATCTTTTCTTTATTTTGAGAACGCCTCCATGGGTCTTCCACATAAGCTGCCACTCAGATGAATGGATATGGTGTGGCCACAATGTTTGAGAGAACTGCTTATCCGCCCCCATGCCAAACCTTTTCTCCCTAGCAGGAGTCTTCTATATATTTATGCTCTTTTTTGCCCCCACTCCTTCATTCATTTCACACAATAAATTTAAACACAACTAACAGGTTATTATTCATGTGGGCACTGACCCTTACAGATGTAGATTGGAACTTTCATCAGTCAGATTGCCTTTTAGTCCTGACAATTTTATAATTAGAATACTTTGCACACACTCACACAAATCAATACATTCTACTATCCACCAGGAACCATCTGATACATTTAGAGAGAGAGAGAGAATGAGAATGTGTGTCTGTGTGTGAGAGAGAACACCATCAATAATTATACTGCACATCAGGCATTCAAATATTAGATTTCCCTTCTCACTGTCAGGTTACCTAGAAAAACACTTTAGAGGGCAGGAAACCTTAGACACAAAAAGCTTAACAGTCTGCCCATTTTAAACAGAGCAATGCAAGCAATCCAAATGTTGAAAAAAAATAAAGGGGAACAAGAAAGGTGAAAACAAGAGAGAGAGAAAAGGCAAAGTATTGTGGCACTTTATGAGATTTATAGCAAGAAAGACTAATACAGCTATTTCTTTAGAAACTGCAAGAAACCCAAATTATATCTTCTGTTTGAAGACATTATTCAGTTGCAATGGCCTTTACATTTAATAGGGTTTCAGAACTGCCAGTCGTTTATACTAAAATGGGACAGAGTGTAAATGTTAACATTTTGCTTTCTGCAGCATATAATCTTTTTCTTTTAAGTATGTTAGAGCAGAAGAAAAGCAAGCACACTGACATAACAAAAGATGGCCTATTTTATACATTCTCATTTTAGAGACAATTAAAGCTGAGAAATCAAATATTTATTCTAAGAAACCCATTTGCTTGTTCCCTTTTAGCTATTTGGAAAAACACAACTCATTTAGCATCTCATGAAAATGCAAAACTGAGCTAGCAAAAAATATCCATAACATTATAAAAAAAAGAGAACAATCCCAAGACTCTTCTGTTTCCTTGCACACAATGACTAGGCACACAGTTCAGGCTATGGATTAAAATTTAATATAGCCATAGAATGTTTGTTTTGGAAACACAAAAATTATACCAATCAATGCAAAGATAACATTGCATATCACATTTTTACATGTTTCTTTCAGAATCCTTGTCTCTCCTCAAAAAACCTTGAGTAGTTGATCACTACTATTACTATGGAATTTTTAAAAGACAGAACTAGTGGAGACTACTTGATAAATAAAAGGATCCATTTATACATAAACACATTGTGGTAGCACTGACTTGAAAGACAGCAAAAGAATTAAACATTTGTTTCACTCTCCCTTTGAAAACCAGTTTGACTCTGGCTGGATTATGCCTGAAATATTATTTCCATCCTGTGAATGCAGAAATTAAGCAATCAAATATGACAAATATTTTTAAAAGTAACAGTTCAGTCATAGAGATATCTATAAGGGAGAATAACACTAAAATTCCATAAGCCATAGAACAGACCTAATCTCCCTTCCAAGGCTGGAGATAGACTCTCTGTGTGTATCTTTCTTCACATCCATAGCAACCTCCTTTTCAATGTCAAAATGGAAAAGGTAAAAAGAGTGGCCGGGAGGCATGGAGAGGGCAGAATAGGGAAAGTTGAAGATACGCAGCACCCCAAATCATCCTAACTTTGTTAATGTCCCTGACAAGTGAGACGGTTTAGACAGTATAGCACAGTGTCTGGGAGTTAAAAGATCCAGGTTCCAGTCCCCAGTAAGTCATAACATTCATCAGGTGCCCCTGGACCAGTCATTCTTTATCAGCTTGACCTATTTCACAGAGCTGTTGTGGGGATAAAGCAGAAAAGAGTAACTATGTATGCTGCCTAAAGTTCAGTGAAGGGAAGGGAAGACATAAGTGTAACTAATAAGTAAACAAACATACCAGCTGGTCTAAAAGCAACTCAAGATAGCACACATAGTCTGCTCTCAATCCCACTTTATTCTTATACAATTTCTGAGAAATAGGTTAGGCTGAAAGGTAACGATCAGCCAAAGGATATCCAGAGTTTCCTGGCAGGGGTATTTGTATCTGACTCTCCTCCACCTTAGTAATGACACGATGTGTTGCTTAGAAACAAACAAACATATTGCTGTATCTTTGGCACACTCAGATTTTAAAAAAAATCTGATTATAATTTTAACTACAGAAAACCAAGAACTAACCTTGGAAATGATCACTGCCATGGCCAAATTCTCTGAATGAGCAGCCACATAGCCCAACATCATGATACCTGGGAGTCTCACATTTCCTTTGCAGCTGCCAATACAATCAATAACAGCAGCAACTCCCCCTGCATTCACAATAAGTTGTGAGAGCTGAAAGAAGATAAATCAGAAAGGTTACAGATGCTGCAATGTCAAGGAACTATCAACCCATACAAACAAGCAGCCATTTGCCTCCATCTCCAGTGATGGCATATATTGAAAGCTAGCAAATCCATTTTTACGAGTATAACTGAAGTGAAAAACCTGACTGGTCAATTAGCTTCTTTGTATGTTGAGTTGATGTTTACAGGTGCATACAAATAAACTAAGATTAATACAATATGGTTTTCTTTTATCAGAGGTGCTAGTGTAAGCCCATTCACCTCCCTGGACAACTCAGCATTCAAATAAAGACACAAGACTCATTAGTAAGCATGTTCTCAATTAATAAGCATGCTCCTTCTCAATTTACAAGGAAACATGTGGATTATACGTCTCTTGTGTTTGCAGAGATTTTGAAGACCATAAGTACTTTTCTGTTTGCTGCAGCAAAAGAACAGTGCTTTCACATAAGAGAAATGTGTGCAGATCTCTGTCTTCACTACATATGCAGCACATATGAGAAGCGAGACATAGGGCACTATCATCCATAGGGTGACAGTTGTTCTTTCAAATATGCATCTGCCCACATTATACACATAAGAATCAACTCAATCCATCTGGTTCAGTAATGTCTACATTGACAGCAGTTAATTCTCCAGGATTTCAGCCAAGAGTTTCTTCTACGCCTACTTCTCAGTGCTGGGTACTAATCTTGGAACCTTTTGTTTATATAGCAAGTATATAAATTTGCTATACTTGGTTGTATGGAGTAGTATAGGCATTATTTTCCAAAACAGATGTAGAGAGAGATAGCCAACAGAATTTTTTATGGAGTTTCTTGTACAATGTGGTGGTGGTGTGATTTAATGTAGCTTAAGGTTAATGTCCTTATTATAGTGCCTGGAGCAGAGCAGGATATTGCGGCAAAAAGGATCTGTCTATTATAGGAGAAATGGATCTAGATCTCTGTCTCTCTTTCTAGTTTCAGTTGCAGCCCTGCTTTGACCACTTATTCTTCAACTGTGCCATGTGGCTTCCTGGTATTGTTGTTGATAATACCACGAAGTTCACAATAAGACTATGCTAATCTGTGATTTGACAGTGGTTCTGGGAGCTGACTGGAGCATAGAACTAAAACTGGAAAGGCAGACTGGACAGACCCAACCTAACCCAGTTTTGCCCCCCTATGAATTCGGTGCAGTGCTGATCTACTTGAGTGTTGACAGGGGTTGGAGGAAAAGTATCACCAGAGTCCATAGGGCTTTGAACTTCCTTACCACAAAACCTCCCGATTTTGGGACTGGATTAAATACTATCTGTGGATCATCCTCCCTGCTATCTGTCAGCTTCTCTAGTAAGCTAAGAGGAAGATGGCATGGGAAGCTTCAAATGGAGTGCTGAAGGAACTCCGGTCAGTGGTTAAATGTAATTTTAATATTCATACCAACTCTGCCTATGGATTGGTTCAAGATTTCTTGATCTTCATGACCACCATGTTTCAATTTATTACTGACCCAAGACACAGAGCAGGGCATCTTATGTCAAATGGTCAAGGAGGGGTCTGAAGGTATGGAGAAGTCTCTTAAACCATATTGCCATGATCAAATTGTTTCCTGATGATTTTTGGACTATCCACAGTGATTTGCCCATACAAATGTGAAGGACCTATTCAGATAGTCCAAGCTACTGACAGCTCATAACACCTGTGCTGTAGATATGCCAATATGCTACTAGGTTAGATTTGAGGTTTTAATGTTTGCATATAAAGGCATAAGCAACTTTGGACTAGCTTATTTGAGGGCTGCCTTAATCCATATATCTCTGCCAAGCACACTGTTCAGTTATACAAGACTTACCAACTATACTATGTGTTGTTTGTCTTGTGCCTGTTAAATACAGGGCATTTAGCATGACCACATCATTATCTGTATTAAGCAAGCACTGTTGAATTTCCATCAGTTGCTCAAAAACATTTATTTTTACATGAACTTTCCATGATATGTGACCCAGCCTTTTTTAACCATTTGGCATGAAGGAAGGAAGGAAGGAAGGAAGGAAGGAAGGAAGGAAGGAAGGAAGGAAGGAAGGAAGGAAGCTAGATGAGGATTTATCCCAATCTTTTAAAGATTTTTTTTCTCAATCTGTCCCATATGAAAGGTTTCAACATTAACTGTGAGGCAGAACCAACAGGAAAAACCATCCAGTATTCCACAATACTTCAGAACAGCAAATTCTACTATACTTCCAAAAACTATTCATCCTGTGGTTTTGGCATAAATCTAAGGGACAGCAAAGTACCACTGTTCAAGCCAGGGCTTCACAGTCCATGTTATTTCAAAGAGTATTCGGAAGGCAACTGGAAGCAATCCAAGGTTCCAAATAAATGGTACAATATATTTTTAATAATTTTGTTTTCCATAGACAGGAAAATTTAGGCTTGGGTGAATATTTCACCATCAAAAATGTATATGATAAAAGTTTAACCTTCAGTGTATCTAATACATTAAAAAAAACCACAAAAATCCATTGGACTCTAATGCTGGACTTCTTAATATATTCTGAAAACATTTTTTTTTAAAGTTCTCTTATCCTAGTACTACACAGTACCTTGTGAAGACTTCCAAAAGGAATAAAGTATCACTTGCCTCTCATATGCTTCCCTTTACACTAAGGCCAGAGAATCCTCTCTGATTTATCTCACAGTTCCAAGTATAGCAGGGGGCAATTTGTTCCAATTATGTAATGGCAGCAGCCATTTTGAGAGTATGGAAAGACAGCACTGCCCTGGTGGGCCCTCCCCCTTATTGAAGAGTGGTAGTAGAATGGTAATGCAGGAAAGAGTAGAGAGGATGGGCAGCAGTGCAGACTGTGGTACTCCAAAGGGAAGTGCCAGTTCAGTGTCCATAGACATTTTGAGAAAATTAAGATGGCAGCTAGAATTACCTTGTCCAGCTCTTCTCTTTTTCAAACTGCTATGCCATTAAAACATACTTTGCTTAAAACAAGGAGGCCAGCTGCAGGAGTGGTGGGTGTCCAGCCTTCTCCTACCATGGCATATACTGACATGGCTTTCTTGCTTGGAACCTACTTTTGATATTTTAAGCATCAGACAACAGCCTTCTAAAACCACAATCTTGCCTCTCAATTCAGTTTGGTCTGTTTCCTTTGATGAGCTGTTGTCTTATGCTACTCCTAGTGATTGTGCTGTTTTCAGTGTCTTCCAATTACAATTACTTGTTTTTCATTTAATAAGCCAACCTACAAATTTCATTAAATGATGTGATGTAAATTTTTCAAATAGATAAATATATATATGTACATTCTCATTTTGGGAACTCTTCCTGCTTAACTCAAGAAACACTTTTGAAAAAAGTTTTTTAAAACTGACTAAATTCCCAGAATTCCTCAACTACCATGGTCAGTGGATACGTTGGGGGATTTTGTGATCTGTAGTCTGTTTTTATGAGTTCTGTAACGTTGAACTGAAATGTTTCAAAATAGCAAGCACATTTGGGATTAAGGTTTCTCTAATAACATGTCTCCAATAACATGTCAGGTTAACAAACGATATGAACTGATTTAATTTTTTATAGGACCAGCTAGCCCAATACTGTAAATGATTTTAAAACAGGGCAATTGCTTCAACTGAGATTCTTCATTTGATGCCAATTTAGTCTGCTAAAACCCTTTAGAAGACTGATAGTGTGTGCAGATCACCTTCTGAAGAGCAAGTATGAACAGGATTCTCTCTAGATCAAATTCTATATCTTAAGTAGAGCTTGGTGAAGCTCAGTACCAGATTCGTCTGCTGAGATTGCTGCAGCTTGCAATTCAGCCACCCCTCCCCCGCTCCTGCTGCTGCAGCCACCACAACTACCTCCTCCTCCTCCTCCTCCTCCTCCACTTCAAATGCAAGAGCTTTTAGACTCAGAGCAAGGACTCCTGTGGAGATTATGCTCCGCGGCACAAAGGAAGTTTTGACTACAGTGAGGATTCCCCAAATCCTTCTTCCTCCCCCAAACCTCACGGCAGCATCAGAGCTGCTAAAACAGCACCTCTCACACTATCCATCTGACACTGGGGGTGGGGAAAGCATCTCTAAAGAAGTAGAGCATCTGAAATAATATGAATATAGGACGTTCAGGTGGGTTTACAGGGTTTAAATAAATACAAACCTCTTAATAAGAAGAAATCACTGCACTCTGAATGTTCTTCTTTCAACACATTGTAACCTTCCCAGCCTATTTGATTTTTTTTCACACTACTATTTTACTGCAATTTTGGTGCGCTGAAAATTGTGTGTGAATTGAAAATGCACAACATTTCCAGATGAAGTGTAATGCATTATATCCCAGATCTCATGATATTTGACACCTGGACATGTATATTTATTTCACAAGTCTGTGGGAAAGCATTATGTGATTTGCAATTCAGTTATTTAGTTCAGTGGAGGTATATAGGCTTTACTCCAAATATATGCTGTACTTACATGACTTTGTATGTTGATTTTGAAATGTGAATAAGAAAGAAAGAAAGAAAGAAAGAAAGAAAGAAAGAAAGAAAGAAAGAAAGCAGATGAATCTGATTTGGTTATTACTTTTTAATAATTTCATCAGCCCATAATCCATGAATTCAGATGTACTGAATTTCACGTTAGTTTATAATAAGTATTTTAAAGGTAATCAAATTATTGTCATTTTACTAGGGCAATGCATTTTAAAAAGAATTTCACACCATTGTTCCAAAGAGTCCCTGTAAAAAATAAAAAAGGGGGGGGAGACAATCCAACACAATGTGGAACTTGAAAAATCCATAAATTTAAAAGGGGGGTTCCAAACACTTCACTGTGGCCGAAGAATATTTGTTCTTCATTAGTGCCTTTCATATCCTGTGTGTCCCCACTGTTACATATACTTTCCACATTAATACCCACCAATAAGGAAAGCCAATTTTTCTCATTTCCCTACTCCCTATTTGTATTCCAAGCACATTCAATAACAGCAACAAACATTTCCTTTTTTTTCTTCTTTGCAGCAATGGAAATTCCACAGAGCTTTTTTCTTTGCCTAATGACAGAATAATACTAGGGATTTTTAAAAACATTTATTTAAACTATAAACACTAATAACATGACCTTGTATTTGCATTCTCAAGGTTTTACCTCAGGCGTATGCCTTGCTATCTCTCTAATTAGAGTTGCAGCATTTTTCTTGACATATTCATCGGAGTCCTTCAGGCATGTGAGTACAACAGGGAAAATTTCTGCTTCAACCACCATTTCTGCCAGATCCACAGAATGTTTTGCTATCTGGCTGAGAGCTGATAGCACCTGACGCTGGTAAATAAGAATGATTGTTTTATAAATGGCTTACTGGGCAAACACTTTACAGGCACACAGACTCAAGAAAAAAAAGACAACTTCCCCTAGAACTGGGAAAATTCAAAACATCCACAAGTTTTACTAAATTTATACCCCTTCTAATTTAATAGAAACAAGACAAAAAGCAACCAAAATCCCTTCTCAACAAAGATAGACACACCTACTTGAAAGACATTCACATTCAATTCAGCTGAACTACTTCCAAGTAAATACAACATGGACTGAGGAAATGTACTTTTTTTTACAAGCAATTCAAAACAGAAGACAAGACATGTAGTTTATTGCTCTCTTTTAAAACCATTACACATAAAATAATTGCTTGTTTCTTTCCAAATACAAAGCACAGATCCCAAGAAATCAGCTGTTGTCATTTAAATTTTAATATCTGAAATGAATGTTAAAAGGTTGCTATATTAATTAAACATGTATGTGGAAAATGACATTTGCTATTAATTGTCACAAAATGCCATATTATTAAAAAGACGAAGGGGTATTATGGTACTATAGGTACTATTCAATGTACTGTGTCATGTCTTTTTGCTGGCAAAAGCGAGCAAATTCAGAAGGAAAACAAAAACATAATGCATTATTGAAAACATAGAGGTTTATACCCAGATCCTACAGTGACTTACTAAAAGCAAGTATCTCCAAAACAAATGGGCCTCCTCCCAAACAAATATATTTAGTGATGCAGAGCTATCTTTCTAAGAATATCCAGAAGTGCAGTTATAGCATTAGAACACTAAATTATATTTGTTGAGCCAATTAAGTGTTAGGAAGGATTAAGATGTAAAGAAAATTCTTAGATATAAAGAAGCTTTTGAAAAAACTCTAATAAGTCCATCACACACGGTTGCCAAGAAATCAGATAATTTCAGCATTTAAAGATGAGTTGCCTCATTTTCCCCATTAGATATTTCCACCATGTATTTACACAGCAGTGGTATCAAAAACAGCCAACCTCCCCTTTGTCAACTTAGAAATATGTCGTTTGGGATGAGAGCCCTTTTAGATTAATATGCTTTTCTCAGTATCCAATCGCAGCTGAAGCCTGGTTTCCTTTCAAGGGAGAGTGAGAGAAAGAGGGGAAAAGTAGTTTTGAAAAGTACCTTTAGTTTGGCATCAGGGTTGAGGATCATCTGAGCCAAGTGAGCAATTGCCCCCGCATCCACCACTGTCTGTGCTAACTCTGGAGAATGCTTTGCAACATCACTGAGCGCAGAAGCAGCAATCCTTCTCAAAGCAATCTCTGGCTCCTGGATACAAAGTACTAAAAGAGGAATGGCTCCAGCATCGACCACAGCTTGTGACAGTTCTGTTGGTCCAATGAAAGTAATTAAGCGAGTATGGGTGACTGACCCTTGTGCAAGCCATTTTTCACCCTGACAGATACAGCAGGAGGGGGAGAACGGAGGGTGTACTTCAGTGCCTTGACATCTGCATTTCAAATCAACCCTCCTAGTTTCATGAACCATGTGGACCAATCTTCCAGCTCAAAAGAATACAGGTCAATAGATGGACCTCCATTTACATGTACACATTTAAGGTAGATTAGGCTGAAATGGCTTGCTTACCCCCTGTGTGTATGTGTGTGCATGTGTGTGTATTTGTGCCTTTTTAAAGAGTAAGCAGATGTCAGCTGTTTAAGCACTGACTGTTGTACATCGATCAATAGGCAAGCAGTTTTTGCATAGCTAACAATGAAGAAAAGCCAAAATGCCAAAACATGCTCTCTTCCCCCACCAAGTTAATTTAGGTGATATTTACCCCATTCCTAAGAGAAGCATAAAATGTCATACTTAAAATACATTAACGCTTAGTTTTGTTAAAAGTAATATACAGTATATTCCACTTAAAAAACTAATGCGTTAACTTCAGACATCAAAACACATTTTAAACACTGCATTTTTCATTGGTAAACTACCTGAAACAGTCTTTTCCACAATAAATCTCTGTAACAGACAGTTGCATTTAGCTGCCATGATCAGTTGCTTGCATCTTAACCTGAAAACCCTCAATTAACTGATATAGCTAGTATACTGTTATAGCAGAAATTCATTATCCTCATTTCGCATATTTGTAATTAGCTTCAGTAGCGAAGGAGAAAATTAAGGGACAGCAAATGCTAAGATTATAACAAGGGCTACTTTGGGAGATGATGGGAAATGAACACAAACCCCATTAATTTCAAATGGGCTATTATGGGTTCTTAAATATGGTTTTGTTAGGTCTTCTCCTTGTTATGCACATACTCTCTTATCTTTAACATTTAACCCACTTTACACTGCCATGGCAACAAATAGTTGTTGTAATTCAAGGGCCCAACTTTGATTCTGCATTTACAGTTCATCAATCAAAGCCTTTGGAGAACTTTCTTAATCGCAGTAGTATACCCACAAATTCCCAGTCTCCACTGATGTGCTAACACATGCCTACAGTCACATAATTATTTTTAGTAAGTACTTAGACATACTTTGCACCTATGGCAAATAAATAACATTTTAAATTGTTCATACACTTAGTGGATTACAGATGTTAATCTGACAGGCTGAAGCTCCAGTGGCCTACTCTACTGTATGTTGGATTGTATCCAAGATATGTATAGTATTTATACTACACAAAGTACAGATCCTATATATGAGTTTTTCATGTGACTTCCTCTTCAAGCCTGTATTTTATTCACAATACTCTAGCTGTAATTGTACAGAAAGAACGCACTGTAGTAACTATGCATTTGTCATAACAATTGAATATAGATACCATGATACGTTTGTTTTTCTTTCCCTAAATATGCATAACTGCAATAGATAAATAAATTATTTATGTTACAGTATTTTGCAAAAAGAGAATGTCCTTTTGGAGAAGTAACTTTATATTTCACACAGAAAAAGGAGACATAGGACTGGTACTTTAAACTGATCACTGTACAAACAAAGAAACTGAACAATCCAAGAACCTATTTGGGCAGAATACTTGCATTAAAAGATCTTCTGATTCTCCCCTCCCCACTTTTCTATTAAATACCGTTGGGACACATTTGAAGATATATCTGAATTCCTTTTCTTCCCCTTACCAAGTGGCTTGTGGACACCAGTATGATAAACATGATTTCTGGTTATAACATAGAATTCAAACTTTACAAAGCAGAGTTTAATTTATAAACACCCAGTCCTTCTTCTGTGATCACTTTTTCAGATTAGCCCTATCATGAATTTTCCAACAGAAACACAGTTTATATATGTATGTATAAAAGTTCATTTTCCTTTTCTCACAAAGGGAACCACTTATTTTACATTGTTCAAACCTCTGAAACAACCAGGCTATGAGAGTGAATTCTCTATGAGAGCAAAGGCACAGAAGGATTGTGAATAACAAGTAGAAATAAAGGGAGCAGATGGGAAATGTGTGAGAAATGACGTAATATATAGTTCTACAGAAAGCTTTGACTGATGGAGAATTAACTCTAAAATCAAAATTGGGCAACTGAATTACAATATATATAATGTGTATATGTGTAAATACACACACACACATACATATATGCAAACATATAATTCCTCTAATAGATTTGGTGGTCCTAAGCTAAGCACCTGTCCATTTACAAATGGTTCAAGCTTGATTTCCTCTAGGACCCATTTGTTCATCCTTCTAGCAGTCCAGGGTCTCTGCAAAGCTCTCCTCCAGCACCACATTTCAAACAATTTTTTTGTTCCTGTCAGCTTTCTTTACTGTCCAGCTTTCTTTACTGTCCAGCTTTCATACATAGTAATCAGGAATACAATAGCGTGGATAATCTTGGCGTTGGTCTCCAATGACACATCCTTAGACTTGATGATCTTTTCCAATTTCAAGTCATTGCTGCTTTCTGCTAGTAAGATGGTGTCTTAAATTACTGATGTTTCTTCCTCAAATTTTCACTCTTCCTTCATCTAAATTTAATCCAGCTTTCTGAACGTTATGTTCTGTGTACAGACTGAATAGGTAAGGGGATAAAATGCACCCCTGTCTGACTCCTTTGCCTATCAGAACCCATTTTTTCCTCCATATTCTGTCCTAACAGTAGCTTCTTGCTCACAATTTAGGTTATGTGTCAGGACAATCAAGTGCTGAGGCACATCCATAGCTTCTCATGATTCACACAGTCAAAGGCTTTGCTGTGGTCTATTTCAGGTCTTCTTCTGAAACTCTTCGGTATGCTTCAGAAGCCAGTGGATATTTGTAGTATGATCCTGAGTGCTTCTTCCTTTACAGAATCTAGCTTGAACATCAGGGATTTCTTGCTCCATATAAGGTAAAAGACTTTGTTGAACATCACTTTGCTTGCATGAGAAATTAGAACAATTATCCTATAGTTGTTGTGGGTTTTTCGGGTTGTTTGGCTGTGTTCTGGAGGTTTTTTCTTCCTAACGTTTCACCAGTCTCTGTGGGCAGCATCTTCAGAGGACAGAATTCTGTCTGTGTTCTGGTGTAGTGTGTGCCTTCGAGAACACAATTATCCTATAGTTACTGCACTCCTTTGCATCCCCTTTCATAGGGATTGGAATGGAATTAGAATTTTACTTTCCATTATATAATACAGTGGTGCCTCGCAAGACGAAAACAATTCGTTCCGCGAGTCCCTTCGTATTGCGAAAACGATCGTCTTGCGAAGCGCGGTTTCCCATAGGAATGCATTGAAATTGCCTTCAATGCATTCCTATGAAACACCTCGCAAGACGAATGCCATTTTTTTCGTCGTGCGAGCATCACTGCAAGACGAAAAAAAATCGTCTTGCGAAGCACGGCCATAGGAAAAACCATCTTGCAAAGCGCCTAGGACATCGCAAAATGCTTTCATCTTGTGAGTTTTTCGTGGCGCAAGGCGTTCGTCTTGCGAGGTACCACTGTACTCAGTTCTGTAGAGGGCATTTTGTGCTATACTGCTATATAGGCTTCCAAGTGATGGAAAATGTGTGTATCCCTCCCCCAGCTTGAACTGGAGTATTCCTTAGAGAGTGGAGATACTTTACAACATTCACAGGTCCTACTTGTTCACTCCTTTTTTACAAAACTGTGGCCACTTCAACCTGAGTTGCCACCCTGTCTGCTAAATCAGCATTCAGTGAGGAGGTTCAGTTTAAGCTGTGTGTGAAGGCCTTCCTTTGACTCCAAGGTATGCCTTTTTCATCACTGGATTTCTAGTGCCACTGATTGTGCTGATCAGATTTCAGTCAGCCTTCCTGAATTGTTACCAGTGACTAACTGCAGACTATCCATTGTTAATTAATTATGCCTCTCCAAACAAATGTTTTGTGACCAGCTATGTATAAAGTTTGATTTCATTCAGAATCAAATACTTGTCATCCATATGAGAGAGAGAATTCCCTGATAGGCTGTGTGGTCAGTTTTGTGCGCTGTGTATTACTGTTTCCATGGACACAAGTTCTGTACGTGTCTGAATCTACAATTGCTTCATGAAGAGAGAAGAAAACCACTCTGTAAAATCATGTTCTGGTAATTTACACATACTTTATAACAACTACTTTGCTCTATCTTTCAGTCTTCACCATCTAAACTATGACAATGAACAATTCATAAATCTGTTCAGCATTTCTTCAACTTTACCATATGTTTGGATTTACATCCTGTTTTTCCTACAGAAATCTTTGATGATGATGATGATGATGATGATGATGATAATAATAATTTGTTTTCCTCTATACTTCCAACCAGCATTGTCAATCATCAGGGGTTATCTGAATTAAAAAACCCATCTAGAGGACAGCACATGGCTGCATATACTGATCCATTTCCAGGCACAATTCAAAGTACTTGTTTTAACCCATAAAGCTCTAAACAGTTTGGGTACAAGCTTTCTCAGGGACCATATCTCCTTTTATGAGCTTGCCTGGGTGTTCATATCATTATGAGAGGCCTTTCTCTCATACCACCACCTTCACTGGTGCTGTTGGTGGGGACATGGGAGAGGGTCTTCTCTGTCGCTGCTCCCAGACTTTGGAACTCCCTCCTACAGGAGGCCAGGCTGCCCCCATCTTTGCTGTCCTTTTGCAAGCAAATGATGACCTTTATCTTCAGGCAAGCTTTCCCTTAATTATTGGCTGCCTGAGTGGGTTTTTTAAAAGGACTGTTGTGCCTTACTGATTTGAATGTATTTTTGCTGTTGCTTTTGTTTACCACTTTTAGTGCACTATTTGTTTGATCCTTTTTAATATTTGTATACTTACTGTTTTCAGCTTTAAATATTGTCTTTTAGTGATGTAAGCCACTTTGGGTCCTCTTTAAGGAAAAAGATGGGGTAAAAATATTTTAAATAAGTAATAAAATAAATAAAATTAGCATTTATATCAAAGCTTGCATTACAGAGAGTATGGAGGGCCATGGAGGGATCCACTAGCTACTACATATAAAAACGTACATGGGAAGAATATGATTTGGCTGCCCCTGGGATAATGAATGAGTGATGCTTGTAGGTCACCCTTTGATTCTTCCCCACGATCTATGACAGAAGAGAAGAAATGGACTCATGGGTCTAATGTAGGTCACAGAAACTAGATTACACCTGCTGGAAGCTTGTCTTTGACATGGCCCTCAAGCCCCTCAACACACTTGGAGACCCTGTATCTCCAATCGGAGCAACAGAGTCTCTGTCCTTTACTTTTAGCTTGTACTCTTGCAACTGGTACTTGTGTGAGGTGGAATGTCATTGGTGCACCCAGGCTCATATGCAGCAAAAAGAATTATGTTGAGGGTATTTGGCCTGGGTATCTGGGTATTTGGGTCCTCCATCACCTACTTTTTATCTCCTATCTCTGATCTAAGGATTAATTTGCTCAGCACTTTTTCAGGGTTCAGAGGACTTCACATGCATCAACATAGCAATGTTTAGAACACCCTGTAAGGTAGGTTTGTACTATTACCCCCATATTCTAAGGAGAAACAACATCTAAACTAGAGATTCCTTGGATCACAAACATGACACTACTATAGTACATCACAATTGTGGTCACATCTGACGTATCTTGCCCAAAAAGTTACCTGTTTTGAGGAGAAAGAGAGGTTACTTACCTGTAACTCTGGTTCTTCGAGTGGTCATCTGTGAATTCACACTAATGGGTTTCATCTGTGCCTGCGCAGAGGTCTCCGGAATATTCCAAAGCTTTATACTACATTCGTGAAGGACCGCCCCCCCTAGCCCACGAGGTCCGCCCACCCTCACAGTTACCTCAGTTCCCAACATAGCCCGCCGCTGCATCAAAGGATACAGGAGTGACGGACAGAGGGGAGGACGGGCGGGAAGTGTGAATTCACAGATGACCACTCGAAGAACCAGAGTTACAGGTAAGTAACCTCTCTTTCTTCTTCGTGGTCTCTGTGAATGCACACTAATGGGTGACTAACAAGCTTACCTTGCAGGTGGAGGGACATCACGTAAGGACTGGAAAAACACAGCTCTCCTGGAGGCAGCATCTACTTTGACTCTTGCGTCCACCCTGAAATGGGAGGCAAACATTGAATGTGTTGCCGAAGTAGCAGTTTGCAAATGTCCATCAATGGGACTCCGTGTAAGGACGCTGCAGAGGAGGCTGTCATCCTCGCCAAATGAGCCTTAATACCTTAAGGTAAAGGTTGCTTGGCGAGTTGTTATGTCAATTGTATAGTGTAGATAATGCATCGGGATATTGTCGGCGAGGATATCCTAATAACCCCTTGCGGGTGGTACGTTGACATGAAGTCTTTAGACTTTGTGAATGGGGCCGTCTTGTAGGTATAAAAGGTCTGGGCCCTTCGGTGTCTAATGCATGTGGTGATCTGTCCAGATCAGCAGTAGGGTACAGAAGAAAGGTCGGTAAATTTATTGTTTTGAGAGAGGAGATGTGTTCCAATGTGATAGCTGGAAACTTGAAGGGAGGACAAACGGTCGGTGTAACACATTTGACAGAGACCACTGAGGAGTAGGTGGGGTTGGCAACAGTCGAGTATTGGTCACTCTTGAAGGAACGGTTTATGGTTCGATGTTTGAAATCATTGCAGCATTTGGATCCGGTGATTGGTCTGCTATAAAAGCTGAAATGCAATTTTTGAGCGTAAAGAGTGACAGTTGTTTGCCGACAGATAATTGGTAATGGTTTGTAATATAGTGAGCCAGAGTTGTTTGGCTACCGTAGAACGGTGAGTATTGTCTTGGTACGATCTTTCGTGATTTCATCTATTGCCTTTAGATGGAGAATGATAGGCAGGAATAGATATATGAGGTGAAAGTTAAATCTGTCATGAGGGCGTCCTGTAGGGGTCCGTGGCCCATGTCCGCTGTTGAGTGACAGAGGTTGCCTTGGTATATTGGTGTGTTGCAGAGGTATCGATGTGAGGGGATTCCAGATCTTGCACGGTAAGGGAGAAATTGTATGGTCTAGTGACTTGTGTTGTGGGTATTCATTATGCTGGGTACACTTGCTCCTTGTCTTTTGTGACGATATATAATGCCATGGGGAATATATGGCGTTCGATGCACCGTTGCGAAATTAGGTGCAGTGATGTTGTCCGTTGCGACTCGGGCGACCTTGCCTCGGATGAGAGATTTGAACGGTATGAACGCCTGGAAGCAGTTAGGCGTTGTAGGTTGTTTTTATGTAGGTGCCGTTGTGTGGCCTTTTTTGGTAACATGATCCCTTGGATTTCCGCAATTCGCATCCTGTCCAGTGGTGTTGTCGTGTGGAGTGTTCTGTATAAGCAGTTTTAAGGGAACAAAAGTTGTCCCCTGAGGAGGTTGTGTTGTCTGTTCCAGCAAAATAGCTGAGGTGGTAGTTGCAGGTGATCATGAATCTGCTAGATGATAGATTTGACATTAGATTGGCAGGAGCGAAATGCCAAGATTGAGGTGAGTGGGGGTTTTTGTTTGTTTGTTTGTTTTTTGTAATCTTGCATGTGCAGTTACAGTGGATGGTTACGAATCTGGAAGATATCTCCCCTTTTTTTGTTGTTGTTGTTGTTGACTTTCAGACCTAGATCTGGAAGGAGAGGAAGGATTGTTTGGGTGTCCTGTGACCTCCTTGGATTAAGGTTGGGAGGCCACGAGCCGATGTTCTATGTAGGTAAACTAGCATAGGTGCCATGCCTTTCGTGAACACTTATGGCGGTGCAAGGAGATTGAAGGAAAGAGCCTTGATATCGTAAACCTGATTGTGGAATCTTCGATGAATGTGATGTGCGGTGATGTGACAACATGCATGGATTAAATCGATGGTGGTGAGTCCATTGCTTTTTTTTTTGAGGAAGTGATAAAGTCCATTCTAGTGTTCCTTGCGAAAATTCCTTTGTATGATGTACTAGCTTAGTTTTCTAGGTTGAGGATGAATTTAAATCCTCCATCTCTATTCAGAGTCTTGAAGTGATGAAAAGGGAAAATTTAGATGGTTAAAGGGGTATTGACGAGAAATATGGCATCCCTTGAGAGAAGGGGACTTAATTCCTGCTTGAGGATTCGGATGGTGGTGTTGAAACGAGTTCAAGGGGAGATAGGTGAGTAAAAAAAAATTGGGGGGGTCTATAGCCATGATGGTAAGTATCTACGAACTAGTGGTGATGACGGTCTATACTGGTGAGTTGAGAGGTAAGTGGTTGTTTAAAAGAGAAGATGTTTTGTGCGGATCTGGGGCCTGAGAAATCAAAGGTCATGCTTTTGCTTTTTTTCAGAGTGTGTGAAAGGTTGTTTTGCGCGTGATCGTTGAGGTATCTGTCTTGACTGAAATGCTGACATTGATTGGTTTGAGTATTTATTTTTATCATAATATGTTCTAGGTTGTTGATAATTGTATGGTTGGCGCCACTGTGGTCGCTGAGGTGTGTAATAGGATTGTTGATAGTTAAATGACCGAGCTGTTTTCTTTAATTTTTGTAGGTTCTCCAATATCTCACCAGTCTTCTGATCGAAAAGACCGGAATCATCAAAGGGTAAGTCCTCTATTCTCATTTTGATATCATCTGGGATATGTGTTGATCTTAATCATGCGTATCTGCGTAATGCCACCGCAGAAACCAGCTGTCGTGATGATGCATCTATGATGTGCCTAGCCGTAATTCTTTCTTGACGTGCGAGGCCCATGGCCTCCTGGTGAAATGCAAGGTCGCGGGCTTTGTACTCTCCTGCAGCAGATTGGAGAGATGGGAGTGCTTTATTCCACAAATAGCGGTGGTATGCTCCCATTGCTGCGATGTAGTTGGCAGCTCGAAGAACGAATGAGGCTAAGGAATAGGCCCTGCAACCTGCTATGTCAAGTTTTCTGCCTTCTTTGTTGTTAGGGGTTGTGGTGGAGCGATTGCGTGTCCTATTTTGTGTCGCGTCAACGATCAGTGAGTTTGAAGGCGAATGTTTAAACAAGAATGTGGTATTGTCACTGTGCGTTTTATAAAGGTTTTCAACTTTTTTAGATATTTGTGGTATTGAAGATGGTTTTGACCGCGTTTCTTTGGTGAGTTCTAGCAAGGACAGAATGAAACTCATGCTAGGTGGTAGAGTCTGTCGTCATTAATATCCTCGAAGACCTTATCAGATTGTCTTTGTGATGGCTGTTGTATATCAAGCTCCATGGCCTTGGCTATTCTGATAATTAGTTGTGAATATGAGAAAAAGTCATCGGAAGGAGAGGGTGGATTATTGGTGAGGGTATCAGAATCCGGTGTAGGCAGATTGGGTATTGATTCTTGGTCGATGACCGAGTGAGAAGAGTCAGAAGAATGAGATGACTGGGTGGGAGAGGTAGGGTAATGTTGAGTAGGAGCTGTTTCCGAATGAGTATGCTGGAGTTTAGATGGAGTCATTTGATTCGCTATCATAGACGTGCGATCTCTGGTATGCCCTTTATGTGGGGCCTTAGTACCGGTAGCCACCGTCTGATCAGTATACTGCAAGGGAGGTTTGTCAGCTTGTTGTTGTTGGCCTGGTACCAAGGTTTGTTTCGGTACCATGTGTTTAAGCTGAGGCCGGTCAGTTTTTTGTTTAGTTAGTTTGTGTCTCTGTACCGGGGCAGATGAGATGGAGTCGTCATCTGATGTTGATCGGGATCGGTAACCCTCATGGTACCGTGGTCTGTATCTGGGCGATACGGATGATTCGGAATAGTCGGAATCATAGTAACGTCGATGATGGTGTCGCCTTCCTGGATGGAGTTCGAGCTCAGCAGAAGGGTTCCGATATGCTCGATAACGAGAGCTTTCATAGGCTGGGTCATTGTATTCAGGAGGCTCATATAGCCTGACCCTCTGAGATCGCCTATGTCTTCTGTACCGTTCTCGGTGCGTGAAGGACTCAGGTGGAGACATGGGTCTCACGGTATCGGCACCATGGTATTTACGATGAGAAGTTTGATGTTCTTTCCTCGACCTCTTGCAGGGAGGAGAAACGTTGGGTGCTTGATCATGATGGTCGGATTCATAAGCCGACACTGGTCGCACTGTCGCTATAGGGCTGGAGCGCAGTGAAGTTGGGATCACTGTAACCTCCGCGGTATTGACCAGAGGTGTGGGAGAGACAGCAAGGATAGGTGACTCAAGTTGACCCGATGGTGGTATCAGAACGTCCTCTGGAGACTCAATCGTCACTGTGGGTGTAGGTGGTTTTTACAGAAGGGTATCAGCTGCTTTCTTTCGTTTCTTAGTTTTAGAGGTGTCTGATATGGAAGGGGACTTCGGTATCGGTGTCGATGTGTCCGAATTCGGTGGTTTCGATTTTGATTTTTGGGTAGTTTTAGCAGACGATTTGGTGGATGAAGAGACTGTTGATAGAACCGAGGATTGTCTCGGGGGTTGCACTGTATGAGGCGAATCCATTGTCTGAGGTTTAAGAGATTTTTCCCAGAGAAAAGACTTGAGTCTTTATTGTCTTAATTTTAATGCTTGTTTTGTAAGGTTTTTACAAAATTGGCAAGATGATGTTTGGTGGGCTTCCCCCAAACAGAACAGGCAGATATTGTGGCCGTCTGTAAGGGAAATTTTATTAGAGCACGACGTGCACTTTTTGAAGGGGGGGAGGGGTGCCATAAATGGCGGGAGAAAAGGGGGAAAAGTCCAAATAATGGACTTATCTAATGATGTTATGGTAAATGTCGATTAGAAGAGTTCAAAGGTTGAGGGGAAAAACGGTCCTATTATTCCTTTTTTATAGAAATATCTAACGAACACAGCAGCTCGACGGAGGAGAGACCTCATGCGGCAGCGGTAAAAAGGAACTGAGGTAACTGTGAGGGCAGGCAGACCTCGTGGGCTAGGGGGGCGGTCCTTCACGAACGTAGCATAAAGCTTTGGAATATTCCGGAGACCTCTGCACAGGCGCAGATGAAACCCATTAGTGTGCATTCACAGAGACCACAAAGAAGAAACCATATTACTTCAGTTTTTTTCCATGATACCTACTAGAACATTGGCACTAAAAATATTCTTCAGTGTTAAGAATACTGTTACCTGCATTGTGCCTTGCTATATAGCCAAGAGCCCAAGATGCTGCTTCCTTTACACCAGGATCAAAATCTTCCAAGCAGATCACCAGGGTATCAAGTGCTCCACAGTCAACTATTGCCTGGGCCAGCTGAGGAGAATGTTTCCCAACTGCTCGTAATACAAACGCAGCTGCTTTCTTGTAGAAGCGCTACAGACATAAAGGGAAGGGTAGAAGCATCTCCAGTTATTTAATGTGGTGGAGTTACAAAAGCCAGAAAATAAATTAAGACATTAAATAATTTTGTACAAATTAACTGTTTATATTACACTAGGCATATACTTAAGGGACCCATTATGTATTGTTCACTGTGGGGGGAAAAATATAAGACATTTTATATTATCTCCTTGGGAAATCTCTGGATCAGCATTCAGCATGCAGCAATTAGTCAGCAGCTATTTGGACTTCCTAATAGACTAAGAAGTAGTTAAAACTTTGGCCTAAATCAAGTTGTTAATTCCAGCTAGAATAAACACACTGAATGAATGGGATTTATATAACTGTTCTTACTCAGCAGTTGGTTCTGCAGGTCTAGTGAGTCTAGCAACTGGATTGGGCCTGCTATACTAGAATATGAATGTGCATGGGGAAACCAGGCTATAATGCAGCTCCTACTAGGAGCCAAACAGAATTCTGTGCCGAGGTGTTTACCAGCAATTGCAGCCAAGCAATATATCCCAAGCAGGGCTCTTCCAAGACCTGCAAGAGGTGATTCCAACATCTAGCTTGTCTTTAGACCACTAGGTCAGAAAATGATAAAGCTGTGGCACTAGAGCAGCCATTCTCAACCTTTGTTTGGCCACAGCCATAAACCTAATATGAATGAAATATAGGCCAAATCAGCATTGTGTAAGTTGCATAACAAACCTTATGTGGTGTGTGAAGAATTGTTTCCAGTCTATGGCCCACTTCATATGTGCCAGGGCCTCCCAGGGAGTGATATGCCCCCAGTTGAGAATGGCTGCTCTAGAACCTCAGATAAAGTGCTCAGTAGGTGTGTGCTTCCTCTTGAGAAAATACAAAGGCTCCCATGAGTCAGAGTCCCATTTATACATTACTCAACCAATCTGCTTTTCACATGGTGCAAGACTGAACACAAACCCATGGCCCTCCAGTGATGTTCACACAGGCCCAGAACACTGGCTGACAAAATATTAATGAATTGTATATTAACCATTTCTTTAAAAAAAAAACACACAGGCAGTCTAACAGATCAGAGTTCCTGTTCCATGTAGAAACTTGCCAGTCTGCAAATCAGAACTCTGCTTCCATTTAAAAAAAACCTGTGCTAGGCAGCAAACCAGAGTTCCTGTTCCATGCAAAATCTTGCCAGTTTGCAAACCAGAGTTTCTGTTCCACACAAAGCCTTGCCAGTCTGCAGGCAAATGTTCAGAAGCTTGTTAGTCTGCACACCAGAGCCCCTATTCCATGCAAAACTTTGCTAGGCTGCAAACAAGAATTCTTGTTCCTTGCAAAACATGTCAAGGCTACATGGTACAACTCATTTCAGTGGGAAATATTTCTATGTTTTAAATAGCATCTTACTTCCATTTTCCTATCACTGACTAAATATATCAATAGAAAAATAACACACATACACAAGTAAAAACTTACTACTCTATTGTCAGAAATATATCATATACTGTATTTTGCTATATCAAAACCAAAACTTGAAGCTGTTTCCCCTTATTATTTTTAGTAAACTAAGGTCAGTATCCTGTTGCCCTCTTTAATGCATGCAATGATCTATTGAGTGAAGCAGTGAGCCTTTTACAGAGCTTACACAAGGTGCTCAATACTTTCTTGCACAAACATAAACCCTGCTGAAAACAATGGAAGAGATCTCTGGCCTGAGCATTGACAAGTCACAGAGCATTTCACCCTGCCCACAGAGAACAAGAAGAATTAACAAAGGATAACATGTTGCTTTCAAGTTCACGGAAGAGACAGACTAGATGGTACACACAGTTCTGTCTCCCAAGGGAGAATGACTAAGGCTCAAGAAGAACAGGTAGGAGGCTGCTATTGCTGTCTCCTGGCATCTGTCAACTCTCCTAGGCTGGCTGTGCCTGTGTTGTGGTTTCCATATGGAGGGCCTAGGTCATTCATCTCCTTAGGTGGATAATGGACAGAAATAGTGTTCATTCCTCCACTCATTTGAAAGGATGGGTGAGATAATACACGAAACAGGAAGATTCACAGGTGAATCCTCTTGTTAATTATCCTATTGTACTGGAAGTCTAAGATGGTAAAATTAGTTTTTTTCCCCCTACTGTTTCAGTGTACGTATAGAAGATGATTAAAATAATAGGGCCCACTTTAGTACCTGTTAAGGTGGAACCAGGAAATGGAAGTTGTTCAAGATGTGATTGACACAACGTGAATCAATGCAACTGGGGGATATGGAATAACCATGCCTTAGCAGAAGAGTAACACCCTTGAAATCATCTATTTTGGCTGCTGTCTATGTACATGTTTAGAAAGGGGTTATGTAATGCTTATGTCTACTCTGAAGAGAGATGCTATCTAAATAAAAAGCCAGTTTTTACAAATATCCCACAAATGGTTAGTGTAAACTAGGCCTGTGTCTTAAAACAGAAATATCAATCAGTTGCTATTTCCCAGACACCAATAATAATATGAATTGACTGTGGCTGCTGATCCCTGCTTAGTGAAAAACAATTTCAGAGCTCTAGCACCATTATTAGCAAGTACTTGTATTGTGCATCAAAGCATGCATATCATTACTTTCAAATAATTAAATTTTAAGCAGAAGGCCATATTTTGAAGAGTTTTAATATCAGTGGGTGAAATCTACTGGGAGGTTCCTCTGTGATTCCCATTTATTTCACTGGTTCCTGCACAGCTAAATTCCCAAAGGATTCAATCCATTATTATTATTCAAAATGTGCTACATCAGAAAGAATATGTTACAAACCCGAGGGCTAGTGTCATTGAGCCACCCTGCTTCACACGCTTGGAGTCAGCTCTGGGGTGATTTTCAACAGCAGAGAGAAAATAAGCTAACCAAGCTTCACACCAGAGTCTTTAATAGCTGCTGCTCTTCTGCCACATTATACGCCCAACCATGTTGAAAAGCCTGCTTAACAAAAATAGCTGGGGTGGATGTAAAATCTGTGTACCCTGTAAACATTTTGCCACTGAGCTATTTTCAACCTCACTAGCTACTCTTTGGTTCAGAGCCTTTGACTAGTTCAGGGGGGAAATGAAACATTTTTAAACAAAAGAAAAGGTTTACTTTATTTATAGAAATAAATGTAAGGGTTGCATGCAACTTTAGTGGAAATACTGTTAGGGATGGGAAATGCCATGTTCAAATGAGGGAAACCTAAGCTGCAGAGTATGGGGAGATTGTAAAGCTATAGTATTGTAAAGCTGATTGTAAAGCTATAGTATGAATCATGGGGTTACGACCTGGCAATCTGGAGACACAGGGACATAATACAGGAGTGGAATGTAATTGGTCTTTCTGCCAAAATCCTTGAGGAACTCTTTTAACAAAAAATGACAAGAAGATTCTCCTACCTGCAGTGAGAACAGCATTAGCCAGCTCAGTGCCATGTTACATATACTACCAATGTTACAGAATAGTACATGTTATAGAGTAAACTATAAACTCTTACTCTAAACAAAACTAGTGGACTTTATAATAAGACTCATCTCTGAGAAAATTAAAAAAAATGTTTTATATACATTGATATCTAAGTACAAATAAACTTCATAGTACAGTATTAGATTCTCATACTTTCTGGTATTATCTATGCCACAACTGGACAGTTTATATGCATTTTACATATAGCAGTGGTTCCCAAACTTGGGTCCCTAGTTGTTATTGGACTGCAAGTCACAGAAGCCTTCACCACTAGCTATGCTGGCCAGAATCTCTGTGAGCTGCAGTCCATTGACATTTGAGTACCAAAAGTTGGGATCTACTGATATATAGCCACACATTAAATATAGCTTCTATCTAATTAGTGGCAAAATATTTCTGATCATTTCATTTATAAAATTGCCTTCTCCATTCCATCATTTCATTACACATTTCAGGAAATAAAATTAACAGTCATATACTTCAGCTAACAAAGTAAAAATATATCATTTCTTTAAAAGTATAATTAAATTGGAATTATCACAGAGACTTTCTATCAAGAGAGATCAATACGTTTACTGTCTGTGGTGCAGCAAAGGCAATGTATGTATCTGGAGAGTTTTTTTAACAATCTAATTAAGACAAGAGATTTTAACCAAATCTGGCAGCAAGAAAATACTTGTATCAGAAAATAAGAGTTCCTTACATTCTGTTCAGCCAATGAATACACAAGCTGTGGAAGAATATCGCCCTTAACTACGGCTTCTGCCAGGTCATCGTTATAATTGGCAAGTCTCCCCAGGGCCAAGGCAGCTGTCTGCTGAATATTTGGAACGACATCCAAGAGCAGTGGCCTCAGCAGAGCCATTACACCTGAGTTATGAGAAAGGAGAAAGGAAATCCCACTCAGCAATGAGAGAAACATCTCCGATGCTATTTTAAGATAATAAAATAAACTACATTAAAGCACTAAGAAGCATCAAAGTAAACCTACAGTAAGTTCTGTGTGATTCCTGAGAGCTGTTGGAGGAATTTTACCAATCCAAAGAGGCTGACATATAAACATAAAATGTTTCAGTGTTCTTCTGCAATCCCAAATCTAAATATGGAAAAGAACAGCAGTGGGGCGTAGGGATCGGAAGGCTTTAAAAAAACAGCTTTTTGATAATAAATGTGTTCATATGCTTGCTTCAGCCTGCTAACATCAAGCAGAACCAGGGGGCTGCCCCACTCAGGCTGCCTGACTGCTCCACTCCCAACCACATTGGATTATACCTCCCATGAAGAAACTGTCAGTGGGGCTTCTCAGACAGGAGATGCATGGCTCTGTAACTTTCATGGTTATGAAAAGGCCTGTGGGTAGTGGTGACAATTCAGCATCCAGACTTGAACAAGATTTCCTGTGGTCACAGCATTAAACAAATGTATATTCTCTGAGAGGAACCTGTCTTCCTTTCCACAATGGGATCTTCTCAGAAGGCAAGTAAACCAGCAATCAGACTTGCAAATTAAGCCCAACTTTACCTTTCAAAGGACCATCACAAAATAAAGTATCTTATACAAAATACATGTGTGAGGAAAATAAAGTAGTGTGACAAACAGATGTTTTTCAACACTTGAGGGACTCCCCTTCTAAAAATAAAGCACATTTATAATATAATTTGTCCCACAGTTCCATTTTCTTTGTTTCTTATTCCTTCTTACTGTTACCAACAAGGCTATAACTAGGGTGTAGCAACTGGGGCACTAAAATTTAAAAGACACTGAAATCCAGAGTTGATTTTAATGGTGAGTGTTAAGAAAATAAATGGCAACTGCTCCCAATCTATTCATTTTCCTTCCCCCCTTTTTGCTTTGTTTTTTGTTTTGTTTTGTTTCTTTGGTGAAAATACAAATGTTCTCTTTCTTTTGAGGGACACTAGATTCTTTCTCATGGAGAGCTCACACATATGTCACAGGCAGAAGGGGTGAGAAATGATGACTCTTGCCTCATATGGCAAAATGACTAGTTACAGCTCTGGTCACCAAAGATGGATGAATGAGAACAGTAATAATCAATTATGGACACAGTTTTGTACTACTAAGAATCTCATTTTCTATGCCGATGTAGGGCCCTACTGTACCAAGGTGACCAGTTAGTATTACACTGATGCAGCTGGGCAGATATAAAGGACCTTTTGGTGACATTCTCTATTCTTGTAGCACCTTCACATCACCATAGAAATACAAAATTCTGGTAGCCTAACATTATACATTTACATATTTTCATAGGGAGCAGGGTGGGAGGAATTATTAATCCATGAATTGTTTTCTTGTCCCAACAATTAATAACCAATCCTATTCCTAGAATAACTTTTATATCACAATTCTAGTTTTACTACAATTTTGATCACTAAGTCACAGATGTGATTTCCTTGTGTTAAGGGAGTTATTTCCTTTATCATTGTTCTCATACATTTTAATCATAGTGTCATACTCCTATGCTGTTTCAACACTGGGTATATGACACATTTCATAAAATGGCTCTTTCCATAAAATAGGTGAGCCTCATTCACTCTCATACAAGCAGGCTGATAGTGGCTAATGCCATAGCTAACAGCAGCCAAAGAGAAAAATATAAAATAAGAAAAAATATAAGAATATATTGAATTTACATGCTTTATTTGGGTCTCAGGATTCTACTTTCCTTGCCACAAAACTTGGAGTACCTTGGCACACAAATTCTTTTTTTTTTAAGTACAGAATACACATAACTCTTAGCAAACCATTAAAAATAAACACAACTTATGCCAAGTTCTTCAAAGCCAGCAAAGCTTCTAGCTACATTTTAGCCAACAAAAACATTTTCCCAACACAAATACATATGACATTCTGCTTGTAGTTCTTCAATGTGCAGTGATTCATTTTGAGAAAGAGATGGGCCAGATCTTATTTCTTCCTCTAAAGCACATTCTGTGGCATAAGAAGCTCTAACTCACATTCTGGGGCATCAGAAGCTTATTGTCCCCTAATCCCAAACGTTCCTTGGCTACCTGTGGCAAAAAGAGGGCTTTGGGCTCTACTTGCACATGCTCGGTTCTCACTGTAATTCCTTCCCCAAAACATGTAAGAAGGAAGTGCAGGGTATACTAATGGCTTCCTAGTCTAATACAATGGGAGTCCAGATTGCCATGCAAGTGCTATAGATAGCATGAGTTATGACATGCTGGGACAAGAAAAGGAAGGCCTTCAGGCTTGGCGATGCCATAAAGTAAAACTGGCAGTGCTGCCTCCAGTTTCTGCTCTCCGTCCCTGATCATTGGTTACAATGGTGGGGGGCAAGGACAAAAGTAACCTAAAGGAGGTACCCGCTAAGACATTGTACTGCACACTACGCAGGCACTATTTCAGTGCTAAACTAGACATTATACTTAATGTCTCTTTGCATATAATGTGCAAGGTTTTTTAAAAAAATGTAAATAGTCTCAGTTGGTGGGGCTGATAACTGTCAAAGTCACAGCAGGGCTGGAGGGAAATTTAACTCTGTCCTCTCCTGCTAAGGTCTGGAGGAAAACCCCTCCTCTGAAACTGATATTTGCTCTGGAAAGAAACCCCATTGGTACAACTGGGGATTCCCCTTCAAAGCAAATACCAGATTCCGAGAAAGGACATTCATCCAGATGACAGCAGAGTAAGAAGGGTGAAAACCCTTCCATGCCTGCTTTGATCCTGATAATTATCAACACACTCAAACACACACAGCTGGTATCATTTGATTTTTAAAACCTGCACCTTAAATGCAATAACTCACTTAATATTATGTTTAATCTGGATCTTTAAATTTTGCACTTGAATTTGAATACATGCAAGATGACTGGCAATTACTGAAAAAAAGGTAATATGTTAACATGACCTTTATTAGTCTGTTTCACTTCATGCAGTGTCTTTAATGTAAGACATTTATTGCTTTATGGTGAGAAACTGAAGGAGTAGGTCAGCTAAATGGCTGGATTATTCTCCGTATTCATGTTGGTGGCTTCCAGCTGTGAATGACAGCTGCTTTAAATAAAAGGATCAGAAAAGAATCAGTACTCACTCAACAGAAATCAGCTTCCAGTGGGTATATTGCAGTACCTGAAATATGCCTGTGTCAGCTCCTTCCCTGTCTGCATCCAGCTGTTGATGTATACCTACACCCTGCTGCATGCAAGATTCAAGTCTTTGGCACACTGCTGCAAATTTTAATTAACAGACACTGATGTCTTAACAAAGCTTAATTCCCACCACAGCTTCTGCAAGCAACCAGCTAGCTATGTATAAAGAGCTGTCATGTAGAATTTTCAATCATTACCTCTGTGTAAAATCAGTTGTGAGGATAATTTCCCTCCTTTGACAGAAAGCGCTCTGTGTGTGTGTGTGTGTGTGTGTCTGTCTGTCTGTCTGTCTGTGTCTGTGTCTGTGTCTAGCGGGTTCACAGCCTCTATTGTCAATCAGCAAATGGCTCATCCTTATCCAAGTCAGTGTCTTTGACCGACAGAGTAACAATTCAGTAAGAATTAAAATGCTGAGAGGCAGGGTGAAAGACTAAAATCATAGGTGCTAGGGCTTTGTTTCGAAAACTCTTCATCTCAGGATACTCTTATACATCATATTTGAGGAACAGAGCTAGTTCTTAACAGAGGGCTTTTCCAAAAGAGGCAGAAGTTCCACCTTCCTTTCTCCCAAATAGTGAGCGGTTCACCAGGATTCATGTGCAAATTCCATTTTTAAAAATTCCTTCTCCAAAGCATGCTTTCTCCAGGAAATCTTAGAAACTCTTTAATAAATCTACTTTCTTGCTGGAGCTTCCATCTAGAGTTCTGTATATATGTGTAGAAACTAAAAGTCAATTGAAAGCTTCTGACTGGGAGGCTCTGGCTGAAGAAATGAATTTTTTTAGATGCACCATACTGTCAAACTCCATCCCATCCCAACCCACAGATCAAACTGAGACTAGGACATGCCTTCAAGAGGGACAAAAAAGCACAGGAAGTCACAGAATATATCACTGGACTAAGTGAGACAACGGGAGCATTGTATGGAGAAAGGGAAGAATATTGATAACATCAGCAATGACTCAAATACATTATAAGAAAATATATACCTTATCTGGATGAGCCATCAGAGAAGTGACATAAATACTTGCCAGTCATGCTGTTCCAATAATTTTCGGACCATTATGTCCTCTTCATACATTTGAAAGGCCAACATTATAAAAAGTTCTGATGCCATTATTGCAAGGATGGAGAATGTGTGCCCCCAAGAAATTGTTGGACTGCTCTTACCTTCATCCATTACCACTGATTATATTAGTTAGGGCTTATGGCCCAAAAACAGTTCAGAAGAAGCTGGAGGATGACAGATACCTCATTCATCTGGGAACAGGGGCTAATGTCCCATGTGAATTTAATGTCTTAAAATGAGTAGAACAATGTAGAATAGAATCTCAGGGAGGAGGAATGACATTGCTCTCATAACATAAAAACCAGCCCTCAAAACAATGTAATATAGCAACAATGTTGATCTTGTTGATAATTCACTGTACAGGAAGCAAACAAATAAACAAATCCAAATCTATTTAAGCTCTGCTACCACATGCTGCAAACAACAACCCATTAGATATATGGAATGTTATAGAAAATACTACAGCTACAACATTTGGTATTTATAAAATATATGCACAAAATGGAGTAAAAGTATAACAAAAAGAAAAAAAACACAGATCTTCTACAGACATGTCTGCACCACACCCTGATGACCACATCCTTGCATTCTATGATAATTGTTCTGGAACTACCACCTCCAGGTTGTAAGCACAATCATTAAAGGAGATATATATTTAAATGTTGCCCATCTACAGAGGCAGAGAGTCAATGGAAAAAGTGAGCACTTAGAAGAGAATTAGAGAATACAGAAAAGGAAAAAAAAATCAGAGGCATTTAATGTATTTGAGAAAAAAGTATTTTGAGTTCAGTAATAAAAAAATCAAGGACGCTTGCCAGAGCTATACAAGCTAAAAAAGCGAAGAACCTTATAGGAGCAATTAAAAATGACAGGGTATAATCTGTAATCTGGTGAGGAATAAATGAAAGGTCTTTCAAAATTTCTTTCATAAATTATACACTACAGGGAGATAATACCTGAAAAGAATTAAGGAACATAACTCCTTTAGAGATGGGGGTACTTGTATTCGTATACGAATACCCCCCGACAGGTGCGGCCCCCTGGGGCCAGACCGACCACTCACAATTCCACCGCTGCCGTGAGCTCCGCGCTCCCTTCCTATCGCTCCATTGCTTGCGATGGATTAGCCACTCCTGGCAGAAGGTGGGATGACGAGCCTCTCTGCCAGGTCGAAGAGCGGCTAATCCATCACGAGCAATGGAGAGATAGGAAGGGAGCACGGAGCTCACAGCAGCGGTGGAATTGTGAGTGGTCGGTCTGGCCCCAGAGGGCTGGACTCTCATTATCTGCACCTGTGGGGGGATATTCGTATTCGAATACGAATACCCCCATCTCTAACTTGTGATCAGAAGTGAATTAGGGCTTGAAGTATGAAAACTCCAGCAGCATTTGAGGACTCCAGAGCCAAGTTAAGAGGCTCCAAAATGCTGACATTTGGATAAGGACAGACAGATGACAATCAGTTCCCAGCAGAGTTTGGAAAAGTTACTTGTTTGGACCACAACTCCCAGAAACCCTCAGGCTGCATGGCCATCTTGGAGATGCAGTCTAAAAATAACTCCCACAAGCAGCTCCTCTCACAGATATGAAACATATGCAAGGTGCAGCACCCAGAAGTGCCAGCAACCAATGCTGACTGGCTTGCAAGAAATACTTAACCTGCCCCCCACCCCCAGCAGCATTTTTCACAAGGCCTGGCCACCAGCTGCCAATAATAAAGACTATATTGAGACCTAGCCTCCAGGGCTGTAACTGCCAAAAGAGTACAGACGTTCTTAAAAGGCAACGCGTACAAATATTAAACAAAAGAACAGACTCGGTACATAAATCACAGCTGGGCAGAAATAAAAATTTGATGGGCAAATTGCTTGCCAATATCCCAGGAACATTTTCATCTGGGGAAGTGCTTTTCCCTCCCTCCCTCCTGCCCGCCCCCATATGTCTGAACCTGAGATGTGCATTCAGAGCTCAGCATTGACAATCTTTTGTCAGACAGTGGAGGGCTGCTCCCAGGAGCACAGAGAGAAATAGCTAGGAAGACACCATGGCAAAGGTGCTGCTAAAATGAAGCCTCATTCTCCCCAAAAAGAAAGACAATATTTCCCCTTGAAGAAAAGCTGTTGCCTTCTGCACATGCACCTTGAGCAATACCTAATAAAGTTACTTTTTTTTTTTTACTACAAGTCCCGAATCTCTCAACCAGATGACTGTCGGATTCTGAGAGCTATAATTTCAAAAACAACATCGGAAGAAAGAAACCATATCTGAAAGATGCCACACGTGCTATTTTTCTTTTTCCATAAAACTATCCTCTAAGACACTAGAATATCCTCTCCATGTGTTAGCAATACTATGCAAAATGGCTAGAACTGATTCCAAAGATGTTTTATCTATGTCCAGATTATCAGGGAGGGGCAGGGGATTTCTTTTGTGATGGCTCCCTTAAGCCCTCATTTTAATAGGGCCAGGGGCATGACTAGGGAGCACAAAGTAGAATATGGATTTCATTAAGGGCCTTTCCCTTTTCTACCACATTTCAAACAAAGGCTTTTATCCCCTGTAGCTCTGCTATAAATGACAATGTGGTTAAGGGCTACCCCACAACTGGGGATCTTCTACAGAGACTTACTGAAGCCCACAACTGAACATGGGGGTAAAACATGGTGAGATGTTCTCTCCATCACCATGTTAGAAAAGAATTGGGGTTACTTTATTTTCCAGACTATATTTCTACATATTAAGTAGTATTTTATTTAAACATTTTAATGCCTGGTTTTAGTGCTCTGACATATCTAAACATCTTAGGACAAGTGAACAAGTAATCAAGATGGGGGGGGGAGGCAAGCCAACAATTGAAGCAGATGGCTGAGGAATCATATTTGGGGTGTATTAAAAGGCCAACTACTAGTTAATTTTTTGATTTATTATTATTGATTTTTATTCCCATGAAAGAGGAGAGGGGCTTGTACAATCTTCTGTCTCATATGCAAAAGGAATGTGGCCAATTTTGAGTACCATCTGCAAGCGAGAGTTAGAGGGTAAGAGGTTAACCATTTCCTCTTCTCCTTCAGGCAGCAAAATGTCTTCAGCAAATCCTACCAGGAACACAGGCAATAATCTTGTTAATCTTCATCATCACAAAAAAACAAAAGAAAATCCATTTTTTGGATTATAACTCCCAGCATTCATGCCAGCTGGCAGATTCTAGGAGATGTACTAAAACATAATAATTCCAAGATCTGGTCTTCACCCTTCTTCCTTCTGCAAGATGGAAACCAAACATTCCTGTTTATTGTAGAAGTGCAGACACCAGTCCATATGAAGCAAGAGGAGACAAGAAGGGCCACTCTATTTTTAAGCTCAGTTATGCTTTCCGTACTATATATCTGTTATCACAACTGCCAACTGTGACTGAAGGAGAGAGAACCCCCAGCAAGATCTAAGATTAGCATCCCAACATACTGTAAGTTCTGGAAAATGCAATAACATATGCAGTGCAACTCTGAAAATAACACAGTTACTATGAATTATGTAAATGTGGAGTAATATCTTCATAGCCCAAATGGACAGTTGTACTCTTGTGCTGGGATCCCTATACCACATCAGCAGGTCATTCCATGCATTTCCAGTTTTTGGAGGAACTGAGGATCCTCAGGCACCCAAATGGAATCATTCATACCATTCAAAAGAAAGGATCAAAGTTGCAAAGTTTGCAATTTTTTTATATTAGAAATCCTTTGCCTGCACTTGAAGGGACATGGCCTACCTAAAGGACTGAGTGTGCCCATTGGTCACAGAAGGCTAGCTGACTGTTGGGTACAGAACTGCAGAGAAGACAGCCATATTAAGCCAATTGTCCAAATTAGAGGTGAGCAACTGGCATGCATGGGGCCATATGCAGCTCTGATGGTTCACAACAGTTAACTGCAATATAGGGGGCAAAATTTGGGTGGGATAGAAGAGCTTGTGAGAAAAGGATTAACCATCCCTATGCATTTCAATCCCATAAAGAATCTTCCTCCTTTGTGGCAAACCAGTTTTTTGGTTGCGTCAAATTTAAGTGATGGCAGAGGAGCATGTGTTTGTGTAGGTATATTAATATGTGTGGTTATGGCTTTTGCATATGTGTGCATATGAATGAGGCCCAGATATATATGGTGTGTAAATGCCTTGGGCCCCACCCATTGCTGGCACACACATACAAGAAGGTTACCCATGAGAGGATGAACTCCATCAGTAAAAAAAAAGTCCCCCATCCCTGATATAAATAGGAATATGAAGAAATATTGAAAAGGTCTTGTTTCTTGGATTATCTAGAAATGGTGAAAGCCTGTTGAGGATTTTCCATCTCTATGGAAGTTCTCACCTCCAGTACCAGAATGAGATAACAACTAGAGCTTTTAGTTGTGTTTCCCACATGTCACATAACATGTTACAATACGCATAAAGAGCCTTTTCCATAAACACACAGCAGAGGCACAGAATGAGAGCCTGATTAAGTAAAAGACTCAACCTATTCAATGCTACATTTCCTAGTTAATGCAAAAATGCAACAAATTAGATTTTTTTATAACGCATTTTCTAGAAATGGGCAAAGACAAATTTCACAGAAGTGCAAAACCCCTCTGAGATAACCCAAAAACATTATTACAATCTCTTGGCTGTGTATAACACACACTTTCTTACTGAGTTCATAACACTGAACAACCTCAGGATGTATACCTACTGTATATGTATAAGTCATCATAGATTTGAGTCAGAATTCACTAGATTTAAGCCAAGTCTTATTTACTCAGTAGTTACTCATACAGCCCAATCACAAGCATATCTGATTACATTTATAGCCACTCCTTTCCTACAAGGAGCTCAAGGTAGCATGCACAGTTCTCATTACCACATTTTATTTTTACTGCTCCAAGAACTCCCAGCATACTTGCTTATGGATTGAATCCACATTTTGGCATGAAGTCATTGATGGGAAGCGTTGCCCTTTTTAAAAAACAAAACACAATTCTCAGGGTCCTACAGCCAGCATGACAATTGCTATGATGTCTGCAGGATGCTAGGAGTTACAATAAAAAAAAAAGGACCACCAATAAATGATCCAGTGGAACCAGATTCCCCTTCCTTCCTATAACAGTCCCTTCACTCCTCTGAAAGTGCTACAAAAAGGGCCAGGAGACCTGCTGACTGGACTGAGCTGTGGTGTGGAGAGGGAAGATCCTTAAAAATCCGGTGAAACAAGCAATGCCCTTCTTATGAAAAGTATAAAAATTCAACACAAGTTGAAAATCCTGAACATAATGCTCTACTAACCTATACTCCAAAAACGAGAAATCCTTAACTGTGAATTCTAAGCACCTGTTCACATGCCATCTTCATGAAAGTCAGGATTCATAAATCATCCTATGCCTAGCAGAATAAACTGGAAGCATATGTCAGAAATTGGAACTGGACAGCAATACTGTTTTATATGTTCTTTTGCTGTAATTATTTAGAGTAAAAGCCCAAATGTTATTATGGGCAAATTTTGAAACTACTGCCTTGAAACATAAATTTCTAAATTTTCACCAAATACCACACCAGTTTCCAGCCAAGAAATTAGAAGATGCCTGAGACTTTAAAGGGCAGCAATGAATGAGTTAGAAAATATTCTTAAGTGTAAGGCTGTGTAATTGGTGACCAAGACCAACCACAATCATTCTTGCCATAGTTTTCCCTAACACTACATATGGATGTGAATTCTGGACTGTGAGAAAACTGACAGAAAAAATGTATTCATTCAAAATATGGTGTTGAAGAAGAGGCTTACAAATGCCATGGACCACTAGAAAGACATATAAGTGGGTATGAGACAAATAAAGCCTGAACTTTCCCCAGATGCTAATATGCATCTGAGACTACCATACTGCAAGCACATCATGGGAAGCCAAGACTCACTGGAAAAGGCAACAATGCAGGGGAAAGTTGGAAAAGCAGAAAAAGACTAAATATGAGATGAATTGATTCAATAAAGTAAGCCATGGCCTTGAGTTTGCAAGACCTAAAACACTGTTAAATGACATAATGCAATAAAACAACACAGTATTAAGACAACATTAAAGCCTTTTTAAAATCACACACACACAAAAAAACCCGTAGAGCATCCACCCACCCTTAGCAGGCGCATCCTCTTCTGTGAATCAGTAGTCAAAGGCCATCTAAACAAAGCCATTTTTGTGGAAGAACAGTAGGAATAGGGCCAGCCTAACCTCCTTTTGTGGAAGAACAGTAGGAATAGGGCCAGCCTAACCCTGTCAAGAGAACAAGCTGGTCATGTAAGCTGGTCATGTCAAGAGAACAAGCTGGTCATCACAAACACTTTTCCAACAACACAAGAGGCGACTCTACACATGGACATCACCAGATGGCCAATACCGAAATCAGATTGATTATGTTCTCTGCAGCCAAAGATGGTGACGCTCTATACAGTCAGCAAAAACAAGACCTGGAGCTGATGGTGGCTCTGATCATCAGCTTCTTATAGCAAAACTCAAGCTTAAACTGAAGAAAGTAGGAAAAACCACTGGGCTAGTCAGGTATAATCTAAACCAAATCCCTTATGAATACACAGTGGAAGTGAAGAACAGATTTGAGGAACTAGATTTGGTGGACAGAGTGCCTGAAGAACTATGGATGGAGTCTCGTAACATTGTACAGGAGGCAGCAACAAAAACCATCCCAAAGAAAAGGAAAGACAAGAAAGCAAAGTGGCTGTCCAACGAGGCCTTACAAATAGCAGAGAAGAGAAGGGAAACAAAATGCAAGGGAGATAGGGAAAGTTACAGAAAATTGAATGCAGACTTCCAAAGAATAGCAAGGAGAGACAAGAGGGCCTTCTTAAATGAACAGTGCAAAGAAATAGAGGAAAATAATAGAAAGGGAAAAACCAGAGATCTGTTCAAGAAAATTGGAGATGTTAAAGGAACATTTCGTGCAAAGATGGACATGATAAAGGACAAAAATGGTAGGGACCTCACAGAAGCAGAAGACATGAAGAAGAGGTGGCAAGAATACACAGAGGAATTAGACCAGAAAGATCTGGATGTCCCGGACAACCCAGATAGTGTGGTTGCTGACCTTGAGCCAGACATCCTGGAGAGTGAAGTCAAGTGGGCCTTAGAAAGCATGGCTAACAACAAGGCCAGTGGAGGTGATGGCATTCTAGTTGAACGATTTAAAATCTTAAAAGTTGATGCTGTTAAGGTGCTACACTCAATATGCCAGCAAGTTTGGAAAACTCAACAGTGGCCAGAGGATTGGAAAAGATCAGTCTACATCCCAATCCCAAAGAAGGGCAGTGCCAAAGAATGCTCCAACTACCGTACAATTGCACTCATTTCACATGCTAGCAAGGTTATGCTCAAAATCCTCCAAGGCAGGCTTCAGCAGTATGTGGACCGAGAACTCCCAGAAGTACAAGCTGGATTTCGAAGGGGCAGAGGAACTAGAGACCAAATTGCTAACATGCGCTGGATGATGGAGAAAGCCAGAGAGTTTCAGAAAAACATCTACTTCTGCTTCATTGACTATGCAAAAACCTTTGACTGTGTGGACCACAGCAAACTATGGCAAGTTCTTAAAGAAATGGGAGTGCCTGACCACCTTATCTATCTCCTGAGAAATCTCTATGTGGGACAGGAAGCAACAGTTAGAACTGGATATGGAACAACTGATTGGTTCAAAATTGGGAAAGGAGTACGACAAGGCTGCATATTGTCTCCCTGCTTTTTTAACTTATATGCAGAATACATCATGCGAAAGGCTGGACTGGAGGAATCCCAAGCCAGAATTAAGATTGCCAGGAGAAATATCAACAACCTCAGATATGCAGATGATACCACTCTGATGGCAGAAAGTGAGGAGGAATTAAAGAACCTCTTAATGAGGGTGAAAGAGTGCAAAAAATGGTCTGAAGCTCAACATCAAAAAAACTAAGATCATGGCCACTGGCCCCATCACCTAATGGCAAGTAGAAGGGGAAGATATGGAGGTAGTGACAGATTTGCCTTTCCTGGGCTCCATGATCACTGCAGATGGTGACAGCAGCCACAAAATTAAAAGACGCCTGCTTCTTGGGAGGAAAGTGATGACAAACCTAGACAACATCTTAAAAAGCAGAGACATCGCCTTGCCGACAAAGGTCCGCATAGTCAAAGCTATGGTTTTTCCAGTAGCGATGTATGGAAGTGAGAGCTGGACCATAAAGAAGGCTGACCGCCGAAGAATTGATGCTTTTGAATTATGGTGGTGGAGGAGACTCTTGAGAGTTCCCTGGACTGCAAGGAGAACAAAGCTATCCATTCTGAAGGAAATCAACCCTGAGTGCTCACTGGAAGGACAGATCCTGAAACTGAGGCTCCAATACTTTGGCCATCTCATGAGAAGAGAAGACTCCCTAGAAAAAGACCCTGATGTTGGGAAAATGTGAAGGCAAGAGGAGAAGGGGACGACAGAGGACGAGATGGATGGACAGTGTCATCGAAGCTACCAACATGAATTTGACCAATGTCCAGGAGGCAGTGGAAGACAGGAGGGCTTGGCGTGCTCTGGTCCATGAGGTCACGAAGAGTCGGACACGACTTAACGACTGAACAACAACAACCTCCTTTAGAGAGAAGTTACATAGCCTGGGAGCTGCATCATAGGAAGACATTGTAGGCAGCTAGGAGTAAAAAGATATTGTTGGCAGTACACTTGTTACCCATATTAACTGTAACAGATTCATGTGTCTTCTGTTGCAAGCCATAATGCAAGTGTATCTTGTGATCTATTTTGGCCTGGGCATCCCTACCAGTTTGTCTGATAGAAGCCTGGATTTCATCATGCTAGGTCAGCAGACCAAATTCAGTCAAAAGCCAGTAGTCTAAAGAAAACTGCTATACAATCTAGCAACTAAGCTACTAAACCTCTCATTCAACTTCCTGAGTACACCCAAAGCTGTCATCTTCTTTGTGATCTTTTCCTGTACTATGTAACTCCCTTCCTGACTAATCTCTCTTTAAGAGATTTTACATAAAAACCAAGTACACTCAGATGCTCCGTTGTGTTGCTTTAAAATCCTACTAGAGTTCACATGACATGCCGCCTATTACTTGTGTTCCACTTCTAGCTTTGTTCCTCCTCCTAGGTCTGAACCCATTTTTTCAGGACTGGCATTTTCTTCTTTTGCTTGCACTATCTTGCTGCCTTATGGACCCAAAGGGAACATCACCCCACTGAAGTAGTTACTGCTTGATTCAGGCAACATATATTCATACAGTGCAGCCCAGCAACAAGAGCAGCTTAATCTACTGTCTGGGATGCCCAAAGGACTTCCATTATCTTAGGGACATAAACACTTTTTGTGTAAGTCAAAGTTCCACAGTGGCTCTCCCTCAGTTTGGGAGTAAACAAGGGGAGTCAGATAGCTGACTTTAAGATGAGTGGTTTTGTCCTTCTGACAGTTAAACTGTCAAATGGATTATGCCAGGCCTTTACAGAAACCTGTGCCCAGTGCCTCCAACATCCTCTTACTCATCTATCTATCTATCTATCTATCTATCTATCTATCTATCTATCTATCTATCTATCTATCTATCTATTTTATATGCCTCCTTTCACCCCACTGAGGAACCTGTTCAGAGCTTCCTTGTGTGTTATGTGCATTTATTATTTTCTTCAGATCAATCAGGTTTTAGAGAGAAAGCTCTGCTCACTGCTCCCCAATCTGAATTCTATTTCAAATATGGTTGAGCCTGCCATTGGTCTTTGGACACACATTTTTCTTCCAGCAAGAGGATTTCCTTGAAGAAACATGCTTCAGCAGTCAGACTTACAAAGCAAGCCTATGTTTACCTTCCAATATTCAATCACAAAACTGAACACACTAAATACAAAATAGATAGGTGAGGAAAAGTATGTGTTATGAGTAACACTATAGCTGTTATTAGCCAAAAGGCCAAGAAGCAACACAGTCTTTCAGACTGAGGAAGCACCACCTCTAAATATATCACAAGTGTACTGTCCAGTTTGAGCCTGAGCCTAAGCATTTATGGGAACAAAAAGCAAAGGATGTATGGCACAGTGGTTTCTACTCTGCATAGAAGGGATGCATTACCCCATTCTAATCCTAAGTAATTTCCAACATCACCAGGCTGGGAGACATTTGGATTCAGTAGTGTCAGTTCAGTCAGGCCTCTTCCATCTTGGCTAATCAAGATTGCACCTTTAGTCACAGGAGAGCACAAGAAATCACTGCAACATAAATATGATTAAAGTCTCACTGGCTTTACCAGGTTCACTTTGAACATGGAAAAATCAGAATCTAATCCATCAGATTTAACTACGTTTACTCCTAGTAAATATGTTTAGGACTGCATCCTGAAACTAGATAACAATTCATTACATTCTATCAAGTTGATTCTGACTTATAATGACCTTTTCTGGCGTTTTCTAGGTATAAAAGTATTCAGAGGTGGTTTACCATTCCCTTCTTCTGAGGTGGTTTGTGTCTGTGGAGTTTGCCCAAGGCTACACTGGCTGGCTCTTCTCACAAGAGGTGTAGTGGGGAATCAAACTTCCAACCTCTAGCTCTGCAGTGAGGTATCCATTTAACTAAGCTATCCTGCCATCTAAACTAATACTACTCAAAAACAAATCATTCCAAAATGAAGCAGAATGCCTACAAATTTAATAAGCAACAATTAGATGGCTTAATTAGTGGTTTTATTTTATTATTTAATGCTTTAAAAAGGTAAAGGTTCCCCTTGACAATTTGTCCAGTCGTGTCCGACTCTAGGCGGCGGTGCTCATCTCCATTTCCAACCCATAGAGCTAGCGTTTGTCCGCAGACAATCCTCCGTGGTCACGTGGCCAGCGTGACTAGACACGGAACGCCGTTTACCTTCCCACCGAGGTGGTACCTATTTATCTACTCGCATTTTTGCATTTTGCATGCTTTCAAACTGCTAGGTTGGCGGGAGCTGGGACAAGCGACGGGGGCTCACTCCGTCGCGTGGATTCGATCTTACGACTGCAGGTCTTCTGACCTTGCAGCACAGAGGCTTCAGCGGTTTAACCCGCAAGCGCCACCACGTCCCATTTAATGCTTAAAACCCCTCAATTGTACAATTTCCGTATCAATTTAATCTTCTGATGCAATTGCTTATCTGGAGAAAAACATTATTGAAATGTGTACCTGAAAATATCTTTTTGTTCAAAATGTAGTATTGCACATAAACAAATATTATTACTTTGATCTTCTAAGAAGTGGCTTCCAAAAGTTGATATTACTCAAATTAACAGTTTCCTCCCATACAGTTTAAATCAAATTTATGTTCACCTTTAACACCTACATTACTATCCCCTTCCCATATCAGTGCTTAAAAGCAGGAAGGCTTAGAACTGAGAGGTGAATTGTAACCTCTCTGTTGCCTTGTTCTTCGTTGTATTTCAACACATGAAACAGCCTACAAATAATGTGCAAATAATCATACATGTTGGGAATTCCCCCTTAATGCAAAGTAAGTTGATAGTCAATATACCAACTGCATTCAATATACAGATATAAATCTTACCTGATAACTTTCTTAGACTGTCTTTAAGCTGCATGACAAGGGAAGGCAATGAAAGGACTACAGTACTCTTAATTCTATGACAAGATAATTGAGAATTTACAAAGCATTGTTTGTTGCTGTTTTTTTATTTACCTGCATTCTGGAGAGTCTCAATATTTTGCGGCCTAGTTGCAAGTTCTGCAACAGTCTGGACAAACTGTGTTCGGGCTCTCTGATATTGCTCAAAGACTGCAAACAGTAAAGGAGGAAAAATGAGTGGCTGTCAATGAGATCTCCTGATCAGCCCAGAGAAGCAGAGGCATTCCTTTTTACTGTTATTTATAACAATAATTATGTGCTGTAAAGTCCAAGCCAATTTGTGGTGACCCTTTCCAAGATTTTCTAGGTATACAGTAGTCATAAGTAATTAAACAGTCCTTTCATATGGGGACACTCTGGGACCATGTAGCTTGCCCAAGGACTCACAGTCCAGCGCTTATCCTACAAGGTGCAGTGGGGAATTAACTCTTTCAATGTCTGGCTCTGGAGCCAGGTGCCCCAGCCAATTTTATTCTGATTTACACCCATGATAAACTAACAAGTTCTAAAATGTTGGATGATTTCACATCAAAAACAAGCAAAGTCTTATGACATGAGAAAAAATAAGAAATAAATGCTGGCACAACATGTTAGGAGAGCAGTCCGGTTGCCTACCAAAGCTATGTCCAATATTTTGCATGACAGAGGGCTCAAATTTAGCCATGCACTTTAAGGCCCACTGATTTCACTGGGTCTTACTCAGAGCTTCAAAAAGTTACGTATCTTAGGGGACTGCAACTCCAAGAACCCCTAGCCAGTGGAAATATATCACCACTATAATATAATTGTTTTTTTCAATGCACAATTTATTGTGTTTTAAAATTCTACTTTTTTAACATTATGAGCCATCTTGGATCCCCTTATTTATTTATTTATTTATTTATTACATTTATACCCCGCCCATCTAGTCAATTGACTACTCTGGACGGCTTCCAACATATATCATAACAATTTAAAATATAACAAGATTTTAAACATCAATAAACAAGTTGTTCAAGATGGAAAAATAAGGAAAAAAGAGGAAGAAAAAAAAATCAAGTATTGACTGGAGGGAAGGCCTGCCTAAACATCCAAGTTTTCAGTTGGTTTTTAAAGATGCCCAGCGAAGGGGCCACACGGATCTCCAGAGGAAGGTTATTCCAGAGGCGAGGAGCTACCGCCGAGAAGGCCCGGTTTCTTGTTTTTTCCTTCCGGGCCTCCCTCGGCGTCAGACTCCTCAACCTCACCTCCTGACTCGATCGGCTGATACGGGTAGATTTTGGTGGGAGTAGGCATTCCGCCAAGTATCCAGAGAAAGGTGGCCTATAAATAAATAGATAAATAAATAAATAAAGGCTAGGAGATTTTGAGAAAAATCTCTTTTAATAGTTGAAAAAAGCAACTTTTCTAAGTTAGACGATCCAACTCATAATCTTTCTGATACCCCAAGAAAGACCCCTTTGCTGCTTTCTGCAAGAAAAAAAGGGAAGACACCTCAAGTTCACGACGCCAAATTCAGCCTGATAAATACCTTGCAAGACCTGCCTCTGACTCATGGTTCCTCAAAGACGTCTCCTGCGGTCTTTAGCAGACCCTTGTCTTCTTTGGCCCTCTGTGCTTCTCCCCTCCGGAGACCCGAGCCACCAACGGCAACTCGAGATCCGCAGCCAGCCCGAGGAGGGCCTTCGCTCCCTTTCTCCCTCGGGGCCTCTTCAGTTTGGCTCGCGGTGTGTATCCTTCTCCTTGGTAACCGAACGGAAGCGGGCGCCATAAGGGAGGCGGGCGCAGAGAGCGCCTCGTTGTGACATCAGAAACCCAGGCGCTGGTCCCGCCGGCCGGGGGTGCCTCGCGGGAGGCGGTCTTTCTTGCCTCGGCCTGATCACAAGGATAATAAGCACGCGCGGGTTTCGCCGAGGGGCCGCGGTGCAATTAACGTAAGATATATTTTTTTCCCTCTTTTACGCGCCAGGGCGCTTCCTGCGCTTACTCCAAACGGTTGGAGAATGTGCTCCGCGTTGCGCTTATCACTTGTTCTTGGATCGGATTTGATTGTTGGACTTTTCCAAGGTCTACTTAAGTCAACGCGCTTGGCTCTAAGGTGGGAGGTTGTTTTTTTTTAGCATGCCTGGAAGTAAGACCCATTGAAACAATGAGTTTAATTCAGAGAGACAAGCACCGATCCATTTACTTAATGTTTGGGACGGTGCAACGAGATCCCGAGCCTCTTTGGTCGAACTTTTTAAAGTCCTGGGGAATTCAAGGCGTGCTCGCGGTTCCTCAAGAATCGCGCTGGGAATCGTAGTTCTCATTCGCCAAGGAGCACCGTCCTAAATGTTCTTTCTGCAAAAAAAAAGTCTTGAAAGGTAGGTCGTTCTTCTGTGTGGAGAAAAAAGTTTGAAATGAAAGGTCATTCACATATCCCATGCAGGGCTGGACAACTCTAGTTGAGCGGAAGTACATTCACTACTCAGAGTAGATCCCATTGAGCCTAATGGAATTGCTTTCAGCCTACAGAAATTCAACTAGTCTTACTTTTCTGTTCTGCTCTGTTTAATAGAGTTGTGCATGAGTCCTATCTACATACCAACTGTTAAACCTAGGCACTTGGCTTTGTGCCAGGCGCCTGTCAAAAATCTTGAAGGACAATTTCCTCTATAAAACTGCAAGAAACCCATAAACGAATAAGATTCTCCACACACACACACACACACACACACACACACACTATAATGTTTTCTCCCCCCCCCCCCCCATCCTTGTCTCCCGCGCTCGACAAAGGAACGCCTGATATTCAACAGCCACTACTCTGTGTGTCAGGTGGACAGAGTGAATGAAATGATACCAGAAACCTTGAAACGTCCTTGGCCAAACAGCCTTTCATATTTCTCCTACGCTTCCGACTATTAGCCCTTAAAACAAATTATACAGGCATGGCTTTCTACTTCTTCCAGAAACGAGCTACTGAACTGTCCTTCTGAGTTTTGTTTTGATTTTTAATTATTACTTTGAAGACAAAAGAGCTGGCGTAGTCCATGCAACTTCTCATGACCAGCATTTAACTGTCGGGCACTTCTGACGAGACCTGCCAGGAACGATTTACCCTTGGTCAGAATTACCTGGTGGGTCGTCCCCCCACCGCACCCTTTTCTTCCTGGCTCATTGTGTGCCTGGCCCTCAGATAGAAGTGGAGGCGTTTGAAAATAGCATCCAGAGAGTCGGCGTTTGCGCTTTGCCAGGCAAGGAGTAGAAGCAAAGTGACGGTCCTCATACAGACTCTTGCCTCCCCCAAAGGTTGCCTTCTCAAAACCACAGCTTCTCCTACTAGATGATCCTCGTTTAAATCCAGTCGCTAGAGTCTGCTGTGTTGCATGTTTGTATATCATTGATCGTATTGGAATGCACTCTCGTGTAGACTGCAATCTAAATAAATTATTATTATTATCATTATCATTATCATTATTATTATTATTATTATTATTATTATTATTATTATAATATTCACATGCCCTCTGCACACACTCCGGATTAACTATTATCTCAGTCCTGATTAAAGCCATGCTTTTGTTTCTTTTTGATTACCACAACAAAGATTTTGGATCCCCCCTCCCTTAAGGCCCATAAAGCTACCTCTCCTTTTGTATCAGTCGCTGTTTAGTCCTTACTCCTGCATCCTAGCCCCACCCCACCCCAAAATTACCAACTCTGAAACCGGGATTAGCTGGTTGGTCACTGGGACTAGCTCCCTATAAAAACAATCACTCCGTGGTACCGGATCCCTCGTTACAGCTGCCCTTTAACTTCTGCCTCGCCCTGCAACATTGTAGCATGCCTTATAACTCACTTGTAACAAAGCTGCTCGACCTCAGGGACTTGTTATATAAACAAACATCATGGGGAGGGGGTGTCATTTTCATCACAAGGCTTAGAAGCAGGTTACTGTCCTTCTGCCAGGAGCAGAGGAGGAGCTCTTACGTTGATTCAGACCATCGGTCCTTCCAGAAGAGGATTTTCTACACCAGGACTGGGTAACTGCGGCCCACTGAATATTTATTGCACAGCAACTCCCAGCGTCCTTCACAATAGGATTGCTGGCTAGGACTGATGGGAATTGCAGTCCAACAGTGCCAGTTTTCCCCACTCCGCTCTAGAGGGACTGACAGACAGCGGCTCCGTCTAGGTTCCCAAAGGGTTTTTTCCCAGCCTGAAATTTTCCACTTGCCACAGAAGCTTGCTCGGTCAACTGCGCTGACATGGCCTGGTCTTCCACCCAAGGAAACTGAGGCAGACCGCATGCTGAGTGAAGCCAGGCACGCAATCCCTCAGCCGCCGGAATAAGGTTTGATCCTCCCTTTTCCATGCCGAGGTTTTGTCTCTGGGCAAGAATTGGAGGTTGTGTTCTTTCTGTACAAAAGTGTACAAAACATTAAATAAGCGATCACCCAGAATCCCTAGATTTGTTTGAAATCATCAGACCCTCACATAGAATATATCCCCACCCCAAAGATAAAGAACCTTAAAAAGAAAAAAGGAATACCCCCACTTTTGCCCCCAGCGTGGTGTAGTGGACAGAGTAACGGACTAGGGTTCTGGAGACCAGGGTTCAAATCCCCAGTTGGCCGTGGAAACACTCTGGAGTGGAACTGGTAAAACCACTGCTTAAATATCTCACTTACGTACCTTGAAAGCCCTGTTAGGGTCGCTATAAGTAGGTTCCGACTTGACGGCACGACACACACACACTTCAGGTAACCCTGAGAACATCACCCCGGTACTTTTTGTTCCACGCTTCCCGTGCTTTGAGAATCAGCGCTTTCTCAAAGTTTGTTTTGCCAATTAAAAAGAGGAAGGGGCGGGTTTATATCCTCTGCTGCAGGAGACCTGCTCTGAGCCAGAAAAAACAGCGGCGGCTCCGCCTTGTCGGGCCGATGATTGTCAAAAGGGAGGAAAAACCTACACGCGGAAGCGGAGCTTGGAAAAGTTACATTTCTGGACAGGACGTCCAGAATTCTTTAAGCATCCTGGTTTTTGAATTCAGACGGCTGTAGTCCGAAAAAGGTAACCTGTTTTCTGTCCGTGAGAAGACACCACGAACGTGTTGGATCCCGAGTTAAGGCTGCGATCCTATGCACGTCTATTGGATAAGAATCAACTACGATTGAACTTGATGGGATTGATTGAGGAAAAGGGCACTGCTAGGAAAATGCACTGAGAAGAAGCCCACTGGAGTGGCAGAGCGTGATGGGAAATGCAGTTGATGGGCGAAGGGAATTGAACGCAGTGAGGTTTACTCCGATGTAAGCATACTTACTAAGCTTGCCCAGCACCTTCACTGGATCCGTAGTAAATCACTGACAACTTCCCTGATTGGAAGACTTTCTCCGATGGCTAAGGAATCACACAGGAGCAAAGGTAAAACAATTAATGTCCTTGCCAGACAGACAAGCCGCCTGAAGCAGCAGCACCACCGCACAGGTTCATCATCATCTCTCTCTGCCGCCACCCTAGAGGCACAGCCAGCGCAGGGGGCGGGAAGTCAGCGGATCTCCGCCCACTCAGGTTTTCAAAGAGCGCCCCGACCGCTCTCGGTAGATCTCCCGATTAATTTCCCCGCCTGCTTGGGGCTTTTGCTTTCTCCGCGAAAAGCTTGAGGCCGCAAAGCTCCGCCGGGCCCCGAGGGGGCGGCGACTGGGGACAGGCATCGGATCGTCTGCTGTTGGTGGGGCGGCGGCGGCGGCGGCGGCCGGGCCTCTTCTTGGCACAGACTCGGCAGCCCAGCGAGGCGCGGCGTCCTATGGAGGCAGGCAGGCAGGCAGGCAGGCAGGCCCCTGGTGGCTGGAGGGGGTAGCCGACCGAGAGACCGAGGCGGCCAGGGATGGGGATGGGGGGAGAGGGACGACAAGGGACCACAGACCAAGCAAGCAAAAACAGAGAAGGGCCTCAGAGCTAGCGAACCCTGTCATTCCAATCTCTGTTTCCAGTTCAGGCAACCCAAGCCTGTGCGCGATGCCTCGGCAGTAAGACCTGCTCGATCTGGTGGAAGCGCCGTGCAAGATAAGCAGGGAGCTGGAAGCGCGTTGCAAAACGACGTGGGCGCTTGAGAAAGAGAAATCCCTTTCTAAATACTCAAGAGAACTAACTTGAAAATAAAGATTGAGGAAAGAACCGCAATTCGGTTCCACAAAAAGTCGTCCTGGAAGGTTTAAATTCCACTCCGAGATTTGCACCACCAAATGCGTCTACGAGCTAAAATGAATTACGGAGACACTCCCCACCCCCCACCCCCACCCCTGCCCCTGCCCCTGCCCCAGTATTTCCCTTTCTTTGATGCGAAGGATATTCGGAAATGACACTGCACACAACAAGGGAACAGAAGTCCCTGAAAAACTAAAAGCCTTCCTCTAGTCCGAAGAGAAGATTATAACCATACATGTCATCCGGAGTTGCCTGGAGCAGACAATGCGCATGTGCGGCTCCGAAGGACGTCTTTCATTTTTAAAATTTGCCTTCGCTTCCTTCAGGACGTGACGCGTCACAAGCACCAAACTAATCCCCGGGCCTGGTGAGCACGTAGTACGTCTCGACGCTGTGCCCGAGTAGTGGATGAGTCTTTTTCTTTAAAAAAAAAAAAAAAAGGAAGCAAAACCGAGCACGACACTTCTTGACGAAGACCATAATATGTTTCAGCCCAAACTTTAGGTTAAAAGCTTAACTCCCCTCTTAGAGTGATCGTAGGAAACAATTGTTTTGAGAGGATGGTGCTGATGGTTTTATTCTCCAGTGATCTCAAGACTTGCCTTCTCCCCCCACTTAATCTTTACAACAACCTCGTGAGGTAGGTCGGGGCTGGCTCAAGGTAATCCAATGAGTTTCATGGCCGAGGCGCCGAATTTGAAACCGCGTCCCTTCACTGATCATCCACGTGCAGAGTGTTACACGAAAGTAGGTCTCCTGCACTCATGCTTGTGCATACCCCCACACACGCCGCCATGACGCAAAATCGCATGCGACGTTAATGAATCCGCTCCAAGTAGTCAATCTCTTTTGTGAACAGTCGATATTATTGCTCAGTAGTTGTTTAACCTGTTAAAGTTTCACGGCGTTATTTCCACATGGATCCGGCTTGACACAGGGATCGCAGCAGGTCGCTTGAGGACCGCAACAGCCCAGTCCACAAACCAGTTAAGCCGAAGCGTTTGGAGGCAACGTCCTCCCCCCGCCGACATCGCGATCTGATTTGTTTGGCTTTGATTGTCTGTAGTGGAATAAAACTCACTTCCAGTCGTGTGTATCCCTAAGCCTTACTTTTCCTCAACTGAGCTGGGAAGGGCAGATGAGGGGTCGGTTCTCTTAGTAATTAATTGCTTCCTGGTGATGATGTGTCCTTTCATCTGGAAGGAGAAAGTCGAACTTAAAATATATGGATGTGTATTAGTGCTGAAATCATGAAGAGTCGACAAGTGAGAGATGCGGGACCTGCCCTTCGCACCCGCTCTTTTCATTGTGTTAGGACTTGTGCAAGGAAGAGCAGAAAGACTCTTAATGTCAAAAGTAGGAAACTGAGTAACATGGCATAGTAGATCTTAGTAATTTGCTCCTAAATAATGTCCCCATACTTTCTTGTAACAGCGGTTGTAAATTCACATGTGCACACGCACCATGCACACACGATTCTTAGCACTAAAATAATTAAAATAGGAAGAATATATTCCCAAAGTCAAAACCCCGTGCAGCCAAAGTAAGGTAAACTGGGGTTGTTGTTGTTTTGCTTAGAATCAAGCCCCTTGCAAGGTGTACTTTTAAGTTGGTCTGCAGCCTTATATCTCATTTGTTTCAATTGTGGAGAATATATGGCACCATTCTGGGCCAGAAATAAATCCCACAGGATTCGGGAACGATTACGACCACATATGTGTTCATAGGATTGCACCATGTCTAGCTTTCTCCTCTTACGTTTAGGATGGTGGAAAGAGTGTAGGACCCGGAGGCGGCAGGCAGTGAAGCGGTATACCCCAGTTTTCATGTAGCACCGAACAAATTGAGAGTCAGGTGGAAACCCTCCACAATGTAATAATTTCCAGAAGCAGCAATATTCTCCAGAAGTTACACTTTATTTTAAAGGCGATTCCAATTGCATAAAAAATATTTTTAAAAAAATCTATTTATTAACTTCACTAAAAGTTTGCAACCCTCTGTTTAGTTTACTAAGCTTGAATGAAGCTTGATTCTGGGTAGACGTGTAAAGAATTCCAATGTGAGTCCAGTCTCTGGCCAATTCAAACCATCGCGACATACCGTTTTATTATTATTACTATTATGAGTAGTAATAATAATAAAATACATTAGCTGTTTCAAAGTGTATGCACATCATATCAGATCTTTAAGTCTTGCCTAGTGGTGGGGCAAGTGGGAGAAGCACTGTAGATTTCTTAAGTAAATGATGACCACAAACACATAAGCTTTAAGGTTGAGTTGACTTTCTTTTTTCAGCATCACTAAACAGTTTAGAATTTTTTTCAGTAACACTTAACAGTTTAGAAGAGAGAGAAGTAATTTTCACGCTCAAATAATAAGCAGGTCCTCTGAAAATAAAAATTGATTGGATCCAGTCTGGGTCATACTTCCAATATAGCCAATACAGCAATCAATGGCAGTTTCGACTGACTTCCTCCATTGATTTTGATGGGTCTGCTTTAAACATGACTGGATCCAAATGGATCTCTTGGATTTCACTTACACTTCTGAAATTTGCTGGGGAAGCAAACGTTGTGTTGTGTCCTTAATATCTCCCACGGCTTCTGTTCCAAGGACCCCATCTTCATTCTGGCGGACTGAAGTAGCCGCAGGTTCAGCTTCATAAGGGTGAGAATTTCCTTCTAAGGAAAGAAAGGTCTGGGAAGAGACGGCTGTTAATACAGAATAATAGTTATTTGCCGTCAAATCAGAACCGACTTATGGCGACCCTAATAGGGCTTTCAAGGTAAGTGAGGTATTTAAGGAGTGGTTTTGCCTTCTCCACTCCCCCAGTGAGTTTCCATGGCCAAGTGGCGATTCGAAGCCTGGTTTCCAGTCTCCTAGTCCGTCACTCTATCCACTAGACCATACTGGATACAAAAACAATAGTAATAAATCAATCAATTTTTTTTTAATGAAAAGGGGACCAAATTCCTTTCAAGAAAAATGTATACATGAAGCGCCAGCTAAGACAACGGGATCAGGTTGTCACTAATAAAGTCACATCAGGCCGTGTCTGTCTGTCTGTCTGTCTGTCTACTGGTGATTTCTCCGCCTTCAATTGGACAGGATTGGGTATGGGCCCATTAACTCTGATGAAAGAGTTTCAGAGTGCTACAAAATGCTATAAATCCTTGCATATAGAAAGCTGGAATATCACAGAGAAAGGTCAAGTCTAACTTTCCCCCAGAGATGTTATTTTTCACCTTGCAGGGAAGAGTCCATCATTCTTCTAGGATTTTTTTTAAGCACATCTTACTCTTCTACCTCGCATACAGCTGTCACTGCAGCCTGGCGTGATACGGACCTTCGAAAAGTCACACCAGTTGCTAAACTGGTTCTCAACACTTAGCCATCTCCTTCGGGCGCCCCACCCCCCCCAAAAAAATTGGCACTCATGCCAATTTTAATTCATAGGGACTTAAACCTTGGGTATATCCCTTAGGAGCAAAGAGATGTCGCCCACTCAAAAACTCCACAAGAAATTAATTTCCAAAATGAAAAGTTTGGGGCTTTAAAAATGAATCTGCATCACCTCTCTGCCCCTAACCAAAGATAAGCCTGTTGTTGCTGGGTTTTTAGGGGGGAAAAACAACATATCCTTAGAGAACTCACAATATGTTCTCTTCATCTTGATAATATGATACTTTACTACCTTGGTCCTACGTGCCCTTAAGGTTGACAAAACTCCTTTGATTGTAATCAGTTTCACTTTCAAGGAGCGAAGTTTATGATTTACACCCTAGGTGTGCAAGCCTGATGAGACAGACTTTGGTCAAATGAAGCTTGGTCAACACGGACTGCCTGGATTTAATTCAGTTTTCATTCCGTTTCGGGGGCATTGTTAATTTTGGCAATCGGAAACAAACTACCTTAAATCCCAATGCTTGACCTGTTTAGAAGTAAACTAGAAGGTGAGAAAACTCCAGATAAACAGTCATCACCCTGCTGGGGTGGTGGTGGTAAATTCCACAGGTATCCTCAAAAACTCCACTTCAGAGCTGGACATCGTAGCCACGACAACAGCCCTACAAAGTAGACCACTGTTATTCCCAAAGGCCACAAGAGAAGGTGGGACTAAGGAAAAGGGGTTAGCTGGGGTCACCCTTACTTTTAAGAGGTTTTTACCAGAGGTTTCCTGTAAGACTTACTTTCCACAAGAATAATTGTGTAAAAGCACACTACGGGGGAACAAATGATGGTCTAATCTGCAAATTGGTTGATATATTTAGTATTAAAGTTTATGTACTCCCTTTGAACTGTCATAGGACTCTAGACAACTAATTGGTTTACTTCCGAAGCGATCTGTCCAACTGCATTGTATTGTACGTAGGTACAACGATCTATCTTTCCTATGGGGTCAGCAACAATTGGCAATTCACTGCACGAGATAAAGTCAATGCTTTATCATCCTCCCTTCGCTTTGAAATGCCTCAGCCATTCACCTCCTAAGACAAGAGAACGCAATAGGAGTAGTGTTGACTAAAGAGTGTGGGGTCTAGAGATGTTTAGTGGTTCTGTAGATATCACTGAGCTTAATCTGGTTTTAATCTGGATTATTTTCAGTTCCGCTGTTGAATGGGGGGTATGGGCAAAGAAGCACAGGCTCTACCAAGTTTAGGGTTTCCTTCTGGACAAATTCCACTTATAAAAGGCAGCACTCTCAGTACTCCGAGTTGGTTAATTTGGTGCAGCTGCTATCTCTGGATTGCATCGGCCCTCCCATGCAGTCCTCATTTCATCCATGGGTAAGTATTAAAAGACTGGTAATAACACGATGGTGAATAGGATCAGATTAGTAAATAATTAGCTAATATTGATTAAAGACCCTCACTTTGGATTTTGCAATTCTTTATTTTAAGGGATTCTGACTTCCTGCTCTTCCTTTTGTGCTCTTCCTAGCTGGATTCTAATTGGTGATACTTTAATCAAAGAACCATATTAGTGTTACGAAACAAAAGTAATGGTTAGCGCTTTTCTGGATCTTAAGAGCAGGAGAAGGGCTATTTGTTCATTATGCCCTCAACCCTAGTTTCCTGCTTGCAAAGTAACACGGGAACAACTTTATCCCGGTACTGCCCAGACTGAAAGAATAATGGAAGGTGCAGGGAGTTAGATTTGAACTGACGACTTTCTCTGTTACACTCGTGCAGATCAGTCCTAGGCACATTTTATTCAGAAGAAATTCAGTGGGATTTACTCCACACAGTGAAAGGTGTTAAAGCTTAGAATGGGCACTGCTTACTTACTCCAAGTCTCAAGCCTTGGTCAACAAGCTCGTGGGAATATCTGTGCAGTAATCCTTCAGCAAAGGGGGCAGGAGGTACAGGGAAATGAGATAAAGTCAAAGATGTATAAAGGTAGCCGTGTGTTCTTTTTCCAGCTCAGAGTTGGACTGAAACTTTCATGATGTTGCTTCTTCTTCTTTTGATTCCATCCCTACTCAGTCAAACCACAAGGCTTCTTCAGCCTTTAGTAAGCTGTCCGAGTCTTGAGTTCATTCTAGAGAAACTGGGCAGGCAGGCAGGACAGGCTTGATCCACAGATCATTTTAGTGCAGAGTGCACCTGGGTTCGGTTTGATAGGCAGCGCTTTGAAATGGAAAAGAAACTGAAAGAAACCGATCCACCCGTCGGTTGAACAAGATTGTTGTTGTTGTTTAGTCGTTAAGTCGTGTCCGACTCTTCGTGACCCCATGGACCAGAGCACGCCAGGCCTTCCTGTCTTCCACTGCCTCCCGGAGTTGGGTCAAATGAACAAGATTAGGGTTTTGAATTTCAACCTATTTACATCCGGATCCAATTTGAATCCATGCTAAACCAATTGGAAACAATGTAAATGCATTTGGGATAGATGACCGGAATCCAAAGCTAAATCCAATGGCTAATCCCAACCAGGACAGGCCCACGGAACCAGCGAGAATCGCATTAGTGTTGACTAAAATTGCATTAACTCCATAGATCTATCTCTGCCCATTGGGGCCGGCTGGAACTAGTAACTGCCAGTTTATTGGAAGCTTGAACCTGTTCTTAAGCTGTTCTTAAGCTTGAACCAAACACATCGGAGTGTTTGGCAGTGTGTGTATGTGGGTGTCAATTAGCATCAACCCAACATAAAGAAAATCACAATAACAATGCCCCACCAGCAATTTCCTTCGCATAAGCAACGTACAACATTTTGGGTTCTATTATTGGTGGAAAAGTGAGCTACTAGGATAGAAACTTGGATTGAGGATCAAGAGTACCAGGTTGAAATATTTATCCTTAACTGTTTGACAGATCGACCGGTGTGGAGCAGGGATCTTGCCTGGGCTTCCCGTTTCTCCATCGCAGCCAGAACTGAGAAAGTTACTTTTTATTTTTGCCTACCACCCAGGCGATCCATTTCGGGTTTCGGGGAGATGAATACGAAGTCCTTGGCAGAAGGCACAGTTTCTGCCCGGCCAGGAGTATCTGACAGGCGCAAAGGTCCTTCTTACCTCTTCCCTGAGGCCGGTTCGACCTGACCTTGTACACCTTTTTTTCTCCCTCTACAACTTTGCTTCCTTAAAACTAATCCGCTCTTTGTTCTGTTTTAGCCCTGCCTTAAGACGATTTTTTTTTTAATTTAGGGCATACCAAGCCACTAATGTCATCCTGGCTACCGTCTCAATACTTTTGCAAGAAAGACACATTATTTTATTTATATCCCTCTCCTTACTTGCTAAGGCTCGCCCAGAGACAGCCAGAAAGACCTTGGCAATATATGAACTCAAATTGCCCTGGAGTCAGTAAGTACATCCTCTTCGTGGGATCTATCTATCTATCTATCTATCTATCTATCTATCTATCTATCTATCTATCTATCTATCTATCTATCTATCTATCTATCTATCTATCTATCTATCTATCTATCTATCTATCTATAACCCTATTTCTTTCAGTGAGCTCCAGGGTCTTTCTCCCCGTTTCTTTCTCAAAACTATCCGATAGGTAAGGCTAAGCAAGAGTTACTGGCCCAAGGTCATGGTTTCATGGTTCTGTAGGGACTTGAACCAGGCTTAAACCACTGCTGTTTAAATCAGTGTGGGGTATAAAACTGTTTTCACTTTTCTTAGGGTTAAATCTATTCAGGGTCAAAGTTTGAAAGAAAATTAATTTGGGGAAAACAACTCACAGAATCCGGCAAGATTCTGGAAAATTTAGTACTAAATGCTTAGCATCTCCTTCTGTAATGTCTCCTTGGCGATGGTATGCATGTTTCACCTAGCTGGATGGTGCCCATCGTGAGCCACAGTGGGAGGGGTGGTTCCTTTAATCGCTGAGCTGTTTTTAGTTAACAAACAGTGACTTAGGCGAAAACATGCGCTCACTGGCCCGTTGGTGTGTTACAGGAAACGAAAGTACTTGGGTAGATAAAAACACAGATAAGTAGAAGTGCTACTTCGCAGTACCGGCTATTCCTATAATAAAAGGCAGGCGATGCATTATAGTGGACTGTAAGCCTCGGTTCTGAGGAGTGACGCATCCTCTCTCCAGGCCACTCTAACAATGCCAGTTGCAGAGGGGGTGACGTTGGAAGGGACCATGCGATCTAAAGTGGGAACGAAACCTAAAGATATATGCAGCAGCCGCGGAGCAATCTCATTCTACGCATTCACTGTCCCACCTTCCACTGTGGTCAAGGGTTCCCAATCCTAACAGCTGTATCCTATGGGTACCTACTCAGAAGGAAGACTCGCTGAAGTAAGTGTGCACGAAAGGGCAGCATCAGCAGGCTTACTTTGAAATCAAGCTGATCTACATATTTGAAAGTAAGGCGATTTACTTCCGAGGAGAAGAACGAGTAGTTACGTTTCCACGGGTCCCACTGCTTTTTTAAAAAAGGAGGAACAAGGTAGAAATGGACACTGATGATATTTCAGAGTCTAACAATTGAAATTTCAATGTGCTTACTCCGAAGTCAATATAATTGATCTCTAAGGGGCTTACTTCATAATAAATTTTCTTGGAATTTTAGCTTAATTTGTCCCTGGACTGCCACAGTGTGCTCGGCATTGTTGATACATAAGAGCAGACTCCCAGAATTCTCCAGCTAGATTTTGAACTGCAGTCCAAAAGAAAGAGAGAGAGAGAGAGGAATGCTGCCAAACTGCATAGGAGAAAGATGGAAAACAGTGGGAAGATTGCTTACACACACACACACACACACACACACACACACACACACACACACACACACACACACACGGCCTTTGAAAAGAGAAACAAACTTCTGCAGTCAGGCCTTTGTAAATGTAGCCTATAAAATACATATTACATTTATTTTTCATATAGGTCATCAACATCAGGTTCAAGAAGGATTTAAGAGCAAGTCTAAGTCACTAGGCATGGGACTGGTCATGAAAAACACCTATTCCAGACTTTGGACTTCATTCTAAACAGACAAGTTTAGGATTGTAAATAAGAGCCTTTAGGTTTTTCATGGGATTGACTTCCACAGGTTGTCGAAGACGACAATTCGCCTACAGTATTTTTATCAAGCTGGCTCCAAATGATATCCTCCAGAGTCTCTTGCGATCTCACACTCAGAGCTTAGAAAAATTGCTCCTGGGGCTCCCAGCTCCCAGAATCTTCCAACTGATGGGGGAAGAGGAGTCTGAAAGCAGGAATCCACCAAAAGAGGAAATTTTCCATGTTCTGCCTACCCTACCAGTTCATCTCAGAAAGGCTTTGACTTGAGCGGAGATTGCAGGTTAGGAGCCGCATCCTTTCATTAAGAGCGGGCGATCCTCGGAGCAGTCAGTCACCCTGACTTCAATGGAACTCACTCCCAGGGAAATTAATGCAGAATTGCGCCTGAAAGGGAAATGTGGCTGGCACGCGCACCCACACACACTTTGAACGGGCACTTTCGAGAGGATCATTCAAGCTTATCCTGCATTCAGAAAGAGAAGCAAGGCGATCCTATGTATGTTCCCTCAGAAGGAAGGGCCCCGCTCTTCAATGGGGCCTGCCTGCCCGTCGTGAAGGGGTCACAGCCTTCCTTCCTGATCCACTTAGGACTGGAGTTTGGACAGATGGAAGAGAGCTTCACAGAAATCGATGGGGCTTTATTTGGAAAGAAGCGCCGTTGAAATCGACGGGGCTTGGACAAGTGTCACGGCCATTTGGACATTATCCAAAATACTGAGGCGCTTCCCTTCAAGGGAGAATGTGAAGGAGACTATGACTATTCAGGGGGGTTGTCGGAAGGAAATCGATGTCCTGTTACTAACTGGTAGATGAAGGACTTCCTCCCCCCCCCCCCCCCAATTTGATTCTGACCGTCACCGTGCTTTAGTTCAGTGAAAACACAACTGGTTCCAGAGTGGGAGGAGGAGCACTTTCCGTTAGTAAGGCTTCGGGAAGGTCGCCGGTGCCGGCCCTCCCCATCCTTACACCCAGTTGGCCCTCATCCTACGCCCTTGTAGTTGCCCAGTCCGGAACGGTTGCCCCCCCCCCACACCCACACACCCACAGGCCTGCGCCCGGTGCGAAGCGAGCCCCTCTGCCCTTCCCTGCGCTTAACAAAAGACCACCTTCCTTCCTTCCCGCCCGCCCCTCTCGCGGCGAGGCGGCCACACAATGAGGCGGCGGCGGCGGCGGCGGGGGTCGCAGTGCGGGGGAGCCGAGGCGCGGGTGGGGCAAAGTGTGGGGGCAGAAGGGAAGCGGTAGGAAGGAGCGGGGAAGCCGGCGGGCGAGCCGCTGCTGCTGCTCCCATCGCCAAATCGCTCGTGTGGTTGCTACTGGCAACAAGGCAGCCCCCCCCCCCCCGGCTCCAGCACCTAATCAAGGAGCGCGCGGCGAGAGGGATGAAGCCGGAAAGGGGAAGACGCCTCGCTCTGGCTTCGCTAGGTCTCCTTCCCCGGGGCTCCCTCCCCCAGCCAATGGGGCTACCGATCCTGTGGGTCGCTCCTCCAAGAGCCGCGAACCTCCTCCTCCTCCTCCTCCTATTTCTCGCCCCCGGAGACCGTGGCAAGCAAGATGGCGAGGGGAGAAGGTGGATCGGATGGCGACCCATCCTGTCTGGGGTGAAAAGGGGGGGGGCGGGGAGATCGGGGAGCTTTTTTCCCCTCTCCTCAGTCCCTGGTTATGAGAAAAAAGGGTCTTACTCTGCACAACACATACAGGTTTATTGTCTCCGCAATACATGCCACTGGCAGCTGCCCAGGCCCATGGGTCTTACCCTTACCCAGGCAGGAGTCATGAACCCAAAGTAAGGACTGCAGGTTATTTCTGTACAGTCACCCAAGAGGATCGGAACCCCGTGTGGGAACTCCACCTTTCACATACCCGTTATCCACTCTGCCTGCGACCGCGGAAGGACAACGTGTGTTCCTGCACAGCTCTTTCACAATCGATGAGACATGGGCGGGGGGGGGGGGTATGTGTGTGTATGGTAAGCCCTGTGGCAGCCCAATCTTGCATCTGCTTGTGAAGGAAGTTCTCCTGCGTTCCATGGGGCTTTGCCCCATATGAGTGGGCCTCGCGTTGTGTTGTGACACTTTCTTCACTGGGTTACGTTGAACGGTGCTTGCCGTTTCGAGCGCACGAACTTCCCTCGTGAGTCAAGTCTACCTAGACCAGTCTTCTGTTTCTATCTGTGGCCACCCGCTTGAAACGGGAATAAGGACCACCATCTCCGCGCGTTATCTATGCCCACTGCCTGATACACTTGCTTAGAGGTATACTGCGCCTGAACAGGGAGGTTTTATTTAATGGCCAGGGCTAATAGCCACTTGCCAGAGCCGTCTTCACTGCACTTTAGCGGGCCATACTTAGGGCGACAGGAACAGGACGGTAAGAATTGGTTTTATCCTCAGCGTTCTTGGATGGCCTTTCCAGCTAGCCATCGTCCTCGCTCTTTGCTGACATCATCCCATGTTGAAGAGAGGCCGGTAATCTGCCTTATTTAACACCTCTGACGTGGTAGTCTGTGATTTGAAACCGCAGCGCCCCTACTAAGCGTTCAAAAATACCAATAAAAGCAGCCTCCCACACCATGTGCCCTTTTATCCCGCGTGTGGTCTCAGGTACAGTCCTTTTCTGCTGGACTCAATCTTAGACCTCACCTGAGTCGCCTAATTTTGGTGATGATAAGAATACCTGTCTTGGGAAGATAATGAAATATGATAGGCGAGTCTCGATGAACACTCTAAAGATACATGCCAAACACATATCATTTCCACAATGTTGGAGCTCTCTGAGGGGAGAAGAAAAATCTAGAATATGTTTGCTTGAGGACACGTTCTTAGTTACAGGAAATGCTTCTCCTCCTGAAGGACACTTGAGAAGTTCAGGTGAGGCCTTAAAACTAGTCTCTTTTGTTCTTGGTTAAATGTGTCCCTATCTTTTTTCTTCAAAGCTTGCTTAAGGCTGTGAGTGCCTTTATTGTTGCTTTATTTTGCATGTCATCTGTCTTAAATAGTGATTACAAAGGCGGAGTGTAGATGCTGAAAATAAAGCAAGAATGCTAATAAGTGGACGGGACTTCTGTTAACATGAAATAATTTGATGGAAAATTTCCCAGAAAAAGAAGAAAGGAGATGCAGCACGAACCTATGCCTGTTTATTTGGATGTAAGACTCACTGAATTCCGCGGGAGTTCCTCCTTAAAAAACACGCGTTGGATCAGAATGGTCAGGCTAGGACTCTAAAACTTAAGCTTTGAAATGCATGCGTAAATTTACGTATTCCTACTAAGGCACGGAGCCAGCGTGGTGTAGTGGATAGAGTGAGGGACTAGGATTCAGGAGATAAGGTCCGAATTTTCGCTGGGCAAGGAACACTCACGGGTGTGGCCGCTGTAAAACCCCTCCTTAAATATCTCACGTACCTTTAAAAGTTTGCTAGGGTCGCCATTAAATCCAGTGATCATGGAGGCTCTGATAGGGCACAGCCAGCCACTACTCCCTCCCTTCCCTAGCTGCTTACTACCCCGCACCCCAACGTATGCCAATTTAGAGATTTTACTTTTAAGACTACAATCTCCAGACTCCTCTAGCCAACATACCTCCCGCCTTTACCGTTTTACTCTAACAAAGCCGCAGCTAATGAAGTTCAGAATATCAAAACTGCAGGAAATGTCAGTGATGACTCCTCTCAAACCCTGTTGAAAAAAGGAAAGTGTATTTCATCCAGAGACTGCCAGCTGCGCCGTTTCGGTAAGGCCGATCCCTTCAAAATCGTTCTGAACGACAGCAGAACTTGGAATTTACTGTTGGAGGACTGCAAATTCCAGGATGCCCCAGGAAGCGTCTGAACTACCGCCTGCAAAAAGACCTTTTTATTAACGAGCTGTTGGATAGCTGGGTGGTCTAGGTCTCTGGCTGTGGAGCCAACCAGAGACTGGGAGTTAAATTCCCCACTGTGCCTCCCTGACAGGAGCTGGACTCGACAATCTATAGGGTCCCTTCCTGCTCTTCAGTTCTGTGATGATGAAGAATTTATTTTTGTATAGGGTCTTCTTCCCCTGAGTACATTGTCTCCCCCTCTCTTTTCTATGCTCGTAACAGCCTTGCGAGGTAGCCCGTTGAATTTGAGCCTTAGCAGAATTTGATCCAAGGTTTCAAGACTAAGATTCCACATCCACAATGGATGTGAAATTCTAGGCAGGTCTTGTAAACTCAGGGTGGAGAATGAGGATCACATTGAAACCATAGAGGACTGGGTTCCAATAAATTTGCATAGAAAATCTATGTTCTAATTCCTACAATGCGTCTTTTCCCTTTTTTGAGCAGCTTTAACACACTGTTGGCGTCCGACTCACAAAACATCTCCAGCCCCAAAGGTGCCACAAGCTTCGATTATGCGGCAGAAATACAACAGGAAAAGTTTTCCAGCCCTTGCATCCCCAAACTCGGAGAAAGCTTGTCCCTTTGAACGTCTGTCATGTGGCACAAGGAGCCCAGCGAAAAGTGCTCAAACCAGAGTATACCACCTATGGTGAGCGACGATGGGAACTGCAATAGAGCAGTGTCTGGAGGGCTACCTGCGGGTCAATTCCATCGGGGAGAATGGATCTCACCAGGGTTCACAAGACTGCAGCTTTGGTCAGTGCGACACTTAGGAAATTTTAGATTCTGGACTTAAATGCTAAGAGGGTCATTAGCCGATCAGGTGTATCGCTTCACTTCAACATGTGATAACCTGATCCTATTGAGGCGGAGTCTTCTATTCAGTAGGAACCTGGGCTTTCGACCCCAAGGTAGCCTTGACATCACATCGCCTGGAAGAACATAAAGCCTCCAAACCCATCCTTCCTCTTTTGCCTTAAGAGTATGTCTTAGGACTCATCTCCTGCAAGCTTCACAATTTCAACATCAGATTAGTTTTCTCTTTTCCCCTCGCTTCCCCTCTCCTCCCCTGCTCTAGGTAACATCTGAAGAGAGCTGGAGATCTCGAAAGCTCGCACACTTCTATAACCTTTGAGGTGCCCTCATATAAGCATCACAGCATCACACACTTACGGGTTTGGGAGTCAGAATTTAAGACAGTCCTCCAACGGAGAAAATCATTCAGCTCTCCAGCTGTAAATCAGATAGATGGAATTCGACCAGGAAATGGGGACTAGGATATAGGAGGACATAGAGGAAGTCACGGGGCCAGGCGCCAGCCCCAGCAAGGCAGCGGGCGGCCCGTGATTCCTTCTGGAAATGGGCCCGGATCGCTTCTCTCCGCCGGGTGGGGCCAGACACCTTTGACCGCTGCCTGCCTGGCGGCGGTGACCGCGATGTCCCCCGCTGGGAACCCACAGCATTTCCTCAGCATGTTGGAAATGAAACAGGCCAGCTTTTCTAGATTTGGAAGCGCTTCTTAAGATACACACACAGGGTTGATTATATGGAAGATGTATATAGCCGATCAATATAATTTGAATGAAATTCTCAGAATCATACGGAGTGATTCTTTTCCTTTCCACTGTGGGGATAATACTCCGTTTATTATTTTCTGATCCTAAACCTAATTAGTTCGGGAAAATGTGGAGGATAGAGGACTTGTATTGGCTAGTATTCAAGGGTGTTCTCCAAAAAGAGTATCACTTGCTCTATTTTTCTGGGGACAAAGTTATGTTGAAATGACCTGGGCAGACAATATCTGGTCTTTGAGCTGTAGATGTTTGGCGTTCCATTTCCCACGTTGCCCTCATTTTCACAATTAGATTAGAATGGGATATTGATTGAGTCTTGGAAAGTAGAATTGAAGCGTACTTCTGAGTATGAGCAGAGCGCCCTCCCCAGGGCCACCAGGAATCGTAGGTTCAGTCAACAGAGTTAAGGAACAGGAGTATGGTGGTTGTGGCATCTCTCTGTTTCTTTTTAATAATAATAATCATGTGCTGTAAAGTAAATTCTGACTTTTGGCTATCCTTTTCAGAGTTTTCTAGGTAGTGAGTACTTAGAAGTGGTGTACCATTCCCTTCTTCTGGAGATGTTCTGGGACTGTGCGACTTGCCCAAGGCTACATAGCCTGCCTCTACTCGCAGGAGGCACAGTGGGGAATTTAACTCCTGACCTCTGGCTCCCAGTCATATACCTAACTCACTGAGCTATCCAGTCAGCGCATGTCTTTTTAAAAGAGACAATTAATCAATATGTTATATCTCTTCAGTGAACAGACTGTACTCTAGAAACCCATCTGTTGTCCCCTTACATTATATATGTCTCTGATTACAGACTGACTCCCCTTTTCGCCATAACTGCAGTTACTACAAAGCATAATTTTCCCTCGTTGAGCGCTAGCCTTATGATAATAGTTGCTAAAGAGGCAGCGAGTTGCCTTGAAGGTAATGGGAAGATGATGCCGATGATGATAACAAAATTCCCTTTAATACTTTTCTGTGCTGCAGTCTTAGTGTCCATGAGAGACTCAGTCCGAATTTGAACTCACTTGTGAAGAGCGGAGTCTCCCAGTTTAACCCGCATCCTAAGATTTTTAGAGGATAGAATATATTACCCAGCTGCAGTGGCAAGAGCCTGTAGGAATGAGAAAATTGTGTCTATGTTTTTCTGGCAGTGCAATTAATTTGTAAACGATGCCATTGGCAGCAGACTTATGATGTCTGAAGCCATTATTTCAGCTGAGTATTGAACTTCGAGTTGAACGGTGCTGAATTCTTACGTCCAGGGCCATAGAGGGCAAAGGTGCAGTTCAGCTCTGCGATTGCATGGCACGTCCACTCAAAGATAGGTCTCCGAAGTTCAGTACTGTTTCCTTCCAGAAAACTGTTTTGTTTTTGTTTTTTTAAAGTGAGTCAAACAGCACAATCCTATCCATCTCGACTACTCCACTGGAATGGGATTTAACGCTCAGTTTTTTGTTGTGGTTTTTTGTTGTTGTTTTTTTAAAATATTGGTTGATACTACGGTTCTTGGTCTGTACGTCGAATTTGAGCCCAGCTTCTAGACTTGGCTTAGCGTCTTCTGATTCGTGACGTCAGCGCTTATTTGAGCCTGTAAGCCTCGAATCGCCTTTGTTATACATATTTATGTTTCTAATTCCCTATCTCTCTGTAAACCCCCCCCCTTTTCCCTTTCGGATCGGAGATAACGAGTTTAGATAGCGCACCATTCCGAGCAGGGCCACCCCTACCATTAAGGAGTGTTGCTTGTTGCCTAAAGCAACAACGTTTGTGTGAAGTAAAAATGTGTTTAATTTATTAAGTATTGTATTTTCACTGCTAGAGAAACGAGTGGGCGATCATGGGATTTTTATGTCTCATGTACCGAAACAACATGGCTGGCTTCGGGTCCTAAGCATTTGAGTGAGTACAGTACTTCGTTGCCTCCCCTCAGGCAGCAACATATCTTGGGCCGGCCCTGATTCTCAAAAATTAAAAAAAAAACACAACCTTGTGAAATAGAAAGCGGATAAGCAGAACCAATACGGTTGCCACCATGCCCTTCATCTCCCCACCTCCCTCAACAATCTCTATTCGCCCGTGTTGTTAGTGGTAGCCCGACTCCCCGGGTTTTCTGCACGGGAGCAGCCGGTCATCCCGCTTTCGAATTTGGCGGCTGGAAGACGCCCGGTTGCGTCCGCAAGGCAGGCGGCGGCGGCGGCGGCGGCGAACTGCGCAGGCGCAAGATGGCTCCTTTTTTTCCACCAAGAGCCAGAACGGCAGAGAGAAAAGGGGGTGCCATCCTGGGTTGGGGGCTCGCCATGGAGTGGGCCGCCTTCTCCTGCTCGAGGAGAGGAAGAAGCCACCGGGCCAGAAGCGGCTGTTGCTGCGTCTTCTCTGTTGGGCCGCCTTTAGGAAGACTTTGAGGCTCTTCCTACGCCTGGAAGGGGGCCCGCAGTGGGGGCGGGGCGTCTGCAGCTCTCCCTGCAAAAAGCCCCCCCCCCTTTCCCCGTCGCTCTCGCCTTCGGGCCGTGTTTGCTCCCGCCAAGGGTCAACGCGGGCGTCGGGGACCCGGTCGCTGATGCTGGCCGTAGCCCTCCTTTGAAACTGGCCAAACCCAGGGACGATCCCCCGCTTGCCCCGGTGTGCGTAGCAGTGAAGCCAACGGCCCTGGCTCTGGAGTAGACCCGCTGTCAATTCCTTCCTGCTTGTCTCTTTCTTTTGTTCCTTATTTCCTTTCTTTGCTGGTCCACTTTTCTCTCTGCCGGCTCGTTTCTTTCTTCCCCCGCCACTTTCTTTCTCGTCTCCCTTCCTCTCCGATTTTCTTCCTTCCTTTCCCTCCCTTTCGTCACACGTGTCTCCCTCTGGCTCTCCCCACCCCGCCGCGCTCGCGTGTTCTCGGGCGTTTGAATAACGCAGGTGACTGCGCCGATCGCTTACTCCCGGTCCTTTGTTCTCCTGGTGAACCAGAACCAAGGAGACGCCGGAGGAAAGGAGTCCTGGGATGCCTGTACATAAACGCGTTTCGCTAGCCAGCTATTAAATAACCCGGTCCTTTAATGCTGCTTTCCCAGTTTCAGGTTGGGGGAAGGGCAGTCATTTAAAGGGTGTTAGAACATAACAATGCAAATCGGCCGCAGAAACGCAAAAGGCATCAGGTCTATGCAAAACCGTTGCTCGCAGTTCTCAGAACCGGCATCGGAGGCTCACAGCACCGGGGCCAAATCGTCTTGAGCCTTCGCTGAGATGCGCAGCAGGCTCGCTCCAGCTGAGGCCACTAGACAGGGTCTGCAAGCGGCTGCCCCAAGCCCTTCTCTCGCAGAAAGGCGGAAAGCCAACTCGTGCCTGGATCTGGCTGGTGGCCGAAGTCGGAACTGCAAGGGGGTGCGCGCGTAGAGCCTTGCCGTTTGTCGGGTGCTGGGTTTTCCAAGTGGCGAAAGCCCGTTCAGAGGTGGTGCTTTGCACTTGGGAAGACAGGCATAAAACTGGTTTTCTATTAGCGGGGCTGGTGGAAAGGATCCCGAAGACTGGGGCCGCTGGCGAGTTCTAAAGAATCTTAGGCTCTTCTGAGGGTGTCTTCTGCTGATTCACCTCGACATTTTTTTAAAATCGGCGTCTTCTGCAGATCTGCCTTGAAAGATTCCGTATCTAGATCCCTTCTGGATAAGTATACACCGGGGAGAGGGGGACGGCAAAAGCGATCTGATGCGGAAAGGAATATAGAAGGCTTTATAAGAAGAAGAAACTTAGACGGGTGTTGGTTAGTTCAACCTTCGCTAACCATGGACCGACTCGCTAAGAGATGATAGGTGCGGAAGTGCATTCATCCGGAGGGGTACCAAGATTGCCATGGTCATTTCTTGCCTTCCTTTAGTCCGCTTTTTATGTCCGGCGTCCTGAATGCTCTTAGGGACCCCATCTCCAAACTCTTTCTTCCTTGTTGAAAACATGACCAGGAAGACGGGATGGCCCTCTTGGATTTGCTGGCCTGCTTGAACCCAAGGCTGGCTCTACGCAAGTCATGTATTACTAGCCCCGATTTGAGAAGCGACTTTTTTTCTTCTTCCTTAGGGTCCATTTCTTTGTTGTTGTTCTCCCTTCCCCCAGTAGGTTGTAGTTTTATATGGCACTTTTAACATATAAAAAATACTTTGCTATCTTCCTTGCTTTCACGAGACTTTGACAGGTCAAATACTCTCTACCCACTTTTTTCCGGGGAAAGAATCAACAATGGAAAAAAAAACCCCAGCAAATGGTTCATGGACAGTGAAACCTGGACTTAGCTAAGTTTGTGTCTACTCTACACAGCTTCTTTCTTTAGTCGTATCAGAGCGTTGCACAATTACCGATTTAACTGCCATGGCCCCGATCTACAGACTTCTGGGATATATTGTTTGGTGAGATGCTCAGAATTCTCTGAAGTACCTCTCTAGTAAACAGTTCCAAGTTCTCACCACACTACAAACCCCGAAGTTCTTTAGGATGGGCAATTAAAGTAGTATCAAACTGGCTGGCGATGTGGTGTAGATGCACAGCGAACCTGGAGGTCTGAAGACCCTTCCAGCAGAGAGCTTTTCCCCATTAAATGCAGAGATTTGGGGATGATGTTGCTTAGTCGGCGACATAGGGGAAAGCTCTCTGCGCCTGCTCAGAAGTGATTGTTTTCTTTCTTGAAAACTGACACACTCAGATCATTCAGGACAGACAGTCATCGACTGAAAATAAGTTTATTTCCAGGCGATGCTCTCGTTAGTTGTCTGGTTTATTATATAACATGCTTCCTCCTAATGCAGCAATACATGACCTCTGTTCAGTGCCAACCTGTTCATAGGGTTGATAAGGCAGGACCGGCCATCCGCTTCCCCCCCCCCCCCCCCGTCTAAACAACGGGCAGCGCCACTGTATTCATCTCCTGGCCCTTCCTTCAGCTAGAAGTATTGTTCCGAATAATGCAACGCTTTGTGCTCAAGTCTGCAATGAGGTTTAAGGGTGCAGTCCTACAGATAGGCTTAACCTGGGTGTTAATCCTACTGAACTCAGTGGAACTTGCTGTCAAGCAGACGCGTATTGGGTTGCACTGCCAGGCGGCCACATCATATATTCACTTAACTAGGAGTAAGCCTCGTTGCTCTACGGGACTTCCGCCCATGTAGTCTTCTTCTCTAGGAGGTCCCTGTAAAACGATGCATACAGCGCTTACTACGATCGATCCTCTGTTCCTTTATCTACAAAGAGCGCTGGCCTTAGCAAGACTAACAAAGCAAATTCCATCTGATTATGTTAATAGGACTTGAAATCCACCTTGATGCTTTTAGGATCAGGGCAGAAGCCTTCACCAACATTTTCCCAGCAGTCGTCTCTTCTCTAGGGCAGGACGTTGGCAAAGATAACTCTTAAAAGGAATGGCCGTCTTAGAATCTAAGACTTAGATGGACTCGCTGAGGAGAGAACATGTTCCACCGCACCAGTTCAAGGATATATTTTTCTGGCTAGGATCCTAAACCCATTCGAGCGCGTGGGTGGGTGAAAGGAATGCCACTAAAATGAAAGACACCTGTTTTCTGCTTAAGGTGGTTATCACGTGGATGCCATTCATCACACTTATTTTCATGCAGAGACTATAAATGCCAGCATCAGTCCAGTTTTTCAATGTCAAAGTTCTGTGTTTTTTGAATGAGATCCAAAGAGTTCTGTGTTTTTTTTTAATGAGATTTATCCGCATTCCTGAGTTTGGGGTTCAATGTTGGCCTTCGTGTGAAATATTCAATGTATACTTTTTTAATAGTTGGAGGAAGATTGCCAAAACATGCAGTCCCCTCACACGTATAAGTTCTGTTTACGCTGTTTCCCCCCCTCTTTTAAAAAGTAGCCCTCTGAGGATTTTTTCCAGAAGTAATCCAAAATAGGAGAGTCGTATTATAACATGTCAGAATTAATTCCTTTCATGCTACCAATAAAGCATGCAGTTTATACAGAGACTACTCAATTATATATTTAGATACACCATTCGGGGATGTAATTTACTATGCACTTGATCTAGGAACATACAGCCATGGAACAACGGAGGTGGGTGTGCTTTGAACCCAGAAGTCTGATACAAGAGAGATACTTAACTGCCTTGAATTTTATTTTACATCATCGCTGGCAACTACAATTTTTCCTTTTCTTTTAAAAATCAGTTTCTCTTCTTTTTATCTGCCATATATAAATATTAACCGACTACCTAAAACTCCACTTATTTAAGTAGAACTTGAAGGCATGTTTCATAAACTAGGGGGAAAGCATACAATCATGCCTGTCTTTAAGACTGCAGTCCTTTATGCTTTTCCCTGGGAGAAGGCCCCATTCCTTGGACATACTTTCAAGTGGGTATGTATAGATGTGGACATAAAGAACATGACTTCTAAGTACATTCCATTAACCTAAGCAATCCTTTGATTACCTGGCTCCCAGGGTCCAATTGTTTGCAGTCCAATCCAAACTACTTTTATAGGCAGGTTAAGTCCTTGTTCTCAGTTGGCCTTGTATCTCAGAAATGTTTCTGACTGCAACCTTAGCAGTAAGTTCAATATTTTTAAGGGGTGCTTTTCTAGTTTTGGTTTCACAATCTCAGTTGTTTCTCTTTTGCTATAAGCAGAACTTTATACTTCAAAAAATCAATAAGAAACCTAATCATTGGTTAGAATGCCACAAGAAGCAGCAACAAAGTTTATGCAAAAGTAATGATTTAATGACTGTAAGCAAGACAAAGCAATAGATTTGTGCTTCTTTTGCAGACTGGAGACAATGAAATATTCATCTACAGTTTTCCCATACAAACATGAAACAATCGTCATATAAGACAGACAACCTCACAAATGTGTAACTGATGAGTGAAGAATACACACACGCACACACACACACACAAAGTTTGACCAAAGCAAAGCTCAAACTGAAAAGTATTGGGGGCTCTTAAGGGCACTGACATTTCTAAACAGTTTCCTTCTTTTTTCAAACTTGATGTGCCCTCAGAAGCCTGTTTTGCAGAAGGGACTCCCCACAGCTTATTGAAGATACCAAAGTACCTATTAATCTTTAACCAAGTTAGTACTGTACCATATACATACATATATATTAAAACAAATTTAGATTAAAAACCTTCATCCATTGGCTTATTGATTTGTTAAGAATGAGTGAAAGAGGCTTCTGCATATTTTATGGCTTCTTATATGATTTCCTGTGCTTTTTTTAAAGGGAAAAAAGCCCACAAATCCATCACACCAAATAATAAAACAAATGAAAGAGTCTAATTGCAGCTCTGTTCCTCCATTGTCTACAACTCCAGTCCCCTCCCCCCACCCACCCTGTTTTATTAAAACAATCACACTGTGTAAAAGTAAAAAATAATATACTAGGGAAGAAGGCAAAGCTGGCAAAATTCCTTCGAGACTGCCAACTGCTTCTGAGTTAATGGAGAATTGAGCTTCTTCAACCCTGCAGCCTTCACTAGGGGAAAAAAATCAGCTGATAGTTGCTACCTGAAAAAGGAGCCTAGCAATAGGCACCTGCAAGGGTTGAACCAACCTGGAAATTTGACCACCAAGTATGTAAAACATGTAGATTTCCTTTATAGTATTTATAAATATATCATACAATACTGCCTCCTGTTTCATCATATACCAATATGGCATTCCTAAAGAAACATTAAAAAATGCCATCTGATTCTTACAAAAAAGGTTTTCTTTGTTTCTTTAAACTAGACGGTAAAACCCGCTTCCAGATATACATGTTGTAAAAAGTGTACATGTATTTTTCCCTGCTATTCTGTCATCCCACCTTCCTCTTCCTCTTCCCATCTTTATATCCCTCTGCACTGCAGTGGAGTAGTTATGAATGCACCAGAAAAAAAAATCAGAATTGCAAATAAAGCAAAAAAATTGTTATTCACAGTGGCATGGCTACTATATGCATAGTCCTATGCATATTTAATCTGGTTGTGTTGACAAATCTCAAGGTGAGAGAGGAAAATCCACTTGCCTTCTACTTGCTTTCTTTCCTAAAAGTTCACAACACAGTGAAATAATTGGTAACAATCCAAGATAGTGTAAATGAAGGAAGTTAGTCTTGATTAGCAAAACTATATCCCATTATTGATATGTTTCTGGACAATCCCGAGTCCAAACCAGGAAATAGATTGAGGGTGACTAACAGAAAAACACCCCTCTTCTTCCCCAGTCTATCAGGGTATATACCTTGCTTCACGTTGCTAGTCCTTAAGAAACAGCTTGATACTTTTCAGTTCCATATGAAATGTTCATTCCCAAAGTCCCACCGTCTTAATATCCATGTTCATTCCACAAGTCCCATTGTTTTAATATCCAAAGTGTGTCTGGAAAGTCTTTTCTTTAAAGCAATTTGGACGATAATCACGAATAGGATTAGCATCTATAAAGCTTAATGGCATGGAGCGAAAAGAGACAGAAGAACAGGAAAGAGAACGGTAGAGAAATGGTGGGACTTCCAAGTCCAAGAGAGATTATGCCATCTGTCAGCCAGAGGAAGTCGCAGAGGAGCCATTTATGGAGGCTTTGCGGGCTCTGCTGGTGAAGGATGAGTGGTGGTTACTGTTGGGACTGCCACCGGTTCCGTTCATAGTACTGGAGATATGGGGGAATTGGGGGTGTGGAGACTGCACTGGTGTGCTGGGGCTGAGCAAACAAGATGAAGTGGAAGCAGTGCCTCCAGCAGGGCTGCTGGCCTTCTCACTCCCAGAGTCACTTTCCAGGTCTCCGCTATTGTTTAAACCATCTCGCTGGTGCCCGCCAATCTTCATCCTTTTGCAAGTTGGTCGGACCCGGTACTTCAAAGGGAGGGGGCCATTCTGCAAAGGGAACGCCAAAAGAATACAACATGAGCACCCTTTTTTTCTCCCCCCCCCCCCCATTCCACTGCCCTTCTTTGGCCCATCTCACCCAAAGTTACAGAAAGAGACTTTCCAGGTCATTCCACATATTTACCCTTCTCCAGGTGTAAATATGAGCAATATCCATGAGTGTGTAATAGTCCTTCAAAGGCTCCTCTTCATACATGACATCGATCTGGTGAAGAAACAAAAAGGCTGGGTGTAAATACTTGAAAAGCAGGGCTAGGGGCCAGGAATCGGCATCATTTACACATTATCCACACCTCAACCCCATGAGTTGAAATGGAGGGGTGTTGTGTTTCCAAATCACTGACTCAGTTGAGGTAAGTTCTATTTTAAGTCCAAGTAGATAACCTTTTATCCCATCCTAAATACACTTTTTGGCAGTCCTTTCTCTTCTGAGAACTGTAGACTTCAGTAGATTGCTGATTGACACTTTTAAAAATCCAGATAGCTTGGGTCTTTTATTTAAGGTATTGGTGTTATTTTTTTTTTTCAAACCCAGAAGCAAAAAACCATTAGGAAAGGCTATTGAACAATCTTAACATGAAAAAGACTTCAAACATTTAACCCCAAAACAGTCTCAAACTTTTAACCCCTAAAACAGTCAGTTAACTATGATCTTCAACAAGGAGGGAACAGAGGATCTGACAGCTCAAGGTAAGAGGATACTTTTCTCATGCTCCCCATTTCTGAAAACAGATAGATCATATTATATATAAACTGAAGCATACTTAGTTACAATGTTGGATGTTCTGTGTGCTTGAGAAAAACAAAGACCAGAACCTTTCAGTTAAATAAGGTCCCACATGTTATTACAAGCTTTCCCTGCAAGGCAAAAGTACCTGGAAAGTATTGGGTATGTCCATCTTGCTCCGAAGAAATTTTCGCAAGTGCATAACAGTCATTGCTGCAGGGCAGCGTAAGTATCTTTTGTCATTCACCTGTTGGGGCATTTCATTTAACAAAGTATGCATACAGTTAAAAACTTGGCAATTAACCCCAGTCTAAGGTAGATACGGTATAGTTAAAAACATATAAACATTTTAATGCAACAAAACTAGATGTTCATTGATGAACCAAACAGCCTAGATGCAGACTTTTAAACAAAGAGAGCTGAAAAATGAAATGTGCTTACTAGCTATTTTCCAGGGTTGAATTATTGCAAATGACAAATTTCCTAGTTTGAATAATATATTTAGGGAAGGCAAAATAAAAACAGGCTCTGCACTGCTAAGGGCTACTTGAATCATTAATATTAGTTGCCAAGTCTATACTGTATCTGTCTGCATAACTACTTTCTCTGCTGTTAATTTAGTTTGGCAAATAAAAATAACTTTTAATCTAAGCAGGCCTTGAAAATTCTTAATCTAACGGACCCTGCAAAATAACTGTTTTATTTTCTGAATACAGGATTGCTATCTCAAAGAAAGATGGCTATTTACCTCCTCTTTGGATTTCTCTTTCTCTTTATTTCCTTTCCGTTCAAGTCTGGGAAGAGGAGTTAAATAATTATTAAAGGGAACAGTTATGTATTAAATATATAGAGAAAAGTAAAATATTGCTTTTCCAACTTGCCTATTTTGGTCAAAGAACTCAATGGACAAACTTATTATTTCATCATCTGTTATAATTCTTTTATCTTCATCTGCAACTTCTCCCCTGTCTTCATTAGAGCCATTGGCAGCTGCACAAAAATGCCCACAGTAACATATATTTTAATAGTCAAATCAGGAAGCATGAGAACAAAACTTAATTTAAAACGGAGGAAGCTGATTTCTAAAAATACAGAAATTGCTGTTAGCATGTATAAAAAATTAAATGAATTTTGCTGTACATTATTATGGAAATCTAAATGTTTTAGCAACCTAGCTTCTGAGTAAGACAACAGTTTAAAGTCTATCAAAGAATAAACTGGAAGCTTTTACCATCAGCAGAGGGATGAGCAGCATAAAAGTCTCTTCTCCTTTTCATTTCATCTAAGTGAGAATACATATTTATCACTTAGTTTAGTCTGATTTAATACATTGTTGAACTTAGAATGGTGCTTGTTTGATTAAACTCCCTACTTACTTTTGAAAAGGCCTGGTACTAACTTGTACACAATGTCTTGGAGAGTTTTATCAGATCTGAAATACAAAATTTCAAGACACTAACAGTCGGGGCAATATTCACAACCGATTTACACCTCACACTTTCCAAGGCTTCAAAACCTCTTCTACCACAATGTCCAGTAAAGATTTTAAATAGTTTTTACAAAAGTTTTGCATTTTACTGTATGCAGTAAGAGAAAAATAAAAGCAAAGATTTTTATCCACCTACCAAAAAAATTATCTGGCCCCAAACTATACTGTCTAGCACCTATACAGCTAACAAAGCATCACCAGAAGGAAGTATATAGCTAAAAAAGAGAATTTTGGAAAGAATTTAGGTTGTGCTTTTTCATCAACATTTGCTATACAGAGATATCAAATTCTGCACTGGAATAACTCTGGGAATACACAGACTGGCAAGAAATACAGCAAAGAACATAACTAATAACTTTTAGTTTGGCTAGGAAAAAAGGAAACAAGCATGCACAAGTGACATAGACACAGAATTGTAGCTAGAGACAGAAGTTTCAGGCCCAAAGCTCTCACATGAACTCCCATTTGTCAACTGATATGTCTTTTAAGATTCCAACTTGCAATAAAGAGCTCACATACAAACTGGCACAAACACTGCAAAACACCTAATGACAACAGGATGTGAAAAAGGGATATTCAGTTGTCTCTTCCCTACCTTATATTCAGAAGTGGCCTGGTTTTGTGAACTTGGACATCACAAATAGGACAATACTTGCTCGTCTCCAAGTAGTGCACAATACACGTCTTGCAGACTATAAGAACAACATATGTATGTACATTTATGAAGATATATGTAATATAAATGCAATCAAGATTTCAAAAAACTTCCTTATCTTTTACTATTCAGAGGTGCTCAGGCCAACCCTTTTAGAACCCAACAACTAAATAAAAGTTGCCCATACACCTCGGCAGTAAAAAAATATGGGGCAAACTCTTGACAAAGGTGCAAAGGGTTTCACCAAAACTTAAGAGAGCCATTGGCAACCAGTACCGACGAGGTTAGCAGAACACCTCTTCCTCTCGGCTTGGAGAGCAACAAAGGCCAGGTGAGACGCAGCCAGGCTGTACTTACAAGAGTGCAGGCACTCGATGATGGTGGTGGCATCAATGAAGTACCCTCCGCAGATCACGCACATGAGATGGGGGTTTAGCTCGGTGATTTTGATGCGAGTGGTACGATGCATTTTCGCTCAGTATGAGGCGGCTCTGAAAAGACACACACATACTTAAGTGCGGGACGGAAGACCACGAGGGAGAAGAGACTCTTGAGGCGCACAGGACAGAGCCGCTTTATCCTCCTCCCAGACAGTAACTTAACTCCTTCCCGCCCGCCCCCGCCCCGCCAAAGAAAGGAAAGGGAGCAGGAGGATGGTGGAAAGCAGCTAAGCAGGGATTTGTAGGGCAAGGAGGAAGCACGCTGCTTACCAGGGAATCGTCCTCTCTTTTTGCGGGAGGGAAGGCGCTTCGCCCTAAATGCCCACCTACCCGCCCCCCGCGCCGGGGGTTCCCGGAATCAGCAGGAGGAGGAGGAGGAGGAGGAGGAAGAGGAGGAGAGGAAGCGGAGGCGGAGGAAGAGGTGGTGCGTCTCCTCTGGGGCCCGTTTCGGAGGCGCCCCGATGGCGTTGGCCGAAAACGGAGGGTTGAGGAGACGGAGAGGGGAAGGAAAAAGCGCCGCCTGATCCCGGTACAACTGCGGACGTTGCCCTGGGCATTTCCGGCGAAGAGAGAGGAGGGGGAGTCGGCCGTGGCTGTAGCGGCGGCGGCGGCGAAGGAGGAGGAGGGGAGAAAAGGAAGGAAGAAGCACGAGCGAGCGAGCGAGCGAGCAAGCGAGAGAGGGCGGGCTGGCTTGCTGCCTGCTTAGGTTGGGGCCCGCACCTCGGGCCAACGGGCATCGCCAGGCGGAGGATCGGGCCGACGGCCGCAACTATTGCCGCCGCCGCCGCCGCCGCCGCCACCTCGTTGCCGCCTGGCTCCCGATTGACTCGCCGCCGCCGCCAACCCAACAGGCTCGGGACGGAGGCGCCTTCGGAACCGTTCTATCGAGGGGGTTGCTATAGCAACTTACACTTACACTTGGCATCCTGCCACCGCCCGGAGCGCACCAAGGGAGAGGAGGGGGGGGGGAGAGAGGAGGAAAAGGAGGGGCGGGGCCCAGATGGGGGCAGAGAGAGAGAGAGAGGGAGAGAGAGAGAGGGAGCGAGAAAGAAAGAAAGAAAGAAAGAAAGAAAGAAAGAAAGAAAGAAAGAAAGAAAGAAAGGGTCCGAGAAGGTGGCTCAGAGAAATCCTGGCAGCAGCGAGGGCCTGGGGGCACAATACGGAGGTGGGCGGGGGGGGGGGGAGCAGACTCCCGAGGTAAAAGTTGGTGCCCCCAGAGTAGGGAGCCAGGAGAAGACATGGAGGGGGCGGGCGGGCGGGCAGCTGCAGGAAAAGAGCGAGGGGCGTGGCCGAAGGGTGGGGCCCGAGAAAGGGGGGGGTGCCTTCCTGCTTCGCTCTTGGGGCCAGATCCTTTCTTCCTTCCTTTTCCCCTCCCCGCTGAGGGTCTGCAGGAGTTTGGAAGCCAAGGAGGTGGGTGGGAGAAAGGGGCGCGAGGAGGAGGAGGAGGCCAGGAGGGGAGCTCCGACGGGGAGAGGCCTCTGGGGCGGCCCGAGCCAGCACTGGGGTCTGCGCCAGACCGAACGCGAGAGGCTCCTCCCGGCCACTTCGGCTCCTCTCGGGGGCCTCCATCCACGTCGACTTGGGGCAAGAAAGCAGCCGCCGCAGCAGCAGCAGCAGCAGCAGCTGAGCCCGCGCCGCTTCCTCCCTCTTTCCCTCTCCCACACCTCTCTGCAACTCTGCTCAGCTGTGCCTCGCTTGGGGCTTGCTCCTTGCCCGGCCAACCGAGAGCGCGAAAAGTTGAGCCGTCTCGGGCCCTGGGCGGCGGGGGCAGGCGGGAGCCCTTCACAAGGCGCGGGGCTTCCCCGCCAGCAGCACCAGCACCACCACCACCACCGCCGCGGCCCCCACCGCAGGCCAGGCAAGCTCGGCTAAGCCAAGAAAGCGCCTCTCCGACCCGAGGGGTCTGAACAGGCCTCCCGAGGGACATGTGGCCAGCCCAGTCCCGCTGTTAAATCAACACCTTGTCAAACACCAGCGCAGCGACAGGCGTGAAAACACACACGCAAATGTCATTTCCAGAGGTTGCTGCTGCTGCTGCTGCAGAGACCCCCGCGGTCGCGCGCAGTTGCGCCTCTCATCTCTTTCAACTGCAGCTGGGCGGGGAAGATTGGAGAGGGGATCTCCAGGCAGATGCCTGCCCCAGAATCCCACCCGAGGCATGCGGCTCCCCTCCGTGCTCGACGAATAATTTACGGTGCAATCAGATCCGGGACGGAGGAAAAATGTGCCTGCCTCTCCTCCCTTCTCCGCCACTTCCAAGAATACAGGTTCAGTTCCTTGATCCCTGATCTCGGCAGACGACCTCATTTCTCTGAACCCACCACAGCTGAGGAAATACTTCGCTGATCCCCAAAGAGCCCTGAATAGCAGCCCAACACGTCCCTATCGTCTCTACAAACACACACCCCACACACACACACTTAGAAACAGAGGAGAGAGGAGAAGAAAAGGTGGGTGGGCGGGTGGGTATATATTCTGCTCCTAGAAAACTGTTGTCTGGAGTCGTTACCCCTTCAAGAAAGCAAAGGGAAAAACATCGAGGAAAGAGGAGAACAAGGAGGGAGAGGGGCGATAGCCTTGGCCTTACAGGCGCCTGTGGCAGAAACTCTAGAAACACAAATTCATTGTGTGCTAGTTTCAAAGATCTCTCCGACTATATCAACAAAGGAGTCCCCCGTTTTTCTAGATCTTGCCTGCCTGAACCTTGGCTATTCCACCATTTGCCTTCACCGCGTTTTCCAGCCCTGCCTTCTGCCAATGAAGAAGATGGCTTGGGTGACTCTGACGCAAATAATCGATCTCTTTCTTTCCGCAAGGCCACAGTAAACCCCAAAAACCTTATAACTGGAAAATAAACAGTGGCAGAGGCCGTATTAATCGATAGGCTTGAATTTTTCCTTGAGCCTTCAGACACTGAGGCAGCCCGACCCTTCAAAAGATTCTAGCACATGTTTTATTTCAGGGAAACAGAGCCTCTCCCTAAGTGCAAGAAAAGTCAAATCAACCGTGAAGCTTGTTGGGTCCAACCTACCCCTTAACCGCGGATTATTTATTACCGGAGTTGGCCTTCTCCCCCTAGGGCATGGTTGGAGGTATCTCTGAAATCCGGTGTCTGAAACCAGCAAACTGAATCAAAGCAACAAGCCCCTCTCCGCACAGAAAGACGCCAACGCACATGCCCACACAGCCCAGCTCTATTCATGTATACAGTACATACTGTATATATAAACACAGAGAGCATCTTATTACCAAACACACCAACTCTCTGAGGAGTAAATTTGAGCTTCATTCTTCCCCATCCCACCCCAAAGTTCCTCTCCCTATGTCGACATCCCAAGTATGTACAGTTAAGATACCACTGAAGTGACCTTTAACACCAATTAATATGTTTTATTTTCAGACTCCTTCCTTCCCAGGCAACTATTTAACTACAGAGACAAGGAAGGGTAACAACAACTTGTTATGACAGTCTAGGGAAAGCTTGCTGGTCTTACAAGGGGTAACTTTCAAAAGAAAAATTAGGAGCAAGCCCTAGTTCTCTAGCCCTCTGGGAATTAATATAGAACAGTTGCACTGGCGGTGTTGTATAGGAAAATGGAGCCACCTCTACCCAACTTTAGCAGAGATGGGTCCTTTGCGCCTATAGCAGACGTGAAAGTAGAGCTATCTTCATCTACCATACAACGTTGATGGAGATCAATGCGTTTTAAAAAGGGAACTGATTCTAGGAGTCGTGCATGTCTACACATGTCAAGAATAATACCCAGACACACCTATCTGGCCCAAACGTATCTGCAAACACATTGCGCCAAAGAAAGACTTTAATGTGTCCAGTGTCATTAGTCCTTGCTGTATATAAATCCTAAAAGGACCGAATTGTACTCTCTGGCTGGTCTCCTATAATTCATTCCCAGCTTGCTCACTGTCCAGCATCTTATATGGTTCAGGAGGCGGCCTCATCAGCCAACTCTGATTATGGACATAAGGTTACAGAAACACACAAGCACAGAACCCATTCACAACCATTCACTTCACAATATTATATTTCAACAGTACCTTCTGCCTTTGGGATTATTCTCTCAAACAGGCTAATTTCAAACTGTTAAATTAAAAAACAAAAACTACACACAGTTAACAGAAAGGAAGAGCTTTTTCCTACATCCATGGAGATACTGTAACCACATACTTAGCTTTCTAGATTTTGGAGGGATGGATATTTTAGTGGTAGGCAGAAGGGCTTTGACATGGTGGTACTGATTTGTTTTTTTAAACAAAAAGCTGAACCGCCGCGAGCATAGTACTGTCAGGCCAAGATTTTAGGTGAACGTGCACTAGGTTTCATGTACCAGGTACACCAGCGCCAGAACAGTCCAGAGCGAAGCAAACTCACCCCAACTCAAACACTAGCAAAACATTTCAACTAACTTGTTTTTATCCTGCTTGAAGGGGTGGGGGGATGTGTGAGAGTGGAATACCAGTTAAATAAAAGAAACCTAGGCTAGAAGGTTCTGCAAAGTATCTCACCTCGCCTTTCCAAACTTTCCTGAAACTGCACAGGGCGAATTTTTCGAGGATCACCTATACAGCGACTTCTCCTTCTCAAAGTTAGTTTCCCAACTTTGCCTTCCTCACCCAAAACCTTAGAGACAACAGCCTTTTAACCACAAACGAAAAAGGACATCCTCTGAAAGCGACGTGAGAACCGCCATCTTACAAACCCTTGAAGTCCTAGACAAGAGTTCACCGAACTTAAGTTAATAAAATTTATTTGAGAGCCCCCATCGGCGCAATGAACCCCTCAGCGGAATCGCCACTCTCCGCTGGACCCATCTCTATAAAATGAGTGCGCTACCTGGCTGTTGAACCCCCCGCCGAACCATTTCTTTACGAGGCAATCGCCATCCCATGACCCAGGCAGCTCGAGATTTCATTAACTCTCCCCGTTCAATCAAAATCTGCATTTAAACAAAGAAAGCTGGATTCGAAGGGCTAGCAGGGGCTGAAAATATAAATATCCTCCTCCGGAGCCACGTGCCCAGAAAGGTTTTAGGACCAAGCTGGGGAAAGAAAGGAACTAAAATTTGTAAGTGTGGGTGCGTAACGAAATTGAGTACACGGGTTGCTACTGCCGCCGCCGCCGCTGTATCTCTCTGTGCGAGCAAGCCAGTGTGTGTGTGAGAGAGAGAGAGAGCGTGCGCGCGCGCGCGCGCGTGTGTGTGTGTGTGGCTGAAGCAGACTGTCAGCGCTTTTCCCATACGGAGAGCTCGGGGACACCTAGCCTTCCCCTCCTTGCAAGCCTCCAAAGCCCTCCAAAACCGCCGCCGAGCCCCCACCACCCTCCGGCCTCCGCTAGGAAGCATGCCCGTGGGTACCTACCGGCGAAAAGGAGCTGGTGGGGGACGATCCAAGCCGCCAAAAAAAGACAATGAAAGTTAAAAGTCGTTCAGCAGAAAATGAATGTGAGCCAAGCGGCCATCTTGAAATGAACTGCAGACGCTGTCAATTGCAATAAGCGTATTGCTGCCGCCGCCGCCGCCGCCGCCGTCCTCAGCTCATTTTAGTTTCAAAAAGCACCCGGAGTCTTCTCCTCCACTGACCCCTTCTGGTTCTCTCTGTCTCCCTCTGAGTTTGCTCTCCTTTTCCCCTCCTCTTCCTTTCCTCGTCCTCCTTTTTTCCCCTCCTCGCTCGCAATCTCTCTCTCTCTCCCCCCCTCCCTCCCTCCCTCCCTCAATGCGTGGCTCCAGGGCTGGGATCTTAAAATCGTTCTAATCCGGATGGTTTGCCTCTCCTCCTCCACCAGCCCATTGTCTCTCCCTCTCCCCCTTCCCCCTCCCCAAACCCCGTCAATCTCTTCTCCCTTGTCGTGCTTTTCGGTCTCTGAGCTCGGGGTGGGTTCCTTTCTTCCACTCTCCCCGCCTTTTCTTCTTTAAAAAAAAAACACACACACACACAAAAACCAAAAAAAAAAAAACCCCCAAAAAAACCAACCAAGCAAATCAACCAACCAAAAATATATTTCGATTATTTCGTAGTTATTTGTGGAGAGAGCCAGAAGGAAAGAGACTGGTGGACCCAGGGAGGGAGGGAGGGAGGGGGAGATGCAGCGCTGAAGGCACACAGTGGAAACTGACACCGTCCCCAAAATGGCTCAGAGTTCGCCCGCCCCGCCAGCGTCACGTGGGGCTCCTCATTCCTTAAGGGTGGCCTGGGAATTAGTGTCGGTGTAGTGGGAGCCCGTCAGCCTCCCTGTGACCCAATCCCGCGACTCGGCCGCCTCCTCCCCCTCGCGCGCCACCCTCCCCTCCCCTCCCCTCCCCTTCCCCCTCCCCGCACGCCGCCTGGTCCTCCGCCTCCTCCCGCTCCACACACTCACCCACTTCGCTTAGTCCTCCTTTTCTCCGCCGCACTCCACGCTGCAGCCTCTTCCACCTCCTCCCGCTCTTCCTCTCTCTCTCCCTCTCTCTCACGCACACAAACACATGCACACAAGGCGTTCTTCCTTTCCCCCCCCCTCCCCTTACACACATACACACCCACCTCGCGCTCTGCACGGAGCCCTGCCTCTTCTCCCCTCCCCCTCGGCGTTTTCCCCTTCCCACATTTTCACACACCCTGTCACCTCACACCAGCAATCTTTCCCTTTCTCCCCTCCAGCTACCTTTTGGAGGGACGTCTCTTTCTTTTCTGGATTTGCTGCTTCTGATCCACACCTACCCTTAAATATAACCCCTCCTCCTCCTCCTCCTCAAGGCAAAAAAAAAAAAAAAAAGGACAGTCACCCATAGACAAACTTTTGGCGTGGTCAGTTTCCTCATGTAACTGTCAAACGCCTCCCCACCCCCCACCCCCAGTCCCACTCTGTTCCTTTCTTCCCCCTCACCAGCCAAACAGCTATCCAGACTCTAGAGTCCACCATTTTAGCAGCCGAAGATGATGGAACCCAAGGCTTCCTTCTCAAAGCATCTCCTCTACCTATTGCCTTCCTTTCCCCCCCTCACAGATCTTGCTCTCTGTCGTCCCTCCTCAGATTTTCCCCTCGCTCCTCTTCCACACGAGGTGCCCATCTCTAACTGTCTTTTCCTCACCTCAGATACCATTGTGGGCATTCAGTTTTTCCAGCCCCCAGACGTTGTAGGAAGACGTTTTAGGTACGACAGACACGAAGAATGAAAACGTGCAGCTCACACCGACAGCCGTGAGCTTCGTCTCCGCGCTTCCACCTTCACTCCTCCTTTTCCTCACACATTTTCCCGCCTCGACATTGGACTCAAGCTTTTTCTACCTAGACTGGACTTCTTCCTCTGGTCCCACCGCTCTTCCCGCCCTAAGTGCATCGCTCCCTTGTCCCCGCCGTTACCTGGCACTTTCCACCCCATTGTTTTCGCTTCTTTTCCCTTCCGTGTAATGTAGTTTAATCCATGCCTGTGGAAGGGATTCATGATCCAGCATCTGATTCCTCTTCCATGATGGTCTCCCTCTCCTTCTCTCGGTGACACCCCAAGGTTCCCGCTCCCGTTTTCCCTCAGATATATGTTTCTCTTCCCGCCCTCACCTCATGGGCTTGACTTCCACTCCTCCATTTCTTTAGGCGACTATCCCAGACTTTCCCCCTTTGTTTTAGGCATGTGACCCGTTTTATTTTACAATCTCGAAGAAGAGTGGAACCATTCTTTCCCTTTGTTTCTTTTGTACTTTAATTTGTTTAATGAGTTGAAACACACACATGGCCGCCCCCACAATCAACGACAGCGACAATCACAATTACAAAACCACACTCCCAAAAAGCTCTTCTGCCACTTTTGCCGCCTTTTTTGGGGGGTAAAATTCTCCCTGGCTTTTCTACACGCCTTCTCACTTCCCGCCTTCTTTGCCTCGTATGAATTCACTTCCCCGCACGAGCTCTGACACCTCGTGTTTCCTCCACGTCACAGCCAACGTTATTACCGTGAAGGGACCCAAGTTTTCTAACCATCTTTTCTATATCCTGCCCCTAACCCCACTCCCGTCACAACTTCTTCCCTCGCCGCCTTATAGTCTCACGTGCATAATTCGGCACACATTTTCCCGCGCGTTCTCGGCACAGTTCCCACCCACCCACCCCTCGAAGCTCACACGGGCAGAATCTCATCCAACAGCGCGCGCCCCGCGCCCAGACCTATGAATGGGGGTTAGCGGTGGGGTTTTCTCTAAGGACATTTTCTGGCGCCCAGAAGGAAAGTTAGGGGGACCCTCCCCCGGAGGCACCCTCTTGGAATCCCTCCTTGCCGTCTTAACTTTTTCCGGGCAAGGAACACTTTGTTACGACCAAAGATACCGAACGTTTATGGAGAGCAAACAGTGTGCTCAGGGCGCTCCCTCTCTGAGGAGAACCGCATTGGCTCTTTGCCTCCATGGCAGGGAGTCCATTTTAACTGGGAGATTTCAGGGCGCGGGCGCTGGAATTGGGGGCGCCGTGGGGGAGGGGGAGGCTCCCGGGACGACCAGCCTGAGGTGTCCTGTCTTCTAATCTCGGCAAACCTTTTGGACAGGACGCTGTACCTGTCGGGCTGCGGGTTAGATCAGTGTCTCTCTATGGAGAGCGAAATTGGCAGCCAAGTCTGACACTGGGCACAATCCACAACCCGCCGACGTCTGTGGTAAAAAAATTCCCTCCGTGTTAATGGCTTCGGCTCCTTTCAATGCAAACGCTGGACTGCTAACGCTAAGCATAAGTAAAACAAATGGTCCCAGACCCACAAAGAACCCACAAAGAAGCCTTTTCAACACCCTCCTCTCAAGTGTGTGTTACTTTTGATGCAATATTGTCACACACGCCCCATATTTTGCCGGACTTGGTGAACTGAAAGCTAAAATTGGTTGGTTCGAGATGCTCTCGCATTCTCCTCAAAGGCGTGATTATAATGAAAGGAAAAGCACAGTCTCTTTGGAAGAAGGCATTCAGAGATTGCTTTAACCTCCCCAATCTTGGTTAAAAAGAAACACCCATCTCTCCGACGTTATTATATCGAAAGACTCGATCCTTGACGTGCTTCACCTTCGAGTCCAAACCCTGTGCATGGAAATTGATCCCCGCGATTTAAAATAGTACTGCCACCTCATGGATTTAGGACTCAGATCTAAATCAGTCTGGAGAAGACAAGTTTCGGCTTAAATCCCTCGTCCTAGTTAGGGGTGCACTGCAGGCTCTCTTCCCTTCCCCATAATAGAAAGGAAAAAATTATCCACGTCTATAAATAGTGTGAATCAAAAAAAGATGGAGGGCTGGACGTTTTGCTGTCCTCAAGTCATCTTATCACCCTGAAAGGATGATAAAAGAATAACGTCTGCATCGGTTAAAACAATAACTGCAAATGAATGAGTTGATAACACTGCCCTCACCCTAACTTCCTTCTCTGCCCTCAGTATTGTCGATGAAGTAGCAGTTCCCATCAGATACACTGAAGCAGGATAATTTCGAATTGACTTCTATGGATCACTTGAGCTCACCCTTTAACTGGACATTCCTTGCTTTAATCAAAAAGGTTGCAGAGGAAAATTTGGTGTGTGGACTAATTAACCCTTTAATACAAGTGCCCCTTTTACAACAGCAGTATTTGGGAAAACCTGATAGGTTTGTCATTCCACCCCTTTGTCAATGTCATGTTAATATACATGGGGACACCTGAAAGACAACATGTACTTAGGAGTGCTGTTGGTCCCCTTTCTTACAATTTACAGAGAGTAATCTGTCCTACTCTGCTAGAGCAAAACCAAAGAAGTCTTGTGTTATCTTAAAGACTAACATGATTTACTTGATATAAGCTTTTATGGACTTCAACCCACTTTACCAGCTGGATGGAATGTTGTCTCTGCTATACATGTGTAGGAGTTAGGACTTAGAATTTCAGTTTGGAGGGCATTAGTCTCTGGACTCTTCACAAATAGCATTCAGTGTCATTCTGGTATCTCCCTTCCCAGTTATAGAGTCCATCCAGGTAGGGAATTCCACTAGATTCCCCTCCACTTTTGTCACAGAACATTAAAAGAGAATGATAGGAAATAAGGAACTTGGATTTTTGTCTTTCGCCCTGAACTGGAGTTGCATTGTTACCCTTTTCCCAGCCTGCATATATAATTACTATCTGAGAAAGCTTTTATCCATGTTGGAGATGAGGGGTGAGGGTAGGACTTTTTTCTTTTAAGTTGTGGAGACAACGCTGGTCACATTCCATTTATAGCCATTCAACTGCATTGAAGTGAAAAGGGACTAACTGGTGCAATTAAGGGCACTCCAGCTATTGTCCATCTACATAAACTACTGAATATTTAGCGACTAAATCAGACTTGAAAAGATGAATGACAACCTCTGTATGTGAATCACTTCCCCCCTAAGCTGTAACATGACTTCCCCAAAATCAGATATGGGCAGCTGACTATTTAATTACAATACAATACAGTCTTCCTTAGTGCAACCCTTTAAAATGATTTTTATTGAAAGGTTAATCTTGGAACGTTGACTTCATAGTGGGGACCTCATGAGAATCCACTCTTCCTCCCCAACAAAACCCATTATAATAGACATATATGACACAAAACAGATTAACTCTCTCTTTTTATTAGAGGATAAAAATGGAAATGCAAAAATCAAAGTCTTGTTTAGAAAGAGAAACTGAGACAACTGTCAAACAATTAAATATTTCTGTAAGACATGACATCAAATGCAACAGTCTTGGCTACACACAAATCTTGTAATATTGTCTACAAAGTATGAATTCCTTTCCAGCATAAGTTCATCAAAGTTTCATCAAAAAAGGTATGAACAAGGGGAAAAAAATTCATAAACCAACAATTTATCTTCTTCTTGGATCCAGTTCACTGTCAAAATCTGCAGTCACTGCTGAGTTGTTCTCTCTAGGCTTTTAGCTGCATCTTTTAGTTTTCCAACTAAATCCTAAAACACAGAGTAAGAACTTCAGAAAACAAGTATTTTACTGGATACATTGGGCCATTTGCATGCATCAGAAGTTCTATGAAACTTCTGTCCTCAATGGATACAAAAACTGCATGTATACAATTTGTGTCTGTGTTCAGAATTTTACCCTTCTTCCTAGAATTCAACTTCATTGGTATCTTTAAGAAACAGACATTATCTAGCATATATTGGTAAAGTAGTACATATGTAACATTTCCAAGAGGAATGCTGCACTAATAGCACTGGCACATTTTAGAAAATACAGAGCAAGTATTTAACTTAATTTAAAAATATTTAAAGTTTAAAAGTATCAAATTGTAAAGTCTTACGTACTTTTTGCCAAACAGTAAGTTGGATCTATGTGTTCATAGACACATAGATTGTGTTTGAAATAGACTGAATTTTCTATATAAATATGATGCATAAAAACTAAAGTTTATATTGATACAGTGCAAATATTAAATTGCTAACTCATGTCTATTGCTTACCATTCACAGCTCACTCAATTTTACAACAGTGCACTTCTATGAATGTTCATTCAGTTGCCTCACAATACTCAATGGAGCTTACTCCCTGGTAAGTGTGCATAAGAATGTAACTTAAAAATATTTACAACATTCAAATCAGGTTTTGTTTATTTTGACTAGGCATGAATAACATGAATTTCTCAGTGCAAAGAGCTCAGTTGCAATTTTCCATAAATCTTGGCAAGCTAAATTACACAAGTCTTATGCTGCCTCCACTTGCATGTCAAAGTATATGGTTGTAGAACATGTGTTTTCTCTTTGATAGTACTTTGGAAGAGTTTGCCTCACCTCCACACTACTTTTACAACAACACAGCCATCATATGGGTTAACTTGAAATCTCTTATTGGCTAGTTACAAAAGCAGACAATTCTACAGTATCATATTTTCAAAAAGTTGAGTCACAGTCTACCAGATGTATATTTTTATGGTACTTTTTGCAAAGTTTCCTTCCATAGTTTCTTGGTAGAAAATATAAATCTAATGACACTTTAACATACACACAAGGATAATATAAAGAAATACCTGTAACTGCTCCATAGAACAACTAAAATCAATGTCCGGGTGAGATCTTGAGTCATTGTTCTAAAGGAACAAAACCCCAAGTATTAAACCTTTAATAATTTGCAAGCCTTAAGGCATTATTTAGCATACTAGTGGTAGAAGATTTTTAAAGATGAATACAGTACCTCTACATTTAAGGTCACCAGATAGGTAGGGCAATAGTTTTTATGAAGTTGATTGGTCTAAAGTAGTGAGAAGGGGAAAAAAGATCAGAATTTAACATATAAAACTTAATTTTTTAAAAAAATCTACATGGTTTGTTACCTTGATCTGATATTCCAAACGCCAACAAACATCATTTATATGTAGTGGACATCTGCCTGTACTGAAGAATATAATGATGTTCTGTTAGTTTGTGCCATACTAGGTGGCAAGCTGTTGTATATATCTTTCAGGTGGTGGTGGGGAGACATTTATCGTTCCACAGACAAACAGTATTTAGCAAATATGGGTTAAGGTAGCAAGTTACCTCTACTGGATAATTTGTGCAAATTCTTTCTTTACTGTATCTATTTTAGTATTATTACTTAAAAGGGGCATTTGAAATGTATCTTATACAAAATCTTATGCGTTTACTTAGAAATAGATTACTTCTATATTTAGTGGGGTTTACTTCCTAGCAAATATGTTTAGCACAGCAGCCTCAGAATATTAAAATGATTTCCCTTGACATACCTTCCCAATAATATTTCCAAGTTATCTTTATTTTTCTGCAAAAAGGAAGAGGGAAAGAAAAAAGAGTTTGCCTGATTCTACAGATCAAATTAAATATGAATAGGGAAATAAAAGAGAATAAAATTGGTTTGAAAACCTGGTATTCAGTGCAAAATTGTTCAATTCTTTCTCTGTCAAACTTACAGTCCTCTAGAAAGGTGCTAGAAGAAAAACCAAAAAAGATATGTTAGCCTTAATACCAGTATGAACAAGCAGGATTTAAAGCAACTGGTGTTTTAAAAAAATTTGGAAGGGCTTTAAAATGGGAATACCTTATGGCAGATTTGTCAGCTCCCTGCTTTCCAGCTTCCGCTATACAAGTTGCAGCTGCTGCATGGCAATATTTTAATACTGCTGGATCAATTTGTTCCAAGTCTGGGTGATCTAAAAATAAATGAGTTGATATACTTTGGGGAAGCTTTAAATATGTATGTTTCCAAATCTTTCCCTTCTCACAGGGATCCTAAGCAAAGTATGAGTATAGGTGAACAGGAGGCATGTCATATTTGCCCGTTTAAAATTCCAACTGTTAAGGTAATATTGATCCAGGGTTTATCTATCTAGATCTCTGTTCATAAGGAATCATAAACAATGTTGGGAAAATCCTTCAAATCATACATGAATAATCCCCCCAGCTTAAAATCTGACCCCAGTTGTTTCCAGATCTGTATCTATCATATTAGAGAGAGAATTTGGCATAGAGGATTGAAAGACAGAAACCGATCTAATAAGTTTTCAAAACAGTGTTCTGGGTTTCCCCGTTCTGCCTGTGTTTGTTTATATGCAATTTATTCCTAGCCAGCATCGAGTTATGGAACAAATTAAGCGGCAGAAAAATGGCAAAGAAAATTAATGTTGGTTGTTGTGGGTTTTTCGGGCTCTTTGGCCGTGTGTTCTGAAGGTTGTTCTTCCTAACGTTTCGCCTGTCTCTGTGGCCGGCATCTTCAGAGGACAGGAGTCAGAACTCTGTCTGTGCTCTGTTCTTAGTGTCCTTAATGTTCTTAGACTATTTCTTTCTGGGGGGTAGGGCATTAAATACTTTCCCCATTACAAACTGGCAAATGCAGCCGTAGCCGAGACAACATAATGAAGACATTTTTCTTTCAAGTACTATACGGAAGTCATTTTAAAACAGAGGCATGGTTAGGTTTTCTAACTATACTCTGAACAGCGTGTCACTTCAGAACTCGCTATAAACTCTTTTAGACACAAAAATAGCCAACTTTTTGTTTTTGAGTCCCGCTTGGATAAACAGAACTGTTACTCGACAATTGCAGTTCAGGCTAGTTCCAAGCGGAGGCCGCGCGTTTTCAAAGCAAGCTGCTCCACAGCACTTAAGGCGACCGACTAAAAAAGCTCCCTCCCTTCATCGCAAAGCAAAGCGGACGGCCGAATGCCAGTAGGCAATTACCGATAAACTCGAGGATTTTAACTTTACATTTACAAACCGACCAGCAAAAGGAGCTACATTTCTGAGTTAAGCCCTGAAACCTTGAGGCTACCACTGGGCCCTCTGAGAAACAAATCGATCTATGTATAACCTCGACCTTTACAAAACGTGACTCTCCGATCCCAGGACTGCTGACGAAAAACTCGCCGGGGGGGGAGGGGAATTAAAAGCCATGTAAATCTGCCGACAACTAACACAAGTCAGGAAAAAACACATTCAGCAACGACTAGCTCTCGGGAGAAAGGTTTCTGCAATGCTTTTAGGCCAAAACTGAGCGAGAGGCACATTTACCCTTCTGCGAGGAAATGACAATCGCAGGGAAGTGGAGAAGAGCCACAACAATAACAGAAAGAACAGAAACAAAGAGACGGCAATATGTGGGTGGTGACATTCAGCCACGGCTCGATACAAAGGGACACTTCCTGTGTTTCAGGGAAGCAACCTTCTCTTGCAAAGACAACAAAAACCAGGCGTAACAATGCAGCACGACCGAGGGAAGGGAAAAGCAAAGAAAGAAAGAGGTCCCCCGTTTTCCCTTTGCAATGGCTTTCCACCTTTCTCTAACTCCCAAAGGCAAACACTACAGGTTTAATTCAAGCCAGCCAGAGGATTTCGCCCGGGAAACCATACTTACCTAAGGCGGCCTGGTCGGCCTGCCCGCTGAGCAAGCTCCGGAAAGCAGTCTCCACCAGAACCGCATAAGCTCTCGGGGAGAAGCGGCCACGATCGGCTAGGATCTGCAAGCCACTCTGCACAGACTCCGACAGCTCCATTGTGAGCCGCGCTGTGACCTTCGACACGCCGCCCACGTGATAGCCGCGCTCAGCTGATCCTGCAGCTCAAGGAAAAGCGGCGGCGGCGGCGGCTGCTATTGCAGCGGCGGCCGTTTATTTCAGCTCAGAGCCAGCAATTGGGAAGTGTGCAGTTGCCGTTGTTCTTGTAGCAGAGAGTTCAACGGTTCTCTCCCCCCCCCCCCAAACTCCTTGCTTCTTTCCTTCAGCTCCATAAACTCTGGCTATAAATCCTTTCCATGTGAGCAAACCTCTTTACTTTTAGCTTTAATTTTAAGGCAGCTTTGCATTTCCTGTGTTAAAGAAAAGGCCCGCTGTCTTTCTTATATTTTTGTTTATTATTGAAGGTGAATAAGATACCTCCTCGGCTACATTTTGTTAACACGTTGAAGCTTGTCAGTGTTTGAGATTTTTTTTAAAAGACTATAAACACCATCTTTATTTCACTAGGAGGGCTGAAGAAATTGCTAACAACTTTAGCTCTTTGTAAGATGGCTTTGAGTGTTTAGTTAGTTCTCAGTCACATAGTACCTGTATACTCTTATCAAGTTGTAAAGCTGTATCTAGGAGTTTGAATATGATTTTCCTTATGTTTTAAATATTACCAGGTATGAGGCACCTGAAAGCAGGAGAGAATTTGCAAAACGTAAAAAGCAGTGATTAGCAGACAATCGTTCTCATTTTCTCTTGCAATCTATCTATAAAGTGCTGGGTTTTTCCCCCAAGCTAGACTGCTAGACTTTTAAAAAATGTTTTTCTTTCCTTTATGCTGAGAGCCTTCATGGCCTCCAAAAGCATTTTGATACTGATCACTTTCAAACATTTATCTAAAGATGTTTATTACCAGAAGTAATAAATGTCATTTTGTAATAAATTGCAGCATTTATAATTTCATAAGCTTCGACAGATCAAATTCTTAATATTAAAAAAAAATTTATATGTAGGTCCTGAATAATTTCTTAAGCAAGACCACAAGAAGTATAGTTTGGAAATGTATATTTATTTAACTGGTTTTCTTATTATATCTCTTCCCTGATTTTCCAGTGATAATTTCTGCTATACAAGACATTTCATGTACTTAGGTTTCAAAAATAATGATAAGCATTACCTTATTATATCTATTGATGGCTGTGTTCACAATGAAAACATTGTTTCCTTTTCTTGTTGGAATTTGACACTTTGAATGATGAATTGTGTTACCAGTCTTAATTCCTTCACTGTTATTTCTGTGAAGCTCAAGCTGCCTTTATGAGTGATTTATAATTTCCTCATTTATTACAAATAGGATCACTTACTGAATTAGTTCAACATAACCTCACTGAAGAATATTGGTGGAAAGGCCTTTTAATAATAATAATAATTCATTTTAAAATCAATCTGAAGTTGCATACCATGCATCTCTCATCAACAGATAAGAACCTTACATTGTATTTTATTACAAAAATCCCATAATAATTTTATTGTTTGTTTTTATGTATCTGTGTTAATCATGTGTCTAAAGATGTAGCATCAGCATGATAATGGTGCTATACACAATATATTGCAGGTATAGGTTCTCTTGGAAGTGAGCCCCACTGAACAAAGTGAAACTTCTAAAGATTAGCATATATCATTGCTAAAGTTCTTCACATAAGTTGCAAGTCAGTGTGTTAGGGGGTGTTTTCTAATGATACATATTAACAAAGATGTTTAACATCCATGCACATTGATGGAGCTATAGCAACACATGTGCACAAATGTTTCAACTGCACTGATGTTTATTCAAATCCTAAATGCTATATCATTGAATCTCTGCCTTTAGCCCTTTGCTGAAACAAAGTTTACATGTTAAAACAACTCTCTTGAACCTTTCATGGGAAACTGAACTTTTCTCAACACAGAATCATAATTCGGATGCAAAGATAATCTGTATGTACTGTTCTCAAGAATAAGCCTGTCCACATTTTCTTCAAAGGTTCAAAAGAAAAATATATACATCCTCTCTTGCCAATTTGTTCCCTTACTGAAGGCATATAATTAGTAGGTTATTATTATTTTTTGTTTCTGTTTGCTTAGATTTCTTGGTGTACAATTCACATGCCCTTTAAAAATTTAATTATATTTGCATCAACTTGTTTTAGAAATAGCCAAGTCTCTTCTGTGTCATAATGCTAATTATGCCTGGAGAAGACAGACCATAAGCTTGAATGAGTCAGGCACCATGTACATTAGACGGAAATTCCCTTAATTATGTGTTTAATATTAGTTTCATTTAGAACATGACTATGACTATAGTATATTCTGTCTTCTGTTAAACCTAAAGAAGAATGTAAATAGAGATAATGGTTTCATTTATAATTCAGCTAATATGGCTAATTATTATATCAGTAACTATAGCTTGGTTGTGTTGTCCTTGACCAAATTAGTCAAAGAGGCTATAAGGAGTCTGTGGCTAGTTCTAACACTCTTTAAAGTAATATTCTCATTAATAATCTCACTTTTTCAGCCAATTTTGTATCTACCCTCTGATAATTCATTCTAGTTCAAAGGTCCCATGCTTTCTTAGGAAGTAATGCAATATTAAGTTCAAATCCTTGGTGATAATCAAGCTGTCTATTGCCCATAATATTTATATCCATCACTAAACAAGGCACTGCTTTAAAAGAGAAAACTCTGGCAATAATGGTTCTTGTTTATTAAAAACTGACTCTTGGACAGCTTCTTTTCCTCTAGGTAATTATATATTCATATGCATGATTTGCACTCATAAAACTGGGATTTGTTGGTCAAAGAATCAGTGAATTAAGGGCACTTTTTAAAAAAGCTGTTATAGTATTCATGGATGACTGTAATATGGAATGAATAAGATGATGTGCAGGGTGGACCTTTTTTGTAATGATGAATAGGAGCTTCTGTGTATTAAGTTGATCTTACAGTTTCTTCATAATTAAAAAAAATCATCATAAAATATTGGTTATATGCACAATTTAAATTTTATGAATTAGGTAAAGAAGAATATATCACTCATCTGGCAAATCTTAATAGCCCTGCCTCTCAGGAATTGGAATTTTTGACCTTGCTTCTTTCTCCATTTAGGAAAGAGAGAAAAAACCTCTATGTATTTAATATTTGGTTCCCTATTATTTGGGAAAAAAGGGTGTAGTTCAGATGACTTTCAGAACTGTTTTATTTCACTGACTTTTACAAATTTAACTATCCAAAGCTTCTTTAATCTGCTTTCTCATTTTCTTGATAATGAAAAGATAGAAAATAATTAGATACATACCAATTCAAGTGCATGAATATAGGCCTCTTTTTTTTACAACTAAAACCAAAGAACTGGAGTAAGATGGTTATATTTTGTTTTAAATTTATTCTTTTAACATAGGACTCACATATTATATCAGTAATATTGCATATTACTGCTGTTGAAGCTTGCTGAAGTTCAAAGGCAGTTTGCCATGTCAAATGAGAGCTGGTATTGGAGGGAAGATAGCAACTTAAAAACCCGTGGGCTCATGGTAGCAGTTCCATTATTTTTGGACCCTCACTGTGGTTAACTTGACACTATATTATTATTGATATAGTGTGAACCTTAGCATTAGCTTGGCAGTTGCAGAAATCATTCACAATTGGTGCTTCTTCATAGTCTCCAGCTATTAACAATTTGCCATGACTTTGGTGGGAGAATCAGATATTTCAAATTATAGACTGAATTAAAGAAAGAAGCACAGAACTCTAAGTAAACTGCTATCTATTCAACTTTAGGCAAATATATTTTTATTTGCCCAGAGTTTTAGTTGTTGAACTGTGATGATTTTATTGCTTCTAATCTTTGCTGTTTTAATGGATTTTTTTTTAATGATGTTACCTTCTCATGTGCTTTATTTTAGTTGAATAATATACCTGGAGAAAATTTGTAATGAAGGGCCTCGAAGAAATATTTGAAATAGTTAGGTAAATTACTTGTGAACAGTAGTTGTTAATTTTTGAAAAATTCTTTACTGAGAGACAAAACAGCTTTAAAAAATTTAAAGTGAAACTGTTTTTAACCAAGTAAGAGAGAATATCTGAGAAGTGGGTATTTTCAGTGCATGGAAATACCCATATATGAAACAGTATGGTACAATGGCTAGAAAACACCAGTTTGGATCTCTGTTAAGCCATGAGTTCACTGAGTAATCTATGGTAAGACATCATCTCCTGATCTTTATTATTAAACACATTTGTTTGAGGCTTACATACTACATTAAACTCTAAAGGATGAGAGCAACAAGCTGTTAAAACGTACTTTAAAAAAATGTTTTCTTAAAACTTGGCTATTGTTCTAATTATATATCCTCTTAATACCAAGACATCTTAACACAACATGTAATTTCACTGTAATTCTACCTGAGCATGAAATAGATTCATACAGAGTATTTAAACAAAACTTAAAACACAATATATAATAGACACAAATAATTTTATTTAGCCATAAATATTCACATGCAGGCAAATAAGATGGTTTATCTGGCCTATAGTATTATCTGAATATTTTTATTGTCATCAAACATGGATAGATGAAAAGCTCACAGATAGTCTTAAACGTGACTCAGAAGTAAGTCCCACAATTTCAGTGAGGTTAACTTCCAGATAAGTGTCCTGTAGCATCGGTATTGTATTTAGCTTAAGCCCTACCCATTACATACATTTCTGTCTTTTAAAATTTCAAGAAAGCACCAGTTTCCTTTCTTCTTTAATATTATTCCCTTTTTCAGGTTTCAGTTGTACACATGAACAATGCAAAGTAAATGCAACTTTCAGTTGTACAAATATGAATGCAAACTAAAGTATAGAACCATATTATTGTAATCTTTCGTAGATACAGTGCAACAGTATTTATATTTTTCTTAAAGGAACACCATGAGTTCAAGATGTAGCTGTATCCATTTTAAAACTCTGTTTATTCTTAATTATCCCTGCTATTCTCTGAAGGTTTGCAATAACGTATTTGTTCACTTTTCTACTTTCTGCTTTTAAACTCTGGAGTGAAAAAAAGACACACCTAAATAGGACAAGGTATAAAGGTGAAGATGTATGCATATACTAACCTTTATTGGTTAAACAGACATATGTTCTTAGTAGTCAATTATATTTGTATTTGCATGACAGGAATTTTAATTGTTGGAAGAGTGTAAATGGCAAAACAGATTGTAGAACAGACTATATACAGGAAGAAAAAAGAATTAAAGATACCGAACCCCAAGTATATGGTATTTGTTTAATAAACTTTGATTTGTCTTTCCATAGTAATAACCTCAGTTTGGACACACATATTTCATATTTTGTCCATAACATATATTTAAAATAACTCAGATGTCATTTTGCTTGTCAGTTGATGTACTTCCATTTTCACATGCTAGCCATTGATGACAGGTTATGATGTACTTTACACAGATTGGTGTCCTTTTCGTGAAGACACTGAACATTGACGATTTCCATCAAGATCCTTAAATAACCATTCATAAGTATCAATATGGTTGTGTGATATATAGAGAACATGACTTCTCTCTCTCTCTCTCTCTCTCTCTCTCTCTCTGTGTGTGTGTGTGTGTAACTCATGAGGGATTCTCAAGTGTAAGTATAGATCATGATTACATGACAGAAAATTGATTAAGAAGTATAGTAAACTCTGTCTTTCAGTTTTTCCTATGGAAAAAGTGTCTTTCACTTGGTTGAACTATGTCATGAGGCTTAACAAAACTAATTCACTACTAGGATACAAATCCTAGAATGGCTGGGGGATTCTGGAGGCTATAATTTAAAATGTAACTTTCCTAAATTTAGAGGAGGGGGGAAGCCAGAGCTGAGAATGTCACTTTGATTTGCAGTTATAATAATGCATATAAGTTACTACCTTTCCCACCTGATACACTCCTGATGTTTTGGATTACAACTCCCATTATGATGAGATTTGTAGTCCAACACCATCTGGACTAGATGAATGAAGAGTAATATTTATGGAAGCAAGAGCACATGCCAGCAATTCTTATGTGGATAAACAATCCCTTTTGCACTATGAAGGACATCTAGCTGTACCTCCTATTAGATTATTCAGGCAGCTGTGCAGCTTCCTGGACATGTAACAAATCTTGCATTGTTCCCAGCCATCCATGAAAGATCTGTGGGGCTCAAAGCTGATAGTTGTGTTTAAAAGTTGATGGACTGACTTTAAGACATCAGTTCATCTACTTTGTGTCTTTTAATGGTTAACAAAGAAGTTCGGTTCCAGTCTTCTGTTGCTATTGGTCACTGACTGGATGTACTGACTAGGCCCTATTCACCATAGTGTAGAAACAGGGAGATACTCCTGAACTGCAAGATCAAGCCTATAATACATGTGCATAAAACAAAGTACATCCAACCTTGATATGATTTAAAGAAGGAAAAAGCAGCCGTGCATCTTCAAGGCTTGTCATCAGAGTGAAAGTCAGAAGAGTAATGGCCTCGGAAGCCCCCACCCTACACATTAGTTTTATTTTTTGCTTTGGCAGAGAAAAGTAGCAGAAGAACAGAGGTAACAGGAGAGAAAATCAAAAGAGCAACAATGGTGAATATTTTTTTTGTATACATATACAAAAAAAAGTTATTTAAAGATAGGGAAGAAAAAAACAAAACAGAAGAAGAATACATATAGGTATAAAATCAGTAAGGACAGAACTTTAAGGTTAACAACAAAAGGCAGATGGACATATTGCATTAAACCCCAAATAATCAAATTAGTGTATAAATAAATCAAAGAAAATAACAAAGCAAAGGAAACATGAGTATTTTTTCTTATTTTATTGGAACAGAATATAGGAAGGAGGAAAAGAAGAGCAAATAGAAATTTTATGCAGAATATTTTACATTTTAAAAGGATTTTAAATTGACTGATAGGATGTTCTCTGTGTGTGTGTGTGTGTGTGTGTGTGTGTGTGTGTGTGTGTGTGTGTGCGCGCTTTGAAGATCTTTCTTCTCTTTCTTTCTTTTTGCTTGTACAAAGAAAAGCATGAAAAATAGACCTTCTTCCATGTCAGGCTCTTAATGACTTCAAGCATAACTAAATGACAGAAATGCATAGCCCGTCAAGAAAGAAAACTGCCCCAACATGATCTACATGCATTATTTCCTTTGCAAGACATACTTAATACTAAAAAGTAGAAAATTTTCTTGAACAAAGGCATTGATTGTTTTTACACTGGTCTTCTTTCTTTTGTGGGGAAGGGATACCACTAAGAAGCCTCAAGGACAGATTGCCACATTCATTGTCCAAAAATCATTGTTCTGTTCTTTTAATTTTGTACAGGTGCAGAAGACGCCAGTACAGTAAAACATTTGGAAATATTGCAGACAGAATTATTCTTCATTTTGCTGAGTTTAAAGTACCAACTTCTTTAGACTTTCCTGCAATTATTTTATCATATTTTCCAAATATTTCATTCCTCCACTGTATGTAACCCAATTCCCTATAGTATAATTCTTTTGGAATTAAGCAGAATACAAGTGAGGAAAAGGCATGCAAGATGGATTACTCATTTACTAATAATATATTTCACTTTGATAGCCTCATATATTTTTTCTATTGGTCACAGAAATTAAATCTAGATCTGTTTGTTCAACATTTTGTTCTTTGAAGAAGCCCACATGCTTAGAGAGAGCAAAGAGATTTAGAAAGGGCATGTATGCATATCTGAACTAAAAACCTTTCATTTGGTTGATTTTGATTTCTTTCTGTAAATACTCAAATCAAAGCTTTTTGAGATAATATGGCACTATTTAAAGATCAAGGCATTTTCAAAGTATATAGCAATGTAATTAAATGTTCCAAATACGGAAGTTCTACCTTTTCTTTATTTAAATTATGATATCAAATCAGTTTAAAATAGTGTTATTTTAAAGAAGAAATTCCCAGAAAGAATGATATTTAAAACAAGGCAGAGAACAACAGTGTACAGCACAGATATTTTAAATAAGGTTATTGTAATATGATATTAACAGTGTTAAATGCCACTACAATGCAATATTTATACAAAGTTGTGTGCTTTGTTCACTATCAATATTTTGCATATGAAATGCCTTCAAGTAACTCAAGTAATTATTTTGCCTTCCAAGAAACATACAGTTTTATGAAGAAATCCATCTCATTCTTCGTGAGTGGCCTCACATAGATCTAGACCTGGTTTGGGCCTGATTTTTCACATGTCTGAAGTAATCTATCATGTAAAATGAATGCTAACTGCAAAATCCAGTTTGCAATTCAGCCTGGTACTATGAGGTAATTATTATTCAAAATACCCATGTGGAGTCTGAATTATGCATATTAGCTGTACCCTTTTAAATATCGGTATCCACATATGCTTTTTAAAAAATATCATAATTATTTGATTGTGAGTAAAGGCTCCAAACATTGGTGGAAATCCTATTGCACAGTTACGCAAAAGACGTAACTCTGGGAAGTAAATTGCCATAAATTAAGAAATCTCTGTAGGTGTTGTCCTCTGCATACTGAGTTACATGATAATGTCTATGGAAAGTTCTTAACTTCTTCTAATTTACTTCCAAAAGTTAGCCCTCTAGTTTAAGTGTACAACAGGATTTTGCTGTTGTCCTGTATTTAGTGAGATTATTAAATAGTGAAATATTAATGATAGAGAGAGAATCTATAGCTGCTTGGGATTACTGAAATCTATTTTAACTACTACAAATAAATATTTTGAAAGAGAGCTAAATTGTGCTCTGTCAAATAAAATGAAGGATGCATAATGTGCAGGGGCAATGAAGAAATAAGTAGGCACAATTAATCAGGATATGCTTCTGTGTATGTTCCACTGAAGCCAATGGAAGCTATGTATAGAGAGTTTTAGCCTTGAATATTTGTACCCTGTTTCCCCGAAAATAAGACCTAACCTGAAAATAAGCCCTAGTATGATTTTTCAGGATGCTCGTAATATAAGCCCTACCCCAAAAATAAGCCCTCGTTAAGTGAAACCCCGCCCTCCACCATTATGCAGCATTGTTCAGCAACCAGAAGATGACATGACTGTAAAATAAAACATCCCCTGAAAATAAGCCCTAATGCGTTTTTTGGAGCAAAAATTAATATAAGACCCTATCTTATTTTTGGGGAAACACAGTAGTGGATTTTGCTTTCTTGTCTTTATCTGTCCCCTCAGGAAAAGAACATAACAGTTCTCCATGATGTAAAAAGAGACATTTCTCAATACTGTATATTCTTCTTCAATCATTGTTCTATATTTTTCATACATCTTTTTGTCTTTTCTTGCAGATAACTGAAAAACTGATAAACTAGCAGCATGTTCTGTGATTTTTCTAAAATATCTGAGTATTTTTAGATAGCTTCACTTTATATATATATGCTTTATTTTTCAATTTTTTTAGGTCATCTGTTTTTCTCTGATTAAAAAAACAGCAATCACATTTTAATTGGGGCTGTTCTTTGTAGTAACCTGTTCAGTGCTGACACCATTATTTCATTATTGTAAACAATATACCTCTTTATAACTGTGCGGCATAATTAAAACTACCATTGATAAGATAAATTATCTATGCAGAAAACTGCTACCCTGTTTCCCTGAAAATAAGACAGGGTCTTATATTAATTTTTGCTCCAAAAAAAACGCATTAGGGCTTATTTTCAGGGGATGTTTTATTTTTGTCATGTACAACCATCTACATTTATTCAAATACAGTCATGTCATCTATGTTATCTTCTGGTTGCTGCACAATGGTGGAGGGCGGGGTTTCACTTAACTCGGGCTTATTTTTGGAGTAGGACTTCTATTACGAGCATCCTGAAAAATCATACTAGGGCTTATTTTCAGGTTAGGTCTTATTTTCGGGGGAAACAGGGTATCTTTATTCCAGAAACGGACAAAATTTAATCTGTGTTGGAATTTGGCCAAGATCCAAAGAACTTTGCAGCCAGTTTTAACTCATAGGCAATTTTGAGTTGATATTTAGCAGTTCCTAAAGTTACTTTTGCAATGAAGGAACTTTTAAATTGTATTTTAAAATTCAATTGTTCAATTTTTATTTGGCTTTTATTCAATGAATAGGATACAAGGTAGCTTACTGTTAACAAATACAATCAAAAAATTAAATAATAGCATTAAAAATTTATACTGTAAGTGAAAAACGCACCAACAGAAAAAAAAGCACCTACCCACTTAAAAGTTCCTTCTGAAGCAAGTGAGGTCAGTTGCCAAAGGCCTGCCAGAACAAATAGAATTTTACCTGACTACAGAAAAACAACAGGAAAATATCTATCTAGGTTCCTCCAGTAGAGAGCTGCAGAGCCTGGGAGTGGCCACAGAGAAGGCCCTCTCTCATGCCCCACTAGGTGTGTCTCTGAAGATGGTGGAAATGAAAGAAAAGGATTCTCCAAAGATGTCAAAACCCAGACAGGCTTTTGGGGGGAATATAGTTGCAAATTGTATAGCATGGGTACAGTGCTATTCAGTATCCTTACTAGCCCAGGGCATGCCTAATCTGGTACTTTGGATCCTGGCCTATGTTTACTATTATCAGTTCAATGTTATAATCAAGGAAAAGGAAGAAATTTCTGTAGCTCCAAACCAATGTAACAGTATAGGCCAAAAGTTATATTGTCACAATTCGTAGTTATGTGCTATCAAGTTGTTTCTTGCTTACAGCAGCCCTAATAAAGTTTTTGGATAATGTGAGATGTTCAAGGAATGGTTTCCCATTGCTACTTCCTGATTAGAATCTATGGGTGAGTGGGGATTTGCACCCAGGTCCCTTGAGTCCTAGTTTTATCCACTATACTACACTGGCTTTCATGATAACATTAGTGGAGCAAATGAATACATAGGATTGTCTTTTAAAATGTTTGTTATTTATATTGTTTTAGTTAGCTTGGAGCCTAGCTTTCCTCCAACTGCTGGCAACAACCCTGTGTACTCTCTGAAAATCAGCTCAAAAGAGCTGAGGAGGACATGCTAGGAAAATGTAGGGAGGAGTCATCCAGTAGCAAGATTTTTTTTTTTGCTGGATCAAAAGGATGGAAGGAAATCTTCCTAAGTTAAGATCCAGCCCCTTGAATTTAACTTGTGAGTTGCTTTGGCTTTGAATGAAAATAAGGAAAAGTGGGATCCAAATTAGTATAAAAGGAGTAGTTTCGCATTTGCAAATAATGAATTGCTTAAAGTCGGCTCTTGGCAAACATGTAGTAATGATTGAGCAGTAGCCAATAGGATTAATGTTAAAGCTTTTTTTTTAAAAAAAATCTATGTACAAATTCTAGACAGAGGATATAATAACAATTGTATGCCATCAAATCAATTCTGACGTATGGTGGCTCTTTGTAGTGTTTTCTAGGTAGATAGTCCTCAGAAGTGGTTTACCATTCCTTGCTTCTGGGGGCACACTGGGACTGTGCAGCTTGCCCAAGGCCAAACAGGTTGACTCTTTTCCCAGGAGGCACAATGAGGAATCAAACTCCAAGCTTCTGACTCCACAGCCAGATGCCAAACTCACTGAGCTATCAAGCCAGCTAGATAGAGGATATACATGGTGTTAAAACTGAAGACAATTAATGATAAGCAATTCAGATTTTCTGGCAGTAATATCTACTGTAAGAAATCTGAACTGCTTAGCATTAAGTGACTTCAGTTTTAATAGCTGGCTGTGGTACCTGACTGGATAGCTCTATGAATTGGGTACAAGGCTGCAGAGCCAGAGGTCAGGAATTTGATTCCCAACTATACCTCCTGGGAAAAGTGCTAGCTGGTCTGGTCTTTGGCAAGTTGCAGAGCCCCAGAGTACCCAAAAGAAGGGAATCGTGAACTACCTCTGAGTGCTCTATACCTAGAAAACACTGAGAAGGGTTGTCATAAGTTGGAATGAACTAGATGGTATGTAATAATAATAATAATGTCTACTCTGGAGGAATAAGTTGAGGATAATATCTCATTAAATTTTGTAACAGAATTAGAAGCTGCCATTGTGCACATCACAAGAGCTCCAAAGCACTACTTTGAAATGAGTAATTTGAGTAGATATCTGTAAGACTGGACTGCACTGCAAATATAATTCTTTAATTGTTTTGCCATTCTACTTACTGCATCATATTAAAAGTAATTTTCAAACAAAGGGCTGACAACCTCCAGAGCTTCAGGGGCCACACATGCCGCTGCATCTGCTTCTGCAATCCCCCTCCAATATTTTCCTACAAAAAAAGTTGCATTTTTAACTGAAAAAGTCCTATGCACCTTCTAGTTTCAAAACATTCAAAACAATTTAAATTATTTGGAGGATGTTATAAAATACTCTTAACAGGTGTTTTCATGTCCCCACAGCTAATGAACTTAGACTTTGGCAGCCATTTTTGGTCTGTGGAGAACTCAGAGGAAACGGGTAGATGGGGCTAAACTCTGGAAGCTACAAGGGATTATGGGTGTTGTAATCTCTATCAATTAGGCTCCTCACAGCAAGCTTTCTAAAAAAACTATTGGGCTCATAATCTCTTGTAATATCCATAGAGTTCAGCCCTTCTCGCCCATTTCCTCTGTCTTTTTCACAGGAGAAAAATGACTGTTAAGTTTGAGTTCATTACCTGTAAGAACATGAACTGTTGGGACTTTGCTTGATTAAAGCCCTCAGAAGTCTGACTGTGGGGATATTTGTAGACTTCAGGGGGCTGTAGTTCAGGAATTCCAAAAATACTATGCCTTTGAGAGAGTATTCTGGTTTGATTGTCACTGCATGAAAGTACAGTTATTTTCTTACGCTGGCAGAGCAAATGAACATTCTATGAGGCAGTTATAAAAATGGGGACAGCCCAAACAAAAAAGTATAAATTAAGAATTAGACTTTCAATCAGCACCAAATTTGACACAAATGCAGCAGACAGTCTGTTCTTGTGCTGTGCCAAATATGGGGGTATTTGGACAAAACGTTTTTGAGTTATGGTTTTTAAAAAAAAGTAAAACTGCCTTCCCATGCAGAAACAAGCAAACTTAAATGTCCTCAGATTTAAAACAGCTCAAATAAATTGAAAAGACTACTCTCGCTTATCTTGAAAGTGTATGATTGGCCCCATCCACTTTTTTAATTTGGAAGGAATCCAGGCTGTAGGGGCTGAAACATTGGTCTTTAAAAAGTCTTTTCAAAAGGGAAAAACAACTACTGTTATAAACTGAGCATGCATAGAACAGGCTTACCAGCAAGAGAGTTCCAAAACAGATACATTAATGCAGCTTCGTGGCCTGAGACGGGAAATTTTTGGAGGGCAATGAAAGGTCAAGGAACAGTCAAAAGGCAGGTTTTCTTTGACAAGTCAAAAAAAACAGGGGTGCTTTAAAGAATGTGACATAGTGACAGTTCTCTAGAAAGAGACATTTTGCCCTGTATCCCCCAGGGAATTAGCATACAATTTTGTAAGGCATATTTAAAGTATTTCTGTGTTACAAAAGCAAAGAGCAGTTGTGTTTGTCCAACCCTGAGTGCTTTCATTAAACATTTCTGAAACTAGGTTCCTGATACAAGTCTTCAAAGGGGAAGTCATCTGCAGGTCTAGGGCAATCTGAAATTTTGACTCTGTCAGTCAGGACCCAATTGGCTTACTCTCAGGAGGACATGTTTTTGACTCCTTCCTGGCCAAATAGGAATGTTTGCTGTCAAAGGGATTTTGTGTCTGGCTGTAAAAATATTTTAAAAGATATTTAAAAAAGAATAGAGAACAAATATTCAGAAGCTCACTTGTTTAAGCTGTGAAATTACTAGTTTTTGCTTTGTAGCTGAGGATGGTTTTACTCAATGTTAGCAGAGCTTTGGTGTCTATATCCTGTCATATTTCAACCATTCCACCCATCTTGTCACTATAAAATTGTCTGATAATTAAGAAAAAAACTCCAGTGAAGTTTTTTTGTGTGCCATCAAATCACTTCTGAGATGTGATGACTATATGAGTTAATGACCTCCAAAAGATTTTGCAAACCAGTAGCATCTCATGCTAGGTTGTATTATCTTCCTACTGCCCCTCCTCCTAGCAATATTGTCTTTTCCAGTATGTTCTGCTCAGGTTTGATTTCCTTTATTGAGACAATCTGCCTCATACTGTCCCTCCCCCACTTTTCCCAGCAATATTGTCTTTTCTGGTTAGTTCTGTATTCTCATAATATGTGCATTGTAAGATAGCCTCAGTTTACTCATGTTTGCTCTAGTGAGAGTTCAGGCTTGATTGAGCACCCACTTTTCTCCCTTTCTGGCTGTCTGTGGTATCTGTAAGGCTCTCCAACACTAAATGTCAAATGAGTTGATTTTTGTCCCTGTCTTTCTTCATTGTCTTTCTTTCACATAGGATGGATGATTTTGACCTTGGTTTCCAGAGATGATCTTTGCTAACTCCAAGCTGTTCCTTGTTTATTTATTTATTTGAAAAGGTGAGGGGATATATTTTGGAAAATGTGCACATAAGATGTTTGTAGAGATTTTCTTCCTTAAATTGTTAATCCCAAAGAAAGGGTTTGGAAATTGGAACATAGCTTTTTAGTCTGTAGTCTGTGGAGTGCGCATGGCAACACTAGTTTATCTGAGAGGTTAAAGGGTATTATGTTTCTCCTTTGTATGTGTTGCACTTACTCACACCTTTGCTTGATCATTTCATTAAGTTCAAAGCAGCCCTTCAAAATATTTTTGCATAGAGGGAGTGCAGCCACATCCCAGCTGTTCTCGCTTCTGTCTTCTCCCAGTAATCATAGTACAGATCATATGTTCATCTTCTGGAATCTTCTACCACTGGGTAATTTTATATGAGGGAAATTTCTGATTGAATTTGTGTGTAGCATATGTATATTTAAACTTCTGTTTAAAAAGCCAGGAAATTCAAGTCTTCAAAAAAACCTCTGGTTTATGAATGTGAGATACTGTATAGTATTTATGTATCCATGATTCAAAACTCCAGGAAATGACCCTATATTCCTGCACAATATTGTGTCCACATTGCCAGAAGGAAAAAGGATGCTGAACTTTACATAGCAAAGGGCAGCCTAAATGCTGACAGCACCAATGGCATCAGTCCATATGGTCTACAGGATACCCTCTTGTGCTCACTACCATTCACACTTGTTGAAAAACAGCCCTAATAATTGTTTTGTGTTTCAGTGAGAAGTAGTTAACTGATGAAACAAGGAGTCAGTTTCTGGAATTTTCCCTTGCTTGGTATCACTTTGTGGATGGACGGAAGTACAATATCCCACATTCATAAATCTGAACTTTTTTTTTTTTTAGGAACTGAATTTAATCTAAACCCTACTTTTGTCCATGGTTTCCATAAAGCTCTCCTATAATACCACATTTTAAATAAGGGTTTTTAAACCCTTGCCCTATCAGCTGTTTTCCTTGTCTAGCATTGACAATCATACATTGTAATCAAGAATACTCTAGTATGGATGGTTTTAACCTTGGTCTTGGTGACACAACCTTACTTTTACCCTGCCAACTTTTGGTGGGCCATTTAAAAAAAGGTTTTGATTGTTAAGTTTTCATTGGCCCATCCTTATGCCTCTATTAGTGCTTATGGAATCCAGAATGCTACAGAGAATTACATTACAGTGTCAAAAGCAAAGAATGACAAGCTCACTGAATTAACTAGCAACAAGTGGGTTTTTTGTTATTGTTTTTTTTTTTTTTGCTCTACTGTTAAAAGCAGAAGGCATCCATGTGTGCTGCTTCTAGAGAATGCCATAAGGCAATGGTTCCCAACCTTTTACGAATCATGACCCCCTTTTATAATAGGCAAGTAACCTGTGATACTCCTTTTCAATGGAGTAATGTCATCCTTTCTCAGAAAGTAGAGGCTTCTTTCTCCCCCACAGAACCTGTTCCTCATGCATACACATATCTGCTAACTTTAATATCCCACTCTGAAAGGTCAAGGAAGAAATGATTTAACAAGGGCTACAACACATATAAGGTGACCCATGACCACCACCACCCGAAAACACTTTGTGACTCTCTTGGGGGTCATGTTCCCCAGGTTGGGAAACACTGCCATAAGGCCTGTGTAGGTGCTGTTAACTAGGGGTGATTTTTGCAAACATGGATATGTTGCAACCCTCATCAAGCCTGCAGTTTTCCGGGGAATCAGCAAAAGTTTAGACAAAGGTTCGAACTCTTAACAGGCCACAACAGGAATGGAACAGAAAGCTCATAAAATCAAATCCTCAATTTTTATTTTGGTGAGCAAGGAAGTTCTAATAACTTTGGGCATGCTGTAGGAGAGAGTATGAAATGGAAAGTAATAATTGGTAAGTCTGAAGAACGTTAGTTACCTAAAAAGAATTAAATTTGTAAAAGAAATGACATTTTACATGCATGTAAAGAAAAACCTGTTGAAACTGTGGATTAGTATGTGACTAAATTACGAAAGCTGAGTAAGAATTGTGGGTTTGGTGACTTGAAAAACTCTCTGATCTGCTGTGAAATTGTCTGTGGGATTAGAGATAATGTCCTCAGAGGGTGGCTTCATGAAGGAGATCTGTCCCTGGACAAAACCATATTTGCCAGGCCTCAGAAACCATGAATGTGTAAGCAAAATAGCTTAATTCAGCAGAAAGCATCTTGCATGCTTTGAATATGAAGGAGTAGAATGTAACAAGCTGAGCTCAAAAGGGGAAATATCTTCCTCACAACCTATGGAGGAGTGGGGATGCAAAAGGGGCAATCATGAACAAATTGCAGAACGAAGCATGGTACTAAACTATGTTGTACATTTGGAAAATTCTGTTTTACCATTGGGAACCATAATCACTTTACAAGATGCTGCCAAGCTGGAGCACAAAAAAGTAAGGTGAAAACTGTTGAACAGACCTTAGCTGAGGAGATTTACTGTATAGTGGTTTCATAAAAACAAGAATGTGTCATCAAAGAGACTCCGTCCTCTCCCTGCAAGTAAATTATTTATAAATATATACATTTATCCTGTTTATACCTGACCTGCTATTCACATTAACATTCTAACCAAATAAGTTTGTAAAAATATGTCAATTTACTCCAATTGGTGTGAATGAATATCGAAGTTATTGGTTGTTACAGAACAAATGTCCTAGTACTAAGGAGACATATTGTTGGTGTAAAAAAGTCACATACAAGCATCCAGGCATACTTTGTTTCACAAATATGAGTCAATTCTGGGCCTAATTGTGTGTAAAATTTTAATTTAGTCAAATATATACAGTATGTCTTGCAGGACCATAGTGACCACAGATATGGTTGCTCACAGAGTAGAGCTTAGCTGTCTGCTAGGGAACAGATTCTTCTATGCAGAATTCTGGGAGTGGCAGACCACAAACCATCATTTAAAGAGCCTTTTTCACCTCCACGTGGCACTCTGTCACCATTATATTGCCCTTTCAAGAAGAAGTGGTTCTTCTTATTGGTCTCTGTGAATGCACACAATAGGGTTTTCTTCTGTGCCTGTGCACAGGAATCTTCTAGACCTTTAGGACACATTTGCCAGGACTGCCCCCTCGATGCACATGCTCTGCCCATATAGGAGAATGCCTCAGTTCCTTTTTTGCTGCGGCTGAGGTCACATCTCTTGATGAGAGAGCTACATTCGCCACTCCTTTTCAGATTTCTTCATCCATTTTTCTCACCTGACAAATTCTCCCCTTTTCCCTCCAAGTTTCTTTTTTTAAATAAAAAAGAAGAAGAAAAATTACAGACTGTTAATTCTTCCCTTCCACTGCCCCCCCCCCTTCCCATCATTTTATGGCCTTTACAGGCCCCTTCAAGAAGTGCTCTTCCTGCCCCAACAAAGCCCATCTTTCAGACGGGCACTCTCAGTGCCTCTTGTCTGGGAGAGGCTCACCAGACCACTTCATGTCAGGCCTGCAAGAATCTTACGACGCTGGCACAAAAACTCTGTTTACAGTGCCTTAGATCTTTCCTCTGGGAATGCTCCCATAAGCCTCCTCTGTCTTCAGCCATAGATTTGACCCCAACACTCCAGCTCCATGGCCCCACTCCACCTGTCAAACCAGTGTCTCTCACCAACCTCGAGACCGGGACATACCAAGCCAAAGTCTAATTCGGTCTCTAAACTGAAAGCTTCAGCATTGACGTCACTCTGTTGTGTGCATTCACAGAGACCACAAAGAAGAAAGAGATGTTACCTACTTGTAACTGGTTCTTCCAGTGGTCATCTGTGAATTCACACATCCCGTCCATCCTCCTCTTTGTCCGTAATGCATGTCTTATATCTTTTGACAGTGGTAGACTATACTTCAGGAACTGAGGCACTCTCCTATAGGGACAGAGCATGTGCACTGAGGGGGCGGTCCTGGTGAACGTGTCCTAAGGCTCTAGAAGATTCTGAGGACCTCTGCGCAGGCGCAGAAGAAAACCCTATTGTTTGCTTGTGAAAAAATGCAATCTGTATACTTATGGCGAGACAGTGATTGTGGAAACAATCATGAGCTCATCATTACCCTATTTGGTAAACCACTGAATGCATTATGGTTCCAATGAATGATGCTCAGGCTCTGATTTAGTTGTAACCTACACACAATGGAAATACTTGTTTATTGCAGATACACTCATCAGAGCTGTCCTTGCTACTGCGATAGCAGAAAATACTTTGGAGACATAAATGCAAAATGCGTGGGTATGCTCATCACCTCTGTTTGAGTATCACGCACAAAGTTACAGCTAATCATAGAGGAAACTGATGAAGACCCAATGCTACTGATTCTAAAACAAGTTGTGACTAGTGGCTGACCTTCATCTTTTGCTTTGTAAGAGTTCACAAATATATTGGCCACAGAGATGGTATGAGCAGTTGTGAAGCCTGAGGCAACTGCATCAATTTTGTACAAAGGGACCAAATGTCTTAATCCTTGGCTTGTGAGCTTCTCAGAAGCATTTGGTTGGTCAGCAGGGAAATGTTGTCTGTGCATAGAGAACTTCTTGCTTATGCCTACTATATGCCAAAGCCTCACTCACTGAATTCAAAGTGCATAGTACTTAAAGCTAGTGCAATTATTTTGGCACATGTTACGAAGTAGAAAATATCCCAAGCATGTCTTCCCACTTCTGACAGTTGAACGACAATAATAACAAATTAACGGACTATTTGCTTCCTTTTCTTGAGATCACAAGTCTGTTTCCTGAGGTAGCAAACTCACCTTGCTGGCTCTATTGGTTACTGTTGGAAATAGGATACTGGCCTTTATAGATCCTTGATCTTACCTGAAGAATGTGTCTTATATTCTCAAGTGCCCACATGGATCTCTGTACATAAAAGCATATGATGTTTCCTCTGCTTGTGCCCCAAGCTATCATTGGAACAAGCACCTTGGAATTGCATCTGAAAGTCTGAGAAGACTTTAAATGGCCAAATTTCTTACATTTGATGCAGTTTTGGACAATAGAAAAGTGCTAACATGGGCATCCTGAACCACCAGCATAAGACACAAAATGTACCTGTTCTTTTCAAATTGCAAAAGATTCGTAAGTGATGACAATGCCACAAGCCTGTTATCAGTCACCTGTTTATATTTCTTTGCACTGTGCCATCCTCAGAGAACAAGTGGAAAGCATAACGCTAAACGAACCTGCAAAGGCTTCAAGCTCCCTAGAGATGGAGAAGGAGCATTTGATTTTTTTTTTTTAAGCTTCCTCCTAATGCAATTGGAGAATGCAGCATGCAGGGAAGCAATATGCAGTGACGCTAACAGAACTAAAGGAGAAAGAACAGCAATGGGTATAGAAAATTAAGAGGTAAGCAGGCAGAAAAGAGTGAGCAAGAGCAAAGAACAAAGAAAGGAGGAATGCGGAAGCCAGAGACAAAGAGACAAGAAATATGTGAGGGGCTATGCAGAAGCTGGAGGCCGAAGGGGTGGGGAGAGAGTAAAGGTGATAGACAAGGGAGGAGACAAAACACATGAAAGAGAGAGAAGCAGAGGAAAGCATAAAAGGCTCAAACAATTTGCATTAGGTTGAAAAAAATATTTAGTAGATGTGCCTAGATAGATTCTAGCTAGTGAGGCTGAGCTTATTTTTACTCACACAGCTCAGGAAGCTACTATTTTGGGTAGACACTGTACTCCTTTATCCTCCATCTCTTTGTTTCTGCAGCAAGCTTTGGCTTTCTGTGTTTATGCTGCTGTTCCCTATAAACAATATGCACCCACCCTTTTCTTCATGCAAGGTATTTTCAGCAACAGTCGATGAGAAATGACCCTTTACTTTTAACACTGATCCATCCTTATCTCAAAATATTTTTAGAGAGGAGGTGATTGTTCCACCTGTATTTCCTTTCACACAAAGCCCAGCTGAGCAAGTCCGTAGACAAGCATTGAGAATTTAAGCAGTATATGTAGGGATAGGCATGGAAGAAAGAAAATCTGTGCCATGCTGCTTAGCTATATGCTTAAATCCTTTATTACAGGTAACTTTCAAAAGATTAAATAGAAGTGGGACTGTGGTTGCTAAAGATTGAAAGTACATCCTGGTTACTTCATGAAGGACAATGTATCTAATAATTTTTTTTAAGCACCTGTGTTATTCTCCTAGGATATGCTTACTGGCCAAGTGCAGGTTTCTCTTCAATTTTTAGTTTTGCATACACATATTTGAAATATGTATGAGATGCTTTTTATTAAAATGTCTAAAGTGTTTATACATGTTTACAACACCTTTGTCTAAGTCAAGAATTGCAGTCCAAAAACACCTGGGTTACCCAAGGTTGGGAACTGCTGGTCTACATATTCTTTTGCAGGCTGTATGGTGTTTGTGCATGAGCTGTCTCTCTTCCCCACATCCTCTTATGACAACACTACTATATTTCTCTATTCTTCTTTTTTATCTCTCCTTCTCATAGCTGTGCTTTGTAAACATGGATCAAGCTGGATTTGCTCTCCCTGCTCTAAGTTGGAAAGATGCTTTAAAAGCATGGATTTGGCAAATCTAGGAGACCAGGAACTGCATGAAAGTCAGCTGTAAACCATGAGTTTTCACTCTATTTCAGAGAGGAAATCTTTTCCATCTAGAAGTAGGAGAGAATTTTGTAGCACAAATGATACCTAGGTAGTGCAGGAGACACAGCATGGATATTAGGCTATTGGGAGTCCACCTGGTTCAAGACCTCTGAGTCCATACACATATTGACTGAAATCCTGTTTGTTGTGTAAGCCCAAGACTAACTTTTAATAAATTTCTTCCTGGTAAAGTGCAACTATCATTATTCTTAGGGTTGTGTGTACCTACTGCTGAAAATCATGACAGTAGCGCTTTGTTTACCAAGGAGGAATGGGTGGAATGATAAACCATTTTAGCCATGATAAATAGATCAGATGCTGTCTGTTTCTCTTCCTCTTTCCATACACTTAACATTTTACTTCCAAATACCTTTTTCAAGTTATTTTGTGCTTCCAAATTAGGTAAGTGATGATGACATTCACCTTCATCTTCAGACTTGAATAATATCTTACTGTATCTGGTTTTTGTTTTTTGTTTTTTTGCAGATATATTCAGTACTGTGCCTTTGAGAACACAATTCAATATATAAGTATGAAGAGGTACGGGAAGGACTGAGTGAAGGGAGTCATGAAGGGCACCCGAGACTCAGAATCAAAAAAGTAACCATAACATTATGAGCTGTTTACAATATTCAGTCATCCTGAAGTTTTCCACACATGAAGTCACTTGAGGGGAATCAGCTAAAGTCTACCACTCCATTAAGGTTCACATACCTTGAGTCATCTCTCAAATATCTTTTGCTACCTTGTGTACTTCCAGAACTCCACCTCTATATGCAACCAGTGCTGTTAAGTCATGGTTAATTTCTATCTGCCTCCCTTTCTTCAACAACTCTCCAGATAGCTCATAATTTGGTTCTGGGGTTCCTTCAATTCCTCCAAAATGAGTATTTTTAAATAATTTGTGATATAGTCCACCAGAGGAGGGTTCCATCTGTACTCTACAAGGCTTACATAGATTGTAAAACCTGGCTCTTTCTCAGTCCATTCAGGACACTGGCCCAGTCCTCAGGTTCACCTTCTTCCCACTGACTGCCCCCAGATCTTCTCCCATCTCTCTTATATACTCCCTACCTTGGGAGACTCTTCTGGTGGGCTCCTTCCCACCTTTTTCTTCCTCCTGCATATCAAGTTCTCTCCATCCTCTGAACTCCAGGGGAGCAATCAGGTAATTCCCAGGAGAAGAGATCCACTCATTACTTGTAGAGAGCCAGTGGGACACAGAGGTAGACTTTTCATGAGTGCCCCAGCTTATCCACTCACAATAAGACTTTTATCAAGTCTTGTATGTCAGAGAGAAAGTAGGGTGACACAGCTTGGCTTATGCATTCTGGGTCAAGATACATACCCCATCAAATTACAGGTAGGAAATATCCAGGGCAAATGTATAGGTTACATTTATTTGGCAGAACAGTTTGTTGGACTGTCTTGTGCTTGCTTCTGTTTTTTATTTGTATATTATTGTAGATGCAGTATATCTAGACTTCAGCCATTCATTCAGCAAGGTTCCTCATGATATTCATTCAGTCAAGCTGGTAAAATGTGAGGTAAACAATGCTACTGTTAGGTAGATTTATAGTTGGCTGAAGAGTGCTCACAAATGATTCCTACTCATCTTGGAGAGAGGTGACAACTGGGGTGCCATGAGGTCCTGTCCTGGGCCAGTGCTGTTCAGCATCTTTATAAATGACTTGGATAAGAGCATTGAGGGGATGCTCATCAGATTTGCAGATGACACCAAACTAGAAGAAGTAATATTTCAGAAGAATCAAAATGACCTAAATAGGCTGGAGAACTGGGCCAAAGCCAACAGAATCAGTTTAAATGAGTAGAAGCATAACGTCCTCTATTTAGGCATGATAAACTATATGCACAGATTAAAGATGGGTGACAGCTGGCTTGAGAGTTGTGCACGTGAAAAGAATTTAGTGATCTTAGCTGATTCCAAGCTAAATATTAGTGAAGAGTATGATGTGACAGAAAAAAAAAGCAAATGCAATATTCAGTTGCATCAATAGAAGTATAGCATACAGATCAAGGGAAATAACAGTACCATGCTAGTGTGCTTCAACAAACTTCACCAGAAATACTGTATCTAATATTGGATATCACAGTTTTAAAATGATATGAACAAGCCAGAAAATGATTAGGATGATAAAAGGTCTGGAAAATTCAATTTGTGCTTAATAGTCAAGTTATTCAGATTTGAAGAGTGAGATGCAGTTCAGAAGATTTCTATATCTTAAGCAGAACTTTCTTGCCTTGTATTACTCAGTACCTCCTGAGCTGCTTTCTGTTAAACCATCTGTGCCGGGGGTGCTAATACAAAAGTAAGTACAATTTAGCATTTCTTTATCGGAATCTTCAGGGTGACATAGCAGGAACAGTGCCTGAGTTCTCTTACTAAGGTCTCCACTAGGATGCCCCTAGCATCTTACTGTGGGAAAAGGTTAAACTTTAGATGGGGCTCACCCATCAAATCATCACCGTCCATCTTTCCTTTATAATGTAGATTATAGTTCCTAGGGAAGAAATCAGCTTTTTAGATTACGTAAATTGGTCTTCAGTTTCTGAAACATCATTAGGTTCTTTTCAATCAGGAGTGGGAAATATATGGTTTTCCAGATGTTGTTGAACTATAATCCTCCTGATCCTTACCATTTGCCGTGTTGGCTCAGGGTAATAGCAGATGCAGCCTGATATCTGGAGTGTGTCATTCCCTACCCTGTCTTATATCACTAATTTTTGGAATAGTTTTTCTATAGTGTTATGTGGGCAGGCACCTTTTTAAAAAATGAAAGATGTAACCAGGCTGGGTGGGAGTCTAAGTTGCCCTTGTACACTCCAGTGTCAGTAGAACTCTCCACACACCATCTGTATTGGGTCTGCTAAATTTATCTCTGCTCATTCTCTAGGCATGCTAGCATAGCTTATTACAACACTGTACTTCCAAAGACTGTATGAACTTCCTGACTCTGTATTGTAATACCTTACAGCTGGTTTGAATAAACATTCCAAACTGATGCATTTTTCATCTTAGAATTTTTTTTTAAAAAGGCGATGCTGAAGATGTTTTGTTTTTATTTAGTGCCTACTGTCACTGCATTTGATACCAGATACAAACAGAATATCTTAAAATGGTAATTACTGCTTAGGCATTCCCTTTTATGCTAGCATGTCTGATAGGTTTTTGTGGGGTGGATTTTTTATTATTATTATTATTGAATGCTTATAAAGGAAAAGAGGGTGGGGAAGAGATACAGAAAGTAAATAGTCCATGCTATTAATTTTTACAAGTTATGCACAGTTCAATTTCACTGAAACTTTTGCTATTTTTTTAATATTTCGAATATAATTGCCTGTATTTTTTAAATCCAGGGCAGGATCTGTTTATGAAATTCAAATTGCTCCATTATCATGTGTATATAAAAAGATGAGACCTGATGACATACAGGCTAACTATTCTTTACATGTCAGTCAGAGTGTTGGCCATGGTAGCTGGGAGATCCGGGGAGTTATAGTGCTTTTTTTTTTCCAAGCTCCAAATTCCTAACAGCAGAGGGATCATCTGGAAGGACTGGCTTCCTGGAAATTTATGTATCAGGCAGAGGCCAAAGAAGAAAAAAAGACAAAAACCTGTGGCACCTTAAAGACTCACTGTTATATTTTAATGTGAGCTTTTGTGAACAAGTTTACTTTCTCAGACATATGTGGGTGTGCATTAATCTTCAGCTAGACAAGTCTGTTCTGTATGGTTTCCTCAGCGAAGGAGGTCAGGATTGTACCTAGTTCTCCCATTGGCTTACTGTGATGCCCTAGAGTACTATTCTGCTGTCATCTTGTGTACCTTCTCATAAACATGTCAGCTGAAAAGGGTGCATTATGTCCACTCCAGAAAGAGGAGCTAGTAACGTTTTCAGCAAACTCCCAGCAAAATTCTCTATGAAATGGGCAAGACAAGGGAATATTCACATCCTCACCCCACTAGCACGGGATGTTCTGAAATCATTAAACACACAATTTTCCTTTTTTCTTAATCAGTGATGTATCATTTACCAGTTGGTTAAAAGAGCACACTTGATATCAGTGGTGGCTAGTGCTCACTTCAGTTGGTTGCGCAAAGGGCACCACAACCAAAGACAGGTAGATTGAGGTGCAAAAGTGGGTATTCTTACAAATATGTGCACAGAGGCATTCTCATACACATAAGCACACAAGGAGGCAGGCAGGCAGCAAGTCAGACCATTCATACATTCAGACTTCAAGACTCTCTGCTTCTGTGAAAGAAACAGGCAGAAGTAGGGTGGCTGGGGGTTGCCTTACCTTCAGTGGGGCGGTGTTCCATTTGCCTTAATGGGCCAGCCACAACTGCTTGAGATTAGAAGAGCACTTTTTAGATTACAAGAAATACTTTAAACTCCATCTAGTCCTCTCTTTCATCATAGAGGAGCAAAGCAATTAACCTTTGGTACACCAGGAAACTGCTCTCCAAAGAATAGCCTAGACTTTTGTAAACTTTGTGGCCCCTCTGTACCTCTCAAAATCTGTTCTAGAGAGTCCTCTAACCCTTTGGAGCAGACAAAGAGGTGGTAGGTAGGAGACAGTCTGTTGTGCTAATGGATGTCCTTGGATACAAATCCAAATAAGTGAACTATTTCTCTGATGATTCTTTATATTTGGAATGTGTGGTGGTTTCTAGGACTGTTTGACCAGACAGATGCCTGTTTTCCAGCAAAATAGATCCTGAGTAACTGTGGGAAGCCATTCCCTTAGTACACTTGCACTAAATCTCCCTGCCCTCTTAAATGTTCTTGGGGTTCTTATTTCCTGAACAAATACACTGCGTGCATCTTTAGAGACATGTGACCTGAACAAACAAAATGCTGGCTTCCAGTCCATTTCTTGGTTCAATTCAAAGTGCTGTTTGACTTGTAAATAATAATACAATAACAACAATCTTAGAACTGCAGACCTGGAAGGGACCCTATGGATCACTGAGTCTAGCCCCTGCACAGTAGCTAATTGAACTCCCAACCTCTGGTTCCGCAGCCAGATACCTAACCCACTTAGCTATCCAGCAGTTATTTGTGTTTTATGATTATAATGCCCAAAGAATTCCCTGTCTTCATATGTGTCTATGTATATCTTAAGAGCTCCTTAAATTTAATTTTTTTAATTTTAATTTTAAAAATGTTGGTAGGAACCCTTTCCAACGTACTGTGCATATTCAGCCATGCCCTAGTGTGTCTCCTCAGTTCCTTCTTTGCCTCTATGAAAGAAGCAGCTCTTTGAATATTCTCTGTGATCTTCTGTGCTAAGCAGATTACTGTTCTAGTTTGTTGTCTTTTTGTTTTGTTTTGTTTTGTTTTGAGGGGTTCCCATACAAACTCTTCATGTTGAACCCTGTGACAGTCTTCCTGAGATCTGGCACATTAGCTGTATAGTTTGTTATCCTTCAGCCCATATTTCTGGTTTGCTCCTGGCTCTTGTTCCTATGTTCCAGCTTGCCTTTTAACCCTACCTTCTGCTTTGTCCTTTGATCATGTCTTCTGGCTTGTTCTCTTGAGTTATTTTTCATTCATGTCTTTCTCTCCAGTCCTGTTTTGTCCCATAACTCCTAATTCCCAGTTCCTAGCTCACCTTGCATAACTTATATAATACATGTTTCTTCTTTCTCAAGGTCTGATGGTAGCTTTCTCTCTCCTTCATTCCTTATTCTGCAGGCTCTAGCTGGCCACTAAGCAGGTTGATGAGCTCCCTTCACCCATGATTGACTTATTTATTATCACATGTAATAAACGGACAATGGATTTTTCATAGTTAAGTCTCTGAGAAGTACTAGTGTAGATACTACCAAGTATAGTCATGGGTTTTGCTGTTCTTTATGCCAATCAGGAATTGGATGTGAAGTTTTCTGTTGACATGCACCAATGTTGTTGCTTGCTCTGTCTTTGCCTGAGTTGGTGGTCAGGATGCTCAAGGAAGATACTTAAGTCTCTGGGATTTTTTGGATAGATTTGTTCTTGTTTTAGTTTTATTTCATTTTAGTATAGATTTTTATTCACACCACACCTTAAATTCTGAAAAGAAAATGCATTGCCAATGTAAAACAATTCATTATAAATGTTGGGACCCAAATAATGATGTTTGAGTTTCCACTTTGTTGTGCTTCAAATGAAAAACCTATGTGGTCTGTATTCTTACTCCACTCCTTAAATGCTGTAAAAACCTCCCTCTGGCTGTATGTTTTTGCTTGGAAGGATCTGAAACAACAATATTTTCAACACAGCTAGGTGTGTACAAATGGTGATTGAACAGATTCATGTAATGTGCTTTGCTTTCCCTTTCCTACCTGAATTGTAGCCTGTCCGTGAGCTCTTTTAAAGTCAAAATAAGTCACACTTGAAAACAATGATTCTAAGAACCACCACAATGATATGTAAGTTGATTTTTTTTTCAGTTTGAATTAATTAGTTGCTTACACAAAGGCTTCCTCAAAGCATCTTGTTCTTGCCATGTTTATATCTTTTTGGAGATAAGTACACCACCCATGCAGTTGACATTAGTGGATCTATATAAAATATTTTGTTTCTTCATTTCGAGCATTTTATTCCACTTCTCAGAAAAAAGGACATGCAGTGTGGCTAACCTTAATACTCAACAGAATTAAGACAGTTCCCACCTTTTATTTGAAAAAAGAAGATAGAAGAAAAAAAGGGGGTAAGGTAGATGGGGAATGAAAATAAAAAATTGAACTCAGGCACCAGTTCTTAAATTTAGGTGGTAATTTTCAGGAGACAAGGTGGAAGGAAGGACAAGAAGAGTTTGATGCAACTGGTCTTTCAATAGAACTGGTGAAAGGATCCTAGTTCCTAACCATCTCCCTCTGCTGCAAGTTTAGTGAAATGGTTGCTGCCCAATGGAATGTCCTTCAGCAGAGTTGATGGAATAGCCATCTGTGTCTGTTGCAAGCTGGTGTAAGGAATACTTCATGGTGGTAACTGAGGGAGTATCACAATGGTGTTTTAGTAGAGTTATAATTAAGCCTTCAACATTGGTCTAGTGATTTTCACAGAGTTTGGGATAGGTTAGTTTTCCCGTGTTTCTAACTGAAGGATTCAGCAACAATTACTAAGGGGAAAAGACAGCTAGAATATTTTTAATTTTATTTTAATTTTAATGCATGGCTTTGACATTGTTTATATGGCGTCTTAAATTATATTGAGTAATATTGACAAAGCTCAATTTAGAAAGAGTTTTATTCCTGAAGCAAAATTCTTTGTTCAAAACCTGTAATGTAATTTCTGCTGTGTTCTGAGCTGTGCCATTTTATTTTATTTTTAGATTTCAAAGCAATTTAGGTATTTTTATTTTGATTATTGCTTTAACACTGAATAAAATCTGGCTTTTCTTTCTAAGGGAATTGTTTTATTCTTCTCACACTGAAGATATTTTCATTTGATACTGTACTCTGGGATACCAGAGACAAAGCCTTTATTTTTCATGCACATACTGATATTAAATTTTTGTTAAAGCCCTCTGGGTTTTCTAGAGACTGGATCTAATATGCAGTTCATAATAAGTTATCTCTCTCCTCTCTTGAGCCTTTGTTTAGACCTCTCTGATTCTCATAGTATTCCAGCATTCACTTACTTATAAAAAGCCAGCATGGCTGCTTTAAAAATGCATTTATATAGTAATTCCTCTCTTGCAATATTTGATCAGGTAATAATAGCACTAGTACTACAAATCATACATTCTTCTGCAGTACCTCCTTTCCCCACCAGAAAGAATAATAAGAACTATTTAGTTCTCTGCATATCTCTCCTTTTATAGAGACTGAAGCTGTCTTGGTAGGTTTCAACCACTATTCAGAGGCATGGTCTTGTCCGTCTCCCCACAGAGTGACCTTCTGTGACCCAGTGTGTAGGCATCCTTCAGTCTCGAGAGACTATGGTAACGTGCTCTGAATAGAGGACTTGGAACAGTGTCTAGTGTGGCTGAGAAGGCAAATACGAGAGTGACAATTCCTTCCACACTGAAGACAAATACAATCTGTCCCCTGTCCAGCTCCCTGATTTTGCTGGTTTCGGGACTGCCTCTTTGTCTTGGCCTGCTGAACAAGTGTCTCTTCAAGTTGGGAGAGGCCATGCTGCACCGTCTGCCTCCAGGCTGAATGCTCAGATGTCAAGGTTTCCCATCTGTTGAGGTCCATTCCTAAGGCCTTCAGATCCCGCTTGCAGATATCCTTGTATCGCAGCTGTGGTCTCCCTCTGGGGCGCTTTCCCTGCACTAATTCTCCATACAGGAGATCTTTTGGAATCCAGCCGTCAGCCATTCTCACGACATGCCCAAGCCAACGCAGACGTTGCTGTTTCAGTAATGTATACATGCTAAAAATTCCAGCTCATTCTAGGACTACTCTATTTTGAACTTTGTCCTGCCAGGTGATACCAAAAGTGCGTAGGAGACAACGCATATGGAACGTGTTCAACTTCCTCTCCTACCATGCACAAAGGGTCCAGTACTCACTGCAGTACAGGAGTGTACTCAGGACACAGGCTTTGTGACCCGGACAAGATCAGGAATAATAGGATGCGACTAGTTGGGGAAATTGAGGTAATCTTGGTTGCATTTAAAAGGGTCTTATTTTCAGTGTAATCTATTCTATCTCGCACTTGAGTGATCCTTCCATTCACATGGGAGACATTTCTTCTCCCATGAGAAGGAACCAAATAGCACTTCAATTTATCCCCCTTTCGATTACTGATGCCCCCACTCCTTTCTCTGCCTTTTGTTGCAGCTGTCATTCTGCAGGCCACAACTTCCCTTTTTTGTTGTTGTTTAATTTAGTAAGTGACATGGTGCTACAGCAGTACATCAGCCTAGCAAGGATACTCTCTTATATCTGAAATAGTGCTGTGTCACTTAGGACAATTTTTAAAAAAGTGATACAGAGTAAAGGGAAGAGAAGATTTCTCCACCAACCTTTCCACTGTCACAACACACTGCATACATCACAGGTTTGTCACCACCCACAGCTCTATTTGGGAGCAAATTAAGCAACCACACAGATTGCAGAATGGGATAATCAGGAGCATTCCCAATTGCACCAAATAAACTGCAGCCCTAGTGCTGTGTCAGAAAGGAGCAGAACAGCTCACAAAAGGGACGAGATGGATCACTCTAACTTAAAACAGATCTGGTTGCCAGAAAATAGGGCAAAATAAATTCCACAAAAAAATGAACCAAATAGTGAGCTACTGTATATGTTTGTCTGATCACCTCCTCAGTTTTAATGTTGACATCTGTTTGGAAGTGCTACTACAACCCTCACATCCAAATGGCATACAATAACCAGAGGCATCCAAATCTGAGGCCAAAAACAGACATGAGACCATAGCTTCACAAAGTGAAGATGTTGCTGCCCACAAGAGACAGGTTGTTGTTTTTTTAAATGTTGTATTTATACAATTAACTTGCAGATGCATCCTGTGCTTATGTCCTAATATGATCAGTCACAGAACAAAAGCAAGCTAATTTGCAAATTGCAGAGGTGTGAAACCTTGTGGTAGGGGGGAAAAGTCCTTTAGCTCTTAAAGTAGCTTCAGTTCAATGGGGAAGCTGGTTCTTCACTGTTTTTGCTTTGAAACATGCTGTGCTAATGCTTGCAGGCAATCTGTATCATTGGCCTCAGCTCCTTGGACCTAACTCTGGAACTCTGTGAATGAGGCAGGGTGACAGCATCTTAAAAACCTAATTATGAAGTACAATAGACTTTTAAAAACCCAGAGTTTTGAGGGAGTTGAAGGTGATACAATAAAGTTGTACTTATGCATGACTGTTTATGCTATCTTGCTATGTGTCAGGTTAAACAAGACTACATGTTTGTACCTCACTATAAAAACTTGCTGGATCAGAGATGATAGAGGGATTGCATCAGTGTTATACACACGGAGCAAGAAAATCAGTACTGTATCACCATCACTGCTTCTTCATAATTTCTGTGATACATTGGTCTTGTATCTGCAAAGAGCTTTGTTGGAATTTCGGAAGCTGAGTAGCTTTTGGCAGGAATCTCTCTCCTCCCCCAACAATCTCTACCATGCATGTCCAGGTGCACCACAATGGCCTCTCCTCACTTTCTTTTCATCCACTACAATAGCAGCATCAAAGGCAATTACTGTAACTACATTATGTAGTCCTATAGGTTATTTTTGTTTCTTTTTTTAGTGGTTTGAATTGTTCAATGTATATTTCCTCATTTTATAGAACAGTCTTTGAACTTTTTGTTTATGGCTTTTCAGCAGGTGTATTGGTAGTGGGGGTAAAATCACTATCTCAAGCATACAAAGTAAATATTTTTGTCTTGCTGAGAGCATCTCATACAGCAATATGCAATCTGCATCAACTTAAAAACAAACCAACCTGATAGCATCTCCAAAAGATCAGTCTTCCAGACATAAGTAGTCACGTGCCCCTATAGAATATTAATCATAGACAAAGAAGCAGAAGAAGAAGGCTGAAGAGAAAGATCTGCCTTCCCTGATGTCTATCGTGTCCAAATATCTAAGAAGGCAGTCTCTGCTCAGAGGCCTTCAAGCTCTTCAGTCTGGTAACTCAAATTTTACCACACAATGTTTAGATGACATCAGCCTCACTGTATAAGACTGCCTCTCAAAGTCAGGACACTTGGTCTCAAGATATCAAATCCTGTTTTTGCAGAGAGCAGCCTTTTAATACTACAGACCATCCTTGGTCTAGGTAATCTGTGTGTGTTCTTACTCTGAAGTTTGCTTCTCACTACAGTAGAGTCCATTTTCCTCCTTGGCTCCAGGTAGATACTCATACGTCCAAAGCATTAGGCTGATTAGATACATTGACCAGCATCATGCTGGTCAATCTCATTCAAGGTCTCTTCATCAGCATAATTGTTATTCTGGATCATCATCCTATGTCCTACCATACTGACATGAGCTCATTACTACTCATCACACCTCTCCTCAATACTGAATTTAGCCTTGCTGTCAGTACTCTAGGTACGACCATTGATTAACAATGTTGACCAGAGATGATTTATGGGAATATCATCATTTGGTGTTGAGACATTGTCCAATACTGTAGTCTATCCTCAACACTGAGACACTGATCTCAAACTCTTTGTCACTACACTGACCATTTACTTTCTAGAATATCCAGTTAACATCAACCATTGGCAACTGTGTCTGTCCTGCCTTCTTCCACACACAGCTTTGGGAATGAACAATGATCTTAACATTGACCCTTGCACATAACACTATACCTTCCCAATGTTTGATATTAACATTATCAGTTACCGCTACCATCTTTATAATCTTTAGTACAAATTACTACTGGGGTCTCATTGGCACTTACCACACTGTTTCTTTAGCTTATGTTAAGGACTCTTCATCAGGCTGGGCATTGCAAACTTTGGAGTAGCAGGAGAAAGAGAGTTTTTAATTGGCCCAAATCTTGTTGCTTAGCATAGTAAATCACTAGAGATTTGGTGAGTACCAACACCTCCATAAATTCCATTGATTCAAATGAGGCTATTCTAACTGCATCTTTAGCACAGTAAGTCACAATTAGAATAGGACCATTTGAATCAATAGACTTTTATGGAGATGTTGACTCATTAAACCCCATTGATTCAATGGACTACTCTAGTGTGATTTACTACACTAAGCAACAGGATTTCAGCCATAGATGCAAAAATCGCAAATTAAACACTAATTAAAGTGCCAATTAATGTCCAATGTACAGTAATTGTTAATGTAACTGACTGTAATATGTTCATCTCCATGCTAAAATGATGGCATTTTCCATGGTTCTGCATTTATATGCATGGGTCAGTTGTGATGGGGGACACCAAGAAATGTAAAGAATGATGGGGAAACACCAAAATAATGAGTCATTGGCTACTAAAGACTATCCTTTGACAGTAAGAACCTTTTGTTCCAGACTCACATGACAGTTTAAAAAGGTGAGAATTGGTGTGCAGCAACAGCAGAATCCAGACTATTTTAAGATGACTTGGAAGTGCATTTTTATCTGAACTAAGTCCAAGTCCCCACCATGGGAATCCCATTCCTCAGGTCAGTTTTCCTAATATCATAAGCATTTTCAATCTTTGAACAACAAGGAAACCACCCTGGTGCACTGTGCAAGTTCCAAGGCTATCTGGGACTCACAAAGGTTCATGGGGGGAGCGTAGCTCCTTTGGAGGTAAGCTCTATACAGCCTAATGGGCATTGGAACTGGCCCTACTATGAACAGAAAGCTTTGGGACTACTCCAGTGCACCAGAGTGTTTCCTTGCTGTTCAAAGCAGAAGTGACTCAGAGCATGCTGTTGAGTTTTGTGCATTATGGGCCAGTCCTCGTTTCCTTGTATTTCACAAGGTTTTCCTTCAACCTGAGTGATATTTCTACCCAAGGTGGTCTCTTCCATATCAATCAAAAATTTCATTCATTCATTCATTCATTCATTCAACTTCTATACCACCCATTTGGCTACCAAGGCCATTCTGGGTGGTTTACAACACAATAAGATAATAGACAACAATTTAAAAACACTGAACACAATAACTATATCTGGAAGTTGAGTCATGGCAACTGGATTTCTTTCATATTAGGTTGAAATGTTTCACTACTCATCCAAGTACTGAAGAAGCTGCTTGGATAAGTAGCAAAATGTTCCAACCTAACAAGAATGAAGTCTAGTTGCCATGACTCAACTTCCAGATAACCTCACCTGGATGACTGAGAATCTTCACAGATATAATAGCTATATGAAAATCAAAATTAAACATACTGTATACAAAAAGCAACATAAAATTAACTGCTGAGCTTCTTCATCAATCGATTTTGCTACTGATCTGCTAACATTTGTGGTTGCAAAGACATCACTAGAGACATCCCTTCATTCTCTGGATGTTCATTATGGCTAGCATTTTACATCAGCAGAATTTGAAAAATCCACAGATCCCCTAGACTGTTCCTTTGTTTTCATGGAGCTTGGAATCATGAGTTAGTCTCCACTCAACAATTCATGAAGTGGGTTACAACAATGGTCCACCTGGGCTACCAGCTGGCTCAATTCCCTGTTCCTGTATATGCATCTACTGCACTAAAGCAGTAGCATCCTTTATTGTTTTTTCCCCAGAGATATCCTTCTTCTGAGTATCTGTAAAGCAGTGACATGATCACATCCCCTGATCTTTGAAAGTTGCTACAGACCGGATGGTTACGGTAGACAGGCTGCTTCCTGTGATCTTCCTATCTTGTCTTCAGTTTTGGCATGGCATTCTTTCCATCACAGGGTGGACAGTTTGCTTACTTGTAACTGCTGTTCTTCACGTTATTCCTCTCTGAATTTACACAAACCATTCATCTGTCCTCAGTTTTGTCACACTACTTTATTGTAGACTGTAAATGAAAAGAAGGTGTTGGGGTGCATCTGGATATACATGATAGTGAGTGGGACTAATGGCCTTGCCAAAAGCTATATAGCTCTGGAAGATTCTGAATAAAGCTCTGTGCAGGCACAACACTGATTTGGGTGAATTCACAAATGACCACCTGAATAACCATAGTTACAGTAAGCAACCTGCCCTTATACAGAACTGACTGCCTCCAAAATTAGATAAGATGAGTATTGACTGTCCACAACAAGCCAATTTAGCTTCTAAGCCAGAATAGGCAGGACTGTTGCTTAGACCCCTCCCACTCCCTTGCTACCTAGAGTTACCAAGTCAGCAATATTTTATTCTCTGAAGTTTCTGAGTCAAACCTAAACCCAGAACATGGCCCTTGGTGATGTTTCAGGGGTGCTATGTAGATTGCCAAATCAACACACAGGGCTTCTGGATAAATGGTCTCAGAATCTAGGTAAACACCAACACACAAGGTGACATGGCAATCTAGAGCAGGAAGGACTGTTTCTTGCGGGGAGGGGAGCAGCCCCTAAGCAAACAGAAAAAAGCACCCAGCAGCTCCATTGGTTACTTGTCATCCTTACTAGGGCATGTACCCAAAACACTGGGTGTCTAGGCTTCAAAGGCATCTCACATACAAAAATCAAACTTTCACCTCCTTTGGGAAACTGCTGCCCTTGAGAGCTGTCTTCCTGACTGGAGACATGTGGAAACTCAGCAGTTCCCTAAGATTCAGTCTGGGTGGTAAGACCAGACAACCTTATGCTCCTGCTTCCAGCAGTGGCAGATTAAAGTACATTTTCTACTTTAAAATAAAGTGTGATGGGACCCACACCTTATTTTAAAGGATAAGCACACTTCTATGCTTCCTAGAAATGTGATTCTATTTTAAAAAGAGGGGCACAGCCTCCAAGCCTTTAAACAGCAATTGTGCTTTACTGTATTTTGTTGCTGCCATTGCACTTCTCTCTTGGTTATTTTTTTTTGTACCAGTGGTTGTAGTACCACTGGCACCTACCTGCTTACTTGCCCTAGTGTAAAGCCAGGAGGCAGACACATAGGCAGGTAGGCAATTCTTCTGACTTCCTGAGTCAAGATGTGTCATGGGGTAAGGCAGGGAAGTGAGGCAACAGCACCTGCACTCCCTGGAGAGAAATGCAGCAGAATTTGCAGCTCATGGTGCTCCACTGTTTGATGCAGCCATTCTACCATGTGGCCTCACTCTGCCTAATGTACAGGCTGGCTCTGACAACCAAGATTTCTCTCAGTGTACTGACTCTTGTGCTTCACTCCCACCAAATGGCATTAGACTGCCCCTACCCTACCATGCTTCAACCCTTGACCTCCATCTTTTAGTTCCATGGTTTCCCCCCAGAGTCTCAAGAACTGAGAGTCAGTCAGAAGATCTGACAAGCCTGTTCTGAACCCCTGAGATACGAGGAATGTGTCCAAGAGATAAACAGAATCATTTTATGAACTGTCCCACTGCATTCAGTGATGATTGCTCTAGACTGTACACATAAGAACAGCCAATATTATTGTTCCAAAATCTTTGACAAGCTGATTTGCATATCAAGTGTTGCCTCATTCAACTACATTATCTTGATTTAATCAGCTGTGCCTTCTATAAGCCCTACTCCATGTGCTTCCCCCTCTCTTTCTCTCTCACAGACTGTTTTCAGTTTCTCCAGTGCTCTCATTCCTCTCAGTCATTCATTCACAGTGTAAATCCATGTGATATAATAGTAGATTGGATGTCAACCCATCTTTTTTTCAATTATTTCTTAATTACTAAGTCATTATTATTATATTTTTTTATTTTGCTTTTCTTCTAAGGAAGCACTTTTTAAAAAAAGCAGCTGGCTTTTTTTTAAAAAAAAAAATGGTAGGCAGCTACCAGACAACACAAAAAACAATTTGAACAGTAAACCATTAAAGTCATCACAATAATTGAAACACTTTAAAAAGCCAGATTGAAAAGGCACGTCTACATACCCTTGCAAAAAGCAAATGAGTGGAACTGATCACAACATCAAGGGGAGTTACATTCCATAATCAGGAAGCAACACCAGAGAAAGCTTCTGCAGGGATGGTATTCTCAAGCGGTCCCCTCCTGAAGACTTTAATGTCTGGACAGGTTCACAATACCCATGGCCTTGTTACACTGCCAGCCCTAAGATATTTAAGGCTTTAAAAATTAAAACTGACTTCTTGACCTGGACCCAAGAAGTCAGTTTTAACTGTGACCAGTATAGGTCTTTCAGAATTAGACTAATATGATTTTGAGACCATGTACTGTGCACTAAATGTGCCTAGTTGCCACATTTTGCACCAGTTTTTATTAAACAGAAGGAAAAAATTTAAATGAAGAATATCCTCTGACTAAAGAGAAAGCAAACAAAATACTGATCCAAATTTTTTTTAAAAAAAAAAACTCCGTGTGTCTTTATTTCTACTGGTGGAACAATATGTGAATGCAGAAGATAAATAAAATGTGGAGGGGTTATAGCATATGTGTGTGATTTAGAGGGAATCAGTAGCACTCTTGTTACCAGCTTCATTGGCAATGAGATTGGCTTTAATTTTAAAAGGATTCCATGGCAGAGAAATACGTTCATTTGGTTCATTTGTGCTTTTATTAGTAAAGTAAAAAGTCTGTGAAATTCAGACCTTTTAATAGGCCTTTCAGTTTATGCAATTTCAGGAGGTAATTATTTTAAGAACAATTGCTTGAGTTGAGATGTTACCTGGGGCAAGTCATATAAACAGAAAACAAAGTGCACAGTGCCATATTGTCAAATATCATGGCAGTAGAAAGCTTTAAAATCTCTTGTTTTCTTGGAATTCCTGTGGCTTGTTACTTACGATTGGTGCCAGAGGGAAATTAAGGCAACATGAGTGCAGGAACAAATGCTGTTAATTAAATGAGGGTAAATATTAAATGTAATCATTAAAAAGTAAGTGCAGTTAAATTGACATTTGAGTCAAATCAAACTAACCATTAGTTTTGGGGTAGCACATGGTGAAGGGAGGGGAGAGATTCTGCCTGAGATCCTGCAGTCTCATCACCAGTGAGAGTAGACAGAGAGGAGAGTTAAGCATGAGACATTTTTCTGTCCATGGCAACATGTTTTTAAAAAGCTCTTTTTATACATATCATTGTCATTTGTCCAGCACATATGACACATGCCATGTATAAGTAAATGCACATACTTGTGTGTCTGTATCTGTGTATAATGGAATCATAGAATAATGGTGTTGGTAAAGATTTATACAATTTGAAGAGACATCAGAGAGGGAAGGGAAGGAATAAGACCATTGAGTCCAAACCCTGGCTCAATGAAGGGGTATGTGTAAAACAAAATAAAAACAAAAAAAATGCTACAGAAGTATTGCAGCACCTTTAAGACTAACACATTTGTTTCAGTGTGAGCTTTCATCAATTACAATCCATTTCTTCAGATACATGGAGTATATGTAGATTCTAGATTTATACATAGTGTACAGGGTGTAGGGATGGGAGTGGAACCAAGTAGGATTGGAAGCAGAAAATAGCAGTAGTAATACTGCATAGTTATATCTGAGAATCTATTTTCAATGTCACAATGGCATTATGAACACTGGTGCTGAATATTCAAGGTACTGATAATATTTATAACCTTGCAATTCTTGCCATAGGTAGAAGCAAAAGACTTGAGTTTTCAGGACTTGAATTTTCAGAATATAGCTGGTTAAACTGAGGTCAGAGTTTTGGTGTGGGATGAGAGTGGGACAAAGTGGAATGAAAGATGGAAGATGGCATGTGCAAATAGAGTTTCAAAGGTGACATAGGTAATGAACATTAAATGTTTTGATTACAGTACAATTCTGAGTGTTCAGAAAGTAGTAGGTTGGGATGCCAAAAACAATTGTTTGGTTGTACACAAGATTGTAGAGAAAGCCAAATTAGTATTATAATGTGCTATAAAGCATCAGCTTCTATTTATCTGCTCGATGCATACTGAAATATATGGATTTGACCAACTTCAGGTGTTCCCCTCTTAAATCTCTGTTTGTAATTACCCTTAGTCCACAAAAGTAACTTCCCTAAGCTCTGATTTCACAAGCCTGAAGTCTCTCCAGTCCTTGCTCACTCTGACTGGCAACAGCTCTCTGGGGATTCAGAGGAGAATCCTCTTCTATCATACTAAGAAATCCCAAGGGAACATGGGTTTTTTTGCATGCAAATCTTGTGCTCTATCACCAAGCTACAGGCCTTTACCAAGGAATGCCTTAAAACACTACTGTGTTTTACAGCCTGTACTATGTAGGTTTTAGAAATCATCCAGTTTAAACCAGAAATAATCAAGAGTGCACTGCTGGGTACTTGAAATATTTATATTTCTTTCATATCTCCATTCAGCAGCTAACTGTGCTTTGCTTTAAGCTGTTTTTTTTTAAAAATAATCTAAGCTACAATCCTCAACATGCTTACTAGACAGTAAAAGTAAAAATAAAGCAAGCCTTGCTTCCAAGTAAATTAGCATAGGATTGCTTGTATTCAGGACAGAGTGAGTAGTGACAATTTATCACAGAGGTTGCAAAACTCCAACTCCTCTCATTCCATACTATTAGATATGCTGATTGGGTTGGAGTTGATGAGAATTATAGTCCAAGAGAATCTAAACTTTCATATGTTTTCTGTCATTATTTTAATTACAACAGATGCCAAGTATCATCCGTTCCAAGACACCATAGACTGTTCATAATTAGAAAACACAGACATTGACCCCCTACAAACTGGGGAGAGGGGCAACTCCTCAGTTCAGTGCCTGATCTGTCCTTACACCCAGGGACATATTTGCTTTAGAGTAGGGTAGGCTCTATTGAATCAGATATCTAGATAATAGCATTATGTAGCACGGTTTTCCACATGACTGTTAAAGTTGCAATACTTCATAAAACAGAGGCAAAGTATGGAAACAGGAAGCAGAATTATTTTGCAATTTGTACACTTTGAAGAACATACAGTGCCTTTTGGTGATTGCTAGATGTATTAAAAATACATTTCTCTAGCAGGCAGAAAGTCTAATTAAACACAGTATGAGACTCAAACCATTAAATTTGCAAGGCTTTTGTAACTTACATTGCCACTTATGTGATTTCTTAAAAATTGAATTAGGACTTGCATTATTTATTTTATGATATTATTTTATGTTCCAAATCAGAAATGCTAGTCTGTATATTGTTTATTATGATTTTAAACATATGTATTTTTAGCTGTTGTATACTGCCTTGAGTCCCTTCATTGGGAGAATGGGAGGATGTAAGTAAAGTAAGTAAATAAATAAAAAAGTTCCTGTGGTTCAGTATGTATGTATGTATGTATGTATGTATGTATGTATGTATGTATGTATGTATTTATTTATTTATTTATTTATTTATTTATTTATTTATTTATTTATTAGACTTATATACCACCCATCTAGAACATGTCTACTCTAATGTACCACTATATCACGATGGTGCTAGATGTGTAGGTAGTAGCAAGGTTTGGGCCTATATCCAACTGCCGTTCATGACTTGAGTATGCCCATTGAATCAATAGAAACCTGAAGTCAATATTTATGTAAGTTCTGTTGATACAGTAGTTGTACTGCAGTTTGGACTAGCAACTGGATTTACACCTTGATTTCCTCTTCTTCCCTCCCATAATTTGGAAATCACTTCAGCTGATTCTTCTTCATGGTCTCTGTGAATGCACACTAATGGGTTAATCTGCGCCTGTGCAGAGCAGCTTTGGAATCTTCTAGAGCTCAGGCACATGGTGCTGAGACCTCCCACATGCTGGCTATAACCCCGCCCCTGGTACCGAGTGCCTCAGTTCCATTTCTGCTGCCGCTACTGCAGCTACTTGAATTGGAGCTTCGTGATTGTTTCTTTCCCTTCGACCTTAAATCATACTTTCAGACCTCCTGGTTTTTGGACTTCGGCTTGTATCACCATTCTTCTGTTTCGTGAGTCAAATGATAAGCATAAAACTGTGTTGGTTCTGCAAGTTTATGGCCGCGTCGGGGCCTTTCAAGCGCTGCACGTCTTGTACTAATAAGGTCCCACTTTCTGAGGGCCATTCGCAGTGCTTGTTCTGTCTCGGAGAGGAGCACCAGCCTGCTTTGTGCAACATTTGTTAAGCTTTTACTAAGCCTGCTTTAAAGCAGAGACTTCAGCGGCTTCATTCCTACTTGTGGGAGAAGTCGCTCTGCCCTGCAAGAGCCTCGGCTATGGAACCGCCACGAGCTCCTCCTTCCGATATCTCTTCGACCGCCGTTCGTTCACCTAAGGCTGGTCATAAACTGACGAAACTGTCATCCTCGGGCTCGAGGTTGACCGCTTCGATGTTGACATCGAAACCGCCTTCGACTTCAATGCCGAAGAGGAAAAAGAAGTCATCTTCAAAGACTTCTAGACCACCGACTGAACCTTCACCATCGGCTCCAGTATCCCATGCCCGGCATGACACGGTATCTCTGAATATACCGTTGGGAGACGATGATATTCCTCCCTCGAGGCCGGAGTTAGCACCATTTCCGTGCATGAGTCTCTCTCCTGGATCGGTGGATGGCTCGGTGGAAATCCAGCTCGAAACTCAAGCCAGCCCTCTCTTGCCACTGGGCTCAGTCACGGATGTGCCTCGTAAAAAGAGACAAAAGACCCGACATCTTGAATCCGAGCCTGTACGGACTCGACAACCACTGCCGCCCAGCGAATACCCTCCTTATGGAGAATTCGGCCACCCTCCCTGGGACAACCCATGGGACTACTTCGACCCCAGAAACTATGACCTGGAGGCGTGTAGGCCGCCGATGCCCTACGATCCTGACTCGTATTTTCGGGCTCATCATTGGCCTCCGTATTATGAGCCATATCCTTCACCTCCTCGATACCATCAACATCCGGACGACTATCTTTACTATCCTGATAGTCAGCGGTTTCGCCCTCCACCTCGAGGACAAGCTTCTCGACCAAGGCCTCAAGAGACTCTGCCACCTTCGGGTTCTAGGACCCGTGGACTGGGCCCATCCTCGGTCCCTCGGCCATATTCGGGGCCAGCTCTCTTGCCACCGTTGTCACCAAGCAGGGCTTCACAGGGACCGGAAGAGGAGGTGGTCGAGGACTCAGCCATCCAGCCCAGCCGATATGACTCGACTCGAGACCGATCTTCGTTCTCCCGGTCTCCCGAACGCGACTTTGGGTTCAACACCGGTTCGAGTGACCCCAACGTGGAGGTTGGGGATGACTCCCCTCCGAACATTCCAACTCCGACTTCAGACGTTACAGGGAGTCATCCACCATCCCCCTCCGAATACTATACAATGTACTCCCACCTGATCAAGAAAATAGCTGAAGTCATGGACCTTGCAGTAGTACAGCCTCCTGCTGAACACGTGGACAAGGTATATGAAGACATCATAAAGGATCAGGTCCCCCCTCTTCGCTTGGCCTTTATATCGTCTCTCCTCAACCTACTCAAAGAACTTTGGGACAAACCGTCAACATCTCATCAAATTCCCAGGAGAGTTGAAAACCTCTATAAGACTCACGGCAAGGATACTGACTTCCCTTCTAAGCATCCTCTGCCAAATTCATTTGTCATCGACGCAACGCAGAATAGGGCTAGAAATAGATCTGCTTCGACGCCCAACAATAAGGAAGGGAGAAAACTGGATGTCCTAGGACATAGAGTTTATTCCTTGGCGTCCTTCATTCTTCGAGTGGCGAATTATATGGCAGCAATGGGTGCTTATCATCGCCACTTATGGAACATCGTCTTGCTGGCATTGCAGGCTGCACCCGAGGACCTTACGTCACCGAGCCTCACCTGCCATCAAGAGGCCAAGTCCCTAGCATGACAAGAAAGGATTGCCGCCAGACATGTTGTCGACACTGCTGCCAAGCAAATCACCACAGCCATCACCTTGCGTCGACACACCTGGTTGCGTTCAGCCGGCACCTCTGATGACGCCAAGGCCAGGATCAAAGACCTGCCCTTCGATGGCATAGGACTTTTCGATGCAAAAACGGACGAGATTCTTGAAAATCTCTTAAAGCTCCGTAAAACGGCCAGATCTTACAACACCCAATCACGTCCACGAACTTCTTGGCGCAGTCCTTACACTTATCGACCTTACCCTGACCGACAGAGGACGCAAACATCTGGTTTTGCAGGTCAGTCCCGGCAACAGTCTGCTCGACAGCGGCCTCATCAACAGGCCCGCCGCCAAGATTGTAAGTCTAAGCAGAACCTTTAATACTGTTGGCCCACCAGCAACATCTCCCACCTTGACCCGGTTAGCACCTTTCCTTCACGCTTGGGAAGCTATCACCTCCGACTCATGGGTTCTCACGATTATAGCCACAGAATAAGCAATTGAGTTTAACTCTACACAGGGCTGCTTCGGGACACCGCTCCCTCCCTCATACTACGACAGGAGGTGGACACACTTCTTTCAAAAGATGCCATTACCCTGATTCATGACCCGGATATTGCACATAGTTTTTTCTCTCGTTACTTTATCATTCCCAAGAAGGACTGAGGACTTCGCCCCATCCTCGACCTTCGCCCCTTGAATTCCTATATTATACCTCAACGTTTTCGAATGGTCTCCCTGGACAATACTATCCAGATGTTGAGACAAGGTGATTGGTTTGCTGTTATAGACCTCAAGGATGCTTATTTCTATATCAGTATTCGTCAAGAGCATCGTTGTTTCCTGAGGTTTTCGCTCGACAGAGTAATCTACGAATTCAAGGCTCTTCCCTTTGGCTTGTCCACAGCACCACAGGTGTTCACAAAATGTCTAGCCCTGGTGGCTGCCCATCTTCGTTTGCACAGCCTAACAGTTTTTCCATACCTTGATGATTGGTTGCTGGTGGCGCCCTCACATACGCAGTTGCTTCAAGATATTTCGTTTACTTTGTCCCTTTTATCTGATCTTGGACTCCAGGTAAACCGAGAAAAGTCCACTTTATACCCTACTCAAAAAGTATCCTATATTGGAGGAGTACTGGATGCCACCTTAAGTTGGGCATTCCTTCCCGAAGACAGGATTGTGAAGATCCAGGCAATGGTGCAGGCTCTTCAGGCGCAACAATTATTAGGCCTAATGGCTTCCACCGCTGCAGTAATTCAGCACGCCAGACTGAAAATGAGATCACTTCAAGCCTAGTACCTGTCGCTATATGATCCTCTCCTGGACCCCCCTTCCAAATTGCTAACAGTTACAGCAGAGCTAGCAGCACAGCTGACCTGGTGGTCCTTCCGCCCCAATCTACTGATGGGGAGAACTTTTGGGCCTCTAACGCCGGAAATTCAGGTAACCACGGACACCAGTCCAACAGGTTGGGGAGCGTACGTCCACCGGTTGACAGCGCATGGACTTTGGTCACACCAGGAGAGCCATTTGCACATCAATTTGCTGGAACGTCTAGCCATTTACAAGGCCTTCCAGGCCTTTGAGCAGCTCTTCTCCGGCCGCGTGGTACAGGTAGCGTCAGACAACACCACGGCTGTCTTCTACATGAACAAACAAGGTGGCACACATTCTCTACGCCTCCTGTATCTCTCGATCCAGATCTGGGAATGGTGCTACAGCCACCACATCTTCCCTATCACTGTACACGTGGCCTCTGGAGACAATGTTCTAGCAGACCGGCTGAGCAGACTCCAAGATTGCAGCCACGAATGGTCACTGGACAATGTTGTGTTCCTGTCTTTCTGCCACTGTTGGAGAATGCCGTACATGGATGCTTTCACCTCCTCTACCAACAGGAAGTGCGACCGTTATTGTTCCAGAGCAGGGATCGGTTGCCACTCATTTGGCGACACATTCATGATCCCCTGGACCGGGGGACTCCTCTACATGTTTCCCCCCCATTCCACTGATCCAGAAAGCCATTATCAAAGTGTGTCAGGAGAAGGTGAATGTTATCTTCATCACCCCTTGGGGGCCCCGCCAGACTTGGTTCTCCACACTGCATCAGGACTCGGTGGACCATGTTGGGCTCCCGTCACTACCTCACCTCCTATCTCTGCATGACGGCAAAACACTACACCCAGATCTGGAGTCCCTGCATCTCACGGCCTGGAGGCTGGTCCCTCGGTAGCGGATGTCCTGCTCCATGCCCGCAGACCTTCCACAACTGCCACGTATGCTTACAAATGGAGGGTGTTTTCCGACTTCACCATCAAAAATCACCTCCCCACGAGGCCTACCTCTCTTGATGCACTATTGCAGTTCCTGCTTCTCCTCTTTCATCGAGGTCTGTTGCACTCCACCCTCAAAGTGTATATAGCCGCAATAGTAGCTCATCAACCTCCTGCCTCAGACGCCGCCGGCTTATTCCAGCATCCAACTCTGAAACAGTTTTTGAAAGGTCTCAAAAATATGCGTCCAGCCTACAAACTGCCCACGCCTCAGTGGTCCTTGCAGTTAGTATTGAGAAAACCCAAGGGGCCGCCGTTTGAGCCTATGGCTACCACTTCTTTAAAGCTACTTACGCTAAAGACAGCCTTCCTCCTGGCTATTACTTCAGCATGATGTGCTGGCGAATTAACAGCACTTCGAATTGACCCACCATTCGTGCAATTCCACCCTGATAAGGTGACCCTATTCCCAGACCTCTCTTTTCTACCGAAGGTGGCTACGACCTTCCACCTTAATCAACCTATAATATTACCTACCTTCTTCCCGAATCCAACATCAAAACTGGAAAAAACTCTCCACTCCTTGGATGTCAAGAGAGCCCTTTCCTATTATGTCTCCCGGACTGCATCTTTTCGTTCCTTGCAAAGACTGTTTGTGTCCTTCCAAGGACAATCAAAGGGCCTTCCGGTGTCGGCACAAACGATTTCCCGGTGGATAGTTGCTACAATTCGCGTAGCATACGAACTAGCTCATGCACCGTTACCAATTACAATTCGAGCCCATTCTACTAGGCCAGTCACCTCCTCCACGGCCTTCCTTAGAGGGGTAAACCTGGCGGATGTCTGCAAAGCTGCTACGTGGTCCACGCCACTCACCTTTGCGACCCACTACCGTCTGGATGTTTGAGCCAAAGCAGAGGCTGCCGTTGGGAGAGCTGTCTTGGCATCTGTTTTATCGTGACGCCCACCACCTGGTAAGTCAGCTTGCTAGTCACCCATTAGTGTGCATTCACAGAGACCACGAAGAAGAAAAAGAAGTTACCTACCTGTAACTCTGGTTCTTCGAGTGGTCATCTGTGAATTCACACTCCCCACCCTTTCTCCCCGCTGTTCGTCATGTGTACCATATAGCATGCTGCGCAGCGGCGGACAGTTCCACGGAACTGAGGCACTCGGTACCAGGGGCGGGGTTATAGCCAGCGTGTGGGAGGTCCCCGGCACCATGTGCCTGAGCTCTAGAAGATTCCAAAGCTGCTCTGCGCAGGCGCAGATTAACCCATTAGTGTGAATTCACAGATGACCACTCGAAGAACCAGAGTTACAGGTAGGTAACTTCTTTTTTCTGTGCCTAGAGTACTGTGACCATAGTCCATCAGTCAGTCAGCTTCAGCACCTGTAACCACAGATTTTTACAAATTTTACCAAATGTGTCTGTGCGTGTGTGAGATACATAACTAATAAAGTAAATTCATCATGAGCACAACAGCTGCTAAAACCTTTCCTTTAGTCTTTTTGGCAGACATGGTAAATAAAGCTACTTAAACAGTTACATGAGAATCCATTTCAGCATATAATTTGCACATTCATTCAGACAAAGTTCTTTTGGACATTCCTCCAGTCAAAATGTACAAAATATTTTCCTGGGACTTGTGCAGAAATCACAGAAGAATATATAATAAATAAGATCCTCTGTGCATGGTGTTGAAAAATAGGAATATTTGCATACTTCCCATCCAGATAAAATAAGGCATGGTCTGGAAATATAATCTGTAAATGGCTTTCTCAAAATGAGTGAAGGAACTGAAACAACAAGAAGAAAATGTCTCACTCTTGTAATGATGGTACTACCTACTGAATCATTTTCGTTACTTAGCGTCCTGTGACTGTAACTAATCTCTAATTTTAGACTTCAACTTACTTAAACAAAAAGAAGCCAAGGAGACAGAAAAATTATACAGGAGTGAGCCCAATCTTCTGTCCTTTTATTTCTATAACTGTAAGATTGGATCCCACACATATTTATGTGCAAGTAGATGCCAGTGAAATTATTAGGGCTTAATTGAAATTTATAGGTTTTAAAGAAAATATTTTTAGGGCTTAGTTTCCATAAAATAATAGTCTACTGAATCCATGGGGATTTTATGAGTCAACTCCTCTATACACTCTATTAATTCAGATGGGTCCGCTCTAGCTGTGATTTACTTTAGAAAGTCACAACTAGAGTAGGCCCATTTGAATCAATGGAACTTACAGAAAAATTGACTCATCAAACCCCCCATGGATATAATGGGCCAACTCTAGTGCAACCTACAACACCAAGCAACAGGATTTCAGTCGAATAATTAATATGTATTGATTTCATTCCACTATTGATTCAATAATCTACTGTAGAAACTGAATTTAAGCCACTATATTTAAACGAATGAATAAAACTTTAGAAGCAACTGAATATTTATAAAATACTACCAAAAAATTATCTTCATCATCAGCCAGTTTCCAAATTATTCTAAGTACAGTTAAAAAAAGGAGGGATCCCTGTGAGTCTGGAATTAAAGGAATAAAGACAGCAATTGTTTAAAGTTTTGTAACGTTGTTACAGTGTTTTAAAGGGCATTTATGGGTGGAATGGCAAGAAGAGCAGACCTATAACATTTTAAAAAATAAACCATATGTGGTCACATGGGCTTTTTTCTTTCTAATGTTTTTATGTTCTAATAAGCAAACGTTTTCAGCAGCTTTAGGAAATAAAGTGTGCTTGTTAACAATTTGCACTGGAAGGAAGAGAAAAGCTCTGAGAATTTTAGTACTTTGTTGAGGAAATGTGACAAAACAAAAGAAGTAAAAGGGAATTTAAAAAATGTGGAACAACAAAGGGTGAAAACAGAAATTTATCAAATTGTGGAGTAAGCTAATAAACTAACTAGAAATTTTTAAACATTATCCACCTTCTCTGATGTGGTGTTCTGAAGAAAGTTCTGTGCTTGGGCATTAGCTGTAAATGAATATTGTAGTTCCACAATTGTTCCACAATTAGACCTTCATCAAAAATGGATTATTATTCAAAGAGGTTTTGAATATTTTACAATACAATATTTTTTACAATACAATTATTGTATTTTTACAATAAGCATGACAAGTGTTTATGGGATTTTCTCCCTTAGGTGCCAAAACAACTTGGATGGCTTTGATGGTTAGGTGACTTAGATGTGTATGGTGCTATTCATTTCTCTGCAGAGACCTAGAATTAGTATATCAAGGCTTACTTGAATGACTTGAAAATAGTGTAAATGACTGAGCCACTATGTGAGCTTGAGCTGTCAGAAAGTGGATTTTTTTGCAAAACACAGGAAATACATGGGACTTCTGTATCATGGCAGATACCAAACTATGCATCTCTGGATATGCTCTGTACTGGCCTTGAAAGCTGTTGAATGTGATTTGTTGGGTAGACAAGATTTGGGATCCTTGGTTCAAACCAAACCAAACATCAACCCAGCCTAAAGACACAGCATAGCTTATATCCTCCAAGACAAGGGGAAGACCCAGGAACTCTCCTAGGAAGCTGCCCCTATCGACACCAGCATCTGTGACTCCTGAGGCAGTTGCCTCACTCTTTCTAATGGTAGGTCTAGCCCTGGAGAGGAGGAGTGCAAAAGAAGGGAAGAGCCTTCTCTCTCTCATATTCCTGTCTCACAAGTTAGTAAGATGGCACCAAGAAGAGCTTTGGCCTGTTTGTTGCTGTAAGAATGTGTACTCAGAAGCTTTCTGTAGTGTGCATGGTTCTTTGGATTGGGGCCAAGATATGATGCAAAAGAAATTCTTATAATGGAAGAAGAAGAAAAAACCCCAAACCCAACCACTAAGCAAACAGGGAAAAAACCCAAGCAGCTGTTTTTTCATTCATTCTTGCCTTAATTTGTATAAGGTAATGGCACCAAGATAGTTCTAAAGCAGAAGGCATAGGTGTCAGGTATTTAAGAAAGGAAAAGAAAGGAAGAATACACAGATTATTCCCATTTCAGGTACAGACAGTTCTTGAACCAGGAAGGACTGGGTGCAATTGGGTGCCAAACTCTGGTTCATGCAAAGACATTGTCACAGTGTATTCCTGAGACAGTTGTATAAGGGCCTTATACAAAATGTAGACTTTGACCTCCAGTGAACATGGAGGCTTGAAGAATAGGCACCTTCTAACCAGGTGGAGCAGGGAGAGATTGTGCTCTCCATTCTTGTTATATAAGACAATAGGGAATTTTTGGTAAAAGGGTTTAGATTAGAATTTTAGTTCCGTTTGTTAGCAGAGCACAAGGAAAAAGAAAGAAAGAAAGAAAGAAAGATGAGAGACTTAGCCCAGTCTTACCAGCCCTCCCAAAAATCCTGTCCTTTCTGTCATAAAAAGCCACTCTAGATGCACCTTTAAGCAGAAAAGGGTACATTTACTCACAGTTAACATCTGTAATTCAGAAGAAAAATGTGTTAAAATTGGAATCTCCAACATGAAGGAGCCCCTGCATGGCTGCTTCTCTAATGGAGGTCAGAGAAAGGAAGTGGCAATCAGCAAAACAAAAGGAATCCCAGGTAAATAGGAAGAGGGAGTTGACCTCAGTGTTAGAGGTGGAGCAAATGCTGCCAATCGAATTAGTGGCAAAGAACAATAAACTACTCTCCTACTGATGCCCAGTGTTAGTGCATGCAAGATTGCTATTTTTCCAGTGAAGTCCTCCATTGCCTGAAGCATCTCTTTTCCCTTAGCTTCCTCTGGCATGTTAAGTGCCAAACTATTCTCTCACATATTGCATCTTATTGTTTACCTCTCACGGCTCACGGCATGTACAGACTATTTAGTGCAACCTAACAACAGACAGTCTGATCCTTGGAATGCAAGACCTACCATTAGGCAAAGGGAAGTAGTTGCCTCAGGTGGCAGATGTTTGGAAGTGACAGCAAGGTGCTGAAGGAGAGGGGCTACATGCTATGTAGGTTACTTGCACCCTTAATCTAGTTGGCTGCCTTCAGGTACAATGAAAGACACTGCTGCATTGCCAGTGTTGCAGAAAATTTGGCTACCGGTCTGATTATCTTTTCTACATGGCAATGGGAGGGATGCCATTTTGTTCCTTGCCTAGGTAGCAAAAATATCTTTACTCAGAAGGAAGTTTGAAGTAGCTTACTGCCCCCCTAACTATACATGGAGTTTCAGCTAATGTGCCAGTGTTGTATCAGGCTAAAACTAGGCAAACCCAAATTCAGATCTCCTACAGTAGGCTCCACTAAGTGATTTTGGGCCAGTCACACTCAACTTGTCCTACTCTGCAGGCTTGTTGTGGGGATAAAAACAGAGGTTGTGTAGGTCATCTGAAGAGTATGAAATATCTAAGCATTTTCCCCCCTAATAGAATAAAAAAGCACTGCAGCCTAAAAAGACATGCTCTCTTGAAGGACTCCTGACCAGTCCCTGCTTAACTGCTCCTTTCCACTGCAGCCCTTGAGTACGTTTCTGTTGCTGCACAAACAGGTGGCTTCCCTATCCAATTAATTTACCAGTCATGTTTCTGCCTGATACTTAAGCTGAAATCATTAACATGTGTCCTGGGTACTACCTGAATGGAAAAGCAAGTTCCCAAGTTGTTTTGCTCTCACACACTGCCTGTTTCGATTACAAATCCCCCTCTGGGCACAAAGTGAGCTGGACACCTAGAGTGAAGCTAAAGAGTTATTTGTTCCCTAGGTGGACACTAATGAATGGCTGCAGTGCTGCCCTGATAAGGAGATCCTAGTTCACAGTATTAAAAGTTTTAATAGAAAGCCTTGTGAAGCCAGAGGCTGAGAGCAGAAAGGGTGGGGAAGCAGGAGGCAAAGTAAAATCACAGCAGACCTTGTGAGACCCTCTGCCTCAGTAGTCCACCCAGGAGGAGCAGCCAGAGCACTGCAGTGATCTCTCTCTCTCACTCACTCACTCACTCTCCCATTTTTCTCCCTCCCTGAGCTTCACAAAGTTCCACTGCAAAGAAATTTTCATCTATTTTAGTGAAATAAATGAGACTATTGGAAATGGAGTGGATTTAAAATCTAGTCAAAATTGGTTCTTTTTCATTCCCTCCCTCTTTTTCTTTGTCTCTGCATCTTTTCTTCCATTTGCTATATATTTTCTTTATTTCTCTCTTCCCAGGTTCAGTGACTCAACATAAACATATTCTGAATGGTTGCCAATGTACTAAAAAGTGGCAGAATAATTGATATTCAGCTATAGGTGTCTACTCTCTTTGTTGCAGCATTAATGATACCAAAAAGACATACGGTATTTGCTGATATTCTTCCTCCTACCCACTTTTGGGAGTTCAGGTACTATCCCAAACTCTAAGCCTAACTATAGGGAAGTGTAGGAGGAAGGATTTCAGCAAGTGTGCCTTCTTATACCATTAATGCTGCAACACAGAGTAGACAGCCATAGCTGAATATTCATAGTTTCACCCATTTTACAATTAAGAATTTCAGGATTTAGGCCTGTAAATCATATTTTAAGTCTTGAAAATTGAATCTTATATTTTAAGTAATTAGTTAAAATATTTTTCCTCCACAGAGATTTTTTTTTACTTTCTGAATTGTTCCAAAATAGTAACTCGTACATCCACATATGTTTCTCAGTAAATATGGGTTTGAATAACTCTATTCTGACAAAATATTCTAACCAGACATGCTCAGATTATCTGCCAAGAGTGCTTTTAAGAGCTGAAGTTGCTTTTAATTTGCTTAATTTGGTTTGGTTATATATGAATAAATTGTATTTGAATACTCATCTGTTCAGTAGGATTGGTAACTCTTTTTCCCTGCCAGGATTCCTGGGCTTTAATACAGGGGACAGGCAACCCATAGACCACATGCAGCTCCTCTTGACTATTTTTGCAACTCCTGGACTTCTCCCTTACCGCCACTGGAAAATAGGTTGTTGCTGCTCAAAACAAGCAGATTCATGTTCCTGGAAGACTCCAGGAAGTGTGTGTTATTTGCAGTCAAGCTAGAAATGACCCTGATAGTGTTTTCAGGGTAAGTCAGATGTTTAAGGAGTGTTTTTACCAGTGCCGCCCTGCCAAGTAAGTTTCCATGGTGGATCAGGGATTCAAACCGAGTCTCCTACGTCCTCCTCTGTCACTACACACTACACCAAACCAGGTGTGGGAAGTGTGATTTTCCTTTAATGTACACAGCTGTAGCCAGTCCCAGATCCACCAAAGTAGTCCCACTATTTTAACAATGCCGTGACACAAATTTTGCGGTAGAGCCTTTCCTCTTAGTGTAGATACAATGGCAAGAAAAACATCACTTGTTTGTCAGGCAATGGTGTGGTTAGCTAGGGCTGGATAACATTTTTCCATTTAAGATCTGCATTACTTCAGTCAAAGCCTGTCGGCATTCTCATTCCAAGACAGATCAGTTCAACGGCCAGAGTTTGGCTGGATGTTTAGAACAGGGGTAGTAACTATGGGCCTCTCGATATTGCCGGATTCCAATTCTCAGTAGTCCTAGTCAGTATGATCAGCGATTAAGGATTATGGGAATGGTGGTCCAACAACATCTGGAGGGTCATAGTGACTAACATAAGCCACATCTGTGTCAGTGGGTCTGCTCTGCTTATGGATCTAACCCACTCTTTGTTGCAGTGTGATGTGTTACATTAAGAAGACTGCAAGGTATGACCTAAAACTATGACAGCCAATCAATCTGAGAGAAATTTGGATTCATTGCATTGGGCAGGGGCAGCATCTACTTAATACCTTTCCAAGGACAGCAGCTGAGAAATTTCAGTAGGCTGAAGCTCATTGTGTGATCACTCAGTGATGTTGTTTGCACATGGAATCTGAGGTCTTAATGAATTTTTCCTGGACCTGGGGTTCAGTTTCCTGTATGGTGCCCAACCTGGTCAGGTCTTTACAAGTCTTTCTTAAAGTCACAGCTGCCCAGGGACAGATATAGCAAAATGACCTCTTTGGAATATAACTCCCGGAATATTTCAGCCCTCATGGCTGACGGGAGATCTTGATCTTAGAGGCAATAGGAGGTGACAATGTTGATTTATGGGCTCCATATATATGTACAGTTTGAATACTCCCTCCCACATGCTAGGTACTGCCATGTTTGACTATAAATACAAAGGCAGCTGCAAATGTGGGGAGTTTAAATTAGAAATGGGGAGGAAGAAGTAAAAATTAGCTATTAAGTGAGAAGTTGTGGGAGGAATTCACAATGGGGAGATCATCCATGATTTGGCAGTAGCAAAAGGCCTGAAAAATAAGGTAAAGCAAATAATACATTTATTTATAAACAATTGGCTGTCATATGTGCCCACTAGAAAGACAAAAATAAATTGAAACATTGACAGGATAATATCTGAACTTGAACCAACTTTTCTCCAGAAGGTTAGAAAATAGCAAGTGAGCTTTAAAGGACTGCTCTTCAAGCAGGGTATTATGTCATAAAAAATAGAAAAAGTGCAGTGGGAGGACTGAAAATATCGATAGGAAAGCCAGCATGTTGGCCATGTGGTGCAATTTCAATAATGCAGACAATGTAGTTCAAAATTAAACTTAAACGTCAATTCCATTACCCGTGAGGCTGTATGTGTGGGGACTGGGACTTTTCGGGGATAAATCCAGTTACAAAACTAAGGCATGCATTTGAAATGACCAGCTAGTTATCACAACAAAACGCAACACAAGAAGACACTGCGAGAAAGGAAAATGCATATTCGTTACAGAGAAGCAGGCAACGCAAGGCGAGTATGCTGTGGACGGTGCACATGAACTGTAATTACAAATAAGTACTAATTCTGCTTAGCAGACAATTTTTACTAGCGTCTTCACCTGCTATCTGCATAGTTTTATAGTGCCCCGTTATGTTAAAATGACTGCTGCTTTGGACTAAATGAGGCGTGGTTTGCAGTTTTAAGTTCTCGGGGAAAGATATGTCTTAAAAACTTGATCATATAACCGCAGAAGCCTGTGCATGGCTACTGATAAGTAAATCCTATTTAATTCAGTGGGATTTACCCCCAGGTAGATGTGCGTGGAATTACAGTCTGCTATCTTGCTGTTAATGGTCTCTCCACAGCATCATCTTAAAATTAAACCTTTATAAAAACATTAACATGATTGAATCTTTTCCGTAAGCACTTTTGCTTCAGTCCGAATATATAAAGAGAACACTATCGTTATGTACGGAACAGCCATATTATTTTGCAGTTAGATGTATCCAGTTTCTAAAAGCGGAACTCGCAGATGTCTCTGTGGCGCAATCGGTTAGCGCGTTCGGCTGTTAACCGAAAGGTTGGTGGTTCGAGCCCACCCAGGGACGTTAACTTTTGCGGTACATAAAAAATATTTTTCATTTTATGTGAGTAAGGTGAAAGGGAATGATTGAGAAGGGGTGGGTGGGACGGCCCTTTCAGTATATGTAGATGTGGCCAGCTTGGCAAGACGCCGGTGGATGTATTCATGAAATGAAGGCAATGCCACGGCACCAAGCCTGTTTACAAGTCTGCTCTGTAGCATTTTAAAGGGCCGGCGGCTCTTTATTTTTCTATTCGGAAAGCCAGCGTGCTGGAGGCAACAGCTGACTTTACGTAAGGCTCCTCGTCTGCCCGAGAGAAACAGAGCAAGCTAGTACCGAGTGCACTGCTGGCTTCCTCCAGAGCAATCCGGAAAGGCAAGAACAAGCCTTCCTTTCCCGAGGCAGCTCCTCCAGGAGGGGGCCCGTAAGAGGGAGAGATCTCTGGTCCTGCTTTTTGGAGAACGCCTGGTCCCAATGACAGCATACCCACCTTCCATCTTTGTCTCTCCTTTCTGATTCGTACATCTGAAATGCCCCCCCCCCCCGCACCCGCATCTGCTCCCTCCACTGCTTCGCCGCAGTTGCAGGCAGGAGGGAAGCAAGAGACTCCCTTGCGTAGATGCTCCTTGCAGGCGACTTCGCCCTCGTCTTTCATCCTTTGCAACCCACGGTCCCTCCGGATTGACAGGGCGGGCGGGCGGGCGGGCGAGGCTGCGGCCATCCCGTTTATTTATTTCCTTCTTATGTATGCTTTTACAGGGGAAGAGGGAGAGGTGAAAATCCCAGATCTTCTATAAAATGCATGACACCATTGAACATGCATATATATAGACTCTACGAACATGAATAACCAGCATCCTATATTACTGCTTAGGAAGAAAGAGGGTTTCCCCGCCAGGATGGCTCTGTCCCTCGCTGTGCCCGAGCTTATCGCGCTTCCGTGACGGGAGGCATTGGACCCTCGGTTGTCAAGGCGAGGAGGGTTACTAATCATCAGCTACAGATTTCTATGGTGGCCCTTGTGTGTCACAAGGAACGATTTTTGAGCTTTTGAGAGGGAGAGAGAGGGACGGAGGGAGGGAGCGAGCGAGGCAGGACATGGAAAGGTGCCAAGAGGAGAACTCTTATGTAAGACCGGGAAGCGGAGCCAAATTCTCGTTTTCTCTCTTCAGTTGGTGTTTGTTGCTGGCTGCCTCCAAGATAGGTTTGGATCCTGGCTGCACTTTGCGTAACGGAGCTGCAGTTATTTTTTCCAGGCCCGTTCGCCACCCCGCCTCCAGCTTCTGCCTTCCACCCCCACCCACCCCAGTGTACTTCCAAAGGGGGATCTCCTCATTCTAATTTTGCATCCCTTGCTCTCTTTCCCCCCTCCCCCTTTCATAAACAGTTTCATTTGGGAAAAAGTGCTGTGGAAAGGAAACTTCTCTTTCTGGTCCAGCCAAATTTCTTTATCCCCCCCCCCCCCGCCAAATTAAAACTTGATACCAATAGCTATGGGGCGGGGAGCAAGGAAGTGGAGGCACAGCTTCACTGTCAGGAGCTGAGTCCAGCTTTTCAGCCTGCGAAAACTTCAGCTGCTGTTTCGCATAAGGAATCGCCAACATTTTAGGCGATCTGTCAAGAAGTGACAGGACATACTACCCCCTTTTCCTGTTGGAAGTCTTATGTTCTCTTTCTTCATGGAATCTGAAAAAAATAAAATAAAACAAAAGAAAACGCATTAGTTTGAAGTCACGACCTCTTTTTCGCACTTACAACTTCCGATTTTTATGTAAAAATGGAACAGAAAAGAGCACCGACAGCTCTTTGTAGGAGGGGAAACACTTTTAAGAAGTATCTTCAAAAAGTTGGTTCTATAACTACTTCCTCTCTTCCTTGTCTCTGTTTTGTTTTTTTGTTTTACATTTTACCATGCACAAAATGAGTTCAGACTTGTTTCCAGAACATGCCAAGAAAATGGACATATATACGTCCAGTCACAGACATTATACATTTCAAAAGAGCCATTTGAACAGTTATTTCATAACCGTTCCTGGACTAGAGTCCCCTTCATCAGGTGCAGCTGTAGTCCCGTTTAAATCACAATGAACGTGTTAATCTTCCCGGTGCCACAAGGCTCTTCGTTGTTCTTCCTGAAACAATGTCGGCTGAAAATTGAGTACGTAGCTGTAAATTATATGCCCCTCCCCTTCCCCCTGGTACTTTAACTGCAGGAATGGGACCGATGTCTGAGTATGACCGAAAATCCTCATAATACCTTACTAGAATTTTTAAAGGTTTAGGACAAGATCCAGCTTAGTTCTAAGTCTTATAAGTTTCAATAAGAGTTATTAGCTCTTTGCCTGAAATCACTGGTCCCGCCTAAATACATTAATTATACCGTGTCCCTGTATTCTCAGAATATTATATTACTTTTTATTGATATTAAGCCTGCAATCCTGTACACACTTAACTGAGACTAAGGCCCTCTAAACATAGCGGGACTTACTTCTGAGTAAATCAACGCAAGATTGTTTTGTGAATATATTTTTAGTTTTTTTTAAAAATACACCGTGTACCTATTGACTGTTGCATTATTCAACTATAGCAGTTATTAAATATGTATATTACTTGCACAGCAACTCTGTGCGTGCCTGATCAGTCCCATAAAAGCAGGTAAAATCTGCACGGCTATAAGATACCAGTACAAAAGTGGTAAAGGATGTATGCAGTAGGTGTTCCCTTTCCTTTGAGGTCCATTTAACACAATTGCACCGATGAATAGATTTCACCTGTGTATTTCTAGACAAGAAAGAAAGTAGTTTAAAAACTTTAAGGCTTAAAAAAAACCCTTCACGCTGCAGAAAGGTTTTTCTGGTCGCCTACAACATTCGCCACTATTTGGTTACCTTACATAAGATAAATATATAGGGCGCCACTAAATCAACATTGAGTGCCTTAAAATCCAATTGATTTCAGAAGTACATAGAAATGGTTCTCTTTGGCAGGATCGTGCCCGTACTTTTTAGTAATTCACTTCCCCATTATAGGCAGTATGTATAAAGCATCCAGAGATGTTTCCTAAAAATTAAAATCATTTTTAAAAAAGTTGTTACAAAAGTTGTTTTTAGAAGTTGTTACATGTGTCTTTAAATAGTATTGATATTCAGTTCCTCAGGCTCTAAATTTAAAGGGAGAAGCTCCCTAATATTGTCATTCTCGCTTGACAGGAGAAAAAGCCAGAAAAAGTAACTCTTCCCACACAGTATGTATTTGTAAATCAAAGTTTGTTTTTGTTTTGAAGTCATACATATTTGCATTTTTTTTTTAAAAAAAGGCAAACTTCAGGTAAAACACACCACAAAGTACATCTCCCTACGCAGCTTTTGAGCAGGCTGTGAATCATGAACTCTTTGAGTACTATCTACCTTAACTAGGAGTACAGTAGTAGTAATAGCTGGCTGGATAGATCAGTGGTTTAGGTATCTGGTTGCAAAACCACAGGTTGGGCTTCAGTTCCCCACTGTGCCTCCTGGGAGAACAGCCAGCCGGTGAAGTCGTGAGCTACAAGTCCCAGGGAAAGAAAAACTATTTATGAGTACTAGAAAACTCTCGAAAGGGTCGCTAAATCCGAATCTACTTGATGAGGTAAAAGTATTACTATTAGTACCTGTACTAATGATTTGACTGAAGGGGGCTACAGAAACATATGTTGGAGCATGCATGACATTTCCGAGAGAGAAAGCTAAATTGCTAGCAAAGAGCAGCTGCAAAGCAGCAGAATTAATATTGTAATAATATGCAGCTTCCTTTCACACGGGGGAAAAATTGTAAGGACACAAATGCAATCGACCAGGCTCCCGAAAGCAAAAAAAAGTCAGAATCCATTGTTTGGCGTCTGGCTGCCGTGCTCCTTCTTCGCTTCCACGCCGGCTGTCCAGCTTCCGTGCCTTCCCCGGGCGACTCCTGGCCCTCCGCCCGCCCGCCCACCTTCGAGAGGCGCGCCTTTCGCGCCCCGGCCCGGATAGCCTCAAACTCCTGGGGGAAAATCTGCACCAGCTGTAACTTCTCCTTCAAGACAGGCTGTGTCACCGGCAGCCAGAGCTTTGGCCAAGTTATTTTCTGGACTACAACTCTCAGGATTTCCCCACTCAGCTGGCTGAGGAGTTTCTGGGAATTGTAGTCAAAGAAAGTAACTTACCCAGGCTCTGCCCGCCCCGCCTCCCCTTAATAGTTGCCGCTAGAAAATTTGTCACAAAGCCGCGATGTCCCATCCCTGAAGAACCCAGGGAGCCGGCAGGAGGGCATCCATCTCCTAATTCGAAGTAATCGAGTAGAACCAGGTCTCTACCTCTCCCCTTCCCATCTCATCCAAAGGGCTTTGTCTCCTCTCCCCATTCCAACCTCGCTCTTTATGAACACGATTAAGATATCGTGATAGGAAAATGATCTCCTTCATGGAAAGGCAGTCGGGTCAGAACAAGGCGAGGGAGGAAGCCAGCGGCCAGACTTTGCTGTTGCGGTTGGAGGAGGATTTTCCCCTTGTGAGGATGGACAAGACCGGGGCTGCATTGCCTTCCAGCCTTTCTGCAACCCTCGAGGGCTGGTTAGTAGGCTGAAGCTGAAATCCTGTCGCTTAGCCTTTTAAGTCACACTGGAACAGGCCCATTTGAATCAGTGGAACTAACAGAGGAGTTGCTTCACCAGATCCCCACTGATTTAATGGGCCTATTCTAGTATTACTTACTTACTGCCCCATTAGTGCAAAGCACTATTCTGGACGGTTAACAGCATAGTAGCCTTAATAGGCTGAGCAACAGGATTTAAGCCATTATAAGGCACCCACCTCAAGCAATAGATTAGTGGAGTCAAGAAAGTGCCAGTAACCGATGGTCAGTTTGTTTTATTCCTGTATTTGCTGCTATGTAAGACAAACAAAGGGATGCCCAGTGTGGTACAGAGTAAGCGACTAGAACTCAGGAGGCCTGGGTTCAAATCCCTGCTCAGCTATGGAAACTCACTGGGGGTGTGGAACTGGTAAAACCGCTCCTTAAATATCTGATTTATCTTGCTAGCCTTATGAGGGTCGCTGTAAGTCACTTCCGACTTGAAGACAGGTAACAACAACGAGAGAGACAGAGGGCTTGTGGGATTTGTTTATTTATCTATTTTACTCTTGTTCCAAAACCTTTGGCCCCCTGTGCACCTTTTCAAGAGCGAGTTGGAAGCGTCTGCTGCTCTGTCTCCGAGCTGGCGCCGAATTCCTCGGGACCCTGCCCTCGCCACTTTCGCGTTGGCAGGAGGCAGCGGGTGGGGTGGGGTGGGGAAGACCTTTTTGTTAAAAAAAAGAACGAGGGAGGAACCGAAAGAAAAGGAAAGAGAACTCGAGAGCGGAGGAAGAAACGCCGCTTCTCTCCGCCGAGCTCCCTTCTTCCCGGGGGCACCCCAACTGCCGCAGCCTGGATCAAAGGGCACAGGGAAGATGCTGGAAAGAGGCAGGCGATCGCGTGACAGCCCCGGTGCCCCCCACACACACACACACACGAAAGGAGGGCAGCGGCGGGCAGGGCCGGGGGGCGAGGGCAGAGCGAGCTGGCTGGGTGAGCTGCGTGACTCTACTAGGGAATGAAACCCGAACCCGCCTTGCGTTGAAGGCCGTGGCCCCGAAGCTGGTTAGCATGTTCCATTGATTTATGTGGGTCTGTTGTACGCATGACTAACAGGGCAATCTTTTCAGCATGGTCTACTCAGAATGTCATCCAAATGAGTTGAATGGTGCTAATGTAGGATTTTAGGCAGTCTAACCCATTGTTTCCAACCATACTGAGCCCAGACATCCCCAAGAAGATGCATGTGTCTTTCCACTGCTGTTTTCCTTTCTTTAATACAGTTACATAAATATTGGTCCAGCAATATGTTGTTGTGGTTTAGTCGTTAAGTCGTGTCCGACTCTTCGTGGCCCCATGGACCAGAGCACGCCAGGCCCTCCTGTCTTCCACTGCCTCCCGGAGTTTGGTCAGATTCATGCTGGTAGCTTCGATGACACTGTCCAACCATATCGTCCTCTGTCGTCCCCTTCTCCTCTTTTCCTCACACTTTCCCAACATCAGGGTCTTTTCCAGGGAGTCTTCTCTGGAAAATATAGTAATATATTACTATATATATAGTAATATAGTAATATATTAATGGAGTCATAAGGGAGGAAATCTGTAGGTACTGGAACATGGGAAACAACTGCTAAAAGTTGTGCAGACAAGAGGCACCTTGAATATATTTATTGCCTGAAGAAATGCTTATTTGAAATAACACAAATATTGGAAAGAAATGGAATGCTTAATATTATTACATCTTTCTAATAACACCAACTCTTTCTTTTTTCTTTAGAATCAGCTCACATAAAATAAATGACTGGAATAAATGTAGCTGCAGTCTTAATCCAGGTACTAGGAAAAATAACAATATCAGTGTAATGGTTTGAAAATGCTGTAGGTCTGTATGTCATAGTAAACTCACAACCCTTTTGGGTTTTTTTACATCCACTCCAGAAGTATGTGCAAAATTATAATAATTCTAGAATGGAATCATCATAGCTATATGCTGATAAATAATGGATATCAAGAGTTTTCCTCCCCACTTTTTGCTTCTGTTTTGAATGTCACTGTGGATCATGTCACTAAGCATAGATACTAGTTTTATCAGAACTTGAAGGAGGCCTGGAATGAATGCCTACAATTCAGATATAAACTGAAATCCTACTCCTCCCCTCTGGCAACCTGGGATATCAAAAGTTGCTTCTAGGTGAAATTATGATTGGGCTATAATCCTTTCATATTAACATGAGAGTAAGTTCTATGCAATGCAGTTAGGTTTACCTCTGCTCTGAGCTTGGAAAAGCTACCTTTTTGAGGATAATTCAAGAATCCACAGACAGTAGGGCTGGTGGCCATGCTGGTTGGGGTAGTCTGAAAGTACCAATCCTAAACCTAAATATTCAAAGTTTTGCCTCTGAATAGACATGTATTGGATTACACTACGTACTTTTAAAAAAAAGTCCCGTTTCCAATACTAAAAGAGAGCTATTTGGCTGAATTTAGTGCAATGAAAAAAGTGCATTCTTCTTAGGGATCATAATCTAGAATCTGCAGTTCTTACTCTAGAATATGAGGACCAGACAAGCTGTTTAGGTATTTATTTTTTAAAATGTTTAAATAAAATTGAATCATCCCAGTGGGTAGAAACAACAAAGCCCAAAAGTAACATTGTTCTGAAAGGCTTGCTCAGTGGATGTTCTTTCTATATTTCTTTTCTTTTTTTGCTAGTTAATGTTTTGCTTTCCTTGGACCAGTGCCCTCTCTGAATAAGCTTGGCAGAACAACATGGAGAATGCTCCAAAAAAGATTTTCATGATAGTGTGGATATCTAAAGGCTGCGTTATATACCATTGACTACAGAGCAATGTGCCAGTACCACTACACTGCACTCACTTACAGCACAGTCTTACGTGTGCCAACTCAAAAGAAAGCTCTGTTGGAATCAGTGAAATTTACTGCCAGATAAATGGGAATAGGTGTGTGATCTACTGACAATATCAGAATCTTAAAAATGGGCCAGGTTATGCAGCTGCAAGCTTGTGCAATTTTTCCAGTTACACAGGTTCCATACTTTTCTAGTTAATTGTTCCCAGATAATAATTCTGTGCTGCCTCAACACCTGTGTATTCCGCCAGCAAGTCATTTTTCCAAAGTTCATTAGGAGACTTCATTCTAGCTTGTAAGAGTTCCAGAAGATGGAAAATTGTAAACAGAGAGGGTTGAATACATTATCTTCAAAAGGAAACATTAACTTTTTGCTCTTACAAGGATAGCTGTTTCATTCTCAAGATACAATGAACAATGCTTTGAACATGTAGAACAAACTTATGATGTCATGTAAAGAGTATGAGCTTGACTGGAGAGGACTTGGCTCAGTTGTAGGAATGCTTTAAGGTTCAGTGGGGAAGGTCTCCTTGAAATCAATAGAAACTCAAAACTCCTAGATTGTTAAATCTTCCCAAGGTAAGAAGTCATTTGTTGCTGTGAGTCCAAAGTATTTAGGATGCAAACAGTAGAGATGGAAAGACCAGTGAAAGCTTCTACTGATAATATATTTATTGCAGAAGAAGGAGAGAGAAGCACAATGATCAAACAGATAAGGGAAACACAGTAAAATATATTTTATTATGGGCAAAGCTAAACCATATATAAATATGGAGATGAATTATAAAAAGTAATAGTAAAAATATTTTTTCCTCTCTATATTTAAGAGATGAGTATTTGCAGATTTATAGCCCTTGGGCAAAAATTGTGTTCTTTTTTGCTATACTTTCCCCCCACCCCAAAAAAGTACTTTTCCTGAAACTAATCTAAATAAATGGCTTGGGGTCTGCAGTTTGAATATTGTGGTAATAAAACTGAGATAAAGGATTATGGTGGTGGTATGCTGAAGTGTTGCTTGCAGGTAGATTTCTAGGTTTGTTTGTTTTTTAAGTTTGAAGGAGAAGCAAAGTAGCAGTGGCTGCTGAACCCGATGTAGCATTTTCTTTATAGTCATTACTATTTTGGAATTTCACTTTTAAATGGCTGTGGTCAAATAAGAGATGAAGATAGGCTTTGAGGTCTAAAATGATACTTATTCTCTATATCTTCATAAACATTTTTTTTAAAAAAGAAAGAATAATAAATTGTACATTTTCCCAGGCAATATACACAGAATCTTTCCATCTGTTTTATATCTACATTAATGGATTGGTCAGGCCAAATTTACCAATTTATGAGTCAAGATAACTTCCAATGTTCTTATTTCTATAAACACATGAAACATGCACTCCAGATGTCTAGATTATTTTCTCCCTTGCAATATCATCTTATGTTTTGTAAGAATATAAAAACTGTTTTATTGATTAAACTATTTAATCCAATCTTCTGCCTACAGAAGTAGCCAGGATAGGTCTAGGCAGCTAATGAAATTCAGCATGCTTAAGATGGTATTTCCTGAGAATGCCCGTCAGAGGTATACTACCTCTGAACAAAGAAGTTCCATTTTAGATCTTGATATTGCAGATAGACCTCTGATCCCCAGCAAACAATGATCAGTTATGAGTTTTCATTAAAATAATAATGCATTTAGCACATTTTAGCAGAGATGGGCCATACATGCTGGAATTTGCTAGTAATTTTTAGTCTAAAAAGTAAGGTTTCCCATTTCTGCATTTTAAATTAGAAGACTGTGCATTTTAAGGGAAATCCCTGTTGAACTCAGTAGAACTTATCTCCTTAGAGAATATGTTTAACAGGATTGCATTGTTACTACACATTCTGTGTGATATGCTGTCAAGTTGGAACTGACTTAGCTATCCTAATATCCATACCTTTCAAAGTAAATAAAATATTTAAAGAGAAGTTTTACCAGCTCCACTATGCCCAGAGAGTTTTCATAGCTGAGCATGGATTCGAACCCACATCCTCTGGGTCCTAATCCAGTTCACTGGCTACCACACTCGGTATCTGCACATTCTACAGAACAGTGCATCTAAATTCTTACATATTTACCAGGTTATCAATGGGTAATTACTAAGTGTTTACCAACTGGTTAAATTTGACAAGCAATTATATATAATTAATGCACAGCATGGGGTATTGGGTTGGTTGATGTTGAACTCTGCTCCAACAAGATTGGTTGCAAATTTGTTTGTAGCAAAATATAGAAGAACTCTCATATTACCCAGCAAAAAGTTAAAGATAAAAATAAATTTGGTTCACATAATTGTAGATCTCTTTCCTCCCCTTTCATTCACTCATCTATACTTAACTAGTCAAGTATATTCTGATTTGGTTAAAACTCTAAGGTTAAGGAAATGTTCTTATTTTAGCCATTATTTATCTTGTGCTTCTTTTCACTGTTCCATGCCAATAGTTGCACCTGGGGTTTCTCCAGGACATGTGATTCCAAGAAAAGATGCATCCATGTTATGCAGAGTAACTTCTAAAGGCCTCTATTCTGATTCTCTCTCGCATCCAACCAATTTTTTATTATTATTTCAGTCTCTAATTATTGTTTGTCTTTATAACCGTCATAGGCTAGGAATCTGGGACAAAATGCTTTTCTCATTTCAGGCTCCTCAAATGAAAAGAGGCATAGGAATTATTATTATTCACTGGACTAAGTTTTGCTGAAAATGTAATAATTATTAATTTAATGTTGAAAGAAGATAAGCTTTGCTGCATTAAAGTTTTATTAATAGACAACAGGGTGGTTCAGTTTCCAAGAGCCAAGGGGTTTGTGAAAGTTATGGACCAGCTGGACAGTTAAAAACAGCCCTCGGACATGCATTTCGAGTGGCTGAGCTGCCTTTGGCAATTTTTAGTAGAAGAACTTGGGATAAATGTGGAACAGCAGCTGGCTACAAGATGTTAACAACCTTCTTAATGATTCCAAGAGTCTTTGTCTTACATGAGAGTAGGCCACTGCAGATAGATGGCAACCTTGTAATTTCTTTGTGCGGGGTCTTAGACTTTACCTTAGCCAGGCAGTCAAAACCTGAGAGGGGAATGTAACCAGAAAAGGATTGACCATTTATGTAATTCTTAGTGAGCTCAAAATATAAGTATAATCTATCATTTAAGTATAGGTTAGAAGGGTATTTTAACTGTTAATTTTGTATCTGATGGCAGCAGCAAAGCCTTACAAAAAGAAATAACCAATACTTCTGTTCAGATGAGTAAATCTGAGTTGATTAACTGATTCTGCAAAATCTTTGTGCTGAAGGCCATATCTTAATTCTGTTGATCAGGAACTTAACCAAGTCATTCTCCATTGCCTTGCAACCTTTTCCCAATTTCAGTTTGTTCTTCCCCCAGGATCTTACTAGAGAAACTTGTGATTTGCATATTGTTCCTGACCCTTAAGCAAATTATTCATGTAGCAGAAATAATTTCTTAGTTGTACTTTGTAGTCTAGCTTTTTAGGATTATTATTTTCTCCATTTCATGTCAAGCCCTTTCCTGAAGACGTTCTGCCTGTTGGCTTCTCATGATTTCTGTCCTCTCTGGAAAAATATTGGAGGTCAGATGTCTCAAACAATAAACATTGCAAAGGTAACGTGTGTGTGACAAAATGACTCCAACTGAATCAGCCATTTAGGTCCCTCTAATTTCAAACTTAAAGACAGTGATTTATGTTTAAGTATTACATTAATTGAGATGATTCTGCATCCCCTCTTTCCCAAATAACTTAATTGGCTAAGTTAAAATCAAACTGTTAATTCTGGTCTCTGGTCAAACCATGGTTCTGGTGAAAAGGACACCATGGGGTCTATGTTACATTATTGCTTTTCTAAAGTATTCTGCAGTTGGCAATTTAGTCAAAATAATATGGATCTGATTTATCAGTGATTACTCAGCTTTTACAGAAGCTAGCTAGAATAATTATTAAATTCCCAGAAAATTACTAAAACCATTTTTTTGGAGTGCTGAATTATTTTAAAAGTAAATTGAGAGAGATATTTCAATCAAAACAAATAATACATTTCCTGTGTGTCACTTTTAGCACAGGGAAATAGTCTAAATGTACAAAAAGATTACATACTGTTAAAGGCACCCTTAAAATTATTTCTAAATACAAGATTTGATCACGATCTAGTTGGTTGAAGTTATGTATAAAGTTAGTCAGTCATAAGTGTTTTCTTAATTTTGGTGGGAATTATGTGTATCTGCCTTAGTCTTGATCATCTAACACATTCTTTTCTCTCAACACCTTATTAATCAAGAGCTGAAAAACCTTGTAAAAATGGCAGGTACACACAAACATACTCACAAGAATATGCATTAAAAGAAAATAGTTACATTCATTCAGAAGCAGTAGAAACTCTGAGAAATACAGCAGCTATGTTTAGGAATTCAACTTCTGAGGAGAGTGTTTTTTTAATTCCGAGAGTGATTTCTCTGTCTAAGCAACAAATAACATTTTTATTGATGTTTCTTCCCTTTTATTCTTGTGGAACACAGTCTGGTTCTCTTAAAATCAATGGTATTCTATCAGTTTTAACAGTAGGGAAAAACCTCAAGTCTCAGGCTGGCTCTAAAAGGCTGTAAATATTTCTTATGGATTATTAACAATACACCTGTTCACATAATCTTAAATTTTCTACAATGTACCCCCTGGGGTTTTTTTCCGAACCAATGCAAAGTTATTTCATCATTTATATCTTCTTAATATTGACTTAGGCCCAGGCTAAACAAGCTATAGCTAGTTGGATAGCTCAGTGAGTAAGATATCTGGCTGTGGACTTAGAGATTGAGAGATCCGTTTCAGATAGAGCCAACCTATGTGGCCTTGGGGAAGCTGCACAGTCCCAAGAAGCCCAAAAGGAAGGAATGGTAAACCATGTCTGAGTACTCTGCACCTAGAAATCCCTAAAAAAAGGTTGCTATAAGTAATAATTAATGATTGCTATTATTAAGTGCAGAGCCTCAGATTATGAGGGATATCTAAATTTTAAAAACTGAATAACTTATTAAAATTTATTGATAATTCAGTAATTATTAAATTATTAATAAATATACTAAGTAATTTCTTGATAATAATAAATTACTTTTCTAAAATTTTACATAATCAGAATATGACACTGTTTTGGATAATGATATAAGCATCATCTCGTTTGAGGTATATTCAACTTCTAATTTATATTTATAGTAACAAGGGTGTGGCCTCATTAAATGGAGTGGGAGGAATATCACATGATTCAAATGTTGGCTTATGCTGCTGTCTTGTGTTCTGATGTTGAAGCACTGAGTATGGGTCTAAAGCAGAGTTTCCTTGTATACATGCAGATATTTCCACTGGTAGAATTGGTGACCTGTATTATATAACATATGCAAAGTATTTTTTGTTTCTTTGTTTTAAAATTGGCCTTTCAGCCAACATGGGAGCTGTATATTCTTTCTTGTTCTTAGATGTTGCTATTATGATTCTAGATAAAACAGGAAAGATAACCATGGTGACTTCAGGTACTTTTTAATGGGTCTACTCTAGTTGCAACTTACTACACTTAGCAATAGGACTTCAGCCTATATATATATCCTGGCACACTGGACCTTTGCACAAAATGGCAACCATGCAAAGGTCCTAGCATAACAACATTCTGGGTCCAGTACAATTTGAGATGGACTGTTGTAGCCCCCATAACCACTTTGTTGAAATGACTCCACCTAACCAGAAAGTGTTGTGACTTGGCACTATCTCTCCTCCACACCTTAACAGGAGGAGCAAACGGCTGTATGAACGGAGGAGTTAGTATAATTCCACCCAGTCCTAGTATAAATGGTTTTTATCGTATTAATCTTTTATTACTTTTGCTTCTCCTTCTCCATTCTCTATTTTCCCTCTATCAGAGATGCAGTTATAAATTCTCAAGTGTGGAAGTCCTCATGACACATATCTACACATAAACACTCCACATGTATATCAAAGAACAGCAATATATACCTGACCTTTTTTTTTGCACCTTTACAATTTTTTTCTTTTTCACACAGACTCTAGCTTTAGCACAACAAACTCTTCCCTGAGAACAGAACATGCTGCTTCAGCACTTCAAAGATTCCAACTTAACAGTTCTGTATCAGCCCACAGCTGTTTAGCACTAGCTAATTACTTTATCTGTTGCCAGGATGTTGATGTGATCAGTACTTTGAACGTTCTTCACCAGTGTTCATATAAGAATATAATTGTCACTTTCTGCATCCCATTTTACTCAGATCCCATCTTCTCCACCATGTGGCCTCCATAGTGTACTCCACAGCTGAAAGTCTGTTGCTTAGTATAGTAAACCACAACTATAAAAGGTCCATTGAATCAATGGAACTTACAAAGCAGTTGACTCGCAAATCCCCACTAACTCAGTGGGTTTACACTAACTGTGACTGTCCTAAGGACAGGATTTCAACGCACGGGTTTGAAGATATGGATGATAATAATGATTGTGTGACATCAGGTCAGTTCTAACTTGGTGACCCTTTCCAGGGTTTTCTAGGTACAGAATATACAAAAGTCGTTTACAATTTCCTTCTTTTGGGGGGGGGGGGGTGCCCTGGAACTGTGCAGCTTGATATGGATATTAATCCATAAATCTCCATGTGAAAATAAATCTTTTAGTTTTAAAGATGTCATAAAACTTTGTTTAGTTATATATGCACAAATAGACTAACATGGCTACCTCTTTGAAAATTACCAGTTTATTAGTAACACCATGACAACAGTCCTGTCCACAGTTGCCTGGAAGTAATGTCTACTGAATTATGTGGTTCTTAGATATGATTGAATAGAATAAACCTGGAAATCAGATTATATGTACAAAAATAATCAGATAGATGAAATACAACCACTGATCTTGTAAAGGTGTGCTACAATTTAAAGTCCTAGTATAAAGAAGGTGTCCCATTAAAGAAAGAAGTACCCCCTTTTTGCTTAGTTATTTTTCTCAAGCAAGAGCAAAACCTGAAAGCCCCATTATAATTTCATTCGCTTGCCAGAGCAAGGAGGATCTTGCTATGAAAAGAAACCAAGAGTATCCCACATTTACCTTCTGCTATGACCTTGAATCTGTGCTGTTTGACTAGAATTTACTGCATACATTCCAAATTGCACATCATGGGGATCAGATGGTGTTCATCCAAGGCTTCATACAAAAGTCAGATACAGAGCTTAGTTGCAAAAAGCTGAAGTTTTCATGAAGCTGTTTAAAATTAATTAACCAAAATTGCCGTCTGTTCTAGAGAATTCAAGAGTTTTCCTCATGTTGGTCTTTAAAATATATCTTTGTTCTATCATCTTGATAATACTTTTAAAAGTAAGACATTTTAGCCTAATTTACTGCTCTACTAATTACTGTCACTGGGTTTTTGCAGTTTTGATTGTTGCTTGTTTTTGAAGTGTTTTAAAATTACTTTGGGGACTGAACTTGGCAGAAAGGTGGGTCAATTTATAATACAAAAGTAAGTTCCACAAATTGATTCTGAAAGTTCCTTCAGTTTCAGTGTGATTTCCTATGTAGCATGAAGAACTGCCAATCAAGCAAAACAAACACAAAACTAACACAGTGTATAGATCTCCTTGTGCTGTTATTTAGAAACTTGCCTTAGCATTTATGTTACTAGGAGCCCTGCCAGATCAGATCAAATCCCTGTCTAGCCTATTCCCATGGTTGTCACCCAGATGCCAATGGGAAATCCACAGTAGGACATGAGTGCAAAAATATAACCATCCCATTCTACTATACAAAGTTATATTGTCTCTGTTCTGGAGGTGATGTACAGCTACAATGACTATAAGTCACTGACAGACAGTTATTATCTTCTGACTCTCTAATCCACATTTAAAGTCAGCCAAATTGGTGGCTATCACTGCATGTTATAGTGAAATAATCTAATAATGTCTGATAACTAGTGTTTGATATACAGTCATATACCTTTTCTCCATAAAGTTATATTTATGTGTGACCCTTCTGTCTGCTAGGGAAAGTTACAGAGAGAGTGAAGTTATCCCTAGTTAAACTGCAATTGTAACATAATGTGTGTATAACAATAGCATCGTTACTGGAAAAATGAAATTGCTATGGGTAGTAATAAATAATTCTTGTGTAATTCTCACCACCCTGTAAAAAGATTCCATTTTTTATTTGCTTTTTTATAACAAGGAAGAGAACGGTACCAAGCTTGAGAAGTATATGACATAATTAAAGACATGCAAATATATTGCCAGACTTTCTTCTGAATCAGAGACATATTAGCTCGAACCTGACATTCTTAATATATGTAATATACTGGCTTCTACACCTGGAGATCATTGAAAATTTTTGTATTCTTCATATATTGTGCTAATTTGAGCACCCCAAATTTCTTACCAATTTGTAGTGGTGAACCTAAACAGGAAGTGAACAAGTTTAAAATATTCCTGGCAAACGTAGGTGGCAAGATTTGCATCATTGATGGCACAGTTCAGGGCATGAAATAAATTAGCTAATTTGATATGGACTGTATTAATTGCTTTAAATAGAATATTGGTTATTAAATACTGTTAGTGGTTCATTGTCTGATTTTAGATGTCTTTCCTTCTGCTATAGCTATCTGTTTGACTGTTCCTAACAGTTCTTTTTTAAAAAAATCATCCTATGACTCTGATGGGTTAAATAGAAATACTTGTACCCAGCTATGTGAAATCCAAACTATCCCCCTCAAAACCAGGACATTAGTTGCACTAATAGCTATCTTAAATAATGCCAGATTGCAGGAGCTTTTTCAGCTGCTGAGATAATATATGCAAAGCGCTTTCACCATTTAAAAGGTGTTATATAAATGCAAAGGGCTAATAGCATTTATTACCATTAAACAATAATGATGCCTTGGAAACAAGATGATTTGTTCAATTTATATTCTGTGAAGGCATAACTTGGTTGATGAATATGGTAATGAAGAATAGATCAGTTTCAAATCCCTCTGGGATTTGGGTCAATCGTTGAGCACCATAGGAGACTAACCCCACTTCTTAGCTGCAGAGGCCCAACGATGTGAGGATGATTAATATGTGCTCCAAGCTTGCCTACCCCCATAACATAATGTCCAGGTTGTGGGCTCACCAGCCTGACAGGTGCTGGATTCCCATTATTTTCCCCTACCCACCCATATCTACATTTTGATTCTTTCCAAACCATGTTAATAGCAAACCAATTGACACCTTTCATTTCCGGTGTTCTTATTAGTTTCCTTGGCTTCTCTTTCATTCCATTTCCTTTCCCTAATACAGTTTTTCTGGTGAGGTCAGGTGATTGAGGCATCCCCCCCTGCTGCTCCTGCCTGTTTCCACTGCCTGTGAATTAGTTCTTGTGGAGGCAGCATTTCCTGCTACTGAGTGACAAGAGGTGCTGTATCTGCCAAGATGAATTCATTTCTCTCCCTCCCCCCATCCCTCTCTCCTTTCTTCTTTTTCCTTCTTTACCACCTTCTCTCTACCTCTCCTTTGTTTTTAATTGCTATCTCTCTCTCTCTCTTCCTTACAATTTCTCTCTCTCTCTCTCCCTCCCTCCATTTCTCCGTCCCCTTCCCCCCCCCCCCCCACATCCTCCTTTGTATTCTTTCATTCCCAGCAGGGCTCATGCATACAAATTGACCCCCTCCCAGCCAGTAATGTGACCAAAGCTCTTTGTGGCTCCTACAATCTCTATGGTAACTGTTCGGGGGTGGATGGGTGGGAGTGTCTCAAGAGTGGCGGTAGACCTAGCACTTAGGCCCGGCTATTGTTGTTCTTGCTTAAATCACGGAGCATCCCTAGGGATCACCTGACCACTCTTTCAAAACAACAACAACACAGCTCTCACAATGGGTATAAATAGCTTTAAACGTCAGCAGTAAAACTACCAGATTTCGGTATGAAACTGTTTGGAGTTTGATGAGTATTATGTTTGAAGGGTTGTCTCAAAGATCTGATAGAAGATGTCTTGTCTTCGATGCTATATTTTCTTGACTAGTACATATACTAATCCTTATATGGAAAACTCCTTCTACTGATGTTTATTCTCATTCTAGAGACACAGGTTGCATTACAAAAAAACCACACAGATGTATATTACTGCAACAAGCAACAACTGTATTTCTGAAACTGTTACTGTACTGAGGACTGAGAGGCTTGGAGGCATGAATGTCAGCTTGGACTATCTAATTAATTCCAAACAAGAAAGCAGCAGTGTAGAGTCATAGAAATAAAGTAAAATCCAAAATCTGCAAAATAGGCAAGGTTCTAGGTTCTCCAGAACTCTTTATCAGGTTACACAGTTAAAAAAACAACCCTCCACAATACTTTCCCTAACATCTAGCAGAAACAGATTCCTTATCGAGAACTTGAAAAGTTGTATATTGAGTGAATTTACAGCTGAGTCACTGAAATGCCCTTACTGTAGAAATATGGGTGCAGTCATAGTTTTAAAACACCTCTGTGTCCTACTACTGGAGCTACTGAACCTGTGCTAAGAGTGTGATGTTCATGTTGCTTTCAGGTAGTCTGGTTTCTTATCTAAAGAAACAAGGAGGCTAAACATTTACCTGTCCCTCCCCGTTAAACAGGGCTGGCTTCATCCTGGTCATGAAGCTGAAGGGAGCAGCAAGCTTAAGCTGGTGTGTGTGTGTTACTGAATCTACTGTCTATAGGGAACTAAGGCAAACAAGCAAGCACTAAGCGTTTTTAACCTTTTCCCCTTCTTGCAAGTTTTGCAGGTTGTTTAGGTACTAACGGTGGAGAGACACTTGCTTACTCACTTACTTACTTACTCACTCACTTACTAACTTAATTAATTAATTAATTAATTTATATCCCGCTCCCATTAGTGTCACATCACTGCTCTGGGTGGGTTACAACTCGTAAAACAGAAAACAACAATAAAAATAGAAATATTAAAACCAATAGCAATAACCCTTTAAAAAACCCAAAAACATCACTTCCATTAGTTACCTTTAAAATGTGTTTTTTAAGTTGCAAGTTGGATGCCATTTATTCTAGATAAAGATAAATGTTATTTTGGGGAGAATCAAAGGCACTCCTTCCTTCAGGATACTATTCATTCCTCAGGTAGCCCCACTAGCCACCACTAACAATGTCTAAGAGAAACCTCAATATGTGAAAGGGGAAAAGAGATACCTTTCCTCAAAACACATCAAAAGAAGTGAGTTACAGGCCACAGAAGCTTAGGTGAAATAAAACTTATCCATCTTTAAGGTGCCGTAAGACTCTGTTTCTTTTGCTGCAATAGGCCCATCTGGACATAAGTGAGTGAAAATTTGATTATTCCAATTATTTTGGAATAATATGACTGCAAAAATAGTTCTTTTAATAATTAAAAGAAATAGCAACTTTCCATTTATTCCTCCTCAAGATCACTTCATATGGATGAGTTAACCCACAAGCAATCCTTAACCAGTTTCTCACATAACAAGGACAGTAAAATGGGGGTACATGTACATCACTGTAATACTTGCAGAAGGGGGCTGAGAGGACTGTAATTTGTATTAGCAATTTTCAGGGATGTTGGCAAGTCTCTGGTACCAAGTCCCGAGTCCAAAGCCTCAAGTCCAAGCCCCTATTTAAAACAAGTTTTTTCCCTTGGAAAAAAGGGAGGGAGTGGGTGGGTTCCGAGACAGGAGTTGAGGTCGAGTAATTGAAAAAGAAACCCGACTTAAGTCGTAGTCGAGTCACTACTGAGACTTAAGTCTGACCTGACAGTGAGTCCCGTGACTGGAGTCCCCATCCCTGGCAACTTTGGGAACTGAGCTATGTGTTTGAAATTATTCTTGATTAATTGTTATAAATAATAAGATTATGTCTTTATGTATACATGAGATTTCATCTGAGAATTAGTTGTCAATATCATGTCCCTCTGAGTTCAACTAATGTAAGTTTCATTGATTTCAATGGGTCTACCTCATGAATGACTAGACTTAGATTCAACTCATTGTGAATCTGAAAGAAAAATGTAAGGTATATTCTCGAACGCTTTCATGGCCGGGATCCGATGGTTGTTGTAGGTTTTTTGGGCTGTTTGGCCATGTTCTGAAGGTTTTTCTTCCTAATGTTTCACCAGTCTCTGTGGCTGGCATCTTCAGAGGACAGAAGTTAGAACTGTGTTCACCAGAACACAGACAGAGTTCTAGCTCCTGTCCTCTGAAGATGCCAGCCACAGAGACTGGCAAAACGTTAGGAAGAAAAACCTTCAGAACACGGCCAAACGGCCTGAAAAACCTACAACCAAAAATGTAAGGGTTAGGATTTTCCTTCACATAACATTTTACCTTTCAAAAACAAACAAACAAAAAATCAACAACAAGCCAGCTGTGGGAAGCATCTACAATTGCAGGACTCACTCTAAGTGAGCAGAACATGCCCATTCTGCATCCCGTCTATTAGAAAGTCTGGTAAAGTATTTTATATTTTACCTATGGGATAGAATCTAAACTTTCTTCTTTTCCTATGTTTGTTTTATTCATCCCAGGTTGGCATTTGCACTTTAATACCAGATATCACTGTAAGAAACATAATATTTATTAGGCAATTAAATTTTATTGCCTCCACCACTGCTGGAAAAAAACCTATTAGTAAATCCACAGAATATTTCATTGCCCTGTCACATACCACAAACCATATGGTTTTCAGCATTTGTTTTTTTTTAACCCTGATCTTTAATTAAGATAATTAATAAACACCAGTTCTGCTAAAATAATCTACAGATAATGGCACTGGTTAATGAACTGTATTGCCCTTATATGCAGACTGTTTCACAAGAGACAGAAGTGAAACAGTTAACATTGTGGGTATTTAAGTGGTCATAATTAGTAGTCTATTAACATGAATAGGGGAAGTTCTCACTTTGGATGGCTATTGTTTCATTCTCTGTATTTACAGACTCAAGGAGACACTGATTCATTATTTGTGGGATTTGTTTGTTTTAAAACACTTAGATGAACGTTGCATCTTAAAATGAAGGGTAAACTTAAATAACTATTTAAAAAGAAAAATAGTATTTGAGTGTTGGAAATTTTACTTTTTTGAATTACAACTCCCAGAATCCCCCAGCTAGAAGGGGAAGAGGTCATGCTGGATGAGGGGGGTGTCCTTGAAGTTGTAATATCAAGTATTAACAAATAGTTTTTAAAAATAACTTTTCCAAGCTCTGCTTAGAGCACTGCATAAGAAGCAGCATTATCCCAAAGTGCATTGTTTGACTGTTTAGCCCACCATTGTCAACTCTGACCAGCAGCAGCTTTTCAATGTCTCAAGTAAGACCTTCTGTATTACCTGCTATATGATCAGTTCTTCTTGCTGTAGATTGCACCTGCTACTTTCTACATGCAACAAATGCATTGTTCCACAGAGTTTTGCTCTCTCCCACAGAGTCATTCATGGCTTGCTCACTGGAGAACAAAACTACATTACATGTGAGTTGCTGTGTCCCATTAGCCCAATTGTCACATTCAGGGCCAGCCCTTGACTGGAGCAAGCCTTGGACAAAGTGCACTCTACTGAACTCACTCTTCTCAGTGTACTATTGTAACTTGAAGCAATTCTATTAAAATGTATTTTCTTTTTATTTTGTGATGTTGTTGGATCCATAGACATATGAAGATAAAATTTCAAGCCAAGCTTTGGAGCAATTTTTGGCGCACCAAGGTCTTGGGCCTGTTGAGTAAATTTTTTACACTTTTTTCTTTTGATCAGCAAATCAAATGCAGAACAAAGGCAAACAAAGTAAATATGGAGTTTGAAACACTGCATGATGTTCTCTTTTGTCTGCTGTTTTGGTTGGTTTCAGCATTTTTAGCCTGCTTTTTTATCAGAATAATGAAGATGGGAAAGATACATACAACTTTTTTTTGTTTGTAAAATAAAAGTCAAAAGTATCAGATCAAAATTACATGGAGAGAGTAAACCTAGTAGATTACGTAGGTGTTGTGGCTGCCATGAACACATGTTGCTAGAAAGTACAACAATAGTGTAAAACCAGCACAATTCAAAGTGCTGGTTTTAACCTATAAAGCCCTAAATGGCCTGGATCTAAGCTATCTCAAAGACCATGTCTCTCATTATGAGCCGGCTTGGGTGTTAAGATCATCAGGAGAGGCCTTTCTCTTGATCCTGCTACTTTCACAGATGCATCTGATGCAGACAGAGGAGAGAACCTCCTCTGTTGTTGCTCCCAGACTTTGGAACTGCCTCCCACTGGAGGCCAGGTTGGCTCCATCTTTGCTATCCTTCCACAAGCAGGCAAAGGCCTTTCTCTTCAGGCAAGCCTTCCCTCAGTAATTAGCTACCTGTGTGTGATTTTTATATATGATTGTTATGCATTACTGCATTGATTGGGTTTTTAGTACTATTTGTGTTTTCCATTTTTCAGAGTGGCATTTTTCCCCCCAATTGTATACTTACTGTTCTTAGGTTTAATATTGCCTTTAAATGATGTAAGATGCCTCTTTACTATTGTTCTTAGCTTTAATATTTGTCTTTAATGATGTTAACTAGAGATGGGGGTATTTGTATTCATATACGAATACGAATATCCCCACACAGGTGGCGTTAACAAGGGTCCAGCCCCATGGGGCCGGACGGTCCACTCACTGATCCGACGCAGACGTGGATGGCGCAATTCTACGAATGGCTCCACGGCGCGTGATCCGCTCACCACTCCTGGCAGGAGGCGGGAGGACAAGCCTCGCTGCAAGGTCGAAGAGTGGCGAGTGTATCGCGCGCTGCGGAGCCATTAGTAGAATAGCGCCATTCGCATCCGCGTCGGATCAGTGAGTGGACCGTACGGCCCCATGGGGCTGGACCGTCGCTAACGCCACCTGTGCGGGGATATTTGTATTCGTATACGAATACCCCCATCTCTAATGTTAACCACCGTTGTATACTCATTGTTTTTAACTTTAAATATTGCCTTTCACTGTTGTAAGCCACCTTGGGTCCTTTTCAAGGAGAAAGGTGGGGTAAAAATATTTTAAATAATTAATTAAATAAATGAAACTACAACAGACATGCCTTCAGTGACCCTGCAAACAACCTACTCAATTCCTATATTAGGGACTGCACTGGTGATGCAACAACTATATGTCTCATGAGATAGAGAAGGTCAGCCTTTGTGGGCTGAACTGGAGACATTGCTGTACCTGACAAGAAAAACAAAACAAAGCTGGAAGCAATATATAAAAGAGAGAGAAACAATAATGTTGTGGCTGAAGAAATGGACTGTGACTATGAAAGCTCACATTAAAATATAGGACTTAATGTTTTAAGGTGATGCAACATTTTCGTCTCATTCATTCATTGTCTTTGCATCTGTTTTGCTTGTTTTTGTTTCCCGTCTGATACGCTTGCACATGCTAACATAGCTACCTCTTTGAACATGGACATACTTGCCACACACAAGAACTAAAGAGAAGTAGGCAATAGCAAGTGGCTTAATCAGGCAAACCCTGTGGCTGCAGCTGTCAAAGCAGTGACAAACACACTGAAGAGACTGCTAGTTCAAATCCTTCTTTGCAAAATATTTTACTTCGTCCACTGTAAGAAAAACATTAACAGGCAGTTGCAACAAGCAAGAGAAGAGCAATGCAGTCTGGACAACAACAGCAGACATGTACCCACAGTTACTGGCTTAAATTCATAGAGGATTTTACTTCCTTCACAAAAGCCATTTTTTGTTGAAAGGGTGATGGTCACTCCTCGGAGATGCCCTAAGAGTTCAAGCTCTTACGGCATCTTGACTAGGTGCTCAATGGCAGGAAATTACACCTGGCTTTTAAGAATCATGTAATAATGTATAAACTCTAATAGTTTTCAGGGCCTAAATAATAATTATGTGAGTTTCCATATAAAGTAGTGCTCCCCACAAAAGGGAAGATAAGATAAATTTACACATGGATTAAAATGCAAAATCACTATTTCAGTAAAAACCACAATAAAACTTCAAATGTACACTCATGTACCACCCTACTGTCTGTACGCAGGTGCTATATGAAGATAAGCTAAAGGCAATCTTTACTGCCTGCGCAAATTCATAATCTAAAAGGACCTCAGATGCTGCTGCTTCCTGGATACTGTTGTGCCCTCTTTGTTGAGGGCACAAGATCTCCCTGGGTGGTGTGTCATCAGAGCAAAGGTCTTGCCCTCTCACTAACCTAGCTAGCAGTCAAGGGAGCTTCCTAGGAAGGCAAACAGGATGCTGGGGATAATTAGGAATGGGATCTAAACAGTAGAGAAAAATCAGTGACACATATATATCTTTGGACTGTTAGATTGTTCTGGTCTGTGCAGAACAATTAGCTAGCTCCTGTTATGCACACTAATCCTGTTCATAAGAATGGCATTGCTTATTCTTGATTATTTACCCTGTCTTTCTGTGAGTCTTTCCCTTTGTTTATATTTTGTGCAGACAGCTCATTATGACCTTGAGATCCAGGTGCCATGGATCACCTGGATTCTTCTGGAAAGGTTACTCTCTTGTTAATCTTACACAGAATGAAGATCTAGTTTTCATCACCACCACCATCATAATCATCATCGTAGAACTGCAGAGCTGGAAGGGACTCTATGGATCATTAATTTCAGTCCCTGCAAAGGAGCAACACGTTTTCTCAGCCAAATCTGTTCACTAGAAGCTAATGAGAAAGTGCTTGTAGTTTTTCTGAGAGGGCACTGCATTTGCTGAATATTTGGCTGGTGCTGTTGAGCAGTGAAAAGGACAAGATCCTTTTCTGGGGACAAAGAAAATAAAAGATGATACCCAGAATCGTGTTCAGAAGAATCTACTCCTACTGGTACTGACCTTTAAATGACTTGGACTCGGGGATGCCTCTTCCCTCATCAATCTCCCCCTGCTCTTAAATTAGGGGAACAGGAATAACTCATTCCACAAATGAGGAAATAAATGTAATGGTGACAGCACCCCTACAAAGCCCTGTTTTTAGGGCATTTATAACTTGTGAATTGCCACCGTAATTAATATTCAGCTCTTCAAAGGACCTCTGGTTTATGAACGTGGAATATTGTGCTTCTGTACCTACAATTCCAAAAGCTAGGACATGACCCAATATTGTTGCACAATATCATGCCTGTGTTACTAGCAGGAAAAGGGATGCCAAGCTTTACATAGCAAAGGGCAGCCTGAATGTTGACAAAAACCAATGGCAGCAGTCAAGATGGTCTACAAAATACTTTCTTGTGCTCACTACCATTCACAAAGTGATACCATGCAAAGGAAAATCCCAGAAGCTGACTCCTTTTTTCATCAGTTAACCACTTCTCACCCAAACACAAAGCAATTGTCAGGGCTGTTTTTCAACAAGTGTTAATGGTAGTGAGCAGAAGAGAAATTCTGATGAGGTCTGAGGGTTGATCTTCCCAGGGCCACCCTATCCCTGGAAGGTGGCCATACCACAAGCAGTGAGGTTGACAATCTTGCCAACATCTCCTCTGGAGGTGGAGGATGAGGAAGTGACAGGAGGGGCTTGCCCTTAACATTTGAATAGTGAGAAACCTTCTAGAAGGGATGAGACATGGCAGGGTTGAAAGGATCTGGAACAGAAGAGGGAGACTCTGAGGGTGTAAAGGGGGAAGGGAGAATACAGAAAGGGAAGGCACTAGTGGCAACAGGCTGTTGAGGAAGAAGAAGAGAAAGCAGGAGAGGACAATGAGGGGGAGACCTGGGCGAAGGTTTTGGAGTGGCCCCAGCATGAACCGTCTAAAGAGGTCTTGCAAGGCCTCATGTTTCAGCTGGCTGAAGGAAGCTATAGTACAGAGGAGGCACCAGCAATCGCCTACTGATTCTACCCCAGTGCAGCTGTAACAGTGAAGGAGGCAATGACAATTCAATTGCCTCCAACAACTTGAAGCTGAGGTAACTACTCCCCATCTATGAACACTGAGGCTGAGCAGAATCAGGCTGATTTGAATGGACCAGAGGAGAGTTTACCTGATGAGAATCATTTGAGGTTGTTTTGTCAGTTAAGAAAGGTTGTGCTGAAAAGAATCTGTGACTCCTGCCCATATGTCTGGACCTGTGGAACCCTGTGGCGCCCCCTCCTAACTTAGGTTCTGGGGGCACACAGGGGGATTTTGACCATCACAGGTAACACTGAAATGCAGATAGTCCATATGTAGAAGGTAACTATTAAGGATGCTCCTCTGTGCTAGATTGAGACAGCCAGGGCTTCCAAACATGGACTACCATCTTTTGATTTGTGTTGTACTTCTGTTCAGTCAAAGAGGTGTGTTATGCAAATGATTTTTTCAATTTTCTTTCTTTCTTTCTTTTTTCATGTGTCAATTGTGTGTTGATTTACATGTATCTATTACACGCCTATGAACTGCTGCTTGCTCTTAAGGCTATGCAGGATAATTAACTCTTATGCCCATGAAATGCATTTGCCTGTTACTGGGTATAGGTTAATGTTTTACAGTTGAATAAAAGGGGCTTCTGACCTCTTCATTTAGATGAGATGAGGGTGCGGTTATCGTTGATGCAATCAGCAGCTCATAATGTGGGATTTATTAGGACTGCTGAAGCATCGGTAGTGCATTTGAGACATGTCAAGAATATGCAAGTGTTCTTCTGTAGTACTAATAGATTTTTCCAGGCCTTATGTGACTCAGAGAAAAATGTCTCCAAATTGTCGCTGTATTATGGAAATTAAGTGCTGCCTTATATTAAGTGAGACCACTATCCTTTTACTCAGTACTGTCTAGATTTACTGGCAGTGGCTCTATTTGTTTTATACAAGAGTCTTTTCTAGTCCTATCTGGAGATGGTGGGGAATGAAGTTGGGATTTTGATTCAGACTATGGGTTCTGCCACTGAGAAACTGAACTACGCCTCTCCTTGAAAGACAGAACTAGCTAGGACTTATGCCTCCAAAAGAGAGGAATGAATGTGGAAATAAATATTATTTGTAATGTAGAAAATAATCAAAGAAACATTACCAACTTTGGACCAAAAAAATCCAAATCTAATATTTGGTTAATGCATTTTTGACATTGCTGTTACATGCCATCAAATAGGAGCTGACTTATAGTGTCCCAATAGGCTTTCAAGGTAAATGAGGTATTTAAGAAGTGTTGTTGCCAGTTCCAACCCCCCAGTGAGTTTCCATGGCTGAGTGGGCCACTGAACCCAGGTCTTCTGAGTTACAATATGTCACCCATCCACTACACCACGTTGGCTACCCCGTTTTGACATTACTGGTATGAAATTGTCTATGTTTAAAGATGTCAGCCAGACTCTGGCCTATATGGTTCTATATTAATTACCCCTCTCTCTAGTCTCCCTGCCTGCCTTCATGTCTGCTGCCTTGGACCAGTCCAAGATGTTTGCTGTCTAGATAAACTTATTTTTTTAAAAAAATATTTTTATCCTGCCTTTCTCCTTTAAAAGGATCCAAGTGACTTACATCATTAAAATGACAATATTTAAAAGCTAAAAACAGTGATTATACAAACAAACAAAAGAAAAATCAATTAAACCAGTCACTAAGAGAAGGTCTGCCTGAAGAGAAAGGTCCTCATTTGCTTGAGGAAGGACAGCAAAGATGGGCCAACCTGGCCTCCTGTGGGAGGGAGTTCCAAAGTCTGAAGGACAAGATGGGTCCCTTTGCCGTACACATACAGAAGCTGGCTGAACTGGTAAGTGAACTGTACTTAACACTGGCAATAAGATGTCATTTCCCACTACACCTGAAACAGAAGGGTAGCCCATGGCAGACTGTGACATACACAACTCTGTTTTCTGAGAGAAGGAAACAACTGGCATGTTCATTAGGAACAGCTAGGAGATGATCACTGCTGTTCCATAGCATTTGCTGCCTGGGGCAGTTGTCTCATTCAGCATAACTGCTGGGCTTTCAGTTTCAACACTGGTGTCCTAGCTTGTTCAACCATAGTTCCCCATGCTATCTAAACTGAGATACTGTCATTTAAGTACTACTTACAAACCAGGATATCAAAGCATGATCCCAGTTATTATAAGTTTTGTTCCAAGTCTGGTAAACCACAGCTTATCTGACTAGGATTGTGATGTTTGATCTTGGTGGATGTACTGGTCCTTGTAATCATCTATTAAAGTAATCACTATTATGCAGCAATAAAAGTAGCTTTCGTGGTATTCCCATAGTATTGTGAATCTAGATCTCTGACCTTAGTGATCAATATAGAAAGCTTCCCCCCCTCCTCTTCTCTCTATTTCTTGCTGCAAGCTGTGTCACATCTTTGTATCCTCAAAGGTTTGCCTCCAAGTATGTCTTCCCTACTTTATTGTTGATTTTCTGAAATAGATAAAGTATATAGCTGTCTGTTGTCTCTCTTAACCCTCTCTGAGCTGTACTGTGAACATATGATAACACACCACTTCCTCTTGCTTTCCCAACTTCTGTTGTGAAACTGTGGAATAGTTCCATTATAGATAAAAACATTCTAAGGTAAAAATATTCCTTGGTGTATTGGGAAAGCTACAAGTCAAACCTAAGATAAAACTGTGCATTTGGAAAGAAACATATATATGCACTCACGTATACAAATTTCCATGTGAAGACCAAAAAACCCCAAAAAAAACCCAAAACGGAACCCCACACAAAAACAAATGAAAGAAGAAAATAATGTTATTATGAACAGCAATTTAAAAATTACTTTACATACCCTGGATAATATCTTGACAAGCTATTTTCTTCCTTCTAACAGATAATTTTTATTGTTTATACACATACCCATTCATCAAATGGGTATGTGTATGGCAGGAATATGTCTTTAATTAACTATAAAACTGCTTCAGAAGGGTATTTATGTTTACTTTAAAAAATATTCTGCCAAAAAAAGGGTGCTTTTTAGAACATAGTAGAACATGGCATGATCCTCTGGGGAACAGTATGATTACTGACAGAAGCCATACTGTTGCTCTTGTGGACAATGCCAGTTACATTGCTGGCAAAATGGCTGATTCCAGGAAATGGCCGTGAGTGAGTGAACCATGTCTGCTGCCTGTCTGGCTTGACACAAAAGTCTAGTGTGATTTCTGTGCAGCAGTGTGTTTTAACTCGTCTATGCTCCTTTTACACACTGACAGAGTTATTCCTTAGGGAATAATTTCTTACCCACTCAGTAATACTGGACCAGAAATTATTTTCTATTAATAGATCTGTGTGTCCACCATTACAAATGAAAAGTTCTTGTTTATTTCTTTTAGAATTACCACGACCTCTGTGTGAATGAATAGCTCACTGCATCATATCAAAAGATGGGAGAGCTTTGAAAATGAGTTGTTGCCGTACAATCTCGCACGTGCCTACTCAGAAATCAGATGCACTGCTATCTTACTCTCACATAAGTGAATATGGTACCTTCCATTCCAGGTAAGGAATGGACAGAATTGCAGCGATTGTCTAGAGATGGGCACAAACCACTAGTTCGGCAGTTCATGCCAGTTCGTACTTTGGACAAACAGATGTTCAGTAGTTCCCTCCCCACCTCCTCCAATGGGCACCCACTCAGAGGCAGCATCTGGAGGAGGTGGGGCAGGGAATCCGGGGTGCTCCCTCTGAGTGGGTGCCCACTGGAGGACCAGTTCATGCCCATCTCTAAATAAGTAGGCATGGGACTTAATATATATCTTAGGGTTGTAAAGTAACTGATCATATGAATTCGGATATCCTGACATACCGTTTTGATCTGGTGTGCAGTGGGACACTTATTTACATTTATTGATTTATTTAAAATATTTTTACCCCACCTTTCTCCTTAAAAGGATCAAACAAATACCATACTAAAAAACATAAGCTACACCAAAACACATTCAAAGTAGTAAGGTAAAACAATTAATTTAAAAACTCCACTCAGGCAGGGAGCCAATCACTCAGGGAAAGCTTACCTGAAGAGAAAAGTCTTTGCCTGTTTGTGGAAGGACAGTCACTGACATGCAGCCTTGTCCTATAGATTTTTACTCAGATGCAAGGTCCACTGAGTAAAGCTATTTGAATGCAGTGTAACTCTCAGTAAATGTCCAAGAGATGAGGCTGCCAGATGTAAAGGAGTACATTTGTCCTTGCCAGAGCCGGTCCTGTTATTAGGCAGAGTATGGCAGTAGATCTGATGTACTAAGAAAGAGCAGCAAAATCTTTGGTTATTTAATTTACTACTTTTACTGCCATCGTTGTGTGGGAGTATTTCTGGGATATCATCTGCTTTATCTGCCAAAAGTACTCGACTGTGCATAGATATTATGCACTGTGACTGGTGGGGTGGGGGGGGAGGGAGCATTTGATGCTATGTTTCAGCCAACAAGATGTCTAGGATCACGCTTATCCCTTGCATCTTTAACAGCTGTGTTGAAGAGGCCGTTTCAGCAGGTGGAATTTGTATTTTAAACTGTCCAGGAAAAAAATCAAGCAACTATCAGCCCGCTCTCTCTGGCTCTACGGTTTACCTTCTCGTGGTGCTCTGGGACTCTGCATCTTGCTAGGCATCAATGCTAGGCATGTAACTCCACATGCTATGGAGTATTTTAGCTGGCCTTTCTCATAGAAGGCACAATAGGGGTTCAAACTTCTGGCCTCTGGCTCTGAAGCTATGCGCTGCAGTCCACATGTATACAAAATAGTTCATCTGCAGCATTTATGACCTATAAATTCTATTTAATTCATTGGAATCTACTCTCTTGTAAGTCTCAGTGTTTTAGGTATCTGACTATAGAGCCAGAGGTTGAGCGTTTGATTCCCCATAGTGCCTCCTGGAAGAAAAGCCAGCCTGGGCAGCCATGGGCAAGCTGCACAGTCCCAGAAGAAGGGAATAGTAAACCATTTTTGCTTATTCTCTGCCCAAAAAACCCTGGGAAGGTCGCCATAAGTCATAATTGATTTGATGGAACACAATTGTTTTAAAATAAGTGACATTTAGATCTCTGCAGTGAAAAACACTCGTGGTGGTAGTAATGAAAACCCTAAGATGCAAATCTAGTTGACTTTATACCCCATATAAGAAATGTATGTACTTTTCTAAGGTTCTGCACATATTGGTGAACATTATCTCTAGATTTATTTCTCATTCAGTATGATAAATCTGGAGAGGTCTTATTTATCCTCATGACAACACTTTAGATATATTAGGCTAGACTGAATGAAGATAAGGTTCCTACAATATTAACAATTGTGTAGGAAATGAAACTGGAGCAAGTGCATTGGTTAAATGGCAAACGTTGTCCTCTTTCACATTGATCCAGACATCCTATTGCACAGAGGGAAAGGATGTTCAGAGTTTTAGAAATATTTTTTTGGGGGGGATTATAGTTCCCAGAATCTGCCAGCCATTAGCCACACTGATTGGGGATTCTGGGAATTGTTGTGGAAAGAATTACTTTTCACATTTCTGGAATGTAGAATCAAACTTGGGTTCCAATTTATAAAGGTTCATTAATTTTTATTATTATAAGGTTTTAAGAAGCAAGAGGTAGCATGTAAAAACAAACAAAACATTTTCATTGCTAAAAACCAATGCTTGTTCATTCTAAAGAGAGATTCAGTAACATACGTGGGAGTAGCATAGGAAAAAAGTCGAGGAAATGTAGTTGACAAAATAATACAAAAATTAGCTGTTCATTTCTCTAGGGTTTTCAAAGTGTTTCCCCCCCCCCCCCCTTGTAAAGCAGAAACTTGCAATCAGAAATATGTAAAATTGTGTGAAGGAAAACTGGGGAGGTTCACTCTTAGCACATTTGCAACTCAGAAAGGTATGAAGAAAAGGAGATAATGCCAGGCCTTTTCATCACTCCTTCCTGTTTAGACAGCACTCATGAAAGCGAGGCCCCATTCTGTGGATTAGGACAGATGGGGGTTACCTGCCAAGACAGTCCCCGTGGAGAAATTAATATTTCAGCCTGAAAGGGCTTTGTTGGAAAACAGGCCCATGTTACTCAGGGTAAAACTTGGGGAAGTGGTATATAAATGTAATAATAAGAGATCAGCATGTGCAGCTATGGTGCTACAGTGTGTGTGAGGCCATCATGCAGGGCCATTCATACGTGGTTTGAAGCTTCTCTCAGTCCAGAAGTCCTTCTGAAAAGGTCATCACTCTTAGAACTTCTAGTGAACGTTTATTGGGCGCTATTTATATATGAATGTTCTTGACGAGAGGTGGAGCAGTGGTTCAGGTTGCCAGAACCCTGTCACCTTGATCTTATTGATAATGGAACCGTGTGAATAATCTGGAAATCATTTGTGTCAATAGCCCTGTTTCCCTGCCTGTGTGACATTTGTCATTACACCACAGTTTCCATAGATTTATTCATTTTTTTCTGTTGTCTTTAAATTTATTAGACATTTGGGCCATAAACATTTCAAATATATGTTGTCTGATTTATGGCCTGGTCCAAGTCAGTGGGGCTGTCTTGGCCAGGATCCAAGTTCTTTGGCTTAATTGGGTTGTGAACTGGACTGCCCGTTTTTATTGGACAGGTTTGTCAATTGGCACTCATCCAGTTTCTTGACTGCATGGAATATGTAAGCAGTTCAGCTACATTTACAGGGGGTGGGGGGTGAAGAGAATGTAATGTTTTATATATCCAAATAAATGTTCTTGTATTCCTTCCCTTCACTCCTTGCTGTCCAGCTTCTGAGAGTGAGCACAGCTCTTGATTTTCACTTGGTATTTAAATCAATGACTTTATCTCTCTGGAGCTGATGAACAGGTTTTCTTGTTTATTTCCACTGGCGACAAATTGATGTCACAGCTGGCCCCGCTTGTTTGAAAACCCCTTGGTACTGAGAGCTCCTGAAGCAATTTTACCTATTGTTAGAGCATGTCAGGGAATTCAATACTGATGATTTCCCAGCAGTTACCATGTTTGACTGCCGAAGTGATCATGTCACTTTACAAAACTGCCAGTTTACACTGAACCCTTAAGCCTACCTTATTCAGAAAAGGTTACACATTAGTCACAGTCTGGGAGGGACCATTTCTCATGACATATCCCTCTGGCATGTCACCTGATGGGGATGAAATTAATGATGTCTAAAGGCTACTAAAGTCATGTCAGCGGCAACTGGACAACTTCACTGCATAGGCTGTCCTCAAGCAAGGCTAGACTATAAGATGCTTCAGAAGTAATACAGGGCTAAACCATGACGGATCATGAATTCTAAACTGATTCTAGCCAATAAATAATGGCTGAAATCCTATTAATTTTTGTAACTTTGGTGTAACTTGCAGCAGGTAACTGAAAAGGTGCCAAGGCACATCTTGGTGGTGCGGCCAGGTGCATGACTAGGCACATGATCAAGATCATTCCAGCATCTCGATAATTAACCAGGATTAGCCACAGTAAATTACACAAACCTTACATGAACACCAGTAGGATTCTGGCCAATGTTTTGCAAGCATATCTGGATCTGGAAACATGGTCTGAAGGTGGTTTGCAATCCAGCATATCAGAAATTGTGGCTTGTAATTATGTCTGAATTGATGAAGGTATTATGGACTGCGGGACCATATCTGAGCAGTTTACATCTTGCTACTGCTTTCCCTATTCCTCACATACCTCCTGACACATGAATATAAGTTGCAGAGCCAATGACTTGTTAAATTGTTCTTTGTAGGTCAAAGGAACGGGCATTGATAGGATGCTTTGGAACTATTCTTTCACTGTAAAAGAAAATAAATGGGTGGACTCATATATTTGTTCCATGAACTATATCATTCTGGTTGGACTATATATACATTTATGGTGCACGACAATTATCAAGACAAGTTGCCATGCAAACAAGTAACTGACCCTATCATTAAGCAGATCGAGGTGGTTGGATGACATGAAACGACAGCAAATATTAGTTATTTGCTTTATTGTTATTGTAGATATTTATCAGAAATGGGAAAAGTTGCCCTTTAGACTAGAGTTCCCAGTTGGCATTTCCTACTTTTGGTTTTTATTGTCATGGACAGGCTGGCTGTACAGTCCAAGATATGCAGTTTGAATGTTAAATTTTTGGGTGCTTCCTTCAAACATTTTGAGGATATAGCTAAATTAAATGCATTGCTGCCAATCATCATCATCATCATCATCACCTTAGAATGCAGTGCTGGAAAAGACCCTATGGATCACTGAGCCCAGCTGCATCAAGGAAGCACAGTGGGGAATTGAACTCCCAACCTCTGGCTCCACAGCCATCATGTTGTAAGTTTAATAATTTAACTGGTGATTATTTAATAATAGTAATAAATTATTTTCATTTCACAGTGATGGGAAGGGAACTTTATGCCTACCTGTAACTGCTGTACTGGGTTGGGCAGGGGGGAGGGGAAACCATGTTCATGAGTATCATTCTTATGGACATTGGAGGTGGGAGGGTGATGGTGAAACATCTCACACTTTGTAGTCTGCTAAAAATTATAGAGATTCCATGCACAGAAAATCATGAGTGAGCAACTTCCAGCCTCCATCAATTTTGGGACTGCAGCTCCCTGTAAGAATGGATCACTAATGCAGGGTGCATCAAAGCAGTTCACAGGACAATGGACAGTCAGATGGGCCTGTGTGTATTGTTTTTCTCTTGCTTTTTCTAGATTTATATTCAGAATGGTACTTTTAGGCTCCCTTCTTTCTTTTCCTTACCTAGAATGAACAGCACATGACACCATGATGTCCGCCAAAAGACTCCCACAAGCAGGGGAGCCAGCTGTACCCATTTTCTTTAAGGGGTCTTTTCCTTTTGCACTATCCAAAAATGGATTTCTTGTATGATTTTTTTATCTTCTGCCATGCTTCCTCTCCCCATACTGGTTACTTCTATTCACTACATACAAACTCAATATAAGGCCACTCTACTCCAGTATAAGGCCAGTATAAATATCAAACATTCCCATAATTCTTCACGATCGGCTATGTTGACAATGACTGATGGGACATGGAGTCCAACAATGCCTTGAAGGCAACTTTGACATGACTGGCTGTGACGCATTTGGCATTATACATTGTTTGGCACTATTGGTTGTGTTTGTGTACTAATTAAGCAGAACAGAACTGACTCAGATATATAGGACATCGTATTTTATTTAGCTCCACCACACAGGAAGATTAAATGGCCTTATCATAAGGAGCAAAAACTTAATTTAGGTGAAGAACAGTTAATTAGCTCTCCTCCTTCAAGGAGAAACATTATAGTTTAATGAGAATTAATAATTTTACAATGCATAGGACCATATTGCCTCAAGCAAAGTGCAGGGTTACAAATAGCTATTTAAAATTAATGCCCTGATGCTATCACATATTGCTAAATTATCCGTAATGATTTTATGCCCTCTTTGTGGATAAAATGTATACTTAGGTCAGACTGGACATTAAGTAACCCTCTTAAGACACGGATACTTAGATCTTAAAACACGCTAATTGAAAGTCCTATTGGAATCAATGGGACTTACTGACAGGCCATGTGATTAGGTGTAAGGTTCTTCTGAGCAATCTATAAATCACATTAATGTCAAAATACCTAAAGCTAGTTCAGTTCCACTGAATGCTCTTTGGTTTCTGTTTAGATTCTTTCTACTCTTTATATTCTCCACTGCTCTAGAGTCAAGCATAGTATCAGTTCATTTCTGCTCCAAGTCAATTTCATACAGATTCATTCCTAAGTCAATTTTGCCCTGTTTTCTCATAATCAGCAATTATGCTTTAAATCTTCAGGAAAGTTCGTCTTTATGTATGTCTGATGTGTTTTAAAACCTATTTAATTACCTTTCTAAATGTATCTATGTCTCTCAAAGTATGCATTCTAAACATATTTTATCTCTAAACATACATTTTTATACTTGATTTGCCAAGAATAGAATTTGGAGAAGGGGAATCTGAAGGGTCATTACATTCATATTTATCTGTGTATTATATTTATAAACAGTTCTATGGGTAAGAAGGAAAAAATTAATATGGTGTCCAAACAGTTGAAGCATCAAAATACCGAGAAATAGATTATAAAAAACTAAAATTGATTTATGGTACAGAAACCTCAGATCTAGAGCTTGGAAAGTTACTTTTTAGTTGCAATATTAGTTTAAAAGCCCCTACAATAATTAGTTATACTAGTAGTTACTATGTCCTTATAGTTAATTATAAAAGTAAATAATAGTTACAGTTATACTGCAAAAGATAATAAGTGCTATGTTTTGTTTAAAATGTAATTAAATAGAGGTAACTCATTATTTGCAATGGATTACATCCGCTCAAGCCTACATGCAAAAAGTGGGGTTACCTTCTTCAACAACCAGGCAGGCTGATAAGTGAGAAAGCTCAGTTATTGTGGTACCAAATTATTAAGCCCTTTTTTAAATTTAACACCAAAATGTTCCATGTGGCCTGATATCATGCAGGCATCTAAAGTAGTTCCTTCATCAAAGGTGTTTCATGTTGATAAAAAGTAAGTTGGAGAACCACCGGATTCTGCTATAGCAGCAACTTCAAGACCGATTTTAAGGGCAGCCCTACATACAGTACAATCTGTTAGTATTTTCTCTGTTAGCTGAGGAGGAACAGGAATGTGGTTCACCTTGAAATGTAGGCCAAACAAAATCCTTAAGCATTCCTAACATCAAATGGACTTCATTGTATATAACCATTGTATATGGCTTCTTATCTATCCTCCTTTAAATCCATCAAACCTTATGACCATAGCCACATCTTACAACAGCAAATTCTATAACTCCCAACAGAAGATACTCTTTTCTTTTATCACTAATGAATCTATTGTCAATGACAATTGTCAAGGCAAAGACCTTTCTCTTCAGGCAAACCTTGCCTCAGTAACTAGCTACTTGTGTGTGATTTTTTTTTAGATGAATTGTTATGCATTACTGCTTTGATTGGATCTTTAGTGCTACTTGTGTTTTCCATTTTTGTGTTTTCCATTTTTGTGTTTTCCATTTCTCAGAGTAGTATTGGTTTTTTAATTGTATATATTTATTGTTGTTAGCTTTAATATTGCCTTTGAATTATGTTAACTACTATTCTATCTTCATTGTTTTCGACTTTAAATATTGTGTTTTGCTGCTGTAAGCTGCCTTGGGTCCTTTTCAAGGAGAAAGGTGGGGTAATTTTTTTAAAATAAATAAATAAAATTCTTGAGTTCTGGTATGATGTGAGAAGGCAAACACATATCTCCATCCACTTTCTCTATCGTAGGCATCGTTTTGTAATCTTCTTTTGCAGGAAGAGGAAGCTGAGGACTCCCTCCACCTTCATCCTTCCAGTATTAATTTCCTGAGATTGTGAGAAGAGGAAGTAGCAGCTCATCCATTATGCTTGGATCCAGTTCCATCACCTGCTGAATTTTGAAAACTGCTAACTACAAACAAGTGCTTTTCCCCCTCTTTCTTTCAAAATCCTATTCCTTTTGGTGTTGTATTTTTCAAACTAAGCCTGTGGACAGAGACATTCTTGTTAGTGATCCTTTTAAGTTGCCCTGGAGTCTTTTCTTGCTCCAGATAAACATTATGTATCCCTTCACTGACTTAAGAGAAATACTTTCTAGTGCAATTAAATTATGGATGCTCCTACAAGCCATTGTCTTCTTATTTCTCTCTTATATACCCCACCATCTGTTTCCCTTGATAATTCATTGCCCTTCTTAAGAAAGACACAACCTCCACAACACAGTGGTAGCTCACTGGTCATATGTAAAAGGAACAGTTTCATGGAGGATAAGGCTCTCCAAGGCTATATGTTATGATGACTCCATATTGCCTCTTACATCAGAGGGAATGTTACTAATTATGTTTATGTCATGCCTTTTGTATGGGGAGCTAGAGGTGGTGTATATGTCTCTGATCCTCCTTACCTTATCCTCACAACAACCCTGTGAGATAGGTGAGTGTAAAGAGGACACCTCTGTAATCCCCAGCAGGCTGTCTGCCTAATCCCCACAGTCCCCAGAGAACCATATAACTATGGCAGTATAGTAGCCCAAAGATGCAGATGGCAGGACAGGATGCCCAGGTGGGAATGAGGAAGAAGAAGAACATCAACTGCAGGGAGAGACCACAGGTGAACTTCGGTGGCAAAAGCTGGGGAATAAAGGAGGAGGAGGAAGGGAGGGTTCTGTGTCTGAGTCAGAAGGGTGACCAGAGGCATGGAAGGAACTGCCCTCATCTTCTGTGCCAAAGATGAACTGGCCTTTGCTCCTTCAGGACCTCTGGATGAAGGAATGGATCACCTTCATTCACTCCAGGGAGAAGCTGCGATGGGGGAAGCACCTATCTTCTCCCTACCAGCACCATTGTGATGGCAACCAAGCTATCCTGCAGAGCCCCATCCAGAAAAGCTCATGCCAACTCAAAACAGGAGCTGGAGGAATTGGTGGCAGCACCAGCACCTTGTCCAACTGGCCCAGGAGCAGAAGGAGCAGCTCTGCAAGGAGGACCCACATTAGCTTTTGTTGAAGGGTGCCAGTTTGCTGGGGCTAGTGTCAAAAACCTAGCACCAGCTACAGACACTGGGCAGTGTGGGGCTAGTGATGGGAACTCAGCCTTAGCTGCGAACTAGGAGATGCAAGGGGGGAGGCTAATGCAAGAAATTGTGCTACTGCAACAACAGACAGGAAGGGAGGATGCACAGTCTAAGAATGTACCCTGCCTTCCTACCCCAACAAAGATGAGTTGGAACTTGGAACTTAGCTGAGATTGTGGAGCCCATGGGGCCTATGATCAAGGAGACTCTTCCCACCATTCCAGCTCTTGCTAGGTGTGGCGAGGGTGGGTACAGTGAGGCAGAGAAATATGACTGGCTCAAAGTTTCTCAGTGAGTTTCATGACTGAATGGGGATTCCAACCTAGGTCTATTGGGTCAAGGTCAAATGTACAACACTCAGACATTGACTGCCAACATTTTTGGATGCTCATCAAGAAATTGAACCTTGGTCTTCTATGTAATAAGCTGCTTTCTATCACATCTATCTATCACACTCCACACTGACTGGGGAACATGGGTTGCAGGATGCTATTCTAGCTAACGAGCTTGTGGCAGGCAATTAATGAGTAATGTGTCAACAGAATGCTGGAGTAGATAAGGCCCTGTTGTGTTCTTATATTCATTGTAATGCAGCAGTTAAAGCTGCACAGTCAGAATGTGTCATCCAGTTCTCTGGCTCTTGTGAGCCAATTCTTGCTCTCTGCATCACCCTTTTGGGAATGCTTTCCTGTTCCCATACATATCTCTGTCTTGGGACAGAGTGGGAGAGAGGTAGAGAAGGGGTCTGGAGGCTTATAGAAAGAAAAAAGTTCCCCAACTTTGTTTAGACTAGGAATGAAAAAAAAATTTTTTGTTCAGACATGACACTCAGTAGGTGACATTGGTCAGTTTTCATTTTTTAGTATTGCCTGCCTCACAAGGTTGTTATGAGGATGGAGCAGGGTGATAATGCCTTCCTGGGTGCCTTGGTAGCATAGGATAAATCAGTTAAAGTGATTCCCTGGACAGAAGACACAATCTCTGTTGCGCAGGGATCTGATACCATACAGGCTGTTTAACATAATTGGTTAACCCTGGACTGTCCTTCAACTTACTCTTTTTCTCTCCTTGTGGTACTATGGATTTTAAAAAAGGGTAAACTGAGTATTATGTGCTGTTTTTCCCTTTGGTTGAACCAGGTCCTTAACTGTGGTTTAATGCTGGTTCAGGATTTAATTAGAGCACGCTGGGCATCAGCAGTTGTACACTAAATCATCTTATCTCCATCTAGCTACTTAATCTTATAAGATGATTAGCATCTTATTACAGTCCTTTATTAAATATTGATGCCAAAGGTTTTCCATTCACCATTTGCAAATCCTTTTAGTCAATTAACAGTGGAACAAAAAGCATTCCATTATGTGTGAGAGCTCCTGTAATTATGTTTATTTTGCATGTTAGAGCAGTGTGTTTAAAATATGTATGTATGCATGCATTTGTGTGTATAACACAAGTCTGTGGCTACTCTGAGCGTAAGCCTGTTTTCTTACAGATACATTTACTTCCAAATTAGTTTTTGCTTATTTCAAATTATTGGCCATCTTTAGGGTGGAATCATCCCTTACGTTTATATGCTTATATTTATTTTGTTTTATTTTTTATGCATATGTGTTTCTTAGATGAGCTTTCATGCTCAGCCCCAAATTCAGTATGGTAATGATTAATCAGTAAATGTTAGATGTCAATAGCAAAATAATTCCAGTTTGATAAAAACTAATGTGGGTTGTTCAGATGCTAATGTTGGGTCTATGCTTCCCCATTCCCCTCTCCAGCTTCTTTCTCTCTGTGTGTAATTCTTCATGCATGTTTACATACAGATCCCAAACAACAGATACTGTACTTAAGGAGTCCAGTATAGTGACCTCAGGTGGCTTGATCCAGATTTCTTCTCTTTGCATCCAAAATCCATCAAGGGGTTCCTGTAGAGTACCTTGATAGGAGAGCACATGGGGGTTGCAGAAAAAATCAGTAAAAATTATCTTCCCCCAGCCCCGTGTTGTTCAATGGAATATCCCCATGTGCATGGGTAGTCTGGATTGAACCCTACGGAAGGAAACTAATGCCTGAATAAAAAATGTTAGCCATTAAAGAACAATAGCATTATCTTCGTTGATTTGGTGTGTTTGTAACAGAACACTCCAACCCTCTGGGATTTTTGCAGCCGCTGTCAGAGAACTTTCTCTAAGTATTGTTTATAAAGGTAAAGGTAAAGGTTCCCCTTGACATTTAGTCCAGTCATGTCCAACTCTAGGGCGCGGTGCTCATCCCCGTTTCCAAGCCGTACAGCCAGCGTTTGTCCGAAGACAGTTTCCGTGGTCACGTGGCCAGCGCGACTAGACACGGAACACCATTACCTTCCCACCACGGTGGTACCTGTTTATCTACTTGCATTTTTACATGCTTTCAAACTGCTAGGTTGGCAGGAGCTGGGACAAGCAACGGGAGCTCACTCCGTCGCGTGGATTCAAACTGCTGATCTTTCGACCTTGCAGCCCAGAGGCTTTGTGGTTTAACCCACAGCACCACCACGTCCCTAAGTATTGTTTATAGACATGGATAAAACTATGTTCCTCTTCCATTCATGAGAGTAATTGTGTTTAAAACAGACCAATGGTAATTAATTGAGTGAAAATACCTCCCATGTGCCTCTTCAATATGGTATCATCATGACCTTACTGAGTGTTGTCGGGGAGGGAGAATGATTTTGGGGGACCTTACCTCTTGCCCCCTTTGCTGCTGTCTCCTACCTTGCCTGCAATTAGCACGGCTAAGAAAGACCCCCGTTGGATTTTAGAACATTACCACTTGGATTGCTATGCAATGCTGCTGGAGTTTCCTGCTGCAGTTGACAGTTTTAATACCAAAAGCCACTTACAATAAAAGCCTGCCAGGGGCTTGCTGATTTGGAAAGGGTTCCCTGGGCCTTCCTATATATTTAGCAAGGGCTGGTGCACTGTCACAATTGTTATTACAGAGACAGTCTGTAGCTTTGTGGGATGAGTTGCTCTGCTTCATTTCTTCTGTAACGGCTTTTTATATGAGGATAACTGCATGCAGAATTGAGGGGTCTGAACAGGCAATCTCCCCCAAATAGATTACATATTGGTGCAGTGCTTCTGTCTAGTTTCTCTGTGGTATCCATTAATACGTTTTCCACTGTGTGTCCCATTTCATTGGAAGTGAAACAGAGGGCAAACAGAATTATATTCCTGGAGCCAACACAGGATTTCTGTAGCAGAGCTAGAAGCTGAAAAAGGTGGGTGCGGGGCAAGAGCCAAGCAGGAGCATGTGCTTCGAATCCCAGGAGGATGCCTGAGGCGGGAAATGATTGTTCTCCTTAGGCGGTCCCCCTCCCCTCCTGCCAGCCACTGTATCTGGGCAGGGGAGGGATGGGCCCAGCTGTTTCTTCTTTTTATCCCTCACAACTGCTTTACATCTCCAAGGCTATCCTCAAAAGAAAGTTAAACACAGTTTTGTTAACTTGAAAGTTCTGAATTTGCCTTTATATTTCTTTATATTTCTAATCAGGGGCCCAACAGGTTGCAAGGGCCACAAGGTCAGCTTTAGATCTGAACTTCACAGCTACCTCCTTGTTCCATAAAAGGATGACCCTCCACTCTTCATCCTAATTTTTTTTTGGGGGGGGAGGTGAGGGTGGTGGGTGGTGGTGAAAGTCTGGATATAGATACAGTTTTGTTGCTGGGGGTTATCAAGCAGAGGGAAAGCTTAAACTCTCTCTCTCTCTTTCTCTCACTCACTCACTCACTCATACACACACATACACACATACCATAGGATTACCACTGTTTACCTTCCTGCAAGTCTTTGGGCATCCATGCAGTTTCTCTAGAACACATGGATGTAACTGAATGACAAAAATCCTGTACATTCCCACTCAGATGTATCGCCTTCTGTGGGTAACTGGGCTGGCCTTAGCATTAAGGAAAGTGAGGCTACTGCTTTAGGCAATAAGCAGATTTGGGATGTCATGAAAGGGCAGCAAATAGTTATCTCATTTGTTATTTTTTGATTTTTTTTTTTTTCCTGAAAAGGAGGGAGGGCTGCTTCAGGGATTTTCTGCCTTCTCTACCAAAATGACTTGACTGACTTTGGGTACTATGCACATGATTTTCTGTGACTCAGGGTACCACTTAAGGAGTAAAATATCTTGAACTGATCATGTTGATCAGCTGGGATTACTTGCAATAACACATGCAGAGGACTGTAGCCTTACACTGGAATCCTAAAGACACTTACTTGGGAGTAATTGGGACTTCATTCTGACTGTTCTGTGAAGGTCATTCCCATGGAATAAAACAGGACTCTTCACATCAAGTATTTTTAAAATAACATGTTTTGAAACTACCTGCAAAATGACAATGTAATTGGTGAGAGTTTTAGGGGCTCATTTTAATATGAGATCTCATGAGATCTCACTCCCTGCTCCAGTTGTTTTGCTGTTTAAATTTTTTCCTCAAAAGAAGAAAACCATCTTGATCCATAGTGGGAGCCAAATAAACGATGTCAGCTTTACTGGAGGTGTGCTGGTTTCCCCACACACGGTCTTCCCCCTCTGATTGCTTGCACATACATTGTCTTTGTTCTCACATGCATTGTTTTCTGTTCTGCACAATGTCAGATTGCTTCCTATTAAACACATTTTTAAAAATCCACTTGATGATGTCTTTGGCATCAAGATTAACCAAAATGTAGACTGTTGTTGTTGTTGTTTTAATTGTTCTCCAAGATGAGTTGCAAGGGCTTGCCAAAAGTATCCAACATCACTATGAATCTGAAGGTGGAAAACATATATAAACATTTGGGTTAACCTTGCTTTTTCCTCCTAGAGCATTTATAATAGGAACAATGAACTTGACCTATTGCTTTTCCTGTGGGTTTAATATGACCTCCAAGGGTTAATAGCCTGTGGGCTTGCTTTGGGCTATCATCTCCCCCAGCCAGTGATTAATCCTGAGCCCCCATCATTATCCCTTAAATGGAGCCTCTGAATTGAAAATGATTTTGGAATGGAATTTGCTGCTACACTGAACTTCATTCATCACTGCAAACTTGCCTCCTCCCTTAGAGTTAGGTGTGCATTTACTTTGCAGAGAGAAAATGGTTAGAACACATTTACTAATTATTTTACAGAGTAAATAAAAAGAGATTAAATGAGTGGCTAAGTGGAGAGCAACAACATCTTTCACTAAGTCGTTTGCATTAGAGGTTACACTGGTGATTTTCAATTATTGTTTGTGATGAGGGTGGGGGGATGCACATGCCTATGCATTAAGGCAGACACATGCACATATGTGCATTCGTGCATGCATGCACACACACACAAGTAGCTTTTCCTGGATAGCACAAGACAGGGGAACCTGAACACTGCAGGCTGAATCTGGCCCATGGATGCCCCCAATCTAACCTGCAGATGGTTCTGGGATACCCTGCCTCTCACCCAAACTCCTTGTGCCCCCAGCTTTATCCACTACAATGGGGAAAATTCACATAAAACACCAGCAACTTTTTCAACCAGGTGGATGAGCAGCAAATACAATAATCCCACTATTATTTCCAGAGATGGGCAAAGTTTTCTCCCCCTGCCTGCCTGGAAAATTGTCCTTTGACTGTGAAGAATGGCCAGGCCATGAAACTCCCTCTCCATGATGGCCATCAATATACCTGAACACATGAAAACTATTGCTAGGTGCTTCTGTACTCAAATTTGGATTTTATCCCGGATTTCTTGCAATGATCAATTTAAATTTGCATTTCTTTTACCCTACTATGAGTGTCCAGAGTGTACTCCTTATTCATACTTTGCTAGCCTACTGCACTCTGCTAATATAATTACCACAAATTCCTAAAGGTCATCTGAACAAGTAAATTGTATACCAACCTGGTCTAGATGAGATGCATATCATTGGAAGGAACATGTTCATAATCCAGGGATGCTCAAGTGGCTTCAATGTCACAGATTGCTTTTTCTCACCTTTGACTGACTGTGCCCTGGCCAGGCAAAGACAGAATGGCTATAGCTATCCATGCACTAGTAATCTCTGATGTATATTATTGTAATGGATTGTATATTAGATTATCTGTACACGTATTCATGTTTTATTGCATATATCTTTCAACATCTTTTTTTAAAATTAACAATCAATATGGTACTGAAATGGCTTGGTTTGCAGGGAGACAAGGTTGTATCTGTAGAAAAATCACATTCATTTTATGCGTGAAGTATTGGGGGTGTCAGTTGTTTTGGAGCTAATTGGTGCTTCCAAAAACCTTCCACATGCAGAGTTCAATGAGGCCATTCCAGGAAAACCTGCAACTCTATGATTTTTACTTGGGAGTAAGCCACTTTGAATACATGAGGACTTACTTCCATCTAAAGGTATGTAAGGCTGTCCTGCACATTCCCAGTTCCTTGGCTTGTTTGGATTTTTGTCCTTTACATTATTTTAAGTAAGAGTAACTCCTTTTTTAAAGCTCCAGCCCAACATGCATGCGTCTTGCAGAATGGCATTATTTACTAAATGCTCTCCCCCCCCCCACTTTACTTAGAATAGTTGTGACTCATTTTGTATTTTAAATTCAGTTATAAATATAAATTATTGTATTTTCTAGATATCAAGTGAAATATGAGAAATCATGAACCAGTAGGAAATGGCTTATCCTTCTTCTGCAAACACGGACTAAAATGTATGAAGAAGCAGTTGAAAAAAGAATTACTGAGCAAAGAGAGAGGGAGAAAAAGTCCCTTAAGAGAATCATGAAAGGGTCCAGAAATATCTGATGGCTGGGGATTTAAAGAAGAAGGCAGCAAGGATTATTGATTGAAGACCTTAGAAAAGAGACCCCCAAAACAGCTGAAGGCAGATAAGAATATAGCATGAAGCTTGATAGAAAACAACATTGCTGAAGACTGAGTTGTCCTTGGTTCACAGCACAAGAGAATGCAGGAGCTTCTTTCAAACATGCCACCATTTAGTTGTTTTACCAAAAAGACAAACAATTAATGACATCTGTATAGCCTAAGAAGAACCCCCTCTTCTCAACCTCACTCATTTTGGTCACTTCATTATATGGATCTCATGGTATCTTCCACATTATGGAGCGTCTGGATCACCACAGGTCTTAGTAAGCAGCTTCTTTTTATTCCAATATCTAATATATATTTGTCTTCTCAAGGTTACTGGGATAATAGATGCCTATGGAACAAGAATATAAAGCTCTTTTTAGCCTAACTGCTCTGCCAGTTTTAAAGTAGGATGACTGAATGGAAAAAATAAGTCAATTCACACACACCTAAGTACTTTGCCTTATCCCCCATTTGGAGACTTAAGTGCATGCTGATAAGGGCTGAGGGTTGCTGCTTTTTTAAAATAAAACTAGAAATTTTTCTTTTTAGAAAAATATGACCCAAGTGTAAAAAGTAGTTTGTAAGCATACAAATCAGCTTCCCTTGTAAAAACATACCAGAAACCATGAAGAATCAGACCAAAGCAGAGATGATCCTGAATAGGAATATTATATCCTGACTAGCTGACATCATCTCCCAAATCTTGTGGTATTATCCTCTGCCAGAGGGGGGAAATGGCAATTCCCCCAGAAGAGATATAAACAGAGATGGAGGCACCCCACCATACCAAGCAGAAGAAGAGAAAGAGGTTAACCACTAGCCCTACACAGGGATAGGTATTTCTGAAATACCTGGCTTTGAAGGGTCCTAACAGTGAGGGTGCTATGGGGAGATGGTGGTGACCAGGAAAATTGCCTCTTGTGTGACACATGCAATTTTCCACATTACTCCTGCCATAATACTTTAGTTTTCTGGACCCCACTGAACCAAGCATTTAGCTAGTCCATAGAGCTGTGTGGATAGCTCTCCAGAATAGCAAGGATTCTCAGGTTGGGAAAACTCACTATTCTTGGAGCTCAACCACCTGAGGTAAATGCTGTTCTCCACCTTATGGAAGAGCTGTAGCTGTTCCTCAAATAAAGCATGCCAGGGAGATAAGATGCTTCGAAGTACAACCTTCTCCTTCTGTCCCATAAAACAGTACCACTGACCTGCCACCACAGTATTGTAATTGAAGGGTGCAAGTTGAGAGCCAGTGTGTTGTCGTGGATGGAGTGCTGGACTAGCACCCAGGAGAGCTGGGTTCAAATGGCCTGTGCTTCTTTGTTTGAAGAACTGGGTTGTCACACTCAATCCACAGCTCAAACAGCAACCATACTACTCCCTGACTTACACGTAAGAGAGATGTGCCTGGGGGCATGCCCTGGACCTTGATGGTCGTGGCTTGAAATTCCCGGAGCTCTCACTCTGAAATCTACATGAGGCAGCAAAAAAAGGGCTCGTGGATTTGTAAGTGACTTTAAATATTTATAATATCCTTGAGGCAACAGGAGTGGACTATAAAAGCAGTTTGTTTTTCTTAAAAACAAAAACAACGAGCGGCAGCTGGTGTGTGAGGAGGAAGAGCTACCCCCAGTGGGGATTCCTGCGGGAGAGGAGACTCCCATCACGGCTAGCCAAGAAAAACTTTTTAAACTGCTTATTAATGGACTGACTGTGTTTGTAAAAGGACCAGTTGAAATGTTTTATCTCTTAGTTGCCGGGGAAAATATTTATCCGTGAGCTGAAGCTGGATTTTGCTTTTAAAGAGCTTCTGGGAATAAGAAAGAAAGAAAGAAAGAAAGAAAGAAAGAAAGAAAGAAAGAAAGAAAGAAAGAAAGAAAGAAAGAAAGAAAGAAAGAAAGAAAGAAAGAAAGAACCTAACAATCTATGAAATAATTTAAGCATTTGGCATCCTGAATTAGAGACTGAGGGAGTGAAAAATAAATCTTCATTAGGTTTCACTTTAGGCTGCAACATATCCAGACACGGAGAAACGAAACTTAACATTCCTTAACATTCGAACATATACAACAGTTAGTAGGCTCCATCTGCTGGTAATAGCTAAAATAACAGTTCAAGAAAAGAAAAAAGTCCAGGAAATTATTGAAATTTATGAGAAAAGCTCGGTCTGAACAGAGGGAGAGTAAAGTTATATGGAAAAGAGATTATTCAGCGCAATCAAGAATTAAACCTTCAGATTCCCATCTGGTGAGATTGTCAGAAGTGGAAGTGGAAGTAGAAGCAGAAGTAGAAATGGCCCCAAAAGCTGATAAATATGAGATGAAGTTAATGTTGGATGCGATTGCAAAGGTGAATGAAAACATCATGGAAATGAAACAAACAATTTCAAATATGGGTCAAAAAGTGGAAAATATGGACCAAAAAATGGAAAAGATGGGTTAAAAAGTGGGAAATATGGGTCAAGACTTACAAGAAATGGGGAAAGAATTACAAGATGTTGGAAAGGGTGTTAAGACCAATCAAGAGAATTATAAAAAATTAAATAAAAAAATTGATTCTCATTTTTTAAAAATGGATGAAAACATTGAGGACAGCCTCGCCATATTCTGATTAGATTTTAAAGCCTTAGAAAAAAAGAGGAACTGATGAAAATTTTAAGAGAGAATCCAGGGCATTTGGTATTTGAGGGGAACCCAATTCAAGTGTTTAATGATTATTGTCATTAAACTATGGTATTTAGAAGACAAATGTGGGTTATTACTTCTATCCTTCAAAAAAAAAGTGTCAAATATAGTTGAGGTTACCAAGTGATTTTAAAGGTGCATTACAATGGAAAATTTCATAAGCTTACATCAGTCCCAGTGGCTTTGGATCTTTTAAAGGACTCTGGAATTTTAACAAAAGAAGAGTGGGAGGAGCAAATGAAGATGGTGGAGGGCCTAGGGCAAAGTCAGGAGTCGGATGAAGAGGAAGGGATGGAGCGAGACTCGATTGAAGGCGATAAGGAAAAAGAAGAACAAGAAAAACAAGGAGCGAAACCAAAACAACCAAGGAAGGGCAAAGGAAGAGGAAAATCAAGAGAATAAGAGATAATAGCTTTAATATAAAATTTCATTTAATGTAAAAGGAGATGTTCTGGTAATTGTATTGTATAATATAATGGGATAAAATAATAAGGGGTGAATCCAGAAAAAGGTGAAAATGGTATAGTAGTATTGGAAGAAGATATCTAAGGAGGTATCTAAGGAGGTACCCAGTTAATTATAAATTTGGAGGAGGAATATAAAAAATAAAATTAAAAAAGGAGGAAAAATCCGGAAGAAAATGAGATAAAAGGATTATAAAATGGGGAGACCGGTAATAGAAGAATAAATAAGATTTCTACTGAAAAAAAAGGGAGAATTCTGGGAAGAAAAACATGAAAAACAAAAACATTATAGATACTTATATACCTGATATGAAAAAAATTATATACGAATATTTAAACACAGATATATGAAAAAAAAAGTAGTTATGGATATGCTTGTGGTAAAATGGGGTTCTAATATAATAGAGTGAGACAGGGAGAGAGTGGCTGCCAGTAGGACCAGACACATCCCCCCCCCCCCCCGGGTCTGTAGAAGAGACCAGAAGAATCTGATAGAAGATGAGGGGAAGAAAAGTAGTAGTGGGGAAGGGGGTGGTAGAAGAATTCAATAGGAATTCAAGGGTTTTTTTAAAAAAAAATTATTGGGGAGCACTATAGTTGGCAATCGCAAATCAGGACTAGTATTAGGTTTTTTTTAAAAAAAAATAAACTAGAGAATGGTTAAACACTTAAGGTTTTCAACATGGAATGTGAAAGGCCTGGGTTCTAACACGAAGAGGGCTAGGATACAAAATGTATTTAATAAAAGTAATATGGATATTGTATTCTTGCAAGAAACTCATAAAAAAGGAGGGTTTTAATGAATTGAAGGGCAAATGAATTCAAATTTATGAAAAATCGTTTGGGACTTCAAAATCTCGGGGAGTAGCAATATTAATATAAAAAATGTGAATTTAAAATTGAAAAAATGGAAAAGGATACTCAAGGCAGATATTTGATATTGCAAGGTAAAAAAAAAGGAGAAGACATTACACTTGTAAATGTTTATGTACCCAATGAGGGACAGGAGGAATTTTTTGAAAATATATTGAGGAGGTTGGATAAATTGAGGAAAGGTTTCGTGATATTAGCAGGAGATTTTAACATGGTAATGGATATGAAGAAGGATAAATCAAAGTTGCGAATTGGGGAAGGGAAAATTAAATGTACAATATTAAATAGATTAATTAATAAAACAGATTTGAAAGATGTTTGGAGAGAATTAAAGGGTGAAGAAAGAAAGTTTTCCTTCCACTCACAGGTGTATAATACATATTCAAGAATAGATTATATATTTGTCTCTAAAGATTTACTGTCAAGGGTAAATGATACAGCCATTGAAGTCATCCAAATATTGGATCATGCCAGAGTGAATATGGAATTGATGTTTAAATGTGATTATAAGGAGGCAGTAAGGTGGAAAATTGATACGAATACTTTTCGGTATCCAAACCTGATTGAAAAATTTCAAAAAGATTTAGAAGAGACATGGGAAATAAATGAGAAGGGAGGAGGTCAACCTAAGATAATCTGGGACAGTATGAAGTCTGTGGCAAGAGGGTATGCATGTAAAGCATCTTATATACTTAAATAAAAGCAGAGGGAAAGAATACAGGACTTAGAAGATAATATAAAGGAATTAGAAAAAATAGTTATAAGAACTAGAGATAAGAAAGCTATAATAGAATTACAAGCAAAGAGGAAGGAACTGGAAGGGATTCATCTGGAAAAGGTACAATGAAACTTAATTTATCTAAAAAGAGATTTTTTTGAATTTAGTAACAGGAACTCCAAGTTATTAGCTAAAGCGTCTTCTATAAAAAAGAATAAAAGTAATATAGGAATAATACAAGATTTGAATGGAAAAAGATGTAATAAAATGAAGGAGAAATTGGAAGCATTTCAAACATTTTATAAAACTTTATATACTAGTAAAACTCCTTCTATAATGAAAATTGAAGATTATATAAGAAACAATTTTAATAAAAAACTGTTAGATGATGATAAAAATAAAATGGAACAGTTAATTACTGATAAAGAAATAGAGGATATTATAAATAACTTAAAGACAGGAAAGACCCCCGGAACAGATGGATTAGGCCCAGAATATTATAAAGTATTTAAAAAGATTCTTATACCAAAGTTAAAAGTGTTATTTAATAAGATATTAATGGGAGAAGAAATCCCACAATCATGGAAAGAGTCATTGATTGTTTTAATATTGAAACCAGATAAACATCCAATAAATATGGAAGCATATAGACCCATATCACTGATAAATCAAGATGCTAAGATATTCACGGCAATAATGGCAAAGAGATTAAATAACTTTATGGGGAGTTATATTGAAAAAAACCAAAATGGATTTATACAAGGCAGACAAATGTCAGATTTAATGAGAAGGGTACTTAATTTAATGCATTTAGCTAAAGAAACTAACTCTAAAGCCGGAGTACTATCGTTAGACATATTTAAAGCATTTGATTCAGTGGAATGGGATATGTTAAAGACATTAATTAAATATCTAGGGTTTGGACCTAATTTTAGGCAGATAATTCACCAATTATATTCACAGAATACAGCTAGAGTAATAGTTAATGATGGAATAACTGAGACAATACACCTAGGCTGAGGTACAATACAAGGTTGCCCCTTATCTCCAGTATTATTTACAATGATAATATAATTATTGGCACAGATAATTAGAGATGATAAACAGATTATAGGGATAGAACAGAAAGAAAATGGTAAGATAAACTTGTTTGCTGATGACACATTACTAATAGTTAAAAATCCAATAGAAACAACAGAAAGGCTTAAATCACATTTGGAGGAATTCGAGGGTATAACGGGGTTAAAAGTAAATTGGGGAAAGTCAAAATGTTTATTGTTAAACCACTCGGATGAGGAGAAAAGAAGAATGAAAACAATATTTGAAGGTAAAATGGGAAATTTTATTAAATATTTAGGGATTAATATTACTTGGAACTTACAGGATATAATTAAAATAAATCTGGATAGATTGAAAAAAGAGATAACTGGAAGGATAAAAGATTATCAGAAATTAAAGATTTCTTGGTTTGGTAGAGTGGCATTATGCAAAATGAAAATTATTTCTAAATTAAATTTTATATTTTGGATGCTTCCTATAAAGATTACAGAAAAACAACTGAAAGAATGGCAGATAATGATAAATTGTTATTGCAATGGAAATAAACGAGTGAGGATTAATAAGAAATTATGGTATGTAACACACAAAAAGGGAGGTCTTGGATTACCCAATTTAAAATTATATTATACAGCAAATCAGCTCAGACATATTCCAGATATTATTAAAGGTAATAAAAATTTAATTTGGACAGAAATAGAAATGCAGGGTAAGAAAGAAAGAATTGGAAGTATATTGTTTAAAGAAAAAATTGGAGAAGAGATTAAAAAGATTACTAACCCTTTCCTTAAAAATATGTTAGAAAATTGGAAAACGTTTAGAGGTATATTGAGCCCAATGATCTCTCCTTTATCCCAGGTGGTGGATTTAAAGAATTTTCTAGAAAATCTTAAAAAAACTCTTAAGAATATATTAAAAAAATAAAGGGATAAATAGGATAAAAGACTGGATGGAGAAGATAAGAGATAAAGGAAATATAAAAGAGATTTTGGGAGGAGAGGGGATTTCTTGGTTTAATATGATTCAAATAGAAAGGTGGACAAGGGAATGGAATAGTAAGGAAGGGAAAAGTAGAAAAATGACAAAATTTGAAGAGATTATTGAAAAAAGATTGAAATTAGAGGAAAAGACAGAAAGAAAGGGAACTGTAAATCAAATATATAAATTTTTAATTCAGGCCGAACAGGATACACAAGGATTAAAAACACAGTGGCAATATGATTGGGATGAAGAAGTAACAGGAGAAGAATGGGATAAAATGTGGGACCAAAGAATTATGAAGAACATGTCTGCAAGGATAAAAGAAAATTGTTATAAGGTAATATGGAGGTGGTATTTAACGCCGGTAAAACTGAATATAATAAATAAAAATGTATCATCACTATGCTGGAGGTGTAAAAAAAGAGAAGGGGACGTATATACATATGTGGTGGTCATGTGAAGTAAGAAAGCAAGAATGGAAGCAATTTTTTAAAAAAATAAGGGAAATAACTGGATTATCTCCTTTTTTGAACACAGTAGATCGAGCAGAGACGTCCAGCGCTCCGCCTTGCCCGATGAGACTTGATCTCTTTCAGCCTGTGATGCCAGATATGGTGGACAAAGCGCTTGACCACTGTCATGCCACCACCTCCTCCCTTCACCCTTGCCCGGCCTGGTTAATCAAAGCAGCCAGGTCTACAACAACCGAATGGGCCACGGCAATAATTAATGGGTCTCTCCAGGAGGGCAAGGTTCCCCTTGCCCTCAAGGAGACACTCATTAGGCCCATAAGGAAGAAACCAAGTTTGGCAGCAGACAATATTGGCAATTATAGGCCCGTCGCCAATGTTTCTTTCCTCAGCAAAGTGGTAGAGAGGGTGGTGGCTGACCAGCTCCAGGCTCTTTTGGATGAAACCAATGCCCTGGATCCATTCCAGTTGGGCTTCAGGCCACGCCACGGTATGGAAACGGCATTGGTCGCCCTGTTTGATGACCTATTGAGGGAGGCTGACAGGGGCAAAATGTCTTTGTTGGTCCTCCTCGATATCTCAGCCGCCTTCGATACCATCGACCACGGTATCCTCCTGGGGAGGCTCTCCAAGCTGGGAATCGGTGGTCTGGCGCTTGCCTGGCTCTGATCCGTCTTGGAGGACCGTCCTCAGAGAGTACAGCTTGGGGAGAGTGTTTCGGCCCCATGGAGCCTCAATTGTGGGGTTCCGCAGGGCTCGATTATCTCCCCAATGCTGTTTAATATCTACATGAGGCCGCTGGGTGGGGTCATCAGGGGGTGTGGGGCTTCGTGCCATCAGTACGCTGATGACACCCAGCTCTACATCTCCTTTTCTCCAACCACAGTGGATGCCGTTCCATCCCTTCAGTGCTGCCTGGAGGCTGTACTGCAATGGATGCAGGAGAATGGACTGAGGCTGAACCCGGACAAGACGGAGGTCCTGAGGGTGGGTGGCCCCTCCATTGGTGGTTTGGGAAACTCCCTCTCTTTTGGGGGAGTGACTCTCACTGCAAAGAGTGAGGTTCGCAGCTTGGGGGTCCATCTGGATCCGGCGCTCACCATGGAAACCCAGGTGGCGTCAGTGGTCCGCTCCGCCTATTTCCATCTCTGGCGGATTGCCCAGCTGTGTCCCTATCTTGATGTTGGGGCACTCACCACTCTGGTCCATGCGCTTGTAGTCTCGAGATTAGACTACTGTAATGCACTCTACGTGGGGCTACCTTTGAGATTGATGCGGAAGCTTCAAATGGTGCAGAATGCGGCGGCCAGACTTCTCAGTGGGACGAGAAAATATCAGCATATTTCCCCCACTCTGGCTGCCTTGCATTGGCTGCCCATTCATTTCCGCATTGATTTCAAAGTGTTAATGATGACATATAAAGCCCTAAACGGTTTAGGACCTCGATATCTAGCGGAACGCCTCCTCCCACCTAGATCTACCCGAATCACTCGTTGTAGCCAGGAAGGGCGGCTGAGGGGCCTAACGCCGAGGGAGGCCCGGAGAGAAAGAACAAGAAAGCGGGCCGCCTCAGCAGTGGCCCCTCGCCTTTGGAACAGTCTGCCCCCAGAGATCTGTCTGGCTCCCTTGCTGGGTGTTTTTAAGAGACAACTTAAGACCTGGCTCTTTAGGCAGGCTTTCCCTCCTGTCATCACTTGAATATTTTTTCCCCCATCTTGAACTATATTACTATTGTTGTTTTTTATTTTATTATATTGTTTTTATTTTATTTTTTATTGTTAGCCACCCAGAGTAGACTTCGGTCTAGATGGGCGGGGTATAAATTTAATAAATAAATAAATAAAAATAAATAAATAAATAAAATATTCAAATGTCCCCGTCAATGGCTTTATTGAATTTGGTTAAGAAGGATTAATTGTTGAAAGAAAATAAGGACTTAATAGTAATAATGATTACGGCAGCAAGGTTAATTTTTGCAAGAAACTGGAAAAATGATAACCAACTCAATTTAGAGGAATGGTATAGAGAACTATGGGATATGGCAATTAATGATAAACTGACATGTGATATGAAAATAAGAAGAGGCCTATCAAAAAATAATGATTTTAAGAAGATATGGAGTGTATTCTTGGAATATGTATTTCGGAGAGGGAAGGGGTATACACCGAGGGAAGAAACAATGAAGTTTTGGAGAGAAAATGGACTGAATGAAATTTAAACTATTATTAATGCTAGCCCTGAGGGTGATGGTGGCACTGGTGTATTATGTAATTGTATTTTATTGTGATGTTAGGTTTATGTTGTTTAGGTCGGATGTTTGTTTAATAAATTTATAAAATAAAAAATAAAAAGAGAGAGAGAGAGAGATGTGCCTGGCAAATTCCATCTTGCCAAGAAGTTTTGGACATTATATTGAAGAGTAACTTGCTTGGCAAAATCTATCTTGCCATTAACTTTTGGATTTTAAGTTCTTCATACTAGTACAAATCTGATGAAGTGGTGTTTTAATCCATGAAAGCTCGTGTATTGTATGATGATGTTTTAGTGGTCCATAATGGTATCACCTATTTTTTTATTTTATTTTTGTATTTTAGGTTCCTATAACTTTCCCTTGGTTTGAAATCCAAGCCTGCCTGGAACTTAAGGCAAAGGACAATAGGAAACTCTCCCCCTTCACTACACATACAGTTCAACTAGACATGCAACTGAGTTTTACTTCAACATTCGCAACTGGAAAGTGCCCTTGCCATATCTGAAGCAATGGGCTCCTGTAGACTCAGCCACTTGAAACAATGGCTTTGGTCTATCTATCAATACATCCAGCCCCCCCCCCCCCCGACAATTTTATTTATCACTTCTTTGGACCTCAAACTGCTCCTGCCATTTCCCAACCCAATCAATCACTTTCCCCAGATTCTTTTGAAAAGTTAAATCCTTCTCATCTTCTCATAGGTCCTCTACCCAGCTTTATCCATTGCTCTGTCTTCTTCTACTCCCTCATATTTTCTAGCTAGCATCCCTCTCCCACCCCTATTCTATTCTAACTTGTATGGTGCTCTTGGAGAAAGGTGGTGAGTTCTGTTTTTGGAAGCATGTGTGCTTTCTGTCCTTTTTCAAATCACACAGCAGTATATAAAACTCCTCTTACACAAATATTGTTTTAGCCTTTCCTCGCCTGTTCTGTTACAAAAACTGCAGTAAATCTAGTGATGCAGATAACAGCAGTTGGGCTGTATTTTCATAATCCCTAAAGTAATAAGAAAGTAATGTACCTTAGCACTTGTACTGTGACCCTACCTAAGAGTAAACACATCCAATCCTCACAAAAATGAACTAGCTTGAAAGACTAAATTACCCTTAGTGTTGTATTCCCTAAAAAAAAAAATCCAGAACATTTTATATACCTGAATATCTGGATAATATATCTATGGAAACTCTGCATCTTATTAAGCAGACTGCAGTGCACAAAAGCCCATGCTAAAATATATTGCTGAGTCTTTAAGGTGTCACAAGATTCTTTGCTGCAACAGACTAACATGACTGTTCCTTAAAACATACACACACAAACACAAATTGTGGTCTTTGGCAACATGTGTCTGGTAGATCCCAGGTAAGCCCATGGAGGAATATGGTTTCAGCTATGGGCTGACTTCATCATAGCAGGGTTAGACAACTACAGCTGCTATGTTGCACATGTTATAATGTTTCTGATGTAGCATTCCACTGGAACATTGTAGGGAATTTAAATCATGGCTTCTAGGCTCCTTGGATCCTCTTCGAGAGAAAGTCAGGGTGGATATAAAATAAAATAAAATAAAATAAATAATAGTTATGGGCCCGCAGCCACGGGTTTATCTGGTATCAGCATTGGGCAGTTTGGAGACCTGGCCTAGAAGCACAGGAGAACCAGGGTGGATTGATTCAGCTGGAATGTTATGGATAGGTTTGATCATACCACCTTGGGTCCTTTTTAAGGAGAAAGGCAGGATAGAAATATTTTAAATAAATAATAATAAATGAACGAATGCCCTTCTTCCAAGACCTTAATATTATTATATGTTGGGCATCTGTCTCTCAACAAAGTTGTGAATCAGTTTTTCCCCTCACAGCAAACCTGTGTAATGGATTGTAAGAAAGTGACTTGCATGCGGTCACCCACTGTGTTATGGTTAACACAGATCTAACCCTAGGTTTCCCTGTTCCACGACCAACCCTCATAGAAACATAAATGGTTGGTTTGTGTAGGTCAGGGTAGTCCAACATTCTGCTGTTCCCATAGTGGACAACCAGATGCTCACAGAGATGTCAATAGCAGGATATAAATGCAATAGCCCCCTCCCATTCATCTTTCTCTCCAAGAAATGTCCTGGGACACATTCCCTATGACAGTAGAAGCCACACATAGGATTGACTAATAGCTCTTGATAGCCTTGTCCTCTGTGGTAACTATCTTCCATCGTGGTGTAATATAAAACAATTGATTTGTAGGGTTGTCAGACCACTGTGAGTAAAGAACCAATGAATGACATTTATTCCTCACCTGACCTCAACTACAGGACTGCAGTCTTTTGTAAGTGATATATTGCAGGGCTGATCCAAGACATGTTGTTGCCTGAGGCAAAGGGTAACAACATTCCATTTTCATGTGCAGATGCTGACCACACCAGCAGCCAATCTTTCCTTCAATACTGCTGATGAAATGGGATCCTCCAACATATTTGCTACTAGTAGGCCAGTTTGAAGATGCAGGACACCCCCATAAATGGAGAAAGTGAGGCACATTAAAAGGAACTGCCATTAATGTACTTTCTGAAATTGTTGCCTTGCTCACTCTGTCTAATGATAGGGCCATCCCTATTGCAGAGGCAATAGTTATCCCAGATTAGTAGTCTCATAGTAGGACTACTGTCTGTGGGATGAAGGGTGCTGTAAAAAACATGTCCTTTCATCTTTCATGTGTAGACTTTTGTAGTCTGCTCCCATGCATGTTTCCTGAGAAGTAAACCCCATTATATGAAATATATTTTGCTTGTCTTTGCATTCTACTCTCTATCTCTATCTCTCTCAAAGGCAGAACTATCATGATGGAAGAGTAAGCAAAGGCATAAACAGCTTGAGTGCACACAGACTAATAAAGGATAGGCAGTGGCTATAAATCACAGGAGGGACGTGGTGGTGCTGTGGGTTAAACCGCAGAAGCCTCTGTGCTGCAAGGTCAGAAGACCAGCAGTCGTAAGATTGAATCCACACGATGGAGTGAGCTCCCGTCGCTTGTCCCAGCTCCTGCCAACCTAGCAGTTCGAAAGCATGCAAATGCAAGTAGATAAATAGGTACCACCTCGGTGGGAAGGTAACGGCGTTCCGTGTCTAGTCGCGCTGGCCACGTGACCACGGAAACTGTCTATGGACAAACGCTGGCTCTATGGCTTGGAGACGGGGATGAGCACCGCGCCCTAGAGTCGGACATGACTGGACTAAATGTCATGGGGAACCTTTACCTTTACCTGTAAATCACAGTAGGTAAAAACGACCCCTCCATATACAGTGACTGACTACTATGTATTTGGGGTACAATGACAACCATCATCATCTCTCCAAGGAATGGTTATTTCCAAAATGCTTGGCTAAGGAACTTCCTAGGCATTTGTCTGGTCAGTATTAGAAAAAGTCAGTCTAAAATAATAGTGCAACTCATCTGCAGTCTTATCCATCTGGCACCATTAGAGTTCACAGGACTTTACAAAATAGGAAGACAATTACCTGCCTGAGGAAAGTTACAGTCTAAAATTCAGGACAGGAAAAGCAACAAAATAAGGACAGGGAAGCAGAGGTCAAGCTAATCAGGGCTGGAGTATGTTATTTCATGCAAGAGTCCTTTCAGATTGATAGCACTGAACATTAAAAATCTAAAGACATTGTACAGCTATTCTGCTTTTTCTTCTTGAAAGATTTTTTTAATGGAAGGAAAAAACAGAACAGATGATAGGAAAAACATGGGGGGAGGTAAAAGTGGAAGACCAAGATGTTTGGAAGCTGAAACCACCACCACCACTCCAGCTTAAATTCCACAAATGATGTGGGCTGATTGCGTAAGATGCCTCCTCTGGAATGTTACTTTTCAGTTAAGTTAAAATCAGGAAGGATTTCATAGACTGATTGAGTTGGAAGGAGCCTATAAGGCCATTAAGACCAACCACCCGCTCAATGCAGGAAGGGGATTGGTCTTGATGGCCTTATAGGCCCCTTCCAACTCAATTATTCTCTGATTCTATGAAATCCTCCCTGATTTTAACTTAATTGAAAAGTAATGTTCCAGAGGAGCCGTGCAACATATAACTTACAAAAGATTTAAAATGGGATACCCTCAATAGAGCCCTTCTTAATGACTTCAGTATAAAGTGGGAGCTGGTTCCTCATGTATGTTTGATGGACCACAACTTCAGGCTGAGAAGATGACATTAAAACATCATAGACTTTATACTGAAGTCATTAAGTGGGGCTCTAATGGGGGCATTCCATTTTAAATCCTTCCTGATTATAACTATCCTTGCCTATGAAAAGCTACCATCATAGGAAGAAGACTTTTGTGGTATAGTCTCTGCTATTCAGAGGTAACCCCAACTATGCCCAATAGGATGTGTGCAGCCTCAAGCTTTTGCCCACTTACTTAGGAGTAAGACCCATTGAACTCAATTGATGTATTGCTGTTTAGACACACAGAGACTGCACTGCATGTTTCTTTTTCCTGACATGTTAGCTTTTCATAGGCAGCACATTTTAAAAAATATTTCTAAATATTCCAATACTAACATGGAAAGATTGTTCTACATGCCTTTTTAAAAAGATAAATTATTCACACCTAGTCCTTTCAAGTTGAAAAATTTAATATTCTGACATTTGTCTTCTAAGTAATTGTTCACATTCAGAGGTATTGGAGTTATGCAGTTCTTCAACAATTCATAAACTGCAAGAAATGAAAACTATCCAATAAATTGGATGCCTAGGTTGAATGCAATGAAGTTAAATTTGACAAAGACAAATGTAAACTATTATATAGTGGAAATAAATACAAAAACTTAAAACAAAATGGAATGCGGAGAAAGCTTTCTATTCCCTTGACATGGTTCAGTAATCCAGGGAGTAAATGCAATACTATTGAGAGATATCTTGAATTGCACTCAGGTCTCCTCCACTGGCCATGCTGGCTAGGGATGATGGGAGCTGTAGTCTAATATATTTTGAAGTTGCCAAGTTAGCAAGGCTGAAAAAAAAATCACTGCATGCAAAACAAAAGAAAAAACTAGCTAAAGAACTCAGCTAGAATGTTGCCCTCAGAGCTGGTGATTATATTTGAAATAGAACAGCAACTTACACATTGTGAATGTAAGAGTTGGAAGTTGCCCATTCAGTTAGCACCTGAGTAGCAGGTTCATGTTGTATTATAGAGCTGAGAACCATTACTTTCTTGAACTTTTGATCTCCAAGTCTCCCAACTAAGGGTTTCTGGAATCAGAGTCTAAACAGAATAACCCTAATAACTAGGTCCTTATTAGCTGGGCGTATTTTTCCTGCACTTATCTGCTCTTATCTATATGGTTTTAAAGGGCCAAGGCACCAAGACAAAGGCTTCCACCATACTTTGACTTTTGGCAGCTCGGATTTTAGAAACCAAACATTGGTGGGTACCCATTTGGCTTACACGGAGAAGAAGACCACAGTGCCTGTTAACTTTATTTGGAGCATACTGCAGCTAACCATTCGCGGTAAGCAGCCTTTGATTTTTGGCAAAGACGTCCGACTGGGGGAGGATAAATATAGGAAGACTCAGGCATGCAAAAAGAAAAAAAAAAGAAATAGTGAAGCAGGCAAATGATGCGTCCACTTTACAGATCCTCCCCTTGGTTGGAGAGAGAGAGAGAGAGAGCATTAAAAAATTATATAGCATTTTGCGTTTCTTTTTGACACATGCACATAAAAAGATTTATGTTATTTATCGGCGTCTGTTGATAGAAACTGAAAGTAACTGAGATTGTTATAAAAACTATGAAAGAGTATGCAGTTAAACGAGACAGCTGCTAGTCAAGTCTTTTCCAGTCTCCCTAGAACAGAGCTCATGTTGCAGCCCAAGTGAGTGCTGCTTCTCCTTGGCTTGGGGCCACTGTTTATGTCACAGGCAAGCAGGCCTCAGTTTGAGTTTGGCCTGAAGGGGAGAAGGCAACAAACCTTTGTTACTTGGACAGTATTTTAGAAACATTGAGTCATGACACTTATTCTGAAGACTTTATCTATAAACTGTGCCCCCTGCCCCTGTTACTAAAGAAACTAGTTTGAAGAGTAATCTCTTCAAAACAAGGAGAAGGTCGGAAATTCTTGTGGTGTAGCAAGTTCAATTTCTTTATTCTCTACTATTTTATAAGCTGCCTAGAATAGATGTTTTGATTGGAAGCCATGCAAAGTGGATTACCATGGTGATACCAGCAGTAATAATTGGAGAAGAAAAAGATCAGTAACCACAGATTTCAGTAAAATCTGTTACCATAGGTTACAGCAAAAAAAAAAAAAAAAAAAAAAACACCCAAAAAACAGCACACTTCAAGAGAACTTTGTTCCATGTTCATTCAGAAATAAATCCCACTGATTTCATACCAAGGTCCTTCTGCCCTGCTGGGGAAAGAGGTTTTTTGCCTTGAGAGCAAACAATTATTGAAAGCTGATGTTTCTCTCTTCCCTGGGGTGGCCATAGATCCTCTTTTAGGAGGACGGTCCTCGTTTGGATGACTGTCCACTCCAAGTCTGATTGAAAGATAAAGCAATGTGAGAAGAGAGATCAGGAATGATGACATTGCCTGTTCACAGTTGGCACCTACGCAGCAGGCTCAGACCTATGGTTACAGAGTGAGGCCTCATTAAATGGAGCAGGAGGAATGTCACAGGATTCATATGTTGGCGAATGCTGCTGCTTTTTTCTCTTTTGTAGGTATTGGAGCAACAGCACAATATCAGAAAGAGAGTTTATTTTCTATCACAGTCTAGCTCTTTCTCACATTCAAATCTTATCAAGGTTCCCTCTAAGGTGCATGGCTGTGTGAGCATGTGTGACTGCACTCCCTCCATGTAGGGCTCTTTCCTCCTCTGTACATCCACAGCAATAGTTTCCAGCCTCTTTGGTTCCGGTCGCGATGGAACCCCATATGGGGAGGCGGAGTAGTGCACGCAGGGGGGAGCGGAGTTGCATGGGTGAAGGTTGGAGCCTCATTCTGAAATAACCAAGAATAATTATTTTAACTATATTGATAAGTTGCTCTTATACTAGTATTTTTTAAAACAACTAACTACTTTGGCCTAGAGGCTTGGAGTTATAATTAGAGATGGGATATTTGTATTCATCACCACAGGTGGCCAGGCCCTTTGGACACTCCCCCCACTCACCAGGTTTTGCGTGGTGTGTGCAGCTGTTGTCGGAAACATCACAGAAGTAGTCTGGCCGGTGCTTCCCGGTCTCCCTGCAGTGCTGACCACTCAGCAGCTGAGTGGGGAGACTTGTCATCTCATCTTCTCACCGGAGTGGTCAGCAGCGCAGAGAGGCAGGGAAGCGCTGGCCGGACTACTTCCGCGATTTGCACAATGTTACCAGTGATGGCCCCGCATGCCACGTGAAGCCCAGTGAGTGGACTGGGATGGTTCTAGGGAAAGGGAATGGACCTCCATGGCACCTGTGGTGCCGTGCTTCATATTCCTATCCCCAGGGATAAGAATATGAAGTTCCCATGTCTAGTTACAATTGTAACTAAAAACAGCTTTCCAAAATTTGGACATTCAGATAAGGCCATAGTGCTATGAAGGTATTGAGTTAATTTTATGTAAGAAGAAAAAATTAGCCTAGCTACATATATGTATTTTTCTTGTGGAGGTTAATTTCAATATCATTTTGTATAAATGTATACGAATATACGTGTACAGTTATACATAAAGTAAAGCACTGAACAAAGTAAGGAAGAGACCAGATAAGTCCTCATAGGAAGGAGTGTAAGGCCCTTGTCACACAAAGGAAATGTTCTCTAGTTTGTCCAATACTTTCCATGCCTCTGTTGTACTGAATCGTGGTTACATGGTTTATATCCCAGGACGAATGTCCCAAGAACTTTAAGCAGTACCAATGTATTTCCTCCTATTTGAATCAATATGGCTGGTTACACTGTGTTACCAGTGTTTTTTCTCTCTTGTTTCAAGGGGCAATTTAGCTCCTTGATTTATATATAAATAATATTAAAAATATACAATAATATTTATTGATACATCGATATGTCAGGAACAGGCTTCCCACTAAAGTGCCTGACTGTGCATAACTCCTTCCCCGTGCACCCACAGTGATAGTTTCTGGCCCCTTTCATTTTGGTCACAATGGAACCCTGGGCGGGCGGGAACTCACAGCGGGGTTGATCAGGAAGGAATTTTTGTCTAGGAAAGTGTTTTCTGTTGCACTGGTTGGTCCTGCAGAAATGCATTGCACACAATGGATGTGGGATATCTGTGCAGCAATACTGGCGCTCATGCCCCAACGGTTCAATGTAACTTCCCATAGAAATAATAAAAAATATTACCTGTCAGTAATGTAATGGCAGTGCCCCCCATGACATACAGTACTTTTACCAACATATCAATGTATTGGGCACAGAATTTTTTTAAAATTAATATGCGCACTGCAGTAATGGTGGTCACCTTCCTAGCTTCGATTCTGAAAAGAAGCGGGGCAGGTCATGCACAGAGGCAATCCCAGTAAGGAATGCACTGGTACAACAAAGGTACAAAATAACACAACCCTCCTGGAGATGGAGAAATGTTGCACAAATGTCTCAATATTGACTGTGCATCGTGTGACCAGGGGGAAAAACAACTAACTGGGGGATAACTTTTCCTTGTGTGACCAGAGCCTAAGAGGGTTTTTTGCTGATTTATTTCATGAGCATTATCAGGGAACAACATGTAACTTGTGAAAATGAAAACTCCATCAAAAACAAGAAGAAAAAAACCAGCTTAAGAGGAAAGTGGGAAGAGTACTTTATAGATATCATCAACATTCTGAATGACAAAAGGTTCCTCAGAGACCAGATTCTCCCAATGGACTGATCTGCAAGGATCTTGTTTTACAAACCTATTGCATTTTGGAGTGCAGTCAAACCATAGTCGCTTCAGCTGGTTGGCAACTCATTGGTGGACAAAAATTGAGTGACAGATCAACTCTTTTCCAAGGATTCTCTGTGTTGGTCTTCTGTTTAGTCCCATCATCCTTCCTTTCCTTTCTCCTTTTCCTCCTTCATAGACTGGGTAAGCCAGGAGAGGAAAAGTATGGCCCGAAAGGCTACTTCTGCAATCCCTTTTGTATTTTTATTTTAAAATGCAAATATTAATATTTAATATTTATAGTATTATAATATTTTAATATTTAAAAAATAAAAAAGGAAAGGCAAAAACGAAAGAGAGAGAGAGGGAGAGGAGGGATTCCCAGGGGGAGCAAATCGCCACTCTGAGAAGCCTCCAGCAGTAGTGATACACTATTTAAATAGGTCAAAAGGCTTCCCTACAGTGTTTACTGAATAATGTGCGAAAATACTCATTTGGCAAAATCAGAGGTGAATTTCTGGCTACATCCTCATTGGTCTTTTCTATTTCTTCAGCACTTTGGTGGTCTATGTGGCCCTTGGAAGGTGTCTTGGGCAGAAAAGTATCCTTCACATCTGCAGTTGCCCACCCCTGCAGTAAGTAGTTTGAGTAGGAGGGAATATATTCTGTATGTTCCCATTATTTTCTGATTTAAGTGAAATTAATTAAAAGATAGCATACAAGAGCTTTCTTAATGAGAAATAGAAAGTCTCATCTAAATCAAAGATAGGAAACTTCCTCATCTGGACTACAACTCCCAGAATCTCACAGACCGTGTACTTGGTTTCTCATTCTTACTCCTTCTATATCTCTTCTGTATTTACACCATTCTTGGCATGTGATTCTGTACGCAGTAGTCGAAAACAGTAAATTTTCTATCTAGACGTACTACATAAATATATAAGAAGGTTCACAAATGCTCAGAGGTATATCCCTGATCCCACTCAATATGTACATTTGGTGAAAAGTCTAAAAGAGCCTAAGTGCATGCAGATGTCATACATAATGACAGAGTGTGTAATCTAATAACACTTCCTCAGTGTTATTGGAGCGTATAATTCAAGGACTAGAACCTAGACACTTGGTGGGCAGGTACCAAAGGCCTGTGCTTGTTTTTGTACAGATAGGTTTCCCATCTGTCTTTAAAATATTGTATATAGCTGTCTTCTCCTCATTTGGTGGTTGCTGTTTGTGAATCCTGGAACAACTGCACAATCTAGGCCAGGGTAGGCAACTTTGACAGGTCTAGAGCCAATTTTCTATATTAACCTACTCAGGGAACACTCATTTCATTTTAACTGGTTTTACATGATGTCAGCAGGTAGCCAGTCCTGACTGGCTATAAAGTGATAAATATAATCTGTTGTGCTCTATGATCTGCAATCGCTTGGGACTGCCCATGCAATCCCAGAATAACTCAGATTAGGATTTTTACAATGATGTGGTAAGAGCAAGGTGACTGGATGAAAAAGAGGACAGGGCTCATATACCTTTAATTGTTATATAGAGGAGGAAATTTCAACAAGCAAAGCTTCCCTCTTCTACCTAGCTATTGAAGGTAGAGGAATTCTCCCCTCTTTTGCACCTGGTCACCTTTTTGAAGATACAAAATCCAGATGTTACTAGAACTGTCTTCATCCTTAAAAAAAAACCCTACTGTACAAGTTCCTAGGTAGATAGAAAATAGGAGCAGTCAGGTACCAGACTGTTTTTATATTAAGCTGGAAATTATTGTAGTTGGTGGACTAATTTAAAAAAGAGAGAGAACAGGATTACATTTGGGTAGCATTATCTAATTGTTGAGGAAGATGTACTATTCCCCATCAAGTAGCTGGACAGGATGTATCTTCAGATAATAAATTGCTATTTTCAGATAGTATAAAATCATTTTCTTCCCCTTTAATATTCTGCTATTGAATAATTAAATTTGGTATTTTCCAAGTCACACAAAGTAAGTACTGGCATATAGATGTATTTACAAAGAAATGTCTTTCCTGTGTGCCAGAAAGCTAGCAAGAACATCAGGCAATTCTATAAACACCAATTTTAGAGGGAGGTTCAGCCATTTCCTCAGGGGTATTCATTCTCATAATGCTGCAATTGTTTTTATTATTATTACTTACAGAAAGTCTCCTGTGTGCCAGATTCAGCAAGTGAGTCGAGTTTACTATTACCTGAATCAGGAAGCCATCTTTTGTACCTGCTCTTTCTATCCCAGTTCTGTATTTCAAAGGGGATATAGAGATGGGCCAAAAGGAATCAAAGATAAATGTGTGTATATATGTTTACGCTCATACACATTCTCTCATACACTCTTTCTGTCTCATATATACTGGTTTCTTGCCATTCCTCTAAGTTCCATTAAGGAAAGGTTTAATGATAAGCAGTTATGTTCTGTGTATTTCAGAGGGCAGAACCATTCATTTCAGAGCCCAATTGGCTCACTAGTTGTATGTGTATATATTCATATATATGGAAGTGAGAGCTGGACCATAAAGAAGGCTGACCGCCGAAGAATTGATGCTTTTGAATTGTGGTGCTGGAGGAGACTCTTGAGAGTCCCCTGGACTGCAAAGAGAACAAACCTATCCATTTTGAAAGAAATCAACCCTGAGTGTTCACTGGAAGGACAGATCCTGAAGCTGAGGCTCCAATACTTTGGCCATCTCATGAGAAGAGAAGACTCCTTGGAAAAGACCCTGATGTTGGGAAAGTGTGAAGGAAAGTGGAGAAGGGGACGACAGAGGACGAGATGGTTCGACAGTGTCATCGAAGCAACCAACATGAATTTGACCCAACTCCGAGAGGCAGTGGAAGACGGGAGGGCCCGGCGTGCTCTGGTCCATGGGGTCACGAAGAGTTGGACACGACTTAACGACTAAACAACAACAACAGCAACAACAACAATATTCATATATAGGTGTAACTTTCTATAAAGTAGCCCAAATTGTTAAGTTTGCATGCCTGCTTCTCAACTTTTCTCCCCTTTCAACCTGAAAGAATTGCTAGTTGACTGATTTGGATGGAGCTAATAATTTAAGGACCAGTGCTCTTCACTTCTTCTTTGACCTCCACCCATTTCTTTTCAGCAGTACACAGAGTTGCTCTATAGTCCAAGCAGAGGGCCACCTATCTTGTTATGAATCTCTCTGAACATTAAGATATTCAGGAGAGATCTTTTTATGAATACTGGCAGCAGGGAGAGTGCTTTCTCCTATGTGGCTCTCAGACTATAGAATGCATTCGCTTCAAAGTTGCCATAAATTTCTGCTCCTACTGCTAGGGAAAAGGGAAAAGGAAAGGAAATCTGGCTCATCTGGGAGTTACTGGCTCACCTGGGAGATATACTCAAGCAGTAGCAGCTAAGAGCTTCCCTTGCCTCAGTGGTTCTCAACAATGTGTACAAACTGTCAGTGCCCCCAGCAAACACTCTGGGTCTCACCATGATAAAAGCGACATCTCCATATTGATATGTTAACAGGCATTTTGCTATTATATTTATATTTCATGTTACATTTTAAGGGTATAACAAGTGGCATTGTTGAGAGTAAAGTAGTAAGTAATACTATTGAATAAAAAGTACAAATGAATAAAACCAATAATTTGATTTTAGCTGAAAAAAGAATATACATTTTCCTGCTACACTAAGTGTAATTCACTATCATGCCAAAACATCATAGATGGATAACCCAGGGCAGATAAGGTTGTTAGGAGACAGCATGTCACACTTGCAGGAGAGTGAGAAAGAGTAATTCTTATCCATTGTCCTTGTTATGAGAACCCTGAGTTCCATCTAGATTTTTGCATCCCACCACTGACAGTGTATCACCAGTTGAGAATCATTGCCTTACTCAGATTTCCATTGTCTTTGCTAATGGGAAAGGCAGGAAGCAAGGGAAATCTGTAACATCAGAACCCATTGACTCTAGGCTCTTTGAGTGCCATAAAACTGCTGCTAATTTGCATCTAAAATGATCCACAGAGCAGTTGCCAATAGGAGAAAATCTTATTGTGAGGCCTTCTCTTTCAGTGATTTTTCTCAGAACATATCAAAATAGTTTGACTTCTAATTCCAAAATGGACAATAAACAAAAGGAACAATCTTGCCAGAATTATAAGGAGCTACAGTAAATGGAAGGCTACTTAATTATTTTGAAATATGATTCATTCTTAAAAAAATAACAACTGTAATTTGCATCTAGTCACCAACGTGTTTTATTAGTGCAATGTAAGTATAGGGACAAACTGCAAACTCCAAAACAGAGTTGGTTAAAGTTTTGCTTCCCTCAGTGACAAAAGTTTGAATAGTTACTTAAAGAAACATATAACAGGAAATATAAAAATAGTTCTGTGAGAAGCTCTTTCACTCAGAAAATATTATTTTATGGCTCCTCAAGTGTATAATGTAATAATTCCAAACAAAACATCGTAAATGTCCAAAAATAGGCAAACTGTGATATGTTTAGGAGCATTTTCATGATGATTAAGAAGTCAAGGCTAAAAAGTGCATGTGACTGTGGAAGGAGGAAAAAATGATGGCTTGGGGATAGCTTCGACAGTCCTGGAGAATTACATACCTGGTCAATCTGATGCATTCATTCAAACCTATAAGGGACGTGGTGGCGCTGCAGGTTAAACCGCAGAAGCCTCTGAGCTGCAAGGTCAGAAGACCAGCAGTCGTAAGATCGAATCCACGCAACGGAGTGAGCTCCCGTCGCTTGTCCCAGCTCCTGCCAACCTAGCAGTTCGAAAGCATGCAAATGCAAGTAGATAAATAGGTACCACCTCGGTGGGAAGGTAACGGCGTTCCGTGTCTAGTCGCGCTGGCCACGTGACCACGGAAACTGTCTATGGACAAACGCTGGCTCTATGGCTTGGAGATGGGGATGAGCACCGCGCCCTAGAGTCAGACACGACTGGACTAAATGTCAAGGGGAACCTTTACCTATATAGTTTATTTCAGACAAAATTCCATTCCCAAAGGAGGTGCAGTCTCTCCTAAGAATTTCATACATTCAGAATTATTTCAGCTTCCACATATCCTAACAGTTGTTGTCAGGGTTTCAATGCAATCCATGACCTGAACCTGGAAATGTCAGAAGCTGAAGTTTTGAGTGGAAGAGCAGCAGGAACTTTGCGTGTTTTCTCTTCCCCAACTACACCCTCCCCCGGTGATTTTCCCCTCAGTCAATCCTCATATGTGTTTTCACATCTAAGAAGTGATCATTTTAAAGTCACACCCATTAAACCACTGAGAGTAGGACAGCTGGGAGAGCATATTTGAATAGGACAACGGGCAATGGAGAAGGGGGATAAGCATCCCTCCCTTGTTCTATCAGTCTACCCTCCAGCTTCCAAAGGCTGCTTTTAATTTAAAAACATAAACAAGTGGGTTGCTCCCCTGACACTCTTTTGTAAGTAAATGGTAGTTTGATCAGCCAACTGAGTCTTTTTTGGCAAAATTAAAGTGGGGAAAGGGGAGAAGAAAAGCAAACATTCTGGCATTTTAAAGGCTAACAGATTTTAGTGTTTGAGGATCAGGATCAGAAAAATGCAAGCTGCAAACTTGCAGTCAGGGATGTAGGTTTCAAACTCCACCCATGGCAGCTTATGATTTGATTTTCTTTTCTGTAAGGTAAAGGTTAAGGTTCCCCTTGACATTTAGTCCAGTTGTGTCCGACTCTAGGGGGTGGTGCTCATCCCCGTTTCCAAGCCGTAGAGCCAGCATTTGTCCGTAGACAGTTTCCGTGGTCACGTGGCCAGCGCAACTAGACACGGAACGCCGTTACCTTCCCACCGTGGTGGTACCTATTTATCTACTCGCATTTACATGCTTTCAAACTGCTAGGTTGGCAGGAGCTGGGACAAGCGACGGGAGCTCACTCCGTCGCATGGATTCGATCTTACGACTGCTGGTCTTCCGACCTTGCAGCACAGAGGCTTCTGCGGTTTAACCAACAGCGCCACCACGTCCCTTTTCTTTTCTGTACCTCCTTACAATTCTGGTGGGAGAGGACTTTACAGCCTAACTTTACTGTTCTTTTACCACTAAGCCAATGCCACTCTACTACTTTACCAAGAAGCAGAGCCATTCACTGTTTTGATCATATCAGAGTCTTTATTGCCAAAACAACAGGTTATAAGACATTCTGCACAAAACAATACAATAAAAATATTTACAGCAAAACTATCTCCATAGCACCCACCACGTTGTTGTCCAGGAAATACTTTTGAATGTTAGGTTCCATTTAATTTATTATGACCTAAAAGTGTAGGTTTTACAACAACAAAAAAGCAATAAAATTGTACAACAGCAAACCACATCGATAGACTATTTTTATTAATACATTCAGATTTTGGACATGGTTGGCATAATTTCATAAATGGGTAGCCTAATTTGAATCTAAAAAAGTCCAACATGGTGAGATCTGAATTCTTTTAATCCAATTCCTAACACTCAGCTATTTATCCTTCTGTCATGCCATATGTCAGTCATAGTATGACTTACTTTGGCAACAGAGCATGTGCTTTGTGACAAGTGAAATTTTAACAATATGTGGCAATAGTGTGTATGACATGGTGTTTGCCTGGCTTTGCATCATTGGGAGAGAAAGGGGTGCTTCAGCACAATGTTGTCAGCGATGGTTGCCAATAGAAGAATTTTCCATAACGGCCTATAATTAATCCTTGGCTACAATCACAGTAGTTATGTTTTTTTCATTTCCTGCTAAAACAAACAAACAAATAAATCAGACTCTTGCAATCCTCAGGAATATTTGTTATCTTGTACCTTTGTAGACGTAGAAAGAATTTTTAAGAAAAGACACATCTTGAAACATGTAGCATGACTTGCATGTCTTTGTATCTGACATGATTCTGCTTTACACTGAGAAATATTTGAAGATGGCCTGGTTGAATTCCCAACGCACAATGTCAGAATCTGAATGGAGTTAATAAGTAGACTTGTTTAATCTTCTTTTTGTACAAATTATTTTATCTAATCATTTTTTTTCCTCTGAATGGTCCCACTTGTATCAGCAAAGCACTTACATTGCATTTCAAGATATTTTGTGCTTGCTCACTTTAGTAGGTTGAACAGGTGAAATTCTTTCAATTTCTATTCATAAGATAAATAAATATTTTCAAAAGATTTTACACTGTTTTTATCATTCCAGATGCTCTTCTATAGAGATCTGGTATTAATTGTTTTTTAAATCAGTTTTAATTTTTTATTAGCGTTTGGCACTCTTTTATTCCTAGCTGCCTTAAGTAACATTTGTTAAGGTGAAAGATGGAATATAAAACAAAAACAAATAAATATCCTATCTTCCCAGTTGGTGTTAATTCTTTAGAAGGCATTTCACCTCAGATAGGAAGTGGACTTGTCCACGAAAGCTCACATTAAAATATAGCAGTTAGTCTTTAAGGTGCCACAACATTTTTGACTTCTTTTTTTTTTTGGTCTGATATGCCTAAACTAAGTTATGGAATAGCCCAGGGTGGGAAACATTAGCTCTCCAGATGTTGGGTTGCAACTCACAGCATTCTTTACCATTGACTATGCTAGCCAGGGCTGATGGGATTGGCACTCCATCAGTACCAGGAGGGCTACAACTTGCCCATTCCCAGTTTAGCCAATGTTAGCCCCAAATCAGATCAGTATGTCAGTGGTATACTGGCTGAAATCCTGTTCCTTAGCTTAGTAAATCCCTCTAGAGTAGGCCTATTGAATCTATGAAGATTTAATTAGTCAACTCCTCTGTAACTTCTATTGATTCAAATGGGCCTACTTTGTGATTTACTCTGCTAAAATGAGTTGAAACTAGAGTAAGTCCATTTTAATCAATGGAACCTATGGAGGAATTGACTCACCAAGTCCCCATTGATTCAGTGAACCTACTCTAGTGCAATTTATTGTGCTACGCAACAGGATTTTGGTCACTGAATTAGATGAAGCTCAGGCTATTGACGTGAATAGGGACAGGAGTAGGAAAATAGTGATTAAATATAACAATCACACTCCTCCCGCTAACATTTCAGATCCCTTTAGTGGTTATCAATTGTCTTAGAAACAGATATTCCTTCTTGAAGGGAATGTTGGTGATATTTCTTGTGATCAACTAAGAATCAGAAAAATGTGGTCTCTAGATACAGAGTCTCTTTGTTATGTGATCCCTTTTATTATTATGTTTCTTTAATTGCACTCTATGGCTTTGCACTGTTCTGAAATAACTCCCAGAGTTTCATCAGAATTAAAATTATAAATGGTTTAAGAGTCACTGCTCCATTCTTTGATCCTGGATATAACTTAGAGCACAATCCTACGTATTCCAAAGTCTTCATGTCTTCAGTGAGGATTACTTCTAATAAGTGGGAAGATCTATTTAAAAGACTCATAGGTTGACTTTCAGTTAGCTAGACCTCTCAGGACACCTCACAGCTCAAATTGTTATCAAACACACAATGTGACTGCAGACACAATGATAGTGAAAACCTGCTGGTATAAATGAATATTCTCCTGCCAATAGTTTTTATGGCAAGGAAAAAAAACTTTAAAACAATAACTCTTTTGTAAGGCTGGGAAGGATTTGGATAATTTTTTCCTTGCTCCCTTGTGGTCAGAAGGTATTGAAAAATACTGCAAATATCTGTGAAGCTTTCACAAAAACATTGTGCAATTTAGGACCTGATAACTAGTGGAAGTAAAGAGCTGAAAATATATGAAAATCATAAATAAATAGTCTGCTTAAATTTAACAACATTCATCTGGGAATGTTTTCCTATTGCCCGTCAATAGCTATCATTATGGCCAAAGATTGAAAATATCTTTTCGGACATGTTTTGGAGTAGTTCAGAGCTGCACATCTTCTAATCTATCCACAGCTGGCCAACTGTGTATGATGGCAGAATAGGGACATTATAAAACTCCAGTTTCAGTTGCAAAAACAGGAGGGGTGAGTTGGTAATTCTCTAGCAGGGCACAATACATGATATGGGGATTGTACTGAGAATTTAGAATCACCCATTTGAGTATGTCTGCAGTAAGTAATTGATGTTACATTATATTGGGTTCATGCATTCTCTTGCCTATGGAGGAGCTTGGAAGTAATGCGTTACAAATAATAAGGTCACTCTAACATAATACCTTTTGGGGTAGGCAAAAGCTAGCAAGTGTTAATGACTGGTAACTCTGCCACTTTGAAATGAACTTTTAAAACATTTGAGAGTTCAAGACTTGTGCCATTTTGCATCATTTTTCTATTTTTTTGAAAGCAAAAAGCAAAGTGTGCTGCTTATATATCACCCCATAGCACTTCAAGCACTCTCCAGGCAGTTTAGAAGTTAATTATGCAGGCTGCACATTGCCCCTCCTAGTGAGCTGGGTACTCATTTTACCAACCTCGGAAGGATAGAAGGCCGAGTCAACCTTGAGCCAGATACCTGGGATTGAACTCCGGGTCATGAGCACAGTTTTGGCTGCAGTACAGGAGTTTAACCACTGCACCACGAGGCTCTATTTTTAGTGTAATCTATGTAAACAAAAATAATAAAAATAACTAAAACAATCTGTTGATAATGCCTTAGTAAATGTAAACTATCTCTGAAACTAACAAGAAACAGCCAATGTACTACTTTGAAAGGAATTAGTCATTGATGCCTAGTGTATCATATTTTTAAAATGATGTTCCACAATCTGCATATTGCCTATACATGTTCCAAAGCAAGGCATTATAAAGAAAGAAAGTGCTCCTTTCCCTCATGGCATTTTGCAGATCCAAATACAGATTCTACAATGAAAACACAGAGATTTCAATCAGGACTGTGTTGGGAAACGGTTAGATTCTGCTTCCCTTATACTTGGGGAGGAGGGTCATTTTCTAAGAAAAGATACCAACCACACACACTGATATGACTACTGATGCATGGCAGGAAAGGATATGGCATTGCATGTCAATTCTGTGGGAAATTCAGATGTGAAACCAGTCCCAGGAGTGGATTTTATGAAAGTACTATTGAGACTATTTCTCTGAAATAACTGATTGTTGCCTACCTAGATATTTCAACAAAACTACAATGACCTGTTTATTTTCTTTCTATATATATTTATTGTCAGTAAACTGCAGAAAATACAAGGCACAGAGCATTTCAGAGAGTTATTAAACACAATACTTTTTTAAAAATTATATCACATATTTCCCTCAATGCTGTGTCCCAAGGAGTTCGTCTAGTCACAGTCTTGTGTGATAAACGGCTTGGGCCCTGGATACCTGAAGGACCGCCTCCTTCCATATGAACCTACCCGGCAATTAAGATCTAGCCAGGGGGCCCTCCTGAAAGAGCCATCCCTCAAGGAGGTAAGAGGGATGGCTTGTAGACAAAGGGCCTTTTCAGCAGCTGCCCCCAGACTATGGAACGCCATCCCGAGTGAGATTTGTCTGGCGCCGACGCTGATGACATTTCGGCGCCAGGTCAAAACCTTCCTGTTCCAGAAGGCTTTAAATTGAAATAATATCAACTGTGGGTCCTGATGGCAACTTTTAGAGTATATATTTTAATTGTATTTTAATTGTTTTCTCTTTTTTACTGTAGTTAAATTGCTGTAAGCCGCCCAGAGACCTTTGGGTAGTGTGGGCGGCATATAAGTTAAATAAATAAAATAAATAAATAAATATTGTAAGCGCTGGTGTATTTCCACTTAACTTATAGTAATAATGTCTAGTTTTGATTATTTTTGCATATTTTCATTTGAATTAGCATAAGCATATTTAATGCAAAAATGTCCTCCTTGTTTATTAATAATGTCCTCTTTTTTGGTGCTCCTTGAGCTCCATGTTTTCCTTTTTACTGGTGTACAGTATGTTCTTTTTGGTGACAGAGCAGTGACCAGGCCACCCTAACTGTTTGAGCATTTTTAGCTTTGTGTAATGCCTCAGATACAGACAGAAATGGCTTTAGGCTTGGACGGAGACTTGAAGTCTATACTGAAGTCAACATTTGTGACAGATGTATTATAAGATGTGGCCTACTACTAACTGTCACGTTCCCGCCTGCCCCTTGGTTGTTTCACCAATCACAGGGCACAAGCTACATGTCATGTCACTGCCACCAGTTGAATACATCAACATTGCTTATTATTAATCACAGAGGTCCAGGCAATGCATCATTTTAAAAGAACCAAATAGAAGTTGTTTATTGTTACAGGTAATGAAGGTACAATCAACATCTTTAACTCTTAACAAAACATCCTTCTTCATACATTCTCAACCGCCAACCGTCTCGCTCTACTCCAAACTCACAAATCTCCAATCTAAACTCCCATCTCCAATCTAAATCTCTCCTCCCCCTGCAGAGACTCCTACATCTCGTGACTCCGCCTCTCCAGCACTCTCATTGGCCCATGCAGATAGCACATTAATATTCATGACCTGGGCGGACGCCACACTAGCATTATCAGTTCTTTTGCAGCAAACATCATATTAATGTGTGAAGGTGAAACACATATTTGAGCTGAGCTGTGTCAATGGTGGTTTCTCCAAAACATTCCACGATCACACCTGTTGTTTCAGGGTAAGGGTATCTGAGGATAGCTAACAAACATAATGAACACAGAATTATTAATTATTTCCATGGTCATGTTCTTCATATCTAATAGTGTTGGTAATTTTAACTCTTTGGAAGATTAATGGCTCTGCTGACATTTAACAAACATAAGCAAATTTTAATGGATAAAATCTATTATTTCATTAAAGTTTCAAAGGAGGAAAAAGTTATGTTTGCAAATATCAGAAACAATAGCAGCTTAAATTTACAATTCAAGGCCTATTCTGGTATTTCCACATTTCTATTACAAGTGCTGGCTCAAATCCTCTTGTGTAGTTAGTTACACAAATGATGTAGCTTTTTGAAGCAAATTGCTCCAATTACAAAAATCATCATAGGCAGCTGTAGTTATATGTAGTCATATGACTCAGCATGCAAAAAAAGATATTTCAAATATGTACTGTCCCACATTTGATTTAACTCTTGTTAGATTTACAGGCCTGTGAAAAAGGCTTGGACCGAGAGCAAAAAAATACATTACATGGCAGATGGAAGTAATACTCTCTGAATGTGTTTTTCAAATCAAAAGCAGTCATGAAAGGCTATGTATCTGACTAGAGGAATGGCTATGTGTCTCTCCTATCAAATGGGAAAGCAGTATAGGAAGGGTAGTTATGATTGCAAAAAGTTGTCAGAAGGCAAATAGCACAAATTCCTCTGCAGAATTCAGTCTTTTGTGGCTGCTTGTAATCAAATAAATAAATGGCTGAGAAACAGCTTTTTATTAATTAATAATAGGGCTTGGGTTAAACCAAGAATGATGAATAGCCCTCCAGATTTCGGTGAGCTGGAATGGTAATCAGTCCCAGTAACCATACCATGTAGAAAATGAGGAGGAGGAATCTGCAATCCACCAACTTCTAGAAGGTCACAGATCTCCCAGCCCTGTTCACCATTAATGAAAGTTACTTAATACTTCACAGAACTTCATAGAGAGCTGTAAAAGTATTGGATGTAGACTAAATTAGAATGAAGAGTAAAGTTAGTTATTAAAATAAGCAGAACAAAATCACTTTGTTACAAATATATCCTTGGACCTCCTTGTTTACAGATCATGAAAGAGGTCACAGCATATCTCCTTTCATACCTTCTGTGGAACAACAATGCTCCTTTCTCATTGTTCTCATTTGCAAGACTTCTTTTTCATTTCTGTCTGACACTGAATGTCTTCATGACTACTTTGACTTTGCATGTGGCTGGTTTAAGCAATGATGTCTAGTGGTATCCTCTGATGTCACCATCTCCACATACTCTCTTTCCATATACATAAAATCCAAGAAAACTCCATGCATCTGAGATCATTTATAGTACATGAAAACCTGTGCTGTAATAAATTATGTTAGTCTTTAAGTTAGTCTTAGGTTTTTTCCTGCAACAGAATAACATGGATGCCCTCATTAGAAACATTCCTGATGAGGAGAAAGAAAGGTCATTAGCAACATGGCATGGTATACATGTTTATTCTTAGGTTGTAAACTGATGTACAGAACAAGTTCTATTTTTAATTTTTGTAAAGAGTCTTAATAGTTTTATGCATTATTAGTAGATCCTTTACAGCTCTGAACATTGGACCAAGTGGTCCATTCCTGGTTATGTCAGCATATCTTCCACTCTTTAAAAACATTTATTCAGGAATATTTTGGCGATTAAAATAGTAGGAATTAAAATAAATTTATTTATCACTTCCTTCCATTGATCAATACGTACTGAATAGCAATTATTTAATTAGTAACTATTACAGGAAAAGGTTGACGGCTGCAGCTTCTTACTGAATAGTCTGGAATAAGCAAGCTGATCTTAGGGCCCATGCCACTTTACTGTCATATGAATATTGATAATGTTCAAATTGGCTGTGGCTAGGAGATTAAAAAGAGCCTGCGTGGTGTAACGGATTGAGTGACAAAGTAAGACTTTGGGAGACCCAAGTTCAAAACCTCTGCCCAGCCATGGAAACTCACTGGGGTGTATGGCGCTCTTTAAACCACTCCTTTAATATCTCACAGACCTTGAAAGCCCCATAAGGGTCACCATAAATCAGAGGTGACTTGACAGTACATAACAACAGTCAAATATAAAACCTCAAAGTCGTAGGACCAGTCACTAAGAGGGCCGGTTCTGTGTATTGCAGCAGCAAAAAAGGCAAAATCTGTGTTAGCAATCACGAGGAAAGGAGATCGAGGAATCCAGCTAAATGAAAGTAAAACAGCAATGAATTACCCTAGTTTAGGCTACGGCATGGGGAGAAGGGATTCGCTGCCTAATTTTAAAACTTGTCCGCTCTCCTAACATCATCAACTGGTGGCTCATTCTCTGCACTCTTCCGTAAGCAACTCTGGTGTGCGAGTGTGTGCGCAACTGCAGGGGAGGAGGGGGTGAACTCCGTCCTGCATTTATAACAGGCTGTCCCAACAGTGGAGGGGATTTTGTTCTGTTTATAAGTCGAGAGGCCTCGCTTCCCAGCTCGCTGGATGTGGGGGAGGCCGCCAGCTGCAGCTGCGGAGACTCCACCCCTTTCCTCATTCCCAGCCTGCCGCGGCCAAGCGCGGGAAGACTCCTTCCAGGCTTCCTCCGCCGCCCACCAAAAGGCACACAGAATCTCAAGGTTGCTAGGCTTCGTGACGAAAGCTGGAGGCGAGCAGCGATTGGCTCAGCCCTTGTTCTCCCCCGTGACATTCTCAGGGGGGGCGGAGCGGAGCCGGCGCAAGCTTTGGAGCATGCGCCGTCTGAGGCGAGCGTCCTGGTCGGCCACGTCTGCCGGGTCCTGCTGTAGCTCCGTGCAAAGCCCGGCTGGAGGGGAGCCTGGTGGGAGGCATGGGCTGCTGCTCGAGCCCTTCGTCGAGGATGGTCTGGTCCTCGCTGCTTCTGCTCCTTTTGTTTGCGCCGTCCGCCCTTGGCTGGGATAGTGGCGACTTGGAGCTTTTTGACCTGGTGGAAGAGGTCCCGCAAAACTTCTATGTCTTCCTCGGAGTTGAGCAGGTGAGGGAGGACCAGGGGAGAGTGTGGTCCCTAAACGCTGGCCCGCCGTCCCTTCTCTTTCTTTTTTATGTCCTGGGGCCTTAGCATTGTGTTTCACACCCCAGGTTTATTCCGGGGGCGTGTTGAGGGAGTCACAATCGAGAACAAGAGGGTTTCTGAGCATATGTGGATTGACTTTCTATATGCTGCCTTCTGCTCTGCGTAGGTCGGACTAGGCAGCGGGTCCTCATAGGGAAGGATTAGATTTGAAAGGTAGTTTTCTTTTTTAATAAAGTAAACAATCCTTTCTCATATTTTTGTATCTCATTTGTTTGGCCCACCCTTTCGTTTCTGCCCTTGGTGACATCCTAACTCCTCCTCCCCTAGTTTCGAATTATGTTTGTATTTTCTGGATAATTTGGGTTTTACACAGTATTTTCACATTTTGATTCTCCAGCCCTTTTCTAAGGCATAGTACATCCTTTTACTTTAAGATCCTGTGCCTCTGCAGTCAGGTACTGTTCTGTGTGGTAATTTTATAATTCTCTTCTCCTTCTACCTATATGTTAAAATATGACCAGCCCAATGTTATGCAGCCTTATGTTGTCTGCAACTTATGGAGGGGTGGGTCCCTTTTCTTACAAGTCTAGGCCTCAAAGTTACAAATAATTTGTTTTGCTAGTAGTTGTTAGTTTCTTCCTCTTAGGTTGTTTTGCAACCTGCTAGGCTTAATTGCCTATTCTGCTGGGTGAATGTGGTAACTCAACCTGTGCTTTTCTTTTTGTGAAGTAAGCAAAGACAGGCATGTTGGATTCCATGGCCAGCCATCCATCCTAAATTTCTAAGATTGCCTGCTTCAATATATACTTCCTTGTGTAAACAGGCTGCCTCTCGAAGTGGTGGGGTTTTCTTTCCCTGAAAGTATTTGAGTTGCTATATGTCTGCGATACTGTAGGAACATCTTGCATTACAGAGTTTGCATTGAGAAAGGAGGTGGACTCATTAGAAACTTTCCAAAGTTCTTTCTGGTCCCATGATTCACTGAAATCACAGTTGGAGGCCCATTTCTAGGTGTCTCTTCAGAGGTTTGTCAGGGCTTCTCTTTGCTTGTGCCCTTTTAATGGAATTCTATCCTGAGAGTCCATCCTGTCATTTGACGTTTGGGTGCTAGGATAAAATTGCTTAGTTTACCATAGCTTTTAATGAAGGATGAGATGTGGTTGTACAGTCCTGCTTTTGCTGATGTCTTTATTTGATGTGTTGCCTCTTTTTGTTTTTTATTTACGATGGAGATACAGTCATGACCAAAAATATTGGCACCCTTGCAATTCTGTCAGAAAATGCAACCCTTCTCTCAGAAAATTGTTGCAGTTGCAAATGTTTTGGTACTCACATGTTCATTTCTTTGGTTTGCGTTGGAACAACACAAAAAAACAGAAGAAAAGTCAAATCTGATACAATCCCACACAGAAACCTAAAAATGCACTGGCCAAAATTATTGCACCCTTAACTTAATATTGGTAGCACCCCCTTTGAAAGAAATAACTGAAATCAGTCGCTTCCTATAACCATGAATGAATTTCTTACACCTCTCTACTGGAATTTTGGACCACTCTTCTTTTGCAAACTGCTCCAGGGCCTTCAGATTTGAAGGATGCCTTCTCTCAACTGCTGTTTTGAGATCTCTCCACAGGTATGGGATTCAGATCTGGACTCATTGCTGGCCATTTCAGAACTCTCCAGCGCTTGCTTTGTAACCATTTCTGAGTGCTTTTTGAAGTGTGTTTCGGGTCATTGTCCTGCTGGAAGACCCATGACCTCTGGTGGAGACGCAGCTTTCTGACACTGGCCACTACGTTGCGCCCCCAAATTCTTTGGTAATCATCAGATGTCATGATACTGTTCATACAGTCAAGGCATCCAGTGCCAGAAGCAGCAAAGCAACCCCAAAACATCTTTGAACCTCCACCGTGTTTGACTGTAGGGACTATGTTCTTTTCTTTGAATGCCTCGTTTCTTTTTCTATAAACAGTGCCATTATGTCCTTGACCAAAAAGCTCTACTTTTGTCTCATCTGTCCACAGTACGTTCTCCCAGAAGGATTGTGGTTTTGTCACATAAGTTTTGGCATACTCCAGTCTTGCTTTTTTATGCCTTTGTGTTAGCAGTGGTGTCCTCCTGGGTCTCCTACCATAGTGTCCCTTTTCATTCAGATGGCGATGGATTGTGCGAGCTGACACTGTTGTACCTGTGTCTGCAGATCAGCTCGAATTTGTTTGGAAGTTAATCTGGGTTCTGTATCCACCATTCGAACAACCCTTCGTTGTAATTTTTCAGTAATTTTGCTCTTCCGTCCACGTCCAGGGAGGTTAGCTACAGTGCCATGGGCTGTAAACCTCTTGATGATATTGCGCACAGTAGACACAGGAACATTAAGATATCTGGAGATGGACTTGTAGCCTTGAAATTGTCGATGTTTTTCCACAATTTTTTCTCTCAAATCCACAGACAACTCTTTACACTTCATTCTTTTCTCCATGCTCAGTGTCACACACAACACAAAGGTTGAGTCAACTTTTCTCCATCTTAACTGGTTGCAAGTGTGATTACTATATTACCCACACCTCTTACTTGCGACAGGTGTGTCTAAATACAAATTAAAGGAGCATCACATGCTTGAAAAGCATTTATTTCTTACAATTTAGACAGGGTGCCAATAATTTTGGCCAGTACATTTTTGGGTTTCTGTGTGAGATTGTATCAGATTTGACTTCTCTGTTTTTTTGTGTTGTTCCAACACAAACCAAAGAAATGAACATGTGAGTACCAAAACATTTGCAACTGCAACAATTTTCGGAGAGAAGCGTTGCATTTTGTGACAGAATTGCAAGGGTGCCAGTATTTTTGGCCACATTTCCCCCCTCCATCTTTGTGCATTTTCTGTGGAAAATTTTAAACTTTCTATTGCATGCAGTTTCTATTGTATGCATTTATTGCGTAAACACTTCCCTTCATTAAAATGTTTTATATGCAGTTTTGAGCAGTATATATTTTAGTTCTCTGCATTTTGCAAATACACTCACAATTGTGTGTGCATCTTTCACCTCACAACATCTCACAAGTTTGACCAATGTATGAATTTTCATGGCAAGATATATTCTGTTTTGTTGGCCATCTTGGGTAGTGTAAAATGGGTATTTCCACATTAAACTGTAAACTCAATAAACAGCTTCTTCCCTCAGGAATTCCATTGAATTGAAACACTGGGTGTAAATGCCTTAAATATATACGTACTTTGGATATTTGAAAGTTATTGTTCTTGCTTGGGGGTGTGAGCAGCTCCTGGTGAAACTGAAAGTTACCATTAACACATAGACATTTAAGAGAGAACTACTGTAATGTAATAGTATTGTAAAAGTTTCTGGCTTTTGTAAGAGTGCAACATAGAAGTTTGAAAGGATTTAACAATAATTTACTTTACTTTTTTGAAAAAGTGATGTGGAATGATATCCAGCAGTGCCAGTCATTAGATAGCTCACACTTGTGCTGATTCCTGGGAATTCCTGTAGCTGAGGTCTGAACAGACACAGTTAATGTTGCTGAACTTTCCTTGACAGTTGGAATGCCAATTTAAGCCTGCATTCCTGAGAGATGCCCATGAAAAACTAGACCATGAACTAAATCCAAATATTTAGCAACATTTATTCTCCCTGTGTTGTTCAGTTCTGGGCCAGATTTCATTTTTTTACAGGTTGTATCAGAAGTTCATTTATTTCAATCTATTCTGATACATAGTGTATACCTCCTTTATGTGTGTAAAGTCTGTGGAATGAAATATGAATAAATACTTCACTAAAGTAAAATCTTTGTTTCTTAAATGGGAATGGAATTCAAATACCCACGCAGGAAGCTTCCCTCCATTTCCTGGTGCCTCAGTTTCTATGTCATTCAGACTTCTCTTAGAAGCATGGGAACATGTGGTTAGAAAAAGACACTGTGGGAACCCTTTGCATTGTTGAATGTATGGAAGAAGATAGTTGGATGTGGAGTGTTTGTATGTTCTATTGGTAGACAATCTTCTAGATCAGTGGTTCCCAAACTTTTTCGAGTCGTGACCTCCTTTTTTAATAGCCAAGTAACCTGGAAACCCCCCTGCCATATTTGCATAAAAAGGCATTTTTTGTGAGGTAAAGAAAACACATTAAAATACATTTTTCAGAATATAATTCTAACCTAATATTTAATGTGATGGTTGTTCAAAATTCGCCACTGGTCCCACTGCAGAAGAGGCAGGCCTTTTGTTTTTGTATCCCCTTCTTCAGAGTTTGTTGTGTGTTTGTTTTGTTTTTTCTTATTTTTCCTTTTCCTCCCATTTTTAGGTGAGGCATTTTAGTTAAGATCCCTTTCTTTATACCCTTGGATTTCTAATAGAGATGGGCATGAATTAAGCGGTTCCCGTCCTGGGCAAGCTGCTGTTGCTCCTGCACAAGTGTGTGGGCATGATGCCCGCCTTCCCTGCACGCTCGCCCATTCCTCAGACAATGTGTGTGTCCCCCCCCCCCCCCAGTGTGACTGGCCACTCACTTTTGGAACTTGCTCTTCTGTCTTCCACCTTCTCTCTCAGCCGGCCACACAAAGGCCTTGTCTGAGTGGTCAGCCGAGGGAGAAGACGGAAGAGCAGGCTGCAAAAAGTGAGTGGCCAGTTGTGCTGGGGGGGCAGGGAGGGAAGTGTGCATCATCCGAGGAATGGGTGAGTGTACAGGGGAGGTGGGTACCATGGCCAGACAACACCTGTGCGGTGCGATAGCAACTCACGTGGGACAGGGACGACTTAATTAGTGCCGATCTCTAGTTTCTAATATGCAGAGGTTATCAAATATGGTAAGTGCCTTGGGCTATGCAGGCATTATATTAAAGTGTACACTTTCAAATTAAAGAAATATGAAATGAAGTAATAACCACTGCCTTTCTATGTGTAGAGTAAATCTTGACCAGTTATTTCCATAACAGTTCTCCTCTCCTTTATCTTACCTTTATTTTTTCCGCAGTATGTAGTCCTTCTACTGATTTCTGCATGAGAAGTTTCTAGGGCATATTTGGAAAGAATGTGAAGGTGTGTTTATGTTTTGGGATCTGTCTATGACCGTGGCAGTTTTTGCCTCCACCTGGATGAAGTCTCCAATTAAAGCTTGTCATCTTTGTTTGATCTTTGTGCCTCCAGATTCTTACTGGGTAGGAGAGAGCTGCTTAGTTGATGTCCTCTGATTCAGAGATTCTGCTGCCATGTATACCATCTATGGTAACCTGCTTGCTTTCTTTGGACTGTTATTCAGGAAATGGCACAGGGCTTAGCGTTTCTATTGCCAGGGTGATTCCTCCTTCTCAGCTGATGCAGATGAGGTCTGGCTGGATTATCATTGGTCCCCTGAGACAAAGTACTGTGTTCCAGCACAGAAACATTCCTCATTTCAGATGCAGGGACTGGCCATCAGCCCATTTTCGTCCCATGCTGAGTACTTTCTCTTAGATATGCAAATAGTCGCTGTTCACACCTTTGGAAGGAAAAATAATACATTTTCCCTGAGAGCAAACCCTCCATGATGGCTTGGCCTTCACTGTCAAGGAACCCTATGGTATTGGATGTGCAAATTATGCGAGAAATGCATTACTCCCCCCATAAGCTCTTCAGTGTAGTATTACACTTTCCTGACCCACAAACCAAGCACATCATAATACTGATGAGTATTTCATTCCACACAAGATGGCTGATCCAAATACAGTTTATGTTGTTTAGAAGGGACCCTTATTTCTCTTTATTTAAAATAACTGTTATCTGCCATGTTGAAAAATAGTTTTTTTCCTGCATCTTTAAAAGGTTCCAATTAGTTATCTTACCTAGTTGTTCATATAAACTGCAAATATGTCCAAATATATTTTACTGTATTAAAATAATATAGCAATAGAACTAGTAAGGTTCCTGGAACCATGCAAACTATTGTTTAAATCTGAATTACTTTTTTGAAGTATGTTGTTGGTATCTGGACTATAATTATAGCAGCTCTTCAGTGAATCTGTTATAATTTCATTTGTCTATGCTTATCAGTACATCATCTTTTGGTATGTGATCATTTCTTTCTGGAGACTTTTATAAAGGCTGTATTTGGCACATAAACTTAAATTATGGTTTAACCTTTTGGATGCACACCTTAACAGGGTAAGGAAATCTCAGTATGTCAGGGAATCTGGAGGCAATGCTGTCAGAAATCTGGACTCCATTAAGAGTCTGGACTCTTAGGGGCTCTTGGGTGACAGGGTCACACAGGAAGGAATGGTTAAAAACAGAGACAGCAGACTCAGATGTATCCATTCTCTTCAGGAACTTAGTGTAACGGAATTGACAATTCCAATGATCATGTGGGCAAAGAAATTCCTAAAGAGTGGCTCCTGGGCATCAGCACTCATGGAAGATGACACTGGTAGGGGATCTTTTATAGACGGCAGCAGTGACAATTTAGATAACTTTTCTGCATTCGAAAGTAGGTTAGCCATCATTCTGAGCTAGGCTCTAACTACAGATGCTGAAGAAGACAACATCAAAAGCTTTTATAGAAGTATCTAGAAAGAAGTTGAGCACATACCAAAACAGGATGTGCTGATAATCACAGGTGACTGGTAACATAAAAGTAGGAAATAGATTGCAACCAAATGTCTTGGGAGAATTTGACCTAGGAATTCAAAATGAATCAAGAGACTGCCTTATTAAATTATGTGAAGCCAACAATTTGTTCACTGCAAATCCATGCATCAGGCAACCAAACAGACAATTGTGTACATGGATTTCACTGGATAATTAATACTTGAATCAAATTAGATTATAAAAGCAGAAGATGGTATAATGCTATTTTATCTGCAAAAATAAAACCTAGTGTGGATTGTGGTACACAGAGACCCTGATTTGTTAATATAAAAAATTGAGTAAAGGTGAAAAAGAACCCTAAAATATTGACAGCAGGAAAGCATTATTTTAAGTAACATTTCTGAAGAGTGTAAAGATCATGAGGAAAAACAAATTTGAAATAATAATAATAATAATAATAATAATAATAATAATAATAATAATAATAATAATAATAATAATAATAATAATAATAATAATAAGCTTAATTATGAACAAGAATAATTGTGGATAGAAACAGAGGTTTAATTTATAAAAAATGGGAAAAGATTAATCCTGTAGTATAAAGAAATGAAAAGTCTTGATGAGTGATTGAAAGAAAGAAAGGCAAGGTAGAATATACATAAGTACTTATGTATATACATACCTATATAAGGGATGTGAAGATGAAAGATTCTTCCAAAGATGAATATTTGTTTATTATTTAAAATATTTCTATGCTGCCTTTCTCCCCAAAAGGACCCAAGGTGGCTTACAAAGGAATCTTTATAAAAGAGGAATCCCTAACACTCCCCACCTTGGAGGAACTGTACAGGTCCCGCTGTCTTAAAAAAGCACAAAATATTATAAAGGACACCTCCCACCCTGGACACCCTTTGCTTGAACTACTGCCATCAGGAAGATGATATAGATCTATTAAAACAAGAACAAATAGATTTAAAAACAATTTTTATCCAAGGGCGACGATTTTGCTAAATTCAGTTAAGATTTAATCTGATTTGTTGTAGGGTTGCATGTGAATGTATTTTGTTGCCGTTGTATTATGTTGGAATTTTGTAAGGAGTTTATATGGAGTTTTAGCTGAATGAGTGATGCACTGTCTGGATAGCACTCTGGTGATTTCGTTGCACATGCAATGACAATAAAGTGTTCTATTCTATTATTCTAATTCAGAAAATGAAGCAGAAGCTTTACTCAAAACAGTTGGAAGAAATAAAGTACCGGAAGTGTGTATGATACTAGAAGAGCAATTCCAAGCTGCAGAGGCTGAATCTATCAAAATCTTAAAAGGAATATGCCAGCATATATGGAGAACTAAGCAGTAGCTCATGGACTGGAAACATTCCATATACATTCCAGTCCTAAAAAAATAGAAATGTGAAAGATTGTAGCAACTGTAAAACTACCAACATTAATTCCTCATGCAAGCAATGTGATGCTTAAAATTTTGCAACTGTGTTAGAGTAGGGTGTCTTTTTATTTATTTTTCTCTTTAACCTATATGCAGAACAAACAGAAAGCTGGCTGAGATTCAGATGAAGGAGTGAAAATTGGTGAATTTTTTTAAAAAAAACCTAAGATATGTAGATGATACCACATTGCTAGCAAAAATTAGTAGCAACCTGAAATTATTACTGGAAGATGTTGAAGAAAAAACTGCAAAGTAGGTTTGCAGTTGACTAAAATAAGGCAAAAATAATGATTACAGAAAATTTACAGTATTTCAGAGTGAGCAGTGAAGAAATTAAAATGGTCAGGGATTTTGTACATCTTGGTTCAGTCGTAATCATGACTAAATTGATGCTGTTGTATCATGGGCTTATGAGATGGCAGGACTTCCTGAAAAAAGAACACAGTAATTTTTCCTAATGCTAGGAAAAGCTTAAGCTAGTAGGAAAAGAGGAAGAGCTAGTATGTGATTGATTGATTCAATTAAGGAAGCCTAAAATAAAAATTATTGGGGTTGTAAATGATAGGACCTTTTAGAAGTTATTAATTCATTGTCATCATGATGTGCCATCAAGTCAATTCTGATTTATCATGACCCATTTCAGGATTTTCTGGGTGAAATCCAGTAGCAAGTTGCAACTAGAGTAAGGTAAAGGTAAAGGTTCCCCTTGACATTTAGTCCAGTTGTGTCCGACTCTAGGGCGCGGTGCTCATCCCCATTTCCAAGCCGTAGAGCCAGCGTTTGTCCGTAGACAGTTTCCGTGGTCACTTGGCCAGCGCGACTAGACACGGAACGCCGTTAACTTCCCACTGAGGTGGTACCTATTTATCTACTTGCATTTTTACATGCTTTCGAACTGCTAGGTTGGCAGGAGCTGGGACTAGCGACGGGCGCTCACTCCGTCGCATGGATTCGATCTTACGACTGCCGGTCTTCTGACCTTGCAGCACAGGGGCTTCTGCAGTTTAACCCACAGCGCCACCACGTCCCTTCTGCAACTAGAGTAGACCCATTAAATTGATGGAACTTAATTAGGTGTTCACTCACTAAATTTCCAGAGATTCAGTGGGCCTGCTCTAGTTGCAACTTACTGCAAGATTTCAGCCTCTAGGTGTAGAGTACTCAGAAGTGGTTTACCATTCCCTTCTTTTGGGGACTCTTTGTGACTGTGGAACTTGCCAAAGGATACACAGGCTGGCTCTTCTGAGAGGCACAGTGGGGAACTGAACTCCTGACCTCTGGTTCCACAGCCAGGTATCCAACTCATAGAGCTATCCATCAGGTCCTTGGAAGTCTGAAGCAGCTTTATGGAACATATCACAGATACTTAAGTGATTTATTTCCTGATCTATACATGTAATTTGCATTTTAACATTCATACAAAGCACTTAATATCTTTTGACAAAAAGCCCATGAACTAGGAGTGGTTTCCAGCAGTGGGAATGAATTTGTACTCAGACTCTCATCAGCTTTAGTCAAAATGGCCAGTAGTCAGGATTGATGGAAATTATAATCTAGCAACATCTAAAAGGTTGCCCCCTAAACAGATCTCAGGCAGATGAGAGCCTGCAATAAGCCTTTGTTACACAGACACAAAATGTCACATTTGGACTCTTGAGAGGACAGTTAGACTTGTAAATATAATTTCTTATGAATTAAAAACAGTTTCCTCTGTTCATTTTTATGCCATATGAAAACAGTGAGCATCTTGCCCTTTTATTTTCTTGTAAGAGCTCAAACAGCAGGAGTCAAGCAGTGCTTAAGTACTGAATAACCTTTAAGCAAACCTAGTTATAAGTATCAATTAGTTATAACTTCCGTAGTCTCCCGCTGGTGTTTGCATGCAATTTCAACTCTTCCATCAAGTGTGAAGGAAAATCTCAATTTTTGTTTCTTCAGCCCATGTTTTTGAGAATATTTTAGATTTGTCTCAGGTCTTCAGTCTTGGCTCTTAGAAGCTTTGACAATTTTTATGTGAAATTAAAATTCTCTGGAGTGACAGCTTGGTAAAGATTCTTTTTTAGAACCAGAATCCCCACTTGGTTTGGAGATTGTGGGAATATTTATTTAAACTATTTATATTCTTCCTTTTTCTTTAAGAGGACCCAAGGTTGCTTACAGTGTTAAAACAAACAGTATTGAAAGCAATTGTGTGGTCAAAGGGAACTTTTCTGGATGCTGCTTAGAGCTTCCCTTATGCTGTATTTGTGAATGTCTGACCATTCTTAATGTGGAAGAAAGCCATTTGTGACACAAGTTTTGTTCCAGATACAAAGTGATGGAAGCAAAAATGTAAAAAAAAATGCTTCAGATTTCTCTTGTGTGGAAATACTCACTCATTTCTCCTCATGGTCAGTAGCATCAAAATGAAACGCAAATAGATGAATGTGTTGTAGATGTTGTATTTCCCTGTATTGCATCTATATTATATTGTATTACATGTGCACAGCTTGGACCTTAAGCCTATGCAGAATAGGATTTTCTTTCCCTGCTGTGGACAGTGTTTGAAACTCAAGTCATTCCCTTCTAGGTGAGTGCTTTTGAGTTAGATTTGACAGGGTTGACATTGAAATATCAAATAGGGTTTAGACTGCTAGTTTAGATGTCTAGCAAAATCCGGAGGAGCTAGCCTCGTCCAAAATGGGAGGGTGTAGAACACAATCCATTGATGATTAATTCTTCTTCCTTGCTGTACTTTTACTCCTGTCTACTCTGGATCAGGGTGGATAAAAATCAGCGATTTTTTAAAAAAAGCTAATTGATTCAAATCACAATTTAAATCATGGTTTAAATTTAAAAATTTTTTTTAGTTTAAATCATCAAAAATCTGATTTTTAAAAATTTAAATCATGATTTAAATCATGATTCAAATCAATTTGATATTAATTAAATCTACCCTGCTCTGGATCCTGGTTCACACAGAAAATAGTTTTGGTGGTGGCAACCATTATATATTTAAAATAAACAAAACAACTAATTATTATTTGACTACCACCTCAGACCAGATGGAAATGGGATTGTATGGGTGAGTCCCCGAACCCCCCCCCCCTGGAAGGAGTGTTTGGTCTCATCCAAACTTAGCATAACATAATTGAAATGGGGCTTATATAGAGCCAGACCACTGGTCAGTCTAGTTCACTGTTACCAGTATCTAGCTCACTGAGGAACCATTTTTTCCAGGCCTATTAGGAGATGCTGGTCATGGAACTTATGATCAGAGCTATACTTTTCCTTGGCAGAGCAGAAGCTAGGCTGGAACTCTCATTACTGACCGTGAGCAACACTTCACATTGTATGTCGGTGAATCACCATGACTGGAGTGTTTATAAATGCATTTTAAAAAATGTCTTACACATAAGAAATACAGAACGTAGCTTTCTTCTGTGTGTATAATATGGAGGACTCTTCTAGTCATATGAGTCATCTTACATAAGACGACTAGTCCCCAACAAAGTCTTGCTATTTTGTCTATTGTACGCTGGGCTGCAGGCATCACAAAATACTGTTGTGCTTCAGTGGGAAAGTGGGGAAAAAACAAAGCTAATATATCATTTTGTTTTGGGACTCTTAAGTACAGCATGTATTTATTTTAACCGGTAGTGGGAAAAGTGCTTGGTAGAAGATTAATGTTATTTTCTTAAAAAAACAAAGAAGAAGAAGAAAGAGAGAGAGGTTATGAAGCTGCCATCTTTTGTACTTTCCATATTTTTCTATTTATAAGACACACACCCCTTTTTTCTAACCCCCAAATTAAGAAATCTTAACTTAGCTTTGAGTATTCAGCCTCTGGGTTCAGAACGCTCAACCATTATGAGTCCCTGTTGCATCTGAGCACTGCCTACAGCTCCACCTCCAACAACGTGTGTTCCAATTGGTTTATTCAGCATCAGCTGACATCAGTTACATAAGGCTCGTGATTGGAGGAAGCTAAGTCTCCTGACTGTAGGAGGCTAAGCCTCGTGACTGAAGGAAGCCTGTTTGCAGAGGCAAGGTATGGGCCGTTTTGTTCTCTCCTCGACTAATTTCCATGTATAAGACAACCCTCAATTTTTAGTCTAAAGATTTTAGACAAAAGTATCATCCTGTACACAGATAAATACGGTAAATCAGATAAATACGATAAACATGGCGTGCTTTAGGTCTCGTTATACTACCCCCAGATAAAATGTATTTATTTATTATGTTTATATACCATCCAACTACGAAAACACTTGCAGTGGTTTATGAACATAATGATGCTGAATAAAATCAAGAATGCCAAAATACCAGAAAGTATATAAAAATATTATAATAAAATAACTACAACAGTTTTAGAAAATGGTGATATTAAAAGGAAATTAAGAGCCAGCCATAGCAGCTTAAGCACTGAGTAGGCATCCTTCAGTAGTGCTAACAAAAAAATTAGGGATGGAATGCCTGCTGGAAGAGGAAGTTCTGGTGTTTAAAACTAATAAGAATGCTTGACATAACTATTTTGGGAGGGCAGGGGCCTCACAGCTGAGAAGGGTCTTTCCATGGTAGCCAATTTTCATGCTGTTGTTGATGATGTCATTGGGTAAACTGACTTGGTTAAGTGGTAGAGATAAGGTAGAAAAAAGAAGAAGCTGCTTAAGCCATCTTAACTTGCCTATGGTCAGATATGGTGCCCTTACTCCTTAATGGTGTAATTAGCAGGACATAAATCTAGACTCTACACATGGAAATCACCAGATGGGCAATACCGAAATCAGATTGATTATATTCTCTGCAGCCAAAGATGGAGAAGCTCTATACAGTCAGCAAAAACAAGACCTGGAGCTGATTGTGGCTCTGATCATCAGCTTCTCATAGCAAAATTCAAGCTTAAACTGAAGAGAGTAGGAAAAACCACTGGGCTAGTCAGATATAATCTAAACCAAATCCCTTATGAATACACAGTGGAAGTGAAGAACAGATTTAAGGAACTAAATTTGGTGAACAGAGTGCCTGAAGAACTTTGGATAGAGGCTCGTAACATTGTACAGGAGGCAGCAACAAAAACCATCCCAAAGAAAAGGAAATGCAAGAAAGCAAAGTGGCTGTCCAGCGAGGCCTTACAAATAGCAGAGAAGAGAAGGGAAACAAAATGCAAGGGAGATAGGGAAAGTTACAGAAAACTCAATGCAGACTTCCAAAGAATAGCAAGGAGAGACAAGAGGGCCTTCTTAAATGAACAATGCAAAGAAATAGAGGAAAATAATAGAAAAGGAAAAACCAGAGATCTGTTCAGGAAAATTGGAGATATTAAAGGAACATTTTGTGCAAAGATGGACATGATAAAGGACAAAAATGGTAGGGACCTCACAGAAGCAGAAGACATCAAGAAGAGGTGGCAAGAATACACAGAGGAATTATACCAGAAAGATTTGGATATCCCGGACAACCCAGATAATGTGGTTGCTGACCTTGAGCCAGATATCCTGGAGAGTGAAGTCAAGTGGGCCTTAGAAAGCTTGGCTAACAACAAGGCCAGTGGAGGTGATGGCATTCCAGTTGAAATATTTAAAATCTTAAAAGATGACGCTGTTAAGGTGCTACATTCAATATGCCAGCAAGTTTGGAAAACTCAACAGTGGCCAGAGGACTGGAAAAGATCAGTTTACATCCCAATCCCAAAGAAGGGCAATGCCAAAGAATGCTCCAACTACCATACAATTGCACTCATTTCACACGCTTGCAAGGTTATGCTCAAAATCCTACAAGGTAGGCTTCAGCAGTATGTGGACCGAGAACTCCCAGAAGTACAAGCTGGATTTCGAAGGGGCAGAGGAACTAGAGACCAAATTGCTAACATGTGCTGGATTATGGAGAAAGCCAGAGAGTTCCAGAAAAACATCTACTTCTGCGTCATTGACTATGCAAAAGCCTTTGACTGTGTGGACCACAGCAAACTATGGCAAGTCCTTAAAGAAATGGGAGTGCCTGACCACCTTATCTATCTCCTGAGAAACCTATACGTGGGACAGGAAGCAACAGTTAGAACTGGATATGGAACAACTGATTGGTTCAAAATTGGGAAAGGAGTACGACAAGGCTGTGTATTGTCCCCCAGCTTATTTAACTTTTTTTTTTTTTTACATATTTATTTAAGGACAAGGTAGGGTGTACAGAATTTAAGGGGAGATAGGGAAAAGGGAAAAGAATTCGAAGGGGAAGATATGGAGGCAGTGACAGATTTTACTTTCTTGGGCTCCATGATCATTGCAGATGGTGACAGCAGCCACGAGATTAAAAGACGCCTGCTTCTTCGGAGAAAAGCGATGACAAACCTCGACAGCATCTTAAAAAGCAGAGACATCACCTTGCCAACAAAAGTCCGCATAGTCAAAGCTATGGTTTTTCCTGTAGTGATGTATGGAAGTGAGAGCTGGACCATAAAGAAAGCTGACCGCCGAAGAATTGATGCTTTTGAATTGTGGTGCTGGAGGAGACTCTTGAGAGTCCCCTGGACTGCAAGGAGAACAGACCTATCCATTCTAAAGGAAATCAACCCGGAGTGCTCACTGGAAGGACAGATCCTGAAGCTGAGGCTCCAATCCTTTGGCCATCTCATGAGAAGAGAAGCCTCCCTGGAAAAGACCCTGGTGTTAGGAAAGTGTGAAGGCAAGAGAAGAAGGGGACGACAGAGGATGAGATGGTTGGACAGTGTCATCGAAGCTACCAACATGAATTTGACCCAACTCCGGGAGGCAGTGGAAGACAGGACGGCCTGGCGTGCTCTGGTCCATGGGGTCACGAAGAGTCGGACACGACTAAACAACAACAACAACAAAATCTAGCTAACATAGGCAAACTCCAGAATATATTTAACCCTCTCAAATTTTAATCTTTTAAAAAGTCTTCTTGGACTACTTCTTCTAGTTCTACTGGTAGTGGTTTCTCCAGTATTCTCAATTGTGCAGAACGTACTCATCTTTGAAGTGCAGTTGGAAGGCTAATGGTTTTAATAGTTCTTTTTTCAAGCTCAGTTGTATCTCACCGTTTTCTGGACCTGAGCAGCTATACATTCAACTGCCTCTGAGTAGCAACAGCATGTATATAATCGGATGCTTTTTCTTCTCTTGATGGCTAAAGATATTTTTTTTTAATGAAAAAGATTTCATAAGTCTTTCTTGGTTTTTCGTATATTTCTCAAAGTGCCAGTTCTAGGTTGTTGTCTGTTCAAGGTAAGCTTGTCCTCCATTTTTTTGAAATTCTTCCTGTATCTTTCTAAATTATGCCCTACAAGTCAGGGTCATAGCCTGGCTGTAATCTTCTCACCTAGTGTGCCCTTTTACCCGTGTCCATTCTAATACTTTGTTCTGCTGCTGCTTTATCTGATGCATGCTGTGCTTTGTTCTCAGTAATTCAAACTTTTATTGGCAACTGCTGATTTTGTATCTTGATAAAGATGAGTACTAGCTTGAATAAATCTTGCCTCATATGCCTATACATTGGTTGCAAAAACAAATTGTGTTTTCCCCCCTCAACATGTTATTGGTGCTTTATTTATTTGAATCGTTTTTCCCTACTCTTCAGCAGAAAAGGCTCCCAGAGCAGCTTACATATAATCAATAAAAACAAGGTAGTCTTATGCATTTAGCCAATGCTTAACACTCATTGGTGGGATTCATAGCATCCAGTGTCTGTGAATTCCTCCAATTAAATGTGTGAAAGAATACTGCTTTGGGGTTATGAGGGAAAGCAATAGTATACACATGACTGGTTGCCTAGCAACTGCCTGCATGATTCCTCTAATTCCACCCTTCTGTGATTACGCTTCCAGTTTCCTGTGGGCATGAAGCAGGCTGTAAATTCTCAGCAATGGTGGCAACCTATGAGGGATGCTTGCTTAAGTTGACAATCTTTCTTGAGCTATCTTAGATCTGGAATGTGACATTTACTAAATATCATCTGGGCAGAAAAATGCTATTTTTTCCCTATATTTTCATCTTCTTGGGATTTTGGAGTATATTCTCTTTTCGGGGTTATGTTCCTCATGCTGGCTCTTATGCTGTACACTGGAGAGGAATAATACATGGTAGAAAACATCCAGTTCACGACGATTTTTCATGGAAAATTTCAATTTAAAAAAAACATTAATTGCGGTATGGACCAGGTACAATTCATTCAGAATGAATTACTTCAAACTGTTCAAATTATTTTAAAATAATTTCATTGGTCTGTACCCTACCTTGAGATTGTGGGATACAGGGCAGACTGGAACTATTTTAAGAAATAAAGTACTGTATTTTGCCCAGTGTAATAGTTACAGTTTTCTTCTGGAATGAATTCATTCAATTTTTTTGTAGTCTTCTTATTTTCCTTTGGCACATGTTTAACTCCCTTGTTATCTAGTGGTATTTAACGGGTTCTTTACTTTATATTAAGCACCAAAAAGTTGTTTCCATTCAAGTGGAGCCTGTCATTTCTGTGCAGATTCAGAACCTAAGAAATGTTACTACTTCTTCCCCACACCACTGTCTCATCCATGCATTGAAACCTTTTAGCTCTGTTTGTCGTGCTGTCCCACGTAAGGGGCAAGTAGCATTTCAGAATAAGCAATGCTGGCAACTGTTCTTAGATTTCACTTTCTTACATAGTGAGCTACCTCTTTTTTCTTACCTATTAGCAAGGGAGAATGTCTTTATGCTTGTCAGACAAATTTTGAAAGGAAGTGGGATTAGGAAATAAAACAGAAATATATCTCTAAAGGCCTGTAAAAAGCAGCTGGATTGGAGACAATCTGCTTGGAGGCGTACTGAATCTTGGAAGAGGAATGTGTGTGCATTTCATCTTTTTGGCTACCTCATGGCCTTTTTGGATTTTGGAATCCATATTTTACTTAACACTGGATTAACAGGAAGTGAGGTAGAAAATACAGTTGTTGTGCTTACTTTTCATATTGTTTAAATATTTTAGGGTCAAAAGAGACGACAGTTTCATGGATATTGTTTATATGTTTGGCATGTGTGATTTTTATGGAATATGGCTTTAAAGACGGATAAGCAGTACATGGAACATCCAACAAGTAGATCTACTTTATTCATTCCTCACCTAAAGTATTTTTACATGTTTCTGTCACTGAGATCTGACATTTTTGATGGGTTGTCACGTGTTATTGCTATCTTAAACTTCAGTTTTGGCTTCTTACCACTTGATGGCAGTGAAGGAGCTGATGTTGCCAGGAAAGGTTCAGGGTAAGATGCTATTATGAATAACAAAATGGAAGGTACAAAGGAAGTTTCTGACACTTCAATATTATTCCCATTTCCAGATGATATGGCAAGTGACAGCAGTGGAGCAAAAGCCTCTAGATGGAGCTTCAGCACTTCCTAAAGGAGAGAGATTGTTTTACCTTTTTAGGAGGGAATTTATCCAGTTTAGTTTTAAAAGTTCTTCTTCTCCAAGTATAAAGAAGATACTGGCTATAACCAGTAGTATTGCTTAGGAACTGAAATTAAGTATGAGAAACTTTCCAGTTGGAAAATAAATGAATCCCACTATTTCAAAGAGATTCTGCTCATAAAACCAATTATACTGTTTGTTAAAAGTTTTGCTAAATAAACAGCTCTTTAATTTTTTTAAAAAAAGGGGATTTGTGGGACAAGACTGTGAGTCTGGTGAAACGTAGCAGGCAATTTGCTCTGTAATTTGATGGGGACTGAGGCAAACCTCTAAATGATACTGCAGGAAAGTAGAAATTTAATAACATGGTAAAGTTAAATATGCAGTATAGCTTACTAGACATTAACCATATAATCATTATGATTGTGGAAAACAAAATGTTAAATAAACCCCTCAAAGCATGAATTAGTATGGGTTGCTCAGTGTGGTTCAAGTGTAATGCATGGTGGGCAGTAATGAACAAAGTTGTTAATGTAGCCTTGGGCTAGGTTAGCTTGTTGATCAGGAACACTCAAGCTGTATACCTTCCAATTTCTTGGTAGTTTTTGTGCAAAGTACAGTTAGGCCTTCGGTACTTTCTTTTCAAAGTTGATGTCTCCTCATTGTGTTCTACAAATCAAATATCTCAGTTTCTCTGTAAAAGTACACTAAATATGAACAGCCAGACAGAACAGATGCAGATTTTGGAGATGCTCAAATTCTAACCTGTGGGAACTGCAGGATAGGAGGAGGAAGTCTTCAGTTACTGAAAATTGCCACTGCCAAGATGACATCACTACTGGTGGCAATTCCTCCCTCTGTCCCATGGCCCCCATGGATTTCCAACAGTGTAAATGACTACACAGGAGCGCTGGGTACCTTGAGACAGAAACAGGAAATGTACAATTTTTAAAAAATTGCCTCAGCTGGCAATGTCATCAGCCTAATGTTATATAACTAACACAAACAGGATTTCCGCGAATGTTCTGTGCGTCAACTGATGAATTGAGTTTTTAAGAGGCTCCTCAAACTGTAAATTGTCTAGACTTGCATAGTTTAGTCTTGATGTTTTGAAGATGTGAACAGTAGTTGTCAAGTCCAATGGTTAACACTAGGAAGTTGCTTTCTTGATACATGATTTGGCAGGAGGCTCCCTGCCCACCTTCACACTCTGGATTTTCAATCGCAGATCTTTGTTCAAGGTTAGCTCTAGAATGCAAACATAAGAGAGGAGGCAGCAGGAGGAGAACACTCAATTCTATGATGAAACAATCAATTCTCCTAGCAGATTCAGTGGCCCACCAACCATTATTACTTTTGTCTTGTCATCATATGGCTTTGTTGCTCACCCTTCTTTGCCTTTCAGTTGCCAGTGGACTCCTACCAGGGCCAGGTGCTGAGCAAATGCAGAATAGATGGGAATTGGGCTGAGCAAGAAAGAGGCATTGATGTGTTTTGTCAGTATATTGATGTCTCTGAACATTGTATTTCTGTGTGACATTTAAGAATCTATTGCATGAATAGCCTTAATGAACTTTAGTGTTTGACATCTATAAAGATTACATGTTGGTCACTAGATGGACGGGATAAATAAATAAATAAATAAATAAATAAATAAATAAATAAATAAATATTCCCTATAGAAATCTGGAGCCTGTAGAGCCTGCTGCACATCAGGAGAAGCAGTAGTAGATGAGAACCTGTTTTCCCTTCCTTCCATAGATCCAAGAATAACACATGTCTAGATTAATGCAAAAGACTATATCTTTTAATCCAGTTTAAACTCTTGATTTTTTAAGAGAAAAACCATATTGATACATGCATACCTTCTTTTCTTCTTCTTTCTCCTCCCCCTTTCCTCCCCCCCCCCTCTCTCTTTCTCTCTTGGCTTGTTTTCCACACCTCTGCTACACCAGTCATTTTCAGTTCAGTGTTTGTTTTGGAAATGTTGCATTCTTTGAGAAGATGAGCCTGTAACGAATTTTAATTTATAGCTGCTTTGATTGTTCCCTTGGAGTGCCTTGAAGGTTTTACTTCAGCGAAAGAGTAGCAACATTGCAGAGGGGGAAAAGATCACATTACCTGTCAGGTGGATCCTGTATTAATTGTTACTTGAAATCAAAACTGTTTAGAGATTTATGGCCATGAAATAATCTGCACTAAATTAAGTGTTGTAAGGGAAGAAGAGAATACTAAGAGGTTTTTTAAAAAATATGTTGTATATTTTAAAAAATCAGTTGCACAAGCACCCACAATTAAAGCATAGAGACTGGCTTTATTTCTGTACAGGAAATATCTGAAGTGGGGCATGAATAAGAAATACAGAATGAAAAGAGTACATTAAAAAAATCAACAGCATGAAAACAAGTGGAGCAGCAAAAGATCAAGCAGCAATTACCAGAGCTTGACTTTAACAGCCTTGCCAATAATTTGCTGGAAAAGCTTTCCTGGAAAAAATATATAGAAAAAATAGATTTTCCTATCTGTCACTGTCTTTAGGAAACTGCACTTAGGCCTGACAGGGAATAAGTGAATGTACCTGCAGAAGCTGGCTTTATACAAAGTATCCCTTTACTGTGTAGCTGTGCCGGTATTGGTTGCCTTGTTGAGAGGGGGGGCCTTTGTGGGCATGGATATGTTGTGGTTGTTGTTATGTGCTGTCAAGTTGCTTCTGACTTATGATGACCCAATGAATGAGAAATCTCCAAAATGTCCGGTCCTCAGCAGCACTGCTCAGCTCCTGTAAATTCAAACCTGTGACTTTCTTTAGAGAGTTAGTCTCTCTCATATTTGATCTTCCTCTGTTCCTGCTGCCTTCCAACTTTCCCAGCATTATTGTCCTTTCCAGAGAATCCTGCCTTTTCACGATGTACCCAAAGTAGGACATACTCAGCTTGAACATTTTTGCCTCCAGAGATAGTTCAGCCTTGATTTGGATATGTAGCAACAGAATACTGCCAAAACCTTGTTGACAGAAACTTGCATAGTATTTCTGCAACGTGGGAAGTACTGTAGTCATTTTCCTAAAGTCCCATGCAAATTGGCACAAACCTTCAATAATATTAGTAACTTTTAAGAAAGCATTTTAAAAATGTCTTGCTTAGGGTATCAATGTACAGAATTTCTGATGAGGGATCTATTTGGGAGGGCTGTTTTATTAAGGGGAGTAAAACTGGTGTTGCAATAAGTTACCTGTAGATTTGTTGCTGAAGGAGTATCTTCTTATCAAGAAGGTGCCCAGATTCTTAGATGTGCATCAGGAGCCTATTCATGAAATAGCAGAGGACTTGTGTGAGAACCTCTTCCACACCATTCAGACAAACTACAGTGAGCTGTGACCTCTATAGTCTGGCAGTTTCTATCCCTTACCAGTTTTTAAGAGCAGAATGAAGTCCATGAAAGGCGCCTATTACAGACTGGATATTTGTATGGTGGCTGCTATATGGTAGTAGCTAAATGACAAATCCACAAATTAAGGCATTCCTGGTTTGAATCTTATCTCTATTATGAACTCTCTATGTGGCTTTTGATAAGCACTAGGGAAGTGAAAAACTCAGTTTTCATTGTGTTTGATTTCTCCAAATTTTACCTACATTCTAATTCCATTATTTGTATCAGATTGCAAGACTTCAGCTTTTTTCTCTTTCTGCTTGAACTCTGTACCCATTCACCAAGTGTACAACTTCCTTTGTATTTTTCTAAATTATGACTAAATTATTGACTAAATAATGTTTGCATTTATTTTTTTTCTATTGTGTACATGTTTAACCATCTGTATTTTTAAAGTGTGCAGATTGTTGTAACATATTTCATTTCTCCAGAATGCACCACAAACAAACAAAAAGATTTGGATTTCTGAGACAACATAGGCTTTGTCTCATAGCCTCTAGAGGTATGAAATGGATATGCTTATTGAGAACCATGGTTCCAACAACGTACTTTTCCATCCCTAGTCAAGCTGTACGCCATGTTTCAGACCCCCACCCCCCATCTGCAATAGGGAGATAAACATGTTTACTTACCCTACAGGGTTGTGTGAAGGATTGCAACCAGATAATATATAAGAAGTATTTTGAACACTTGAAAAACACCTTACAGTGGCTAATATCTTACTTGGGAACTTAGGTTCAAGCTCTTCTTCTTGGTATTTCAGTGTTTCCTGTGTGATAATATGTGAATGGAGTCAGTGGCACTTTCAGTATTTTATGTGGTTGCCGTGTCTTCATTCTCCTGTGCTCTCCCTAGATATTGTAAGAGAAATGGGTCAGAATAAAATTGGCTGTTTGGGAAAGAGGAGGACATGTATATGCAAGCTGCAGGTAATTATGTTTAGGCTGCATAGTCTTTCTATCACCTAGGTGGCTGAGAGGTATTTGCCTTCTACCTCCATTTTAGAATTATATGGGAAGTACTGCTTGGATGGAGAATCATTGCAAAAGCCCTGTTAAAAGGGAAAAGGGCTTGTGTGTGACATTTCATAAAGAGGCATTGTGAAGTTATGAGCCCTGGAGTACACAAAGAGGTGCACATCCTCTGCTCCCTGGAAGAGTGCATGCTTCATATCTGGCTAATGTTAATCTGTTATCACTGTCTTCTTTGAAGAAACCTGGATGCCCGTTCAGTTATAGTTCTGTGTTATGGATGCAGAGGGGAATCTGATGAAAAAGCATTATATTTTGTGTGTGTGTGTGTGAGAGAGAGAGAGAGAGAGAGAGAGAGCACATAAATAGATTAAATGAAACAGGTTCCAAAGAATCCTTATTCAACACCTATAATGTCTGGTCTGGACAATTTGCTTTTAATGTATGTTGCTAAAATGCATGTTGTGACTGATGTTTGTTGTGTGCCCATGCAAAGAAAACATTGGATCTTCCTTTTAAAAACCTGAGGAGGAAGAGGCCCAGGATCTATGGAAGTAGGACGAACAGCACAGAACGAGAAAGCCGTTTTGTCACTCAGCTGAGTGAGCTCCTTGTTTTAGTAAGCAGCTGAATGGTAAGCTGCAAGGAGACTAGGATGTTCCGTCCGTCTGCTACCTTTACCCTAAACATTTCACTCTCAACCTTTCCCTCTGATTTTGTGCCCAGCCTAAGCATGAGGGAGAATAAAATGGCTCAGGAAGGCATTTACTGGAGCAAATCAGCAAATGGGGAAGGGTTGATTTATTTATTTAATGTCTATACCACCCATCTGGCAACCCAGGCCATTCTGGGCGGTTTACACAATACAATAAAACAAAATATAAAGACAAAACAATACAATAACAGGACAATAATATAAATAGTCAGTACAATATAAACAAATGAAAATAATATCAGGAAGACATTAAAATAAAATATTAAATATCTCCCCCTCCTTTCTTCACAAACAACCCTTTATTCAGTAGGGGTTCAAATTTGATGACCCTTGGGGTCCTGTCCAGCTCTAAAATTTGATGCCTCCTGCATAGTGTTTAAATGTATTCCCAAGTTTATTAGTAAAACCTTTAAAGTGAAATGTATTTTTAAAAATCATTCTAGCATGTAGCAGTGCACTGCCTTGTCCATGAAATGATACTATTGCAAGGAGAACATATATGAATAAAGAACTTGCATCTATCCACGGCACCCAAAATGTTTATGTGTTATGTCATAACTAAAATGAGTGAATGCAACTAGTCCTTGGGTATCCAGTGCGATGTACTGTAATGGATCGAGTGAGGGACTAGGACTCTGGAGACCAGGGTTCAAATCCCTTGCTTAGCTATGGAAACTCACTGGGGGAATAGAAGTAGTAAAACTTTAAATATCTTACTTACCTTGAAAGCCCTCTTGTGGTCGGTTCCAACTTGATGGCACATAACAGCAGCAATTAGTCCTCTATGATTAAATGGTTGGTAACATGAAATGCTATTTTAATCAATGTCCACAGCTGAGAGAAAACGGCTTCATAGCAAAATCTTGCCTTGTGTATCAGCATGGCCTTTAATCAGCGTTGTGATGAATGCTTGGCCACATGGAGGAAGTATAGTTTATGTGGGTAGAGAGGAGAGAATAGAGGAAGAAGCAGTGTAAGTATGTTGATTACTAACCTGAAAGTAAATAACAAAGCTGTGCCCTGGAAATTCTGTTGTTGTATAGGTTGAAATGCTATAACAGTCACCTCTGGAGTAGGCTCCATTATAGAAATGAGGGTAGTGGTATCAAGTGAGACATGTGATAAATCTTTTTGGGGCTGTAACAGTTGAGATTACAGGTGGGAGGATCACATGGTTGAATGGTCCTACTACCCAGTAACAGCTGCTACAACCCTAAATCCTCCTGCCAGATAAGCAGATGTTAGGCTACATCCAGACTTGTAGCCTTGCTTTCTGCAGCCCACTGTCCCACTGCTAGTCCCAACTGAGGCTGTGTGTGTTATGCACCATACAATTACACATAATAAGGTGTCTGATATGTTAAAAGAGTGGTTTACTGTCGCCAATCCAGTCCCCCCCCCCCCCCCGGTACGTTTCCATGGCTGAGTGGGGCTGCTTTAGAGTTTCAGTATCAAGAATATTACTTTGAAACATTTACCCTGCAGCCCTAATAGTGTATTTGGAAGAAAATTCCTTTGGAGGAGGTGCTCTGCTTTGTTTTCATTTTGCTTTGTCAAAGGCTATAAACAAACATTGATTCTGTAGCCTTAATCTGTATTTTGTAAGGATTTGGACAGTGCTGAGTACCTTGTCTTCCCCTTTGGTTTAGAAGGTATTCTGAAAAAATTAAAATGGTAGAATTGTCACCGAGGTCTGATAAAAATATATTTTGATCTGAATAGTCTTGTGTAGAAAACCATTAGCTAGCAAACGGTTGACCTTAACTTTAAAATTGGTGCAGGCGAATAATAGTGTTGACTAAACATGGCATAGTGTTAATCATGAATTTTCCTTGATTCACCCCCCTCTCTCTCTCCTTCTCCTGCCTCCTCTCCTCCCCCTTAGGATTTAATCACAATTAAGTGACAGATGCTGAACACATTTTGTCCTAGTCTAATTGACTGCAAAGTCATGGTCAATATTGCATTGGCTAACTCAACTCCTCACAACCATGTCCAAATATAATGAAATTGTGTTAGATGTCTTGCTGAAGCACTAGGTAGAGGTGCAGATTTCTAGCTTCCCTAAATTACTGAGTTTACATATGTAGCATTTTGACTGTATAAATAAAGTCACTTTTCACGTCATACTTTGATTTTTAAGTAGAACTCTGAGGTGAACTGTTTTTGCACTTTTTCTCTTTTTTGATGCATCTTAAAATTTGTACATGAGTAAAAAGATATGGAGTGTCATCTCAAGGTTTATTAGACAATACCAATATATAAAAGGTTATAACATTGCACAAACAAGGTTATTATAATATTCAGAAAGTGTATTAAAAGTAGTTGTCCTCAGTATAAACTGTAAACCTTTTGAAGTTTTACAAAGTATTTTATATTAGTCTTCAGCAAAATATCAGATATAGGTATCTCACTAAATCGTGTCTCACTCTTCCATCTGAAGAAGTGGATTTGATCCATAAAAGCTCACATTAAAATACAACAGTTAGTCCTTAAGGTGTCACAACATTTTTGTCTTTTTAATTTTTCTTTTGTTTTTACCTAATATGCCATATCATTATTTCCCCGAAAATAAGACAGGATCTTATATTATTTTTTGCTCGAAAAAACGCAGTAGAGCTTATTTTCAGGGGATGTTTTATTTTTTTTCATGTACAACAATCTACATTTATTCAAATACAGTCATGTCATCTTCTGCTTGCTGCACAATGGTGGAGGGCGGGGTTTCACTTAACTGGGGCTTATTTTTGGGGTAGGTCTTATATTACGAGCATCCTGAAAAATCATACTAGGGCTTATTTTCAGGTTAGGTCTTATTTTCAGGGAAACAGGGTATATCTCTAGGATAATATTCCTTGCACACGATCTGCTGCAAGTTTAGGTAAAACATAGTGTCACTATGTTCAATGGGGCTTACTCAGTCTTAAATGTTCAGTATTATAACCTGGTATTTTGGTAAATACCTGCATTTTGCCCACGGAAACTCAAATGTTTGTGTGGATCTTTTAAGTTCTGAATCTTGTATCTGATTTTTTTCATCGTTGTACAAACACTGTGATACATTTTCCCTCTGATGAGCTCAAGAAGGGAAAATACCTTAAACATCATGCTTCAAAAGCATTTAAGTGTACAAAAAGGTATGAAATTCACACATAGATGGGGGCTGTTTTACCCCTCTGTTTTACAATGTCTGTCTTATTCTTATTGACGGTGGCTTGTGCGCCATATGCACGCAGACATTCCCTTACATACCACACTCCACCCTATTATTCCCTTCTGGCCTGAAATGTTTTATGCTGAGTTAGGCTTGTGCTATAAATCTGCAATGAAAACAGTGCTTTGTACTGGATGGTTTGACAGACTGATTACAGTGGTGCTTTAATTGTCTATTTTTGGCTTCTTACAATTCTAGGACCTCTTCCAGATTTGACCCCCTATAGAAGGTTTGCACAGACATAGTTTTAGAGAGAATGATCTTTAGAGATGTCTTGTTTGATCTATGTGTAGATCAAAAAGTCACTTACTGACTTTAATTTGAAATAAAATACCTCTCGTAAACCAAATGCGCGTGCTTCATTTTCTTGACAAGAATTTCACTTTATCCTACAGTACTTAGCAGTTATAGGTTGTCTAGGGTACATGCTGTTGAAATCTAAACTATTATGGTGGTTATGTATTGTATTCAACATACATTGCCTGTGACATGTTTGACATTAAACTATTGTTTTTGCCAATGCTGTATGTAATATAATGATACTTTCTGTTGTTTCCACTGGGCCAATAGGATGTTTTTCTCCAGGAGAAGTGGCAGGGATTAACCGTAATATCCTTTATACTGTGTTCTCTTAGAAACAGAATTTGTACTTTTTAAACTGCAATTAACAGACAAGCTTAAGCTTGAGGAACAAAAACGATACGATACTGAGCAGAGATTGGGGCAGTGCAATTGTTTATACTTGTCCTACATTTTGTTTCTCATGAAATGGAAGCCGATATTTCTTTAGAAGTCCTCTTAAGGCAAGCATTTAAAAACAATGATTTATGTGGAAAAGTTCTGCAGGAAATTAATAGATATGCAATTTTAATATTAGAGCCACAGCATTAGCTAACTTAGAGGAATGAATAATAAACTGAGTGGAAGCGAATATTCTTGAAGATTTGCAGATACATTAATTTTAATTTGTCTGTTTGATCTCTTAATTGCCCCTAAAGATTTCTTGACTAATTTTAAGGAAGCAGTGTTTGAACATTTCTGGCAAATACTGTCTCCTTGTAGTGAGCACATAGCATTGAAAGAAGTTAAGAGGAGAGAATAAAATTAGATTGACTGATTGTTCAGTCATGTGGGCCAGGCCTGCTGCCTAGCCCGGCTGTTAAGAATGATTGCTCAAATTACATTGCCTTAGGTCCCTGCACTTGGTTGGCTGTCTTCGCAGATCTTAACAAGGTTCTGGAAATTCATTTGTGACAAAGTTTGCTTTGTGTTTCACAGGATGCTTCATCAGCAGACATTAGGAAAGCATATCGCAAGCTTTCGTTAATATTACACCCAGACAAGAATAAAGATGAAAATGCAGAAACGCAGTTTAGACAAGTAAGTGACAATGTTATATATGATCATTAATGTTTTACAGTGTGTTTATATATTATGTGATCATTACAATGTTTAAATATATTTTGATTTGAATTGTGGAGAAATATTCAGAAACAATTCATTGGATTTTTAAATTTTTCATCTAACATTTTTTAATAGATTTCAGCTCAGACAAAGATTCAAATGAGTAAAAGTGGACCCTCTGATGGTAGAAGCTAAAAATTCACACAGCAGAATACTTGGGTTTGGGAATTAGACAATATGGACGCTTGTTTTGGTTCTTCTTTGTCATAACGGTAATACAATGTTGCTTGCCTTGTAATAGAAATAGACAGTAAATATTAGATATGCAAACACCTTGGGTAATGTTTATGGAATTAAGCTTACTGTGCTGTTGTTTTTTAATATGATTGTCAGTAGAGACCTCATGAACATTTGCAAAATAAGAAGCGTATTTTAAAAAGTAGACTTTTTTTTTTTTTTTACTATATCATAGAATAATATAATTTGTATTGCCCTAGTCAGGCAGTATGAGAAAATAAGGAATGCCAATCTTCATGGTTTTACAAGGAGATCTGGAAAAGTTACTGAAACGGTTGAGAGATTTTATTTTGTCACACAACTTTTGTGGTAATTCAAAGTGAAGTTGTTAGTATATTTGTTTGGGTTTTTTGAAGTAAAAAAGATATTTATATACATTTATTTTCTAGTTGGTGGCCATATATGAAGTTTTAAAAGATGAAGAGAGAAGGCAGAGGTGAGTTTATTGTCTTGCATACATTTCAAAGCAGACTTTTCAGCTTCTGAGCCAGGATATGCCAAATTTCTACTAAGGCACAATCTTTGTCATATGACTCTTGTATACTTTGCCAGTTCTCTTTGACCATTTTTAGGTGCATGAATGAGGATTTTAGATTTATGATATGTAGTTAAGGCAGCAGGAGATGCCCTGGTCATTTCCAGAATAAATTTATGCTTGTAGACTACCAGTGCCTGTTTAGTCCACCTGTTGCTTCTTCTTAATTGTTAATATCCTCGGAATTCGTATTCCATCACAGAATGAGAACCATGGCCAGTCATAGTGATTAGTGGAGACTGGCTGTGAGCACATCATTAGGCTCACATTCTTTCTGTTGAGAATTATAATATTTCGCAGTATTTTAGCAGAGTCCCTAGATTTGCAGCTTATATTTATTAGAGTAGTGTGTTGCTGTTTTACAATGCATACCTTATCATCAAGAACTCGGACATTTGTATTACAAGCGCATACCAATTTTAGCAAAGCTTTCTTATTGTTCTTTTATACTTTACCATTTTAGGAAGCTTAATGTAGGTTCATAATACCTGCAAGAAAAGAATTTCAGCAGGCAATTCTTGGTGCTCAGGTCACTTTTCAGAGGACTGTTGTGTTGTACTTTGGACTTGTGATTTATTAGGATGCTCACTTTAGCTGTTGGTAACCCAGATATTTTGATGGAAGAAAAGAAAGGCTTACTGCCAGCAATGGGGTTCTATTTGAAATATCTCTAGGTTTTCAATTCTCTGAGCAGGGATGCTGAAAGTTCTCCAGGAGGTTCTTGGCTTTGTAGAAACCTTGGCATGAGTCCAGGTCTCATAGTAGAGATTATCTACTTTCAGATAATCCTCTGTGTTGAAAGAGCCATGGAACAGTGTTCAGAGGAGTTTGGGAGATTCTGTGTATGGTTTTTACTCTGCCTCCTACTGCAGTCTTTCAGCTTGGAGTCATAGATCAAGGAAGTTTAGGAAGTTAAACAATAGGGGGTCAATGTTTGGTGTCAAATGGTTGCAAAAGGTATGAACTAGTTTAAATGGTCTCTCTCTTTCCTTCTCATGCATGCGCACACACACATATTCTCTCTCTCTCTCTCTCTCTCTCTCTCTCTCTCTCTCTCATTCACACACACACAAACTTTTTTAAAAATAGTACTTATTTTATATGCTCATGGCTTACACTGGGCTGCTATTAAATAAATTGTGCTTTTGTATCAGTGTTGCTCTTAAAGTTCCTTTGGATTCCCCCTCAGTACAGTTGTAGTACCAGGAAATTGCTCCTTTAGCAATCACTGATCACTGTCATCAAATATAATTATTTAGGAATTTAATGCAGTGTGCACATTGTAAACTGTTATTACCTTAGAAACCTATTTCATTGAATGAGTGCATTTCTGAGCTCCATGTGTGGGATGGGTTGCAGGAAACAAAAATTAGTTTTATGGTTGTTCTGTTAAATGCCTCCAAATGGCACATAGTTATCATCTTGACCAGGTTCACTAGTAGCAAGTATGTTTTTTCTTTTAAAAAATTGCACAGACTTTGTCATCTTTCAGTAGCCTTTGCCTTCTTGACTTCTTAGATCAAAGAATGAAAAACTGCACTGATAATTAAAAATATGAGATATTTCTCTTACTAAAATAATTGCTACCCAAGACACAACTAAAGTTCCATTCTAACCACCCCGCTAGCATTTGGTTAACATGTTTCATAAATTAGTTCGCCATCAGTTTTTCAAATTCGTAAGAGTCAGATATAGTGATCCTTGACTTTTATTACCTGGCATATATTAGATCATCATAATCTCCAAATGCTTCAGGTTATCAGCTTGTTTCAACAGGCTGTGAAAGTAATTTTCTCAGGGTACAGTAGTTTATTTATTTATTTATTCAACTTGTATGCTGCCCACACTCTGCAAGAGTCTCAAAGTTTGACTTAGTTTTTGTATGCTCACAAATGGTTTAAAACAGTGCTTTTTCAAAAGCAGTTGCGCGCGTTGACCATCAGTGCTGCAACCAAAAGTGCCATATTCTGCACCAGAATTCCTATTATTATTATTATTATTATTATTATTATTATTATTATTATTATTATTATTATTATTATTATTATTATTATTATTATTATTACTACTACTACTACTACTACTACTACTACTACTATTAATTTCCTGTGGTTACCTGTTGTGAAGTATAGGTTGGAACCGCTAGACTTGATGCACATCATCCTAGCTCAGAAGTGATTTGTTGTGAGAGCTAAAGGTGTGTTTGAATTTCTTTTTTAGCTGCTCTTGCATCAAACCCTCTTCTTGCTCTTTTTTCAGTTTTTGCCTGCTTTTTGAAGTCAGGGGAGGCAAAACAGTGGTTTGGATTCTCTCATGTATCCTGCATCATTGGTCTGCTTCTCAGAGTTAATATCCTATACAGTACTTGCTATACAACGTGGGGAAGTTAACAACTGATTAAACACTCAGCATATATATTTCACTGTGTGCAGATTGACCATGCAAGTTACTTTAAGTCAAGTTACGTTAACTTTAGTATTACAGATAAATTTGTTCTTTAGTATTACAGATACATTTGTTATAGTTTATTGCCTGTCTTTAATGTGTATGTGGCGTTGTCAGTTTCTACAAGATTCTTTTCTTTCATTAGCAGAAACAAGACAAAAGCTGATCTGACCAAATGTTTTCTTTAAAAACATAATGACTTAAATAGTATCTTCTAAGTTTTAAAACTTTATCCTTTAAAAATGATTCTTCTAAATTCAACTGTATATTTCTTGGTTTAAATAGCAGAAACTAGCAATGAGGCATCAAAATATACTATAGACTGAAGATGTGCTGTATAACAGGACGGAGAAAAATCAATGGTATTCTAAATCAAATTGATTTAAATCATGATTCAAATTTAAAAAATCAATTTGATATAAATCAAAATTTAAAAACTCCATTTTTTAAATTTAAATCGTGATTTGAATCAACTTAAATCAATTCGTGATTTGAATCAATTTGATTTAAATCAAATCCACTCTGGTATAAACCAATTTTTGTGATGAAAAGTCCCTTTGCATTTTGGCAAGATACGGTCCCTGAAATACTTTGAATTATATTTGGAGATAGGGAAGAGGAAAATTGATTTTTGATCATTATATCACCTTTGATTTTGGAGTCTGATGTTTTGTACAATGCTACCCTGTTTCCCCGAAAATAAGACAGGGTCTTATATTAATTTTTGCTCCAAAAACGCATTAGGGCTTATTTTCAGGGGATGTCTTATTTTTTTTCATGTACAGCAATCTACATTGATTCAAATACAGTCCTGTTATCTTCTTCTGGTTGCTGCACAATGGTGGAGGCCGGGGTTTCACTCAACTGGGGCTTATTTTTGGGGTAGGGCTTATATTACGAGCATCCTGAAAAATCATACTAGGGCTTATTTTCAGGTTAGGTCTTATTTTCGGGGAAACAGGGTATATGGAAGTAAATTCCATTGGTCTCTGTGAAACATCAATTTGAATTGTTTGCAATCACAATTTAAAGATCATCAGACTTATTTAAACCGCCAAGCATACTTCAGATACGGCCCGTGTTATATGTGATATCCAGCTAGGTTACTGTTGAAATAAGCAGCCTAAAAATAAATATGGGCAGGCAGGGGAGCAAAATAAATTAAATTTCTTTGTTTCAATAATTTTACCTTTTCAGTTTACCTGAAAAGATAGAGTTATGCTCTGCAAAAATGCATGATTTGGGACTGTAGTTCTTTGTGCACTTTCTGTTTTAAATATGACATTTGGTATTTGCAGATATAATAAACAAACTGCTCTGTTATTTTTATTTGGTATTGTATTTAACTGCTGTAGCATATGTATGAAGTGCATAGATTCACTTCTGATTTGCCTGGATATTGAAGGGAGGCAAAATAAGGTTGGGGAAGATGCAAAGAAGACAGAAAGACCAGGCTGCTTTGTGATTTACTTCTGTGGTTAATTCTACTGCATGCCTGTGAAGGTCTATCGTAGGTGATAGATTGGTTTCTGCAAATAAGTAGTTTAATGAATTGTCTGCATGCTTCCTAATTAACTGATTTTCTAAATGTGAAAAACAAGATTAAAAATTATCAAAGGATTCTGAGTAACTTAAGGACTATTGTTCACATGTAATCCTAAAAAATTAAGCAGACATCTTAATTTTTCAATACACTGCTTAATTACCACCAAAAGTAGTGATTTATCTTTTGACAGTGTACATTCTAAAAAGTGGGTTATAATAGAAGCTATCTTCCCTTAAAATGGCCAGTCGTGTGAGCCATAATGTTCATTGATAGTAAAATCAATAGAGCATTGATTCTGGAACTAAATCCTTGGAGACTTTTGTTCAGAGTAGCATACGTAGCCTGGTAAATACAGAGTGCTGTTCAGTCTGGTTAGTACATGAAATTTTCTTGAATCAGATTGGAGGCAGCTGAAATGGCTTTTAGCATATGTGAATTTTGACGTAAACCATCAAGGACTGTGATATGTTTGAACAGTAGAACAAGTAGCCTCATTAGAATTTGTTGTTGTTGATTATGATGATGAGGAACAATTTTTAAAGCTTTGGGCATTACTAGATGGAAGACGGAAACAGGAGAGCAGTCTTTTAGGACTTCGTTTCAACCATTCTTAAATTGCTAAATGTAAACATGCTTCTCTCGATAATTTTCTCCATTTTTAAAAAAACATTCAGAATTATGGTTAAAATCTGAAAAACATTTTTAAACTATACCAGTGCAGTCAGTTTTCGTCTCCCTTTTGCAGTTTGGGTCAAAACAACCTTTCTAGGGTAACTAAGATTTGTGTGCTGGGGACCGGGTGTGTGCAAAAGAGAAATTACTCCTGGTTTATAGTAATGGTCGGGAATAAAGGCTGGAAGCAAATGTATAACGTTGAATATTATTCTAGGTTTTACACTTACTTATAAGAACCAAATCGATGATAACATTATGTATTACTTACCCTGTAAGTATTTAGAAATAAAAATTAGCTGAATATTTTTGCCCAGCAATTAGCCATTTGCCTAGCATAAATAGCTGTTTAATCAAAGTCTTAGATTGCTGAATGAAATTATTTTATACAAATTTTAATTTTTTAAAAAAAATGGCAAAAAAATCAATTTTTCCTATTAATCTATCTCCAAGGTATCAATTTAATAACTATCAAAGTAGCTACTGCAGTTGTTGCATTTAAATTGATTTACATGTCAAGACTGGCAGTTTAGCAGCTGCGCTATTATTCTTGGATCGGTCAATTTACTTGAGAAAAACCTACTACTGAGTCCCACTGACCTGCATGACAATATAGACCCTATTTCTATTCCTGTAATTAGGCCTGCGACTAACTCAGAATATTTTTAATTAAAATATTTTGGTCAATGTATTGCACCAAATTAGGCTTTTCAGTGCAGATTTAATTCTGGAAATAGCGTGATTAGAATATTCAATGAGCTGTGCCCCATTTAACGTTAATTTGAACATACAGTGTTTTAAATGTCTCCATTTTAAGTGTTCTTAATGATAGACTTGTCAGTTCTGCTAAAAGTTATCCAGTTCTTTATGCAGGTAAGAAATACATTGTATGTGTGTTTGTGTGCATTTCAGAAGTATAATACTTGAAGGAGGAGTAAATGTAGAAAGAATAGATTTCTAAAAATGGCTTTTAATATTACACGTAGGAGAAGTCAACAAGGCAGAAGATTTACCAATTAAACTGAGATCTTTTAGCAGGCTCACTTCTGTGGAAAATTCTGATCACTAATAAATTACAAGTGATTTCTAAATTAGTTTTCATATCAAAAGAACATTTATAGGAGCGACTAGCAAACACACACACACACACACAATTAAGGAGTCATAGCAAATAAATAGATTTGGTGGTTGTTTCTTTCCCACTTAAAATCATCCTTTTGTAATTCTTTTATCCTGGGAATATGACCAGTGATTGACAGGTAGGCTGAACATATGGTTCATTGTAGAGGAGAAACACTTCTCAAGTGAATCAATTGGGGGAGCTGTAAGAACAGCAGAGTCACCATTTTTAATGCAGCCAGCAGAGAACAATTTCTCCAGCAGACTGGTTAGACTTCTGTTCCCGAAGCCCAGATTAAATGTTGACAAAACATATATTTGGGGGTATAAATCTAACTGTACATATCTCTATGAAAAGCTGATGTGTAGAACACAATTTTTATTCCTGTGTCATTGAAAAAAGAGGTAAATAGATTTGTTTGAAATCCTTTAGGAAAGCATGTTTGTTTTTTTGCCACTGCAGGTATGACGATATTCTCATCAATGGGCTACCAGATTGGCGTCAGCCTGTATTTTATTACAGGCGAGTGAGGAAAATGAGCAATGCCGAGTTGGCATTGCTGTTGTTCATTATCCTCACTGTGGGTCATTATGCTGTGGTTTGGTCAATCTACCTTGAAAAACAACTGGTAAGCATTGGTTTTCATCTTTATTTAAAACCAAGAGAAATGTTCAGGGTTTTTTAATGTGTTACTGTTAATCAGTCTCTCACTCATGACCCTCTCACCAACACACATGCATATGCTTTACTCTTAGATTTTTAGTAATTGTGTTTTGGCAAAAATTGTACCCCCAAAATGCTTTCCTTTTATCCAACAATTGAACATCTTTCTACTTCAAATGGTACATAATTTGCTGCCTTTTAAATTATTTGCTACATTTTAAAACTTGAAGTATTTTTGCCTTTTGTATTGGCAATTGTCAGAGAGCTGATCTTATAAGCCAATAAAATACTTCCTTAAAACTAGCAGTTGGCTGAATTAAGCTTTCCTTGGTAATTGCACAAATTTGAGTTTTTGGGGGGTTTTTTGTTTGTTTTTTCTTTACCTTTCCTACTTGGTCTTTGAAATGCATACTCTCTCTTTCATCTAATGTCTTAATGGAAGTTCTCTTTCCACCCCAAAATTGAAATGTCTTTCAGACATGAAAAATGTCCCAAGGTTCCAATGGTAAAATGACAGAGGCAAATAAATGTTTTAAATGTTGACTGCTTCTTATCTGCTAGAAAGCAAAAATACATTCTTATGTATAGGTTAAGAAATTTATAATTAGAATATTACTAGTGCATTAGTATCTGTTTGGATTTTTTAAAATATTTCCAAAGCTAGCATATTAAAGTTGAAAATGATAAAAGTTGAAAGCTAAAAATGTGGGAAAGAGAACTTTAATTGGTGTGGATATACACATGACTGACAGAGTTGAACTTCATGTGTGCTCAAGGAGTGGGTGCCATGGCAACTGTTATTGTTAGATTATTTTACTTAATCATGTAGCCTGCCCCATACATTTGCATAAATGTTCTGGTTTTTTTCTTAATTGAAGACTTTACTTCATATAAGTTGCAGCCCACTTGTACATGATAACCTCTAGCAATTTTTATTTCTTAACAATTCTTCCTCCTTTTTTAAGGATGAACTGCTTAGCAGGAAGAAGAGGGAAAAGAAGAAAAAAGCAGGAGGGAAAAATATAGAAGAAACAAAACTTGGTATTGACAAGAGTGAAAGGTGGGTGGGTACATAAGAAATTAGTCTTTGGACAAAGTGCTGAAATATCTTTTGACTTTGCAAGCCCATCAAGCAGCTTCTTGTGAATGTTTTTATACTCCTTATAAAGATTCTTCATGGGGTTTTTTAAAACTCTGCTGAAAAAGTTAATTATATAATTATATCTAATAATTATGTACAGGTGTATTTGTGATATGAAATGGGTATGCACTTTTCGGGGAGAAGTAGCATCAGGCATATAAAATCACAGCTTTGGTTTGTTCTTTCATTTTCGAGGTCGAATTGTTTCTTCACCACAGAGTTGTTTTGAGTCTTTTGCATGATTTTTCCGCTATTACTTTAGCATGGGTTTTAATCCCGTTTCATTTGGGTTAGAAGAAAAAGGCATTAATAAAAATGTTCTTGCCCCTTTGGTTTCCCCCTGCTTTCTCTCCTTTTAAGGCCACGAAACATCATGTGGGGGGCAGGAATACTGACATTCAGAATACTCCAAAAGATACCACCATTTCTTCTATTGATTCATAGAAAGAAATAAAAGGTTTAAATAGTTCACACAGCAGGGGCATGAACTGGATCAATGCAGGATAGAGAACAGAGACCATTCTGCCTGTCTTCTGTTCTGATGACATCAGTGAGTAAATGCTTCAGCGAACTGCAAATGACATTAATTTTTACGTATTGGTTTGTTTATGCTACAGTCTTCATATCTGGTTGTCAGCACTTGTGACTGGTTTGGTGGTGGTTAGTCTTGCTCTCTCTCTCTTTTTTTTTAAGCTGAAGCTGTCAAAAAGGCTGAGAGGTTTATTTTGCAAGGTGCACACAAGACCTATGTTTAGCAAAGGTTCTCTGTAGATATTTGTCTTTAGGATTCTATTGGATCTGAAAATATTTAGGTGTCCCTGTGACAGATGACTGCTTACTTCAGCATGTTATATGCCTGTTTGCTGGGTGGGGGAGAGGATCATGGCAGTGTGTGCAACAAGATAGATGTAATAATTTCTGAAAATGTGTTCATTTCTACAGATTACTAGAAAAACCACAGTGGCGGGACCTGCTTCCTTGTAAGCTGGGAATCTGGTTCTGTCTAACAGTAAAATCTTTGCCTCAGCTGTTTCAGGTAAAATTGTGGAAGTGTGTGTGTGTTTCTCTCATTATGTCTCATCCTGTACTTCATCTGTAGGACTCATTTGTATTTGGTAACTATTTAAAGCCAAGACAATGTTTTATCCTTGTAAAACTGTTGTTATGGTATTTCCCCTCTTTGCATTGATTTATAAACACTAAAGGTATTGAGAACTATGCTAAATAATGGAAAAAAGGGTGGGGAAATTTCACTTTTAAAATAGTGTTTCAGGTCCAACAGCAGTGTGTTGAAAGACTTACTATTTCCATGGGGCCCTAAAGCATTAAAATGCATTTATGTAGTGCTAAAATATATAAATATGAATAGCAATTCAAGTTTCAATAAGACGGGAAAATGAATTCAATCTCATTCTCTAAACAAGATAAATTTAACTTCAGGAACCTCTCTGGCATTTTTGCTCCTTTGCCATATTACACATTTAATAAATTATTTGAATGACTCCTTTGCCATATTACACATTTAATAAATTATTTGAATGGCTTCAAGTCATTCAAGGGAAAAACTTAAATATCCTGGCAGAATTGGGGAGATGTACATAAGTGATTTAGTGTGTTGCCATCAGTGTGCATGTTTGTAAGAGTTTTTGACCAGTGTTATAGAGCCAGACATCCTGGAGAGTGAAGTCAAGTGGGCCTTAGAAAGCATGGATAACAACAAGGCCGGTGGAGGTGATGGCATTCCAGTTGAACTATTTAAAATCTTAAAAGATGACGCTGTTAAGGTGCTACACTCAATATGCCAGCAAGTTTGGAAAACTCAGCAGTGGCCAGAGGACTGGAAAAGATCAGTCTACATCCCAATCCCAAAGAAGGGCAATGCCAAAGAATGCTCCAACTACCATACAATTGCACTCATTTCACACGCTAGCAAGGTTATGCTCAAAATCCTCCAAGGCAGGCTTCAGCAGTATGTGGACCGAGAACTCCCAGAAGTACAAGCTGGATTTCAAAGGGGCAGAGGAACTAGAGACCAAATTGCTAACATGTGCTGGATTATGGAGAAAGCCAGAGAGTTCAAGAAAAACATCTACTTCTGCTTCATTGACTACGCAAAAGCCTTTGATTGTGTGGACCACAGCAAACTATATGTGGGACAGGAAGCAACAGTTAGAACTGGATATGGAACAACTGATTGGTTCAAAATTGGGAAAGGAGAACGACAAGGCTGTATATTGTCTCCCTGCTTATTTAACTTATATGCAGAATACATCATGCAAAAGGCAGGACTGGAGGAATCCCAAGACGGAATTAAGATTCCTGGAAGAAATATCAACCTCCGATACCCAGAGGATACCACTCTGATGGCAGAAAGCGAGGAGGAATTAAAGAACCTCTTAATGAGGGCGAAAGAGGAGAGCGCAAAAAATGGTCTGAAGCTCAACATCAAAAAAACTAAGATCATGGCCACTGGTCCCATCACCTCCTGGCAAATAGAAGGGGAAGATATGGAGGCAGTGACAGATTTTACTTTCCTGGGCTCCATGATCACTGCAGATGGTGACAGCAGCCACGAAATTAAAAGACGCCTGCTTCTTGGGAGGAAAGCGATGACAAACCTAGACAGCATCTTAAAAAGCAGAGACATCACCTTGCCGACAAAGGTCCGCATAGTCAAAGCTATGGTTTTTCCAGTAGCGATGTATGGAAGTGAGAGCTGGACCATAAAGAAGGCTGACCGCCAAAGAATTCATGCTTTTGAATTGTGGTGCTGGAGGAGACTCTTGAGAGTCCCCTGGACTGCAAGGAGAAAAAACCTATCCGTTCTGAAGGAAATCAACCCTGAGTGCTCACTAGAAGGACAGATCCTGAAGCTGAGGCTCCAATACTTTGGCCATCTCATGAGAAGAGAAGACTCCCTGGAAAAGACCCTGATGTTGGGAAAATGTGAAGGCAAGAGGAGAAGGGGACGTCAGAGGACGAGATGGTTGGACAGTGTCATCGAAGCTACCAACATGAATTTGACCCAACTCCGGGAGGCAGTGGAAGACAGGAGGGCCTGGCGTGCTCTGGTCCATGGGGTCACGAAGAGTCGGACACGACTTAACGACTAAACAACAAAATAGAGCAGTGGTTCCCAACCTTGGGTAACCCAGATGCTCTTGGACTGCAGTTTCCAGAAACCATCACCACCAGCTATGCTGGCTGAAGTTATTGGGAGTTGCAGTCCAAGAACATCTGGGTTACTCAAGGTTTGGAATCACTGTTGCAGGGCAATCCTGTACAGCAGCGTTCCCCAACCTTTTTCGGTCCACGGACCGGCTGGGGAAGGCAGGGCACCCCCTGCGCTCGCACGCATGTGCGAACAAGCACGCGTGCGCCCATGCGCAGGCGTAAATGGGCGGCACGGGGGTGAGTGCGTGCAGGGGGGTGGGAGGTCTGACTCGGCAGCCCGGTCTGGCCCAGGCCACAGACAGCATTACCAGGCTGGTATATTTTGTAGTCATTTTATTAGCAAGTTTTGCTGAGGCTCGATTGGAAGGTTCTGAGTATCATCACTGATAAAGCACAAGGTCTTCAATAGCATAATAAGTTGTTTTCATTTTACCAGTGTTTCCTTTCGTGTTGGTAGAGAGTAAAACAGGTTAAGGTTCAGATTTGCCTGTCATTAGCAGCCTGTTAATCCATCTCTTGATTATGGTATCTGTATCTATGTGGATATCAAGGTAATCACTGGTTTCTGATGATTAGTTATGCTGGCATATTTAAATCAAATCCAAGATAGTGTAGTGGAAAGAGAGGAAGAACTTTTTTGGTTAGGAATGCTACAAAAGCAGGCCTGAAATCATGTGTACAATGAAAAGCTTTGGGATTTTTCTGGATTTAGCTTTTGCTTTACTTACAGGGCTGGCAGAGAGAGATCTATGTCCATCAAATCTGTTTCCATTTGCCAATGAGTTCAATGAAACAACTTTGGCTACCCAAAAAGTCAGTCCTCTCCCCCAGCTCAGCCTTCTACACTAGATAGCAGTAGACAACTTCCTGGATTAGTTTGTTTCTTTTCTGTTCAAACTTCTGTTTGTGGGTTGGCTGAGTCTGAATTGGGCAAAGTGGCACTATTTGATGACACCTAATGTCAGCCTTCTAGTATGGGTTTGCAGCATAAATTGTCAGATAGTATCAAAGCAGTTAGTAAGTTGAGCAAAATTCATGGTTCCTACATATGTGATGTTAGTATATGGAAGGTGACAATATTGGAAAAGTCGGGACTGTGCCCTTTTTTTGCGTGGAACGAATGTGTTTCCTCATTTCTCCTTATCGTTATTGCCAGAAAACAGCATTGACAAATGACGAATATATCTGTGATTTGGTATTGGGGGTGTAGGCCAATCCAGTATTTATTATTGAGACCTGGCTAGATGAGCGGACATACACTTAACCCCATTGGTGCTGTACAGGGTCCAAGAGTAAAAATGGGAATGGCTGTATTCAACTGTGACTGTTTTTCTTCATACAGATTGACTGTCCTTGATTGTGTGCTTCCTAGTGTCATGTCAAATTTTTATTTAGAATAGTTCCAGTGCACTGACTGCCTAGAAAGGTGTCTGTCTGAGCTATATGGATGGTAGAGATGCCTTGATATATTGATCTGGGGGACTTCCAACAGATACTACTGCATCTGCAGTTTGGAATTTAACTGAGCTGTGCCAGTTTGTATTGGGCCCAGTACATATGAGAGATTTATGGTGGGTTTGCTCTTCTACACAGGACAATAATTTTGTGATTCATTGCTTGGATCTATATTTCTGCAACTTTCCTGAACCAGTAAATGCATTGTGATTTCTTATGAGGACTCCTCCAATCATGGTTAGTAAGTCTGTGATAGATGAGGCTGAAGTATTCATATCTCAGCTACAAGTGGTGGCAGCTAAAGAAATATATATGCATTTGCTATGTAGGCCCTGTCTTTTCTTGGTATGGGTTGATTTTGTCAGTATGGGTGATTGTAAAAGCAGTAGATGTACCACAAAGAACCTTATAGCACATCACTGTTTTAGTGTGGCATGATTCACTATCTCCAAAATGTTGTAGCTGCTTTTAATGTGGATGTTGTGAAGGATGAGCATATCAACTGAATTTTAAGCCCAATTGAATGGTATGTTATTAACCCTTTAGTGCCCTTCACTGCCTGAGACGACATCTGTAGGAGCCTCCTTTATCTCTATCAGACCCTGAACTCTTTACATCGGCAGGGCAGGCTTTGCTTCTTATGTGTTACAGTATGAGATTTGAGCCTCTGTTGCTATAGGAGGAGTCCCCATAGTGCTCACTCCAGGATTTTAAAAATGATTTCTTGCTGAAGTGAAAGGTTATCTACAGTTTTGGATGGGTAGGAGGCAAGCACCTATATTTGTTTAGAAAAGCATTTGCTAAGTCTATGATGGATATGATTTTTTTCTAGTTGGTGGTTGTATTTCATTTAATTGCTAGATCATTACTGCCTGACAGGTTAACATATTACAAAACAGCAGCATTGTATATGCCCAAGTCCCTTGGAGCACAGGAAAAGTGACACATGCCTGTTTTAAATAAATAATTGAGTTTACAAAGCTGAGAGAAGCCAGAGTAGATTTTCCAGGGATTGGGAGATGTGGTGGTTGTTTCCTGAAACTAACAGAAGCAGAATTCAGAGGAGGAGATGGAGCCCAGCTGCATTTTATACAAGCCACTACTTCCAAAGGCGCAACCCTACACATAGTGTGCTGTAGCTTATCCTCAAGGTTGCAAGGCAGCGATTATAGCAGCAAGAGCCCCGTTTTCAAGGAGAGGAACAGCGTGTGTATCAGATGTACTAGATAAAATTCGTGCCTAACTGCAAAGGCATGTGCTCCCAAGAATTCTTTTGTGCATTTAGATAGAGCACAAAGTAATGAGTGCTGCTTACCATGTCAGTGCTCATTTAAAATTAAAGCATCTTTGTGTGGGGAGAGGAGACCAAAGTTAGTTCATTCTTTGAAAGTTTTATGCACCTGTCTTTTCTTCATTCTTGAAAGTGGGCTTAATTGCAAGTTTCCTTCTGCACAGTTAGATTAGTTTTGCAACAGTTGTCTAGTTTCAGAGACACCCTTGAGAGTGGGATCTTTGAAACTATACTACATAGGAAAGGTTGTCTTGTTTCTGTCTCTCTTCTTTTGCTGAGTGTCAGGGTACCGCATCTCATGCTAGTCTGAAAGGTTTCTCTGAAACCTCTGTCTGGATTTTTTTTTTATTTTATTTTGCAGCTGGGGTCTGTTCTGCTGTGTTTAGGGGACAATACAGGGCTAGAGTAAAAAAAAGGGGGGGAGGGGTTGACAATATGCATGCCTTGTGTGTGAGCAAAAGTGCCTTCCTTTTATTGCCAGTGAGCTCTTGGGATCCAACTCTGTGTCTTTTTAATATGTCCTAAAAGATATGAGTGGCGGGGTGGGTACATATCCATTTACATGAATCACGTTGCAAAGCTGCTATGTACATCTGATTGTCATTTATCCAAGTGAATGCTTTCCCTTGCTCCTGCCCCTTCTTTTCCTTTTCTCCCAACTCTAATACATGAAGGCACTTAAAATAATTAAGGTAGTTCTTTACTTCAGGAAACTGCTTTGTATGCATGTCCACAGGTTAGCTGTTGTCATTTTACTTGTTCTTTGCTATGCCAGCTGCTCTTGGTTCTCTGGAGTTCGAAGAAAAATGGTCTGCGGGTTTGAAAGCATAATTTTTTGAGAGCTTTATTTTTAATTATTTTGTGGTGAATGGGGGTTGGGTAAGATGCAATTTAAGATGGATTTCTGATGCAAGTAGGGTTGGTCTGTACATCACCAAGTGGAGGACATCAGCAGTGCGGTTGTGCATGTTTCTCTTGAACGTTTGCCTCTAATGAAATATTCACTCAGTGGGATTTTCATTGCTTTGCTCAGGATGATGTTTGAACTTTTCTCCCTCCTGTTGCCTTTCAAGGTCTGCAACCTCACAAAGAGTCCCATAGGACTCGAAAGCTTGTCTGTTCATGAAGTGTTAGTGCCCAGTAAAGGTATTACCTGCTCTTGTTTTGCAAGTTTACACATGAACATGACTGTATGTGTTATGTGTTTTATATAACTTACACGGCCTGCTGTAGAATAATGTCACCCAAGCAGCATGGCATCCACTTTTCTCAGGTGGAGGAATATGTCATCAGTTTAAATCTGTGCAGATGGTTTGTGCAAGTAAGCCACGTCTGCATCAGTGGAGGACACACGAAGTTACTAAAAAGTCTAAATTTGGAAGTGCCTCGCTTATTCCCAGATTTCACTCTCCGATGTTCTGGAACTCCCTTCTAGGCAAGACTAGATTGCCCCTCTCTCTGCCCTTCTTTCTGTATAGGTGAAGGCTTTATTTCTTCTGAAAGGCTTTGGGCCATTAATGGATGGATGTTGTCCTTTTCTTCAGAATATATCTTTAAGCTATATTTTGAGTTGTTTTAAATTATTCTTTCAGTTTAGTTCTATTTAATAGCTGATCTTGCTTAGTGTTTTTGTTGTATTATTTTATTTAATATTATAGTTAGGTGCCATGAATTTCATTTTTGGGAGAGAGGCTGGATATATATCCAGTGAATCACAAATAAAATAATATCCTATGTAAGTACAATAAATTCATACAGTCTGCATTGCTTTTTGTTTTCATGTAGCAAAGACATGATCATTGTAGCAATTGAGGGTGTGGACATAAAATTATTTCATATTGGATTTCCCAAAAGAGATTTCCCCCCCACTATACCTTTTCCCTTCCTCTGTTTTTCCATCTCCAGTTGCAGTTGGCTTAAAGAAAGCAGTAGTGGGGGAGGGTTTAACCTGTAAGATTTCAGCAATAGGGGAGGGGTATTTTCTGACTTCTGAGGGCCCACATTTAAAGCACTAATGGAATACCAGGTGTCACTAGTACCAGCAGTTATGGCAAGAGAAAAGTTGCTTCATAGCATGACTTGATTGTATGAAATATCCTTGTCTATCTGAAGAAATATGAGTTATGTGAAACAGTTTTGGAGCAGAAGGTTCATCCTGTGTTGAAACAAATAGCTTTATTTTTTGTTTAATACTAATTCTCACTGTAAAATAAAATTAACAGGTCCTTAATTTTGTTTATTTGGAGAAGAAAGTGAAATCTAAACAAATTGGAACAATTTTTTTATTATGGATAATTTTATACTTCTCGAAATGTTTGTAGGAAACTACTAAAACATTAACTTGGCTCCTATACAGTAGCTAAATGTGAAAGCATTCCATGATTAATATTTTTGCTTAAAAGCTGCAATCTTTAGCACATCTGCTTCAAAGCAAAGTCAACTGAAATTAGTGGAACTTGTTTTATAGCAAGCCTGGTTAAAATTGAATTAAGACTCCACCAGAGAGCTTCATGAACCCACAGTAGAACTTTTGAGCAGAGGAAGACATTTTTAAAAATTGCAATGCATGAAGGGAATCAAAAGTAGGACAGGTACTAGATGAAATACTATACATAATTAACCACCATTAATGAGTGGTGCTCTTTGCTGTCGTGCAGTAAATATTAGAAGTGTGCTTTCAAAGCATGAGACAATGTTACTGAGATGGTTGTTTTTGGAACCTGAATTTCTGTGATACAGTATTCCCTCTTTGCATGGAAGAAGTCTCTCCCCCACTCCCCAACACCAGTAATCTTTTTGCATCCATTGGTAGCCTTCATTTGCAAAATACAAGCTTGTGTTCATTTTGCGTCAAATTTCTGGATGCCAGGCAAGCTCTATTATGTGTCTTTTATTAGATTTCTACAGTAACAATGTAGGAAAATTTCTGTCTAGTTTCCACAGAAATTATAGGCCTTAAATGAAGGTCTTAGATTACCTGTTGGTCTTCAACAGTGAAGTTCAGAGGATTTTTACAGGGGCATTTACACAAACCCCATGGAAATGAATAGGAGATATGGAAGCTCAGAGCTGTCTGCTTCCATTGTTCCTATTTATTTCACTGGAGTTCGTGCAGATTAATTTCCTGGTGGATCAAGCTAGTATAAGCTAGCTCATTCCTTTATTTAAAAACAGAAAGCACTGCTGTATCATATACATAAATCTTGTGGCATATAATTATATTCTTATATCTCTTAAAGCAGTTTTTAATTATTTTATTTTAGTGTTTTATTCCCCTTCCTCCCTGCTTTGGTTGTTTTTATAAACTAAAAGCTGGGGTATAAATTCTGATGTAAATTTAAATAATATGTATAGAAGGATTTTTCTTCTTTAGAAATATTTTTTCTACCAACCAAAGGATTAGATTAAATGCCCTCATTTGGTTTCATCTGAACTGTAAAATGGATTTGCTAGCTGGATGCCTTTTAAGTTAGCAACACCTTCTAATTTTGTGACATTGTGATTACTTGCAAGAAAAGATTGGTTCTGGAGAAACTGTATCAGAACAGGGTTTTTTAAAGACCCATTTAAACAGCACACAGAATGTATGCTTTGAGTTTCAGGACTTGTCTTCAGTAAAACTTATAGCCTAAATGCCTGCCTGCCTGCCTTCCAACTTGGATAGCTTTGTCTTGGCTTCTTATATGTAGTTATTGATTCGAACTACAGATGTATCACAATTAATTATTAGACATTGCTAGCTCTGAGTGCTGAAACTTTTATATTTCTCTTCTTTTCTGTCATTTTCATCTGAGCCTCATTTCCATTTGTTCCCTGATTGACACACTAGAGAGATTGGCAGGTACCCCTTGGAGTCTATAATCTTTGGGGGCGGGTGTTTGCCTAAGCAATAATAGATTCTGTTCCAGAATTTAGCATCAGATATTGGTTTTCAGTACCAAAAGAGTTAAGTCGTGTCACGAAGAGTCGGACACGACTTAACAACTAAACAACAACAACCAAAAGAGTTAAGTTAAATGCTGACTGATGGTGTATAAACTGAAACCACAGCAAAGGCACTCGTAGCATATTGGTTCTGTATATTTGATGTAATTTTCAAAACTCAGTGTGGAACATGACTAATGATTATGTTTTCATAATTTACTAATGGTGAATAAAGCATGACATATTCTGGCCTTCTTATGCTTAATATGAAATAATTCTACAGTTTCAGACTAGACATGCACAAATGCATATAAAAGCAATACATATCTTCTATTTCATTTATTTTAATTCTGAGAGATCAAAATGCAAGCATTTAGTTTGTTTTTAAAGTATTTAAAATGCAGCCTATCCTTTTGAATATTTAGTATGAATTATGCTGCATATGTACCTACATCAAGTCTGATTCTGTAAAGCCTGAAGCGTATACATTTTCTTTACGGAAGAATTGATTGTGTTCTTATCACTTCATGTGGTTGTAGGCAAACACTCAATAGAAAGTCTCAGTTTATAACCGGTAGCAGTAAATCTCCTATGCACAGTGGCAGACATACTTTTCTATGTTGCTTTTGGCTTACTGCCACAAAATGGGCATATTAGTCTGTTATACTTGATGGTCAAAATCCTGTTGTGTTTTTACACTGGGGTAGCACAATTTGCATAGATCTTAGTGGCAACTTGTTACAAGTGAATAAGTTGGCATAAGCATTAGCTGACTCTAAAGACTTGGTATGTCGCAGCAAATGTCAACGTCAAGAGTATGTTATGCCAGGGAGCATACTTTAGGATTTGAGCCAAAGCTTGATAAATATGAATTGAAGCCTATCACATCAGAGCATTTTTTTACTTGTGGCAGGAGCCTGGGTATTAACCTTAGTTTTGAAAGCCAATCCAAAATTTGTGGTACCCTATAACCAAGTATGCTGCAGAGTACAAGTATAAACTTATCTGTGTTGTGAGTATACATTGTTGTAAGGTGTTTTTTTAACCTTGGAAGTTGTATGTCTAGACTGGTTAGATTCAATAACCCACAATTATACAGAACTCCCTTTGGTTCTGTTAGAGTGGTGTAGGCTGTTGATGATTTCTTCCTCAGTATAGTCAGCTGTCAGTGCTTCTGTGCATGCCAGTGCTAAACGTTTGTATCATCAGCTTTGCGATGTGGGAGGAGCTGTGTTTTGTGCGTCAGATGGTGAGAGAGCTTTGGCTGCCCCAGACAGGACCATTATATTTCAGATTTGCAACAATTAAATATTTCGTTCCCATAATTATATTTTCATAGTGAGAGCTACAGTAACATGTTGCTCTAATGCAGCTCCTTTATAATATTGCTTTGATTATGCTGTGATACGTAGTGGTAGTTTATACTCTTTTCTTTTATGTCTGTTTAATTGTTCGATTAATTTGGCACAAGACCTATTTTTCTCTCTGAGTGATTAATTGCTGGGACTTGAAATTAATTATGGAAAGTTTAAAATGATGCTGTTGCTGCTGGCTGCTTTGAGGTACTAATAAAAAAACATTTTTCTTAAAGGAGGCCAGACAACTGTATGCAGAATATAAAGAAACAAAAATGAAGGAGAAAGAAGAGGCTTTAGCTAGAATTGAATTGGAAACACTTCAGAGTGAGTATTTTAAAGCACCATTTTGATTCTATTTGTCCTTTATAAAATACAAGTGACAGACAGTGGAGGGGAGGGACATACGTTTTCTGACGTATCATATATACTGACTCCATTCTTTGGAAGTACTAAAAATGGGTGTGCTTGGTGTCATTTTAACTGCAGTATGAAGTTCTTAAATAACTTCTGAATTCTAATTCTGAGTTCATTGGTAGAAATGGTAATACTTCACTCCACTTATTTAGTTTAGTGAGATGGTATTGGGATGCAATGTGTAAGAAATACAGTTAATTCTAAAATATGGGACATGAATCGTGTCTTTTGGAACTGTTTGCTCTTTCTTGGAGAAGTAATGATCATTGTGAACTTTACTGGTTTTACGCCTGCCTGAACAGAGTTCAAATAGGCATGCTCTGAAAATTTCGAGCATCTGCAGAAAATGTGGATGCAGAACTTATGAGGTAAATCTATTACCTTTTTTAATGTTTTGAACTTAAACTTGGTGAGATTCTCAGCTGTTTAAATGTAATTTAACTCCAAGATATAACTACTTTGCTGTTTGGAGGAGCTATGAACATTTTTCTTTTCAACCTGCCTTGTTTTGTAGGTACCAAGCGTTTCCCACATTTTCATTTTTTATATATATTGCTTAAAGTAATATCACCTCTTCATGGTATTGCCCATTTTTTGGTTTGCCCTGTTTATGTCCATAATATTACTCTAGAATTTGTATGTTTTTAAGAGCCAATTGAAAACTTGGCTCTTCAGGCAGGCCTTCCCTCCTGTCACTATTTGATTTTATTTTATTATAATTTTTCCCCATCTTGAGTATTATTAATATTAATATTATTGTTTTGAACTGTTTTATTTTAATTTTAATTGTTCTAATGTTTTTATATTTAATGTTTATGGAACACGCCCTGAGTAGACTTTGTCTAAAAGGGCGGGATAAAAATCGAATAAATAAATAAATAAATGTTTTCATGTTTTTAATCTTATAGTGACAAGGCGGATTACCACATGAAGCAATTATAAATTATAGAGAGCTCTCTTTTAACTCTTATGTCTGTGTGGCTTCCTCTCTGCCCCCCAAAAGTGGGTTTTACCTTTTATCTTCTGTATAGAGAAAAGAAGAGAATCAGGGTATAATGAAGCTGATTAGGTTAGAGGAGTTACACTCGCGTCTGAGTGACCTTTAGTTGGGTTAATGATACTGCTTATCCTCTGTTAATAAATAAATTTAGGCTAAATACAAAAGTAGTAAAACAAATTGCCTAGAGTATTTTCTTTTATCAATTAAATTAAATTTCATCCCAGCCAAGGGATGAACTTCTCCAAGGATTGCTTACCAGTCCTGCAGCTTTCCTGCCCCTGGCCTTTTGTCCTGACAGGATCTGTGTCAGATGGGTTAGGCACTGAAGGGTGACTGGCCCAAGACTTCCCCGTGAGCTTTTGGCCCTCAGTCCAAGTCTAGCATTCTGACTACTATCGGGCACTGTCTCTCAGCAGCTGTACCAGCACCACGACCATGACCAAACCAGTTGCTTAGAAGGAAAACTGCCCAACAGTCAGTATCCTATCCAGACTACTTAAGTTGTTGTAGTGCAGTCCTGGTGTTTGCTGCACTACAGTGTATTCAGTAGGATTTATTTACATATACATGTTCAGATTATTGCAGCTTCAGAGCTAAATCTAATTGTTAGTCTCAGCTTGAATTGACCTAAGAAGGTCTGTTCATGGAGTGGGTCTATTTTAGCCAGGACTAACAATTGGATTAGTATTAGTTTAATGTTTTCATTCTGTATTGGACTTCAGAGCTAGTGTAATAAGATCTGGTGTTCCTCAGATGTCATTACCATTAATTTTAAAGACTATGTCATGTTTCACATTGAACCACCAAATAATCTATATCTCTAACACATAGCAATAGCTATGTCGTTATCCTTTTTTAATGAATAAAGCACTTACTATTATGATGTGTGAAAGCAGAAGGATTCTCTTTTGTAAGGCATCCTGCCATACGTACGTGTGTGTGTGTATGTAAAATATGAGTTTGTGGGATGGACCCAGATTTAGTCATTTAAATCCTGTTGAATTGAATTTTTGTTGTTGTTTAGTCGTTAAGTCATGTCCGACTCTTCATGACCCCATGGACCAGAGCACGCCAGGCCCTCCTGTCTTCCACTGCCTCCCGGAGTTGGGTCAAATTCATGTTGGTAGCTTTGATGACACTGTCCAACCATCTCATCCTCTGTCATCCCCTTCTCCTCTTGCCTTCACAGTTTCCCAACATCAGGGTCTTTTCCAGGGAGTCTTCTCTTCCCATGAGATGGCCAAAGTATTGGAGCCTCAGCTTCAGGATCTGTCCTTCCAGTGAGCACTCAGGGTTGATTTCCTTCAGAACGGATAGGTTTGTTCTCCTTGCAGTCCAGGGGACTCTCAAGAGTCTCCTCCAGCACCACCATTCAAAAGCATGAATTCTTCGGCGGTCAGCCTTCTTTATGGTCCAGCTCTCACTTCCATACATGGTTACTGGAAAAACCATAGCTTTGACTATGCGGACCTTTGTCCGCAAGGTGATGTCTCTGCTTTTTAAGATGCTGTCTAGGTTTGTCATCGCTTTCCTCCCAAGAAGCAGGCGTCTTTTAATTTAGTGGCTGCTGTCATCATCTGCAGTGATCATGGAGCCCAGGAAAGTAAAATCTGTCACTACCTCCATATCTTCCCCTTCTATTTGCCAGGAGGTGATGGGACCAGTGGCCATGATCTTAGTTTTTTTGATGTTGAGCTTCAGACCATTTTTGGCGCTCTCCTCTTTCACCCTCATTACGAGGTTCTTTAATTCCTCCTCACTTTCTGCCATGAGAGTCGTATCATCTGCATATCTGAGGTTGTTGATATTTCTTCCGGCAATCTTAATTCCGGCTTGGGATTCATCCAGTCCAGCCTTTCGCATGATGTATTCTGCATATAAGTTAAATAAGCAGGGAGACAATATACAGCCTTGTTGTACTCCTTTCCCAATTTTGAACCAATCAGTTGTTCCATATCCAGTTCTAACTGTTGCTTCCTGTCCCACATATAGATTTCTCAGGAGATAGATAAGGTGGTCAGGCACTCCCATTTCTTTAAGAACTTGCCAGAGTTTGCTGTGGTCCACACAGTCAAAGGCTTTTGCGTAGTCAATGAAGCAGAAGTAGATGTTTTTCTGGAACTCTCTGGCTTTCTCCATAATCCAGCGCATGTTAGCATGTTAGTTGAATTGAATACTCTCCTTCAATTGTGGCCAAGTCTGGATCCAACTCTATTCACACCCTGTGTTCTGCTTCATGTTCCTGGAAAGGATCACTGGGTTTCCCATTGTCTGTTTGGAGTTTTCTCATTGCAGTAGTAACAAGAAATGTACTGATTTTTTTTCTCATTGAAATAAGTTGCAACAACATCATAGAGGCGAAGGTGAACAGATCCTTATGGGAACACCAGGGTGATGTGAACTGTTTTATAAACTCCAAAATGTAATAAGTCTCATGTAAATGATTCTTTTTAGCAGCTATGATGAAGAAATACCTAAAAATAAAAATATTTCGGTACAATAAGTGCATGAATCATCTGGGCAGCATTGGTGACTTAAACTATATTTTGCTTTGCAGAGGAGAAGAAACCTAAAGTCAAGAAACCAAAATCTGAATTTCCTGTATACACAATGGCAGATACAAATGCATACATACCATCATATGATCATGGTACTTCTATTGAAGAGATTGAAGAACAGATGGATGATTGGTTAGAAGACAGGAAAACATCACTAAAAAAGAAGGTAAATAAACTCATTCAGAAAGATAAAAGGGGCTTTGCGGAGATCATGTTGAAGCACTTAATGGTATTTTTGTATGCCATGTTATTTTTCAGTACTTATCTTGCTTTTTTGTACAAATAATAAAGGAGGCTAAAGAAACCATACTGATATATAATACCAAGAAAAAAAATGCAATAAAATAACCTAAAAAGAACAATTCAAAAGCAGAGAAGGAGAATAAATTTCTGATCTTACCTAAGGACAGCATCAAGAAAAGACCCACTAGAATAAAACTGTTCACCGTCCAGCTAAAGGCAAGCAGCAACTGGCTGAAATGAACTAGTTTTGGGAATGGTTCTAGATTTGGAACAACATCAAAAAAAGATTGCTTTTGGAATTTACCAGTGCTGGAATTATTTTATTCATTTCTCTGAGGCCTTTCAATTTCTTCTTTCATAGTTCTAAGACTTTTAGAGAAAGGGCCCGGTCACACAAGGAAAATGTTCTCTAGTTATCCCCCAATTAGATTGTTGCTCTTTTTTCCCAGCCACATGATCCACATTCAAGATCAAAACATTTTCCCGGCCAAGTAAGTGGCGGTTTATTTTCTACTCCCTGGGAGGGTTGTGTTATTTTGTACATCTGTTGTATCGGTCCATTCCTTACCAGAATTGCCTGTGTGCACAACCTGCTCCGCTTCTTTTCAGAATCGAAGCCAGGAAGGTGGCCGCCATTCTTGCAGCATGCATATAATTTTTTTAACATTTTTCACGGCCAGTGCATCGATACTAAAAGTATGTCACAGAGCAATTTGAGCCATTGCTGCAGTACAAGCATTTCAACACACTGCTTTTCACCAGTCATTGTGAAGAGACAGTCGGCGGGAGTTGCAGGGGGTAAAAAGAAATGGCAGATTAAGCTGAAAGGCAGAGAAAATCGGGCGGGGGGGGGAGTAGATGGACCAATGTGATTTTGCAGGAGCAGCCAGTGCAACAGAGAACATATTCCCAAACAGAACCCCCTTCCTAATATATTGATGTATCAATAAATATTTTTTAAAAATACAGATATATGTAAATCAAGGGGCTGAACTGCCCCTTGCAGCAAGAGAGAAAATAAACCAGCACCGTGGTGTAGCTAGCCATAATGTTTCAAATAGGAGGAAATAAATAATTACCACTAAAAGTTCTTGGGACATTTACCCTGGTATATATACACCACATGACTGAGAATCAGTGCAGCAGAGGTATGGAAAGTATTCGAAGAATTCGAGAACATTTTCCTTGTGTGACCAGGACCTAACTCATAGTGTGACAGATAATTCTGAAATAAAACATATAATTTAGTCTTTTAAATACAGCATCATCAGCTCGACCAGTAAAAAATACAATAGCTCCAGGATATGCAAAACAAGCTTCGAAGTAAATCCCTCTGTGTATTCAGTAGTGTTTCCTCTAAGGCAGTGGTTCGAAACCTTGGATCCCCAGATGTTCTTGGACTAAAATTCCCAGAAGCCTTCATCATTAGCTGTGCTGACCAGGATTTCTTGGAGTTGTAGTCCGAAAACATCTGGGGACCCAAGGTTGCAAACCAGTGCTCTGATGTAAGAATGCAAAGTATTGTAACCTAAAGAGCCTAGAAAGGTGACAAGTGGATCAACTTAAAGTCCCATTTAAATGAAACAAAAAAAGTCTGCGGTTGGTGTCAAAAAGCAACTGGAGTTGCCACCAGACAAATTTCTGTGGGGAGATTATCCCACAATTACTGCACCATCAGATAATTTGGTTCCTTCCTTAGGTACTAGGGAGGGCAGAGTGCAACCTTAGGGCTGCAGAAAGTTCCTAAGACTATTTTTGCACCCCTTGTTCCATCAGAGTCACCCTCCCTGATTGAAAAGTTGTTTTCCCCAGGAGGAGGGGGGCAGAAAAAGTCAATTGCAGATTCAAGGAGCCTCCAGGATCAGAAATTCACTTGTCAAAGAGAACTCTGAGGCCCTTGCAGGGTTTTAACTTTTTAAAAGATGCTTATTTGTCAAAACCAGAAGTGAAATTTCAGCCACTTCTGTTTTGTTTTTTGTTTTTTCCCCCTTCATTTTTGGTGGTCAGTGTGGACTCCAGAGAATTCCAGAGGTTGCAAAAATTGGCCCTTGGACCCCCAGAAGTTGCCCACACCTGATATATCCTATTAAGTTTCCTTAAGAAGGCACAGGAAAGCAGGGGAAGTGCTCTGGTTGGTATTGCTACTTCCCCACTCCGAACATGCTTAGTCTTGTCTTATTTCTGAAACTAAGTGGGGTCAGACTTTGTTAATACTAGAACTGGAGTCCACTGGGGAATACGTGGGATTTCTAAGCTCATGAGGAGAGCATTCTACCTGAACACCTCCCTCGAAATCCTGTGAGAGTTGAATGCACTGGGTTTAGAAGGAGAAAAAATGGTATTCATATACCAGCATTGCTGCTTCCTGACTGTGAAGACATAATGGAGAGCTTGCCTGGACTCATCAAATCTACTCATCCTTACTCTTTACTTCTAATCCACATGGGAACAGATGCTGCTGCCAAGCACAGCCCTCAATATATGGCAAGTGACAAAGAGGCATGAGTAGAAAGGTGGAAGACCCTGGGGCCAATAGTTGTTGTGTTTTAAATTCCTCCTTCCAAAAGTTCTAACTCACAACAGCTAGTATAAATGTATTTGGGGACTTAGCTTTCTCAGAAAAGTTGACAGAAGAATTGAGGAAAGTCATATATCAAGTAGTCTTAAGTGACTTTGACATGGTCTAATTTATTGCATTTATTCAGTGGGTTGTTGAGCTTGAAAGTCATCAAGCACACATGGCACTGCTTGGAACGTATGTTGGGTTATTATTGATAAATATTTGTGGGTCCTGTTAGAGAGATGTTGGCAGATTTTGTAATTTCTTTGCCTCTAGTATATGACAAAAAAAAGTAGGGTGTTCCTCTTGTATCATATTTGGGTGTTTGTTTTTTCATGTTGGTTACTTGACTCTCAATTTTTTGTGATGTGATGTACGATATATTACATTTTGGCGTTTTAGTTTAATTTTTTTTAATCACAACATCAAATGTGTGAACAGGGTGTGTGTGATCAAGATGGTGAAGGTACTGGAAACCAAAGGAAAGGAGGAATGTGTGAGGGATCTAAATATCTTTAGTCTGAAGAAGAGAAGATTGAGTGATAAGATAGCTGTCTTCCAAAATTTGAAGGGCTCTTGCATGAAAAATGGGGCAAGCTTGTTTTTCATAGTGCCGGAGAACAAGACCCAAACTAATACATTCAAATTTAAAGAGAATATGACTAAACATTAGGAACCTTCTGAGCATAATTGCTCTTCAACAGTGGAATGAACTACATCACGAGAGGCTGGACTTCCCTTCATTGAAAATCTTTAAACAGTTTGGATGGCCATTTGTTAGGCATATTTCACCTGAGGATTTTGTGCTTGGCAAGGGCTCCCTTGGAGTCCCTTGCAGCTCTGTAATGCTACAATTCTGTTACGATTCTAAAAAAAAAGTCTGTACCAACTAGTTTTTTCTGGGCTAGATAAATTTCAAAAGCAGCTGTGAAATTTTTGCACCTTTTTATTGTCATATTATTGCTCAGAAAGTAATTGTCAGGGCAAGGAGGGACAAATGTGACTGAACCTTTATCTTTGGAGAGCGGCAGATACACCAATGGTAAAACTAGTGTTTTTCTTGCCTAGAAAAGTTCTTATAGCTCATTCTATGTGTGTTTAACTTTAAGGACTTCCAGTGGGTTCAATGTGGCTTATTTCACACTAAGCATGTCCATGATTGTAACCTTATTTATTTATTTATTAGTTTTATTTATATGCCCTTTTTCTCCCAACAAGGGACCCAAAGCGGCTCATAACATTAAAATGCACACAATTTAAAAACACAATAAGTTAAATATTAAAAGATAGATTAAATGATATATGATTTAAAATACAATTAAAAGATTAACCTCAGTGAAAGCCCTTTTGGACACGGAAATGCATTTATTTTATTTATATATTGTTCCATTAGTGCTATGCAGTATTCTATGTGGTTAACAAACAATAAAACCAGACAGACAGTAGTAAAAAACTAGTAACAAAGAAGTGGGCTTGTTCCTGAAAGTATTAAAATCTAGCAGTTAGTCTTTAAGGGGCCATACCGTTTTTGTCTTCTTTATTTTTTTGTCTTTTTTGTTTTGTCTAACATTCTAGCATAGACTAATACAGCTACCTCTTCTAAAACTATGTAAAAATGTAATATTCCCAGCAGTGAAGGCTAGTTTCCTGAGTTGCTCTGTGGCATATGGAAATGTCCAACCCATGTATGATACTATATCTAAGAACTGCAGAGATGGAAGGGACCCTATGGATCATCAAGTCCAACCTTTGTCAGGGAGGCACAGTGGGGAATCCCAGCCTCTGGCTCCACAGCCAGATGCCTATTACTTGTGTTCCTGTGAGATTGGCTATGCAGTTTGCTCCCCCCCTAACCCCCCCCGCCACCGCCACCACCATTGCCATTGTTCTGAAATACATATCAGGGAACCAATCAAGTCATTCCAGGAAGGACATGCCTCATCTGTACTTATGACAACCACGTGGTAAATGCTCGGAGATTGCTTCCTGCAGCCTGTTTGCTTGTATGCATAGGTTTTTGGTGTTTGGCAATGCTAATGTTTGATATGCCTTTGTAAAAATTGTGGATCAGGACAGCAAGACTTTGAGGGGAAGAGTGTGTGGTTTGCTTGGCATTGGAACAACAACAACAAAAACCCTCTTCAGTGTGGGCATTACTAAGACATGAAAGACAGATGGATTCTTAGGTGTGTGGCTCTACATGAGCCTAATAAGGCAATTGTGATTGGCAGCAATTCATTTACCACACATTGAGGAAGTGAGTCTTGAGCACTGCAGGGAAGCAAAAGTGACCATTATCTTGGATTTGCAGAGTGTATTGCCAGTTACCAATGCACGAAGGAAGTTCAAAATCTTACACATTTTAAAAAGTTGAATCGTGAGATTTTTTTTCCAATTTGCTGAGGGCTTTATAAGGCTATGTAATTTAGTGCTTTCCTGCATGTTGTTGCTCTGCAGATGGGTACATGTAAAGATCCACTTCATTAAGATCCTGTTATGTTTAGAAACCTGTAAAATACCATGGAAATTATCTTGTGCTTAAACCTGTGTGAACTCTATTACTTTCATAACCAGCAACAGTACAGAGGCTGATTGCTCTCAGTCAGAATACTTGGAAGAGGTCTTTTTAAAGAAAACTATTTCAAATATTCAGTTCAAATGAAAGTATCTGGGTGAAGAATATTTTTGTCTAAGTTTATTTAAACGTTTTAAAATCGCATTGACAAATAGCGGATATATCTGTGGCTGTTTTTGTTTCCTTCCATTGTGTACAATTATTTGCACTAAAGATGTGCAGTCTTGATTTTTGCCTGTGTGGCCCTTAAATCTAGGATCTACTTATATTCCCCTGCAACTCTGCTGATTAGTTGGACAGTTTTTCCTGATTTGTTTGATCACTTTTTGTACTACTAGAAGTCAAATGGAAGTCAAAAGCTTGCACTTTCGTCCTTGTTTCCTGTGTTCCTAGATCTTAGAAGCCAAGGAGAAGAGGCTAATATTTATTTACTTATTTATTTAAAATATTTTTACCCTGCCTTTTTCCTTAAAATGACCCAAAGTGGCTTATGTCATTAAAATACAGTATTTAAAGCTAACAACAGTGAGTATACAAATACTAAAAAAGATCAAACAAATAACATACTAAAAAATATAAGCAACACCAGAAACATAGAAAGGTAAACAATCCATTTAAAACCCCACTCAGTCAGCCAGTGAGTCAGGGAAAGCTTGTCCGAAGAGAAAGTTCTTTGCTTGCTTGCAAAGACAGATAGATCAGGCCCAAGGGGTTTAGGGCTTTATAGGTTAGAACCAGTACTTTGAATTCAGCCTGGAAACGGATCGGCAGCCAGTGGGACTCATGTAACAGGGGAGTTGTGTGATCCCTGTCGCCCGCCAAAGTTAGCACTCTTGCTGCTGCGTTTTGGACCTGCTGAAGTTTCCTGACACTGTCCATAGGCAGCCCCATGCAGAGTGTGTTACAGTAATCCAGCCAGGATGTCACACTGGCTTTTTCAACAAGCCTGGTAATTTTGCTTGTTTTAAACGCCTGCTATCTGGCAGCAGGATTTTTTTTAAAAAGCAGATGGGGTGTTCACATATGTGGAATAGATTCCAATGAATTGATTCGACATCCATCCTAAAATAAATGGACCTCTGGCACGGGAGCAGAAAAACTTGCTACCCTGGCTCTGCACATGCATGTACCTCGTGTGTATGCTAAAATTTAAATCACGTTTTTTTTAAGAACCTAGTACAACAGTGGGGTTTTTTTGTCTGTAGGATCAAGCCCACAGTTTGTGCTTGCGACACTTCCAATAAGAGTTGATCCATGTGTGACCAAGTCTTTTTATTGTGGTAAAATGCATCCCTGGTGTAACAGTGATGTACGTACAGTACCTGTACTTCCAGGTACAAAGCTAAAATTTAATATTTTAAATACAGTTTGAGAAAATGTCAGAAAAGCAACTGCCTGGGTCAGCTGAAGTGTGCCTTGGATCCAGCTGTTGTGTTGAAGCTACTCCACTAACAGTTTGATATACTGGCTTTTATTGTAAACAACTTTGTAATCTCTCCTAGATATGTAGTGGTATACAGCTTAATTCATAGTGGATGAAATCGAATCCTAAATCACAACTAGAGTAGGCCCATTGAATCAGTGGAACTTATGGAGGAATTGACTCACCAAATCCCCACTGATTAAATGAGTCTGTTGTAGTTCTGACTTACTACTGGATTTCAGCCAATATGTGCTCCCTACCCAGCAGTAAATAAAAGACTAATTGACACTGAGTCTTATCCACCTCAGTTTTTTGGAGTGTGGGGTGCACATTTAAATTCCATGTATGCCCCTTGGCTTTCCAGATCGCCTGGTCTGAGACACAGTTTCAGTCTTTCCCTTGGTTTTGAGTTTGGGGGAAGCAAATATTTCACAGATTTATGCAGAACCTGGAAGAGTTATTTTTCATGACTGTGCTGACTCGAGAGTTGTAGTCTAAAAAATAACTTTTTTTGTGATGGAGAAAGCAACAATAATTTTAACATAACTGAACATGTTCATGCTATAGTAAAATTGATATTGTTTTCTGGAATATTGCTTCTTTTAAGATAGTCTGTTAGAGACGTTCTCTGATTGGGAGCATGTGATCATGTATATCTTTGTTATTTCTTCTCTGAACAGTTAGTTTGACATATTCTTCACATTTAGTTCAGGAGAAGGGAAGGGCAGGTAGCCCACTTTGTTTGGATTGAGCTTCTTGTTAGTATTAATCTGTAACCAGATTTATTTTTGAACAGTTATTGTGAAAAAAAACTGTTGCTAGGATTTACGGGACACTTAGAGATATAAATGTCATTGTGTCTTCTGCTTCATCAGATGAGCTTGTTGCTCTGTATATACCATTAAGACACCTATCATGTTACTCTGTTGCTATTTAATTTCTCATGTCCATTTAAAAAGTGACTGTATTATGGATTGGAATCGAGGGAAGATGGCGGGGGGGTTGATTTCTGGCAAATCTGATCCATGTTTCAAGCTGAACACATAGTCATTGTTTGTTTTCTGTGATGGTACCAACAACTTTTTTCTATTTAAACTAGAGATAAAATAGAATGTAAAACAACAATAAGAGCAGATCCTGTGTAGATATCCATGCATATAGTGTACAGGCAGCCCTGAGGTCCTTTCTTGTTCAGAACCCTGTTTGTAATAATAAACTAGAAGACCACCAACTGGTCATAAAGGGCCCCATTGTTGTTGCATGTTGATGTGATTGGAAGAGGGATGCATTGTTCAAAAGTGTCTTAAAAAGCTGAGCTTAGTTTGAATAACTTTTCTATAAGAGTAGAAAACTAAGATGTTTAAAGAGAAGAGATGCTTTCCTCAAAATAGGTTTAACATACTGTTTCTCTGAAATACTTATTGCTAAAAAAACCCCTTATTATTGTGCATCAAAAATTACATGTGCAGTGTGTTGGATGTTGCAGAATTGAGGTCAGGGCAGAATTTTGTCAGGGCAGATAATTTGTTTAATTAATGTCTAGTGTTAAACCTTTGTAGAGAGGGGAACTCAAATCACTCATTAAATAACTGTGCTTTACTTTAAATCTACAGTGATTAAGTAGTCATCAGCTGAACAAAGTTGTAAACTTAGAAAAGTCCCTAGAAAAAGTAACTCTATTGTATTGGCAAGCCCTTATCATGGGTTTTTGGAGGATATGCTGAGATGAGGTGACAATCAGAATTCCTGCAAATAAAATCTCAGTCAAGATTGGGAGAAGACAGGCATGCTATCAGACCAGTCCAGTTAAAAATGGTTGTGGATAAAATGTTTTCTTTTTCCACTAGTGCCCTCCCCATATAATAAATATAGACATAAATGATCTCCGCAAAAGGAGTCTGGAGGTAAGAAGCTTCCGTATCTCTTAAGCATGTCTGAAGAATGAGGAAAACTTGTATTGTGATATGCAAATTGCTGAAATATGATGCTGTTGCTAGTTTAAATGAAGAATACATGCTAAGTGGGGATTTGTTGATTCAAACAGACAAAATTATTAACACTATGCTATTCTTGGTTGAGTAAAACACCAAAGAAACCCATAAGTGAACATTGGCGTCACGTTTCCTTTGCTTGCTTCAATGTAATTAGTTTTGATAAAATCAGAAGTTTTTAGACAAATGCTCCCTTGGTGATCCGCTGCTGATTATCAGTTTTGTACAATACAGCTTGAGCAATTAATAATTTTTGGGATAGTAATTTTACAGTTCCAGACAATTAATGTTCTTGATTGTAACTGGAAGATTATGAAAGAAAATGTTGCATACAATGTGTCTGGTCTAATACATATTTTAAGGCTGCAGTCTGAATATGCTTAGCTGAGAGTGTCTGATAGGATTTAATTCTAAACGAGACGTACTTGTGCTGCAAGTATGGAATGGTGGTGAAGGTTCTGAAGTTTGAGTAGGTCCTGGAAGCATTTTCTCAATATAGCCAAAGGATTCAGTAAGTTTTCAAGAGACTTAGTCCTCCAAAAAGCCTTCCCATGTCAATTTAGCTACCCAAACGTTGTGCTTTCAGCTGAGTAGAGAACTCTCAGTTTATTAGTTTTGTGAATTTTTGTTGGCTAGATTGAGCTGCATGTATTTTCATATGGGTTCTGAAGGGGGAAGAAATATATTTTTCTTATTTTTAGATTATATTTTCATACATTACAGCAGAAATTCATTAAATCTCTTCTCATAAGTCAGATAGAAATACCTAATCTATTCTACAGGAGAGGTAGAGGAACACAGCAGCAGATATTCCCTTGACCCACACACTCTCCTGCCCTGGCAGATGACACCCAGGACCTCTCTTCAACTCCACTCAGGAATGCTGATAGTTACTGGTGTTTCTGGTGGTCCATGGGATCATTAATATTTACTTATTTATTTATTTTATTTTATTTATTTGACTTTTATACCACCCATCTGGCTACCAAGGCCACTCTAGGCGGTTTACAACAATTTAAGAACAGTAGACATAATGGGTATAACAAAATCAAAATTAAACACATACACAAAAAACACCATAACAAATTAACTAAAAATAATTTAAGGTAGTTTAAAGGCAAGGTGGCGGAACTGATAATATAAACACTGAAACAACTATTATATTACGATGTTCTAAACTCTGGGAAGGCCTGTCGGAAAAATTATGTTTTCAATGATCGTTTAAAAATTTCCAGTGAAGGGGTCAGGCAAATTTCAGGCGGGACCCAATGTCAAGGTAGGGATGCAGCTGGGTAATCTGCCTCAGGTGGAAATAGGCGGAGCGGACCACAGACGCTATCTGGAACTCCATTGATAGCGCTAGGTCCAGAAGTACGGCAAGGCTGCGAACCTTATCCTTAGCAAAGAGAGTAGCCCCCCAAAGGAGAAGGAGGCCCCCAGTTCGCAAACACTAGGGGCACCAACCCGCATGACTTCCAGCTTGTCTGGGTTCAGCCTCAGTGTATTATCCCTCATCCACCCTAGCACGGTGTCCACGGTGTTCAAGGGACGGGACGACATCCTCTGCGGAAGGATGGAAGGAGAGATAGAGCTGGCTGTCATCTGCATATTGGTGACACAAAGCTCCAAAATTCCTGATTACCACCTCCAGCGGCCTCATGTAGCTATTAAACAGCATAGGGGAAATGATTGTCCCCTGTGAGCAACGTTGCCTCTAATTCTCCAGAGCTCTGCACGGAGGCTCCGCCAGCTGCGCGCAGAGTTCCAGCCACAAATGGGAGCAAATGGGCACATACACTCACTTGACTGCACACACCCAATGGAGCGGTGTGCTTCCACGTGCCTGCACATCTTAGAAGGAACATTGCCTGTGGGACTTCACAATTAAGAGTCCAAGGGGCAGGACATCATCTCCCCAAGCTGTACTCTCTGAGGATGGTACTCTAGGAAGGACTGGAGCCAGGCCTAAGCCAGGCCACCGATTCCCAACCCAGAGAGCCTCCCCAGGAGGATATTGTGGTCGATGGTATCAAAGGCTGCTGAGAGGTTGAGGAGGACCGGCAAGGACATTTTGCCCCTGTCAATCTCCCTCAAAAGGTCATTTTTCAGGGCGATCAATGCCATCTCCATGCCATGACACAGCCTGAACCCGGACTGGAATGGATCGAGGGCATTAAAAGCTTTCCTCCACACTACACTTCAAATGAATCCATTATTTTCCACCAGCTTTCTTCATTGTCCAGCTTCCTCATCTGTAAACAGCAGTCAGATATATCAATCTCCAGTGACTCATCCTTATTTTAAAGGAACTTGTATTTTCCTCATAACTGCTCATCCAAAATTCTGATTTCTTGCTGCAGTCTCAATTTGGATTGATGATTGAATATTGCCAGCATTAAAACGATGTAATTCTTCTGTAGTCATTATTTTAATCTTCTTAATGTTCAATTGTAATTCTTTTTCTCAGCAGTTCCTTCCTTAACTTTCCTCAGAAGTAATTTCTAGTCATTTTCTCTAATAATGTGGTGTCATCTGTATATATTGAATTGTGTGTATATTTTGATGCTTCTACCAATTTTCATACCATCTGCATCTGAATCTAAGATAGCTTTCTATGTGGTATGTTCTACATATAGAATGAAGAGGTAGGGAGATAAAATATATCCTTGTCTCACAGCTTTGCAAGTGAGGAATCGTTCTGTTTCTTCCTGTTTTGTCCTAATGGTCGCTTCTTGGCCAGAGTATAGGTTACACATCAGGACACTCAAATATTGTGGCACACCCTTTTGTTTTGCACCAATTTATAGTTTAGAAAAGTTTCTAGACACAGTCAAATACTTTATAATAGTCTATAATCTATAAAGCATAGACTAATTTTCTTCTGAAATGTATTGATGTTCTCCAGTGATTAATGTATATTTGTAGTCTGTGGACCAATGTGTTGTTTTCCATGCTGCAGCTTCTGTATGCATGATTTTGAAACAATTAAATGTACAGTAAAACATGAACCACTTTAGTTATTTTGTAGAATTTCTGTGGAACACAGTGAAAACCTCTGCTTTAGTCCATCTGATAGAAAGTATTTTGGACTTCTGGAGATTAGTCATCATGGGAGTGTAGGGTTGTTTCTTCCCAGCTGCCAAGCTTAATATATCTAAGTTTTATTTGTGAGGTTCAGTGTACATTTATGCATAAAATGCACAGTGGAATGTCTTCATTTTAACTTCTACGTTTCACTTTTAAGTCTTGTGATACCCCAAATAATGATGATCTAAGAGCAGTGCCATACATGACATGGAAACGCTGCTAAAAGCTCTTGGTTTTGATAATCCAGCTAAAGGACATGACAGAAATCTTACATGTGGACTCCTGTCTTCCCATGTTAAGAAGATTGGACTAAAACCTTTGTATATTCAAAATACCTCCCTTGGTGTAGTCTTCCCACACCTGTAGTATTGCACGACTCAAAGTATAGCTTATTTGATCTACATGCCTGAGTGTCAGATAATCAGATTTACTAAAGAGTATTTTACATCTTTTCTGAATTAAGACAATTGACTGGAAGCTAATCAGAAAATAAATGAGTTAATGCTTTCTGCTAAGTGCTACCAATTAGCTTGGCCTTTCAATTAAAAATTGCATTTTAATTTCTTTTTCACAGAATGGACTTGAGTATTTATGAACTATCACTAATTGTGATACTTTTCTCTTGAGCAGTTGATGTGACTTAGAATTTATGATTTATAGAACAATGGGGGATGTTTCTCAGCATTTTTGTCTCAAAATGCTACACACACTACAGTCTGTAAACCAATCAACATTTTAAGAGGTTGTTTTAATGCTTTGAATGCTAAAAAACAACATAATTGCTTATGTACAGATGCATGAAAAATCCTCTGTACTACTAAAGATAACCACTTCAAAAGCTGCTTATATTATGAATTTCTTCACAGTAAATTTGGATTGCAAAGGGTTTTTCTGTCTTAAAGGGGGAACAATAGAATACAAGCCTAGAAATCAAATTTAGGTTTGTGCTTATGCTAAAACCTAGTCCTAATATCTGAGCCTTTTCCCATTCCATTCTGCTGTCTTAAAAGTGCCTTGTAAGAGTACTTGCACAGCACTGGGAGTTGGGAGCCCACATGCAGGGTTTATGTCATGACTTTTCTAGCCCTGTGGACTCTTCATGGAGTTTCCTGTTCTTCAACACATCCACTGCCAAGGAGTCAATCCATAACTGCAAGTGTCAGATTTAATCCTGTTCTCATGCTCTGTGATAAAAACTACTGCCTAACTGGATCATACATATTAAAGCACAACTGTGCATGTCATCAAAGCAAAAGAAAGGAAGCAGTACTACTTTGAGGAGCAGGCAGACAATGAAATATCCAGGGAAATTATACCCCTTTCCCATTGTCTAATCCGTGAGGTAGGAGGGGTAGTAGTTGCCCTTACATGGGCATGCCAGAAAATACTGTAGGCGTAGTCCAAGATTCAAACTGTTTCATATATTTTGACTGTGTATTGTGAGTGTTGCAAGGGAGAGGGTAAGAGAGCTTGGCCAAATCAGATTATTTTGGCATCCTTCCCTTCCCCGTTGAATTCCAGTTTCTCCTAGGTCTGTGGGTAATCCAGGTGTTCTTGGACTGCAGCTCTCAAAAACCTTCACCACCAGCCATGTTGGCTGGGGTTTCTGCTAGTTGCAGTCCAAGAACACCTGGGTTACCCAAAGTTGGGAACCACTGTCTTAGTTTATAAGATTTTGTCCTGGTCTGTTGGTGAAAAGGCAGAATTATTTTGTTGGACTATAATTGCCAGGTTTACGAGCCAGCGTAGCCATAAGGGATTATGGAAACTGTAGTCAGAGTAATTTTTCCATTGCTCTGTGAAGAGAGAGGTTCAAACTTGCAACCATAATTTCATCTCCAGCCTTGCTTCAAAGCTGTTAAACAGTTTCCAGGTTCAGGAATAACGGGAACATAAAATGAACGGTGGCTTTTTGGGAAGAAGCATGGCTGCCCATGAATGCAGGAGGCTGATTCATTTCTCAGTTTATGAAGTTGAGATATGGTCATCCAAGATGTAGCCCCAGTTTCTTCTTTGTGGTCTCTGTGAATGCACACTAATGGGTTAACTCACGCCTGCGCAGAGTGATCTCGGAACCTTCTATTGCTCAGGCACATGGTGCCGGGACCTCCCCCACGCTGCCTATAACCCCGCCCCGGCACCGAGTGCCTTAGTTCCGTTTCTGCCGCTGCTGTTGCAGCATCTCACAGCCTTCGCGTAGCGTTTTTCTTATTCCTTGTTCTACTGCTCGACCTCCCGGTTTTTACGACTTCGGACTCTTGACGATTCTTTTGGTTTCGTGAGTTGGCAAAGAAAGCATATAACTGGCTTATCTCTTTGTTTGTGTTTGTGGGCTTGTTTATGGCCTCGTCAGGCCCATTCAAACGTTGCTCCTCTTGTCCAAATAAAGTCCTCCTTTCGGACGGACATACCCATTGTTTATTTTGTTTGGGTGAGGAGCACCAGCCGGCTTTGTGTGCTGTTTGTAAAGGTTTTACCAAACCGGCTTTAAAACAGAGGCTCCAACGTTTGCGCTCCTTCTTGTGGGAAAGATCTCTTTGCCTGTCCCGAGAGCCGCTCATGGAGCCACCGTGGTCTGCACCGACCGACACATCGTCGGCTGCAGCCTCTTCGCCCAAACGGGCAAAAAAATCGGTGAAAACATCATCTTCGGGCTCGAAGTCGACTGCCTCGGCTTCGATGCCAAAAAAGAAGAGGAAATTGCCCCAGGAGCCCTTGGGCGTGTCATCTGCTACCTTACCATCTCTGCCGCCTCTACCGCAAAGGGACTCTTTGGGCTCAAGTGTGCCATCTGGGGATGAGGATGTATGAGGCTCAAGGCCGCCGGTCGCACTGTCTCTGCGCCTATCCCTTTCCCCAGATTGGATGGATACCTCTGCGGACGTTCAGTTGGTGGCACAAATTAGCCCTGGCTCTATGCCGGGCTCGATGTCGAGACGTGTCTCCATCTCCACCTGCATCTCTGGTTGACATGCCTAAGAAAAAGAGGCAAAAGATGAGGCACCTGGAGCCGGCGCCCGAGCCTGAGAAATATCACCACCAGCGCCTCTGGCCGGAGGACGTCTCCCCCCGTCGAGACCGTTCCGGATCTTGCTGGGATGATTATGAGACTTTCCTCGAGCCCAACGACTTTGGATTCAACCGGCGTCGATATCGGGCGCCTTATGACCCTGACTCCTACGGATTTCATCAGTGGTCCCGATGTTACGGCTCCTATTCTCCTCCTCTGTCACCTTCTCAATATTGACGGCATCCAGGCACCTATTTCTACCCAGAGGGCGGACCTGAACGTGACCCTTTCCTGAGGGATCGCGCGCCTGCAATGGACGAGCCCTTGCCTCCTGTCCCGACAGCTCGGGCTCGCTCAGTACCAGTGCCTACACAGCACCCTCCTGCGGGCCCGATTCCGGCTGCCCCTTTGCCCGGGATCAAAGAGAGCATTATACCTGAACGTTCTGGTTGGTCGGATGTTTCCCGTCGAGACCCTCGGCCTCAAGAGCTTACTCCATCTCCGGGCCAAGACGACGCTTATACTTCTGACTCGGAAGCTTCAGTTGAGGACTTAGATAAAGATTCTCCTCTGAACCTTCCCACACCAGACTCCGAGGTAGCGGGAAGCCACCCACCTTCTCCCTCGGAAGATTACACGGCTTACTCGCACCTGATACGCAGGATTGCGAAAGCAATGGACTTGGCAGTGGATCAACCGGTTGTAGAAGAGGTGGACAAAGTATATGAGGACATTACAAAAGATCAGTCCCCTCCTCTCCGTATGGCGTTTATTTCTTCTCTACTCAAGCTTGCGAAAGAACCTTTGGACAAGCCTTCTACCTCTTATCAGATACCCAGGAGGGTAGAGAACTTTTATAAAATGCATAGCTCTGGCACAGAATTCCTCTCGAAGCATCCCTTGCCTAATTCATTTGTAGTGTATGCTACACAAAACAGAGCAAGGAACCGGTCGGCCACAACCCCTAACAACAAGGAGGGCCGAAAATTGGACATCCTGGGTAGGCGGATGTATTCCTTGGCATCCTTTGTGCTACGGGTCGCAAATTATTCTGCGGCAATGGGAGCCTACCATCGCCACCTCTGGAATACTGCTTTGCCAGCCTTGCAGGCTGCTCCAGAGGATCTTCACTCGGCCGCCCTTACCTGCCATCAGGAAGCCATGTCCCTAGCTCGGCAGGAAAGGATTGCCACGCGACATATAGTGGATGCCGTGTCTAAGCAAATTACGTCATCTATATGTCTTCGACGTCATGCCTGGTTAAGATCAGCTAATATATCTGAGGATGCTCGTGCCAGGATTGAGGACCTCCCATTCGATGGACTAGGTCTTTTTGATGGAAAGACCGATGAAATCTTGGACAACCTTCTGAAATTACGCAAGACGGCCAGGTCCTATTCCACTCAGCAGAGCAGGCGTCGTTATTTCCCTTACCAGCCTTACCCTGACCGCCAAAGACCACAAAATGCAAATTATTCATCAGGTCCATCTCGTCAGCAGACTGGCAAGCAGCGGCCTCGCCAGCAAGCACGTTGTTCCGACCGTCGGCCTGAGCAGAGCCTTTAACTCTTTAGGCCCACCAGCAACACCTCAATTTTCAGTTCGTTTGGCACCCTTCCTTCCTGCCTGGCGATCCATCACTTCTGATGCCTGGGTTTTGGCCATTATAGCTCATGGCTATGCTATTGAATTTGATTCTTTACCGGCTACAGGGTTCTTCAGGAACACCGTACCCTCGCCCCCTCTAGAGGAGGAGGTAGCCGCTCTCCTTCAGAAGGATGCCATTGTCCAGGTTCACGACCCTGTGTTTGCACTTAGTTTCTTTTCACGTTATTTCCTTATACCAAAGAAAGATGGCAGACTTCGGCCCATTTTGGACCTCCGCCCCTTGAATTCGTATATCATACCCCGAAAATTCAGGATGGTTTCCCTTGATGGCACCATCCAGATGTTGAGACAGGGAGACTGAATTGCAGTCATTGACTTAAAAGATGCTTATTTTCACATCTCCATTCGGCCTGACCATCGGCGTTTTTTGAGATTTTCTCTTAATAGGGTGATCTACGAATTCAAGGCCCTCCCTTTTGGGTTATCCACAGCCCCGCGGGTATTCACGAAATGTTTAGCCCCGGTGGCAGTTTACCTTCGTTTGCACGTATCACCGTTTTTACTTCGTTTGCACGTATCACCGTTTTTCCATATCTTGATGATTGGTTGCTGGTGGCGCCAACACATGCCCAGTTGAGCGCGGACATATCGTTCACACTATCCCTCTTATCTGCTCTGGGGCTTCGGGTGAACTACGGCAAGTCAACTTTGCAGCCCACTCAGAGGGTTTCGTACATCGGTGCGGTTCTGGATGCCTCAGTAGGCAGGGCCTTTCTTTCAGAGAACCGGATTTTGAAGATCGAGCAGATGGTGGCTCTCTTCCTCCCGGACGCCAGGGTCTCAGTGCTGCAAGTGCAACGTTTACTAGGACTCATGGCATCGACCACAGCGGTACTCAGGCATGCCAGATTGAAGATGCGGTCATTACAAGTGTGGTTCCTGTCACTTTGCGACCCCTTGTTGGACCCACAGTCCAAGCTCCTGTCAGTCGCTGTCTAGCCCACAGCACAGCTCTCCTGGTAGAGCTTCCACCCGAATTTGCTGATAGGCAGATCCTTTGGTCCTTTGACTCCAGATGTCCAACTAACTACAGATGCAAGCCCCTCTGGCTGGGGAGGTCACTTGGGACATCTAACGGTACACGGCCTTTGGTTGCCAATAGAACGGCCACTACATATCAGCCACCTGGAACTGTTGGCCATTTACAAAGCCTTCCGTGCATTCGAAACATATCTCCTCGGCAGAGTAGTTCAAGTGGCGTCAGACAACACCACGGTGGTGTTTTATCTCAACAAACAGGGCGGCACACACTCCCTCCGCCTGCTGTACTTAACCATCCAGGTGTGGGAATGGTGTTACGATCGCCACATCTATCCCATGGCGGTTCACGTGGCCTCGGAGGACAATGTGCTTGCAGATCAGCTGAGCAGACTGCAAGTATGCACCCACGAGTGGGCTCTGGACAAGGACATATTCCTGTCCCTCTGCCGCAGATGGGGCATGCCTCAAGTAGACGTCTTCGCCTCTCCAACCAACACAAAATGTGGCCGGTACTGTTCCAGGGCGGGAATCGGCCACGAATCGTTGGGGGACGCATTCACGATCTCATGGACACACAAACTTCTGTACATGTTTCCACCCATACCACTGGTACAGAAGACCATTCTCAGGATACGCCAGCAAGAAGCAAATGTCATTCTGATTGCCCCTTGGTGGCTGCGCCAGCCATGGTTTTCAACTCTACTCGGCCGCACTGTAGACCATGTACGTCTGCCCCTGCTCCCGCACCTTCTCTCCCTCCACAACAGCATGACGTTTCACCCAGACCTACAATCTCTCCACCTCACAGCCTGGAGGCTGCTCCCACAGTAGCCGATGTCCTTGGTCATGCACGACGCCATTCCACGACCCTCACGTATTCTTGTGAATGGAAAGCTTTCTCGGCATTTGCCACTACGCATGGCTTCCCGATTGTACCTACCTCACTGGATGCAGTACTGCAATTCCTCCTTCTTCTTTTCCGTTGCGGCCTGTCCCACTCTACCTTGAGGGTTTACGTGGCTGCGATAGTGGCTCACCAGCCACCTTCTTCAGAGGCGGCTAGTTTTTTCCGACATCCAACGCTCAAACGTTTTCTACGTGGATTGAAAAATCTACACCCCCACCTTACAAGTCCCCCACTCCCCACTCCAGTTAGTCCTTAACAAACTCATGGGACCTCCTTTTGAACCGCTGGCTTCTGCTTCGGATAAATTGCTCTCACTAAAAACTGTGTTCCTTCTGGCTGTAACCTCTGCGAGGCGGGCCAGTAAGCTTGCCGCCCTGCGAGTCGACGCACCCTTCCTCCAATTTCACCCAGACAAGGTGACCCTGTTCCCCGACCTTTCTTTCCTTCCTAAGGTGGCCTCAAGTTTTCACCTGAACCAGCCAATAGTACTGCCAACGTTCTTTCCATCCCCCACCTCTAACCTGGAGTGGGCTCTCCACTCTCTGGACGTTAAGAGAGCCCTTGCATACTATGTCTCTCGCTCTTCTGCCTTCCGCTCATCCCAGCATTTGTTTGTCTCCTTCCATGGACAGTCAAGAGGATCTCCAGTCACTCCACAGACAATTTCTCGGTGGATAGTCTCCACAATCCGCCTGGCTTATGAATTAGCCAAGGCTCTCCTACCATGTACTGTACGAGCCCATTCCACCAGGGCTGTGGCTTCCTCTATGGCCTTCCTCAAAGGAGTGGACTTGACGGACATCTGTAAAGCAGCCACGTGGGCCACGCCATCCACATTTGCAAACTCACTATCACTTGGACATCCGAGCTAAAGCCGAGGCTGCTGTGGGCCGTGCCGTACTAGCATCTGTTCTTTCGTGATGTCCCACCACGTGGCAGGTAAGCTTGTTAAACACCCATTAGTGTGCATTCACAGAGACCACGAAGAAGAAGAAGAAATGGTTACTTACCTGTAACTTTGGTTCTTCGAGTGGTCATCTGTGAATTTACACTTCCCGCCCTTCCTCCCCGCTAGCCGTCACGTATGCCTCACGGCATGCTGCGCAGCGGCAGACAGTTCTACGGAACTAAGGCACTCGGTGCCGGGGCGGGGTTATAGGCAGTGGGGGAGGTCCCGGCACCATGTGCCTGAGCTCTAGAAGGTTCCGAGATCACTCTGCGCAGGCGCGAGTTAACCCATTAGTGTGAATTCACAGATGACCACTCGAAGAACCAACGTTACAGGTAAGTAACCATTTTATCTGCTTGACAAGAGATTGTTGTCTCATAGCATACCTTATTTGCTTTTATGATGCAGTAAACATATTCTAGCACCACAGATGAATATTAATGTAGGCTCCAGATTCTGTGAGGTCTCTCAAATCCATAGAAAAATCCACATTCAATATATATATGGATTCAATGTACTTTCAAGTGATACCTTGCTTGTGTGGATCAAGTCAACTACCCTGTTTCCCCGAAAATAAAACCTAACCTGAAAATAAGCCCTAGTATGATTTTTCAGGATGCTCGTAATATAAGCCCTACCCCAAAAATAAGCCCCAGTTAAGTGAAATCCTGCACTCCACCATTGTGCAGCAACCAGAAGAAGATGACATGACTGTATTTGAATAAATGTAGATTGTTGTACATGAAAAAAAAATAAAACATCCCCTGAAAATAAGCCCTAATGCGGTTTTTGGAGCAAAAATTAATATAAGACCCTGTCTTATTTTCGGGGAAACATGGTATTTCACAGCCTTTTACTGAAAACGAACAAGTAACTATTACTTCTTATATCTGCAGTGACATTAATGTAGAGATGCTTAACCTAAAGAGACAAAAGTAGCAATTCTAGATCTGGAAAATTTCAGATTAGCTGGTACTGGTATTTCAATCTTGGGAAACAATGGAATAATTTTGAGGCTGATCATAATTATTTTTATATTTAAATTTTGAAGAGCTGACTTAATAGATTATTAAGGTAGGGCATGTGACAATTTGCTGTCTTTTTTGGTGGTAGAATGTATGGTGGCTTAGTACAAGTCTTGTCATGTCCACTTTTGAATATTTTTTAAAATGATATATTTGCCTGTAATCTATTTTGATGCAGTCTGTGTTATTGACGATTAAAAATAGTTAAGGAGGGAAAAATAAAGAGGCTTAGTAGCCAGTGTGCAATTTTGCAGCTTATTAGCCACTGTATGCTCATTCTATCTGCAGTACAGAGAATGTGAAGTCGGCAAATAGAGAATGACTTACTTTGCATAGTAAATAGTTGCTTGGTTAATAATTTTCACATCTGATTTTCCACATAATCATAGAAAATTTATTATTTTATGGTTCTTCTCATTGATAGCCACTTTTTTTGTTATCTGCCCCATGCATGTCATTGCAGATTGGCATGGATAAGTTTTTAATAGCAAAATGAGTGAATCGACATTGGAATTTGTTTTTAATTTTTTAAGGAAGTCAGTTTAGTTTTAGGACTACAAGTGATGGAAATGAGCCAGGAAAAAATATGGCATCCATTTAAAACTGAGCTAATGGTAAATATTGTGGACAAAGTATAGGGTGATATAATGAGGCCATTGATCATCAATATTATAAGCAGTTGCTATTGATAAAAATACTGTAATAGCTTTATTTTATATAATGGAAAACATCTACTGTAAATTAATGTGGCCAACACTGTAAAGTATTCAGAAACAGCATGGCTCAGAAATAAGCATCTTAATTATGCTCTGTCTTGAGACCTGGTGATGATACTCAGGAGATAAGAATGTCAGAATTGATATGTACTTAATTGGCCTAGTTAATAATAGCCTCAAAGTAAAAAAATGTGACTTAATGCTTGCTTTAATAGATGAAAAAGAAGCAGAATTTTTTTCATAGAAACTGTGTTCACATCAATCATGTTTGTTGTACCAGGCTAGATCAAAGATGACTAAACGGAGGATTTTTACCCTGCAATGTTCTGTTTCTCTTACAGGCAGTTGAGACTGACTGGTTAGTTTGGGTATGGCTGTAGGCTGAGGGGGGTAGCTGGAAAGTACTTTTGAGTGACAAGTAAAGCAATAATTCTGCATCCAACAGAGCTGGATGAATTCTGTTATGCTGCATTAATCACTTATTACTTATTTGGGATTCATAGCCCTTCACTGTCTTTTATCCCACTGCTTCCTGGAAAAGACAGACAGAACTTGGAGACATTCCTTTTTGGACTACAATTCTCGGAATCCCCAGCCAGCATGCTCTGGAATAGAAGTTTTTTTTCCATGTGTGTCCTGTAGCCTCTTCTGTTGTAGTAGCTGAACACCTGTTTTTTAAAAAAACCTATTTCAAAAATTGTCATTTAAAAAAAAATACGTCTATAGGAAAGAAAGTATGATAGAGTCTGCTGCTGAATGTTTGAAGGATCTGCTCTGGCCCTCATCCCTTCTTGTGTGATAAAATATTGCTGGGTCAGTTATGTGCCATAGGAAGCAGGAAAAGGCAAAATTGGAAGATCTCAAGATATTCTTAGGTATCCCTGTGAATTTCTGCAGAGATAGTAAAATCCTTCATTCATGCCCTTTACACATGTCAAGGGGTCATAATTAGCTGCTGGTTGGTGATAAGAGAAAAGGGTGAGGGTGTAGTGATTTATTTTTTATTTTAATTTTATGGAGCAGGGATTTGTCAAGAATAAGAAGATACTGCCCTTACCACCATTTCCTGTACTCATCGGTTACTCTGGCATTTTAATTTTACTCACCGACTGAATTACCAAATGATAATTTGATTTTCAAAATAACTATTTGGCTTGTGAACTCAGCCAGCATCAGAGCTAGAAGTTATTCTTTTTTGGACCACAAGCTCCCCTAATCCCCCAGCCAGTTGTAGACCAGGCTAACTGAGGATTCTGGAAATCATCATAAAAAAAGGTAACATTTCCAAGCTCTAATTGTCACCACTGTTGTCAAAGCCTTAAATGCTAAAACAGAAACAGAAAATCCAAAATAGTATTTTGCCCCCCCCCCCCAATTGCTATCAAGAACAGGTCTGCACCCACCATTCATTTTGACCAATTTCTGTACACATAATTAGTGCCTTCAGATTGTCAGGAAGAAGAGCTAGTATTCTCGCCACCAACACTACCCCACATTTGAAAAGAAGCTCAGGTTGTTGATTCTGCATTCCATTATCAATTTCTGGTTTGGTGCATTGACACATTTCAAGCACCTCTGCTCAGGTCTTCAGGCTCAGATGTGAGAATACTGAGCAGTAGAAAGCATAGTTAGTTTCAAGTCTGTAATGTGATTTATGGCTAGATTTATTTTTATTCCTTCAAGTCAGTTTATGTACTGATTATTTAAAAACAGGCAAAATTAATGTAATTGAGTATATTGTTGCTTATTTGATTCTGTAATCCATCAGTGGTGGTTGGTGGTGGTGGGAATTTACTGTTGCACTGTCGGCATGATCTCTTTGTCTGAATTTTGTTTTCAGTGGCCTGTTTTGATCGTTGCATTGTGGATGATTTACAGTATAATTATTATAACAGTTTTGCACCTGATACATATAAATTTGAGTTTCCTAAAATGCATAAAACCCATCAAATGGCAGCTAGCAGGCAAAAAATGTCAACTGGAATAAACATTAGAAGATCATGATGCTGCTTCAGATATATTTATAAAGCATTGTTCGCTTTTAAAATCTTGTTGTAAACTTTGAAAAACAGGAATGTAGCAGAAGCACTCCACGCAAACAACTTTGAGGCATTTGCTGAAGTTAGCTTACTTTCTTTGTTTTATAGAAGAAAAAGTTCTCACTTTCATGATGATCCAGGTTTCCCAGTGTTCAGAGGAATCATCATCTTTCCTCTGGAGAACTGGGTCCGGTTTTCTCAGAGTGTGGAGAAAGACTGCCCCAAAGCAACTTATTCAAAGAATGATATTTGGTTTTCATCCCAACACACAGCTTCTGGCTAATTGCCCCAGAGGGCATGCTTACAACAGCTATAAGCTGTGCTGCAGTCTGGTTCCACCCCCTGCCTGGAAGGTCTCTCTTGAATTGTTGCTGGTGGTCATCCTGTCAAACAAGGCTTCTCTTAATGCCACGGTGAGGCAGGCTTTATTATTTCCATTTTTAGAAGGAAAGAAGGGGCTCAAGAATGCCTGTCTTTTTACAAGAGCAAACACCAACAGCGTTTTTCCTGCTTTGGTAACATTGTTAATCCTTACTTTATTCTGCATCTCCTGTTCAGATTACCCCCTTTTAGAAACCATGAGTACAATAGTAATTGTTCTAGTAATCTTTTTCTTTATAACTGTGTGGTACTGCAACTGTGTTATTGTGCAGCAGAGCAAATCAATGTTCTACAAGGCAATTCTCAAAATGGGGGCAGTCCAAACAAAAAAATTATAACTTTGAAACTGAACTTCAGATCAGCACCAAATTTGTTAGTGACAGTCTGCTCTTCTTCTGTGCCAAGGGGTTTTTGAGTTATTATTTTTATAAATTAAAACTGTTCCCTCCCCCTGTGCAGAAACAAGCAACCCTAAATGTCCCTAGTTAAAATAGGTCATACAAATTGAAAAGGCAAACCTTGCTTATCTTGAAAGAGAATGGTTGGTCCAACTTGCTTTTTTTTAAATTGGGAAGTATGCAGGCTGCAGAGGCTGAAATATTGATCCTCAGAAAAAGCCTTTCAAAAGGGAAAAACAACCACTTTGTTATAAGACTGAGCATGTGTAGAATAGGCTTACCAGCAAGAGTGTTCCAAAGTAAATACATTGTTGCAGCTTAGTGGGATGGGAAGGCAGATGTTTGGAGGGCAATGAAAGGTCACAGAAACAGTCAAAATACAGTTTTTCTTTGAAGAATTAAAAAAAGCAGCTGCACAGGCTTGCTTTAAAGAAAGCAATGGAGTGACAAGTGTTCAGAAAGGGACATTTTGCTATGTAACTCCAGGGAATTAGCATGCATATTCAAGCATATTATAAAGCATATTCAAAGTATTTCTGCATTACAAAAGCACAGAGGAGTTGTATTCCAGCCCTGAGTGCTCTCAGTAAACATTATCTCATTATTTCTGGGATCGCGCTCATGACACAAGTCTTCAAATGGGAGATTAGCTCCAGGTCTGGGACAATCTGAACTTTTGGCCCTGTCAGTCAGGACCCAATTAGCTGACTCTCAGGAAAACATTTTAACCCCTTCCTGGCCAGCAGGTATTCCTGCTGGCAAAGGGATTCTGTGCCTGGTTGCAAAAATATTTTAAAAGATATTTTAAAAATCTAAATATATATATTAAAAATATATTAAAGGATATTTTTTAAAAATTTAAAAGATATAAAAATGTGCTGACTATCATGCACAAAGAGAGTGCAATGTTTTTTTAATTCAAAATTTAAAATATTAGCTGAAATCTAGGTGAGAAAACCATATATAGAGGGAATTGAGCTGTGTTTTTCTCCTTCAGTGAGCTGCCATGTGACCACCTCACAACTAGTGCATGGCCATTTGTGCAAAGGAGAGTTTCCCAGAAAGTTTCGGCTGAAGTGCTTATGTGATTACTCTTACATCATTTACAGATTATGGCCCCCCTTTCAATATTCTGTAAACCCTGGACTTTAATTTACTGTTCTTTAGAACATCTTGGATACAGTTTGTAGTGGGGATATATAATATATATTTAATTTTTTATTAAAATATTTGTATCCTGCGGTTTTGGTTTTGGTTTGTTTGGCTCGCAACAGAGAACTTTGGAGCCTCATGGCAGAGCGGTTAAACTGCAGTACTTCAGCCAAACCTCTGCTCACAACCTGAGTTCAATCCCAATGAGATATCTTTAAAGCTTGAGGTTTGTAGATACCACCAGAAAGACCAGTGAGTTCTAGATCAAATCAAGTATGAACTCTCCTAAGAAGCCAAGATGACTAAACTGAGGCTGTTTTACTTTGAGCATATCATGAGAAAACAAGATCTGCTGGAAAAGACAATAATTCTGAAAAAAAGATGAAGGCAGTACCATGAGATGGAGTGACTCAAGAAAGGAAGTCCTGGTCTTTAGCTTGCACAAGTAGGTCTGCTGATCATAAGAGCTTTTGGAGATCATTAATTCATTTGGTCATCTAATTTGGAAGTGGCTCGATGGCCTGTGACAACAATAGCAACAACCACATATACAAATGGAACCTGCACTTAAATGTGGAGTGCTTGTGTTTTACTTTTAAGCTACTCTGTTCCAGGGTCCTCTTTGTGGTTTTCCATTTTTCTCCTCTCAATATTTGGTCAACATCTTAGAACCCCTTGGCACACTCAACAGCTGCTGTTTGACTGCTTTTAGTTTCCCACCCCTTTAATTTTTATTTATTTATTTATTTATTTATTTTACTTCTGCATAGTTTTTGGTTTCCAGATCTGTTGATATATATCGCTTGTGACTGAATTATGCCATTTTAGCAATATAAATATGGACATTCTTCTGAAATGTTCGTTTTCTGCTACAGTTAATAATGTATGAGTCTGGTCCTTTGGAATGGGTAACTTGCTTGTAGTTCCGCCATCACTGATTAATCATTTGCTCTTAGGTTCAGTTCATACCTCTAGTTACTGTTATTGTATAAGACCTTCCACCAGACGTGGACAGACTTCATCTTCTTAGGATATCCTGTGTTCTTGGTTTTTTTCCACACAAAATCGAACTGACCGGATCTGCAACGGTACCAGTGTACATCTAACTATATTTTTATTCCAGGAAATTGTCCAGTGTCAGAATGGAGCCTATAGACATTCCATGCAGACATTCCTGTCGGTTTCCTCCCCCACCGCCACCCCTTGTGTTCATTAGAACAGCCTGATTTTTAGCAAGGAAAGTCATTTTGGTGGTTGCTATTTTTAAGTAACTGAGAGTCAAAAATCTTTGCTAGACAACTATCTGTAGATCCTGCTTCAACTGTAGCTCCCAGACTATCTTCGGTGTTCCTTTTGCCCTGAATAGCCTGTCAGAATATATAAAGGACCAGCCTGCTTGCTGCTGTTAAATCTACTTATTTAAACATACTTACTTTTACTTAAATTTATTTATGTATTTACTTAAATTAAACTCTGATTTTTAAAAAATGTGACGGCTGGATCTTTTTATTTATTTTTTAACAAATTATAAACCATTTTAGACAATATAGTGCCAAACATATTAAACACCGCTTTTCTTTTAAGCAAATGCAAGCTGAAATCCTGTTTGCACGCAGGCACGCGCACGCACACACAGAGACAGAACAGGTCTGGAAGATTCCATTGTGCGGAAGCAATTGGAGAGCAGGAGAGTTTATTTTAATTCAAGGTGTTGGCTCTAACATACAAAGCTGCAAAGGGCTTTGAGCCCAAGCTATTTCAAGGCCCTCATCTCCCTCTGTGAGCCTGCTTGAGTGTTAAGATCATCAGGAGACGCCTTTCTCTCTGTCCCATCTTTGGTGGGTAACCAGGAGAAGGCCTTCTCTGTTGCTGCTCCCAGACATTGAAACTCCCTCCTACAGGAGGCTAGGCTAGCTCCATTTTTGCTGTCCTTCCACAAGGAGGTGAAGACCTTTCTTTGTGTTTTGGTGTTGCTTATGTTTTTTGTATGGTATTTGTTTGATCCTTTTTAGTATTTGTATGCTCACTGTGGTTAGTTTTAATATTGTTTTTTAATGATTTAAGCCACCTTTTGAAGAGAAAGCTGAGGTAAAAATATTTTAAATAAAATAAATAAATTTAATTTCTGAGATTGCTGCTGCTTGATCTTGGCAATTTTCAGCCTTGTCCTTACGGACTCCAACAGCTTCCCAAGATGAAAGGGATTCTATGAGAAACCTCAACACTTTTGGGGAGAGAGATAAAAAAATGTTTTATTTCTGGAAAAACCACCACAGCTTATAACGTCATCAGTTTTTATGTGGTGTAGCTTATGGAACAGGGCTTCAGCCACAGTGTAGATTTTTAGAACTATGGAAGATTGATTGATTGATTGATTGATTGATTGATTGATTGATTTGATTTGCACACTGCCTATCTGGCTACCAAGTCCACTCTGGGCAGTTCTATACTATTACATTACTATAGTAAGTACAACAAGAAAAAAACAGACAGGTTACAGATGTGTTTAAAAGAATAGTTAACACAATTAACTAATAAATATTGGTCTCCACTTGAAATATTATGGAGAAATTTATTTAAAATATTATTTGACTACACAGTATAAATATCTATAGCTGTGAAAGTAATCTGTTTTAATTTTCTTGTTTAAAAATAGTGCCTCATTCCTCTGTTAGTTTTTTTATTATTATTGTATAGTGTTCCGTTTGGAGAGTTAATCCCAAAGCAGAGCTTTTCTGATGCAAAATCTGAATGCTTGTGTAGACACAACAGCTGTCTCCTCACCATGTGGTATCTTCTATTTCTCTACTGTAGAGATGGGTTTTGGCCCAGTATTTCAATAATATTGGACAAACATGGTTTTAAGTGACAGAGGCTTATGCTTACACATTCATCTTAATGGTTATAGTTGGCTCTGGAGTAGAACGGGGTGAATAAATTCACACTGTGGCCACCCTCTTAGCTGCTTGTAGCTGTTCAATCACAGGAGGGTTCTGCTGCATCTAAAGATACAATTAAGAATTGCAGAGGAGCTGTACGTTCACTAAGCCTTCTAAAAATTGCACAGAAGTCTTGTTCAAAAACCTCTCCAGAAGTGTGGAGGATTGATATTTAAAATAGATGAAATAAATGATTAGCATTCTTTTTTCACAAAGAATCCCAGTATCTTTGGGCAGAAATTGGTTTAAAGTGATGTGTGGAAAAGTATGTTCACATTTAGCTATATATGCAAATTAAAATATTAGAAAGTTTGGTGTGCTTACTTGAGAATGAATGCTAGCAGATATTTTAAAGATTCATTACTAATAACTTCTGTAGCAGTAATTATTAGATATTTATGTTAGATCACAAACAGCTGTATGTATGGGTAGAAGGGCTTTAAGTATGCTTTTTGTGGCATTCTGGTAAACATGGGCCTCCATCTGCCATTGGAATCTGTGCTTTGACATGCCATTGTAAGGGGAACTTTTTTGATTTGTGTGTGACCTTGTGGTTGATCTATTTGCAGCACATAGAAGTCTGTTTAATGGTGTTGGCCTTAATATAATTCTTTAATTTCATTAGACATGTTGAATTTCTGGAAATGTGGAAGATGCCCCATCTCAAACATAAAAATGGAAGTATTTGAAATCTTCCTTTAACTATAAAGATCAAAGTTGTTTATAAGTTCTAGTGCTCAGAAGAGGAAATAGACATTAGGCCTAGCCTGATGGGTAGATAATGAACTCATGGTTATATAGAAGCATATTTGTCTGTAGGCATGTGTAAGCATTAAGTCTCTCTCAGGCGTTTAGGTTAAATTTGCAGCCTGTACATTATATTATCTGACATTATGATAATTATTATTTTATGAGAGGTTTGTATGAGAGTAAAGTGTTGCACAAGGCCGTGGAGTGGGCTTTATTGCTAAGAAGGGATTTGATTGAAAATCCCATTGGCATGGTCCCCAAGGTGCCATGTGTATTGAGGTTTTACCCACTATGCTTTCTCAGAAGTCCCTGGAAACCACTTCTGCATATCAGAGGACCTACCAGGACAACACAGGCACTCCCTGATGAATAGCAGCTGAGAAGGAAGACTGGTATACTCCCCGAGTTCATGTAGGAACAGTTGAGGGACTCTGGTGGCTTTCTTTAGATTCTGAGCTTTGACAGTACCACTAGATTCTGTTTTTAACACTGGCTGGAATCCTGTTGGTGTTTGTGTAACTTGCCATAGCTAATTAGCAAGGTGCTGCAGTCGGGTCCATAGCTGGGGAAATGAGCAAGCATGTGACCAAGACATCTCATAGCACCTCAGCAATTAGCTGCAATTAGCCATTCTCCACACCTTACAAGAACACTAACAAGAATCTAGTCAATGTAAATATGCTGCGTTCTATAATGCAGTGTAATGATCAGGGAAGTAGTAGCTCACACTAATTTTAAAGTTCACTGTCACAATGCTTCTCTATTTGATGAAACACTGAATATTAATAAGTATTTGGCAGGCTTCCTGTCAACTCCTCAGTTGACAGTTTAGGCTAAGTTCCAAAGAGCCACATACTTAGTTCAATGCAACATCATGGACCTCCTCTGACACAGTGTATATTAGTGCTGCGGCAGCAACAACAGCAGATTATTAAGGACCCCTTTAAGGACACATAATAAAGCCATCACACATACCTAAAACGTGGTATTGGAATCCTGTTTAATAGTGTCCATGTGATACAATAGTACATGAATAGTCAATTTTATCTTAAACCTCTATTAATAACTGCTGGTTTTGAAGTGGTGGTAAAACTTGCTAATTTCTCATGGAAGATTTTATGACTTCCAAGTAAACTTCCCTTTCCTTTTCTGAGGCAAAACACTGGCACTTTACTACATTTTATGTCCATTTATGTCCATACCTGCATGTGTGTGTGTGCATGTGTGTGTGTATTCTGCCTCCCAAGGAAAGGGTACTTCCAGTATTAAGACACATGTGTGTGTGTATTCACTTCTACCTGGACCCTTATACCCAAAACCTAGTAATAATGCCTGTAACTAGTTACCTCTTCAATAATGGGAGTCTAATTTATTCACTGATATAATATGATCAGCTTCACTGAAATAACAAGCCATGTTTTGAATTATTTTCAAAATATCTTTTTAAAGGATGTTTAAGGCACTGTAGAAAAACTTTGACAGGAATTGTTTCAGCTTTTATGCCATTCTGTTATCAATTCTAAACTCTCCCAATGGAATGTAAAGTGACAAAAATGTAGCCAGGAGCATTAGTAATGGAACAGGTCACTTTTTCAGTGCAGTCATGAGAACAAGTTACTTCTTCCAACACTGGAACAAGTAACAGAAATGCTTTACATGTAAAAAGTAACTTTCAGAGCTTTGCTTGAATCTCGTGCTGAATTATGATTGTTTAAACATTTATCCACATCTGATTTTCAGCATTTAATGAGCAAAGACATACATGGGCACAAAACTGGATGATTAGTAAAAACCCTTCCCGCTATTGGCTATTATTTACTGTTGCTTAAGCGGCAGGCTGTATATTTATGCCAATTTCTCTGCTTCAGGGAACATTCTTGATAGCAGGACAAAGTGAATAAAAGTAGTTTGCTTTGCAAATGAATGCAAATGGCAGAGCCTTTGGGAAAGCCCTTTAAATGGGGGGCCAGGCACTCTGATTATGAGTGAAGCTGCCATTTGGACATAGTGAAAAGAGCACGCTTGAGCCATTGATTGGGGGAGACAGTAAAAAGTCAGGAAGGGCCCGTTTAAGCTTGCAGTGCAGCAGGCAGACGTCAGTGTGGTTAGAGCACAGTGGGAGAATGACAGGCAGGATTAGTGTCAGGGAGAAGCTTTGCCGTAGCTGTGGAGATGGTCTCTGGGGTCATTCACCTCTGACTGTTGTTCTGTGCTGATGGCTCTGTAATGCAAACTGCTTGATGCCTGCCTGTTCATTATCGGAAATGGTGATTAGGGGAGGTATTTGTCATAAAGGGGCTCTTTTTAGAAATAAATAGAAATGGGAAGCTGTTGCTTACTGCCCATGCACAGCAGAGGAAGCCTGATGCAGCTGCCTTTTTGGAGAGAAAGGGGAAGGTGGAAACAGCTGCTTACATGTTGAATGTTCAGGCGTCTCTATGTGGAGCCTTTGCTCTTTTGCTCTGGGTGGGGGGTGGGGATTGAGTTTGATTTGCTGTAAAAGGGAGAAGAATCTGGAGTTAGTTTGCACTGGGCAGTCATGTAGCGGCCTTTCTAAAAACCACTAACCCAACCCCTCCCTTGTTTGTGTACCCCACACTCAGCACTTAGTTGGCCTATCAGTTTTTAATGCATTAAACACCACCGTGACACATTCTTTACATGTCAGAGAGGTGTTACATCATTAAAAAATGTGTACCAGTGCTAGAGAGGTGAAGGCTACAGTAGGTACTAAGGAGGTGGGTACATTTTGTGCTGGAGAGGAGAGTGATTTAAAAAAAATGTCTGGAATTTTTTGGGGGAGAAACTGAGGGGAAGGATTTTCCCCCAAATTTTCTCCTCTATCCTGAGGCCTTTACATCTCTGGAAACGTGCAGGACCTGAAGCAGAATAAGGGTACTAGATTGTATTATGGGGGAAAGGGATTGTTTTGTTAAATCTTTCTCATGTTTCTAAAATTCACTTCCTTTGGGGAAATATTATACATATTGTTTTGTAAGATTCATATATCAAGGTATGTAACACCTAATTTTAAGTCTTTTTATATGGTGGTTTCTTGAATTCCCCCCTTGCATATATGCATGTATGTGTGTGCACACAGGCACATTTTTGTGCATGCCCACCCACACTTGCCTGCCCCTATCTAGAGCATTGTAAATGGATAAACTTGGCCTTCCAGATACCTTGCATGTCTCTGTGTAATGTAATATATGTCTGGCTGAAAAAAATTGATCTGTTTACAATAAGTTGAATCGTTTGTTACTTTATGCAACAAGAGAAAGTAAAAACTATTAAATAAGTGATAAAAGCATTGTGTTGGCAGTTAACCTCCTTTATTTGATTACTTTGCTTAGGTTGTGTGCTAAGCATTTTTAGACACACACTCCTTCTAGTTCCTGGTGTAATAAATGTTCTGCGAATGTTTTACAGGCACCTGAATGGACGGAAGAGGACCTTAGCCAACTGACAAGAAGTATGGTTAAGTTCCCAGGAGGGACGCCTGGTCGATGGGAAAAGATTGCTCACGAATTGGGTCGATCAGTGGCAGATGTGAGTTCACTTGAATTTGCATTGTATGGACAAACCAGAACAAGACAAGCAGTGTAGAAGGCAGAGGTAGATGGGCTCCGACATTGTCTTTTGAGAGAGACCGCAATCCTTTTAGGACCTGGAAGTGAACCGTTTAACTAAGCAAGAAGCAGATGTCAGCTGGTCCCTCTGCTCCACAATTAACAGCTGTAACTGATCAGCTATATGGGGATTCTGGTGCTTAGAGACTTGAGCTACTGTAACTTGATAACAGAAAAACAATGCCAGTTTTAGTCTTTGTAGTAAACCCTCTTAGCTGGAAGAGAACATTTGTGAGACTTAAGCAAAGATAATATTTCTGCCGAGACCTTTTTTTTAAAAAAAAATGCAGATCACCTAATAGTGTTTGGACAGGTGGTATCCATTAATTAAAGCTCAGGGCTTTCCCCTTTATGAAAATGGTGGACTGACAGTGTAATATGGAATATAGTACGTGTAAAATGATTTAATTGGGTTCATTATGTGGCTGAACATGCATGGTCATTTGTAAGATGGGCCTAAGGAGTCCGGGTTCTGGAGTCTGACTCATGAGAGAACAAAAATATAGTGAAGATTCCTTAGAATTAAATGGAATTTTGTGAGTGGATAGAGGTGCATGGTGGCAGTTGTCGTCAGCAATGTTGGAGATTGTATGGCCTTCCAGTTATTGTTGGGCTGCAACTCTCATCATTCCTGCCCCTTAGATATACTGGCAGAAATGATGGGAATTGCAATCTAACAACATCTTGAGGGCCAAATGTTTATGATCCTTGATGTCAGAGAAGCTAATCATGTGTCTCCTTTATGTCACCTTAGTTAGTGTCCCTCCAGACAACAGTTTCTTGAAGTGGGCAAAATGTTGAGTTAGAGGAGGAAGATATTACAGTACTTATTTAGACAAGAACAACAATTTATATAACGGTAGTTTGCTGTGGGGTAGTGGTTAGAGTTTTGGACTGGGGCTTGAAAGACCTGCTTTGAAACCCTAGTTGAAGGTCACTAGGAGATTCTGTGTGTGTCACTCTCTTTCTGCTGGACCTGCCTCACAAGACGATCCCACTTGCTGCCTTGAGTTCTCTGGAGGAAGAGGGGGGTACAAAGGTGACAGAGAAATAACAGAATGGGGTGGTTGTAGCAGAAACCACAAAAGCTAGCAGATTTATGAATAGCATTCATTCGCATAGATTTCTGTCCACTTGTGACGGTGATGGTCTTGGATCCTTTCTTTTCTAGCCCAGACTGCTTAACCGGCAGTGCCCAGATCCCGTACTAGGGTATTCAGGTAAGGGGTAGGCGAGTGATGCCTTGTAAGTTCTTGCCACAATGATACTGATGTTCAGGGACACATCCCACAGGGCAGTGAGGCAGTAGGGCTGTTTTAACTGGGTCCAAAGAATGCTAGCTTTTGCCTCTGTTTTCTGGACCGCTAGGGGCTGATTCATATTCAGCCCCAGCTTGTTTTTGTTTTCTGACTTCTTTCCTCTTTGTCTGTGTGACTCACCCCCTGCCCAACTATGTAAATAGATGAGTTTGCCCTCGGCCATCTTGCCCTTTGGCTCGTCAATAGCTGTGTGATGTTTGCCCCAAACAACTGATAGGTAAACCTGACTGTACAGAGAGCCTAGTTAACCTAATACATGTTATTCAGTTCAAGGTGTTCACATTAAAACCATCCCTTGCATTATTACAGTCTCACTTTGCAATCCAAGTTGCTCATATTTTGTTTTTGGGGGGTGGGGGGAGTGAAGAAGCACAGGTGCCCAAAAGTTATTTCTGGTTTCTAAGGAAACTTATATTAGTTGTTTCCAGTCTATAAGCAGAAAACTTCTTTTTACGTAAGTTGCACGAAAGCTTATTTGTGTTTTCAGCCTAATAGTAGGTCTGCTTCCTTCACATATCTTTGTATGAGGGAATTTCAGATTATTTTAAAGTAACAATACTACGACTGTGATCTAGAGCATTACACATCTATTGTACACACTGAGGCCTTTTTCCATTTCTCCCTTCAAGTGTGTTTTCTGGAAAATTTTGAATTGGAAAATATCCCACTACACTAAATCTGCGGTGGTCTAATTTAGCACGTTTGTTTGGTGTATAGTTAGGAAACAAGACATAACAAGTGTTCCGTATATAGATTTGAAATGTTTTTATAAGAACCTAAACAAGCTGAACTGAAATATTTCATTATGAAAATTTGCAAGAAACTGCACCTCATGTGGCTTAAATTTTATATTCAAGGAAATGCCAAGCCTTGCTTGGAGATTATTCTTTATTGGAGCACTTGTAAGCATTTTGAGACATGACAGCTTTTGCTTTCCTTGCATTATTTAGATTACATTTTGAGAGAGAGAAAAAGAGGAAAACCGTGGAAACTGCTAACATACTGACAGCTGCAAGGCTAAAAGCTGCACATACATTTATTTAATTAACAACTTTGATCTTAAATTTGACCAGCTGCCCAATGTGACTTGTGTTAGATCAAGTTCTATGATTGTCATTGAATGTTGTGAAGTAATGACTTGCTAAAATTGGAATTTTTTTTTCCATTTTAGAAAACAAATTGTAGAGAATTTTCCATTGCGCCTCACTAGTACTTGGAAAGCCACCCCCAAATAGTTGAGGGACCTTCCTGAGCAGCATTTGATGATGCGGAACACGTTGTTCAGCAGCTAGCCCATGAACAGGCAACTACATTTTGCATACAAACAGAAACCTTCTTAATCTTCACCATATTTAAAGCAGAATTAAGCAAAATTGGTAAATACTGTAGTTGCATTTGTTCTGAGAGGCACTGAGTTGCTTTTGCATAGAGGGTGGAGGCTTGGTCACCAAATTGCATTCATTGTTTTTATCATTTAAATTTTGACATAGGATGTTGCATTGTTTTCTGAGTTTTGACAGAGAGAAAATGTTTCATCTGCTGTTCTTTCACAGAATGAAATGATTTAAAGGGAGTGTCTCTGGCTTTTGTCAGCTGTCAGATTGTGCCTGTTATTTAAACTTGCATCCCATTTCTTCAAGAGCTCTGCCAGCTAAATCCAAGTTTGAGGGTGGGAAAGGTGCCTTTTTATATACTTATACCTGAGTTATTGTATGGGTTCACTTGTTAATTTCTCCATGTTGTCAAACAAAGCAGTTCTTTTATCCTAAAAGCTTTTAGCTATATACTATTTGGATAATTTATTTTAAGTATCACCAGAGATATTTGCTCCTTTCTTTCACCTCCTAGAAGGAGCTTAGCTCCTTGTTCCTGCTTTTGACACAAATCCACCATTGCATTTGGGGACTTGCATTTCTCTCCTATCTCCATTCCAAATTTGTTCCCCCCCCCCCCCTAAATGTCAGGATTGCCTCCTCTTCTTGGGACCTGCAGGATATGAAGAGAGTTGTAAAAACATCTTCTTTACTCTTTGTTTTGCGTTCCTTCCATTAGTCTCAATTTTTGCAGGTTTATTTCTTACTGGACCTTTCTGCTGGCTCTGAATCTCAGGTATTCCTGCTGGTGTGCTTGTGCACATGGAGCAGCAGTTGGAAAGTTGGTGACAGAGATTATAGGCGTGAAAAGAGGACTGGAGAGCTACACATTTCAAAAAAAGGAGAGAGTATATCCTGTTTCCCCAAAAAATAAGACCTAACCTGAAAATAAGCCCTAGTATGATTTTTCAGGATGCTTGTAAAATAAGCCTGTGGCGATCACCCTGCTTTAAGTTAAGTGAAACCCCGCCCTCCACCATTGTGCAGCAACCAGAAGAAGATGACATGACTGTATTTGAATAAATGTAGATTGTTGTACATGAAAAAAATAAAACATCCCCTGAAAATCAGCCCTAATGCATTTTTTGGAGCAAAAATTAATATAAGACCCTGTCTTATTTTCGGGGAAGCACAGTAGCTGATTTGGCATGGGTGGGATGGAGAGTTTCCAAGCTCATTCTCAAAGCTTTGAAAATTTATTTGTACTGTGAAGCCTAAAATCTCCTAGCTAATATAGCTGTGTTGGTTGGGGAATTCTGGAAGCTGATCTCTGGAAAAGTCACTTTCACAAACTCTACTCATTGCATGATGTTCCTGTGCCATTAGAGCCTTCTTTTTCGTTATATACTGAGGAAGTAAAGAGGCAAACTGCTTCAGGATGACTGAGTACCCCTCTGGGCAAAAATGAAAACACACAAAATTATCTGTGTGAAGAAAGAAAACTTTAGGAAAACCTTCCTGACAGTAAATGCTGTTCAGCAATGGAGTGAACTGCCGTCAGAGGCTGGTGAAGTCTGCACTGGAGGTTTTTAAGCAGAGTCTTTATGACTCGTTACTGGAGATTTTGTAACTATTGCTTTCCTGCTATGGCAGGAGGTTGGTTTCCATGATGATTGGGATACCTCCTGCCTCTGCACTTCTATGGCTGAAATCCAGTAGTGAGTTGCAACTAGAGTAGGCTCAGTAAATCAGTGGGGATTTGGTGAATCAACTCCTCTGAAAGTTCCATTGATTCAGTACTCTAGTCATGACTTACTAGTGGATTTCAGCCTCTGATTCTTTATGGAAAGCTGGAAGGAATCCTGAACACTAAAACAGACCTGTTGAGGAGAAGAGCTGTAGCCTAACTTTCTCTGTAACATTGTTAGTTTTCTATGCGAGAGAACAGACAGGTCTTGTCTGCACTTCGAAGTGAGATAATCATGAAGCATCAAGTCATTCCCCCAACCCCTGTTTTGTGAGAACCGGGCTGTTGAGGCATTCCAGCAGACCTGGAAGGACAAACTCTTGTCTATCTTATAATATGTGGTGGCAGGGTGTAGCCCTCCAGATGTTAGGTAGCAACTTAGCATAGCCAGTGTAGGGAGATGAAAAATGTTCCAATCTGATAACATCAGGAAAACCATACTTTGCCCAGAGCTGTTGCAAGGGATTCCTGTATTCCAAGAAGAGTGTGCAGTTTTCATCTCCCACTACACACTCACGTGTATTGCCCCTGTTTGTCCTGTGCCATCACTGAAAGCCAGTGTCACTGGACTGGGACTGGGAGATCAGGTTGAAGTTCTTACATGGGCATGACTCATGCTCATTGTGCATCTTGTGCTAGTCACACACCCATAGTCAAACCTGCCTCGTAGGGTGTTTGTGAATTTAAAATGGTGGTAGGAAGAAGCTTGAGCTCTTTGGAGGATGGAACATAAAACTATAAAGGAATGTAGTTGCTTATTTTATTGTACTCTACTTATTTGATGACAAAGTACAATTTTTGGATGTTCAGCAATTAATGGAATATGCTAAACGTATAAATTTAGGAATAATATTATGTTAAAATAGATTAATTGGATAATTTTTTGTTTTTAAAGAAATATACAAAAAGTATAAGCAGTTAGAAAGATGACTTTTAGAAGTTTTTGGTATGCTATAGTATGAACATGCGGTGGGAATCTTAGTGAAAGTTGCGTAACTACTTTATTCAGGGCTCCATTGCAGTCTAGCTCTACTGAAGTCCTAACTTGCCTTGTCAGTTTAATTGTGAGAATTGACCTGAACAATTTGTTCTTTACAACAGCCATTTCAAGTCTCCTTTCAAAACAAAACAAAGATCTTCACAAACCAATCAGTATAATGAAATCATATTTTTGTTTGCAAGTGAAAATATGATGCAGCATTGATTGAATTACGTCCCTGGTGTGGGCTTGTGGTGTATATTAAATTTGGTTTTGTCAAGTGCTTTGATTATGAAAGGGAAGCTGCCTTCAGTTCTCTTTTAATCAAGAGTTCCTGCCAGCTGACCTGGTTACCTGTACCACCACTCCATGCCTGCCTCTACACATCTGTTCTTTGACCCATCTCCCCCTTGTTGAATTTGTAGCTCTCACTGCTTGAAGAAATAATTTAACATTCTCCCCCTCCAACCCACTTCTCCAGCACATAGTGCTCACACTAGCGATGGGTGAACTCCTCCTTGTTTGATTAATTAAAGGCTTACTCATTACAGACTTTCTCTCAAAGCACAGGCAGAGAGAGTTTTTCCAGAAGTTTCAGCTACATTTGTAATGGAAGATGCATTGACACTGTCAGGGGCATGGATGTTGTCACTGGTGCCTAGAATTTGTCCTGTGAGTCAGAGTTTGTGGACATCCCTCTTTTTTCTTTGGAACTGCAGTTCCCAGTATCCCCAGTCAGCAACAAAACACTGTTCCTTCTCTTATTTATTTATTTATTTATTTCCTTCCTTCCTTCCTTCCTTCCTTCCTTCCTTCCTTCCTTCCTTCCTTCCTTCCTTCCTTCCCACCTTTCTCCTAAAGAATCTAAAGTGACTTACAGTATTAAAAGAAACAATGTTAAAATAATAAATTATTACAATATAAGTAATTGTAATAAATAATTACAATATTTAAAAAGAATTAAAGCAAATACAGTAGGACCTGCTTATCAATGGGATCAGTATCCACTGATTCATTTACCCACCGCCTGAAAATATTAAAAATATTAAAAGAAAAACCTAGGAAAAAATATGTCCACATATATTACCAGAACCGGCCACTAGAGGGAACCAGAGACCATGCTATGAATACTTGTTAGTGAAGAATACATAACAGTCTCTGGTACCCTCCACCATTGGAGGAAAAAACCAGGAAAAAAATTATTTTCACATGCATTACCACTAATGCATGTGAACATAAAAAAAAATTCTGTTTTTTTCCTTAAATGTTTGTTGTTATTCATGGTTTTCAGTATCCACGGAGGGGGGGAGGTTGGAACCAAGAGCGATAGCCAAAAGGAACACAAGTAAAACAACAGAATACAATAATTCATTTTAAAATCACCTTGGTCAACCAGACATTGTTGCCTGTATGTTGGAACTCAGTAGCTCATGGGTGCCAGTTTTTTTGTGATTGTTTCTGGTAGAAGAATGGAGACTTGGGTGGGTTGTCTTTTGCAGCAGAGCAGAATCTTACCACATTCAAGCCTGCTATTGGGTGTGTGTGTGTGTGTGTGTGTGTGTGTGTGTGTGTGTGTGTGTGTGTGTGTGTGTGTGTGTGTGTGTGTGTGTGTGTGTGTAAAAACTTAAGAGTGGGGTGAGGGCTTGTCTGTGTATATTCATGGAGTATTTTTCCCAAATATATAAATAGGTACCTGCCAGCATAAACTTGGCAAGCTAAGTACAATCTCCTCTTCTGGGGTGGCTGCTTGCTTTCCTTCATGTGTGACATGGGTTGGAGGGTTTGTCTCTGTCATGGTGCCACAAAGTGTGGGGCTGATTACTGACTATGTGTCTTTTTATAATAATGTGTGTGGGCAGCCATTATGGAGACCTCTGCAACTTGGTCCAGCATGTTCTCACTTTGCCATGCTTGCAGCCCTTGGCTTGTGTGCAGCCACAGGACTACAGGTGCACCCTTGACATGGCAGTCCCCATTTTGTTTGCACTAGAGCTCCATAGATGGAATTTATCATTAGATAAAAGGAGTGCTGCCGCCGCCAGGGAGTTGTCATATGGTGGCCAAGGCACAACTGGTGGTGCCTCTGAAGCTTTGCTGTCTAATTTCATGCAAAGGGAAACACAAAAAATCTATGTAGCCATCTTGCGCTATGCCAAGAGGGTAGTGGTTTGATTTTTCCCTGCAGATCACTTTCTGTTCCTCCTTTTATAGGTTCTGAGCATATAAAGTAGATCTCAGAAAATCTCTTCCCCAACTGCTTTTCAGATATGGAGAGAAAAGACAGCTGGTAGTCCCCATCCATGTTTTGGTGCTTCGCTGCATCTTTGCAAGATGCAGGGAGAGCAATATCTGCAGCGATCATATTGTGGAGGCTGCTGCTGTTTGTATAGAACACATGATGTGGGTTTGGTGATACCCTTAGCAGGTATTTGTCTTGCTGAACATTGTTGGAATTTCATCTGGGTTTTGATGGCCACGTGTCACCAAATATCCTGCATAGTTCTGTGACAGATAACATAATAGTTATATGCCATCAGGTTGGTTCCAATTTATAGCAACCCTTTTGAGGGTCTAATGAACAGAGTACCCAGAAATAATATCCCATTCCCCTTTTCTGGGGTATTCTGGGACTGTACAGCTTGCCCAAGGCTACACAGGCTGGCTCTTCTCCCAGAAGACACAGTAAGGAGGCAACTTCTGCCTTTGCAGCCAGATACCTAACTCATTGAGCTCATAGCCATCTGTAGTACATTATTTCATTGTTTAGGAGACTAAATGCTGTTGACACTGGGTATTCTGAATATATTAGTTGATCTCCTTAAATGATAAGTCAAATGAAGATTTGAGTGCAAATGATCTTCTCAAGTTCTGAAAAGATAAAAAGTCCCTCAGACAGTTATGCCACAATTTGTTGGTATAGACTGTGATCCAGAGAGCAGTGGGTGTTATTTAATATGTGGAAGGAGGCTTGTAAGTTTCTATCTTTGGTTACACTTCTCCTCTCTCCTCCACAGAGTTAGGGCCTCCTCTGGCACAAAGCTTTGAAAAATTGCTTTTTTGGACTGTAACTCCCAGAATCCCCCAGCTTAGCAAAGCCACTGGTCAGTCTCCCACCCCATCCTGGAGCCTTTTCTGCTGGAAGTAGGTTTATGAATAGAGAGTGATGCCCTGCCCCCGTATCGTGACCATTATTTCTTTGAAAGTTAAAAGGGAGTTAAAATTGTGAAAAATAAACTACTCTGGCATACAGAATGCACTTTAATGTGGTTATTAATTGCAGTTTTTCTGAACTGACAGCAAAGAGCTCTCTGGTTCCATCCTCCATGAAATAATATCATTTGCTTGCTGGAGATAATGTAAACTGATTCTGCTGGCTTCTGTGGCCACTAATCTCTTGTGTTCAGGTTGCAGTAGCAGACGGATGGCGGGATTTGCTGCCTGCATGGAAAAGGCCCAGGTAGGCAGCAAAACAATAGGCAGGTGGGTAGATGCGAGCACATTTTTCTAATTAGCATGGTGCCTGGCAGTGTGAGGTAAAGGGGAAGGGGGTATGCTTATAAAAGCATCCCATATGTCAAAGACAAGATAGGGAAAAGATTAACTATCATTAGGCTGCCTAGATTGAACTCATGGGTAGAAGCCTATTGACTTTAAAATTCTGTTGTTGGTATGAGGTGTTGACTTTCAAAGAAGCTGGCATCTATGTTAAATCTATCAAGATTGATATTATTGTTTGGGAGAAGATTCTGTGGACAAATGAGCTGAAAAGTGAAATGGATTTATTTGTCTTACAAGAGAGCACACGAGAGCAAGAGAGAGCTAACAGTGTTGTACTCTGTTCTTGGAAAAAATAAAGTTTAGAAACCTTAGCTAGATTTGTCAAAATAATCAGAGAGGTGAGAAAACAAGCCTCTCCTCTCTTTGTGCTGCTTTTAGAGCCAGAGCAGTGAGGTGGGTGAAGCTAGCCAGAATGGCAGAGTGGTCCATTTACTTCTGTATAACATTGATATAAGCTGTCGAGAGTTCTTTTTTAACTTTTCTGTATCCAAACTACATGAAGTAGGTAAAGTTGAAGAATGATTGTCCCAATGTGCCCCAGTAAGCCCAGCATTGAAACTTGATCTCCCTTTTCCTAGCCCACCAATTCTAACTAGTATATCCAGACTGCCTTCAGCTAAGACTACTGGAGTTGAGTGAGGGGCTCCCAGGTTCAGTCCCAGCTCCACCCGCAAATCCTCTTGGATAACATTGGATCAGTCACACTCACCCTAACTCAACATCCTCCAGCATGGTTCGCTCCAGATCGTTTTGACTACAACTTTCATCATGTCCTTTGTCCGTTCTTCCGGCTAAGGCTGGTGGGGCTTGTAGCTCAACATGTCCAAAATGATGGTTGGTTATGGCAGGCTGGTCTACTCTCTTTCAAGATAGTTTGTATGTATAAAATGGGGGAGCTCATATTACTGCAACTGTGAGCTCCCTAAGGCATGGCATAAATATGAGAAATGGGGGCTAGGAAAAAGATGGGAAGTCCAGCACTGAGAAGAACAAAGCATGAAGGAGAAAGAAGAGAGAGAGATGAAGGGAGTTGCTAAGATTGGTAATGGGAAATATGTTTTATAAGACTAGGGAATAAATGGTTCAAGCAGAGATGGTTTGGGAGGGATCCTCGTTCTTCCTTATGGTATTGGAATGGGATTCAAGAGCCATAAGCCCTTTGGTCTCAGAAGGCAGCTGAGGGACACCCATCCCCACAAGCGCATGATTCTTGGGATTCATTCTTTTCCATATAATTAAAGACATTTTTTGTCATTATTGTTAATAATTAGGAGAACTCACTACAACTGCAGACATAAAATCTGGTAGCAATGAAGAGGCAAAAGCACTATTGGGAATTACTGGAGGAGAGGTCAAAAATAAACTAGCAACTTGGGTCCCTATATACTGAGTAAAATCTTGATCACAACTGCAACATATGCTGCCTTATACACATTCCGGAATGGCAAAGGACCACTTCCTATAGCTTATCCTGAGAACTTTCTCGGCTGATGAAAAATAGATCCTTCAACTTTCAAAAGTAGCTTGTGAACGAAGAACTGGACTCTCGTCTGCTTGTGTTTGTGCCCATTAAAACCTGTTTGTTTTTTTTAAAGTGCCACAAGGCTTTGTCTTTGCAAGGCCAAGGGACACATCTTGTCTCATTTTCCTTTCCCCTCAATGTAGAGTGAGTGAGTGTGGGCTTTCTGGGGAGCTTGCCTTCATGCTCCATGTAATTTACATGGATAGAATTGTTATTCTCCTGTCTCCATTTAATATCACTGGGAGGGGATCCTTAGTTACATTAGATCTTTCCTTTTTAGCTACTTTCATTTCCCTACCCTTTCAGGTACTTGCTGCATTCTTTCCCCCCCCCCCTTCTTTTTCACCCTTTGTGGTCATAGGGAGCAGCTTTCAGTGGACGTTGCAAAGCTCTGGTACAGGATTTGCCCCTTCCCCTTCAAATAACAGTGGCTGACTCCCCCTCTTTTGCAAATACCTATCTGTCATAGCCTTTGGCTTCTGAAAAATCTGTCTATCAAGCTGAGCTGGAACAGGAGCATGCCATTCACAAGCATTGGGCATATATTAAATACAATGTATAAACCATTTCCATTTTAACACTGGATTGATTCAGCCTGCTGTTTGAGGCGAAATTTTATTCTGGGATATGCTCAAGATTTTTCAGTTAAGGTAGTCAGGTACCTGTTAGAAAAGGGATTTATAAGTGTCAATAGCTCTGGCCCTGACAAAATATTAGTATTCTTTGGTATATCTAGGTGTTTTTTATATATATCAATTTTCAATCCATCTTCTGAATGCAGCTCTCTTCCAAAATTTTAATATACAAATTAAATGTGTTCTCTTCCTTCCTAAACAGGTTATAACGAAAGCCAAACAGATTAAAGATTCAGTTACATGTGTGCCAGGTAATTGTATAATTTTGTTTTTTAACTTAAGTGAAAACAAGAGGTGTGCTTTTTGGGTTTGTTTGTTCTTTTGATGCTGACTGCTAGAATTCTCCAAGAATTCCCCAGACAGAATTCTGGGAGTTTCATCCCATAGACACATCTACATTTCACTCAGCTAGAGGAGGGGCTACCTCTTGAGGCTGCATGGCTTTTGTAGTCTTCTTCCTGTTGTTTATTTTATTAAGAAAGGAAGCTACTATGGTGCTTCTGGATTTGTGGTTTTGCTGCTCACTAGGCTGTGCAGTCTTTGAGGCAAGCCCTGCTCCAAGCAAGTGAAATGTAGGTGTCTGGAGTTGTCTTTGTTGGCTGAAATTCCCAGGATTCTGCTTAGGGAATGAAGTGACTTGTGGTTCATTGAGTCTGCTTGGCCTATTGTCTAGGATTGGCCAGCTCCTTAAATCTGGAGCCACAATGTAGAAGGCAGTCTCATATATCTCAGCTCTAATGTCACAATCAAGCACAGTATCAGCTGCTCCAGTAGGCTTAGAAGATGTATTCTTTTCATTTCACTAAGATGACTTAGTTACCTCGGGAGTTGGTGAGTGGTCCAACACTGGAGGCATTCAAGAAAAACTTAGATAATCACCTGGCAGATATGCTTTGATTGTATTCCTGCATTGAGCAGGGGGTTGGACCTGATGACCTTGTAGGCCCCTTCCAACTTCACTTTTCTATGATTTCTATGAAACACTGCACTGGTGGCAGACCCCAGTAAATGTTCAGTCACTACAAAAGCAGTAATGTTAAAGCAGTGGCCAGACTGCTATTGGATATTTATACATATGCAGAAGGAATCCTGGAAGTTACCACAGCTGATTGAGAAGGAACTGGTCACATGTCTAACTGCTATCATGAGCCCAGCACATTGTCAGCTGTAATTAGCTGTAGCAGCTTCCATCAATACTCTTGTGTGCATGTAACTCACCAATAGAATTTTGGCCAATGTATTTGTAAAACATGAAGCTGGATGGTGCACTTGCTTCTTCTGCAGCATGGGCAAACTCAGAGGAAAGCAACTGCCTCCATAACTAGCAGGTGGGTGGTGGGTCTAGAATGCTTAATGTTCCTTCCTTCCTTAGGAGTGTAGAGCGGAGGCTGATGAAAGCTAGCTATAGGTGATACAGCCAATTTTAACTGAATTGCCTTCACTGAAAGCTGATACAGGGGGAAAATGTGTCTGCATATACACACTTATTAACTCTTTAAAAGCGAGACTAGTTTGAACTCAGTGTTCTCCTTCCACTGGCAGGAAAAGACCTTTTTAATTATGCAGGCTTTGGGCAACTGACAGGCTACTGGAACAGGGCAGTTACTGGGAGAAGACGGACGTTTTCTGATTTGTCCTTTAAAATTATTTTAGTTCAAATGTTGTTATAATAGGATGAAACTAGAGATGGGGGTATTCGTATACAAATTATCCCCGCACAGGTGGCGTTAACGAGGGTCCAGCCCCATGGGGCCGGACGGTCCACTCACCGATCCGCTGCGGATGCGGACGGTGCACTTCTTTGAATGGCGCTGCAGCGCATTGGATCAGTGAGTGGACCGTCCGGCCCCATGGGGCTGGACCCTCGTTAACGCCACCTGTGCGGGGATATTCGTATACGAATACCCCCCATCTCTAGATGAAACTTGTAGGTTGAAATCCTGTTCATGTAGGCTAAAAATGTCATCAATTGTGGCGATTTTTTCAGAAATAAAACATTTCTGATTCTCTCTCCCCAGGTCTCTAGTACCCTTCATTTTGGGTAAACCTTTAATTTCTAAAAACTGACACTGCTGATAAAGTCATCCTGTTGGCAACACTTTTTTAACTTAAAAGACTCCAGCTCCCATGGTCCCCAGTGGCTTCTCCATGATGAGTGATTCCATGGGACCCTCAGAATCTTGAGGAATGGAATTTTTTATTGCCCCCACAAAAATCAGCACAATTGATGATGTCATCAGGTTTATGTGGAAAAGCTTAATGAACAGGATTTCAGACATTGTGTTTTTAGCAGTATCTGCTTTTTAAGTTGTATGTGTCTTCAACTGTGTTGTGAGCCACCTTGGGTCCTAGCAATAGGAGAAATATGAGTTGTAAATAAACTATAACAAAAATAGTATAATGTGAGGCTGTCTCAAGTTGCCAACAGTGCAAGGATGACTAATGTATGGCATAAAATGGAGAAAGGAGTTCAGATAACTATAGGTATTGCTGTAGTGTTTTTTCTCCTCCTTCTGTGGGGCCACTGCAGTCATTTTAGGGGAGACTACAGCTGCAATGACTGGTACAGTTGAAATGAAGCTGGAATTGTTTAAACCAAGTGTGACTGCCATGAAGAGTACAATTAAAATGGAAGCCCAATTACAGAATCCTGTAATTGGTATAAGGGTTGCTTAATTTGCTGCAACCAACTGTGGCTAACTGTAAAGGTGCTGGGACAAATCTTGGTTATGCGGTCATGTATATCAGGGGTCCCCAACCCCCGGTCCATGGCCTTGACCGGACTGGGCCGCGGAGACAGATCTCCCGCCCCCCCCAAACACACTCCTCCCGCATGCCCACCAACACTGCGCCTTCGCGCATGTGTGCGAGCACCCGACCCTTTTGTGAATGCACGTGTGTGTACACAGAGCGTGAGCGCCCCACCCCTTTGCGCATGCCCGCGAGTGCCCACTTGCCCGCGCGCTGCCCCTCTGCACATGCGCACAAGCGCGGGGGTGGCCCCCGCGCACGGACCCTGTCCCCTCCAACTGGTCCACAGTGTCAAAAAGGTTGGGGACCACTGATACATGACCAGACATGCAACCAAGTTGAGCCCTCACATCTCATCAATTAGCCTCAGCAAGGTTACATCCAGTAGGATGGATTCAAACCTTCCCATACTTAGCAATGACTAACTGATGTCCCACTGATTTCTACCTGATGTGTCTCTAATTTCAGTGGATCTACTGTAAATATGACAAACTCTGGATATAACCTATTGTGTTAATCAACTTCAAACTTTTAATTTGTGCATTTGATTTTTAAAAACACATCTGTGGGTAACTGGATGATGATGATGATGATAATTGTTGTTGCTGTAGTAATACACTCTTCCTCTGGTTACCTGTTTAATTAATCATAAACAAACCTGAAAATGGTGCTCTATCTAACAGGTACTGTTAGGTTGTCAGAGCTGAAAATGTTGGCCCAAAATGCAAGATCAAACAAAGCCAGCGTTAACTTATCAGATCATATTATCACTCAGCGAGAAAAAGAGGAGGAGGAGGAAGAGGAGGAAGGAGATGAAATTGTAAAGTATAGCAGTGACAGAGAACCAAAAGATATGGCAACAGCAGATCAACATGAGACATTATTGACTGAAGCCAGACACCGCAAGCGGAAAACAGTTCCAAAGGCCTTGGAAACAATACTTCCAGTAACAAAAGATGCAACAGAAAGAGGAGATAAGTGTAGAGGAAAGCGCCAAAAAGACTTTGACACAGTAAAACAAGAGGAGCAGAGTGATGATGAGACCAGGAAAAGAGAGAAGTGTCGCAGTTCAGAAGACTTGTGGACTCAGAATCAGCAGAAACTTCTGGAACTAGCGTTACAGCAGTATCCAAAAGGAACAGGAGAGCGCTGGGATAAGATTGCAAAATATGTTCCGGGGAAAAGTAAGGTAATGTCATGTTTTTTTGTGAAAGAGTAAAGCATGGGCTCAAGTCACAAATGAATCTTTCATTATTTCTGTATTACAAACTAATCAATTATAGCAAATAGTGTTTTATGATAGAGCTGTCTTAACTGTATATTCAGAGTCAGAGCAAAGCTTGGAAGGAAGTGGATTTGAATTTTAAACAGGGCCTCCCATTTCCATGTTTGTCAATGACAACCCTGCCTTTCTCACATTTTCTACCACCTGTTTCCACAAATCTGCAACAGTGAAAACATATAGAGGACATGAAAGTATAATTCTAGGAAGCACTGGCTGTGCTCCTGGCTTGTCATGTAATTTGTCCCTAGCTAGGTTCTAAAAGGGGTCAGCCTTGCAAGAGGAGCTGGAGAGGGAAGTGCTTAAACAGCAGGGTGCTGCCTCCTCGATTATGCCAAAAGTTCAACCTGTGGGAGGAGGGGATGCACTTTGGCTTTTAGCAAATGTCACTAAGAACCAGGCGTGGAATGTGACTAATCTCTCCTGCATGCAAGTTTCAGCCTTCTTTCAAGGCTAAGGCTCTTTGAGGGCATGACTTGGCGACAATGTTTCTAAACTGGCAGATCAGCGAGGACTACGTCTCGGGCCAAAAATTAATTCCTAGCATTGCATTTTTAATCAGGAATTTCCTATATTAACAAGCTAGCAAGCAAAAACAAAACACAACAAAAAAACAAAAAAAAACTTTTGTTTCCTTTAGTTCTGTTGAATTGTTAGTATTATTTCATGGACTTGTACATTCAGGTACACACACATACGAAGAATGGCAGTAACGTTAACTTGAACATTCAGGAAAATCCTCCGTATAAATATTCCATAACCTGTAAATAGGGTAATGTGCTCCATTAACTTTGTAAGTATAGTTTCTGACAAAAGTAAAAATATACCTTAATCTTCTTACTGCTAATATTTCTCTTTAACCTCCCCCCTCTCTTTGCAGGAAGAATGTATGGCTAGATATAAGTTGCTGGTTGAACTTGTCCAGAAGAAAAAAATTGCAAAAAGCTGAATGTGCTGAAGAATGTTACTTATCAGAATGGAATATTTTAAACAACATATGCCGTAACTTGTATTTTTTTACCTCAATATTTCAGTATGTCATGTGCCTTAGTAAATAAATACATTTTATGCCTTCCTGTAACACTTGCATGGAAGGTATTTTTTCTTTTTACAAAACGACTTACAAAAATACTGTCATTTGGTATAAAAGTATCTACAATATGGACACGTTACACTAATTACAGGGACACTCTAGCTTTTTTGGGGTGCACACATGAAACTAATATACACACACACAACCTCACATACATATGTATGTGCATAACAAACTGGAACATGCATATATTTGGTTCGTATCCATCCTACTGGGGCATATGTAAAAACCTAACGCTCAGGTGAAAACTTGCAGAGAAGCAATGTATGGAGACAGGTGTTGACACTTGGTGTCTGAAGTCTGCTTGTTCCATTTGTTTAGCAGTGCCTGTGTTAGACTGCCTGTTCATTACTGCACAGTGTAAGGAGTTAAAATGTAGTTTTTAAAGTAAACAATACTAAAGACTGCATAGTACCCATATTTAGAATGTGACTGGTAATAACCCAGTCACATTCTTGACTGGGTTAGAACCTATACTTGAAGTATAGGGTGGGCTTTAGTGTCTGAGTTGAGCATCTGTGTATTTCCTTAAAATCTGACTGTATAACCAAATCCTCAGCTGTCAAAGAGCTGTTTTTAAGCTTGTAACAATGCTGGAAGAAGAGGACACTTCCCTATTGGAACGAGAGAGTAAACTCAGGCATGTATTTATTTACATCCACAAAAGAAATTCAAGACAGTTCAGAAAAATTGTTAAATTTCCATCCTTTGTAGCTAAGGTTGAGAGGAAAACCAGATCAGGAGTGAGAAATCTTTTTTTTCCCCCTACGGAAGACTTTGTTTAGGAATGTGCATCTCCTTCCTTCCTACCTACCTACTTCAAATCCCAGAATTCTCCCTGTTAGAAAAGAAATCTGCCCTGGTGCTTGCTGGGAGTTCCAGGGACAGTTTTCTTTTCTAACAAGAAGCTAGGCTTGAGTAGGCGGAAATTCCAGAATGGACAATTCTGGGATTTAGACCTCCAGCTAAAAAAAACCACACACATGCCATGCTATGGTCCAGTTGGCAGTGGGGAGCACACTACAGGTGTTTACATAAATGTTATCATCTTAGGTGGGAGGTTTCAGTGAGGCCATCACCAAGTGGGATTGAACTCTACTCCCAGCACAACTCACTTTGCTGCACTTCCTAATAAATAATCATTTATCACTATGGAACCATCGCCGCCACCATTTTCCAAATGTCTTTGGGAACAGATATTGACTTTTATGAATATAAACATTTTGGACAATTGCTGTCTGATTTTACTACATGTGTTAACATGCATTTGTCTCTTTCTACTTCTTGTGCAAGTGGAAAGCCCACAAAGCCAAATGGAGAGATCCCCACTGTCCAGTTAGGTAAGTTTGAGATCAGAGAAGCAAACATGGAACATTCTGGCTTTTTTATATAACCTAATGTCTCCCAAACCATTTGATTTGTTTAGATTATGAGCACTTTAGGGACAGAACTAGTCACATTTAGAGCAGGGCTGAAGGCCTAGGGAGTTTTGGTGCTGGGCATCAGGGAGAATGAGACATAAATGAAGACTGCTAAACACCAGGCTGTCAGTCTCCTGTCCATCTAAAGTGACAGTTTTTACTAATGCAGTGAAACACAATAACTTGGACATTAGGAAAACATCATCTGCTAGTTATATAATAAGCAGTGCCTCATTTAATAACATGGATATGGCTGGTGCTGACATCCATCCAACATTAGCACAGTTTGGGAAGTTAGCTTTTTTGGATAATGGCTCTCGCAATCCCTCAAATAACAAGTCCCTGGCATACTAAAGAACTGAAATAAGAGAAAATAAAAAGAAAGTTGAGTCATGTTAGGTTTACAACCATAAACAATATTAAAATTTATTAACAAAAGCTTTGTACATATCTTTATATAAACTTGCAATTTTACATCTAGGCAAAACAGCAACTTTTTATACAAATTGTTACAGAATATTAAATGAGTGGTTTAAGTAAATTAAACCACACTGGTTTACTTTAGTAAATTATCTACAAAAGTGATTTGTGACTTTTAAAAAAATTCCCATGAACATATAAAAATAAATTATTCTTTACTTTTCAATTAAATCTACCAATTAGAAATATTATAAATCAAAATATCCACATTTTATGAATTATCCACAATACAAAACAGTCACAAAACCTTATTTACAGAAATGAGGTAAGAACTGTGCAATGTTTAACCAAACGATATTGCAGAAACAATAGGTTCTTCCAATTAAGTACACAGTGAAGGTCTAAGTATATTTGAGTATTTTCCACTAATAATTCACACAATTTCAAATTAGTGGCTATTAACCCCCAGCTTCAATCTGTTTTATACTATACTGCATAGTCATAACCACAAAATCAACTATTCAAAGTGAAAATATTCAAACACTTCCTTTTCACCCGTTAGCATTTTATGAGAAATGAGAAATTTCTCTCCCCACTTCTTTTTTGGTAATTTATTAGTGGAAAGGAACCCAGGTAATGATTTGCCTGAGCTATCTACAGTGACAAACACTTCTAATAAAGGCAGATCAATGGGGGTGGCTGCTGGTGCAAAGTTGAACACACTTGTGGCTTTCGCAAAGACTTCTTTAGTGCATGCCCAGCTGTCTAAAGCCATTCCAACCCGACAGAGGTAAGCAACAGGCACTTGGGTCAGGTAAAAACACTACCAGAACTTGAGTTGCTTTCTCATCTGGTAAGATTTATAACCTTTGAACTGATCTGTTTTTTCCAGCCGTCTATTTAAAAACCCAATTCATGATTAACCACCATTTGTCCTTCCTTAAGAGCTCCTGTTCTGGCAAAATATTTACTTGATTAGTAAAAAGTTTAAAACCTGGTCCTCTTCTGGAAAAACTGGTGTTTCAAAAACACTGATGTTTAATAAGTAAAAGGAACACCAACTTGTCATTGGCAAATACTGAAAATTCGGTACTCTTCAAACAAGTAATGGAACCAGAACAGGCTATTTATTAGCAATGTAGTATATGTTAAGATGCTGTTCATTCTGCAGCAGCATTTAGCAAAAAGCATCGAAACTACAAAATTCTCATATGCAAATTAATAGTTTCATGAAATCTGAAGAAAACAGTTCAGTTTCAGTGCAACAAAAAGCAACAAGGGTTAATAAATGTCTTAAGGTAGATTCACTTTTCCAGTGTGCAGTTAGCTCCTTGTTGCATCTAAGTAATACCTGCAGAGAGAGACTGCAAGGTGCAGCCTGATGAAGTGCTATCACAGCAGGATATGCAATTTTACATTTCTTCCCAAAATGTCAATTCTTTTCTGGTGCAACTGGTCCAGTTTTATCATTCAGCCTCTGAAGAAGAACACAAACACATCACACCAAGTTATAATTGTTGGAATTGTGTAACAGTTACAACATAAACTTTCAGATTTCAGACAACGTACTAAAAATGTGATGCTAAACATGTTCAAAGGTATTCATTTTCTTAATATAAAACATTTGGCAGTATTTCCTGAAAACAAGAAGCAACAGTAACACTGCAACTTTTGACAGCTGAAGATGTTTTTCTCTATTGCTAAGCCAGATATCCATGCTGGAAGAAACAGATGTTAGAGATAGACCATAACTAGAGGTTTTAAGAACATAAACATTGCAGAAGGGTGATCTGAGGCAGTCCTGTGTTTGTGAAATCAGACTTTGAAGAAAACCTGTGCTTAAATCCTGAAGATAATCAAAGGAAGCTAATTGCATAATCCTGGAGGTGAGGGAAATTTGTGCTGTGGCACTCAAATGCTTTCATTAGTTAAGAATGTCTCTCTTCCAAAGGGGTATCTCTAATGTCTGTTTCTGTCCTAAACTACTTAGCTTCTTTGAAAAGCCAAATGGGTGCTGAAAGCTGAGTGCAGTCCTTCCCATTTTGATTAAGAAGGATTTCCAGATGAATTTCAACATCTTTTACTGCTGGAGAGAAACAATACCACCTCAATTTAGAAGCTACCAATTCTGTTCCTAGATTCACCTTCTGGTTTCTTAATAGCACATAAAAGCAAATATAACATCCAAATGATTTTAGAAACTAAGTACATATTTCATTACACACATCCAAGAGAAAGCACTGCATTCATTTCCCCTAGAGCTGAGATAGAAAACTGCGTAATATTTGAGGCTAATTAGTGTCTGTCAACAGGGAATTCAAAAAATTAAACTAAACTAAAAATGGCTTTTCCTGTCAGCACTAGGTTTAGTAAATTCTAAATCGTCACACTTTCTTCAACAAACTTAGGGCAATGGGCAAATTTAAAATATTGATAAATCAGTAAACCAATTTGAGTCAGATGGCAATCCCTGGTTAAAATAGTTCAGCAGTTGCTAAAAATGGAAAAGAAATTGAGTTAACTTGAAGCCACTTCCTGGATATGAAATAACACACATAAATTAAAAGGATGTCTTTACATTTTAAATTAAGGCCTTCCTCTGCACTGGGACCAATATTCCTTGCATTCACTTCAATGTAAAAGAGTGCATGTGTATACCTACAGTTACTTTTTGAGTTGTATTATCGCCATGAATTGTAAGGAATGGGTTAGTCGTGGCTGTATGAAGTGGAGATGCCTGAGAGCCCGCCAGTAAGTTGCTGATGGGAATCTGCGTTGCTCCTGAAATCTGCAATTGCTGTACCTCAGGATGGTGATGTTGCTGCTGCACTAGCTGATACAGAAGTGCCTGATGCTGTTCCTTGAGTACAACAGTGGAGGAGCATTTTAGTCAATCATTTTATGGGTCAAAATATTTCATCATTAGAAGAAATGAGTAATCAAACATAGTGTAGTAGGGAATGGAACTTAAGTGCTCCTCATTTACATACACCACCTTATTTCAGGAGGCTGCATTTTCTTATAGTATAAAATGTTAACATGGTGACGATAACCTTCCATTGCTTGAGGGAGGAAGAAAAAGAATAGGTTTATAGTGATGGTTCCCAATCTTGGACTGCAATTCCCAGAAAGCACAGCTGGTGGTGAAGAGTTGTAGTCCAAGAACACCTTGGCCAACGAAGGTTGGGAACCACTGGTCTATAGGATCTTCCAAAAACAGAGGGTGCAATTAAGCATATAGGGCTTGGATAAAAGACGGATCGACTATTTCCTGGCCAACAATGAGGCTCATTAGGTAAGTCACTAGGTAAGTCAGAAAATGTCACTGAACAAAAACATTTTGAGCAGAAAAAATAGTTAATAACGAACTGAACTAGAACATACAGAATTCAGGCAGAACTATGCTTTGAACAGAGCTGGATGTTTTTCTTGGCACTTCTGTGTATATTTTTGGACATGTCACAAAATTAACAAGGCCAGCTCCTGGGTAGAGCCACTGTGGTGAAGGCACAGGCCTCCACTCCCCTGCCCACCTACCAGGGCTTTTACCCCTTAAGAAATTTGGGATAGGTGGGTAAGCACTCCTTTATTTGGACAAAGTCCTTCATGGGTTATACAGCACTGCCCTCCAAAGCTGACAAGATGCACTACTTATGCTTTGGTTGGGAAGAAAAAATGGAAAGAACAAAAGTCTTAACATCTGCTCAGTCTACCCAGTTTCTTGACTAGCAATGGCAATGGGGGATGCAGACCAGAGTTTGTCCTGTTGTTTATGGCACAATGTTACCTTTTCGCTGCTCCTAGAACAGAGAACGAGAAGCAGCAGGAACCAAAACCATGTGGATCTTGCCCCTTCATGCAGACAATAGCCGGTGCTCTCCACTCCCATTATAAGATGGCAGATAAAAGGGGTAAACAGTACCAGTACTTTGAAAACATGTGATTAGTTTAGGCATCCTTCAGTCTCAAGAGACTATGGTAACGTGCTCTGTATGGAGGACTTGGAACAGCGTCTAGTGTGGCTGAGAAGGCCAATGTATCACAAACATGTCATACATTCTGATGAAACACTTTATAGCCACTAATAAGTTGTAGCTTAAATGATTAGCTGCAGACTACAATGTTGCCCAACTGCTGTAAAGCTCAGTGGTTTAGTAATCTGTCTGTGGAGCCATAGGTTGGGAGTTCAATTCCAATTCCCCACTGACAGGGACTGGACTCAACGATCCACAGAGTCCCTTCGGGCCCTGCAGTTCTAAGATTATTATTAACTAACAGAAGAAGAGTTTGCAACTGCAAGTGGGCACCCCAATAAAATACTGCATGGTGGGAGTGTGTGATCAAAAGAGCCTTTGAAAGGATACTCGAGAGCATTTGAAGTCACCAAATGATTCATACCTTTCAAAATCTTCTTTCCCAGGTGAAGGAAGTACTGAATGAGAACAGCCTCCTTGCCTTACCTCAAAGCTCTTCTTTAGCAAGCAAGGAAACTACCCAGTGCAGGGAGCAGTCTCCCTTCTGAGGAGGGATGTGCATGTGGACACTGGCTTTTCCTGTTCTTTGTGCACACACACATATGGACAATTTGCCTTCCTTTTGCCTTGGTGGCAGAGCACTGAGCAGAAAGCTTTAAAACATCCCTACTTATAAAGCCACTTTTTAAAAAATTCTCCAAACATCTGGATTTGCCTACATTGCATTAATATACTACTTCATGTCAAAGGGCAGTGCCATTCCAGCTACGTAAGCTTCAGTACTTGCCCCTGAACATTAGGAATAAGGGTAATGATAAAAAGGCAAGGCTTACTGAAGTGAATTGTTGAGTATTCAGTAACTGCTGAAACTGATGGTGCTGCTGATGCAGTAGAAGTTGTCTCTGTTGGTCCGGGAGAAACCCAAGGCCAGAAGCACTGTAGAGTAATGAGAAGCCTTAGCTGGAGATATTTTTGGACAAACTGATTGTTTATTATTATTATTATTATACCTTGATTATTTCTATGCCACCCACTTAGTAAAAAATAAAAAACCTAAACCCAAGCTGCACTGAGTGGAGTTCATATGTTGAGCTGCAATTCATTAAACTTTTCTAGACAAGGAAGTCTAGAATCCATTTCTTAAAAAGCTTTGGTAGATGTAATATAACATTGCAGACAAAACTTTCTTGTTATTTCAGTCGGATTCACAGTTCTGGGTAAAAGACCAGAGCAAGGGAAAATACCTAACCTCCCAGAATTCCCATTCTCTCTCCTAATCTTTAACGACTACTGAATCTGCAGAACGTTTTGACTGATACAAAACCTTTTGCATAAACTTTGTAGGGAGCCACCCGAAAAGGCCACTGAAGGCCTAGTGTGATCAGTGTGCATTGCATTCTGCAGATAAAATTGTTCAAATGTATATCGACACATACTATAAGTTTTATTTTTAAAAATCTGTAATTATTAGATGTTAATATTGTTAAAATGACTATTAGAAATTGTACTGTGTTCCATTATTAATAATAGAGGCATAAAAAAAATTCTCTAGCAACACTGTTATTATTTTCTTATAGATAGCTTTCTCAACACATCAGTGTAAGGGACATGGCAACTTGAGAGCATCCATGCCCTAGAGATTAAGGCCCATCTCGTGAACAGATTTATCTCATATTCACTTTCTAACCATTTCATTCACCATCAGAATGCAAATTGGTGAGAATGTACTGTGACTGAAAGAGAAGAAAACTCAAAAGAAAGCATCTATGTTGTGATGTGACCATCACACAGACACACACTGTCATGTGAATGAACCTGCTTTTTTAATCAAACAGGCATAATAGATAACAACTGCTTAGTTTCCCCACCATTCACAAGGAAGTTTAAAAAAAGCAGATAGTTTGTTCTTTTTCAATTCTGGCATAACAGTTCTTTCCAAAGCATCTTTAAAATAAAGGCAGCTATATTTGAAAATACTAGGCTTTCAAGAAATGCTGCACGCGTGACCTAATGAAACAAAGAAGAGCAAATGCTTACCTATTTGTCAGTGTCGTTGGCAGAGGATGTGCTGCATTTGGTGGCACAGTTGTGTGAGTGAGAGGAGAAGGGTTCTGTGATATCGTGGCAGGAGTTTGAATTACGCCATTTAAAGCCCCAACAATTCCATTGATTGCCAGCTGGTTACCTGGCAGAGCTCCAATTATTCCACCCACTGCAGGAATGGTAGATGTTACAGTCTGCATTCCACTGCCAAGTGCCCCCACTGTCACACCATTGACCTGTTGAACTCCTGAAACTCCTGTGCCGTGCTGAGCTGGACTTTGCCCAGCAGGTGGTGGAGTGGAAAGAGCAGAAGAACCACTGGTGCTTTGCCCGCTGGAGTTTATCTCCTAATGAAAACACAAAGGCTCAGCTGTATCAAACGTCACACTGCTGCAGTATAATCAAGACATGATATTAGCCTAGTAAAAGTCTACAATGCACGGAAAAGGGAAACTAACAGTACCTGATTTAGGACAGGAAGGGAGTTATCGGGTAGAAAGTTGCTCCCCAGGTGAGGACTTTTGCTGCTGTTCAAAGAATCAGTGCCTGCAGCTAAAACAATGATTTGAAGAAGAAAAAGAGAACCATCTTATTTCCTACATCCGAAAAGCATAGTCCTTATTATATTAAACACTTGTGCAAAACTGAATTTATTTTAAATATACATGCACTAATAATGGCAAAACACTGAAATATTTATGTAAATTGAATTAATTATTAATTATGAATTTAAAAAAATACTTACGAAGAACGCTGCTGTCTCATGGCAGCAAGCAGCCTGTTTGAACTGAACTTTTAAAAGCACTTCACATTGTTACTTTTGTTTCCTGTCTGGTCTTGCAAAACCTATGAGTTTTGTAAAACTAATCACTGTAACTCAGTTTCACCTCTCTCCTTCTCAAAAGTTTCACATGTGACATACATGCCATTTACTTTAAAAAATCTTCAGGATTACTGATTTCACAGATTGTATTGTAGATGGAAGGAGTAACAAAGCTACCCCACTTATGTTCTAAGCAAACAGATAAGAAGCAATGGTAATTTTACTAATAGACTTAAACCTTCCAGGAAGTTTTGACGGAGCTCAACATTAAGAAGAAATCTACTTCTCTTCCCTTACCAGCCTGAGCTGAAAACACATGCATTTGATGGGAAGGACTTGGATTGGATGTTATTGTTGGGAAAGGAACTGAAAGCTGGGCATTCAGTAGCTGGAGGCGCTCCTTTTTAGCAGTCAGGTTTTTAATCTGTTCTTCTAAGCGACGATTTTCAACTTGAAGCTGATGTAATGACTTCAGCATGCCTAAAACTAAACAAAAATGTTGACCAATTAATTTAAATCCCTGAAAAAAATCCAGTGAACAGGTTATTGTATTAAGAAATAACTACACGTATTTTAGGAGTTTGCACAGCTACAGAATTCTAACTATTTATTAACAAATATATTATTAGAGTATACTTTTTTACTTTTAAGGTGATGTCCTTATTAGATTTTTAAACAAGGAAGCTAAACTATTGTAAATTCCTTTTGAACTAAGTCATGATTGCTGCATAATCAGTTTTATCAACATTTCTGCCAGTTACAATCGTGATCTAATACCATGGTATATCTTTGAGACAACCTGGTGCCCCTATGGAAAGGACTACATGCATGCCCTCTGTGATAAAATATTCTGAAGGTCTTCACAGGCATATTTAGAGTCCAGGGCCTCAAGCCAGCACCTGGGTTAATGCACAAAGACCTTTTGTAACACATGCAATCATTTGTTTGATTACAGTTTCTGAACAAACTGTAATATATTTGTTTGTGATGCACGTATATCCCCTTTTGAAACACTGCGGCCATAAACATGTACTGAAGTGGGAAAAGATCCCTCCAGGAACATCCACGATCAAATGATATTTCAGAAAAGGATATTTAATTTGAGTTGTAAAGTTTAATATGCCAATATACTCCCAAACAGTTTCATGCTGGGTTTTTTAATTGTTAGAGCAGGAAAGCTGTTCTGTTGAGTCCTTATATAAATTTGAAAGGTTTTTTGGTAATCAATGAAAACTTTTACTCTGTTTTTATTGCTTTTAAATCAACAGACTCCAGCTGTTTTCAATGTCCCTCTAAAGAGCACCCAGCAGGGAGTAAAAGGAACCCTGCTGTCCTCTCCCTGCCCTCTTCTTGGGGATAACAGACATCCTCAGCCTAAGACCATCCCCTTCAACTTTGGATTTTGGATGAATTTTGGGGCTTGCATTAACCAACAAGACAGAAAGTTCAGCCATTACAGCACCCAAAAAGCCACTTAGAAAATTCTAAATTGTATTTGTTTAACGTGACCTCTGGGCCTAATACAGACACAAGTATACTGGTACAGGCACATCTGGTCATTTCTCAAGGATTTAGCTTTTTATCCCTCCTCTTCAAGAACATACAAAGGGACTCTCAGTGTGCCCAAATGAGATGCAATAAGACTTAGCTAAACCTGTCCTCCAGCTATCATGTTTAAAGGATTATCCCTGCATGAATTTCCTCACAATTAGCATTTTTGTCAGGGCACCATTTATAAAAAAAAAAAAAGAAAAAAACTAGCTAGACTACACTTCACTCACTTACCAACAACTAGGAAGGCATGTGTAAGGAAATTTTTCTTATACTGTAAAATAATACTTTCAAACTATTCAAAGCATTCATGTATTTGTAAATGCAATCACATCCATATGAAATCAGAGTATCATTTCTTAAAGAAGATTCACACAATATTTTGGTTAATCTCTTTCAAAATATATGCTGTCACCTCTCCATTACAACCCACCAGAGATCTTCTATCCCTGCACCCATCCTGGCCCAAAGGTTCTGGAGAAACACACTGTCAGGAAAGTAATGTTCCATACCATTAGTATACTTTAGGATTAATATACTTAACATTACCTTTCAACCATACAGAATTCATACACACTATAAAATGCTGTCCAGTTCAATATTACATAGTGAGCAAGGTCATCAACATTTAATGGTAACCACACTCAGTATTCAAAAGATCAGATCAGAATGCATGAAGTACTTACTGTCACTAGGGGTGCCTTGCTCAAGCAAGAACTGTTGCCCTTCACTCCACTGCCTCTCCAGAAGCTGTTCTATAGTAGCTGGTACTGGGGGCAAGTGTTCACCGCTGTTATTTCCTGACTGATCATAGTGAATCTGTAAGCTATTTATGGGAGACCTGTAGAAAGATTATAAATTAGACTTAGGAGAACAGGGAGCAGAGAGGAACTCCGATCCATCAGTTTCTTTAGCCACTGCTAGCCTCTCACAAACAAACATTCCTTGAGGTTACCTTAAAACCTCGAAGTCTCATCACCGTTAAATGAATAAACCCCAGCGTAACAGTTTTTCGTAGGATATTGGTACAAAAAGCAAAGTTTAAACTATTCAGTAAATTAATTTAACACTGCTCAGGTGGCTAATATACCGTGTTTCCCCGAAAATAAGACAGGGTCTTATATTAATTTTTGCTCCAAAAAACGCATTAGGGCTGATTTTCAGGGGATGTTTTTTTTTTTCATGTACAACAATCTACGTTTATTCACATACAGTCATGTCATCTTCTTCTGGTTGCTGCACAATGGTGGAGGGCAGGATTTCACTTAACTGGGTCTTATTTTTGGGGTAGGGCTTATATTACGAGCATCCTGAAAAATCATACTAGGGCTTATTTTCAGGTTAGGTCTTATTTTCGGGGAAACGGTATGAAATATGAACATATGAAACATTTTACTGATCAAGGAATTATAAAAGCTTTGCAGAAAATATACTTTAATATAAACTAGTGAGGAATACACCTAGAAAAAAAGCAGACAAGTAACAGATTTGCCAAACCGTCAAATAAGTTACTGCATTCCCTTCCAGTTCCTGTTTGATTTTGCCACAAAATTAATTTGCAGTTGTACAAGATTAAGAAAAGTATGGCTTTGCAGCCTAATCAAACATCCACAGAACATGCCCCAAGGAAAAACTATAGAACAATACAAAGTGTATTCCAGTGACTTTTATTTAAAACCAATACTTCTCTATATCTTTGGATCGGACCTATGAATAGCTAAACCTATAAATTAATATGATATACAAAACAAGACCCTTTTGAAATATAAGAGCAATCAATATGACAGGCAATAAAGTATTAAAGACACGTGTCGACAGTAAAGCTAGTTCAGGTCACAAAACAGAAAATCCTGATCAGCACTTAATATAGTGGATACGGTAACAATTTTGAAACTTTTATTTCCTATTTTTTTAACACACATGCAAACTACAGAGCACGTTGGAAGCTCTTTGAAGACTGACTTTACTGAACTTCTCAGTGTCAAGCACATTTGTCTCAGCAATGAGAGATATGATTACAGCTGCAGCCCACTAAAATTACACAATTGCATTTACAGTTAGGCTTTTTACAACTCATACTTTAAAAAATTAAGTGAGCTTTAGCAATTCTCCCTTTAACATGGATATGAAGCTACTCAACATGTTCATGAATTCAAATATTTCCTGCCTACTTCATTACAAGCAAACTGTGACTTCCTTCTGATGTTCACAATTGTTTGAGGTAAAGATCTAAAACATGGAACCGTAAATACCAAACAATAATACATTGTCTTTCTGCACCTGCCCTTATCCACAATAGAAAGCACACACGAAAAGGCCATATATTACTAAATCACAGCTCAGACCTATTTCATTGTGACACCATTTGCATGTTATCACATGTCCTGTTGATTCAAAAGTGTATTCAGACCAAATCTTGCTATTGTCCATGATGAAAATTAGAAAACAAATGTAATTTCTCTCTTTTCACAGGAATTAAATGTTGAATAGATTAATGGATAAAATGAATCTATGGACAAATTTCCTATGTGACAATGCAAGTTTCAACTCATGCTTACTTCTGCTGCAATGCTAGGCATGACTACTAAGTCCTAAGCCCCATTAAATTTAGTAGGCCTTATTTTCACTATTGTGAAATTATTGGTATACTTTTAGGGTACTTATAAATTATAGCTGTTACACTATTACCACTTACATGGGAGCTGAATAGGAAACATATATTACTAGAAATCCATAGGACTCTGTTATAAGAGACATACAGAGAAAAATTGTGGTGGTGACAGAAAACGAAGTAAGAAATGTCTCATTTTCTGGTTTGTTGTATGATATACAGATTTTACTTTACAAAGCAACTTGACAGGAAAAAAGGGAGCATAAGGATCTCAATTCAACTATCCTTTTTTATATATAAAGATTACTAGTGACATTAGATAGTGGGACATACAAAAGAGATGATGAAAACTGAATTATATATTGTGTAAAAGTATAAACTACCTGGGAAAATACTATCAGCACTATATCCATTTGCACTATGGATGATATTTGGCAAGAGATTATATAAATTAGTAGCAACTATCTGAAAGACAAGAGAACTGGTATTTTGTACATATTTAGGCTTTCAGTGTATTTGATCTTAAATAGCTATAAACAAATTAAACTATATGTTCAAGACAGAAGCCACTTAAACTAGAGCTAATGCTCTTCTTAAACAACAAAAACAAGTCACAAGAACATAAAACGTTAGATAGAAATTCTGTTTTCATAAGTGACCATGTTGTGAAAAATCCTAACCATGAATATACAGTTTTAGTTTCTTTAGGAGGTTACCACTCAGGAAGCAGATCCTGGAGATAATTAACTACAAACATCAGCTTAGTGATCTGCAGAAATCATAGCAAAACAAGGAATTAGGAGTATTAGCAGAGAGAAAATACAAGGAATCATAAAGTTCTGCTCTAAGAATTCCCATATTATATCTTTTGAAGACATAACTAATTTAGAGATTATATTTTATACCCAGGAAATATATTCTGTGAATGGCTAGCAGAACTGTTGCAATACTGAATCCCTTTGGCATCTTAAATTTTGAGGATGCAGTACAGGAGTCTAAATAGTGGAAAGAGAATATAACACTTCTTTATATTATTCAATTTCACACAAGAATTCACACAACATGTTTAGGTATTTCACTATATAAAGTACGGTGAACCTATATTTCCATTTCCACAGAAGTGCTAGAAAATATTAATTTCTCTTATATATTTTGCATTAAGTGTTAGCAAATTAAGATGAGATGTCCATCAGGAGTTGTTAGTCAATATGAACAGTACACTTATCCACATGTTTTCAAAGGGAAGAGTTCCTCAAGCACCACTGCTGTACAACCTTCTTTCACTAATTTGGATGCACTGTGGGAGCTCTATATAAGCCCTATAGAAAGGCTTGAAGACTATACAGGCCTAGATGCTTAGTAGATTGCACTAAAACTAAGCTCTTTAAGAGAGAGAGAGAGAGAGAGCGAGAGCTGGGGTGGGCAGAGTAGAGATCATCCCATACCTGCCTCCTTCTTGAATAATTCCTCTGATGCATATGGCATTAACCACTGCTACAGACAAGGTCTTAAGTTCACCAAAGGTCACTGGCTAGATCTAATCAGGCAACTTTTATATTAAAAATAACCAAGTATGAAAAAGCCTCTTTATGATCTTCCATATATGCCACCAAACAAATATGTGGGTTTTATCTTAATTTAAAAAGCACTGGAGTTTATATCATAATATACAACAAACACTATTTTATGTAACCAAAATATATGAGAAATAAGACTAAAAATACAAAAAATGCTAACGTATTTTCTATCCTAATGAAAGTATGGTTTCCCCATAAATTTAAACAATATATGCTTGTGTTCATACAGATAGTTTTATTGACAAGCATGTTATTAATGTTCATCTTGTTACATTTATATGCAATCTTATGCAACAATAATCCAGACACCCTACTTTATATAAAATGAAGAAGAAACTGAGCTTTTACACCAAAATCAAATGGGTATAACATAAGCATATTTAAATGCTGGAGAAATCAAAGGACTTTAGCTAAGGGGGGAATATTCCCTCTGTGACTTCATTCTAAACTGTTCCATCTATCTAAAAGCTCTAAAAAAAAAGGTCAAATATAATAAATAAAAGAATTATTTGTCAGTTTATACCTTTGTTCACAAGCCTAGAGTTCTAACACCATAGGAATAACCAAATACATTACTTCCTCAGTTTTATTTAATTTAAAGTAAGTTAATATAGGCATGTTATAAATAGTCCCAGTAGAGAAAAACACAGACATATCTATCCACAATTGTAATTGCTACTTTCAATTGTTCTTAAAGTTTCCAACTAAATTGTGCTTTAATCTGACAATCAATTTAATTGAGTTCTAATGTTTAGAATGTACTGCTTTTAAATTTTACTGTTTCTCAATTATACCGTAAGCCACCTTAGAACCATATATGAAAGAAAGGCATGATATAAATAAATAAATAAAGCAGAAAAAAATAGAAAGTATGATCTGCAGTCAGTCACAGTCCACCACGATAAGACTTTTGGTGCTTTGTCCCTAAGAAAACGCTGGCCTGGTTTACAGAGGTTTATATATACTTCCTGCCAGTCTTTGGGATTTGCAGGCTCTTGAAAATCAGGCAACAGATCACTAACATTCACTTTACAGCTCATTTACTCTGGTACATGACACAGCACTTCTGATTAGATAAGGGACATTGACATGCCTCCACTAACAATGTTTTTTATTTATTACCAACTTATTAAATAACTGCATAGATTGCGTTAACAGCATGTTGTGCTATTGTACCGTTTAAAAAAAAAGGAAAAGCTTCAGAATACCATCCAATAATTATGAGGAATTTTTTTATTGAAATAACTCTCTGAACAGCACAGCTCCATTTTTACATGACATTAATCAACAAATGTTATTTCTTCAAACAAAAACACCATCAAAAATAAACTTGAGCTAATGATAATTGAATGTTTGTGTCACTTTACTTACTTATTTATTTTTATTTATTTTATTTTATTTTATTTCACTGTCCCTAGTATAACATTAAATTCCTCTAACCTGTAACCTACCCTTACCCATTGGAAAAAACTGCTCACATTCAAGATTCTTAGAAAAGCATAGTTAATATTTCATAACTCAGTAGTTATGTGTGAAATTTTCTATAAAATGTTATAAAATTAAGTAGCCATATATACAGTTGAGCCAAGATTATGTAAAAATGTGACGAGTGTAGAGTTCCCCAAACCATTTTCACATCTGAGGTAAGAAATTCATTGTTTTATTGTGTAATCTTAATTAAACTGGTTTTGTAAAAAATTTCCTAAAACATCTTAATATATAATTCATTTCAACTGAAATGTAAGCATGACTGATAAGTTTCCACACCTTAAAATATTTTCTTTGCCTTAACTCTTGAATGTAAATATTGCTTACCGTGGTGAAAGACTTCCTCTGGGTGAACCTCCCCTGCCAACAAGACTCCGGCCATTGTCTCCAAGATCTTGATCTGCTGAGTAAATATTTCACAGCCAAGAGTGACTCTTTCTGAGATAAGATTTTGAGATGTTGCAGATACCGAGATAATTCAAAATGTAATCCAATATCAGGGAGTTGCTAATGCAAGAAAAAGCTACTAGTTTAAAATAGCTAACTGAAATGGGTAAGGCGTTGTCCGTGCACATTTCTGTGGGCATAGAAAGCCATGGATTAGCCTCAGTCCTTTCATTGCTTTCAGTTTCACAGCACAGAAGCATGGCTTGCATTCCCAGTACCTCCCCTCAGCCACTTTTAATTTCTGCAGCGAAAGTAATGAATCACAGCTGTGGACAGCTAATCTGTATGCTTATCACAGCAAATCCCCAGGCTTTGTATTTTTTTTAACACTTTGCATCCCAGGAAAACTCATAAACTGCTCTGTGTAATCAGTTTTTTCAAGAACTTTCCACCCAAAAGTTTTACTAATGGTGTTAAGGCATATGTTTAAAAAGTGGCTATTATATATAGGCAAAAAGACAGAGAGACAGCAAGATATATTTAAATTGTCTCACACAAACACAGAAGCAGTCTGCTTGGTAGGACTCAAAAGGGTTATTTTTCCTTTGGACTCTCAATAAAATAACCCTATTTGCCCCCTTCAAGGTTGCCCTCCCCCTATTCTGCAGAAAATGACCTCTGGCCTCTTAGAGGGCAAGACATGACTGATCCATTCTTGGTAAACTGCTAAACTCATTCCCTTCCCCCAGACAGGCATGACTATTACGACATGTCAACAAATCCTTAAGGATGGAATGAAACAAAGCAAATCCAGGACCTCATTAAAATTGTGTGTGTGTTTTTTTAAGAGAGCCAGTGCTATAAAAACATCAATTGGCAAATATTCACAGGATTATTAAATACTGTGGGGCCTGCGTAACAAGATCTCAGCCATACAAATCTGTGTATCATACAATTCCATGAATTATGCAAATAAGGTTTAACTGTTCACAACAAAACCTAGTGCTATGCTACTCTCATTGCAGAGAACTAAGGAAACTGAACACATCAATCACAGAAGTCACAGGAGACATTGTTGCATTCCTGCCTGCTCACAACTCTGTTTAAACATTTACATTTCAGACAGTAGAAGCCAGCATAGTGTAAAACAGCACTCTCTTCCAAGATTCAGCAAGCTGTTCAATAGGAAACAAATTAAAGCAAGAAGCCAGTAAAGCTAATTTCTGAAAAAGATTGATACAGCCAAAAAGAAATAGTTTGAAGATGTCTAACTTGCCTGTTTGACTGTTTTCAGATGAAGCTGTATGTGCTGCTATGGACGAAGTGGCATTTAGCCTACTGACATACATATGAGTTGCAGGCAGGCTGAGGGACGATCCAGGTAAGGTGTTTGCCTACATAGAAACGGAATGAGAATCCTGAAAATCTAGGATCACATCATCAACATTTTATGGCATTAAAAAGAATTAAATTTTCAATGCAGCCAATCCAAGAACTGGAGTGGTTATATACACTCCAGAAACTAAACTCTGAACAGAAAAAATAGATTGCAAAAAAATCTGAACTGTGTCTCATTCTCACGTTTTTATGCACAATTTAGAAAAATCTTTATGAAAGCATTCCACTGTTCAGTGTGCTGCGTAAGAAATGACATGGATTACAGTGTCAAAATTACCAGTACCCAAAATGCTGAGTATAAAAAGAAATTGTCACATTTCAAAATCAAACTAGCAATACTAGGATTCAGCTGCACAGTGACCATGTGGTCATACTATTTGTTCAATTTTATTCCATTTTTATTTATTTAAAAAAATCAGAAAGGCATCAAACATCTTACAAAGGCATGGATTCTTTACATCGCAAGAAGGCAACAAGGGTCAAAAGGTCCCCTTTCTAGCCATACACTTTAATGACACCGAGTCATCGTTCCTTTGCTATACTCTATCATTAGTGAAATCTGCATATTATTTGATTTGAGTACACAAGTGAACAAGTTTTTGTTTGAGTTTTGTTTTATTTTACAGAAAGCAAATAGTCATTACAAACATGTTTTCTATACAATGAAGGGCCCAGCAATTCACAGCTCTGCCCTGACCTCCTTATAAGGAATGCATTTTTTGGCAGCTGGCCAGCATGGCTTACAGAAGAGCTCATCCGAAGTTTGTATTCATTCGTTCGTTCATTCGTCCATTCATTCACATTGCTAACCACAATTCTGAAAGTCTCTTCTGGGACTTAGGCCAAACAAGTGAAAATGAACCCTTGAATGGTAAAACTGAGGAAGCTGGCAAAACGCTGAACTAATCCAGTGCAATAGAAACACTTTTTTTCTCTCAACTATCTTACTTTCTGCTAACCTATCTCGTTTAAATACTTTTCAAAGCTTGGTGCAACAGATGAATTGCTATTACTTTTCCAGAAGAATATTTATAAATTTAGTACACTATGTATTTCAGTAGCGTGGCTATGGCAAAATGAAAATTCGATGCACATTTGAAATTATACACAATTTAAATTTGAACTTGACAAAGAACATACAAACAGTATTTATAGAATAAATTGTCTTGTGAAGTACAGCTTAATCTTACCAAAGTAAGCCTACAATCATAAGCTCGTTTACTATAAAATAAACCCCACTAGACAGGGTATATATACTTCTCAGTAAAACTTGCTACACATTTTGCCAAGTTCAATGGTAGGCTGGCTTTACTTATAAAATTTAGAATTTCAACATGTTTAAATCTAAATGGGTTTTGTCTAATGATGTGCAACTATATACAAAATACAAAAACAAAAAGCTCCAACCTAACAAAACACACATGCACATACACATGCAAACAAAAATATTTATCTTCAAATAAATTTTACCTGCCATAAGATTCTGAACTGAAAAATATTGTGGTCCTTGTATACAATCTCAAGAGAGGCTGGGTGATATTTCATTAACAATATTTACATTCACTTATTACAAATAATTATGTATTAGCTGAAATCCTGTTGTGCAGCCCAGTTTGTACAACCATGATGTCAGTAGCAGCAACAGCAAACTGTTGTTGACCAAAGGCTTCACTATACACAACTTTGTGTCATTTTGTGCACAAGTCATGTGTATCCTGAAATCACCTTTAATCAGCAGCGATTTGCCTTCAATCAATGGCAATTTGCTACTACTGATGATACCATTGCCACTGTACTGCGTAACAGGATTTTAGCCAGTATATAATTATAATACAATATAATAGTATCAGAAAAATATAATTAATTATGTAATAAAGCTATTAGCCATCCTTGTCTTTAAGTTTTATAATCTTTACAAATAAACCATTAGGATTTGTGATCAAGGCACTGACCATAAAAAAAACTAAATTAAAAGAATGAGGCTACATAAAATGCTATTATATTTGCCACTACATCAATATATATTTTTACAACGGTACGTCAGAAAGTAAGTCAAGTACAAAGAGAAAATGCCTCACAAAATGCAGATTTCCAACAACCTATCAAATCAGCACACAACAGAATCAGTACAGGTATGAAGCACAAGAAAACCAGTGAAGCTGACCAAATACTAATGTTCTTACAACATGAATAGGTCTTCCCTTTCACTATGTAAGAAAATCATAAGGGCTACATCCTTTGCATTTAAAATGTTAGAAAAGTGAAAGGAAACAAAAGCAAAAGCAAGATTTAGAGATTCTTAGAATCAATTCATACATACAGTTGTGAAGTTACAAAGACTCAGTACTTATAGATCAATCCTAAACATCTTTATATGGAAGCAAGACAACCTCTTGCTTCAGGTAGTCAAAATGAATACATAAAGGGGGCAGAAACATGGCTCAGATTAGGCTGGCCCAAAGCACACTTGGGGAAGGAGCATAAGATCTTTATGCACTGTGTAGAGATCACAAGGGGGCTTCCAAGCATGTTCATAGAGAAGCCTCCATATAAATAGTAATTATAGTTCCAGTTTCAAGACCAATTTTATAAATCAATATTCAGGGTTCCTGATCATGCAGAGGCTTCTAAGCACATTCAACTGCACATGCTTTAAAGCCCTCTTCAAATTCTCATGATGATTGTACAATGATGAAGCTCACTCACACCAAGATGGAGAGATTATGGTGGTATCTGCATTGCTAGGCCTCTTCACATGTTCAGTCTGAGTCCCTGAAGGCAGGTAGTGTTCAGTAATTCCTCCTGGTAAGAATGCTTAGAAATACAACCTTTAATGTATGAAATGGTTCTACTGAAAAGGACAAGGTGATAGGAGGCAGGAAGGAAGCTGTCTCCGAGATATCCATTCTGTGATAGTTCATTCACATATGACAGTTGTCACTTGCATGGATCCATTGATCAGCAAAGTTAATGGATTACATATGCAAATTTAAATTCATTTGTAGAAATCACACTATAGTCTTTAGAAGATCAGAGAGCTAAATGGGGGAGGATGAATGGGAGCAGATACAACATTGGAACACTGAGTATTTGTAAAATTATTATTCTGCTACAATTAATCCAGAAAAATGCAAGTCTTTACACTTAATTTCCCCCCCTAAACCCAAGGAAAATCCCAAATTTATATCCAACACTCAGTAGTGGAAACAGGATGCTGACAGCCTCTTACTGTTCTCTTTAGTTGCAGATTCTATTTTCAACATGACTTCTAAACTGGGATGAAATGTTGATTTATAAAATTGGTCTTGAAATTGGAACTATATTCTAAACTGTCTTCTTGATAAGGAATTAGGTGGTAGATGAAGGAAAATGGGATTAAAGAGTATTATGTATGCAACAACTTAATTAGGAAAGAAAAGTAAGCATAGTATTAGATTACTGTGCTATTTAATTGTGAAGTAGAAAAGCATGTTTTGGCATGTTTCAATGATAAAGAAAGCATTTATTAAACATGCAAAATCATGCTGTCAACACTCTTAAGGTCACGGATGTAAAACTATGCTCTATTTTAGCTGAGTCAGTTTAACTGGAAACACCAACTGAAGATGAACATGTGCTTCCTACTGTATCAGAATTCTTTTTAAAAATACCTGTCTGAATGCTTAAATATACCAAAAATACATTTCTAGATAATACAAAATGCTGAAGACATAGAACGCATAATACAATATGTTCACATCAATTTGAATACAGTTGTATATATGCCTTACCTTTGTACCTTTTAAGACTGAGTAGGGCCCATGTTTTGAATAAGCTACATTCTTTTCTTCTTCCTCCTCATAAGAGTTCTACATGTTGAGATTTGGGCTAAATAACATGAGGCAATGATCTGCTGGTCCCCATGAACAGAGGTTTGAAAGACTGAATGGATTCTTGTTTTCTCTCCTACCTACCTACACAGTCACATTACAGGTCAAGAGAGAATATGGCTGGACCATGTCTGTATGTCCCATCAAGCCATTTTCCTCTGGCCAGTGCAGTTTACTCTTACATCAAAAACCCACCATGCTATTTCTGCACATCCAAGCTAAAAGAGGAAAGGGGTGAGCATGAGTGTAACTACTGCCAATCCACGGTGCGGTATCAACAATAGATCAGGTGGGAGATGAAAGAACCTATATAGTTATTTCTATAAGTGGCAAATAGTTTAAATAACCTATATATTGCATAACCTATATACTGCAAAGAATATTAGTTTGAATAAACAAGTAACAGAAGAGGAGGAATTACTTTTATCTTCTGTAAATAATATCACAAAATGTTTCTAATCTTAAAAATCAAGCAAGACAAGTTTCCAGTCATCTTAACTTTTAGCTATTAAATAATTACTGATATAGACCCCATTCTTGTCTAAATTCCCTACCAGTAAGGTTTTAATACTCAGCGTGTGATGAGAGATGAAACCAAGTGTGAACAACTTTCAAGTCCCATGAGAAGCTTGACTGTTGAAGCTGTCAGGTTCAATTGCATCATTCCACATTATTCAATGCCCCAAACTTCTCTCTAATTGTTAGGGGCTTAACATATTCAAAACCATTGTTTAGGCTAATGCTGAAATGCCCACAGTTGAGTCTCCATAAAGAAGGGGGAGGGATTTAATTGTACTTAAACCATTACTGAACTCTCCTTCATTCATGATAGGACAACAAGAAAAGACTGGGCCACCAATTTTAGAGCTGTTTTATAATCATTTTATATCTAATCAATAGTTCTCCAAGGAATTATCTTTTTGTTAATAGTTGAGAGTCACAATTATTTCCATACTTTAAAAATAAAATATGAACTATTTCATGGTGGAATGTAACCTGGAAATATCATTCATATAATTGTGTATTTGTTACTTAGATTTTAATTTTAACTGCAGGTCAATCCGTTCTGATACATATCTGAGCATACAATAGAATATTAAGTTATTCAAGTGCCACTGTTGCCTTTTCTCATGTAAGTTTTACAACCAAAAAAAGGCATTTTGTCCCTTTTTTTACCACAAGCAGTGTCAATCAATAATATTGTAGACTCTACTGATATTTAAGTTATTCTGCAACAGCAATTAATCTAAACAGGCCCACTGGAAATGAAATATGGTTCTATTTTTACCGTAATCACTATAGTTCAAATAAGCAAGCCTTGAGCAAATTTAATGAAATTGAAAATTTCAAATAAAATCAAAAGAATAAGGAAGGTATATCTTCATTTGAAGAATATGCTGTATTTCTTAAGGAAAAAGAGAAGCATAATAGCAGCTTAATGGTATGTTAGGAAGAACAGATAGAATCTTTCCTCTGTATGAGTACAGCCATAATTCAGGCTTTTAAAACTGGGGTATAGTGAATACATAAAGAGGTGGAGATTGCTAGCATTGCCCTCTCCCCTGCCAATCTCCTCACATGGAAAGAGTAGAAGTAGCAGGACAGTGCAAAACCCTTCCTCATATCTTCAATTCAACTCTATTCTGAACACCTGAAGAGGGTTTATCACATGAAGATTTTTAAAATATTTATCACTGGCGTGAAAAAAGGGTGGTGGGGAAGATATCTGCTACGAACTATGTGTTGTAAAGAATAGTGGAACATATCACAAAGACCAATGGAACTTTTCTGCCAGCAGCTGGGTGTTCTGCTAGGGTTTGTGCTAGTATAACAATTAGAACACAATACCATAATAAACTGATACTACTGCACAGCAGCTTGTGCAAGTGGAATCAAAGCAATGAATCTGACACTTGTGCAAGAACAGAAACAGGCCTCACAAGCAGTTGAGTACCTGTGTTGGTGAAATGACACCGGAAGATACAACAAAAACCTTCTGATAAACAGAACAGCATATGAATACAGACAGGACCCAGGGGGACCAAACAAAGATAAAAGTTTATGTTGAATGTGGACTTTGCTGATCTCTGTTCCCTAGCCACCTACACAACAAATTCAGAATTAAAATAAAGTTACGAGTAAAGCCACTGAAACAAATGGGACCGAAATACTGCTGTGCCATTATCACGCTACCCAAATACAGCAGAAACTTTTAGCAAGGCAGATAATTATCTTCTGGTGATCCTACTGCAATGTTGAATTTCCAGATTAATTATACCTGTCACTGAGGGTCATGCTTTAAAAACAGAACATATATACCTTTAGTTCTTTTTGGACAAGTTTATCTTAAAGGTAGAAATACAAGATAGGGTTTAAACGAGATGAAAAAAAGAACCCGGTTATATGTAATGCTTCAACATCTGATATAGACATATCCACCTTCTAAAAGGCAAAGAATGAAGGAACAACATACCACAAAGAAATATTGCAAAAACTTTTAAAGAAAATTGATTTCTAACTTAATCACTAACAGAAGGTCAATTTGGGGTGGATGGTACTTCATTTCCAACTGGTAGCATAATTAGGATTTTGATTTTGGATTAAGGAAGTTTCACAATAGGTCAATCCTAAACTGGGAAAGGGGAAGTAAAATGGCAGATCGTGCAGTATTTCCAAAGCCTAGGTGGGGCTTACCTTGTTCCTCCTGCAGTGGGTCTTTTTATCTCCCCACTTTCCGGCTGCTTGCAATGGGAAAGAAATACCTATACAAGCTCCAGGCTGGTGTAGGAGAGGCTGCCTCCAACCGCTTGCACCACACTACCTTTCAAGGATCAGCACCATGAGAACCTCTGCCAGCAGTAGAGCTATATTGTAGCTATTGTGCATTCAATATATATAACAGAAACTGACAAACTGGAAATGTGTTTTTAGTGGCAAAGAGGCTCATTTGCTCCACTCTAAACTGCTCCAACAAGCAGCTTTGGTGATAAGAACTGCATTTTAAAATTAATTTTTAATTCTTATTTTCAGTTCTCAGGATTAATACAGCCAAATGAAATAACTTTTGACAAGGGGCAAACTTCTCTTTCAGTGCATGTGAGGCCCAGTAACAGTTTAACTATGGAATAGCACTGCTGTAACTATTTAACTAGACAACTGTACTATTGCAGGTAGTAATTTAAAATACAGTATTAATTAGGGAAACATGAAGCAGACTGCTGAATGAAATAATATTATTTGAAGAATGAGCAGATGTCGAACACTATAAAATCCCCACAAAATCTGGAACTACAGTGGGATTTAAAAGGAAAAATAAAGACCAATAACATATCTTCAGAAATTAACATCTTTCTCTCTCTCTGCCCTATGTATAAATATATTATCAGAATAAAGGTTTAACTTTCAATCAGGTGAAACAAGTATAAACTTCAACCTTGATATTGATATATTGCTCCTTTTAGCTAATTTTCAATACCCTATAATTTTATACTATCCAGCTCAAAATGCTATGTTAATATTAGCTCTTTAAAATATGTGATTATGCCACTGAATATGTATTAATAAATTTTTCACAAAGGTTTGGTAGTCACCATACCATTCATTTTACAGTAATATTTGACAGCGTAAATACATACCTTTTTCCCATTGACTGAGTCCAATGCTGCCTACTACAAAGTAAGACACATAGTCTTGTAGCCTTAGTAAGTGTAATTACTAATAAAATCTTAAAAGAGGCTATGTTTACCTGTAGTTTTCTCATTGTAATTACAAAACTGAACAATTTCTAAAAAAAAATTTAAAAGGCCAGCTATAATAAAAACACATGTGGCATGTTATTAAAGAAGGTCTATTACAAAATATACTATTGCTCCATGGTACATACTAGACAAATTTGAAGACTGGTCTCTATGAAATGCTTGAAATAATGCTGCAATTATACACACAACCCATAAGGACTCTACGCTGCCATGAAAGTTGGACAACTAATATAGAAGACTTTCCACGTATTCTTTCCCAAGTTAAATCTAAATTCACATAAGGTATTCTTTTCACTGCATTTAAGCTTTCACTGACATATATAGGTTATGCGTCATCAAGTCACATCTGACTAACAGCAACTCTAATACAGCTTTCAAGATACATGAGATATTTAAGGATTGGCTTTACCAGTTCTACTCTCTTGGTGAGTTTCTATGGTCAAGCGGGGATTTAAACCCATATCTCCAGAATCCTAGTCAGTCATTCTACCCAATATACTACATTGGCTTTCATACACACACACACACACACACACTTTTTTTAAAAAACAAAAACAAAAACAACGTTCTTCATATTTACCAACACTACTATTGTCTCAGAAAAGCTAATCTGAAGTAGTGCTACACTCAGTTCATCTAAGAGGTCAATGTGCCTCAGTTGCCAGGAGACTGATGGTTGCTACAGCAGCACCAGATAAGCTCAACCAAATAAGCTTCAGATTGAAGGCAGAAAGCATTTATTGCTGGACTTAAAACATTGATGCAGTCTGGAATGCAGTTGTGTGCACAAAATCATGCCACTGTCTATCAGTCTTGTTTAAATATATGTATATAGGAGGCCTATAGTACTGAAATTTATTTATTAAAAAGTAAAGATTTTAACTGGACCAAATACTACAACTATGATTCCTTTGTTCTTCTAGCAGAGTCACATGTAATGTGGAATTTTCCCTCTGGCTGTAAATTCCTCTCTACCCTCAAAGTCCCCAGTCATAATGACACAGAAAGAAAAAGGGTTTTACTTCATTTTGTCTAGTATTTGACAAATAGTATTCAAAAGACATTTTAAATAAAAGCAGATACACACTAACCAAATTTTTTTATCATGTCCTCTCAAGCTTTGTCTTAAACATGAACATAATAAAATTAAATGAATTTTTCTGACAGATTCAGAAAATGGTACACAACATTTTCACTATTCTTAGTATAAGGGGAAGGGGAAAGAAAACAGCTTAGGTATGACTGCTTTTATTACAGCCAGCCAGAGGGGGTCACTGCAGAATGATAGAAATGGCACTTTCCAGAAGAACACAGAAACTTGGGACAAAGTTCAGGGTCTGACATAGAATGCCCCCAGAAGAAAGAGAACTTCTGCAGACAGTTGAAATGAAATAGTTAAAATTAATATTAAAAGTGCACAATTGGCAAGCAAGCGTTGTCAAAGCCCATCACCATAATTATTATGAATACCTCTAATAATATATCATAAGGAGAAACCTATATGGCAGCACACAGTATTGCCTATTGATAAGTCCCACTGAGTTCAATGTAGTTTACTCACAAGTAGGTTGGCACAGGCTTCAGTTTTGGCAATCCATGTGATTATAACAGAGTTTGGTGATAGTCCAAAAAGGTTAGGCTTGTTGTGTGTTAGCCCTTGACTAGCTCCCAAATGAAGTCCTTTCCTTTTATACAAAGAAATCTAACTTATCTATTATTTCAGTATAGTGCACTGAGGGGCAAATTGCACTACGTATAAAGAATAAAATGTTCTTTAAACACATCAGAAGCCAGGCAGAAAAGCAGCAGAGATGTTAAGTGACAGATACATGAAAGGAGAAATTGTGGCAAAACTGAATGACTTCTTTCAATCTTCATGACAAAAGATCAAGCTACATCTAAACCAGAATCATTTTTTCTTGTCTAATACATCTGAATAGCTGAAGACACTAAGCTGTCAATTTGAGTATTCTTAAAGAAATTAAACAAGGGGAGGGGGGAATTCAACAATTAACCAACATTTTTACTGAGTATTTTCATATCATGTTATAAACAATTTTGCATACAGAATTGTTACAGAAATGGGAAAGTGTGCATGCTGAAGTGAAGTCAGCATGACTTTTGTCATACAAAAAGCCTTTAAATGCTCTGCCAAATATTCAAACTTGGGTATGGTTTGCCATATACTGGGAGTGGCTAAATGTCAGGAAACAGACATGTGATTAAACAAACTTGTCACAATGCAGACAAGTTCACAGAAATCTGCACTGAGACGGATACTCTTCAGATTATCTGTACGTGAACTAAGAAAAATAAGAAGAATTTTACAGATGGGATAACTAGGAAGGGGAAGAACATGCCCAGTACTGTTCATGAGCTTTGGATAAGCACAGTGGAACCTATGTGAAGCAGGTTCCTGCTGCTAATGCATTTATCAGTGCTGCTAATGCATTTATCAGTGAATGGTGACCGCTGAAGAATTGATGCTTTTAAATTGTGGTGCTGGAGGAGGCTCTTGAGAGTCCCCTGGACTGCAAGGAGAACAAACCTATCCATTCTAAAGGAAATCAACCCTGAGTGCTCACTGGAAGGACAGATCCTGAAGCTGAGGCTCCAATACTTTGGCCATCTCATGAGAAGAGAAGACTCCCTGGAAAAGACCCTGATGTTGGGAAAGTGTGAAGGCAAGAAGAGAAGGGGACGACAGAGGATGAGATGGTTGGACAGTGTCATCGAAGCTACGAACATGAATCTGACCAAACTCCGGGAGGCAGTGGAAGACAGGAGGGCCTGGCGTGCTCTGGTCCATGGGGTCACGAAGAGTCGGACACGACTAAACAACAAAAATGGCAAAGATAGGCAGGGAAAGTACTCTGCAAAATTCTTTCTGCTTATTGCACAGGGCATTTAAAAAATCACCTGTATACCACATGCAGTACACTTTGTTCACAAGCTGGCATACAGGACACTGTAGTGCCAATTCTATAGTGCAACATAGTGTATACATCACTCTGTACTTGCCTTTGGTGAGACAGATGAGCTCTTTCTCTTGGTCAAACTGATACTAGTAACTAAACCCCAGATTCATAGTTGGACAATATCTTTATGAGAATCACAAATCCCAGAAAGATTATACAAGCTCTTTAGTTCCATGAAGTTGTTCTTTAAGCTAGGTGGTACCAAGTGCAAAAATTAGGCCAAAACCTTTGTCCATGAGGTATACAGTTTAGACTTAGTCTCATGATGGAGCCTGTGTAGCAGACTGAGTAATTTAGTGAGTGGTAGCTGTTACAGGTATCAAATTTACAGCTTGTATTTTGAGACTAGGAACCTTGACCCTGATTTCTTGAAACACAAAGGCTGACGGCCAGGGCCACTCTGGGAGGTTTACAATGGCTAAACAGTAACAATAACATAATCACAGAACATAATAACATCAATAAATTATAAAAGTGCAAAATAAAAATACTATAAAATACAAGAAATATAATAAAATACAATAAAATGAAATAACATGAAAAGCATGGCAGTAGATTAGATGTTACATATCTGATATATGCAAAACAAGAGTATGTACTACTTACTACCTAGTGGTTAAGGAATATATGAAGCGATAAACTAATACTGTGTATAAATGTGAGAGGTTTCATATAAATGTCACTCGAACTGAAGAAGATGGCCCAGGAAAGAGGTCCCCAAAACTCTTTATAGATAGTAAGAAAAACAACTTTGATTTAGGCGCTGTCTCTTATTATCTATATATCAGAGTCACTAACAAACAAAAGTATTTATGCAGAACATTTTGTCTTCTACCTTCTTCAATTGTTCAGTGTAAAATTTTACTTACATATATGGTGTGCAGATACTGAATTTTATGTATGCCAGTTTGTCCTCTGTCGTAAGAAGCCTTTTGTGAAATTAGTGAAGTGAAACTAGTATAGTTAGAAATAAGTGGAAAGCCTGAAAGGTGAGGGATGGTTAACTATTTAGAGTACTTTTATTCCACTTCTGTATTTAGGATGGAAATATCTACCATGCTTTCTTCTGAGGATGGAAATATCTACCATGCTACACAGCTGAACAGTGTTGTCTACTTAACTGAAACAGCAAATACAAACAACTGATATAGCCCATTTACCACACTAAGATTTACCATTAACAATACACGCCATAACATACCTGAGTTGTAGTAACAGCCATAGTTACTGAAGATGTAGAAGATGGAGACAAAGTTCCCACTTGTTGCACATGACCAGAAGACTGCTGAGGTAAATGTGAGCTGGAAACAGGAGTGCTAGATCCTGAGCCAGACACTACGTTTGGAAATGACACTGCTACATCATTACTGCTATAAATGCCTGGGGGAAAGAAAAAAACACAGAAGTCTTTCTAGATGAATGAACTATGTTAGTTACTACAGAGGCTAGATCTAAGTACAATCTTGCATTATATGTTACATAAAATTATAACTTAAAAAACTTGTTAAAGCCATGTTAAACAAGAACAAAAGACTCAGATAAGTTTTTTTGTTTATGAACAGGTTTGTCTTCTGGCAGAATTTTGTTTTGTTTGGCCTGAGGGTAACAAGTGTAATAAATATTCTAACTTTGAAGAATATGTCATAAACTGTTAAATTGGTAGCAACTGTACACCACATAATCTTAATTTAACTCCTTTCATAATAAAATAGTCCTTCAAAACTCACTTTCTTCAAGGTAACATTTGCTTTTTAAAATGTATGTTAATAGTTATTAAACACGTTGGTAAGCATTCTGCATTTCTGCCCTTCCATGAACTACACTCAAAACGCTTAGAAAACTTTTAGCACACGGATGGCTAGGCTGCTTAGAGAGCAAGTCTCTCTCCTGAACATGAGATCATCATACACGCCTTTGTTGAAAGCACGCCAGACTAAGAAACCAGATAAGCACTTTTACAATAGTCAATGCATCACAGAGTACACTCTTTCATTTTGCACCAAGACAAGCTCCTGCACTTAGCATTCTTTGCTTGAGAAGCAGCAATGCTTTAGCCAAAGAGAATGTTAGCATGTGTCCTGGCTGACTGCTGACACTCCTAATGCTTACCTGCAGGTTGCTTTTGATCTTGCTTGGGAAACAACTAGGAAATACCATACTCTTACTGGAAGAAAGCTGGCATATAAATAAAACAAACAAACAAAAAAGCCAAACAAACAATACAATTTCTAAACCCAGCCAAAAAGCACCACCAAAAATGGGAAGGCACTTTGAAGGCCTATATAGGAGTGCTCAGGTTTTTTTATTTCATTTGCCAAATGGGGGAAAAAAAACTCCCCCCCACACACACACACCTCAGAGTGCCTGTGAGTACTCTGAGGTTGTCTTACTTCAACTATGCCTAAACTGAGGAACTGCACAGAGGACAAGATAAAGCTTCTGCAAAGATTCACACAAACATATCAATCTCGGCTTCAGTTTTCCTGGACAGAGGAGCACCTGGGCAATTGAGAGGAAAGCTTTTCAAGAAGGGAATTGCCACATCAAAGAGCAGGTTGCCAAAATGGAATTCCACAATTGGTTGCAACACAAGTGATCTACAGAGCCACCCCTGGTGTTTGGATGTTAGCAACCAACTGAAAAGTCTGTACTATCTAAACCAGATTGAAAGCTTGATGTAGGAGGAGGATGCATGAGAAGGGGGGACAGCTCATTAGAGCAGAGGATGACAGAAGACCTGCGTCTCTGTGTAGATCTCTGTACAATTTTGGTAGACAAGCAAGGATTTCTGACTCTTGGTTATTTAACAATAATGAAAACAATGGGAACTTTCCTGGCTGAAACTGTACTGCTGAAATGAAGAAACATTCAGATAACCAAGTGTTAATTTTTACTGAAATAACTACAAGCTCTGTTCAGTTCTGGTATGCAATTCTTTAGCCCAGAATTCTTTTATTCTAAGCTTTTATCTTGTGCACCAGTCTTTTGGTTGGCAAATCCCATGGTTATGGAGGAAAAGAGTGAAGTAAATGATGCAAAGCCTGAAGTCGGCACACCCCAGCTTTACAACACATGGGCTGTCAGTTTTTATCTTTGCTGTCAGACAAGAACAGTCATTTGCACAGATTTCAGGGTTTTTTATTCACTATATGAGGTAATAAGGTGAAATGAAGAAAAGACAAATCAGAAGTGGAAACAGTGGACAATTAATGAGAACTGAGGCAGGAGTGACTTAGGGCATATAGAGATACTGAGAATCTGAGGTTAGAGCTGATTTTGGTATATGGTTTTTCAGTTTCAAGAAAAAACACCAAACACTCATGATGTGTTACACATCTAGGGGTTTCAATAAAAGTGACTACGTACTGGTAATTCATTTTTGGGGTTAATATTTAAGAGTTCAAACAAAGGCGCATAACAAAAAAGGTTGATAAAGTAAACTGCAAATCACTGGTTCCTGTAACCAGAAAATATTGTTGTACAATGGACTTCCACACCACTTAGTCAAGAATGCATGAACCGCTGCATTTTGCATAGTCACTTGTGAAGCACTCACTATCTTTCTGCAATACTGCATTGGTACTGCATGCATTTTCAAAAGATTTCATGCATTTTCATTTAAGTCAGAATGAATGTTGCCACATATTAATAACTTTTTTATGTTCATTAACAAATAAAATAATTCCAAAAACATTTAACTTACAATTTTATTTATTTATTTATTTATTTATTTATTTATTGCTCTTTCATTGGCTGCAGTCCAGTAGCAAGCCACTACTAGCCTACTAGTCACTTCCACCGGTGGAACACAATTGATGTAAAACAACTCGGTGTGCAACAGCAAATGCCTACAAATAATTTTTAAGTTGCAGCAATTCACCAATAAGATTTATGCCAACTGCATTACACCACAGTAAAAACTCTAAAGGACTACATTATATTTAGATCATATTTTCTGTAATATTAAACAACGTTGACATTTTCTGGAGCAAATCTTTCAAAAAGTAGACATCCTATGGTACCTTGAAGACCATTAAGGTTTTTGTGGATTGAATTTTCAGAGGATAAACCTATTTGTCAGCTCCTGTTTTTCAAGCTTTGTCACTGAAATTATTTGGCTAAAGAGTTGGAATAGCTGAAAATGATTTCTTATTCAATATGAAACCTGATTTTTAGCACACAAAAATCTTCATTTATGTTAAAAAGCAAAGGGGGAAATTGCCAAATGTTCTGCTCCTTGACTGCCCAAATGTCTGGGCGGCCAACAGGATGATTCCCACACAAGTAAGGTATCAGGAAAGAACCACAAGATTTGTGGCAATTAATAATCTTTAGGGGGAAAGATGCCTAAGGCACGTGGGGCATACAAAAAATACCAAAAAATACTGTAAGATAGAATAGTATGGGAACAAAATACTGAGTGACTGAAGGATGGAATGGCATATCCTGGATGAAAGCATAGTTGTCTAATTCCGTGAACAGGTGCCCTTCATAATAAAATAATTAGTTTTAAGCCCCACTTACAAATGTTTTTAATTTTCAACACTGAGCATTTGTTAACAAACAACACCTCTATAAACTATACAGTGGTGCCTCCACTTACGAACGCCCCTACCTACGAACATTTCGACTTACGAACAGCTCCGCTTGCAAAATTTTGCTTCGACTTGCGAGCGGAGCTTCCACTTACGAACGAAAAAAGGCAGGGGGAAAAGGCGGGAAATTCAAACCGTTGGTGGCGAAGAGGCTGCTTCTTGTACAGCTCTTTCGCCCCAACGGTTAGGAAAAGGGATGCAGCGGCAGCGGTGGTGGCAGCGGGGACCCAGCGCTGGGTCTGTCCCCGCTGCCGCTGCCGGGAGGCGAGCTGCCGGACCATCCCGGCCAGTCTCTGCCTCCCAGCGCTGGGTCGGTCCCTGCTGCTGTCTCCGCCGCCACCGCTGCCAGGAGGCGAGCCGCCGGACCATCCCGGCCGGGCTCTGCCTCCCGGCGCTGGGTCGGTCCCTGCTGCTGCCTCTGCTGCCGGGAGGCGAGCCGCTGGACCATCCCGGCTGGGCTCTGTCTCCCAGCGATGGGTCGGTCCCCGCTGCTCGCCTCCCGGCCAGGCTCTGCCTCCCAGTGCTGGGTCGGTCCCCGCTGCTCGCCTCCCGGCCGGCTGCTCCCAGCCGGGAGTATTGCAACTACAGTGCAGTTGAAGAAGCAGACAGTAATCCATAAAAGTCCACAATGATTTCTCTTTTTTTAGTTTTAAATGTGCCACAATTGTTGTGTGTGTGTTTCCTATTACTGGATATCATGATAGCATATTTTGAAAACCAGCCCAAACAACAGTAGTGCCAATTCCAGACATAAAATAATTTGTTTGAAGATTTGCTCATTATAGAGCAGCCATAAGAAATATGTCCATACATGCTTGTGAATGTTCTCTGTCAACATCTGATTTATATAATCAAGGAAGAAGGTATTCCCTTAAGAATTTCTGGTGAAAGTCCTTTAAGGCAGTGGTCCCCAACCTTTTTCGAACCACGGACTGGTTTAGTGTGCGGGGGGGGGCGGCATCTGAGCATGCATGAGCGGTGTGTCTGTGCATCCGTGTGTGCGGGGGCGTGGCGTCCGTGGGGGGGGCAGGGCATCTGTGCATGCATGTGGGGGGCCTGTGTGTGCGTGTGTGGGCGTGGCGTCCATGTGTCCGTGGGGGGCGTGCTTGCGTCCGTGTGTGTATGTGGGGGGCGTAGGTGCGTGCGTGGAGGGGGCGTACAGGGGTTGGGGGCCGCGGACCGGGGGTTGGGGGACCCCTGCTTTAAGGAACCTTGTAGTGCAGTGGTCAAACTGCTCACAATCAAAGTTTGATTCCAATAGGATCAAGGTTGACTCAGCCTTCCATCCTTCTCAGTAGCCAGATCACCGGTGGCGGGGAGAGGAAGCAATGTGTAGCTTGAATAATTAAATTGTAAACCACCCAGGCAGTGCTTTAAGTGCCGTGGAGCTGTGTATAAGCAGCACATTTTGCTTTGATGTATCTACTGATCTATTCACCAGATGAGATGGCTGTCCAAATAGGTAAATTCTTCCATGATGAACAGAATTTATCCCCACCCCACCCCTTTATTTAGGCAAAATAATTCCTAATGTATTCATGCTGCCACAGGTTCTGTATTCATCTGTTTATCCAGACAATTAAGCTCACTTTCCTTTCTCATATTCATGGCAACCAAATTTCTTTTCATAAATTGCTGTCAAACATGCTTTCCCCCCTGTATTTGCTTCTCCCTGACTTGTGTGCATATTGGTCAACAAAAAAATTTCACCGGTACTTTCTGTGCTGTTATTCTCTTCCCATTATGAAGGATAGTGGCAATCATATTGTCCAATAATGTGCTGCAAAACACTGAGGCATTTCAGTACTTTGTCTGATGTACAGTACTGGTCCATTATTTAATTTGCTGTACAGTGTTTTGATTCAGGGGCAAAAAATACACTGAAGCTGCAATTCGTATTGAAAGTTACAACCTTACAAATAAATGTGAAAACGCAGATGCATTTCTTGTGATGGTTGCTGATGTGACAAAGGAACAGAAGACTGCTGCTTGGCATGATGACATACATCTTCCATCCATGTGTGCAGATACACAAAGATTTTAATAAACCAATTAAGTTAATAAGTATGGTTCAGGGGGATTGTATTAACGATGGTTATTAAGATATATCAATAACATGTGACTTTTAAATGATGGAAAGCTAATTGTGCCAATTATTTATGTATTTCTATAATGTATATGCTGCCTTTTCCCCATAGGGAACCAAAGGCAGCTCACAACAGCTAGAACTATAATTTTCAAAATAACATAAAAATACCATATTAAAAATAAGGATTAAAACCAGGATTTAAAACAATTTATAACATTAAAAAATGATTTTAATGTATTTGCATTTGATTTTTTTCCCAATCCAGGGACCACAGGAAGCTTACAAAATAGTAGAAAAGAAGGTACAGATTTAAATAAATGTAATGGGACTAAAACTGTTAAACATAGCATCATATTCAAAGAACCAATGAATTAAAATTAAAATAGTTTAAAAGCACTTCAAAAGCATCTTGTATGGAAAATAGATATACTCATTGTATTTTCTGACATTTTATTCACAAAATAAGCATGTTTCAGTGCAATTAAGAAACCTGAAAGCAGCCACTCTTTACTAGTTTAGCTGCTTTAAGGACTAAGAGTAATAAGGTGTATTTTACAGAAGGATGTATTTTTTGCACTGAAATCTACTATATGTACATATATTCTCTTGTAGTTTATGAATACTGCACATGATGAGAAGCTATATTGAAATGTTCTCCACATGTTCAGTTGCCACAAAAGATAGTCTTTTGTGCAAAATTCTGATTGAAGATCTGTACGTTCTATTGATTAGATGAAATCCAAGGTTGTGGTGAGTCAATTGTTAAGTACCTCAGTGAAAACTTTGTAGATACCTGCAGGAGGTTGATAGGTCAATAGTTCTTCTGGTTCTTTTAGTGCAGTTTTTGTGTATAGCAAAATCTTAATACTGTTATTCTACTACTGAGTCTCTTTTTTCTTTATTTTTGTGGCTGACTTTCCTGACTTCCATTCATAGATTATTTATGAATAATCTTTCATACTGGTTTCCACTTTTACCATATATTGCACAGAATTCTATTATGAAACACTACATGTAGATGGAAAGTTGCACAAGTGTTTTTTGCAATGGTTTGACTATCTCTTGCATTTCAGTTTTAGATTTGATGCACAACCCCAATAGGATTCTGGCTATGTGAAAAATATATAAAAACACGCTGTATTTAACTGTAGCTGCCTTCCTCTAGTTCACAATATTCAAAGGTTATACCCTAGTGGCAAGCAGAGTCTGAAGTCAACTGTTCCAGTTTATTATGAAGTAGGGGTGAGACTCTAGAACGCTCTGTATATTTGACCTTTTGTTTATGCATTATGGATAGGTTATAAGGAAAAGCTGCTAGTTACTAATTTTATTAAACTATAGTAGTGAACTCTTGGGAAGTTAGCGTTTGGTACAGATTTAATCAAAGGCTAAGCATGTTAAATGCATCAATGATTTCAGTTTGCGTATAATATAAGGAAGAAGAGCATGTGCTTGAATCCATCATGTAGAAGCAAAGAAAACTCAAAAGTCCTAGAATGGTCTACTTAGGATGTGTTTCTCCCCCCCCCCCCCCCAATATAATGCCCAGATCCCTTCCCTCCCAGCCAGATAGCCCAACCAGCAGTGTTGGTTGGGGAGGGATTCTGGGAATTAAGTCCAAAACGGTACTTTCTCAACCTGTGCCTAATTTACAGTGCAATCCTTTTTTGTCTGTTCACAACTAAGCCATCCTAAATTCAGTGGGTGTATACGTGCAGGAGATTACAGTGTTAATCACTTGTCTTTCAGGAAATAACAGGACTCAGGATTTCCAAACAATTGTTTTAGTTTTCATGAAAATGACTTCCTAAGTTTGCACCATGAATGTCTTGTAATTATGAATCTTACTCAGTTCTAGTTTAAGATTTAACTATTGTTTTTAGTATTTGTCTTCTGATCACCTTGGGGGTCTTTGTATAAAAAAGTGGCATACATTTATTAAAATTATTTCTATTTAATTTTGGCAGGAGTATGCTATTGTTGAGCCAGCTGATCTTGAAGATGTTGCCCAGTTTTGCAAGCATTTATTTTGCAAACTGTTTGGGTTGAGGCCAGATTTTTCTCTCTCTCTCTTTCTCTCAAGGTATCTCAGTGTACCAAGAATGTAAAGTTACACTACCTAAATCTGATGATGTCATCAACAGCAGCCATATTTTGTTAGTAAAAAGTGTCCTATCCCCATCCTCCAAGGCTGCTTAATTCCCTTAGGATTCCTTTTGTACTGGGGGCAGGGATGTATTAGATGTCTGAAAATCACCACTGTTGATCCCAGTGGCTGCTATAGGACAAGCAGCAACAGACTTTTGGACATGTACGGTTCCTTCCATCTCACTGTCCCCTGGGGATGGGGAAGGAAAGTTTTTCTTGACAAAATACAGCAATGGCTGCTCACCTCATCAAGTTTATGCAGAATAACTTTACTGGATTTCAGTCAATGTATAAAATCGTATTTCCAGGGTTTGCCAGTTTTAAACTATTGCAAATATACTTAACATTCAGGATAGGAAAAACTGCAAAACCAGCTATTTCAGACTGCAGATTATTCTCTTCCCAATACAAACACTTCCTCTTCTAGGTGTTCCTTTTCAGGGAGGATCACTAGAGAATATGTCAAAGATACTAACAGAGGTCAGAATCCTGTTACTTACACATACTAGTGTTAAGTAAAAGAGTATAAATCATTTCACTGAATTCATATTACTTACAGAGTTTAGACTTGTATTCTTCGTCCTGTGCCAAGACATGTTACAGATGAGCAAGGAGGAATATAATCTTCAGCTCCTTGATTGTGGCATTTCACTGCTATGATTTACATCGTTTGACTTGTGCCAGTATATGGAAGTACAGTACTGTATTAGGATTCTGGTCAGAACTTCTCTGACTGCATAAAATATAAAATCAAAATTCTTGCCTTGGTCCAAAAACTGACTATGGCTTTTGCCTTTATGTTGGTACACATAAAAAATACACAAGAAGCTCATCAAGATGTAGAAGCTACATACTGGCCTTCACAAAACACAGTCCTGGAAAGGTATTAAAAAATGCTCAAGCAGAAGACAGAGTGGAATTGTTTAATGTCAATGTTTCAGTCATACTTTTCTCCATTTCTTTTTAATATAAATACTTCCAAAGGATCAATTTAGATACTCCTTTTAAAAGAGCTGATGGATTTTTGCTCCCTTTTTATTCTTTTCTACATAATCTTTTGGATTTATAGTTTCAAATTTTTACTCCCAATGTTCAGCCTTGCAATAGAGATTATAAAGCATTCATAATTAGCTTTTAGTTTTATTTTATATACATTAAAAAAATCTTTCTTGATATCTTTTAACAGACTTTTTGAAGCTAAAGACTGATTGCTATCTTGCAAATGAGTAACCAGGAACTTGCTCTGTAGTGAATTGGTTCCAGATGCTAAGGAATAATTGGTCTCAAGAAAGCATCTTAATTTTTGTTTTCTTAAAAACTCCAATAAAAATGCAACATTTTAGGCTTATATCCCCACCTTTTGATCTGTCAGAGCCACGGGACAGTTTATATCTTTTAAAAATCACAAGACTACCATCAAGTAATGTTAAAAATGTTAAAAAATTAAAAATTAAGAAATTCATCAGAGTTGAAATCCTTAAAGTTATAAACGCCTTGCTGAACTCTAGGGCAAGAGTTCGAATAGAAGGTACTACCACTAGCAAAGATTTTTTTTCTCGAAGTCATGAGCCTATTTTCCATTGACTGGGGCACTTTGAGAAGGAATGCATTAATTACCTAAAGACCATGTGTGATGAGAGCTGAGGGTGGGAGAAGGTCTTGTGCAGGAAAGAAATCCTTAATACAACCTGGTGCCAAACATTTATAGCACTACAGGTTTGTGCCTGTTGTAGTCTCTGAACTGTTCTCACTAGCAGCATGATGTAGTAGAGCTTAATAAATAGTGAACATTAGTGTTATCAGCATATCCATATTAGTGGCTTAGATCATTTACCTAGAAAACAACACAGGAGGCAAATCTGATGAAACTGAAAAGGCAGCACTGGACACAGATGTTACATGGGCATCCAGATGTAATGTTGGATCTAAAAGCACTTACAATTTGAACTGCTCCACCTATTTGGGACTATGATCCTCTTCACCACTGGCAAAGTACTTAGTCCGTCAATAGTTCCATATTTACAATCATCCTATTGCCTCACCAACATCAATTTCTCTGCTACACCATAACCAGAGGAAAAAGACCCCCAAATATCCTACTGATTTCATTCAATAGTTTAATGTAGTTCTTCAACAACATAGGAGAACAGAGAAAGCAGGTGATAGTTGTATCTATATACTCAGATAGAAAACAAAAACTCATTGGCTGAAATCCTGTTGCTTTGTTAACACAATGAAGGCAAATACTGCAACATTCAGTCTCTTCTAGTTGGCAGTTAATAAACCCCTGCTGGAATTCTGAAGCACATGCCAAGCAAATGGAGGAACGCGCCCACAAGAATCCCAGAGGTGACTCGCTAATTGTCAGCTAAAGTGACCCAGTGTTGTGTTCTTTGCCTTCTACTTGCTACAAAGCAGCAGGCTTTCAGTCACTGACTCAACTAGCAGATTCTGTGGGTGTTTCCAATAACAGAATTGTTCTTATGCTATGTCCAGATCATAACAGATCTGGGTAATGTCAGATACAAAATGTCTTCCAAATCCTGAGAATTACTCATGATCATATTTATGACCTGAGTATAAGAAATTGCTAAACACACTGGAAAACATTGGTCCAAATTCTCTTCCATGGTTATGCTGGTTGTAACACAAATGGCATAACTTTTGAAGTTGAACTGATTTATGTTCAAAAATCACTGTAGATGTTTGCTGTTGCATATTAAATTGTGTGACTCAGCATGCAATTGATAATGTCTCAAGTTTCTTAACTTGGGCCAATTTGCCTCCAAAAATTACAGCATTTGCATAGCTACATAAGAGGATTTTGGTCTCTGCTAGACAATAATAGAAATGGTGGCAGAAAATAACCCCCATCGCCAAAATGGGCTCTAAGAAATGTATGGTCAACACTGAAACATGTATTATATTTATACCCCACTTTTCCATTAAAATTCCCAAGGTAGTTTACAAACTTTGCAAAAGAATAAAAACAGAAAACACAACATTTATCCAAAAAATTAATACAATCATATAAATGTGTCCAACAGTAACACTATTAAAATCAAGCAAGAAGCATTAAAAACATTTAAAGAGTTCAGAGATACTGCAAAAGGAAGCATCCAATCCTGTTCCCAACCTTTTCTTCACATAGGCTGGTGGTGTTTGTCACCAACTGACTATAAGCTACAGAGGCTTCCAATGAGTCATGAATATGAGTATATTCATACAATACACATACCTTTGTCAACTGCATTATATCAATACTCAAAAACAAGAAAAAAATAGTATTATTCCCCCTACTTTACAGAATAAACCTTCTTGGTTGCCAGGAAGTAGATTAAATTGCACACATTTAACAAATATTTTTTTCAATAAATGCTAATTATACACAGAAAGAGTTTAATGGCACTAATCTCCATGAAAGTCTATGTGAGTCTTTAAGATACAACCAGTTGGTTTTGGTACAGTAAACTAGCACAGCTATCCCTTTAGTAATTATAAAGACTATCACAAAAGAAGTAATTATATGAAGGGATTATTTCAAGTAATGTACATGCTTAAGATGGATAAGTATTATTATATATGCATTCATTCACTTGAGGTACAGAATGCTGTCTACACATTTGAAATTTTCAAAAGAATAAGGAGAGAAATGTTGGTAGTGTAAAGTGCATCAGTTATTCGCCACTATCCTATAAGGAAGTCTCCACAAGTGTAATGGTGTCACATACTGCAGCACACTGCCACTAGAGAGTTTTTTTAAAAAAAATTTGGGGATGCATATGACTTTATGTCACTGTGCATGAGCTATGCATACCTTGAATTCAAAAAAGTGAATTAGTGGCAATCTGCTGCAATCAGTGATGTCACTCCTATACACAACAGGAAACTGGCCTTTCCATATATTTCACACTGCCAAAATCCATTTCCTTCATATGCCTGAAATTCTCACACTTCAAGCTAAATTTTCACCATTCAAATATTAATATCTCCCAGAATGTTAAGCAAGAACCACCAAGTATGTCTTAATGAACACATTCTTATGCATAAACACTTTTAGATCGAAAGTAAGAACTTTTACTAAAATACAGTGCCTGCATTTTAGAATGCAAGTTCATATTTTGAAACATTCTCATTGCTTTTTTACTCTTAAAATATATTTCTATTGTATTTTCATAAAGTCCTAAACAGCTTGGGTTCAAGCTATCTCAAAAATCTTATCTCTCTTTATGAGTCTGCCCAGGCATTAAGACCCGGGAGACCTTTCTCTCAGTCCCACCACTGTCACAGATGCGCTCGGTGCGGGGGCACGGGAGAAAGCCTTTTCTGTCGCTGCCCCCAGGCTCTGGAACTCCCTCCCAGAGGAAGCCAGGCTGGCCCCATATTTGCTGTCCTTCTGAAAGCAGACAAAGACATTTATCTTCAGGCAGGCTTTTCCTTAGTGACTGAATGTCTAGGAGGGATTTTAAAATGAGATGGTTTGCATTTTGTTCCTTCTAAATCTGTTTTCATAATGCTTTTACCTAATATTTTAATACAACTTTATTAACTCTTCTTTAATCTTTGAATAATTTAGCTTTTAATATTGTGTTTTTAATTATATAAGCTACTTTGGGCCCTTTTTAAGGGAAAAATTGGGGTAAAAATATTTTAAATAAAAGTAAAAATAAATAAACAAACAAACAAACAGAACGAGAATAGCTTGAAAGGTGGAGCAAACACATATGCACAGGATACTGAAATCTACAGGTGTTAAAGCCAAAGTTAACAGGGAGATTGTTTGTCTATGTTTAATCCAAATTTAGCTTAATTAGAGAAGTTTCCAGAAAATTTGAAAGAAAAAGTTTCCAGAAATTTTGAAAGGAGCTTTTCATAATTTATTGAAAAGGAAACAGGTATATATATTAAATGATTAAACCAGGCTTATTAAACCAGGATGTGATTATCCAAAAGTGGCAAGTAACTGTTCTGCAGCTGATGAGGTTTGTGAATAAACCACCCAGTGCACTGCAGTAATGGGGTGGTATACTTACTTAACATGCTAAATAAATAAATAAATAAATAAATAAATAAATAAATAAATAAATAAATAAATAAATAAATAAAATTGTTGCCAAAATTTAATAGGCTTATACTTGATGAGATAGAAAGAAATCTAAACTTCAGCTTGCTATTCTGAACATCCAGTTAAAAAGAAGTTAACAAAACAGGCAGAAAAGTAGACTAGATTAACTACACAACAAATTTAAACAATGTTTATCATTTCTTTTGTTTTCACTAATGAGACATACTTCATAAAATTAATGTCAACACAGTCAAAAGCATATCCCTGAATTTTCCTGCTTCCAGCCAGCTTTTTCAGTTTGAATCCAGGTATTTTAAATTTCACTAACTTATATGCAATATTTGAATAATTGAGATCAGCTCAGCCAACACAGGTAGGGAGACTGTTGTGCAGTGGGGAAGATGGTACATCAACAGAATCTCTATTTGGTCATGGGCACTCTTTCTCAAGAATATGCACTCAAACCCTGCAGTGTGCGGGACAGGACACTTGTAAAGGTGACTGAATTTTGACAGACTACTGCTACTCCTCCTTCCTGCTCTCCACATCTGGCCTGCTGCTGCACAAAGAACCCTGGTGGACAAAGCTAAGAAAGATGAATTCCCCCAGCTTTGTCCAATAAAGTTTCTGTAATGCAAGCTAGATCAACAGCATGTTCATCCAGTATCAAATCATGGATGTTAGTCTTACTTTTCACTGACCTGGCATTTATCAACAGCACCTTCAAGTCAAGGACTTTGCTATCAAGACTCCCCAGTCTTGATTGGGGGTGGGGGCAACCAACACTCTATTTTCTTCCCACCTCCTATGATACTGATGTCTCCGCATCTCCCCTTGCCCTCTATAATTGTAATGGCTGTTCCCTGCTCTCCCCACCCCAGCTATGCCATTATGAAAATCCTGCATGCTTCTGTATGTAAGACTGTCGTTTGGGCTTCAAGCCATCATAAAAGCCCAATTATTATTTACTTATTTACAGTATTTATAACCTGTTCTCCAACTTGAAAGCCTTTCAGAGAAAGATGGTCTCTGCTCACAAGCTTATAAAAGACATTACACTGAAGGAAAAGAGGGGAGGAAAGTAAAACGATTACACTTTTGAATTGAAGCTCTCATTATTTCAAAAATATGTACAAGGTTCCTCACAATATTCTTGCAAAGAAGCTAGTAGAATGTGGGATAGATAGTGCTACTGTTAGGTGGATTTGTAATTGGTTGACTGACCAAACCCAAAGGGTGATCACAAATGGCTCCCCTTCGTCCTGGAAAGAGGTGACTAGTGGGGTGCCCCAGGGTTCTGTTCTGGGTCCCATGTTATTCAACATCTTTATCAGTGACTTGGATGAAGGAATAGAAAGTATGTTGATTAAATTTGCAGATGATACCAAATTGGCAGGGGTTGCTAATTCCCCAGAGGACAGGATTAAAATTCAAAATGACCTTGACAGATTAGAGTCCTGGGCCAAAACTAACAAAATGAATTCCAACAGGGAGAAATGTAAGGTCCTACAGCTAGGCAGAAAAAACAAACTGCACAGATATAGGATGGAAGACACCTGGCTAGACAACAGTACCTGTGAAAGGGATCTAGGAGTCTTGGTAGACCACAAGCTGAACATGAGTCAGCAGTGTGATGCAGCTGCCAAGAAAGCCAATGCGATTCTTGGTTGTATCAATAGGAGTATAGTGTCTAGATCAGACCTCACCTGGAGTATTGTGTTCAGTTCTAGGCACCTCAATTCAAAAAGGATGTTGACAACCTGGAACGTGTCCAGAGGAGGGCGACTAAAATGGTTAAAGGTCTGGAAGCAATGTCCTACGAGGAGCGGCTTAGGGAGTTGGGAATGTTTAGCCTTACAAAAAGAAGATTGAGAGGGGACATGTTTAAATATCTGAAAGGATGTCATGTTGAAGAGGGGACAGGTTTGTTTTCCAGGGCTCCAGAGACTAGGACATGGAGCAATGGTTTCAAACTACCGGAAAAGAGATTCATTCTGAACATTAGGAAGAACTTCCTGACGGTCAGAGCTGTCCGGCAGTGGAATAGGCTGCCTCGAAGGGTGGTGAAGTCTCCTTCTTTGGAGGTTTTTAAGCAGAGGCTGGATGGCCATCTGTTGGGAGTACTTTAATGAATGTTCCCGCATGGCTGGGGATTGGACTGGATGGCCTCAGTGGTTTCTTCCAACTCTATGACTCCACTATAGTGTGTGGACTAAATCTTTTGGCTTTTCAAAAATCTAGTACAGAATATGTATGAAGGATCCACAGGAGGATATGTTCCTCACTCCCTACTTCAGCCATTAAAAAGGTCCTCTACCCATAAAATTAAGATTTTTCCTCCTAGTAATTCTCACAATGTGCTTCCAGGTGCATAACATCATAACAAAGGACAGATTTTAACAGCAAGGTATCGTTCATCCTTAGGGTAAATATTCACTCCTTAAGACCTCAGAGAGAGTGCAGCTACAGGTTTATTTCCACACACAATTCTTTCCCACCATGCTTTTCTTTGTGCTTGTTATTAAAAGGAGGAAAAAACAGAGCAACTATATACCCTTACTGGTATCTAATATTACTCTGAATTTCTGTATTATAGAAAAATTAAAGCACTTTGCATATATTACTGTCACAAAACCCACAAGGCTATACTTTTATAATAACAATAACACCAACTGAACCCAAATGAAGAGAAAGGGAACTTTAAAAAGTCAAGAGGCAAAAAAGATCAGCTGCTTATTGATAAAATGATACTGAAGAATGCAAAAAGACAAAAACCAAACGTTAACATGGCCTGGATAGACTATAAAAAGGCATTTGACTCATTGCCACACAGCTGGATTAACACCTGCCTAAAAATGTTTGGGATTAGTAAAAACATTGAGAAGTTCCTCAAGAAAAACATGGAAAAATGGAAAACCGTCTTAATGGCCCATGGTGAAGGAATTGGGGAAGTTAACATCAAAAGAGGAATATTTCAGAGGGATTCTTTGTCACCACTGCTGTTTAACATCTCACTAATCCCCACGTCAATCATTTTAAATAAAACTGGATTGGGCTACCATATATCACAACAAGCTGGAAAAATCAATCATCTCTTATACATAGATGACCTAAAACTAGATGCAAAAAGTTCCACAGAAATAGAATCACTGCTAAATACAGTGCAAATATTTAGTGAAGATATTCAAATGAAATTTGGAATTGACAAATGTGCAGCTCTGTCTATACATCATGGCAAGATCCAAAAACTAGATGGAAGAGAGTTAAAACATGCCAATATTATAAAATCACTCTCAGGTGATGAAAATTATAAATACCTTGGAATACTAGAAGCAGACAACATCGTGAACACAAAAGTTAAAGAACTGACAGAAAGAGAATATATCAAAAGACTGCGGAAAATCTTAAAATCAAAATTAAATAGGGGAAATATAATCAAAGTCATAAACACATGGGCCATTCCAGGAATTAGATACCCAGCTGGAATAATAGATTGGACTCAAAACGAAGAAGAAGAATTGGATCGAAAAACACAGAAACTAATGAACATGCATCACGTACTACATCCAAAAAGCGATGTGGACAGATTATATTTACCACGAAAAATCAGAGGCCGTGGATTACTGCAAATACAGCAGGTAGTAGAGGAAGAAAAAAGAAGCCTAAATGATTATATCAGTATAAGAAGAGAAAAATTACTGAAACCAGTGAAAATGGAGAATATTTTGAAAACAACAGAAACAAAGGTTCAATATAAGAAACAACAATTGGAAATTAAACTAAACAGATGGAAAAATAAACCACTACATGGACAACACCTGAGAAATATTGATGGAAAGCATGATCATAATTCAACATGGGCATGGCTAAAACTGGGGACCCCCTTAAGAAAGAAACCAAAGGCTTGATTTTCGCTGCGCAAGAACAAGCACTCCAAACCAACATGACAAAAGATAAGATCCAAGGAATTAGTGCTAACAGCAAATGTCGACTCTGCCAAGAAAAAGATGAAACTGTGTCACACCTCATCTGTGAATGTCCAAAGATTGCACAAACAGATTACAAAGTTAGACATGATAGAGTGGCAATGTTAGTGCACTGGTCATTATGCAAAAAATATAACTTGCCGGCCTCCAAAAACCCGTGGGAACATCAGGTAGAGAAGGTGTCAGAAAATGAGGAAGTCAAGATCTTGTGGAATTTCTGGATCCAAACTGATAGACGGATTGAATATAACACACCAGGCATAGTAGTAATAGAACGAAGAAATGTCCAGATCATTGACATTGCAATTCCAGGGAATGCCAGAGTTGAAAATAAAGAATTAGAAAAACTAACAAAGTACAGAGACCTGGCAATCGAAACATCTCGCCTCTGGAAGAAACACACTTCAGTGCTCCCCATAGTCATTTGGGCCTTGGGAAAAATATCAAGAAATTTCACACAATACTATAAGCAGTTGCAGATCTCAGAAATCACACCATCAGAGCTACAAAAAATGGCAATATTAGGAACAGCATACATACTGCGCCGATATTTAACAGATACTTAAGAGTTTTGGTTAAAACTTGTACAGTGGTGCCTCGACTTACGAACGTCCCGACATACGACCATTTTGAGTTACGACCAGCTCTGGCCGCAAAATTTTGCTTCTACTTGTGACCGGAGCTTCGAGTTACAACCAGAAAAAGGCAGGGGAAAAAGGCGGGGAATTCAAATTGCTAACTGTTGGTGGCGAAGAGGCTGCTTCTTTGTAGCTCTTTTGCCCCAGCAGTTAGAGAGTATGCGATCGGAGGAGGCTTCAGACTGCCTGGTAAGGTGCTGCTTTCTACTTTTTAAAAACTGTTCTGGGTGGGTTTTGCAGCATGGTTTTGGGCTGGGTTGTGGGATTATGTTTCTATGCTGTGATGGGTCTTGCAGGGTTTGTTCGCTTTTTGGGTTTTTTCCCCCATTTCCGATGGGTCTTGCACGGTTTGTTTGCTTTCTGCTTTGCTTTTTTTTTGCATTTCCGAAGGGTCTTGCACGGTTTGTTTGTTTGCTTCCTGCTTTGCTTTTTTTGCATTTCCGAAGGGTCTTGCACGGTTTGTTTGTTTGCTTTCTGTTTTGCTTTTTTTGCATTTCCGAAGGGACTTGCACAGTTTGTTTGCTTTCTGCTTTGCTTTTTTTGCATTTCTGAAGGGTCTTGCACGGTTTGTTTGCTTTCTGCTTTGCTTTTTTTGCATTTCCGATGGGTCTTGCACAGTTTGTTTGCTTTCTGCTTTGCTTTTTTTGCATTTCCGAAGGGTCTTGCATGGTTTGTTTGCTTTCTCCCCCCCCCCCCTTCAGCCGGAACGGATTAATCGCATTTCCGATGGGTCTTGCAGTGTTTGTTTGTTTGTTTTTGGGTTGTTGTTGTTTTTTTGGTGATTTTTTTTCTTCGGCCGGAACAGATTAATTGCATTTCAATGCATTCCTATGGGAAATGGTGCTTCCGGAGTTCCGGAACCAATTAAGTTCGTAAGTCGAGGCACCACTGTATCTGTTTTTATAATTTTGACTGTGCCTGGTGTATTTCAATAATAATAATAATAATAATAATAATGATGATGATGATGATGATGATGATGATGATGATGATGATGATGATGATGCGCTGTCAAGCCAATTCAGACTCATGGTGACACTTTTCACAGTTTTCCAGGTAGAGAATACACAGAAGTGGTTAACATTCCCTTTTTCTGTGGGAATCCTATGACTGTGCAGCTTGTCCAAGGCCACAGAGCCTAGCTCTACTCACAGGGAGCAGAGTGGGGAATTGAACTCCCAACCAGATACCTAAACCAGTGAGTAAAAATCAGGAAAGGGCCTTATGGTCATTGAAAAAAATACAAATACAGGAACAGGTGATACTTTAATCAACCATTAAGAATATAAAACAAAAAAGCAAAAACCAAACAGTGAGCTTTCAATGATAAATCATCTTCTTCAAGGCTGTGTATCAATTTCTTATGGGTAGTTCAAACATATATGCTGTTATTAATGTCCCAAAGTGACATGGCTGATGTTGAGGCCAGGTTAGCTTCTTAGTTGGAAACGGGTGCAGTCTGCAAAAGACTAAACCAGTGAGCTATCCAGCCACCTACTATTTAATGCTTTTATTAGGACTAATTAAAATGTCACAATGCCGTGTACAAACTTTTATCAAGTAAGGTGGTATAGAAAAGTAGGAGAAAAAAGGAGGGGGTTTTGTGGACAGTGGGAGATACTTACATTATTAAAATAACCTTATGACTGGGAGACAGTGCTGACTGCTATGAATGGCACATCAGTGGAAAAGTTTCACTCTAAAGATGAGGGAGAGCTCTTTTCCTAGCTGCAAAAGGTCTTTAGTTTACAGAAAAATATATGGCAGAAAAATTGCAATCAAATAGTTACTTAACATAATGGCAAGAACATGTTATACACTCAACTGTGTGAGCTTCTTCACGCTCTTTCTGGATCATTCCTTCCCTTACTGCCTCTACAATACCTTCTAACTTTCACATTAGTTCTTTGCACTCACTCGAGCACTTATGATACATTGCCAACCTGTAGGTATACATAATAATCATAAATGCAAAATCATTTTGTTTAACGCTACTATATTTACTCACTGTAATGCCTGGTGTTTCAGAAGCATCAAGTGCAAAAAGAAAGAGGAATTCAAACAGAAAAAAATGGATCACTTAAAAATTAACACCCTCACCTACACTCTTCTCACAGAAGTTTTAATGTAATTCTAAATTAATGTAGCACTCTTGATTTTGTATGTTTTAGATGAGTGACCAAAAATGGGGATGGGGTTGGCTATGGATTTCTTCTGTAGTTTAGAATTATATCTCTCCAACCCCTCCATGTGGAGGATACATAGATGCTCCTCTTTATGAAGGTAGCACTTCGCACCAGAAGAATGTCTTTCTGAATCAGGCAAATCTATTGTTTTTAAGCTAGGATGGAGAAGAAGGCCACTAGTTAGGGCCAAGCACAGGAGCACTAGTACCTTTCTACATTAGAACGTTCATTAAATTGCAAATGCTTCCTTCTGGATCTTGCTTATTCAAAGTTTGGTTAGGTTTAACAAGCATCCAAATGCAGGCTATTTCAGGTCTGAACATTTCTAGCAACAGCCAAAAGCAAAGCGCAGGGAAACCAAATATGAGACAATAAACAGCTTTGTTTAAATAGGAATTTTCTTAAAGAAAACTGTTGACCTTGAAATAAAGTGCCAACACAATATTTTCCATTACAAGTGCAAAAAAAAAAAAAGTCACCAATTAACTAGCAGTTACAATGCTGACTAGTAAGTAGCTGGTAATGTGCAATACTATTAAAATACTGTACATGCATACCATCTGGACTTTACAGTATGTACAGCAAGAAGTAGGCATGTACCTTCAACAAGACTAGTAATACTATAGAGTGCAGTAGTACATATATACTATAGAGTGCTGTAGCACAACTGTGTTTGAGGAAATGGACTGTAATGCATGGAAGCCCATACTGAAATAAACCTGTTAAGTCTTTAAGAGGCCATGAAATCTTTGTAGGGAGTGTTTATTTTTAATTTGGTTGCTTCCCCACTATACCACTCTGGCTTTTCCACATTCCCAGGCTGATTTCTAGACAGGAGAAAGGTTTTTGTATGATACATGCATGAAGGGACGGACAGATGAAAGTGAAACAATCTGTAGCCCCTTTATTTTGTTCCCTCTCTCTTTACAAGACTGCTACAGGCTGCACAATACACCAGCAATTAATTAGACATGGAAAGCAGCCTGCCAGGCAGAATGAGGTTGCAGAACAAGGCCTGAAAAAGTGTTATTAAGTAGCTTTGTTTTTCAAACAAGTCTGCCTCATGTCTCTGACACTAAACATGGAACCCAAACTAGCCAGAATTATGGCAGGGCAGTGAATTCAGCCCTAAGAACAAAACACTGCTATAGAAAGCCTATAGATTCCTAAGCCAACTATCGGCCTGGCTCACACACAAGGACCAGGATTTAGCCCAACTTGCACAAGCTGACTCCCCTCCACCTCCCTTTCTCTCCTGGATGATCTTGGGAATTCCTCCTGAGGTCAGTTTTACTTTTCCAGACAGCTGGCTTGTTGTTAAGAGTTCTAATCAGAAATTGTCATCTAAAATGAACTCTACTTCAGTTTCAAAACAAACTGTTATTAAATTAATAATAATAACTACATGCTGTCAAGTCAGTTCTTATTATGTGACGTTTTCCATAGTTTTTTAGGTAGAGATTATGCAGGTTTACCATTCCCTTCTTCTGGGGGCATCCTGGGACTGTGCAGCTTTCCCAAGGCCACACAGGCTGGCTCTTCCCCAAGACACACAGCATGGAATCAAAATCCCAACCTCTGGCTCCGCAGCCAGACACACCTAAACCACTGAGCTATCCAGGCAACTTAACTAACCAGAATTCATTTTAAATTTCCATTTCTTGTTTTAATAACTACGAAGTTAAAATATGTGCACAGCACTAAGTCTTTTAAGTATTTCATGCAAACCAAGTCATAGATTTATATTTTTATGGATTTTTCTGCTGGTTTAATTAACTGGAGTACATTTTCAATTGTTATTCCTTGTTGAATCTAACAATAAATGAGCTAAATCCTTTCATTAGTTCATGCAAACCAAGTCATGGATTCCTATTTCCTCGCCACATGAAACCACTGATATCCAGACAGAAGAGATTCAGCTGTTCAAACAAACAATAATTAAGGTAAACAAACTATAGCCTTGTATCTGAACACACAAGCCAGTATGTCTCTGCCACTAGATTATCTTGCAACATTTTGAAATTAGGGGCAAAGTATTTCTCCTAGCATAGTAAGCAAAAATATTATTACAATTCTTGCACATTGCTTACAAAATAATCTAAGGGAAGATATATGTGTGGAAGTTCTACAGGTATACAGTTTAAAATCCATCTCTTCTAGTCTCAGTACAGAAAATGAAGCACTTTACAAAATTATGATGCTATATTAGCAGTGGCAGTAGTTATATCAATCAATTATTTGATGGTTGAAATCCTGTTGCTTTGCTATACATGTAGAAGGCAAGCATCAGACATTTTAATTGCTTCCTGCTGGTAATTTAATCAGTCACTGCTAAGATTCTTGGTTACCCCTACTCACGGGCTTGGTACAGGCTCCAGAAACCCAGCAGGGACATGTTAACTGACAGATGGAAGGCACTGAAAGTTTTGCCATTTGCCTTCTGCATGTGTAACAAAGCAACAGGATTTCAGCCAATATGTATTAAAGCAATCAAGACCCCCTTTAATCTTGTTCTCTTCAGCACAGACAGTATATATTTACATTTCTAGTGAGCTTAGAGCCTAGATCAAATAAAAGGTACGAAACAGAAATTTCACTGTATTTAAAATGAAGACATTTTACATGGCTTCTGTGAATGCTTTAATTTCACTTTACTTAAAAGGCCTAAAGATCACAAATTAATCTAATCTCAGGGTTATATTGTAGAACATAAACTAGTTTTCTCAATCATAGTTATTTTGCTGATCACTAAATGTGGTTAATTAGGGGACGTGGTGACACTGCGGGTTAAACCTCTGTGCTACAAGGTTGGAAGATCAGCAGTCGTAATATCGAATCCACGCGACGGAATGAGCTCCCGTCGCTTGTCCCAGCTCCTGCCAACCTAGCAGTTCGAAAGCATGTAAAAATGCAAGTAGATAAATAGGTACCACCACGGTGGGAAGGTAACGGCGTTCCATGTCTAGTCGCGCTGGCCACGTGACCACGGAAACTGTCTACGGACAAACGCTGGCTCTACGGCTTGGAAACGGGGATGAGCACCGCCCCCTAGAGTCAGACACGACTGGACTAAATGTCAAGGGGAACCTTTACCTTAAATGTGGTTAAACTGAGAAACACAAAGTGTAGAGAACAGATCAATGGCAATTCCAGCTTGAAAACCAACATTTGTAAGCCCTCAAGATTCTGAAGGTTTAGAAGATATTATCTGTGCATTTTAAAAATGTCATGGTCTAATTTGGACATAATAACAAAGCAGAGTGAATGCAGAACTTCCCTATGTTCAGATGCTGCCAATTCAGTTCTTCTTTATGGCTACCTGTTACAGAATTTTCTAGATACAGAGTACTCAAAAGTGGTTTACCAATCCTTTCTTCTGGGAGTACCGAGGGATTGTGTAGTTTGCCAAAGGTCACACATTTTGGCTCTTTTCCTCCTTGGCACATTGAGAGAAACTCCCAATCTCTTGCTCCACAGCCAGGAGCTCAAAGTTACTTAGCTATCCAATTCATTCCTTTACTTATCGCATTTATAGCTCACCTCTCATCCAGCTCAATGTGGATGGCTCTTTCTTCCCCATGCCATTTCATCTTTACAGCAAAATCCTGACCCAATGTTGCACAGTAAGCATTACAACAAAATACATAGTGTGGTAGCTGCACTCAAAACAGTGAACATTTGATTTCTGCTTGATCTCTATACAGAATTAAAAACTACAGTTTGAAGCTATTTACAATGCTAGTTCAATGGCAAACAGATACCACATTTTGCACTAAAGCAGAAGTGATAGTGACTTGGAATACCTGATTATGCAGTCTGGAACTGTGCCTTCCAAAAGAACAATCAGCCTGTGTAGCCTTGGGCAAGCTACAGTCCCAGAACCCTCCAGAAGGAGGGAGTGGTAAATCACTTCTGAGTACTATATCTTTTAAAAAACTCCAAGAAAGGTGATAAGTTGGAATCAATTCAATAGCACACAATTAGAAAGGTTACCTACCTGTAACCATGGTTCTTCGAGTGGACCTCTGTGAATTCACACAATTGGGTTAGACAGCGCCTGCGCTGGTCTTCTCGGAATATTCTAGAGCTTTTTCATAAAAAGTAACAAGTTAGAATTGCCCCTATCGCGCATGCTCCACCCGCCTCAGCCTCAGTTCCATTTATCCGCCACAATAGCCTGAGCTTAGCATAGACATAGTCAGTGACGGATAGTGGGGAGGCCGGGCGGGATGTGTGAATTCACAGAGGTCCACTCGAAGAACCATGGTTACAGGTAGGTAACCTTTCTTTCTTCTTCGTGGCCTCTGTGAATGCACACAATTGGGTGACTAGCAAGCTCACTTACCGGAAGGAGGGCCGTCACTGCAGTACAGATGTCAAAACTGCTCTTCCAAAACTTGTCTCCTTTTTGGCCCGAAGGTCCAGTCTATAGTGCGTCACGAAGGTGGACACATTAGACCATGTGGCTGCTCTGCAAATGTCTGGAATATCCACACCACGCAGCAACGCCGTAGATGTTGCAACAGCTCTGGTGGAATGTGCTTTCAGACCCTCTGGTGGGGTCTTGCCTTGCAGTTCATAAGCTAGAGCAATAGTGGAGACAAGCCAACGAGAAACCGTTGAAGAGGAGACAGGGGATCCTTTATGTGATCCGTGGAAGCAGAGGAAGAGCCTTGGGGCAGCACGAATGTCCTTAGTCCGTGATACATAATACGCCAAGGCTCTTCGAACGTCCAGAGAGTGGAGCATGCGCTCGATGTCCGAAGATGGATGAGGAAACAAGGTTGGTAGCGTTAGTGATTGATTGAGGTGGAAATCAGACACCACCTTAGGCAAAAATGACACATCAGGGTATAGAACAACCTTGTCTTCAAAGAACTGTAGGTAAGGAGCATCGGATCGAAGAGCTGCCAACTCACTTGCTCTTCTTGCCGAAGTAATGGCAACCAGAAACAAAGTCTTAAATGACAGCAGACGCATGTCACAGGATGCCATGGGCTCAAAAGGATGGCGCGTAAGAGCGCGTAAAACGAGTTGTAAAGACCATTGAGGCACAGGAGGCTTAACAGGAGGTCGGATGTTGGACAAACCCTTCAAAAAGGCTTTGAGAGTAGGGTGAGAGAAAAGTCGTGACGAATCAGAGTCACGAGGCTGAAAAGAAACAATTGCTGAAATATAAACTTTCAGGGTGGATAACGCCAAGCCTGCATCAAACAAGTAACGTAAATAAGTGAGCAGGGTTTGGAGAGAAACAGGAGAAGTCTGTAACTGCTTTTCCTGGGCAAACTTGAGAAAGTTAGCCCATTTGTACTTGTAAAGGAGGTTAGTAGAGGGCTTTCTTGCTTTATCTAGCACCTCCTGTATGGATGGGTGAACCTCCAAGCTGTCAGGTGTAATGACTGCAGATCGGGATGGAGAATGTTCCCTGAGTCCTGTGTGAGGAGATGCGGAACCATTGGTAACTTGACCATGTCCACAGCCATTTCCTTCAGGGTGGAAAACCAAGGTTGACGAGGCCACCACGGTGCAATGATAATTGCATCTGCCCTCTGTTGTCGAGCTCTGATTAAAGATCTCTGTATGAGTGGAATTGGTGGGAAGAGGTACAGAAGCTCCGATTGCCATGGGATCATGAAAGCATCCCCAAGAGCATCCTCGCCTCTGCCGGCACGGGAGGCATACGCCTCGCATTTCTTGTTGCTCTGAGTTGCAAACATGTCTATCGTGGGATGACCCCACCGGACACAGAGCATGTGGAATATGTCCTCGTCCAGCTCCCATTCGTGGGATTGACCCGTGAGACGACTCAGCCTGTCCGCAAGCTCGTTGTCGGTCGTAGATATGTGCAGAGCTACTGGGAAGACATGATGCTGGTAGCACCATTCCCATAGCTGTATGGACAGGTACAGAAGTGACATCGACCGTGTCCCTCCCTGCTTGTTGATGTAATACATGGTCGTGGTGTTGTCGGTGATTATCTGCACACCACGACCCTGTATGAGAGGGAGGAAGGACCGGAAGGCCTTTATCACTGCCAGCATCTCGAGGTGATTGATATGTAGCTCCTGGTCGCGACGGGACCAAAGGGCGTGTATCCTGTGAGGCCCGCAATGTGCTCCCCATCCTATGGGGCTGGCATCCGTCGTCACTTGTAATGACAGCTGTAGGGGACGGAACGGTCGACCGATAAGAAGATGTGGTACGTATGTCCACCACCTTAATTGAGTGGCCAGCTCCTGTGTGACAGATAGTCTTTTTCTTGGGCTGTCTAGAAGAGGGTCGAACATTGTCAAAAACCACGCCTGAAGAGATCGCATTTTTAGGCGCGCGTGAGATATTGCCGAAGTTGTGGAGGCCATGAGACCGAGGAGATGTTGGGCATGATGTGCTGAGACCCGTGCCCGCGGCCGAAACTTGTGAACGGCTTTGCGTATCTTCCTTATGCGTTCTGGAGGAAGAAATATACGAGCCCGGACAGAGTCTAGTCGCGCTCCAATATAATCGACGACCTGGGACGGTATCAGATGGGATTTCTTTTCGTTCACTGCGAGTCCCAGTTCCCGTAAAGTCAGTAGAACGAAGTCGGCGTCTCGTAACGCCTTTTCTTTGGTCGGTGATACCACTAGCCAGTCGTCTATGTAGGGGAAGACTTGAACATCGTGTAGACGAAGAAATGCCGCGACTGGAGCCATGCACTTCGTGAAAGTGCGAGGGGCTGTGGATAGCCCGAAGGGAAGAGCGCAGAATTCGTAGGCGTCGCTCCGAAAGCTGAAGCGGAGGTACCTCCTGTGAGAGGGATGGATTGATACGTGGAAGTAGGCGTCCTTGAGATCTATAACCACGAACCAGTCGTTTTCTTTTAGAAGATGGAGAATGGTGTCTAATGTGATCATACGAAAGCGTTTTGGATGCAGGTAAGTGTTCAGTTCCCTGAGGTCCAGTATGGGCCTGATCCCTCCATCCTTCTTTGGTACTGCAAAGTAACGGGAATAGAACCCGTTTAGGATGTCTCGAGGAGGTACGTGTTGAATGGCTTGTTTTTGTAGGAGAGTGAGGATCTCTTCTTCTAGGATAGGGTCGAAGGAAGTGTGTTTGATCTGTCCTAGAGGAGGAAATTCTAAAAACTCCAGACGGTATCCGAATTGTATAATACTTAAGACCCAAGAGTCTTGTGTGATGTTGGTCCAATTGTGGAGGAACGGAGCTAACCGAACGGAATGGTAGGGTGCGAATGATTCTACGGGTAAGTCAAAGGAATTGTTTGGATTTCTTAGCAGGTGGCCTGTAAGGTTGACGTCGCTGTGAAGTATTCTGTGGCCGGAAGGTGGAGGCAGAAGAAGAAGGTTGGTATGGCCTATTCTGATTCTGACTTTTGAAAGGGCGGTATGATTGAGAGGTGGTTTGCTGGTATTGTTGGGTCGGTTTGCGCCACTGATACCTGTTGTACCTCGGCTGTTGCTGGAAAGTGTACGACTTGGCAGTCTTTTTAATCTTATGTAGATTCTCCAGAGAGTCATCAGTTTGCTCGTTAAAGAGGCCTTTGGCGTCAAAGGGCAAATCTTCTATGCGTGCCTTAACGTCATCCGCAAAGCCAGAGGACCTAAGCCATGCATGTCGCCTTAGGGTGATGGCTGATGTCAATGTCTTTGAGGCCACATCGGCCGAATGACGAGAGGCCAATCGCTGGTGTTTGGAAAGCGTGACTGCCTCCTCGTAGGTATTGAGGAGGTTCTGTCTGGTGTCGTCGGGGGCAGCTTGGAGAGCGGGTAAGACCCTGGACCAAAGTTGTCGCTGGTACGCCCCCATAGCCGTTTGATAGTTAGCTATCCTGAGGAGAAGTGTGGTGAAGGAATATATCTTCCTACCCAGGACGTCCAATTTACGACCTTCCCTGTTCGTCGGGGTCATCTGGGCTCTCCCTGATGATTTGGAGGCACTGGATTGGACTATGAGAGAATTAGGCGTAGGATGTTTAATAAGAAAGTCTGTGTCTTCTCCATTTGTACGGTATAGGTTCTCCGTTCTACGAGACACGGGAGATGATGAAGATGGCTTATTCCACGATTCTTTAATAAGCTCCATTAATGTGGAAATAAATGCAAGGCTCAGAGGAGGAGACCTCTCCTGGTTAATGTCTCCAAATATGAGGTCCTCTGTAGGAGGAGGTGGCTGTACTGTATGTAATTTTAACGTACTAGCCATTCTGGCAACCATCTGAACGTAAGATGTGAAGTCCTCAGAGGGTGATGACGGGTGAGGATCTCCAGCATCTGATTGGACTGTTTGGTCGTCCACAGGAGTTTCTCCAGAGGAATCTGACATGACTTCCTCACCTCTGCGAGACGAGATAGACGGAGAGTCCTCCTCATCAGAGAGTGAAGGTAAATACCTAGCTCTTTTAGATTTCTTTTTAGGGGGCGCAGAATGTTCTGTAGCCGCTGCAGCCGAGGTCTTCGTCCGCACCACCTTCGACGTCGATGAAGCCTTAGCCCGATCTGAGGCAGTGTTAACCTTCTGCCTAGATCCGGAGGCTTGAGAGTTATCGACGTCGAGATGTCTTCGGCGTCGATGCCGAGGTGGAGGCGAGGAAGAGGAGGACGAAGATGGAGAGGCATACACATACCGTACTCTTCTTCCGTGAAAGTCTTCATCGGTCGAAAGCGACTCCGAATCCGAATCGTCGTGTCGGCGTCGACGATGTGAACTACGGCGATCGACCTCGATGTAAACGGGGTCCTGTCGCTTCGACCTGTGTCGACGTCGAGAGGGGTGAGGAAGGACAACCACCTCACGTCGACCGGTCCGACGCCGATCCGGCGATCGATTCTTGGTCTTCTCCGTGCGCTTTCGAGGGGAGATGGGCCTCGAAGAGGGCACGGGTGATGACGGCGTCGGAGATGCCCGCCCGGTAAAAACAGGGCTATGAGGGGCAGAAGTCGTACTGGACAGGAAGATGTCCGCCAGTCGACCAGGTGTCGGAGATCTTTCAGGCCCGACTGGAGAAACGTCTGATCGACGTGCGGGCGAAGAGGCAACCGCCTCCGAGAAGGATTCTCGATCCCGAGATGAATCTTCCAAGATCGGAGAGGGCAACGATTCGGAAACCGGTGGAATTTGCTTGCGGCTATCCTTGGTTTTGCCCTTCTTACTCTTTGCGGACGTCTTCTTCGGCGTCGAGGAAGATTTCGACGTCGAAGAGGTTGTTTTCTTCGTCGACGTCGACGACTTCTTAGCAGTCTTTTCGGCAGGTTTAGACGCCGACGGGGGTGGGGAAACGATGCGGACCTCGGAGCGTGGGGTCGCTGAGGGGGTCGAGGTCGTTTCCATGACCGATGGCTTTGACGCTGAAAGCGTTTTCTCCCAGAGATAAAGCTTCAGGCGTTGTTCCCTGGCCTTGAGGGCAACTTTAGTAAACGCCTTACAGTGTTTGCAGGAGTTGGGCCGGTGATCCTCCCCTAAGCAAAAGAGGCAGCGGTCGTGACCATCCGAAAATGGCAATTTACGCGAACACGACACGCACCTACTGAATGGCCCCGAGCAGGACATAAAGCGTTACTCACGAAGGTCCTTTTCCAAACTTCGGAAGCCAAGACAAGGCCGCAAAGAACGCGGCACGACGAGAAAATGGCGGGAAACCCGCGAAACTTATACCAAAGCCGAATCGTGATCCAGGGGAGAATGAAAGTCCAGTCCGTAGTCGAGGGGCAATAGAGATCAGATAGTCAGGAATTCCGCGTCAAAAACCGAGAATCAAAACAGTACGATCGAATAATAACAGCTCTAACCGAGAAGCTCCAAGCACCAAGGCGGTAAAATGGAACTGAGGCTGAGGCGGGTGGAGCATGCGCGATAGGGGCAATTCTAACTTGTTACTTTTTATGAAAAAGCTCTAGAATATTCCGAGAAGACCAGCGCAGGCGCTGTCTAACCCAATTGTGTGCATTCACAGAGGCCACGAAGAAGAAATTATTGTTATAAGTGATTCACTGAACTAGCATGTGAGAGGAGGTGGGAAAAATGGGATTTATTTTCATAGAATGAAATCACAGCTTGCAAAAGATCCTAACAATAAAAAGCTTGCTCTGCTTTTTTTACAGCTCACTAAAGCTCCTCACCTCACCCACTCACTTTGTGTTGCTCGATTTGGAACATACTGTAGTTCAGACAAAGTAGGTAAAGGTAACATGAATATTACTATCAAATAAGTTAAGTTCTGCTTGTGCTGAAAGATAATTATGTTGATCAGATTGTTTTTACTAAAAGTTTCCACCAATAGATACTGATTCAAACAATACTAAATATATGTATCACTGTAACAACAAAAGTACAAATGCCTACCTGAACCAACAGGGGAAGAACCAACACTGAGACTCTGTAGACTTCCATTCCTAAGCAATGTTGGAGACTTCTGTAAATTAGAGCTTGTTATACTTCCTGCAGCGGATGCTACCGATGATGTTGGGGAGGCAGAACAAACTGATAGGTGGGAAACACTGTCCTGACTTTTATTTCCTTTGGGCCTACCAGGCCCATGTTTACACTGCTTATTTCCTTTCCGTTTCTTTTCCTTTACAGTTTCATCTTCTGTCCCAGAGGACTGAACACGCTTGTACCCTGTTGACGTAAGGCTTGAACTGCCCAACTCTCCAGGTGAACTGTCAAAAATATTAGGCTGAGAGGCAACAGTTGAGGTTGAAGGGAGACCAAGTAAGGAAGTAAAACAATTTACACCCCCTTCCTGGCTTCCAGTCTCTCCTTTATGTACATCTTTGGTTGACAATGTCTGCTGGGAATGAGTATAGGTGTCATTACGTAGATCTGAGTCTGTAAAACTCAAGAAGTCCTGGGGAGACTGAACTGAACTTCCGGAGGATGACTTTGTACTTCCAGGAGTTCCCAGAAAACTGCCTGCAGAAAGGAGGAAGCAAGGTTAGTTGGTTAAAATAAAATTACAGAATCTGTTGGGTAGAGGTGTGCTCTTTCATATTTGTGGACTGCAAACTCTAGAGTTCTTCAAGAATTCTCGTTTTGAAAAGGAACTGAAGTTGCTAAATATATAACCTATCATCAAGCATTAAAATGTAATAATCATCAAATATGAGAATAGAATCCTTTAGATTCCATTAGTAGACAGCTGCTCAGATCCATCAGTTAGTAGTTCAACAACAGGTAAGCCCAACTATGATATTAACATTATTTCTCTGTATAAATCTGATACTTTCATTCTGTTCAGGTGATCCAAATCATGGTTTAGGGGATTATCAAATATGCTTGGTTCCTCACATCCCATTTCTGGACACACAGCAGCTACTAGCACCTTCCAAGCAATTGCTTGAAATAGTTTTTAAAAGATGGTTTGGAGGTTACAGCCCTGTGCCTGAACACCACACAAATAAGTACACAGACTGTCAGAGGAGGAATGGTGTGCTCTGTCCTTCTTGTATGATCAATATAGAAGTCAACTGAGCTACTAGCAGATGGGAAGATCCAGCCAGCACTGAAACACACTTCTCTGTCCCTCCTCTGAAGTCTAGCAAATACAGTAACTTTGGGTACTTTATTTATAAGGCTGCTTTAGTACTAATCATAGTTAGAAACAGAGGAGTCTGTCTATCAGTACACATGAGAGCCAGTATGTTACAGAGGATAGATCAACACATAAGGACTGTGGAAACTTGGATTGAAATGGAATCCAAGGAAGTTCACAGTAGGGTGGCACTGGTAAAACCTCTCAAGTATTTCACATACGCTGAAAACCCTCTTAAAATAGCTATACATTGGATGAGACCTGATGGCACATAACACAGTACACAAGAAGGAAAGGAAGGTTTCAGATGAGGTGAAATTAGCAGTTTGATCCAAATAAAAAACAAAACTATAATAGACAAAAAAAGATACAATAATTCATTTAATGTTCGTAAGAAGACTGAAAATCATATGAAGGTTGAGGAGTCACAGCCAGTTTCAGATGTTTGTGCATTATAAAAAGATTCCTCAAAAGCAGGGGGGAAAAACCCACAATCTTCCAGCAGACACCATCACAATTCCTCAGATTTTTATTTATCAAGGAAACAGACATTTGTTTCCTCATTCTACCAGTGGCTCCAAAATCATTTTTCTAAGCTACATTAACCTACAATTCAATGTGCTATTCAAATGAAAACATATGAAAAGCACATTGTACCTAAATTTGCAAAGCTTTAAACAATTTAACTGTTGCAATCATGGAAGTAACATAGTATTCTTGAAAAGTACCTTGTTGAAAAGTACAAGCTGCTGGCACTGTAGCTCCAGGAGTCCTTCCAGAACCAGGCTTTCTTCCCCTTTGACCTGAATTATGACCCACCAACTTCTTTCCCTTGCTCTCTGAACCTCTGGCCTCTGAAACATCATTGCCGCTTGAACCATGTGCAGAGACTTCCTGGAAATTTGCATTTGTAAAGCGAGCTGTGGTATCTTCCAGCCTCTTCAAGGAGCCAGTAACAGAGTTGTTGGTAGTGCTTGTGTAAGTCTAACAGTATTGAATTGGAAAAGAGGAAGTCGAGAGAGACAGTTAGACCACAAACAACTAACTGTCCTCCAAGAGACAGCACTATTTCATTTCAGAAATACAGAAGTGTCCTAATGGTTTAAAACCATATATTAAAAAGGTAAACATGATGCTGTATTTATTAGCAGTTTAATGTTGCCATTTAAAAGAATTAAACATTCTAAAGGGTTTTCTTAAAATGTAAACAATAAAGTATGAAAAATAAAACACACTTACTAACACATCTACAAGTTACCAGCTGCCAGTTTTATAAGCATCAGAGTGTAGCAATTACCCGAAGTGCACACAATGACATACTCTTACATTTAATCAAGATACTTATATTTATTAAATATTGTCTGTCAGTTATTCCTTCAGACTCTAGTGCCTGCTGTTCAAAATGCATGCTTTTGGAACATGTTACAGATTAGCCTACCACATTTGACTTTATTGCCTTAAATCTGCAAATACAAGCAAGTGCAAATTAGCATGAATAAATAAAATGAAAGAGCCATTCTTATTATTTTAGTTATTCTCTGACTTAAATTTAACAAATAACAAAATGCACCCACTTTATGCCAATATTTACTCACATCCATAAACAAAGATATAAAATCTGATCTATACAGTCATCTCATATCTAAAGATTAGTAACCAAAGAAAGTGAGTAAGTGGAGTAAGATTTGTTCTGCAAGAGGGTGCAATATACTGTATGAGACAAAAAGGAAAGCCATTATAGGTAATTATCCATTAAGTTGCTTAAAACAGTTTCTCAGAAGCACAAAGGAATGGTAGCCCTCCCTTTTAGCTGTATGTCCTTCTGCCACATCATATACTGTTCTAAAGGAGGTCCCCTGCCGTAAAAGTAGCTTTTGGTGGGGAGACAGGAGGTTTATGTGGAGAAATCACCGTGCTTAATCCTCTCCTGAAATTTAGAGTGCTTAATTTTCTCAAGAGTGCATCACTGTTTCTTCTATGACTGAATTACTGTAGGATTTTTTTTGTCCCACGACACCTGAGGCTTGTTTCTACTAACTTTTATATATACTAACCAGAAAGTATATGGATACAAATCAAAGACAGTAACTCTTATATGCAGAAATGAAGAGGAGGAGGAGGATACTGATGAACTGAAGAGATACTGCAGAATAAAAGTTATTTCAGCGAAGTACCCCAGTGCTGTATTTCAGGGAATTTCAAAAAAGACTACTCACTTAAAGGAAACAATTATTTTCATTAAAAAAATACACTGATTTTACACTAAAATGCTCCTTAAATATGATGAGCAAACATTTTATCTTCTAATTTACTTAGCATAGAGAAGATGTGAATCTATAGACATACTTGAATATTTAATAAATTATATGCATAAACCCATAACGACAATACTGTTCAATTTCATCCAATTTACTGTACAAATTTCAGGGTCAGGCAATACTTTTATTGGATCACTAAAAATTTACAAATAAGACAAGCTTTTGAGTTCTCCAGAATTCTTCATCCGCCAAAGGCAGTACAGAATTTGGAATTAAAAGAACTTTCTCTAATTTTCCATACTACTGTCCTTTAAAATATATTTCTACACAGGGGAAACAAAATTATGGATTTCTTCTGTTCATAGTGGACACAGCCCACATGTAAATCCCCAGAGGTTGGGGGAAGCTGTTTTTGGTCTAAAACAGTTCCAAGAGATTTTCAGGGAAAGGCCTTTTTTCAAAACAGATGTGACCAGCCAGTCACTTCTATGGGGAGTGGAGATGAGCAGTTTCTGGGGTAAAATAGCTGCCAGGGAATTAGTCAAGGTTGTGGAGCTGGTCATACCCTGTTTTGAAGAAACACCCTTTCAGGCCAACGAACAGGCAGGGAAGATGGGTTTAACATGAAAATGGCAAACTGGTCCCTCAAGAGGATTTGGTAGAACTATTCATTATGGGGAGAGGCAATTTTCTTTCTTTGTATTGGGAAGGGGGTTTGTGTGTGTGTGGGTTTAACGCCGTCTGAGGAGAATGACTCCTAAACCCTTAGAAGTTGCCCATCTCTGCCATAGGATATCACAGGGCCACATTCTCCTCTCCTGTTTGTGAGCTCTCTCTCGCTCGCTCTCACACACACACACAGTATGAATGGCAGTGAAGTGAGGAAGAAAGGAGGATGGATTTCTCGTGAGAACTGGGGAGTATCAAGCAAGGTGATATTTATAACTGTACATCTTGCTCATTCTCTCCTTTCACACTGCCAAGACAGAACATGTTTAAACACACATATGGAGTTCATTTTCCTCCTCCCTGGATCCTTTTTAGTCCTTTTTATTCATTTGTTTAATTCTACTGCTCATAATTCCCTTCTGGTATGTCAGAAGTGCCATTTTACTAAACAGGCATTGGCATTCAGCTTGGGCAACTGGGAAATAAAAAGAATTATTTCCCACATTTACACAAACCAAAACAAACTGAGCTTCCTCCAAAAGTAAATGTAGAAGTGATAAATTCTGATATGACAAATCCAGTAATAATCATAATTGATTAAGATTCATTATGTACTTTAGAAACATTGATCTTATCCTTCTGGAGCAGGTCATTTAGAGACTTTTGCAGTTTCTTTTTGAATTGTTTTTCTACCAGGTGGTTCTGGTCTTAAAGCTTTCCACTCCATTCACATTTTATATGACTTCTCCAGCAGACGTCAAGAGTAATGTAAAGACCACTGTTACTCTTCATTCACATACTGATTGGAAGGAGAATAGCAAAACTAAATAAGGGCACTATAAATTGAAATGCAGCATTAATTATTACTTGAAAAAAATTGGCATTGATCAGTTTTCTTACAGAAGCATTCAATATTTTAATCTTCAGATTTTCTAAGTATCCTGTTCACTCAAAAATGAAGGAATATTTATAATTTTCTGTGATAAATGCAGCCTAGGGGCATTATGTAGGAATGTGATTTCTCATCTCAGAGTGAACTAGATAAATAAAATGCAATTACACAAATAACTTGCCCAGCAACAAGGATCAGTTCAAGAAGAGAACTCAAGTCCCCCATAAGGCTATACCAAATGTGATCAGATTTCTACTACCGTGTTTCCCTGAAAATAAGACAGGGTCTCATATTAATTTTTGATCCAAAAAACGCATTAGGGCTTATTTTCAGGGGATGTTTTAATTTTTTTAATGTACAACAATCTACATTTATTCAAATACTGTCATGTCATCTTCTTCTGGTTGCTGCACAATGCTGCACAGTGGTGAAGGGCAGGGTTTCATGTAAGTGGGGCTTATTTTGGGGGAGGGCTTATATTACAAGCATCCTGAAAATTCATACTAGGGCTTATTTTCAGGGTAGGGCTTATTTTCGGGGAAACAGGGTATCTATATAAAGTTCAGTGTTTTTCCTTCTTGAATTCTTTCTTAGCCAAAGATCTGGCAGTATGTTCTTGTTTTTATGCACTTAATTGTCATTTTCTTGTACTTTACTATAAATATCTACTACCCATACAGTCAAACACTACTTTTTAACAGTGAAACAGTGCTGTGGTTATCATGCCTCTATAATAAATTGAAACTCAGCACAACTGGAAATAATCATCTGCATTTTCACTACATGAAAACAGTTTGAAGTATTTATAAAACTATAGCAATCCTGAGAGGCTCTAAACCAGCAATTAACTCTACAGGCCCATATTTTAAATAAAGGGTCGGGGGGGGGGGGGAATAATGTGTCTGACTTTGAGTACATTATATCCAAATATTAGCAACCCATCCAAAAAGACAGGCTACTCCAGTAAACTATGGTTCTGAGAAAGAGTACTGTGCATGCATACTCCCTCCTCCTTCTCATTCTTCACTTGTTATAATTTATTTGGTGTTTTTTTTTCTTTATTTTCATTCTTATGACTCCTTTTTCCCCAGAAAAGGGACTCAATGTGGCTGACACAGTAATAGAAACAAACTGATTAAAAACTTAATAAATGATTACATTAAAACAATTAAACACATAGTATTGAAATAATGATCTAAAATAGTCAAAAACACCTTAAAAACTCATACACACATACCTTTAAAACACACATAAATTAATAATATCTCAGGCCAAAACAAAATAAAAAACAAAGACGACAAAAACATTGTCGAACCTTGAAGACAAACTGCTATATTTCACGTAATGTGAGCTTTTGTGGACCTTCTGCATGTTCCCAACAGATGTATCTGTGAAGGCAGTGAGACTAGAAGATGGGCCTCCCCTGAAGTTCTTAGAAGCCACAAAGGCTGATAGGTGGAGATATGGTCCCTCAGATAGTCTGGACCCAAGCCGTATAGGGCTTTATAGATCAGAACCAGCACTCTAAATTCGGCCGAGAAACATACTAGTAGCCAGTGAAGCTGTTGTAACAGGAGAGTTATTTGCTCCCTGCAAAACCTGTGTTTTAGTCTCTTGATTACAAACCAGAAGCAAATTCTCCTGCTGACATATGTTTTAATATTTGTTTGTACATTTTTATATTGCTAAACTATTGTGATGGTATTACCTTTCCTTTTTATTGTTGACAGCTACAGAGTAGTTTTGCAGGAAGGTAGAGTAAAATTACTAATATATTCCCATTTTTCTAACAGCATATATATTTTAAAACTCATGACTGTTATGATCCAAGTGTCTACGATTGTGACTAGTGATCATCAACAGGGCTTTTCCGTAACACATAAATACACAGAAGAAATCTTCACTTTATAAAACACACATCAAGAATGCAAAGATCAGTCTGACAGAAAAGGAAGGAAAAGCTCACTTACTTTCTCTGTAGTTACAGTGAGAGAAGGAACCAATGATGGTGAAGATTCAGACTGCTTCTTGTGTTTTTGTTTATGTTTATCCTTTTCTTTATATTTCTAAAAGAGAAATGAAAATAAAATAAAATTCAACATATATCAGGCTTATTGAAAGTATATTTCAATGTTTTTAACATGAATTGTTATTATAAAGTTAAGTATTCAGATGTATACAAAATAATGGCTAAACTCCTGTTGGTTTGCTATGTTGGCGGAAGGCATGTACAGTGGATATAAAAAGTTTACACACCCCTGTTAAAATGTCAAGTGTCTGTGATGTAAAAAAATGAGACAAAGATAAATCATTTCAGAAATTTTTCCACCTTTAATGAGACCTATGAACTGTACAACTCGGTTGAACAACAAACTGAAATCTTTTAGGTGGAGGGAAGTAAAAATAAAAAACTGAAACAATATGGTTGCATCTGTTGACAATATTGACTGGTATTTGGAACTGTTCATAATTCCCTCTACCTTGACTAAGGTCCCTGTCTCAGCTGAAGAAAAACAGCGCCAAAGCATGATGCTGCCACCACCACGCTTCACTGTGGGTATGGTGTTCTTTTGGTGATGTGCAGTGTTGTTTTTGCGCTAAACATATCTTTTGGAATTAGGGCCGAAAAGTTCAACCTTGGTTTCATCAGACCATAACGCTTTTTCCCACATGCTTTTGGGAGATTTCAGATGTGTTTTTGCAAAATTTAGCCGGGCTTGGATGTTTTTCTTCGCAAGAAAATATTTGCACAAAACCTTCAGGCTTCTGCTAGAAAGCTGAACATGAGGAGGAACTTCATCTTTCAGCATGACAACGACCCAAAGCATACATCCAAATCAACAAAGAAATGGCTTCACCAGAAGAAGATTAACGTTTTGGAATGGCCCAGCCAGAGCCCAGACCTGAATCCGATTGATTATCTGTGGGGTGATCTGAAGAGGGCTGTCACAGGAGACGCCCTTGCAATCTGACAGATTTGGAGCGTTTTTGCAAAGAAGTCAAGATGTGCCAAAAAATAGACGCATACCCAAAAAGGCTGAGTGCTGTAATAAAATCAAAAGGTGCTTCGACAAAGTATTAGTTTAAGGGTGTGCACACAGATGCAACCATACTATTTCAGTTTTTTATTTTTACTTCCCTCCACCTAAAAGATTTCAGTTTGTTGTTCAACTGAGTTGTACAGTTCATAGGTCTCATTAAAGGTGGAAAAAGTTCTGAAATGATTTATCTTTGTCTAATTTTTTTACATCACAGACACTTGACATTTTAACAGGGGTGTGTAAACTTTTTATATCCACTGTATGAAGAATACGGGAGATTGTTGTCACATGTACCACACAGCCAGTACTTGCCAGATATTCCTGCAGCTCCTTTAATGTTGCTGTAGGCCTCTTGGCAGCCTCCCTGACCAATTTTCTTCTAGTCTTTTCATCAATTTTGCAGGGACGGTTCTTGGTAATGTCAATGTTGTGTCATATTTTCTCCACTTGATGATGACTGTCTTCACTGTGTTCCATGGTATATCTAATGCCTTGGAAATTATTTTGTACCCTTCTCCTGACTGATACCTTTTAACAATGAGATCCCTCTGATGCTTTGGAAGCTCTCTGCGGACCATGGCTTCTGCTGTAGGATGTGACTAAGAAAATGTCAGGAAAGACCTACTAGTACAGCTGATCTTTATTTGGGATTCCTCAGAGGCACTTTAAATGATGGCAGGGGTGTACTGACTCCTACTTAACATGAGTTTGAATGTGATTGTTTACTGCTGAACACAGCTACATCCCCAGTTATAAGAGGGTGTACACACAGATGCAACCATATTATTTCAGTTTTTTATTTTTACTTCCATCTACCTAAAAGATTTTAGTTTGTTGTTCAACTGAGTTGTACAGTTCATACGTCTCATTAAAGGTGGAAAAGTTCTGAAATGATTTATCTTTGTCTCATTTTTTTTACATCACAGATACTTGACATTTTAACAGGGGTGTGTAAACTTTTTATATCCATTGTAAGTCATAAATATTCATTCGTTTCTTGCCTGCTGTTAATAAGCCACTGTTGGGATTCTACGGGGAGAGGGGTGCATGACTATGCTGGCTTGGCACATGCTCAAGAATCCTGGGGGTGGGGGCTCACTCAGTGCCAATTAGAAGCAAATGAATGTTATGTATTTTGCCTTCCATCTGCACAACACAGCAACAGAGTTCAATTAAACAGTACGATTAATAAAGGCGATAAAATTATTTTCTTCTAATGCTAGCCACTCTTTCCAAAGGCATAATTTTGCATATCATAGAAAAAGACATCCACACAATTTTATTTTATTTTACTTTGCTTGGTAAACCACAAATATTTCTAGTTGTTATCTCCACCCCTATTCCTCTGCTTGCACAGAGCATTTAGTAGAGGAAGCATGTTTTGTTCCATCTCCTGCAGGGACTCAAAAACTAACAAGTAGTATGCACCTGCAGTATTCTCTTCTCCCTTCCTACGTACTTCTAATAGGATAGGGAGAGGGAAAGATAAGAAATGGATTTATGTCATTTCTTGCCTCCTCCAAATTTTTCAGAAGATAAAATAAGCTCTGTTTCTTCCCAAAATATAAGCTGCAGCATGTCATGATTTCTCACCCTGGACAAACTGACTAGTCATAACTACGGTATACTAAACAAAAATCTAACTGCCCTCTGAAACCAGTTTATTTTAATAAACAGATATATTACTTGTGCTTATTTCAGAATTTGTACTGAAAGATCTTGATCTCTTTTAGAAGCACTAGACAGGGGAGAGGAAAAGTATGCAAGCTACTGTTCAGCACTGCATTCAAACACAGTCAGAAACAAACAATACATTTCAGGTTTGGCTCTATCATCAATACTGCTAATAACATTGACAAGATGGCATCAGATGTTAAAATAATTCCAAAATTCCATACCAATTTTAATCAATCAATTAAATTATACATTAATTTATTTCAGAATGAAAGCTCTCTGTTTGCTAACACTGTAAAAAAATTCTCTTAAGTCTTCTTCCTTGGAAAATAATTCCTCGAAAGCATTACATTTTCTGCTGAAATCTTCATTATATTCACATACAAATTTAATCAAACAATTCACAGTATAATCCTATGCATACCATGAGCAAATCCAGAGTTCAACTGAATTGCAGCCTTAACTGATTAAAAATTAAAATTTAAGCTACAATACTTTTCTTTTAAAAATCCTACTACTCATAGTTCTAAGATCAGTAGTAGTAGTAGTAAATTCAAATAAAACAAATCATTTTTTAAGCTCAGTTAAGAAACCGTGCCAGCTGTTTTGTTCATTCCTTCCATTCTCATCCTCCCCCTCCCTACATTCTACCTAGGAGTGATTTCCACCACAACTCTAGCTGGATAAATTTATTTAATATAAATTAAACAGAATCTTCTCATCATACTAGTTTTATTTTATTCAAGTGGAAATTAGCTCAAATATTAATGTACTGCACAGTTCATTATTTATGCTGTAAATTGCCACTAATAATCTTTAAACAGATGCAGAGCACCAACATTACAATTCTATACAACATACCATGAAGTCCTCCTGAAATAAGACTTAATTTTAATTAAACCTGTAGAGAATTGTGCTGCTATACTATTTACTACTATTTATAAATATTACTATTTATAATTCTACATTTCAAAAACTTAATACTAAAGAAAAGTTGCATTCCCCTCTTCTCCACCAATGTGACCATTTAGGCAGATAACACTGTGCAGGGCAGAATCAACTGGTGGACTTCTGTTGGCAGAACAGCAGAATTCAATAGAACCAGAATTCTCATTCCCCACTGCAACCTCTAAAACACCCCAAAACTGGCCCTAGAGGGCTGTGGAAACCTACAATTTTTGTTTGGATGGATGCAGAAGTGGGGAGAGGTCCATTCAGACTTTTGGCAAAATACTGGATTTAGCCCCAAGTATTAAAGATTAGAAAAGTTACAGTAAAGGAATAGAATTACAGAATTGGAACTACCTAGGTTATCTATTCCATGCTGAAAATGACTTATTCTGCAAATGTATATATGCAAAAGCAAAAAAAGCAAAGCGTGCTGCTTATATACCGCCCCATAGCGCTTCAAGCACTCTCTGGGAGGTTTACAAGTTAATTATGCAGGCTACACATCCCCCCCCCCCCCCCAGCGAGCTGGGTACTCATTTTACCGACCTCGGAAGGATAGAAGGCTGAGTCAACCTTGAGCCGGCTACCTGGGATTGAACCCCGGGTCGTGAGCACAGTTTAGGCTGCAGTACAGCAGTTTAACCACTGCACCACGAGGCTCTTAGGATATGATATACCATATTTCTCGCTCCATAAGACACACCTGATTTTTAGAGGAGGAAAACAGGAAAAAAATATTCTGAACCAAATAGTGTAATAAAATATTTAATAAACTATAAAAATTAAGAACCATTACCACTGTCATTAACAAATGGAGAGACTTAAAGGTTTGAGTACTCTAGTTTTCTGGAAACTATCTGCCTCATCGCCCGCGCGGAAAGGAAGCTTGCCTGGACACCTTCTCCGCTGCCTTCTGCTCTGCTCTGCTTTCCTGGCTGGCAGCGGCTGCTGCTTGGCCCCCACACAGCCTGAGGGCTTCAACAGCAGACCCACTTTGGGAAGGGGTGGGCTGAGACGGGGAAGACCCCACATCACTGGGGCAAAGGAGGCAGAGAGGCTCCCCTAAAGCTCCAGCTGCCGCCGCGCCACCTCTCCTCCTCCACCACCACCTCCAAGGAGCCAAATGCCAGCATCCGCTGCAAGAAACCTCACAGGCTCTTCCTTGCTGCCGTTGCTGTCGCCCAACAGGCCCTGCAGGCGACACCAGCTCCGGCTGAGGCTCAGGAGGCTCCCCAGGGTGGCGTCCCCCGCCGCTGCTGCGGCCCGCTCCTTTCCCCCAAGGCGGCCCACAGCAGCAAGCGCGGCACCAGGAGCGAGACCCGCGCGCAACTCCCAGCTCCTGTGCCCCGCGCGCGGCACCCACCAGGGGAAGCGGGCTGCCTCCTCCTGCTCCTGTTCCTGTTCCTCCTCCCGCGGCTGCAGCCGCCATCTTTAAACACTAAGCGGAGTCTTCAGGGGGACGGGCCACCACAATAACAATCCTCCATCAGGGCCTTCAAGCCCCGAGTGTGAGGCAGCATGGGAGTTGGGAGTCTCTCTATGGGCGCCTTTGCATTGAGAGGAGTAAAAAGACAGGCGGAAAAGAGACTGCAATTCCCATGGGGCCATACGGCCCAGAAACGACTCACTGCTGACTCTGTGCACTGTGGGAAGAAGAGTCCTCTTTGGGGCAAGGCTCCCGTGATCCAAAGCAGCAGTCCCCATCTTTTTTAGGACCGTGGACCCGGCTGAACCTCTGAGGAAGGCAGGGTACCCCCCCGCGCGCTTGCGCGGGAGCTCACGGGTGCATGTGTGAAGGGGTGGGGGAGCGCTCACACCAGCAGCTGTGTTTTACAGTATTCGCTTCATAAGACGCACACACTTCCCCCCCCCCACTTTTTTGGGGGGGGAAAGTGCGTCTTATGGAGCGAAAAATACGGTAGCTATATTACATTACTATATTGCATCACTTAGTTCCTTTAAAGGTGATTAAATACTCTCACTGGATGCACATATTTGACTTCCATCTTAATTTACTACTTGGCCATCTCTGCAAAAATGTAAATGTAAATATAAATATAAATGACAGGATAGTAGAGACCCCACTGATCTAGCTCACATGCAATGTCAAATCACATTTTAATACTACAGTAACAAGCCATATGCTCAAGTGGTGTACTTCAATTGAGTCACTTCCTCATTTGATCAAACCATAATATGCCTTTACATAAAAAATTACAAACCAAGATTTAAGTGCACAGCTCAAAGAAAGGAGGAAGAAAAACACATGAACAGATAGTTGATTCCTCTAAACCACCATTTAGTGTTACAAGTGAACTCAACACACATGTCCCTGCACAGGATAAGAGAATCACAAGTCACTTATCAATATTGATTTATCTGTTTCAATCAGTTAACATATAAATAATACTAAAACTTAGAAATCAACCATGGTGCTCAAGAATTTAAACTCCATCAAAACTGATTTCATAAGCACTATGGTTCAATGCAATTTACCAGCTCAACGTAATTTACAACTTTCTGTAAGACTAAAAAGCTGGGCTTGAAAAATACACTCGTCCACTCATCTGTGACGAGTGAAAAATGCTGCTTGACAAGCCACAGCTCCCTCCCTGCCTGCCTCCTTCCCCTCCGCCTGTCTCTCTCTCTCTCTCTAATCCTGCAGTCCTCCCCTCCCCCCTCCCATTGCAAAAGGCAAACTGCCCTCTTCTCGTGAGAAGAGAGTTTAAGTGGCACATAGAGATATAGCTCTGCAGGAGAATGTAGAGTAGTCCCATGCTGGAGAATATGGAGATTCCCTGCTCCCAATTTCAACCGAACAAGAAGGGAGCCATGGCTCCTTAAGAGGCCGGGCGCTTTTGCTTTCAGTTTTATTTTTGCTGGAGACATTCAAAAGAAAGGCATTCAAAATACAAGCTACATGACCCCACGGGCACGCAGGTAATAAAGCAACCCAAGTCTGAGGGTATAAATCAGTGATTCCCAATCCCAATAAATTGCAGGGCCATAGTCCGGTCATGCTGACTGGTGAAATTTTTGACTGACAGGTGAGACATTCTAAATATTTTCAAGCCCTGCTAAAAAGAGACACATTAATAAGCGGCATAAATATGTATCTTAACAATTTCAGCAATTGATACTGGAAGTTGTTAGGGAGCTCTGAAAGTTGCTTTGGAACTTAAAAGAAAATACTGATTTAGACTTCTACTAACATTTTGAACTTATAACATGACGATTTTCATATGGCTAAGAACATAACACAAGTAAATGTATATGTAAAGGAGATTTTCCAAACACCATAAGGCAGAAATCAAAATTATATTACCGTATTTTTCCCGTGTATAAGATGCCTTCATGTATAAGACACTCGCCCCCCACTTTTCTAACCCAAAATTTCTTTCTTCGCAAGAAAGTAGAGGGGGAAAGGAGGAATCATCAAAGCGCTTTGATTCCTGCTTTCCCCTTCCACTTTTTGCGAACAAAGTGGAAGGGGAAAGCACTTTCCTTGCAAGAACGTGGAGGGGGAAAGCAGGAATCAAAGCGCTTTGATTGCTCCCCCCTCCTTACTTCCATGTATAAGACGACCCTCAATTTTTAATCTAAATATTTTAGACAAAAATATCGTCTTATACACAGAAAAATACGGTAAGTGTTTCACTCTATGTATTACACAAGTCCTAACTGAAATTAAGATACATTATAGTTGTAAAGTAACTAGATTACCACTTTTCCTATTCTAGTTTTTTTGAAAACTGTAGTCAGTCATGGAAAGGTGTAGAAGATAAATAAACCCAGCTATGTTTGATTTCAAAAAGCAAGTACGCACACGCAGATCACACAACCATTACTTATATTATGAAACCTCAGACGCTATTTGATTATAACTGCTAGGATGAGAAATGCAAAGGACAGGTTAGTCACCTGTAACTGGTTCTTTGAGTGGTCATCTATAAATTCACACAATTACGTTTTGTATCTTTGAACACACTCTACATGGAACCTTCCAGAGCTTTGGGCTTTCTGCATGTGCTCCATCCACTGAACTCAGTTCCACTATATTCACTGCAAAATTTTTGAATTGTATTTGGCAGGACAAAAGTGGGTAGGCTGTGTGAATACATAGATGACCACTTGAAGAACCACAGCTACAGGTGAGTAACCTGTGCTACTTCATTGTGGCCTCTATGATTCACACAGTTGGGTGACTAGTAAACTCAGTTACTAGAGGTGGGTTGTCAGGCCAGAACTGAAGACTGGACTGCTATATCAAATAAAGCTTCTCTCTGAGTCCTCAAATCAAGTCTACACTTTACAAATGTGAGAGTCTACATTGTTGCTCTGCAAACATTCTGAATATCAACCCCTCTCATGAAGGCTGCTCAAGAAGCCATCCATCTAATTGAATGACCTTTGATATTTGATGGTAATTTTAATTTAGCAATGTAATAGGCCAGTTTTATCATACCAACCATCCATCTGGAGAAATGATGTGATGATACTGAAAAGCATTTTTTAGATCCTTGATAACATACAAAGAGTTTTTCGGAACTCCTTTGTTTTTGTTAAGTAGAAAGCTAGAGTTCTCTTTATGTTTAAAGTATGCAATGCCTTTTCTAAGTCATTTTGTGGTGACACATAAAAAGTTGCTAATATCAGTGGTTGTCACATGAAATGATGACAACAGCAGAGGAAGGATATGTCAGTATATAACCACACTTTATCTTTAAACTGAATATATGGAGGATCACATCTCAATGCACAAATTTCACTTCCAAGTTTGGCTAAGATTGGGTTTGCCCAAGCCAGCTGCTAAAGGGCACTTTCCTGGGGGGACCCACTTTGTGGATGAATAACTTGGATGTCCAAACCCCAAATTTCACCAATCTTTGAGGACTTGTAGAGATGCGTGAGGGGAAGCTTCTCTGCGATTTTGGTGTCTCCAGGTGCTGGGGGGTGGGTATTTTATAGTGTTTTAAAGGCAAAAATGAATTGACAAATTCATCAGAAAAAAAATCATAAATTCGTTATTTGTGATTTGTCAACCTTGATGAACCATAAATCAAAATAAATCATCAATTTTCTGATTTGTGCCCATATCTAATCTCTAGCCATGTCCAGCTGCATGAGATATTTTTGCTCCATAGCCAGAACAGTATTATATTAAGATAGCTGCAGTAATAAACTGTTAAGATTCAACTGCCGATAATGAAAGGGGTAAGGGGGTGAGGAAATGACAAAAAACGTTTCAACTTTCTCTTTTTTTTTTTTAAAGGTTAAAACCAATAGATAAAGAAAGGTGAGTAATGATAAGTTTTAGAGGCTGTTTACAAAAATTATTTTCTAATCTCCAGACCAAGCCGAGGATGTCTTTGCTGCAGCAGACAAAAGCGATTGAAGTAAATGGGTGGAGTATGAACAATAAAAGCAAGGGAAAGAAGTCTCAAGGCTAAAGGTCTAGAAGGTTCCATGGAGTTTCACACAGGCATAGAACCCAACTGTTTGAATAACAGAGACCATGTCAAGGAAATGTATTTTCTTTCTCTTAAAAACAGAGAACAGTTTCATGTTTGGCTCAAACATAAATCTCTTATCATTATCAAACCACAATTTGGTAACTGACAGTACACTGTATGGTATGTGATCCTTTGTCCCTGCAAATTTGTCTATCCTTTGCTAGTGAGCTATGTAAAGTAAACTATGGTTTATTTTACTATGTAAAATATGGTTTACTTTAAGTATTATTTGTTTGTTTATTATATTTTTATACTACACTATCTAATGGCCTTGCCACTTCTCTGGGCAGCTTCCTGCAATAAAATAAGCATAAAGAAAACAGTCAAATTCCACCCAATCTCAAAAATATAAATAAAGAAATACAACGTAAAAGGCCATTATAAAAAGAGGTTACTTACCTGTAACTCTGGTTTTTCAAGCAGTCATCTGTGAATTCACACTAATGGATTAATGCGCAGAGCAGCCTCTGAAGTTTCCAGAGCTCGAGCACATGGTGCCGGGACCTCCCACACACTGGCTATAACCCCACTCCTGGTACCGAGTGCCTCAGTTCCTTAGAACCATCTGCTGCTGCACAGCATGCCAATTGCACACGTGACAGCGGGGAGGAAGGGCGGGGAGTGTGAATTCACAGATGACCACTCGAAGAACCAGAGTTACAGGTAAGTAACCTCTTTTTCTTCTTCATGGTCTCTGTGGATGCACACTAATGGGTGACTAGCAAGCTGAGTTACCCGGAGGAGGGAAATCACGAGAGCACAGAAGCCAGGACAGCACGACCCACCGCAGCCTCAGCCTTAGCTCGGACATCAAGCTGGTAATGGGATGCAAACATCAACGGCATGGACCAGGTAGCAGCTTTACAGATATCAGCGAGGTCCACGCCTCTAAGGAATGCTGTTGAAGAGGCCATGGCTCTCATAGAGTGAGCTTTCACTGTTTCTGGTAGCGGTACGTGAGCCAGTTCGTACGTGAGGCGTCTGGCAGAAAAAATCCACCTGGAGATGGTCTTGGAGCTGACCGGCGCACCCCTAGAAGTACCTTGGAAGGCTACAAAGAGCCTTTTTGAGGTGCAGAAACATGCAGTGCGAGCAACATAATAGGAGAGAGCCTGTTTAATGTCCAGGGAATGCAAGGCTCATTCCAGAGGTGAGGAAGGTGCTGGAAAAAAAGTGGGCAGCACAACTGGCTGGTTTAGATGAAAATAAGACAAATCCTCGGGAGGGAAGGAGAGGTCAGGGTACAGAGTTACTTTGTCGAGATGGAACTGGAGGAACGGAGGGTCCACTCTTAAAGCCACCAATTCCCCTGCCCGACATGCCGACGTGATGGCAAAAAGGAACGCAGTTTTGAAGGTTAGAAGCCTGTCCGACGCTGTGGCCAAAGACTCAAAAGAAGGCTTCATGAGGCAATTCAGGACCAGCAGGACATGTAGGAGGCTTGTATGCCGGGCGCATATTCTTCAGCCCTCGCAAGAACTGCATTAACGTAGGGTGGCGAAAAAGGGATGCTGCATCTGAAGAGAGTGGCTGATGAGCCACTATGGCAGTCATGTACACTTTCAGGGCAGAATGCCACAAGCCACGATGGAATAAGTGAAGCAGGAAGCGAAGGACTGTGTCGAGGGAAGTCGGGCTGGTAGGTAAGTGAAGAGAAGAAGCAAACTTACAGAAAGCATTCCATTTGTAAAAATACGTTAAAGTAGTGGAGCACTTACGCGCATGACTGAGAACCTCGGCTATTGAGGGGGAAGCCTCCACGCCGTCAGGTGGAGGGAGTCCAAATCCGGATGAAAGACCTTGCCATGATATTGAGACAACAGGTGGGGAACTGGAGACAAGTGGATGTATTCTGTCGCTTTCTTGCGGAGAGCGGAAAACCAAGGCTGGCGAGGCCACCAAGGGGCAACCAGGATGACATCTGCGTTGTCCTGCCGGATCTTGACTACAGTCTTCTGCACCAAGGGAATTGGAGGGAACATGTAGAGGAGATCCTTTGACCAACTGGGAACGATGACCTATCCCTGCCTGGGAGCAATAAATGCTGCATTTGCTGTTGATCTGTGATGCAAAGACGTCCACCTGGGGGGTGCCCCAACAATGACACAGGTGATGGAATACTGTGTTGTCCAGTGCCCATTTGTGAGAAGAAGCTTGGAGTCTGCTCAAGTAATCGGCTAGATCGTTCCCCTCGGCGGCCACATGGACCACCACAGGGTAGATGTGTCGAGTGTAACACCACTCCCAGAGATCGACAGTGAGGTAGAGCAGGGGAAGCGAGTGGGTACCCACTTGCTTGTTGATGTAGAACACTGCCATCATGTTGTCTGATGCAATTTGAACAACCTGTCCCATCAAGAGCTTTTTGAATGCCCGGAAGGCCTTGATTATTGCTAGGAGTTTGAGGTGGTTGATATGGAGAGTCACCTCGTCCGAGGACCAGAGGCCGTTGATAGTTAGCGCACCCAGGTGTGCACCCCAACCGGACGAACTGGCATCCGTGGTTAATTGGATAGATGGGGATAGGGGGCCGAAGGACCTTCCTACCGACAGATTGGATAGGCGATTCCACCACGAGAGTTGGGCGGCTAGCTCCGTTGTCACCTGCAGAAGCCTGGTTGGAGGATCGAGCAGCACGCTGAAGAGGGAGAGGTACCAGGCCTGAAGGGACCTCATTTTTAAACGTGCATGTTGGACAACGGCCGTTGTTGAAGCCATCAGGCCCAAAAGACGCTGAACATGGAGGGCTGAGACCAAAGCGCCCGGGTGGAAGGGGGCAAGCATGAGTTGAATTTTCAGAATCCTGTCCTGGGGCAGGTAAGCTCAACCTGTACGAGCATCTAGGATTCCTCCAATGTAAGAGACTCATTGAGTAGGCTTTAGAGTGGAGTTTTCCATATTGATTTGAAGGCCCAGGGCCTCCAAGAGAGACAAAGTCAAGGCGGTGTCCCGCTCGGCCTGGGCAAAAGACGGAGGTACCAGCAGCCAGTCGTCTAGGTACGGGAACACCATGACAACCTGGAGATGAAGGTGCACTGTCACCGGGGCTAGGCACTCGGTGAATACCCGAGGGGCTGTGGACAACCCAAAGAGGAGGGCTTTGAATTTGTAGGTAACTCCTTTTACTGAAAACCTGAGAAACCGGCGGTGGTTGGAATGGATGCTGACAAGAAAATAGGCATCCTTCAGATCTATGACTGTAAACCAGTCGTCGTGTCGAAGCATCTGGATAGTAGAGTCCAATGAGACTATGCAAAAATGCCGGGGAGTGATGTAGAAGTTCAAGTGGCGGAGATCGAGGATGGGACGAAGACCTCCGTCCTTCTTTGTAATAATGAAATAGCAGGAATAAAACCCGCGTGCCACATCTGGGTGATCAAGGCGAACAATAGCATCCTTCTGGAGTAAAGATTGAATCTCTTCTTCCAAAGGAGGAGAGGGGAGTGTAGTTTTGAGGGACCCCGTGATAGGGAGAGTGTCAAACTCGATTGCATAGCCTACAGCTATGACAGAAAGGACCCACGAGTCCGAGGTGATGGTGTGCCAACAGTGAAGGAACAGTGAGAGACAGGTAGAGGGGTCTACGACTGCTGGTAGCCGAGAGATGTCAAACATTCTGCCTGGACTTGCGGTCCTGGCAGCGGGCCTGCTGGCGAGGTCGTCGCCTGTTAGACTGCCTAAAAGAGGAAATTGAAGGACCAGGATTTAAAGGCCTTTGATGGTCGGGAAATGATCACAACAAATACTGACGGTGCCATGACCCCCTAGGACGATATTGTTGAGAGGAATAAGATTTAGCAGTCTTCCTCAATCTCAGGAGATTGTCAAGAATCTCATCAGTCTTTCCATCAAAAAGACCCACGCCATCAAAGGGAAGGTCCTCGATTCGAGACCGAGCATCCTCGGAGATGCCCGCTGAATGGAGCCAGGCATGGCGGCGCAAAGTTATAGCAGTGACCGACTGCTTAGAAGCCGCATCCAGAAATGTGTCTGGCAGCGATGCGCTCCTGCTGGGCTAAACTCATCGCTTCTTGATGGCAGGTAAGGCCCTGGGTTCGAATATCCTCCATAGCAGCCTGTAAAATAGGCAAAACCGAGTTCCACAGGTAGCGGTGATAGGCCCCCATGGCAGCCGAATTATTAGCCACCCTCAGTACAAAAGAGGCAAGAAAGTACATATGTCGGCCAATCACTCCTTTCCTTGTTATTAGGAGTGGAAGCTGACCAATTTCTTGCCCAATTCTGCGTTGCATCCACAACAAAAGAATTTGGGAGAGGGTGCTTCAAAAGGAAGTCCATATTCTCTCCGTATGTTTTATACAGATTCTCTACCCTCCTCGGAATTTGGTGGGAAGAGGAGGGCTTGGCCCAGGATTCCCTCATCAAATCCGAGAGAGAGGGAATGAAGCTGAGCCGAAGGGGAGGACTTTGGTCTTGGGTAATGTCCTCATATACAGTGGTGCCTCGACTTACGACCATAATCCGTTCCAGAAGATGGACGTAACTCGAAATGGTCGTAAGTCGAAGCACCATTTCCCATAGGAATGCATTAAAATGCAATTAATCCGTTCCGGCTGAAGAAAAAAATCACAAATAAAAAAAAATCACTGCAAGACTCATTGGAAACGCGATTAATCCCTTCCGGCCAAAGGGGGGGGGGGGGGAAGAAAAGCAATCAAGTGTGCAAGACCCATTGGAAATGCACAGAAAACAAATGGAGCAGATCGGAAATGCACAGAGAACAAAGGGGGCAGGTCGGAAATGCAAAGAAAACAAAGGAAAAAGCAAGGGAAGCATGCAGGACCCATTGGAAATGGGGAAAAAAACCCCAAAAAGCAACCAAACCCCCCCAAGACCCATCGGAAATGGGGGGGAAGCCAAAAAACAAACAAACCCCCCAAGACCCATCGGAAATGGGGGGAAAAAAACAAAAAACAAACCCCCCAAGACCCATCACAGCACAGAAACATAACCCCCCCCCCCAGCCCAAAACCACGCTGCAAAAACACCCAGAACAGTTTTTAAAAAGCAGAAAACAGCACCTTACCTTACCAGGCAGCCTGAAGCCTCCCTGTAAACACACACACACGCTCACTCAGAAGCAGAAGCGAGGCGGTCCCAAGCCTTCTCCGACGCACACTCTCTAACTGCTGGGGCGAAAGAGCTACAAAGAAGCAGCCTCGTCGCCATCTACAGTTAGCAATTTGAATTTCCCGCCTTTTTTCCCTGCCTTTTTCTGTTCGTAAGTGGAAGCTCCGGTCGCAAGTAGAAGCAAAATTTTGTGGCCGGAGCTGGTCGTAACTCGAAATGGTCGTAAGTAGGGATGTTCGTAAGTCGAGGCACCACTGTACTTTATCCACCTTCCGGGATGCTGGCAGCTCCACCTCTAGTTCTAACACCTTCGCAATACCAAGGATAAGTTGAGAAGAAGAGGTATAATCCTCTGATGGTGAGGGAGGATGATTCTCTGCCACATCCGATCCTGGTGTTGGCAGATTCGCAGGAAAGTCTTCCTCAATATTCGACGGCGCTGAGTTGGAGTCGGCAGGGGCCAGGTCGAGAGAAGGAAAACAGTCCTCATTGTGACATCGATACGGGAACTCCGTACATTGACATCTCTCCCAGACAACTGACGAGTTGGAGACGTAGCATGATCCGCTCCCGACATCGACCTCGAGGCACCCTCTGGGCCCGGTACCAGGTGGCAAGAACGCTTCGCCCCTACAGGAGAGGAGTCTGGAGGCAAAGGTCTCTTAGGCAAAGGAGGAGGGAGATAGAAGTCCCCATCAGGATCGGGAAAACGGTCATTGATGTAACGATACCGAGGCAGGGATGGAGACAGAGAATAGGGAGCGCAGAAGTCTACAGGGCGACAATATCGATAATACGGGTCGGCCCTGTAAAACCTGGCATAGGTTCGCGGGTCGGGCTTGAAATCGTCAGGCTCAAAACAGGACCTGTGCTCGTAATATCGTCTCCTTTCAACGTCTCGAGTGCAGTGCTCACCCTCATATGCTGGCCGCTGGCAGATCTAAATGCCGCGTTTTCTGCGTCCTCTTTCTGGGTACCTCAACATGTACCGAGTCTGGAGGCAAGACGGAAACATGTCCAGTAGATGAGCCTGGAAGAGACCTCAGGCTAGCCTGTGCCATTTGAACAGCCGAGGTGTCCACCCAAACCGGCGAGAAGCTGGGGATGGCAAGGCCTCCGGCACCGGGGGCGGACCGTCCTCGTCCCCCGACGGTATACTAAGACATACCATATCTCGCCGGGACACCTCCAGTAATGGAGTAGAGGGCGATACTGTCTCCACCCCCCCCCCCCCGAGCAGACTTCTGCGCCTTCTTCTTCGAGGCCGAGCGCGAGGGAGGCTTCGGTGTCGATACCGTAGTGGTCGACCTCGAGCCCGAGGAAGAAGCATGGGGCTTAGGCACCATTTTAGAAGATTTTGAAGTCTTCGAAGGAGGCGGTGAATGTGAAAGTGGAGACTGACCTGCTGCCTGGGAGGACTCCATAGTGGTCCCTTGAGAAGGAGATAAAGATTTCTCCCAGAGAAAGGAGCAGAGATGTTGCAGTCTCAACTTCAAGGCAGGTTTAGTAAAAATTTTGCAAACCGAGCAGAGAGCGGGTTGGTGTTCTTCCCCTAAGCAGAACAAACAGTGGGAATGCCCGTCGGAGAGGCCTGTCTTATTGGAGCAGGTCTCACACCTCTTGAAGAGACCTGGAGCGGCCATAAACAACACTCTGGTTCACACATAGGAGAATTAACAGTCCAGTTTTATTCTTTCCTTTTAAACTCATGGTTGAGAAGAAACATCACACGATCCGAGTCAGAAGCCAGGGAAGTCCAGAAATTAAGGTAGGGTTTGTTTGGGGTTTTTTTTAAAGAAGCACGGAAGTTCCTAACGAAGCTGCTGCACTGGCGGCAAGAAAGGAACTGAGGCACTCAATGCCAGGGGCGTGGTTATAGCCAGCATGTGGGAGGTCCCGGCACTATGTGCTCGAGCTCTGGAAACTTCCGAGGCTGCTCTGCACAGGCGCAGATTAACCCATTAGTGTGCATTCACAGAGACTACGAAGAATATAATGAACAATCAGTGCTAATTATAGTTTGCTTTCCATCCAAAGATTAAAACTAAATTTCACTTTCTCATATTCTTCTCATTTTGAAGTAAATTATGGTTAGTAGTAACTGTAGTTATGCTCACATAGATAGCAAGTTGTATTACTATTGCAGGTTAGTAATAACCATGGCTACTTTTGTTGTTGTTTAGTCGTGTCCGACTCTTCGTGACCCCATGGACCAGAGCACGCCAGGCCCTCCTGTCTTCCACTGCCTCCCGAAGTTGGGTCAAATTCATGGCTACTACTGACCAGCAAAAACAGGAAGAAAAAGCACATGCATCTAGAGGAGAATGAGAGAAGATAGACAAGACTTTCAGGTGCTCCCTATTTTTGTTCTTTTTCTCATTCTACTGGAGGTCAGAGAGCATAAGAGTCATCATGATTTTGAAAGCAGCAGCCCTTAACAATGATATATTAAGCATTCTCAAAAAAAATTAGTTCAGGTGTTCTTATTCCACCTTTTCCCCCATTCTCTTGAATTATCAGCTGTAAAAAGTCATTTTTCATTACATGACCAAAATATTCTTGCATCCTGCATTTTATCTGTATGCATTCCTCAATTTTTAAATATTTTTTCATCTCCCTTAGTACCTCTCTTGACATCCTCCTCATTGCCAAATCAGAAACTGGTAACAATAAAACATGACATCAGAATACCACATTCCAGTTTATACTGCTAAGCTAGATATCAGCAGCCAAATAACCTGTTGAATTGAATTATCTTGTAGGTCAATAGCATGTAGCACATATAATCAGAAATAAAGCTTTCCACAAATTTACTGTGGAAACACAGTTGTGTTAATCATGGCAAAAGCAAGGTTCCTGTAGCAACTTATGAAAGCATACTTTTTGTAACAGTCCTTTGTGACTTAAGGCTGCAAAGCTATGCCCATTAACATGTTAATAATTCTTACTGAAACAGGTGAGGTTTACTTCTGAGTAAACATCCATGGGATTGCTCTGTAAATCTTCTTCCACCATATGTGATTATTAAGGCAATCCACCTTCAAGAACAATCACCAATTCTCAATCTGAAGGGAACAGTAACAGCCTTTACTCACTGCCCAAAATCCTGTTGCATATTTATACCTGCAGAAGGCAATGGTATACCGTATTTTTCCATCTACAAGACACTACTTTTTCCTAAAATCATTACATTAAAAATTGAGGGGTGTCTTTTACACAGAAGTAAGCTAAGATACCTGTGGAGAGAACAAAACAGCACATACCTTGCCTCTGTAAACAGGCTTTAGTCACAAGGCTTAGCTTCCTACAGTCAGGAGACTTAGCTTCCTCCAATCACGAGCCTTATGGAACTGATGTCAGCTGATCCTGAACAAACCAACTGGAACACACCTCCTTGGAGGTGGAGTCTGTAGGTTCAGATTCAACAGAGACTCAAACTATCTGATGTTCTGAGCCCAGAGGCTGAATCCTCAAAGCTAAGTTTTATTAATTTTTGGGTTAGAAAATTTGGGGGGGGGGGGATCTTATAAATGGGGGGGGGGTGTTATAAACAGAAAAATACAGTAATGCGCAGTACATTCTCACTTACAATTAACAAATCCCTGCTTGGATTTTTGGGTGCACATCCATTTGCTGGTTTGGTGCATGTCTGAAAATCCAAGTGGGACTAAATAATTGTCAGCAAGAAGCCACTGCAAGTTATGCCATTTCTCTTTAGCATGCAAAACTGTGCAATAGTATGTTGGCCATGCACCAACATATTAAATGGCAGTCTGGACAGCTAATGATAAACTAAAAACAAATTCAATTAAAACATAAAAGATTTAAAACACATAAATAAAAACAAATAACCATACCCACCCAGTTAATTTAAACAAAAGCAAATCCCTTAAATGCCAAATGCCTATATGAACAAAACTGATCAGACAGTTGCATTGGAAGTATGTCTCTCTTTTCATAACTTATGGAATGGACAATTTAATCACAAGAATTAAAAGATTAAACAAGCAATTAGGGAAACTTGTAAATTATGAGTATATCTACCTAAGTGTAATATACTTTTCCCCTAAAAGGAGAACCATCAAAATTATAGCTAGTAGTAATCCTAACAGCTGAGCAAGATACAATCTTTAGATGATCAATGTCATACTTTTAATTGTCTAAGGCTAGCAATAACTGTACCTCAGATAATTCATGAGTTTCAAATTATGTAACATTATGGTACTTCTTTGCACAATGCTACCTCCTTCTAGTCTCAAGCAGCCACTGCTCCAGTGACTGACTAAACTAAGTTCTGTGGCAGTGTAAGTATTCAACGCTAAAAAACTGCCAACAACAAGAAAGAGCTGTCCACCACCAAGATAAGCACACAGTTGTTCTGTCTTTTACTTCTATTTACTGTTGCCTTCAGTGAAAACAAATACAGAATGTCATACATTCAACTATCAGGTATGGTAAGAGCATGGTAATCAAAACCATAACTTCTTAGTCTCTTGTATTCAAGGGAAGCAGTAGTTAGTCATTTTCCCCATGTGATTTCTTCCTACTCCAAAAGCAAGACTGTCAAGAGTCAATCTCCACAATTACTCTCTGAGACCAGGGGTGGAGAAGAGCAGGAATGTTAGCAGGAAGCAAGTAAGAAAGGAGGATAAATAGGGCCCTCTATAATTGCTGTATATACCACCATGTGACATCAACTATCACTGAAGCAAATGAAATTAGAGTACGCAAAGAATACAAATTCACATTAAGCACATCTACAAGATCTCAATTATTATTAGACTCAGGTAGAATGGCTCCTGGTTCCATATTCTTAATGCATGACTTAAATTAGATTATTCTGAATAATATGTTTGAGGGAGTCACACTTTTGACATATCTTTATTCTGAATAAAATTCTTAGGAGCACATTAAGTAACTCTGAGGATACAATACACAGAGTGTTCTGCAATCCTACATGCTAAGTCTCATAGGAGAGGCTATATACAGTAGTTGTTTCACTACCCTTCAAAAATTCCTGAGTACTCAAAACGCCATCTGACAACAAGAATTTGTTACAAATTTCTAACCTACTATGGATTAATGGAAATTAATAGGATGAGAAACATCTGCAGTTCTGTTTGGTTTAGAGACACATGCAAGGGTTTTGTTATCAAGGTTTCAAGAAATAACATAGTAACAAGATTATGTGATTTCCATTTACAGCATACAACATACTTGTATTTGAGCGGGGGGAAGAGTATGTCTTCCCACTACATGCAGGCTTTCTCCTTGATCATTCTCTGCACACAGCTAACAAACATAGTGTTACCTGATGGCTACAGGCAGGGGGAACAAAAAGTGTCAATCAGCCAAGCAAATATACCGTATTACTGCCTTTTCCTCTCCAAGATTTTGTAAGATCTCTTTCACATTACAGAATCACTTCCAAGCCTGACTACAAATCCAGAGCATTTTGAAAGCTATCTTAAAATACCGAAAATGGCATTCTGAAGTCATACTGCTCTACCCAAGTATTTCAACACATTGCAACCTCATAAGAGCTCATTTAGTCCAAAAGAAAAATGGTCTATGTCCATAGGATGCCACAATGATCTGCTGTTTCAATTTTTTTTTAGCACCTTACTTTACACTGCAGGAAACTGTGGCTCTGAAAGAGCATACACTCTCCAATGTCCATAGGTTAATGTAGGTATCTAGAGCTTTGAAGAAAAATTCCAAGCATATATTTTTATTGGGAAATATATTTAGTAATCTTTGTAATCTCCAGATTGCTACAATTCACTAGTCAGAATCCTATTACTGTTTATGTATGGTCTGTGTAACTTGTCACAGCAACTGACAAGGTGCCAGGGCATTCTCAATCATATACCTCAGCATATGCCTTATTGCACAACCAAGGTGCACTGTGACACCACATCAATTACCTACAATCAGCTGTGACAAGTTACACAACTGGCCATTAACTAAGGGATTCCAAATAATGATAAACAGTGAGATAATCATGTAGTTTTCTAACTGTAGTTAGTGAGAAACTTTTTAAAACCTACCCAAGCAGACAAACATACTTCAGCAATATTCAAGACAATCAGGACCAAGAATAAAATGTAGGCTAAACCTCTGTCCTGAGGTTTCAACCAGTCAGCTAGGACCCTTTCCAGAATAACTATTCCACTCCCTCTCTACCTCTGGTTTGTTATACCAATTCCACAAAATGCACCAAATGTTCTGGGGCCACTCAGCATGTTCAGCCCTCACTAGATTTTATGGAGTCCCACAACCACTACAGAGAGTTTTCTACTACAATGTTTACTGTACTTCTAAAACCCAGGCATTCCCCCACAAACATATTTTTAACGCCACCCTTTTGTGCACTGCTGGTATCATTTTGACCATACAAGGCTGAACACTTGTAGAATAAATAATCTTACTAACAGTCCAGAAATGCCACTGATTATCACAAACTGTTTCAATGGTAATCTTCCTAAAACCATTCATAGTTAAAATTTTCTCAAAAGCTTCCAGTGACAAATGCACAAGTTTATCTTAACATTGTCATTGGTCACAAAGAAACTAGGAGAAAATTAACAATAAGTCCAAAACATTGTTTAAGATAAACATGTATTCATACAATGGCATAAACTTCTTAGAATTAGTAATCTCTTGTCTAGTCCAGTTTTACAAAACTGCAAGGTCAACATGTATCTAGTGTGCCTCTTTCTGCACTTTTGGCATTATTGTTATTAATATCTAGGATCCAAAGAGCCCCCTTCCAATGGTCTACAGCAGTAGTTCCCAACCTTGGGTTCCCATATGTTCTTGGACTTAACCTCTCAGAAACCTTCACCACTAGCCAGGATTCCTGGGAGTTGCAATCCAAGAACACTTAGGGAACCAAGGTTGGAAGCTCTGGTCCAGGTTATTTCTGCACCTGTACAAAGAAGATGTAGATTCTCCAGATATAACAAAGGCAGCATTAGAAAGTCTTTCTCACTCTAAGCACTGTTTCCATGACTGATTGCATTCCAACTGACTTCTGGAAGCATAATCTGAGGACACTTTACTCCTGTTCTCCATCCCTATAGGGGGATGGGAGAAGAGGGAGAAGGAATTAAGATTGTTGCTGTGTATATAAAAACAATGATTGGGTATGTTTTGCCCTTCTTCTCCTTTTTGCATAAATACACCACCTGGAATTCCAGCCAGGAACCCCATGTTGTCCAATGGCATGTCCATGCCCATAGGCAACAATTGGTCCAGTAAGAGCGAGGAACACATGTGTTATTTGGTCTCTGGAGAACCAAAGAGGCAACATCATACACCCCTCCACCCAAAGCAGCGCCTCACCACTGCACCACCAAAGAATGCTTCTTCCTTTTCAGTAGGAAGAGGGGCTTTCAGTTTCTGATCATATAATTTTGAAACTACTCCATTTAATTGGTACTCTATCAACCAGTTAACTAATTAGTGCTATGAAATTTATTTTTAGAAATGGGAATGTTCCTGCAATAAATTTTGTTAGTGAAAAACTTTCCATTATGGAAATCCTTCTGCCCCACATCACTAAAAATAAGTTGAGCTGGAGAAGCTTTAATATGTATTATCACAATGAATACTGGTCAATGTGTCCAAGTTTGAAAAGCCAGCCCTCAGCTCCAAGAAATAAACAGGGCACAAAACAAAATACCATTGCACATGGTTTTGAATATCCAAAGTCTCTTCTTTTTTTCTCTTATGGACGTCTGAATTATTTTATGCAGATGAGATCTGCTGTTTTATACAAAGGGAAAAAAATACTTTAAGCAATTGTTGATTTGGTATTGTGAGCCAAAAATTTGCAAGTATTCACTTACCAACACTGAATCAACCTTCTTCCCTAAACTATCTAAAATCAAAGTATAAGAAGAATAAGTCAACAGGAAAGCAATTAGTGTTTAGTGATTGATTTTTTTTACACTTTACTGAAAGGTTACAAATTTCCATATGAATGACAATGGCACCCTGATATTACAGTACAGAAAGATTGCTGGAACCACCACAAAATAGGAAATGACAACCTCTGACTAGCTTTTCTTCAACAGAGAAGTAAATATGTACATGAAAGATTTCAATAAGGAGTAACATATGACACCAACCAATAGGCTTAGAAACTACTCTGCTACTCATATTGCTGAATGAAAAACAAAACTATTTTTAGACAATTAGAATTAAATGAATTGCATGCAAGAAACCTGCTCTAATCCTCATCTTCTTGAAGACTGGCACAAGGAGAACACTGATAGAATGAAATGTAAAAGAATAAAAAGAGAGGCCCACTAGGTTCTCGTTTCTAGCGTAACATGCACTTAACAAAACTGCTATCCACATTGTGGAAATGAAACATCTTCATACATTTAATGATTACTGATGAAACATCAAGAAGATGCTAGGTGACAAAGCAGATGTGTTATATAACAGATCCACTTACTTTTTTCTCTTTCTCATGGTGCTTATCCTGAGAGTGAGAGGAAGAATCACTTAAACTTTGATCATATGACCTATTAGATCCCCGTTTGCTCTTTTTCTAAAAAGACAAAATATATATTCATGTAATGAATATAAATGAAAGCCATCTAAACTAACTCTGGCAACTGCCTCATCAATCAAAGTTATAAACCAACTCAACAGCTAACCTAAACAGAGTTGGTTCTGGGAATATAGAATATTGTGTTCTATAGTGCCACTGTTTGCATAGATAGCTTCAACTGAATCAGTGCTCTTTATATAAGGATTGAAACAAAGCATAGCTGAATTATGCCAGATCCCAACATCCTCCAGCAACACAAAGTCAGATCTCGGGGAGAGTAGCTTTAAGTAATTTCCAGCATCTCTAGCCTGGGAAGAGCTTGGATCTAACACAACTTCAGCACATCTAGCTTTAGTTCATGTGGGTTTCTGCCATGTTGATTAGTAATGATTGTACTCTAAATGTACATTCTGTTTTCTTTTCTCATTCACTGTACAGTATTTATTTGTCCAGTGCTCACAATACATACTTTGAAAAACCTTGCCATCAATGAATCTCAACACTAGGAACTGTTTCACCTCAACTGTTTCACTTTCAACTGTTTTTTCCACAGTGTTGCAGAAAGTAGTTAAAAGTAGAATGAATTCTTGGCATTAGAAATTCAGCTCAATCTATGAATTAAAAATGTTAACTACGAGTATATTCAACCAAAAAAATTAAAATCTGTAAGCAGAAAATACAACTTCTTAGATTTTTTGTAAACTCAACACATTCAATCTTCTCTTTACATGATTCCGTCAATCCTCTCGTTGTTAAAGAGGGATGCCTGAAGAAATTAATAAGGAGGCTTTTGAAGCCGTTTGGCTTTCAAAGTAGTTAGAGGTCCTGTTTCTGCCCCTGTGCTAACTGGGAACTTTCTTTCTGAGCAGGACACTTGGGCACAGCTTGACCTAGCAAAGCCTCAAGGTCTTCTAATTTAGGCCTTTCTCCCAGGTACATCACAATTCAGGTGTTTGCAAGGTACCCATAAGATAGGTAGAACATCTGGAAGAGAGAATTATGGTATTTATTGTTTAGAAAATCCAAAAATCTTATATCTTGTTTTTAGGTATTACGTCACCTGATGGAGAAGATCAAGGATTTAGGGAACAGTGTAGAACAAGTGTTTAAAGTGTGAATTGAGAGGCCACAGGAAAAGTCCCATCCTCTTGCTACTTTAAAAGCCAAAGTGCTTCAAAAGTTTCCTTATTATTTTCCTGAGACATCCCTCTATAACAAAGAAAGTAAACAGTGCTTAATTTTTCCATACGTATCTCATCTTACGGTAACTACTAATGTATATTTTGAAGGTTATATGTGGCAAGGTGCATAGGAGATTCTGCTTCCATGATCCAGATCTGTATGACAGTCACACCCTACACAGAGTACAATACATACAGATCCCAAGTGCACAATCAACACTCACCAAGCTAAAGAATAAAAATCACATAACTGTGATCTGTTTTATAAATAAATGCACATCTCTGCAAATGTAACAACCAACAAGCACCTACTGGGAGGTTCTATGGGTGGGGAAGGCCCAGTTCTAATCTCCTACCAGTAACAGTCCTCTGAACATCTACAGGGGGCCATATACTACATCAGAAGTAACACTACTGGCTGCACTGCATTATCACACATATATAAACTTATAAAACCCCAGCTATGCCATCATTAAACTGTGTTTATTAAAGTTAGTGCAAGTTTACAGTAGTACTGGAGTGAAATTCAAAATAATTTCAAACAACCAAATTAAAAATAAAAACAAAAAACCCAAGTAGTAGCTGAAGTCCTTGAACTCCATAAGGCAAATGGGATCAACAGCTTTTATTTTATTTATTTATTTATTTATTTATTCGATTTCTATCCCGCCCTTTTAGACAGTCTACTCAGGGCGGGTTCCATTAAACATTATAAAACTAAAACAGTTAAAACAGTTCAAAACAATAATGTTAATAATGCTCAAGATGGAAAAACAGAAAATTATAACAAAAATAAAATCAAGTATTGACAGGAGGGAAGGCCTGCCTGAAGAGCCAAGTTTTTAATTGGCTCTTAAAAACACCCAGCGAGGGAGCCAGGCGGATCACTGATGGAAGGCTATTCCAAAGCCGAGGGGCCACTGCCGAGAAGGCCCGGTTTCTTGTTCTTGGCTTTTTTTGGAAATAAAAAAATTCCAATTCCTTTCCCTGAAGGTATCAATGCTACCATGAGATCCCTTTCATCATAAGGAAGCTACTGTGGGCTCTGGAACAAGGAGCAGTCTTTAATTTCTGAAAATTGCCATCACTGGTAAAATTATCCCAGTGGCACCAATTGTATGAAATTAAAGTCTCCCACCCATCTTACATTCACTAATGACTTCTCCATGACAAAAGAGATCCCACAGGAGCCTTGGGACTTTTGGTGAGAAGGGACTGCAAATGTATGGGGGAGGATCAACCTTACATAAGTTATGAAATGGGATTTCAGCCACCTTACAAATATTTGCCCCCAAACACACACACACAAAGATCAAAGTCTGATGGAGACAAAATGCAGTTGGGACAAAGGTAAGGCTGAAAAAGAGACGGTAGTCAATTGCAATTTCACGAGACAAAAGCAAAATTGAGGCAAAATTCAAAGAAACAAAACAAACAGACAAAAACGTGGCATTTTAAAGACTAACCATTATATTTTAACATATATTTTAAGGTGCCACACGTTTTTGTCTTTTTGTTTTGTTTCTTTGGATTTTGCCTGGTATGCTTGCACAGACTGACACAGCTACTTCTTCTAAAAATGCAAATTTGAATTTCAACCGACAGAAATTTTAGATCAAACTAATATTTGTACTTGAGCAATCATTGTAGAGAAGGACAGGACTATAAAGTGGAAAGAAAGAACTACCACCTCTTAAAATGGATGAAACCCCAGGAAAATCTAGCCCTCTGTCATGCAGCAAACTCAATTGCCTGGAAGTCATTTAATAGGCTATGGACCAAGAGAGAACCAAGATGAACCTATGGACCAAGGCTATGAAGGCTATGGACCAAGAGAGAACCAAGATGAACCTAAGCAAATGAGGCTTTTGCAACAACACTTTTCTTTGCAAGTGCAGAGAAGACCAGGCAACTTCACATCTACATCCATCAACACTATGTTCTATGCAAGATTTGATGTTAGCTGCCTGAATGCTCTTGGTGTTGCCCACTACTTGTCAAAAACTAATATACAACTGCTGTGCTTCTCATTCAAACAAAGAAACAAAGGTTGTAGAATTCACAGAAAGATTTCAAAAAATTAATACTAAAAGATGTGTAAAATTAAGCGAAGTACATTTGACTAAGTCATTAGTCTAGATTTGGTGAGTAGTCTAGATTTGACTAATGAACATGAATCTGCTTGGAAACATTGGCCAAAATCCTGTTGCTTTTAGCACGGCAAATCACACAAGAGCAGACTCACCAAATCAGTGGAGATTTGAGGAGTCAAAATCTATGCAAGTTCCACTGATTAAATTGGGAATACTAGAGTAGGCCCATTTGAATTAATGAACTTATGGAAAAGTTGGCTTACCAAATCCCATTGATTCAATAGACCTACTCTACTGTTATTTACTGTGCTAAGCAACAGGATTTTGGCCATTGAGTATAACAAGATCATATTCAATTTACTGAATATGAATAATTAACCAAAAGTTCTTAATTTCCCAAGAACTGATTATGAAATAATTAAAAGTAACCTAAAACATATGCAATTCAGAGGGTCAAATGTCTGAAGAAACTTGGAAATTAGTCAAAAGCTGTATAATAGCAGACATAGTAAAATGCACATAATAGACAAAAAAAACAAAGATTAAGCGCAAATAAATATAAGTACAGTAAACAGCAGGGTCAAGAAAGTTAGAAAAAGCAAAAAAAAATAACTGCAGGTGTGGCCTAAATTCAAGGCAGGCAACAATAAGGAAACATGATTTGCCAAACAAAATCTAAATAAAGCAAGTCAAAAGGACAAAAGTGTAATATTTGTGTACTTGAAAACAAAAGAAGCAGGAAGTAAGCTAGCTGGTATTAGCCATGATAATTAGAAATTTATGTTCCAAAGGCAGACTTTCTTCTCTTATAGGACAGAGGGTCCAAAAATCAAGAAGGATGGCTATCACCATCCTGCTTGTGAGCTTCCCAAAAGTTGGGAGACAGAACATTGGAGTACATGAAAATTGGTTTGACACAGTAAGGTGTTTTGTTTCCTTCACGGAGTCCATGGCAAGGTAACAAAGCAAAGGTTCTTTTTTCTCTAGGCAGCTTATTATTCTAATATGGGATATTTCACATTCAACTGGATATTCCTCAGATTATTCCCATACCAAAAACTAAACACAGCATAGCATAAACTAAGAAGGCCAAAACTGGCACTTGTAATACTGTCAAACAGCAAACTTTACATAAAAATATCTACTTCCAAAGAGGGGAAAAATGAACAAAATCACATTTTAGTCAATGTTAATATAAACAACACTTTATTATCCTAAAATTAATTTTATCTATTGTTATAAAACACTAAATTCAACAAGTTCTTACCAGCTTACTGTAATGGTATTTACAGTAACCACAATACTGGACATTATCTGCACCATTACCTTCTTCTTCACAAAGAAGACCTGCAAATTGTGCACTGAGAAGGAAAAAAATTAGGATAGTCAGACAGTAAAGATAAACCACTCAACAAAACATTCAAAACATACTGTTCTTTAGGCCAGGGGTCCCCAACCCCCCGTCCACGGCCCAGTGTCGATCCATGGCCTGGGCCGGACTGGGCCGCGGAGACAGATCTCCCACCCCCGCACGCACTCCCGCCCCCTGCACAGCCCCTTTGCGCCTGCACGTGAGCGAGCACCCCCACCCTTTCTCGAGTACGCGCATGCGCCCGCACGAGCGCCCCACTGCTCCTTTGCACATGTGTGCAAGTGTGCACACGTGCGCAAGCAAGCACCCGATCCTTCGCGCATGCGCAGGGGGTGCCCCGCCTTCCCCAACCGGTCCGTGGAGTTAAAAAGGTTGGGGACCTCTGCTTTAGGCAGTCTCTACTCCTGGCCTATGCATAAAAATCTGCATTTGAAAGTCAGTAAAATCTACTAAAATAATTGGGAGTTGCTTTCTATCCTGTATTAGGGGGAGGAGAAAGTCCTCATAATCTAGCTACAGAATGGTATACGAGATTGAATTATGGAGCATAAAAGGAACATGCAACAACAGCTAGACAAAATCTGAAAAGTAAAGCCACATCTACTGTGTAACAAAACTACATGGCTCAGAAAAAAACCCAGCAGGATCCCACTTACCCCAGATATTGTTTACTTACCATGTTACATGGAAAGCCTGACGACATCCGTGCTTATTACACGTCATGCAAGCACCAGTCGCTGCCTTACTTTCTCTGCCTTGTTCATCACATATATAACATGTCTATTTAAAAAAGAAAAAGAAAGTATAAGCACCCTGTTCTCTTCAAACAAGCTGAAATTGAAATGAGTAAATAATACTCCCTTATGCAACTAAAACAAAACAGGACAGTGCTCCATTTCTCAGGCATACTAACTTAATCCTGTATCTGCATTCTGAAATAATTCTTGACTGTCTGGAATTATGTGGAATGTCCTGTATGAATTACTATTTCACTAATACAATAACTCACAACGTTGATAAACACCTCCTCATTATATGTATGTCCCCACACCTATAAAACATGGTTGGTTCTGGCAAAGAGACCACCTAAAAGTGAGGAACAACAATTTATTTATTTATTTATTTATTTATTTATTTGATTTATATCCCGCCCATCTGGTATATTCTACCACTCTGGGTGGCTCAAAAACAATGAGGTTTTTGAAATTGCACATTGTGGCCTAAATCCAATTGTTAGACTTAACTAAAACAAACCCATTGGCTGAAATTCTGTTGTACATTTAAGCAAGCAGACTGCCATAAATTAAGAAATCTCTGTCAATACTAGCTGAAATCCTGTTGTGCAACTTTATGCAGTGCAAGGCTGATGATGTAGCCAGTATCTGCTGCATACGGAGTCATGCAACACGATATGAAACAGATGTCTACAGAGATTTCTTAATTTACAGCAGTTTGCCTCTAAAAGTTATACTATTTGAAGAACTGCACAACAGGATTTCAGACACTGAATTAATGGGGCTTACTTTAATTATGACTTGCCCACTTCCCATGCATTCAGTGGGTCTACTTTAGCTGGAATTAACTATTTGATTTCTAGCTACAGGATGGGCAAGAAGAAACACCAAACAGTAATGTGTCTATATGGTAAATAACAAGTGACACCAGCCTCAGAAGTGACACATATGGATGCTAAGAGAAGAATTTATATAAAACTGCTAAATACAAGATACAAGGCAGCTGGGCACAAGAACTTGTGGAAGAGTTTCCAGAGACATCTCTTGTAACAAATACTGAATGAAACCATGGCCCTTGGGAATGTAACACTTGTGTGAGAATGGAGGCACACTCATGACAAATGTTTTGAAGCTGCTGGATTATATCTCCACAGCCCAGCTATTGCCACTGAAGAAGATACCTCCTGCGTTGAAACACATCTGGAAACTTCATATGGAGGCTGACTAAATGCTTTCAAGAAAGAAACTTTTTTTCAAACTCTTACTTCAAATTCTAGGAATCAGAACCTGGATAAGCCAGTGTCTCTGAAGTGTTACTTTCTTTTATACTGTTTGAAACCTTTTAGTTACAGTTTGGCTTTAATATTTTTTTTTACCCTTTAGTAAAGTCATCAGAAATTTCCTATCAAAATTCAGCAGCAAGGTTTTGGGAGGTGCCTTCAACAAAAAAAAGCTTTGTGCTACTTCCACCACAAAGGCACATGAATGCGTGAGCTGTGGAGGTGACAAACCTGTGACTATCTGACTTCATGCCTCACAACAATGCAACTTCCCCCTGCTTATTTAACTTATATGCAGAATACATCATGCGAAAGGCTGGACTGGAGGAATCCCAAGCCAGAATTAAGATTGCCGGAAGAAATATCAACAACCTCCGATATGCAGATGATACCACTCTGATGGCAGAAAGTGAGGAGGAATTAAAGAACCTCTTAATGAGGGTGAAAGAGGAGAGTGCTAAAAATGGTCTAAAGCTCAACATCAAAAAAAAACTAAGATCATGGCCACTGGTCCCATCACCTCCTGGCAAATAGAAGGGGAAGATATGGAGGCAGTGACAGATTTTACTTTCTTGGGATCACTGCAGATGGTGACAGCAGCCACAAAATTAAAAGACGCCTGCTTCTGGGGAGGAAAGCGATGACAAACCTAGACAGCATCTTCAAAAGCAGAGACATCACCTTGCCGACAAAGGTCCGCATAGTCAAAGCTATGGTTTTTCCAGTAGCGATGTATGGAAGTGAGAGCTGGACCATAAAGAAGGCTGACCGCCAAAGAATTGATGCTTTGGAATTGTGGTGCTGGAGGAGACTCTTGAGAGTCCCCTGGACTGCAAAGAGAACAAACCTATCCATTCTGAAGGAAATCAACCCTGAGTGCTCACTGGAAGGACAGATCCTGAAGCTGAGGCTCCAATACAGTGGTGCCTCGCTAGACGATTGCCTCGCAGGACGAGGAAATCGCTAGACGATGCCTTTTTGCGATCGCTACTGCGCTTCGCAAAACGATGGTCTCCTATGGGGAATTTTCGCTAGACGATGAGGTTTCCCCATAGGAATGCGCCGACTAGTGGTCAAAAGCTGTCAGTGCATTCCGACGGGGACCCGCGCTCGCTAGACGATGTTTCCCTATGGGAGATTTTCGCAAGACGACTGAGTTTTCCCTTGGAACGCATTGAAGAGATTTCAATGCATTCCAATGGGAAAACGTGCTTCGCTAGACGATGTTTTCGCTAGACAGCGATCTTCGCGGAACGGATTAACATCGTCTAGCGAGGCACCACTGTACTTTGGCCATCTCATGAGAAGAGAAGACTCCCTGGAAAAGACCCTAATGTTGGGAAAGTGAGAAGGCAAGAGAAGGGGACGACAGAGGACGAGATGGATGGACAGTGTCATCGATGCGACCAACATGAATTTGACCAAACTCCGGGAGGCAGTGGAAGACAGGAGGGCCTGGCGTGCTCTGGTCCATGGGGTCACGAAGAGTCGGACACGACTTAACGACTAAACAACAACAATGATTTTTCAGGATGCTCGTAATATAAGACCTATCCCAAAAAATAAGCCCTAGTTAAGTGAAACCCTGCCCTCCACCATTGTGCAGCATTGTGCAGCAACCAGGAGATGACATGACTGTATTTGAATAAATGTAGATTGTTGTATGTGAGCAAAATAAAACATGCCCTGAAAATAAGCCCTAATGCGTTTCTTGGAGCAAAAATTAATATAAGACCCTGTCTTATTTTCAGGGAAACACGGTATCGAACAGTGAAAAATTTCCCCTTTTTGAGCAGCACCGACAGTATGGCCCTAACTCCATCTCTTCTTGAGCAGTATAAAATATCTAGATCAATTTTAGTCTGGAAACTAGATCACACAAAGCTGCCTACTTTCTCTGGAAGAAGGTCAAAAGCGACTGGAACTAAGCATGTTCCTAGCCTTCTTAAAAGTTTCCAGTATTATGAAATACTGTATCATCTTTCGTCAACTTGAAGAAATGGGAAATGGAGCTACTGAATTGGGACTGAGGAATTTATGGTCTTCCAGGTGTTGCTAATCTTCAATCACCCATAGGTATCAAATGAATAGTGAGGTACCATGGTTTACTTCAGCAGCATCAGAACAACCCATGTGTGATCTGGTGACTGCACTTGTATCAAGTAGATGCAATCTGAAAAGATAAGCTGGGGATTTCTGCTCTGTGCTATGGCTTTCACACCACAGGATTTATAGAGCTCTGTGGAGTTTCCCATATTAATTAACAACTAATACAGGTACAGAGAATCTGCATCACCCCAGACACTATTAGCTTACAAAACCCAATAATCTTTCACCATTTGCCAAGCCAACTAGGAACAGATAACAGTCCAACCATATCTGAAAAGCTAAGGTCTCCCCCTGAAGTCCTCTAGGGCAGCGTTCCCCAACCTTTTCCTTAGTGCGGCCTGGTGGAGCCTCTGAGGAAGGTGGGGTGGCCCCTCGCGCTCGCACTCTCCGCGGCACGTGCGAAGCGGTGGGGGGTGTCCCCCCAGCACTTCGCGCATGCGCAGGAGCGCCTGCCCACCCCTTGGCCACCTCCCGGCTCTTGGCCACCCCCACCCCCGTTACCCGCCGCCGCCGCCAGGAGGCCAGGAGCCGAAGCACCCAGCGGGTGCTTCAGCTGCTGGCCTCCCAGATCTTGGCCACCCTCACCCCCGTTGCCGCCGCCAGGAGGAGAGCAGCCGGAGCACCCGGCTCTTGCCCTTCCTCCCGGCTCTTGCCCGCCGCCGCCACCGGGAGGAGAGCAGCCGGAGCACCCGGCTCTTCCCTTCCTCCCGGCTCTTGCCCACCACCCCCACCACCCCCCGCCGCCGCCGGCGGGAGGAGAGCAGCCGGAGCACCCGGCTCTTCCCTTCCTCCCAGCTCTTAACCACCACCCCCCACCCCACCCCCCGCCGCCGCCGGCGGGAGGAGAGCAGCCGGAGCACCCGGCTCTTCCCTTCCTCCCGGCTCTTGCCCACCACCACCCCACCCCCCGCCGCCGCCGGCGGGAGGAGAGCAGCTGGAGCACCCGGCTCTTGCCCTTCCTCCCGGCTCTTGCCCACCACCCCACCACCCCCCGCTGCCGCCGGCGGGAGGAGAGCAGCCGGAGCACCCGGCTCTTCCCTTCCTCCCGGCTCTTAACCACCACCCCCCACCGCCGCCGGGAGGAGAGCAGCCGGAGCACCCGGCTCTTGCCCTGCCTCCCGCCTTTTTTTTTTTTTTTTTTGGTCTGTCTTCGCGGCCCGGTCAGGCTCGAGCCACGGACCGGCAATGGGCCGCGGACCGGGGGTTGACGACCTCTGCTCTAGGGCAGTGGTCCCCAACTTTGGGCCTCCAGATGTTCTTGGACTACAACTCCCAGTAGCCTTCACCACCACCTGGCACTGCTGATGGATGTCTGATCACAAGACAACATTTTACCTTTTCTGGAAAGAACTACTCTTCCCCTTAAACAAGATTCAAAACTCAGATTTGGTTTCGTCCCCGCATAGCTGATGCATGTATGCCCAAGCAGCAGCCAGAATGAGGAATATTTTTTCCAATAAGCACATCAGATACATTTTTATCTTGTACCACAGTAATTCTAATTTAATAACATCCAGACTAACTTACTCTAATGTGGTACATATGGGAGCAACCAGGCTACTAACCACTATAATTTATCTTTTCATTCTAATTTAAAGATCTTAATTTGCTCTGTTTATTTTTTGATAGAACCTTAAAAGTTAACCCCTGTTCAGGTGTTTGAAAATCTGGTAACATATGTACAGGAGAATGCCTAGCCCTACTCCCTTTAGTGTTGCTTTCCTCATGTGATAAGTGACACAGTCTGAAGTCCAGAGGCTCCCATTCATGTGTAGGTTCTGCATTCAAGCAAGAACCAGATTTTCTAGAGTTCTCACTTTCATGTTGAGCCTACACATCAGCAAGAACCTGTCCTCTTCAACTGATCAGTCAACACGTGAAGAAAGAGAACACAGGGGTGGGCAGGTGAGGAACTCCCTCTGCACATTTTGACAAAAGAGGATTTTTGAATCCTTGAAAAAGGGCCCATTTCTGATCTACAAAGCCCTAAACAGTTTGGTATATGTTAATGAATGCCTTATTTTGCATAAACCTGGCCAGAAATTCTGGTCTAAGCCCTTCTATAGGCACGCTGAGATTAATTTTTACCAGAGCAATTGGCTTTCTATCATTGCCCCATCTACAGAAATCCCAAGAGATGTCTAACTGATACAATATGCCTTCCCTTAGCCACCAAACAATTTCTACCATGTTAACCCAAGCCCTTGGAAGCTGGGTTGTGGGTGTTTGTTTTTAAATTACTGAGTACTACCCTGTTTCTTCGAAAATAAGACCTAATCTAAAAATAAGCCCTAGTATTTTTCAGGATGCTCGTAATATAAGCCTGTAGCGGTCACCCTGTCACGAATATTCAGCAGCGCATTTGCATGAACCAATAGGGAGCTGTTGGGAGGTGGAGTCAGCTATATAGGAGGGGGGCTGTGGCAGAGTGTGAGAGAGAGAGAGTTTTGAGAGCAGATAGAAAGGTTTGAAGAGAAAGGTAGATAGTTTGGGTTTTGAGGCAGAGAGTTTAGGGAGTGAATAGTCAGAGTCTTATCTGTATTAGTTAAGATAGAAGAGGTTAAAGGAAAATACCGAACGCTTTGTGTAACTTTAAGAATGTGCTTAAGAACCATTCCTAAAACAACTTGTAACCAATAAACCTGTTTTTATTTCAAAGTTAAGTACTGAATGGACCTCAGTCTTTCATAGGAAACATAGTTGGTAAAGAGATCAACTGGTGGCAGCGTGGTAAAGGACGTGTTGGGATACTCGCGTGAGCTCTCTGTGTGGTGAAACAAGCAGGGGCCACGGGGTAAACGTCACAAAGCCCTACCCCAAAAATAAGCCCCAGTTCAGTGAAACCCCTCCCTCCACCATTGTGCAGCAACCAGAAGAAGATGACATGACTGTATTTGAATAAATATAGATTGTTGTACATGAAAAAAATAAAACATCCCCTGAAAATAAGCCCTAATGCATTTTTGGAGCAAAAATTAATATAAGACCCTGTCTTATTTTCGGGGGAAACATGCTACAACTAGTAAAAGGGCACTAAATCTGGAATATGTCTTGTGAATTTATCTATAACTGTAAGCTGTGAAAGTTTTCAAGTTTTTACAATATCAACTTCCCTATTCTCATCAACTCTATCCCCTTCACCATTCTTCAGTTTCTTCTTTCATATTCTACTGACTGTAATTAATGCCTCCATCCTTCAGTCTAGAATTCCCTCCACCTTTTTACTAACTTTGATCAACAATTTATCTTTCAACATCTGAGGCACTGTGATTTGGAAAGAAATGGCCCCTACAATATCAAAACCAGTCCAGTCAATTTTTCTCCCTCTTGTCTATCTCCTCTTTAACTTCTGCTTCACTTTCTAACACTGCACGGAGAAAGACTCTGGCATGGAATGATCTGTGCTTTGCCTTGCTTTAACTACAGTGATTAAACTACAGTACTACAGTGAAAACTCTACTCATAATCCAGGTTCAATTCCTGGTAGCTGACTCAAGGTTCACTCCAGCCTTCCAAGGTGGGTAAATTCAACCCACAGCTTGCTGGGGGGGAGGGGGGCAATGTGTAGCCTACATAATTAACTGTAAACTACCCAGAGTGCTTTAATCACTATGGGGCAGTATATAAGCAGCATGCTTTTTTTTTTACACTTCCCACTCTCTCTAGCAACTGGTTAAACTGTGCTAGACCATGACATTAGCCTCCTTGTGGTGCCATGCCAGCTAGGCTCTCGGCTTTCCTTCTCTCTCTCATTCCATCCCCTTTCGGGACTCCTAGTAGCAAACCCAGATAGTTCTTGCATTTCTACTAGTGGTATTCAAAGAAGAACTTCCCTCCAATGTGACTAGCATTACATTTTTTAAAAAAGGCTATACTTGGCAATTTTCTCTTCTATTAAGTTTTTAAAACTGCAAGAGCACCTCAATACATGGACTGACGATGCCATCTTTGCTTCCTGACCTACAGTATTTTTCTCGCCCATCAACTGCACATATCCTCTCTTTTTCTAGCCACACCATTGCTTGTTCTCCTTCCACTTTCCACTTCTCAGTCTCCAGCTCCTCTTGTCCCCAAGTGTGTGAGAGACTTACAGCAACAATAGAGTAAAGAAAACATGAATGGTAATTTCCCTCAGGATACAAAATGCTCATGAACACTGAAGAACATAACGAGAGTCCTCTTGGATCATACCAATGGTCAAGACAGGAAGGTGTGTTCTATCAAATAGGGGTAGCCCTGCCTATTTAGTTACTATTGAAAAGGATTAGATACTGAGACCCTTCTGTGATAATATAACAAAAAACAGTAGAAATTTTTATAAAATGACATTGCTATGCTGTCTGTACAATGAGTTTTTAAAATATATATCCACTCTTCCACAAAGAAGAGAAAATGTTGCATTTTACAAATGCTTAATTCACAGACATCGTTGCTTTTTCCTTCAAATTTCACTATAAAATTCTCATAGCTTTTTGCTCTATCACATTTATCTCTTTAGTAGTTCTGTAGAAGAGGGTACATAAGATAAAATATGTGAAGCAACCCATCCTTTTCAGTGTCAAACAGTTAAACAAATGCCCACTAGCAAAACCTGGATAAGGTTATAAATAGGCATCAAAGAAACAGTAAGGACTCTAGGGTCTCTTTGCACTTACACTCGCATCTGCATTAAATGGCAATATCCATAGAGTTCCTAGCAGCACACCACATATTTTGTTCTGTAACTATTACTCATTAGCTGCAGAGTGTGCATGCAATGTGTGTGCATAGTAAAGAACCAGCATGTTTCTCTCACATTTTAGGAAATACTGCAGCTACATATGGTACACAGATATATACCTTCCAATCTGCATAATATATGAAGTAGGATTTGCAATGTTCAGAATATGCTTCAGATTATATGATTAAATGGTTCTCCCAGCACAGTCTTAGGCATTCTTGAGACAAGGCATACTTGAGACAAGTTTTCTTTTTTTTTTCCTTTTTTTTTTTTAAAAAAAGGTTCTGTAAAACCATGAAAATACCATACATATTTATCACATTAAGATCATCCTGAACAATCCAATCAACAGATATGTGCATGCAGAGAACTGTCTATGTCGACCTATGTGTATCTATTGACTAGGAATACTTCCTGATCAATGCTACCAGCTTTTACAGAGTGAAACATTTGTATATTAGAGGGGGAGAAGGAGAGAAGCAAAGAGAGAAAAAGCTCAAGCAGAAACACAGTCCCTATTCTAAACAGTTGATGAGTGCTGCCAAACCTGACAAACACAGGTGAATTGCACATTGTTTCTTATCCTCCAAAGAACCATACATGAAGCAACCAACCATGCTTCAACACAAAGAGTCACTGGAACTGTATTCCCCTCGCTGCACAGAACAGCAACACAGTATGAAACTGTACCATGGCCAAGTAAAAGAAGACTCCTTTCTGTGAATGAACAATTTTCACATTTCATTTCCATTACTGAAATATACTTAGAAGAAAATATGATGTGGGAGGGGAAGGGGTTCAAAAATGTTATTTAAAAGAGTCAATCAGAAACTGTACAGTGGAAGTCACCAAAAGTTGAACATAACAAAAAAGTCAAAACACTTGTGAATCTTTTGAGGGACTCCTGGAAATTATGTCAGAGAAAGCTGAGGCAAACAAACTCATGCAAGTAACTTCCTTTATGTCAACAGAATTTACTTTTTTTGAACAGTTGATTCTCTCATCAAAATATTTTGATATTCCCGTTCAATTTCAAAAGCAGCTTGTCACACACAATCCAGCTACTGTTTAAGGGGAAAAAAGTCTAATCCCTAAATTCATTAAATCAACTGTACAGCTCTTTAAACTCTAACTTGTGTGGGATGTAACATTCTATATAGTCTTATTTTTTGCATTATAATACTTGACATCTTATAAAGTTTAAACTATTGAGAAGGTATGTTAAAAGCTAATATTTGATTGAAAGAGCAGGCATAGTTAGCTGAGGAATGATATCAGGGAGGAGTCTCAGATTTCTATACTGTAACATACTCCCTGTGCATCTAATGATCTTCATTGGGGCTGTATTGTATTCATACATATACTTGATCTCCTTGATATCATGGCCTTTTCCCCAGACTGAAGGAGATGGGATGGATCATTAAATAAGGAATACCATGCACAGGCAATTTCACTCAACTACATGGCAGAGAATCATGTTATCTTGCTCTATCCACCACTACTCCTTTGCAACATCTGCAAGTTTGCAATCACATTTACCTATTGATCTACTCACTGAAAGATCTGAGTCACCATATCTATACAGTCTGCTTTCGCACAAATGCCTCCATATTAGTAAGATACGAATGTGTACCCAAGGCCCAAAGGCAGGATGAACCAATACAATCAAAAGTGCCTATCATTCAACTGACTTCTCATGGGACTTTTATATGTACAGTAGCAGGAAAAAAGGATACCACACAGACTTTCCCAATAACAAAACAGTTGCTCAAAGATGCTTGTTTTTTAAAAACAAATAAGAGGTACAAAGACCACTATATAAGAAGAAATGTAGAAAACTGAAAAGGCAAGAACAGGTTAATATTGTTTATTTCCTTAATATCCAATTCTATTCTCTATTAAGCATTTAATATAAGCCTTTATTTTCTTATTAAGGGATTTATCAATAATTCTCAGTACTAAATACAGTGATTACTCATCAAATAGAAAATGTTGTAATATTTTATTAATCACCTTGGAAAGCTACTTGATCACAATAAATGCTCTAGTCTATTCTGAAAAATATTAGCTAAATATGTAGTAACTGATATAAATTACAGTGTGATATTACAGAATAATTTTACTAATTGAGTTTCATATAAATTTTTTTAAAGAAACTGCAAGACTAACAAAACAAACTATATTTGCCTTTAAACAGAAGTCTGTAAAATTATCAAATATTTACTTTATATAAAGAAAGTAAATATATTTAAAAAGTAATGTAATTATACCTTATTATAACGATCATGAGGGACAGACTGCAACACGATAGGTTCCATTGTTGAAACATTTGCAAACTGCACCTCGGGAATGTACAGAGCACAAACCACATGAGCCCAACCTGTAAAAAGTTATCTGTATTTTATTCTTAAAGACTTTTGACAACACAAATAGAACAATTTGAATTATATCAAAGAACTTGTTTAACAATATGTGTATTTCAACTGTCCATTAACACATAAGAACATGCAGAGACAGATAAGATTGTAACACATTTCAAAAGTATCACGATCCTAACCTGTAAAAAACTGATACAAATTAAATGTCTTTGCAAATCAATGCTGTGATCTTCTATGCAGTTCTTATTTCTCATTAATTTCTCATTAAAACCAGTGGGGTTAAATATGCATAAACGGGAACAAACCCCATGACATCCAATGGTTTCTCTTCATGGAAGCTTTTCCGTAGGAAAAAATGGATTTGTGCTTCTGCTCCTGTTACTTACTTCTAAGATGTCACATATGTTGCTATTTACTGTCCTAGGACATTTTAGGTAATAAAGCAGTATATTCCTCTTTTCAGTAATTTCTAACGATACTTCAAAGACAAGTAAGATATTCCTCTGATTTCCCCCCCCCCCCCCAGGGAGTCTTGATCCATATAAGAGACTATCTTATATTTCAGGTATTTTCTGGTTCCCATGAAATGTGTGTTCACTTAATAAAATAATGTAACCATGTCTCCTACTATTTAATTGCATAAAGAGCTCAGCATGACAAATTATGTTGATATTTAAGATTTGTCCATATTCTGTACTGCTTTATATAGGGATTTCCCAAGCAGTTTAATACACCAATTCCCCAACATGAAAAGTAGCAAAATAGTAGCAGTGTTCAAAGCATAATCACATCTCTGCACAATATATTAGGTTCTGATCCTTGACCACCGGACATCTGTTGTAACACTTCCCCAGTAGAAAATGTTTTGAGGGCACACAGAGAAGTGTATTAAAATTATCACCTATCACAGAGATGAGCAGGCTTCAAGCAAGTGGGATCTACTTTGTATTTTACTAGAATACCTAGAACCATCAATCAGAGCAAAATGATGGAGAGAAATAGTAGAGTTAACTACCTACCATACGACATAAGCCATACTACATAAGACATATATACAAATGCTATATCTGTTATTACAGATGACAGTAGATAAAAATAAATGATTTTTAAAAAATAATCAATTTAAATCATAAAAAAATTGGATGTTTAAAAAAATTAAACCAAATCTGCCGTTACACATCAGAGACTCTAACAGGAAATTCTCCTGAGCGGCTAGATGAGCTACGTTAACAAAACAGTCAAAGCCATTCAGTTAATATTCAAACTTTATAGTGATGAACAGTAAGCTAAAGATTTTTTTTTTTAATTCCATTTTACTAGCAATTGTTAAACTACTGGGACTCAGAAACCCTTTGCTACCTACTATAAATCGCTCAGGTATCTACCAGTAACCTCCAACGTACTTCTTCCCCATTTCTGACTACGAGATGTCTCTCGTGTTCTTGAAATTGTATTCTGTCCTAGCAATATTTATTCCCTTGTCCTCTCCAATCCTTTCCAGCTGCATATCCCCTATTTCTTCCTCTATAAATTTTTGTTCTTCACATTCTGATCTTCAGCAAAGTCGTTCTGGGGCACAATCAGTCTCACATTTTTGTGCTGTCTACAATCAGCCAGCCATTCTTTGTCCCTTTCTTCCTACTTCCTCACAAACATTCTCATTTACTTCTGCTTCTAGGTCCTCTAAGAACAAAAATTATCTCAGAATTCTAGCCAGCGCAACTTGGTACAACCTTAAAAAATATTCATGAATAGGAAATAACATTTCAGAATTGCTACACAGCACATCTGCTGCCACAGATAATGTAATAAAGTACAATTATCACTAGAAGTATCTTTCAGCTTCACATTTTAAAGCCAGTAAACAGGGACAGAGGACATGATGCAGAAATATGTTGAGAGCATGTGGGGAGACAGGTAGCTTTATGCAACATTTTCCAACACTATTTACAAATATATGTTAAATAGAAATTATATGTGATGTTTTAAGGCATACACACAAAAACTTGGTACATGTGTGACACTTTGCCACAAAGTTTGAATAAGCCTATTACAAAGTATGCAAATAATAAATTGTCACACCAAACTTCAAAAGAGACTGTATATTAACATACTCCAAGAGTCAAATATAATGCACTGGCATATCCAAACTAAATATGGCATTACACATATTATAGGCCATTGATTTGTTGGGTTTTGTCTACTAAACAGCAGTTGCAGATGACTGGATCTGGACCATGGAGCAGAGGGGGTCCCTATGCCCTGCCGCAATCTCTATGTACACTAGTTCCCCAAGTGCCTATTGTATGCCCTGGGAAGAGAGTTGCTTTCGGTTCTATTACAGAAATCAAGCCCCAAGAGCATGTTATGTACATAATATCACTTCCACTTAGTCCCTCAGGCCTCCCTCCCAGGGAGCTCCAGCAATACTTCCCTTGAATAAAACGCCCTCTCCTTCTGCCAGCCTCACCAAAAGTGAAAGAATGAGAAGAAAAATTGGAAGAATAGGAAGAATTAGAAAAACTGCTGCCTCTACACAAAAACAATTCTCACCTCCACCTGAAAAATGGACCCTATGATCTAGTGACACTGCATTCAATTCCAGTAATCTAAAAACAGTTTAAAGAAAATAAAATTAAGGAGTAGAAATGTAGCAACTTCACAGAAACATGAATATGAATGTAACTTTTTATCTGACCTAACAGAACAGCGACTCTCTGGAAGCATTTTCCTTTCACAAGACAGACATCTGCAATACCCTTCTTATCCCAGAAAAAAAACATCAAAGAGTTACTTCAAAGGTCAAGTTTTTAAGCCCAAGTGATTCCATCCTCAGCAATATGTACATGAGGATTTTGTCCCTTCTTCAAAATGTCAATTGTCCAAACCAATGCTTATTTCCTAGCCACTCTCAGATCCATCACAAACTCTTTTTCCTTCATGGCCAAATCCCTCTACAAGTTGTTTTCTGCAGGGTGGGGGTTGTGGGTTTTCTGCCCTTATTTCTCTTCATACCCCTTTACATCTCAAAATATCCCTGACCATGAAAAGTTCTCCCCCTAAATGACTACCCTTTCTCTTTTTTCCCTTTAGTACAGGAACTATGTCCTTGAACATACAAGATGCTGCTTTCCTACATCAAATCCTATCTCTTCATGAAGCCTCTGGCACAAGCTGTATGAATGCAATCATATATGCTTATTCAAAAAGCCAGTATCACTGTGTTCAGTAGAGCTTATTCTCAGGAAGACATAAATAGGATCGCAGAACTTCCGTACATTAGTTTAACTGTGGCTAAGTATATGTAAGTAAAAGAAAGAAATGCATACTCTATGCTTGCATTCATCTCCCTCCACTGCCAATGTTTCTCTACTTTTGCATTTATCTCTCTACACCACCAGTGCTATTTCTTCTATGTTAGATTGTAAGCCTCCCAGTATAGAAAACTGACATCTTAACTTCATAATACATGAAGAACTCAGATAAAGTCATCTAAAAAATAATATTTCCTACCCCAAAGAGGCAAAATACATAGTGCAGCCAACCTTCTCTCTAATTTTCAGTGCTGCTGAGCGGGGCTCCTCCCCTCTTGCACATGACTCTGCTCTCCCCCCATGCATGCAACTCTGCCTCCCTCGCAGGGTTCCGTCATGACCAGAACCAAAGGGGCTGGAAACTATCGCTGTGAGTATACGGAGGAGGAGGAAGGCTGCCCAAAGGAGGGCAGAGTCACACACAGCCATGCACCTTACAAGGAACCTTGATTGCAGCATCTGCTGGACCAAAACAGGACACATACATAAATACGGTACCTTTTGACATTTAGGTTCTTAGTGGCAGAAAAAAACCTGAGGCTCTGCTGTGTTCCCTGATAGTGAGAGGATTCTGAGATTCTGAATCCTCCAAAATAGCTTAAGGATTTTTTAAAAATCCTGAAAATTTGATTACAGATTTTTAAAAATTTGTTTGGGCCCACACACATTTACATTCACTCCCACAAAAATACATACTTCCCACTTCATATCAGCTCTTTATTTATTTTTTTTCCTCCAGAGACTGGCAAATCTCTCTAGGGCTACCCTGTCAGAAAACAGCACAAGCTAAGTTCCAAAGTCACCTTCCAGAAAAACTGCAACAGGAACACCTGGGCAGCAGGAGTGGGTTTTCAACTACACAGGCAACCAGGCAAATGTTTAATTACAAAGCCCATGCAATCTCCCAGGTTATTTACAAAGCCTGAATCCAGTTAGAGTGTTCGGTATGAGTTGAGACTCACTGGAATCAATGGTGATTTAACTTCAGACTATCTTGCTCCAATGAGACTTGGCCATAACTTATTTAAACCGGACTGAGGCTTTAACATGGGTACATAAATACAATTTGTGCAACTAGGGATATGCATGATTAAAATTTTAGTATTTCTCTCATTGCAGGGTCTTGCAGGAGATGTCTCTTTCATTTTCACATTTTCCATGTACCATTCATTTCCTTTTACATGAAAGGGAAAGCCTCTTTTGGATTCTCAATCCATGTTTTAATACTTCAAAAATCCTAATGAACCCTTCAAAATTACTCCAAAAAATCAGAGGCGGGGCAACAGAGAATCAATCTACTCCAAAAGCAGGCAATAGTATGTGAGGGGGAAAAATAATTCATCAGACATATGCAGACACTAGTTTCTAATATCACATTCATACCTGGCAACAGATGAGAAGCAGAAACCATCATCAAATTAACAGAATAAACACACATTAGATTAAACAAATAACAGTTTTTCAAAAGGTTGAGCAGTCCAGATAGAGAGAGAGAGAAAAGAAAAATCACATACACAAACACACATATATAGCCCTGTCTCCCAAAAAGAAAAGCAAGAAAAGCAACCAAACAAATAAAGGCAAAAAATATAATCAAGCCACCAAAGCTACTAGAATATGGTGAGATTTTTCTCCCCACTACCATGTGATGCACTTCTCAGAGTCCCAGAGGTAACAGCAGACAGGCCAGGTGACAGCAAAAATAATTCAAGAGAAGACCACAAAACAAAACCAAAGAGGAGGAAATTGCCAAAAAAAATCAGGGGCAAATAATCCAAACAATAATCTGAAGAAGGCACACTAGTACAGGCAGGATGCATGGCAGGAGCAGCAAAAAGTTAAAAATATTTTTTTAAAAAGTTTAAAAATCATGGAAAGAAACAAAAAAAGAGGAAAGGATCCAAGGCACAATAGGCAGACAGACAGCAATCAAAGATGGAATTCTTCAGGAGCTTAACACACACCACTCCCCTGAGAAACAACTGAAGGATAGAGCATTCCCCTTTGAGTTCCAGGCCCTTTTACAGATTCAAAATTCCCACCCACCCCAGGTGTTCTGATTGGGTACTAACACTATTAATGAAAAATTTCTCAGGCAATTTGACAAAGACTGTAAGGGCATCGAAAGGTTACATGAAAGAGGAAACAAGAAGCACAAACTTTGTGTAATGATTCATGTTTAGAGGGTTTTTTCCCACCAATCACCAAAAAAACGACAAATTACACAGAAGACAGCCTCTTTAGTGTTTCGGGTCTTTCATTTAGACATGAAAGGCCCATCTTAACACACAAGCACCACAGAATTAGAAAAGGTTTTACAATACACAAATACTTTTGCAACACTCAAAATAAAACTTCAAAGAAAGCATTCTATCAATTTACCTCAGAGACTGACAGACAGGAATCACTTCCTATCACCAACTCTCTATAAAGCTTATTTAGATACACTTTACAAGACCATAAAACTGAGCCTCCTGGCTGATGTAGTGTTGGAGGAGACCTTCACCTGTTGAATATCTGCTTGTTGTGCAGGTGTTAAAAGGACAGGTACCCTGTTAGAAGAGAGAGGTGGCAACTCTAGGAAGCACTTAAACGTAAAAACAACCAAACATAATACAAAATAGCACAATGCATTGAATAACATAATTGTGGAACATCACTGTCAGTCTCCTCACTGTTTTAAGCTCTAAATAAAAAACATCATGTCAACCTTCCAATCATTTTTTTCCTTCTTCAATGTAACAGAGAAACGAACAGAACAATGCTGCCTTTAAAGCAAAGCTCCAGTTGAATGTTTTTCCATCCCAAAGATTACAAAGAGAAGTACAGTGGACCCTCGACTTACAGAATTAATCCGTATTGGAACGGTGGCTGCAGGTCGAAAAGTCTGTAGGTCGGGGCTCCATTGACCTACAATGCATTGAAAACCGATTAATCCGTAACTGGCTGTTTTTGGTCCATTTTGTTTGATTTTCCAGTCTGTAGGTCGATTCTCTGGCCGCAAGTCGAACCTAAATTTTGCAGCCAGAGAAGTCTGTAACTCGAAAAGTCTGCAGGTCGAGCCGTCTGTAAGTCGAGGGTCCACTGTAAACAAACTCTTATTTCACCTCCACTAAAATGAACACGAACTGGAAGTACTTAGTATTGGAACAAGATGCAGCTGAACATTTGTCAAATAATATTTTCTCAAAGAGAACATAAAATAACACATGAAATATGTGTTATCCTTCATTCTACCATAACACTTTCTGGTATTTCATTTAAATACAAGGGCAAAAAACTACACTGTTGGCATGGCAAAATATTTATATACATAGACCAGAATATTAACTGCTTAAGTTACAATGCAAATTATCAAAGTATCACCATGTGTGAGAAATACATGTCAGGTTGACTTGCCATTCATGGAAACGAGAAAATTGCTTTGTTTTTTTTTACCACTGATAGATGAAGTTCTGTTGGAAAATCATTCTAGCTAAGTGTTTTTTTTTTCCTTGCTGTTTGCTTGAACAACAGCTTTGTGCTTTTAATAGTCCAAACTGTGTTACGGAATTCAAATCAGCATTTACAGTAGTTAAGAGTAACCAGGTGTTTCTAACAGAAGAGGCTAAAGTCAAACTAAACCTCTATTTCATATATTACAAGGTGCTTATTCCAGGTAATGTAGAAGATAAAGCCATAGCTTGCTCTCTGAAAACCTCTGGTGCTCATTTTTCAGTTCCCTTTTCTTCAAGAATTCATAATCTTATGTAACAAGACTAATATGTCCCATCTGCTTTCTGCCACTAGGAATAACATGTTCTTCTGCTAAGAGCCTGAGAAATCGACCTACTGTGTTTCTGGATATTGTTTATGAACAAAAAACAATATTCAAAGCCACTTTTAGTGAGCTAATAATTTTGTCAAAACATTTTCCCCCAGACTATTACATGTCAGTCTCTTATACCACTTGCTTTTCAGGCAATACCAAAAACAACTGGAAATCTTTTTGAAGACCTAAAATTATTGTAATGGTCCTCTCAATCAAGTAAGATATTCTTCCAAAGCTGTAACACAGAATATCCATATTTTAATATGTTTTACTAAATCTAGGGTTCTGAAATGCCACTATATGCTTGTTACAATTGCTCTCACACACTAGAAACCTTACTACTTGGGGGTAAACAACCTTTCTACAATTTCAGATATAAGCCTGGTAATCAGAACCTCAGGCGACTGAAAAGACAACATATGGGAAAGATCAGCAGTGATACTAATCACAGCTAACTTGCACAAGCAATTTTCTTATTGTTTCACTCTCACCAGAGTTCAGATATCATCATGGCTATCTGACTTTGGATTCGCACTCTCAAAACTAAAATGGTTTAAAACATATCTCAAAGCTGTTCTGGGCTAAAAATGTACTCACTTGAGATTTCAGCATCATTTTAGTGTCTGCCAATTTATACAGGACACAAAAGAAAATGTACTGCACTTTGAAGTGTCTCTCTCCCTCTCCCTCAATTCTTGCTCTTGGTCAGTTATTCATGTGTCCAGGAAGTGCTGGAGAGCCCTGGAAGATCATTGTGCTTTCTATAAATTGCCCATGAAGGAATAAATTATCTGTAAGTATACTGCAAACATATTGGGATGACCCTTCCCCATCATTTACAGAATCCATCTGGAAAATATTCTCTTAATAATATTAAGTATGTGCCATCAAGTTGATCCCAACTTATGGTGACCTTCATCAAGGTTTTCTAGGTATAAAAGCGCTCAGCGCTGATTTACCCATCCTCTTAATAGGTATCTGCAAATGTTGTCCTTAAATTAAAGAGAATGGCTGAATCTTTGAGTCAAGAGGATGGCTTTCTTCCTAAGGTGGTGCTGATCAACTGATTTGGATTAGATTGGGAAGAATTGTGGGGGGGGGGGCTGTTGCTTCATCCATGAAATTCTTGGGACAGATGAGCAAAGGAATGTCTAAGAAAAGCAGACTCTTAAAATGTGGAGCAAAATGCTGGGGGGGGGGGGGGGGATGTAAGAATGTACAGAAAGAAGACCCAGAATCTTTCTGTTAGTTTTGTATTACTCAGTGATGACTACAAGTCAATCCCAGTTCTGCAACAGATGATCCCACAACTGATGTTCAATACTATTCCAAGAATAACAAGTTTGTGAAAATTGTGCTGCCACTGCACTATTCCATGGCCCACTTGTTGATCTTATATTGTTCCATCAAATAATATTATTAGACAGTGCAATATCTAAATGCATACAGTTATACTGTATTTAGGTAAGCACACATACACACCATATAATAGTGCTGAATGCTACACTGCCAGCTTTGTCATAATGCAGCAGTCGAAAAGAATCAATCCTCACACTATTCGCAAAACTTTGCATGAAGATTGCAGAATGTAGGACAAACTCTAAAATTTAAAGTTCTGGCTATCTCAACACTGGCATTCTGAAGCTGAGATTAGCCAACCAATATTACAACATCTCATCTTTGGAAGTGGAGGGCTTCTCTACAAAAAAAGTTCACATTTATTAAATCAGCAGCAACTCTGTACCCTCCAAATGTCTTATACTACAAACCCCTTTAGCACCACTCAGCATGGCTAATGATCAGAGATTGTGGGAGTTGTAGTCTACAATACCACACTGAAGACACCACACTGCTTATCTCTTTATATGAAGTAAATTTATATCAAAATACAGCCATTATCAATTATAAGCAGTTATACAAATCAGATATTTTAGCAGCCAACTTTTGCATCAGGGTTTCCTTTTTTCCGGGTTTCCTTTTTTCTTTAAGACTGCAACACAGCCTTTAAGAAATTCACAGAGATAGAAAGCTGCTGACTCAAAAGCTAGCATGTGACATTCCTTACAAGCTTAGGAGATCCCTGCTCTAACCCTTTAAAAAATGACGACAAAATTATTGCATTGTTAGTTGGCTTTCAACCAAGCAGCTGCCTTCCAGAAATCCTGTTATAAAGCTGACAAAAAATGCTGTAGCCCAGCATTCCTGATCATCATCCAGTTGGAACAGATTTCAATCCAAGCACAAGCTTTAAATAAGCTGAGCTAAAAAGCTTTGTTGTACAGGCTGTATGTTGGCTTCCGAGCAAACTAAAAGCAAGATTACCATAAAGTACTCAGTATTTGCAGAAACAAAGATTTACCTTTGTACATGCACCTTATCAATTAAATACACCCATCCACTGCAACTGTTTTTTCAGAGATACTGGGCTAAGGGTTGGGGAAATTCTGGCATCCATTTTTTGCTGAGGGTCCTTTACACAAGGCAAGAAAGACTGAACAAGTGAAACTTGAAGGGAGTAGTAGTGCAACTCATTTATCTATACAGTGATTAAACCCTATAGAAATATGGCAAGGTGTATACTTTCCAGGTATGAAAATCAGTTATTGTGCAAATGTTTACAGAGGGAAGAAAATTCTTAAATATAAGTGGTAGACAACTGAAAGCAGAGAGAAAAGACTGGAATACAAAAATTAGCAATACTACCAAAGTGTATATGAAGTTGCATCTGGATCTCCAAAACACCCTATCTACAGCTTTTAACAGCATACTCTGCCTGCTGAGTCTTTCCAGAGCTCAGAACATTGTTTTCAAATGAACTTTTTCTAGTCTTCACTAATTTGGATCAGCAACAGATATTTATAGTGACTCTTACCCCACCTACAGAAATATCTGTTACTAACATATTAGTATTGCCATTCCTCTCACCTACTTCTGCACATTTTTATTCAATAGCGAAAAGCATTCCCTTTAAGAATTTGGAACCTAAAGGGAGCTGCAGAGAATCAATTTGTTTCTCTTCCTGCTTCCTTGTCTGCTCTTTCTTGAAAACCAAACTACTTTCCCCCCCCCCCCCTTTTGGTTGAAAGCTCAAACCCAAGCTGTGTGGATCCCTCAATAAAGTAAAAACACTTGGGGAAGCCTCCCAGGAAGACCTTAGGTCTATCCCACTTGACTATGCAGAGGCATCTTACAGCTATAAATATACAATTATCAAGAATAGAGTTCTCTCATCTATATACACTTGAATGATACGTATCTAGTGTCTTCCCGGGTACCTTCAGGAAACTTCCACAACAGTTTTTATCTTTTTGGGAGAATTATGCAGCTTGAATTTCACTTTAAAGGAAAGGGGGTGGGGTAAGTTTGAGTTTCAAGAAAGAACAGAAGAAGGGAAACAGAGGTCAGTTCTCAGCAGGGAGGGAGGTCTGGATGAGTATCCCTCATTCCTGTTGCATGAAAAAGGGAATTTCTAGGAAAAAGAACCCTTGTTTGTAGCTGTTACTGCCAAAAAGAACTGATTACTTTTTTATGTATGACTTGTAACTTCCTCTGATTTCTGAGTCTCTTACTTTTATCTTTAAGGTTGCTTATCTGACACTTTATCTCTTGTATTTGCAGTACTGCCAATTTCACTTTTTTAAAAAATATTAGTATTTTACTTGCTTTTACATACTACTTTGGTTTTAAAGGTATGTAAATTCCATTAATAAAATATAAAAATATGTTAAGTCTATTTCAATTTGTTCATTCATCACTAAAGAAGTTGTATGTCATAGCCACAATGTGAAAAGTAATATGGTAGTTAGTCTATATACTGCCTTCAAAAACGGACAATAAAATTTTCCCAGGGCAAGAAAAAATGTGATTTTTCCTCACAAAACACACCCTTAATAAATACAATGTAAATCCTAGTGTTAAAATGAAAGTGATTTTCATTTTAGGTAGGCTTCTGAAAATAGTTCTAAAGTCTTCGGTATTTTTATAGCACATGTTCCAGAACACTGGTAACTTGGGCCTGATAAATTAAGTAAGATAGCAATTCAATATCTGACAACTCATTTATATTTTTTTAAAAAAAAACTGGTATGCTGCCAAACATGGCTCCATGGATCCTCCAAGCTGACTAATTATCATGCAGCAAACTTAAAAACAGTATCTATTTAAGATTAATATATATATACAAGACAAAATTTAAAACCTATCTGGTTCAATATTCCACAAATATAAGAAAATATACTGTATCAGCAAGGCCTCACATGTTTCTCTCAGAGTTCACTGAATCAAAAAGGGTTCTACCACATTTCTGAAAGTAAAGAACGTTAGTTCATTATAGGCCTTTAGAGACTTGCAAAATGTCAAGTGGACAGCACTTGTGCAGATGTGATGGTGGAGAAAATAAATTCCTTCACTGCAAAAACAAATAGGTTCATATCAGTGTTCAACTGGATTCACCTTGATATGTCTACCTCTGATCATTCCATCTACTTCACTATCCTCAACCGACTGGAATACCTAATCCACCACTAGACTTCCCTACTACAGTCAACCCTCGACTTATGAATTTAATCCGTTCCAGATTAACGTTCGTACGTCGAAACGTTCATATGTCGAACTATGCATTCCCATAGGAATGCATTGAAAACCCATTAATCCGTTCCGGCCGAAGAAAAAAATACCCCCCCCCCCAAAAAAAAAGAAATGAAAAATAAAACACTTGCAGTCCTACGCTGGGACTGCAAAACACACACACACACAAAAAACAAAAACATCCAAAAATAAACATTTGAGCAAGTCCCGTGCTGGGACTGCAAAAAAAAATCATCAAAAAAAAAAAAAAAAAACACAACAACACAGAAACATACCCCCCCAGCCCAAAACCCACCCAGAGCAATTTATAAAAGCAGCAAACTACCGGTCCGAAGCCTCCAAAGCCTCCCGGGGGTCCCCCGCCGCCGCCATTGCCGCATTCCGAGGCCTCCCAGGGCTTGCCCAGCACCATCGGAGGCAAGCCTCGGAACGGAAAAAGGCAGGGGAAAAGGGCGGGAAATTCAAAAATGGTGCTGGGCAAGCCTCTGAAAGCGGTGATCGCCGCGTGGGGGGACCCCCGCCAGTCCTCCGATGGTGCAGGGGAAGCCTTCGGAAGCTTGCCCAGCACCATCGGAGGACTGGCGGGGGTCCACCGCGATCGCCGCTTTCAGAGGTCCCCCGCCAGTCCTCCGATGGTGCAGGGGAAGCCTTCGGAAGCTTGCCCAGCACCATCGGAGGACTGGCGGGGGTCCCCCGCCACCCGCGATCGCCGCTTTCAGAGGTCCCCCGGCAGTCCTCCAATGGAGCTGGGCAAGCCTCTGAAGCCTTCCCCAGCACCATTTTTGACTTTCCTGCCCTTTTCCCCTGCCTTTCTCCATTCGGAGGCTTGCCTCCGATGGTGCTCGGCAAGCCTCCGAACAGAAAAAGGCAGGGGAAAACGGCGGGAAATTCAAAAATGGTGCTGGGGAAGGCTTGCCCAGCACCATCGGAGGACTGCCGGGGGACCTCTGAAAGTGGCGATCGCGGTTGCAGGGGACCCCCGCCAGTCCTCCGATGGTGCTGGGCAAGCTTCCGAAGGCTTGCCCAGCACCATCGGAGGACTGGCGGGGGTCCCCCCACGTGGCGATCGCCGCTTTCAGAGGTCCCCCGCCAGTCCTCCGATGGTGCTGGGCAAGCCTCCGAACGGAAAAAGGCAGGGAGAAAGGGCGGGAAATTCAAAAATGGTGCTGGGCAAGCCCTGGGAGGCTGAGTTTTGAATTTCCCGCCCTTTCCCCCTGCCTTTTTCCATTCGTAAGTCGAGGCTCCGTTCGCAAGTCGATATAAATTTTTGCGATCGGAGCCGTTTGTAAATTGAAATGTCCATAGGTAGGGCCATTCGTAGGTCGAGGTTTGACTGTACCACAGCTCCAGCCAGTGGTCAGAGATGAAAACCTTTGGAGGGCCTTTGTGTTTGCTTTAGATATCTTGGCCCAAATCCCAATAAAAGTGGATAGTGACAAGGTATGTCTGAAAGTCCACTGAGCCCATCTGCCTTCAAGTGAAGGATCATGCTGATCAGTCTACCATCCCACAGGGTTTGATACACTGTTGCCTCACACACCCCTCATCATTACCTGAACATGATAGACTAATTATGTCCCATACTCACAAAACATCTCTGCTCGCTCAAGCACTACTTTATATATTCATATATTCAGTGCCACTAAACACATGTTCATAGCAGTTAATGCCTGTTTTAAAGCAGTAATACAGCTGCAAAGAGTGAAGGCTGAAATAAAAGACATCAGTAGATTATGCTGCTATTCCACATAAAGCAGACAAAATCAGTTAATTTCCTAATATCATCACCCTTACGAAATACTCTTTTAGAGATATAGCTCAATCCTAAATCAAGAAAAATCCAAAAATCCATACTGCATTTTGAGAGGAAAAATGCTTGAAATATCATTAGGCAAATGTAAACTAGATAATGCAGATGTTTGATTTCTTCTAACAGCACACATTTTGAACTCTTAAGAACAACCAAAATAGCCACATGAAGAATTTTTGGAAACCCAGATCATGTGAAAATTATAGCATAAATATGAAATTTTGTAGCGTGATTTTATCTTTTACCATTTTGGCATTTCTTTGTGAACTGCTTCAAATAGTCTCTTACGGAGAGAGAATGAACATCTACAGAATACATTTTATAGAAAAAAATCTGTACAAGAAAAATGCAAATTCATAATAGATTATGAAAATTAAAGGCAGACACATTTCTTGTATTTCTGTAACTACTCTACCTCAGTTCCAATATCCAACTGGATACTGGAGACCTAAATGGTCTTTAAAGTCCTAAATGTTCTGGGATGAGGACCAGTGCTTCCTAAACTTGTAACCCCAGCCAGTTCTTGGCAATGGATTTGGCTGCAGGCAGGTTCTTGACTGAACCTTTAAGACAAATCAAAGGAAAGAAAAAATGCCTCTTGGTGCCAATCTCCTGAAGCAGCTCTCTTCTTAAGTCACTTCATGATATAGCAAACTGACAGTGGAAGAAGTTGGACCTCTAACCAACCCCAAGATACCCTATTTAGCCAGCACCAGCCTGCATGCAGACAAGCCCTCAGCTTGCTTTTAGGATCTGTTACCCTACTTTGAACCTTTTTGATGCTTTTTATAGCTCAGTTATTTTGCAGGGTTGCTGCATACTTTGTTATACTGGATTTTCTTTTAAAAAACTGAGCTTTTGAAAATATTTTTAATTGGCTTGTAGTGATTGTTCAACTTGTGGCTTTTGGAACAAAAAGCCAACATACAAATATTTTAATTCTTTGTTCTGTATTTACTCCTTTAAAAGATTCAAGACCTAAAATTTACCTTTATGAGGATCAGTTTGTGATATTTGTCCACAGGAAGAGGAAGTTTATTGACCATTTCCAAAAATGAAATCTGCAAAAATTTCAGCTCACATTTTGTTATTTCAAAGTCAGGTAGGATTACCAAGCATTACCTCATTTTAAATATGCTACTTGAGAACACTGAATGACTGCTACATAAGGAATTAAGTAACCTGCACTGTTCATGTACACTCAATGATTTCTGCATAAATTAAAATCCGCAATTTATATTGAGCCCTCTAACATGATAAAGTGCTCTCATTCTCCATGTGTAAAAGGAAGATAAGATTTCTCAAACTCATACACACGCTGCAAGAATAAATCTATTTTACAGTATTGAACACCTCAGTAATTAAATGTAAACTTTGGAATACTTTCGTTTCAGTTATCTTTAATATATCATAACATTTATAGATAACAACAACAACAATCTTAGAACTGCAGAAGTGGATGGAACACTATGGATCATCAAGTCCAGCCCCTGTCAAGGAAGTACAATGGAGAATCAGACTCCCTATCTCTGGCTCTGCAGCCAGATACCTCAACCACTGAGCTATCCAGCAGTCATCATGAGGTCCTAAAACATCCTACCCCTTACTAAATTTCAATTTACACCACTCCACTAAAAACAACTGCAGAAAATGGGACAAGTTTTATTGTTTAAGAAACAATTTTTACATAAAATATTTTTAACAGAAAACTTACCCCCATTATCTGTCCTCTTTAAAGCACCATCCTTGTGAGGGCATAACTCGCATCTCTACAGGAAGGCAAATATAGTCATCATCAACAACAAAAACAAGAAAGCAATGTATCTATCATTAAAATATTCACGTTATAATTTATGGAGGAGAGGAATTGGTTAAGTTTTACTTCATATTCAGAAAACTCTCTGACATGTCTATCCTTAAATCACAGCTTGCTTGTTACTTAAACATTTCTCTTAAAATCCTATTTATTGCTATTTCTTCCTGTGAACAGTTATTTCTTAATCTCAGTTTCTAAGAAAATACAAGCAAAACCATGGAAGACTTTTAATTCTGTATCTACAAGAACACCAATGCAAAGCAAACAATACCAGTGTTTTAACTTTAGCAAGTGCACTGATTGATCACATTTGAGGTTCTTTAGTGATCTGTATCTCACTTCTATGCATACTGTTACAAAAGAATACAAACACAAATACTAAAATCGCTGGATGTTATACACATGCATGTATGATGTACATATACAAATCTTCCAAGAATATGAAACTACAGTGCTTGCAAGACATACTGTATGTTAGTTTGTTCTGGATCAAAGGGTGGCCCTGTTCTGCGCATGACCATACAACCGGATGGATGCAAACACAATAATCTATGCTGCCACTTGTTGCAGTGTGTTACATCACTTTCTGGACAGAAAAACTGAAGAAGAATTAACCTTCTTCTCTGGCTCAGAGCTGGGGAGTAGGCAGCATTCATAACAACTTCTCAACCCTTGGTACACAAACTGGAAAAAAATCTCTAGCTCCAAGTCGAAGATGGCATCTGATGGAGGTAATTTTGGTGATGGAAGACTGAGGCCTCAGCTGCATACTGCCAACAGAAGCCAAAAGAATGGAGCTCAACAGAGGACTGCTTCAGATCATTTTCTAAGACTCAGTGCAAAGCCAGGAACTAAGATATAACCCTATTCATACAAATGACAATGGGATTACTAGAAGAAACAAGTTGAACATAACAGGCCAACCAAAACTCTTGCCCAAACAGATCCTATTCTTAAAAAATTGCAGAATATTAGTCATGATGGCTAAGACCAATGCCAGCAGATTTCAAATCTCTCTGGGAAGCTGGCAAGCAGAACACAAAGACAACAGTATGTTCTCACTGTTCTCCCCACCCCGCAAAATTGGTATGCTCAAGGGAATATAACCACAACCTAATATTCCATGAATTTGTCTAGTCTCCTTCTAAAGCCACTGTGGAAATGATTCCATAGTTTAACTATGCAATGTGAAAAGAGGTACTTCCCATTGTATGCCTTGAATTTCCCACCATTAAGCTTAATTAATCTTATTAATAAGCTTATGTCATTTTCTTCACACCAACCATACTTTAGACACCTCTATCATGTCTCTTCTTACTTCTCACTTTTTCTAACCAAACAATCTCCAAACGTTGCAACCTATCTGCACAGGGAAGTTCCTCCAAGTTCCAATTATCTTTTTCTTCAACTCTTCCATTTCAGTACAGTAATACCATACTTACACTGAGGACGCACTGAATTAAAATGGAGTGCTAACTGAATCAGTAGTAAGCCAGACAGTTTAACATTGTGCCTTAGGAGATAAGGCACTCTCCATTCTCCCCACAATGGTCTCCACACAAGTTGAAGGCATAAGGGGCTAATTAGCATTATCATTAGAGTGAGGTGCCTGCAGAGAACGATCAGATGCGCCTCAGTGAGTAAACAGGAGGGACAGGAAAAGCCTGTGAAAACAAAAGATCACAAGTAGGAGCCACTCATCTCCAACACAACCAATAGTTCTCCACCTCAGAGGGAACATGAATCAACCTGGTTGTAACCCATGGTGGAGAACAGCAGTTGCACCAGGAGTAGCAAGATGTGATATGGGAGAGAGGCTGGACCTCAGCGAGTGTGCACACATCTGGCTCCCTGAAGGCCCCAGATTGGATCTGTGGAAGAGAAAGCCCCTCTGTCAGAGATACACTTTCTTTGGCCAAGTGCCTGGACTCCATCAAAGGGAGCGCTAAGTGAAGACAACTCACATGTCCTATGTCAAGTCTTTCCTGGGACTCACTGATCCCTTCACAGTAACTCCCACTCTTCCCCATTCCTGCAGAGCCCCTCTGAAGAAGCTCCAACACAGGAAAAGTGAACCACCTCCCTGCTTTTTAAGAGCACTGCCACTACCAGAGTTGCCTTGTAGTGGTGGGAAGGTCAGAAGGCAAAAACAGACATGTGATAGCACCAAGGGGGACGGGGGGTGGGGGTGGGGGCAGCTGCTGGGTCTGCAACCCTAAGAGTGAAAAACCCAAGGTTTTAAAGCTCCCAGGCTGCAATGACTCCCTTTAGTATCCGCCCCTGCTCAGTTCTTAAACAGCCGAGGCACAGCTCTAGCTACTACCAGGTGTGGAGCAGGAGAGGAGGGAGGTATTACTGTATTTTCAATAAAGAGATTCTAACCAGTATTCAAAGTATAGACACTTGGGTATTACAATTTTGATAGTCTGCTGCATTTTTCATCTCTTGTCTTATGATCCATAGAACAAAATTTGCCTTTTTCATAGGAACCAGAATTTTACCGAGTATTAGTTAATTGCTAAATTTATATCCTATCTTTCCACAGAATGATGTTCAAGCTAGTTAATATTAATACAGCAACAAAATAAAGCAATGCACATAAAACATCAATGCAAAACAATACAATTACGTTGTAATAAAACACAGCATAATTGCAAGTCACCTTATGGGCCAGAGACCCATCTAATTCTTTTTAAGTCTCTGCCTGCCAGTGGAAAATGATCAAATGTGAGAATGGCCCTACTTTGACAGCACATTCCACAACCAAAGAACTGCAATTTGCATACAGACTGGCTAACAGGTATTTCAGGTTTTTGAGCACTGCAAATACCTTGATATTTAAGGAATTTGAGGACACAGAATAAAAGATGGAACAAGGACTAAAAGCAGTTCTTGGAATTGTTGTAGATTACAAGCTAAATATGAGCCAACAGTGTGATGTGGCTACAAAAAAGGTAAATGCTATTTTAGGCTGCATTAATAGAAGTATAGTTTCCAAATCCCGCGAGGTGCTAGTCCCCCTCTATTCAGCACTGGTTAGGTCTCACCTTGAGTATTGTGTCCAGTTCTGGACACCACACTTCAAGAAGGATGCTAACAAATTGGAACAAGTTCAGAGGAGGATGACAAGGATGATCAGGGGGCTGAAAACCAAGCCTTATGAGGAAAGGCTGAAAGAACTGGGCATGTTTAGCCTTGAGAAAAGAAGGCTGAGGGGTGATATGATAGCACTTTTCAAATATCTGAAAGGCTGTCATACAGAGGAGGGACAAGATCTGTTCTTGATCATCCCAGAGTGCAGGACACGCAACAATGGGCTCAAGTTAAGGAAGCCAGATTTCGGTTGAATATCAGGAAAAACGTCCTAACTGTTAGAGAAGTACGATAGTGGAACCAGTTACCTCTGGAGTTGGTGAGTGCTCCAACACTGGAGGCATTCCAGAAAAACTTAGATAATCACCTGGCAGATATGCTTTGATTGTATTCCTGCACTGAGCAGGGAGTTGGACTTGATGGCCTTGTAGGCCCCTTCCAACTTCACTTTTCTATGATTCTATGATTCTATGACTAGCTTGCCTGGCCTTTAAAAAGACTCATAATTTGCCCTCAGGACAAAAAATTGCAGATCATTTGTCAGTTTATAAGAAATAGTTTATTTGAATATGGTCTAAGACCAGACGTACATATTTAGATATAGCGTAGGTGGCATTTATAGCACCTGAGACAAAAAAAGTATTTTTCAAAGTTTTTTTGAAGGAGAATGCATTCATTAATTTCCAACTGACCACCAGAAAATTAGCAATAGCAATTATGAACATGACTGGAATGTGGAGGTATGATGACCCTAAAATTAAAATACATCTCTATTGCTGCAGTCTCTAATTCGCTCACTGGAGAATAGATGCTGAAACCTAGTAGCATCAAAGTTATATAGCTATTACTTCCTGGGGAAATTGTTGGTGGCAACAGGATGGGGGGGGGGAGCAATTTTTGAAAACTTCCAGCAGCTGTAGCAATTTTCCAAAATTAAAGAACCCTCCCAGAGTCCCCAACAGCTTCCCACAATCAATGAGATCCTCAGAACCTTGGGGGTGAATCAGAAATTATTAATTCTTGAAAAACAGCCACAGCTGATGACTTCATCAGTCTTACTAGGCATAAAATTTACACTACTGGATTTCAGTCATTATGTCAAAAACAAAAGGGCTGGATTTCCACCCAGACTTACAAACTCCAGCAAATGGTTAAGTCATTTAGGGAACCACAAGAACACCGGATTACCTGTAAAAAATAGTAACTCAATGTCTGAATCTGGAAAAGGCAGTTCCTATAGCAATCATGGAATCAGAATTCTAGAACTGGAAGGTACTCTAAGGATCACACAGTATAGCCCCCTACCAGTGCGGGAATTCACATTAAAGCATCACTGATAGATGGCTATTCAACCTCACTTTAAAGAACTTCAATAAAGGACAGACCATCACTTTCTCAAGCAGTCTGCTCCACTAGTGAGTATTTCTTACTGTCAGAAAGTTTTTCCTAATGCTTAGTCAAAAAATCATCTTACAGTGGTGCCTCGACTTACGACCATAATCCGTTCCAAAAGATGGTCGTAACTCGAAATGGTCGTAAGTCGAGGCACCATTTCCCATAGGAATGCACTGGAACGCGATTAATTCGTTCCAGACAAAAAATAATAATCACCAAAACAAAAACAAAAAACAACCACTCCAAGCCCCATCGGAACGCGATGGGGCTGGGGAAAAAAATCAAAAACACCCCACACACACAGCCAGCTCCATCAGAACGCGATGGGGCTGGGAAAAAAATAAAACACACACACACACCCCACACCCAGCTCCATCGGAACGCGATGGGGCTGGGGGAAAAAATAATTTAAAAAAACCCCACACATACACAGCCAGCCCCATCGGAACACCATGGGGCTGGGAAAATAAATCAAAAACACCCCACACACACAGCAAGCTCCATCGGAACGCGATGGGGCTGGGGGAAAAAACAAAAAACACACACACACCCCACAGCCAGCTCCATCAGAACGCGATGGGGCTGGGGGGAAAAAATTAAAAAACCCCACACACACACAGCCAGCCCCATCGGAACGCCATGGGGCTGGGAAAATAAATGAAAAACACCCCACACACACAGCCAGCTCCATCGGAACGCGATGGGGCTGGGAAAAAAACAAAAAAAAACACACACACCCCACAGCCAGCTCCATCGGAACACCATGGGGCTGGGGGGGGAAATCAAAAACACTCCCCACACACACAGCCAGCTCCATCGGAACGCGATGGGGCTGGGGGAAAAAAACAAAAACACACACACACACACACAGCCAGCTCCATCGGAACATGATGGGGCTGGGGAAAAAATCAAACACACACACACACACACAGCCAGCTCCATCGGAACGCGATGGGGCTGGGGAAAAAATCAAAAACACACACATACCCCACAGCCAGCTCCATCGGAACACCATGGGGCTGGGGAAAAAAATCAAAAACACTCCCCACACACACAGCCAGCTCCATCGGAACGCGATGGGGCTGGGGAAAAACACATACCAAAAAACAAACAAAAAATCACAGCAGAGAAACATAACCCCCCAAACCCAAACCCACCCTGCAAAACCCTGTAAATGTACTCACCCAGAAGCAGAAAGCAGCACCAGGCAGTCCGAAGCCTCTCTGCAATCGCGCACACACTAACCGTTGGGGCGAAAGAGCTACAAAGAAGCTCTTCGCCGACCAACGGTTAGCCCTCTAATTTGAATTCCCCGCCTTTTTCCCCCCTGCCTCTTTTGTTTGCAACTCGAAGCTCCGGCCGCAAGTCGAAGCAAAATTTTGCGGCCGGAGCTGGTCGCAACTCAAAATGGTCGTATGTCAGGACGTTCGTAAGTCAAGGCACCACTGTATTTTGGTTTGGGTCATAACATTTGGAACTACAGAAAACCTCACTTCATTTTCCAAACAGTAATGTAAGATAGCTATCATATCATTCTTCTCTTCCACAGGCTAAACATACCCTACTTCCCTCACAGGGCTTAGATTAGCATCTTAGTTGCCCTCTTCTGAAAACCTTTAATAGTTATTTGCACAACTTGTTAAATCTAAGTGGTGAATCTACCCTGTTTCCCTGAAAATAAGACCTAACCTGAAAATAAGCCCTAGTATGGTTTTTCAGGATGCTCGTAATATAAGTCCTACCCCCAAAATAAGCCCCAGTTAAGTGAAACCCCGCCTTCCACCATTGTGCAGCAACCAGAAGATGACATGACTGTATAAATGTAGATCGTTGTAACATGAAAAAAATATAACATCCCCTGAAAGTAAGCCCTAATGCATTTTTTGGAGCAAAAATTAACATAAGACCCTGTCTTATTTTCGGGGAAACACGGTATGGTTCTAACCTTTGGCCATATCATGTTGTCCAGTGAGGTCTAATCAACAACATCAAAAGGTCCACAGGTTTCCATACGGAGCCCTGGACTCAAGCATTCATCCTTCCTCCTCCCCTGCTTCTACTTCTGCTTTTAACCACAGCTCACTGCAAAGTCCAAAACGAATTAACTATAGTTAATTTAAACAAGCCACCTTCAGAAACAGTGGTTTGAAATTATCTTATTTTAAACAAAGTACACTGCTATCATTCTGCATGACAGAAACAATTAAGAGAAAGGTACAAATAGAGCTTCCAAATGTTATTTCTCCCATGCTGGGAGAGAGCGAACACACAGTACACGAGTTCTAGGCTTTCTCAGGATCGTTCCTGCTCATGGACATCATGTTAGGACATCATGCCAAGTATTTGCATGGTTTAATGTGACATGCAAATGTAAACATCAGGGAAACATGACAGTTGCCTCCATCTAGTGATAATTCAATGCTGTATTTTGCAGAAATTTTCAGGCATTGATTTGCCAGGGATGCGTATATAAAGTGAAATTTTGCTCCCATACTCTTCTAGGTGCTTACTGCTAAATGGTAAATGAGAACATTTCACAAACACTCTGCTACAGATAGTACATTCTGAGTAATGCTATTGAGCATTAGAACATTGTAACAACTCTGCATATAAAATTTTATATACTAATTTAAACTTACCACTCTAGCTGCTCTTTCCTGAGATTCACATTTTCTACAAAACCAAGGTCCAGTGGGTACCTGTACAATTCCATAGCAAGCTATTTGGGGAGAGAAAAAACCAAAATCACATTACAAGCAGATACCACATACAAATACTTTCAGATATACAACCTAAAAACATATCACTGGCTGATAACTAAATAATGTATGCTGAGATTTATTTTATGCATTGAAGCATACTCAGAAGGGGAGGTCAGAAAAGTAAATTAATATATTAAAGAAACCTACTCATTTTTAAAGGCACTTAAAGAGAACTCTGTCCACAGCTAATAAATGTTCTTGTGCTCATCCTACTGAAAACGATAACAGAACTTTCCTTGACTTTGATTTTAATTACAAATGCTGGCGTTTATGCATGTTTTAAAAACAGCTTTTCAAAGCAGACTGTCAATTTTAACAACATGTGGGTGTTACTATAAGGCATTCTCATCGGAAATATGAGTCATTTTTTGCCCTCAAAGATGTTTGGTTCTAAATAATTCTCTTGTTATCTACAAATAACACAACACAGTCTGTGTCTAGCGTTATCACAAGACAGAAGACAACATACTTAGAGTGCAATCTTGAACATAAATCCTTGGCTCTAGCTTAACACACTAAGTATCAAACGCCTAAAGACATTTACAAAACAGGACTAGATTCCTCTTCATAGGCTTGTTTCAACAGCCCTCTTTCCTAATTTGACATTTTCCTGAAGTCTAAGTCTCTCCAGTCAGACTCAAAGCTTTGCCTAAAGAATCATTCACCAGATATTGTCTTCTCAAGCTCCCACTTATGTTTCTCACAAAACCTCCCATGTAGTCTTTTACTCATTTCAACTTCTATTCTCATCCTCTTTGAATAATCTATCCAACTGCAGACTTGGCTACTGTCTTCCCTAGTTTTGGTTTTCCTTAGCACAGAAAATTGAACAGAGTGATCCACCAGTTTCTAACCTCTGGGTCCTCCTCCTGCTTTTTGCCTTGAAATATCTCTCAGTTTCTGGTCCTGCTGCACCCTCTCTTATCTACTCCTTTTGATTCCCATTCCATAATTCTTCAAAACCTCTGGACCAGAAATCTTAAACACTGATCCAACGTTCTAATTCTATACCAAATTTCTCTAGTACAGTGGTGCCTCGCTAGACGATTGCCTCGCAGGACAAGGAATTCGCTAGACGATGGCTTTTTGCGATCGCTAATGCGCTTCGCAAAACGATGTTTCTCTATGGGCGATTTTCGCTAGACGACGAGTTTTCCCCATTGGAATGCATTGACTAGCGGTCAATAGCTGTCAGTGCATTCCAACGGGGACCCGCGCTCGCTAGACGATGTTTCTTTATGGGCGATCTTCGCAAGACGACGACTTTTCCGTTGGAACGCATTGAAGAGATTTCAATGCATTCCAATGGGGAAACGTGCTTCACTAGACGATGTTTTCGCAAGACAGCGATTTTCGCGGAACGGATTAACATCGTCTAGCGAGGCACCACTGTACAGTCGTACTAGAGAAATATCTACATTACCTACATTACAGTCGTACTAGAGAAATATCTACATTACCTACATTACAGTCGTACTAGAGAAATATCTACATTACCTTCCAACTTTGCAAAGTTTTGGCCATCTACTATCCTTGTTCTTGTACTGTCTTTAAACCAGGGATTATTTTACCCTCTTCCTCCTCCCAGTGAAAAAGACACCATAGCACTGACTCTTCTGCTCTTAAAAGGCCAGATAAAGAACAGTGCTATCCATAAAGTGCAACATCTGATGTCATGAAAGAGGATTACAAGGCAGCAGGGGACAAAGGAGAGAGAGAAGTGAGTACACCCCCTCACATTTCATAAATATTTTAGTATATCTTTTCATGTGACAACACTGAAGAAATGACACTTGGCTACAATGTAAAGCAGTGAGTATACAGCTTGTATAACAGCGTAAATGTGCTGTCCCCTCAAAATAACGCAACACACAGCCATTAATATCTAAACCGCTGGCAACAAAAGTGAGTACACCCCTAAGTGACAATGTCCAAATTGGGCACAAAGTGTCAATATTTTGTGTGGCCACCATTATTTTCCAGCACTGCCTTAACCCTCTTGGGCATAGAGTTCACCAGAGCTTCACAGGTTGCCACTGGAGTCCTCTTCTACTCCTCCATGACGACATCACAGAGCTGGTGGATGTTAGAGACCTTGTGCACCTCCACCTTCCATTTCAGGATGCCTCACAGATGCTCAATAGGGTTTAGGTCTGGAGACATGCTTGGCCAGTCCATCACCTTTACCCTCAGCTTCTTTAGCAAGGCAGTGGTCGTTTTGGAGGTGTGTTTGGTGTCGTTGTCATGTTGGAATACTGCCCTGCGGCCCAGTCTCCGAAGGGAGGGGATCATGCCCTGCTTCAGTATGTCACAGTACATGTTGGCATTCATGGTTCCCTCAATGAACTGTAGCTCCCCAGTGCCGGCAGCACTCATGCAGCCCCAGACCATGACACTCCCACCACGCTTGACTGTAGGCACAACAAACTTGTCTTTGTACTCCTCACCTAGTTGCCACCACACACGCTTGATACCATCTGAACCAAATAAGTTTATCTTGGTCTCATCGGACCACAGGACATGGTTCCAGAAATCCATGTCCTTAGTCTGCTTGTCTGCAGCAAACCGTATGCGGGCTTTCTTGTGCATCATCTTTAGAAGAGGCTTCGTTCTGGGACGACAACCCTGGAGACTCATTTGATGCAGTGTGCGGCGTATGGTCTGAGCACTGATAGGCTGACCCCCCACCCCTTCAACCTCTGCAGCAATGATGGCAGCACTCATACGTCGATTTCCCAAAGCCAATCTCTGGATATGACGCTGAGCACGGGCACTCAACTTCTTTGGTCGACCATAGCAAGGCCTGTTCTGAGTGGAACCTGTCCTGTTAAACCGCTGTATGGTCTTGGCCACCGTGCTGCAGCTCAGTTTCAGGGTTTTGGCAATCTTCTTATAGCCTATGCCATCTTTATGTAGAGCAACAATTCATTTTTTCAGATCCTCAGATAGTACATTACCATGAGATGACATGTGGAACTTCAAGTGACCAGTCTGAGAGAGTGAGAGCAATAACACCTGCTCCCCCTTCACACCTGAGACTTGTGATACTAACGGGTTTCATGACACCAGGGAGGGAAAACGGCTACTTGGGCCCAATTTGGACATTGTCACTTAGGGGTGTACTCACTTTTGTTGCCAGCGGTTTAGACATTAATGGCTGTGTGTTGCATTATTTTGAGGGGACAGCACATTTACACTGTTATACAAGCTGTATACTCACTGCTTTACATTGTAGCCAAGTGTCATTTCTTCAGTGTTGTCACATGAAAAGATATACTAAAATATTTATGAAATGTGAGGGGGTGTACTAACTTCTGTGATATACTGTATACTTACTGGGCTGGGCAATCTGAACATTTCTATAGTCTGTACTTGGGAGATGCAATTTGAAAATTTTGGACTACAAATCCTTAATTTTCTATTCTGGGAGTTCAATCTGACAGACACCTACAGAAACCTAAACTAGTGCTGGGGCAGCTTGCTTTCTGGTCAGGAAGTATGAGCAGAGTTAGGCCTAGCTAGGCCCCAAAACCTTCTGGCTTAGGCCTTTCTCCTGAGCAGCAATGTTGAGGTGTCTGTAGATGTCTGTCAGTCAGGTGGAACTCCCAGAATGGAGAATTATGGGACTTGTAATCTAAAAATTACAAATGGCATATTCCTATTGCTTACCCATTCAGAATTTGAGATAACCTCTGTGTGGTGCTATCATAATGATCTACATTACAAACAATGTGGGTTCAAGCTATCTGAAAGACCACATCTCTCTTTATTGGGCTGCTTGGATTTTAAAATCATACCCTTGGTCCTGTCAGCCTCACAAGTTTGCTTGGTGAAGACACAAGAGACAGTCTTCTCTGTTGCTGCTCCCAAGCTATGGAACTCCCTCTCACTAGAGGCTAGGCTGGTCCCATCCTTCTGCAAGCAGGCAAAAATCCTTCCCTTCAGATAGGCTTATTTTAAGTTAACTGCCTGCCAGAGGGTGGCTCTTATAAATAGGACTGCTGTTTTTGTTGTTACTAATTTTTAAAAATGCATTTAATTTGATATGTGCTTAATTCTTTTTTAATATTGTAACAATTTATTGTGTTTTAGAATTTAATATTGTTTCTTTTAATATTTAAGCTACTTTGGGTCCTCCTCAAGAGACCAGCAGGGTATAAGAATTTTAAATAATTAAATCATACTTTAGATTCTTAGCCTGAGGCTCAAGACAAATACAGTGGAACCTCTACTTACGAACGTCCCTACCTACGAACATTTCAACTTACGAACAGCTCCGGCCGCAAAATTTTGCTTCTAACTTGCAGCCGGAGCTTCAACATACGAACGGAAAAAGGCAGGGGAAAAGGGCGGGAAATTTAAATTTGCTAACCGTTGGTGGCGAAGAGGCTGCTTCTTTGTAGCTCTTTCGCCCCAATGGTTAGGAAAAGGGAGGCTCCGGGCTTCCAGCGCCGCCGCGATCGGTGCCTTCGGAGGCCTCCCAGGGCTTCCCTAGCGCCATCGGAGAGCTCCCGGGGGGTCCCCCACCGCCGCGATCGGCGCCTTCAGAGGCCTCCCCCGCCGCATGGGTCTACTCATGAGTAAGCGCCACCAAACGCCCTGGGCGGGGCACGCGGCAGGAGGAGGAAGGAGAAGCGGCCGGGTGCCGGTGCTTTGGAAGCCAGGGAAGCCTCCGCAGAGGCTTCGGACTGGTAAGGTGCTGCTTTTTCCTTTTAAAAAAGTTGTTCTGCGTGGGTTTTGGAGGGTAGGTTTGGGCTGAGGGGGATTATGTTTCTGTGTTGTTTTGTTGTTTTGTGATTTTTTTTGCAGTCCCAGCGTGGGACTTGCTCCAATGTTTATTTTTGGATTCGTTTGTTTTTTTGTTTTTGTTTTTTCGCAGTCCCAGTGTGGGACTTGCTCCGTTTATTTTCATTTTTATTTTATTTTTTTGGTATTTTTTTCTTCGGCCGGAACGGATTAATCGGTTTTCAATGCATTCCTATGGGAAATGGTGCTTCTACTTACGAACGTTTCAATTTACGGCCACCGTTCCAAAACGGATTAATTTGGTAAGTAGAGGTTCCATTGTATGTACATACACAAACACACACAGATTTAGATCAACATTTGCCAATGCTGTTCACACTTTTCGGCTTACTTATATATGCTTCAAGTATTGGATCTCACATAACTTCAGTTGCAATGCTGCATGTGTGCAAATCACTCTCAAACCCTTGTGCCACACAAATGAGTTAAAGAATTAGCAAACTTGATTATGTACCCAAGGCTTTTATAGTTCCAAATTCAGCAACAGCATAAGCTAAACAATGTGGAAATAAAGATACACCACACATCAAATTGTTTAAACTGTAAGCTTATATAATATAGAGTCTAATTCTGTGCATATGCACTTGGACATTAAACCACACTGAAGTTAACTGGACTTACTCCCAGATATGTCTAAGACTACAGACTTAGATACACTCTGCAATGTGTAAGATTGCAAACTTAGATACACTCTGTAATGCATACAGGGCTTCTAATTGCATTCTAACAAACCATGAAAGTTTCAGATCATTAGCTCAGGTAAAAATCAATACATTTCAGGAGGGAATGCTTTCACTTCTGTTATTAGATACTTTACTTACAAAAAAAGCTAAGTTTATAACAATAGACAGTACCATACTACACACACACAGAAGCCGCTTCCTCTGAATTCTATGGTATGGCTTGACCGGTGCATAAGATGTTCTCTAAAATGTACAACTACATTTGAAAATAGCTGCAACTTAGCTACACCTGAATTATAAACTTTTCCTAAATGCAAGAAATACTGCTCCAACCGATCAACTGATTTTAGAATGCTGAAAACAAGGGCTGCAAGCACCTGAAAAGATAGTGGTAGCTTATAAGATATACCTCCAAATGTCTCTAACCACTGTAACTAGACATCCAGTTTAAGCCAACTAGTTTAAGCCAGTTTAAGCATGAATATGACTTAAAACACTTTACAAAGGTTATTCACTTTCTGTTGTAGCTGTTCTTTTCCTCAACTAACCTACAGGAAAATAAAATGCCCAACTCTACACATTCACTGTGTTATGATCAAATGTCATGCTAACCTTAATGTTCTGGAATACACGTGAACAAATTAAGTGCTTTCAGCAAGAGGGTTACTTCTGTACTGTTCACATGTGACACACACAAGTACAGTCAGATGAAGCTTGTTCTTCACATCTGCATCTTTACAAGAACTTCATAATAGCCCAAATTTCTTTGCTTAGCATGCTACCACAGAGGCACTGGAAGTATATTAACTTTTCCCCATTGCTATCATTGCTTCCTTCATCAGACTATCTTGAGAAATTAATTACTATAAATACTGTGTTCTTTTTGTATTACTCTCTGGCTTCCTCAAACAGTATCGTATATAAAGAATCAGTACAAGACGCTGGCAGGGACAACAAGTGGAAGGGACAGGATTACAGCTCAAGACTGATACTACTTTGAATGAATTCAACTCTCTAGGGCCTGATGAACTGCATCCAAGAGTACTGAAGGAACTGGCTGACGAATTCTCTGAACCACTTTTAACCAGTCAGACTGACATCAATCCCAGGGAGAATCTAGAGAAGATTATAGAGTGGGCACTCTGCATGCACCTTGAAAACAATGTAGTAATAACTAGAAGCCAACATGGATTTGTCAAGAACAAATCCTGCAACCTCATTTTTTGACTGAGTAACTTCCCTGGTAGACAATGGGAATGCTATAGATGTAATATACCTTCACTTCAGTGAAGTTTTTGAAAACTGCCCCATGATATCCTGATTAACAAGCTAACTATGTGTGGGCTGAGTAGAATAACTCTCAGCTGGATACACAGCTGGTTACAGAATCATACTCAGAATGCTTATCAATGGTTCCTCCTCAAAATTGACATAAAATTGGGTGGAATAGCTAATACCCTGGAAGCCAGAAACAACATTTAAAAAGATCTTGATAGGCTTAACCACTGAAAACAACAGAATAAAAATTAACAGGGATAAGTGCAAAGTTCTCCACCTGGGGGGGGGGGGGGGACGACACAGTTACAGCATAGGGGATACTTGGCTCAGTAATACTACACGTGAGAAGGATCTTAAAATTATTGTAGATCAGTGGTTCTCAAACTGGAGGCCCCAGATGTTCTTGGACTGGAATTTCCAGAAGCCTTCACCACTTGCTGTGCTGGCCAAGATTTCTGGGAGCTGCAGTCCAAGAACACCTGGGGACCCAAGTTTAAGAAACACTATTGTAGATCACAAGCTGAATATAAGCCAACAGTGTGACATGGCAGCAAAAAAGGCAAATGCTATTTTAGGCTGCATTCACAGAAGTATAGTATCCAAATCCTGTAAAGTTCTAATTCCCCTCTATTCAGCACTGGTTAGCCTTATCTTGAGTACTGTGTCCAATTCTGGATATCGTACTTTAAGAAGGATGCAAACAAGCTGGAACAAGTTCAGAAGAGGGCAACAAGGATGATCAGGGGACTGGAGACCAAGCTCTAGGAGGAAAGACTGAAAGAACTGGACATATTTAGCCTTGAGAAAAGAGAACTGATGGGATATAGGATAGCAGTTTTCAAATACTTGAAAAATTGTCATACAGAGGAGGGGCAGGATCTGTTCTCGATAAACCCAGAGTGTAGGACATATAATAATGGACTCAAGTTACAGGAATCCAAAATTTTGTTGAATATCAGGCAAAATTGCCTTACTGTTTAGAGCAGTATGACAACGGAACCAATTACCTTGAGAGGTGGTGAGTGCTCCAACACTGGAGGCATTCAAGAGAAAATTAGACAACTATCTGTCAGATATACTTTCATTTAGATTCCTGCATTGAGCAGGGGGTGGACTCAATGGCTTCTTCCAACTCCATTATTCTGATATACATGCACATGTATATAAAAGCTTTTTGAAGAATATATAATGGAGACACTATTACACAGAAAATATATTTAATTCTTACAGAAGCAACCTTGTGAATTAGCAATGTGCTTTTTAGTGGGGAAAACAATGGTATTTAAATTTAAATTAAACTCACATCTGCATCTATATTCCCAATGATGAAATTATATGTACATTTACTTGGAAGTACCACTGAACTCCACAGTACATACTCTGAGAAAACATCTACAAGATCAGACTGTGTTTCTTCTTTTGACATCAAACAAACATCCAGAGTACAACAGAAGTGGTCAGAGGTATATTATAGATACGCTAGTAAGTTTGAGTTCTCCTTTACACTCCTGCACACCTCACTATCCTCCCCATTTCACTTTTTTCCCCAATTACCACCCAGTTCCCAGTCTATATTCAAAAAGCTTTGTGAATTCCAACTTTATCATAATCAACTTAAGAGGGGAATTACTTGGATGAGCTGCAAGTGTCAGAAACGGAATAAGAGCACATATGCCACAGTCTCTCACTTGCAACAAATACTGAGACTTGTAAAAAAATAAAGGAAGCCAGCCTCAATTAACTTTATACTGAGAAATCCATGAACAAGACATTTAGATAGACATAAGTGAAAATTGGGGGCAGCATAATCCAATACATATTGAGGAAGAATGGCCACATTTACACCACATTTTATGACAGGTCACCATTTACACTCCAGAAATTTCCAAGAGGTAATTTCCAGTCTGCAGCAAATCCCAGGATATGGACTATTAAACACAACAGTTGTACGTATTGGTAAATGTAAATGAGGAAAAGCAAAATATTGTAGCACTTTAAAGGCTAACAGATTTATTTCAGTATGAGCTTTCATGGATCAAAATGCACTTTTGTTAGTCTTTAAAGTGCTACAATGTTTTACCTCTCCCTGTTTTTCTTTTTCCAATACACTGAGAGAGACTAACACAGGTATATCTTTGGAAATTGCTATATGAGTATTGTTGCACATTAAAGCTCCACAAATTTAATTTAGCATAAATTCTAAGGTCTTCAGCACCTTGAAGAAGGGACAGAATTTAGATGAAGTGTGATAAAATATATTAAATACACCAGTAGAAAACCATCACTGACGATATTTTGAAGGATAGCAAATATAGAGAGAGTAATTCCAAACCAGAGCACAGACCCCCTTGATCATAAATTATATAGCTTTATAGATGACTATTGTGGACACCTCTGTCCTATTTTTAAAGAAATCTGAATCCCCTAGACTTTTTGTACTACAATGACCTTTGGTCTAGATGGGCGGGGTAGAAATCCAATAAAATAAACATATAAATAAATAAATGCTCTAAACTATTAGAGGAACAGTAACTTATTCCAGAAGTAAAGGAAAATCACAGGAAATCCCAAGTCTAGAAAAAAATATACTATTCTCATTACAGGAAAGCAGCACAGCCATTCAGCTGGGCACCAGCCAACTGCTCCCCACCACTAATCCAAACAAATCTACCATCAAAGGCTAAGTGAATTCTACATTGCCCCTTTCCTCCTCCCCTCCCCCAAATCCACCCTACCACAAACAGGAAGTCTCCTCATCCAGCAGACACCATCCAGCCAAATGACGCTTTGGCAAAGAGGCGGTCACATGACAGCTCACTCTCTCCTTTGGACAAACACGTTTCCAGACTCCTTCTCTACGTTTAGGAGACAGAGATCTGCGTGGGAGGAGGGGCACTGCTTACTCTTAAGCTTGCAAAAGTGTAAACGAAATCAGAATTAGGAGGCGGAGGCAGGAGCCAATAGGAGAAAGTATGGGATACAGGCTTCCTGTGTACTTTATAAACTCACCGATTAAATATTTTGCTAATACTCCGCACCTATCCCTTCCTGTCTGTTTTTGCTATGGGGGGGGGGGGCACACACGACAAGGAGGGAAGTTCAGGCAAGGGCAGTTCACGCAACTTACTCGTTCACTCGTAAAAGATCAGGGGGAAAGCATGCCATTAGTGCTCTTCTTGCCGAGTCCCTTCCCACTACTACTACTACTTCATCATCTCTGGAAGCGATGGCAAAGAGACACACACGTCTCCATTTTGTGACACGGGCAGGCTTCGACAGTAGCAGGACCCACAAATACAGTCCTCAAAGGAACTAGGAACCGGGGGGGGGGCGCGAGGGAGGGACACAAGCAACTACGTCCCGCAACGGGATAGGGAGAAGCGGATGGAAATAGTCCAAGCCGAAGAGAAGTCTGGAAGCTGACGTGTGGTGACTTTGGAGGGGAGAAGGTGGAAGCTCGCGCGGCTGGCGGGATGGAAGGGGAGAAGAGGCGAGCAAACGCCGGAGGGAGTTGCAGCTCGCCGACCCTTGCCAGTTGTTGTTGTTTTTTGTGGATGCTGGCCCTAACCCAGGCCGCCTCACTCACCTTGATGCACTGCGACATTACAGCCATGCCCGTCGCAGTAAACCAGCGGATTCTCGGCCCAGCCCCTCTCGTCGGAGCACACGCAGCAGCCGCCGATCATCTCCTTCATGCTATTGGAGAACTCGCCCTCCAGTGACACAGGCAGCAACAACGGCTCGCTAGAGACCATCTAAGGGTTAAAAACACCGTCAGCACGACACCACGAGAGAGAGACCCCCGCCGCCGCCGCCTCAGCCTTGCCCCCACAACACTTCGCCTTCAGTCGCTCAACCACCGCCGCCGCCAGTATCGTCTCCATAGTAGGGACGTGGGACTCATGGCCGCTGGTGGTGGTAGTGGTGGTGGTAGTAGTGGCGGCGGCGGCGGCAGCCGAGTAGTAAAGAAGGAAGCTTGTTACAAGTTCCTCCTGAGGCACCGGCCGGAACGGGCAGCGACCCGTCAGTCTTTAAAAGCTCAAGAAAAAGGGACGGTATTCAGATTATTCGCCGCCGCCGCCGCCACCTGAGCTGCAACAGTCCTGCGGGCCACACGGCGATGCTTTAAAAAAAAAAAAAAAGGAAAGGAAAGGAAAAAGGAACAGCACAGGGCCTGCCACACGCAGGCGCACTCGCAACCTCGCCTCAGCAAAAGGCCCCAAGACGCGGCGGCCTCGGCTCGCTCACTCGCTCATCTTTTCCTCCTCCCCTTCCACGCGGTGGCTCATGGGCCGGTAGTACGCGAGCCACCGCGGAATTGTGTGGCGCGCGCTGCCCACTCACCGCCCCCCCCCCCCGTTTCCAACTGCTCCCCGTTTGGAGCTTGCGCGTAAAGGGGTAGGGAAAGAAGAGGGGGGGGGGGTGTGTGACGGGTATATAGTCTTGCTCTTGGGCTCCTGGAAGGGAGTTGTGGTGAGAGTGCCTGACTAGGCCTCTGGTCTTCTCCTTTCACACTTGTAACCTATTTTACAAAATAAAATTACGTTGGGCTCCCGAGAGATTCCACTGTTGGTGTTTTAACCGTTTGATTTCTGTTGTTACTCTTTCAGCTGATAACACGCCCGCTCCTTTCCCCAGTCAAGAGGCACATTTTCGGACTATTTTCTGAATTTAAGGCTGGTAGTCGAGAATAGGGCAGCTACGGTCTCCCCTAGATATTTATTAGCAATTCGTGGCGTTTACATTTAATATGGCCTGCATTTGTTCTGGAACAGTCAATTGCTTCTTCAGAGAATCTTTGCTTTCACCGTTTTCATTTCTTTACGGACCCAGTGGTATTTCGTACCATGCTCCAACATATTTTAATTTTTTTTTCAATTGTATTTCCTCCCCAGGCGGACTTCCTCTTTCAGTTTAGGATTCTAGAATTCTCCCTTATTCCAAAATACACACTTTTTAAAAAAGCTTTAACAGTTCTTTTTTTTCATGAGCAAAGTGTTCTGTGGCAACTTAAAATCATATGGCTGTGGCATTAGCCTTCTAGAGTTCTCTCTCAAATGCCTTGTTATAGCAAAAAATAACAATCTAAAATGAGTTAGGGTTGGCTGTAAATTTTGCAGATTATGGCCCAACTACAGCTGCTAGCCTTTGTATAAAACCCCTTCTTTAGTTTTGGTAAATGGTGTTCAGACTAAAGAAGGTTTGCTATAAAAATAAGCAATTCCTGAGAGATTTTGTTTTCATTTTACCCTTTCTCCTGTGCACATCCTCTTCCTCTACTTGCTCTACATCTGCTGAATTTCCACTTTTGCTACTGGGTTTACTTCAGCTTGAGCAATGCATTCTGATTCACCATAGCTAGATATTATTGTGGGTAAATCCAAATGAAATAAACATATTTATACTCATTATATTAATTCTCCTTTTATAATGTCATTTATAATGGCACATTCATACAACTGTTTGTATGGTAATTCCTTATACTGGAATTGAGCAAAACTGGAATGGAGCCAAGCAAACAATAAAATAGAATCCAACCATCCCTCTAAAAACAGAGACCATTATCTTGAATGTTCCTGTTACCTAGATCAATTTAAAAGGACATTATCTTCGATATTGATAGTTGATTTGCTTTTAAGTATTGCAAAAGCAGGGGAAATAAGATGGCCAAAGTTATCAGCATATAGGAAAATCCCTAGCTTTTCAATTATCCATTGTAAGCAGGTACCACTGTAGCAGAAAGAACTAATTGTGGCTGTTAAAGCTGAAAGGAGATTAAATGCAGCTTTGCAAAATTCTACTCCTCTGCTTGGCCCAGGGCTACTTTTGTGAAGGAGAAATTGGGGGAGGAATCACAAATAAAATACCACTGATTAATTTCTACAATAGTGTTAAATGACAACCAAGCTAACTTTGCGCATAAGCTTATGCATTTTTATGACTTTATTCTGTATAGTTCATTAAATTACATTTGTTGTCCAAATGTACTTATAGATGACCTAGTTGCTTTTTTTTAGAAGTTGTAAAATAATTAGCACTATAGCTTCTTTGCAGATAAGTATGTGTTTGTGAAAAGTTGTACAGTAATAGGGGATGAGGGATGTGCAGGCCTGTTGCTCCCTTGAGATATCAGAGCCTGCAGTTTGTTTGTAGGGTATCATGGGTCAGGTTTTGCTGTCCTTTAAAGTTTGAAGTGAAATTTTCTAGATAGAGGAGGAAGGACAGGGAGAGGAGTGGTGAGTGTCATTTCCTACAGAAGGCTTAGCTAAACACTTTAACATAACAGTCATTTGCCTGTTTGTGATATGCTGCTGAATATTCCTCTATATATTATATAGCAATTGTCCCTGAAAGTCTAGCTTTAACATATTTTTAAAGATGTATTTAACATATATATATAAACTTTACAAAAATCTGCCACTTTAAACATGTATGCAAATGTCCCAGTTTGTCAAATGGAGCAAAATGATGGCAAATGATTCTTAAAACCAAGCAGCATAAATGTACAAGTTTTATTGTCCTTCAGAATTCCAAAGAAAAATATGGAAATTGGAGGTATGTGTTAATTTCTCAATGTCATGATGTTCTGAAAATCAAATTGTTTAATAAAATCATTTCAAAGGATCAGAACCCACTTGTAACAGCTGGATTCCTATTAAATTGGAGTACTTGCTTCAAGCTGCACTCCTATACACACTTACTTGTGAGAAGCCCCATTTAATACAGTGGAACTTCTGAGTAAATATGCACAGGATTTCACTGTCAGTTCTATTGACCTCAGTAGGATTAGTTCCAGTTACATCCAAATATTTCAACATGCAGCCGGTCCTTAGGCATGTTTACTCAGAAATTCTCTTGCATTAAATAGGTTTTACTCTCAAGTTACTATATATATATATATATATATATATATATATGATTGCAGCCTTATTTGATTGTGGATCAGGGCAAAGAGTGTTATCAGGCTGTTGTTTTTTAATTACAGGTAAATAGTTAACTATTTTTTTAAAAGCAGGCTTTTGTGATTTTCTTAACAACGGTAAGATTATGGTTTAAATGAAATTCTGGTTTGTAATCAACAGTTCCGGTGCATCATGGAGGTTAACTGAATTCTTATTTATTTGTATTTATTTAGGTTTAGAGGTTCCTTGTGGATTCTAAAAGCCTTTTAATGGAGACTAACACAAAAGCAAGGATGAAGTACATACCAATCACACCGTACAGAGTTGTCCCAGTGTGACTGAGACAGCATTCTTAAAACAAGACATTCTGGTTCTACTAAGTCCTATTTGCTTGCAACTAATAGAAATTAGGATTGGCATATAGAGACATAAAGGAATTGAAGTTTGAGGTAGGAAAAGGTAAGTTGAAGATGAGGCATAGTGGGTATGGAGAATTTAGAATTATATGTTCCTTTTAGAGATATAAGCAATATATATTCTTGACAATTGAGCATTACCAAGGTTTATGTAGTCTAGATAAAATACAGTGTTCAACTTAAAAGAACATTGGAAAAGTATTTGTTGGAATAAAACTGCACCCTATGCTTGTAAATGATTTAGAATGTTTTCTCTATTGAGCACTAACAAATTTTACACTGATTTTTAAATTACACAAGTTACTTATTTTTTGCATGTAATATCAATTAAATTAAAATTTAGACCATGACAATATGTAAAGTAATAACAAGTGGAAGCCATAGTTGAAGTGTTACTAAAAATTAAATTTCTTTGTTAGGAATGTATTTTAAAGTATTATATACATTTCAAATAAAATTTCATTTTCTCCCTGTGAATAAACCTAAATCTCACTTTTGTCAAACATTTAATTCCACTATAATACATCATGTTATTAGTAAAATATAAGCACCATGTTTTGTGAATTATATAATCCTTGTTCTCTTGAAGGAATGAAAATGCGTAGACAGAAGGACAGGCCATGATCAATACTTGATAACACTGCAGGAAACTTGATGACAAAATGTAGATAGCTTCTTGGTTGTTTTGTAAAACAATGCATCTGGAAGGAACCATTGAAATGCAAAAGAGGAAGAGAAAGGCTTCATTACAATGTAATACACATAGTAAGCTATTAACATCCATATGATATGAATGTGCAAACCTTTTACATCCCATTCCTAAGCACAATACTTGGATCAATAGGAATTACTTTGAAGTTGCATTTTTTGAGTTGGGATGCTAAGGTATTTTCATGGACATAATTACTATAAGGATTGATTTGATATGGGGAAATACTTCTTAAAATTCACAACTTGTATAGATTTGCAAGTGGAACTATAACCATTAGAAAAGGAAGTAATGTAATTAATATATATCATACAATTAATGTATATTAATAATGTAATTGATATCTTTTTAAACTGGCACATTTTTTTTTTACAAAATGGAATTTTAAATGGTAAAAATTAAGCTGTCTTTTGATTCAACATGTAGGATACTTAGTTTTAGATGTCTTTTAAGCTGCAGTCTCTTGTGCACTTACCTGGAAGTAGATCTCATGAATAGAATATGTTTTTCTGTATAGACACATAGGATTGCAGTTGCAGCACAATCCTACACGTCAACACAAATGTTTGTCCCATTAGATTCAATGGTACTTACTCACAGGTTTCCTTATACACTTAAAGCATCAAAAGTAATAGATGAACTAAGATGCTGATGGAAATGTCAGTGAAGTATTCTTACAGAAGAATTTTAAGTACTTTTAATTTCCTGTTATCACCTACATGTTAATATTTACAAAACAAATAGCATCTACTTAGAATTCTAATTGCCCAAACTGCAATTTCTTTGTTTAGTGTGTTGTGTTGCTGATTATTTTTAAAAAAGAGATTCAGCAACATATCCTATACATGATGGGTAAAAGAGCCTGTACTGCTTAATCACCTCTTTGTCTCACATGTAATATAAATTATATCAGGTGCAATTTTCCTAATATTTAAAGCACTAATGGTTGAAGTAAAACAAACATATAAATGTAAAACAAAAATAAACCGTTCCAACCCAAACAAGTCCTGTTCAAACCATGCTGAAAATAATTAGAAGGGGCAAAAAGAGAAGAAATTGAAGAATTGTGTCAGGACTGTTTGTTTTTGAGGGGTGGGGGATAGGAAGAGATGTTTGCCTGAAGGCATTTTAAAACAACTTTTATTATGTTCTTTAATGAAATCTCTGAACTTACTTTTTTGTCTTTTACCTCAATATGAAGAACTAAGATTTTAAAAGATAAAGGACTATACCATAAAATAGCTTCTCATGAAAAGATTTCTTAAGCATGGATGTTTGTATTTGTGTTTATTTACAATCATTCTTTATTTGCCTTCTCAGTCTGCTGAACTTTAAAACAATATTAATAAAGATAAACATGAATGATACTGTTTGTTTCATTCACAAAAGCATAATGGTCAGTCCACACAATGTGGTGACATTTGTATTCTTATCTAGGCACACTGACTTATTTTAGATACTAATATATTTTAAACTACATCAAAATTATATTGGCTAGATTCACCAAATTATTTATATCCATACTCATCTGTGGAATACATAAGTCTGGCTATACTAAAAAAATCTTATGCTAATAATGTTGTCAGTTCTGTATTTTATTCCTGAAGAACTCTATTTTCCTACTCATATAAGTTTCAACTAAATATACTTTTAGTTCTGTTGTTAGTGAAGTTACACCACTAAAAGTATAGTTTCTTGTTTTATTCTGTGTGCACAGAAATAGAAATGAAGAATACTTTACAAATATTTCAAATTTGTAGAAATAATCTACTTCAGCTTTCATCTGCCTTTTGAATATACTTGTACACTGCAATTTGCATGTTCAAGGTAATATTACTTACAGGCTTTCCATACCACCTATTAATTTAAGTATAACCTTATTTAAAACTGATGACATTGTTTCAATCTCTGTTAAACTCATCATTTAAAAGCACTAATTTAACTCGGAAGTGGTTTTTAAGGCATCCATTATATTGTTTTAAATTGCACAATCACATCAGGAGGCTTTTGGCAAATGCAATTTAACTACAAGCACCAGTGGATGAAATAGTTGTTTACGAAGAACTGCTTCTGTTACGGTAATGCTAGTATTTAATTGTTAATTCTGGCCTGAAGTTTAATGTAAACATAAAACAAGAGGTTTTCTTGCATTTAAAAAAATTATATTGACATTTCTAAATAAATAAATTATAACATGTGGTGTTATAGAAGTGTGAGTAAACATTCTTGCAGAGCAGTATGTGAAGCTTTTTATTTAAGAATTCATAACAGTCTGCATTAGAATATAAGTAACAGCTATTTTGATTATGTGCCTGCCCAACACCATTCTCTCCTATTAATGCTATGTTAATCTTCAGGGGAAAATAGTAAAGTCTAGATTAAATGTAATACACAGATATTCTTTACAGAAATTCAATAAAGATTTGGCATTTTGTGACTCATTCTTGTACTCCTCAATAGTATGTGCATCTGAATGGAGACTTCCCTCTGACCCCCAACCCCCTCCACATGTCCAAAACAAAGTTGAAATGTCTGTATATATTGTGTGGAAAGTTAGAAGTTCGTCTAATTGCACATTTTGGCCCATTCCAATTCCTTCTTTAAAACCAAGGTGTTTTTATTCTACAGAAGAACGTGTTTTTAATTCTTAATGAAGATCTAAACTAAGCTCTCTCAATATAGCTGTGTCCTAATAAATAAGAAGTGCAGAGGGGAAAAATTAACTTTCCTGAGAAAAGCAATTTCTAATACATGAAGCAGATCTTCATCGGTATCAAATATATTAATCCACTTTCCTCAAAATCGTATCTATTTACAGTTTATTCTTGAAAGTAGGACCCATTCTCAAAAGCACACCCAACATGTTAATTAATTGTAACGTGTCTATGAAAGGAGTAAGCAAATGCAACCATTAACAACATTCTTTGCATACTTGTTTCCCACTACAGGGCACTCGTTTTCAATTTTGTCACTTTAAAGGCACAGATGGGCAGTACTGCTTCCAGGTACTAATTTTAAATAATTAAAAAACCCCAACTAATGTAAAGAAAAGCTAACATGACCACATAGGCAGAGGGTATCTTGGGAAGCTTAACATTCCAAGCGAATTAAGGGCACAAGCCTTGGATCACTTTTTGTCAGTCTCACTGTGGCACTGCAGAGTCAGAATGTGATTTTCTTTTTTCATCACAGTTTCCTCTCTCTTTAAAATGTGAAGTTTAAATGACCCATTTGGCAAGAAGACTGGAGAAATGTTACTATTTTGGCCTCAAGAAAGAAATGCTATGGGGAAAAACGCCTTTGATGTTTGCCTTGTCATTTTAATTATTTTTAATTCCACAATACTGGTTTAACTTTTCAACTCTATGCTACCTTATAAAACCATATGTATTTTTGAAGGCTTTTCCTCAGGATGTTGTTTCAAAAATTATTCTTATGATCCGTAAGAATCTCTGATAATCAAGGGGAAAACAACCAGAAGTCTCACCTTTATTTCTTCAAATTACATGTAGATAATTCTAAATTTTAACTGCACACTTTAGGAGGCTTTTTGAGCATATGAGGTTTTTCAATTTCATTTGTATTGTCACGTAGCATGCGAAGACTTCAAACACACACACACACAAAAGTAGGCTTCAGTAAAATGTCCCCTCAAAAATATGGAAACACGAATAGTAACGTGTATTTTGGGATTCGCTGAAAACTATTAAAAACTCTTAACAATCATTTCCTCAAAAGTTTATCTGCAAAAATCATTAAATGTCTCCGTGATTTTCTTTAAAATGTAGATGCTATTCCCCAACCATTTCCCTGCCTCATTTTCTTCAAGAATCAAGACACTTGTTGGATTCCCCTCCCCTAAATTTTAGTTCTGCTTAGTTGCTTTTTCCTTCACTTAAATTACTCCAGCTTGTGCTGATTTAAAGAAGTAATTTTTTGGAAATAATATAATTCTTAATTTTGCTTCCTCAAAGTAAACATGTTCGACCGAACAGACCTTTCTCTGTTATACACAGAAACTGCTAACTTTATTTCTGTGAGCCTTTAAAAGGCGAAAGTAAACAAGACCCACTTTTTCCCTCCCCCTCCTTGTCTACTAATGTTAATTATTTCAACATTTAGATTTTCTCAAGTTATTTCCTGCCAGTTTTTCCCTCCTCTTCTATAAAGTCGCGTTCTAAACAATTCGCCACCAAACAGATGTTTCCCTTTGCACCCACCGAGCTCTCTCTCCCCCCCCCCGGGTGGGGGTCTCTCTACCTTCCACGGCCCCCCCTGAACTCCCAACTTTATGGAGGTTCCCTCAGTAAACAACACTACAGCAAACAAACAAAAAAGGGAGAGTTTTCCTTTTATTTATTTACCAGGTTGTTTGCTGGAACCCCGCGAGCTGCTGAGAGATGAGACTTAGAAACTCGCGCCGTTTCCCCAAGCGGGAAAGCTCAGCTCAAAAAGCTGCTCTCGAGCAACTCGCTCGCTTGTTTCCCGTCGCAGCTGCGGCAGGACGAAGGCGAGCCTTCGCCTAAAAAGCGCGAAGAAGGGCAGCAGCTGCGACAGCTTCCCTCCGAACAATGGGGGCTGCTGCAGAAAAAGGAGCCGCGGCTCCACTTCCTTTCCCCTCACCCAGCCCGGCCCACTCCTTTGCTGCTGCGGCTGCCGGGCCCTGGGCGCTTGCAACTAAGTACTACTACCTTCCTTCAAACTGCACTTCCTGCCTGAATGAGCCTTCAGCTCCCCGGCGGCGGCGGCGGCGACGCTCCCGCCTGCAATCCCTTTTCTTCCTCAGGCGCCCTCCCATCTCCCCCTGCGCTCCCTGCGTCCCTAATGGTTTCTTTCCTGGGGCCCAACCCTCCTGATCCTGACTACAGGTCCGCCTGCCGGCGGAGCTAGGCCTGGCTGAGCCTCCCTCAGAGGAGCAGCTTCTTCTGAGCCCTCCCGCCAGCCAGCTTAAGTCCCGCACAAGCAGGCCTCTCAATTGACTCTCATTTTGTAAGCGACACCCACAAATTCATTCTTTTATCTGCTCACCCTCAACCTCTCTCATCAAGCACAACGCAACAAGAGCTTTGAGAAGGGCGGGAGTGGGATTATTGGGTTTGGCTGCTCGCCAGCTCAGCTCCTCTTTTTGCCACCCGAGGTCCAGGGTTCCAATTAGGCCGAGCTGCAAGGGCTCGGTGCAAAATCCCTTTGCTGCCACTGCCCTGCCAGCTGGCCCCAGTCGTGTTTACTATCGCTTCCTCGCACCTCTAGCACTACCTAGAGGAATAGCACAGTTTGTGCGCTCTTCTCAAAGGCAGCGGCCTATCTTCCTTTACTGACAACCATGGTGCACTCTAAGCCTGCAATCTTTCCTGAAGGGGAAAATATTTTTGCGGCGGTTGGTAGGAGGGCAACAGGCGGTAGGTCTTCAGTCAGGACAGAATAGTCCTGCCCTACAGAGCTTCCCCCATTCAAATGCTTGCATATAACTCTCAAAAGGACTGGATCACAACCACTAAGAAACCTATGCATGTTTACTCTAAGGAATTGCACCAAAGGGGAATTAAACTGGTTTACTTTTCATTCCCACGTCCTTCCAATCCAGGTACTTTGGTTTGACGCCTTTATGGCCTGAACTTTGTTACTGCCATCACCCCCATATTTTGCAGTAGTTTTCTCTCTTATTAAATCTGCCTGTTTGCTCACTGCAAAGGGACTCAATAGTTAAAGCCAGTAAGCTCTAGTAAGTGAGTATAGGATTTCACCTCAAGAGAGGAATATTTCCATTTGGTGCTTTTACCACAAGACAGTAGAGTTGTGTTTCCATCCCCCACCACCTTGGGGGGAAAAACTAATTTTTACACATATCTAGTAAGTTTGAGAAACCCACAAAGAGTCAACCACACAAGCTCTTTAACATCGATTAAATGCTTCTTTCCTTCAATTCCCTTACACATAATTTAACCAGGAGTCTAAACAATAAGTTACAATTGGGCTTTTAAAAATAAAGGTATTTGTAATATTGGGACAAGAGGGTGTGGAAAATATATTGCAAGTGTTTTGATCGTAAGGAATGTTTTCTCTGTATTTACTCATAAACCAAAATCAATACTGTTTTTAAAAAAAATCTCATCAAGACAGTTTCCTTTTTATCTTATCTCAATTACAATTATTGTTCACAATTAAAAATGTTTTCATTTGTTTTTATAAACTGGTTTATGTTCTGACAGGTAAATCTGTTTGTAACCATACCAGTGTTCATTGTAAACCTTGCCAAACCATGGTATGTGGAAACACAGAGATGCGAATTAGGGGAAATTATAGGCTCTTAAACAGCAAGCCTGTTCACAGGCTAATTAAAAGGAAGTTCTTCCTTGCTTATTGAGAAGCAGAGCAGAGTAAACTGAATGCCTGGGACTTTCAAGAAAGACTGCATAAGACTGTAGTCTTAAACAAATTAATACCTGATGGATGATGGATCTTACAGCATTTTATTGACAATAAATTTACTACTTGTGGTACTACTTCTCAGTTGTTCGAAACTATAATCTACAGTATTATGTACACTAGGGCCCATCTATTCCAAAATTATCAAACAAGATTGTTACAAGATAAATAATGAATGGCAACCTAACTCCTGACTCTCTTTAGATACTATTCATTTTATGGAATTTACTTCCAAATAATGCAGGTGGAATTTTAATTAAAAATCAGTTTGGGGGGGGGTTAGCATTAACTGGCCTCTGGATCAAATTCTGTAATTATACGTGTGACATGGAGAAGAGAGGAAGTGACCATGTGAATGTATCCCATATCATCTACAGTACTACTTTTTTTACATTTGGATAGTCAGATTAACAATATATTTTTAATAAACTTATACCAAAACCAATTCTAATCCAGAATTGGTCCTAAAGGTAGATATTTTCTGGTGTAGAGAACACTTGTTGGTCATATTCAACAGGCAACAAGAACCTCCAGTTCTGCCTGCCATCCCACAGACAAGAATCCCCACAAAACCTTTTGCTGGGATCTGTTGATCCATACAGCATTAGCCTTTTATTATGTTGGGGGGGGGGGATCTTTTTGTTTCCTGCTTACATGGTTTGTTTGCATTCCTAGCAGAATCTCCCAGGCAAACCATATGGTAATGCCTTTACACTCATTCATGTAAAGAAACAATGGTTTACACTAATGCCTGGTATATTAAATTTCCATCTTTTAAAAAAAGTACAACTCCACCTCACTGTTTTGGAGGATGTCTCCTGCAATCTTCCATCCCTCTACTGCATTTGGGCCCTCTCTTCTGCTTTTTTTTAAAAGCTGCAATTTTGAAGGCTGTCCCCAGAAGCAGCTCTTGCCTCCCCCTTGTTTCCTGAACAGAGTTGTAAAAACTCGGCTCATTTCTGCTCCCACTCTACAGTTTCTTCACACTATAATTTCCCAGGTTAGAAAGGTTTCAAATAAATAAGTCAGAAATGATCTAAAATACTGGTATTACACCAATATTTCAGTGATACAGAGCAAGTTGTGGAGATAAGCAAGGCCAGAAAAGGGTGGTGAGAAGCAAACCCCTTCACTTGGTGCAGTGTTTACCTCAACTTAAAAGTCATTAAATGAAGTACCTAGAAAAGAAGTTTTTTGTTCCCTCAGCCTCTCAAGATTAAAGAACTGTTTTTCACAGATAAAGGCAATCCAAATTGCAGTATTCCTGTATGCTTCTAGGCATATACATAAAATTATCCTCAGTCTCCCCACCACCACTACTTAAAATATTATTTGTAGGAAAATGGGGTGAACATAGGAATGCCATTTTTCTAGGGAGGAAGACATTTGCTAAAAGCTGAAGGATGAGGAAGCAAGTCACCCACTGACCTGCTTTTCTTGCCTCCCCACATCAGTTAGGAAGAAGAAAAGCAGAAACAAAGAATTCCAACCCATTTGCTTCAAAGGCTTGGCTTTTATGGAAAGGGGGATGGAGGAGTTTGTGAAATGCTGAGTAGGAAGTGCAATGACTCATCATAATAGCAGTATTTCCCTGGGACAATTAGCATCCACTACTCATCCTCCATCTTGATGGTGGGAGGCCTTATGAAGACTTTTAATTCTGGCATTTCACTTCATGGGAGAGGAACCCTCCTCCCCTAACACCCCTCTTTCAACTTCCCCCAACATTGTTCTGTTTTAATCTCCCTGCCCGTACTTTTAGGAACCGTCCTTCTTTTTCAACCACATTACCCCATTGGGGTCATTGCTGTTGTTGTTGTTCATAATCCTGATTTATGGCAAGCATTAGTTGTGTTCTATAAATGCAATTAATTATTGCTGTCAGAAATTATCATTAATAATCACCTCTAATAACGTGTGTAGACAGTCGACCAGTTCTGGACTACTTGGCTTGAAAGTTAAGCCCCACAAGTATCAGTAGGGCCATCAAGCTGCACCTATGTGGCTGCTGTATGTGATGAGTTATTGAAACCCTATTTATCATCATCATCATCATCCACAGATAAGTTTCCCTTGTGAGCCGCTGCCTCCAGCGTTCACCTGGGGCGTTGCTGGGCCCTCCTCCGCCCCAGGGCTGCCTGCCAGCCTGAGCCTAGAAACCGCGCGCAGGGAAGAAGCAAGTGGGCGGGGTCGAGAAAGGGGCGATTACGAGAGGCTCGAGCTCGGCACGAGCGCGCCCATCGCAGCGGATTCTGGGTAAGCCAGTGGCCAAGCTGCTAAACAAGGAAACGGCGGGGGCGGGGGAAGAGAAGGAGGGAAGGAGGCAGGGGGGGTGAAAGGTCAGCGGCCTGGAGACCCCGCCTTCTGCGCCCTGGTGAATGAATGGAAGGCAGGCAGACGAGAGAAGCCGCAGCGGCGAGGCTGTGTGTTGTTTGCTGCGGCACCTTCCGCGCGCGGCTCTCATTCTCTACGCCTTCTTCCCTCCCTCTTCTCCCCCCCCTTCCTTCCTTCCTTCCTTGCGGGGAAAGCAGGCAGCGAAGCATTACATTTGCGTAAGAAGAAGTTGAGGCTGCTTCTCTTCTGTCTCCTCCCCCTGCTGCTCCTGGACAATGCAGGCGAGGCGGAGGGCTATAAACATGGGGCTCCGCGCCTCTCGATCCCCCTCGCACTGCTGTGCTGCTCTGAGAAGGCCAGGCGAGGCGCATGGTTCTTGCTTCTGGGCCTGGGACATACGCGTCGCTGAGACTTTCTCCCCCACCCCACCCCCACTAAGGAAATAAGCTTTTTCCGAACTTCTTTTCTTGCAAGGATCGCTTGCCTTAATTCGACACAGAGGCACGCATAGGCACCCGTCGCATCTCCTGCCCGGCATACATAAAATACACAACAAATTCGAATCTCTAGGTTTCCAAGCTGCTGCTTTAGGCGCGACGTTTCCTCAACCTCCTCCCCACAAGAAACCTCTCAGAAGCCTCTCGTCTCTTTCTCTGCCTCTCCCAACGATCTCCAAAGAAATCGCTGGTGGAGAATAAAGTTTGTTTCCGTTCACACGAACCCCTTTCAGGCCTTTTTTCCTAGGGCGACTGAGAAATCGTTACCGAAAACATATTTTATATGTTAAACCCAACCTCTTTCTTTCATTCATCTTATCTCCATGTTGTAAAGTCATCCCTTAAAGATCGCTCAAACGCAAAGAAACTACATTCCTGCTAAACGATTTTTCAAGGTAGGGTTTAAATGTTGGCGGAGTTGCTGATCTTGTTGTTGCCGCGGCGGTTGTTGAATTATTTTTTGTAGCGGCCCGGTTTTTATTTAAACCGGGGAATCCTTTGGTTAATTTTTCAAAGGCACCGCTCGATGACACTTTTTCGAGAAAGTAAATAGTGGATCGAGCTCTCTTTCTCCCCCGCGCGATCCTCCAAGTCTTCCCAATGCTTTCTCGGTGAGAAATGGAGGAAGAAAATGTGAAACGCTTCATGGGGAGAAGTGGCTGTCTTTGTTCTTTCATTGTTTCTGCCCGGAGTGGCGGCGACAGGGGTAGACACTTACCTTCTCTTCTTTTTGCTGCGAAATCCAGACGTTCCCATCGGCTGCAAAATACCCAATCCACCTTGGAAAATGACTAGAAATGTCGGGAGAGTTTGTATTCCATTCTTTTGCGCTGCCTTTCCTTTTCGGGACGAGATTAAGTTGCCGAGCACGTTGTTGCCAGCCGAACCCCCCCGCCTTAGTGAATGGTCACGTTTAGGACCCTCGAAGGCCATCCTAATTCTGCCAGTAGAATCGACGGTATTGAAGGTCTAAACTTTCAAAAGGAAAGGGGGCCTGCAACTAGCCAGGGAGCTGCAAATACACTCGCATTTCTCTCTCTCTCTCTCTCTCTCTCTCTCTCCCTCTCTCTCCCTCTCCATCTCTCTGTCCTCCCCCCTCCGCATTACATTAAAAAAGGAAGGAACTTTTTCCTGAGAAAGAAAAAAAGAAAAAGAAAGAAAGAAAGAACTTTTTACTAGTTCCGTAGAAATGATATGTTACAAAACAAACCCAGGAGGCATTTGAAATCCGCCGCCCTTCTGATTTCGCCCCACGTGGCAAAAGTTTTTGGACTGTTTGAAATAAAAACAAATGAGCTAGTTGTAGAATACCGGGGTGGAAAGTTTACGTTACGGTCGTAGCTGGGAGAAATGTGTCGGACAAAAAACAGGACCATCCTTTTAAAAGAGAGAGAGAGAGAGAGAGAACAAGAAAAGAGGAAATTGTAGTGTTGGTGTGTGCATGTATGGTGTTTTAAACGTCGTGATCAAACGTGCAAAATAAATCCATTCACTGATTTCGACGTATTCCACTTAATGTTTAGTGCCCAGCCTGGCAAGCATTAGTGCCCAAACCTTTCTTTAGTCTGATTATGATGAGGTTTGATGATACAATGGATATTTGAATTGATCACTGTGTCTTACCAAATGAGATGGATTTGCAACCGCCTTTGGTTTCCAGGGCTCTCAGATATGCAAGGGGAGGGGGAGAAGGAGGCACTGATTGCCGGCCAACCCCCTCTGGGGTCTCTCAAGTATCTTTGGCTTCTGTTTGTGGCTCGACACGAGCAGTAGAGTCCCCTTTGCCCAATATTTTGAGACTTCCTCCTCCCGATATTACTTGCCTTGGATCCGAGTTTTTCCTCCTAATAAGTGATGCTAAGCTTAAGGGGTTTCCTTTGCTCATTAAAATCTCTGAACCCGTGCTACTGGATAAATAAACAATAGTCAAAAATTGAGGGTTACACGGGTTGGAGTCTATGTGTCGTTCCTGCCCCCCTTATGAAGCTCTCTACTTCCTCTTATCGGCCTTCTGAAAAGCTGTTCTGCTCCATCAGAAAAGAATCAAAGATTGCAATAAAATGGAGTAAATAAGTATGAGGGTTAGAAAGAGAGTGTTTCTTTGCCAGCCTTTAATTGCCATTGAACCATTCAGGAGTTGTAAACATTCCTTATTTATTTAGCCAAAATAGCCAGGCGTTGTCTTGCTTTTATCGCAATGGTAATTACGGTGTCCTTTAAACTGGTTGATAGCAAGAGAGATAAGGCCATGTGCCTGTAGCTTCAGCTCACATCTTCCTCTCCCTTGCCGCCCCCCCCCCTTTCCTGGGTCAGGAAGATCTCGACAGATCTTGGAGATGAGGAACGGTGGAAGACTAGAGGTCCGACCATTCCTTACGTCACAAAAGTGATTTGTACACATTGCTAATTTGGTGCCTTCGGATCTCCTATGTTTGTAACTGCCTTTCGCTGCTCGCTGAAATTGTTTTGTTTTTAAATGCCTTTTTCTTTAGGGGTGAGCAAAGAGGCAGTACTGTATATATTTTGCAATCCGGTCTAGGCGTTTGCCCACCTGTAACGTAAGAAACGCAGGCGTGTTCCCGCGTCTTTGTTTACTGCACCTTTGTGTCTAATTAAAAATGCACACTTTTAGGAGCCTCGCAGAACAAAGCCTCCCCAAATCCCCTTTACGTCCAAGGATTTGCAAATTTATAAAGGCTGCATTGAATTCAGGATGGGTCAAGGGGCAGAAAAAGGGTAGAAGGTCACTGCATTTTGATTATGGGTCAGTGGGCAACATGGCATGCAGTTTGTGTCCGAAAAACCTCTTCCTTAAAAGTGAGGTTTAAAAACAAAAAGGATGAGCAAAGTTTCTAGAAGAAAAAGTGTTCGTTACAGAAGGGGAAAAAAACTTATTCCATCATATCTGTTGAGCAAAAAGAGACATACATGTAAGAAAACAAAACTCGGAAAAGGGAAGAGGGAAAAGCACCCTTTAACAGCACTATAAATCGCTGTTTTGCTTACAAAGAAATGGCCCCAAAGCTTGATGTTGTGTTACCGCAGCTAAATTATGGATTTTTGAGTCTTTTTTAAAAAAACACGTTAACTATCTTGCATATTAATATCACATCTTTTAAAAGGTGTCTCTTTTTCTCATTTTAAAAAAATTATGTCCAAGGGTATTTTTTTAAAAGTGTATAGTCACATCTGAATGAATTTACATAGCTGAGGGGAGATGCTCTGTGACCCTTCCAGCAGGTTTAGGCCTTTTTGTCCTATTCTCATGCTCCCCATAATCACTTTAGATGTACTATGGAAGGGAGGTAACTACAGCTAATGTACTAACTATACAAATCTACTTTAAACTGTTATGAATTAAATGTCTCCTTCTGGAAGAAAACAACATAGGCTAACCTTCCAAGCTAAACTGCATGGAAAAGAAATTGGGTAGTAGTAGTAGTAGTAATGATGATGATGATGATGATGATGATGATGAATAGATTGTCCACTGTCCTGTGGAAATCTACCAGGATGTGAAGAACTGAAGGATTTAGTGAAACAGAGGCTTAAAGTGTTGTTGCATTTCACAAGTAAACCTTTAAAAGGCAGTAAATGGTGCTCTGAGTGACTTGCCCCAGAAAAAAGAGGTCAGCCTGGATTGCAGGGCTGTTTAAACATCATCATGATAATACAATGAAAATATATCAAATCACAACCTAAGAGGGCGTTTTCAAATATAGCCGCCACCGCCCTTCCCCCTTCTCTCTCTCTCTCTCTCTCTCTCTCTTTCTCTCTCTCTCTCTCTCCACACACCTTCCCCCACTCCTAGAAAAAAAGAGAGAGATTTGAGAGAAATTTTATATATTTTAAAGGCCACAAGGTAAAAACAGCTATGCTATGTGACATCCATGGGAATAGGTTTACAGCAAGGGAGTGAGGAATATTATTTGTCCTCGTTATTTTCTAATTAGGTTTGTTGTTAGCCAAGAGTGCTTCAGACTGAAATATCATCTAAGGCAAAGAAATCCTATCTAAGGTAGGATATACATTACAGACAGAGGCTACTCCATGGGAAAAGGAGCACATTTGATTGATAATGGGGAGTGGGGGGTGGCTAGTTCCTATTCACAGGCCCCTTGAAGTACCGTGCAGAAGCCAAACCCGGTTCAGTCCCTCTGATCTTGATTTTTGCTTTTGTTATTATTACTTTCCATTAATTTCACCGGCTCTCATTCACCCCTGTTTGCAGCCATGGTGTTCTTTCGGTCAATTCCGAAATCAACGTCGGCTTCAATTCTAGCATTTCCACTTCACTGTCTTCTAGGACGTGGTTAGAAAACCGTTCAAAACCAGGTGCTTTCTCCGCCACTCCTTCCTGCCTCCCCCCACCCCTAGTTTAACTAGTGTCCGGAGCCACCGGTAGCTTGATCTGAGATGGAAGGAGCAGGCCAAATGTCACGTTTTCGGTCCTGCAAGGACCAAGCAGGAGGCCGAACTCCGTGAAGAAATCGCACGCTGTTACCCTGCACCGCGTGTTATTCCTAAATCTTTCATCAGGATTTATACACAAGCCGAGACCCACCTCCTATCTGGAAATAAGTCCCAGTGGTTTAGGACTTGTTTCCCGGCAAACCGCCTAGGACGGGAGCAATAAAAAGCCCAAGGCAGGTCGTGTTAACTTGCAAGTACCTCTCATGCTTTACACACAGAGCTTATTCCCAGGAAAAGGTGGCTAGGTCTTCAACTCGGTTTGCGTTGCAGCAAATCGACTTAGCTGAAAGGGAGAGTCGGTGACTGTAACACGGCCGAGAAAATGCGCTACCTTTGCTTTTCCTCTATGACTTGGTGGCTATCTGTTATTCACTCAGAGGGCGGCAGCAAATTCTGGCCTAACTTTAAATGCTACTGAGAATAGACACCTTAGTTGGACACACGTTGATCGGGATATTTTTTTTAATAGGCTGGTGGGGGTGGGGGTGGGTGGGTGTAGCAGGATTCGCGTTAATAATCTCGCCCGTTGCTAGGTATTGATCGCGCCCATCTCTGAAACACATGCAAATCCACTGGACGTCCCGGCCTTTATTTGCTCGAGCAGGGCCTCACCGAGTAGTAGTAGTAGTAGTAGTTGATGTTTTAGAAAGCTGGACTGCCGAACTGCTGAAGCGAGATTGGGCATATATAGAATGTTTTGATGCTGGTAAGAAAACCAGCAGGTTTATCTCCCCCCCCCCCCCCCACTTCCTCTCATCCCAAAGCAAGATAAGGAGAGGTTCAAGGAACAAAAGGCTGCTGGAAGAATCTGAAGCAAGAATCTTGCCCAGCTTCAGACCTGCCGTTCCCCTTTGTGTTTAACACGTTTCCATAAAATTTCTGGCTTTGCTTATGTTTGTGTATTCATTCATTCATTCACTCATTCATTCACTACTTATTCTTCCCCTCCCCCCTCTCTCTCTCTCTCTCTCTTACAACCCCCACATCCTGCAGTTGCTGACTTATATTTAAAGAAGTTAAGGTTCTAGTTTCGTAAAAATCTGGGGTAAATCCAGTTGTCAGTTCTGACTAAAGCATACTTACTGGATGAATGGGACTTGTCAAGCCAAAATTTAAGTAAGCCTTATTGATTCAATGGGTCTACTCTTACTGAACCTAATAATTGGCTTTCTCTCTCTTCCTGTGAGGCAATCTAAAACTTTCTCTTTTTAAAATCTTCTCCAGCTCTCCTTTTCTCTTTTTTCTTCTTTTTGGCCTGTTTTTAAGGTCCATGTGTAAAGCAAATAAAAACCACAAAGGCTTTCTCTGAAAGCCAAGAAGGCTGACCACGGTATTCAGATGTGTGTCTGTCTGTGCCCCCATTTGTTCCAGAGTAGTCCACTGCTGTTAAGAGAAAATGCTGGTAGCTTGCCGCTCGTGTTAATCAGAATTTGCGCTATACCTACCGGGTCAAACCACGACTTTAGAATTCAACTTTAGGAAACAAACAAACAGTCAACCAGGCTGGGAAGACAGAACTTTAAACCTAAGACCTCAGGCTGAATTTACTTTGTGGTTCTGGCTGTCACGGATTCCATCACCGTCAACCTCAAAACAGGGGGCATGGAGGAGGAGTAGCAGGGGTGGAGATGGGGTGCGTGGGGGCGGGGGAGGAACTGCTGCCATCCTAGAACTAGAAGAGGGAGAACAGAAGATTCTGCAAATATCCCCATCGCTTAATCCGACAAAACCTGATAGGATCCTTTCCCTCTCGCTAAGAACAAAGCCAACAATGGTAATTAAAACAAATAAACAAACAAAAACCCTGGCAGCTGTTTTTCCTCGAAACTTCGCTCCATAATCGGAGGCTACGTCTCCTGTGCACAAGAGGGAAATAGATGTAGGCGAGGCTCGCCAGATGCGGGGCCGAACTATGGCTGTGAGCAGGCATTCATTCATTGTTCGCCACCGCCTTTCGGATACGTTGAAAGAGCCCTGATATCAGCCGACGCAGGACACCCTGCTCTCCCTCGGCCTCTCGTTTCAAGCCAGAGGCACACAGGCCGACAGACAGTTTTCGCAGCTGCTTGCTTCACGACGAAAAATCGGCCCTACAGCTCCAAGGAAAGGAGTCGCCCCATTAAGTTGCAGAGTTCAATATATCTGGGTGCAACAGCTGAGCTGACTTTTATTCGCCCCAACATTAGTCTGATTGGATTGAATAGACTTTCCTAAAGTCCTGATGCTTCTCTTCAACACACACCCCTACACACACAGCTGAGTTGTCTGCAGAACTCCTGGGAAACTGGGATGTTGAACGAATGGAAGGAAGGATGGGGGGAGGGTTTAAAGGAAGGAAAGATTGCCTGCATTTTACCTAGCCATGCAAAACGGCCGTGAAAATTAATTACAAAAATGTGGGGGGAAGAGAGCTGTTAGTTAGTTATTTTCCAGTTCCGGTGTAATTGGAGCTCTCTTCCCCATATCAGCAAGTCTGTTTCGGGGAAGGGGGAAAGAAATAGGGCTACGGAATTGGAAGATAAGTCTTATTCTTCCCTCCCCCCACCCCCACCCCTACCTCAGTGGTTTTCTGGTGCTCACGGGTAAATTTCATTTTGGCTCTGGCCACGAGCCTACTGGGAGGTGTGGGCGCTTTTACTTGTGGCCAAATTGTAGCCGAAAATCTATTAGTGACTTCACCCACTGCAGTCCAACGGACAAGAAGAATTTGGACCGAAGCTAATGTAACTCGCATTTCGATGGGTTTAAACCTTAGTTCAGTTTTTAGCAACCAAGTACTGTACCAGATCCGAATTATCAGAGGTATTTTGACATTTTGTACCTCAGTGTCAGTACATGTGATGTTACTTTGAATAAAGGAGACCTTAAAAGTAAAGAATTACCTGGGTGGGGGAGAGATAATATGTCCACCCCCTCCGGAAAGAAAGACACCCTGGCACCTTTGTTTGAGTTTTTGATTGCTGTGTGTGATTCCTAGTCTCTCATTTGTCCAGGACGCCACAAATACCGGAAGATCAGTAGGATGATCCCTAAGCGGGAGGCAGAGTACATTTTATGTTGAGCATGTGGTGTATGCACAGGGGCTCATCCTACGTTTGGCAAACCACGTGTGTGCAAGCCCTGAGGATTGTCCGCAGCTCTACCCCAGGCTGAATGACTGGATGGCAACTCCCCAACCGAAGACACCTATAGTAGTCTGAAATTACGTCCCAGTGGGGAGGCTTTCCGTCTGGGACCGGGAGCGGAGGATGGGCAGGGTGAATCGAACCTGCAGAGTCTGCATAGGAACCTCCTCCCTGCCAGCGAAAGCTGCAGCCTGCGAGCCAGGAGCATCCATTGCTATACTCCCCCTCATTCTCTCTTCTTTTTCTCTTTCAAACGCCCCCTTCCTCTCCTTCTTCCTTTCCCAAATACCTCTGTCGGCTGTGCTGCCCAACCTCCCGAGGCTGGAAGCGATCAACACGCAAGCGATCCCGGTGTGGACACGGGAAATTAGACCGGGGACCCTCCACCTTGTAAGGCAACACGGTGAACTGTGAAAAGTGGATACAATTCTGGCTTATCTCTGCTTTGTTATGGGTCTGACGTGAGCCCACGTCCCGATCTCTCTCTTCCCCCCCTTCCTCCTCCCCCTCCTTCTCCCCTCCCCCCCCCCCCCCCATATTACAGGCAGAATTTCAGAGAAAAGTGTTACAGTATTACGGGGCTGGAGGATAACCACACAGCCCCAAAGAAACCCTAGGAGAAACAACTTAGCTATCGGAAAGAGAGAAACGAAGGAGAGGAGGGTGGGAAACGGGGGGAGAGGGAGAGAGAGAGAGAGAAGCTGGAAGGCGGCGAGGAGACCAAGCTAGGGAACGTGAGTATTCTCTTTCTCGGAGTCGCTAACCCGGGTGGGTGGGTGGAAGTAGCCACTGAAAACCCCAGCTTTAAAAAACAAAACGAAACTTTAAAGCTTAAGGAAGGAAAATACCAATTGAGGAAGCCTTCTTTGACACGCAGTGCAGAATAAAGCGCCCCTTTACAACGGTTACTTAAAATGGTTACTCTGTTCTACCCCTTTCAATTATTTTTCTATCCCTAGGATTCCTATAGCAGTGGGGAAATAGCCCCAACCTCACCAATTTCAGCCCGGATAAGTTTCCAATCTCTATTTATTTCTAAGATATAAAGGGGGCGGGGAGGAGAGACCCAAAATGTGTCAGCAGGGCTTCCAAATCCGTTCCTTCAGTAGCCAGCGCTGTAGAGCTAGCTGTGGGTTGGCTGGGAGCTCCGGATTGTTTAATAGAAAGATTTATATACTAACAGTATTATTTACTTTGGGAGGGGAGGTGGCAGTCTAAGAGTATGCTAATTAGCCAGAGATTTGGAGGGGGGTTGGGAAGGGGGAGGAATATCAATTTTTATTGCATCACCTGTCAGGAGTGTCCAATCAGCGTTGGCTTTAGGGGAATTAATTGATGAAGGTGTCTCCGGACGAGCTCACTTCACTCTGTCATTTGATTTGGAGCGAAAGCAGCGGCGGGAAGAGCGGCTGCGTGGGTTTCCTGGTCTTCCAGCCCTGTTTCCTCGCATTCCTTTATCCTGGCTGGGCCAGGGGAGGAAAGCCGCCAGCCAAAGGGCGCAGGTAGCCAGCCTTGCATCCCTGTCGTCGAGAAACACCGGGGGGGGGGGGGGGGGCAACCAAGTCGATTTTTTTAGCACCCCTTTTCTTCCCCTCAGGCAATTTTACAGGACATGTTTTTTTTATCCACGCCATCTAGAGCAGTCTCCCCTTTTTCCCCCTTCCCTCTTTTTTTCCCCAGTGTGTGCAGATTTTTTCCCCTTCCACCTTCCAAAGTTTGATCAGGAATAACAGGCTTTGTTCTCTTCCGTTCAGCAGGATGCCTTGAGATCAAATCCAGCGCCTGCCTGTGGATTTTTATCGCATTTTCTGTGTGGATTGCCTCCTCTCTCTCTCTCTCTCTCTCTTCCCCCCCTCCTCACCTTCCGCCGCACACCTTTTCCCTTTGCCGTTGCTGCTGCCGGTGTCCGTTCCAACGGGTGTGTTTGTGGAGGGGGGGGGTCGCTCTCCCGTTTTCTGCTCCCCCTGCCCCAATGGTGGGAATAATTTAAAGGCGCGCCATGGGAGACCTGAAATCGGGCTTCGAAGAAGTGGACGGCGTGCGCCTGGGTTACCTGGTGATCCAAGGCAAGCAGATGTTCGCCCTCTCTCAGGTCTTCACGGATCTTCTGAAGAACATCCCGCGCACGACGGTGCACAAGCGCATGGACCACCTGAAAGTCCAGAAGCACCACTGCGACCTGGAGGAGCTGCGGAAGCTCAAAGCCATCAACTCCATCGCTTTCCACGCGGCCAAATGCACCCTCATTTCCCGCGAGGACGTGGAAGCTCTCTACACCTCCTGCAAGACGGAGCGGGTCTTGAGGACTAAGCGCCGGGGGACCGCCGGCTCCGTGCAACCTTCCCCCGGATCGGACCCTAAGGCGGCCTTTTGGAAAGACGGAGGCAAACTTTGGCTGGGTTTGAATGGAGCCACGGCGCCTCTGGCCAGCCGGAGGAAAGCCTGGCGCAAGGCGGCCGCCGTGGCGGCGGCGGCGGCGGCGGCGGCGGCGGCGGCGGCAGCTGCAGCCGCCGAGTCAGGCGCTTTCCTACCGGCTTCGGATCTACCTCACTTTTGGAGCAAATCGCCCGGGCTCAGTTCTCCGGGACTGGCCCGATCGCCTCGCAAAGTGTCCGCAAACTATGAAACTGTCCCGCTCCGACCCCGTTACGTCTCCCTGGCCTCGGAGCCGGCTTGTTTTCGGAACCTCCTCTGCTCCAAACATCCGCATTACTACTACCGCTCGTCGGCCGCCATTGCCAGTCAACCCAAGCTGGCGGCCGCCGCCGCCGCCGCCCCCATCCCCATCCCCATCCCTCGAGGCAGCCCTTTGGGTCCCGGCGGCCGGTCGTCCAAGAGGAAGAAAACCGCCGAGAGACGCTTCCCGCCGGATTGCAGCCAGCGCCTGCTCATCGTGCCCCGCTTTTGCAAGCCAGCCAAAGCCGCCTCCTCAGAGAGGCTGCCCGGCTTGAACAGCTTCTTGGCGCCGCCAGCCCACCGGCATTTCCCGGAGACCTACAGCAGTGATTCCGAATCCAGCTCCTATTCTGACCAACCGGCCAACGACTCCGATTTCTGCTCCAGTTTAACCAGCACCAGTAACTCGGGTTCTTCGGAGGAAGAAGAGGAGGAGGAGGAGGAGGAGGAAGAGGAAGGCAGCTGCGCCTCGGAGTCGAGCGAACTGAGCTCCGAGGAAGAGGACGAGGAGGACGACGACGACGAGGAGGAGGAAGACAGCAGTTCCGAATCCGATTCCAGCACCGGTTCCAGTCAAGTGTCGGTGCAGAGTATCCGCTTCAGACGCACCAGCTTCTGCAAGTCGCCCAGCCTCCTAAGTCAAGCCAACCTCTTATATCAGCATCCTTCTTTGGAGCTGCCCGGTCCGGCGCGGACCATCAAATCCGAAGCGTCTGAGGAGGAAGAGAACTGGAGCGGCCACACGGGCTGGGTTCCCAAGACCGAGCCCGGTTTAGGCTGTCACGACTCGGGCGGCATGTGCTTCGGGGCGCTCAGCCAGGCAACGGCAGGCGGAGGCGGAGAGGACGACGGCTGGCCCTTGGTTGGACCGTGTTCCCCCACCACACCTGATGTGAAGCCTGCTGAGAGGACAGCGGGCCCAGGCTTGGCCCAGGAGGACTCGTCGCCCAACCCAAAGATAAGCCAGGCTCTGCCACAACAAAGACTCTTCCGTGAGGGGAAGAAAGTCCAGCCAGGCGTCCCCGTCTTCCCTTCTCCTCCTCCTCCTCCTCCTCCTCTTCCTCTTGCCAGGACAGAAAGCCCCACCGCTGCTCTTGGGGGGCTACCCAGGAAGTCCCCAGAAGATGCTCAACGGGATGACCCCTCGCCTCCCTGCCCAAGCTGGTGTTCCTCTTCCCACAGCCAGCCAGAGGTGGCTGCTGCTACTGCTGCTGAAAGCTCCGAGTCTTTAGGTCCTGCCCCGCTGTTCCCCTTTGTACCCATTGCCCAGATCAAAGTCGAGGACAGCAGTGCCAATACCGAGTATGGAGCCCTCCCCAGCCCCAGCCCTCTCAAGTGCGAAGAGCAGCCCAAGGTGGAGGCGGACGGCGAGCTGTCCCTCCGGCCGCCGCCGCCGCCGCCGCCGCCCTTGCCCAGCCCGGCCCAGCCGCCTCAGGACCTTCTGCTGCCAGCCAAGGAAGACCCCGCCTGCACTGACGAGCCTCCCAGCCCTCCCCTGAGTCCGCCGACGACGCCGGCCCCCCTGAGCCAGGCCCTCGCCGCATGCACTTTAGGCGCTGCCGTTGCTGCTGCTGCTGCTGCCGCTGCCGCCGCCTCCACACCCGAGGACGGGGAATACAAATTCGGAGCCCGGGTGAGGAAGAACTACCGGACCTTGGTGCTGGGCAAACGAGCCATCCTGCCCAGCCCGGCGCCCCTCAAACCAAATCTGAAATCCGTGCGGGGTCCCCGGCCCACCGCCCCGGGGAAACTCTTGGAGGCCCAGGAAGGGACCCTGGATGACTTGACGGTGCTCGGGCGGCGCAAAAGGGTGGCCGGCAGCGTGGCCTCGGCTGTCAAGCGGCCCTTTAGCTTCATGGGCAACTTTCCCTGCCCGCCCTCTTTAGTGGTTGGTTTGGACGGGGATTTGTTGCCAGCTTATACCTTAAACACCGCTAAGGATGCTCAGCCACCTCCCAAGGCCCATCCTGTCTGGAAATGGCAGCTGGGCGGGTCAGCAATACCTCTTCCACCCAGCCACAAATTCAGGAAATTTAATTCATGAAAGAGATCTGAATAGGAGGGAACCTTACTTCATGGCTGTTGTGTCCTTGGGATTTTTCTTTCCTCACCACCACCAGATTCTGTACCTTTGAGCCTGTAGGCTGGCTGGTTTTTCTCATCACATCTTTTCCCCGCCTCTTTTTAATTTAAATGTGGAATCCTGGTTTATACTCTTTTGGGGGAAGACAAAAATAATCTGATTACTGTTTTATTTGCCATGAAAGGAGTTGGTGGGACAAGACAGAAGATGGGTGGGGAGAGGTCTTACAATCCACAGACTACTGCAGGATAAAGTCTCAAGTCTATTAAAAAAACAACAAAACAAAACACACCTCAGTGGAATCTGCTAAAACTGGAACACTTTACTGTCTCAAAATGCTAATAATACACCTGGTACCTCAATTCAACTGCTACAAGTAAATGTTTTTTTTTTAAGTTGAATTATAATTCGAATGAGCCATTAATATGTAATGCACTAGATTTGGAACCTGGAAGTCTAACTGTTCAATTCCATTCTTGTTCCTTCAGCTAGAGGTTGCACAGGGGAATTTCGCTAGATCATTCAGCTATAGGGGAGCCATCCACTTCGTTGCATGGAGTTTCTTCTTCAGTTACAGCCCTCCAACCCCCAATCCAGCCACCCACCTTTCAGCAAAAACAGTTGCACTCCTGTAGTTGGCAGAGGGGGTGTGTCTCCAGAGCAATACTAGGGAAGTAGCTTCATCATCAGCGAATCAATAGATATGGATTGAAAGCTGCTCCTCTTTTTTAAGGGCAAAAGAGAAAAGTCTCTAAAAGCAAAAGGAACAGGAAGAAGCCACTCTTTACAAAGCCAGTGGATGGGGAGGGGACAAATGCCTTCCACGAAACCTTTAGTTTGGCCACCTACATCATATCTTGGCTACAGTCTGCATTCCAGCCTGCATTGCAGGCCAGTCCTGTCCACTTTTACTTGAAAAGCTCCTTAAATTCAATGTGATTCCCCCCCCCCCCCAAGTAAGTGATGTATAAGAATTGTGCCCTTAAAATAATTAAGATTATTGTGGAGCAAGGTGTAGACTGTTGGATCATTCTGTTGGCTTTTGGTGGTGGGAGGAGAATGTCTGACAAAAGATGGTTTCCCCAGATTGGTAAGGCAGACAAATCTTTGATTCTCATGCCCCCTTTGGAGGCAATTAAAAGAAAATGTAGCTCAATCCAACATACTAAATGCAACAGGGGCTCCAGTAGAAGGAATATTTTCGGTGGAGAATATACGATATTCTTGGTGGCTGCTTTGGTACCAAAACTCAGGCATTTAAACCAGGATGTGTCACTGTTTCTATTCATCTTTGGAAACTTGGTTTTTCCCAACCTATCTTTGTAGCAGGAACATTTTTACTGCACGTGACAATCAGAGGCAATTGTCTGTATTTGCACTTAAAACTCGACATAGTTGAAGCAGGCAGACTTCTAGAGTCGAGCCTTTGGTAAGACATGCCAGTGTAATATGTTGTGATGTTGGAAGCAGTAAATCAAAATGATGGAAATTTGCACTGTTGGAAAAAGCATGCTTTAGCTTTATTTTCAATTAAAACACTGTTTTAAAAAAGATATAATTTCATATACGTACTTATTGCAGGATTATCCATTGTTTCTTACTTTTCAGGGTGTGTGTGAGAAAAGTGTAAGGCTTTGACTGGACAGAATTATGTTTTTCAGAGGTTAATTGTGGTTTTTTATAAAACTCTGATAAAAACAAACTTGAGGTAGTTGTTAATGCTGTTTGATTTGGGGGGGGTGAGTGGGGAAGAGAAACAGTTAAACAGAACTGCGAGAAAGTTTAAGGGTAGAGAAAATGTTATAACCGAGTTACTGAATCAGCACTTCAACACAGTTGGATTGTTGACTCCTGGCTTGTTCTTCTTCCACCCGTTTTTAAAATTTAAGAACAGACCCTATTTCAAAATTAATATTCTCAAGGATTTAACCTACTCAGCAGTTTCAGGAGAACAATTTATCCCAAATCACAACACAAAACAAAACAACAATGAAATGTTTCAGAGTCAACATTTTCTTATCACAATGCTCTGGTTATGTTGCTGTTGCTTAAAATCTTTAAATTCTTGCTGATGGTGACAAGCACCCAATGTTTTACCCTTAAATTAAGTGTAATATTGATTATTTATTTATTTATTTATTTATTGGTCAAACTCGCCCACATACAGAAGAAAGAGAGAATGAGGGAAATGGACATATGGGTGATTGTTATAATGGTTTTCATCTCCTTATGGAAGGCCTACAGGAGACAAGCATTTTTAGAAATTACATCCTTCACCTGCTATCCCTAAATTTTCTCATCTCACTCTACTGCCATTGTGCCTTGCATGTTTAAACTGTTCTGGTCTTGGAAAGGTGGAGAGTAGAGAATGATTACGGGTGAGATTGTTTTGGAAGAAATGTTGGTAAGGCCTGCCTCTCTATGACTGCACTACTTATGGCTTTATGACACTCTGAGAGGCAACATTCGGTCTGTGTAAGTCTCCCAGCTTTAGGTACTGTTGCACTGGCTTGTCAAGCAGGTGGTGGTGGTGGTGGGCAGAAGGTCTTCCTTCCCTTGGCAAAATAGGCCTGCCATAAGAAGCAGGGCTCCTGAGACCTGTTCTCCCCCTCCTCCTCCTGTGCTGATTCTGAAGGGGCTTTGTCCACTTGAGCCCTACTGGCTTGGAAGCCAGAGTTGTCTTCTTTGGGCTCCCCACCCCTCACTGAAAATGTTAGGGAGAACGAATGAAGACTTTTCAACCCTACGATGTTCAAAACCCAAACCAAAATAAAAGTGGGGTCATGTTGTAAACTGAGTTCTTGGGGCTCGAAAAGACTCACTTGCCCTTTCCGGGAAAAAAAACAGGAATAAAAATCTTGAGCGAAAGACTTTTGTAGAGCCTAGCTTTTTGACCCTCTTCTCTCCTCCCAAACAAAAAACAACAACCCCAAAGCCCCCCACACACACACCTCGACAACCGAGTCCATTCTCCTTTCATGCAAATCATGGAAGGAGATCTTGCATATTTGGTTTAGCAGAAAAAAGCTGTCCGGGTTTTCACCCTGCCATGCCAGGAAAAAAGGGAAAAGCCTGGAATCCTGATAGGTGTTTCCCACGTTCTATTTAACAATTCCTCCTGGTCACTTGGATGGATTCTTGTCGGACTAGGCTTGATAGGAAATCTGTAATGCCACACCCCTGTCCCCTTGGTCCACAACAATCCTATTGACTTTTATTGCTTTAATCTGGAGGGTTTTAGGGTGCAGCACCGATGTTAAGGAATGCTTGTTTGTCTTCTCTGTCCTGCGATAAGCTTTTCGGTAGACACGTTTAATTGTTTGAGATGAGTGAAGGAGAAATTCTGTTTCTCGTTTGAGACACTCCCTAGCTTTCCCAGTTCTTGGGTCTGAAGCAAACAAATAAATAAACAAAAACCCATCTTCCCTAGTAAGGGAAGAAGATAAACAAAACACACTCAAGGCAAGGATGACTCTTGTTTGTTTGAAGCTTACATCAGGGGTATTGCTGGGTCGAGGAGAAATGTTCTCCCCACTCCTGAAGACAAAGGAAATGTTAGACTATATATCTGGCATTCAAAGGAGAACATGTGTAAATGCCTTTCAGCAAAACCAGGTCTATTGCCTTCAACGATGTAACACGAAGTTTACAGCCCCTTTACTTTGAAAAGCGATTGACTCTAGAAGTCTACTCTTGCTTAACTACGGTGGCGAAATAAAATAAATTTTAAAATGCCACTCCTGCTTGTTTTATTGCTGCACTTTCCTGTACAGCAATAAAGGAAAGTAGTGATAGCTGTGGTATGCTATTCCATCATGCTCTTGGTGATTAATAAAAGGAAGGGGGGAAAAACCCAACAACAACAACTCCGAACTGATGCTTTCTAACCTCCCGCCCCAAATCAGATTTAGTTCCCAATAAATGGAAGTTGTGCAGAAAGATGAGACCGGCGCTCGTGTTTTGGTTTCACTTTACACGCGTGAGTGTTCCGGAGTGTTGTGCTCAAAAGTAGCCTTTTGCGAACACAGATACAACACAGGAAGCGCTCGCTGCTCGCTGTGGTTTTTTTACGGTTAAGACGTTTGCGTTGGGGGGGGGGGGGAGAGAAAAGGAAAGAAAAGTTCATGATTCAACTGCAAATCCGTTGGGGGTGGCAGAAACTTTCTTTTAAGGGTAGAAGTTTGTGAGCCATTTTCCCTCCTAAAAGCAGCAGGACAAGGGGCGGGAATCTACCTTACTAAATCGCCCTTGCAAACATCAGGCACTGGCAAAATCTCCTCCTAGGGATTCCAGCAACAAGCATGTTTAAACAAAAACGGGGTGACGGGGGGGAGGGGGAATCATTGGCTTTCTTCGTCTTGGCTGAAGCAAAGATTTTATCCCTTTTTTCCCCCTTAATTATTAAATGCATTTCCCAAGGACCTACAGGCAGAATACATGATAAAGCATTGGTTATGTAAGTGCTCGAATAGGTCCATATCCACTCGCCTGTGTGTGTATATATGTGTGTGTATTACACACACACACACACACATATGATTTACCACATTGTACGCTGTAATTTGTGTGTGTGTCTATTCTGATATAATTATTTGCGTTGCCCTGGCTTCCCCCTCCCTTCTCTTCTCTCCCTCTCCTTTTCAATCTGAGGCGGCCTCACAAGCCCCAGCGTTAAAAGGCCGGAGATGTTTTGCATGAAGCTCTCACAATAGGGGTTGAGAGAATTGACAGTTTCAAAAACAAGGCGCTCTGTCCTTTCCAGATGCCGAGACCACCTCCCTCCTCCTCCTCCTTCACCTTCTTTCCCTGCTGGTGGCTTTAGGGTGCATTGCAAATATATGGCAACAGCTGTGTTTGTAAATAGGGGTGGTGGGGTGCGAATTTGGTGGGAGTCGCAATACTGCTTTTATTTATTTCTTTGCTTTGGAAAAGTATATGTGGTATGGAGGGGTGGAGAAAATTTTCTGTTTCCTATAGGAAGAAATAAACAGGAAATGGGGCTCTGGTACTTTAGGAGGGTGCGATTGTCCTGCGGGCCTCAGAGGACTCAGGGAGACTTGAGGTGGGGAGAGAGAGAGAACCTAGCTCCCCGTTTGCCAGCAGCAGTAGCCTCCAGTTTCCCTGGTCGCCATCTTGCCGGCTTGAAAACAAACTCATTGTGGTTTTTCGCCCTGCCCGGCCTCTCCTTGTGTCTCCTGCCTTTCTCTTCCTCTTTTCTTTCTCTCTCTCGCCCCTGAATGTGTTACCAACTCATTAGGCGAAGCGGAAGGGCCTCTCTGAGGAGTCGGCCCAGAGATCCACTTCAAGGTGGCCTTTCTGTGGCAAAGGAAAGGCCCCGATAATAGCTGTGCTGGGGCGGGGGGGGGGGGAAGAGGCTCTCGGCCCACTTAGGCCGGGGACTCTCCAGCATCCACTCCCCCACAAGGCTTCTCCCTTTTGTTTCCTCCCCCCCCCCACCCTCCGCCCCCCCCCCCAATCGCTCTCCAGCTCCTCCAAAGCAGTTCAGGTTGCCTCAAGGCCCCACACGCACATCGTTCTTTTTCCGGGTCAACCACAGACTAAAGGGGCTCTGAAATGCAGTGTCCCTTTTCTGGGTCCGGCCTGGCTCTCTTTCCCTTCACCTTCTTTGATGCAGATTTAAGCTGAGCAAGCGGAGAAAGTGTGTGTGTGTGTGTGTGTGTGTGTGTGTGTGTGTGTGTGCGCGCGCGCGCCTGCCTGTATGTGGGAAGCCCCCTAAATAGACACCAGGCGAGTTAGTTCTGAATCGGACTCCTGCACTGTGCTGATCAATAAGGAATCCAATCCATACAAACAGAGCAAACATTCTGTTTCTTTTAAGGCTGCAGGATTGTATTTCTTGGCTATTAGGCATCCAGGCTTCTAGCCAGAGGTGTCCCGGGCCTATTTTCAAGGCAAGGCTTCCCTATGTTGAATAACCACCAGCAGCTCGTCCTGATCCAGGCAAGGCTTCCGGGTCAAAGGGCGGCTTTTACCCGGCACCTCGGATGTGAGAAATGAACCACTTTTTTCAAGCCTTGGCTTGGCTTGATTGTTCATTTTTTAAAAAGAGGGAGTGTTCTCTCACACAAACACTCAGCAATTTTAAACTGTTCCCAGATAAACTGAAATGTTTATGTGTGGAAGAAGCGTGGGGGAGGGGGAGGGAAAGAAAGGGGGAGGGGGAGGGGGGAGGGAGAAAGGGGAGACAAGACAAGCCAACCCAGAGGGTCAGTTGTGGCGACAGCTTTCGCTGAAAAACTGCACCTTGGTTGTTTACTCTGGTGTTTGAAAATGCACTGGGAGGTTATAAAGTGTGTGAAATTACTCACTGGTCTCTTAAAGAGTGCCTAATTTCTAGTAAATAGCCGGGCCTTTGTCAATGGCTTTATTATGTTGTTTCTTGTTAATTGTTGAGAAAATCCCCATTGTGGCGTGTGAATAGCTTTATGAGCTAACCTGGTCAGTGGCGCAATAAGGAGGCAGTAAATGGCCGCCTCGTTTAAAAGAGCCAAGGCTGGGACCGGCCAGAGACGACAGCAGGGAAGGAGGCGCTTGGAAGACCTGTTTTCCTTTTGCACTTTTCCCGAGGTGCGATTTCTTCCCCAAGGCCCGTAGAGCAGCATGGGGAGGCTCACTGCATGTAGGAACGGGATTTCCCTCAAAGATGTTTGTACGTATATGTGAGTGTGGACGTGTCATTTCTTAGAAAAGGGTCAGCAATTACCGCCATGTCCTTAACAGGAGACATTTTTGATATCGCGTCCTCACCCTACAAGAGGAACCAAAAGCAGTTAAAATTTTATTTTTTCTGTGTAATCGGTTCCCTCACACACATTTTGTTTACCCGGGAGTAAACTGCCGGGAACTCAAAGAGGCTGGTTTCCTCCTTGGTATGTTTAGGAAAGAGGTGTTTAAAGAAATACAGAGAGAACAATCTGGGGCTAATTCTGGTAGTCCCGGATTGTCAGTGGGATATGGAGGCTGGCCTTTGGAAAAGTAAATTTACCCTTCAAGCTTTGACTCTCTTGGGAGCCGAAATGGTTCCTAGTCCACATGTTTAGGAACGTAAATATCACAGAACGTGGCAGGGTTTTCCAAGGCTCCAGGAAATGCGGGACAGGGTTCGTACATTTTGCAGGAGATAAATTCATACTTCAGGGAGGAGAAAAACAAAAACAAAACAGAAGTAGGAGGAAAGGGGAATGCACGACTGTGTTTGAATTCTCTCCTTTGTTACCGGTTAATAACACACCGCCTATCGGGAAGATCTGTGTCGATCTCAGCAAAGGCAGGCCATGGCAAAACAGACCTCGACCCCTCCAAACATTACAGGACTGAAAATATATCGCAAAACGGTATGAAGAAAAGTGGTGGTTTTCATTCCGCGTCCCAGCTGTTCTACTCTTTCCAACCGACCATTTTCATGTTTGCTTTTTGTTTTTTAAGGCTAAAGGGGCTTTGTTTTTACCAAACCCAAACAAAAAGCAAAAACAAAAATTCCAGGTGGGCAGAATTCGGTGTGTGTTTAAGGGAATGGAGAGGCATGTGCAAGAGTTTGAGGAAAAAGTGAGGGTCCCGGCGAAGGGTGACTGGTTGGGGCTGCTAAAGCGAGAGCTTTTCACTCTCTTTGCCTTTCAAAGGAAAATGAAAAGCCAGCCGGCTTCGAGCCGCCGCCGCCGAGCTATCACAGCACACGCCATTCCAGCTCTCTTGGCGCACGTGTGTCGTTATATTATAAAATATACTTCCTGATGAAATGTAAATTCTACCCTCAACTTATATGGGGCTCGTCTTCCTCCTGGCTCGAAAAGGAAACAAACAACAAAACCTAGCTTGCTCCTTTTTTCCTTCCCACTTCTCTCTGAGAGAAGAAGCCCTGAGCACTATAGGTTGTGCTTGTTTTTGTTTTTGCAACCCTTGCTTCTTGATTTTTCCCTCCTCTCCTGGATTCATTACTGGGCCCAACAACCGCCAGATTCAAGATAAAAACGGCAGGAAAGAAGTTCACACTACTGCCACTGACTGAGTATTATTTACTCGGCGGTCGTTCCCAAGTCCTGTAATTCTAAAGGCTGCTTACCAGGCACTAAAATCCGTGGGAATTTTTTCTTCCAAGGAACCTAGTTTACGACCGGAGCGGGGGCTTTCCCAAGGATCTTGGAAAACCTGCAAATGCACGAAACCGCCACCCTTTCTCCTTCCAGATTTGATTCCGCCCCCCCTCCTTTGGTGAACCCCTCCCAAAGCGATGGTCCATCACCCCACCAACAGGATGCTTCCATCAGACTGTAGTGGATTTGCCATCCCATTCCTCTCTATAAAGATGGTCACAAACTTCGCCTGGGAAGCACGTCCCAGAAACACTGCGAGAGATAAACCATCCCATTTAAACTGTCGCTCGGGTCAGTTCACATTTTACCCTCCCCTTTGCATTTCAAACAGTCATCCCCATCGTTTTACTCCCCCTCCTTCTGCCAAAGCAAACTGGAGTGAAACAACAAGGACAACACTCGGCTTCCAATTCTAGCCATTCCGACGAAAGATCCCTTCCAGGGCCGAGGTGTGAAATTTCGGGGTTTCATTTTATGTGAAGGCTTTCCTGCATTCCATGGACTGTGCTTCGCCTATTCGTCATCACTACACTTTCTTACAGTCTTAGGGGAACTTTTCGTAAAAAAATCGCGTAGTTTAATGCTGTTTAATTACCTCGGGTCGACTTCATTGAAGACAGGTATTTGTTTGTTTTGTCTCTTGAGTGAGGCAAGTTTCACTGGGCTGGATCATTCAGCATTAAAAAAGAGAAAAATTCACACACGCACATGTTCTCCAGAGTCTCGGGGATCTCCCTATGTTTTCTTCCCTGCTTACTTTGTTCTATTTCCTCGGAAGCTCTTACTTGGAAGTAACTCCTACTAAAAAGATAGTGGCTTGTTTCCCCAGCAAAAAATATTTATTTAAGCTATTTGCAAGCTTCCCAGTGATCAACGTTCGATGGGAGGCATACCTTAAAGGCTGAAAATAATCCAGTACAAAAGCAAATTCTTTAGAGCACAAGAAGTAAGAAAGCCAGCTGGAATCCAAAGTAACAGAATTATACCTTTTATTAGGACATGTTTGAACAGAATAGCAAACCTTCCAGTTGTACAGATCTCTTCTCTGGAAGGGTTTCTTAAATCCTTTCAGCGCCTAAGTACTGTTTGATCATACTAGGGTCCTGTACTTAGGATCTATTGACCAACCCTGATTTCTTATGATACTCCTAATTCTTTTTTCTTGTGACACCCCTAAATGTATCACTTTGCTTATACAGCCTACAGTAGCATGGATTATTATGGAATATTTGACAAACATGTTTTTTCTCAGTCACTTGAAAATATTTCCCACTAGAAATGTTTTTAAGTTGTCTCCCCTTGATATAATGGGGTATAAAAGTTATGGATCCTATTGAGGGAAATCCAAACCTTTTGTATACCTTTGCATATAAATTATGCAATCTTGGAGCAAAATGGAAAAGCAGCTTATGCTGGTTGGCTTAGTCAAATTGCTCACTGGGAATGATAGGCTGTTTCAGATCCAATGAGAGAAGTGAATATAGGATATAAATAAGGGCCTGTATTCTCTGCTTAAGAAATGAATGGGTTTATTGAGACCACTTTGAAAGCCAGTTTGGTTGTGCCTACAGAGATGAGCGATCTGCAGTTTCATAGAAGGAAGGAAGATGCCCCGTCCTTGTTTTAATGAATGATGAGGATTATGTAGTTTCAGTGTTTGCTAAGTAATAACTGGCTCCTGGTGGCCTGAGTTTTCTGAGCATTAAGGCAGGAGTTTAGCAATGGATGGTGGTAGTTCCATACCACAACAAAGAAGTTAGCCTCTCAAATGCCAGGAAGCATTTATGTCTCTCCCCCCCCCCCCTTCCTGGTGTCCAAACTGAATGGCTTCCTGGCATCTCTCTCACATACACACTCTCTCCTTGTGCCTGTGTAGTTTAACACAAAATGAACTACCACAGTCCTTTACAATTTATTCCACCTCACAATAACCCCACCATTAATTATGTAAACCATCACATTGTAAATACAGAGGAACACAAGTCCAGTTTCAAAATTGGGGGCTCTGAGTAAAACTAATAAACTGTAGACCAGGTCTTCACAGATAGTCTTATAAAAAACCATCTTTAACCAGGTTCTAGATCACATCCCTTTTATCTCCGGCCTGGAGTGATTTTTGACTGGGCTGTACGTATCTGACTTAGTTCCACTTTAATTTCAGTAGAGTTCTCTAAACTAACACCATCCTCACTTCCTTGGTTTTTGGGGGAGAGGCGGGGAAGAAAGTTCCATACAAAAGGAAAAAGAAACAGGAGATTCTGAAGATGTAATCTCCTTTGGAAACCAAGGGCTTGTGGAGACCCTTTGTAGAGCTTAGAACAACTTTTCTGTAACTTATCTCTCCCTTCCCCCAAATACTATGTAGCCTAGTGTAAAATTACTTATAATACTAGACAATATTCAGATTATACATATTATCGGTACCTGGTTATCTGTTTTCCCCATTCTGTAGGGATCTACATTTTTTGTGCATTGTGTATATATTTTTATTTTCTGCCACAAAGAAGTAAAGATCGGGAAAATAAAGAAAACACAAATATACAAGCCACCTCTCTCTTTCTCTCTTTCGCTCGCTCGCTCGCTCGCACACACGCACACATTTCTATAGGAAAGCATTGATGGCCGACTTTCCTCGTGGAAGAGACTCCACAGTAGGAAGAGTTGAGTGCAGACGCAGGGAGCCCCCGATTCCGCATTGCCTTGAGAATTTCGCGGGGGGACTGTCCGCCTCTCTTCACTCGGAACCTCTAGAGCTCTGTCGCTTAGGCCGGCTTTGGAACCGACTGGACTGTGGGACGAAGTCCAATCCCTGCCTTCGGCCACGAGCTCTGGAAAACGCCCGCGGCGCTCCCTGTTTTTGGCACCGAGGGCTCGAGGCGCCATTCATGCGCTCGGCTTTTGCTTTCATAAAGGAAGTTGGGGATTTCCCCCCCCCCTTCCCATTATCAATCAATAATCTTCAGAGTGGTGCTAGTGAGGATTTGAAACGGCCGAAGTTTCCACCCGGTCCGTCGACAGAGACGTGGAGGGCTCTGTGTGTGTGTGAGAGAGAGAGAAAGGGAGAGGGAGGGAGGGGGACTCAAAAGAAGAAAGCAGCACCTTCCAGTGTAGACCTCCACCCATCTCAACCCCCCAGGGAAGAGAAACGGCCTCACTTGCCAGGTCTCAGATCCTGATCAACGCAGAGCTTGGAACTGTTTCCTTTTTTGGACTACAAGTCCCAGAATCCCCAGCCAACGGAGGCAGTGCTGATTGGGGATTCTGGGAGTTGTAACTAAAACAACAACAACACTCCCCTCCCCCCCCCCCCCGGCTTTTCCCAGCTCCGATAAACGTGGCCAAAATAAGATGGCTTTCGAAGAGCCCCATTCCCGGGCTATTGTGTTCTCTGTGACCTTGATCCTCACCACATTTGCCAATCCCTTGTAACAGTACAAACCTCTGCAGGGCTGCTCCAAAGTGAATCCACTGAATTCAGGAGGGCTTGCTCTCAGGAAACTGTGGTGGAGTTTAGTGGCATTTACCTGAGAGTGAATGGTTGACTCTTATTGTTCCTAGTTTTGCAGATGGTAAAATTCTGAGCAGGGGCCTTGGATGCTGTTGCTGTTGCTGCTAATACTTTACTAATTATTACTACGAATAATTACTAATTATTTACTTCTAATTCACTATTTAATTTTTTTAAAAGTATTTGAATCTCAAGTTTTAGCTTGAGCCTTTTGGACTGCCCCCCATGCAATGGGAAGGCTGAAGAACAAGTAGAAACAATAATACTATTAGTGGTAGCAGAAGTAGCCACAGTAGCAGTAGCACTAGTAGTAATTGTTGGTAATAACAATTAATGTATTGTAGATGGAGTGGCCTAGAATGTAATGTCCTGTATCTGCTCCTTTTACATTGAAAAAGTGACCCCTCCAATGAGATTTCCTTTTCAATTCTACGTTTAGAACTGTAATGCTTGATATGTAATGCTAAAATATCCTCTGCAGGGTGGGGATGGGTGGGAACAACCCTTGACAGGCTTTTATCAATAGAGCTAAATGACAAGAGGTATGTTTAGGACTGGGGTTGACAAAAGGTGGAAAGGAATAAGGTGAGACAGAATTAGGGGAAGCCAAGGAGAACCATAATCCAGAGACTGTTTCTTCCTAGCTTTCCATAACATGACTGTTGAGGAATCTAAGATGCTTTGTAACCCTGCATTTCCTCTCGTTTTTCCTGGTTTAAGGCTGACTTTGTCAAAACAATTTCCTTTCATTTAAAGAGAAAAGTGAAAATAATAATAATAATATTTCTTTAAAAGAAACCAACCATGTGTACACACTCCTAGTCTTTAGAGTACAAGGTACTGAGGACTTGTTTAGAAAACCAGAACTAGCTAAACAATTTCAAAATCATCCCAACAAGTGAAAATTGTAAATTTAATGGGAATAACAACTGAAACAATTTATAAAAATGGCCCCAACAAAAAGAACTAACAAATTTATTAGAACATGGGTTTTCCTAGGGTATGTGCTAGAAAAACTATCCTGTAGCCTAGTGAACTTTTTAGCATTTAAGGTAGGTGGGACTCTGTTGTTTTTAAAATAAATTGAAATGTGTTAATTGGATTTTCTTTTCCTTGGGTGAAAGAAGCCATGCATAAACACAAGAAAGCTTTAAATATATAAGAAGAGAATCCACAGCTTTCCAGATGGGAAAGGTTGGCAGAAAGAAATCCCAAGCTTCTGACTTGCATAGCATTAAACTTTACCTATAATCTATCCAACGGTTCTCTGGTGGTTTTGGTCCTTCCTTCAAAATGTGTTTTTTAAAAATCTTTTGTTTCTTATTTTAAAACCGCTTCATATTTTTGTTGATGTACACCAGACCTTGGTGGCCTGAAAAGCGATAGAAGCTATTTTTAATAAACTAAATAAGTACTTATATAATATTACCTTTTAAATACATTTTTTTAAAAAGAAAGCTAAATATCTGTATCTGTGGTTACACACATGCACACAGAGCACACGCTTGGAGTCGGGGTGATCTAAAAAAGAAAGAGGTCAGCCCGAAAATATCCCAGTGGATTACAAGGTTATGAGAGAAGGTCACTTTTGCAAGCGCACCACAAAAGGGAGAATGGATGGAGCCATCGGGCCGGTTTGGCTGGGTTTGCAAACTGCATGGGCGTTTTCTGGGACGCCTCGTTCCCTTTGCTTTCTAGGGGTCCTGCATTCAATGCCAGGGTGCTCCGGAGTGGCTCAGCCTTTGAGCACCTTGGTGCTCCGGGACATTTGCGAGGGAACGCGTCTGGCGAAGTTCCTTTCTGAACTCTTAACTCCCCGTCTCCTCTAAAGACAACGTGGTCCATGGCCCATGGGCACGCTGGCCGGGATGGATTCTGGGAGTCTGTCCGGAGCCGGGCTTGCAAAGGTGCCAGGCGCCCGCCTCCGTTTCTCCTGACGAGACTTGTTTTCGTTTCGGAGAGTGTTTATACGTCTCGACTCCGGGGCCAGCTCTGTGGGTTGCGCCCTTTGCCCGTCGCCAGGCAAACTTACTTCCGGGTAAATCCCCGTTGGGCTGCGCTCGATATTTTCTTTTCCAACCCCAGGCCTCTCGGGGCACCTCATTTTCAGCGGACCTCTTAGAAAAAGAGGAGTCCAATTTCTGCGGTCGGGGGTAGGGGAAGGCGCGCTCTTTATGAATCAAAGTGGCTCGGCTAAGATGAGGAAGGAAACCCGCCCGGGAAGAAATTCAATATTGCCGCGATCGATGTCAATACCTTGAATGGAGGCGGGGATCCCTGGCTTGCTTCCTTCTCTCTCTCCCTCTCCTTCCCACCCCCCCCCCCCAATCCCCGCTACTTCCCTCGGCACAGATCAGCCGCCCCCACCCACGATGAAGCCATTAGGGCAGCTTTGTAGCCGGGGAAACCCCGCGATACTCTGAGAGTGGATGGAGGTGGGGGGGGGGGAGGAAGAGGGGGAGGAAGAGGGCGACGCCGAGAGAGTCGGGCAAATTTGGTTTCAAGCCCGTGGGCTCCCAGTTTGGGATGTATCAACTCCCCCCCCCCCGTCCCGGAATGCGTGGCCTCTCTCCCTGGTGTCGCGGGGCGAGGCGGGTGGCGGGGTTTGTGCTTAGAACGGTGGATTAAGGGGGAGCCCTGGGCGCTGGGGACTCCCCCCCCCCCGGTCCCAGAAGGGAGCGAAGGCCACGGGTCTCTCCCTTCCCATTGGGACTCGGGCTTTGTTTTGGCTGGGGCCAAACAGAGGCTGGTGATGTATCTGACCGGCCGGCCGGCTGGCCACTGCTTCCCGCACTGGGCGCCTCTCGGTGGGGTGGGGGAGTGGATCGGTGGGTTGGAGCCGTGGCTCCTATTCCTGGAAAAGGCAAATCCTCGGAGGCTTGATGTAACCCTTCCGAAGGGCGAGGGGAAGATATATATTATGAAAGGGAAGAGGGAGGGAGCCGGTGTCAAGGCTGCGTGTCTCCCCCCACCCCGCCCCCTCTCGCCACACTTCGCGCTTCCTCTGGTCCGCTGCTTACGGTCTTCTTTCCGACCTTGTCCTGAGGAAATATGAAGCCCAGCCTCGGGATCGTCCGGAAGGCAGGCGTCGGTCCTCTAGATCGCGAGGAGTCATCAAAACAGCTAAAGCCAGCGGGGAAAGCTCGCCTGCTGTAGCAATGGGGGAGGGGGACCCACCGGGGACACCTCGGTTCACACCCCTGCCCAGCCGGGAGGCTCTGTGGAGGAAACCCCAGGGCCCAGGCGCTTGCTTTCAGCCTAACCTACCTGGCAGGGTGGTCGTGAACGGTAATTTCGCCGTGGAAAATAACGGAGCGTTCCACTTGGAATTGCCTGGAGTCAAAAATAGCCTAGGTCAACGTAATCAACGAATTATTCTCCTCACGCATGAGGAATCGCAGCCAAGCCGGACTCCTTCTGAGGTTAAGGGATCCAGTCGCCCAGCCAAAAGAAGCGGCTTTCGAGAAAGCCCCTTCTCTCGTTAAATAGAAAGAATAACCTTAGGGAAGCCCTTCGTGAAAACATACATCATCCTTCTCTTTTCCAAGAGTTCCCCCGCCCATCTTCCTCAGCTAACTCTCTGACATCATCTTCCTTTCTGAACTACCGATCTTCATTTCCCTCTCACTCAGGGTCCTTTAAAAAAAGCTGTTTTCAGGGAACGGGACATAGATCTCTCGTAGACTCTAGGTACTAAACGGTGATTCTCTGTGTCTTTTTTAAACTTTGTCGAGTGGCCGCCCAGAAAAATTGGTTTTGGAGGCGACACAAAAATACTGGCAATTAAATAGAGAAGTTTGAAAAATCACATGCATAACGTCCCAGGTTCCTTTCCTGGCAGGGATGGGAAAAGTGACTTGTCTGGCCATGATGGCTGAGCTAATCTAGGATAAATATATATAATTTATATATATAAATTAGACGAATTGATTTGGAGTTAGGAAATTTACTACGTTCCAATATTTTCGTGACCTAGACGACAAGAATCATCTGCCCCTGACAGAAACCAGGCTTTCTTTAACCTGGACAAAACAAGTGGAGGGAGAAGGGAATCCTGAGATCGACGCAGGAGGTGAATGGTGACAGGAGATCTGGATCTATTGGTAGGTCTCTGAGTAATCTGCAGTAGGTCAGCCAGGGCTGCTTGTTCCGAATAGGAAAGGCAGTAACAAAATCACTACCCACTACCCAGCCCTTGCTGAAACGAGGAATGCTTGGGCTACACGGGGATGCATTTTTGTGTGGAGGGCCAGTGAGCTCCATTCAGTTCTGGTGCTCCCTCCCTTCGCGTTCCTTTCGACTCAAGAGTTCTTTCGTGTGAACCGGACTGTCCTTTGTCTTAGGGTCCTAGAGAGGAACAAACTGCGCCCTCCTAGGCGGGTAGGGTCGGTACCAGCGATTGCTGGGAAAGCCTTCTCTTGCTCCAAGTGTTTCCTCATTTTGGAATCCTTGATAATACAGCTGTCTGAGGCTTCACCGCCCCCTCCCTCGGCGAAGGTGGTCCTGGCCTGGCATGTGGCCAGTCCAAGCAGCTGCCCTGAGAAGGCTCTTTTCACCTTTGCCTGGGCCGGGTGCGGTGGCCAAACTCCTCATCCAAGCTCTTGATGACTGAGATGACTAATCAATTCGCAGCTTGGGCAGGTTATTATTATTATTTTTTTGCCTGGGGAAGGGAGATAATTTGGGGAGCTGTAGACCCAAAAAAGTAGCTTTTCCAGCTTCTACAAGAATCTGTGCTACAGAACTATATCTTGCCTGACTTGCTTGGGGGTGCTTTTTTTCTGTTGCACTCAAACTCCCCTCCAATCATTTGTAGGTTGCTTCCTGGTGGTGTCCCTATTATGCGTCCTCAAGTCGATTCCAATTGATGGTGACCCCTAGGGTCTCTGAGATATATTGCATAGACAAGGAGTGGCTCTACCAGTGCCAAACCCTCTCCCCCCACCACCCGATTTCCATGGCAGAGCAGGGATTTGAATGCAGATCTCCTGAGTTTAAATCCAATACTCTACCCACTACACTACACTGGCTGCGGATAGATTTGTCTTGTTTTCCATAAACTTGTTTAAAACTGTGCAGGACAGTTTGCTTGCCTCCTCTGTTAAGATCAATACAATTTTTGCCCTTCCTCCAGTTTATAATCCACTCCATTTTGATGTTGCTAGTGTAATCTAACTTTTACAAGCTTTTAAAATCTGTGGTTAAAAAAACAGTTGGTGAAAATAAATGAATAATAAATAATGGGGATAATTTTCAGACTAGTTGTGTTAGTATGCTGGCTGGATAGCTCCCTGAGTTAGGTACAGTATCTAGCTGCAGAGCCAGAGGTTGGGAGTTCAATTCCCCACTGTGCCTCCCAGCAGAAGAGCCAGTCTGTGTGGCCTCTGGCAAACTGCACAGGCCCAAAGAGCCGCTAGAAGAAGGGAATGAATACTGTATATCTGGAAAACCCTGGAAAGAGTTCTTATAATTAAGAATTGAATTGGTGGTATGCAATTATTATTATTGGTTGTGTTAATGTGTTGCAGGAAAACAATGGCTCTTTATGGTAGTTGAAAACCTGAACAAATAAAAATGGTTCTTTAAAGAAGTTTCTCTTCGGGCAGCCTTTCCCTTAATAACTGGTGGTCTGAGAGGGGTTTTTAAATGAATGGTTGGCTCTGTTGTTTTAAATGTGTTTTATTATTGATTTTATTACTGTTTTTAATGTAATACTTGTTTAATTCTTTTTAAATATTTGTACACCTACTGTTTTTAGCTTCTACATATTGCCTTTTTAATGATGTAAGCCGCCTTGAGTTCTTGAGGAGAAAGGCGGGATAAAAATATTTTAAATAAATAAACTGAAATAAATAATAATAATAATTCTAAGGCCACTTAAGGCTCTTCGCTCTTTATTACCAAGAGGCAGTAATACAAGCAGCACACCAACAATTAATCCAGATCCTTCTGTTTTTCTGGACTCCAGTTCCCATAATCCCTGACCATTAGACATACTGACTGCAGCTGTTATCTAAAAGACAAGAGAATCAGGTTGCCTCTTAGCTGCCTCTGAGAAGCCCACAAGCAGGCCTGTGAGGTGCAAAACTTCGAACTCCTTCCATTAAAAAAAAAATGACAAAATTCCAGAAGCCTCAGCCAGAATAGTGAATGGTATGGCTTTATGGGAGTTGTAGTCCAAAGCACTAAGAGGACTGAGGTCCCACATTAACTCTTTTTTTGGGGGGGTGTCTCCCGAACATTAGCATTGGGGGTTGGGGAGGTGCATCTGAGACTGGAGGCTGCCAAGGGGCATCATGACTTCTCCTCAGGTGGAATTGACCCAAATCCACAATGAGCTCTCCCTTCTGCTTTCTCCCTCACCTCTCAGCAATTGCCCAGACTCTGCAAGCCTTGTGGGGCTTTTTAGAAGGAGGAGGTAAGCCACCTCTGGAGGAGGATGCTGTGCAGGGAATCTCCATCCCTGACCTATGTGGAATGGGTCGGTGTTTCTCTGAGCCAGCTGGAGGATGCCTGCTGTTTTGATAGTCCCATTTGGTTCAGCATTGCATCAAAGCACCCCAGATTGTGGGGGGCTCTGGGAGAATGTTTGCCTCTAGATGGTAAAGAGGATGAAAGGGGGCAACTTTTCTCATTGGAACCAAGTGAAGCCAATTAAAATAACTGTTCAAAGTCACTTGCAGTTCCCAATACACAGGCCTAATATTCACTTCAGATGGATTTTACATTATATAGAGCATATTTATGCTATGCAAGCCAGTACAGCGTAATGGATAGAGTGTTGGACTAGGACTCAAGAAACCTGGGTTCAAATCCATGCTTGGCCATGGAACCTTACTGTAGGATGGCAATGGCAAAACAGTCATTAAATATCTCGTGTACCTTAAAAACCTCTTACAGTTGCCATAATTTGGGTGTAACTTGATGGCATGTAATGTGACATCTGTGCTGTACATAATCTGAAAACAAGATTGGGTGATAACTTTCTCAATAATAATAATTAATAACAATGTATTATTAATAATAATTAGATGCCATCAAGTTGATTCTGACTTATGGCAATATTTTCTGGGGTTTTCTGGGTATAGAGTACTTATCAAGAATTTACTATTCCCTTTCCCTTCTTCTGGAGGCACCTGGGACCATGTGTTGGAGTTTTGCAACCTCACACACTGCCTTTAGTAGGTTTGGCTGGGAGAGACCTTTCTGGGCTGCAGTGACTGTCACTCTATCCAGTACTAACCAATTGTTTCTTTTCTGCCTCTGAATTCAAACAGAGCCCCACCTCTTTGCTCTGTGTTTTCTCCCTCTCTTGAGTCTGTTGAAGTTTGTTGTTGAAAGCAGTCATGTTTGTCAGTTTGCTATTTGGTCTATTCAATTGTAAGTAATGAAACCTTTTATTATTTTTCATTCTAATGTCTCAGAGTGAGTTACTGAGACTGTAAGTGTCAGTTAATGAAAAGGGATGGATTATTCTGGATAACTTGAAGCTATTCTGTTTTGTGAATCCCTGCACTTTTGTTGCACAGTTAGAAGAATTTAACCAACGTTCAAACTTCTGCAACAATGTGCAGTTTGCCCAAGATAATACAGACCATCTCTTCTCCCAGGGGACAAATGGGGAAACAAACTCATGACCTCTAGCTTTATAGCCAGATACCTAACTCACTGAGCCATCCATCCAGCTCAACTAGACCACTAAAATCTGACAAATAGTCTGCATTAATTCTTTTTCAAGCCAAGCATTGCAGATCTGGGGGGTGGTGAGTGCATGAACGAGAATCATAAAAATCTCAAAAATAATCATAGCTCAATGACGTTGAGATCAGACTCTCTTTAAAGTAAGTTCCAAAATGGAAGCTACAACCTTGTAAAATCAGATTGAGTTAGTAGGTTTCAGGTTTCACCTCAGGCAATGTAGATTTCTTTGTATTCCCAATCTTGGTAGATAAAGGGCTGCCAGCCACTCAGCATTTTCCCCATTGCTTTGTGTCAAAATGCATGGCTCCTTCCTGGCTGGGAGCAGAGGCACACAGAAACATGGCAAACCCTGTTTCAAACAAGATTGAAATAAAATTTAGTTTACACACTAGGCAAGACACAGTCAATTGTAACCAAATTAGCAGAAGGCTCTCCCCCCTCCCTTTTTTTTGTTCCACACTATACAGATACAGCAGCTTCTTTCCACTTTAACTGCCACAGCTCCATCCTATGGAATCCTGGGACTTGTAGTTTGGTGAGGTGCTTTGAACTGATCATTCAGCAGCGTGCATTAGAGCTCTTTGTTTCATCAAACCACATATTACAGGGTTCAGTAGGATAGAGCAAAGGCAGTTAAAGTGACATCAAATAGCTGGAACCGTACAGTGTAGATACACTCATAAGCACTCAATGGGCATGTCTATGTCTATGTGAATAAGCATGTCTTTGCCAAAGAGCATAAGTGATAATGAAAGACATGGGGAGAAAGAAATGAATGAAAGGCGAAAAAAGAAGGTACAGAATATTTACACAGCTCTATTCTGGGGCTTTGGTTTACCTATGTTGGAATAGTGATTTCCAGTGTCATGTAGCGGATAGAGTGATGGACTAGGACTCTGGAGAACATGGTTTGAATCCCTGCTTGGCCATGGAAACTCACTGGGGGAGTGGAACTGGTAAAATTACTTCTTAAATACGTACTTCATTTACTTTGAAAGCCCTATTTAGCATCACTGTAAGTCAGTTCTGATTTGACAGCACAGAACACACACACCTTGGAATAACTGCTACTATCTCAATTTCTAATTGGTACTCTTTTCTCAACAGAATTTGCCATTATCTGAAAGTGTAGGAGGAGTTTCCCTCTTAATCCATCTTGGCTTTAGGAGTCTCACTAGATAATTAAAATGTTTTAATGGACAACTAATTCCTATAAAGCAATTCTAGGCAGCTTCAGCAAGACAGTCTAGCCAGCTGGATGTTAAATTCTATATATGTCTAAATCAAAAGTAAGTAAGCCCTTCAGGCCACCATAGGCCTTCTCCCCAGTGTCTGCAGGCTGGGAACCTTAAGATCATGACTATTTCTGGGCAGCGCTAGGTAAACAAGAGTAATACTGAAAAACCTTTTTAACTCCTAGTAATGTAGAACCAGATGATGCTGTAATCACAAACAAAGCAATGTTTCTGTTTAACAAGAGGGAGATGTCTTGATTGGGTCCATTAAAACACTTATTTTTAATCTGTTCCTCTTGTGACATTAGACTCTATCTAATACATCTCTAAATTTCAAAATTCTATTACCTTCTGACATTTATTTAGGGTTGGACAAAATAGAAGAGAACCTGGTGAACACAAATATTAGGGTATAACTTTAAAAGAAAGGATGAATATATTATAAACCAAATGTAATAATGTCCAGTTACACTACCCATATGCAGAACTCAATAGAATTTTATCATAAATGTGTACATATATTTAACACCTCAAATAGAGATGGATTAGAGGCTACCAGAACGTCATGCACTGAAGATACCTTTGCTTACATATCCCTAAGTAAAGGATGTACTCCAGTAGTAAAATGTAATTATAACACAAATGGCAATTAATTTATCATTAATTAATCATAGTCCATCATTAACCAACATAGTGGATAGAGAGCTGTAAAGCAGCATGGCTCTGACTGACCATCAAGTCTTACCTCAGTCTGAACTCATCCATTAGCCTGAGGGGAGTTACCCTTTTACAATGACCCACTTTATCGGGCATATGGGGAACACAGATGTTACCCTATCTGATGGGGTTGTTGTAAAGATTACTGGGGTTGCATGACTTCAGCTAAATGAGCTGCTAGAAAAGGGCATGTTGTAGTTTGGGAGGTTTGCTTTTGTAATTTGAAAACATAAACTTATCTATAGTAATACCAGTATCAGTACAAGTTGTACTAGCAGTATAAGTACAAGTAGTAATAGCAGTATTATTAGTAGTTACTACTACTAGTAGTAGTTAGTGCTACTGTTGATATTACTATCAGTTATTTAAGTGCTGCTGATCCTCCCATAATGTTTTTTTCAGTGGCAATCTCCCTAAGTCCTGAGATCAGTCACTGTTGGATTTTGCTCAGATGATTTGGTTCCCTTTTCTACAGGTGTGTGTGTGTGAGGGTAGGGGACTGTCCACCATTCTGCACCAGCAATTCTGGCCAGGGGTGGGTGGGTGTTCCTCATCTCAGGTCTCAGAGTAGTAGGAAAGTAGGTGCTGGGCACAGAAAAGTCCAGGTCAACAAACAAGCTTGGAAGCAAGAGAAAACAAGAGGAAAGAAAGTGACGGGGGCAATTTGAGGCTAGAAGAAGAGGAGAAAGAGGGGATGGCAACCGGCCTGCAAAAGGAGGAAACAGCCTGGGGCCTGAAACCTGTGTCAAGGGAGGCTCTCCTTCTCCTACCCACGGCCCCCTCCTCCTTCATATGGCCTTTCTTTTATCACATGTTCAAACTCCATAAAATGTCTCCTTATCAACACCAGATTAAGGGGCTGCGGCCTAACCAGGCTGCACTGAATGGAAGCTCTCCCTCCCTCCTCCCCTCCTCTCTGATTCTCCATAGAGCCCTGGCTGGGTGTGTGTGTGTGTGTGAGGTGGGTGAGTGGGTGTTTGGGGTGTGGGGGAGGAGAAAGATGAGCTCCTGCCAATGGGAACCTGTTGGGTGCCAGTGGCCGGGGTGAAAAGGCTCTTTGGATTTGTGAGAGCCGGGCCTGTGCGGGGGAATGGCCTGCCTTGGCCCCTGGATTCACCTGTCAGGACGATCACAGCCCGGGAACCCTGACAAAGAGTCACAAGCGAGGCCCTGAAAGGGGCGCTTAAGGTTCACTGCCTCGGGTGCAGGCCTCAGGGAAGCGGCAAATAAGCGCGAAAAGCGTCCCATTCTTGCCCAGGAAGATACAAGCAGACGCTTCACGGCTCGGCCCGCACCTTGGCCTGCGGTCCGAAGGAACGCCTGACGTACAGTGTGATCTCCATAACAATTTCATTTCCTCTCTGGGCTGCCCTCGACCAGCTTAGTTAAGGGGGAAAGCCGAAGGCAGGTCGGCCGGTTGGCCGGCCGCTTAATCCCTGGATGGGGGGGAGGGGGAGATCCAGAGAGGAAGGTCTCAAATAGCTTCACTCATCCCAGCTTCATTTGGGAAGAAAATAAGAGCAGATAATGAGAGGTCTCCGTTAAAAACATCTCAAGGGTTAACTGTTCGCCTCTTTAATTGCAAAGCCAGCTTCAACAAAAATCTGAGGATTTAAAAGAAAAATTAAACTGCACAATAAATCGGTTTCCGAAGTCTTCCAGGTGCTAAATGTCTACTGTGTGCCTGCTTTGAGAGGAATAGAGATTTATCCATTATAGAAGAAATGTCATGTTTGAGAATTTTCCCATGGATTCCCTTTTAGGGGAAATGAAAAAGGAAGAACCTGGTTTCGGTGGGCTGTTCTAAAGTCGAAAAACGCTAGGTATGTGTTTGTAGAAAATAATACATGTAATAGAAATACTAAGGATAATAATAAGTTGCATCGTGAGCATGATCCATCTGGCAAATTTAGCCAGGCTCCACTGAAATTAGCCCAAGACCAAACGTAAAAGTTAGAAGCTCAGTTCCACGGAAAATCCTAGTGAACTACACGAGGTTTTAGTTGAAGAGAGAAGTAAGAGAAGACTCCTGGTAACTCCCAGCCCTTTTTGTCCCCAGGGGAAAGGTAGCACACTTGTTTCTTGAGAGGCACATTTCAGAAAGTTCGAGGATAAGTAAGAATTAAAGATCGGTTTAATGCTAAACCAGGCCTCAGGACCCCCTTGTTCAGGACAAGAAAGGGAGAGAGAACAGTTTCCCGGAATTTCTCTCTCTCCCCCACCCCTTCATTAATAGAACTTGGCAAGCAGCAACGAATCCAAGGCTTTAGTGAAATGAAGAGACAAAAGGCCTTTGCAATAGGGTGGGGGCGGGGGAAATCTGCGCCTATAATCTCAAATTAACAAGATGTTACTATCTTGCAACCCTCCTTTTCAGACGCTGTAAGAGCTTAATGTTTATTATTTTGCTTCGTTCAGAATTGGGAGGCAGCTAAAAAACAGTTTCAAACATCCTTTTTTCTTACTTTCTTGGCCAGTTTTGACCAATTCACAGAGAAAAGCAAATCAGGAGCTCCGATTTCAACCAATGCCAAGTCAATAAGATATTTTTCAATTTGCTTGTGCAAACACACAAATATGATAGTAGAATTAGAAGGAACCACCCTTTGGGAGTCGTTTATTTTTTTCAGGAGCAAAAGCCCAAGCTATATACAGTAACTTAAATACGTTGCTGTGCTTTGCTGCTCTGTATCCTAAATATGTTTACTGGGAAGTAAGGAATAGTCCATTCCTTGGATAGATGGTCAAGCAAAGTTTGTTTAGGATCTGTGTGAACTGTCCTAAGTTCATCTTTAGTGCCATAACGGATGATATCCTTGGAAATGTCAAAATCATTTGATTTGAAAGATAAGTCTTATTTTAGATGTCTGCCTTTGGAGAAAGAAACGTCGGAACACTTTTTAATATTGGGTCAGGATGCTTTTTCTGCTTCTGTTTAAGTCATGGGGTTTTAAAAGCTTCCTGGACCTGCTGGCCAGTGATTTTGCACCAGTTACTCTTAGAGAAATCCCACTGAAACCGAGGGAGATGTTGCAGGGTCTGTTTCGGAGTGGATGCCTGATGGAATATTGCGGTCTTGTAGCCCCATCCGGGGAGGCGTTTGGTCGGAAGAAATCCAGCCAGCTTCTGAGGCAGGGGTTCATCTGGAAAGAGCCAAAGGGCTGGTTTAACTTCCACGGCACTGTGTAGTGGAAGTCTTTTTCGGAACACCTCCGACGGAAGGAAACAAATCAGAATTTCGGCCACACCTTTGAAAAAGGAGTCGCTAGAGACGGGGGGTGGGAATCCAAACGGCAACGGGACCGCAGCTTCTATGGGGAAAACCAAGTCCCAGCTTGAGGAACGGTTTGCTCGCCGTTGGGAAGGAAAGGAGGCGCGCTGCCCTTGCGGTCTGGATGTTTTCCCCTGGCCGAGGGGAGCTGGGGTGCGTGAAGGCAACGAGGTGAAGGGTTAGCTTAAGGACAAGGTGGGAAGTAAAGGAGGAGAAGGAGGAACCCGAGACGAAGCGGGCTCTGGCTGAAAAGTACCTGGAACCGAACCCCTTTTCCTTTTTAGAAAGCCCGCGGATTGGGGGGGGGGGAGCAGGGCTGGAAAAGAAGCAGCTGTTTTTATTTTTTAAATTTTTTTTTTACAGTTTTCCCCCTGAGGATTTAAATATTTGCAAATTGCACGACTGACATCACGCGTCATTGAGAAAGTCCTTGTGCGCTAATCCTGCTGCGGAGCGCGAGGAGGGCGGCGGGGCAAGGAGGCGAGCGAGCGAGCCAGCGAGCGAGAGCAGCCTTTCCGGGCGATTTCTCCAGTGACAGATCCCAGTTGCGGAAGGCGGGGGTGGGGGGTGGGGAGAGCGGTCGGAATCGGCCGCCGGAATCGGCTTCCCTGGCGGAAAATAGACATGTTACCCATCTATTTGGACAAATTAATTTTTGGACGGATTTATGGCATCCTCGCCTCTCAGGCTATGTTTACAGGACTCTCTCCTGAGCTGGTAATAAAGTCCAGGGACGGGGACGGGGGGGGGGGGGCGGGGAGGAGAGGAGGGGGAAAGGGGTTTTTCGAAGCAACGCCGGGAGGAGAATCGGGGGGAAACCCACAGCCTCGCTTGCTAAAGCGGAAAAGCCCCCTGGCCGGAATATTATCTGCTAACTAAGAGCCCGAAGGCGCGCTCGGCCCCTTTTCCCAAGATAATGCCCGTATTCCGAATGAGTGATCAGAGAGCTCCGGTATTGTTCAGGGAAATAAGAGGAAGAAGAATGACGTGGGAGGCGAACAATGGCATTTCTCCATCGGTTTGGGTGATTGACGTTTGGGGGCTTCGGGACTCCAGGGAATAACACTCATTACTGGGAATACACCAAAACATCAGCCGAGATTAGAACTCTGGATCGCTCCCGAAATCCCATTTCGCTCGAAAACGACTCCCGAAGGAAGGTTAACCCTTCAGAGCAATGAAATTCCTTTGCTGATATCCGGACTTCGGTTGCATCAGAAGCAGAGGAAGGTTGAAGTGTGTGTTACTGATAACAATCACCGTCCGCAAAAATACTGAAGCCAGAGAGGCTGAATCCGCACGATCCTTTTCACTAGTTAAGGGAGGGGAAATACCGTCCCAATCCATGGAATTCGGTTGAAAATGAGACTGTTCACTGAAAGGCGAGTAAAACAAGGGCGGCAAGCCGGTAAATACTATTCTTTTTGTCATCAAGAGCATAAAAAATACTGACGGGTCTGGGGAACACGTCTTCAGTATTAAGGGAGGGGAATGCTGGAAGTTACGTGAGAACAGGACCTTCTCAGGACACCACATGTTGGAAATCACAGAGTAGTTTGTAGGCATCTTGGCAAGGCAAATGCATTGAGTCTGAACGACCTTTTGCAGTCCACTACAGAGTCTGGTTGGTGAGCTTTGGAAGTGGTTGTGTTGTACTTTGCAACAACAGAGCAGGGTGTGTGTATGTTGGGTGCCTATGGGAAATTCTCTTTGTTTTGTTATGGGGATGCCTGGAGAATTTCGAGGAACGCCCAGAGATGGGAAACATTACTATTTTTGGTCCACAACTTCCCCGGTTGGAGTGGGGTGTTCTGGGATTTCTTGCTCCCTCCCAAAAAGTAACTGTTCCCATTTCTGGGAATGCAAGGATGCTGCCAGATAAGATACATAAGGTACCTCCTGATCTGGGGTGGGCTGATGGGTGGCACACGTGGTCTGAGAACTTCTGTGGTGTAGTAGTTGGAGCTAAGGTGGGCCCGAAACTTGGGAGATCCAGATCCAGATTCATGTCTCCATGAAGAAGAAATGGACCACTCACTTTTTCTCAGCCTGAGCCTGACTGGGAAGATAAGATGAGAAAGGCAATGGGCCTTCTGCACATCTTGAGCTCCTTGAAGGAAAAGTGAGATATGCATGTGACTGACAAGTGAATAAAAATAGAAGTAAAACCAGTAAAAGTGGCAAGGTTTTCTTTGATTTCAGTGGGTTGAGAGGGTTAAGAAATGGTAAAGTTGTTTCTTATTTTCAGTTTCTTATTTAGCTGATTGGGACAGAGTAGCAGGAAGGCCTTGTACATACCTTGAGTTTATTGGAGGAAAAACAGGATTTAAATGTAATACATGAATGAATGGAAGAATAAAAGTAAATCCCCCTCCCCAGAGCTTCTTATAATTTGGCAAGTTTTGGAAGGCAACAAACGAGTCAAGAGAAAAAATAATAATTCATGTTATTGAGATTTTTTTTAAAAGCCCTATAATGTAACTTTAAGTCTGCTGTCATATATATACTTATGTGTGAATAGACTCCATTGAGTTAATTGTGGCTTATTTCAAAATCAGAATGTGTAGGATTCATTGGTAAAGGTCTAAATTTGGAACTTGTTAATTTCTATGGAGGCAAGTGAGATGATACAAAAGCATCGGATTTCCACATCATAAACCGAATTTCCCTGCTTCATCAAACTATGACAATTACAACCCCAGCTGATGTTTCCAAGGCTCTATGGCTATCACTCAATTTGGAGAATATTGTTTTTAATTAATACTTTCTTCTCATTAGTCTTTAAAATATGTGTACAGAGAGGTCATGTCATGAAAAAATTAAGATTATTGAGATCTATCTAGGTTCTTTCTCTTTTCCTCACCCACCCAGAAAATAATGTCATCTAATTATTTCCTGAATTAAAGGGGAAAGACTATTTAGCTCCACATTGAACAAAGCAGGAAGACTTCTTGTTAGAATGCACAAGAGGCAAACTCACTGGTGGAAGGAAAAAGTCACATGGCACGATAGCATATTATTCCTGTTTTCTGCGAAGTAAAAGAGGAGAAGACCAGAATTAGGAGAAGTCACCATGTACAATATAAAACAGAACTCCTCATATCCTTGGAAGGAAGGAAGAGGCAGAGTGACCACAGGCAGCAGATCTGGGGTGTCATGAAAGGGTAGAAAATTGTTTCATATTTAATTTGATATTGTTGCTTTTTTTTGCTACCAGGGATTGAAAAGAAAGAGGAAAAACAAGTAGGATTGTCTACCACGCATGCCCAAATAACTTTGCTGGCTTTTATTACTCTATTGGGTGTATTAGATGTATTGGGTACTGTACACCTTAACTAGTGGAGGAGGAGGAGGAACAGAAGGCACCCTGTGATGATATTTGTTACTTCATTTCAGGCAGCAAATACATAGGGCTGGCCCAGAAGAAAATAAAGAAAATTCTCCTTGATTAACCACGTGCTTTGGCTTCATAGATTTACAGTGCAATCCTGCGGGTGTGTGTGTGTGTTATTTACTCAAAAGTAAATGTCATTATATTCAATGAGGGTTACCCAAAGACTAAATTTGAATGGGTGTCAAAGAACTTTTTACGCAGCTTCTGTGATGGAAAACCTGTAGAGATTTGGACTGAACTTCTGAATTCTTTTAAGGGTCAGCGCCTGTCTTTTTAATAATGGTTGGGCTCTATACAGAGGTGGGGATCCCACATGCAGAGTGGTCGCTTCCATGCTGTGTTTTTCTAGACCCCTCCATCTGATCCCACTGGTCTAGGGAGATTTGCTGATTTTAGGGAAGTTTAATGCAGCCTCCTTTACAGGCTAGAAGTTGCCCTCTTTCTCTCTCCCACTCGCCGGCCCTCACGGAAGGTGTGATTCTTAGTCTGGGCTTCGATATGGAGGCGCCTGAGCTGAATGCTGCCAACACCCAGGCATCCGTTTCCACTCGCCCTCCGATAACAGCTTTCCAGCGTGCAAAGAAGTGGAGTAGAAAAGGACAGCCAAGGCTCTCCCCCTCCTCCCCCCGATGCTTTCCCGCATTTTGCGCATTCCTAGATATTTCCGCACCTCCCGCGCTCCGCATCCGATCCCTCTTTAATAAAAGCGATTACTAATCCGATTTCCGGAGCGACGGGTTTCTGTGTTACGCCGTACCAGATGCGAAGGATGCCGTCCACAAGCCGTCTCGATTGGCAGCCCTTTTCTCAAAGAGTTTTGCTCTGCCTGCCTGTTTCTCCGGCACACGCGCCCCTCCGTCGGTCCGGTGGCGGAATTGGGGCCAGGAGTCGAAGCCGCGACCGGCCTCAAGCGGGGGAGGCGGACTTCGGAGTGGTTTCTTTCGTCTGCGACCCGGAGGCCGGTTGCCCTTCTTACCGCCTCCCCCCCCCCGCTCCGAAAACCGTCTGTTAGTGTACGACAACCAACATCCGTCGCCCAAGAGCTGATATCAGACCCTTAAGGATGATCTTCTCAAAGTCTCCAAAAAGACCGGTTTGGGACCATGGGGTCCGAACGGGGCAAAGTCTCCCCTACAGGGCCTTTTGGGGTAATAGGTGGTGCAATTTTTCTGTCCAAAAGCCAAAAAAGACCCTTTAAAAGAAGCCAGACGGCTCCACATAACGCATTGCCTGAGGCAATCTCTACATGGAAACAAACTTTATTAAACCTAACGGGGTTACTTTCGAGTAAAGACGCATAGGCAGGATTTCTTCGGGGTGAATTCCTGTAACCTGGATGGGGCGGGAAGCTTGCAAATGGAATTTAGGATCCTTGCTCAGGAGCAGACTCTTAAGGCTGAACTGGTTTCTAGCTTTACCTGGGAGGAAACCCGAGGAAATCCAGGGGGCTGAGTTCTCTGACCAGAGGCGTGAAAGCCTGCACTGCGCATTTCGGGGGGTACCCGGTGGACTGCTTTTGGGTGAGAATGCTTGTCATTGGGAAGACTTCAGCCTGTATCCGCGATCTTCGTTTGCACGCTTGTTTTCACCCTAAATACACTGCTTGCAAATTAGCCTTAAAGCAACATAATTTTAGGCAGGCTCTTTAATTTAGATTTGGGGAACGTCTTGATCCAAGGTAACGCCACTCTTATGTGTGAAAAAGTGGACTTGTCCACGAAAGCTCACATTAAAATCTAGCAATTAGTCCTTAAGGTGCCACAACCTTTTCATTTTCTTTATTTTTCTTTTTCCCCTTTGATCCAAGGTGTAACATCGCATTGAATTCAATAGCAGACGTTTGAAACCTGATCCTAACAGCATTTGCTAAAAATAAAATCTATTGCATTGTATAGTGAGTAGCCACAGGATGATAGATAGCCAATGGCAGGTTCCTACCTTTCCCGTAAAATTAAAGGGACCTCAGCTTTAATTCGGAACTGGGTCGACACTATCCTGTAGACAAGGAACCATTCTGGACGGGGGCCATATGGCACATTTGAAAAGGGCCACAGACTGGAAACAATTCTTCACACCTCAGCTTTTAAGGTTCTTTACTCGACTTATACAATCCTGATTCGGCCTATATTTCTTTCATATTGCGTTTACAGCCATATTGTGGCCATATTTCATATTGTGTTTATGGCCGTACTATATATATATATACTGTATATAGTTTTTCTAAAGCAGCCATTCTCTCTCTCTCTCTCTCTCTCTATGTATTTCTCAATGTATCTCCGTTTTTTTTAAAATAAAGATCAATTACACTTCCAGATCGGGGACGGAAGAAACTACCAGGCAACCGATGGTTAAATTAATTCCCTCTCGTGAAACTGAACGGCAGGGCGCTCTCTGCTCCGGTCACGAGCCTGAAAAGGTGACTTGTTTTACAGAATCCTGGGACTTTCTAAACGAACTACAGACTGGTAAATTTTAGGAGGACTCTCGGTGTGTGATATAGTCCACACGAGCTAAATAACCAACTTCTAAAAGAACGCCTCCCTTCAGGTCACGGCCATGCTAAGGTCCTAAACCTCTTGCTTCCAGCGAGATCAGGAGGATCAGGGCCACGGTGTATGAGAATAAGCATCCACAGACTGACGTTGTTGGAATACCAGGAGATATTCATTTCTTTTTCCAGCCCACCACAACCTCCCGTTCGGACAGGATCCCAGATAAACGATCTACCGTGTGGGCTCCCGGGTAAGTAATTATAACACAGTTTCTCTCAAGCACTGATGAGAAACGCAAACCTACAGCGCACCCTACGGGCGTTCGGACTAATTGCAACACAGTTTCCTCCTTAAAAGTGGAAGTCGCTCTTAAGGTGGACTGGTCTCAGAGATACAGAACTACCTTTAATTCTTATAAAATTCCCTTTCTTCCCAGCAGATCGTTTTCATTATGGTTCGGCCAGAGTACTGATCCTCTCCGGAAATCCACCCGTACCAATTTCTGATAGGAGAGGAACACTTTCCTACCTGCCCCCAGTCCTCAACATCTACACCGCCTGTATTTCTTTTTCTATAGATACGTATAGGGCATGAGGGTTTGGTTTCAAATTGGCCCAACCTCTTCCCCCCACCCCCAGCTCAGTCTGATTTAAATCAGTGAGGGGAGATATAACAACTCAGGACCTCTCCGTGGATAAGGGAAGGATAAACCACAGGACAGGCAGATTAATCCATCATTGCCTTGTTTGTTTATTTTTCAAGGTTTAAAGCACGGAATAAACGATCATTATTTAATATATATATATATATATATATATATATATATATATATATATATATATATATTATGTAGAATGTGAAAAATATAAGAACAGCCATGCTACATTAGACCAAGGGAATAAAAAAAGAAAATTTCACAGAATGGCAAGAACAATATGAATTTCTCACATTTTTGAAAATGTGTAAAGACTCCCAAGACACTCCACTGAGACTGAGAGGATGTGGTAGCTCTTCCGCTTAGGTCAAAGAGCTCAATGCCAGAACTCGGGATTCTCGGAATAAAAATAACTCTTGAACCAAAATATGATAACAGAAAACAACAATTTGCTGACGTGTCCTAACACCCATGTTCTTCTGCCTGCCTTTTTCTTTTCTTTTTTCTTTTGTACCTATTGGTAGGGCCGGCTCCATTTGCAAGGAAGGTCTCTATTATTATCTTCGCCTTGCAACAGGCGGTGGGGGTGGCTGACAGGAGGAGACTTCAGGAATATCTATTTGTAAAGGAAAATCGACGTTTGAATAGGGGCTTTGCAGCTCCTCTCTTACGCTCTAGATTGGTACGCTCTGCTGTCCCAGAAGAAAGTCTTTCTCTGGTGTAGACAATGAAGTCTTCTCAGCCCGCTCCACTCCCTCACCCAGAGGTTGAAAAGGTTACTTTTTTTTTTTTTTTTTTTTTTGGACTACAGCTTCCAGAATCTCCCATGGCAACAGGAGGAGGATTCTGACAGAAACATTACTTTTTGGACTACAACTCCTATGCTTGCTGAGGAATTCTGGGAATTGTAGTGCACAAAGGGCAGCGTTTCTATGCCATGCTCAGGATTCTGGTTATGTCTACCGTCAGGTTCCGGGAGCAGCTGTGCCCAAAAAAAAAAGAAAAGAAAAAGTAACGTTTCCGTACCTGCCATCGCGCCCTTCTTTTCCTTAAGAAAAGCAGGGTTTCCCCTCCGGTGAACGCTTTAGATCTCACGCGTCTGCTCTTTCGCCCCGCAGCCTGCCTGCCTCCCTCCTCCCTCCCTCCGGCTGGGGGCAGCTGACCCTTGGAGGGCTGCAATGCGGGGAAGGCCGGGGGGGGGGGGCCGGGAGGGAGGCGGCCTACTCAACTCTCAGCAGTCAGGATGGTGTCCATCAGCATTTTGCGGAGAGCGGAGTCCTAGGAAGCCGGGGGGTGGGGGTGGGGGATCCAGGGGGCGGCAACCGGGAGGCGAGCGGGAGAAGCCCGACCCGCTCAGCCGAGAGCAGCCGCGACCGAGAGGGCGGCTTCTCCTTCCCGTCTGGGAAAGCCCTCTGTCTCTCCGCCAGCGAGGGCCGCCGGGCAGCTCCGCCGCCTCGCCCGTCCCCTGGCCCGGACAAGCCTCTCGGCAGAGGCCCGCCCGCCCCGTCGCCCTTCCGCGGGCCAGAGGCGAGGACGACCTCCGGCAGGAGGCCCGGCCCCTTCCAGCATCAGCCAAGCGGGCCGGGCGGGAGCGGGGCTGGCTTCGCCTCCGGCGGGCCTGGCGGAGCGCCAGCTGCTGATGGCCCCGGGGGGGGGGGCGGAGGGCGGCGCTGCCGACCCCTCTCGGCCCCCTTCAGGGCGCCCGCGAGCCAGTTAACCCTTCCTTGGCATCCACAGCGGCGAGGCAGGCAGGCCGCCCTTCCCTCGAGCCCGCTCCCCGCCCGGGGATCTGTTGCCGCCGCCGCCGCCGCCACACTTTCCCTCCCTCGCTCCCTCCCTCGCTCGCTGGATCCGTTCCAAGGCCGGCGGGGTTTTAATGAGCATCACAGCTGACGAGAACAAGCAGCTACATTTGCTCACAAGCGTGGCGCGGAGGGAGGCTGGGCTTCCCTCCGCGCCCAACCTCCCTCCGCCTTCAAGGGCCCCGATCCGTTCCACGGGTTCCAGCTTTGTGGCCGAGCTTCGGCTTTCCTGAATCGCCTGCCTCCCCCCCCCCCGGCGCCCCACCCTGGGGCTGCATCTGAAAAAAAAACCAAAAACCCCGAAAACACTGCCTCTGACGACGTGCAGATTGCCGTTCTGGCCTCAGAAGGGGAATCGCTGCCTTCCCACGTTTGTGGACCGCAGGGAGGAGGGGAGGCAGGATCCGGCTGCCTTGCTCGGGTGGAGACTGAGGATAAGACTCTCACCCACCCTTCGGAGGTTGGAAGGCGGCCGGTTTTCTGCTCGGGTTTCTGTCCGAGAGAAAAAGCCGATCTTATTTTTGGAAGGAAAGTCTGAAGGAACGAGGCGTAGTGACGTCTCTTGGACGGCCAAGAGAAATACTCGGGAGATTTCCTCTTTTGCGGAATAAGGGCGAAAAGGAAAGAGTCAACCTGAGTTTTATTATTATTACCGTAATTTTTAAATTAGGTGTACTTGAAATCTGGAGTTACCTTTGTTACTTCAGCCCCCCCCACCATAGAAAAAACAACAAGGAGGAGAAGCAGCCGAAAGAAATGACATTAGCAGTTGGTGAGCAGAAAGGCCGGGTCCAAATGCTTTAAATCAATAGATAAAATACATTTCAGGCGCCCTAATCCATTTACTGTGATTTATCTTCCTTCTGCCAAACCGTAGACTATATGTTTCCCGAGAGACTCAGCGTCCTGTCGTAGCGGACAGAATGACGGACTAGGAGGTCTTCACATCTCCGCTGGTCAATGGGAACTCGGTAGGGTTCAGAAGGAGTGCAACCGCCCCTTAAATATCTCGCATACCTTAAAAAGCCTGTTAGGATCGCCGTAAATCGGATGTGGCTGCAGGGCACCGAAGAAACACATTGAAAGCGGGAGCTTTCTTCTTTTATTTTTTGCTTGGTCATGGCCTACTTAAGCCCCATCATGTGTCTGTTTTTAAGCATGACCAAATCTGGACTGAACCTACTTTGTTCTTTGTTCCTTGAATGATAGTCAAGGCAGGACGAATAGTTCCGGGGAAGTCTTGGTAATTTTAACGACATTTCTATGTTTAGGCTATAATCCTGTCCACACTTACCTGGGAGTAAGTCCACTTAAGCTTGGTGGAGCTTCCTTCAGGGTAGCACAGAATTACACTGTCAGGATTGTAGCCCTATGGCCCAAACTTATGCACAGCTGCTCAGAAGATCCACTGACCTTGGTTGGGCTTACTCTTAGGAAACCCTTTGTCTGCCATTCTATGTACAGATACTGAGGGAAAAGCCCCATCATCAGGACTTACTATTCAGCAGCTAAACATAGGATTGCACTCATAGGAAGGCAGACAGCAGTTATTTAGTTAGTAAGTAAATTTTACTTACTTGGGTTCTCTTTGGAAAATGAGTTGGTTATACCAAGCTTCTAAAGAACCCTGCTGCACATGGTTTGGGCCTATGCATCTACAGTGCTGCCAACTCAAGTACTATTGAGAAAAGCTTTATTTTGCTCCAACATTGTTTTCCCTTCCAACTCCTGTGGGGGAGAAGAGATGTTTGGAGTTTCCTTTCCCTTCCCCTCCTTCACCATGGGCAGGCAGGCAGGAAGTTCATGAGAGGAATGTTTCCTGCCTTCCAGATTATTTATTTGGCTTAAAAGATTTTTGGACCATGCTGTAGTGAACATATGAGGGTAGCATACTTAATAAAATGTCAGTGTAAAATAACATGGAACAAATACAATACAAACAAAATGGAGCATGGCAACAGCATATGAGTTCTGCATCAACTTTCAGAAAATCAGATAAAAGTTGCATCCCTGAATTAATACTATTATCTGTTGAAAACCTCTGCAAGTAAAAATATCTTCATGTGGTATATTGGGTTTAGATCACAGCAGGCAACTTTACTGGGGAAACTCTCTACAAGTCAAGGGCCATGACTAAGACGGACCCTTTCTCCGGCTGCCCCCTTGGCAGTTTCTGAAAGAAACCGGAGTCAATGACCCTAGTATTCAGGCAAGCCAATATGGCAAAAGCTGTTCCTTTAGACATATGTGGCCCAAGCTGCTTGGGCTTTAGATGCAATTCCCAACACTTTGAACTGTTCCTAGAAACTGGGTTTTAGAAAAGTAACTTTTTGGACTACAAATCCCAGAATTCCCCAGAAGACAAGGCCAGCAGCTAGTTGTGAATTGTAGTTCCAAAAACAACTTCCAAACTTTGAAAGAAACCAGCCAGTCATTTAGAAGTGTCCTAGGGAGGGAATGTCACATCTGGACTGTAGCAATCTATGGGCTTTCTGGCCCTCTTATTCTTTCCCATGGAAAACCTCAGAAACCAGCAACAGGGCTGTCTCTAAGGCACACTTTGCAACCTTAGTCTGGTTTAGCAAGGGAGTCTGCAGAATACAATCAAACAATGTTCCTCCTTCCCCCTCTTCTGAGTGAATCTTTGCTTTTAACTGGTCAGGAACTGTTTCAGTCAATCCACTGATGTTTTCTGGAATGCCCCCCTTTGTGTCTGGGTACATTCAAATAATAAAGAAATCTAGGATTCTGGGAGGGGGAAATACCTGTTTGATCATTCTGCAGACACCCACACTTAGTAACATCTATTTTTGCTACAGGGGGGCATTCCAGAAAACATCAGTGGATTGACTGAAACAGTTCCTGACCAGTTAAAAGCAAAGATTCACTCAGAAGAGGGGGAAGGAGGAATATTGTTTGATCATAGCTTTCTCCACAGTTAGACAGGAAATTCATCAGACCAGGGATTCCTGTTGTATCAACAGAAAAATAAGGCCAGACTAAGGTTGCGAAGTGTGCCTTTGCATGTGTGTGTGTGTATTCTGCAGACTCCCTTGCTAATCCAGGTCACTTATGAGTCTGCAAGCCTTACTCATTTGCTGAGTCAGATTTTATTTATTTATTTATTTAAAGTGTTTTTACCCCACCTTTCTCCATAAAAGGAGCCAAGGTGTCTTACATAATTAAAAGAGATGGATAAAAAACAATAAATTGTTCAAACATTTAAAAAGAGTTAAATATACCTTATCTTAAAAATGTGAAATATTTAAAAAGTTTAAAACAATGAAGTATTAATCACTCCCAATTAAAAAACCCCTCACCCACGTAGACATCTAGTCACTAAGGGAAAACCTGCCTGCAGAGAAAGGTCTTCACCTGCTTGTGGAAGGACAGCAAAGGCAGGGTGAGCCTGGCCTCCTGTGGGAGGGAGTTCCAGAGTCTGGGACCAGCAATAGAGAAGGCCCTTTCCCACATCTCCACCAAATGCACCTGTGAGGGTGGTGGGACTGAGAGAAAGGCTTCCCCTGATTATCTTAACAGATCTGAGGTTGATTCCCTGCATCCTACAGTATTTTTCTTTTGCTTTTTGTCCCAGTACAGATTTTGGCACAACTTGGAAATTTTCCTCTTTTTGACCACAATTCTCAGAATCTACTAGCCAGAACAGTAGCTGGGCTAGATGCAAGAATTCAAGAAGCTGTGGTCCAGACAAAAGTGTAACTTCCCAGAGCCTTGATAGTGGTATCACCCCCACCTCTGTCTCTGTTTGGAATGGTAGCTAATAAAATAGCCCCCAAGAATTCTGTAGCACATTGAAGATTATAACATTGATTGTAGTGTAAGCTTGCTGTCAAACAAGGGAGTTTAGAACCATATTGCTTCCTGGAAAAGGAAGTAAAATAGGGAAAAAATTACCCTGTAATTCAACCTAGAAATAAAGTTTTACGTAGATTTTTGTGATCTTTTATTGGGTCACTAAAAAGTTACAAGCAAGATGAACTTTAGACTTCTCCAAAAAAATTTTTTGTCAGGCAAAAAAAATATGTGAAATTTGGGCAGAGAGAAGGAAGAAGGTGGTCCAAAGCATTGGGCCAGATGTGATGCAACTGGCAAGGCAAGATGGAGTTTGCAGATCTATCTTGAAACAAAGATGTTGAAATATCAGTTTACAGACCCTCTTCTCTGTGCCGACAATAGTCTGGCTGGGGATCTCCACAGCTCTATTCCCTGCGGAGGGCACATAGATCCCTTGACAGCCAGAGGGACAGAAAATACAACGCAGCCTTTTGTGGCAAGTGAATGTTTCTGTCTTTAGAACCTGCCATTCTAAATTCTGAAAGTCAAGGGGAGGTCCTTCTGAGTAAATGCCTAGCTCAATGACCTGAAGGCTAGAAGTTTTTCTGTAGGCATGGGCACCCAGCGACTGAACTGAGTTCTTGCATGCTTAAAAGTAAAAACAGAACTATCTGAAAGGGGACAACACCAAGGAAGAGGTGAGCGAGTTCTGAATTTGGCCAGAGCCCTTTTCAGGATTGAAAATGCAAAAGAAAAAAGAGGGGTGGGGGGTGGGCAAGATGGGAGAGTAGAGGATCTCCCGGTAGTTGCCTCCCCTAACCTCTTCCCCTCAGATGTGCTTCACCATGACTCATGTTCCTCACAGTGTAAGTCTTTCATACAGTGTGATATCTGATGGACTGGGAGAGCACTAACTTCTTAAAACCACACAGGATTGGGCTGAACGCCACTTCCACAGTTCCTCCAAGGAACTGGAAGGCTGGTGCTCTCCCACAAGGCCAGGAATAGATTTTATTCCCTTCTCTTCTCCTTTTGATCAAAGTCAGTAGCCTTCAGTTGATTGGTTTTGCTGTCTGGCTTGAAATAAAGTTGATTATTTTAGTTGGTTCTAATAAAGCCATACTAGGACTCCGGAGAACAGGGTTCAAACCCCCACTTGGCCATGGAAACTCATTGGGGGAGGGGAACTGGTAAAACCATCCCTTAAATATCTCACTTACTTTTAAAGCCCTATCAGGGTCACCATAACAAACAAACAAACAAACAAACAAACAATAAAGGCATTATTAGCTCCTGTTGTCTTTGGGATATTTTCTTTTGCCTACCAAGAATCCTTCCTCACTGAAGATATAATGAGGAAAAAAGAACCGGGTGGAGAAGGCGGGGAAGAGACCTCTAGCGATCCCACCACACACGCTTTCCCAAGTCAGATTATTTAGAGTTCTAGGTCTGTTTCCAAATTGGGTGTTGGCTAAAACAACCTTCTCCCAGCTGTTGTCCTTCAGATGGTTTGGACTACAACTCCCATCATCCGCAGGCAACACAGCCAATGGGAAGGGATCATGAGGGATGAAGTTGAAGTTCCCCAGAGGATCAGACTGGCGCAAACTGCGCGGGCGTGCCTTGCTAAGACTGGGGGGGGGGGGGGAACGCCAGATTCAAATCTGTAGCCCGCCCTGAAACTGGGCTTGGGAGAACCTCTCGCTCTCATCCTAACCTACCTTACAAGGCTGTTCAGAAGAGAAAATTGAGTTGGGGGGGGGGGTGTCAAGAAAAAAAAGCGGGAGGGGGAGATCCATGTCTTCCGCCTAGATGTCCTGCGGCGAAATATGGGACATTATATTTACATTTATTTTGAAGATGACGCGAGCTGAACGGAAGTTTCGGAATTTCTGAAGTGGTCGTATTATTTGAACGACATGTTTAAAATATATGTTTAGTAACGTCAGTACATCAGGAATATAGAAGCGTGCTTTCAGTTGGGGCAGTTCTCTGGGCAGAAGGTTTTCTCTGCACTCCCTGCCGCCGACAGAAGACCCTGCCTTTCCATGCCGGGAAGCTTCACCTGCTCAATGTCTGCCTGGAGCGCAGCCTTTAAAGGCAAACACGCGTCCTGGGCAGGATCGCAAACCCTTTGACAGTCCCAAGGGGAAAGACGCGAGGCAGGGAACCAGGGACTGCAGGAAGGCTGGAGCCACCGGAGCCTTCCCTCTCTGGATTGGCAGCCCCCTTTTAGGGCAGGCCCTTGAAAGAAGAGCAGCGCAGTGGAATCCTCTTATGGCACCATTTCAGAATTAAGGAGAGTCTGTTTGAGTCGCTACCCATGCTAAAGGTCAACAACTCCGAATGGAGTGTGGGATGGCGAGATCAAGGTTCTAGTCCTCACTGAGCTACTTTGAACCGTTCACTCTCAGTCTAGCCTATCTTACAGAGTTTTCAGGAATGGAGGGGAGGGCTTGTAACCCACTTTGATCTAATTGTGAGCCGGCTTGGATCCGCTCACAGGAGAAAGGCGGCCTAAAAATGAAATAAATAAATCATGAATAAATTACGGAGAAAGCGGGTTATAAATGTAACCAATCATTTTTAAAATAGTAAAACAACCCACCCACCCATCTCGGAGGAGGTCTCGGAGAGAAGAGTTTGGCTACGATCTTAAATTCACTCATTTAAAGTCAGTGCTCTGGAAACAGTTCTTTAGTTCCGATGGAAATAATCCAAAGCGTGTCAAGGATCGGGCCCTTTTTGTCTGTCTTTGTACCCATGCCCAACAAATTCTTCCTCTGTACTTTCCCTCTCCATGAATAACCGCTAATTTCCCAGCTGGGATACGAAAGGTGCAATTCTATACACGCTTACCTGGGAGTAAGATTCAAGGAAGTCAGTGGAATTTACTTCAAGTAGACAGATACAGCCCTGCGCTATAAAATGTTGAAAAGGATGAGAGAGAGTTTGAGATAAATGAGATAAGAGGGGCGCTGAGAGGACCTTCCTTAAATACAACAGAAGCGCATCCGGTCCATTTCGGAAGAGACGCTGAACTGCCTCCAGACCGTGCTTGGAAAGCTCTCCCCAAAGGATCCGAACGAGGGCTGCTCTCCGCGGAGCTGCTCAGTCCTGTAGGAGAGCGAGACCCTTTCTTCACTTCCTTGTTTCCACCCTTCTCAGTCCCCAGTCAAATTCAAGCAAAGGCAGTTCTGGATACATACAGAGGAAGATTAGAAAAAAAAAATGACTTAGAGATCCAGAAAAGGTACAAGGAATTTGCCATTTCCCTCCCTTTTAAGAAGCAGATCTTTCGAATCTTAGCTAAAATCTAGCTAAATGGAATCTCAAGATAGCTTTCCTGCCTGCACTTTTCTTTAGACCTACTCATTCCTGGCTTTGGCCCTATGATCTGTGCCCCATCCTCACTTTTACACATAGAAATGTGCTCCTCCTTATTTTTCTAAGTGTGTTTCTAAAGTTCTTTTAAAAATTATGATTGCATGATTCATTAATTGATTTTTAATTGATATTGTCTGCTTATTTCTTTTTAACCCTGTGTTTTATTATGTTTTTAGTGTGATTTGTTCAACATTGTGAGCCACCTTGGGCCCCCTCACCAGGAGAAAGGCAGCCTATAAATACAAAAACAAACACCCAAGTTTGCCTACAGAAAGGAACAGAAATATTAAGAAAGTGGCATATAAGTGTATTATATATATATAGAAGAGATATACACACATAGCCTATAGAAAAACAAAAAAGAAGTGCCGCTGCATGGATCAGGGGCAAAAACTCAATTGAGGGTTGGGTAACACCTTAATTGGACCTCAAAAATTCAATTAAAAATGTGATCTTTTGAGCAACCAGGCTGGACATTGCAGAACTTGAGATGAGGGAGGGGGAGAAACAGAGAAGCCCAAACATCATCCTGGCATCTGTAGAAACCAATCTGAGATACAAGGGTATCAGGTTTCACTACAAAGGATGGAGGCAAGGGGTTGCAAATCACTCAGAGAATTACTCATTAGTTTAGTCAAAGCATAAGGGCTCTTATGAGTAAGCACAAAGCAGAAGCACCAGGAAATGTGGCAACAACCTCCGTATTAGATAATCAGAATATTCAGTTTAGGGGGTTGCAATGGGTGCAATTTACAAACTGTAAGCTGAACCCAAATGTTGTCACTGCTCATTGAGAACTCCATCTTCCTCCAGTCACTTCATAATACTTGTAATTTGGTTTCAAATTATAAAGCCACCTGGGGTCCTTTTGAGGAGAAAGGTGGGGTGAAAATATTTGAAAAAAATTAATAAATCCAACTGAGTGTTTTTGCCTAGTGCAGCACCTAAGCCCAAACGGTCTGTCTTTATCTCCCTTGCTCTCCAGAGGCATACTCAGCTATATGAGCATGGCTGTAATTTTCTCCACTCCCAGGATGTTCTCAGCAGAAAACTTCAAAGACAGGAGGTAGTGGGCCGAAGAGATGGCTCCTATGATCTGTTGTGTATCATCAAATTTAAATTTTTAAAAATTGGAGAGTATGTAGAACCTGGAATATTTACACACTATGATATATTCTACTTAATAGCATAAAAACAAAGATGATACAGAAAGAATTAAGAAACTGAGGATTAAAAACAATCTAGAGAACCAAACAAATCTCCTTTTCTTTTCTTTGTGTTTAAAAAACAGCCATGTGGTTCCAAAAATGTAAACTGTTTCAGTATTTAAAGTTTAGTAATTCAAGTCATCAATATCAGTGCAATAATGACTGGTGCTCCTGAAAGCCTTTTGCCTCAATTTGAAACTTTTTTTTTAAAGGGAGTGTGAATAAAGAGATTGATTGTTTAATTTTGTTTGTAGCAGGTGGATACTCAAAACTGCTTACCTGGATTTGCCACCTGGGGTTTGGCAATGAAGCAACAATTGTAATTCAGGAGGAGAAGGAAGTGCAATTCATGCCAAGAGCTGGACACACCTGGCCTATTTCTGAACAGGCTGCCAAAACAGCACGTTAAACACCCCGTTTTCCTTCATGGCCGCTGACTAGACACAGGTAACTCTTTTGCGAAGCATCTATAGACAAGCTAAGCAGCTCAGATGCTTGCAAGATAAAGCTGCGGGATCACTTTGGGGCCACTGAAAAGATAATTCTGCTGATTGTAAAATGATCTTTTGAGAATGTCTTTTAATAATGTAAGAAGGAGAGGTAGGATTTCCCCAGAATGACAGATGGGATGAATCCAGAGGAGGGACAATGGAGCTATTGACCCACCCTGGCTACCTGATAACCCTTGGAGTCTCTCCTGGGATTTTCCTTGACCTGCCACTGTGGTCTGGTCCAGATGGGGAGAGTCTCCTGTTAGGGGATGTGTGGGGGATGTAAAGGGGGAGTCATTAGAGGGGGGGGATGAATTACATTCCTTTCCAAAATCTGTGACATAGTCAAAGATTTATCACAGAGACAAAGAGATCAAACAAGTTGTTCAAACTGTTGGAAAAAATTGAATTCAGAAAGATTTTTACCGTCATTCCAAAAGCATAGATTTCCATCTTTGCTGTTTCTGCAAGCAGGCAAAGACATTTCTCTTCAGCCAAGCTTTCCCTAAGTGAGTGACTGGCTGCCTGAGTAGGATTTTTAGATGGATTGTTACACATTACTGCTTTTACTGTGTTTTTGGTATTGCTTTTTGTGGTGTTCACCCAGGTCATGAATATTCATATGCTATTTGCGTAGACCAATGGGAGTGCTGGAGGGGCGGAGTCATGAGGTATAAGAGAATCAGCAGGAGGAGGAGGAGTTTAGATAAGGCATAGATAGGGTTCTAGAGATGGAGAATTAGAGTGTTAGAAAGTTTGGTGGAGTTTTGGAGTTTGGGCGGGAGAATGGTGGTTGAGGGTGGATAAAGAAGAATGTTTGTTCAAGAGTTAACAACATTGCTTGTTCTGTCAACACCTGTATCAATAAACAATTTCTATTTAGTTCTTTTAAAATGACATATGGCCTGGACATCTATCATTAATAAAAGGTATTGTTGATGAAATCAACTGGTGGCAGCTGAGGGGCACGTAGCGTGAGCTCCTAGTTTGGTGAAACAATCAGGGGCCACGTGGAATTGTGACACTTGTGTTTACCATTTCTCGGAGTGGTATTTGTTTGTTCCTTAATATTTGTGTACTCATTGTTTTTAGCTTTAAGTATTGTTTTGTAATGATGTAAGCCACCTTGGGTCTTTTTTAAGGAGAAAGGCAGTGTAAAATATTTTAAATAAATAAATAATATTTTTTATTTGCATTTATGCCCCACCTTTTCTCCAATGAGCTTGAGGTGGCATACATATTTCAGTCCAATTTATCCTCACAACAGCCTAGTGAGGAAGGTTATGTGGAATATCTGATTGGCCCAAGATCACCCAGTGAGTTTCATGGCTGAATGGAGTCTTGAACCCAGGCCTCCTGATTCCTACTCTAGCACCCTACTCAGTACACCACACTGGCTTTTTCCCGTGGGATCATACAGGCAAATGCAGTCTATAGGGAGTGGTAAAGTGCATAGAAACAAAGTTGTGCAGGTGCTCCTCTTTGTTTGGCTGAAAGTTCCCAAGAGCGAATGGTTGTACCAAATCTAGAGAGAATTCAGCCTGTTCTAATTAAATTCTTCATTAGAGAACACAAGGGTGCATCAAAGAAAGGGTCTTTGAGAGATTCCATTCTCAACCAAAGCTGCTAATCAGAGCAAAACGAGAGCAATCCTGCTACTGCTAATCTCATATTAGCTGGGTGTGCTCTGGGTTCACTGGGTTACTCTGAGCTGATAGCACTAAAATGACGGAAAGAAAAACAACAAGATGGCTGCCTACCTGAGAATTTCATTTCCAGCTAGCTGGAAGATTTTTATTTTTAAATCCCTATCTCCTGATAGGAATGAGATTGTGCATGTCTGATCACTTTCTGAGTTGTCTGGCTGAGATTTACAAGGTGACTACATTGACAAATAATGTAGGAAATGCTGAAGAACTCGGAAGATCAGATTCAAATTATTTTCCATTGACAAGTCAAGGTGAATCAGCCCAGAGTTTTCTCTCCCAATCTGTACTTTTTTCTTCTGCTGCTGGGGCTTCTACTCCCCCCACCCACAAATTGAATGCATTTGCATCAGTTCATGTATAACCACTTGAGCCAATGCAATGGGTGACCAGAACCTGGCTTTCCCAGTTTCCTGGTTTAAGGTAGTGAGGAAGCCAAGAGGCACACATGGGGGTGTCATTTTCCCTCAACAAAGCTCCCTTGCTCTTCAATTATTTTTAGAAAAGGCTTTGTGCTAGACTAGCTAGGAGGTGGAAAAGGAGGAGGAGGAGGAGGAGGAAGAAGAGGAGACCAAGGAGGAAATCAGCAGACAGGAGGAAATTCACAGCCAGCCTTTGTTTGCAGCTTGTTAAAGTAGCTCAAGTGTAACAATGCATCTAGATGATTGCAGTAGAGTTGCCTTAACAAGATGCTGACAAGTGCAGATTGGCAATTTCCTCCTATGTTATCCGCTAAAGTAAATTCACCCAGGGAAATCTGACTTCCTGGATGCAAATTCACAGCAGATCACTTTGCATTTTTTCTGCTGTGTAGTCATGCCCTAAGTGTTAAAACCACTCAACTAATTATTTGAATTTAGATGGTGTTGCCCTTAACAACTAGAACTGTGAAATAAAGTGACATGTTTTATTGAATTATTATTCTAGGCATTCATTCATAGCTTAGTAGTAACACAGAGACTGAAGTCCTTTTGGACTTGCAGCATAAAGTTACGCCTGTGGAAGTTTGTAAGGCATTATGCCCTGGCAGTCTGCATTCACAGTTTGAGTACATAACTGATGGTGCAATTCATGGTGTGACTTGTTGTGCAACATGCCTGTGAAACTGCTTCTTCCACCTTGGCATGATTTTTGTTACTTCCTATGTAACTTCAAGTTATATAGATGTAGCAACTTAACAGGATTTCCTCCAGAACGATATTAGAAATGAAGCCCAGTGACACATTTTTGTCATTTATCAATTGGGGCACTTTTAATACTGCATTTTCATTTTTCTTTTACTGCATTGGGATACCTTAATGACATCGCAACATATAAGCTATCCACAAGGCAGTACCAACACCACCCCCACCCCCACCCAAATTTGAGCCAATATAACCTAGTATGTCCAAAGGTGCCAAACTGGGGGATCCTGCTTTGTAGAATACCAATTATTGTACTGTTTATGGTTTTTCATGTGTACATTCATTGCAAGCTGCCCATCAACAAGCTTAGCCTCACTAATTTGCAAACAAATCTATCTCTGTGCATGTGCACATACTTGCATACACTGCTCTTCACACTTGAAGGAGGGCGTACATTTTATTAATGACCTGAGCCTGGCCATTTTGAGTATTTTGAAGACTACTTGTTAGGCAACAGCAAGGTCCTTCATGTGCTATGTAACCTTTTCTCCCTCTAAAATGCTATTATTATGTTAGTACAGCTCTTAGAAACAGCTCCCTGCAGCTAACATCTACTGTCCATTTTTAACAGAATGAAATGTGTTGAACTATCTTTGACTGAGCACTTATGGTGAAATTATGAGCTTTTATGGCTTATTCTACACAGCTTTTATGCTGCTCTCCAGAAACCACTTTTGCCCTGTGAAAACATCCCTTCTCTTTGATTCATAATCTTTTAGATGAACATCTAACTACATTAACTCCTAAAGAGTACTGCTATAAAATTACAATGTTATTCTGGTGTTAGCTGCAGCTTCCATCGCTTGTGGTTTTGCTTCACTCAAGATGTAATGCAAGGTTTGAAAATGCTGGTTTTTTTTAAATGTTTGGGTTTTTTAAGGAAAAAAAAAGATGTAGGCTTTATTCTGTTATGAAACTCCAAATAGTACAGTTCAGGAATAAGTAAAATCAAAAGCCATTGCCAGATTTTTGTACTAACTTAATTTAAAACCTAGGGACCAAGTCCACTTGTTAGATCTCAATTACAGTAGACCCACTAAATGAATGAGAATTATCTAAGTGTTGACTTAGGAAGTTCAATTCATTCAGTGTGTCTGTCTGAGACTAAGGGTGAGATCAGACAATGAGAAAGATTCATGTCTGATCATGCTGTGGAAAGGATCTCTTTTCTGGGAGTGATCCTCTTAAAGAAACCCTTCTGTCCATACAAGAATCACTCCAGAACATCCCTCTAAAAGAGCAACCTTGCCACTGGACCAAAAAGGGCACGGACCAGGTTTGAGCTGGTTTGTGGCCTCCTATATGTTGGGTGATTGCTAGGAAATAGCTTGTACTGGACAGTGCCACAAGTAGTCCAAAATGCAAGCTGTTTTCCCATCTGCACCCCAATAATTGGATTTAGTGCTGGGTATTTAAAGTTATATCACATCCCACTGTAATAATTTCCAGTTGTGTCAACTGTCTTTAATCAGTTTTGCAACTAAAGAGGTAGTTATATCCTTTGAAGTCAACTCCTATCAGTCTTCTATCTTTTATCATTTGTAATTACCCATTAAGTTGAAACCTGACTTTCTTTATAAGTGTTTGGATACTACTGAATGTAGTCACTCAGGTAAAATTAGGTAAGCTGGAACTATGTTTTATTATGTGTTGCCTCCCCCCTCCCCCGCTATCTACATTTGTGGTTGGAATTAACCCATCCTTTCTTGATCCCCTTTCCACTTCTGACATTTCTGCCCCCTCCTTGGAGGCCCCCAACTGCCTTCCCATACCTCTATCCATATAGAAAGCCAAAAAGAACTTTTTCAAAACTACAGTTCTCAGAATCTGCTAGCCAGTACACCCATTGGTACGGAATGAACATATTTTCCCAACTAACTTTTAAGCAGATGGTGGGTGGAGATAAATTTTCACTAGGTTATCAATATCTGTGGGGAATGGGAATACCCTGATCCAGGTGATTTACAATGAGAGGAGGAAAAAGTATGCCATTTTATACCCTGAGTGGCAAGAGAAATGGATGAGAGCACTCACTGTGTTTTTCCTATTTTAGTGCTTCTGAATGTATGGCATTCTTGATGGACGTCTTTGACGATGAGCCAGGGGTACATTGACTTTGAACTGAAAGTCAAGGTGTGGTTGACCTTATCAGTACTGAGGAAGGTATTTTTGTCTAAATTAAATACAATTTCAAGTCCGTTTGTCTGTTTCTTTACACAGAGATTGTGCAAGTGACAACCTCTTCCAAACCCCTCCACTAAGTTTGGGGATGTCATTTAAATCTGTGAACAAGAAAACTTTCTCTTGGTTTATCCCTATCACTAATCTAGGCAAACGGTCAGTGTTCCCTGTGTTCCCTTTTATACTGATGCTATGATCTGTCACAGCTAAGGGCTGACTTCACACTACCCTTTTCAAAGGGAAGACCTTTTTTCAGGGGGGGCACAGCTTTGTTCACTTTGATGACACTACATAAACCATGGGTCATAGCACTGACCAGTAGTATATACGGTTATAATAGTTTATGGCTGCTGTCTATAAAACTATACTCTGGGTTTATAAACCAAAAGGTGTGTTGTTGTTGTTTTTAAATGAAGGAATAAAAAGGTTCTGTTCTTGTTTAGTCATTAAGTCGTGTCCAACTCTTCATGACCCCATGGACCAGAGCACGCCAGGCCCTCCTGTCTTCCACTGCCTCCGGAGTTTGGCCAAATTCATGTTGGTAGCTTCAATGACACTGTCCATCCATCTCGTCCTCTGTCGTCCCCTTCTCCTCTTGCCTTCACACTTTCCCAACATCAGGGTCTTTTCCAGGGAGTCTTCTCTTCTCATCAGATGGCCAAAGTATTGGAGCCTCAGCTTCAGGATCTGTCCTTCCAGTGAGCACTAAGGGTTGATTTCCTTCAAGATGGATAGGTTTGTTCTCCTTGCAGTCCAGGGGACTCTCAAGAGTCTCCTCCAGCACCACAATTCAAAAGCATCAATTCTTTGGCGGTCGACCTTCTTTATGGTCCAGCTCTCACTTCCATACATCGCTACTGGAAAAACCATAGCTTTGACTATGAGGACCTTTGTCAGCAAGGTCATGTCTCTGCTTTTTAAGATGCTGTCTAGGTTTGTCATTGCTTTCCTCCCAAGAAGCAGGCGTCTTTTAATTTTGTGGCTGCTGTCACCATCTGCAGTGATCATGGAGCCCAAGAAAGTAAAATCTGTCACTGCCTCCAAAAAAAAAGAGGTTCAGTGGACAGGAAAAAATAAAATATAAGAACAATGTTTTGAGATGTTGGTTTCTTCAGCATAGAACCATGTCTTCATTTTTCTGGATGGATGGATAGATGGATGGATAGACAGACAGATAGACGGACAGACAGACAGATAAATAGATAGATATTTTCTTTTACACAACCACTAAGAAGACCACACTTTTAATCACAACCTCTTCTCCAAACAGACCACACTCATTCTCACTTTCTGACAGCTCATTCTATAAACTCTAACTCACAACACAGGGTGACTCTAATTCTGATGAACTGACTCTCTCACACACCCCCTTATGTAAAAACAACAAGGTTTTCTCCATCCCAGGACCACACAGACCAATTAATTTGCAGTTCCATTCATAAACATGCTTTTACACTTTTCAGCTTTCATAACAGTTACTCCTGGCACATATCCTGATCCAACTGTCAATCAACTCTAGTTATTTTGCAAAGGAAAGAAATACAAATGTGTACACAAAACACATATTCATGGCAAAATCGCCACCTTTCAAGATCTTGGGTCCTCAAGGTAGCTTACTATATAAAAGCACTATGATTTACTATTACAGACTCATGATAAACACATTTTAAATTTAAACAACAGTTTCACAGTAGATCAGTTAGCATAAAACAGAAAGTTAAATATCTAAGTGGCAAGTAAAATAATGGTATGCTTTCAAGTCAATTCTGACTTACGGTGACTTCTTTTGGGGTTTTCTAAGCAGAGAGTACTCAGAAGTGGTTTACCATTCCCTTCTTCTGTGGGGCACCCTGGGACCGTGCAGCTTGTTCAAGGCCAGACAGGCTGGCTCTCCTGGGATGCACAGTGGGGAATTAAATTCCCAGTCTCTGGCTCCAGAACCAGAAACCTAATTCACTGAGTTATGCAGCCATTTACCCCCATACACATGGATGGTGAAAATTTCACAGCTCCTTCTCCTCTTCCATTTCTGGTATTTCATGCTCATTTTCAGCAGTTCCCTGATGCAACTACTGTTGCACATAAGACCGTTGATTTTTGGAACAACAACAAAAAGCATATTTTTATCATTTTAAACAAACTGGTGCGACAGACATTGGTACCAGGTTTCAGGATTTCCTCACTACATTGCACAATTTAGGTGCATTTGAAATGGTGAAGGAACGGTTCCCAGAGAATGCTGGTCTTCAACAGAAATAGAACTAATCACAGGGTAAAAATTTATCAGGTGGCCAGTTTTGAGTCCATTGTACCTGTCTGAGGAAATAAAGCTTGTTTCTGGTTATTCTTACAATCTGGAGCCTATGGAATTATTGACCCTGCAGTTGGTGGCACCACTGGGGATAGGATCGGTGCCACTCACTAATGGAAAAATTAACTTATCAGATCAAATTTTTAAATAACCACTCCCAATGTGATTTCTTCAACATGCGGTTTCTTTTTATTTATTATGTTAATACGAATGTCAAAACTTATTTTTCACCAACCTCCCATGTCAATCTTTACTGCAGTGTTCTAATCTGGTAGAGATTGCTATGGTGTGAAGATTCTATATTAGACTACATGTACTTCGTGAAAGACCTGTTCTGTTATTTTGTTGTTTTTTCCATGTTCTTTCAATAATTTTTTTTAAAATGGACTAACACATTTTATTTGGTGCAAATTTTCACAGAGTGCTGCCTGATAGGTGGTAAGACTAGTGTGTGTATGATGTATGTGCTGTGTACTTATGCTAAAAGAAAACTCCTTTTGTATCCATGTCCAAGCAAAGGGGTCATTTTATTTATTATTATCCTGGACTTGGTTGCTCCAAATCATACAAAACCCAGCTCTCTTCTCCTAAGTGGTTTGAGTTTGGCTGACAGTGTATTACAGTAGGCTGTTAATGAGGGCTCTTGCATGCAGTTTGAAGAAGGCTAATGGGGGTGACTGGAGATGAGCTCTCCTTCCCTATAGAGGTTATCTGTCGCACCTCTTTTGTGGTGCCTTTCACTGCCCGGCCTTTCAAAGGGCGAGGGTGTGTCACCACTGCGCCCCGCATCAAACAGATTAGATTAATATGAACTTCAAAACTCACCCTGTCCTCCTGTTCACAAAACACTTCAAACACAGCAAGACATGTCATCTTCCAGATGATTGAGGCTAATCCACTTAATCCCTTCTCTCCACTCCCTCCCAGCTCCCGCATGCGAATGCAAACTACCAGGACAGACCCAATTACATCGCCACAGTCAAAATAAGCTCTTTATTCCAAATACCTCAGCCAGGTTTTCATAAGAGCTTTCCAGCCCCTAACAGTATCAATGAGGCTTCCTTAACCACACATACATAGACACACCCAAAACAACAACAACAACAACAACAACAGTAATAACAATAACAACAATAATAAATGTTCCAGCAAATATTACAGGAAACAGGAATTGAAGGGCGCCCTAACTGGGGCATTCAAACAACTAGGGTCCAAATAACTTTTAGACTTCCTGCTTGTGATTTAGTGGGCTCCAATTGGCAAGATTATTATTTTGTCCTCTGTGGTCATCTCAATGATGTTTCCCTTTTGGAAAAATTCCTGCCACATCGTTACAGCTTTGCACAGTCTGAGTTACTGTTAACCTCTATCTATTTTCAACAGAGTTTACACAGATACTTAATTAAGGCAATATATTCACTCCAATTTCACCACAAAACAGGGGTTGAAACTGCAAATGTTTCATTTTCTATATAGGGTTGTCCAGATATATATATATATTTACTAAGATCATCGTCTTCACTAACCAAGATGGCTGAGGGCCAACTGAGTTGACACTAGGCCAGTTGAAGCTGTGCAGAATCCAAATTTCTCCTAGCACAGAGATGTTGGAACCAATCTTGGATTACTTTTCCCCTGGCCTAGCTTTTTACTAGCATAACAGCTGTGTCTCGGCTGAAGGAGCTCTGATGTAACTCACCTCTGTTCTTGCTGTACCTCTTCTTTGCCACCTTTTGCCTCTTCCATTGACACATCTTGGCCAGGATGACAATTTTGTTGACTGGTCCCTTTCCTGTTAGATCTTTGAGATTTCTCAGGGCGTTTCTATCGAGAGAATGGTAAACCACTTCTGAATATTCTCTACCGGGAAAACCCTGAAAAGAGACTCCAGAAATCAGAATTGACTTGGTGGCACATGATTAATATAAGGAGATTTCTACAGGCTTCAAATTCCACCTGTTCCAAACTCTCCGGAGTCGGCATACATTGGAGTTAGGGTTACAATGGCTGGAAATAATTATTTTGTAGTGCAGCCTGAACAGTTGACTGGAGCATGGAAAATGGAATTTTCTTTAAAAACAACAAAACTACAGATCCCACCCAACATAGGGTGCTCCATGCATTGCTGGGTTATAATCTCTATCACCCATAAACATTGGCCACATTGCTTTGGAATGATAGGAGCTGGAGTCGAACATAGTCTGGAAGGCCACATGTTCCCCATCCCCAGTCTACCAGTTACAAGTTGCTTGTGATGGAGGCTCTCCTCAACCTGACCAGACAGTCTACTTGAGTCCAGGCTTTGTTATGTAATTATCTCTTCCCCTTCCTTCTCTTCTTTGGTATATGCTCAATGCTGTCTCAAGCTTTGAACTGTCTCCTGAGGGGGCTCCTGCTCTAACTATTCTGTACTCCATAGTCCAACACTGACTGTACTGGAAAAAACTATCAGGAAATCAGCATGTGTCACATGACTGGGTATGTGAAGTTATCATATACCAAGGCAGGCAAGCAGCCCATCTAATTCAGGTTTGTGTGCACTGACAAGAGCTTTCCCCCTGTTGCCACGTAAATGTCTCGTCACTGATCTCATGCCCCTTCTTTTCTTAGCATTAGTGATGTGGTATAAATCACTTTGGTGTATCAATGAAGTACACACCAGCAGGAAAAGATATGTCTGCTGATGCTGCAGCCAGCTGGTTGGTGAAGGTAATGTATAGCAGTATTTTGCTAATATTGTAGTTCACAACACCGCTTGCTCCTGATGGTGTGGCTGCTTTCTTTTTTTGCAGTGCCAGTCAAGAATCCTTTAAAGGATTTCAGGGTGTACACACACTTCTTTAAAATAATGTTCAACGACTAGCTACAACTAAAAACACCAGCTTCAGTCTCAGAGGAAGCAGGCCTCTGTCGATAATCCTGTGGTTGTTCAAGTTCACTACTTCCTTTGAAATCAAAGGGAGATTTGCTGCGTGGGACAGTTGTGAGATCAGAAAGATGTGGCATGAAAAGCTTCCTTATTGATGCCTCTGATGTGATCATTAAGGGATAAATTGGGATTTTTTTTTCTAACAAGGAAAAAAAAGAAGAAAAGAAAAGAAAAAAGAAGAGTTTCCGGATTTGCAACAGGCGTTGGAGAAAGAGGCATATCATCAACAACTCAAACAAAAAGCCAGGTGTCAGGTCTGAATAAACAAGAGAAAGAAATGCAAAACATTGATCAAAGAATGAAGTGGAGATGATATGTTTTCATGTAAAACGAGCAGCTAATGATAGCAGAAATGGCTTAAAGGTGTTACAGCTTTTCCAGAAATCACAGCAACAGAAGATACAATACAGATGACAATTAAAATTATGGGAAGTGTTGAGCAAGGCATGCAACTGATTCACACAACTGTTTTACCATCACAAATTGTTCCCTTGTAGCAAAGAACTGTGTGGGACTTCTTCATATGAACAAAGCAACAAAGTGCCTGGCAATATGGATTTTGGATCGGAACTAAAGATGGGCATGAACTGCTGGTTTGGAGGTTTGTGCCGGTTCGTTTAGCAGCCAAACAGGTGTTTGGTGCTTCCAAGCCCCACGTCTGCCAGCGGGCAACCGCTCAGAGGCAACGACCAGAGAAGGCAGGGCAGGGAAGGTGGAGTGCTGCCTCTCAGTGGGCACCCTCTGGCAGACGCCAGGCTCAGAAGCACCAAACACCCGTTTGGCTGTTGAATGAATCAGCCCAAGCTGCCAAACTGGTGGTTTGTGCCCATCTCTAAATTAGGAATATTATCTTCATGGGGCAAAGTGTCTGGGTAAAATAGACCAGTAACTGCCCATATCTAGATTAGAGATCGGAAAAGTTGCTTTTGTAGACTTTACCTTTCAGAATACTACTGAGGCATGGGAAGTGTAGCCAAAAAAGTTAAACTCTGCCATGTTTGATCTAGACACCCTAGATAGTCTGGGCATGGAGGGGTTCACAATTCAGTCTCTTTCCCTCAACCATATAATGAAGAAGTAACTGCTTTGGGGAATAATGAACACCCAAGGGGAGAGAGTGAGGATAAGCACACTAGCTCTACCCTCCATTACCTTCCTTACCTTCCCAACATGATTTAGGAACTTATATTTTGTCTAGATTGTGTGGGAATCTTATATTGATCAAAAGAAATCCTTGCTGGAGGAGTTCACAGAGGGAGAGGATGGGGACCGGGTGGGTGGAGCTATCATTTTCACACTTATTCGTCTTTAGATGTTTGTTACTTTCTGAAGTAGAACATCTGGATAGGGCTAGTATGATAGTAATTTCAGAACTCTGGGTGCCAGGAACTATGTGTTGAGTGAGAAGAAGAGAGAAGGCATCCAGAGGGGAACATTTAGAAAATGCTCTTGAACATGTCCAGTTGCTGGACACCAGCAACAAATGTGATTGCAGTTGCTGTCCAAGGTATGGCAGGCCTGGAATCTGGTCACATGACAGTGCAAACCTATCTATATAGATTTAAGAATCATTTATGTTTAGTCCAGTTTTCCCCAGGTAAGTGCATATATATGAATTGGTGGCCTGGCTCTTGCCTGGCTCCTTTCCTTCTTGGAGGACTGTCCCCAGAGAGATTGGAGAGAGTTTCTCGGCCCCGTGGAGCCTCAATTGTGGGGTTCCGCAGGGCTCGATCATCTCTCCAATGCTGTTTAACATCTATATGAGGCCGCTGGGAGGGGTCATCAGGGGATGTGGGGCTTCGTGTCATCCGTACACTGATGATACTCAGCTCTCCATCTCCTTTTTTCCAACAACAATGGATGCTGTTTCGTCCCTTGAACGCTACCTGGAGGCCGTTCAGCAATGGATGCAAGAGAATGGACTGAAGCTGAATCCGGGCAAGACGGAGGTCCTTCGGGTGGGTGCCCCAGACATCAGTGGTTTGGGAAACTCCCTCTCTTTTGGGGGGGGTAACTCTTACCACCAAGAGTGAGGTTCGCAGTTTGGGTGTACATCTAGACCTGGCGCTCACCATGGAAACCCAGGTGGCGTCAGTGGTCCATTCCGCAGACTTCCATCTTCGGCGGATTGCCCAGCTGTGTCCCTATCTTGATGTGGGGGCGCTCACCACTTTGGTCCATGCGCTCGTAGTCTCGAGATTAGACTACTGTAATGCGCTCTACGTGGGGCTGCCTTTGAGACTGACACGGAAACTCCAGATGGTGCAGAATATGGTGGCCAGACTTCTTACAGGGGTGAAAAGGTACCAACATATTTCCCCCATGCTGGCCGCATTGCATTGGCTGCCCATTCATTTCCGTGTTGATTTCAAAGTCCTAACGATGACATACAAAGCCCTAAATAGTTTAGGACCTCGATATCTAGCAGAGTGCCTCCTCCCACCCAGTTCTGCCAGAGTAACTCGTTCCAGCCAGGCCGGGCGGCTGAGGGGCCTAACGCTGAGGGAGGTCCGGAAGGAAAGAACAAGGAACTGGGCCTTCTCGGCAGTGGCCCCTCGCCTCTGGAACAACTTGCCCATGGAGATCCGCCTGGCTCCCTCTCTGGGTGTCTTCAGAAGCAAAATCAAGACCTGGCTATTTGGGCAGGCTTTCCCTCCTGCTGTATCTTAAATTCACATTTTGCCATCTTGGATTTATAGTGCATGTTTATTGGTTTAACTGTTTTTAAACTTGTAATGCCACCCAGAGTAGACCTTTGGTCTAGATGGGTGGGGTAGAAATCCAATAAAATAAAATAAAATAAAATAAAATAAAATAAAATAAAATAAAATAAATAAATAAATAAATAAATAAATAAATAAATAAATAAATAAATAAATAAATAAATAAATAGTTGTAGCCTGAGATGTCAAATGGTGAAGGAGACGCTGCTGTTTCTTCTGGAAGGTTCCATCTGAGAAAAATTGCTCACTGGGCAGATATCCCTGGGGTAAGAGCTAAGATGTGGGATGCTTCTTGCTACCATTAACATTATAAGAAATATGCAAATAGATGCCTATTGACCCTCATTCAATCATACTCTACTTGGCAGTAGAAATGAGTTCTCTGTCTGGGGTATAACATTTTCCTGTGTGGATGACTCTGATAAAATGCTCTGATAAAGCCACATATCCAACAAAAGAAGTGTTTCATTGCTATTTTCACCATTTATACCTTACCTTTCTAATAAATATTGATAGTAGATTGAATATTTCATTGAGAGAAGCCGTCAACAGAGCAAAATTATTTTGTATTTTTCTGCTTCTTGAGCATTGCAGGTTCTTGTTTAAAAAAAGTTAAAGACGTGTTTGTTCTTCTGTCTGAATGCATATGACTGGGTATCCATTTATAGGTTTTTAAAAAATATATGAGATCGCTAGTGACAGTTGGTGACAATCTTTCTAAATTGGGTATTGTTGTTTCTTCGTTTGCTCCTAGATTTTATACCCACAACAGTTTATTGCTAACACAAACATGACACACATACTCATTATACACTTGCAATTAATTTAACTTGAATGTTAGCAATATCTGCCATGAAATATTCTATATCAGAAAGTTATGTGAGCATAAAGTAATTTGAGTAGCAGATTGGAATTTTGACCCAATAGAAAATTCAACAGAAAAAGCAATACAAATAGTGGTTGTTGCGGGGGGAAAATGAGGCTTAGAACAAAAAATTATAAGATGAAGAGTAAATTGTTAAATGCAGCTAGGACAAATATGTGAACCATATTGCCATACATCATTTACATACGGTAACTATAAGTAACCTCCTTGCTCATACTGCTAAATGTTACTGCTTATATAAAATATGCTGCTATAATCTGTTTTACTACAAATTACCTGTCTTTTTAAATGGAAAGGCAGAGAATTATTTTACAAACGTATAAGAGATTTTACATCTGGAAATGATTCTCAAATGTTTTCTCTCAAAAGGAAACAGCTTGTTCCAAGTGTGCGGCTGCACGTCTTTTGTAAGCTAGGAGTGCATATTCCTTACATCCACCAGATGGTGCCACTAATCAGCAGAAGTCCAATATTGGTGTGGGTTTTAAGCATGATTCTTCTGGTATGAGTGCATTTGTAAAGCTCACTGAATCCAAGAATTATAATAGATCTCAAGCTTTCTTTGATCTGTTGTGGATACCTTGTGACATGAGGATAGAAGCTTTTGTCTGATGTGTTCTTTGCTTATATCAGGCAAGTTCATAATTGTTCATCATTTATGCTGGACAACACAGTCTTTTTTATCTACGCAGGCTCCAGAATTCTACATCCCTTAGGCCAAAGCTAAATTCTTCTGTTTTCCACCCATGTCTTGTCAACTAGCATTATAAACTGACATTTTAATTGGTAGTAGATGGGTAAATTATGAAGTTAGGAGCTCATCTTGATCGTGTGCATCACTGTTCATGGAAAGACTAGCAAGGAGAATCTCATCTTTATTTATTACCTTCATGTACACAGACAGAGATGCTCAGCTGTAATAACACTTGCCAGGCATATGAATTATGTTAACATGGTTTCTGCACATGGATTAGGCCCCTTCCAGAAAGTCATGCTGATACTCAACTCTAATGTTAGTCATAGACCCATTGAAATGAATAGGACTTCTTAGTCAGAATTTAAGCCCCATTCAATCCAGCAAATCCATTTTAGGACTAACTTGGATCTAGCCCCAAGACCACAATGAGCAGTAGTACATAGTACAATGTGGTGTTGTTGTTATGTGCTGTCAGGTTTCATCCAACTTATGACAACCCTTGTCGGGTTTTCAAGGTATGTGAGATATTTTGGAAGTGACTTTACCATTGCTGCCCCCACTCCAGTGGGTTTCCACACTGAACATGGATTTGAACCCAGGTCTAGCCCTCTATGAAGGGACGTGGTGGCACTGCGGGTTAAACTGCAGAAGCCTCTGTGCTGCAAGGTCAGAAGACCAGCAGTCGTAAGATTGAATCCATGCGACAGAGTGAGCTCCCGTCGCTTGTCCCAGCTCCTGCCAACCTAGCAGTTCGAAAGCATGTAAATGCAAGTAGATAAATAGGTACCACCACAGTGGGAAAGTAACGGCGTTCCGTGTCTAGTCGCTCTGGCCACGTGACCACGGAAACTGTCTATGGACAAACACTGGTTCTACGGCTTGGAGACAGGGATGAGCACCGCGCCCTAGAGTCGGACATGACTGGACTAAATGTCAAGGGGAACCTTTACCTTTACCTAGCCCGCTATATGCTACACCAGACAGGCACATAGCACAATACTTCATTTTAAAGGATTAAAATAAATTCAGTCCTATTCCTTGTTACTTGATGAACTCCATTGGACTCAAGGTACTTATTTTTGACTGCACAGATTGAACTTGTAAAATGTGTTGAGCTTTAACAAAATATATTCAGCTATCTGCAATGCAACATTTGCATTTTAAGTATGCATGTAAACATTCTTGAAGAAAGTAGCCCCTTCAGCTGCTAGCACAAAGTGAGAACTCAATCAAAGAAAAGAGGTAATCAGACTTTGGTTAGTTCCCTCACTCTCTGACTTCTTCTATGTTAATTTGTGACAAGCAATAATAGTGCTTGAAAATCCTGATATAACTTCATTTGCTTACCTCAACAAAAGGATTCCATCAAGTACTCTGGCAGATTATGTCACTGTTCCTGTTAAGAAGAAGATCCAAAACCTGAGTTTCCCCATATTCCTCTTCTTCTACATCATGGATATTAACAATAATGAGCACAACTATCTGCTATTGCAGAGCTTCCATCTCCCCAATTTTATAATGATTTTATAAATACATGTCTGCTTTAATGGATTTTTTTTTGTTGGTTGTCTGTTCTTCAACAAGGAATAAGCTGGCCTAATACTTCCTTTATTTGTATCAGGGCAATGCAACAGTGCAACATTTCTGGAAGTGAAGGATTGGCCGGCTGTATTGCTGTTGCCCAGGCGATGCCCGAGTGTACTTGGAAGACTTTCCACTCTTCAGGGAGGCTCCTTCTATGTCCCCCAGCTAGCCTCATACTCAGAGAGGAGGATTAACTAAAGATTGCCAACTTGATTTTTCAGTTTCTGATCTATTAAGTCTAATAAAGATTGGCAATTGTTGGCTTTAATTGTAGTTAATGAATATGTATATGTTTGAGTTAAATAGAATGTGAGGAAAAGAAGGCACCTTCAAAGCAGTGGGATAGAGATAAAATAAGAGTAGTAAATTCATATCCAGACAGTGTTAATGTTTCATACTTGCAAGGTGGTATCTCATAGACTCATAGATAGAATCTTGTAAGCTGTCTGGACTGGAACAGTGGGTCTTAAAATATAACTTCAGGATCCCCCAGCTAACATGACCAGTGTCCATGACATCTGGGGAATTCTGGGAAGTTGCAGTCCAAAGAGGTAACTTCACAATGCCCTTGTCCAGTCCTTTCTTCCTGCAGGAAAACCACAGCGAAAACATCCAAAACAGATGATTGCCCAGATTCCTCTGTAAGACCTCCAGAGAGAGAGAGAGAGAGAGAGAGAGAGAGAGAGAGAGAGAGAGAGAGAGAGAGTCCATTAAGTTGTCCTTTATCTTTTGGTGGTCCAATAAAAGAATTAATTAACCAATGCTACTTTTAACTCATGGATCACAGAGACAATTTTCTTTTTTATTTCTCATGAATTGGAGTCTAGGGTCCTCTTAAAGCAGTCTAAGACCTCTCTGGGTGCTGTCTCAGTTGCTGAGCTTGGCTATCACCATAACATATCTCTACCTACCTCTTGCTCTGTGGATTAGTTGTTCTTCATTAAAGTCCAGCCAGTCTCTGATGTTCTTAATTCAAGAAATCCTTCTTCCACATTTACCCTCAATTTCACCTTCAATGATGTATTGCAGTATATTATATTTTTCATGATAAATTATGTGCCAAGATACAAGAGCTTGCGTGTCTTAATGATCATTGCTATTCCTTTTGTTTTCCTATCCAATGAGGTACCTCTTCATAGTTTATTCTATCAGACCATCGGATGTGAAGGATTATTCTGTACAACCACATTTCAAGAATGACGAGTCCAAGACCTCATCTGCCTTTTTTTTGCAGTCACATCATACTGCAATCAAGCTCATGTTCACTTTGTAATTTACTACAACCTTAAGATCCTTCCTCCATGTAGCACTGCCAACTTAACAATTATTCTCTAAGGGTACAACTACACTGGGGGAAAATGCAAGAAATACAATGGGTTTACGATGGGCTAATTCACATTTTTTCTGTGGATCACATGATACAAAAGGAAATGTGAATCAGTCCAGAGTCTTTCCCCCGCCCAGCCCCAAATCTGCGGTTTTTCTCTTGGCAGCTGGGGCTTCCACTTTTTAAATAAAGGACTGATTTGCATTGATTCAGGCAAGTGATTGCTTGAATTGATGCAGAAAAGTCATTGCACCACAACAGAGTCAGGAATGGTGAGCACAGCCCTTTGGCAAGGCTTTTTCCTGTTTCCTTTTATTATTATTTTTTTTTAAAGTTAAGGGTGAGCAAGGCCTTTTTTACAGCTTAGAAATGACTTGCAAAGCTGGCAAGACTTTTTTTTTAAACAGTCCTAGTACTGATGTGCTAGAGCACCTAAACACACCCACAGAGAGACAGACAGACACAGAGAGCTAATCAGAGAAGGAAACAACAGGAGCAAAGCCTTTTTAAAGCTTGTTAAGGCAGTTTCTTTGAACTGCACTTCAGTAGAGCTACAAACAAGGTGTGAACAAGGCTTTTCTTCTGTCTCCCTGTGTGGCACTTGAACTGAGCTGACCTGAAATCCACAGTGCAACTTCTCGACAACTGTGTTCTGCCAAGGTTACCCTTGCAAGTTGGTCCTTAGGTCTCTCTGCTATTCTCAGGTTACTGGCCCCTGTTAGGGGGAGGCTCATGTCATTCCATCCTGGCTTAGGCCCTTCTTTCTCAGGGCCACCAATGGTGGGCCCTTTGATTACTCCCTCTGCTTAATGAGGGAGGCAGTACCCAAGGATCTTGTACCTGCACAGCCAGCTGTCAGAGGCACTGACGTTGCCTTTGTTGGTGCCACCACTGTCTCTGATTGAGCATTAGACTGCTGAGCCAGATGACAATGGCAAGCTAGACTGTTTGTTGGCCAGTTCACCACTGCATGGAAGACCTCCTGGGCTGGTGCTGGGTGGCAGCCACTCCAGAGCCTCCTCCCAGAATTCCTTGTCCTCCTCCTCATTGCTCCACTTGCGCTGGGTTCATTGCTGGGACTCTCCTCCCACTCCCCTGCAGCCTCCCTAAAGTCAATCTTTATGAGACTCTCTGGTTCCTGACCACCCATACTAACCAGGTACACCTTGCCACCTGGAGACTGCCCCCCCCCCCGCTAGGTAGCCCTTTGAGAAGGTTGTCTTCTTACCATGTAGTTTACCTGTCCAGTGGCACGTAGGTGGGTCTGCATGGGCTTGGTGGTGAGGTTCTCCTCATTTTCTTCTGCTATTGGGCCAGGCATAATAGTAAGGCAAACCAGGTCACCCTGGCCATAGCCTGATGTGGGAGGAGCAAAGTTTGAACTGCTAACTGGCCCTTTTTACCTCTATTTATGGCTTATTGCCCTGATTTTTTATTGAGGCAACTTATAAATCAGTAACAAACCAATTATCCAACCAAAACATATGGCTTTGGGAAAATATTTGCATATCCTCATTCATAATGATTTTTCTACTATGAAACCATTTTTTAAAGTGAGGAACATGTATTTACTGTCATTCTTGCAGGGATTAGAATAACCAGTTATTTGCTCCAAATTAAATTTCTAGAGAGTGGCTCTAACTTAAAAAGCAATGATTATTTAATTAGGAAAGCCTCAAATTTTGTAATTTCTTATTTTTCAAAAAACCCTGTAGAGTGTTTGAAACCTTTTATTTATATGCTGCACTGTGAACATAACATTCTGCCAAAAATTCACCCTCTAGCTAGCAGCACTCTGTGCCAAGTATTCTGATTTGCCTAAGAAAGGGGCACAGTGTGCCCCCTGGAAAAAAAATAACGTGATTGCAGATTTTAATGACCCTGTAAGACACTATCATGAACTTCTTTCAGAACCCTCTAGCTAGTAGGACTGTAAGTTTTTCAACCATGCACTCTTAACATACCCAGTTTGTTTACTGTGCTGTTCCTGCCTCTCAGATGTTTCCACTGAGTCTGCTCTTTCATACTTTTGTTCATTTGATTAGTTTCCATAGTGACACTCATTTGTGAAGTTTAGAGTTCTTTCCCAGCAGGTTCTCGTAAATGCCAGCTATTGATCTTCTGTGCCAGGTTAATAAGACAAAGTCAGCTTTATTTTAACATTTCCCATTCCACATACATATGTTTGCATTATGACATTTTTATTTTATTTTGCAGTCATCTGGGAAGGTTCTTTATCTTTAGGGAGAGAACCATTTTCTTGCAAGACGGTTTTCACTGACATAATCCAAACTGAACTTCAGTTCCTGCTGAGGCTGCTGAACTGTGGGGTGTTACATAAGCTGCAGAAATTTCTCTTTAACCTCTAATGCATTTCTAAAGGGCACTGATGGCATCCTTGCACTTATTTCAAGTCCTTCCATTCTCTGACTTTAATTCAGTGTGGATAAACAGCTCTGTGAATAAGTACACAACATGTATTGTTTGAGGAACTGGGGTTCTGGGAACTATAATAAATCCAAAGCTACACAATTCTGGGAGGTATCATTTTTAAAACCCAGAATCCCTAGCCAGCAGTAGCCAGTAATTTTTCTTGTGTGTTTGTTATGTGCCACCAAGTTGGAACCAATTTATAGTGACCCTAATAGAGTTTTCAAGGTAACTAAGATATTTAAAGAGTGGTTTTTACCAGTTCCACTCCTCCAGTGAGTTTCTATGACTGAGTGGGGATTAAAACCTGTTCTCCAGAGTCCTAGCCCATCACTCTATCCACTGTACCACACTGGGAATTTCTTAGCTCTGGATAAACCAGAGGTGAGTTCTGATATGCACAAACTGCATACTGCATTGCCGAATGAGAGGGTACACTATGATATGCATGTGAATATGTACTCCTGTCTCTGTTCCTGTCTTAACAACATCATATGTTAACAATGTATTTTTTTTACAAACAACAATAATTGGTTTGGAGCTATTTTCCTTACTGATAATATTTTTATTGTATGTGAGGGAGATGCCTCTGTTACTCCTAGCGCATCATCTGCCCTCACTCTGTGTCCCCTTGTGGACCTAATGGAGATCCTGGCACTTGGACCCCAGGATGGCGCAGAAAAGGAAGCAGAAGCTCCAGGTGGGAGAGAGGAACTGCAGGCTGATAGGTCACATCTGGGTGAGAAATCAGGGGCCTAGTTCAGCTGGCAGGAGTCAAGTATTACTGTGGAGGAGGAGAGGCGAGTTCAACACCCGCAGTGGGATCCAAAGGAGAGAAGTCAAGATATAAAAATGTTATCAGCCTTTCCACTTCTTTTTTAACATGTAGGCCTTAAAGGCATTTTATTATTTTATTTTATTATTGCTTTTATTTCTATGGTGCCTTTCTCCCAATTACAAGATTCAAGATGGCTCACAAATTATTTTAAAAAAAACCCCAGTAAAACACACACACACTAAATTATGACATTACAAATAATGAAATATATATTAGTACTAAAAAAATTAGTTAAAACTGTTTAAAACTCTAGGAACAGATTTAAGCATACATAAAATTATGCAGCCCCCAAAACTAAAACTCTTTGCTGCCCTGCTAGATGTTAAAAGCCTGCCTATAAAGTATGATTTTCACCAGTCACCATAAGGACAAGAAGGTCAACACAGGCTCCCAAAGGAGGGTAGTCCACAATCCAGGAGCAGCCACAGAGAAGGCCCTCTTTCACATTCCCACCAGCTGTGTCTATGACAGCAGTGGGACTGAGAGAAGATGTTTGGAGCCAAAAAGGTTCATATGAGGAGATACAGTCCTTCAGATAGTCTGGACCCAAACTGTATAGGGCTTTACAGATTATAACCAGCACTTTAAATTGGGCCCAGAAACAGAATGGCAGTCAGTGAAGCTGTTGTAACAGGGGAGTTATATGCCCCCTGTAACCTATATGTAATATAAATACCTCTGCATTTATCTGTCTGAAATTTAGTGCATGTAATCCACCCTTAAACCACTTCTATGGTTGGACAGCTCGATGAAAGTGTCAACCCAGTGTGCAGTGGCAGTGAAGAAGGCCAATTTAATGCTAGGTATCATTAAAAAGGGGATTGAAAATAAAACAGCCAACTTTATAATGCCATTGTACAAAACACTGGTAAGGCCGCACCTGGAGTATTGCGTACAGTTCTGGTTGCCGCACCTCAAAAAAGACATAGTGGAACTGGAAAAGGTGCAGAAGAGAGCAACTAAAATGATGACTGGGCTGGGGCACCTCCCTTATGAGGAAAGGCTACAGCGTTTGGGGCTCTTTAGTCTAGAGAAAAGGTGCATGAGGGGGGACCTGATTGAGATGTATAAAATTATGCAGGGGATGGATAAAGTGGATAGAGGGAAGCACTTTTCCCTCTCATGCAATACTAGAAAAAGGGTACATCCACTCCAATTGAGTGTTGGGAGAGCGAGAACAGACAAAAGAAACTATTTCTTTACCCAGAGTGTTGTTTGTGGAACTCCTTGCCACAGGATGCGGTGATGGCATCTGGCCTAGATGCCTTTAAAAGGGGATTGGACAGATTTCTTTAGGAAACGTCCATTGCAGGTTACAAGCCATGATGGGGATGTATAATCTCCAGGCTTCAAAGGAAGGTACCTCAAGATGCCAGATGCAGGGGAGGGGTATCAGGAGACAGGTATCAAGCTGTCTTGTGTGCTCCCAGAGGCATATGGTGGGGCCACTGTGAGATCCAGGAAGCTGGACTAGATGGGCCCTTGGCCTAATCCAGCAGGGCTCTTCTTATGTTCTTATGTTCTATTACTGCAAATACTAACCAGTTTTGACAAACAGAAAACGGTATGACAATTCTGTGATTTCCAGTGACAATCATTTTGGCCTAAATCCTACTGTTAATTCCAGCTAGAGTAAATCTGCTGAATCAATGAGACTTACGTAGGTATTGGTTTTCAAAGTTCTATTGATTCAAGGGGTTTACTTCAGCTAGGACTAACAATTGTCTTTGACACCTGTCTTTTTACCTCTCAGTAGTCAAATCTGTCTTGTATAACATGCATATTGCATTATAGGGGAAATCATGTTAGTGCACACAGAGCTTGGACAAGTTACTTTTTTGGGAGAGGGGTAACCCCCAGAGTCCTCTGGGGATTATAAACATTCTAGTCCAACAGGAGATTATTTCAAGCCATGTGGTTGAACTATGACACACTCAAAATAACTTGTTTTGTTTTTATTTTAAGCAGAGATAACTCATGGTGATTTTAAATACAAAGTCTGCAAAATCTAGGAAGAGCAATTAATAGGATGCTGAGTGAGTTATGGATTGTCGATCAGTTCTAGAGCACGGTGATAATAAATATCTAGCAGTAGTATCACTTTCCATTAAAACATTATAAGGAATTACTTTCCATGCAAACATTTCCTCATCCAGGCTATTTAGACTGCTGTTATGCCCACCACATGAGATGTCTGTGTCCATTAAAATTAAGAATGTATATACACACAGAAAATTTACTAGAATATAATGGTTTTCATATTTCATGGGTACTATATTGTGCTTAAGACTATTTGCACAGTCAGATTAAGACAGAATGAACATAGATGAAAAGAGAAAAAGTATCTCATGAAAAATTTTACCCACTCCAAGATATGCATTATCTTCAAAATCTGTGGCTCTGTTTTTTCCCCCTTTTGATTTTGTTCAGCAATGTTTCATATCATTTTCTCTTCAAAGTATATTCCTTGCCTGGGTTATTCTACATTTCCTGCCTGTCTGGTGGTGATATCTATTGCTGCACTACATATGTCACTGAAAGCCTGTCACTTTGAGTAAAAAGATGAGTAAAGCTGTTCACTTCCACATTATTTTTGGCATACTGCACTGTAAAGCTGACTTGTCTGCATAAATTCCCGGAAAAAATTCAAACACACACACGGACTCACCCATAATCTTCAAATGTTACTCTGACTGTAGAAGGCTAAAAGAACTCCAGATATGGAAATCTCATTCTCTAAAGTCAGAGGATTTTTCTTCCTTTTTAAAGAGAAGCAATATGACAATATATAAAGGAAGCCACAGTGTGGAGGAGTTTGCAAGACTGAGCAGAGCTGTTAAGGATAGGATCTTTCTGAGATCATTAACTCATAGGTCGTCATAAGCTGAAAACAACATGACAACATGTAGCAACAGCAATATAACATAAATACAAAATACTTTGGTGAGAATGGAAACACATCTGCAGCAGAAAAATTCTGAAAGTGCTGGTGAATTGAACCCAATAAGTACTGCAGGAGTAGTAATACTTGCAGGTGTCTTGCTTTACAGTATACCACAAGAACCATTGGCAGGTAAAGGAAACAGCTGGTTAGATTCTTGCTGCTCTACAGCAACATGACTATGCTGGAAAGCAGCACTCTTAAGTTGTCAGTCCACCTGGATCAGGTGACTTTAGTTAAGCTCCTTGGAGGGCTAATGGCTACCATTTGCTGCTCAGATATTTGTCCTCCTGAGTAGTGAAATCTATCTTACATTATGTTGGGATGAGAATTGCGTACCCTGCAGGTCCATTTTTGCCCTGGTAGATGACTTACACTGATGAATGGGGGAGGTATAGAGACCTTATTGGTTACCCCGGACATTTCAGCAGCTTTGGTACCATTGTCCATGATACCTCGCAGCTTTGATAACACTTACCATGGAATTCTCCTGGGTTGTTTTTCTGCTGTAGGATTTCAAGGCACAGTACAGTTGAAATGGCTCCAGTCTTTAATAAATGTATCATATAATCTTTGCCTAGTAATAGGCAACATCAAGAACATCTGGGATACTTAACATCAAATCTCCCATAGTACATATTGAGGGGCATAGAGTACATTGACGTAGATGTGAAGTTGCCTGTTCTTCTACACACTTACAAGGGATTGTGTCAGTGCAAAAGAGTGCATGCTCATTTGACATAGATGCTTTGAGTCTTTCACTATTAGCTGCTACCTCTCTCCATATGTCATTGGGTGCAATGCCTGCTATTTAGTTGATTTTGTCAATAAGGTTTGGCTTCAGGCATCCAGTGATGATTCTACAGCTTTCATTGATTGCTATGTTCAGCTGTTTTGCATGGGCTGAACTATACCACACTGGGCTGGTGTATTCACCTGCAGAGTAGTATACAGTCAGGGCTGTAGTTCTTTGTGCTTGTAGTTGTTTGCACAAATTGGTTCATGAAAGCCTTTGAAGAATATTATTCCTTTCAGAGACCTTTTGCTTTGTATTTTGCATTTCTTATAGGTCAGAAACTAGGAAGGTAGTTGGGGGTAGCCTTTGTTGACCTCTCATCTGTCGATGGCAGTAAGCTTTTTTTTTACTGCAGGAGTGCAACTACTTGAAACACATGTCCTGTTTTAATGTGATTCCTGGAAGGGCATCTGACTAGAGTGCTGGGAGACTTTTGTTTCACATCTTGGCTATTGATACTTGAGGGTCATTACATCTTGTTTTCTGTACCATTCAACATGAAACCACAGGTAGAAGTCATCCAGATGTTTGAGCTGGAGTTAATCAATATGACAACTTGTAAAAGTTACTTTACTGGGCTATGATTCCCACATTCTCCCCACCAGCATGGCAAACTGCTACAGGTCATACTGGCTGGGTGTTTCTTGGAGTTGTAGGCAAAAAAGTAACTTCTACAAGCTCTGATCAGTATATAGATGACATGCAATTCTTCCACTATTTGTAAGCATTTAATCCTGGGGAGGCACTTGAAATGTTGATCAGGCACATGTGGGCTGTATTGCAATAAACAGTGGCTCATAAATTGAAGCTTAATCCATACAGAATGTAAGAAACATGGATAGGGAATCCTGATAATCTGCATGATGGTTAAGTCTGAGTATGGATGGAGTCACACATTGAAGAGTCAAGGATGTAGCCTGTAGTCTGGCTATTGCCAAGTCTCCTTTTTATCAGTTTATTCTAGTTTGACAGTTGTATTTCTTTCCAGAGAAAAAGCAGCCCTAGCTACAGTAAACTATGCCTACATAGATCCAGAATACATTATGGTAATGTAGTCTATATAGTCTTGGACATGATTCAGAAACTGCAGCTGATACTGAATGCAGTAGCCAGAATAAGCATAGGAGATGGGCACTCAGAATGTATTATATCTATTCTGTGTCATGCAACAGCTGCATGCTAGTTTCTGGACTTGAATTAACATATATTTTCTTTTTTTTATAGCTTGACATTGCTTGAAACCATATCTGAAGTACTAGCTAGTATATAAGCCCATTGTTGTGTTCCCAACTAGATTCCAATTTACATTATCCCTAGGTATTAATGACCACAGAAAGGCTCTCAGCAGTTGCACACTAAAGGTTGTGACTTTCTTTATTGAGTGAATCCATCTTATCTTAGGTTTCTTTCTTTTCCTGATGCCTTCCACATTTTCTAGCATTATTGTCTTTTCCCAGAGAGTCTTCTCACAATACTACTTGTCGAAAGTATATTAGACTCAATAATTTCATAAAAAATTAAGAACAAATGATTCAGAATGGGTTTATGCAGATATTTTTATGCAACAGCAGAGTCTTGTTCAGTGCTAATTCTAACATATCAGATGAAATTACAAACCTACAAACTTAAATGCAAACAGTGTACCCATATCTACTGTGTGGTAAATTATGTCTCTCATCAATTACCTCAGCTTGGGTGAAGCAGTAGCACACTCAGTGTAGAAATCTAATTCCTTCTTCTTTCCCAAGGATGCTAAATTGTTTCATGCTATCCACCACATTCTTTGGCTGGGCTCCTAAGTTAACTTGTGTGGATGTGTATCAGCCTATTGATCTCTCATTCTCTTTGCAGCAACCCTCAGTTGCACTAAGTGGTGAATGAGAGATAGACACTGGCAGGTATGCATACTGCAAAATGCAGGATTGTGTAGCAGGGAAGAAGAAGCAGGGCAGAGCAGAGGGTAGGGATAGATAGAAGTGAGAACATTTGCCTGACTGGAAGGCTCTTTGTACTCAGGCTTGCCCAGAGCTGGGGATTTTCCTCTGTGCTTTAAAGCTACTTAGTTTATTTACAGTAATCTTGTCACATGTGGAGATGCAGACTGGGCAGCCTGCCATTAGCCCATTTGCAAAACATAGAGCTTAGTTCAGTAATATATCCTCTCCTTAAAGCATCAGCTTCTTGATGCCAGATCATGTATATAACATTTGCTTGCAGCCTTAAGCTTGACACTGTCAAACAATGTACTGAAAGAGGATATAGAAAATTATATAAATGAGAATTTAAAAACTAAATTATTGGAATGTGATAAAAGAATATTAGAAGAAGAGATTAAAGAAGAAGAAATTGCTGAAGTCATTAATAAACTGAGAAATGGTAAAACACCAGGCCCTGATGGATTGGGTCCAGAATATTATAAACATCTTAGTTCCATTTTGATACCTAAGCTAAAAATGTTTTATAATAAAATATTGGAAGGAGAGACAATGCCACCTTCTTGGAAACACTCATTAACAATTCTTATTCCAAAACCCAACAAGGATCTAACAGATCCGGGATCTTATAGACCTATATCTCTAATAAATCAAGATGCTAAGATTTTTACTGCTATATTAGCAAATAGATTAAATAGATTTATAGCAAATTATATTAAAGAGGATCAGTGTGGCTTTATAAAGGGAAGACAAATGGATAATTTAACTAGGTGAGTTTTGAACATTATATATGAGGTAGAAAAGGAAAAAACAAAGGCAACTGTTTTATCACTAGACATATTTAAGGCCTTTGATTGTGTGGAATGGCCAACATTAAAGCTGCTTATAAAGGGTTGGGGATTTGGTAGAAGATTTATTGGGGTTATAGATCAATTATATTCAGATAATACTTCAGAAGCAATAGTTAATGATGGTTTAACAGAGGGGATTTTTCTAGGCCGAGGTACAAGACAAGGCTGTCCACTTTCACCAATATTGTTTTGTATGATTATAGAACTGTTAGCTAATGCAATAAGAAATGATGAATTAATTAAAGGATTAGGTAAAAATGATACAAGTAAGATTAATTTATTTGCTGATGGTTCATTATTAACTACTAAAAACCCATTAGAAAGTATGGATAAAATTAAAAATAATTTAGAAAAATTTGGGGAAATAACAGGATTAACTATTAACTGGCAAAAAACACAAATAATGATGTTTAATTACAATAAATATGAACAAGAAACGTTTGTAAATAAATATGGTTTTAAAATGTGTAATTATATTAAATATTTAGGTATAAACATAGTTAAAGTGACTCAAAAATTAAAGAAGCAAAATTTTAACAAATTAAAAAGTTATATTAAAGATAAATTGCAGGAGTATTCTAAATTGAAACTATCGTGGTTTGGGAGAATCGCTATGATCAAAATGAAAATATTACCAAAAATTACTTTTTTATTCAGGATGCTCCCAATACAATTAGAAGAAGAAGATTTTAAGTATTGGCAGGGATTAATTAATGGATTTTGTAATCAAGGTAAAAAATCAAGAATAAATAAAAGATATTGGTATAAGGCTCAAAAAAATGGAGGTTTAGGTATTCCTAATATAAAAAATTATTATATAGCGAATCAACTAAGATTTATTGGAGATATTATATATAACAAAGGAAGGTTGATTTGGTGGGATATGGAATCCTCAGAAATAAATGGTAATATTGAAAAATATTTGTTTAATGTAGTAAAAATAAATACAATAAATCAGGTGAACAACCCTTTTTAAAGAAACATGTTAGATGTCTGGAACAGATATAAAAAGAAGTTATGTCCCTTTGTTGTTGTTGTTAAGTCGTGTCTGACTCTTCGTGACCCCATGGACTAGAGCACACCAGGCCCTCCTGTCTTCCACTGCCTCCCGGAGTTTGGTCAGATTCATGTTGGTCGCATCGATGACACTGTCCATCCATCTCGTCCTCTGTCGTCCCCTTCTCCTCTTGCCTTCACACTTTCCCAACATCAGGGTCTTTTCCAGGGAGTCTTCTCTTCTCATCAGATGGCCAAAGTCTTGGAGCCTCAGCTTCAGGATCTGTCCTTCCAGTGAGCACTCAGGGTTGATTTCCTTCAAAATGGATAGGTTTGTTCTCCTTGCAGTCCAGGGGACTCTCAAAAGTCTCCTCCAGCACCACAATTCAAAAGCATCAATTCTTTGGCGGTCAGCCTTCTTTATGGTCCAGCTCTCACTTCCATACATTGTTACTGGAAAAACCATAGCTTTGACTATGCGGACCTTTGTCGGCAAGGTGATGTCTCTGTTTTTAAGATGCTGTCTAGGTTTGTCATCGCTTTCCTCCCAAGAAGCAGGCGTCTTTTAATTTTGTGGCTGCTGTCACCATCATGGAGCCCAAGAAAGTAAAATCTGTCACTGCCTCCATATCTTCCCCTTCTATTTGCCAGGAGGTGATGGGACCAGTGGCCATGATCTTAGTTTTTTTGATGTTGAGCTTCAGACCATTTTTGGCGCTCTCCTCTTTCACCCTCATTAAGAGGTTCTTTAAGTCCTCCTCACTTTCTGCCATCAGAGTGGTATCATCTGCATATCTGAGGTTGTTGATATTTCTTCCGGCAATCTTAATTCCGGCTTGGGATTCCTCCAGTCCAGCCTTTCGCATGATGTATTCTGCATATAAGTTAAATAAGCAGGGGGACAATATACATCCTTGTCGTACTCCTTTCCCAATTTTGAACCAATCAGTTGTTCCATATCCAGTTCTAACTGTTGCTTCCTGTCCCACATATAGATTTCTCAGGAGATAGATAAGGTGGTCAGGCACTCCCATTTCTTTAAGAACTTGCCATAGTTTGTTGTGGTCCACACAGTCAAAGGTTTTTGCGTAGTCAATGAAGCAGAAGTAGATGTTTTTCTGGAACTCTCTGGCTTTCTCCATAATCCAGCGCATGTTAGCAATTTGGTCTCTATTAGCAATTTGGTCTCTATTAGCAATTTTGTCTCTTTTAGCAATTTGGTCTCAGTTATGTCCCTTTACTTCACCATTAAAATTAGTGACCGAAAAAGAAAATTTCCCAGCAAACTTGAAGGGTTTAGCTGATTTGTTTAAGGATAAAAAAGTTGCCAGATTGAAGGATTGGATGATTAAGATGAGATCGAAGGATCAGATTATAGTTAAACTTCAAACTAATAAACTATCATGGTATAATTATATCCAATTAGATAGTTGGACAAATGAATGGTTGAAGACTAATGGCAAATGTAGAGAATGTACCAAGTATGAACAATTTCTATCATCACATGAAGACATGCAGAAAGATGCTTTGAGGAAGGGAGTAGTAAGTAGAATTTATAACCTAATTTTGGAACAAGAGGAAAAAGAGACTGAAATAGAAGGTTTGAAAGCAATTTGGGAACATGATTTAAAGACAGAAATTAAAACAGAGGATTGGACAAAAATTTGGAAGACGAGAGTTTTAAGATTAATGTCGGTAAGAATAAAGGAAAAAAAATTAAAATTAGTTTAAGGTGGTACATGACTCCGGTGAAATTGAACATAATAAATTCAGACTATTCTAAGGCCTGTTGTATATGTGATGAAGAAATTGGCACGTATTATCATATGTGGTGGGAGTGTAAATTGATTCAGAAATTTTGGAAATTGATTTTTAAGGAAATAGGTGATATATTTGGAAAAGATATCGAACTTAATTCTAAAATTGCTTTGCTGTCAATTTTTGATAAGATAGAACTTGATTATTGCTCAAAGGAATTGATTTCTAATTTTATGACAAGTGCTAGACTATTAATAGCTAGATTCTGGAAAGATAAAATGATATTAAATTAGAAGATTGGTATAATGAAGTATGGGACATTGCATTAAATGATAAATTGACTACTGAACTTAAGATGAAAAGAGGGGAAATAAGTTTAAATATTTTTTATGCTATTTGGGGTAGATTTATTGAATTTGTATTAGTGAAAGGAAAGGGGAAAGCCTCTAAGCAACAATCAATACAATTTTGGAAAGGAGGTTCGTAATAAAAGTATTGCTCCAAAGGGTCCCGTGGGTATGGGGGTGCACTGTGTTTTAGATTGTATTACTAATTATTTGTATTCTTGTATTTGTTTTGGAAATTTAAATTTAAAAAAAAAAATTAAAAAAAAGCTTGACACTGTCTATATTGGCCAGGTTCAACTGCAAACTATATCTTGCACTTACCAAATGCTAGATGAAATAATACTTTCCAGATGCACATGTGTGGCATGCAATATAGATATGTTGGCAATTTAAGACCCCTACATTTTAGATAAACAGGTCAAAGGAAGTACTGATGATTTTGGAAAGGAACTCCACTTAAATACAAATGAGGACATTACACTAGGCATTAGAAAGCTGACCATCTTAATACTGCAAATATTTATCTCTGTAAATGCAAGCATATAACAGGGATTAATTTTATTTAAGGCAAGATTATTATTATGGGTTGATTCAAGCTCTGTGAAGCAGAACCAAGCAAATAATCACAGCTTTGTTCTATATGTCTTACAGGGAGTTACTATTTTATCTCAGTGTTCTTGTATCAAATCCCATACTCTTGGGAGGGGGAGAAAGTAAAATGTTAATCTCATAATATGTTTTGCAGTATTTGTCATGACAGCCAGGGACAATTTGAAAAGAAAATTGTCTACCTCTACAGGTGGAAAACTATTCTTACTTTATTCACAGAAAATGTAATGTAACTAAAAAGTGTTAATTTGGTCTTCAGTCTTCAGCTCAGCATATTTGCATGAGTAATCACAAACCATTTTCTCAAGTGGAGTAGCTACTCTCTACTTCTAGCATGCAGTGGATTAAAGATATTAGTATGGTCAGAGTACTGCCATATTTTATTTGGGAAATGGAAATGAAAGAAATATAATTGAAAGTGTTTGCAAACATATTTGCATTAGAAAATAATTGTTTGTGTATTTCACTCTCTAACATCTTTTAACCTGTATACAAAACTTACACAGATGCAATCAGAACAGGTAAAAAAAAAAAAGTCTTTGGTCAGTATCCTGATGCTAGTCCCAACTAGGGTAGACCCACTGACTCAATGAGATCCAGCAATTGACTCAACAGGTCTTTCAGAGTTGGGACTAGCAATACGCTATCGGCCTTTGAAAACTGAAAAATAAACTTCTGGTATGCAAATGTGCTCAAGATGAAGACATCCTGAAAATAGTGTTATAATTAAAAGCATCAACAATGCTACAGACATTAGAAATATTAAAAACTCCAAGCAGGTTGGTTACTCTTGAAGAATCAATGAAATATTACATGATGAAGTTTGGAAATACCATATGATCCATGGTTATTTTGTCCCCATATTACCACAAATGGAAACATGGCAGGCAATTTAATCTTCACACCACACATAACTCCACTGCTTCACTGAGTTGGTAAATTGGGAAATGATTTAAACAGGACTGCCTTATGCTTTATGCCGGACTAATAGGATTTTACACTAATGTAGCATTTAGATTCATGGTATTCGCTAAGAAGCTCACACACAATAAATACTAGCAATTATAACAGTTGTTTTCAAGCTAGGAAACCACTATTGTCTCTGTAGCACAGCAATCCTCCGTTTACATGCTAGTCTGGAGGCTATAGGATACAGCAGAAGCCTCATATATAAGTAAAATATGAGATATAAAGCCAACACAAAATTAGAGATATGCCAGTGGAACATCCCAAGTATTCCAGTGGGAAACTCACCTGGTGTATCTTTCCCACTGGCAAAGATCTGCCAGTGTCCTGACTAAAACAGGGTAGAATTACAGCTAACACTTAGAAAGCCACTTTTAAGGAGCAATTAGTTACAGTTATAGTAACAATATTTAAAAAGCAGTTAAAATTTGCTTTGCTATTTCTCATAGCACTTAAAACTGGTTACTTTTTAGTTTCTTCAACAAACATACATGAATGCTACAAGCCACTAGCTCTTGGTATAAAAAACACTCTTCTTGTATTTCCCTCACAGTTTCAGCTCAACCGCCACAACACAGCATGAGGTAACAGCATGAGGTGCAGAACAAGCCACCATTAGAACCATGCTATTTTCCCTCCATCATTTGATGAGGCCATATCCCATAACTAGAAAAGTAATGGCAAGTTACAGTTACAGTTGAAAAGGAATAAAGTTATTCTTATTAAGTTGCTATTTATTTATTTATTTATTTATTTATTTATTTATTTATTTATTTATTTATTTATTTATTTATTTATTTATTTATTTATTTATTTATTTATTTATTTGCTGCCTTTCTTCCTGTAGGGAGCCCAAGGACACTCATAACAATTAAAACATAGCTAACATCTTTATTACCAGGGGAAGGAACTACTTATGGGTAACCAGTTATTTGTAACTAGTTCTTTCCAAGCTTTTCTCCAGACAGCAATCATTCTCCCATCAATGACAGGTTCAGTACGAGTCCTGAACCTGCCACAGTACATTTCTCTCCTATTGACTTCAGTGAGAGGAAAAAGAAAAACAGCATCCTAGGTTGAGTGCTCTATTCATGTTGTCATGAGTGTTAAGATGTGATGTAACTCGGTGCTTAATCAAGCACATCATTACCAGTATATAAACCCCACATAGTAAAATCTTAACTCCGGTGATATTATGTGCTGTGTGGCTTTATTTTTCTTTGGCTTGATGTTATGCACACAAATGTCCTGCTCAGCAGTTTAAAAACTATGTAGATTACTCATGTGAGGAGGGGAGAACAAGTAGTTTTCCTAGACAGGAATGCTGGTGAGTATGATGGGGAACAGCCTCCACTGCATATGGAAGCTAACACTTACTTTTTGGCTCATCTGAGGTAGCTGATTTGCAAGAGAATCAGCTACCTAAGATAAGACAAGATGAAGAAATGCAATTAAGTTCTAGTATTAGCCAACATAGACACCAAGAATAGTTCAAATGATTCAATGACACAGCTGTTCTGTTCTTCATTTTATAGCTGTAATGCCATTAGATGCCAAAAAATGTTCAAGGATAGGCTGAGAAACACAGATGCCCAATGTGAACTGTCTGCTTTGGCAAACTCAAAAGTGATACAGATTTAAATTGTTGCAAATTGTTCAAAGGAGATGAACAAATCTCTGTTGAGAACCTCACTTACCCACCACTCTCAGGTTTCAACAAATTCCCTCAGAAATTCAAAATGGGCATTTTCAAACTTATTATCACCATCTAGAAATGTTAGTTATGAAGTGCTGTCAACATTGGTGGAAATTTAAAGTACAGCTCCCTGCCAAAACAACTCACAATATAAAATTTGGCAGTGGCAAAAAAGGGAGGGACAAACGAGGAAAGAATATGCCGGGCACATGAATTTAGGCTTGGTTACAGGTAGGCGTGTGTGCTGCCTTTGGACAAATGTGCAAATATGGACTGAATCAGGGGGATATGTGTGATTCTAGAGTGACTACCGGGCAGAGCAAGGAGCTGCTTTTCAAGCAGCAACATCACAACAGATCCGTCATATCTCACTCATAGGGTTACAAAGATGGTCAGTGCTTTGACTTAAAGGAAGAGGAGACTGAAAGTAACACAGCAACAATAAACTGAGCTGCTGGCCCAGAAGAATAAAGTGACAAAAGAACCTCCTGATAAAGGACAAGGTATTTCACGAACACTCCAACCACTAAGGCATTGAGAGCTCAAACTGAAGTCACTGTGTGTGTGCGCGTTTCTATGTGTGCATGCATGTATGTGTGTGTCCCTTTAAAGCTCCTCTGTGAGCCATTTCATAGATATGCAAAATGAAGAGAAAGACTTGTTATCAGCACAATCATTAAACAAAGATGTGCCAGCTGTAGGGGGTTATCTACAAGGTGGCAGAAATCTCTTTCTGTTGGCAGAGAATCCCTTCTCCTGGCAGAACAGTCTTCTGGCCCTCTCAGAGCAGCAATCTCTGCTCTGCGGGCAAAGATATGCCAGCAAAAGAGCCATAGAAGGAGAGGAGAAAGAGCAGAGTGCCAGATCCAAGCCTCTTCCAGTCCAAGAAGACAGCCAGAATGATGATTTAAAGCTTGATCCTGATAAGACAGAGGTGCTTCTACTGCATCATAAGGCAGATCAGGGACTAGGGATTCAACTTGTGTTAGATGAAGTTACATTCTCCCTCCAAGAAAACAGGTTTGCAGCTTGTGTGTATTCTGTGAACCTGGACACCCAGGTTTCAGCAGCAGCTGGGAATGTATTTGCACAGTTAAAGCTCGTGTGCCAGTTGTGGCCGTTTCTAGAAATGTCTGACTTGGCTACAGTGACACATGCCTTATGGTGTGACTGCACTAGAGATCAGAGTGCTTATATCCCATTTGGATTACTGTAACACGTTCTATGTGTAGCTGCCTTTGAAGATGGTTCGAGAACTTCAGATGGTTCGAAATGCTGTAGGCACATTGCTGATGGGTGCCGGTTACAGGGATCATAGAACTCCTTTGTTACAACGACTTCACTGGCTGCCAGTCAGTTTTCAAACCCAGTTCAAAGTTCTGGTTATGACGTCTAAAGCCTTGTATGGCTTGGGGCCAGACTGTTTGAAGGACTGCATCGCTCCATATAAACCTCCCTGGTGTCTGAGATCTTCAGAGGTAGGCCTCCTGCCACCATCACAGGCAGGCTTGGTGAGGATTCAAGTGGTGGCTGCTCCGGGTGGATAGAATTCCTTTCCTCATGAGGTCAGGTTGGCCTGTTCCCTAAACCTACCTGTTTAAACTGGGCTTTGATTTGTGAATACCTGGCAAAATGGGCATGTTTAGAGGGGGATGGAGCATATTCTGTTTCTACCATCTGTTTTAAATTTCTTTAAATTTGTTTTCAACTAGTGATGCTTTCAATCTTGTTATAGGCTTAATTGTAGGGTGTTGACTCAAAGCCTTCAGAGAAAATACAGAAATCAAGGACTGATCTGGAGGAGGTAAGAAACACAGAATCCTGCAAAGGTAATACCAAGCATACAGTCAGCAAGAGCAGTTTTTAGCGGGAAAGGCAGCAATTCTGTGTTGTTGTTGTTCTTTAGTCGTTAAGTCGAGTCCGACTCTTCGTGACCCCATGGACCAGAGCACGCCAGGCCCTCCTGTCTTCCACTGCCTCCCGGAGTTGGGTCAAATTCATGTTGGTCGCTTCGATGACACTGTCCATCCATCTCGTCCTCTGTCGTCCCCTTCTCCTCTTGCCTTCACACTTTCCCAACATCAGGGTCTTTTCCAGGGAGTCTTCTCTTCTCATGAGATGGCCAAAGTCTTGGAGCCTCAGCTTCAGGATCTGTCCTTCCAGTGAGCACTCAGGGTTGATTTCCTTCAATTCTGTACCCCGCAATTAATGGGACTGTGCTGCAAACATCTTGCTGTCATACGGGCTCTTATAAACCGGCTGAAAACAGTTCTTCGTTGGGACCTGGGTCCACTTCTTTTGCCTCTGTAGATTGCGGGGGCGGCGGCAATGACTGGCGAATACCTTTGGCGCTCCTCCGCCGTTTCCCCTTGCCCCACGTTAACCTTTCCAAAGGAGCCACCCCACGCTGCGTCTGGCTGCCTTTCAATCGCTGCCCCACCGCCCACCTTCTGCTTGGTTTACCTCCGTCCCCGTCCCCGTCCCCTCCCCGCGAACTCTTTCCCGGGAGAGGCCTGGCAGTCGGCTCCACTCAAAGAGCCCGCCCTTGAGCGCTGGGCTGGCTCTGCAGAGTCGGCGGAGGAGCCGAGCGCGCAGGCACGAGGCGGAGGCAAGCGCGGGCGGTTCCAGGCAGCGCCTCTCCTCCCACTCGCTTGCACATGTTGCCGAGCCGCTGTCGCAGCCGCCGCCGCCGCCGCCGCCGCCAGCTGGAGCCGCGCATCTTCAAGGGCCGCTGACCTTCCTTCGGCTCTCCCGCCCGCGGTCCCCGGCCATTCGGCTTCGCGTGCCGGGGCCAGGGAATGCCCCAGCGCCTCGGGGCGGCCGCTTCCGCCGGGACGCTTTGCAGGCAGCTTAACCACCATGAACCCTCAGTGCGCCCGCTGTGGCAAAGTCGTCTATCCGACCGAGAAAGTCAACTGCCTGGATAAGGTGAGAACGCGCAGCTGGGGGGCACGGGGGACGACGACGCTTGTAATGTGAGGGGGGGGGAATGTGTGCGTGTGAGGAGGCGGGAGGGCGGGAAACCGAGCTGGCTTCGCGAGCGGCGGGAGAGGGGCAGCGGCCAGTTGGGGAGCCGGTGAGGGGCTGCCTTGTCACCTCTTCCTTCCGCGTTCTTGATCCGTCTTGGAGGTCTGAAAGCCTGCGCCTTGAGGTCCAGAGCTTCGCGGGATTTCTCTGCGAGCTTTTCTCTTTCTGGTGCCCTGAACTTGATGAAGCGCAAACAAGCGGGGTGGCGGTTGGGTGGATGTCACTTGGAATTATGTCACGAGAGGGATAAAATGGAGAAGGAGCGGAGCGGAGGGGCGCACTTGCTACACATCACGCACCCTTTCGTCTTCCTCGGACGCGGGCGGCGGAGGGGGCGACCCTCCGACTGAAGCGCCTGCTAACGTGTTGGGATGCCGAGCTTCCCCAGAGGTGGCTAGCAGGGAGGAGGGGGGGGGGCGGCGGCGGCGGCAGAGTTTGGGCCGGGGGAAAAAAAAAGGGGGACGGAAAATCCCCCGAGGGGAAGCGTGGCGGGGTCGGGGCGGGGGTGCCCAGCCTGGTGCCCAGCGGCCTGGTGCTGGCGTGCTCGCCTCGCCTGAGGAGCTGGCGGAGTTGCGGCTGCGAGCGAGGGGATGGGGCGGAAGCCTCGCAGGTGGCGGGCGGAGCGAGTGCCTTTGGCTCCTGGCTCAAAACCGGCGCCTGCCTGCCTGCCTCCCTTCCCCCGGGTCCCGTCTCCGGAACCGAGGCGGCCTCGGCGGGTGGGCAGCCCGTAGTGAACGTGTCATCCAGCCACTGACGCATTGCTAAACCGTACTTGGCGGGGTGGGGGCGGGGCGAGCCGGATCCCTTTCCCGCTCCGTTTTTACCGGGGCTCCGCCAAAGCCTCTCCATGGAGTCCACCAAGCCGCTTTTTTCCGGCACCCTCGGAGGCCCGAAAAAGCCTTCTCTCTCCCCCGTGCCCCACCCCCACTCCGTGCATGCTCGGGGGCTGGCGCCTCAGCCCCTTCCTGGCCCGAGAGGTGAGCCGCTGGTTGGGACCCGGGAGTCGTGTGATCGCCTCCAGGGTTGCAGTGCAGAAGGAGATGCTTCTCGCCGCCGCCTCTCCTTACGCAACGGCGGCCGGGGTGGCGATGTGACTGACGGGTCAGTGGCAGGAGGGAGGGGGCGGCACGCCTCAGCACCCCGTGTGTCGCTCCCTCTCCTTCGAAACCGTTTCTCTCTGGCCCCCGTTGGTGATCACAAAAGCACGATTGTCGAAAGAAAACCGCAAATGGCCAGGCGGTGACAGAATGCCTCCAGTAAGATGCATCCGCGCCCCAAAAAGGGGATTAGCCAGTGAGATCTTTTTTGGTGCAGACTTTAGGGTGGAGGTGGTTCTTGTGAGCCGATAAACAGGCTTAACTGGTAGTCCTCCCCTGCACTGCTTTTTTGGGGTGGGTCTCATATGACTTCCTTCTGCTCAGAATAACCAGAAGCATGTTTTTTGGGGTGTGTGTTTGTAGAAAACCAACAAAGTCAAAGTACAGTCACCAGTCACCAAGGATGTTTGGCAGGAAAAGGATAGAGCTTATCCCTTGAAAAGCCTTCTGCAGCAGCTACATGCACGCTTATGTCATGGCTTCCTAAATATTTAGGAAAGGATGGTTTTGCATTTGGGGTATTTGATTTTAATATTTCTCATTCAGAACTGTATCTGTATGTAATACTTAAAAAGGCAAAGTGCACGCCTTTCGTTGGCTTTATAGGGTGGGCATGTTTTATTTGGTGGAAGGAATCTTAAGCCTGTGGGCACTTTCTGTAGTCATCAAGTGAGACTGTGTTAAAGCCTTCTATAAGCAGACGGCAGTGTTTGCTTCTGGGCAGATTTGATTCACCACAAGTCCTTGCAATATACCTTATTTTCATTCTTTGTGTCACTTGGGGAATTGAGAGAGATGGAAGAAAAAAAGGGAGATAGAGGACTTACCTGCTAGGAACAAAAGTGCAGACTTGTTTTCATTTTTATTTTACTGACTTCTGCCCCAGCACTGCAAATATCTGGGGTTGACTTATAATAGCATAATAATAATGTGCCTTCAAGTCAGTTCTGACTTGTGGTGACTCTTTTCAGAAATGTTTTACCATTCTTTTCTTCTGGGGGCTCCTTGGGATTGTGCAGCTTGCCCAAGACCACATAGGCTGGATGTTGTCCTTGGAGGCACAGTGTGGAACAGAACTCCCAACCTCTGGTTCTGCAGCCAGATATTTAACTTGCTGAGCTATCCAGCCAGTTGGGGTTGACTTACAGTTTCATAAAAAACATAGTGGAATGTGCCAATTGAGATTAAAGAGGGCATGTATTTCACAATATGGTAACATGAAAAAATGTTTCCAAGAAAGCTTGCTGCACGGGTAAGCTAAAACATTTTGACATGCACACTGAAATAACATCTGTATAAAGTTATAAATAGTAATATGTCAAGGCTTTGGGGTAGAAGTTCAAGGTCCACAGCAAAATGAGGAGGAGAGCTCACAAATGGAGCAAGGCTAGCTTATTTTGAAATATAGACACCTGCCAATTAAATCTCTCTCTCTCTCTCTCTCTCTCCTCTTTCTCTTTCATACACAGCCCTCCCCAGTAACATTACATGACCATTCCATCCAAAGTCTAAATTTATGGAACGGTTTCATGGAAACTTCAAGATATTAGGAGTATATGTTTGCAGTAAACAATATGCATTTTCTTTCAGTACTGGCACAAAGGATGTTTCCATTGCGAAGTTTGTAAAATGGCTTTAAACATGAACAACTACAAAGGATATGAGAAGAAACCATACTGCAATGCGTAAGTCATGTTTTATAGAAATATACTGGAACTGAGAGGGTGTTGATGCTGGCGGTAGCTGTACTGGTATATTTCATTCACTGTGAAGGTGTTTCACTGGACAACTTTAAAATCATTACACTGCAGAGGTGTGGGACCTCAGGGCCCCAGATGTCCTGGTGTTTTTTAATCAGGCTCTCTGGGATTCCCCATTTAGACACCCCCCTTCCCAATAACACCACTGTTTGGTGATTTGTTATGTTTGTATGGGATTTCCCCTTACGAAGCGCCTCTCTCAAAACTTAGTTGACAGGCAGAATGTAGGTTTCTGTCCCACCCAGTTGCATGTGGCCCAAGTCACCACTGGAATGTGACTTTGGTCCTTGGTCTGAAAAAGTTTCCCCACCCTTGTTAGACTAGGTGTGCCATTGCCTTGATCTGTTATATAAAGGGAACTTAATTTTTTATTGGATTGAATCCAATAATTTTTGCTTGTGTGAAAGACTGTTGCCAGATTGATAGATGTTGCAGGAGAGTAGAGACCTGGAATGCAGAGGAGTTCCTTTGTTTCTGCAAGCTCTTCTGAAAGGCTTTGCACAAGCTCATTCTCAGTGGCCCACTGGAATTTATAATTTATAATGAATTGGAAGTTATAAATCACATTCCGTATTCTTCTCAGCTGCTAAACACACACACACACACAGACACACACAATGAATTCATGTATGTGTACAACATGTGGTCAGTATTGTGACAGGACATGGGTGTTGCTACTTGTGGTATATCTATTAATTTCATCAAGTATGAATAGCTCCGAAGAATGTCTGTGAAGTCCAAATGTATATTGCACCATGATTTTCTTCTATTGATCTTTAGACTATAGCAAGTGGTCACTGGTGCACCTCATGGTTGGCTGGATAGAAGCCCCAGCAGCCAGTGGTACACAGAGCCAAGGATGATAGCTTGCTGCCACTCCCCTCTTCTCCCCTTTGCCACAGGATCTAAGGCAGGGACTTCAAGCAGGAGGGAGAACAAGTGAGGCCCTAAATGTTTATGCTTTGCTAAGGAGTAAGGCAGGAATAGGCTGGCTGGACATAGTTTGAGACTGAATTTGCCTTAATGGACCAACCCTAATTGAAAGCAAAGCCTCATCTCCTTTGTTGTTGACTTCAGTAGAAATGCAGAAGCAATAGGGAGTGGCATTGGTGTTTGAGTGAGTGCTGATTATTCTTTTCAGGTTGGTTTTTAAACAATATTATTTCAGGGAGGAAATGAAAAAAGGCTGTATCTCACCTGTCATGGTCATGTTTTAAGAGCCTGCGTGTCTATGGGAAAGTTGTCATAGGCTTCAGCAGTGCAGCTTTATTGCAATGTTTGCTTCCCTTGGTATGAAAAGTATAGTTGTATTGTTCATGTCTTGTAGTAGCAATATTTCCAGACTATTATTTCACAATAAATTCTTGTTGAAAGCAGGCAATATGTTTTTGGTTTTTCACATATGTTAAATGCTTTGCAGTATGTGTTTGAATCCTATATTAAAAATATTTATTGACTGAAAGGGAGGACCAATAAAGTGAAGCTCAGTGTTGGTAAGGCAAAGCTACAGTGGGTGGGTGGCTTATCTGACCAAGGACGCAGTGATTAACCTGTTCTGGCTGCTTTCTCGTTGAAGATCATGCTTATAGTTTGGGGACACTGATGGATCCAAACCTATTACTGGAGATCAAAGTTGCATCTGTTGTTATTGTTCTCACCATCATATGCTGTATGCTGTTCTTTTGTTTGAGGACACCCAGAACAGAGTACAGCATGATTAAAGCAATTAAACATATTATGACATGTAACGGACATAACAATATAAAAAGCAAAAAATCCAGCACAATTAAGTAGTGGAAACACAGATGAATAAGCAGTGTTCAAAGTCTGCTGAAACAGACACCTTACATCCACTCCTGAATCCCTGCAAAGACGTCATGTAGAGATGGGGCTTTTTTTGGGGGGGGGGGGGGAGGGACTTCAATTCACTGAATTCTTCAGAATTCCCTAGGCAGAATTCTAGGAGCTTCAGCCCACAGACCCATGCTACAGACAGCTGTGTTTCACTCAACTGTTGTGAGGCCAAGTCCTCCTATGCTGGATAGCATTATAGGCCTCATTTCCTGCTGCAGTGCTTCCTGAGCATGGTAGTTCTTTGGGAGGCAACCTCTATACAGCCTAAAAGGAAGCAAACTACCACATCCAGGAAGCATTGCAGCAGAAAATGAGGTCTAGAATGCTATACAGCCTTGAAAAACGAGGCTCAGCCAAATGTGAGTGAAGTACAGATGTCTGTGGGTATGAGCCTGTGGGCTGGAATTCCCATAATTCTGCCCAGGAAATTCTTGGAGAATTCTGGGAGTTGAAGTCCAAAACAAAAACAAACCCATAACCCCCCAAATGTCACTTCCCTAATGTCCTATTTCACAGGAACGCAGGAAAGGAGTTTTAGAGCATAGAAGCAGTAACATAAAATGATGTCTTCCTGGGTAGCATGACAACCTGTCATTATTCTTGGAAGAAAAAGGTGGCCATGATTACTCATGCTCTTATTGTCCCAGGTTAGACTACATTAAATGTATTTTATGGTGCTGTCCTTGAAGACTTGGAAGCTTTAGTCTGTGGCTAACTGAGGCTAGTTATAGAGAACACAACCTACAATTTCTTCAATCAAGCTAATTGCTGGCCCATTTATATGCATATATCAGAGTGCTAGCGTATAGCTAGAAGCCTGGGTATCTGCTATACAAGCTTGTTTAAATATGTCATTCTTTTAAAACTGGATTTCTGTTCACAAGTCACCTATGGTGAAGAGGGGCAAAGATAAGACACCCAGCTGGGACTTTCAGGATGAAGGACTGAGAAAAAAAATGTGGCATTAATACTACTCTTGCAAGCAAATTAAATTTGAGAAAGTAGAGGGAATTATTCCCTTAGGAAACAAAAACTTGTCCAGCCTTCCCCAACCTTGCATCTTCCCTATCTATTGGACTTCATTTCTTCTCAACCCCAGCCATGGTTGGGGTGCCTGGAAATAAAGAACATTTCAGTTCAACATGTCTGGATAATGCAAGGTTTGGGAAATCTGGGACTAGGATACCTACCATAAGAGAGGTTCCATGAGAAACAATTTGTTGGAGGCATGGGAAGGGCTTCTAGAGGAAAACTTAGACTGAAATGTGCACAGGGTGTTTGATATTGTCAGTCAATGTATGTCATATAATTGTGTTTTGTTGTGGAGCAGGCTGGATTCTTTAGTCTGCAGTAGAGATGGAGGTATTTGTATACAAATATGAATATCCCCACACAGCTGGACTTAACGAGGGTCCGGCCCCTGGGGCTGGACCATCCACTCATGCATCTGGCGACAGAGGCGGCCTTGCTCATCCTTCCAATCACTCCCAGAGCGCTGCTCTCTTCCCACTCAGCTGGCCACTCCTGGCAGGGGGAAGGAGGATGAGTCTCCCTGCACAGCTGCCGAGTGGCAGCCGAGCTGGAATAGAGTGACACTCTGGGAGTGATTGGAAGGATGAGCGAGGCCACTGCTGCCACCGGATATGTGAGTGGACCCTCGTTAAGTCCAGCTGTGTGGGGATAGTTGTATGTGAATACGAATACTCCCATCTCTAGTCTGCAGTGTTAGAAGATAGGATATTTGCCTCCTTTTCAGTGTAGGTTATGACCTGGTCTTGATAAATAAGCAACATTGCCCTTGACGTCTGGGCTTTGCATAGTAGACAGGGAGAGAAAATGGAGGCATAGGGACAAAATGGAAGAGCTCTGACAACACTCTTCTTGACTTCAGTCCTTCCAAGGTAGGACATCTACTGACTTAACACATTTTTTTCACCTCTTGTGGTCTAAGTGCCATCTGGTTGAAAACTGCCTCCTTAACATTAATCTATCTGGAAAGTGGAAATCCCTTGAATAATTTTCTGTTCTGGAAATGGAATGCCTTCATCAGACAGATCTCTCATGCTGCCTGAGGGCTAATCTCAAGTGAATTTCAAAAAGTAATGGGCACAAACCCAAAGCTGAGCACTTCTGTTCTACTCTCTCCTTTTCGAACAAATGGGGTTTAAAAGTGTTTAATTTGGGTTTGATTCTGCCCAGCATTTCTAGTTTATATGCGCAATGAGTACTTGTCTGAGAGAAAATTGAACTCCTTTTTAATTCCCAGAAAAGACAAGCGGCCTTTCCAAGTTTCTGATTCATTTACCTGTTTTCGTTTTCCGTCTAGTTGGCCAAACAAAATCAGTTGTTTTTCATGATATTGATTCCTTCTAAATTAGCTTGATTGTTTTAATGTTAGTAGGAAGCTAGCACTCCTGTTGAGTTAATGCACAGCTGGTTTTCTAAAGGTGAAGTTTAAAGCATTTGCCAAATGAGTTGTTTGTTCAGTAAGATATAATAATGAGGAAAAAATGTAGGCTGACATGTTTTAGATGTGGAAAGATGACATCTGTATTTTAGAGGTTGAAGGCCAAATATTCAATGTTTATGTAAGCAATTCAGCAGGACCGGCCCCACCTTTAGGTAGAGTAAGACAGGAGCCTCTGCAGCAGGTGCTGTGGGATAGAATGTAGCAGGAAGACATTTCAGGATGGAGCTGGGTGTGACACTTGGTCAGCTTCACATCTCCTGAGCTATGTCTGTTGCCCTCAGCTGACATGGAGGGTGCTGTCCTGTCATTGTACTTGAACCAAGATTTACCTGCAGGTTTTGTATGTGGAATGGGAAAGGGTTACTGTCTTTCTCATGTCTTGGGCTGGGCCTGACTCAGAGTTCGTATCATTCCACTATAATGAGTAGTGTTGTAACCTAGTGGGACTATGAGTGTACAATCTATTTTATATTTTTCAATGTGATCTGATTTTAATGTTTCTCTTATTTTTTGCTGACCTTAATTAGGAATTCTCGTGATTGTCGATAGCCAGGGATCTTTTTACTGTAAGATGGCCTTTGCAAAAGACACAAAGTGCATTTCTTTGTTTCTAACGTCCCATTATTTGAACTTGTGTATATTGTTGAGCTGCGTAACTTTAAAACTTGATTCTTTGAATTTTTTTTTTTAGAAATAGTGCAATGAATTGTGATTACCCAAGAGCCTTTTTTTTCTTTCTGCGAAGAGATGAGATTGCATTATCGCCAACAGTTGCTATATTAACCTTGGAATTCAAGCTGCCCTCCTGGGGGCTGATCTCAACTACACAAGATAACTGCGAGTGTAGTCTTTCAAAATGCTCAAATATAAACATTTGTATTGCTGTGAATAATTGATGCAGAAGCAGGAAACATCCAAACTGAGTCTTATGCCCCTTGTGAATGTATCCCTGGAAAGGTAGGATCTGAATAAGAATTTATCCTTAAGATAGATTCAAGCAGGTACAGAAAAAGAACAGAGGAAGGAAGTGGGAATGATGCCCTCATGCTGCAGTTTCATGTAGTGATGGCCAGAAATGGGGATGGCTTCAAAAGGGGATTAGATAAATTCATGGAAGATAAGGCTCTCAATGGCTATCAGTCATTACTCTTACATATTATCTTCATAGCAGAGGCTGTTTTTACTTCAGTATCAGTTGCTGAGGAACACAAAGGGGAGGGATGCTGTTGCATTCATTCTATGGTTGTGAACTTCTCATATTCATCTGTTTGGGCCTTATGTCAATGCGGTACTGGACTAGATACACTTCTGGTCCAATATGATAAGTTTTTATGCACTGCAACAGGAGAGGCCAACTAGTATGAACTTCCGGCTCCTTCAGTTTGTATGTTAAGTTGTGTGCCAAGCTTGTCACATGTCCATATGTGTCCCTCAAGGCTACATGTGACTTTTTAGTATACTAGTTGCTAATGGCATGTTAAATGTTGAAACTGGGATTTGACACAACCAGTTTTGTGAAGATAGTTCTATAAAGAGATCCTAATACTCTAAACGTAATAGAAGAAGGTAACAATCAAAGTATTTAATCATATTTCAAGCACAAGGGTGTTGTAGCTTTTCTGTAAGGAGTTAGCTAATTCTGATGAATAACAAAACAAAGAACGCAATGATTGCATTCTGGTTTTGGGGTGCAAGCATGCAGTTTTGATGGACTTAACTTATGCTGGTGAGGAAGCCAGAATGGTGAAACCCATAAAACCATAGGTCTGGGTACAGACCTAATCATACTTATAAGAGACCCATTGACATAAATGAGACTGAAATTAGTCATGATCATGACTAACTTAAGCCCACTTGATTCCATTGTGTTTGTTGTATATATGATTGAGTTTGGATCCAGCCTATATTCTATAAGCTGAATGTGTAAGTTATGTTTGACTATTAAACCCATACCACAGAGGATCAGACACCAAGAGCTGCAGTAAGGCAATTTAGTGACTGCAAATGAAGCCTTTAATATCATTAGAGTAGCATGGTTATGCACAGTATTCTCAGCTTCTTTGGCAAATCTACTATGTTAATGATTTGCTAGTCCAGCATTAGGTTTTTGCTAGGCTTATCAACCACAATCTATCCATTTTCCCCTCTTGAGTTCTCTTCCATTTTTGTTTCCACGTCTTATTTTTTAACCTTTCTTTAGATCTATTTCTTCTTTCCATTTTTCATGTCTGCTACCTATCTTTCTCCCGTTCCTCTAAGATTTTGTCTTCTCCTTTGACTTTGACATGAGATGAAGAATGGAAATAAAAAGAAGAGACCATGTGCCTCCAATTGGCACATCATAGTAGGTGAGAATTCTGTAAAAAGCAATTCTTTAGAATTGTGGCCGTTCAACTAGTACTCAGGTGTGACCTTTTGTTCACTGTCCCAAATTTGCTTCTCCCAAATAGGAGCCCAGGACCAAGTTCAGTGATAGAGCACATACCTGGCATGCAGGAGTCCTGAGATTCAGTCTGTGCCATCTCTAGGTAGCACTAGGACCAGGAATGTCTATTGTCTTGGACCACAGCTTTCAGAATCTCCCAGCCAGCATGTCTAGGTATCCAAATAAATAATGATTCCCAGCTATAGGCTAAGATGCAATGCTGTTTGAAGGCCTGGACTACTACTGTGAGTCAGTATTAGCAGGATAGGCTAGAAGCTATCTAGATAGGTTCATGGTTGTACATGTAGGTGACTAGCTTCCTTTGGGGGTAGAGGGTCCTGAGATTCTGGTCACATCAAAATAGATATACAAAGATACGGAGAGACAATGAGCCTTAAGGATATGGATGATAGTTCTGTATAGACTGTGTTTATTTCCTGGCAAAGAACTGTTGCTTCATTGATGTTACAGATTTGTTGTATGCCATGTGTGTCAGCAAGAGGTATAATTTCAGATATTTCTTTTTACTTGCACAAATAAGTAGACATTTTCAGACCTCCCACCCACATTTCACAGCATTCTGTATGTGGCTGGAAACTGACTGAACTTTCTCTGTGTTTACCATGACATGGCATTAACCAAAAAAGCACTCAAACCTTTTTCTCTGTAATAGCCAGTTTTACTAAATCACAGTGTTGGCAAAAGATTTCTGGCTGCTTTGAGTGAAAAACAAGTGGCATCTCTTCCCATCTTTGTACAAAAGTGCTTTTTAGTAACCATTGCACTTAAGGTAGGATGCTAGGTTTAGAAAGTTCCCAGGAACCTAAGTGACACATCTTACTCCTTTAACACTTGGCTGGCTACTTCTATACACAGTTAAAGTGTATAAATGTGACAACCTAATTATCATAAGAGGAATTCTTAAAGTGCTTTAAGGATGTATAGTGCCATCTTATGATTTTTTTTTGTTCATGCTTACTTTATCTGTATAACAGTGTTTGTTTCTTAAATGTAGATATGGATTGTTGTAAGTTATCTTGAATTTGATGGGAAGGCAAAGTTGTGAAATTAAAAAATACACTACATGTATTTAGTGTTTATTTAAGTCCCATTGTATGTTATGGGGCTATACCCAGGTGTAGGATTGTGTGTAGCATTTCAGCCATAGAAGATGAAACTGGAATGGCTGAGTAAGGGTTAGTCTTTTCAGCGATTGAGCTACACCTGCTGCTGAAAGAAGTTTCCAGGCTGGGAAAATGAAAACAACAAAGGCATGATTGTTGGCTGACATCAAACCTGGCAACTAAAATATGTGTACTGTCTATGCTGTTCTGCTTGGAGCCAGCTAAACTTGCTGCCAGGAGAAATCTCTTTGAGATGGTGAGGAACTTTTCAAAGCTCCATGGAGTAAACATGCTTCATGCATTTTTATGCCATCCCTCTCAAACACCTGGACTGTAGAGGGAAAAAAGGACATAAATGAAAGTCAACCAACAGCAAATTTCCTCAAGCTCCAAAAGAAGAGTATAGCACTGGAAATGATAAAAAAAATTCATAGTTGCATAAATGTGTTTTTGGTCATGTTTTTCCATATGGATATTATTTCTGCCATAATAATAATTTTAGGTAATCGTGCCACAAGGAGGTCTCTGTTGTTTTTACTTCAGTTAGCCACAGTTAGCTGCAGCACGTTTTGCAAATCTTATGTGAACTCCAATAATATTGTGGCCAATTTTTTTTTAGAAGTTGCTAGATCTTCAGAGGAGAGAGATGCGAGTCTTCAAGTGCAGTGGGAATCTATCAGTTTTGTTATGGAACCAGTGTGCCAGCAAGCAGTTCCATAGCAATTTGAATTGCTTGCTATAGTGGATGTTTTATAATTTTGTTTTTGTACCAACCTTGCATGTTTTTTTTGCATGCATTACTTCTATGTTATTGAAGTTGGTAACTCAGTAAATCGAGTGTCTAGGAGACCTGAAATCATGAAATAACTATAGTGTTTTGGAAAGGGCAGGACCTGAGAATTACAAACAGTGAAACATTGTTTGTCAACGCTGATGTGCCCTGACTTGAATCAATTGTCCTCCTTTGAGGGTTTGGAACTAGTGGCACAGAGCTTCATATTTAAGGATGATTTGAACCTGGACTCTAAAATCTAAGCCCACCCCATTTAGCAGGAGTGGGAAGTAATGTACCTCTAGATGTTGAATTACAGCTCTCTTTGTGTTATGCTATTGGTCAGAACATTTATTTATTTAAAATATTTTTATCTCTCCTTTCTCCCTGAAAGGGATCCAAGGCGGCTTACATCATTAAAAAAGAACAGTATTTAAAAGCTAAAAACAGTAAATATACATTTTTTTTTAAAAAAAGGATTATATTAAAATAAATAAATAAAATAAATAAAAAAACGCATTTGAAACAACAGAGCACAACAATCCATTTAAAAATCCCTCTCAGACCACCAGTCATTAAGGAAAAGCCTGCCTGAAGACAAAGGTCTTTGCCTGCTTGCAGAAGGGCAGCAAAGAGTCTAGATTCCTGTGGGAGGGAGTTCCAGAGTTTGGGAGCAGCGTCAGAAAAGAGAATAGTTGGGGTCCTGGGAACTGGAGTGCCAGTGAATCTGCAGGGTCACACATTCTCCCACCTGCCCTGTAGTTTTGTAATCTACGTCTCTAAGGTTCAACTCAGGCAGTCTTTGAACACTTTTCCATTTTTTAGAAGTGTACAAAGTAATCATTGTTTTGCTAGGTTTGACAGCTGAGTGCCATCATACCAGTAGGGGCGTTTGCTGCTGTTCAGCTGAAAGGTTAAATACCGATTACTTCCATTGAAGTTTCTCACAGTCTCCAGGCAAGTCCTGTTCAGATTAGCTGTTGGGAATGGGCTTGTAAAACAGAATTGCAATTATCCTAGCATTTAAAAGGAAAGATTATATATACGGCAGTCTTAGTAAAACAGATTTCAGAAAGGTAGGTATGAGACAACTGAGATGATCCTATTGAGGTCAGAATGGTGAGGACTCAGCTTGACCTCACAAATGAATGGAAGAAAGAGAACTTTTGTTCTCAGTCACTGAGTTTTTTTTCCAGATGCCCCAAATAAACAAGTGTTTTCCCAAAAGTAGCATCACTTGTGCTGATGAAAATAGGCATAATGTTTCTCTGGTTGCACATTTATAAAACTCTCCAGAGTGTACAATAATGCCTGGAGAACAGTATATTTTGAAAGTTGTTTGCTTATATGGGTCTGATGCAAGGGTGTGCATGGATTCCCTGACCCAATTAGGAGGCCCATCCAGAGTGCTTGGGTACATCCTGATTCAGGCTGGAGCAATCTACAGTATGCACCATCTGATTTTGATTTATGCTTCGGATCTGAATCCATTTGTAAACTTCCCATTGACTTGCACTGGAAACACAGATGGCTATAACTTTTTCTCTGGTGTACATGAACTTTGGAGACATGATAGACCCTAGGAATGGAAGAAAACTTGCAATAGACAGCTAGTTTTAGTGATTTATGTGCTAGGCATTGATATGTTTGCTTTCTTTCCATGAAAGATTGGGGTGTGGCAGAGAGGAATAACAACAACAATAAAACTTGTATGTGTCATACAATACCAGTCAATGTTTTTATAATTTTGATTGACTGTGCCTATTGTTTTTGATGATGATGATGGTGATGATGATGATGATCTTAGATCAGCAGGGCTGGAAGAGACCCTATGGATCACTGAGTCCAGCCCCTGTCAAGAAGGCACAGTGAGAGATCCAATGCCTAACCTTTGACTCTGCAGCCAGATACCTAAACTACTGAGGTATCCAGGAGTTGTGATACAGACACAAAAATATTTGTAAATTTGCTTAGCTCCAGAACAAATTTGATTTAGACTTCACACAAATCAGTCAGAATCAGCCTGATATGATTAGTAATTTTGGATTTGTCTGAATCCAGTGCGCAGGAGCAAATAAAGTAGAAGTACACCTATTAATTGCAGAGAATCCCTTTTACTTGAAGTCATGAGAAGAAATAGTAAGATAGTAAATAGTAATATAGTAAGAAATGCCACAGTGGGCTTATTTGAGTTTTTTGTCAAAATATTCATCACCCAACCATTTCTTGCAAAACCTTTAATCAGAAATGATGTTAACTCTTCAGGGTGTGTGTTTGAATGAAGGGAATAATTAACATTGCTAGGAGCTTGCTCAAAGTAAAGGCACAGCTGAAGTATGTTTAACACAATATTCATCTAGTTGTAAAGATTCCTGCTGATACTCTCTTGATGAAGAGAATGTTGAGTATATGCATTTGTTTCCCAAAGCTTTCAGTGGCTACATTTCCCACTTAACTGCACTGGTTTGATGCCAACACCATCGGATAAACACAGACTTGTCTGGAATAAATTTGAAGGGTACAATTTTTCTGTGAAAGCAGAAAAAGCATTTGCAATGTAACTGTTAAAACAAGAACAAACTGGATAAGTATAGCGCCATTGCTGCCAATTCTCGAGAACTATAAATAGGAATATTTGGAAAGAACATCATGGGGATATACTGTCTCCTTCTCTACATGGAAAAGTTGGCAAAATACTTAGAGTTTATGGAAATGAAGTACGGGTTGTCCTTTCCAAACCTAGAGAGAAAAGGTTGCCATGTAATGTTTATTGCTGGCTCATTTCTAATAGAAAAACAAGGATAATAGACTGAATGCCAGTCTGTGCCAAGAAGGGCATCCATTAATGAAAAGATTGCCAACAAAAATGTACAAGATACAGAAATGTGTGCTGTTACTGTGTTTGCCAGCTAGTATGTTTGAGCCAGAATGAAATCTGGTGAAGGGTTGAATGAAGTGGTAGATTATACCATATATATATATATATATATATATATATATATAAAAGGCTGCTGTCTATGTTTTATGTAGAAACCTTTTTTTGGCAAAAGTATTGACATGTACATTCTTGGCATAGAATGTAAAACTTTGGCCATATGCATACATGGATTACTGATGTTTTTCTTTCAGTAACAATCCATCATGTCCCATGTAATGTTTTGGTGAAAGGTCTTATCTTTTGAGAATCTGAGGAGCAGGCCTCACTGGAAGCTAGAAAAATCCACTCTGTCTATATAATCTCTGGATTATATGTGTCAGTCTCTGGATCCTAGGCTTCAAGGTTTATATGGTCAAACTTTCATTTAGTGGCTTAATATTCACTGTTAAATGCAAAATACCAACATATATTCAAAGTAAAGTCATTAATGTGTACAAGGGTGTGAGAATCCAATGAAAAATCTAATAGATTGATCGTCTGTCATGATAGTATGAAAAATTGTAGAAAAATAGGCTTTTGTTTCTTGGTCATTTTTTTTATGATGAAATAAATTTTAACTAAATAAGAACCTTTCTGGAATTCACTTGTTCACACAAGAAGAAAAGCAAATGAGTAAGTACTAAATCATTAAATTATCATGAGAAGGATCATCAAATGAATTCCGTATTTGTTTTGTTGTGCAAGTTACATTAGAGAAGAAATGTAATGAATAAAATTAATGTGCATTAAAAAGATTGCTTCTACTTGAATGGTAATATTAAAGTAGAAGTGATAGGAATTACTATTAATAATGATAATCGTAATGATAATGGGAATGATAATAACAAAGACATACTTTGAATTACTTTGATTGTAGTTCTCACATGCATCAATGAATGTTGGAAGAGTGTGAGAAATACTGGATTTCCATCCAAGATATTGTCTTTCCATATTCTTATAGTGCTATATGCACCCCTCATGCCAAAGAATGTTTAAAAAGGCAAATATGTTAAGTGTTCTGTCATTAATAATGTAATAAGCACTATCCAGAAATGTCAGTTTCAAAGGCACCGTCAATATAGCACTTACCGTATTTGCTGGCGTATAAGACTACTTTTTTGCCCTGAAAAACATGCCTCCAAGTGGGGGGGTCGTCTTATACGCCGGGTGCAAGTGGTGCCTTGCAAGACGATTTTAATTCGAAATGCAGTGGGTCTGAGATAGCCTTCCCCCTCTTTCTCTCCAGCAGCAAAGAAAGAGGGTGAAAGGAGTCAAAGCAGCCCCCTGATGACTCCTTTTGCCCTGATCCTTTGCCAATGGGGAGAAAAAGAGGGAGAATGCAATACAGTACAAGACATCACCAGAACTTGCTGCCTTAGCAATAGGTCCTGATGAGAGAAAAAAGATCAAGGAAAGCATAAATGCAATCCCCCATTACCACAAATTATGCAGTTGAGTTTCCCACATTTGGGGAAATCACAGGGATCAGCACACCCGAAGTGCAATGGATGAGCCTCACCCTGGGAAAACCACTTTCATGACCATGGTATTTCCCCTGCAAGGTATGAATTGGAGGGGCCCTTGCACCTCCTGCCCCCTCAGTGCACAGCACTAGAGGATTGTGGGAGGAACACCTAGCCCCTGATGGAGGTCCCGCGGGGCACCCCAAAACACTGAGGAGCTCTCTTGGCCTCTGGCGGGACTGGGGCTGTGTAGCCCTGTTCTGAGCGGGAGGTGCAGCCAGGGGGTCACCATGCCTTGGGGGGGGCAGGGCACAGAAGGGGGCAGGAGGTGCAAGGGCCCCTCCAATTCATACCTTGCAGGGGAAATACCATGGTCATGAAAGTGGTTTTCCCAGGGTGAGGCTCATCCATTGCACTTCGGGTGTGCTGATCCCTGTGATTTCCCCAAATGTGGGAAACTCAACTGCATAATTTGTGGTAATGGGGGATTGCATTTATGCTTTCCCTGATCTTTTTAGCCCATTGGCCCTGCTGGTTTTCCAGGAGGCAGATCCTGGAAAGCCAGCAGCTCAGATGGCAGAGCAGCAAGTTCCAATGCAAAGAGGGGGTAGTCTTATACACCAAGTATATAATAAACTCTATATTTTGAGTGGAAATGTTGGGGGGTCGTCTTATACGCCCAGTCGTCGTATACGCCGGCAAATATGGTACATCTGAAATGGAAATGCTTGTTCAAGGAATTAAAAACCTGCAACAAATTACTGCCATTTATTCTTGGGAATAGTAGAATTTGCAATACAAGTCTTATCTATAAAGATACTACATTCAAGGTTGGGTGGTACTGTAATTGGATCACTAAAACTCATAAATAAGGTGAATGTTTGAGTTGCCCAGAATTCTTCTCCAGATGTAGACAGATGCTATGAAATCTGGGGGTGGAGGAAAAGGAAAAAAAAGTCTAAAAAGTCAGACTAGATGTAATGTCCATTGTTCTTAAAAGCAGATTGACTCTCAAGATAAAAATCTCAGTTTTAGTGAGAAACAAAGGTGTTAAGGTATTGATTTACATGGCCTCTTTTTTCTGTGGACAAAAGTCTGGCTCAGACCCATTTTGATCTGCCTGTTGCCTTGTGTGAGGCTCACAACCCCTTATTTGGTGTGGAGTAGAAAACTGGGGAGTAGTTTTTAGCTCAAGAAAAGAAGAGATCAGGTTTAGATGTCACTGTAGGTAAAAAGGTCAATTAAAATCAAATTGATGGGCACACCTAGTAGTTGGAGAAGATTAAAACTTTTGAAAAGATACCATGCTCCTTGTAACTATGGTGTAACTGATGCACAGAAAAACAGTTTTCTGTAAGGACTGTTAGGTTTTGCTGAATTGATCGACATTGTTTGTATTTCTTGTTTCCAGAAAAACAATCAGTTACCCTGTTTCCCCAAAAATAAGACCTAACCTGAAAATAAGCCCTAGTATGATTTTTCAGGATGCTTGTAATATAAGCCCTACCTCAAAAATAAGCCCCAGTTAAGTGAAACCCCACCCTCCACCATTGTACAGCATTGTGCAGCAACCAGAAGATGATAACATGACTGTAAAATAAAACATCCCTTGAAAATAAGCCCTAATGCATTTTTTGGAGCAAAAATTAATATAAGACCCTGTCTTATTTTCGGGGAAACATGGTATGTAAGGAGGTTGCTATCTATTGCCACTATCAGAGGGTTGTGCCTTGGTCTCGGATAGTAGTTCCAACCTTGGGTCCCCAGATGTTCTTGGACTAAAACTCTCAGAAGCCTTCACCATTAGCTGTGCTGACCAGGATTTCTGAGAGTTGTAGTTCAAGAACATCTGGAGATCCAAGATTAGGAACCATTGGTCTAGGATATAAAAGCATCTATTTCTTCAGCTTGTTGTGTCAGAGGGAACATTCTGCCTCTTAGTCATCTGTGAAGTAACATAACACACATTAGCCTAATTTTACATGTGTAAAAAACAACAACAGGTTATTGAGGTCTTCCTTTAAATATGGCTCTGCTCACTACTTATTCATTAAACATGATATTCAATGATGGTTACTTTGGGATTTAAATTTCAATTACAGGAGCTCTTAGTAACAGTTGCTTAGTAACATAGGACATTTTTTTTAAGCATGCTGGTTTGTGATATTGAAATATAGCACTGTAAGTATCAAAGTTGAAAGATAAGATATTTCCAGGGGTATTGTATGGTCTGATTCCATCAGTTTTCACCTTGAGGTTCTGCAAATTACATTGGGAACTACACAGGTTCAGTCCATTCTGCCACTGTTGTAGTGTTCACGGCTGGAGGTATCACTATAAGACTTCATAAAGCTTGAGCTTTTTACATTATTTCCTTGGTTTATATGCTTATAAAAGCAGTGGGGCTGCTGTGGAAATTGGTAGGTTATTTGCTCATCTTCTGTACTTGCACCTCTCCCCTTTTCACCCTTATGCAAATTCATTGAACTTAAAAGTATAAGCAGTTTATGCTGCTTGTTTTTCCTGTGGCATTTACATTATCTGAAAACCCTGCTTCCCTCTGTTTTCACTTCCTCCAGTTCAAAATAGTGCTGCAGAGTGACATGATGCAACAGGAAAGGTAGCTGTCACATTTCCAGCTGTGCCTCATACCTCATCACTCTGCAGTGTTACTTTGAACCAGAGGGAGTGGAATCAGGGAAGACCAAGGGATAAGGATAAAAACCAGATACCTCCTCCTCTGATGTTTTATATAGTAAAGATGAAAAATAAAGAGATCCTCTGACTAAGATGAAACACTCCCGCTTGACCCAGATAATAAAGGAACATGGAAAGTATGTTACTTGGTCTTCTTCCCAGGTAACATGTTTTGGAAATGTGATATGATGTTAATCTTGAAAGCTATGGTATTATATCCTCTTTAATGAACTTGTTGCATATGTCATCATTACCTGTGACACATTATCTCCTAGTTTTGGTGCATGTGGATATCAGTGAAGAAGGGGGCAGATGGACTCTACGGTATGTGCTCCATAGTAGTCCTTCAGTGCTTGTGTTATACTACTGCTACATCATGTCAACAGTTGATGTAACCTCCCTCCCCCCAAACTAATGTGCATGTTGAAGCAGATTCAGTTCAGGTTTACGCAGTGCAAAGCTGCCCTAAAAGCATGGCTCATTTTGGAAGAAGTACTTTTTAAAAGTTGGGGTCAAAGAAGTTATGGGAAAGGTAAGATTTTTTAAATTCTTCTTCTGTCCATTTAGGCAGAATGTGGTTTGCCATAGAAAGAGTTAGAATGTTTTCTAGTATCAGGTCAAAAAAACGTTTAGGTAAAAAGCCAAAGATGGTTCCTTTGCCCAGCTAGGCTGCTGCTCTCTTTTTAACAGCCTTAAATTGTTCCATGGGCAATCCAATTTCACCTTCCATTTTGCTTTAAATCCTTTTCTGTTGCTAAGCTAATTTCGGCTTTGAAGCAGAAGACCAAATGCACTATGGGAAGCTGGCCATACACTCATGGAAAGGGAAGAAACACAAAAAGTTATTGTATAATTAGAATTGTTCATTCCTATGGGGAACAAAAAATAAGAACCTCAGAAAGTTGGATTGTTGCCATTTTTAGGTGTGGTACCTCAGATGCAGTTATTTCATGTTTGAGGAATGGAGGATCTTGACATTGCCTGAGGCCATGTGGGTTCCCTGTGGATTAGTTCCTTAAGAAACATGTCCTCTTAGGAAATGAATAGCTTAGCAAGAGAAGCACAAGAGATTTGTGCTTGTGTTTTTGTTTCTGAGGTTGGTTTTCCCCTTAATCACCTGCCAAGTTCACCGCTGGATTCAAAGCATTAAAAGCTGTTGCTACTAGAAGTGCCTGGGGAGTACAGGCATAGCTGGTACTGTGTGCTGCTGCTTATCCTCCCGCCCTCCTATGATTCTTTTTAGAAAAACAAACTATTCTGAAACTTACTCTTCCGAAGAACAAGCCCATCTCTGGAGCTGATGAACACAGTAGGGTGTTACTCTCTCCTTCAGATTGCTTATACGAAAGAGGAGAAACTGAAGTGCTTGAAATTAACTTTTTATATTTCTATTTCAGTATGCTTTTATATACATCAGAAAAGAAAGCACAACATGCTATGTTAAATACTTGCTGTGTGATTTAAGATCGCTTTCTTTTCCTACTAAACATGCATTGTTCGATTCAGATTGGGACCGATGCCCATGGGTTTGTCAAGTTTAAATCTCTACCCCTCCCAACTGTTTTTTTTGTTTTGTTTCAATAATCCTGCCTCTCCCCTTCATAGTGGTAAGAAGCAACCCCTTTGGCCCAGTATATTTCTTTTCTAAGCCCTGCATGTGTGGTGGGGAGAGAATTCTGGAATGAAAGCTGCTGAAATTGTGAAAATTTCAATAAGGTGTTTCTTTTTGCAGAACCTTTTTCCTAGAGGATGATAACATTTGGAAATATTCATTACACCCTTAATTTAATGTGTTGTATAGTTTAACCCCTAATTTCCTTTCTAATTTATATGAGGCAGTAATCCCATTTTTTTTAAAAAATGGAGTCTCAGTACTTTAAAGTCTAATGATTTTTGGAGCATGAGTTTTCATGAACTTGATTATATACATGAAGTGCTATCTAGAATTTCAGATATGTGGAGAGTGCTTGTGGTTTGGATTTGATTTAATTTTCTTTGACCTTACTATCTGCAGACCCAACCCCTACCATGTGTACTCTCTTGATACTTAAAATTCTGGATAACGAACGCTTCATGTATCAGATGAAAGCACATGCTATAATATATTATTAGTCTTTAAGGCCCCACATAATTCTTTGTTTTTGTCCATGAGAGAGGATATTTCCCCCCTCTTTGTTTATAAACATGAACATACTGTTTTAAGACAGTTTATCAGGTGATTCATAAGTGCCACATAAATCTTTCTGAAAGTTGAAGTGTAGCTGTAGTTAATAGCATGGTATAAAATGCACATTTGAAGCTCTTCCTCCTTGCTGATGAAAGTCTACAGCGATCAGAATGCAGATCTAGCAAACTGGAAAAATATACATTCCACAATAACTTGTTTTAAAAAATACTGGTTGGAATCCTGTTCAAGTTGGTGTAACGTAGAGTTATGCCTGTGGATTTCTGCGGCATGTTACACCCAAGCAGTCTGCATCATGCAATTTTATTGGACAACTGATTGCATGATTGGCAGACAGCAACCAGCGGAATTTATTTCTGAAGTCACTTCTGCCTCAGAGCGATTATCCCTACCATTTGTGTAACTTCAAGTTATGCATATGAAGTTGTACAACAGGATTTCAGCCACTGGGTCCTAATACAGTATCCTATACTATTGGGTATAGATCTGTCTTGGTGGTGAGATGATAATAGGTATGCGGTTGCTATTGAACTTGGTCTTGTGTAGATATCATGAAGAAGAGGCTGTGTGGCATAGTAGATAAGAATGTCAGACTAGGACACAAGGGACCTGTGTTCAAATCCCCAGTCCACTATGGGACCTCAGTGGGGGATGGCAGTGGTAAAACTAGTTATAATTAATTTCTTTTTCAGTACCTAAGACATAATTAAACTGTGCCATTACAATTGCAATGTAATGAGGCATAACTTCATTCCTTTGATGTAACTGCTGTTTCGTTACCTTTATTTTTTACTTTGGAGAGGCTTTACTATATAGATGTATCTTCTGCCACAGTCAGTGTCTTGCAGCATGACGGTTGAAAAATTAACCATTTTAGTTTCTTTTGAAAATTAGTGCTTTAAAATGCAAATATAATGAATGGTAACTAATGGCTTTGTGGAAACATAACTTGTAATTAATTAATTAATTATTTTATGAAAGCAACTTTCCAAGCTCTGGGAGGCAGGGATGAATTCAATAACTTAGCTTTTATTTTGAGGCTCTCTACTAATTGCCTGAGAAGCAGCAGCACTAATTTAGTGGTAAATTTGGAAGTATGGATCTTATGACAGTCTCCCGATAGCCTCTCCTCTGGAAGAGTTAAAAAATGCATGCAGCTCTTTTGTTCCATGTCTCTGCTTATGTATATGTATACATATACATACACACATCTTGAAGATTTTCCAAGTTTCTTCTAACAGCAGGAAGGAATTATCTCTCTCAGATTGCAGCTAAGCTGGGAAGAAACAGGGGAGCCTGAAGTGGGCAAGGTGGCAGATGACCTAATTGCACATGCTAATCAAGAAATCCCAGTGTTTTTATCCTTGGTGCCTGACTCTGCTATGCTGCTTGGAAAGAGAGAAGGGTTGAAATCAACTGTGTGGGAAGTTTCACAGTGCACTGCTACCAAACGTAGAATGCAAGCAAGTTGTTTTGAGACTTCTGTTGGAAATGAATTAGAGGGCGAATAGAAGAAAAATTCCCCCGCATAGCTTTGCTAGTGTAGCATCAGAAGGACACACGCTGCTTAGTTCAGCATGTCAGGCTGTTGCATCACACGAGACACTCAGTGTGTTCCTCCTTTTCTGTATCAGCTGCTAAAAGGTTGCTTAGCAACTTGGTTCTAGCAGCTTTAACAACTATCATACCCCCTTGAAGCTGGTGGGGGTGGGAAACTGGATAGAGTTTGCTAATGAAATTGTTTGTTGCAACCCTTTCCTCAAGAGCTAACAAATATGGCAATAAGGTAACAATAAGGTAACACTGAGAAAGTTGTTCATGGAAAAAAGCTGAATATCAAAATGCATGCATACGTATCTAAGACAGACTACTTAATTGGGAAGGTGATAAATGTAAGCTATGTAGCTTAAAGGCCAAAGCCCGGAAGTAATGTCTACTTCAGCCATGATCTGTAGCATAGTCAGTTTATACGTTTCCAGGGTGACAAGATGATGTAAGGAGCAGGGACCTAAACTTTGGAATGTTAAAATTTATATTTACTGGACAATGCTAAGCATGTTTGTTCAGCATCAGTGGTCTGCGCAGGGGAATGCTTCTCCCCAGCATTTTGGAGTAAGGCACAGTTCTGGTTTGGGTCATTGGTTGTCTCTTCAGGCAAATTTATTTATTTTATTTATTTACAAGATTTTTTAGCTGCGCCATGACCAGTGGTCTCTGAGCAGCATACAACAATATTAAAACTTTAAAAACATTAAAATCATTAAAAATTGGCAATATTATAATAATATCCTATATTAAAAACAATCATTAAAACATTAATATTAATAAATCCTGCTGCTCATATGGCCAGCTAAAGAATACTATTTAATTAAAATGCTGGCTAAACAGAAAGGTCTTTGCCTGGCGCCGAAAAGCCAAAAGTGTTGGAGCCAGGCGGATCTCTATAGGGAGGGCATTCCAAAGTTGGGGGTAACAGCCGACAAGGCCCTATTTCGGCATGCCATCCCCCTCACCTCTTTCAGGGATGGCACCTTCAGAAGGGCCTCCTGGCCTGATCTTAGAGGAAGGGCAGGCTCGTATGGAAGAAGGTGGTCCTTTAGGTAACCAGGTCCTAAGCCGTTTAGGGCTTTATATGTCAAAGTAAGCACTTTGAATTGGGCCCGAGCAGCAACTGGCAGCCAGTGTAAATTTTTCAGAACCAGCGTGATATGAGTCCATGCGGCGGCACCACTTACCAGCTGCGCAGCCCAGTTTTGTGGCACATGAATCGGCTCAAAAGAATCTATGTCTAAGCACCTCCTCACATGATGGCTTAGGAATGGATGGAGTCTCCGTCTCCTTTATTGGCCTGAGCTGAATCACACAGTGGCTGAAATCTGGTTGCTTAGTGTCCTAAGTCATTATCAGAGTAGGCACAATGAATCAGTGGGGACTTAGTGAGTCAACTCCTCTGTAAATTCCATTGATTCAATGGGTCTCCTCTAGTTGTGGCTTACTATACTAAGTGACAAGATTTTAGCCACTGAAGCAGCACCTCTCTTAGAGCTCTAAACTTTGGCACAAAGATTTCTGAGGCAGAAAAACAGACAACGTGTCCACAAAGCATTCCTGAAGGATTTTGGTCATTCCTACTTTCTTGCATTTAGAGTACATGGAATGTCAGTACACCTGGCTGGTGACAGTACACCCAGCTCTTCGTGATGTAGCAGCCCTGTGTTCCTTTATTTTATCTAATCCTTTAAAAAAAAATCTGATCTAGTGACCATCACTGCATCAATTGAATCAAATAATATCTTGCTTTGAACCGTTGCCATATTGTGAAGCATCCAGGAAGTGGGATAACTACCATATGGCACTGGAAATATAGAACAGCCTGAATGCATTGGACCATCTCATCGATGAATTTCAAATAAAAATGGGCATTTGCAATATAACCATGTTACATTAAAAATGGCCAAGCCTAATCTTGCTTTTCTGTCTTGCTGTTCTTAGTTTCCAGACCTTTCCCCTCCCTTTATGCAGCCTTACATTGAAAAACACTCAAAACAGTGCTCTCTTTACTATCATTTTCTCCCCCTCACTTCTTCATTTCTCTCTGTGCTGCTTCTGCTTTCTTAACTACTCCAGATTGCCTCCTAAGTCAAATAAACGAAAGGATACTCTTGTAGATTTAATTTCCTCTGCCAAGGACCAATTATTTCCCCCAAATTTTGGATTATTCTCTGCATGACAGTAATTTCAGATCTTTGGGCTTTTGAAAATGTCTGCTGCATATTTCCCACTCTCTAGCTCTTGTGCTTTTAATTCCAGCAAAACTATATACCAGCACTGCCAGCATTGTCTTGAAGCCAAGTCACAATGTCTCTTTTCTGTTCTGAACTTTGTCCATCTGTCTGCTGCCTTCCAAGTGACTGATCTCTCTCCCCTTTCCTTTGGCAATAGGTTTGCTTGCTCTATTCTTGCCTTCCAGACTTCTGCTTCTGTTGATCAACCCTGTTTCTTCTTGTCTGCTGCACTGCTGATGTTCCCTGAAGCTTGAGGATTTTTAAAATTCTTTCTTCCTCTTCTACAGCCTGAGAACATCACCTGTTTGTTCAACCTTTCTTGTTTTGGTGCACCAAAATAACTTTAGTCATAAGCATCCACAGGAATATTTTTCAGTAGAAGGCATTAAAGTATGCACATACTGGGTTACAGATCTGGTGACTAAATGGTGCCTGGTGCCTGAGAACCTGCTGTTTCTTGCAGAGCATATCAAGTCCTTGAGAAAGTACTACAAGACTTATCCCTTCACTGCATCTCAATGGGTAGACCTGTTGTCCTTCATCTTGTATGCTGGATATCCATCTGCATCTTTCCATCTATAAGTGAAATCCTTAATTCTTTCCCTGATATTTATTGTATGCCCCTTAGACATGTTTCACAGATGGTTGCCATCTCTTTTATGGTACCTTTGGAATCCCATGCTTCACCTGGAGTGGATTTTTGTGGGGGACGGCATTACTTCCTGTCCTCTGAGATATAAAACTGGAAGAATATTCCTCCTTTCCATAACATTTTCGTCAAGAGTAGACAATTGGGAACAAAATCCTAAACTACTCTTCAGTGTCCTTTATCATGCGTCATGCAGATGCCTGAGAAGGACACTCAAAGCTGTAGGTCTCAATAGGATTGTATTTTATTCATGTTTATGCTCATTTGCATTTTAGATGTTTTTAGCTACAAAATGCAGTAGGTGATCTTCTGAGTTCCTAGCAAGATACCAGTGACATTATTCACACTTTACTTGCTAGTGTTAAAGAACAGCTACCCACTTACAGTCACTTTCTGCTGAAAGGACTGGAAATTTCCAGTTTCACATTTTTCCTGGCATTGAAACATTTTTCTTCCCACATGCTGAACGAGTCTTATATTCACAGTAGCTCCGTGGTTTAGGTAACTGGCTGTGGAGGCAGAGGTTGGGAGTCTGATTCCTCATGAATGTGATAGCACACTATTGTTGTTGTTGTTGTTATTTAGGTGGGTATGCCTGATCCTTTTCTTTATGTCTCATTGAGAGGTACAGAATTGAGAAGCAACTTAAAAATTCCCTGTGTTTTATTTTCTTTTTATTGGTAAAGGATATTATGTTTCAGTTGTGGAATATCACAGCTCTTCTGGATGTGCAACAAATCAGGTTTTTTAGTATTACATGCTGGTTCACAGTGGAAGAATTGAACATAGTGCCCAAAGCACTTGTAAGAGATGAATCTCTCAAATGGTTTTGTTCAGGGAATCTTGCATGGTTGCATTCCAGCAATGTCCACTTTAGAATTTTTGAAGGAGAAACAACCTGTGGGGAGTTTCCATTAGTTAACATTTTTTTCTGTGTATTAGTAGCTTGTCGTTTGTCAGATAGCCTAGCATTAGTTTGTCAGTAGTTTCATATAAAGTTTAAAATGCAATATTGGTTTTTGTAGCAACTGGCTATTGTAAAAGGAGGATGAAACTGAATGTTCTTATATGGATGTGGAATAATGGCTTTTCTTATTAGGGGCAATAGTTATTTATTTATTTATTTATTTTTCTACCCTGCTTTTCTCACTGTAGAGGGACTCAACTTACATATGATTTTAAAAATGGAAAATTTTAAACAATTACAAATATAAAAATCAGTTTGATTGAAAACAGGCTTGCTGTTTTCTACTTTTAAAGACTTCTAATAGTATATTGAGAAGTTATTGTTGGCCATCTTGGTAGCATTCCAGAAAACGAGTGGCATATTTAATTGGATGGGGGAGTGCAGATTGGGTGCTGGTTAAAATGGAATATGCACTTTAACCCTAGTGCATTATTGTGGTTCATTTAAAAGGACTTAGTGTCCTTAAGTGCAAGTTTCCATGGATGCAGTATGAATCTGTGTAAGGTCAGCTGTACAGAGGACTGACTTCGAAATGTCTCTCAAATGAGATGTTTTTTAAAAAGGTACTATGTAATAGCAGTAGTAACAAAAAAAAAACAGGTACCCAACAAATGGATGTTTATGGATGTTTATGCTAATAGCCCATTATTAATTTCAAGGGCATTTGTAGATTGCATCATTTTGTTTGTTTGTTTATTTATTTATTTATTCATTTATTAGATTTATATACCGCCCATCTAGAACGTGTCTACTCTTTTGTCTGGATATCACTTGCTGGATCTGAAGCCCACTCTTTCTTGCATCCATAGTTGTCACATATCTAACACTTAACATTTGTTTTTCATGGGCCCCCATTTTAGCTTCATAGCCCTGTTTCAAAGCAAGAAAACAGAGAAAATAATAATTCCTTGTACCATGCTCCATGGGGTGTCAGTCTAGATTGTCTATAAAGCTTTGTTGAGTAGAAGGTTTCTCTGTTCCTACAAATGCAGAAGAAAAACTAAATCAGGGTGTGCAAATAAGCCACATGTGGCCTTCATGCATCCTGTGCCCCCATGCCCCAACCTTTTTTTTAAAAAGCAAATCATGCTGCTTATATATTGCCCCACAGTGCTTTAAGCACTCACTAGGCAGTTTACAATTTAATTATGCAGACTACGCATTGGCCCCCCTCCCAGCAAGCTGGGTACTCACTTTACTGACCTGAGAAGGATGGAAGGCTGAGTGAATCTTGAGCTGACTACCTGGAATTGAATCTGGGTTGTGAGCAGAGTTTCGGCTGCAGTACTGCAGTGTAGCCATGACTCTCCTAGTGTAAAAAGGCCCTGTCACCTTCTAAAGGGAGTGATTTTGCAATTATTTTTTCAAAACTTGATTTTCAAGGCCAGGCCTCCCAAAATGTGGCAAAATTCACCTCTCCCTGTACTCTCTATGCAAAATACCATATTTTTCCATGTATGCTACTTTTTCCTAAAATCATTACACTAAAAATTGAGGGGTGTCTTATACATGGAAGTAAGCTGAGGAGAGAACAAAACGGCCTGTACCTTGCCTCTGTAAACAGGCTTCCTTCAATCACAAGGCTTAACTTCCTACAGTCAGGAGACTTAGCTTCCTCCAATCATGAGCCTTATGGAACTGACATCAGCTGATGCTGAACAAACCAATTGGAACACACCTCCTTGGAGGTGGAGCCTGTAGGCTCAGATGCAACAGGGACTCATAATGTCAGAGCATTCTGAGCCCAGAGGCTGAATACTCAAAACTGTTTTCTTAATTTTTGGGTTAGAAAAGGGGGGGGCATCTTATACACGGGGGCATCTTATAAACAGAAAAATACGGTACATCTTTTTGGAGATTTTGGGATATGGAACTGGTGTGACTCACTGAGGTCCTAGGAGGCCTTTATGGCTCCTAGTCCTCTGGAATTTGCCCCTTTCTGTTTGAAGTATGCAGAAATATATTATTTTTATTTTTTTAAAAGGGAGGTGAATGACCCACTGAGGACTATGCCAAGCTTACTGCATCCCAGGAATCACAAAATGTTGAGAGCAATTGAGCATCAGTTGAGAAAGGAAATGGATGGATGAGCGAAAGGAGTGGATGAATAATGACTGCACCTGTTCTTTGCAATTTTCCCTCTAAGGTTGTGTGCGCGCATGTGCACACAGAGCTCCATCAGGGCTGCTCATGGGCAGCCAGCCACTGGTTTGTTTACTTCCCGTTTTGGGTGAATCCCTGACTCTCTGCGTGTGCATGAAGTGAGACTCCTGCGCAACAGGAACAAAAATTAGAGGGAACGTTGGTTCCTTGAGGTATCTGAGCTATGTCCATGGTGACACATGCCTTAGTTACATCCTGCTTGGATTACTGCTGCAACATGCTCTGTGAGAGACTGTCTTTGAAGAATGTCTGGAAACTTCATCTGGTTCAAAATGCTGCAGCAAGACTGATGAATGGGCTGCTTATGGGGAGCATGTAGCTTCTGGATTTCACTGGCTGCTGGTCCCTTATTCATAGTGCTAGTCCTGACCTATAAAGCCCTGTCTGTCTATCAGCGTGCTAGAATTGTACAGTCTCAGAGGTGTTAACTAGAGATGGGGATATTCATATACGAATATGAATATCCCCATGCAGCTGGACCTAAAGAGGGCCCAGCCTGTCCACTCACGTATCCTGCCGTGGCACTGGTCCTGCTTGTCCTTCCAGTGGCGCCCAGAGCGCTGATCTCTTCCCACAGCTGACCACTCAGCAGCCATGTAGGAAGACGTGTCCTCCCACCCCCTGCCTGGAATGGCCAGCCACGCAGGAAGAGAGTGGCGCTCCAGGCACCATTGGAAAGACGACCAGTACTGGTATCGCAGCAGGATGCATGAGTGGATGGACCCTTGTCCAGCTGTGCAGGGACATTTGTATTCGTTTACACAAATACAAATATCCCCATCTCTAATGTTAACAATTCACCTGGTTATTCAGTTCAAGAAAAGTCCATTCCAACAAATACATGCTGTCTGTAGTCTCTTGCCATTCATAGGATGTGGCTCTATGGTTTTAACTGGTGTGATGGAGGATTAGAGGTTTGTGGTTCTGAGTTCACACACAAAATAAGTGGAAACCATGTTGCTTGAAAGTATCTAGTTAATTAGTTAGTTAGTTAGTTAGTTAGTTTCTTTCTTTCTTTCTTTCTTTCTTTCTTTCTTTCTTTCTTTCTTTCTTTCTTTCTTTCTTTCTTTCTTTCTTTCTTTCTTTCTTTCTTTCTTTCTTTCTTTCTTTCTTATAGTTCTTTATATTTGGGCTGTTAGTTTTTCACACAAAGCAATATTCCAGATTCTTTCTATCCAGTTGCAGGTTACCGAGACCCTTGAAACCTTTCCAACATTGTAAAATTTCTAGGTGTGCAGCTCCAGTCATTAGCAAAATGATTCTTTTGTGTAGCAACATTTCATTGTCATTGAGGAACAAGGAGAGCAGTATAAAATGTTTTTTTAATTGTACATTCTGGTGGAATTCCAGGACAAGAAAATTCTATGACAGTCATGGAATTTTGGAGTTGCAGCTCCAAATTTGTTCAGCTAATAGAAATGCCTCTGCTCAGTTTTCAGAAATCTCCCCATGCTGCAGCCTCTACCATCCAGCAAGGTCCCTCCACCTCTTGTGTAGCATCGCCAGTGTCAAAAGTATGGGACTTGAACAATAATCTCAGAGCACTACAAAACTTTATAATACTTATTGGTAGTTTGAGTCTATGGTTGTCTGTCACAGCTGACATTTATCCCTGAAAGGGTTAATTCCAGTGTGAAATCAGATAACCTTTTAAATTGTATCATGGTTCATCTGGGTATCAAAATATAAGTATTTTTCTTTTAAAAATACTTCATCTCTTATCAGAGAGCTAGAATAAACCATTGTTTTACTCACGGTGAAATAAGTTATACTATAAACATCCTTGTCATATACAGTTTGCTCTTTCAAGTAAAAGAATTATTCAAGCAACTCCAGCTTACCTATTTTCTACAATCTGTATTCATCTTCATTGCTTCTAAGTTTCATATGCATGAAAAATGCTTCAAAATTTTGAAGGCCCACCCCAAAAAAGTCATGGAGTCCAAAATGCTTGCTCCAAGAACTAAACAACTATACTGTCCATTATAGGTGATGGCACAGACTGTGCTTAAAAAATCTCTAACAAAGGAGAGTAAACTTAGTTTGTGGGCAACTGGTTCCACTACTGTGTAACCTATGTCATCATGAAGTTCTTGATGCTGATGCAGTGTGATAATACATTTCTGAAACCGGTGGAAAAAGTTAGCAAATTATTGGAATAATAATTTCCTGTGGGAAGTATAATATTAGAAACACTCTCAGCTTTGTAAGGCAGTTTTGCGCAACCTGTAGTTCCAAGGCTGTAGGCAGCCTTTGATCTTATAACAAAAAGTTTGTACAAGAGAGATGTTCAAACTCTTTGCAAGGACACTCTGCCCCTCTTGCCAGCCTGCCTAGATGAGGAAGAAGAGAGAAAAGGAGCTGATACAGAAAAAGAAAGATGGGGTGGGGGGAGAGAGCACGGTTGTCTCTAGTTCTACCACCGTCATGTGTGCCCTAAACCAAAGAAATGGCATCCTCATCAGGAAGACCCAATCAATAAGGAAAAGGAATCAATTTGATTTGCAGTAACACAGGCAGTTTTTAACCTTTTAAAACCTTGGCTTCTAGGAGTTTTGTTTCTTGATACATTACCTTGTCAGATCAGACAAACCAATGCCTGAACCATCTCTAAGAGTCCTTCAAAACTTTACAGGAGTTGGGACAGCCTCACCCCCTTGCCATGTGGGCAAAAGAAATGAGCTGCTGGAGGTGCCCCTACCTGCGGCAACAGCATCACCAGCCAGCCAATGATGAGCTGACTGGGAAACCTCCCTGACAAAGGCAGTACAGCCGCACAATTTTTGCTTGAGGCACAGCTCCAGTGACTTTGTTTTTGCATCCTGTCAAGCTCCAACATGATGCTGTCGGTAGCTGGGAAGCTTCCCAGTACTGGCTGGCCAGAACAGAAGTCCTGGTGCAGTTTAAAAATGCACACTTCTTAAAACTGTACTGGGACTTGTAGGTGTCCCTTCCTGAAAGTGTAATTGTGGCTGATGCCTGCTATTATTTGTCCTTCATGTACTGCTGTTAACAAGCATGTATCTCTGGAGCCACAAACTCAGTTGAAGAACTGGAAAAACTTCCAGTGGTTTTTTTTTAATATGAAAGATTAACCCATATAATATATACAGAAAACCTATGCAATTTCATAAAATTGAGGCCAAAGTCCACCAAGACAGCTTTACTCTGTAACACTTTTAAAGTCAAAACTCTGAGCACATATAGCTCTTTTAAGACAATAAAAAAAATTAACAATGAAAATAAAAAGAGATTTAAATTTAAAGAATCTGATTAAATTTTTTAAAATATCATGGCCTAAATTCCTGTTACTTAGTGTAGTAAATTGCATTAGAGCAGGCCCCATTGAATTTAGTGAGTCTACTCTTAATCAATGGATTTTTACCATTGACTTCTATCCACTCTGGACAGAATTATAAATACAATTCTAAAATTATATGGATATAGCAGTTTTCATCCAAAATGCTTTACATCCTTGTGTAGCAAACACAGTTGCATTTACTTGTGACCTGGAAGATGAGTTCAGAACTTGGAAGATCAGAGAATTGTTAAGCTTCCAGCTCTCATTAAAAGCTTCAGGATTTGGGATCTTAACTTCAAGACATCTTAATAATCCTATTTTTACTAGCTTGTCAAAAGTTATAAAACTGGCCATGATCACGAGTATTAAGCTCCAGAAGGCCAAAAACCTCCTCCTCATGTAAACGTCTCCTTAATTAATTGGTGTGAGAGTGCAAATAGCTTGAGAGGCAATTCAGTCATCTGATGCTTGCAAAAGTGCAAAAAAAGCCAAAACAAAACCCAGTGCAGTTGCATTCTTGAGAATGTTTAAGCGAAGGATCGTATATTTATAACTAAACAAAAAGAAGCCTTAATGGGGTGAGGAGTTCCGCAGCTTGGCCACTGCAAGTTGTCTGAGAGTCACAGAATACTCTGACTGGCACTGGACCTCAGAAAATGGTATTGTGATTCTCGTACCAAAGGCTTTCAAGTTGGCTCAAAGAATGGGTAATGGTAGTACAATTTTATTTTACTTTATTTATACACTGCCATTCTTCCAGAACTGGTATCTAAGGTGGCTAAAAAATGTGACTTAAAAAGAGATGCAACTTAAAAATACATCATGGGTGAAAATAAAAGAAAAATATATAATAAAATAACAGATGAAAAGGCCAAAAGCTTGGCACCTTAGAGACTGTTATATTTCAAAGTAAGCTTTTGTGGAAAAATTATCTGTAATGCTTGCACAAACTAATATGGCTACCTCTTCTAAAACTTAAACTTCAGTGGCTGAAATCCAGTAGTAAGTCACAATTAGAGCAGGCCCATTGAATCAATGGAACTTACAGAAGAGTTGACTTACCCAATTCCCACTGATTCTATGGGCCTACTGTAGTTGCACTTATGACTGGATTTTAGCCTGTAAGATTTTTGTTAAAAACAATAACAGAATCAGCTCAACACAATTTTAGAACACCATAGGGTAAAATAAAAAGTGCAACCCTCTCCCTTCAATCAGTTGCCAGAATTCTGGGGGGGGGGGGGGGGTGGTGGTGGTATGAGGGGACAGCCTAGCCTCTGAGAACAAATGATCATTGGGATCTGTTTCAAACACAGGCTCTGGTCTTAAGCCACGTAATCCTGCTTTCATTTTTTTTCATAAAAAGCAAAGTGTTCATTATTATGTGCTTTGCTGTCAAGTTTATTGGGGACTTACGGTGACCCCTGCCAGAGTTTCCTAGATATTAAGTACTCAGAAATGGTTTACAAATCCCTTCTTCCAGAGACACTCTAAGACTGTGCAGATTGCCCAATGCCATACAGGCTGGCTTTTCTCTTAGGAGGCACAGTGGGGAATCAAATTCTGACTCCTGTACTTCCAGCTAAAACTGCCACATCATCAATTTAAAAACAGTGCTTTTCAATGCAGTGGCAAGTTTCAGTTTCAAGTCACAGGCATGTAGAATAATAAGAGAATAATACATAACTGTACCAGCACCCAATTGGCAGCTAAATGTCTCCATGCAGGTTCCTTAAAATAGAGGGGAGGAGAACCATCTTGTCCCCCAAGTAAAGAACTGAAAAGCCTAGGAACAGGAAAGGTATTTTTCTCACCCACAATGTATGGGGATACATTGGTCTTCTGCAGCATCAGTTGATACTTTATGATAACAAATGACATAAGACTCTGCTGTCTCATGCAAAGAAACAGGGTCCTGGAGGAGGTCAGGAAGAACTTGAGCATCTCTCAGCAGTTCTTTTTGCTGAAGCCTTCTTTCTGGTTAAGGAATCATGCCATAAAGGATTTGGGAGGAAGGAATGCTGATATTCTTTAACCCTCCTTACCATTCTTAGCATGCCATGGAGTTAGTACCTTTATAAATTAAAGGTTGAAAGGCAGAACCAGCCTGCTTTAAAATAACAAAACATGTTAACTATTATTATTATTATTATTATTATTATTATTATTATTATTATTATTATTATTATTATTATTATTATTATTATTATTATTATTATTATTATTATTATTATTATTATTTAAACAGGGAGCTTCTTGGAAAAAAAATCATCCATTCAGCTTTATTTTTAAAGTAATTAAGTTTTGAAAAGAGCAGACTGGAAAACCTTGTTTTAAAAATAAATAGATTGTCCTTTGAGTCAATGCCATTATTGTGGCCTGTGACCTAAATTGTTTTGCTGAGAGGAAACTCCCTTCCAGGAGGAAAGGTTACAGCTGTTTATCATTGCATAGCACTTTACCATCTCCCTGCAAAGCAGCACAGTAATGTTTCTTTTTATATAGACTTGGTCAAGAGGAAATAATTAGTCGTCCCCCCCTCCCCCATTTTAACAATGACTTCATTTTTGCCATGCCCAGGATATATTTTGGTAATAACAATGAAATGTCTATAGGCACAAGTTTGAGGCATTCATTTAAAGGTTTTCCTGTGAATTGCAATAAAATAAGGTATTGATATTAAGATGACAGATTTGTCATTTTGCTTTAAAATAAGGACAAGATGAGAAATTTCTTAAACAGATTGCAGGTGATTAGATTTTGCATGTGCAGTACACAATTTTCACTGAATCTCTCCTTGCAGCAATAAAGAGTTGTTCTAACTAATTTAATCTGAAAAAAATTCTATCGGCTTGATTATGTCTGTGACATGTGAAATAATTGAAATCTAAACATGAGCTGCTTCTCTTTGCATTTTCAGCAAATACTAAGAACTGTAAGATAATTACAATTGCAGTGTAGGAATGCGACTTCCAGAACGATGGTTGAGGCATTCTAGGAATTGTAGTCCAAAAGGTAACTTTTCCAAGCTTTGAAAGAGAAGTTGTTAGTCTGTTCTTTGCTGTACCTGAGCACCATTCTTCAAAAAGAGCAGGATTGTATCTATCAGGTCTTGTAGAGGTAAGATGCTGCAAGGAGCAAACGTGTTATGTTGTCTGCCGTTACATCGGAACCAACTGATTGTGACCTAATAGGGCTTTCAAGGTAAGTGAAGCAATTAATGATTGGTTTTACCAGTTCTACCACCTCCCCTTTGAGCTTCCATGGCTGAGCGGGGATTTGAACCCAGGTCTCCTGAGTCCTAGTTAGTCACTCTATCCACTACACCACACTGGGTGTCCTGGAGCAAACATACTGGAGTTCTCTTTATAAAGCTGCTGACCTTGTACTGGCCCTCTTTCAGAACAACTTTCCTAAGGCACTGATCTGCTTGTAGATTTGACTGGCTTCAGGCCACAACTTAGAAGTAACATAATTACCTATAACTAATTACATTTTGGAGTAATGAGGACTTGTCCATTTGAATTATTAGCAGATTTATGTTTACACCTTGTTTTGTAGGCCTGGCAGACTTGACCCAGTCTTCAAAAGAAAGCACCAAAATATAAAAGTAGTGTTTATTTCAAAGTATAGTGTTGGTCACCAGCAAAATGGTAGGCATTGTGACTAGAGATGGGGGTATTCGTATTCGTATACGAATACAAATATCCCTGTACAGGTGGAAATATCCCCGCACAGGTGGAAATAACGAAGGTCTCACGATTTCGCTACTGCCGCCGGCTTCGCAAAGCCTTCCTATTTGCTAGGTCACAGTGGCTAATCCATTGCAGAGAATGGCATGATAGGAAGGTTCTGCAGAGCTGGTGGCAGCGGCGAAATAGTGAGTTTTTCCACTTGTTATTTCCACCTGTACGGGGATATTTGTATTCGTATATGAATACAAATACTCCCATCTCTAAGTGACTGATGTAGCGTATGCATGCACCTATAGAAAGTGGGTTCTTCTGTACTGTAACAATCCCACTGGAAGGGTTGGATCTATCTGCATGCAGACCCACAGTGCCTCTCCTGTAGAATCCCTCTCAATGAGTCATGGGCCACTGGTGTTGAAGAATGGAGAGCAGAGAGCACTCGAAAGAATCAATCTCACAAGCAACTTTCTTCCATATGTAACTGATTCTGTTCAAAAAAAGGTGTGCTCAGGGACACCATTGTGTAAGGTAAAGGTTCCCCTTGACATTTAGTCCAGTCGTGTCCGACTCTAGGGGGCGGTGCTCATCCCCATTTCCAAGTCATAGAGCCAGCGTTTGTCCGAAGACAGTTTCCGTGGTCACGTGGCCAGCGTGACTAGACACGGAACGCTGTTACCTTCCCACCGAGGTGGTACCTATTTATCTACTCGCATTTTTACATGCTTTCGAATTGCTAGGTTGGCAGAAGCTGGGACAAGCAACGTGAGCTCACTCCGTCACGTGGATTCGATCTTACGACTGTTGGTCTTCTGACCTTGCAGCACAGAGGCTTCTGCGGTTTAACCCGCAGCGCCACCACGTCCCTCTCACACCCCTCTCACTACACCATTGTGTAGTGGGGAGTAAATGTGCTTCTTGCCAAGAACTGGGAAAGGGTACTCTTTTGGATTGTAACACCTCAAATTCCCTGAACCTTCTAGAAAGCCAAAAAAATAACATTCTCAAGTCCTGTTCCTAGGACCACATCGACAGAGAATCAATCCTCACATCATTCTTGGTTATGTATCTTGACCATGTTACTTTGTGACAGAATGCTGCCTGCTGAATCTCAAGCCTATCTATCGATCCCTGCTCACTCCTTTAAAATCTGGAGGTGAAACATGGAAGTGACTCTTACAGGATCTCTTTTTGCCTAAAGTCATATAATGGCTGGAGTAAGTAACCTTTTGGTTTACCTGTACCTAGTTTCTAGAGGATATGTATAAAGGTGGGAACTGCCTGTAAGAAACTGACTTGGTCTGCTCTTCTCCTCTTGATGTAGACACAAGTTTTATGTTAACAATGAAGAAACTGACATTGTTAAAGATTTTATATACCTTGGTTCAATCGTCAATCCAAATGGAAATTGCACCTGAGAAACCAGAAGAAGACTGAGACTTGAAAGGGCAACAATGAAGGAACTAGAAAAGATTGTCAAGTCTAACAACGTATCACTGGAGACCAAGGCCGAAATTATCCATACTCTTGTGTTCCAGTTACCACGTATGAGTGTAAAAGCTGACAGGAAAAAAATAGGTTTGTTTGAAATATGGTGCTGAAGGAGAGCTTTGCAAATACTGTGGTTTGCCAGAAAGACAAACAAGTGAGTCCTAGAGCAAGTCAATCATGAACACTCTCTAGAAATGAAAATAACAAATCTGAGGATGTCTTGCTTTGGGCACATATTGAGAAGGCAAGACTCACTGGAAAAGACAATAGTGCTAGGAAAAGTTGATGGTAGGAGGAATGACTTTATAAAGGAAGTCACAGCCTTGAGTTTATAATTGCTGAGGAAGACGGTTGACTTCCTTTGTGGAGCTCTCTCATTTGCTGTAAATTGGAGGCAACTTGACACAATGCAACAACAAGAAACAAACCACTAGTTCAGATTTTTCATGGTATGTGCCAAATGTGATCACCTGGGGACTTCTAAATCAGTATGTCCATCTCAGTTAGAAGAGGAGTAACAGAAGGAAGATCATTCTGACATATTTTGATCCTGTTAAAAGGGCCAGTGGAGGAAATGGCAATTTGAGGTTTTGCAAAATACCTTTTTTTCTCAGTTGTTTCCTGACTGTTTTAAATTATCTGTGTAGATAGTAGGCCTTCTTAAAATCCTACCTGTTTGTCATATCACCGCCTCTGTTAAAAGTTTTTTTCCCCTCTTTGATTCATAGCAAGAACCATTGAAATGTAAAGTAATCACTATGGAAACAGAATACTTATCAGAGCTGATCACATTTTAAGAATATAAAATAGAGAGCTTTTGTGGTTGATTTATTAGTCATATCAGTAGGATTTTCAGCAGGCTTTTAAAAGTGAAAAAGCATGTAAACTTAGGTTGTTGCAGTAGAAAATAGTATAGGTCTGGCATCTCCAAGAGATCAAGACTGTGTGAAGTCCCATCTAATATGCACATGTTCTTTATTAATCAGTGAATTGTGAGAGAGTCATTGGTTACCAAAGGAAATGTTTATTAATAGATAAAACTGCTTTACAAAATATTTTACAGAATGCAATTACCCTAATTCTAATATAACAGTATTATTTAGGTTGATTTATGACAAAGAAACAAAGGTAGGTGGGATGTGAGTTCTCAAATGAATTTCAGTTCTGGTGGAGGTTATGTCTTCAAACTGGAGCAATTGGGAGTAACTTCTAAGTATCTTTTTACATCCCCTGTAATGGCTGTAATACTGGCTAGGATTAACAGTGCAACTGAGTTCAGAGTTCAAGAGGCAGGTTTACACAAATTATTTACTGTATTTTTCCATTTATAAGACGCCCCCTTTTATAAGATGCCCCCCCCCTTTTCTAACCCCAAAATTAAGACTTAGCTTAAAATTAAAACTTAGCTTTGAGTATTCAGCCTCTGGGCTCAGAACGCTCAGACATTACGAGTTCCTGTTGCATCTGAGCCTGGAGGCTCCACCTCCAACAAGGTGTGTTCCAATTGGTTTGTTCAGCATCAGCTGATGTCAGTTCCATAAGGCTCATGACTGTAGGAAGCTAAGTCTCCTGACTGTAGGAAGCTAAGCCTTGTGATTGAAGAAGGCCTTTTTACAGAGGCAAGGTACGGGCCGTTTTGTTCTCTCCATGTCCTCAGCTTACTTCCGTGTAAAAGATGCCCCTCAATTTTTAGTGTAATGATTTTAGGAAAAAGTAGCATTTTATACACAGAAAAATACAGTATTACTTTAATTACGACTGTAGCGTTCTCCTTTAAATGTGGTCATGGCTCAGGTTTAGTTAGAGTGAGTCATGCATATTTATGTTGCTGAGAGGCGGAGCCAAGAGGCAGAGTATAAGAGGCAGAGCCTGAGGGGGAGAGAGAAGATCAGAGTTTTGGAAGGAGTTTGATTAGAGAGTTCAGAGATTTATGTGATTGTGATTAGACTGATGAAAATATAGTAGGAGATCTGAGAAGTGATTGACCAGTGACTGGAAGGGAGAAGGAATAGAACTGAATGTTGAAGTGCTGAAACAAATAAGCAAATAAACTAAAGATCTTTCTATTTCATTAAAGAGTGGACCTGATTCTTTCTAAAGGAGTTATGGGGATCTAGGGATCTCCTGGTGGCAGCAGTGGAAGGAAGGAAAGAGTTTGGTTTTGCCCTGGTGTGCTCTGAGGTCTGAGTCTAGGTGGACAGACCAAGGCACGAGTGGGTCCCACGCCACATAGGTACCAGAGGTGCGGGATCCAAAAAGGGTCAAAACGCGACATTTGGTGTCCAGCGGCGGGATACGAAGTAATCCAGTGAAGCCTATTGAAATAATCCAGTGAAGCCTATTGAAGTAATCCAGTGAAGCCTTTATAAAAGAGTTTATTGAGTCAAGGGTACCTTTTAGACAGGATCTGTGGCAATGAGGTTTGGTTCCTGCTAGAGCTTTTGGGAAAAGCTTAGTAGCGAGGCCTCAGAACCCAGATCAGGGGGGTCTAAGATAGGGAACGACTCTGTGAGGAAATTTCTGAGTTTTACCTCAGGATCTGAGGATCAGAGGGCTTGCTGTGAAATCCCAGGCTCTGAGATAGGAGAGCGCTGTGGATAAGGCAGAAGCCAGGTCATAGCAGATCTGAGGGAGAGAACCTAAGGAAAAGGCTTGGATTCTCTGAGAGGGAATTTCTGAGTTTTACCTCAGGATCTGAGGATCAGAGGGCTTGCTGTGAAATCCCAGGCTCTGAGATAGGAGAGCGCTGTGGATAAGGCAGAAGCCAGGTCATAGCAGATCTGAGGGAGAGAACCTAAGGAAAAGGCTTGGATTCTCTGAGAGGGAATTTCTGAGTTTACCTCAGGATCTGAGGATCAGAGGGCTTACTGTAAGTAAAATCCCAGGCTCTGAGATAGGAGAGCGCTGTGGATAAGGCAGAAGCCAGGTCATAGCAGATCTGAGGGAAAGTACTAAAAGAAAAGGCTTGAAATAAATTTATATCAGTAACTGGAAGTAAGATAAGAAAAAAAACAGGTCCTTTAAAAAAATTTGTGAACGCTGCTCTAATCACCTCAGAGAAAGAAAAAAACAAAAAGGAAAAGATGCCTCCCAAACACGCCACAAGGGGGAGTCCTGAGTCTGAAGAGTTACCTCAGGAATTGGAGGGAAATAAGGAATTAAGCCCTCAAGAATTTGAGAAATGGAAACTGGAAAGGGAATTTAAATTTAAGGAACTACAGCTCAGAGCTGAGCAGGAGGCCAGACAATTTGAGCAGGAGGAGAGAAGGAGGGAACAGGAAAGCAAAGAAAGAGCTGAGCAGGAGGCCAGACAATTTGAGCAGGAGGAGAGAAGGAGGGAACAGGAAAGCAAAGAAAGAGCTGAGAAGGAGGCCAGACAATTTGAACAGGAAGAGAGAAAAAGGGAAATGGATTTTCAACTACAGATGAGACAGCTAGAGATTTCTGCTCTAAACAATAATCTTAATAATAACAACAGTGGGGGAGGTGGAATCCTGTCAAAGATAGATGTGAAGAAGTTTCCCCAGTACAAAAGAGGGGACTGTCCTGAATCCTTCCTCATTGCTTTTGAACGCACCTGCAATGACTTTGAAATCAGAAATGAGGATAGAATGATGGTTTTAAGAGCACAGGTTAGCGGAGATCTGGCAGAAATATATGCCCAGATGAATCCCGAGAAGGCAAGAGATTTTGAGGCATATAAAAAGATGGTTTATTCAAGATTTTGTCTGAACTCTGAACACCTGAGGCGGAAATTTCGCTCTCTCTCTAAAAAGCAGGATGAATCGTACTCTCAGTTGGGAGCTAGATTGGCGCAGACTCTGGAAAAGTGGATTGAAAGACAGGAGATCACTTCTTTAGAACAGTTGAAGGATTTAATTGGGCTAGAACAGTTTTACTCCCTATTACCTGGAGAACTACGGTATTTAGTAAGGGACAAGAATCCTAAAAATTTATGGGAAGCGGGAGAACAAACTGATTTGATTAATGCTTACAGGAACCCTAGATTTTCAGAGCTGAGAGTAAATAAACCAAACTGGGACAATAACTATAAAAAGCCTTTTAATAAAAATTACCTCAGCAGGAATCCTGAGAGAGAAGGTCAGGGCGGGACTTCCCCAAAGTTGCCAAGGGCTAGCCCGCCAAAAACATCAAACCCTGAGGCACGGTTTGCCAAAGTACCTCAGAATGACAAAAGGAATTTTAAATGTTTTAACTGTGGGCAACCAGGCCACTTACAATTCCAGTGTAGGCAACCATACCCCAACTTGCAGAGAAATGATTCTCTAACCAAAAAGGTGTATTGTGTCAAGCAAGTGGAATCAGGGGAGGAAAATAGTAGACAGAGACCTGATCCCATAACCACCACCACTTCTACTGACCATGAGGAGGAAGATATTCCTATAGCCCAAGTAGTCCATTGTTTCTATATCAGCAATGACCAGACCCTTCTCAGAAACGCAGGTGAAGAGATAGTTGTGAAAGGAAAGAAGTACATTGCAATAAGAGATACAGGATCTCAAATCTCCATTGTCCATTCCGATTTAGTAGCCCAGGAGGACATTATTCCTGGCAAAGAAATGTCTTTAAAGGGAATTGGGAAGGAAACCGTGGTTTTAAAAGTGGCTGAGATACCAGTAGAATACCAGAATTGGTCTGGAAAGTGGCAAGTAGCTGTGTCAGATGAAATACCAGCAGCTTTTCTCCTTGGTTGGGATTTAATAGAGCATGTCAAGAGTGCGTTAGTGCTTACCCGCTCAAAGGGGGGTCAAAACTCACCCTCTGCAGCTCAAACCGATACAGTAGCAGAGAACCCAAATGATTGGGACTGCAAAATACAACCCTTACTATATGCTTATAGGAGCGTACCTCAAGAGAGCACGGGATTTAGTCCTTTTGAGTTACTGCTAGGACGAGAGACGCGCGGACCTTTAGATTTGCTCCGCATGAACTGGGAAGACCATAGAGAAAGTGACCCAGAGTCAGTGGTAGAAAATATGCACAGGTTGCAAAACACCCTGCAAAGGTCTCTAGAGATAGCCGGAAAGAACTTAAGGGCTGCCCAGACTAAGCAGAAGACCTGGTATGACAAGAAAGCCCGTGAAAGAACTTTTGGGCCTGAAGATGAAGTTCTTTTGCTTAGGCCAGTCAAAGGTCACAAGCTACAATTAGCTTGGGAGGATCCCTATAAAGTAGTGACAAAATTGAACAATGTCAATTATGTGATGCAGAAGGAGGAAGGCCCTGATGCCTTAAAGAGCGATGCATCTAAAGATGTTCGGGAGGAGAAGAGGGAACTGCCTACCCTTTCCCTAGCTGAGCAAGTGAAGCCCCGAGCCAGACTTAAAGATGACGTCACTATAAAACGACCAGCAGATGACATCCTGTCGACAACCGAGTGGCCGATGACCGCCAGTCGACGGAAAAGAGTGCGGAAGAAGGAGCCAGTGGTCAACAGAGGGACTCCTGAGTACCAGCAGAGGTGTGTCCAGCTGAAGGAGATGACCACAACCGGACCAGTCCATGGTGCGCCAGACTACGACGGGAAAGTGAGAGACTTGGACTTTGCAAATTTTGCCTTTGAAACAGAGACTCAGTTCTTGCCTCGAAAGCCCACAATGTTGTCGCAGATGTGCTTTCCAGGAGGCTAGATGAATGATACCAGGACTTTTATTATAAACTGAAATGGACTATAATTCACAGTTAATTATTTATGTAAAAGTTCAGGATCGTGATTTCTGTATGGTTGTAAATTCTGTAAAATGATAAGGTAAGGTATATTATTGATTAGTAGATGATAAGGTAAAGTATTGTATTGATTATTAAATGATAAGGTAATGTATATTATTGATTAGTAGATGAAAAGGTAAAGTATGGTATTGATTATTAAATGATAAGGTAAGGTATTTGGTTGAGATTTAGTAAAAATGTGAAAGTTAAAATGTTATGAGAAAAAAAAAAAGAGTTTAAGCAATTGCACCTGTTTGTTCAGGAGGAAAAATGTGTTTCCCCTCCCAAACAAACCTAAGTAAGGGGGGAGGTCTGTAGCGTTCTCCTTTAAATGTGGTCATGGCTCAGGTTTAGTTAGAGTGAGTCATGCATATTTATGTTGCTGAGAGGCGGAGCCAAGAGGCAGAGTATAAGAGGCAGAGCCTGAGGGGGAGAGAGAAGATCAGAGTTTTGGAAGGAGTTTGATTAGAGAGTTCAGAGATTTATGTGATTGTGATTAGACTGATGAAAATATAGTAGGAGATCTGAGAAGTGATTGACCAGTGACTGGAAGGGAGAAGGAATAGAACTGAATGTTGAAGTGCTGAAACAAATAAGCAAATAAACTAAAGATCTTTCTATTTCATTAAAGAGTGGACCTGATTCTTTCTAAAGGAGTTATGGGGATCTAGGGATCTCCTGGTGGCAGCAGTGGAAGGAAGGAAAGAGTTTGGTTTTGCCCTGGTGTGCTCTGAGGTCTGAGTCTAGGTGGACAGACCAAGGCACGAGTGGGTCCCACGCCACATAGGTACCAGAGGTGCGGGATCCAAAAAGGGTCAAAACGCGACAACGACATCGTTCCATACCTCTGCCTTTTTGTTTGGCTCTTTTTGGGTCTGCATCCAAAGATGCCACACATCCATGGTTTGTCTCATTGGCAGTTGCACATTTTCAGATTTAGTGTAAGTGTAGTATCCAGTACAGTTGTTATTGTGTGAGTAGTTGCATAACATTGCACACCTGGTTCTACAGGTGGCTCTATAACTGCATGTGTGTTTGCACACTCAATTGTGGAACCGTGTAATACAGTGCAACTATAGCAGCAGGAATTTTCACTCTGCTAGTGTTTGTTTTTGTCCAATTTTCAACAAATAATTGAATTGTAGTTTGGCAATTGGCATTTTGTGGTAGTTTTCTAGTTCTTCCATCACTATCTCAAACTTTTGCATATTCTTTATTTATCTTTTCAATAACATCCAAACTGGCATCTGGGCAGGGAAGAAAGACATTCTTTTCAGATGCCATGTCTTATTTGATGAAGTACGTGCGTATAATCTTTTGTAGAATTGCATCATATAGATTTCTTCTGCTTGCAATAACATCTGGAAGAACAGAGCAGTATAGCTTCACAAAGAACTTAAATTTGAAAAGAGTAGTCTGCTCTTAAGGATGACCAACCTTTCATTTTTTTTTTAAAATGCAACTAAATCCAGTTTTTAATTTAATTTTATTCTGCTAGGGTCGCCTGTATGGTTTAAGTCTCAAGTGAATCAAAAGGCAGAGTCTTATGGACTTCATTGGAGCATAGCCAATAGTGAAAGCTATAGGCTTACTTCTGTCTGTGGCTGATGCCAGTGCGTGGATGCAGCTGAGTTGTCTTTATGCTGTGTTGTTAATTAAGGATTTGTTCAGGGAATATGGTATGAGAGCAGTTCCCATAGATGCTATCGCCAAATAAACTTGTTTCAGCAGAGGCATCTTCACAGGTTCACCTCAGTTGTGGAAGAGTTAACAAATCATATACTGTATGCTGTCATGGTTACACAACAGGATGTGAAGTTGTGATATGGGGCTGCCCTCAATAGATTGATGCCTTGCTTTATGCATATGGATGATGTGGCTCAGGGATGTTACTTCATTATATGTATAATCTGCCTTTCCTCCAGTGAGCTCAGGTCAGTGCATATAGCTTCCCCCTTTTCCACTTACATCTTCATGGTAACTCTGTCACGTGGTCAGACTGAGGGAGTTTCTAGCCCAAAGTCTCATGTTGACTCTCTTGCCTAAATGAGGACCACATAGGTCGTATGTCTCCTAAACTGCAGTCTGACCAGCTTCAAATTCAGCCTGCTACAGACATCAACTTGGCAACTGGCCCACAAGAGTAAAAAAAAAGTCTCCAGGTGTGGTAAGGAGTACTTTAATGAACCAAACATATCTTGCATAGTTCTTTCTCAGGAGTTATCTTAAGAGGATGCTGTGTTTTGCAACAGTAGGAAGAGGCAGAAAATGTAGTTGTTTCTGCTTAAGAGTGCCGTAAAGAGTTTTCTTCTTTTTTCCTACTCTTGGTGCATTCTTGCTTTTTTCAGAAACCTTGAAAATCCATCCAGGTGGTTCTTGTCTTCTTTCATTGGCAATATTACTTCTCTCAATGACTTGTTCAATGAATGAGTAGTAGTGAGCCATTTAAACTAGAGTTGGCTTTTGACCATTGTGAAAAATTAATGGACCAAAACATTGTTGGTCACCTATGATGAACTGCCGAATCAATGTTATTCAGGAGCAGTTAGCACTATTGCTAAAGGGAAAAAAAAGGAAACCCTTTGGAGTTTGCTGTAATTGCATGCAAAACAGTGTTCTGTTATCATGTTTATCATGTAAATTATAGTACCACTGATTAATATTTTCATCATTAAAACTCTACCTAGTACATAAATCCATGCAGTAGACTGTGAAAAAAGAGGAAGACTAAATTGTTCTTTCCAAAACCCAAAACCTAATTATTTAAATGTAGAATGGGGTAAGCAAGCTCAGTGAGGCTGAGAGCCATTTTTTCAAATTTGCTGGCACCCTGAGGGCAGTACCCTTGAGGGGCTAGGGGTAGTGGGGTGGAGGTATGATCAAATATGCCAATTTACCTATTTAATGTTTCAATTTAATTTTTTTTGTAAAGGTCCCTATACTATGTTTTAGTTTACTGAAAAATTGGTTTAACTTAATAATAAATAAAAAAAAACCTAGAAAAAGTCCTTTTGCACCCTCTAGTGGCCAGATTTTTAAAAATTAAAAATATTGGGGGAGGAAGCAGGATAGGTAGCTCCTCAAAATATGGCACAAGTGCCCTGGCATCTCCTAGGGGCCCCTAGACACTTTCTAAGTGTGTGTATGTGGGTGCTGTGGACTAAAATGCTTGGGGCCAGAAAATGCCCCTGGGGGATTGCATGCCGCCCATAGACTGCATTTTGCCTCCCCTGATGTTGAAGGATTGTATTAATATTTTATGCAAAAACAAAAGAGAGTGGCTCGTGCTCTGGGGCTGGTGATCTGTGTAACTCTAAATGGAAAGATATAGGCTTGCCAGATCATTCACCCTGCTAGAGGAGATAGGTTTTGTTGTTTACTCTTTAGACTGGAATGTCCAACCTGAGATGTTCCAAGAAATCATTTTTAAGGACAGAGCAGAATTTGAAGAAGAGGGACAGGGGTTAGTTAGTCAGCAAGGGGGGTTAGTTGTAGTAGAACTGCTGGGTAAAGGGGAAGAAGCATTAACATCAGAAGACAAAATATTAGGAAAAGAATTAGAGGCCAGTAGAGTTGAAGAGGACCTACAAGAAGAGGGTTTAGAGAGAGAAGAGGCAGAGGGGCAAGGTTCCTGGGAACAAGTCCCACTATTTGAAGAGACACAGGAACCTGTAAAGTCATAGATAAGTGGAGGGGGGTATTGGGATTGGGCATCAATTAATAAGAAAGAATCAGCTCGAGAGCTTTTTTTTACAGTACAGGTGGGACCAGTGACTCGATTCAGACATGTCTCTGGCTTTATTTATTTTTTTAAAGACTAGGACTTGACTCATGACTTGGACCCATTTTTCCAAGTCGTGTTTTCAAGTGGGTTTTTTTTTTTTTTGTCTATTGCTTTAATAGAGACATATTATTTTAATGGAGTCCGCTGGCCAACCTATTTTTTTCTCAGGGTCTTGGCCCTCAGACAAAAACCCAAACTCACTCCCCTTATATATATATTTTTTCAGGTGGTCCCTCCTGCCTTGTTCTTCCCACCCCCATTCTTCACTGTCAGGCCTCCTCAGCCTACATTTCCCAGCATGCCCCACACATGTTTCCTAGCGTGCACTGTTTTGCTCCTCTTAGCATTCCTTTGCCAGGCAAAAAATGTAGAGGCCAGAGTGATCGATCCCTTTCCGACTTTTTCTAACTGTGCTAACTACAAAGCTGCACAGGAGCTTTGTGGGCGAAAGGCCCACCTTCTTCCTCCGGCTCCTCATTGGCCCCCTTAGTGTGGGGCTCCTTTGGGCTCCTCTGGAGGGCTAAAAGAGGGAGAAAAGAAAAAAGGGGCTGGCTGGGAGGAGGAGATGGAACTTCAAAGATTGTTAATTTAAAAAAATGTTTAAAAATTAAAAGCTTTCCAATAGGGACGTGGGACTTGTACTTGAAGCTTGGGACTTGGGACTTGGTACCAAAGACCCAGACTTGGACTTGAGACTCGGACCCAAAGACTTGTCAACATCCCTGCTATGGGGTCTCTGCCCTATGGAGTGATTGGGAGCCTGCCATGATGTATGTGGTCAGTCAAAACACCCATTTTCAGGAAGACAGATGGGTAAAGGGCAGGAACAAGAAAACATGGGTGTGAAACTCAGAAGGAAGTAGAGGTGAGATCTGAGCCTCAAATGCCACCTCAGTTGTTTGTCCAAACAAAGCATAAAGGGATTTCAAGATCAAAACTACCGTGTTTCCCTGAAAATAAGACAGGGTCTTATATTAATTTTTGCCCCCAAAATGCAGTAGGGTTTATTTTCAGGGGATGTTTTATTTTTTTTCATGTACAACAATCTACATTTATTCAAATTCAGTCATGTCATCTTCTTCTGGTTGCTGCACAATGGTGGAGGGCGGGGTTTCACTTAACTAGGGCTTATTTTTTGGGTAGGGCTTATATTACGAGCATCCTGAAAAATCATACTAGGGCTTATTTTCAGGTTAGGTCTTATTTTCGGGGAAACAGGGTAGCACTTGAAACTGGGCCAGGAGCCAGTGAAAATAGTACAGTATTAGAGTTTACAACACCAGATGCCAGATAGTATTTTTTGCAACCATCATCTCTACCAGCTTATTTTCAAAGGCAATCCAAGTACAGTAAATTGTAGTAATCTAAATAGGACATTCCCAGTGTGGTGTAGTGGATAGAGTGATGGACTAGGACTTTGGAGAATAGAGTTTGAATCCCCATTTGGCCACAGAAACTCAATGGGGGAGTGGAACTGGTAAAACTGCTCCTTAAATATCTCACTTATTTTGAAAACCCTATTAGTAGGACATAGATTGCAGAAAGTATTATGCTTCAGCATCTGGTAAGTTATTTTTTCAAAAGTTATTAGTTGCATTTATCATAACATGGCCCATTGTTAGTTATCTTTATGGTTAGAATTTATAAGATGTATCTCTTTCCTGTTTCTGGAAAGTAGTTTAAAATAGTTCCTTTTTTGTTCTTTAAAACACACATCTGAATGGTACAAAGTACTACCACATGGGAAGAAAATACACTCTTCTTCTGGACAGATATTACTTGCATCATCTGTCAGGTCTTCTTTGGTTTGGATTCCTGCACTGAGCAGGGGGTTGGACTTGATGGCCTTATAGGCCCCTTCCAACTCAATCTATGATGCTATTCTATCTTCCTGTTGATGAGAGGATTCTGGTTTTCTCGATTTGATAGCTTCAAACAGGTTGTATAGTTTGTATAGTTAAAGTGCTTCCTCTCACTTGACTATTTTGATTTGAGTGTGTTAACTATTTATATGTGTTCTTGAGGGAATTAGATATTACATAATGGCTGAAATCCAGTCATAAATTGCAGCTAGAGTGGGCCCAGCGAGGATTTGGTGAGTCAGCTCCTCTGTAAATTACACTGATTCAGTGGGCCTACTTTAACTGCACCTTACTAGTGGATTTCAGCAAGTGTGTCATCATCTGCATCTTTAATGGAAATTTACAGAGTGAAACGCATTAGGTATCACTGAATGCATGAATAAAATCTTTGGTTGAAAGATAGCTTTGGTTTGTACTTTGTGCAGCTTAATGCACTTTGGAAGGGGAACATTTGAAACTGTAAGCATTAGTGCTTCTGCTTTGGAGGCTGAAGTTTGCCATTAGAGTTCTTTTATGCATATTGATAGTGTGAGATAAAATAATGACATATACCTCAAATACTGTATGCTTAGACTATTTTATAGGAAGTGGTTGAAATATTACATGCTTATAAAATGTAAATGAAATGGTAACTGTACAGAAATGATTAGTTTTGTTAGCCCTGGTTGTGAAGCAGGGGATTGGTCACAAGAATGCATGCTTTCTCTTCAGTGTTTAGCCCTTTGGAGTGAATTTCCTTTTATCTCCTACTTTATTCATAATCTAGTTATACTGTATGTTAATGGTGAGATGACTTATGTTCAGTTCAAACTGGGTCCTTCTTAGCTGGCAGAAAACTGCTTCAAACCACAGATTTATTGGCTAAAAATACCCTTAAGATGACATCTGGTTTTAACTACTTAATTTTTGAAAAGTTTCTGATAATTATTGTAACTCAATGTGAAAGCATTTTCTCTAAAAACAACAGCAACAATATACAAAATTTGAGGACCTTCAGCAATTGAACATTTTTTGCTTCGTTTCTGCATATTGAATTTGCAACAGCCTGGTATCTTTGACGAGGAGAGAATGGTGATAAAAATGAAATATGACATGATGCACTAGTGAAAAATTTAGAGCAAAATTTGTTGGTGGGAATTATTAAAAAATGTATTTTATCATAAATAATTATTCCTTAAAAAAACATGATGCCAAGGTATCTTTATGTGTTAATTGGTCTCATTCAGGAACTGATATATACTTGGGGACATAGATAGATGTTTTTACCATGGAAGCCTTTTCAGGTTTCCTGCTGTACCAAGAACCTGTTTTGTTTTATTTCATAGCAATTGAAAGCCATTCAGTACCCAAATGTGATGGATCACTTGTGGTAGGAGGAGGTCACAAGTCTTTTTGACCCTTTGGAAAGAATCACTGCTCTTTTCCTTTGTTTGTGGCCCATGTGGTTCCATGGACTTTCATATTGTCCTCCGTCCTGTTCAGCATCTACATGGGTGAGCTGTTTAAGCTCAGTTCAGTGAAGGCAGAAATCCTATTGATAGGCTAGACCATCTGATCTGGATTTAGGGTTGCAGCCTCTTTTGGATGGGATGTCATTCCCATTAAGATATCTGGTACATCGCTTGGAGGAGCTGTTTGCATGGTGCTCCTTGTAAATGCACAGTTATGTGAGTGGCAAGAGGTGCTCTTGTGTCTTCACTTGCTATGGACCTCCACATCCCAGTGACCTCAGAGGTAAGGTGCTCAATATATCAATGACTAGCCTCTGTCATCTCCTTAGTACTGACATCTTGGACTTGTTTATGCAAGATTTTGTTATTCCTGTTTCTTTATGGTTAGCCTGAACTTTTTGGATGGTACAGCTCCAAAGGTCTGAGTGTTTAGACCTTGTAAATTGAATAATGAGGGGGAAATACCTGCTTTTCTGCATTATCTAAAAGGAATACTGCTAGAGTTAAATCGTTTCATATAAATTGGAAAAAAGCAGCTGATAAAGTTAAACTGGAACGCTGAAAAAGCCCAGCACACATGCAGCTGAACACATCGGTATTAGATCTTTGAAACTCTCTTGGAGGGAGCGTAAATCAATATATGACATGTAATAACAATAACTGTGTGCTGTCAAGTCAATCCTGACTTATGGCAACCCTTTTCAGGGTTTCCAGGTAGAGAATACTCAGAAGTGGTTTATTTTTCCCTTCTTCTGGGGGTGCCCTGGGACTGTTCAGCTTGCCCAAGGCAACACAGGCTGGCTTGCCTTGCAGGAGGCACAGTGACAAATTGAGCTCAAAACCTCTGGCTCCTCCGCCAGATACCTAAACCACTGAGATATCCAGGCATATGGCATGTACTGATCTATAAATCTATTCTTGCCCACAGTGGCACAGAGAAATTCTATATTTGGTGTGATTAATTCTTTTGAGGACACAGTGTACCAGAGCATTGCTTTTAGCATTGCTTTAAGTAGGAGTCTAAAGTTTCTTTGTGGGGAGTTGCCAGTTTAAAGCAACTGCATTCTAGGAAAGCAGCTTCTTCCTTCCTTCCTTCCTTCCTTCCTTCCTTCCTTCCTTCCTTCCTTCCTTCCTTCCTTCCTTCCTTCCTTCCTTCCTTCCTTCCTTGCACATGGCAAAATGTGTGCCTTGAGTTCCTGTTTCTGCCAGCTTAAAGTGTGTTGTTTCATGTCACCAAGTCTACAAATAGAAGGGAACAATGATAAGGACTTATCTGTCTCTGAAACAGGATTTCTCCATTTCAGTTTATTTCTTTTCATAAACAAAAGATGAGAATGGCTCATACCAAATTTATCTCTGCATTACTGCTCAATTTTGAGCACTAATTGTTCTTTCCTAATCCTTCCAGAAGATTCATGTGCATTTCATATGAAAAACAGAAAAGCAAGCTGCTTTAGAATGAGTCTGGGAGAGAACTGTGGAGAGTGAATCATGAGACAGCCAAGTATGACAAGGTCACACATCTCCCTATTCCACTCATTGTCAGATTTTCAAACTCACTATGGTAGAAATAGCAATAGGCAGAGCAGATCTTCTTCCCTCCCTCCTCCAGATGACTGTTCAAGCATCTAAGTCAAGAAAATAGTGTAATATGGACAATAATGAAAAGTATGATCTGGTTATTGTTTGTGTGGGAATCCGATTTTGAAGAAAAAAGAGATATCTCATGTCTTATTTCAGCCTTGGGCAAGAAAAACTCCAAGTAGTGTCCAAACAAGAAAACTACAGGGTAAACAGACAGATCAAGAGAGAAGGTTATGTGTTAAAATGTGACCTCCAATAACAACTTCTGTGCCAGTCCTGCCCTGTGGTTTCAACATCTGAATTTTTGGAGGGCTGTGCCCTACCACTGACTGGCCTTTGCTTTACCACAGCAATTTTTTTGGAGGTTCTGTTAGGAATGTAAATTTTTGCTTTGTGAATGCTGTTTTTATGTGCCCTCAAGTTGCCTCCAACTTATGGTGACCTTATGAATGAGGTCTTATCATTAGCAGTCCTTCTCAAATCTTGCAAACTCAAGGCCATTACTTCGTCAATCCATTTAATATATGGTCTTCTTCTTTTCCTGCTGCTTTAAGCTTTTCTCAGCATCATTGTCTTTTCTAGCTAGTCTCATCTTCTCATGATGTGCCCAAAGAATTGCAACCTTAGTTTCAAAATACACTTTTTTTCTAGAAAGAGTTCTGGCTTGATTTTATCTAGGACCCACTTGTTTGTCTTTCTGCTCTGTGAATAGGCCTGTGAAATTCCATAGTGGTTCGTGGTATATGGGGTTTACATTTCCATCTTCTATCACACCCTTTTTTCAACATTACTTTCTCCATATTCTGCTTGTTGGGCATACACAACTTGGCATGACACAGATAAATACAGATATATAAATACATGCTGCCAAACTATTTATTTCTTCTAAAAATGTTACTACTCACATGGCTTTGCCATGTTGTGATAAAAATATAACCAACCTTGCAAGAAATCTTATTATCTTCATAATGATATTTTAAATTTTTTCCTATGACCTCTTGTGTCCCCTGAAACATGTAATTACTTAAGATTGTGAGCCCCTTATGGATTAAGGTGATATCACTAAAAGAGAAAAACTGTTTTAAGCTGCTCTGAGGGCCCAGGATAGAGTAGGATGTAGATGGGGTGTTAGTAGCTGGCAATTATAGACTCATCAAAAAACTACTGTTATTAATGTTTGAGCATCCCTCCATCTTTCCAGTCCCAGGCTGATGCTGGGAGGTTGTAAAGTGACCTTTTGAAAAGTTTTGTGATAATAAAGTTTAATGGACATTTGACATTAATGCCAATCTAGAAATGTCAGCTGAAGCTCTACCAAGTTTCCTGAAGACTGGCATTCTCTAGAGCAGGCTTTTTCTAGATTACCCTGTGGTTGCATGCTTCTCCTTCGAACAACTTTACCACTGTTCTGGCAAGCTCTTCTTGGTGCCAATATTGAGCACAGCAAGGAGCTTAGCTGTTTTATATTCAGGGGGAAAAAACCCAGCACTTGTTTTAAAGATGAACACTTGGTAGAACACTATGCTCCAGACTTCGAAACTATGTGAGGGAGGGGCAAGTTGCTCCTCAATACCCTTTTATTTATTTTTGCATTGCCCCCTTGATCGTCATCTTGTGTGAGAATTAAAGGTTAAAGTACACATAATGCTTCATGTTCCATTAGTTTTCAGTGCCAGTGGGAGTTATTTCCAAAGGCTGTAGCAGGGTAGGGAAGAAGGAGATTTCTATCAGGATCATGACTGGAGAAGGGAAGCTTTCAACCAGACCTTGGTTTTTTTTTTTTTAAAGAAGCATGTAGCATTATTCATCACTTTGTGGCAGCAAGGTTATCATGATTGTTACCATTGTCCATGAAAGTAATTAATTGCATTGTGCATTATTAAAGCTTCATGTTGTTGTTACAAGCATACTAGAAAAACACAGGGGGAAAAACATCTCCACTTATGCACATACTCAGTGGCTTGTTGAAGGGAGTGATGGGTTGTGGAGTGCTTTAGAGGTGGAGGATGCTGCTGTAAGGCACCTGATGGCCTCCCGGGGAGAGGGAATGCCCCACATCTGGCCACACCTCTGGGGTGAAACTGTGAAGCCCAAATCTGGCAAGATGCTTCATCCTGCAAAGATTGTCTTCATCCTGGAGACACCTTTGACTTTGCCTCCTTGCACCATAGCATGCCTACTGAATTGCTGCCTAGTGGTGGGCATATTTTTCACCTTCCCTGGGGTATCCCATGCAAAAGCCACTGTAGTTGGCTGTTTGTCTCCCCCTTTTTATTTTTGTTTGCAATTATACATGTTCACTGCTTCTTTCACCCATTCCTTGTCATGTTATTTCCCATTGTCTGGTTGTTGTTTGGTATATTGGGGGGCAGAAATGAGAATGGCAGCAGGCAGGCAGGTGTACTTAATAGAATGGTTGCATGACTCAACGAGCTCACTGACACATGTAAGGGAATGACTTGGGTGGCATCCAAGGCTTCGAATATGCGCATAGGCTTCCTGTAGGGCAAGTCTGGGAAGTCCATAAGCTTTGGTTGGTTTACCCCCGGAAGGTGGCATGGAATAAGATGGATACTGGATTCCCTCCTTCACTCAACCTTCTTTTGTTTTTGGTTGCATTTATATTCTCAATAAACTTGTTTTCTCTACCCAATATACATGGTTTTGCTCCTTCATATCTCACCTGCAACTGTATGTTGGCTAATTTTGATATTGAACCTTGAAAATACAAAAGGCTAAACAGAATGATATGTCCCTTCCCACTTAGGATCTACAAGAGAATGGTATGAAAAATTCCTCTAAAAAGGCCTTAAAATGTCCTTTAAAAGTAACTTTTGAAAGTAGCTAGAAAATATTGCTTGTTGCACCAAAAAAGTAAACCTCAGATGACTTATGACATTACTTTTAAATTTAAACCTCAATTTCCCAGGGCAACTAGTTATATGTAAAATGTTACTTGTAACCACTTGCTTTTCTTTTCCTAAAGACCAGTTATAAAACAAAGCAACCCAATTTGCAAATTATGCAAGATGACAAAATCTCATAATGTAACATTCAGATGCTTTTGGTAATTAAGGAATTCCTAAAGGCAGGGCACCTATAATGTATACATAGTTTGGCCCTTAGTAAAGACTTTAGGCTAATGTATTTTTCATGTCACCTTTTTGCCTTTGGCCATACCCAGCAGTGGAATGAGAACAGCACCCTAAAAATTGAATTTGGCTTTCCCCAGCCTTGCAGGAAAGAGTGAAGTACTACTGATGTGAATGGTTTGCTTCCAAGATGCAGCTGAATAGAGTCATGTGGAAGAATTTTCTCTAGCATGCTAACTAGAATGAAAGAACTCATTATTTCACACCCATTCTCAATCACTACCACACCATTGCCATCAGCAGAGCAAATATTCCAGTGCAGTGCTAGAGACAGAGGGTCTTGAGTGTTGGAACATTAATGTCTCTGTATTGGTAGTCTTAGCCTGGTATGAAGTTTCGAAACCGGAAAACCATTATTTGCACTTTTCATATTATAATGTCGGTGGGAAAGTGAAAAAGGTCTCTTGCAAAAAAGGAGACTGAGAAATTATTCCTTATTGCTATTACCACCCTAGTTTCTTGCTGGCTTGTTTCAACTGGCCTCTCTATCACCTCTCTCCACCATTTTTTCCTGACTAGTGCCTTGTATTTTAAAGTTGTTTTAGAAAGATTCCTCCATCCCTCATGCTGAGAGGTAAAAAAACTTATTTTATTAAGCAGTGACATGACATGGATGTGAAAAACAAGAATAAAGCAAAGTGTGCTGCTTATATACCATCCCATAGTGCTTAAAGCTCTCACTGGGTATAATTTGATTATGCAGGCTGCTTATGGCCCCCCTCCCAGTGAGCTGGGTACTCAGTTTACCAACCTTGGAAGGCTGAGTTAACCTCAAGTTTTCCAACCCCGGATCAAACTCAGGTCGTGAACACAGTCTTCACTACAGTACTGCAATTTAACCACTGTGCCACTTGTTGTTGTTTAGTCGTTAAGTCGTGTCCGACTCTTCGTGACCCCATGGACCAGAGCACGCCAGGCCCTCCTGTCTTCCACTGCCTCCCGGAGTTGGGTCAAATTCATGTTGGTAGCTTCGATGACACTGTCCAACCATCTCGTTCTCTGTCATCCCCTTCTCCTCTTGCCTTCACACTTTCTCAGCATCAGGGTCTTTTCCAGGGAGTCTTCTCTTCTCATGAGATGGCCAAAGTATTCGAGCCTCAGCTTCAGGATCTGTCCTTCCAGTGAGCACTCAGGGTTGATTTCTTTCAAAATGGATAGGTTTGTCCTGTTTGCAGTCCAGGGGACTCTCAAGAGTCTCCTCCAGCACCACAGTTCAAAAGCACCAATTCTTCGGCGGTCAGCCTTCTTTATGGTCCAGCTCTCACTTCCATACATCGCTACAGGAAAAACTGTGCCACTAGGCTCCTAGAATAATAACCTTTCTACTTTTCAATGAAGATTTACAGTCTTCATACCTCTGCTTTTAATGTGCCCACTTTTGTCTTCTTTCTCTGAATGTATTTTACTGCCTTTTTTCTGCTGTTCTTTTTCTTTATTCTATTACTGTAGAAAAACCATCTTAATGCACCATTTACGTTTAAAATTTTAAAGAAACTGTATTTACTTTTGTAGACTTCTATCCCTTGATTCAGGTAGCTGAGTTAAGCACAAACTGATGATTTCTTTGCTTTCCTGTCTTCTAACATGATGTGCTCAGCGTAGTCTATAGATTTTTTTCTGTTTCAAAACTCATTTTATTTATTTATTTTTTTGCTATCAGATATGTTCTAATGGTGAACTTCAAAGAACAGAATGCACAGCAGAAACTGTATCTCAGCTTGAACTTGAAAGAGAATTTCAAACTTTGAAGAGAACTTTATGCCCAGGATCCAGCCAAATCCAAACTTTCCAAGCTTCTCACTTCCAAAGCCAATGTTGCTGATTTGGTCATCAGTTCTGAGTTCCAAGTATTTTGCATCCAGTTAAAAGTCCTACTTTTCTCCTACATATCTCAGCTCCATTTGCAAAAGCAAACTCCAAACCAGTTCTGGAGGGCTTTCTATTCATCATGATGGCTACATGCAACATATATGTTTGGAGGAGTTTTGCCTCTGAATTTGACATGTATAGGATAGCTCAGTGAGTTAGGTATCTGGCTGCAAAGCCAGAGGTTCTGAGTTCAATTGTGCATCCCAGAGGAGCCAACCTGTGTGACCTTGGGTGAGCCGCACAATCCCAAGAAGCCCCCAGAAGAAGGGAATGGTAAACCACTTCTGAGTATTCTCTACCTCAGAAATCCTGAAAAGGGTTGCCATAAGTCAGAATTGATTTGATGGCACTTGATGAGGAAGAGAATAAACTGTAAGAGAATGATGTTGCCCTACTTTCAAGATGCATTTAAATGGCCTCTGTTGCAAGTAGGTTGGAGGTCTCGAGATACTATGGAATTATGTTTATTGTCAAAATGTCCAAGGGCATTTTATGGCCTGAGTGTATTTTAGCAATAGACATTACTTCCTGCCATCTTGGGTCGTATCTCCCCCATGAGTATGTTTTGTAGAGATGCCTTCTGGTTTTCACATATTCTTTTTCTTGCTTTCATCTCCAGTGAAGTGCAGTCCCTGAGAACTGGGACTGCCAGTTTTGGAAAATAGCCCTTGAGACCCTTTCCAAAACGGAGTCAGTCCCCATTGTTTCCCTTTCCTTGTTTTACAAAATATATCACAAAAACCCATGGTATTCTACACCCCAAATTGCTCTTCTCCCTGCTCCTTAGACTTTTTTTTTTGTATAGAGATGAAAACAAATACAGAAAATACTCATATGACTTCTTCACACACTCCATAATTAATGTCATGTAGTTCATGGCTACAAAGTGTGGAGATGGCTTTTAGATTAGTTCATGGAGGGCCAGGTGCATCAGCATCTGTTGTCCATGACGTCCTAATGTAGCATCTGTGTTCAGGTTCAGGATACCTTAAGCTGAGGATAAAAGCATGAAACGTCATTAGAATTATGCCCTACTTAGGAGCCCCAGAGGGATTCAAATGACATAGATCCCCCTCAATTTATTTTCCCTTTTGCTTTTTCCCACAAAATAGAGACGTGTTCCCCCCACTCATCATTAGCTCTGATCCCTTGTATTTTTTAACCCTGGAATGGGTAAACTGTGTTGCTCCCTATGTTCTTGGACTGCAACTCCCAGCATTCTCCATTGTTATCTGTGCTAGTTAGGACTAATGGGAGTTCCAGTAAAACAACAGGGCCCCCACAAAGCAAAAGCAAAGTGTGCTGTTTATATACCACCCTATAGCACTTAAAGCACTCTCTGGGCGTTTTACAAGTTAACTATGCAGGCTACACATTGCCTCCCCAGTGACCTGGGTACTCATTTTACCGACCTCGGAAGGATAGAAGTCTGAGTCAACCTAGAACCGGCTACTTGGGATTGAACCCCGGGTCATGACGTGAGCACAGTTTTGGCTGCAGTACAGCATTAGGCACTTTGTCCATCCTTGCTTTAATCCATGCAATCTAGTCCCAGTTTTTATCTGTTCAGTTCACAATCTACGTATCTTCAAGCATGGCTCTTTTTCAGACTATTTCAGAAGAAGCTTGACTAGAATGCTGCTTTCTTCAGAAGGGTAAACCATTTGCAAAATTTCAAGTGGAGAGCTGCTGTCCCATCACCAGCAAAGCATCCATATCCCAATTTCCAACATGCTTCCATCTCTTGCTTGTCTTTCTTTAAGTGTCTTGGAACATGATGTTGATAAAACAATTATCAGAAGTTCACAGAAGCTGGGAGAGAACTCTATGGATTATCTTTTCGTTTCAGCTTGGAGTCTTAATTCCCCAAACCATGCTAATTAGATACATGCATATTTTCACAGAGTTAGGAATGCATTAGTCTGACCTCTTTTGCAGCAGTAACACATGTCTATAGAGAACATTTTGAATAATAATTTGAAGAACAATTTTAGAGCTTTTAGTGATTTGCTTTGTTTTTTCATTCTCTCTTTCCTCTTCTTACCTGCTTTTACTTTGTTTTTTTACTCTGGATTGCTGATTTCAGCTTGTCTATTTGATCATATGCCATATCTTATGGGCCTTTTTTGGTGTGTTTATAAGCTGCCCGGATATTTTTGACTGCTGGATGATCTGAAAGTATAATAAATAAATAAGGTTAGAATGCTGGAACATCAACCTTATGAGCAGTGAATATGGATCTTACCTGGAAAGAATTTAGAAGCACACTTCGGACTGTCAGACATGCTTATGTCCCTTTCTTTATCCATAACTGGGGTTTGGAATAAGCTCTTTTCAGTACATATAAGACAATTGTTAAATGCATCCTCCTTATTCCCTCTTTGCATTTTGTCATGAGGCTATACTCTAATAATGGAACTATATGGACAGAACAGCACAAGCCTTTCACCTTTGTCAGGAATAAATAATGTTTCAATTATTCTATAGGGGATACTCTATCACACTTATATTGATGTATAAAGATTGCATTTGTTTGCTTGCTGCAGGAAATGTGTGATGACTAATTGGAAATGTGAGGAAGCTAAAAGAAAAAAAAATAGTCTTGACACCTAAATGTCACACAGCTTTACATTAGCAAATTGACTCTCCGTTTTTTCCGTCTGGGGCTTAAGATCCTGAGAAGGCTTATAAATAAATTTTCAGCAGGGTTCTTGCCTCAACAAACAGTCTGTGTGGTAAAGTATTTTGTTTCAATTTTTAATGTAAGTCATTCAGAAAAGAATTAGCAAGAGAGAGGGGGTCAGTACAAGCTGACAGTTTGCAGCTCTATAAATGTGTGATGCTGTGTGACAACTGAATTTTTAAAGTTGTATTTGGAACAATAATACCTGACAGGAATGTAATAATTCAAATGGAACAAGAGATAATTGTGCAGGTTGCTTACCTTTGTGGGTGCATCCTTTCAAAATCTATTTTCAAATGATGTAAGACAATATGCTAACACAATTAACATTAATAGGGTTGACCTTTTGGATAGGTGGAATGTCAGTGAACCTTTTGTATACACCTCTGTAGAGTCTCAGATTGCATGTAAAATAAGTTTTGTGATCAGGATTGTAAAACTTGTTGATCTACATTTCACCAGGCACGAAAGGTTCTTACTGAAATTATTTTAAAACTATACTTATCATTCAGGGCCAAGCTATATAAGATTGCAACTCTGAACTTAGAAACAGAGCTTCCTTAAGAAGTAAAGGACATTTGATTATTCTACCATGAGGCTTCTGCAGCTCTCTGAGTTGCAAATAAGCTTGCTTTTTCTTTTTCTTTTTTTTTTGGTGATGGGTCCTCAGAAGGCAAACAGTAGTTTAATTTGCTCACCCAAACCCCAATAATATTGTCTCAACCATTTCACCAGGCTACTTTACCTGATTTAACTTCTGGAGTAACATCCTATGTGTGTATACTAGGACTACATTAATTAGGCTTTTTTTGTTAATTGATTTTGACAGGTCCCACACATTAATCAAGAAAGATCTAATGGTTAGGCTGTAGTTAATGAAATTAGTTCAAAATTGAGAACTAGGAGCATCAGTTTTCAAAGCCATTTATGAATACATAGTCTCTTGTTAATTTACAGATATATAGCCCCTTTTCCCTCTGTGCTGTTGAAACATGATCTGAAGGATTAGTTTATTAAAGAAAAAGAGACCAAGAAGTCTGTGAATGAGCAACAGAATCTAATGTTGTTAATACCCTGTTTCCGTTAAGGATGTTGCACAGAGTCCTGCCTCCCTGTAACCTAAAGATTATTAGACGCCAAGCAAGAAGATTTATGTCCAGATGGTTCTTTGATCAATGAAGCTAAAATGTGATTGATAACATGATGCTAGTATACTAACCCGCAGATCAGTTAATAATTTCCTTATGGTTTTTGTTTTGTTGTTCTAGACACTACCCAAAGCAGTCCTTTACTACCGTGGCCGACACACCTGAAAATCTTCGACTGAAACAACAAAGTGAACTGCAAAGTCAGGTGATCTGTGAATTGTTGTTGTTGCTTGTTTTTATTGTTATTGTTATTATTGACAGTTGAGGGCCATCCTTCCAAAGTAGTCCCACATTGATTTTAGCACAAGGGGCATTTGTAGATCACTTTATTTTTTTCGTCTATACAAGGAACTCTAATATCTTTTGGTCATAGATACATGCTTTGCTCATAGATACATGCCTTTATGTGCCCAGTAACAATTGTTATATTAGAACTTTTGGGCTGTGACAGTGACAGTGCCTCCATTTGACTACTTCAGAATAGGTTCAGGATGGGTCTATCTTGCCTGCACCTCAAGTGTGCAGGAGCAGTGGGGGCACCCTGCTTCCTAGGTACAGTGGGCCCTTGTGGCCAAAAAGGGATGCTTGGTGTCCCAGTGCCCCTCTTCAGGAGAGGTACTTACGCGGAATAGTCTTTCCTGCTGCTACATCTGTCTCAGGACTTTTCGTACTGCAACTCCCAATATTGCCAGCCAGTGTAGCCAAGTAGCTTTCCTAAGCTTTGATCCATCCTGTGTCCCAGGTTAAGTGTGCTGCATCTTGAGGTAGGTACATGGAAGAGAGGAGATGTGGACAATAGGAGCACTTCTGGTATCCATGAGTGTATTGTGCCTTCTTAGTTGAACATGCTATATACTGGCTGGGTAGCTCAGTGAGTTAGGCATCTGGCTATGGAACCAGAGGTTGGGGGTTTGATTGTCCATGGTGGCTCCGTGGAGAAGAGCCAGCCTGTGAAACCTTGGGCAAGCTGCATGGTCCGAGAGCACCCCCAGAAGAAAAGAATTGTAAACTACTTCTGAGTACTGTATAGACAGAAATGCTGAAAAGGGTCTGCATAAGTCAGAATTGGCTTGATGACCCATAATTATTATTACTTGGACTGTGGAAAGACACTGATCCTTGTATGCACCTGCTTGGGGCACATGTAAAGTCCCTTTGGAGTTAGCAATGAGATGCTTGTGCATTTCTTTTTTTAAAAAACAACAACACTGTCCTGATAAGAAGAATTATGGACTGGTTATAACTGTGATTTCTTGGTTCATCTGAGTGTGTAACCAAAGTAGGCAGGCCATATCTTACTTACAGTCTAAATTTTACACAAAAATCTGCCTCCATCTTGTCTTGACACACATTCCAAGAGTGCAAGTTATTTGCATAAAGTGAACTAGGAGGGCTGAAATGGTGTGGATAAGAAATATATATGAGCTTTCTTATGAAGCTATTGGCTGCCTACCTGCAATATTGTGTGCATGTGTGTAGAAAGAAAAAGGATCTGGATCTGGGCAATACTGGGCCCATGGGAGACTTCATGTGGGTATTGTACCTATAGCAAATTGTACCTTATGACTAAGAAAAAATAATATAAAAGTGATGTTAAAGAGATCTTCCCATAAATGTACCAAACCAAGTGTTTACTCATCTATTTAATTATACCACACACACTCTTGGTTATAGTTTAAATTTTAATGTTTTGATGTACTAGGTTTATGAATAATTTAGTTCCACTGTTCCATGCATTGTGTGCAAAATGCCTTATTGTTTTAATACAATTCTAACTTTGTTGAATACATCTGTGCCACTCTTTGATCAAGCCCTACAGATCAAGTTGTCCTGGATAGCTTCGTCCAACAACTACATCCTACTGAAACATGTATATAGGGTCTTTGCTTTGCTTTGTTTTGCTTTTTTTTTTTTGACAATGCAGTGAACTGGAAAAGCATGGAAGCATGACGCAATTAGTCACTAGGGTATTTTTATGATCTTGCATCTATTCATTGTAGGTGAGAAAAAATTGCCTAGGGACACAAACAAATGCCTAGTAATCACATTCATACCTCCCTATTTGCATATTTTCCTCCCTCCTGTTAGATAATTATTTTAAAATCTAACTTGTATAGAATATTGTTTTTTTTTCTGCATAAAATGTGAGTCATTTTAAAACATGAAGTGGAGAAGAACATCTGAGGGAATCTTTTGTTCTATACTGACTGTGGAATGGACTGCCTTGTAGGAGAGTGGATTCTCTCACGTTGGAGGTTTTTAAACAGAAGTTAGATGACCCCCTTTGGCAGCGGGGTGGATGTGATGAGGTAGGGAGTGGGAGGTCTCTTCTATTCCTACAGTTCTAAGATTTTGTATTCTGGATATTTTTTTGCTCACAAGGTTAGCCTGCAAGCTTAATACATCTAGGTTTCAGAGCTGCAACTGATGAGTCAGTTGTCCGTTGAGCGTCAGATGATAAATTAATAAGACAACCAGAATTTAATTTACATTAGTATTGTTGTTCATGTTGCTGGTGTGAAAGTTTCTATGTGTTATGTGAAACCATGATGTGAAAGTAGAAAATGTAGCTTTATTTAGAAAGAATTACGTATGAATCAAGGGTGTGTTGTTGACAACTGCAATAGCAGAGGTACAAACATCTAAAGCAGGGGTCATCAACCCCCGGTCCGCGGCCCTGCACCGGTCCGTGGGCTTCCTTTAACTGGGCCGCGGACACGGATCTCCGCCCCCGCACGCACACATGGGGAGGCGTGTCGCGCTTGCGGAGGGGCATGTCGCGCTTGTGCGCATGCGCACGAGCGCAACACGGCCACCCGCAAGCGTGACACGCCCACCCACTCTCAAAATCTGCCTGGCTTCTAATTTCAGCCCAACCTGGAGCGGGAGCAGCAGCGGCGGCACCTACTTGGCGAGTGTGGGGCTTCCTCCCCGCCTCGTAGGGGCTGGGTCCCACCTGCCCCCCCCGAAGCGCCCACGCGTCCAGAAGGGGAGCCCTCTCCCTGCCCGGCAGTCTTCTCCCTCAGGGGTTTGGCGCCACCGGGGCTTCTGCTTTTATCTCTCTCTCTCCCCGCTCTTCGCGGGTCACCTGGCGAGGCTGCTGCTGCTGCCGCCTCGTCCTCTCTGCAGCTGAGGTGAAGGAGGGCCCCCGCTCTCAACCTGGCCGCGCGCTTCTCCTTCCTCCCACCTGGCGCTCCTCCGCTCCCTGCCCAGACATGCCATGGGAGGGGGTGATGCCGAGAGAACAGCCTTCTTGTGCGCGCTCCCCTCCCCGTCTCCTTTCGCAACCTGCCGCGGAGAGCTGGCGCCTGTCCATCCGTCCGTCTTGACGGTCTGTCGCTCGTTCCCTCCCTCTCTCTTCCTTTCCTTTTCCTTTCCTGCTGCTGCTTGTTTGCCGCCACCCGCCGGGGCCGAAGAGCCGCGGCCAACAAGGAACAAGGAACAAACAAAAAGTATATGACTTCTGAATCACCCATCCCCTTCTGCCTAATGGCAGACTGAAAAAGGAAAAAAGGAAATTCAATTTTTAAGCAAGGAACATCTTAATCCAACACGTTCAATTGAAGAGACAGTGGTCTTCTCATCCCTTTCCTATTAGAGGCTGGATGTCATTGTGGCCATTCCGACCATGCATGCAACAACTCTAAACAATGATATTGTGTTGTATCCAGACCAATAATTGATTATTCTTCCTGCACTGCTTCTTCCATTCATTTTACCTTTTACCTGTATGATCAGCGGTAACAATCTGTCACAGATTGCTACAAATACCATCTCCATCTGCAGCTCTTGGAAACTTCTGTTTAAAATTGATAAGGGTCCAACCCTTGGATCTCTATCCTTCAGGATCAAGAGAAAGAGGAGAGCTTTTTTTTCTTATGTCCAAATGGGAATGCCACTAGTTTGATGTTTTCTTGATAAATCAGCAATGCTGATCATGTGAGCCCTGTCTCGGTAATTCACTTCTTGTGTGATAAGAGGCAGAATCAGTAGGAAATCAGTATAGTGTCAGGCCTGTGATTATTCTTGTGGATATCCTACATTTGGAGGGGTGGGAGATGGAACTTTGCTAGTGGCAGTCAAGACTGCTTTTGGGATGAACTGTGGAGCTGTTGAAAAAGAATGCAAAAGAGAAAATGTAGAGGAGACATGTAAACTGTCTGGAAAGCATTTGAGAATTTTTGTAGTTAAAATATTCCGCTGCGGTCCCTTGTTGACTATTGACACTTTGGAATATACAGTAATACTATGAATTTCCAAAACACTGTAGATTTATTCACATGATATTTTAAAGTTCATGAAATTAATATTCAATGTTTTCCTCCACCACTGTTATTTAATCTCTGCCCACCCACTCCCGAAATAAAGAGACGGACACAGGTGTTGGAGTTAACTAGGGCCACACTTTATTGCTTTTAACCTCCAATCACTCTCATCCTGCAGAGGGGCCTGGACGTCATGTGGATCCCTGGGGCAGGCTCTAGGGGTATCTCTTACCCCCTCTCCAATCCTAAGTGGGTGAGTCCCAAGCCCCTGGTCAGAGCTGTCCCCTGAACAGCTCGTACCCAGCTGGCCACAGACTGGGAAGAAAAACCTCCCTATCTGCCGTCCATCCAATTGTCTAGAACTAAGACATGCAATGGATGGGACTATACCTTATTCACCCCTCATCCCAGCAAGTGAAACGCTAGATCCTGGTTGCTGTGATGCTGGGTGTAGTAGGACCCCATGTGCTTTTTGGGAGCTCACTGAAACTCACCTTCTCTTCCGCACTACCTGACAGTTTGACCTATTTAAACGTGACTCAAACCTAGAATAGCCCTCAGAATCCCATGGGTAAACAGTGTGGGATAGGCAAAAATACGTCCACCCACCTTTTATATGCCAATCAGGTGAGATGGACCCAAAATTCCTATCCGGCCCCGAAGCGACCACCTCAGCCACACTGGACCCAGGGCGGGCAGATTAACTCAAAGGAAAAAGGGCTGGCTGGGGGCAGAAGGATCTTATAATTGCACCTACATCCAGCCCCAGCACAGCCTTGTGGGAAGCGCCAATTGGTGCCTCTACCTGTCTATGTCAGATCAGGAGACGTGAGAAAAATAGTTCCAAGCCAGCATATGAATCCACGCCGGCAGAGGTATACATTGCCCACCAGCTCCAGAAATACAGAGATGGACTCAAGTGTTGGAGTTAACCAGGAACACACTTAACTGATTTTAACCCACCCCTTGAGGGGTGGGTTGTGGGGGGCATGTTATAAATGGTGTGAGGGATTGGTTAGGGCTGTTGGGCATGTGGGGCATGGAAGGGATGAGGGGAGTGCATAGTGGGATGCTTTTTGTCCATGTGGGGCAGAGGAGTCGTCATGTGGCATGGTGTGGGATTGGGAGGGGAGGATCTCCTGTAGGGGAGCCATACGGCTGGGAAGAAGGTGGAGTGTGTATGTATGAGAGGGGAGTTGGGTGGGTCTAGAGGTGATGGGTTTTTTTTTGAAAAAGTAATAGTATGTCTGGGTATGTGCATATGAAGAGCAATGATGGGGGATTGTGGGTAGGAGGAGAAGAGACATGTTCTGTCGGTTGCTGGAGGGAGGGAGGTGTGGGGAGGGCAGGTCAATGTGATAGTGGATGAATTCAGATGTAGGGACTGAGTGGGGGGGGTGAAGATTTGGCTAAGGAGTGAGATGGAGACGAAATGTGTGAAGTATATATGGGAGAGAGCAGGTCTGGATAGGACCTTGTGTTCCTCCCAAACATTTACTAACCTCTCCTGCCAACAACCTATTTTGTTGTTTAGTCGTTAAGTCATGTCCGACTCTTCGTGACCCCATGGACCAGAGCACGCCATGCCCTCCTGTCTTTCACTGCCTCCCGGAGTTGGGTCAAATTCATGTTGGTAGCTTCAATGACACTGTCCAACCATCTCGTCCTCTGTCGTCCCCTTCTCCTCTTGCCTTCACACTTTCCCAACATCAGGGTCTTTTCCAGGGAGTCTTCTCTTCTCACGAGGTGGCCAAAGTATTGAAGCCTCAGCTTCAGAATCTGTCCTTCCAGTGAGCACTAAGGGTTGATTTCCTTCAAGATGGATAGGTTTGTTCTCCTTGCAGTCCAGGGGACTCTCAAGAGTCTCCTCCAGCACCACAATTCAAAAGCATCAATTCTTTGGCGGTCAGCCTTCTTTATGGTCCAGCTCTCACTTCCATACATCACTACTGGAAAAACCATAGCTTTGACTATGCGGACCTTTGTTGGCAAGGTGATGTCTCTGTTTTTTAAGATGCTGTCTAGGTTTGTCATCGCTTTCCTCCCAAGAAGCAGGCGTCTTTTAATTTCATGGCTGCTGTCCCCATCTGCAGTGATCATGGATCTCAAGAAAGTAAAATCTGTCACTGCCTCCATATCTTCCCCTTCTATTTGCCAGGAGGTGATGGGACCAGTGGCCATGATCTTAGTTTTTTTGATGTTGAGCTTCAGACCATTTTTTGCGCTCTCCTCTTTCACCCTCATTAAGAGGTTCTTTAAGTCCTCCTCACTTTCTGCCATCAGAGTGGTATCATCTGTATATCTGAGGTTGTTGATATTTCTTCTGGCAATCTTAATTCCGGCTTGGAATTCATCCAATCCAGCCTTTCGCATGATGTATTCTGCATATAAGTTAAATAAGCAGGGAGGCAATACATAGCCTTGTCGTACTCCTTTCCCAATTTTGAACCAATCAGTTGTTCCATATCCAGTTCTAACTGTTGCTTCCTGTCCCACATATAGATCTCTCAAGAGATAGATAAGGTGGTCAGGCACTCCCATTTCTTTAAGAACTGGCCATAGTTTGTTGTGGTCCACACAGTCAAAGGTTTTTGCATAGTCAATGAAGCAGAAGTAGATGTTTTTCTGGAACTCTCTGGCTTTCTCCATAATCCTGCGCATGTTAGCAATTTGGTCTCTAGTTCCTCTGCCCCTTCGAAATCCAGCTTGTACTTCTGGGAGTTCTCGGTCCACGTACTGCTGAAGCCTACCTTGTAGGATTTTGAGCATAACCTTGCTAGCGTGTGAAATGAGTGCAATTGTACGGTAGTTGGAGCATTCTTTGGCACTGCCCTTCTTTGGGATTGGGATGTAGACTGATCTTTTCCAATCCTCTGGCCACTGCTGAGTTTTCCAAACTTGCTGGCATATTGAGTGTAGCACCTTAACAGCGTCATCTTTTAAGATTTTAAATAGTTCAACTGGAATGCCATCACCTCCACTGGCCTTGTTGTTAGCCATGCTTTCTAAGGCCCACTTGACTTCACTCTCCAGGATATCTGGCTCAAGGTCAGCAACCACACTACAGTGGTGCCTCAACTTACGACCATAATCCATTCTAGAAGATGTGCATAACTCGAAATGGTCGTAAATCGAAGCACCATTTCCCATAGGAATACATAGAAACCCCATTAATCCGTTCCGGCCGGAAAAACAACAACCAATAAATAAATAAAATAAAATAAAACACTGGAAGCCCCATAGGAATGCGCTGTGGCCAAAAAACAAACACACCAAAACAAACAAACAAACAAAAAACACAGCCAGCCCCAGCGGAACGCTATGGGGCTGGGGAAAAACACTCAACCCCCCCCAGCCAGCCCCAGCGGAACACAATGGGGCTGGGGGGGGGAACACAATGCTCCCAAACACAGCCAGCCCCAGCGGAACGCAATGGGGCTGGGAAAAAAAACACAACCCCCCCCCACACAGCCAGCCTCAGCGGAACGCTATGGGGCTGGGAAAAAACACTCAAAAACAAACCCCCACACACAGCCAGCCCCAGCGGAATGCGATGGGGCTGGGAAAAAAACCCACAAACCCCCCCCCCCCCACAGCCAGTCCCAGCGGAACACCATGGGGCTGGGAAAAAAAAACACAAAAACACCCCCCACATGCACACAGCCAGCCCGAACGCGATGGGGCTGGGGAAAAAACCACACCAAAACACAAAAAACATCACAGCACAGGAGGGAAGGCAGTAAAACTAGAAAAAATAAACCAAAACCAGTTTTGATCTCTTACCTGGTCGGTGTCTTGGGCTGTATAAGGAGGGAAGGTGGTAAAAATGGAAAAAATAAACCAAAATTAGGTTTGATCTCTTACCTGGTCAGTGTCTTTACCTGTATAAGGAGGGAAGGTGGTAAAAATGGTAAAAATAAACCAAAATTAAATTTGATCTCTTACCTGGTTGGTGTCTTGGCCTGTATAAGGAGGGAAGGCAGTTAAAAAGGAAGAAATAAACCAAATTTAGGTTTGATCTCTTACCTGGCCGGTGTCTTTACCTGTATAAGGAGGGAAGGCAGTTAAAAAGGAAGAAATAAACCAGAATTAGTTTTGATCTCTTACCTGGTCAGTGTCTTTACCTGTATAAGGAGGGAAGGTGGTAAAAATGCAAAAAATAAACCAAAATTAGTTTTAATCTCTTACCTTCTCAGTGTCTTTACCTGAATAAGGAGGGAAGGCAGTTAAAACGGAAAAAATGAACAGAAATTGGTTTTGATTCCTTACCTGGTCAATGTCTTCACTTGCGTAAGGAGGGAAAGTGGTAAAAATGGAAAAAATAAACCAAAATTAGTTTTGATCTCTTACCTCGTCAGTGTCTTTACCTGTATAAGGAGGGAAGGTGGTAAAAATGCAAAAAATAAACCAAAATTAGTTTTCATCTCTTACCTTCTGAGTGTCTTTACCTGAATAAGGAGGGAAGGCAGTTAAAATGGAAAAAATTCGGATTCGGAAACAATATGTAAAGAGGTCTGTTGTTCATTTCTGAACAATATAAACAAAAACTTTTTTTCTAATTATGGTTACTAAAGAAGGAGATTAACCGAATACAATCTAATGAATGCTAGGGATGAAATACACAGATTAATCATGCAGAGTGGGCAAATGTTTCAGAAATGAAACATTTCTGTTTCATTTCCAACAACTACACCCACGGCTCCATCAGAAAGGGGGCACCCAGAAAAGGATCCCCACAAATGCTACTCTTTCCCATCTGTGTGAGAAGTCTGTTATTGAAATCCAGCTTACATCTGGCTGCCCCCTAACAAACCCATTTATCTCCATTAAAAAACAACAGCAACCTTTCAAAAGTACCACATCAACTGCCCTGCCAGACCTCACCACCTTAAACCTACCCTACCCAGGCAACGCCTTAATGTAGTTTCCAGAGCTATAGACAAAGCAGGAAGCAATCCTGTCCGTTGATACAGAGTACATCTCTACAAACTATGAACCTGAATGGCTGAGAAAGTCCACGGTTAAGCCTGGATGAAAGGTAAATGTAAGTAATTTTGAAAAGCCAAGGTCTCTCTAACTCACTCTGCTCCCAATGGCTGTTGAGGCAGGAAAGCAGCAAGTGGGCAAAGACCAACTGTGAAGAACTTAGAGCACTGTTGCTCCAGCAATCATGTGACCTCAGAGGTCATGTGACACCTTCACTCATTATGTCCTCAACGGTATGTCAATAGTTATTTAAATGTCTCTCACACTCCCTTTTTCCTGCAATATCCTTCCCTAGGAGCATGGCCCTGAGCTACCTTGTCTAATAAAGAAACTTGACTCAGAGTTGTTGTACATAGCATTTTATTGAGCAGATATCTCTCCTCTGAAGCATCCTTGTATCTTAGACAATGAGTAGACAGACAGCAGAGAGACATGTGCAAAGTGCTTTTGTGTAGCTGTGCTACAGCTGATGCATAGCTGTCTGACCAGACCAGCTGCTGGACTCGGGCAGTTCAGTGGCTGCAGTCACACATGGCTGGGTGCTTTTGGGGCTGCACCTGTAGCACAGCTGGCTGTTGATTCCAAATCCGGATCAAGGTGAGTGTACCGGCTAAAACCATCCTTGAGCCTCATCAGGAATTCATTTGGGGATTCCGTGGTTTTTTTTAACAATCTCATATACTCTGTGAAGGTTTCACAGCCTTTGGCACTCCTAGTTTGAGACCATGAATTACAGCATTTCTTGCTGCTTTCAGCAGGCGGGCCCCAGCAAGCTTATTAGGATTGGGATCAATAACTCGGGTTATGAGGGCTGCTGCTTCAGGCCAATCAACTGTTCCATTGCCATCGGCTATTTATTGAACCCTATGAGTAGTATACCAGGCGTAGGTCTTAGCAAGAGCCTGGCATTTCTCATCTTCGCTTAGGAGGCTGCTCAGAAGAGTGGTGAGTAGTAATGATCCATTGGATCAAGTCCAGGTACTTCTGAAGGGCCTCTCGATATGGTGGAAGATCTTGTTTCCAGTTAAATAAATCAGCAGTGGGGAATGGGGTATGGGCCAGAACTAATTTATTTCCCATTGGAAGCTCCATTAAGGGGAGAACTTTCTCCACAGGTTTAGGTGTAAAGCGATCTGGGGGCACTCCCTATGTGGTTTGTTTAGAAAAGAAGCAAGAACTACTACAACTACTAAAACAGCAGTCTTAGAACTATAGAGCTGGAAGGGACCCTGTGGATCATTGAGTCCAGCCTCTGTCAAGGATGCACAGTGGGTTCTTGAACTCCCAACTTCTGGCTCTGCAGCCACATACCCAAATCACTGAAATATCCTGGTTCTGTGAGTGATAGTTGCCCCTTTCATACACTCTCCACTTGTTTTCTGAATATGGAGTGAGGGTGGGGAATAGAATCATGCTTGCTGGACAGAATGACAGCTCTGGACAAGCCCCAATCACCTGAATGTGTTCTGTGTATATAACTGTATGCTTTCAAGAACCCTGCACCATTAGAGTTCTAACACTGCCTAGGTGTCCTGTACGTGAGTAGCGCTTTATATGCATGGGGCCCCTCTCATTTATTTAACTGTATGTATATGTGCTGGGGCTTATCTTAAGAGGGGTGTTGGTGATGGGAGCATGAATGATAAAGTTTTGTTCTTCATTTCCAGAGAAGTTAGCCAGTCAGTAGAATCCCATTCCATGTGATGTTACTGAGGGTGGTCCCATGTGTAATAGTTGCAAAATATTCTATATGTCTTTGGGCATCTGTGTATATGCCTCTGTATATCTCTCTGTTTGTGTGAGTAAGTGACAAAGAGAGAGAGAGAGAGAGAGCAAGCTTGCAAGGTTTATGAATCTGTTTTTGTACTGCTTCCCTGCCAGCAAATGAAAATTATAAATGAGATCTTATGAGAGGTGTATTGTAAATCAGGAAGACATTAACCATCTCTTGTTGTTTTCTGTATAACATTAATAGGAACAAATAGTCAGCTGGGCCAAACTTGGCTCTCTGTGAGTAATTTTGATTGCTCAGGGCCTCTCCCTGGCATGTGGACAACAGAATGGTGGATACCTGGTCACAGATACGGAACTGGAGCTACTTGATGTAGTTGTACTGATCAGATATTAATTCTTCTTCTTGACTGCATCCAGAAGTTGAAAAATTTACTTTTTAAGATTACAGCTGTTGCAATGCTGAATGGGCCATTCTGGGAAGTGCTGTTTTTAAAAAATAACTTTTCCAAGCCCTGGCTGTATTCATGAGAAGAATGACCATGGAGAGTTTTGCAAGATATGTCTGTCCCTTCATAATGTCTAACTGGGCCTGGCTTTCAATTTAACACAATAATCCTTTTCTCTTGAGTTGAATCTTCAATATCTCAAACACGTCTACCACACATTTAGGCATATCATTTTGCGGCATCACTTCTCGCCCACTGACTTCATCCTCTGTTAATAAAAGGTAGCCGAATTCACAGGAAGAGATTTATGCTCATCAACCTTGGTTTTCTTTCTATTAATTCTGGGTTGATCACTTGAACCTTTGGGAATTGAAAGTGCAGATTGGGGAAGAAGTGCAGCTCTCAAGACCATTTTTTTGGGCCCCAGGCTCCTCCAGAGCTTTCTCAGTTCTTCCTGGTGCCAAAAGAAAATGGGTGGGCAGTGCAGAGAAAAAGTTTTTCCCCCCTACCAAAGGTCCCTTGTACTGATTTTTTTTCTTTAATTCCAACTCTCCAAATAAAAACCATAATTAACTATCTAGAGACTTTTTGTTTTGATTTGTTGCATTTTTCTATAAAAATGTGCCTCCAGTCTCACCAAAGCTGCCTGTCCCTGGCAAGCATAGTGGCATAGCAGAACGAAACATTCACAGTACTTGCCTGTCTATGTAGCAGGATAATTTCCTAGTTTTTCAGAAGGAAAGTTAGAACAACATGAAGACTGACAGCTTTTTGCTAATTACATTACAGAGTACACATGTGCAACTTTTGAAGTTAGTATTTTAAATGGAAGGAATTAATCCAAATGAAGAAACAAAAATTCTGCATGTACTACTGAATTAAGTAGTACATGCTTACTACGTAGTGCTCAGGAAGGTTTATCCCTAAGTACGAAGCCTTAGTCAGATAGAAAAGCTTCCAAAACCTGCTCTTCTTTTGATACAAGTTTATATGTAATATGAAAACCAGGAGTCTTACCTTGGTAGAAGGATGCTGTTTTTACCACTTTAGGCATCCTTCCGTCTCGAAAGACTATGGTAATGTGCTCTGTATGGAGGACTTGGAACAGCGTCTAGTGTGGCTGAGAAGGCCAATTCGAGAGTGACAATCCCTTCCACACTGAAGACAAATACAATCTGTCCCCTGTCCAGCTCCCTGATTTTGCTGCTTCCGTGACTGCCTCTTTGCCTCGGTCTGCTGGACAAGGGTCTCTTCAAATTGGGAGAGGCCGTGATGCAACGCCTGCCTCCAGGCTGAACGCTCCGATGTCAGGGTTTCCCATCTGTTGAGGTCCATTCCTAAGGCCTTCAGATCCCGCTTGCAGATGTCCTTGTATCGCAGCTGTGGTCTCCCTCTGGGGCGATTTCCCTCCACTAATTCTCCATACAGGAGATCTTTTGGAATCTTTTTACCACTGTTGCTTGAGCATCTGTCAGTTTCCTAAATCTTTGGTTGCAGAAGGCTTTGATACGTGGCTTGCTTATTTTTGTGTTCTGTCTTCCTCCAGAATGCTTGTTAAAAATACATACTTGTGAATAAAATTTACTTGTTTAACTTCATGTAATGTGTAAAGATATTCTTCATGCCTTTTTAGATGAGTGTAAAAGAGGGCAGGCCATCTGAATGTCATTAATATTGAGTGACAGGCATTGATTTCTGGTGTGATTTCCTAATTATATAATGCTTAATAGGCCCAAAACATGGTTCAAAATAAGAAAGGAATATGTCAGCTAGACATATTCTACACTGTCCATTAAAAACTGATTGGAACCGACTGCAAAACACTTGATTTTTAAAAAGCTATTGATTTTTATTCCTGCTTGCTTAGTTGTTTTTGAAATGGGCAACATTATACTGCAGATGTTAAGCTTTAGTAGATTTCAGTGTCTTAATCTGACCAGTCCAGATACATGAACAGATTCCCTTAAGAAACTGCTGTAGTGCCTTCTAAGATGTTAGTGACAAGATGCAAGCTATCCCCTATATTTTAAGAACACTGTTAATACTTTAGAATCAGGCCTTGCTAAAGAATTAGATGAAAATCACACTCCCAAGATGTTTGAGATGTTTATGAAATGTCCAAATACAGGGACGTTTGATTTTTATATGACTTGTTTTCTATTCATGCATATATTTAATGTCAGAAATTGCTAAGATTCAGATTCAGTAGTCAAAACGACTAGATGGGTGGGATAAAAATGTAAGAAATAAATAAAATAAATAAAATTAAAGGCATCTGTAGTCATATGGAAGACTATTTTCCCACCCAATGCACAGGCTTGTCCTTCAAATTAATGTTCTCTTTTCCTTATATAGCCGATATAGCCGTCTACTTTCCTTGCCCCTCCACCGCCTTCTCCCTCTCCCACAGGTGATTGCCCAGTGACAAGCAAACTGTGGCCCAATTGTGTTCATGTGAAGGAACTTCCAAGAACTGAGGGCCTGGAGATTTCACCACCCCAAAATCCTTTTGTTGCAACTGAATCCTCCAGACTACGGCAGGACTCCACATCACTTGTGGAGGCACCTGTTTTGCCATCTTTCTCACAAATTCCACTCCCAATGAAACGTCCTCCAACAGAGCTATTCTGCTATCAACTTTCAGCAAATGCTGTCTCCAAAGAAGGTCATGATCAAGGGAGGCAGCCATCTGTAATATAGTCTGTTGACCTTACCCATACGGCTGTAAAGCTACTTGCCCCAGAGTCTGATCTTTCTTCCTCTTACCCCCTAAAGCAAAGCAAGATTGTACAGTATTTGGAGAGTGCCAGATCTCAGCCCTCACAGTCTACTGAGGCACCCATGGCATTACTGCAAACCTGCAGACCCATTTCAGATCTGATTAATGTGCGTGTGGACATTCACAATTGTGAGCAGTTCAGCGGTTGCCCCATGGATCCACAGGCATTGTTAGATCCCTTATCTTCCCCTGAAGCAGACAACTTATCTGGGGCTGATTCCTATGCAGCGGATTTGCCACTGAACCTGAAGGAGTGTGCTCCATCTATGTCTTCCAATTGATGCACTGCCCACTCTCCCAACGGTGGCCCCTCTGATGCCTTTAGACTGATCTCATGGAACATGGCCGGGTGGTATAGAAAGCTGCAGGACCCAGATTTTACTGATCTTCTCCGAGGTTTTGACATCATCCTACTCCTTATGTAGCCAGTTTGGGAGATCTTGATATTTAAATCTACATTAAATCAGGGTTCCTTGGGTTGGATACGTTGGGGTGTTCTGACTTAAAACAGTTTATATGCCCAGGTTCTTCTGCCTTGATTTTGTGGTAAAGAAAGGAAATTCTAGATGCAACACTATCTAAAGTGAAGAGCAGCTGAAATCAGGTTTGCCTCATAACTATTTTAAAATAAACTGGTCTTCAATTCATGTTTAGCTTCTTACACTTAGGGAAAATGAATGAAATGTTGGAATACAGACAATTTGTGCAGAAATAAGCATTTGCAAATTATTTTAGGTGAAGAGATACACTGTATTGTAGTGTTTTTACCTATATGTCATTAACTCATTAATTAACAGAAAATGTGATATAGTAATACTTTCCCCCTTCCTTCCTCTAAAAGGGTACATGGGTGTTTGGGTATTTTAGATTAGAATAAACATTTGAGTTTTGGTTTTCATGGTTTCATGAATGATGTGCAGAAGTCACAAGAAGTGCCTTACGAAAACTCCTTTATAGATATGCTTAGAATATGCCTGCTGAAATCTGCAGTATATGTAAGACATGACTAACTTGAGTCTCATAAATTCCAGTGGTTCTACAGCTCAGAAATCTGGATCCATATTCTGCTTCAGTCTTAGAACCATAGAAAAGAATCACCTTCTGTTTTGTCATGCTTTTTATATTTCCCCTCCTTTTTGTGTCATTTTGCCTTCTTCTTCTTCTTTTTGAAATTACATTTTTTTTTGTCAATTGGTACTGGTGCTGCAAACCCAGAGCAAACTGAGACCAGATGGTTGGCAGAAAGCATTACCACCTGGTCTATTACCAGTGCCAAATGTATTCTCCCCTATCTGTAGAAATTAGTGAGGAAGAGAGGAAGGACTGCCAAGCTGTTTGTAAACAGAGTATCCAAATACTTTGGAATGAGGAGAAAGGAGCAAAGCAGGAAGTTTAATCCTGAACTTATAATTCACTCCTTTCATTTCACTTGTGAAACTCTGTGCTCTTAATTTCAGAATCAATTTCTTTCGTTTCTTAAACTTGTGTGTTTGTGAGCAGAAAGGCAATGGCCTTATTAGTAAGCCATACATATGTATGCATGTGTATGCACATGTGTGTACATATCCATGTAGTGATAGTATGAATATATATGTATGTTTATTTTATGTGTATCTTCTGATGTATTTTGCATAAACCTTATTTTACTAAACAAAAGCATTATCTTTGTTTTTACACTTAATATACAGACTTAACAAAAGAGAAGGTAACAACTATAGCAGAACAAAGAAAGCTTTAGCTGTAGATTTCCTCCTTCTGCCGGGAACTGGGTTTCATGACCCTTGGGATGTATTTCAGCTCTACAATTCGATGATTCTATCTTCATCTCTATATCTTCTTTGGCGAGACAGACAGCCTGTCCACACAAGCATATAGATATGATATATGGAACACTGAGGGCACAGATTATTTTGGCACACTCTGTTTAGCCTGAAGAAAGCAGCCTCCAGCAGCCTCAGTGTTATGGCTGCAGATTCTGAGCAAGAGTGGAGGGGGGGAGAGAAGAATAGAAGGGAAGCAGTGAGGGAGAAAGGTAAAAAACGTAACGGTAGAGACAGAGGGAGACAGGAGCAGTATGAAAAAGGACCTCTGTAGATGACCAGAGAAAGCACTTAAGTGATACCTGATCAGGCTACAAAAGGTGATTTGCTGTTGGGGTGGGAGGAGTGTGCTAAATGGCACATCATTCCTTCCCCCCCACCTCAACTGACCCTTTGAAGCCCAATCCACCCCACGATCTCGACAGGTCCTAAGAAAGTTAACTTTTTTTCTTTCTTTCCCCTTTTGGCTTTAGTTGTTTCAGTTTGCAATTCTAAGCATACTTTCTAGTGAGAAGTAAGCATGTTTGTGACTGTTTTGTTAGCCTTAAAAGACCTAATAGTATCACAGTGTAGATAATATGCATTGTATGCATGGATACAGAGTTATGCATGTTGATAGGCCAACGTGGATGCATCTCCCCATTTAGCTCATACTAGCTGTTTTCAAGTTAGAACTGGATATGGAACAACTGATTGGTTCAAAATTGGGAAAGGAGTACGACAAGGCTGTATATTGTCTCCCTGCTTATTTAACTTATATGCAGAATACATCATGCGAAAGGCAGGACTGGATGAATCCCAAGCCAGAATTAAGATTGCCGGAAGAAATATCAACAACCTCAGATATGCAGATGATACCACTCTGATGGCAGAAAGTGAGGAGGACTTAAAGAACCTCTTAATGAGGGTGAAAGAGGAGAGCGCAAAAAATGGTCTGAAGCTCAACATCAAAAAAACTAAGATCATGGCCACTGGTTCCATCACCTCCTGGCAAATAGAAGGGGAAGATATGGAGGCAGTGACAGATTTTACTTTCTTGGGCTCCATGATCACCGCAGATGGTGACAGCAGCCACAAAATTAAAAGACGCCTGCTTCTTGGGAGGAAAGCGATGACAAACCTAGACAGCATCTTAAAAAACAGAGACATCACCTTGCCGACAAAGGTCCGCATAGTCCAAGCTATGGTTTTTCCAGTAGTGATGTATGGAAGTGAGAGCTGGACCATAAAGAAGGCTGACCGGCGAAGAATTGATGCTTTTGAATTGTGGTGCTGGAGGAGACTCTTGAGAGTCCCCTGGACTGCAAGGAGAACAAACCTATCCATCTTGAAGGAAATCAACCCTTAGTGCTCACTGGAAGGACAGATTCTGAAGCTGAGGCTTCAATACTTTGGCCACCTCGTGAGAAGAGAAGACTCCCTGGAAAAGACCCTGATGTTGGGAAAGTGTGAAGGCAAGAGGAGAAGGGGACGACAGAGGACGAGATGGTTGGACAGTGTCATCGAAGCTACCAACATGAATTTGACCCAACTCCAGGAGGCAGTGGAAGACAGGAGGGCCTGGCGTGCTCTGGTCCATGGGGTCACGAACGACTAAACAACAACAAAAGCTGTTTTCAGACATAATGCTAAGCTAAGCTTAGGGACTCTCCCTAAAATAATAAATGGGGGGACAGCCCATCATGATTTTAAGCAAAGTGACAGCAGATGCTTCAAGCTGAGATGCATCTTGGCCCCAGATAAACGAAAGACTAGATGAAACGAGAGCCTGTTTTCTCCCCTACTGGAAATCTATTTCCTAGTGGGGCTTATAGGAGCATCCTGGATATTCTTTGCTCCAACCAGTAATAGGGGTTAGTTTAGCAGCAAGCAATCACCAGCATTTCCAACTGGCTTTGCATTGTTGCATGTTCCAAGACCAGTCTCTGGCATGTCCGGGCAGATCTGGAAAAGGCTTCCCTTTAAGACTCCTAGCAGCTGCTGTCAGTCAGTGCAGACAGTACTGACCTAGATAGATCAATGGTCTGAGCTGACGTAAGGAAGCTTTGTAAACCCGCTTGCCTGCCATTAACATCACAGGACTGTAAAGGAACCATCAAGGACCTATTTACTTGCATGTTGCATTTAATTTTTTTAATGGAGGTGACAATCCAAAATATGTACCAGAAAGTAGAAAAAGAGAGTAGGTCTGAGGGCACTATTTAGTAAAGTCATATTTCATTAATATTCTGTTTGTGAAATTGTTTAAGGCTTGCAGCTTCACAAGCTTTTGCTAAAAGGATTTTTTAATATAAGATATACATGTAAGGAAGAATCACTGGCTTAAACACCAATCTTTTTTTTTCATTTTAAAATGTGAAATATTTTCAGTATTCATTGCACCTTACAGTATGAGACTTTTGTAAGCAGTGGCATTGTACTAATGCTAAGCCAGTTGAATTAGGGCTTGTACATTCACAGAGTTACCATAATATATACAAAGAAGAAAGTCCTTTATGTGGTACAGTGTCTGTGTATATCAGTAGTTCCCAACCTCGGGTCCCCAGATGTTCTTGGACTAAAACTCCCAGAAGCCTTCATTACTAGCTGTGTTGGCCAGGATTTCTGGGAGTTTTAGTCCAAGGATATCAGGATCAGTGATATAGATGGATCAGGGCAATCTCAGTGCTATCAGGCACCTTTGGGGAGGGATCAGTGAACAGAAATATCTTGCTATCTCATTACTATAAGTGATCCAGATGTTCTTTCTGCATTCAGCATACAACCAAAATCATCCAGAGATGTCTATAAATACAGGCAATAGGACTGTATATTTTATCTTTCATTTCTATAGCTCTTACTACAGATTCCAGCCAGTTCTGTAAGATGAAAATATGTACATAGAAGAAATGTTCCCTTAATTGGAATTTCTATTTTTTCCCCCTTTATGTTCATTTAGAAACTTTGTCTACTGGTACAAAATATAGTGAGTGTGACTTCTTGTCTTTGTTTTCTGTTTGATAGGTCAAATACAAACGAGATTTTGAAGAAAGCAAAGGAAGAGGTTTCAGCATTGTAACTGATACACCAGAATTGCAAAGACTGAAAAGGACTCAGGAGCAAATCAGTAATGTATGTGACAATTGCAGTAGATCACAGAAATGGCACAGAAGTAAAAAGGCGTGGATGGAGCTGTATGATTGTTTCTGTCTTAAGTTTGTATGAATGCAGAAATGGGGTTCTTTGGTGCTGGAGTTTGAACTTTTTTTGCTGCTTAAGTAGCACATGGGTAGTGTGTGTGTGTGTATCCCCTCTCCAAATCAATTAAAAGCAGACGTATTGTTAAAACAATCCTACGCTGAAAACATTTATTTCATTCAAACAAGAACTGCTTAGGTTTCATTTGAATAATGTTATGTAGTAGATATTGTTTGATAAATAAGGCAAGGTAGCAATTACAGAAGAATTTTCCAAATAATGGCAGTGTCTCAAATTATGTTTCTCAGAAGAAAATTTGGTTTGGATCCAAATAACAACACTTGGAACAACATTTTCGTTTTTCGCTAGAGTTTCATTCAAGTACAAAATGATGGCCCAGGAAACAGACATAGCTTAGAGGTTTCCAGTACCAGAACTGGAGCTGGCACATAAATTATTTTATACATAGATCTACACTTCATTTTCCAAAATGCTTTTTTCTTTCTTTCTTTACATTTTTATCTCACCCAGCTACCGTGTTTCCCCGAAAATAAAACAGGGTCTTATATTAATTTTTCCTCCAAAAAACGCATTAGGGCTTATTTTCAGGGGATGTTTTATTTTTTTTTTTCATGTACAACAATCTACATTTATTCAAATACAGTCATGTCATCTTCTTCTGGTTGCTGCACAATGGTGGAGGGCGGGCTTTCAATTAACTGGGGGCTTATTTTTGGGTAGGGCTTATATTATGAGCATCCTGAAAAATCATACTAGGGCTTATTTTCAGGTTAGGTCTTATTTTTTGGGAAACAGGGTAGTAGCAGAGCCACTACTCTGGGTGGCTAATAGAGCAACATCAAAATAACATAATAATAGGAAAAGAAACAACCAAAAAATTAAAAATTAAAACATCTTTGTAAGTCATAGACCCTTTCTACCATCCAAGAACATAATAAAAGACATATTGACAGATAGTCCATATGACTTTTATATTATAGAATTTCTGTCTGTTTGCAGAGCATTTCTAAAAGTAAGACCTGAAAACAATTAATTTTGATTTTTATCCATATGGCATGCAATTTTATTTCTTCGATATATCTATATGTCTTCCAAAATCTACATAAGGTCTTAGTTGTCCAGAATGCATAGCAATCTTGTAAGCATACCTCTGCATTAAAGAAACGGGTGTTCCTTTTGCATTTAAACTATATTGTAATAACCTTTCAAGAACATTTTTTTTGGAAGGAGTATCTGGAATCCGTTAATAATTTAAGAAGATGAGATTGTGCAATATGGTCCTTCTGAACATCTGCATAGTCATATTAACACTTATCATGCAGAAGGAATTCATATTGGTTACTAAGATTGTTGTACTAGCTACAACAATGCTAAAATAGTCTACTTGCTTCGTTTTATGGTACAGATTTTTGACTGGGACAATGAAAGTGTTGATTGTTCTTCTTTTGCAACTAGACTACATGTGTGGTTACAGATATCTAACCATGTTTGGAATATAAGAAATATATGCAGTAACAGTTGTGTGTTGGTTAGAACATTTGTTCCTTTTTCCTTCTCATTTGTAAATTTCCCCTCTCATCTCTTTTTGGAACTAATGGTGGTGCAGTGTTCTGTTTGCACTGAGTTTAATATCCATTGTGATCTAGAATGCTATGTCTGTAGTAGTCCTATGTTTTCTCCTACCCATGAAAATACTCATGAAATTTGAAAGGTAAGCTATGACAAATGTCCAAACCGGAATGGACGTTTGTCATGAAGATATGTACTTTGCCAAAATTTACTTATTATTAAAGAGGTGATTTTATGACTAAACAATACCTTGTGTTTTCAGTGAGAACAGGAATGCTTTGAAGAGCAGGCTCATAACAACCGAGTCCAAGGCTTGACAGAATTCTGTTGTCATGGCAGTCAAAAACTGAGTGTCTTGTATGGATTGCTCTGGGAGTATTAAATAAATTAACTGCTTCTCTTAATGACAAGTTTTAGACATTTTGGTTCACCTTTCCATGGTTCGATGGGCATTTTAAATTGCTTGTGCATTTTCCAATTTGCGTGGTATGATTTAAGATGCTCCTAAATTATTATTTTTTCAATATTTCAGATTTAAAATATTCACATCTATTCTACTGGGAGAGCACGCTGATTCTGGGCCTCAGAAGGGTCTGCCTATAGTGTCTGTTGAGAGTGCAGCAAGCTGCATTTATTTTGTTGGCAAACAGGGCCCATTATTTCTTTTCCTTGGAATAATTAAATAAAGATTTAAACCATTTTCATTCTGAAAATACCTAAGACACTAAAATGGTTTAAATCTTTATTTTTTCCTCATTTTGTGAAGGATTCATTAAAAATGAGCATACAAAGTAGGAAATGGGTTTAGAAAATGAATGTATTAACTTTTAAAGATATAATATTCTGGTCAAATTCTGTGAAACAATTGATCAGCAGTATCAGTGGCAGTTTTGTTGCTCACAGTAGATGTTCTCTGCAATTGAGTGTTTGTACACTGTGGTGTTATGTATTTGTCTGTGTCTTTTGGGGCATTTCACAATTGTGTTAGTTTGCTACTGTGTAATGCCATTGGTGGAAATTTACAGTCTGCACCTGCTGAATGGAAGAAGTTACTGAACTAAAGATGTATTCTTGCATAGCATGAATGGTTTACGGTAAGTTCATTCTGTTCTTGTGAAGTTGGAGAATGACATGAATATTCTTCAGGTATCATTAGTCTCTAGAAAACTGTGTGGATTTTTAAACACCTTTAAAAAAAATACATTTACGCAGGTCTGTTCTTGGGTGTAATGATTGTCTCCCTCACTCCATTTGTTTTCTTTGTTGATGAGTTTTCAGTTATTTATTTTGAAACCAAACATTTAAAAACATTGTTTTAGATTTTGTTACATTATATTACATCTATTTTATACTCTCTTTTATGTTGTACTTTATATGCTTTTATGTAAAGCACTTAAAGATTTTCTTATATTGGGCTGTATATATGAATACCATGAATAAATAAACTACTTTTCCAGTGACGTGGAAGGAAGGATGGAGCATACAATTCTGGGAGGAAGATACATCTGTTCATTTAGATGTAAGCCATTTGTTTAACGTTATGCTGGAATGCAACATTATACTAGGAACAGATCTGTACCCCCTGAAAATCTGTTCCAGATGCTGACTTTCTCTGTATCGCACTGGCATCTGTAAGTTCACACAACTGTCACTGCACAGTTTCCATTTCCAGTGTTGCATATTTTTGAAACACACATGGCCATGGCAAGCATCGGAACTGGTTTTTCATGGGCATAGCTCCTATGCCAGTTATTCAGTGTCATCTGATAATGTCACAGGGAGTGTTACCAGGTACCCTGGGTTTTTGGTGTGCACAAAGCAAGTGCCTGATTTCAACTTTTTTTTTAAATGAGTGGATGCACAGATGCACTTCCACTTTTTTTAAAAAAAGAGAACAGTTAAAAACACAATTATGTATGAGGGGGCTAGGCAAAGGGGAGAAAGCAAGCAAGCAATGGAGCAATAGAAAAAGAAAAGGAAAAGACGAAGCACGGGAGAGGGAAGGGCCACCAAGAAGGGCACATGATTATCCCAAGCATGGAAAAAGAAGAAACACCAATCTGGAGTAGGAAAATAGGAAAAATGGGAACTCTGTGTCACCATGGAGCAGGCATACATTACTGGTGTATGTAGCAAGCATGAAGCAGTCCTAGTGTGGGATACATGAAAATCCTGAAGCTAAACTGCCGTTACCTGTAGCAAGAAAAGTGGATACAAAAGGGCTTTGCTGTATATTTTCCCCATGTGTCGTGTGAATTTCAGGGGTCAGATGCAGAGTCATACCACAGTATATTGTTGGCGTAGGACTAGGCAAGGAAAGACTAAAGTTGCAGCTTTCACAACTTGTTCTGTCACATTCTAAAGGACCGTGCAACTAAATCCGTATACTCCAGTGACTTTGGCCAGAGGTTCTTGAGAACAACCCTCATGTTACTTTTGGAATTCAGAAGGATGAAGAACCTGTTTCTAATGTAGCAGAGGGGGAAAAAAAAACTAATCTTACAATTGGATATAACTTTCTGGAATTTCAACCCTTAGCATTTGTGTATATATAGGCATATTTGTGTTCTTCCAATATTTTTTTTTTAAATGCTGTATTGGTAGTGAACTTAAGTGTTAATAATTCTAATGAAAAGTGACATTTGAAGAGAAATGCTGCTAGAAAGTTTATGTCTCATGTAAACCATTCCCGTGTAACACAATTTGGTATTTGCTGATTATTTTACACTTTGAACTATCCTAATGTTACCCCTAACAGTACATTAAAACAATAACAACAATAATCCTATAATTAGAATTTGTTGGCACGCTTCTGCATTTTGTTTATTTGTTCAAGCATAAGCTGTGCTTGGAAATTGATAAAACAGCTTGCAGTGAGAACTGGCAAGCAAGATGTTACAATCAAGGCCCATAGCACCATTTTTAGACTACAAAGATTAAATACCTAAAGACACTAATTTAAGAGATTGAAGCCATAGTCTTGTACATACTTGCTTGGGAGAAAAGTGTGGGACTTACCTCTGAGTAAACAAGCATTGGATCGTAACATTACTACATTTTATTCAAATGATGAATATGTTTGTCTCCTAAATTGCTAAATAACAAGTTTTTCTAGCTTTAGAAAATGAATGATTGTCGGTTATCTATCCACATAGATGCCATTCAATTGTAATTATAACTGAAGACAATGAAGCAAACTGGAGGGAAATTCCTGAAATCTGAGAATTGTATTCCTTCCATCCTCTTGAATCATACAGAATGATGATGAGGTAAGAATATATGCATGGAATTATAGAAGACAAGATGTCTTGTTGTGAAACTCTTGTGAGTTGCTGCTGGTGAACATTCTCCCCAGTTTTTTTAAAAAATTGTAACAAGGGTTTTGAGATATGTTTACATGACTCTGCTAAAGCTTCACCTATGAAAGCATGCTTGGGCATTTGCAGCTTTGGGAAACAACTTTTCATGCATGGCCGTCTGGATTATGGGCAAACTCAGTATTTGATACTACCATGCTCTATGTATCTCTTAATTTGGTACATATTTGATGTAGGGATAAATGGAGATTTCTTACAATGAGGGGATGTAAAAATGTGGTTTTTCAGGATCTGTACTTTTTCATGGACTTAGGTGTAAGAAACTAGTGGCCAAGTTTTCTGGTGACACCAAATTATGATAGTAAAGACAATCCTGCTGAAGTCTCTAAAACTATCTTCTTAAATTGAGTGAATGAATGCAAAATGGCAAATGAAGTACAAAGAAGTGGCAAAATCTCTATTGAGTTTTTTTGCCAGCATAATGCAGTTGGCATAAATTTCATTGGCAAATTGCTACAGTTAAGAAGTTAGCATAGAGATTTGCTATTGTGCCATTGCCATGCGACTCAGCACACAACAACAAATGCCTACAATAAATTCTCCACTTGTGGCAATGTGCCAACAAGATTTACATCAATTGCATTACACCAGTGAATGTTACTAATAGAATTTTGGTTATAGTAAGTGTAAAATGATGCATGCTAGTGAAGGGAAGTTCCTCCCATTTTTACTGATAGGTTCTTTGCTAGGAGAAAATAACAGGAAAGAGATCATGATGTGTGCAATGAATGACCATCTGTGCAGCAGTTATTGAAAGGCAAATTCTGTGTTTGGGATAATTAAGAAAGGGTTGAAAATAAAACTGCCAATATGTACGTATGTATATTTCTGTATATATGCAAATAGCGTGACTACACTTGGAATGCTCAATGCAATCCTGGTTGTGGTACCTGAAAATGAATATTTTATAGCTGGAAAAGGTGCAAAATGAACAACCCAAATGATTGGTGGGATGAAATAGTTCTCCTATGAGGAAAGGTTGTACCATTTTGTACCTAGTTTGAAGAGAGAAAAGTAAAGGGGCATAACTAAGTAAAACTGTGCATGGCGTGGAAGAAGAAGTTGGAAGATGTTTCTCCTTCTGGCAAATTACTTGATCCTAGATTATCCAATGAATATTAATAATTTAAATTATGGAATTCACTCCTGCGAGATGTTGTCATGGCCATTAACTTAAAGGGGGATTTAACAAACTTATGGAAGGTAAGGCAATCAGTGTCTCACTGCCACCAGGGGCAGGATCTTGACACTCCTCCCCAGCCATCCCATCTCCTGCCCTCCTGAATATCCCCAAGGGCCCACCTCCTTCCAGGTCCTGATGCAAGTAACTCAGGAGGCCACCTAGCAAGCAGCTCCCCCAGGGAATGTAGAGATGGGCCAAGGAGAGGCAGCCACATGGCCTTCATTTCTGGTTCCTGTTTGACATAGAGCTATGAACAGCTCCTCTACAGCTTTCATTGCTCCATGTTTCATCCCTTTCCCCATAGTGCCTATGGCTTGGGTCCCAGGCACCCCACAGAGCCTTGGTGGACAGTTTTGGGAACCCCTGCAGTATGGCTCTTCTCTCTCTCTCTCTCTCTCTCTCTCTCTCTCGTGCTTAGGTTTCGGTTTTGTTTTGTTTTCTTTATTTCTTTATTTTTGTACTGAATTGAAATCATTGTCAAATATGCTTTTCCCAGTAAAAATAAATTGGACTCCCTCCCCGCCCCCCACTTTTAAGAGGACTATCACTTGACTGAAATACATTTCGTTCCTTATTTATATGAATTTCTTAAGTTCTTCATAACCTGCATATTTGAATACAATAAAAATTTGAAGCAAAACTGTATGTTACAGGAGCAATAGTGTTAGAGACTTAAGTTGGAGTGCCATGCATGATTTGTGAGGTCAGTGAATACAGTTGGACTTACAGTTTGGTGGAATGAACAGTAAGAATGTAGCCATGTAATGAAGCCCACAAGTGGCTTCTTTAGGATGGAGAATGTGACAATGTGCATTGTACACTGCGGTGGGTTTTTTTTTCAACTGTATGGCATAGAGTTATGGCATTTAACACTGGCTACTGTAAAAAAGGCAGAACAATTTGAGTTGTGGATTTATCTCAGGAAGTGAAAAATTTCTTGACTCAGGAAGCTAACTAGTAGAGGACTACTGAAGTGAATGAATAAAAACCAAGAAATAATAAAACACATGAAATTCAGAATGATGAAATACTTTGGTCACATAAGACCATGAGAAACAAAAAGTACAGATCCTTATAGCTGGTCATTCAAGGTAAAATAAATAGGAAAAAGATAGGAAGGATTACAATTTACTGGCTGAAGAAACTTGGGGTTTGGATGTAGAGCTGCCATGCGTACAGTCAGAACAGCTATGATAATGTCCATGGAACAAGCGATACAAACAAGAATAAAGATTAAAATAACTAATTTTTTTATTTCACATTGCAGCTCTGATTTTAAGCATGTTAGGTCCTTAGACTGATGATGATGTTGACTGACATGTTAATTGCATAATAAAAATAGTATCTTTTGCCTTAAGTAAATGGGTTTGTAAATCTGATCTGTTAAAAATATATTACAAAGCCAGTACTGTATCAGTATTACAGAGTCAGTATCAGATAACAAAGCCAGTCTTAAAAATCCATCTGTAAAGGTTTGAAATTTTTTATGTCTCAAGTATTAAAATAATTAAGGGGAGTATAAAAATTCAACCCTGAAAATAATAAATTAGCTAATATTTCCTCTTTCAATATATGGGGTCGTGATTTTTGATCATATTTTTCAATATCATTATTTAATTGTTTCTTCCTGAATGTTTATTTGGCTCTTCCTCTGTTCAGCAGACCTCCAAGTGTTCTGAATACAGCACCTTGGACTGACTGATTTTATTAATCATGAATACTTTAGATCATTGTCGTTTAGACCAAGAACTAGGAGGTTTAATGTTTATAAAGGGACAGGAACAATCTGTGGATTTAACTGTAAGAAACAGTCCTCTGAAATAATGAGCTCTTTTAGTTAGAACAGAATATGCTGGCAAATAATTTGTTTATTCATATAACTCATCTCAGGTGACTATACTGACTACTGTGTCTGACTTCTAACAGGCTTGTTGGCCTGCTTTGGCTGTATGATTCCTTTGAAGAGTTAATTTCATCTGAAATGCTGTATCCTAAGTAACAGTGGCACTCAGTTAAATCTTACAGACGTCTGTGACAAAAACCTCCCCCTTACATCAAGGAAGGTTGTTGGTAAGAGGTCATTTTGCTGAGTGCTAGTTGCCTGAATTGGTGGGTTTATTGAGCTATCAGAATTGGTCTTCTAGTCGATTTTTGTTTTGTACAAGAGAGACGTTGGGTTATTCCCCCCCCCCCCCCCGGACAGTCCTGGGTTCCCTGAGAATCCTCAGTTTTTGCTGGTTATCCTTCTCTAGCCTGCCTGATCATTGTTCCTTCTGTTTCTTTCCAAGGTCAGAAAAGTTTATATTGGAGAAACATAATGGATCATGAAAAAAATGAGAATGCAGAAGGCTAAATTGTTTTTCATCAGTTTCTGGTTGGCTATGGCCTTGGAGTTATTTATTGCATTTTTTATGATTCATCATATGCCTAGTAACTGAGAAAGCATTTCTCTTTTGCTAAAATGCTGAAATTTATGGATGAATAATATTCAGTACTCACCACTCGTCTGTTTTGATTATAGCTTGACTGTGCCTGTTTTGTTTTGCATGTTTATTAACCTAACATCTTGATTCTTGATACATTTTTGTAGCAGGACTTAAATGGCTAGGGGAACTCTGTGTAAATCATGAGAGTGATGAAATTTAATGCTTTTGCAGGATGCAGTGTAGTAAAATATAATACAGATTAATTGACAAGATTACTGTTAAAAGAAAAAAAGTGAGTTTCCTTAAAGGAAAATGGAGCCTACTATGAGTCTCCTACTACAAAATACTGGTGTATGTGCCCCCTTTAGAATGTAAGTGTTATATTTGTGTTTTATTGTAAATGAGTTGCAATTCCAGTCGGGGTGTGCAAAACCTGGTTTGAGTGGTATGCTGAGCAGGATGAATCTATCAATAGCTGGGATTTTATGGAAACAGGTTCATGAAAACTTTCAGCTTTGAGACTGTTTCTGACCAGCAAGTAAAAATTCCCCACTGCAATTCTTGTGGTCTGTGCGTATGTGCATACACTAAGCCAGCATGTGTGAATCACAGTGAGGACTTTGCTAACTAGAAACAGACTGAAAGCTAAGTATTTTCTTATGATAAGCAAGAGGATTTCAGCCTTTACTGTACTTTTCAGATTATGTCTAGCTGCAGTCTTACTGTGCTGATTCAACTATGTTATGCACTCCAGTGTTTTGATTAATTGTTCTATTCTGGCTCCGTGTATACCAGTGAGGAACTACGATTGAACCAATAAAAGCTAGTTACTATGGCCTGCATAGTTGGTTTCCTGGAAAGCATCTAGCTGCAAAACAATGATGAAATCAGGATTTTCTTCAAATGTTTTGCACATTTAAAAAAATCTTCCTGTTTGCTTTAACTAAAACTAAGGCTGCATGTCTGTGTGATACTTAGCCTGTTGTTCAGAGTGAATGGTCAACTTTCAGGTCTCTAATGTGGTTCTGTATCTTTAAATAGTCTAGACAGTCTGTCAAATGGAGAACACCTCTGGCAGCCCATCAAATGAAGGGCTGTCTTTCCTAAAAGAAGGTATGTGGTCACCCTTTTTGAGTAAGGAGGAATATCAATAACACACTGGTGTATGAAGTGGTTCTAGGCATGTTTCATATTACCGTTTATTTGGCCACAGTGAAGCAGATGTTTTGTATATGATACATAAAAGAAAAATCAGTGAAAAAGGATTTAATCTGGACGTTTATTCAGTGCCATAGCAAGTTAATGTTTTCATGTGTTTATTACAGAGTTGAACAGCTTTTGTTGAGCTTATCCATACCCTGAAGGTCTCCAGTTTTATCTTCACTCTATTTATAGGGATCCTTGTCACATCTGCCCAGGTGCTTCAGTATTGCATTTCTTCTATTCTGTATTTCTGTTTCAGTTGATAGCTTGTCCTAAACAACCTGGCCTTATGCTTAGTCTAAAGATGTAAAGTGCTTGTAAAGAGCTACCAGAGGTGGGCAGCTGTGACTGTCCAGATGTTGCTGGTTTGCAAACCCATCAACCCTAGGCAGTGTAGCTAGTGGTGAAGGAATCAGCAGGTTTGCAGGCTGACAACATCTGGAGGGCGACAGTTGCCCACCTATGTTTGGTTGCAGTTCTCCAGAGATTTTTTTTCAAATCTCTGAAAGCTGCTTGAATTGAGGGTACCAGGGCTTTATTCAGGGGGGATTTAATAGAGGAAGATTCATATGCTATTCTATTAAGCCATAGCTCCTCTCCTTTTAAGGAATCTGAAAAAAATGTAACAGTAATGTCAAAGTACATTTGAAGGATTCTGAATGGTACATGCATGTATAGAAGCTATCTTCCATTTATGTGGATCATGACATGGACCTGTAAAAGTATTAAAATTATGTATTTAACTAGATACCCATTCAGCCTTAAAAGCTATGGGAATTTTGTATTTAAATTGTTGCTTATTTGATCAAACCATGATATCATATAATTATATCATATAATAATTGTAGCATTTTAAGCATACAAACAAGTGTTCTTATATGGCTTAACTCTCAGAAATGGGCCTGTATAAAAGTGGTTTTCATGTTGAGAAAAGATTCCATTCATTTGTTGGTATGTATGGATCAAAACAAGGTGAATGCCTTCAGACATTTCCATTTATATTACCTTGTTAGCAGTTGTATTGCATTGTATTGTGAATAGGCACACTAGTTTTCAGAAGATTATCAAGAAGAATAAATATCCGTAGGTCTGGATAGATGTTTTTGCCCGAGGGCCATATCATCTCTTCTAGTGACTTTGGTGGAAAATACACATTTTTCCCCCTGAAACAAAATGTGTGGGAAACATCTTGTTTTAGAGAAGAATTACATCGGAAGTGTGATTCTACCTTTTTTTTTTTTTAAACCAACCAAACCAAAAAAAAAAACAAAGACAATAATTTTAGGGCTGCAGAAGGAGGCTTCAGAACATCTTGGGATGGCATGTATGGCCCGAAGTCTGCATAATTCCCAACTGTGGAATGGAAAGGCTTGCTAAAAATTAATTTTATAAAGGGTATTCCAAAATGTTTCCATCCTTTGATGTAAAGTAGAACTTTACTTTGTAAAACAGAAAAAAATAGTTTGTAGAAACCCTAATCTGTATTTATAAAGGAAGGATGTTTTTGTAACATAAGGAACACATTTTTATGAATATAATAAGTCTTGGCTGAAGGACTATTTGGGAGTTTGATTCCACAATATGCCTCCTGAGAGAAGAGCCGGCCTTTATAGCCTTGGGCAAGCTGCATAGCCTCAGATTGCCCCCAGAAGAAAGGAATGGTAGACCACTTCTTGTACTTTGTACCTAGAAAACCCCAAGAAAGGGTTATTGTAAGTCAAAATTTATGGCAGATAGTTGTTATTATTTCTTTGGGATGTTTTTCCCTGTGCAAAGCCTGTAGCACATGTGGAAATGTTATTATGATTTGCAATTTGTGCAGTGCAACTGTAACAAATCAAATCTCTGATTCCAGCCATACTTTGCTCAGTAATTGCCTTTTTCTTTCTTTCTTGGCCTGGGGCTGTTTTCTTGTGCAGAAAACGGTTTCTGTGTAAATGATGTAAATGAAGAAATCTTGTATTTATTTAATTATTAAAATAATTTATTAGAATTATAGTATCAAAATGCTTGATAGTTTAGTTACTGCTGTTAAAGTGCCAACAACTGTTTACTAGAAGAAAAATATTGCCTCTCTCTTGTCCAATTTTCCCCCCACATCTGAGGCATTGCTAGAGGTGATAAAAGTAACTTATTTATAATCTCTGAACTAGGGAAAGGTGGATGTTAGTAAACAAGTTTGTAGTAAAATTGTCTGTTTTCATAGATTTTTGGAATATCAAGTTTCAAGACCGTGTACATCCTTGTTTTCATTCATTATTAAAAAAAGAAAAGGCCAGACAAGCCAACCAACCCCAGAAGCAAGAAAGAAAAAGGGAGGCAGATGCCCAAGGTGCTTATAAGCCACATTTATATCTTTCAGTAGATATTTTAAGTACTGACAAGAACTGTTGTGCATATTGTTGCTATTTGTACCAGCTTTATCTTGGTATGTTATTTCTCTACGACTGCAGTCTATAACAAAATCTAATAAATATAAAGGAAAAAATTGAATAAATGGATATTATACTTAAGTCAGATCTTTGTTCTTTCATTCCCAGAATATGTAACATGCAAATGTTAATATTGTACAACATTGCAAAAATGATGTACAATGGAAGTGGACAACTTCTTGCCATTTTGGTAGTGCTGGATTGGAACTCCCTGAGTCCTAGCCAGCAAAATCAGTGATGAGAGATCATAAGGAGCTGCAATCCAGCAATGTTTAGAGAGCCACATGTTTCTCATCTCAGATATATATATATATAAATGAGTAAATATTAGATATATGCAGTACTCTCAAATGGAAAAATTGTACAGGAGGGGCTTATCTGTACAATTTCATGCTACTAGAAAATTATTGCACAAAATTCTTCTTATAAATTACCCTTATTTTCCAACTGAACTGCGTTATAGCTCTTTTAAATGTTTAAGAGAAAATGCTGTGTATATCAGAGGGAGGATGCAATTTTATGCATCATTTGTTTCTTCAAGTTTTGCCCTAGACATTGGAAATGTCATCTCATCACAGCACGAGATCCCTCCCAAGTTGAGTAAATAAACTTGTTTGTGCTGTGTTGTTTTGTATGACAGAAACCTGATTACACTGCCTTCCAATAGTATACAGTATACACTATGATGATGATTTAAAATTTAATTATATTGTTGCATCTGGATTTCTGCTTGGCAATGTGATATTTCATATAAAACCATTTCATGTTTAGCTTAAGAGATATGCCTACAAGAGTCTTTTCTTTGTAAGAAATACTTAAGGGCTCTTCATATATGTGTTGCATCATTTCCCCCATTTTCCTAGTGTGAGGCTTGTGTGTATAATTACTTCAAAGTAATCTCAACAGATACCTGGAGGTTACTACAATTGCGTTAGAAATAAAGGACAAGGAACAAGTGACAATAACAACAGGAAGAAAAATCACTTATTTGTAAGATAAGCAGGAGAATAGTGGAGAGAAAGTGTTTAATTGATTGCTTACTCAGTACAATCACAGTGCAGAAATTAAGTGTTCTTTTCAGTTAAAGTAAGTAATAATTCAAGTCTTCCACTAGCTCACATTTGATATAAATATTTTATTTATCTAGTTTTAACTGTGTTCAAAGATTTTACTGAAGTCATTGTTGATGTATAGCAGGCCGCCATTCTTGATTATTAGATTAGATTGTCTGAAATCCTGTTGCTCTGTTATGCATGCGGATGACAAACAATGTAACTGTGGCTTTCGCCCTCGTGCCCCTTGCCTGACCCTCCAAACACAGAGCACACGAAGGCAAACTACTACTCCTTTTTACCCCGCTGCCACCAGTTGATCACTGAATCAACATTAATTATGGAAGGATGAAGATGCAGGTCCAAACTTCACTGTCTTTTAAATAAAACGTTTTTATTGATTACAGATGTTATTATTAATCGTAGGTAACTTCTATTATCATCAATCACAACCTTCTATTTGTTATTACAGTTCTTATTCACTTTTCACTCTAATCACCTCAGATCTCCCAAATACCACACTCTATCTCCTTCTCCACTCTCTCACTCTGACTGACTCACTCTGACTCTTACTGACGCCGCCTCTTTATTACCTATCTCTCGGCTCCGCCTCTCAGCAACATTAGCCTGAAACATGAATATTCATAACTACTTAACATAATAAGGGAGAATGCTACAGACCTCCCCCCTTAAATATGTTTGTTTGGGAGGGGAAACGCGTTTTTCCTCCTAAACAAACAGGCACAATTGCTTTAAAACTTTACTTACCATATAACGCATTTAACATAACAATTACTATACCTTATATACTAAACATTTCATTACTATTCAATAATATACTTTACCTTATCATTTTCATTTAACATTTTCAACCATACAGAAATATATCACCATCAGGAAACTTTTACATAAATAATTAACCTGTACATCATAGTCCATTCCAGTTTCCTTTAAAAGTCCTTGCATCATTCACCTAGCCTCCTGGAAAGCACATACGCAACAATGTTGTGGGCTTTCGAGGCACGATCTGAGTCTCTGTTGCAAAGGCAAAATTTGCAAAGTTCAAGTCTTTCACTTTCCTGTCGTAATAAGGTGCACCGTGGACTGGTCTGGTTGTCATCACCTCTTTCAGCTGGACACACGTCTGCTGGCACTCAGAAGTCCCTCTGTTGATCACTGGCTCCATCTTCCGCAACCTTTTCCGTCGACTGGCGGTCATCGGCCACTCGGTTGACCACTGGATGTCGTCTGCTGGTCGTTTTATAGTGAAGCCTGCTTTAAGTCTGGCTCGGGGCTTCACTTTCTCAGCTGGGGAAAGGGTAGGCAGTTCCCTCTCCTCCTCCCGAACATCTTTGGATGCGTCCCTCTTTAAGAAGTCAGGGCTTACATCTTCCTCCTTACTCACACATTCACTCACAGGTATTTTTATTACAAAGTTTTCCCTATGTGGGGGACCACTATCACGGGTCACTTTAAGATTCTCAGGTGAGTGTCTTTCAAGTGCAATCATAAACGATTGGTTTGTTTTAGATGCACTGAGCGTGTTATCTGATTCTATTTCTTCATTCATGGATAAGCTAGGTAGGGGTTTGTCTTGCAAGGTCTTAAGGTCTACTTGTTCCTCCCTTGCCAAAAGCAATTCTCTCCCCTCTATAGTTCTCAGTTCTACTACTTGGTCCTTAGGACAGAATACTCTTTCCTGGGTCTCATTCAAGCCTTTCTCTTTTTCAGGAGTACTTCCAAAGCTTGGCTCTGCCACTTCTAAGGACTTTTTCCTATATAAAAGCTCCTTATCCAGGCAAGACCTTTCAGGGCATTCAGGAGATAATAAAGTGGGTGTACTGGTGGCTGTTTCAAAGCAACTCACCAAACTGATTTCCTCCTTCTGCTCCTGAGCCAAACTCTTTTTATCTGGATTCTCTAAAAGCATAAGATCAGCCTCTGGATGATAATTGGACTGATTTCCCAAGATACTCTTTCCCTCCAGGCCTCCCTCTGCTACTGTATCCGTTTCTGCTGCAGTGGGTGATTCCTGGCCCCCTAGTGAGTGTGCAAGTACAAAAGCACTCTTAACATGCTCTATTAGATGTAAACCCGCTCTATCTGTCAGGTCTTTATCAGTCATTGACCTCTCTGGGTGTTTAGGGGTTGGTGGAATGGGATTCTCTCTAACTTTAGTAGTACAATCCTTTAAAGTACCATCTTCCTTCAGTTCATAGATACAAGAAGGATCATTAGGGATTTTCAAAATACCCTCATCAGCCATTCTGGTTACCTCATGGTTCTTATCTAACTTGGGGCATCCCTGGATAGATTCAGAGGTTTGGGATTCCATTTTTCCCTCAGGGATTGCCAACTGCTCTCTCAGGGAACCTGTTACTTCACAAGCACTCTGCACATGCTTAGTGAGATCTAGCCCAATTAAACAAGGTGCAGGAATTTGATCAGAGATTGCCACATCCCAATTTCCGGTCCAATCTCTATAGTTTATTTTCACTTTAGCCATGGGTAAAATTACTGGAGTAGAACTTATTCCCTTAATGGTAACAGTCTGGTTTGGGAGAATTTGTTCTTTAGGAATCACCTCAGGATGACACAGGGTGATATTAGAACAAGTATCAATCACTCCTACATAAGACTTTCCATTAATAAGAATCCTCTCACCAGGATTATGAACTAAAATATCTTCTGCCTTTACCAGAAAACACTGAACGACCTGGGCTCACTGCAGATAAGAATTTTCTGTCGTGCCAGTTGCCATGGAGACAGAACCTTGGCCACGGTTTCCCTCTGAGGCCTCAACTTGTTTTAAACAGTACACTTTTTTGGTCTGATTATCTTCCTTCTCATTCCTAAGTTTAGTTTTCATACAATTAAATTGTAAGTGACCGAACTCTCCGCAGTTATAACACTGTCTTCTTCGCTCACTCTGAGGAGATCTGTTCAACCTTAACTTTTCCTCAGGGTTCATTTGGGTCTGAGAACTAGGCCGTGCTAATTTAGGTGATGTACTACCTTGGCCTTCTTTTCCTGTTGTTTCACTGAGGTAATTTTTATGGAAAGGTTGGTTGAAGGGTTTCTTATGGTTGTCCCAGGTTGGCTTGTTAACTTTTACCTCAGAGAATCTGGGGTCTTTGTACTGCCTAATATGATCAGCCTGTTCACCAGCTTCTATTAGAGATTTAGGATTGTCCCTAACTAGATAGCGCAATTCCCCAGGTAAAATAGAGTAAAATTGTTCCAATCCTATCACAATTTTCATCTCTTCTAGAGAAGTAACTTTTTCACGTGTCATCCATTTGTCCAGATACTGGTGTAACTTAGACACCAACTGAGCATACGATTCTTCAGGCCTTTTAGTAAGGGCACAAAATTTTTGCCTGAGATGTTCTGCATTTATGCAATATCTGGAAAATACCATTTTTCTATAGGCTTCGAAGTCCCTCGCCTGATCTAGGGGAATCTGAGAATAAATCTCAAGCAATTCACCACTTATTTGTGACCTCAGAACAATCATCCTTTCACTATCTCTGATATTAAAGTCCCAGCAGGCGCGTTCAAAAGCGATAAGAAAAGATTCAGGACAGTCTCCTTTCTTATATTGGGGAAATTTCTTAAGATCAATTTTAGCCAGAATTCCTTCATGGGAGCTGTTATTATTGTTGTTATTTTGAGAGGTTATTTCTAATTGTCTCATTTGTATTTGAAAATCCATCTCTTTTTGTTTCAATTCCATTTCTCTTTGTCTATTTTCTTGCTCAAATACCATTTGTCTGGCCTCTTGCTCAAATGCCATTTGTCTGGCCTCTTGCTCAGCTTTGAGCTGTAATTCTTTAAACTTGAATTCCTGTAGTAACCTCCATTTTTCAAACTCTTGAGGGCTTAGGACACCTGGTCTTTCTGAGGCATTTTCCTCAGTCCCTAACTGCTCTCCTGTAGCTAAAGGGTCTCCATTTCCCTCCATTTCCTGAGGTACCAAACTTTGTGCCTCTTGAGACTCAGTTTCCACTGTTACTGGTCTTTTAGTTCCTTTGGGAGGCATATTTATCTGAGTTACTTATTCTAGAGTGTGTTTCTACTGGTTTTATAATGGACCTGTCTTTCTTCTTTTACTTCCAGTCACTGAAATGATTTCTATTTCAAGCAAAGGCTTTTTCTTCTATTCCCTCAGATCTGCTCTGACCCCTGGCTTCTGCTTTTTTTACAAGCGCTCTCTAAACTCTTAGAGCCTTGAGCCTTAAGCTAGCCCACTGGGTCTTCAAATCTTGAGGTAAAAATGCAAGAATTTTCTCTCAGAGTCGTTCCTTATCTTAGACCCCCCAGATCTGGGTTCAGAAGCCCCCACCACTAAGCTTTTCCCAAAAGCTCTAGTGAGGAACCAAACTTCTTTGCCACAGACCTCTGTCTAAAAGGTACCCTTGGCTCAAGAAAAATTATTTTTAAACTCAGGCTTGACTGGATTTCTTTGTATCCAAACTCAGGCTTCACTGGATTCCTTCGTATCCAAACTCAGGCTTCACTGGATTTCTTCGTATCCCATCGCTGCCACCAATTGTGGCATTCACCCTCGTGCCCCTTGCCTGACCCTCCAAACACAGAGCACACGAAGGCAAACTACTACTCCTTTTTACCCCGCTGCCACCAGTTGATCACTGAATCAACATTAATTATGGAAGGATGAAGATGCAGGTCCAAACTTCACTGTCTTTTAAATAAAATGTTTTTATTGATTACAGATGTTATTATTAATCATAGGTAACTTCTATTATCATCAATCACAACCTTCTATTTGTTATTACAGTTCTTATTCACTTTTCACTCTAATCACCTCAGATCTCCCAAATACCACACTCTATCTCCTTCTCCACTCTCTCACTCTGACTGACTCACTCTGACTCTTACTGACGCCGCCTCTTTATTACCTATCTCTCTGCTCCGCCTCTCAGCAACATTAGCCTGAAACATGAATATTCATAACTATTTAACATAATAAGGGAGAACGCTACAGAAACTTTCAGCGCCTTCCAGTTGGCAATGGGATTAACAATGGGATTCTTATGTGGCAAGCTGTTGGATGTTTACTTTCCCAAGAATCTCAGCAGCAGATCATTAATTGTCTGCTGGAAGTGACTGATTGTTATGCTGTTTGCCTTCTGCATTTGTAAAAAAAGCAACAGGATTTCAGCCATTATATTGTTGTTGTTGTTATGTGCCATCAAGTTGCCCCTGATTTATAGGAACTCTATGAATGAGCAATCTCCAAAATGACCTGTTCTCAACTGCCCTGCTCAGGTCTTGTAAACTGAAGTCTGTGGCTTCCTTGCATAGATTCCCAAACTTTTTTTGCCCCGTAGACCACTTGCTGACTTATTTGTTTTCCGTAGACCCCCTGCCCCCTGCAAAGCTTTGATACGAGTCTAAACTTGCACCCCCAATTTTTTCTCTCTCTGACGTGGACCCCCTGCAAGTCGAAATCAACCCCTGGGGGTCCATATAGACCACTTTGGGAACCTATGCAAGTTTAGGGAGTCAATCCATCTCATATTTGGTTTTCCTTTTTTTTCCTGCTGTCTTCCCAGCATTATTGTTTTTTCCAGAGAATCCTCCCTTCTCATGATGTGCCCAAAGTAGGACAGCTCCAGTTTTGCCATTTTTGCCTCCAAATATAGACAAGTTTGAATTTATCTAGGACTCTCTTGTTTGTCTTTTTGGTATTCTAGGGTACGGTATTTGCAAAGCTCTCTTCCAGCACCAATTTCAAATGGATCATTTTTTTTTCCTGTCAGCTTTCTTAACTGTCCAGCTTTCACACCCATAACGGTAATCAGAAATACAAGAGTGTGGATGATCTTTGTCTTGATCTCCAGTGACACATCCTTACACTTAATTATCCTTTCTGTTCCTTCATTGCTGTTCTTCCTAGTCTCAGTTTTCTGATTTCTTGGCTGCAGTCTCCATTTGGATTGATGATTGAACCAAGGTATACAAGATCTCTTAACTATTTCAATTCCTTCACTGTCAATGCTAAAATTGTGTAATTCTTCTGTAGTCATGATTTTTGTCTTCTTAATGTTCAACTGCAGTCTTGCTGAGCTATCCAGCAGTTCTTTCTTTTCACTTTCACTAAAAACTGTTTCAGGTCATTGCTTTCTGCCGCTAAGATGGTGTCATCTGCATATCTTAAATTATTGATGTTTCTTCCACCAATTTTCACTGCTCCTTCATCCGAATCTAGTCTGGCTTTCCGTATGATATGTTCTGTGTACAGATTGAACAGATAAGGGGTTGTTTGTGCCAGTTTGTATGCGTGGCTCTGCAGGTGCTCCATGTTCCCTTCCTCTACCTCCCAGGCCAATGACTCACCACCAGTTGGAGTACACTCTCCTCCTCCTCTTCTTTGGCTGTTCAACCAGTCCCCAGCAGGAGCATGGGTTTGCCTGTCCTACTTCCTTGTCTAAGTGGCTGATGAGCCAAGAAGGCGGGGCATGGAAGCCTGTGCTCCTGCTGGAGACTGGTCAAACAGCCAAAGAGAAGGAGGAGAGGAGCATGCATCAGCTGGTTGGTGTGGGATCCAGGCGGGGAGGTGGGAGAAGGGAATGTGTGATACTTGTGGTGCCACGCTTATGAACTAACATGAATCTCCGAACTAAGGTTCATGCCCATCTCTATTCAGGACAATCAAGTGCTGAGACACATCCATTTCTTTCAGAACAACCCATACTTTCTCATGATCTATAGAGTTAAAAGACTTTGCTGAGGAGGGGTCAGCCAGTAGCCTAGTCAGCTTGTTAGTTTTCAGATCGGCAGTGTGATAATTAGAATAGTTGTTCACTTTGTTGAACAATCCCAGCCAAAGGTTTTGAAATCTGCTTAGTTCCAGGAGCCTTCCTCAACTGACTGTTCTAACTGGTCCATGCCCTGCTAGTGGGTTATACAGGACTAAACCAGCAAACCAAGGCTAACGTAAATGGTGGTTTAGTGTTTTGTGTCAATGCTGGTCTTATGTTCCCAAGAAGCTGTGAGAGCTCACGAGTTTAATGTGTTATTAAGAGCAGTGGTTTAATGCATACGGAAATGGCTTGGGGTCCAGATCACGAAAGGGATGAGGTGTTTTGTATTTGAATGCAAAACTTCATTAATCTGTTGCAAATCAGACAAGGTCAAGAAGTAAATGGAAGGTCTAAGATGAAACATAAAATAATACTGCAGCAGACATTACACCATACCTTTGCAATGTTCACCCATTTCCTGGGTGATATCATGCACTTAGATTCTGTAATGCTTTAGACTGTGTTTTGGAGCACAGTAGTTTTCAATAGTATGTGATGGAAAAAAGTCGTCGTAGTTATCCTGTCCAAAGATCGTGCTATTGTGATGTAAAGGCATTTATACGCATAAACAGTGTGCTGTGAAAAAGAACATTATTTATCGTTCTGTAATACATATGTTGTTGTTTTGAATTCTTGAAGTTAAGGCAACCACAAGTATGTGCATAGGCCTATATCCAATATTAGGTTAATGGAATGAAAATCCCCATTGGTGTAGTGGTACTGAATTACACTGTTCATACAGCATTATAAACATGCAGTCTACATTGTGCAGGTGCAACAGAAACTTCACCAAATACCATTGTCTTGCAGATTCTTGTAAATGTATATTTGCTAGTGCAGTAGTTCTTGTGCTAGCACAATGCCATAATTAAAGGCCGTAGAGCAGAGGTCCCCAACCCCCAGTCCGCGGCCTGGTGCCGGTCCGTGGCCTGAGCCAGACTGGGCCGCGGAGACAGACCTCCCGCCCCACCCCCCTGCACGCACTCACCCCTGCACAGCTGATTTGCGCATTCACACGAGCTCTAGCACGCCCGTGTGAGCGCCACGCCACCATTTGTGCAGGAGCGCCACACCATCGTTTGTGCATGCGCACGAGTGTGCGTGTCCACACAAACACCACACTGCTGTTTGTGCATGTGCGCACATCGTTGTTGGGTGGGTCCCCTGCCATAGAGCCCATCCTTTGCATGCAGGGTTCAGCTTCTGGCGTCTTGAGTTTAAAGAGTCAGAGGGAATATCTATCTATCTATCTATCTATCTATCTATCTATCTATCTATCTATCTATCTATCTATCTATCTATCTATCTATCTATCTATCTATCTATCTATCTATCTATCTATCTATCTATCTATCTCATTAGTGTTATCACTCTCTGATCAGTTCACAATATAGGATAAATCCTACAATACAAACACAATGTATTAAATACAATAAAACTACAAAAAGTGTAAGAAACTGTCACTAGGTAAAAACAATGAACCTACCTTTAAATAGCAGTATATAGATTAAAACCATTTGAGCATTTCAGTCAATATTCACTAATAGAAGGCAGCTTTATATAATTCTGCCTTAATTAGCTTCCAAAAAAATGAGGGGAATGGCACCTGTTGAACCTCTATAGGAAGCTTATTCCAGAGGGAAAGGGCCACGAACCAGAAAGCTCCATTCCTAGTGTTGGCTTTTTTTGGCCTCCTTGGGTGTCACAATTCATAACATCAAGGTCTGTGAGGAGTAGGTGGGATGGGTAGCTATTTTGTGGAAGAGATATTCTGTTAGATATTAAGCTCCTAAACCATTAAGGGCTTTATAGGTTATGGCCAGCACCTTACATTGCGTATGGAATCTTAACAGGGAACCAATGAAGGTGTGCCAAGATTGGGGATAAGGTTTCATATTTGCTGGTACCTGTAATATTATGGAAAGAGACCTCTGCCTTAGATTCAGAAGAGTGCCCCCTCTGAGTCATTACAACTGTGTTGGACTGACCAGTAGATTGACAGAGTACCAGGCAGCTTCATACACAAAGTTTATTTCAGCTTATAGCTTTATCTCAAGCACTGGCACTTAAGTCTATTTTTCTTACCTGTTATTTCTTGACACTGACACTTAAATACAGCAGCGCAAGAAAAATAAATACATGTATTTAACTAGTGAATGGGTTTCTAGGCAATGAAAGCTTATGCCATAAGGGGTGCCACAAGGAGTTGTGTTGTTGTTGTTGCTACTGCTGTTATGCTTCCACAAACTGACACAGCTTATAAACTACCATTCTGGAGGCATTTATGTATATTAACAAATAGATTAAAAGTGCTTGATCTCTACACAGGGTGAAATAATAGAATCATAGAGTAGAATCAAAGAATACTGGTGTTGGAAGAAGCCTATATGGTCATCAAATCCAATGCAGGAATCCAAATCAAAGTATATCTGACACATGGTTGTCTAATTTTCTCTTGAGTGCCTGCAGCATTGGAGTGCTCACCGCCTCCTGAGGTAATTGGTTCCATTGTTGTACTGCTCTAACAATTAGGAGGTTTTTCCTGGTATTCAACAAAATCTGGCTTCCTGTAACTTGAGCCCATTATTCCGTGTCCTACACACTGGGATGATCGAGAACAGATCCTACCTTCCTCTGTATAACTACCTTTCAAGAATTTGAAAAGTACTATCATATTTCCCCTCAGTCTTCTTTCCTTAAGGTTAAACATGCCCAGCTCTTTCAGTCTTTCCTCACAGGGCTTAGTTTTCAGTCCCCTGATTATCCTTGTTGCCCTCATCTAAACTTGCTCCAGTTTGTCACAGAATGACAGGGAAAGTGGTTGTTTGACAGTGGAAGAAGCCAGAGGGTCTCTTGAGGGTGATATATCCCTTGGACATGAAGATCACACCAAATGTCATATCACTCCTCCTTCTGACTTCAAGCAACCCTATTTAGATTGCACCAGCCTGCACCAAAAAGGTTAGTGTGTAGACGTGCCCTATGTTCCATTTTTGGCTAGAAAGAACAGCTTGCATCTTTCTTTTCTGCTGAAACAGTGATATCTTAAGAAGCAGGTTTGGTATGTAGATATTAAAGACACCAAATCAAACCTAGAGCAAACATAGAGTAGACACAGTAGTAGAAGTATGTGTAGGTGTTTTTTCAGTTTTCTTATTGGGTTTCAACCTGGCTTAACCAATCTAGGCCGCAGCCAGTTTTGAAAGAGCTGTAAGGAAGTACCCTTGGTTGAGATCTGTATGTGGGGTATGTTTATACGAGCAATCTTTTCAGAATGTCATTAGTTTAAGATTTTTTATTTTGTTTTATCCTTTATTTGGTGTTTTTTTAAAAATCATGTGCTTATTCCAAACATTTGGCCTAATATTTAAATAGTGCTTATTGCATTAACAGGCAATATGTTAACAGTGCTAATTAAATTAAAATGTGTTGAAGGTGACAGATATATTTCTGACCTATTAGGAGAGAAAATATACACTCTTTCACTCTTTCATGGGAGTTGATTACTGTTTCCTTGTCTTAATTTAGGCAGCATTCTTCCAGCTTCATAATTGTCTAAAGTCAAAACACTTAAAAAGAACACCTCAGATGATGAATATGAAACTGTACAATCAAATGTGTATCCCATATTTCCAGCTTGCGTTTGGCGACATTAACTGTGGAGTGCTTTAAATTACTAACACAGTGAAGTGGGATTACTGCATGTTAGATTTGAAAGTGTGTTAGGAAATGAAATAAGGCTGCAGCTTGGAAAAAGGTATGTATAAATAAGATTTGACATTTCCCTCTTCTGCCTCCTGGCAAAGCCTCATGCCATTTTGATTTACAGATTATTATCTTCAGGGTTTTGATGAGACTTAAAACTCTCCTCTCTTGCTCTAGAAAAATCTGCAAAGCTCATTGGTACAGATTCAAACCAGCCGCTGGCGTTACAAAGTCTTTTTCTACTGAAAGACAGGCTTTGACTGCCTATGAGATCATCAGAAAGATAAACTTCTGAAAGCTCATCCAAGTTATGCCCTTGGCCCTCCTGGAAATTAACTTTCTAGTGACAGCACGAATATGTAAACATTAATAATACACTTCTAGTTTGAGAAAGAATCTGTCCTACTTATCTTGTCAGTCATAGCTTATTTTTGATTGCATTTTGTGTCATCTTACCCATTGCTCCTTATTTCTCTTCTTACCACAACAAGTTCATATTCATGCCATTCTTTTCTTCTCTTATTCTTACTGCTCTCAGTGATCAAAAGCACCTAGATTTTACCTTGCCTAGATGCCATTCCTCTTTCTAAATTCCTCTTCGGAACTCTCTGATCCCAGGCAATGTTGGACCCTCTCTTCTTGTCCTAGGCTATGGTGGACTGACTTTTCCATTGCTGTTGGCAGTCAAATCATTTTGACTTGGTCACTTGAACAAAATGGTGTTCTTTTAAGTTGCTAAGGTTTTTTTTAAATACACTTGAATAGTGTCTGAATAGTAATGATGTTGACTTGGCAACAGTTTCAGTCATGCCATAAGTTATGCATCCAGGACACTGCTGGTGCCAAAGACTAGAATTCTTGGCAGCATCACAGTTATAATGGATCAGATCCAGATTTAGCTATACTTAAATTAGATCTATTAAAATCTAAGTGACTAAGGCTAGTCATAGCTAGCATTAAGTCCCAATGACTTCAGCGGGTCCACTCTTCAATAAATTTGTATCCAACTCTATATTCCTACAACTATCTAAAACAATTTGGATGAAAAGTTAGATAATTTCTCTTTTTCCCCAGCTCCAACCCAAAAACATAGTCTTGTGGACAGAATATCAACTGTTGCTACCATATTTTGCTGCATGCTATTGTCAGGAAATCTACCAAGTTTTCTTTCTACCCATCTCCACTGACAATATTTCTTACACATAAAGCAAAGCAAAAGCAAAGCGTGCTGCTTATATACTGCCCCATAGCGCTTCAAGCACTCTCTGGGTGGTTTACAAGTTAATTATGCAGGCTACACATTGCCCTCCCAGCGAGCTGGGTACTCATTTTACTGACCTCGGAAGGATAGAAGGCTGAGTCAACCTTGAGCCGGCTACCTGGGATTGAACCCCGGGTCGTGAGCACAGTTTTAGCTGTAGTACAGCAGTTTAACCACTGCGCCACGAGGCTCTTCATATATATTCTGGTAGTTTTCAATATAATGTCACTGAATAGAACCATTGATTTTATATCTAAAAATTTAGTAGCACAAATATTTTTAACTAGCCTTTCTTCTTAAAAAGGATCCAAGGCAGCTTACAACAATTAAAAGACAGTATTTAAGTTAGTAACAATGATTATACAATACAAAAAAGATCAATAAATTTGATACCAAAAAACATAAGCAACACCAAAACACATTCATTGCAATAAATACGACAATCCATTTTAAAAACTCCACTTGGCAGCCAGCTGAATTTCCAGCTTCTGGCTCTACAACCAGATACCTAACTCACTGAGTTATCCAGCCAGCTAAGACCAGTATAGACATGAGATAATGTGATGGGTTGAGAAATGTAAGGTAATCTGACACGGATATCAAACTGAGATACTCTGTGATGTTTCAGTAGTGCTATTAAAGTTAAGATCATAAATCTGATGTTCTTATAATGAAAGAATAGGATAAAGTAGACTCCCTATTAGAACTGCCTGTAATTCTTGCTGGTTGTATTATACCTCCACCACCCAAAGCCTCAATTCCGCTCACACTACATCCCAGTGAATATCATGCCATTCTCTCACTGATATCCCCCTCTATGTAGGGTTGCCAGATACATGGGTACCAAAAGGAGGACATAGAAAGACAAAAAAGAGGACAGAGGAGGACGTATTGAATGTTTCATTTGAATCGTTCCGGATTAAACCCGCAATCAATACAATTTTATTACAATAGCTGCCAATAAATGTCTCTTAGTGAACCGACCAAGAAACAGTCATGTTAAAAAATAAAAATAAATTCAATGGAGCCTTTTTTTCAAAACACCAAAAAACATTATTTAAACAGCCAATTGTACCCGAACCCACCCCGGCCCAGCTGTGGGATCCCCCGGCCGCTTGCACTCTGCACAGGCTCAGAGGCAACCTTGCTAATATGGACGCCCAAACAAGGCTCTGGCACAGGCAGGGGGAAAGCGGCACCGGGCAAAACCGAATGAGGCAGCCTCCCCTCCCCTGAGGGTCATAAGTTCCAGGCTGGGGAGTGTGGGAGTTGGAGTCCCCAAAAGGGACTTTGAACACACACAGTCCGGGTGCTCGCCTTCCCATCGATGCGCTCGGGTGCTGCTTGCTCCTGCCTGGCTCAGTGGGCGGCGCTCCGCTCGCGCTGCCTTTCTGGACTCCACGTGGGCTGGGCGGGCATGACAGATTGCTCAGCAGCCGCCGCTGTGGTGGGAGGGGGCGAGGGCTGCGCTCCAGGTAACGGGGGGCGGGTGGGGGCGGGGAAAGACAGGGGGAGGGGGTCCTTTCACCTGTCCCCCTCCCATCCAAAATTATAACATAAAATATACAAAAGCCTGACATTTTAAAGGTTTTTATCTTTGCCTGCCGGACGGAGGACATTAGGCTAAAAAGGAGGACATATCCTCCTTTTGCCTGACGTCTGGCAAACCTACCTCTATGCCTCCCGGTATTAGTTCAAGGTCCAGCTCACTCTGTATTCTTCCACATCCACACTGGCTCTTCTTCCAAAAGCCAAAACAAATAAATTCAACCAGTGAAAAGTCAAATGACCCAGGATGAGAATACCCAAAGGCAGGCAAGAAACATTCTAGCTCTTTAGCCATTCAGGGCTCTTCTTTCATAAAGAGTTACCATCCAAAACTCATGTCCTCTTTTATGCAAGTGAGTTGACATAAAAGACACCCTTCTCTTGACAGGAGTTGAGTTTATCTGGTGCAATAGTCATGTCTCCTCTAAAGACTTCTAGAATGTAGAATGTAGACAGTGTGGCATGGTGGTTATAACAGGGAAAGAGACTTGAGAAACCGGAGTTCAACTCCCTGCTTGGCCATGAAAGACACTGAGAAACCTTAGGCCAGTCACAATGTCTCAACCGGACTTACATGATAGCATAGTTGTGAAGATAAAGTGTGGGGAAAGAAACATAGAAACATGGTTACCTTGACAACAGGGAAAATTGATAAACATGGATCCCTCCTTCAGTTCATTGGAGGAAAGGCAGGATATCAATGAAACATTGGACAATAAGAAAGAGATATGGAAGAGTCTATTTAAGAACAATTGGCTCAAGTATTTATCCTTCTAGGAATATTGCAATACTATTTTCAAAAGCTTTGTTCTGTTTTATCAGTCTTGATTTAGCAGTCTTGATGTCTTCAGTATCTTTAGGTAAGACTAAATTTGTTCCTACATCTATCTGTTCTTGTGTTAAGTGTTCAAATAGTACATTTAGATGAGCTATGAAACTTAAGTTGCATCTTAAGGAATGAATTAAAAGCAAAGTACTCAAAATATAGAATAAAAAATTCTGATAATTGCAAGTTACTGTAGCATTTTTTCAGCAAATAATCTTTTAAATCCTAAAACATTTTAACCGCTTTGGTAGAACATCCGTATCAGCAGTTGTATCTGTTGAAATGTACTGTGGCAAATGTAAAACAGTTTTTTGACAATGTGTAGGCAGAATTATGTTTTAAGGAGGTTCCAGGAAAGAGCCATATTTATCATCTTGTCTCTGTTGTCAAGGTAACCGTGTTTCCTTGTTGGGTAGCACACTTGATAGGGAGCCTAACTTCCCTGTACCTAATTATTGTTAGCTATTACACTTTCAATTTATGTTGTGTCACTTTTCTTGTAAAACGTCTAGTTTCCACCATATCACATCCCCGGGTTAGGATGAAACTAGTGGAACAGCCCATGTATTAGTGTGCAGGTTGTGCTGAATTCCTGTAAAACTGGGATGTGCGTCATTTCAAGTACAAGATAGGTCTGAAAAGGGCTGCTACTGCATGTCCACAAAGCAGCATCCAGCAACCATTTTTCTTGGAGAACATTGGAACATTATGGTAAAATTATAAAAGCTGCCTTTCCTTTCCTTTCCATTTCTCTCCTCTCGTCTCCTTTTTAAAGCTTTGAACCTGTGAAGGTGTGCTGGACTACATAAAGCAAATTCCAGAGCATTCCCTTGTAATAGTACATTCAGTCCATTCAGAAAGCAGGTCCATTTCCAAAAACCCCAGAGACAGAATCTGTAACAAATTCATAGAGTCATAGAATAGTGAAGTTGGAAGGCCATCAAGTCCAACCCCCTGCTCAATGCAGGAATACGTCAAAGGATATCTGCCAGGTGGTTGTCTAAGTTTCTTTTTAATGCCCCCAGTGTTGGAGCACTCACTACCTCTCAAGCTAATTGGTTCCACTGTCTTACTGCTCTAACAGTTAGGAAGTTTTTCCTGATAGTCAGTTGAAATCTGGCTTCCTGTAACTTGAGCCCATTGTTGCATGTCCTGCACTCTGGGATGATCAAGAACAGATCCTGCCCCTCCTCTGTATAACAACCTTTCAAGTATTTGAAAAGTGTTTTCATATCATTCGTCTGTCTTTTTTCCTCAAGGCTAAACATGCCCAATTCTTTCAGTCTTTCTTCATAGGGCTTAGTTTCTAGTCCCCTGATCATCCTTGTTGCCCTCTTCTGAACTTGTTCCAATTTTTCAGCATCCTTCCTGAAGCGTGGTGTCCAGAACTGGACACAGTACTCATGGTGAGGCCTAACCAGTGCTGAATAGAGGGGAACTAGCACCTTGTGGGATTTGGAAACTGTACTTCTGTTAATGCAGCCTAAAATAGCATTTGTCATTTTTGTAGCTACATTACACTGTTGGCTCATATTCAGCTTGTGATCTACCACAATTCCAAGATCCTTCTCACTTGTATTGCTGAGCCAGGTATCCCCCATCTTGTAACTGTGCATTTGGTTTCTTTTTCCAAGGTGCAGTAGTCTGCACTTATCCCTGTTGAATTTCATTCTGTTGCTTTTGGCCCAGTGCTCCAGCCTATCAAGATCATTTTGAATTTTTTTCTGTCTTCCAGGGTATTAGCTATTCCACCCAATTTTGTGTCATCCACAAATTTGACAAGCATTCCCTGCACTCTGTCATCCAAGTCATTAATAAAAATGTTGGAGCACCGGACCCAGGACTGGGCCTTGGGGTACCCCACTTGTTACCTCCTCCCAGTTGGAGAAGGAGTCAATCATCACCCCTCTGAGTACAAATCTGTAGCCAATTGTGTATCCACCTGACACTTGATCTATCCAGCTCACATCTAGTTAGCTTGCTAATCAGGATATCATGGGGCACTTGGTCAAAAGCTTTGCTAAAGTTAAGATATACTATGTCTACAGCACTCCCTCTATCTATCAGGGAGGTTACCCGATCAAAAAATGAGATCACATTTGGCAGATCATGTGAGGGAAAGAGTAGGTAGGAAAAGCTGCTGGAACATTTCCAGCTCTGTAGTCTGGTGTTTAGTACATAACACTGACACTCATACTCTAATGCTCTCTTAGCTGCCATTATTGAATAACTGAAATTGTTCTGAAGAATCAACATTGTCCTGGATCAATACAGTATATTTAAGATTTTTTGGTACACTTTACAATATCATTTTAAATTGTGAAACTGACCAGGCTGTCTTTATTCAAAAAGTATTCTCAGGAGGGTGTGCCCCCCTCCCAAAGACTTGCTTGTTCTATAATTACAGTCTTCCCCAAATGGGAATCATATAGCTTAAAAAAATAGGAATATCAGTGAGTTAAGCTTACTGTTTGTATGCAGGTTGTATCTGAAATGGGCAGTGACATTTTGTCATAGTCAAGAATCTCTGATAATCTAAATGTCCGAATTTGGCAGGTGGTTCAGCTGAATTTGTGAGCTGTCTTCCTTGTGCCTTGGTAGAAAATTTATGAAATTGCTGATGTTGCTAAATTTGTATAGCTCAAAATTCACAGTAGGTATATTTTTTAGCTATTTGAACATGGATGCAGGAAGTTATTGACTTCTCTTGTTTTAAGAATGGTCACTAGTAAAGACATCTGTGATGCATTTCACTCCACTCAAAGCTGCATTGCTCAGATAAGACCCTTGAAGCATTGCCTAAATAAGGAAGAAACAGTAGAGAGATTAAGCTTGACACAAGACAAGAGTGGCACAAGCATTGAACAGGTTGTGCGGGAGACAACCTATTTTGCCTTCTTCACTTCTGTTTTTCTAACAGAAAGAAAAATGACAATGGCTTTTCAAGAATATAGGAACAATGAAAATGAAGAAGAGGAGGAGAAAGAAGAAGAAGAAGATGATGAAAAGGTGGGTAGATGTGACACATTTTGTTGAGTGTTGAAAGATTTTTTTTAATATGATTTATATTCATTTTTGGAATACCTTCTTCTTTCTCCTATAGGTGTTTTTTAAACCTGTTGTTGAAGATAAAAACATGGAACTTGCTAGAAGATGTTCTGAACTGATAAGCAATGTAAGTACAGGTTTCCAGCATTTTTAAAATCAATTCTTTATAATATTATTTCTCATAGCTTTTAACTAGAAGTGAACAATTTCTCCCCCTGAAAACATGTATGCATGAGTATGAAGAGCCTGGCAGTCTTACTTTAAGATGACATTGTAGACCTGGTTGGTATCCTTTTAGATTATTTATTTTGTCTGTTTTTTTTATTGTGGCATGTAGCATGTGTTGCCCTACATAGTGGAAGCATTTTGCTGCTTCATTAGGCCATCTGTCCTACTAGGTCAGAATGTGGTTCTTTAAGGAAAACTCTTGGATTTGGTTACTGGTGATCCTTATTATTGTTTTCCTCCCTACTGCTTTTATTTTGATACATATTTTTAAAAGTTTACATATTCTCCAATACTGTATATATGTTTTAAAATTTGTTGTCTGTCTTGAATTCTTATTTGCAAGAAAGGCAGAATTAAGATCTCCTAATAAATAAACATAAATTCCAGTTGTGATGTCACTAAAACAGCAATTGGACCTGCCATGATCTCTTGGGTTTAGAACCATTATCTGAAACAGAAAGATAATAATATTGGTCTCTCTTGGGATGGTATATTAAAAGCAACTTGAACACTTAAAATGCTGCATGCTTCTGTCATGCCCATAGTATTATGTCCTGTTGATTCCAGTGGAAATTACTTGCTTAAAACTTTGTCACTCAAAATCACCCCGGGACTTAACTATATTTAATTTCAGTTGACTTGTGCCTCAGAGCAAAGCAAAGCAAAGCACATAACAAAACTGCTTTCATTTCATATATGCAACAGAAAATGTGTCAGGCCCAGTATGGATAATATGAGGCAGAGTCATCACCTTCTATAAAGAACCTCCTTCCTGTAGGCCATTGTAAGCTCTTTTCACTGGTTTAATGGAATTCTTTGGAAGTCCGCCAGTATGAGGATAGTGGTGGTGATGACAGAAATGTTTTAAGTGTCCTCATCTTACCCCCCTTTGCACCTCTCTGTCCTATTCCTAATATTGACTCAAGCTTAGTGTCTCATTGTGTTATGTGCCACAAAGCACAGGATGTTGCTTGATGATTGCCAGTAAATGTACTGAGCTGAATTTAAAATGGTACTGTTTTTTTCTCTTGAAGTAGTTCAATTAATACAGTGGCTGAAATCATGTTGCTTAGTGTAAGGAGTTGCACTTGAACAGGCTTATTGGCTCAACGGGGATTTGATGAGTCACCTCCTTTGTATATTCCATTAATTCAAATGGGCCTGCTCTAGTTGCAATATACTATGCTAAAGTAAGCTGCAAATAAAGCAGGCCCATTTGAATCAATGGCACCTATGGAAGAGTTGACTCCTCAAATCCCTGCTGATTCAGTGGACCTAACCTAGTGCAACTTATGAGCTAAGCAACAGGATTTCAGTCAGTGTCATTGAATTGTTTTTAGGGACAAATGTATTGGATCTCTGGTAAAAAAAGATACAAAAATGAAGAGTAAAAGCTCATTTCTCACACTGAAGAGAAAGGAAGTATTCCAGATACCAAACCGTACTAGATAACAGTCCATGAGTTTGAGAAATGATGATAAAATCTCCTGAAATATGATGCAAGATTATTTGATATAAAAATCTGTTTCTCATTCTCACCTGGTTTGAACATACCCTTGTTGATGGATTATGTGTTTTGGTTGATTAAATTTTCATAGGAATAAAACAATATTTTTCAAGAAAACAAGCATCTTTCTTTTGGTTTTACATGATTCCACATCTACTGAAGGGCCATAGCTAGCACATAAAAAAAACTTGTGGTACCTTAAAGACTAACAGATGTACATATTCACAGATGGCAGCCCACTTCTTCAAATGCATGCTGGTATCTTTGAATAGGAGATCATCATTTGAATGTTGTTAGACTGCAGGTCCCATGGTTCCTGGGATGCAGTGAGCTCATCACTGCAGTGAGTTCACAAACATATTCCAAATAAATCTTGTTAGCCTTCAAGGTGCCTCGAGATTCTTTAGTTCTGAAAAGTAACTTTTCTAAGTTTTGTTCCTTCTTGGCTATTTTTGTATTAAGATATTGTGTTTTAAATGTAAAAATGAAATATTTTGTGTTTATACATATAAACACACATATGCAGATACACTCAGACTCAAATACTTTTTCTTTCCCTTTTCCAACCCTTTCGTTATCTCCATTCGCTTGCAGGTCCATTATAAAGGAGAATATGAAAAATCTAAAGGTAAATTCACATTTGTCCATGATACCCCTCAGCTAATACATTTGAAAAATCTCTCTGCCTTTATGTCTGAGGTAAGATGCAAAATGTTTGGGAAATTATTAAGCAATATTTATGGTTCCAGAGTGACTGACACAATAACATATTTCCAGTTTCCTGCTCTGTTTTATAAAGCAGAATTAAGAACCAGTATTTTAATGAAATAAAGTATACATCACTGAAATGGCAGATTTTGTTTGCTCCCAATCTTGTAGAAGAGCAAATGTAGATGCAGTGTAACTGGAACTGCACTGAATGTTTCTCCCACTAACATAGTAACTGACAGGAAGTAGAACAGTTTCCCTCAAATCTGCTTTGATCATGGGAATACTCATCATTTCCTTTCCTCCAGATATTCAGGACCAACCTCCAGACAAGTCATTTAGGCTTTCCCAGCCAATTAGGGATCATGCAGCTAATTATATTATTATTTTGTCAATTTTACTGGGTTTTGTGAAGTAATTCATGAGAACAATATATATATTCAAAATAAGAGCTCTACTTTCTGTTGCTTGTTTTACTTATGTAGATCTGTATGCATTCCAAATATCTTTTTACAGATCTCAATGTTCAAAGAGAAGAAATAGAATTCAGCCATAGCTTAAAAATATGTTTAATGAGTGGAATGGAGGAAATAAATTCACAGTATCTAGCACAGAGTGCTTACTTTGTTGTTACACTACAGCACATGGATTTCATATTTTATATATATTGAGAAGGGTATACATTAATTTTACCTTTGTTAGATTCTCAGATATAGTGACCCTTCGGGTCTATAAGAATCCTTGAAAGAAGCTTTGGATATATTGGTTAAACTGGGCATTAGTTTTCCTAAAGAGTCAAGGAGCTGCATAGTAAAGTAAAGGTAAAGGTTCCCCTTGACATTTAGTCCAGTCGTGTCCGACTCTAGGGGGCGGTGCTCATTCCCGTTTCCAAGCCATAGAGCCAGCGTTTGTCCGAAGACAGTTTCCGTGGTCATGTGGCCAGCGCGACTAGACACGGAACGCCGTTACCTTCCCACCGAGGTGGTACCTATTTATCTACTTGCATTTGCATGCTTTCGAACTGCTAGGTTGGCAGGAGCTGGGACAAGCGACGGGAGCTCACTCCATCGCGTGGATTCGATCTTACGACTGCTGGTCTTCTGACCCTGCAGCACAGAGGCTTCTAGGGTTTAACCCGCAGCGCCACCACGTCCCTTAGTTGCATAGTAGTTGTGGAGAAAAAATAGTGACTAAAAAGCTACTGGAAAATGCCATGTATATAAGTGAAATTGCACAAGGGTTTTTGCAAATTTCTGTCTGTCATATATTAGGGAGCACAATCACGTGCATGCATGACCTGACTAAGTCTGAATGTGCAACAGCCAGACAGAATTATAGCACATACTAGTTTCATAGTTTGGAACTTACAGTTGTATAAACCCAATAAAATTCTGGCCACTGTTTATTAAATATTATTATAGATCCATGTTATCAAAAGCAGTTCACAGAAACAACAAAAATACCACAGTGAATAAACAAATAAAATTCAAACAGTTTGCATGGATAAGCCAGATAAGAGTTTTTACATACCAAATTCAGTAATTAGGCTAGGGGTCATGAGGAAGTAATTTGGTTGGGTTGTAGAGGGACAGGATTGCAGAGGGGGCAGTGGGTAGCAGGAACTAAGCAGCGTTGGTATGTTGTGGAGTGGCAGAGGCTGTTCTGAGACTAAGTCTTAGAAATGGGAAACAAGAAGGAGCATTTTATAATCCCTTCCAGAGTAACAATGTCTGAAATCCTGTTCATGTAAGTTGCATGGAGTAAGCCTGATGACATCATCAACCAAGGCAATTTTTTGGAGAATAAACATTTCCTCTTCCCATTCCCTGCTCCTTGGAGGGGGAAGACTTTGATTACGGAAAATTCCTGCCATTGGAGTGACTTTTTCCCAGCAGCTGCAGTTTTAAAAAGTTTTTAAATTAAAGACTTCCCCCTCCTGTTCCACAGCCTCTGCAGGCTTCCAGCTATGGTAGGGATTCCTTGGGAACCATGGGTGCCTTGGTACTGGAGAGGGAAAGGCTTATTATTCCAAAAATCACCTTTGCTGATGAGATAATCAGCCTTAAACCTGAAGAATTTGTATGAGCAGGATTTCAACTAACACCTTTTTTTAAAAAATTAACTCAATTGGTGTAGTTTCCTGCAAAACCTGTGAAGATAAACCTTTTTAAAGCTGTAATCAGAATTGCAAAAATAGACCTGCGAACATTTGTTCCCAATCTAGAGCTGGCAATTCTATTTTTACATCGTCTTGTTGAAAGGCTTAATGTGGACCTTTGCATCTGAATGTCCTTTAAATTTATTCAAAATAATTGATGCATTACTTCTTTTTCTTTCTTATGCCTTCTAGGCAAAATACAAAGCGAAAGCAAAGAAAGAGCTTTCCAACTCGCTCTACCAGCAGATGCCAGCCACAATTGATAGCGTTTTTGCAAAAGAAGTTATGCAACTTCAGAGCAAGGTAATTTTATACATGCACAGTTTATCCATCTCCTGCTGATGTGCATATGAACTGAGCACATTGAATATATCTGTTGACAGGGTAGGATTCTATCGAGGCCTTATTTGCCCCCTATTTAGCTTTCAGTTGGGTGCTTGTCATGCTAGGCCTGCTGCAGTATAATTGGTACATTTCTTCCTATAATTGGTATTATTACTTTCTCCTCCGTAAAGAGGTCTAAGCAGCTCTGCTCATCCTTGATTACTACGGGCAATTATGTGATAATAAATACATTCATCTTTAAGGCACCACATGACTTCTTTTGTTCATGATCTATTGTGAACATTTTGTCTGTAATAATGTTTAAGGCTGACTAGGGATTCTCACTTAGGATATGAAAATGCTTATTGATAGTTGAGGTGAAATTGAGGATATGGTTTTGTGCACTGGGGAATTGGTGACTCTGTAAATTGAGTCTGAGTCTAAGTTACAATTAGGAGCATCTCTGTACCAGTCCTGAAATTTACAATTTGAGTTAGGGATGGGTGAACTTTTGACTTGGCATCTGCCCTCAGTTCCTCCATCTTGACTGGCCCAAGTTTATATTTGTTCTTTCTTATTAAGTCCCCTACAGTTTTCAACACCTATATAATGTGAAGAAAATAAAAAGCTGTATGAATCAATGGTCTGATTTGGCATGAGACCATTGATTCTTCCAGCCCAGTAATGTCCAAAATGACCAGCAGTCGCTCTCTGGGATTTCACACAGGAAATATTTCCCAATCCTTCTTGGAGAGGCAACAAATTGAATTTCAGACCTTTTGTATGCAGAGTAAATTATGTTATCAGTGAACAACGGTCCTTTAAAACGTCAACCATCAAGTCTGGGTTAAAGGAAAAAGAGAAGTAGAAATAGGTGTCATCAGAATTTAAAGACCATGCTCTGAAGCTATAACCAATCTCTACGAGCAATTCGTTAAGATTTTAAATTGGCATAGGACAGAACATAGAACCTGGTGGTGCCCCAAAGCTCACATAGTCTAGGGTAGAGCATTAGGGAGTCTGTGGCTATATGGTCAAATATGGCAGGATTTGCTCTGCCTATAAAACAGGTGGATTCGACATATTTTTAAATATCTGCATGATGTTCAAGCCAGATTTGATTCCTTCCAGCCTTTTTCCAGCCAAACTGGCTTATTTTCTCTGCCTGCAGAGGGCTGGATTCAATCACGTTTGTCTCCCTGCAGACATTCCGATGGGGGCATGTCTTTAGGCGGTGTTTTCATTTGACATAAGCACTTAGGACATGGTTTTCAGGGCAGTGTGAGCATGCTCCCCTCATTCCTTTCCCCTAATTGCCCTCTGATGTTTTTGTTTGTTTGTTTGTTTAAATGTATATATGCTCAAATTCTAAGGAAAATCATACTTCTGAAGTGAATTTCTTTAGGTACTTTTATACTGTTATTAAAAGGCATAAAATCACAACAGGATCATTGGCTAGAGAAAGGTACTTTGAACCTGCTCAAGAAAAAAGGATTTGTTCATTTCATACTTCATATATTTCCACATTATTAATATATTCTAGGAATGCTGAACTTTCCACATTATTAATATATTCTAGGGCTGCTGAACTTTCAACTAACACTGAGCTTTACTGTGTATGTATTGCAGTAAGAGATTGCCAAAAAGTGTCACAGAGTTATGGAGAAACAGGAATTAAATACGATTAACTTAAATAGAAATTAGTCTGTGTTACTCTCTGCTGCATCAGTGATGAGGCATTGCATTAATATAATACTTCAGTCCTCTGCACACACAAACACACACAAGAAAGTGGGGGGAAATGAAAGACTTTTAGAACGCTTCTCTAACCAAGGAGCTTTGCAGCTAACTATAAAAGGAAAAGAGAGGTGGAGCCAGTGGAAGGAAGGAAATAAGGGGTGTGTGTGGATGAGATTGTATCACAAACAGTATGAACAGGGAAGTCACAAATCAATCTGCAGCCCTTTTGAAATGTAATGCAGGCTGCAAATCAAATTGCAGCAAAGTCAAATCCTTCCGATTCAGCTCTCCAATATAGCCACAGCCGAAGTTGGTAACCTAGGTGCCCAAAACTTTTCTGTTTCAGAAAATGGAGAGAAATGAGAATTACACCCATAAATTCTTAACCTTGGCTGCCATCACACACAATTCAGTGTCTTGTCCTCAAGTGGGAGATTATACAAATTTTCTGAGTCTAGTGATTATTTTTCTTCCTTGGAAATGGTCACCTCTCCTAATATACCAAAGACTTTCAGACTAGCTCTTTCTTAGGTTTACTATATGGGGAGACTGGTCTTATTACTCTTAGTCTAGAGCAGCCATTCTCAACCTTTTTTTTTTGGCCATGGCCACAAACATAATATGAAAGAAATATAGGGTGAATTAGGATTGTATAAATTGCATAATGAACCTTTTAAGGTGGTGTGTGAATAATTGTTTCCAGTTTGTGGCCCCCTTCAAATGTGCCAGGGTCCCTCTGGGTGCCATGCAGCCCCCATTGAGAATGGCTGGTCTGGAGTAGAGATGGGGGTATTCGTATTCATATACGAATATGAATACGCCCCCCACAGGTGGAGATAATGAGGGTCCGGCTCCCTGGGGCCAGACCGTCCACTCACCGTTCCGCTGCTGCCACTGGCTCCGCGCTCCCTTCCTGTCATTCCAGAGCTCGCTGTGGATTAGCCGCTCTTCGACCTGGCAGAGAGGCTTGTCATCCTGCCTCCTGCCAGGAGTGGCTAATCCACCGTGAGCTCCGGAGCGATAGGAAGGTAGTGCGGAGCCCGCGGCAGTGGTGGAACGGTGAGTGGATGGTCTGGCCCCAGGAAGCCAGACCCTCGTTATCTCCACCTGTAGGGGGGGGGGTATTTGTATTCGTATCTCTAGTTTGGAGTAAGGAACAGATGGGCAGAGCAAATTGTGAAGTGGCGCTAGTTTAGGTGGAAAATTTAATGGTGAACAATTTGTACCTTCCAGACCTTGATCAAGGTGGGAAGTTGATGAGGGTTGCTTTTCTGGTAGATCTGTACTTTCCAGAAATTCCCACAGAAACCAGTGGCATGGAAAATAGCTAAAAGCCCCTGGGGGTTGGAGGTTCTGAGCTGGTGGCCTGTTGAGCAAGTGAGAAGACTTTGAATCCAACATATTGAAGTCTACACTGGATCAGGCCTTAATAGCAGACACAGTCCTGTGCCTTTGCAGATTATGCTGCCTTCATGGCAAATCTTCTCTCTGCTGAAATCTGCTGGTGAGATGGTTCTTCTACCTGACACTAACCTACTGTTCAGTTGGCCTTTGCTTTAGAGTAAGGATTGACCTTTGGGGGGGGGGGTTAGGGCCCTGGTCACATGAGAGAAATGTTCTTTAGTTATCCCCCAGTTAGTTCGTTGCTTTTTTTTTCTGGTCACACAACGCACAGTGAACATTGAAACATTTCCCCTGCCAGTGATGTAATTGCAGAGCATTTCCCCTCACTGCGAGGGTTGTATTGTACCAGTACAACCTCTGTTGTACCAGTGCATTCCTTACTGGGATTACCTGTATGCACGACCTGCCCCACGTCTTTTCAGAATCAAAGCCAGGAAGGTGGCCACCATTTCTGCAGCATGCGTAATGGTTTTTAAATTTTTTCACAGCCAGAACATTGATACATTGGTAAAAGGATTTCATGGGGAGGGGGTGCCACCATCACATTACTGGCAGGTAATATATATTTTTTATTTCTGTGGAAGATACATTGAACCGTTGATATGCCAATGTCACCAGAGGGGAATGATCACCAGTATTGCAGCATGGATTTTTTTTCACTGCCTGTTTGTACATATGTCCATGTAGCAGCTGCCGTCCTTTCTGCTGAGCGTGTGCTTTTTTTTTTTAATGGCTGCTGTCATAGCAGCACAGCCATAAATGGCAATCCTGTGTCCATTGTGTGCAATGCACTTCCACAGGAGTAGCCAGTGCAACAGACACTTTCCCAAGCAGAAACCCCTTCCCAATATATCAATATATAGATAAATCTTTTTTAAAAAAAATAAGTAAAGGGTCTAAATTGCCCCGTGAAGCAAGAGATAAAATAAACTCATACCTTGGTGTAGCTGCCCATGATGATTCAAATACGAATAAATAAATTGGGAACGCTCAAAAGTTTTTGGGACATAAAAACATAAGAAGAGCCCTGCTGGATCAGGCCAAGGGCCCATCTAGTCCAGCTTCCTGTGTCTCACAGTGGCCCCCCTAGATGCCTCTGGGAGCACACAAGACAACTAGATACCTGTCTCCTGATACCTCTCCCCTGCATCTGGCATTTTGAAGTACCTTCCTTTGAAGCCTGGAGATTATACATCCCCATCATGGCTTGTAACCTGCAATTGACTTTTCCTCCAGAAAACTGTCCAATCCCCTTTTAAAGGTATCTAGGCCAGACAGCATCCCCACATCCTGTGGCAAGGAGTTCCACAGACTAACAACAGGCTGGGTAAATAAATAGTTTCTTTTGTCTGTTCTCACTCTCCCAACACTCAATTTGAGTGGATGTCCCCTGGTTCTAGTATTGCGTGAGAGGGAAAAGAGCTTCCCTCTATCCACTTTATCCATCCCCTGCATAATTTTCTATGTCTCAATCATGTGCCTCCTCATGCACCTTTTCTCTAGACTAAAGAGCCCCAAACGCTGTAGCTGTTCCTCATAAGGGAGGTGCCCCAGCCCAGTCATCATTTTAGTCACTCTCTTCTGCACCTTTCCCAGTTCCACAATGTCTTTTTTGAGGTGCGGCGACCAGTTAATGATACCTAGCATGGAATTGGCCTTCTTTACTGACGTTCACCCCAGTATATATACCATGTGACCACAGTTCAGTACAACAGAGGTATGGAAAGTATTGGAAGAACTAGAGAACATTCCCCTCATGTGACCAGGGCCTTAGTTAATAATAGCACAATAACCATTATATTTGTAATACAACATAGTGTCTTAAAATTTCTGGGTAAAAAATTGATGGTTTTAAGTGGCTCTTTCCTGGCGATTGTAAATTGCGTAATATTATACATAATATATTTGGTTTGATTTATAAATTAGATTAACATATCAACGCGTTTTCCTTCTTGGCCCAAATAACATCATTATTTTATATAGTTGTTTAAAATAATTGTAAGTAGTACAACAGAGCAAATATAATCGTGAGTTGATTCTTTATAAAATCAAGAAGACTGGTGAAACTCTATCTTAGTGACACGCATTTTACTCTGCTTGTAAAAAATATTCCTAAGGAACTGAATACTAAACTGTGCTTTGTTACACACTCAGTCTGAAATTCACATCCGCTTTAAGAGGACATACATAATATATCTTATATGTAGCATGAAGTGGAAAACCTGTAGACATATTTATTTCCCATTTGTGGCATAAATCATTGTATTCTGCTGCAAAAACTGAGAAAATAGAACAGTTTCCACTCATTGCTTTTTCCAAATATTATGCCTGCAAGGAAAATGAAAGAGGAGACAGTGTGCTTTACAGCACAGTTGAGATTTGCCCCTTCCCACACCATCCTCCTCTGCGCTGTATCCTCCCAAAAGCACAATGTTCATGCACAGGCAAATTTGACATATGCTGGAGGGAAAAAAAGTGGTAATATTTATACTCTGTTCTCTTTTGTTTTCCTGCCCTACCTCTATATTTATAGTGGCTTCAGTGCCCTCCGTGACTTACAATAAAGTCATGCAGTTGCAAAGGAATCTGTATTGTTTGTGACTGATTTGCTTTATTTTCTAAAATGAAGGTTGCTTGTGACCAGCTGATTTATAGCATGAATATTAACAATGAAGTCTTGGAGGCATGTTGGAAAAGAAAACATCTGGCCAAGAATATGTCACTTTCAAGAGTGAAACCAAATCACTATTCCTTACTGATTACACTTTTTAGCATGGAAGAGCTAACTGAACTCTCCCCCTTCAGATTGTCACATATAAGAATTTATGAATGAGTGTAAGGTTTCTAAAACATTATAGAAGAGAAAACACAACAGTGATAACTAGCAAGGAAAACCCAAGGTGTATTTATATTTATTTATTGTTATTATTTATTTATAAAACACAGTATTAGTCAAAAACATTTTGCTGCCTGAAGCAAAATACAAGTTGGCATCTATATCACATTATATAGTATCTGAAGTCAGCAAGTTATTTTGGAACCTAAAGATGAAAAAAACACAAACTACTACTTCCCCTCCAGCAAAACTGTAGTAACAAATTTAATAACTACCAATTTGCTGCCTTTGGATGACATTCAGAATCTACTACCTGAGGCAGATGCTTCACTCTGCCTAATTATGGGCCTGACCCCGAAGCTACCTTAACATCAGGTGTGCTTTACAGGCCTACAAATGAAAGATAGGTTCTTGACTTGCAGAGTTTACAATCTAAAATAATATACAAAGTCAAGTTACAGAGAGAGAAGTTACAGAGAGAAGGATAAGGTGATAGGAAAGGTAATGGGAAAAATACATGTTGAATTCCATTATGTATACTTCAGCCTAGTCTCATAAGGATGAGATTATGCCAAATGTTTCAAAGGAAAAGTATGCTTTGAACTTCTTCTTTACAGCATGAATGGGTAACGTCTGTGGCTCTAAGGGTTAATTATTCCCCTCTACAGGATCCATTTTGGGCTCACTCTCCCCACCAAACCTCAGTGGCAACCTGAAGGAACAACCTTGTAAAGCAGGAATGGGCATCACTAACAGGGCCAGGGACTCTTTTGTAGCTTGGCTGGCTCTCAGAGACTGCACTAACAAAGGGTCATGGATGAAGTGGAAAAGAGCATTCCTAATTAGCTAAAATTCCTAATTAGCTTATTTTCTTGTTTGTTAATTTTTTAAAAAATAGATTGCAGTAGTTCAACTCTTTAAACTCTGTGAAATTGAAATATGTGGAAGTTGCAGCACTATATGTAGATAATAGCAAGTGAATGGACTGCTGTTCGAACAACATAGAATCATAGAATCTTAAAATAATTGAGTTGGAAGGAGCCTATAAGGCAATCGAGTCCAAACCCCCCCCCCCCCCCGCTCAGTGCAGGAATCCAAATCAAAGCAGACCTGACAGATGGTTTTCCAATTTTCTCTTGAATGCCTCATCACCTCCCAAGGTTATTGGTTCCATTGTTGTGCTGCTCCAACAGTTAAGAAGTTTTTCCTGATATTCAGCATGAGGATAAGTAGCACCAACTTTTATAATTACAGTTTTTTGTAATTAAGGTGACATATTTGTCTCTTAAATTGTAGAAATGGGTTTCTAGGTATTATGTATTCATCAAAGTATTCTGAAAATATCTAAAGATGAAGCAGTGTTTTTGAAAGAAGTAGAATGAAGAAAGGAAGGCAGAACATGACAAATTATTTGGTTTATACTAATTCCATCACTCCTGATAAAAGAAACCAAACCCATAGGTGTTCCTTATCAGGGAAACAGAGTGATGGAAAAAATTAGAAAACTAGAACATGTTAGCAGGCTGCTCAGTAGTTCTATAAATATATTTCTTTAAGCATGTGACAAAGATGATAAATTTGTAGTTTTGATCTGACTCTATGTTTTTGAACTGATACATATTATGTAAGAAAATTAATATTTGACTTCAGCTAATAGTTTAAAGATATAGGAATTCAAAATTCCAAGGTTTCAGTTTGCATCTAGATTAGTCGAAGCATTTTTCCTTTGTTTTTTAAAAATAAGGTTGTGGGGGAAAGTAATATATCAACTTGCATATTTTGTAATCCTGCAATTATTTTACAAGAAATTTAAATTAATTAATTAAAGAAGTTCTATAATATTGAATATTGTTAAATTATAAATCAATAGGTGGGGGATTTCTTTGTCTTGTAGCTAATTTTTAATTGTGTGCCATATTTGGAAAAGTTACTTCTTTGGACAAGATTTTCAGAATGCCCCAGCAGCTAATGCAAGCTCTGATTGTGTGCTAACATTTATGATCTGGAAGGGCATATTCCAAAGCTGGCTACAGTATTCTGCATACATGGAATGAATGTGACAGATGGCAATCTGGGTAAAAGTTGTTTTAAGGATTTGTATCTTTCCAAGGCAAAGTGAAAGAAAATAGTAAATATCAAAGCATTAAAAACTCATTAGCACCTTTCCCACAGGGCAGTTAGTTTAAATGGCTTTTAATACTTTATTCTGGTTATTTGAAAAGCAGTTTAAATGTTCTCCATCTCAGCTTTTACTTACTTGCTGCTAAATCAGATATTCTAATTTTGATGGCTCGGCTTCAGCAAAAGTGTGCTGTTCAGTGGATAGAGTATTGGCTACAGATGGGTTAAAATGTCTACTAATATGTATGTAGTGGGATTTAAGCTAGTCATGAGTAAAGTCCCATTAATTCAGAGAATTTAGAGTAAGTATGGCTACTAGAGCTGGATCCAATCCACCATATTAAATTATCTCATTGTGTTGCAGCTTTATGCTGTAATGCTGATAGTAACCTTACATAGGAATAAACTCCGCTGAACTTAACAGGTCTTCTTTCTGAGTGAAAACTAAATTGCACTGTTCATTACCATCTGTATCACAGAGATTGTCATCATCTTCTTATTGAAAGGAAAGATCAGTTGAATATTAATAGAAAAACAGGTAAGTAGATAGGTACTGTATGTAGGTAGACAGGGAGGCAGGCAGGCAAAGTGATAGATGTGTCTGATTTCTTGAAAATTTCTGGGCATGCGTTAATGAAAAAACTTGAAAAATTGGTATAAGAAAATAAACCCTCTCTCTATATCCCTCATAATAGATAATATTTGAATTATTTTGTTTTAAGATTCTGTATAAACAGAAACACACTGATGAGAAGGGAACATCAAGTTATGCTCAGATGAAGGAGCCTCCAGATGTTAAATATGCCATGGAAGTTAGTAAACACCAAAGTAATGTAAGTGCTTTTCTCTGTTGGTGTTCTTATCTGTGCTATAAATGAAACGTATTTTTCGCACTGGATAGATTCATAACTAAAAAGATCTATCATGTCAATCTATAAGCTGTTAGTAGATTCCTGAATGATTATAAAATAATACTTTGGAGACATTATAGTGAAATAATTTAAACAGCATGATTTTAAGGAAATGTTATATTTATGAAATTTTATTTGTGAAAACCAATCCAATCATTCTAAGAAAATTTTAGAAATATACACAAATGGGGCAGGAAATGTTAGTTAACACATTTCCACATACACACATGTTACATGGAATATTCAAGATGCCACATGGTTTATCATTCTTATCTATTTTCGCAGTAGCCAGAATTTTATAGGAAATTTAAATATACGTAAATGAAATTGTGGAAGTTATTGCTGCTAATTAATCTCATTTACATGTATTGTGATGTACATGACTTGACTTGTGTACATGAATATTGTCACTAGGATTCTGGTTGCTCTATCGGACCAAGAAAAAAAGCCACATGGTTCTCGTACACATAAAATAAGGATGGGTGGTACCTTTATTAAACCAGTAAAATCTCACAGACAGAAGTCATCATTCAAGTCTTCCAGGAGCCTTAATCTATCTGGGTGTTAGAGATGGGGTGGTTCGGAAGAAACAGACAGTTAAAAAATCATAGCTAGATGTGCTCATTTGTTTAAAACAAATTCCAAAATGGGAGTTGCAGAGTTACCATGAGAGTGTCTTTAGGTTTCCCCTGTAGCAATGTGGATTAGATTGTCACTCTCCCAGTCTTGTTAGACAAAGAGCTGCTAGTCACTCTGCATCTTCTGCTTGATATTGATGTTGAAACACCTTTGAGACCAAGAGTCAATGGCTTGTGAGTTAGGGAATGAATACAAGGATTTCCAGTCTGGATTTTTCATGTCCAGGCTCAAAACTCCTCTACTGGTCTCATGTCACATCATCATGCCAGTTATTCTATTTCAACCAGTTTCAGTTCACGTTATAAATATGGGGAATTATGGTAACTGGGAATCACACTCTAGTTTTACACTGATATGTTCTTGTTTACTGAGTAGAACTGACAAATGTCAGTTATCATCTCAAAAAAATAGAGCCTTTAGTTAGCCCTCAGAAATATGTATTCACAGAAACTAACCTACTGAAATTTCTTGAAAGAGATTTTGGAAACTGTTAAATTGTAATTGAGAAGATAACATTTCCTGATATAAAGACAATATTAACCCAATACTGCTAAATTCAGATCTACAGTACTTAAAGTTGCTATCTTCCATGCTTGGAAGTCTCCTTAGCCAATACCTCTGACAGATTTCTACAAAGGAAAAGTATAGGGATGGTTCGTATGTTACGTGCCCATGTATATATCCCATGTGGCACCTTGAAGACTAACTGCTATACTTTAATGTGAGCTTTTGTGGACAAGTCCACTTCTTCAGACATAAGAGTGCCAGTTTTTTTTTTAAAGTTTCCTTGAATTTTTTTTTCCTGGACTATAACGCCTGGATTCTTCACCCACCACAGCCAGTGGCCATGCTTACCAGAAATCTCTGAGAGTGAAGGACTAGGAATAAATTCCCAGCAGTGTAGTCTTTCTAGTCTATGGTAGCCAAGACCATTTTGTGCTAATTGGAAAACTAATAAGTTTTTATTTGGCTTAAGCTTCTGTGGACTGCACCTAGCGCAAGTGGTTATAATCCACAAAACCTCAAAGCATGCTAGTCCAAAAAAGGTACTTCTGGTCTCAAGGTTGGCTAAGATGCACTGAATGCTCAGCTGTAGAGTTTTCAAGGTAAAAGTAATGACCTATTTGTACCCACTCCAGTTGGGGAAAAAACTCTCCCACATTTCTTTATGGTTGTTCGCAACTGTGAAACTATTGTTTCCTGGTTTTTTAAAAAACTATCTTGCTACCATTTTTCTCTCTCTTGGCTTCCAAGAATCATGTGTGATTATATCACTAGATGTGCGGTCAGGTCATTGATGGAAATTCCCTCACACTGATCAAAATCCTGTTGCTTAGTGTAGTAAATCACACTAAAGTATTAGGCATCCTTCAGTCTCGAAAGACTATGGTAACGTGCTCTGTATGGAGGACTTGGAACAGCGTCTAGTGTGGCTGAGAAGGCCAATTCGAGAGTGACAATCCCTTCCACACTGAAGACAAATACAATCTGTCCCCTGTCCAGCTCCCTGATTTTGCTGCTTCCGTGACTGCCTCTTTGCCTCGGTCTGCTGGACAAGGGTCTCTTCAAATTGGGAGAGGCCGTGATGCAACGCCTGCCTCCAGGCTGAACGCTCAGATGTCAGGGTTTCCCATCTGTTGAGGTCCATTCCTAAGGCCTTCAGATCCTGCTTGCAGATATCCTTGTATCGCAGCTGTGGTCTCCCTCTGGGGCCATTTCCCTCCACTAATTCTCCATACAGGAGATCTTTTGGAATCCGACCATCAGCCATTCTCACGACATGCCCAAGCCAACGTAGACGTCGCTGTTTCAGTAATGTATACATGCTAAAAATTCTAGCTCGTTCTAGGACTACTCTATTTGGAACTTTGTCCTGCCAGGTGATACCAAAAATGCGTCGGAGGCAACACATATGGAAGGTGTTCAGCTTCCTCTCCTGCCGTGCACAAAGGGTCCAGCACTCACTGCAGTACAGGAGTGTGCTCAGGACACAGGCTCTATAGACCTGGATCTTGGTATATGTCGTCAGCTTCTTATTGAGCCATACTCTCTTTGTGAGTCTAGAGAACATGGTAGCTGCTTTGCCAATGCGTTTATCCAGCTCGACATCTAGAGAGAGTGTGTCAGAGATCGTTGAGCCAAGGTACACAAAGTCATGAACAACCTCCAATTCTTGTGTGGAGATGGTAATAGAGGGAGGTGAGTCCACGCCCTGGCCCATGACTTGTGTTTTCTTCAGGCTGATTGAAGATACACTAAAGTAGGCTAATTGAATTAGTGGGTGTGGTGCACAAGCGTCCCTAAGGAGCGCTTAGCACTTGGTCAGAGAGTTCCACAGGCCACTTACCTACCACCTTTGCTCTGAGGCAAGTCCTAAGACCTCAACAGTGCGTAGCGTAAGCCCCTTGAACAAGTCTGACCTTAAAAGAACACTTTACTTTTACCCAGTACTTTGCAAGTACTGACACATGGGCTTTGTAATTCCTTAGAATTCACAACAGCTCAGTTAGGTAGGACTCTCAATGATAGCTAGTTTGTGGCCCTCTCCACCTCCTGGATTTAGCCAGACCCTGCTGTTCAAGAGACCAGTCCTTTGTAAGAATTTGTATAATTATTTTTTATTAGAAAAATAGAGTTTCATAGAATCAGTTTATATTGCTCAAGCTTTAGCATAAGGAACATATTAAAAGATTATTACAGTTAAATAAAATAACTGATCCCCATTAAAATAAAAAACACTACTAAGCTGGGCTAAGGTGGGCTAGCCCCACCTCCTTCTTCCTCTTTACTTATATTCTTTTTCCTTCAAGCCACATACTCAAACCATCAAGTTCTTTCTCTCTCCCATCATCATGGAATCGAACCTCTCCCACATAACCCATTGTCCATTTTCTACATTACTTGGACCTCCTTCTTCTTGACCATAAACCAATCAACTCAAAGAGGCATAACTGTCCGTTCCACCCATAATTCTCATGAAGATGCAGGTGTTTTATCTGTTCTCTAATTAGCTTGGAATGTTGAGTCTTTCACGGGCCCCTTGGTCCGACCTTCAGCTTTATCACGAACCACACTGTACCGGTCTTCAGTTCTGTAAGTTCAGTTGATTCAAATGGGTCTACTCTCATGGAGACTAGCTGCAGTTGGAGTAGGCCCATTTGAGTCAGTGGAACGTATGGAAGAGCTGACTCACTATATCCCCATCGATTCAATGGGCCTACTCTTGTGCAATTGATTATGCTGAGCAACAGGATTCTGACTGCTATTTAACAAGGTGGGGGTGAGGAGATGCTTCTGGACAGAGACTCCCTGTCTTGCAATCATTGCCATGAAGCAAGTGACAGCTGGCAATGAAAATGCCACAGCACCGTGTAGCATAACAAGGAGTATTGGCCTAGTTGCCTTAGCAACAGGGAGATGTCCGCTTCCCTGACACTTACAATGCACAGGCACCTTTGTGTCCTGTGTAAAGTCATTAAAAACAGTGCTGCTTTCATGTTGCACTAAAGGGTTTCCAAGTAGCTTCCCCTTGTTCTGGCTCAGGTATAATTAAAATTATTCTGGGACTCTGCTCTGTTCCATAACTTAAGTATTTTCAATGACAATATACAAACAATGTATTACAGAAGTTTGCAAAATGTTTGTGTCTTTCTGTTCTTTCCAAGATAGTTATATCTTTGCCGAGGTGGAGGAAACTGCTGCACTAATTTTTTTTAAAAAAATAACATCCATGCATTTTCCCCTGAAATATCAAAGCATCTTGTGGCACCTTTAAGAGTATCACATTTTATTTGACATAAGCGTTCATCAACTGTAGTCCACTTCTTCAGATGCACAGAGTGTAGCTTCGTTAGGCAGACATTTATGGAGGGTGGATGTGGAATGAAATGTATATGCAAAATATATAGCATGGTAATGGTCAATTAGCAGTTGTTAAGGATCACTGACAGTCATTGGGATTGACAGCGATCTCAATAATGGTTGTGAAGAGTCATTCAAATGTTATTGATAGATCACAAGTATACTCAAGCATAGATAAGTAGATTAGTAGTATTTTTAAAAATCTAGTAAAACATAAGATCATGGCCCACATTTCTACAGGGCTTCTTTCAAGATTGTGCAGTTGCTTACTATATTTCTTGGTAGGATCTGAGAATGAAGCTGTATAGAATATGACAGCATCCAGGTTACGGCCAAATTTTATCTTACATGTTGATTTGGTGGAGCAGAAGGATGAGCCCTGTAAAAGGACAGGGCTGACTTTTGCCTGACTCAAATTGCGGGCAGACAGATTCACAGTTGTGTTGGTTGGGTTCCAACTGGTTTTGTTGTTGTTAGAGTTGGGTAGAACTATAGACAATTTCTATTCCTCCTTCTTCTTTAGAGAAGTAGATTTCTTTCTTTGTCTTGGAGAATCTATGGCTGAAGGGCTGTGTTGAGCCTTTATGTAGGATTCCAAACTAGAGATTTCCTTCTTCATTTGTTTGCTATAAAGGATGCTGATTGTCATGAGACTGAAGGAGAATGGGACTTGTGGTCAGAGATGAAAGGAAAATGGGAATTGTAGTCAATGAGAAAGAGAGAAAATGGAGTCTGTTAGTTTTTAAAATTGAAAGGAAGACATGGGAATGTGAGAAAGGCAGAGAGGTTGTTTTTCTTAATTTACTGCCAGCCTGGTACAGCGTGAAACTGATAAGGGTGCAAGGACGGAGAGGCCCAGAGCAGACAGAGCCAACACATTCCTTCCTAATTGGAATGGAGATAAAACACCTGCATCTTCACAAGAATTATGGGTGGAACGGACAGTTACGCCTCTTTGAGTTGATTGGTTTATGGTCAAGAAGAAGGAGGTCCGAGTAATGTAGAAAATGGACGATGGGTTATGTGGGAGAGGTTCGATTCCATGATGATGGAGAGAGAAATAACTTGATGGTTTAAGTATGTGGCTTGAAGGAGAAAGAATGTAAGTAAAGAGAAAGAAGGAGGTGGGGCTAGCCCACCTTAGCCCAGTTTAGTGTTTGTTATTTTTAATGGGAATTAGTTGTTGTATTTAACTGTGTATTCTTTTGAACATGTTCTTTATGCTATGCTTGAGCAAAAACGAACTGTTTCTGTGAAACTATATATTTTCTTAACAAAAAATTAATCATAAAAATCTTCAACAAGGATTGTCTCTTGGACTCAGCAGGGTTTGGCTAAATCCAGAGGTGGTAACGGCAATTGACTAGCTACCAGAGAAGTCCTAATTAACTGAGCTGTTGTGAGTTCTTAAGAACTACAAAGCCCATGTGCCTGTACTTGCAAAGTACTGAGCAAAAGTTAAGTGTTCTTTTAAAGTCAGGCTTATTCTAGGCGCAAAGGCTACGCACTGCTGGAGGTTGAGGACTTGCCCCAGCGTAAAGGTGGTAGATTTGTGGCTGACGGATTCTCTGACTGAAGGATCCATGCTCCTTAGGGAGATTTGGTTCCTGACACTGATGAGATGGTGCAATGACTAGTAGCTTATTGGAGAAACTTATTTGCCATCTCTGCAATGAAATTAACCACACTTACTTATTGACTCTTGGGAACAGTAAGTGGCAAAATTGCTCCAGCTTCCCCTCCCCCAAGAATCTCTGCATTTTACAGTCTGTCTAAACTGATAGTTTCAGTCTTAGCTTTTATTTTGAGCACATATGCTAGGCTTTAATTTGCAATTTACAAGGATGATGGGGTCATTTTCAGAAACCTGTTTCTGCTGCCTTTATAGCATTCACTTCATCTCATCTGGTCATTAGGGTGAAGAGCATATAATTAGCTAAATATATGTAATGCTCTGAAGGAGTCTGGATGGACTTCTGGCTTTGTTCTAGACATTCTTTTCAGAGGTCTGTATAGCTATAGTGGACTATATTAATTTATCATCAGAATTTGGAAAGTTGCTTTCAAGAAGAATAAATACAATGACATGTGGAAAACAGCCATAACTGACTAATGGTAGGATGATGCTGTGGCACCCAGAGCAACAGTCTACTGCCATTTAGTGATGGATGGCTTCCACATCCTATTACATTCATTATTTTTAAAAGTTACTTTTATTTCTGCTATATGTCATTTAAAGAATATATTGAACAAAATTAGATGGCTGATAGAAAACTAACAAAATAGTTTGCAGTTAATTTAGAGAGACTAGAGAATTACTGAAGACTAAGTATGTATATAAATAAATAAATAAAATAAATGTTATATGTTTATTGCACACATGTGCATATAATTAGCTAAACATATTGTATATAATGCCAGTCAATCAATCTTTATTTGCGGTCTCCGACCCAATAGGATACATATATGTAATATTTAAAATAGATATAAGCAATTAAAACATTTCAAGATAGTTAAAACAGTATAAATTAATAAAATAGATTACCCATACATTGTTTTTTTATGACGGGGTTAGGTAGAGGTCAAGATTGTCTTTCGTATTCTTTGGGCAGAGAGAAGGAATTTGGCCACTGATTCGGTGGTTATCCTGTTTGTGTCGCTTAATAAATATTTTGTATGCCAAATCAGAGTCCTACCTGGGAAGACATTCATTATGGGCTTGAGGAATTTGATACGCTCATTTCTGTAAAAATTACACTCAAAAAGGATGTGCTTCAAAGTTTCAATTTCTCTATCCTTACAAAGACACAATCTTTTTTCATAAGGGGTGCCAGAATATCGCCCATCTAAAATTGCGGATTGGAGACAGTTAAATCAGGCTCTTGAGAAGACGTGCCTGTATTTTGGGATAATCAGATTCTCCAAATACCTAGCACTTTGGGAGAAATTATAGTTTAGGCCAAGGTGCAAGATGGAGCATGTTTTGCGAGCCTTTGAGATAGAATATTGAAAGTCAATGTCCCTAATCTGTTTTTCTAGGATAGAGTTGGCTGCCTTGGGTTCCTGGGCATAAAGAAAGTCTGTAGAGAGCCCTAATAGATGCAGTTTGGCTGGAAAAGCTTTAAGCCATGAGCAATTATGGACATCTTTCTGTATAAGGTTAAGATATCCCATGGAGGGATCAGCATGTATTACCTTATTCCAATATCTAAAAGCAAAGAGCCAAGCACTACATTCTAGTGATGTTAGACCAGTCTCTAATTGTAAGGCAGCTGCAGGGACGCATCTTGGAATTCCCAGAATGGATCTTAGAAAAACTGAAAGAACACTCTCTATACTTGTGTGAAATCCTAGAATCCAAATTGGTATACCATATAACAGTTGGGGCAGAATCTTGAGCTTAAAAACTTGGATAGCAGCTGGTATAAATTGCCCCCCCCCCCCTTAGTAAAGAAAAAACGCAAGATAGCTTTCTGCATGTTCTGGGCTGCTTGGATTATGGACCGTCTATGGGCAGTCCAGGAAAGTTTATGGTGGAATATAATACCTAGATACTTAGCTGTTTTACTTGCTCAATGCAAGAACCATTAATTGTCCAATTTCTTGGTGTTACAGACTGAGCGAAAACCATAATTTTGGTTTTAACAAAATTAATAACCAATTGGTTGTTCTTACAGTAGGTCATAAATGTACGGATCAGCTGTTTAAGGCCTATTTTCGATAGTGACAGAAGAACCGCGTCATCTGCATAAAGCAGTAGGGCGCATTTGGTGTCTGCCAATCTAGGAGGATGGAAGTCTGTTCCAAGACACCACCCAAACAGATCATTTAAATACAGGTTAAATAATGTGGGGGCTAATATACAGCCCTGTCGAACCCCTTTATTAGCCTGAATAGGTTTTGTCAGGTTTCCTTCTGTACCACATCTAACACGGAGTGTGGTGCCCTGATAAAGACATTTAATAAGATATAGGAGTCTCTTATCTATAGAGGTTTTGTATAATTTTGAGCATAGAATATCTCTTGGGACAGAATCAAAGGCTTATTTTAAGTCTATGAATGCAGTATAGAGCCCATTACCGTGAGAGGACATATATTTCTCCCCAAGATGGCTCAAAATCATATAGTGATCGATTACTGATCTACCCTTTCTAAATCCTGCCTGTTCCTTCCCCAAGATATTTTCCTCTTCTATTCAAGTAAGTAGTCTTTGATTTAAATGATTGGAGTACAATTTACCCAGCACAGAGAGTAGACTGATTGGTCTGTAGTTGGTTGGGTCTCCTCTTTCTCCTTTCTGAAAGATAGGTATTATTATGGCTTCAGACCAAGCAATGGGAAATTTACCTGAGTTATTGATATGGGTAAACAAGTTTGCCAGCAGAGGTGCCCACCAATCCATGTTAGCCTTTAGCATTTCAGGGAGAATGGCATCTGTTCCTGGGGCCTTGCCTGATTTCATACTTCTAATCAGGGTTTTAGTTTCAGTCACTGTGACCGGCCTCCATGGAGGAGTGTCATTTAAATTTATAGTTGGAAAGAAATCTATTGAGTACTCTTTAATGTCCCCGAATAGAGTAGAGAAGTGCTGTTCCCAGATGTCCGCTGAGATGTTACAGCTGAGCTGGTTCAAGGACGAGCTCAAGACATCAGTGACAAGAGCCCAGAAGAGTTTAGATTTTTTTATTTAAAGTGCATTCTATTAATGCATTCCATCCCTTTTGAATTGCTTGTCTCTTTTTAAGTGCTATTAATTGTTTATATTTCTTTTTTATATCATAATATTCTGCGGGTAATACGTTTAGGTTTTCCTTTCTATAGTTGTTATATACCTCTCTCAGTTGTTTTTTAACTACATAACATTCCCTGTCAAACCACTTGGGGCCGCTTATCTTTAATGAGGCTTGTGGAATCAGTTGTTTGGAGGTTAGGGCCGTATTCATCGCATTGATTAGGACTGAGTAGTTATTTATGGCAGTAGTGGCATTTGTGGCTCCTATGATTGAATTTTTTAGGGACTCCCCCTCAGCGGAGCCAAAGAAGCCTTCTAGCTTATTGTGGGTTTCCTCAGTCCAGTGTATTCTCTTTTGTTTGAAGCTTAGAAATTTATCTTGGAGATGAGGTTTTGCACTCAGATGGACAGACTGTGAAAGTAGGAGGGTGGTATTAAGGGGCAGATGGTCACTATCCAGCCTTGGGCCTACAGAAAATTCCAGTACCTCTCTAGATAAAGAGTGGGAGATTAGCACAAAATCCATAGCACTGCTTCCATGTCCCGATACATAGGTGAATTCAGGGCATTTGTCATAGCGGGGGTTCCCATTTAATATTATAAGACCAAGGCGAGTCACCATTTGGATCATACAGATGCCACCATAATTCATCTTAGTATCTTTGGACATTCTATCGTAGCTAGGGGCAAAGATCTCATTTTCAACTGCCCCCCATAAACTAGAAGAAAAGAGTGCGCTGTTATTTGAGCCTAATCTTGCATTAAAGTCCCCCATTATGAGTAGCAGGGCTCTAGGGAGTTTGCATTCCAGTCCTATTATATAATTTTCCAGGTCTTCCCAAGCTTGTTTTATGCTTTTCTGAGATGAGAAGGGTGGGATATAAACATTGACCAACAAAAGGGTCTTAGGCCCAAAGACTATATGCCCGGCCATTGCTATTTTCCCACAAGTGGGGAGCCAGTTGACAGATGCCTGGAGAGCAGTAGATATCAATATTGCTATATAATGTGTACATATACATGCATATCTCCATACACATGTGGTCCTATATATGTATTAATAAGAGAAAAAGAATCAAAGCCTGAAGAATTATTATATTAAATTCTTAAAAAAAGTGGAAACAAGGGGGTGGGGAAGGGGGAAAGAAATAGAAAAAAAAAAAAAAACTTAGCCAGAACCAGGAAAACCAAAGCTTCTCTAAAGAGAAACTTTACCTGAAGTTGAAATAATTGGAGTAAAGGGGATAGTTCTGGAGTAATCTGGTAAATAGCCCAAGTAATCCTTCATCATACAGTGCATAATGGAGGGATCCTGAAGAGGGAAGCTTCTAAAATGTTGTTGAGCTTCATAAGGGAGAAGATGGCTGCGTAGTTATTTCTAGACATTCAGTATTAAGAACTTTAAAAGTCATCCCTACCATTTGAACTGAGAAACCAATCTGGAAGCGAATGCTTTCTCAAAATTCACATAATCTGCTCTTTGCAGCCTACAGCCAATAAATCTGGTGGCCAGAATTTGGAATTGAGCTGCAGTTTCAAAATAATTCTTCAAAGCCTATTATATGCAGAATAGGTAATGGTGATTCAAATCGGATATGGTTGAAGGAATTGAATCTGATGCATCAAGAATCCGATTAGCTCTATCAATGAAAGAACAGAGCCAACAATCCAGTTAAATGAATTTGAGCCACCATTGTTGTTTAATCGACCCTTTTTATAGCACAATATTTTCCTTTAGCCTCTGAACTTCAGCAGATCTGTATCAAGGACAACAGAATCTTAGCACATCAATTAGATGTAGGTGCTTTTAAAAAATGGTTGAAATCCTGTTGCTTAGCATAGGCTTATTGAATCAATTGAATTTACAGAGGAGTTGACTCAATAAATCCACACTGACTCAATGGGTTTACTCTAGTTGTGACTGTGCTAAGCAATAGGATTTCAGCCAACACTGAGTAAAAGAAATTAAAAAGGAAATGGAAATTTATTTATTATTTATTTATTTCTTCGATTTATATACCGACCCCATTAGCACTGAGGCAGTTTATAAAAAATGTGATATGAACAGAAAACAAAAACAAAAACAATAAAAACAATTAACCAATAAACATTAAAAACAGATGATGTGAACCAGTTAGAGCAGACAAAAAAAAAAAAAAAGAATGGAGGATCAATTGGCATTGGTGTATAGAGCCTCCCTGAAAAACTACATCTTCAGTTGCCTCTTAAATGTCCACAGGGAGGGGACCAGGCGAAGCTCCTCCAGAAGCTGGTTCCACAGAGATGGAGCTGCCACAAAGAAGGCCCTACCTCTTGTTGAAGACTTGCAGACTTCCATGGGGGTGGCAACCCAGAGGTGCCTCACCTGAGATGATCTAGTGACGTGTACTAGATCGTCTCATTTATCTAGTGATGGTGAATCATCTTCATTTAGAGGATTTACCTAAATAATTCCCCATATATATCTATTCTGCATTACGAATAATATTTCTATTTCCGATCTTTGAATTAAGATTGATTTTTTAAAAAACTATTTTTATTGTTGTATGGTTAATATTGTTTTATTTCACATTATCCTGGTAATATACTGTGTATTTTGCTAAACAAGCAAAACTTTATGTTAAGACATTAATTTTATTATATTTATAATTGTGCAGCTATGTTAACAATAACTAATGTCTTCTGTTTTACAGATTTCGTATAAAAAAGATCTCCAAGATACTCATAGGTACACAGAAGTTTCAAATAGACCTGATGTAATGATGGCAACCCAGTTAACAAAAATAATAAGCAATGTAGGAACTTTTTACTTTTTTGTCATTAATGAAAATTTGGCAGTTTAATTTTGGTATAGAAGAGGAAGTGTAGCAATTGTACAGAGTAATAGAAATTCTTGAGTTTCAAAAGGCCAGATAAAAGCAAAAGGGCTCAGTTCCTCAAAGTGAGCAATTTTCAGTAATGGATCACATCCCATATTCTGAAAAAAAATTATTATATAGTCTAGGTGAGCATCATGTATCTTTATTTGCAAATACAAAACATATAAGTCTACTGCCTAAAATTCATTTAATAATATTGTTTTATTTGGGATTTTAAAGTGTCTTGCTTGTTAATAATACCTACCCACTATTTTCATTTTTAATTGTATTAAAAAAAACATTGATCTATAACTACTTTTTAACTTTACAATTAAAATTATTTACTTTTCTTCATTGAAGTGGTTAATTTAGCAAATTGTGCAGCAATGAAATAGATAGAAACATTCTTTAAAACATGGCCAAACCTTTAAAAACAGATTAAAATTATTTTTTCAAAACCCCCAATATTATTCAAATATAGATAAGAAAAAATAGGCAAGTTTAAAACTACTTTTAAAAATCTGCCTGCCAGATGAAAACTTGACAAAAATGGAACCCAGCTGATTTCCCTTAGGAGGGTATTTTGCAGTCAGGGTGTCACTGCAAAGAAAAATCCCTGTCTTGAGTACTCACAAACCTAGCTTCTCAGGCTGGCAAGACGTGCATAAGGTCCTTTATTGAGGATCCCAAATTCTGTGTAGGCTCCTGTGGGAGGAGGCAGGCTCTCAGATATCCTCCTTCCAATCCATTTAGAGCTTTGTAGGTCAAAATCAATGCTGGTTGGATAGCTCAGTGGTTTAGATATCTGGCTGCAGAACCAGATGTTGGGAATTCGATTTCCCACTGTGCCTCCTGGGAAAAGACTCAGCCTGTGTAGCCATGGGCAAGCTGCATAGTCAATAGGCATTTCTAGAAAAAAGGGAATGATAGACCATTTCTGAGTATTGTCAAGCTAGACAACCCTGGAAAAAATCACCAAAAGTCAGAATTGACTTGATGGCACACAATTTTGAAAAAAAAATGTAGCTTGTTTATATTGCTTTTGAGATCAGAAAGAAGACAGCCATTTCTTGTTCTCTTATTTCCTATTCCTGTGCTCCCTATTCCTCTATTTCATATATTTTATATTCATCCTATTCTTCTTTCTCTTTCTCTCTGTGTACACCTTTGTTCCTTTTCACTCATCCTTCGTTTAAAAAAGGTGAAAAAGCAAGAACTGTCCCTTTGAAGGAGGAAAACAGGGAAACAAAAATCTTGTGCTTTTTCTTTTGGACAACAGTCTTTCTGTTGCAGTGCTAAAGGGGGAGGCCAAGAAATAATGGGTTTCTTGGGAACATCTGGTTAGTCACTGTGGGGAAGAGTGTGATGGAGTTGCTAGACCTTTGATCTGACCAAGCAGAGGTACTTTTACATTCACAGTGCATATAGAAATCGGAGGCATCAATGCCCGTTTTTGTCTTTAGGCTCTGACCAGACTCTGATGTCTTGCTTTCTAAGGTCGTTCAACTGGTTACTCAACCTGTCTAGCTCTGTCACTTTCAGAGTCTCCAAAAATGTTGGCCTGACTAAAATTTCACCTTGTGTAGCCTATTCATCCTCTTCTGATTCTCAGATTAACAAAATTGAAAGGATAGATATTGGGATTATCTGCCGTTTAAGGAATATTCTTGCTCATTGAGAGATACTGTGACGTAGTGGATAGAAACACACTGCAGAGTAACAATGTTAAATCACTCCTTGAACACCTCAGATAGCTCAGAAATGCTGTTAGGGTCACCAGAAGTGACTTGATGGCACAGAACATAACTCATTTGCTTATCAGTGTGGAATCTGAGTCAATATTTGGAAGACCCATTTGTATTTTTTACTTTAAAGTTTTGTTTAAAATCTTTTGAAAATAATTGGAAATTGGTAACTCTGATACTTAGGCACAGTACTTGATTGGGCTTCATTTTGCTTTTAATCTAGGATGTTTTTCTAAATAAAATTGTACTTCTGTTGAATCAGAAGAAGCCTGGGAATTGTTGATTAGAGTATTAGCAAAAGTCATCTCAGCAGAAATCACTAGGTAATATTTGCTTTGTTGTTGTTTTTAAGGCTTATGTTTTTGGTTCATAAAACCAAAAGATCAAGAACAGCAAAGATGATTATAGCTAGCATTCAAATAATTTCTTTTTTGTCTTAAAGGCTGAATATACAAAAGGAAGAAGAGAAATGAATAAGGAGCCAACAGTGCTTGGAAGACCAGATTTCAACCATGCTCAAGAAGTTTCTAAATTTTTAAGCCAAGTAAGATTTTGAAGTAATTACTCAAATAAGGTGTCTGACTTTCAGGACTGCAATCATATTTCACTGTTCAGACAGCAAGACATGAAAGCTTCAGGATAATGTTTCCACAAGCATTACCCATAGAATTCCTGTTACATGTTGAACAAACAGTAGCTATAACCTGCATTTGAATAGAAAATCTGCTTCATACACAATTAGAAGATGATAGGATTAACATGTTTTGTTACCATAGATAGGACATGTAAATAGTAGGGCTGCATAGTGATGTTTGAATTTTTTAAAATTTAATTTTAAAAAATGTTTTGCTTCAAAGCTAATTTTCAGAAGGGCAGATTTTCTTTGGCTAAATAGGAGCCCTGTTTTCAAACTTATAATGAATAATGGAGACTCTCGCTGCATCCTGAGATCATATGTGAATCGTGTGGCTAATAAGGTACAAGAGTACACAATGGTATTATGCCATGGCACTCAGTGACAAAGTATCACTAAATGTCAAGGGTTCTGCAATACAAGTAACTGAGGGTTTTAGAGGAAGTATGTTTTGATGCATTTAGTACTTTCCCCTGAACTTTTCTGGGAAGTACTTTTAAACATTAGTGCCCATTGCATTATGACATTTCTTATACTTTCCAAGTACATGGCTGTGCAGATTACAGCAGTGTATTGTCTTGCATGTGCTCATCTCAAGAACTGATAAGGGCAGAATCCTATTTGGAATTACAGAGCATAATGTCCTTGGAATGTAGTGCGTGTTTCCATCTCTAACTTCTAGCTGCATGAGCTGGAGATCAACCCATTTCAACAAAATGGGCTTATACTTGTAGAGAGAGAGGGTGAATATCTCCTTGCGCAAGCTGTAGAAAGCACCATCTGCTCATGCTGATAGATAGATAGATAAAACTTTATTACGGTCAAAAGACCAGCCACTTTTTTTTTTTTTTAAAGACCAGCTCATGCTGTTTACCACTGCATGGGCAAATAGAACAAAGAGAATTCGCCCCTGAACATTTGGGGTGCATTCATTTTTATTGTATGACTTAGATGAAATCCATGAGGGAAGTGAAACAAAAGCTTATTTGGAGGCTATAAACAAAATAAATGCAGTGAAGTCAGTGTAGTGTGTACTTTAACTGAAGTGTGATTCAGCTGATTAGCTTTATGATAGGAAGACAATGGATTAAATCCAGTTATGTAAAATAGCAGAGTCACTGAATCACTGGAACTTACATAAGTGTTGATTTATCAATTTTCTGTTGACTCAATGGGCACTTGGACTTGGGCTGTTAGATACGTTTACAGCAGTTGCTGTTACTTTGTTTTTGATTTTTCAGTGACATTTTGTGAAGCAGTGCAGACAACTGCTATTTAAAAAGTCAGAAGTCTTACTGCTTTTATGGAGTCTGTGTCTACTGCTCCACGATCCCAAGAGCAGTAGACTGATCTTGGGATCATGAACAATTTATTAACACAAGGGACTGCGATAATTAATATGGGCCAAGTGACTTGTCAAGATGTGTGTGGTTTGTGAGTGTGTGTAGTTGATTTGAAGTTACTACTTTCCACTGATGAAAAAGAACAATCCTTCTCCTCAGTCACCACATTGCTTTGCTACTTGAATAACAGGTTATAGGAGCATGTCTAGGACAGGGAAAAATATAGTCATGGAACATTTGTTACTGAATTTTTAAAAAATTAATCAAGTCATGTGGAAAAGAATAAAGATCTACTTTATGATACTTGTAAGTTAAATCATACAATTAAAATATCATTTACTTTAATCATACACACTAGCTGGAAGCTGTGAGGTTATGTTTTCCTCTTTCTTTTTAAAGCCAGAGTAATAAGGTTTTGCTTGAATAATCCCATTATCATATTAACAATTTGCTCTTTGTTAATAATCCTTTAAAATACTAATTTACATCTTACACTCAATCAGTGTGGAATTAATTGTTTGAGGGATAATTATTACAGCTTGGATTATGTGTGAAGGTAATTCTGTAGTGCCGTATCACTTTAGAAAATGCAAGGTCTTTTACTGTATCAGGCCAAAGACATTTGGTGGCAGAAAAGCTTTTTCTGAGAGGTTTATACTCCAGGATCCTTTGCCATGTTATGCTATGATATCTGTTGTGACATGGTGATGGATCCTTGGGCTCCCCTCTTAACCTCCATGCTGTTTCATTGTCAGAATCCTTATGAATTGAGCAGCTTATGTAAGGTGGACTAACTCTGGCCTTTATGGACTAGAGACCGAATTATGTATTATCCTTTTTCAAATCATACTGAATTAGTACTCATATGAAATATTCCTTCTAGATAGATGTAGCATTTCAGGGCATAGTATATTTTCCCCTGAGATCTTGGTTATTGACATCTTTTTAGTATTTCTTTTATAATAAGCATAACGAAGCACTTCGTATTATTATAAGTCTATTTCATTCTGTGGATAACTTTCTAAAGAGCCTAGTACCTGGCTTAATTTTTGTTGTTGTTGGAGGAAGTATACTGAATGGCATATGGTGTTGTTTTTAACATATGAAACATAACATCCTGGTTCTAGAATGTCCATGTAGTGCAATAAAATTGTACATAGTTGTAACACAATGGCTCCCAAATTTCAAGCTTTATGCTCCTTTTGAAAATTTTTTGAGAAATGTTCCATTGCTTCTTTACCATAATTTAATCACTTTTAAAAAGAAAAAAAGTTTCATAATTCAAAATGAAAAATAAACACAAAAATCCAATAAAATATTTTAAATTAATTTTATGGAATGGAATTTGAAAATTAAAAAAATGTTTATGCTGAATTTTTTTTTAATTAATGGAAACAATCTTATGTCTCCCTTTGTAATGTTGTTATGCCTGCCCTTAAGTTATGCACCTGTCAGCTTGTGAACCAATGCTTTAAAGCACAGTTTTCACTTGAAGTACGTGGCATTTGTGCAAATTTAGCAATACTGTTCACAGTTCATTAATTTAGTTTTGTTTGATGGTATTTCATGGGAATCATTCATTCTCTTTTTGCAAATTAGATGTTTACATTTTGATCATAATTAACTTAATTTGACTTAAATTAATTGCAGCCCCACCCCCACAGAGGGTTGATAGGCATCCAAATGTGTAGACTTTAGGTATGGGATACATTCCCTTAATGATTGACTACATTATCTTTCAGGTTTCCTCTTATATCTTCTTTTGTAACCACTTTTTTTCAAACAAGCTTTTTGCGGTTTTTACTTTAAGCTTGAGAGTTTACTGCCATCATGTGTTCTTTTTGCTCATCTTCCTCCCTTGTTTTACTGGTGGAAGTTAGATGTTATAATAAAGGGAGATCTGCTGTTGATAACAGCAACTGTATAGCATCTTCCTCTACCCAATACTTTGGTAAGATCTGGTGACACAAAGCTTATGGTGGTAAAAGAGGGGAGTTCCCACCCTACTTCTTTTCTGTGGCTTGCAGTGATAGAGAAGCTTTAAGTACAAGAATGTCACATGACAGCTTTCCTATCACAAGATATTAAGGTGGAGAGGCAGATGGTGTAGGGTTTCATTTTTGCAGCAGGAGCAATGTCCTAACGTCTGGTTCAACTCTTGTTTCTCTTCTGTGAAGGTGAGGCCAGGAGAGTGTGTTTAAGTGTTTTCTGGATCTAGGCCTATAGTATGCATTGTTCTGTCCATGTTTAATAACTTGGCCTACAATTACATAATGTGCAGTTTAGAATAGTCTGGAGAAAAATGTCTGTGGTAAACTGTACAAACCCCTGCACTTATTCCCTGTTGTGTCCTGAAGTGATGAATTTGTTTTTCAGGTTAAATATAAAGAGCAGTTTATGAAGGATATGAAGAAATACTGCTTCAATCCTATTGAAAGTGCTTCTTTCAAGCAGGCACAACTGGCATCCGCCTTAGCAAGCAATGTAAGTGGGGTTGTTTTGGACATTTCTGTAGAAAATGTGAGTCCTTATTTGTGTTGACGTTGCTTGGTGTGCATTTTATTTTCCCATTAGCATTTGCTTAGCCTTTAATTGGAAAGGTCTAATCTATTCCAGAGGATTAAATCCATTCCTAGAATGGAATGCTTTGTGCTGATCTTTTACAACACAGTAGTAAATGAGTGCCATCTAATGGCCATTGTAAATTTCAGGCAAACCTGAAAAACTGGACTCTGTTTTTAACATTGAAAGTGAAGTTGTGTGTTACTATTCATTCTTTTGGTTGTTTATCCCAGTGTATATTCTTCTTGTAGGTGAAATACAAAAAAGACTTGGAAAACATTCATGAGCCCACGTCTGCCTTTCCAAACTTGCTTCATTTAGATCATGTTTTGAATGCCAGCAAGATTCACAGTGACGTAAGTTGGTCTTCTTGAAACCATCTCCTTTTGAATACGGTTGTAAATGTAGGTTTATTTGATATTAAAGAGTCCCTTCCAAAACAGATCCTGAAAGCAATTTTTGCCAAGTCTTTTTGGGCCTTTGTCCTACTCAGCTGTTCCACTTGCTTCACCCCAGCTCTGCCCATGGAAAGTCATCCTATTAGCCCATTATAATATATTGCAAAAGTGTATTATTCCCCAGATTTTCAAATGCTGCAGACAGAGGATTAGAAGATAGAGTCCTGTCTTTCTACTAAGCACTCCACAACATCATGAATGCCACGGTTTATGACAGGGTTGGCCCAAGACCATTTATTGCCTGAAGCAGAGCAACAAATGTTACTCATTCAAGAACAGGTACATAGTACCCATAATACTCCAGGGAAATTATTTTGGGCCCTGAGGCAGAAATTCCCTGTAACCTCTTCCTATTCTTGGCCAATAATATGCAGTAATAACAAACTAAATAACCAACAATTTGCTGTCTTATCACAGCACTTAAAATCTGATGATTCAGGTAGCTGCCTCAGTCAGCCTAATGGTAGGACTGGCTCTGTTTTATATTTTGTTTGTTCTGCTTTTCATTTTCTCCCAACCCTTCTTCCTTTTTAACCTTTTCCATATACAGAATGCATGTTGCTGCTTGATGACTGCAGTATTAATGCACTGAACATGCTTCTGTGATTTAGCAGTATATCCCAGTTTTTATACGTGGCTTGATTTACCTTGACTTCACTTGCTGCAGTGTCAGCAAAACCTGCCAACCACAAAATACTCCAAATCTCTGAGTGATGAATGCTGTTTCAGTGTAATTGGCTGGTTAAGAATAAAATCTCTTTGTGTGAGGAAACTGGGGGAGTAGCCATGCCCTTTTCCATACTCAGTTAAGCACCAAATCAGGTGTGTGTGTGTGTTGCTGTGGTGTATGAGCATTCTTATCTCCATCTCCAGGCTTCCAAATTGATTGAATGCTACATTTGAGGAATTTTTCCTAGTGGACACTTTCTGTTTAGATTTCTCTACTGCCTGAAAGGATAGCAGTCTTAAAGTTAGGCATTTTACACTTTTACACTGGTCATGGCCAGGCTCAATTCCTGTAAATGTCACGGTCGTAGTGACTGCGGGGATATTTACAAATAGTACACACCTGGAGGCAGGCAGATCAGGGATTCCTGAGACCTCTCAGGAATATTTCAGTTATTGTGAAACCTCAGGTGCTCTGTGGAATGTAGTGGTTGATATGATTGGTCCAAAGTGCCATCTTCCACTAAGAAAGCCATTTTGAGCCCTTGATATAACCTTGAGCTAAGAGTAATGAAACATTTTAGTAGACCATCAGAATGCAAGTGAAGAAGCAGGTGTAATAAGTTTGATAGGTAAGTAATTTTCCCTCAGTACTGTTGTGTCCTTTCAGTGTTGTTCTGCAGCAGAGTTTTATGAAGTGGTTTGGAGTCTTTTGCCGTCTGTCCCAACAGGACCCTTCCTGGCTTTCTGTCATGTGTCTGCAAGGTCTGAAGTTTAGTGATGCTTGTTAATCCATCTTTGCCACCAGAGACAGACATAGCTTTTTAGCATGAAGAGCACAGAAGGAACTTCCTGATGATAAGAACTGCTTGACAGTGGAACAGATGTCCTTGGAAGGTGGCTGCCTACCCTTCATTTTTAAGCAGAGGTTGGGTGTCCATCTCTCAGGGTGTTTTTGCTGAGCATCTGCTACATTGGCAGAGGGTTGAAATAGATGATCCTTGAGGGTACAATTCTGTGATTCTGTAAGCATCTTTTACTAGTTTAGAGTGGTACTCAGTTATGAGCCCAAAGCTAGGGATAGCTTTGCTTCAGTTAACAAGACTCTGGAAATCCCATGTTTGGATTACTACAGTGCATTGTCTCTGTGGCAGCCTTTCAAAATGTTTTGGAAATGTTGACTAGTCACAGCCATTCTCAATAGGGGCCATATGGCCCCTCGGGGGGCCCTGGCACATTTGAAGGAGGCCACAGAACAGAAACAATTCTTCACACACCACTTTATAAGGTTCATTATGCAACTTATGAAGGCAAGAGGAGAAGGGGACAACAGAGGACGAAATGGTTGGACAGTGTTATCGAAGCTACCAACATGAATTTGACCAAACTCTGGGAGGCAGTGGAAGACAGGAGGGCCTGGCGTGCTTTGGTCCATGGGGTCACGAAGAGTTGGACATGACTTAACGACTAAACAACAAAAATGCAACTTATACAATCATGATTTGGCCTATAGTAGAGTACAGCTTCCAAATTTCTGAATAGGACAGGGAATTATGGATGCATTCTGCTGTCGTTTTAACATCTTCACTAGCTCACAGTATGTTTCAAGGTTCAATTGAAAGTGCTGCTTTTGACTTTTGAGATCCTCCATGGCTTGCAGCTATAAGATTTGAAGGGATCATATTTTTCCTACTTACCTGGATCCTGAAACCATTATTAAAAAGCCTGCTTCAGATGTTTCTTCCAGGGGAGGTACAGTGGGTTGTTAACAGTGAACTGTTATTTTTGGATAGTATCACTGTGTTATGAAATCCCTTCCCTAGAGAGAGCTTTTTGGCACCTATCTTAATGTTCTCCTGGTGCCAGCAAAAATTAGTTTGTTTTATTGTTTCTTTCAACTCTTAGTGTAGCTTTTAGAATTAGCTGCCCCTCTTTTGATTTATTTCCCCCCATTTTGTTCTGAGCTTAATTTAATGTCCCATCAGAATTATTTGTATTACTAATTTTATTGCTTTAAATTGTGAGTTACCCTGAGAACTTCTTGTATGATAGCAGATAGATATGATAAATAAGTGAGTTTTGCTTAACAGAAAGATTGCATAATATTTGCATCGTTCCACTAGGAGGCAATCAAAGACTGTCAAATCTAAGCATCTAATATTTCTGCAATTCTGGATGTGTTTGGATTGTTATAACCCCAACATGGAGTCCAATGTTCTGCATGAGGTTTAGCATATGCTCCTCGGGCATTTTCAGTCTTCTATCCTATTAAAAACCTACCCCTTTTGAAGCAGGGTTCCATTAAATGTAAAAGATTGCTACTAGAAAGTAAAAAAGAGTGCTTTGCCATGTTTTTGTGAAAGTGCTTCATGTGCAGTCTAGATCTAGCATTGAGTTCTGCATCTATATTCATAAATCACAATGACTTGCTCCACTGCTCCATATGTGCAACAGTAAAATATGTGCTCAATGCATGGTTTTGAGAGGGATGGAACAACCAAGGCCCTGATAAGATGTAGTGCTGAAAATCTTACAGTGCATTCACAACACTTTTTATTTATTGTATTTATTCATTTAAAATATTTTTACCCTGCCTTTCTCCTAAAAAAAGGACCCGAGGCAGCTTACATCATTAAATCTAAAAACTATGAATTATTCAAATATTAAAAGAATTAATAACGTAATATTGAAATGTTAGGTAAAGCATTACTGAAACAGATTTAGAAGCAACGAAATGCAAGCCATCTTTTTACAACTGTGCTCTGCAGTTCAGATTGAACTAAGATATATTTGCCTATTTATTTCAGTATGAATATAAGAAACTGTTTCAGAAGAATAAAGGAATGTATCATTTTGAGCCAAATACAGCTGAACAGCGACACCACAAGGAAAATGCAGTGCTCCAAAGTCAGGTGGGCCATAGTCTTCCCATTTGTAGAGTATACCTTGTGTTCCTCATACACTTCTGTTTGGAAGTTAATGGTCTATACAGAGAAAAAGTGATTGTGATGCACTTTATAACAGCAATGAGAAGTCTCTCCATAGGTGACACTTTGTGTGGAGATTTTGAAATATCTCCACAAGTGACACCTTGATTGGTGACTCTGTTACATGTATAGATGAATGTACTATCAAAATTTTAATTTCCTTATAGTTTTGATGCATTGTCTATTTTTTAGGTCAAGTACAAAGAGAAATATGAAAAATCAAAAGGCAAGTCTATGTTGGAATTTGTGGATACACCATCATATCAAATTTCAAAGGAGGCTCAAAGATTTCAAAGTGAGGTTGGTAGAATACTTCTGAAACTCATCACTGTAATGTAGTCACCACCAGTACTGCAGTCACACTTGAATTAAGGATTATGGGTATTATTGTGACAATTTATTAGTCATAATGTGAGTAGGTAGTTCAGGCTAATCTGTGGGCTGGTGTTCACTCACTGGGATTTTGGATTTGCTCTTCTTGAACAGTAAATTAACTTGAAATAGCACCAACTCTTTTTCAAGACCCCACACTTTCAAAAGCATTTTTCAGTGTTATGTGGTATGTTTCAAGGAAACAAACTCAAAGTGTTGTTGGAACATAGAACAATGTGAACAGTTATTTTGATCTCAAGACTCAAACAAACATGGATGTTACAATAGTTCCTTGGATGTCTTGGTTATATACTATATTTGTATTTTGAGATTCTTTCATGAATGTTGTAGGTCTCAGTGTACCAGAACACATTGCATAGTATTGCATACATTTTATAAACAGTGCCAATGTGTATATATTTTTTTACACAGAAAATGTATAGAAAAGAATATGAAGTCAAAGTCAAAGGAAGGGCAGCATTGGATTTAGACAAGACACCAGAATTCTTGCATGTGAAACATCTTACTAATCTGCTAAAAGAGGTAAAATATGTAAAGTTAAGAGATTAAAGTGCTGCCTATAGTTATTCTAATGTATATAGCCAGCTGTAGGCAAACTGTTCTAAACTGAAGTATGGACTGTTCCTTTATTTATTTAGAAAATTAATAGACTGTCTTTAGGAAAACCTTCCTTTGATTCTCACAACGTCAATATTCCTATAATTTCAGTTTGTCCTTATTCCTTGTGTGAGCCCAGGTGCTATGACAGAAGGGATGTAAAGAAGATCATATTACCAACATTCTTGAGCTTCCATGTGTGCAGTAGCAAAACCAATGTTGACAACAATGGTTCTACTTCCTTTTTCTGTCCCTTTTGGCATTCAGGTTCAATCTTGTCTCCTATTTTATACAAATCCCATCTTGTTTTCATTGTACAGTAGCTTCTGCAGGTGAATGATAGCTGTAACTTTGTTTTAAACACAGAGGTATCATACTACACTGTTGTTAGAACAAGATGTTGGTTGCCAACTCACTTCAAGCTGCAATTTCTGGTTTGCTGGCCAATTGCAAACAATAGTTTGCCAATTCAAATTTCACATTGTAATTTAGTTTCAAAAACTGTTGTTTGGCGTGGTGTCTGAATTGAGTCTGTGCCTAGAAGATGAAGATACATGAACATAAATTGAGATGATACCTCTGGATTTGTCAATCAAGGAGAAAAGTATAAGCTGTCTATATCCTCTTCTGGATTTCATCTGACATAATGCTGAAATAACTGTGACTTGCTTTTTCTGCCATGGTAGCATTAAATTCTTCTGCATGTTCATTTCAATCACAAGTACTCATCGTGCTATGTAACTTTGATTTGTGGATAAGTGTCTTTTGTATAGCATTTAATGCATCTTAGCGAATAATGACAGCATTAGTAGAACTTGAGTGACAGGGTCATTTACTTGTCTGAAATCTGTATATCTACCATCCATAGCAGAAGCTCTTACAATTTTATAAAGTATCTGTGCAACTGTAATACTAGCGCATAAGAGGAAGGTGTGTGTTTTTTTCCTTTCCAGGAGCCAGGTAAAGGTTGTAAAGTAATCTTTTCAGACTTCTTGCATCATACCTTTTGATTTCCCAATTCTATTTTAACTATGATAAACGTGCACTATCTAATTCATATTTTATAGAGATTTTCAAAGTATTCCTTCAAATATTTAATAAGAAGTTTTTCTTTTCAAGATCTTGCTCACAATTTAAAGCAGAGACATGCTATTTTTTTTTAAACCTTCAGAAAGAGTATAGAAAAGATCTGGAAGAAGGGATGAAAGGAAAAGGAATGATGGTGTTTGAAGATACGCCAGATTTGATTAGAGTGAAAAATGCAGCTCAGATACTAAATGAGGTAGGTTATGTTAGTAAAGGTTATTAATGTCATGGAAAGTGAGCCCTTCACAAAGCATCCAGTGAAATATATTCTTAGTTTTTGCAGTCTGTTGAAAAAGGACATGCTTTGAAACTGCTTCCACCTGTTTTTTTTCTTTTTTAACAGAAGGAATATCGCAAGGATGTAGAAAATGAAATAAAGGGAAAAGGAGTTAAGCTTATTTCAGAGACTCCTGACATGCAAAGAGCGAAGAGGGCATCTGAAATCATTAGTGAGGTCAATAAAGTAAAATATCTAAAGCCTTGTTGCAGTCATCAGAAAATGTTGATCAATAAAACAAACACAAGACAAGTTCTGTACACTTCTCAATATGACAGTAGTCCTTTTGGTTTTTGAGAATCATTGTAGAAATCTGTTGTTGTATAGCTTGTTTGAAGGAAATGGAAACTTACCAAGTGAAAATATGTAGAACACAGGTAGGGCATATGTGATTGTTGGGATGCAATCCCCATGAACCCTTCTTTGGCATAAGAGATTTCTAGAGTTGCAGTCCAATCACATCTGAATGCTCTCTTTGTTCCCATTCCTGATGCAGAACAAATAAGGTTTTAGGTCACTTTGACCATTTGCCTTTGAATATGAAATTTATTTTTTTAGGATGCATTCCTATGGTCACTTATCTGCACCTAACTGGTGCTAAATTCTTGGGACTGGTTTTGAATAGACATGTATTGGAGTGTGCTGCTGAGAATGGGATGCTCAGTATTAATATGAAAAAAATATAAATTCCAGATGCATTAATTTAAAACACTGTCTAACTTCTCTTTTAAACACTATAAAACAAATTGGGAAAGTTGAATTTGCTTTTTAATATTTATTTTGCATTAATTATTTTTAATTTATTCAGTTGGGTGATCCCAAGTCATATAAAAGTTCTTTGACTGTTATAGTTCAGCACAGGCTATTTGAAAGACTGTTTTCCTTATATGCTAGGAATAAAATTATACACCTTTCCACTTCATTAGAATTTAAATTAGGAGTTTGTTTCCTTTTCTAAAGAGCAAGAGGAAGAATGAAACATGCTTTTAGCAGGCAACCATCAAAACATTGCTATGTATTTATTCACTTTGTAGGTCTGCAGGAACCCTGCTTTAAAGAGTAATCATTTCAGTTCAACCCCTTAACTTTTAACCTTATCTGAGAAGGGCATAGGCTTGAACTCACAATGTACAGTATATCCCATAAATCTCTCTCTATGAAATTAGTTTATCTGATTTCTTCCTTATGTTTCAAATGATGCTGATCTTAATATATATATTACTGCATTCACAGAAAGAATATAAAAAAGATTTGGAGACTAAAATTAAAGGGAAGGGAATGCAAACTGGCACAGATACACCTGAAATGCAGAGAGCCAAGAGAGCATCTGAAATTGCGAGTGAGGTTAATAGTTTTTATTTATTCATTCATTTATTTATTTATCCACTTTGCTATATTCATTGATTTAATTTATATACTGCCTTTCTCTCCTTTAGGACTCAAGGCGACTCACAACATGATTTTTAAAAAACATATGTAATAGGTTACCACATTAAAACAAACTCCAAATTAATGTGATCTTTAAAAAAATTAAAAATAAGAAACAAAACCTGCTATTGAAAGGCCCTTAGCAGGTAACCAGTGGCCAAAGGACTCTCTAAACAAACATGTCTTTGCCTGCTGGTGGAAAAATAGCAGAAAGCGGGGAGTGGGTAGCATAGAGTTCCATAGCCTGGGAAAGCCACCCAGAAGGTTCTTCTCTTTGTTGTCCTCACTCTATGTGCCTGTGGAGGTGGTGAGACCAAAAAAAAGGCTGTCTTCTGAAGACCTGGGCAGGCTCGTGATGTATAATTTGAATAGAACTGTATAATTTTATAATCTGATGTTTTACTGTTACAATGTATGGAGTATATTCTCCACTGTGCATAACTGAAATAATTTGGTCTACATAGAGGAATTCTGTCTTCTGTTATTCATACAACCATACTCCACCTTTCTTAGCTGTGATGGGCATAGAATATTTGTTTGAACTTGAAGGGACATATGTAGTTGCCAAATGTGGGAAAAGACTAGGTACCTGATAAAAATTGTGCAGACTTGAGATCTCGAGATCTCTTTATCAAGTTAGGTGTGACAAAAAGTTAGTGTAGTCATGTAGTCAGCATGTTTTCTTGAGACAGAGTAAGAAAGAGAGTCTGAAGATTCTCCAGTGGTCTCATCAAAGTAATGTGATGACATTGTGGTTCATCCAAAGTAGCCTTTATGTTTAGTGGGAACAAGTAAAGAAAATAATTTAAAAAATAAAAAAAATCTGTTATGAAAATTAAAAACCATAGTCCTTATTTTAAAAAGGTAGGAGAACCTGTGTATTAGAAGGCGGGCATAGAAGAACAATAAATGTTTAAAAGCTGGTGAAAACATGAAGGTTAAAACTTTCAGGGAGGGAGATTTTGAGCAGAGGAAGTTTATGTCCTACACTCCCTGCTGATTCTTTCTATAAGGAACCTCCACTCCATTAACATCAAAAGGCAAAAACTAGGTTAGGAACCCCATCTTCCATTGTCCTGACTAGTGCCAGCCTCCTGCATATTGAGAGACAGTTGCTGTCCATGGTACTGATGTAGTAATCTATTTTACAGGCTTCTGCATGTCGTGAGTAGATACTAATGTTTATTTCAAATTAGATTTAGAGCTCATCAGTAAAGCCCCAAAAGTCTAAGGCACAATGGGGAACGTTTTTTTTTAAAATTGTGATTTCTATCAGATTGACTTAATTCTTTATATTTACTTCTGTGAATTTAGCAAAATAGGTTACTTGTTGATGGTAATTCTCTGTTGCTATTGTTATGTGCCGTCAAGTCACTTCCAACTTAAGGTGACCCTATGCATGAGCAATTTCCAAAATGTCCTGTCCTCAACATACCTGCTCGGCTCTTGTAAACTCAAGCCTGTGGTGTCCTTTAGGAGCCAATCTGTCTCATATTTGGTCTTCCTCTTTTCCTGATGCCTTCCTCTTTTTCAGGCATTATTGTCTTTTCCAATGAATCCTGCCTTCTCTAATAATTCTCTAGACTGGTATATATAACCAAGTTCTTATGTCCATGATCTTTTTATGTGATTATATCCTTAAGAGATGAAAGCAAGAAGAAATCAAGTTAATGAATAAATAACACTACTGATGAAGGAAGTTGGTGCTTTATGGAGGTTGGACAGCTCTTGTATTACCTGATTTCCCACCAGTTTTTCATTCTGCATATTATCCAAAGCACCCTAGATTTGATCAACATTCTAGGGGGAGGTGTAACTTTCCTGGAGTTGCTGGACTGCATCTCCAGCCATCCCTCAGATAGACTGTTGTGGCTAGAGTTGATAAGACCTTTACTCCAGCAGCGTCTGGAGAGCCAGAAGTTAATATGTCCCTGATTGAGCACTGCCTGGTAGAAGTGAACTTCACTGGATGCCCCCTCTGTGGGATTCCTTTTAATGTTAAAAAGTCATAATTAGACATTAAACTTTACAATAAATTGTAATCCTTTATAATTATAAGCCCTTGTGAGAGGGGGATGTTCATGCTCCCACTAGTGGGTGAATCTTCTGATACATGTGACTAGCCTATTGGCCTGTTCCCATTGCCAGCAATGCTCAACTTTACCAGTTTGTTCATTAACCTGAGATCTGATTTAGGAAAGTGAAAATGGGATAGCTGAAATAAAATGCTACAGAGATTTCTAAAACCTTTTCCCCTTTTTTTGTTAGAAGATGTTAAATAAAAAAGGAACATCAGATATATCTGAGTATCTCCTATGGTGCCAATGTTCTGTGTATATAAAAGGACATTTTGACCTTCCAGGGGGATATTTAATAAAAGCACACAGATTAAAGCATGATCCGTATAAAAGCTTCAGCTGCAATAGATATGAGTATTGCCTATTCTGTCCTTCACAGAAGGAATACAAGAAACATCTAGAAATGGAAATTAAAGGGAAGGGGATGCAGGTGGGCATGGATACTCCTGATATACAACGAGTGAAGAGAGCTTATGAAATTGCAAGCCAGGATAGTGCGGAATGCAGTACTTCAATGGCATTTACAGCAAAAATATAATGGGCCTTTAAAAAATGTGTTTTGACTAAACCCTTTTGAAAGTAGAAAGTATAGAAAATAATAAAACTGAATCCTACAGAAGCACAGCCAGGCATCGGGAATCTAGTTTGTGTTGCAAGCCCAGCTTTGAAAGCAGCACACATGAATTATTCCAGCTGTATAGAAATGAAAGGCGAAAGATATTGTATGTCTAAGAATTCATTAATGTGCCGTTTCTTACAGAAAGAATATATGAAGCACCTGGAGACAGAAATCAAAGGGAAAGGAATGCAAGTGGGCACAGACATCCCAGAGATTCAACGAGCAAAGAAAGCTTCTGAGATAGCTAGCCAGGTCAGTAGGGAACGAAGAGTAATTAAGATTTTTCCCCCATTCAGGGATGTGCGACTGTGCATAAGGTTGTTCACTTGGTTCCAGTAAGGATATTTGCGTGCACACAGCTTATGCTAGAGCATTTGTTTTAATGTGTGGATTCTGTGTCTGACATGAATGATTTAGACCAGCCATTCTCAACCTTTTTTTTGGCCACAACCATAAACACAATACAAAAGAAATATAGGCCAGATTAGGATTGTATAAGTGGCATAATGAACCTTATAAAGTGGTGTGTGAAGAGTTATTTCCAGTCTGTGGCTCCTTTCAAATGTTCCAGGGCCCCCCAATGGGGCCATATGGCCCCCATTGAGAATGGCTGATTTAGACTTGATTCTGCATTACACTCAATCCTAGTTCACTGTAACTTTGTGGTATAGTGGAGTTCTTAAGAAGTAGTAAATTAGACTTGTGTTTATTCAGTTGTTGGTGTGTTGATGTATGAAATATAGATGTATTTTTGTGTTGCTTTCTTGCAGAAAAAATACAAAGACAAAGCAGAAAAGATGCTACATATGTATTCTGCTGTGCCAAATACTCCTGAGATTGAAAGGATTAAAAATACCCAGAGAAATATCAGTGTTGTAAGTAACAGGAATTCATATATTAGGAAAAACTTAATGAGCACTCTTGTATTCTAAGACAACTAGAAGTCATTTTTCCCAAATTAGCTGCATGATATCCTTAGTAAAGGCTGTTCAACCTCTGAACATTAATGTTTGGAATTGATAAAATAGTATAAAAATAATTTTAAAAATAATTGAGGTTTGGCAAGGATGATTGGTTTGATCCGCATTCTAGGTATTTTTTCAACAAATCTGTGTAAATGTAGTTAGAAATCAATGTGATTTTTACTGATTAATGCATTTGTCTGAGCTCTTCATGTGTAAATATGTATTCCAATTACAATGGAAGCACAATTGTTATGCTCCTTTTCTTCCATTCAGTGTGATTCATTTTTATATGTCAGTTGTGTTATTTAGAATGTCCATTTTTCATATTTGAGAGATCTCCTTTAAAATTAGATTCTGGTGACTTAAAATAAATTACCTTGCTAGACTCTGAGACATAATAATTAGCTTTGAAAATTCAAGATGATTTGATTTTTTTTTTTTTTTGTGATACAAAATAAAATAATAATAATGTGCCATCAAGTCAGTTCTGACTTATGGTGACCCTTTACAGGGTTTTCCAGGTAGAGAATATTCAGAAGTGGTTTACCATTCCCTTCTTCTGAGGATATCCCAGGACTATGCTGCTTGCCCCTCACACGCTGGTTCTACTCATAGGGAATCAAACTCCCAACCTTTGTCTCCACAGCCAGATATGAAAATCACTGAGCTATCCATTTGGGCAGTTCCTCTGATAGTTATTGTATTGCATTTCCACAGAGTTTTGAAAACTTCTCTGTGCAGTATAGCCAACTCTGCTCTATTAGTTTGAAAGTAATGAAGATGTAAAAGAGAGAAAAAAAGTCATGCTTTGGGTATACAGTTAGATTTACTTCCTATCGGTAGAAAAGAACTTTTCATTATTTTGAGGTGAGTGGGAAATGTACTCACTGTAGTATGAGAGAAGGGGAGCAACAGAAAAAGGAAATATGAATTTTTTTAAAATGTTGGATTTGTTGCTTTGAGGGAGTTGGGAGCCTTGCACTTTTTATTTCTTTTCAAAGGAGGGCCCCAGGTATTGTTAGGCTGGAACTACTATCCGTCCTGGACAGCATAATCTAAGGTTGGGGCAAAATGGTACATTCTGGGTATACAAAAACATATATACAGTATAGTTTTCTTAGCACATGAAAAAAGGAATAAATCTTAAACAGTTCTGGAATGTACATGGGTATTAAAATTATCATGCTTACCTGAGTATTTTTTACATCTCATAGCATTATCCAGATAGGTTACCCATAAGAGTCAGACCAACGCATGCAGTTCAGTTCAGTCTTTATTGTTTTGACCACTTTGGTCATCCAACTTCCACCAATTTAAAACATAAGTACAAATAATAATATATACACAAGCATGGTGCCAGCTGAACAGACGCAATGCTAGCAGATTAAAAAGTACAAATACAAATACGTACATTCTCTAAAATGCTAGGTTAAAAACAAAATATAAAATACAAAAAGATTAAAATATAGTTTCAGTATTAAAAACCAAGTCATTTCATGTGGGTCTTCAGATGAGGTATTCTCACAACGCAAAAGTTTATTATAACCACTGGCCATTGAACATATACATATACATTAAAATGCACAATAAAATGATATAACAATAGTAAGGTTGTACATCTGATAAACTATATAGACTTTAATCAGCTTTATATCTTATACCATATCTCTAGTACTTCCTATTTTATCCTTATTATTTAGCCAGTTATCCCTTAGTTTTATCGCCAGCCGTCCAAATTTGGCCACTCTATTTGTTAGCTCTTTATTCTTATCCCCCAAAAGCTTCTGCAGGCACTCCTTTCTATCTCTGCCATCTAAGGAAGGAATACTAGGTTTAATGAGCGATTCCCGAATCTGCTCATAAATTTTACACTCTTAAGATGACATGACTCAGTGTCTCTATATTCCCCTCACCACGTACACACAACCGACTCTTGTAGGGGGTATTGTTGAATCTTCCCAGCAACACCGCAGATGGCAACAAGTCCATGCGCAATAACATAAAGGCCCTTCTGGTTTCGGGATATTCTAAATCGTTTAAGTATGGCATTGGTATTCAAGGGGTGCATTTTAATAAATCCTTTGGCCTTGTTTATTTCATGTTGTCTTTCTATATCTAAGATCCTTTGCTTAATCAATTTTTTTACCTGGATCATATTCATTGACAATAGGTAATGTTGTGAAAATCCATAATACCCTAGCTTATGTTCCAGTGTCTTCTGTCAGGGGAGGGGACAAAGCAATCTTGCAATATCAGATGGACCAGCCCTGAGGTATTATAATTCAGTTTTAGCCAATATGTTATAGCAGCTATCCATAGCCTAGCCTCAACAGTTACTAGCCCAGATTCCAGCCTTATGCCTGCATTTGATGCACTTGTGGGAAGCTGCAATATAGCTCTTAAAAATTTTGATTGCTGTCTTTCCAAATCGGTCAAGTTAGCTGGTATACTATATGGGGCTCCACAGATCATCTGTACTAACTATTTCATCGTATAGTCGAATAGCAGCTGTCACACGTCTCCCCCCCCCCCCCGTGACCAAATTTTTTTTTGTATAGCTCCCATGCTTTTTGCTACCGTATGTTTTATATGCGCATTTCTCTTACCATTTGCTTGGATTATCAGACCCAAATATCTATAATATTGTACTTGCTCAATACGTACTTCATTTAATTTCCAAATATACTTTTTAGGTCTTTCAGCAAATACCATTACCTTGGTTTTATTGTGGTTTACCTCTAATTGATTCTGTTGACAAAATTCAGCAAGAGCCTGCAGCATTCTTTTTAATCCATTTGGGGTTCTCCAACGCATGCACATTTGTGCTGCAGAATAGCAGGATCATGCTTTTGAAGGCTTGGAATCAGAGTTTGATTCTGTTTTGTTTTCACTGATATTGTCCAAGCATTCTGCAATTTCCTGAATTTAGTTATTACAAGGAACTGTAGTTAAAATCAGAAGCAATAGTTTCCAGTCTCCTTGTGCTTGAAGGAGTCAGGGAGGAGCACATGAATATGAAGGTAGTGTATCTTCATCTTGCAGAAAACTATGACTTCCCATTACATCTGTACTGGACAAAGCATTCCTGAAGAAGGAAGTGCACTTCTTTCAGCCAAGAATTGTAATTCATTGCAGATGCTGTTTTAGAGCTTTTACATTGTCTAAAGATAGCTTCCCCAAGCTCTGGATAAGAGACCCTGCTGCTGCATGGGTGCTAAAATGCCACGTCTTCCAGTAAATTGAGGAGTGCCTGATGGTTACAAATATGAATGACTAGAGGGGAGGCTGACACTTGTGGGTAATGTTTGGTTCCACCATCCATCTTTCAAATTCAATTTCCATTTAAAATTAAAATATACCCGTGACTGCAAACTATAAAGTTGGTGTGAATTAGAACTTGGAATGTTGTATTCTTTCTTCCCAACTTTTGCTGCTGTTCCTAGCAGTATCATAATTACTTTTTTTTTTTTTTTTTTTGGTCTAATGAAGGTACTTTACAAGAAGGGATTAGGTGCTGGCATAGCAGTAACAGAGACTCCAGAGATTGAACGAGTAAAGAAAAATCAACAAAATATTAGTGCAGTAAGTTTTAATATTGGTCCTTTGTACAACCAGTAACTATTACTACTACTATTATCAAAACACATTGGCTGAAATCCTGTTGTGTAGCTCTGCATGTGCAGCAGGGATGACATAATCAGCAGTGGCAAATTCATGTTTGTTAAAGATTTCCTTTGGTAATTTTGGAGTGTGTGCAACTCTGCTGCATTGGGTATGAGTCATGGGCACCCAGATATTGTCCTTAATCGGTTTGCCTTCAATCAACAGCAAGGTTCCTGCTAAGATGGGCACAAATGGGCGCTCACAACTCCACTTCCTTCTGTGCAGCTCTCTTCCTTCTCCATACAGCAATCGCATTAGGTTCCGGTTGTGACAGAACCCAACGTGCAGGGGGTGGAGTCGCGCATGCAGGCAGGGTCGAAGCCTTGCATATGAGAGCAGAGCCCTGCCCAACGGGGGTGGAAGTTAGAGGGTACATTGATCAACAGTGATTTGCCATTGCTTATAACATCATCCCTGTTGCACGTATAGAATAAGACTGTGGGAGTTCAACCATTAGCAGATACAAACAAAACAATAAACTCAACTGTCTTAAAAGAAAAGAATATTTTGTCATTTAACCCTATTTGAATCCTTCTCTTTTTAAAAAAAGAACACAATCAACAATATTGGAACAATAAGACACTATAAATAAACCTATATTAAAGCCATTTGGTAAAGAGAAAAAATTAAGCAACCCAGTAGAGGTTACTTGGTGATGCCTTAAAATTAAATATAAATTAGTAATACTTCTATATGTACATATTTTAATGATGAAATGTAAAGAAAATAATTTGTTATCCTTCACTGTACAATGTTAATAAACAATGAAGTAACTGGAACATCTGCAATTCAAATACCAGGTGGTGCTTAATGCAGTACACTATTTATCATAGTTCATTTGCAATGTTATGGTTTGTGTTTTGTTCTGCAAATGAACAGGTGTATTATAAAGGTCCCCTTGGTAAAGCAACTTCTGTGAGTTTCACTCCAGAAATGGAAAGAGTCAAGAAGAATCAAGAAATTTTATCAGCTCGGCAAGTCCATTTTGTTTCTTTTTCTTGTTTCAGATTAATGAATAATTTTGGTCTTCAGTATGAAATGCACTCCACTGCATCATATCTATACATATGAATTTTTAATCTATAAAAAGTTCAGTTGAAATGTGTACTTATCTGTGTGTTTTGATACAGCCAATAGCCAAATGGTGGGAAACTTACCAGTTTTTCTCCTGTCTCCACTAACTTTTTCTGATGACCACCAATGTATTAAAAATATAATCTTTTTTTATCATACACTAGCCACTCAAATATTATGAATTACCTGCAAGATTAATGATACTTATGTTTTGAGCCCAGTGCAGTCAGTACTCAAGGAACATGAGGGAAGGCAATTTGCATGTTCCATTAAGCATGGTTATTTTTTGGCATTTGTGTACTGAGCAGCTTTGTGTATGGTGATGATGCTGTGTTTTCCAGGTAAAATACACCAGAGATCAGCAAGAGATGAAAGGTAGATCCACAATGATTCTAGACACACCTGAGTTAAGACATGTCAAAGAGGCACAAAACAACATCTCAATGGTAGGGTATATTTTTCACATAGCTGGAGTTTTCTCAGTAACAGTCTTCTGATGTTGATTGGACTGTACCTTTTTTAACCCAGGTAACTAGCACACTTTGCTCAAGTATGGATCGATGTCTTCTTACACTGTGGTTGGTGGGGTGGATTTGCTAACAGCGTATATATGTTGTATTTTTGTTCCACAACACTAATAAAAACTGTTTTCCTAATATTTTATTGTGTGGCTTCTTAAAGACTATTTCACATAGTTCCTCTGCATCACAAAGTTTAACTGGAGAGGTTGATACACACACACTGCCTTGTGCCTGTCGCATGCTCTTAGATCGTCTGTGCGGGTGGAATTATGAATTCAGGTGCGCCGATTGTCTTTGCCTGCAAGATTGTGTATGTGTGAGTGTATTGTATACATGCCAATATGAGGGAATAGGTTTGAAAACAGTCTAAAAATGTTTATTATTTCTTGGTAACTTGTACTAATTTGAAGATTGGTATGGAGCATTTGTTTTGACTATATTTGTATGAAGTTGAGCAGGTTTGGAAAACTTTTAATGCCATCACTTGCACGTGAATGTAAATGATTGACACTAAACATATTAAACTGCATGTCACTCTGTTTATGCATATAAAATGTGATTATTTCAAAGATTTTAGGTCTAGTCAAGGAAGATACCAGGAATTACCCACCTGTTGGGAAACTTACTAACAATGAATAATGCATGTTTGTGGTTATGGACTGGTTAATATGAAAACAAAAATGGCAGGGCACAGCAGAGTTATTGGTGACTGTTTCCTCTTTTGCAGCTGTTAATATTGCTTGTCGCTGGGCAGTAAAATAGTTATTGTTCTTCTCTAGGTCAAATATCATGAAGACTTTGAGAAGACGAAAGGCAGAGGATTCACTCCAATAGTGGATGACCCTGTGACTGAAAGAGTGAGAAGAAATACCCAGGTGGTTAGTGATGCTGCCTATAAAGGTGTTCACCCACATATAGTTGAAATGGACAGGAGACCTGGAATAATTGTTGGTAAGTTAGCACCACATGTTTTACTGACCCAAAGGCCAGTTGGATGGGTATGTTTTGACCAGCTCTGATTATGTTGCTTTGTGACTAGAATCATTTTGTGCTTTTAAAATTGCAATGTTATTTCCACTTGATGTTATGTCACATACAATTTCTTTTTCAGGTTAAAATGGTAGGTCCGTTTCTGGGTTATTAGACCATAATTATTATATAGCAAAATTGCTAATTGTAGTTATCTCTGAAATAATGAGAATATTAATTAATGCAACAGATGATGAGGTGAATTTTAATCAAACATTAATTTGCTCTACAAAGGCTGAAATGTTTAAAAAAGGAAACATAATGTAGAACGTTCTACAATCATTAACCTGTGTAAGTTTTTTTATAAGGAAAATAAATGTAGAAGAAATTGGCATTTGACATTTTCATGTACAGTAATACAAAAGGAATTTTGATTCATGATTTCAATGTCTCTGAAGGCAAGGTTTTTATTGTTGAAAAGAATGAATTATTTTTGTTTGTGAACTCTGACTCTTGACCCAGGTATTGAAATGAAAATAATACACATCAGTACTCCTGCTGAATTACAGTTGAACATTTTTCTAAATGATTTGTATAGAATTGGAATGTCTATAAGTGACTTAGGAAACTATGAAATTGCAAACGTTTTTTCAGATGCTACTTTTCAGCAGTTTCCTGAAAATCCTCACAAGTGCATCTGTAATCATATGTACAGTTTACATCAACAGAGTTTATTGGGGCTTCAGGTGTGGGGAAGTGAGATTTCATTTTTACTTCAGTGTGACTGTATTTCTTTCTGATTTATCAGTGAGAAGAAATATATTTTGAGAAATATAGGCATATATAGTGTCTCTTTAGTTCTCCTTCGTGTCCTCTGTGAATACACACTAATGGGTTAATCTGCGCCTGAGCAGAGCAGCCTCCGGAAACTTCCACAGCTTTAAGCACTTAGTGCTGGGACCTCCCCTACACCTGGCTATATAACTCCGCCCCCAGCCCAGTGCTTCAGTTCTTTTTTTGACCGCCGCTGTAGCAGCAGCTTTGCTGTAGCAGCAGCTTCGTTTGGAACTTCGCATTGGAACTTCACAAGTAGAAATGATTCTCTTCCTTTCTTTGACCTCCCTTTGTTCTTTCTTCTGTAACAAGTTGTTTCTTTTGCCTGGGGATAAGGTATTAGCCGGCATTAGCTGTTCCTTGTAAAACTCTACAAAGCCTTTACAAAGCTGGCTTTGCAGCCCTCAGGGCTTTTCTCTTAAAGACATAAGGTCTCTTTTACCTTCTTTATAAAATTACCCCCAGGCTTAAGAGCAACAGTTTTCTGTCTGTTTGCAATTTCCTCTTCCTAGCAGGTTTGAAGAGGATGGCTTCTGAGCTTTGCCCCGCCTGTCAATGATTCTCCTGACTGAGGTACAGCCTCTCCGGAGTTTGGCATAGAACAGCCCTCTTGTTTCAAGGGGCTCGTTCTTACAGCTGTTTTGCAGTGAGCTGGGCTTCTGCACAGCCTAGGATTGCCCTTGGAAGAAGAAAGGGCCTCCGTAGCTCCTGCTCCCCGCTCGTCAGTGGGGTACAGCCTCTTTGGAGGCTGGTGCAGGAACAGCCCTCTTGTTTCAAGGGGCTTGTTCATACAGCTGTTGACCCTGCAGCGAGTTAGGGCTCTGTCGCCCTGTCCCTTGGAGAAGAAAGGGCCTCCTGCAGCGCTGGTCACCTTCCCCGCATGTCAGTGATTCTCCTGACAGGGGAAGAGCCTCTCCGGAGTTTAGCATGGAACAGCCCTCTTGTTTCAAGGGGCTCGTTCTTACAGCTGTCTCGCAGTGAGCTGGGCTTCTGCGCGGCCTAGGATTGCCCTTGGAAGAAGAAAGGGCCTCCGTAGCTCCTGCTCCCTGCTTGTCAGTGGGGTACAGCCTCTTCGGAGGTTGGCGCAGAACAGCCCTCTTGTTTCAAGGGGCTCGTTCATACAGCTGTTAACCTGCAGTGAGTTGGGCATCTGGAGCCCTGGCCTTGAAGAGGAAAGGGCCTCCTGCAGCGCCGGTCGCCTCCCCCACCTGTCAGTGATTCTCCTGACATGGGGCAAAGCCTCTGCATGTGATTGGCGCATGACAGCCCTCCTTCGTGGGCGCGCTCATGCCGCTGCCGATTCCGGATAGAGCTGCACGCCGAGGCTGTAGATGTTCCGGCGACATGCGGTAAGCCTTGGGGGATGGTATGGGCCCCTTCAGCTCCCGCAGCTAGCCCTACGTGTCAGTGATATGCCTGACTGGGTTAACACCCTTGGGTGGTTTGGCATGAAACAGCCCTCATTTATCAAGGGGCTTGTTCACGCAGCTGCTATTTCCAAAATCAGTTAGGTGCCAAGGCAAGAGCTTTCTGGCAACATTAACAGCCCTAGCTTTGCCTCTGAAAAGGGGGGGGGGGCTGCAACTCCCACCGCTAGCCCTGCTAGTCGGTGATATCCCTGGCTGGGGTAGCACCTATTTGGTGGCTGATAATTTGGCACAAAACAGCCCTCTTTATCAATGGGCTGGTTTACGCAGTAGCCTGCGGCCCTGCCTCAGCTGCCGGTGCCAGTATAGGCTCATAGGTAAAGGACTCACAGGAGTCCACCCTAGAACCCTGCCGCTGGTGGGTAAATTTTCCTCAGGTAGGTCCTCTCACGCTGACAAGTTGTGTAGGACCAGTCCCCTTTATCCAGTATAGGAGCTATGAGCTCTCTGCCACCGCCACCATCCCGCTCCGCCTGGCATCGTTCTGAGCCACGGGCTATGGAGTGCTGTACGCCTCCACATACGCTTCACTGGTGTAGTGCTCCCTCAAACTCGGCTCCGGCAGCACAGTGTTCGCAGGTTCAACCGAACCTGCTGTTAACCCTTTCGGCTTCTCCGTTCTGGCAACTGTGTTGAGCCTGAGCTTGGTCAGGCTCGTGCTAGGGAAGTCTTCTCCCTTGTTCGTCAGAAGGGCTTACCTTATTCAAGATTGGGAGTCACAGGGGGAGGAAGTTTTCCCAACCAATCTTCCTACACCCCTTTCAGTTGTCACAAAGGGTCACCCTCCTTTCCTATTAACAGATGAGGAGTTCTTTGGCCGCCATGTAGCCACTTACTCCTCTGCCATGGGGGCTTATCTTCACCACTTATGGAGTTTGGTGCTGCCCATTCTGTAGGTAGCTCCTGTGCACCTTTACAGTTCACGCCTCCCACGTCATTAGGAGGCACTGTTGCTGGTGCCTCACGAGCGCACTGCTGCTCGTTACGCCTTTAAGCCAGCATCTAAACAACTGACGGGTCGGGACCTGCCGTTTGTTATTCTTGATAACCTGCTCAAGCTTTAGCCGGCGGCACAGTTATTTGCGGCGTAACAACCGCAAGAGCCTGACGATGGTCCTATCAGCCTAGGGCATCACGGGAATGTCTATGGCCTCAACCCCAAAGTTACCAGCCGCCGCCCCTAGACATGTGGGCAGGCAGTGCCCTGACCGGCAGGATTGCAGGCAGGACCGCAAGACTGAGCGGTCTCTTTACTTCTCTGTCATTGACCAGTTAGTCCGTTTGACTCCTTGTCTTCCCAGCTATGCCACTGAATTCGATGTGCCCCTGTCACAGGCCGTGTTATGGCCGCCTCCACCCCTAACCCCACCCCAAAAAACAAAAACAAAACAAGGATGGAGGCCTCTGGCCCGTCCTTGGGGTTGGAAGCCTGAATTCTTTTATTACTCTGCATAGTTTCCATATGGCTTCCTTGGACTCTGTTATTCACTGGTTACGTCCAGGGGGTTGGTTTTTCGTAAGATGCTCCCTTTCATGCGGGCATCTGGGTTTCACTTGAGGGAATCACTGTTTACCCATGGTTGGATACCTGGCTCCCGGTCGCGGGGTCCAATTCACAGGCTGGTAAGCATACGTCCTTGGCACTGTCCCTTTTGTCAGCGTTAGGACTATAGGTCAACATAGTGAAGTTGACGTTACCACCTACACACTGTGTAAACTGTGTTAATGTGACTTTGGATGCTCTCTTGAAGCAGGCTTTTTCCTCTGCCATCACGTCTGTGACAATGCATAATTTGTTATGCTCCCTTTTTATTCAGGCGCTTGGTTCCCTACCCTACAGGTCCAGCGACTCCTGGAGCTGATGACATCTACTGCAGATGTGGGACAGCTTGCTCGAACGAGGATGCGGTCCCTTTAAGCCTGGTTTCTCTCACTCTTTCAGATATCTTGCGACCGTCCCATCCATGTTGCTCCAGGTGACTCCGGAACACGCTGCTCAACTGGATGGGTGGAACCCCCCTGCCCCCACACCCTACGGACAGGGGGACCCTCTGGTCTCTTGACCCAGTTGGTTCGGTCACTGTTGGATACCAGCCCGCCACACTGCAAGGGGCTTGTCCACACCACCACGTGGCCCTTCGCCGCTGGTTCATGGTAGTAGCCAGCCTGCATATCATTGTGCTGGAGCTCCTGGCACTCACCAATGCATTTTAGGCCTCTGAGTCCCTGCTCCGGGGTCGGGTGGTCCAGGTCGCATTAGGCAATGCCACTGCAGTTTATTATATAAACAAGCAGGGCGGCACTCACTCGTTACGCCTTCTTTTTCACACCATCTACCTTTCGAGATGGTGTTATGCTCGCCACATTTATCGAGTGGCTGTACATTTGGCAGGCGAGAACACTTCCATGGCACTCCATCTCGGCAGACCAGTCCTGCTCTCACGAGCGGGCTCTCGACGATACCATCTTTCGTTGCCTCTGTCGCTGGTGGGGGACTCCAGGCATGGATGCTTTCACATCTTGAACGGACAAGAAGTGTGCCATGTTCGGCTCCCGAGCCGGTGTCGGCCGCGCCTCCCTAGGGGATGCCTTCCTGACCTATTGGTCATGGGGCCTCCTTTACAGATTCAACCTTTTCCCCTTCTTCAAAGGCCTGTTGTTCAAGTCCACCATGAGTGTGCGACCGTCATGCTTGGTCGCCTCGCTAGCCATGGTTCTCGATCCTGCTCCCGGGACCTGCAGAATACATCACACTGCACCTGGTCCCTCACCTACTGCCTCGGGACAGGGGTCGGAGGTTTCATCCGGACCTCGGGTTCCCCTACCTGTCGGCTTGGAGTCTTCCCCGACAGTAATGGACGTGCTCCATCATGCTTGCACACCTTCTACCACCTCGACCTACTCCTTTCATGGGTAGGCGTTCTGTCCCTTTGCATCACGACGACATTGGCCTACTAGGCCAATGTCTCTGGACGCACTCCTTCGGTTTCTCCTTCACTTGTTTGCCTGGGACTGGCCCGTTCTACCTGCACGCTATTTCTCCGTGGCCCGGAGAATATGCGCCCTGCCTATAGACCACTGACACCTCAGTGGTCTTTCCAGTTAATTCTTTGGCAACCCTCCAGGCTGCCTTGCTCCTGGCACTATCCTTAGCTTGCAGGGCCGGCTACACTAAGAGCCGGTCCTCCTTTTCTGCAAAGCATCCTTACGGCCAGGCCTTACCTTCTTGCCTAAGGTATTTTCTGCCTTCCATTTCAACCAGCCAGCTGTCCTTCCTGGTCTCTTTCCCACACCATCTTCATTGCTTGAAACAGCTCTGCACGCTCTAGACGTGAAGCGTGCTCTGTCTCACAACGTCTGTCACCTTTGCTGGCTCTCCTTTGGAGTACCGGCTTCCTCTCAGACCACGTCTAGCTGGATGGTCCAGTCCATCCGCCTTCCTTATGATTTGGCAGAGACTCTTCTTCCAAAATCAGTGAGAGCTCACTCTACTGGAGCTGTGGCGTCCTCAATGGCCTTTCTCTATCACGTGGATGTTGCAGATGTCTGCCGTGCTGCCACGTGTGCCACTCCGTCTCCCTTGATCTCGCCCTACCCGCCTGGTAGTCCGGCCGAATGCTCAGGCTGCAGTAGGGCGAGCTGTCCTGGCTCTGCACTTTCGTGACGTCCCTCCTCCTGGTTGGTCAGCTTGCCAGTCACCCATTAGTGTGTATTCACAGAGGACACGAAGGAGAAAGGAGGTTACCTACCTGTAACTCTGGTTCTTCGAGTAGTCCTCTGTGAATTCACACGTCCCGCCCTCCTCCCCGCTGTCCGTCACGTGTGCCATGGCATGTTGGGCAGCGGCGGTTGGTTCTTTAAGAACTGAAGCACTAGGCTGGGGGCAGAGTTATATAGCCAGGTGTAGGGGAGGTCCCAGCACTAAGTGCTTAAAGCTGTGGAAGTTTCCGGAGGCTGCTCTGCTCAGGCGCAGATTAACCCATTAGTGTGAATTCACAGAGGACTACTCGAAGAACCAGAGTTACAGGTAGGTAACCTCCTTTCTACAACCACTTCTTTGCAAACAGCCAGTACTAAGTTGCAACTAGAGTAGGCCTACTGAATCTGTGGAACTTACATAGGTTTGACTAATCAAATCCATACTGATTCATTGGGCCTACTCTAGTTGCAACTTACTACTGGTTGTTAGCCAAGAAGTGGTTGTAGAACTAACTCTAGTTACTCTAGAGGACTTCAGCCATTGCCTTCCCGTAGTTCCTCCAGGGATATTGTGCAGAAATCTGTGTATCAGCATTACCATTCATTATTGGTAATTTTCCTGAGTTTCTTCTGTAAGTGAATGAATTGGTGTATTTGATATTCACCATCCAGACCTATTTGTTCCTTTAAATTCTGACATGATTGCTGCTAATACAGGCTAACTAGCAGGGTTGCCCATGTGGCAGGATTCCTTTATTTCATTTAACACATGTGCATTATGGCTTTCAGCCAAAACAGTTTACAAATTAAACACTGGTGTTGGGAAGCATTTCCTAATTTTATTTTAAAATAACCTCTTTGGACAGAATCCTATTGATAGTCCCAACTACATGAGTCCTATTCAATCAGTGGGATTTACATTAAGTGTTGACTCATGGCTCAACAAATGCCCTTGTTTAGTATATTCTGGCTGAAATCAGCAATAGGCTTAAAGGACAAAAATAGAATGAAATTCATGGAGTATTGAATGCTGCAATACTGGCCTTCTACTCTTTAGAACTACAGTAGAATTCTATGCAATCTGTGGTGCCCATCTGTGTGGTCTCTTGGCCCCTGAGACCTCATTGATGAAAAATAAATTCAGCCAAAAATGAAGAATCACAATTCCAGAGACCTCCTGGCAACACAGTTCTCCATGTAAAGGCTAGTTTGGATCCTTTCACCTCAGAAGGACCCCAAATAGACTTTCCCCCCCAAAACTGGATTTTAAAAAATTCAGGTTGGTTGAAAATCAGGCAGATGCAGCCCCATGGCTGCCCATCCCTAGTTTAGGGTATGTGCGTACATGTATGTGTACAACAACAAATCATCATCATATAACAATTAAATAAAATGTTTGTGCTTTTCTATTTTTCACTTCCTATCTTTTTTTTAAAAAAGACCTCAAAGTTTGGCGCACAGATCCTGGCTCCATCTTCGACATTGATCCTTTAGAAGATAATATTCAGTCTAAAAGTCTACATATGCTTTCGGGTACTGTTTAATTCATGGGTTTCTCTGGTGCCTGTTTGTAGTGGTGGAACTAATATTTAATTAATTCACATTATTGCTAGTTTTTGGAAGTGATGTGTGTGGCCACAGTGGCTTTTCTTTCCTGCGGTGGACCCATTCCCACATATGCTACATGCATGGATACAATATATCAAATTAGATTTTACTTCCTCCACATAGTTGGGCCTCAGTGCCAGATGGCGTAGAACAGTTTGCTAAGGTCTCAACTGGCACAAAGGGAGAGTTTGGAACAGTTACTTGTCTGAGTGCAGTTTCCAGGCTATGCTGACTGGGAGAATCTGGGAGTTGAAGTCTAAACAAGCTCTGCATGAATACTCGAAATACAGAGTAAAATTAACAATACTACTCTTTAATTTAAACAATGAATTTTTCTTCCAGTTATAACATGAATTTAAAATACCATCACTGCAAAGGTTGAGTTGATTTTGCTTGGAGACCATTAGTTTTCTTTGTATTAACATGTTAATAAAAATGGTAATTCACTTGCTTATGTGCTGTGACCAAAGACTATAATATCGCAAGGATTCTTTTAAACAAGTTGCTGCACTGCACCTCTTAAAACTGTGAAATTTCAACTTCTGCAAGGGAGTAATATGCTTTCTTATGCAGATGGAACACTTAACCCTAGAGATAATCCTATATATTTTAATTCTGGTGTGAGTAGCTGTCCTTTTTTTGTGCATTTCAGAGGACCACAGTAACACTGGTTACTGTAACACTGGTTATATTCCTTTGTACAAGAAGTTGCTGAATGAAGAAATAACCATGTTGATAACTGTCCTAGTTTTCTATTTTTAATTATTTTAAATTAAAACTCCTCCTTTTTTTCCTTTTACTTAACTTGTTCTGTAACTATTTTATTGCAGCATTGTGTTTCCCTTTTGTAGAAAAAGCAAGGCGTTACCATAAGCAACATTTACATTCTACCAGTACTTCTGGCGCTGGAGATGACAAGTCAGATGGTTCTATATTTTCTTATTCCAGTGAGGTAACAAGGCCATCTAATGAAGGAGGTACCCACAGATGTCCACAGTTTTTTTTCCTGATTAACAAGCACAATGTGTCTCTCCCTTGCATGTCACACATTTAACTCGTCAGTCTTTTTTCCAGTGGACAAACAGTTCTCTCTGTGTGAGGAAAAAACCTGTTTTTTTTCCAACAATTAATATCAGAAATCCTGAGAGTCTTCCAGCAAGGTTTCTGCATACTCTTTAGATGTGATTCACAAGTCTTAGTGGTTCTCAAAGATAGTCATTAGATTAAAACATGCCCTCTTCTAATGAAGCGAATACAGTTCTGATTTCAGTTTTGCAGATGTGTGGTATGCAGAGTGCATTTTCAAACATATGACTTCACCTGGAGGAGTACAATAGTGGTTGTGGTTGTGAAAGAAGTTAATGTGTGATTGCATGACAGGAGAGGTGGACGTTAACATATGTGTGTTTAGAATATAGAGACTGATACTGCTTGTTATTGGATCCTTCTAACCTACCTGCTTATAGTTTGGATCAACTGAGTTTGAGACCATTATGATCTTTTTCATGAGATAATTTTGTAAAATACACTATCTGACATATGACATCAGTAGGACATTGTAAGTATTGATGTTGCAGTGGCATAGCATTTCTAGTTATCAGTCCTGCACCCTAACACATGACTCATATTTACTCTGTGTATGGACTCTGTGTCCATGTACATACACACATATGTACATATGAAAGTGACTGTGTAATTTGTATTAGCATTTTCCATCAGATGCACAAATGCTGTGTACTATGAAATTCATAAAATGGTTAAAGTCCTTGGTATTAAGTACTACAGCTCATATAAAAAAACAGTTAAAAAATAAGGACTGCTAAACCTATCAAAATATGAATTTAATGAATTATTTAAACTATGTACAGATGCAGTCATCAATGTTTCCAACAGAAGAAAATCCAACAACTTCTTTTTATATAAAAAAAGAATGGCATAGAAAAGACCAAGATTTGGGCACTTGTCAGATAAATAGGGACGTGGTGGCGCTACGGGTTAAACCACAGAAGCCTCTGTGCTGCAGGGTCAGAAGACCAGCAGTCGTAAGATCGAATCCACGCAACGGAGTGAGCTCCCGTCACTTGTCCCAGCTCCTGCCAACCTAGCAGTTCGAAAGCATGCAAAAATGCGAGTAGATAAATAGGTACCACCTCGGTGGGAAGGTAACAGCGTTCCGTGTCTAGTCGCGCTGGCCACGTGACCACGGAAACTGTCTTCGGACAAACGCTGGCTCTACGGCTTGGAGACGGGGATGAGCACCGCGCCCTAGAGTCGGACATGACTGGACTAAATGTCAAGGGGAACCTTTACCTTACCAGATAAATAGGAGAGAACCCTCGTCAGCAAGGTCTGCTAAGAGGACCTTCATACCTGAAGAGATTCAGAAGGGAAAAACCACCTTGTAAAGTAGACAGATTTTAAATTGTGGAAAGTGATATCCAGTACTTGTAATAAATCTTCAGGCAAACTAGAGGCCAGTGCGGCTTATCTAAATAATATAGATCTATATGCAGATCATTTCATTAGATGAATGAATGCATTTGGCACTGTCTGGAGCTTCTGAGTGGTCTTTTTCCAGTTCCATGGGAAAAAATTGATGTACTTAATAGGAAGAGTAACACACACACGAATAATAGTGTCAATACACATGAATAATAGTCTTTGAACAAGGATTTAAAAAAACCCCGAAAAGCAAGTCATGTTGTCTCAATTTTTTTTTAAAGTTCCACTCTGTGTGATGTGTGTATGGAGTTGGGGGGATTAGGGATAATGGAGAACCCCAAACATGGCAAAAACACATCACATGCTCCCTATAAGGCAGTGGTCCCCAACCTTTTCCAAACCATGGACCGGTTGCGGGGGTGGGATCTGTGCACAGGGGTGGGGCACTCCCCCGCACTCATGGGTGGGCGGGGCGCTCTCACGGGTGGGCAGGGTGCACACTTGCGTGTGGGTGGGCGTGGGGGGAGTGCATGCAGGGGGCGGGAGATTTGTCTCCACGGCCGGGTCCTGCCAAGGCCATGGACCGGCACAGGGCCACAGACCGGGAGTTGGGGACCCCTGCTATAAGGGATAATACACTTTTTGGTCATTTTATCTTTAGAAAAATATTTTTTCAGGAGAGCTTGGAGGTGGAAGGAGTCTGCAGGGCTTTATTGGGACTTTCTGAGGCCTGCACTTTCCTCACTTCCAGACAACACAGTGACTTAAGGTCTGGGCTGCTCTGAAATGAAAAACGGTTACCAATCAAAGTTGAATTGTATAAGCTGTATAATTTGCAATCTCAGGAAATGTCCATGATTGCTCTTATTTTGCCTAATTTTAATTCTATTTTGCACAAAAGACTTTAAAAATAAAGCTGAGATGTTGAGGAATTCTGCAGCTCCTATAACATTCTGTGATTGCTTATTTGTCTTAATTCAAAATATTTTACTTGCCTAATTTTTTATTCACTGTCACAGAATTGCACCCAATACTGTAGCTATGCTCACAGTATCATGCTCTGCATCATTGCCAGATACTCAAAGCAGATTTAGCCAGAATGGTACCATGAGAATGGAATTTGAATTGTTCATTATCTATAAAGTTTCAGGGTTCCTGTCAAATAATACTTTTCTGTTCTACATTGTCACATTATTACAGTATTAACATATGTTATCCCATGTAACTTGGACAATGAGCCCTGGTCTTTTAGATTTCCCTGTGCTCCTTTGTTGCTTTACTACTACTATATATGAGCAGAGTAGGAGTCACAACTCACAGGACCTGCGTGCTACTGTTCCAAACAGAATTGCAAATTATTTCTATAAATGAATATACATGGAGTACCAATATGTATGCTTGATGTTTTTGTCTGTGCTTTAAAGTGGGTTTTGTATTATATTTAATTATGTCTATGAAATATTCATTGCAATCTTATGTTCTGCTTGACTATATTTCCAGGCCATTTAAACTGTGCCTTGTCATCTCAGATTTTAGGCTTAAAACTGAATAATTTTAGTATTCACATTAGCATCTCACAACTGTGTGTTGCTTATTTGGAATTTTTATTGTTAATGTTTCACTTTCTAAAATTTGCTGAGATTGCCTGAATGGTAACCTATGTATATTCTATTGTGAAAATTCCATGTTAAAATCAATTCTCTCGCCTAGAACATTTACTTCACTTCAATAGTTGACATCAGCTGGGATTCAAGAATAAATAAAATAGGGTACGATCCAGCCAAAGTCACACTTTTTGCAGTTCCAAATAACTAAGCTATGAAAATTATTCTCAGCCCAAAATTACTTATTATATCTCATGTTTTTGTATTTACTAAGGAAATTTAGGGGAGGGAAGTTGTATTCTTTCCATAGAGTATTGCAATTGATTGCTTATAAAGCACCCACAGTTATATAGTTTTCAAAATAAAAAAACAAATGACAAGCTTTTATAAAATAAAAACAAAGACACAAAAGAAATGATTTGAGAAGAACAGGGCAAAGTAATGAGGCATCCACAAGCAAAGAATGTTCTGTTGTCAGTACTGATGCAAGCAGGTACTACATCTGGGTGTGGAATGGGGGTGGCTACCATCTTGGCTTTTGCCTTAGTCAGCAAAACCTTCGATGGCAATCGCTGATAGAAGTACTACATGGAAAGATAGATCTAGAGCAGTGGTTCCCAACCTTGGATCCCCAGATGTTCTTGGACTAAAACTTCCAGAAGCCTTCACCACTAGCTGTGCTGTCCAGAATTTCTGGAAGCTGTAGTCCAAGAATATCTGGGGACTCAAGGTTGGGAAACACTGATCTAGAGAATATAAAGAAACCGGCTTTGTTACACCTGCAGAAGGCAAACAGCTTAACTGATGGAGACCTCTTACTGGCAGTAAACTAGTGCTTGCTTGGATATTCAGGCCCACACACCAAACCAGTGGACGAGAGGGCATCTGAAACCCAAGCAGAGATTCATTAATTGCCAGCGAGAAGCCATTATAAGTTACATCATTTGCTTTACACCATATGCAACAGGATTCTGGCCACTATCTTTTTGTATTGTTCACAAGTTGAGGACATGGAGAAGAAAAACCTTCCTCTGTTCCAGTTGTCTCTTCTACTGTCTGGCAGAAGAGAGCTTGACTGCAAACTGGGAAAAAGGCTTCCCTTTTACCAGTCCATTTGGGTTCATGAAGAGCTGAGTTCTTCTCTCTCCTCATGTTCAGTATGTGTGGTGGATTCTAATTTGAGAATGTTGTAAACAGTTTCAAAGATCAAAAGATTTCTTTGTACAAAACACTATCTTTAAGCTTTTAAGATTTTGCAACAATTGTCATGATTACACATGGTTTGTTTCAGTGCATATCCTATTTAGAAGTGTAGTGAAAGATGTAGTGAAAGTTAAGATTGCATCAGATTTTCTAGTTCAGTAGATAATCAAAACTAAACTACTTTTTAATCATACTTAATGGACCAGGAGCTTTTATGAAACAGCATTCATTTTGTTGTTGTTGTCTGCTTATTCATCCATGTGGAAAACCTGCTAATTTGTAATGGCTGTGTCATTTGTTCACATAAATGGTAAAGGTTTTACTCTATGGAAAACACTCAGACAATTTAAAAGGATTTGTGTGATTAAAGCATCGTGAAAGGAGGGAAGACTGATGATTTTTCATCAGTGTCTCAGAATGATTTTCCCTCCCCCTTCTCCTGTTTTTTAAAATAAGGAATAATGCAACCAGCTTGAGTCTAGGCAGTAGCTTGAATGGAGCCTGAATGTTACATTCTCATTTAGCTTCTTGAGAGGAGTATAGATTTCTCAGTTGCCTTCTTTCTTCTACTTTAGAAACTCACAGCTCATCTTTTTCATGACCTGAACCTTTTAGCTTCTCATTCATGCGATCCAGTGGCGGACCTACATTTTTGAGGGCCCTGAAGCTTTAACTGTTATGGGGGGCCCTTTGCAACCAGCAACGAGGTCTGGGTAACCACTGTTATCTTCTTCATTGGGGTTTTTCCATGACAGATCACCACACATTTTTTAAAAATGTGAAATAAAGTTGCTTCTGGGGTCCAGGATCAAGGGCCCTAAAGCTTAAACTTTGTTAGTTTCATAGTAGATCTGCCCCTGATGCCATCAATTCTACATTTGTTTAAACTTTATGGTTTAAAGGAACATGGTACAGAAACCTTCTCTAGTCAGTATCTGATGGAAACTGTTTGGGAACTCTGTGTTCCTAAACATCCTTCTATATTGTATAAAATAGAAACATTTATCTTACAAGATAGGATACAAAAGTCATAAATAATATATTAGCTTTATTATTTTTCTTCTTACTTTCTTCCTTTCATTTTAGTATGCTTTAAATGTACACTAAATAGCTATATATATATTTTTAAAATATATATGTTATAAATATATATATATATATTAAAAAATCAGGGCATCTAGAGTGATTTTAAAAAAGACAAGAGATTATTCTCATTTAAAACCCATATTTACTGTCTAAACCCCAGGTTACGTGTTCTTCAAACTGCTGAAAATGCTGCTGAAAATAGCACCTTGGTGGTGAGTCCACCTGCTTTTAGTGGTGATATCAGAGGAGTACTTTCCACATGATAGCAACGCTGTCACACTGAGTTTTCCCATCTATGACTGACAGTCAATGCCTAGGGTAGAGACGTTCGCAGCAAAGTGGCACTGAATCGAGTACAAAATCTGTCTCTACGTTACTGTTGAAATGGGACAGTGTGAGGATAGAGATGCATGATTGGCAGCATTAAACAGCAGAGAGGGCAACTGTGATACAATTCAGCAGAAAATGCTTCTAAGTGTATACCATTGCTTACACTAACGTGTGCTTAATAGCATTTTTAAAAAAAATTATTGGTGGCCTCTTTGTGCCTCGTGATGTATGATTTGTTTCTAAAGAGCACTAGAACAGATCTCCAGTTTCATTTAGAACTTCTTTTGAAGTTTTTGTTTTGCCTTATGGCCTTGGGGCAGCAAATATGGATTCAGGTAAATAAGTATCAGATTGTACTTATGCGTGTTCTTCTATTCCAGGTTAGTTAAGATATATTTTGTTGATAGTATGGCAAATACTTTCGTTTCAGTAGAAATAATATAATGAATAGGTGTAATTTGTTCCCCACTGAGTTAGCCAAGCTGATAACATCGACGTAACATTTACTGCTGCAGTTAATATTCAAAATACTTTGTTCTTCCCAACTGCTCATTTGTTTCTTGTTTTCAGTTTAAGGTTATTTTTTGTGTGCAATGGTTACTTTCTGCTATTTTTCTTTGCATCTATCAGGTTTATTTATTTATTTTATTTCTTTATTACTTTAATTTATATACCACCCCATTAGTGCCAAAGCACTAATCTGGGCGGTTTACAAAGGATTAAAACAAAGTTTCATGACAAAGCACTAAAATATAACACAAATAGCAATAATGTGGTTTGAGAGTGTTGTAAGGGTTAGTGGTTTTGTAACCCACTTTTATTTTAAAGTTGCTTTAAAGTCCTGGAAAACCCTGAAAAGGCTTGGCAGAATTGACTTGATGGCATATGATGATGATAGTGTATCTTATGTATAAAGAAGTCCTGTCCCTTTACTCGTTCCTACTAATATAACCAGTTCCTACAGCTTTTTTAATCAAGAGAAGAAACCATCATTTCACCCACCCAAAAATTCTATGGCATGTTCTCTTATAATACTTATACCTTTATATTTCTTTCCCAATATAGCCCCTGTGCTTCCAGGAGCATATCAGCAGGGCCACCCACAAGGATACGGTTACATGCACCAGACTAGTGTGTCATCTATGAGGTCAATGCATTCACAGCCTCATTCAGCTAACTTGGTGAGTATTAATTCAGATATTTCTTTAGTGAGAGCCTCTCTTCAGTAAATGTGCTATTTTTATATAGAAATAATCACAGAGCTTGTATTCAGAAACACATCTTGCACTTTATCATATGGACTCAATCTAGAGTGACATAGGGATGAAAGACACCAAACCAAGGAAGTAAATATAGTGGTTGTTCATAAAACAACTCTATTGCTCTTGCTGTTGAACACCAGCACTAGATATTATCGTAAAACATGTCATTGGTTCAGTTGTTTTTAAACTCATTTATATCCTGCATGTCTTCTTTAAAGAGATCAGGATAACACACACTTAAAGTGTAAAAACAAAAATAGAATAATAGAACATTGCAGTCAAAATATCTAGAAGGGCTCAGAAGCCTAATTAAAAAGAACAGTTCTGACTAGTCTCCTAAATAGAAGTAATGAAAGAACCTGAATTTTGATAGGCTGACACATAGATGTATTTTTAACAGGCAGACTACCTGGATGTACAGACTGCTGTGGAATAAATTAATTTCACAATATTTTCCCAGTAGGCTGAACACAAATTAAGTATATGTTGGCACCCCACCTCTCTCACCAGCCCTTTCTCTGGACAATTATGTTTCTCTTGGTTTATCTAATCCTAATGGTTAATAGTTTGCTTTGAAATACATATTTAGAGCAATGTTTAAGGCCTTAAAGTAGTATAAATCTAAAATTACCCAAACTATTGTTTAAAAACCAAGCTGCTGTAAGTAATGGTAATTAAGAACTAAATGTTAATGGAATTATGGGTGAGATTTCTTCTGATAGCCTTATTATATAATTACATATAGCATGTCTGCACTTTCAAAAATCATTAAATGACGATCATCATTAAGAGCAACATTACCATCATAACAAGCTTCTAAAGGTTGGGACTGAGTAATTTCCCCTCAGAATAATAAAATACTGGGGGTGTGGTTGTTGTTTTAATCATACTGTTTCAATATATGGTTGAGGTTTCTGATATTTGATGTTATCAATGTCTGTTGATGCTTCTAAAACATGCCTCATCTTTCAAAAATCTTGATAATGGAAGGTGGGTTTAAATCAGAAGCAAGCAACCTGTAATGCTCTAGGTGTTGTTGGACTGCAGTTCACATCAGTCTCGGGCACAATGTTGAGGTATGATGAGAGTTGCAGTCTCTGATATAAATACAGTACTACTGATGATTTATTGAAATCTTCTTTGAATGGGATGGAGTAAATCCATGAACTAAACTCCCATGATTGTAGTGGATCTACTCTACTTATGTCTAGGCCTGGATCCAACCTATTGTGATCACCAGACTCTTCATTAAAAATTTTCTGTGAATATTGAAACATTTTCTCCTTTTAAGGAGAAAGGTGGGGTAAAAATATTTTAAATAAATAATAAATAAATAAATAATTTATTGCAAGCATTTTTAGAAAATATGTATCTCAGCAGTACTATAGTAGAGACTTCTGCTATCTTATATCACTACAAACATAGTAAATTGTAATATGGAAATGTATTGAATCATTTCTGACTACTCAGTAGGTTCAGCTAATGGAGCAAGTCCTTGTATCTCAAGAAATATTCAGCTATAATTTGGAGGAATAATTCTCTCACACACACATGGGTGCACATGCAGACTGAAGGTGTCTGTGTATATAATAATAATACTTAGGTACCATTAAGTCAATTCCAAATTATGGCAAACCTTTCCAGGATTTTTTAAGTATAGAGTACTCAGAAGTGGTTTAAATTCCTTTTGTATGGGGCCGCACTGGGACTGTGCAGCTAACCCAAGCCTACACAAGTTGGCTCTTCTCTGAGGATGCACAGTGGGGAATCAAGCTCTCAATCTCTGACTTTGCAGCCATATACCTAACTCACTGAGCTAATCAGCCAGCTATATTTATGTGTATTTATCTGTGTATCATTTAACGTGTTTATGTACAGTTAGTACCAGGAAAAGGGCCCGCATTTTCCTCAGGACACATTGTTGCATTTAAAACCTATATACCACAATTCTGACTTAGACCAGTGTGACATGTAGTTGGTTTAACACAGAATACCCAACATATTGGGGCCAGTGGATGTGGCTAAAATTTTGAGAGTTCTACCAGCATTCTCACAAAATGGGTGCCATCCATAGCAGGATTTCTCCAGTATCACGATAATGCCACAGGTTCTGGGCCAGTTGACTAGCTGTGTATTTGGGGAATCTAGTGGTAATATCTCAATCAAAACAAAACAAAACAAATGAAAGCAAATCAAATCCTGTATTAAATGGATGGGTATATGATCCCAAGAAGCAATATTTATTAAAAACAGAACAGTGTCCTTGTTCAAAGGACCTTGTAATCAAAGGGAAGGCTATAAATTGAAAAGACAACAAGCTGAACACTTAATTAATATCTGGGGGAAAAAACCCCATCATGAGCAGGCTGGCAGGTAGTAGAGAGTGTGTCCACAAGCATAGTAGTGTCCGTTGGGTTGAATATCCAAAATATATTATCTTATGTTGTTTTTATGTCCATTTGTACAACTCTGTCCCTCTCTTCTATGTGGACCTGTTGGTTGGCCTTGTAGGCACAGAGTGAACAGAATTGGTATTTTGAAGGCATTTTGAATGTTCAGAACTTTGTACTAGGACTTTCATCCTTACTGTTCCAAGAAGAGGAGCTCTTTGATATATCAACCACTTTTGTTAACTGCCTAGCTGTGGAACATACTTAATAGATTTTCCCTGCTTTTCTCTTAATAGAGAACATACAGGGCTATGTATGACTATAGCGCCCAAGATGAAGATGAAGTTTCCTTCAGAGATGGTGACTACATCATCAATGTGCAACCAATTGATGACGGTTGGATGTATGGTACTGTTCAGAGAACTGGGAAAACTGGAATGCTTCCAGCAAATTATATTGAGTTTGTTAATTAATACTCACCATTAGTCTTTCTGAGCTTTATTTTGAATTTACCTAATCTTTACAAAAGTACTTTTACAACCACATTCTCTTTACTTCCTTTCTTAATGTAACAATCTGTGCTCCTAAATTGAAATCAACAAAACAAGTCCTCTTAAGATATCCAAGAAGCACTGAGCTCCAAAAATATACTGCTTAAAATGATGTATAAGAGCAAGCAGTCAATGGGAACTGGAAATCTGGTGCTTGTAATCATGCAACAGCTATGATCAATTAGCTGCCAAACAGAATTCTGCCTTGACAGTAGGTTGTATTTCTCATTTAAGTTGTAACCACAAAGCAGCTGACTTTTTTTTTAAGTTCTGTACTTTGAAATTGTAAGAGACTACAGCTTGCTGTTAAGGTTTGAGCTATTACAACTCCACAAGAACTGAATATGTTGTGATGAATAACATGATCAAAAGTTGCTTACTACTCCCTGGCAGCCTTAAACAAAGTGTATCTTATTCGTAATGGTAAAAAGTTCCTGATAAACAATTGTCTTTCTGTATTTTTCTTGTTTGCTCTCATCCATACTCCCAGCTCAAGTCTGCCTTCCCAAATCACCTCTTGTGAATGATCTCCAAGTCATGGCATAGCTGTGCCTTCTCTCTTTTCGCACAGCTAAGAGACAATTTTAGAATGTTTGTTACTTCCTACCTTTTCTATTTTGTTAATTCCAATATTTTTCTATTTTCCCTTGTACTGATGTTGTTTATATAGAAATGATTATCTTCCAAGCACTTTACAAATAACATCTATCTCTAATCATTCTTTTTGTCAAGAGTCTGTCTTGGGAATCTTATAATACAGCGTTATTGTGAAAGCAAACATCTATATCCCTTACTTGTAACAATGTAACACAATGAATTGGTTCATATAATTAACGTGGGCTTGGATTTGGGACCTAATAAACAAGAAATATGATTCCTTCACCCAAAGTTTAGCTAAAGAAAACATAATTAGATTTTTTTATAGATTTCCACGCAATGAATAGAATTCATTGAATTATTCAATAATCAAAGCATGATATCCACCTCAGAAACTTTGCCTTCACAAATAAGGTGAAAAATGCCAAATGATTATATTTACCAGACTTCTTTAAAAAAAGAAGCATAACTTAGTGCTGTTGTGTTAATTGAACAGCTTGATTCCAATTACATTTAATGGAGTAATACTTCTGAAATGTTTCTAAACTTTTTACAATCTGGTGACAGCTGGTGGAGTATACTTAACAGAAAAATCTTGGGGAGGGTGAGGAGAAGGAGAGAGATTCCATGGAACTATGTGGTGCTGAGTCCAACTGATACATAAGTAGCTAAGGCAAATGATAAGATACAGTTTTCTGGTGCCTCTGGGTTTGATGTGTTCTCATCCTCACCCAGAATTCTGTTGGACAGCTGCCCAAGAGGGGTTAGGGTGTAATGGAAGGCATATCCATCCAAGAGGCCCCAGTATAAATAAATCTGTTGGTGCCAGTACATTCTTATTGACATTAGGCAGCAGGAAGAGGGAGGGGTTAGGGTGGGTGGAAGCCATGTCCTTTCTGGACACCCCAGTGGCACCCGTGGCATTGATCTATTTTTGTTGGTGTGGTCCCATTGGACAGCTATCAAGAAGGAGTAGGGATTTCAATGTGATCTGTGAGCGAGATTAAGGCAATCCAAATCTCACATCTTTGCCACCTACTCAACAGCTAGCCTTACCTAAGGCACCTTTCTTCAGTCTTGATTCTCTGTCTGCAAATAGGAATAATATGTTACCTTATCCAGCTCTTTGTAAGGACTGCAACAACATAATGCATGAAGCACCACACATAACATATAAATGCTAAGCATTTATTGGGTTGACATTTAAAGGCTTCCTTCTTACAGATTCTTTTTAGAACAGGACTGCTACCAGGTGAAGAAAACCTGCGAATGTAGCCTACTGTTACTGCTACTATGATGACGATGGCAATGCATTTTCTCTCAAAAGAAATAGAAGAACTATGAAATAATATAAGCAAAGATAACATTAATTTCTGCTGTCAGAACGTATTCCTCAGTCTACTGCATTTTCCCCTAGTAAGGATCATGAGGAAGCAAGGGTGTTAAGATATTTTCCTGTTTATGTAAAAATTGCTAGCATGTATATCATTCACTTCTGTTCTACATTTATAGTGTTCAAAATGCCATGAAAAAGGTGAATTATAGAGAGAGCCTATTTTTCTACCTACTCAGCTTTGAAAGGAAGGATAATTTATTTCTTATTTTTCTCTAGCCAAATAAAATGAAGAGTGTTGTGTTTTTTTTTAAAAAAAATCAATGCCAGATAAGGAAATACAAACCCAAGTTAAGCTCTTAACATCAAGGGTTTATTATGGCCTTCATCTAATATAGTGGGTCTCTTATGTATATTTTCCATGTTATTGTCTGAAGAGATTATATTCTGTTTTTAGACAATTATGTTATCAGAAATGAGACAGTAATATTTCATGTTTCTTTTAGCAACCATTAAGGATAGTATGGAGTTTAAATATGTTTAGCCACTTGTTAAGTACCAAGACTAAAGAACAGAAAATGATCAGTTTCTATCATTTTATCTTAAAGGCAAAAATGAATAAATAAATACATCTCTGTCCAGCCGATGAATAGCCATTTTGTCTCCTTGCCATTTTGCTGTTAGTGGCAACCATGAAAGTGCCACTGTTTAGTTCAGTTAGTCCAGAGTATTTTAATGTGGATTTGGATTAGCAAGGACATCAAGCCATGTATTGATAAGTAAGTCTAGTAGCTTGTTTACAAGGTGAGATAGAGTAGGCTTTTCATGGGACCCATGCCATTCCATTTATATGTGGAAAGTTACTTTGCAGTTGCCACCTCTATTCCATCTCAGTGCATCAAATGTGCCATGAAAGAAACTCAAACCATATTTGCACTACAACCTCATGTTTGTTTGTTTGTTTGTTTGTAAATAGCAGCTCAGGAGAATCCTTGAGCAGCCTAGGGAAATATGTCTCTTCTTATAGTGAAATTGAAATTTCCATCTTAAGGGATCCTGCCGTTGGTGCCACCATCATCCTCAGAACCTCCAGGAACCATTACGATTCCTTCATACATTGTAAAATTCAGTATAAAACTGATGTTTCTCAAGTAATACAATGATGCTAACAGGTCTCACGATGTGTGTTCCAAAAGTAAAAGCACAAATGCTATTTGAAAATTGGACTGAACTGATGAAACAAGTATTGAATTTGTACTATTCAGAAAGGAAGAAGAGGGCTGGGATACAGAGTTGTTACAAGAGAGAAAAGCGTAGGTGTAGAAAGGACACCTTAATCCTAAGCACTCTTTTAAGCGCCTACATGAAATGTAAATGCATTTTAAAAACATGGATGAAACTACGTGTAGATTGTCACATGTGATGACTGCACACTCCACATTTCTGAAATGATGATCCATGTCCAGTTTTCTTTGTGCAGTGAAAACAATAAGTCAAGTTATGCTGCATATACATTAGTAGCCCCACATGTCCACCGAGAAAAACCTAGGAAACATGTATTTTCTAGGCTGTCCCATTATCTTAAAAAAAAAACACAGCGCTTCCCTGTCCCATCTCATATATATCACAGCAGAAATTTCACCACTTGTAAAGTGGATTGTTTGCCACTGTGCACTGCATGCAGGTAGAAGGTTACACTGAAAATAAAAGTAGAAGGTGGGGTGGGCATGCTCTCTTTAAAAACACAGAAATATCTGTTTTGAATCAAAATATCCTCAGCTTGTTAAGCCATAAACATTTCTCTTGGGAAAGTTAACTTATTCAGATTTTCATTGTAGAGTTTGTCTTTGACAGATTGTTATTTGTTGAGAGCCCAAATCATCTATTTGGTGTTGCATATGCATGCTCTAGTGATGGAAAGGAAATAACTTCCCACCTGTACACAAGGGCATATTATCACATGTGATATTAGTAAATATAATTTCAACATACTGTCATTAATTTTATTTTTCAGAAAAAAAAACCTGGAATAAGATAGTGGTCATTTTTTCAAAAGTAGTGTTCCATTACAAAAATGTTTTCAAATGTTTTCATGGAAATCACCTGCATACTGAAAATTCAGATCTCATATAAATATAAACTGCTTTTTTTTACATCAGGCAGGCACTAGGGATAGTAGCAGAAACTATTCTGCCATTTGTAAGGGAATTTGTACAGAGCTGTCACATTTCTTGAACAACTCATCTCCATGTGGAACCCCTAAAATCACATGAATGAATCCATAGGATGGGACAGAAAAATGGATTTCAATGACAACTGTATCAGGCTTTAGATTAACTGAATCCTAGTTTTGGAGTTAGAAAGGAAAAAGAAAGAAAAGAAAACCAATTCAACTTGCCCCTCTTGACATGAGATCTCAGAAAGTATACATTTTAAATCCCTATAACTTGTGGTTAACTTTTCACTGTAGAATGTCTGCTGTTTAGTCTTCATTCATAAACAGAACTGTTTGGCAGAATGTAGTTTAAAGGTAAAGTGAGATTTCGTATATCTTAGGTGTTTTTAAAGAGCATTTACTATTAACTGCTGGATAAACTTTAGATTATAGATAAAGAGCATGTGGCAACTAGCCAGTGCCATAGCACAGTGTATTAGATACACCTCAGTGGTTCCTGCTAGCAAACGCAAACTATATTGCAAATGCTTCCTATACTATTGTTGCAGCTCCAACTTCCACGTGGGTAGACTTACTCCGACGCACTTACTTACGCACACATCCACATTTGCCAGAAGACTCAAGCTATTTTTTAATTTAATATCTTGTTCTTCCTTGGCCCTTTGGAAGCAGTCACATGAACCATAGCTTCATACCACAGCACATGTTTTCCATGCTGAAAATCCAGGTTCGGTGCTCAGCACCTGCATTTAAATTTATTTGGGGTGTGTGTGTGTGTGTGTGCTAGAAGAGACCTGAAAATCTGTTGTCAAAGTAAGACAGCACTGGGTGAGATAAATCAGCTTTATGTCTTATAAAATAGCTTCATATTCTGCCATATGTTCCTCCCAACCTGCAAAGTCTGAGAGGTCCAAAAAGCATGAAGCTATAGCCTTTCATTTTGATTGGATGAAAGAGAGAGAAGTGGGACTTCTGGTGTCTGTCATCTAAGTTTATTTATAAAATGTTCAATATATTTGGAAGCTGCAAAATCAGTAACATTTCATCAAATCAACAAAAACATTTCATCATATCCTCAAAGGGGAACTAGTTCCATTTTAGCTCACTCTACTTAGCAGTTCTCAGGTTTTGTCTGCCTACCTCTCTTCCCCAATTCAAATGGTAAAGTTGTTTCAATCTACTTTTTGGTCTCTTCCTTAAACTCTGGTGGTAGTCCCAACCAAGTAGTGTGGTCATCCATTTGTTACAATACTAGCATGGCCAGGTTGTTTGGTTTCAGGCTCAATTGCTAGAAAACCAAAGGGAAAGGCCATTATTTTCCCCCCTCAGTTTCTCACCCTTTGGTGGCTGTACATTTTAAGTCAGCAGTGATGAGCCTTGCACACTTGAGAAGTTTTGGACTGTAGTTCCAAATGTCTCTTAACCATCGTGACTAGAGCTGAAAGGAGTTGTAAGCCAGAAGATCTGGAGGATCAAATATCCGCCCCACATCCACTCAAGTGAATACACTTCTGGCTTCCTGGCTTCCTTATTAGTCTCAGCTGCTCCTTGATCTAAAGTGTTCCATTTCCCCCACGCTATCCAAAATCAGAATTATTTATTTTAAGCATAATGATAGTGCCCTTAAGAAACATGATTTTTTAAAAGTTGCTCTTCTGAGTAGGCAGAAAAATAATAATGATATTCATTATTGATAGGGCTCTTCAATAAAATGATTTTCCTGTGAAACTGAGAAGGCAAAATGCTAGAAGTGTGTGTGCATGTTTCTCCTCTGGATCGAAACATCATGACCACAAAAAACATAATTTTGCAATCCCTCTGGATAAATACCTGGAGCTATTTTCCCCCTTTCTGGAATTGCCTACACACTACTATAGGACATTCAAAGAAATTTTCATACAGTCTTGTGTGTGTCTCTGATATATAGAAATTGCATATTGTATGTATGGTGTAATCAAGCTGCGACAGAAGCATTTTATTTTAGAGACATCATTACGCTGCCTACTGTATCATTACAATTCTGTGTACTTTAGTATCATGAAATACAAAACGCGACAACAGCAAGAAATCATTTTTTACTTGCTGTATTTGGTTGGCATGATGTAAAATTCATCTACTGTTTTTTTTTGCCATTTATATGAAAAGCGAAAGATAATAATAAATACATTATTTGCTGCAGTTTGATGTACATTTTGCTTAAATATGCAAATGCCCCATTCTTTGGTACAATTGTAATTGTATTTGGCAGTATGAAGTTATGAACAAACTCTGCTGCTCCATAGGGGGAGGAATTTTAATGGACAGTAAGATGTAATGTTGTAATTTGGCTCCTGTTCTGCAAAAGGATAACACCAGCTATTAAATATATATTTTATTAGAAATGCTCTAAATCTTGTTTCCCCTCACACACTGTGAATCTTGATGCCTCAGTGGACTAAAGTGACATTCTGCTGCCTGAAGTACTAACCTATGCAATCTGGTTCATATTTTGATTGAGTCGTTGTAAAAATTTACACATTCAGCATAAGATACAACAGCACTGAAATAAAATATTAAAATCACAATTATGTATGCATTATATTAATCAAAAAAACACTTTGCAGCTATCACATTCAATGTCATTGATATTTACTTAACTAAAGTGAAACCTGTGTTACTGTGATGGACAGCTAAAGGATGAGGGAGGGAAAGCCTTTGTCTGCACTAGTGAGGGTACACTGGAGTCTCTCCATAATGGTAGCCACGACAGCAGGGAGGAGAGAAGTGCAGATCCATAGCTGAGTGGTCCAGCAAATGTTTTACATGCAGAAGATCTTGGGATCAGTCCCCAGCATGTCCAGTTATAACTATTTTAGGTGGAAAAGCTAGGAAGAACTCCTGCCTTACCAGGTTGCTACCATTAAGAGGAAACAGTAGCTTGCTAGATCAGTCAGCATCGTGACTCAGCATAGGGCAGCTTCCATAAGTTCATAGACTGAGGCCTTTTCTCCCCTTTCTCCCAGCAGGATTCCTATAAGTTGAAATGCTGTTGCCACTATAGGAGGAGGACAAGAATGTAGGTGATCACGGAACAAAAGGAAAGCTAATGATGGGGGTGATCACAGAACAATAGGAAGGCAATTGCAATGAAGTCGACAAGCAGATGTCCGAGCCAGCGGAGCCACAAGGCGATGCCCTGAGAACTCTTTTTATTAACATAGCACGATTACACAGAACGTTGAAAGAATTCAGATAGGATACTAGTTACCTAATCACCACTAGGATTGGCCGGAGAAAGTCTTTGAACTTATGCTCTAACTCTAAGGGAAAAGGCAGAATAAGTTACCCCGCCCGCTGGCAGCTACTACTTCTCTGCCCGGAGAGTTTGCTCTCACTGAAAGCAGATAGCAGCTAACGGCCTTGGGCAGGGTTTCCCCACACAAGAATGGGCTCATCTCACCCCACAACTCTCAATGCAACAGTGATAAAACCAAATGTTTGGATCAGTGGCAGAGAGGAATGCAATGCACCTTTGATGCATTTTCTTCTCTGTCACTTAGTCACACTTAACGGCTACTGTCTGCATGTTATAGCAGTGTGGATAACTCATGTCCACCATAAACAACAGAGAAACTGGCTTTTAAGCATATAGATTAAAATCATGGGAATGCTCAGCCCAGAGCTTAGGAAGGTTATTTTTTTAGAAGTCCAAGTGTCAGGATAACTTTCATAAGTTCCATGTTGAGCATATTGGCAGAGCACATGCTTTGCATGCAGTAAGTCCCAGGTTCAATCCGTGGTGTCCTTAGAGATCAAAGGGTTAAGCGGCTGCTGTGGATGTGATGAATGCCCAGCAATTCTCGTCCTTAATGGAAAAGGATATCTTGACATGTGGAGGGGAAAAAAACAAACCTCAATTTTTTTGCTTGTGCATGACTGCAAGAAGATTGGGGGGGAGGGAGTGGTGTTTGTGCAAACAAAATTGCATTTTGCATACCATGCAAGGGCAAATGTTTTGTTCAACATTTACATGAGTGTAACTCCAACAGCAGAGGATCCTGTGGCAATATGATGAGACGTCAGCTCTGTACCTGGTTGTACACCAATGACATTTTGTCAGATCTGCTGTGGCAACTCTGGCAGTTTGAGCTCTTCAGGCATGCAGATATTTAGTAGGGAACTGCTCATGGCATTTTATACAACTCACAAGGTTGTTCCATTAAAAAAACCACTGTTTTGTGCCAAAGAGCTCTTCCATGATTTTTTGCACAAAATGCCCTGAAGTGCAAAATATGTACACACATTTTTGTAATCTCCTCCAACAGGGAGAAAACCTTAGAAATATGTTATGGTCAGCTGTGATTTTTAATGGTTGTTAGACTGAAAAGTGAGATTTTGTTTTTGAAAGTAACATAAAAGTATGTGCATCCTTAAAAAACAAAACCCAAACCATCTTGCCCTCAAGGAGACACTCATTAGGCCCATTAGGAAGAAACCAAGTTTGGCGGCGGACGATATTGGCAATTATAGGCCCGTCGCCAATGTTTCTTTCCTTAGCAAAGTGGTAGAGAGGGTGGTGGCTGACCAGCTCCAGGCTCTTTTGGATGAAACCAATGCCCTGGATCCATTCCAGTTGGGCTTCAGGCCGCGCCACAGTACAGAAATGGCATTGGTTGCCCTGTTGGATGACCTGCTGAGGGAGGCTGACAGGGGCAAAATGTATTTGTTGGTCCTCCTCGATATCTCAGCCGCCTTCGATACCGTCGACCACGGTATCCTCCTGGGGAGGCTCTCCGAGCTGGGAATCGGTGGTCTGGTGCTTGCCTGGCTCCGATCCTTCTTGGAGGACCGTCCTCAGAGAGTATTTATTTATTTATTTATTTATTTATTTATTTATTTATTTATTTATTTATTTATTATTGTATTTTTACCCCGCCTATCTGGTCAGACGACCACTCTAGGCGGCTACAGCTTGGGGAGAGTGTTTCAGCCCCGTGGAGCCTCAATTGTGGGGTTCCGCAGGGCTCGATTATCTCCCCAATGCTGTTTAATATCTACATGAGGCCGCTGGGTGGGGTCATCAGGAGGTGTGGGGCTTCGTGCCATCAGTACGCTGATGACACCCAGCTCTACATCTCCTTTTCTCCAACCACAGTGGATGCCGTTCTGTCCCTTCAGCGCTGCCTGGAGGCTGTACTGCAGTGGATGCAGGAGAATGGGCTGAGACTGAACCCGGACAAGACGGAGGTCCTGAGGGTGGGTGGCCCCTCCATTGGTGGTTTGGGAAACTCCCTCACTTTTGGGGGAGTGACTCTCACCGTGGAGAGTGAGGTTCGCAGCTTGGGGGTCCATTTGGATCCGGTGCTCACCATGGAAACCCAGGTGGCGTCAGTGGTCCGCTCCGCCTATTTCCATCTGTGGCTGATTGCCCAGCTGCATCCCTATCTTGATGTTGGGGCGCTCACCACTTTGGTCCATGCGCTTGTAATCTCGAGATTAGACTACTGCAATGCACTCTACGTGGGGCTACCTTTGAGATTGATGTGGAAGCTTCAAATGGTGCAGAATGCGGCAGCCAGACTTCTCAGCGGGACGAGAAAATATCAACATATCTCCCCCACTCTGGCTGCCTTGCATTGGCTGCCCGTTCGTTTCCGCATTGATTTCAAAGTGTTAATGATGACATATAAAGCCCTAAACTGTTTAGGACCTCGATATCTAGCGGAATGCCTCCTCCCACCTAGATCTACCCGAATCACTTGTTCTAGCCAGGAAGGGCGGCTGAGGGGCTTAATGCCGAGGGAGGCCCAGAGAGAAAGAACAAGAAACCGGGCCTTGGCAGTGGCCCCTTGCCTTTGGAACAGTCTCCCTTCAGAGATCTGTCTGGCTCCCTCGCTGGGTGTTTTTAAGAGCCAACTTAAGACCTGGCTCTTTAGGCAGACTTTCCCTCCTGTCATCACTTGATTATTTTTATCTTTTCCCCATCTTGAACGATATTACTATTGTTGTTCTCTATTTTATTATATCACTTTTATGCCATTTTTTATTGTTAGCCGACCAGAGTAGACTTGTGTCTAGATGGGCGGGGTATAAATTTAATAAATAAAATAAATCTTTCCAAATTTCACGGTTTGTGTAAAGTACCTTAAATTGTAATACTGTATTGAACAAAAATCTCCCAAAGCTTTAAAATAAGAAAGTAGCAATTCTATTGGCCACAAAATAGCAGAAATCTTGAGTCAAACATCTTCTGTATTAAGTGAGCTTTGGCTGCAAGAGAAGACCTGCGGGGCTCACAGAGGTCATCTTTATAGCCTTGAGGCAAAAAGCTTTTCCTCTTGCTACTTCTGTTCTCTCTTCATGAATTAAAGCCATTCAGATCAGAGCATAATCTACAGAATATGGGGAGTAAGATAGCTCATAGAAATGTCACTGATGTGTTACAGGTAAGTAGAACTCTCTTATTGCAGCCTTCATCATCAATGTTATTTTCTCTGAAAGAAGGAAACAGCAATAGATTTATGAAATTGGAACCATCGTTGTTATGGATAATGGTTCCTTCCTCGCATATAAAAATCTCTTTTTAAAAAGCTGCAATCCCATCTCCCTATTAAGCAGCATACCAGCATTTTATTGTATTTCAGATTTCCTTTTTCTCATTGCAAAACTATGGGGCATGACCTCTTAAACAAGTTCCACTGGGATGAAGTGGAACTGAGTATTTTTGTGTTCTTGCATAGCTCTGTTCATTTTAGGACAGTTTGTCTAGGTGGAGCTGCCAGAAAATGAAGAAGCCAAAATAATAATTGCTGAGTGCATTGCCTTTTTGCTCTTCTATGTGACCTGCCAAACCAGCAGGGTACTGAATTGAATTACCTTTGACCCATGTGTATTAGTCATGGTTAAGATCTGGATACTGAAGAGTAAAATGTGTTATTTTATGGAGAATGATGAGTATTGAACATTTTGTCATTGGAGGCTTTAAAATTATTTGTAGATGGTTATTGGAATAAAGAAAAAAAACAAAGATAGCTTGTAGAAGCAAAACAATAGGTTCTCCACCTTTCTTGCTCAGCTCAGCTGCAACTACTTATAAATGTCTTTTGAGCTAACTTTGTGTGCCTGATTTAGAACTGGTATTTTTGTTCCCATTCACGTGCAAGCACATAGCACAGAAAGGAAAGCGTTCAACATTATTCAAACATTTTGTTTTAAAAGCCCAAATTTAAATGCTAATCTTGTTCATGACTCTTAATGGCAAAGGATTCAGAATTAATTCCAGAGGGAACTGAAATGTCAATTGCAGGGGGGAAAAAATCCCTGATGGTTTAAATTGAGTCTGGCTTTTTAATATGAGAGACAGACAAAGAAGAAAATTAAAGAAAAGTGCTTGTATTATCTGGCTTCTACAAGACATTCTTCTCTTAAACAAAGGATTCTGAAGAGTGCTACAAAGGAAGAAGGAAATCGGAGACGGCATGGACCCCATCCAAATAAAATGGAACATATTATCAGGGAATAAAATGGGTCTGTCTAGTGTCTGTATGATAAAGTCAAAACAAGGAGAATTCGGGACACAGTTATAAATGCATGTTGTAGAATTCTGGTTTGTATGATTTTGCATTCACTTTGAGACTTACATCTGTATGTAACACTAACATGCCTCTCTGGAGCAAAAAGAAAATCTGTGCTTGTGTGTGTGTGAGAGAGAGAGAGAGAGAGAGAGGGGTACCATTCAATGTACCACTTTCCCAGTAGTGTGAGCAGGAGGTTATTATTGCCCTCATGTCATGGTCATGGACTTCCCTTTGGCAATTGGTTGTGAAGAGTAAGCTACACTACTTTGGCCTTTTGTCTGATCCGGAATGGTTTGTTCTTATCTACAGCCAAAGGAAACCAATCTGATAGCTAACATCCTTCAGCTGGAAATTAATACCTTTGTAAGCCTTTCCAGTTTCAACAGGAATCAGTTTTAAATACACTTTTCCTTGGCTTCTCTGTTGTTGTCTGCCTTTGGTGAACTTGGGCTTATTAATTCCCTTGCTTTCAAGTCCTGGTCAGAGGACAGGGAGAGATCCTCAAAGGTATTGTGCTTAACGCCTTTAATAGAAGAAATAAGATAGGCTTAGGGGTAATTCCAATTATTTTTTCACAAAGATGCCCAGTTTGTTTCTTCGTGTTATAGAGTATAACTCAGATGATTTTCAAAGGAGTAGTTGTGATATTTCAGTTCTTGTGAGTCCCCCCCAGCTGTGCAAAATGTATGCTCCTGTGATGACCTGTATACTTTAATTTTCTAAAACACTGAAAACGTGAAGCCTAAAAGTTTTGAAAAGACAGGATTCCCTGGAAAAGACAATAATGCTAGGAAAGATGGAAGACAGCAGGAAAAGAGAAAAACCAAGTATGAGATGGATTGACTCCCTAAAAGAGGCTTGAATCTGCAAGAGCTGAGCAGGGCGGGTGTGGACAGGACATTTTGGAGTGTTCATTCATAGGATCACCATGAGTTAGAGGTGACTTGATGGCTCATGACAACAACAACAAAAGTCTTTATGGCAGACCTTCAAAGATACAGGTGGAGGATTCTAATTTTGTACTGATATATAGTGCTATAACCCATGACTTCAATATACAAATTGAGAGAGCTCGCTGTATATGATGAGAAGGAGAACAAAGATCCAAAATGTTAAGCACACATGATTGGAATGCTCATCAAAGGTTTTACTTTGGTTAAAAAGTAGGTACAGGCTTAGATCCCAACTTGGCCATGGAGCTGGGGGAGTGGTGTTTAACCCTCATCCCAGGCTGGCCTCTTTAAGTAATTCTGATTCTGATACTAGCTGCGACAAGAAGAAAAGACAGAAACCATATAGCAGCTTTATTCAAACATCTCCATGAATAATATCCCCCCTCACAGCTGCTGTGCTAAACACAAAGAGGGGGAAAGGGTTAAGTCCATGTCTTAATGCTGCAACTTAAGTAATAATGAATAATAATAATAAAAGTATAGTACATTTAAGATTTAACAGTTTTATCTTGCCATGAACTTTCATGGATCACAATTCAATTTTTAACTTGGCTACATTTTTTAAAGCTTATCAGTCATAAACAGAGGACAAATTAAAAATAATGAAGACAAAAACTTTGTGGCACCTTAAAGCCCAACTGCTGTATTTTAATGTGAGCTTTCGTGGGCAAGTCCACTTTCTCAGACATTAGAGAAAGATGTGGTCTAGTTTGACCATTGGGCAGCCGGTATATTCTGAAAGTTTCTCTTTTCCACACACACCCACGCCAGCCTTCATTTTTATTTCCATTTGGATAATGCAGATCAGTTTCTTGGGAAAACATTCATTAATTCAAAAGCCTCTGAAGCAGCAGAGGGCAATGAAGATGGGATTTTCTTCTGAGAAAATCTTTCGTTTTTCTGCTAACAACTTAATCCGTAACAGCCATTCCAAAGCCCTCATCTCTGATGCCATTGCATGAACTAATTCTCCTGGGTTGTAAAAGCTCAACCAGGAGAGGTTCATACATTCTTTTAGTAAACATGCATTTCCAGCTATCTTTCTTTGTAACACATTAGATGGTTCAGTCATTGATCAGACTTGTAGATAGCAACACAGTTTTCACACACGCACACTTAACCATTTGATCTTCTTAATCAAATGATAATGTCTTGCCAGGTGAAACAACCACCTGAACTCAAACACTGCAGGAAGAACTTTCATAGTCCTTGATATCACTCAAAGATACTATTTCAGCAGTCACTGATGACTTCAGTTTTGCAGGGCAGGTTTCAGTTTGAACTTTACTGGAGCTATGGAAGATGCAGAATATTTTCCCCCAAAACAGTTTTAGCATCTTGTAAAGTTCAAATGAAAATCTTGAGTAGATTCACTGACAGCCTTGATTGCAATAAACCTTTCATGCAATTCATAATGTGTAACACAGGAGTAATAAAGACTTACTTGTGGAATTCTTTTTTGCCAGAACAAATGGCAATGTGTCCTGGATGTAACCAAATTTGTTTGTAATATATAAAGAGGTAGGTTATGATTTATACAAATGTTGTGCTAGACTTACCTCAGGGGTGGTCAATACTTATCCCTTCCAGTATTGCTGGACTACAAATCCCAACAGTCTTAATCGAACAGTTATGTGGAATAAATGGAGTTTGCAGTCCAGCAATGTGGTCACGGGTTGCCCATTCTTCATCTAACTCATGTAAAAGTTCTGAGGTTTGCATCAACCTCCTAGTATTAGCCACTATCTCTGTGATGGCCACTATTGTTCTACATGAAATGTGTGTTCCATAAACATAGATGTCATGTGACTAAAACGCAGGGGCACTCCATCCCAAAATTTGGGGGTGAGCCATCTACTGCTGCTACAGCCATGAGATATCTTTCTATGCATTAAAAAGGTGGTTCTAGTAAGGCAAAAAGAGACTTCAGTTCTATAGCCAGGTATGTTTTAGTTCACATCTGCATACACACAGACTCCCAATAATGTTTCACCCTGACTGCATATAATAATCACTAAAGAACGGATTCAGACTGAAAAGCATGCAATTTCTATTTGGAAGAGGGGAGAGTATGGAATTGTACTGCTTTTGTCTTTTTTAGCTAATAGAAATAATGGAGTCCACCACATGTAACATGGGTGAAAGAGGAGTTAATAATCTTAGAACTGCAGAGCTGGAAGAGACCCTATGGATTATGGAGTCCAGCCTATGTCAAGGAGGCACAGTGGGAAATCAGACTCCCACCCTCTGATTCTGCAGCCAGATGCCTAAACCACTGTGCTATCCAGCAGTTCATTTGTTTGTTTATGTGTCATCAAGTCATCATTTGACTTACAGTGATGCTAGCAGGGTTTTCAAGGTATATGAGGCATTTAAAGAGTGGTTTTACCATTAACCCTCCCCCCCCCCGTGAACTTCCATGGCTGACCCATGTCTCCTGAGCTCTAGTCCATCACTTATCCATTGCACCATGGGGGGTGGCATGGGGTGGAATACACCCCTAGCTTCATCTCAGTGATACAGCTCTAATGTGTGTTTTGCTGTCTGCATTATAATCTCTTAGGTGTTTCAGTTTTGCAAGACATATTGTGACCCATGTAATTCATTTTCTCTCTTTTATCCACATGGTGCACACCACTATGCCGCAGTGTGTCTGTCTGTATACATTAAAATAATAAGTACATTTAGGATTCCAGAGAGGAGTACTTCCCTTGCCTACACTCTCATAGACTCCCACATGTACCTGGAATGAGAGAATGTAAGACTACTTCCACCAGAAAAAAGACTGAAGACTTTAACCATTCTTTTCTTCCTCTTCTCTTTGTGTATCTGAATGGTCGCACTGTTTGAACATATCCTTTACAGACCAATTCTACAAAGTCCAAGGAATGAGGATTACTGGCAGAGAATGGTAATATCCGAAGTCCTCCTGCTCTTGCACTGGCAGAGTGCTAGGTGCAGGGGAAACCAGTGTGAGAACTCTACTGTTGTTTACTTCTTACTCCTTGGTACAAATAGCTTTGACTCAGATGAATCCAGAGCCTCCTCAAACTGCGATCAACACAGTCCTACAGAATGTCCTCTTTCTGTCTAACACTAGACCACCAACAGTAGAGGAGGCCTTTCCTCTGCCATTTGAGGCAGTATTGAAGGGTGGATCTCTCTCTTTGACTGAGGAGAGGATAGAATCCTAAAGTCTAAGGGATGGTAGGATTGTGCTCTTCTTGGACTGAATTCTTGAAATCCCAAATTAAACCAATACTCATCGGTTGCTACTGGGTTTACCCATTGATGAGACGACAGAGCAGATTGCACTATCACAAATAATGGCGGGGGCCATCCTGAATTGGAGCTTTTTCTTATGAAAAAGAAAGGCTAGAAAACTTCCCTGTAGCTTAAATACAGAAAAGGAGGAAAAGAAATTAAAACATCCCACTTGACCCATTGTCTTAGTTTTCTATTTACAAGGTGTTCTTAGGGCACAAGAGCATTCAGAGATAGAACCTTTCTCCTGAAGATTACCGTGGTGCAGGCCATTGTACAGCTTGATGGTTAACACGGTTTATGCTTCAGTGGTGCTGAATCCAAGTGCCTTTGTGGCAGTCTCAAGACTATGCAGCAGCTACTCAGGAATTAATTATACATGAAGCAGGTATCCCACTTCTGGAAGCATTCAAGTTCCCTGTAGTCTCCTTGCAAATAATCATAATAGCACAAACTATCCCATGTTGTCACTTGCTGTTTACAGCTAATTTCTTCATTCCAGATGTCAAGTTTCGAGAGCTGACTGAGAAGTGTGAAATTGTCTCTGTTGTGACATAGATAAAGACGTTTGGAGTAGTGTTTTGAAGCAAAAGATAAATCTGTTGAATGATAACCAGAATTTGTGTAGGGCTTGCTACCATTTTGGTCTGGTTGAATAAGCTATCGGCTGTGGGACCACTTGAACAATGACCTCAGAGCACTGTAAAACTTTACAGCACTCTTTGGTGGTTTGATTCTGTGGTCCATCACAGCTGACATTTAACCTGAAAACCCTCTCAGGTTAAATGTTTTGATTTCAGTGTGAGATCAGATAAACATGTCATTCATATCATCTGGGTTTCAAAGTGTAAGTACTTTAACTGTTTAAATACTTAATCTCTCTCCAGAGGATGAGAACAAACTTTTGCTTCAGCTGTGGGGAAATAAGTTGTTCTCTATACATCTCATTCTGCTTTTTCCCCATGTAAAAAATTGATTCCCGGAAACATCAGCCTGCCTAATTCTGCAAGCTTTATTCATCTAAGCCAGCCATTGGGATCTGTGGAAGGAAATCCACACTCTTCCTGTGTCTCTATGTTGTCTGTTTCTGTAATGAAGTCTACTGCTGCTGTATTGCCGCATGTTTCTTCTTGCTAACAACTGAATGTTACAAATGTAGGTCCATTGACACTATGCATTATGGGAACAGAGTAGCTGTAATAGTTTTGTTTTATTTTACCCTGCAAAGAGCTCAAGGTGGCATACACAGCTTGAGAGCAATCACTACTCATGTTCTTGGTGTGGTGAAGAACTTCCTCTGATACTGTGAGTAATAGATAGCCATCATGACTAGTAGATTCCAGGAGCTTTATGATCAAACTAAACAATAGACTTAGCCGATATGTAGAAAAGGTGCTCTTTTAAGAAACAAAAGAAGTTTGTTTGGCCTACCATGAACTTTTCTCCCCTTCCTAGCTTGCTTCCCAACTAAATTTATTTTGTGACTGGCCTTAAGATGATAAGCACAGGCTGAATTTACAGGCCTGAATGTTGAAGCACTTATCTCTGAGATGATCTTCTTCATTGTGGGATGAAGAAGATCATCTCAGGGAACATACATTTCCTCTTAACATCTAGTTTGATCCTTATTTTCCAAGAATTTTTCCAACACTCTTTTAGTGATATCTAAGAGGAAGCTGTACTTTTGGCTGCAAATTCCATAGTGCAACTGTAAGCTGTGTCAAGAAGTTCTTGCATTTCATGTGTACCAGCCACACAGTTAGGATGAGTGTGTCCATGATAGCACACACAACCAGGAATAAGCGACAGAAAACTATCAATGTCACATGACAACTAGAGATGGGATCATCAATACAGAGAATATACTACAGTTGTTGTCAACAGATATGGGCACAAACCACCAATTTTTGTCCAAACAGGTGTTTGGTGCTTCCCAGTCCTGCGTCCTCTGGCAGGCATCCACTCAGAGGCAGTGTCTGGAGGAGGAGGACAGGGAATCTGGGGCACTGCCTCTGAGTGGGTACCTGCCTGAGTAGGTGGGGCTGGGAAGCACCAAACACCTGTTTGGACAAAAAATGAACCAACACAAACCGCTGAACCAGTGGTTCGTGCCCATCTCTAGTGACAACAACTGTAGTATATTCTCAGTACTGATGATTCCGTTGTATATTTTATTTTTGTCATGTCAGTCTAATCAATTCATTTTGCATGTCATCCTTTGTCCATTTTTCAGGACAGCAAACATGGGAAGTATCCCATTTCATCCACACAACAGCTCCGTGAGGTACGTTTGGCTAAGGGGGGGAGGGAGAAGTCCAAGGTTACACTATGTACTTATTGCTGGATGGGGACCAGTTTTTACTTAGTATCCTGAATTCTGTATGAAAAGCAATGTAGTATTGTAGTCTAAGGAGTTTGTATTGGGACATGGTGCATGAAGTGTTGATGGCTATTTAAGGTTTTCCACATATTTTGGATTAATACAACATGTCCATCAGTGTCAGTTTCTTCCCAAATCTTAAAAAAAAAGCAATTGCACACAAACGACACAAGGGGGCAGATGCATACTGTCTATTTAATAAGACCTGTGCTGAAAAAGAATGAAGAAACTTTACTGAGCTAATTAATTCAGGACTGCAGGAGAGTCTGAACTGGTGACAACCTGATTAGGCACATAACTGAGTTATCTATTTTTAGTTAGCATGTTATTTATGGTTTCATAATGTGATTTGTCACATTTTATGGTAGCTCAAAAAACCATTGGTGATTTGTTTTGTTTGGGGAAGGGGCAGTTTCAGAGCTTTCCTAACCAGTAGAGTTGGGGCCAATTGTTTTTTTTTTAAAGATGAATTATTAACACACTGGTCCTTGACACACACAGAACAGTTGAAATTAGCTTTCTTAATAAGCCCGTCCCTCTGCTGAAGATGCTACCAAATCTATCATCTTGTTCAACATTTACAGAGAAAACAGAACCCTAATGTCTCCAGGGTTGATGAACCCAAATGATGACTTCCAACTGTGCTTCTGATTAAATGTTCTGATTGGGATGCTGAACAGCTAGAAATTTTGATAGAGATTTCTTTCTTTCTTTCTTTCTTTCTTTCTTTCTTTCTTTCTTTCTTTCTTTCTTTCTTTCTTTCTTTCTTTCTTTCTTTCTTTCCTTTAAAGCTGTGTTCTTCTGTTCCAAAGGCAGGAAAAAACAGACCTTCAGAAATGCATCTGGAAGTGTGATAAACCAATTTGTTAATGCTGTCTTCTTGTATCCACTGAGTTCCCCTTTCCCCTGCCTGTCTTTTGCTGTCTAGTGTTACTCTTCTTTCATCTGCAGTTTATGTTTTGATCTAACACTGGCACTTCATAGCATCCTGAACCTGCCATGAATCCCTGCTGGTTACCTCCTCACCTGGTCTCATCACAGCCTACTAAAGAAGACAGTGGGAACATTGAGTGGATTGTTAGGATGGTGCATGGGGAGTCCATTAAAATTCATGGCATGATAAAACTGTTAGGTACAAGCCTGTTTTATTTTGTTTTTCATTTTGCTCTATTTTTTAAATGTATTCTAGTCAGAAAACACCCAGTTAGGCATGCATATAGTGACAGACGCTTGTGATATTATTATTTATTGTATTACTTATGTATTTATTTTAACTATGCAAATGCCTTTTTTCTGCAGTTGTTAGTAGTGCTTTTGAACAGCCTTGGTGGTTGTACGAAACAGAGAGCGGTTCTGATCCAGGCAGAGCCCTGACATTTTGCTGCCTGACACAGAGTAACAAATAACTCTTGCACTTAAGCCAAAGAGCATTATATGTGTAAAGCCAGCCAAGTAGTTTTGTCATATGAGGCCAAAAAACCCACGTACGCCTCTCTCAATATCTTGTGGTAAAAATCCAATATTGATAAACACACAGTTTTATTTTATTTTCTGTCATCACAACTGTGCTGCCTGAGACTGTTCCTCATTCTGTTTGCCTGTAAGACTGACCCTACTTCTGCTATATTCCTGATTCAACCTCCCCTTGATTCTCACTGTACATGCTTACCTCCCCTCAAATTTGCAACGGATCACATGGCGTGTGCAATGCTCAATGCTCCAGGACACCAGCGTTTGTTCTAAGAATGGGGAAAATAAAATACAGGCGGAAGGCATATCGATGTCGCTCCCTCCCCTCCCTTAAATACTCATCAGGGCAAATGGAGCTCTTAAGCCATGGATGATGTGGGTGGAAAGAGAGCACTGGAGAGTTTCCTGTTTATGTCCAAGTCCTGCGTGGGTTTTGGCCATTTGCTTCTCAATATTGTGTGTGTGCGTGATAGGCAATCCAAGCATTGAAAGGGGTGAGGAGAGGTCAGTAGGTATCCTCATCTACAGGTGATTCAGCATTTGGTTTGAGGTGGAGAAAGAGGATATTAGAATTCTACAGAAGGTCCATTTGGGGCCAGTCCCTTATTGGCTCTGCTTCCACAAATTCTCCTTCATTGCAGAGCTTGGAATTGCCACATTTTGGGGCTCCTTTTCCACAGTCAGCGAACCAGCATGACCAGTGGCCGCATCTGCTGAGGATTCTGGGAGTTGTAGATCAAACGAGTAACTTTTGAGCCAGGCTTGAAAGGAGCTCACTGTGTGTTATATATGTGCTTTGCGTTTATGAGAGGCATTTGCTTCAGGAACACAGGAAGCTGCCCTGTACTGAATTTTACCATCTAACCTAGTATTCTCAACTCTCACTGGCAGCAGTTCTCCAAGGCTGCAGGCAGGATTCTTTCCTAGCCCCTCCCAGAAGATGCCTGATATTTCTGGTGGTCCCTCATCCAGGTACTATCCAGGCCCAAGCCTGTTCAACTTTCAAACTCTGCTGAGGTTGGTTGTTACATTGACTTGACGAAAGAGTTACACACTGTGAAAACTGCAGCTAAAGTTCCACGCTTCTTAAGCAGGACAATGTAATTTCAATTGATATAAGAGCCTTCTGTGCTCTTGGTTCTTATGGGCACAAGTTGGCCCTTTTATGAGGACTGACATCCAGCCATGTCCCTGCAGAGTGTAGATGAGCCACCCATTCACTCCATTTCTTTTTCCTTGGTGGCATGAGATGAGGAATAGATAGCAATATAAGGCATAATAACTGGATCAAGCAGAAGAGATGGGCACACAATCTTTGATGGCAGCCTAGCTACAAACCTGGCACCCTCTAGATGTGTTAGGCTACAACCTCTGAAATTCCTAGAACATGCTGAGGGCCATGGAAATTGTAGTCAAACACACCCAGGGAAACCTAATTTGCCTTGCAAATGGGCCTAAATCTAATTGTTAATTCCAACTAGAATAGACCTACTGAATCAACTGCAGAATGACATATCGGTAGGTATGTAAACCCTGTTGTTTCAGTGGGTCTGCTCTAGCTGCGACTAGAATTTGTATTGAGGTCTTGCTGCACAATATTCCCTTCTGGTACCCTTTGGTAGGTGAGTTGAGATTTAGATGGTGACGTCTGATGTGTTTTCACACTCATTTTTTCCCCTTCTATCTGCAGCTAACATACTGAAGCATATTTGTAACTTTCACACCTGTCTTTTTCCCCCTCTAGCAGATGATATAATGAAAGGGCATAATGAGGAAAAAGGTCAGAGATGAAGGGAATAAATGTTGGAAAAGAAAGCTCTATAGACTGTCCATTTAGACAGGAGTCTAGGCTAAGATGCAGCCTCCTCTCTTATGCCTTCCTCACTACAAGAAAGAAATAAGAAGCCATTCCAGAAAAACAGCCTGCACAGGAAAGCAGTACATCAGAATTCCCTTTTCTTTCATTTACCATGGACTTCCTTAAAAAAAATAATCAAATAAAACTAGACTTAAAATATTTCTACCTTTTGACTTACATGTTGCATGTGTATATTTCTGTGCATGAGGTAAGCCTGCTTTCTTCTTTCAGGCCGGACCATCGCCTCCTCTTCAGTGGTAAGGAAGCTGGCTTGTGTTCAGTCCTGCTTGGAACAGAAACTTTTCTTAATTCATTACAGGACAAACATATCAATTCAATTCATGTAACATTGATTCCATTTCCTGATGTAAGGCAAACAGCAAATGTTTGCATCCTGAACCTTTATTGAGTTTTGAGAGAACAGGGAGTAACCGGGTCATTTTAGGGTCATTCTAAAAATGGCAGAGTGGGAAAACGCTGTACAACTCATGCTAAATTCCATTACCAAAACAAAAATTCAAGTGTCTTGACTGAAATGTTGCAAGCATTGGATTGCTTCAGAATTTGCCTTCAGGCCATTTTGTTGTTGCTGTTATGTGCTGTCAGAACTGACTTAGTGTGACCCTAATAAGGCTTTCAAAGTGAGTGAGAAACTTAAGGAGCAGTTTTACCACTTCCGCATCCTTAAGGAGCTTCCGTGGCTGAGAGGGGATTCAGACCTAGGCCTCCTTCGTTCTGTCCACTGCACCACACCAAGAATCCCCAGGCTAGAATAGCTTATCCTAATTTGATTCCTTCCAGATGTAGTGGTCAACAACCAGCGTGACTGGGGCTGATGGGAGGTGTAGTCCGTACACGTGGAGAGCACTGTATTGTGTTAAAGGTCAAGCGAAACAGCAGCAAGAGAAGAACATAGAACAACATCTGGGCACAATATCAGATCACCTACACACCTTTTCTATTTCATCTTAAGTATATCATAAATAGCAGACTGTGCTTTGTGGTCACTTCTAACTTCTTCTTTCTGTTGCATCTCCCTGATTCTTGTTCTCAAAGCCTTCATTGAAACTTTGAGAACTCAGAAACCTTTTGCAACATCAATGTCAAGAACCCTGATGAAGGTATGGCAATTATCCTATAGTAGTTTTTGTATGGATAATGAAGCTGCCTCTTCCTTGACAATGAAGCCTAATCATCTGTTCAGGATCTTACAAGTTTAACCATCTTCGGTGATATCAAAGGAAAAATATTCTTTGTTTTCTCTAGCTAACAGAATCTCGGGAGCCAACAATTTAGCCGTTGTTATTGGAGCTTGGATGAATCAGTTTTTCGGACTGCAGCTCTGGCAATCCGCTGCTTTGCTTGGCCATTGCCATGACTAGTTGGGATATTTTTCAGTCCAAAAATCTGACATGCCCAAGTGTGTAATTCTACTTATTTGTCATGATCCAACAATTCAGAATTCTACATGGGGAAGCAGGCTTTAATCAAGGGGGATGAAGATGCCCATTTTATTTGAGAAGGCTGGCTGTGCCTTCTGATGAAGGTGGGACATACAACTCCAATTCTGGGGCCAATTAGCAACATGGCACCAGGGCTTGGTGAACACCCCAGTACTTCCAGCTTTCCAAGTATGGGATAAAAACTAACTATCCTTTGTAACCCTTCCTCCCAAGACATATGTTCCAGTTTTGCCATTCTTTTCTTATCAGGGTGGCTTTATGTCCAACTTTACAGACACCAGTCCTCTATCCAAAGGGCTGTCTACTCCAAATCTGATTTGAAGACTAAAGAATCCTAAAAATGGAGAAGAGGGGCCTTGAAATTGCCTATCAATTGCCCATCCTTGTAACATAGGCAGACAGGAAAATACATCACCTTATCCCAGTCTTCACCCCTGTTTTGAGACATATTGACTGAAATCCTGTTAGTGTAGTAAGTCATAATTAGAGCAGGTCCAGTGAATGAATGGAAATTTCAAAGGAGTTCTCACCCAGTTTCCACTGATTCAGTGAGGCTACATTACTTGTGACTTACTATGCTAAGCAATAGAATTTCAGTCATTGTATTGTTGCAGTTTTAAATGTTGGTTAAAAAACTTCTAGCTGCACAGCAAATGTGCAGGGACTTACAGATCAGAATTAGCTTCACGTCTCTTCAGAGCAGAGTCCCCATTCCTTCTAACTCTCTTCGCTCTTTCCAGACATTGTAGTTGCTAATATACATAGATCAAAGTATTCCAAATGAGATTTGGTGAGTGTGCTGTTAGCTTTCAAATTATGGAAGCAATTTTTCTGCAAACGTAGGAGTTAGGAACATGTGATCCTAATTTTCCCATGATCCTCCACCATTAGCTATGAATGCTGGGATTGATGGGAATTGCAGTCCAACAGCACATGAATTGGATTTCATATTACCACTCCTGCATTAAAGGCCACAGAGGTAGTGCCATAGCTTTCTATTTTTAGTTCTGATCAAATGATTATGTGAAGAGGCCCTAGGTCCATGCTAATGTTACTGCTTATTCTATTCAGTTACTCTGTATCTTATATTTTTAAAAACCTTTCCTCTATACTGAAGACTAGAAGTGTGTCTACTATTGTCCCCAGTCCTTATCTAGCAATCATTCCAACTTGATGGCACATAACATAACAGATGGACCATCGTTCTAATCAGTGTAAGGTAGCTTCCTATTTTCATGTTTACATTTACAACTAAACCACTTATCATTGTTTATTAAACTGTCCCTCACCTTCTCCATTTGGGTATTTGCTGATCTCAGAGCGTATTCATGTCTTTGAAAGAGAACCACCCAGTAACTGGGAAGGCTCAGAGGTTTGACTAGCAACCCCTGCATTGTACTTTCTCACATTTAAGGTCAGATATTATCCTATTGTTTTGTTCTGTTATGCATGATATGAAATAAAACATATTTTTTTTTCTTATTTCTAGTAATCTTTTCTTTGAACGGGTACTAATCAGGAGTTTTCTGTGTAAGTTCTAGAGGCTGTCTTGTTTCCATTTCTCACCATAGCACATTGCAAGAAACAGTTTATTCATTGGCAGGACTGCTCTCCTGGGTTATATTTGTTTCCTTTACATTTTTTAATTACCTTGACACAGACCTATAGGTCTGTTTTTGAAAACTTGAAGGAATGATACATAGAGCATTCTGTCCCGCAGCATTTGGAAAGATCACTCAGAGAAGGGAGATTAACAGAAGGTCTTTCTGATGGCTATATTACTCAGTCACTTTGGTTCCTTGGAAATTTGCATACTATCTACTATTGTTTGAATACAGATGTTTGTCTTTCTGCCATCCCAGTCGAACTAGCATGTAGTGATTGCTAGTAAGGGATATCATATGCAAGATGAGGTGGATGAAACTGCCAGTCTCCTGCTTTGGTGCCAGCTTGGTGTCCTCCCGATAAAGTGCTGATAATTTCTATTCCACCTTCCCCACTTTTCATAATGTCACATCTTTTTAATGTTGATTTTTTTTACTGCACAAATGCCAGATTGAACATGAAGGATCTGTGAAGTATGCTGCTCCACCTCACAAATACCCCTGATATGCACAAATAGCCCAGATCCAGTTAGCATTTCAGCATTTGGCCCCATGCAGTGCACATTCCTAATTTTAACCATTGAGCATACTCCTTGAGGATGATGGCCACTCTAGTCCAAATCACCAGGAAACTTCTAGATTGTGGAAGGTTACTGTAGATGCTGAATTCCATTCAGGCACTGACAACCATGAAAATACATACGGGAGATTCCTCCCAGCAGACAACCAGGCCTAGAGATAATGCTTCTGATTCATTCACTTTGCCACTTCAGACTTAAATCTGGAGCACATCACTGTTAGGAAAGTCTTCTTGTCTGTCTTTCATTAAGGAGTATTTTAAAATATTATTCCATTCACTAACTTGGAAGCAATATCCAGTTATATTATAGTGACAGGAATGACCTGATGTTAGGCAGAAATTTCATCCTCCCTCAGGATATTAAAATCTTGATATTAAAGTTGTCAACATTTTGATAACAAATATGCCTTTGAGAATTATTGCTCCTTGGAAATACCTTTAAATATCATATTAATATTATAATATTTCAGCTCCCATACTTGCTAATATTGGTTAGCATAGTAGGGAGAGCGAGTGAGACTAACTGGAGTGCAAGGAAAAAATGTTTGTGAGGAAAATAATGAAAGAGGAAATGAAACACTTGACAAGTACAGATGGATTAGCAAGGTAAGTCTTCCATCTCCTTCAAGTTTCTTTGAAATAAAGAATTAAGAACAACTGCATATAGCTTTCTATGGATGATTATTGGTTGTCTTATAAGAGATATGGCATCTTTTGAATGTTACACTGGCACTGTGGGAACCATTTTGCCATCCGGGAGGTGCGTTGCATAGTAACATTTAAAGGCCTGTAGACACATAGGTAGGGCTAACTTTACGTACTTTCCCCCATAGAATTAGGTGCACTAGGATGAAACTTCTGGAAAACAGCCACATAATTAGTGCACCCACCCAATGTCAAGACAGCAGATTTATCTGTGCCGTTATGCACCCATACAAATTAAAAAGTCCTAATGTTCACGTTACAGGCTTGTAACATACCTACCTGGAAAGGCTGAAAAGGGTTATCCTGAGAATAGTGGTATGAAATGTCAGTGGTGGTGTTGCTGATGATTCATAAGTTAACAGCCAATCAGCTTCTTTGTAGGACTTTTAAATTATCAGCAACCATGTCCCTTTCTCTTTTCTGGTTCTTCTTCTCTCACTGGCTGGTCAAGTGGAAGAGCTTATCACAAGACAATGGGGAATGAGAAAGAGCTAGCTGGCTGTGAGTAGAATCAGAACTAGTCTGTATCAGGGATTAGCTCTGCTCTTTGGGGGAAATTGTTTCTGGTGCCATCTGGTCTAATTTTACTGCTATTTCTATCTTAGGTTATTGCTGATTGTATTTTTGTATTGGTTTTAGCTGTTTGCAAATCACCCCGAATAATGTGTATGCAGTAATGGGGTAATAACTAAGTAAGTAAGTAAGTAAGTAAGTAAGTAAGTAAGTAAGTAAATAAATAAATAAATAAATAAATAAATATGGTTCCTTGCCGACTGAGCTGAGTATCCAAGATGCATACATCTATTTTCCTGTTTCTTTACCACTTTTGTATTTTTCAGATTCTGTCCCCAGAGATGTGTCTTTGTGTTTTTTTCCTAACTTGCATTTATCTTTTGTTTCGAATGTGTTATAACTTTTTTTCTTAAGATGCACTATAGTTTTGTTCCTTCTTAGACAGAATCCAGCCTGCCCACCACCCATCTGCTAAGTTCATCTACCAACACAACCTCCTGTAGATACGTACTGTGCCGCATCAGCAGTTTGCCCTTAGGGAGCTGCTATGGCGGAAACCCTGGTGGCAGTAGGAGGTTTCCAGTGGTGACAGATGAGCGCAGCTCCTCCATTTGTTGGTATACACAAAAGGAATATGTTTAAAAGGCTATATAGAACAATAGATTCACAATATGTGAATCAATAAACAATAATTGACTTCAACATTTTATTATTCTGTACTTTAGAAATTATTTTTTAACATATTATTTCTGGGAAACAATAATCTATTTATGTGGATGCCTAGATTGCACTTAACTGGTGGCGGCATTGTAATGGGATGGTCTCCCTGATTAGATACCAAAGGATACCATATCTTTGACACACACCCACACACTCCTTTTAATGTGGTAAACTTGACTTAGATTCCAAATACGGCTATGCATCTGATTCAGTTCATGACCGTTTGGTAATCTGGACTTGAGTGCTATTTGATTTCTCTGGTTCAGACCTAATTCAGCAGAAATGTGGAAATCCAAATCTTTGTACCTCTCATTGATTTACTTTGGGAAAACAGAATGGCTATATCTTTTTTGGTTTGTTTTTTTCAAGAAATACAGTAGCCATCTCAGAGAGGGTTACATTTGTCGAATTCCAGACAAATATGTGCACAGGTTTTTGTGATAACCACTTTAAATGTTTTCTTTTAAAATTACCATAGTTTTGGGGGGTTCTCTTCATCGAAGGACATGATCGTTGAAGACATTGTACCCCTTTCTGAATTGCTTCTTTCTGACAAATTCCATACAATATCATAGAGATAGGTGAGGGGTTTTGCTTGTTTGTCTTACTTTCCACTTTTAAAATTTGCTGTAAAGTATTCATAGTTTGATAATATGCGTGCTGCTGTTCTGCACCATGGAAGTGTCCATGATTTATTGTGCACTAAACTTTCTATAGTAAAACAAACACAGTACGAAAGACATTAACAGAGAATGATATCTAAATCAAACAAACTTAAAAAAAAAGAAGGAGATCTGGGAAGTGTCATTGTTTGATAATAAAAATATTCCTGAAATAACATTGACATGAACATACAGATTCATTCAAATTAGCAACAAATATAAAAAGAAGGATAACACTATATTTGAAATGTATTGGGAAAGACAGATTGAAGATTGTGTGTTCAGAAGATGAAGGAAGAAGAAACAGATACACAAAACTACCAGCAAATCCCAATTATTTTCTGCCCCAGAGATTGTGGTTATGTAGTGTTGATGAGTGCAGGTGAGGTTCTTTGCCATCCCAAATTGGAAGCTGGGGTGATGGTGTTAAACTGATAAATGTCACTAACACCTTTAGGTTCACAATTCTGACAGGATATAATTCAAACAGTTTAAAAAGAAGATCGGGGGGGCTAGACTATTTAAATTAACAAGACACAAAGTTTGGAAACAAAAAGGACAGCAATCCAAACTAATGAAGACAATAGACAAGCACTAAGACACTTACTACAACTTTTTCAATGATAAGTTGCCCACAGCTAAAGAAAATCAAACGAATGAAGAGCTACTGTACGTGACAGAAGTGAATATATAACTTCAGTAACGTGTGAAATACCTCTCTGCAAGGACCATGATTGTAAATTGTTCATGAGGCTCTTTCCCAAGGTTGCAAGATGGAACTGTCAATGAGCAAAATCCAGCTTTCCCCCCTCCCCATCATATCACCATGGTGTTTTCTTTATATGGTGCTGTTATGAAATATTTTGGAGATACATTGCCTAGCTTTCTTCGAGTGTCTGGGTCATCTATTTATCCAAAACAGTTTCAATTGATCCAGATCTTCTTTGGGCCTTATTAAGACTAATCCAATCTTCTCTGGGCTTGGTCTGAATTGTTCTAAATCAGCCTGATGCAGTTTTGGGGCTTGGTTGATTCAATGGCACAGCCCTAATTTTCAGCAAGTTGTGTATATATTTGACTGTTTTTCATTTTAAAGCTGCTTTAAGTCTGTTTTGATGGGAGTGCAGTTAATATTTCTGACAAATGGAATAGGAGAAGAAAGAATGTCTTGCTACCTAAGATTTCATATGGGTTTCATAGGAGCTTCCACTAGCTGTGATGACCGGATGCTTCTGCTTTTAGGAGAAAGTTCCTAATGGTACGGATTTCTATAGAACTATTTGACCCAGCTGGCCCTAGGCTCTCATGTGCTGTAGGTGTTTAAGCAGAGGCTGGACAGACAGTCATCTGTCAGGTATACTGTCACAACAAGATTCCTGCACTGAGAAAGGAATGGGTTATCTCTTGGGTTTCTTATAACTCTAAAATCTTTCGATTTGATAAAAAATATCATTTCACAAATCTGAAAAAGAAAGGGTTTGATGTTTGATACTCACACTTTATAGTCTCTGGGTGCCTTATTAGTAACACACTCAAAGCCTGCAGTGGGAAACACAACAGATATCTTTGTCTGGAGTCTTATTTGAGATTACACATTGTCATTGTGGCTCAGGTGCCAGGAAATAAATGGTAACCCGCAGTTTAAAGGATTCACTATGAGCGGAAGAACGGGGGAACGGGGGGGGGGGAAATAGAAAGATAATCCTATCAGACTGTTCAGGACTTTCCAAGAATCTAAGACAAGGATCAAGTTGACTAGTCTTTATCATGTTATGATACACATGCACATGCCCACGTATACACAGGTATATAGGTCATTCAGCTCAGCACAAGAGTTTTGCAATTCTAAAATGGTACATAGTGGCCAAGGTACACAGGCCCCTTTCTTCCCACTCTCACTTTATTCACCCCAAATCTTACTTTCCTCTGGCAGATATGGCCATTATGGTTTTGTTGAATACAGTGGTGTTTAATGTACAGCACCATTGTACAAGTCACTGGCCATGACAAGTCTATCATGCGGTAGTCTACTCAAGAAGCCCCTTGAAATGGTCTTCACATAGGCGGAGTTCAATTCAGTAGGCAGTTCTGTGAAGCTCGGTCCTGCATTCCCACCGTGCCTGATAGGGGACATAGAAGGAGCCTCATTGTGAGTACAGCTGGGCATCCCCTGGGCAATGGCGTGCAGCCAGCAAATCCTTCACTTCCAAAAGCATTGCACAGGAGCAGCACCAAACTCACCCACTTCATGGATGCCAACCCCCTGAACAACAACTGAAATCAAGGAAAAGTTTCTGCACACATCTCAAGCTTTGATTGCTTCTGGTCAAAAACAGTCTAATTGTCCTGATATTTTAACTGGTTTTTTATTTTGCCCATGCTTCATTTTTAATTGTTCAATGCTCTGATATGAATAAAGAAAGAAAGTACCATGCCATTGCTTCCAGTCTATATATGGACGATGACAGGCATGTACATGAGAGGGAAGGGACAAATTCTCTCCTGAGGCACTCATTCAAGGGCATAGGAAAGAGTGAGCAAGTGGAAGCCAAGAGTGAGCAGGCAGGCACATAAGCACAGGCAGGCACTTGCACACAGGCACATCTGCCTGCCCACCCTCCGTCTGTGGTGGGTTGGGGTGTGTGTTTGTACACATGAACAGAGAGGATGAGAGTGGAAGGCCCAGCAGCATGAAACACTGAGGAGGATGGCAAGTAAATGTGTGCAGATTTGTATTTTTTGGACTGCAACTCACAAAATCCTGCCTAGGGAAATCTTAGAGAATTTGGGGAATTGCAGTGCAATTGTTGGAGTTGCAGTCCAAAAACACAAATCTGTGCATGTCTAATTCCTCATGGTGTGCAAGACAGGTGACTTGGTACACAACCAGGAATTCAAGGAGGGACTACACAATTTCTTCTCTTGCAGCATAACAGCACAACAAGATTTTGGCTACAGCTTCTTTTGGAATGCATTACATTCTACTGCAGGCTCAATATGAACACTATTTTATGGTGTTATAAATGAGTGCAAGGGAAGAGCTAGTGGTGCAGCAGTTAAACTGCAGTATTGCAGCTAAAACTCTGCTCACGACCTGCGTTTTATCCCAGCAGATTTAGATGGCCGACTCAATCAAACCGAGTTCCCAGCTCACCGTGTGTGTGTGTGTGTGTGCAATGTGTAGTCTGCATAATTAAATTGTAAATCACCCAGAGAGTGCTTTAAGTGCTATGAGGTGGTCTATAAGCAGCACAGTTTGCTTTGCTTTGCAATCCCTATTTATGTTCTATTTGCAATCACTTCTATATTCTTGCAAATGTTCTGCCTCTAATTTTCTGAAATGTTGAAATGATAACTTTAGTGAAAATCATAAATCTATCTCACTGGCTGTTAGATTTATGTCATAAACTTTCTATGTATTGAACTGAGCATGCTGTGAAGAAGTGCCTAATCTTGGCTATCTAATCACTAGAATCTTCCATCTATTTGTCAGATTAGCAACTATGGATTTCTGGGCCACAACTCACTGGGTAGTTCTCTTGTACAGGCCTTGTGGAAGTGGATGAGGCCTGTGCAGGGGTTTTGCTGAAGGACTTTCCACTGATTGTGGCATTTCAAAAATCCTTTCCTTTAGGGAGAGGAATGTCATGCTGTTTTTTCATTCCTAATGCAATCTTCACACTCTAGGATAAAAAGTAAACAAAACACTTGTATTATGTGTGTTGCATTGGGCTGTTCGCTGAGCCCAATGAGAATTCCAGTGCTTTGAAGATTAGGATTGTGGTTAGGGGTTGGAGCCCCATTACTAGCATTACGAGCATGTATGTCAGGATCTGGCCCACACCGCCCTGACAGCTGCAGGATCGGTGCCAGCCTAACCCAGGAATGGCCTGGTGTTTGCAGGCTCAGGCCCTGGCCTGTGTAGCAGCTGCTGGGCCACTTATGAGGCTCAGCCGGAAACCTGGAGGGAAGCCCTATTTAAGGAGTGGTTCTCCCTCCCAAAACTTGCCTCAGCAACAAAGGTCTTTGGCTGTGTTGACCATTCCTAGTAACTTGCTGCTCCTGAGCTCTGGAGTCCCTGCATTCCAGTGTACCTGCATCTGTTCCTGCCTTGGCCTCTGCTTGCCTCTGGCATCTCTGCATCTGAACTCCAGTATTCCTGTTCTTGCCCCAGCCTTGCTCCCTGTTTACTTCTGCTGGCTTCCTGTATTTCGGTGCCTTGTTCTGGCTCCCAGCCCTGTGCTCCTGCCTCTGCTTGGTCACAGTAAGCTGTGCAGTGAGTGTCTTAGGACTTGATACCCTGTGTGGTGGACTGGGTCCTGGTGTAGGGTTGCCAGACGTCTGGCAAAAGGAGGATATGTCCTCGTTTTTAGGCGAATGTCCTCCGGCCGGCAAAGCTAAAAACCTTTAAAATGTCTGGCTTTTGTATCTTCGCCCCCCATGCGCTATGGCAGTGATGGCGAACCTATGGCACGTGTGCCACAGCTGGCACGCAGAGACCCCTCTCTCCTGGGCACATGAGCAGAGCGCTTACCCCCCCCCCCCCGCAGCCAAACCTCAAACTGCACGATTGTAAGCCACCTATCCCTGCTACTTTCCTTGGTTGCGGCACTTGTAAATCAGTTCTTTTAGAGATTGGAGATAAGGCTGCTTTATTGTTTTCTGCTGTAGAACAGCCCGGGGCAGTCAATCCGGCTTGTGAATGACTACTTCCGCCCGGAGGTGACTGCAAGCAGGAGGGAAAGCTCCAATTAAGGCAGGAAGGAAGGTGCGAGAGAGAGAAGGGTGGATTCATCAAGCTTGTTTAAAGGTAAGATTGTAGAAAATTTAGGGAGGGTTTGTGTATGTGAGAGAGAGACTGACTTTCATAAAACCATGAAAAAAGGACGTGACTACAAGGAGAAAAGGCTCCAATTAAGGCGGGAAGGAAGGTGCGAGAGAGGAACCGGGTGGTTTCATCAAGCTTGTTTAAATGTATGTAGAAAATTGAGGGAGGGAGGGTGTGTGTGTATGAGAGAGAGAGAGACATCAGTGTTAGAGGTTATGAGCCTTCTTCACTCAACCTTGGAAGTTTTGAAAGGCAGACTAAAGGAGACATTTATTTCACTAAAAGTCAGGGAGATGTTGAGAAGACTTAAGGACAGTGGTCGAGAAGAAAAGTGTAATAGTTTTATGGCAGATGTTGGGTTGGTGTATGAAGCATGCATTAGTTACTTAGAAAAGTGGATGAAACTTTTTGATGAATTTCAGTGCTTTGGTTGGATGTACTTAAGTAAAATCAAAGACAGAACATTTGATGACCTTTGGACATGCATATCGTACCTGAAAGAGAAGGGTATTATTGTGGATGATGTGCAATTGTTTGACCAATACTGCAATCTTAAATCATTTGTGCAAGACAAGAATGAACAGTTTTTTTGAAAGACTCTTGCATGAACAGTGGAGTTTATTTTTCCAAAGTTGCCCAAATGCAAGTTGCTTTTCAGAGTTACTTAAAATTTGTGAATTATTCTTCTGTATTCCTGGACACAATGGCAATGTGGAAAGAGTGTTCTCCTTGATTAATGCTCAATGGACAAAGGAACAGACTCTTAGTTGACTCTGTAAAAGGCATCATTCTCACAAAGTACAATTTGAAGAATATTCCCTGTGAACAGTTTTATGCATATGTGATTGCTAATGAAGATCTTCTGCGAAAAGTTGGCTCCTCCGAGAAATATGTTGTGTAATTAATAAAGATTATAAGGTAATAATTGTACAATTAGCTGTTTAAATAATGTTTTTTTGTTATTTTGAAAAAAGCCTCCATTGAATTTATTTTAATTTTTTAACATGACTGTTTCTTGGTCAGTTCACTAAGAGATGTTTATTGGCAGCAATTGTAATAAAATTGTATTAATTGCGGGTTTAATCCGGAACGATTCAAATTAAACATTCAATATGTCCTCCTCTGTCCTCTTTTTTGTCTTTCTATGTCCTCCTTTTGGTACCCATGTATCTGGCAACCCTATCCTGGTGCCCTTGCCCCTGGTGAGAGACTGCCTGGGATATCTTGGGCTGTGACAATGAAGAGACAACCTGTCATTATAACAGAACATTCCTTAAGTGCTGAGAACATCTGATTGTCCCAGCAGAACATTTTATTCCTCCCCTACTGTGAATATTAGTTTGCATTGTTTTGTGCTGTTTCCTGCACCTTTGCCTGAATCACACTTCTAGAATACTAATGGATTTCAGTGTCTATTTACATGCTATGTGTGTATCTTTTGGACCTAACTGCCTCAGTGAAAATTTCATTTTTCCCCACCCAACCATTCTCCCACCTACCCAAATAAATTGTAATCACCTTCATATTGGGCCAACTGACTGACAATCAAAGCATGTTACATCTGATTCAGTAGACCATGGTTTGCCAGAATACAAAATATCTTTTTTTTAAAAATCCCAGTATGTTACATTGACTAGGATTTAAAAAAAATTAGTGAGACAAAAATCAATGACTTGATGGGATGCTACCCCCCCACCTGTTGTTGTCCATGAAAATTGATAAAATTTGGAGTAACAGAACTCTTGGCCAGAGCTTGGAAATGTTATGGGATGTGTGGGAAATACAGTTTCATATGAGTTATTGAAGTTGTACTCTAAAAATTTAATTTTCCATGCTTTGTTTTAGGCCGTTGCAACTTTGCTCAGGATGCAGAAGTGAATTAGTGAACAATAATTAGAGATAAGCGCTTGCATCCCAAGAAGACATGAAGGGAGAGTGCTGACAATCCGTTATTTTGGTTGAACAAAAGATTTAAAAGATGGACCCAGGTGAATGTCCTTAGGTGCCTTCATACAATTTGGAGCCCTGTATCATTTGGGTTCCTGTACACATTCAACTACAGACAAACAGCCCTTCCTCTTCATTGCTCCTGCCCTAGGGACAAAGGTCTGAAGTTGACAATGACAGAATTTCTGAGTTGTGACTGGGGTATGTCCTCTTGGGTCTCGTAAGACTAAGGTGCATAGGGGGTAATATCCATGTACAGCTTCCAACATGAAGATAAGAAATGTTTTGCGTTGCTTTTTTTTTTTTTTGCATGTCAGCTACAAGTATACAGCTAGCATGGCCACTGGCCAAGCTGACTGTGGAATTCTGGGAGCTGTAGTAAAAAGTCAAGCACTTCCCATATCTGCTGCAGATATTTTTAGACCACAAATCACATCAAACCTAGGAAGCATATCCAATTGTGAAGAACTATGGGATCTGCAGTCCAATAATAGCATGAGGGGCTCAACATCTGGTACTGAGATCTAATTACCAAGTAGGATTAGATTATGACTACTCCAGTAGTTACCAATGGGACTTATGACACTTTCCACTCAACAAAAACTTGATGTATCTGGCTTAACCCCACTAAAGGGGATTCATATATTACAAGCTCAAATGTACAAAAACAAAGGACTAGAAATTGCTACCTTTCCTTTTCATTCCTGAAAAATGTGAGGAAACGTTTTTGGAACATTTCAGACTGACAAATCCTGACAGAGTGCATTTCACATTTCTACGAGGTTAAAGCTGTAAGAGCTTCTCTCTTTCAAAAATCTGTATCAATCAGTTCTCGAAGCATATCTCTCTGATAAAGAAATATGACAGAAGGCGGTGAATCAATAGTGTGAGCAATTTTGTAACTGCTCTCCTCCAAGGGGGTGCATTTTTATATGTGAAGACACTGCAGGAAAATTGTATTTTAAGTATGCAGAGCTGGGCTTATAAATTAGTGACCACCAGAAATCCTATGATCAATAGCCTTGTAAGTCCCACTAACTTTATTTAGGGTGGATCTAAACTCAGTTACACTTAGAGTATATTTACTGTCATTGCGTCATTCTTATAGTACAGTATACTCTGTTGCTGATCAACAGTGCTGATGTTGTGATCAGCGACAGTTGTCTCATTCTATGGGTTTCCGATTGTAGAAGATCTTTCTAGAATGCCTTTCCAAGAAAAAGGGCTGATTTTATTTTCATTTGGGTGCTAGGAAAAAACATTGTTTTTATCTGACCAGTTGTTGAATGGTGTGTTTCTTTTATGTGGGAGTTAAACAAAAACCTTTTTTTAGAAATTTGCTATAACACTGCTTGTTGTTGTGCTCTTCTCTGCTTTCATGCCTTATTGATTACTATTGTCTTTATTAATTACACTGCTTTCATAAAAGATGCTCAGGAAAACTGGTTGGCTGAATTTTTTAAAAAAGTAAAACACAGGGCTGCACCAAGACAAAATGGCACTCTCTTCATCTTACACACTAATGCAATGCATTTGTTTGGATGGCGGGGGGAGATGTTGTCCCGTATCATTACTGGCCAAACACAATTCTATGCTTGCTTCAGAAACTTTAGCTCAGAACTTGAAAAGCAGCTTGTTCCCATCAATAGCTCTACTGTCAAAAAATATATAATAATTGATAATTGATGACCATCATGTAGGATCTGCTCAGGTATTTGTGGATTTGAGTTTAGATATGCCCTCAGTTATAGGTTCCTTTTGTGATAGCTCAGTGGTTTAGGTATCTGACTGCAGAGCCAGAAGTGGGAGTTTGATTCCCCACTGTGACTCCTGTGAGTAGAGCCAGCCTGTATGGCCTTGGGCAAACTGCACAGTTCCAGAGTGCCCCCAAAAGAAGGGGATGGTAAACTACATCTGAGTATTCCCTACCTGGAAAACCCTGAAAAGAGTCACCATAAGTCAGAATTGACTTGGTGACACAAGGTTATTATTATTTGGGACATGCAGAAAACATTTTCACTTTGCAGGCATGCATCACACCTCAGCGGAAATGTTGGGAGGTTGTGGTGGTTGTGTAACTCCTGTATGTTTTGTAACATTGGCCCAATGAATCTTTTTTGGGGGGTGCGGTATCTGTGAGATGTGTGCTTCTTGCGGACATGAACAGTGTTCATCTTATTAAACAGAATTTATGAGTCAGACCCTGTATGCACCTCCTTCTGAAGAGGGGAATGTGAGGTTCATGCATATGGAAACTCCCCTCCCAGTTTTAGAGTAGGAGCACCCCACATCAAACACTAATTGTCCAACCCTGATCAGAGATCATTTTAAGTTGCTGCTTGGATTCTCAAAGGCATTGCAAGCTCTTGTGCACAATACAGCCTTGATTGTCAACTTAAATGATATGCCCTGTAATTAAGACAAGCAAGACTGTGGTCTCACATGCAAATACTTGATAAATGCTGTCTTTCCAAAGATTTATATGGTGGAGCATTTACAGGAAGGGTCACCATCAACACCAACTCCATTCCTTCAGTAGTATAAACTCCTGGACTTACACAAGCAAAGCTAGCTGCTCCAGCTCTTCTTGAAGTGAATAATATTGCCTGTGAAAATGAAAATGGATGTAGCCTGCCAAATGTATGTATGTACCACCCTATTAGTGCAAGCACTATTCTGGGCAGTTTAAAAGTTAAATTTAAAAATCCCACTGTGAATCGAAGATGGAAACAACAGTAAAGGAAGGGAGTGAGCCGTCCCCTCAAGCGTCTGAGAAAGGAAGAGACAATGAGACTGTAGCTGGCGTGACACGCAGAGTAGAATGTTTGGATGTGGGGGAAAAAAGGAGAAAAAAGGGGGAAGGAGTCAAAAGGGGAGAAAAAAGGGGTAGAGGTTTTTCTGATGACAGAGGGGGAAAAGGGCGGGAAGAAAGGAGAGAGGGTAGTAGTATGGGAGGAAGGTAAAAAAGAGGAAGGAGGACCTCATGTTTTTAAGATACCGGAGAGAGGAGGTGTAGGAAGGGAAAGACGTGATGCGGTTGGGCGTGGACGTGGTGAACCAGGGATAGAGGTACCACTGGAAGGGTTAGATCCCGTAGAATGGACGGTTTTGGTGTACCCTTGTGGCCAAGGTCCTTGGAGGAAGGTGGTTCGCCCAGGACCACTTCCTCTGAATTCCAGCCCTCTAGAAGGAGATTGGGCCTGTCACCCATTATGGACTATTGTTATCATGGACAGAGTTCCCTTTAGATGTTGGCCCTGTTGGCCCAACTGAAGTTGTTGTTGATTCTCCTTCCAACTTTGTTAATAAAAGTTTAAATGAAAGAAACAAAGCTCCTATGGTTATTCCCGCCAAAAGGGAGGAACTGCTTCACTTTTCTACAGAACCCGATCACACCCACAGATACCACATGATAATACAAGGAACATTTGTAAGTGCAAGTATGCTTGGAAACTGCCATCTGGTTGGCATCTGCTAAACCTGAAGAGCATTGTCAGCTAGCGTAGACCAATCAGATCTAGACAGACCAGCAGTCTGATTCTCTTTAAGGTCTGAACTATACTAAGCATCAGGCTCACGATTAGCAAGCTAAGAGACATTATCCCTCCAAAGGACCTATGCCTTCAAAAATGCTACGCCTGAGCAACTGGTTGAACCCATGCTGGACCATCCAGGACCAATTGTAAAACAAAAGCAAAGTAATTTGCAACATATGGGGAATCAGATTGTTAACCGGGGCTGGTTACAGGGATCACATAAATCTCTTGTCGCAACAGCTCTGCTGGATGCCAGTCTGTTTCCAAGCACAATTCAAAGTGTTGGTTTTAACCTCTAAGGCCCTTAACGGCTTGGGTCCAAGCTGCTTGAAAGGCTGCTTTTCCCTTTACAAGCCTGCCTGGGTTTTAAAATAGTCAGAGAAAGCTTTTTTTCTAGCCCACCACCCTCACAGGATTGCTTGATGAGGATGCAAGAGAAGGCCTTCTCTGGTGCTGCCACCAGCTTATGAAACACCCTCCCACAGGGTGTCCTTCTCTTCAGGCAGACGTTTTTCTCAGTGATTGGCTCCCTAAGAGTTGGGGTGCTTTTTGTTTTGTTTTTTGTTCCCTGCCCCCCGCATTTCCAGCTTTTGTATTGTCTTTAATAGTGTAAGTTGCCTCAGGTCCTATTGCGGCAGGGTGCAAATATTTCTAAATAAATAAATGAAGGGGCTGAAGAAATGTATTCTTGAAGGCTTTCATGGCCGGGATCCGATGGCTGTTGTAGGTTTTTCGGGCTGTTTGGCCATGTCCTTCAGAACACGGCCAAACAGCCCAAAAAACCTACAACAACCATCGGGCTGAAGAAACCTTATGGTATGGTAGACACATGTATTTTGTCTCTTAAGGAAGATGAGAAGCAGCTAACTATTGTATAGATGGTTCCTATGAAAGCCATGGGCAGTGGATAAATAAATAGCGAATTGATAGTTCCGTTGCATGCAGTGTGTTAACAAATGAAACAAAATACGACATGGAAATTTGGGTATGCCGATCTCTATGGCCGGTCTAAATATCGAACTTAGGAATGTGAAGAATACTTTTAAAACTAACAATAATTTGCTAAAATGTTTGCTAGATTTTGCAAAATATCTTGCTTGCCATGGAAAACGAGAAAAAAACACAGTTTTCTCCTTTCAGGAAAGTTCTCATAATTTGTGCAAAATTACAGGAACTTTGTGCTGCTACTGTCTTTTCCATTAGAGCAGTAAAGCACATGCACAAGTAAAAATAGAAGGATGGGTTCGTTGAACAAAAAGATGCAAACAACCTGTTCTGTGTTTTGAATTTTTAGAAGTCTGTGCAACGTGGCAGAAACTATCACAGTTTTGTGCAATTCATAGTGTGCACAAGATTTGTTCTTGCAAATGGAGAATTCTTGTGGAGAACACCTGAAAATATTTCCTCTCTTGCAGATGTGGAGAAAACATTAGCATTTTTTTTGTTTTGTGGCACAAGAATGGGGCATGCATGGGTTTGCACCTTTAATCTAGACTACAGGAAGTGCAATGTGCGATTGGGGAATGATACTTCAGATGTTTATTTCCAAGACAGCTACAATCTCCTTTCCTGAGGTGCTTGATATTTTGGACTTGATAAATCCTTGCACTAATCTAGTTGCTTGTAAATTTAGCAATGACATCCTCGCCGTAAGTGCTATATGCAAAGCACTGGGCTGCTGCAGCAGACAATTTTAAAGGATAAAAACAGGGATTTATAAGAATGAAACTTGATATGTCCAAAGCTGTGAAGTCCCAGGAGATATTCTTATAATGCAATTTGCTAAAGATTAAAGAAACACGGGGAGGGTCCCGCCTTCCTGTCCTGCTGTAAGAACAACAAACCCAGCAAGTTTAAGAAATGATTAATGATGCCAGGATATGAAAAAGGCTTGGTTTAACTGGAGTGTTAATAAATTACATTTAACAGCAGAAGCGTGAAGGATGACTGTTGGTATTTAGATGTACTGAGACTAGTAGGATGGAAAGGTTATAAATTAATAGTGACATTTTAATTTTCACCAGCAACACTTCTCCTGAATGCAGAGAAGAGATATATAGTATCCCTGGTTTATTAAAAGAAGTTGAACCTATTGGTTATTTTGTAAAATAAAATGCCAGCAAGTATCTCTGGGAAGATAATGCTACCAACCATACATGTGTGGTGTGAAGTAGCAGAAAGAGAGGTAGGAAATCAATAATCTATGACCCATCAATATCAGTGAATCCTACTGCTTACTCTTACTATTTGTTAGTGTTTGTATGAGGTAGAACGCCCTAGTTACAAAATTTAACGTTCACGTCTCCTTTTGTTTTATTATATTTTATTATATTTCTACAAGTTGCCATAGCTGTACTTTTCTAAGCAGTCCACAAAATGAAGCTTAAACAAGAACAAAAGGGTGTGATTTTTGTTGTTGTTTAGTCGTTTAGTCGTGTCCGACTCTTTGTGACCCCATGGACCAGAGCACGCCAGGCCCTCCTGTCTTCCACTGCCTCCCGGAGTTGGGTCAAATTCATGCTGGTAGCTTCGATGACACTGTCCAACCATCTCATCCTCTGTCGTCCCCTTCTCCTCTTGCCTTCACACTTTCCTAGCATCAGGGTCTTTTCTAGGGAGTCTTCTCTTCTCATGAGATGGCCAAAGTATTGGAGCCTCAGCTTCAGGATCTGTCCTTCCAGTGAGCACTCAGGGTTGATTTCCTTTAGAATGGATAGGTTTGTTCTCCTTGCAGTCCAGGGGACTCTCAAGAGCCTCCTCCAGCACCACAATTCAAAAGCATCAATTCTTCAGCGGTCAGCTTTAGTAATCATATAATTAGTCATGATAACTGCATAAACATGAACATAGTAATCATGATATAAAGTCTTAAAACACTAAAATAGGTACAAAGCGAAAGCAAAACATTCACAATGGAAAGATGTGAAAAAGAAAAAGCACACAGATAGATGTTAAAAAATAAAAATACCTGGCAGAATAAAATAGACTTGAGCTGACAGAACAAAATGGACTTCACCTGACAACATTTATTTAAGAAAGGTAACTTGTCAAGAAGGGATCTGAACTCTCAACCAGACAGGCTTATGAAGTGTAGCTTCTATATTACTACTGAAACATCATCTATCATTTTGTCCAGTCCTTTTGAAAATCATTTATGCTAATCGTTAGCACAACATACTCTGGCACTGAATTCTGTAGGTTAATTAGGCATTTCATGAAGACAAAATTTGAAGTCAGAAAGAGTGGTTTCCTAAATCTATGCATCCATTGATTTAAATCCCAACCGGTGAAGGAGAAGCACACTTCAAAAATAATAGTTTAGTGACAGCATGAAAAGGATGGGTTTTCATTCTCCTACAGTTTTTGTGTACTCTCCCTATGAAACTCAAATATACAAGCCACATATGGCTTTTTGGAATTTCATTCAAAATGCCACTGCTTTACTGAACCTTAATTTTATTTTTTGCCTTTATAATTCCCAGATGTCCCCATCTGTGAAACGGGTTCTTTTATTAGTAACAGCTGTGCCAAATTTTGAGAGTGATTGCCGCTGTTAACGTCTCCCACAGGCAAATTCTTGAAACAGTTGAAATGTCCCTAAAGAGGTTATATCGTTTGTATCTTTCTGTTCTCGTTTTTGCAACAGGCAACTGTGACAGGAGGGCATGCCGTGTGAACCGCCTACCTTCCCACCTATAGTTTTATCTCTCCACTACCATATTTGTTCCAAGGGTTTGTGAATATAATAAATTTCAGGGAACAAGTGAAGTCAACTCAGCCTATTAAGTTTCATTTTCTTTTAACACTCTTATCCCCTCAGGACACCATTTACTGTAATTGTTTCTTAAATGATCCCCTAGTGTTTAAGTTTCAGCGTCTTTGCTTGTGAAGGCCCTTCTACCCTCCCATGCTATGAAGGAGAAGGCGACACATGACAGCTGTTTCCGATCTGTATTCTTTACTTTGTAATTATCGGCATTGTCCTCTTATCTGTTCTTTAAGGGAGAGAAATTGATAACTGCATTTGCTGTTAACTGTATGGCTGAAGGTTTTATGTACCTAAATCGAACTGTTCTCCAAATGTAATAGGCTATAAATCTAGTCTCATATTCATCCCCCTCTCCCTGCAACTCTTTGTTGCATCCATTGTTTACTGCCCTTTGGTTGACCTTTAGAGTAGGTACTTCTGTGAATCCTATACTAACAACATGTTCCCTGCTTGCTCCGGAATTTCATCTTCCTTTGCCTTGTGACCAGAATGACAAGTAGGTGTCCAATGAGAATGAGAAGTAGAAATCCAGTAGTTGTGGATATTCATCTAATATCTCATCTGTACCGGACTGCATACAATATCATCAGCAACATATTTGTTAACCTATGTATTTAAAGCAGGGATGGACAAAATGCTGTCCCAAAGTGTGGGAACTGGCCATTGGCTACACAGCTGAGGACTGCTGGGAGCTCCAGTCAAACAACATCTGGAGGGCTGCATGTTGCACACCCCTAATTTAAAGTGCGTTTGGACTGTTTTCCAAAGGGGAAAAAATCTTACCGGGTAGCTTAAAGGTAAAAGTAAAGGTTCCCCTTGACAAATTGTCCAGTTGTGTCCGACTCTAGGGGGTGGTGCTCATCCCCGTTTCCAAGCTGTAGAGCCAGCGTTTGTTCGTAGACAGTTTCTGTGGTCACGTGGCCAGCACGACTAGACACAGAACGCTGTTACCTTCCCACCGTGGTGGTACCTATTTATCTACTCGCATTTACATGCTTTCGAACTGCTAGGCTTTGCGGTTTAACCTGCAGCACCACCACATCTCTTTACCGGGCAGCTTAGGCACTATTTTTTTTAAAAAAAAGATGCATTTCATGCCCACAGACTCTAAAAGGAAAGGCACGAAAGGAAGACAGCATAAGGAAGAAAGGGGGGAAAGGTATATTGGCCATCACGTGTGAAAATAGTCATTCTTATAACAACCCCCAACATCTGTTCATGGAGTTTTCTTGGCAAAGATACTGGAGTGGCTTGCCAGTTCCTGCTCCAGGTGGATCGCGTTTAGTCAGAACTCTCCACTATGACCTGTCCGTCTTGGGTGTCCCTGCACAGCATAGCCCATAGCTTCTCTGAATTACTCAAGCCCCTTCGCCACAACAAGGCAGCAATCCATGAAGGGGATGTTGGGGGTTGTTATAAGAATGACTATTTTGGGATGTTGGGAAAGAGTGAAGGCAAGAGGAGAAGGGGACGACAGAGGACGAGATGGTTGGACAGTGTCATTGAAGCTACCAACATGAATTTGACCAAACTCCGGGAGGCAGTGGAAGACAGGAGGGCCTGGCGTGCTCTGGTCCATGGGGTCACAAAGAGTCGGACACGACTTAACGACTAAACAACAACAACATAACAACCCCCAGCTTGAATAAGGAGAGAGAGAAAGGAGAGGCCAAATGGAGCTGGTCATATATGTTTATATATGTGTATGTGTCTTTTATATATATAAATGTATATAAAATAAATAATATAATAAAAGCCATGTGCTGTCAAGTCAATTCTGACTTATGGAGACTCTTTCCATGATTTCCCAGGGATGCATTACTCTGAAGTGGTATAAGAATAATCATGTGCTGTTGAGTCGAATGGTCTACCATTCTCTTCTTCTGAGATTCCGCAGCTTGCCCAAGACCACATAGGGAGGTTCTACTGACCTTGGGCAAGCTGCACAGTCCCAGGGTACCTCCACAAGAAGGGAATAGTAAACCACCTCTGAATACTCTATATCTAGAAAACCTTGAAAAGGCTCACCATAAGTTGGCATTATTTTTGTACCATCATCACTGATGAAGAGATTTTGTATCTTGAAAAGCCTGCAGAGAGGATTCAGTAGCTTTTTAGCTGTGCACATAGACACATGCATATCTTGTGTTTCATTTTTGTTCAACACAACAAGCCATGTGCTATTACTGTGACACGACAAGCTATTAAGATGATAATGTTCTGCCCTCTCCAGTTAGACTTTTGGCACTATTTTTTGACTAGACATCCTGACATGACATAATGAGGATCTGCAACAGTCAATTAAAAACACCTTCATTTCACAGCATTTGCCTGCGAGCCCTTTTTAGAATCTTAAATTGCAATGTGATTGATAACTGCAAGCACTATGGGAAGTAACCACACTTGCAAAGCAGACGTAGAGCCATATGGAGAGGCTGTGGGCAAAGTTTGGTGAGCCATGGGAAGAGATGGCTTACTCAGCTCTGTAAAGTGGGCACAAGTTCACGCCAAGAACGTTTTTAGATGTGAGGGGGAGGAAAGGAGCAAAACTGCAAAAGGGGGTTTGCTACCTTCTCAAATTAGGAAGGTTCAGAGCTTGGAAAAAAATCCTTTTTTGGGGGGGGGGATTAAAAAAAGAAAGAGCCTTTACTAAGCGCTGGAAAGGCCAAGCTTTAATTCCAAATAGAATTGTTAAGTTAGAATCCTAAATACAAATAAATCCTACTGAGTGTAATAGGGCAGGCTTTTAAGTAATCCCATGTTTAGGACTGCACGGTAGATAACCTGAATGGGTTTTTCTACCATTTTACTTTGGTAATGGAAATAGATTATCCAGTTTTAAAATTAGCATGTTACCATGTAATTAGATGGACTGGACTCTGGGCCTTCAGCAGAGATAACAGTGAAAGCAGATTGAGACAACTAGAGGAAATGGCTGAACAGGAACAGTTAGGTCATTTTTATCACTCTGTTTGCAAGCAGTGAAAATGTGTGTTAGGCTGTGCACCTCTTCTCTGATTTCAGTCGGAGGTCAGTTTGGCACTTCAGAATATCCTGCTTGTTTCTGGAATAACTTGTGCCAAAGATCTGAACTGATCTGTGAATTAGTACAGTCAATGCTCTGGAAAACCAGAATGTCTTAAAGGGTTTTGTTTAGTAACAATGATGTTAACTGAAATCTGGAGACATGGTAGAGCTGAAAGAGATATTAAACCTGCCAAATTTCAAACAGTTGACTTCAGGGGTTGGCATACCAGGCACCTTTAAACTCTTCTTTAAAAACAGACAAAGAAACAAAGAAATGAACAACTAGGAGGGTATAAAGATTTGCACCTTAGACCCAAATCAATCTGTAATTTCACTTTGTTATGCCCTGGAACAGAATCTGGCCACTCTGCTTCAATTCAGAGTGTTTACAAACCAATCTGAATTAGCCTGATGTGAATCAGAATTTGTAATTCCTGGCACAGAGCCCATGGTTTTTCCATTTATTTGAAAAGGAGGCAAGGTGGGGCAAAGGTTTGGGGCCAGGATTTACTGATAACCATGGCAGTGGTGGCAGCAGCAACATCTCCTTGTGGTGGCATTCAAATCCTACTTACCCACCCACTGGCAGGTGCCATTATGTGCCCCCAAAGATCCCTCTGAGTGATGCTTCTTCATTATGTAGTACATAATGAAGATCTATAGCCTTTGGAGACTCTGATTGTATCCAGTGTTGGCTGGAGGCCCTTGGGCTATGTGAGCACATGTACATAAGTTGCATACCCTTTCTCCTCTACACACAGCTCAGTGCTCCCCCCCCCTTCATGCTCTCATAAGGGTCTTAATGAGTTCCATGCTGCAGCAGTCACCAATGACACTGACGTGCACACGCTGTTACCAGCAGCAGGAAAGCAGCAGTCTCAGGAGCCAAGGAGCATCTGGCATGTGGGGAAAGTTGGTGAAGTCCCACTGAGTTCAGGGAGTAGATGAGGGGTGCAGGGCCTCTTGGATATAGTATCTCAAAAGTGGGGTCTTTGCATGTGTAAGTGATAAATGCTGGTAGTTGCTGTTCCTGCTTGTGAAATGCAGGCAGTAGCAGTAAAGAAAGCAGAAGAAAACAAACACCCACCCACCCCAATAATCTTTTACCTTCAGACCCCTTTCCAGATTGAGTTTGATGTTCTCCTTGAAAAATGTCGGGCTAAACACCAATAACATTTCCCAAAACAAATGCAATAAATAACAGTGAAGGAGAAAATAAAAATCTTCAGGGACTGGCGGCTTGCTTCTGGAGGATGGGAAAACAGCCTTTTAAAAATCTCTCTCAATCAATAGCTACATAATGGCATAGTTAAGTGCAGAGCCTGGAACATTACGTTTTGAAAGGAACTCATTGCAGCACGCATTACTTCTCAGGAGCCAGGTTGCCATTATTGTTATCATTGCTCCGACTGGACAAGTAGTTTTGTAGTATTGTGCACTATAAATATGACACATGTTCCTTACAAAGAGAGAAATAACTCTTTGGTTCCATGCAGTGGTCAATTCTGATATTGCACCTTGGGATTATTTATGAGAGAAAAAAAGCAAAGGATACTTCCCTTGTTTTGGATTGATAAGAGAATGACACCAAAACTAAAAAATTTCCATCAAAATGCCTCTAAAAGGTCTTTAAATGTCCTTTAAAATTACTTTTTAAAAAACTAGGTACTACTCCTGACACCTAAATAATATAGATGTTATTAGTCACACCTGCTTGTTTTAAGGTTCGGCTAGTTATATAGAGCCACATTACTTATCACCAATTACTTTCAAGTTCTGCTGGTAAACTCATTGTTCAGATGGGAGTCACCAACTTTTAACTGGCATTACCAGAGATATTTGTTGGATTGGATTTATTCAGAAATACACATTACAAAAAGAGCTTGACCAGTGGGAAAAGCGTTGCTCGATAATACAGCATTACATTAGTGTGCATGGAACCTTCATTTCGATTCAGCTTCCAGTTAACTGCAAATAACCAAGAAAAGACTCCAGTGTGGAAAAAGCCTTTGGAATTAAGCTGGAATGTTGTAGTTTGACAGCTTAAGCCGTCTAAAAAGCCTTAGATATTGTATATGAACAATGCTATTCTGAGGTGTTTGCAATAGAATACGACTTTTAAAGGGCACCAACTGGCAATGAAATGACTGCTTCTCACGACTTTCAGCTGCCTTCCGTGGCTCTTGAAAAGCTCTTCCTTAATCTCTAGTTTATCATTTGCCCTCTAATACCGCTTATTCCTAAAATAAACAAGCTGTAATTCTTCTGAGAGTCCTGAAAGAAACGAACAGCTTGCAAAATCCCCACCAGAGTGCAGAGTAAGCAATTAAAATAAAAAGTTGTCCCTATTATTGAGCAGGACCTGTCATGCCCTGAAACACAGAGCCATGTGTACCGTTGTATAACATCTGCCACTTCAGCTAAAATGGGAAAATCTTCAAGATTTAGTGAGAAAAATGTCCAATCCTGCAATAATAGTGCTCTAATAGTGTGCTACTCCCCTGCATCACTGCCTCTCCTCCAGCTTTTCCTGTCTCTGCCTCTTCTTCCTCTTCTCCTCACCCCTGTTTCTTCCTACCCTTTTCCTTGGCACTTGGTTGCCTCTCCTCTTCTTTCTCCTCACACGTCCACTTCTCCCAGTCTTCTGCCCCTTTGGTACCTCTGTCTTCTCTTCCCCCAAACTCTTGCTGCTTCTTCCTCCTCACATCTACTCCTCTGCTGCTTCTTTCTTCCATTTGACACCTCTGTTGCTCTCCCCAATAATTTCCCCTCTTCTTTCTTTCCATCCTTGGGCACCTCCACTGTTTCTCCCTGCCCCACACTTTCTTTACCCACCTCGGCTGCTGGCTTTTCTGATTTGCATGCCCTTTTCTGTTGCACAGCTCTGAGGACTTCACAAACATTTTCTGTGGGCCGTCCAAAGGAAATGACTGTACCAAACCATGGGTGATTTCCCTGCAAAACACAGACACTTCCCTGGCCAGCCTATGAAAAACTCCTGGTTCTGAGAGGCTTCTGAGGCAAACAAATATAAAACAATTGTCTCCAGACAGCTGCAGTAGTTCTCCAGTGGGGGGCAGTTGTAAGAGATGGTGGCATTTTTGCTGTCCTTGGTGGGCTGCTGAGTAAGTCAGCTGCCTCACCTTCACTAATAGCAGGGCTGGTAGGAGGAGGAGGTAGGAGGATAAGAAGGAGAAAGAGTTACCAAGTTAGCAAAGAGCAGCAAAACCTGCCCTATAGCATGAAGGGAGGAGAAGTGAATAGCCCCAGAGAGACACTGAGGACTCTTTGGACTGTTGTCTGCCTCCATGAGCTATTACCATTTTCAAGGTCACGAGGCCCTTTTCCTAGCCTAATGTAGAAAGTCCCTTTACATAAAGATGTTGTTGTGAATAATCACTGATTTATTTATTTTCAGTGTAAATAGCCTGGCTAGATGGGTGGTATAATAAATAAATAAATAAATGCCCATAGGAAAAATGGACAACCTCTGCAATATTCTTTTGCTTTTGCAGAAGAGTGGAAGGATCAGTTATATGTTTTTTATTTTTATCTTGTATTTTGCACAGAGTCTTATATTTTGTTGGGGGGGGGAACCCACACTTTATGCTTTTCACCAAACATGAGATATTTTGATTTTTTCCCCCCATAATGTAAGATTTTTGAGCAAAATACTTTTTTGGGGGGGAAAAACAGTTCTCTGATTTATTTATTTTTTTGCAAAAAAGCCACAAAATAGCGATAAGAAAAAAGAATGCCATACATGAAAAACGTATGTCATTCTTTTTTCCTATCACAATTTTAGTCAGTTTGTTTGTTTTGCATCTCCTCCTTGTCTCACCCCCTGCCTTCATCTCCTCATCCCCATCTTCAGAACTGTGTGCATCAAAACAAATGACAGACCTGTTATTCTGAACTGTGCATCTTTTGAGCTGTGCATCAAAGCAAATAACTGTTAATTCCTAAACACCCAGAGTGAGAGTGGTGGGTTCTTGTTTATTGTTTAAGGCTGTAATTAAGCCTCTCATGCACACTGCTAGTAGACAGTCACACTTCCACTGAATTACGTGAGCTTAACATGTTAATATTATCAATGTTATTAACACGGTATTTGTATTTTTACTGCTGGAGATGCTTGAGGGATTTTCTAGGGGGAACAAGAGAATATTTTCCTGCATTTTTCAAGGGTGCAATGTTAATGGTAATGCTAAGCTGCTCATGAAAATCAGCCCAATGTATTCATTTCCTGGGCTGCAGTAACATTTGACGATAACAGCCTGATACCAAAGCAAAGTAATGAATAATGCAGTGAGTCTCTTTTTAAAAGCAATATTCAAATGATGTGCATGTGCTTCACATCAAAGGGGTAAGATGTTGAAGGGGTCCTTTTGCTTACCTGAGATCCAGTTTCCTTAGGAAGAGGTGCTTCTGTCATACAAAGTTTATCTATACAGGCTTTAATGCCACAATAGATATTTCTGTTTCCCATCAGATTTCCAAAGAACTGATGGTGCCCCAGGATTTTAAGCTGAGAGTAAAGTCAACTCTTTGTCTTTGTTTGGGATTCAGTTCCAGCACATCCTGTTTACTAATAATTATGGGCCATCATGTCAATTTTGACTTAAGCTAACCCTTCCTCAGGTTCTAGGTATATAATACTCAAAGTAGTTTTCCATTATCCTATTCTGGGGACATCCTGGTATTGTGCAGCTTACCCAAGGCCACACAGGTTGGCACTACTTCATGAAAGCACAGTGGGGAATGGAACACCCAACCCATGGCCCCACAGATAGATACCTGAGATATACCTATCCAGCCAGCTCATCCTGTTCACTAATTCACCTGAATTATTTGTTTTCATCCCAGGCCAGATTGTGTAAAGTTAATTTAAGAAGTAATTAGTTACTGTTATAGTTTGAAAGTCCCGCAAAGCAGTTGGTTGCCCAAAATATTATAGTTGCAATTTTAATAAAATCTTTGCCTTCTCATTTCTCAAAGTACCTGTTTTGGTACTTTGAAAAGATCTGAATGCTACAAACTGCTGGCCACTGATACAAAATACTCTTGCCTTCTTCTGTCTTGTCAACCCCATGGCACCCACATAACAGAGCATGAAGCAGCAGTACTAGATAAGCTGACACTTGAAAAATGTAATATTCCTCCCTCACCATTTAGTGAGAACAGACTCCTGTAACTATAAACTAAAAGTTAAGTTGCACTGCAAAAGGAATGAAAGGACCCCTTATTAAGTTATCGTTCTGAAGGAATTTAGTTCTGTGATTCTCAAACCTTGGTCTTCTAAATGTTTTGAACTTCTACTTCCAGATTCCTTAGCTATTGGCCACATCAGCTGGAACTTCTGGGTGATAAAGTGCAAAAGAACTGGAAGACAAAGGCTGAAAATTACCAGTGTTGTTTTATCTTTGTTACAGAGGAAAAGAAAGTACTACAAATAACTAATTATCTGGAATTAAATATTTTAAACTTCTGTCTGAGACTCCACTAGCACATTCTTTGGAAAGTGAAAGCCCCCCTTTCACAGATTTAAAAGCAGTGTAAAACTGACCAACGTATTTTAGAAGAGTTCAGAAAAAATGCATCTCTCTCTCTCTCTCTCTCTCTCTCTTTCTTTCTTGGGAATCCCCCATCCAACATAATCTGTACTAGGTATACGTGTGCTGAGAGTTGTGGCTCAGAGTTTAACACATTGTTGTTGTTGCTATGTGCCACCACATTACCTCCAACTTACAGTGACCATATGAATAAGTGATCCTCAGAATGTCCTATACTTAACAGCCCTGCTCAGCTCTTGCATACTCAGGGCTGGCCCTTCCTTCATTGAGTTAGTCTATCTCATATTTTGGTCTTCTTTTCCTGCTGCCTTCAACCTTTCCTAGCATTATTGTCTTTCCCAGCAAGTCTTGTCTTCTCAAGATGTGCCCAAAGTACAAAGTTTTGTGAAATTCATTTTTTATTTTTTATTCTAGAGAAAGTTCAGGTTTCATATGATCTAACACTCCAGTTTTACAATCTCTTTTCACCCCAACTACAGACTCAAAATTTGGGGCAATCTTTGAGAGATCACTCAGATTAATGGGGCACACATTACTGTATTGTTTCTGTACTGGATTACTCCCCAATACTCTCCTTAGAAGTACATTTTGTGATAGAAAGAACTGGTGAGTGTCTAGGCACTCCTGATTTCCCATGGTTTCATATGAAAGCAATTAGCATGACAATAGCAAGGAAGGGCAGCTGTGGCAAGTACAGGCATTCATGGAACAAATGCTATAGCACCTTAGTAGCCAATAGGGCAGTACAATAATGTATGCTCCCATGTTCAGGCAAATATTGGCAAAGCCAAATGCAAATTGAAATTCTCTGAAAGCAAGGGGTGCTCAAACAGAGTGGAATGGCCACAGATCCTGATCTGGAATGTAAATGAGCAGAATAAAACCTTCTATGACTTTAGTGAAACAAGCACACTATCAAAGATTTGAGCTTCAGTGAATCACAGCACTGAGATACACAACTTGAGCACAAAAATACAAAACATGGTGTGATTAATAGTATTGCAGTGGACCGAGGCATTCCAGGGTTGAAGTGTTGGTATTTGTTCATTCACAGGGACAAGCTGTCACCTTCAGGCTTTCTTGTTCCCTTTGAGTTTAGAAACAAATCACAGAGTCACTGGGGAGAAAATGATTTCCCCGTCACAATAGATTGTTGGGGACCCCCCTGCAAATAGAGACCAACATAGCTGCCAGTACTCTTTGGGCTGCCCTTGAGAGTAAGGCTATGGGGACTTTGACGATGAGCATCTGCACTTTGAAATTAATCACTACACCACTGATGAATAATAGGAAGGAAAGGGGACAAGGTGAAAAGCAAAATCTTGGTGTATAAAGAAAAGATATATCGTCTATAGTAGTAGAAACAATCAAGACCTTATTGTATCATGATTTGATTATGGGTTTTTCGACATTAAGAAATCACTTTACTATCAGAGTAAAATCATCTGTAGTCACAGTGGTGAAATCCTGGTGGGTGTAAATTTTTTCTCCCTTTTCCTATTTAGATTCCTTTCATGTTCACTCACTATTCACCCAGAAGATCATTTTCTTCCTGCACACCAATGCTCTCTCTCTCTTTCCTTCTGTTTCTTTTTTCTCACCCACACCTTTTCTTTCTCACTGGTCTTTCTTTGCCTCCAAACTACTGCTAACTCAGCCTTTTGCTCTTCTCACTGTTCTCCCATATTGGGCAGGAGGATCCTTCACCTTTTCTGACTGAAGAATTTGGGTGGGGTGGGCCATGCAGGCAGAAGCACTGGACAGAGTTGCCTAGAGGCCTTGTGATAAATACAGCCAGGACTGACTGCAGTTTCCTCTCTACCAGCTGTGAAATGTTAGGGAAAAGGGGCTGTTAGGTGGTACAGTCATCTATAGATTTTTTGGGATTAGTTTTTTAAAGGACCAAAATAACCTCAAGGCACCCCTCCCCCAATATCCTCCTCATATCTATGTGAATTTTCAAATGCCCAGGCTTCAAGGTCTTGGAGCTGTGGAGGATGCACACACTTTGATTATTATTATAAATAAATTACTTTCATTCTTAAGAAGCGGTGTCTATTCTTAGCGGAAGCCAATGAATAGCACTAGATCTCTTTTACATAAGCAGAAATTACCTTCTCTAGCCTATTAGTGCAAGCATCTTTTAAATTGTGTGGTAGATCTTCCTGAAGTCCTCTCCTCTTGTGATTGCTATGTGATAAATGATGATTCTAACACTTTTCATATTTCTGTTCTAAGATTAACTGCAGGTATAACTCCATATAGCACGTGCCTCAAAAAGGTTCCCCAGAAGTACAAAAAACTAAAGCTGAAAGAATTCACAGGTGTATCAGAACTTGGCATGGGACTTTTGTATTCCTTGGATTTCAGCATCAGAATTCACTGAGAATTTCCCCAGCTAGAATTATTGGGTTTTAGTCAAGAAAATGTCCTCATAGGTGTTTTCAAGTTCTTACACATGGTTAATAAAGCATCCACCCCTAGCTATATTCATCCTGTGGAGAAGACAAGGAAATGGGTCAGCAGGGCTAAGGTCCATGAGAGTTCTGGGGACTGAAGAAATACAACAGTTACTTGAAGACTTAGTTAGAACATGAAAGTTGTTTTCTCTGTGTTTAGCAGCAACTTCTAAGACTACCTAGCAACTTCCTCAAAATCAGGGGTACACAGTTTGTGGCCCTTGGGGTCACATGTGGCCCTTATCTTCCCATGTTTGGCTTCCTGAAGATGGCAAGATCCAATCCACTTTGCCCAACAGCCCAGATGCTCAGCTGGTCGAGCTCCTGGATCACTCTTACAGAATGCAACAGGATTTGTGAGCAGATGTGCTTAAGATCACTTAATCCTTGTCCTGAAGGCACCTTAGTACTGAGCGCATGGTTTATAACAGCAGGCAGCAGCATGTCTGTTTCTCAGTTGACTTTAGTAGCAGCTCTACATTTTCACAGTGTCTATATGTGGAGACTGCAAACAGAATTTCCTTTCTAAGAAAACATTTGGGGTGGGGGGATGATGAACTAACAAGCAGCAATTCGTGACTAATTCTTTCTTCTTTTCCCCCATTTTGTTCCTTTTTCTAGCAGATCTTCCCTGTCACTTTTCTCCTTTGTGAGAAAATAGGTTACAATCTTATTTCACACCAATGCAATATCTTATCAAGAAAAAGGGATTCTGTTTAACAGTGACAATCCTTGCAACACTGTCAGGCGTGACTGTGCTGAATTGCCAAAAGGCAACAGGGTGAGTGGGGGCAGGAAAAGGGTCTCTTGTCACCTTTCCTCTAAGCCGTCATTCTATCTTTGCAGCAACAGCACCATCATCTGTGCCCGGTTTTGTTATGTGCAACTATGAGCCACTGGGGAGATTGGCCTCCTCTCTCAGTATGCCAACGGAACCAAGGATCTGAAAGTAATTGCTAAAACAAGGGAGCGAACTGCAGAACCCAAAGAACATTTATTCTTGGCTTCATTTACTGTCATCACTGTATTGGTGACGAGCTGCAGAAAATGGATTTAATGTGGTAATTTGTAATAAAACAAGTATTTCAGAGACATGCTTCCAAATGAATTTTTGCAATGAAGCATGTGTAATTTGATTCCACGTGCTATAACAGTTTTTAAACCACAGATGAGGAAATACTTTCCTGGTACGCCAGAAGTACTAATCACACACTCTGTTTCCCATGTTTGAGCTCTGAGTGGTGTTGCTTATGTAGCTAATATAGCACAAATGTAGAGAGGTATCCGTAGGACTGGGGAAAAACCAACACTTGCAGAAAAATAATTCTTCTAAAGTAAAAAAAAAAATCCTCTTATACCAAAGATGTTGAAACCTCTTGTTGCAGGTCCTACATACATCAATATTAAAACTGATATAAATGCACATATAATTTCATATCATTAGGAAGATTGATGGCTATGCTTCCTGAACAGTTGAAACACACTATCGCTTTTTTTATACCCTCAAGTGTGTCATCCAAATCCCACTGCACTGGAAGATACAGGTAATATATGTATTTGTAGCATGATGTGCCTTTTCAGTACTGATTACAAGCTGCCAGACATTTTGTCTGTGAACAAAAAATCAATCTGATGGGGCATAAAGCTGAAGTGTTTTCCCTGAGTTGATTATAAGAGGTCTCAAGACTTGCAAACATTCCTCTTAAATTGGGGGGGGGGGGGGAATCACACCACATGTAATATAATCTGAAGTTACCTATATATTCTAGAACCATTTTAGAGGGATTCATGTTAAAGAAGTCTTAAGGGAAAAAAAGATTTTGTTTTCTGTTTAGAGGTCTGGAAGATATTAGTCAAGAAGAGCGTTTTTGTCTAAGATGTCTTAAATGTGTACTGAAAAAATTTAAAGTGTGCATATGAGAAACTGTAATGTTCATGGAGAATTGTAATGTTCTTGGAACTTAGTTGCCCCAAGAGATATTTCTGCTTGAATATGGAATGGTAGTGCACATAGACACATACCATTCCATGTACAGAATCCAACTGGGTGGGCAGTAATCTCTCCCTTCATCAAACATCAGCATCCTGCAATATACCTGAAGTCAGCAGGTTAGCTTAAGGGAGAGCATGTCAGAACATCAAAAAGTTATTTTCTTGAATTACAGTTCTCAGACCCCACAGCCAGTATGCCCACTGGTAATATTTGGTGGCGGATTCTGGAAGTTGTCATCCAGAAAGCTAACTTTCTCTGACTCTGCACACAACACAGAATTAAAATCTGGAATTGGCAACCATAAGCCAATTTGGCTAACTTCAGAAAGGGATTGAATAGCATCATGGAGGACAATGATATCAGTAGATTCTAGTTATGGTAGGTCTTCATGATGTCCAGTTGCTTGGGGAACATCAATGGGAGAGAATTATTACCCTCAGGTACAGTTTATGGCCTTTCCACAGGCATATGGATGACCACTGTTGGGACAGAATGATGCTTGACTAGGCTTTTGGTCTCATCATATTGCTAATCTTTCTGCATTAGGATCAAAGCGAATTTATAAATGAACACAAGTGAAACTGACAAGGATCAGAAAGAGACTGTGTCTTGTACTCCTACCCTGCTACAGTAGATAAAATGGCCAAAAGAAAGACAAGTATTTATTTCATTCCAGGTTCTTTCCAGGGGAGGGGGAGAATGTCCTCCTTTCATTTTTGTATTTTCGTGCACCAGTTCTTTCGTTTTACACAAAAGGGAAAGCCTCTTTCACATTCTTCCATTTAAAGTGTCCCATATCCTGGCATGCCAAAAGCCCTAAAGAACCCTTAAAAGATATTCCAAAACAGCAGAGGCAAGGCATGAAGAATCAATGTATTCCAAATTCGGACAACAGAAAATGAGAAACAAAAATAATCAACCTCCCCCCTAAAAAATATACTCCCTAAAAAAAAAATACACAGTAAATCAATCAAATGACTTTTTTTTTAAAAAAAATCAATCAAACAAACAGGGAAAGCATTCCCCATTTGGGGGGGAGGGGAATAGCAAAATAAAACAAACAAATACATCCCCATGTCCCAAAAACCAGTAAAGCAAGCAAGCCACAAAATATAAACAGCCACCCCACCCAAACTGCTACAATAAGGGGAAATTTATCTGCCCCCAACACTTAATGCCTTATTTTCTTTCCTTTAAATCCAGGAGGGAACAGCAGGCAGGGCGGGCCTAGGTAGCAGGAAAAATAATCCAAGAAAGCAAGGGCCGAATCAAAGAAAGGAAAAAAAACAATCAAAGGAGGCACATTGGCACAGGCAGGAATGAGGGAAAATTCCTCTAAAAAGCAAGGGGGGGGGGAGGCCAAAAAAGAAAGGATACAAGATGGAGGCACAGCAGCAAGCAGGCAGGCAGGAAGCAATCCAAGGAGTTCAGCACAAAGTAATGCCACCCATAAGGAATGATTAACACAAAAAGAACAATCCTTGCTGTTCTCCAAGTTCAAAATTCCCTGATCCTCCTCTCCCTAGACATTCTCATTAGGTGCTAAAAGTTTTCATTGGTCAAACTGGCATGTCTTCACAATAACCCTCACTATGCTATTGGATGAAAGAAATATGTTATTTGACATACATAAGGTGAAAGAAAGGTTACATGAAAGAGGAACATGAAAGAAATACACAACTTTTGTGTAGCTCTGCTTCATTTATATGAATCAATCATGTCTTAGAGACTCTCTTCTGGGAATCAATATAAGAACACAAACATGAATACAAAAGTCTCGTTTTGTGTTTTTTCCCTTTCATTACACATGAAAGTCCCCTCTCTACTGTAGACCCTTAGAATTAAATGAATTTTGTTGGAATCATCTGTGAAGTTGCCGTTTTCCATAGCACCTTAGAGAACACCTGAAATCTTTCTGTAATTCTCTGTCTCATCTCTGTTCCTTGACCAAGCAATAGTGCTAGTATGTTAAAGGGATGTTTGAATAAAGTGGACTATAGGGCATGGTTTTAGTCTTTTATTCAAGACGCTTATAAATTGTAGATGGGCCCTCAAGATGAATTAATGCCTGAGCTCACCTTTCCATGGGCAGTCTTAATTTATGCACTGTTCTCCTCCTAAGAATAATTTTGCTTCCTTTTTACAGTAAGTGTGGTTCTCATACTCACTTGGGGAACATCTCTTACCTCACTGACTGCTTCAGCAATACTTTGTTCCTGTCTCGCCGTTGCTGCTGCCAGAGAAGAGAGGCTTAATGAAATTCAAGAACTTTTAATGCATTCATCATATTTATGATCAAAGCCGGCAAAAGAAAATGAAAACATTTTAAAGAGATATGTTGATAGGTTTCGAATCAGTCATATGGTCAAATATGTTTTGCTGCAACAAGAGTCATATCTATGGGACCTCTGTGGTAAGTTCTTGAAAGGGAGATGGATACATCTTGCACGGGTTTAAAAGATAGCTTGGCTTTTGCTGGAGAATGCATGCCTTTTCCTATATCTTGGCAAGAGCTTCTGCACCTGGAAAGCATACATTCAATGGGCATAGCTTTTCCAGTACTTTTCCCAATACAGAAATCTAGTGATGGGGAGAATGTTATCCACTGCATTAAGAAGGCAGGTGCTCCTCCTGCAAAGGTCTCAGCTGGTAGTAATAATGAGAAGGAGCATGGTGTAATGCAGGGGTTGTCAACTTGAGGTCCTCCAGATGTTGCTGAGCAACAGCTCCCATCATGGCTTACCATTGACTGCCGTGGCTAAGGCTCATGACGGTTGCTGAAAATAACATCTGGATCACCCATGGCATAGTGGTTAGAATAGGACTATGAGAGTATGGGTTTAAACCTTCCCACTCCCCTCTGAAATTCACTGGAATGCTTTGAACCAGCTGCTATTTCTCAATCTAGCCTTACTCACAGGAGATGAAAATAAAATGTGTGTGCATGTTTCCAGCCTAGGTTTGCTGGAGGAAGGGTATGATATATTGCCAATATTACATAAGAAACTAGAAAATGCATATAATTAACACAGAAAAAAAGTGTTATTCATTAGGCTAATAGATTTACATAAATTTACATAAATTCCCAAGGAAAATATGCTTGCAAATAGTGTAAGTCTGTAGTTGCATTCACTTCTTGGACTTTTTCTCTTTTTTTCACCTTCGTTTTTGTGTTTGAACTGGCTACAGCGGTGAGGGAAATCTATGTCGTTCTCAGTAAATATCATCCTTAATCTGATTTGGCTCACAGAGAACATGGGATGCCTTTGGTGTTCAATGTGTTTTGGACTAAAATTCCCACAAGTCCTTACCACTGGCTAAACTGGCTGAAGCTTTTGTGAGTTGCAGTCCAAACATATGGGAGCTGAAGGATTCTCTCAGCCTGATACAGGAGAAAAAATATTTTGTAATAGCCAAGAAAAAGGGTATAGTATGTTGCTGTCATGTGCTGTCAAGTCATTTATGGTTCAGCAATCCCATTAATTAATGACTTACAAAAGAGCATATCTTTAGCCCCTGTAGCTTGCAAACCAACAGCCGTGGCTTCCTCCATTGAGTCAGACCATCGTTTCCTACTGCCTTCCAATTTTCCTAGGATTATTGATTTTTCCACTAAGTCTTATCTTCTTATGATATGCCCAAAGTACAATAACCTCAATTTATTTCTAGGGAGACACTCACTCACTCTCTGCTGTGTCCATGCTCTTTGTCTTTTCTTTTCTTTTCTTAACAAGCTGGAAACAAGACTGAAGTGAGAACTTCCTCCTCTCTCTCTGACAATTCCTTCTGTTTATTTTTCTTTAGTCACCTAGTTGTCCTAGTGCAAGGACAGCAAGCCTTTAAAAATAGAAGGAAGGAAGAAAGGAAGGAAGAAAGGAAGGAAGAATCTGAAGGAGAAGGAAAGAAGCAAACAAGCAGATTCAGGCACTGGGTGTGGGAAGGAGAAGATTCAATTGTTTAACAAGCTCTAAACAAAGCTGATTTCCTACCCTTTCTCTGCTGACTCCTGTGTGGTTGGCTGAAGCAAATTAACCCAGGGAAACCCAACTTCCCAGGTGCTTCACAGCAAATCTATTTGCATATTTCCTGCTCTGTAGTCACACCCTTAGTTGCAGGTGGATGCTAGGAACTGGGCACTAGAAAGAAACAAGGCATGCTGCCCAATGACCCCCAGTGTTAGAGTTAAAGGAGAAGCATGTAAGGTCACTTTTTTTTCCCTAACAGAAATAACATGTCACAGATTATTTTCTGGTGGCATTGTAGACCAATACACAAATGGGAATTTATTTAGGAAAAAAAGGCTAGGAAAAAGAATATATATACAGTATTTCTTTGCATTTGTGTTGGCATACAGTTAGAGCACTAAAAATCTGCTGAGTCAGAAGGAAAATGAAAACACAAACCCAGACGCAGGCTAAACAAATCATGCTAAACAAATCATGCAGAACCTATCTCAATAGACCAAGTTAAAAAAAAAAATCAAGGGCCAGGCATAACATTAATTTGTGGCTTAGTGGAATCTTATTAATTTTTTCCCCTTTTTAGTAAGTGGAAGATGATATAAGTTAAACTCAGGAGTGTGCTAATATATCAATGAAGTCAGACCCTTGTATAGTGAGATCAACAGGTCTCAAAACCATGCCCTCATTAGCCCAGCTGCACTTTGGAGTTTTAACAAACTAGCACTGGACCTGGGAGATACTAAGTCACTCTTCAGCCATGTCACTGTAAATTCAATATAGATCATTTTCAGGATGTCTTCCCCGCCCCCAAGCATTGCAAAGGTGGTGTGGTGACTCAGGGAAAAAGGCAACAATTCAATGGTTCTCAGATATCATCTATGAAAATGACATTAATGATAGCAATGTATGGATTATAATGTACTATGGAGTACAATCCTGAATATGTTTAATCAGATATAAATCCCAATAAACTGAACTGAGCTAATTTTTTTAGTGAAGATGTTCTCTGAATGTTCTATGTCACTACTTAATAATAAAAAGCAAAGAATGGTTTCAATTCAGTTGTAAATCACACCTAGAGTAGGCCCATTGAATTGGTGAGGATTTGCTAAGTCAACTCCTCTGTGAGTTTCATTCCCATTGATACAATGGGCCTACTCCAGTTGCAATTTACTCCTGGATTTCATCCAGTGTTTCATAAGTTTGATTCCGTACACTGTTGTAAGCAATGGAAATATCAACTCTTAAAAATCATGACTGTATTATCCCTACATGAACAGTAAATATTGTACCATAAGTCTATAATTTTATACCTGCTGAGAAAACATAAGAGATTGGTAGCAGTAGTTTGTTTCATTTGTTTTACTCAACCAGTTTCATTTGTTTTGCTCAACCACTTGACTTTTCGTCTTCAGTGTCCACTGAATTTTTCTTACGTGATGTAGCTCAGAATCATGCTACAAATGTCTGCTGCTCAGTTGAATGCCTTAATATGCATTTCTGCCAGTAGGTGGTGCAAGTATTTTTTCCTATGCTGTCAACAGTCCCTACAACTGTTAGGCGTCCAGATATCCTGTTGATTAAGCCCTACTGTCACCATTACTATCTAACTGAGTGTATCATGATGCTATTATGCCATAATGTGCAGACAGGTTGTAAATAAGTTGAGAGGGCTGAAAGAACTGGAAGAGATTGTTCTGTTTATTTAGTCTGCCACAATAAATACAGCAGAAAAAGGACAATAAAAGCAAAGACTCCTAAATACTGCTATTTAATGAGCCAAGTTTCAAGCTTCAAATTGCAGAACAATGGCAACTTGCAGAAATTGTTTTAGGAGATGTTGAAAGTGAAACGGAATAGGCATTCAATCGTGAGCAGAATTAAGTCTCGCGTATTTCAGTAAACATTGCTCTCAACTAAGATGCCTAAAACTGTATCTTCAGTTTGGTCAGCAAGAGCAGGAAGTATCGCTTCAGGCATCTTGGTAAATTTAGTCAGAAAATGGATCTCAGCAATGTCCATTATTTTCTAGACTAGAATCATGCCATTTCTTTTCAATGCTTCTACATTTATTGTGCACCACAATAAAGACCCGCAGACCACTACTTATCAAGTGGAAACATGCCACGGCATGCCTGCAGCTCTGTGTGGGAGCAGTGCTGTAGTGGCATATTTTTAAGTTGACATAGGTGGCCAAAGAAGCAGTTCCAGAAATTTTCCTTTCTTCCACCAGGAGCAGGACATTTATAAACAGAATAGTCCTCAGTTGCCCATTCAAGCTCAAACAACTCTGAAATTAAAAGAATAGCTCAGAACAGTGTATTGTTGCTGGGGCATTTATTCCTTTTCAGGTATGCGAAGAGGTCAGAGGTAGAAGGGGAGAGATATCCTATCTCCTCTGACATCATCCTGCCAATCAGAAATTTCTAATTCTACAAACGCTGCAAGTGCTGGACATACTATACAATTTACCACAGATCAAACCAGATTAGAAATCTGAGGTGGGGGGAGAGGGTTAGCAAAAATAGTCCTTATGCCTCAGCTTGATGGCAAATAACATTTTGCATGGCTTTGATAAAAAGAGAATTGACTGGCTAATGCTACCTATGTCTCTACTCCTGCTTTAAGTTTGATCTTACGGTGCTCAGATTTTCATGAATGTGATAGAGCAGAAATTCGGCTTTGTATTGGGAAGGATATTTGAGGAGAGATGTATGGGACGGCTCACACATTCATCACTCTTCACAGAAAGAGAGAAAGAGAGATACAGAGAGGCAGCCTATTTTGCAAGACCAATAATATTGATTCTGTCACGCCTCACTATGAGCCAAGGCACACGTGCAGAAAAAGTACTTGGGACTGTACCAGTTCAAAATGCAAACCTTTCCAGAGCAGGAGTAGCTTGTGTGTTGGGGCAGAAGTGAACCAAAGAATAACTCTATGTAGGGGATGGAGAGAGGAGAGATCAGTGGACTGTTGATGTGAATTCTTCACGCTAGATGTAGCTTACCAAGTAGCATGCATTACAGGTGGACACATCACACACACACACACACACACACACACACATACACACACACAGAGAGAGCGAGAGAGAGCGAGAGAGAGAGAGAGAGAGAGAGAGAGAGAATGCTATGTTCAAAAAGGGAACAAATTTGTGATAAAGTTTTAGGCTCCTGTTTAGAACTTTAGAAGTCTTTAGATACATATAAACTGTGTCTATGACTGGTGCAGGCTCCTCCACTGACCAGAGTGAGGCAACTGCCACAGGAAGCAGTTTCTGAGGGGCAGCTGTGACAACCCTGGCCATTCCTCTTGATGATCACAGGTATTCTCATCATTTTGACTCCCTTAGGTGTAGTGAATGACATTGTCCTGTCATGAACATTGAAGTAAAATTCAATTATCAGCCAAGGTTCCCCCTGCAGAAAAGGTACCATCCTGTCCTTTACCTCAGGCAGCAACATATAATTTGTTATACCTGCCTATCATACATGTAATCTACCTACCTTCCTTCCTTCCTTCCTTCCTTCCTTCCTTCCTTCCTTCCTTCCTTCCTTCCTTCCTTCCTTCCTTCCTTCCTCTTGTGCAAAATGAAAGGGTTGATATCAACAGGTGTTAGTATTTATTTCACACATATGGCAACAGCACAACGAGAAGAATACAAAACAGAACCACTTTTCTTCTGAGCTGCTGCCAGCTGTCTTTCCATTTCTTTGCTACTGTTGTTCTTCTTTGTCACTTTAGAAGGCTGAAGAACTGAAGCCCTATGGGCACAGCTTGATCAGATCCTACACAGAGATATAAAAAATGCAAAGAGATTGTCTTGTGCCCCTTTTATATAGAACAAGGAGCAGGGCAAGTAAAAGACTATACACTATGCAGTATAAATGCATGAACTGATGTGGAGAAGAAGAGGACGTTTGTGTAAAGGTTGTATAAAAACCTTGAAAGGGGCCATGGATTATGCTTTGCAAAAGTTCCTAGATTTAGGGTCTTATGCTTCCAGTTAAAAGAGTTGTGAGTGACGTGAAAGACACCAATTAAAACCCTGGAAAACTGACAACAGTCAGAATTATGAATGAGTGAAACATTTTGTTTCAGTTTGTTTTAGACATGTAATTGTCAAGTTCACTTTTTTCCCCACATTTGAGATGAAAATGAGCATGGGAGAAAATAAGATAATAATAATAACCATTCCTCAAGGCTCCTTTTTTTTTCCTTGAGAGAGGCTGCTAATCTTTAACATCAATATTGCAGGAAAATATGTTTCTGTCCTTGCTGGGAACAGCTGTAGCTATTGAATTACAAGCTGCACAGTCCCAGGGATGCTCCCAAATGAAGGGAATGGTAAACCACTTCTGAATAATCTCTACCTGGGAAACTCTGAAAAGGGTCACCATAAGTCAGAATTAACTTGACAGCAAGGTTTCCTCTAAGGTGTGTGACTGAGCAAGCATGCATGACTCCGCCTTCTTCACGCAACACGCCTCCTCCTCCATGCACCCACAACAATAGTTTCCAGCCCCTTTGGTTCTGGTTGTAATGGAACCCTGTGTGGGGGTGTGGAGTCACGCACGCAGAGGAGAGCAAAGTCGTATGCACGAGGGGTGGAGCCCAACCCAGCGGGGCTGAAAATTAGAGAGAATGTTGCCTGACAACACATGATCATGTTTAAAAATATCAAATATGGGAGAAAATGAAACCGAAAGATTTTATTATCTTATACTGGGCAAGACAGACTAACCCAATAATGGCCTGGCTCAGAATCAGACAGTTTTATAGATTTGTATGTTTCAGCTTTTAGGCCCAACACCCTGAGTTGCCCCTTCATGATGGAATCGGAACCTTTGCACCTATAACAAGCAATTTCAAGAAATAAAAATAATTTGTACATCAATAAATTAACTGGAATCCTACATTGGAGAAAAATGTTCACATAATGATCCTGAAAGCCATACTGAAAAATCAGTAAAAGCAACGCAGAATAACTCCTGAGTGGCAAATCAAAGTATTTGGCCACACAAATGGAATTTCATGGCAAATTTGCATTTTTAAAAGTGTTGTGTGGAAAATACCTGTGACAGTGGTATGGTAGACTGTATTCCAGTTGTTTTGAGCATTTAATGTGTAAGGGGAAAAAAAACCTCACAAAGCCCATAAATATTTAAACAGAGCTTGGAGAAGTTCCATTTTGGAATGTACATGCCTGAGGATCTCCTTGTCAGCATGGCCAGTGGCCACATGGCCTGGAGGAGTCTGGGAATTCTAGTCTGAAAATAATTTATCTGAGTTTGAGTTACAAACATATGAGGCTGCCTTACACAGAATCAGCATGTCAGCTTTTGTCTTCTCTGATGTGGCTGCAAAAAAGAACAATGATATTTGAGCCTGCATTAACAGAAGTATAGTCATCAAATCCTCTGAAGTACTAGTTCTCCTCTATTTGGCACTGGTTAGGCCTTGGCTTGAGTACTGTGTCTAATTCTGGACACCGCACTTTAAAATGGATGCCAAGAAACTGGAGGAGGGCAACAAGGATGATCAGGGGACTGGAAACCAAACCCTATTGAGGAAAGACTGAACAAACTGGGCATGTTTAGCCTTGAGAAAAGAAGACTGAGGGAAGATATGATAGCATTTTTCGAATACTTGAAAAGTTGTCATACAGAGGAGGGACCAGATCTGTTCTCATTTGTTTCAGAGTGAAAGACACATAAGAATGGGCTCAAGTTATAGGAACCAGATTTCGGTTGAATATCACGAAAAACAACTTAACAGGTGGAGCAGTACGACAATGAAACCAGTTACCTCAGGAGGTGGTGAGCCTTCCAGTATTGGAGGCATTCAAGAGAAAGTTAGACAACCATCTGTCGATATACTTTGATTTGGCTTCCTGCACTGAGCAGGGCGTTGGACTCAGTGACCTTACAGGCCTCTTCTAATTCCATCATTCTATAATTCTATGATTTACAGAGGCTCTCCAAGGACTTGTTTGTCTCTTGTGGTATTGTTGATTTCAGCATAATGCTTTTGGTGACAGTGGCAGCAACTGTGGCAATTTGCAATGATTCAGTTTTAGTCATAGCACCAGCATCAGCCCCATCAGTAGGCACTGTAAAATGGCAGAAAGGAAACATCTTTAGTTTCTGATCTAGTGAGTCATTTAAAACTTTGTTAACTGGAGACCTTTAAGCATGTATATTTTTACCCATTGAAATGAGGCAGACCTTCTACATGCCTAACTTTAGGTGGCTGACTTTTAGTGAAATAAAATGGATGCCTTGTTAATATCTAAAAACAAACAAAATATGTTGGGCTATGTCCAAATATTAGTGCCCAATGGGAGCAGATCCTGGGAACCAATGTGACTTTGCAATCCCATTTAAGAAAATCCCATTGATTCAATGGTTCTACTGCACTTTAATTCTAATAAAACATAAATATTTAAATCCAATTGTTATCCTTAACTGGAACAGACCCACTATATCAATAGGACTTTGATTCACCATGGTTTCAGTGGGCCTACTCTAGTTGGAAATGGCAGTTGGACGTAGGGCTTTATATTAGTTATACCTGTGTTAGAATAATAATAAAAAAGAAAGTACTATTTAGAATGTTTATGTTCATGGATTTACACTAACAAAGAGAGAATTTTAGTTGTGCTACTGACAGGTGAAAGCTTTTATGAAGCACCAGCTGGAGAAAAACTGAGGGGTTAGTGCTTTGTCTTCCTGGGCATAGCTTGTAAAATAATTCACTGCAGTACATTGTTTTGATAACATGAAGCAATTATAAACAGTGAATGCCAGAAGGATAAGATTCTGATATTTCATTTTGAAAAACAATGTATGCACATACAAAATCTAAAGCTTATGGAAAGGCTAACTGTTTTGAATATTACCATATGCAGAAAGCTGCGCATTACTATTCTGCCTCCAAATAATGAATCATGATGTGATCCTGGTTGCTTAACTACCACATCTGTTATTTGGTATCTTAGATCATACACCACCTGCATATTTAGCAGCTTAAGTGATTTCTGGTCCCTAAATATAGTTTCATCATATGTGACAGGGCACAAGGGGATGCATATACAAAGTTAGCATAAATGGGATAAACACAGAAAAGCTGAGCTTTCATACTATCATATGTATGGATAACTTGGTGTTGGGAATGCATCCCCCCTCAAAGTTTCCCTTTCATTCTTCCGTTCGATGCATATCTTCCCCTTAATTAGGTTGTAAGCCTGCAGGCGGGGCCTTATTATTATTTTTAATGAATATTCAAAAGCTATTAGACACTTTGTATTTACCCAATTATCTTTCTTGACATTCAAAACCAACTGGAATCCCATTTTTCTTGCATTTCCGTCTTCACTTTTGATCCCCCTACTCTTTCTTTTTATGTATGCTGGGGTTCTCTTTTGAGTCAAAATGCCAGTGCCAGCAACAAACTCTAATGAAATTGGACTATCTCAGCTAGAAGGAACACTTTACAAAAATGGATGGCACGAGGAAGGGGTAATAAATCCCTCTTGTTCATTTTCCATGCAAATACAGCCTTCCCAAGTAGTCTTTTAACTCTCAGCAGGACTTAGATCTGGTGTCACAGCCTGCCTGGGGAAAAATCAATGAAAAAGAGAAGCATCTAGAAGAAGAGTGAATGGGCAGGGAAGGACTAAACATGCCACCTACCAATTTTCCCCTTCATGTGGACAGCCAATGCCTAGACTAGCCGGGGCATTCTGGAATCTGCAGTCTAAAAAAGCAGCTGTGCCAAGCTATGGTGCTTGGGTAATGGATCTCAAGCCTATCCAGAAAGTTTTGAGTGCTGCTGCCGCCACATTCACAACACGTAATGAAAACATAATAGCAGGCTCTATTATACCACCAGAGTTTGCTGTGCCAATTAAGTAGATTGTGGCAACAAATTCTGGATACTTAAAAAGAAGGCAGTAAATGATTTGTTATTATTCATTATTTTTCCTGCCCCAATAAGCGAGAGATTCTACCCTACGTGCCAGAACCACCTGGATGGCTTTGGAATAACTTCACTTGGGTTAAATGTGGTACTATTTGCTCTTCTGCCTCAGGCAACAAAATGTCATGAGCCATCCCTGTTCACATCCCTTGTGAAAGTACTATATCTGGAAGTGAGACCCCTGGTACAGTTACTCCCTTGCTGACGATGAATACTGTCAATCACAAAGCAAGATCTCCTCCTCTCCCCCCCCCTGACATTTTTTATATATAGACAGTTTGGGGGTGGAGTGGGGGAGCTATAGTAATTCGTGGAGACAACCCCTCTACACCCCTGTATTTCCAAGCTGCTCCTAAATGATTGTGTAGTCCTAAATACCCTTCACATGAGTTTGGAAAAATATTAATTTAGTTCAGACAATCCGTGGATCTGTCCAAATAGGCTTTTCATGATTCAGAGTTTGTGACTTGTCTGACCCTAATTCACAGCCCTCATGACATCACAGGAGCTAAAACCACCCCCAGTTCCACAAGAAGTTATCTAGATGAAAGTATAACTAGTCACATTAGCTATCAAGACAAAGAAGTGATCTATCTAATAGGCTAGCTTTCTCAGCACCTTCATGTATGGCAGTGAGATATTATTATGGACCACTCTTATTTGTGAAGATTCAACAACTTCCTTTGCTGCTTAAAATATCTTTGGCATTTCACAGCAAGACATGATGATAATCAATACAGACGTCCTTTCCTGTGGCAGATCAATAAGGATCTTGCCTTATTTTAAGAGTGACTGCTGGCTTCTGCTTTTGCAGAAGACCAAAGATGGCTGCATATCAAAGGGCTTGCCTTCTGATGAGATAACCAACTCGTCCAGACTCTGTCTAACTATGACTGCAAATGAGATTTAAAAGACATTGACATTAAAACATGGGAAGCACTGATAAGTGATATGAATATCTGGCACCAAAGACTTTGGACTGGCATACAAAAAAATATATGAGGAAAAACGACTCCCACTATTTCAGAGCAAATGCAGACATGGGAAGCAAAAAGTCAATCAGGCACCATTCTCTGGTGGCTGCCAACGTGACATGTGGTGACATCTGCTGATCCGGGATTAGCCTCTTCAGTCACCAAAGGAAATGTAATTTAAATTAATCCTTGTTATCCATAGGGATATGCATATTCCCTTTGTGGAAAGAAACACTAATGTTATTTATTTATTTATTTATTTATTTATTTATTTATTTATTTATTTATTTACTTACTTACTTACTTACTTACTTACTTACTTACTTACTTACTTACTTACTTACTTGGTCATTTGTTAAATTTGATTTATATCTTAGTCCTCTCCCTGCCCCCTAAAAAGCCAGGAGGTTTCTCAAAACAGAGCATTTTCTACACTTGTTCTTTCTCAGCAGTTAATAAAGATAGTGTATTTAATACCATAGTGACTGGTTCTTTACTCTTGTTTATGGTTTTCAGCTGATATTCCTTTCCTTATAGAGGAATTCTTAACCTTAACCTGCCACAGTGAACAACCTGTCAGCACTTTAAAGAAAATAAAAATGAGTCACACCTTAAATGAAAAGACAACACAAGAAACAGATGACACCTAGGTGAGGTTAACAAGATTTCTCAGAGTTGACAATGGCTTTCGCCTTCAACTCTCTTCTCCATTATAAAGAGCAATTCAACCAAATTAAAAACATGAAGACATTTTCTTTCAAGCCACACTGAGCAATCAGGGCTAATAGAACAACATTATCCTGAAGCAGATAATAATACCAATAATGAGGTATTACAGTTTGGAAGATTTGGAGGTGGGAGGAGATGATGCGCTCATTTAAAAATCTAAATGGGACAAGGTACTTTTCATGGATATCCCAAGATGGATCTAATTTTGGAAAAGAGGCTTCTTGTATCAACCTGAGATTGTGTAAAATCAGTGAACCTGTTTCCACTAGTGCATATGTACAACTAGCCACTGCATTAGTGTGGCATGGTGAAGCGCTTAGAAATCTTTTTGAAGGGTGGGTTTTTTGGAGGTGGGTGGGGGTGGAAGGCTATTCTGACTGGAAACTTGTGTTTCTAGGTAAATGCAATGAACCCAGTTCCTCAGTTGCCTGCTCAGCAGAATAACACTCACATGCTGTTTTTGGGATTTTTTAAAGACCCTCAGTCCCAGAATTCTTCAAGAATATGCAAAGCAGATTCCTGGGAGTTCTGGCCCCAAACACATATCTACAGATGCCTACATATACCTATATTTCACCCGCCTGGAACAGGAAGACTTCTGAGACCTGTTTCCTGTTAATGTACACACACAAAAAAAGGAAACTGTCCTGGAAGGTGTTGGAAGGTGTCTTTACATTACACTCTTTAGAAGGGTAATCCCAAAGCACTGCACATCTCACAAATGGAGGCAGCCAAACTTAAGCAAGACCAACCTTTAAAACTCCCCCAAAGAGGGGGAGCATCTTTTGAGTTGAGTAAAAGATTTGTGAAAATCAGCCTTCTCTGACCTGGTGCCTTTTTGACAATTCCCATAATCCCCCATGGGAGCAGGTTGGAGTTGGCTGGTAAAAAATCCAAATGATTCTTCATTAGAATCTCAGCTCTGTACTTCTTGCTGACTTGCAGTGCTGATCTTTTGCATTGAAAAAGGTGCTTGCTGTTAACGTGAGGAATATTCTCAGTCTCAAGTGTATGCCTAAAATCTTTCTGATGTTTGCTTAAGGAGTTCAAACAGGAGGCCTACAATTCTGAGAGAAAAAACAGATGCCACATGTTTTGATGTATTTTCATTTTGCCTCAAAGCTGAAAGGGCATCAGCAAATTGCTTTTGACTCCAGCGCTGTTTATCTGTAGAGATGATGAAATTTTGAAAGAAAATGCATTTTATGCTACCATTGTGGAGAATAAAAGCAGGCACTTAAAAATATGGTATATTCGTAAGTCAGATTTATTCTTTCACATTGTATTTGTGGAAACATAAACAGGAGAGTTGGTCACAGCACATAAGCCTGTTTTACAACCTTTCCTCATAAAGGTCACTAGTAATCCAAATAAAATGCAGTAACTTTATCATAGAAAAGTTCCTTTGGAAGGCTAGCTTTCTCTTCTCCTGCTTCTCCTTCTTCCATAGTTTTGTTCATCTTTTCAAGACATCAGTTCACTAACTGGATAAATAAAGAAGAACAAGCTAGTAAAAAAACACTAGTGTTTGGAAGAGAATGAAAAATACAGACATGGTTTAACAGAGAGATCTGCCTCCCATCAGCAGATCTCTCTGTTCAATAACAAAATATAGAGGAAGAGATCTACTCTCTGTTTTTCCAGCTTAGTAGAAAGAGAAGACCCAGAGAAATGTTGAAAATGAATGTGACATGATATGAAGTGGTTTTCAAAGACTGACACTTGGGAACTAAATAAATTTTATATCTGACAAATCAGTGTCAAGTAGTTGCTGTGGCTATTTTTAAGAGAGAGGGAAGTGACATTTTGTCAACATTTCGTATCTTTGACAGCTAAATTTCTCATCTAAAATAAATGCCAGTGTTTCCAGATGTTTTTGCTAGTGTAATGCTTTGATCCTTAAAGTGTGTCGTATTAGGACTTCGGAAACCAGGGTTCAAATCCCCACTTGGCCATAAAGCTCCTGGGGTTCCTCTTCGCCAGTCACATTTTCTCAGATGGACCAACCAACAAACTGCTGGATAGCTCAGTGGTTTAGATATCTGGCTGTAGAGCCAGCGGTTGGGAGTCTGATTCCCCACTGGGCCTCCTTGACAAGGACTGGACTCGATGATCCATAAGGTCCAGCTCGGCAGTTCCAAGATGATGATGATTGGAGGCAAGTCTGGATATAAATGCAGCAAAACCAACAAACAAAACATTCACAGAACAAGAAATATGAAAAAGGTCTAAGGTCTCACCCAATTCAGAGACTATGATCTCATCTTGGAATGATGGATTCATTTGAAAGACACAGTGACACAGTCATTGCTTATATTCTTTGAACCATCTGTGCTATTTAATGTTGCGTTATTTTCCGAGAGAGCAGGACTAGTCCCGTCACACAACCAGCTGCACGATTTAGCATAAGAAGCTACCTTATACCAAGACTACTGGTTTGTATAGCAGAATATTGTTTATACTGGTTTGGAAGGATTTCCGACAAAGGTTTCCCCAACTGTGCCTGGGGATGTGTCAGGAACTGCTGGAGGTGCTGTTACTTGCAGGCAGTCTCATTTGCATATTATACACATGATCAGCTCATGGTATGAATCATGTGCTGAGTTAGGATTTGAGTTGACCACCACACCACCCCTGCTAATTTTCCTACCCCAAATCACTTCCCCCCCCCCTCTGTAATAGGTTTATACTGTAGATAGGAAACAGAACATTTGGGTTTTCTTAGATTATGTACATGTAATGCAGGGGTGGATAGCCAAACATGGCATGGTCTTAACTGAAAAGCTATGGTGGTTGGAGAATGCTGGTAATTGCATGAGCTCTGTGATGCAGTGGTTAAACTGCAATACTGTAGTGAAGCCTCTGCTTACAACCTGAGTTTGATCAAGATGGGTAACCACTCAAGGCTGACTCAGCCTTCTGTCCTTCCAAGGTTGGTAAAATGAATACCAAGCTTGCTGGGAGTCATGTTGGGGTTTTTTTTTGCATAATTATCTTGTAAACCACCAAGAGAGTGCTCTAGCATTATGAGGTGATATATAAGTCAACAACAGCAACCATTTTTCCAAGTGCTGGTATTGATGGATTTGGTGCAGGATAAGCTGGAGCAAATATGGGACACCACTTCCCCTCTGGCCATTATCCATTGTGTGCCAGAGATTGAAAGAACAAATCCTGAATCTGCAGGCTTGTTTTGCAAGTTTTTGCAGATATACATTCAGCCACGTAACATAATAGCCAAGGCACAAGAGAACCTTTCCTTCTCTATGGTAGCAAACATGGACCTTCTGTATTCCTCAACAGCATCACTTTTCCTGGGAGCTCAGCACAACTGCGATGTAGTGACAGAAAACATCAGAAATGAAAAGTCACGGCAACCTCACCCCTTTGATTCAGTTTAAATTTTTAGCAGTCTTAGCACTCATTTTACACAGATGGGCTATTCAAGCCGCAGGCACCGTGTCTGTAAATCACTTGTGCTGTGCTAGCCAGAAGTTGTCTCCATTTACATTTAATTCACTATAATTTGTCATGTCTTCCTAGGTGAGAGGAGATTTTTTTATATACTTCAAATCATACCACTGAAAAAATGGAAATTAGGTGTGTTTTTCTCCTGAATTAACAGTGTTTGTGTGTGTGTGTTAATTTTGTTCCTACTGACTACTTGACTGAATTAGGTGCAGCTATCTGAGGACTACCTGTTGTCAACAACATTTTGGTATTTTTTGCTTGTTTGTTTTTTGGTAGAAAAATTAAATGTTTTGGAGATAAGCATATCAAATGTATACAGCTGAGTGGTTTAGGTCTCTGGCTGTGGAGCCAGAAGTTGGGAGTTTGATTTCCCACTGTGCTTCCCTAACAGGGGCTGGATTCAATGATGTTGAATCATCCCTTCCAGCTCTGCAGTTCTAAGATGATGATGATGATCCCTTATCATAGGGGATACATTGCATGCATTTCTGGATGGGCAACACATGGCCATTCTTATGTTGTTGGACTGCCCCTCTGAGCATCTGTCACCATTATCTAAGTCTGATAGTCCAGCAGTGGTTGGAGGACCACACCTACCCCAAGGGTATCCTATATTATTTCTGGTTTCTTTAAACCAGACTTTCTCAGTGTTGGGATATTGTGGGCTTTAACTCTCAGCAGCCTCGCTCAGCATGACCAATGGTGCAGAATCATAAACATTAGAGTGTAAAGCATTTTGAGAGCACCAGATTGGGGAAGGCTGTCTTAAGAATCACAAAGGAAGAATACATAAAAGCACAACCCTTAAGTGCCTAGTTCAAAGGAGAAGATTTCTAGAGATAGTTCTAGGGGTGGCCTTATAGAGCCTAACAGGCGGCAACACTGTCACTCCCAGGAAACACTGTACATTAACAACAGGAAGCAAGCTCTGAGACAGTCATACAGCTTTGGAGAAAGGCCCTGGTCCAGGTGAATGAAATGTAAGTCTCTCTAGGTGTCTGTAGATGTGGCTTTGTGATCTGGAACTGGTAGAATTCTGCCTGGAGAATTTCTGGAGAACTCTGGAAGTTGGAGTCCAAAGCAAAAACAAACACACACACACACACACAAATTTCACATCCCTAAAGAATTCTTTTCATTACTGTCATTGATCTCAACTTCTTGTTTTAATTATTATTCATTTTTTAGCCCATTTGAACTCTCAAGGTAACTGGTCTAGCTTATTTGAAAGGAAAGTATATATGTGGTAAAGATGTTTTCTTATGACTCAGTATTTAGACCATGATGGATGGCAAGTTCCTAAACTTTGGGCCCAGATGATCTTCAGCTACATGTCTCAGAAGTCCTAGCTACTACATGTAATGGTCAGGGCTTCTGAAAATGTGACAGAATTATGGGGACCCTGGATGCCATGAGTCCTGCATCATCTCCAGTCCCCCCCCCCTAAAATGGACAACTGCAACCCCTGAAGCTTCAGGGTCCAGAATGATCGATTTTAATATTCCTGTGTGTACTTTTTGGAGGGCTAGAAATAGGTGTTTCTTCCTAAAAAACAAAAACCTATTTCTGGTTCTGAGAAAGGGGGCAGGTGTCTTCCATGGGGTCTAACAGGTAAAAAAAGAAGACAGGCATGGTAGCCTGCCTCTGCTCTATCTTTTAGATGCTGTTTAAAGAAATTGAAGGAATGGTGTGCCCTGTTCCACCACTGATAATGCTGATGTTCAGCAGGTTTTTGTGAAAATGAAATTAAGGAAAATGTGTTTCCTATGATAAATGGCAAGTCACTGCTGGTTCTGACGGACGCCCGGACAGGCTGACAGCACAAGAAATATGTGGTGTAATCTATTCCCATATACAGAAAAAAGGGATCTGCACTGAAAACTTACCGAGATAATAATACAGCAAGGGTGGGGAAAAGCAACGGCTTTGTCCTTCTTTCCGGCAGCAGTATGGAGCCTGAGATGGCAAAGACTCCAGATATTTGAAATGCAGATCAGGCACTAGGAAGAAGGGCCAGATTCATTTTAGTGCTGTATGTAAAATAGATCAGCTGCCTTTGCAGATTGGTTCTTTGATATTTCACTCTTCCCAAAGCACACAGAGGGTTGCTTTGCCATAATACAGCCACATCCAGACGGCGGCACAAATGTCAATCTCAACGACATTTCATGTACACATTTCAGTAAAATGTCCAAATGTTTTATTTCAGCCTTAATTACATCAATAAGAAAGAGGCTGAAAGGGAGATAGCCAGAGAGGGAGGGGGATAAGTATTACATAGTTTGAAAGGTTTTACAGTATGACTCTCTTACAGTAAAGAACCCAATTGATTATGAGATTAATTCATCATGAGCCAAGTGATTAAAAACTTTGAAAATGGACTACTCCCCATTGGACAGATGAAGAGAAAACACTATTTGACTCCTCCTAGACGTTTTTAGTAGAATGTTGCTCTTCGATGTTCTATTTAAATTGTCCTTATTTGCCGTCCTTTGCATATTAAAAGGCTGGATAACAGGCACATTAGGGGATGGCTGATTATAGTTAGAGATCCAAAAGGGAAATGTGGAGTGTGTTGGCAAACCTTTGAATTTGGTTTAATGAGTAGTGGATGACAACTGTGCAATGAAAGTGAGGATTGAGATAGCCCAGCACAGCTTCCTTGAGTTGAAGAATATGCAGCAAAACCCTAAACTTGGATTTGAGAATGTGTGTTGTATGCCATTATGTATTTGCTGTTCTGTTGTACTGTCGGGAATTTTGGATGTTAGCACAGGCAGGATTTATTGCAGACGACTAAGAATTTATCAGAGCAAGAGGGTGACCAATGAGAACGTATCAAAGTGAATGAATAAAGGCCCCAAAAATCATAGAACATATAAAACGCAGAATGTTAGAATACTTTGAGCTTGCAATAAGAAACAAAAAGCACATGTTGTTAACAGCTGATTATTCAAAGAAAAATAAATGGGAGTGGGAATGAAGGAACGAGAAGAACTTACTGACTGGAGAACTTTGAGGACTAGTTTGGATTGCAACTCAACATTTTTTATTGCACAATGAGCAAAGTGATATCCAGTTTTCATCAGGAGAAGAACAGCATAGATGGAGAATCACTGATTTATCTTAGCGTGCCAAGGGAAAACTTAATGAATACCCAGCAGTAGCATATACATTAGTTGTGATTCAACAACAGCAATGTGATTGGCAGTTATCTATATCTTGGTGACCAAACAAAAAAAAAAAAAACAACAACCAAAAATCCCCCCCATGTCAAATAGCAATCCTTGAATGAATAATTAAGCAAAAATTTTATAGTACTGAAATATCTTTTGGTAGCTTATAAAGATAAGTTTTAATGGCATCTGTTCAGCAATTATTTTTTATCTTTCAAGAAAGATAGCTTGCTTAATAAAATGAAATTCGGTCCCTATCAGAGCAATGCTTTAAAAGAAATAACATAGTTTCATCAGCCTACAGCCACTAAGAGAGCAAAATATTCTATTGCCATCTTAATAGATGGGATAATTTTTTGATAACTTGTTCCTTTTCTTCTTTGATCAAAAAGAAAGATGTATTTATTTTATTGTTTAAAAGTGTGCAAGATTCTCACAGTACATTTTGAGAAGAACTAGAATAATCAATGCTTCAGTGACCTAATCCAATGAATACTTACTCCCAATTAAAATCTGTCCATGATTTTAACCTCATGTTAGTTCCATCCTAAACATTATGACATTTGTAAATTTGTGCAAATTCTTTAAACATGAACTGCAAAGAATTTTTCGCCTATTCACACCAGCCAAATTCAATAGCAAACCTATTTTTTGCATGGATGGGAATGTACTACATCTATCTGCTGTACAGATGTTAAGGATCAGAAGGGGGGGGGAAATGAGTTGGCAAAGCTAATTCAGTTTTAATGCAGTTTGAATGTATAAGGATTCTAATCCAGCTTTCTAAAAGATAGGCACTCAGCACCCCAGGCATGTATGAAGGAATCCATCAGCTTTGGTTTCTCCTATGTTTGTGTGAAATGTGGAGTTCTTTCCATCACAAATATGAAAAAGAATATGAATTTCAGTAAATTAGAATAATGAATTGAAACAAAATTCTCTCCCCTCCATAGTATGAAGGATCCAATTAAGACGCCATTGCACTTGAATGATGGCAATGAACCAACTGGACTCCAACCAACGGATGGAGCATACAGCCCCATAGCGTCAATCTTTCTGGTCCTTAGAAGATATATATACTTCAGAGAAGAATGCACTGATCATATTTGAGAATAGGAGTCAGAGGTGTTTTCCCACACCCTGACAGTTGGTTCTGCTCACTTGCCTAACAAACAAACAAAAAAACCATTGAAAGACAAATCTGATGCCATTTCCCATTTTGAAAACATGTCCCAATAAAACTCACAAAGACTTTAAGGGCATGGTTATCTTGCTACATTTTGCTGCCTGGAAAGAACACTCAATGTCATCCACGGGCACCCAATAACAGCTACATAGTACCCAAAGGCAGTCAAATTATTGACACACAAGCCACAAATCCTACAAACTCTTCTTTCCATACCTGGTGATAAATATATAGTTATAACAAATTAAGCAACTAATGCCACTGCCTTCTTATGCCATGTGAAACAGGCTGCCAGAATTAGCTGTCTCACTCTGTCTAGTAGCTGTATTGACCCTGCCTACAGGAACGAGGATCACAGGCATCACCATATTTTGATCTTTTCTGCTTCTCCAGAGACTATGGATGAGAACTATCGAGAATACAGCTTTGCTTGATCTCTGAATGAAATGCAGTTTCATGTCACTTTTTTTTATTAAGTATTTCAGAAGATATAACCTAAAATGGAGCATAGCTCTTCTATGTATTCCTGAAGCTTCTAAAATTGTTTTATTAGTTATGTAACATTGTATTGTGCTTGGCTTGCACTTTTTCCTTTATTGGTTCTACTGTCATAAAAGATTATTGGAATTTTCTTGACAGTTATGTTTTGCTTCTACTTCATGGTTTCAAAAAACCCTAACAAAACAAAACCCTAAATATATTTATAGTGTTAAGAAACTCCAACCAATTTCTTCTAAACTCTAACCAAACAGCTGCATTATATTAGAATGAATAGTTGTGGGAGATTACTGACTTCCCTGTGACTCCCCAAAATATCTCATAGTGAGGACTGGCCAAAGATATTTTGATGTCTGAAGCAGAGTAGCAAATTGTGCCCCGCCCACTCTCTAGGCACAATACACAGACTGAGCTGCCATGTTTTGACACATAAGGTAGAAAATTCTACCAGGACCTTTCCTCAAACCTAGCAATTAAATTACGCAATAAAAAGCATATAAACAAGGAATATCCTGCTGTTGAGCCATTTGTTACCTGAGGCAATTACCCCACTCTAGCGAATAGCAGGATCAGGCTCATCATAGTTAGCTGAAGCAGATTGACTTGCATTGCAAAGATATCCCCCACAGCTGCAGCTGATACTACAGTGACCCAACACATCCAGGTGATGATGTATCTCAGAGAATCCTGCCTTAAAAAGTGGAGATCACCGACAGAACCAACCTAAATAAACCTGGTCAAAATAGACCAAGATTCTGACTTTTTATATGGTAGGTTACTTAAAGTATGCCATGTATTTAAGCTAGAGAAAGGTGTGTGGCCAGCTCCTCTTGGCTGCTGTTGTCTCTTTGGAGAGAGATAGCTGTACCTTTGGTCTGTGAAAAGGTCACCCTTACCTGCTGCTTCTAGGCAAATACCGGATATAGAGTCTAAGGTCGCTAGAGTTTCAGTGATGCCCAGAAACGGTGGTTCCCTTTCCAACTTTACCTTTTAAGTAACCTTCCCTCAGCCTAACCCTCTTTACACGATGGTTGTGAAAATAAAGTGGGGGACCCACACCATTGGAGCTGCTGAGAACTGCTTTGAGGAAGTAGATTGAAATCTGATGAATATATAATAATACCACAGATGAGAAAGGCATGGGTAACTTTCCACTTCGACACCAAACAAGCAGTATTGCATGTTAAAGAGAACATCCACCAGGTAAAACTATTTATTTGGCTTTAAATTGACTGTTCCTGGTGGTTTAACTAAATTCCTAATACGAACTCTGTTAGAGGCAGGCCATGTCTCTGAGCAGTCTTCCCTCCCCCAGCTAAAAAGAAACTCTTCCAGTTTCAAAAAGGCAGAAAAGGAGAAGAAGCGGGGGCAGATCGTGTGTGACTGTCCTCTGTTTTAAGAGATGGGCCATAAATTCCAAACTGCTAGCTGAGGAGGAGCTTGAAATCAACATGTATGCTGAAGCTCATCATAGGCATCCTTCAGTCTCGAGAGACTATGGTAACATGCTCTGTATGGAGGACTTGGAACAGCGTGTAGTGTTTCGACGCTGTATGCGAAGCTGGAGTGTCCTCTCCAGGGCACGAAGCCTGGGTAAAATAATATGGAGGATAGGCTGTTACCCAAGCAGCAAATCCCCCCTCTCCACATCGCTGAAATAGTCCAATGGAAAGCCAAGAGCCAATACAACTGGTTCCAGCGACATCGCAGGAGTTGCCAGAACGACACGAACTGCCTCTGGGACTCCGGCTCCGGATTTTGCCTCGAGGTTAACTCCTGAAGCCTTTTCCATCAGTGGATATAGCCACAAGGCAGTGGAGGTTTGAAATCGGAGTTTTCCTTCTCCTAGATGGGCTGCCTTCCAAGGTTGATGAGCCCCACCTACCCGGCCTGCTCCCTCACGGCATGGATGACGATGGCGGCACCTCAGTGGGGGTTTGAAGTCAGAGTTTTCCTTCTCCTAGAAAGCAAGAGTGACCCCAGAGATTCATACCTCAATGAAGTCTGCCCTTGCTGGCATATAACCAGCCATATCCCTGGAGAGCAAGGAATCAAAGGTAGGCAGTGGGGGATCTTCAGTAGGGTAAAATGGAATGGCCGAGCCAGTGTGCTGGTTCTCTTCTGCAAGTTTCAGATTTAATAATGAGGATGCAAAGAGTGAGTTGTTGATGAAGTGCTTCATGTAATGTTTTTCACACTCTTCTTTTGTCTTTGTGCTCATCTGATTGGCGACATCCTGCCAGTTTCCAAAGCCACAATCCATCACGGCTTCTAGAAGGGCCATTTCTTCCTGAGCTGTCCAAGTAGGATCAAGAACAGGGAAATTGGAGGTCATTATTTCGTAGGTGTGATTGCTCTGGTGTTTCTTGTACTCAAATCCTCTTGTGAAGCACTGTAAGCACAGCAAAAATGGAGGCGGGCCACATTCTGCACATTTTATGTACGGCTCTGCAAGGTAAGAGGAACATCCTCGGCAGGGCAGCTTGTCAAAAGGGTCATTGCTGAATGATGCTAGGTGATCCATGTTGCTTCCTGGGTTGCCCTTAAAAAGGCAGTGGTTTCTTCCAGAATGGGGCCTTTCAGAGTTTGTCCAGACCCTGTCCCGTAAAGCGAAGGCGGGAGCCCGTCGTTTCGCTCAGTTTGCCGAGTTTCCTCCTCCTCCTCCTCCTGTCCCCCCCACCCGCCGATTTAATGAAGTCTGTTCCTCTGAAATAAGAGGCAACCCCTCCCTCCTCTTCTCTCTCTCTCTCTGCTCCCCCCCACTTTACTGCCTTCCACCTAAAAAGCTAACCTGGCCTCTAGACCATCAGCCATGTGAATTTGGGACATTAGAAACAACACAGAAGTTTGGAGTTTCCCACGAGAACTTGATGCACAGCCTTGAAGAAGATGATTTGTCACTGAAAGCTTGCAGCTTGTTTTTTGTTTATATTCTTAATGGTCGATTAAAGGTATCGCCTGCTCCTGCATTTGTGTTGTTTCCATGACCATGTGGCCTTTTCCTGATTCCCCCACTTTCACAGATCCAAATGAAACAAGACACCTTTACTTTCATCCTAGCTACCTCCACAGCGAGGGTAGAGGGACCAACCACTGGTTGTGTAGCAAGCCCTCTCTTCTGCAGCTGCAATACCTTTCAAGGTGACCTGCATGGAAGAACGTCCCAATGGATGATGCAGATCTTAGAAGAGGAATACTTTCAGACTGTGACTCCTAGAATCCTCTTTCTAGGGATTCTAAGAATTTTGGTCCTAAGCATTAATTTTTTCCAAGATCTGGGATTATGCTGTTATTCAATATTTGCACAACAATAGTTCCAAACTCAATAGCTTCCTTTTGCCGGACATGCTGTGCTAATATCAACAGAGCTCTACTCGTTGATGGAATTTACTGAGGGTTTTACTTCTTTGCTGACCTAAATGGGTTCAAGACATAAGCTACTTGGGCTGACAATACATAGAATTTGGAAATACACTGGGGTCTTTTTTATTTCCTTCTACTGATTAATTTAAGATGCAGTGATATTTAAATAAAGGAAGAGACAGTTCCAAGGGATCAGATATACAGGGTTCACTAAGATGCCTGATATTTGCAGATGCAGAATAAAATGAACAGCTTTGATGCCCAACTGAGTGCCTTAATGCAATTATTTTAAATGGTACAGGTTATTAGTGTTGCCAGGTGGAATATGATCTTTTATTTTCAGTACGCTAGGTGTGCCTTGCCCAGATTCCTTCAATCCATCCCATCTCTCTTCTTATTTTCTATATCCCCACCCCACATGCTCAGTCATCACTGTACTATTTTCTAGAGGGGTTGCTCTCATAATCCTCTCCCACTTTTTCCATAGTTCTGTGAACCTTGGGATTCTCTCCCCTGGCATATTGCTACCTCCATCTTGCTTTCTAGTAGCCCTCTTTGGGCTACACCCCTCCCCCTCATGGCATTCACCTTTTGTATATCTGATCCATCAGAGCTGTTGGGGTGTTACAAGTATAATATCAGTTCAGGTTGCCTAAGGAGCAGAGAGTATGTAGTTTCACATGAGGGATTTGGACTGTGACCTCCAAGATCCATGCCTTTTATCCAAAAATAACTTTTTCAAGTTCTGTATAACATCCCTTTCATGTGGGAAGAAGGAAACCCTATGATTAACCAACTATCCTCCACCCCTGACTGTGGAATGAAAAGGGTATTTGCCTTTGATAAGGTGAGACCCAGGGAGCGAGAAGATAAGATGATGGGAAGCCCATGATAACAGGTTGGGAAAATCAGCACTGCTCCTTCTCTCAAGATTGAATATACATGACAGGTTTTAAAACAGGCGGTCCAATTATAGATCTTTTGCCATCTTGCCTAGTAGTACACTAATGGTCAAATCACATGTTAAGGGAGTATTTCCCACTATGGCAACCAGAGAATTTCTTCCAAACTCTGTGCCTGGACAATCAGAATTGCAAATGAGGCCCATGTTTACTTCCCAATGGCCAACCACAAAGCAGAAGAAGGCTAATTTGCAAGAAGTGTATGGATTGATTCAAAGCTCCTTAATTAAATACTTTCTCTCTACTTAAGTGGGTCGAGTGCTGCCCTAATTGTGTGCCTCCTAATTGTGTGCCCAATCACCCAACTAGCTGTGTAACCAATATCACAATCTGTGCAACTCCAGGTACACAAAGAATAACGTGCCAGAGCCCTAAGGACACTGATTACTGCTTTGTGGTTCCTGAACAGGATAATGGCCCTAGGGAGTTACACACAATAGAGAACAGTGGGCTAAACAGACAAATAATCAGAGACTAGAGAAGTTATTTTGGGCAAGACAACCATTGGGGGACTGGGGTTTCAGGTCCAAGCTCTGCAAATTATTTGGCCAATGGCATGTCAGTTTCCTTTCTCCTTTGAGCCAATGTGGTTGATCTGAAAAGAATGTTTGTGGATCTAGACATGCAGAAGGCTAATATAATAATATTTCAGACCCTGGTATAAATAGCAATATAAGCATCTTTTGGAAAATATAGATTTTAAATTGAAAGGAACTGCTATTTGCCTACATGGCAGGCAAGACATGCAAATAAATTAAAATGGGACATATGGTTTGCAAAAGTTAAATACTGAGACTATATTTTACACTAGGTTGCATTCATGTTTTTATCTGAGAGCAAAATACGCTCACCACTGTTCTTCAGTGAGCTGGCTGATGTGCTTATTAACTTTGCTGAAGGGGACCTTTCTTCAGGAAGCAATATGAATATTGTAATGAGTAACATTATGGATAGCCCTGGCATACATGCAAAAAGCATGAGCTCATTAGTTAGATGGTTTTAAAGGGGGATTAAATGTTTTCAATTAAAAAGATATTTGGAGGATTCAATATCCAGATGAAGAGGCTTATACTTTCCTCTCAATAACAGACTCTCTCTCTCTTACTTCCCACTTAGTTTATTAATAAGGACCATTGGGTGACGCGAGGAGGTGACTTAGATGCAGATCATTATCCAGTACACTTTGAGCACTCTTAAATTTTTACATAGTTCATGGAAGTCAAATCCAATGTTATCATGTCAGATCAGATAAATTAATGCCTGAGCCTTCCTAAGAGTTCTACAGAACTTTATAGATCTCCAGGGAAAAATCAGAAGCCTGTGTTCATCACAGCTGTCACTATTTTTTTAAAAAAAGGGTTAACTCCAAAATGAAACCAAACAATCACTGACAACCATATCAAAATTCATCTAACAAAGTATGTTTTTTCATTGTTGTAATAATTCCAGGCAACATCAGCTTGTCTATTTCTACAATCTTATTTTTTTACATTGCTCCTATGTTCCATAAACACAAAATACTTCAGAGTTGTTGTAAAATACAAACGTCTTACAACTATGAAGGAAACTGTAGGCACAGATACTTTTTAAAAATCCTTCCTTGCAACTTGTAAAAAGATGCAGGTGTTAACATTTAAGTTGTAGGCAGAACTTAAAACATGTTTGAAACCAAAATATGGGAGCAAAAGTACAATAAAACATCAAAAACAGTTTTAAGTTGCACTCTAAAAATGCAGGAACTTATAGCCTTATAAGGCACATTTAAAAATAAAAGACAGAAAATATGTCTCTAAGTAAAAAGCATTTTAACTTTAAGTAATCTTTAGCCTTACTTTATAAGTATGAGGGAAATATCAAAGTTGTTAAAAGTAAGAATATATAAAGTAAATGACCTGTACATCCAAGAGCCGTAGCTTCTAAGCATGTTGATAACACACAGAGAAAAATAATACATTTTCTAAATGCTCACCCAACCATCTAAATGTTCACCAGTTAAAATCTATGGAGGAAATTGCATGATTTCTGTGTTTATCTTTTTCCTCTCCCATAGCTCTGCTACATAGTATCAGTGTTGTTGGTATCTGGTACATGGCAGAATGTTGCATTCACATTCTTTTGTTTGTGTGTGTCCTGTCACCCCATATTTATAATTCTTACCAATTGTTTCACTTCCCTCCAATCTGTAAACAATCTCTCTTCCAGGGTTTGCAAATTCTAGGGGCCTGGAGGTCCAACAAAAAATGTTCAATAGGAAATTCTATTATCTCTGCATTTTCTGTACCTCCAAGGTCTGCCATCATAGTGATAATAAGTTTGTTTTGACTATTCATTCTGCAGAACTTGGTGGGACAAGGCTCTGTAGCATAAAGCCCTTGTAACACCAGAACCTTATAGCAGCAAGATACGAAGCTGCCAGACTATTCTAAAATCAGACTATTATAACCACCATAGGGTGTGATGTAAGATTTCCGAATGCTCTTTCATGGTTACATGTTGTAACATAAACAATTTCATGATAAGATAAACAAGTTCATTATTTATGTTATTCATGTCAAAACTGACCTGATGGCACATTATTATCATTATTATTATCTAAACATACATGTTCCTCCAACAATATTTCATAGTGTGTACATTTTATTGTGTATTTTGGATTAATGTATATACCTGTTCTTGTATAGATTACTTTTTTTCATTTCTTCTAAAAAAAAAGAAGAACAATGTCTAGCTATAAAGTGGAAAATGTACCATTTAAGTTGGCTGGAATTTTAAAACCGGCTAATGACCATTTTCTGTGATTAAAGAGAGCTGCTTTTCAATAGCAATTGCACAATTTGTACTTTATAAAGCTGAGAAGGAGAGAAGAAAGAAGCAAAGCATTTAATTCACTTTCCAATTTTAGACATATTCAAAGAATAATTTTAATATATGGACTATTTATTCTGAACAGCTGGAAATTGTTTAATTAATATTTTGTACGTGGAAGAGGAAATCACACACACATATATGATAAATCATGATTCTTTTCTGCTTCACTGAATGTATTTTGTGAGAAAGATAATTTCTCAAGCAGGTTGTGAAATAATTAAACAAGCACAAGGATAAAATGCTAAGTCATTGAAGGGCTTGTTTTAAATTGAAGACATATACTTTCCCTTTTATTTGCTCAGACAAATAGAGAATGGAAAGGAAAAGTACATCGACTTGGTGTTCTGTATGTTTACTGAAATGGCAGTATCTCTCAGGGAAGGACCTAAATATGCCTCCTCTTCTGATGAGGAGCGAGGAATATGAAATTGCAGCTGAGTGACTAAGGGACATCTATTATGTTGGGTCAAGGGACTGAAACTGTTGCTGAGGAAATTGTAGCTGAAGCTGACAGAGCGTCTGTTTGTGTATTTTTTTTTAAAAAAAAGATAACAGAGAAGGCCTAGATTTCCAGAAAATGCCTTTCTGAGTTTAAATTTAGAAATAATGATTGAACTCTACAAAGCTCCATCTATAGGTAGAAGACATATCAGACATAGTTCTGCAGTGCTACCCAGCTACAGACTGTTGATGGACCATCTCAAGGTTCTGCCTTCTCTTCTTTCTTATGGGTCTTGACATTGACATATATTTAAAATCAATCTATGTTTCACTTGGTATATCTGGGAGGGATCTTTGTGGGCTGGGGAGTCAATCACTAACAGCACTAACCAGTTCAGGACCTCCTGCCTCTGTTTCCAAATACAGCTCTGCCTCTACACTCAGATTTTCTTCTTCTTCTTCTAGTGTATGTTGAAATCAGGTAGTCTCTTGAGGCCTGTTGCTGAAGCAGTCATGTTAGTTTGCTGTTGGGTCTCTTAAATTGTAAGTAAAGAAAAATGGCTTTCATTCTTTCTCCTATTAATGTCTCAGAGTGAATTACTGAGACTGTGAGTGCCAGTTGATGAGAAAAAAGGGGTGGACTACTTCTGGGGAACTGGAAGCTATTCTGATCTGTGAATCCCTGCACGTTTGCTGTGCAGCCAGAGGAATATTACCAAAATTCAAAACTCTGCAACAAAGAGGAAGTAGCATGGAATGGGATCTTATTTTTAGTTCAGCCATCCTCCTCTTATTGTCAGCTATGGCTGCCAGGTTACCATATCCTTACCAGAATCTCTCTGGTATTCAGTAGAGGTCTTCCATCCAAATACTAATCAGGTTCACCTCTGCTTAGCAGATGAAATTCCACAGGCAAGAGCATTCAGGGTGCAATGGTATTTTTAACAAGAGGTCTCCATATAGGTTATTTTAAATTGAATTGGTTCAGAAAGCTCTTCAATCCGAAAATTGTCTTCATTAGGAATGGTGTTCCTTAAAGTAGGACACATGCCCATTCTGTAACTAGTAGCCGTTCATGATCTGAGCAAGGGAAGGTATAAGATTTCTAAACTTGTAACAATCTGATTATTGTCCCTGGTAGAATGCCCAGTTATTCATCTTCTGGATTATGCTTTTGCTGCTTGATCTATAGAGAGTCAAACTACACAACCCAGGGTGTTTTGGTCCTTAATCAGTGGCAGACAAGACACAATGTTAATTGTATGTGGCAACAATGGAGTTTGTTTCTCTTTTAAAAACAAAAAACAAAAAAACCCCTACACACACTTGCAAGGAAGAGAACATTTTCTGCAGTAAGTAGAAAGTGTAAATCCCTACTACTACCCTCATAGGCTGGTGGTAATCTAGTAATCGAGAACGGCCCCCTGTGTTTTTTGCTTTGAGAGATAAAATCAAGTAGGTCAATTTCACACAATATAATTAACTTGTTCACTGCTTATGAATTTGTATTGTCTTAATACTAATCATCTTAAAACTGCAGAGCTGGAAGGGACTCTATGGATCATCATGTCCAACCTCTGTCAAGAAGGGACAACCTCTGGCTCTGCAGCCAGATACCTAAGCCACTGAGCTATCCAGCAGTCTTCTGTTTGTTCATTTTTGGGGGAGAAATAGGGTAGACTATATAAGCTTTTGGTTTGATCTAGAAAGATTCTTGTTATATACCTCTTGCCTTCTCAGGACTATTCTTATATTCTAAGGAGAAGACAAAATATAAGTGCTTTCTCTGTTTGAAATCTGTCTTTCTGTCTATATTCTGTGAGATACAGTAAACCACAGAAGTGAGTACACTCCCTCACATTTCATAAATATTTTAGTATATCTTTTCATGTGACAACACTGAAGAAATGACACTTGGCTACAATGTAAAGCAGTGAGTATACAGCTTGTATAACAGTGTAAATGTGCTGTCCCCTCAATATAACGCAACACACAGCCATTAATGTCTAAACCGCTGGCAACAAATGACCACTGCCTTGCTAAAGAAGCTGAGGGTAAAGGTGATGGACTGGCCAAGCATGTGTCCAGACCTAAACCCTATTGAGCATCTGTGGGGCATCCTGAAACAGAAGGTGGAGGTGCACAAGATCTCTAACATCCACCAGCTCTATGATGTCATCATGGAGGAGTGGAAGAGGACTCCAGTGGCAACCTGTGACGCTCTGGTGAACTCTATGCCCAAGAGGGTTAAGGCAGTGCTGGAAAATAATGGTGGCCACACAAAATATTGACACTTTGTTTCCATTTTGGACATTGTCACTTAGGGGTGTACTCACTTTTGTTGCCAACGGTTTAGACATTAATGGCTGTGTGTTGCATTACTTTGAGGGGACAGCACATTTACACTGTTATACAAGCTGTATACTCACTGCTTTACATTGTAGTCAAGTGTCATTTCTTCAGTGTTGTCACATGAAAAGATATACTAAAATATTTATGAAATGTGAGGGAGTGTACTCACTTCTGTGATATATTGTACATGTATAAAAGATAAGGAAGAACTGGCCTGAGGAAATTAGTACTGCAGAATCAAAATCATCTTCATCTGTAATGGAAGTAAATAAATAAAAATACAGATAAATCTAGGTAGAATCAAAGACATGACTACAAATCGAAGTAGCAGCTTTCCAACTCTTAAGGTTGATTCACATTCTAATAACAATAAAAACAAAACAAAACAAATTAAGGAGCTACTTCTGAGAAATAAGACAAGCATGACATAAGGAATTATGAAAACCTGGAATTAGCATAATTAATTTGTGAAGCTGCTAAATGAAACCCAAGTGATGTGAAATGCTAACAAATAATACTCAAGAAAAATCTGGAGATTATTAATACAAGAGTAATAAAACATTTAAAAAAACTGAGAAGAAAATATTAAGAACGTTTTAGTTAAACAACAGCTTGATTTAAAATGCAGTTATTCTGCATTTCTAAGATATCACCAAGTCTTTCCCACTTCTCATTTTATCAAGAGTAAACAAGATGGAATCCAAGTAATACCGTATAAACAGCTTATGTACTGATCAGTAAACGTAATTGTCAAAATGTGGGTGTTACATTACATTTTACATTTTAATCTGAAAAAACAGGTCAGTTTTTTTAAAAAACAAAAGCTATTTGTTTGAATTCTTCTTAATCTCTCTCCCTCTCTCTTCTTCCCTCCCTCCCTCTCAAGTGGAAATCCTGAGAATGAAGGTGAGCAATCTCTCACAAAACTATGTCTCCCAGAGCTCATTGTATGGAAGTATAGCTATTCAACAAGTTAATATGCATAGTTTCACTCTGTGAGATATACAGCAGCAAAATGCAAAAATGCTGGTATAATTTGTGGATTTCTTTACAGAGTAGTAGGAATCATCACCATTTTCTTAGAACAGCAGAGCTGGAAGGGACTCTGTGGATCACGGAGTCCAGCATCTATCTACGAAGCACAGCGGGGAATCAAACTCCCAACCTCTGGCTCCATAGCCAGATATCTAAACCCTTCAGCTATCCACAGAGCTGAGCAATTCTATGTTTTAGAAATAGAGATGATGGTCCCTGACTAGAGACGGGCAGAACTGACTTCGTGCTGGGTCATCCCAAGTCATTGGTGCTGCACGTTCCCTTCCCTCACCCTACCCCCACTCACCAGGTAGGTGTGCACTCTCCATCTCCTGCTCTTTGCGTGACCATCCAGTCACAGCAGGAGTATGGACTTTCCTTCTCTGCCGCCTCCTGCAGCTGTCCACTTAGATGAGGAGGCAGGGCAAGGATTCCTGCAGCACATTTTTAATAGCTACTACATGATTCTAACTTGGTCCATAGATGAAACTTTAATCTTTAAAGGGAAGTTAAGCATGGAATACTCATGTTGAAATGTGCACTTTCCATTTTATCAGCCATAAAGGCACAAGATGGAGTCATTTGGAGTTCTGGGCTCTAACCTGGGTTGTGGTGTAGGAGGAAAAGCAGCCTGGACTATTAAGTGCTGGTCCTGGATGTTTGAAAAGAAAGATGCCATCAAGAAAAAGGGGAGCAATGGAACAATATAGCAATAAGTTTATCAAAACCCAAAGATATTTATTTCACCATGCAAAATAAATGGTGCAAGTGAAACCTTTATTATATACATGAAAGGCACAGCACTGGTTTCTAAGGACCATACTTCGAGTTCAAAATACTGCTGTCCTCTACCCCTATCAGCCCAATCCCATTCTAGATGCCTTGCTGCATCTTATATCCTCTTCTTCTGAGCCAAGAATGGGGAGTTTATGGTCTTCCAGATGTTGTTGGGCTGCAGCTCCCAGCAGTCTTAGCTAGCATAGCCAGGGACAGTGATTGTAGGAGCTGCTGTCAACTGTAGGGCCACAAATTCCTCACATCTGGCTTTGGGCTAAATCGCAGAGTTCGTCTCCAACAGGGAAAACCCATGCAATCAGCGGGACATACACAAGTATTGAGTTAACAAGTCTCATTCATTCAGTGAGTCTACTCTAGTTGGGATTAATTGTTATATTTAACCCTGGAAAATGATGCAGTTCTGATTTGAATAAATCTTCTCCCATGTTAAAAGGTGCTTCTGATGTGTCACTAGAGCTTCTGGAATCTAGGCTTAGATCTGCTTGTTCTACAGTGTGGTTTTACCACACATCCCAGGCCTGGGGTTGTTTGCAATCATTCTTCCATGGCTTTTGAAAAATGCACTAAGTGTCATCCAAATGTCCATTTATGATCTCATTGATGTTGTCAATGAAATTAGCACCAAGGAAGGAGGTCGTAATTAGAAGGCAAAGTCTTCTGTAAATGGTTACGTGTGGCTCTGCTTTGTGATAGATTATGGGGCAGAAGGAAAGATTTTTAGAAGTGAAGAGAGACCCAATGTTCTGTAACAAAAGCTATGACATGGGGCGATACTCCATTAAAACAAATGAGCTTTGGGGAGAGCCATGCTTTGCAGATTTTGCTCCTGCTGAGTACGACCATTGATAAGTGTTGTAGTCAGAATGAGTTAGGATGTGTTTGAATGGGAAAGAAACATGTTTAATCCAGTGTCATTTTGTATATGAAAAGACAGAACAGAGAGTTGTAAACACACCACTGCTTCAGGCTTTCTGAGAGATAAAAGATATTGGGAGCCCTTACCATTACTGGAGAAAGGAAAGGTGCAGATGCTTATTAAATTATTTTTTCTCTTGTTTTTCTCCCCTAAGACAACTAGATTCCTTCCTTCCTTCCTTCCTTCCTTCCTTCCTTCCTTCCTTCCTTCCTTCCTTCCTTCCTTCCTTCCTTCCTTCCTTCCTTCCTTCCTTCCTTCCTTCCTTCCTTCCTTCCTTCCTTCCTTCCTTCCTTCCTTCCTTCCTTATAGATCCCTAAGATAAAGATGGGTAAAGAATGGTATCATTTTGTTTTTGTCTAACATAGTCTGTTATATAGAAAGGATGCACAACAATTACCATTTTAGACACAAAAGAGGCATCCCAGACAGAGGGCGGCATATCTAAAACCTGTGCTTTCAATAAATGTTCATCAACAACATTAATTATTTGTCTTAAATTAACAGCAACAGAATATTGGTTACATCGCTAGTTGCTGGCAGATGGTAGCACATTTATGTGTACAATGTGGGAAGGAATGAGTGAAGCTTGATATTTGGAACAATGGATGCCTTTCAAAACAGCCATGCCTATTTCTGGTCTAGAGATGAAGCATATCCTATCAAAATACTGTTGATTCCGAGCTTTTAGAAGTTTCTCCTTAATATATTCATTTCTTCGAGATTTTGAATCAGAGTGCAGATGAAATGGGGTGGAGGAGCATTCCTCTCGTCCCAAGCCCTCCATGCGATGGATAATATTGGGGGCACGTCCGTGCCTGTCAATGTCAATGTGTCCAAAGGCAAAGTGTTGGGCTGTGGCTTTTGTACCTGATGTAGAAGTGGCTGGGGATCCAGTTTCACTGAACCACTCTTACCTAGTGCTTATGAGAGAATCTCCTTGCAACCAGTGCTGTCAGGAGCACCTGGGCGTGCTGTTTCAGAGATATCTGGGTGATTCCTTCAGCCAGTTCTTCCAGGAATTCCTGGGACCCCTGCAAGCAGGGTTCTTCCCTCCCTTCCTCCCTTCCTTATTGATTGCAGGTCATCTGGTCACTCCTCTGCTCACCTTCCCAAAGAGAGGAATTCCAGAATGATGGAATTTGTGAAGGGGATGGGTTCGAGGAAGGGACATTTCTTAGACCTTCCTTGGGACAGATTCTGGCCAAGCAGCAGGGCAAATCAGGTCTAGGGTGTGGTTTCCCTCTTTGCCACATGTTTTAAATTAAAAGCATATTTCAACAGTTAGGAAGAATTGGGAAGAGGGAGATGCTGAACTCTATTAGTAATTTGATCAAGTTAAGAGATTTGAATTTAAAAGAAGAGAGATGTGCTGTTTTCTTTCAAAGGCAATAATAACAACAGCATTTTGAAGTGCATGAGAAAGGAAGGGTGGAATCTAAAGTTGTTGGCCAGCCCTTTTATGGGATGATCAAGTTTATTTTCCTTTGTCAAACGAGATGTTCTTCATAACTGCATAAAACAGAGCAAATGACTAGTTTTGGAAGAATCCTAAGAAGACATTTAAGACTGCAGATATGGGGCTGCTTAGTTTAAAGTATTGGATTGTGAACAGCTCAAGAACATGCTCCATGTAAGCAATACATTTCTTCACAGGAGGAGGCAATTTAGGATACAGAAGTGGTAAGACATGTTTAATCCTTCACTTACCAATCGCTTTTCCCTTTAAAAGGATCCTCAAGCTACTCCTTCCCCGTTGGTTTCCAGATGCACATGAAATACATGGTTTTACTTATTTTGGAGTCAAATTTGGTTTCACTTGTTTTTATTCTTTTATGAAGACTGTAAATCACCTTGAGCACCACTTTCTACTAGAAAGAGTATAAATGTAAATAATATTTACCACCACCAATATCGTGTAAAATAGGCTGTAGCAGGACTGTAGCAGGTCAGTGATAGATCACAAGCTTTGCATACAAAACTTTCCAGGTTCAGTACTTGGTATCTCCAGGTAGAGCTGGAAAAGAGCTCTGTCTGGAAAGGCCTGAACCCTGCTGCGGTTTTATGTAAATTCTGGGACAGAGCAATGATCTGCATTGGTTGGAGGCAGTCTTTTATCTTCATAAATAAGAACTTGGAAAAATGGCATTTTGGACTACAATGACCAGCATCCCTCAGATATAACATGGCCATGCTGGTGGCAAAATTTTGGGTGTTGTACTCATAAAAAGTAATTTACCAATGCTCTGGCTTAGGGCTCTCTAGAGTGGGAACTACTTTGAATTCCTTTTTGAAAATGTTAAAAAGTAACTCAAAGTAGTTTGCACTCTAGAGGTCCCTGGGTTTTTTTGGTTTTTGTTTTTGTCTAATGCTGCTGATGGAAAAAAAAAAAACACTTTTTGCAAAAACAAAAACAAATAACCCTTATATTTTGCATGAAAATACAAATAAAAATTTCTCATAAAATCTTTTCCCCATATCTCCCAAGATCTGAAAAATACACCCAAAAATTCTATAATTTGCCCAGTGGAGAAAAAAGTAAATCATTACCTCACTACAACACAGCATATGCCTTGAATAAATAGAACATTTTATATGCCCATTTTATCTGCATTTTAAGTCTCAAATAAATAGAACATTTTATATGCACTTTTTGGTATAATGTTTTATTATGTTTTGCATTATATTTTATGTTTCAGTAACATATTATCATTGCAAAGACTATCTATAATGGCACTGCAGTGTTTTTGTGGTTTAATCTCAAATATCGTTTTTTCTTCCCCCAGAACTGTCATTTGCTTGCCATGCCTTAGTTTTTAAAGGTCTTTTCAGTTCACAAATATGAATACGCCAACACAACTGACAGTATGTTGACCTTTGTCCAAAAACATGGCATTCTTGGGCTGGAGGAAGAGTATTAGTAGGAAAGTGTGTATTTGTCATTTTAAGAGCAAGGTGCTTCTCCTACAATGCCACCCTCCTGACCCACACATATACAGCATCACACACACCCCTTTTTTTGGCTGTGAGCATTTATTTTTCATTTCAAGAAAATAAGTATTGCCTACTGTCCAGAAATATTGAGTGGAGATGAAAAACTACAGGCTGCCTTCCAGAAATAATAAGAGGGTGTGTGTTGCATAACTTTCTCCTTTTTCCGCAGTCCTCTGAAAAGAAAGCAGTTACACCATTTGAAACCAAACGCAAAGGCTGTATTTTTCTGTTCGGCAAAACTCTCCTGTAGAGATGCAGACAACATCTGAAAGCTCTTCAATTAGGAGTACTACACAAAACTGTATCGAATGGGACCCAACCTAATCAACATACCTTGTCAAGCATAGACGGACACCCTGTTGCCAGGTGCAGCCCAAGCTCTCCCACATCCTGAGGCAGGGAGCGAAGTGCTGCCCCACCACCCCACATAGTGTAACAGGGGTACCTACAGCTCACCCTCACAAGGGAGATACGCCCTTTAGTGGATGCTGACTTCTTCCCTATAAGCATCTCCATGCTAGCCTCCCCTGAAAGGCGATACCTACTCCAAAATAGAATGGGATTGTGGAGTGACATAGACTTAGTGCCACCAGGCATCCAAGCCTCTCCACCCCATTGTGCCCTTTCCTGCCACACATTTTGCATTTTGACATGTCTGTCTTCAGAGAGCAGAAAAAGATGGACAGAGGAAAGGTGGCTAAAAAAGGAACAACAGGAAGGGAGTGGCAGTCTCAAGAACGCTTGAGGCATGGGAGAAAAATCTCTAAGTTAGTAACAGGTACAGAGCATGCTCCCCACTGACACTAGGGATTAAAGAGAAGCATGCAAAGTTGCAATTTCCAGTACACATCAGGGTGCAGCCAAACAATGGCAGGAAAGGGCAAAGCTGGGTACTTACTGGCTGCCTTTGGCACTCAAGAATCTCCTATCTGCCTTCTAGCTATCACACTATTCTGGGTCTTGAAGAAGTGGCTGGGTTGGTCCAGACCAGATGACTGGAGCTGGCTCCTTCCCTTTCCCAGTAAGGAAAGGGGAAAGGATGCTGAAAAATCAGTGTCGCCAAGACCATTTTTTGCCCTAGTTACTATCCTAGGGTAAGCTCTCCTCAGTGTAATCATTTACACAGTCTACCTGAAACTAGTGTCTGTGCAAGGCTGTAGGAATTAACATGAAACATGTGTGGCGCTCCAGAGCATTGCCATGTTCTCTGGACTATTCTACAACTTGTACCAGAAGGCAACCTTCCCAAACTCTTGGCCTTCCCTTGTAGATTCCTCACTTGAACAGCAACAGGCCAAAATCATCTTCTGCTTTTGTTGTTATTAATGCTTTAAATGGCAAATGATGACAGAAACCACAGGAAGAAATTTTACACTAGATAAAACTGACTAATAAGTATGCGATTTATGTTAATGACCTACTTCAGTTCCATAATTTTAGACACCTTCAAGGCAGCTTGGTGGGAGGACTCTAATCCTCCAATTTTCAATCTTCCACCTAAATTGACAGCTAAATATTAGAACATGTTAAGGCATCCATCTGATTTGGAACCCTGGTAGTGCAGAGTTCTGAAGTGGCCAGAAAGCTCCCAGTGTACCTTTGTAAACATGAAGGCTTCTCACATGTGGGTGTTTGTGTAAGTGGGGGTCTTGCCTGGGGCAGAGTTACCTGCTGTACACAATGCTGAAGGTGAGACAGCTCGTTATGGCCTTGATTCCATTTTTGTGGTGAGTCTCAGGGTCAACTACTTTCTACGTTTATGATACTTTCTGCAGAGATGCTTCCCTAAGAGTTTGTCATAAGGTGATTTTAATCACTTATGTGTCTTGCATTTAGCGTGCTTTATTTTGTGATTGGTCGTTGCGACACTGGCTGAACTTACAAGACTGATTACTGAGGCACATAAATCTAAGAAAATCCCCTGGTGAGCAGAAAAGCAGGTTAACTTTAAGAATGAGATATTCTTCTTAATAACTAGTTTGGTCCTAATCCTATTAGTAATGCCGGAATTGGGCTGAATGCTTGCCCTGGCTTGAAATCCTGATCATAGTGTTTCAACTCCTGGGAAAGCCTATTCAACACAGAGATTTCTATGCAGCAGGGTTTTTTGCACATATGAGGAATCCTGTATCAAAATCTGTCCAGAACCGCCATTTTTGAAGTGCTCAAAGCATGCCTGACCTGGATTGTCTTACCTCTAGAAGAATGATTGTGTAGTAGCGATTGTTTGGATTGCTTTTCAAAAATGACATCTGGCATACTACTTGTGTCAAATATATAATACCCTGTCAATAGTTCCTTTATATCAGTTTCAATAGGCGGCAATGATAGAGTCATTCAAAACTGTAATTAACATTTCTAGAATTTCAGCATGCATGACACTATTGAGCACTATGCACACCTTCCTTCACTCTTCATAAATTGAAGAGCAAAAACATCACTGCTCTTCTTTTCGCTTCGTAAAATATACATGGTACATGGCACTTCTCCAGGAATATGCCACATTCTCTCTTTCTCTTATCTCCTTCATTTCAAATCTCATCTTCAAAAAAAAAAAAAAAAAAAAAAACCTCAGGAAATGTGAACATTGCAAATGACACCTTCACGATGAATTTCCCTGGGTATTTGTTTTGTTTTTAATTTTAGTTGATTTTTTAAGGAACTGGTCCTTCTGTGCACTTTATAACTCCAATACCATAAATAATTTGGGTAAGGAAAAAAGAAACCCAAGTCTGAATTGTTGGAATAGGAAGATGAAGCAGGAGGGACAAGATGACACTGGTAGCTCACAGCCAGAGCAGAAGCCCTCCCCCCCATCCCACAAGAAGGACCTGCCCTGCCCTGCCCTGCCCTGAAATGGCAGAGTGACTATCTAACCCCTGCTTTGACCCCCAAGCCTCCAGTGGGGGAGAATTCATTTCCCCTTCTCTGAATTCTCTTTGTGATGTATAAATTAGATTATCACTATATCTCAATTGGGCCAGCCCTATCGTTGGGCAAAACATGGCATCTTCCTTGGGAAGAAGGTTTTGGGTGTTGTGAAAGGGCAGCAAATTGTTATTTAGTTTCTTGTTCCTGTGTTTATGGGATTGTTTGGAGGATGTCCTGCCTCATGTACCAAAATACCTTTAAGGCAGGGGCATCGTCTACTATGCTTCTTGACTTGAGTGGGCAGGAAGCACCACCAGCTGCTCGGCCTCAGGCAGCAAAACACATTGCCACAATCCTGATTGGAATATGGCAATGAACAAAAAGCACAGCTGTTGCTGTCGCCTCTAGTGTGACTCAAAAAGGGTTGTGTCTAGTAGAATCAGCTTAAATCTGAATACCAGTTTACATCCAAGCAACACGGTTTAACCAGCTCATGCCATGAAAGCAGCCTCGAGTTTTCTAATGGCAAGTTATCTCTACCTCAGATTTTCCTAAAGGAAACATTCTCACCATTTGAAAGTTTCACACCGTCGGAAGTTATGAAAGTTATCACCTCACTGAAGTCATCTCTGAAAAAAAGTGTGACCAGCTTCAGCTCTTCAAAGGAGCTGTACCACAGCTATAAACAATGCTAGAAAAACTAACACTAGAAGCACCACAATTATTTTTATCCCTGGAAAGACAAACAAGAAATGAAAAAAAAAACCTTGTATGTTCTTCCCAGGAAGTGGTGTGGAAAATCAACAGGCAACCTTTGAAGGGGACCTACTGTGCATTCTCATACTTCTTCGTTTGACCAGTGGCACTGTTTCAGAATGGACAACCAGTGATAACCCCAGATAACCAGGAGATGTGTGAAATGTCCGGTATTTGTATTGTTGCTGCTAGTATTTCCTTGTATTCCTAGTACACATCTTCTTAAAATGGTATTTAACAGCCCTTGTAAAGCAGTTTGCCAGGCTTTGGTTTTTATAGCTGTTTGTAATACTGTAATTATGGTTTCATTGTTGGTTTTAGTGTTTATGGTGCTCTTGGGCCTTACTGGTTTGGAACATGGCAGTGCTGCTCAAAACGTTTCAAAATGGAACCCACCTATAGACTTCCTTAACCTTTCAGGATCCGCCTGTAAACTAATGTCACCTTTTGAGCCAGTCTTCCCGTCTCTAGGGATTGATATCAGGTTTGATGGGTCCCTGGGTAAAATGTCCTACAGCCTACACTCCATGCCTTCCTGATGGGGACTCTGCCCCAGGCTATCAAGTGGTGAACAGAGACAGGCAGCAGAAAAGCATTACAATACTAGTCACTCAATGTGCCCTCAAGCCACCCAATTTTAGTAGAGAGGACCACTAAGTAAAGCATTGACCCAAGGCTGCTGCAATCACAGCCCAGCTGCCTGGGGAATTCTGAGAACTGTAGCTTTGTGATGCCTTTTCTCCCAGATCCCATTACCTTTACTTACAGGCCAGAGCGTGGCACTTTGTTTTTGACTGTAGTTCCAAAAATCACCCAACCATCATAGCCTGCAAGGCTTCCAAGTTCTGCTACAGGCTTAATTCAATTAAAGAGGAATTCATTCAATAAGAAATGTATTATGATTCAACATATGCTGCATTTCCTCAATAGCTTAGTTTGAAGCTCCATCTGTCATGCAGAAATCAGCCCAGCTTTCAATTGCCAAAACAAAAAGACAGAAAGAAAAAGTTTCAGAAGTCACTCTCTGTGGGTCAAATGGCACATTATGTAGCTAGATATATCTATAGATAGATAGATAGATAGATAGATAGATAGATAGATAGATAGATAGATAGATTATAGATTATAGATTATATATATAAACTCAAAAGTTTGTGGCTAGAGGAAACCCAATATAGATTGGGAATCCAGCAGTGTCAAAGGGTTAAAAACAGGGAGTAATCCATTGCAGTTCTTACTTAGATCAAGCTCACTAGTCTGAATGGGTCTTACCTGAAATTTGTGTTGCAATAATGCGATCTCTTGATTTTTTTAAAAAAATAAATCACTTTTTGGCAATGCAAATTGCAGGCACAACCCACTCAATCTAGATTAGGGCAAAGGATTAATACTTGACACCTATACTAGGGCTTAGGTTTTTGTTGCAGAGTTTTGAATTTCTGGTTAAATCCCTCTAGCTGTGCAGCAGAAGTGCAGGGATTCACTGAGCAGAATAGCTTCAAGTACCCCAGATGAGTCCACCTCTTTTTCTTATTAACTGGCACTCAAATTCTCAGTAACTCTATCTGAGACATTAGTAGTAGAAAGAATAAAAATTATTTTTTATTCTTTTATTTTTTGAACAGATCAAACAGAAAACGCTAACAATATGACTATTTTCAGCAACAGTCTTCAACAGACTCACTGACTGCTTCCAACAGATAAGAGAGAGAAAAAGCATTGATCAGAGAGGCTGGACTCTCTTTGAAATCAGAGGCAGGAGGGAACTATTGGTTACCACTGGATAGACTGACAACCCAGCCCAGAAAGGTTCCTCCCAGCCTAACCTGCTAAAGGCAGCATGCCAGATTGCAAAAACTCTCAATAGTTTTGACTCCAAAAACTTGACCCTGACTATTTGCATGGTTTTGTTATTTTGAAGTGGTGCTCCAGCCATCTAGTTATCTTGCTGAGATAACCTTGAGAGGCAACATTGATAGATTCCTATAGCCTTAGTAAAATGTATTTATATAGAAATTTTATGTCATTGCTTGCTATATTTTATACAGTGATATGAGGAAGAAATATTTGCTTAGACTGGTGAGACACATAAAATGATAAGTAAGAGCTGAAATTCCTTCTGTGAGTTTTAGACAAAGATGTAATCTTCAGGGTTGGTAGATTTCTGATTCTACTGAAGAAGAAAAGATTTATACAAATTGTAGGAAGAGAAAGTTTATGCAAATGAACACTCTGACCTGCAAATGATTTTAATATTAAGATTCTGGCTACAGTATCTCCCTTTTTAAAAAGTGCTGAAGTTATACGGCTATGTTTATTCACAGTGACAAGTAAGGAGTTGTGTATATATCACCAATGTTTTATATTATGCTAATGTTATTGTTTTGACATGTTTAGTTATACTCTACTTAAATTATGTGGTATGAAATTATGTTGTTAAGACAGGCATTTTCAGCAGTAGTCTTCACTGTGACATAGTTTTCTAGACTCAGTTGACTGAAGGGATAATTCCTTCGTAATTCTTTAGCAATCCATAAAAGATACCACCATCATAAACCTGAAGCACCTTTAAAATCATGCAATACTTTTCTTCAGAGCTTTGAAACATTGCTTCTTTGTATTACAACTTCCAGAATCATTCAAGCATCCAGAATGTAGAGCCCATGTACACTGTTCCAGGTCCAGGAGAATTCACCAAACTGCACAATTGTTTCAGTAAAATTCTTTTAGGCAAGAGAACGGCAATGAGGAGAAACACACATTCACTCACTCTGTCCCAGACCTAAAGCACAGTGTATGAAAGAATAGAAAGTGAAAAGCAATTAGATACTCTGGGCACTTCAGAAGTCCCTTGTCTGGAAGAAGACCCCAGGGCTCTACTGTCAACTTCCTTTTCTCCTTCTGCAGCCCAGCAGGACCTCTCAGTAAAAATATAGCGCTGGATTTTTGAAGTTTAGTTTGTGTTTGATAGTGAGAACCTTTGTTCTGTTTGAACATTTTTGCCTGGGAGGCAAGGGTGATAAGAGAAACTAAAGTGTTAGATGATTATTCAAATCCAGTCTTTCAGATGACAGGAAGAGACTGTATACATTTGTCATCTTTTCTGTAGGTTTATATGCTCCTCTAGTCTTATGGTCCTTTTCTGGCTTAAGCAGGCTTTTCAATGAGCAGCCACCTCATTCCAGAAGAGGATCAGGGGGAAAAGGTTTATTCACTGATAACAGTGCTATTCAAAAATTAAGGAAGTTTGTAGAATCCACATGTACTGAGGGGAGTGCATGATATTCCTCCTCTGTCATCGTACTGAACAGAGAAGTGCATCTGCCTGAAGAGCAAGAGGATGCTTTATTGGGGTCAGCTCCACATGTAAGCCAGAATCCAAATTCTGTGGTGTTTGTCTCATGTGGAGGGGCTACCTTTCATTCATGGTATCATAGGATGATAGATCTATAAGGACCCCAGGGTTATTGAATTTAACCCCTCACAAAGCAGGAACTCTGTCACTAAAACATCCCTGACACCTCGCCATGTAACTGCTACGTAAGAACCTCCAGTGATGGAGAGTCCACCATTTTCTGAAATAGGTCCTAACTTCTGGCAATGCAGAAAACAAGCTTGCTCAAACGTCAACACAACAGTGCTTCAAACGTTCAAAGATGGCTGTGATGTCGCCTCTCAGCCTCCAGGCGAAACATACCCAATTCTCAACTGTTCTCCATAGAGTTTGGTTTTCAGAACTTTAATATCTTGATTCCTCTCCTCTGGAGACATTCTAGTTTACAGATATACTTCTTCAATTATGTAGTTCAGCATGGGATCCAGATAGCCGAGGTCTGACAAGTGCAGAAAGGGGTGGTGCTATTGCTTTCTTTGATCTGTGTTGGAGAGATACAGTTAAGTGGCAGTGTTAACTTGTGGATCCAATCCTTTGAATCTGGATTGATTATCTGACCACACTTCCCTCCTTTTTAAAGGAATCACATCCATACTTCTTTCCAAGAAAATACGAAAGCTTATGTGTGTTTGAGAAATAGACTTGTGATAGGAAAGGTGAGAGCAGTCCCACTTCTGGCTAGCTAAATTAGAAATGCCAGGAGCCCTGGTTGTCCCTTTTATCTCTAGAGAACAAATGCAAGACATCTTCTCTTTGGAAGGGGAACAAAAAGGTGTAAGAAGGAAGAATGTGACATCAAATCAGCAACCTTAAGAACAGCAGTCTAAAGTTGAAGGAAGACTGGAGCAAATAAAGGACAGTACAAGAAACTTGAGGAGATCCTTTCCTTCCTTCCTTTCTCCATTTAAGGACATGCACCTTCTTTAGTGTAATTTGAGTTTCACCCAATTATTTCCAACAATCAGCACACTATACTTCTGTTGATACAGCCTAGTGTTACGTTAGTGTGTTTTCCTGCTGCTAATGATGAACTTGAGGTGTGTTAGGAACACCAGATCCTTTTCATAGTTGTTGTGTGTTTTTTGTCAAGCTAGCTGTCACCCTTCCTACTTTTGTACATATGATATTTTCCTGAATGTAGAACTTTACATCTTTCCCTGTGGTAACTTTTTTTTAATGTTGGACCAGTTCTTTAATTTATTAAGGAGATCGTGAATCCAAATTCTGAAGTAATAATTACCCATCCCAGTTTGATGTCATCTGAAAAGTTGATTAGCAGCCTGACACTCTCATCCAAGTCAGTTATAAAGATGTGGACCAAGATAGAATCCTGCAGGACCCCACTTGTCACTTATTTACAGGATGATGATGAACTGCTGGTTGAGTGCTCTTTGAGTACCTGTCAACCAGCTGCAAATCTTTGCAACAGTAGTATTGTCTAACACACATTTTATCAGCTTAGCCATTATAATACTGTGAAGGGTTTTGTCAAAAACTTTGCTGCCATCATCATGTGCTACATCCCAAACATTCTTCTCATCTACTAAGCTTTTGGCTCTGTTAAAAATGAGATAAGACTAGTGTGGTATGACTTGTTTTTAAAACTATTTTTAAATCTTTACAGGCTGTTCAAAGATCTGCTGTAGAACCTATCCTGGCATTCATGGGAATTTGACTTTTTGGTAGTTGTCCAGATCCTCTTCTCCCTGCCCCCCTCCCTTTTATAGGCCCAACTCTTGTCTTTGGAGATCTTATGTGCAATTCACAAATTCTCAAAGATAAAGTAGAGTCTCTCAGATTATATCTGAAATTTACTTTAGTACCTCCTGGATGGTAATGGAGCAAATAAAATGGTTGGTCACTTGAGAAAGGCTGTTACTATTCCAGCGGAGAAAAAAAATGTATTATGTGAAGCACTTTTTGGTCCCATATTTTCTTCTGCTCTTTCCATATATTATTTCAATCATTTTCATGCAGTGTATAGACAACTGAAAAACAAAAAAGTTATGCATAATAAGAGGTTGAATACATACATGCATATACATCTATTTGTTGCTTCTCTGGAAAAAAAACGTAATTTCACATCAAATATTTCTTATACTGTACTCTAAGAACAGGAATTAAGTCTCTGTTTATGATTGCACATGTTTTGGATGGTCTTGAAAAGAGATTTGTGATATTTGCACAAACTGAATTTTGCCTACTTGATTGCATTCATGTAAAAGTGTTCACAAAACTGCATGATATTAAAGTGGCTTCATTTCCATTATTGTGCCTCCACCCCCACCCCCATGTTTTTATACTTGGTGATTCTCTTGGAAAACAGGAGTACCATCATCTACTTAAAGAATCAGAACTTTACTTTTGAACTACAACTTCTGGGCAGCTGTATGGTTTAGAGAAGCTTAAGAGTTGTACTCCAGACATGTGAAGTTTTCAAACTTCATAAAGAATGAATGGGACTGAAACCAATTATTATCCACAATTAGAGTAGACACATAGGCTGAAATCTAATAGAAATGTTCAGGTAGAGTTTGCCCATTAAATCAGTATAACTTACATAAAAGTTGACTCACAAAATCCTGACTGATTCAGTGGGTCTACTCTAGTTGTAACTTACTACTGGAATTCAGTCATTAAAATCAGTAAGATTTACATAAGCATTGGCTGATCATTCAACAATTGATTTAATGCCTCAGTTGTAGTGGGGAGTAGCAAGTGGATTAAGACATTAGGGTTTTGTAGTAATATAAGCATAGCCTTGCTGGATCAAACCAATGGCTCCTTTAGTCTGGCATTCTGTTCTCACAGTGACTAATTAGATCCAGAGGACCCCTCTGGGGCATGCTGGGATGTGTATAAGAGCTGATCATGGAGCTGCAGGATCCTAGGCAGGACTGGGCTTGCCACGAGGCAGAGTGAGGCCAAGATTGGAAAAATAACTTTTTTGGCACTACAAACCCTTGGATTTCCCGGTCAGCATGAGAGTTGTAGTCCATAAAACTAACTCTTCCAATCTCTAGAGAAGTGGTTCCTAACCTTGGTTCCTCAAACGTTCTCAGACAACAACTCCCACAAATCCTTGCCAGCACAGTGAGTCGTGATGGTGTCTGAGAGTTTTAGTCCAAGAACACCTGGAGACTCAAAGTTGGGAACCACTGCTCTAGAGTGAGGTGGGTGTCTCAGGCACACAATGGTGATGGACTGAGCTGTATGTGCCATGTGACCTGTTCCACACCCCTCCCAAACTATCCTGCAATACAGAAGATGCTGGAAGATGCTGTCTTTTCTCTAGGGCTTCAAAAAACAACAACCATGTGATCAGCTCCTATACAGTGGTGCCTCGCTAGACGATGTTAATCCGTTCCGCGAAGATCGCTGTCTTGCGAAAACATCGTCTAGCGAAGCACGTTTTCCCATTGGAATGCATTGAAATCTCTTCAATGCGTTCCAAGGGAAAACGCAGTCGTCTAGCGAAAATCTCCCATAGGGAAACATCGTCTAGCGAGTGCAGGTCCCCATCGGAATGCACTGACAGCTGCACTGACAGCTTTTCACCACTAGTCGGCGCATTCCTATGGGGAAACCTCATCGTCTAGCGAAAATCGCCATAGGGAAACATCGTTTTGCGAAGCGCAGTAGCGATTGCAAAAAGGCATCGTCTAGCGATTTCCTCGTCCTGCGAGGCAATCGTCTAGCGAGGCACCACTGTATATTGAAAAGGGGTAGGGTAATCATATCCTTTACCTCAGGCAGCAGAATATTTTGTCTTGGACCTGATCCAAGTCCTCCAACAACTGAACCAGTCACATGGGTTGTGTAGTTCATTCCCTGCTGTTACATTTGATTACATGGGAATAAAATGAAAAGAAAAAGCAGGAAAAAAAGTTGATCATCTTTTATCCTCAACAAACCAGCAAGGCTTGGATCAAATATAGGAAAATATACTTTTTGGGCTACAGCTCCTGGCTAGCATGGCCATTTGGAGGTTGTAGTTCAGAAGTAACTTGGTAAAGTTCCTTGTGCACACTTAGAAAAAAGAATGCTTGATTACGGCTCTATTTAACATCACACATTGTGTGGTCCCCAGCTCTGAGAAACAACCTGTTAACAAGAGAGTGGAGGAGTAATACATTTGAATAATTTCACCGATGTTCCTGTTACAGTATTTGCAGCTCAATAATCTAGACTGCTACACTTTTCAGAACGCAGAGTCTTTGGTTCGTAATATAAAAATTAATCTGGGAGGTGATTATTTCATTATATAATCCACACAAGTCACCCTGGTTTCCCAATGGCAGTACGGTTTTACTCCATGACAAGACTTATATGGCTAGGAAACTTGTAACCTTCCAGATGCTGTTAAGACTCCAAATGCCATCAGCACCATCCAGCATGGTCACTGGTAAGGAATAATAGGAAACGCAGTTCAATATTAGGAAAACTACCAGAGTCTGTGCATGGGTTGGCCAAGAGGGGCCATTCCATAGATCTAAGGTATCATGTGATATTGAGCTTTGTAAATGGCCCTTTAGACTTCAGCTTTGTTCCTTGATTTAAAATGTTTATGAACATATGTGACAAAGGGCAATGTAAATCTTCAAAGGTTTACCAGATGATAACCAGATAATTTGTAAAATGAAACACAATGAACAGATATATAATTATAGTCTATCTCTGCTGGAATTATTCTAAACCTCTTCTTTTTGCATGATTGTTTGCAGCAGCTGCAAAAGAAATAAGGCAGTGCTACTAATTAGGAAAGGAAAGAGTTAGCAAGTGTTAAGTGTCATCATTGTATAGAACAAAAGCACAATATGGACTAATTCTTTACACTTCGGACTAATTAAGGGCGATGCAGCTCAACCAGATGGTACCTCTGCAAGAAAGCCTGGTAACTGTCATGAGAAATAGAAGATGTCTGTGATTTTTAGTTTGGAGATGAAGGAAAACACTCAGTTGTTGCATTTTTTAAAAAGCAGGAAAATGGTCCAATCTTTATTTATTTTACAGGCAGGTTTATCAGTCGGTAAAGGTGGAGACTTAAACTGGAAATATTCTGAGTGTCTCCAAGATTATGCAGAATATTCTTCTGCACTGCAGAATAGCTGAATCCTCTGCCTCCCAACCCATGTAGAATTAGGAAGCTTGGTTAAAAGTTAAAAAACTGTGTTATTAGGCAAAGAGAGAGGTGGAGGGAAAGAGAAAAAGAGAGAAATAAATACTGTTACATTCCTCGCATTAGCACAGCTCTGCTTGTTAAAGTTTAGTGCAAACGTCTTCCAACCCTTGTGCCCTCATTTCTCCCACTGAGGTTTTTTTTTTTTTTTTTTGGTTCTCTGGCTCCTCTCTGCCATCTTTACAAAGGCAGTTTTGGTGCTCCTCCCGCCCCCAAATATCTACTTTGCACTCCGTTATTACCCCATTCTGTTTCAGGCTATTGCTATCTGGCAGTTGCAGCTTAATGCTGCATGCAAGAATCTGCCATTACAATGCTGTCATGATCAGCTTCCTTTCTCCTTCTTCTGGCCACTGCCCAGACTCTTTCTGTGCCTTCAGCGTTGCCTTTACCTCTGGCAAAAAGGATGAACTAAAATTATCAAAGCTTTTAAAGTTGCAGGTAAATGTCAGACTAATTATACCTACAGTGGACCCTCGACTTACAGACGGCTCCACCTGCGGACTTTTCGACTTGCAGACTTCTCCGGCCGCAAAATTTCCCATCGACTTGTGGCCGGAGAATCGACCTATGGACCGGAAGGGGGAGGCGGGGAAAGTGCCAAATTCAAATTTGGCGCTTTCCCCGCCTCCCCCTTCCGGTCTGTAGGCCGCCGATCATGCCTCCGGAGGCCTTCCAGGGCTTCTCCGCCGCCATGGGAGGCCTCTCGGAGGTCCCCCCTCGCTGCCGATCATGCCTCCGGAGAAGTAATTAAGTCACCTCATCATAGGGTTTTCAAAGTAAGAAAAGTTTGGCATTGGTTTACCATTACCTTCCTCTGTGCAGTACTAACAACATTTAGCTTGAGTGTCACTCTGTTGTCTGTGAAACGTCACCAGTGTTGCCTTCAGCTATCACCACTGTCCAGTAGCTGCCCTCTAGAGGTTTCTCTGCCATCACCACCATTGGAACTGTCCATTCTCTTCTGTGGCTGTTATTCCCAAATGTTGTTGAGTTAAAAGTTACCACATTAGTCTAATTAATTAAAATAATTAATAAATTGTAAGCTCTGTCCACTAAAGATAGCTTTAAACAGAAAATACAGAAATATGTGGCTTTTTTTCATTGATCCATTAAAGCATTACCTAACCTAGAATTGTTTGATTAAATACTTCTAAACAAGAGGCGAGACTCACATCAAGGTGAAGAGAGTTCCAGGGTTATTCATTTGAATCCCACAGATCTTAATGGCTGTATATAATTTTTAGAGTGTCCCTAATCTTTCTAACTCATCATTTCAGTAGCCTTTACAACAAAAGGGTAAAACAAGCCAATATAATTGAAACAAACTACGTTTGGATGAGTGGGAAGGGGAGCCTGATAGATAATGGCTTCCCTAAGGAGATAATCATGGCTTAACTAAATTTGAACTTAGAGTCTTGAAAAACTGCTTTATTGAACTACAGCTCTTAGAATTTCCCATTTGGTTATGACCATACTGTCTGGGGAATTCTGTTTGCTGTAGTAGATTTCCAAAGGTCAGTACTAGAGATGAGGACGAATATAAAAACGGAATGGTTTTTCCGACGAATATAGCCGATTTGTTAAATATTTGTCAATGAAGGGATGAATATTTACCCGTTTTTATTCGTCCTTTGTATTAAAAAACAAACAAAAAAAACACCATTCTGCCTACCGGCCGCCGATCAACTGATCGGTGGCAGAAAGGCAGCCACCACCCCACACAGCCACCCAATACCACAGCCTACCCCACCCCCTTCCTTTCCCTACCTCAGGCCCCACCCCACCCCCACCGACACCCTCTTACCTTAATCGCTGCTGCCGAGGTCTTCTGGCCTTGGAGCCACACAAGTAAAAATGGAGAGTGGCTGCCCTTTGCAAAGATGGCGGCTGCAGCTTCATTTAGGGTAGGGAAGCTGCAGCTGCCATCTTTGCAAAGGGCAGCCTGGATTCCCTTAGCCTGCCTTAAGGGAATCCAGGCTGCCCTTTGCAAAAATGGCAGCTGCAGCTTCCCTACCCTAAATGAAGCCAGAGCCGCCATCTTTGCAAAGGGCAGCCAGTCTCCCTTTTTACAGGCCGTGGCTGCGAAGGCCTGATGGAGAATTGGCAGCAGCTATTAAGGTAAGGGGGTGTTGGTCGGAGTGGGGTGGGGGCTAAGGTAGGGAAAGGAAGGGGGTGTGGGGGTAGGCTGTTGCGGTGCCTGGCTGTGTGTGTGGGGTGGCTGCCTATCGGCTTCTGATCAGCTGATCGGTGGCCGGGAGGCAAAATGGGCTTCTGTGCTGCGTGGTAAACTCTCCTGGGGGGACCCAATTTGTGGGTGAATAACTCAGATGTCTGATATCCAATCTTCACCAAAGTTGGCAGGCGGGTTGGGGAAAGACATAGAAAGCTCCGTTGTGATTCTGGAGTCTCTAAGTACCTGGGGGGAGCTTTCCTGGGGGGGTCCTCCTTGTGACTATATAACTCATGGGTCCATGATCCAATGTTCACCAAACTTTCAGAAGTTGTAGAAAAGCGTCTGGGAAAGCGTCCCTGCCAATTTGGTGTCTCTAGGTCATCGGGGGCCAGTGTTATAGCTGTTTAAAGTGCAGATGAATTGACAGATCGATTCATCGAAGAATATTCGTATTCGTTGATCCGTTAACCTTGACGAATAACGGATCAAAATGAATCACCATTTTTTTATTTGTCCCCATCTCTAGTCAGTACTACTCTGCTGTTATACCAAAATAAGCACAGTAGGACCCCCCCCCCCCCCCATATCTACGAGGGACTGTTTCCATGCTCTACTGTAGATGCCTGAAACCGTGGATATGAGGGATCCCTATATACAAGGAGGCGGGGCAAAGGCGACAAGAAGGTGTCCTTGCATGTTGTATATAGGGCTCCAGCAAGCCACAAATAAGTGAAAGTGCAGATATTGAACCCACAGATACAGGAGTCTTATCGTAATCATCATTACAGAAACAAAACCCTCCACTTTCAAGCTGGTGGCTTTCTGTTGTAATGCTCATGGACGGTCCCTGTGTCAGTATTCATGATGACAATTTTAAATATTCATTCAAAGCTAGCATAAAGTTTCTATTCTTCCAGAGGAAAGTGCAGTCGTCCTAGATGTTACTGGACTGTGACTTCTGAAATCCCTCAAGATTTGCTGTACTGGCTAGGTCTGAGGAAACTATAGCTTGAATTACATCTACATAGGCACACATTCCCCACAGCTGTTTTAGGCCAAGGCCTCTATTTTCTATATAGATAAATATTTTCATAGGATCCCTGTGAGATTTACAAGGAAATGGCTGATCTTTCTGCCACCTAGAGAGAGATGTTCATTTTACTTTTAAATCTGCTTACTGGTGAGACGAGTCTGTTTTGAAGCTACAGTTTGATAATGTGGAACTAGAGAGTGCATCTGTTTATTTGCAGATAAAGGACAATATGGTCTGATGCATCGAATGAACCCAACCATTATTTTTGCCACACTACTTCTGGCATCCATGCATTTATCCTCACAGCATAGGGTTCTTTCCTGTTGGAATTCTCTCTCTCTCTCTCTTCTCTTCTCAAGAAGTGGGGCAGAAGGCATAGCAATCAATGATGGGCAGAGAAAAGAATCAAAGGCATTCTCCCATTCTCTCCCTAGTAAGTAGGTGGTCAGGAGTGGGATGGCTGGGAGGAGCCAGAGCCTGAAGTAGCTTAGTGCCCCCTTGCCCTTATGGATGAGCCACTAGTGCTCCTTGAATGGGATATAAATCTAACAGAAAACTAATGCCTCATATTTCCCCCACCCCGAGTATACATGTGTGTGTTCTTATCCAACACCCTCATCTAGTCAACTGTTGGCTGGGAGGGACCTTTCCAGGCTGTGGTGACTGTCAATCTATCTAGTACTAACCAATCATTCCTTCCTTGCCTATGAATTCAAAGAGAGTCCCGCCTCTCTCTACTCACTTATTTTTTCCCTCTCAAGTGTTGGTTGAGGTCTGTTGCTGAAAGCAGCCATGTTTGTCAGTTTGCTGTTTGATCTGTTCCATTGTAAGTAATGAAACCTTTTTATTTATTTTCCTACTAATGTCTCAGAGTGAGTGAGACTGTAACAGTTACGGGGTGGAGTACTCTGTGGAAGCTATTCTGCTTCATAAATCCCTCCAAATTCTCCTGTGCAGCTAAAGAAATTTAACCAAAAATACAGAACTCTGTAACACCAACATGGCTGCTGGCCATTTTGCCTGGGGCTTTCTGGGAATTGTAGTCCTAAAAGACAACTTGTCAAAGCTCTGCTCTTGCTCTAGGAGCAAGACAGAAAGCAGATGGGTTTTATAGAGAATACTGCAAGCTTCTCAGAGTACCTCTCCATAGAACTGACTTTCTTTTAATCTACTCCCAATCTTTTCCTCCTTTCTTTTTCTTTCATTAACTTTGTCAGCAAGCAGATAAAGCCTTTTTCTGCTGCTCACTTTGCAGTGGCTGTGTATATGTAGGAAATTAGCAATTAAAGGGCCTATAAACATCAAACCAGAGGAGCAGCTATTGAAAAAAATGTAAATGGACTGTCAATAAATAAAAAAATAGGTGGGCGGACTCAATGGGCAATTACCATAGTGTTTGTAACCAAGCACAGGACCTTTATTTAATGGGACCAAAGCTAATGACTTTGCATTTTACTGTTAGACTGAATGAGTAATAAAGCCAAAACAATTTTTGGACTATACAAAAGGAAGACATAGAGTTATGACTGGCAATTTGGTCTTCTCTTGCTTGCTCTCAGAAGTCTGTCAGAAGTAACTATCATATTACTAGTGTGATTGGGTTCTTTTGAAACGGGCGACAGTTCCTCACATTTGGCGGGAAGAAAAGGCTGAGACCGAGTTAATGAATTCTCACTTTCTACTTTATTAACACGCGGAGTATCAACTATAACGCCAACTGGGTTGAAACACGACAAATCGGGTAACTGTCCATAACTTGTTAACACGGATCTTCCATCCAACACCAGTCTGTTCACTATGGGGCTGGACCAAACTGCTCGCAATCGGTAATCTTGTGCAGGGGTGCACTCCTCATTGGGCAGACCGTCCCACAACAAGGGTGACGCGCCCAGTCTCCTTCCTTCGGTGGGGTGTTGTACACTGGTTCTGGACGTATCACCTTTCTCCCCCATCCTTGCCCGCGCGGAAACACAATCACAGTCCATTCTTGTGTCTCGTAGACTGTTTCACCTTCCCTTGGAGTCTCTGGGTTTGGAAGTAAACCTCCTACTTTCAGATTAGGAAAGTCTTTAAGAAGGTCGTGTGTTTTCTCATACTTTTGATCACTTTCCCTGATTCTACTTCTATCTTACTTTCCCGACTCTCTTCCTCCACTCTGCTGCTGAACCTCCTTTCTCCCCCTTCTTTTATCTCCTCCTCCCACAGAGAGAGTTTAAACTCCTCCCCTTTTCTTCCTTCTCCCTCCTCCACTAAGCAAACTTCTGTGTTCTTCTTCTCTTCTACTACTAACAGCCCTGTCATTCCTCCTACATCACCCTCATTGGTATCCTTTTTCTCCTTTGAAGGTCTTGCTGATGAGGATGGCTCACTTGCCTCCTTTTCTCATTCACAACTAGCTAATCTGAGAGTTCTATGAGAGCATGCAGTTTTATCACGGTTTGAAAAGGAATGTGAGGAATTCTGGGGCACATCTAGTATCCTTCTGTCTTGAAAAGGAAAGAAAGCAAGCCTGGAAAACATGACGGGAAACTCTAGACACTCAAGTTGACATCATTTGTTTTTCTAGGACTCCAGGAATGAGTAGAAGGCATCTTTCTTAGACCTGCACAGAGTGATACTGGTACTTCCAACTTTGTATGTTTTCCAGGATTGCTTACAAGATTACTTAAGTCCCTGCATTGTTTGCAGGGCCAGCTCAAGAGAGTTTTGCTGTCTAAGTCACAGCACTTATTGGGGGGGGGGGCTATTTATCTGAGTCAAAATTCAAAGTTTCCAAAGTCAGTCAAGCTGACATGGAAAACGTGAGGCAGGAAATCCTACAAACCTCACCTCTTATTATTGTCAAAAGGCAGAGTAGTTATTTTTGAAAAGAGAGATGGGACCTGCTAAGTCCCTACAATAATCTAATACAGCTACTCAACCCTTTACTGTTCCAAGAAAATGGCACACACCCAAAAAGAACCTGTAAACACCTAAAGACATGGTTCAATGAAGACAGCCATAGTGCAAAAACAAACAAACACAAGTAGTAGCCCAAAGCATCCTATTATAAGACTGCTACCTGATCTGACACCTTAAACCTATATTCTCATTTACTAGAGAAAAAGAGAATTTGCAAACAAAAAGTGGAAGAGAAGAGCGAAGCGGAAATAAAGCTGTCTTGGGTACGTCTGACCCAAGCAGCCAAAGATAAAAATCCCACTTCTGGAAACTGATATAGAAATCCTCATTTAAAGACACTTCCCCTCTAGACCACTAACTACAGTTGACGTATAGGAAGTATTTTTCCGGAGGATACAAGTAGAAACTTCACCTGATCCTCCTGTACGGAAGCCAGCAGACACTCCTGAATGGTCCCCTGTTCCAGTGGAGGAAATAAAATTGCTTATTAACCAACTCAAGAATGGAAAAGCTCCTGGTATAGATAACATACCCCCTGAACTACTGAAGAATAATGTTGACTAGTAGACATCACCCCTAGCTGCACTATTCACCTACCTAGACAGTACGGGTTACATCCCTGAAGCATAGAGGCAAGCAATAATAGTCATGTTCTTCAAGAAAGGAAGGAGGGATGACCCAAGGAAGTATAGACCTATTGGCCTCCTTAGTATTATTGGTAAACTATATGCTGGCCACCTTCTGCATAAATTTAAAACTTGGCTTGATGAAGAAAATATACTGGTAGGAAAACAGGGAGGATTCAGGTAGGGAAGATCAACCCAGGACCATAGCCTGATTATGCAACACCTAATTGACAAATATATGACTGGGAATACAGTATCTCTGTATGAACACTTCATTGACTTAAAGTCTGCCTTCACCTCCATACCAAGAGATAAATTGTGTGTATGTGTGTGGGAACTGGAGGCCACATCCATTTATGGAAGGCTCCTCCATCTAATACAAGCCTTATACTCTGAAACATCTATAAGAGTTAGATGTAATAGGAATGGCCAACTGACTAACCCCATCCTAATATATAAATGTGTGAAACTGGGTTGTGTCCTAGCACCCATGCTATTTGTTTTTTTACCTTAACAACATGACAGGCTGTTTCAGCAACATTGAAACATTACCTCCTGCCATAATCAATAGAAAAATCTCCGTACTACTGTACACTGATGATTCTGTCCTGCTCTCGAGAACCCCTGCAGGACCCGGAGGAGCTCTGCAGGCATTTAATAACTATTGCAGGAAGAAGCAGCTTGAGATCAATGATGAAAAAACAAAAATTATGTCCTTTGGGAAGAGACGTAAAGCCAGAGCCTGGAGCATGAATGGGCACAGATTAGAGCAACTGTAGGGCACCTTGGTGTGAGTCAGGATCCTGGAAAACCAGGGACATGACTCACATGAAAAGCCACCATGGGTAGCAGACCTCTTTCCCTCCTTGCAGCCATGCCGGCCTCCTCATATAGAAGGAGGCCGAAACCAGAAATAAAGATGGTGAGTTTGGAGTGCTCACTTCTACCCATGGTAAGTATAGAGAAGTTCAAACTAGGGCTTCATCTCAGATGTTTCAACAGCAAGAAAAAACACTGCCAGCAAATTTATGGGAAGTTTGTTCAAATTTAGAAAATACACAGAACAGAAAATGACTTGGGCACATTCCTTTTTTAGTTTTTTTGCACTAACCAGAGGACAGCGTAGTACCAGTATACATTTCCTGACCATTGTTTCATTCAGTACCAGACACACAGGTGGCTAAAATTTCTGCAGCAATGTAAGGAATCTCAAAATGAAAGGAAGTTATGTGAGTGTAGTCCTGCCTCTGTCTGGGATCTCACAGCTAAGCAAATTTAAGCAAAGTGTGCTGCATATATACCACTCCACCATGCTTAAAGCACTCGCTGGGCAGTTTACAATTTAATTATGCAGGGTATACAAATGGCTTCCTGCCTACCTTTCTGCTGTTTCTGGTTTTTTTTTTTTAATGGACTTCTTTTATGCAGCATTTCCATATCAGTTTTGGGGATTGGTTTTCCACATACATTCCCTTGTTTTCAAATCTTAAAGCTTCAGACCATTTGGGAATATATTTTCAGTTCATGAGCAGTGTTTATCACCCAGCTGAGCCCTTCATTGCGATTCACTTCCTCCTCCAAAGGAGCACAATAGCCAGAAAAGCACCTGCAAATGCTTCACAATCCATGTCCAGCATCATTCTAATACCTGTTTTATGAACACAGGCAGATGTGAATAAATTAAATGATCCTGAACCTATTGGTTCCATTTGTTGTATTAACAGGCAATTTGCATGAAGATGCTGTCAATCAAAAGTGAATAGCTGAAAAGGATTTCCCGCCCTAATCCCATAGAGTAAGTGCCAATATTTTTTGCTAACTTAATCCCTTTCATTTCAGCTTTCTGGTATAGTGTTCTCGTCAAATGCATACAAAAGTTTTCTGTTGGTTATTAATTTTGTGTGTGTGTTGGTGGGTGTTTTTCTGCATACCGATAGATAATTTTAGACTGCCTGCATTAAAGAACTGGATTGAAGAAATTAAGGTTTAATCTTTATTTACGTGTGTTTTGACTATTTGTTTTTATTTAGAAGATTTATAAATCACCTTTTAGGATGAAACCTCCCTGAAACAAAATTGAAAACACTAATAAAACAGTGATAAAATCAAATTAACATTTAGACCAGGCAACATGATATATCAAGCAGTACTCTAATAACTGGTAAAGTAGGATTTAGTGAAGAACTACTGTACATTGTTGTAGTTCTTGAGGGCCTGTAATGATGACTGGTGGGCATCAACTGGAAGAGAATTGCACAAACTCAAAGGTCACTAATGATAGTGCTGTGTCCGTTGCTGACGTGGAGAACAGCCTTATTGTTTTGACAGTCCAGTGCACAACTGGGCTTCCCATGTTGATCTCAGAATGTGAGCAGGGTGCTATGTGTGAAGGGGTGTTATGAGGAAAAATGGAGAGGCTGTCATCTTGACTAACTGTACACTCTGGCAGGCTACCGAATTCAATTAAGTGAACACACGGGCAGGTATTTGCAGATCTTACGCATTCCGCTACTGTCTTGGATGATGCCATAGAGACACACTTCCACGCAGCCTGTGCATTTTTTGAGAGAGAGCTCTGTTGTTGGCTTAGTGCTGAGCAGGCTCCAGGCTGTCTACACCTACATACAAAGAAGGCAACACACAACTCTTTTGGAGAAGAAAAGACCACAACTTTATCGGTTACAACAGTGGGTTGGAAAGTAGCAGGAGACACCTCCTTGCTCCCAATATATGTCTGACAGGCTGGCAGGATCGGAGCCTGTTGTCCTCCACTCTGCCTGCCTGCAGTCAAATTCAAATTTTCTGCCAGTCAATGAAAGGCCACAGGAAGAAATCCTTCCATGCTGGCCAATACGAAACCAGCAGTGGAAGAGAAATCCCCTAGCCATCATCCTTGGCCTGCAATGCACTCTGGAGAAGCCATGCAGAAGACTCCATGCCAGCTTCTGTCCCTTCTCATCTCGCTACCAGCCTGGGGCTCCCACTTTGGCAACAATTGGGTTGCCCCAGGTAAGTCTGGGTTTCCATTACTGGCACTGGAGGTAGAAAATGGGACAGTGATGGAATTGCAATTTGGAGGAGGAATCAAACTTTGAGCCCAACCTGATTTTAAAATCACTGGAAAGGCTCTTCTCTCAGTCCCAACACCGTCTGAGGCACCTTTGGTTGGTGTAGAAGAGAAGGCTTTCTCACTGGTTGCTCCCAGGGAGTAGAGCTCACTTCTGAAAGAGGTTAGGCTGGTCTCTCCCTGTTGCCCTTCTACTTGGAAAACAGACCAGGCTTTTATTTTTTATTTACTTATTTACTTAAAATATGTTTTCCCCACCTTTCTCCTTAAAAAGACAATATTAAAAAGTTAAAAACAGTAAGTATGTAAAAAGAATTAAGAATTAAACAAGTATTAAAAACTGTAAATAAAACCAATACTAAAAATATTTAAAAACAACAGAGCACAACAATCCATTTAAAAAAACCCTCTCAGACCACCATTCACTTGACAGTTGGTTGCTGGGGAAGGGCCTTTGAATAAGTGTGCACTCCATTTTTTTTAATTGTTGTGCTTTCCATTGTTTTTAATTCCACTATGTCATAATAGTATAATTGGCTTACTTGTTTTAATACATGGGGACACGTACAGCAAGGCCCTGTCAGAAATTGAATAAATGGTGTTACTGAACCAGGCCTCATGGTTGTTGGAGCTTTATTTATAACCTCACTTGCTGTCTGGTTTGAGTGACTGGGAATGACTTTTCTAGTCTGGGGTGATTGTTTATCTATCTTTTTGTTGTTTAGTCGTTTAGTCATGTCCGACTCTCCTTCCAGACAGCCACACCTCTCTGTGGAGTGTTCTCTCTCTCTCTCTTTCCTCAGTTGGTGTTGTTTGTTGATGTTGATCTGTTCAGTTGGTTGCTAGTATGTGTGCAGTAAAGAAAGCATTAAACAGAAGTCCGTAATTTCCAGCAACCATAAGTAAAGAAACTTTTTTCCCCCTACAAATGTCTCAGAGTGAATTGTTGAGAGTACCAGTTTGCAAGAATGGAGTGAGCTCTGGGGAATTTGTAGCCATTCTCCTCTGTGGATCTCTGTATACTGTGTACCAAAAAAGAATTTTACCAGAAATTCAAGACTCTGCGCATAGTTTTGGGGTCCCTGCAATGCAGGCAGGGCAGAAAGGCTTCAGTACTCTGCTTTATTTTTCCTTTTCTTTTGACCAATGGCCAAGAGAAAGCCTCAGTTTCATCAGAGGAGAGGAAGAGGAAAATTGGAACCTTGAAATTACCTCAGAAGGTCATCATTGATCGACGGGTGAGTACACCTTCTCAATCCATGAGCTAGCCTTGTCTTCCACATTTGTCTGAAGAAGGAATCCATGGAAGCATGTACTGAAAAAAAATGGTTAGTCTTAAAGGTGTCACAGTACTTCTTTATTTCTTCATGCATTGCTTCTGTCTTTGTTGTGAATGAAAAAAGAGTAACACAACTATCTCCGAGACAACAGGTCCAGGTTGTTTGGTTGGGAAAGGAAAGAATATGAATAGCAGACTCAAGAAACCTGACTGCACTTTTATCATCCTTGGTGTTCTTTGTTTTATTGCAGGAAAAGCACCTGGCAGGAACTGCCACATAAACTCCCCGTCTGGTTCAAGTCTTGATTTTATTCAGCAGGGCCTAGCATTTTGTTCAGCTGTCTTGGTTGGATGTTATGTTCAGCTTTTCACAGCACCAGCACAAAAATGAGTTCACGGAGTGTCGGAAAGAATTAGCAGTGGTGCAACTACCAACAGGTGCATGCAGTCCAGCAGCCAAAAACTCTGTGTGTGTGTGTGTGGGGGGGGGAGGATGCAAAGGAGCCCACATATTCCACAACATTGGCATAAAAATTAGACAGCCAGGCCAGCAGTGTGCTAGCAAAGATCCTAGGCGGCGACTTCTCAGCTGTGTGTCCCAGATAAGTAAGAGAAATATGATTTGAAATTAATCCAAAGGAATGCTTTTGTACTATTGACTTTGCTTTTCCGTAACTCTAGCCAATTTTCTATGCATCAAGAACCCAGAAACCTAGAGCCAAAAGCCCCCTTCCTCCTTCTCACTGGCTTCAAGGGTAAGCTATTCTCTGATGAAATTTTAATGTAGCCGCTGTTGAATCATTCCAAATCAGAAACCCTAAAAAGGATTTGTCTTCAGATCTCAGCATTGCCGATCACTTACCATCTCATAGCAAGCTGCTTTATACTAAGCCAAGGCCCCTAGCTCAGGACTGTATTATTTGCACAGACTGTCAGTGACCAGTTGTGCCGCTCTCCATCTGCAAATTCAAGTACTTATTATGACATTTCCCAAAGCCGTTCCTCCTTCCTCAAAAAGGACAGTCTAAAAATGCAGGCAGGTGGATCAATCCATATCAACAAATCCGATTTAACAGTTTTTGGTCCCACCAGGAGACAGACTTTTGTAAAGCTAATGGTTCTTAACTACCCATTCAAAACCAAAGCACCTTCAAATACTTTACACAACAACAGGTGTAACTTGCAAAGATATAATGTTCCAGGGAAAAGCTTCTCCTCCCTGCTACTTATGAGGATTCCAGCTAAGCCTAGAGGGAACAGAGAAATTTGAGGGTAGTGGTGAATGATATCATTGAATAAGATCAATTAATTATGAAGATCTCATGTCTTAATTTTAGAAGGGAGAGTGAATCTGAACATAGATTTTTAAAGAAATTTGAAGCCATACAGAAGAATAAAATAACAAAAATTAATTCCAAAACTTATAGTCACTCTTTGGTCTCTGTTACATAAAGCAGCCAACTCATGGCCCAGGGTTTCGAAATAATGTGTTACAATCTAAGCAGTTACCTGTAACAAACTAGAAGGAAGCAATAGAAATAATATTTCAAAAGTAATGTGATCACTTGAGATAACATCAATATTGGGGAGGAGCTTTAAAATTAACATTTTCTATTTAGTTACTTTTCAAGGGTATTTTAAAGGCATTTCGAGGGCCATAATTAGTAAACGTTTTCAAGTTTTGTGCAATTCTTTTATCAATCCTGTGAGATTTTTTTAAGGTAATGAAAAGGTCATGAAAAGAATGAGCTATCTCAGTGGTCCCCAACCTTTTTGGGACCGCGGACCGTTTGGGGGGTGCGGGCTCCGTGCGCGGACCGGTTGGGGGGCGGGGGCACCCCCGTGCTCGTGGGTGGGTGTGTCACGCTCACGGAGGGGCATGTCACGCTCGCAGGTGGGCGTGTCGCACTTGCGGAGGGGCGTGTCACACTTGCGTGCATGCGCACGAGCGCGACACGCCCACCTGCAAGCGCGACACGCCCACCCACTCTCAAAATCTGCCTGGCTTCTAATTTCAGGCAAACGAGGAGTGGGAGCAGCAGCAGTGGCACCTACTTGGCGAGTGCGGGGCTTCCTCATCAGGGGCTCCCAGAAGCGCCCTGCTTCAGAGTTGTCTCCCTGGTCCTGGAAGGCACAGGAGCAACTCCGCCGCCGACCCTCTCCGCCTCATAGGGGTTGGGTCCTGCCTGCCCCCCCCCAGCGCCCACGCATCCAGAAGGGGAGCCCTCTCCCTGCCCGGCAGTCTTCTCCCTCCGAAGCGGCGGAGCTCGCGGGGTCAGGGGTTTGGCGCCACTGGGGCTTCTGGTTTTAGGTCTCTCTCTCTCCCCCCCCACCCCACCGCTCTTCGTGGGTCACCTGGCGAGGCACTCCGAAGTGCTCCGGCAATGTGCCAGGGAGGGAGGGAAGGAGGGGGCGATGCAGAGCCCTTACCTTGAGCGCCTCATCGGGCCACCCCTCTGGGTGCCGGTGCTGCCACCGCTGCTGCCGCCTCGCTCTCTCTGCGGCTGAGGTGAAGGACGGGCCCCGCTCTCAACCTGGCCGCGCACTTCTCCTTCCTCCCGGCTGGTGCTCCTCCGCTCCCTGCCCAGACGTGCCGTGGGAGGGGGTGATGCCGAGAGAACAGACTTCTCACGCGCGCTCCCCTCCCCCCCGGTTTCTATTCGCAGCCTGCCGCAGAGAGCTCGCGCCCGTCTGTCCATCGGTCTTGATCAGGGGTCTCAAACTCAATTTACCTGGGGGCCGCTGGAGGCAGAGTCTGGGTGACGCTGGGCAGCATCAGATTTTCCGCCAAGCGGAGCAAGAGCCCGAGGAAGCCGCCCAGGAGTTTCCTTAGCCCGGCTGGGGCTCCGAGGAGGAGGAGGAGGAGGAGGAGGAGGAGGGGCGCGCAAGCCCTCGTCGCCAGCCATGACCCCCTCCGGCTCCTTCTTCACTACCACCACCACCAGCAGCAGCACGACGAAGAAGCGGATAAGGGAGGGAGCACCGGCGACCGCCTAGCCGGGGGGGGGGGGGAGGAGGGCACGACATAAAATTTAAAAAAAAAAAACCCTCACAGAATTCGCCTTGCCAAAGGAGAAAAGCCCCGCGAAATTAAACAGAACGGGGCGGGGGGGCCCACAGGTGCGCGTGCGCACACGCACTCACGGAGGTCCGGCAACCTTCCTCTGAGGGGCCCCCCTCAAAAATAACTGATTTCTAATTTTTGTCTTTTCAATTATTCCCATCTTGGTATCGATTTAATTAAATTGTTTAAAATTATGATGTTTTAATGATTTTTTATGTTTATTGTACAATGATGTTTTTATAATATTTGTAAGCCGCCCCGAGTAGACTTTGTCTAGGGGGGCGGGGTAAAAATCCAATAAATAAATAAAATAAATAAATAAAAAAGGCGCACTCAGCAGCAGCAGCTACCCCCACCACGACAGAGGAGCAAACTTTGCGAGGCGAGCCCAGGCAGCCTCCAGACCTGAGGTGGCTGAAGCAGGACGAAGAGGAGGAGGAGGAAGCACCGCTGGGCGCTGAGGCGGCTGCTGGCCGGGCTGGTGCTGGGGGTGCCGAGAGAGAAAGAGAGCCGGAGAGCCGCTTCCCTGGAAGAGGCGGCGGCGGCAGCAGCTGCTGTTGGCGGCTTGGAGGCGCTCTTCGAGGATGGGCCGGGAGCGAGCTCCGCTCTCAGGCATCGCTCGGCGGCGGCTCGGGCGCTCGGGGAAAAGGGCCGGCGGCACGCCTTGCTCGCCGGCTCTCCCCCAAGACAGTGCCTCTTGCACCCTCCATCCGGAACTGCAGCCTGCCAGCTGGCAGACAGGCAGGCTGGCTGGCAGGCTGCAGTTCCGGATGGAGGGCGCAAGAGGCACTGTCTTGGGAGAGAGCCAGCGAGCGAGGCGAGGCTTTTTTTGACTCTTGACAGCAGAGGACGCGTGGGCGCTTCGGGGGGGGCAGGCAAGGCAGGGGCCACAAACTATCGTCCGGCGAGCCACAAATGGCCCGCGGGCCGCGTGTTTGAGACCCCTGGTCTTGATGGTCTGTTGCTCATTCCCTCCCTTTCTCTTCCTTTCCTTTTCCTTTCCTGCTGCTGCTTGTTTGCCGCCGCCGCCAGGGCCAAAGAGCCGCGGCCAACAAGGGGGAACGAACGTTCCATCCGAGAGAACAAAGCGGCCAGTAGCAGGCACCGCTGGCCAGCCCGCCAGCCAATGGGGAGCCGCGAAAGCGTGATACGCCCACCCGCGAGCGCGACACGCCCACCCGTGAGTGTGACACGCCCCTCCGCAAGCATGACACACACCCCGTGCGTGCGGGCAGGGGGGTGGAGATCCGTGTCCTCAGCCCAGTTGAAGGAAGCCCATGGACCGGCACTGGGCTGTGGACCGGGGGTTGGGGACCCGTGATCTAAACAAACCACACAGGGAGTGCCCCCAGATCGCTTTACACCTAAACCTGTGGAGAAAGTTCTCCCCTTAATGGAGCTTCCAATGGGAAATAAATTAGTTCTGGCCCATACCCCATTCCCCACTGCTGATTTATTTAACTGGAAACAAGATCTTCCACCATATCGAGAGGCCCTTCAGAAGTACCTGGACTTGATCCAACGGATCATTACTACTCACCACTCTTCTGAGCAGCCTCCTAAGTGAAGATGAGAAATGCCAGGCTCTTGCTAAGACCTACGCCTGGTATACTACTCATAGGGTTCAACAAATAGCCGATGGCAATGGAGCAGTTGATTGGCCTGAAGCAGCAGCCCTCATAACCCGAGTTATTGATCCCAATCCTAATAAGCTTGCTGGGGCCCGCCTGCTGAAAGCAGCAAGAAATGCTGTAATTCATGGTCTCAAACTAGGAATGCCAAAGGCTGTGAAACCTTCACAGAGTATATGAGATTGTTAAAAAAAACACCACGGAATCCCCAAATGAATTCCTGACGAGGCTCAAGGATGGTTTTCGCCGGTACACTCACCTTGATCCGGATTTGGAATCAACAGCCAGCTGTGCTACAGGTGCAGCTCCAAAAGCACCCAGCCATGTGTGACTGCAGCCACTGAACTGCCCGAGTCCTGCAGCTGGTCTGGTCAGACAGCTATGCATCAGTTGTAGCACAGCTATACAAAAGCACTTTGCACATGTCTCTCTGCTGTCTGTCTACTCATTGTCTAAGATACAAGGATGCTTCTGAGGAGAGATATCTGCTCAATAAAATGCTATGTACAACAACTCTGAGTCAAGTTTCTTTATTAGACAAGGTAGCTCAGGGCCATGCTCCTAGGGAAGGATATTGCAGGAAAAAGGGAGGGACACAAACCCTATTTTCATTGATAATGATGGAAAGGGTGGGAAGGAATGCATGGTTTGCCAATCATGAGATGTGTGAATGGGATGACTCATGAGGCTGAGGGGCTGGGAAGACACTGGCATGGATACAGGCTGGTGCCCTAATCATCAGTCAGGAGGTAGGGGGTGGGCAAGATATCACTGGGATGGATACAAGCTGGCCCCACCAATCATGAGCCAAGAGGCGAGGGTGAGAGGGATTCAAATTGCCCCCCCCAATCGACAACTGGGAAGACACTGAGATGTAAAAAACAAATAATTGTAAGCAAATAATGTAACACTATGTTTGACAAGCACAAACCGAATGTAGATAGAGTGAAAAACTAATAAAATGTATTGAAAAAAAAATTGCCCCCCCAATCATGAACCAGGAGGTAAGGGGCAGATGGATTGACAGTGGTAGGGATTCAAGCTGGCCCTCCAATCATAAGCCACAAATTTAGTATTGTAGAAGGGACCCAAGCTGCCCAATCATGAGTAAAAACAGAAGGGAGAGTCCAAGTGCAAACTCAACATTACCCAACCAGGAAGGAGAGCAGGAAGATGGACAGTGAAAGGGCCAGGCCTTGAACTGTGTAGAGTTGTGTAGAATTGTGTAGAGTTGTGTCAGATGGACAACAGACTATAGGATCCCTGGAAAGCACAGCCTAAGAATTCTTGCCTGAAGTATAACTTTACACAACTCTAGTCACTAACCTTGCCACTAATCATGAGCTAGGGCAGGGGGAAGAGGGAGTAATGTGAGGCCATCCTATAGATCAATAAACAGAAGTTTTCTTTGGCTGCCTCCTGTGGTTCTCTCAGACAGTGGGGTGGGTGGACGTTTAAATGAGAGAAAGGCAGATGTCATGGGGGCACTCTGAGTGCACTAGGAGGGGCTTAGCCTTCTACGGCGCAAACTGGTGTTGCAATGGGTTTCATGGCAGCTGCAGAAAGGACTTGCATTTGGGGGAAATAGCACACTGTACCTTTAACAGGCATCTCCCTCTTAATTGTGAGAGTCTGGTTCAGCCAGCCTAAGGCCAGCCTGGCTAGTTAGGATTGTGCCCTAAGTCAGGACGAGAAAAAGAAAGATTTATTTTAGTGCTAATATTTTCTGAATTTGGACCAGGGTTCTGTGACATAAATAGTGCTTTGAATGTCAATTAGTTCTCCAACATCTTCTAATATTCCATTCTTGACTCTTGACCTAAAAAGGAGTAGGTAAATAGCTCCACGTCATTAACTAAGATAGTTAATGGATGCTCATTTGGAGATACTACTTATCATTTATGAGCTTATAAGAAAAAGAAAAACAAAACAGCCCGACAGCAGCCCATGCAGAAGTATTTATGATCCACAGGACAAGACTTTTATTTCACTTTTGCACGCAGCCTGGTTGGGTTTAAGAGTGTGAGAGACAAACTATTTAAATAACTATTGACATACCGCTGAGGACATAATGAGAGGTGTCACATGACCTCTGAGGTCACATGATTGCTGGAGCAACAGTGCTCTAAGTTCTTCACAGTTGGTCTTTGCCCACTTGCTGCTTTCCTGCCTCAACAGCCATTGGGAGCAGAGTGAGTTAGAGAGACCTTGGCTTTTCAAAATTACTTACATTTACCTTTCATCCAGGCTTAACCGTGGACTTTCTCGGCCATTCAGGTTCATAGTTTGTAGAGATGTACTCTGTATCAACGGACAGGATTGCTTCCTGTTTTGTCTATAGCTCTGGAAACTACATTAAGGCGTTGCCTGGGTAGGGTAGGTTTAAGGTGGTGAGGTCTGGCAGGGCAGTTGATGTGGTACTTTTGAAAGGTTGCTGTTGTTTTTTAATGGAGATAAATGGGTTTGTTAGGGGGCATCCAGATGTAAGCTGGATTTCAATAACAGACTTCCCACACAGATGGGAAAGAGTGGCATTTGTGGGGATCCTTTTCTGGGTGCCCCCTTTCTGATGGAGCCGTGGGTGTAGTTGTTGGAAATGAAACAGAAATGTTTCATTTCTGAAACATTTGCCCATTCTGCATGATTAATCTGTGTATTTCATCCCTAGCATTCATTAGATTGTACAGTGGACCCTCGACCTACGGAATTAATCTGTAGTGGCACGGTGGCCGGAGGTCGAAAAATCTGTAGGTCGAATATGCATTTCCCATAGGAATGCATTGAAAACCATTTAATCCGTAACCGGCCCAGGAAAACCCCCCCACACACACACACACAAATGAAAATAAATAGACCTTACCTTTCCGAAGCCTTCCAGGGGTCCCCTGCCGCCGCCATCGCCGCTGCCCGAGGTCTCCGAGGGCTTCTCCGCCGCTGCCGGAGGCCTCTCGGAGGTCCCCCACCCCCGCCGACGCAGGCTTTCCCAGGGTGGACCAGGCCTACCAGGGGAGGGCTTCCCCCAGTAGGCCCGGTCTACTGCCCGGGAAAGCCTGGTAGACCGGGCCTACCAGGGGAGGGCTTCCCCCAGTAGGCCCGGTCTACTCCCCAGGCTTTCCCGGGGAGTAGACCGGGCGTACCAGGGGAAGCCCTCCCCTGGTAGGCCCAGTCCACCCTGGGAAAGCCTGCGTTGACGGGGGCGGGGGACCTCCGAGAGGCCTCCCATGGCGGCGGGGAAGGCATCCGGAGGTCCCCCTCGCCGCCGATCATGCCTCCGGAACTTCTCCGGAGGCACGATCGGCGGTGAGGGGGACCTCTGCAGGCCTTCCCCGCCGCCATGGGAGGCATCTTGGAGGCCCCCCGCCGCCGCCGATCGTGCTTCGAAGCTTCTCCGGAGGCACGATCGGCAGCGAGGGGGACCTCCGCAGGCCTTCCCCGCCGCCATGGGAGGCATCTCGGAGGTCCCCCGCCACCGCCGATCGTGCTTCGGAGCTTCATTTTTACCACCTTCGGAGGGAAGGTGGTAAAAATGGGGAAAAAAATAAACCAAAATTAGGTTTGATCTCCTACCTGGTCGATGTCTTGGGCTGTATAAGGAGGCAAGGTTGTGAAAATTGCAAAACTTGGTTTTTCAGGCAGGCCTTCCCTCCAGTCAATAACTGATCTTTACTCTTATCATCTTGGCACTGATTTAATTTAATATAAATGTTAAAATTATGATGTTTTAAAATTTTTTATTTTTATGTCTTATGATGTTTTTATTATGTATGTAAGCCGCCCCGAGTAGACTTTGTCTAGGGGGGCGGGGTAAAAATCTAATAATAAATAAATAAATAAAATAAATAAAAATGGAAAAAATAAACCAAAATTAGATTTGATCTCTTACCTGGTTGGTGTCTTGGCCTGTATGAGAAGGGAAGGTAGTAAAAAATAAATAAATCTAAATTGAGTTTTGATCCCTTACCTGGTCAGTGCCTAACCATAAGATATGTTGTTTTACCTAGAAGATAGTTATATGATACGTATTAACATTTATAAACTACTATCTCTTTAAATTCTGAGCAAGTTGGCGTTCTGCTGGGGCTGGCTGGGGGGGGGGGGGCTTGTGTTTTTTCCCCCAGCCCCATCGCATTCCGCTGGGGCTGGCTGTGTGTGTGGGATGTTTTTGAGTGTTTTTTCCCAGCCCCATAGCGTTCCGCTGAGGCTGGCTGTGGGGTGTGTGTGTGTTTTTTTTTCCCAGCCCCACCGCGTTCCGCTGGGGCTGACTGTGTTTGGGGGCATTGTGTTTTTTTTCTTGGCTGGAACGGATTAAATGGTTTTCAATGCATTCCTATGGGAAATGGACCCTCAACCTTTGGACTTTTCGACCTGCAGCCACTGTTCCAATACGGATTAATTCCGTAAGTCGAGGGTCCACTGTACTGTATATTCCAAAGTGTCAATAGCCAACAAGGGACCGCAGCGGAATATTTTAACTACAAAAATTCTCAAATGCTTTCCAGACAGTTTACATGTCTCCTCTACATCTTCTCTCTTGCATTCTTTTTCAACAGCTCCACAGTTCATCCCCAAAGCAGTCTTGACTGCCACTAGCAAAGTTCCATCTCCCACCCCTCCAAATGTAGGATATCCACAAGAATAATCACAGGCCTGACACTATACTGATTTCCTACTGATTCTGCCTCTTATCACACAAGAGGTGAATTACCGAGACAGGGCTCACATGATCAGCATTGCTGATTTATCAAGAAAACATCAAACTAGTGGCATTCCCATTTGGACATAAGAAAAAAAGCTCTCCTCTTTCTCTTGATCCTGAAGGATAGAGATCCAAGGGTTGGACCCTTATAAATTTTAAACAGAAGTTTCCAAGAGCTGCAGATGGAGATGGTATTTGTAGCAATCTGTGACAGATTGTTACCGCTGATCATACAGGTAAAAGGTAAAATGAATGGAAGAAGCAGTGGAGGAAGAATAATCAATTATTGGTCTGGATACAACACAATATCATTGTTTAGAGTTGTTGCATGCATGGTCAGAATGGCCACAATGACATCCAGCCTCTAATAGGAAAGGGATGAGAAGACCACTGTCTCTTCAATTGGACGTGTTGGAGTAAGATGTTCCTTGCTTAAAAATTGAATTTCCTTTTTTCCTTTTTCAGTCTGCATTTGGTCCTGCCATTAGGCAGAAGGGGATGGGTGATTCAGAAGTCATATACTTTTTGTTTGTTCCTTGTTCCTTGTTGGCCGCGGCTCTTCGGCCCCGGCGGTGGCGGCAAACAAGCAGCAGGAGGAAAGGAAAAGGAAAGGAAGAGAGAGGGAGGGAACGAGCGACAGACCGTCAAGACGGACGGATGGACGGGCGCCAGCTCTCCGCAGCAGGTTGAGAAAGGAGACGGGGAGGGGAGCACGCGCGAGAAGGCTGTTCTCTCGGCATCACCCCCTCCCATGGCATGTCTGGGCAGGGAGCGGAGGAGCGCCAGGTGGGAGGAAGGAGAAGCGCACGGCCAGGTTGCGAGCGGGGCCCCTCCTTCACCTCAGCCACAGAGAGGATGAGGCGGCAGCAGCAGCAGCCTCACCAGGTGACCCGCGAAGAGCGGGGGAGAGAGAGAGAGATAAAAGTAGAAGCCCCAGTGGCGCTAAACCCCTGAGGGAAAAGACTGCCAGGCAGGGAGAGGGCTCCCCTTCTGGACGCGTGGGTGCTTCGGGGGGGCAGGCGGGACCCAGCCCCTACGAGGCGAGGAGGAAGTCCCGCACTCGCCAAGTAGGTGCCGCTGCCACTGCTCCCGCTCCAGGTTGGGCTGAAATTAGAAGCCAGGCAGATTTTGAGAGTGGGTGGGCGTGTCGCGCTTGCAGGTCAGCGTGTCGCGCTCATGTGCATGCGCACAAGCACAACATGCCCCTCCGCAAGTGCAACACACCCACCCATGAGCGTGACACGCCCCTCCGCAAGCGCAACACGCACCCCTGTGCGTGCATGTGGGGGGGCGGAGATCCGTGTCCGCGGCCCAGTTAAAGGAAGCCCACGGACCGGTGCCAGGCCGCGGACCGGGGGTTGATGACCCCTGAGCTATCTGATGCAACAAGTTCTATCTTGACAGTGCATCAAGTAACAACAATTTACTTTTCAAATCCTGTAATGAGTCATGGGAATCTTTTTTGAAAAGGAAAAGTTCAGATTCTGATAGTCCATACACTCTGGTTTCTACCTCACTGATTTTCACTTTGATGGGGAACTTTTGCTGACTGGATAAGGCAATGAGTCAGGTATCTTGCTGTGGAAACAGAGGTTGGGAGTTCATATCCCCAGCCTGTTACTCTCTACAGTAACTATGCGCATAGTTTAACTAATGTATTGTCAACTGCCTTCTGTTGGACCATGAACATTTGTGAAACAGTGACTGAAATCCTGCTGCTTAGTTTAGGAAGTTGTAATTAGAGAAGCCCATTGAATCAGTGGGGATTTGATGAGTCAACTTTTCCATCAGGTCTGCCAATTCAAGGGAACTACTCCAGTTGCAACTTATTATATTAAGCAACAGCATTTCAGCTAATATATTTACTTAGTAAAAGTAAAGGTAAAGGTTCCCCTTGACAATTGTCCAGTCGTGTCCGACTCTAGGGGGCGGTGCCCATCCCCGTTTCCAAGCCATAGAGCCAGCGTTTGTCCGTAGACAGTTTCTGTGGTCACGTGGCCAGCGTGACTAGAATCCGTTGCGTGGATTCGATCTTACGGCTGCTGGTCTTCCGACCTTGCAGCACAGAGGCTTCTGCGGTTTAACCCGCAGCGCCACCATGTTGTTGCTTACTGCCATGTAATATATTTGCTTACTGCCATGTAATAAAAAGGGAAGATTATATTTAGACTGGATGTAATTATATTTCATGACCTCTCACAACTTGTTTCCTCTTTCATCAGAGTACCCCAAACTGGATAAATATTTGAACTAACTCAGCCCAGTGTTTCTTTGCTCACCTTTATAACAACATTGACCTGAAGTCATGCTAGTGTGAATTGATGGCTTTATTGACAAAATAAAACATTTATTATGACAATCAGCTGCCCGAACCAGGAATGTAGCTTTACATGTTGAAAAACAATGTGTAATGGAGAAAATGTGATGTTGCAATATTAAATCTAAGTGCCTCAGCAAATTCAAATTTAAAAGGGAAGACAAAATACTGCTATCATGGGGTGAAATGACACATTAAGAGACAAAAACAGTGTTTGGATATGTCATGCTTGCATTAGAATCCTAATTTGGCTGCAAGAAGGGGCATATTTGCAGGAGAGAATCAACAGGTGGGAAGGCTGGCTGTAAGCTAAGTAACAGCCTATGGTGCTCCTTTCAGTCCACTCCCAGCTTTCTTTCAATATTTTAAAAAGCCTTTGTAGTGTTTATGTCAGAAATGAGTGGTCTTTCTCATCTTGAGGGTGATATACTGTTCAAGGTAATGTATTAATGGGCACATGCCAGAGAGCGGGGATACACAACAGAAAATCAGCACCGCCATGAAAATAACTGCAAAAATCCAGCCTCCCTTCAATTCTTCCTTCACTGCTGCCTCCTTCCTCATTACAGATGGAGAACTTTACTTTTTGTCTTCTGGATCCTGGACACCCTACAGAATTTGGTGGTAACTGGATTTCTGTAGCTGTTTGGCACCTAATGGGTTTCATGGCACTTAATATATCTCACCCTCTTGAACACAGGAAGTTGCCTTGCTCTGTTTAGTAGAGGTTGTATTGTTGATTGAAGCAAACAGTGGCCATAATGTTATTGTGTAATTAACACTGGGGGAAGAGAAACAATGGCAATGGCAAATTGTTGCCCCACTTGGATTCCCTGTCACACACAAGACACCCAACTGATGCACCATGGGGAATCCAGGTGGGGACTAGCGAAACAGCAACAGTGTGCCACTGCACATTACACCATCTCCCTACCACTAGTGAGATGATTCAATAAGATTTTGGCCAGTGCGACAAATTTGGCAGGGAATTCTGATTGAGTTGTTTCACGAAGTAGATATAAGCCAAGCAGGCTGGATAGCTCAATGAGTTAGGTTGAGAGTTCAATCACCCATTGTGCCTCCTATGAGTACAGCCAGCCTGTGTAGCCATGGGCAAGCTGCACAGTCCCAGGGTACCTCCACAAGAAGGGAATAGTAAATCACCTCTGAGTACTCTTTACTAGAAAACCCTGAAATGGGTTGCTATAAGTCAGAATTGACTTATTGACACATGATAATGAAATATAAGCCAATCTTGAACTAAGGATTTTTGGAACTGTCTTACAGGGGAGATTAAATTTCCTTTGTTTTAGGGAGGCAGTACAAATGCCTTCATTTCACCTAGCTTTTAAAGAGTATCTAGAATCCCCAGGTCAGCAGCATCTCACTCCTTTCAGGGCTGAAAGCTGAGAGCAGGGGCAGGTCTTGGTCATGTCATGGAGGGTGCCCATATAATATTAGACCCTCTACTGCTGCTGCTTGGACATGTGCAACAAAAAAGTCTCACAGGTTGGGATGCTGATGTTTCACACCCTGTCTTGTGCTCAGAGGGTGCAAACAGGCCAAGTGCATGCACTTACAGGGTCTCTCCTTGTTCCCCTTCCCTCACTCCTGGCTTTTTGGTGCACTGATGTCCTGCAAACAAACCACATGTGCAGACATCCTTGTACTGAGCCAGTGAGCCCTGGTACCCACCAACAGTGGGTGAACGTGGGTCTCCAGGATTTGATGTCTGCTCACAAGCACAACTCATACTTTATCCTCTGGGACCATTCATCTTGACATTTGTCTCCCTGCCTGGAGACCCAGAAAAGCAGAACAATTTCTGAAACTTCAGCCAGTTTCCTGAGACTTGGCAACTTTATTGGCATCTTTATGTTACTCCTTGGTAAGGGTTTTCCTTTTAATTTAGTTGTTTCTGATTTTTTTTAAAAGGAAAGAAAGCCAGGAGTAGATTTTAATGTGAAAGGAAAACAAAATCATAGGCTTTCAACATTGGAGTTGGCCTGTTCCTAAATTTTAAATATATATCTTTTGAGTCACAATTTTGTTGTGGCTCCTCATCACTGAGGAGTAACCTGTTAGTGGACCTTGTTAGTGGACCTTCCAAAAACATCCAGCGTTCATCCCATAAGTCTGAAATCTGCCCAACCCTCATTCTAGCATCATATGGCAAATTTTGTATGTGCCTATTCTGAGAAATAAATGAGCAACTGTTAGTAGTTATTACAGTAGCATATGATGCTGACCTGTATGTCTCATAACACTAAAGTTGATCTGACACAAAGCAACAGAAATGGTTTATTTCTGATTTTTTTTTTAAAAGCATGCATTTTTAATTTTTTAAAAAAAAAAGTCAAAAGAAAATTCAGAACTCATTAAAAGGAGATAAAGCCAAGAGCTTTTAAGCAGGAGATTGCAGAGTTTGCCATGATATTTAGCCTTTGCTTTATTGGAAGTTTTTTAAAAATAAATCCTATATTCCACTTTAGATTTATTTTTAATGACATGTATGCCCTTTCTGCAACAATAAAGAACATACATCAATGGCTGACTGATCATAAATAGTAGAAGCCAAAATATGAACTAAGCACTTACAATTCAGGGTACCAATGTAATACAATTCCCTCTTTAATACTCAAATCAGAATATAACAATAGAAAGAACATAATGTGAAACAATCTGAATAAATGATGGATCTGTATTTACTATTATCTGATGTAAATTCATTACCTGATTTTTCCATAAATGCATTACTAGCAAGGATCCATGACATCTCATTAATCAGATATACTCTTCCAAGCACTACAGCATTTTGTGGGCTTAAGTAGAATATTAGAAAACGAGGTTTCAATCCTGACCTTTGAGAATAAAGTAAGATCTCCAGGTGAGCAATAACTTCGTCAGAACCAATGCAAATGCCACTGTGGTTTAGTTCCTTCCACAGAGAGGGGCCTATCACAGATCCTTGAAGATATTATCTGGACAAATGAAGCAAGATATCTTCTGTGATTTTGCTGGGCTTTTTATTGCTTCAGCTCATGAGGATCGTAGCCTCTCTTTATGTCATGGCAGGTATGCCTCTTGAATGGCTTATTGTGGCAAGCTTGACAGGCTGTGGGCTTCAGTAGGACACAAGGTCCTGAATCAGGACATTTTTGCACTCCTGAATGAAATCAGGTTGTCAGGGCTCAAACCCCTACTGGGAAGGGTGTCAACATCAGTCTCCACCCTCTTGGGAGCTGGTAGGTGGTTAAGTCATCGCAAAAGCAGACACAGATAAGTCACTGGTTGCTCTTAAGTCACATGAGGAGCAGTTAGATTACATGGGGCTGGTGGAGAAACACCTTGTAGAACATGGACCCAGCTGAGATGACCCTACAATGCAGTGGAGACTAGGGTATCTGCTCTCTTCATGGGGTACACTGCTGGGTTTGAGGCCAGGAGTTCTGGCTTACTCCCACATAACTGTGGATAAAGTGAATTGTGAGTATTACCTGACAGAATATTACATGAGCTTTATATTTTTTGACAAGATAACTTGCATTGCAATTCAAGGCATGTCTACTGAGAAGTAAGGTTCTCTGGGTTCAATGAGACTCCCAGGTAACCATGTGGATCACTGCATCTAATCTCCTCTTCCACCCAGTTATGATGGTTTCATGGTGCTGAAGATATGCATGTCCACTTGTGCGAAGCCAAAGCAAAGCGTGCTGCTTATATACTGCCCCATAGCACTTCAAGCACTCTCTGGGCGGTTTACAAGTTAATTATGCAGGCTACACATTGCCCCCCCCCCCCCCCGTGAGCTGGGTACTCATTTTACTGACCTCGGAAGGATAGAAGGCTGAGTCAACCTTGAGCCGGCCACCTGGGATTGAACCCTGGGTCGTGAGCACAGTTTTGGCCGCAGTACAGCAGTTTAACCACTGCACCACGAGGCTCTCACAGCCAATCCTTTGCTTTCCATGTATTTCAGATTAATAGTGCAATCGTATATTTATCTGATACTGTATTACATCAAAATTAGCTCCCCTGAATTTAATGGGACTTATGGCCAGGTTAGGATGTATCAGATCACAGCCTGAAAGATAAATAAGTTAAAGTAATTAAAAAAGGATGTTCCTGACAGTGAGATGAAATAAACTTTAGATAGTATCTGCTTCAAGCTGTCTTGGATAATGCCTGATGTTAATGCAACATTCACATCTGTTTAATTTGATACTTTGGTTGTGTACCTAACTGGGCGTAATTTGATGTTGTGCCTGCTTCAGCTACCATAGTGCAAAGGTGGAAATGCTACCCATGAAATACTTTTGCCAGTGCATTGGACAATCACCCACTAAAGTCATGCCTGCGTTACTTTATGTTACACTGGGACAAATTGGATCATGGCCTTTGCAAAGTGTGCAATCTTTACATCAAAGCAAAGCTACATGCACTTAATTAATTCCTTTATAAGTACAGCAGCAAACAAATAAATCATATTAACTCTTCAATTTACATTTTATAAGTTTGAATAGGCTTTACAAATATTTATAAGTTTTAGAAAGATTAATGAGAAGTCCCACTTTGTTCATTGGGAGCCACCCTTTAATAAATATATTCTAGGGCTCACACTTTTTTTTTTTTACAGCACACTCACTCATAGAAATTATTTCCTGATCTTAAGGTTAAATACTAAGATTATATGTCATAGCTCTCCTATTCCTTGAATTGTGATTGAACATCACATGAATAGTATAGGTAGCGTTATTTTCTTGTTCAGAAAAAAGCACATCTGGGCATTCTTGACTTTGTTCTGCCATCAGAACTCATCTCCACTGCCGTTAAATACGGCAGATGTCAATGCTGGAAAATAAAGCTTGAACTATCCTAGATGACAAAAACATACAATGCACTTCTTTGCCAGGGTGAGATGGTGGCTCTTTGAAATGACTAGTCACAAATTGCTCTCTGTGCCTAGCAGCCATTGTGCACAATGCCATGATTTACTCTTCTTGTGCCGTCATAATTCGCTCTGTATGCAGCTGTAGTTTTTAATGCAAGCCCAGCAAATTAAGTCCTTCCTAATGATGTGCAGCTGGCATCCTTCCTGTATTTTCACAGGCAAGAGAAGCAGGATCCAGGAAATGCGAGAATATTTCCTTGACCTCCGTTTCAACTAGTTTAATGTCAACCAGTTTTAAATGAGCACTCAAAGCAAATCCACACATGATGTTACCCTCAACAGATCTGCAGATGTCACTCAATACTCTGAAAGGTTTTGATATTACTGTGACCACTCATTTTGAGATCATGCCTCGTCTATTGCTCTGTGTAACAGTACTCCTTCCAAGCCCGAGTGGGGAGTAACTAACAAAGTTGGAACTAGGATATGGCCATAAGAAATAGCATGGTTGAAAGAGAGAGCCTGAAGGGACTCTAAAGTCTACTGAATAACAATTCAGTTAAGAAAACCCATTCTCTCCCAGAGAAATGTCAATTCTAGCTTCTCCTATAAAACAAAAGCGCCAGCCCAGGACTGAGCATGCTCAGCAGTCCTCAACTGTTGTGTGCTCACTGGAAAAGAAAAATTAAAAGCCAGATCAGAGGAGTTGGATGTCCTACTTTTGCCCATTATAATATATAGTCTCTCTCCTGAAGGAAAGGATGGCTGACTGGTTGCTAGAACCTTGTACTAGTATACTTGTGTTAGGAGTGATGGCACATTGTAATATTGTTTATTGGTATCACTTGGCCAATGTAGTTCTAAGAACAACTATAGTGAGCTGTCTTGTTTTCCAGCTATACCAAATAGATCTTGAATATGCCAGAGTATCACTGATTTTAAAATGATAATTGTGTGTCATTAGTCAATTCAGACTTATGGTGATTTTGGGGTTTTCTAGGTAGAGAGTACTCAGAAGTGGTTTATTATTCCCTTCTTCTGGGGGTGCTCTGGAACTGTGTGGCTTGCCCATGGCTACACAGGCTGGCTGTTCTCCTGATAGGCACAGTGGGGGAACTGAGCTCCCAACTTCTGGCTCCACAGGCAGATACCTAACTCACTGAGCTATCCGGCCAGCCAGGTAATAAAAACAGCTAAAGCATTTAAACTTTCACCATTAACCCATTTAAACTGTGTGAAGAGGAACTGGTCAGTACAGTTAAACCTAGAAGTGAGCTGTCCCCTCAATCATCTAGGGCAGAAGGAGTCAACAACACCTTGACTACACTAACTTCTGTGGTTCAGGACCTGGTTCTAAGGGAAGGTCAGAAAGCAGAGGAAGACGGGAAGAAAAAGGCGGGAAAGGAACAACCAATAGTGGAGGGTTTTTTAATGACAGAGGAGGAGGAGGAGAGAAGCGACACTGGAGATGGAGGGAGGAAGAAGGGGAGCTGGGGCTCAGAGGAGGGGGAGAGTGGAGAGAGAGAGGAAGGGAAGGAAGAAGGATTGGGGTTTGAAGGAGAGGAAGGGCCCTATGGGTTCTCATTTCCACATAAGGGAGAGGCAAAAAGAGAGAGAGAGGAAAAGGCACCTCACGAGGACGAGGAAGCGCGGGCACTGAAATTCAGTTAGGAGAAGCAGAACCATTTGAATGGACCGTTTACATTTATCTGAGAGGGAAGGGTCCCTGGAAGAAGGTGGTATGACTGGATCCTATCCCCATGGCTCTGACACCTCCCGAGGGAGACTGGGCTCATCACCTTTGTTATGGGACTATTTGCATGGTGAAGAGTCAACCACTGAGGAAACCTACCGACCACGAGAGATTTGGAATGTCCCCTCACTGAAGGACTCTTTGGTGATGACAGGACTACCAGTAATGTGGCCTGAAACACCTGTGGTTGCTGGTCCCATTGGACCCACTGAAGTTGTTGTACACTCCTCTTCTTTGAAGGAAATTAAACCTTTGGTTAATGTTAATGCGTCTCCTATGGTAAATCACATTAAGGAAGAGGAACTGCTTAATCTTGAACAAGAACCCAATCACAAGCTGTTAAATGAGACTTAGTGTGGTGTAATGGTGAAAGTGTTAGACTAAGAAATGGGACATCTGGGTTCAATCCCTACTTAGCCTTGAAGGTCATTGGGTGGCCAGTCACACTGCCTTGATCTGCCTCACAGTGTTGCCATGAGCAGAATATGGGGCGATTAAAAGGTTCTTATTCTGCCTTAAATTCTTTGGAGGAAGGGCTGGATCTAAATGTAAGAAAATAAATAAACCCAGCTTCTTAAACTTGTCTCTGGGTTTGTTGTTGTTGTTTAAAAACCTGATCAAACATAAATAGAGAACAAAATATAGCTCTAAGCAACCTGGACTACACCTGAAGAAATTCCTTCTTCTTTAGAAGTGTTAAACATACCAGAACTGCAAATAATGGGAGCTGCTTCTGTAAAAGATCACTATCATGAAAATATTTGAGTTTTATAGTATTTTATCACTAGTTCAGCAACTGCCACACTTAGCAATAGTGTCCTGTTGGAAATATACCAATTTAACCTGCTTTTACATCACCATAATGTGAACCATCTGGTTTCATTCCATAGGGCTTATATCATCTTTATGAAAATATGTTTACTTCTTACAAACTTTGTATTTGAACAAGGAGAATGCATTTTATGCTACGTATTAGTTTCAAGAATTCACTCCTGTTGTAGCAGGTTTTATGACACAGAAAATAGAAATGCAAAATATAAAGGCAATCACACTTTTCTATGCTGTATCAAATTAGATTAGCCATTAAAAAAGGAGAACTTTACTTAAAAATCCCAAAGAACTTGTATTTAAAAATTACCTTGTAAAAATAAGTGAGTGGCTAGTGAAATTTACTTATGTTCTGGGAGAAGTTCTTAGTTCATGAGCAGCCACAGATGGATAAATGAAAGAAGACAATAAAATGAGGATCGAATTCTGGTATATAAACAAATAGCAGACAGTATTATATAGAAAGTAGAATGATACACATTTTTTTCTATTGACTTTCCAATGATGTCAGCCAATGTTCCCTGTAATTTTCTGGACCACTGCATAGCAGCTCCGTCTCCTGCATGCGGAGTGCTGGCTGTGACCGGAAGTAAATTGGTGGAAACACTGGGTTGGCTGTGCGCCCCCAATGCAGTGCTGCGTGCCCTCGAGGCAGTGTTGTGCGCCTGCGCACCCACGCAGCCTAGAGGGAACATTGATGTCAGTCCATCTACACTCCTGTTTGCTCTAATCAATTCTTATCATTTACTCCTATTGTCATTATAAATTCAGCTCAGGCTACCATAAATTAATGAGCCCAAAATGTGGGCCAATTCCTGTGTAATTGGCTCGAAGAGCACTTGCAAGTGTTACAGCACAAACAGAACTTCATATGTGTATATTCTTTGGGAAGCCTCGTTCACAAGGGGTTGCGAGCCATGTCACTAAGTGTTTAAAGTTAAGCTGTAAATATGTATATAAAAAAGTGGAGCTGGGGAATACTTTTATTTAGACCTCTTCATTAGGCTTGTTCAAAATTAATCGTGATCAGATATTACAGCTGTGAGAAGTGTTGTTACAAAGTGTTGGTAACAAAAAGTGTGGTATGGTGTCACCAGGTTGCACCTCCAGGTGTATAGAATCACTTGCCTCTTTTCATTGTTATAGAGAAAGAGTTTGCAACTATTCAGCAGCAAATAGTCAATTCATCAATTTTTAGCTGAAGTACATGATTTCTATACTGGCATGGAGAATCGTCATGTGATGCTTTCCTCAGAGACATATGATCTGGACCATTTGTGGATGAAGCTCTACTGAGAAGTAATGCTTGTTGTCCAACAACTGAAAAATGTGCTATGATGAGAATGGATATCAGTACCAGTAAGCTGTACCTATATTTGTACTTATGAATATCCCTAGTTGTACAGTATGTTTCTGCAGGGATGCACTCTAAAGACATTTTTCATGCATCCCTGTTTAAAAACCTGCTTTGCGCAAGCCCGTAATCACTCTTGGGAGCAGGCTGTTATCAACTCACAGTGATATCCAACTTCATCTTTGTCTTGTGAGTGCTTCCTATAAATGCAGAAATCTCCCTTGGACTTAATCTTATTTGGTCATATAAATTGAAATGCAAAGGTGTCTGTGATTTATATGGCCATATGCATGAATTTGAAAGGCAACGTATTCTTAAGAGTCTTTTAATGCCGTAAAAGACTTTGGAAGTTTTCAAATGCCACAACCCTCTGTGGTTTTGCTGCAACAAAATGGCACAACTACACCCCTGACATTTTTCGAAGTGTGGCTCCAAGACGGCTATTCATTTTAATTGACAGGAACCCATCTACCTTCTATTCCAGTGAACACAAGCCCAACAGAAATTAGAAAGTGGAAAGTTCACTTATCTCCATGATGAAGAAACAGATATTGGGGGAACATAGAACATGGAATCCATTTGGTAAATTTAGGCTTCTTGAGCAGTGCCTGGGAACGACTGGCTGGAAATGTGGAGCTGCCCAGCAATAACAAAGGAATAACACCTGCAGTTTATCTCGGGTGAGAGAGGCCTTCAAGGTCAAGTCGATTTGTTCCAATTTGTGGTACCGCACTAATTGGAAAACGATTTCAGCACTGCCTAGTCTAAAGGCAGGTTCCTTCGTCATCACCACATTTGACTCTCCTGGGTTCACCCACTCCAGGATAAACAGGGTAGCGTGACTAAGTGGCTAGAGAGGGACTCTCTGAACCTGGTAACCATCACGCCCATGGTCTGAAAGCATTGCTGTATTAACCTGTGCCCACCCCACCCCTGTATTTGTTCTTTAATTTTTGTTGTTGTTTAGTCGTTTAGTCGTGTCCAACTCTTCGTGACCCCATGGACCAGAGCACACCAGGCCCTCCTGTCTTCCACTGCCTCCCAGAGTTAGTGGATTTAAAATTGTCATTTCTTGTTGAGAATCACTCGGAGAACTTAGTTATAAATTGTTGCACAATTATGCTGGCTAGAATGGCAAAACATTGATTTAAATACAACTGGGGGGTTCTAGGTTGGAAGATGATCCTGAAAATAACAAAGCAGATAAATAACTATGGGGCATTGTAGCAAATCTATCCCTACTTATCCCAAGTAAAAACAATGAATTTCAGCCCTTAATTCTGCATGTGTTTTGGTGACCTTACCCACAGGGGCATGTCTTCTGTTATAGACAGAAGCTTTGAATCCCTTCCTGTGCAAAGCAGCCATTTACATAATATGTGTCTTTGCTGCAGCGCACTGAGTTGCAACATGTGTGGGCTGTAATGGTGTCCTAAAGCTATGGAGGGAAAGCACTTCACTAAGAAGGATAAACAAAAGAGGTCATGCACTGATTATTCCTCTACTTTAAAAGCAATCACTGTGGGGGGATTAAAACTAGCCACTACAATAGTAAAAGGGATTATTGCTATCTTGTTAACTTTTATCATGTTGCAGCATTAGACTTTTCAGGGTAACCCTTTAACTGTTTCTCTTTTAAAGCTAGGATGATGCTATTTCAGTATTGTGGGAGACAGTATATTGAAATCATATTGATGATCATTTTGTTATGTACTATGTACAGCAGATGTGTATCATCAGATGTGTGCTCTGAATGAATCTGATACACTGGGTTCAGTGATTAGGGTGTCAGACTAGAGCCAGTTCAGATCCATCCCCCTGCAGCCTTGAATGCTGCTTGATGATTTGGGGCCAGTCACTAATATCTAGCCCAACCATCCTCAAAGGGTTGGGTTAAAATGGAGACAAGAGTCATGTTCATCTCCCTGAGTTCCTTAAGGAAAAGATGGGATATAATATATGTCTTTTCAATAAATAATCTTCTAAATGAGCTTGGGTATAGTGAGAGACTTAGCTACCTCTAGGCATGCAGCCCAGTATTTCTCTGTTCTTGTGATATATGGAGTGGCATCAAGTGAGTTCCTTATATTGGAATAAGGTGGACACTTACGCATTGCCAAAAAAGAGGAAATCTGTCAGTCCAGTAAAAAGCAAATGTAAAAGGTTACAGATTTAACTGAAAACTATATATATTAACTTACAAATACAAATGATATAGAGAAATAATTAGTACCCTGTAGTTAGAAAAACAGCTGGCTTGGTGTTTTAGGTTTCTGGCTGTGTAGTCATAGATTGGGAGTTCAATTCCCCAGTATGCCTCCCGGGAGAGAGCCAACCTGTGTAGCCTTGGGCTGCCTCCAGAAGAAGGGAATGGTAAACCACTTCTGAGTACTCTCTACCTGGAAAATCTTGAAAAGAATTGACTTGATGGCACATTAAAAGAAAAAAGAAAAACAATGCCACATCACAGTAGTGCTGAGACTGTGACCAGGTGGCATGGAGTTGCACAGTTGGCTGTCCAAAGGATAAAAGCTGAGGTGAAAAGTAAATGCTCTTCTGGCCATTCTTGTAGTTCTTGATCTTTTCTGTGACCTTGAAATGGAGAAAGCCCTTCAAAGGGATGAAGCTTTCAAATAGGGGACCATCTTTTGTAAAATAGAAGGACTCTTCCCATTAAAACATTAACAAGTGAAGTCTGTCAGGCTTAGGATCAGAGCTTGGAAATGTTACTTTCAGATAATATAACTCCAAGAATCCCCAAGCCTTCATGGCCACTGAGCTGAAGGACTCTGGAAGATGTAGTCCAAAACAAGTAACATTTTTACTTCATTTAAGGATCTTTATTTTAGCCCCACCTGCCTCATAAAGTCATTGTGATTAAAATGGAATGGTGGTCAGAACCATGGATAATGCTCTTAGCTGCCTCTTGGAACAGAGGCAGCTGTGATGCCAGGTCATATTTAAATGTATTGTTTATATGATTTAGTAAGTATATCATGGGAGGTGTGGATGAGGAGCATGGAATGTTGGTAACAATGGCTCTGATTTGCTGGAAAAGAACTAGATAAGGAAGAGAAGTGTGTTAGAAAGGTATGTCCTGAGTCAGATATAGAGCAGTTTTGGTGTAGAGGTATGAGGGAGAGGATGATTTTGGAGTTTGGGGTCAAAGAGAGAAGTCTGAGAGAGAGATTGAGGGAGGAAGAGGTAGTAAAGGATTGTTGTTGTTGTTTAGTCGTTAAATCGTGTCCGACTCTTCGTGACCCCATGGACCAGAGCACGCCAGGCCCTCCTGTCTTCCACTGCCTCTCGGAGTTGGGTCAAATTCATGTTGGTAGCTTCGACGACACTGTCCAACCATATCGTCCTCTGACGTCCCCTTCTCCTCTTGCCTTCACACTTTCCCAACATCAGGGTCTTTTCCAGGGAGTCTTCTCTTCTCATGAGATGGCCAAAGTACTGGAGCCTCAGCTTCAGGATCTGTCCTTCCAGTGAGCACTCAGGGTTGATTTCCCTCAAAATGGATAGGTTTGTTCTCCTTGCAGTCCAAGGGACTCTCAAGAGTCTCCTCCAGCACCACAATTCAAAAGCATCCATTCTTCGGCGGTCAGGAATGGAATTGTACTCTTGATTAACTTATTTCCATATTCATGGGATACATGAAAATTCATTTTTTGACATCTGTATGTATTTGCAAGCAGTAGCTCTGTGGAAACATGAAATTGTTGCAATCCATAATTTTTAATAGGCAGTAAAGAATGTAGCTTGGTTGTGTCAGAAAAAAACATAATAATAACAGTAAAGGATTACAATGAATGAATTCAAAGCCTAGGAATAAATAATGTTCTTTATAACACTGTTATGTTAATTGAACCTTATTTGTTCTATTCAAGCTAAATGGCATTGAGTTCAATATCTGAGGGTTGGCTATGTGGAGAGTACTATAAGTGCCTGAATGAATGGACAAATGTACACATGCATAGGGGCAACTGAAGGTTGGTGGCAGCGGAAAGAGGAATTGTGAAGATTATTAAAGAAAACACGCTTATTTTTGGGGTGATTTAAAGATACCATTATCTCATTATTCAAGTGACAAAACAAAGGGACGTTTTACATCGGTGTCAGAGAGAAGGGGTGTAGTTTCAAAGACCCAAGTGTAGTATTGTTCCAAAGTGTAGTAGGAAATTAACAAGGCAGCTAGACACAGATATCTGGTGATGCTTAGTACACCAAATCTCAATTTCCTTCTCAAAAATTATTTTTATATTTAAAGTCTAACGCCACTGATGGACCCTGCTAGCATGCCTGGTGCTGGGTATTTGCATAATGATGCCAGCCGCTGCCACCAAACGTGCCAGAGACAAAGGCTAAACATAAAGTTCAGCTGTATTCCTTCACTAACTGCATTGCAATAACTATCTTCTAACAACAACTGAGTTTTTGAAGTGTACCACATGATGTCAATTTGAAGAAATGCAGTATTTTATAATTTGGAATAACAAAGATAAATATGGACTCCTGCTCTGAGGAAGAAGCTTATCACAGATAACTCCAATTCTGTATAAAAAATATAGAAAACCTCCATTTTTGTGTTCATTCCTATAGGGATTATATGGTAGTAGAAAGTTAAATGTGCCAATACTGGAGAAAATTGATATGTTTTAAAAAGCTCACAGGACATTTTTAATAAATATTTTTTGGGTTGAAGGCAGTTCTCCTCATCACTCTTATAATAACCTGCATGATTTTAGAAGTTGCCATGAAAATGATCAACTTGAAAACAAATACAAACAAGTAATTACAGTGCCTAAATATACTTCACAGAGGTTTGGAATTGTACTCTTGATTAACTTATTTCCATATTCATGGGATACATGAAAATTCATTTTTTGACATCTGTATGCATTTGCAAGCAGTAGCTCTGTGGAAACATGAAATTGTTGCATAATGTTGCAAAAAATCCATAATTTTTAATAGGTAGTAAAGAACGTAGCTTGGTTGTGTCAGAAAAAAACATAATAATAACAGTAATAATAATGCTTCATTTGTGTCTGTGAATAAATGTATTTGTTTTTCTAGAATATATAGTTTGCAAGAAATCAAGTGATGAAAATATTTGCAAACATTCTAATAAAGACTTTGGCAATGAAAGTGATGCTTTAATATTTCTGTAAGTTGGCATTCTCTGTTTTGAAGCAAAGGATTAGTTTTGTCCCTTGTTGTTTTGGCTAGTGGATTCTGGGAGGTATAGTACAAAAATGTAACATTTCCAAGCTCAGCCCTGCCTGCTCACTTTGCCACACTTTTTTTGATAGAGAAATGGGTTCCAAGTTTTCTTTTGTAACAATTCATTACCCTTATGCTTTGCACTTTCTCCATGGAGCTTAGGGCGGAGTCCATAGGGTGAGATCCAGACTGGAAAACTGCTGTATATCACATTCTATTTGTTCTTTGGATGGAGATCAATGTGTAAATTCGCTTCATTTTGCCACAGAATAAGATCTCCCTATTTTACTTTGAAGGCTGACCGCCGAAGAATGGATGCTTTTGAATTGTGGTGCTGGAGGAGACTCCTGAGAGTCCCCTGGACTGCAAAGAGAACAAACCTATCCATTCTGAAGGAAATCAACCCTGCGTGCTCACTGGAAGGACAGATCCTGAAGCTGAGGCTCCAATACTTTGGCCATCTCATGAGAAGAGAAGACTCCCAGGAAAAGACCCTGATGTTGGGAAAGAGTGAAGGCAAGAGGAGAAGGGGACGACAGAGGACGATATGGTTGGACAGTGTCGCTGAAGCTACCAACATGAATTTGACCAAACTCCAGGAGGCAGTGGAAGACAGGAGGGCCTGGCATGCTCTGGCCCATGGGGTCACGAAGAGTCGGACACGACTTAACGACTAAACAACAACAACAATTTTACTTTGATTTGGACCTCATGCATATTGGTCTGAATCAGGTTTATGGAGTGGGGAATTTGGGACTAACCTGAATCTGGTATGCTGTCCTAATTTATATATTACCAAGGTAACAGAATTCCATTGCCTGAGATTTCAGGGCAAAACCCTGAGATCAAATGGTAGCCCCTTGTAAGGTAATAGAAGTTGCAAAGGGAAGAATTGGGAGTGGATCTGGCATGGCTGCTTGATCAGCCAGTTATGGAAATGAGGGAAATATCGTCAAACCAGGAATAAAGTATATAAAACTAATCTTAACTCTGAATCTGTGTTTTGCATTCTCTCGGCACACACTGAGTAAGAGTTTGGATTGGATTTTCTTGGTCAGTTGGCTGTGGTAATGAGGAGCACGTTACCTATTGTGTAATAAAGTGCAAAACACTAACCCTAACTCTAAATCTGTGGTTTGCAACCCCTGCATATGCTGACTCTCTTAAACCTACCTTCAACCTCAACCCTAACAGCTGGTTTAATAGGCAGTGTGGCGTTTACCCCGTGGCCCCTGCTTGTTTCACCAAACACAGGGCTCACACAAGTATCCCAACACACCCTTTAACACGCTGCCACCAGTTGATCTCTTTATCAACCTATATTTCCTATGAAAGACTGAGGTCCATTCAGTACTGAACTTTTAAACAGAAACAGGTTTATTGATTACAAGTTGTTTTAGGAATAGTTCTTAAGCACATTCTTAAAGTTACACAAAGCTTCAGTATTTTACTTTAACCTCTTCTATCTTAATTAGTACAGGTCACACTCTGACTAATCACTCCTTAAACACTCTCTCTGTCTCAAACCCCCAAACTCCTTCTCCAAACTCTGTCTCTGACTCAACTCCTAGACTCAGACTCACCCCTCCCTTCTAGTTTCTCTGGCTCTGCCTCCCAACAGCTCCCATTGGTGCAGGCCAATACCATTATATATATAGGAAGACTGGGTGTTCGCTACAGGCGGGTTGTGTGATCCCTATAGCCAGCCCCAGTTAGAACCGATCAGCAACAATCCCAGCAACAATCAGCTAGTTGGCCATTGCCAAGTCAGAGTCAGGGGTATGGGCCCTCTCATTGGCTGGGAGACCACTTTGTGAGAAACCACTATGCTTGGTGCCACTGAATATACCTTGTGCTCCAGCCCAGCAAGATCAGAAGCCATGCTGTCCCACTGACACACTAATAATAATAATAATAATAATAATAATAATAATAATAATAATAATAATAATAATAATAATAATAATAATAATAATAATAATAATAATAATAATAATAATTTATATTGCACTCTATAGCAGAGCACATTCCAATAGTCAAAAACAGTTAAAATACAATCATAACATAATTACAATGATAAAAACATACAGTAAGCAATTATCATTCAATAAGGCAATAAACAAACAATCAAAATAGCTATAATAACAATATAATAAAGTACAGTAATTCTATCCCAATAATTGCCTATTTCCATGGTCAACCCCTATGGTTCCAGGTTGAACAAGTAAGTTTTTAGGTCTCGTTTGAATTTGTCCAACTCTGGTTCCACGCGAAGGTATTGCAGAAGGGAATTCCATAATTTTGGGGCCTGATGAGAAAATGCTCTAAGTCTGGAGTTAGCCAACTTGGTCCAAGGGACTAGCAAGAGACCAGAATCCGCAGATCGAGTCCTCCTATGAGGAATATGCCACCCCACACGTTTCGCTAAATAGCTAGGGCAAGAGAAATGTAATGCTTTAAATGTTAGAACAAGAATCTTATAATATGTTCTTGATCTGATGGGTAACCAGTGCAATGCCCTGCAGTGCTGGGAAATGTGAGAGTAGCACGGCAGGTTTAAAACTACTTGTACCACGCTATTCTGCACCAAGGTGAGAGGATGAAGTGCAGAAGAAGAAAGACCAGCTAACAAGCTATTACAATAATCCAGATGTGAATTATAGGAAGAAGACGGCCATTGCAAAGGACCTCTAACGATTCCCTTTAACTTATGTGTGTTTCTCTAATTTCAGTAAGCACAGAAAAAAAGCAAGTATTCAATAATTAATAGATTTTAAAATATAGACGGACCATCTAAGGACTTGACAGATATAGCATAAGGTCTGGAAATAAATTCTTGAAAATACAGGGCACATTCCAATCAAAGTCAGGAAGTTTTAATTTCACACTAGTTTAAACTGGAAAGTTCAGCTGAAATCAATGTGACTTTAACATCCAAAGTTCTGGCTTAGAATGTGGCCTTTTTAATTTTTAATCTGAATGGGAAGGGGATTGATCATCTGTGTGGCAAGGCATCAAAACTTTTGAACAAGCCAAAAAGCATGTCTACTGCTCTCATAATGGAAACACTAGTTAGGCCTCATCTAGAGTACCGGAGCAAGTTCGGAGAAGGGCAGCAAGGATGATCAGGGGACTGGAAACCAAGCTCTGTGAGGAAAGGCAGAACGAACTGGGTATGATTAGCCTTGAGAAAAGAAGACTGAAGGGAGATACGATAGCAGTTTTCAAATACTTGAAAGGTAGTCATACAGAGGAAGGGCAGGGTCTGCTTTCAATCATTCCAGAGTACAGGAAACATAATAATGTGCTCAAGGTACAGGGAGCCAGGTTTAGGCTGAATATCAGGAAAAACGTCTTAACTGTTAGAGCAGTACAACAATGGAACCAACTACCTCCGGAGGTGGTGAGCACTCCAATGCTGGAGGCATTCAAGAGAAAATTGGATCTATCAGATCTGCTTTGATTTGTATTCCTGCATTGAGCAGGGGGTTGGACTCAATGGTCTTATAGGCCCCTTCCAACTCAATTATTCTATGATTCTGTGAAATCTGCCAGTAGGAAATTAAGATTAATGGAGAGCTCCCTGCATTCAGGACTTCATGGCTAATGTTCTTTGTGGGGATGTTTGTAGTTAGATGCCATTTCTCACATATTTATATTGCTGCAGTTCATATATTTACAGGCATGAGGCGAGAGTAAAATACAATGGCTGTCAAGACTGTTATAACGTTTTCTTTATGCCAAAAATACCATTTTAAAAATAACTTGTTTATCAAGAGAGCCTTCAGGAAAATGCTGTCAGGCTGGAAATGAGTCACTGCATTTCTTGATCTGCATCTGCCTATAGCTTTTGAAAAAGAATTGGCCTGACTTTTTATTTTTTATTTTAATTTTATTTTTTACATGATGATTCTCATTTGGTCCACGCTACTGAGAACATTTTGAATGAAAGGAAATGTTCTGCTCCTGGAATACCTCCACAAGCAATTCTGCAAAGGCTTCCTGTATATTCTGCGATCATACCACCTAAGCACAGACTTTAATTCTGGGCATACGATTCAACCAATTCAATCATATATTTTCAAGGAAAAGCTTCCAGAGCCATTTGGAAATGTACAGCCTAAAACGTCCGTGAAAGAGCTACTCAGGACTCCCAGGAGCTAGGGAGGGAAGCTTGTGCTCTGCATGATGGGTGCTCTGCATGATTGTCTCAGCTGGAAAAATAGAATAACATAAGCATCTTGATCAAACTATTGGGCAATGTGTACATATTGCATAACTTCCAATTTCCCCGGGATTTAGGCCCCTCCCATACCAGGGGATCACCTTGAAACCTGCCCCAGCCCATATATCTACTTGGAGACTTGGTACTCTCCTTCTTTTTCTTCATTATTTTTATATATTTTTGTTACATTTGGTGAAAAGTGTAAAAGTGGCAATTGTTTCTAAAGAAAGTCTTCTAAACTCATACAAGTCTAAAGAAAGCAAGAGGAAAGATGTATTTCCTAATTATTTTGGCTCTTTTAGACCTTTGCTTCTCCTGTGTTAGTATGGGAGACAGGATACCGAGCATCACCCCTTAAGACAACCCAATATGGCAGCACCATGTGCCTGCTGTGAGAGAGATTGCTAATCAGTGTTGAAATGTGTGCAGCTGTAGAATACACACATTGCAACAGCTTCACAGACTGGAATGAATTTGATGAGCTCTGTTGATGCAGTTGCTCTGATGCTCACCATGAGCATTTCCATAAAAATTACAGGTGGGTGTTTCAGAGAGGAGGAACTGACAAGTATATTCGAGCTGGCATTTCTCTACAGGTGGGCAAAGATTGCTAGCGAACACTTAATATGGATGAGTTTTTAATAGGCCTGGAACAGACGGATCATTTGATGTGATAAATAGTTCTAACCATTCCCCCATATGGGATAAAAAGAAGAGAGAAACTAACCCCAGGTTTCCATATCTTTTTTCACCATCTTCTCATTCACTGTGTCATATTTTCACTGCAAGCACCAGATTCCCTTGAGGAAACCTTTCAGATCTTTCTAACGAGGCCTCAATTCCCAGTAGGAATACGTGGAAAAGGAAAGGCTGCAAATTGATGTCTCTGTGATGAGTAAAATGTTGCTGAAAGCCAGGTAGGCAAGAGATGAGGATGCAGCCCAAAGTGAAAGGTAACTTGAAATGTGTTCAGCAATGCATCAGGAAATCAAGAGTGCAAAAGCAATTTCTGGACACTGATGGAATATATATATATTTCATTTTATATATATCTATATATATAAAAGAGAGCCTCAGAAAAATAGGCATAAACCTAAATTCAGGTTCTTTCCATCTTGCAAAATATGTGCTCAGAGCCACTTGTATTGCGAATGCTGCTTATATACTGCCTCATCACACGTAAAGCACTCTCTGGGCAGTTTACAAATTAATTATGCAGGCTACACATTGCCCCCATCCCCAGTGAAGTGGGTACTCAATTTACCAATCTTGGAAGGATGAAAGGCTGAATCAATCTGAAAATGATTACCTGAGCCCATTGGAATTGAACTCAGGTTGTGAGCAGAGTCTTGACTGCAGTATAACAGTTTAACTACTGTGCCATGAGACTCCCACATCTCCCATATCTAGTTTTCTATATGATGCCACATTGTTCTACACATTTCACCCATTCTCTTACATTGTATGTATCTCTTACATCTAATAAATAAATAAATAAATCGTTGCTGCAAAGATATCCTGCCAATTAACAGTTTAGTACTGTTAAGAAAAATTGATAATTGACACCATATGTCTCTTAAGGTCACAACCTTCCTAATATAGTCACCACACCAGCAGGAGCTCTGGAGAATGAGAATTGAAATGCAGTGGCCCAGTAGAATTAATGGGTTGGAATCAGAAGTAATCGTATTTACAACAGACTGATAATTGCTTTGTGTTTGGTTGAGAAGTGATGAAAAAAAAGGATTTCTGGGATTTCCCTCTGCTTGGTGTCTCTTTGTGAATGGTAGTAAGTTCAAGGGGGAGTCCTATAGACGATCCAGTGCGCGATCCAGTGCCGGTCGTGGCCTTGGCAGGACCGGGCTGTGGAGACAGATCTCCTGCCTCCCCGGATGCACTTGCCACCCACATGCCCACCCGCATGCACGGCCCGCCCACCCGCATGCACAGGTGCCCAGCCCACCCGTGCGTGCACATAAGCGCCCCCCGCCTACCCGTGAGCACACCCCGCCCATCCGTGCATGGGCAAGTGTGTGCCCTGGCCACCTGCGAGCACGCCCCGCCCGCCCACGCATGTGCGTGAGCGCACCCCACCCACCTGTGAGTGCCAGGGAGTGCCCCGCCCCCCGTGCACGGACCCTGCCCCCCGTGCACAGACCCTGCCCCACCAACTGGTCTGTGGTTTGGAAAAGGTTGGGGACCACTGCTGTAGACCATCTGGGCTGATGCCATAGGTGTTATCAACATTCAGGCTGCTGTTTTCTATGCGAAGACTGACATCTTTTTTTTCTGCTGGCAATGTGGGCACAATATTGTGCAGCTATATCGGGCCATTTCCTGGCATTTTAAATTGTGGATACAGAAGCATAATTTCCCACATCCATAAACCAGAGCTTTTTTAAAAAAAGGACTGAATTATTAAATAATCGAATTATGTATGTTCCATGCTTAGATGTTACAGTAGTTACAGTGCTTGTGCCTAGACTGTCTATTCAGTACAAAAGGCTTCCTTTTCATGTGTAGGCCAAATTGCTGGACTTTTGGATTCCTCTCTTCTTGTAGCTGGTTCCCTAGCAACTCATTAGGCCTCAGAATTAAAGGATTATAGAGCAGAAGTGAAGAACAGAAGGCTGTCTAGATGTTGCTAGATTGCAGCTCCCAGAACCACAAGCCAAGGTAGCCAATGGTGAAGGATGATAGGAGTTGCAGTCCAGCAGCATCCAGAGGGTCACATGTTTCCCGTGTTTCTTACAGAGGCTACACCTGAAACCATGGAAACATTGATCGGTGTTGTTCCTCAACGTCCGACAGAGTTTGAACTGCCCAATATGAAGATTTGGGGACTAGCATAATAATTTCATGATTAGCATTACAGCTCCAGGAGGTGTCTGTTAGCATTTAAAGTCACAACAGAAGCTTTTTCCTTACAAAGGTTTGGACCAGAAGTTCCAGTGTAGTAAGGCACACAGGAAGACACCAGGAATAAGTGCAGAGAATATTTACTTACTGTACATATTTACATAGTGCTCACAGGAACATAAACATAGGCATTCAGCAGTCAAACGGACAGAACGTAAGCATGACAGTCAAAATAGAACTGTGAAGGGCACAGTAGCTAGACTCTTAATTTATACTACCTCTAACCAATCAAATTAGTGGTTCACCTCATGGTAGTTAATTCCACACGCTGTGTCCTTCTTGTCACATAGGCAGTGATTAAATAACTCCACCTGCACTAACCAATTGTTAATTACATTTCTTCTTCTTAAAGACCTAACAGTGTCTGCTGATCCATATATCTGTTGTATGAAATCCCACAGCATATTATGCTGTTGCACAGAATTTTCTTCTGGCATCTTCTGGGAGTTGATGCGGAGGCAGATTTATGTGTAGTTCAGTGACAGTGTAGTTTAATTGCTACCCAAGAGTACTGAAGTGAAAACAGAGGAAAAGTGGCCCCCAAACCCATGACTTTAGTGTAGACAGAGCAAATTTCAGCTGAATAAATATTGACTGCCTTCTATGTTATCGAGTTCTTCAGATTTTTTTTATGTTGAATAAGAAATAGATGTGCTTATACATTTATGTCAAAATACATATTAATGACAATTTCTTACAATGGAAAAGTCCTTCAAGTTTTTTGCATTCCCCCAAGAAAGAAAGAGTTATCACATATAAGCACAGTTGCACTGCTTTAACAAATCCAGTGAGGTTCTGCAAGGAGGCCCTGGCCTTAAATCAATACTTGAGTCTGTTAATTGCAAAAGAAAAGGAATGCAGTAAATTGATTGAAGGTGGAAGTGGAAGTTGTGGGGAAAAACCTCCTTTCTCTTGTGGCTTCCTAGTTCACTTCAGTGTTTAAGGGCAAGTACAGAGGAGCGGGCTTCTCAGATCAACACGAACTGGAGTTTTCCCATTCACATGCATTGGATTTTCTGGCTACTTTGGTGAGGACATGAAAGGAGGGTCTTCCCAGTGGCTGCTCCCAGGCTTTGGAATGCACTGCCCCAAGAATCCAGGTCATCAAGCAAAGAACTTCCTTTTCAGGCAGGCTTTTAAGCAATAAGTCTAGGAAACACTCCGTTTATTAAATTTAGATATTTTTAAACATTAAAAAAATGTTTTGAAATCTTGGTTTTAATCTTAATAAATGTTTTTTTTTTTTTTTAAAAATACAGTTTTGTATCAGTGGTTTAGGTATCTGGCTGCAAAGCCGGAGGTTGGCAGTTCAATTTCCCACTGTGTCTCCTGCGAGTAGAGCCAGTCTACATGGCTTTGGGCAAGCTACACGGTCCCAGGATGCCCCCAGAAGAAGGGACTGGTTAACCACTTCTGAGTACTCACTACCTGGAAAAGCCTGAAAATGGTCTCCATAAGTCAGAATTGACTTGACGGCACATGATGATGATGATTTTACACTTATTATTGTCCAGTTTGAATTGTTGTGAGCCGACTTGGGTCCCTTATGGAGAGGACCCATCTATCCTAAGGAATCTATCCTAAGGAATCCTGGGATTTGTAGTTCTTAAATAATGCATAAGACTTCCTAGGCATAAAGTACTTAGAAGTGGTTTGGCAGTCCCTCCTTCTGGGGGCTCCATGCAGATTATCCAAGGCCCCACAGGCTGGCTTTTCTCCTAGGAGGGACATTGGGGAACACAATTTATGGCTCCTAGATCTGCAACCAGGGTCCTCAACCCCCTGAACTACTTAGCCAGCCCTAACCATAACCCCAACCCAGCTCTTTTTTTAGCCTTGGCACCATAATTATATCCACTAGTGCCACAAGCATCTGCGGTGTATAAGCAGTGTTCTGCTTCGTTTAGCAGGCTACTTGACTGCAACCACTCTACCTTCTCCCATAGCGATGAATGGGCATCAGGAGTATTGCTTGTCGTTTATGAACTAGAGTATCCCCTGATAGGGATGGGACTTTGGGGCTAACCAAATAGGGAAAAAACCCTCAAAGGGGGCAGTTCCATTTGTTTTTGGAGTCTTTCGTGGCTTTACAAAACAACTTTGTAGGCTTTGAAATGCAATAAATTCATAATTCCTAAAGAGGGTGACAAAACTACCATATTTCACTGAGATGTCCTCATTCAGAAGGTCATACTTCTGGTGAATGATGATAATGAGGTGTGATGAATCTAGCAATGCTTCTCTTTCCCATTAAGTACTGTTTCCTATTGATGATGCTGACCAGCATGTCAGGTCATGTAAAGTACCTGCTGCATAGCTCTAACGATGATTTTTGTTTTTCAGACACTGTTGTGGTGGTGCCTGCTTTGGGAGTAGATGGTTGCCTGTTGTCTTGGCCCTGATTTTTGGGGGGTAGTTTTGCGGCAGATGAGATCCCTGAAAGAACTCAAAACAAAAGCAAGCCACCTCCTGCCATTCCAGTTCTTTCTGCTTGTACGTGACCTAAAGAGCCCTCAGCTATACTTGTTCACCTATCATCCCACTTTCCTGGCTATTCAGCTGTTTCCATGGTGTGGTGCAATCAAGTTACCACGAACAGCAAGCCTTTTGCCACCCATCATTTATTGATTAAAATTAAACCGATCTTGCCTTCACACCAAAAAGAAAAGGCACCCAAGCGGCTGTCATCTTAAAAGAGATTAAATGAATTCCTTTTCCCCTCTTATGCTTTGGGCTCTCCAGAGAGGCTGTTCAGAAAGCCCTTTCATTTGAATTTGAATTCTGTTTTAGGCGATGCATCTCTTTCACTCTCTGTCTTAATAATGAGCTCTGACTGCCAGTGTATTTACTTTTCTCTGCCCATTTGGGATAGTCCATCAAAAGTCACTGCTGCTGATGAGTCATCTGTCTGCTAGTTCTGCTAACGCAAATGGAAATGACATCCCTTGTTATCAGCATATATACAGTTTAAAGCTGGTGTGTCTGCCTTATTTCTTGAGATTTATACTCCTTCCTCAACCACAGTTTAGTGGGGCCTTTGGAGCTCCCAAAAGATTTATTCCAATATATTTTGGTGCAGTATTTTCTTGTGATCCTCTTCAGTGTTTTTTTTCTTTGCTTGAAATAAGTGCCAACAAAACCACTGGGAATGATAGGCAACCGGGATGTCGCTGAATTTGCTCAGCTAGGTTCACATAGATGGTTGTTGACTTTATTAGATATAAGCCAGAAATGCTCCCCACAAAAGTCTCAGTATATATCACATCCCTGAATAGAAGTGAATTCAGCACTCTGGCCTATCCTCATTAGTTTTGTGGGTTTTTTGTCAAGATGATACAAAAAAGCAGGACATCAATTAACAGTGTGTTAACCACAGATATTTCTAGTTAACAAAGTTGCATGTCTCCCATGCTAGTTAGGTATACTGTACGTTTCAAAGATATATACATTTAAATGAGTACACACAGAAGCGAAATGGAGAGGTTTTATCTCCAAAAGATGTGCATCAAGCTAGAAAGGGTGGGAGCTGTAGTCCCTAGCAGTAACATTCCCAAGCTTTCTTGATTAGCAATACCACCCTTTTTCTCCAGCCTCAAACTAGCCCGGGGCCTTTAGCTTTGCCCTTCACAAATTTACACTGGCCAGTGGGGCATAAGAAGGAAGAGATGCACGCTGGAGTGACATGCACTGGGGTTCTTGTACACCTGCAGAGCCATATCTGAGGAAGAACCTCTCTGCAGCAGACATACCACTTTCCATGCATAGAAGTTGATGGCAGAGAGATGAAGGGCTAAGATGCTTGCATCAAAACAGAGTGAGCGTATCTATAGAAGGAAAAACTGAATACTTCTTGGACTTCAATGTTGCTTTAATAGAGTTGGTCTCTCCAGTGGTGGATTTCCATATGCAACACTAATGACTTCCCCTTCCTTTTCCATAGCAGTCCTCTGTAGTGCCAGAAACTTAGTCCAAAGGAGTTTCTACCTCTCTGGAGGTAACTCCAGTTGCTTACTCTAGAGGAAACAGAAGGATCCAATGGAACTACCTCACTGGATCCTAACCACTTTTTAAACCTTACTTTAATATATTAGTTTATAATATTTAAATGTTTTCTTGCAATAATACATTTGAAGGAAGGGCTATGAATCAAAACAGCAGTAATAACTGTAACATCCACAGCAATAGAGAAGGTTTCTATCTGAGGATGCAGCTACACAGTGAAATACTTTGCCTTTTGCATTGTGGTTACCCCACTTGAAATCAATGCATGTTTTTTTACAGAATGTACTTTGTAGCACATTCTTTTTAAAGGGGTAGTCACTTTATTTTGAACAGGTGATGAGGGGTTATTTATCTCGATCAATTTCAGAAGCATTCTTTCCCCCATTTCCTCACGAGTGTGATCACCTCGTTCAGGGTGTGTCCCATAGTGACATATTCATATATATATAGGGTTAAGTTTAGGTTGGGTTTTTTAAAAATAATTCTTTCTAAATAAGTGCTGTATTACATAGTTGTTTCAATGATTAGACACTCTAGCTTGCTTTTATTTGGTTGCTTCATTCCAGTGGTCAGTTTGTTTAATTTGTTTTAATGCAGTTGCCACTGCCATGGCTTTTGGTGTGTTCCAGGGACAAGATTAATTCCTTTTGAAACGACTCCAGCCAGAGCAGCTGACCAAGAGATGGAAGAAGGGAGGAGAAGGGGAAGAGAAAGAGAAGACTGTGGAGGGTGGTAATGATGGGCAGGACCATAATTCTGAGGTAAATAGAAATAATTGGAGAAGCATGGTGTGGACTCCCAAACCAGGGCGCTTTATCCTATTGATGTGAACAGCAACCATAGAAGACCATAGAACCATTCAAGACCATAGTAGTGATAGGGTCCAAGTATTAAAATGCAAAGGAAACCCCCCCACAACAAAACCCACACAAACACCTGGACTTTATCACCCCGTGTAGCCACACCCTGAGACTTTGCAGGTGCAGAGTCAGGTAGGGTGTTTTATTTTATGTACACCTCACTGTTCCCCCAAAATTGGCATGATGGGAGCACTCTATAGTTATATAAATCGGCTGACTCATAATACGTTCTGAAAAGAAAAGGTGCAGGCATTGTTCAGTAGAATGTGACCCATTTATTGAACTTTTGAACACTTAAAAATATGAGCAGCTTTATTTAAAAAATGAATAGCTTGACCTAACTCGTTAGCATGGCTAGACTTTTTTTTTCTTTTGTTCAAGCCATGCTTTTACCTCTGAGAGTCTCCTCTCCCTGCCTCTGTGTCAAGGTTTAATTTGTAATCATGTCACAGAAAATTATTCCACAAAAAATGACAAGTCATCTCATTACATAATAGGTTTCTATCTATGCCAGTGACAACACTGTGCTCATATTTGATACGCTGATTTATTAGAGCTTTTTCTTCATCAGGATATTAATGTGCCTTATTTGCTCCCTTCCAATCTGCTGTGCATTTTAACGACCACTTGGCTAAAGTCAGACATCATCCTAAAAGCACCAGGCTGCTAAGCATCTAAAAGTATGAGTCCCAAATAAATGTTTTGATACAAATTAATCTTTTTGTATAAACCTTTCATGAAAACGCAGCTGGTCCCTATGTGCTTGCCAACAAAACCAGTAATCTTTTTCTGCACAACAGTACAGAGTTATGATGGAGCAAGCAGTAAAACCGGTAGCTTCTGCTCTGTGGGGGGCAGCAGACCTCTTGAGCGAGGTACTCCCCAAGTCAGACCATGGACCGTATCAGACTATAATATCTGCACATTTTCAAGAGCAAATGTTATCATGTATTCTCTTACTCCTAGGCTCTTCCCTACAGTGAATTGTTTTATCATATATTTTTTTCTAGGAGTATCTTATTGAGCAATATTGTTCCGGTTGATTTTGATTCTATGGGGCTTTTACCTTAAGATGCATGGGGAAGAAACAAAAGATTTATAAAAGTAAAAGCATCTTGTGCATCATACATCAAATACTTGATGTGGTTTTCCTCTAGTTTAGAACTGTAAATCATGACTTATTTTTTCCTTGTGTAGTAAGAGAGACAACTTTTTAAAACCACTCTTCAGCCCAAGGCATTATGAGACAATGGTTATTTTCTTCTTTTGTGCTAATGCTTGAGAAACTTTGCATATTTTCATGAGTGGCTTTTGCACTTTCTGGTAAAATATGCAGTACTGATAAGAGTTATTAGGAAATGTAGGAGCAGTGAATGGGTTGTGTATTGTATTGCCTTGTGATCAACCAGCTTGTCTTGTCCAGCTCCTTCTCTCTCGGTCTCCTTCTTTCTGTGTGTGTTTGTGTGCACACTTCACACAGAGACTTCTTCACATCTCATCTCCTGTTAGCTCCCCAATAACACCAGGGAGAGTTGGCCTTGACTCAAGGTGGGATGAATTAATCTCCTCAGATGACAGACATAGGGGAAGGGGCAAGAGCAGTCACCTCTCAAACATTCATCCAGAGTCCCACTCTGGCCATTCTCTGCTGTCATAACAGTGGCTCCCAAACCTTCTGATGTGACACTCTCTTGTTTGATTTTTTAAATAAATTCTCATGTCTTCTTGCCTCTTCTTTGTCATTGCTGAGCCTCAATCAACAAGAAATTCAATTTACAATAATAAATTTACAATTTAAAATGAATACAAATGAAATACAAATCTAATAAAATTAAACTGATTTCATGTTTATGAAATTTGAAAATACAAACATTGGTTAAGTTCCTTTTTTCCTCTTAAGACAATCTCAGAGTCTTGTACCTGTCTTAGAATTTCTTCATATCCCCCAGGGGTCTCTGCCCCACAGTTTGGGAACCACATAGGCTTTTCTCTGTGTCATAAATTAGCCTGCTGACCCCAGCAGTCTTGGAGGATGCTATCCCACTGCTGGTGTTGACGTAATGTTCAGCTGGCAATCCAGTTTGCTCCTGTAGGTGGAATGGCAGTGGGGAAAGGCATCTTGTTCATTGCCTTGGGCAGCAAAACATATCAAGGGACCCCTAGGACTAAGAGTTGACTGGCAAGGACAGATTCAAGACCAACAAAAGGGATTGTTTTTGCATGTGACACATGAATCATGTATGGAATCCTTTTCCCCAGAGGTGACGATGGCCATTAACTTCAATGTTTTTTTAAAATTTATGAAGTATAGGGCTATTAATAGCTACCTGTTGTGATGCCTACACATAGCATTCAAGTTCAGAGATACTATTATAACTATTTCTAGTGAAATAAGCAATTAGTAGAACTCAATTAGAAATATATCTCATGCCAATATAGTCCAGAAGCCTGAATGGCCAAGGGACCTATATGCTTGCTCAGTTTGCTGTTCAAGTCTAAATGTTGACAAGTAGCTTCAAGCCGTGAGGTTGCTCCCATTTTATGGACCTTTATCTTTCAGCATAACTTGAGATTGAACAGCCCTCCCACGACAGGACTACTGTTTATGGAGCAGAACATATCTTCCAAAGAATGTGACAGTGCTAAGAAATGTTTGGGAGGAGGCTTTTGGCAGGTGGCTGTAGCAGCTGTTTGAAATTCCTGTCTGATGACTTGAAGGGCATTGGTGAAGCTCTCTGTGACTCACCCAGATAGACATCTCCTCCAATCTGCAGTGCATTTTACAGATTACTTGGCTAACAGAAGACAACACCACAGGCATCATTCTAAAAGCTGCCAAACACCACAAAATATTGGGAATCTAATTCTGAAGAAGGTGGGAACCAGAATGTTGTGCTTTCAGCTTTCAATGTGCCTCTTGTGTTCTTGTTGTTGTTCCTCTCCTGCTGGAGAACGGACAACCTTATAACTGTTTTGACTTTACGTGCAGCAGTTCCAAGGAAGGAACAGTATTAGAGCGGCTATTGTGTCAGACATTTCGGTATCACAGCCCGTTTTTGATTTCTGAGAATCTTCATGCCTCCCCACCTCTCCTTTACCATCCTCCAACCCCCTTTAAAACCAAATTCAACAGTCAAACTACGTAATTATTTAGAGCAAAAACAAGTACAGTTTTATGAGAAATCCTAAATTCTAAGAATATTATCATATACATTTGTTTTAAGTTGAAAAAAACCTTTATAAAAATTTCACAGCTCTTCTCCCAGGAGGCACAGTGGGGTATCAAATTCCCTGACAGGTATTCAACTCACTGAGCCATCCATCCAGTAGTCTAAAAATTCGGGATGGGAAACCTCTTTGGGGCAGAGGTCCAGGTTTCATTCCAACCCCTCCGTGGCAAAATGATGTGAGGTTATGCCTGCTGGGGTCTCTGGCCTAAGCACCAGGACTTCTCCAGCTGGCACCCAGCTTAGAGACCTGACTTCACATTCCCTATATGGGAAAGAAGAGAGAGGAACAAAGTCACACTGAACCATTGCTTAAAGGCTGCAGATCAGCGGTTCTACCTGTCCTCTTTCTTTTACGGGAGGGCAGGGTTCTGGGGGAAAGGTGGACCTGTAGGGAGGGATTTGATTCCAAGATCCCACTCATCAGACTGGTCAGCCTCAGAGCTTAGGAAAGTTACTTTTTGTACTGTAACTTCCAGAAGTCTCCAACCAGCGTAGCTAGTGGCCATGCTGGCTGGAGGTTTCTGACAGTTGTAGTTGTAAGAACTAACTTTACAAGCTTCTGAGGCTGTGTCCCAAGGAACGACCAAGGGTTAAGCCCAAGCCCAGCTGTTTAGGTCAAAATTGGCCCACAGCCAAAGTCTGCAAACATATTAACATTAAATAAACCAAACCAAAAACAGTAACAAGTAGAACCATCACCAAGAAAGCAGTCTGAATTGCTTCGGTCTTGTAGTGGCATGGCCTTTCACCTCCAGCGCATGTTCCAAATGATAACAATAGGATTCTTTGCCAATGTTGATATTTAACTGTAGCCTTTGGAGTAAAGAATCATATTTGTATCATTTTTATTTGATCCAGTTTAATTTTAAAAATATAGAAAACCATATGGAGTCACAAGACTACCACAGATGACCTTATTACATTCTTGCTCCACATGAAGAGACAGCATTTAGCACAGAATATATCAAAGCAGACATGGATGATATTTTAGTACAATCTTCAAGGATTATATTTGCCTGTTGATATTCCAGTCACAGGAATAAGTCTATCAGTCAGATTAAATGAATCTAGAAACTGAAGTCAATGTATTCTTTATGAAACAGAATGGGATTAATGCATCAGCCCCATTCTCACATACCAGTTATTTAAATAAAATCTACCAACTCCTTTCTAAAAAGAATAGTATTATGAAGTGCCATTAATTTGATTTATTTTTTTTTCTGAATAAATCAATATACAATTTCATGCTTTTGCATGAAGTAAATAAGTGAGCCTATACCACCTACAATGATCTCTGCCTCAAATGATTTAATGCAGTTTATGGCTGCGGCATACATGATTCTAAATTCATGTAGATTTCGGTTTTAGGCAATGTCATAGGAGTAGGAATCTAGGCCCCCAGATGTTGTTGGATTCAAACTCACATGATACCTTGTCCTTGGCCATGCTGGGTGGGGCTGAGAAAAACTGAAGCCCAGGAAGCTCTGGAAGGCCACAGCCTCCCTACCTCTGGTATATCCCAAGGACACAATTCACTGGGAAGTCCTCCTTTGAACAGCCTATAGCAATGAACAGAAGCTGCTCAAGGGCATGGTAAGAGAATTTCACCAATGAGTTCTGTCCAAAATGTTCCATCGGAGCTCAAGTGCCAAAGGTCCTTAAACCAGATGAATTAAGAGCAGTGTTATGAAAAGCATCTCGGGGGGTGGTTTGTAACTGTTTTATCTTGATTAAAACAAAGGTCTGACAAGTGACGTAAATTTTACCTGACAGACATATGAAGTCTGGAAAAAGCGAACTATATAGTTTGTGCATACAGTCATGTTTTAAATGGCAAGTGAATATCCTGTGTTCATTATATTGGGTCTATTTTCCTTAGCTATTTTAAAGGAAAGAAATACTGTATTTGCATCGGATCTGAATGGGCACTTTCTATTTTACAGTGTCAGTGTCATTTGAATTAACAAATAAGATGAGAATTTTAGGAACGAAACCAGATTACCTTTCAGCTGCTACACTGACTCTACAGAGCTCCATTTTCTGTCTCCTTTACCCTGCTGGTAGGCAGCCCAGAAGTTCTACTGGAATGAAGTAGAGGAAAGACTGAAAGAACTGGGCATGTTTAGCCTTGAGGAAAGAAGACAGAGGGGTGATATGATAATACTTTTCAAATACTTGAAAGGCTGTCATACAGAGGAGGGGCAGGATCTGTTCTAGATCATCCCAGAGTGCAGGGCATGCAACAATGGGCTCCAGTTACAGGAAGCCAGAGTTTGATTGAATATCAGGAAAAACTTCCTAACTCTTAGAGCAGTAAGACAGGGGAACCAACTACCTCGAGAGGTGGTGAGTGCTCCAACACCGGAGGCATTCAAGAGAAATGTAGACAACCACCTGGCAGATATCCTTTGATTTGTATTTCTGTATCGAGCAGGGGGTTGGACTTGATGGCCTTATAGCCCCCTCCCAACTTCACTATTCTATGATTCTATGAAGAATACATTTTGCTTCCTAACTCCTTGGTAATTTTTTAAAAAATTACAGAATATGGCCAGATTATATCTTCAAGGAGAGTATATGGTAAAAATATATTTTAATAATGTGTGCTGCTTATATACCACTCCACAGCACTTAAAGCACTCTCCGGATGGTTTACGATTTAATTATGCAGGCTACACATTACCCCCATTGCCCCACCCCAAGCTGGGTACTCAATTTATCGACCTCAGAAGGTGGAAGTTTGAATCAACTTTGAGCCAGTTACCTAAGCAGAGTTTGACTGCAGTTTAACCACTGTGCCATGAGCACCCCTTTAATAATAATACTATGTTGGCTCTAGATGTAGTCAGTACAAGGCAACCATCTGTTCCCCTTGTTTATAGATTCTCTCTCTCTCTCTTACCATACTTTTAATATCAGTCCTACAAGCATTCATAGAAAAAGTGGACTAGAAAACAAAATAAATATTATCTTGCTTATATACATGGAGGTGAGGGTTGGAAGAGAATCTGAAGAAGTTATGAATCCATTAAATCGCATTTCTAGAACACCAACAGGGGATCTATAATCTCTTTCATGTGAAGCAAATGTGACATTTGCAAGCAAATTTAAGAAGCAAATCTCCAGTTAGATCGACTTGCTTTTATTAGCTTCATCTAAACTTAGTTATATTTAGAGCATACCTACTGAAATCAGTGGGACTTAGATTAGGTATGATTAAATCTGTATCCAGACATTATCTATTCATCTTCCTAGAAACTTCAAGGGCTATGGTCTGTTAAATGTCTCATATTGGAGGCTTTGATTACAGCCACAAACTGTCCCAGTCAGCATGGCCAATGGGTAGAGATGACTGGCTGCTGAAGCCCAGAAATGGCCAGGCTAGTAAAGTTGATTTAAGTGGGTCATATGCATGAGGAAGCTTCCCACAGTTTTCTATGAAATGGAATCACTTGATCAGAGAGTGCAGTGTAGTGGGCAACAGGGCTGGCTCTCCCCTTAGCCAAAGTGAGGCATCCACCTATTCACTAGTGAGAACTGTATCAGCGGGAGAGCCTCTGTTACCCCTATCTTGGAAAGCCTCACTTTCTAGAGCCGCCAGGCTCCAAGTGTCTGGCTGAGAGGTCCTGAAGTGCCAGCCACTTTGGGAGTGGTGCCTTAGAAGACTAACCCCGGCCTCTGTGGGTAACGGCTCTTCTCTGCTTGCCACTGGCAGCTGGGAAAGCTTGTCTACTAGCAGGCAGCACACTATGTTTCTTTCATACACAAGAGAACAGGATATAGTAAGAAATGTTTTCTTACCTACAGATAATGCTTGGCGTTTCAACACAAGAGCACGGTTTCAAAACAAGAGCACTGTCCTTAAGCTCATTCTTGGTGACTTGATAACAAACAGCAAAATGGATTAAACAGAACAAATAATGAATAGAGAAAATATGGTATTGTATTATTTACTGAAGGAAGTAACAAGTAAAAATCAGGTTGTTGTTTGAAAAAACAGATACCATACAAGTATTGACATGAAAATGTAAAGAACTGTGTTATAAAGGTGGCACCTAAAACAGTTATCTGAGTAACTCAAAACCTGAAACTGCTTTGTTGTTCCTTACCGTAATTCAAGTGCTTCTGCTCATATTGCATGTGAAAAATGATGAATGGCAAAGTTCACAATGCGACGTCCATACAAAATCTGAAAAGACGTTTTACTAACTCAGTGTATATTTCCCCCTTTCCATCCAAAGGAATATTTCACTGGCAGATTTTAAAAAATATTTATCTTTCCCTAATCAGGGAAGGAAAGGGTTCTGTTGTTAAAGAAACTGTGGTTCCAAAAGGCAGGCAAAGTTGCAGCACCGCACTTAAATGAACCACTTTCCCTCTACAACATAAACATTTCTTTTAATATTAAGGATTATTTTACAACTCAGTGGAAATATGCAGTAATGCAATCTATTTCCATCGTCTGGATGGCAAAAAATGCAATCTTTAACAGTCACAAGAGCCTGCCTTGTGTTAGCTATAAAAAAAATAGATATTTTTTATATATATATATTTATGTATATATCTATGAAGCTACTATGTGCATTAAACAATATTTCTACATGAATCTGCAGGGATTGCAAGATTTTTAATGTTTATCTAGGAGAGGGGTGCATTGGAACCAATGATGCTATTCTTAAGAGACCAGTGACAAAATGGCAAGAATTTAAAATCATACTAGTCCCTTACCCTGTTGCCTATGACGGTAGTTTCCTCCCAACATTTGCCAGAGACATTCGCTACTTCTGGTTCAGGCTTTCAGGGTTGCAAGCAATATGCCTGAAGCTAACAGACAAAGCCTATGCACAGTTCCTCAGATGTTAAGTCCCATTGAGTTCCGTGGATCTTACAGTGAATTTTCACTACACATATAGCAATTTGATAGGAATTTAACTGCCAGGGCTTCATTCCATGGAATTCTCAGATTTTTAGCTTGATGAACAGTTGAGTATTTGTTGCTCTAGTTCAAAGCAACACACAAAGAACTCTCTAGCAAAATATTCTAAGTAACTTACCAAAGACTAGGCTGGCTAGATAGCTCAGTGATTCAGTGTCTGGCTGCTGAGCCAGAGGCTGGGAGCTTGATTTCCCACTGTGCCTCCTGGGAGAAGAGCCAGCCTTGTGGCCTTGGGCAAGCTGCACAGCCCCAGGATGCCCCCCAAAGTGTAAACCACTTCTGAGTATTCTCTATCTGGAAAACCCTGAAAAGGGTTGCCATAACTCAGAGCTGAAGTGACGGCACAAGATTATTACTATTGTTATAATTATCAAACACTACAGATCTCAGCAGTCCATAAGATGGAGCCATGGCAGTAAAAATAGCATCAAACTGCATGAAGAATGTGGTGTAAATACACTGTTACACTCAAGGGAATGATATCCTCAGTCTTTATTTTGTGAACACTGAGACTGAATATTAGTCCAATTTCACTGCATTTAATCCAGCTGGCAGCCCACTTTCACCATAGTGAAAACCTTGCATTTCTTAAAAAAAAAAAAACAAAAAAAAAACCAACAACAAAAAACCCCGAAACCAAATTCTTTCTTATTTTTTTCCAACTATAGAACTGTAATTGTGATTTTTTTTTAAAAAAACCACAGTCCGAACAATAGAAGCCTACAATATACAAGAAACACTCTGCTATTTTCAGATATATATTGTGTCTATGGAATGGAAGGAAAAAAACCCCATAGTATGGCTCATGAAAGTATAGAAAATTGCTAAGCTATGTTATCTGCATTGGAGTGGTCTCACCAGCAGCCTTGACAACGAGGAGCATTGCCTCCGGGCATGAAAGAGCACCCATTTGTAACAGTTAAAAAGCGCACAGCATGGTGCTGGATCAAATAGGGAAGCACTGTTCGGAACTAAAGCTTTCCTTAGATTTCCTGGATTTCTCTACATCTCCTACTCTTAAACCCAGAACGTGGCAACTGTGTCCATCACTGTCATAGTACAGGTTTTTCAGAAGCATGCAACTGAAATACTCTTGACCAATTTTGTCTGACAAACAGAATCTCACTGAAAGGGTCACCAAGTATCCCGCATGTAGTTCTTTTTCCTTGGAGAAAGTTTATCCAGAAATCCATTCTGTCTGTCTGTCTCTCTCTCTCCTGGGTTACAGCCGCTTAGGTTTCCTTTTCTTTAATGAGAGGCAGAGTAAATGTCTTACACCTGTAGGCCAGTACTGGCGATCTGCCTGAGAAATCCTAGCACTGTTCGGATACAATGAAACCTTCCTTCTCGCCAACAGGTTCCACTTCAGCATATGCAGGGTGTCCAGATCCTCTCCGAAATTTCATGGCAGGCCACCTGCTTGGGCGACGCTGGAAGAACAAAGACAATAAAAGAACACTAGGTTATTGGAATCATGTTGTGCATTTCTTATGCCTATTTCTATACAAAACCATGCACAAATATTAGTCCCAATTACTGTAGGACTATTCAATGCAGGGGACATGTGAAAGCAGTATTTACACAAGTCCCACTCATTCAACAGGCTTATTTTTGTTGAGACTAGGAATTGGATTAAACTCGTAGAATTTGTTTAGAAATATTCCTAGAGAATGAAATAGTGGAACCATATTTAAAGAAACAAAAACACTGGATCAGATTAAATTAGATTTAATTAAATTTAGCAGAAGAAAGTTGGGGTACAAACAATTATTTGTCTCTTTATGTGACAGTGTGTTGTGGGGGAGAATATCTCATTCTTCATCAGAATTCCTGTCTGTTAATTTTTATTTATTCATTATATTTATATCTTGCCTTTCGCCCACCAAATGGCACTCAAGATGGCTAACAGTGAAAAAAATCAGTGAACTCTAATACAGATTAAAGACACTTCAATAAAAGTAAGAAACAGCACTCACGAGATTAATAGTCTCGTCTACAATCTAACTTGCAGGGGAAAGGTCTTTGACTATTAGAGGAATAACAGAAAGTTCTCAGAGTTATTTTTCAGAGGAGAAAAAAGTCTGCAGAGGATGGAAAAGCAGGAAAGCTAGGTACACATATTTCTGCCCTTATCTGCTGTTTAGCAAATCAGGTGAATGTATGCATAGTAGCAACAGCAATGTGCTGCCAAGTAAATTATGACTTATGGTGGCCCTTTCTCAGGGTTTTCCAGGTAGAGAATACTCAGAAGTGGTTTACCATTCCCTTTTTCTGGGGGTACCCTGCGACTGTGCAGCTTGCCCAAGGCAACACAAGCTGGCTGTATTTACATGAGGCACAGTGGGTAATTGAACTCACAACCTTTGCCTCCACAGCCAGATACCTAAATCACTGAGCTATCCAGTCAGCTACATAGTTATAAATGAGATATATATTAATATACACGTTTTTCAGTGTATGCATGAATATATGTGTGCATCAGAACAAGTTTCTATACATGTGTTTAAAAGAGAAAAAAAAAGTTTATTTACTTTGAATAATTCTTTAGTTATTGTTTGGCTGAAATCCTTTGTCCAACAAAGAAACCATTAGTTCACTGAACTGGGTTGATGACCCAGATTCAAGTGTCAAAATATTTTGGCTATTAATTTAGAAAACAAAACAAAAAGTTAATTAGCCTCATGGGATTTGTGGCTCTTCAACTGACAGCAGCTGCAAGGAGAACCCTAATGAATTTCTTACCAAGTTTAGTCTCAACAGCAACTGGGGGAAAAAAGAGTGGGATGAAGAGACATATATTTCAGACCAAATTTACAACTCTTTATCTTCAACAAGCTCTTGCCACTTGTTACTTGAAATACAGATTTTTAAATAGTACATCAAGAGAAACACATTTGCAGAAGATATCTGTAGAACTGAGGTCATGTTACCATTTTAATGTCAAGCTGATTTCGATTTATGGTGACTCTAATGGGGTTTTCGAGATATTCAAGGAGTGACTCACCACTACCTTCCAACAGTGATTTTCTACAGGTGAGTGGTGCTTTGAACCAGCTCTCTTGATTTCTAGTCTGATACCACACTGGTTGTCAGTATTCTATTAGTAACATTAAAATGCAATTTGAGGCAAATTCTAAGGCAAGAATGGATAAAGTGAGGCAAACTATTAACCAGGTCCAGAGGGCAAAACTCCCACAATGCTTGGCTGTGAGGGCCCCTTTGAGCCAGACACGTGGAACCTGGCTGGCTCTGGAGAATCTGATAGCAAACTGTAGAGTATGACAGAGAACTTTGTTCAAACTGAGAGAGTATGGTGGGAAATTTCTAAAATTTTAATTTAATTTAACTTAATTTATATACCTCCCCTTTAGTGTGAGGCACTATTCTAGGTGGTTTGCAACAAACTAAAACATATTTTAACAAACAGAAATAAACAATTAAAATTAAGACAATTAATAGCATAAAACCAAATGGCACTGGTGACAATTTCCCCTATAATAGTGTACAATGAGATCCGATGAATGTCTACTGAAAAGTAAGCTCACATGACCACGTTGTTCCTGGAAGAATAAGTAAAGAATTGCTGCATTGCTAAAGCACAACTGTGGAACAACATTATCTCCATATGTATAGGAAAAGTAATTTTAGACACACAGACACAGAGTGAAAGCAATAGGAGTGGTTAAATGTGTAGTTATGTGCATAACTAAGTATTATGAAGGTAAAAATACTCTGAATGCTGTAAGCAACTGAGTGATCGGTTATGCGCATGCAACAGAGAGATAAAGATTGGGGGGATAAGTGACGAAAGAAAAGACTGGTTATAGAATGACTGAACAGATGTGTTCTCTGGGGTATAATGGTTTTCACAGATTGCACAGGGATATGGGGATATTAGCATTTAATGGTGTCTGAAAAAAACTGAAATGCTCAATGTCATGCCTTATAATGGGCTTAAAAGGAGCTATATAATTTTTATGTATGCCAATAATGCAAGACATTTCACCTATTATAAGAATGCAGTTACAGCAGTTATGAGCACTGTGTATACTCTTATTTCAGTGTAAGTTTGCTGAGACTCTCTCTTTATAAGCATTTCATTCCATGGGCTTGTTGCAAAAGAAACTCATAATGTCTGCAGTGTGGACCATTTCTAAGTCATGTTGTTTCATCTACTAGAGCACAGAGTAAGGATGTCTGAAACAATTCTGCAAACTGAAAGGCTTGCTAAGCCCAAAAAGACTGCAGTTCATTGTGAGAGATTTCCATTATATTAAACTGATTTTGCCATTTACTGTGTACGGCAGCAGAGATGTAAATTATGAAGGCCTTCACCAGATACACAGTAGATCACTTATGGATTCACCACAGTGTTATGTTCTTGTGATGACTTGCTTCACAACACCATTTATTAACAAACAAGAAAAAGATTACCTTAGGATTGAGCTAGAAAGCACTGAAAGTGTTTCATTTTCAGTTTTGGATTTCATTGATTCATTTGGTCCTTTTCCAACCCACCCTCCTACCTCTCTCTGTCTCTGTCTCTCTCTATTTATTGGAGTCAAAAGTCCTCTAGGCAATTTCTAAAGCAGGAGTGGTTGAAGTGCACTCCTGAAAATGTTGTTGGACTCAGATTCCCATCAACCTCAGCCAGCATAGCCAATGGTGAGGAATTAGGGGGCTGGAGTCCAACAGCATCAGGGTGGGGCAGATTTTGCCCACAATGGCAGATACCTGAAAAGCTCTACAATAGGACTGATGACTCTGGAGAAGTCAGGGAGCAATTTTCTGCTTCCCGGGAGTGCATGAACCTACAAAAATCTGCACTCAGTGCACCGTGGTTTTCTTGGTGGTGGGGAGATCACGCTCCAACTGCACTGTTGTTCGAATGGCCTGAGATACAGTCACTGCCAGTTTACTGGACTATCTAGCAAAAGGTCAAGTATTGTAAATCAAATCCAAATGACAACAACATGACTGCAAAAGACAAATGACTCTTAAGACTATTTTACTGCTTCACTTTACAGGAAGCAGGTCAGCTGCTGAACAGATAACAAGCGGCACCTTTGGTGATCAAGTACAGTAAATGCAGCTTACCTCGATGAAGAAGAGGCTGGCTGCTGATGTGGGATGATGATACATGTAGACTGTGACAAGTACTGCTGCTGCAACTATGAGGACCAGTATGAAAATGCCAACAATTAAGCCTGCATGAAGAGTTCCACCTTTCTTCTCTGCTGCACTGTCATCCGTTGAAGCTGTAAGAAAGCATATGTATTCGGCTTGGCAAGTTTCCATTTTATTTTCCCCACTTTTCCACACATCAACGAGCTATTACCCTGACAAACCAAGGCAATTTTCCTCCCGGCACTAGATACTCATGCAGTTTCAATGAAAAAGAACATTTCCAGATGTCTTATTATTTTCAGCTCCATAAACAATATTAATACCTACCTTCAGAAATGTAACTTAGACATTCTAGTGTTTCTAAATTAAAGCACATCCAAAATCTACTTTATGTTTTCCCACTAATGTGTTCACAGTTTCCTATGGGCATACATGAACCAAATATTATTTTGAAAGCCATGTACCAGTATCATGTCTCATACCCTTCAGGTTAACACTTTTTACAAATCTTTCCAAAGGAGAAATATGCATTTAGGAAATAGGGAACCTTGTTTTTCCATAAATTCTCTGCTGTTATGGAGCAGATGGTTATTAAATGAGTCGCAAATATTTTGATCTGATGAAAGCTTAAGCACCATATAAAAATATTGCTGAGAGCCATAATTTTCCTAAGCTTTATTACAATGTGTTTCGTGTTGTAACACTTGTTGACAAAAGACAAAGGGACAACAACTCAGAACAAGCCTGTCCTAAAGCAAACAATTTCTTCCCAAATCACCCAACAAAAACGCTCATTAACCCTGCTGTCATTTGGTTGAGTACATTTAGTTAGTTTGTTAGCATCAAACTGCAGATGGCAAAGGATAATTCCAGTTTTGGACAGTCCAGAAAACTGGAATAATCTTGAACAGGATAGTTAAAATGTAACAGTAGTTTGTTCAGCCAGTTGTGACATAATTAAAAACACTGCCAGGATATTTTAGTGAGGTAAAAGGAAAGAAGAGGAATGAAAGCTTGAGTTCTGTGCAAGTATCATTCAAGCTCAGCTTCTAGTATAGAGATTAAGGGGATAAAAAACCTTGGGCTCTCCAGATGTTTTAGATAAATGGTTCCCAGACTTAGGTCCCCAGATGTTCTTAGACTAAAAACCCCAGAAGACTTCACCACTAGCTGTGCTAGCTTGGATTTCTGGGAGTTGTAGTCCAAGAACATCAGGGGACCCAAAGTTGAGAAGCATTGCTTTAGACCAGTGATGGCGAACCTATGGCACGCGTGCCACAGCTGGCACACAGAGCCCTCTCTGTGGGCACACGAGCCATAAGTCGCCATAGAGAAATACTTACCCATCCTCCGATCCCGGATTTCAGCACTCCCCTCTGCTGGTGCAGTGGTCCAGCGGAAGGGTGCAATGGCAACCATGACCGGTCTAGCCCAATGGGGGATTGGAGGACCAGTAAGTATTTATTTGTTAATACCGCCCATGGGGGGGGGGGGGGGAAATCAAGCATTTAACCCTTGCAGCGCAGGAGCAGTTGTTTTTTCTAAACTAAAACCTCAGCATTCGGGTTTTAATTGCAGTATTTGCACTTTGAAATAAATAAGTTGATTTTGTGTTGCAGTTTGGGCACTTGGGCTCAAAAAGGTTCACCGTCACTGCTTTAGACTAAGTCCTATAATCCTTTACCACTGACCATATTGGCCGCAGCTTCTGAGTGGTCAAGTAAAATATATCTGAAGGCCTTCAGCATCTCTAATCTTGGTTTAAATTTCCTTTTCGCTTCTTCTGTCTTATGGAAGAGATACTTTCTATTTCCTTTGTTGTTGTTGTTGTTGTTGTTGTCTTTGTCCCTCTGTTAAATAACTGACAAATTGCAGTTAAGATTCTTATATTATTTTGCCACCTTTTACTTCAGCTTCTCTTCTGTTGTTTATTATTATTATTATTATTACTATTATTTATTTCATTTATACCCCGCCTATCTGGTCTTGCGACCACTCTAGGCGGCTTCCAAACAACATAAAACAACAGATAAAACAATTATAAAATTTATAATTTTAAGTTTTTCTCAGTAATCCTTCAAGCCCTCTTTTGACTACAGGAATAGTCTTCTTATATTATTCTCAGTAATCTGGTTTCATGCCACAGTTTTTCTGGGTCATGTTCTGTCAAGTACAGTAACACAAATCTGTTCTTCATATGGTTTCTAAATTCAGGAATGTTAATTAAATTATGTTTTAGCACTATGATTGTTTTAGTGCTCTTCAACTTTATCCTATTTTTGTGATATTAACAGTTTATGGTTAGTACCACAGTCTGCTTGTGGTCTTGTTTTTGCAGATAGAATAGCACGTCTCCATCTTCCGATTCCAATTATAGTCTATTCAATTTCCATATTGGTATCATGTCCATGTGTACAATAATGTGTTAATCTGTTCCGTTGCCTGAAATATGCATTTGCAAAAACAAACAAAAAACCCCAAAAAAAACCCAGAAAGGGCTAAATTCTCTAATGATGTTTGGATCTGCTTTATTTCCTCTCTCTACATTCTGATTACCCATGATAATCAGTACATTCTGTTTGGGTGTGTGATTAATTTCCTCTTGGACAGAAGCTTTTGATTTCTTCTTTCTCAGTGTCTAAGTGGAATATAGACTTGAATTTGTTGAGATTTTGATGTGAATATGTATTAAATATAAATGTTGTATAGTGAAAGTAAAATGGCCGATTTTACCTGAGTCATGTACTGATTGTATTCAGGTGTGGGTACCAAGGTTTGAGACTTAATGTTGTATAGCTGTTGTACATGATGTAACCTTATGTAAGTAGAAAATGAAGTAATGTATTTTCTGATTGGTCCCAGGAATGTATATAAGTCATGTGTAAAGAGAACATTTCATCTGCTGTAAGTCAGATCACTTATTTCTATGCTATGTATTGTACCATGTCATATTATGCAGCCAGATGAATGTGTATTCTCTCAGTATATATGTTAATAGACTAAGTTGGTCTTTTACTCTCAGTGTTATAGTGTCTTTGCAACCTGATATCTCCTAACTCTGCTTATGTCCTGAGAATACATATATCTAACCAAAATTCTCAACAGAATTATCAATATGTTAATAGGTTTTTCATGAAGTCTAATTGATATGGATTGGTCACACCTTGTGTTAACCCTTAACTACTTGTGTTATGTCTTGCCACACTATTACAGCTATACTGTTTCTTCTTTTTACTTCTGTGTACATCAGCAGTTAGATATCCTTCTAGCTTTAATCCACTTTCTTCATTTGTAACAGCACTATTTGTACTTATCCTTTGCTCCTCTCCAGTAGTTGAATGAGTGCCCTCTAACCTCGCAATCTCATCCTCCAGCACTATCTCTTGTTATTTTTTTAATTTCATCTTATTTTTTCTGAGGAACGAATATTCAGAAGTGATTTATCATTACCTTTATCTGAATACTACTAACAAGAGTTAGTCTGAGTGTCAGTGCCATTGATCCTGCACTGCACTGTAAAGATTCCCCTCTTGGATGCACACCTTAATGTGGTGAGGAGGTTTGAATGTGCTTGGGAAGCTAGGAGCCATATGATTGGATAGCTAGAATTCATTCTGAGTCTAGACTATTAGCAGGTCAACCAAGCTGGAATGGTCAAAGCTGAGACACCAGACTAAGATGCATCCATTGTCTTCAGGACAATAAAAGCAGAAGCAGAAGGGAAGTGGTATATCTATCATACAGGTCATTAGTGAAGCAGACAGTAAGGCACTAAAATTATCAAGTAAAAAACCTTTCCAAATCTTGCCATTGTTAAGTTTAATAAATATATTGTTGTTATAGGTGCTTTCAAGTCACACCTAATTCACAGTAATCCTAAAAGGATTTCCAAAGTATGTGAAATATTTAAGCAGTGGTTTTACCACTGCTACCCCCAAGTGAGCTTCCATGCCCAAATGGGAATTTGAACCCAGATATCCTGAGTACTAGTCCATCAACTCTATTCACTACACCACATTGGTTAGAAAAAGAAAGAAAGAAAAGAAAGAAAAGAAAGAAAAGAAAGGAAAGAAAGAAAGAAAGAACGAAAGAAAGAAAGAAAGAAAGAAAGGGAAATGTGGTAAATAAAAGATTAAACTGTGGCTAGAGAGAAGAGTAACCCCTCTCAGTGAACCATGGTATGTTGGCCATCTATATCTAAGTTTCTATGTTTCAAGCACACACAAAATCATTACATTCCCAGGAGAGATCAATACTGATTTCGATTGGTAGGTCTTCAGCAGAGAACAGACATAACAATCAACAAGCACTAGAAGTAGCAATTTGTGTGTCTGTAAGCATTGTAAATGTAGCTAATAGTTTATCAGAGCTATGCATGGTGAAATCTCAGCAACGTGCACATTTTCTTGTTATCAATTAAAAATGGTCTACTATTCCTGTAGTCAAAAATTGACACATGCTGTTGAAAATGGACAAAATCTGTGAGAATGTTTGTGCTATGTGAGAATGAAAAGGCCAGTATTCTTTGCCAGCAAGAGCATTCACAAACAAATTGTGGATGGTTGGGTTGTGTGAAAAATGTTGATTTAAAAAATGTTTCATTTTGCCCCAAACACAAGGTTTTCTGTGCAAAGTACAGGGTTTTCTCCTGCAAATATTACCACAAATGTTTTGCAAAAAATATGCTGAAATATTTTAAAAATGCACAAAGCTTTGCTTAACCACATCCCATGGAAGGAACACTTTTGAAATTTTTCATTGTCACAAGAACAAAATGAGGGAAAATTACATCCATACTCCAAACATGGAGCAGCACCAGCTATACATTTTGATGCCACCCGCAATGCAAGAAAGAATTATATGCAAAACTTCATTCATGTAGGACACATTTAGATATTTCTGTATTTCAAGAAAATAACAAGTCAGAGAGTAAGAACCATAAAGCCAAATCCATCCAATTCGATATTCATAAAGTCTTTAGCATACCGGTTTGTAAATGAGAATCCCGTTGCCTCCAGGAAATTCATCTACATCTACCGCTTCTAGTGGCCTCTGCTTATAAAATGTTCCATGTGGAAATGGGAAAAAATTGTATGTGAATGACTCTGTGTGTGTCTGTTTCAATACATAAACACACACACACAAAATATGGATTTTTAAGTGTGAAGAAATGTGAAAAGTAATTTCCATAAGTGAAGTTCCATAAATAGATAGCCTCAAGGTCAGGATGTAATAGGGGAAATTGGTTTTACTTGGCTTGCACAGACAATGAAGATCTGGTATCACCTTTTAAGAGATTTTCACTGGTAGATATCACCTGACAGTTTCTTTAGAAAGTGATGGAACAGAAGGGTGTGAGAGAAAAACCTCAGAACCTCCTGCAGGCAAAAAGGATTTATTAAGCTTATCACAACCTACTAGGCTGTTGCCAGCACAACTGAACCCTGTTTGGCTCATGTCCCTTCCCTTTTCCTGTCCTTAACCATTTCTGGTTTTTTTTTTCATTCGTCTATAAGAAGACTGTAACAAAGAACACAACCTAAGTTGTCCTAAATTTGGCAACTATGCATGATTAACATTTGACACTGAACAACATAAGTAGCATAATTACATATAAGAAAACAGCAACAGGTATGCAAAAGTTTAATTGTGCCATCAATTCTAGGTGAAACTATTGTGAAGCATAGGACCAGAACAAACAACATGAGAAAGCTCAAGGAGTCAAATCACAGTTATGATGATGGGAGAGAGTATTTTTTTAAAAACGTTCTTTTCCTCCTATACCACTTTCCCAATCCTCAATTGCTCCTGTTTCCTATACAAATTCATTTCTTCCACAGATGCAAATAGAAATGGGATGATTTACATGATGGAAACAGACAGGGGGAAAGTTTAAAAAATAACAACCAACCCAGACTTTCTTGCATGCTGTGGCCAGGCTATAATTCCCACTCTCCACTGCTTTTATTTTAAAATAGAAAATCCTGGAGATCCAGTTTCAGATCTCTTCTGCCAGTTTCCTGCTGTCTTGTTTTGGATCACAGAACACATTAGAAAGCCAGTCTATACCACACTGACATCAAAATCTTAGGGAAATGATAACTCAGAGTCAACTGCTTCTTCTCCAGTCTAAGGGCTTGTCCACACTGTGAAATTTGGTGTGATCTGTCTGGTGCTCAAAAGGTCCTTATCTTCACTGCCGTTTATTTTAACTCAAGTACCCCTCCAAGAAGGCAGAACAAAGAGCTATTTTGCATCTCAATGAATTGTCCCCAAAATATTGCATACCCTAGCCCTGTGCCAGAAAAATACGGGCCCGCTCTTAAAGAGGAAGGATGGATTGTTTTAAGTAGAAACACAAGTGGATGAGGTCTTTTTTTCTGTGCCAAACAGTGCTATCAGGGAACCAGGTACCATAACTAGATGCCAGTATAGACATACTCTAAGATCTTAACAGCCAGAAACACAGCAGTGATGCTGTATGAATATTGCTACTAGCCTATATACCAAGATTAAGGTACATCTGAGAATCGTTCTGCGATGAACTAAATGAAGAAGTAACCCTCAGATCATTTACTCGAAAATCATTGTCACTGGAGTCAACAGCATTACTGTAGAAGTAAATGATTTATGGCACAAATCTTAATGTCTTTTGGCATTACAATTTCCAGAAGAGCAAAGTGATTCAGGAATCACACTTTATTTGGCCTGCATATACAAGCTTTTATACACAATATTCTTCTGTATGTATTCCGCATGTTCTCCATGCTAGAGCTTGTTTAGACAGAGAACAAATATAATTTATCTAGTGCAGATATTTCTGAGCTCTCCATTTATAACCCTTTTCAAAGCAAAGTAAATTTTTTTGGCATTTGCACTCCATCAAAAAGAGAAGTAGCAGTTCTATCACTTAAGAGAACAAATATTGGTGATCTGAAAATTCTCTACACTTTTGCTACACCAAGGTTTGTGGTAAAAAAAAGAGAAATGCTTGGTATAAGAGGGAAGAGGTGAGAAAACTGGAGTAAAATCTGAACGTTTTATACCAATGTTCTCCTGAGCCAATTCGAAGACCCCATGAAGCAAGCTGCAGTGAAAACAATTTATCATTGTGACTAGATTAAATTTCCTTAAAGTAAAGATTATTAATCTGGGAGACTGCTTTCCCAGGATGAATGACTTCAGCAGTTTCTCTTCCATCTGGGAGACTGCTTTCCCAGGATGAATGACTTCAGCAGTTTCTCTTCCGGCAAAGAAATTCCTGGCAATAAAAATAAAACAATGTCCAGAACCCTACTGGTTAGTTGCACTGGTATAAATCCAACAGTGTAAACTGCAGCAGCAAATTGCCACCACTTAGCGATTTATATCCCCTTGTGTCTCTTGTCTGAACCAACTCACATGACTGGCATGCAACAAGGAATACAAGCAGCGCCTGTCAACTAGCAGCAATTTACTGCTGTAATTTACGAAAGGTGTAACTAACCAGCAGGAATCTGGCTGACCACAATTTGCCACCTTTCTGCGATCACAAAACCTAAAATGGTCACTTCACTCTGTCTCTTGGTAGGGCCAGCCCTGGGACTAGGGTTGAAAATCACTGCCAAAAGCCAGTTTGTTGGTGAAAGAGAAAGGTTTTCCCTGTAAAATGTGGTAGTATGATATTATTTATTACCTATCTTTTGAGAAAGAGGGGAAAGTAATAATCCTATAATAATCTTAGAACTATAGAGCTGGAAGGGACCCTGTTGATCACTGAGTCCAGTCCTTGTCAGGGAGGCACAATGGGGAACTGAACTCCCAATCTATGGCTCAACAGTCAGAAACCTAAACCACTGAGCTATTCAGCTAACACCGAATGCCTAGTTACCAGTAAATCAAGTACCATCATGGCGTCTTCCTTTTTTTCTTCATCTGCTTAGAAATTCTGACTTTTTCTCATGGAGGCAATTGTCACTGTTCTCAGACAATAAAGATGACATGTTAAGACAATGTGGGCATTGTGCAGAACAGGCTCCCCCCACCCCAAGCCAACTCCTAAAGATGTTTTGGGCTATAACTTCCATCATTCTGAACTATTGGCCGTGCTTACTGTAACCGTACAAAAGATCTGCAAGGCACTCAAGTGGGGAAGTCTGATGTAAAGATCCAACAGCTTCTTTGGTAAATGCTGCACCACCCATCTTCACATCTGCTTTTCAAGGTCCCATTAGTACTGATCCACACTCATAAGCTTCATTCTCAGAGGTCATCAGCTGACATGTAAAGGATCTATGAATTCTAAGTATCTTAACTCCAACTTGCAATTGAGCTCCAGATTGGCCACCTAAGAATTTTACATCTCAAAATACTGATGCTACTATGCATAACATAGTTATGGGTCCCTTGTTGGGAGAAATGCGGCATATAAATAAAACTACTACTACTACCACCAATAATAATAATAATAACAATAACATACTAATATCCAGTGTTCATAGAATCATAGAATTGTGGAGTTGCCCACAAGGCTATCAGGTCCAACCCCCTGCTCAATGCAGAGATCCAAATCAAAGTAGATCTGACAGATGGTTGTCTAATTGTCCTTTGAATGCCTCCAGCACTGGAAAGCTCACCACTTCCCAAGGCAATTGGTCTCATTGATGTACAAGCTAAAGACATGCTTGTACAGGAGACATTTCTCGGCCCTTCCTCCCTACTGAAGTCCTTTGTATCTCTCTCCAAAGTCCTGCAAAACTGTGGTAGAACCTAGTAAAGACCAAGGCTTGCCTCTTACAGAGCTGGAAAGGAAAGGGGGACTGGTCAAATTGGGAATCTTTTATCAAAAAGTGTTGTGAGGATTCCAGCAATTCTCCCCCCAAGATAGAATTTGCACTTGGTGAAACCTATTATGTGAGTTTGGGTCAGTCATACTCCCTCAGCCTGACCTACTTCACAGGGTTTCTGAGAGGAAAAAGTAGGGAAGATAAAGCAGGGAGGGTGAGAGCCACTAAGCTGTTTTAAGGTAACTGAGAAAATAAGAAATATAGACATAAAAGAAAATAATATAATAGAAATTTCATTGATTTTAATGAGTATGCTCTAAGAGGAACTAATTTGAGACCCAAATCATTATTTACAACAGCAGTGGCTCTCTTGAGAAGAATCTATCTCTCTACTTTTAAAATGATAAGGATCAGCACTGACGTGACTTTTTAAAGGCTTCAGATTTTCAGGCAACATAATGGTTGTTTCAGTGGCACCATAGACAGGAGGAGGTCTTGCTGAACTTAGTAAGCTCAACTTGTTCTAGCTTGAAAAATACCTTTAAAAAGTCAGGGAGGTAAGTCTGAAAGGATCAAGAAGCAGCAGAATCTCTCAAAATAATTGTCCACACCAAGCAGAAACAGCTTCTCCTGCTTTGCTGCTTCTGTCTATCAACATTACAAAATCACCAATGCTGATCTGGGGGACATAAAACCTGAAACTGGATAAATCAGGTGTGACAGCTATCGGGAAGCAAGGAGAAGCAGATAAAAGCAAGGTGGAATTTACAGTGAGAGACCACTTAGTGCTATCATCAGTGCTGAATACCTTTAATTACAGGCATTCCACATAAAAAATAAGAAGGTTACAACAGTTTGACCTAAAGCGGCAGCATGATTTAAAATGTAATTAAGTTACTGGGCAACAAATTATGGCTTTAAATGTTACAGTGTGGAAAGAAACAGCAGAATTATTAAGAATCCTTGGAGCAGTTTCTAGTCAAATCTTGACAGATATGCCCCCAAAGAGCACAACCACAGACAGAACCTCATTGATCAGATATAACTTACTTCCCCACTTTGATAAGAGTTTAATAAGGAGATCTATTCTGGAAAGACAGGTGAGTCGTTATTTGTCTGGCTCAAGATTGTCTAATTCTGTCTGAAAGTCTGAGAAAGCAATACATAACAAGAAAGAAAAAGAAAAAACCAAAATATTGGACTCTAGAGAGGTTTTATTAGCCTAACTTGAGAGCAATCGTAAAACCTAGTGTGTAATTGAAGATGCATCATGAGCAGCATCTCCCAGTTTAAAAGCTGATGGTTAGTATTCAGATGCAAAATCCTGTTAATCCTATTGGGGTAACTTTGCCTCTAGGGAGGTTGTTTCCTCTTCCCCCTTCTTTTGATTCAAGTAGCATGAGCAGCAGACAACAAACTGGCTCTCTGTATAATCAGGTCATTTGGTTGATCTTCCTGTTTTTTAAAAACCAAACTGCTTTCATTTAATGCCAAAGTGGCCCAGAGACTTTGGCTGACAAGAGGAGGGAGGCAGGCAGTACACTCTTTGAGAAAAGCTGGCTCACATGGAGACAACAAGAACGCTTGCTACACTCAGTTCCATGATTAAAATCAGCACGAGAGGGAAAAAATCAGAGACTTGCAACTGAAGATGGAGGAGGCAATAAAGGGAAGAGGCATGTAATGGATTTTAACTAGGGTCACATTCATTTAAATGAGAAACACATTTAAAACACACTACAACCTCGCAGGCCCAGTTGAGTGACAGCATCAAATCACCGTTCTTGGGACCTCTTAGTTCTTGGTATAGGGGAACCTTTTCTGATCACACACACACATTGTCCTGCAAATGGATCCCAGAGCCCTGAGCTGAAATCTCTCTCTCAATCAGCATAAAAGTTCCCCGTGAGTACTTAGCAACCCTCTCTCTTGATAGAAATGCTACACAACATGGATGTAGATGCCTCCCCACCACTGCTCTGCACCAGCAATCCTAGCTAACTGACAGAGAGCCGGAAGAACTGCTGTTCTTCCATGATGTATAATGTGCAAACTTGCAAAGCTTGGTTACTTGGTTGCACAAAGCAAAGTTACTTTGTAGCCTATAATTCTGAGAGAGTCCAGTCTCCTTGGGGGATTCTGGGAGCTGTAGTCCAAAATGTAACTCTTCCAAACTCCGGCAACTGGTGGGAACTGAACTAATCTTGTTCGTTCAGACATCTCAAGCAATTGGAACTCTGGAGATGCCCGGAAATGTATCATCCTATTGCTCCGTTGCTTTTGGCAGGGATTTCACCCCCCACATAATTGCGAACAAAGAAGTATGTATGAGGCCTCTGTGTTTTTGTGTTTTTTTCTGATACAGCAAATTACATATTGCATATTCTCTTTCAGGAATGGGCAGGAACAATCAGGACATGCTGAGTGGAATGCTACGACCTTTTTGCTGTGAAACAATCTAGAGGTACATAGCACAGATGAGAAGCAATTAGGGGCTGATTTGCTCCACTTTTCAGGGGTGGGTGGGATCAGTTCCGAGGCATGTACGCTGGCAGAAAACAAATAATAGGGCTTCAGAAATAAATAATGAAATCCAAAGGAAATGAAAGAGCAAGCTGGAATATGACTTGACTTCTAAAACATTCCTGAAAGTTGGAAATGCTAAAGCAAATGCATGAATGAAGAGCTACATTCCATCAACAGAGATATGGTGGTGAGAGGTGATTTGAGTGGTTGTTGGGTGATCTGATGTCGTGATACTGCCCCAAATTTCCACTGCAGCACAGAGAGGTGAAAGAAGTGGAAATAACTGTGAAGTCAAGTAAGTTTTGCATTGAGGCCATCATATGCATCTCCCCAAACAGTCTGATGTGAAATACAGCTGTACCAGCCTCTACAACCTGATAAGTGTATATAATACACCTTTGATGTTATGAAGTAGAAGACAACATGATTAGTAGTTCTGAAGCATCTGTTTTGAAGTACTGGCCAGTATTCTAATAGTGTTTGCATAAGGTTTACCACAGCTAACTGCAGCTAATTGAGAAACTGCTTGGCCATGTCTTGGTTGTGTGCCTGGTTACATACCAGACTGTGCAACTGAGATGCATCCATGTACCTCATCAGTTAGCAACCATTAGCCTCAGTTTGACAACCTTTATGCAAATCACAAGGCTCATGACACAGTGGTTAAACTGTAGTACTGCAGTGCAGACTCTGCTCATAAGTTTGATCCCAGGCTCAGGTAGCTGGCTTGAGGTTGAGTGTTCAAAAAGATTCTTCAGTTTTCATTTTTTTCGTGTGATGTTTCTAATTCAGATGCAATGAAGCTAGCAGTTATTGTAATTTAACACAACTTGCATAAAGTACTTAAGTTACACTATTTGTACAGCTTACACAAAAAGGTAACCAATGTGAGAACTCTTGTCAATAGCAGATGAGAAGGGAAAAATATTGCAATTCCTCAACCTTAGGCATGAGGATGAGACAAAGGAGAAGTTACATTGCTAGTTACAGGAAAAGTAGAAGACCTAACATGAGAAGATTAAAAATTAAAGGAAGCTGTGGCCTTTAGTCTGCAAGATCTAAGCAGCACAGCTAATGATGGGACGTTCCAAAGGTCATCAGTTCAATTCATTATATGGCTTTTTGTAGTTATGTATTTTATTCCTTCTATTGTTCTTGAATAGTTCATCAGCTCAGATCCTAGAACAAGAAAGAAAGCTCTAAACTATAACATTAGCACAATTAGGATGCTCAACATTGATCCCTTATTATCAGGACTCTTTTTATTTGCTAAAGTGTCTTTGTCTTTGTCTTATGCAGACTGCTGTCTTCATATTATCAGAGGAGTGTCCGGATTTAATTTTGTTGCTCTACGTAAGGAAGGCAGGGTGCGTGTGCACACCCACACACACAAACACAAAACATAAAGCATTTATTCTGATAGGCAGATGAGATTCCATATAATGTTAATTATGTAATATGTTGATGCTGTTTGAATACAAAGAATAACTATTCTTACCTGCATTATCTTTTAGGTGTAGAGCTATCTTGGTATCATCTAGAAGAAGAAATTTAAAGTTACTAGAGCAAAATAGTTTGCACAGGAACGTGATCTAATGCTTTATCAGCAATGTTATGAGTTTAAATTTACCCGTTTGTCAGAGTTTAGTCCCATACTAATAATGGACTGTACACATCAATAATCCTGCAGTAATTCTGCCCTAGATATAATTTTAAGGTTGTTGACAGTCATGATTTGTTTTCCTTCAAGACCTAGGAAACTCCAATTCTGTAAAGCCAACAGGGGATTGAAATAATTCTCTTCGTCATCATGAAATTACAGTTCAAGGGATTTCATGAAGGTAGCCATGACAGATAACGGGGTTTAAAGTCAGTTTATGTTTACAGTGCAGATGTATCTCTATATCAGCACCTATTACAGGTACTCTCTAGTTGAGCTTGACTCAACTCACAAAAAGAGCAATAAGATTCTCTCTCCATCAACTCCATGATATAAAAAACCTTCAGGTTCCACCACAATACTAAGAATTAAGCTACAGTCTTAAACAACAACTATTGCAAAATATTAGTACTGAACTGACATGGGTACCTCTTTTTCTCCAGCAGTCTTGTCCTTCACAAAATATCCCTCTTTTTGTGCCTTTTTGGGGCAGGGAGGAGGAGTAAGCAGGAGTTTTTGCTGATTATGTGATTAGAATAAGGAACATCTATGTATTTCTAAGACAAAAATATGTTCCTTCACTTGCACTCCTTTTGGTAAAGTGAGGGCAGAGAAACAATGCTTCCTCCATTGCTGAGGCAATTTGACTCTAGTCTATTCAGGTGTTAGCAGAGTATGTTGTTCAAACACACACAAAAAGGGAAGTGGGCTGCCCTCTCCCCTTCCATTGAGGGGGCAATTTTTAAAAAAACATATTTGAAGGAAAACACCTTCAAATAGCATAGGGAATCCAGGCTTCTTGTTCATCACTTCTTCAGACTTTTGTGTAAGCAAAACAATAGGAAATGGGAGCAGGGCAGCACATTCCTCTCCTTGCTTGCTTGTTTTGTTATGTGCTGTCAATTTGGAACTGACTTACAGCAACCGTAATAGGGCTTTCAATGTAAGTGAGGTGTTTAAGGAGTGGTTTTATCAGTTCCACATCCCCTAGTTATTTGCATGGCTGAGTGGGAATTTGAACCCTGTTCTCTGGAGTCCTATTCCGTCACATCATCCACTACACTACACTGGGTATCACCCTTGTTTGTTTATACAAGTAAAACTTCCATAATACTGTTCAGAAGACAGGGAAAGGTGCCTGACTACCTCACAAACACAACAACATTCTTCAGTAAGCAATTTGTTTGCTCAAATTGAAAGTGCTGTGTAGAAAATTTGTTGAGCTACTTCACATCATGCCATCATCTTGTACACCAGAGGTCCCCAACTCTTGGTCTGCGGACCAGTGCCGGTCCGTGGCCTGAGCTGGACCGGGCCGCGGAGACAGAGCTCCCCCTCCACCCCCGCACGCACTTCCCCCCGCACAGTCTGTTTGCGCCTGTGTGCGCATGCCTGTGCCCACATGAGCGCTCCCCCACCCCTTCGCACATGCACACGAGTGCCCCCTGAGCGCTCCCCCGCCCTTTTCACACGCGCCCGCGTGAGAGAGCGCGTTCTCCTTCACGCATGAGCGCAGGGGGGTGCCCCACCTTCCCCAGCTGGTCCGCGGGGCTAAAAAGGTTGGGGACCGCTGTTGTACACTATATGCTCTTATAGCTGTGATGATACCATGAGGGAGAAGACAATTTGTTTTAATTGGCTTTAATCAGGAATAGTTTAACATTGTTCAGATGTAATTGTATTTTAATAATAATATTTTAATTTATTTTGATTTTAAACATATATGTGTTTTTTAGCTGTTGCATGTCACCTTGAGGCCCTTCACTGAGAGAAAGGCAGGATACAAATAAAATAAATAAATAAATAAATAAATAGAGAGGTTACTTACCTGTAACTCTGGTTCTTCGAGTGGTCATCTGTGAATTCACACTAACGGGTTAATCTGCACCTGCGCAGAGGTTTCCGGAATCTTCTAGAGCTTAACACTCATTCGCCACGACCACCCCCCTAGTACACGTGGTCCTGGCTAGTGCCTCAGTTCCCAAACTGCCCGCCGCTGAATAAAATGAAACAGACGTGACAGACAGAGGGGAGGACGGGCGGGAAGTGTGAATTCACAGATGACCACTCGAAGAACCACAGTTACAGGTAAGTAACCTCTCTTTCTTCTTCGTGGTCTCTGTGAATGCACACTAATGGGTGATTAACAAGTTTACCTGACCGGAGGAGGGATGTCACGGAAGAACAGACGACAGGACGGCTCGTCCAAATGCAGCATCCGACTTAGCCCGGAGGTCCAAGCGGTAATGAGAGGCAAAGGTGGACGGCGTGGACCACGTAGCAGCCCTGCAGATATCAGGGACAGGAACGCCTCTGAGGAATGCTGCAGAAGTAGCCACTGCCCTCATAGAATGAGCCTTAACTCCAACTGGAAGAGGCTTTTTAGCCACCTGATATGCCAAGTGAATGGTTGAGAGAAGCCACTTAGAGATGGTTTGGGAGGAGATAAAGCATCCTCTGTGTGGTAAGTGTGGAGAAACAAAAAGTCTCTTGGATTTGCGGAAAGAGGCGGTCCTTGAAACAGAAGGTCAATGCTCGCCTAACGTCTAAGAGGTGGAGAGAACGCTCCAAGTCAGTAACAGGTGATGGAAAAAAGGTAGGTAAAATGGTGGGTTGCTTAAGGTGGAACTCAGAAACAACCTTTGGAAGAAAAGAAACATCGGGATAAAGAGTGACCTTGTCCGGGTAAAATTGAAGAAAAGGTGGGTCGACTCTGAGCGCAGCAAGTTCTGAAGCTCTACGAGCAGAAGTAATGGCCACAAGGAAGAGGGTCTTGTAGGCAAGAAGGCGATCGGACGTTGTGGCAAGAGGTTCAAAAGGCCGTGTCATTAGGCTCCGTAGAACAATATGCAGTGACCACTGCGGAGGGAGGTGTGGTCTGGTGGGTCGTAGATTGGAGACCGCCTTAAGAAACTGTTTTATCGTAGGGTGACGAAAGAGTGAAGAGGCTTCAGAATCAGGCGGCTGATGAGCTACTAAATCGGAGAGATAGACCTTGATGGTAGACAAGGACAAATGCATGCTGAAGAGGTGAGTAAGGAATTGCAGCATGGTGTGAAGAGTTGTAGGTGCAGTCACGCGACAGCCATGGACTCCTGATGGAAGGTGAGGCCTCTAGATTTATATTCACCCTGGGCCGATTGAAGAGAAGGAAGTGCTTTGTTCCATAAGAAACGGTGGTATGCACCCATGGCTCCAAGGTAGTTAGCAGCACGTAATGTGAAGGATGCTAGGGAGTATACCCAATGACCAATGATGTCGAGTTTCCTGCCTTCCTCATTATTCGGTGTGGTGTTAGACCGATTCTTTGCTCTGTTTTGAGTTGCATCGACTATGACCGAGTTCGGGGGCGGATGCTTGGATAGAAAAGCCATATTGTCTCCATGCGTCTTGCATAAATTTTCGACTCGTCTGGAGATGTGTGGCACAGATGATGGTTTAGCCCAAGACTATTTAATCAGTTTGAGCAAAGATGAAATAAACCCCATGTGGAGGGGGGGGGGTTGGTCATCATCAATGTCCTCGTAAACCTTATCGGACTCAGACTGTACTGGTTGCTGTACATCGAGATCCTTCGCTTTAGCGATACATAGGACTAGTTGAGAATACGACGAAGAGTCCTCTGATGGAGAGGGAAGGTTCACGTCGGCGACATCAGAGTCAGGGGTAGGCAGATTAGGAGGAGACTCCGGGAGTACCATGGAGTCAGAGGTGTCAGAATCCGTTGATGGTGAGGCCGCGGAATGACCTGGAGAAGACGGGTCATCAACTGTATCGACCGGTGCGGTGGTTTGTTTGGTTGATGCCTGTTTAAGAGCTTGATCCCGAATGGTAGATTTATGTGGCTTAGCTCGATTAGATCGATGAGCATGAGTGATCTCATGAGATACTGGTGAAGAACCAGTATAGGTGGTAGTGACTTTAACTGATGATGGGCGAACCTGCGGACGGGCGGCGGGTTTGGTGCGCGGTACCGAGTGCTTGGAGGATGACTTAACACGTTTCAGTACTGGTGTAGTAGAAGAAGGGGGCGAGGTATGCTCTCTTTCTGGAGGACTTCTGAGCTCTCGGTATCGGTACCGGTATCGAGGAGTCATCTGCCGAGGAGGACTGGTCATGGTATTGTGGTTGGTATGGAAGAGGAGATTCAGAACCAGAATCGGAATAGTAGAAGGAGTATCGAGGGCGCTTAGGCTCCATATAGACCTCCGTATCAGGGCGCCAGTACCAGTATCGACGGTGACGGTATCGCTGTGGCGGGAGCTCATAATATGCCAGTGGCTCATAGAGGGTAACCCTCTTGGCATGATGGTGCCATGAAAGTGAACCATGGGATGCGAGTAATCCCGTCGACGTCTGTGGAAGTGGAGTGTCGACATCAGTAGGACCAGTCTCTGGTGTATGATGTTCTTTTCGGGTCGAGTGGTCATAACGAGGCAGTACCATAACCTCAGACAAGGTATTAGCCCACGAGGGGGACTGAGCCAAGAGAGGTGAAGGTGGTTGGCCTGAAGGTGGAGGCAGATAATCGTCATCTTCTACAGATATGGAATCGAGGCAAATAGTTTGCTGCTCTTGTAACTTGGTTGAAGGGGTCGTCTTGTCCTTCTGGTGTTTGGAGGATCGAGACTCAGAGGACGATTTCTTAGGCTTCTTTGGTTTGGACTGTTTGTCCGGTACTGGAGGAGACTTCGGTACCGATGTAGATTTCGGTGCCAAAGCACCCATGGTAAACTTAGTGATGGTCTTAGACTTAGATTTCGATTTCATCGAAGATGCAATTGAGGCTCCAGGGGAAGCCGATTGAACCTGAGAAGGTGGTGCAGGTTCCATAGTTGGTATGGGACGAAGGGAACGTTCCCACAAATAAGATCGTAGGCATTGCTGCCTTAGTTTAAGTGCCTGTTTTGTAAACTTTTTACAAAAAGGGCAAGAAGGTGGTTGGTGAGCTTCGCCCAAACAGAAAAGGCAGGAATCGTGGCCGTTGGTGAATGGGATTTTATTGGGGCACAAAGTGCGCTGTTTAAACAGTCCAAAGGAGGCCATAAAAAAAATTAAAATAAAGAAGGGGATTCAAGGCGGGGGGGGGGGGGGCGGGGCGGCAGAAGGAAGGGAAAAACAAAGAATCTCACTATCCGAAGATCTCTAACAAGAAAAATTCCTTTTTAAAGCAGGAGGCGAACGTCTAAGAGAAGGAACCTCAGCAGCTGCAAAAAGGAACTGAGGCACTAGCCAGGATGGGCGGACCACGTGTACTAGGGGGGCGGTCCTGGCAAACGAGTGTTAAGCTCTAGAAGATTCCGGAAACCTCTGCGCAGGCGCAGATTAACCCATTAGTGTGCATTCACAGAGACCACGAAGAAGAAACATGATCATCATCATGTGCTGTCAAATCAATTCTAACTTACAGCAACCCTTTTCAGGGTTTTCTAGGTAGAGAGCACTGAGAAGTGGTTTACCATCCCCTTCTGGGGCACCCTGGAATTGTGCAGCTTATTCAATGCCACACAGGCTGGCTCTACTCACAGGAGGCACAGTGGGGAAATCAAACTCCCAACCTCTGGCTCCTCAGTTGGATACTTAAACCACTGAGCTATCCAGTCAGCTACATACATAAAAATAATGGCATGGATAGAATAGTGGGGAGAGGGGGAGAAGAACTGCAGGTCACTGATGAAAAAAAGGAAGCATGCCTGGAGTTTGGGTAGGGTATTTGGTGTTTACTGAAATCGTCTTTGTTGCCCCCAAAATATTCACAAGTAATATTAATCTTCAAGTATACTGTTATTTTATAGCTTCTGAATGTCTCCATAAGATTTCTAGGGGTTGGTTATCATTTAACACCACAACACAAGCTACTATTTCTTATAGTTCTTGCAAGTATAACTACCAATTTCAAACTCTTTCACCTTTTTCCAAATTTCTGCTATTCCTTGTCAGTTTGAACAGCCAGGAGCTAGTAGAGAACTATTAGCAGAGGTATACTGAGAATTAAAGCTGAAGCTCCTGCACTGACAGCTCTTAAACCTTTTTTTTTCACATTTTCGCACAGAAAGAGAGGGTTTTTTAAAAAAAACATTTCAGAGACTTCGACTTGGTATTTTCTTTGGCACCCTGCAAAGCTTAAACTTTGCGTCTTTTGAGCAGCCTAAAATCTTGTGACTCCCTTTATAACAGACCACTATGGATGTACTCAGTTTTTCCACAATCTAGAAAGTCTTTCATTAAGTAGCATTAACAAAACCATTATTTTGACCCAGCGTCCACCAAAACATTACTCTTGCCTAACAAACAGGAAGCATGGAGTTAAAGATCTGCCCCCAACTAGGCAAGAGGCTTAATAAACAACATTTGCTCCCATTTAATGAACACATCAGCCATACCTGAATTGCACATGATGAACTGTATTTGAAACCTCTCAAGTCACATAAGTTAAAGGCATGTTTTTAATACTAAACTCTTTTTGGAAAGCACATTCAGTATTGATCTCTTGCACTTAACAAAGGAAGCTGGAAGAATGATTTTGGTTGCATACTCAGTTTATAAAGCAGAATATTTTTAAGTTGCATACTCAGTACAGACAAAGCATATGCCAGGCATGATGGGTGTCCCTGTTAATTCATGGAAATGGGAAATGCAGGATTAAGCATAAAATATTCATATAATATGAAAAAATAGAAAGAACAATATTTGGTGAAATTAGAGGAAGAAATTAAGGATCTCGAAAAACAATATATAAAAAATAGAGAGAAAAATATTTTGATGGAAATTATGGGTAAAAGGAAAGAGTTACAAAATCTGGAGACAGAAAACGTACAAAGAAATTTAATATATTTAAAAAGATAATTTTTTGAAAATAGTAATAAGAATTTGAAAATGTTGGCTAGGGCCACTCAAACCAAAAAAGCAAAAAATATAATTGGTGCAATAAGGAATGAGAAGGTTGCATTTTGTAATACGATGAAAGGAAAATTAATTATTTTTCAGAATTATATATATAAAATATGTGTGTGTGTATAATAAAATCAAAGATGAGGATAGAGATAGGATGGAATTACAAATCACAGAAGATGAGATCCTAGAAGTAATTAATAGACTGAAAGTGGGCAAAGCTCCAGGAATAGATGCATTGAGTGTTGAGTATTACAAAATCTTTAAGTGCATACTGGTTGCAAAAATGAAAATATTATTCAACAAAATATTAGATAGAGAAGAAATACCATCTCCATGGAAACAATCTATGATAATTGTAATATTGAAGCCAAATAAAGAATCTACTGATCCCGGCTCATATAGGCCAATATCACTGATGAACCAAGATACAAAAATATTTACAGCAATCTTGGCAAGTAGAATGAGTAAAATTGTAGCTAAATATGTGAAAAATGATCAGAATTGTTTTCATAGGAGGAAGGAAAATGTCAAATTTGGTTAGGAGAACTTTAAATATAAACTATTATAGAAATAAAAATAAATTAAAAGCAGGTGTATTAGCACTAGATATTTACAAAGCTTTTGATTGCGTAGAATGGCCAATGCTGAAGATATTAATAGATAATGCGATTTGGAACAAGATTTAGAAGTGTAATTCATCACTTATATTCGGGAAATAAGGCAACAGTGATGGTAAATGATGGTGTCACGGAGGTAATAAACCTAAGTTGAGGAACAAGATAAGGATGCCCTCTATTCCCAATATTGTTTGTTTTAATAATGGAGGTACCGGCTAACGCCATAAAACCAGATGATCTAATAAAAGGGATTGGATTTTGGCAGAAAAATAAAATAAGCTTATTTGCAGATGACACTTTGTTGATGTTAGAAAATCCAGGAGAAGCTATAAACAGAATCCAAACACATTTGAAGAAATTTGGGGAATTAAGTGGATTATTAATAAATTGGAAAAATCTGAAATTATGTTATACCATTATTCGAGAGAGGAAATAGAAAAGATTAAAGGCAAGTTTAAATTCAAAGTGACTAAAAGTATTATTTGGATACAGACCTCACAAAAATATACAAGATCTGAAGAAAACACATTTGGACAGAATAAAGAAAGAAGTAAAAGACAAGTTAGAGAACTATAAAAGACTGAAATTATCCTGGTTTGGCAGGACTGAGCTTTGCAAAATGAAAACATTACCAAATTTTAAGTTTTTGTTTTAGATTATTCCCCTTAAGTTTCCAGAACAGGAATAAAAAGAAATACAATGGATAATAAATGAACCATAGTTCATTGGAGGGACAAAAGCTAGGATAAATAAAAAGATTTGGTATCTACCACAAAAAGGGGGGGTAGGGATTACTGAATATTAATAATTATTATTTAGCAAATCAATTAAGAATCATCCTGGATATTATAGTACAAAGTGATGAATTAATATGGAGTGACATCGAATTACAGGAATTATACAAATTGGGAGACCCACAAGAGACATATTGCTATAAAAAGAATATTCAAAGAAACATTTAAAAGATTCAGAATCCTTTTATAAAGAAAGTACTTGAGATCTGGAATAAATGGAGACAGGTTTTATGCCCTGGAATATTCCCTTTAAGAGTAAGAGAATTTCCCAAGATATGGGATTAACAATGAGTTGATTAACAAATTAAAAAGAAAACAGATATATAAGTGAGAGTACTGGAAGGAAAACATCAAAAATAAGGATCAATTAAGAGGTATTTTTGAAGAAGAAAACTTAAATTGGTTAAAGTTGATACAACTGGAACAATATTGAAAGAAGGAGAAAAAATAAACTAAAGGATAGGCAACTGACAAAGTCTGAACATATCATAAAGAATATGGATAATGAAGTGAACGGAAAAAAGGGGAAAGGGAGAATTGGTAATATTTATAGAACATTGACAGGAGAGGCAGATCAGTTAGGAGAGTTAAAAATAATATGGGAGGCAGATTTAGGAAAAATCAATAAAGAGGAATGGAAAAATGTATGGAACAGAAGGGTTTTTAAAAACATATCAGTTAGAATAAAATAATGGTTATAAAACAATGAGGAGATGGTATTTAACACCGATGAAATTAAACAAAACAGATTCTAAATATTCCAAGATGTGCTGGAGATACAATAGAGAATTAGGTACATAACTGCACTTGTGGTGGGAATGTGAAGTAATACAAAGAGTTTGGAGGGAAGTTTTTAAGAAATTAGAGAAATATTGGAAGTCAACATTGAAGCATCATCAAGAACAGCATTATTATTGTTAATAGGTAATCTTAACTCAAAGTAAATAACTCAAAGAAAGAGATGATTATAAATATAACAGCTGCTCGATTACTTATAGCAAAAAACTGGAAGAAGAAAATGGATTTTTGAACCACATGAATGGTATAATGAAATCCGGATTATTGCGATTAACGATAAAATGACATCTGAAATTAAGTTTAAAAAGGAGGACAGTAATAAAGATTAAAAAATTTAATGAGATATGGGTCGACTTTATAAATGCTGTATTGAATAAGGGAAAAGGGCAAAAGGCAGGTCAAGAATATATCTATTTCTGGAAGGGAAAAGGGGTCTTTTAAAAGATGAAGGAAATGTTGTTATAAAATATATCTATGTATTGTATTAATGGATGGTCCCTGGGATGAGGGGTGCACTGTTGTTTTGTTTTGGGGTTTTTTGTATGTAAACAAATTAAATTTAATTAAAAATAATATATATATATAAAAGAAATGGGAAATGCATCCCATTGCTATAAACTGAAACAAAAGCTCAGTGGTGGCAAGCAAACAGACCATCTGCAAAACTTGCCCACTGTTACTGCTTTCCTTGAGAACTGTCAGGGCTCCTTGAAATTCCATTCAAAAACAACCAATTTTCAAGTGTAAAAGATTATAGAATTTGGTTCATTGAAACACACATCTTTATCTCTGTTGACCAGAGATAGTCATGACCCCCTGCCCAACTACTTCTGCATTACAGGGTTAAAAGACTTTTGTACAGAGCCATTTTTATCCTCAGAATATTCTGGAGTCACATTTGGAATACTGGATGAGCCAGCCAAAGATAAAGGAGTTCACCAAATATAAAAGAGTTTGCCAAATATAAAAGAGTTTTTAGGTGTGTTGCGAATAATATATTCTCATGGTATTGGCTTAGCTTTTGCTATTAATGATGACTTTTTAAAGCATAAAACATGGCAAAAGTATATGAAATCAGATTGCATTTAAAGAGCTTTTTAAGGATTTGAAGCGTATTGTACAACTTTCCTATAAGGAAAAACAAGAGAAGAAGCTGAGGTTTCAAATCTCCTTGAACTCAATGGGACTTAATTCTGAACAAACTGGTGTAGGATTGCAATGAGTCACTTTATCAAATGAAATCTTCCACTTAGAATTACTATAAAATGCACTATCTTGTAGTACAATACATACAACTTAAGTGGACCAAGCTGTTCACCTGTTTGGCAGAAAATATAGCCAAAACCCACGGACATCTTATATGGAACCCAACATTCACCATGAAGATTTTTAGAATGCCAAGATGAGGGAGGATGTTGAATTACAGTGGAAATGAACCACTTTCAGTGGAAATTCCAAACTGAATTAATAACTCCCAAAATATTGACTCCTCAAAATGTTCAGATCAAGGTAACCGTAGCTTCATGGAGATCTCTTGGGTACTGAATTACATTACAACAAGGAATGAATTTCTGCACAAAACAAAGTATGAGTTTAAAGTAAATTTTTGTTAAGTATCAAGAAGGATTTTTTTTTCCTCGTGTATGTGTGATGAGGAGTAAAAACTGCGGGATAAACTCTACTGTCAGTCATAGCTCTAGCAGACTCACAGAATGAATGGGGTTGATGTAAGTGTTGCTTGAAAGCCTACAACATTTTAAAGACACTGTTGGTACTGTGGCCCATGGTGCAAGCAGAAGTGAGGGGGTGACTTACTATTTTGGGATGACCTGCCCATCCATTGCCTGGACCAAAGTCAGCCCTTTATTTTTTTTATCCAAGGACCGCTTTTTCCAAACGTACACATTTTCTGTGGTGTTTTCATCCTAAAAAGATCTAGCATTACAGACAACAGATTCCAGCATAAGTTACCTTCTGTGGGTAAACTAGTTGGAAGATGAGATGTCATGACTCCTTTTGTAGTGGTTAAAACTCTGAATCTTGTTGTTGTTTGCTGGATAGCGATGGTGGTCTGAGGAGGCATCTGAGTTGTGCCTAAACTCTTCTCACAAATCTTATCTTTAGACTACAGAGAGGAGGGAAAAAATCACACACACAAACAAGAGAGAAAACTGGATCTCAATAAAAACCATTTATTTTTGATGCACAGACATATAAAGCAAGCAGAAAATGTCAGCACAGAGTGAATGAACATGGAACCCTTCGATCAAGAATAAAGTCAAAACAAAATACTTTCTGCCTTGACTAAAAACAAAACAAAAGAGCACTGAGCTCTCAAAGATGGGTGGGGATATTCTGCAGTCAGAGGTGGATGGTAAGGATCTCTGAATTAGTACTCAGAAAAGTTAAATTTAGATGACAACTCTTAAAATCTCCTCGTCAGCATGGGCACTGTGGTAGCCTTGGGGGTGTAATTTAAAAGAAAATGGCTGAAATCCTGTTCTTTAGCATAAGGAAATTACCGTGTTTCCCCGAAAATAAGACAGGGTCTTATATTAATTTTTGCTCAAAACAACAACAACAACAACAATAAATTAGGGCTTATCTTCAGGGGATGTTTTTTTCCCCATGTACAACAATCTACATTTATTCAAATACACTCCCGTCATCTTCTTCTGGTTGCTGCACAATAGTGGAGGGTGGGGTTTCACTTAAGTGTGGCTTATTTTGGGGGTAGGGCTTATATTACGAGCATCCTGAAAAATCATACTAGCGCTTATTTTCAGGTTAGGTCTTATTTTCGGGGAAACAGGGTAGTAACTTTCAGTTCATTCCTGTTTGGCAAACAAAAGGTTCCTGCCATAATTCTTGGAAGTGCACATGCACACACCAAGCCTGTGTGGGTACACAGTCCTGAGAATTATGGCAAGCAGTCTTCAATTGCCAGCAAGTAATGGACTGAAAGTTACTACCGTATTTTTCCGTTTATAACACATCCCCATTTATAAGATACCCCCCAATTTTCTAAACTCAAAATTAAGAAAACTTAGCTTTGCCTCTGAGCTCAAAACGTCGGACATTTTGTCTCTGTTGAATCTTGAGCCTACAGGCTCCACCTCCAAGGAGGTGTGTTCCAATTGGTTTGTTCAGGACCAGCTGACGTCAGTTCCATAAGGCTCATGATTGGAGGAAGCTAAGTCTCCTGACTGTAGGAAACTAAGCCTCGTGGCTGAAGGAAGCCTGTTTACAGAGGCAAGATATGTGCCATTTTGTTCTCTCTTCAGCTATCTCAGCTTACTTCCATGTAAAAGATGTCCCTCAATTTTTAGGGTAATGATTTTAGGAAAAAGCAGTGTCTTATAGACGGAAAAATATGGTAATTTCCTTGTGCTAACCCAGTCATTCTCAGAGAGCCCTGGCACATTTGCAGAAGGCCACAGACTGAAAAATGTGAGAAGTTTCTGAAAAATATATATTCATCTTGTATCCTTGTTTGACCGGGTGGAGGGTGGGGTGGGGGCTGGAACTTTAAAAGAGCTGCTAAAAGGACTGTGGCCAGAAAAAGGTCAAGAATGGCTGTGCTAAGCAATAGGATTTTAGCCACTGTTTCCAAACTCTGTTCTAAACATTCTCAAATTCCCAGAGACTGTAGGATTGCGAATGCTTGTTTTCAGAAATAAAATAGCTACAGTATTTACATTATTACTTTATGTGCTCCAAATCTGAGATTTGACTCTACAAACATTTTCCAAGGCTTGGGGCCAGCTGACCTTAATATCTGGAAACTGTAATCAATGCATACAAAATCACTGTCAGGTTATGTTTTTGCAGTAAATAATTTAGTTTTGTTAATATCTACATTCTGCAGGTCTTCTCACAATATTTTCATATAACATAGTTAGTAAGAATGTGTCATTTGTGTATTCCCCCCTCCCAATCTTAAAATTCTCCCTTCTGGGAGTCCCTTCTGATAGACACCTAAATGTGGCTAACGTAGGAGAAAGCCCTAGCACAGGCTTAGCTCTGCCTAACTTCGTGTCCAAAAAGGAAACTCCCAGCAAGCACTGGGAGCAGCTGCCTTTTCCAAAAGGAAACCAGGCCTGAGCTTGGCCTGTTCTGGGCCATGAGACCTTGCAGTCCAGCCTTCCTCCAGGTGAGCACAACTTAGGTGTCTGGCTGGCTGGTGGAAATCCCACGATGGAGAATCCTGGGATTTGGAACCCCATTCATTCATTCATTCATTCATTCATTCATTCATTCATTCATTCAGTCAGTCAGTCAATCAATCAATGCACATGCCCAGTACTTAATTAGCAAGCAAACAAATTTAAAAACCCCAATAAAAGCCATTAACCTCAAACCTCTGTGTTTTTCTGTTTGCATAAGGGAATATTCTATGCCATGGGGTGCTTCTTGTGCCAACTGCACAATCAGTTGTGCAATCAGAGAATATCAGGTGCACAACAGACTGCCCTGGAAACAGGTCAGGTTGGTTGTGCACTTACTCTTATGTAAGTATACAGAGCATAGGATTCTGACCACCATTGCTACAGCATTTTAGAGGATTAATTTACAGATAATTGTAAATTCTGCATTGGAACACCACATAGTGGATCTATATAGTTAAAAGAACAGGCTCTGCATGTGAATAATTATTCTAGGTTTAATTTAGTTAATGAAAAGTGCTGCTAGGGAAAATAAGGAGGCATATTTGTGTTGAGCATGAATTGGTCGTGGGACTACTGACCATACAGAGGTTCCTGTACCAACACTGATAATTTTAGCAGGAGATCAATTCCAGAAAATCCTGTTCAACACTGATCATCTCTTCAGTGGGAGAAAAAAAATCTTATTTCTGGACTGGACCAAAGTCTTAGAATGTTTTATAAATTATACTGACTGTTCACAAAATGATCATAAACAGAGAAAGTCCAAGAATTACCTCTTCAGGGCAGCCGTTATCAACCCAGTCTTGTCGGTGGCGATCAAATCCACTGGAACATCTTTAAATGATGGAAGAGATTAAAAAGGCCCAGATGCAGATGAAAAATAGATTGGTTGGATAAAGAGAGGAGGGGGAGGGGAGGGAAGAAAAATCAATTATGTCCTTCACTGTTAAATCTGTATGATCAACCAAGTATTCACTTTAGACCTTCTGAGCAAAAATGATTAATGCTTTCTATAAGGAAGTAATTTCCACAATTAGACAATCTGAGATGTCAGTATCTTTTTGCTTTGGACAGTTAATAGCTTCATTGTACTATGTAGCAGGAGATAAAGGTTTGATCCCAAGCCTGTGGATTTAAGCCAATTTAATTTATTCCACCCAGATTTTTTGCTTGATTTTGTACAAAGTCATGTTACGAAGAATGCAATGTACCAAGCAATACTGCTTTCCTTTCATTATACTAGAGAATCAGTGATATCAGTGTGTCCAAAAATGCTTGAACAGGGCATGCCAGGGCTTTTAAGTCAGAAGCCATCCAAAAGATTCTCAAGGACATTGTAGAAATCATTTGCATTATGTTTCACTTCTCATCACAAAGATCTATGCTGTTTATGAACTTTATCCTTAGTAACTTAAAATTAATGACTCCTCCAATTATTTTTTTGTTTCCATATATAAAAAGCACATTTTCAAAACAGCTGGTAGAGTTGTACTTTAATTATTCCCATAGAGCATCCAACTGCACAAGGATCATCATTAATATTTTTGGGATGGCTTGAGATCTTGGAGTTGGAAAGTGCTAAAACAATGCAACTTATTAACCATACAAGTGCAAGTGTCAGGAAGATCAAGAAGATACAGTATAATTAACATGGATGTGCATCTGCTTTTGATAAAGTCTGCAGTTCAAGTTGAATCCAGATCCTTCAGGTACAGCCAGGTGCTTCCCAAGGAAAAACAGGCTTTCTTCAGAAGTTACTAGAATGGGGAATTATGTCTGCAAATGTCTTTCAGTTCTGTAAAGAAAAATAAACTGATGGGCAGATTCACTAAAAATAATTACATCCTAAAGGATAGCCAGGCTATGTGGCCTTGGGCAAGCTCCACAGTCCTAGGGCACCTCTAGAAAAAGGGAATGGTAAACCAAATCTGAGTATTCTCTGCCTGGAAAGCCTAAAAAGGGTTGCCATACGTCAGAATTGACTTGACAGCACATTATTTATATGTTTGACATTTGACAGTTCTAATTTCCTCTTATAGATCTCCAAATATCACTAAATTGCGATGCAGAGAAAAAAGGTTATAGATGTTTTTGGATTTCCAGGGGTTGCCAATAAGAGGCAAGAACATTCCGATTTCTGGATCTCAGCTTAGGTTCAGGACCCGACTCAAAAGGGACTGGCTCTAAATTAGTCTAAGTCAAAGTGGACCATTTTTCAAAATGCTGAATTGTGGAGTAAACTGAAACCTGTGGTTGGTTTCTGTCCCTTGTAGTCAAACTCAACCAATCTCACTATGTTGTTTAAAAATAATGTGAAAATGTAATGTATGGGATCCTTGGCAAACCTTTGCCTCACAAGATTGAGAGAGAGATTCCAATCTTCACCACCAGAGGTGGAATCTGAAAACCACATCTCTGACCTAAGTCTACAGCCCCTATTTTGCAACTTACTTTTAACCACAGCACACACATCTGGCCATGAACTTTAGAACTGTAATGTTTTCCCCAGAACCACCCACAGCTCAGTGGCACCCAGGCCGATAAAGACCTGCATGAGGTCAAAAGCTGGCTTGTAATTTTTAGTGGTCTAGTAAAATTACCATCCACCTTTGCCTAATGAAAAATAATGCTAATGAAAAATCAAAAGGAAGTAGCAGGTAATCAGGATTACTCTGCCCCAAGAAAACTAAAAGAGCCAGTGTGGTTTAGTGGATAGAATGACAGTCTGAGACTCAGGAGACCTTCTCAGCCATCTCTGCTAGCTGGTAATGGCAAAAGCACTCCTTAAATATCTCACATACCTTGAAAATGCTGTTTAGAGTAATCATAAATCAGATGTCACTTGACAGCACATAACACACAGAAGTAAAATAAAGTCCTGGGGTCCTGCCTGTATAACATTTTCTGTTGAGATGCACTGGTGAGCCTAGGCAGTCTTATATTGAAAACCTTTATCAAGAGAAAGATAGCTTTGGCCTAAGTGAAGTTATCTGCAAAATATTTCCAAGGCATATGTCAGAGGAGCATCAGTCACGGAGCATATAATCATTGTTGCGTCTCCGAATTATGACTCTACGAGCTGTCATTACAATGTATTTTCTGCTTAGAACACAACATTTAATAAGCCTTTCATTTACTAGCACAGCGATAATTCCCCACCGCCACGAAAACACCATGGTAGATTTGATTAGTTATGCCATTTGGACCATCTGTCAGCACAGCCGTTTTATAACAGCTTCATTCTCAAAGGATGACCCAAGTCTGCACCCAGCGAAGCAATTAACAGGCCACATTGCAGGACACATGAACAAGGGCTGCATTTGGGAGGGCGGAGTGGGGCCCCCCTGAGGATCCTCAGTTTCTGTGTTTATAAAGGACACCAAAATGTGATTTCAGGAGTTGCCGCAGGAAATGCTTCTGGACATAATGGTAATGGCTCGATTTGGCTAGTGGCCATGAAAAGGAGAGACAGAGAGAAGCTGTAAACATCTTGAAGTTTTCTAACGGTCATTTGTCACTATACATGGCATTGAGAAACAAGGCTGTGTGTTTGTTTACGAGGCTACCTGAATGTTCCCTCTTTTCTTCCTCTTTAAAAGAGGTTAAGGAAAAGATGTGAGACATTGACTACAAAACACAGCCCTTTTCTTTTAAAAAAGTTTTTATGGTGAAAATGGATTCTGGATAATTCACATACAGTTCCTGAAATAATTACTGATAAATTATGGGTACCAAGTACTGGAAATTCCAGACAATTCACAAAAAGTGATTAATATCTTGAAGGGGGGAGGAAGTGAGCCAAAATTATTCATTTCTTACATTTTTATCCCACAGATCTTGCAAGGGACTCTGGATGAAAAACATGTTTCCCCTACTCTGTAATAATCCTGTGCAGTATGCTAAACTGAGAGACAGTGACTGGTACAGTATGGAGCAGTGACCTGCATACAGATCTTCCTTGTTTCAGTCTAATACGGTGCTTCTCAAACGGTGTGCCATGGCACCCCCCCAAACCCAGCCAGAAGCACCACGGAATTCTCTCATCCTTTCCCCTTCCCTTCTCCCAAAATATCACACAGCACTTCCACTTTCTCTGGTGTCCTGCACGGTGGAGAGAAGGAAGCCTGGTCCAGTTTTGCCAAAAGACTGGGTTTCCTGCCCTCCTGTTCGCACGGGAGCCTACCCCCCCTGCCCCCCACAAATATGGCTTTTCCATTTTAAAGGCAGCTGCTTTCTTCAGAGACATAAGGCCATGACTGCCTTTCCATTAAGCCACCTGTGTACAGTATAGCCTCTGGATCCATCTAGTGGCCAGTCTGGGTAATACACCTCGGGAAGGTGTGTTCCTCAGTTGTTGGTTTTTTTTTTTCAGACAGTGGATGATTGAAATTGTGGTATTGATCCTGCAGATATGGCAGTCCTACTCTATTGGGGAGCCATGGCCAGTGGCCAATAAGTCAAAGAAGCCGCAAGTCAAAGAAGTTTGGGAACCACTGGGTTAATACTTTGGAATTGCTCTCTACTTGTTCTTCTCTATCTTATGTTCTATCATTGTAGTTGAACCACTGCAACTCAGCAATGTAGTAACTTCACAGTGTGTTCATAACGGCAGAACAGTATGCAGAAACTGTTGAGTTTTTGACAGAGTAATTTACTAAATAAATGAGAAATAAATTACAGTAGTACCTCGGTTTACGAATTTAATGTGTTCCACGGGATGTTATGTAAAGCGAAAAATTCGTAAACCAAAATGCGGATTGCCATAGGAACGGGGGCGGCGCTATAAACCTCCAGGCACAATGCATCCTGGGGAAACTTTCTTCGCAAACTGAAAAAACCTGAAAAAACCCCCGTAAACCGAGGCATTATCTTCAATGGATTTCCGTTCGTAAACCGAAAATTACGTTAACCGAGGCATTCATAAACCGAGGTACTACAGTATTTATCATATTACATTCCAGTGAACATTTTCTATCACTAATAGGTTAAACAACAGCGTAAGAAGAGCCACACTAGGTCAGACCAAAAACCAGTTTAGTTCAACATTTTGCTCAAACTTGACAATTTTGGGAAACCTGACAGCAGCACATGAGTGCAGTGGTCTCACATTCTTCATATACCTGCTGCTTCTGATGTAGTTAAGGATTTGCAAAAAGAAAACAAATGGACAAAATACGCCACCATTGGAAAAGTTACTTTTTGAAACATCAGTTTAAAGTTAAAGGAGTGTGAGAGATGTTAGGCTGAGTGGAGAATTTGAAACTGGAGTGCCCTAATCCCAACCTAACCTTCTAACCATTCTATACCACAATTCCTCCTAAATCAGAAAATTTTATGAGGCGCTCCTGTGCAATACAGAGCAAAGAGAAAAATACATAACATTTGTGGCTCCCATTTTTGGCCGCCAAAAGTCAGAATTTGAAAGGAACTGGTTACAAATAATAAGTTACATGTAATTATTTCCTCTTCCCAACAACAAAGGTATAACTAAACTATACAGTGTGCGATAATGCCACTCATTTTGTAGGGTAAATGTAAAGTTTAAAGTTACTAAAGGGTTGGTGAGACGTATCATATTGTTAAAGTGATGGCTTGTGCTGTGTCATGCACATCATGCTCTGCTGTGGACGTTGCTGTGGACAATGTAGCAGATAGGACGAGAGTGTAATGCAAGCCAGTGGCATGTACCATTCAACTATGTTTTTAAAATAGCAACTAACAGGAAAGTAAAAAATGACCTTTTAAAGATTGTAACTAACGCCTTAGGGCCCCTTAAAGCAAAGAGTGCTGCTTATATACCACCCCACAGTGCTTAAAGCATTCTCTGGGCAGTTTACAATTTAATTATGCAGGCTACACATTGCTCCCTCCCCCAGCAAGCTGGGTAATCAATTTACCAACCTCGGGAGGATGGAAGGCTGAGTGAACCTTGAGTCGTCTATCTGGGATTGCACCCAGGTCATGAGTAGAGTTTTGGCTGCAGCACTGCAGTTAACCACTCTGACACAAGGCTTCTTAGAATTAAAGCAGCAATTACTTTATTATTATTATTATTTAAAAGCTCTGGCAAAACCCAGGAAAGTCAGTCCAGGCATATACTCTTAATGCTGGACAATCACCACGCAATGGATTTCCCCCCAAAAAGCAGCACAACAGATTCACTTAAGATATCAAAGAAATGAAATATCTATAGCTGCGTCAGTAGAATTCACAAAGTGGTCAGTTGTCTTCATACTGTTGGACCAGAGTGGAAAGTATTCATAGCCTGTTACCATTAGACAATTAATGATGTATGCAATGCATTTAAATCGGTATTTATTACCGAGAGTGGAGCACTGTGTTATGCTTCACATCTGGTTTACATAATAAAAACTATTAATGGTGCAACCAGGAAAACATTAGATCACGATCAGAATCTACAGACTAGTTCATAAAGGGATTCTTCATTTTTTGATTAATATACAAGAATCCAATAAAAGAGCCACCACTTTGCATCAGAGTGATCATAAAGCCAGAAAAGCTGCAAACATTATGTCTATGCTTGCTGTCAATTGGTCATTTCCTTTAAAGCAGGGGCGGGCAAAATGTGGCCCATGGACTACATGTGAGCCAACCTGGGACACAAATGGAGCCTCCATCATCCCCACGGTCTCCATCACCCTCTTCCCAAAAGTTAAAATTGGTGGGTGGGTGGTGTTTTGCTCCACAAGTCTGTTTGTATGTTCTAGGGGCCACAGAGGACAATTTTGCCATGAATGGAAAACCCTCAGAACCTTTGCTTTTTAAAATATTTTGCTGGTCACCAGAGGACGCAGAAAAAAGAGAAGCCATAATGCTCCCCCTAACACTTTGGAACCTGCAGGTTGCAGCAACATCCTCATGAGGTCCAGGGACATGTGTGAGAGTCACTCTTGGACCCCTGGAGGTAGTCTGTGCTTCTACTCCTATTCCATTTTTTAACATTCGTATCGGAATATTTCGTATCTATGGTGTATTCAAAACTAGACTAAACAGGTGATTTGTTAGTAAGTCAGACATGCTTACTGTCAGTCACACATCTGACCCTTTTTCCTAAAGACACACATGAGACTAATGGGTAGGGGCCTCAACATTTGGACTCCCTTGGGTAGCTAACCAAGATCTGTAGCTGCTACCTCACCCAGTTTAGGATTGTGTCACTGATTGAACTTTGGAGGTTGTCAGAAGATAACTGCTTCTGACTACCCTCAAAGCCCAACGATGATCCACAAAACCATCTCTCACTTAGGGATGGTCCCACACGTGTGTTAACCAGAATAAAAGATATACTTGCCATAGGCCATAGAACATTAGAGGTATCCTCTTTCACAGATGGTAAGCATAGATGAATGTGAAAGGATTATTAAAGCACAAAACAATAAGACACTTCTGCTGATTTAATCAGCAGAGACAAGACAGAAGCTAAGGAAAGGCTGGAAGGTCCTATGACAGATGGTGCTCATAGAGCTTGGATGATGTGGGCTCTCAGTTCCAGGGGTATTGGTTTTTTACTCCCCTCCAGGTCACATTTGTCTTTAGATGAATGCAAAGTCAAATTAAAGTGAACACAGAGCAAAAACAGTCAAATGCTGATTACGGATGAATTATAGAAGAGTAGGGCTCATCAGTTTTCTCATTACGAATACCCATTAGCACTCATTACACCTAGAGGTGGGAAGCAAATGGTTTAATTACTGCTATTATGTAAGGCATACCCTGGAGGAATCAGCAACAAAGAACATCTAAGGGTGGCTTTTCATGAACTCCTGTACTTGGTACAGACAGTGGGATATAAATTATAGCTACACTAAGTCAGTTGTGAGGGGTGCATCTATGCGTGTGCAGCCATGTAGAAATGAGCAACAAAGCCTGTGATCACAGTCTGTGAATATTATTTTCTACATATCCCATTAGTATATCATAACAATTTGGCATGTCATAAAATTTTTGTACTTGGTTTGCAGTACTTCCATAGAAACGGTTTCTCAGGTCTCAGAAAATGATTAAAAAACATTTGTTGCCAATTGTACCAACTACAGGCATATGATGAGACATCTAGATTCAGAACAAAATAATTCTGAACTGTACGACATGACTGCATCCTCAGAGGATTGTAACAAAGAGTAAAATGGCAACTAAGAACCATGAACAACACATTAAACTGCTACAAAGCCTCATGCATAGGAATTTTATTAGCAAACTTGGCAATACAAAGACAATGCAAATCCTGTACATGTGGGATGCCAATCTAGTCCACTGAGCAACTAGTCCATGATAGGTTGAATATAATAAGTGAGAATGAAATATATGACGAGAAATAGTGTGTTCTAGTGGTTAGAGTGTTGACTTGGGACTTGTTAGGTACAGAAAAGCCCTATGTTGTGTATTGTCCAACCTAGCATTCCTTACAATAGAGCCTCTGAAAAATATAATAGATTGAAAACAGCCGGATATCTTCTTAGTGATCAACCAGATATCTTGAACTGAAGTGGTTTACAGCTTTGTATGTCAAAATCAGCAGCATGAATGATAATTATGTGCCATTATGTCGATTCCAATTTATGATGACAGTCTAGGGGGTTTCTAGGTAGAAAATATTCAGAAGTGATCTAACAGTTCCTCCTTCTGGTGGCATTCTGGAACTATGAGGTATGATCAAGGATCACACAGATGGGAAAGCACATACCCCATCAGGCATACATGCTCTGGGTGATCTTTGTTGGCCTGTCTCCCAGGAGCCACCGTGGGAACTCAAACTCCCAGACTCTGATTCTGCAGTCAGTTGCTTCAACCCACGGAGCAATATTATCAGCAATACGAATTGCACTAGAAAACTGCTACCATTTGAAAGCTGGTACAACTGACTTAAACCTGGTGACATAAATCCAATTGTTACTTCCAACTAGAATTGATCTATTGAATGAACAGAACTTAAATGAACACACTGATTCTAGTTGAGACTAACAAATAGATTTAGCTAAGCATCTTTAAAATAATAATAAAAAAATAGGCTTATTGCAGAATCATGGTATGGGTCTTTCCAACATCGGTTCCACATATTTCTAAATATAATAAACACCTCTGTTTCCTTTAATGGTTTCCTATGAATATTCCACATATATCAAAAAGGCTAAGTAGTGAAAACTACAGATTATGATCCAACTCAGAGAGTTGGCTATTTCCATCACCACACTTTTGTTTTTCTAAATAGCATTTATTTGGTATTCTACCGACATCCATCTATTCTTCTTTAACTTGATGTATGATGACAGATAAGTAATACACACTGCTGTTGGCATTAACCTGCATTCTAGTTTAACCTGAGCTGCCAGTATACCTGATGGGACACAGAAAATATACCTTACAACTTCCACCTGTTTTATTTCAGTTAACCCCATATTTCTGTTCCACAAACAAAATGTTGCAGAACTTTCTGTACAAAGACCCCAAGTGTTAAAATAGCAATATTTCCTCTGCCTATTCTTGAGAGGCCCAATAGAATGTGAGAATTTTACACAAGTTCCCTTATGATCTAAATTTCTTCCAAGTTGCCAGCCACCACATTTGTAACAGCAACTCCTCTTAAGTTACAGGGAGGGTCATGTTATGAGGATACGCAGACGAAGTGCTACACAGGACCCACAAGGGTTGAGTTGAATTTCACAGGTAAACTAAAAGAACAACAATAACCCAACAACGCAATGAGCAAGCCAATTATATTTACTTTCCCTTTTCTTAGTTGCCAAGAACTTGAGGAGAAGCACATCTTCAAAAGAAAAAGAGGCAGCAAACCCCTACATCAACAGCTGGTGTGTTCATGAAGCATAAGACAAGTGCCTCCATGGCAAGAATGACAGGGGACTCTTCTAGTTGTAACTTACTACTCTAAAAAACAAGCTTTCAGCCAATATGTTACTGTGGGTGAAACTAATAATTGGATTTAGCTTTTTGATCCAATCTTGAAGAGCTGCCATTATTTCTTAATACAAGGCAACATTTTTAAAAAACTACCTTATAGCCTTATGCTAAGTACTAATTTTTGATGTTGGAAAGCATTTTGATGTTTAAATGCACATTCTGTTTTGTTATAAAAGGTATAATTTTTCCACAACAGGAGTACAAAATCCAAGATAATATTTAACAGAAATGGCAGTGCATGAAAGCGGGAATAGTATGAATGAGGAATAAACTACACAAATGGAATGTAACTGCAGTAATCTGTTTAGAGGCATTTCAGTTTCTTAGTAGAGCCGTCTGTGCCAAGGTCATTCTTTCATCCCACCCTGGTATACTTTTCTCTATCATGAACAAAGGCACAATAACTACTTTGCCAAAGGTGATAATTTACATTCTAAAATACACAGTGTGTGTTGAAAACACAGAAGATAATGTATTTCTGTAAGCTTCTGATTGGATCTAATAGCAAATTTTGTAGGCCAGGTACTTATTACAACAATTCCTATAGCTATACCCCTAAGGAGAGTCCCAAAATGTAGGCAGTATGTTTATCACCACCAGTAAACCAGTCTTTGACTTCTCAGGTAGAGGGGTGCTGTGAAACTAATGGGTTTTAACTGCTGATCCCAAAGTACTTCATATTACATCATTGTCAGCCCACAACAATAGAGGAAATCAATTTCTCTCTGCTACTATGAGGACTTCAGCGAAGCTCATGGGCAGCAGGGAATTGTTTGGTGGGTGGTAGATGCAGCTAACTCCTTCCTCTGAGAATTGGCTTCATTAAACTGGTGTTTCTGACAAGTAATCCTTCCATGGATTACTTCCTTCCATGGAAAGAATATAGATACAAAAATTCCATCAGCATTACTGATTTAGAGGGCTTATCCTAGACATTTTTAGTGCCTGAAGGTGCAGAGTACCCAAAATAAGTTAGGTTATTTTGGCATAATGTGCAGAAAATGCTTCAAAAGCATCTATGCATATTTCTGTCAATAACAAATTAAATAACTAACACTTTGATGCCCTTTTGGAAAACTCATGAAAGCCATACATGAGTACCTGTCTCTGCTGATGCCCAATGGTAGAGCCAGTCCTGGTTTTAACGGAGAAGAAAGTGTGTTTCAGTTTCTAAGTCTGCTTTGCAAAGAAAACATGAACTGATCTCCAGATCCTCTATTTAACCTCCTTATTTTTTTTTCTACTTTAAAACGGTGCCAAATGTTTTTGAGAGCATAACCTATGGTTGCCTTCTTTACAAACACACTCTCCTTTATCAATTGTTGTCAGGTCTGCAAGAGCAGAATTGCCTTCCTCTGGCTGTGAATTATGTGGACTGCTACTTGTCTTGCATTGTCACAACCCTCAAACCACTTTTTCTGGGGACTATCTGTACACTTCTATTCTCCAAACTGTGAGAAACGGTGTCTTTAACTGTGGAGAAACTCTATGTTACAGGCGGTTCATTAACAGCATTATTATGTTAAGATGCATTAGTAACATAGCACCCTGAATCCTCTGTCAGTTGTCAGAGCAAATAAAAAAAGATGATAAACAAAGGGAAGATACCTATTGCCTGCTTCACTGAAAGATATGGAGAAGAGGAGGATACTCAAATCTAGAATTTGCAGCATCCCCTCTATGTATTCTTCTCTACAGTGGCCAATAGCCCTGTGTCAGAATTACTTCACTCTTATTTGTTACACTACTATCCTGTCTTTCCTTCAATGAACTCAAGGCTGCATACACTTTATCCTACTTTGTATTCACAACAACCCAGTGGAATAGGTCAAGGTGTGAGAGAGTGACTTGCCCAAGGTCACTCCTGGAATTTTAAGGGTAAGTGGGGATAATAAGGCAGATCTCCTGAGTCCCGGTCCAACATTCTAATTACTATACCATATTGAGCCTTACTGGGAATAAAGTTATTGCTTGGACACACACAAAGAATCTGAAGGATATCACATCAGGTTGGAGATAGACTTTGAATTTCCTGCCATAATAGAATTAGAAAATTGTAATTCTCCAGCAATAATGTAGCTCATCTTAAAAAGCTCTCTATATAAAGAGAAGTTCAAACCCCCTCAATGTTGGCCCAGACTTTCTTTTCTTTTTACTTCTGATTCATCAGCACGTTCCAAGCCTTCCTTTGGAGAACTACTAATAGCTCTAAGCTGATCCTATGGTGACACATAAATTGGGCAGATTGTCCATGAGGTCTGTGGCTGCTGACTCACGAACATCTCATTAGACCATTTTTATTTCATTCTGATTCACAACATGCTCAGTCTACAAAATAAGTGACGTTGGGAAACATATAGATATGAAACAGTGGGAACATGACTGGCTCCTGCAACCCTTGCAATCAATCCATCAGAAGGATAAGCCACTACAGAATTGTTGAACAGATGCCTCCTATGTTCTAGCAGACTCAACTGGAACGTTGCAATCAAACATATCGTTACTGAGTGGTCTAGGATGAAAAGTAAGTTGCACTCAGCCAGGCCTTTTTCAAGGGCAGGGCTATCAAAATGGTGCATCCTAGGCCAGTATTACACTTTCATTTATCCCATAAAATGTCTTTAATGATGATGCTTTCAGATGGTTCAGGATAATCTATTTTGCATGTGTATGTGTGTATCCTGTTTGTATTCCTATATATATTTCTATGTATTTCACTCTCTCTCTCTCTCTGTGTGTGTATACACACACAATATTTGTATTTCTAAACAGTTTGGATAGGGTAATGTTCCCCGACATTATGTTGGTACAGCTCAGACAGTAGGAGTGCAGTCAGAGGTCAGGAATTTGAATCCCCACCTCGCCTCCTAAAGAGGGGCCTGCTGAAATGACTCAGAGCACATGTGGCTGATGGGGTTACATGCCCTGCCGCAGGAATGGTCTTTGGTAAGCTGTGTAGTCCCAGAACACCACCAGTTGATTGGACTGGTAAACTACTCTGCAGCATTGTGGGAGGGTCAGCATATGTTGAAATCAAATTGAAGGCACATGGTTTCCTTTACAACATTCCCTAATGACCAGCCCATCAAATTCCTCTACTTGACAGAATACAAAAGCCTCTTTACAAACATCATTCCTGCATCTGAGGAAGTGGGTTGTGTGTCCATGAAAGATCATGTTGTAATAAATCTGTTGAATGTGCCACACAACATTTTTATATGCTGTTGTAATAGACAAAGATGGCTACTCCTATGGAAACTATAAACCTATCCCGTCATGCTTTGAATCTGCCCTTCCTGTTGCATTGTGTTATGTTCTGTGGAGCTGCTTCTACAAACAGGACTTCAAGTATGTGTTTTTTTCCAAAATATATGAAATAATCAAGTAGTGGCTAAAATCTTACTGGTGTTCACATAAGGTTTGTATGACGTGCTAATTGCAGCTAACTGATGAGAGATGCTGGGGCATACGTCAATTGAATAATTAGGCATGTAACTGTGCACGTGACTGAGACACATCTTGGCACCTCATCAATTAGCTGTGTTAGGCACAGCCAGTGGCATAAACCTTAGATGAATACCAGCAGGATTCTGGCTATTCTTTCGGTTTCAAGGCACAATTTACAACAAGCCTCGTGAACTGAGGTGGGCTGGAGTCTGGTTGGTGCATAGATGAAACTTGTATTCCTTATGACGGAAGGCAATAGGGAGGGGACTGTCCTACCGAGCCTTTTCCAGGAAAGCATGGGAGCAGCCATCAATAAGGCCTTCTCTTATGTCCTCACTAAACGAGTCTCTGACTTGAAAGCAGGAACTCTCCTGCAGATCTTGAGTTTTGAGATATATAAATATATTACAATTTTTCCAGACGATACTATGTATTTTCTGAGGCAGTTCTTGAGCGTAATTTCAGTAAAATAATATATAAAAGCTTAAAATAAAATTTCAAATGCATGGGAGAAAATAACAAAGAAGGATCCTCTACTTTCATTCTGCAAAGTCACCTATGCTGGGTCAGAGGAATATGATGGTGTGTAGGTCATGAGTCACGCCCGTTAGTACCATCTGAAAATGGATAGTCCTGAAGGCTTGCCTAAGCTTAGGGACTGCGAGACTGACCAAATAAGAAAAAGGTAAACACAGACTATGGCCTTTTGCAGCAATATTTATTCAACTGCATTTTGCTGCATGATTTCTTCAAAACCTAATAAAAGGCCAGCATATTATTACCAAATGATTGGAATAAATTCATTTCTTCAACAAAGCAAGCCACCTTCTCTTTTGCATTTAAGTCTCATCATTTCCCCGCCCTTTAAATCATGCAGCAATATCAGTCAGAACTAACAGCTGGCTGTTTCTGGAGTTCAATCTGCTAGATGTTTTTAACAGATGACATGTATGGTCTCCTCTGCTTTTGATTATCACCCTCTTTTAAACAATATCCTTATTTTTAAACATGCTTAATTGCTCCTTCCAGGATGCTTTCACTCAATGGCACAAATATGGTGATGAGCCCATCTTTCTCTTTGTTGCCTATGCTGCCGTTATCCGGCAGAAAAAAAAAAGCCCTCCTGTGCCTTTAAGAAAAGAATGTTTTAATTTTTTATATACCACAAATTAAAAGGTGAAAACATCACTTCCCTTGCCACCAGGAAACAAATCAGCCCAAGTAAAATGACTCTTATGCAATATATTGGGTAAGTACAGGGGTCCCAAACTGTGTACCATGGCTCCAGGGGTACAGTGAAACCCAGGCAGGGGTCCCATAGAGAAAAGATGGAACACAGAGCTATGAAAGCTCTTCATAGCTCTATGTCAAACAGGAACAGAAAGTGGAGGCCATGTGCCTGCCTCTCCTTTTCCCTTCTCTATGGTCCCCAATGGAAGTGCTTGCCGGGTGGCCTCGTGAGTTTCCTGCATCAGAACCTGGAAGGAGGTGGGCCCTTTGAGATATTTGGGGGTGGGGAGGAGATGGGATGGCTGGGGGGAGGAGGTGTCAAGATCCTTCCCCTGGTGAGAGAGCGAGCAAGCCCTGATGGCCCCTCCAAGCCAGGGGAGCTGTGGCCAGTGGTCAGAAAACCAAGGGAGCTGTGAGGGCAAAATGTTTGGGAACCACTGGGGTAAGAGAAAATGGATTTATTATCAGGGCCATTGTATATTGTATGCCAACACAACCAGACCGAACCACTAGTTTCTTACCTTTGGAGCTTATTACACCAGCTGCAGTTGAAGCCAATTTGAGCTGTGACGCAGGGCGTGCAGCTGTTGAACTGGAGACAGGCTGTAAGAAACATGCACATACACCTATAACTTCATCTTACAAAGACTTTCCACAATCAATAATTTGCTCAGGACTCTGTGAATTTATTCTCCTTAAAATATCTGGAGATTTGGTGAGCTATAGTCATCCAGTTTTAACAACAAGCTATGACCACATGCTATGGGAATATGCACATATCAAAAGATTGATTTTCTGGTTTCAGTTGTAATCTCATTTGTGAATGTAATGCGATTTCCACAAATTTACATTTCTTGTACAGCTCCTAGACTCACTTTCTGCCATGAGAGCATTCAATTATTTCTTTATGTCCACTTCCTTTTGGAGTTCTTGCATTTCACAATCTATAGCAAATGTTTTTGTCATGGGGCATAATAAACTGGAGTATCTGGATAAATTATTATTACCCAATCATTTACTGAATTATTTGGATTCAGTGGAAGATGGGAGCTTACTCCAGTTTCTTGTGATGATTTGACATTCTAATTCTTCTAAAAATTGTAGATTTACTTTGGACAAAAAAAGGAAAGTGGATGAGTTTCAGACATCCTAATCCTTCCGCAGGTGTAAGTTATGAAACAGGATTTCAGTTTATGAGTTATAAGAAAAATGCTATCTAGTGCACACTACAAATGCTAGAGAATATGTACTAAAAGGAAAGATTGTTGGATTTTACTTACTAGGTAGAGGAATCATCTCAACAGCTGACAAATTAGTAACCTTTGACATCTGAAGCTCTACTCTATGATATTCATATATTGTTCTTCTGCGCACATCTGTCAAGAAATAAGCACGACAGTTCTGTTGCATAGTTCAAAAAGGAATTCCCATTTGAGTGCCTCCTAACTGCATCGAAATATTACTAGTGCCCTGGAAAGTCAAGATACATTTGTACTATTTAAGTCTGTAAGGTGGGAAAACCTGAGAAGCATTAACTTGTGGTAGCAATGTGTTCAACAAAAACAGTTGGTACTACGATGTGAAAAACAACAACAAAAACTTATGTTTATAACACACTCTGGCAAAGCTCACTATCTCCAAAATACGATGGATGTAGCTTCTGTCCTTATCTTATTTCGTCAGCACACTGGCAGAATGTGGCATAGAGAAAAACCCACAAATGATTTGGGTTAACTTCTTATCTGGTTGAGTTCTGTCACTGTCAATTACCCCAACTTGATACTTGAGTTTAGGGCTAATTTTTTTCAACCACTGCTGACATAAGTCCTTTTTGTCTTTCTCTCTTCCAACCCTCCAACCTCATTCTTTCTCTCAAACATAAATGTTAATATCCCATTAAAGAAAAAAATTACCATCACAAGTGAGTCTGAATAAATTATTAGGAAGATTCTGGCTGAGATATCTGTTCTGTAAGCTCTAAGTGCATTAGACCAGAACCTGTGTGTGTAGACGCTACACTAATTTGGGCCAGATCTGAGTACCTCCTTTGCCAAGGGGAGATTTATTCTCCCTCAGTGACTTGTCTATATGATGCACCTGCCAAGTCAAAGCATTCAGGGGATATGTTTCAAATGAACTCCTGCCAGCACTGGAGGCTTTAATTGTTTTCCCCAGAAGAAGCAAGGTCTGTTGGTCCAAAAAAGCAACCAAACAAATCCATAAATAATACAAAAATGACGTTACCAGCCCTTTTGTAGAGCCTTTCAGTTTTCTGTCTTTAGCAAATGTTAATGCAGGGTATGCTGGTTTGGCACAAGCTGTTGAATTCTAAGTATGCTAATCAGGAATAGTATATGAAAGAGATTTGAGGAAGTGGTAACACCTGTGCAACAAACCTGATAAATTTGTTTTAAAAATTGAAATTTTAACAATTCAGTTGATTGGTTTTATTTATTAAACATGAATCCTATATTACTCTGGTAATGAATTTTCTTCATCTATAGCAGGGCTGCACAACATGCAGCTAATGGACTTAAAAGTCAAATACCACCCCCAGGACCTATGGTCGCCAGTACCCCAAACCCTTCCCGACAAAAATCCAAATGAAACTGGGGCTCAAGGAGTCCCCCAGTGTCATAGGGAATAAGGGACACAGTTTTGCCATGTATTGAGAGGCCCCAGTACCTCTGCCTCCTCAGGTGCCCCCCCTTTTAAAAAAGTCATTCTTTGAATATATATTTGGCCACTAGAGGATACAAAATGAAAGGAGGAAAAGAAGAGAAAAAAATAGAGAGAAAAGGCCATTTTTTTTGGCACCTTAAAGACTAACAGCTGGCTGGATTGCTCAGTGGTTTAGGTATCTGGCGGTGGAGTCAGAGGTTGGGGGTCTGGTCACCATAAATCAGCAGCAGATTGCCACTAATTAAAGAGTTCCTTTTTCAATTTTGAGGTATGTGTGACTGTATTACTGCATGCAAGTTGAGTACACCTCCCCCCAAATTGAACCCTTCAATTAGTGGCATGTGCTGTGGCTGAGGATGTGCTTCCCACTGCACATGTGTGGCTATATAGCAGGATACTGGCCCTTGTGCACATGTCCTACAGCTCAGAACAGTGGCTATGAGGGCTAGGGCATTGTAGAAATTGTAAGTTCAAAAAAGTGAGTTTTCCAAGATCTGGTCTGGCTGCAGGGGGTAGCTCCACTTTCCTTTTTGTTATAAAAAATATCATCATCAGCAACATGTGCCATCAAGTCAATTCTGACTTACGGTAACCTTTTTCAAGATTTTCCAGATAGAGAAGTGGTTTATCATTCCCTTCTCCTGGAGATGTCCTGGGATTGGGCAGCTTGCCTATGACTACACAAGGGGGCTCTTCTTCCAGGAAGCACAGTGGGGAATTGAACTCCCAGCCCTTTGGCTCCACAGCCAGATACCTAAACCAGCCAACTTTGCTACTATAAAATATATCATGTAATTAAAGTCTGTTGAATGATACCATTAAATGGTTTATCTTGAATTTGGGAAATTCATAAGTGCACTTTATCCAAAGTCACTTTTGCGTGTTGTATTATCAATCAAAAAAGTTTAAGTTTCTGATAGTTCCATCTATTTCAGTTGAGAGATGTTAACTATATGAGTGGATGATCTACTTTTTAAGGCAATCATTTGAATTGATTGTTTCTTACAACTGAGGTAGTACACTAACTCAATGTTTAGCCATCCATGAAAACACTGTAGACTGGGTCAATATTTATGCTGTGTATGCTCAAGATCATTTAATGCAGATTAACTACCCCTTAGCACACTCCCATTGCTCCTTTATTCACACTATGACGAAAGACAGAAGAAATACCAATACTTGTTGTTGTCTCCCAAGGGAGAGGGCCTGTTTTAATTTTCTGCTACATGTGGAGGGCCATGAAACTGGGGAACACAGCAGACAGTTTTCTCTTCAGACTGTCCTTCTTCACACAGATATCACAATGGGTTTGAGGCAGGACTGTAATTCTTTCCCTGTTCCCACTTTCAAATTAACCCTTTTTGAATGCTTAAATAGGACTTATTTCTGTTATCAATATAGCATTTATTGTTGTGCTATTTCATCCTCATCATCCTCATCCTCAAACCATAGAATCATATAATAATTTAGTTGGAAGGGGCCTATGTCATCAAGTGCAGGAATCCAAATCAAAGCAGATCTGACAGATGGTTGTCCAATTTTCTCTTGAATGCCTCCAGCACTGGAGTGCTCACTACCTCCCGAGGTAATTGGTTCCATTGTTGTACTGCTCTAACAGTTAAGAAATTTTTCCTGTCATATTGCTCTAATAGTTAAGAAGTTCATCATCATCATCACCACCACCACCACCACGACCAGCAGCACTACTGTTGTTGTTCATATTATTAGTGGCAATATAGGGGACATAGAAGGAACCTCCTCAAAGAATGGAAAGCATTGTGAGTATACTTGGGTGTCACCTGAGGAACGGCATACAGCTGCCCAATTTGTCACTTCCAGAAGTGTTGCAGTGCAAACTGAAAAATGACCCAACAATCCTTTCTAGAACCACAAATGATAATAATTTCTAGCATTTTAAATTGTTTTTCATTTTCACCTATATTTCATATGCGACTTTTCACTTCAGGTTATATGAGGGGCTATTGCTTGAAGACTCCAAGCATGGATGGAGCAGCATCTTGTGCTGGTCTGGATTCTGGCTAATACAACAAAAAGCTGCACAAACCTTTGTACATTTTCCCTTTGTAATAATTTACTGGGTTGGTTTATGGTTCATTTAGCATCCCTGAAAAGACAGGAATGCAAGAACATGCATAATTAAGAAGAAGCTGACATAGGCTTTCTGTGGCACAGCTCGATTTATTTTGCGGAGGGAATGTTATATTGCATGCATATTCACAAACATTTTTGTTTTGCATAAAGTGGTTAGGAATAGGCCTTTTCTTGAATACTACATCCCAAAGGAGCTTAAAGTAACAAAAAACTTTCAGGAACCAGGATCTCTACCCAGTAATGAATTCTCATTATAAAAGAGAATTCTCATACAGCAGTCAGTACTTTTGTTTCCAAGATCCTGACATTGTGGGATTGATGGCTGCCCATTCTCTTCTCCCTTTGTCTAGGATCCCTCCCAAACTCAACAGGACAAGCTGGGATAGCATGCTTTGGCTACAGGATGAGGTGTAGCCTCTTACCCTGCCTTAACAGAGCAATACTGCAATAATACCAAATCCAATTGCTAGTCCCAAATAGATTAGGCCCATTGAATCCATGGGGTTTTTACATGTGTTGACTTATCATTCGGCAATCGAATCAATGGACAGAATCCAAATAGTGTTCACAGAAGGGTTGTGTAACTTGTAATGGCTAACTGCAGCTAATTGGCACATCCTCATTGCATGCCTGATGACATACATGGTACCTTGTTCATTAGTCAACATTAGCTGCAGCAATTATGCAGACTTTACACCAACACCAATAGCGTTCTGGCCAATGGGTCTTCTCTAGTTGGTATTAGCAATTAGATTTAGATATAAGCAAGTAGTGCTGTACTAAATCCAGTTGCACTACCTTAAGCAGAACCATCCCCACCATTGGGTGGAATGAAACAACTGGAGAAGGAGATACTGGGTGCAGAAGTGTCAACCTTCAGGCTACTTCTCATGATCTCTCTGGCTGCTTCCGTGTGGTAGTGAATTTATGATAAACAACGTGTCCTGGGTCCACAGCCTTTGGTGTATCATTGGTCTTGAAGTAAGATTCAACTGGCAGAACCATCTTAGAGGAAAGGAAATCTGTACTATTTAGCCATCAGGATTATGTGAGCAGCTGAGTATTGCTAATTTCAGTGCCTCCTTAATTTTTTGGAATAATTGTGGAATGAAGAAAAGGCCTGTGTGAATGTATAAAAGAAGCAGAACTGCAACTGTGTAGAGTTTTCTTCAGAGCAAATACCTACTACAATACATGCTTAATTATATGCATATGTATTTAAGTAACATTTAAGGCTTTCCAAATACAAAAACACAGTGACTATAATAATGCCTATTCTAGAAATATAGCAATCCTGAGGAAAGAGAGGTTACTTACCTATAACTCTGGTTCTTCGAGTGGTCATCTGTGAATTCACACTAATGGGTTAATCTGCACCTGCGCAGAGGTTTCCGGAATCTTCTAGAGCTTAACACTTGTTCGCAGTACACGTGGTCCGCCCGTCCTGGCTAGTGCCTCAGTTCCCAAACTGCCTGCCGCTGAATAAAATGAAACAGACGTGATGGACAGAGGGGAGGACGGGCAGGAAGTGTGAATTCACAGATGACCACTCGAAGAACCAGAGTTACAAGTAGGTAACCTCTCTTTCTTCTTCGTGGTCACTGTGAATGCACACTAATGGGTGATTAACTAGCTTACCTGACCGGAGGAGGGACGTCACGGAAGAACAGACGACAGGACGGCTCGTCCAAATGCAGCATCCGACTTAGCCCGGTCCAAGAGGTAATGAGAGGCAAAGGTGGACGGCGTGGACCACGTAGCAGCCCTGCAGATATCAGGGACAGGAACGCCTCTGAGGAATGCTGCAGAAGTAGCCACTGCCCTCGTAGAATGAGCCTTAACTCCAACTGGAAGAGGCTTTTTAGCCAGCTGATATGCCAAGCGAATGGTTGAGACAAGCCACTTAGAGATGGTTTGGGAGGAGATAAAGCATCCTCTGTGTGGTAAGTGCGGAGAAACAAAAAGTCTCTTGGATTTGCGGAAAGAGGCGGTCCTTGAAACATAGAAGGCCAACGCTCGCCTAACGTCTAAGAGGTGGAGAGAACGCTCCAAGTCAGTAACAGGTGATGGAAAAAAGGTAGGTAAAATGATGGGTTGCTTAAGGTGGAACTCAGAAACAACCTTTGGAAGAAAAGAAACATCGGGATAAAGAGTGACCTTGTACAGGTAAAATTGAAGAAAAGGTGGGTCAACTCTGAGCGCAGCAAGTTCTGAAGCTCTACGAGCAGAAGTAATGGCCACAAGGAAGAGGGTCTTGTAGGCAAGAAGGCGATCGGATGTTGTGGCAAGAGGTTCAAAAGGCCGTGTCATTAGGCTCCGTAGAACAGTATGTAGTGACCACTGTGGAGGGAGGTGTGGTCTGGTGGGTCGTAGATTGGAGACCCCCTTAAGAAACTGTTTTATCGTAGGGTGACGAAAGAGTGAAGAGGCTTCAGAATCAGGCGGCTGATGAGCTACTATAGCGGAGAGATAGACCTTGATGGTAGACAAGGACAAATGCTTGCTGAAGAGGTGAGTAAGGAATTGCAGCACGGTGTGAAGAGTTGTAGGTGCAGCAGGGAGATGACATTGAGCTACAAATTCAAGAAAAGCAGCCCATTTATATGAGTACAGCTGCGTAGTAGCAGGTTTCCTAGCCCGAGCTAGGATGGCAGCTATCAAGGGTGAATTCTCCACGCTGTTAGGTGGAGGGCGAGAAGATCTGGGTGGAAGGTTTGACCCCGATTTTGGGTGAGAAGGTGTCTTTGAAGGGCAACGGCTGTGGCCATGTGCTTCGAAGCAGCTTCTATTACGTGCCTTGCTGTGATGCGCTCCTGGCGCGTGACAGCCATGGCCTCCTGATGGAAGGCGAGGCCTCTAGATTTATATTTGCTCTGGGCCAATTGAAGAGAAGGAAGTGCTTTGTTCCATAAGAAACGGTGGTATGCACCCATGGCTGCAAGGTAGTTAGCAGCATGTAATGTGAAGGATGCTAGGGAGTATACCCAACGACCAATGATGTCGAGTTTCCTGCCTTCCTTATTATTCAGTGTGGTGTTAGACCGATTTTTTGCTCTGTTTTGAGTTGCATCGACTATGACCGAGTTCGGGGGCGGATGCTTGGATAGAAAAGCCGTATTGTCTCCATGCGTCTTGTATAAATTTTTGACTCGTCTGGAGATGTGTGGCACAGACGATGGTTTAGCCCAAGACTGTTTAATCAGTTTGAGCAAAGATGGAATAAACCCCATGCGGAGTGGAGGGGTTTGGTCATCATCAATGTCCTCGTAAACCTTATCGGACTCAGACTGTACTGGTTGCTGTACATCGAGATCCATCGCTTTAGTGATACGTAGGACAAGTTGAGAATATGACGAAAAGTCCTCTGATGGAGAGGGGGGTTCACGTCGGCGACATCAGAGTCAGGGGTAGGCAGATTAGGAGGAGACTCTGGGAGTACCATGGAGTCAGAGGTGTCAGAATCCGTTGATGGTGAGGCCGCGGAATGACCTGGAGAAGACGGGTCATCAACTGTATCGACCGGTGCGGTGGTTTGTTTGGTTGATGCCTGTTTAAGAGCTTGATCCCAAATGGTAGATTTATGTGGCTTAGCTCGATTAGATCGATGAGCATGAGTGATCTCATGAGATACTGCTGAAGGACCAGTATAGGTGGTAGTGACTTTAACTGATGATGGGCGAACCTGCGGACGGGCGGCGGGTTTGGTCCGTGGTACCGAGTGCTTGGAGGATGACTTAACATGTTTCGGTACCGGTGTAGTAGAAGAAGGGGGCGAGGTATGCCTCCTCTTTCTGGAGGACTTCTGAGCTCTCGGTATCGGTACCGGTATCGAGGAGTCATCTGCTGAGGAGGACTGGTCATGGTATCGTGGTTGGTATGGAAGAGGAGATTCAGAACCAGAATCGGAATAGTAGCAGGAGTATCGAGGGCGCTTAGGCTCCATATAGACCTCCGTATTGGGGTGCCAGTACTGGTATCTATGGTGACGGTATCGCTGTGGCGGGAGCTCATAATATGCCAGTGGCTCATATAGGGTAACCCTCTTGGCACGATGGTGCCGTGAAAGTGAACCATGGGATGCGAGTAATCCCGTCGACGTCTGTGGAAGTGAAGCGTCGACATCAGTAGGACCAGTCTCTGGTGTATGATGTTCTTTTCCGGTCCACTTGCGCGGAGGTTGCAGATCAGCAATGGAAGCTGAATCTGACTGACACTCAGAGACAGAGCAACCCGAAGGGCTCGAGTGGTCATAATGAGGCAGTACCGTAACCTCAGCTGAGGTATTAGCCCACGAGGGGGACTGAGCCAAGAGAGGCGAAGGTGGTTGGCCTGAAGGTGGAGGCAGATAATCGTCATCTTCTACAGATATGGAATCGAGGCAAATAGTTTGCTGCTCTTGTAACTGGGTGGAAGAGGTCGTCTTGTCCTTCTGGTGTTTGGAGGATCGAGACTCAGAGGACGATTTCTTAGGCTTCTTTGGTTTGGACTGTTTGTCTGGTACCGGAGGAGACTTCGGTACCGGTGTAGATTTCGGTGCCAAAGCACCCGTGGTAAACTTAGACTTAGATTTCGATTTCGTCGAAGATGCAATTGAGGCTCCAGGGGAAGCCGCTTCAACCTGAGAAGGTGGTGCAGGTTCCATAGTTGGTATGGGATGAAGGGAACGTTCCACAAATAAGATCGTAGGCGTTGCTGCCTTAGTTTAAGTGCCTGTTTTGTAAACTTTTTACAAAAAGGGCAAGAAGCCGGTTGGTGAGCTTTGCCCAAACAGAAAAGGCAGGAATCGTGTCCATCGGTGAATGGGATTTTATTGGGGCACAAAGTGCACCGTTTAAACGGTCCAAAAGAGGCCATAAAAAAATATTTAAAATAAAGAAGGGGATTCAAGGCGGGGGGGGGGGGGCGGCAGAAGGAAAGAAAAAACAAAGAATCTCACTATCCGAAGATCTCTTGCCAGAAAAATTCCTTTTGAAAGCAGGAGGCGAACGTCTAAGAGAAGGAACCTCAGCAGCGGCAAAAAGGAACTGAGGCACTAGCCAGGACGAGCGGACCACGTGTACTAGGGGGGCAGTCCTGGCGAACGAGTGTTAAGCTCTAGAAGATTCCGGAAACCTCTGCGCAGGCGCAGATTAACCCATTAGTGTGCATTCACAGAGACCACGAAGAAGAAGACAGTGTTATGCTTCCTCCCTTTTGGCAATCAGTTAAACTTACTGATCAGTTCAAGACAAACAATAAACCAGATAGTCACAATGGGAGTTGTAAACTAATAAAATTAAATCTAAATGAGCACACTGAAACAACTTAAAGATTCTTGTCTTGTTTGTTTAGTTAAAACATCTTTTCACTCTCTGTGAATTTGTTTTCTGCTTACACACTGGCTCAGACAACATCCATTACCATGTATTAACAACGTACTGGGAATTTGCTGGATCCTGTGGAGAACCACAAAGGCATCGGAAAGCCCAACTTTCACAGGGTGATTGGTTGAACTTATCTGTGCCACTGAAATAGGAATCTGGAAAACAAACAAGAAGGAAATAATGACAGACGTATCTCAAATGTTTTCTTTCTACTTTTGGTCCTTTATTAGAAAACTACTGTGTAAATGATAAAATGGATTACGTTCTAAACAGCATCCAAAGAAGTCAAGCCAATGAACACAATTCTCAGCAGTAATACTGGTTCTATCAGTTTTGGGATGGGGAGGGCAGAATGGTGAGGTCCTAGGAATGATAACCTCTAATGTGGGGGGCACTCTAGAATAGGCCTACCTTCTCCTTTTTACTCTTTCAGCTGCCCATTTTATGACTTTTCCCCCACAGTTCCAACCTAGAGATAAGCAGTGATTTCCCCCCCTACTACTTTGAGAATGCCCCAGCCAGCATGGTCAGTGAGGTGTTCTTGGAGTTGTAGTCCAAAAACAAAAAAAAGGATTTCCTGTCTCTGACCTAATCCATCAGGTACAGCACAACAAACCAAGGATGCTTGTTCCTCCTCCTCATGACTTATGCTCAGAGGAAACACATAAAAAGGAACAGACAATGAGGAGGTACTGTAGCAGGCCCAAGGAGCTCCATGAACTGGGGATGTCCCCCTTCTGGGATGGATGCCTTCGTGCTTGCCCAATGATGCCCACCCACTGTGAAGAGTGTGCATGTATTATTTGTTTAATTCATTTTCTTATTGCCTTTCTCCTAATGTGGAGGTACAAGGCAGCTCACCAATGATTTTTTTTTTTAAAAAAACCATAGATGCAACTAGAAATACAGTAAGTTATAATATGAAAAACATTAAACATATAGTAATATTAAAAAGTCTAGCAATTTAAATGAACAGCATCCCACAATGAAACATCTTTCTCAGCTGTCTAATTCAGTTGCTTAAGGCCTGCCCAAAATGATCTTTCCCTGCTGGCCAGGAAGGCAGCAAAGAGGGCACTAACCTAGTTTCCACCAAAAGTATCCTCTCTCTCGGTCTCACCAGATGTGCTTGTGAGGGTGGTGGGGCTAGGAGAAGGATCTCTCTCAAAGATCTTAAGAGCCATACAGGCTCATTTGGAAAGATAAGGGTCTTTCAGATAGTGTAGACCCAAGTCATAAGCAGTACTTTGGATTAGACCTGGAAGTCAACTTGATTTCCAAAGAATATGCCTTTCCATTCCCAATTTGTGTGGCTTCTATCCAGGTTCTCACTCTCTGTTTATGATCACTACAGGTAGTGCAGTAGCCCAACTCCTTCTATTTTTGGTATTCTTGCTCTCCAAGAGGTGGAAAGTGAGCAGACTAATTTGTCATATGTGGGGGCTGTCCATGTGAGTTTACAAAAATCAGGGTCCCAACACATGTGGATAGCCCCACAAACAGGATGTCTTGTTTCAACCCCTGACTCTCAACAAGAAGGAGGTTAAGGCCACCAGAGGGAACAGGGCTAGAGCACTCCACTCTACCCATGGTGAACATCTGAATAGATCTACAGTTCAGAACACACATCTTCATCCTCTGTTACAGTGCAGTTATTACCTTGGTATTTTAATCTGTTGACAACACCCTGTTGTACAGGGCTATTTCTTCATAAATATGTTATCTAGTGTGGCAGGTGGTAATTTTCCAGCTAATACGCAGCATCCAGCCATAGCAGCAGTGAATAAATGCATTTGCCTGGCACTTTGATTGAATATGGGCCACTGTCTGAATCCCATAGGAAGTCCTAGACCATGGAACCATAAAGAGGCTAGTCTTTGTTCAGACTGAGCTCTTGTATACATAACTACTAAGCCTCTGGTATGTGGTGATGGTCTGACAAATAATCACCTCTCTTATTTGCTAGAGGGACATACATTTGTCAGGCATCTAGAATCGGCTTTGTTCCAGCCTCACCCTCTGCATTCCTCACACAACACTGACTGGCCTTTTTCCCCCTCCCCTTTTTAAGGATAGGAACAGAAAAGTGTGGGGCTGATAAAAATAACCTATCAGCACACTGTAAGTGCTGGTTTTGGTCTAATACTGAGGTTTGACACATCAGTTAATCAATTCCTCATAAATACTGCAGCAATTACATTTTCTAGCCTACCTCTCAGTAATCAACAGTAAAGTCAATTTACTTTATGTAAACCAAGTATAGGCTTCCTTGTCTATTCACGGCAGGGAAGAAGCTTGCACACCCCTGAAGTACAATGAATATTTTTCTCAAACAGTTTAGCTTGCTTATTGTATAAACAGCTTTCTTTTTAATGCTGCTTGGCTAACACCTAATGCAATTTTGCACACAGGGCCACACATAAAATATGTTATACTGGGAAATGAATTCCTTTTGTATTACTGCATATTTTACATATATTCAGTTAACTGTTGTAAACAGTAAAAGCAATAACCCATTTGGGCTGATAGAGGAAATTGGGATATTACTTTTTATACAGTAAATCTTATAGACCAGATCTCTTTTTAAGAGCTTTGGTATCTGTTGAAACAACAACTTTTTATCTTTCCCCAAATGCATACAAGTATCACAACTGGTCTACAGTGCAACCATTCCTATGTTTCCTTCTGCATATAACTGATAAATGGTTAATGAAAGATCTCTACTTTACTTGGCACATTATATACCTTAATGTGAAGGTATTGCCTGTTCATTTAGGCAGTAATGAGCCCTTTGGTCCTGTAATCATTTAGGATCCACTAAAGAAATTCCAAGTTTTGTTACATTTGTAAAACATCTGAAGATTGAAACATGGAAGCCCCTTGTTGTCATACTTGAACAGCATAAGAAAGCTTAGTATGTAATGAAGAGGAAATCAGTACAGGTTCATATGGCCTCTTTCCCCCTTCATTTTTCATTTATGCATGGGAGAAGGCAATATAAAATTTCCAGACAATGTTTGTAATGAACCAGTTTCCCATTTCATCTGAATTTGAGAAACTCGGCTCTGTACATTAACAAGTCAGGATAGCATCTTGGGAAAATATTCTGAAGTCATCTTTAAGACTGAAACTGTATTTAATTATCTGCTTTATAATGTGATCCATTATTTATATTGATACCACAGAAGAATGACAAGAAAATCATTAACATGGTACATAGAGAGTACAACTTCTGATGACAGGCCATGGGCAAGTTGACAAGGGAAATGATTAGTTTTCATGTTAATATTTATAGCTATAGAAAGCAGAAATGCTTATCACATGTGGCAGTGACAGAAAGGGTTTGCAAGAGAATGTTTTCTTGATGCTGGCTGAGAAATCATAAGAGCTGGTCGGTATGCACTGCCACACAATACGTCTACTCGTTTGAGCAATACAATATCAGAATAGGTTGGCATGTACGATACAGCACCTTCTTCCTTGAATTTCTGGTTTCTTTCATCACTGAAGCTGCTGCAATTTTCTGAGTGCTTTGTCTGATGGTATATTGTGTCTTGAACAGATCTCCACATGAACGAAGGGGCATTTGCTGTTGTTTCAAGGCTACCTTCTTAACAATAATATCCACATGGTATTTCGTGACATAATGAAAGTCCTTTGCATTAAGGCAGAGACGGGTGTTTTCACATTTTACTACATTTTAACTGCTTTGTTTGGTTTTAAATGGATATTTTATCTTCTGTTGTTACCCCAAGATGGTGCATGTCAGAAAACACAGAAAATCCAAGTCAGATCAAACTCACCTCTTTATAGCCAAAAATGATACGCCCATCATTGAGAAGAGTCGCCTGGAATGTGAAACTGCCCAGATTGTAATTATCTTGTAAATGAACATGATCCCACTGCACAACCAGCGCAGTACCTATGAAGTCCAAAGCAGACAGAAGGAAAGGAAAACAGTGCAATGAATTATGTGGTATCCTGTCATTGAAATCTGATACGGTACCAATTTAACTTGTGGAAATATTATTGCAAATCTTGTAAAAGAAGTCTCATGTAAATATCCAGAGTTTGGGAAAGTGGAGGTTTTTTGACTATACCTCCCAAACTCTGCCAGACAGAATGGTTGGGGAAATGTTGGGAGTTGTAGTAAATAAGAAATAACTTTTTCAGAAATTTTGTGAAGCCATGCATAGTATAATCAAATAGTATGTCATTTTTTTAAAAAAATTAAACAGAGTAACCACGGTATCCATTTTGGATAAGATCCTGATCAGATTCTAAAACCTGATACTGTAACAATGTAACTTATGGCAATATTATTACTAATCTTGTAAAACAGAATTTACAGTACACAGTCAGAGTTTGGAAAAAATCACTGACCATGGCGACTGGCGGATTTTTTTATAGTCTAAAAAAGTAATTTTTTCCAGCTCTGGATATATCAGTTTTTCAGACAGTAAACAGAGCAAGAAATATCAGCTGACCCACAATGCTGATGTGCATAAATACATGTTTAGAGGTTTCCATATACAGCTCCATTATTCTTGAGTATTGGCTCTGGCAGTTGGAAATGATGAGAGCTGCAAGCTAACAACGTTTGGAGACCGAAGGTTGGGAGAACAGAAATAAACGGCAGAAATACGAACATGAACCACTGCCAAGCAAGAGGTGTAAATTGGTATCCAGGACATGTTCCACTGCTAGGCTGCTTTAATCATAGTATTACTGCGTGTCATGTAGTTCACAACCCACTGGCTATAGGATGTTTACAGAAACATTAACACAGAATATTTAATATTTAAATCCACCCATTTTCACTCTGTCTATTTAGTATGCATAACACACGCTAACTTTTTTTTCAGTCGACTGTATGCCTTCAGAGTGAGAGTGATTAAATAATTTATGATGTTAGTGGTAAGCATTAAGTGTCCTGGCTAAACAGAACCATTATGAATTAATTGATGGTTTCCATATTCGTAATGGTGTGGAGTGTTGTAATCCCACAATTATCTTGTGAACTTGTTTTGTCAAATCTCCATTTTCCCATACCACTGGCCTGTGCAGCATATGACCTATGAAGCTGGTTTACTGGCACTTCAGCCTGCCGTGTGTCTGTCATGTAACCCTCTTCTGGATTTGTGCAATTCTACACAAACAGGATCAGAAAGGCTATCAAGTCCCTGCCAGGCTAGGCTATATATCTGATAGGTTGCATTTAGACTGATCACAGGTTTTGGTGGTTTACCATCCTACAAATGTACTCTGAAGATCCAGAAAGACCTAGAAAAATGGTGCAAATCTTCATACGATTCTGAGTAAAGGTTTGTTTTTTAAAGTATAAAAGTCGCACTCAGGATTAATGAAGATTTATTTTATATTCAGGGCTATAGGCTGAATTCAGCAGTTCTGACTGCAACAGAGTTAGAACTTACATAAGTACGGAAAGTCTCTTTTATTCAGTGGGTCTACTCTCGTGGAATTTAGCCAAATTACTTTTCCTTAAAACACACAAAAAGGAACTTTGTTCGTCTAGCTACCTATCTCTGCTTTGATTCACATTTCTTCAGCATTTTTCCTTCGAAGCATGGTCAAAAGAAATCTCCAGGATAAACTGGTCTAATTTCAGAGACACCTTATCTTTGAGAAAATTTCCAGACATCAAGCTGCCAGTTCAACAACCAGTCATTGCAATTTATTTTTCCTTCTTAGGACACTTGAGGAAACAAGGAACCTTTTTTATGGGGGGAAAGGCTGAAACATGTCCATTATGAACTTCAAGTGGAATGTTCATAACATCATTGCATAAATTATTTCACTGTATCAGACAGACATGTCTGCAATTTACTTTCCCAATATGATTGAGTTGCTGTCTGTTTTATTGAAAAAGCAATTTTCCATATCAAGTTTCATTTTGTTCCTCAGATATTCATTAATCTATCTGTTTATTACGTGCACACTGCTTGCACATGTAAGTCCCATTCATTCAATGAATCTACTCTAGCTGAGACTAACAATTGGTAATAGCCTGCAAAGTAAGCAAAATGATATTAATGGCTTTTTAACTATAGTATCAAGAATGGCAAGAACAATTGCCTTTTTACCATTTTCAAGTGATTCTGTTTCCTGAGATTTAAGGTGCAAGCAAGTTTTTTTAATAGTCAAATAGAAAACAATAGCTAATGTTGGTCATCAGACTTTACTCATAAAATTTTAAATGTGTTGCTTTACTCAGATTAATGGCTAACCACACCCATCAAATTTCTAAATAACTAAATATTACAGAATTGATAACTGAATTGATAACAGAATTGAGAACTAAATATTACAAATTGATTTCAATGCATATTTTCTTACAAAGGAAAGAAAATACCGTCCTGAAAATGATTCATGCTTACCATTATCAAAGTATCTGACAGTGGAATTTCTTGACACACTCGGGTCAAAGTTGGCCATCAAAGGTGCAATATACTGTGTAGCCGTTAACATTCGATGTACAACTTCTCCTGTATATATAAAACCTATAATAACAAAACAAAACAGGAACATCATGTCAAGCACAAATGAAAAGTTAATACATGCCAGCATTAATTAGGCACCACCAGAGCTTCAAAGAGTTACTGAAAGAAAATTAATTTCATCTCCAGGTTTTAATAATGAATCAAAGAAGTGCAAAAGAATACAGGGAGAAAAAACATTGTGAAGGCCAAAAGAAGAACGGATCTCTGAGATGAGCAAAATGAAATAAAAGATTGTTAGGGAAATAGTTTAGGATATATTGTCTGCAAGCTATTTTTGGGAGGCGGGAAGATGATTAAGACTGTTGATAATATTACATAGAAAACTAATTAAGGAACTGAAGATTTACAATGTTACATTCCACTCTGTTTAATGGGACCTGTGCCAAAATAAGTGTGCACTAGCTTGTAGCTGTTACATTGTGCTAACCCTGTAATTTATTTATTTTTGTGCACGCAGCACGGTTTGCTTGTTGTTCCAAAACAACTCTCCCAGAATTATCCACCTTCTTATTTATTTGTTGATTATTTTAAATTTGCTCTTCATCTGTACAGATATTGCAATGGTGTATAAACAGAATTTAAATGATTAAAAATTCCTCAGCTGGTGCTGAAATAGTGGTAGTTTTGCTGTTGGTTCTCACTCTGTGGAGAGGGTATCCCCTAGATGAAGAACAAGAATTGAGAAGATTTTCTACCACATTAATATATTACATACCACCCCTTTGCCCAATCTTAAGTCATGGGCAGGCTTGTATAAGAAGAGACACTCTTCTGTTCAATTTGTGGTTCATGCAAACATATGTGGAAGAATACTGAAGGGAAAACAAGGCCGTGGAATCAAATCCTTCTGTATGTTACATTTAATCCCTGCTTTCAAACAGAAATTGCCAAAAGTCTTCTTTGGCAGAGAAACACTGCTGTGCACCCTAGTCACAAATCAGTGTAGATCATACATGCACACGCTTAGGGCCATTGGAAACCAAGATTGTGCTCCTACCAATTCTCCCCACGTGACACAGAGCCCAGAAAAGACTATTTTGACCCTTAAGGTAAACAGGAACTGCCTGGAACATCACTTCCTTCTTTTTTACATGTTTGTGGTGGGGAGGCTCCTAAGGATTTTTTTGAGACCAATACCACAATTAATATTAATGGGATTAATATTGACTAATAATTAATAGTAACAATAAATAATATTTTCCAGAGTGGCTCATTGTATGCAATAAAACATATTTCCTACTGTTAGTGAGCTAATTAACATCTGTTGAGAGCAAGACAGGGATGTACAAGTCTTCGTAAGCAAATGTTCATGCCCAGCTAATTAACATTACTGTGAGCCACACCAAGCCCAGAATTAGCTCGAAGTGGTAAAGCAAACAAAACAAACAAATTCAGAAGTGACCAGAAATCAGTTTCCTTTTTTTTATTTATTTTTTTTAAAGGCAGGAGATTCAGTTTAGGAGGGAAGTGGCCCCTCAGTGCAAGAACCCACAGCTCCTGGAGGCCTCCATGGGTTAAAAAACACACAACCATGTTTATTGGAAGATGCTGGCTAACTTGTCATTACTTTTTTTTTTAAAGTCTGTGTTCTTTGTATTGTGTAGAAGTTGTGAGTAGTGCCTCGGCACTAGATGGTATCAATGCAATGAATTAAACAAACAAACAAAGAGGTTGACATGTATCTGAACAGGACATATGATCATAGAAAACTTATTGATTGACTGAAGAACCACATTAACCGCCAAACCCCAAAAGAAAAACAAAAAACCCCCCACAACAATAGACATGAAAGGACTTCAACAGGACCTGGGAACCTTTTGTGGCCCCTGAAGTGCATTTTGACCATCACCCCACTTTTTATTGATTCAGGCCATTCAGTACAACATTCTCTGTTTTGTCGAACGTTTAGCCATTGTTTAAACTTCATATTTTCATCTAAGCTTTGGGCAGCTGTATCTGATCAATGTTGCAGCCCGGTTCAACAGGTAACAGAATATTAGTAATTTTAGCTGTGTGGAATTGCTCACTCAGTACATGTGGTGCTGTGGATGATTACAACCCTTAGCCCAAGGAGAGAAAAAGAAGAGATGGAAAACTGCAACCAGGGATCAAAGGACAATTCCAGTCATGCTTCACTACAACTTGGGAAGACGGGGGGGGGGGGGGGGCACATGATATGTTCAAAGCATCCTGCAGATTCCAAATTTGAAAGGGCTCCTGCTGAATCAGATACTTTGTCATTTCCACTAATACCCTGAGTAAATCACAAATGTAAACCAAACATTTTCCTGAATAGGTTTCCACAGCCATTTGGCAAGTACTGGCTCATACTGTCTCTGACCCACTTTTCTGAGTGTTGCATTTGCTCTCTGTTGATTCACTGTGGCCCAGTGAGAATGTTCCAAACTAGAGTTTCCTGAACTGCTTAAACTTTCCTTTTTTGGGAGGGGTTGGAAGCTTCCAAAAAGGCTCTAAACTTGAAATACAAGATGCTGTCTTCTGAATGGAACGGGGATTAAAAGTGAAGGGGGGACAGGAGGATTAACATTTTATTCATTCATTCAACTGAAGAGCACTTTGTAGCCAAACCATTCATGGCAATAGACAAAAATTCAAAATGAAACACAATACAATCTTGCCAAATACAATAAAACAAACAAAGAACAGCCAAAGGCATAGCTCAAAAGGTGAAGACTAAAGTATCAAAAGCATCACATACCTCCTTTGACCTGAAAATTAGCATGGCTCATCCTCAAACCTAAATAATCAAGTCTTAAATCAATCTGTCAAGCCTTTTTGTGTAAATGGGCAATTTTCTGTTTTTCGGGAGCTGCTTTGGATTACTGCAGCCATCTGTAGACTGAACCATTGGTGCGGACACTGCAGTTCAGTCATTGCTACCAAGCTTCCCACTGGCATCACAGCTGCTTCCAAACTTGGTGGCAACTGGAGCAGTGTCCTATGGCAGAGAAGGGTACCAGAGCACACTCCCATATAGTTTAGAGCCCTGAATGCAATTAATCTGACATAGCCCTATATCGTATTCTCGGTGCTGACTCAACCATCTGAATTGGGCCCTACAGGCAAATGGCTATTCCAAGAATGAAATCACAAGAGCCATCAAATGAAGAAAACAACACCAAACTGAAGAGGAAAAACAGCCACCCACAAATAAAGTATTTCTGCCATACATCAAAGGGGTCACGGACCGCATGGGGAAACTTTTGAAAAAACACAACCTACAAACAGTATTCAGGCCCACCACAAAAATACAACAAATGTTACGGTCAGCAAAGGACAAAAGGGACCCCCTCACCACTGCAGGAGTATACCGGATACCTTGCAGTTGTGGCCATGTATATATTGGAACCACAAAACGCAGCATCCACACCAGAATCAAAGAACATGAGAGACAATGCAGACTAAAACAACCGGAAAAATCGGCAGTAGCTGAACATGCCCTAAAACAAGCTGGACATGAAATTCTATTTCAAAAGACAGAAGTACTGGACACCAGCAATCATTATGTTTGCTGCACAGGGAAGCCTGGACACTGGACACCAGCAATCATTATGTTAGACTGCACAGGGAAGCCATTGAAATCCACAAACACCAGCAGAGCTTCAACAAAAAAGAAGAAAGTCTAAAACTCAACAAAGCCTGGCTCCCAGCACTGAAAAATACAGCCTGCAAAAGGTCAACGAACTCTACCCAGCCACAAGGACCAGTGATCACTGCACACAAAAGACCAGCTAACGACACCCATCAATCACAGTGACAGATCATCTCTCCCCCCTTATCACAACAATACACCCATAACAAAAACACGCTGATCACCATAATCACCCAATCTCCTGAAAAGGGCAAAAGCTGATCCCGCAGCTATAAATACTCAACTATCCAACAAACTGCAACAGAGCACAGACAGAGTTCTGACTCCTGTCCTCTGAAGATGCCGGCCACAGAGACTGGCGAAACGTTAGGAAGAAAAACCTCAAGAACACGGCCAAACAGCCCGGAAAACCCACAACAACCATAGCCCTATATCTTTAGATTCCTTAAGGAAGGAAAATGTTAATCTAAGTATTGACTGATTAGAAATGACTTCCTTCATTCTGCCTGAGAACACCATCACATATATGGAATGATACAGATGTGTGCTGCTTATATATGGCCCTATAGCACTTTAAGCACTATCTGCGTGATTTACAATTTAATTATGCAGGGTACACATTGCCCCCCAGAAAGCTGGGTACTCAATTTACCAACCTTGAAAATATGGAAGGCTGAGTCAACTTGAGCCGGCCATCTGAGTCAGTTGGGATTGAACTCAGGTTGTAAGCAGAGTCTCGACTACTGTAGTGCTGTTTAACCACTGCACCATGAGGCATACAGCAATGAACCAGATCCAATAAACTTCCTAATTAGATATGGCATGGCCAAGAGGGCTTTTTCAGTAGTGAAAGACCACCATGCTGCATTGGAAATGTCTTCCAAAACCAAGAGAAAGTTTAAAATTAGAGTGTGGATTGGAATGGAAATCATTGAAGGACAGGATGAATGCCAGGATCACATACCTCCTCTGACATTCCACTGGGTCCATCCAAGCATTTGGTTGTACAGAAAGTACAGCTGTGCACCAGATTTGGGTACATGCCAAATTATTAACTGAAATGGCCTAATTTGGACCAACAGGTCTGGATTGAAACAGAATGGCGAGATTTGGGTCTGGGGTAAAGTGTAGCAAGTGTGCAGATGAATTTGTGCTTGAGATATAAATTAAACGTGCACATTCAAAGCCATGAATTGGCCTCCAGATTGGATTTGGAGAGTCATGCATAGCCGTAACCAAAGGCAGATCTTTGGATCTGTATTATTATCACTAGCAACTCAATGTTGGATCATCTGGCTTCCTCTCCCCATTTGCACACTTCTGTTGAAAGTCGATTCCAGTCCATGAAAGCTTAGGACATAATAAACTGGTTAGTCTTTAAGGTCTTACAAGACTATATTTGGGTTTTCCCCCTTTCACTAGTCCTTGGGTCACTGCACTGAAGTATATGTTCACTTGTTTGTTACTATGCTCTGTAGGTTGTCTAGGATGGGAAACAATGGAGAAATTCAATATAATGAGATTAACTTTCTTTTCTGCTGGAGCACTCAGAAGGGAAATGGGAAGGGAGGCATACACTTTGAATTAAGGAACAAGGTATTTCCAAGCTGGGGCTGGTAACTGGTGGCTCTCCAGATACTACAACCACCATACTATTCACAATTAGCTATGCTGGCTAAGGTGGATAAGAGTTACAGCCCACCAATATTCAGAGAGCCATAAGTTGTCCATTCTTATTCGAAGCACATGCTCGGGAATGTGTCTTCTATGAGCCCACAACCCTTTCTCACAGATAAATTCATCCATGATTTCCCTAAGACTTATTTCTTCTATTCATATAATTCAGAAGAAGGGAGCAAGGAGAGGCATTCTAATTGTTGACTTTGTTAAATAATTAAGAACAAAAAAAAAATCCTTGTAGATTGCCAAATCCTTCAATATGTTGAGATGTAGCTTGTCCCCATCATTCCTCTAGCAGCCACTGAACCTAAAGTGAAGGACACACAGTCAGCATAACAGGAGATACTTATTCCCATTTGCTCTGTTCTTCAAAATGTATTACCCACCCAATTCTTATTTCAACTGAGAAAGTAACAAATCTTTCCTGGTTGTTTTAATTCCAATAAAATAGCAAGAGGAGAAAATTCTTGAACACCAAGGAGGTACAGCTGCTTCACAGGATTTCTCTGATCTGGCCTATTACATTTTTCCATATAACAAGCCATAAGTCCCATTTCCACACAACAGAAATCAGATCTGTAAGCAGGACAGCCTCATCTACTGTGTCCAGGAATTCGCACTTTATGAAGGATGCCAACACACTGGAGTAAGTTCAGAGGAGGGCAACAGGGATGATCAGGGGATGGGAAACCAAGCTCTATGAACAAAGACTGAATGAACTGGTCATGCTTAGCCTTGAGAAAAGAAGACTGAGGGGAGATATGATAGTATTTTTCAAATACTTGAAAGGACAGAGGAGAGGCAGGATCTGCTTTTGATTATCCCAGAGCACAGGACATGTAATAATGGGCTTGTGCTCAGGAAGCCAGATTTAGGCTAAATATGAGGAAAAAAGTCTTAACTGTTAGAGCAGTATGACAATGGAACCAACTACCTCGGGAGGTGGTGAGCACTCCAACACTGGAGTCATTCAAGAGAAAACTTGACAACCATCTGTCAGATCTGCTTTGATTTGGATTCCTGCACTGAGCAGGGGGTTGGATTCAGTAGGCCCCTTCCAACTCAATTATTCGATGATTCTGACTAGGATGACTATATGAAGAAACTATTCATTCATTCATTCATTGTTTGTTTATTCATTCATTCATTCATGCTGTCGCTGCTCCCCCAGCTCTCCGTAAGAATCAGGCTACTAGTGGGGTGGACAGAAGATGGTTAGCGGGCTGCATGAAGGGTTCTACGGATACCACTCAGCTCTATGTCTTAACAAAGTGTATGCCTTTAGGAGCTTCAAGGAGCACAACTGGTTGTATAAAGACTATTCCCACCTTGGTCCCCTTTCAAGTCAAAATAGCAGTTGATTAAAAGTAGAAGCAACTTTCTGGTCAATGCTGGATTTTAAAATATGGGAGGGTGTGGCCCAGCAATATCTGTGGGGAATCAGGCCCCCTCTCTGATGCCCGACTCCAGATCTTTGGTGGCTGCCCAGCCCTGCTTTACTGCAGAATACTGCCCAAACCGTATGATCATAATTGGAGACCTTTCTCCAGGTTCTATCACAGTCTGAGGTTAGGTATGTTGTGATGAGAAATAGGGCGTTCCTAGTTGCACCATATCTTATTTGGGCTGTTTCATTAAGAGAAGCTCACTTGGTGTTAATGGCATCTTATGGTAAGAATGGCAGAAGGGATGGCTCATTGTAGAACTTCTGGATTGGGTGCCCCCTGGTCTAGCTGTGGACCACCTATACCTGACTCCCTCTATAAAAGGCCTTGGGCAGCAAATTATTTTGCTTTTTCCCACTTATATCAACATGCCAGACTGTTCCATTGCTAGACTTTTTACAATCTAAAAAAACAACAACATTTATTTATTTAATTTAACCAATCTTGGGACCTAATGCTGTATCGTGGTGCAGTGGTTAAACTGCTGTACTGCAGCCAAAACTGTGCTCACAACCCAGGGTTCAATCCCAGGTAGCCGGCTCAAGGTTTACTCAGCCTTCTATCCTTCTGAGGTTAGTAAAATGAGTACCCAACTCGCTGGGGGGGGGGGGGAATGTGTAGCCTGCATAATTAACTTGTAAACCACCCAGAGAGTGCTTGAAGTGCTATGGGGCTTTATTTATTATTATTATTATTGTAACTCATACATTTCTGAACTAAAAAAAGAAGTGCCCTGCCAAGCCAATGCCTGTGTAAAAAACTACATAAAACCATTATTTAAAATTTAGCGAACATAATCCCACTTGTTACATTTAATGTTCATCCTTTTTTGGTTAAAGATGCCTACTCTATATGCTTCTAAAGTGGCAAGATTCCACACTAAACAGGGTGTGGTATGCAGCCCATGTAATTTTGTTTTGGATCGGCAGCCAGGTACATGACAATCCAAGCTCAGATAACCCTCAGAATCCATGCCACCAAAGAAAAGAAAGATAAAAAAGAATGTTCTCAAAAGAACCAAGCCATAAATGTACAGAAAAGTAAGATAGGAGAATTTTTTTATCTAGGTACTGTCCAGTCTACAGCAGTTTTTCATAACCGAGATGAGCCTCCTGAAAATAGTATTAGGCAGAGCAAGGGATATAAGATTCAGCAGCACAATGCTCTTCCTCTTTACCTCTGGAGGTAATGCACAAGCAAGACAGCAAATGTTGGTATACTATTGTACGGAATCTTTGAAATGGTGAAGTGTAAGAGTGGACAAGCACAGAATCATGAAGTCACCTACTTCAATTAAACTTTCCAGTCTAAGGATGTCAAGTCATGAACAATTCAATCCTGAATAAACAGGGGGGGGGGGGGAGACACAAAACACTCCACAACAGATTAACTACTGTGTTGTTAAGTGGATCATCTGTGCCATCTGAGTATGCACAAAAGCAAGATAGCTATTTCTGATATATATATTAATTCTCAGATATCTTACTTAGTCATTTTAGAACAATGGGAGTTTTCTGGAGAGAATTCCTTGGGGGAAAAAAATAGCGCACAGTTGTAGCCTTGCTTATTCCTGTGGTTTGCCAGTTTGCGTTTGTGCTGATGAACTTGATGTAATTTAAGTGCAAGCCTGCTTTTTATTAGGAGGGTGCCTCATTCAGAATGATTGTTGCCGTCCTTACTACACATGGCCTTCCCCCTTCAATAATTCCTTCTTCCTCTATCCAGTAACTCTAATGGCAGTAAACCTGCTGAGGGTGTTGCTTTTTTTTGTAAGAACAGCTCATCTGACATTTTTACATGCATAATAAAGCAAATGAGCAACAACCAAACACAAGGGAAATAAAATTCACAGGGAATCTTGCCACACACATTCTTTAGCTCAAGGTGAACAACGTTTTACTGTTGCTAATTTGAAGAACCCACCATTAAGAAAGAATATTAAACAAGCCCTGACACAGTTTGTCCAAATAAAAATCAAGATTTCATGATCCTGGAAGTTAACAATACAATAACTATTTGTATGCAGTTGTTGTCATTATTTCTTTGCTGCTTCACTGAGGAATATTAATTTGGATTTCACTCCCACAAAAGGGCGACAATTTCGTGCTCAATAATGTCCCTCTGGACGAGTGCCATCGTCTTTATAATTACACCAAGATTAGTGAGTTAGGAAACAAAAAGACAGCAATGCTTCCATATCCCTAAGACAATCCAAGAGTGTTTAAGTGAGAGAATAATGAGCTTGCAACTTGCACTCAAGACTGAGGAAGGAAAGGAGGAAAGTCTCCCACGCCCTTTTATTATTGCCTGATTCTTTAATAGACTATAGATTCCTTTTGCTTTATTTCAGTTCACTAGCACTCCATTTATATACTTTTGTTTCCGGCTAGCAAAGCCTGCATAACATTCTTGTGACAGCAGCATAGTCACTGCTTCTGATGTCTCACTGAAGTAAAGATTGGTCTACTTTTGATTCAGGCATTAAGACCGATAGCCCAGCCTTCAGATGGTTTTAGTATTGAGCAATAAAGTAGAAATCTGTTCCAGTTCCACCTAAGAAGCACAAACACAAACCTATTCAGAAGTTGGAAATGTGATGTTTTCAGACTATTCCTCCATGCCAGCTGTGGGATACTGGGAACTGCAGCACTGTAAGTAACGCGACAAGCTCTGGATCACTTATAGTATGTTATTATTCAAGAAGGGTATGGAAAATTCATAGTATGTTTAAATCAAATCCCAGCTCATCTAGGACCAGGGATGTGGAACTTCAGGCCTCTGGCCTAATTTGATCTATCCGAATTCAACCTGTGAGTTAGTTCATGATTCAAAGCCCCCAGTTCTCACCGGGTCCCTCTTTATTATTCCAGTTCAGACATTTTTATACATAGTCTTACTCTTCTGTAGCTTATATAAGGGAACCTGTCACCAGTCTGCGAATCCGTTTACACTTGTAAGATGTATCACAGTTAGCCCTCCTACTCTTATTACTTTGTTGAATAAAGTTTCCAAGCCTAGTTCAGAGTGCTACTCATCGCTTATATAACACCCTATGTGGCTTGGGCACAGGAGCCTTCTCAGCTTTTAATATCTCCTTAAGAGCCATTCTCCTCAGTTCCATTATGCTCACAGGCTCATTTGGTGAAGATGCAAGAGAAGGCCTTTTCAGGGGCAGCTTGCCACCAAGCTGTGGAATCCACTTCCTGGGGTGTATGCTTTTAAGTGTTTTTAAATGATAGCTTTTAATATTGTTATCTGGCTTTAAAAATATTGTATGTATTATATTTTAATTATGTTTTGAGTCTCTTTTTGGAGAAAAGGTGGCATATCAAACAAACAAACAAATAAATATCGTCTGAACCCCTATGAATCTCTGTAGGAGCGTATGCTGTGATTTGACGAGATGCGTTCACAATATTACGATGACTAGAGGGATGCACTGTTGTACATACAATTAATCTTAGAACTGCAGAGATGGAAGGGGCCCTATGGACAGGGTTGTCAGACGTCCGGCAAAAGGAGGACATGTCCTCCTTTTTAGCCTAATGTCCTCCGTCCGGCAGGCAAATCTAAAAACCTTTAAAATGTCTGGTGTGTCGCACTTGCGGTGGGTGTGTTGCGTTCGTGGGGGGGGGGTGTCTTAGAGCGCATGGTGCGGGCAGGCGGGCAGGCGAGCGAGAGCCAGGAGCCGCACATCTCCCTGACCGACTGGGGCCGCTTCTCTCTGGCAAGCGATAGACTTTTGGCGACACGCAGCCAGGCGCTTTCCTTCCCACAGGCGAGCAGCAGCAGCAACTCCTCCCCCTCCTCTCCTCCCCCTTTGAGACAGCTTCAAGACCCAATGAATCAGAGCAGCGGCAGCTGTTGATGCCGTGTGTGCGGCCACCACGCTTCCTGTTTGCTGAACTTCTCTTTGTGACGCGGGAGGAGCACAGCTGAAAAACCCTGCTTGGCGGCAGCTCGGAGGGAAGCCCGGCTGCTCCCTGAGCTCTCCCAATTTCCCTGCCGGTTCGTCTTAGGGCGGCTAAGCCCTCCACAAAACCACCGTCTCCAGAGGACACCCCCGTTGCTTTTTCCCTGCACTCTCCTTCCTTGTCTCAAGGTTTCTCCCAGGGAGCCTGGAAAGCGCTGTAGCGCTCCTGCCTTTGTACAGCTGCTGCCGGCGGACGGTTTTGCTTTGCTTTGAAAAACAGCGGGGAAAGTTGTGTGTTTGCGGCTGAGGGTGGAGGAAAGCGGGGGGTTATGGTACGTCCTCCTCTGTCCTCTTTTTTGTCTTTCTATGTCCTCCTTTTGGTACCTATGTATCTGGCAACCCTACCTATGGATCATCGAGTCCAGCCCTGGTCAAGGAGCAACAGTGAGGAATGTCACTGGTCAGAATATATATATGGACACATACGCAGTAGTGAAAATTTGATATAATAATAGAACAACAACCATGAGAAAGAGAATGTATATAGTTCTATGGATGATCTTTCAAACCATTTGCAAAACTACACACAGCCTTTCAAATTTGCAAAATGCAAACTGATTTCAGGCAACATTTAGTGAATGAGAGAGTTGGAAATTCCAACAGTATTTTGTGGTATCCAAATCCCATGTGACACTGCTTATTTTCATGCCAAATGTGGGTAATGTAATCATATGGTACGTTACAAGCAGTGGCAAAACATCCATGTTACTTTCCAAGTGAGGACTATAAAATCAGAGGGTATGTGCTGGGCTGTTTCCACTTCCCCATTTGGAGTGCAGGTTACAATATACTTATGGCTAGACTTAACCCAGAGTAATTATGATATGCCATTATATTGCATCAGCCACAAAACCCCATTTGCTTTCCATGCTAAGAAAACATTTATTTCACAAAGGGTAAAATAGGCTTCCTAGGCTCAAGCCCTCACGTAATGCAACATAACACAACTGATTTTTTAACTGTGGTTAAAAGGAAATCAGCAACAGGCCATTATCACATACTGTATCCCCATAGCACCTCTTTTCACAGCAGAAATTATGCACCCTCCTGCTTTAACTGCCACTGGGATTAAGGACTATGTTGACAACACCATTAACCATGGGCCTGAATCCAGATTTCTGCTGGAACGGTAGCATCAGTATAACTCCTCTGTACATCCTTCTTTTCTGTAGTTCTCAGAACATCCTGCAAACCAGCTCCAGACAGTTTCTGATTTGCCTGTAGCAGGATTGGGGGTACATGGGGGAGACACAGTGGAAAAAAAGAAATCACCGCCCTCTTATTCTTTGTTCCTCTGTTCCACCATTGGCTCCTGCCTAGTTTCTTACTTAAGCATATTCTTAAACAAGGTATGAAACCCACTGCGGATATTGATTCAAATGAAAAACCCAGTAAGTCTTAACCATTTTAAAGAAGGAGACATACAATCTGGGTAGGAATGTGTCACCCCACTGCTTGGTCTCAGTTCCATAACCACTGTTTAGAAAGATCTGCAGTGTCCCACATACACTGTCCTGACCAGGGAAGGGGACACTCCACCAAAACTGGGGATATGTCTGAGGACAACCCCCACAGTTTAATCCATGACCCCAGGATTTGGGGTGCCCCATTTGCAACATGACTGTAATATAACATACAAGCATGGAACTATGCACAGTTATTGCAACAATATTTCACATTTATCTCTGAATTATTTCCCTTATTTGAGAGATAACATTTTTCAGTTCAAAAGATTGAAAATGAGTTTGGCACAGCTTTACTTACACTTTTGTACAAACTGTCGAGTAGTCATTTTTATGTGCTGCTCTTTTTTCTTCCCAAAGCATTCCTAGAAAATTAAATTTGTGAAGCATGCAAAGCCAAGCACAAGGCGGGGGGGGGGGGGGGGAGTTTCCATGAGCCCTTAGCAGGAGAAACTATTATCATATTCCTTCCCTCAAAGTAGAAAGGTATTCATAATATGAGATTTTCTGAACCAGTGTACACACATATTGTTATTCGGGTGGCTAATGCTACCCAACAGATTTCACAAATGCTGCCTTATCTATAAATCCTGTGCATGGAAATAGAAGTTGTCAGGGGCTTATTATAAGTTTAAAAAATTTCCTTTCCCTCATCCTGCCCCTCCAACGTATTTCAAAGCCTAGCCATTTCATGTTGGTGTTTTATCTTTGGAAATAATTCTACAAAAGTAAAACACTCATCCACACGTGACTGAAGTCACTACTAATTCATTTGCATCGTGATGGTGCTTTTGTCCATACTAGCAGATATCTCAAAACTGGAATAGTCTACATCAGTACAAAACAAAGAATTCAGTAGCTCATGCAAGTAGTAAGAAAGGTCTATGCCTATTTTTAGTAAGAAAAACAAGTTTCTACCTCATCAAAATTTTAGGCAAAAGCAAATACACCCAAAGAAATGTTTTGACACACATTAGCTCAGAAACATTAAGGAGACTAAGATATTATTCTACAGATCTAAAATATATTTTTTTCATTTTAATTCCCACATTTGTTTTATTTAACATTTATTTCGTTAGTTATTCATATACTTTTCATTTGTTTTCATAACTTGACACAGAACTAGTGCACTTATTTTTATGATTTCCATCATTATTAATTTGCATTTCTCATTGATATTTGCCTACAACTTCTGCTGCCTAAAACTTTAAAGTTTTCCATTTAAACAGCCTGAGGGTTTTGAGGCATTTAATTATTCTTTCAAGGCATGATAACTGCCAGATTTCAGGCAAACTTGCAAAAAAGGTACTCATCTTAGAATAATTTAAAATTTGTTTTCAGTGGGATCCAAAGAGTTCTTGTTCTACTTGTAACTTCTCTGCTTTACATCACATCAGTACACATGTGTAATGTCTCTGCTTTACATCACTATCATATTCCCTCAAACCTTTGTTCAACTTGTTTAGCTGTTCCAGTATGCTTTAATGTTTTTTTCCTGGTAAGAATAAATAAGACAGAAACGAAAAATGAATAGATGGTCGGCGAGGGATTCACACCAATTTGGTATCATTCATGATTCAGAAAAAGCTCTTTTAAAAAATCCTTTGTTTATAACTAACACATATGAATTACACTTCTCCCTTCAACAACGCTGAGGTTAGGGGTGCCAGACCCCCATGTAATTCAAAATCCATTTATAACTCTTATATCCCCCAAAACATAACTACGATGCATACACAACTGATTCACACACACACACACACACACACACACACACACACACACAAACAGAGAGAGAGAGAGAGAGTGAGCAGTTCTCTCTACTGGGATTCTCTTCCATAGTGATAACAATCCTTTCCATACAGTACCGTGTGTAATAAGATCTAAAGGCTGATTAGACCTATTGTGTTTAGGGGCAAGTAGCCCACTATGACATCTTCAGTATTGAACCCCATAGGGTTCTGGGTGGCCAAGGGCACACTATTTATTGAATATTATTTATGGAATATTTATTTATTTATTGGAATATTTATTTACTTATTTATAGGGGAAAAAACAGCATATAACCAAAACCGTGCTGTTCAGACCCATGCAATTAAAGGGAGAAGTGTAAAGGGGGAAGATTTTGTTTTATTTAAAAAATGAATGCACAGACTTTTATTTTATGCCTAAATTGAATATATGAGGGGCTGAGATGGACGGCCTTGCTCAAGGTTGCTTGGCGTATTCCTGACAGAAGTGGTTCCTAACTTTGGGTAACCCAAGTGTTCTTGGACTACAACTCATTGAAACCCCAGCCAGCAGAGCTGGTGGTGAAGGCTTCTGGGAATTGCACTCCAAGTACACCTGGATTATCCAAGGTTGGGAACCACTGACCTAGGGTATTTTCAGGCAGGTGACTCTTAGCACTACCAACTTTTGTTCCCTAATTGTAAGCTACAAACAGAAATGAAATTCCCCTTCCATAAGATTGGGAGTTGTATGGCACGGCATTGAAACCCTGCACAAGATTTGGAGTGTTGTGGCCTGGCAGAGCTACCACATGTGAGAAGAGGAAGGTGCAACAGATGAGTAGTCATTTGAAGATTAGCAAAGCCTTACTGTAACCTTTCTCCATTTTATCACTCAATTTTTTAAAAAACACTCTTGCTTATAGTATGAAAATGCTTTTTTTAAAAAAAATTAATCCTATCATATTTTTTTGCCAGCCATCTGAATGGGTGGGCTGCAGTCCACTGATGGCAAATGAGATTTTAATGTACTGTGAGTCTCTTTGACCTATATCAAATGATGGCACTGTGCCAGGCTAAGGTCTATTGTGCTAGTGGCTGCACATTTCCAGAGCTAGCAGAAGGTTGGCATTTGATACCAGTTCTGTTATGCATTAGGTAGTGGAAATGCTTGAAAAAAAACTCTTGCCCAACTGTGGAAAGCAATGAGACTACTAGCAGATTTTTTTAACTCAACCAGTGGTTGTCTTCCCTGCAATAGAGTAATATGGTTAGCCCTGGAAATTGTTTTTTTGAATGAAAAGCGTGTTACAATGGTCTACAACAATACAATATTTTAGACCCCTTAAAAACTGAAAGTGCTTTTAAATTCAGTTTTGAAATTGATACCATTTATTTTTGATCCTGGCATTATAGCACACTAGAGCATTAGAACAATCTTTCTTTCTTAAAAAATAGCAAAGCATTTTAGTGCTCATTAAAGTATCACTCAAAAGAAATAACACAACAAATAATCAAATAGTGTCTGTCACAAAAGTTACAGTGAATTTGCTGAGTTGTGATAAGTTTGCCTGATGCATCAAAAACCCTGTTCTTTTAGATAGAAATAAAGCATCAAATGCATCTGCCCCTATGGGGATTGTACAGTCTTCTGTTTATCTGGAAAAAAACATTCTTTTTGAACTCTGAAGAAAGATGGAAACTCACAGAGAAATATAGAATGACAATGACTAGATGATGGCTTTGTATGACTGTCCCATAATGTGAATAAATGGCTATTCATCTCTGGTCAATCACATTCATCCAAGACTGACACATGCTCAGACAAAATTACCGGAGAAATATGATTAGACAAAAGGTGGGTAACCAGGTGCCCTTCTTGGTTTTAAACTATATCTTCTATCTGCCTAAGCTATCACAGCAAACAATGAAGGATGAATGTTATTGTCTGAAACAGATGAAGGTGGACAGGTGAAGGTGATTGTCTATCCTTGGATTGCACCATCAGGACAAGCTTGAAATCCTTTTTCCTTGCATGGCTAGGCTTCTGAGTTCCAACTCCTGGACTTTTTCCATGGAAATCTTTTCAATTTCTCTTTTGAAGCAACATATCTTTCCTGTTTCTGCTTTTAAACAACATAGAAAGAAGAAGTTTTTTCGGTGGCTAAAAGATGCATTGTCCCTAGGCATCCACCTATCTATTGTTTTACAGATGGCAGCAGTGGTGATGGCAAACTCCACAACTTTCCTTCCTGGAATTACTGAATCTATAACATAATCTTCTGTGCACTATACTTAAATGAAAATCAATAAAGTTCGGGCCATAACTCTCTGTTTTCATTTTACAAAGTCAACTAGCAAAACCTTCCACATCCACCTTGTTTGTCAACTTGCTATCCACCCACACCAGGGACAGACATAAGAATGATGTCTTTCTTCAAGAAATAAAGCAAGAAAGGCACCTAGATAAACAAGCAAGGCAGACAACCCCAAGAATGAGACTCATGGTAAGGTAAACAGAACAGTTTAGAAGACGTGTGATGTTTGTTCTTGTCCCACAAAACAATCAAGGAGACAAATGTTTGCTCTAGTATACTGTCTCTCCTTAATGTTCACTATTAATACTAAGAAATTGCTCGCTGCTCACCAGCAACAGATTTTCTTCAACAGAGATTTTCTTCTCACTATTTACAGTTACTACTCTTATTTAGCTGCTCTTTCCTCTCCATTCCCCACAGCAAACCCATTTCATCCAGTCTTTTCAAACTAGGATAGTCATAATGCATTAAAGATTGCTTTACCACCTCACCTGAAACTTTGGTATGACTGGATGCCTGTAGCACCACGTGTACCTTACATATTTCAATCTACATGCACTCCAAGTGACTTGTGCCCCAGATCTTTTTTATGTGGGAAGAACAACTAAGCATAAACATACAAACCTCTTTGCCCAATCAAAGTGAATAAAGCTCTCCTGGAAAGTTGTTTCATCCCTGGACCCAATTCCCCAGGCTGAACTGGTGCCAGAGTGTGTCAGTGAGTTCGTCCTGACTGGATGTTCAGATGTTCGGGAGAGGCCCTCTTAAAGATGTCAACAGTTTCAGAGGACCACCTAGCATGTGCTTATTTGTTGTTAGCCACTCAGAGTAGCAGCACTAGATGGACAGGATATCAATGAAATAAATAAATAAATAAATAAATAAAAAATGACCTACCTGGGATGCTGACAGCAACCCCCATATAGATGCCTCATCAAGGGTCATCCTCCAGCCCCTATTATCTCTTTTTCTTCTTTCAAAAAGTTTCTAAGCTTCCTTGAGCTGATGGAATTTTGCGAACAAGTGCTTTATTCATTTATTACACATAGCAATACCTTTCTTCAGGCTTTAGGTTGCAGCTTCCATCACCATTAAGTAGTGAATAGTAAGAAGTGATAGGAGTTGTGGTTCAAGGACATATGGAGGGTTCCAAAGTTCTCATGGCTAATCTGAGGGCACCAGAATGCAATGGGAAAACTAGACGTTTTATTATGTAAGAGCTCACCTACCCCTCTTTTGTGTTTCTGAACAGATTCTCAGAAATTGGTTGGTAAACAAATGTACTGTACATTAGCTAAGACATGGTTAAAGGCTGAAATGGCTGCTGCATTAAAGATGCTACTCAGTGAACTTCTGCATGCAAACTACATCATGCTTAGCTTCCTTTATCCCCATCCGATACACAAAGTGAGTCTGAGCAAAACCTCAGCCCTGATTGCTTGTTTCAGGGCTAATGCATTGCCAGACTCATGATTTATGCACCAAAGGTTACTGCTTCTTCAGTCGGCTGAACTGAACAGGTGAAATGGTAGGAAGGGAGGTGAGTTAGATGAACAATTGCTGCTTTCTGCCCTAGCAGACAGATCTCCACTCCTTGCTTCCAGCAAAACCATACAGTATAGTGCTGTTCTTTTAAACTGTTTTTGAAGTTTTCTTTCTTGCACAGAAGGGGACAGTAAAAACTGTGATTCCAAATAGGTTTCTAGAGAGAAGCCTCTCTCCGCAACCATATTAACCTTCACTGAGGCACAGAAGGCATTTTAGTACTCCAGTATAACACTCTGTGGCAAAATCCACACAGACCTCGCCCTATACGCTTGTGCGTTTGTTTTTATATCTTTGTTCCTTAAAGACTTATAACAACAACTCCATGGTTCTACCACTTGCAATGTACAAGGGTTTTGTTGGTGGTGGGAAGAGTTTACAGGCAAAAAATCTGATTAGACAAAAATTGTCTTACTAACTCTATTGCATTTTTCCAGCAGTGTTCCTTTTTAAAAAGAACAACTCTGTAATAAACTGAGGGGAAAAAGTCCTATGCTGAATTTTGGGATGGGGGAAAACATTGGAATGTTGAATAGGTTTATGAAATACATGAGTCGCTAACTCTGAGCCCAAACTTCATGCAGTGCAGCTCCCAACGGGTCAGGAATTACCCCAGGAACCACTCTGCCCAAGTTAGTTTGTTTTTTAAAAATCCATTTTATGAGGATTAAGTAGAAAATGGGTGGGAAACTAACTTAAGAGAGTTACCAATTAGTGGAGGGAGGGAAGGGATTGCTAATATGGAACAAAGGACTGTTTTTTGACAGCCCTTGAAATAAAGAGCTGCTCTCTGTCAAGTAGGGCACTTGCCCCCCCATTTCATGTCCAAATTCTAACAAGTGAAAATTGGATTATTAGAAAAGGTGAATGTGCATACTGCAACACTTATGTTTACATTCTGTAAGTTCCTAAACTGCACTTGATATAATAAAATTTTTTTTAAATTAAGCATAATTAATGCTGGATTGCTCATTGGTTTGGAAAGGGCATTCACAGCAAAGCACATTTTAATTAATGCTTCACATTTCTTACCAGATGTTGCTAGAGAGGTTCTGACAGATCCTTGACCATAAAACAACTTGAAACGCAATGACATCGAGGAAACTGGAATCACAGTATCTACACCAGCATTTGGTGACAGGAGTGCTTCATTTTATCATGCTGCTTATCCGCATCTCATACTAATATGTTTCTGTCTGCAAATATGCTAATATCCTTCTGGTAAAACACTTTTACGGATGTTAACCATATTTAAACTAGAGCTCATTCAAGATATAAATGATTTCAAATTCACATGGCTAAAGTAAGAGAATAAAATCCACTGTTTGCAAATATATTGTGGTAGCTAGATCTTCAGAAAATGTTGTGCACTCCTATAGAATCCCACCATTTACACCAAAGGAGTTGAACTTTTAGAACACCCATGTGTACAATTTTAAGGCAAAACCTTCTTAGATTGTTCGAATATCCTTTCTTCAGGATCAAAGTATCCTTGGCATCATTCAGACCTTCAAGTTATATCCCTGTGCACACTTAATATGGAGTAAAGCTCCACTGAACTCCATGCAACTTCCTTTTGAATGAGTGGGCATCAGGGTAGGGCTGTATTTTCACCATGCATTTTGCTATGTTCAACTACAGCTCTCAAGTGTCTGCAGGATTCCCCCCCCCCCTTGGTGGAGTGGAAGCTCTGTAATTGATGCTTACATCAAAATAATAATGTGTGTGTTGAAATAGTGAAATATACCAATAAAGCATACCAAGAAAGGCAAGAATCTGTCCTTGTCCCTCTGTGAACACCCACAAGGGCTCCCTACGACATTTCCAAAAATTAGAGTGCTGTGTAGTTGCCAAACTGCTTGACTTGGATTGGGGAGACCTTGGTTTGATTCAGTAAACACTAATCCTTTTTTGATACTCTTTGCAAGCTCAATGGCCATACAAAGGATGTGGCTTTAGGGAGGAGCCGTAAAGTGCCCTCTGTATGAAAGGCAGAAAGCAAGAGTCCTGAATGCACAGAGGGAGTCCACTGTGCATACTTGTGCACATGTGAACTCTTTTCATATGTTGCTGAGAATACATAGACTGGGGGTGGAGCTACGGAGGAAATGGCACCCCACCTCCAAGTGCTCCTGCACATTCACTGACTGCATGAAAAACTTCTTCAAGGGATTTCTCCCTTGCCTTCACATCTCTTCTGCTATTAAACTAGAAAGGACACAGGTATGGTATTTGGAATTTCTTAAATAATTTGAATGGGCATCGTAGATCCTCTAAAACCAACAACTGAACTATTAATTAATAATTATGTAAATCTAATGAATTCAACAGGTCTAATCTAGTTCAAGCTAGTAATTGCATTTAGGCTTATTTATTTGTAGATACACACATATATACATAACACACTTTCATATCAAAAAAAGTGCTCAAGGCAGCAAAGAAATATATTAAATATATTCCTTTCTAAACATGTTTTCTCTTTGCCTTTCTTCTCTCTCTTTTTTATTCTTTTTAAAAATCAGTCTTCTACTGGTCTTCACCAGACTTTTACAGGAGCATCCCATTTTAATTAAGCTTCTCCTGTGGTTTTAGTTTGTTTAAAACAACCTCACACGGTGTGACTTGTTATTTTCTCAGCCATGCCCCTCATGTTAATTAGAGAATATGTGCACCATCCTGATATTACCGTCTCTGTTATTTTAATTTAATGTTCAGCAACCTCTGCAGCTCCTACGCAAGCAGCACTTCTATCTCTATAAACAAGACCCTGGTTGTGGAGCCTCTCTGGAAAAAACAACAACAAATTAATAAACCTGAAACTTCCCAGCATTATCCTTTTAAATGAGGAGGTTTTGTTTTATTTTGATTCAGTAAATATCCCCAAGCAAAAAATGCTATGGTGCTTTTGAAATTCACAGTTATTTTCAGTAGTCCAGATTTGGAGTGCAAAAAAGGGGGTGGGGAACCCTACCTTTTTGATGCTTAAAAATGTGCATTTATTTAGATACGTAACTGTTTTGAGATCTCTGGATCAGAGTTTAGAAATGTCACTTTTCTTTTTTTTTTTACAACTCCCAGCATAAACCAGATGGCCACAGGGGATTCTGGGAGTTGTCCCCCAACCGTCGGAACATTTCTAGGATCTGATAGGATCTGCTGTTTTTTTCCAGTCCCAGCCATTTTATTGGTTCTCAAGGACTCAGACACCATGGCATCATTAGGCTAGACTCAGAGGAAGGGATCCGGAGCCTCACTCTGAAGAATGACCCACTATCTGACCACCTTTGAAAGCAAGTCAAGGAATATACATGGTCATCTTAAATATGAAGGAGCTTTTAATAACAAATGTTCTCAGCCAACTCCGATGTGCTTCTGAAACTGATTTTACTGTAGTTGCTCTTTTAATAACTGTGTTTTAATGTTATAAATTATTGCCTGAAATCCTGCCCAAGTTGATGTAACATAAAGCTAGGAACAGGTGACACCTTTATTGGACCATTAATAGTCCGATAAAGAAAATAGTCCAATAAAGGTATCCTCTGTTCCTGCATTTGTATTGTTTTAAGGACCATGCGGCCTTGTCCTAATTTCTCCCATAAAGTTAGGCTTGCAGAAGTATGGCAGGCCTTATGCCCAGGCAGCCAGCATTGCTCGATTGATTGTGTGGTTCACGTTGTAGTTGTGCAATCACCTGCACAGTTCACTTTCCACAGCTGATACCGCATTATGGGATTGTTGCCTGACATGTCTGTGGAAGTGCTTCCTGGATATTACTTCCATCCTGTCATGAATTTTTCTACTGCTTCCATAGCTTTTTATTACGCACATGTGGCTGAGCAACAAGATTTCAGCCATTGTGTTTTCAACTGAATATGTTTTTCTTATTGTTCAACTGCAGTACTGCTTTGGTACTTACTTCTTTCACTTTCATTACAAGTCATTTCAAGTCATTGCTGCTTTCTGCCAGTAAATTTCTCAGGAATGTTGTTTAAATTATATCTTGGCACTACGATCCTTTTAGTGTTATTTTTCAGCTTAACCCTAATGTTAATTATTAACAGTTCATTATGAGTACCAGTATCCACTCCTGGTCTTCTTTGTCACAGAGAATACAGCTTCTCCATCTCCTGCTTCCAATTACATAGTCTATTTCATTTCTATATGGACCATCTGGTGATGTCCATGTGTACAGTCATCTGTTCAGTTGCTTGAAGCATATATTTGCAATAAACAGATTGTTGGCTTTGCAAAAATTTTCAGGTTGTCATGTTGGATGCAGTGTGTAGCCAGCATCTATTTTGGCACTTGGGGGATGCAGCCAGCCCATGTACAGTGGTGCCTCGCTAGACGATTGCCTCGCAGGACGAGGAAATCGCTAGACGATGCCTTTTTGTGAGCGCTACTGCGCTTCGCAAAACGATGTTTCCCTATGGGGAATTTCGCTAGACGATGAGGTTTCCCCATAGGAGTGCGCCGACTAGTGGTCAAAAGCTGTCAGTGCAGCTGTCAGTGCATTCCTATGGGGACCCTCACTCGCTAGACGAGGTTTCCCTATGGGAAATTTCGCAAGACGACTGCGTTTTCCCTTGGAACGCATTGAAGCGATTTCAATGCATTCCAATGGGAAAACGTGCTTCGCTAGACGATGTTTTCGCTAGACAGCGATCCTCGTGGAACGGATTAACATCGTCTAGCGAGGCACCACTGTAGTTTTAAAAGTGCCTTCAATGTGTTTGGTATCTATGGATATTAAATACCTAATGAGATCTTAGGTCTCTTTGCTTTTGAAGGCTCTAGGGTTCAGATGATAACAACAAGGACGAACTGCTAGAATTCAAATGACAAAATAGGCCTATTGTTTGAAGGGGCCACTTGGAATGGCAATATTGATGGATCCTGATGAAAGACAAGGTAGATTATGAACAAGAATTATCACTACTACTATGTTTATTATTCTTGTTATGTCTACAGCTAGTATGATGACAACGCTACAGAACTGAACGTGTGTGCATGGGTTTCCCAAGTTCTTTGCAATCCAGGCATTGACCAGCTATGAATCTGGCTTGCTCTAGCAAGAGGATTACATCACATGCCATCGGACTACATCATGGGAGTGAGTAACTAAATAAACAAACAAACAGTGAAGGGTGCAAATATCCAGAAGAAGAAAGAAAAATTTCCTTGCCCAACATGAATCCGATGGAATCTAACGGTGTGAAATTTGGGACAAAAAGAAAAAAGAAAAAAATATGTATTTCTGCAGATGGCATAAGGTTAAATGATGGAATTGATTACACAAGATATTCATTAGACAGCTTTAAAAGGAAACAAGAAAAAGTCATGGAGCAGGAATGATGGCTTCATCCAGGATTACAGGCCAGCATGCTTCTGAGTATCAGCTGTTGGAGAACAACAGTGGGAGATGGTATTTATTTATTTAATATTCCAATTTTCTTCCCAAATGGGGACTCACAGCAAGGTTTAAATAAAAATACAATAAAAATACTGCAAGTTAAATTTCCTTAACATTGAAATAGCTGGAATACTACTGGTGTTTGTGTAAAGCCTGCATAATTTGCTGTGGACAGTTACAGCTAATTGATGAAGCGCTATGATGTAGCTTGAGTGCATGACCAGGCACATGACTGAGACATGTCCCAACATCTCATCAATTAGTCCTAACTAGACATGGTAAGTAGAAGGAAATATAAAAGTACATCAGAACAAAAGTGTTACATTCATATTCTGCTAATCAGCTTCCCTGAGTCATTTGTGGGAAGCACAGCTAGCTAGACCTTCAGTCTTCAAGACCCTATCCCAGTGCCAGTGTTAAAATAAGCAGCGAATCCAGGTTTCCAGCTGGTTTCTGTATGTGGAATAGGGAAGAAAGCATCTCCTTCATCTTAGGCAGCAAAATGCTTGGGGCATGCTCTGACTCTCAGGTAACTGGGCATACCAGACTGCAGCCTTAGATAAGCTGCAGAATTCAGGCTTTCTTCCAACAGAATTTAGTTTACCTTGACATGAAATTTTCATATTCTGAGCACAGACTGTACATTTGTTATCATCAGCTCACTTCCACTGGGCATAGAAATTGTGGTTAAATCATGCAGTTGACAAAACCAGGGCAGGAACAGCTGTGGGGGACTTCCTGGAGGTTTCAGTTTGAGTTATCTATGAAGTAGGTTCAGTGGCCTGTTACATTACACAAAGTACCTGGCAAACGTTGATAACTGTGGTGTTTTTTAAAATTCAGCTTTAATCTTTACCTGGCAGGAAAGACACTGTTTAGATCACACTGTGTTTCATCTGCTAATTTTCAGCTGAGTTACTATGGAAACACCATAAAGGACAGAACAGGGGCATTACTAGTATATTTTGGTGATGAATCCAGGGCAGCAGATAGTGTTCCAAAGTCTGCCCATTCAAACCGAACACATTCACTTTGAGCTACTTAAGGCTCCAAAAGATTAAGAACCTTTCCATGGAGAATTTTATGCAGGTATAAGAAGATTCTCCCAACAACAACTATCTTGCACTTCTCTGCTCAGTTATTTTTGTTTCCTCCTAGGTTTGGAGCCAGTTTATGCATTTTCTCAAAAAAAACATGGATTTTGATTACTGTTTCTAGTTGACTCCTTTTACATCCATCCTTTTACAGCTATTGAGGAGAAACTATTTACTTACAGTCTCAATCCAATCTTTCAGATCTGTTGCTTCATGGGCTTCTTGAAACTAAGGGGATGATTAAATAATCAATTTAGTATGTTGTTCTCCAGGTAGAAAGAGCTCACGTCCAGCATTATTTGGTGGCTTGGAACAATAGTAAAATCTTTCTCCCAGAAGACTGTCTTCATAATCTAGAATCAGTAATTATTATAAAGCCTTTACTTTGGTCAGTTTTAATGCACTATTGTCCAAGTTACTGGAAGGAAAATCTTGTACGTCTTATTTGCAATGCCTTTGTCCTTGCCAATCTGGAATAGCTGAGATGATTTATCAGGTTTTATTGTAATGACTGAAATCCAGTTGTAAGTCACAACTAATCTCAGTGGAACTTGACTCAGTGGAACTTCTGGAGGAGTTGACTCACCAAGTCCCCATCCATTCAATGAGACATTTCTATTTGTGAGTTACTACTGGATTTCAGCTATTGCCTGTTTTATAAAGATACCAGGAATACATCTATTTCTCTCATAATAAAAAGAAATCTCCAGACAGGTCTGATTAAGTATTGTCTCTACCTCCTTCCTTCTGATTCTTCAAACAAAGTTTTGCAAGTTGGCAAAATTCTGTTCAACTGCATGCACAAGAAATCAACTGGTAAATCACTCTACCAGTTATAAAGGAGCATGCCACAGTTGCACTGTATTGCGGCACTGAGGCTTTAAATCTGTCCCTGCATGCAATATTCTTTTCCTTGAGTTTACTGAGAGTATAGTTACCTGTTTGGTTTCTGTTATATTGCTTTTAAATAGCTGATCTGCGGTTGTAATAAATGAATCTGAACTGGCCTTGAGCACATGCATGTGTTTAGTTCTGGACACTGTATTTTAAGAAGCAAACAGACAACTTGAACAGGTTTAGAGGAAGGCAACAGAGATGGAGAATGCTATAGAAAACAGGTAATATGAGGAAAGAGTGAACGAACTAGGAACATTTGGCCTGGTGAAGAGGAGACCGAGGGAGTACATCTCAGTGTACATGAAATGCTACTATGTAGACTAAGGCAATCCAATAGTTAGTCCCAAATAGAGTTGACTGAAGGATCAGTAAAATTAAGCTGTATCTAAACACAATTCGAGCAGCTTGATGTCACTTTAACCCTTACAACTCCATGCTACACAAACCTGGGTTTTGCAGTTTAGTGAGGAAATTATTCTCTGCTGTAGTTTAGGGGAATACACTAGTGTTCACTACAAATGAATTAACAAAGCGATATAAAGTAGAATCAAATTGTTATGACTATGTAATGTGGATGCACTCTTACATATGTATTTACTCACTAAATTCCCATTGACCCAAAGAGTCTAGTCTAGTCTAGTCTTGGATCTAACCACTGCATGGGGAGATCTAAGCTGACCATCTGCAGAAATGTCTTGATGGTAAGAGTAGTTTCACAACCGAACAAATAGCCTAGATGAGGAATAGATGACTTCAGGAAAATCATATGGCGAAATGCTTTGACGCCTGCACCAATGATTTACAAGGACCCCAGAATTCCTTTTGATTCTATGGTCAGTATTCTATCACCAGTGCCAACTAAGACCAGATTGACTAAATCAATTGCTCAGTGGTAAGTCAACACTTATACAAAGCTACTCTAACTGGAACCAGCAATAGGACACTGGCAATGACATAAAATACTTTGGTTGTTATTGTTTGCCTTTTTCAATATTGGATCGGGTCACACAGTGTATAGCCTACGGGCTACTAAACCTAAATAAACTTGAAACTTGATTGGATTGGGTCTGATGTATTTAAATATATTTCTTTGAACTGAATGGAAATAAAACCACATTTTGCATTTTCTTAAAGCTTTTGATGTTAAAGCAGAGGTGGGCAAAGTGTGGCACATCAAGGGCCCAAATGTGATTCCCTCAGCACCCCCTAAGTACCCCAAAGCTTTTGATCACTCTGATTTGGGAGGGGAAAGCCCCTTCCAGGCCTAAAACATTTCAGATGGAGCAGAGAAGCTGACAAAACTCTTTCCAATGCCTGCTAAAGGGCTCATAGGGGCTTTTTAGAGATTAAAAAACATTAATATTTTCTGTGGGGAAAAGGAGGGGGAGACTCTCCAATATAAAGAGGTGAGAGTGTGCAGCCCCTCAGAGTTGTTTACTCTGCTTTGATCTGTAAGATATAGCTCACAATCAGTCATAAATATAGCTAGCTCTCAAGAGAGAATTCTGTAGCACTACTGTGGAAACATCTGCTGTGATTATGGGAAGTTTGAACAGAAGTTTAGCCACAACCTCCCTATGTGATCTTAAGCAAGCTACTAAGTCTGACATCCCCTATTTCAATAGAGTTAACACTTTTAATCAGCTATACTGTATCAGGGTAATATCAGGATATAAGACATAATGTATGCGAAAAGTTTTGATAGCAACAACAGTAACGATTTTAGAATTGGTTCATCTAGAACTGAGAACAGAGAATTTGGGAGTTTATGCTGGTAATCTCAAAGGCAAGAAATATTTTTTTAAATGAGAAACTCTGTCCTAGAAGCTGGGGGTTAGTAGAGCTGTTTAGCAAAATCTTGTTCCTATATTAACAGGAATATGAGAGGAAGAGTGTGTGACACATTGTCTCTTAAAGTCGCTAGGAATTTTTCTGTCAGAAAATCAGTGCTTTCAGCCAATAACAGCTTTCCATAATTACATTTCTCTGCAAAATAAATCTTTTGAGGAGACAGTTTGCAGTACATGTGATCTGCAAAAGAAACGTCATCTACAAGTCTACTTTTGCTGAAAAGTTATCCTTTATTCCATGTCTAAATTAGGTAGCAAGTGAACAGAGCCAGTGTTGCATGCCATTTTAGAAGAGGTAGCCATGTTAGTCTGTGCAAGCATATCAGCCAAAAAAAAAAGGACGATTAGTTTTAATTTTTTTTTAAAGTGTTGTGGCATCTTAAAGACAATTACATTTTAATGTAAGCTTCCATGGACCTTCTTAGCCCACTTAAGTGCAAGTGACCTTTAATATCTAAACTAAAGATGGGCACGAACCAAAAAATGAACCAGGGAATTCATGGAAAATCGTTGATTTGTTGATTCGGGTTGGTTTAGGTTTGTCCAAACCTGAGAACCTGAACTAACCCGAACTTTTTTAGTGTTTTCCCGAACTTCTTGGTTTGTTCCCCCACACACAGCCTGCCCTGCTCTTTCCCACTGCCCCCTGCCTCCTTCCCACTGCCTTTGTCACCTCCCTACCTTTCATTGCCACTGCTGCCACAACCATATTTTTTTTTTAGAGGCAGCCCATTTTTTAAAAAAAGTCCTGGTTCTTGCCCATCTCTAATCTAAACTGTCTAAAAAAAATTGGCTAAGAATGAAAACGAAAGTAAGCACAAACAGCCATTCATCTTCATGGGTAATTTCAGGTTTGCAAATATTTGCTGATATTATCCAACCTGTTATATGCTTCTCCTAGTTTAGAAGATGTTCTCAGAAGACATGACAGGAGAAGAAAATGCCAGCCACATTTTATGAGTATTGTAATACTTCTTTCCTTTCTGAAGCAGACGGGCAGGAGAATAGGTTATGAAGGGCATTCAAAAGCCATGATCTGCATGATATAAGCCAAAATTGGAGACTGAAATACTGCATTGACTAAATGGATTAATTGATTAAAACATTAGGTAAAATGTTCTGTGCAATTAATTGGGCATCAATTTTAATTTGTATAGTGGGAAATGTCTCTTCCATGGGGAGCCTGCTGTGATGCATATATATCATCTAGAAATGGAGGAGGCCTTGTTCTTGCAAACTGTTGCCTCCTCACCCATATCTTAATTTACCACCTGCCTCTCCTTTGGGGTTAAAATTAGACAGCCACCAATCCCTTCAAGGTACTTTTCAATCCATAACTGACGCAGAGGTAGAGGTACAGTGTGGTCCTTCTAGGACCTGTGCAACCGTAGACAGTATCCCCAGCTTTCAGCCATCTACTGTTCATAACTTTCTGTCCCTCCTTTCCATTGAAAAGCATTTGGAACAAAGAATATCCAACACCCCTGAATAACTTCTGCCACTGGGATACTTTTTTGACCCAGCCAACGTAAAGTACCAGAATTTAATTTTTCCATGACAAATAGGTCCAGAGATGCTCTTATACTTAAATGCCCTTACAGAAGTTTCTTTCTGAACACCAGAAGCTGTCAGGGATAAAAAATACCTCCACACTCAACTGAGTTGTGCCACTGGGGTGCTTTTTGTCCAAGTCAATTTCAAGATCCAGATTTGAACCAAAAATAAAATAAAAATAAAAGTCCCATGATGTTTTCCAAAGAAAATAAACTGTAAGAAGCAGAAGTAAGAAAACGTCTGGCTCCAAACCGCTGCTTTGAATTTTGGACATTTTATTACCCTATATTAACTTAGGATAGAATAACATCTTGCAAACTCATTTGTGTACCTTCTTAAAAATTTATTTCTGGATGAAAGGTTTATGATAGATTGAACTGATTAACTGATGATTGACTACAACTTATATGAATAATCAAGTTAGGACTGGCAAAAGAAGTGATAGTCATAAAAGAATAAACTACAGGCTCTTTATACTCACCGGCTGCAGTGTGCTTCCCTCCCCCAACTTTTCTGTGCAATTGTCCACTCACTGGCAGCACCACGGGCTTCCCTGACCCACCTTCTCTGCACAATTGTCCACTCACCAGCAGCACCACGGGCTTCTCTGCCCTGCCTCCTCATCTGAGTGGATGATCCCACAGAGAAGGCAGAGGAGGGAAGAGCGCAGCAGCCAGTGGATGGGCGAGCATGCAGAGGAGGTGAGAGAGGGAAGCATGGGGCACCCACGGGACACCTGTGCGGGTGCCATGCCAAACAGCAGTTCATGACCATCTCTACTTGTGGAAGCGTCAGTTCTCTTCAAGCAAGTACCTCGTGTTTCCAAAAGCATTTCTTCAAAAAAGAAAAAGGTTCTAATTCAGTGCTAGAACAAAGTGTTCACCAGGGCGCTTAGGAGAACAATTGGGGGGGGGGAAGGAGAGAGGGGGTAGAAACTGCCAATTCACATTTGTAAGCATATTAAGGCACCTTCCACTATTGGACCTCACTGTATACAAAGCTCTTTGCTCCTGCTGACTCCTGCAAGTTGTTGTCTAGATACCTACAGCTCAAAGAAACCCAATTTCCACAGGTGTGTATCACGGAGGATCACAGAATATTTTCCTCACTATGTTGATTGCAGCTCAAAATCCAAAACAACTCTCTGCCGTTCCTAACATCTTTCCTTTGAAAAATACCATCCCCAATCTTGAGGCAAGATTGGTTTTACAATTCAGTGCAGCCTTATCCATTATTGTCAGGGGGCGCACAGACACCATTATATGTTTGTGTGTTCCCCTGTGGTCATTTTTCTTTTCTTCTTCACACTGTCAGCTGCCTCCTCTCAAACTATCCTTTGCCAGTTCTATTGCTCTCTCCTAAATGGAAATCTCTGAAACAATATGTCAGGAAGCTTTTCTATTATCAGAGAGCTTGAAGGTCTCCAGTGGTTTTCCAGGTACCAGAATTAGCATACAGAGGAATCCCAGATGACAGATAACCACCTCTAGAAGAACATGATTTGATTAATTATACTAATAATGGCAGTAGAAACTGATTTACTTCACAGCCATGAAGGAAATGACCTTGGTAAAACATGAGCTGAGGGTAAGGAAACACTAAATGTCCAAATCATCCAATTTGATTTTCTTTCTTTCTTTCTCATTAACTGAGGGTCCAAAATTATAACACATCTGCAGAACTGGGAAGTAACTAATTACAAATAGCTAGTTACTTGTAATTAATTTCTTTGTCCAATAAGGAAACAAAATGACATTTAATGAAGCATGACAATACTCCTTTAGTGATATTATCCTAACTTTTTTAGTGTTACTGTTACAAGAATGTGGCTTGACTAAAGAATGGAGGAGGAATATCACAGAGTTCAAGTGCTGGATAGTGTTGTGCCTTGTGTGGGTGCTTTATGTTCTGTCCATTTCGGGTGATGATAGTGGTGGACAGAAGAATAGAGTGTTTTGTTCCACAGGTAATGCAAGTGCCTTGTTTAATTATTTTTGGAAAAGGGAAACATTCTAAAAGAGTTATTTTTTTAAAGTGGTAACTATAACAATAGCTTAGTATTGCAGAGTGGGCTGCTCTGAGCTACAGCTGCAACTACTTGTTTTTTAAAAACATAACCTTCAAAACTGCACACATTTAGATAGCAAACTGTGAAGTCTGCACAATTTTTGGAAACAAAACCAAGACAATGAGAGAAAGACAACGGTGATATGGCCTCACCATCTTTAGTCCTCTTCCTACCTACCATCGGACCCTATAATTTTCAGCCCAGTTGGGTGGAGCTCTGCCTCTCTCTGGTGTGACTTTGCCCCTGTGTGCGCATGCAACTCTGCAACCCCCGTGTGGGGTTTCCTTATGACCAGAACCAACGGGGCTGGAAACTATTGCTGCGTGGAGGAGAAAAGCTGCATGGAGGGAGGCAGAGTCACATGCACCTTAGAGGGAACTTTGCTGTCCACCATGACACTTGCTTTCCCCAAGAGATTGTGCCTTAGAAAAAAATGTAGTCCCAACAGGGGAGGAAAACCCCCCCAGCTCCTCTCTAATTTGGCAGAATGTTGTGCTTTCCATTCCGAGCTGTAGGGCCTAATCACAGATTACCCACCACAATGTTAAAGTTACTTCATGAAGAAGAAACAACCCTCATGTCACGATCTTAAAATGAGATCCTCAAATACAAGAGAATGTCTAGATTCACACCTTAGTTAATCACTAGCCAAATGACTTCAGTTTTCACTTCAATCCCACTCCTCATCCCATCCCATTAATTCACTCCAGCACCGCTTGGTTCGCCCAAACCACTGTTTCCCTCTGCAGCTGAATCACGCAAGACATGCTTTCTGCCAGGAAAAAAAAAATCCCCCCAAAACAGAAACAAATACCATTCTGACTTATGGGAAACCCATAATGTGGTAATATTCTAATATAATAGCATATCCCAATATGAGAAAAGGTCTTGTGGCAGTTTAGAGATTAAATGATTTCATTAGGCCATCAGCTTTTATGTACTCCAGCTCACTTATTCAGATGCATGAACTGGGCTGGACTCCATGAAAGCTTAGGCCACATAAAACATGTTAATCTTTAAAGTACTACAAGAATTTTTTCTTATTTTACTGCAACAGCATTAGTAGGGCTACCTCCTTGAATTCTCTGATATACAAACTGTGGCTCCTACAAATCAAGAAGAACAGAGAAAAAATCAGCACGTCCAGTGTGTGTGTGTAGGTTACATTTCCCAGGGACATTAAAACCAAACAAATTCCACAGGATGCTTCTTTATCTTGGTACATAAGGTCTTATCTATCTCATAGCGTTCCAAGTCTTGGAAAATTCAGGAGGCAGAGATTACTTGTTCATGGCTATATCTAACAGTAGCTATTACCCTGTTTCCGTGAAAATAAGACCTAGCCTGAAAATAAGCCCTAGTATGATTTTTCAGGATGCTCGTAATACAAGCCCTACCCCAAACATAAGCCCCAGTTAAGTGAAACCCCGCCTTCCACTATTGTGCAGCAACCAGAAGAAGATGACAGGACTGCATTTGAATAAATGTAGATTGTTGTACATGAAAAAAATAAAACATCCCCTGAAAATAAGCTCTAATGCGTTTTTTGGAGCAAAAATTAATATAAGACCCTGTCTTATTTTTGGGGAAACACGGTATCATTATCTCTTTAGATTCTTAAGATCTATGCCTGCCTTTTTCTCATAGTAACTTTGACTCTCCCAGCAGCTAAGCATCCTATATGTTAAAATCATACTCCTAGCTGTATTTCCTTGGCTGTCTACTGGTTAGCCACTCCCTGCCTCTTCCAAAAGCAGCTCTTTGCTCACTTGTGCTTCATTTATCAAATACGGAGGAGGGAGTGGGGACTTTGCGTTGAATTGTCTATTCCAACCTCTCTCTTCATGCATACAGTCACACAAGAGAAGTGCAGTGTAGCGTATTTAATGGCTTTGTAATATATGTATCAATGCATTCTCTGAGCTGACTCTGAAGAGATGGTCTTCATTTTTCTTGCAGTTAGTTAATAAATTTGTTTTAAAAAGAGGCAACATGCAATGGGCATCCCACTTGTTTTTGCTTGCAGCCTGGCATGCATTAGCTGTAGGAAGCTGTTCATGCCAGTTTCATTTTAATCATATGATGGGAGCATTTACAGTGAAGGCCATAAAGAAGCAGTTATGGCTGTCTGCACAAAACACATTCCTTACTTAGCCAAACTAGATATGATGCTGGTGTATTCTTTTTTCTAAACTGGTAATAAGCAGATGTAGGCAAGAAGCTTTCATGCACTATAACGCAAGGGGAAGATGGGGTTATATTCTTTCCTTGCAGAGGATTATAACAATCATCATGCCAGAGTGGGGTGTTTTCACTGGAGTTGTGGTGGGGTGAAAAGTGTTGACAATGTGTTTCCCATGCACTGTGGCCCCAAAGTGAACTGCTTCCCCACACCAGCTTTCAAAATTTTCCTTTTAAAGATGCAACAGCAAATGGTAGGTTTCGTGTCATTTCTAGATTGGCCCCATGAACACAGTTTCAGTAGTGGATTAAATATCCCTTAATTTGCCAGCCACAACCAACTATTGGCCAATCAACCAGGTGACTGCTTAATGAAATCCTGTTTGTATGAGATGATGAGTGAAGAGGCCTACAATATTCTAAATAAATATATGATAGCTAGCAAAATCCTCTCCTTCTGGTCATGCATTTAACAGTGTGGGCAAAGAAAGGAACCAAGACGACACTCTTTCAAACTGTTCATCCATGTTATCTATAATTCTACAATTTCACTTGCCCAGGAATCTAAATGAACTGGACATCGGGTCTTTTAAGTGTTAATGTAAGCGCTACCATCCTTCACATTATCTCTTAAAATCTGAAGTGTGTATACAAATATACAATTTTAAACATCTGAAGCCCATATCAGATTATTCAGACTGAATGGGTAGAAAGCCACTTACCCCCAGTTGCCACAGTAATTTCACGTAGGAAATGGCCATAAAATGGGAAATCGAAGGATAGATTCACTCTCTGCAAGAATAACACCAGAAAAGAAAATCAATAATGTAAGGTATAGTACTGGAGATCTATTCACTCCTGTATGTAACCCAGCCCTTAGCTGTTGCTTTTGTTTTCAGGTTTTCCCAGCAACCTTCCAATCCTCAATTTGGAATCATCAGAGCTTGGCTGAAATTCTGTTGTCTAGCTCTGCTGGTACAACAGGACTGATTCCACTGGCTGATTACTATTGATTAAAGGCTTCCTTTTGTGATTTTGGAGTAAATATGGCCTCTACATTATGTGCCAACGTTGTGTGCATCCAAAAATTGCAGAAGGAAGTCATTAATGAGTGGTAACCTGCTACAGCCAGTGACATCATTCTTTTGCACAGGCAAACCCTGCCCAACAGAACTCTGGCCCAGCTGCCTGTTAGAAAAGGATGTTGCCTCTGTGCTTACTGGAAGTTCACAGGTTTGGATTCACAAGAGTTCCCTGCAAGCACCTTTTCTAACAGACAGCTAGGCTGGAGACTTAGCCTATTCTAGGCCACGAAACCTTCTAGCTCAGCCTTTTTCCAGGTGAGCACGATTTAGATGTGGGCCTGGTACTTGGAGAATTCTGGGATCTGAAGTCCAAAAAACTTGCATGGCACAAAACCCATTGTGTGTGTTGGTTTTTAGAATCTGTCTGATAGGCCAAACTGAATGTTAAGGGGAACGTGTTTCCCCTTCCTTTAGTCTGTTTTCACTTTCACAACACAACTTCCTCAGAAATATGTGCCTTGGAAATCAGATATGCAAATTTCAGCCCATGCTTACTTTCCAATTATCAATAACAAAACAAAGCACACTGGGATGCAAGATTCAGAGCTGAAGGAAAGTCAACGCTACAACAAAGAGATGTCTTTTACCACATGAGAGAGCACTGTTTCTAGAGGTGTTAAGCATATACTTTTGTTTTATATTCAAAGTTACCAAGGAAGAAAGGAAAGCAATATACTTCTGGAGGGGAAAGGAATCAACAACCCACCATCCTTCTGACATAAAAGCTAAAGCACAGGTTGCATGGACTAACATGCACTAGAGCCCTAAGCATGTTTATTCTGAAGTAATTCTCACTGATTCCAATGCAGCTTACTCTGAAAAAAGTGTGTTTAGGATAGTAGTATAAGTTAGCATCAAATATGGTTCCTGAAAACCATTCTAAATAAATTGAAATATATTTTGAATTTTGAGAGTTCCAATTCAGACTGCAGATATTATCTGGATAAAATTCAAAATATTGAGCAAAGTTCATTCATCCCTTTAAAAAGTGCAGCTGCTCATTTTACTTTTAAAATTCTGCAACACTCCCTTAAAGACCTTTTCTTATTTACTAATTAAAATAAATCCGAAGCTTCTCCTTAAAGGCTCTTTGTCTTCCCTTCCATCTTTCATTCTTATTACGCCACACTCACTTGTTATGCTATGGATTCCCAGAACTCCTTCTCTGTATACATAAACCTTTGACCTTTAAAAGCCATTCTTCAAATTTACCTCTTCCACAAAACTGTCTTTAGATCAGGGCTGGGGAATGTGTGACCCTTTGAATGCTGTTGGACTGTATTTTCCGTGACCCCACATAGGACAGAATGAGAAGGAAAGCTGGAGCCCAACAACATATGTTCTGCTGCAAGTTGCTTACCCCTGCTTTAAATCTTACTTGTCTTTCCTTTTTCTTCCTACCTTACCAAGGACTTTTGCAGAGTGCTTACCATTTCAAAGGGAGAATAGCCACTTGTAATACCTGCTTTGGAGCAACCTGGGCTCTTTCGGCCTGAGTGTACCGTTACTCGGTACATATCCAAGTCCCACAAGCCAATGACATTTACTCCTACCATAGTAGAAGGTGCATAGGACTGCAGGTTAGCTTAAAAGGACTGTTTCCTCTCAAGTAAAACAGTTGTAAACTACAGATCTAAACACCCACTTGGTAGGGCAAAATTTGGTTTTTTATGTACTCAGTTCTCACTGGAAACCAATTGGAGAAATCCGAGATCCAAACGAAGTTGGAATCTCTGACCCAAAAAGGGGGGGGAGGGACTGTCTTAGTTAGTAGTGGGTAATTTCTTTTATCTTTTGTTGTCTGTCTACCCGGTCGTCGGCTTGTAGTGACTGATGGGTTAGTGTTTTCACTTTGTTTGTTTTGTAATGTTATATTCTAAATAAAATTGTACTTGTTTTAAAAAAAATAAACACCCACTTGGTCATTCATATCCTAGCCTGGTTCAGTCAGAACACTAACCAACATTTAGTGTTACAGGAACAAGTCTGTTTATATCTAGATTCTTTGTGAACCTCTTTCACTCTTCCTTAGGCATGACCATAAGGGGCAGAATAAAACCACCAGCTTTCTTGTGTCAGCAAAGTACAATTAATTTGCTGTCACCCCTGCATTAGGAACTAGAGTCAGCAGATGCTATGATTTATTGAAACAAACCAAGATCAGAAATAAGTTTGATCTTCCTCATGTTCCATTAAGCTATACAGTAAATTAAATTAAACACAGTTTTCTCTTGCTTGGATGTTATGGCCAATGGTATTTGGTTTAAATCGGGAAGTAGAGATTTCTAATCTTCTTGCTGTTGTACTAGAGAACAGAAAGGATGTGCACCTGCTCAAGTCTCAGCGGCCTTCTTTCTGTAACACTAAATTGTTGTTGTTGTTTAGTCGTTAAGTCATGTCCGACTCTTCGTGACCCCCATGGACCAGAGCACACCAGGCCCTCCTGTCTTCCACTGCCTCCCGGAGTTTGGTCAAATTCATGTTGGTAGCTTCGATGACACTGTCCAACCATCTCGTACCTAAATTATATGGCACTAAATGAACAGAGACATTTTCTGCTTTTGATTTATCATCCACCCTGAAGAAGAGATCTGATGAATTTGAAAACTAGATCTGCAATTGTGTGTTGCATTTGGAATCAGAGCTTGGAAAAGTAAAGAGTTGCTGTGCAAAAACTAACTTTTTAAAGTTTTTTACTTTAAAACTGGTTGGAATGAAGATATTTTGTTATGGCTACTTTAGGATTTTTATCATTTTCCCAAAAATGTAAACTAATTTAAATATAGTCAGGTAATTGTAACTATTCAAATAGCCTATAGATCATCCCTGGAGGCTTTCTAAATCCTCGTGTATGTAAGAACAAATATCTGGTCTGAGAGATTCTCCTCCTTCTCTCTCCTTGTCATGGGCCGGCTTCAATGTGAAGATAGCTCACTTCAGTAAGCAAAAGTGATCATGGCTCATTCTCTGCATTTTTTCACTGATTTTAAGGCAGACTTCTTTGGTTCAGTTGTAACAGGGAAATCTGGCTTAATAAAAAGCAGGATCTTTGTTTGCACTAAAGCTGGTGTGCAGTGAGGGGAAGAAAGAGACAAATAGTGCTCAATCTTAGCTTCACATAACATGGTTCAATGATTGTCCAAACTGGGCTATTAACATTACATCTCCTTGTCTGAACTCCCACTAGTTCCATTCACTGAATAAAAAAAGAGAACTCTTGTGCAGAAAGTCTTACATCACACTCTGGATCATGGTGCTTGAACAGTACATTCCAGATCACATTTAAACAGAAGTTCTTATTATACACTAGGTTTTGTGCAAAACATCTGTGGTATGATGTTTTCAATGACTGCCCTCAGGTATTCTGAATCACATATACTGTATGTTTATATTTTGCTGCTAACAAAACTTATTCCAGTAAAAGATATCCTACGCACTTTGTGCTTCTAATCCTCTGAGACCAACATGGCAAAAACTGCATACCAAATAACAATATTTCTCCCGTAGCCCCAACTGCCAATTCAACAAAGAATGCAACATACACAAATCATATGCAGAGAAAATGGGACTTTCCTGGGACTTTTCATTAAAGTCATTAATATGCAAAATTTGGTTTAGTTTTGGAGATTAAGTGTCTCTTATGTTTCCATGCATTAATTCAGTCTTCTCAGTTTAATAAACATCTGATGAATTAGGCTTTTTACAAATTTACATTTTTTTTTCTTTTGCAACCTAGAGAATACCAAAAGAAGTGATTAGCATATTCCTAGCCTAATCTTTGCATGATGTGAAAATTGTCCTTTATGGTATAATGATGGAGATTCATCTCTTCGCAAGGGCAGACAAGACATTACAGGCAGGTTTGGACAAGGCACAGCCCCTAGAATTCTTAACATTCTTAATAGTTTTATAATTCCCCCTCCCCCCACATTTATTACCCTTGAAAGAATATGTAAAACAGTGAAGTGATGTCAAGTCCAACTAGACATTGCATTTTTCTTCTTGCACCTGCAGATGCAAGATTAAAATCTTGATTTAACTACAATTGGTACTGCAAAATTAAATTCTTTTTTTTTTTAAGTTTGAAGGGAAGATTTGCTATATGGTGCTTTTTTACTCTGGGTGGATTGCCAAAGTAACATTTAATATATATTGGACAGCACAGCCTGTTATCGGGGAAGAGTCATATTAACTTGGATCTGGCTCAAGAATATGTAGTTTTAAAACTATTGTTCTTGGATAGCACCATTGCAAGGTTATCCATGCAGAAATACTGAAATGTATACAAGTTATAAAACTGTACTGGCTGAACAGATAACCACTCATGGCAGTGGATTGCTAAGTTATCTGTCATAGGGTGAATTTATTAATTAAAAACAGAATCTGAAACTAAGAAGGCAAAAACACATGGGAGAAATCATGTGCCACTGTATGTCTCTGAAAGGAAAAAAAAAATCAAAATCTAGATTACCTTTAAGCTTTGCCACCACCTTAGAAAACAGCCACCAGTTTTCACATTCCTATTGTGATCAATGCATTAAACCTATCATATTTAAATTTCAGGTAGTTTAGAAAAATGGCACAACAAAAAAAGCAGCCATGTTATCCATCCACAGATACAAAATTCTGGCCTGGGTAATATGTTTAATGTATTACTGAAAAGTTATGAACAAAGTCAGCTTTTAAGACATGAAGAAATCTTCATCCAGTTGAAATGGTATAAAAGTTGCCATTGACGCAAATAAGCCAAGGCTTGGTCAGATCTATGATGCCCATTATTCTTGAAAACAATCTGGGAAAAGAAGAGACCAAATTTATGTATCACTAAAATGGATAACCCACTAATTTTCACTACTTAGCTGGGGCAGACACAGGTTGATTTGTCCAGCAAACCTGTTCCGGATGTCCTCTTGTTTTACAGTTTCTGGCCAATTCAGGGCTATCCAAAGCATATCAAGAGTTTGGCCCCCCATCCCCAAATTTACATCTTCCTTTTTAAAAGCAAGATATATGGCTATGATTAATGGTAGTTTAAGACTGAATGGTCATTTTGAATTTCCAGTGTTCTCTGTCATTGTAAATAAACACAGTTCTGGACATTTCAAGTGATAGAAGCAGGAAACATCCCAGTCTCAAGCACAGAGCCATATTTTGAAATTGAAATTAAGCAATTTTACATGTTTTGGAAATGAAGATCCAGCTAATATTTCCAGATCCTGAAAATGCGAAAGAAATATCCAGCATCTGCACAATTGCACAGGGCTGTGTCATCATAGGCTGGTTTCTGCAGTTTGGAAGTGGCTCTACATGCCCATCTGACATTTCTGCCCCCCACTCCAATTTTGGCTGCAAAAATGCAAATTTATGCTTCCAGAGACTAATTAAAGTTTTTTTAAGGAAACAGCAGATGAAAGTTTGGAGGTAATTCCCATTTTTAAAAAAGTTCTTTTAAGTTCTAAAACAGCTCAGGAAGAGATGATGTACCTCTCAAGCCCCCAGGGGTGCATGTGTTCAATAGGTCACACTCCTACTCTAGGGGATCACGCTTTGCTTACTGCTGTTCTGTGACATCTCTGCCATCTCTGATGCCACTGCCACCCACTAAAACACATCTGTCACTGTTCCCCTCCACATATCAGTCCTCAGGCTCCAGCCACCAGTTTTGAATTAGCACAGTGAAATAGCAGAATAGCACTAGATGGGAATAAGTATGTCACCAAAGCAGGCAGTGTTCTTTCTTTCCTTTCCTTCTTTTAAATTTCTTACTGAGATACAGGTTCACTTACCAAAGCAAAAATAATGTTGACCAAAGCAGTCTTCAATTCTCATATTCCCCAAATCTTAACTGAACAGTCACAGCAATAAAAAAACTGCTTCTCACTGGGATAAATATTTTAAATATCAGAGCACAGTTACTTGGAACTAGTTAAGTTATGGATAATGAGTAATGTAACTAATAGTTGCAAAGTTACTTTTTGGATATAAAGAGTAACACTTTGGATACAACAAGTAACTTAGTAATATTTAGTTGTAATGAGCAGCATTTACTTCCAAAAGTTTCTTTTAAAGGGCATTCAAAGTATATTAACATGATTTTCAAAGATTTTATGTCATTTTCTTAGTGTTACTTTTATAAATATGTTTAAGGTGCAATATCAGAATAAGCAATCAAAATATTTCTCTAGATTGTTGGCATGATCAGCGCAACATCATACAAAAGTGTAGTGCAATGAGTTATTCAATGCTGATAATGGCAACCTGGTTGTAAAGAAGCAAGTCATAAGACAACAAGTACTTTTTAAAAGGTAATGGTCTGAGCTCTGCTAAGTATCTTCAATGAGACAGAGAACTGCAAGTCAAAGTATGCTACTACCGAATGGTACCACTAGCTGCAGTTTCAAATCACATGCTATGTCACCAAAAGTATGTTAATCTGACTATACTGTTTGCAAATTGCAAAATCCATCTCAATACTAAGCATCTTACAAGCAAGGAGTCAAGAATGTCTGTTTCTAAATGGTTTGGCCTAACTAAGCATGGGACTGACCATTCCCCCCCCCCCCCCCAAGCTCCATAGTCTCCTTCATAGACAATTCACCTGAAGGGGTCTCTGAGCCAAAACAAAAGCACAGCTTTATTTCTTAGCCTGGCCTCTGGCATGGCGTATGCCAGCTGGCCTGCCTCCAGCAGAGTGTGGAATTTTATTTTATTTTTTAATTTTGCAGTTCAAAAATGTGCTGGGAGGGTCGGGATTCTGGGAGTTGCAGTCCAAAATGTTAGGAACACAGGAAGGTGTCACTGACTAGATTATAGCATTGGTCCATCCTGCCCAGTACTGCATTGGTTCCAGTTAATTTCTACAAGAAATTTTGCAACTCAACTGTATAAGAGGTCAGGATTCTACAGACCACTAACAGAGTTAGAAAACTGCCGTATAGAAAAGGATAATAAAACAAAAAAAGAGATTAATTTCATTAATTTGTAAAAGTATTGTTGATAAGAGTATGGTAGCAGTATGGGTACTTAAGACAGTTTGGGGGAAAAATTAAATATCAATATACCAGAAAATATTTGGACACAAATATGAACTACCCAACTGTACAGATTGGCATCACCTAAATCTAAATAAACTGTGTTAAAAGTAGTTCATAGGTGGCACTTGTGTCTTACAAAACTACACATAATTAATTGAGAAATACCAGAATTGTGCTGGAGGAATTGTGGGTATAAAGGATCATTGGGAGCACATACGGATAGTTTGTCCAAAAGTAGAAGCATTCTGTATGAAGTAACCAATTGGTTAGAAAATATAACAAATCAAAAAATAATCCCAAATGAAACCTTACTACTGTTCTCATGATTTACTGGAGGAAATGAAAATTTATCCAAGAAAGAGTTCATGGCAGTTCTTACAGGAACAGTGAGAAATCAAATTGCCCAATGCTGGAAATATGCTCAAGATCTTTCCTTGCAAAGATTCCTGAATAGAATATGGATAGTCAGCATTGTTGGAGAAACAGACTAGTCAAGCCAGACTGTAGAGAGGAGAAATAAAACAAGATAATTTCATGAAGATTTAGCACCCTCTGTTGACCTCTAGTACTGAATCAAAAAATATAGAAGAAAAAGTAGGAAAAAGGCTGGAATGTCGGTTAGTTTAAGTTTTTAAAGTTAGATATAAAATATGAATAATGAGCCATCGAAGAGAGTTAAGTAGTTAAAGAGATAATTTTGGTATTGTACATACAGCATATGAACGTAGAAGAGTCTATAAATAAGATGACTGTGATTGTATTATAGTTTATACAGTGCTTTTATGCTATTTTAAATGGATTGTCAATAAAAAATTTTTTTTAAGCATTTTCCATAAAATATATGTTCTTTACTCAAAATCCACATTTCTATGCAAAATAGAAGGGGATCTTTTTGCACACAAAATATTTGTGAGAACATTTCTTGGGGGGAAAAATTACCAATTGGCCCAAATATACGAAATCTCCCATAACCTCTCCCAATTTTTCATTTTCACAAGAACAAAATGATCGAAGCTTTACATCCCTATTGCAGCCTGAGATAGAAGATACTCAGATTCATCCATATTCAAGCTGGTCACTCTACTCCAGTTAGTCTATCTGCAAAAATTTCCTTCTAATTTTAATTTCCTCAAACTTAATTGGCTACATTTCTAAAAGGATCTAACCCAGAAAGTTTACATCCTGAGATCAGCGTTGTCAGAAGTACTACCCACATTTGTGCTAGTGTTGGCTGCAAGGCAACTAATATCTATCATTATTAGTTTCTTGGATTTCAGCAGAATGAAAGTACTGTGCATAAAGACATTCATGTTATTTTAAAGGATAACACAAGTACAAGTACTTTCACTGCCCCCTTTCAATCTGCGTGTCTATTTATTTGAAAGTTTTCTTAATCATTATCTGTCTTATTTTCTTGTTTGGCTGCTTTATCTCACATTTAGTACAGACATGCACCATTCATCATCATCGTCATAATGTGCTATCAAGTCAATTCTGACTTATGGTAACCCTTTTTCCCCCTGGGTTTTCCCGGTAGTGAGGACTCAGAAGTGGTTTACCATTCCCTTCTTCTGGGGGTGCCCTTGGACTGTACAGCTTGCCCAAGGCCACACAGGCCGGTTCTACTTGCAGGAGGCACGGGAGAGTCGAACTCCCAAACTTTGGTTCTGCAACTAGACACCTAAACTATTGAGCTATCCAGCTAGTTGAAGTACACCAAGATGTCTTTAAAAACATAAACCCTTAGCACAGTCAACCCTTGCAAATTTATTAGCTCAGCTCATCCCTGTTTAGTAGTAAATGTAAAGTCAAGACTCCTGGCAGGGTTGTTTTCATTTGAAACAAAACAGAAATGGTTGAAATTCCTTTGATCAAACATCCAGGCTGTTTCATCCTGGTCTCTTACCTGATTCATTTTCTAAGAGTGCTCAAGAAAAGATTTACTTGCAGAATAGCTGTGCTGTTAAATTTGCAGCACCGTTTGTTTTTTATTATCAAACAACCAACCATGTCTAGAAGTTGCAGATAACTCATATTGTGCAATATCAGGTTCAGGCTTAAATCAGGAAACTGCCAGACACCAGAATTTCCACTTTGCTCTATTCATTTATTTGCTATTCTTTTCAGTTGGCTGGGGAAAGAAAGTTTCTATAAATTATGTTGTGTCAGTCTAAATCTAGAAGGTTTATTACCTCTCTCTCCTTCCAAATCCTACAGAGATTCTCTTCTGTCTACTCCTCCTCTCTTAGCCTGTCACTTGGTTGGTGAGTTTATTTGCCCTGGGAAATGACATGATGCAACCCAATGGATAACTGCATTCTAACACCCTTCTTTCTTTCTTCATGCCATTCCTTAAAGCTGCAGAATTTTCCTCTATGTTTTTAAGAGTTTATGGACTATTTCTTCAAGCCAGTTTCGTCCTATGGTGTCATCCTATGGTGTCACCTCTTCCAAGGTGTCAGAACTCAATGCAATCACTCCAACAGAGCAAGACTCCATTCCCTCACAACAATGGACTTGTCATTTTTCCTGCTGCCTATAAATCCCTTCTCAGGGCCATATTGACTCTTTCCCTCACACAGCTTTTAGTATTTGGCCTCCTCTACAAATACATAATAATAATTATGTCGCGTCAAGTCAATTCTGATTTATGGCCACCCTTCCCAGGGTTTTCTAGGTAGAAAATGCATAGAAGTGGTTTATCATTCCCTTGTTCTGGGGGCATCCTAGGACTGTGCAGCTTGCCCAAGGCTACATAGGGTGGATCTTTTCCAAGAGGCACAACCTCTGGCTCTGCAGCCAGATACCTAAACCACACTTATCTATCCACCCAGCTTTGGAATACATACAGCATCCAATCACACTTGTAAGGTGGCAGCCTAGTTTAGCATTCTTGCTGCAAGGAGTGTGTGACTGGAATTAACCAAAGCAGATTTTTGATCTGGAAGTGGAATTACATCTGCCACATCTGTTATCATTTAAGAAGAATCAACTGCAACAAAACAACAATATTTTGAGATGGACTGAATAGTTCTCGGAAATGCAGGTTCTGTGGCATCTCACACAAATCTAAAAGGCTAAATACAGAGCTGTTATTTTTCCTTCTAAATATGGCAGTTAAGCTAGTCAATTTGCGGCATAATTCATCCATCATGTGAATGGAGTGGCAAAACAGTCACTGGCTTGAATGACATGAACATGATTTCCCTTCCCTACCACAATAATTCTCTGTAACTTTGCTCTATCTCTCTAGAGAGATTTTAAGCTCATCCAGGGGAAGAGAAAAAAAAGGTTTTCTAAAGGGAATATATTCTGACGGACATGTAAACTAAATCAAAAAGAAGCAAAAATAAAAATAGATGAGCAGAAATGGGTTCAAGGGTGAAAATTCTGTGGCAGCTATTCTATACAAAAAAGTGCTATGTGCAGCACAGAGGAAGCCAGGATATCAGCTACAAATGATTAAATATCAATACATATCAAATGCCTTACTGCTGCTTGCCGGTGTGTGTTGGAGAGGATACCATGAATCTTCACTTTATCTTTCTCCATTTTGTCTATGTTCACCCATAGATCTCGGCTGGTGGAATCAAATGGTCCATACGTCCTAGAGGTGTAGTAATTGTGATCCATATCCTCCTGCAGGGGAGAAAAAGCCAAACACATTTTAAACATCCACACTGTTTTCAGTGGCTTTATAAAATTGCTTGTGAAGATACCCTCTTTTTGTCAAAGATGAGAAAATGTGTGAGTGTCTATAACATCTTCACATATCTGTCCTGAAATATTAAGCCAAAATATGGTAATCTGAACATGTTCATATGCGCTTAGCACTTTCCTTTATCTAGCATAGCAATTCCCATCAACAAACTATTCTGATGTTCTGGGATTTTTTTGTATTTCCTTCTTTCCCTCTACTAAGTACAAAAAGCAGTTCAGAAGTTTGTCCTTGCTACTTGAGAAAAAGGAAGATGAAAACACATATGCTGCTCTGTTCTATGTGGACCAAAGAACCATTGCCATTTCATTAAATGAAAAGAAGTTCACCTAGCACGTAGTACTATGTGCAAAGCAAGTAGCTGACATTTTGAAATCTAGAGTGCAATCACTTTTAATGATACTGTCACCATAGGCAGGGAAAGACGATATAGCAGACTTCTGTCTGTTACCATTTCATTGCTCTCATTGCCATCTTCTCATTTTCCATTTCTCATCCTATGTTCACCAAAACCAGGAGGTATCAATCACTATCACTCAATGTCTATGGAAAGGACAACGGAATCTTCTTCAAATTTATGCACAGCGGTGTGAATCCACATCACTAAGCTCTACCTCACAGTATTTCATATTCACAAATTTGATAGCTTGATAATGAGATCTCTGAAGACATTCAAGGACTTAGCTCTAGCCTATACTCTGTGTTGAGAAATGCACATAATAAATTTTGTTGCTTCTTGAAAACAGCACGGACACAATTATTTATTAGTGATCACTATGAAACCTTGGCATCTGCTGTTTGAGAAGTAACAATGCTTTACCCTTGAGATCTCTATTTAACCTACGCTGAAAACACATGGGCTTAGATTTTAAGGGGAGAGGGAGAAGTGGATGGGGTATCTAATGGACAACTAGCTCATGATGTTTACTTGGTACATCTTACATAACACCACCCACAGGCAACAAGCTTCTACAACACAAGGCACATCAAGCTGAACACAGCTATCTAGTCCACTCTAGCAGCATGGAATATATTTCACAATTCTGTCTCCCACTCCCACCCCATGCCCAATCCTATGCATGGGTAGTGGGCCTCTTTGTGCAGTGAGTGAGACACAGTTTGGGCAGGTTGGCAGATACTGTGTGCTGTCCTGAAAATAACTGTAGCCAAAGATGCTCTGGTATTCCTGCTTCTTAGTTAAGCCAGCCTTGCCCACAGTTATGTATTTCTTAATAACGTTCAGATAGTTGAACTGACACTGATGACTGTTCAGAAAATTCTGCTGATTCAAAATGTAGCTGCCAGAAGAGGTGAAAAGATGAGGCTTATAATGTTAACATGGTTTTGCCTGCATTGGTTGCTGAGTTATATCTGAGTCAAAAGTCAAATATGGTCCTTCCAGGGGGATCAGGAGAATTTTATAGAACTGTGATTGAAGAAATGGAAAAGGTTAGGAAAGGATATGTGATCATGGCAGGAGATTTTAATATGGTTCTGGATAAGGTGAAAGATAAATCCACATGTAAAAAAGATGAGTTGAATAAAAGAGGTACCCTCCTGAGTAAGATACTAAACACTACGGATTTGAAAGATATATGGAGAGAATTAAAGGGAGATGAAAGAAGGTTTACATATTATTCTTCTGTACATAATAGTTATTCTAGAATAGATTTTATGTTTATTTCACAAAACTTAATTTCAAAAGTAGTAGATACGAATATTAATGTGATAAAAATAACAGATCATGCGTTGATGGTGTTGGAGATGAAAGTTAAGAAGGACTATAGAGAAGCTAGAAGATGGAGAATGGACTCCAATATTTTTCAACATACAGAGGTTGTAGATAAAGTTAAGAAAGAATGGCTGGAAATATGGTCATTTAATGAAGCAGGTGGGAATAAAATAGGAGTGTTATGGGACACTATGAAAGTAGTTATGAGAGGAATTGCCATAAGAGAATCCTGTAGATTAAAAAAATTGAGAGAAGAAAATATAAATAGAATTGTAGAATCATTAAAGGATTTAGAAAGCAAATATTTTATGGATAGAGATAACAAAAAATTAATTGAGATCCAAGCTAAAAGAAAGGAATTAGAAGGTATAGAGTTAGAAAAGGTCCAGAGAGACTTGATATATGTTAGGAGGAATTTTTTCGAATACAGTAATAAAAATTCAAAACTTTTAGCTAGATTAGTTCAAACTAAAAGAGCAAAAAATATAATTGGAGTGATTAAAGATAAAACGGGAAAGAATTGTAGCTTAATGAAAGAAAAACTAAAGATAATACAGGAATTCTATCAAAATTTATATAAAGGTAATAGTGTATCGAAAGAAGATATAGAAAATTATATTAAAGAAAATGTTAAGAGTAAATTATCAGAGAATGATAAAAAGGATTTAGATAAAGAGATAAAAGAGGAAGCGATTATAGAGATTATTAATAAATTAAAAAATGGTAAAACTCCAGGTTTTGACGGTTTAGGATCAGAATATTATAAAACTTTTAAACCAATATTGATCCCTAAGTTAAAAGTGCTCTATAATGAAATATTGGAAGGAGAGAGAATACCAGATTCTTGGAAACATTCATTAATAACTCTTATCCCAAAGCCTAATAAAGATTTAACAGACCCAAGTTCATATAGACCCATTTCACTATTAAATCAAGATGCAAAGATTTTTACTGCAATACTTGCGAATAGAATTAATAAATTTATTATAAAATATATTAAAGAGGATCAGAATGGTTTTTAAAGGGTAGACAAATGGAGAATTTAACTAGGAGGGTATTGAATATTTTATACAATATAGAAAAAGACAAATTGAAGGCAGGTATTTTATCATTAGATATATTTAAGGCATTTGATTGCGTGGAATGGCCAACATTAAAGATTTTGTTAAAAGGTTGGGGTTTTGGAAAGAAATTTAGGGGGATAATAGATCAACTATATCTGGAGAATACCTCTGTAGTAATAGTTAATGATGGGATTACAGAACAAATAGCTTTAGGCCGAGGCACTAGACAAGGTTGCCCTCTTTCTCCAGTTCTGTTTTGCTTGATTATTGAAATGTTGGCAAATGTAATAAGGAATGATGATTCAATCGAAGGTATGGGGAAAAAGAATAAAATAAAGATTAATCTATTTGCTGATGATTCCTTGTTGACAGTGAAAAATCCGTTAGAATGTGTAGATAAAATTAGAACTCATTTAGAAAAATTTGGAAGAATAACTGGATTATGTGTAAATTGGCAAAAATCTGAATTAATGTTATTTAATCATAATAGAGTAGAACAAGAAAGGTGTGTTGAAAAATATGATTTCAGATTATGTAAATCAATTAAATATTTAGGAATAGATCTAGCAAAAAATATTCAAAAAATAAAGGAATATAATTATAATAAACTAAAGGAAGTGATTAAAAACAAATTACAGGAATACAGTAATTTTAAGCTATCTTGGTTTGGAAGGATTGCATTGATAAAAATGAAAATCTTACCAAAAATTAATTTTTTATTTAGAATGTTACCAATACAGTTAACAGAGGATGATTTGAAATTTTGGCAAGGAATAATTAATAAGTACTGTAATGAAGGGAAGAGATCTAGAATAAATAAAAAGTATTGGTATAGAACAAAGCAAAAAGGTGGTATAGGTTTACCAAATATAAAAAATTATTATTTGGCTAACCAATTGAGGTTTATTGGGGAAATTATATATAATCCAGAAAGGCTAATTTGGTGGGAGATGGAATCATCAGAATTACAGGCAGATATAGAAAAATATTTATTTGGTATAGTTAAGAAAGATAAAATAAGGGAAATTAATAACCCATTTTTAAAGACATTGTTAAATATATGGTATAAGTGCAAAAAGAATTTATGTTCATCATATTCCCCACTTGGATTAGTGACAGAAATAGAAAATTTTCCTACCAATATGAAAGTGTATGTGGATCTATTTAAAGAAAAGAAAGTGATTAGATTGAAAGATTGGTTGTATAAAATGAGATCGATAGATCAAATGAAACAAACTCTTCAGAATAGGAGCATTTCATGGTTGAATTATATACAATTAGAAAGATGGACTAATGAATGGGTAAATAAATATAATAAAGGTAGAGAATATACAAAGTATGAACAATTGTTACTGTCATATGAGGACATTCGGATGACTGACTCAGTGAAAGGTACTGTGAGTAAAATTTACTTACTTCTTCTTAATTTAGAGGAAGAGGAAAGTGAGAAAGAAGGATTAAAAATAGTGTGGGAGCAAGATATTGGGAAAAGAATAAATGAAGAAGAATGGAGGATGATATGGAAAATGAGGGTGTTAAGATTTATGTCAGTAAGAATAAAGGAAAAATTTTTTAAACTTAGTTTAAGATGGTATTTAACACCGTCAATATTAAATAAAATTAATGCCAATCATCCGAATGTCTGTTGGAAATGTGAGAAGGAAATTGGTACATACTTTCATATGTGGTGGGAATGTGAAAAAGTGCAAAGATTTTGGAAACAAATTTTTAAAGAATTAAGCTACATATGTGAAAAAGATATAGAATTTAATGCTGAGATTGCTTTGTTATCAATATTTGAGAATGTGGAATATGACAAAATGACTAAAGAATTGATAACCAATTTATTAACAGCAGCTAGATTGATTATAGCTAGGCAATGGAAATCAAAAGTCGAATTGCAAATTGAAGAATGGTATAAAGAAATATGGAATATAGCAATAAATGATAAATTAACTTGTAACTTAAAGGTTAAGAAAGGAGAGTTGAAAAAAAATAACTTTTATGATATATGGGGGAGATTTTTGGAATATGTATTAATAAGAGGAAAAGGGAAAGCTCCAAATCAAGAATCAATGCAGTTTTGGAGAAGAGGACAATAGAAGAAGAGGAAGAAGAATAATAATAAGGAAGAGGAAGATTATGGCAAGAGGTCCCGCATATGGTGGTGGGGAACACAGTTAAATTGTATTTTAGTTTGTATGTTATATGTTTTTGTTTAAATTTAAAATAAAGAATTTTTTTTTTAAAAAAACAACAAAACAAAATGTAGCTGCCAGAAGAGGTGAAAAGATGAGGCTTATAATGTTAACATGGTTTTGCCTGCATTGGTTGCTGAGTTATATCTGAGTCAAAAGTCAAATATGGTCCTTCCAGGGGGATCAGGAGGTTTTCTACTGATGAGATATAGGGCATGTGTGGTCTTCTGATACTCCTGGAGCATATCTTTCATGATCCCTCACAATCATGCAGTGTATGCTGTCTGAGGGGAAGTGCAATCCAACAGTATCTGAAGAGCCAAGCATTCCCCCCATGTGTTACGGATGATAGTTGCTGATTTATTCTGATTTGGTTTTTTAATGATTGGTTTATTGAAACTATGTGTTAGATACTGAGTATGACAGAAAGTCAGAATATAAAATTCTGTAATTCATTTTTTTAATTTTCTTTCACAATTTCAGTTGCTGCATTGCTACTGTAAATGTTCAAAGAGAAAGTTATGCAGGAAAAATAGGCAAAGCTTTATTAACTCATCCCCATTTGGACATGTGCACCTCCAGGTGATTGCAGATGCTTCAACATTTGAAGCTGCTCTCAGCCACTCTAACTGCTGAGCTAGCACAATGGGCTGAAACCATGCAAGTGATCTCAGCATGTTGTGCATCTGTTTCATGCTGTTCCTCAAAGAGAAAATGTCTTCTGCTACTGCTTCTAAGGTAAGCTATCCTGTGATCATTATCACATCACATTTCCTGATTATTGCACTTGTAGAAGAACAACTAGGAAATGCGTAATGCCATTTAACTGTGAACAGTCTATGTGAGCTTGGTTAATTCCCAAATGTTTATTGCATGTGTGTTTGGCACACATGTCCGATGTGATGCGTAAACTACAATAAACAGACAGAGAAGAGTAACAAGAGGAGAGGTACTCAGTAAAATAATTCAAATGTGTCACTACATTCCTGAGAAAATTAAGTGACAGCTTTTATTTTGGTTTTGCTTTTGAAATACTATTTGAGATGTCCTTCCGGTGATTTGTAAAGCATCAGGAATAGAAGGTAGCAGAGGTCTCAGACAGAACTGGGATCTTTACTTTTGTTTGCTGCTATGGCAGCTGATGAGAAGAGGAAGCCATGATCTTGCAGCTGCCTCAAGGAGCTTCTACTGTGTGTGGATCTTACATGGTCTCAAGTGATCAAAGGAGTCACTGTGGACTCACTTGTGCCTAAAAAGTCTTTAGCTTTTGGTTTTTCTCCTGAATTTGATAAACTTTAGGGAGAAATTTCCAAATGGAAAAACCCAGATGGGTTAACTTGCTTATTTGTTTGGATGTACTTGCCATCCCATCAAAGACCTCTGGACAACTCTTAACAACCATCATTAAGATCTGTACTTGTCACCTTCCAAGAACTGTTAAACGATCCTATGAAGTCTATCAACATGCTAGCGTTTTAGATTTTTATTACATCTCTCTCTTTCTCTCTTTCTTTCTCTCTCTCACACACATACACACAGAGGCAGAGAGAGCCACATGTGCATAATTGTCTGCTGAGGCTCTATTCTACATATCTGAAGAAGTAGCCTGCAGTCCACAAAGATTTATGCCAAATCAAACATGCTAGTTGTGCCAAGACTCTTGCCTTTAAGGAGAAGGTTGGGCTGTTGGCAGACACCATTTTTTTCTTAGCTGCCGATCTCAGTTTCTCTTCAGCTCTGCTTCCCAACCTGCCTATTTAGTGATGGCCATAGTTTACAGTGCCTCCAGACAAATATCACTGATGTAATACAAAATTTCCTCTAAGAAGTAACATACAAGAAATACAACAAAAGATTTTATTTCTGATTCAGCATCACAAAATCAACTGTGATAAATGTGTAGCTATTGACAATGAAGAGCTCTGTGTAATGTCATTAAAATGACACCTAATGTTCCTCAAAGGAAAGAAGCTAAACAAAACAAAGCTGAACTAATCTGTAAAGGAACTCATGTAAATATACAACCCTATTTTTGTCCTTTATGGAAACAAACAAGCACACAAACAACCCTAGGGGAAATCAATCAGACACACCTCCTCTCCTCCCCTCCACTGCTCCCAGCCTTGATCAGCTTACCCCAAATGTTGAATTAATCATTTTAAACTGCAATGGATTACAGAATAAGGAATACACAAATATTCACTACCTGTCTTCTATTTCTAATAAGGGATCAAAGGATATCCCAGTTATCGTTTCTAAAACTCAAACACCCACATTAGCAGCATATAAGATACAAACTGAAGCTAAATGGTTTGCTTTATAAAAGCAAACTTTAAATGGCACCTTGATTCTTGCTTTCCTTTGAACAACCAGCAAATCATAGACTCTAATTATAGCCTCCAGCTCCATAATCTAGGATACATGGGCATGTATAATAAATAGATACTCTGCTTTTGGATAGGCAAAATCAGATCCTGTTACAATTTAAGTCACAGACAAGTTTTCCTGGAAAACAAAATATCTCACTGTTATATAGTATACTAGTATAAAAAGCTATATTCTGCCAATAATAACCCCTTCCCCAATATATTTTAAACAATAGTATAAAACATATAAAATTATTTAAAACAATTTAGGATGCATAAAACAATTTAAGCAATTTAAAAACCATTTTAAACCATTAGAATTATATATATATTACAGAAAACTCCACAACTTAATCCAGACAAGATCCAAGACCTCAATGTCGTTGATGAAAAGCCTGGTTTTACTTGGCACCAGAATATTGTGAGGCTACAGTCCCGCCATGTACCAAGGTATAGCAGTTGCAGATGGAAAAATTCATGCAAATATCACTTCTTGTTGCTTTGTTTCTTCAAGTTATGGCAACTCTTTGAATAACTGACCTCCCAAATGTTCTGTCCTCAATGGCCCTACCCAGCTCTTGTGAACTGAAGCCTATAACTTCCTTCATGGAGTCAATCCTTCTCATATTTGGTCTTCATCTTCTCCTGCTGCCATCGACTTTTCCTAGCATCACTCTTTTCCAGCGAGTCTGGTCTTCTTATGACATGCCCAAAGTAGGATAGCTTTAGTTTTGTCATTTTTACTTCTAGAGAGTGTTCAGGCTTGATCTGAGCTATGAACCACTTATTTGCCAGTCCAGGATATCTGCAAAGCTGTCCCCCAGCTCCATATTTCAAACAAATCAATTCTTTTCCATCAGATTCTAGTAGAGCACTGTATTTCCTTCCCCGTCCCTTCCATGTACCAGGACACTGTGGGGAAGAGAGACATGTTTTCATGCCATCTCTCCATCCAGCTCTCTTTCCCATCTCTATTTAAATTACTCAGCATCCAGATCTTTCCATGAACACATGCTACTCATGCAAGGGGAAGGATTACATTCTCCACTAGGGTGGTGGGTGGTGGGTGCATTTCCTCAAGGTCTGCATGCCACTGGTGGGCAGTCCCAAAGTCAGTGGTAGGTAGGCCAAGAGCCCAAAGTGGGTGGAACTAAACTTTCTCTACCTTTCTACAAGTTCCTCTGCTTTATTTGTCCCTTCCCTTTTCTTTCCTGCACAGATAATTTTCAGGGGAAAGGAAGATTGCTCTTGCCAGAATTCTGAACTATTGCCTTCTGAAATTAGGCAGAGGTACTCATGAAATGAAGTCAATCCTGCCCCACCCTGCTCTAAATCTATCAACCAATAATCCAGTTTTCATTAATTGATAACAGAAGAGTGTTCTGTGAAACAGTCTATAGTACCATTGAGCTGCCCAGCTTCTAAAAATGTATATTGTATAAAGTTTCCACAAGCAGATTTCTATTTTGTTGAAAATAACCTTATCTTTTCTACTCATGGATTTATATGTCCCGACATGACATGCCTATCCTGTAACACAATCCGTAGTGGCTAGACTTATAGAAATCTTGGAAAGACCTCAAAGATGTGAAGCTGGACAGGGATGTGTGTGTATTTATATATATAAATCGAATATATTTGCCGTTTTGGTTTCTCAAAGCAGCTTGTAAGAGAATAGTTTATGCTTCTAATAGTTTATGCTTCTCTTACACACTGCTTTGAGAAACCAAAACAGCAAATAAGTAGAATATGTATATATATATATATATTGAATTATATATAACAAAAAAGTGAGAGACAAAACCTTCAGGAAAAGAAGCATATATTGAAAAATGCATATTCTACTTATTTGCCGTTTTGGTTTCTCAAAGCAGCTTGTAAAAGAAGCATAAACTATTATAATAAAGCATATAACATAAGCAAAAGAGTAATTAAAAGCCTAGATAGCAGAAACTGGTGAAAAGAATCTCAGTATCACTGAGATATTGGGGGCTTCCAGTGAAAATAGCCACGGCATTTCAAGCCAAGGCCACATACTCAACTTGTATTGAACATACTGGGAGAAGCTGGAAAGGCTATGAGAAATGAAATAGGGCCAAATTTTGCCAAGGGCCCCATGAATTGTCCCATTAGAATAAGCCTTACTGCTCTTTTCTTGATCCCTCAAGCTGTACTCATGACTAAATACAGTGGATGGCTGCTTGCTTTGTATATCTAGGGACCCTAGCAATACAATAAAGTCAAGGTGTATAGGGAAATAGGTTCCTCATAATTGTTGGATACAGATTTGATTTAATGGTCTCTTGCAATGCAAAGGCTGCAGTGCAATGAAAAGTTTAACTTTTACATATGCCTCGGGAACAACGGTGCCATCAGGGTTTTCTGAGAATATGAAACACTTCTGCTTCATTTTTCATAGAGACTTCTCTTCTATTGAATGTCGAAAATTAATTTCACACTGTTTTAACCAAGAGTGCTGCATGATGGTCCACAAACAGAAAATGAATTCTACGTCTGATTCCATTTTCCAGTAGCAAATGTGACAGAAATGGATAAGAGCTGAGAACTTTTGCATCTCTGTCAATGGAGTAAGGCCATACCATCAAAGTTCTATTAAACATAATGGAAATATGTAACATCAGTAGACATTACAAACAAACAAAAAGTAGTGTAAGAAATACATAGTGATGAGTAAGATGATAATGGTTGTAAAATAGATTTATAGCGTGTATCTACACAAACCATTCTCAACATATATTTTTTGGGCCACTTGCATAAATAAAATAGGAAAGAAATATAGGCCAAATCAGGGTTGTATGAGTCACATAACAAACCTTATAAGGTGGTGTGTGAAGAGTTGTTTTCAGTCTGTGGTCCACTTTCAAATGTGCGATGGCAATCTTAGAAAAATCTTATAAACAACCATTAAAAAAGTTGATATTTTCTCAGTAGCATGGAGGCCTATTTCAGAATTATTGAGGTAGTGTGGAAAACAACAAAACTACTTTCTGCTAGTTCAGTTCTATGCTTGGCTGACTGGTTACATTTATATCCCAACTTATAGAACTGAAGGCACTATACACTAACCACGCTAACACACTCCGTCTCCCTTAATTTGTTTCATTTATTTATGGAGTTCTGTTTCTGTAGGGCATACAAAGACATCTTTCTTTTCCATGCTAGTGCCATTCTCTACTCCCAGACTAGCTACCAAAGCTGACTTAGAATAAATGTGTGGTTCCAGGTGATGAGATCTAACTGAGCCACAGAGATGTTGTTGTTGTTTCAACTATCCCACCATTATCTCAATAATATATGAACTGATCCTAAATCAAATTGTGAAAAGTGAGTGCTAGAAATTAATGAATCCAGGCCATTTGACATTTAACCCACAACACTCACAGACTGCAACACATTGTACTATCCTATCCTATCCTATCTGTCTTATAATGGAATGAACTTCCTTGGGATAAGCTTCCATCAAGATATGTTGATCAAATGTGGGCAAGCGACAGGAAAGGTCTGAAGCTCACTTATTGTCACTGGCCATTTTAGAATGTTTGGGCTGTTGTGGGCTTGACCCTTAAAAGAGGCTGAAGCTTAATTGTGTGTGTATATGTGCCGTCAGGTCAAATCTGACTTATGGCGATCATTTCCAGGATAGAGAATACTCAGAAGTGGTTTACCAGTCCCTTCATCCTGGGACTGTGCAGCTTGTCCAAGGCCACGCCGGCTGGCTCTTCTCCCTGGAGGTACAGTGGGGAATCAAGTTCCCAACCTCTGGCTCTGCAGTCAGATGCCTAATAAATACAAATAAATAGTGGTTTTAGGCCTCTTCCGATTCATCTTCTGCTTCTCTAACTCCCGTGTTTGCATTCCAAATGTCTTCGGTGTTCTAGACCTGACGCCACATCACTTCTCCAAACATTTTTTTTTTCAGATCTAAATTGTAAGGACAGTCTTAGAACAACATATGTACTTTGGCCGTAGGTTTAAGAAAACTGGTTTTTAACCTTGAATTGCATCTCATTTCCTGGGGTAAGTTCAAGCATATGGTCCTTGGCTCTCTGCCAGGCAGTCAGATGTAGATATTAAGTGAGATCAAATACATTTATAAGCCACTGAACATCTAACCTCATCTTAGTTTGCCAATGAATTTGTCCTTGTAGAACATACTTCCATGCAGCATTAAAAAAGTTACTTAATAATAGATCTAAGATTATGCACCAGGCATTTCCTCAAAGAAGGATATTTGTCTTGCTTTATGTCATTTGCTTCAGCCATCTAGATATGCTATATTAAAAATCTCTTGCCTGAGCACATGCCTTGTATTATCTGCCTTACAACACAGTGACCTTGGGTCTTTCTAAAAAATCTAGGTAGGCAGGGATGGGCAATCTGTGGCTTTCCAGATGTTGTTGGACTACAACTTCCAGCATTCCTCACCATTATCTATTCTAGTTAAGACTGGTCCAAGTGCAGTCCAATAATACCTAACAGGCTACAAATTGTCCATTCTTGAGACAGGAGGTCAAACTAACATCCAACTTTTCTTTAAAAAAAATTGACAAGAGCTGTGTGGTCTATACAAAACACAATGCTAGATAGGTGATACCTTTATTATTTTCTAGTCCTGCACACGGAAAATTATTGTGTCAGAGAAAATGCCCTTGATATCCAGTGCTTCTGTGCACAGCAAATCGTGATACAGAAAAATGTTCAAATAGATCATTTTCCCTGCTGCAGTCTGAAGTAGTACACTCCAACAAAAGCTACACTGTGTGATCCCACTAATCACAGAGGTTTGGCTCATAGCCTTTCCAGAAAAAGGCTTCCATGAGAATGGCATGTATTGACGCTGTCTCTCTTTATGTGAACTGTGCTCCTGATCCAGCTGCTTAACAACATGGCTTCTAATGGATAACCCAAGGGAACACAGATGATATTTTCACCCTCTTCCTCTTCCTTCTAGTTATCACATTGTAATGCCACGTTGGGTTTTTTTTAAGGAGAAAGGCGGGATACAAATAAATAAATAAATAAAGTAAGTAAGTAAGTAAGTTTCAATTATGGAGATGTTCATTCCCTTCTCAGAAAGCTCCCTGGAATCACAGTAGGATAACCTTTCATCTTGACTGCTCCCTCTTCTACAGCCTTAGACACTGCACATGGTACCATGGTCCTTTGCTAGAGATCCACAAAATGAAAGGAACAAACAATCTGTTGCTTTGTTAGGAATTTGTTGTTTAGTCGTTAAGTCGTGTCTGACTCTTCGTGACCCCATGGACCAGAGCACGCCAGGCCCTCCTGTCTTCCACTGCCTCCCAGAGTTTGGTCAAATTCATGTTGGTAACTTCGATGACACTGTCCAACCATCTCGTCCTCTGTCGTCCCCTTCTCCTCTTGCCTTCACACTTTCCCAACATCAGGGTCTTTTCCAGGGAGTCTTCTCTTCTCATGAGATGGCCAAAGTATTGGAGTCTCAACTTCAGGATCTGTCCTTCCAGTAAGCATTGAGGGTTGATTTCCTTCAGAATGGATAGGTTTGTTCTCCTTGCAGTCCAGGGGACTCTCAAGAGTCTCCTCCAGCACCACAATTCAAAAGCATCAATTCTTTGGCGGTCAGCCTTCTTTATGGTCCAGCTCTCACTTTCATACATCGCTACTGGAAAAACCATAGCTTTGACTATGCTGACTTTTGTTGGCAAGGTGATGTCTCTGCTTTTTAAGATGCTGTCTAGGTTTGTCATCGCTTTCCTCCCAAGAAGCAGGCGTCTTTTAATTTCGTGGCTGCTGTCACCATCTGCAGTGATCATGGAGCCCAAGAAAGTAAAATCTGTCACTGCCTCCATATCTCCCCCTTCTATTTGCCAGGAGGTGATGGGACCAGTGGCCATGATCTTAGTTTTTTTGATGTTGAGCTTCAGACCATTTTTGGCGCTCTCCTCTTTCACCCTCATTAAGAGGTTCTTTAATTCCTCCTCACTTTCTGCCATCAGAGTGGTATCATCTGCATATTTGAGGTTGTTGATATTTCTTCCGGCAATCTTAATTCTGGCTTGGGATTCCTCCACTCCTGCCTTTCGCATGATGTATTCTGCATATAAGTTAAATAAACAGGGGGACAATATACAGCCTTGTCGTACTCCTTTCCCAATCTTGAACCAATCAGTTGTTCCATATCCAGTTCTAACTGTTGCTTCCTGTCCCACATAGAGATTTCTCAGGAGATAGATAAGGTGGTCAGGCACTCCCATTTCTTTAAGGACTTGCCATAGTTTGCTGTGGTCCACACAGTCAAAGGCTTTTGCGTAGTCAATGAAGCAGAAGTAGATGTTTTTCTGGAATTCTCTGGCTTTCTCCATAATCCAGTGCATGTTAGCAATTTGGTCTCTAGTTCCTCTGCCCCTTCGAAATCTAGCTTGTACTTCTGGGAGTTCTCGGTCCACATACTGCTGAAGCCTACCTTGTAGGATTTTGAGCATAACCTTGCTAGCGTGTGAAATGAGTGCAATTGTACGGTAGTTGGAGCATTCTTTGGCACTGCCCTTCTTTGGGATTGGGATGTAGACTGATATTTTCCAATCCTCTGGCTACTGCTGAGTTTTCCAAACTTGCTGGCATATTGTTAGGAAAGGAGGCAGCAATTGTTTTATCTATCTCTGTCCCCCTACCCAATTTGGTTTAGCCTGCTAAAAAAAGGAGCAACTCTTAGCACTGCAGCCATGAGTGTGGAAATACATTAAACTATTAAAATCAATCAATATTGGGTGGGATTTTGCTCAAAACCACTGTGTATGGGGGTGGATATTTGGATCTAAGCAAGATGTTGCTTGCATACAAAAGATCGCTGAGTAGCATCCTCAATGCAGCAGCCATTCTATCCCTTAACTTGTCTCAGGTAATATGACAGGCCACAAATTGCCCACCCTGAGAAAGGAGGTCAACTGACATCCAGCTGTATTTGTTTGCCAGCAAAATTCAGAAACAGAGAAAAGGAATAGGTTAGCATTGTAGAATAAGTAGTTTTATATCAACCTCTCATTTCAGCTAACTTCCATCAGACCAGGACAAGGGATCTTGAAACCCTCCACATATTGCTATAATTTCCATTACTCCTGACCATTAGACATGCTGTCTCAGGCTAATGGGAGCTGGGACCTAATATGTACATAACTACAAGTTGCCAGATCCTGCCAATGGTGCTTAAGGCAACTATCTTCTCTTACATGTTGAACATAAACAACATGTCCACAATTCTATCCCCTTTCCCCCACTATCAAAACATGTACCATTGTGCAAATGTCATGATGTTGGAACTTGTGGACAGCTGCCTCCTGTGCTGAGCCACTGAATTAAAGGTGGCAATATCTGAGTGAAGAACTTGTAGGGAAATTCACCAGCACTTCCTGAGTGACACCCTTAACAAGGGGTGTGTGAATACCTCCTGACCTAATCTGCATCTAAATATTTGTCATACAGATACGACTCACCTGCAAGAGATTAAGGAACTGGTAGTCTCTCTGCTCACTAGGCTCTGTACGGGGATACCACTAAAAAATATATCAACAACTACCAATCCCCTAATTCCTTGCAACTTTTGTGAAGCTTAGCCAGTCTCTCCTTTTTTCCTCTTCTTCAGCCAGAAAGATACTTGCTAAGGCACAGATGTGTGCTCTGAAATTCATCTGAGGACTTGGATGTTTTGGCTGCAGCTACCTGAATTATGGCTGGGGGAATTCCGGGAGGAGGAGTGAAAAAAATATGGAAGTCTCATGCCTAATTATGGTTCCTCTTTACCCAGTTCTACGTATGTTAGTTACATCTGGTACACTGTACGTTTTAGGGCCAATGAGAAGCTTCAGTTACAAGAAGAGAAGGAACACACAAAAGAAGTGTGATGCTTTATGCCCCTGTATCAGGTGTTCCTGGCTTATTCAACAAGAACCCTAGAAAGCATCCTCATCACAGATAGTTGAATTATTTGCAGCACCAAGAGAAAGAGACAAACATCTATTGGGGGGGGGGGAGCACTAAGCATCTGCTCTATATTAGAGGTGAAATCTGTAAACAACTTTGACAGCTTTATTATGTCCAGGACTCCTTATCTAATATCCATTGCTAGATGCACACAGTTAATTGAAAATGTTCATCATGGAGCTTCTTGAAGTTTATTTTCTTTTTTAAAAAATAATATAAACTACTATAAAATCAGGATTTGGATTGCTAAACCATATTTCTATGGTGCCCAAATCTCCACTATGGAGATTGCCATGTCTGCCAAGCTTGTTGCCATGGACCTCCTCCTTCCTCCTGGTCCATTCCATGTGGTTTCTCTGTGCTTTTGTTAATTTTGTGTTTGTGCATATACGGGTGTTTTAAAGTACACACTTTGTGTACATTCTTCAAAATGTATGCACTGTTTGTACTGAACAGAGAATGTCTCACTGTCACAATGTAAACCTTTTGTTGCTGCATGTGAGCATGAGACATTACAAGCATTTTCTTCTTACAGGAGTATGAGGTATGAGAAGACCTTTCCACTTATATACAAGGACTCAAAATGCTAAGAGCTGATAGTGTATTTCTGAATGTTCTATTAGTTCTCATTCAGTCACCATCGTAGATCAACAAGCTGGCAGATACAGAGGTAACTGTAGCTTACTGGTCAAAGGGCCTTGACTAAAAGCCTATAAACGTGTAGGCTCAGCAGTGTTCAAGGTCAGTATGATCTTGTGGTCAGTGGAGATGGCACACAAGGATGACAAGTCTAGGAAAAAGAGTAAGTCAAGCTGAGATCACTGAAGGCAGAAGCTATTACAGCTAATTAGTAGGGGAAACTGCAAAGCCAGTCCTTTGGGACTGTATTTGGGCACAGTTGACTTAGGAAAACATGAAAGCTTCAGAGGAGAGAACTGTGGCATCTTCTTGGTTGTGTCCTAGTTTTCAAGTCTCTGTCTAGAATGAAGATGCTACAGAAAGAACATCTGTCTTAAAAAGTTGAGCATCTACTGTGAGGAACCTCTGAAATACTATGCTCAATCCTGTATTCTACTAGTGAGTCTCAGAACACAGTGAGAACTTTAAGACTTGTCTTCAGTGGATTTCTAGAAGAACTACATGGGGTAAAAACAAAAGAAGAGTAATTAGTATATGAGCTTCATACAGAGATTGGAAAAGTTAACATTTTAGGAATACGAGTCCCAGAATGCCCCAGCCAGCATGAATACTTGAAGTTCTTATTTCATCTGGGAAAATAACTTTGTTAAGGATGCAGTAACTTAACAAAAAAAGGGCAGGCAAGTTCTGGCAACTGCTTCTGCCTCCCCCAGGATATGCCACAGGTTCCATATACACCTCAGTTCATTTTTTTTCCAGACATAGAACTGACTGAAAGTTCACTTTCACTCAAAAAAGTGGCCTAGATGAAAATCCATAACAAAATAAGATTGCCTGATCAGCTTTATCTCCATTGCTGTCCAGACATAAAGAAAAATTCTACATTACTTTGACTGGTTTAGAATCCTTTACAGTGAAGCTGCAGGCCTACCTAATACATCAGGCACTTCCCTCCCAATGTCCCAAAGGAGCTGGTTTAATTCATATAAAAAAAAAAAAAAAACCAGACCATCCCAATAATTTATCCTGTTCTTTACAGAATCAATGCATATCAGTTTTTAAAAGACTACTTATATCTCAAATTAATACCTGTCCTGTTTCCACCTACAAGTATGTATAATGTTTGCTTCATCATGGCGGAGGAAATGCCCATTATGTCACAGTTACATCTCCAGATTCTGTGTCACCATACATTCTAATACAACATTTCTTCTTTTTAAATAAAATACCAAGAATCATGATCAGGTATGTCCTTCCCCTGAAATGTCTATAAAAAGAGCTCGGATCTAAACTACTTCTTATTTGCTACTCTGCTTTCAATGCATTCCTGTTTCAGTTCTGGGATCCCAACGAAATCTATGCAGACAATATGTTAAAATACAGCTTGGTATTCCTCTCAGCACAGGTTGCCAACTGGGAGTTTCAGCTCAGCTCTCTGACTGATCTTGCTATTCACCCAGTCCAAAGGTTAAACTGGGGTGCAGAAAAGCCCCAAATCAGCATGAGTCCCATATGCCCATCAAAATTTTTTTTAATGTAACATAACTGTATAAGTCTATTTATAGCATGCAATCTTATTATCATATATATTCATATATAATAAACAAACAAGATCCTGACTTTAAGATTAATGCTTTTTTTCTTTTTAAACAACTCACAATATGTATAAAGCTGAATGCCACACTGCTGTAATACTGAGGGAAATATTTTATTAGAGGTCAACCAAATTCAAGAGACAGGAGTAAAGTATATTAATAATACTGTCAGAATTAACAGTATTAACAGGACCAGATACACCACCACTTGGGAATGTTCCTTCCCAGCTGGTAAAACACACACGCGGCCCTCCTCAAAGTCTTGGAAGTATTAATTACAGGGAAGTCGTTTTCTGTGTAGATAGCAGCATTTTTTCTACTGAAAATGTTTGCAGTCAACTAAAATGAAAAATGGTTGCTGTCAAAATACACCAGCAACACAGCAGAGCCGATTAATTCTTTGAAATGAAAAGCTACTGAATCTGGTTTCCATGTTCAGTTTCCTACTAGCTGATGTCAGTTTGCCTACATTTGTTGCCATTTTTAGAACCAAAATTACTCAGAAATATGAACACTCCTATTGAGTACCCTTTTAGATAGGCATTTGATGCTTAACCTGCCCATCAGTGCTGTTTCTAATCTGCATCCTTTGTAACGTTAATATTTAAAATATTTTTTTTAATACTGTGCTGATTTTTATGGTTTAACAGTGAGACAGGTTCATGTTATTTTATTACGGTTTTAGCTAAATGTTGGTTTATCTGTCTTCATTCTTTTGTAACTTTATTTATAACTTTGTAAGCCACTATGAGCTCCATCTTTTAGTGGAAAGGTGGGGTATAAATGTAACAATAACAAGTATGACCTAGTTATTTTGTTCTGCACTTCCTTTTCCAAAGCTGTAACCAGAAGGAGAAAGGAGCATGACACCTCACTGTATCCATAGGCTGCATATTCACTTCGTTCCTTATGTCTGTTAAATTTCCTGAGCTGCCCAAGAATTGAGTTATATCAGTTCCATGCACCAGAGTTGTGCTACTCCTCCTATTTTAAATAACTTTTTGCAAGAGAATGGAACTGTGGGAAATAAATACAACTAAGTGAAAGGACTGATCTCTTTCTAGTAAGAATATAATTTTTTACTATGGGATGCAGTACAGAAAAGCCAGGTGAACAAAAGAACAGCATTCATTGACATGCAAATGTTATAAACATCTGCTTATATATATTGCAGATGACCACCACTCATCTGACAACACATGAAATAATTAGAAGAAATCAATATGAGTCCTCGGCACACATAACGAAGCAGGTATTTTCTTGTATTGTTTTCTGATGTGAGGTGGTGTCTACATGTGCCAATGTTGGATTGTGTAGTTTTCTACCAGAGATCCAGTCTGTGGTTTGAGACATCATCAAACCACATCTTGGAAGTTTGTAACGAAGAACACAGCTTGGGACCGGAGCCCATGGGAAAAGCCACCCACAGTGACTTCATTATGGACAGAATGCAGACCTGGGATAATCTGGCCCTTCAAAATTAAGCAGTGCCCTTAATTGGCTCATATATAGCCTCAAAAAACAAAACTAAATGGGGGTGGTCCCTGTAGAATGAAACAAGTGTTAAGTGGAAGCTGTGCAGTCGGCTGTTTTCTCTCTCCTTTTTTAAAATTAGAGACTAATCCAGTTCACAAACCTTATATTCTGTTTCTGCATTGCTTGATATCTTGCAGACTGGACATAAAAGCACAGACAGTAATTAAAGTGCCCCATGACACTTCTTAAAAGAAAAGCAGCACTAATCCGGGTTTCCAAGCCAGAGCCTAATTAAGATAAATACTGTGCTGCTTTCTACACTGACACAAAAGGAATCTTCTGATAAATGAGATTTGGTTCTTAACCTAATACCACACAAATAAGGGTCCTCAGCTGTATTCTGAACCAGATCTGAAGTCTAAAAAAGCCAAAACAGAAGTTTAGAACTTGACTTGAATATGCAACAGAAAGCTATTTAGTGAAACAAAGGTTGTCCTTTAAAAGCTAAGGCATCACAGGTACACCTTAGTCTCCTGTTCCTCACTTGTTGCTAATACCTGGCAATAAATGAGAAGCACAGGTGGACTTAAGAAACACACAGCCAGATGTCTCATCTGACTGGACAAATGATCAGTCAGTCATTAATCTCTCTAGCAGGATGAAAGGCATTTGCAGAAATGCTGATTATTGGAAGTGACAGTCCTTTCCATCGATCAAGGACTTTATATCAGGCCAGTGCAGAAAATGTTGCTTTCAAAATTACCCCTATGAACTGAATTTCTTGAATGGTTAACACAAGGTGTCTGAGTCTTATCAGGACTCGTGGAGAAAAAGTGGTGCTGCTTTCTGAGAATACACATTGCTGTGGATTGGATAGTTTTTCATCTGTGGGGATGATGTTTAATTCAAGCTGAACTTTTTCAAAGCCATACCGCCTATGCTTTCTTCATGGAACACCAGTCTCTGTCATAGTTACTTGCTAAATTTAGGCTAATGGCCGTCAGTTCTCCCCATAGCAAAAAACTATGTATAGTGACAATGCTTGGAACAATTACTGTTCTGGTTCAGAATCGACTTGTCCAGAAACCTATATCTAGCACAATCTAAGGTCATGTCAGTGGTCACCTGGATGGTGTGAAGATATGAAATTTTGTGTGTAGAGAGTGCTAAAAAAAAGTTAAAGGTGGGCATAGAAAAATGTACTACTGAAAGTGTACGCTGTGCTTTACAAATGAGGTTTGAACAGCAGTTTACTAAAAGTCACTGTGAAATATTCAGCCAAGTCTGGAAACAAGGACAATGTACAATAACATTGCCTTGCAAAGGAATCTCTTTCTTGACTGACTGTTGGACGTGTGAACAAATGAGAAGAAATACAAAACAACTGAGGAAAAATACTCCTAGAGTACAAATAGAGCAAATTGGTACCTGACCAAAATAGATCACCAGCACTTTACACTTTGCCTACCCTAAAATGGTAGCCAAGTGACTTACTATTCCAACAGGTACAGGAACCCATTTAGTGAAAATAAAGGCTATTATCTGCTATAGTGGCAAACTTGCCAGCCTTGTAAGTTGCAAGAGTCGTATTTTGCCACCACAGTAAAAGTAATAGAGATTTCTATTGTAAAAAAATCTGTTTATAGGGATCAGAAACTTTCTACATCAGCAAACTTCAGTTGTTTACAGTTGAAGGGAAATGTAAACAACTGAGATAAATATAAATAGAGGGAGACAGGAGACACACCACAATATGGCACACACATTGGATACCAACAACACTGATATTGGGCACCAGACATCAAAGAGCAGCAGGAATGTAGCAGCACAGCAGCAGGGTTCATTTCCAAAAGTTGGTATCACAAACATCATGAATTTCCCTCAATGGATGCAGACTGACATATGGCTGGCTTGGCTGGGTGAGAACTTTATTTAATAATTTTCTTTGGGTGTCCTTATAATATTTTTAAAGGCTAAGAAATGTGTGTTTACTTTATATATACTTTATATTTTCTTACTTTTTATAACTGATATTTTAAGAAATGTATTCACTCCTTTTTGACAGTGTCTTTTTATGCTATAAGCCCTGCATTTTTAGAATGTAGTAAAAACATTATTTTTGGTATTTTGGGATGAAATCTGACTTAAGTATTTGCTTGTAACTTAAGTTTAGTTTTCATATATTTTTAAGCGTTTGTGCCTACAGTTTTTCCACAGCTGTAACACTTTTGGATGTTTTCAACAATTTTGAAGCATTTTTGTGCTTATGGGATATAGAAGCAAAGTAGATGAATAAAGCTTGTGGAAACAGACAAGCTGATTTGCCTGGAATTATTGCATCAAGGAAAAGACTTATACCTCAATAAGATTAATTTTGATATGATTGGAAAAAGTTATCAGGTTTCACTTTGGAATTAACCTTTTTTCTGGGATAAATGCCAGCTGGGATGAACACAGGCTTCTGATTTTTCCTAGAAGTCTATAAAATTCTATAGGATTTTCAGGGAGACATTCAAGCATCAGACTTTCTAATCTGACAGGGAATTGTAGGATTTACAATCCAAAGAACTATTATCACACTCTAGTAGTTACGAGCAAAACTGTTTCTGCTACAGTTCTGAACTGGGGTTGGCAAACTAGGCTGTTCCCTTACCCCAAACACATTTCCAAATGCTGATCCCCTGATGATCTGGAGAACAACTTGGCAGGGGTGAGGAATGAAGGGCAGAATTCACATACTTTGCAGTGCATCTAAGGATTATGACCAGGACATACTAGTATCAGACACTAGGTACTTACTAATTTTGGGAGCACCACAAACTGTGTAGTAAATGACAGAATTGAGACTGAAATGTCATAATGGAGTGATGTATCCAGTTAAAATCAAGAGCACTGGAAAGTTCCATTTATTTTCAGTTGTTCCTCTCTCTTTATCTCCAAAGGAGATATAATCCATGAATAGAGATGTGCAAATCACTAAAGCAGTTCAGGTATAACTACAAAGTGCAGAACACATTCCATAATTCTTCCTGGACCATCTCCTTGGTGGCAGCTAATTTGAAGAACATCTTTTCCTAACACAGTTCCTGGGAACTGTAGTTAAGGTCCAGTCTCCAGCAGAAAATGATGGTGCTGTGCCTACTTTAAAGAACAGCTTCCTCTTCTGTCCCTTCTCATTCCCCAAGCTAATTTATTTTCTCAGCGTTAAGGAAGAGGGAGGAGGAGGTAGAAACAGCAGTGATTTGGTTTACAGAGCTTTCTCTAACATCCAAATTTAAACACTCAAAAAGCAATCAGATTTTGAGTGTGAGGAGGATAGTAAGCAAGCATTTCTGCAAATAATTCTTACATTAACAGGAAGCCAATAGGGATATCCAAAACATTTACGAAAATTCCTGGTTTGTGTTTTGGACAATGAGAAATGTTACTCCTACTCACATCGTCAACTTTTTAAATGGCAAGGTAAACGTTTTCCCCCATTTTGGCAGCATCTTTCTGGATGAAGACATCTGGGGACATCTCCAAAGTTTGCACCCATTTTTCCCCCCTTTTGGCTTAATAAAACTACAGATTCAATACAGATTTTGGATTTTATTTGATGGCTGACTTGTCTGCTTCTGCTATTTTTGCATGGCCAGAGTGTAAACGTCAAATGCAAGACTTGTGATACAGTCCCTTATGACATTTATAGATGCATCTCAAAAATTGTCAGACACTTCCAATAAATACTGCCCTTTAGCTTTACTGTCATCACTGACCAATCGTTATTCATATTTACTAGGGCAGGCAGGGCAGGGCATAAATGTAATAAACATCACAGACAGTAAAAATGTAATCTGCAAAGTGGTCTTAAGTGTACTAGTCTTGTGACACAGCAATGCCTAAATCACTGCTCATAAATAGAAGATACTGTTCATGACCCTTTCAAAATAAATGCATATATTGTACAGGAAGAGCAGCACTGTATGCCAGATTTGAAAAAGTCCCCAGAATCAGAGTTTACATTATCATCCAACTGCACAGCACATGAACTATATTAGCTGACAAGAGGCACTTCTCAAACAGCTTGCATCATTTAACGAATTCCATTTAGCTGTGACAAGCACACATTTCAGACTCCCATTTTCTGCATTCTCACCCCTTTAAACTGGGCTTTTAGCCACATCTCTGTTTATTATCTTTCTTGAAGAGACCACATAATTCACTCATGGTAGCACCAAGCCTAATGTAGCAGTCTCTAGAGGTTACAGTTCTTGTAATTTACCAGGCAAACCAATCACAGCAACATTAATCCAATTTAGGAAACCATATCTATTCTCTGAACTAAAAACAATGTAGACCTTTTTTTGGAGAGGGTCTACATGTACTTTGGGTACATGCAGACTACTGGTGTTAACTGATAAAATACACACTGATTGAGATAGCTCCCATCTCCTTCCTATTCCTGAAGACAAGGGAAAGGACAGTATGGTTGTGGTAGTGTTTACCTGCCCTTAGAGGTCCCCCACCTGAGAAAGACACTGTGATAGTTGCACATGCAGTGTCACTGCCCAGGAAGAGAAGGAAGCACTGTCAACCTGCCCAAAAGAGAGCATTACACAGTAGTGTCACCCTAGTTCCCCCAGCCACAAGGGAGGAGGCACCCCCTACCTACCTACCCAACAACAGGAGGAAGATATGGCAGTGACACACACACACCACCTCCCCTAGAAGCGAGAGCTGGAGGCAGCTATAGTTCCTTCCACTGTCAGAGGCTGACTCTGCACAGAGCCAGCTGCTTCTTGGATGCCTGGCTCAAAAGGTCCTCAGGATCTGGTCCTATGGGAGAAATCTCTTGGAAAATTGCCCGTACTATGGATGTCAGCTAACACCATTCTGTTGCTTTTGAAAGATCCAGTGAAGCCTCTGTTGATCTCAGGGCCTTAATAAGCATGTGCAGGGAAGTCAATCTGCTAGGTATCTTGGTTCCAAAGCGTCTAGGGATTTATATCAACAACACAGCCAGGAACATGGCTCAGTAGGTAATAGGCAGACACTGATCCTTATGTGATTGCAAAACCCAACAGTGTGCATTAAGCTTTATTGGGCAAATACTCCCTAGTTAATCTCAAAAATCCCCCAATCATTTTTCATAAATAAAATATTTGTGACAATTATTACAAATAAGTCCTTATAAGCGCTTTTTGTCGTATTAATCCTGGGCAAAGACTGCTCTAATAAAATTAGACAAGCTAAACCAGAACTCCTACCAAGCATATTTGCCAATACTAGCTTAATGAATAAATTCAATAGGAAAAAAAGAACGTAGAAGAAAACAAGACAGTGATGTATTAGTCCATTGGCCACCTCGATATACATGACATCATCGGGTAAAAGAAAATCAGCTGGACTGTAAAACGATGTAAATTAAGTATTGTCACAGATGTATTTTAGTTTCAGCTCCAAATGCCAAGCTTCTTGGGTTTGACAAAGTATAACGGACCAATGGTTAAAATTTCACTTTCTGATCTTTCTTACTAAAAAAAATGCTGTGAAAGAAAGAAGGAAAATGGAGGGCATACTAGAAAGAGCTGTGATTTATATTTGCCCACGATTAACATCTGAAAAACCAATGTGCTTTCAAAGGTCCTTAGTTTGTCTTTTAACTCTGCACTAAGGAGAATAAAAACCATCCCCTCCTCCAATAAACACACCCTTCTCAATGCTTGAACATAGCAGATTTGATTATGCATGGAATAAATTGTATTCTCTATTTAATGGCAAGGTAATTTTCTGGAATAAACTCTTGAAAAGCTTGAATGAAAACAATTTAATACAGCACCTGGGACTCCTCAGCAATAACGGAATAATTTTCTAAGGAGGAAAAAAAAAGGACAAATTTGTTTTTGCAGTCTTCTAGGAATAACAGGAAAAATCTTTGCTGTCAATTACCAAATGTTCTAACCATTTATGTTGAAATTTTATTCAAAGCAGCAACATATTATGCTCAGGAGTAGATTCCATTTCCACTACCATTTAATTACGGAACAATAAGCTTCTACATGGAAATGCTCTGTCCACAGATAATGCTCCCATTTACTACCACATCAAGAACTCCATTTATGAACGTTAATAGAGCACTCTTTGCAAGTCATTTCCCAAGAAAACACAGCACAAGCCACATGAGCTATTAATATTATTATTATTGCTCTAGAGCAGGGCTGGGCAATGAATGGCCAAGTAGTTATGTGTGCCTCACAACTTTGTGACCCTGTCCCCTCTCATTCCTTAGTCTTCTATCTGTGAATTGTCACTTCTGGGAGCCTTCAGGAGTGATAATACACCTTTAAAGAGGTGAAAGGGTCTCTGGACTGCTGAATACCTACTGGTCATAGATCTCTAGCTATTTCCATTCCAATTCTCATGTTCTCTCTCTCTCTCCCCCTCTCTCTCCATCTCTCTTTTTCTCTGTGTATGTATATGTCTCCCTGAGTCTCCCACAAAGAGAAAATTGGCCCCTGGACTTGCCAAAGTTACTTACCCCAGGGTTTAGATTTTATGTGACTCTCTACTCTCCACAGATGATGGCCCACGAAAATAGCCCTCAACTACTAATGGTTTCCAGAGGATTACTGAATGTCCTGAGGGATTTTCCAGCCACTAGATAAGGTGATTCTTTTGAAACCTGCCTGATCTGTGGAACAAGGAGATGATCTGTGACGGGGATAGGGACCCTTGTGGCAACCTCTAATCCATTCCTCACAAAGGATGTTGGTGTGCAATTGACTTTGTCCTTCCTCTTGCTTTCACTGTGGGAGGTCACCTGGAATTTTGGAACTGGATCTCATCATTAGGCTGATGACATTTAAGTGACAGCAGGAAAGAAGAGACAGAGCTGAATGTTAAGAGGCAGAGCTGCCTCTTAAGTGACAGCAGGAAAGAAGAGACAGAGCTGAGAGGCAGCAGAAGTCTTGCTCTGTTCTCAGGACCCAGAATGAGATCAGATATCAGAAAAACAAATGGACAGCAAGCCCAAAAAATAAACCCAAGGTTCTGTTGGTCAGTAGGCAAGTCAATCCTGGACTGGGGTATAACCTGTTAAGGAGGTTTCACTTCCAATCCTCTGAAGGACTATATCCACAAATCAGGGCAACACCGCATCATACTTGGAGAGGAAACTGGCTACTGTGGCTAGAGTTGCCTTTGCCCAGCTTCAGCTGGCACACCAGCTACTCCCCTTTCTGGGGACAGTGGATTCAGCTATAGTGATCCATGCTTTAATTATTTCTAGTTTAGACTAATGTGACAAGAGCTCAACAGGCAAAAGGCAAGGCCCCTTAACCCATGGTTTGTGTCATCTCTTATTCCCTAATCTATCTCAGAGTTTAAACACTAAATAGGATTGGGTGCGGAGGGATTGCCTTTTGCCCACTGAGCTCTTAAGATGCCACACACACTGGGGACACAGAGAAGAAGGCTTGAGAACATGTGGCCCTTCAGATATTGATACATTTCAACAAACTTTTATTATTATTATTATTATTATTATTATTATTATTATTATTATTATTATTATTATTATTATTATTATTATTATTATTATTATTATTATTATTATTAATCTGCCTGAATGGAATACTCTCTCCCTGCCAGTAAAAGGACCAATGGGATCAACCTAATTTCCTATAGAAGGATGTTCCACAGAAAAGACCCTCTGAAGTCCTCACCATTATGCCAGTGGGGTCAAGAGATAGTTTCCCCTCAAACCTCTTAAAATGTGGGAAGGTTTTATATAGGAAGATACTGTCCTTCAATCAGCCATACATGGTTCCCTTTTGGGGAGAAAGAGAAGAGAAAAGAGAGATATTTTATATTACCTCTCAATATGCAGAGGCAAAGGTGGAGCAGTAGATACAATCCTGGTCTTCTTTCTGCACAGTATATGCTTGGAGGAAACATATGAATAAACCAATTGCTTTTCAAACAAGAGCAGACAAAAATGGTGATAGGGACATGGACACTCATGTAAGTCTTTAGCCAAAACAAGGTTCCTGATCACGAGAACTCTGTAAGCACATTCAGTCCAACAAAGCCATCTGCAGATCCCTTGAACATAGTATACTAGACCTTACAGGTCTGCAAAGGGCATTGGATCCACACTGAGTTGAATGTAGTTATGGACTATGTATCTCATAAGTATTGCTGATCATGGAAGCTCTGTAACCACATCCAGCCAAATACAGTTAGAAAGTCCTCCAAAGACACTGAGTATGCGAAGGTCCATGGTGCTGCTAGGTCTGTGACAACATCTGGGGGCACAGACTAAATCTTTCCATCCATTTACCTCCACATGCATGCAGGAAATCTCCAAATAGGCTTCTAATGCTTGTCTGTTTTCAGTCTGTCTATATTTATATCTGTATCTATAGCTATTGTTGTTGTTTAGTCGTTTAGTCGTGTCCGACTCTTCGTGACCCCATGGACCAGAGCACGCCTGGCCTTCCTGTCTTCCACTGCCTCCCGGAGTTGGGTCAAATTCATGTTGGTAGCTTCGATGACACTGTCCAACCATCTCGTCCTCTGTCGTCCCCTTCTCCTCTTGCCCTCACACTTTCCCAACATCAGGGGCTTTTCCAGGGAGTCTTCTCTTCTCATGAGATGGCCAAAGTACAGTATTGTCCTTCCAGTGAGCACTCAGGGTTGATTTCTTTCAGAATGGATAGGTTTGTTCTCCTTGCAGTCCAGGGGACTCTCAAGAGTCTCCTCCAGCACCACAATTCAAAAGCATCCATTCTGCGGCAGTCAGCCTTCTTTATGGTCCAGCTCTCACTTCCATACATCGCTACTGGAAAAACCATAGCTTTGACTATGCGGACCTTTGTTGGCAAGATGATGTCTCTGCTTTTTAAGATCCTGTCTAGGTTTGTCATCGCTTTCCTCCCAAAAAGCAGGCGTCTTTTAATTTCGTGGCTGCTGTCACCATCTGCAGTGATCATGGAGCCCAAGAAAGTAAAATCTGTCACTACCTCCATATCTTCCCCTTCTATTTGCCAGGAGGTGATGGGACCAGTGGCCATGATCTATAGCTATAGCTATATCTAAACTATGTCATTCTACAAATGCATTTCTTGTTCTTGAGCTTGCATCCTTTATTTTTGCAAATGCAGCCTTATTTGTCAAAGTTAGGACATATTATTTGTCTCCCACACAAACTTTTTAATCTCCGGTTACCCTGCAACTGAGTCATTGCTGGGTGTGAACGGAACTATGAATGCAATCTGAGCTGCCTGGAGTTTTGAGAGAGGAAGAAGGGATGGGACTAGATACTGCCTTTATATGCAATTAACTCAAAGGTTTTAAGGCAGGAAGGAGATGTTTTTCCTCTGCACTGATTGCTGTCTGCTCCTTCCAATGCTTAATTTCTAAAATGAAAAGTGCCAGGGCTTAATTGCCAAGAAGTTATGCTCCCTGCCTATAATATCTGTTCCTGATATATGAGTATGGGTATATTTGTAGAAGAGGGTGGGAGGCATTCTACATTTACTCAAGATGCTCTTTTTATTGATACTTAATGGTTAGTTACTTCTGGGGGGAGATTGGATTAAAATATTTGGAAGTAAACTTAACAAGTAAAGATGCTTGAGGAATTCAGCTTTATAATATAAACTGACCCAACCTGCATGTCTTGGACTCACATGCAGACTGAGTATTCGCTATCTTCTGATTGTTACACTTCCTAAATGTTTCAACACCGTTCTTAAAATTAAAGAAACAAAAGAAATGCATTTTGTATTTTGAGGCAGAAAGTAAATTCTATTTTGAGAGAGAAAATACAATTAAAAATGCATAGCTAAATAAAATAATGCACTCCAACATTCTATATACATTGAAATGGAAACCCATTCTGACAGATTTTAATATCAGTTATGCTGTAATTTAGAAACAGCAGTTTTTATTTGTCTGTATAAATCATATATTTTAAAGCAGTGGTTTCCAGCTTTGGATAATCCAGGTGTTCCTGGACTGTAACTCCCAAAAACCCCACCCACCACAGCTAGTAATGAAGGCTTCTGGGAATTGCAGTCCAATACCTGGGTTATCCAAGGTTGGGAACCACTGCTTTAAAGCATCTAAAATGTAATCCTCTGCAGTGGTGGGGTAGAATGAGAGATTCAACCCACACTGAAAATCATTTTATTCCATTTTTCTTCTGATGAGCAGAAGTTAGCAAATATGGCTTTCTTCTTCCCTGCTCTATCTTCCTGACATCCTTGTGAGGAAGGTCAGGTTGAGAAATACTATTTGGCCAAATGGGGAGATGTGTGTACACACATGCCAGTGCTTCTTTGTTTGCAGAACTGGCTGCTTAAATTGCAACCATAAAACAGCAACCGGACTCCTTACCTCCATCGAGGAGAGAAAAGCCTGGCGAACTGCCAAGAACTGCTGGACTTAATATCTAAGAGCAACTTTCCTGGCAAAAAAGCATCTTGTCATGTCCTTTTGGACTTTAAGTTTTGGACTTTAAGTTCTCCACACTGATACAATCCTGATGAAGTGGTGTTTAATCCACGAAAGCTTGGTTTATTGTGTGATGATTTTTAGTGGTCTATAAAGGTACTGCCTATTTTTGCATTTTGACTGACCTAAGTTTGGCTAGTTAGCTTAATGGCTCAGTGAGGATCTTCCAAGTCTTGACAGTTTAATGACTAGCTGTTAACACAGTGGTTCTTACAGAGGTAGAATATCCAGACAAGCAACCTTGTCACTATTATGGACATATCTGCAACAATGATATGTTGACTGTATTTTTCCGAAACTATGTCAGAACAACAATCTGGTTTCGTTTGTTGAGGAATTCAGGCAGTGGATAAGCACTGGAATACCCTCTGGGGGTATGATGTTTGGGTGCCTCAGAAAACCCCCTGCCTCCCTAATTTTTTTGAATCAGTACTTTCACCCCACAATGGGTATGAGGGAGATTTTTCAGTAAGTAAATAAACAAGAAGATTTTTCGCTTTCATTGCATTAATCCTCTCCAGAAGTCTTCAGTCAATTGAACTATGCTTCTGGGAATTTGACTTTCTTTCTCATTCACTGGAAACTGATCTTTTTGGTGCATGTCTTAGTGGCTAGGGGCTGTCAATTTGTTACATGCTGTCAAGTCACATTTGACTTACGGTGACTTGAATAGGGTTTTCAAGGTATATGATATGTGTAAGAAGAGGTTTCCCAAGTGCCTACCCGTGCCACCATGCAATCCATTTTTAAATATTGGGAGAAGATTTATAGAAGATCTATATATTTTAGTATATAGATTTTAAGTTTCAGTCGAACACTAAGTTGTCCTAAGGTGGAATTGCTATGGATAAAAGTTTGATTCACAAACAATTTTGCTATGTATTAAATAAATCATATGAGAAGCCAATTTACCCAACACTCTGAATTAACCACATCAGCTTGGCAATAAGAAATCACTATGGGCTGCTATTCAGCAGTAACTGCAGTGAAGTAAATTTGTGTCTCCAAGAAACTATAATAAACAAACAATTAAACAGAATAACTTTCACATTTCATTAAATAAAAGTTGCAATGGAAGTACTTACAACTGTGTCTCCAAGAAAAAACGATAAACAAATAAAAGATCACATTTCATTAAGTCGAAGTATATGAAATTTGCCCTGTTAATTTAGAAGTTTTGATTACAGTAAGAAAAGAAAATCAGAAGGAAACATGATAAGGAAATAAGGAAACATACTGAGAATTTGAGTCAGTTGTCACTTGGTAGGATATCCAGGTATGTTGCATTTACACTGGAGAGAAATATCTGATCTTAGTGCATCTTACTTCATAGGAACATCAATAACTATAAATATGAGATCATCTTACACATAAAAAATACAAGACGTGGGAAGTGCATCTAAATTAATTTGTTTTTGCAGACTGCCTCATCAGTTTAAATTTGCTGGAGAAATGCTTGTTATTATGAACAGCGGTTATCTGTGATGGAATTTCTAATGCATGAAGGATGAACCACCAGAAACCACTCAAATGTGGAGTTCTTCAGTCTGCATCTAAGCATTAGAAACAAAACTGTGGCTGAAGAAAGCTGGATTGCGTACAAATCTTCTGAATCACAATATTGTTTTACAACCTTATGGCTCAGGGACACTTCCAGTGGTCCTATGTCTACTTTACAGGGGACAGTCTTCTATTTGAAGTTGTCCTACCATAGGACAATTGCAAGTACTGTATCAAAGAACAGTCCTCTATCTCAATATAGTTTCAGTATCAAGAACCGTCCACTCCAATTCCTGCCTGTGCTAACAAATGACACTATGGTGAAAACTTTAAAACAAAATTGAATTTCCTCCTGTATATTCTTAGCACAATGGGGGATTTAATAGTATTAGACCATGATCAAACAATAGGTGATGAGGAGAGATAAAAGGAAGTTATTCTCCACATAGCACAAAATGTCACAATGACAACCAAATTAGATTACTTTAAGCAAATTCACAGGAGGGAAAGCAAATTACAGCTAGATGTTACAATGGCTATTATCCTTCTCTTCAGTGTCAGAAGTAATGAGGCTGTATCTCAATTCCTAAGGAACAAGAGAGGGAGGGTGCTGCTACATATGCTGTCTTGCCTTTGGTTGGCCATTGCAGGAAGCACATGCTGGATATAAGACAGGCCTTAGTTTTCATTTAACGGTACTCTTTTCATGCATTTATGGCAATATTTATCAGTCAGTTGAGCAGCATGTCAAACACAATACAGGTGCTGATTGGTACAGAATTTCAGCACCAAGTTAGACCTTGGCTCTAAGTGCTAGGGGCCCAGTGAGCACAGCTTGGTTTTGACTGCTGGGTTGTGGATTTCTACACATTGTTTTATCTTGCTCAATCATTCTTTAATTGTTTTAAATTGTTTAATATAATTCTATTGCATGCACCCTGCCCTGTGGGGACATGGGGCAGAATATAAAATGTGGCATAAATACCTTAATCAAATAAAAACAAGCAATGTAGCTGGTATTTCTACACCTTACTTGGAGAACCTGATTGAAGCAGATTTCAGAAAACTTGTCCACATAGAAAGGTTTCTGCCACACACATCAATTTATCAGTCCCTTGGTGACCAGCAGAGTACCAATTATATCTTTCTATTATATTATTCCAGCTTTTAATACATTTCAGGAAACATGATACTGAGAAGCAAGACACACTACATTATCTGCAGATGAGTCATTAAAAGTTTAGCTGCAAATACATGTAGCTGTGATTTCCTTCCATGTGATTTCCTTCCATACACCAAACAATCAGAAACTAGAGTAGCGTAACCTACATCTAAGCAACTATATTAAGAAATCAAATGAAAATAAAGTCTCTGCATCACCAATCAGTTTCAGTATAACATTTAACCAACTACTCCTTGTGGTATAAATCAAGTTAGTATCTTAATTCAATAGACTATGAATGTTGGCATCACGAAAGTGGGAAAACTGATAAGAAAATAAAGTATTGTGGTTGGATTCTGCTTGTTTCATATGGGTGACAGGGAACAGGATATATTATCTCCATCACAAGGTATTACCACCACCTAAACATTGTTTCTTTCATCTAAGAAACATTGAAAGAATCACTCTGGAATGAACCTAGGAGAACTGCATTCAAATCTCATCTCAGACAATGAGACACTGAGGAAACATGGGAACTGTCATCCTTAGTCACCTGCATGGAAACTGGGTATAAGAATGACCTCTGTAGCTTGTTTTTTGGGAAAGAGAGACAAGATGAAGGCTGAAGGACAAAGCCATTACCAAGTTTTCCCAGTTAGGAGAACAGTAGGTTTATCACTGTTCTAGAGCACCAAAAAGAAAGGAGAAAGCAGCTGTATGTCAGAGATATGATTAAATTTCTTTTTAAAATTGACAAAGAAACAAGAAGGATTCTAAAAACTGGTCTCCAGCAATGTTAACTAACATACTTAGGAAGGAACAACTTTTCCACACATTTGCATGTTTTTATTTAAGTTTCTAGATAGTGCCATCATTAGTATCTATTTATTTCTTTAAAATATTTATACCCCACTTCCAGGAGGCCCCATGGAAGCTAGTAATTTTTTGGGAAAGATAAGCAAGATGGAGGCTGAAAGAAAAAAAACATTCTCTTCCATGTTTGACAGGCTAGTAATTTAAAGCTGTAAATATCTGTATTTGTCAGTATACAGACAAAGCTAAAACTTGTTCTTCTCAAATTACTGTGATTTGGATCAGGCAAGAGGAGCAAATTTGTATTTTTGTTCCTGCTTGTAGACATAAAATTGTTCTTTGGGGGAGGGGGGAGGTCAAGCATGAGACAAACTTCTCTCCTAAAAATTGCTTAGTTTTTTTTTAAAGAATGTATTTGGGAACACTGTTTTCAGCCTCCATGTGAAATGTCTCAAGACAAGAGTTCTAAGAGTCAGGTAAAAGCAATTGCAGAATTTGTACTGGGGTGTGTTTGTGTGTGTGTACACTCAGTTGTTGACCTTACTTCTGAGTACCAGCACAACTGCTCTCTTGGCCATGACTAGAACTGTTGTCAGAGGGATATGGGGCACTGTGACATTTTGTGTCAGTATATTATATTAAAAAATATAAATAGCAGCAGCAACTACAATGGCAGACCAAAAAACAGTGCTTCTGAGGATGATTTTTGGATTCAGACAGGTCCTTACAGACACACTCCCACATCTACTGAATTGATCTTCCCATGTCAAAAATATATATATTACTTTCAGCCCCAATATATATGCTTCTGGACAGTACAGTAGTCACAAGTCATCAAAATGAATAGAATAGCTTTCTACCTCGATTTGTGTGGTATTATCATGTGTGTCATCAAGCAGCAGGTCTGTGAAGCCTCCAGGGTCTGAGGATTCCTGCCCCACGCTGGCCCTGTTGGTGTCCACCGACTTGAGAGATTCTGAATGCCGTTTCCATCTGTGGTTGTATTTGTAAGAGTTCACACGCACATTCTCTTCCACTTGAGGGATGCTCTGAACTATTTCATAAAGTGCACCTGTTTGATAAAGACATAAGAAAAATCCAAGGCTTTAAGTATTGAGATAAAGCAGACATCCAAACATTGTTTTTTTGATATTGATTAGTTATTCCTTTTTAGAGCAACAGACCATGCATGCCCTTTTCCAAGATACATCGTTCTATTCCCTCTCAACAACATACACACACAGAGAGAGGCAGCATTCCATGGCCATAGAGCATGTTCAGTCTTCACTGAACTGTTTTGGAAGAGTTCTTCCTTGCATCATTTTGGAAATGTAAGAATCTACACTGGGAGAATGAAGTTCCTGTTAGTACACTGGGCATCATGTATGAAGTTTTAGCCGCCCAGAGTAGACTTCGGTCTAGATGGGTGGGGTATAAATTTAATTAATAAATAAAATAATAGTGTCATCAAGCAGAAAATTAGCCTATGCTATTATACTAATAAATATTGTATTTATTCATCTGAAAATAATATGTACCTACATACAAATATACATCCCCCAATACATATCCATACACATAATGCCACATTTCCTACATCACACATACACATTCTATTTTTTGCATTTGAAATAGACTATGAGAGAAATATGCAAGACTGAAAGACAAAGTCTTCCTGCAGAAGGTAGAGTAGACTTGCCACTGTCATGCCTATATCCTGTCTATGGAAGCTCTGCCTGGGACAGGTGACTGTTCAGTAAATCACTGAATAAAGCATAAACCCCCAACTCTGAAATCATGGCAGGGAGTCAAAGAGGTAAACTGGTTAGCCTTGCACTCACCCAGTAATTAAAAAAAAAAACCTTTGAAGACATTTTCCCATGTCATACCACAAACAGTTTTTGGAACTATACAGTTCCAAAAGGAGTCTGCCATTTGGTAAAGAAAGTTAAAGACAAGGCTGTTATATGGGGGGTGGGGGTTGGGAAATAATGCAGCCCCTTTGCCAGCTTACACCATAAGCATGCCAGTAACAGTTCCACCATTCCTTGAGTGCTAGATTATGCATTCTTTTTTCATTTTGTCTACTTTTTCATTTATTCAATTAATATCTAATAATTCTCCCAAAAATAGGTCTCAAAACATGTTCTTATAAATAAAACAACTATAATTGAAACATAAAATCAGTCAAGGCATGAACAATTTAACTTCCTTATCACATACAGTATAGAGATAAAAATTTCAATCGGAAGCTTGGAAGTCTCCTTGGAGACAGACTTACAGCAGACTTCCTCACCCTTTTGCCTTCCAGGTTTGCTGGATCACCACATTCAGAATTATTGACTGGTTGATTTCTCTCATCACCTGAAGGAGCACTTTTTCTAGAAATACACGATATACATCTAGTTTGATCTTGAGGCCACGTTGGTTATCTTCTAATGTAGTCTTGAAGGGGTTTTGCAGAGGGGTTTTTTTTGAAAACATAGATGGAGACCACACTAGAAACACTACAAACACAGTGTCAACTGCACACAGGTTTAGCTGTTTATGGTTCCTTCACTCATTGTCAATACACACAGAAATAGTGTAAACAAGCATAGATGAGAGAGACCATCATTTCCTTGGCTTTTGATCTTGAGGTTGTTCATGTTAGTTCCTTAAATACTCAAAATAACAGCACCCAAGCAAAAAAAGGAAATGTCCACAGGTTTGAGAGAATCTTAAAGTTTGCAGAAATACAATGAATCCTAATGAGGGGAGACCACCCCCAAGTTCAGCGAGGAATGAACATGCTGTATGGTCATGCTGACTGCCTGTTGAGGGATGGAACAGAGTGATAGGAATCACTCTACAGCATTTTGTTGCACATGCCACTAGCAGGGCTGGCCCTACTGTTAGGTAGAATTATGTAGTCACTCTAGGTGGTAGATGCTAGTGTGGGCAGCAGCAGAAGCCCAGTAGTCTTTTTCCTCTGGAGTATCCTGACTATTTATCTCCCTTGCACGACAAAGTAGTGGATTTTGTGTAAGCTGCCCCACAAACTAGTCTGCTGCTTTCAGATATGGTGGGGGCCCTCAATCACATTCATTCATTCATTCATTCATTCATTCATTCATTCATTCATTCATTCAATTTTATTTTTATACCACCCATCTGGCTACCAAGGCCACTCTGAGCAGTTTACAAATGCAGTAATACAAAGCAATAAAACAGAAATAATCAACAACAACATAAAACAAAATGTGAAAGTAACTAAAATAAAATACATTAAAATAATAAAGGCATGGCAAAGGGTTGAGTGTATAGTTATTAAAAGCACTACTGTATCAGGGTGTTCTAAAGTCTGGGAAGGCCTGTGTAAATAACCATGTTATTAAAAATCTTTTGAAGGTTCCCAGTGAAGGGGTCAGGCTAATTTCGGGTGGGAGACTGTTCCAGAGTTGCGGAGTGACCGCCCGGCCTGAGAGGATCTTACAGGATGGGCAGATCTAGTCAGAAGGAGGCATTCTGCCAGATATCGAGGTCCTAAACCATTTAGGGCCTTGCAGGTTAACACCATCACCTTGAAGATGGCACGAAAACTGACAGGTAACCAGTGCAGGGCGGCCAGGGTGGGGGAAATACGTTGATGTCTCCTTACCCTACTCAGTAATCTGGCCGCTGAGTTCTAGACCTGCTGAAGTCTCCGTAACAGCCCCAAGGGCAGCCCCACATAGAGAGCATTACAATAGTCTAATATCGAGACTACCAGTGCATGAACCAGTGTGGTGAGGGACCCTGTGTCAACTGGGAAATCCGCCTTAGATGGAAATAGGCAGAATGGACCACAGACGCAATCTGAGATTCCATTCTGAGGTCCAAGAATACTTTGCGGAAAGAGTACCCCCCCCCCCAAAGAGAGGGAAGCATCAAGACCACAGACACTAGGGGCACCCACCCACAGTATTTCCATCTTGTCATTGGCAGTGCTTAAGTAATATTAAGTGCCAGCCTCACTGTGTTCTGTACATGGAATGGAGGGGATCATTATGTCCTTTGCCTCAGACAGATAAATGTCTTAGACTAGCCAAAAAGGGGTAAGTTATATGGAAGTAGGCGGAACTAGATAACGACAAATCAAAATTGGCAATGAACCCGATGAACCCAAGAACACTTTCTATTCCACAAAGTATAAAGTTTTTTTCTGAAGGTGCTACAAACTTCCTTTCTTTTTTGGTGGGAGGTGGAGGTTCTGTTAGAAGTGTCCTGAGCAAGATACAGCTCTAAAAAGAGTATTAGTGGATCTGAAAAAATGGGGAGGCATGCTAACTGGGCCTGCTGTGTGCAACAAGGCTTACTATCTGATTAAACACTTTATAAAGAGGTTTGTGGCTTGGCACAGGGAGCACAAGCCACAGGTAAACCGATTGCATTTAAGTTCTGTGAAAAAATGATTTGGTCTGACATTCCAGGAACACTGTATCTGCCTTTGTATGCCAGGCTCTGGAACCATAACGCCAGTTTGTGAGATAGCAGAAATTAGCACAGCAAGAAAGTTTTCCCCATTAACTTATTTTCTTTAGTGAGAATGCAACTAATGACCTCTGCTGATAGAAACAGAGTAGTCTTGCATGAAAGGAAAGTTTGCAGAAGACTTGAATGTTATCACCAAGATTTCAGAGTTTGCATTCTATCAGCATCATAAAGTCATTCAATCCAGCTAGAAATCAGCCAGATACTGCAAGGGCATCCCACAAATGGTTCAGTTGTAAGGTAACACATGCAGATTAGTAATAATATGCCTTGCAACTGATGTGGACAAAGGCAGTGCTTAAAAAATACTTCAAGCCTCTGCTGGAAATTAAAAGCACAGTGCCAAAGGCAGGTGGGTTGCACTGTTTATAATTCTTCCACTCACTGCCACACATGGGGAAACATACCACAAAGTTTTCCACAGCAAAGATTGCACTGTTTTGGAAGGAAGTGAGATTAGCAGCAAGGGGGTTTATAATGAACACATAATTAAGCCTGCGTTTTGCTCTAATGATTTTAGGAGTTGTCCTTGAGGTTTGCATCAAATTAGAAGCAAAAGTGATTAGGCTGGCAATCTTATTCCCCGCTTATGTTGAATTTAAATTTAAGACTATAGCTCTACTGGGTAGAAAGGTGGCAAGAGAGGAGAAGGAGTGGGAGGAGGAAGCAGAAGTCTGGACTAGCTCTATCGACTCTGAGAGCGGTCAGAATTAATGAATGGTTTGTTGGAGGCATTCAGGACCTTGCCAACAAAGACATCACCTTGCCAACAAAGGTCCGCATAGTCAAAGCTATGGTTTTTCCAGTAGTGTTGTATGGAAGTGAGAGCTGGACCATAAAGAGGGCTGACCGCCGAAGAATTGATGCTTTTGAATTGTGGTGCTGGAGGAGACTCTTGAGAGTCCCCTGGACTGCAAGGAGATCAAACGTATCCATTCTGAAGGAAATCAACCCTGAGTGCTCATTGGAAGGACAGATCCTGAAGCTGAGGCTTCAATACTTTGGCCATCTCATGAGAAGAGAAGACTCCCTGGAAAAGACCCTGATGTTGGGAAAGTGTGAAGGCAAGAGGAGAAGGGGACGACAGAGGACGAGATGGCTAGACAGTGTCACCGAAGCTACCAAGATGAATTTGACCAAACTCCGGGAGGCAGTGGAAGACAGGAGGGCCTGGCGTGCTCTGGTCCATGGGGTCACGAAGAGTCGGACACGACTTAACGACTAAACAACAACAAAAGTCTTATTCTGCCTCACAAGCATTTATGCCACGTTGCTTCCTGCAAAAAGAAAAATAGAAAATACGGTCTGTAGTCGAATATGAAAGAAGCCCATTTCATTTTACGCAGGTTGGAAACAGATTCTTAATCTCTTTTGCAGAGCTATCCTATCCATACCAAAGTCTTCATATAATAGGATGTATAAGATGAATGTGGACTTTAGTTGCATAAAACGAATTTTCCCTTTCATCCACACAAGGACCATGCATGTTTTGAAGGTAAGCTTCCGTGTAGAGCCCTCACTAGAGGACTTTCCTGTGTGTGCAAAAGAAGCTGTATGTCTTAGAATAAACTGTAGAACCCATAACTGGGGTGAGGTGGCTGGCTGGTGGGAAGGCAATGAAAGGTTGAAGTCTATTCCCAGTATATAGCAAGTCAGCATGACTACTATTTTTCTAAGAGGTTTCTGCATTCGTAGCCCTAATGGCTCTCTGGTGAAGAGAAATGGCTGCATGTCATTTTCAATGGGAGTATATGTACACAATCCCATTAACTGCCATGGCTCTGCTGCCTGGCATCCTAGGGAATTTAGAAGTGTCTGTTAGAGAGCCCTAGTGCAGCACAGAGTTCTAAATACTCAATAAACTACCAACCCCAAGATCCTATAGGATGGAGCCATGATGGTCAAAACTACATGAAACTGCTATAAATGTGCAGTGTAGATACCAGGGTTAAAATGCTTGTTTCATATCATTCACATTTCTACATGGAAAATAGCCCCATGTGGAAAAAGAGTACCGTCTAGAAAAGGGTTTTCACCCTTCCCACGGGCTGCTAGTAGAGCCTACATTTCAAAGGTTTACATCTAAAGCGAGTTTTATCTTGAGCAGAACTACTGAAGTCAATGGCACTAAATAAATCATGACTACTCCAATTGATTTCAGTGTGTCTGCTCTGATTAGGAGGACTATATTTGGATTCAACCATTTCCCTAAATGTTCACACAAGGCTTGGAATTTGGCAAGTGGGGAGACGTATTATATGGACAATTAGGCCTCATTTTGAGTACTGTATCCAGTTCTGGACACTGCACTTTAAGAAGGATGGCAACAAACTGGAGCAAGTTCGGAAGAGGGGAACAATGATGATCAGGGGAGTGGAAACCAAGTCCTCTGAGGAAAGACTGAAAGAACTGGGCATGTTTAGCCTTGAGAAAAGAAGTGATAGCACTTTTCAAATACTCGGAAAATAGTCATCCAGAGGAAGAGCAGGATCTGTTCTTTATCATCCCAAAGTGCAGGACATGTCATAATTGGCTCAAGAAAAACTTAACTGTTAGAGCAGTATGACAATGGAAACAATCATATCAGGAGGTGGGGAGTACTCCAATGTTGGAGGCATTCAAGAGAAAATTAGACAACCATCTGTCAGATCTACTTTGATTTCGATCTGTCCATTCAGCAGGTGGTTGGACTCAATGGCCTTATTAGGACCCTTCCAACTCCAGTATTCTATGATTCCATGAAGCATATGAAACTGACCAATGTTAGCTTAGAACATTGTCTCTCATTGAATGTCACCAGCATATCCCAAGAAAGATGCCTTTCCCATCACTTATATCCTGATCCTTCCTTTTAAAACTGAAACAAAATTAAAGATGCTGATGATTGAAACTGGGTCCATTTTCATGAAAAGCATTTGCTTTACCAGGGAAGTGTGCAGTCTGCATAAAAAGCTGTTCAACAAATGTGTAGCTTATATGAATTGTGCAACTGCTTTTTTTGTCCTATGTAACCTGATTAGAAACAACAGAGTGATTTCAGTTCCCCGGGAATGAACACAGAGCAGGGAGATCCAATGTCATCTTGTGGTTTTTGTGCATGATTATTGTAATAACCTAAGGCAAGAGTTGGTGGGTGTTAATATTTGTACACATGAGCCATTCAATATTCAGAATAAGAAAAACAGGCAAGTCGTTCACTTAATTTCTAGGCTGTACACTTTGGGGCAGCTATTCATGTTGTTAAATTGACTGTCCTTTGAAACTAGTGCTCGGAGACTCAACACCCATTGCAGGGCTTTAATAAAACTTACAGTATACACAAACCAACTCTATACCTTCAAGAGACAGTGTTGTTACAGTTTTTAACTTTATCAAGTTTGTGTTCAAATAAAACAAAGGGCTCTGAACAAAACAAAATCCTGAATAAGCTGCACAATTGAAATGCCTTCCTGAGTAATTTTTGCAAGGCACTAAAAAATAAACGATTGTTATTTGGGAAGGAGAAATGCCCAACAATGTGTTGCTGAAGGATGTAACATATAAACAACATTCACTTTTGTCTGAATTACTCTAGACTTCATGCACTAAAATCCTGAGCACACTGCTTACTGCCTGCTCCCCCCCCCCCCCTTTTACACTCATGAGGTTTCCCTCTTACTTTTCAATTTAGGCCAAATTATATGTTACAGATATTCCCTCGTTAGAGAGGAAAATCCATTAGTGTTCTAGAAGGAGGATTTTGGCAGACCTTTATGATGAGCTGTCACACTTAACAACTAAAGCTTGTGTTTACTTCCTGAGGTCCAATGGAAAAACCAGGGTGGAATTGATTTGAATCAAAGCCAACTGACCTCTCAAATTTTTTAAATTTAGTATAATGATTTTCTCTGACTAGCTAACACTAAATTTAAAACAATTCCATTAAAAAGCTGAAACCATAATATCTAAAGACAGCATAAAACAGCATAGTAAAGAATAAAACTAATACAGCAAAGCTAATGTACAGAATTATAGCAATTGACTGCTTCCCGAACTTTACTTTTTGGAATCACTTACTACTTAAGAAAAAGTGGAACCATCTAATCCTCCATTTAAATGCAAATTCTTGTTCTACTCCTGAGTGTTTTCCAGAGAATACTAATTTTACCTTACTTAAACACAGTGGACACAACACTTAGAAGATTTTTTCCAGTCAATTACGGATTATAAATACCTCTTCAAGATCAAGTTTCTATGTATAATAGAGCTTTGCAGTACAGACATGTCAGTTCTTCCTCAGGTTAGAAGCCAGCTGGTTTGGGTTTCTCAAGGTTGTCAAAAAACATAACCACACATGAAAAGGTGGGTGGGGGGGATACTTTTTGGTGCAGCTTTAGAACAAGTGATAGTGTTTGAAATGTAAGCACTCTTCGTTTTCAGTGAAAAGTTACCTAATTTTCAAAACTTACAATGAAAAGCAAAATAATACCTATTTTCCTCACTTCCAAATCAGATTTCTTTCGATTTAACCCAGATGAAATCAAAGAGCTGCCTTTTGTATAGTACAAAACCGTGCATGCATCAGCTGCACACAGAAAATCTGTGTTGAGCACATTAAAGACTCTGAAGTGCACAAAAAGATAAATGCATTATTTTCCCTTCCTCATGTTACCATTTTGATTTTACCTTGAGCTCTAATGAAGACTATCTGTATTATCAATGTAAAAAGAATCAAATGCTTAACAAATGCATGGACACAAGTTACAATGCAGGTCAGTTAGCCTTCTTATAATGGATCCTAAAGATAGCTGAATATATTTTGCTGTCTGAAGTGAAAAAACAAAATGGCACCTCTCATTCTATATACAAAAGTGGTTAGGTAGTTGAACCGTACTTCAGTACTGTTTGTTGATGGGCTGTATGCTCCACCAAGAGATCAAATGACCTTTGGGTGCTCATGGTAGCTAAACAGCACCTCAAACACTTCACTGCCACTGGCTGCTTCCAATCCTCTGAAGCAACTGCCTTACTGTAGCTAATGGAAGGGATGTCCCAGGCCAGATACAGTATACTGAGTGCTCTTCTTCAGAATTATCATTCACCTTCTTTTCTTTTCGAAAGGTAGTTAAGATACACATGGAAATTGTTTTCCTGTTGAGTCAGACATGTTGGCCCTTCTAACTCAGCATTGCATCCAGCTAAACAGACTCTCAGCATTCATAATTAGGAACAGTCCCAGAGATCTGAAAGGTAAAAACTCTAGACCTTGGAGGTTGTATTTTCCTCCACTATCTTTTTTTTTAACCTGAAAGAGCCCTTGTAGTCTCTAGAATCAATTTCATGTGTTCTCTCGTCCAGCATGTTTTTAAACTGCTGGATATTTTTTTTTCAAAACCAAAAATTATTTCTGGTCACCTCCAAAACCCAAGCAAAACATGGTAAAATTGCCCCCACATCTCTCAGGGTTGAAAGGCTTTTTTTGTGTGTATAAAAAAAAACAAAACTGGAATATTGGGAGTATGGGGTCACATTTGGGGCTGTGGAAGCTGTGCGTAGCCTATATGTTGCACTTTGTCCACCTGGATCTAGGGATTTATCTTGTGGTTTCACCCTGTCTAGTGACTATCTGCATAACATGCTCTGCCTCTGAACTTGGTCCTAAAGAAGTGATTCCCAACCTTGGGTCCCCAGATATTCTTGGATTACAACTCCTAGAAATCCTGGCCAGCAAAGCTAGTGGTGAAGGCTTCTGGGAGTGTTAGTCCAAGAATATCAGGGGAACTAATGGGAACTCCTCTTAGTCATATAAATAACAACCAACATTTTTTTCTGAATAAATATTTTTGTAAGATATCACTGGAATAACTATTAAAACTACAATCAATAGCAAACGTAAGGGGGAAGAAAGATGACTATAAAACAAGCCTCAACAATGTGAACATATACATGGGTGACCAACCAAGTTGATATGGCCCACTCGCTATATACAAGGGGGTGCTGATAAGTATTGAGCCTTTCCCAGAAAAAAATTGAGCTACGAAGCTATAAATTGCAGGGTCTATTGGCCAATTTGTCTGTATTCAATGGTGCAAAAATCAACTACCTATGGTTTTAACTTATCTTTCATTTTCAGCTCCAAAGTGAACATGGCAGCACCTCCAGAAAAGTTCAATGTGGAAGAGCATAGGACCATAATCAAGTTCCTATTTCTCCAAGGGAAAGGTGCAAAGGAGATCCATGATGAAATGTCACAAACTATGGGTGACAGTGGCCCTTCATATGCAACAGTTAAACATTGGGTTGTCAATTTTAAAACTGGCCATTTCAGTGTTGATAGTGAGAAACCCAGTGGAAGGCCTGTTTCTGTCTCTGTGCCTGCAAATGTGAAAGCCATCCATGACATGATCATGGAGGACCGCCGAATATCAGCCAAAAGTATTGCTATATATCTGAGAATATAACGTGAGAGAGCTGGTGCCATTTTCCACAATGACTTGGAAATGAGAAAGCTGGCAGCAAAGTGGATCCCCAAACTTTTGACAACCGAACAAAAGAGGAAACGTGTGGAGTCATCGGTGGCTGTTTTGGAACATTTTGCAAGAAATGAGTCAGATTTCCTGGGCAAACTGGTAACTGGTGATGAGACATGGATCTACTGTTATGATCCTGAGAAAAAGGAACAGTCTAAGGAATGAAGGCACAGTGGTTCCCCCAGGCCAAAGAAGTTCCGAGTGCAAAGGTTAGTGCAGAAGCAAATGGCAACAGTTTTTTGGGTTAAGAAGGGAGTTCTGCTGGTGGACTACTTCCAACAGGGTTCAACCATCAATGCAAAATATTACTGTGCTTTATTGACGAAGTTGAGGCAAAACATCAAGGAAAAACGTCGAGGAAAGCTCTCCAAAGGTGTCATCCTGTTGCATGACAATGCCTCGTCACACACTGCAGGTGAAACAATGGCAAAACTGACGTCCTTAGGCTTTCAAGTGATGTCCCATCCACCCTATTCTCCTGACCTGGCTCCTTCTGACTATTATCTGTTCCCCAAACTCAAAAAACACCTAAAGGGACAACGATTTGGGAGTGTTCTGGAGGCAACTAATGCTGCAAATGAGTGGTTACACCAGCAGTCGGAAGAATTTTATTTGCAGGGACTTAAGAAGCTGCAGGACAGATGTCGCAAGTGCATTGACTTCCTGGGGGAATATGTAGAATAGTGTGGCAGTTACAGCTTCCTAGCTCAATTTTTTCTGGGAAAGGCTCAATACTTATCAGCACCACCCACAGGTTGCCAGAGATTTGATTACAGCCACCCCATTTTTTTCAGTGCTAGGCAAGCTTAAGAAATGGTGAACTCCAGACAGTTTCAAGACACGATTGGTCTGTTGTCTTAGTCTTGGCGAGCCATACTTGAGGACAAAGGAAGCTGTTTATAACAAATGAGCCTATTGTTCCATTTTGCTCAGTTTGGTCTCTCTAGGGTTTTAGAAAGAAGTCCTTTTATCTACCTACATGGAGCATCTGAGGGCTAAGACTGGGACCTTCATCCCATGCAAAGCATGTGTTCAACCCACACCCCTTCCCCTCCTTAATACGCTCTGCTTTTTAATTCAAAGCCATCTGGATGGTAGGTAAGAAACATTTCTGCAAGCAAGTTGGTTCTCTCCCCTGCCCCCAACCTCAACCCTTTTGCCATTTTCATACTCTGAAATCAAAGGAGAAAGATAATAAGAAATTACCAACAGTGGATCTCTGGAGTTCAAAATTAAATAGGGTATTTGTGAACAATAAGATAGAGAAAACTTCAGACATTGAACATTTTCCATCCTATTTGTTACAGTCAAAACAAATTAGCCATTACTATTCAGCATGCATAGTAATTTGGAAGGATAAACATATTGGTTGGGAAGTGGTCTGCTTTATTGGAAGGTTAAAATTAGCTTGCTAGTGTGTTTATGTCTAATTGTTTCCACCAAAGTTTGCCTTTCTAACAAGCACACTACAATGCTAACCTGACAGATATTACCTTTCTGTCAAAATAAGAACACAGTCAAACACTTCCTTCATCTCATCCAGCTTCAGTGAAGGCAAATTATCAACCAAGCAGAAAGACAGTGAACATTTAAAACAGCCTGGCAATTGTCTGGTTTACATGGCCTTCTTTTTCTCCTTTTTGCCAAGGCCTCAACCCACAGACTGGCTGACAGCCCATCTACAGCCACAGAAGCCACTGTCACGTTCGGAAAAAAACCCTCTCTTCATCTTGTGGTAAAGAATGAATTCTAGACTCATCTGATTTGTTGAGTTCTATGGAAATACACTTAGCTTTATTACATGGCATCCACTGCGGAATGGGGAGTGGGGGGAACCACATTTCTGAACAGGTAGCTTCCTAATTTCTTCTGATGAGAGAGAACAGCCTCAAGGCAACCAGACGAGAACCATTTGTAAAGAGAGACTTGTCTATTTACTTATTTTATTTCAGAAGACAGAGTTGACAGCTTTTCTTTCTGGTCGTCTGTATTCCACCTACAACTAGAGCCTGGACAGGTTACTCAACTCTATTTCCCAGTACGTATTATTCAACCAGCATGGGCAGCAACCAGGGGATCCTGAAAACTGTATCCCATTTACTTTTTCAAGCACTGTGCACCACCTTCAGAATCTTGTGGCACCTCAAATATTAGCACATTTTATTTGGCATAAGCATTTGTGGCTTGCAGCCTACTTCAGCAGATGCAATGTGCTGCAGTTCATGGAAATTTCTGTCAAATAAAACATGCTGATCTTTAAGATTTCACAACATTTTTCTTCGATGTTTTTGCTGCAACAGATGAGCATGAACACCTTGATGGGAATTTCACTAACATAAGAAAGTAAGTGCTGGCACAAACATTACTTAAAATACAGTATTTGGAAGGCTACTAGTTTCTCGGAACTGCAGCTAATTGAAAGGTCCACATATATTATGTATACGTACAAGGCTGAGTGCATTCTTATTCTTAACTCCCTCTTGAGTGAAATCTGCAGTGGGCAAGAAGACCATGTGGCTCATTTTCTATTTAAAACTTTAGAAAACTATTCAAAAGTATAGCTGTCTTACTGCTAAACAAGAGTCAATTAACTGTATGATCAAAAAATTGATTCATGCACAAATTTGCATGTGCATGAAAGCAGGGGTGCAAAATTTCCTGGATCATGGGGTGGGAAACATCCCTCGCCCCCTAAAAAAAAAAAACAGCCAGGAGAATCTGTGAGCTTTCCAAAATGTAGCTTGGGGTGAACATGGCTATTTGAAATATCTTCCTTAAATGCTCTTGGTAGGCTCAGAGTGTGGTCTCTGTTGTCAGACAGAAGACTGCCTCGGCAAAGCCCAAAATCCACTGAAAAGTTGAATGAAAAAGCATTTAAGCTGACGACAGTAATTGATGAAAGGAATGAATCTCCAGCTGCCGGTTTCATTCAGTGTTGACTCATTCTGCTCCAAACTCCCAGTATCTTCTTTGTCTGAGTCTTCAAACAGCTTCTCCTAGTTCAGCCTTTCCTATTTAGGCAGTGTATGGCATCAAGTACCACAGACTACTTCCAGCAATATGAATGCTGCCAACAACATTTGGTTTAAGCAGAGTGCTAATACACATTCACTCTTTTTCCATCAGTGGTCAACCATAGGGTCACCACTTCCTCCCACTCAAAAATTAGCGACATAAAAACAACACTGTTACAATTCCATTCTTGATGGGTTACACTCAAAGGCAGGCTCCCATATGTAATATACTTTATTATTATATGCTGGTTAAATGATACCCTGGAGCAATTTTGAACATCTGTTTAAGTTACTTTTGCTTCCATGAACCCTGTCCTCCACTTAATCCTATGGAGAAAAATCTTACAGGAAAAAAAGCACATCTCATATAAATATGTACAGGCAGAGGGAAAATATAGGTATCTGTGTTTTTTCTCTCCACATCTCTGGTGATGAGGGGTGGAGATACCATGCATATAATTACAATGAATGCTGTAAAACTTGGAAAAGTTGCATTTTTAGATTGCAGATCCCAGAATTCATCAAGAAGCATGCTCACTGGATATCCTGACTAGGGAATTCTGGGAGTTCCAAGTGACATCTCCAAGTTCTGAAATATTATATTGTGGCTGTTCACCAACAGGGAGGGCAACCTCCCATCATGAAATGTTGAGCCTTCCATGGTTGTATCTTGCCTTCGGTGCCAACTTCCTTTTCCCTCAGCTCTCATAGAAAAAGAGAACATCCATTTTAGTGTTGCTGAGGCTAAGCAGGACTAGATCTGTTTGGAAAAGCTGGATGGGAACACCATGTTTGTGTAATAATTTTTCTTTATAGAGATTGTAATAACTAAGTACCAGTTTATGAAAGCAACTTGTGGTCTGGCTCCAGCCACATTTCTGTGGTATTATGTCAATCTGCAGACTGGACTCCTCTGGGGTAGATGCTGGGCACTGGTCCTGTGACTAGTGGTAGGGAGAACTCAAACAAAGAAGTAATCATCATCTTCATCAATCATAATCTGTGGATGTTTAGCTTGGAAAAGAGGAGACACGATAGAAGCATAAGCAATTATGCCTGGCTTGGAGAAAGCCAAGAGGGAGAAACACCCACCCACCCCAATTCTCTAATATTACTAGAATCTATTGAATACCATCTAGTGTTGATGCACATATACTACCTCCAGTACTACAGGCTTCTATATATCAATAGCTGAGTAACAGTGACGCTGCAGTTGCCCTCCTGTCCTGTTTGTGGGGTTCCCACAGGCAACATGTCAGTCACTCTGTAAAGAAAACACTGGTCATTGATCAGATCCAGCACGGATCTTGTTATGTTCTTCTTATCATCATCCAAATGAAGGGATAAAGGCATGAATATTCATGGAGACATATGTGACCATTTGTCCCTTGCAGCCCTCTTCTGGACCAGTGGCACTTTCTGAACCATTTTAAAAATCTAAATAGGAAATCAGTAGAGCATGAATAATTGTAGCCATGTTATCTCCATCCATTTAATGTTGCGGTAAGCATCCTGGCCACAGCTGATAAAAATAACTCCAAGTAACAGAGATCACTTGAGAGGTTAATTACAGCATTGGATCAATAAGCATTCCTGAAATGGGCTTCTGATCCTTCAGGAGGAGAGCAATCCCATATTTTAAAAAAGGCTGAAAACCATTTACGTCAGTAGAGGATTCAGTAGCTAACAGTACCTCTGGATGATCTGGTCAGAGTCTTTAGCCAGTCCCTTAGTTTACCCAAGCACTCGGTGAAAGTCCTGGCAAGAATTATAATCTATCAGTCTACATAATCATTAAAAAGGCCATCCAACTAGTTCTGTGTGACTAAGAAAAAATTAGCTGGTGTTTTGCTTTGTTCAGAAGACTGCAATCTATGACGCCAGATACTGAATCGGCTTTGAACTTGAGAACTGGAAAGCAGCTTGTGACACGGTTTGATGGTTTGTGGCTGAAAGATTAAAAAAAAGAAAGAAAAAGGCAATGATCCTACTGGACAAGCCTGAATGGTTCTTTGGACACTTAAGGAAGAGGTAAGAAAATGTGTTTAGTAATGCTAAACCTCTCTCCCTGCCTCAAATTAGATCATAGCTCCAGCTAGAAACATAAAAGAGGACAAAGCAGAGTTTAAAGTGGTCAGTTACCTTTATACCATACAATGGAATTTCTAATTATATACACCCCTATCATCTCCTTTAGGTACTGAAATTAGAGTCAGTAATGAACCTAATTTGCACCTGGCCAAGGCTCTTACAGTAACTGATTATACACAGATGCCAGTTCTTCAAAAGGAAATTTTACAACCACCTGTTTTCAATTTCAGGACTGACACTTTTGTGCTTCTAGAGCCTCCTGGCATACTATGTGTATATGTTGTGCCATCTGTTTGGTGCATCTTCCATGTTCAATCTATTGCTTACAATCCATAGTCACCAAAATCAAACTTTGATCATGGTTTTTATGCAGATGTTCTGTTTCAAGACAAGCGAATTTCAGAGGCAACATCGAAGATGGCAGGCTTCAGGCAAAAACAGCAATTTAGGCAAAGGCACTTCAGAAAGGCTATCTGGATTGAAGCCAACAGAGTCCTACCAGAGAGCACAGAGTCAGGAAAAGGTGTTCCAAGAACAGAGGCAAAAACAGGCCAAATAGGCAGAGTCAAATAAAAGAATAACCAGTCAAGCAAGGGCAAACTGAAGGCAGGAGGAGGCTCTGTCCAGTTTCAGGCACAAAAGGGTTCCATATGAACAGCAATCAGTGAGTTCAAATAGGTGACATGATGCGGAGCCATTGCTAGATGTTATTTCCAATAACAACTGTTTCTGCTTAAGAGTGAGGGTTTCAAAGCTAAGCTCCTTGAGCATCACACAAGACTCAGCTTACTTTGTCAAGACGTTTCCCTGGGAGGAGGCCCCTCCTTCTGAAGAAGCTGCTGCTCCTAGGGAATCCTCCTTAGCAAATTAATATTCATTTGGTAGCTGCCAACCTCCCCTGTGCTTCTTCTGTCTGTCAATGATGTTTGGAAAGGACACTGCTGGAGATGTAAAATTTATGGGCATTCTGAAGCCATTAGGAAAGGATGATTTGGGGATAATTGAGACATAAAAATACAAATATGTATTTTCATATTATATCTAAATTTATTTTGTTTTTTCCTCCTTGATATGCCTTGATATTAGAGGATGGATATCATCATGGCTATTCTGACTTGATGAATGCTGGATTTCTAAATACTCATATTGTTTATTGCTTTAGAAACACAAAAGTCTTAACTCATAACTTTCTTTGGATATGATATTGTACTAAATGGCACATTTATGGATTTTAAAGATCTAAAAGCCTTAGTTTCATGCAAGAAAAATTTTCAATGCACCTTACATTGAAGAGGGAACTGCAAATTGCTGCACTTTATTCACTGCAAGTAATGAACAACTCCATCCTCCAGTATGTTCCTTTCATGAAGATGGCATCACTCACAAGTTCATCTTCAATTTTAGTGCTGCATATTATCTTAGAACTGTAGAACTGGAAGGGACCCTTTGGATGATCCAGTCCAGCCCCTGTCAAGGAGGTACTGTGGGGAATCAAATTCTCAACTTCTGGCTTCGCAGCCAGATACCTAAACCACTGAGCTATATATCTACACAACACACTGAAATTACTGCTCTTCAATTCTATATACTGTTTTACATAAGAACATAAGAGCCCTGCTGGATCAGGCCAAGGTCCCACCTAGTCCAGCTTCCTGTATCTCACAGTAGACCCACCAGATGCCTCTGGGAGCAAACGAGACAACTAGATACCTGTCTCCTGATCCACTCCCCTGCATCTGGCATTTTGAGGTACCTTCCTTTTAATCCCATATTATGAACATACAAATGTTCATATTGTGGGATTCTAAAATATTGTGTTAAAAATAATCTTGCTTGTTTCAAAAGAGGAAGTATGTCATGGGACTGTTTTTCCACTGGAAAAATTGAAAATTTGTCCTTGGAAAAAACTGTTCCTGCCGCCTTAATTTTCCATATTTTTTTTCACCCTGTAGGACTTCACATGTAGGACTTCTAGACCCCACCTCATCCTCTGACTTTATCAGCTGTGGTCAATATGCCCATATGTAATCTGTAAGCTGCAACATTCACCCTCCTGCCTTAAACAAGGAGAGTAAAGGTGAGGTTATGAATATTCCTATTCATAACCTCACCTTTACTCTCCTTGACCTTCTCTATTCCTAACAGTCAAGGGCAGACATGGGTTACAAGGGGATAAACCAACAGAAAACATTACTTGAAAACATAATATAATCTTTGCTTATTCCAGTCTCAAATGTACCAGCACTTTTATTTGAGAAATAAGAAAGAATATGTCTTAATCTTGAGTCATAAGAAACAGCATGTCTTAATTTTGAAACTAATTCTAACTCTGTCAATCAACAGCATTATTACACAGCATCCATCAACTCAGCAGTCAACTGTGGGAAAATGATAATTAGATTATCAAGCAAATAAGGTCTATCCCTTGGGGGCTTAGTATATATTAAAATGACACCACCTCTGGTCTATAATTATGTTGCACTGAAGGGAACTAAGTTACCATTAGACACTATTAAACTGAAATCAAATTTCATGGACTATGGCACATACTAAATTGGTTACTTGCATAACCTAAGGCATGTGTTTTAATGTATTGCCTCTAATGAGTTGTAAATATGTGCAGATACTTGGCTGGGAAAATATGGAATAAATTATATGCTTAACTTCCATACTATGGAACTCAGTTGAAAACAATACCAAATATAGTACAGACGGGGAAAACCCTGACAAATGTGAAAGGAGGTATACAGTTTTAAATTGCATCAGCAATATATCTTAATATAGGGGAAAGTAGATTTACATGTTTTTTGTTTATTTAGTCCAATAGTAGACACCACATGGCTCTTGGCTTTTTATGTGGCTCCAGATCCCATCCATTTGTCTCCACTGGTATGGAGCAGCAACATGGCAGAAAACCGACCCCCACCACCTTCTTCCCTTCCTTTTATAAGGGAAGGAGATGCTCTGCCCTGAAGACTGGAAGGACTCTATGGTACAGGAAGTCATTCTGGCACCATCCTGCATTACAAAGAGCTGTCACAGTTGGACCTCTCAGTCCCAGCATGCCTTGTGGAAGAGTTAGCCCTGCTGATGAAGTCTGCCACAGAAGCCAATATAACAGGTATTCAAACTGACAAAAATGCTGTCACCTCTATGGTGTAAGTCAGATAGTTTTACTGTGAAGTAAGATACTATTTAACTTTTAATTTTTATGGAGACTGAGCAAGCAGAGACAAGGGTTTAATTATAGCAGGACAGAAACTGGTTTACTATGGAAGAAAAAAACTCCTAGGAATTTACCTGCTAGAAGCATCAGTTACAAAAAAAGCCCACAAATAATACTTGATCTAAGAAATTTCAGGTGTTCTAATTATGTTCTGAAAAGGTAATAGGCTTTGCTGCCTGAGACATTTTTAGTTTTCTCACATTACTTCTGGGGAGGCAGACTTTCAAGCTGACACATAATAATACATTTCTTCTCCTGATGAAGTTAGAGAATGTTATCCATCTGCTGCAACTACTGCTTTACATTTCTGAAGGGAAGCATATTTGAAACCCATCTGTTTGCCAGAGGATTTAGAGCCAGTAGGAGGTTGCTTCTAACTCAATAAGGGAAGTCATGACCTTGAGTTTACAAGAGCCAAGGAGGGCTGTTAATGATAGGACATTTTGGAGGTCACTCATTCATAGGTCACCAATAAAATCGGAGGTAAAATTTGACAACACACAATAACAATAGCTTCTGGCTATTGGTCCTTTCGCTGCTGCTCTTGGTCAGCTGTGTCACCTCCTCAACCTTTGGCTTGTGTGCTCCCCTTGCTGCTGTTGCTGTTTTTCCACTTACTCACTGTATTGGATACAGATGCATCACAGAAATTGATGGAAGAAGCGTGAGCAGCAGTTCCTTGTGCTCCGCTTCTTCAGACAGAGAGCTAAGAAGAGCACAGAGAGAGCTGAACATTCAATCCATCTGCCTGGATCAACTATGCTGAACACTGTAGCCATTGGAGGCAGATACAGTAGAGGGTTAATGTAACTGTTAGTGGGGGTGTGTGTTACATGTTCAAAGATGGACAGCCATATCTTTCTTTTTCTGTTTCCACCAAGTCTAGGAGCTGCTTCAGGTGAAACCTAACACCATTCCGGTAAGCCCCACTAGAATGTCCACAGAATCTTTCTCCTCCGTTACATCTCAAGACAACACAACTGACTAAATAACTTTTGAGATCAAGCCTTTTCCATGCCACCACCTCTTTCCTCCTAATGAAGAGATCTACGGATGTTAAAAGCTTGTACCCATATCTGTGTCTTTTTGGTTGGGTTAATAAACTAGCAACCTTAATAAGGATTTTGAAATTGGTAATTGTTAAGGTTCGCTTGTGATCAGGATGTATTAAAACCAATGATTATTTTTTAAAAATTAAAAAATAGAATTTTTTATTTAAATCAGTTTTTTTAATCAAAATTGTTTTAATGAAATGCTTTTGGAGGAAAAATCTATCTAAAGATAGTTTTCTACTTAAGATACATTATAGTTCAAAGATTATTTAGCAAGAAAAAGAGCTTAGTTAAGTAGCATGAGGCTGTATATTTACATTTTTTGTAAACTAGTTCAATTAATCCAGATTATGCAAGATGAGATAACATGCACTTTTTCACAGTAAAAATGGTATAAAATAAACAAAGTTCAGGAAACGCCCTTAATCTCATTGTTTTTCTGCAAATCTATGTACAAACACCTAACACATTACTTTAACTGCTAGGTTTGAAGATTGTTTGAAGTGAAATACATCTGTACCAGGCTCTACGTGTGAGGAGGGAGGGGCAAGCAGTAAAAATGAAAGTGAAACCTTCTGAGCCGCTTGCCTATCTTGGGATCTTTGTGCACATAGCTTGAAGTTCTTCATCTGGTTGCAAATATTAAAGACTATAACGACCAGCAAGAATGAGTCTGTTTACATTTAAAAATCACAATTTAAATAGACTCTTACTGACTAATGATTTAAATGATGATTTAAATCGTGATTAAAAATGACTTGATTTAAATCAAATCCACCCTGTTTGTTATTCTAATTTATTGTTTGATTAATATTTTAATAATTGTTTTCCTCAGTTTAATAGGACGATTGTTTTATTCATTAGGAGAACTATCTGAATGCATCTTAACTTTAGGCTGTTAATTGCTTACTCATTAGTAGTATGGGAAAGGAAAAGAAGCTAAATTGTGCAAATAGGAGCTACAAATTATTTGACAGCATGAAATAGTGACAGTTATAATGTTAAAACAGTATCATCATGGTTTCTTGAAGATTCTAACTACGTTGTCTTTTGAAATGAATAATCTAAAACAGAGTATTGAACAAAGATTAAATGTTTTGATGGAAACAGTAAGAAGACTGTGAAAATGACCCTGAATCCAGAATGGGAAAACACATAGCACTGTCCAGTATGAAAAGAATGAGAATACTACAGCAGAAAAACAGACATTTTAAGATAAAAGATCAAGCGTTAGTACTGATTAACAATGATTAATATTTCAGATCAAATTGAAATACTCAGACAATAGAAGTTGTAAGGCAAAATTAATTATAACAAAAAAAAATAAACTTTAGAAGGGAATGAACAAATGTTCAATTATACTGGAAGTCAGAATCATAAAATCATAGAATGATTGAGTTGGAAGGGACCTATAAGGTCATAGAGGCCAACCCCTGCTCAATGCAAGTTGTATTGCTACTCTCTCTAAAGCAGTGATTAACAAAGGACTCACACTAACGCAGGCCAGGATTAATTCTGAACTGTTCTGCTCTCCCTCCTCTAGGTTTTGCTAAACCCAGCCTGATGAAGAATTCTGAAGGATTCATAAACTTGCTGCTGCTTCTTTTTTTGGTGGCTCAATAAAATTACTACCCAACTCTGCTTTTTTTCCTTTTACTTACAGATCACGCCACTATGTTTCTATTTTATTTGCAAAAGAGCTTTTAGACTGTTCCATTGCATGTCCATATTTCTGTTGTTTTACTGAACATGTACACTATCCTGATGACTTCTATCCTACACTTTACCTGGATGGGTAACATCATTCATCTCCAGCATTATGTCCTTTCATATGATTTTAGACACACTACTATTTCACAACTACCTGGTGAGGTAGATGAGGCTAGGAAAGAGTTATGGTCTCTAGGTTACCCAATGAAGTTTCATAGATCAGTAGAGACCTGAACCTGGTTCTCCCAATCTCCATACAACACCGTGCTGGCTTTCACACAAAAAGGCAACCTCCCTGTCTGAACAAAGAAATATCTAAAATTTGTAAAATAATCAGAGAAAATAATATTCAGTTGCTGGGTTACTTTAACTCTCTGAACAAAAACAAAAGAAAAATAAAGAAGACAAAAATGTTGTGGCACCTTGCAGACTAACTGCTATATTTTAATGTGATGTCTCATGGACAAGTCCACTTCCTCGGACTACTTCCTCAGACTAACATGGCTACCTTTTCTAATATCTGAACAAAGATGGTGACAGGAATTTGATTCTGCACCCTTGATGGTATTGGTGGATAACACCACTTCTCAAGCTAGTCCTCTAAGCGGCAGGTTTCCATTTTGGGGATGAAGGAACTATACTTCCCACAGCTGTAGACATCTGGCCAAGAAAAATTCTGAAGTCTTCCACGTCTTGCTCCCATCCAGGTTTTGCTAGGGCTGATAAAGAATTCTGAGTACCCAAAAGCTCATTCTCCTTCCTTCATTCCCTCCTTTGTGGTATGTACTGTAGCAAAATAAAAGCATTACCTAACTCGTTTTTAATTAAACTTTTCTCTTTCTCTCTCCCTCTTTTTCTGTATGCCTTACTTTTGAAGACCAGTTGTTTACTAGTTCAGGGCAGAAATTGAAGAATTAGGTTAGTCAGAGTTTCCTGTAAAGCACAGGGCCGTCAGTGTCATTTCTTATAGCCTTTGACTTTATTTTTTTTTCCTTTCCAGAAAACTAGCTCTTCAAAATATCAACAGTATGACTTTTACTGAAAAGACAAAAGGTCATGTGCTCTAAATTGCAAATCCAGTATGCTAAAACTAACATAAGCAACATTTTCAAAGGAAATCTCTGTTTGCCACCCACAAATGTGCTTTAGAGCAAGAACTCTAATAAAAGGACTGTTTAAAGTCTAAACTTTTGACTAAAACTACAAAAAAGAAGATGGCATTAAAAAAGTCTTTCCACTTGGCTTCTTCACTGGCAAACCAAAAGCCTGACTATATGCCAAAGCAGCTATCCTCTATGGGAAGATATCTGGCAGGACTCAAATTTGGACTGACATCAAAAGACTATAGAAACCATTCTTAACAGTTGAATGAAGATCCGAGATGACCCTGAATGAAGGTCTCAGAATGTGAACCTCATATGGCCTGGTAGGACTTTTGAACCGACCCTGTAATGACACTGCAATGCATACTGACCAGGGCCAATATAAACCAAAGGCTTATGTTTCTGCCTCAGATTTCAGTTTGGCTACATTCATACAGTTGTTCACAACCTCATATCTCTCCCAATGCTTCGATTCATTCCGTGAAAAGAATAAGGACCAAAATTCCCTAAAAGGACAGGAAGTTAAGTTACCAGATGATCACAAGCAAAATTGTCCCACCACGAAAGATCTATAGGAAGAACCAAACTAGCAATAACTTCAAAGAACTATAGAAACTATTCTTAATGGTTAACAAAACTTGAATGAAAGTCAAACAATGAAGATCTCATGCTTCCAAAGGACTTTTGAACTGATCCTACAAGAACATCCGCTTTTTAAAGGAAGCTTTACTGCCTTCTGTACCATCCTTGACTCTGCTCTTTAACCATATTGGCATCTTCATAATCTTGATTGTGCTTTTCCTGATCTATGGCATAACTTGGATCTGCATTTTATAGTTTCAAATCTCCTGATTTATTCTTCCCAGCTACTCCTTTCAACTTATTTTTAACACATTTCATCAATTCTTAGGAACGAACTTCTTTTGTGATTACTGTTTGTTCTCAAGTAGTTCAGCATTGTGGCTTAATCTCTCATCTAGACGTCACTCACACAAAAGCCAAGGAGTTCCTCCCTCTCATTCAGTGGTTCCCAACCTTGGGTCCCCAGATGTTCTTGGACTAAAACTTCCAGAAGCCTTCACCACTGGCCAGGATTTCTGGGAGTTTTAGTTCAAGAACATCTAGGGACCCAAATTTAAGAACCACTGCTTTAGTTGGTTCAAATTTTTCTGCATTACCAGTATTTCTCTTCACCTGGTAGACATTAAGCCTACTGAGGTCTTATAGCTGAATCTGAGTAAAGTCGCACCCCCATATTCCCAATCAAGCCTCCAAAGGGAGAGTATTCCACAGCTGAGATACTAGAGCCAAGAAAGCCTTCTTCTGCGTCTTCACACAGTTTACTGTTCTCTATCACAGCACAGAGAAGAAACTTTGCAGCAACTGGATAGCTCAGAGAGCTGGGTACCTGGCTACAGAAACAAATGTCAGAAGTCCAATTTCCCACATGCATCCCAGGAAAAGAACCAGTCTGTGCAAATTTGAGCAAGCTGCACAGTCTCAAGTACCACTTCTGAGTACCAGATACCTAGAAAACCCTGGAAAGGGTTGCTGTAAATCTGAATCGAATAGAGACCATCTAATTACTATTGTTAATTAAGTATATACTGTATTGGGAAAGGAGATCCTTCAAATATTCAAGCCCCAAGCCATTCAGGGATTTCTAAATTTCTATTTGCTCACTGAATTAAGGGGTTCATGTTGTTCACCTTGCCTTTTTTCCCTCTACTGATTCACCGTAGTTCTCACTGGCCAAAGACAGTCTATAAATACAACTTTTAATCTGTTAGACCAAAGCAAAAGGAAGGCACATCCTCATTTTTTTAAAATATTGACCGAAACATTATCAGTTATTAGTAGTACGTCTTATTTCAAAACATTTCCATTTAATTTTACTCTTCATAAACTTTGCGGTATCAGTCTGGACTGTCATCATGTCTCAAATTCACCGTCTTCCTGATAGCTTGAGTGAGGCATCAAAGAGTAATTTATCATGAATTTCCGCAACCAGAAAGAGAAGAAGAAATATCAGTCTTCACTTCCTTTACAGTGCTAAGTGATATCTGAATACAATTGGCAAGCCTTTGATGAGCATCACTTTATACCAACACATTTGCTGTCACATTTCAAAGGAAGGGGGGGGGGGGGATAATGGCCTCATTTCCTTTATTCTACATCAAAAAAGTGAAAGACTAAAAGAAAAACAGTTTCCCATGAATTTATTGGTACAGCAAAGTCCTTTTTAAAAATTTCTCTCTTTTGAGGAAAGAGCATTGATAACTGACATCACAAATGACTGGCATAGAAAATCATTCTGTACTTACATAGAGAATAAGCAGAATATTAGAAAGAACAGAGCTCATGATGCTGAGCCAAATGTATCTGGAGGAGGAGTGAGCAGAAGGTGGATCTAGATCTAATTGTTTTAGCAATAGCAGCCACAAAAGGATTCCTTTCCTGACTGAAATTATACCACTGAAATGAACAAAGCTCAGGGCAACTTGGGATGGATTTTCACATGGAAGGACTGTGAGCTCCAATCAGTTCTGGCTCCAAAGAAAGTTCCAGACTCAGAATTCTTTAATTCTAAATAAACATAATTTACACCAGGCTATAATATATGTGAATGCTGCTATAGGTCTGTAGTTTATGTTCAGGTACAGCCTTGTACTTGAGCACAAAGATCAGGGGTAGAAGTTTGAATCCCAACTGTACCTTCTGGGAGATGGGCCTGCTGAAATCATCCAGAGCAGGCTTATCTGCCCTGCTACGTACTTGTGTGTCCTGGGATAGTCCCAGAGTGCAAACCCTTTCTTAGTGCTCTGTACCTGGAAAACCTGGGAGAATCAACTAGATGGCATGTAAATATTATTACTGTAGTGGATGGATCCTGGGGTTTTGTTTCTAAAAAATGAATCCTGCAAGGAATAGATAAACATAAACATTCCATTACTGTCAACACATTGATTCTTTCTGTCACCCATCTAACAGCTGGTTTGTCATTTCTAATTGCCAGCATTCCTAACAGATGTGACAAATAACAACAGCTCCCTTCAAAAAAATTCTGATCAACAGCCGCACCGTACTGATGAGAATGACACCCTGTTGCTACAATCCTGGATTAGAATGTGAGGGATGCCAGTCTACTTTGCACACAATTACTGTACAAAGCTGCATGGCAAGAGCTTCTTGGAAGCTTAAGCATTTCTAAAGAAATATAAGCATGAATAAAGAATAAAAAGAGCACCATTACATCAGACCAAAGGATGCAATGGTGCCTAACAACCCATTCCCCAAAGTGGTCAAACAGATGACTATGAGAAGCTGTAAGGAGGCCATGGGGGCGTCAGCATTCATCTGCTGTTGTAGCTATTAGTTAGGAAATGCTCCTTCTGATTCTGGAGAGAGTCTCTAGCCATTATGGCTTGCTACCAGGTAACCCTCTTCTCCTTCAAAACTGACCAAACCACTTGTCAAATCTGTCACTGCCCACTAGGAACAGGATGTTTGGATTTTCTGGACTACAAATACCATAATTCTCCATTCTGAAAGTTCTACCTACCTTGCAGGCACCTTTCAATGTGATACATCTGGATGAAAGGCTTAAATTAGAAGGCTTTGAGGCTAAGATAAGCCAAGCTCCTCCCAAGCTTCCTTCTCAGACGTCAAACTCCCAGCTAGTACTGGGGCACCAACTGAAAACCTGAAAATCCCATCCCTATGACCACCATCACTTCCTGTGAAAGCAAATCCTATTGTTTTATAATATACAGTATTAAAATGTTTTTACTTCTGCCTGTGCTGTCATGTCTCTTAACAACTTATGTCATACTGTTATATTATTGAATGGTGTGCTAAATATGAATGGAAGTTACTTCTTGAGGTCTGCCTGCTTACATTTTTTGCAACAAACTACAAAAATATGTAAGCAGCAGACCTCTTGAGTTTGCTGCAAAAATATGCAAACAGAATGACCTCAAGAGGTCACTTCAATTCATATTTAGCACACCATTCAATAATATACCGGTAATAAATAAATACAACCATTGCTAGAGTTTCCAAAATGGAAGATGCTGGTGTAGGAAGGAACCATCATTTGTGTATTTCCATGTGGAAATTATTCACATTACCTAAGCTGTGTGGGAAGGAACCACTTCACAGCTGCTTCAAAGCCGCAATGTTAACATAAGAAGGATTTTTGGGTTTGGAAGAAAAAAAAGAGTTCCACTATTTCAATTTTCCAGACATCCTCAAATTTTGTTACTACCTTCATGTCTCCTCATCTTTATGAATGCATGTGTCTTCCACATATATTGATCTCGGAGAGAATTTCTTCTCAACCTCTACAGGATTACTGTTGGAACTTCAGGTGGAAATTCATTATATTTATCCCTCAATATCACATAAGCCTTCAGGGAACAAGACTCCTAGTTTTGTACATGCATAAGAGATCAGGACATTACCATATCTCTACATTCTTTTATGTAATTATACCCCATAGAACAACACAACATGTAAACATATTTCGGCTGCCAACTATGCTTAACAAATCAGGGAGGGAAATAAATCTACTTCTATCCATTTGGAATAAAATCTCGCTTAATGAGCAAGTACAACGGCAGGGCAACAGCAACATTTTTACTGTGCAGTGGGAAAAACAAACAAACCATTAATTCTCATTTGTGCCCAAACAGTTTGTTCTGCTGAGACACAAATGGTTCTGGTTGGGCTAAGGCGTGTGACAGTGTGTGTACGTGGGTAATAATTAAAACATTTTTCTCTTTGTGTACCAAAAGCAGCCAATGGAAGTTAGGTTCCCCTACCTACAGTCCCCAACCTAAAGGTCTTGAATGGCAAATGTATTCTGTTTCTCAAGGTATGTTACCTATTTAATGGAAACTGAAGCTGTCTGGATAGCACAATACATTAGGAACCTGGCTAGAGAGCCAAATGTCAGAAGTTCAATTCCTCTGTGTGCCTCCTGGGAAAAAGTCAATCTAGACAGACTACAAAGTCACAGTGTGCCTCCAGAAGATAAGAACAAGAACAACATGTCATCAAGTCAATTCTGACTTACGACTACCCTTTTCAGGATTTTCTAGATAAAGAGTACTCAGTAGTGGTACACCATTCTCTTCTTCTGGGGGCATCATGGGACTTTGCAGCTTGCCCAGGGCCACACAGGCTGACTTTTCTCCTAGGAGGCACAGCGGGGAATTGAACTGCCCTAAACCACTGAGCTATCCAGCCAGCTCCCACAGAAGAAGGGAATGGTAAAGCATACCTAAGTACCCCTTACTTAAAAAACCCTGTCAAGGGTCACTGTAAAGTTGAAATTGAGTTGACAGCATGCAATTATTGTTAATTTATGGTAACTGGATATTTATTTATTTATTTATGACCCATTAGTACACAGCACAATTCTGGGTGGTGTACATGTAAAACACTGAACAGAAAGAGATAATGACATAATAAAACACAGTAACAACCATAGAACAACAAGAAAAAATAGACAAGGCACTAAGCCCAGATGGCACAGTGAAACTAAGCAGCAATACAGGGCAGGCAAGTTCAGAGGAGGCTGCCAGCAAAGGCTTCTCAGAAGAGGTAAGTCTTCAGCAGCCTCTTGAAGTTTGGGAAGGAGGGGGCCAGGTGTAGCTCCACTGGAAGATGGTTCCAAAGAGTTGGTGCCCCTGCAAAGAAGACTTGGCTTCTTGTCAAGCATTTTCTGGCGTCCTCTGGCATGGCTACTCAAAGCAGCATAGCCTGTGAGGATCTCTTGGTGCTGGTGAATCTGATGAATACATTTCAACCTTCAACAATTGAAACATTTTACAGTCTCATTCAGCTAATTAAACAGCAACTTGATGTAAAAACACCACACAACTAAATTTCCACTCATTCTTTGCAGCTAGATTTGTGTATTGCTTTTATCTGCCAAGATCTGCTTTTAAAATCCAGTCTTCTAGGAATAAGCTAAAAAAATTCCCAACAAATCGCTGTGCTATTGGCAAGAGAGTTTACATGGTCATCCAAGCCTCTAGAAAGGAAACATCATGTGACCCAGAATGATCTGATACAAAAATGAAACAAGGAATGGCTTTGATATATATGCGGTCATCCCTCATGTTTGCAAGATTGTTTTAAACTAACAACATTTGGAAGAAATCATGCCCTAATGCACGATACTTGTCTGAGCAGAAAGAGATAGGAAAATCAATTAGATATTTTCTGATTCTTTTCCCTTTGGAATCACTCAGCTGCAGATTTTTACTACCAACATCCACACATCTGCAGCTAAGGAGACAAAGCTTCAAAACATTTGAGGCAAAAATCTGACCATCTTTCTAGATGGTGCAGTGCATGCCAACATATTTTCCCTCTTTTTAAAAATTTGGAAATCATCTCTGCAAGCTTTTAAAATGCATTCCAATTAAATGCTTGTTGCTCAATCAGCTCACCAGCATTGTTTTCCATGTGGAAGAAGTAGCAGATGTTAAGGGCTCAGATGCTAGTGAATTATAATGAATAGTGGGCCTTCATCCCTTGCCCCACAATTCCCTGAGTTTTCCTAGAGCTGTCTGCCATAGACTAATAAAAAGCTCAGAGCACTTCACCATGACCTGTGCTCAGTGATGCAGAAAAAGGATAAAGTTGAGTAACTGCCCTTTGACTGGAGTGAAAATGGTGGAAAAATACAAGCTTTGTCATCCAGAGTTACTGCTTTTGTGTTAAACAGTAAAAACACCAGCTCCAACTGAGACAATGAGCTTAATAAATTACGGTTATTTTTGTCTGGAGAGTGATCAACAAAGGTGTTCATTATAGGAAATGACAAGTTCAAAAATAGAACACACTGTGATACTTCCCTAATTTTAATACACATATTCCACTTGCAAAAAGGCCAAAATCTCCAAACAGCCCTTTCATACCTTTCAAACTAAAATGGCATATGTTGCAGCAAGATAACACAGCTAATCGGGAAGATGGCAAGACATTTCCTGATTCATAACGAAAACATCTTTTTATATCAATCTCAGTGTTACAGGCAATTTATATTCTTGAAGATAAGAGTCAGCCATAGCGATGTACACAGCTAGCAACTTTTGTTAAGCTGGATAACCTGATGCTTGCCCATTGTACCCTACTCATTTAAAGTGTTTTGAAAAGAACTAAATATATTGAAAAAGCAACATCATGCAAACCTGCACAGTTTATGGTGGTGGAGGTTTTTATACATATAAAGTTCTTGCTTTATATTGCACAGATAAGTGCATTAGTTAATATGAACCCAACAAACAGGATAAAAATCGTATAATCGTTAAGCCAATTTTAAATTTTCTTTTATTTGATGCCATAAAATAAATAATAAGTACTGTATAGTCATTTGAACTTTTTAATATTTGCATTTTTGAAACAAAGATGCAAAATTTTTAGTATGGGTTACTATGGCATTAAAGATTAACGTCTTAAAATACTCTACTGTACTAACAGAAACGGTAACATACAAAGGGGTAATATTTACAACTAGTCTCAAACACAGCAAATAGCCCCAGATAGCAAAGGTCGCTGACATTAGAAGATGGCTTTGGAAGGTCCATCTGCATCTACCTTATGCATTGCTTAGAAATAAGTCCCACTGAGTTCAATAGGACTTACAACAACTGAATTCAGTGGGTCTTTCTCCAAGTAAGTACGAGTAGGATTGTAGTGTGAATGTGTGAGGCATGCAACTCCACATCCTTATCCTGTGCTAGAAGCTACACATGAAGGTTCTTCATCACAAGAAATGTGGGGCGTATGCCAGCTGTGTATACAGGAATTGTAGTCCAGCGAGGAGATAGATATGCTGGCAGTGAATAAAAGAAGAAAGAGAGAATTGTGTTTAACAATGAATGTGACTTTAAGCGCAGAATAAGACAAAGAGTTATGGTTGATCTCAATGTTTTGTGAGAAACATGTCAAGGAAATCTAGCCAGTTTTCTGTCCCAAGGTACTGTGGGGTGAAAGGGAGAATGATACGGCAGAATAATGGGCTGGATCAATATGTCTGTGTTCTTTTAGGTTAAGGATAAGATGTCCGCCACCATAGTCTATATACAGAACATAATTGTTGAATTTTATTTCAACACTGCAGATGCAACTGCTCTTTCCATTAGTCCTGAAAAGCACACTAGTTTAGCAGAACTGCTGGATAGCTCAGAGGTTTAGGTATCTGGCTGCGGAGCCAGAAACTGGGGTTTGAGTCCCCCACTGTGCCTGCTTCGGGGGCTGGACTCAATGATCCACATGCTCCCTTCCAGCTCTGCAGTTTTAAGATGATGGTGATGGCTAGATGGAGCTCATAGCCCTCTTTTCCATGAAAAGAGAGAAACTGTTGCTGCTGCCCTCACCCCAGACCTGCCACCTGAATCAACCACCTTACTGTTCCTACTGGTAAAGCTGGCACTAGGAATTGCCTAATGAGATTTTATTAACCTTTCTGCTTTTTCTGAAACAACAGTCTTCTCAAACACATATCACACACATATTTTGCACCGAGTTGGGAAAACAGCTATGGAGGGGATGGAACGGGCTGCAGAGCAGAAATAAAAGGTAATCTAAAGACTGAATGACCTCCCCTCCCCACTTATTTTCTTGCCCCAGAAAGTACTCCTCTTCCTGGAGCTGATTTGTGGCAAAAAATTAATATAAATTTTTAATTCCTTTCCTATAGTGTTTTGTTTATTACTTGGAACAGGCATACATCCCATGGCAGCAACAGCATCAAAGAATATTGCAAAAGGCCTAATTCCAAAATATCCAGATATGAATAAATCCCTCCCCACATACATTTTCATAATCTAAAGCGAAGCAACTTAAGTCAAGTTGCTTATTACAGTTTCTAGTCATGAAAATGACATTAGAAAACAAAATTCCAACTACCCATACTTCTCTTAAACAGAAAACCACTTCTGTCCTACCCAAAGGCAATTTCCTTAACAATATATCACTGAAGACAATAAAATGCAACTGCTAATTGTTTACTCTTTTTAAAGCAAATTTACAGTTAACAAGATCTCCTAAGGCCAATTTGTGCAGGTGTGAACAGGCAGGACAACTAGCAACTACCGTAAATGGAAAACAAAGTAATAAACGTAGCAGAAGTAAATATATACAATCAAATGCCTCATTAATAAAAAATGAGACTCTCAAAATTACAGGATTGTGTATAAAAAAGGAGCCTCATCATGAAGACCACCCCTGCCTTCCCCCTACATATGAATTAACATTGGGATGCAGTTGTCAGAGCCACCAATAATTTAACTCAAATCAGAATCAACAAACCAGGCGCAACATCCAGATGGGAAAATCCATAACATTGGGCTATTTTGCTGATTTTAAATTACTAACATTTTCCCTATTAGCAGATAAAACAGGGCATCAGATCAGCCAGTATTGAGTGGCAACCTTGCTGCTGTGTAAGTCTACGCCCTCCTCCAACACTTTTTCAAGATTCTGTTAACCTCCCAAGTCTCTGTTCTTCTCTCCTACCTCTTGACATCACCAGAATTCTACATTCATCCCTTAGCAGCCTCTGCTTTACTCTGACAAGTTTATCTTCCCACCTACTTCATTTCCGACAAGAAAGGAAAAACAAATGGTATTTCACCAGTTCCTTTGCTTTTACTCCCAGGACAGATGAAGGAGGAGAGAAACTAGTCATCATCAATCCAGATGTTTTTAGGAAAACTTTAAAGGGACTTCTTTTATGGTAAGAAAGTGCTTCTTATGGTGCTTCTTAGCCCTGACAGTAAAAATAGATTCCTGCTGCATTGTGATCTAACGCAAATAAAATCTTGAGGTTCTGGGATATATACAGTGACTAAGAGATCTGCTAATGGGGAAAAGGATGAACAGCTGAGCGTGTAGAGATTATGGGGAGCTCTTTGAAGAAACAGCTGAAGAAACTTCAGGCGATATTTCAACTGGATTTTGGGTTAAAAGGAGACAGAGGCTAAGGCCAGAATCCTCTTTGTCTGTTCTGCCTGCACAACGGTCCATCCACAGGGTGAACAACTGGACTCTGTAAACTTGAGCAAGGAAGTATACAATATAGTACTTTTGCAAGTCCAGGTCCTGCTCGTTTCCATGGGGTGAATGTGCAAGCCAGAGACTGTGTATATTGTGACAACAGCAAAGGGTCATGCTTCATAACATAAAATAGGATACAGGCCTGGGCTCCCAGGCATTGCGGCCTTTATGGAAGGCCATGCCTTCGGTCCACCACAAGCACGTTTGGTGTGAATGCAGGAAATGGCCTTCTTGGTGTCTTCTCCCAGGCTCTAGAATTTCCTTCCAACTGAGGCAAGACCAACTCTTATTATTATCCATGCATGCAAAAACATTTCCATTCTGGCAGGATTTCAGCTCTTAACTGTTGGTTGAGAAAAGGGCTTCTAATTTATCTATGATGTCATTTTCTTTTTAAATGGTTTTAATTCTTCAGAATTTTAATACTGTAATTAGTTTAATCACAATTTAACATGATAGCCTTTGATATGTTTTTCTGTGTGGCTATGTCAGGTCAAAGAGTCTGATTGATACCTGAAGAGTTTTCCAAAGAGCCCTACAGAACTTTATAGACCTCTAGGGAAAAAAAATCAGAAGCCTGTGTTTATCGCAGCTGACATTTATCCCATGTAGAGTTGATTCCAGAATGAAATCAGACAACTATTTCCAATCATCTCAAAATTCAGCTGAGTATCAAGATATGTCCTTTCATTGTTGCAATGATTCCAGACAACATCAGCTTGTCTAATTCTAAAAGCTTTATTCATCTACATTGCTTCCCTGTTCCATATGCACAAAAATGCTTCAAAGTTGTTCAAAACATCCAAAAGTCTCACAGCTATGGAAAACTGTAGGCACGTATACTTAAAAATATATATGAAAACTAAATTTAAGTTTCAGATAAATACTTAAGTCGGATTTGAATCCAAAATACAAGAGCATAAATGGTACAATACAAATAACAAGAATGTTTTGATTGCATTCTAAACATGTAAGAACTTGCAGCCTAAAAAGGCACATTGGAAAACAGAGAATACATCTCTAATATACATTATTTATAAGTAAAAAGCATTATAACTCTAAGTAGAATTGCTGGATAGCTCAGTGGCTTAGGTATGGGTAGGAGTTCAATCCCTACTGTGCCTCCATGACACAGGCTGGACTTGATGATCCATAGGGTCTCTACCAGCTCTGCAGTTTCTAAGATGATGATGATGATCTTTAGACTTTAATCATAATATAATAAATCATAATAAATAATTTTTGACAGCTGGATTTTATACACTTGGTTACCCAATCCAGAGAATTGGAAAGTCCATTAACATTGCATAAGTTAAATGTCTCACCGAATGCCTAATACAATGGAAATGCCACCATCTGCAAACAATATTGAGAAATAATGAATATAACTCAAAAAAAACTTTTTGAAAAATTAGCCCTATGCAATGTAAAACAGTCTGACATATCATAAAATCTCCCTTTCTCTGAGTGAGAAATAAATTCTTGTCTAGTCTTACTCAATTTCAAACTATCCTTTCCCGCAGGGCTACCTGATTCTCTTATATATCAAAGAGGTTCATAAAGTCATAAAATGCATGAATTACACATCAGTGGCACATATATGAATTTTCTCCTAAGTCTCAGAAGAGTGACGCAATGCTCAGCTATCCAGATAATGGAGTTCTCCTCTCATCTCTTCTCTATAGAGCAAGTGGAAGGGCTAGGTGCTGACACAGCATCTCTGTCTCCACTTTAATGAAGCTGACACAAACTGTCCCCATGTATGTTTGTTCCACTCAAGATTTCACAGACTGAATGCCTTTTTGATATTATTCAAGGATTTGGGATTATGTAACTCTGGAGCAGTTTTCTACACTCCCCTTTTGACATTTGTGCTATAGAACAGTTGGTTGTCATAGTTACTTAATACATTCTAAGCTCTTGAATACATTGCTCCCTTTCAGAAGAGGTAAGGCCTGTTTAGATGCAGGAAAAGACAAAAGGGGCATGCTCAATTAAAAAAAACACAACAGTGTTCGAATTAATAGACCATGCTGATAGCAACACATCACTACAACTCAGAAGATGTTTAAGCCCAATGAATGAATGACTTTTTTCTCAAACTCTTGCTGCATAATGCTACTTTAGTAAACCATTTGCAATGTAAGTAATGAGACATTTTTCCCTCCATCAGATTACAATCTATTTCTTCATTTCATTTTATCCTCATGAGTAGTTTGTGAATAGAATGTGCTAGAAGGTAAAACCATGCAGTCAGCTTCCTGGGGGGTGGTTCCATCCTAAGCATTCAAAAAAAAAATTCCAACTCAGGGCTGCTAGTCTTAGATATCTATGTTAAGAACTGCTGGATAGCTCAGTGGTTTAGGCAGCTGGGAGTTCAATTCCCCACTATTCCTTCTTGACATGGGCTGGACACGATCATCTATAGGGCCCCTTCCAGCTGTGCAGTTCTAAAATTACTACTACTACTACTACTACTACTACTACTACTACTACTACTTATTATTATTGTTGTTGCTGCTGCTGTTGTTGTTAGTTTTATTAGTTTTATTTATATGCCGCATTTCTCCCAACAAGGGACCCAAAGCGGCTCACAACATTAAAATTCACACAATTTAAAAACACAATAAGTTAAATATTAAAAGACAAATTAAACAATACATGATTTAAAAATTGAATTAAAAGATTAAAACATTAAAACATGAAAAAGATTTAAATTATTTGCTGAAATGGGGTTCAGGGATTCAGTTATAATTGTTAAAAGCCTGCCTGAAGAGATGGGTCTTTAGCTTTTTTCGAAAGGATAACAGGGAAGGGGCCATCCTGATCTCCAGAGGGAGAGCGTTCCATAGCCTGGGAGCTGCCACAGAGAAGGCCCTCTCCCGTGTCCCCATCAGCTGTGCTTGTGCTGGCAATGGGACCGAGAGGAGGGTCTCCTCTGTTGATCTTAATCGCCGAGAAGGCACATATAGGGAGATACGGTCCTTCAGGTAGCTATAAAGTGCTACAAAACACTTGTTTGGTTTTGCTAGTAACTGTTAAATCAGAATACATATTTTACTTGCTAAACAGAATAAAATGGCTTTTCTTGGCTGGGGCTTGCCATAAAATGTCCAAGCATCATATAAAAACAAAGAATCAATGCTTTCTTCTGTAGAAGTATTATAGGTGAAAGTGTACAGATTTCATTAATTCAAAGATTTGGAATTAAATGATCTATTACACATAAAGAATGAATCAATCTATTACACCCCATATGATTTGTCAACCTCTCAAATTACAACCTTACTATAGACCAGCGATGGCGAACCTATGGCACGCGGAGCCCTTTCTGCCGGCACGCGAGCCATAGGTCGCCAGATCGCTACTCCCCCGCCCCCCCCGCGCAGCCAAACCTCAGGAGGCGGCTGCAGCCGGTTGCTGGCGCTTCGGCAGGCAGATCCGGGGCAACTGGTGCTGGCAGCGGAGGGGGCTTGAGGCACCTCCCTGCTGCAATTCCCCCTTCCGCCACTGTGATCCCCCTTCCACCGCCACTTCCGGTTCCAGGTCCACCGCCATGATTCCCCCTTCCACCGCCACTTCCGGTTCCGCACTTCCGGGTCCGGATCCGCTGCCTCCGCCCGCCCACTGTTTGTTTTGTTTTCCCCGTTTGGGCATGCGAGCCCAAAAAGGTTCGCCACCACTGCTATAGACCATGATTTCACAACCTGGCATGACCCCCAAAGGTGGTTGCGAAGTGTTTTCTTGGGGGGAGAGGTTCACCTTCTTATCTCTATGTTAGAAGCCAGTGCTAGAGCCCCGAGAAGACTTAGGGCCAGATCTTATTCACTGGTCTACAGTATGACATGCATGCTGGAGTCAAAAGCAAGACCATCCTTGAGAACCTGGAGATGGAGATGGATAGAGGTCTAAGCTAGGCCAAGCTCCGCCCAAGCTTCCTGCTCAGAAAGAAAGTTCCCAACTGGCACTGAGGCAGGAACAGGACATTAGGGTGAAGTTTGACCTCGCTAAGCCTCAAAGCCTTCTAATTCAAGCCTTTCTCCCAGAAGCATCACATTGAGCTGTTTGTCAGGTGTTTGTATTTGTATGGTACATAGAACGTCCAGAATGGGGAATTATAGTACTTCTAGTTCAGAAAATCCCAGCCATGGTATTCACACAGGGATTGCTTTCTTAGTCCACTGCAGCAGAAACAACATTCTAGTCATACCTGGAAGACTAACATAACTTCATAAGCTTGTGTGGACTGCACCCCTATACATCATCTGTGTAGTCCACAAAGCTTATATCATATAAAAATGGCCAGTCTTCAGATGCCACTAGACTCTTTGTGGTATTTACGTGTTCAATGAACTGTATTCTTAAAGATTAATGTATGCCTCTGGTATAATGCAAGCAAGTTTGGTACAGAAACTGTTCCTTTCAGTGGATCTTTTCACATTAGTGCAATTTGTTAATTGCATTATTCTTTAAAATAAGTATAAACTTTAGCAACCACTGACACTTCCTTTCAGGCCTGTCTGACTTGAAGCTGTTTTTCATCAGACTCCTGAGCAGCCTGGATGGTTCAAATAATTGCTGTCAGACATCCACATCTTTGCTTTAGCAAGCATCTATGCAGAAAAAAAATGTTTTAGATCATGTTACGCATGCAACATGAGCACTCTTAGTACTAAAGCCCTCTTCAGTGCACATCCTTGAAAGTATTTTGCGGCTGTAATTATTACTATTTTTCCAAATTCAGAGCAGAACAGTAATGTTGAAAAGTCATGATCTCTTGGCAATCAACCTTTTCAGGAGGTACATTAGTATGTGTTTAAAGAAATGCTGCTTCTCATATCACGAAACAAACAAATAATTAAATCAATAAAAGGTCTATTTACCTTTCAAATACACAATGAAAATCATCGATTAGTATCCCATTGAGCTTTTACTGAGCACTAAGTATTAATGGGATTGCGCCAATTGAGCAGGCATTTCTGTTGCTCTACCAGAGGGCAGACTTTATTCATGGAGATCACTGCTTACACAGTGGCAACACTTGCAGAAGTAGTGCAACCTCAAAGTACTGTGCTGGGGGGGGGGGGCGGACTGTGCATTCAGCAGAAGCTCAGTAGGATACAAGCCACTGTTTATGGACATTGGATAATATGTTGTAACAGATCAGGCTGTTTGTTTATCTAGTGTGGCACTATTTGCTCTCACTGATAGCAATCCTCTAAGGTCATTTCCCAAGGTCTTTCCTATCACCTGCTATCTGATCCTTCTTTCACTGGAGGCAGCAGAGAACTAAGCCTGGGACCTTTTACAGGCAAAATATACATCCTGACCTCTCCTATAGTTCTGAGTTAGCCCAAATGTCACCTATTCTTTCAAAACACCCAGCCAACTCTCCTTTAAGAATACTTATGAGTCATCCATTGGATTCCAACTTATGACAATGCTTTTCACAGTTTTCTATCATATAGAGTACTCAGGCATGGTATATCAGTGCCACCTTCTGAGGTTGCTCTGGAATTATATAGTTTGCCCATGGCTACACAGAATGGGTCTTTTCCTGGGAGACTCAATCTCTGGCTCCACAGCCAGGTACCCAATTCATTGAGCTATCCAGCCAGTCTATTATATTTGGAATCCTGTACCACCTTGAACTTCCCTCGAGTTTTTCACCACAGCCATTGGCATAGTCAAAATAATCATCTCTTCACATGTTAAGGATACATCTCCTCTCCTGCTTGTAACACCTCCATCTATAAAGTATGAAAGATGGCAGGAGGTGGCAGGTATGTTCAACCCAGTGGTAGCTGGTGTTCAGTGTAGTTGGTGAGACAGGAGGCACAGCACAGCTGGGTAAAGCCAAGAGTGACAAGCAGAGGCAACCAGGATGTCCATGCAACACATGCAAACATGAAGGCAGGTAAGTAAGTATCCACTCATACAGGTGGCTGGCTGGTGGAGACCACTTAAGAGAGGTGAGGCAGTGCCCTACCCGCCCGAATGAAGCAGCCTCCACTGGTTCACTGTGCAGAAAGGAAGACAAAGACGGAAGCCATCTTCTCATCTCTGGAAGGCTCTCATTAAGAAAGTAGAGCGGACATTTTTCTCTGTTCCTCTAGATGGTAAGAATAGACCCAGTGGATAGAAACTGCAAGGAAACAGATTTAGCTGAACCTTACAGGAAACTTCCTAAAAGCAAGAGTAACTGAACAGAGGAACACTTCTACCTCAAAAGACTGTGAAATCTCTTTGGAGCAAGGATATAATTAAGACTTCCAAAGTTCCTTCCAGTTGTTATTCTTTAAAGCGCAATCTCAAAAATTTGGCTTATTTGAAGAGGAAGCATGAAACAAATCCGTAAAAGACAACAAAATATAGACCCTTCATAATCCAGTTAGGACAATTACACAAAACCAGAGCTTCTTCTACCAAATTGTCAACTGTCAGTTTTTAGCTAGAGTGTTCAAAACTTTATTGGTATATACTTACTACCTCTTCGAAAGTTTTCCCCATTTTTACTTTGTTTTTTCTTTATGCAGGTTTTTTCTTCTTTTCTTTACCTGTATCATACACTTGCAGTTGGACAGTAAATCAAACCAAAGCTTCAACTGAGAGATAACAGTTATTTTTCCCAGTGTTCAAAATCCAGGTGGAGATTTAGCTCACTGAGGGACAGATGTTGATGGGTACTGAGCATACTTCCTTGGAACTGCTCAAGCGTGCTCAGTCCTGATTAAATCCAGCAATATTTAATAGTGAGCCTCAAACTGAACTCAAAGGAAAAGACAAGGCTTAAAATGGAAATTATCTTAAAACTTAGCACAGGAAAGAGATAGTCTTAGTGAGAAGCTAACACAGAAATGATGTCCTGCTAGTTACCTCATAACTGTCTTTACATTACTTATATCTATAGTTCATCTTTCCAAACCTGGCTAGGTTCCAAACAGCCCATTAGTGTGCCTAAAATGCTAATAAATGAACATGAGAATCTCCTCACTTTTCCCTTTCAGGGGCAGTCTATTCTTTTGTGTATTACACTGCACTAAAACAAGAGTAAAGAACTTTTGGCACACCAGATGTTTTGGACTACAGCTCCCACCATTGGTCACCCTTGACAATTCTGGAAGTTGAAGTCTGAAACACTTGAAGGACCAAAAGTTTGCACCTCTGCACTAAAGGACCCCTGTGATAGAGGGTTTATGAGCCTTTATGAATCTGTAGAAAGACCTGGACTTTTTGAGGGTGCAAGAGGGCTGATGGTGAAACCAAGACACAAAAATCAAATGCAAATTAAAAAAACCTGAAGCTTCTTGTTACCTACTTGCCAATTACAGGTTGAACTTCTGTGATGTCACAAAAGGATAACAGGTTGGGACTGCCAGGCTTGACTTGAGCTGAAGATCAAGATGATATGGATAGGTAAAGCAATAGTTCTAAGTTCACAGAGAATTGAGAAACGAAAGTGGAAAGTGAAAGTTAAGAAACATGAGTCAGTGTAGCAAGTAGGGATACATATATGGGCATAAGGTGTGCTTTGCGTCATGTGATAGGTAGAATGTGAGCTTTCCGCATTGGTCAGGATTGGCCAGAGGGACAGAGAGGGGTTGTGTTGCGTCGGGTATAAAATATATTGCTGAATGCTTGAATAGCAGAGACCACACACCCCAGGTGTGTTCTCTCCATGCCTGCAGACATGAAATAAAACTCGCTTGCTGTAAGTCTTCGGTGTGTGTGTGTGTGTGTGAATAACAGAATACCGCACATAACAAAGAGAGAAGTAGGGATGGGATTTTTGTATTTTAACAACAACAGCAATAATAACAGAGAACAGAGGATCTTCTTTTTGTTTTCATGGTCTTTCATTGATTCCCAAATGAAAGCCCCTTAAACGCAAATGATTTGTCTTAAAAAGAGAGAGCTACATGAAACTTGCATTTTTTTATGCTGCCTCTTTTGTATAACCTTTTCTATGTAACCTGTCTTTCAATCTTTGTATGTCAAATAGACTGATTTTTTTTTTTATCCAATAATGTTGCATGAGCTATTGTGACATGGTGATTTGACCAACAAGGGCTGTCAGCAGTCAATTGCAACATCCAAGAGGGGAGGAGTGGAGAATTTTGAATCTGAAGAAGAACCTGGACTCACTGAGGTGTATTCTTTTTCCTTCAGTCATTCCTTGTGGATGGGATTACTGTGTGCTGATCTCCTTGTGTCCTCTATCTTGGATTGTACTGCCTGCCTAACTGATTTTGTGCCTCCATCTTGGATCTTTTCCTTTTTTGCCCTTTTTCTCCATTTTGAGGGATTTTTTACCCAGTTCTTTGGATCGCTTTTTGCTGCTGCCTCTGTTCTACTTGCCTGTTGGACTAAGAAGAGAAGGGAAGAGAAGGCATCAAGTAAGAGAAGAGAACTCTCCCCATTTTTCAGTAGTTGAGGGGAGAGGCTTTGATTGTAATGTTTGCCTTTATTTACTTTCTTGCTTTTCTCGATTTTGGAGAGAAGGGGTTGTGTGATGTTGTTCTTTTTCCTGAGTGTGTGTACTCTCCCTGTCTGATTGATTTGTTATTCTGTTAAACTTACTATGTATTTATTCTGGTGTATATTTTGGTGAGGTTGGGGGGGGGGGGTCTTTTGTTTGCTTCTTTTGGGATGTATGTGCTGGGGAGGGGGCAGACTTTGTGCATGTGCCTGTGTGCCACTGGGTTCTGTGGTACTTCAGGTTTGGAAGCTCAAGGAGGGTTCTAGATCCCATGTCTATTCAGACATGTGGCCATCATTAGGATGGCCACATGTCTTCTTTTAGGGAGGAAAATTCTCCATTTGAAGCATTTCCCAATGATTATCTTCCATTTGAAAGACTGTACAGTCTAAGTCTGATGTAAAGATAGAGAACCATAAAGAGGGAGACCAAGAGCTTTGAAGTTGCCTTCTTATAGTTGGCATCTGAACTGCAACCTCAGCATGCAAGTTACCTGGTCACTGTTTTCCTTATCTGAATGTGGTGCATTATGATTCTGTTCAAATTTTCTTAAACAATTTTTTCATCTATACGTACCATATGCATTTTATGCAAATCAGTACCATCTTTTGTCCTTCTTTTTGGTGATATGTTAAACAGCCACCCTAACTGGCATGTAATTTGGCTCCTAGGAATCTAGGAAACTGCCTGGAGCCACATTTGCCAGGTAGCTATTTAGATCACTAGCTAATCCCCATACACATAAACACATAGGAAGCTATTACTCAGAGCAAGGAAGCCTCTGAAATGGTAATGAAAGCCATATGACTCTAAAGCTTGGCAACATCCTTCTTAAGAACAGTCTTTCAAAACACTCCACGATTTTCCATGGGCTTTTCATTTCTAAAATGAAATACTAAAATCCCAGACAGAGCTTGGACTATGAGTCCCAAAAGTCCCCTCGACAGCATGGCCGCTGTAAATATCCCAAGCTCTTGTCCCAAACATAAGAAATGTATAAGATGAATTGAACAGATTTCTGACTAACTATTGAAATACAGCAGGCTCATGTCAATTAAGCAATTTATTTTAACATGGCCAAAATTACATGTTTTTATACTGTTCGTGTTCCACATGACAAAGTTATGTGCCATTTAATCACACTGTAAGACAATGGCCATATAGCAGGTGACTACAGCCTAAATCCAACTGGTAGTCGCAGCTACAGTAGATCCACTGAATCAATTCCTGAACAATGAGTAAAAAAACCTGAAACAGAGTTCTTACACAAATTACTTTTAGGCCTTGATCCCCATTCTATACTTGTGCAAAATCTAGTTACTTCTAATTTTTTCAATGTATCATCTTATTCATAAATGAAGATCCAGCCCATGATTCTTGATTGTGATCAAATCTGCGAGCCTGTCCTTTGGATGTTACTTTTTTTACATGTATACTTGAGTTTTGCATCTAAAATATTTACAAAAGAAGTCAAATTAATCTTAACAGCACTTACAATATTAGTCATTCATTCATAAAGAATAGTTTTAAGGTTTATTCTCTATTCACATCTCAAGTAGTTGTGTTTTTCTAAGGGAAAAATTGCTTTCTTTCCTATATCCCCCAAAAATCTGGCACACTCCCCTATGAGTGTCTTAACTCCCATTAAGAAATGCATGTTCAGTTTTAAAGCATTTAGCTGGGGGAGTACAAAATATACACACATTCTCATTGCTACCATTAAACATCTGTCTCTTCAGGTAAAGAACTCACAGTCCTAACTGAAAAAATAATTAAGGAAAGAAAAATGATTGATCCCTTTCACAAGAAACAAATGCCAAAAATATCACATCTTTGGGGCTTTTTTGTTTTGCACATGGTGTTACGGTTTTGAAGCTACTTCTTGTTTGTTTTGTTTATTGTTAAAAAGTTATCATTGGAAACCATTTCTCAGACAGTAGACTGGGAGAAGTGGCAAAAAGAAGGTTATTCCAACATGCTGCCGCAACCAAGTAAGCTGTACCTTAGTTAAGAGGAGGATGTGAGGGGTTTTTTTTTGTGTATATATGTGTGTGTTCTCCTCATCCACTGACAACACTGCTGCCAGGCAATCAAACATATATACACCCCAACCAACAAGAGCAGCTGACATACTCCCAGCATATTAAAGGAGGAGTCAAAACAGGCCACAAAGAAACAAAAGGGAGTTAACAACTTGGGTAAATTCTGAAGTTGCAGAAATACCAAAACAAAAGATTATTTAAAAATAAGGGCCCACCCCCATGTCTTCAAAACACATCTGAAAAAGGACTAAGCACACTCATTAGCCAGCAAATGTTGAGAACTACACTGGAAAGGAGGTAGGAGGAAGAGAAGGATGAAAGAGAGCATACTGAAGGAAAGTATAGGTTACCATCCATCCAGTAGGGTGGATTTGATTTAATTTTTTTTTTTAAAAAATGGATTTTTTATTATTTAAACCATGACTTAAATCAATTTGATTTTTAAAAAATCATTGATTTTTATCCTTACTGCCATCTGGCTTTCTGAACTTTGGTTAAGGCAGGTGAGGAACCCCAACTCTAGTTTTGTGAATTTGGGGCTCACACCCCATCCTGCCTAAAGAAATGCTGGAAATCCCCACCCCCAAAAGTGAACTGCCACTCCAGGAGACAATTCACCTTTTAAACTGGTCGCTCCTTCTTGCATGTTTTAAATCTGAAAAGTCCCTTTTTTGAGCACCAGAAGTGCAGTTCTGGCCACTTCTCTTTTGTTTTTATCCCCCCCCCCCCCCCCGCATGTTTAACGGCTCAATGAGGCCCTCAGTCAATGCCAGGGGACAGGAAATGGGCACTGTACCTCCAGAGCCGATCTATTCCTGTGTTAAGAGGTTAGAAAACACTGCAAAGTTTTATTGCAGGTGCCACTAGTTACTAGTGACTAATAGCCAGCAAATGTTGAGAAATAAGTTGGAAAGGAAAAAAGGGACGGTAGGATGAAATGGAGTATATTGAAGGAAAGTGTGGGTTACTTACTAAGCACAAGCATTTAGAAACAGTAAAGAGGAGGCACTAGTGATTGGTAGATTCTAATCCAGGAGACAAAGTTTTGTAAACATTATGATGCAGACATTATGTCTGCACTCATCTTCTACCTACATGAACATGTTATGTTGCTGATATTGTTTTATCACAATTTAGCTGTATGCTTTCCCCCAGTGTAGCAATGTTTCATAACTACTGTCTCATGCTATGAACACAGGTGCTCTTCCTGTATTTTGCCAGAAAAATTAAAACTGATTTATTAGCAATACCATTATTGCACTAAATAAATGCAAATATAATTCAGTCTTTCCCGTATTACAGTTCCGGTATTTAATAAATGATAGCGACTTCTGAAAACGACAACTCTTTATTTTATTTTTTCATTTCTTCAACAGATGACGATGGGAAATGTGTTAATCTTTGTACGTCCTAGTGGTTTGAACAACTTGCCTGGTGAGATGTCAATTTCTATTGCGGTGACAATACCATTTTAGCTGCAATGAGACGCTCAGAACACCACATCTTATATAGCCCATAGCAATCATCTTCCAAATAGCTGAGGATAAGTATTAGATCGAATTCCGATACCCTCTCTCTTCTTCTCTGATAAATCACCTGGATCACCTGAGGGCAGGAAACCTGAACCTGAAAGTATGTCCACCAGACATACTCGAAGTCAACCCATGGAAAAATTACATTTCTAATTTCTAAATATGCTGAACTGGAAATTTTTAGTTAATCTCTGAGAAGTCCTGTTTTGTCTACAGCAAGGGTGCCCTCTGATGTTTTGAAGTTCAACTCACACCAATCCCTGCCAATATAGTGAGGGGCCATGGAAGCTGTCGTCTAAAACATCTGGAGAACAAAGGTCCCCTTTGTACTGAGCTCCTCTCACAAGGTGCTTAATACTATCCTCAGTACACAACGTTAAAAACCCCAAAAAAGTGTGTAGACAGGAGTGCTCACTCTGTCCTTCCCCCGTCTTCCCTCCATTTTCTGCCAGACACTAAATGTCCAAGCGTCCTAAATTGTTGGATTGCAGGGGGTCTCTGGTACACTTTTAAATTATTATTATTATTATTATTATTTATATGCCACATTTCTCCCAACAAGGGACCCAAAGCGGCTCACAACATTAAAATTCACACAGTTTAAAAACACAATAAGTTAAATATTAAAAGATAAATTCAACAATATATGATTTAAAATACAATTAAAAGATTAAAACATGAAAACATGAAAAACATTAAAATTATCTGCTGAAATGGGGTTCAGGGAAATGTTGTGGGGTTTTTTTTCTAGTGTGAGCTCAGACAACCATTAACTTACAGTTTCAACTCCTTCTGTAATGTGACACAACGTACTGAAGAACAGCACAAGGCAGACGTGGCTAGCCCAAGACCTTTCCCTGCCTGAGATGAAAGACTGGATGATATGCACAAACCCACTTTTATGTACAGAAACTGACCAGAATGGCAACTGAATCTTCCACTGCCTCTGAGAGTAGCAAGCTAGCTTAAGGGGCATAAGGCCAGCCTAACAGCATGCACAAACATCTCTGTCCCCTATCCTCCTGCCATTTCCCAGCCTCTGAATGGAACAGCAGGGTCAGTACAGAGAAGGAAAGAGGAAACATTACCAGGCAATTGCATAAGCTTTCTGAGCTATACATCGGTTGCAGCAAAAAGAGTCCTGTGGCAGCTGAAAGACTAGCAAACTTTGTGGACAACAGATGGAAGATTCTTTTCCATCAGATGAAGTAGGCTGCAGTTCCCAGAGGTTTATATCAAATAAAACCTGTTAAGTTTTTAAAGCACTTCCACGTTCTTTGTTATCTAGAATTATGAATCTTTACTTCATTCAGCCATTTTGTCCATCAAGACACTACTAGTCACATTTGCTTCAGCCTCAGTGCTGTGTAAGTCTAATGTCTAGATTTTTTTTAACCCGATGTTTACAAAGGATGAAGAAAAGACAAAAGTTAAAAGGTCTTGTCGCACAAAGTCTTTTAGGACTAACAGATTAATTTCACTGTGGGATGTGGGGGATTGCAATCCATTTCCTCAAACTGTTTTAGGAAATGGACTGCAGCACAAACTCTCACTGAAATGAATCTATTACACTCAAAGGTCCCACAAGACTTTTCATTTTGTTATTGTTACATACCCTGAAAGAAACTAACATGACCACCTCTTCAAAAACTGCTGCAAAGAACAAGGCTTGGTGGCCTCCAATATTGCATGCTTAAAAACCACCATTCATTATACTTGGACATACCAAATTATAATTGAATATTATACTTCTATCAGAAGCCCTCTCAAACTGTTTTATATAGATCAAAGCGATACAAACTCATCCTATGTAAAGACAGCCTAAAATCTCCTGTCAATAAATATGGGCATATATTCAGCTCCAGGTGAGTTCATATTCTTGTACACACAAGAAATCCTGAACACCCTTGAGTATATTTATACATATTTTGTTGGACTTTTATTGTTTAATATGTTGCCTTTATACAAAGATTGAGACCCAGCGCTGCTTACAGTGTAATTTAAAAGAACAATACTACTAAACATATGGTAAACTGTGAATATAAAAGCAGCACTTTGAAATTAATTAATTACACAATTAAACTGAAATAATTTAAAATGTCTGTTAAAATATAATGATGACTTACACTCAGAATTAAAGAGAATCAGGGCATCTGATTCCAACTTCTGTTGCAAAAGGCCTATTGAAATAAAGAGGTATTTCTTTCCCCATGGAAGGATGATGATGGGGGCAGCCTAGTCTTCCTCAGCAGAGAGTTCCAAAGCATAAGAGAAGCTGCTGAGAAGACCCTCCATTTAGCCGCTGTCAAATGAGATTTTTGAGGGTAGCAGGATTGAGATAAAAACCTCTTTTGCAGATCTCAAAGCCTGGGCAGGCTAGTATGAGGGTTGAACCCTCAGTCTTTCAGCATGAACTCAGTTTGTATATGGGTTTATAGCTCATGAATTGCACCCAAAAATGGATTGGTAGGCAGTTATAGGACCATAGGGACGTGGTGGCGCTGCGGGTTAAACCGCAGAAGCCTCTGTGCTGCAAGGTCGGAAGACCAGCAGTCTTAAGATCGAATCCACGCAACCAAGTGAGCTCCCGTCGCTTGTCCCAGCTCCTGCCAACCCAACAGTTCGAAAGCATGTAAAAATGTGAGTAGATAAATAGGTACCACCATGGTGGGAAGGTAACAGCGTTCCGTGTCTAGTCGCGCTGGCCACGTGACCACGGAAACTGTCTACGGACAAACGCTGGCTCTACGGCTTGGAAACAGGGATGAGTACCGCCCCCTAGAGTCAGACACGACTGGACTAAATGTCAAAGGGAACCTTTACCTTTATAGGACTATAAGCAGGAAACTGGTGGGATAACACCCACAGAGACCTCCCCAGCGATACCTTTCATTGTATGAAGAAAACAGCTCAACAACAATCCATTTGTTGATCAACACACACTCACAAGAACTAAGTCCTTTGTTCCTAAGGAGTTTGTGAATTTACCTTTAGCCAGATGCCATGTTTAATGTCTCAGCTTTCATCACCAATGCCTCACTATGCATTACCTCAAAGTATGCACTGTGGTTCCAAGTAGTGCTTTTCACACAGTGAAATGCTTCTATGCTTCGAACAGAACACCACCATAGAAATACTGGAGAAGCTCCTGAGCCCACAAACTAGAATATTCTGAAGAGAAAGTGCAAGACAGTTAAACATACTCTCCTAGAAACCAAGGGACATTCATTTACTTCTCTTCCCTACCAAAACATTGCATCAAACCAGCTTCTAGAGAAAAACTGAGGTCAAGACCAAATCATTATGAGAATCTTGCAGCTAATTAGATTACAAATATTGATTTGGACTGAGCAATAATAATAATACGTAATAGTTTTAAAAGGTTTTGTACCAATAAGCTTGAAGGCAGATATCCATTTACCAGAAGTAAGAGTAATATTGTAATTTATTCTAATAATGTGTACTGATTAACAAGCACTGAAGATTAGTCTGCAATTGTATTAGCATTATGCTATCTGTATGCATGGCTGTTTAAAGATGTATTCTCAACAGGCAGCAGCTGCATCATCATATTATGGCACTTAAAAAAAAAAAAGAGGGATAGTCATACTACTCCAAGTGGGGAAATCCATCCCTGAGAGAGAATGCTACAAAATCCTATATACAGTTTTTGCTATTATTTAACATCATATCAAGAAACAATACTTGTATTAATTTTTCTTTAAAATATTTTTACCCGCCTTTCTCCTTAACAAGGACCCAAGGTGGCTTACGTTAATAGACAATATTTAAAGTTAAAAACAGTAAGCATACAAATACTAAAAAAGATCAAAGAAATACCACACTAAAAGACAGTAAACAAAAGCAACACCAAAAACACATTCAAAGCAATAAAGCACAACCATCCATCTAAAAAACCAAAACAAAACCCACTCAGGCAACTGAGGCACTTTGTATTTGTATCTAGTGCTGAGCAGTGCAGTTTTTAATTGAAGAAACTGATTACAAAACTGAGAAAAGTGCAAATTTCAAATAGTTGAGTGTAGGATGTCATATTATTTTGAAAATATAAAATCAGATAAGTTCACATTAAAATTTCCCCTCATATGTGCTTGCTAAGACAGGACTTGTTATCCCTTAGCATATTCATATATTTTCCATTAGGTCATGAATTTAATAGAGGCCTAAGTCTCTTGGGGTTGTTTCTCTCAGGGCTACCCAAATATACACATCAGGATCCAAAGAATCACATAGAGATTCTTTGTGTGTTTCTGGCTTTCATTCCCACGATAGCCCTTCTCACTACACAAAACACAGTTCCTGAAGACACTGGTGGTTTGTGACTGGGGCAGGTACAGGGCAAGGTGCCCCCATGCTAAGAAAATGATTTCTACTGTCTAAGGGTCAGAAGACCTTCTGTGGGTGGGGGGACCAGTCCTAACCCACTAAAGACAGCTTTGCAAATACAGGATTTTATTTTCAGAGGGAGGAAAAATCTATTGCAGAAATTACTGAAGAGAAAAGATTCACATTCATGAACATGGTCTGTCTGAAAGTTTGTAACTCAGACAGCAAATAAAGTAAATATAAGTTAATAACTTTAGCATATTAAGTTTTTAAAGGAAGATTTCATTTACTGTTTCTCTACCATAATATTCTGCATTAGAGAACTGAATTCAATGGGATCAGATTACCTATTAGATCCCAAAAATCTGAACCGAGAGAGACAGAGATTTCCTCATTTGCTGGACACTAAACATTGTCAGGACCATGCAGTTTGATTTGTGAGTTAGACATCAGGCTGCAGAGCCAGAGGTTAGGAATTCAGTTCCCCACTGTGCCTCCCAAGAGAAGAGTCAGCCTTTGTAGCCTTGGGCAAACTGCACAGTCCCAGGATGAGCTTTTAAAACCCTATTATTGCAGCCAGAGAGTGAAGAGCAAGCAGTGGGCTACAGCTTCCATTAACATTTAATACTTATTTGTGTTTCTTCAGACCATGATAACCAACGGGCAGAAGAAAATTCGAGCTGGGGTTGCACCTGCATCCTACAGTGAACTAGATTGGTAAACCAAGCTATGATGTAACATGAGTATATCAGTTCATAGCACCATGCCACCCAAGGAAGACATGAGACATGAGATGGCAATAAAAAATATTTGAGGAATGGCTAAGTTTTCCAAGTATAACTTTGTGGTTGGTGTAACTTTGCCAGGCAGAGATAATGGCAGAAATCTTGTTGCTTGGAATACAGCTGCAAGAGTATCAGGAAGTAGAGGTTTGATTACAGTAGATCTGTGGCCAGCACAATATTCTCAATAAACGATAGCATGTTCTCATGGTTAAAATGTTAGGACTGGGGACATCTAGGTTCAAACTCCACACTCTGCCATGAAATTCACTGGGCACCCTTGCAGCCCTTAACTTTCTCTCATTGTGATGATATAGTGGGGAGAAGGAAAGGTGTGTATACTGCCTTGAGCATCTTGAAGAAAAGGTGTGAAATAAATGTAAATAAATAAATAAAGCCTAGGAACCCACCACATCTGTTCCCCAGGACACTACTTGAGATGCTGAGGATTGACATTGGGTTCCTGCTGTGAAGCTGTTGTAACAGGGGAATTATATGCTCCCTCTCACCAGCCCAAGTTAGTAGCCTGGCTGCAGCATTCTGAACCAACTAAAGTTTCTAAACCATCTAAAAAGGCAGCCTACATGGAACATGTTACAGTAATCCAAGCAAGATGCAACTAAGGCATGTGCCAAATCAAGTGTCTCCAGAAACAGGTGCAGCTAGTGCACAAGCTTTAGCTGTGCAAATGTACTCCTGGCCAGTGCTGAGACCCAAGCATCCAAACTCAGGGATGAGTCTAAGAATACATCCAAGCTGTATGCCTGAGTTCCCAAGGGGAGTGTAACCGCATCAGGGCAAGCTGCTTTCCTATTCCCTAATCTGTCTTTCAATTGATCAGGAGGAATCTGACCAGGAAGAACTGTGTCTTGTATAGATTAAGTTTTAATATGTTAACTCCCATTCAGTCCATTACCTGGGACAGAAACTGGTTTAGAATAGGAACAGCTTCCTTGGAGAGAGACAAAAAGGAAAGATAAAGTTGCATGTGACCTGCATCCTGGTGATACCTAACTCCAAAACTCTGGACAACCTCTCCCTGCAGTTTCATGTATATGTTAGACAGCATGGGGGACAATACAGGCCTTTGGCCAGGGCATCAAACAGAAGTTTCCCAGCACCACCCTCTGAGATTACTCCTCCAGGAAAGGCACCATGATTGATGGCAATCATAAGCCGCAGCAGAACCGATAAGGACTTATTACCCCATTCAGTTCCTGGTGAAGGTCATCTACCAGGGAGCCCAAAGCTCTTTCTGTTCCGTATCCAGGCCTAAAGCAGACTGACATTGATCTAGATTAGTGGCTCCCAACCTTGGATAACTGCAATTCCCAGAAGCCTTCCCCAGCAGCAGTGCTGGCCAGGGTTTCTGGGAGCTGCAGTCCAAGAACACCTGGGTTACCCAAGGTTGGGAACCACTGCAGTAGCCAAAACAACTGTGCGTAGGAAACAACCAGAACTTGAGACATTGTTAATTTGTTTCATCCAGAAACCACTGGAGTTGAGAAGCTACCACATGCTCCAATATTTTGCCCAAAAACAAAATATTGGAGACTGGCCAATAATTACCTAGTACACCAGGGTCCAAGGAAGGCTCTTTCAAGGAAGGTTTGACAATTGCTTCCCTTAAGCATGCTGGCAGCCTGCCTGGTCTGGCCAGTCTCCCCTGGCTGTTTCTATAAGTCAGGAAGGGCAATGACCCACCACACATGTGGTGTCTTTCACCCGTCCAAGGATCCAGGCAACAAAATGCTAGTTGCAAATTCTAACTGAAAATATGACTCCATTGCACTTTGATCTCATGCTGGTTATATTAAGAATATACCAGTGACTTAAGTGAACTGATTGTTCTGGCTAATAAATGCATTTTCTTGTTAGCTGCATTTCGGTTTTAACTATACCAAATACTTTGTGCATGCTTCCCATCCCACCCCACACCCAGAAAAAAAAACCAAAGAAAGATTATAATCCTTATATATACAGAACAGCACAAGGATTAGGGATAATGTGAATTGCCTTGTGATTTTAAATTGTACAACCACCTGGGCACTGTGTGCTTGTCACAGCAAAAACTCCAAGAGGCTATATGCTAAAGTAAATCCTTCACACCAAACTCCATCAAAGCCTATCAAAAAAAAAGCGTGACTGGTGAGATATGATTGTGTTTGTCAGTCACATCAAAAGCTGGATTATTACTGCTTTTCAGAGTGACAAAGGTCAGCACAAAAACCTTTAGTAGATAAAAACAGGCCGAAGTCTTCTAACACTTCAGGAAGGAACTGAGCTTGAACTACAGCATTCTCTGGAAGGAAGGGTGGGGGAGAAGAGAAGACAGCCAAACCTTAAGCATCCTAAACTGAGAGGAAAAGACAGCTGTCATTTCATTAGTGCACAAGGAATGCAAGCATTATTTATTAAAAATAAGAGCAAGTTGATCACAGCTGCATTCAAAGTGCAAAACAAACATACTGTTTCTACATTAACTGTGCTTTCAACTTTGATTAAATCTTGAACAAACATTACTGGGACTATTATCATGCCTTTAGAACATTCATATTTACAAGAATTACCGTAATCAGTACTTAAGCTCTTGGTGACAAAACAGTGCTTTATGCTGGTATTGCAGGCACTACAGATGTTTTAATATCAGAGAACTAATGGAAGCACGATGAAGTCTGGAAAAGTTGACTATCCAAGCTGGTTTACTACAATGAAGGTCTTTTTCTCCTGTTGCCACTTTGATACCCACAGAGAATAGTCACCAAAATGAAACATGACATGTGTCTTGGGGAGAGAGAACCTATGGCCTCTAACAGTTTTTTGGCTGGCATCTTTAGGTAAAGAGAGGCAACTAGACTTGGAAACCACCATTGCTATCTGAAACAGGTAGAGAGCTGAGCAAAATCAGAGAGAGGAGATAGAAACCTCATACCCTACTGTTTTGGCCTTCTGCTCATGTTCACAATGTAACAAGGAGACTTGTTGATGTTGTCAACAGCCCACTGTCCTAAAAGGCAATGTGGTTATAGACCATACAGTGCCATGGTGGGAAAGGTTACTTTTCGGGACAATAGCTCCCAGGATACAGAACATAGCCAGTAGTGATGTTGGCTGGGGTGTTCTGGGGGTTGTAGACCAAAACACTAATCAATGGCTATGCATTCTGGCTGTGGTATTCTAGCAGTTGTAGATCAAAGACGTAAACATTAACAATGGTGGATGGGATACTCTGGGAGCCATAGGCCAACACAGTAAAAGTTGCCATCTCAGGTATCATTATATGTTCAGTTGGGGGGGAGAGGATTAGACTAAGGAAACCCAGATTCAGATCCACTGAATCTCTCCTTCTCAGCCTAAACTACCACACAGAATGGTTGTGAGAATACAGTAAGAGACTCTGTGTATGCCAACTTACATTTTTGAAGGAAGAAGAAGAAGAAGAAGAAGAAGAAGAAGTAGTAGTAGTCCTAGAACTGCAGAGCTGTGGATTACTGTGGAGCTGCAGAACCTATGCATTACAGAGTTCAGCCCCTGTCAAGGAGGCACAGTGGGGAATCAAACTCTCAATCTCTGGCTCCACATATGTGTGTGTAAATATATTTATATGTGTGGTCCTAGAAATGTGTGTGTGTGCGTGTATTATATGCGTATACACATAAATACACACCTACACACAGAAACACGCACACATACATTGATAGCTCAGTGGTTTAGGCATCTGGCTGCGGAGCCAGAGGCTGGGAGTTCGATTCCCCTACTTCAGAGGGGCTGGACTCAATGATCCATAGGGTCTCTTCCAGCTCTGCAGTTCTAAGATGATGATGATGATGATATATAAACATAAACACCATGCCAGAAGGAGAGAGAGAGAGAGAGAGAGAGAGAGAGAGAGAGAAATTGTTCAGCATAGCCAGGGCAGCAGTCCCAGGCCATGTAGCCAAAGAACATGTCCCTATTCCGTGAGGCAAGTTTCCATTTTGCTCAGTGCTTAGTGCACTTGGCACACCACCATTTGAGGCAATCAGAGCCAAAAGAATGCAATGCCAGATTTGCCGCTGCTAACAAGCTTCTCTTCTCCATAAATGCCTCCGACAAACCAGTTGGTTACTTCATTTATTTCTTAATGAATTCCTTTCTCTCACTTCCCTCAACTCATTTCAGCCAAAGTTCAATTTGAACTTCATTGAGTTCAGCCTCAAGTGCATTCCTGAGACCACCAAAACACAGGAGAATCATGGGAGTTGATGTAATGGCAGTTGTCATTCATTTGCTGTTGATCCATACAAAAAAAAATCCCCAAAACAAAACAAAACAAAAAACCCACACACGAAACAATAAAACAAAAAACAGCTATAAAACCTGAAGTTGGGGAAAAAAGAATCTGAACAATTCTTGGTCGCTAAAAAGGCACACACACAAGGAATCTGGAACATAGTTTTTCTAAAGGAGATTACTCTGTCATTTTTCACTTTAGGCAGTCAGATGGCTATTATCATTATCATTGCCCAATTCACAAAAATAATTCCTTGTGTTGTGTATTATTAACGAATTGAGTTGTCATTACCATGGAAATATTCATCTCTCTAGTGGCCAAAACTAACATTGCACCCTGAAAACCCCCAAAATGAAAAAAGGTGAAATAAAACACAGATTCCTTTGTCACTTAGGAAAAATAACACAACTTGAAAAATTCCTGTCAAAATGTACCTAAAAATGCTTTAAATGCCTCCAGGATGTAACTTCTGAAGTACAATAAGTAACTTCATAATTACCTGTTATTTAACTTTTGAAATGCAACTTAATTCTACATTTCAACAGCAACTAGTCATAATTAGTTGTGTGTACGTGTTGATCATCAGCAAGAGTTGTGTACCAAAATTGTCTAGAGTGACCAGATAAAAACAAAATATAGTATGGCATGCACTTAATTAACAAGTCCTGTAAAAAAGACTCACCAAGGACGGTTTTAATGAGTGGGTTATGTAATTTCTTCAATCCCAGTAAGGTGTTAAAAATGCTCTTCAAGAAAACCTGGCAGCTCAATTGCTTGTTAATACGGTAAGTGCCAAATCGTATGCTCCAGTGGCCAGCAAAGATCAATAACCAACAAATCAAGGACTCGAGCTTGAAAAATGGAAATCTGCTCTTCTCTGCTAAACACTGGATTGATTGGCATTATTTTCCAATACATTTTTCTCCCTTTTTAGCATCGTTGCTACCCACTGCACAAAAACAAACCAATCCATCATCCCCTGCTCTCTCCTCCCTCCATCTGGAAAGCTGTTCACTCAAAAAGGTCACCCAACAATTGAGAAAATGACGAGAGGAGCCAAAACAACAAATGGTACAAAAGATCATTTTATTTACTCAGATGGGAGCATTAGCGAATTCTGCTTCGTCTGGGAAAAGCCACAGTACAGCTCCAGCAGAGCGTCGCACATTGTTGAACCAAGAATTATACAAGGCAAGCTTGTACAGTAAATGGTAATTAAGTAATTCAACATGAAAACAACATAGGCTGTGTCGAAATAGTGCTGGCCCTCCAATGCCTTAAGTTGTCTCACATCTTCATCCATCTCAACAGTTGTTATTTTCCAAATGACTCATGTTGTTTGAAATGCTGAATAGTTATGAACGCCTCTATTCTGCCTTTCTGCAAAGCAACTGTTTAATAGTGTAACTGTTTCTTTTCTTTTCCTACCTCCCCCTTCTTTTTTAGTTTGGCATTTTCTAGCATTTCTGAAGTCCTCCATTGTGTCTGTTCTTCTTCAACTCTGCAAGTTAACTCTTTCCATATTTAACTTTTTAGTTTTAATACGTATAAAAAGAAATCAGGCAAGCTAAGTGCTCCTTTAAGTAGGAGGCTCAACTTTGCTGACATCCGTTGTGCAAACAAAATGCTAGTCATAAACTGAGATGAACTGCTTGCTAAGGACAAAATATTAATCATAGGTTTGAAAGGTCACAAACATAAGTGCACAAGGAATGTATATTTCTGTGTAGCTACACAGCTTATTCTCAAGACTCTTCCCTTCCCCCCCCCCCCCCGCCCTGGTAAAACTCGTGCAGACAGCCACTTCTATACCTACATATGATTACACTGAACTCCTACTGAATGAAATATACATGTGACAAGGATAAGAAAATTACTACCCTATCCTCTGCTTGCAACCTCTGAAATAAATGTGTTGACTAAATGTGGGCCCAAGACAAACCTGGAAAGGCAAAGTAAACATTAGTGTCTGTCTCTTCCTTAAAGTTTTTTTTTTCCTTTGAGCCATTCTGAAAACATCAACTAGAAATCCAGGCCATTGACTGTACCTAATCTGGCTTCCTTGCCATCATGAAACCCCATCTCTACTCATCAGCACAATGCCATTTACAATGTCTCTTCCTCAAGCCAGGACTCACTGTACATGGGGAGCAGTTCCAAAGCCATCTTTTATCTCAATATTTCAAAGAAAATTGTTATTCTCCTTTCTTTCTTCTTTCCCTTTCCCTTTTCTTCCTTCTCAGGCAAGAGAGTGCTTGAAACCTCTGATGATCCTTTCCATCCTTTTGTGAGGCCACATGCTATTATGTATAGAAGTAATTTAAAGGTGACACTTACAGTGCAACAGGAGTGCAGCTATATCCCTTCCTAAGTTGCAATCGTAATGTATTACCTTCAAATGTAATACCTTAGTTATTGGGGAAATGAATTAATTGCAAATAACTAGTTTTTTATAAATAGGTGCTACATCCCAGCATCTACTGCACGTAATAATCACTTCATTCAGCCTTATGTGCGTGGCTGATCCTGGAATTATCCTTCTTGCATCCGGGCTTATCTAATGATAGTTTGCCATTAATCTAGCTTTTTAAAAAAGTATTTCTATTTTTTAGCATATACGACTTGTTAATCAAATACCCCAGAGAAAGAAACCCAATTACTAGAACGCTGGCCAGAAGACAGAATAAACAGTTAATGCTAACTAGCATGAATTTACTTTCTAATTCAAATCTGTAGTATTGCAGAAGAATATGAGTTGAGAGGCAAACAAAATGCTTCTGCTGAACAGCCTGTGTAGGTGTAATGCACATTTGCTACTTATACATGCAGCACATGGAACCTAATTGAACACGGAATGTGATGCTGTCACTAATGTCTTGATTAACTGTTGCCAAAATCTGACAAGAAGCGAAGAAATTAGAGTGGGATGATTGATGCCATTTGCAAGTTTTCTTCCATTTCGTGAGGCTGTGGATTCAATGAGTGAATGTAAGATAAAGGCAAAACTTTGTGTGTGTGTGTCAAAAATGATGAAGCAACGTAGTTGTTTAATAGAAGGAAACATCTGTAAGTTTTTGTAGAAAAAATAATTGTTCATGTTGTTGACAGTTTAGACTGTAAGCATGAAAGTTCCATCCATTTTGTGCTGGTAGTGAACAGTCTGGGCAAAGATTCAGGAGAACTTGATTAATTCCTTTTTTTCAAACCCTCGTAGCTGGTTGGATAGCTCAATGTTGGGAGTTCAATTCCCCACCGTACATCCCAGAAGAGCCTGCATTTGCGGCCTTGGGCAAGCTGTACATTTCCAGGAGGTCCCCAGAAGAATGACTTCTGAGTACTCTCTACCTAGAAAACCCTGAAAACGGTCACCATAAGTCAGCACACAAGCATTACTATTATGATTGCCAGCCTTGGTGCCATTATCCTTGCAGACTCTAGCTACAATTCTTCTCCCACTCCTACTATTCCCCAGTTGTTGTTGTTTTTATTATTTGTGTTTGGTTGGGTCAATCAGGTCCTGATATATTCACAGGAAGAATATATGAATTAGACCAACAATGCCTCATCACATCTAAAGAAATGGGCAACCATGTAATTTCAAATGTCATTCGACTGCAGTTCCTTTGATCTCCTTCATTGGCTATGTTAGTTAAGGATAACTGAAGCTGCAGTCCAAAAAAGCTGCCTAGGGCACTGTTAAAGCAGCTTTAACTGTCATGGCTTCATACTATGGAATTCTGCGACTTGTAGTTCTGTTGATTCCTAGAGAGCTCTAGTGTGCTCTGCAGAGAATTCTAAGTACCTCACCAAACTACCAATCCCAGGGTTCCGTATGATGCAGCTATGATAGCTGAGGAGTTATCAAACTGTATAACAGTGCAAAGCAGATGCAGCCATAGACTTTCATGTGGCATGTCACATTCTATCTTAGATGTGTATGGTGCCATGAAAAGTCTAACTGAATCTTTCCCAATTAATGTGTCATCGAAAAAGTAGGTTGCTGATTTACACATATACATGTAAATTTAGAAATATTTTTGCTAATTCAAAATTTTTGCTAATTTCTGCAAGATACTACATCTTATCAAAGTGAGGAAGACTGTAAACAGGTGAACTGTGTGACTGCTCTATCTTCTGTCCAGATGCTAGCTGTTGACGGGCAACTTTTAGGCCCTTCTTTCCATGCCTATGGTTCTTCATTTTTAAAGTGACCTTGGACTTGGACAGCCCTTCAGAAGATGTCGAATAGATCTTTTAACAGTCTTTAAACCACACTGTTATTCTGTGATCAGCTGCAAGAGCACTGATGCCTGGCTAAGTGTGTGATCTGTCACAATATGTGTCGGCATATTGGAGGTCTCCTGCATTATTCTATATGTGTGCTGTTTGTTTTGATTTTCATTGCAGAGGGAACAAAACAAGGTATACATGACCACCTTTGAAGAGACAATACTGCATGTTTCCCTTTTTCTTTCTTCCCCATCATATGATGGGGATGATGGGGATAATTTTTCCATAATTCAGAGAACAGGACCATTTCTGTAAAAAGCAATACTCAAGATTGTCCTCTTCTAACTTCCTTCTTAGAAGCTGCCATATACCAGTGCAAACTATTTGTTCACCTATGCACTTGTTTCACTCAGGGCAATAGGGGGAACCCTTTCCTGCCACCTGACTTCTGAGCCTTCCAGCTAAACATGTTAAGAATGTTGTGCATATTAAAAGTAACTGGTGTAACTCATCTCACACTCAAGAACGTCCATGTCCTTGTGTAGAGAAAGAGGACCTCCTGAGGTTTCCTAGACTGCCCTTAACTTTACTTGTGACCTATGCTGACCTTTTCATCTCAGATTGCTATTCCTAGGGTTGCTGATGTCACTTCCTTTCTTCTCACACCTTTCCCTTGTTTCTTTGAGGAAGAGATATCTTCCATGGCATTTGACATGTTCAAATTAGTTAGAACAAGGATGTTTGACACCTCTCCTATCACAAACATATCAACACATGCTTCCTTATTTTCTTAGAAATCAACATGGGTGTGGTTCTCTTACCAGTGAGGAAATGTGCTCAGATACTGATTTTGAGTTTCAAAGGGTTGAACTCTCAAGTTAACACTGTTCCTGTACCTCTGTATGCTTATTCTCCAACAGCATAGAGCAGCAATTCTTTTCTTTACTACTGACCCTCTTTAAATATATTTTGTTGCTGTGGACCACGAAGACTTAACTCAAGATTTAAAACGTGCATCAAATATTTATTTAAAGTTTCTCATGAAGGGTCTCATCGACAGATATTCCTTGCTATAATGGCGACACATTTTAAGATGACTGGAAGAAGCTTCATTCTGCTTTGAACAGGATGCACCCTCATCAACAGCATCAGTTGTTTTACGTTTCAAATACAGAGAGCAATCCATTCTGATGCTCAGCCAAAATGTATTGTTACAGAATTCAGTGCAATATCAAAAAGTCACTTTACCAAATAATCAAATGATTTTATTAGGAGAAATCGAAGAAGAAACACGATCATGAAGTCCATTCAAACACTCACACTGACACGACTGATTCTGACTCTCTCTACCCGCAACATCTGACTGTGTGTGCAGTAGCAAGAAATGTCACGTGCTGTCTCTCAGCCATTCAGCATCATTCACTTGCATGTTCTCACAATGAGCAGAAATATCAAAGAGTTATTTGCTATCAAACAGTTATTTTCATAACCAATTTTTATTTTTGTTTTTAATGGAAGCGGTAGGTCAGAAAAGCCAAGTTTTACACAAACAAGCAAGGGAAATTAAGATTTTGTTCTATGTTTCCTTTTCTTTCTTACTTTCTTTCATTCTTTCTTTCCTTCTATTTTAACTGCAAAAGATCATAACATTTCTTCAAGCCTTCGTGGACCCCCGTGAGTTGATTGCACCCCCTCCCAGGGGTCCACGGGCCACAGGATAAGAACCTATGGTGTTGAGCATACAGACCTACCAAGGATCTATAAACCTCTGCCATATAGTCTCTCATCAAGTTCTCATCACTTCCTTAATAGTCCCTAGGTGGCATCCTAGCTGGCACTTAAGGACTAGGTGTGAGTTGCAACAAACTGCTGTTTTGTCCAATATTATTTCTACAGGCCCTAATCCGACTGCTTTATCAGAACCTCTGCTGAAATCAATAGGTTTCTCTGGCTATCTCTTAAATACTGTAGTGTTATATTTAACTCCCCTGTAATGAGAAAGTAAAAAAGCACTTCCAGAATTAGAAGCCGTTATTCCCTTATTGCATAATAAATATTGACCTGTGCTGATGCTTGTTAAAAGAGATTAGATTTGGCTCTTTCTTTTCACTCTAGATTGATATTTCTATTATCCTGGAAACTTACATGCCTTAAGTTCCTCAAATGGGAATAGAGAGTTTTTGTTGAGCAGTTAAAACAACAGAGACTACTGACTGTCTATCATACACTTTGATCTTAATCTTGTAATGGATGTATCGTGCCCTGTGCTCAGCAAGCATACGGGATATCTGTGCTTCCTGCGGACATGGAAGTGTGTTATTTCCCACCTATAAGTAATTTTTCATGGTAGAAAATAAGAACATCATGGTTTATTAAAATTAGTTAAAGATTAGTTGTCTGCTTTCTTCCATCTACATACCTCCCTGATAATTTTACTTGTATATATATATGTCTTCCCTCTTTTTGGCCTCCACCTCCAAACTCATTGGTTTGTTGATTTCATTGAATCTGTCTCCCCATGTAAGGTTTAATGACATGAGAAGGAAGAACTGGGACACCGTGTTCTAAATTAATATGATAAATTATTAAGTGTTAATGATGTAGCATTAGAGAGTTTGGAGACAAGCTATCACAACTGCTGGATAGCTCAGTGATTTAGGTAGCTGGCTGTGGAGCCAGACATTGGGAGTTTGATTCCCAAATGTGCCTCCTTGAGAGGGGTTGGAGTCGATGATCCATAGGGTGCCTTCCAGCTCTGCAGTTCTAAGATTATTATTATTTACCATTGCCCAGCTGTAAAATAATTGTGTCCCCAATTATTAAGGGCTATGAGATTATTTAATCTGATTCACCTACATGGGCACAGTGGTTTGCTATTGAAAATAATAACCATATCATCTGTCAAACAAACAGAGGCACTCTCATAAATTGAAGCTGATAGCCTGAAAATCCTCGTAAATAATGAACATCCATTGCTACTCTTTAACATTACCAAACACTTCCTGAGGGCCTTGTTACTGAATTCCTCCCTTGGTTTGTGGCTAGAAAGGTGTTTAGATTTGAATGTGACCCAGAGAAAGATACCTTATTCTGAGCCAAGCACTCTAACTAGCATTAAAATCAAGAGTTTGGGGGGGGGGGGAATTACTTTTTTGGACTACAACTCCCATGTTCCCCAGACAGTATGGCTACTGGCCATGCTATTTGGAGAATTCTGGAACTGTAGTTTAAAAAAAAGTAACTTCCCCAAGTGTTACTTCAGGATATGGCACACATATTTTGGTCTACGAATATGAGCAAACAAATACAATTTTCTCAACAAGGACTGTGATTTTTCCAAAATTAAGAAAATTAGCCCTGCAAATATTTTTGAAAGCCTCCTGTTGAAGAAGAGAATCATTATGACTACAACATCAAACAAAACAATGTCTGTATCTGATGGATAGCTAAAGCATCTTCTGCCCACATCAGCATGGCTGCATGGCAGTTATAAGTTTTTAATAACCATATTTCATACAGCATGTCAAACAGTATTGAGCTTTAACTATGGTTTGTTGAAACAAATCACCTTCATATTTTGTAGTTTCAAACTGGTTTCAAAGAAACCACAGTTAACTGACTGTGCGGGATTAATTTTAAACTGTTGCTTTATTTAAACAAACCACTATTCATGCTTATAAATTGGCTTGTTTCAAAGAAGCCATACCCAGTGTTAGCCAGTATTCAATTTGGACAATTTGTTCAATTTGGACAAGATATACTGTGGTTAACCTTAAAGAGAAATGAAAGCTGCTTCTTCACAGCAACACAAAAGAAAGAGGAAGCACATGAGCCTAAGACTCTTTCTCAGTATGTGAATAGTTTGATGTGGCATCCAAATTCAGCTAAACCCTGTAAAGTTCAAATTCTAACACAGAAATACATCTATGAATTAGAAGCGTCCCTGAGCTTAAAATCAGACATATGAGGAATCAATCCTTCGCTTCATTTGATGAAAGACAGATTTCACACACTTGTATCCGGTGGACTTTATGGCACTATTATACAATATAATCTGCATGTATGTACATGAAATAATGGTCTCAACATGAAGACAGAACAAACTGTCCAACCGACATCCACCAGCAATCTTGGACTGAGATCAACTTGTTTGTGCTGAAGCTGTCAGTGATTATTAAACAATTAGCTTAAATTAGCTTTCACAATTAGCAGTCTGTGTAAGTTGAACAGAAGTGAAGCTAGCATATGGGGATTTCATCTGCAAGAAACAGAGATGGAGGAGACTGATAAATATTCCATAGCTAATTCATACAGAGAGTAAAATAGAAACAAACCAACATATATTTTGCATTTAAAATGATTTCGCCTCCATGTCTATCTATTGTAAAAGTTCCTGTTACAATCATTTATGCTTCATTGGTTTTCTTCCCTGAGGCAAACTGAAAGACAATCTTCCTGAATATCCTTTCAACAATCAGTTGAGAAAAATAAGCTTTCCTAGAGATTTACTACTTTACCAAATTCCTTACAAATAATAATAAAAAATCTTATATTAGCTGCTAATGCCAACTAAACAAACAACAGCCAAGTACTGTAACACGGTCAACACGATTTCAATCAATATATAGTATAACTTACAGAACAGGATTTCAGCTAACACATAAGAATACTGGACCCTGAAAATCAAGATTCTGGTTCTAATGGGCACTGAGTTTCTTTTCTTAAAAAAACAGAGAAAACTGCAGTGGTTGATTGGGAGACATCAGTGTTAAGTAACCACAATGCAATCCAAGCCCAAAGATATGCTGGGCTATTGTGGGTTTGAAGTGAGAAGAAGCCTCGTGCTGCTGCCTGGTATCAAATCTGTTGCACACGTAGATCTGCTGGCATCATTGTTATGCTGGCCCAAGGTCAAAAAAGAGCGAAGAAGTGGAGGAGTATGGAAAGAGCTGCATTATGCTAGACACAAACCAGGGCTCAAAGTAGTCCTGATTAATTTCCAACATCCCTAGGATTATACAAAATTTCAATTTAGCATAGTTTTAGCATAGTTTTAGCTGCTCAACCATCTTGGCTAGTTTAAGTAAAGATGGTATGAAGGCTTGCAGTTTTGCATCTGGAATGTACCTAGAACATACAGACCTTCTCTGGAAATTTTGCATAGTCTTGGCTATGTCCAGTGCTCCTTATCCTGGTACTGTCTTTTTCAAGAGAGACATCTGCCAAACCATTAAAATAATGGGTCAGAAAAGTTGTTCAATGAAATTTTAGAGGGGATAAAAAGTAGTATGCCATAAAGTAGAGGATCTATCTATCTACCGTATTTTTCCGTCTATAAGACGCCCCCATGTATAAGATCCCCCCCCCCCACTTTTCTAACCCAAAATTAAGAAAATTTAGCTTTGAGTATTCAGCATCTGGTCTCAGAATGCTCAGACATTATGAGTCCCTGTTGAATCTGAGCACTGCCTACAGGCTCCACCTCCAATGAGGTGTGTTCCAATTGGTTTGTACAGCATCAGCTGACATCAGTTCCATAAGGCTCATGATGGAGGAAGCTAAGTCTCCTGACTGTAGGAAGCTAAGCCTTGTGACTGGAGGCAGTTTGTTTCCAGAGGCAAGGTATATGCCGTTTTGTTCTCTCCTCAGCTATCTCTGCTTACTTCTGTGTATAAGACGATCCTCAATTTTTAGTCTAAAGATTTTAGACTAAAGTATCATCTTATACATGGAAAAATAAGGTATCTAAAATATTTTTACCCCACCTTTCTCCTTAAAAGGACCCAAGATGGCTTTAAACATAACAAATTATGCTAATTTACAAATAAAAAATAATGTTTCTTTTATTAGTATATCAAACACATTACAAACCTGTATTGTCATAGGAATGTTTTTAAAGTAGTGATCCTAAGCTTTATTTTTAAACTATCAATATTAATATACATATTTGCTTATTTAACGAGAGGCAAAGTTCTTACTACTTTTTGTTCTCATTATATTTCTACATCTAAGATCCCAAATAGGTAGGCAGTCTCATATAATCACTTGGGTGGCTTAGAAAATCAAGTACTGTTGTTGTTGTTTAGTCGTTAAGTCGTGTCCGACTCTTCGTGACCCCGTGGACCAGAGCACGCCAGGCCCTCCTGTCTTCCACTGCCTCCCCGGAGTTTGGTAAAAAAAAAAAAAATCAAGTACTAGTCCCATGTTTTCAGCCAGAGTGCAACAACAGATTTACAATGTATTTTATGCAATGCGACTGAGCCAACTGAAATTTATCCACAGAAGAGACAGAAAAGGATATGCAAGATTGGAAAGCAAAAAATCTGGTGATGACAAAAATATCCTACATGTCATGAAAAGACAGCAAATATTCTTTCATATTTCTGTTCTGTGATGTTGAAAACCTGTGAAAACCCTGTAGATTCCAGGACACGTGTATAAATAGCCATGATCTATGCCTTATTTTTTAACTTTGTCAAAAGCCCAACTTTTTAAAAGTTTAACCTTGTCAGAAGAACCTTATTTTAATGTTGATGGGCAAGAACAAATTCTCACATTTCAAGTGAATACTCACTTGAAATGAATGCATATATGTATGATAAACTCACTGAACATATGAATTAGAATGTATTAACTCCTTCATTACTAACATGGGGAATTTCAGAAAGAGATGTAAGAACCTAATCTCTAATCAAACATGGAATAATGCCAGAACAGGAAAATTTAGCCCGTGATCACACAGGTAACAGAGTTACTTGGAAGTCACTTAATAGCTATGGACTGGAGTTGGCAGAACCAAAGTGAGCCTAAGAAAATTGGGTTTTGGTACCAACACACTGTTTTGCGAGTGCAGAGAACAGGCAATTTCTCATCAATGCAGGTGACTCTACGCCTCTCAACATATACTATGGAAGACTTTATATTACTTGCCCCCAAGGATTTTGCTGTTTCTCATTATTTATTAATTGTACTGCAGTTCTTCTGACATGAACAAAGGAGAAAGAAGATACCAGAAAAGTTCCCATGCTCAATTTGAGTTGGCTACCCTACAGTGCCAACATGGTGATGGACAAAAATGCATATTAATAAATTGTTGCCGATATTGCTTTTTTAAAACAGGCTCAAGCAGACACTATATTTACTGACATAATTGGTGGGAATAGGAAACATCAGTAAACTTCTGTTGTTCTTAAGCCTGCCCATGTCTATCAGTGTCCATACTGAGCAGACCAGAGTTTGGAAACTTTTCTTACTACAACTCCTAGAAATCTCCAGGCAACATGGCTAAGTGGGAGGATTATTGGAATTATAATACATAGACTTTTTTTTAAAAAGGCATGAGCAGGGAGTCCTGCTTCCCACCCATCCACTGTGTCTCCACAGCGATGTGGGGGTAGGCATGGGGTTTTTGTATTTCTTGGACTTCAGCCTCCAGAACTTCAGCAGGAATTTCCCCAGTCAGAACTCTGGGTGCTTCAGACAAGAAGTTAAAGTCCTCACGGGAGTTTTCAGTTAAACACAGGAGGAGAATAAAGGCTCTGGCAGCCATTATCTGCTTGTGAAGAAGAAAGAAGTTGCTGGGAGGGGCTAAGCTCCTGCAAGATAGAGACTGATAGTTTTTTGAGATATTCCCTGGACAGAATCTAACAGGTAGAGAAACTATTAGTTTCTTGCAGCTCTGACAGATCTTAGCCACACCCACCCATTCCTAACAGGCACTGTTTAAGAGGAAAGTTTCTGCTACTGTACATATAAGGGTCCAGTCTACACAATTGGAGGTCCTGAAACACCACACAGTTCCTGATTGCATGGAGAGACTACACATGTAGCAGACTCTCTGCTGTTCAGCCTGTCCTTTGTCATGTGGAGACAATGACAGACAGGAATTGGGGTGGAACTCTCTCCCTGCTCATGCATTTATGAACACCTGAATAGGGTTTATGTGGCGCACACAGCTCTCTCCTCCAAGAAATGGGAATCGCTGAGAGACTCAAGAAAAACAGCTTGAAGACTGCTGCTGTTCCTGCTGTGAACACTTTACAACTAAAGCAAAAAAGAAAAAAGAAAAGAAAAAGCAAAGCATGCTGCTTATATATCACCTCATAGTGCTTAAAATACTCTCTGGGCAGTTTACAGTTTAATTATGCAGGCTACATAATGCCCCCCGCCAATGAACTGGGTACTCAATTTATCGACCTCAGAAGGATGGAAGGCTGTGAGAACCTTGAGCTGGCTGCCTGGGATTGAAACTGGGTTGTGAGCAGAGTTTTGGCTGCAGTACTGCACTACATGGTTCTGAAGCATCTCATAATGGAACTGGGTTCTGACACATCAATGTGTGTGGGTGTTAAAGAGACCCATTTTGAGCTTCTTCAGCCAATCGATCTTTTTAACTAGCATGCACCTCTCACTAATACCATGTCTCTGACACCATTCACAATAGTGCACCTTGCCAGTGTTGTAATATTCATCTGAAGGACCAGTCAAATCAGGAGGGTGACATTCAGGTGAAGTATAACACCCAATCTGATATTTTCATCGGTCAGTAAATGCTATAAACCAAGCAGACCAGGTGTTTGAATACAACTGAAACAAAGAGGGAAAAATAATTTGCAAAAATGATGCTGACACTGTACTGCAGTGCCAGGTGCCAGCTGCGTTACGTGACAACTCCCTAAATTAAGAAAGGTTTTGCACAGGAATCTGTGCAGATGTTTTTGTCAGTATCGCTTCAGGAGAAATAACTGCCTTGGGCAAAAAACTCTAGCTTCTTAGACATTCTTAGACATTTTAATTTATAAAAAAATGTTCCTGGGACAAAAAGTGGAAAACATTTTTTTTTTAAATTAGAGCTAAAAACCAGTTGTGGAATGTTGTACTGCCTCCTTAAAAAAATCTGGTATTTAACCTTAAAAAAACACCATCCATAAAATCGTATCTTCTTTCCTGGGGTGCTCTTCTATGCCCATCTGTAAAGGGTAACTACTCCAAAGTGAATCAGTTACATTTAGATCATTTGCATATTCTCATACTAAGTGTCAATATTATGGCCAGGTCAGAAAGGCCCCCAATAACCACACAGCCACATTGCCCAGACTTTCCTAGTGTAGGGTAAGCTACAGGAAGGTCAGATGTGCTGATGGCTGGGAGAAGTCTTACTGTCCAGTATCCCTCCCAACACCTTGAGTCACTCTGACTACTCAGTGCTCCAGCGAGTTACCAAAAATCCACATGGTTAAGCACATTTGACTTGCATGCCAACCTTGCAAAGTAGGATTACCAAAATATCCATAAAATATAAGAATATCCAGTAGGTGATCAAGGCAAGGCCCTTCTTTGGTACCAACAACCCTCTTGTTCCCCAAAATAACCAAGTTGTTGTGAAATTGTATATTTTATTAAAGATGTTGCAAGAAAAGAAAGTTTCCAAAAAAAAAAATCAAAAGTCACAGAAATAATCAAATGTGGAGCAAATAAGCATTCAAAAAGATTTCAGGTTTGAGACAACAAAATTTCTAGAACAGTTCTCACAAAAAAATAAGAAAGCTAACCTAAGCTAATACTTTCATAGTAACAGAATATTGGTATAGTTCCAGAGAATACATAGAGCGTAAGATAGGCAGCAAAGCAACAGATGAGCATAGCAGTCTCCTAAGACATACAGGGCAAAGCCAAACTAAGTAATTTTCCTTCTTGAGTCTGAGAGTCGAGTCACCGGTGCGACTTAAGTCCAACTTGACAATGAGTCCTGACCCAAGTCCCCATCTCTAGAGAAAACATATATCCCACTTTTAGGCTCCATGGATGAAAGACAGAATACTACAAGTACATGAATATAGCTAATATTTCAATAAAGATTTTTTTACTCATGCAAATTAGAATAAAGGGATGATTCAAAGTCATATCGAACTTAGTGATATCAAATATCATTTTATCTTCCTGGTATTCAAGGAAACAATAAATATAGTTTATTTCTGTTTATTTGTTTTAAACTACTCTACATCGACAGACTTCAGGATGGAATACAATCAATAAAATCACTTTTAAAGGCTATAAAATTATTCATATACTTTTAAACAATTCAAAATACTTTAAAATGATTTAAGAATTCAGACAAGACCAAAAAAACAACAAACCCTGAGCTCTGAAAGCTTGACAACCAAGCCATGATCTCACCACAAGCCAAATGCTCCTGTGAGGAACCAATGTGCCAGTCAGGCCTCCAAAGCTTGTCAGCTCAGGTAAAATTGCAAAGTGTCCCCCCCCCCCTTTAAAACAACATAGGAAGCAGTGAATAATGTGTGAGTGATGGAGCAAAGAAGGGGAGAGAGATCACATTAATAGAGGTCTCCAACTAGCTCTTTCATTAGAACAAGGTACTGTGTCTGTTCCACAACCACGGTTACAAGGTAAATCCATTTTTTTCATTCCCTATTATTGTTGTTGTTTAGTCGTTAAGTTGTGTCCGACTCTTCGTGACCCCATGGACCAGAGCATGCCAGGCCCTCCTGTCTTCCACTGCCTCCCAGAGTTTGGTCAAATATTCCCTATTATACTAAGAGCCTCAAAAATAAACCCTGTACAGTTGCATTCGTTACAAATGTCACCACAAAACAATCTTAATTCTTCCATTGATTATACCCAGTCAGACCACAGTCAGACCCACTCTCAGACCACAGGAGAATATACTTAAGAATGGTCTCCACCAAAATTCCCTCTAATTTTCTGGAGCACTGCGCAGAGGCTCCGCCCCCTGCATGTGGGCCCGCGACTGGAAGCAAATGGGTGAAAACACTGACTCAGCTCCATGCACTCAATGCAGCTCTGCGTGCTTATGCGCAGAGGGAACATTGGGTTCCACTCAGGCAAGAAAGGTACTGGTATTTCCATACACTGGGTGAGAATGCATTCTCTTTTCCTCTGGTATGGATGCATGAATTTTTTGAACTTATTTAGAAACCTTGAAAAATCAACCAATCAAACCTTCCAGACCTATTTTATATGTAATTCCTTAAGGCCTTCTCATGGGCTTTCATTTGAAGGTGTTTACCCTACAGCTATTGTTTAAAAAGTAAATGATATATACTACCCGTAAGGACTGCTTTTTCTCTTCTCAACCACACTCAATTTATTTGGTAGCTTTGAGGAGAGAGAAGTGTATACATTGGCCTTATTTAGTTCTATTCTCCTGAGCACGTTAGTGATAAAACCGCAACCATGTCTTCTTGTCCATTCTCTATTCCACATTCCAAAGGGACAAAAGGCAGACATTAATTCTGATTCTGCCCAGACCAAAGTCTACTTACTTTCTTGTATAGAAAACAGCAATATCATAATAATCAAAATTCAGGGTTATTCTAGCACTATCTCAGTTTAGATGCTGAGAAAGAGTGTGAAGAAGATGAAAGAGAAAGGTTTATGAATAGATTTATGGAGAACAATATTGCCCCTGGAATAAATACAATATTAACCCTTATAAATGATCTTCCAGACTCATGCACCACAGTGATGAGATTCTATAACATGAAAACAGGCTAAGTAGTTCTGGACAGAAGTGGATCTTTAATCCAGGACTTCTGCATGAAAGAACAATGTCTTTATCCACTCACACCATGCCAGATCAATCTGTGTTCTACACTAATAATAATCTTCCCTCAGAGACACTATTAATGCGCATTCATCTATTAACACTACCCAGCACTGACTGTCTAATGAAGCAAATACTGTTCGAACAAGACGCCTCTAAAGCCAGGACACCAGTCAATCCTCCTAGAGTCTCAACCTCTACTGCCCTCTCATTGCAAAATGCTCAGAAGGATATTATCCATTACATCTTTTGTCAGGTATTTTGTTCCTTAGGAGTAAGGCCAACAGAAAAACATGGGCTTGTTTAAAAAGCAGAAGCATATTGACATGATTAAGCCCCTCACTTCCACCCCAGGCCACAGAAACAAAAATAATTTGGTGTCAGCAAATACCTCAGCCAAATAAGGAAGCCAGACAGCATAGGAAGAAAGAATTGGGATGCATCTACAGACACCTTAGGGGGTGCTGTCAATTTTATATATACATGTATACACATACAATTTTCCAGAAAATTAGGAAAATCCAGTGTTCAAGCTATTGTATTTAAATTACAAACAACCAGAAAAGAGTTGCTACTCAAAGGACATGAATCTCTAATATGAGCCAATCTGGACTCAGTCTATCATTAAAAATGTGTGTGTGTGTGTGTGTGTGTGTGTGTGTGTGTGTGTGTGTGAGAGAGAGAGAGAGAGAGAGAGAGAGAGAGAGAGAGAGAGAGAGAGAGAGAGAGAAATATGCAGCCTTGCTGTCATTTCGTACAAAATCAAATTTCAGTACAAGAAGAGAAGGATTGGAGAGAGGTGTCACAAACAATCTTCTGTATGTCACCTGTCTTTCAACTTTGCTTTCCAACTGATGCCTTCTGGTAACTAAATCCTTGTCAAATAACAGTCAAAAGCTATGTTATCTCAGAATTCATGGCAAGCAGTACACTCCTAATATTGGGAAAAACTTACTATTTGTTTTAATATTTCTATTATTTGATTTGGGAGTTCAATTCCCCATTGTGCCTCCTTTACAGGGGCTGGACTTGATGACTGATAGGGTCAGCTCTGCAGTTCCAAGATTATTACTGTTATTTGGTCACACTGAAGACAGAAATTAGTAAATATGTGAGACTGTGATGTAAATAACAGAAATAAGTAAAAGAGAAACACGAATAAAAGCAGTCAAGGAAAGTTAGGTTACCTACCTGTAACCATGGTTCTTGTAGTGGTTCTCTGTGAATTCACACAAATGGGTTTATCCTGCGCCTGCGCAGGACATTCGGAACTTTCTAGAGCTTAGAAAAAAGCCAGACAATTAGTCTCCCCCCCCGAGGGTATATAGGCTCCGCCTCCTCCACCTTCCTTAGTTCCCCTATGTCCGCCGTTACTAGAGAGTAGGTATAGTGACCTGTTATCGTGACGGACAGCGGGGAGGAAGGGAGGGATGTGTGAATTCACAGAGAACCACTACAAGAACCATGGTTACAGGTAGGTAACCTAACTTTCTTTGTAGTGGACTCTGTGAATGCACACAAATGGGTGATTAGCAAGCTGACTCACCGGATGGAGGGCCGTCACGGTATCAGGGATGACAGTATCGCCCTTCCAAAGGCAGCATCATTTTTCGCTCTGACATCGAGGCGGTAGTGCTTCGCGAACGTCAGAGGATTGGACCAAGTAGCCGCTTTACAGATGTTTTGAATATGAACACCGCGATGAAGAGCGGTGGACGTAGATATGGCTCTGGTGGAGTGAGCCTTAAGCTGGTCCGGCACCGGTTTGTTTGCAAGCTGGTAAGCCATTTGTATGGATTGCACGATCCATCTCGATATTGTCTGAGAGGATGCAGGAGCACCCTTGTTATGTCCATGGTAGCACACAAAGAGACGAAAAGAGCGTCTGAAGTGCTTGGTTCTATCCAAGTAGAAGGCAATAGCCCGCCTGACGTCCAGAGTATGGAGCTTGCGCTCGATTGGAGTGGACGGCGATGGAAAAAATGTAGGAAGTATCAGCGGTTGATTCAAGTGGAAGTCTGATACAACCTTGGGAAGAAATGAGACATCCAAGTACAGAGTAACCTTATCGGGATGCATTTGTAGGTATGGAGGGTCAGACCTAAGAGCTGACAGTTCACTAGCCCTTTTGGCAGAGGTTATGGCCACTAAAAAGGAAGTCTTGAGAGAAAGCAATTTCTCATTACAGGTTGCCATGGGTTCAAATGGAGGCTTGGTAAGCGCATCCAGGACAAGTGGAAGCGACCATTGAGGTACAATGGGTGAAGAGGGCGGCCTGATGTTCTGCAGGCCCTTAAGGAATCTTTTAACCGTGAGGTGGGAGAACAGTCTGGCGGAGCTAGAGTGAGATGGCTGATGAGCAACGATCGCGGAGATATATACTTTAATGGTGGAGTGCGCGAGTCCGAGATTGAACAGATGCAGTATGAAGGTAAGTAAGGTTGAGAGTGTAACTGGGACTGATTGGAGTCCCTTGGACTGAACGAATTTCGTAAAAGATTTCCATTTGTTACGGTATAGGCGAAAGGTCGACGGCTTTCGAGAGCGGTCTAGGATCGCACGGAATTCGGGGTTATCCTCCACGCCGTCAGGTGAAGAGATCGGACATCTGGATGGAGAAGGGCCCCGTCGTTCTGGGATAGCAAGGACGGTATTAGAGGTAAGTGGAATATTTCCTCCGTTATTCCTTGAAGGTGGGCAAACCAGGGTTGCCGCGGCCACCACGGAGCGATGAGAATTGCGTCCGCTCGGTATTGAATGATCCGGACTATTGTCCTGAGGAGCATTGGTATGGGAGGAAACAGATAAGTGAGTTCTCCGGACCACGGGATGAGGAAAGCGTCTCCGAGTGACGCGGTGTCCCTGCCCGCTCGTGAGCAGAACTTGCGGCATTTGGCGTTGCGGTGAGATGCAAAGAGGTCTATGGTGGGTTGACCCCATCGTCGGCATAGGTCTTGAAAAATCGTCTCGTCTAGGGACCATTCGTGCGTCCTGGTACGGAGCCGGCTGAGGTGGTCCGCTAGATAGTTGTCCTCTGAAGCAATATGAATCGCTTGTGGAAAAATGCGATGGGTACGGCACCAGTCCCAAAATCGCATGGTAAGATGGAGAAGCGGTAGGGATCGAGTCCCACCTTGTCGGTTGACATAGTGCATAGCTGTGGTATTGTCGGTGACAAGCTGCACAGATTGTCCCTTTATACGCGGAAGAAAGGCTCGAAAAGCCTTCATGATGGCGAGCAATTCGAGCTGGTTTATATGGAGAGACCTTTCTCTCGGTGTCCATAAGCCGTGAATCCTGAGCTCTTGGCAGTGGGCGCCCCAGCCAGAAGGGCTTGCGTCGGTCGTGACCTGTATGGACAGGAAAGGAGGTTGGAAGGGTTTCCCTTCGGACAAGTTGCGCGGAATCGTCCACCAGATGAGACGTTTCGCTACATGTGACGGGACCTGCAACTTTTTCCGTGGGGAGTCCGTTAAAGGATCGAACTCGCCCAGGAACCAGGACTGGAGCAGACGCATTTCGAGCTTGGCATGAAGGACGACTGCCGTCGTGGATGACATGAGGCCCAGTAGATGCTGAACGTCGAAAGCGGTGACAGTAGCCAGAGGTGGAAACCGTCGTATTGCGTCTCGAATCTTTTGGATTCTTTGATAGGGCAGGAATGCCCGTGCCCGGGTCGCGTCTAGCGTTGCTCCTATGTAATTGACCAGCTGGGATGGTACCAAAAGAGATTTTTCCTGATTGATCACTAGACCTAGCTTGTTTAAGGTCGCGAGAGTGGTAGTTGTAGCAGCGACGGCTTCGTGGTAGGATGATGCTACCAGGAGCCAATCGTCGATATAAGGGAAGAGTTTTATTCCCTTGGTGCGAAGGTGAGCCACTACAGGGGCCATGCACTTGGTAAATGTCCGAGGGGCCGTGGAGAGCCCAAATGGAAGGGCAGCAAACTGGTAGGTTGTGCGGTGGAACCGGAACCGTAGATACCGTTGATGAGAAGGGTGAATGGAGACGTGAAAATAAGCGTCTTTGAGGTCGATGGTGACGAACCAACTTCCCTGTGAGAGAAGAGGAAGAATGGAGTCGAGTGTTAACATTCGAAACTTCCTGTAAATGATAAACTGATTGAGTTCTCTGAGGTCCATGATGGGCCTGATACCTCCATCCTTTTTAGGGACAGCAAAGTACCGTGAGAAGAAACCCCCATGTAGATCAGCATGTGGGGTCTTGACAATCGCCCCCTTGTTTAGGAGGGATGAAATTTCCTCCTGTAGAGCCACCGAGAAGGGGGTGGTCTTAGGAATATTCGATGGAGGAAGTTGGAAGAATTCTATAGAATAACCCTTCTCAATAATGGATAGGACCCATTTGTCAGTCGTAATATGTTTCCATTCAGAGAGAAATGGAAAGAGTCTAGTCCGGTAAGAGGAGTAGTTAGTTGTATTGCTTACCCCTGCGCTGAGGTTTACGAAAGGACTGCTTGTGTCCTTGGTATTGTTGCTGCTTGAAAGTCGAAGGGTTGGACTGAGATGACTGGAAGGTCCTATCATGTTGCTGCTGTCTACCATACCGAAATGGTTGGTACTGGGAAGATGCTTGGTAAGCAGGTTTTTTGTAAGTAGGTCTCTGATACCGATACGGTTGGTATGGTATGTAGGACTTCGCGGTCTTCCGCATTTTATGGATGTTTTCCATAATATCATCAGTTTTGGAATTAAAGAGGCCATCCGCATCAAAGGGAAGATCCTCGATTTTGGTCTTTGTATCGTCCAGTATGTTAGCCGCTCTGAGCCAGGCATGGCGACGGACTGCTACTGCTGTAAGCATGGATTTGGACGCAATTTCAGCTGTATGCTTTGCTGCTACTCGCTGCTGTCTTGTAAGGGTGTTAGCCTCCTCGTAGACGTTGAGGAGTTCGGTCTTGGATGGCTCAGGAAGGTTTTGTAAAACGGGGATAATTTTATCCCATAGGTGCTTTTGATAAGCACCCATCGCGGCTTGGTAGTTCGAAATCTTAATCAGTAGAGCCGCAAGGGAATAAAGTTTTTTGCCCAGGGCGTCATTTTTTCTGCCGTCTTTGTTGACAGGTGTAACAGAGGACCTACTGCGGGATCTATACTGGGTAGCCTCGACCACAATAGAATTAGGCATAGGATGCTTGGTCAGGAAATCCGAGTCGGAACCGTGGGTCTTGTAATGGTGGTCGATTTTTCTAGGGATTTGGAGAGTCGCAGGCGACTTATCCCACGAAGCCTTTACCAAGTCAAGAAGTGCTGGAATGAGGCTAAGACTGGGAGGAGATGACTTGTCCTGTTCCATATCGTGGAAGACAAGGTCTGTTTGTTGCTCAGGAAGTTGCGCATCTAGGTGTAAAATCTTAGCCATGCGCAATATAAGTTGAGCATAAGATGAGTAGTCTTCCAATGGGTATTGAGAAGAAGTACTCGGAGCACCACCATCAGGTACATCAGATTCCGAAGAAGCTGAAGAATTGTCATGGGACGATTCAGACACCAATGAGGAGGGACGGTGCGATATTGGTACCGTGTCTCTCGGTATTGGTTCGGCATCAGAGTGTACCGAAGGAGAAAAAGGGTCTGTATCATGGCCCTCTGGGCCAGAGTACATCGTCGCAGTCTGTACCGTAGATCGCCCTGCGGGACGTTTAGACCGTTTTAGAGGCGCAGAAGGTGCCATCGGTGTCTTCCTCTTGCGGGAAGTAGCAATTTGGGGTGTAGGAACATGCCCCTGTTGCTGCTGTAGATTCTCAGGAGTTGGGACCGAAGAAGGGTACCAAGCTGAGGAGGGGTAAGCCTGTCCCCTGAAGTCAGGCGGATAACCGTATCCTTGATATGGGTAGGGCTGGTATGGACCGAAAAAAGGAGGACCATACTGTGCCGGCATTTGAGGACGGTATTGGTCCGCAGGATGTTGAGGTTGGTATGGAGAGGTATGCTTACGCTTCTCCTTCCGCTTTCTAGGAGTGCGAGACGGCAGCTCCTGTTCTGAATGCGAGTCAGTATCAGCCCGCCCGGAAGATCTCGGGCTAGTATGGGCAATGGCCGCGCTGGGAAAAACCTCAGCCGCAAAATGGCCTGACGACGGAGACATGCTCATGATATCGTGAGCAGCCTGGGCCGGAGGAATGATCCGCTCCTCCATATCCGATTGCCCAATGTCGTCTCTAGAAGACTCCTCGAGTAATATAGGAGGCGCAGGAAGAGACAAAGTTGACGATTTGGGTGGTTTTGCCACTTTCTGAGATTTCGTTTTGTCATTCTTTTTCTTTGAAGGTACAGCCGACCTGGAAGCCTTGGTGGACGCTGGCTTAGGCGGTCTAGAGGAGTCCTTCTGCTTAGAAGACGCAGAACTCAAGGTAGGCTGCGGAGAATCAAAGGCAGTGGCGCCTGCTTTAGGTGTCTCCACACGAGGAGGGTTCGGGGAGGTGGTAAGAGGAACCTCCATAGCAGGCTTGAGGGTTCTTTCGTAGAGAAAGGCCCGAAGGCGTTGAGACCGCAGTTTAAGAGCTTGTTTGGAAAAGCTTTTACAAGCGGCACACGCCTGAATAAGGTGGGATTCCCCCAAACAAAATAAGCACTTATCGTGCTGATCCGTTAGCGGAATTTTCCGAAAACAAACGGAGCACTGTTTGAAGCCCCGAGAGGCCATAAAAAATAAATAATAAAAAAAAGGGGGGAATCCAGGGGGGAAGGGGAGAGGGAAGACGCAGAACGAGGAAAAAACTTAAATGAGAAGGCAGTTCTGGCGTCTTAAAAGAAGAAAAGAAGAAAACTGCAAGGTAAATAGAAGGAATACTTTCCTTAGCACGCTCTAGTGTTCCTACGTCCTACCCTAACGGCGGAAAAAGAGGAACTAAGGAAGGTGGAGGAGGCGGAGCCTATATACCCTCGGGGGGGGGGAGACTAATTGTCTGGCTTTTTTCTAAGCTCTAGAAAGTTCCGAACGTCCTGCGCAGGCGCAGGATAAACCCATTTGTGTGCATTCACAGAGTCCACTACAAAGAATAATGTTTTCTCTTTTAGTGCAGTGGATTAGCTATGTCAGTTCCAGTCTGCCATAGCTAAAGGGCCTATCCAGAATGTTTTCAGGACTACAAGGACTATTTCAACACAGAGTATTAAAAGCCATCTCTATAATGTCCCATGGCCAATGGGTGTTGCTTCACAAAGCTTTCCATGGATATAACTGCATCTTCTAGTTTGGCCATGTCCACAATACAAGCTAAGCATCTCTTTGCCAATACAGTTGTATTTCTACCAGATGCCAGTCCTCTCCAGCCAACGAATGTGGTAATTCCCATTATAGTGGAAGAAAAATACTTAAAGCAGGGATGATATTAGGGATCTTAACAGCTGCAAGGCATCATATGTGAACATGACAAAACTTGAATATCCTCTTAAGAGTCTTATAGACCTTTATAGTCAAGTGTACTTGCTTGCAGAGTTGACTGAAGCTAGTTAATTGTTCTGCAGTGACTTTTAGTAAACTGCTGTTCAAACCTCATTTTTAAAGCACAATGTACATCTCTAGGGCTGTTTTTTTTCTACCCCGTCCCCTTAATTATTTTAGTACTCTATATATTCAAAATTCCACATCTTGACATCTGTATTTATTTATTCAACCTATTTATTTTACATTTCCATCCTGACTTTCCTCTAATAAGCTCAAGATGCGCATGGCTTCCCCCCCCCTCTCTCTCACACACACACACAAAATTTTATGCCACCAACAACCTGTGAGGTATGTCAGGCAATTATCTCTTAATACAGAAGCAGAAGCGGTTACAAACTGTTAACAGCTTATATCTGTACTTTTCTTAATCAATAAAGCAGCAAGACAAACAGCAACTCACAGGTTAGATGGCCAAGCATAGGATGGTAGTTATACAAATGGCTTTCCTGAAACACTTCCAAAACCTAAATTATTCTGATTACCTCCCGTTCATGGAACTGGCCAGAAAAAGAGCTTTTAGCATGGATCCCACTGTGATTTCAATTCCTGCTTTATTGTGTCTTGGATAAAGAAAGGTCACTTACAAATAAGTTTATTTTTAGAACTGAAATGAAATATTCTGACCATATTTCTAAATCATACAATCATAGGAGCATATTTCAATCACACAACTAAAACCTGAATATTGATGGGGCAAATGAATGTTTAAATCTGATTTATTCAGCTTAAAAGCATTCTTTATCATAAATCTACTTCAACATGCTGCCTTTTGAGCAGCTGAGTCTGGCCATGTTTGTTTTCTCCCTGGACAAATCCATGCCAGGACTGATGCTTTCCCTCAAGCCTGCACTTTCAAGTTACATTATTTCTCTCTGTTTGTTTTTCTCTCTTCTCTCACTCTCTCTACAGCTTCACATTTGAAGCGTCTGATCTCTCCTGTTCTCTCTTTTTATGGTAACTCTGGTTTCCGTTATTCTTCCTGCCACATCTTTCTGGTGCAAAATTATTTGACGCCAGATACGCCAACTGTTTGTTTTATTTATTTTTCAATGCAAGTTACATGCTGCTTCTCAACATTAAATTGTTGAAACCCCAAATTACTTGATGTTTACTATTTTTAAAAAATAACTCTGAAATCTTTAATAATAATAATAGTATTGTATGCCATTAAGTCAATTCTGACATGATGAATCAGGCTTGTTTGTGCTTCAGTTCGTACTTTGGTTTGGGGATCCCGTTTCATTTTTGCAGGGTTCGTGGGTGGTTCATGGGTAGCCATGAACCACAAACCACCACAATTCATCATTTTTCCAGTTCATGCCTATCTCTAGTCAGAATTAACTTGATGGCATATTATTATTATTTTTAGATAGAGGACGAATTCACATTTTGTAACACTCTTTCATCTACCCAATTCTGACTAGAAGTGTATCAACAAAGAAAACAGAGTCCTAAAGAAACATAGAAATATGTCCCTGGAACATTTTATTCCACTCAGTGAATGGATGGTGATTCAGAAAACATTAATCGATAAATTAAAGCAACCACATCTTCAGTTTACAGTATCTCCAATGTATCTTCACGCTATTCTGTCACTAAGCATCTACAGACAATAATAAAAATTATTCATTGACTTGAGTTTATTTAAGAGAAGTTTACCATCTAAAAAAGAAGTCACTCAAGGCACTTTGATAATACCTAATATTTGTGACACATTAAGAAAGCAAAAGCAGCGGAAAGCATGTGAACATGTACATGCACGCTCATACACACACACAGCCAGTCAATTAAAAAAGTTAAGCAACTACAGAATCAAATACTTTAGGCGGCGAGCCCATATCAAGGACTCTGAATTGGAAGAACCAGCTCATCTCTTGTTCAGGCTTGTTCTGCAATGAGAATTTTTCTCATTCTGGGATGACAGCTAAACAACCACAGTTCTAACCTAGGCAAGCGGAATGGTTGCTTCCAAAAGAGGTAGGATCAAATGGATATTTGATGAGCTATACTGATGGGAAGGTGTTAAGTTAGACAAAAGTTTCACTCAGGTGGTCAAAGCACAAGTTTACTCCTACCAAGACATTTGGTGTAAAAAAGCATGCAAGAAACTGTTGCATATCTAAGAGAAGTTGCACTTCTTCGTAAAACGAATCTCTAAGATTATGCACATTAGTTGATTTTGAACTAAGGGCATGAAAAGTGATAGTAAATTTATCATATGTAACATTAAAATATTCCCATTCCAACCTATATCTGAAGATCATGCGGTAGGATACAGTCCATAATATTCCTAATTATAAAATTTAAAATAATTTAACATCGAAATTATGTAACAATTTTAGTCAATTTAAAACTATTCAACATATTTACAGAATAAGGAAACAACACAATGTGGACAGTTTCACACTTTAGTGAAAGGGCAAGGTCTGCAATGTTTAGCAATGTTGGTCAAACCTCTCTCTTCTGTTTCCCTAGGCAAAAAATAGGGCCCATCTTGCTTGTTGCTTTCATCTTTCAAAGGAAGCAATATGCAGCACTGCTCTGCACAAGAACACAGCCACATGGCCCACAATCCCAGTACAATAGATTTCAGCTTTGCATTGCAGAAGAAGTAATCTGTTCAAAAGCACCTGCATGTCAAAGTGCTGGCATCTAGAAATGCATGAACAGACAATGCACCGTTTCAAAATAGGCCAGCTGTCATATCTGCTGCTCACTAAACTATGGGAAATGTTTTCCGAGAACAGAGGATTAGGTTTCCCTGGTAGATTCCTTCTGTTCATCCACTATTGAGCTCAATAATACAGGCAGGCTGTGAAATCAATAGTTTCCTGTTTGCTCCTTTTTAAGCAAGGCACAATGGTGTTTATTAAAGAGGCTCAAGAGGTGCAGTCAAAATAAAGCTGAAAAGACTTGGAGGCCATTGATCAAAAAGAACTTCAGACACACTAGGGGCACTAGAACAATCTTAAAACTGCCTTCGGCTTAAATGGAATCCCCAAACCGTAACAGGTAGGGAATCCACCAAACTTGAAAGAAAGAAACTGAGAATTGATGCAGCATAAACAGAGAATGGAAAAGTTACTTTAGGGCAACTACAAATCACAGGTTACTGAGATACTGTATATGTAGCACTTTAAACACTGAAAAAGGGCTAAACGGTGTTATTTTGGCATGTCTTGTTGTTATTCTAAAAGAATGTACCACCAGCTGGAGTCTTCAGGACAGGAAATGATTATCTGACATAGCTATTTAAAAATAGCGTTTACAATCAAACGTCACAGCAAGCAATATGGACTATTTCATTGGGGGTGGGGATATTTAAGCCCTTGGGTACTGAAATATACAGTGGTGCCTCGCTAGATGATTGCCTCGCAGGACGAGGAAATCGCTAGACGATGCCTTTTTGCGATCGCTACTGCGCTTCGCAAAACGATGGTCTCCTATGGGGAATTTTCGCTAGACGATGAGGTTTCCCCATAGGAATGCGCCGACTAGTGGTCAAAAGCTGTCAGTGCATTCCGACGGGGACCCGCACTCGCTAGACGATGTTTCCCTATGGGAGATTTTCGCTAGACGACTGAGTTTTCCCTTGGAACGCATTGAAGCGATTTCAATGCATTCCAATGGGGAAACGTGCTTCGCTAGACAATGTTTTCGCTAGACAGCGATCTTCGTGGAACGGATTAACATCGTCTAGCGAGGCACCACTGTATATTGGAGAGAGTATGTGACAGAAAATGAAAAACAGAGAGCCCCAAATGTTTGAGAACCTACTGAAGTTCATAATTCAAGCAAAGAGTGGACACAAACTGCAAGAAGCTGGGTAAAGGTTAAACTAAAGATGAGAGTGAAATTTAGTAAAAGCAGTACCAAGTATGTAAACACTGCTTGCCTTTAGTAATTTAAGTGCTTTGCCAGGTGCATAATTTCCTTAGTGTTGTAACAGTCAAAGAAGGTACTTCAGAGAAACAGAACTGAACTTAAGAATGTTGAGACTGCAATTGTATGTACAAATATCTGGAAGTAAACCTGACAGGAGGGCTTTGTAATCAGTATCACACTACCACAATGAGGATATGTCAGCTATATCCACTGAGAGTGTATTTCATAGTAGTCAACTGGTAGGTGAAGCGAACAGCTGCATGAAGTGAAACCCAGGGTGTGATCAGACTGGGAGAAAATTCACTTATAATTGTGCCTGAAAGGGTCACTTTGCCAGGAGTGACCTCCCTTAAACAACCTTTTCAAGGGTCAAGATATTTTGCTGTGTGAAACAGCAGAGGCTGATGACTCTCATTTTGAAGGACTAGTGAACCTACCACGGTTTTCGTCTGAACTTTAAAAGAAGCTATTTGGAGGCTGGGATAATCACTTTGGATAACTTGGGTAAGGTTTGAATTAAAAGCCTGGAGCACACCCACTGCTGAACTCTTGGGTCACCTGTTCCTGTTGGCTTGAGGGCAACGGACATTCCACCTAAGCTTGGAAAAGTTACTTTCTGGACTGTAACTCTAAAATCCTCCCAGACAGGATGATGCTAACCATAATGGTAGTTGAATATGAAACTTACATCAAGCCTGGCAAAGGGACAGCGTCTTACACCACAACGGAAGGCAGCAGGCTAGCTCACAGGACGTAGGATTTTACTCTATCTTTCACCATGACTCTGCATCTGCTACTTGAGGTGGTTGCCTCACTCTGCCTAGTGGCAGGGCCACTATAACTAACGGCAAGGCCACTGCTGATAGCTGTCACAGAGGTAGAAACAAAGCCATTTTATTTTTAATTCTAAGACACGTTCCTTGTCTTTTCAGAGATGGCACAAAAAACATCAACAGCCAGGTAAGTTTTTTTTTTTAAAAAAAGACCCCTTCCTCCTCCCTGCCTTGTGAGATCACAGTCCATCTTTCTAAAAAAATAATAATCCTGAAATATGTATCTGTATGAGAACCTGCTATGTTTTCTGAGAAATGCTGTGGACCTGTAAAAGGGCGGTGAAAAAGTGAAGGTGTTGTAAAATGTGAGAGATGAGAGGAGGGGGAAAATAAAATGCTTTTATGCTGTGAGGCAAATATCACTGTGCAACAGCCATTCGTGCAGACACACAGGATCATAAATAGAGTGAGGAGTGGACAAGGTCAGTGTAACCTGTCAGGAAGCATTACAGAATGGGGACAGGAGGTGCACAGGAGGTGAAAGCAAAGGCAGCATGGCAAGACTCTGGGCAATGTGTAAAAATGTTCAAAACCCTCTGCACTGTGCAAACACGCAGGGCACAATGATTAGAAGCAGTCCCTGAGAGAGCTGGTGGAGAGGCGTGAGTAAGCAAAAAGCAAGTGTGCCTATGAAGTAAGCAGCAGAAAAGACACCCCTCTCCTGGTACATTTCTTTGGCAATACAAAGCAAAAGCAAAGCGTGCTGCTTATATAAAGCATCCTATACCCACTTCACAGCTCGTTCTTTTTCGCACTATATTTTGCACACTCCTTGGATTCACAGAGCACACTGTGAAACTGAAAAATATTCTTTTAGATGTACTTTAAAATAAGAGGCGAGCCAAAAATATTCTCACACGTTCAGACTCCTGTTGCCTTTGAGCAGAGTTTTCAGGACATGCTCAGCGGGCAGTCTGAAATCAGGCTTGGCCTGCATTAAGTTAAACCACAGTTCAGAGCTGGCAAAACTGGAGCGGGGATTCCAGTGTTGATTTTCAGGGGAGGAAAACATGAAAAATATAGTGGTTACCTTTTTGGGGAATGGTCCCTTTTTGAACAGAGACCCACGGATTAGGCCAGCTGGGAAACACTGGGAGTCAGGGATGTTGGCATGTCTTCAAGATCAAGTTCCAACTCTGAGTCTTTGGGACCGAGTTCCGAGTCCCAATTCTCGAGTCCGAGTCTCGAGCCCTTTTGCCCTGCCCTTCCGAGGCTTGGGTTTTGGACTGTGCATGTACCAGACTATCAGCTGGGCAGCGCAGGCAGGAGTGGAGGAAGCAGCTGGTTCCTGGAAGGGAAGCTGAGCCTGCTGCCTCTCAGGATGGCGATGGCAGCAGGGAGGCCCATCCCTTAGGGACTCAAAACATGACTTGGAAAAATGGTTCCGAGTCGTGAGTCGAGTCCAAGTATGCCCCCCCCAACCCCGCTGCGTTGACTCAGTGTTGAATCGCTGGTGCAACTTGGATCAGAAGCAACAGTGAGTCACAATTCACGAGTCCCCATCCCTGCCGGGAGTTGCACTGCAAAAAGTAACTTCTCCAAGTTCAGCATTCAGGAGTTGCACTGCAAAAAGTAACTTCTCCAAGTTCAGCATTCAGGAGTTGCACTGCAAAAAGTAACTTCTCCAAGTTCAGCATTCAGGAGTTGCACTGCAAAAAGTAACTTCTCCGAGTTCAGCATTTGGGAGTCGCACTACAAAAAGTAACCTCTCCGAGTTCAGCATTCGGGAGTTGCACTGCAAAAAGTAACTTCTCCAAGTTCAGCGTTCTAGCCTCAAGAATCCCTCTGAAATAACATCATGCTCATCTTCTACTATTAAAAAAGTTTGAATACACCAATAAAATTAAGCAATAAAAATCAACCTCTTATATCCAGCCCTGTAAGTATTGCATGTTTTTTTAAAAATGTGTCCATAGTAACTAAACACAATATAGATTGTTCTGTGAAGTACATAGAAATATTAATCTCTGGAAAGAGTTCAAGTCTTTTGAATGATTTTTCTTGCATTTTCCAAGATAGAACATCACTGAGGAAACACGTTTTCATTATAATCTTTGTGACAATTTTCAAACAAAGATCCATATTATCTGAAGTTTTTAAAACTACCAAGCATGTTATGGATGGATAATGACCTCTTTAAAGGCACACTATGCTGACACAGGAACAAGGAATTATAAGAATTGGTATAAAGCCTCCATCACACTTAACCATTGTTAGTAGATTCCTTTATTACTACTTTAAGCCAAAAGGAGAATAGTACCTTCAGAAAGTCTGTCAAGGTAACCCAATTTGGGAAGCCATTAAGAACAACACAAAAGAATATTTGCCAACAACTTCCATTTTTCAAAAGGCATTAAGTGCTCTCAAATTCCTTTTCTGAGAGTAAAAATATCTTTAGAATCAAATGGTGCCTGGATAGAAGAAGTTTAATGGATAAGACAGAAATTTGCAATCTCTTTATCAACCTTAAAAGCCAGGACCCTAGACTGAGATGTAATGACAGGCTGTGACTAATGCAAGCTGAGATTCACAAACCAACTTCAATTATAATTTTAGAGCATGGTTGGTTGCTTGCCAAATAAGCTTTGCAGCAGCAAAGGTTTGATAAGTTACCTGTATCAGTTTCCTTACACAGATCATGCTAATGCTAAAGGTAACAACTTAATTTATGTATATGTTTTTAGTATACAGGAAGTACCATGAAGCCCATAGTGGTAAAGGCATCTACCTTTCCTGGTTCAGTTCCTGACATCTCCAGACAGGGTGAAATAAATAAATCTCCTGTCTGAAATCCAGCACTGATTTACAGTCTTGAGCTTGATGGACCAATGGTCTGATTCTATATCAAGCAGGATCATACATTCCTATATATCCAAGCAAAAGGCTGTCAAGATGACTGGTAGCCTGTGAGGAAGACTACATGTGTTCTTTGTTCTTAATACACTCTTTGGTTTCTTTACATGATCAAAGTGTTAAAATGAAACAAGTTGAGAGTAAACTTTTGGACAATTAGGAATTACAAGCCCTTCTCAGATGTTTTCTGCAAGTACATGAACACATGAAGGAGGGGATAGTGGTGAGCGAGTCTATCACTTCTCCAAAGCTTCTCCTCTGCTAGAGAATTTAGTTTTAGGTACACCGTTTCAGGTATTCCAGTGTGTGGTTTAGAGAAGAATATGTGAAGCATATTAACATATTCATTCAGATTCCAGTTAGTCTTGGATCACTTAGCACAAGGAAAGTTGTTCCATCACTTCCTGTTGCTGCATGTCTATCACAAAGTCCTTTCCAAGAGTGGAAGCATCGAAGACAAGGGTGGGGAAAATATAACCTTCCAGATGTTGCTGTAGTACAGCTCCCATCATCTCTGACCACTGGCTATGCTGGCTGTGATGAATAGGAGTTGCAGTATAGCAGCATCTAGAACAATGCTTCCCATCCCTGGGTCCCCAGATGTTCTTTGACTACAACTCCCAAAAATCCTGGCCAGCCCACTAGTGGTGAAGGCTTCTGGGAGTTTTAGTCCAAGAACATCCAGTGATCTACAGTTGGGAACCATGGATCTAGAAGGTCACAGATTCACTATAACTAATGTATGAATTTTCTGTGGCTCATGTATTTGGAGGAGGGCAGGGCAGGGAGTCTGAAAGAACATATCTCTTAGTACTCATATATATGTCTGTGATAATGTATACCTTGAGATGGGCAGGACTGCCCATGTGGACAACAGTAAAGTATGTTGCACAGAGCTTTAATTGACAGCGGACCAGAAAAATAAAATTTTGCAGCTGATGGATTTATCTTGTAGGTAAGCAAAACAGGACACTAACTTTACACTAACAAAAAGCTGCAGCTTAAGAGGCATGAGCTGATTGCGCATACAGTAATGGAAGAAAATCAGTAGTTTGCAAGTGGCTTTTTTATTCCAATCAAAAATTCCATTTCTTGGTTTAAAAAAAAAATCCATCAGTTGCCACCTTTCAATCAAGACCTTTCAAAACATGAATGATTTACTACATATGCCTTTAAGTAAGAAAGACACCTGAATATTCTGAGATCCCAGTGAGGCTTCTGTGAGTTGATCTCAAAGTCTCTTCTGAAATAATAAGCACATGCAATAGAGCTACCATTGACACTTTCAAGACACACAGTTTCAGTCTGGGCTCCATATAGGTTAAATAGTTCTAATTCATAACTCAAGGAATATGAACATGGACCTCGAATATGTGGCTGCTGTGCTACAGAAGTGCCTAAAGTACATAGGCTAACCAAGTAAGCTCCTTCCCTTTGCAGGAACGGGCAGGGGGGCTTCCTTGGCCATCCAAAGACAAACCAGCAGCCTTCTTTTAGTTTTTCTTTTCTAGAGTAGGAAAGAGTAACCGAGTAGCAGTAAAGCTATTAGAGTACAGGCCACCAGGCTGAAAATGTGGATCCCTGGTTTGATTTATTTGGAAAAAGTGTATCTCTCCTTTACACAGATATGCTTAAAGTAGCACCCTGGCTGCCCTTCAGTTAGGCTTTCCATTTATCAGATATGAAGCATCAGGGCATTCATGGAGACTGTTCTTTAGCTTTGACATTCTGTTGAAAAATGCACCATAGTTCATGTATTACAGTTCTCCAGGAACAACTGAGAACCTTATAGAGGGTATCTTTAAATGCAGCATGAGATGAACATCTACTGGGAGTTAGATGGCACTGGTGGGCAAAGATGCAACTAAAGATGGGCAGCACCAGCATCTTCACTCATTCTCTCTCTCTCTCTCACTCACTCACTCTCTGCCAACTACATGTTATCAATAATCCATATTCAAACCTGAAATCACACTAGTATTATAGAAACTTGATTCATGTCCAAGCAATCAGACTTGCAGACAAAGCCTGTATTTAGGCGATAAAGACCAATAACAAAACAAAGCAAGCTGATGTACAAACTTCAGGAAGTGATAGTAGCTCTGCTGTGGCAATTAAACTTTTTAAGCAGTAAAGGAATTTGCTCTTCTAATTGACACGTTAATAACAACTGTGTGCCATCAAGTCAATTCTGACTTACGGTGACCTTTTTCAAGGTTTTCTAGGTGGAGAATACTCAGAAATGGTTTACCATCCCCTTCTTCTGAGAAGGTAGTGTAGCTTTGGGCAAGCTACACGATCCCAGGATGTCCCCAGAAGAAGGGACTGGTAAACCACCTCTGATTATTCAACCCAGAAAACCCTGACAGAGTCACCATAAGTCAGAATTGATGGCACACAATTACTAATGGCAGATTACCCGCAGCATTACTAGCATATAGTTCCAATTTATCTCTCAAGCATATCAGCCGCTGTCAGAAAGGTGACAGACTGCTATTTTAGGGGTCAATACCAACCATTTGCAGGAGGTTTTCAAAATCAGCCAGAAGACTTCATGATAATTACTGTATGTTGAAGACTACATGTGGCCCCAGAGAAAAGTTACCACCTCTAATTTACTATATTATTGGTTTGCTTAGGAGTTCTGGAAGTTCCAAAGTTCTGGCTAGAGGGAAAGGATTTATAAACAGAAGCCAACATCCATGTAGCCAGTTCTGCAATCTTCAGAGGTTTTTGAACTCAGCACTGCACAGAGATCAGCCCTAAGTTCCACTTTTGAAACTACTGCCATTTTCTAAAACCAATGCCAAATTAATTCATGTTATTGCATTTGGAAATGAGAGAGTCTAGACAACCAAAATTCCATGAGGCTAGCACATTCCCAAGCCTGAGTAGATCTTTGGACCTTGCTCTGTCTGTCTGTCTAAAACAAATGCTAAGAAAAGTCCTTTATTTAAAAAATCCATGCCAATCTACAAAATTATGATTATTTCTGGCCAAATACTGTTCAGGTGGCTTTTTAAAAGCCACAAAAATCATACAGTTCAATGTACTTCTACTACATTCCCTAGCAGGAGGGTACAAAGGCTTTAACCAAGAGCAAAATTTCTGTGGAAAGAAAAAGAAGCAAAGCTATATAATTCAAAGGAAAGTAAGAGGGCTGTCAAAGATTTGCTTTGGCAAAGGTAGATAAATGATCTAACAAGCCACCACAATTGCAGACGAAGGCACGTTTACAGCAGGAGTGGTATACATTTTAGCATCCTAGACAGATATGATTTCTTGTTAAACTTTTCTCATCTCCCTCCCCTCCTACCTCCTATACTTTTGCAATTCTGAAAAAAACCAAAATGAGAGAAAATACTTTGCCAGACTATAAAATAAGCTGCTATTTTCCCAATGCAGCTGTGTTTGTTTCCTCAGAAGGCCCAAAATCTGACCATAGCCCTAATACATAGTTAGTTTTCCTCCTATTCTTCTTCCCTATTATTTATTCTTAGTTTCACCCTCTCTCCTCAAGATATAGCAGATTTATACAATTATCTAAGTATTAGTATCCAAACGATATTATACTCCTTGGGAAGCCAGAAACATTTCCACTTTTCTTGCAGGGAGAAGCAGGTACTTCATAATTAAAAAGACACCATGAGACAATAATTCATAGATGACATCCCAGTAGATAACTATGACAGGTGCCTTTTCATCCTTCTTTGTACACATTTATAAAACAACAAACGATAAGATCAGTTGCTACAGAAAAGGAATAGTGTTAAGGAACAAATACAAACTTCCTTTCGATGATTATATGAATTAATGTAGAAGAAAGAAAGAGTCTACAAGTCTCAGTTTCCATCTGTAAAACAGAAATTAATAATGAACTAAAAAAAAAAGGCAAAGTGTGCTACTTATATACTGTCCCATAGTGCTTAAAGCACTCTCTGGGCAGTTTACAAGTTAATTATGCAGGCTACACATTGCCCCCCCCCCCCCCCCCCAGCAAGCTGGGTACTCATTTTACCAACCTTGGAAGGATAGAAGGCTGAGTCAACCCTGAACCGGCTACCTGGGATTGAACCCTGGGTCGTGAGCACAGTTTTGGCTGCAGTACAGCAGTTTAACCACTGCACCACGAGGCTCTGTACTAGTCATTATTAACAGTCTTGCAGGGACTGTTAACATCGCATATTCAAAAGTATCTGAGCACTGACATACCCTGTCTAAACGTTCAGTGTTACTAGCATAGGGCTGAAGACTGAGTCAAATGAAGACAAATGTGGAGCTGTTCATTACATTGTTTTTAATCACTACATAAGTATTTCTTATGTCTATCTCTCCTGTCTACGTAGCTCTGTGCATAGTTTATTAGCAGGCAAGTTGGACAATGCTGGTCATTGGATGAACAGGAATTATATGGTCTCTGCGTTGCCTGGTGAGGCTCAAAGTTTATAGGATGAATGTTGATCTCTGGGCCTCTCAAAGAAAATCTGCTATTGCAGCAGTTTCCTACTCTACTCAGATAACTGCTTTCCCTAAGATTTGCAGCAGAGTCATTTTTAAAAAGCAGGATCTCCATTCAATCCTTTATGATATCTTCAGTTAAAAAGATTGGGGAGGGCAATAGGAAAAGAGCTTTGCCTAAGACTCAGGGAACCAGATGCCAGTCAGAACAGGCAGTGTTGGGGCAGAGGGATCAATAATCTGATGTAATATAAATCAGCTTCCTAATTTATTCAGTGCTAGCTGTTCACTAATTTAATTACAAGGAAAGAATGTAACACAAATCCATATGCATTTGCATACTGCTACCTTCTTGGTCTGAGGAGGATAGTCCCAATGTGGAAGCCCTGGTCATACAAAAGAGGGGTAGGATCTGTTCTTGATCATCCCAGAGTGCAGGACATGTAATAATAGGCTCAAGCTACAGGAAGCCAGAATTAGTCTGAATATCAAGAAAAACTTCTTAACTGTTAGAACAGTATGCCAATGGAACCAACTACTTCGGGAGGTGGTGAGCGCTCCAACACTGGAGGCATTCAAGAGAAAATTAGACAACCATGACTATCTTAGTGTAATGAGCAATGTTTACTTCTTACTTCCAAAACACTGATTTTAAGGAGCTGTTTAAGTGAATTTAGGCCTATTTAGGGCATTTTTCTATTTTTACACGTATCTTTGTTTTTAAAATAATAATAATAATAATACTGTATATATTCTTCAATAAGAAGCAATGAGACTACATTCATTTTGTAAAAAACAAAACAAAAAAAGAACAACAACAAATAACGGCTAACATGTTCCAGTTTAAAATAACGTTCCAAGTTCTGGTTGTTCCTATCTACAGTTTTATTGGCTACCGCAGTGGTTCCAACGTTGGGTAACCCAAATGTTCTTGGACTACAACTCCCAGAAACCGTGGACAGCACAGCTGGTGGTGAAGGCTTGGGTTACCCAAGGGTGGGAACCAATGGGCTACTTTAATGTGTGCACCACAGAGGACATAAATTGTTTTTTTTTTTAAATTACAGAACCAATTTTTTTTTTCAGATTAATCCCTGGTTCCAGTCTACCTCAGGCATTCTTCAAATCAAGCACGTTTGGGGGGGGGGGGGGGAATTTCCATCAGAAAAAAACAACAAGTCTTGCAGCATCTTAAAGGCTAATAGATTTATTGCAGCAAAAACTTCTGTAGGCCAGAATCTACTTTTGGGTATCTGACAAAATGGGAACCAACTTCACAGCAAGCTTTCCCCCCAATAAATCAGCCTTTAAGTTGTCACAGAACTCTTGATTGGCTTCGCTCAGAAGACTAGCACAGCAGTGTCTTTGAAATTTTATTAGTGATTCTAAGTTTACTCTATTTGTATTCATAGCCCTTCACTCTGTAGGAAACTTAAACATGATTAATTTGAAAGCGCAAGGCACAAGCTACACTCCATTCCTCAGTAATGGCTGTATTTAAACGTTCATGGAATGCACTTCTAATAAGTGGCACCATTATGTTTCTGCAATATAATACTCAAATTTATTCTGCTTTTTTTTTAACAACACTTATTCTTCCACAGTTGTCCACAATGGGACATATTTAATAAACAAAAGAGTGCCAAGATACTATTGCTGTGCACGTCTCTTCAGCAGTAAGAAAACTAATTTGAATATCCTTTCCTCTGAATAATTATTGTTGTAGCTCAATTTCTCCTTTCACTTAAAGATCGTAATTTATGGGGGCTGAATTTTCAGGATATTGCCTCTAATGCAGCCAGTAGTAGTTTGCCTTTCAGCTGCTAGGGTTGCTTTGTCTCTGTCTGCCAGCAATAGCAAAGTTGGTAATAAAAGTTCTCAGCAGGTGTAAATGAACATGACTTTGCTACTTATATATCACAAATTTGCCGGATATAGAAATTACAGGTGTTCTCTTATTACTTGACATTGTTGACTAACTGCTCAGAGCATGTTGGAGTTTTTGCAGCCTTGCACACTGCATGTGGTTTGTTTGACTGGGAGAGCTCTTTTTGGGCTGGGGTAACTATCAATCTATCCAGCACTAATTGTTCCCTCTCATTTCTGAATTCAAAGACATCCCCCGCCTCTCTGCTGAATGTTCCTTTCCTTCTTTTAGTCTGTTGGAATCAGTTGGTTATCAGTTTACTGTTGAACTGTTCACAGCTGTAAGTACACACTTTTATCCTTTCTCCTACAAATATCTCAAGAGTGAGTTCTCAAGACCTTAAGTGTCAGTTAATGAGAAAGTAGTGGACTATCTCAGGAACTTATAGCTATTTTACTCAGTGAGTCTCTGTACGTCTACTGTGTAACAATATTTTTTACCAGAAATTCAAAACCCTGCAACAGAGCATGAGTTGGCACTTTTCTATATACTCTTTGATGCCCCACAGATTCTTCACCTGCTTTGCCAACCACCTCATCTTCTAGAAATGGACTATCTTCAAAGAGGGTGGACTTTCCTCCATTTGAGGTTTTTAATATGGAGATTGGGTGGCCATCTGTAAGGGATGATTTAGCTGTGGATTTCCTGCTTTGTCAGGGAGCTGGATTTGATTACCCCTGCAGTCCCTTTCAGCTCTATGTTATTATATCATGATTCACAGCAGAACTAAAACTTCCATCCTTGCCTTTTCAGCACAGCAGATCTCCCCTTGCCTCAGAGCTACAAGCCCTCTTACATGCTGTCAAAAAATATCTGACTCTTCCATTTCCTTACCTCTGCTTAGATTTCTGCATAGGAAATCTGTGAAAAGTGTGCAGAAGTGTGACAGACATTCCCATTCCTAAAATTTAGAAGAGGGAACTTTGAGAGCTGCAGTTTCTAATGAATCTGCTGAAATATCCTCTTCTACAAAACTACCATAAATCAAAGAGGTGGGAGAAATTCATTTGTTTTGCCTCTTCATACAGACTGATCACATTCACACTTCTTGAATCACAACACATTATCTTTTCATTTTCTATTTTTCTGAATTTTTGGATGCAGTTCCTGCAAGCAAAAATGACAGACAATAAGACACTGCCTTATACTGAATTAGACCAATATTTCTTGCAGTTCAGTATTGTTATCTCGGACTGGCAACAGCTATCCAAACAGTTTCAGGCAAGGATTCTTTCCTCACCCAACATGGCGATCCTTGGTGGGACCTGGTGATCATCTATTATTACCAAGCTCAACCATGTGTATCTCAAAAAAATCAGACATAACTTTTTGCTATGGTGTAGAATCCATACATAAAGGGAAAATGCAGGCAGAAATTTGCACACAAGGAACACTACATTTGTAATGGCTCTTTACTGGGAAAATAGATATAAAACAGGCATGAATTAACGGAAATGGCTTGCAAAAATGTATATTTTTAGGAAAAACAGATACAAAGAGCAATACAAATTTCTGTACAACCAAAAATGAAAATGTGTATGGATTTTCATGCAGACTTTTAATTATTATTACGAAAATGCAAAATTATGTGAAAACGAGACGGAATAAATTTTTAAGAGCAAACTTAAAACCTGGCTCTTTAGGCAGGCTTTCCCGCCTGTCATCACTTGAATTTTGAAAGTGCCTTCCCCGCACTTTTTTTCTGTTCGTAACTCGAGGGAAGTTCGCAGGTCGAGTCAACATTTTCCTATGAGAGCAGTTCGTAAGTTGAAATGTTTGTAACTAGGGCCATTCGTAAGTCGAGGGTTGACTGTATACATGAAGTATACATGGGCTTGCAGTCTAATATGGATGAAATCTGGATTAAAACAGAATCGAGAGACATCAAACCTAAGATGTAACAAGAAAGGGAACTGAACATTATTATCACGAAAATATGTTAGAATTTAGACATTTGAGATTGACCCCAATTACACATTGCTTGTATCACTAAGGCAGGGCTTCTACAAAATGTTTTATCATTTTTACTATATATCCAATGTGAGTATACAGGAATGTGCCTTACAGTGTGTCATACCATTGGCCCATCTGGCTGAGTATTCTCAATATTAACCAACAGTGACTCCCCATTGTTTCACTCAGGATTCTTTCTTTGCTTTACTTGGAAAAGTCAAAGATTGAATCAGGGGCCTTCTGCATACGAAGCTGTGCTCTACGACTAAGCTACACCTGATTCTCCACTAAAATGCATGCCAACTGTACATGGCTTTGCTGAAAAGAAAAATCTGTAAGTCCCATATTTTTTTCACATATGGAGCACTGCAGGAACTAATAATAAGAACAAATAATGAAAACCCACTAAGTCCATCTGTTGTTCTTTAGGGTTATCTATGATCACAAAACACCTTGTGTTCGCTGACAGTTTAGTTACTGACTATTAAAATGTTACTGGCAAAATAATGGAAGAGTACCCTGCTTCCCAGTATAAACGAATGACTTTGAACAGTATAGCAGATTGTTTTTAAAAGGTTTTAGAGCTTTGTGAGTTGGGAAAACTCAGTTCTTTGGGTTATTTTTTTTAACTCATCTGTCTTTGATTACCTAAAGAAAGAATATAGTAGTGTTTGTGATTTCATATTCAGGTTATCATGCAACTGTTTAACTATTTTCCTATTGAACAGTTGTGTTGAACTCTACCAAGACAGCACATATTATATATGTGCCTACTGCAAGCTAAGATAACAAGCCAGGATATGACTGGGCCTGTTGCTTATGCATACCATATCTTCACAAAAGCTATGGCTGAATCAGAAAGTCTTTGAATAACCATGGTTTCACATTTCATTCAAACTGGAAAACAGTATTCAATAGCTTTGGAATACAGCAGGATCTTAAACCATGATTTAAGGTTGGTTTAAGTTCCCAGATTACGCTAAAATTGGTAATCACATTTCTCTGGTCCTGCTACAAAAGGAATCACGGTCAATTGGAAGCTTCCTGTTTCAGTCACAATTTGTTCAAATGAAGTAGGGAAGAGTGAAGGGGACATATACATGCGCTAAAGCTCATTTCTAACTCATCTAAATGCACCCATTATACAGCTTCAGAATTTGAGTGAGTAATACTTTGTCCCAGTACTGAAGTCAGACTGTGTAATATGCCGGATACAAGGCTTCCAGGTCATACATTTTTGGACTGCAAATAAACTATTAAGCTCTTATGTTTATAGCAACAGCAATCTGGAAGCACGCTCTCAATTTATTTCCCTAATGAATTCCACATTAGCAAAATAGGAAAGTTGGAATAAGAAAAGTGTAATGTACTCATGCCTTGCAACTTAGAAAGAGAGGAGCTGTTTACTCCCACTATCATGTAACCAAGGATTTGTGCAAAGGAACAATACGGCTAGGTTCAAAACAAATGCAGATTTACAATTGCTGAATCCAGACTTGGGAATTCTGCTGTCCCTGGAAATCCTGGAGGAACAGAACACCATGTCTGCCCTGAGTAAAATCTGGAATGTCTAATAGTATTAAATATATAATTTAAGCCAGGGTGAGCAATTGTAGTCCACCAGATGTTGCTGACCACATCTCCTAACCACTCTAGCCAGCACAGCTCATGACAAGAGCTCATGAGATCTCCAGCCCAGCATCTGGGAGGGCAAACAGCTGCCCGCCCTGGTTTGAGTACTGAAACAACACTAAGGCACATACAATTGCTTCAACTGAAAAAAAAAGTGCTAATTCTTAGCAGCCAAGTTTTAATTTAAAATCCCTGCATGCTAGCAGAAGTCTGCTCTTTATAACAAAATCTAGTAACCATTTGCCTAGTGTGGTATGGCAGAACAGCAACTTCCGTGTGTCACCTTGTCAGTTCAATATCTGCATGACTGATAGCCTCGTAAACAAAAGAAACAAACTGTAAAGTCTAAACCATAAATTTAACAGAAGACGATAAAATAATGGCGGCCGTAGCATACTATTGATCTGAGAAAGCAGTAGACCAAATCCTGTACTCTACGATGATCAATTATATGTAAAGGCTATAAGGAGTAATTAGCAGGGGTTAAATTGCAATGAATACCTGGAAAGAAAGGAACAGATGTTGGGGCAACAATATACCTGTATACTACATGATTTCATTAGCATCCAAGCTGGCTTGTTAAAAGCTAAACAGAGAATAAGCGTGTGTCCGAATTAAAGTTATATGTAAACTGAATGAGTGATAGAAAAGCTAGAATGGTGAAGTCATATGAATGCTTCTCTCAAGCCGTCTTCCTCAAAGCCAGCCCTCAAAAAGGTAATATCTTCCACCTAAACCAAAGTATTTGAATCCTGCAAGGTAATTTTAATATGAGACATACACATTATATAAACAAAATATGCTTGTGTAAAAAAAAATCATACAAAGTACATCTAATTCAGGGGTCAGCACCTTTATAAAACTGACTATTTCAATCAGATCTCAAGATGCTGATTAACATTTTTTTAAAAGTATATCACCCTAAAAGGTCATTATTACCTTACCTTGTCCACAAATGCGCTCTCTCTCCCCCCCCCCATATATCTGTGTCTGTGCACGCCTATTTCAAGCCTAGAAGTGTTACTTTTTTCAACTTCAACTTCCAGCAACCCTCAGCTAACATTACCAGAAGCCAGGTTGGCTGGAAGATCTTGAGATCTGTAGTCCAAAGAATGTAACATTTCCAAACTCTGATATGTATAGATAGAAGGCATACAAAACACATTTTCTGACCATTTTTTAAAGTTAGTATTTCTGTATGCAAGGTGGATAAAAATCAATGATTTACTGCTACTGCTATTACTTTAATTTCTATACCACCCCATTAGTGCCGAAGCACTATTCTGGGCAGTTTACAAAGGATTAAAACAAAGCTTCATAACAAAACACTAAAATATAACAATAATAACCATAATATGGCAAGAGCATTAGAAAAAAAAAAAAAAAACCAGTGGCACCAACAAATTATTACAGAAAAGCAGAACTGTAAATGAAACGCTCAATCACAAATTTAAATTTAAAAAATGATTTTTTAAAAATTTAAATAATCAAAACTCTATTTTTTTATTTAAATTGTGAATTAAATTAATTTGATTTAAATCAAACCCGCCCTGCATCATGGTAGACTGCAATACTTCAACCAGTATCCTCCATGAGTAGATGCCTCTAGGACCACACAGTTAATCTTTCCTTCCTTTGACTGCTTTCAACAAGCTTTCAAACAGTAAACTGCATCTTTAAGACAGAATGGCACAAGTGCATGAAGTCAAGCAATACAGCCACACTGGCAGATTATTAATATCGATGTAGCCATCGTGTTTCAAGACAGAATTGTTCAACTCGCTGTCAAAACACTCCTTCTCAAAACAATTCTTATTTTAGTGCATATAAATTGCAACACAATCCCAGCATCCTTTTGTTGTTGCTGCTGCTTTGCTACAAAACAGTTGGTTAATGTTTTTTTTCTAACAAAAACACAGAACAAAGCCAAGACATTCTTTAGAATTTATTTTCTCTGGGAGTGCTTCACCCTTTCCTCAGTCAAAACCACTGTGAACATTAAACACTGGGTTGGCTTCTAAACAAACATTCATTTGTTCCCTTTAACTTTAACCTGATTGAAACATAACAGAAGAGGCAGTACTTTTGGGTGGCCCACACTGTGCATGCCCAGCGTGAAGAAAGTGAGAAACTGGGGGAACATGGAACATGGAATCCATGTAGAAAATTCTAGCTTCTTTGTGAGTGCCTGGAAAAAGCTGGCTGAGAAGGTGGGGATCAGTGTTTACCAAGTACAAGTGAGAAATAACACCAACAGCTTATCTCTTGTCATGGAGGACATCAAAGTCAGCCTGTTTCCTCCCTAGAGCCATACAAATTAAGCCATGTGAAGAGGGGGCAAAAAGGGTTCTTGTCATACTGAAAATTTGAGGGAATTCAAATGTTCATTAGAAGTGTCTGGAACAGGTCACCTGATGTATAAAAGGGGCGGTGGAAATCTGGTTAGCCAGCTCAGCCTGGTTTACTCAGATGCAGTCTTCTGATGCCTGGAAGTCAGAACTATAATGACTGCTAATTTATGACTATCATGTAGATCAGTTTAGCTTTGTTACTTTCTAGTGTGTTTTCTTGAATTGCCTTAGTCTGTCTCAAACCTGGATGTTGCTTCAAATGCTTCTTTGAAACCTTTTGGAACTTTTGCCTTTTGTCCCCTTACCTTTTTCCTTCTTTTAATAAAATATAAAAATCTCTTCAGCCAACTGTCTGGGTGGTTAGCTCAGAGGGCTTGTGACACTCACACCAGGTCTTGCCTAGACCACTTACCAAGAAAACTGGTATTTGTGTTGATGTGGTAAGAGGTGGGCAAGGTGGGCACACTGGTTCTAAGTGCCTAGCCTTGTGGATTTTTTGGACTCCCTAGAAGCACTGCTAAGTCTGGGTAGACTAGAGTGTTGGGAAAACTGGTGCCAGGTTGGCTCCATAATCTTCACCACAACTGACTCTCCCCTGGTTCACCCACCCCAGGACAAGCAGGGTTGTACGGCTCAGTGGCCAGAACCCAGAAACTGTCACAACCAACTTCTGCAGCTGCCATTGTGAAAGCGTCTGTACTAAGCACACTTTTGTTAAGTGACCCAGACTCTTAAGATTCAAGAAGCTGGCAAAGCAGGCTGGTCTTCAAGTGTACAGGGTGGGGACCAGAGATTGAATTAAAATTATTTATATGGATAGAAAGCGGCTTCCTGAAACTCTAGCTGAGACAACTGTTTTGCCCTCTAATGGAAAAGGACCATCAAGACAAAGACACCAGATACTTCAAAATCAGGTGTTTTACTTTATTTGCTCACTCTCAGTTGCAAGTAAGGAGTCTTCCAGATGTAGGTTCTGCCTTAAGGATAATTTCTGTGCCAATATTTCCAGAATCAAGTAAAGTTATTTTTATCTTGATTTGTTCAGGGGTTCTGTGAGGAGGGTTAAAAGTTTACACACTATTTTCTCCTAAAAACCTTTGTGTGTGTGTTTGTGTGTGCATGCCAGATTGTCCTGGAAGGCAGAGATTAACGCTATGGCACTTCCCAGGCATTTTAACATTAATGCAAAGGGAAACCAGGGAGCAATAGCCAAGAAAACACACAGGAGGCATTTGTTGAACACTGGCTTGTACAGTTCCGACTCCTTGCAATGTCTTGGGATGGAGGCCTGACCTGTGGAAAGTTCAAGCCCGTGGTTGTGGTAATGCTGATGAAGCACCTTGTCACTAGACAATTACAGTTGGGACACAAGTCTCAATAAAATCCCATGGTCTCCCATCAAGGAACAAAAGGGAAGTCAGAACAAATGCCCTAAGAAGAACCCCAAGATTCTGCTCCAGATTCTAGCTGGTTGACCAAAAGTTTCAAGTACAAATACAGCAGATCCTGCACATTTGCCCATCCCTGAACTGAACCATAACACTGAAAGACAAATTCAACAGCAAATGTTTAAAGGCAACACATGGGGAGCAGTCTGGGGGTGGAATGGGAGAGTTAACCAAAATAATTGTTGAGTTACATCAAAAACAGATTACATGCAATACACTAATAGCAGGTAGAAGTGTCCTAGCCAGGCAGACAGGCCATTTTGAGCAGGAGGGCTTAGACTAACTTTAGTCCTACTGATTCAGTGGGGTTACCTTAAGTAGGGCTCAGCTCCTGTTGACCACAGTGCATCCCTTCACATAGCAGGAAGATGATCCTTCTATCACTACACCACTATCCCACAGCCTTGTGCCGTCTAGATATGTTGAATTAAAACTCCCATCAGCTCAAACCATTTTGGTAGCTGGGCAGTGGTGGTGAGGATTGTAGTTCATAACATATGGAAGTCACCACATTGGGGAAGGCTGGCTGAGGTCCTATACAGGGCATTTTATGTCTGCAAAGCCAGAGTGTCCCATGAACATAGTATGACATCACAGCAACATACCCAATGGTTCAAACGGTATTGATTTCAACAACATGAAGTCCTGGTACCTTAATTATCAGGATTCCCTTACATCAAGAGCTAGAGAGGCTGTTTCCATCCAGCTGGGTTATGTTCTACCATCATTATCCCCAACTTCTCAGAATCGTTTTCTGGCAGATTGGCAAGACAGGTGTTTTTCAACTAAATATGCTTGCTGCATGCTTTTGACCTCCTTGTTTGTAACTCTATGGTCACATGAAGTGTCATAAGAGGGCATGAGAAAAGAGTTCAAAATAGGATAAAATGGAAAACAAAGAACTAAAGATCTATTTGTTTAAAATATTTATACTCAGCTGTTCAATTTAAAAAAACCACAATCAAACTCCAGTCTATAAAAGGAGCAACCACTAATACAACCCAGTATGAGAGAGCAACTGGCAGCCCAGAGCTAGGGTCCACTATAGTGTCTTCCACAGCTTCCTAGGGATCCAGCTGGTTGGGGGAAGTGGCCAATGCTGACCCACATGTCTGCCACTGGTGGACCTCAGCATCAGGACTTTCTCCTTAGCAGGCAGAAAGACCCAGGGGAGCAGCTGAACGTGGGGAAGAGCCCAGGACCTGGTGCAGTTAAAGGTACAGAGCAGGGAGAAATGGATGTACAGGGGGTGGGAGAACAGCATGGAAGGGAGCAATGGTGATGTGAGCTGAGGGGCAAGGAAGAAGACTTTCTTGTCAGTTTGCCATCCTATGAACTGCCAAGGATGATAGGGATGGATGAGCTCAAACCCCAAACCGACAAAGGCAGGAAAGAAAGTGATAGATGGAATGAGGGAAAGAAAAGTCCAGGAAAAGAACAGGAGGGGGAGGAGGCACAGAGGAAGGGGGGGTTGGTTGATACAGTGGCCAGAGGAGAGAGCCGAAAGTAATTGGGTAGGAGTGGAGGAGATGGAGCAGGAACTGCCAGAAAGGTGGATTTATACTGTAAAGCAAGACCCGTGTACCAGGGAATGGATCCAGTTGCAAGTGCCCCGGGGAAATGGCTGAGCAAGAATGGTGCAGTAAGAAACCCACCTTATTGGGAGGGGGGGCAGAAGAAAGAAAGAAAGAAAGAAAGAAAGAAAGAAAGAAAGAAAGAAAGAAAGAAAGAAAGAAAGAAAGAAAGAAAGAAAGAAAGAAAATGCCTGGCCCAGGAAGCCCAAAACCTGGAAAGTCAAAGATGTCACACCTCCCCTGGGACATGCCCTGGGACAAGTCCATTCCGGCCCAAGTTATGCAAGGCTCCAGGACAGAAGGTATGGGAGAACCCTGGAGGTTGGGTCTATTATCCCTCAAGCCCTAAAGATAGGGACTGATACATCTATGACATTTTACCTGCTTGAGCAGGCTGAAACAAAGGACAGAGCTCTCCCCCTCCCCACTGAAAAGGAGACTTTGCTAGTTTGTGACATTGTTAAAAAGTGAACATCTCTGAAGCAAGACGAATCCCAAATTATTGTTGAACAGTTGCCTTTGAAGTTGGAAATGAAAGACACTGGTTATAAAAACAAAGAGTCACTCAGTTTCTGTCATGAAAAAGGGGGAGAAAGTTTAACAGGGGAGCAGGAGCTGGGTCACAGGTGAGTGGCTCAACACCCTGGACCAGTCATAGGATCCCTACACCTTGGTTCTGCCCTCATATTCTTGCTACATCACTGACCTTGGCCTAGCCCTGTAAACCAGCACCTGGAAATACTGCCTCTGCTGAGGCCTTCCTGACAATGTCATTTGCCTGACCAATTTCTAAATGTTATCAGAGGCAGGTGCCATACGTTCTCCCAGGGGGCTGGGTCTTGCTCAGCCTTGGAAGAAGCAGACTTGAGGTGGTTGCCTCAGTCCAAAAAACTAATGTTTCCAATTTCTGGTTTCTCCCTCAGATTAAATTTGCACAAGATACTTTTAAGAATTTGAATCTGTTTTACTCCAGTTAGCAGCATTCCTCATTGACTACGCAAAAGCCTTTGACTGTGTCAACCACAACAAACTACGGCAAGTCCTTAAAGAAATGGGAGTGCCTGACCACCTTATCTATCTCCTGAGAAATCTATATGTGGGACAGGAAGCAACAGTTAGAACTGGATATGGAACAACTGATTGGTTCAAAATTGGGAAAGGAGTACAACAAGGCTGTATATTGTCTCCCTGCTTATTTAACTTATATGCAGAATACATCATGCGAAAGGCAGGACTGGATGAATCCCAAGCCGGAATTAAGATAGCCGGAAGAAATATCAACAACCTCAGATATGCAGATGATACCACTCTGATGGCAGAAAGTGAGGAGGAATTAAAAAACCTCTTAATGAGGGTGAAAGAGGAGAGCGCAAAGAAGGGTCTGAAGCTCAACATCAAAAAAACTAAGATCATGGCCACTGGTCCCATCACCTCCTGACAAATAGAAGGGGAAGATATGGAGGCAGTGACAGATTTTACTTTCTTGGGCTCCATGATCACTGCAGATGGGGACAGCAGCCACAAAATTAAAAGACGCCTGCTTCTGGGGAGGAAAGCGATGACAAACCTAGACAGCATCTTAAAAAGCAGAGACATCACCTTGCCGACAAAGGTCCGCATAGTCAAAGCTATGGTTTTTCCAGTAGTGATGTATGGAAGTGAGAGCTGGACCATAAAGAAGGCTGACCGCCGAAGAATTGATGCTTTTGAATTGTGGTGCTGGAGGAGACTCTTGAGAGTCCCCTGGACTGCAAGGAGAACAAACCTATCCATTTTGAAGGAAATCAACCCTGAGTGCTCACTGGAAGGACAGATCCTGAAGCTGAGGCTCCAATACTTTGGCCATCTCATGAGAAGAGAAGACTCCCTGGAAAAGACTCTGATGTTGGGAAGATGTGAAGGCAAGAGGAGAAGGGGACGACAGAGGACGAGATGGTTCGACAGTGTCACCGAAGCTACCAACATGAATTTGACCCAACTCCGGGAGGCAGTGGAAGACAGGAGGGCCTGGCGTGCTCTGGTCCATGGGGTCACGAAGAATCGGACACGACTTAACGACTAAACAACAACAACAAAGCAGCATTCCTCAGCTTTCTTAAGAGATGGGCCCATGGTAGGTAGAGTGCATCTCCCTGCAGTACTCCTGTTCTTGAACCAAAATGGCTGAAATCATGTTGCTTAACACACTAAGTCATATTTGAGCAGGTCTTCCTGAATCAATGAGACCTATGGAGGACCTGATTTACCAAATTCTGACTCATTTAACTGGCTTACTCCAGTACAACATACACTAAGCAACAGGATTTCAGCCAATGTTACATTATGTAGCATGCAGCCCTTGCATATCAGCTAGAATTTTATGGGTGCAAGGGATGTGGGATTCAATCCCCTTCCATTGGATAATAGGGAAGATTAGCTATGGATTTCTGTAAGAACAGTATTTCATCTCAAGAAGCAATCAGGAGGCAGCCTAGCCCCTTGCTGCTCAAAGCTGCAGCATTTTTTCCTCAATGTATTAAAAGTCTACAGTATGAAAAAAATCAATAGCACTTGAATGAATAAACATCAGCTCTTTTTGGAAGCCAGCCTATGCCAGCCAGTAGTAGGCAGTATTAAATTTATCATATTAACAATTATGAGAGCTAAATTACTACATTTGATGCAGAAGTAACTGTGTGGCCTTAAACTTGATTGATCAACTATTACTGATCTGCTAGTACAGAGGAAACTAGAGTGAACGATCACAGAAGCTGCCAGTGGGAGAAATCATTATCACTTGATAATAACTATCTTCTAAATTGGTCACATGCTAAACATACTGATACAGGGATTAACATAATAATACTGTGCATATCACTCATGTAGTTTCCTCTTGATCATCCATCACAAACCTAAATTGTAAATTACAGTGGTGCCTCGACTTACGACCGTCCCGACATATGACCATTTCGAGTTGCAACCAGTTCCAGCTGCAAAATTTTGCTTCGACTTGCAGCTGGAGCTTCGAGTTGCGATCAAAAGAGGCAGGGAAAAAAGGCAGGGAATTCAAATTAGAGGGCTAACCATTGGTCGGGGAAGAGCTTCTTTGTAGCTCTTTCGCCCCAACGGTTAGAGTGTGTGCGTCGGAGGAGGCTTGGGACTGCCTGATGCTGCTTTCTGGTTCTGAGTAAGTACATTTACAGGGTTTTGCAGGGTGGGTTTGGGCTGGGGGGGTTATGTTTCAGTGCTGTTATTTTTTTTTGGGTGTTTTGGTGTGTTTATTTTTTCAGCCCCAGTGCCTTCCGATGGGGCTTGCTGTGCTGTTTATTTTTGGTTATTTTTTTTAAGCCCCAGCGCCTTCCGACGGGGCTGCTGTGTGCTTTATTTTTGGTTTTTTTTTTTTTTTTAAGCCCCAGCGCCTTCCGACGGGGCTGCTGTGTGCTTTATTTTTGGTTTTTGGTTTGTTTTTTTAAGCCCCAGCGCCTTCTGACGGGGCTGCTGTGTGCTTTATTTTTATTATTTTGGTTATTTTTTATTTGGCCGGAACGGATTAATCGCGTTCCAATGCATTTCAATGGGAAATGGTGCTTCAACGTACGACCATTTCGAGTTACGTCCATCTTCTGGAATGGATTATGGTCGTAAGTCGAGGCACCACTGTAAAATGTCCTAAAATCTATCTGTAGATCTCCTTTTTTTCCCCCCTTCAAAACACCTTATGGGGCTGGACTGCCAAATCTGGAATAGGGCCTCTGTAATCTTTTAGGTTCAGAAATCTACCCTTTACACAAACCAATTGCCCTAAAGCTACTCGGCTCATCTAGTATAACTTCTGTTTCAGTAAGAATCAATGTTTCTATCCTTCTTTGTAAGAAATTTTCTGCAATCTGAATATTATCATGTGGCTTGATGCTGGTTTGTTTATTTTTCATTAAAAGAGAAGCAGTAAGGAAGGACTGTGGAATCTGACACAATCCAGTGCATGTCTACTCAGAAGCAAGCCCCGCTAAGTTTAATGGGACTTAGCTTGAACTTAGAGTGTATGAAGACCACAGCCGTAATAGGCTGTGAACACTATAAACATAATCAGCCACTTAATGAAACTACAATAGGAATATGACTGTACAAAGCCCACATCTGGTATCACTGTGTTCTCACAATAGCCCAGTATTAACCCCAGTTGAACCCTGACACCAAGAAGAACTTGGGCATGTGCTGTTAGATGTACCCTCATGCACTGGTGAAGTGGTATATTTTGAAGTGCAGGAATAGATCATAACGACCACCACAGTCATAACTCTAAAGAGAAGCCAGATGCTTTGATTAAAAACTCCATCACCAAACAAGCAAGCAAGCCACTAATACACTCTAATACAATATCATAAGGATCATCTTGTATTTGGTGGCTTTCATTTTAGACTAAGTTCCTACTTATGCCCCATTGACATCAGATACAACCTAGTATCTATAGCCATCTGAAACAGTAGGAATAGTAAACCAGTATTCCTAATCAGTGTGATGTTACTGGGGAGGGACCGCAGCTCAAGAGTAGAACCTATATCTGGCTGCAGACAAGCTATGGCTCTGCAAACTCTAGTTTCCCACTGTGCCATCTGGGAATAGAGCCAACGTATATGGCCTTGGACAAGCTGCACAGTCCTAAGGTGGCCCCAGAAGAGGGGAATGGTAAACCATTTCTATATATCCTCTACCTAGAAAACCCTGGAAAGGGTTGCTATCAGTCAGAATTGACTTGATAGCATGCTATTATTATTATTATTATTATTATTATTATTATTATTATTATTATTATCATCATCATCATCATCATCATCATCATCATCATCATCATCATCATCATCATCATCATCATCATCATCATTTCATGCCATCTCCATTTAAAAGGACAGCAGCTTGCAGAACAAGTCTCTCTCTGTCCAAGACCTTACAGAATAGTTGCCAGCTTGATCAAGGAAAGATCTGACCGGTCATAAGGTTGTTTCCTCACTACTGCCACTCAGTTTCTCTTAAGAAACCATACCCATGCCTGGAAGGGCATAGGGAATGCAGCCCAATATATTTCAATGAAAGCCACCAATGAGGAGACATTTGTACCTAGGAGAGATGGATTCAATTGTAGCAGAACAAATGAACTTACTGGGTGACCTCGCCCAGCTCATTGCTCTATGCCATTCTTCTCCAACCTAGTGTATATCAAATACGTTGGCCTGCAGCTCCTGTCACCCCCACATTGGGACCTGTAATCCTATCTGCAGAGCTCCAGACTGAGGGAAACTGCTCTGGGCAATGACAATAACAAAGCTCTCTCTCTCTCTCTCTCTCTCTCTCTCTCTCTCTCTCTCTCTCTCTCTCTCTCTCTCACACACACACACACACACACACACACACACACACACACACTTGCCCTCCCCTTCCAATTCTCTCTCACCCAGATGAACTTGTAATGAGGTCAGAAAATAAAGAATGTTCACCACCCAAATGCACAATATATCCATTGCATCAAAGCTGCATAGTAGTATTAGACAATATCCTATTAACTTAAGACAGTATCATATTATCTAAGCCATCCCTAGCATTCACATGAAAACCCCAGAGAACGTTCTGTTACAATGAGTGGAAAACTATGCCTGTCCAGATGATGTTGGACTGCATTTCCCATCAAACTTAACCAAGACAGCTAATGGTAAAATATTTTTAAAATGTGATTTATAATCTATATTTCTCCATGAACTGGGACATAGGGTGGCTCATAATATAATTAGAAACCAGCAGAAATATAAAACATAGCAAACTATGATATTCATCATATTATTCAAAAGAAAACTAAGCCTGCAAATATTGCCCTTAATTCTCACTCCCGACAAGCACTTAATGCACAATGACAAGGAAATAAGGGAGTTGCGGTCCCAAAATATCTGGAAGGGCACGGTTCTGTGCTCCTATTCCAAAAAGGTCCCAAAGTATCTGGGAGGTCACCATTCTCTGTTCCTATTCCAAACAGGTCCCTAAGCATCCTATACCATTGCTGATCTGCTCTTGTTAATTATGACACACGACTCTACTTTTCATTTTACAAACCCATAGGACTCCTTCATAATCTTCTGCCCAGTCCAGACCTGTTTAGTGTTAATAGTGTCCTGGCATCACATACCTTCAAGACTGTTCTCTGATCCCTTAGCAAAATGTCTTTAAGCAAATATTACCCTGAAGAAGGCAAATACCAAGAAACAGCAAAAAACTATTTTTCCTTAAAACAGTTTGCAGATACACAGGAAGACTGAAAAATAGAATGTACCATAATCTACTTTAATCCCTGTTCTGTACTTGCAATCAGATTAAAAGATTGGGTTTTTTTTAACCCTCCATGATCATGGAGGCTGCAGGACTCCTACAGAGTGGTAACAACCAAATAAATAAATAAATCTTCACTGTGCACAGTTATCTAAAATGTATCCGTAAAGTGTAAATGAGTGAGACTTTGTGTGCACTCTTAAGTTTTTAATTCATGTTTGAAAATACGCATATGGCAAGACAATGGACCCATGAAATAATGGGTTCAAATTCAAAATCACAGATATAAAAGGAGGTATTGTCAGTACAAGATAGAATAAGAGTTGCATAATAGTTCTATATATAAAATCAATAAAGTACTCAGATCTAGATGTTAACATGTCTCAAGTAAAATGTCACACAATGTAGAGGACTAATGACATCAGTGGCTCATAAACTTATTCATCCTCCTACTGAATATGTGTTGTCAACTGTCAACAATTAGCTGTTGGACAGATCAACTTCAAAAGAAAATAAAGTTTACAAATACAACTTTACAAATGGCAACAGGAAGAAAAGTTACTACGTTTCACTGCCCCCCTTCTAAAAAAACTTTTCAAAATGATTGAACTACACTATCCCAGCAAATTCAATTCTGTTCATTTTGGCCTTAATTGAGATACAAGATTATTGTATATAACTATTGTTCCTCTCTTGCATATTGTTGAACTGTGTATAAGAATGTCACTGGCCTTCTATACATCTTCAATTGCATAGCCCTTTGCTTTCACCATATACACTTTTTTTCTTGATTTACCTGTTCATGCAGACACATCAGGGATGGATATCCATATGCCATCTTAAAATAACATCTTATAAAATGACCCCTAGTTAAAAAAAGTTAAGCAACTATAAAATTTTAGCCTCTAAGATGCTACAAGTGTCTTCCTTGTTTTTGCTGCAATGTACAACTGCTGCAATCCTATCCATTTGACACTAAGCCACAACAGGACTTGCTTCTGAATAAACAAGCATAGGATATTGCCAGAACATAAATATCCTTGAGAAATACAGCAGAGAAGGGGAAATATCATGCACATTATCCTAAATAAACCCTAAGAGCCCAGTTACCCTTTTATCTAGCTTATTGTAGACCTTCCTATGCCTCATTTCCTTACCTACTTCCATCTAAAGGGCAGGCAATGAAAGGACATGAAACAATGGAATTAAACCAGAAAAGAATGTGTAATCCTGGGTCATTCCTTTGGAAATAAAATCCCACCATACTGTATATTTAGACAAGTTAACAAAATGCTTGTTTGCAGCCTCTTTAGAACAGGAAGCCGGATGGAAGACACAGGTACTAGTTATGTCTTTCATAATGAACCATTTTCTCACATATAGAATGACAGGAAAGAACAGACTGGCAGCTAAATTTTAAAAAACAGACTTAAGGGAGGGAAGGGAAGAATAGACGCTCTGGAACCCACTTTTGTTTAGGCACTGATGGAGGAAGGCAAAGACAGTTGGCATTGTTCATAGGACAGAGGTGTCTCCACTTTTTAGTAGGCGTGGAGATGAGGAAGTGCCAGAGTGAAACTGAACCACTCCCATCATTCTGTAGACACACAAAAGTTAACATTTCACATTCTAATCTTTGGATGCAAGTAGGATAGACAATTTTCCCCCTGGCAAAATTTCCCCTTTCCTCTTGCGCCTTTAAGCAGCTGTGCAGCAAAGAATAATAATAATTGTGTGTCATCAAGTCAATATGGCCATCCTTTTCAGGGTTTTCTAGGTAGAGAGAACTCAGTCTACCATTCCCTTCCTTCTGGGTGCACCCTGGGACTGTGCAGTTTGCTCAAGGCAGGCTCTTCTAGGAAGCACAGTGGGGAATCGAACTCCCAACCTCTGGTTCTGCAGCCAGATACCTAACTCATTAAGCGATCTAACTAGCCATAACAAAGATTGCATAAAGGCTGCCTTTGTGGTCTTGCACCCATGGCAAGAAAAACTTTGTTCATTCAATGTTAACTTTATATTAGATGCAACAGGACCCTTGCCAAAAAAATAAATGTTAGCAACCAGTTGTACAAAGGACAAATCCTACTGCCTGCTTGATAAAGGTTGAAAATAACAAGGCTCTTTCTGCTGATATTGGGGGGAGGGGGGGATGCAGAGAGATACCTAAGGAAAGGAAGGGCTGCAGCAGCTCAGTGGCGGAGCACATGCTTTAGAAGCTAGAAGTCCCAGGTTCAAATGCCACTCTCCCCATTTAAGGCTGGAAGAGAATCCTGCCTGGAACCCTAGAGAATGGCTTATATTCACAGTTAATAGCACTGGGCTAGTTTGACGAGCGATCACATAGTGAGGCAGTTCCATGTGTCTTGTGGGCAGGCACTGCAGACTAGATTGTTCACCTGTTTCAACTAAAGTTGTATTCCTCTTAAGATAGCTCAGTGGCTTAGGTCTCAAGCCAGAGGTTGGGTGTTCAGTTCCCCACTCTGCCTCCTTGACAGAGGCTGGACTCGATGACCCATAGGATCCCTTCCAGTTTCACAGTTCTATTATTATAATAAGATGCTACATTCCTCTCTGACGGTATGCTGTTGAGGCAGACAGAAATTCAATAGGTCCTTATTTTCCATCTTTTTTCAGAAAGATGGCAGAAACGACACCAACCTTCATCACTATTAAAAGGCAAAGCAAACAGTTCTTTGATGGGAGTTGGGAAGAACCTGACAAATTGATTCTCAAGGAAATTCAAGCATGAGAATCACATGGAGATGAATGGAAAGTACTCTAATGATTACCCAAGCAGCCTCTGCTTAAGGGCGGGCTTCTCCAAATACAAGCCCATCTCTGCGCTACACAGTATGCCCCATGGGATTATTCAACTCCATTATCCAGGCATGAGTGTGTTGTGCCAGAAGCAGAGAAAAGCAGCGAGCCGGACGCCTCCACACACGAGGTGCCTTTACAATTCAACAAGCAAGGACAGAGAACTAATCCAAAAGGCCCAAGCACACCTGCCATGCCACCCTGCCGGGTGTGGAAAGAACACAATGCAGGCCAAGTTGACCCAGCCAACTGGTCCAACTGTGTCATGGCTCAATTATGCATGAACTTCCTGACATTTGTCCCAGGGAGGTTTTCTTCCTAACTACAGCCGTGCATGCCAGCATGGGCTGCAGCTCCCTAACCTTATGGCAAAGAAAACTCTGCACATGAACAAAGTAATCGCTGGGCGTTAAAGGAACTCTGGCACTAGGGGAAGAGGGTTCTCTCCTCAAGACCCTGCCCGGAGGCAGAAACCTCTCTTCACTGCAAACGACTCTCAACCTTTTAGCCATCCATGCTTGGGGTTGCCTAACGGCAAGGCAAAGGAACTTTGCACACGCTCTAAAGAGCAATCGCCAAGCACTGAACGACACATCCACTGAACAAGTTCTTGCCTTTAGGCGGGGTTCCTTCTTCACTCCCAACACCTCTAACCCGTCTCGGCTCCGCAAGCCAGATCCCAATCCGCCGGAAGTAGGACCGGAGCAAAGTCTTCCTTTCAGAGCATCTTATCTAAACCTCAAGTTTGCCGTCCAGGCGACGGACACATTTTAGTGAACTCTTTCCCCAGCAGCATCTCCGGCTCTGGCAGCGCTCGCTCTCTCTCCCTCCCTCCCCCCCCCCCGCCCTCCACACCATCCCGTCTTACCGTGACTCGATTTCGGCTTCAAGGCTCCGAGGAGCTGCACCCGGTCAGCCAAACACTGCAAAAGTAACAACGCTCCGGCCACCGTTGCCGGGGCTCCCCAAAGCTTCGCCATAGCGCCTCCCGGCTCGGGCTCGCTCGGTCTTCCTCCGGCTTTTCCCTCCGGGCACGGCTTTGGGCAACGAGGCAGATGCGCGCAGCGAGACTCCTCGCCTTCCCCCCCCCCGCGCACTTCCCTCCTTTAAATCCTGACTAAGGCGGGGAGAGTCACTTTTTTTTATTATTCCGAATACGATCCGATTTTACTGAATCCGGGAGCAGACCAGGCGCCTGCGTATCCACACAGCCCCGAACGCCTTCTTTTTCCAGTCCGCGTGGCCAAAACGGCGACCTCAGGCCAACAACATAACGGGGGGGGGGGGGGGAGAGAGGATTGTGTGTGTGTGTCTGTCTTTGCAGGGGTGTGTGAACAAGCGAAATCTCCGATTCGGCCGCGAAGTGCCCAAACTATCCTAAACTGCGAAGGAGCGAGTGGGAAAAGAAGGACTGGGGAAGAGGGAGAGGTTTTTTCCCCCTCCCACCCTGTGTTTGCTTATCCCGATCGGATCTCAACGCGAGCAGGAGAGGGGGGGGGGGCTTCGAGGAAGAGGAAGGGGGCTCGTTCCTTTTTCGCAACGCGGCTGAAGTAACAAAACAAAAAAAAATGCGCCTCCCGGAGTGGAGGAGCGCTGGACACGCGTTCTTCCAGCCCACAATTCATCAATTCGCGGTCTTCCGGCGGCGCGGCTCGGTCGAAGGAGGAATCCGAGAGGCCGACCGAGTGCTCTCAAGGGACAAAACAAAGCTCCTCTGCTCTCTACCTTCCCTGTGTAAAGATGGGATGGGATGAGATGGGGGGGGGGGTGTTCGCCCCAAAGCACCGATCCCCGTTCTTCCGAGTGGCCTTAAGGCGATCAGGCTGCAACTGAGTCTTTAATAAAAGAAAAAGAAAAAAAGGGGGGGCGGCGGAGGAGAGAGAGCCCTTCAGCCGCTTCCCCTCCCTCCCAATTTGAAAAACAAAGCCGGGGAAGAGAAGCCGTTCACAGGCACACCCGGAGAGGGAACTTGCAAGAAGCCATCGGGAGATGCACGCCCGCTTGCTCGTTCTCTGCCGAGCCGCTAAGGAGGGCGAAAGCGACGCCTTGAGGGATGCTAGATGAGAAATAGTTGGGCTGCCTGGGGCCGGTGGTGGAGGGAGGGAGGGAGGGGGGCCCGAGGGGGGGGCGAGGAAGCGGCCGAGGCACTCCTGGCGCCTCCGCCTCCTCCTCCTTTCTTTCCCCTTCTCACTTCAGAAATGTAGGTTTTGCCACGATCCAGGCACGGCAACAGCCAACCTCTCCCTCCTTCTCCCACCTTCCTCGGCCGGAAGCCAGCTGTCCCAGCCGCTGCCCCTTCCCTGGAGGAAGCGCGACCGGGCAAGGCAGGCCAGAAGGGGTGAAAGGAAAAAAAGAGGGCGCAGGTAGCACCCCGCGCCTTCCTCCTCCTCCTCCTCCTCTTCCTCCTCACAGCTAGAAGCGGGGGCGGGGGCTGCGAGCCGAGCAGCGCCTCAGTGCAACTCGGTTCCCTTTCACAGCTTCCTCCCTCTTATTGTCCTCCCGCCACAGGCAGATTGATCGCATGTGTCTTGCTCGCTCTCCCTTTTCCACCGCCGGGGGTGGGCGGGAGAGGGAGGGACAGAGGCTCCGGCTGGGGCCGCCCAGGCCGGGTGAGGGAAGGCGACGGGTCGCCCCGAAGGTGCCGGGCTGTCTCCCGCAAAACAAACATACACGCGCCCGGCTGGAGGGCTTTGGAAACGGAGCCCTCGGGGCGAATCAAAGAGCGCCAGCGACGCGGATTGGAAAGGGGGAGAGGAGGGGAGGGCGAGAGAGGGGGACGCGAATCGTATTTAAACCGGATTTCTGAGGTTCAAGCGGCGGACAGAAGACGTTTTAAAAAGTCTTTTGAGGAGCAGCCGTGACCCCGGGAAACCCCAGTCCGGTACTTGTCGGTGCTGCCCTCATCCGAAGCGTGAAAAAGAGAAAATTAATTTGGACGGAATTTGTTTTAGACTTCATTTTTTCTTAGCCTTCACCGGTAGAGTGATTTAAAACAATAAAGTCATTAGAAAGCGGGATCAGCAATGGCTAGATGAGGAAACAAATGTTCGCAGGCCCTGGTCGGCCAACCTGACTAAATTTGTTTTCCTATGTGTGGGACCAGGCAGGTGACTAAAGCAACAACAATATGCATCAGTGTATCACTTCTTTCGTTTTTTTAAAAAAAATATTTGTATACTTGCTGTTTTTAGCTTTTAAAAATGGTCTTTTTCATGCTGGAAGCCCCCTTGCACCCTTTTAAGGAGAAAGGTGGGGTAAAATACTTTAAATAATTTAAATAAATAAACAGTAAGCAAGCAAACAAAATCGTAGGTTCGAAAGCTTGCACCTCTCCCTTCAAACTTTCTCAGTGTGATTTTTTCTCCAGACAGGAGGTATAATTTGAATGACTCAGCCACTCAAGGCTGGTGTCTTAAGGCAAATTGAGAGCTAGCTCACCTCAGGTTTCAGCTACCTCAGCAGGCCCACGCTTGCTTGCCTCAATAAGTCAACCGCCCGCATTTGAAACTGGGCCCAGAAGGAAGTAACAGCAGATAGGAAGACTTACTAAACTTTCTTATTTATTTATTCAAAAATATTTTTACCCGACTTTTCTCCTTTAAAAGGACCCAAGGCAGCTTACATAATTAAAAGACAGTATTTAAAGCTAACAACACAAATACTAAGAAGAATCAAACGAACACCATACTAAAAAAGGGTAAACAAAAGCACAACCAAAAGACATTCAAAGCAGTAAGGTACAACAAATCCATTTAAAAACTCCACTTAGGCAGCCAGTCTAGTGGGGAGGGGCGGTTGTTGATGTGTTTTTGTGCTCCTCGGCTATGTTGTAGAGAGAATGAGTGGCATGGAGGCGAACCTGTGCTTGAATGAATGGCTGGCTCAGGTGTGAGCGTGAGTGTGAGGAAGTGAATGCCTGGGTGGGTGCATGGGGTGTACAGATTCCTACCTTTCACCAGGGGCTCAGTCTTGCCTGCTTCTCACCTACTGGGTCCCAAGGGTGTTTAAAGAACCTCCCCCCCCCCCCCGCCATTCAAGTGATGGGTCGGTGTTGTCAAAAATGGTGGTGTGGTATCTTCAGTGGAGTGTGGATGGTGTAAGAACATCATATGGACATTGTTGGATGCTGGATATGTATTTATTTGTTAGCTCCGTTTATAAAGTGCCTTTCCCTTACGAGATCAATATGGCTGTCTTCTGCCCTTCTTTGTCCTTTCAGTAAACCAGCAAGATAGGTCAGACAGAGAGAGCTAGACAGTGAGTTAGAGAGACAGGGACTGGCTGCAGGCTGGGCCATAACTAGGGCAGGGGAACCAGAAGTTTTCCTCAAGGCACCAAAATCTTGACATAGTCTACTGGTGAGTGTAAAGAAAATAAGCAATACCTCCTGAGCCTATTCACTTTTGGGGGAGATCTCCAAAGGGACAACCTGAGCTCTTCTGGAGCATGAAGCAAAGTGCCACTTTCTTGCATAGCTCCCCAAAGAAAAATAACATTTATGATATTAAAGAAAGAAAAGAGGATGCCATAGATGTGGACAGAGATTTTTCAGAAAGAAAAAAAATCAAAATGATCTTTATGTGCTTGAGCACTGGGCTGAAAACAAAAGAATGACATTGAATAGGGATAAGGGCAAAATTCTACATCTAGAGGAGGAAACCCCCCCCCCAAACATGCAGTTACAAAATGAGCGATAGTTGGTTCAATAATACTATGTGCGAAAAGGATCTTAGAATTGTTGTAGATCAAAAGCTGAATATGAGCCAACAGTGCAATGAGGCTGCAAAAAAGGCAAATGATATTTTAGGTTGCATTTAAAAAAAGTGTCATCTCCAAACCCTGTGATGTACTAGTTCCCCTCTATTCAGCACTGGTTAGGCTTCACCTAGAGTACTGTGTTCAGTTCTGGACACCACACTTTAAGAAGGATGCTGACAAACAAATTCAGGAGAAGGCAACAAGGACTGGAAACCAAGCCTTATGAGGAAAGACTGAAAGAACTGGGCATGTTTAGCGTCGAGAAAAGAAGACTGACTGTATTTTCAGATAGTTCAAAGATTGACATACAGAGGAGGGGCAGGATCTGTTCTTGATCATCCCAGAGTGCAGGACATGTAATAATGGATCCAAATTACAAGAAGCCAAATTCTGGTTGAATATCAGGAAAACTTCCTAACTGTTAGAGGAGTACAACAGTGGAACTATTACCTCAGGAGGTGGTGAGTGCTCCAGTGCTGAAGGCATTCAAGAGAAAATTGGACAACCATTTGTCAGATACAGTCATGGCCAAAAATATTGGCACCCTTGCAATTCTGTCAGAAAATGCAACCCTTCTCTCAGAAAATTGTTGCAGTTGCAAATGTTTTGGTACTCACATGTTCATTTCTTTGGTTTGCGTTGGAACAACACAAAAAAACAAGAAAAGACAATTGTTATACAATCCCACACAGAAACCCAAAAATGCACTGGCCAAAATTATTGGCACCCTGTCTAAATTGTAAGAAATACTTGCTTTTCAAGCATGTGATGCTCCTTTAATTTGTATTTAGACACACCTGTTGCAAGTAAGAGGTGTGGGCAATATAGTAATCACACTTGCAACCAGTTAAGATGGAGAAAAGTTGACTCAACCTTTGTGTTGTGTGTGACACTGAGCATGGAGAAAAGAATGAAGTGTAAAGAGTTGTCTGTGGATTTGAGAGAAAAAATTGTGGAAAAACATAGACAATCTCAAGGCTACAAGTCCATCTCCAGAGATCTTAATGTTCCTGTGTCCACTGTGCGCAATATCATCAAGAGGTTTACAGCCCATGGCACTGTAGCTAACCTCCCTGGACGTGGACGGAAGAGCAAAATTACTGAAAAATTACAACAAAGTGTTGTTCGAATGGTGGATACAGAACCCAGATTAACTTCCAAACAAATTCAAGCTGATCTGCAGACACAGGGTACAACAGTGCCAGCTCGCACTATCCGTCGCCATCTGAATGAAAAGGGACGCTATGGAAGGAGACTCAGGAGGACACCACTGCTGACACAAAGGCATAAAAAAGCAAGACTGGAGTATGCCAAAACGTATGTGACAAAACCACAATCCTTCTGGGAGAACGTACTGTGGACAGATGAGACAAAAGTAGAGCTTTTTGGTCAAGGACATCATGGCACTGTTTACAGAAAAAGAAATGAGGCATTCAAAGAAAAGAACACAGTCCCTACAGTCAAACATGGTGGAGGTTCAAAGATATTTTGGGGTTGCTTTGCTGCTTCTGGCACTGAATGCCTTGACTGTGTGAACAGTATCATGAAATCTGATGATTATCAAAGAATTTTGGGGCACAACATAGTGGCCAGTGTCAGAAAGCTGCATCTCCACCAGAGGTCATGGGTCTTCCAGCAGGACAATGACCTGAAACGCACTTCAAAAAGCACTCAGAAATGGTTACAAACAAAGCTCTGGAGAGTTCTGAAGTGGCCAGCAATGAGTCCAGATCTGAATCCCATAGAACACCTGTGGAGAGATCTCAAAACAGCAGTTGGGAGAAGGCATCCTTCAAATCTGAAGGCCCTGGAGCAGTTTGCAAAAGAAGAGTGGTCCAAAATTCCAGTAGAGAGGTGTAAGAAACTCATTCATGGTTACAGGAAGCGGTTGATTTCAGTTATTTTTTCCAAAGGGGGTGCTACCAAATATTAAGTTAAGGGTGCCAATAATTTTGGCCAGTGCATTTTTGGGTTTCTGTGTGGAATTGTATCAGATTTGACTTTTCTTCTCTGTTAACATGAAATTAACATGTGAGTACCAAAACATTTGCAACTGCAACAATTTTCTAAGAGAAGGGTTTCATTTTCTGACAGAATTGCCAGGGTGCCAATATTTTTGGCCATGACTGTATACTTTAATGTAGATTCCTGGATTGAGCTGAGGTTGAACTCAATAGGCTTATAGGTCCCTTCCAACTCCATTATTCTATGATTATTTTTTAGTGGAAGTTCACCACATTTCCCTCCTATTTGTTGGGGGAAGGACAGCCATGCTTCAGGATAGAGTAGATGGGAGATGCTGCTGCTTACCACAGATACCAACATTGCTAGTTACAGGTCTGGCTGCAGGCTACCCATTACATTTCATGGCTTAGCAAGAACTTGAGCTTGGATCTCCCAAGTCCCAGTGCAGCACTACAGTCACACTAGCTTTCTAATACATGTTGCCTTATTATATGCAATATTCATTCATGACAGGAATCCTGTCGTAATCATATAGGGATTGAATAACTTGCTGTGGCTATTTGTGGTTAATTGGCAAGGTGCTGGGGCATATGACCAAGCATATGGCAAATAGGGGCCTGGCACCTTGCCAGTTAGCCACAATTAGATGCAGCAAATTACACAATCCCAGATATCAGTAGTAGTCCAGTCAAGTGTTCCATGAAATCAACCATTCCTTCCAGGAATATCTAGTGTACCTTTTAAACTAGTTTTTTTACCACAGGCTCAAGCCCCCATACTCATAGTTGGCCCATAATATTTAGATTTGCAAGAATCTAAAGATTATTCCTAATTTACAACTCAGAGGTGGGGTTTGTTTGTTTGTTTAGTGCATTTATATACCACCCCATAAGTGCACAGCACTATTCTGGGTGATGTACATTTAAAAGACAATGAAATGGCACAGTCAAGCTCAGTATAAAACCAGACAACAACAAACTAAAATAAACCAGGTGTTAAGCCCAGATGGTGCAGCAAATCTGAGCAGCAATACAGGGGCAAGTAAACTTAAAAGAGGCTGCCACCAAAGGCATCTCAAAAGAGATGAGCCTTCAATAGCCTCTTGAAAATAAGGAATCTGGAAGCTGCCTAAAGTGTACCAATCTGATTATTTATTTCTTCCATCATAAATGTAGACCGTTATGGACACCACCAATTTTGCCCACATAGATTGCCTTATATGCTAAGGAGAACTTCCACATTTTTCCGTGGTTGGCACTTCCTGTGGTTGGTTCTCGTTTGCCAGTACCTAGCCCTGATCTGTTCACATGGTTAGAGAATCCAGCAGGGATACACATAGAATGTGATACACAGCCCAAATGTGCTAGCAGTAATATAGTTTGCTGTTGAAAAGTGGTACTATGGCATTTTATTCGCTTATGTGCTTTTAAGAATATTAGCCTTGGTAATTAGCAAGATCATTCAGTTTTCAAATTGTAATTATATAAATAGGGCTACAGTACTTCAAACATAGCTGCTAAATGCAGTCACACATTAATCCAGAAGGATAAGCAGCAAATCAGATTTCATGGAAGTGAATTTTATAAAGTTGCATCAGTTTTATAATTAATTGTCTTACCCTTTCATGCTTTGGCCTTCTTGCAAACGAAAATTCTTATCTCTGTTAGCCTCTGTTTGCATACTGTTTTGGGTGAGATGAAAGACGGATTTTTGTTTACACATTTGGATTTCCATATAATCTTGATACAGCTCCAATAAAATGGACTTGAGTACACATCCAGACATGTAGAGTCCTCAAACAGCGAAAATCTATAGTTATAAAACATTTATACCCCACTTGTCATTTAGGCTGAACAAACTGGCTTAACAATAGTTAAAATAAGAAAGACACAATGGACAGGTTTGTAAGCAATGTACTGCCAGAATTAACCAGGGTGAACAAAATTATGTGCCAGCACACAGTGCTCAGTCCCTCCTGTTGCAACCAATACTGGCTGGAAAAAAACAAAAACCTTCTATTTGTGGTTTGTTCATCATGATGCCTGAACATAGTAATGTGGCTTGCCTCTCCTCAGCCAGCCAGACCCATGGTCTTTTCCAGGTTAATATTTCTGGCTTATTGTCAAGGGGAGAAAAAGGTTAGCTTGCCAGGATTAGATGCCACTACAAACAAATCACAGAAGAAAGATCTGTGATTATTCATCCACTCTCCCGAAGAATTCTGCTGCCTTGTTGCATGTGAGCATCACCAGTATTACGAACTTAATCCGTCCCAGAAGATGTTTTTAAGTTGAAACGTTTGTAAATTGAAGCAAAATTTCCCATAGGAATGCACTGAAAACCGATTAATCCGTTCTGGCTGTTTTTGGTTCTTATGTAGAGGCGCTGTTCTTACGTTGAAGCATTAGTTCTCATAGGAACTAATGCAAAGCCGGTTAATCTGTCCTCTACCACTAGGGGGAGAATTTTTTTTTCTTTTAACCTAAGATGACTTAGGTTTAAAAAAAAAGGCAGGAAAGGAGGGAGGGAGGGAACACCTTTTAAACAGAACACCTTTTTTTTCCCGTTCGTAAGTTGAAGCTCCGTTCACAAGTAGAAGCAAAATTTTGTGGACGGAGCTGTTCGTAAGTTGAAATGTTCGTAGGTAGGGACGTTCGTAAGTAGAGGTTCCACTGTATATAACAAGAGTTGGGTAGAATGTGATCCTCATGCTGTCTGGCCACAGTTCTCAACACTGGCTGTGCTGGCTAGGGCTGATGGCCATTGCAGTCTAACAACACATGGAAAATATTTGGCTGGTCATAATTTAAAAAGCGTAGGAGTCATATTTAGGAATTCTGTGGCATCAAGAATGAGCAAAGCTTTTAACTGCAAAGAAACGTGCTTCCACCCAGCTGACATGTAGTGAAGATAAATGGTAAGAGGGCCTCTTCAAGTACAGGTATACCGATACAGAGCTCTCTTCACAGCTGGAAACTCTCATGGGAAGAGCCATTTGTGCATCCATAGGACCCCCCTCTCAGATGAAAGCTGATCACACATTGCCAGGGTCAGGGGGTAGATGACATGTGTCTGTCCAGAAGGTGGAGCTCACTTACACATTGGACAACCATCTGTCAGATCTGCTTTGATTTGTTTTCCTGCAATGAGCAGCGGGTTGGACTCAATGACTTTATAGGCCCCATCCAACTAAATTATTCTATGATTTTATATTCTTGATACCCCCTTGATGTGCTCAGTACCCACCAGTATCAAACATCTGAATCATGCTGAGATAAAAGATTATTAGCAGACGATACATAAAAAACCTAAAAAAGCAAGAAATATTAGTTAGAACTAATAAAACCTCTAGGTCTTTCAATGCATTTAAAGCACAGGAGAGCAGTCTCTAAGGAGCCAAGGGATGTTTTTCAGATTTGTCAGCAGCCCAAATCTATTTGGGAAGGGGAGCTAAATGGAAGAAGCCTGTCCAAAGAGGCTACTTTTTATATCCATTTTTTTAAAAAAAATAATTAATTTAAAAAATATTTTCCCTAAACAAAATTACAATGGAACAGTGAACTGACTGTGAAATTTAAAAAACAGCAATGAAATAATAAAAGAACAACCTCCAATCTTTTTAAAAAAAAGTTATAAAAGTTTTGCTGGTACTTACTTTGATAAGTAATTGGAAAGAGGGAGTTAGAGCAAACAGCCCCCTAACCAGTAAGTCTAGGTAAAGGTTCCCCTTGACATTTAGTCCAGTTGTGTCCGACTCTAGGGCGCGGTGCTCATCCCTGTTTCCAGTGAGTCTAGAAAGCAGGAAATCCGCAGATTGTCTTCTACTAGGCAGCATGGAACAGTCAAATGTAAAAGTACTGCTACAACTGAAGATTTCCTAATTGCCAATTAGAGTGTCTAAGATTGATTTCTTACTGTTTTGGCAAAAGGTCCCACCAACAATTAACATTAAAAATTTTATTTCAGTGGATCTTGTTTCAACAAAACGAGTAAACTGCTGTGCCACTGACATTTGGAGGTGGGTTGCACTGCTGATTTTTGGCATTGATTTTCTTAAATATAATTTTTGGTGGGATACAAGATGATATCCACATGATGTCTGTTAGCATTTTAGAGCAGTGGTTCCCGACCTTGGGTCCCCAGATGTTCTTGGACTGCAACTCCCAGAAGCCTTTGCCAGCACAGTCAGTGGTGAAGACCTCTGGAAATTTCAGTCCAATAATGTCTGGGGTCCCAAGGTTGGGAACCACAGCTTTAGGGGATAATGGGATTCTGGTAATATTTTGATGACATAAACTCTCCAGATTCTTTACGCTTACATTTGGCCATCCAGATGAAGCTGGTCTACAACTGCCATTGTTCCCAACTACTGAACATGCATATTGAGGTTGGTGAGTTAGTAGCTACTAACATCTGGAGAGCCTCAGAGATAAGATTCCTCATCCTTTCCCTTGCCCCATGTGCCTTCCTTTGCTCCTAGGTATTATCAACCACACTGCCAGAAACAATTACCTGGTTACATACTTGCAATAATGCCAACAACATAGAGGTCCACTCACTGGCATCCCCATTTTATGGGTGGTTTCACATGGCTTTGAAGAAAGTGACTCCTAGAAACATTAACCTGTTTCTCCATTGTTTATTTAGATGCATATCTTAACTGTGGCTCTATCAGGGTAAAAGAGATCATGGAATGATTTGCTCCCCCTTTTCATTAACGAGGAAGGAAATTACTAAGTGGCTTGGGATTCCTGAAAGCTTTCAGTTCCTTCATGTAATTTTGACTGTTCTTGCTAGCAGATCGGGGAGGAGAAGGCAGCTGTTATGCTTCCAAAGTCTGTTTGGTCCGTTAATGCGACATTAGCAGATTTGTCTTTTCAAAAGTGAAATTCTTAAAGTGGGAGGTAATTGGATTGATATGTTTGAAGAACACCTGCTGGGATAATTATCCATCTACCTCACATTGAGGATAAGAAGATGAAGGAAATGAGAATTGCAAAAGCTTTATGGACACAGTGCAAGATTAGGGTTATTTGATATTAAATCAGTCTCGTTGTGAGTTCAAGAGTGAGTTCAAAGCCTATTACAAGAATTAAGACTCCTCCCAAGGATGTCAAAGGATTTCGTTTCATTCCAGCATGAAAGGCATATTGCCAGAGAACAACTGCATACGTTCTCTCGCTCTCAGAACAAGAGTCCTGCATAGGCATAACATTTTTTTAAAAAAGAACAAAGCTTCTTAAGCTTTACTATGCATTTGACTAAAGACAGAAGCTAGATTGGTAGAAGTGAGATTGCCAGGTCTCAAGGCACCCTTCTCTGTCTATGTAAGGCAGGACAATAAAGCTCAGAGCAAGTGCCCCAGAGGAGAAAAAAGTTTTATTTGTGGGTGAAGTAGCTTTAAAGCATAGGCAACCACACCCATCTGCTGGCAGGCCCTGGTGACACAGTGTCTCACTGGCTCTGCACAAATATATTAGTATGTGTGCACACAACATCAGCATACCAAAAAGCCAGGAGCAAGGGGAGGCGGTAGATGCGTGCAGTTAGCCCACTGTACCATTTGGAGCAAGAGAGAGAGAAAGAGTGGAGCAACAGTTCTGTGACTCATGAGGCTTCTTGATGCACACGTTCTGAGACCAATGGCAGAGAGTCTAGAAAAAAAATTCTATTTGTGTCAGGTAAGACTAGCAGGAATAGTGATAACCTCTGAACCTGCAAGCCACATCTTTCCACCTGGCTCTTTTTTTGCCTTTGGCACTGATATTACCTGGTTTTCTGGGTGTTAAACAGATCCTGGGCCCCTTTATTGTATTTTCAAAATCAGTTGGCCCACAAACAATTCTAACCCCTTCCTTGCCTTTTCCTGACCTGCCACTGTGACATTACAAAGGCCCACCACCCAATCTTATTTGTTTGTTTGTTTATAAATATATACGTTCTCAGTGAAGTGTCCTATTCTGGGCAGTTTACAAACTAAACAGGGAAACAAACAAACAAAAAACCCCCACAATAACTAAAAACAATAGAAAACCATGATAAGCATATGTGAAAAAAACCAAGAAAGCTCATTGTTTCATAATGGCAGGCAGTGGTGAAAAAAAAAATCATATGAGGCTACTATTAAATGCATCTCTAAATAGCACCATCCTCAGCAGCCTCTTGAAGGTAGTCAAGGAAGGGGCCAGATGCAACTTGACTGGGAGTCAATTCCAGAGGGTGGGTGCCACAGCCGAAAAGGCCCAACTTGGTTTTCCTGGCCTTCCTCAGTGTGGCAACCCAGAGAAGCATTGCCTGGGTGGACCTGGTGGTATGGGTAGATGTTCTTAGGGAAAGGTGCTCTGCCAAATAATAGGCTCTCAAACCATGGAGAATTCTGTAGGTAAGCACCAGAACCTTGAATGGGACACAATGAGTAACTAGCACAAGCAGGTCATGTTTGGGATGATGTGATCAAATTTACTCACACCCACCACCAGCCTGGCAGCTGCATTCTGGACCTACTGCAGTCTCTGGGTCAATGTGAAGGCATGTCCCACATAGAGAGCATTTCAATAGTTGATCTTAGGCTTTGGCCCTGAAATCTCATGCAATAGGATGCTGTTGAGCAGGCAAGCTTGGATGTTTAAAAAAAAGGGAAGCCATTGACAAAAAGGGATAGGAAAATATCCTCAGACCTCCATATCTAAGAATGGAAGAAAATCAAGACTTGCCGTTTCTATCCCATGATACATCAGGAAGTCTTTAAGGGAAGAAATGGTATTGCTGCTTTCAGAGGAAGGCATTGTGTGTAAGAAAGAGGAGGTAGGAAAGATGATAGAATTATCAGGGTAGAGGTGGTAGAAGGCTTAATTTACTTCCAAAGGCATAGAAAAGCAAAGATAGATAATGATTTACCAGCCAGAAACCTATTGGTTATGTCAGCATAAATGCAATGGCACAAATCATAGCAGTGAACTTCCACTGATTAGAGCTGCTGCTTGTATCCATTACTCTGCACAAACTCATGCAATTGGCACACAATGAGAGATACAACTTGTTAACTAGCAGAGTTTGCCATTGCAGTTTATACCACTGCACCACAGCTGCATAATTAACCAACAGGATTTTGGCTGCAAAGTTGTATCTTTTTTTTGGTATGGTCCTAGAACTGGCTAAATTCCAAGCAGGCTGAGGCTTACTATGGGTTGAAATTTTAGTAGACTATATTAGGATCATTTTGGTTTAATGTTTGGATATCCCCACTCTGTGTGTGTTTTTCAATTCTTGGATACACCTCCTATCAGAATACAACTGTTTTGTTGCATCTAGTACATCTGATGGTTTAAGAACTGTATACAGAAGTATGTTCTGTCCTTATGCATATAAGTGAAGCAGCCGGGACTTGTATTTGCTGTCCAAAATATGCACTCAGGATGAACCATTTACATATTGATTATTGTTGTGGGATTTGTTCATGCAAGAGCAGAAATGTTCATGATACAAGAAGGAATACAACAATTTCTGCTGGAATATGCACCCATATTTAAATTCTTGCTCACTGGTGGCCTTCCTGAGTGACTTTGGGCAAGCACCCATCTCTCAGCCTCAGTTCTGCATCTGCATGGGCCCGACTCCTGTCTAGACAGATAAATGAAGCAGAACAATAAGTGATTTTAAAAAAAAATGCTTGCCTGTTGGCCTGTTATATTTCTGAGTAAAACATTCTTGTACTGGAGGCCACCTTTGAAGAATGTGCTTGCCAGCTTCCTCTTCTGCATTTCCTCATCTCTAATGCAACTCTAAATGCGGTACTGAGAATTGGGCCCATTTTTAAAAAATGTTGCTGTCTTCCTTAACTGCTTCCTACTTTCCCTCTTAACATCATCAATCACTTAGATGGGAACTGCCTCACTAATTTCAGTGTGTCTCACCATGTGTCCTGTAGATCTTCCTTCTGCTGTGTCATTTTGCACTCAAATAGCTTGCAAGCCTACGGCAGCTATTTTTCCTATTCTGATTTCAACGTTCATTTTTGCCTTTATTTCTTCCTTCAACTTAAAAAAACAAACAAACTCCCTATTGTAGATCTTCTGGCTTTGTTAATATTCACATTTTTAATGGGGGGGGGGGGATCAATTCCTTTAATAAGCTAGGCTGCTGTTATAGCACACCAGAAATGCAGTAGGGAAGGAATTGCTAGGAGGCACTGTATGGAGGCTGTAAGTACATAGGAATTCCCCGTCACAGCTTTAAGCTGGGAACATATCATGTGGTCCCCAAGCCATGTGAAACTCCAAGTCTTTTAAGTCCCACTAATAACTGTCATCAAATTTCGATTAAAATATTTTGCTACTGAACTTTGGTGGCAGTGGGGAGGGGAGAAAACATGAAATCGGCAATTTGCTTGCTTTAAATTGCTTGTAGGAATCATCACCGAAACTCAATCGCAAATAGAGGAAGCCAATGTAAAGCAAGCAAATCCTCCCTTTAAATGATTCCCCTCCCTCAACTGCTGCTGTATTTCCTTATTGCTGGTGGAGTGCAGCCCATGACAGGTCCAGGAAGGACAAAACTACTCACCACTTGGATCTGCTGAAGTTGTCCAGCCCTGCTTTCTGCACTGTGGGGCAGTGGTGGAAGCAGAGGGTTCTGTAGAAAGAACATGGCTGTTGAAAAGGAGCAATTAGTCATTCAACAGCTGTGCATCTGCATGCTGATGGCTGTTGACCCCCTTCCCTGAACTTCTGTCCCTCCATCTTGGTAGTTAAAGGAAATCCCTTCTTGTTTTTAGCACCAGATAGTTTAGGGAGGAGAACCTCCATGTGCCTACTACAGTCAATGGAAATCCCATTGGCCCATAGAATGTTCTGAGGAGGTCCCTCCTGCTCTTACATCCCACCCCTTCCCCAAAGCCCTTCCTTCAGGAGTAGGGAGCTATCCCATTGCTCTTAACTGGAAGAGGTAGTAACATGCAGGGAAATCCTGCTGTTTCCCCTGATAATTGGCTGGAGGTAATGGCGGGATTCACTCATAATATTACACTGCACCTTCTTCTAATTGGGACTGTGAAAGGTGTAGTAAGGGAGATCCCCCTACTTTTTGCAGTCAGTGATTGCACATAACAGATGTTTTCTTTCCCAAAGTACATGGTAGCTCAATTGGAATGACAGACAGCATGTGAAAAGAATTGACTGGGCCTTGGAAGAGCTCCTCCAAGTGTCAGCCAAGTTCTTTCCCAGAGAGAGAAACTCTGCACATCTCTCATCTGCACAAGAAACTAAAAATAAGTGTTGAAAAATAGAAGGGAGATGATGATAGCAGAGGGAGCAGGGGTTGGGAGAGGCCCTTGCCCCTTGGCATTATTACCCCACTGGTTTGGTCCAGGGGAAGGTGATGCCCCTCCCTGACGAAAACAGTCCCCAACCCTAATAGAGTGGGCAATTGATCTTTATACCTCTTAGAAGCTGTTACTTCAGGGAATTATTTGAGGCAAAATTTCCTAGGAGAAAAGGCTCTTGTTCACCATTGCTTAGACGGAGGCCTTTGCCATTTATAAGCAGTAGTCGTTCCAACACATCGGCTGTAACAAGTACAATTGCTCTCCATACATGTTAGCTGTGTTCAAACATCAATTTAGCTTTGTAATGCAGCCTCAGCTGTGCGAATTACCCTTGGTTCCGCTTTTTCCAACCTTTTTTCTTCCCCTTATAGGCATTACAGATGAGCTGCTGCTTAATTATCCATTACTGTGGCCTGGATCCAGGTTTGGCTGCAGAAGAGAGCAAGAACAGGCTTGAGACCCATGACTTCACCAATGACATCACCATCTTTGCCTTGGAATATATGGAAGGTTGATCAGTGACTCTGGGCATATTAATTAATAATGGTGTGCTGTTAAGTCCATTTTGACTTACAGTAACCCTTTCAGGGTTTTCCAAATGGAGAATACTCAGAAGTAGTTTACCACTCTCTTCTTCTGGGAGTGCCCTGGAACTGTGCAGCTTGCCCAAGGCGACACAAGCCACGTCTTTTGGGATGCACAGTAGGGAATTGAACTCCCAACCTCTGGTTCTGCAGCCAGATACCTAACCCACTGAGCTATCCAGCCAGCTGTATGGGTTTATAAGTGCAGTGAATTCCCTTTGGGTTTCAATCTGAATTTTGGAAGAGCTCTCCAAGGCGCTGTAGTTGATCCCCCCAAATCGTCAAAACACTTTGAACAGTCAGAGCCAGTTTTTACGCATGTTTGGTTTATGTCTGCCCTCCTCTTTCACTGGTTCTAAGGCCTCCAAAATCCAGTACAAGATTACATTGACCTGAAATGAAATAATAGCTAGAATAGGATGCCAGGGGAGGGGTACAGGGCCTCCAGCCCCACTCCAGTAACTCTGCTTTACTTTATTTCATGCCTCCTCTGCTGCCTTTGCTTCCATCTGGTAGACAGACAAATGTTACACTTTCAAGAACTAGTGCTTAAATTTGTTTTCCTCTTCATTCTTCATCTCTTTCTCCTTTTGTGTCATGTCATTTAGATTGTAAGCCTCTAGACAGTTGAACAATGGGATGAAAATGCTGGCTGGGTCTGACTGGAATTGCAATCCAACATATACTGTACATACGGAGGGCACCCGGTTGGGAAAGACTGTTTCTAGAATAGGGCCATCAATCTTCTCTTATTTTGTTCTCTCAGGTAAGAATGAAAAATTTCCAAAGTTTTCCCCTGCTGAGTGAGATTATGAGAGTTTGTGAGCATTCTTTTTTGCACAAAAAACTACATTTTATTCAGAAAGCCTTATACCTTGTGGAAGAAATCATGTGTTCTGCACAAAATATATGGGCCTGTATCTATCCTATTTCTAGTTCCAACTAAAGAGTGTTGCAGAGTTTTGAATTTTGGTTAAACTCCTCTAGCTGTGCAGTAGGAATGCAGGGATTCACAGAGCAAAATAGCCTCTAGTTCCCCAGAGTCTACCCTTTTTCTCATCAAGTGGCACTCAATCTCAGTAACTCACTCTGAGATGTTAGTAAGAGAAAGAATAACATGTTTCATTACTTACAATTGAATTGATCAAACAGCAAACTGACACAACATGACTGATTAACTTTCAGCAAAGGCCTCAACAGACTCACTGCTTTCAACGGACAACAGAGAAGGGAGAAAGGCTCAGGGCAGAGAGGCAGAAATCTCTTTGAATCAGAGGCAGGGAAGGAACTATTGCTTAGTGCTGTTAGTGACTGACAGTCACTCCAACCCAGAAAAGTCCCTCCCAGCCACACCTACTAGAGTCATAGAAGGTTGCCAAAAAACGAAACAAAACAAAACCCCGCCAAAAGCCTCCAACAAAGAGTAGATCTATTGATTTAATTTCAGAATGGTAAGTCAACAGTTATATAAATTCTGTTGAGTCAGTGGGTCTACTCTAGTTGGGACTAGCAATAGGATACTGGCCATATTTTCAAATACAAAACAAGGTGTGTGGGGTTTTTTGCTGACAAAAAAAGTGTTTTCATTCCAGCAGTTGTCCATTCTTTTGTCCTTGCAAATCTTTTCATCCTTCCCCCCCCCAAATATTTATTACAGCCCTACTCTAGAATAATGTCTTCTTGTACTCAGCCCTAACTAGAACCCAGGTCATAAAAAAAAGTGGGATAAGACTTTTCAAAAGATACATATAACAATTCAGGCACTAGCAATCTTTTAGCTAGATAGCTCTGAATAAGAAAAAAAAATCTACAATTTTAGATGAATTGTGTACTAGAAAACCAGGGAAAAGATTAATGATTCATTTTATTCACAATCTTTGCTGCCCCCCTTTACACATAATAATGAAATTAAAATGCTATATCTTGAAGATATTTGTGCACACAAAAGACTAAGTAAAGCTTATTATGTGAGATAATTTTTTTATCCCTTTTACAGAATATTTCCCATTTCTATTCCTGCTTTATTCTTTCCTTCTGTTTTGCCTTATCCATTTCTTCTCCTTGTAGAGGAAGAGCACTTTGAACCGTGGAAGGCTTATTTTCACAGCCCACAATTTATAACTATGTCAAACACACTTCAAAAAGAGCTACAATCTTCTAGTCATTAAAGTGAATTGTTAATAGGTTTTGCCAATTTGATAGCTAAATAAGACTCCCAAAATGTTTTCCAGCAAAATATCTTCTGAAGTTCTGCGTTCTTTAGATAGTGCTGCTTTATTATGATTTTTCTTAGAGGACATGAATTTCTGTTTCTCGGCTATTATATCCCTTCTATTCAGAGGAAGAAAGAACCTCTTTTTGTTGTTGTTAAAGTCCAAAACCATGTCAGCTATACTCGCTTGCTAGGGTTGATAGAATTTTGTGACATAAGGGCTAGCTTGATATATAAACTAGGTCATATTACAGTAATAAAGTACTAGTGGTGAACTGCAACAAAATATTGCAGTGCATCAATAGCCCCTGACAACATCCAAGTGTTCCTGCTCAAGGTTTCCAGTCAGCCTGGAATAAACACTTTGTGGCAATAGTTGCAACTCATGCAGATAGAAAACAGTATTTTGTTCAATTTTTTTTTTTACCACTCAAAACTATCTTCTGTTGTATCACATACTGCTAATGGGTTAGCTGCTGCCATCCTTGAACTTGAGCTTGGGTTTTGAACTAAGTTATCTGAGGGCTGAACTGGACATCAAAGGGGTTGTGCACTGATTATTATCAATACACTTTTCTCCTAACAATGTGGTTTCCTTACACATGCTTGCCTCATGTTCTGATAGCCAGTCACAAAACAAAGCAAACTAAAACGGCTGACCTGCAAATTACAGAGATGCTAGGACAAACAGACATTTTTCATCATCTAAGAGAGCACCACTTCTAAATACAGAAGCATATTATCTAGTTTGACCCGCAGCAACAGCTTGCACCATTATGGCATTTTAGATCAGAATATGAGGTTCAGCTCTTTGGTTTAACAGCAAGTGCTGTGAGATGTGTAAGTATGAGGGATTGGAGCTTGGAAAAGTTCTTTGTTTGGACTACAGTTTCCAAGATCCTCCAGTCAGCACAGCCCAAATAGTGCAATTCCCAAACATGAACCTATATTTCTCAAGGTTTCCCAAAGTTATATCAACTAAATTACAAGAAAGTATGCATGCCTTATTCTAAAAACTGTCTGCCTTTTAAGACTATATCTCCCAGTATTTCCCAGCCAGCATAGCCGCCAGCCACGTTGGCTAGAGATTCTGGGAGTTGAATTCCAAATAGAAACATCTGCCAGGAATAGGGTCTTTTCTGTAATCATCCTACATGTCTGCTCTATGTGAGCTTTCAGGAGGATTTTTAAAGATGTATATACTGCAGTCTATATTTGGCTAAAATGAGTATCATATAATTTCAACTTTCAATCGGCAGGCTTGTGCGTGTTTTTTTTTTCCAGCTAGTGGTCTCATTTTGGTGATTTTAATTATTTCTATATTGGCCGAAATCCTGTTCTTGGAACTTATGTTGTGTAAGGCTGATGATGTCCTCAATTGTTTTTTCATAAATTAAGACTTCCAATCCCCCTCCCCCAGGGCCCACCACTCCTTTGGGATCTCTTTCATCCTGGGGTGCTGGATAGAAAGGGGCACTCTTTAATTTTTGAAAAATTGCTGCCATCAGCAAAATCATGCTACCGCTGATGATTTTCAGAAATTAAAGACTTCCCTCATCCTGAAATTTCCAAATGCTTTCACTGGAAGAAAGGGATCCAAATAAAGTCTTGGGACATTCCACAAACAAGATTTCAGCCACTGAATAGTTACTGTATTTTTATTATTTATTTTGTGTCTTTAACTGTTTCATTATCTACTGTTGGAAAATTCCTTTTTAAGACTACAACTGCCATAGCCAGTGGCCATGGTGGCTTAGGGCCTCCTGAAGTTGTGTTTCAGAATAATGTTTTCCAGGTCTGGTTGTATTACGTTGTACAAGGGTTTTTACGCTGAAAAGTGGGCTAGAATGTTTAATTATGATGGCAATGTTGCTGATAATAATATTATGTATCAAAGCAAGGAGGTTTCTGGAAGGAGGTATGAATGATGATGATGACAACAGCTATGATGCTATATAGACAGGTGGGTAGGTCTCTGTTGTGGGGAAAGGTGCTGATTTTCTCCCTCCAATAACTCCTGCATGTCGTACAGGGGTGTACATTTTTAAACATAACAGCACACAATTCCAATCTGTCAGCATACTTACTGTAAGACCTTTAAGGGTCTTGGTATAAAGGCGAGTCACTTGCTCCAGTTCTCAGATGAGGTTCTAATATCCAGCAACATTTCACAAGTGAAAATGTGGGCATTGTCCCATAGATTTCAGTGGTCCATAATGCAAATGGGCTTCATAGTCTCCCATGGCAAGCAATGGGATTTTTTTCTGAATCAGACCCAAATAATTTCCTCAAAGTCTTATTTCCAGTTTATTTGCATAAAATAAGAAAAATTTATATTTGAAAACAATTAAGTGGAAATTTCAATACTTGAATAGAAGAAGCATCTGCTTATATACAGCCCCATAGTGTTTAAAGCACTGTCTGGCACTTTACAAGTTGCAGGCTACACATTGCCCTCTCAGTGATCTGGATGCTCATTTTACTGACCTGGGAAGGATGGAAGGTTGAGTAAACCTTGAGCCAGCTACCTGGGTTTGAACCCTAGGTTTGAGAAGAGTTTGGCTGCAGTACAGCAGTTTAACCACTGCACCACAAGGCAGGACAAGTCATTTTATATACCAAGCAAATGGCAGAGAATTTTAAATTGCTGTGTGAAATGTTCTAAGGTTTTGTGAGGAGGGTACATAACAGATTCCATGTGACTATGGAATTTCCCTTGTACAAAGAGTAACTGCTGCCAAAATTCTTTTCTTTATTCAGTAACATATGCATGTTAATCTCATTTTTTTCCTTTCTCTTTTTACATTAAATTATCCAGGAATTTAAATATAAGACCATGGTAAGGTGCTCAAGATCACCATTGAATAAAACAGTTCCCAAAAGGTCATAATAAAATCTTGTTGAAGAAATAATGTGGGTGGGATGGCCGTGAACTGTATTTTTTTAAAATGGAATTGGCATGAAATACAACTTTCTCAGCTTTCATCTCAATAAATATACAAATCAGATTCAGAGACAGAGAACCTGTTAGAATAAGAAAAGATCTTTAACTTTTTAAAAGCCAGGCATTGTATGCTTCCAAACTGTATTAGCAGGAGATGATAATACCAAATACAAATCATAGTTTATAAATGTTGATTTGCTGAGGGCTAAATTTCTGACAACAGGCAGTTAACATGATCCAAGGAGGGCCTAAACATATTTGAAAGTAAGATTCCCTGGCATCATTAAGAATTTCAATTTAAACTTCCAGTCCCTTTCCTAGAGGTGGGAAAAATTGCTTTTTGGACTGCCTATTCTAGAATCCCATAGATACCCAGTATGAAATGACTTGTCCATGCTGGTTTGAAATTAATTAAATAATTAATTAATTTCATTTTTACACTGCTGGAGGCCACTCTGGGTGGTTTGCAACATTAAAAAAACAACATAATTAAAATTGAACAGAACAGAAAATAAAAATAATAAAATACAAATAAACAGTACAATCAAAACATAAAAATATATTTACATCAAAACATTTAGAACATTTGAAACATTTAAAATGGCAGATTTGATCAAGCAGGCTAGCTACACTCAGCTGAATGTACAGGTATAACACTTTGAAATGCCTGCCTAAATAAGTTTTTTTTAAAAAAAAAAAATCACCAGCGAAGGGGCCAATTGAATTGCAGGGGAGAGTTAATTTCACAGTCGAGGAGTGACCACTGAGAAGACCCAGTTTCTTGTCTTCTCCCTCTGGGCCTCTCTCGGGGTTAGCATCCTCAGTTGGCCTGCTTGAGATGTTCTTGTAGGGCGGGCAGATCTTGTTGGAAGTAGGCATTCTGCCAGGCATAAGGTGTCATCACTGTTTGATGGGAAAGAAGTACTGCTGAGTGTGGCAGTTAAATAATGGATTCTGAGAGCAACAACCCAAAAAAGCAACAATTCTCATCTCTTCCTCTCTTGATGAAAAAAATGATTCCTAAGCAACTGGGAAATCTATCAGTTTCACTTTCTTCCACGTTCAAATTTTATCTGTCCAGAAGATGAAGAGATTTGCAAACAAGGAATGAGGCAAAATTCTCCCCAGTTACATTGGTCGGATTAAATATGTAAGATAACTCCACCATTTGAGGCCCCTGGCTCCCATATAGATATTAAAAATCAGGGCCAGCTTAGGAAAAAAAATAGTGTCTAATTTATCACTAACATATTTGAGTACACATGATTTACACCAGAGACTTTGACACGTCTCTCAAATTTTTTCAAGTCTTTGCCTGGGTTTACAATCAGTTAGATTTAGTTTCTCTCACATTAACAACAACAACACAATTCACCCTTCAAGTACTTTATGTCCAAACTATTATGAAATTTGCAAATTTTGAGAAATTGTTTTCCAAAAACAAACAATAATGCAATTCTTACCCATGGTGTTTGCTTTAATTATTAATTATTATTGGATTGTTCGTAGGAAGACTTTAAGACTTCCAGAAAGTTAGAAAAAGTCTACCTCTTCTTTCTTAATTAATGTAAATAGGCGCTGTGGTGTACACCATAAATCAGGTCATTGAACCTATAATTGGATTTCTCATCGCATGGCAGGATTGATTGTTCATATTTCTTTTCTGAGTATGGTACCATCTTCAGTATTTAACTGCCACACTCACATTGTGAGAGGCTACACATTGCCCTCTCAGTGATCTGGATGCTCATTTTACTGACCTGGGAAGGATGGAAGGTTGAGTAAACCTTGAGCCAGCTACCTGGGTTTGAACCCTAGGTTTGAGAAGAGTTTGGCTGCAGTACAGCAGTTTAACCACTGCACCACAAGGCAGGACAAGTCATTTTATATACCAAGCAAATGGCAGAGAATTTTAAATTGCTGTGTGAAATGTTCTAAGGTTTTGTGAGGAGGGTACATAACAGATTCCATGTGACTATGGAATTTCCCTTGTACAAAGAGTAACTGCTGCCAAAATTCTTTTCTTTATTCAGTAACATATGCATGTTAATCTCATTTTTTTCCTTTCTCTTTTTACATTAAATTATCCAGGAATTTAAATATAAGACCATGGTAAGGTGCTCAAGATCACCATTGAATAAAACAGTTCCCAAAAGGTCATAATAAAATCTTGTTGAAGAAATAATGTGGGTGGGATGGCCGTGAACTGTATTTTTTTAAAATGGAATTGGCATGAAATACAACTTTCTCAGCTTTCATCTCAATAAATATACAAATCAGATTCAGAGACAGAGAACCTGTTAGAATAAGAAAAGATCTTTAACTTTTTAAAAGCCAGGCATTGTATGCTTCCAAACTGTATTAGCAGGAGATGATAATACCAAATACAAATCATAGTTTATAAATGTTGATTTGCTGAGGGCTAAATTTCTGACAACAGGCAGTTAACATGATCCAAGGAGGGCCTAAACATATTTGAAAGTAAGATTCCCTGGCATCATTAAGAATTTCAATTTAAACTTCCAGTCCCTTTCCTAGAGGTGGGAAAAATTGCTTTTTGGACTGCCTATTCTAGAATCCCATAGATACCCAGTATGAAATGACTTGTCCATGCTGGTTTGAAATTAATTAAATAATTAATTAATTTCATTTTTACACTGCTGGAGGCCACTCTGGGTGGTTTGCAACATTAAAAAAACAACATAATTAAAATTGAACAGAACAGAAAATAAAAATAATAAAATACAAATAAACAGTACAATCAAAACATAAAAATATATTTACATCAAAACATTTAGAACATTTGAAACATTTAAAATGGCAGATTTGATCAAGCAGGCTAGCTACACTCAGCTGAATGTACAGGTATAACACTTTGAAATGCCTGCCTAAATAAGTTTTTTTTAAAAAAAAAAATCACCAGCGAAGGGGCCAATTGAATTGCAGGGGAGAGTTAATTTCACAGTCGAGGAGTGACCACTGAGAAGACCCAGTTTCTTGTCTTCTCCCTCTGGGCCTCTCTTGGGGTTAGCATCCTCAGTTGGCCTGCTTGAGATGTTCTTGTAGGGCGGGCAGATCTTGTTGGAAGTAGGCATTCTGCCAGGCATAAGGTGTCATCACTGTTTGATGGGAAAGAAGTACTGCTGAGTGTGGCAGTTAAATAATGGATTCTGAGAGCAACAACCCAAAAAAGCAACAATTCTCATCTCTTCCTCTCTTGATGAAAAAAATGATTCCTAAGCAACTGGGAAATCTATCAGTTTCACTTTCTTCCACGTTCAAATTTTATCTGTCCAGAAGATGAAGAGATTTGCAAACAAGGAATGAGGCAAAATTCTCCCCAGTTACATTGGTCGGATTAAATATGTAAGATAACTCCACCATTTGAGGCCCCTGGCTCCCATATAGATATTAAAAATCAGGGCCAGCTTAGGAAAAAAAATAGTGTCTAATTTATCACTAACATATTTGAGTACACATGATTTACACCAGAGACTTTGACACGTCTCTCAAATTTTTTCAAGTCTTTGCCTGGGTTTACAATCAGTTAGATTTAGTTTCTCTCACATTAACAACAACAACACAATTCACCCTTCAAGTACTTTATGTCCAAACTATTATGAAATTTGCAAATTTTGAGAAATTGTTTTCCAAAAACAAACAATAATGCAATTCTTACCCATGGTGTTTGCTTTAATTATTAATTATTATTGGATTGTTCGTAGGAAGACTTTAAGCCTTCCAGAAAGTTAGAAAAAGTCTACCTCTTCTTTCTTAATTAATGTAAATAGGCGCTGTGGTGTACACCATAAATCAGGTCATTGAACCTATAATTGGATTTCTCATCGCATGGCAGGATTGATTGTTCATATTTCTTTTCTGAGTATGGTACCATCTTCAGTATTTAACTGCCACACTCAGTGTACCTTATACAAAAAGTGATTTCAATAATGTAAAATGTTCCTCCATTTTAAATTAGTGTTTTATAGCCACATATTACAATATACCGACGACAGGTGAAAAGCCAACCAAGTGCAGAGAGAATAAATATTGTGTATGTCAGGTCTACAAACAAAAACAAACATTGCAGATTATTTCCCATTTTTTGTCTGAATAAATCTGAAACAGAAGTGGAACTAGAACTGCAAAGAAAACCTGTTAAGATACTAGAGAGACGTTCCATTATCTGCAATATTGGAAAAACACCCCCTCTACGTGATCCCCTTAAACAAGGTGGACAACTCCAGAAGTTTTCAGACCCCAGCTCCCATGCACCCTCATCAGCTGATGACAAGGGTATCAGTATAGACCAGTGATTCCAAACCTTTTTCGAGTTGTGACCCCCTTTTATAATAGCCAAGTAACCTGTGATCCCCCTACCACATGCATAAAAAGGCATTTTTAATCGGGTAAAGTCAACTCTTTATTTATTTATTTGTTTGTTTATTTATTTATTGGATTTATACCCCGCACCATCTGGCAACCAGGCCACTATGGGCAGCTAACAACAAGACAAACAACACAATATCGAAACACGATAAAAATAAGATAATACAAACATTCAACAGATACAATAACTAATAGGATAAATTAAAACAGATGGCTATGAAGATGATAAAAAGGATGATGAAAGGATGGCAAAAAGGATGATAAAAGGGAAGCTGAGATATCAAAAACTTAATGCTCAGGGAAAGCCTGGCAGAAGAGCCAAGTCCTCAATGCTCTTCTCAGAAAGTAGAAGTTTCTTTCTTCTCCCGAACGGCCTTTTTCTCATACATAAATATGTATGATGACTTTAATATCCTGCTCTGAAAGGTCACGGAATAAGTTATTAAACAAGGCCTACAACACATATAAGGTGACCCATGCCCCCCCAGAAAACACTTTGTGACCCCTTGGGGGTCATGGCCGTCAGGTTGGGAAACAATGGTATAGACATATTTATGTACTTACTTACTGCCCATCTGTCTACCAAGGCCACTCTGGGCGGTTCACAACAAAATAGACAACAATAACACATTAAATAATAACCACATAAACATAATAACAATGTCGGAGATGAGTTGACAAGCACTTAAGCTGCAGAAACATTTAAAAATGAATGGAGGATATTTAAATTTAATCCAATGCAAATAAATTTATAAGGCAAAAGAACTGAATTATACAATTATACATTATACAATTAAATGAATAGACAAAATCGGGACCCATGTTAAAGGTCAAACAGAAGAAAAGGTAGCAAAGGTAAATAAATGTTAACAGTAACTGTAAGATCTGTGGAAATGTAAGCATACTTATTCCTTATTTGGATTGACCCTGGAATTACTGGAAGTATAGATGGGGCCATAGATAGCTAGGTCCTTGGTACTCAGAGTCACAGAGCTTTAATATGAGAACAACAAATATTGTACTGCCACATATATCATTTCAGTTCCATTGAGGCTCTTCTAAATTTATTTCAAATATGTTTTGTACTTCATCAATATGTAAACAGTTGTTTCTCACACTTTTAAAAATTGAGTTCTGCTTAAACTGTTCAATCTCAAAGCATTTCAACATTTATAGCATATTTCTGAAGGAAAGATTATGAACAAGACGCTGTGTCCCAAATGAACAGATAATACCACCTTCTCTTCTCAAAAATTTAGTTTTATTAATCTAACTGCCACTCAATAAGTTTAAACTGCATATAATATTTTTATAGGGCTCATAATAGAAGAACTACGCAATTTTGAGCAGTTCTGAATGTCTTGGTAAGAAGAAAGCCCATCCACCCAAATATTATAGTTTTGACTTGAACATATATTATTAGCAATTTGGATCAAATGCACAGCCCTAGTTTACAATGACTGATCTTATCCAGCCTCCATTTGATGCATGAAATCTGCTACTACTTCATCCCAGATGGGTGCCCCTCTAGCCTCTGGCATAAATAAGTGCCTCTCTAACAAAGGAGAATCCACCATCTTCTGGGGTAGTCTGTTCCACTGTCAAATATCTGACACTTTCAGGAAGTTCATTATATTTAGGCATAACCTATTGCTCCCGGTTCAGCCCCTAGGACAACAGCAATTTTGCTTCATCAATCTGACAGACTTTCAGATAGCTGAAGATGGCATCATGGACATCGTCCTGACGGTGCTGCCCCACCTCTCACCACAGCCGACTGCTCCAGCAAGGAGGTGGGAAGACGAGTCTCCCCACTCAGCTGCTGAGTGGTCGGCTGAGAGGAGAGGTGGGGCAGCACCAGTGGGACTTTGTCCACGATTGGCACGATGTTGCTGCCATTGGATGTGCGTGCCAAGAGGAGCCCAGGGAGTGGATTGGGCTGGTTCTGGGGGGCAGAAATGGACCGCCGTGGCATCTGTGGTGCCGAGCTTTGTATTAGTATCCCATGGAATACAAATACAAAGCTCCCATGTCTAATACTAGCTTATAAATCCTAATTTCCTGAACTATTGGCCATGTCAATTTCAAACATGGGATGCATAACTATTTCTTGTTCCCAAAGCAGATAACTTAGGGCACAATTAGATGGTCCAATTATCTCAGCCTGGACAGGTCCAGATTGTGCTAAAGAGGGTCACTTTGAGGTACAAAATATCATATCCCTCCATGTCCCCTGAAAAGGTAAAATCCACCACACCGCACCTCAAGCAAACCTGTTTAGCATGATCTAGATCCTTTTTCTCTTTAAAGGAAAGGGGGAGTCTCCTTCCTGTTTCCTCCTCTTTGCTTTGCTGAAGCTGATTAATGATCCTGAGAACTGGAAAACTTCCTTCCCACTCCCCCATAGAGGGGAAGGGAGACAAAGCTTTGTATTTCTTTTTAGTTGTTGCTAATTCACACAGTGCAAAAGTGATTCATTGAAAGAGCTTTTTGAAATAAATATTTCAAAAAGCTCTTTTTGGGGGGGGGGAAGCCCTTTCAAAGCACTGCTGATGTGTTATCCACAATTCAAAAAAAAAGAGAGAAAACTTCCTCTCATTTCCCCTTCACAGAGGAGATGAAAGGAAACTTTCAATTTCTAAAGATCATTAAGCGATTTAAGCAAAGGGGCAGCTTAAGCCATCTGCTTTGGTTCAGTCGCAGTGATCACATACAGTGGAACCAAACCAAAATGGAGCAATCCTACCTGCATAAAAACAAAAGCAAAAAACATTAGTCCCTGACAGAGATCAAAAAGTTGCAGGTTGATATTGATCAGGATGGCTCATGATCTACATATGTTGTGTAGTTGCCAGGAAAAGGAGCGAACCAGCCCATTCAACCCCAACCAAACCACAGGACAAATGCCCATCGACTCACACTCAATATCTACCTTTTGCTGAGGAAGCATCCCAGAATATATTTAATAAGAACAGTAGATAAGGAAAAACACTTAGAAAAGTGGTCCACACCACAAATGGGAAAAGTTACTTTTTTTCTTTTTAAAAAAAATTAATCTCCCAGAATCCCCAAGTTATTATGGCCCTATGAAACAGACCCAGAGGATTAAGTTGGCTTTTTCAAATCTAGTAGTCGTCTGTTTCTAGGTCGATTACTGCCATTATGGGTCTGCCAAACAGAAGACAGTAGTAATTTTGGACATCTAAATGCATCTTCTGTTCTTTGCGCAATAAGAGTATTGAACAATGATTGCGGGATGGACAAGACGAAAGAGAGAAAGCACCTATTATACTTCTCTTTAAAATGCTATCTAAATGCAAAATTCTGAAGAAGATTTTAGGTAAAAGTCCCACCTTGCTGCAGGGACAGTCCAGAGAATGACAGATCTCATTTCCTGTGACAGGAAACAGCCACAAAAATAGCACACTCAAAAATTCATTTCATTCCTGCATTAAATCAAATGGTTATATAGGGATTATTTTATGTTGTCTCTGTGGAGGTTTTTAGTATGGACTATTCAGTAGTAAAATGGGTTGATTACACTTAATAATGTACTAGTCTCCATTGTTAATATTTGTTGACCACAACTCAACTTCATGTAGAATACCTATCAAGAATGAATACAGTTCCAATAGTGAAGAATGGTTTAATAATGTAAAGATTGAGTGAAATTACAAACATATGTTATTTAATATTTAATTCATTGCATTTATACTCCACCTTTCCTAAATGGATGGCATATGTCATGGTTCTCAACCAATGGTATATGTACCAGTGATAAGACCAGAAATGCTCCAGGTGGAAAATGTAACAGTGACTAAAAATTCACTCTCCCTCAATCTCCTGCAACTGTGGTTAACTGCCTGCTCCCTAAGGTACCTTCATCAGATTATTCAGCTGCAACCTTATTATAAGCTTGCAGTAATTTTGGACATTTGCTGTATCTTCCAGTCCTCCATTTTCAGTGTCTATTGATTGGCCAAAAATAATCAGTTTAATAACAGAAGGCCTGTGAGCATACCAGTATCTTCCTTAGAGTTTTTGTTTTGGTCATCATGGTCTTTGACAGAGTAAAGCCCTGTTCAGTCATTATCTCCCTAATTGTAGCCAATACACTTTCAAAGGCATGACTAGTCATTCTCCTGTCCATCACCGCTTTCCCTAGTGACATTTCCAAACAGGAGAGGTTCCAAGTTGTGTGTTGGCTCTACACAAAAGCAAGAATCATGGAAAACTGGGGGGCGGGGAGGGGGCTATTCTTGTTCATGTGTAGAGCCTACATATGAGCAGGAGTTTCTTCTTCACTCCATATGGTGAAAACTATGAGGAAGAGTATAGGGACTGATTGCTGTTTGTTGCTGAGTGATTGTTGTAAGTACGTTAGTTACAATCAGCTAGTTAACTACCAAGTAGGGCTTAGGGTATTGGTAAGAAGTAAGATATGAAAGGCTGAGAACCACTGGTTTATATGGCACTTTCTCCCCGTCTTACCTTCACAAGTGATGTGATGAGAATATTACTAGCCCATCATAGAATCATAGAATAGTTGAGTTGGAAGGGGCCTATAAGGTGATTGAGTCTAACTCCTTGCTCAATGCAGGAATCCAAATCAAAGCAGAACTGACAGATGGTTGTCCAATTTTCTCTTGAATGCCTCCAGTGTTAGAGTGCTCACGACCTCCAGAGGCAATTGGTACCATTGTCATACTGCTCAAACAGTTAAGACTTTTTCATTATATTTAGCCTAAATCTGGCTTCCTGTTGTTTGAGCTCATTGTTATGTGTCCTGCACTCTAGGATGATCAAAAGCAGATCCTGCCCCTCTTCTGAATGGTTGCCTTTTAAGTATCTGAAAAGTGCTATCATATCTCCCCCCAGTCTTCTTTTCTCGAGGCTAAACATGCCCAGTTCTTTCAGCCTTTCTTCACAGGGTTTGGTTTCCAGTCCCCTTATTGTCCTCCTCTGAACTTGCTCCAGTTTGCTTGCATCCTTCTTAAAGTGTGGTGTCCAGAACTGAACACAGTACTCTAGGTGAGGCCCAACCAGTGCTGAATAGAGGGCAACTAGTACTTTACAGGATTTGAAGATGATACCTCTGTTAATTGTCCTGTGAACCTCATAGCTGAGTAGGCATTTAAAGCTGGGTTTCCTAATCTGGTCACACCACACTGGTTCTTGGGAGCAAAGAAATCTCAGCCAACAATGACGCCACACTAAGCACTGGATCTCATGTTCTTCACTTCAAAAGCTTCCGGCATCAGTTCCAAGTGGACTCTTGCACTGCAGAAGCTAAAGAAGGGAATTTGTATATGGGGCTGCTGTAACTGTGCTTGGTTTGACAACAGGATGTGGATCCAACAAAGTCAAATGAATTAACTCCTCTTAGGTATATGTTGTGGTATGCTGTTATAGAAAAAGCAATCCCACTGTAATCACTTTGATGACTCGGATTCTGCTGAGGGCTGTTCTTTTGTGTCTCATACAACCTTTTAAGTCCTAGGATTTAGAATATGGACATTTTTGAGTCATCATTTTTCAATAAATGCAATAAAATTAGAATGCCAAGAAAACCCCAGTCCTGTTTTTGATTAAGTGAAACCTTTCTTTATTAACACACTGGAATTTGAACTGTTCAACCATGTAGTCAATTCAAAACAAAAGTAACCAAGAATGTTCTGTGCCAACTTAAATATCACGTAAGACTCTGTTTCCTTGTGTGGGTGGATGCTATTTTTAATGAAGTGTAATCTGGAGAAGATAATTATTCTAATATGAAAATCATCCCATTTTCATTCAAGTGACTAATGCTCTACCATTATTCAGTTCAAGTCTTAGAGACAAGGAAAACATCCCACCAGATGAAATTGCGTAAAGTATCCATCCTGTTTTGTGCCCGCTTCCTGTGACATCTCATGGCGCCTCCACTGTTCTTCCTGTAGCTGTGCCATATAGAGGGTTGGCAAAGGAAGTAGCCATTCGATCTTTACTGCAAGAAAACTGGGTGGTGGGGCAGGGGAGGGGTAGAAATAGTATGTTCTTTCAAAACAGGAGCTAAAATTATATCTAAACAGTGTCTGACTCATGATTGGGTTAAAAGCATTTGGCTGCCTGGAGGACAAAATGGTGTTTTCCTCCATTTTGTAAAGAAAAGCTAACCAGACTAGGAGTATCACCTTACATCAACACAGATGATGGCACTGCTTTCTCCGATCCTTCTAACGATAGCAAATGATGGGGGAGGGAAGAGTTAATGGGCTAACAGTTCAGTCCATTTCTGTGCGTAAATGGAGGGGAAGCATTATTTTGTGTTTTGTCTCAGACAGAAAAATATATTGGCTCAGCCTGGGTAGGCAAGCTGCCATTTGGGTGTGCCTCAGAAATATATCCCTTCTAACTTTCAGGGCCAAACTAGATCATACACTTAGCATGTAGTTGGAAGAGATGATCCCTCAAGTGTAGTTGGAAGAGGTGATCCCTCAAGCTTGTTTGTCAGAGGATATGCTTTTCACCAAATGTGTATCTTGCATTAGGTGTATTCTGTTTTGTGACTGGTCATTGGAAGCTAAACATAGACTTAATTTACAATTCTGATTTCTGAAAACAATCATCAAGGGAAAACAAGTTAACGAGAGATAAAAACTCTCTCTCTCTGATGTCTAATTTGACCCATAGTGATTCTGTTGCTCCAAACCACATATCCACAAGGAAGTAGTATGTATGTCATGTCAAGGTCTCCTCAGCATATGAGAGAAGCTACTTTTACAACAGTGAACTGAACATGGAGCTGGGTTACAAGCTTGAAGTATAGACTGTCTGTGTATGGAGACAATACAACTGCATTTCACAGTTACAAAATGAAGCTTCTTTATAGTGGGGCTCACAGGGTGCAGTTCTGCATCATAATTAGTAAATCCTTTGTAAAGTTATTGATGTATTATAGGTCCAGAGTGGAAGAAAAACCACACATGTTTACTTATGGAAGAAGAAGATGAATGTCAACCTCCAGGCAATGAACTCTTGTGTTTTTAGTCATTTCAGATAGTTAGTTTCTAAAGCAACTACCTTGATGATAAAGGACCAGGTTGTTCCCTCTACAACTGTGAGAGATGAAATGGTAGATTTTTCTACTGGAACAAACATCCTGTGCTGAAATTCAGGTTGTCAAATGAGGAAACCATAAGATTAGGAAGCTATAAGAGGAAATCAATCATCTTTTAATTAAATAAGATTCTAGGATGTTCTTCTGCATTTAAAACATGCTTGCTGTATTAGGAAACAAACAACATTCCTGTTGTCCAGCAAGGAACTGTTCTGGAGAGTGCCACTGATCCCATTCCAGCTCCGTCAAATGCCACAATCAGTAAGCTTCCTGACAACATCTCCAGTTCGGAAGAACTGTAGCAGCTATTTTCCTGCACAAGAATGTCACATTCATAATGAATACATGGCACTCCAGAGTCCACCAGGCCCCCAATGCCTTGCTCTGTGCTCAGTTGAGCAAGGTACTGTGGAACAGGGTAGTTTTGAGGGTTTTCTGTGCTGAACTGTCACAGGTCATCTCCATAACGGCTTCACTCACAATGCTTTTCTCTGGGGTTTAAAGTGAGGGAGGGAGAAGGAGTACATCCTCCCATCTCAAGTCATGGGCCACATTGAGCAGGAAACAGGACTTCGCACTAGCACAGCAGCAAGACAAAAGAGTTCTGCTCCTTTGCTCTAAATGGGCCCTTCTTTATACCCATGACAGGACCTTTCAGCTTATTGTTATGAATCACTTCCCTAGTAAAGCAGCGGAAAAAAATTGGGCCACTGTATTTGCATTCTTGTAATGATTAGCAAATGTAAGCTTCTCTGCAAATGTAAAGAAATGCTTAAAAGACCCAGTTCTCTGCCTAATGGTAATGGGATGGAATCATTTTTGTAATCTACCTGGGGGTACAGAAGTTTTCCAGAAAGCATTTTTTTAAAAGAAAACTATTCACACATACCTCCTGCTGTGTCTGCCATGGAGAAACACTGATCTGAACTCCCAGTGAGGCAGCACACTCTGTAGACTACAAAAGAGACAAACATTAGCTTTAGGCCAAACTTATTCAACAGTGAACAAAACAACAGTAATGTTGCCACTATTATCAATAAAATAGCTTACTGGTTTGGGGAAAAAAGTAAGGAAGAAGAAGGAAAATACTCATAAGTTGTTTAAGGAATCTGGTGATTTTATCAGGGTAGCACTAGCAAAACATTAAGGGCCTCCACGTGAACCAGGTCAACTTCCTGAATGAACATAATTCAAGAGAGTATTACATTCAGGACTCAGATGTAATGCCTTGAGTTTCTTTCCTGCTTATCAAGCACACAAATGCCAGAAATATTGTAGTGACAGGGCCCTACAACAAGCTGCAATGGCTGATGGAAAATGGAATCCACCCCACTGCAATACATTATCCATATATAGAGCACTCTTCATAGGTTCATACATAATCTGGAGTCAGAGGCGAGCAGAGAGTTGGCCAGGATTATTGATGATGCCAAAAAACACAGAATGGTAAATTCAAAAAGGGTTAGCATAGAGGTTTACAAAGATGTTTCCAAATTAGGTGTCTCGGCAATAAAACAGCAAATACACATTAGTGTATAGTAATAAACACTGCAGTACAAAAACACAAAAACAAAAAGACATATACAGTGTGGGGCTCCAACAGTCGGTAACTGACCAGGAAAGAAACCTTGCAATCATGGTGGATAGCTTCAAGCATGTGGCAGCTTGAAAAAGGAAAATTCTTTGCTAGAGATCTAGGAAAGGGATCAAACACAAAACTCTTTATATCAGTTCTGTAGGAATTTTTGGTAGCTTTGTATGAATTTGTAGGAATTTTTGGTAGTTACCTTAGCAGACGGTAGCAGGCTAGTGAGAGGGGCTTATGACTGTGAATTATGGGTCATCATCCAGCTCATTCATAGTAAGGTAAAAGGTCAAAAACATAGTGTTCCAAGAAGGGCATCTGAGGGCCGGTAAATTGAGCCGAAGTCGGTAAATTGAGTACAGTCAACCCTCGACTTACAAACTTAATCCGTTCCGGAAGGAAGTTTGTAAGTCGAAAAGTTCGTAAGTCGAATCAGCATTTCCCATAGGAATGCATTGAAAACCAATTAATCCATTCCGGCTGTTTTTGGTTCTTAGGTCGAGGGGCGGTTTGTAACTCGAATCATTAGTTCCCATAGGAACTAATGCAAAGCTGGTTAATCCGTTCCTACCACTAGGGGCAGAATTTTTCTTTTTTTTTCCTTTTAACATAAGATGACTTAGGTTAAAAAAGAGGGTTTTTTTCAGTTCGTAACTCGAATCTAAGTTCGCAAGTCGAGTCAATATTTTTCTATCAGAGCGGTTCGTAAGTTGAAATGTTCGTAACTAGGGCCGTTCGTAAGTCGAGGGTTGACTGTACCCAGTTTGGGGGGGGGCAATGTGTAGCCTCCATAATTAAATTGTAAGCTGCCCAGAGAATGCTTTAAGCACTATGAGGCAGTATAAACGCAGCATACGGTAAAACTGGACTTGAGCACAAAAGCCCCCAAAGTTGGGTTATCTATGTGTAAGTATGCTGATGTCCATCAGGGAGTTGGGAGAACAAAGGACAGTAAAGAAGTAACTTAGCTTCCTTGAAGAAGGGGGACACAGCCTAAGGAGAAAATGACCCAAGGGAAAGAATATATATGTGATCACAGGCTGTGTACTGTGCTACCTTGCCCCACTCTATGGCAAATACATATATAGCAAATGGAATTCAGGAAACCTAGAGCAATAGGTAGGTTTTCTGCTAAATTTAGTTTGCTCTCAGTATGATTTTGCAATGAAGCACATGGTGATACTGCAGTTACCGAATTTAAAGGGAATGATACATACACAATCCCCCCCCCCATTTCATAACCTTCAGAGGAGTAGCAAGAGCATAAGTGGTTGAATAAAGTAACTAATTCTTTGTGGCTACAACTGCAGCTGTCTTGGCTGGGTGATTTTGGGAGATGTCACCCACAGAAGTAACCTTTCCAGTTTCTCACTAAAATCCATTAAGCGATGCAGCCCCACAGTCTTTATTCTAAACCAATATAGAGGCATCACTATAGCAAATCATCCCAATTGACTGAGCATGTAGCCTCATAAGAACTACCCTAAATGAGAGTGTTTGGTCAGGATTTCACACAGATTGGTGAGAATTTTCATTATTTTTTGACCCGAAATTATCAACATGTACAAAGCTTAAACAGGAGAGAAAGCAAAACTGGCAGATGTGTCTGCAGGCTGGGTCTTTTCCCATCACCCCATCCTTCTAACATGAGATGCCAGAGATCAACCTTGGGTGCATCAACATGGAAAGCATGTACTTTCCCCTGAGGGGTACACAGTGAACTTTGTGCAAACACCATGGAAATTAACAAAGTTTGCAGAACTGCTGTGCCTGGTAGATTGTCACTCCTGTTTCCTGAAAACAACACGATAGGAAACTCACATGGGCATCTTTGAGGCTTACCGGCCCTCAGTCAAAATAACTGAGGCTACAGCTATATTCTTAGCACTGAATTGACTTTCAAGTGGAGTTTACTAGTGCGCGGAGAGTACACTGCAAGAGAAATCTTTCTTCAGTTGCCAGTAAGAACATTGTGCTTTTGTAAAAGGTGTATTCTTCATTTAAATACATCCACCCAGGGATGTTCTTACTTTCTTTGATGGGCAATATCCCAGGAAAACAATTGCAGCTTTATATCATCCACTTCTGAACGAGTATGTCAGGTGGTTTCCACCTACCTTTACACTCTGAGCCTCATAAAGTGGGTTGTCAAAAGCAGTATTGGAGAGCTCTTCAGGTTTCCTGTAAAAAGGCACAGTGCTGAAACGTACTGCGTATTAAAGGATAAAGCTGTTTCAGATGACAAAGATGAGGGGAGTGAAAAGGAAAACAAAGACCAAAATCATTTGGATATAACAAATAGTAATAATTGTGTGCCATCAAATCAATTCTGACATATGGCAAGGCTTTTCAAGGTTTTCTAGGTAGAGAGTACTCAGACGTGATTTACCATTCTTTTCTTCTAGGGGTGCCCTGGGACTGTGCAGCTTGCCCAAGGCCACACAGGCTGGCTCTTCTGGGATGCATAGTGGGGAACTGAACTCTCAACCTCCGGCTCCACAGCTAGATCCTTAATTCAAAATGGCTCCTTTTTCTCTCTCAGTACTAAATTAAATGAATTATCCACTCTTAAAGAGAACTCCTGCTAATGTTTTAATAAATGTAAAGAGATTAGAGACTTTGTTGTTGTTTTTTGACTTAATATATTGCCCCATAGTGCTAGAGCACTTTTTAGGCAGTTTACAACATGATCATGCAAAGAACACTTTAGAAATTGCATGTGGCACAGGCCTCAGGGCCAGTGCTTCAGTCTTATAAAAACAACTTGCCAGTTCTAAATTGGGTATAATTTAAAAACAACATTCCCCAAACCCACATACTGAACGTTTTTACAGATTAGGTATATTATCAAAGATAATATAACATGCTCTCAGTTGGAAATGTAATAACCCATGCATTGTTAGAAACCATCAATTGTGTGCAGAAATGGTTTGCTTGTCCTAAAATTGTGGTTCCAACAAATAGATGTTGAGTCAAAGTCACTTTAGAAATTTAATTATATGCTTGGAATTCTCAAACCCACATATCCCAGGATTGTCCCATTGACCTTAAGGAGCCTTCCATTTGGTAAGCCAGTCTATCTCGCTTTGCCATTAACAGCACTGAATTACTGTTTCACATTTCACCTGCATGGCCTAATCTTAGCCTGCAATTCTATGCACATTTAGTAGTGAGCAAATTCAAGGTGAAACGGTGTAATTTAGTCCCAAGAAGATAAAATAGGAGTGCATTCTTAAAAGAACTGCAATATTTCTGGTGAATTATGTATATTCTATATCAGCCTCCCCCAACCTGCTGCATTCCAGTTGTGTTGAACTACAATTCCCATAATTGCTATTGCCAATCACAGTATTCCCATTGTTCAGGCAAATCCCACCTAACAGGATTTCAGCCAGTATTAGTGTACATAATATTCAGCTCTTGTGGGATTTGCTAAAGCCAATCAGGACACAAAATTCACAGGGCATTGTCTAGAACAGAGAGTGTGTACAGTGATGCCTCGCAAGACGAAAATAATTCGTTCCGCGAGTCGTTTCATATTGCGAAAATTTCGTCTTGCGAAGCGCAGTTTCCCATAGGAATGCATTGAAATTTAAGTTTAAAAAAATGCAAAAAAATTCATCTTGCGAAGCACGGCCATAGAAAAATTCATCTTGCGAGTCACCAAAAAAATCGCAAAACGCTTTCGTCTTGCGAGTTTTTCATTGCGCGAGGCATTCGTCTTGCGAGGCATCACTGTAGTGTGCTTCTGCAGTTATAGTATGACTTACTGTCTGAGAGACAGAGTTTCATGTTTCCCTGTTCAACATTCTCTGTCAAGACTTAAACTTTGTTAGGACCAACCAAAGGATTACAAAATAATCACCAGTTAAGTTTGTAAGTTTTTTCATATTGAATGTAATGCTAGAACACAAATAGCAAGGATGGAGAAATGTCAGGAGGCACAGAAGAATTGCCCAGGTTTTGGGTCACAACATTATTCCAGAATTATGAGCATTTTAATTTAGAATTCAGGTAGAACCCTCTTTCATGCCTCATAAGATTGCATGAATGGGTTGAGATAAGTTCATATGAGTCTGGAAAAGAGCTTTCATTACAAATTTCTGTTGCCCCTCCCAAATAATTTTTGTGCAGACTTTTATGAAATTGTAAACTGATTCAGACACAGTATGACATAAGTTGAAATAAGGAAGAGAAGAAACAGGGTCAAACTAGACAACTCCTTTACCACAAATTATGAAGATAGGTTGAAAGATGCCTGTTTCTCATAGCACATACTTTCATGGACTTCTGTATCTTGCATTTAGCGTGCTTTGTTTTGAGACTGGCTATTGGAGAGTTTAAAATACACTTACAGCCTTGCTTTCCCTCCACTCCCCCACAGCACTTAAAATTCTCCAAACAAACCTGGAGTTTTATATGGATTCCACCACTACCCTCATGAGAGAGATCAAGAAAACTCAGCATTGATAGAGCAGTTTCTTGAGCTAATTTCATTTTTGCAATGTTTGCCTGTTGTCTAACATAACAGAGACATTATCCTTATTGGAAATGATAGCTCATGATTAAAGTAATCGGCTGTCTAGCCTACACAAGGTCTCACAACAAACATAAAGTTGTTTTCGCCACTTTACAGCATGCAGGACGCCAACCCACTGCCTGCAAATTGTCCAAAGTAACCAGAAGATAAGCCAGAATATTATATCCATTCAAATTACCATTCTTTGTATATGAAATGAAAATAAACTAAGTTCCAAAAACAACAGGACTACAGAGAAAGAACAGGATCAGTTTGAAGTTGGGAGGAGGTAAGAGTGGAAATACCAGTGGTCTGAATTTCCAGAGGGAAAACAAATGTTTAGTGAAAGAGTTCGGACCTCCTTAAAAGCACAACTAAAATTGTTGAGAGGAAAATGAAAAAATTATTTATCCTGGACCCCCCCAAAGCAGATCATGGAAAAATTGTGTGCTTTTTGCTAAGCTCTTCAACAGAAACTACAGACCATAAAAGGAGGAAAGGAAAGGAAAAGAAAGAAAAGAAGAAGGGAAACGGAAAGGGAAAAAAGAGAAAGACACAAAAGTGATGATCTCTCATGCACCATACATAGCCTTCTAGCATTCACATAATTCTTACGAACCATGGATGACAGGAGATGATTGTGAACACAGAAAAACTCAGGCTTTAAACAGATCACCTGATGGCATCAACTCTATTAGAGTGTGTTTAAATGACTATTTATGTCAAACATTACTAGCCTGTCCTTTGACTTTATACCTCAACGTTATTGATCTTTGAGAGATTTCATGCATTTCTAAGCGCATTTTCTGCTTCTGTAAAATGTGTTAGTTATTTACGTGCCATCAAGTCAGAATCAACTTATGCTGACCCAAATGGGACTTTCCCAGGAAGTGAGATATTTAAGGAGTGATTTTCCAGTGGCACTCCCCCCAGTGAGTTTCCAAGGCCAAATGGGGATTCAAAACCCTGGTCTCCAAAGTCCTAGTCCATCACTCTATCCACTTCACGAGTGTAAAATATGTAGCATCCCAAAAATGTGGTAAGTGTTGCCTTCTTGCATAAATCAGCAAGCATACCAGTGCTGGATGGATCTGTCCTTGTGATCTTTTGCTGTGTGTTTGCTTTAGAGAAAGAAAAGTTTTTTTGTGGTGAGACAAAAAAAAAATATGCAGAAATTATTATAAAAACCCTATGTGATGCCACATGAAATGGAGAATTCTGAACCACCAGTCTCACCATGCTGATATGACATATCTCAGTCAAAATCTCAGCAACAACAATTTTTTTACATCCTTTCTTTTGGCTCTGACCTTGTCCACTCCTGTCTTCAGCCCCTCACTGATATGTGGCCCTGACCTACTAGCTCTACAGGAATGCAACAACAGCAGCAACAATAAATGCTGTTTGTCACAAGCATTTGTTGTAATTACCGTATTTTTCCGTTTATAACACGCCCCCATTTATAACATGCCCCCCCCACACTTTTCTAACCCCAAAATTAAGAAAACTTAGCTTTGAGTATTCAGCCTCTGGGCTCAGAACGCTCAGACATTACAAGTCCCTGTTGCATCTGAGCCTACAGGCTGCACCTCCAACGAGGTGTGTTCCAATTGGTTTGTTCAGCATCAGCTGATGTCAGTGCCATAAGGCTCGTGATTGGAGGAAGCTAAGTCTCCTGACTGTAGGAAGCTAAGCCTCGTGACTGAAGGAAGCCTATTTACAGAGGCAAGGTATGTGCTGTTTTGTTCTCTCCTCAGCTATCTCAGCTTACTTACGTGTAAAAGACACCCCTCAATTTTTAGTGTAATGATTTTAGGAAAAAGTAGTTTCTTATACACAGAAAAATACGGTACCTTAGCAGTCTAGTAGCATGAGCTTATGGCTATGAATTAGAATAATCACTTTGGGTGCTTATGGTAAACAAAAAAAGGAAAACCTATTCTTTATCATTGCTGCTAGAAATCAATTCAGGATAAAACAAGATAAAACCTAGATTTGAATACAGAAACCCATAGAGTTGGTTTGTGTGTGTGTGTGTGTGTGTTGAAGGTATGGAAGTCAACATACCAAGAGTGAACTAGATAAGTCTTATCCTAGAAAAAACCACCCTTCATGATTATGATGTCTCCCCTACTTGCATTTCCTAGTTTAAATAAAGGTTTAATAAAATGTTTTTGCACTTGGTCTGACACCCATGTCTGATTCAAAAGGCTAGAGAGAGTCCTTTGTGCCCATTGATTCTCACAGGGGTGGGAATCCTTGCTTGCACACACTTTCCTCCCCAAGTCAAATTGAACACATACCTGGGCGGGGGGGGGGGGGAGTATGTAGTATTTACACCATTTAATGGTTTCAAATTGATTACATTTTCCTATATGTCTTACACAGTTCTAACTGTCAAATAATGTCATGTTTAAAACTATTTGCATTTGTTTTATATTGCTTTTCTTGTACTTTGCTCAGAGATGTTATGATCTAGGGTGTGATATAAATGCATAAAAAAGCAATAAATAATATGTAGAGGAAATATGCTCAATTCATTTCAAAATGCAGAGAAACCAAACCTCCCCCTGTATGACAGACACCACTTTTACGAGCAGGTGGAGGGAGGAGAGCCAGAAACCTTGAAAAAGGAAAAATGCCAACCAACCTCTTCAGATTAAAATGACCTATCAAATAATACTTTAACAGATGCGTAAAAGGTTCTATAAATATAATGAAAGCTCTCTTTCTACTGGTGCAAAGGCCTGTTGCTCAGAGCCTGAATTGTTAAAAATGGAGCTTATTCATTCAGTTCAGCTGATGACACGTGGGTCAAGATGGACTACAGTCAGTCAAGTGATACTTTGTTGATTGGCTCAACATTTCTGTACTGTTACATTTTCTCGTTTGATTGAACTCTTAATGCATCATCCAGGGCCACCCAGTTCATTTCTTCCCCAAGCACTTTCTGCCCCTTTATATTATTTTTAATGGGGTCTTCATATTTCTCATCATTGTTGTGCCCAGTTCCACCTCAGGGGACAAACGACTTTGTTGTTTCCCTTTCAGTAGCAAAAGAACATTTCACTCAATTTCTTTGTGTTCATTCGCCAACCATACTATGATGTATGGTGGTGGTGGCAGCATGCTTTAAGAAGACAACTAAAATAGGAATGAATCAAAGCTTTCTTAACCGGATGGTCTGGATGGGAGTGAGGGCAGATGGTTCAGAAGACATTGTCAAAGACCAAATGAACAATAGAACAGACTATTAAAACATAAAATACATATTTGACAGTAATCCATATGTACTTCCCCCCCTCCAAGATATTCTTAATTGTTTATATCCTGCTAAGAGGCAAACACAAATAGGGTTATCTCCTTTGCCCCTTTTATCTTCAGAACAACTGTGTGAAAATAGGCTGAAGGAAAATAACAGGCCTAAGTCCTTCCAATGAACTTCTCTGCTGAACAAGAACTTGAATCTGAATCACCCAAGTTTCAGTCCAACACCCCCAGCATGTACACCACACTTTCTCCTTGATTCCTTTCTCCAAAACTCTTGGTCCAGCTGACTTTTGTAGTCTGCCTGAAAACAGTTTTTGATGTGCCCCAAAGAAATTTTGGGAGGTGCACTTACATCCAATTTAGAGAATCTTGACAGTAGGACAAGGTTCTCTAAACTGCACAGTTTGATACATCATAATTTCTATTAATCATCATCACAAATCAAGTCTATTCCCATATCTAAAGATAATTTGAGTATGTGGATGTGTATTTATGCATATATACATATACACATGCAGATAGGTGTATATGCAGATCTGTATATCCAATACTTAGTGAAGGAAAAGCCTGCCATATGAAACAGTGTAAAGGGTACTCATGCATGTTTGATCAAGGCTGCAATCCTATGAACAATTATTCGGAAGTTAGATCCCACTGAACTCAATGAGATTCACTTCTGAACAGACATAGAGGGACCGCACTGTTAAGCTGGTCTTTACCCTCAAGCCACACTGAACACCTTGCATTGTGAGCCATGTATGAAAAGTTATTTCTGCATATAGCTTCAAATCTCGGATACAGAGTGAATCTTTGGATTTGATCCACAGTAGGCAGCTTTTGAGAGTCCCCTGGACTGCAAGGAGATCAAATCTATCCGTTCTGAAGGAAATCAACCCTGAGTGCTCACTGGAAGGACAGATCCTGAAGCTGAGGCTCCAATACTTTGGCCATCTCATGAGAAGAGAAGACTCCCTGGAAAAGACCCTGATGTTGGGAAAGTGTGAAGGCAAGAGGAGAAGGGGACGACAGAGGACGAGATGGTTGGACAGTGTCATCGAAGCTACCAACATGAATTTGACCCAACTCCGGGAGGCAGTGGAAGACAGGAGGGCCTGGCATGCTCTGGTCCATGGGGTCATGAAGAGTCAGACACGATTTAACGACTAAACAACAACAAAGGCAGCTTTTGGAAAATGGTTCATTAGATCCATAGTTATTGGCTTTTATGACCCAATAATAGTTAAGTCTGATAAAATGTATCTGTTTTGAATTCTTGTGATATAAGAGGAAACTATAGTGGTAATAAACATTGTCTTCCTACACAACATTCCACTGAAAGTCATTTAGATGTTTTACCCTTATTCAGTCAAGGAGGAGAGCTGCCAATGAAAGAGGGAAACAGGTGCCAGCTGCCAGCGATTTCCTAGTTTTTTGCTCCAATGTGAAACCCCTGGAGCTTAAACTTCATTAATATGCACAGCTTTTACATTCTAGCACTTCAGGGAATTCTGCATAAAAAAGTTTGTCATTGTGCCCGGTTAACCAGAAGCAATGGAGTTGCTCCAGACATACCTTTGATGATCATAAGGCTGCAGGTTTCACTTCACTTCTGAAACTGCTTACATTCGGAAACTGCAATACATTTTTCAGGGACACCCTTCAACTACCAAATCTAAACAGGCTCCAAGATCAAATCCAACCATCAGATTTCAAAGGTGAAGACAGAGGGGCATATTCTGCCCTTTGAATTCTTTTAGTCTGCACATTATGTGATGACTTCCCCCCATAGGAGCCTTGACAACTCATTCTGCCACTGGCTAATAGTTATTTTTTCATCATCATCATCATTAGTAATGGTATTTGATTTATAGCTCACTCTTTTTTATGGTAGCCTCGGATGGCAACAACGGTGATTAAAGAACCAGTGATGTGTTATTATAGTTCGGAGGGATGGGACTTTAATTGAAAAAACAACAGTTAACAACAAAACCGGAAGAGGCTCCTTTTCCCCCTGGTTCTTCTGTCGATTCTCAAACAAGAGCCTCCTAAATACATGTGATCTGTGTTAACAAAAAAAGGGGGCACAAGAAAGTTCTGTGTTTTTTTTCACGTTTCTCTCTTCTGTTAAACTCTTCTTTTGCTCATTATCTGTTAAATCCACTGAGAACTTTTTCAGCCCATAGCACTGTGAGGGCTGCTGTCAGCCATCAATCAGAATGTCCAGGGCAGCGGGGAGGAGGGTGAGAACGCTGAATTGGTAAAAGTTGGATTGCTGGATTGGTAGGGACCCTGCTGTTCATTTAATTTTTAGGAAGGTGGCTGCCTTTTGCTCTATCCTGGTCTGCCACTGCAGTGCCATTAGTGCCAGGAAGTAAGCCCACATGTGGCACTAAGGCATCATCTTGCTGAGGGGGCATATGGAGATTTTCTTTGCTACAGGAGCCCGTGGTACAGCTCAGTGGCTTAGGCACCTGGGTGGGGAGTTCAATTCCTCATTTTGCCTCCTTGACAGGAACTGGACTCACTGACCCTAAGGGTCCCTTCCAGCTCTGCTGTTCTAAGTTTGGCTAGAGAAGCAGAGTGGCCCACGAGATGAAATTAGTGCCGCAGTGGCGGCGATGAGGCTGGCAGTCTGCAGTTGCTGGGCCGGGCTCAGCTTCTTTCACTATCAGCTATTGTGGCCATAGCAGCTACGGCACATTCTAGCAAAAGCTCCAGGCAGGCTGGCAAGCAGGCAGATTTGCTGACTGTTAGCCTGCCACAAGACCAGGCAGTTTGTGCAGCAATGTCTTCATGGTGAGTAAGTGAGCCTTAGGGTGCTGCTGGCCTCTTTGTGTATTATTCTTGGGATAAAAGGACTCAGGCTGATGGTGTGGCACATAGAGAACCCACTTTGAAAGGGAGGGAGTGGGAGGGGACTGGAGTGTGTAGGAAAACAGCCCGGGGCTAGCAGCCTTCCTCGGCAGCATTGTTTTAAGCCTCCAGGGTGTTCTGCTGACTGAAGCTGGAGGCAGAAGGACTTGTGGGCTTCATCCACCAGCAAAGACCAGCTCTTGATATCTTGAGGAGGCTAAACATTAAGGCACACAATTGTGGCATTTTACAGATGATGGAAAGTATTGGGTAGTGGGCAAAGTCCAAAGACCAGAAACCTAATTTGCTATAGCCATTACGGATATGCACAGCAAAAACTTTCTGGAGCCAAGAGGGAAGGAGGTAGGAGTGGAGTTGTCTCTGCCTTTTATTCTTTTAAATCAGAGAAAACACAAAGGGACAGAAATGAACCAAAACCAAAACAAAATCCTGAATGAGCTGGTCTCTTCCATGTTAAACAAAAGTACTGGAGCAATTTAGAAGAACCCAAGATGAATTAACCCCCACTGGTTTCCCCATGCACATCCTTAATGGTTCACACACAAACACACACCAGGGAGATAGAAGAGAGAGAGAGAGACAGAAACAGAGACAGACTAGTTGTGCTGGCAAGGGCTTCTGGGAGTTGTAGTCCAAGAACATCTGGAGGCCCAAGGTTGGGAACCACTGCTTTAGATGAACTGATTATTTCGCCAGTGAAATACAAACAATAGAAATTGGAATATGAAAAAGCCACTTTCCCATGTGCTGTTCTTGAGGCACTAAACTCTGCAGATGAATTTCCTAGATGAGATGTTCATCTTGGATGACTGTTGGATCTATGTCCTTCAAGCTTTCCCAGCTGTATCATCTGCATAGATTTATTTGTAGATTTCTCTGTCATACATTTCTGCTGACATGGAGGTTGTTCTGAAGTACAGAAGAAACCTTTAAAAAAACCCTGTTTCTGGAGTTATTGATACAGCTGGTTGTACTCACCCAGAATTTATATTCTGACATTATGGAGGTCAAAAAACAAGGAAGTTTACTTGTTTATAGCTATGTATTCTCTTTGGTAAAACTGGCATCTTATTCACCTTGTCCAGAATACGTTCCATAATATATAGCCTATATTCACACAAAACAGTAAGCCAGAAGTATTGGGAATTCTGGCTTGGTTGGCAAAAAACAAATATGTTGATGCACACTGTTCAATCATTCCACCTGGGTTTGGAAAGTTATTTTTTAGAAAAATGATGTGTTAATCTTAGTTTACCTTAGTTTATTTTTATGTTATAAGTAAACCGCCCAGAGTAGACACATTCTAGATGGGCGGTATATAAATCTAATAAATAAATAAAATTAATTAATTAATTTCAAGACTCCATCAACACTGCTGTAGTGGTCATTGTAGCTACACATTTTTAAAGCAATTATTTAATAATAATAAAAATTGTGTGTCTCAAGTCAATTCTGACTTATGGCTCAACTCTACTTTCTTGTTATTCAAAGCAATTAAAATAGGTACTGGAAAAAGCCATCAAACTGCTAAAGTTTGGTAGGTTGTATAAAACACAGGCTACAGACAACCTGAAACTATAAAAGTAACTAAAATAGTTGCACTCCAAAAGGTGCGAAATTATCCTTCATTGTGTTACAATAGCAAGGCAACTTAGTTATGCCTTAATTGCTCAAAAAAGAATTAACTACAAATTTGTTAATGTTACTCCCAGCTCTGTTCTGCTCCTGAGATATGCAACTCTATCAGGTGACTGAAGCCACCCAAGCTGATCATGATCAGATATCCAGTATGAGATATGCACATATACCCAATCGAGAGCACTTCACCACCTTCATTGCCTCAAGAACCAGACAACAAATGTTATATATACTCCTAAATCATTTTTGTGTCTGTGAATGAAAGGCCAAATCTGTAACACTAGCATCTACTGACATATGGAAAGCAAGTTTTATAAGCAAAGGAGGAGTTTTAATCTTCAAATAGTTTTACATGAAAATATGATTTGTTCTCAAATCTGTTCTCAGAGGTATGAAGAGCTCCCAGGAGTACCTCAGTGGAATCTGATGTCTTATTGTCCTTGGAAAGATTTTGCAAAAAGCCATAGCAACTCCCTGACACGCCACCATAAAGACATTTAATTAATGGTGCTGAATTTGTAATAATAGAGGGCATAATATTGTCATCTAAATCACACTGTGCTGAGGCAATCAAGCGGGAACCTACTCTTTTTTTGAAACTTATATATCCACTTAAAGTCATCTAGGGTTGGAAAACGTTTGTGTTACTCCTGTCAGTAAACAGCCCAAGGTGAGATTTAAAAGCTGGACCAAGAAAATGGACTGTGTTCCCTTGTTTTGTTCCACTCTGGGGCCTGATTTTCTTTATATACTACAATGAAAGCCTTCACTTACGTTCTTGGTAATTTCCTCTTTGCAAGGATGCATGAAACAGCGACTGCAATTTCAATCAACAGGAAAGCTAACCCAATACCCAGCCCAGTCCAAGTATCTGCAGAGACACATAAAGGAATGAGGTAAATAAGCAAACACACCTTGCCACAAAATTGCCTGGAGTTATTTACTGATTTCACTGGACTCACCATTTTGAAGGGAACCTGAAGATGGAATCAAAGGAGGCTCAGCTTTTATGTGGCAACGGTTGCCCTTCCACTCTTTCCCACATCTGTCAATAAAGGGAATGTTGAGATACATTAGAAGATGAATATTGTAAATATCAAAAATGACCAGTTTACATCCAGACTATAATGTGCTGCAAGCAACATGAGGTCTAGTAACATGAGAAATGAAGTTCAAAAGCAGAATAGAAATGAGTAAACCAGATTTTGCTGATGCTTTTTTCTTTACAGCTGCATCCATATCTAGGGACGCAGCTGGAAAGAATGGGGATCGCCCAGCTGCGTCCCTATCTAGACGCGGGGGCGTTCACCACGCTGGTCCATGCGCTCGTAGTCTCCAGAATAAACTACTGTAACACTCTCTACATGGGGCTTCCTTTGAGACTGATGCGGAAGCTCCAGATGGTCCAGAACACGGTGGCCAGACTATTAACAGGGGTGAAAAGATTTCACCATATTTTCCCCACCTTGGCCGCCTTACATTGGCTACCTATCCACTTCCGCATCAGTTTCAAAGTGCTAACTATTACATACAAAGCCCTTAACGGTTTAGGCCCTTGATACCTGGCAGAGTGCCTTTTTCCGCCCAGTTCTACCCCTATCACCTGCTCTAGTCAGGCTGGGCGGTTGAGGGGCCTAACGCCAAGAGAGGCCCGGTGGGAATAAACTGGAAATCAGGCCTTCTCGGCAGTGGCCCCTCGCCTATGGAACAGCTTACCTGTAGAGATCCGCCCGGCTCCCTCACTGAGGGCCTTCAAGACTAGCTTGAAGACATGGCTATACAGGCAGGCCTTCCCGACAGCCATTACCTAGCCTATCTTCCTTTTCCTTTTTTTCTCTCTTTCTTCTTTTTCTTCTTTTTTCCTTTCCCCATCTTGGACTTTGTGATTAATTTGGATTTTACCTCAGTTTATTTTTATGTTATATGTAAACTGCCCAGAGCAGACATGTTCTAGATGGGTGGTATATAAATCTAATAAATAAATTAAATAAAATAAATTTCCTTTTCTTTAATTTCTTCAATTAATTTATATTCCTTTCTCCATTCCAGGACATAAGGTGGCTGGATGCAGGGATGGGGACTCGGGTTGTGGGACTCGCTGTCAAACCAGACTTAAGTTGCACCAGTGACTTGGACTTGACTCGGGGTTTTTCCCCCCAATAACTTGGACTCGACTTGCTACTCGGAACCCATCAATCCACCCCTCTCTTTTTTTTTTTTCTGGGGGAAAAAAGCTTGATTTTAATAGGGACTCAGACTTGGGGCTTGGGACTCGGGACTTGGTACAAAAGACACGGACTCAGACTTGGGACTCAGACCCAAAGACTTGCCAACATCCCTGGTTGGTGCATATGTATGCGCAAGGTTGAAATCTAGCACAGAATAAATATAGAGATCTTTAAAACTCGGAGCAAACTAGAAAGGCTGGAAAGAAGCAAGTAACATTGGAAAGCAGCTGCTCCATCTGCTATTTTAACCGCTGTTCATACAGTCTCTTATCTCGTATAGCATAAGAAGCAATACAGATATTGTAGATATTTACATTAAAGTATTTCAAGGCAGGCTGTGCAGAGTCATATCTCTTTGGACGAGATGCACATGTTTTCACAATATTCTCTTCACTATGAACAAGGAGATATCACAACCATTGCCAGGGCCAGGACTTAGAAAAATGACTTTTGGGAGCCATATTTCCTAGCCCTGCAATATCCACAGCCAAGGAGATTCTTGGAGTCCAAAAAACATATTTCAGTTTCCCCAGGCTATGCTCAGAAGAGGATGAGATCTTGGATGAAGATAAAGAGGAATTTACAGACCCTGACAGATAGCTGGAGGTAGCCCATTTGAAGATTTACACACACACTCCTCCGGCCACGTGCCTAAACATTCAGGATGCATAATATCCACACATTCTGCAAACCACTCAACCTGTGCATCTTCTTGTAATGGTGAGCTGTCTGTCAGGTTGCACTGATTCCCCTTTAGCCCAGGACATGCTGGATAGAGCAAGTGGCAAGGTCCTCCTGGTCTGAGGCCTCTTTATCTCAAGGCCAAGCTGTGGGCTTGTCCTGAGAGTAAACAAGCAAATGCGCAGGCACTGTTAATCCCCAAGGAATGTCAGTACCACCAAATCTAACATTATTTGTGCCTGCAAAATCTAAACCTCTCTCCTTTACCTATGTAACATTCTGTGCTGGAGGCGGGTGGTGGTGTTAAACTACACTAACAGCAGTTAAGAATCTGTATCTCAAGATCCTGGCATAGACAATTTTTCATTATTTCTTCCACCGGTGACCAATCAATAGTTCAAAAAGCAAGCCCAAAGCACACATATCTTAACACAGCAATATCTTAAATTTGCACTCATCCAATAAGCACTCAATCCATACACAGTTGTCACCAATTACTTTTGATGTAAACAATGAGCTTTAAAAAGTAACATTCCAAGCTCTACCTTTCTGGGTAGAAGTAAATATGTGAAAAAGGATGGTCACTAATCACTCCCTCTGTTGCCATTTCTGTTGCCCTCTCCGTATGGGAGAATTACCTTCTAAAGTGGAGCGTTTTCTCGCTGCACTGAACTTCTGCAGATGATTTCAAACTCTGATTTCCAGATTCAAAATTCCATGGAAAGCGTCCGCATGTAGATAGCAAGTGGATTAATGACAGATATGTGTGGGGAAAAGTTTGAGACACTCTTCCTTGTGACACTTTTATTCCAAATACCCGAAGAATACAAAATACTCTGGGGTTTCCAGATAAAGGAAAAGTTACTTTTTTTGGACTCCAACTTCTCAAGCCCTACAGATAGCACAGCCATGTGTTTCCTACTTTGGTAAATAATTTCAGAATTCTTATAGGCCCATATTTCTCTAAGTAGTTGGCTTTCTATACAAAAGACATATTTTGAGATAATACTAAAATGCTTGGAGTATGACTGCAGTTAAAAGAAAAAAAACAAAAAAGCATCTCATTATCATGGATTTCTTGCCAAAGTAGAAGGGAATGCAGAAAATGTAGACACATGGCTTAAGGATTCAGCAAGCAGAAAACAGAAAGTTGCAGCTTTGGAAATTAGCAAGAGAAGCAAGAAAGTCGGGTCCTGGGAGACTGGGTGGAACAATGATGAAATCAGGGAAAGAATTACAGAGAGACAGAAAGCACTGAAGGGAGAAAGAAGAGGCAGAAGGAAAGATGAACAACATCAACAATGAAAAAAGGAGCAAAGACAGATCTGAGACTTTTGATGATGACAGTGATGTTCATGCTAAAATCATATGATTACTATAGGCCCGTGGTTCTCAGCTATGCATCCCCAGATGTTTTTGGACTACACCTTCCAGAAATTCCGGCCAGCAGAGCTAGTGGTAAAGACGTCTTGGACTTTTAATCCAAGATCATATGGGGACCCAAGGTTGGGAACCACTGCTGTAGGGAATAATTGTGCTCAACAAGAAGCAGATGCATAGTTATCACCCTTGAAGCAGCAGCTGGATATTCGGGTCTGCATTATACCGTGGTCTGTGTTTCAGAGACAGGCCCAATTAAATTGACCACATACAATTACACAGCCATTGTTCTGGCCCTAAAGGCTGATTAGATAAACCATAGTCGAGGCTGCCCATTAAGGCTAAGTCAGATATGATGAAGCCAGCTCTGCCATTGTAGTCGAGCACTGGGTAAGGGGAATGGCTGACACAAGTTATTGTCAAACAGTGACTCAATGGATTGACCTGTTCATGGCCTCTTCCATTTCTACCATTCTGTATCAAGGTGGGCAACCTGTGAGCCTCCAGATAGTCTTGGGCTGCAACTCCCAGCAGCTCTGTCCATAAGAGTTTCAGTCCAAGAATATGTTGCTCACCCTTGTTTCCTGTGAATAGCAATGGCTGCCATTTGGGTCTATGAACATGGAATAGAAACCTCATTTGTGTGATAGCCCTATGAGCTTGAGCAAGCCATTCTTACTGTAAGCTAACCTGCTTCATGGGTTTGCTGTAAGAATAAAGTGAGTGGAACAGCCAGTAACACAGGAGGAAAGGTAGTAAATGCAACTCAGGTACCTTAAAGTGAACAATCCAAACTATATAAAGAGCCGTCCTGGAGAAGGCCTTTACCAGTGAATGCTTAGGCCACAATGAAACAGATCACAGTCTTGAGTCTTATATTCCCCATGCGTTTGCGCAAATAATTTGTCTTCAGTCTCATTTGCTGCTCTGTAATCTAGAACTAATATTATTGCCTTATCTGTCCAGGCCTTTCTGTTGTCACAACACTTCATACCTTCCAAGACCAATAGACTAACATGGTACTTGGAGGCATTCACATGTAGCAGTATTAGTGAAGCAGGGGGTGGTAAAACACAGCTCTTAAGCAGTGAGATGAAAAACAACAATATCCTGTTCTCTCCCGATCAGCTCCTTATTAGAGCTGTGTTGCGTTTAAAATTTTTTTAATAATAGTGTCTCTCTGCTTAGGTTCCCACTATCATGCCCAGTGTGTTGGGTTGTGGGCACAAATAGCTCTCTGGAATGAAGATCTCCAGTGAAGTGATCAAATATGTCCCCTCTGTGGAATTTGCTCATTCCACACTAGGAGGGGAAGGAAAGGTTCTTAATAAGCCTCCCTGCCAGAGTCCAATTTATTCTGAAGACAGGCAATTGTCAGAAGTTCCCAGTGAAATCCCCTAGGCCACAAAGCTCTAAAATTTCCACATTAAACACAAGCAATTAATTTCCCTGGACTAATTGCTTCATGGCTAACCACCAGCAGCATTATTTCGTAACTGCGTTTTACTATTATACAAATGCCATCCATGTGCAATCTGAAACAGAGAGATAACCATTTCTGGACCCAAAATAATTCTCTATCTGGCCAGGAAGCATCCTTTCCCAGAAAGTAAATATAGGACAGCAGTGGGAGTGGGGCCTAATATGGGCTGCAGAAGTTCTAAACCTGTCCCATGGAAGCTCCCCATCCAGCCTCTTCTCCCTATGGTCTGCCCCCTATATAGTCTAGTAGGCAAATGAATTCTTGTGGTTTTCTCTGATCAGTGGCCAGAGATACAGAGCAAAGATTTGGGATGGTTGGCTTGCTGCACCAGACCAGATTAAACAAATTTGCATTTGAAGATACTCCTAATCATACCGTGTTAAATTTTGCACTTCTGTGTTGCCCATAATTTGACAGGCATAGGATAGCACGGCTCCATCTGGTTGACTTTTATACCATGGGCTACATTTAAAGAGCAGAAATGTATGTCCAGAAACTGCAGGTAGTAATAATACAGTTACTAGATTAGTAGTTCAGGCAACCCTGTCTCTCCATCATACCTATGCTATGTCAAATGTCCTGGCTTCCAATTCCTTTCTGAGCCTCATTTAAAGTAGTGGTTTTGATCTTTGAACTCTTCATGGCCCAGGACCAACCAATCTCTTCATGTATGTGAGGATTTGTGGTGAAGGTCTCCTGCGGATTCTGCCATTGTCTGTGATATGCAAGTCGTTTCCAGAGGAGTGTGTCTTCTTGGTGTTTTGCACTCTGGTTGTGTAATATCCTCTTCAGGGAGGTTTGCCTGAGATGATTTATTGCCCTTTTCACATTAGGAGAACAGCTTTATTTTCCAGAGCATTTTAGATGTAGGTTTAATCCTTCTGACTGTTTTGTGATACTTTCATAATTTGTAGCTTTCCACATTGGGGATGGACCTAAGTGTCAAGTCCAAAAATGAGGAATCATATCCTTGAAAAATTGCATGTTTGCAAAATCACTGATGGTTGGATTTTAAAAAGCAAACTAGTAGCTATTGGTAGTTGTTATTAACTTAAATCTATCCTGAAAATATAATTGAACACTGTAGAAATAAATAAGATGCATTGGTTTACCATATGTCAATGAGCAAGCACCATGCCTTACTAAACTCATTTCTAGAACTGTTGGATAGCTCAGTAGTTTGGAGCCAGAGGTTGGGAGTTCAGTTCCCCACTGTGCCTCCTTGACAAGGCTGGACTCGATGATCCATAGGGTTCCTTCTAACTCTGCAGTTCTAAGATGGTGGAGGGTGGTGGTGGAGATGATGATGATGATGACTAATAATAATCTCCCTAAAACCCACAGGCTGGTTTCTGATGCATTATTTTGTTGACCATATAACATGACAAAGCTCAGATCCCCCAAAATGTGTTATGTCTGCAGGTTATCAGAAATACTTCAAAATGACAGCATTTGTTTAAGAAGCACCTATACAATGGGGATAAAAATTTGCATGCAACTGCAGTAACCATTGCTAATAAAACTACCTTTATAAAAGTGTAATGGCTTCTTGAAGAAATGTTAAGAATTAATGCCAGTTATTACATTTAAATGAAGCAAGTCCTTTAATTAACATTTTCAAACAATCACCTGCCTGTTGAAGACTACTCCTTAAAAGTCTAGGGGGACTGTTTAGTGTGAAGAATAAGCCTAGATGTCTGAAATTTTGAACATTAGAAATGCAGGGTTACCTTAGTCTGATCTGATCATTAACCTGTTGTCATTATAGTCAGGACCTTCTCATGGCCCTCATGCAGAGAATTTGAAGTATTGCCTGCTCACCTCGTCAGCATATAACCAGGAGCATTATAATGAGAATTAGGGATGGGGAACAGAAGTAAGTATGAAGCCAGAGTCTCCACACATGGTCTCCATACATGGGATAACATCAGGGATATAGACATGGCCTATGAGACCACTTGGTTCCTGTCTGATATATTGCATAGACTGTTCCATCTGGCACTTCAGTTGAGAACGGGGACTTGCCCCCTTGCTTTCTTCCCCCAAAAAGCCACGAGTAAGGGGACAAGGGATAAGGGCAGTGGCAACTTGCATGTGGGCCCATCGTACCATTTGGAGAAGGGCAAGGAGTGGAGCACCAGTTTTGAGCCTCCTTGTTGTGTAAGCCTTGACAGCAGTGGTGCAGGATTTGAAGAGAGAACTTTCTGTGGGCTAGTGATGACTGATGACCTTCCAGAAGCCCCAGCAGCAGTGCAGAGGCAGGAAAAACTCCCCAGATTTGTAGGTGTTTACGACATTGTAAACCAACCACAATACTGCATTGCACTAATGGGGCAGTATATAAATAAATAAATAAATAAATAAATAAATAAATAAATAAATAAATAAATAAATAAATAAATAAATAAATAAATAGGTGTGTATAAAGCTGTGAAGATGCGGAATGGTAGGGAAGCATGTCCTAGAGAGAATGGCAGCAGCTGTAGCAACTAATGGGCAACATTTGCCACTTGATTCATTCTGAAAATCTCTTTTCTTTGCTTGCTCTCTGCTGAATTTAACTGAGATTCTGGCCCCCTTTATCTGAATTTCCCTTGAGTCTGTTTTCATGGTCAGCTGACCCAGAAGTAGCTGTGCCCCTTCTACCCTTGTCTGACCCACATCTCTGACACTACAATATCCTACCCATGACATCACAAAAGTTTGCTCCTATTCTCAGATTTGGGCCCTACATTTTATGAAACAGGATGCTGCTGACTTGGCACCCTTCGTCATCTTGTATCAGTGATTGGTTATAACAAGGATTCCTTTTTCTGGAGAGAGAGGAGGGGTATTTGAAGGGGAAGGAGCCTTAAGCCTTGCTAGGCCAGATCCCAAGTCCTGGCAGGCTGGATTAGACCTCTGCCACAAAATTAACCTCCTCTGTTTTTCTCCCCAATGTAGAAAAAAGTTGACTCAAAACTGGATATGTATTTTTTAAAAAGATTGTCTGAAACTAGCTTAAGTCTTTTTGATCATTTCATCTCATTCCACTATTTTTAATTTGAAACACTACACGTTTTATTGATTCCTGCCTCTGTTCTACCCTGGGATGCTAATTCATATACCGGGTTAAATTTATGTTATAAAAAAATCTAAAAACATTAAGTTAACAAGCAAATCTTTGATCGGTGTTTCTTTTGCTTTTCCCTGAATGAAGTCAGATTCAGCCAGCCAGCCACAATGTCCTGAACTGCTGAGTTTTTATTTACTAATTTTACATGCAATGTTCCCAACACAAGAAGTTCCTTTTTTGGATTCACTCAGTGCCAAAGTCTCGTATCTCATTACTGGTTTTAGCTGGAAGATGCCACAGTTATTTATTTTACTTTAGCTAGATCTATAAGTTGGTGTCCCCCAGGTTTTTCAAGTTAATTGAAATCAGTTGAGCTACAAGGAAAGGTTGCAATAATAATGCTGGTTTCCCAATTATCGTGCCTCCATTACCTGCAAAATAATCAGACGGCAGATAGGGCACTGCATTATTTAGATGCTTTTGTCATATCTACACCACAATGTGCTAGAAAGCAGAAAATGACCATTCATCCTGATCAAAGGATGCAGTCTATCTGCTTTCCACTGCTGTTTACCCTCTGAATATCTTTCCTGTGAATGAATCTGCAAAGCCTTGATAAAAATTAAACAGGTATTTTATGAGCTGGAACAATGATGTTATTTCATTGTATGCATTATGTCACACATCTTCTAAAGACAATTCCATGATAAAAACTCTGTCCTTCTTTACCTTTTTTTAAAAAAAATCTCAGTGTGGTGTTCTTATCAGCTGAAATACCCTGTTTCAATTGGAGCTTGCCAGCATGGGACATTACTACTGCCAGGTGGATTGCAGTATGCATTGGAGAGAATAAATCGTTTTGTCAGTCCCAGCAGTTGTAAATTCATCTCCTCCCACGGAAGACAACATTACGGAACAATATCCAAGGCTGATCCTTTACATTGGATAAAACAGGCACAAAAAGAAAGTGGTGCATCCCATCTGTAATTATAAAATGTAAATTCTAAAACAGAGGATATTTTACATTTTAAATTGCTGGCAAAATTATTGGAAAAAATGAGGGATAGCTTTTAAAGGTTCCTCCTTGTACAAAATCAAATACGCACAGTACAAGCCCATGCATGCTTATTTGCAATTAAGTCCTACTTAATTCAACATGGATTATATATACAACCAATGCTTGAAAAAGTTACTTTTTAAAACCACCACTCCCAGGAGCCTCCTCTCCATGGAATTCTGGGAGCTGTAGTTCAAAACAGCACCTTTTCCAAGGTGAGCTATTTTCATATGAGAAAGTAAATCTCCCACTGCAGGAACAAATCATATTATTATTGACTTTTATTTATTTAAAATATTTGTACCCCATCTTTCTCCATAAAAGGACCTAAGGTGGCTTACACCATTAAAAAAGGATAGCTAAAAACAACAAATTATTTACATATTAAAAGTATTTCTCATCTCCCATTGGCCCTCTCAGAATGATCAAAGCTGCTCTCTGTAGTTCTAGAAGAATGCCTTGCTTCTTATGCCTTTTTTTAAAAAAAGAATACTCACTGAGCACAATTCGTGTCCCTAAAGCAGAGACCTGTGCCCCTCCAGATGTTAAACATACAGCTTCAATCCTCACAGGCAATTTGTCACTCTGGCTTGGGCAGATGGGAGTTGGAAAATGAGGCTCCCTGCATTCATCCAAACATACTGCAAAAGGTGAGTTTTGAATAGGGGGGCGGGGGCGGAATTGAGCTATGTAACCAACATTTTGCATTTCTTCCCCCCTGGATACTTATCTTCCTGGTTAGGCCTAAGGAAACACAAACTTCAAGGAAGAGCATAGCAGCCACAATGGCGTGAAATGTATGACAGCAGTGGAAACTCCACCTTTGCTGAAGCTGCTTTCACAACAGGGGGAAAAATAGGCCTCAGTATATAATAACCATGTGCCATCAAGTCAATTATGACTCATGGCGACACTTTTCAGGGTTTCCCGGGGAGAGAATATTCAGAAGTGGTTTACCATTCCCTTAAAGCCCTAGATAAATAAACAGTCTTGATTGCTATCCCAACCCCGGAATAAAGACGCGAGACAAAGATATGGGTTAAATATGGGCCACTTTATTGATAACATCAAATACGAAAATGGCAATCCTTTGCCAAAAGAGGGGGCCTGCTGTAGTGCGGAAACAGGTGAAAGGCAGGGGTATGCCGATACCCCTTGATCAAGAAATGGGTGAGTCCCCGGCCCCAAGTTCCAGCGGTCTCCAGACAGCAGGAACCCAGCCAGCCGCTAATAAACACCCCCAGACCTCAAGCCATCTTTCGCTGATGACTGTTGGTCCAGAAGTGGCCCAGCGCATCCTCCCGCCACAGGCACTCTAATCGCACGATCCGCAGTGCCGGGAAGTCGGATGCGCTATTGGCTTAACTGAGATTACAATTGGGAAACACCGAAAATACCTGTTATTTCCGCACTACCCGCCTGTGTAACCAAAATTTATCCACCAAAATGCCAACAACCCTCATCCAGTGTGGGATAGGTGAAAAATCCCCCCATCCAAAAGCCAATCAGGATGAAGGTCAAAAATTCCTATCCGGCCCCTAAAAGGCGACCAGAAAACTCACACTAGAAAGAGGGCGGGCGGGTGGGAGCCCGAAAAAAGAAGAGGGCAGTGCGAGGGGGGAAGCCCTTTAAGTACCCAGGGCTTTCCCACCACTCGCACAATTCTCGTGAGACTTAAACGCACCTCGCTCTATCCCAGGTGGACAGCAAGGATCGATTGCACTTGGCCAAAGGCGATGCCTTGCCAGCGATCGCAACATTGCTTTCTCTTTATGTAACTATACAGGCAGACCAAGATTCTTAAAAAATAAAACTGTACTTAGAATGCTCTCATCCATCATAACTCACACCAGTGAAGCTATCTAGTGCACTGTATAAGTAGAAGGTATACATAGAATATCTGGAGGAAAACAGTGTCTTTGAGGTATAATTTGAAACAACCCATCCCAGGTCCAAGCCAACCAAGGCTTGAGAACTCGAGGTCCTCATCAACAGGCAGAGATACGATGAAAGTTTCTGGAGTAGCTCCTGATTTAAACAGAGGAGGGCAATGTTGTTGTGCTGCATATGATATGGCAACTATTAATACCCTTTTCTGCCTATTTTGATTGAACACATAGACTAATAGGTTGGCAGGCTGGGTGGGTGGAGAATGAATTATTTCCATTTCAAGCAGTTCAGCCTTCTCCAACCTGGAAAAGCTAAGAAAGAGCAATTAGAGAAGTGGAGAAGTTTTCTATTATCTTTTTAGGGCAAACATTTCTGATACCAAGGAGAGCAGATGAGAGTACAATTACAAGGAAGCTATAAACAAATGGAGGAAGGTTGTTTCAAATGCTTGAAATCAATCGATCAGATTTGGTCAGCATATCAAATTTCTTCATTATGGGCTGGATCTAATTTTTTTTTTCCTCTTTCCTAATTTTGTGGAAAAAGGCAAATTTGTTCAATATCGATCTTTTTGCACATTTGTCATTATCTCTTTACACATTTGACTGTGTTATGACCTGTCAAGTCACCTCAGACTTATGGAAACCCTCTGAATGAGAGATCTCCAAAATGTCATCTCCTCAACAGTTTTGCTCAGCCTGTGGGTTCCTTTAGGGAGTCACTTCATCTCATATTTCGTCTTCCTCTTTTTCTGCTGACTTTCACCTTTTCCAGCATTATTGTCTTTTCCAGAGAATCTTGCCTCCCTATGATGTGCCCAAAGTAGAACAGCCTCAGTTTCATCATTTTTGTCTCCAAAGATAGCCTGATTTGCATTACAATCCACTTGTTTGTCTTTCAGGCACTCCAGGATATCCACAAAGCTCTCCTCCAGCACCACGGTGTAAGTGAATCAGTTTTTTCCCGTCAGCTTTCTTTACTGGCCAGCTTTCACACCCATACATGGCAGTGAGAAATACCACCCAATTTCTTCTGAGTTTGTCCTTTCCAGAGGAAAACACTTTGTATGGCTGAAAATATCCCATTCCAGTCCACTTTAGTTCACTGATGCCAAGCATTGCAATGTTTATACATTCCATTTCTTGCTGAATGGTTTCCAGTTCATCTCACTTCATACTTTTCACTTCCATGTTCCAGATTTATGTGTTGTGCAGCATTGGACTTTTATTTCACTTCTGTGCACATCAGCCAAAATATGTTCTTTCAGCTTTAATCCAGTTGCATCATTAGTAACAGAGCTATTCATACTTGTCCTTTGCTCTTCCCCAGTAGCAAGTTGAGTGCTTTCTGACCTCGGAGTCTCATCTTCCAGCACTATCTCTTGTTTTACTGTGGGTTGTCTCATCATACAATTTTCATGGTAAGGAAAGTTCAGCAGGGTTTTACCATTGCCACCTTCTGTGCAGTACTGACAAAAGTTAACATGAGTGTTACTGCCATTGCCTCCTCTGCATACATTTGAGTAGACCAATTGAAATTCACTCTATCCTTTGTCAACTTCTAGAATAATCTGGGCTGCAAGGTGACTGAAAATGTGGCTCAGCTGAGACGTTTGAGCTCTGCTAGTAGCTGTAATTTGCCATCCGAGATAAAAATTCCAGGATTTCAGGAAAAAGGTGCTATAAACAGCTCCTGGATCTTATCTTTTTTGGCACCTCTAAAAATATTGCTGGCACAAGGGAGCCAATGAACTTGAATGCAGGAAAGTAGGCTTTTACTAAAACTGATTTCTTTTTTTCTTGCTGAGTGTGTAAGAATGAAGATGTCAGTTGTTAAAAGCAGTGGAAATTTTATGAGCCCCAGAGCTGGGGTAAAAAGTTCTTTAATTAGCACAGCTATTATGCTTCTATAATAAATAAAGAGTCTAGCCAAAATCTTGATAGTTACACCTCCAAGTGAAATACAAACAGCATAACATCGGGAGGGGAATGATCTCAAGGTAAGAAACTGCCACAGATGTTGTTTGTTGCATGCTGAGCCCCATTACTTGGCATGCAAAAGACAGTGGTGCCAGTGATTTCTTAGCTTGAGGCAATTAGCCTCTGAAAGTTACGCCCTTAGCATTATGCCAGTGTAAAATCCCAATAGGATTTTGGCAGTTGTTTTATAGTTTCTCTGTAATCGAGGTGTGTCTTAATTTAATTATACAGTATGTCTTCTGTTTAAAAAAAAATGACCTGGGGCACCTTTAAAATTAACAATATTTTTAGATTGTTACTAAAGCAAGCTAATACATCAACTGAAACAATCCACTGAAAAAGTGAGCTGCAGTCCACAAACATTTATGCCAAATAAAACTTGTTAGTCTTAAAGGTGTTACAGGATTCTTTATGGGTTTTCCTGCAACAGATTCACATGGCTACATCCTTCAATTTAGTCTTCCAGAATAGCTAGTCTTCCCATTGTTTCAAGGGCTACCTTCTTTTATATTTTTGGTGTTTCTAGTTTCAAGGTCTTCCACAGATGGGTGGGACTCAGAACTGGAATCAGAATATGGGAAAGTTACTTTTAGGGAGTAGAACACCAGGAATTTCCCCAGCCACCATGGTCATTAAGTCCCCAAAAGCAACTTCTCTAGGTTCTGGTTGTGAGGAGACCTCATCTGGTTTACAGAAGTTCTGCTGCTCACCATCTGGTTTTGGGGGAAGAAGGAGCTCCATTTGAAAGTTGGTGGGGGTTTTGAAGTAGATCTTATATTGCAGGTTGGGATTTCAAAAGAGGCTCAGTTCTTGACCAATTCAAGACCACTGTTGTAGTTATATGATTTTTCCCTCCACACTGGACTTTCAATTCATACTGAAAAGTTTGAATAAGTTTGTGATGACAGACAGACAGACAGACAGACAGCAGTATGCATCCAGAGAACATAATATAACACTGTACTCTGTGCATACAAGTGGAATAGGTTCATATGACACAGTATTCCAGTGCTAGATTTCACTTAAAGTATTTTATTTTCCAGAAGCACAATGCCTTAATTTCTCTAGGCAACAAGATAGTCATCTGAGTTTCCTCACTTGTAGCTACTGCCATACTATACAAAATGAAACCCAGTATCCCCTAATAAGACAAGAGGCACTTCAGTCTTTGACCTAGATGAAGACCGGTTAAAACCTTCTAGTAACAAGGGGTCTGTCTCTGTTCTGCCTAAGATATAGAAGTATGCCTTCTCTCTCTCTTCTTTCAGTAACTTCCAATAAGGTAAAAGCATCATTTTTATTTCAGTTGACTTATGTTCATTTAATTCACAGCACTTCATCATGCACAATGGTTAGGACATACTGGAAGTAATGGAATAGAAATAAATTTTATAGAAATACATCAGGAATCTGACCAACAAGAAGCAGCAGTTTAAGTGTATCCATGCTGCTTAGTAATGCAGTGTGGTTAAAAACCTGTAATTAAACAACAGACAAAAAGTTTGGAGACCTACAGAGAAGAATTAGCTTCAAGTCCCTCCTTTGTAGATCACCCCTCTGGGTGGATAAAAATCAATGATTTTTTAAAAATCAAATTGATTTAAATCACAATTAAAATTAAAACTGTTTTTTTATTTAAATCAAAATCCATTTTTTTAAACTTAAATCCATTTGATGTAGAACAAATCCATCCTGCCACCCCTTATTGTTAGTTCTCTTCAACTGGCATTTATTGTCTCAATAATTCACTCAGAGAAACTGGTAAGAGAAAGAATAAATGGTTTCATTTACTCAAAGTTCTGAATAGATCAAAAACATGCTGTAGAAAAATAATGACTGGCTACATGAACAGAGCTTAACTGACCAATTAGCTTCATGACTGACAAAATGCTACATGGCTGACAAAACACATTGCTCTAACTGAATTCTGGCTATTTGACTGAAAAAAGGGTGGAGAAAGGACTCTCTTGAGTAGAGAGGTGTGGCTCTCTTCAAAATCTGAGGCAGAGAGGAAACAATTGGTTGCTATGGATTGAATGACAGTAACCCCAGTCCAGAAAGGTCCCTTCTAGCCAAAACATATTGAAGGCAACATACAAAGGTTACAGCAATTCCATCATATGCATAAATTAGGGCCCAAATCCAGAGAGCTAGGTACTTTACAAGTACCCAATGGCTTGCTTTCTGTGCTTGATGAGAAACTGTTCTATCAAATATGTTTGGCTTCCAAATGTGGTTTGCCAGCATGTGGCATGGACAGCCGCTGTTTAAAAATACAGATGTATAGATGCATGGAATGAGTTAGTACTATTTCTTTGGATCCCAGCCTAAGAGTACTTCTGATTCTTCAGGAAAAGCCTAAAGATATGGAATGTGACGCTTCTAGAAGCTTTAGTGCAAACATAAGAAACGTCTGGTGGTGCTGACACAAAGCAGATGGCTCCTTGGAGTCTTAGCATACAATTGTGGTGCTGACTGGATTGTATCTCATTCTTCCTTTGAATGGTCACCCTCTGCATACCTGGCTGAAATAGATGGATGTCTCTTTTCATTTGGGAAACTCAGAAGGATATAAAATATAACACTGAGCTATTATTATTTTCCTATGGAAAAACTGGCCTGTCAGCAACACTGTAGTAATGAATCATTCTGCTAGAGGGTAGATTTTATGTTCTTAATTTTGAAAATATAGGCACTGGAGTAGCACCCAGTAAAAACAGCAATACACCCTGTTTTACATAGTGCTTCTCCTGATTGTTCAATACATATTTCACATGTATTGTCTAGAGTCCTCTTAGTTAAACTCCCCAGCACAAAACCATTGGCATAATGTCTGTTTGTCAGCTGGTGCAAGGTAAGATATCATCAGGTTCGTTTCCCATCATACATCTGTCATAAGTATGTTTGGAAATCCCAGGCTGACTTCTTAACTTCTGGCAATTTGCTGTGAGAAGTGACATTAAGGACATCATACTGGGGGAAATACACAAGTGTTTCAGCCATTATTTCGATAATTCTTAGAATAACCCAGAGAATCTCTGTCCTGCACAGGTTACATTTGGTTTGCCAAGATTCCCAAGCCACCTCACCAGGCCCTCTGTATGCTTCACAGCCACCCCTTGCAAACCCCCTCCCATAACATTTCAACAGTGATCTTCAATGCAGGAAGAGATGTGTCCCTTTCTTCATTACCCTCTTGCATTCCTCACTCTAAATTCAGAAATACCCTTCTGATTGATGCAGAGAAAAAGGATTATAATGACTTATGTTTTTCTGACTGTTACCCACTGCAAAAATAACCATGAGTCTCATGGTGCCATAACCTACATCCACTCAGAAGGGACATTTTAATCCTTCAGAGTCACACTTGCATTGCAGTATCTCAGTGGAGCCACGAGATAAGCATTTTATGATGTTGTCAATCGAAGAGTTATAAATAATGTCTTGAAGTTGTTTGCCATGTGCAATTCTTTTTTATATGAGAAACAGACAAAAATACAGCAGGGAAAATCCTCCCCTCCTCCCAAATGTATTGCATTTAGCCACTGGGATTCTTTTTCATCCAAGCTCAAGACAAAAGACTGAGGCACAGAAGTGACATATTGTCCAATTTGGCAGTGGATGGGGGAACAGTGGCATGAAACTCTTAATGTTTGGAATGGAAACATAGTGGTCAAAATCCTGTTGCATGGTTATGCCAGCTAAAGGAAATGGCATAACTCACAGCAGCAAATTGCTGCTAATTAACAAATTTCTGATGGGATTCTTGCTTATGTGCCAAGTAATTAGCAGCAATTTCCAGCTGCAAGTTATGCTAGCTCCCTTCTGTTGGGGTAACTGTGCAACAGAATTATGACCAATATGTGTAAAGTTAACCCTCCCTCTATCCTTAATGCTACTGCTAATACTCAATACACTGGGATTCTCCTGGTGTCAGTAAATATCCAAGAATTCACTCAGTTCACTAACCAAGAATTCTGAGGCCCACATGTAGTCACTCAGTTCATGTGGGTCTCAGAGCTATAACTGTTGCCCTCCCCTGGTTGAAACACTAGTATGCTTTGCTGAGGCTGCTGTTGCTACAAGTTAATGAGGAAGTTTGAGGGGGAAAGCCCCTTTCCTGTTTCTCTGGTCACCCACAAAGCAAAAAGGAAGTTGAACTGTTGGATAACATGTCTCTTATGGTTTGGTCCCAAGCCTCTTTTCAAGAATCTGCTGTCAAATATTTGGCTTGCGTAGACAATGCACTGCGGTCAGCAACGGCGCTGGAGGCTAAGTGCTGGGAAACTGGAGAACCCAACTGTAGAGACTACAGACAAGTCATATATGTTGTGATTAGGGAAGGATAACTTGTACTCCCCTTTCAAAGCTGAAGCAGATGTGTTTACTTTGAGGTGGTTCTGTGGCAGGAGCAAGCGGCTCCTCAGCTCCTAAAATATCGGCTCAACTAATAGCATAAAACTAAAGTATCTGTTGCATTTTCTCATGACATTTCCTGCTCATAGGACTCCAAAGTAAATGTAGTCAGAAGGGCCATCTACAATCCAATAACTTCCACACATCCCTTCCTTTATATGAACTGCATATGGCTGCGGGTTTTCTGGGCAGAAATGTATTTGGAAAGATCAACAGAGCTTAGATAAGTGAGGTCACAAAACCATTAGCAAATAGAAACATACATAATGTTTACGTGGTACCACTGCATTGCTTACATCTATTGTGCAGCCATCTAGAGGTTCCTCCTGTATGACAGTCAGAGAGACATAAGAAATTTGGACTATGTGGTTGTGTGGGATTCACATACCATTAACTTCAATGCCAAAATTCCATTAAGTCTCATCTACACAGATTCTGAGTAGGTGACAGTAATGTATTTCTTATGGTACTGTGTGATCTAGACATGGAACAATTTAACTGAGAAAAATTGCTAGGAAATTCTGGCAGTTGCAGGCCAAAAAGTAATCAGGCCACTATGTTGTAGTGGTTAGACTACTGGACAGAATCTTTGGAGATCCATGTTCTGGTTTACACTGAAACTCACTAGTTTATACTGTCACTCTATCTCAGGCTGACCTCTATCTCACTGACTTGTTATAAAGCAAAAGTGCAAAGGAGAAGCATCCTCTATATCCCCCTCATAGATAGATAAAAAGGGGCTCTCTCCCTCATTTAAAGACAAAAATTAAAGGAGTCTCAGGAAGCTACATTTTAATGGAAATTTTAGAATTAAGAAAAAACCCTGTTCAGATGTGCATTAGCCATGGCTACTGAACACTTGAAGGGGCTATCACAAGGACCTCACAAACTAACCCTGCCCCCCTAGGCTATGGCTGCACAACCGTGATGTGGCCATGAAAGCTTACATTAAAATATAATGGTTAGTCTTTAAGGTGCCACACATTTTTGTCTTTTTGTTTTGTTTTGTTTCTTTGGATTTTGACTGTTAGCTCTGTGTTTGTTGTTGGGAGGACTCGTACGCACACAAAGACACTCTTTTTGATTACAACTCCTAGAATCCTAGTGACCATGCTGGCTGGAAGAATACTGGGCTTATAGCTTATAGCCCCCACCCCCTGTAGCATTTCCCAGCTTTGCCATGTGCCGTGTCCCACTGATGCTTGCATTTTTCCAGGCTTGTTTTCTGCAGGTATGGACTATGTTGGGGAAGCATGGGACTTTATGTAATCCATCATGCAATGTCTATGAACTGGATAATTGGCTGAATCTTTGTAAGATCTCATCAAGAATGAAGTAGATAGATTCCTCCCAGAATGCCTTTTCACTTTGCTTCAAAGGGATATGAGATGAGATGCAAAAGACACCAGATTCATGTCCCTGGCTAGCACATAAGAAGAAGATTAGCTGGCTAACTGTCTTCTCTTCATAAATTTGACCACTCAGAGCATTAATCACACAAGTTAACAAAAGAATATCAGACTGGCATTGGCTGGCAGTCTAGGAATGTCTTTATTTTCATTATTTAAAATTGTATTTCCTTCTTAGTGACCATTATGAAAGCCATATAGGTGCCAGAACAATTAACATGCCTAAACACTACACACAAACAGAGGAACCTGATCCACACCGTTTGATCCTACATTTGTTTTTTCCCCCATATCTACATTGCCCTAAATGAATCTTGCTTGAAAACTGCCATTTTCAAAACTTATCTTTTGATGTAGGTGGAGTGGGGTGGAGTGTTGTCAGCAAGAACCTGACAAAGATTACACACAGTCTTTCATGAGCTACCAGCAGGAGGGAGTGAATGTTACAGTACAATCTGAATTAGCTTTGTTGTTGTTTAGTCGTTAAGTTGTGTCCGACTGTTCGTGACCCCATGGACCAGAGCACTCCAGGCCCTCCTGTTTTCCACTGCCTCCCGGAGTTTGGTCAAATTCATGTTGGTAGATTCAATGACACTGTCCAACCATCTCATCTGAATTAGCTAGAAGCTGCTAAAAAGAAATTCAGAATTCTGATGGTGTATGTTGTGACATCTGATAAAATAAGAACAAGCTAGCTTCAAACAAGCAAAAAGACAAGGCACAGTTGGTGCATAATTTCTCCACAGTTACATGAGGGTCCTGTATATTTCTGTTTGCAAGAAAAGTACCTAATGCCAAAACAAGATCTGTAGGCAATTGTGTACATGTTTCCCTCTGGGTATAAATTTTTAAAATGAAGAAGTAGACACAACACTAATGATGGATTCATATCTAAGGAAAGTCTGTATGGGAGTAATACATGGTTACCGCTGTTCTAGCAGAGAGACATAGACTGGTAGCCAAATCCCAATACTGCAAATTGTGTGTGTGTGAAATTAAAATGCATGAAGCTGTACCAGTCAGTCAACATTATAATCTGGCAGGAGAAGTTCAAGAAGTTCTACCTAATTTGCTAGATTCTGCATGTCTCAGGCCATGCCCCTGCCACCTAGCAACAGCATAAAGGGTTTAATTCTCAGATAGCTGAGCTCATGCTGGTTGAGCACAAAGAATGGTAAAGTGGGATCAGAGAAAGGCAAGGAAGCCTGCGGCTCTTGAACCATCAGGGAGTCTAATAGGGGCAGATGGGCTGGTCAGAGGTCAGTCTGCTGGGCCTTAAGTACAGAAGATAATACATTTCTCTCTTGATGCAAATCCTCACCCAACCACAAGCGATTTTCTCAGAAACAGAGCCAGTACTGTTCAGACTACTCACCAAAGGGAGTTTTAACATTTCATTCAGAATTAACTGTATATATAAAAAATATTTATATACAATTTGCTAAGTTGTTCTGTCCACACCTGTGTCAAAAGTAGTTACTACTATGAAAATCAAAATTCTAAGAGTAATCAAGAGATACTGAGTTTAAGCTCAATTAAACTCAGCAGGACTGAAGTACACTTAAGAACACAAGATCCACTGATTGCAGAGGGATTTAAATGTATCCAACCTTCTCTGGCTAGTACCCAGTGGACAAATTCCACTATCGGTTCCAGACATGGAAATTCCACAGAGGTTTTTCTCATGTGGATTGGTTCCACCAGTGAAAATGACTGCATTCTTGGATATTATTTGATGTGTCCACTTACATTAGATGGACATGGAAATGACTATAGAGAAAGACATGTATATGTGGTTTGGGAGGCTGTGTAGTATGCTATGCTCCAGGTCAAGACATACGATAACTTTTCTGACATGACTGTATTGTATGGTTAGTACATTTTAAAATCAACAAGCACAATCCAGCCAAATCAGCAAATTCTTTTCCACAAAGGTTTATTTTGATTAGATTCGTAAGTATCAGTACACATGAAACTTGTTGGATAGACAGGTGTTTGACAATAGGTGAAAACACATGGCTTATTTTCAAAACAAACTTATTTTCAAAGATACTTTCTGTATTTGATCTATAGTCTGATATTCATTTCCAGATTAGCCCCAAATCTGACTTTTCAACAAATTAAAAATAATAATAATCATAAGAGTTTTGATAGCCTGTTTGGATTGCTCCACAGCACTAGCCAAGCAAATGAGAAATGGAAAGGGAATGTATATTAATGAAGACTTGCAGAGAATTTATCAAAATCATGGTCTGCTAGGCTTATTAACACAAAGGCGTGCATATCTTTTGGTTTCTCATCACTCAAAGAAAGACATGCACATCTAATACTTTTTCCTGCTGTATGCAACTAATTATGCAATGCTAGAATGGCATCAGTTTCTAAAGCTTGCACAAACACAATTTAAACAGTGGAGGGGAATGTAAAGAGAGGTGTATTCAGAAAAACACGTAGGATACGGAAAGGGTCTGCCTAGATGTGCACCATTTTTGGTGCTGGTGGGAGGAGAAGTCTCACAACCTGATACCCAGCTTGCATGGGGTGACCATTCAGGTGAGATTCTCAGAAAAGCCACAAAAATGCCATTGATGGATTTCATCTGCTTAATGTTTCTTGGCGATTTCAATTACCTACCTCCTCAATCTCTTATATTTGCACAAAAGGACTTACAGTGGTGCCTCGCTAGACGATTGCTTCGTAGGACGAGGAATTCGCTAGACGATGGCTTTTTGCGATTGCTAATGCGCTTCGCAAAACGATGGTGTCCTATGGGCGATTTTCGCTAGACGACGAGTTTTCCCCATTGGAATGCATTGATTAGCGGTCAATAGCTGTCAGTGCATTCCAATGGGGACCCGCGCTCGCTAGACGATGTTTCCCTATGGACGATCTTCGCAAGACGAGTTTTCCGTTGGAACGCATTGAAGAGATTTCAATGCATTCCAATGGGGAAACGCTCTTCGCTAGACGATGTTTTCGCAAGACAGCGATCTTCGCGGAACGGATTAACATCGTCTAGCGAGGCACCACTGTATATGAATAGTGAATTAGATTTCTCCTCTATGAGGAGAGAAAATAGTCCACCTCTTTCCAGAAAGCAGCCTCCATCCCCTCTTTGGCAATTTTCATCTTCAGGAAAAAAGCCCTTCTAGAATATTACTTAACCTTTGCAAATAAAACTGGCACTTCTAAGAGCAACCTGTGCCCTCAGAGCATTCATTCCTTTCTTAAGCCTCATTACCTACACCTTAATTGTAGAGAAAGAAGAGGCAGCAAGTCATCATGGGAGAAGAGCCATTCATAAGAGCTAATGGGCCACATTTTTGATGCCAGCACGTACATTTGGGTCCTTCTGCCGGTTCTTTCCTCGGCTTCCAGTCATCTTCTTACTAGCAGGGGGAGCGTACTGTCTTATAAATAGGCCTGTGTTTTTGCCTCATTGGGTCCAATATAAGATGGTGGGAATCCGAGCGAAAAGGTAGGACATTCATCCGACAATGGACAGTATGCTTTCAGCATCCTAAATACTGAAGTAGGCAAGCCCCAGTATCCTGTAAAGGGATTTGCAAACCTCAGCTCTACAAGATGAATCCTTCCCCAGTCATGTTCTAAAGCTTTTGAATCTCTCTCTCACTTTTCCCCCCTGTTCTCTAATGTTTTCCTTTCCTTGTTGAACAGGCTTGCGCTCCTTTTGCATTAAGAATTCAATTATTTGGATCAGATGCTAAAAATAATTCCAGCTCTGATACCACATAATCCGACAGGGCTGATAAAACGCAAGCAGGAGTGCCTAAGGAAATATTTAGAATGTGCTGCTATGGTTACTTTCTGTGCAGGGGTCAGCACTGCTCTCTCAGCTTCAAAAATCCTGTACGAAAAGATTCATATCACTTTCAGCAGCAGCTGGGCTTGACTTTGAAACTACTTCAGGGGCGAGAGGAAAAGTTTTGTGCTTCTTTGTTGTGAGGAAATGACCCATCTGCCAACTTGGCTGGAAGGTGGTAAGTATCTGGGTCAAAGCACTGCGTCGAGGATGACTGATTGGCTAAATCTGGTCAGTGGCCTTCCACCACCACCCTCAAAAAGCTGCCTTGAAGAGACAAAGATGTTGCCTGACAGCTCTTCAAAGCAAAAAACATTCTGGCTCCCACAATGCATAGCGGTTTTTCCCTTTTAAAAAATTATGAAAAAAACATAATTATTTTGAATCGTTGGCTCTAAAAAAAGAAGATTCTTTAGTTTTTTTTAAAAAAATCAGAATTGATTGTTTTACATCAATTATGACAAACTTACAACTCTAAATCCCCAGAACAAGAGCTTCAATAGCTTCTTGAACCCTTCAGTGCCTTTCTCTCATTATTGTAAACATTTCCTAAGTCCAAGGAATGGGGTAAGCTGGCTATGAAATGTAAATAAATATAATATGAAGATGACGCAGCCCAGTCCAAATCTTCAAAGTTCTAATGGTAGAGGCACTAATGAGAAAGGATCATGTTTGAAAACCTTTATTGACTTTTTCCTCTTCCAATTAAATTTCCTTTAAAAAAATCCACTCCAACTAGCCAATTTGAGTAAATATGTTCAGAGCTTAAAATTTACTCAAGAAAAGTAGCCTTGCTTCTCTGTTAATAATAGGTCTGAAAGAAGACTGCTGCTTCCTCAAAGTTTAATTATCATTTGAATTCGTTCAATGAACCTTTTGTGCATTCAAAAAAGAGATTATATGGGATGACTGCTAAAAATGTATTTCACGGGTAGCAGCCTACTTTAATGTACAATAAAATAAACCATACTGATATTTAAGATCAGGAACGCCACATCCCCTCTGTTAAAAGTTATAACACGTATAGACTACTGACTGCAGTTTTACTGTATCACAGTCTAATAGCCTCATAATAATAACTGCAATTGTTTGCCATCAAATCAGTTCCAACTTAGGGTGACTCCTTCCAAGGTTTTCGAAGTACAGATTACTCAGAAGAAGTTTACCGTTCCTTTCTTCTGGGACTGTGGAGTTTGCCTAAGCATATATAGGTTGGCTTTTCTCTTAGAAAGCAAAGTGGGGAATTGAACTGCTAACCTCTGGCTCTGCAGCCAAGTTCCCAATTCTCTAAGGTATCCATCCAGCAATATCCATGTAATGTACACACTTTTACAAGTGTAACTCACTGATTTCACTGGGACTGGGTTTTATAATTAGCATTTAGGACCAAGATAAAAGCTGTACAGTTCTGCAAGAAGCTGCTTCCATTTCACAAATTAGAGGAACTAAAAGAAAACTTCTTTCTTTCTTTCTTTCTTTCACTTACAACATGAAGAAAACATAGCACCAAAACAGACAAAAGAGGACAAAAGTCTTCAAAATGCTAAAACATTTTAAACTGATTGTGTTCAGCATTAGGTTTAAATATAAAATATACAAAATTAACACATGATGAGGAAGCTGCCATTGATATTTTAGTTGATGTAGTTACTGTTTTATATGAACAGGTAATGAAGAAGGCTATTCAAGTCCAGTATATTGCAAAGAGTAAATAAAATCCCATCCATATGCTCTTTTTTGTCTGCTTTCCTAGATCTACACCAAAATCTTCCTTCCAAGAACTGAGGGACAAATTATACATAGCAGATAACCTTTCATTAGAAGATGTAATTCCTTATGTGGTGATTGAGTGACAGTTGTCACAGCAGGCATTTTCCCCACCTCTTGGAGTCTGCAAATTAACTGTCTTTGTTTTTTGATTGGTCTTCAGGGCATAAGCACATTCTTTGTTTGCAAATCTGCCTGAATCATATGTCTGCAACACTAGTTTGATTTTAAGGTGATTAACATGTCCTTTGGCCCTACAGAAACTGACACAAGATCTTACAAATGCAGAGAAAACTAGAGATGGGGGTATTTGTATACGAATACAAATGTCCCCGCACAGGTGGAAATAACGAGGGTCCAGCCCCATGGGGCTGGACTGTCCACTCACAATTTCGCCGCTGCTGCCGGCTCTGCTGTGCCTTCCTATCGCGCCGTTGTCTGCAATCGATTACCCAGTCCTGGCAGGAGGCGGGATGACAAGCCTCTCTGCTAGGTCGGAGAGTGGCTAATCCATTGCGGACAACGGAGCAATAGGAAGGCTCTGTCAAGCTCACGTCAGCGGCAGAATCATGAGTGGACAGTCTCGATAACCCTCCTTATCTCCACCTGTGGGGGGGATATTTGTATACGAATACCCTATCTCTAGAGAAAACTATTAATAATAGCAACTACATGCCGCCAAGTCAATTCCAGGGTTCTTATTATTAACCCTTTCTAAGGTATTCTAGGTATATAGTGCTCCTCTATTCTCAGGGTGTTCTGGGACTGTGTAGCTTGCCCAAGGCTACACAGGCTGTATATTCTCTCAGGAAGCACACCATGGAAGAGAACTCCCAACCTCTAATCCACTGAGCTATCCAGCCAACAGAGAAAGCTATTAGAAATGTAAAATATATAGATTGGGCTTCTTATGAATCTCTTGTTCCCTGCTGATGTGATGTCATTTTATAAAGATAGTCATGGTTGGTGGCGCAGAAGTCATAACTAAGAATTCCTAAGTAATTTACTTAATGAAATGTAATTGCTCATATAAAAAAGTTACAATGGACACACACAAAATGTAAAGACAGCAACATAAACACTACAAGAGAAAAAAATCTACAAAAGCATTCTCATAAATCTTAATCACTGAAATTCATTATAGAATGCTGGTTATAGTGTGTATGCAATATATATAAAAATTACATTAACAGACGATCCTGAGCATTAGTATAATTTTCTGCTGATTATTATAGTTTTTGGGTGAGTGATGTCAGGCATTTTTGATGTAAAGATGGTTATGATATTAAATACAGCATCATGATTTCAGCTAAGATGCCACAGTAGGAATAGATGAATACTAAAGTAGCAAACAAACACCCTGTATCTGAGTGGATTTTCTTAATGTAAAAAGCAGCAACGAATCATAAATTATAGATCTACTTCTGTACAAAATGGCTGGCACTGAAATCAGAAGTACGTTTCGCTCTCTGCTTGTGTTGGCTTCTCTTTATACATTCCTGAGAACTGACATTTTCACCTAATTCGAGTTTGTAATCAAGCCAAGAAAATTCTACTTTGAATACCATCCATGCTGGCTTAATTTTGGAAGTGGTAACAAGATGAAAGAAAAAAAAATATTAAGGATCTACATATGGAGGTCTTCATAAAGGTTTATAAGCACCATTCTCATAAAGTCATACCAATACAAAAAACACTGTCCCATTCATCGTAATTTCCTATCACGCCTCCCATCCGCTCTCCATCCTGTTTTCCTTATCACCTCTTTCTCTCTCCACCGCATGGGCAGTGTGGGAGCCATCCCTCCTCCACCCCATTCTCCCTGTCATTCAAGTGCAGGGATGGGCAACATACCACCTGCAGACTTCATGTAGCCTCCTCGGGGCTGAAATGTGACCACTCAACCTCTTGGGTGTCCCCAGCACCTTCACAAACATGCATCGTTTTTAAAAAGCGGTTTTCAGCTTTAAAGCACCCTTTTGCTCCTGAGGGGGCAGGTGGGCAATTTTGCCGTGTTTTAAGGGGGGGGGGCTACATCCCTGGGACTCCTGTGCCTCACTTTTTAAATAATCAAAACTTTTTTGTTGTTGTTCACTAGAAGGTGCATTTCCAATTAAGAAAAAAGGATAGACATTTTTGAGTGGTGGGCATCATGGCTGGATCCCTATAAACTGCATGGGTATGTGTATAAACCTTTGAATCTCTGGAGCTGCCTGTATCTGCTCCAATGACAACTATAATTGACACGCTTAACCTTTTTTGTCTGTAACCCCAGGTAAGGGCATTCTTGACCCCTTGAAGTGTCGTGCCTCTTTTGGCACCATTCCTGCCTTCTTCTTACTTATGTCTCAAACCTATTGCATCCTTTTTTGCCATTCTATTCATGGTGCTATAAGATGGCACAAAGATTGTTCAGAAGAAAAGGAAACAGAAGCAGAGTACAGTGGATGAGGTTCCAACAGCGTGGTGCAGATTGGGTTGGTGAGCCAGTCTGCTTAGCCCTGGAATAAATTTTATGAAGAAGAAGACAACTATGACACTTACTGACAGATGGGAACCGGTTCCTTGATGCATATTCCTCCGTTTTTGCAATATGCCTCAGGACAATCTGTGTTGTGTGGGGGAGATTAGCAAATCGTCAAAATTGTGACAATAGTATTAGGAGAGATATACTGAAATACTGGTCTTAATACCTAGAAACATATAATCAGAAGATCAATCATTTAGAACCATTCACCTTCCAAATGTCAATGAATTGTTACTGTCTTCTTGCCCTGTCACTGTCCAGACTTTACCACTGTTAAGAAGAATGGGGGTTTAACAACATCTGGGCGCTCCCATAACATCTGCCATAACTTGTTGAGATGGGTTCAAAATGTCTTATTGACATATTATTGTTTTAAATGTTCAGGTTGTATTTCATTGTACCACTAAAATTTTGTATTATTAACCTACGTGAATTAGCCTGTGGCTGAAATGCTGTTGCTTAGGGTAAGCAAATTCATAACTTTCAATCCATTCCTAATAGGCAAATTACAAGTCCCTGCTGTGACCAAACCAGTGTGCAAGTCTGTAGACTATTTGATTCAGCCCAGTAGGTGAGCAAATCTCAGGAAGGGGCTGTAACTCTAAATTCCCACTTAGAAAGAAGCAGGGAAAGCTGGAAAGGACAGAAGCTGCTATTGTCCTGGAGGATGATACATGGAAGTTCAATATTTTTGTGCAGGAGAGGCACTGGAATGGTGAATCCATGTGGGGGTATTTATTTATTGCATCTGTATGCCACCTTTCTCCCAGGTGGCAACACTCAAAGTGGCTCAGTGTTATGCTTTTGTATCAGACGTTGTGTTTTATTTTCAGTCCTTAAAGAGTGTATACCTGGAACTATTTTCTTTGTGCTGTGGATCTTCTGCCTTGGGTGATAAAGACATTTGGGATTTTATTTCTGATGCATTTTGTTTTAAAAAGACATTTGTAGGAATTCATTTTTTTTTTCTACAAGCAATTTGTGTTCTGGCACAGTACTGAACTGACTGAAACTCAACAGCTTACATTTTGTAGCATCCACTTTGGGTGCATTTTTATCACTGTTGGTGTTCATTATTTGAAACTGGAAGACAAGGAGGAAGCAGTTAATCCTGCCACCTTCTACCTTTTCTGGGCTTCTGCCTTTTTTTATTTCCTTTTACCTACAAGGAATGAAGCTTGCTATAGCAAACTGGGAAGATAGGTAGAAGACAGGACTTCAGGAAATGTTGGCTGGAGATGCCACCGCTGACTTGTCATGATGGAGAATGTCAGACAAGAAGAGAAGAACTCTATTTTCAGATAATAATGTGTGCTACCCACTCCCTTAAGTTTAATTCCACGTTGTACAACAGGAAATCTCTGCCTAAAATTTGACTGAAGACTACCACACAATCAGAAAATAAGAGAAGACATCTGGAAAAATTCAAATACATTGGATCATCATCCTATTGTGAAATATCAGATACATGCGTGAAATTGTGCAAGTGGTTTTCATAGTTGTTTTTGGTACACAACTGATCAAGGTACATCCCAGTATGCAATGCACAGCTTGAATGATTGCACATAAGAGCTATACAATGCTGCACAAACTCAATAGGATTCTGCATATTTCCCCTCTTTGCAGGCTTTTTTTTAAAAAACGAAGTTGTGACTTAAAACTGGAAGGCTACCTGAACAGCTAGATTCATCAGGAACAAAATCAATACAATCCGCGATACCATCACATCGCTGGGAGACTGGAATGCAGCTGTTAGTCGAGGGACATAGTACAAACCCATCAAAGCAATCTTTAATAGCTAAATAAAGGAAACAGACAAGATGGACAGAGATTCTTGTTATTTAGTGTTGCAACACTTCAAATTAAACATACAGCTGGTTCATCACATCATACTGGAGTCTGTCTTGTTTTCCATTCATTTTTGTGCAATTTCCCACTACAGTTCACAGTGCTACAAACGTACAAATGTCCAAAGAGTTTACTTATGAATATATACAACAATATGCTCCATTGTGCTCTCAGATTCTGAAAAAGAATGTCTTGATGTTCCCATAGAGGCTTCTAAATCATCCCTTCTCTTGCAAAGCCTTGCCTCTTGTAGGCTACGGAAGGAGAAGAGAGGGCTACTTACTGTTATCTTTTATCCATGATTAGAGATAAGAGCTGGAATTCCCCTCTGTATCATTCTCCTTTCCAATAGGGCAATGGTTCCCAATCTTGGGTCCCCAGGTGTTGACTAAAACTCCCAGACGTCTTCACCACTAGCTGTGCTGGCCAGGATTTCTGGGAATTGTAGTCCAAGAAAATCTGGGGACCCAAGGCCGGGAAGAGAGAGGGAGGGTGAAACCCGGTGGTACCGTTGATTTGAGCCCAATTATATCATGACCATATCCCTATGTCATCAGCCCACTTTTGAAAAGAACTGGCACCAATTCAATCCCCACTCTGCTCTCTATATTTTTAAGTTAAGCTAGGAAAATGTTTTGTTTTGTTTTGGGCTAAAGACCAGAATGGGTACCCACTGTGATGCAGTGAGTAGAGTGATGGACTAGGATTCAGGAGACCTGGGTTCAATTCCCTGGCTCTACCATAGAATCTCACTGGGAGGAAGAACTAGTATAACCATTCTTTAAACATCTCACTCAGCTTGAAAACTCTATTAGGATCTCTATAAGTCAGTTCTGACTTGACAGCACATAACAACAACAAAGACCAGGGTAAATATGCATCCAGTCAATAAAAATACATGTACAATGTGTGTACCATTTAAGTGCATGAAAAATATTCCAAAAAGATACTCAGAAATTGTGAAATCCTTTGAGTGTAGATGCTTCAAAGACTAAACCAGAAGGCTAGTTCATGGTATTTCTGTATACACCAGCTTTTGATGAATCACTGCAGACTGCCTGAATTGACTCCATTTAAAAGTATGAGCTGTTGTGAAACATCTCTACATGTTGTTTGATCTGTGATGGCTCTTTTGCACATTGAAGTCATCACTTGATGCTTCACAGACAAGGTGATAAATACAAGCTCGCCAAATCCTGTGAATGACACAGAGCTATGAATATGTTAGTAAACAGACAGTCTAACAGCTCTGTTAGAGTCGAACATTCTGAACAGTACACCAACACTTCATTAGCTTGTTGTAGGTTAACTGGTTTATAAGAAATCTGTTTTTGGTTCATCACATCTATGCTGGAATTACCCATCTGAATTACTGGGGACTATTCATGATATAGGGCTCTGTTTTTAATGCATTTCTGTAATATTTGGTGTTCATGCTGTCTGGGAAGTTATTCACTGTACATAAATGTTTGCTTTTTCTATCTGTAAATTACAAACATATTCTGAAAAAGCAAATAAAGAAGAGGATGGCCTTGCATTTCAGAACAAGATGTAAATATGCTACAACCCAGAGGTGCCTTCGGTTTAATTTAATATTGAAATTGTATCGCTGAATGAAAATTTGATCATATAAAATGCCAAGCACAAATGATTCTGCTTAAGTTATTAAACAGTCACACAAAAAGCAATATTTATCACGGTACCAATAATTTACAGCCTCAGTATCCTGGTTTGTATTGCTCAGAACAAAACATGCCACAGCTGCAGCATACATTGTTTTTCTAACTCTGCATACTGTTATGCAGTCACATTCAATTTTAATCTCTGAGGCTACCTAACCTCAAGGAACTTTCAAGGGTTAATCTTGAGGAAAACGCTGAAGCCTCCTAATTATTCATGATGGGATCACTGATCTATGGGATGTGACCCACGACTGCGCTTATTCTTCCAGAAACTAACAACATCCAGTCATTAGGAGATGTTAACTAATAAAATAGTCTGTAGAATTGTCTATGATTACTACTTTTTAACATCACAGTTCAATAGGCTATGCTTAGATTCCAACCCAAACACACACATATTTAAAGGTTCACTTGTTCATTCATTTTGGTAATTTCACATTATGAAGTACCGTATTTGCCGGCGTATAAGATGACTTTTTTGCCCTGAAAAACATGCCTCCAAGTGGGGGGGTCGTCTTATACGCCGGGTGCAGTATACGTCCAGTATCGCGCGGTATCCAGCGTGGGCGCGGCGAGCATCAGCAGCGAGACAGGGGTGCCAGCCTTTTCGGCGTGACCGGCCCATTCTGCTCGGTGGGAAGCAGCGGCGCTCCGCCCCGCCCCTTGTCTACGCAGAGCTCACACATGCGCACTTGCGCACTAGTGCCGGTCACAGGGAGATGCAGGGGCGGGCCGGAGGCCGCTGCTTCCCGCTGAGCAGAACGGGCCGGTCACATAAGAGGGGGTAGTCTTATACAGCAAGTATATAATAAACTCTATATTTTGAGTGGAAATGTTGGGGGGTCGTCTTATACGCCCAGTCGTCTTATACGCTGGCAAATATTTATCTGGGAACAGTAATATTAAAAAGAACCGGAGAAAAATAAACTTGTGCCCAACAGCAAATGACTGATATTCACTCAGCCAATCTGTATAAATAATGTGCATAACAGTTGTGTGTTATATGCTGTCAATTGAAACCAACTTATAGCAACTCTAAACCCAAGGTAAATGAGATGTTTAAGGGGTAGTTTTACCAGTTCCACACACATGCCCATGAATTTCCATAGTCAAGTGGAGATTTGAACCCAGGTCTCCTGAGTCTTATTCTATCACTACACCACACAAGGTAAACATTAACCATCATACTATGTTTTAAATTACATTACTAGTTCAGTGGTCTAGCAATGATGCAGGCACAGTCCTCAGTGCAATAATTTCATAAAAACTGACCCTAACTAAAACACTTTCAAATCACATGGAATTAATAAGGCAATTGGGCACACATTTAATTCTCTCCTGCTGAAGTCAGTGGGATTTGAACATTCCTAGATTTCAGGGGCTCCAGGCAAGACCTCCATGTTCCCCACCTGTTAAATGAATGGACTTCTATTTATAGACAGAAAGTTCTGCTTGTACATCAAGGCTTCCATATCCAAAAGGAATGGCTGCATGAAGAGTATAACTGTTATCAATCAGGAAAAATAAAAATAAAGAAGACAAAAATGTTATGGCACCTTAAAGATGACCTGCTATATTTTAATGTGAGCTTTTATGGGCAAGTCCTCAGACTTTAGTCTTTAAAGTACCACAACATTTTTGTCTTCTTTGATTTTGATTTTGTCTGATACACTAGCACAGACTAACACAGCTACCTCTTCTAAAACTGTTATCAATCAAACATTCAATTTTATTTGCTTATTTATCATCTTTCTCCCTATGTAAGGAACTCACAGTGGCTTACAATGATTAAAACAGATATAGAAAGCATCCTAAATCATTTAAAAGAGGTTAGACAGACAAAACTTGTTAAAAGCATTATCAAAAACATGTATACATGTTAAAATACTACAGCAAAGGAAAGATTTGGAAAACCAATCCAAACACATTTCATGCTATATATCAGCCGAATGACAGAGAAAACACATTAGAGATATACGTTTACTTTTAATGGATTTCATACAAGCCATCTTTTTTCTTCAAAACAGATTAAATTTGCTACCATAATGACCCACACCAGCTTTTGCATGTGGAGTGTAAACAAGTATTCCTAGTCGTACAATATAAACACATCTAAAAGCACTTGTGTTTCCCTTTTCAGGTTTTTTAAAAATTCTAAGTACTGCATTTATAACAGTTAATTAGTGAACATGAACTTCGTGACTACTTAATCCTCGGAATCTTCTGGCCATAACTTGTGTCACCTTGTAATGTCATGTCTCTGAGATTCAGACAAATCCCATACCAGGAGCACACATAAGAAAATCAAACACCCTTTAGCTTGACTGAGCACAGAATTCTAACAGCTTACTATAGGAATTCATAAATTTGAGTTTGATTAATTTCGATAGTTTGGCTCTGAGTAGGATTAGTTCAATTAGCTCAATCTTATAAGAACCAGATGACTTTTCTTTTACTTCTGTTACTTTAGGTTAATAGGAAATGATCAGGCTTTTAGCCAATAATTTGGTGCTATGCTTTGGTATAGCCATGTTAATTTGGTATAGCCATGTTAATTGCTTGGACGAAAAATAACAAAGAATCTTGTAGCACCTTAAACAAAACATACTTATTATAGTATGCGGAATGTTTCTGGACTATAGTGGATTCCAGTCGCACAGGCTTATAGTATAAGTAATGTTTAAGTTTTTAAAGTATTACCAGAATTTTTGGTGTTTTAGATTTATTTTTCTCTCATCTCACTTTATGTGATCCTCTACAAAAAGGAATCCTCAGAGATTGTAAGGTTAGTGAGAAATAGTCATACAGTAAATTAATTATTAAAAATGTAAAAAAATAATAAAATTACATTTATATTGAAAATGGAACTTTTTACTATTTAGATTAATTTTTAATTGGTATTTAAATTTGCGTTATGTTACTATCCTAAAAGCCTTAGCAGAATGAACACAGAAAATCCCACCTATTATATGATTCCTCCCCACCCTGCTCCTGTTGCCCATTTTGAGTTTTTGAAAGTTTCAGATCCATCCTGCCAAAAACATTATCTTGCTTTCCCGTTCTCCATCCCATTTAGGACCTGCCCACATTGGCATATAGATAAGATATACAGCTTTTTTGGATTTAAAAAAAAAGACCTCATCTGCTAGTATTTCTCTTTAGAGCAACAATCCATCCTTCCCCTTTAAAAGCTGTTGTGCACCTTTCTGGCCTAGTGGTAAAGCATGCATTCTATTTGGCATGCTCCTTGCTTAGCTGGGAGATAGCAGCCTCCAGAAGCTGTAGATTCCGAGGGAGAGCTTGAGAGAGAAATTGGGGGGAGAATCAGGAGAGGGAAGCAGGGAGGGGGAGGGGAGGAAAAGGAGTGGCACTTAGACAATCAGGGGAAGTGCTTAATTGACAGCTGGTTGGGCTACAAGGGACTGTTTGCTGTTCAGATAGGAGGAACATGCCAGATGGCATAGTGCTCCTCCCTCTAACCTCAACAGACCCTTTGTAGCCCGATCTACCCCACACTCAAAATAGCTAGTTTGGACAGGCCCTTAATCCCATCTCTTCATTTCCTTACTCTCCTCCTTTTTAGTTTATGTCAGACTTTTCATCAAGGTGGGCACTGCAGAGCGAGCAACAGAAAACTCCAAAAATCTTCCTGGAATGATCCATAGTTAAACTAAAATTATTTCAGAGGCTACCAAAATACGGTGACATCAGGTTTCACCTCAGTGAATTTCTCTCTCTCAATTTCTATATACAGTGGTGCCTCGCTAGACGATGTTAATCCGTTCCACGAGGATCGCTGTCTAGCGAAAACATCGTCTAGCGAAGCATGTTTTCCCATTGGAATGCATTGAAATCGCTTCAATGTGTTCCAAGGGAAAAAGCAGTCTTGCGAAATTTCCCATAGGGAAACCTCGTCTAGCGAGTGAGGGTCCCCATAGGAATGCACTGACAGCTGCACTGACAGCTTTTGACCACTAGTCGGCGCACTCCTATGGGGAAACCTCATCGTCTAGCGAAATTCCCCATAGGGAAACATCGTTTTGCGAAGCGCAGTAGCGCTCGCAAAAAGGCACCGTCTAGCGATTTCCTCGTCCTGCGAGGCAGTCGTCTAGCGAGGCACCACTGTACAAAGAACTGCCACCTAAAAACATGGCAATTCTATGAAAAAAGGCTGGAGATGAAATATAACCTAAATTTATCAAAACAGGCAGGCTCAGCATGGAACCAATCTTTTACTTCTGTGCATATATATGAATACCCCCAATTTTGGACTCTCCACCATTCACAGTTTCGAAGTGTTGTAGATACATAGATAATGCTTTGGAACCCCCCTTTTTAAACATAACTTTTTTGTGATTTACTTCTGAATAAAATTTATGAGACCACAAAAATGCCGATTTGCTCATAGTGTTATTCCATTTTCTTATTTCTTAATCCTAATTTTCTTAATTTCTTAATCCTAGTCAAAAAAAAAAATTAAAATTCTGTTTATTTTCTTTTTTCTTGTCATACTACCTTGGTGTGCTTTGTATCACAGGCCAATGGCTTGAATCATTTAGAGGGCTTTTGGGTTTTTTGTTTGTTTGTTTGTTTTACTCCGAATTCTCTTCCATCCTACAAAAAAATTATCTTGCTAAAATACCTTAGTAGAGAGTAAAGTTACTTTTCTAATGCTAATCATTGACAGTTTACTTTTATAAAGCTAACTATAATGCAACTAACTATCTTCAGTTGTGGGGAGCAAAATTATAGCTGTAACACTTAAAATGAGCTGTCTGGATAACTTAGTGACAGAGGTTGGGAGTTTGATTCCCCACTGTATTTTCTGGGAGGAAAGCCACCCTGTGTGGCGTTGGGTAAGCAACATGGACCCAGAGCATTCCCAGAAGGGAACAGTAAACCACTTCTGAATACATTATACTTCAAAAACCCAGAGAACTTGGTATCAATTTGATGGCATGCGATCATTATTATATTAACACTTAAAATATATTTTTAAGCTCTGCACACAACTAGTACAACTGTTGTGTGTGGAGAAAAACTCAGTTCACAGACTGCTAGCAGTGACTTAGGCTTCTAAATCTGTCACTATGACCATTTAGAATGATAGATTCCTCAAGATTGAGACTCAAGTACCTATTATTCTCTGCAACACACTAAGCTTCAGGCAGAAACTTAACTGTAACTCTCAGAGTTCTCCGGCTAGTTTAATGTTTACCCTTTCCCTTAAGTTGCATTTATGGCTTTGCCATTAATGAATATTGCATGTGGTCCAGGGTGTCTGACAGTTAAGACTAACTTTTGTGAGAGACAATTAACACCATCTCATGAATGTTTCATGCTGCTGATATTAAATATATGTAGGATCATGAATGTTAATAAAGTTTTTACAGGTGCTGCTAATCTTGCTTGTACCATAGGGGAAGAAGAATCTCAGTTAAGGGATACATTTTTTAAAGAACTGTCTTTCAAAGTTTATAGGGACACAAGCTGGATCCTTTTGATTGTCAAATAAAGGGCAGAAAAAGTCATTTCCCATTCATAACTCTCAGTTGAGGCATGTGGGTAATGTGTGTATAAGCGTTCATTATTTCTCTATTTAAAAATTATATTACACACAGAGAGAGAGACTCTAATGATCAAGGTTAGACTCTCAGTTCAAATTCAGAACAGCAGAAGAGTTGGTTAAGTACAGCATTTGTAAAAATAAAAAATAATTTTGTGCTTTTGCGAGACAGAGCAGGAAATAAAACCCACCATATGGATCGGGCCACTGCTGAGCCAATGCTTCAGCAGAGTGGGCTCGCCTTTGCCTCTCTCCCCGGATGACATGGGACTCTTAGTCTCTTGAGAATGGACGGGGTGAGAGGGAGGGGAGTGGCAGGTTATTTAAGGACATTCCCCCCTCTACCCGCCCTCTTCCTTTTCTGGCACCCCACCTGCCCACCCTATATTCTAGTGTGAGTGTATCTGGTCGCCTCTGGGGCCGGATAGGAATTTTTGACCTGTATCCTAATTGGCTTTTGGATGCAGGGATTTTTCGCCTATCCCACACTGGAATAGGGCGCTGGCATGTTATGAGATGGAAATTCGGTCACACTGGCAGGTAGTGCGGATATAACAGGTTTTCTGGTGAGTCCCATTACAAACTCAGGTAAGCTATAGCCCATCTGACCTCCCAGCGCTGCGGATCGTGCGATTACAGTGCTTAGGGGGAAAGATGTGCTGGGGCCACAACCGGACCAACAGTCAACAAGGAGAAGCTGGCTTGAGGTCCGCGGGTGGTCAAATTGCGGCCGGCCGGGTTCTCGCTGTCTTTTAAGACCGCGAGAACTTGGGGCCAGGGACTCGCCCATTTGTTGCTTAAGGGGACCTTTGAGACCCCTACGGTTTAACCTGATTCCGCACTATGGCAGGCCCCCCTTTGCCAAAGGATGGCAACATTGATTACGATTAATAAAGTGTGGCCTGTGTTTTAATCCATAATTCTTGTCTCGCGTCTTTATTCCGGGGTTGAGAGGGCAATAATAGCTAACATATGTACCCTACTATCAAGCTCTTCTGACAGTATTGCCGGAAACTTTCTGTCTACACAAATCTTTAAATCAGACAAGGCAAGAATTTTGTGGTGGGAACAGTGGCAGAGATGAAGGCTTCCAAAGATCTGAGTGATAGATTTTTGGATTGCTTCACTTTTAATTCTAGATTTATGTCTTATATTTACAGAACATATGTATTCCTCAGTCTAGCTTCTGCTCTAGGAAAATAATTTTTACTTGACAGAAATTGAGGCCAATGCCCAGAAAAGAATTTGGGTGGTCTGTGGTACTGAGAAGCCGCCTTCTTTTTTTTTTTAAAGTAACTACTTGGCTTTCTAGACTGAGAGGGTATCTTGGAATTTGGAAGAACACAAGATGTATTATATGATTCTGACATTATATATTGTGGTTGTTATGTGCCATCAAGTCACCTCCAATTTATGGCGACCCTATGAATGAGTGATCTCCAAAATGTCCTGTCCTCAACAGCCCTGCTCAGCTCTTGCAAACTCAATTGTGGCTTCCTTTAGGGAGTCAATCCATTTTATACTTGGTCTTCCTCTTTTCCTGTTGCCTTCCACATTTCCTAGAATTCTTGTCTTTTCCAGAAAAACCTGTCTTCTCATGATATGCCCAAAGTAGGACAGCCTCACTTTCAACATTATACAGAAATGTAAATGTCTGCCAGTGCCAAAGACAGTACCACACTTTTAAGAGCACATTTTTAGACACACTTCTCTTTTTTTGGACTACAGTTTCAGAATCCCTGAAACATGGGCATGGCTCTCTGAAGGACTAGGGTATGTCATGTCTAGAGAATTAGAACAGGAATTGGCAAATATCCAGCTTGCAGGATCTGCTTTTTCTTTCTTTCTTCAACTATAAACTCAAAATAGATTTCTGATGCCACCTTTATATCAATAGAGGACCCAAGGCAGCTCCCAACAACCAAAACTGCACAATAATCTGAGCCTAAGAATCTGTTGTGGTAAGAGCTCATTGTCCTTCCATACAAAAATCCACTCCGTGTTAAACCCAAACTTTTGCAGTTCCAGCAGCATCATGGGAATGGGAAGGGTGGGCAGCCTCCCCCCCCCCGCTCGTTAACAACTCCTTCCAATCTATTGCAAATCACCCTGAGATTACCCAGATCTACTTTCTGTCCCTGCCTGAACTAAAAGAGAAACAAAACATGGTCTATTGCTTTTCAGTAAATTACAGCACAACCTTATGCATGTTTGTTCAGATGTAAATTCTGCTACCTTTAATGATGGAGGTTCTATGTCAAAACCCTTGGAAAGGACCACACTGCCTTCTCACATTCAACCTTAAGTGAAGTTGGTCATTTTTGTGTCCAACGCTTTAAGAAAACAATTGCAAGCGAGCTTGTGACTTACGGCAATTAGCTTCATCTTCGTTGAACATACAGTCAGGTACACCATCACATCTCAAGAGTGACGGGATACACAGCTGGTTGGCACATTGGAACTCGGTGTTCTTACAGAGCCTTGGAGAAGCTGCAGTAGGTTTCTCAGTGGGACAAGCTATTTCATCAGTTCCATCAGCACAATCTTCCACTCTGTTGCATTTTGCAGACAGGGGCACACACTGCTTCACATACACACAAGTGAATTGGTCACTGTTACAGGTTGGAGGTTGGGGTGCAACAGAACCTAGAAAGAGATAAACAAGATCAAAATGTCAGCTCTCTTCAGCTCCCTCCTTTGATTATGGGCCACAGAAATCCCTCACCTTACTATTTATTGTTAGCTTAGCTCTTAAGTTATTTTTGGGGATGGGGTGTGGAATAAGCTTCAGGATAGACTTAGGCTGCAATCCTGGACTTATTTAGCTCTAAACACCTCCTACCAATCTTTTATGGGATGTATTACTCTATATATAAAGTACGTACATAAGACTGTAGTACTAACTATGGTTAATTAACACCTTCCTTCTACAATAACAGCCACAATCTTGTTGGTGTTTATGGTGTTTGTGTAATTTGCCATTCCTAATTGTGGCTAATTGGCAAAGTGTCAGGATGTGTTCTAATTACGTGCCTGATTGGGCTACCAAGAAGCACACTTACCAATTAATCACATCATGTTGCACAAACTGTGTGGAGTTCTCACCATTCTTTTGGCACTGATTAAATGGCATTATACTTAAAGCAGCTAAGACTGCTGCAACGTAGGGTCAAACTGGACATTATGCTTAGTTAGAAACCTGTCTAGTTATTAAAACAACTCTTTGTCCTAATACATCTCCATGTCCACCACAATTATCTTGCATCCTAAGGTGCTTTGTTTTGCGATTCATCATTGAAAGGTGCACATAGGTCTAATATGCAAGTTTTATTGCTCAGGCATGCAGCTCTGAGGAAATCCTCTCATAGGAGGTTGAACATGCTAATATCTGGAAATCCTCTGAACATTTAGTCTGACCTTTTCAGTGCAGTCTTACATTTGTCTGCTCAGATGTTGAGCTCTAAGTTCATGTGGGGGTTTCTATCCAGGTAATTGTGTAGGACAATTATGTGCAACCTAATTTCCCCTGACCATCTCAGAGAGCATTTTTTCAGTTTTCAAAGGAGGAGGGAAGGAAAGAAAGAGAGTCTCATTACCTTGAATAATGAGAATGGTTAGATCCTAGGCAGAATTAGGGCCCATTCTGACATCTCAGTCTTTCGAAGAGGAGTTTAAAAGGGGGTGGTGGTGGATGTCAATATAAAGTAAGGACCAAATCTATGATTCAACATTTATTTCCAAACCTTCTTTGGAAAGGTTTTTCTTTACTTTGGGGGAAAAATCCATTGAAATATGTCAAAATAAACATGTTTAGGATTCAGGGGCCAAGATATTAAAGAGTGAAATGTGGTTGAGATTTAGACAGAGAAATATCTGAAATGTTTATCAGATTCTTACTCCATTAATCCAGGGCAAATGTGAAACCAATACCATAGAAATCAGTGGAAATGCCTTAGATTGATAGAATACTTTCAAGGTCTTTTCAGATAAAGTGGTGTTGAGCTGTCAACTAGTAAACAATGAACACAGTAATGCTTTATGTTTCATTGCCTGGACTTTTCATTAACATTGTCTCATTAACATTAATGATTCAGTATTTCCTGCAGCATTAAACTTTGGTTGAAATGTGTTAGACCTCTTAGGCTGGCTCAGGCATGCACTGTGACATAATTTGGGTCCTTGAATATAAAAGCAGTAATAAACATTTATATAGAAAACCAATGAAATACTTCAACTTAGAAGATATTGGGAGTACAACATGCTTTTGTTTATTCTAAGGAAAGGATAATTGAAGTTCCGTCATTTCAGGATCCTACCTTATTTCACACTTATTCAGACTAGTTCTAAACACATCCTCCTAACACTTTGGTAATTGTAACTTGCAACTTCTGACCTTTATTTGATAGCGAATGGCCCAGATTTGTTCCAGAATCAAAATCTACCACTCTAGGAAAGGTATTTGATATAGCGCCCTATTACCAATTTTCCATTCCTTAAAATGAAAAATGACCCAGTTTTGTCTGATCGCTAGTTCTCCTTTGAAAAACCAGCAATAGCGATTTACTCATTACAATTTTGTTCCTCCACCTTGGTGCAGTGCAACTCCCTCCCCCGGCTTTTTATCTACATAACAACCCTCTGAGAGAAGTCTGTAGAGAAAAATTCATGGCCCAAGTGATGTTCGTGACTGATGGGAATTTGGATTGCATTTTCCCTGTCTTTCTCTGCCATTCTAACTACAACCTCACAACATCTCTTGCCACGTTGCCAAAGTCCAGGCTATTTGAAGGACTGTATCACCCAATATGAGTGTTTTTAGTTCCTCAGATCTTCTGGAGAGGCCCTTCTCTTGGTTCCACCACCTTCCAAGCTCATTTGGTGAGGACACAAGAGAGGGGCTTTGGAATACACTGCATGGAGAAGCCAGGTTGGCCCCTTCCCTCTTGTCCTTCTGTCATCAGGCAAAGACCTTCCTCTTCAGGCAGGCCTTTAAGCAGAAAGTTGTGTCAGGAATGAAGTTTGTGAAGGTTGTTTTTTTTTTTTTTTACAAATGTTTAAATGTTTTTAAAATGGTTTTTAAACTTGATTTTTAAAATCTTAATATATGTTTTAATTGTTTTGAAATATGATATTCATACAGTGTTTTAAAACCTGTTGTTTTATCTATTGTGAGCTGCCTTGGGTCCCCTATGGAGAGAAAGGTGGCATATAAATAAATAAATAAATAAATAAATAAATAAATAAATAAATACATTGCAAGTGCAGATCCTCTGTGACAACAAAGAGTTACTACATTGTCCCTTAACAGCTATTACATTATTTTTTTTTAAAAATGGACCAAATCCACAGTGACACCTGTCATAATAAATTACACCAAGCCCCACTGAGGTTCAAAATGGCACCCAGTTCAATTATTTTCTGCTCTAGCTTTTACAGATACTCCACAGTTTTGGGCAGTACAGGACCTTTCCCCCTTTTCCTGCAGTATCTGCCCATCTGTTCCCTTCCGTTCACCACCCCCTCACTCCCCCCTTTTCATATTTTCCTCTCTGTTCACACAGGCGAACGTGTGATTCCTTTTCTTATACCAGTGATTAAATTTGCACATCCAAAGATATGCACAAAAGCTTTGCAAACAAATTTTAAAAGTTGGGAGGAAGTGGGTCTTGATGTTCCCATCACATGGTGTTGCCACTAGCCCTTGATACACCTATGGCAACACTGTGCACATCAGATTAAAATACAGTGGGACCCCCATATCCATGGGGGATCAGTTCCAACCAACCCGTGGATGCTGAAAACTGTGGATAATAGCGAAACCTATACATAGCATGGTCTCTTGCTTCCTCTAGTGGTGAATTCTGGTAATTACATAATGGGAATACTTATTTCAGTTTGTTTTTCTTTTAAACTTTTTAATATTTTCATACCGCAGGTAAGTGAAACTGTGGATACCAATACTGCAAATATGGGGGTCCTACTGTAAAGAAAAAAAATGCTGCAATTTGGACATGCAGTACAAGTGGGGTCACAGCTGTTTGCACCTGACCCACAAGAAATACACTTTCTCTGGTTTACAGTGAACAAGGAGAGAGCATTGTAGCTAGACTAGAGTGGACAATTACCAGTGTCAGCAGGCACACTCTAAATATCCCCAGGATACACCAAGGGCAAAAGCTTTCTTTGGCAATAACCAACAAACTTAGATGGGCGTGTGCATGTTGACCGAAACCATTTGAATTACACCGAGACTTTGAGAAAATGCTGCAGAGGAGTTTGTCAAAGAAACATTTATAAATGATTTCTGCGATCCTCAGTAGCATTTGTTGAAAACACATTGGGAAGTGGAGCAGTTTCATAAGTCTTTATATGTTTTGAATCATTTGTTGCTATTAGAATATACTATGCGTAGTTTCTAGTGTGTTTAATTATACGTTTCAGAGAAAAAGGAACATATAAACACTGGGAGCTCTAAAGCATACCATTTTTTCCCTATCTTTTAATAAGGAATTATGAATAATTGCAGTAGAAGTTTTCAGAGAGATTGTTATGTTAGCCTGTGTCTGCAGGAACAAAACCAAGGCCAAAACAAAAATAAACATCCTGTGGCACCTTTGAGATTAATAAAAGTGTCTGAAGAAGTGGATTGCTGAAATAGATGTGTTTGTCTCCAAGTTGTCACAATTCTTTCTTCTTCTTCGCTACAGTAGAAGTCTTAAATTAAGAATTTTGATTTGAGCAGGGAAATGGTGAGCAGCTACTGCTCAAGATAAGCCTAACCTGTAGCTGGCAGGTTCCTCTGACAATCTGCACTCTCACTGGCAGTGAAACCAATGAAGTTGTGATCTAGGCTGCAATGCCATCAAACTCCGATCTGACTCTGAAGGCCCTACCGCCACCAGGAAATTACACCTTGTTAGATGCCATCCTTCTGGTTTACAGCAGCCAGAAGGACGGCATCTAACATCCCTGTGTGTCTTATAATGCTGGGATGTTTGTTTGTTTGTCAGGTTAGACACTGTCACCAACATGAATCCATATTTAGATCAAGAAAACAGAATATTACAGCACAAACTTTTGTATGTTACCTTGCAACAAGATTAATGTTTGCAATGAAACTGTAAATAGCTACAGAGAATCAATGTGTGCCTTACTGGTCTGGTAGCAATGGAGAGCTGTCTGTCTGTCTATCACCCCCCACTACCCTTGATCCTGACATATTAGTACACGTAATACCGTATTTTTCCATTTATAACATCCCCCCATTTATAAGACACCCCCCCCAATTTTCTAACCCAAAAATTAAGAAAACTTTGAGGATTCAGCCTCTAGGCTCAGAACATCGGATATTTTGAGTCTCTGTTGAATCTGAACCTACAGGCTCCACCTCCAAGGAGGTGTGTTCCAATTGGTTTGTTCAGGATCAGCTGACGTCAGTTCCATAAGGCTCATGGTTGGAGGAAGCTAAGTCTCCTGACTGTAGGAAACTAAGCCTTGTGACTGAAGGAAGCCTGTTTACAGAGGCAAGGTATGTGCCATTTTGTTCTCTCCTCAGCTATCTCAGCTTACTTCCATGTAAAAGACACCCTTCAATTTTTAGTGTAATGATTTTAGGAAAAAGTAGTGTCTTATAGACGGAAAAATATGGTATATGTGTTTCTGTGAGCTGAGAACCAGGAGCACTGGGAAATTCAGTTGTCTCCACATTCTGGACAGACTGTATATACCTTATTCCAACAATCCTTGTAATACTCTACCTATACAAGGAAAGTTAGCATTACTGTCTCCATGTAATACAAACGAGGACAGATGAAAGGAAGACAAAAATGAGTCAATAATGGCTTGCCAAAGATCTCTGTGTGGCTGAGATGAATTCTTAACAAAGAATTTCTCTACTCATGCAGTTTGCCACCATGGTAACCTATAAACATAAGTTCAATTATAAATCCCAGTTAGAATAGACCCACTAAACCAAATGAACTTATAGAAGTATTGATGTCCTATTTCTCAATGATTCAGTGGGTCTATCCCACATGGGACTAACACCTGGATTTAAGCTTTAAGGCACCATAAAACTTGTATCATTTAGAAGAGGAAAAGCCAACACTCCCTTTTGAACAAACATGGAAGATGCTTTGAAGCAATATTTAGCATTGTACAAACAATGAATTTGCAAGAGATGAGCAGGGCACTTTGGAAATCGCTAGTTCATAGAGTCACCATAAGTTGGAGGCGACTTGATGGCATGTAACAACAACAATGAATTAGGAAAACATAGTAAGGTACATTTAGAAAATATGACAGTACACATGGATAAATAATGAAGAAAAAATTAAAAGGAAATCTATCTTTTAGTAAATACGAGTAGAAGCATATAACCGTGTTGTTTTGGAGACACAATAATCAAAAGATGTATTTCAATTGATCTAACGCCATTACCTTTGGACAGATTTACTGGAAACAAATTCTATCAATATGACTTATTTCCCTACGTGTGCTTAGGATCACTTCCTATAAGCATGGAGGGAATTGAAGCACATTATTTATTATTGAGAAAGTATTTTATAATCAATAAAAATCTGAGGGGAGGCCCTGAGCTGCAATATATAAGAAAATGTTCTAAAACAGAAGCTGGGTTTTCAGTTATTTACTAAGGGGGAATTTATTATGGCATTTTAAAATGACGTTAGTCTGTGGCTATACAAATCAAGCCACTAAAAAAACCGTGTTTGTGGAGAACAGTGCTATTTTCTAAAGACTGAATAAATCAATAGTACACCAGTTAGGTTCAAACTCATTGTCAAGGCATTAGCATTCCGTCTGTCCCTTCATTTGCAGGGAAGAAGTGGTCCCTGCAAGGACAAGTATACTTGAGTGATTATCACAATGTTCACAAAGTCAAACTTGCAGTGTTTATGGGCTTCCTGGCAGAGTTGTGAATTATCATGAGTGTTCACCAAAGCATAAAATGGAGTACTGGCGCCTATAATTCAGGAAGGGAGTGCCCAAGGTCTTGCTCTTGGTCTATAACTGAGTAGGTAATCTAGTTCTAATCTACCCAACAGACCATCTACTCTTGAAACATTAGCTTTTGAAGGGGTAGGTTAAGCTTCTTGAATCAAAGAGTAATTCAGTTCTGGACACCACATTTCAACAAGGATGCCAACAAATTGGAACAAGTTCAGAGGAGGGCAACAAGGATTATCAGGGGACTGGAAACCAAGCCCTATGAGGAAAGATTGAAAGAACTGGACATGTTTAGCCTTGAGAAAAGAAGACAGAGGAGAGATATGATAGCACTTTTCAAACACTTGAAAGGTATCATACAGAGGAGGGGCAGGATCTGTTCTCGATCATCCCAGAGTGCAGGACACGTAATAATGGACTCAAGTTACAGGAAGCCAGATTTCGGTTGAATATCAGGAAAAAACTTCCTAATTGTTAGAGCAGTACAGCAATGGAACCAGTTACCTCCAGAGGTGGTGAGTGCTCCAACACTGGAGGCAATCAAGAAAAATTTAGACAACCATCTGGCAGATATCCTTTGATTTGTATTTCTGCATTGAGCAGGGGGTTGGACTCGACAGCCTTATAGGCCCCTTCCAACTTCATTATTCGATTATTCTGTTCACTCCAGAAGTCAGTCCATCTTCACTGGTTGTCCTGATCTTGAAATGCTGCTCGATCATATTGCTCATACTAAATTGCGTTTGTGACAAGGTACACAGCACTGCCACAGATTTTAATGGAGCTCAGTAGACCAACTAAAGTGTCAGAAAGACAAGGCTAGGTTGCAAGCATCCAGACCTTCTATACCTGAATGGTTTCACTCATAGAACAATTTTAGTGTTTGTGTGTTTTTCCTTTTTGATATTAAGATTGTGAAGCAAAGCCTAGAAATATACAAATGCAGGCCAGCACACACACAAGTTGGCAATCCAGTTTTGATAATCTGCTCCTGATATTACAAGAGAAGATGTTCACCTTTCTTTGAAGTCCTTCCAAACTTTATCTCTAATTGGTTGCAGTAAAAAGAGAACATTAATTTCAGAGCCAACTTCTGCATTTGGCATCCTTGGGCAATGCTGGGCCCCCAAGTATCCTGGCAAGCTTCACAGAGGATTGCCAGATCTGCCCCCACGTTAAAAAAAATCCAGTGGAATGCTCTAAACCCAACCGGGCAGCTGATCCTAACAGTCACCAGAATGGCAATATGCCCGGGCCCACTAAGCCTCCTAGGGCTTTCAGAACTTCAGAGGAGGCCATTTTCTCAGTCCCACCACCTTCATAAGTACACTTGGTGTGGACACAAGAGAAGACCTTTTTAATGGCTGATCCCAGGCTATTAAACGTTCCTCCCCTGGGAGACCATGCCGGCCTCCTCCCTGATATACTTCTTCCATCAGGCAAAGACCTTCCTTTCAGGCAGGCTTTTACTATGTAAACTACCATCGATGAAAGGAGTTTAAAGAAATATTTATCCTTTTATTTTTTTAAAATGGTTTTAAAAAAATATTTTAAAGGGATTATAGTTAGAACAATTTAATAAATATGTTTACTTGTACTTTAATCGTCTGATTTTTTAATATTTGCAATTGTTTCAGTATTTGTGCTTATTAATAGTGTGATTTTAAAAAAATATTTGTATTTTTTAAATCTTTGTGCTTTTAAATAATTTGCAAATCTCCTTGAGTCCCACTATAGGGAGACAGGCCAGACAGAAATTTAATAAACAAATAAGTTAAAACAATAGCAAATCAAGACCATTAAAATGTTACTGTTTTAGACTACAACTCTCAAAATCCCCTAGTTGACAGAGCCATGCTGGCTAGAGGTTGTGGATTTTGTAGTCCAGAAGAGTAACTTTTTCCAACCTCTGAGCTACCGTGTTTCCCCGAAAATAAGACAGGGTCTTATATTAATTTTTGCTCCAAAAAACACATTAGGGCTTATTTTCAGGGGATGTTTTATTTTTTTCATGTACAACAATCTACATTTATTCAAATGCAGTCATGTCATCTTCTGGTTGCTGCACAATGGTGGAGGCCGGGGTTTCACTTAACTGGGACTTATTTTTGGGGTAGGGCTTATATTATGAGCATCCTGAAAAATCATACTAGGGCTTATTTTCAGGCTAGGTCTTATTTTTGGGAAAACAGGGTAGACCGTGGTAAAAGTAGCTGCTGATGGTGCTACTTCCACCAGGTAAGCCTGCCAGAGCTCTCTAATGGAGAAAAGCAATAAATAAATCTGGGCAGCAGGGCACTATATATTTTTAAGCCTGCACTGTCTCTGGAGGAAAAAATGTTGAAGCAGAGGCTGTCCTACTTTGGGCACATCGTGAGAAGGCAGGATTCTCTGGAAAGACAATAATGTTGGAAAAGGTGAAAGGCAGCAGGAAAAGAGGAAGATCAAATATGAGATGGACTGACTCCCTAAAAGAAGCCGTGGGCTTGAGTTGAGCAGGACAGATGAGGACAGGACATTTTGGAGATCACTCATTTATAGGGTGGTCATGAGTTGGAGGTGACGTGATGGCACAAAACAACAAACAGCAGAGGATTCATTATTCAGCTTCCACTTAAACCTGGCATCAGATCTATTTCATTTAATGGAGAGTCAGTCCTTGTGCACTTTTTATTTGCATAATAATCCTCCAAAATTACTTATTTCCCTTATCATGCCATTGATTTTCATGAGGCTTTTTGGATTTGTCATGACAATTTAAAAACTGAGTAAACTTTTAGGACACACAAACACATAATCATTTCCTAAGGAACGGTCACCCCGAGGCTGTTAAGGGTTTGTGTTTAATTTTTTACTGATCCAACGTGCTGCACTTCAGCACTGCAGTAGTTCCAGTGACGTCAAGAACTGAAGGAAGAGCTGCACTGTGGACATTTAAATACATGTTTTCAAGCCTTTGTCTCGTTGCAGGAAACAAAGCCCTGAAGACTATTCCCAAATAACTGGGTTCAACACTGCAGTCTGAGAGTTTTCTTAAAAAGCAGTTGAGATCTGCAAGATTCCAGAAGTATAACTTAAAAGACGTTTGTGTGTGAAAACCACACAGAAAAGTATTAGCTGGTACCCTGCAAAACAATTGCTATTATGACCGGTACATTATGGCTGTACATGACTCAGAAGCACAATTTCAAAAATATAGTACCTCACCAGGCCAATAATGGTAAGCAAAAGAAAGCCTTATGTTAAAGGCAGAACAATATCATTGGCAAAATGAAGGGTTGGCCAAGGGCAACCCTTCATTTTCAATTAATATTGACAAGGGATTCTTTTGCTGGAATATTGCATGTTCATGTGCATAGACACTCAAAAATATTCTGAAGTCTAGCAAAATTCTCTTGTCTCTTGCTATTTAGGAGCCAATAAAAACCTTTGGTGAACTTAAGAAAGTGAATAGTGCATTCTTGCTTAGAGCTACCACCCAACTAAATTGTGATTGCTTCCATTTAGAACATGTTGCCCTGGGAAACCTAAAGTAATTAAAATGAGGCTAGAGAGGTAATATCTCAGAAAGAGAGCGAAAATGTCTGCAGCCACAAAGCCGTACTTTCAGGGAAGAGAAGAGTAGAGGGAAAGTGAGACACCATGTTCTCATCCCTTTTATCTTGCTTTTAAAAGTTGCAGAACAAAAGTAAATACTTTGAGCAAAATAAAATAAAAGAGTCATTTGCAAAACACAAGACATTTGTACAAATATATGTTTACACAAACAAACACATAGATAGTGATATGGGGGAGATGCTTAAAAGTGTTTTTTAACCTCTGTGTTTTTTTTTTTTAATGAAGTCACTATTGTCTTTCATCATGCTCAGGACCAATACCTCCTCTCTCATTAATTGGACAGAATTAATTGTGGACTCTTGCTTATTTTAAAAAGCAACGTAACCAGTTCCTCACCATAATCAGCACCGACTCATTGGAAATTCTTCATACCAGTGTCCAGATAGTGAGTGATTCTGAGATTTTTTTTACCCCGCAATTCAAATACAGTAGCTACGGTATAGTTGAAGTCCAGCAAAAATGCCTCTGATTAAATCAGTGGTTCCCAACCTTGGGTCCCCAGATGTTCTTGGACTGTAACTCCCAGAAACCTTCACCACTAGCTGTGCTGGCCAGGATTTCTGGTAGTCGTAGTCCAAACACATCTGGGGACTCAAGGTTGGGAACTACTGAACGAAATAGTAGTGTCAAGGTCATGTCAGAAAGTATCCATATAAATGTATCTAAAATGTCACCTTTATGTTTATGTTTGTGCTGCCCTGTTTGCTATCACTTAGCAAAGGCAGGCTTTCTCAGAGGTATATTTAGATGTGTTCATGTTTTCATTTTGAGAGCCATGATCCAAACCAGGAAAAAAGCTGTAATGGCTTATCTGTAATTCAAAATCGTTCTGCATAATTCACCAGACAGACACTGATTTACTGCTCTCTCTTTGTATCCCAATCAATGGAGTCTGAAGCTGTGTAAGTGGACAGCCATGTAAGTGTGCAGTCAGTTTTTCCCATGAGCCTAGCAAAGAACAATAGTAAGAAGCAACTTATGAAGCAATTTGAGGAAAGGTTATATAGGCACAGCAAACCATGGATTTATAGGATTTTCAGATTGGACATGTCATCATCGAAAATATCTCTACTGATCTATTACCAACTCCTTTGGGAAGGAAAGTCCCTGTCTGTGGGCAAGTTGGCAATTGTCTTTAAATACATATCTCCCTTTGAAATTTAATGGGGCTAAACTTTGGCTGGAGTTTACCTTAACTTCCAGTTTGAGCTCCCAATCTGTAGAAGTGATTGTTAATGAAACATCCAAAATAATAGCAATACAGAACATATTGCAATTAGCTTACTCAGTGATCACTGACACATTTTGCATAATTACAAGATTGTGCTGCATCACAAGCATTTCAAGTGTGCTACATATTTCCCATTAGGTGAGTTTTTATCATCTCTGACAAAAGAGGCATTGTTTTAAAACATGGTGTTAAACAACTCACTGAAGAGACCCGCAGGTTTTGCAACTGGAGGTCATAATTAGAGTAGTGCAACTGGTGGCAAATTATTCATTAACATGTTTTTCAGCACTGCTCTAATTTTTCATTTAGCCTTAACTGCTGCTGTTGCCATCTGCTTACTGCTAGCCATGGAGAAGATATCCTTCTCAAACATGTATAGTTAGATAAATGACTAATTTTCACACAGCTACCTCATTCACATGCAAATAAGGGCATTTAACTGGGTGATCATAGCCACATATAGGAGAATTCAAGAAAGAATGGCTTTTCAACAGCTTGAAATAGCATTCGTTTGCAATCCTGTGAACTCTACATCCCATGGAATTTACCTCAGAACAGACCCATGTTGGACTGAACTCTTCAAGGCTAACACCTGACAGAACTCATTAAAAATAGTGACAGAAAGGTCTTTTTAAACCCTGGAAAAGATACCCATGTATGGATGTGAAAGCTGGACAGTAATGAAAGCTGACAGGGGAAAAAAAAGATTTGTTTGAAATGTAGTGCTGGAGGAGAGCTTTGTGAATTCCCTGGACTACCAAGAAAGACAAACAAATGGACTCTGGAGGCAAACATGTTCAAACAGAGGCTGTCCTACTTTGGGCAAATAATGAGAAGGCAAGATTATCTGGAAAAGACAATAATGCTGGGAAAGGTAGAAGGCAGTAGGAAAAGAGGAAGAGTGTTGTTTGTGCAACTACGTACCTCCCGATGCACATTCTGGAGTGAAAGAAATGTCATCTAGAGCAAATTCTATGGCCTCATTACTTCCTACTTCAGCTTCAAACGCTACTTTGAAAGGACGATTGCTGGAAAGGACCACATTTGTATAGGTCCATGTACTGCTTTGCACTCCAGTTGCCGCCCACATCAACATGTCCATTCCAAATTCTTCAACGGTAAACACCTGTTGATAGCAAAGTCAAGAACACACTCACATATCATTATGTCAGTATCATTCTATAATGGCAAAAGTCAAATGTTTGGAGTAATCTCTCTCAAACCAGACACTACTGAACATACACAAATCCTCCCCTTTGTCCTGTAGTTCAGACAGTGATAGTTTAGAAAATGAATGACACACTTACAGTTAGTAAATACCATTTCAGCAGAGAAGTCGGTTTCCTTTATTTGTCTGTTTATGTTAAGCAAGATTTCTCATCCCATTTTTATGCAGACTGCCAGAATGGTGTTTACTGGGCACTGGTAATGAAACACTGTGAAAATGGACTCTGAATACCTGTGTTTGCAATATTGGTATGGTATTTTGAGTGTTGAACTGGAAATATCAATATTCAAATACCCATGTAGCTGTGAAGTACACTAACTGACTCTGAGCTGTTCATTAGATTAGATTAGATTAGATTAGATAATTAATTAATTAATTCATTCATTCACTCAATTTCTATACTGCCCATTTGGTTATCAAGGCCACTCTGGGCCATTCACAACATAGTAGAACAACAAATAACATTTTAAATAAACCCACAAAACATAATTATAATACAGATAATCAAATTAAGCATATCAGTCAACTAATATTAACTAAGATTAATCTACATGACTGATTCATCTCAGAGGAGGATTAGAAAAAGAAGAAATAGTGACTGAACATTGCACCTAACATACACATGACTAAATGTGCAATGGAATTTGGCCCTTTACGTTTGGGAAAACTCTGTGATAACAAATTATAGTTATTTCCTTTTAGAAATGGATAGACGTTGAAGAAATGCTCAAAAAGAGAGCATTTGTTCAATAAATAACTGCTGGTGTGGCCATTATAAAGTCTGACTAGGATTCAAAGGATCTGGGATCAAATCCCAGTAAGACATAAAAATCACTGAGTAACTTTGGCCCAGTCACACTACCTTAGCTTGAAGTGACCCATATATGCTTCCTTGAGCTCACTAGAAAAAAAGTGAGATATGAAAGTAAAAAACCAATTTATAAACCTGACCTCTGAGGGCACTTTTCATTTCACACTGGGCAACAAAGTGGACAGTCCTCTACCTTAACATCCCCAGTGTCCTGGGAGTGACCTGTCTAAGAACTGTCTAAGGTTCTAAGGAAATAGCAGAACCCAAAACCTTTTGGAGTGTAGCTGCTATGGCCAGGTATATTTGAGGGTGCCCATCAACATTAACACGGGCCTATAAGAGAGAGAGAAAACAATTTAACTGGAGCTCCCTCAAACATGGAGATGGACCAAGAATGATCTTACACGTTTACCATAACATCAAAGGAGGCTCAAGACCAATTGCTGTAAAGATACTGAGGAGAGAAACATGACAAATATTTAGCAGTAAACTGAATGGTAGCATTGGGGAAACGTTTCCAGATGTGATGGGAAGATAAATAAGTGGGTCCTAGATGAAATCAAGTCTGAACTCTTTCTGGAAGAAAAAGTGACTAAACTGAGGTTACTGAACATCACAGACATCATAAAATAACAAGGCATACTAGAAAAAACAATAAATGCAGTGAAAATCCCTAAGCAGGAAGAAAAGAGGAAAACAAACATATGTTGCATGGATTCAACCAAGTTAGCCACAGCTTTGCATTTGCAAGATCTGAGCTTGGCTGTTGATGAAAGGACTTTAGGGTCACTATAAAATGGAGTCAACGTGATGGCACATAACCTCATGATTGAAGTGGTTGATCCTGGAGATCCTTTCAAGGTTTTGTCTTATCTCAAAATTGTTATAAGGAAAACTACTGATTTGTAGCAGCAATAATGAATGTGATAAGCAACACTTTGCCCAAAGAAATAATGTCAAACATGGAAAACAGTACCAAAAGTGCATGACCAGCATGTTTCCCCCTTTCAAAAATGAGCTGAAGTAAGTAGAAAGAACTAGCCATTTGCAATGACATCAACTTGTCCTTGCCATAATTTATTATACCCCAGTTCACAGCAGTTTATGTAATATAGACTGCCTAACAAGCTGGAAAACTGAAATATTGGACATATATTATCACAAGGGGAATTAATTTTGCTTCAACTTCCAGGATTATTGCAATATGTTCAAGTAGCACTGCTGTGAATGGTTGCTGAACAGTGAACCTGCAATTATTCTCTTCTCCTCATTCTAGATTGAAAAGCAATACAGGGGTTGAAGGTCAGCAATCAAGAATGCTATGAAAGAAGTAAGATGCTCTATGCATGGCTGTATTTAACAGCTGTGTTGTTATGTGCCATCAGTTCAGAACTTATAGCAACTCTAGTAGAACTTTCAAGCTAAGTGAGATGTTTAAGGAGTGGTTTTACCAGTTCTACACCCCTTGGCTGAGCAGGGATTCAAACCCAGGCCTCCTGAGTCCTAGTCTGTCTCTCTATCTGCTACGCTATGCTGGGTATCCTAACCAGCTTTACTCATCTTGAATCTCAATACAAATAGCTGGTGGAGTGATGAACTGGAAAAGCTGATGTGAGGAGAAATAGCCCCTAACTTTTGCAATTAGGGAACATATTTTGAGCATCTTTTATAGTTCTTTCAATCAAAGCTGGAAAATACCAGAAGGCTGGAAGCAAAGTCTCATTGAAATCAATGGGGCTAATTTCTAAATAGACATATACAGAATTGAAACATAAATTAATTAGTGATCATTGTACATACATTATAAAAGGCAATGCAAGGGTGAATATTATACAGCACTGCCTTTTTGTTATTAACAAGTGCAATCTAGCTTAAAAGACTAAACAGTGTGAATATATGCTGCTGAGAACTGTTATATCTACTACAACAACATGAGCAGTATAATATATACATAATCAGTATATACATGATTATGTATAGTGGCTGGGCAGTGGAGCTGCACACATGCCTGTCAAGAAATGAGAATTGTGTACCATTGCCAATGTTACTGTTGTTCAGATTAGGAACATGCTATGGGAAATCATGTACAGTAGTACCTCGGTTTACGAACGCCTCGGTTTACGTAATTTTTGGTTTACGAATGGAAAGCCGTTGAAAATAATGCCTCAGTTTACGTTCCCCCCCCCCCCCCGGTTCTTTTTGGTTTGCAAAGAAAGTTTCCCCAGGATGCATTGTGCCTGGAGGTTTGTAGCGCCGCCCCCGTTCCTATGGCAATCCGCGTTTCAGTTTATGAATTTTCTGCATTACATAACGTTCCGGAGAACGTATTAATTTCGTAAACTGAGGTACTATTGTAACCGGTTACCAAGAAAAGGATGGATAATGCTATCCTAATCAGACAGATAGTAAGTACTTCTTTTGCTTACCTTTAAGATTCCAGTGTTGGGGGAATTACACATCCAAAACCAGAAACGGAGTCTGCATATACCCAGACTGGCTGGGAAGAATCTAGTGGTAACTATTTTTGCTCTGTTGCCTTCTTGTTGAGAAGATGAATTAACGTATAAGAAATTATGTCCATTCCCTTCAAGTAGAGAAAGATGCCATCTCAGTATTATTATAGTATTAAAATGAAGGAAATCTATTTCTCTTAGGGTGACATATAAAAGACACAGACATAATGATAAGTTTATCAGTGAAGATTCTCAGTCATCCAGGTGAGGTTATCTGGAAGTTGAGTCATGGCAACTGGACTCCTTTCTTGTCAGGTTGAAACATTTCACTACTCATCCAAGTAGCTTATTCAGTCTGAGGTGAGTTGGTAGGAGATCCCTGATAAGTTATAACACTTGGGTTACCCAAGTATTCTTGAACTACAACTCCCAGAAACCCCAGCCAGCACAGCTAGTGGTGAAGGCTTCTGGGAATTGCAGTCTAAGAATACATGGGTTACCCAAGGTTGGAAACCAATTCTCTAGAAGCACATCATGGTCTGCTTTTCTTTGCTTTCCCTAAAGTGGTGGTGGTGGTGGTGTGCTATTAAGTAAAATCTGACTTAGAAAACCTTGAAAAGGATCACCATAAGTAGAGAGTACTCAGAAGTGGTTTACCATTCTTTCTTTTGAGGTCATCCTGGGACTGTGCAGCTTGCCCAATCCCACACAGGCTGGCTCTTCTGAGATGCTCAGTGAGGAACTGAACTCACAACCAGATACCTAATCCACTGAGCTATCCAGCCAGCTACAAACAGGAGTGGAGTCAAAATAATATTTCTGAAACTTTCTTTGTTCCTTATTTAATCAATATTAGGGAAACTGAACACAGAAATTACAGATCTTCTTGCACAAGTTACTGTTCCCAAATATTGCCAGGCCTTTGAGTGCCTCTTGTTTCTTGTACATGTTAATGATTCTTATATTTAATCGTAACAATACCTTTCTATCTGGCACCTAATCTCTATAGAATCAGGCTGGTTCTGCTGTGCAGGAGAAATACAAATAAACTTTTTTCCAGACTTCTGAGATAAAATGAAGAGAAAAGAAAGATCCAAGGATCTCATATTTTAAGCAGTGCATTTCCTTAGAGGTCATGGAGTTCTTTGAACATTTGGCACATGCTTTTCTGTTAGAAAACATAAACCATCTCCTTGCCCTGCAATGCAAGACTGTTCACCTATCTAGAATCTACCCATGATGACATTCCACAAAATCCATGTTATTGCAGCTGCACAGAATGCTTCACAAGGTCCAATGCATCTCCCCTAACCCCATAATAAGCACCTTCGTTTCCTCCTGTAATCCTGGACTATGCTTGGATGTCAGCTGATGAAAAATACTGCTTAGGGCAACAAGAAGGAGTAAGAGTTGCCTGAATCAAGGTCTATGTTGGTATTCTTATACCCTTATTCAAGAAACAAAATAAAGGACAAGATACCATTGGCAACGTAGTATTATTCATTTAATTATTGGATTTGTATTCTGCCTTTCTCTCCCCTTCCCTCAAATTGTAGCAAACAGTAAAATGGATAAAAAGAACAAGTGAAAAAGAAAGAGATCTAAAAGATTGATGTACAAAGAAATTTCAAAAAGCATTCAAAAGCAAATCATGAAGAATGAACATACAAACAGAAAGATCTACACTCAAATAGATTAAAAACTCCTCTTACAATCTCCCAGCTTGGTTGCCTGCCTGAATAAAAAGGGTTTTAAAGAGACACAGTGCCAAAATATTTTGTTTGGTACTACAGGGCAAATAGCTTAGTCAGGGGAGCAAGTAAGCATTTCTAAAGGGATGTGCAAAAAAACATTTTTTAAAAAAGCTTCTTCCCACTGCTACGGTTTATATTCAATGTTCACTGATTATTTTAACCTCTTTAAGTACCTTTGAGAACCTGACAGCATATTTCCCATCTCTTTTTTTGTGTGGACTTTTTTTTTTTTTTTTTTTTTTTTGGTCTTAGATGGTTATTTATCTTTAATCAAGGGCATCAAAATGTCCTTGCTGGATCAAATTGGAGGACATTTTAGCCTACAGTTCACTGTTTTTATTGGGTTTATCACATGTACTCAAAGTGTGAAGGAGACTGAGAAGGAGCCACCTGCTTACACTCTCTAGGCTTTAAGCAATGGTCTGCTTCATTAAGTTGTTAATTCCAGTGACATGCTAGTGTAATGAAGGGCAGCAGGTGAGGTGTCTGATGAAGCAATCTGGGGAAGTAATTAATGCACATGACACAGTGTTTGTTATGAAGGCGTGCAACAAGGGTACAGGTTGATGGAAAGTGTTGTTAGCACCTCCTTCAAGCAGCAGTTGTTTCACTGATAATCAACATTTCAAGATAGCAAAAATGGACAAAGTGAAAATAAAGTGTTTGCCAGGGAGCCCCTCACTAAAGTGCTTAGAGAATCTGGTCCAGCTGGATTGGGGTTTCAGCTTCAAAAGACCATTCCTCATTGAAGTGGCTCCCTTTGCTGTCACTTACAATTATATGTAATTTGGGTTTTCCTGTTCCTTGAAGTCAAGATATCTAATGGGTCTCAAAGTTGTCGCATAACAGATCTCAAAGACTTAAATAGGGCTGCCTTTTAAGGGTGGATTGAAACTTGCTCGGTTCTGCCTTCAATTTTATGTCATTTCTTGCTGCCAATCAGTTTTCAGTAGAAGGGTGTGTAGTGGCAAATGAGGGGGGAAAAGTTCCCAGTTATTTTCAAAGGGTGGAGATGATGTCTTTGGTGTAGGTAGTAAAGGTGGGGATCTCACAAATATGAGTTCTGCGAAAGGCAGAACCAGAACATTTCTCTGCAGCCTTAACAAGTACCTTTCCCAGAATTCTTTGAGAGATGCCATGATAGTTAATCTGGTTCAAAACTGATAGATGGTTGCAGTGTAGAATGACAGGCACTGTAACTTCCATTCCTGATAATGAACATGGTAAACATATAATACATGGAAAGCTGGGTGAAACTACAGTGGCAGCCCCCTTTTATTCATCCAAAGGGTAGTGAATGTGATCTGCTACCCTTTGCTCCAATTCAGTTCGATGCAGTGAATTGCCTCTCTTACTGCCACTGAGTGAACACAGTCTGAGCAGGGTTCCTGTCTTCCAGTGCAGAAGTGTTTCACATATAGTAGCTGGCTGAATAGCTCACTGCCCTAGGTTTCTGGCTGCGGAGCCAGAGGAGTTCAGTTCCCCACTGGGCATCCCAGAAGAGTCAGTCTGTGTGGAGTTGGGCATACAACACAGTCCCAGGGCGCTCCCAGAAGATTCCCAGAAGAAGGGAATGGTAAACCACTTCTGAGTACTCTCTACCTAGAAAATCCTGGAATGGGTTGCCATAAGTCAGAACTGACTTGACATCACCATCATTATGATTAGGCAATGAAAGATCAAATAATACATGTGTGAAACAACACAGCTTCATTGGATTGTTCTTCCATGAGTGTACAGCCACCGAAGCATAATACTACTGTTATGTGTTGGTCAGAATCCTACTACTGATATATGCTTGGTAAATTGCATAAATCTTGGTGGCGCATTGCTGGTTGTGTTCTTCAGTATATGTCCAATTGACCACATCCCAGTACCTCATTATCAGAAGAATATGTCATGCTCAGAAGAAGAATGCCCCATTCCCAGAGGTAGAATCTGAAGCTGATTCTCCATGAGTTCTTATGAGTTCAGCCAACCCACAGATATGCCCCTGAAGACACTAGACTAGGCTCCTCAGCAATAGCAACCTTGGAATGGACTTCTGCCTTGGCTATGGAGTTGGAGAAAGAGGCTGAGCAACCACCCATGCTAAGAAGGCAGCAGTGGAAGAAGGTACAGGTTTAGGCAGCCTTCTAATGCTTAGGTTCCTCAAAACTAAGAGGTTTCTATTTGATTAGGAAGTTTCCTCAAGAGTAAGAAAGCTTGAGGCTTCTTCCAAATGGTTGAGCTCATTTTGAGCCTCAGGAGGCTATTAGGCTATCAATACCTTCACTTTTGAACTTTCCACAGGTGGAACAATGCAGGCATTATTTCTATGCATCACTTATTGTTCCTTCCTCATTGTTTACCTACACAATGCCTTGACTCCACCAGTTTTGACCTTAAATTGCATCTGCATGTATCTCCAGGGTGGTCTGTGTCATCTGGCTTGCAGCTGGACATTATACTTGCAGGAGTTCTCTTACAGGTCATTATAAAATCCATTAGACAAGAAGTCTGCTACAAAAGAAGCCTGAATGAGCACCATTCATCACTATAGTCAATAGTGGTTACACCTCTTGCTACTCTTAATTCTGCATTGAAATAGGCCAAGAAAATGGAAAGTTTACAAGCAAGACTTTAATTAACAGCTTTTTAAAAAAAGATGCAGGGAAATATACAGCAGGCTGATATAATTTACCAGAACAGGGTTTCCTCACTCCAATCAGGTCCTAATTAATGAGTATCTTTACATTTTATTTCATAGCTTGTTATTTCAAGAGACAAACAAATGCACTAAGCCTCAGCAAAGAATCAGGAATAGTATAACTGGAGCCATTTTGAAAGGAAAAATCTATAAAATTACATTGAATGTTGCTAATCCAACCAATGCCTGACAGTTGGCAACCCCCAGCCTGCTTTATTTAATTCACATTTAACTGGTGCCAGCGGACAAAATTCAATGTATTTGTTCAGTGCTGCTCAACTCTTCTCAGTATTTTATGGCATCTTGTTTACTCCTATATTGTCACCACAGAAAAGAAACAGGAAATATCCCTTCTTCTTTCCTTCCCTGAGATTGTGCAATTAGCTCCCAGCAGCATTTGCTCACTGTATTTTTTTCTTGCTTGCCAAGCACACAGAATTGATTTCACGTCCATCACTGGCCCCTGGCTTGCTATTCCTTCGGCAAATGGCTTGCATAGATATCTGGCTGAAGAATAACAGCTTTCAATCATTTCCCCCCAAAAAGTCTGAGAAGAATGACACATTACCCGGTGTGTGGTCTCTGGTTAAATCCTCTTGTTCGATGACAGTCCTGTTGCCAATGTGCCAGTCAAGATCAGCTCTGGGGTCTTGTGTAAATCCACATAAAGTGGTCCAGTCTTGGCCTTGAGTCTCAAAGTTACAGCTTCCTGGGACAGTGGTATATTGGCCTGTCAATGTAAGAAAGACCCCACTGATCATTACCGATGTTTCCAGAACACTGTTCAATATCTGTTCACAGTACATTAAAAATACAGACTAAGAAGACTGAAGACAATTCCACTAAAACAAGAAAATGGCAGACTGGAAACAACATTAAGCACATCAAAAAAGAATCTTATATTCTAGTGCAGGTTCAAGAGGTCAAGCACTTGAGACGTGTAAAGTAAAACAGCATTATAAATGAAAAGAATCATAGTCATGAGATGCAAGGTAACCAGGGGGTTTGAAATGCAAAAATGTACATTAAAAAATCCTAAGCCTCCCCCAACTCCAGAGCCATGATGGAAGAGACCATCTAGTCCACCCTTCTGTTTTTGCAGCGTCCAGGTAGATACTTATGAGAAGCCACCACAAGACATGATCACAATTGCAAATTCCATCTCTGGCTCCATGACAGCTGGTGGCATACATCCTGTGACACTGGAAATAAGGCTATATTTCAAGCTATAATGAACAAAACTTAGAGTTACTTTAAAAACTCCCAGGCCCTGCAAGGGACGGAGTTTTGTGGGTTTTTTTTAATTAATTAAAAGAAAAGTTGATTTTGACCAAAATCCTCTTGTGTAGTTATGATGGATTAACACAAATGGCATAACTTTTAAAGGCAAATTGCCTCAAATTAAGAATACTTTGTAAACGTAATTGGTTGCACACTGAATGAATAGTTAAGATGGAAACAATAAAATTAGTTAGTTCAGCTTGACGAATGCTTTGAATCTCTAAAGTACTGTCAACATTGCTGGTTATGTTACTACAAAAACAAGAATTAACAGATCTGCTGGACAGCTTAGTGGTCTAGGTCTCAGGCTGCAGAGCCAGTGGTTGGGAGTCCAGTTCCCCACTCTGCCTCCTTGACAGGGGCTGGACTCGATGATCCATATGGTCTCTTCTGGCTCTGCAGTTCTAATATGATTATTATTTTACAGGTAGACATTCACTTTAGTGCATCTGTCCAAACTTTCCTCTGCTGGATTGATGGTCTCCAGAACAATGCTGTAGTATTTGCATAGAAGTGAAAGCGATCCAGACATGTAAGACATGGTCTTGTTCAGTTCCAGTTCAAACTTTCAGTTTGTGCACAAGAGTGATAAACCAGACCTTGTCCATCTACGAACATCAAGCTCCTCAAGTGATTTCCCTTTTTTGCCACTTCTTGACACATTGCAAGACTTCTATGTAAAAGATCACCATTTCCGCCAACAGAGTGATAAAAGTGCTTTGCAAAAAAATTATGTGTTGACATGTTATTTTTTATAAGTTCAAAAGGACAGTAAACACACATACGCACCAAGGATGCTGTTTGATCATACCTTCTTGATCTGGGTGAGATAGCTTGTGGATTTTCACTAATGGCAGGGTAGAGGGTTTTAAAATGTCATCTGTGAATAATATCTTTAAGAATATTTTTGTGCATATTGGCTGATGCATGGTTTGCATAAGAAGCACAAATTGTTTTTTTTCTTAGGAGGCACAGTGGAGAATCAAACTGTCAACCCCTGGACCTGCATCCAGGCACCCACCTCACTGACCTATCTGGCCATTCTTTGTCAAATTTAATATTAAAACAGAGGAGGAACCCTATTCATTTTTTACAATATCCCAATATATCTTTCTGAGCAGGAAGGGCTGTTACTGGGTTTGAGAGAGGAAATAATATAATCTGTGAATAGATGAGTTGTTTGATGCCTATATTTTATTTCTACACCTTCTATTAGTGCATTAGATTTAATCAAAGTCACTAATGATTCTATAGCAATTATGACGGGTGGTGGGGAAGAGGACACCCTTGCCTGGTCTCTCACTCTAGTTGAAAAGGTGAGGATTAGAAATTCCATCTACCTATTTATCTGTCTATCTATTATTTCAGTTTGTATACCACTCCATAGTGCAAGCACTCTCTGGTGGGTTCACTGCGTATTTACATTAACAAAGACTGTGGAGCTGAGATTTATATGGGCAATAGAAGAGATAAATCTATTACCACACCTAATTTCTGTAGTAATTGAAAGAACCACTCCAGACAATCGAATGCCTTGATTAAATCTATCAAGAGAAGAATGCATTGCTATGTTTTGCGTGCCATGACCATTGGCATATACCTGATTGCAGCTGTCTGCTGGCATAAACTCTGACTAGTCAACTAAAATATAATTTTCTGTAAGTTTATCTATTCACATTGCCAGAATGACTATTAAGCATTTTAAATCCTTATTTAATAGAGATACTAGTCTATATGCTCTTGGTTCAGTAGGGTCAGTCACAGTTTTGGAGTTTGCTATGATTCGGACTTCAGTTCAGCTAACAGGAATGTCTTTCCAGAGAATACATACTTACAAAGAATTAAGTATGGAGAAAATATCCACAAATGCGTTACAGAATTCCCTGGAAACCCCATGTACATCTGGTGATTTACCTACTTAAATTAGTTTTATCACTCCTTCTGTCTCAGCAAAAGAGATCCAACTGTTTAGGAATTCCATTTGAAGATTCTTAAACTGATTAATTTTTAAGTCTTTTAGGAAATCAGTTGTGGACGGGTCAGGGCTAAGATTAAGTTTTGTATAAAAAATTTAAAAACTTCACAGAAAATTTTGAATGCCATTTTCACATTTGATTGACAGCACTTTTGGCAGCAGTCCTCCTAATGGCCCCCCCACTGTTGTTGTTGTTATGTGCCATCAAGTCACCCCCAAATCATAGTGACCCTATGAGTGAGCAACCTCCAAAAGGCTTTATCTTCAACTGCCCTGCTCAGTTCTTGTAAATTCAAGCCTGTTGCTTCCCTTAGGCAGGCAGTCCACCTTATATTTGGTCTTCCTCTTCTCCTGCTGTCTACCAGCTTTCACAGCATTATTGTTTTTTTCCAGAGAACCCTGCCTTCTCATGATGTGCACCAAGTAGTACAGCCTCAGCTTCAACATTTTTGCCTCCAGAGAGTTCATACGAAATTCATAATAACTATGTTTCTTATAAGTAAAGTAGGTTTTCACCCTGTCAGTTTGTATAGGGGTTAGTTCTGAGAGGATTTTCATGTTCTCTATCTGCCAAGATGTCAGAAATGCACTGATGAAGAAGACTATTTCTAATTTTATCTTTTCCTTTCTTAACTCTTTCTTGGATGAGCTACTGTATGACATTGATTCATTTCTTTAAAAGGAGAAAGAGAGGGAGAAATTGACATGTTTGGTTACACTAGAAAGAGCCTGGGTCCAGACCATTAAATTTTGGCTGCATCACCAAATAAAATCTACTCTCCTATTGCCAATTATATGTTACCAATATGTGGAACACCTGCATTCTATTTAACAACTTATGGAATACCACAGGCTCACAGAGCATTTGTGCTTGCTAGGTTTAATATTTTTCCCCTCAACAACACTCCAGGGCAGATCCTTAGGAATTCCTTACCAACAAAAATACTGCCTGGGCTTTTAAATCTTATCACATGTTCTATAATGTAACCTTTACAGATAGCTTAAATATCAGAGACATCCTAACGAGTGTCTGGTCATATACCATCTGTCAGCCCAGAACTAATAAGATACTGCTCAAGTTGCCTATATTTTTTAGGCACAATATACTGTAAATGTGAGTTCAGTTGTTGAATGATACTGAGTCATTCCCCCACCCCACCTCTATTGTTTTTTTTTAAAGTGCATATACTGTGTGTGATTTACAAACAGTCCGGTCTGCACCCTGAACGGGTTGTATATATTAACCACACTTGATTTGAATTTACGTATTAGTTAACAAAGCCACTGATCCATTGGAAGCCACTCTTGAATGACAAAGTCTCTGTTATTTGTCAAGTAGCAAATACTTGCCTGCATTAACAAATTGTACCTAAGGGTTTTTAAGAAAATTGTACCTCGGGAAAATGGATTTTGGGAAAGGTGGTGATGCATGAAAGAATCTTAGATGACAATGAGGATTGTAGTGACGAAAGCTTACTTTTCTAGTGTATTTTGTTCTTTATTGTGACTGAAAAAAAGTTTAGAGTGTGAAGTGTATAAATGAAAAGACTTTACATTGATTTTACTCTTTGCTGACTGAAGAGCTGTTGATTTCTCCACATTTTTACTGTGTGACTACAAATGAACCTACTCTTTCATTACAATCCACCTTGCCTGGACAAAAGAAATCAGCCTAAATAGGTGGGATTACTTCTGGAATAATCAACAACCAACAGTGCAATAGAATTCTCTAGCACTGTTTGTAGAAGACAAGCAAGAGAGATTTATCTTGCAGTCTAGGCCAACGCAAAACCATAAAATATTGCAATTGCAGGTCCACTTATTAAAGTTATTCCCAACTGAATCAATAGTGGAATATTACTCCAGGCCACTTCTGAAAGAGAAAGATGCAAGATGAACACTGTCCTATAGAGTGCCATCCAGGTAGTCACCAGGGTGCTTCTAAAACCCCAGGAGATACAACTGTTGATATATAGTTTAATGCAACTATGATACAGATAATACAATACTAGATATTGTTAAATAACCTATAGGTGTGTTATGCTGATTATTTTTTAAATTTTGTTTCAAATGAATTTTCTGGGAATAGCCATGCTAGTTTGCTGCAGCAAATGCAACAAAGAATTTCCCCTGAAAACTACCCATTTTAATTTGGCATAAACAACTGTAAACATCTAGCCACAAAACCATCCACCTGAAGTAAAGAGGACAGGATGAATATAGGTTGGCTGAGTAGTTCACCAGGGAACACAATTTTCTGCTTGGAGGGTCCAGACTGCTATGTCTTTCAGTGGGCATCTTTTAATCCATCTCCTTCCTGGCTAGGCTGTTGGATTGAGGAGAGAAGATCTGTCTCACTAAACTGCCAACTGGGAAGGATAAGAAGACTTTACAGGTCAACAGAAAGATTGTTCTAGTGTCTGGGACCTTTAGCATTAGTCAGCCTATGAATTCATCTGCAGCGTCCTCTACCCATTTATCCTGGGGCTATTGTAGTAAGCAATCCGATCTCACCGTATTTCATAGTTTGTTCACCCTGTTAGGAATATGATGTTATAAATTCAGCTAAACTAGAAGTATTCTATTACGAGTTCCCACAGTATCTTGTTATTTTGGAACATATGCATTACTAAATGCATCTTGGAAACATGGTGTACAAAAATCTAACCACATGTACCAGGACTACCTTTCATGATCCAGCCTTCTGTGTTCGCCTGTCATCACATCTGCTATTCACTTCAGTATTGTATATTCTTGCAACACTCTGGACAATTTAGAGAAATGGGGATATTCATCTGTTGGAGTAGCAACATGGGACTGTAAACGTTATACCAAACCATGTGACATCTATATCAGTGTTCATTATGTCCTGCAACATGTATAGAATATCTTGTCAGGGAAGAAATAATGTGATTGATATAGCATGACTTAGGTCCAAAATTATTTATTTGTTTTAATGCATAAATAATCATGCATCATTATATTTTATATGAATCCTTGCTTAATGGTTTTAATGGTTTTTTTTAAAAATGCCTTATATGTGAATAGTTATGCAATCCTTCTGTATATTGCAATGCTCTGACACGCATAAATAAATAAATCACATCTGCTTTGTTTACAATTAGAATCTTTTGATTAGGAATGGCAAATTTCAAAATGCCAGCATAAACTGCTGTTCATAGAAGGGAAATTTCTAGTCAAAGAGGAGATTGGCCTACAAGCTCCATCTCATATAAGTTTTTAGTTTGACTATATAAATGCCCACCTTCTGTCTTCTACAAAGCTTTCAAAATTTTGGATCTTTGGCAACTAAGGGGTTAAAGTAAAGCCTCTTCAAGCACATGTGCCATTCAAATGCATCTTTTTCCATATCCACTGGAAAATAAGCAAGTATAGCAACCAACAAATGAACATACGCAAAGATGAAAGATTGGGCTTTTTACTCAGATAATGGAGGTATAGTATAAATCAATTCATAATCAATCTCAATCTGAATACAACAGACATTAAGATTGTTGTGCTGAAGTCACAGTTTATGATACATTTTGGAACTATAAGCCTACTAATTTTAGTTATGAGTTTTAATGACATAAACAACCTGGTCCTCTCATACTATGCCCTCCTAGTCAGACGGGAACCAGAAATGGGGGTTGTGTCCTCCTTTGAAATTGTGTCAGACTCAATGAATGGGAATGTGAGTCAAATGAGACATTAAGAGAATGTGTATTCTCCTCAATTTACCTGTTCTTTCTCCAAAAATGAAACTTTTACAGAGATGCATGCCTCATAAATCAGACTTTCAAAGAAAGCCAATGTTTCCTTTCCAAAGACAAAACAAGGCACACAAGTAAGGATGTGCTATGCCAGATGTCTTTCACCAGTTAAGAAAGTACATCTTGAAAAACATGCTCAGAGATCATCTGGTTTGACAATCTCAAATTAAACTTCACCTACATACATGCTGATCTAAGAATGAGATCCACAGAATTCATTGATTCTGTTAAACAGTTCATTTCTTCCGAACACGTTAAAGCACATGCTTAACTCTCACATGGCACATGTTACATACATGTTAATGCCAACACACTTAATTTGCCTTTCAGGAGTCATAGACCTGTTCATAACTTGATTTGCAACAAACTGACACAGCTGGGCTTCTACAACTGAAACTGATGGCATTTTAAAATGTCTGTCTTCTCTTTCTGCCTCATGATTTTGTCACTCGTGAAAAGATCAATTACAGGAACTGAATTATAATAGTTCACTTGTATAAATTGATGTTTATAATAAACATTTAACACCAGTTATAAGATGTGTAGGGTCAATGAAGTCAGCTGCCTACTCACATTTTCTCTTCCTCCTTTTGTATTTGATGTAAACCAAGTCAATTCTCAGGTGAAGGGAAAAGGATTCTCCCATTTGTCTCTAAAATTGCTTTTATTTCAACATGCCAAGGCATTTGACTGGATGGTTCATCAACACTTTTTAAAAGAACTTTTAATAGAACCCATGTATAATTGAGTACCATTCAGAAAAACTGAAAGTGTTTTCTCTATGTGTGCAGTTTCCCTGACATCAGTAAAAGTTACAGTTTTTTAAAAGGCAGAAGAATACTATGAGTCTCTCTGCCTGGAAGGGATGCTACCTTTCGCATAGTCTCACACTAGCAGTTCCATTAATTTTTAGCACAATGTTACAACACAAGTTTCCAGTCTATTTCAAAGTAATATATTACAAATTAATAGATTACTATATTAAATTAAGCTAAGCTTAATTTGTAATATAGAGGTTCACTGAAGCCAGAGGTGTGTTCAAAAAGAGTGACTGATTGTCTTGGTTCAGTGGCTTTATGGCAAAAAAGTAACATTGGAGTTCAGCTTTGTCTTGAATGTTGGTGTTTGAGGGAATATATGTTTATGGACCAAACCCCATTCCTGCCAATGGTGAAGCACAAATGGGAAAATCAGGCCATGGATTCAACAAAAGTTGCAACTACTCCAGATCCCAGAGTTTTGTCAGGCGAGGTGCAGCCCACCTTTTTTCTATCAATCAGGAGCAAGCCCGGATCTCATCACTGAGGAGAGTGGCTTTCTAACGCAGTCACGGGGAAGGGAGGGAGGGACTTTAAAAGGGCAACAGGGAGAGTCCTCATTGTTTCCTTCTTATAATGGCAATGTAGGAAGCCTTCTCTTTCTTCATGGTGCTTATGTCATCCCCCTCTTCTCTCAGCCCTCTCTTCTGCTGTCCATCAGCACAGTAAGTTTATTTAAGAAAAAAATAACAGTTTATTTCTGTTGAAAAGGAACATGAGAAAAAACCCTCAGGTCCTGTCTCTGCACTTTCCCACCTTTCTCTCTCTCCTCTCTTCCTTTCTCTTTTCCTGGATCTGAAATCAGTGGTGCTGCAGCTCTCAGTAACAGTTGTCTAAGCAATAGAAACTTTGATAACCTTACAGCAGGAAGGGTATGAGAGGTTCATTTCTAAGATAAAGAGTACACTATCCTCTGTTGGCAGCAATGCAGCATTTTTTCTTAGTTTCTTTTATTCTTTGACTGCTTTTGCAATCTGATCATGTCTGTTTTATTTTAAAATTTCGATACTCACAGTTCCACATTTAATCTGACAGAGACATGTTGTGTGCACCTCCACTCCTTGAGCATTTCTGGGCATAGATAGATAGATAGATAGATAGATAGATAGATAGATAGATAGATAGATAGATAGATAGATAGATAGATAGATAGATAGATAGATAGATAGATAGATAGATAGATAGATAGATAGATAGATCCTTTTAATACCGTCATAATTTTTTAATGAACTCTGGTTGATTGCTCAGTTGTGCCCCTACCTGGAAAAGAAATGCCCAGTAACAGTGGTTCACATGTTAGTCATTCAAAAATAGACTACTGTAATGCTCACCACATAGGGCTGCCCTTGAAAACAGTACAGAAACTTCAGCAGGTCCAAAATGCAGAAGCCAGACTAATTTCTTTGACTGATAAATTCGATCATATATCCCCTGTCTTGGTGCACCTTCATTGGCTCCCTGTCAGTTTCCGTGCTCAATTCAAGGTGCTGGTTATATAAAACCCTTAACAGTTTAGCATCTTGATACATGTTGGAACATCTCTTTCAGAAATGAGCTACCTGTTTCATCCACTCCTCTCAATCCATGGTGCTAAAAGTGGCCACACTGAAGGAGGCCAAAAAAGTGACAAGGAATGAGGCCTTTTTGATGATGGCCCCCAGTAACAGGAATAAGTTACCAAAATGCACCAGGTTCTTTCCCTCCTTATATTTAGGAAATTAGTGAAGACAGATTTATTCAAAGCTGCCTTCCACAACTGACTCTCTTGGATGCTGCTAATTTTAATTTTTTTACCATTCTGGTATGAAATTTAGACCCATATTTGTGAATCACCATATTGTTGAATTTATTTGTTATGTTGAGACTTGTAGGGTTTTAAGTTTTAACTTGTTATCCACCAGGAGTAGTACTTGCACTGAAACGGGTGGTATATAAATCAAATAGATATAGATATAGATATAGATTAGAGATGGGGACAAATAAAAAAAAATGGCGATTCGTTTTGATCCGTTATTCGTCAAGGTTAACGGATCAACAAATACGAATATACAAATATTCTTCGACGAATCCACGGATCGATCCGTCGATTCATCTGCAATTTAAACAGCTATACCACTGGCCCCCAACCACCTAGAGACACCAAATTTGCAGGGAAGCTTTCTCAGACGCTTTTCTACAACTCCTGAAGGTTTGGTGAACATTGGATCACGGACCCCCAGGTTATATAGTCACAAAGAGGACCCCCAAAGAGGACTTAGAGACTCCAGAATCACAACAGAGCTTCCTATGTCTTTCCCCAACATGCCTGCCAACTTTGGTGAAGATTGGATATCAGACATCCCAGTTATTCACCCACAAATTGGGTCCCCCCAGGAGAGTTTACCACACGGCACAGAAGCCCATTTTGCCTACCAGCCGCCGATCAGCTGATCAGAAGCTGATAGGCAGCCAACCCCACACACAGCCAGCCACCCTAACAGCCCAACCCCACACCCCCTTCCTTTCCCTACCTTAGCCCCCACCCCACTCTCACCGACACCCCCCTTACCTTAATAGCTGCTGCCGAGGTCTCCATCAGGCCTTCGCAGTGTAAAAAGGGAGACTGGCTGCCCTTCACAAAGATGGCGGCTGTGGCTTCATTTAGGGTAGGGAAGCTGCAGCTGCCATCTTTGCAAAGGGCAGCCTGGATTCCCTTAAGGCAGGCTAAGGGAATCCAGGCTGCCCTTTGCAAAGATGGCAGCTGCAGCTTCCCTACCCTAAATGAAACTGCAGCCGCCATCTTTGCAAAGGGCAGCCAGTCTCCCTTTTTACATGCGTGTCTCCGAGGCCAGAAGACCTCGGCAGCAGTGATTAAGGTAAGAGGGTGTCGGTGGGGGTGGGGGTGGCAGGGTGGGGCCTAAGGTAGGGAAAGGAAGGGGGTGGGGGGTAGGCTGTAGTATTGGGTGGCTGTGTGGGGTGGTGGCTGCCTTTCTGCAGCCGATCAGCTGATCGTAGGTAGGCAGAATGGTGTTTTGTTTTTTTGTTTTTTTTGTTTTTTAATACAAAGGACGAATAAAAACGGGTAAATATTTGTCCCTTCGTATTCATGGGGGGGTCTCTGGAACCCACAAATACGGATCGATGAATATTTAACGAATCGGCTATATTCGTCGGAAAAAGCGACCCATTTTTACATTCGTCCCCATCTCTAATATAGATATAGATATTGATATTGATATAGATATATGGCTGCTTATCAAGTTATTTTCTTTGGGCAACTTATTAAACTGAGAGTAAAATACAATACGGAACAGTGCTCTACGATCAGAATACACCAGAAAGAATTAAATGAATCCTTTTGAAACCTGCATGCATTGAAAGCTAATTATCTTAAAAATCACAGTTTAAAAAACCATGAAAACAGGCTAGCTTCTCTAAAACACTTGATGGTGTTGAAGTGGGTTTAAGATTTTAGCAACGAATACCTAAAAAGGTGGTGGTTATCCTGTGCATATATAATGTGGAATAATAAACGGCATTGAATGCAGTAGAATTTGTTTCTGAATAAATATGTTGGATTGCACTGAAAGTGCTTCAAATATCTTAGGGCCAGAGACAGATGGTGTATCTGTCTTGTTCTCTCTTAGGCTATTATTAGACCAAAGCATTGAATATAGCTCTCTGCCTTTAATGTCTACTTCTACAGTGTTTTTTATCCTCTATGAAAACCTTTCACCTATTTTAACAAAGTTTGGTTGGCTTTATGGAAGCTCAAACTGATATATGGGATTGTATGCTTTTATTCATTGCGTGAATAAGAAAGAAGGCAGATGCTATCAGCAGTCCTTCAGGGAATGCTTTCAAAAACCACTAGAAAGCACATTGTCCTATAACAGCATTAAAGAATAAATCATGGTCTTCATTGGTTTTGCCGAGGGACTGTTAAAGAACACAAGGATCTAGATACAACACTTCGCTTTTTAGTGACTATAAAATATGCTAAGGAACATATTCACAATGTGGCCTTCAATGTTATTGTTATGCAGCAAAATGTTATTTTTCTTCTTCATTAGAATCTGTTTACTATTCAGTCATCATATGTTTTTATTATTTATTATTCAGTTGATTTAGTCATCCGGATGATTAAAATGTAAGAACAGCCCAACAGCAATTTTGTCCTTTCCAAATTCATATTTTATCAGTTTGATATGATTAGTATTAGTATTAGTATTAGTATTGGTATTGGTATTTGGTAGTGGTTTGGTAATTTTATTGGCTTAATTGTTATAGTCTGATTCATATACAACCACAATGAGTTAATTATTTGATTGTGGACACAAAGGTTGGAAATTTGATTTCCTCTGGGCCACCAAGGAGACAATCTAGCCTGTGTAGTCTTGGGCAAGCTGTACAATCCCATAGTGCCCCCCCAAAAAATATTAAACCACTTCTGAGCACTTTATACCTAAGAAACCTTAGAATGTTTGACAACTCAGAAGTGACTTGAAAACATGTAATTTCTTCTTCTTCATCATCATCATCATCATCATCAGTAAATTAATAAATAAATCCACCAGTAAACTTGCTGCATAGCAAATATTTCCAGTAAGAAGCATGACAGAAAACCTTAGCCACCTAACCTTTTATCTGTCCACACATACTTCATGTGTGCTGGAACATGCCATACATTCTGAGCTGCCTGATAAAACTCTTTTGTTTTACGATGTATGTAGTAATCTTTTGCCTTTATACCTGTTTCAGTTTTGTGGGAAATCTCTTACCATAAATAAATGTAACTCTTAGGCTTCAGTTGTGATAGCTTTGCTGACTGGAGGATTCTGGGAGTTGTTACTTTCCCAATCTCTGGATTGACGGGCTGAGTAATGAATATCAATTATGTGGATCAGTGAAAATCCCCGTCATCACTTAAGATGGCACTTGTTTCATACTGTAACAACAAGCAACATTTTTATGGAAGAAGAGGCCAGAGGGTTGAGAACTTTGCTGTTATCTTCTATCCCAAGAAAATCAATAAGGAATTTCAGCTGTGTAAGTCTTAGACCACAGAGCCAGTATGGTGTCGCTGCTGGAGTGTCAGACTGGGCCTCAAGAGAACTGGGTGGCAATGGTAAACCATTCCTTGAACACACCTAAAAAACCCAGAAGCTTCCACCATATGTTGGAAGCTGCTTGATGGCCCATACAACAAAAGCATAGTTTATACTACTCCAGTTTGCACTGAGACAATTCTCAGTGGCTGCTCCCAGGCTTTGGAATGCAGTGACCTGGGAAGCCAAGTTGGCCCCCTTCTTCTTGTCCTTCCATCCTCAGATAAAGACCTTCCTCTTCAGGCAGGCTTTTAAGCAATAAGTGGGGGTCTCAGGAATGCAAAATCTAAAGATTTTTAAATGTTTTAAAAATTATTTTTAATCTTGCTTTTAATATTGACAGTTTAATTTTTTAAAATATAGTATTTTTATGATATTTTAAAAACTATGATCATTGTACAAACATAATTGTTGCGGCTCCTATGTGAAGAAAGGCAGCATACCAAGGAAGGAAGGAAGGAAGGAAGGAAGGAAGGAAGGAAGGAAGGAACGAACGAACGAAGGAAAGAACGAACGAACGAACAAACAAACAAACAAACAAACAAACAAACAAACAGATTCACTTCTATTCAGCTGTACTCTCTGAAGCTTTTGCAATATTTACAAATCTGCTTTAAACTTGGAAACCACATTTGTATTACTTATTCTGCACATTGTCTAGTAGGCACCTATGACAATGATACAAAAATGGGCATGGCTGTTGAAGCAGTGTCCATCAGTGAAAATTTAGTGAGCTTATTTTTAGTTTTGAAGAAAGACAGGAAAAGGTGTAAAAATCATCAGTCACATGATTTAAAATGAAACCCCTCTTCCACAATTACTGCAACATTCATTTCCCTTCTCAAAGTCTGCAATATCCTGCTGCCCTCTGCAGGGGATTCCTGCCTCCAGAAAAGGGCTGGAATTCTTTCCAGTCCTAATCTGAAGCATCATTAAACCTGCAAAATGTTTGTATTACAGGCAGGAAGACAATTACCCCTCTGCAATACGGGACCCATATTTTATGAAAAATAAGTGTCCATACTTGAGAAACTTTCTTTTGAGTAAACATGCATAGAAGTGGGCTAAACATGGAGACCATTTTTGGGACATATTAAGCAGAGGGCTTCAATCTTGGAGTTTTTACAACCTCGCATGCTGCCTGTAGTTTGTTTGGTTGGGAGGGACCATTCTCGGCTGGGATGACTGTCAATCTATCCAGCATTAACTAATCATTTCTTTCTACCTCAGAATTCAAAGAAATCCCCGCCTTTATGTTGCGAGGTTTTCCTTTCCTCCTCTTTTGTCTGTTGAAGTCAGTTGTCAGTTTGTTCATTTCATTTGCTGTTATCTGTTCCCAGCTGTAAGTAATGAAATGTTTTTATTCTTTCTGTTACTAATGTCTCAGAGTGAGACTGTAAGAGCCATTTAATGAGAAAAGGGGTGGACTATCTGAGGAACTTGAAGCTATTCTCCTCTTTGTATCTGTGTAATTCAGCTGTGAATAAAAAAGGAGAATTTTAACCAGAAATTCAACACTCTGCAACATTGAAGTCTTGTCCTGAGCTCCTCGAAAGTGTTTTCTTCCCAGAATTGTGAGGAATAATGGCATCTTTGATTCAGAAGAAGTGTCCAGGTGTAAGAAAAGAGCAAGTTTTCAAATCAGAGAGAGCCGATGGAAAAACAGCATGTTCCTCATTATCCTTTCCTGAGCAGATGTAAGAAGCTGTGTCTTAAGATTTAAGACTTTTGAAAAAATTACTGCCTCCTTTAATGCAGGTAGAAGTACTTACTGCAATCAGCTTCATCTGACCAGTCTTTGCAGTCAGGTTTGTAATCACAGACAAGGTGAGACTCAATGCATTTCTTGTTCCAGCACACAAAGTCGGTATCAGCGGGGCACACCGCAGGATCCTCTCCAACTGAAACCAACAGGACAGCGAAATCAATACTTTAATTAAATCAAAGAATGTCCTTTTTGATTTGTTTACCCATTACACGCTATAACTTCAGTGATTTACAGCTTCCAACAGATGTTATTCAATCCCTCTCACTTTTAATGATGCCTTGTACCTGCTTAGACTACTCTATTGCCCGCATTCAGAGCGGAGGAGAGCTCAGGCTTGAATAGAGCTCAGTGCCAGGACAACAGTTCATTTGCTTCGTGGGAGTCCAGGTGAATGAGAACATAATAACATTCATGGGGAATAAATATTTTAAAAAGATGCAGAGCAATGGCGGTGATGCGGAGACACGCAATGCCAAACTATTGTTAGATAGAGGAAGAAGTACAGAAATGGAATAAATAATTGAATAAATGTTAATAACAATATGAATGAGCACAGACTTATACAGACTATAAGTTTAACAGACTTAAACAGTAGGGTTTCCCCTTATTTGTCCCCAAAGGTAGCATCATGAAAAGGCAAATCAGAAGTAATTTTTAAACGGGGAGGAGTTCTACACTACACTTAATCTTAGCCCAAAGACTAAGACCATATGTCATGTATAAATACAGTATAGGGAGGAGGGAGTTTTCTGTGTTCAGGACTGGTCCAGGACATTTTGCTGCTGGACCACAGTAGCAAATTGAGACCCTTGCCCACCCTTGTCAAAATGCAAAGTACCCAAAGATAGCCACGTTACGTTGAAAGATGAGGCAGACGATCTTACAAACAATGGTCTCCATTCCTACCAGTCCTTTTCAGGAGAAGGGCAGGGTATCCAGACTTTAAACAAATAATGAAACAGACAATACGTTATATAACTAACAGTTTGATGTCTTTTCATGACACCCAAAATCTGCTGCCTAAAGGCTGTCTCATTTTGTCTGATGCTAGGGGCAAATCCCCAGACAGCCTGTAATACAAGCAAGGGGTGACATTTTATTCCCCACCACACATTCTGGGGAATGGAGTGCCCTGTCTGAGCTACCTCTAGGCACGCCTGCCTGCAGTATAAGCAAGAGAGGAATTCTTTCTATTGTGAGACCTCACTGCCGCATGAAGTGAACGTTAATCCAAGACAGGAGGCCAATAGGGCTGTGGCCATAAGATGCTCAGAGTAGCAAGCATGACCTGGCAAAATACTGAGGATGAGAGAAGAAACACATATAAATCCAAGTGCCACATTCCAAATGATCAGTGTTCAGAAACCTGTCAATTATCTTGCTTATTAGTTCTGGTAAACAACATTCTGAAAGCAAAACAATTTTATTTGGTAGTAAAAAAAGAAAAAGAAAAAAAAAAGAAAAGAAATACCAGGCATAAAATAAATGTTAAATCTGTTGCCTACTGAAAAAATTACGAAACACTGATGACAAGGAAAAATGGTTATAGGTCATAATAGACTCAGAAATACAAAGGGATCATGACAGCTTTACTGTCCATGTTCTAAAAATGGTTCTAAAAATGATGAGGAAATGGAAAGTAAGGAGGATAGTAATTCAAGGACCTCCTCAGAAAATAAACATGGCCACCTTGGGTCAAAAATCCTTGAAGTAAGTGGTTGCTTTTTCAAAAAGTCTCTTTCACAACACTTCTACGGATAGTTGGTGCCCTCTGTCATTGGAGGAACTAGACATTGGTTCATGGGCAGCTTATGGGGGGGAAATAACCAACTGAGAAGGCAGCATAAGCAGAATCCTATGACCCCTCCAGGCTCATTTTTACTGCCAGTGAATGATTTAGAATATATCTGGGGGTGGGGGCAAACTTAAAGGCTTGTGGCACTGCTGGATACGTTTGTATTGAAAAATATGTATATGGCCTCCCTCCCGATGGATGGAGACTAACATTTTGGACAATTTAGCAGCCAAATTTGGAATTAACATGAGAGTAGGTAAGATGGAGCTTCATTTATGAAAGGACACAGCATAGAGATTACATCACTCTTTCCACAGAAGAGACTTAGCAGTGGTACAAGTGATACATTGCTGTATGCCAGTTTCATCCGTGCTCTATTTCATCTCCTGCTACTTGTGCCCTGACCTCTTCATAGGGATGGGGACCCGAGTCACAGGACTTGGTGTCAAGTTGGACTTCAGTTGCACCGGTGACTTGACTCAGACTCAACTTGTCTGGGTGTTTTTTTCCCAATTACTCAGACTCAGTTTGCAACTCCGAACCCATACTCCCTCTCTTTTTTGGAGGGGAAAAGAGCTTGTTTTTAATAGGGACTCAGACTTGGGGCTTGGGACTTGGTACCAAAGACTCGGACTCGGGACTTGGACCAAAAGACTTGCCATTATCCCTGCCTCTTGATTGCATAGCCATGCTATTGAAAGGACTAATTTAAGAAGGATCAGAAAGACTTGGTTGGTGCCACTATGAATAGAATCTTAACAGTCCTCCTTAGGGACATAGTTCTGTTTATCTGCTCAGGAAAGCTAAAGGATATTACAGTTTTTCAGTCACCAATTTTAAAAAGTAGCTACATTACGTAGCCTTCCTTTTTGCACCAAAGATGTTGATTTGCATCTCTGTTTCAGCAGCAAGGCAGATTCTTTAGACTTGGCTACGTGGTGGCGCTGCGGGCTAAACCGCAGAAGCCTCTGTGCTGCAGGGTCAGAAGACCAGCAGTCGTAAGATCGAATCCACACGACGGAGTGAGCTCCCGTCGCTTTGTCCCAGCTCCTCACCAACCTAGCAGTTCAAAAGCATGCAAATGCGAGTAGATAAATAGGGACCACCACGGTGGGAAGGTAAACAGCGTTCCGGGTCTAAGTCGTGCTGCCCACGTGACAACGGAAACTGTCTTCGGACAAACACTGGCTCTACGGCTTGGAAACGGGGATGAGCACCGCCCCCTAGAGGACACGACTGACTAAATGTCAAGGGGAACCTTAAAAGAAAAAAAAATGATGTATTTTAATAATCATGATAGAGGAAATTATACTCCATTGAGTCAATTTCAACTTTTAGTGACTGTTTTCAGAGTTTTCTAGGTATAAAGTCCTCAGAAAGGGTTAAATAGTCCCTTCTTCTGGGTGTGTTCTGGAACACTGTAGCTGCCCAAGTCAACACAGGCGGACTCTTCTTCAACAAGGCACAGTGGGGGGACTGAACTCCTGACCCCTGAACACAGACATAAAACATCATTCAGTAAGGTAGGCCCATAGCCACTGAGGCATGGAAAGTCAGGATGGAGTACTAGCTATTTCAAACATCCCTCTGGCAGAGACAGGCTAGACATTTTTCCCATTGGGCTTCCTTGCCCTGTCTACAAACTTATTTTTTATTTATTTATTTTATTAGATTTATACCCCGTCCATCTAGACCAATGGTCTACTCTGGGCGGCATTACAAAATTTAAAAACAATAGAACCAATAAACACGCAAAAATCCAAGATGTTAAAATGTAAATATTAAGATGCATTTATTTCCAGGTGGAGGAGGATGAGTCTATTTAATAATGTAAGATATTACATTTTGTCAATTGCTATTGTGTCTCACAGATTTTTAATTCAGTTGTGCTGTGGTCTAAGAGTTGGGTTGCCACCCCCAAATTCCTCCACAAAAGAACCAAGGAGTATTCAGCTTTGCTGGCCACCTTCATTATATTCAACAGAATTATACTGCCCCAACATACACAAAATCTGATTATAGGCTCACAATAATGGCTTTCACTAGTCTCAGCAAATGGGGGTGGGGAATGACTAAACTTGAAGCTATTATATATTGGGCACATCACAAGAAGACAACACGGAATTCTTTATGTCTGCAATTAATGGCTTATTTTGGTCTTCAGCAAATGGGGGGGAAATTAGAAAGGACTAAACTGAGGCTATCATATTTTGAGCACATCATGAAAAGACAAGACTCACCAGAAAAGACAATAATGCTTGGGAAAGCTGAAGACAGCAGTAAAAGAGGAAAACTGAATAGGAGATGGATTGACTCAGTAAAGGAAGCTGTGGCCTTGAATTTGCAAGAGTTGAATGCAGCTGTTAAGAATAGCACTTTCTGGAGGCCACCAAGGCTACCTCAAGTCAAAGACAACTTGACAGCATATAATAAGAACAAATGAATGATGGACAGAACGATTGTTTTGTTGACTTCATAGTCTTAGGAACAAAAAGTGGGCTTGTTAAACAGAATGGGCATTTTGGAGCACTGTCTGTACTTCCCGCATTTCAATGACCTCTGACCTCATTGTTTACAATTCCTGATCACTGCAATCATTACCATATGTTGATACTCCAGTAACTAAGGAAAAATGTCATACATCTGACAGGGTCGACTACAGCCACAAGAGTGTGCACCAAAATAAATATGTTAGCCACTGAAGCACTGCAAGACACTGTTTTCACAGCAGTAGTTTAAAAGGGCTGGGCCTCTGGACGCTGCAAGAAGCTGAAATGGTTTCACTCACTTTGATTAATCTAAGCGGGTAGTTTAGAAAGTATATGAAAGTATCTCCAGACCTGTCTAACATCTCTAGGTTGAACTTTGACATTTCATTAAGTAGAAAGGCAATTTTTTTCCCAAACCAAAGATCAATCACAATTAAGAGCATTTCTTTTATGTTAAACCCACCATCCTTTTGAAAATCCAAGATGTATCATGCAAACTGTATAAAAATACCAAAGCCAGAGAGCAGGGGAAGAAAACAGAGGAAACGATGTTTGTTTCATAGAACACAATTTGCCAACTTGACTGTGAACCCACTAGGAATAAAATGTTGGAAAAGTAGCAAAGAAGAAGACAAGGAAATTCAGTGAAACTGCTTATCAAGTCCATTTATTTTTAAAGAATTTCTTGTTTTCACCTGCTGTGCTTCTCAAGTGTATTCACAGGATAAACTATGGGGAGCTGTGGAACTACAGAGAAGCACAAAAGTCTTGAAAGAACAGCACATGCTGTGGGTTTCCAACCCCTGACTTAGATCTCATCATGCCTGAACCCTTGAAGTCATGCTGAAAAATCAGTTCCAGATGGATGTTCCTCTGTATACGCTACATTTCCAAACACTGAAGCTGGGAAGGAAAGAAAGAGAGACTAACTCAGGAAATCAATCTGTCCATGCTACTGCTATGCAGAGACCCCTTAAAATTATTTTGTGATTTTTAACAAATGGCAATTGATCTTAAAAACTGGATAACACACAGCATGTGTGTGAGGTCCAAGATGAATACATGAGTCATGAATACCAACTCAGACTTTTGAAACACATCCACTAATTCAATAAGAATTTTTCTTATTAATCTTACATTTAAAATAAAGACATGGATCAGGAATTACTTCCCTGTTTCTCTGAAAAAACTAAACAGTTACTTTTAAGTTACTTAAACACCTAAATACTAGTAGCTACTGGCCTGTTACACAAAACACTCCTAGTCCACCTCACCGTTACCTCAATACCTAGAACAGAGCAAGAAGCAGCATGAGCCAGCACTTGAACCATGTGATATTCCTCCTCCACCTATTAGTGAGGCCACTATGAATCTGCTGCACAAAAGGAGGTCATCTCATATTAAGCCACAATCACAGTGTAATGATATCTTTGTTATTGGGAGCAGGAACTGATTACAAGTAACTAGTTCCGCATGCAGGTTCTATGCTGACAAGCCTGTCAAATGCATAGATTTTAGAGAAAACCCCAGAATGTGCAGTCTCACCGTGCTGCCCCCATTCCTTTCTTGTTTCCACATTAATTGTCTGTACAGATCTCCCCATAGGTCTTTCCATTAAGAAATGTTCCCCTACAGAACTCCATCTCATATGAAAGCATTACCCCGGCATACTTTCAGACAGAATTCATTTTAAGACAGTTTAATTCCTCTTGGGTTCAAAACAAGGTATTAGGAGATGAAGGATGTGAGCATTCCAGATCAGGTTTAGAAATTATATGCAAAAGATTCAAATAAAGGATGATGTTTCAAATACTGCAACATAAATGAGGAAGCCACCTATTTCAGCGTAGGCTGCCTTCACTGCAGGGTGGTTGTTAAGTATTACCGAGATCATTTGCTTTCAGCTCTTCGAAACTGAGAAACTAGACCAGAGTTATTGAATCAATCAGACTTACATTAGTATTGACTTAACAAGTCTCATTCATTCAAAAGGACTTTAGGTAAAGGTTCCCCTTGACATTTAGTCCAGTCGTGTCTGACTCTAGGGTGCGGTGCTCATCCCCGTTTCCAAACCGTAGAGCCAGCGTTTGTCCGAAGACAGTTTCCGTGGTCACGTGGCCAGCGCGACTAGACACGGAACGCCGTTACCTTTCCACTGAGGTGGTACCTATTTATCTACTCGCATTTGCATGCTTTCGAACTGCTAGGTTGGCAGGAGCTGGGACAAGCGACGGGAGCTCACTCCGTTGCGTGGAGTCGATCTTACGACTGCTGGTCTTCTGACCTTGCAGCACAGAGGCTTCTGCGGTTTAACCCGCAGCACCACCACGTCCCACTAAAAGGACTTTAGCCAGGACCAAATCTAATTATTAGTCCCAAATGTTAAGCCTTTGTCATTATTACATCTGTTGCTCCTGTAAGTACACCTGGGTTTTGCAACAATAACGGTAACTGTTTTTCCAGACTTTGTAATAAGCGCAATGTGCTAGAACATCTCATTTACCATATGTGGTGTTTCGTATGACATTTATCTAACAAGCCACGTTTGCAGCATCATGCCTTTGGTCTTCTATTTTCTCTATTGATTTGTGTTGCACTCTTTTGTTTTGTGCACTGTTCCTTACTCATCATGACAGCCCCCTGCCAGGCCTCTTGCATTTGTTATACACTATTGATGAGCAAGCCCTGGATCGTCTGTAACAGCCCGAAAAAATTTCATCCACAGCAAATAATCAATGGTATTGACGAAGGCAGCCAAATGTAATCATGCTAGTACAAAGCATTGTTCGTAGAGAAGGAACTGTGTTACCTGAAAAAAAAAAAAAAAAAAAAAAAACAGACTGCCAGTCAAGCCCTAGTGCTATTGATTCAACACACACACTGGGGACTTCCTCTGTTTCATCCCCTCTGCACACTCCCATGCGCTCCCTAAATCAACTCCAGAGCATCTCTCAGTCTGCTAAAATGGACTGGAGAGAGTGATGGAGCAGAAGGAGATACGAGCCCCATGTCTGTGGAATACTCTAGAGCAAGAGTAGGAAGGCATTTTCAGTGGGTTACTGAAAATGCCTTCCTGTGTCGTTTGCTAACCAATTTTTTTGTTAAAAAATAAATACTGGGAAGTGTTTGGGGGACCTTAGGGTACTAAGCGCCCCTCAAAACATGGCAATTCACCATCACCACATATAGTACACAAGGTGACTTTTAATTTAAAAATTAAAAAAAATGGGGTGTACGTGGGAGTGATGGAAGTCCACAGAACACACATTGCCTACTACTCCTAGAGAGAAGGATAGTTTTTGTTTGTTTTCAAAACTAAGCTTATTTAGCTAATATATTTTCTCTGCATGTGAAGCAGGGATGGGTAACTAATGGCCTTTCAAATATTTGGGGGCTACGTCACATCTGACCTTGCCAGTACAGCCATGGGGTTAAGGTGAATATCCCTTCAAAAAGGGGGTATTGCTTTTAAAATCAAGTGATTTCATAGAGCTTGATCCAGTCGTTTCTTCCAACTACAATGGACAAATTGAATCATTGATTGAAATTCCCTTGATTCCGTGGATTTTATTATTATTAATGAGCGATTACAGTTTCTGTTCCAAGGAATAACGAGGCTTCTTTTCCCAAAATGTCTGTACAAAATGAAAGTGCAAGGGAAAAAGATAAGGAGACAGTGCAGAAGCATAGACAATTACGGTGATTGATAGACTCCCCCCTCTTCCCTTCCCACAACATAACTGTGTAAAGGAGATATGCCACTAGCCCAATAACCACACAGCTGCTCTAGGCTTTTCCTTCTTTTAAGACCATGAAGGCACCCAGACCCCAAACTGCACTTTAAATTCATAGAAAACGTTTTCTCCAAAAGAAATTTGAATAAAAATATATCCTTGTCGATTGTGACCTTTAAAAATAAAAAAAGTCTGTAAAGGCAATTGCCATTATTTTAAAACCTATTCAGAAATAGAGTACTGTGAGGAACTTAAAGCAAACATTTTCTGTCTCGTGGACAAATTAAGTTAGTTTTTCAGAAAGATTTCTTTGGATGTGACACTCTATCAGTGCCCAAAAATGCTTTGGAAATAATTCAGGAAAAAAGGATTACATAAAATATTGTAGAGCAATCCCTTCATTTTCAGTCTTCTTAGCATTAGCACATTTTGCCAAATGCCCAGATTCTTACAGGAACTGCACCACGTTATCGGCATCTTCATCCATAACAACTATGGCCATGGATGACCTTGACAGTTGCCTTTGGGAAATGACAGATAATGCGTTTCCTTGGGCAGAAGCTAGAAGTCATATTAGATAAGGGGCAATTTCGGTTCAAAAGCTGTGGGGAATTTGACTCAGCCACATGTGTCATGTAGAAAGCCAGGTCTAATCTAAAGATGTGCATCAGTGCTGACACAGAACAGACTTAACAAATTATACTGAGTCTCAGAGAATTCTGTCTGGAGGCACCACAGCCAAGGCTGGTGGGGCTCAAAATAAACGTAGATTTGTCAGCTAAGACACAGAGATACTGATAATTCCAGCTGAAACACAGATTTATTAAAATGGCATAATCTCTGAATGAGACTGGACAAGTTTCCAGTTCTTTTGCTTCTGCTTCTTCAGGCAGAATACATCACATGCAGAAGCAGTGCAGTGCCAGACATGTGAAGTAGAGAGGCAAAATTATAATGCAGAAGGAATAGAAGGTAAAAGAACTTACAGAACAGTTAAACATACATCCCACTTGAACGATTTAACACCAAAGAAGCCTTGGAGGCCCATACTGGCTGAAACTGTGCTAAACATGAGGAATTGAACACGACAGAACAGTGAACTCTGGAGTTAAGACCAGAATGGAAGAAGTGAGCCTACAATAAATGTTGTAGAGTGCTCAGGCTGGCACCCAGTCATCACCCACAACACTCCACTCCATTCCTTTCCCTCTGATTTTTTACACACCTTAAACACTCAGACTGAAACCAACTAGAGTAGAGCCATTTAACCAGTGGGATGTTGACTTACCAAGCTCTCATGGATTCAGTAAGCTGACACTAGTTGAGATGAAGTATTGGCTCATGGCCACTTGGTGTGTTAAGTCATTACAGAGCTGAAACTTCCTAAAGCTTTAGGTTCCTCTAAGCCCGGGTAGTGCTATTTTAGCTGCATAAGAATTGGTAGGTAACTGACTATTCATATATATATCATATATTTCCAGGCAATTCTTCTGAACACCGAGAATAGACTAAATTGTCCTTACAGCTTCTGCAAGCTTCTTTGAAGTAATATTAATTTCAAACAAATACATTTTAATTCAATGCAATTTGGGGTACAAAATTTTAAGATACTATCATTTTATCTGGACCTGGAAGATCACATCTGATCAAGGCTGAGAATTTAGGAGCATAATCCTAGGTGTGTTTGCCTCCAGCCAAGGACAAAAAAGCTGTGCTACATGCTTCTTGGTTCTAGCATGCTCTGCCCCAAAATTTACTGCATAAACAGAGAGTGGGCCTTTTGTAGATAGAATAGCTGGACAGATTTTTATATTTGATAATGTTTTGTTTGAGAACATAGATACACCTTTTAACGTTTTTAAAAAGAAGTCATTACAAGCGAAGTTTCCTAAAAAAAAATAGCATGCACATTCAAAAGTACTGGAAGGTTTTGTAGAAAATTAGGCTGGTTGGATAGCTCAGTGAGTTACATCATTGGCTGCAGAGCAGGAGGTCAGTAGTTTAATTCCCCACTGCACTTCCCAGGAAAAGAGCCAACCTGCGTAACCTTGGGCAAGCCTTGCACAGCCACAAAGTGCCCCTAGAAGAAGAATTCTTATTCATATTCTTATTATTAAAGTCATATATAGCCTTACTTGTGCTACAATCTGCATACTCAATGTCATCTATTGCAGCTCCTCCTCCAAGATCTTTGGTTCGGATCCCTTCAAACAGGACTTCAAAATTTCTCAACTTCCCTAGGCGAACTTCTGCTTTCTTCCATTGGTCACCATAGTCCCCTGAATCACTCCACACTCTTAAAAGACTGCTCTCAGTCTGGTGATTTAAAAACAGAGAGGGAAAAATGCTTAGATGAAGTGGTAAAGCCCAGATATGATCAACTTGCAATTGATACACGGATGATTTGGTGATGGGAGAATATGAAAGAAATATTAGATTAAGCAGCCTTCTCCAGTCTGGTGCCTCCCAGATGTGATGAATTTTGAGTCTGACACCATACTTTCCACCAGCTTGGCCACATTGGCTGGGAAGGATGGGAGATGTAGTTCAGCACATTTGGAAGGAATCATGTTGGGGTTGTAATGGCTTACAATAACAAAAAAACAAAAACAGAAAAACACCTTAAAGGCTCTGAGTGACTCCACAGGATATGGTGATGAGTCTTTCCATGGTTCCTGAAATCGCAAGCCAAAGGAGATGAACTTGTACATTTACGGTGGGATACTGAATCTCACCCTTTGCAGAAGACACCAAATGCATGGGAAAATGAGCTGAGTCACTCAGAATATCCTCTGCTTTCACCTTGACATCACATCCAAACGAACCCTTAGGAGACAAAGTAAATCTGCAGGAAGGAAAAATAGCACAGGGCCCACAAAACACCCATGCCACTGTAGAATGGAAGCTGGAAATTGCTGATTTTGAAAACACTTTTCTTGCAAAATCTCCCAGCTTACAATAAGCTGAGATAACAGTGCAGGTTGATCTCTACCTAAGGACAATTGCAAATAGATGATTCGCCATGCTTATTTGGCAGTCTTAAAGTCATATGGGAACTGAACTTACCTGAATATTTGAATGATTTTGGATTGTTCTTCAGTGGAAACTAAACTTAACATAAACACCAACTTTCTTTCTTAGTCCATTTTAGATATCCAATAAAATAAGGTTCTGAGAGAGATTTAATAAATATTCAAATTTTCTTTGAAAAAGATCAGCAACCAATCCCATCAGGGGAAAAAAGAGCAACTGCTGAAACTTTTTCTCTCCTACAAGGGAACAAAGATAGCATCCCTTTTAAAAAAAAACAACAGCATTTGTAAACAAAACAAAACAAGACACCTTGTATTTTCCATTTAAAACTTTATTTCCATAGCATTTCCCCAAGAGATGGGTCAGACTTCCCACAGGAACAACATTACATAATGTACATCACGTAGCATCATTCCCACAGCCATGGGGGGCCCAGTCTCTAAAAAACACTGATGAGAAGCTGCCAGGAGATTTGTGGTCACAACCACATGGTTTTCTAGGGGATGAGGAGGAGTAAGTAGAATAAAATGTTAGATTTTTTTTTAGGGCTCTAAAGATAAAGTAACAAAAAAGAAATCTAACGTTCTCTTCTACTTGCTCCTCCTTCCCCCTCCTAGAAAACCTTGATCGTTTCTCAGAATTTCTTCATCTTCCCCTTTCAGAGTTATAAAGCTCCCTCCAGAGTGAGAGGAGATTTTTGGCACCCCAAAATAGAGGAGATATCTCTCTCTCTCTCTCTCTCTCTCTGTGTGTTCATGGTTATAAATGGGGCCATTGTACGTTCTCCAGTTTTACTAACCTTGACAAAACCATTCATATTCTTTCTTTCTTTCTTTCTTTCTTTCTTTCTTTCTTTCTTTCTTTCTTTCTTTCTTTGCACAGATAAAGGAGAACTTGAGTGTGTATGAAGAAGTATATACAGATGGTTATGCTGCTAAAATAAAAGTAAAAATTGCCACATATGTGACCCAATTTAAAAAATGCTGTGTCACTGATATCTTTCTGAGCTGCTATTTTTTTCTTCAATCCTGAAATCATACAAATGGCTAAATCAGCAAATATTTTTCACTGAAAGTTATACTATGGAATGCTGACAATAGCTTATACACCACCAGCAATTTAAGGTGCCACAAAGATGAAATGTGATATATTATGCAGTGTCTGGAAGCATTCTTTTTGTCTGAAGATGTGTTATTGATTTTGCTAACATTTCTTATACTGTATATTTAGGATCTTCACACTAGAAGCAGATCTGCTACAAAGAAAAAGAAAGTCTCTAACATCTTGGTGAAGTGCCATGCCATGAAGACTCCGAGGGTAAGTTTTATTTTGATACATCTGTGGGACTACAAGGAAACGATTCACCATGTCTGACTATGTTGAGACTCAGACATCCCCAGTTGTTTAGCAATGCAGTATGGAGCAATAAGCAGGTGGTACTAAGTCAGAGGTATTCCTGGTAAAACTGTGCTAGAGGCACAGATGTAACAAATTAGGAGGTAATACTGGAAGATTAAATAAGCAAATCATCTTTCTATTCCTTTTCCCATAGTCAACAGCCTGTCTGAACTAGGGAACATTCCTAACTCCAACCAAATGCAATGAAAGAGATGAATTCTCCAGTTTCAAACTAAAGGTTTTCATCGTTCCATCTCAAGAAAATGTTTTGTTAGCTTCTAATCCATCTCCTTCAAGCTTTGGCAAGTGAAAACATGCACTGTTCGGTGAATTCACAACCAGTCCAGGTGGGCCAATTCCACATATCATAAGTGGGTAGGTGACCTACACATATAGGCCATGCACACCAGACACTTCTTACGGGAGCTTAAATCCAAAAAAAGTAACCCTTCCCATTCTTAAAATCCAAATTCCATATGAAGACAATGACTGTATAACTTCGACTTTTTCCAAAAAGGCACAAAACTGTGCAAAATCTTTCAGGGTCACTGACCCATGGTATTACTTTAAAAAGGGTAGGAGGGACAGGGAAAGAGGAAGAAGCCAAAAGGCAGAAACAGAGTACATCTTGAAGTCTTTGGCCACTATCTTGTTAAATTTATCATGCATTGAGGTAAGCAATGGAGCTGCTTTGCCTGAGCCACATTCCCTGAGCTGCTTCTGCATTTTCCATTGAAGAGAATACTGTCTCACTTTGGTGAAGGAAGGAGGAAAAGTATATATTTTGTCCTTTCTTTCTTTCTTTCTTTCTTTCTTTCTTTCTTTCTTTCTTTCTTTCTTTCTTTCTTCTGATACATATATCCAAAGGTGGCCCTCTCCGGTGACCTACTGCTGGTGTTGAAATGCAGCAGAAATTAGCCACTCCCTAGTCTGAGAACAAATAAATGAATCAGCACAAATTCTTCTGACAGCTGAGGTGGGAAGAGAAGGATTGCCCACGGAGTGTGCCATGCAACCACCCAACTCTGTAACACTCATCAGGTGGAGAAGGAGAGGAAATGTGAGGGTCATAAGCGTGGTGCCTTTTACCTCACCACTACCCAGCTCTATAATGTAGCTACTACAAAGCTGTCCCTTCCTTAATGCTACCCATTCTATTTGTCCGTAGTCACACAATAACAAAGCTGTCATGGGTGTGAGCTTCAAGATGGTGTGCATGGCACTGTAGACCAAAAGCCAACAAAAGGAAATCGGCCTTGCCATCCTCTCCAACAGAAATCAGTTTGAGTAAATTGTCAACAAAGCATGTAAGATGGATAAGCTTCAAGGCAAACTTTTAGCTTTTGTACTCAGTTTTGCATCTGGGTACAAAGGCTATGCCTCCATGGTTATGTGTTGAGAATCCAGGCAGATAATTGCATCTAATCCTTTAGTCGTCTCTGCACATACATACAGTCTGCCCTTGAAGTCTCTTTGGTGTGAGAAAACATTCCAAAACTTTATTAATAAGGAGTGTCTGATTAATTTTGCAAAACTAGACTAGAGCTAGTCATTGATGGGGGAATTAGGTAGATGTTTAATTGAAGTGGGCAATAATAATGGAAAATTATAATGGAAAATAGATCCATTTAAGTATTTACTGATAATAAAGTGAATTAGATGTATCTAGTACTGATGCATTGATGACATTAATCCCACTGACACATTTATAGATAGCCTTGTCTGTTCTACAAGGAATGATCTTATTGGAATCTATGGATTCAGTCAAACACTAAGGGCATCTGGATTAGAAACACACATGATAACTTATGCAGACTGTGAAAGGGGCCCATCAATATCCTCCTGCACAGCTCTTGCTGCTACAAAATTTATAAATACTTAATAAAACATCAAATACAGAGAACACTTTAGAACATAAATATACCACTGCTCTTAACTGTAATTCTGTTTGAAAGAGCTCAACAGAACTGTGTTGTATAAAAAAAAAAACTGCCCACTTTAATGATCATCACCATCTTTGTTTATTTTTGGCACAGTGGGGGGTCTTTGAGGGCCTGGGTACATATATCTATGTAATTGCAGATCTTAGCAGTCACTCATAGGATATGTGTGTCCTACATTCATCATTCTAAAAGATCATGATTCGCACTGAGTGTTTTTGACCAGGCTAACCACCTGTTGCTGGGTAAAGCTGTACGCATCCAAAACATCAATACAGAGAACACTGAAAGTCCTATATGGACTGGGATGGAGTGAATGGCAGAATTCCTCCATGTTCTAAGCCATCTTCCTAAGGCAGAGATAGATGGATCTGGCTGTTTAAGGCAGTAGTTCTTCTTTGTGGGGCTTCCAATCAATGAGTGGATACACTATACCAGTTCTAGAGATCCACTCTCAGGGCCTTTCAGGGCAATCAAGGGTTTTGGATCCATCAGATCAAAATCACTTGTGACTTTTCCCTGTTTCACCCCTGTTTGACTTACTGGCCTCAGTACTAACCTGTCCAAATACAAAAATCATGTTGTATCTCTGTTAGAAATGCTAAAACGGGAAATGGTGGCATAGCCCTTCTCAAACTTGCACCATTATTTTTAATAGAAACAAAGATTTCTATTTATAAGAGTACATGAAGGTGATTTTTTAAAAAGAAAACCCAATAGAACTCTAACCAGAATATAAAAGCTATAGATCATACTCTCTATCTTCACTATGAAATCAATAACCTGAAGACAGACTTGACATATTGACATAAATTTTCTTTGCTTCCCTGTCAGTATAGCAGGAGAATGATTTTTCACGGGTTTCAGCTGTCTTTCATGGCCTGCCCAAAATGGGTGTCCTTCAGAAGCGTTGGGCTACATATCCCATCATCTTCACAGAGAATAAGCATGTTGTCTAAGAATGGAATAGTCCAATACCACTGAAAAGCATAAGACTGGGGAAGGCTGCTGTACGCCAACTGGCACATTGAAAGAAAAAGCAGTGGAAAATAGTCTTTTTCTTTTGGTTCTCTTGGTCTCTCCCCAGATAAACAAGATATAAAGTACAGGATTACTCTTATCCTTTTGTTAATGAAGTCTGAACTCCCACGAATTATTTATTGCGATTACCAAATCCAGTATGCATTTCTTTCCAAGTATAAGGAGGTCATGTCAGCTTGTGTAGTAAGATTTCTTCATTCCCCCCACAATCCTTTGTTTATGCTTTTCTTCTCAAAGCCCCAAAGAATGCAGATTTTAAAAAAATGAAAAATGAAATGTAAGATACATTTTGTTGCAGCCCACTCTACTGCATCTTCCATCTAGTGTAGACTGAGCAGGTTCCTGTCCACTGGAGGATCTGAAAACCATGAAGGTTGAAATCCCAGTTTTAAACCATTTACCATCCCTTCCCTGACCCACAGTTCAAGCTATCCTAAGAATAAGAGATGCTACAATGGATCATAGAGCCACCAACAGTGTCTCATCTTTTCTTTTTGCCTGTTTTGAATGCTAGCTAAGGATAGCATTGTGCTTATGTTGACACAGAATCTTTTAGTCTATGGGAGCTCACCATACAGTACATATGCTATTCCCTGTGGTGCCCCAATCTAATCTCACTGTGAGCCATGGACAAAGTAATGAATTATAGAACTCTCTAGGCTAAGATTCATTAACTCAAGCAAGTTGATGGCAAATAACAACTACACATAATGAACCATGGATATCACATCAAACATATTTGTCCCTTTATTGGAATGCTCCACCTCATGGATATTTTTGTTCACCTATAATGCTAAGAGTTGGCCTGGTTTTTTTCCTGCCTCATAATGCTATGGGCACTGCAATAACATAACGGCTTGGATGTGTTCATAACATTACACCTTGCATGTTTTAACCTTTGCTGCACCTGGCTTAATGTATCACCTGAAAGGGACTGCTAGAAGACCTGTATAGATGTATATCTCTGACAGTTTTGTTTCAACAGCAAAAGGTACAAAATTGTGAGAGCCAAAAGATTACATGCAAATTCTGAAGCTTGTTCTCATATACTCCCAAGTCTTGAGCATATTGTAACATATGAGACAAAAAGTAGGTTTATAGATGAAAGCCACCTGGCTAAACAGGTGTGAAGAATTGTAAGCACTCAGAAGTTGGAAGTGAGTTGAAATTGGGTGAAACTTCTGGATAGCTCAGTGGTTTGTTGCAACACTGCAGTGGTTTATTGTAACAATGAAAAGACTTACAGCTTGATACCCAGATGAATTTTGATATGACAGGGGATGGATGTCTGGTTTCATTCTGGAATTAACCCCAAACTGGGAAAAATACCAGCTGTGATGAACACAGGCTTCTGTTTTTTCTCTAAAGGTTTATAAAGTTCCGTAGGGCTCTTATAGAGTGTATTTACACATCAGATCCCTACATTAACAATCCTGACAGTATCAGGTTATGAACCTTTTTATCCTTCTATGTGGTGTGTGAATTTTGGTGCATAGTTTTCTAAATAATGCATTTTTGGTATAGATTTCCTCCTAATGTATGCATTTAGTATACATTTTCCCTATCAATTAAGGCATGTTTTTCAGACACATGCATTTCATGTGCATTTTTCAAATTCACATTTTTTCTTTGCCAAACCTTGGAAATGGGCAGACTTAGTGGCCATTTTCTTCCATTGCCAGTCCTGAAGTGTGTGAAATGGTTATTTTCACACAGAAATTAGGTCCCAAAGCTCATTATGTATTTTTTTGACATTCTATCCATGGTGACAGTTTGTACATTTAAAGGACACATTGAGTAGAATTTAACCATTCAATACAAGAACCTAAACTACTCTGGCAGAAATTCTGTTGCTTAGCGTAGTAAGTTGCACTAAAGTAGACTCACTGAATCAGTGAGAATTTGTTAAATTAACTTCCGGTAAGTCCCACTGATTCAAATGGGCCTTTTCTAGTTGGAATGTACTACACTAAAGTAAGTAACAATTCCACTCGGTCTTAGAGGAGCAATAACCAATGGAGAAAGAAAGTCAGCAACTGGAAGTGCCTTGGCTATAACTATAATTATATAATTATAACTATATACTATATAAAAACTATAACTATATAATTGTTATAGCCAAGGCATGGCAGCAAGCCCCTCTTCCCACCCCCATGAGCATCCATGGTCTTCCAGTTTTCAAGCAGTCAGTTTGAAACTGCATTAGTTATGGATTATCATCTGTTAATGTAACGTATATTCCAAAGTGGAATGTAATACTCCCTCTTGTGGCATTGGATGAAATATTCCAGTCATTCTTATAATGCTTATTTTCACATCATATGAAAAGTTTACTAACTTTACAAACTTTTTGCTTCAGGCTGCAATCTGAGGTGATGTTTGCCTGGAAATAAATTCCCTCAAGCATAGTGGGAACTACCTCTGAAGAAATACATACAGTTTGCCCTGCACATTTTGCATTATTTATAATTGGTAGTATACCCCAACTACCACGTTCCTTTATTTTTTTAACCCCAATTATCTTAATCCAGATGCTCTCATTCTCCTGTATTTCTGTATAAGAGTATATGTTTTTGACATATACTGCTCATCCTGCTGTATTTCTGTATAGGATTATGTATTTTTGACATAAAAAACCAGCAAAATGTGCTGCTTATATACCACCCCATAGCGCTTAAAGCACTCTCTATGTGGTTTACAAGTTACTTATTCAGGTTACACATTGCTACTTGGGATTGAACTCCGGTTGTGAGCAATTTTGGCTGCAGTACAACAGTTTAACCTCTGCACCACAAGGTTCCACGAGGCTCCTATACTGCAACTCCAACAACCCTTTTATTATTTCTGTTCTTTTTGAAATATTTATATCCTTCAGGTGCTGTATTCCAGTCATGGGAATCTTCCCACCAAGTTTCAGTTATCCCTATCAAGTCGTATTTACCCTCCAGAAATAAGATTTCCAGTTCTTCTTATCTGTTTCCCATACTCCTGGCATTCATACATAGGCACCGGAGATTGTGTGATGTGTGGCCTGCTTTCCTTCATAAGTTTTTATAAACACTTTTTATAGTGTCCCATTAGAGCTGCTTACTCTTTTCCTCTTATGGTTCCTCTTATAAGTCTTCATCTGTCTTTATCTCCAAGCTTGCAATCTCACTCCCTGTTTCAATTCAGTTTAAAGCCCTCCTGAGGTAGTTCTTCATGCTGTGGCCGAACACATCCTTCCCAGTCCTTGTGAGGTGCAACCCATCACTTGCCAGCAGTCCATCTTCCAGGAAGCAAAGCCAAATCCCAAATCCAAATCCTTCACACCAGCACTATCTTCATAGCAAGTTCTTCACCTGGAATAGTTTCTTTTCTCTTGCTATTTTGAGTATTGGTTGGATGGATGAAAAGACTATCTGGGCCCCAAAATCTTTGAGCTTTGAGCTTCCTTCCCAGAGCTTCAAAATCTAATGTAATTTCTTCACAGTTCCTCTTTGCTTTGTCATTTATTGCCACATGGATGAGAAGAAAGGGATATGCATCCATTGGTCTTATGAGTGATGGCAATCCTTCTGCCACATCTCTGATCTATCCTCCAGGAGTAGACCTGGTGGATCCATGGATCTTTCCAGCATATTTTGGTTTCAATCCTAAACCAATAATCTGTCCAATCAGTGACTGCCTATGGTACTGGAGGTGATATATAGCCATCCTGATAAGTACCCATTGATCAGTCCTGTGTAAATATGTACAAATCCTTCACCTAATTTGTTATGACCTAAGCAGCAAGTTACACACACACACACACACACACACACACACACACACACACACACCCCTCTCAAACATGACAATCCGCACCTAGAGTTCCCACATGGATGTATCTTCTGTGACCAGAATTTGTCAGATGTGAAGTCTCCCATCCCATTTTGCAGCTTGTCAGCATAGCTCTCCTGTAGCCCTCCTGATTTTCAGCAGGCATGGATGGCTACAGAAGAATTACCTTAATAAGCTGTAAACAAAGACTGACTGGCAATTTCTTCTCTCTCTCTCTCTCTCTCTCTCTCTCTTTCTCATTTTGTTTTGGTATCTAGGTACTCTAGAACAACTGCACTGGCACAAAGTCTTTGAAAAGAAAAGCCCCTCTGGTATTTTAATCCTGACCCCCAACCACCATCACACCAACCACCAACACTCTTGCACACACTTTTTTGCATCAATTCAAGAGATCACGTCATCTTAACTTATGTGAATGGATCCACTGCCAGAAAAAAAAAGGAGAAGCCCCAACAGAGGAGGAAAAATCTACAGATTGGGGAGGGAAGCCTGAGCTGATTTGCATCGGCTTTATGTCATGTGGTCAATGGGGGGGAAATGAACCAGGCTGTCCAAATCCGATAGCATTTGCCACATTATATGCTAATGTAGTCACACTCTTAAGCTAATTTAGAAAAAAAAACCTTAGCATTTATCATTTTTAATGGTTTTTGGTCAAGCTATCAGACAAAAGACAAAGGTAAAATGTGGTGCTTTTATTTGAAAAATGTGTGTATGTTAAGGAGGAGGGGATTCCTGTGGAAAATTGACAGGTTGCAAGCAGAAACATAGAGGGCAGGAGGAATGGAATAACAGCCAAGTATTGGATGAAAGACAGAGATTGCTTCAATTTTTCGAAGAGTCTTTTTTTCTTAAGGGCTGTTAGTTCGAGAATACTGCCACATGTATCACTTTTCTCGTGATATTTGAACATGACTAGCATGCTGAACTTTATTACTCTCTTTGCATTACGTGAGCTTAGTAGATTATACACGGTGCTGATTTTTCCCCAAAATAGAATACCGTGTCAAAGCTGAGATGAGTTATTGCCAGTAATTCTTTCATAAAGTGCTACTGAACTGTCTATACTGAATTGTTATCAGTCCTCATGAATGACAGCATGCCGAGGGACAAGCATCCTCATTCATAACTCATCCCCATTCATAACTCAAAGGAAGGTTAACTCTTCTGACCTTACTGTCTTCTTTCATTTTTCTTCTTGTCAAGAACATCCCAACAGCATCATTTGATTTCCCTTTTAAATCCTTCTTCTTAGTGAAACCATCTGGGATTTTTAAAATATACTCTATAGGGTTTCTGAAAGTTTTAGTGTCATGAAGAATAAAACTAAAGAAGAAAACAAAGATAGTCCATGTATGCTTCTCACTATGGAACATTAACAGGGAGTCATTCTTGCTCCCTGGGATCCTGAGATAGACGAATTTAGGATTACCATATACAGTTTACTCTCTTCTTCAAATTACTGCTAAATCCATATTTCAAATAAAGATCAGTTCAGCTCTTCGGACGTCATCACTAGGTGAAATAATGTTTTCCATATTTGTTTATATTTGTCAATGGTGCAAGCAGGGCAGAAGGGCTTATAGTAGCTGCAGAGCTAGCATCTGCTTTATTTTTTTTTTCTCCAGCCACCAGAAGAAAGCCCCCAGCAGTCACTGGGAAGGGAGTAAGTGAGGGACTTTCAAAAATCAATGGAAGCTCTCCTTTTTAAAAAATCCTTCCTTAAAAGGGCAATGCAGGGATGCACTTTTCTCTACACTGTCTCTGCACTCACTTCTCTCCTTCCCTGGATCTGAAATTAGTGATGCTGCAACCATAAATCTTTGATGATTTAATCAATGACTTTGTTGCAGGAAAGGCATGGAATGTTCATTGCTCAAGTAAACAGCACTGTCTCCTTCATTTTCCTGAGCTCTTTCCCCACTTCTAACCATGACACATGAATGCCAAATTTAACATGAGTGATCCATGGGTGTGGCACTTTGCTCAACCCTATGGCAGCCTCAGAAGTGCACAAACACCCTGATTCAGTTCATTTTTACACACTTGTCTGAAGACAGTGCACATGCTGATACCAAACTATCTCACAGGGCTGCTATAAATATTACAAAAGCATAACATATGTGAAGTACTTTGCACTTTTGAAAGTGTGAAATAAATGTTGCTAGAGCAAAAGCAACTACTGAATTATACCTTAGAGTATTTATTTATAGCTCTCTTCACAGTGCCTTGCGTATCCCAATAGCTTTAATGGATGGAATCTTTGCTCTAACTTTATTTCTGGGATTAGCTGACCAATATTTCATATTGGGCATTTTAATTATTAGCATTATCACAGAATTCTTACCCCTCAAAATGCTGTCATAGTTCAGCTCTAGCAATTACTTATATCTTTCTACAGGTTGCTGTATTTTTTAAAAGTTCAGGGTCTGTATGGGGTACTTTTAACAGTCCTGAGCTAGCATTTATACAAATGAGCAGAATAAATTTATAGCACATTTTAGGTGATATAAAAATCTCCAATTCCTGTAGCGAGAGCCTCATTAATTCTAACCTTCCATTGAGCACTGCAAAATTTCAAATGTGGTGGTGCTCTAGCTAAAGCTTAGACATAGTGGGGAGCATTTAACACTTCTCCCTCACCTGAGTTCTACTCCTTTCCAGAGCAAAAGTAAGGGCCCAAATCTTAGCACAACATGACCCCATGTGTTCCCTGTGAATCTAAGACTGTGATTAACTCTAAAACTTCTAAAATATTGTGCTCTGATTGACATACAAGTCCTGGTTCAACTATGAGGATTCACCAAGCATGCCGAACATCTAAACAGAGGTGAGGGGGGAATGTGACACATGTGAACCACAGGCAGCCCTTCCCCAAAGGCCAAGCGTACCACTGCATCCACCTGTCAAAGCCATGAAAATATTTTTAATCTGCTTTTTTTAAACTGAGAAAGACCCCTTGACTTCCAAGGCACTGGAGGCAATTTCACTAGTTCGGGGGGCCCTTTGAGCATTTTAGGCATAAAAGGGGCTGTTGTCATCACCTCAAAGAGGCAGCCTCCAGCAAGGACAAACCCAATGAACTTGACCCTCCAGATTGAGAGAATGGAAGAGTTGCCTGTCTCTGCAGAACCTGGGCTTCAGTGAACCATGACTCTGAGCCTATGGATATTGAGGACTCAGGTGATCAGCCTGAGGTGGAGGAGAAGGTGGGACCACCCACCCAACCCTCAGGAGCAAAGGAGGCTGAAAAAAATGAGCTTGGCTTGAGGCCTCAAAGCAAAATGCTTGGCTGCAGGGGAGATATCTTTGTGAATCAATGCTGTCTTCACGAACAGGCTCTTCCTCTCAGGGAGACCCAGGGGCCAAACCCTTTGCTTGAGTTCTTCCCCCTTGCTGCCTCAATACCTGCAGTTTTGTGGAGTTCCAGCAGTACAGATATAAAACAGCCTTCACTTGGAACTGCAAACTTCTGAAAGCAACTTCTCTGATAGTACCTTGCTTTGTTTCTGTATCTTTTGTTCTAGACTGCCTGGCCCTGCTTGGCTCTTTAGACTATGGTCTGGTCCCCTTGTTTGCCTGCAGTAGCTATTCTTCCCACCTCACCCTTTCCTTGATCTGGGACTTTCTTGGATAAGATTGCTTTGTCTGGTATAGATTATGACAGTTTTTTCTCAAAACCAGACGTTACTTAAGGAAGTGGCTACGGGTGTGACTGATATCTATAGGTTTTGCAAGCTACAACCTCTATATATTTCCCACACCTGATCTAAACCTATCCCAATATAAATGCAATTTCCAGAAAAGTTATGGGATGGAATCAGCCCTGATAGCTGAGCTTCACTGCCAGAGAAACAGAAAGAATTGGTCTTGTAGTGGTTATTCATTCTCTCAAAAGCTTTTGATACCATTGACCATCGGGCCTTATTTTGCTCTGACTCGGCTCACTAGTCTTGTTGTGAACTGCCTCAAGGTAGCTTCTTATCTTTTATCTATCTATCTATCTATCTAATTTGGGGGCAAACTGGGTTTTCAATAGTTATTTTTCATGAACCTGTCTACAATTTATTGCCCAATCTGCTTGCTTACTTGCTTGGTTGCTCATTCATTCATTCATTCATTCATTCATTCATTCATTCATTCATTCATTCATTCATGTTTTATACCACCCATCTGGCAAATTGCTACTCGGGGTGGTGTACAACAAGAATAAAATGTACAAGAAGACTAAAAATAATTTTAGGTGATTGAAACAGTCCCTCTGATGAGTTACACTAAGGATCACAAATGCTTCTTCCTGGCTCACTAATGGGGACTGCTATATACTTGAACAAGACTTCCCTGCACATCACACATGATCTGTTCTGCCTCAGCCTGTTTTGATTTTAATGCATTCTCTGCTCTCAAGATCATTAGATTTCTTGGAACCTTTCACCTTCTAATTCCTGTGGCTTGATGATTCTTGAGGATTAGACCAACTGCAGTAGAAAGTATTAACACAGAAAGTATTTCTGCACAGCAGAAATAAAACTATGCTTGCAGCTCTGAAATAAAGCAAGCAGCAAGTCCCACAAGGACTAGACTGAGGTAGGTATTATTTAACTTTGTTCTTAATTGATCTAGAGTCAAGGCAACAGTGAAGCCATCCAGAGAATATCAAATTATTCAAAATGGTGAAACTCCAATTAAACTATGGAGAAGTTCAACAAGGAACTTTTCAAAGAAAGTTGAAAGGACAAAAAGCAAAGAGAAAGAAAGATTAAATTTACTGTACATATAATTGAGATGCAATATCAGAGGTAATATGACTCTGTATTATCAGTTGCTGGGAATGAGAAGTGGGAGGGTGCTAATTTCCATGGACATCTGTGTGACCACAGTGCAGACTAGATTCAGCATGGTTTTTCCTGCAGTCTTATGCTAATATTTATACAAAGCTGTTAAATTGTTCTATAGAACCAGTTTATGAGCTTCTGAACAAAACTAAAGCAGCAAAATTAAGGACACTTCGTAAATACATATTGATAGCACACAGCCCAACCAATATGAATTCTGTCTTGAGAAATTCAATGTAGCACAGACTTCAACCAAACATCTGTCAGGTCATAAATCCTTGACAGCTACTGAAATCCATAGTAACTCCTTCCCATCAGGGAAGCAAAGCTGTAGAAGCTCCAGTGGGTGGTGCTTCTACAGAGCTATGGCTTCAATACACAAAGCCAGCAGCACCAATCAAGCTCTGCGAGAGATGGTTGTGGGAGTTGAGTATGTTTATCCCAGAGAAGTGGAGAGGTGATATGATAACCATATGTTTGAAGGCCTGTCACATGGAAGATGAAGCAAGATTGTTTTCTGATGTTTTGGAGGGCAGGCCCCAAACAGATGGATTCAAATTATAAGGCTATAAGACTTATAAGACTGTGACTGTTCACAGTCACAACTACAGCTAGAAGAAAGGAGATTTTCATTAAGCATTAGGGAGAACTTCCTGGAAGTACGATGTTTGACTGCAGAACAGACCACATTGGAAGATGGTGGACTCTTCCTGGTTGCAGGTTTTTTTTTTTAGAGAGAGAGAGTTTGGAGAGCCATCTAGCAAGGATGTTTTAGCACAGATATTGATTCCTGTAACAGCAGGGTATTGGAGTAGGTCATCCTTGGGTCCCTTGATATTCTAAAGCTCTAAGATTCCATAAGACGTCTGAGACATCTGTCTAGAGGAAATCAGACATATGACCAGAAGGACCTAAAAATCTGAATTCTGAGTTTCATGAGTTCAGTGGCAAAGGCTGAATTGGACATTGTGCTGTATTCCTTCCACCCCCCAACCCCCCAGTTTGTATGCACAGCTCTTACGATCAATAATCTGCTCATATAGTTAGTTAGTTATAGGTTGTCAAGTGGGGACCGACTTACAACAACCCTAATAGGACTTTCAAGGTAAGTGAGATATTCAAGGAGCGGTTTTACTATTTCCACACCCCCAGGGATGTTCCATGGCCAATTGGGAATTTGAACCTTGGTCTCCAGAGTCCTAGTCCATGACAATTCAGAGTGATGAGAGGTCAATTAGCAAATGGGCATAGTTAATAACTCATTTTTAAGAACTGGCATCCCAGGATTTGGGGAATAAGATATCCATCACCAAGTCAGTAGATTGCTATGAGAACACAATATTACACTGGTGCTGTACCAATGTTCTCCCAACACGGCAAGTACATGAATATTTAACAGTTCCTGCAAACAATGGAATGTAGTTCCAGAAATAATAGTGAAAAACCAAGGGTTAACTTTACCATATATGCTGCTTGACATACATTCAAACATTGTCTTTTTATCCCTTGAAATATAAAAGCAAAATTCTGCAGAGGATTCACCAGATAGTTAAAGCTGGATGGCTAATTTAATTGAAAGGGGTCAAAAATACAATTAGAGATAATTTCTCAGTAGGTAACAAATGATGTTACTTATTCTTCATGTCAGCACTTAACATCTTTTTATACCAAGTGGGTCTTGACCCCTGGAAAGCAGCAGTATCTTAGCAGGCCACAGAGCAGGGAAGAGAACAGACTGTCCTTCAAGCATGATTTCATTATTTTAGTAAGAATAAAAGCATGATGTTTAAGTGATAAACAGATAGGAGCTTTGTTTCAGCTCTGTGCTCAGTTTGGGCATTTTTCCTTATACTGTGCTGAGTATATACCTAGTCTGATACTGAATACTATGAAAAGTACACAGGAGTTGGTCATGTCTTCAGACATTGTGTCATTTACGCAATTCTGAAGCAATTGCAAAGTGTAGCAAAGAGTCACTTTTCAGCCTTCCCTTAGGGGGTCCACCATCACAACAGATCCTTTGTATTCCATTTGGCATTCATGGAGTTAAAAAGACAGTCAGCAATTGAATTGAAGAAAGGGAAAATATGAAGAAATACAGCAGACCTGAGTTGCTAAGCTGCTGAAGGAGAAGCCATGTCATAGTGGAAACCTCCCCACCCCACCTCAAGCCTAAGAGGAATGCACTAGGGAGGGCTCAGTCTGAGGTTACTGTGTGGTGTCTCTCTCTCTCTCTCTTCTTACAGCCACATGGTCAGCCATTTCACAAAGCTGCATGACAAAGACCTCCATCATTGGTAGGACAGCCCTGTTGCATTCTGGAATATTCTTCCTTTTCTTTGTTCTCTCAGCTCAGTTTACTACACTTTGCTGAAATATTAGGATTGAATGTGTGTGTGACTGTGGAAGGATAATTGGTGTGCAGTTTTTTAGTAAACAGATCGCACAATTAGGATGCTGTTATTAATTCATACAGTTGCGATCCGTTGGGACAACTTGATTGCACAGACAGTAACAAAAAGCCTGGGAAATAACAAAATTTTCACTTCAGGCTGGAAAGAGAATAAAGTGGATAAGCATCTTTAGGGAAAGTTTCCAGAGCCCATGGGGGTGAGGGGAGAAGTCTTCTCACAAGCTATTTTTATAAACAGTGTAAAACCAAAGAAAACAAAACACTTATCAAGATATTAAAGTGAAATCTAAAATCCATGGGAGGCCTTGGAAGATGGAAAGGTTTTTGCTTGATACTCAAATGAGGACAGAGTAAGTGCCAAGTCAAACTCTTAGAGTGAGTGTGTGTTAAATCAGAATAGTACATCTAAAAATAGTGCACTGTTTACTACCTGGCCATGACCATAGTGGATATCTGCTAGCAATTTATAATGATTTTGTTATTTCTTCTTACCTTGAAACATCAAAATTCATGTGACTTAAGAACTAGTCCCCCAATATCACTTGCTTATCATCTAGTCATACAGATTTTTCGTCTGGTATAGCCATCACATGTGATATCATCATTTCTCTATGTGGTAATGGTGACAACATTAATTTGGCTTCCTCAAAATCATGGTATTAACCTATAGCATTATATATATTTAAAGAAAAACCCACTTTAGGCTCTCCCACTGTAAAGATTTTCTCAGGGAAGAATTACAAACCTTTCAGCTTAATCACAGCTTCCTTGTTCAATAGAAAGAGTCATGATAAAGCCTGTTCAGCTGAATGCAAATACAAAATTTTCATGCTGAAAATTCCAAGATCAACTGCAGCTGATGGGCCATCAGACTCTTTCTGTTTCTGAGGTTGCAGAGAGTTGAGATAGCTGTACACCAGTCTGAAAAAATCTGATTAATGTTGAACTGTGTTACTTGAAAAATTAGCATGTGCCTGACAAGGAAGGCCATTCTTAAAATGGGGCAATGGTCCACTCTTTCTATTGCTTTTTAGGACAAGGTTGTGCTTCTAAGCTGAGAAGGGACCAAAGAAGCAGAGGGAAGCTGTGAAAACGGCATAGATCCGGTCACACAAATCAGGCATGCACTGGCTTGGGTGAGGCCTAGGGTACAACAGCATGGTCACAGCCTGCAGACCATGCTGTGTTATAGTTCTGAACTACACCTCACAGAACTCTGCAGCCATGTTGGCTGGAGGATTCTGGGAGTTTTATTACAAGAAAGTAACTTTCTGAAGTTCTGAGTGACAGCCCCATCATGTTAGCAATGCAGCTCCTTTCCAGTGCCAGAAACAATGGTAGGCTCACTGGACTGGACCAAGATAAATTCTTATTCTAGTTAATTAGGGCTGTTTCATTTAGGCAACTTGTTTTCTTCTATGGAACACCTTTCTATTTTAAAAAAATACATGAAGGCATAGATTTTTTTTGGACCTAAAAAGTATGCAAGTGACTGTTTCCCCCTGCACCTTCTGGTTCACCTATTGTTGGTGTCTTTGTCTCCAGAATGGTGCCTGCTCTATCATAATTTATCTTTCCTAGCAGCCATGACGTACTGAACATTGCAGCAGCTTGTCTTTGACGAACAGCCTTTGTTTGCATTTCTCCATTTTTTCCTAGCTTTCTAGTAAATTAATGTCAGTACCAGAGTTATGAATCTTTCATTGCAAACATTCCCCATTTCAAATATAGAAAAAGCAAGCTAGAGGAGCCTTTGCATCATGGATGGAGCTTGATGCAAAGTGGCATGTCAAAGGCAGAACTGGTAGGTGTCATGAACCAGGAAGCAAAACAAGCACGTTTCGTGGATTCAGGGAACAGAACAGGAGGAACTAGACCCAGAAAGTCTCGGTTGTCACAACTTGACCAGTATTAACTATGGGAGAAGGGAGCTAGGAGACAGCACAGTCTTCTTTCCTACAAGGACCAAGGAAGTTGATTTGCCTTTTTCCTCCAATTTCTCTTCAAAACCTTTGACAGTTCACAGGCAAGTGGGGGCTCTTGGCCACTACACACTTCTGGCTCTCTAGCACCAAGAGATCATGCCCCCCCCCCCAAGAAACAGAACATAGCCTCTTTGAATATCAACAGTGTCTGGGGGGGGGGGGAGGCTGGAGCTAGGAACTAGAAACCTGATCAGCAAGGTTCCTTAAGACTTCCATTAGTTCCATGTCCTGGATAGAGAGGAACACCTTAGTTTTGCTATTTTAAATGTACCTTGTTCCACTATGAGCTGTCCATGGTCCTGCTTCTCTACCTAGACTCTTCCAAAGTTTTACTGTTCCTCTCTTGTGTGACCTGTAGCTAATACACTACAGTAGATCAGGAAACACTATGATAGGGCACAGCCTGACAGGTCTGGAATAGTCATGGTTGAACTTAGTTTCTAATCTCCTTTCTTCTTCCAACTGTTTACCTGAACTACTTCTCTTGCTCCTTCATATACTGAGATCTCGCATCAGTGCATACCATAGTTGGGAAAGAGATCATATTTTCAACGTTCACTAACATTTGCTCTTTGGAACTGGCTCTCAAATTTTCAATAATGCTTCAAAACATGATGGTGGGAAACTTGACTTTATCAGAATATCACTCATTTTAATTGTTTTGTGTTCTAAAGAGAATGGTATTTCAATTTCTTGGATGTTATGAGGCCTCAATAAGACTAACAGCTATTGTGACCATATGTGCTTAGGGCAAATGTTCTCATGTGTAGAGCTTTAGGATGTGACTGGAATACCTCAGCTGCATTTCACTATTAATGTAGACCTTATATGTCTCATAAACACACAGTCTGGAACTTTGTGTTCTCCCTTGCCCCAACAACAATCCAGGAACTACCTTCTTCTCTGACAGTTCTGAAGCAGAAATACCATGACAAATTGCAATTTATCAGTAATTTCGGCAACATAAAATGTTGCTGAGAAAGGTAATCTGTTTGACTGAGAAACTGCCAATTTTCTTTTGTGGCAAAACAGCTCCCTTTGCAACCTCAAAGTAATTAGATGCACCTCAGTCGCGCAACGGTAGCAACCAAGAACAGCATTTGCTCTGCAAATATATTCAATGGGTTCTGCATTAAACTAGCAAATGAAGCATTTTATGTAAAATGCTGAAAAGAGAAGGATGCAGTACCTTTTCTTTCTAATGGAATACAACAGAGTGAGACAATCCCAATTGTACATGTCAGCAAGTCAGCGCTTTCAGGAAAGCTAGACAGAACGAAAGCGCTGCTTGATATGATGTTTGAGAAGCTGAACTTATGAGTGAAAGCCCTGAGTTCTACTCCCCCTGAGGCACAGCACATAGTTTTCAAAAAAAAGTTCTTTTATTATTTATTTTGTGTGCCTTGTTAAAACATTTTTAGGTTTCTCAGCCAAGGAAGACCTCCTCTGAGGTTCTGAATAGCCACCAATAATTAAAAATACAATACTAAGGCAGGCCCCTTCACAGATTGCTGCCTTGTCGTGGCGAAGGGGCTTGAATAATTCAGAGAAGCTATGGGCTATGCCGTGCAGGGACACCCAAGACGGACAGGTCATAGTGGAGAGTTCTGACTAAACACGATCCACCTGGAGCAGGAACTGGCAAGCCACTCCAGTATCTTTGCCAAGAAAACTCCATGAACAGAAACAAAAGGCTAAAAGATATGACGCTGGAAGATGAGCCCCTCAGGTTGGAAGGCGTCCAACATGCTACTGAGGAAGAGCAGAGGACAAGTACGAGTAGCTCCAGAGCTAATGAAGTGGTTGGGCCAAAGCCAAAAGGACGCTCAGCTACGGACGCACCTGGAAGTGAAAGGAAAGTCCGATGCTGCAAAGAAAAATACTGCAGAGGAACCTGGAATGTAAGATCTATGAACCTTGGTAAGCTGGATGTGGTCAAACAGGAGATGGCAAGAATAAACATTGACATCCTGGGCGTCAGTGAACTAAAATGGGTGGGAATGGGCGAATTCAATTCAGACGATTACCATATCTACTATTGTGGGCAAGAATCCCGTAGAAGAAATGGAGTAGTCCTCATAGGCAACAAAAGAGTGAGAAAAGCTGTACTGGGATACAATCTCAAAGATGATAGAATGATTTGAATATGAATCCAAGGCAGACCTTTCAACATCACAGTAATCCAAGTTTATGCACCAACCACCGATGCTGAAGAGGCTGAAATTGACCAATTCTATGAAGACTTACAACAAGAGGATTGGAAAAGATCAGTCTACATCCCAATCCCAAAGAAGGGAAGTGCTAAAGAATGCTCCAACTACCATACAATTGCACTCATTTCACACACTAGCAAGGTTATGCTCAAAATCCTCCAAGGCAGGCTTCAGCAGTATGTGGACCGAGAACTCCCAGAAGTACAAGCTGGATTTCGAAGGGGCAGAGGAACTAGAGACCAAATTGCTAACATGCGCTGGATTATGGAGAAAGCCAGAGAGTTCCAGAAAAACATCTACTTCTGCTTCATTGACTACGCAAAAGCCTTTGACTGTGTGGACCACAGCAAACTATGGCAAGTTCTTAAAGAAATGGGAGTGCCTGACCACCTTATCCATCTCCTGAGAAATCTATATGTGGGACAGGAAGCAACAGTTAGAACTGGATATGGAACAACTGATTGGTTCAAAATTGGGAAAGGAGTACGACAAGGATGTATATTGTCCCCCTGCTTATTTAACTTATATGCAGAATACATCATGCGGAAGGCTGGACTGGATGAATCCCAAGCCGGAATTAAGATTGCCGGAAGAAATATCAACAACCTCAGATATGCAGATGATACCACTCTGATGGCAGAAAGTGAGGAGGAATTAAAGAACCTCTTAATGAGAGTGAAAGAGGAGAGCGCAAAAAATGGTCTGAAGCTCAACATCAAAAAAACTAAGATCATGGCCACGGGCCCCATCACCTCCTGGCAAATAGAAGGGGAAGATATGGAGGCAGTGACAGAGTTTACCTTCCTGGGCTCCACGATCACTGCAGATGGTGACAGCAGCCACGAAATTAAAAGACGCCTGCTTCTTGGGAGGAAAGCGATGAGAAACCTAGACAGCATCTTTAAAAGCAGAGACATCACCTTGCCGACAAAGGTCCGCATAGTCAAAGCTATGGTGTTTCCAGTAGTGATGCATGGAAGTGAGAGCTGGACCATAAAGAAGGCTGACCGCCGAAGAATTGATGCTTTTGAATTGTGGTGCTGGAGGAGACTCTTGAGAGTCCCCTGGACTGCAAGGAGAACAAACCTATCCATTTTGAAGGAAATCAACCCTGAGTGTTCACTGGAAGGACAGATCCTGAAGCTGAGGCTCCAATACTTTGGCCATCTCATGAGAAGAGAAGACTCCCTGGAAAAGACCCTGATGTTGGGAAAGTGTGAAGGCAAGAGGAGAAGGGGACGACAGAGGATGAGATGGTTGGACAGTGTCATCGAAGCAACCAACATGAATTTGACCCAACTTCGGGAGGCAGTGGAAGACAGGAGGGCCTGGCGTGCTCTGGTCCATGGGGTCACGAAGAGTCGGACACGACTAAACGACTAAACAAAACAACATGAAGACTTACAACACCTTCTAGAACTGACACCAAAGAAAGATGTTCTTGTCATTATAGGGGACTGGAATGCTAAAGTAGGGAGTCAAGAGATAAAAGGAACAACAGGTAAGTTTGGCCTTGGAGTTCAAAACGAAGCAGGGCAAAGGCTAATAGAGTTTTGTCAAGAGAACAAGCTGGTCATCACAAACACTCTTTTCCAACAACACAAGAGGCGACTCTACACATGGACACCACCAGATGGGCAATACCGAAATCAGATTGATTATGTTCTCTTCAGCCAAAGATGGAGAAGCTCTATACAGTCAGAAAAAACAAGACCTGGAGCTGATGGTGGCTCTGGATCATCAGCTTCTTATAGCAAAACTCAAGCTTAAACTGAAGAAAGTAGGAAAAACCACTGGGCTAGTCAGGTATAATCTAAACCAAATCCCTTATGAATACACAGTGGAAGTGAAGAACAGATTTAAGGAACTCGATTTGGTGGACAGAGTGCCTGAAGAAGTATGGATGGAGGGTCGTAACATTGTACAGGAGGCAGCAACAAAAACCATCCCAAAGAAAAGGAAATGCAAGAAAGCAAAGTGGCTGTCCAACGAGGCCTTACAAAGAGCAGAGAAGAGAAGGGAAACAAAATGCAAGGGAGATAGGGAAAGTTACAGAAAATGGAATGCGGACTTCCAAAGAATAGCAAGGAGAGACAAGAGGGCCTTCTTAAATGAACAGTGCAAAGATATAGAGGAAAAGAATAGAAAGGGAAAAACCAGAGATCTGTTCAAGAAAATTGGAGATATTAAAGGAACATTTTGTGCAAAGATGGACATGATAAAGGACAAAAATGGTAGGGACCTTACAGAAGCAGAAGACATCAAGAAGAGGTGGCAAGAATACACAGAGGAATTATACCAGAAAGATCTGGATGTCCCGGACAACCCAGATAGTGTGGTTGCTGACCTTGAGCCAGACATCCTGGAGAGTGAAGTCAAGTGGGCCTTAGAAAGCATGGCTAACAACAAGGCCAGTGGAGGTGATGGCATTCCAGTTGAACTATTTAAAATCTTAAAAGATGATGCTGTTAAGGTGCTACACTCAATATGCCAGCAAGTTTGGAAAACTCAGCAGTGGCCAGAGGATAGGAAAAGATCAGTCTACATCCCAATCCCAAAGAAGGGCAGTGCCAAAGAATGCTCCAACTACCATACAATTGCACTCATTTCACATGCTAGCAAGTTTATGCTCAAAATCCTACAAGGCAGGCTTCAGCAGTATGTGGACCGAGAACTCCCAGCAGTACAAGCTGGATTTCGAAGGGGCAGAGGAACTAGAGACAAAATTGCTAACATGTGCTGGATTATGGAGAAAGCCAGAGAGATCCAGAAAAACATCTACTTCTGCTTCATTGACTACGCAAAAGCCTTTGACTGTGTGGACCACAGCAAACTATGGCAAGTCCTTAAACAAATGGGAGTGCCTGACCACCTTATCTATCTCCTGAGAAATCTATATGTGGGACAGGAAGCAACAGTGAGAACTGGATATGGAACAACTGATTGGTTCAAAATTGGGAAAGGAGTACAACAAGGCTGTATATTGTCTCCCTGCTTATTTAACTTATATGCAGAATACATCATATGAAAGCCTGGACTGGATTAATCCCAAAACGGAATTAAGATTGCCGGGAGAAATATCAACAACCTCAGATATGCAGATGATACCACTCTGATGGCAGAAAGTGAGGAGGAATTAAAGAACCTCTTAATGAGGGTGAAAGAGGAGAGTGCCAAAAATGGTCTGAAGCTCAACATCAAAAAAACTAAGATCATGGCCATTGGTCCCATCACCTCCTGGCAAATAGAAGGGGAAGATATGGAGGCAGTGACAGATTTGACTTTCTTGGGCTCCATGATCACTGCAGATGGTGACAGCAGCCACGAAATTAAAAGACGCCTGCTTCTTGGGAGGAAAGCGATGACAGACCTAGACAGCATCTTAAAAATCAGAGACATCACCTTGCCGACAAAGGTCCGCATAGTCAAAGCTATGGTGTTTCCAGTAGTGATGTATGGAAGTGAGAGCTGGACCATAAAGAAGGCTGACCGCCGAAGAATTGATGCTTTTGAATTGTGGTGCTGGAGGAGACTCTTGAGAGTCCCCTGGACTGCAAAGAGAACAAACCTATCCATTTTGAAGGAAATCAACCCTGAGTGCTCACTGGAAGGACAGATCCTGAAGCTGAGGCTCCAATACTTTGGCCATCTCATGAGAAGAGAAGACTCCCTGGAAAAGACCCTGATGCTGGGAAAGTGTGAAGGCAAGAGGAGAAGGGGACGACAGAGGACGAGATGGTTGGACAGTGTCATCGAAGCTACCAACATGAATTTGACCCAACTCCGGGAGGCAGTGGAAGACAGGAGGGCCTGGCGTGCTCTGGTCCATGGGGTCACGAAGAATCGGACACGACTTAACGACTAAACAACAACAACAAGGCAGGCAGAGCCAACTCCACATAAGATTGCTTCCTAGGTTCACCTCTAATTTCTCTTGAACTTTAGAATTGGGAGTGACCAATTCTCCTGTAGGAGATCAATGACAACTATTCAGTGGAATGTTGTTGTTTTTAATAATAATAATAATAATCATCATCATATACCACCCCATAGTGCTAAAGCACTGTCTGGATAGTTCACAACATAATTATGCAAACAACTTTGCTCCTGCCCCCCATCAGGTTGGGTTCTCATTTTACTGACCTCAGAAGGATGGAAGGTTGAGTTAACCTTGAGCCAATCTGTAGGGATTGAACTCAGGTCATGAGCAGAGGTTTGACAGCAATATTGCAGTTTAACCTCTTGTACTGGGCAAAATTCTGTTGGCATAACATTGCACCCAGCATAACCTGGATTGGAACCTAGAAACAATTAACTGACCATAATTAAAAGCTTATTATTCCTCTCCAAAAATCATCACTGGATCACCCAATTCCAGTGGCAATGATCTGGCACTGGGTGTTTTGGTTTTTTTTTTTTTTTTTAACTTTTAAAGGTCCTCTCCCCCCCCCCCCCCCCAATTCTGAGGCTCCCAAGGGCTTTTTCATGGCAAAAGTCAGACCTAGGGAGTCTTAGAAGCTAAAACAGAGGTATATAAAATTTTTAACTAATGTAAATTAAATGTTTCTGGTGCCCCATGTCAGCTACACCACTGCAAAGTTATGCAAGAGGATTTTGCCCATTGTACACCTTTTACCTGCATCCTTTTATGGTAGAAGCTTATGTGCAAATCCAGAATTTTAGGTAGGCATTCCCACAAATTGATTGATTGCATCTGGTGGCTCTCCTTTATTTCAGCATCATTGCATACCACCCATGTATCTAAAACCATGTATTATTTGGAATGTGCAAGCATTTTGCTTAGTCCACATTTTGGTGTGAATTAGTTTGATCATAAATATCCTTCAGATCACAATGCTTCAATCTGAAATGCAATATGAAGTTTGAAATGTGTACTAAATGCATCTCTTCAGGGAAAATACCTATAAAATATGTATTTTGTGAGAAAATGTGGAGAAAATGTACATTTATTAAATATAGTATATAGAATGTATGTTGATTTTAATGCATATGGAAAGTCAGACTTTTTCCTCAAGGATTTTTTAAAAAAAGAAAAAACCATATGTTAATGTAGAAATGAGACAGAATGGACTTGGGAATCAACACCTACAAACCGGACTTGTAGAAACTGACAGACCCATTAATCATTTTCTATATATTAGTATTCCTCTTCTGTTGAAAAATTTGTCTTCCTTGACTCTTTGATAGGTGCCATACTAGATGTCAATGTTTCTGCATCAAAGTTTCACGAACGCTGTCTTTTATGAGAGGAAGAAAAAAGAGGGAGGGAAGTTTATCCCCAGCGTTCCAAAGGCAAAAAACAAAACAAAAAAAAACCCATAAAAATCATCCATAGCAGAGAAACAGTATGCCATTCACGAAAACCCTTGGGGTTTACATCATGGTCTGTAGAACTAGCAATGTGTCCTGAAGTATAACAGATGGACATCCAAATGGAGCATTTGGCAGGTAGCAGCACAGGCTCCTTTCTCAGCTTCTTGATCCCTTTGCTTAGCCAAAGGACGTGAGATTCCAGGATTCTCATCATAAGGACTGATGATTGTTCAGAGGAATGATTATTGTCTGTATCTTTTTTGCTTTCTAAGAAAAATAGAACAGGGAGGGAGGGGCTAGAGGTAGAGCCCATGTTTCCCTAAATGCTGTGTTCACTCCCCTTGATGTCAATCTTAATTAGGTCAAAAATTGCAAGCATCATTGCTCAACACCAGGGGAGGAAAAGGTTGCTTTCCCTCAAGAATTATAACGGGATTTCACATTTTTACACATTAAAGTTTTTAGGCTGCTGCTAGGCATGGGATATTCGTATTTGTATTCCTGGGGATACGAATATGAATATCGGTACCACATGTGCCTGGGAAAACCAGACCCTCCCCCCAAACTGGCAGGTCCACTCACCACTCACCACATGACATGTGTAGCCAACGTCATTCTCATCACACCAACTGAAGAAGTAGCCCAGCCTGCACTTCCCCACCTCCCTACACACCCCTCCGGTTAGTAGGCAGGATGACGAGTCTCCCCGCTCAGCTGTTGAGTGGCTGGCTATGTGGAGAGGCAGGGAATCGCCGGCTGGGCTGCTTCCCAGATTGGCGCAATGAGAATGATGCTGGCCATGTGCGGCGAGTGGTGAGAGGACTTGCAGGTTTAAGGAGAGGTGGATCCATTTTTCCCAGGTACCTGTGGTACTGATATTCGTATTCGAATTCCCAGGATACAAATACGAATATCCCACGTCTAGCTGCTGCTTAGAAACTGCAGGGTGCAGGTGGAGGAAACCAGCACATTTTCTAGACCATCTAAAATATCTGAAGCCTATGGTATTCTAGGAAAAACTCTTACTATCTCTCTCCACACAAGACTATCCAAGCAAAGGGGGAGGCCCTGATGGTCACACCACTGCCTCCTCAATTGGTTGAGCCATATGTCTTGTCCAGTGCCCCTAGCTTTGGAGTTTTGAAAGACACTAAAATAAGGCAAAATGTGCTATGGTGGTGAAGCCTTCTTTGTGAAGTTCTTGTGTCCCAACTGACAGCGTGACGAACCTCTCTGTCCTGCACTCTGGCATGTAAATAGCTAAAGTTTACAAAGAAATGTTTAACTATCCTGGAAAGGTGCATCTCAAGTGTCCTCATATCACACAGCCTTCTCTTGTACTTCTCTGCCATTATCACCACCCTCTTACCACCCTTTTCACTGGCATTCAAATTCCTTCCTTTTTTTTAATGTTTAGTAAGATAGCACTGAATTGACAAGACAAAGCAAGCGTTTGAATTAGAGCTATATATGTTTAAAAATACAATGTACAAATTGTACTGTAGTTGTAGTCCTCACCAATGCAAGCAGAAGGCAAGCAAAAGGAGTAGGGTTCATTCCCACACGATGCTTCATTCTGTGCATCATCAGTGATATCATCTGGACATACTAAAAAAAATGGCCCTAAATGACCAAGAAGGCAATCATACAAGTCAAAAGCAATATAATATAACGCAAATTTAAATGCTACACAAAAATAACAAGAACTTGCACATTTATGAGCTTGTTTTTAAAAACCTTTCTGCAAATGTGCATATTTAATTGCCATCTTGCATAGATTATAAAAAATGTAAACAGTGGATGGAAGGTTTGCCTCTTTAAGATTAATCAGATTGCCTTTTTGTACTTGCTGTACGAGTGTGAACTTAGCTCCACAAAAGGAAAAGACGTTAGACTTTTGCACAAATAGTGCAAAATACAATGAGAAACAAGTGCTTGGTGTCTCACTCTCAGGCTGGTGGTGAGATTTTCCACAAAGGCTTGAGAATTCTTGACAGTCTGCTTTGCCCTATGGAAACAGTCTGTGGTTCCAACCAAGGAATTACACAGCAGTGAGAATTCTTCACTGGATTACTGGACACTGTCTGGCATCTATCAAGTACTGTTTTGAGATAATAACTATTTCCATATCTATAACATAATTTTTGCCAAAGCACAAAGATAAATCTTTTAGGTATAACAAATAGTAGAGTATACTGATTCACACAGCCTTCCCTGTTCAGTGATCAATGAAATGAGTTTTCTACTACAGGAGTGTTATTTGAACACAGATGGTTTTTGGTTATATGAAGAAACCCTATGTAAGAGTCGCAGTTCTCTCTCATACACCAACATTAAAACCAATTTAAACTGCAAAAGATGAAGAAACTCACTTTTTCCAGATGAGGTGAAAGATTCAAAGAATAGTTCAGGTGAAAACCCAATAAAATCTAAAAACAAGTCATGTTTTATTTGACAATTGGCAGGGCAGGTTCATGGTCATTTGGTTCAACAGAACATGTGATATTTTAGCTAGCAAAGTGGCACAGTAAATGAACAAAATAGATGCTTAAACAAATGAATAAGACCATTGGAATTAATTCTCATTTGCTCCCAGAGACCATCGATTCCAGCAAGATATAGACTGTACTTCTCCCCATCTGTTCATCTGCATAATTTCCAATATATTTCTCAGGCAACTTATATCCCTATCTAAGTATCTGAATTTCCTTGGAAAAACAGAAAACCTGTCTTGAGACACAATGTTAGAACTTACTGTCATTGAGATACGCCTGCAGAGATTCTCTGCTGTCATTGAGACAGATGATCAAATCACACTCAGTAACTTGGGGAAAAAATCACATGCTAAAAGATAAAAGAAATACCGTAGAGTCTGAAATGAGAAGCAACACCAACCTACAGTTGAGGAGTGGAATCTCCTCCTGCATTGACCATGCTAATGGGACTCTGTCTTCAATACCAAAGTCTCTAAAATAGATCTAGCAAGAATAGTGGGCAACCAACACAAGTGTACCTCCCACCTTGATGGTAAATTTCCAGGCCAGATAGAAACTTTTGACAATGAAGCACTTTACTACGAAACCCTCCCTGTTACTGCCGATAAATTTGCTTTTCTCATTTGTAGGAAACTGGCAGCTGCAATGGACTGGTGTTTCTAATTAAGGAAACCTTCACTGGCTTACATTTAGGTTATCATTAAATAATGTAGTTCCACTAGGTATAAGGAGGACTGTACACAGATTACTAATGGCAGAAATGCAGATTATGAATGCTACCTTGTTTGACCTTTCCATATAATCAATTAGAAAGTGACTCTTTCCTACTATCTCTGGTAACATAAATTACTTTGGACCATCACCAGAATTAAATACAGAATCTCCTCCTTCTATAATAGCCATCTTATTTATGCTAGGGATGAGAAATTAAAACCAATCTTGTTAGCAAAGAACTCAATTCTTTCTGTTTGTGTACCTTCCAATTTCAGAGAGGCAGTTTAAAAAGTATTGGATGGAATCCAAATTGCTATTTGAGATCCACCTGAGGACTTTTACATAGACAGGAAGATTTACGACTGTCTCTGCATCATCCCTCTTGAACAGCATAGGATATCACACATGATATTTGAAGTACTATTCCATTTTGAAAGCAGTTACCACTAAGAGTTTCTGGAGAACCAGAAGTCCACATTTCCCATAGGCATGCATGTGGAGCTAGCTGTGGAACTAACTGAACAATTCTGATGATCTTTCTGCTTGATGTTCTAAGAGTGCTAAGTTACCCCTTGCTATGCAATGGAACACATCAAGGGCTCTGCAGAAATGCATGAAATCCACATCTCCAAAGCCCAACATCTTCATAAATGGGACCATCATATTTTATAACCAATTAATTAAGGAGAATTTGCTCATTTTCAACAGGGGAATGAAATATTCAGAAGTGCATATAAGAAGGATAAAAAAGAAAAGTGGGAAGAAAGAACAGAGTTTGGAAAAGGTAACTTTTGGACAAATCCCAAAATATTGGGTCTCCAAAAGAGTAACTCTGCCAAGCTCTAAGAAAGAAAGAATATAGGGTGAGTACCCGCACTGTGGGAAAATTAAAATGGCAAGTGGCTTTCTAGAACCAACTGTTGTGGCCAAATATGCTTGTAGCTTGGGGAACAGGCATGTCAATAGGCCAGGAGAGGTCTTAGTGTAGATGGAATAAAACAGGCCATGTGATTGAACTAAGACCCTGTCAGCTGTCACTTGATTCTAACCCTTCTTGCAATAGTCCAGTTGGGTGCGTGAGGTGAACAGACAAAAATACCTGCAGCCCTCATGAGTCCCATTAGCAGGAAGATATTGTGAAGATTCATCCGTGTAGTAGGCCTCTATGCTGGCAGTTTTATCCTTATAAAAAGAGGGCAGATATCAATTTACGGTTAACTCTGGCTGCTAACCTTCACCTTTCTGAAAAATCTAATGATAGAAAAGCCTCCCCAAAATGCATCATATACTCCCATCTGACCATTATGAAGATATGACCCTGTAGCCATTTCCTGCTTCAAGAAATTGAATGCTATGGGAAGCCATTGGGCATAGTTCAAGTAATTTGAAACTATTCTCCATAGCTGAAATGGCTTTAAAAAGGAAACAGTAATATGCAGTCTTTTCCCAGTTCCAAATCCAGAGCGAATGGATTCAAATCAGGAACAAATATCTTTCTTTTTAAAGAGTTTGCAGGAAAGGGAATACTAGACTCAGAATTTTAAATCTGGCAGCCTTTTTCAGAGAAAATTCACCAATTTTCCAAATTATTTCAAAAATTTAGATTGCAGTTTTCCCCCCTAGAACATTGATTCCATCCTCGGAAACACATGCTTTGCATTTCTAAAAATACATAAGTCCTCCTATTTCTTACTGTTGTCACAAAACTCAAAAACACATTAGGCACTTATGCAAAGCAATTTAATTCTGTGTGCACTGGAAAGGTTTATTATTTAAGGCCACTAAAGTTTTGAATGACTGTTTAAGCTACATAGGTTAAGAAAATCAAGAGATTCTTTTATAGTAATTTACCTGCAATGATACTAGTATGATTTCCCTTTTCTCATTCTCAGGAAATGCAATGTAACCTATGATAAAATGTTCTTCTGAGACTTTATAGATCTCATTAATTTCCCAATGGATTATCCATTATAACTACTTTCCCATTATTGCTCATTTGTTTCTGTTATTACTGATTTCTATGTACCTGTTGCTTCCATTATTATTTTGGATTAATTATACTAACATCACCTAAAAGGAGTCAAATCTGTTAAACAGAAATTTTCCTCTGGGATCAATACTACCTCCGAACCACTGAGTTGCTGAATGTGCACACAGTTCTCTCTCTCTCTCTCTCTCTCTCTCTCTCTCTCTTTTTTTTTTTTTACAAACTAGCATTTGGTCTGATTTGTAAAATGTTATTTGATGGGGTTCATAAACAGAATTAACTAGGTATGGCTAAGCTAATCACCCATGTTCCTAAGAACACATTGCAAACAAAAAAAAATGTCATTGAGATTTTCTGGCTCCGAAATACATGTCTTGGACGTTTGCCATACTGCTGACAAATACAAGATGAGCACTATGCCCCATGAATTAATCTTCAGATGACGGTTTGATCCAAGCCAGTGGTTCCCAACCTTGGGTAATCCAGGTGTTCTTGGACTGCAGTTCCCCAAAGCCTTCATCACCAGCTGTGCTGGCCAGTGTTTCTGGGAGTTGCAGTCTAAGGACACTTGGGTTACCCAAGTTACTGATCCAAGTTACTGATCCAAGCTATACAAGACTTCTACTCCCCTGGGGAAATTACATCCCCTCAGGCTACTTCATTGGTAGACTGGGTTCATGAACTGGTTTGGAGTGGCCCAGAAATAAGTCAAGCGGTTTTGCTAGAAACTGGAATTTGGAATCAAGCCAGCTTGATTCAAATCAGGTTGACCATTTATCACTACTGCACACTGAAGTTAGCTCATGTCATAATAAAAACGTTAGCTCAACGTTACCTATATTAATTTCACCATCATGCAATTATATGGGACTAAGCAGCTGCCAATTCAATCCCACCAGATAAAAGCACTCTTATGTTCTGCAACTTTACTTCTTATGGATAAGCATGAGTTTCTACAAACTGCATCTCCAAGCACATCATATAGCACTGGACAATAACTGCCAAATAAAGTTCACAACAAACTAACATTCTTCTCCACACTGCTGTTTATGTTGAGCACCAAGAACAGTAAAGGGGTAGAAAGAGGTTGGAGGCAGGATGTGTGTAGGGCTGGATGAGTGGGAGGTATGGGATCAAGTATCACCTGAGCCACAACGAACAAAGGCAAGAACCTTCAGTGTTTCCAAATGCATTATGAGGCTGTTGAATTTGATGACCAAGCTGTGCTTGAATGATGTTCAGCAATATCATCGATGGCCCTAGTTTGTGCCACGATGCTATTAATGGCTGGGGCACAAAGTGCTGCTTAAGTTCACACAAACGAATGGACCATCATCATGGTTGACAATGATGGTGGTAAAAGAGGGTGGTTTTGAAATATAACCTGAACAATGCAATGCCAGACATTTTTCCCTGTTGTACAATTTGTTCAATATTTGTAAATAGTACTTTGCTGAAGCTTGCAGGGATATTACAGAGAACGCTGTGTTGTTAACATCTGAATCTGGACCAATGAAATAGTCTGTTTACTTATGGCTGCATCTTGCTTTCCTCCATTCCTTACAATAGTGCAGAAAAGCAATAGCTGATGACGCCTGGTAAAAAAGCTGCAATATTTGGGTGACAGTTTGAGGGTCCTTCAACAGCTTTGGAATTGTTCTAAGATTCTTCTCCCTTCCAGATCTGCCACCTGAGGTGCTTGCCTCATTCTGTCTAATGGTTTATTCTAATAAAGTAACTAGGGGTGTCTAAGCAGTCATGTAAATAAGCCAGCAAAAATGCCTAGTCCTCAAAATATGTCCTTAACCAGCTGAGAGGCAAATTGCCTCTCTTTTCACACTGCCTGCAGAGAAAAACAAATACAATATAAAGCCATCTTGGAAATGGAGGCTATTAGTCTCTTAGCAATCTGGTAAATAAAATAAAATAAACAAATACAGATAAAGTCCTACAGTAGGGTAACTGACAAGCAGATTTCTAGAAGAGAAATAGTGGCCAGAATCTTATTAGAATTTTACATTACAGTTAGTGAAATCACATAAGTAGCAGTGACTAATTGCAGCTAATTAACAATGTGCCATGCATGGTGCCATGCGTGGTGGCAACCCACCATGCTATCAGGCATGGGAATGGCCCCTTGGTGGCTGAAATCTGCCACAGTAACTTACACAATTTTACTTACTGTAGAGTAAAATACCAATAGGATTCTGAGGGACATCCATCTAATGGGCTTTCATTTCTCTGTGGCCAGTAGGGACCCCAGGTGGCTTAGCAGAGAAGCAATGATACAAGTTTTCCTTAGCACATGTGGGGGGAGCTTATGATATGGACATCATCCCATTCCCTCCATGTTTATCCATGCCACATTTTTATACATTTGCAAAGATAAACAGGGAAAGTCTATTTTGCATCTTAAAGAATGTAATTAGATGGGAGAGAAAGCTTAATGAATGACTATTGTCTTTATGCAAAAGCAGCAAGTTTCTGAAACTTTAGTACCAATGAACAGGTATTTTAAGTAAAGCCAGCCTTTCATATGTCAATCAAAATGAGTTCAGTCGTACAGTAGAGGAGCTGAAAGTTTGAGACTTCAAAGGAAAAAAAAATCCTTTTGCGTGCTCTTTTTGAATATGTCACAAAACCTTCAGTTAAAGATTGTAATTGAGTTTGTATATATTACACCTAGGTAATGAACACCAGCTGTTTGCTTAACAGAAACAAGGCTTGCTACACACACACACATATCTACATATATATTCACTGGCTCTCTGCTACTGTGCCCACTGTAAGGACACAGGTTTTAATGTGAAACACTTTTAAAGGGACATGTTAAAGTGCAGCCTAACTGGAGCTGTGATATGCACTTCTGCACCTCCTCACTTCCTTAAGTCTTGGCTTGGAGATCAGGGAGAGCTGCAGAAGGCTGATGACCATGTAAGACAGGCTCCTCACAGCTTCCATTTAAGCTAGAGTGGCCAGTTATGTATTATACTCCCACCCTAAGAAATGAATTTTGGCACACACAGAGAGAGAGAGAGAGAGAGAGAGAGAGAGAAAATGAGAATAAAAAGGAACACCCTCCCTCCTAATGAACTCTTTCCTAATCTGAGATGCAATATCACAGGTGAAGAACATAATGCTGAAAATGTGATGAGGGACACATGGGAGATGCAGCTGTGGGGTACACAGGCAAGCCCTGCCTCCACATTCCCCCATCTTGATGTTACTCCCTGTGTTCAGCACAAACGTCTGCAGAGGGCTGGGCGATGTCTGGGTTGGGGGTAGACCTGTAGGTGGCGTCTTTCACACCCCCACCCACCCCACCCCAAACAACGCAATTCCTCCTTATCTGGGCCAGTGCCTTTCTAGGGCACTGGGCAACATTTAATAGATGGTGGTATAGTTATTCAGACGTTCTAGTCTATATTTGCATTTTAACAAAAACTGTGTAGAATAATAGGCAAACAGTTAACTATGTAATTTTTTTTAAGGATTTAAAAAAAAATCAAGTGACACCCTTCTAAATGCCACGTCAAGCCTCCTGAGGGAATAATCCTTTTATCCTTGTGGGTTTGCAGGGGCAAAATGTCATTCTTGAAAAGACAAAAGTGGCAGAGCACTCAGCGGAAAAAAAAATGTTCAGAAGTGAAATGACACAGGTGTGGTTTCTTATATTCTCATTCCACATGTTTGCTGCTGAACATTTTCTCCCGACAGATATCAGCATTTTCAAAAACCACACAGTTACATATTGCTTTCAACAACAGGGGACCAAATACAAAGCTAACGTTTTGCTAACATGAAAAATATAAATATATATATTTTTAAAAATGTCTGACAGATGTTTGCCGTTTGAAAGGAAAATGTTGCACAGAGAGAGCAATACAAGAAGCAGGCAGAGAGGGAGAGTTCTCTTAATGAATTGTTTTGATGCATCATACAATTTTGTCTTAACACACAGGCTGAGGCCCTGGCTTGAAACTCTTTGAAATGGCTTTTTCGTGTTTTGTGTCTCAATATGCTCATCTTCAGGCAAGGCAATTATATTTTTAAAAAATGTAAACAAAGCATAGCATCCCACAGTGTGGTTCATACTAACTTCTTATCTTGAACAGCATGAATATAGAAACACACACTTCATAGTTACTGGTATATATGCCTAAGCATGGCTGACTATGTAGCGCTGAAGCTGTCTTCCTAGAGTTCTCAGATTCAGTTTCCATTCCAGTTTGGGCTTCTGAATGGCTCCTAATTCTGTTTGTGCCTCATCCAATTCTATTTGTGCCTTGAATTTGGATTGATTTCTAAACCTCCTGTTGACTAGAATTCAAAAAGCAAAAAAGTATATCCTATATATATATGACTTTTTTGCTTTTTGAATTCTAGTCAACAGGAGGTTTAGAAATCAATCCAAATTCAAGGCACAAATAGAATTGGATGAGGCACAAATAGAATTGGATGATTATTTCATTGATACATATGACATTTGGAGACATGATAAACTTTCAAGGAAGTAAAACTGCCATATTTCAGAGAGAGTTTCATTTCAGGGGGTTATGTACTAGTTTATATATATATTTATTTCATTGATACATATGACATTTGGAGACATGATAAACTTTCAAGGAAGTAAAACTGCCATATTTCAGAGAGAGTTTCATTTCAGGGGGTTATGTACTAGGTATCGTTAAATCTTTTTTCTAAAAACAAAACAAAAACCCATTAAAGCAGTTTGTGCCCTGTTTGATTTCTGCTCCAGATATAAACTGGTTTGTAATTTTGCTTTTCTTCATCTCAGAATCCAAAATCTCCATTCCATGTTGATCAGGACCTCATACAAATCGGTTTAAATGAGGCCAATCTGGTTAGTAATTCAGGTTTCTGTTGAATGGGTGTAAGAAATATGGCACAGCCATATTTCTTACACAAAACACAGGAAGGTGCCTTTGAAAAGGTCCAATTATCGGGGCATATAGTCCAGTATTGCCTATTCTGAGTGACAGCATCTCTGAAATAAATCATTATGATGTGCTCTTACAAGCAATGACGCCTTGCTCCATGGCTCTTGTGTAGGAAGAAAACCTTTTCAAACAACAGTGAATTGCCTTGTGTGGTGATCATACTTGTAAAGCTCTGTACTCAAAGTGCTATCATGAGTGAAATCTATCAAATTTAAGAAAGTGAGGGGTTGGAAATGGGAGACAATTGTGTGGAGAACAACACAACAGCATATCTCAAGCAATACCAGTTTGCTGACTTGACTTGACAGCTACAGAAAGCACTTTTTGCTGGAGAAGGCAAACTATCAAGTGATGAGAAGAAGGGATGAAGTGAAACTTCTACCTTAATGAGAACTTGGATATGTCCTGTGGCTTTTGAAAACATATAGTACCAGAAATTCAGTGTACAAGCAGTACCAGATTCTGTCCACCTGGAACTCCTCAGATGTGCCTTTTCACCTTTTATGCCTATTGACTTGGCTCTCAGATACAGGAAATGTCCTACAAGGGGAGGAAAAAAAAATGCAGATCTGAATAGTTATAGATAACAATCAGCACAAGACAAAGAGAAAAGACAAAGAGAAATGTGGTGCTTGTTCCAGCCAAAATCATAGCTAGTTACATCTATCACAGCCTGCCTAAACCTGGCAGCCTCTACAACATTTTGTACTACAACTCCCTGCAGTCCCACCCAAGATGTCTAACAGTCGGGGATGAGTTATCATGTAAAATATCTTGAAGTCACCAGGTTGGGGAAGACTGTACTGGACCATAGGATACATACTTCACATAGCAATATCAGTAATCAAGTTCCATATATATGAGACATATAGCCTAAAAGACACACATAAAAGGGGAAAGAGTTTTGAAACAGAAGAAATGGGTCAAATCAAGAACTGATTCCTAATAAAGATTGTAGCTCTTCTATGCCTACACATAAGACTGAATAGAACTAGTTTGTCTGTTTGTTTCATTTCTAGGTCACCTTTCTCCTGGTGAGGGACCCAAGGTGGCTCGGAATGATTAAAACAAGTTAGACTAAAACCACAGTAAATTACAAAGTTAAAAAACAATTAAACATTATTTAAAAAATTATCTAAACCCACACAGAAGAACCTGACAGATTTCACAGTGCTTTTTCAATCCCTGAATGGGCTTCCCATTTTGGTCTCCTAGTTACTGGGAGAATTACATGATGAATTTACATCCAGAAAATATCTTGTAATATATGTCCTGTGGGTGAAATCTTCACTCCATCTCTGAATTATTTGGTTCCTTTGTCATTTTGATCGGCTCGAATCTCAGAATAATATAGGTCTTAGCACTCTGCAGTCCCTGTGGATTTTTCTCGCTTCTTCTCCCAAGAGATCCTGTGCTACAGATCCCTGAGTTTTTAACTTGCTCTTAGCATAATTTTTAATTTTAGATTAGGTCTGATCTTGGTTTTGCCTTACAACCCTGCTGCTAGGCCATCCCTGATCTCAGCATGTCACCTCCTGCATTTTTGCAAGATCTTGCTTTTCTGGATCATACCAATATCTGGTAGAGACCACAACTCTCTGAGGCTGAACCAGTCCTTGACCCTAGGCTCTCCCACCTTCCCTGTTCAGTGACCAAGTCAGGATGAGAACAAGGCAAGATGAATATTGAGATATTCATTGAAAACAGTAACAGGTTTTCTCATGCCCTCTTTTCACTTAAAAAGCAGCACAACACTCATCTAACGCATTTCTTCCAAGTATCTCCAGATATCTGCATGAGGTTTTTATCTCAATTTGCCTGCCAAGCTTAATTTGCTCTTTTGGGAACAGTGAGATGGAAAGGCACCTGAGGCACATCTAATATACTTTGAATCCATCCCTCTGTGAAGTAACTGTAAAGGGAAGCAACATGTAAGCAGAGTGCATCCCTCCCGCCCCCAAGTAATCACAGCAGGACCTCCTCACAGATGGAATGGTTTCATGGCATGCATGAGCTCCACAGCCTTTCTCTTTATGTAAATGAAGAACTGGTAAGGGCCAATTAGGCCATTTTTCAGACAGTGAAATGGAGACATGGAGTAAGTTACTGAATCTGGGAAATCTCCAAAAGTTTGGTACAGGCGTCAAAGAGTTTGAAATATTTCCTCATCCTTGACTCCACTGTAATCAGGGATATACACTGGAGAAGGATTTGCACAAAGCATGCAGAGTCAAAGCTGAGAAAATATTCACTTCTCCTGAATCAGATGCCTTAGGCTGTTGCCTCGCTTGACTAAAGTTAGTGCATGATTTTACCCTGATAGAAGGAAGCAGAATATGGATGTACTGAGATATTTTGTAAATTGAAATACAGTATTATTTTCACATATCTGTTTTAATTCTACAATCCCTGACAATAGGGAAATTTAAAATCCCCCTTAGTGGATTCATCTACTTAAAGTGAACTTTTACAAAAAGTAGAGAACTCAATGGATATTTCAAATCTCCTTTCCTTCACATCAGCTTATTAGTGTGCCTGTACTAGCATTAGGTCACCAGGTCTGTCCAAGAAACAAGGGCTATGTGCTAACCTTGGCTTGGTTTGAGAGGAAGGAAGTTGGATAAATTTAATTATGTAGGAGAAGAAAGAACTGGCTGTATATCACTCCAGTCCTTACAATATATGCCCGTTCTGTAAAGTGTTATGTTTTAGGGTGTTGTTGCTTCAAAATTGTGGCAAGTCTTTTCAGGGTAAGTGAGGTGCCTCAGGAGTGATATACTCTTATCTCTCTCACACACATCCCAGTGAGTTTCCACAAATGAGCAAAGATTTGAACCCAGCTCTCCTGAGCCCTGATACTCAGTGTGGTGTAGCAGATAGAGTGATGGACGAGGACTTACAGGGCCTGGGTTCAATTCCCCACTCAGCCATGGGAACTCACTGGGGGCATGGAAGTGGTAAAACCAGTCATTAAATATCCCACTTACTTTGAAAATTCTATTATGGTCACTATAATTTCGTTCCAACTTGATGGCACATAACTTCTGAGCTCTAGTCTGGCACTCCATCTACTACAGCACACTGGCTCCTGTTATTGCAGAAGTACAGTGTTAAACACCTTTGCAAAGAAATGGCAGTGGTTGAAAAAATATAAAGCCACAATGTGCTATTCATGTAAAGCTACTTTTAAACCCAAACCACCAGGGAAAACATATTTTATGTTTGGATTTTGTTTTTCCTTTTTCCTCTATTTTTATAGGAATGACTTGACAAAGAAAAACAAAAGATTTGAAAGCAAACTCTAAGGCTTTAAACTTATACCCTGCCTGTTTGGTACAGGGAGGGTCATGGATTAGCAGCGTACTTCTGTGCACATCTAATCAGAATTAAGTACCATTGAATTTAGCATGTCCCAATTCAATGCGCTGCAGAACAAAAGAAAGAAGATTTAGACAAGCAATGTGGGGGAGGCCTGGATTTTATGAAATCATATCCATCCAAACTACTGGGTCAATTTTATGATGTTTTGATTGAATCATTCTTTCTCTCTAACTCTACACTAGACTTATGTGTCCATAATTGAAATAAATGTACAACCTTCCCTTCTTCAGCCATGTCTCTATCTATGTTTCTTTCTTCTTTTGTTTTCTCTGTGATCTACTCTAGACTGCAGCATCCTAGGGCAGAAACTGTCCTCATAGGTGCTGCAATGGTCCACGCACATTGATGGCAAAATATGAACAAACAAGTGTTTTTATACTGATAAAAAAGCTCGCGAATCAGGAGATATTCCCCCTTGTAGATTTGACTTTGGCGTTCATTTGTGGATTTTTCCTCCCTTCTGTTTTGTTTGTTTTACATTTGCAACAGTATTTTTGGGATATGGATGCTGCTATGCCATCTCCCAGGGAAACTGCTCATCATCATCAAGTGCTATAAGGAAAAGGTCAATTCTAATGCCGCAGACATACTTTATATTATCACTGCCATGGAAATAATGGTGTTGAGGGCTTGAGGGTTTTCACAAATAGCACAGAATATTATTCACCAGTGTATCATTATAAAAAAGAAACAGTTGCAGGAGCAGTGCTGTTTGCGGTGGCAGCTGAAATATTTATTACAAACAGTTTCCTTATAGAGCAAACTGAACTTTGTATTAATGTTCCCTTGCTTTGCCACAGGAAACTGCACAATCAAACACCAGACATGAAGAAAACAAGACTGGGCAACCCATTCAGCAATAGACACAGTGATGGAAAAATCTGCCCACATGTGATGCTCTCATTAGGTTTCAAACCAAGGGAGCAAGAAATACACCAGAACTTTCAAAGCTGGAATTGCTGCAATTCTAATAAAAGGTTACAGCCCACATGCAATAATTTGGGAAACTGCTTGTACTCTTTTAGCATGCACAGTCCTTTCTTTTCACATGATCCTTCCTTCTAGGCTACCCTCCTAAATCGAAAGTCAAACTAGATAATAGAGATCGCACATTGTCACAAGCAGAATTCTTTTAAGTGCTGAACGGTATCTGCTTGTCCTAGCAGAAGCATTTCTCACCTCTTGTAGTTTGAAAATTTTAGCTTGTCTTGTTCTGTGCTCATTCATCAGGAGGTAACCACTAGCTTCATTAGCAAGCCTGATGGCATAGGCAGAAAGCTTGGAGGGAAACAGGTCACCGGAACCCTAACATGTTTTGAGATTCTGTGTGTGTGTTCTTGCTATCAAGTCGGAACCGACTTATAGTGACCCTAATGGGACTTTCAAGGTAAGTTAAGATATTTAAGGCATGGTTTTAACAGTTTCACTCCCCCCTCCATGAGGTTCAATGGCCAAGTGGGGATTCAGACCCTGTTCTCCAGAATCCTAGTCCATCACTCTATCCACTTCACCACACTGAGATCCTACATTTTGAGATTCTAAGAATGTGCTAATTGTGTCATCTAGTTTGACCCTCAGATAGCAATGGGAGACCTTCAGCCCATCAAGATTTTTAGATGACAAGTCCCATAATCCTTTTATCATTTGCCTTTCCGGCTGGGGCTTCTTTATGGCCAAAGATTTCCAACCTATTCACTATGTGGAAAATTATTCACAGGCCTGATCCGGTGAAGTTTTGGTTGACTAGTATTGACCCCCACAGGATAATTAGTGCCCTCCTAGCCTACATGCACTGAGTCACTGGATTCCCAACTATGTTAGCTTGTCATCTGGCAGCAAATCACAAAACTTTTGTGGTGCTGCAGAAATGTCCCGGCTTCCCATCTGTGCCTGAGAAACAGTCCGACTCCCTGAGAACAAATGATGTCACATTTAAGCAACAACTGCAAAGACATCGTTTTGCAAATGAGTGTTTTCTGATACAAAACCATTTTCAGCACCATACCTTTCCTGTTTCCGAGTGTGTGGTCCTTGGAAGGCACGAGGCCTTGCGGTAAGCTCGTTCCCATAACCCAGTCAAAGTTATCAGCAAGGGAATTCCTCCATCCGCACATCTCCTTTTCAAAAGTGCAAGAGGTCCCACATTCCTTCTCATCAGTATTATCCCCACAGTCATCCTCAAAATTGCAGCGTTGTTCTGGTGTGTAACATTTGCCATTCAGACATTCCAAATAACCTGGGAAGCAAGCACCTTGGGGTGGTTGGAACAGATGAGGAGAAGGAGAAAGAAAAGAGAAAAATTTCAGTGACAAACACAAGAAGATGCAATTCTCAGTTCCCTTGACTTCCAGAAAGAAAAGAGACTTCCTTTATTAAAAGGAAGCTTTGGTATCTTTAAGTGCCAACATTTAATTTTTTCTGGAACATCAAGAAGTGCCACTAAATAAAACCTCAGTTTTCCTCAGAAAGGTTTTTTTTTTGGTGGGGGAGGGAGGGAAGCTGTGGTCAGTTACTCTTTGGTTGACAGTTTTCTAGGACAATTTAATGGCTGACAGTTTCTGTTGTACTGATTTCCAAAGCATGTTCCAAAAGACTACAGAATTCCACAGTTGGGTGACTGATAGAGAAACGTTCATGTGTAAGGGGGAGATCATGCACAGTGTACCCTTGGGTGGAGAAGGGCTCTTACATCAATGGGCCTTCTCAGGATTAGCTTGTAGTAGTACTTCAAAGATGCTTTGGCTGGGCCAGTTTAATTTCCCATGATGCCCTGGAATGTAGTCACTTAGGGACACTGTAGAGAATCAAAATGGAGACCTAGCTTAGAAACTCAACCATCCATCATACAGAAGTCCAAGGCAATTGTCAGAGTTAATGCCAACTGAGGGTTCCAGGTATCAGCAAGCCATATTGATGGACACTTTGTTAGAACAAACAGTGGTTCCCCACCTTGGGTCCCCAAATGTTCTTGGACTGCAACTCCCAGAAATCCTGGCCAGCACAACTAGTGGTGAAGACTTCTGGGATTTTTAATCCAAAAGCATCTGGGGACCCAAGATTGGGAACCATTGCTCTAAAAGATAACTTGCCACACCTTTTGATCTAAATTTTCCTGTAACACAAAGTCACATAGAGTATTAAGCACATTCCACAATGTGCCCTATGTGCACAAAAAATGAAATTGTGACCCAAGTGTTCTTACCCACAGCTTGCATTAACTGAACATGTGCCTTAGGATGCTTCCCAGAATCCTTTGCAACACTCAGAACCCAATACTACAGTGGTCAACCAGATGACTATGTGAAGCCACAATCAGAATGAGAGGGCAACAGCACTGTTCCACCTGTGTTCCCAATCTCAGCTGGTATTGAGAGACATGTTGCTTCAGATGTGTTACGTTACATTATGTTCAGCTGGAACTGATTTAGAGTGACCCTAACAGGGCTGTCATGGTGAGTGAGATATTTAAGAAATAGGTTTACCAGTTCTATCCCACCTCCTAGTCAGTTTCCATGAGTGAATCCAGGTTCTCCTGAGTCAATTCCACCAGTGCTTAAAACAGAAGAGGCAAGATGGAACCTTCATGAGTATTAACCACCAATAGCCTTATTACATCACTTGAATGCGAAAAATCAAACTGAAAATTTATCACAAATTAAACGAGTGAAAAAATGAGCTTTTACATTTTAAATCGTTAACTCTGCATGAAGCAGATCCGTTCTTTGTCTACTTTCTTTTGCCACCTCTTTTGTTTTGGGCACTAGTAGAAGCTTTTAATAAGGACTGAGCACACCAATGGCTTGATGCAATAGTTTCACCTCAAAGGAGAAACTATTGGATATTTTTTAAAAAAATTCCATCTTGTGTCTGAAATTAGTTGGCAAGGAGATGGTCCCTTTGGAACCACTCTGGCATGGAATAAGTCACAATATTGAAACAAAACAGAATAAAAATATGCTTCACCAGAGAAGTCTTGGCAAAAATGAGGAATGGGGGAAAATACAGGAATAACTTTACAGATTAATAGGTGCACATAATGAAATGCACCTCTAGGATATTTCAGAGACTATGGATGAGGTCCTAAACATATTAATTAAGAAGCAATCCCCTTTAAATTTACTTATTCCTGAGGAAACATGTTCAAACCAGGTTGTGTGAATTTTTGTTTGCCACTTTAAGTTTTCTGTTATAGTCTCCTTTGTTGTTTTGTTTTGCTTAGTTCAGGAAAAGGGGAAATGCTATTTCCATTGTAAAAATAACAATTTTCAGAAGATATATATTTAATATTAAAAAATTACTTGCACTCTAAACTTTAATATATCATCTCCAATGCAAGCAAAGTTGAAACTGCAATCCTATTGGCATTTACATGGGAGGAAGGCCCACTTAGCACAGCGTATAAGACTGCACTGCACGGTTGCAATATTAAACATATTTACTCACGAGAAAACACCAGTGAGCACAGAAAAACTTACTTCCATCGGCTGGAACCTGCCCATTAATTAAAAAAGAATTCTTAATATGTAGTACTTAAACAAAATAAAGAAACAAAAGCAAAACTCATACCACGGGAAACAGGAAGATTGATGTATTCTTGAAGGCTTTCATGGCCGGGATCCAATGGTTGTTGTAGGTTTTTCGGGCTGTTTGGCTGTGTTCTGGAAGTTTTTCTGGAAGAAAAACCTCCAGATCACGGCCAAACAGCCCGAAAAACCTACAACAACCAACAGGAAGATTAATAGTGATGGTGGAGGAAAGCAGTTTCCTTGCAACCAAAGGATCTTGTTTAATACTAATACTAATACCCTGTTTCCCCGAAAATAAGACCTAACCTGAAAATAAGCCCTAGTATGATTTTTCAGGATGCTCGTAAATAATATAAGCCCTACCCCAAAAATAAGCCCCAGTTAAATGAAACCCCGCCCTCCACCATTGTGCAGCAACCAGACGAAGATGACATGCCTGTATTTCAATAAATGTAGATGGTTGTACATGAAAAAAATAAAACATCCCCTGAAAATAAGCCCTAATGCATTTTTTGGAGCAAAAATTAATATAAGACCCTGTCTTATTTTTGGGGAAACACGGTACTAATACTAATACTTATGTGGTGTGAAGTCAATTTCAACTTACGCCCTTGCTAAAGTTTCCTAGATATAAAATACCAGAAGTAGCTTACTGTTCCTTTCTTCTAAGGGCACTCCGAAGCTGTGCAGCTTCCCAAAGGCTATGCAGGATAACTCTTCTCCCAGAATTGTGGTTTTTAAAGAAGTAGCTGTGTTAGTCTATGCTAGCATATCAGGCAAAACCAAAATAAAAATAAAAATAAAAAAGATAAATACATTCTGCCACCTTAAAGACTAACTGCTTTATTTTAATGTGAGCTTTTGTGGTCTGAGGAAGTGGTCTTGTCCATGAAAGCTCACATTAAAATATAGCAATTAGTCTTTAAGGTGCCACAACGTTTTTGTCTTCTCCCAGAAGATATAGTGGGGAATCAAACTCCTAAACCAGCTTACTCCAACTCTTTGAGATAGCCAGCCTTATTATACCAGCCATTTACTGCTTATTTGAGTATGAAAGTTATTTTTTGGAAGCTGTGCTCTCCTTGCAAAGAAAAACATGACATGGGAATACAATTCTGGTCTGAATTTTCTGTCTTCCTGACAGAAAACTTGGAAAACTGATTTTCCTTCTAGTGTGAGAGCTTCATCTCTCTGCTTTCTTTTAGCTGTTCTTCAACCACTCAAAAATCTCAAATAAAAAAGGTGAAGGGATGCCCTTTATTTTTTGGCTGGAATGGGAAGGTTGGGCAGAACACACTGTAGAATCACACACTTCAAACTATTATATGCACACTAAAAAGATTTAAAAGGTCACAAAAAACAGCCTGGCTATTCAATTGACAGAAGAGGTTTATTTTGCAAAGGTTTGATAATTTTTCCACAGCAATGATTTGAAGAGGCTGTTAGCAAGTGGACTTTTTGTTCTTGCCTGGAAGATGTACTGAAAGTAATAAGCCCAAAAGAGTTGTTAGTGTCTTTAAGACTAAATCCATGAACTGAGGAGGATTTACAACAAACAAGGATGATGACTACACAGAAACTCTAACGATAAATGCAGACAAAAATGATACCTTTTGAAAGAAAGTCAAGAATACACCATAACGTTAAATAGTGACAACCTGGACACCTCGTCGTCCATGCCCTGACAGTATCTGGATTATGGTATTGATTATGAATTGTACGTGGGAATGCTTTTAAAGATTACTCTGGAATTTTGATAACTCCAAAACATGAAGGGAAGAAACAGGATAGTTGGAAGATCTCTCACCTGCTTTAAAACGGCTGTGTGGCTAGTTTCCAGCACAATTTCTAGCACTGGCTTTAGACCTCTGTAAGTTGGGGCCCAGATTTTCAAGGACATCCAGATACTATTTGAACCTGTCTTTTATATCTCCCACTAACACTTTTGTCCAGGTGCCTTAAAGCCAGTGGTAGCCAACGTGCAAATCTTTGTGTATATCTTTCTCACTGGTAAAACAAAAAATTCCAAAAATGTTCTAATCACTGAGCATGATTTTGAAGGTTGTTCTCCCTCCCTTCCCCCCAGTAAAAGTCCACAAGAATGTTCTTTTTGTGCCAATCACTGGCATTCTGGTAAAAAAAAAACACCTTGTATTGTTGCACATAAATCCTTTTATTATTGCATTACTATGGCAGCAGCAATCTCTCTCTCTCTTTCTCTCTCTCTGTGAGTGTTCATGGACAAGTCCACTTCCTCAGACCACAAATGTATTTATCTTTTTTATTATTTATTTTTATTTTGGTTTTGCCTGATATGCTAGCACAGATAGATAGATAGATAGATAGATAGATAGATAGATAGATAGATAGATAGATAGATAGATAGATAGATAGATTTTTATAGTATACTCTTCTTTTTCATTGTGCAAAAGAAATAACTTAAGTTCTATGTTTTACTCCCCATTCAACAGATAAATGGCAAGTAATATGCTTTCTGTGATAAAAGGTAATTATTTCGGTGGTAATAATAACCACTCTGGTTACAAGTGAGCAGCCTCTGTGAAACTGGCTATCAGTGACTGCTAAAAATAGTTTCATTCTCAAAAGATAGCAGGTGTCAATAGTGCATTCAAAGCTGAGGCACACATTAAAAAAAACCCACTCCTAACTTAATACAAACAACTCTGAACCTCTCCCTGCTCTTGTTGTATCTTACGTAGCTAAAAGAGTAGAACCATGTGCAAGACGCCGGTATTAGTCGATTTGACAAATTATGTGTATTATAAGTAACATGTCCTGAGTAGCTTCAGGATAAATATACAGTACTGAGATAATGGGGAGGGAAAAGCATTACATACCCACAGAGCATAGAGGAACCACTAGCTCAAAGGTTGGTGATTATGACCGAAGTTTATCAGGGGAGAGCACATATATAAAATACAGACATTTAAGTTTACATAGAAGAGTCTTGGCTTTCCATGAGGAAAAGAGTCCTTTCACATAAATTCCAGGAGTTACTGGAATTATGAGTTATTGTTTGGGGGGAAAACAGAGACTTTTGAAGAAGTTTCTGCTCTCATATGAAATTCTATTCATCTCCCAGAGTTCATTCCGAGAAATGAACTGCAGCACCGAGTCTGTCTTTCAGCTGACTTGTGAACAGGCACAGCATGCTAAAGAAGGTTAGCAAAGCTGTGTAGGCCTGGTGTGATGCTAGAGAGCTCACTAAAAAAATTCTTCCCTTCCCTTATTATTTCTTACCTAGAATCTGACCCAACATCTGGGATATATGGTTGTCAATATATTAGCTTCAGGGAGGTCTTCAGGCTGGAGCAAATTCTGTTATTCTGCTTCACTTGCTTCCTGTTTCTAACTTTCTCTGCCCAACCCACAAAATTAATCACGACAATGTCCCTAACTATGTCATAGTGATAATACATATAAACTAATTATGGAGGCCCTGAACATAGTTCATTGTCTGCTGTTTTTACCCTTGTTCTCCTTCAGTTTGGGTGTTTTAGCTTTGTGCTTCTTTTCCGCAACTTTAAATCTCCCCTGCATCAATTTTGATGAAGGCACGTATAAATATTTTAAATAAAATAAAAACAATGAGTGTCTCAGAATTTTTTAAAAAGCAATGAAATCATGGCAGAAGCTAGGACTCAACAACATGGAAACAATCAAGTATGACAGCTCTGCCATATTTGACAAACGAAATGGTTGAGTTGTGCCAGAAATTATTGTTTCTTCTGGTGTTTTCATATTACAGAGTCCGCACAGAACTAGCCTTCCAATATAGACATTCTACAAAATTTTTATCTGCAGAATTGTAACCTCTTTCCCCAGATTCCAGTTCTTTGCCATGGAGAAGGTTTTGTTAACCAACAACTGAAACAAAACATAGTGAACTGATTCTTTAAAAAAAAACTTGTTCTAGCCAATGTAATGTGTTGGAACAAAAAGTGTTGTCAGCCATTTTTCAGGCAAACTATAAAGCATCATAGAAGTAACTTTCTCTCCTTGTTAGGGTGGCCCCACACAGGAGGGAAAGTAACAGTTCTTCCATTGGGAGATAATGGAATTATTATTGGCATCAGAAAATATCCCACAATACCAGAAATATATGTTGTACCCTAACCCTGACTGTAGCCTTAATCACAACCATGAAATAATTAGAATTCTCACTGGGGTCAAAAAAATGCCCTAAATCTTACAATATGAGCAATCTGTTTTAAATACTATTACATAAAGATGAAGTACAAGTTCTTATTTTAGCCTCTTTTTTCCCTAGAATACATTTTCTTTGATTCAGGTCTTCTGATTTTTCCCTTTTATTGGGATCTCCTTGATATGGTAAAATCTTGGGTGAGAACTTCAGAAATTCAGTTTCAGTTCCTCCCCCCCCCCTTTTTTTTTTTTTTTTTTTTTTTTTTTTTTTTTTTTTTTTGCACCTGGCTGCTGAGCATAATAGTAAGTAACCTTCCAATGCCAGGTAATCTTTCATTCTTGTCTCAGTTCTGCCACTGTCCACCCCTTCTATGTCGTACTGCTTTCATAATGTCATTGTTTACTGTCTGTGGTGGAGGCATGCAGTTGTTCTAGCTTTCCACAGAAGGTTTGGTTCTGTCTTTTGCCTTGTACTGCAGGCATGTACACAGCACTTCCTGACCCAGGTCGTGTCTGCAGAATATATATTGGGCCACCTGCCTGTAAGCAAAACAGACTCCTTTTTGTCTGTTTCTTTCTCCTTTCTAGTGTTTTGGTTGCAGGCAGACCGATTCCTCTTTGCTTCAAATGAGAAACAGTGACATTCACACTACTAGAAATTGCTGGTATGTTGGCAGCCCTGATCTGAATTGGAACCCTGGTGTGGGGAAGATAGGTAACCCATCATCACCATTTCCTACTGTAGTCTCAATCTAAACTAATCTACTTTATGCCAGATACTAATTTTGAATATACAGTTGATTTTGATTTTATAATTATTATGTTTATTGTTTTAAATTCTTGTTCAATATGTTTGTTTAATGTGTAAACCACCCAGAGTGGCCTTGGCAGCCAGATGGGTGGTACAAAAGTCAATAAATAAATAAATAAATAAATTTAACAATTGCTAATTATGTAAATGGTGTAGCATCTAGTTCAGCCTTCAGTGCATACAAACGTGACCTCTTCTACTAGTCCTGAATCCCCCACAGATCTGTAAATTATGGTGGGAAATGCTGCTGAACCTATTCTATTGATTCTGTTTATTTCAGGGTCAGGTTTCACGGGCTTCAATCAATTTCAAACTCAAGGACTATGTCCATGAATCCTGTGGTTTTTATTCATGAAAGGTTAGCAGTAGTAGTAGTAATAGTAATGATGGTGATGACATGTCATCAAGTCAATTCTGACTTATGGTAAGTCTTTTCAGGGTTTTCCAGGTAGACAATGCTCAGAAGTGGTTTACCGTTTCCTTCTTCTGGGGGGCACCCTGGGACTGTGCAGCTTGCCCAAGGCCACACAGGTTGGCTTTACTCACAGGAGGCACAGTGGGGAATCAAACACCCAACCTTTGGCTCCACAGCCAGATAATTAAATCACTGAGCTATCCAGCCATCACCATGAAAGGTTACACTGAGATTTTTTTTAATTTCATAGGTGCCACAATAATTTTGTTTTTGTTTTGTTTGCTGTTGCTGGAAGAGATGAATACAAATATGTCTCTGGAAACTGATGAAGCAAGACGTTTCATTGGATATTTTTTTTGAGTGCTTAAAATAAATAGGGTGGAGAGTTGCAGCTTGAAGTTCATCCCCATTTGTAGAATTTAATTGCATACCACTTTGTTATTTTACTTTTCAAATACAGAATGTAAATGTCATTTCCCAAAGTTGGAGCAAAGCTAATCCCATTGCCTGCGTTCTCCATAACTTGGATATAAAAGTTGGACAAAAAAGCATTGACCTTGAAATTTTGGAGGCCAGAATGAAAGCTCCAGATCATAACAGGTGAATCAAAGTGGGAGAAAGAGAGGAATTAATGAGACTTCTGCCCCGTTCTGTTCAAATGAAAGTGTTTTGATTTTGTGAAGTTTTTACCGACTAAACCCTTGGTTCTTCCACAAAAATCCCTGAATGAGTCCCACATGGATGTTTGTTGGGCTTTAATATCTTTGGAGTGATAATGAGCAGATCTGAACAGCTTTTGCTGTCCAAAAGCAAAGATTTAGCATTTCCAATATATCTCAAGAGGTTAACAACAATCTACAACTGCAAGGTGAAAAAAAGCCAACACTATTTTGTTTTAAGAGAGAGAGAGAGAGAGTTTGGGACTCTGGTTCAGAGTCTTAATATGAAAAAGAATTAGGTTTTAAAAAAAGTTTTAAGGAGAATAATACACTTTGACTCCTGGTGCAGCCTTATACCCAGTCAGAATCATATGCAAATAAAAGCTTAAAGGGGAAAGGATATATTGCACCTCCACACCTTCAGGCTTTGGTAATTCCCTGAAACATGAAATGCCTTGTAAAATGGACAGTAAATTGCAAAAAAATGTTTCTGACAAGCATTAAAACTGTCATTTCTTTGAGAGAGCAGTCCTAAGGCAAACTCATATGGAAGGAAATTTGACTGAAAGAAATAGATTTAAAATCAATATTTACCAGATGTTGTTGAAAAGATATTGCATAGCTTAAAAAAGCAAAGAAAAGGTATTTACCTAGCATTTAAAAAAAGACTGATAAAATATAATCAGCACATGACAGGATATTCAGGTAAGTATACTTTATACTGCAAACAAGCTGAGTGCAAAGAAGGGAAGTCACAGAAGGGGGATTTGTCTGTCCTCCTCCTTTGTTGTCCTCTCTCAGCCCTGAAATGCTTTTTTTGAAGGCTCTTGGGAGCTTTCTGGAAAGAAGTGGGGGCCATAGGTAATGTGAGCCAGAATCTCCCCAAATTGCCAGTACATCTCACCCAAGAGGAATTCTGTTCATATAAGATGGCTGCCAGCCCAACTGTAGGTAATTCCTTGTTGTCTTAGCAGGTGTCTCTGCATCCATTCCACATTATTTAGGAGGACCCTGATCCTCTTGAGAGGATTTCAGTTTTATGTGCAAGTGAAATGAAGGACCAAAATGTCCCTCTTCTGCAAACTTCCAAGAATGCATGTCCAAACTCTTTATCTGCATGTTAGGCCATAAATAAAATAACAGTGTTAAACTAGTAACTTCTGGACTAAAGAACTGTAAACAAGAGTCTTAGAGCATGGTTCAGAGAGCATTTCATCCCAGTTCATTGACTTGCATACACATCACTATGGTTTTTAAGTTCATCTGCACTAGGATTATGGAGTTCTGTCAAGAGAAGCCAATAAAATAAAGGCAGTGCATTGAGCTGTGGGATGCAATGATCCAGAACTAGTAGGGCTAAATGGATATCATGTGCTCTTTATTTTCAGGGATCTCTCATTTTAGAAGTTCATTATCTCACCTCTGCTGCACACAGCAGATATTGTACTTAGGGATGGGTAGCAATTTGTGCATGTGCATAAGAATTTTACTTGATTCTGTTTTTATATATAGGACTTCTCTCTCTCTCTCTTTATTTTTATTTATTTTATTTTTTTGCCCAATAAGAATTAACTACAGACAAACAAGGCTACCTTCCAAGAAATTTATGAAAGCATAGCCATTTCTTCTCCAAGGTTGCAAAATAAAAACAAAAAAGAAGAGGGGGGGGGATATTTCTATACCTATTCCATAAATTACCTGTTACGGGTAATTCTGTAGGTTCCTCTGACAAGACGTTGTATGATGGTAAACATTCCCTTGTAAAAACAATGTCATCAAGGGCTATGGACCTCCTGTAAGCATTCCCAACATGACCTTCAAAGATGACCCGGAAATCCTCATCTGCTTCCAGGGGCAATACTTTTCTTTTCCAGAAATTGCCTTGATTCCCAGAGAGGGTAAACAGCACTTTGCGGGAATTTGATACTGTTTCTTGGTAGACAGTTAGTGATCCAATATTCTCTCCATACATGTGGTAATAAAATATTATCTGAAAATAAGAGAAGAAATATTAAATACAGATATATGGTTACATAGAGCTGTCAGGGTGGTATAGTACAGAAAGTGCTGGACTATGATTTGAGTGGGTAATTGAGTGGGTTCAAATCCCCACTCAATTACAGAATCTCACAGGGGGTGGCACTAGTAAATCACTCCTTAAATATTTTATATACCTTTAAAACCATATTAGGGTCACTATTAAGTTGAAGGTGACTTGATGGCACATAACAATAACAACGGTTACATTGGATTCCCTGCTTAGTGAAGCAAATAGAAGTCTCTAGTAATGCAAACTTGTTTCATGAGAGGAGAATTTCAATAAGTAAAATTCAACTTTTCTTCTGTGTACTGAATCCACAGTATCTATTCAAATATTTATATCCTATCTTTTGATTAAATGTCCTCAAGACTTTAGGCAAGATTGATAGAATCTATAAAACTAATTAAAAGAGAATTGTCCTAGAATTAAACAAAAAACAATTTAGCACAAACAAAACATAGCCGTCAGAGTTAATTAACCAACAAAAACTAACAGAAGTGTTGCCCAAACCTTTACTTTTGTTCCCATGACTTGGAAGTAGCTGCTTACTGCTCACTATTATGGTAACATTGTGCTTCTAATTTAATGTGGGACGACTTCACTTCTGCTGTGTAACCAGGAGTGGTCTCTGCAGGGGGGCATCATACCCTGAAATAGTGGGGTGAAGCACCACCTGCTCAAGACAGCTGTTGGGGATGCAACTGTAATTCTTTAGCTACTTTGATAGTTACAGGGGTGTGGCCTCATGAAATGTGAAGAAGCTCTATCACACAGTTCAAACACTGGCTTATGCTGTGCCTCGTGGTCTGCTGTGGGTGTTGAGGCAAGAGCAAACAGTAAGGGGGGAGAATATGTTTTACATGCAGAGAAGCATCTTGTAGGATTGGGGAGGGAGATGTTTTGTTCAAAGTAACTCAAGTGACTAATTTGATTACTTTTGAGAAACAGAAAAACAAGTAGTTACTTTTGTGAAATACATAGCCTTTAAAGTAGATACAACTTTTGAACTTCTAAAAAAAAATCTAAGTTTTGCAATATGTCCTAAAGCCCCTTGCATGGAGCGCCTTTCATCTGGTATCTAAAAGCGACAGAGTGAGCCACCTGGGAGACAAACTTTCATAACGTCAATGTCTTACAAAAACGTTCTATCTTTTATACTTAAAAACAGGCATGGGCGGAAGATACATAGTAGATTTGTACAATAATAGCACTGACAAGGGATTTTCAGAGGCACTGCTGTGTTAATCTGTTTTAGCGACAACGGGGGGGGGAAAAACCCACCAGTATTGTGACAGATATAAGAGAAATATATTTGCTTCAGTGTGAGCTTTTGTGTATTACAATCCACCCTCAGACACAAAGCCATAAAAGTTTTCCCTTCCAAATTAAGCTTCAGTAGTTTTGCTTCATTATCCCAAATGAAAACCAGGAAAGGACAGTGAGACAGAAATAGACAAGACGCCAGTGTCGCAAGTGGAAGATGAGAAAACATTATATTCTTCCCACTGTGCCTAGCTTCAAAGCTTTTTGTGTCTACACAACCAGCTTACAAATGAACTCTGTGCTTATCTCTTGATGACCAAACAAACACAAGCTAATTTGCAATTTGCAGAGCTGTGGAAGCATCCTGGTAGAGAAAAAAACAGACATTAAAGAAACTCTGCTTCCAATGAAGAAAATAGCATCTTGTCTGTTTCTGCCCTGAGGGGAAGGCCTCTGCATTTCTCTGTTGACATATTATGGGCCCTTTGTTTCTCAATCTGTCACTCACCCTGCCACTACTATTTCCCTATTTTGATCCTGCACGCATACCACCAACATTTGCCCTGAAATAAATAACAAATGGAACAAAATGTCCTGCCTTTATTTGAACAACAAATGCTGACCTTCCTCCCTTTACCAGATGTTAGGGAGAAAACCAGCCAGTGTTTTTCCCTTCCCACATGCTTTCCTCTATTCAGATATATGTGAGTTTCTGCTTTAATTTTTAGGAGCTTAACAGAAATGGTGAAATTGCTAGTACATTTTTATTGCAAGATACTTTTCTACTCCGGGAAGCCAAGATCCTAACTGTAATGCCACTTACATGTTTTACTTCATTCAGACAACTGATTTCTTCATGATGAAACACTTCCCTTTTTTTAAAAAAGAGAGAACTCATTACAATACTACATTACAACTGTATTCAGTTTAGTAAAACAACAAGGTATATTTTCTCTAAGGGAATGTCAGCAATGATGAATTCTTGCCGATAGTCATTAACATCTACCGTTCCTGCTTAGACGTTCCTTCACATACCTTGCAGTTTTTGCTTTTCCTGCTTATCATCACACTAAAAATTCTGGCTTCCTGCCCTGGCAACTGAGGGAAAAAGTTTTTTATAAAGATGTAATGACCAGATGGTTCTTGCAAGGAATGATCAGCCATTGGCCCCGTGCCTGCTCTTGGAAGGCCTCCATTTCTGAGATTCCAGTCAAAGTCGTCATTCTGATCTTGTTCCCACTTGCAAAGATCAAATTCAAAATTGCAGCGCCCAATAGACACACCTGAGCGAGAAGAAAGGAAAAGAAACCCGGACAAAACTGAATGTAGTTTCAAACGATAAAAGTACGCTAAAGCCTAAACTAGCATCATTATCATAAACATATTCTGCCTATATCCTCTAAATGGAGGAAAGCTTATTTAGCTAATCAAGGATGTTTAAAACAGGGAACTGGTGCACATCAAACAAAGACTGCTAACAATGACTTTAAGAGGGTTTTATTTTGTTCAATTTAGCCTCATTCTCCTATATCAGGGGTGCACCACATGTGGCTTGAAGGCTGCATGTGGGCCCAAGGGGACTAAATGTGACCCTTCCAGTACCTCAATCCCAGTTATTTAATTGTGGGGAAACAGAATCAAAAAGTTCCTTGTACTCTCTATGGGCATGTGTGTGTGTGTATGTGTGTGTGTGATATTTCTTAGAAATTGGGATATTCGTATTTGTAAACGAATACGAATATCCCCATCCCAGGTGCATCTAATGCGGGTCTGGCCCTTGGAACCGGCCTGTCCAATCACGTGCCACTGTGTTGCCAGCCTCTCACTCATCTCACCAATTGCAGAAGTAGCTCCACCGGCTCCTGGGTCTGCTGGCCACTCCAGGCAGGGGGCGGGAGGACAAGTCTCCCTGCACAGCTGCTGAGTGGCCAGAAGAGCAGAGAGACAGTGGGGCTACTTCTGCGATTGGAGAGAGGAGTGGGAGGCTGGCGGTGTAACAGTGCGTGATTGGACGGGCCGGTTCCAAGGGCCGGACCCGCATTAGGTGCACCTGGGATGCGGATATTCGTATTCATTTATGAATATGAATATCCACCTCTCTAAAGCAACCCAGCACTCATGGGGTCCTCCTTCATACCTCCAAATTTATTTTTTACACGTTTTATCAGTTAAAATCAAACAAATTCTTTATTCGTATCAACTGCACAGTTTAAAAGTACGGATGTATATGAAACGTAGGTAAAAATTAAAAACAAATTATAATGTTAAAGCCATTAGACTATTGTTGACCTGAAGTAGACTACTTCAATAGTCTCAGTCATTTGCTAGATCTTCCTCGTACATGTGGTGCGTCATAAATTGCATGCCTATAAGTGTTTCATTGATTGAATTCCTCCTCAGTCACAGAATATTTGTCCTGCATCCAAGTAGCCCCATTTTACTTGGTTGTTCTTTGATCTTACTTTGCTTTGAATTGAGAAGTGGGGATTGTGAGAGGGATGCAGTTGGCCAGGGTTCAGGAATGGGTATTGTGGCCCCCTGATGTATGAAGATTGTCCACCTCTATCCTAAATAGTCATGCAACTGCAACTGTCTGATGAACATTTATAAAAGGTAATATAAATGAACCCAAATAGGCGTCTTTGATAGTTGCGGAGCTTTATTTCATAAAATCTAGAAAAAAAACCCAGATAACTCAGTATCTATTTGATTTTGTAGTTTAAAGCCTATTTTTAATGTTTTCAGCAGACCTGTTGCAAAAACAAATCAATTCTAGTTGGCAAAAGCAAAATAAATTTTAAATCAGCTTTATTATCATATACAAGTATATTACTTAAAGGAACAGGGCGATCAAAGAGGTTAACTATTTGAATAACCAAAAAGATATAGCTTGTTTTATAGAACAAATACCTGTAAAATAAGGACTTTATCATGCTACATTGAAATCAAAGGAGAAAATTAAATGGGGTAAAAGACTGTTGAACTATTTATGTTCTTTTATATTCTAAGAATGTAAAAGAAGATACAATTTCCACCTTACAGCTGGGGAAATCTAAAGTTATTCTGAAGTATTCTGTTAGCCGGCAAAATTAATGAGGGATGTGCTTTGGAGACTTGCAGTTCCACGATGTTGGTTTCCCCATGTTTTAATGCAACAAAATTTTATTGACTTTTTTTAGCAAAGAGGTACCAAAACTTTTTTAGGATGGGCTCATTCTTTTCCAATAATAGCAAAGCTGAAGTTAAACTTTATCGGGAGAAGAGGATGCACCAGTTCACATGTGCCTACTAAATGACTTAAGGCCGTGTCAGTCTTTACTCAGCCAATTCTTTCCTGAGAAGACAGTGCCCAGGCCCTCCCGTCTCCACTGTTGGTTTCTCCATCTAAAGAGCAACATATCTGCAGAGAGCTGGTTCCTGCTCATGTGTACATTAGCAAAATCCCTGGAAAGTCATGGTTCCTGATCACATAGAGAGCTTACACATGAGCTGGAACCTCTTGTCTTACTGAAGAGAACTGGCTAGGCAATGATAGAACAGGGGAGTGGCTTGTTTGTGTGAATATGCCATCAGCAGCTCCCCAATGCATTTCAAGAAAACTTTATTACAGGTAAACTGAGCAGAATCTGTAAGTGCAAGTTAGCTCAATCCATGGGACTTTCTCCTTCTCTCTACTCCATTGCCCCATCTGCAGCCTTTTGCAGCCTGGGAATGTACCTCACAGGGTTCTCCAAACCTCTGGAGTAGATAATTGGGACTCCCTAAGCAGGAATATAGAAGGGCGAAAGTGAGCAGGGGCTGTGTCAGCAGAAGGATTCCACCCATTTAATTCTTAATATAAACTGCTTCATTCAACTTTTCTGCCACAGATCAGCAAATAAATAGGTTATTGTTTTTTTCAAGCAGGCTGGATTGGTCAGTTATCTCAGTTAGGTATGTCAATGTGGAGCCAGACGCTGGGAGTTTGATTCATCACTGTGCCATATAGGAGAAGAGCCAATCTGTGTAGTCTTGGGCAAGCTGCAGAATTCCAGAAATGCCCCCCAGAAGAAGGGAATGATAAGCTACTTGTGAGCATTCTATACCTAGAAAACCCCAGAAAAGGTCATTGTTAAGTCAGAACTAATTTGACAGCACATGATTATTATTCTTTTTCTTTCCATTGGAAGATTCTCTGCTTTGCTTTTGCTAACTTCCCCAACTGGTCCATAGTTGCAAAGGACAATGTATGTATCAGTACAGAAAACTCCATTCAGCTCCACACAGCTCACTGTCTAACCTCAGGTCAATCAGTATCTCTTGGCCTAGCCCAGTCTTCTCCACCCTGGTGTTCTCCAGATCAGATGAACCCCCCAGGAGTTGTTGTAATCGTACTCATCCAGAGAGTCACAACAGTTGTAGTGAGCACCAAAGGGATATGAGAAAACCAAGCACATTGCCCTGAATGCCTTGGAAATGTGGGATAAGTAGGTAATATGTCATCAACACGTCTAAAATTCTGATCCTCTAGCATATTCACAATCAAACTAATGTCCCTGTTTCTCCCCAATGTTGCATTTCCTCTCTTTCAGGCCCAATGCTCAAGCCGCTGCTGAGCCGAACTTCAGCAGCGTGGCTCGCCTTTGGCTCCCTCCCCGGATAGCGCGAGACTTCATTCAACTTACGACAACGACGTAGGAGGAGAGGGGGGAATGCTAGGTTATTTAAGGGATGTTCCCCCCTCTCCTCTTCCTCTTCTTTTGCTGGCACCCACCCGCCCGCCCTTTATTCTAGTGTGAGTTTATCCAGATAGGAATTTTTGACCCATATCCTGATTGGCATTTGGATGCAGGGAATTTTCGCCTATCCCATACTGGAACAGGTGCACTGGCATGTTTAGAGGTGGAAAATTGGTCACACTGGCGGGTAGTGCGGATATAACAGGTTTTGTTGGTGAGTCCCATTGCAAAATCAGGTAAGCTATAGCCCATCTGACCTCCCAGCGCTGCGGATCGTGCGATTACAGTGCTTGTTGGAAAAGATGCGCTTGGGCCACACCCGGACCAACAGTCAACAAGGAGAAGCTGGCTTGAGGCCCGGGGGTGGTCAAATTGGGGCCGGCCAGGTTCTCGCTGTCTTTAAGACCGCGAGAACTTGGGGCCAGGGACTCGCCCATTTGTTGCTTAAGGGGTCCTTTGAGACCTCTGTGCTTAAACCTGATTCCGCACTACGGCAGGACCCCCCTTTGCCAAAGGATGGCAACATGGATTATGTTTAATAAAGTGTGGCCCATGATTAACCCATAATTCTTGTCTCGCGTCTTCATTCCGGGGTTGGGAAGGCAAAGCTACACGACAACAAAGTTTTCAAAAGAAAATACCAGGTATGCCAACCATTCACATTTTTAAAAATTCTTATTGCTTCTTCCCCAAAGACCAAGATTGCTCTTTGCTTTCCTAAGTTAAAAAGAAAAAAAAATCAGACATTGAGTATGCTTCAGAAGCTGAGCCACTGTCTAATTGTTGCTGTTCCCAGTTGCAATGATCATATCTGCCTTAAAACACAAATTCTGAACTTCTGTATTCCAATGCTGATGATAACAAGAAAAACATTGCAACTCAACTTAATCCATAGACTTTCAACACAGCTTGTCCTCTTTCAACACGAAGTTTTTAAAAGCACAGCCAAAATTTGCTGTCAAGTACAGATATTTTCATTTGAATATAAAACATTCCTTCAGGAAATACTTTCTCTTAGCCATACATGTCTCTGGAGAATGGAACCACAGTGTATGTAGGGCCACTCCAACAGTGCTTTGTTCTCAGATGAGCATAGCCAAGCTTGTAACAGTTTGGTAGATTTGAAATAAAATCTTGGAAGTGAAGTGAATGTGGACACCCAATTATGTCAAAAAAAGACCTGACTTCAACAATATATCATATTTTAAAATTAATTGCATCTTTGTCTGCTGAAGAACTATTCAACTATATCTTCTTCTTGGTGCAGAGACATTCAGTTGTTCTTAATAGCATCAAGATAAATTAAAAATGGAGGTAGAGATTTGGATCTTGATTAAGAATCATTGCATGACAGTCTGTAGAGTAGCACGAATTTCCCCCAAAGGACAGGATAATATTTAGCAGATACTTGGTTGGATCCAAACTTGCATTTACTGGAATTCTACCACTACTGGAAAAAGGGGACAGAGTATCAATTTTCTCAGTATTCACTGTACAGATTCCAACCCCCCCATGCTATTTCAGAGGTTTAGTATATGAGATAGCCAAGTAGTCTATCCATAACTGCTGGATAGTTCAGTGGCTTAGGCATCTGGCTGCAGTGACAGAGGTTGGGAGTTTGATTCCCCACTAGGTCTCTTTGACAAGGGCTAGACTCAGTGATCCATAGGGTCCCTTCCAGCTCTGCACTTCTAAGGTTATTAAATTACCTACATTCCAAGGTGACTGGTCAAACAAGGAACAGGCAGAAACACAGGTGTAAACAAGTCAGGTAGAGGTTTTGGCATACACAAAGAGAGAAATGCTGCAGTGGCCATCAAAGACAGATACATTTGTTGCTTCTAGCAGTTTCGGACTATCTGGCTATATGTATTTATTGTCCTTAGCGTGTGACCTTTCCCTTCACTGACTCCTCTTAATTATCTACTGCAGGTAGCAGATCTTGGATATGCCAGTGTTGCCTCTGTTGTGTTCTCTGTTCTAGTATCCTCAGTTCTTAGCATTCTGTTGGGTGGGTGTCTGCCAAGCTTTGGCTCCATTTCTCATGCTTATGGAGAGGACCTGCCAGCTGAGTCTTCATATCTGTTCTGGTTTCCTCCTGCTAAAGTAGGCTGTCTTGATTTTCGTCCTCTGAAGAAGACTTGGATATGATGGGCATGACAGTGGGTTTGAAAGGAGGACATGGAGACTTTTTTCCATGTATCAAAAGAGGCCATTGATTAAAAAGTACTGAAAAAGTCTGCTCTGATAGACCCTGCATTCATTTTGCAAAGAAAAGATGCCCTTCCATATGTCAAAGCACAAACTTGGCTCCTATCCACATGATAGCACCAGATTTCTTATTTATGTATTTATTCAAGGGTGCCTTATAATGGTTCCAAGGATAGCTCCTTCCCCTTTGCTCAAATGGTCTTCTCAGGTAGAGGCGGAGGCTGCCACTTGCTCTTGGTCTCCTAATCTAGGCAGTGACCAATGCGTATCTCCATTCACCATTACAGTTTCAAGAAAACACAGTTTTACTCTGACCACCCCAGAAGCCATAATCTTCTACAGACTGCTCAGTGAATTTCCAAGGCAGCAACTTTGTTCATTGGTTGCAAAAAAACCACAAACAAACAAACAAAAGCCCCATCATACAGTCTTCTGGCACCTTAAAAACTATTTAGTATATAAGCTTTTGTGGCCTGTAAACCCAGGCTACAATCCACCAAGGTATTATAAAATTCTTTATCATATTTTATAAGCTTCTTTCCTTTTCATCTTAATTTGTGAATTGGCAAAGGGTTACGTTATATTCTTTTCTCTTTTTTTGCCGGTATTTTTCATTTTATTTTGATATACAATGTAATATTTTTTAAAAATAAAATATTTTTTTTATATTATGACAGTTTCTATTACATTGGCATATGTTTATGGGATTCACTCCAAAATCTTTAAAAACGCATTGGCATCGTTTTACTTTATTGGCAGACGTAAAACAGACAGAAAAACATCACACTGCAATTTCCTGAGTAAATAAATGCTGGACTATAGTATGAATACTCTCAATTTTCATTCTGGCCTGAAGACATCATTTTTGTCCCATATATTCACTTGTCACCTATGGCCTACGTGACTTTATTTTTCCCCCTCGTGCTTGAGTGCTGAGAGTCCATCTGGGCTCTAGAGATACTATTTATTTTCAAGAAATTTCATCTTTTAAAATTTGTTTTTAAAATGCATGAATCATAGCCCTCTGCTCATTTAAATTTTGGCCACTGGAGTGAACTGCAGTTGTAAGGATGTGCAATTTAATTTTCCATCTCTCTTATGGTCAAATTAAAAGGACAATAAATACTTTATCAACTTGCTCCCACTCAGAATAAAGTTTCGGTAATATATAAACTCATTTCCTCTTTTTTGTATTTTAAAATACGGTTGCCCTATCCATGAGGGAAATGATGCTATCATCCATGTGATATATAGCACTACTGGAAAAACACAACACTGAAGGTAATATTTCTGACTCTAAACTTTGGTTGGCTTCGTATGTTATTCAAAATACAGTATGTGTAAGAGAAGAGGGAATCCAGAAACGGACAAGAGTTTGCATAGAGAGAAATCAGCAACTGTGAGCAGAAAGGAGGCTTGTAGAATCTGAAATTTCCAGTACACTCTAATCTCCTGAAAATCAGAATGTAGTTAGTTATTCTTTGGATTTAGATTTCTCCAAATGTTGCAATACAGCTCTCACATCTTGAAGGGAGATCTGAAAGGTCTCATGGCTCCATGAGACCCTCTGAAGGATCATAGGAAGAACCACAGGACTTTGATTATGTATGGAAAGAATACTCATGAAATCCTTTATTGTTGTTTCGACTTATATATTATCCTGTTGTGCTGAAGCATACTCTGGGTGGTTTACAACACAATTATGTAAGGAACACTTTGCCCCCCAAGACGTTGGGTACCCATTTTACCAACCTCAGAAAGCTGAATCAACCTCAAGCCAGCTACCTGAATCCATTGGGCTTAAACTCAGGTCATGAGCAGAGGCTTGTCTGCAGTACTGCAATTTAACCCCTGCACTTCAGGGCTCTTTGTTCTTGATTAGGTGTAACATTCCAATGACAAATGTTCAAGTCCTGAAAGACTCCTCATCTTCAGGAAAGAGTGAGAGAAGGAGTTCTGTTTTACTTGTTCAAGTCTCCCTAATTTAAACAAACTGCGCAAAACTAGTGTCATTTGCCTTTGAGAAGCAAAACACAGACACAGACTGCAAGCACAGAGCAATGGATGACCATCAAAAGAGTCAAAAGCACCAACTCCAATGCTTCTAATCCTTCAATAACTACACAATAAAGTAACAACCATGATCATTTTGCCCAAGTTGCATCAAAGTATTATTTGTGTTCAAGCCTTGCTTGTCCAATGTTTACACACACACAAACAAATCCTTCTAATCCTCTTCTCTTGTAAAGTACCACAAAACACCATGCCCTTCCCTAGAGTGAATGGTTTTGCAGTTCCTAGCCTGCAAGGACCAGACAAGTGAAGATTTACATTCCTACTTTTCACTTTTATTTCTAAGGAACTGGCAGCAGCAGCACCATATTAGACCACAAGAGTTACAACATATGCTAATTAAAGGATGGAGCCATCACACTTACTGCAAATACTGTCACTCTCATCTGTGTTATCGGCACAGTCATTCACAAAATCACAAAGGTTCTCCTGTGGGATGCAGTATTTGTTGGCACAGGTAAATTCTTCAGAAGTGCAGGGTTTGTCCAGGATCAGCAGAGGAGAGCAGTCCTTAAATAAAATATCATCCACTGTTACATCTCCCACATAACTGATGCCTCTTTTTGCCCTGAAAAGAACCTGTGCAAAATAAAATATTGCAGTTAGTAGTGGTATTCTGATATAAAAGGATACATCTATTAATAGATAATGTTGTAGTAACTCATGGTAAAGGATTGGGCTTCTTCTACCTTCAAAAAGCTTCTCATATGTTGCTGACAGAAAAGGAAGGATAGCCGTTTTTGCTGAATTTCCCCTCTACCTACAGCCACATAAAGCCTAAGTTCCCACAGCAAGTCTGCTTTAGCTAACTGGGGGAACCTCCAGAATGGAGTCAGAAGCAGTGACGGGACCACAGAGGAAAGGCAGGTGAGTCAACAAAAATTACCATCCCTTCCACAATCAGGGGTACTCAAAAGGCCAAACTCTAAATTATAGGTGGGCCATTAGCAGGATTCATTGTGCTCTGACAGTGGTTCCCTTCTGGATGCTTGGCATATGTTTCTTTCAAGCAGGTATTTAAAACATTTAAATCTTTAGACAGGTAGGACCCCCATATTTACAGGGGGATATTCCAAGCCCCCTACCAGATGCTGAAAACACAGAAAACTATTATAATAGTGAACCCTATGCATGGTATGGTCTCTGTCTCCCTCTAGTGACCAATTCTGGTAACTTCATTGTTAAAATATATATATTGGGATTTTTCTTTTAATATTTTCAGGCGGTGGATAAGTGAATCAGCAGATACTGATCCCACGGCTAAAGGGGTCCTACTGTACTATTATATAGTTAATTGTTTTTTAAACTTAGTAATTTATTGTGTTTTTAATCTAACTTGTTTAAATCATTCTGAGCTGCCTTGGGTCCCCTCACTGGGAGAAAGGCGGCCAAGAAATGAAAAAAACCACAACTAAATAAATATGCAATTGAAAGCTGGAAAGACTTGTTGGAACAGTTGCGCATGACTATGAAAAGAAATAAGCTTTGAGGTTCAGTTGCCAAAGTATCTCTTTTTTTTTCCCTCAACAAGACAGTGCTGCTTAATGGTGCAGTGTCAAAAAGCATCAATGAAGCAGTAGATTTCTGAAACAGGCTCCCTTGGGGATATCATGTTCCTCTCTTCATTCTTTATATTTATTGCTATTGACAAATAATCTCCAGTCAACAGCAAGAACAGTATTTTAATTCCACTGCTTCAAGGTGCATCTTAAGGAGTGCATTGTGAAGCATGAAATAAGAATGTCAAGTAAGCCCACATATAAGTGAAAGACAGAGGAAAATTGAACTTTACACACCTGAAAATAAGAGCGAACACCCAAAAATGCTTCAGCTTTGTTCCACTGTGGGCCTTGGGGACCACTCTGAGCCCAAAGTCTGGTTGTCGTGTTTTCCACTTTGCTCAGCACCTATGAGCCAAACACTTCCTGTGAATCTACACAGTTTTAATCAACAGCTCATGTTTTGCAAATCACAGTACAAACAAACTTGTAAGTGCCCATTCTTATGGCCGTCTGCGTGATTGAGAATAGTACCTAAAGAGCAGAGTTTGGATATATATTTTTCTTTTTTGGACTACAATTTCCAGAATCTACAGCGGCTAGAGATATCTAGGAGTTGTATTCTTTTTAAAAGGGGGTGGTGGTAGAATTTCCCAAGCTCTGGTAAAGGGATATGTGTGAAACACTCTTGTTGACAAAGATGGGTATGTAATGAAAAGAGAGGATGGTGACTTTAGTATAACAACCTTTGCGTCCTATGTAAGTCAGCCTTGACCATTTCCATTTCAACTGGTTCAAATAACATCTGATGACACCAGCCAAGAAACCGTTCTGGTTTACACTGAATAAATAAAATATCAATTGTAACCCACAGGACGCTAAAATCTTGCTCTATCTCCATGCTTCTTTTCAGATTTCAAAACTAATTTTAGTTTAGCAGTACATTAAACATCCTGTTGTTTGCATAAAGAACTTTTCCAATCAAGTTCCAGAGCTTTTGTTTAGTTTGAGCTGCCAGAGGTGCAGGGAGCTGTTCTCCTAACATCTTGCCTCAGTAAATATTCATTGAATTGTGACGGGTCCTTCCCAGGAGTCAGCTATTCTAAATATGCTTCACTGAAGCTAAAGTGTCTGAACTGGGCCAAACTGACAACAATGGGAGATGGAAGGATGGTGATGTATGTCAAATCCTGCTTCTAGACAGAACTGACAGAACTATACATCACCAGCACCCAGAAATGCTTCTCCGTCCCTGGATTTATCATCAGCCAAAATAATACACAATCTTAGCTCTGGAACAATCTAAGCTTTTTTCATTTTAATGGAAGACAAAGCACTGGACTATCATCTCCTAGCTGCATCTGACATGGCAAAATTAAATAACCATTCTCTTTGAATGGAGGAGTTTGCATTTTATGGCAGAAGAGTCTCATCTATTAAGAAACAAACTGACAGAAGACATGCCAAAGTTGTCTGGAAAACAGGCAGGGGTGGGAGTGCATTGTACATAATGCAGCACAGACGCTACATAAAATATACAGTAATAATGTAGAAGGAAGCCTTTAGCTTGCAAGATCTGAGCGAGACTATTAATGACAAAGCTTTCTGAGTCATTAATTCATACAATGGAATGCACATAACAACCATCACCAGAAATATTTGTAGTGAAATTCAGTTCTTGTTCTTATAGGGTGGATTAGTTTGTGGCCTAGGCATGCAGGGTGTCTCACCCCCAAATGGTGACAGAAGCTACACCTAGCTCAGTTCAGAAGCTGCCCATTTCCATTACATCTTCACTGCTTGGACAGTTCCTCTTCAAAAAATAAAAATAAAAATAAATTTAAAAATATTTTAAAAAATCAACTACTGTTATGGTTCAAATGTTTTGGTTACCATTATAGTTATATTTTTCTCAACAGCTCTTTCGTTTCTCTCTCTCTCTTTTTTTTTAAAGTAACTAGACAGATAATTTTTGTTACTTTTTAAAAAATCATAGATTGACAAATTGCTGAGCCATGGTACAAAACACGCCTATGCTACATAGCTTTATCTGTAAAAGTAACTAAAACTTTACAGTTCTATCAGAAAAGAAGTGAGGTTACCCTTCATCACATTGCATTTGTAATGTAATTGAGCTATGCCTTAATTATTGCAAAAAAGGAGTATTAATTGCAAATCATTTGTAACTTGAGTGTCTTGCTAAGACATCTATATCTGCTAACAAACAGTAGGAGTGGAAGCTGAGAACAGTTACGCTGACTTGGTATGGACTATCACAAGCACATTTGCTTCTCCCTGTTCCACATCTACAGTAAAGGTGTGAGCCAAGAGCGCTCTAGTTAAGAATACTTTTCTACTTCCAAATTAAGAAAGCATGATTAGCAGAATTAGAACATTATTATCTTAATGTTTAATACATTAATATCTTAAAATTAAAACTGTGGTTTTGGTATCTTGCTTTTACTGAAGTGATTTAGGTATCTGGCTGAGGAGCCAGAAGTTGGGAGTTCAATTCCCCACTGTGCCTCCTGGGAGAGGAGCCAGCCTGTGTGGCCTTGGGCAAACTGCACAATCACTGTACAATCCCAGGGTGTCCCCAGAAGGGAACAGTAAACCACTTCTGTGTATTCGCTACCTAGAAAACCCTGGAAAGGGTCACCATAACTTGGAATCAACTTGACAGCACACAATGATTGTTATTACTACTGAAGCTGCTAACCATACTTGTCAGCTTCAAATCACCCTGGAAACTCTCCTCCCATATTGGCTAGGTAATTTCTGGGATTTATAAGATCTTCCTTACACACACACACACACACACACACACACCAACAACATTTCCAAACTCTGTTTCAGACCAGTTTTTCAACATGCTGTCATTTGCTTAATTCATTGCATTTTACAGGTGCTTCAGGCATCATCATTCTCCATTTGTAACTCTTTTTCCCTCCCTCAATGCCTTTTCTCTTTTTGCTTTCTACGGAAAATTTGTAAAGAAGGGAAAGATGGGATAAATACACAGTGCCTCCTAATCAGCCGTGTGAGGAACCTTCCATCTGGAAATGTTCTATGGTTAACTTCCAGTTTTAATAATGCCTTGGGCAAAGGAAGGAACACAGAAGCTCCACATTCAAGCAGAAAGCTTGTGCATGTCTCAGTTTAATAAGCCAAGATACAATCATCTGAATGTGACCACTGTTATAAATTAGTTCCAGCCATACCCACAGAGAGTTCAGCCCGAGTGCTACAGTTTTTTGTGTGTAGATGCATCTCCGAACACAGATTACATCATGTTCACCTTTTCCGAAACATATTCAAGACAGCTCTCTTGTCATCATGTTTTCTTCCAATGCAATCTCATGGTGCATTTTAATTTCTTTTCAGCAATAATATAAACCATTCTTTGATGAAAGTACTTGGATTTATATTGATGTGTTTTAAATCCTAGAATTTCATCTCGACCAAATTTCGGATCACAGCCACAAGCTATAAAACCTGTTTTCCTTCCAGGCCGTGAAACATAGCTGTCAAAACGTCTTCAGTGTTTCAGTATTAATATGTGCACATCATTTCTGTTCAAAGCTCCATTTTTGAAAAGCTAAATAATCATTCTCATAATATTAGTTACTGATTTAGATTTGTTAGAAGGAATATTAATAGTCACGGATTTCCGACAATGTAGTAAACATGCAATAAAATATTCTGTGTTCGAAATTAGATGCATTTGAATTGAGTAGATAAGGACTGAATACCAACTTTCCCATTTATATTTGACAGAAATAAATATATGGAATAACGTAAGAGAAACTGCCTACTGGTGATAAAAATAAAAGGGGGGAGGCCAATATTTTGAGGTGTGATAGGCTCCTTCCTTCCTGACATTCAGGAAATTAGCCAGGAGAGAATTATACAGGGCTGCCTTCAGTAACCTATCTCTGATGCTGTTGATATTAATTTTTCTTTTTCTTTTTTATCTTGTGCTTTCTTTTTTATTTCAGTTTTAGATCTAGGTAGTTGAACTGCCATATTGATGTATCACAATTGGGGTCATGTGGGGTTCTGAGTTTTTAATTTGTAAACCATCCAGAGTAGCGTATCCACTAGAGGGGCAGTATAGAAATAAAATAAAATAAATAAATAAATAGATAGATAAATACATATTTTAATTGTCCATGTGTACATAGTACAAAAGAGCCAATGTGGTGTGGTGTGAGAAATAGAGTGTTGGGCAAGGGCTCAGGAGGCCTGGGTTCAAATCCTTGCTTCACCATGGAAGCTCACTGGATGGTGGCAATGGTAAGCCACTCCCGTATTTTGAAAATCTTGCTTGGGTCACCATAAGCCAGAAGTCACTTGACATTACACAAAAACATGCTTAGTATATTCGGTTTACTCAGTGCTTACCTCACAGACTATCCATGAATGAATCTCACACTCTGTCCTTACAAGGAACCAGTAAAACTAAGATGCCCCATCTTGCACAAGCAAAAATGATTTCCGCTGGTACAAAGGTAATATCAGATAGAACTTTCCCTAGCTTGAAGGTCCAAATATGGATAAAAATAGTTTAATACACATTTTATATCTCATTTAAATACAATTAAAATGTGACAGATATTGAAAACCTCCCATTTAGTGCCTGATTAATTCCAAGCCCACATGCAAAACTCTTATGTTGCTCAAGGTTGGGTTTGAAAGACTATCCAAGATAAAAGAGTTACCATGTCAATTAGCTATTCAGCACAGTGTATTCATGGCATCAAAGTGTGACACATGGCTAATAGGTGCTCTTTACAAAGGATGGTTAGGCTGTTGCTGGGTACAACAGATAAGGGAGGAAAGAGTTCTTTATATTATGTTGTCAGTGCATGAGTAGTCTTACACAAACTTCTATGATCTGTCTTTTCAATACCTCCAAAGAGCCCACCGTCGCTCCGTTCATATAGTTCCAAAACACCAGTTTACATTTGGGTCCAGTCTGAGAAATCACTGGGGTGATAATTTCAGCAGTATGTCCAAAGTCTCCATTAGAACTGTCTGCATAGAGGTACCAGCCTTCCCTGGTTGCCCTGTGAAGACAGAAATTAACAAATCGAACTGTATGTGTACCAAAAATATATAAAGGACTAAACAATTGTCACAATCATTAAAGAAATGAATAAATTGTCATAATGAAACAGCAACAAAAGGAAAAAAGCATGGTGTTCAGCTTGTGTTTTTTTCAACAGGAACTTACACGAAGCACAAGAAACATGGCATTGATGCTTCAACTATATAAATGGGCAAAAGTGCAATGATTCAGGATATTAATCTGCACCATCCTAACTGTGGTGTCATCATCTATGGTGCCAATAAAGGAAACCAAGACTATTGGTTGCAATTGTGCTCCAGCCACAGTTCTTGTCATGACTTTACACCTTCCACCACAGGTGGCTTCTCAGGAACAGAAATGGTGTCAGGATAAAGCAGTTCTGGGGACCTACTTAGGTACAATCACTGTAACACAAAAGGCTGACCTTCAGTTGATCAGAGGATGACAAGAAGTATGGAATCTAGACTCCAGCAATTAGCAGATATCAAAGATATGAGATGTAGTGTAAGAAATAATTGCATACAAGTGAGACCTGCAACTAAATGTTGCAGTGTATCCCCAGGTATATGCGTTATCTTATTTCGTGGACACATCACAGTAATAGCTATCATTGAAGGTGTGGTTTTCTGCTGATTCCTTGGTTCAATGTCACAGAATGATAACATGAAGGGACATGAGTTAAAAGGGCATGAGCCTTCAGATGTTCTATATCTGGAAGAATTAGAAGGAGCCATGCCAGGTGAATGCTCCATAAAACTTTCAGATGGAATTGCTGACTGGAAAAATAATGTAGAAAGATAATAGAACACATTTGTAAATGGAGTGCTGGCATCGACCAGAAACAGACTGATCTGTCCACCCAGATGCTCAGAGGTATATTATTTGGTGTTCCCACTTTCTCTTGCAGATCCTTGCTTACAGTCCACTGCTATTTTATTCCTCCTGCGCTCTCACTTCCTCCATCTGTGAACCTGTTATGATGTCAATTTGCAAGTGAATGATATCTGCTAACTTTCCAACTGCTCTACTCCTTCTTTCCCTCCTTCTTTCTCCCTTCATGCTTGCTTCTACATCGAAGTGGCCCAAAAGCTTTCCTTTGCTCTCTGTTGCTACTCCTAAAACAAAAACTGCATTGTGATTGACCTGACATCCAGGAGGCAATTTCTCTTATCTGCAGTCTCCTCTCCCCCATTAGTTCCCACACCCTTCTGTCTCTCCAAAAACCTTTGGATTGCTTTTTCTACCGCCTTTTAACCAGAGGAGGAGTTTAGCGCTATAGCACTTCCTAAGGATTGACACAAAGGCATTAATCAACAAAGCATATGAAGAGAGACAGACACTGGGTTGCTCCTTCCTTCATACTATCTTTCTGGTTTCTTCCCATCAGAATAGCTTGACTGGCAGGATCTAAGAACAGGAAAAGGTGAAAAGGACACCTGAAGCAGCCAAGTCAGTTTACAACCCTATTCAGAAACGTAATCCCCTAGGACAAGTAACTGAATTTAAACCTACTCTCTCTCAACTTTTAGAATAAATGTGCAGTTTTGTACACATATACAAATACCACAGAGCTTTAGGTAACCTGCTTGGATGTTACTGAAACATTTTCGTTTATGACCCAAGTGAGGTTAATATTTAATGATTGAAATCTAGAAATGCAACTTGTACTATGTACAGATGACAATGTCATCGGCTGTAGCAGGGTTTTTTTGGAAATTAAAAATTTCCCATCCTTCCCCAAATCAGCCAGTGGGATAATTTTACCAGAGGTGGCCATTTTCAGAAATTAAAGAAATCCTATGGCCCCAACAGCTTCCCCACAAAGAAAGGGATACCAAGGGAATCTCAAGATGTTTGGTGATGGTGGGGAGGAATTGAAAAGTTTAATTTCTGAATGAATACATTGATGGATGACATCAACAGCATAATATGCAGTACAGGATTTCAGCCAATATATCCTGTTTAGATGCATGCCAAGAATTTTGTCTTTTTAGTTCAGTTTTGATCCACAAATGCACTTTAGAAGAGTGTCACCCTCAGATTTGTTTTGATGTCTTATGAACTATCACAGATTGAGTAAATCATCTCTGGGAAGCAGAGCTGAGATAGAAATACAGTGGTGCCTCGCTAGACGATGTTAATCCGTTCCACGAAGATCGCTGTCTAGCGAAAACATCGTCTAGTGAAGCATGTTTTCCCATTGGAATGCATTGAAATCTCTTCAATGCGTTCCAAGGGAAAACTCAGTCGTCTAGCGAAAATCTCCCATAGGGAAACATCGTCTAGCGAGTGCAGGTCCCCGTCGGAATGCACTGACAGCTTTTGGCCACTAGTCGGCGCATTCCTATGGGGAAACCTCATCGTCTAGCGAAAATTCCCCATAGGAGACCATCGTTTTGCGAAGCGCAGTAGCGATCACAAAAAGGCATCGTCTAGCGATTTCCTCGTCCTGCGAGGCAATCGTCTAGCGAGGCACCACTGTATTTAATTGAATAGCATAGTGTTAAATTATTTGAAACCTATAGATGAATGAATTTAAAAAGACACCAGGTTCTTTCTGGGTGCAGGGGACATTTGTATAAAAAAGAACCTAGCAGTCTGCAAACAGAAAATGCATTTCCATAATGAAATGCACTCCAGATAAATGTTGGCAGCTATATATCACTTCCATTGACATTCCTGTGTGCTAATTGGAATACATGAGGTATGCCTGACTCATTATGGATAAAATAAAACCAGATAAACAGTCACTGGCACAGGGCTGCCTGCAGCCAACCACTAAGTCAAGAGTGGGAATCAAGCATATCATAAAAAGAGCAGTAATGATGAGAGTTAATAAACTATCACTCATAAAATATTATATCATTCACGCACTTCCCAATCTTTACTGCAAAGGAAATGCACCAGCAACGCCTGCAAACATTAAAGTCACCACAACAGAAGTACAAAAAGAGTGTCAATCAAGTGTTTGTTTTTGAAGTGAATAGTTCGTTTAAAAAGCAGAACAAGCACTCCTCCTCATGATTTTTGCATTTTGAACAAAAAATATGCACAAATATGCACTTATTTTCTCTCTCTCTGAAGCAAAGCACACATACAGCAAGCACAGGACTGGTTGATGGGTCAAAGAGACACAAACAACACATCTGAACCTTCTCATCTTTAAAAGCCCATGCAACAAGACAGCAGCTAGTGTGTTGTTGTTGTTGTTTCTCTACTTCCATAGGCAAGAATTCATAATGCCCATGTCATGCAACGACAAACCTAGACAGCATCTTAAAAAGCAGAGACATCACCTTGCCGACAAAGGTCCGCATAGTCATATGGTTTTTCTAGTAGCGATGTATGGAAGTGAGAACTGGACCATAAAGAAGGCTGACCGCTGAAGAATTGATGCTTCTGAATTGTGGTGCTGGAGAAGACTCTTGAGAGTCCCCTGGACTGCAAGGAGAACAAACCTATCCATTCTGAAGGAAATCAACCCTGAGTGCTCACTGGAAGGACAGATCCTGAAGCTGAGGCTCCAATACTTTGGCCATCTCATGAGAAGAGAAGGGGTCACGAAGAGTCGGACACGACTTAACGACTAAACAACAACAAAATGTCATGCAACTGCTGCAAACAATGGCTGGAATCCTGTTCATAACATAAGCCAACCATCACTTTCCATCCATTCATTCCTGGTAAACAAAGGATCACTGTCACAATTCTCTTATTTCCTAAAGCTTTTCAGTCAGTAATGTCTCTAACCAATAAGGAGTTACCACACCTACAATAGCAACTGCAAAAACTGATCTGTCAAATGAGGGAGATGCTTGTTGTTTGTTTGTCACCTGACTATCACCTCACAAATTAGTTGAATTTGCTTCTGCAATTGACATTGCATGCACAGGAATTGGCACAGAATACTGGCCTCTGGTTTAAATCTACTGAACTTTGATTGCCCCCACCCCCGACTAAATCCAGCCATTGGTCTCTCAGAAGGTAGCCCTACTGGATCAGTCCCAGAATGGTAAGTGAACAATTGTGTGAATCCTGTTGACTCAATGGCTGAAATCCTGTTGATAGAAGTCATGCTGTGTAAGACTGATGACCTCACCCATAGTAATTTTTTAGAAATAAAAAATTCGTAACCCTCCTCCCCAATGTCCCAAGGCTCCTTCATTGTTGGGGGCTGTTGAATGGAAGAAGTCTTTAATTTCCAAAAATTGCCACTGGTGAAATTATTTTAATGGCAGCAGTGAGATTCAAAAGTTAAAGATGCACACCACTGTTTTCAACAGCTTCTGCATGATAAAAGTGATCCCATGGGAAGGTTCAGGATCTTCAGATGGGGAAATAAACATTCTTTATTTCTGAAAAATCACTGTGGCTGATGATATTACCAGCCTTACACAGTGTATCGTCTGCCAACAGGATTTCAGCCATTGGATCTACTTCAGCTGAAGCTAGCAAATAGTTCCAGGCCACTGCTTTATGTTGCTTTAACACTTATTCAAATCACTTCTAAGCTTGCCTGTGTTATTTTTAGTTGTACCCATCTGACATAATTTACAATATAGGAATCAACCTGGAAATATGTTAAACTGAAGGGCAGCACATAAATGTTACTTTTTACAAAATCTACGTATAGTTGACGTGTTCTACATCCAATACTATCTCAACTCTTGTAGATATAAAGCCTGCTGTTTGTGAACTGTGGGAAAATATGAAGTTTACATTTTGTGTGGTGTGTGTATGTATGTGTTTTTAAATGGTGGGATTTGCTGGCCTTACTGTTGTTTTGCCCTTGGAACATTTTCTCCTGAATAGCTAAGAGGCCATTAAGTATATTTGCTTTGCTCGCATGACAGTAATGCTTATGAGAGAAGACATGGAGATACAATACTATGTGATTTCTTAAGGGTTTTTTTTTTCCCGAGTTCTCTCACAGTATTTTAATGCCTCAATGATTCTGTGAAAGAATGCTATAAATTGCAGTATTTTGACCTTGCTTTGCTGTATGGTTTGATTTGCTGTTTATTTCCATAATTCTTGTCTTACTTGCACAAAGAGGGAAGTCAACATTCTGAATTTCTAAACTTTTCAAGTCTATATTTCAAGCATTCTTCTCCTTATGCAAGCCAACATATATTTTAAAAAAAGAGAGGCTGTAAAACAAACCATTTAAAGAATGCCAAGCCATTGTTTTGCATTAAAATTTCTTTGGAGGGTCAAAATCAACCCCCTTTACCAATTCTGTTCAATACATCAGTTGAAAAGTAAATAAATGCAGATGTAAACACTGATTGCAGTTCAGATATTCAGTAAAACCAATATAATCTGTCAGGAAGATTAGAGAACCCAGCTCTGAAGCATATTTTGTGGCAAAGCATGTAAGCAGATACTGGAAGATTTTCCATATTATCAATTCATTACCCTACTTCCCCAAAATACCCCACACATTTGTCTCTTATTCTGTGCATAGTGTCAAGGCTTCTTCTGATGTCAACTTGATATTTTGGTAGAGGTGGGCAACTTCCGGAGACCCATGGACCTTGAAGTGTTGCATTAACCCTTGTGCTCCACCCCATTTTCTCTTCCTACCAAGTTTAAAAGAAATTTTTACTCAAAACAACCCCTGCCTCTGCTTTCTGGTCCCTTCTGGTTTTGAATCTGTCCCATGCCTAAAACAGCCAGAGGGAAGAAAACATTACAGAGGAACTTCTCTGTTGCTACAGGATGGCCCCATCTTTGCTGGCCTCCCACCAGAAAATACCTTTCTTTTCAGACAGGCTTTCTTTTAGATACCGGCTGACTAAGAGGCGTTCTTCAAGGAACTATGGTATTTCTGTTGTTTTTAATGTGTTTCTAATACCGCTTTTATCTCTGAGTTTTTCATATATTTGCTTAATTCTTATTAATATTTTAATAATTTATTGTTTTTAGCTTTTATACTTTTTTAAAAAATTCTGTAAGCTGTCTTGGGTCCCTTTTAGGAGAAAGTGAGGGTAAAAATATTTTAAACAAACAAGCAAGCAAACAAACAAAATGATCTTCTAATGTTATTCATGCCTCTTCAGTTAGGTCATTTTATATTTAAGAGGCAATTTTTAAATTAACAATTAAAAAAATGAATGGGGGTGATATCTGTGCTTTTTCAGAAAGAAGCTGCAATGCAGCTCACAGGCAGACCTTTGGCCACGTTTGTGAGGACAACAGGTTTTATTATGTACTCAATGTAGTAATTCTTGCTTTAGAAAGGATGCCATCCGGCTAGATTAGTTCTGTTTGGGCTACTGTGACCACAATGTGAGTATGTAAGTGTTACATGGGCACCTTAAAGAATATCAGTTTAAGGTAAAGGTAAAGGTTCCCCTTGACAATTTGTCCAGTCGTGTCCAACTCTAGGGGGCGGTGCTCATGCCCATTTCCAAGCCGTAGAGCCAGCGTTTGTCCCTAGACAGTTTCCGTGGTCATGTGGCCAGCGCAACTAGACACGGAACGCCGTTACCTTCCCACCGTGGTGGTACCTATTTATCTACTCGCATTTTACATGCTTTCAAACTGCTAGGTTGGCAGGAGCTGAGACAAGTGATGGGAGCTCACTCCGTCGCGTGGATCCGAACTGCTGATCTTCCGACCTTGCAGCCCAGAGGCTTTTGCGGTTTAACCCGCAGCGCCACCACATCCCTACCAATATCAGTTTAGTTTGTGCAATTTGTGGCTTATTCATGCTTTCCCCAGGAGAGATCCCAAAAGACTTCAGAGGGTAAGAAGATCTCAGTCTATCTAGCTGAAACCAGTTGGGTCTGCCCATCAAATGGAACATGGCCTAAGAAGTTGATTGATCAACAGAGTTTCACAAAACAGAACCACAAATGGATTTACATTAGAAAGGGTTGTGCTAGCTATTTAAATATCCAGCTTATGGAAACTGTTCCATTGACTATTTGAGTATGATATAAGAAGCGAAGGAGGTGTGCAACAGAATGTTCTAATGTGAAGCTCTTCCATTCAGGATTCCAGCTGCCCAGTCACATATTTTTCCAGAATGCTCTACTCCAGTGGTCCCCAACCTTGGGCCTCCAGATGTTATTGGACTTCAACTCCCAGAAATCATGGCCAGCAGAGGTGGTGGGGAAGGCTTCTGGGAGTTGTAATCCAAGAACATCTGGAGGCCCAAGGTTGGGGACCACTGCTCTACTCCATTCAACCTCACTTCCAACAGTTTCCCGTTTCCCTCCTCACTTTAAGGTTCCCCCCAAGCCTACTCATTAATCCTACTGCTGCAGGATTAATTAACCTTTACAATAATAATAACTGTGTGCCATCAAGTCAAGTCTGACTTATGGCGACTCCTTCCAGCGTTTTCTAGGTAGAGAAAACAAATAAATAGTTTACCATTTCCTTCTTCTAGGTGCACCCTGGGACTGTGCAGCTTGCCTATGACTATACAGGCTGACTCTTCTCCCAGGAGGCATAGTAGGGAATTGAACTCCCAATGTCTGATTCCACAACCAGATACCAAAATCACTGAGCTGTCCAGCCAGCTAATACCATTTTAACTGTGTAAAAAGAAGATCCGAAGAACTAAGTGAACCATTAGCATATATGGCAAAGCTAAATAGTATGCCCCATGTGCCTAATTACCAGTGCCATTTAAAGCACTGAGTGTGTTTATATACTGCAGTTTTAGTTGCAGGTTTCTTCTGCATGAGTTTACATGAGAGAGAGAGAAGTGACTATACAGGTAATTTCTCAGTATTATATTAGAACGTTTATTTTTAAATTTAATTGCTGCAGTTCAAATAAAATCTTAGCACATACCCTACAGAGCAGAGATCCAGACCACAGTTTACTTGCAATTTCCTTTCTAATGAACTGATAAGTTTTTTAATAGGAAAAAAATATAAAAAAAGTGAAGAACAGCTAAGAACAGCTAAGATATCAGCAGAGGAGAAGCCTATAGTATCCTAATCTTTCAATAGTGTTTCATGGTATTTAATTTTTAAAAAATCTATATTTGAGGTGCCCACTACAGCACTAGAACAATATAATGTATTGGGAATAGATGTCTATTTTTCTTAATTTGATTAGAAGGGCTTTACACTATCCTGTTGAATATTTACATGCACCGAGCTCTACAGAAGTTGGTGTGGCAATATGACAAAGTTCTAATTGGTGCAGTCAAATGCTTGGTCACACTACCAGGCTATGCAATCAAAAAACTACTTTGATCTCAGGATTATTTGCAGTATGTCTTGGACTATTTTTTATTCAACTGTAAACCACATTGTATAATACCTTGAGTATCTTTGTACAGCCATCAGGCAAATTCAAAAAATCCATGTTGTGGTAATATCTTCATTAGATCAACTAAAAAGGCATAGAAATTGCTGTGGAAGCTTTCAGATTTTTTTTTTTTAAATCTCTTCATCAACCAGCCCATTCCACCCTTTTAACATCTTGCCTGATGAAGTTGCTTTAAAATCTCAAAATCTTGCAGAGTTTTTTGTGCAATTTTACTTTGCTCAAAAGAGCGTCTGATGAATTCTTCAAAGCCAACCGACCGACCGACCACAACCTTATCTTTAGACAGCAAAACTTATCCAAAACCAACCAGTGGATGTCACAGCTGAGTAGAGATTTTAATGTTTTTCATACTGCATATATCATTGTGCTGCTGTGTGCCATTTAAATGACTTAACTGAAGAGGCAGAAACATAAAGTAGACTTGGATATTAGGAAATTGGCAATGGGGTGGTGTGATCTCAGCTACTTTGGAGTGCAACAGTAAAAAATATAAAATATACAATAAATCAATGGTAATAAATACATACTTTTTGGGGAAATGACAGCACATTAGCAGAAAGAAGTCTGGGTAGGCAATAAAAATGACTGTTGTACATTTCTCTTTTTTTGAATAGATATTGAATATATGTGCACCCACTCCCACTGCCATATAGTGTAACAGAATCGTATTAGTACCCATAGAAACAGAGTATACATACTTTCAAAGTGAATACTTCTGAAAAACAGCATGTGGTGTGGTGGAAAAATCACACAAAACCCATTTCCTCTGCACAGATTCAAACACTACATTATAGGAATATTCTTGAGCAGTGTTTATGATCTCGGTTTCCCAAAGTGCCATTTGAATGCATTGCCATTAATTTCATGCTACGTCGGTGAGACGTCTCTCCAAAAAAAATACATAGACTGTCAGCACATTCCATCCTAAAGCAGCCAACATAAACACAATACAATGAAAAATGTTTATCCTTTCATTCACCCACTCACCCATACTCAAAAGCAAAATTGCAAACACAAACGTACACCCAATGGAATATAATATTGCTTTTACAGTTTGAATATGGCTCAATCCATGATTTTCAGCCTCTGACTTAGAAATCTGCACACAACTATCATTCTTGCTATTTTGGCTTCTTTTAGGCACTACCAAGTTTAGGCATTTGTTGTTGCCCAGAAATGAATTTGAGATTGACAGAGGCATATTATACACTGAGGACATTATTTTTCCATCTGTAAAGTGCAGCTAGAACCCGGCGTGGTCTAGTAGATAAAGCAATGTACTAGGACTAAGGAGAACTGGGTTTGAATCCCCATGAACATCTAATCCCTGCCAGTCATTATTTATAATAGAAGACCCATACATGCTTTCTATATATCCACTCAGACTATTGCTTCTTACATATGGGCCAGGTTACACTTCATCATCCTTCATAGAAGACAAAAAAGACTGGATATCAGAGATGTACATGAGAATCCCATCATGCACAAAAGTATACGCTTACTGGGCTGAGGAATGGCCAAGAAAAATCTTCATTGAGTCTTAGGTAAGGTCCTCTCTTCCATGTGTAACTTCATTCACCTATCAGGGTTGTATGTAGGAAAATGCTTTGTGTCTCTCAATGTGCTTTTTCTCCCTTTTGAAAATGTAGAGCACAATAATCCAGAGCCATTCAGTCTTGAAAGCCAGAAGACAGCTTTTCTGACCCCCCTTCTCCAAATGAAAGATAAGGAAATTAGAAGGTTCAGTGTGAGCCTATTTCCACACATGAAGTAAAATGGTGCTTTCTCTCCCACGATAAGGAGCCTCTTGCTTTTCTCTTAGTGTTGGAGTGCTGAATTAATGCCACAGGAGTTAGAGCCCTTTGAGACTAGGATAATTACCATTTAATCAGCAACAACATAATTAACTGTGAAAGGGCAATTTCTCAAGTTAACCTGAGACTGCAATCATATAATCTTACTTTGTAAAATGTCCCACTCACCTACCAGGAATAGATTCAAGACTTCCAGCACAGGGACAAGGGGGACTTTAGCTGATGTTGAGAATACTGGTGTTAGTTCAAATCAGGTTCTGACACTGGCATATTTTGCCATAAGCAGCCACAATCCAATAAGCAACATGGACATTCGGCAAAACACTATGCATAAAATTCAGGCTTTGCTTTATCATTAGAATTCCCACTACCAAAAAAGGCAAACTTTTCCAATTCTTAAAATATCTTGTCTCTTTAGCAGGATAAACTATTACATAAAAAAAAGGGGGGGGAGGAACAAGCCAACTTTCATCTACGTGATTATTTCTCTTTTTTGAGTATGTTTCCAGCCTTTGATTACAGCCATTAGATTTTACTTGGCTTAAACAGATTTCAATGGGATGTTGAATGTGCAAGTTTTAAAATAACTGCTACCACTTCTGAGATTCTTTGTTATAGAGGTGGCCTTGAAACTTGAGTAAATATAAAAAGCCTTCCAGAAGCATACTTTTAAAACAACAGAGCATTATGGAGCAAGTTGGATGGAAGTCAAATGACATATATTATGGTTAGTGATGGACATGAATCAGAAAAATGGTGATTCATTTTGATTAATGATTTGTCGAGGTCAACGAATCATGAATTACGAATTTATGATTTTTTCTGATGAATCAATTAATAAATTTGTCAATTAATTTTTTTACTTTAAAACCCTATAAAATACCCCCAAGCACCTAGAGATACCAAATTCACAGGGAAGCTTCCCCTGACTCTCCTCTACAAGCTCTGCAAGTTTGGTGAAGGTTGGGTTTCACACGTCTGAATTATATACCCACAAAGTGGGTTCCCCAGGAAAGCCCCCCCCCAGGAACCTAGAGACACCAAAATAACAGAGATGCTTCTACTGATTCTTCTCTACAATCTCTCCAAGTTTAGTGAAGATTGGATATCAGACATCCAAGTTATACACTAGAAATGGGGGTATTCGTATTTGTATACGAATATCCCCCCACAGGTGGAAATAACGAGGGACTGTCCACTCACCATTCTGCCACTGACGCGAGCTCGATGGAGCCTTCCTATCGCGCCGTTGTCTGCAATAGATTAGCCACTCCTGGCAGGAGGCGGGATGACGAGCCTCTCTGCCAGGTTGCAGAGTGGCTAATCCATTGCGGACAACAGCACGATAGGAAGGCTCCATCGAGCTCATGTCAGTGGCAGAATGGTGAGTGGACAGTCTGGCCCCATGGGGCCGGACTCTCGTTATTTCCACCTGTGGGGGGATATTCGTATTCGTACACGAATACCCCCATCTCTATTATACACCTACAAAGTGGGTCCGCCAGGAAAGTGCCCTTTAGCAGCTGGCTTGGGGAAACCCAGTCTTCACCAAATGTGGAGGGATCGTAGAGGAGAGTCAGTAGAAGCTTTTCTGTGATTTTGACGTCTCTAGGTGCCTGGGGGGAACTTTCCTGGAGGGGCTCATTGTGGGTGCTTAACTCTGACATCTGAAACCCAATCTTCACCAAACTTGGTGGGATTGTAGAGAGAGTCAGAGGAAATATTGGTGTCTCTAGGTGCCTTGGGACCATTTTATAACCAAATGAATCAGCAAATCAAAGATCGCTAAAAATGCATTGATTCATGATTCATTGGGGGCACTGATTTGTGTGGATACAAATCAATGAATTAGCAATTTTTTGAATAAGTTTGGTGGTTCATTTTTTAATTTGGGCCCATCTCTAATTACAGTTAAACAAGCGAGCCAAGATTGAATAGTAACTAATATTGTCCCTGTTTCTTTCACAATATCTTTGATTTCACCCATTTTAACTCCCTTTTTCCCCCTTGGTAACATAGAAGTTCTCAGATTTCTCATGTCCTGATTAAAAACAGCACAGCTAATAATCTTTAGATCAAAGGGCACCAGAGACGAAGAGTTCCATATTTTTGCTATAATTCTGCTATTACTAAACACAAGTTAAAATTTCTCTGCAGGATCTGTGCTTCTCTGTTTTCATTTTTGTTGCTTCAAGTTTGCCTGCTTCTGACAAAGAGTTGAAATTAATTCTCAATTCTTCTGTGGCTCACCCAAAACAGAACGCATCTCATTAACATTCCATCATAAATCCTCTAGGCTTGGAAGGCATATGAAACAATGGGACAGAATCTCACTCTCAAGTAATAAAGATGGAGGCAGACATACCGGCACAGTGTCTAATCACAGTTGGCATGATTTATTTACAGCTTTGCAACTCTTTTGTGGCTTGGTGCAATATGAAATAATAGGGGGGGGGTGTTTCACTTGGAAAACACTTTACAAGTTTCAATTTCTTCCGCTCGGTAGGAGCATAAGATTATATGACACCTAGGAAGCACAGCTTTTGACCATCATCCCAAATCATCTCCAGACCTAACACTTCACAATTTTTCAACAGTGATATTAATCTAATATCCTAACAGAGTCTATCTGAGAAAGTAAATAGTCTGGAGTCTCTTGTGAAAGAGCAACATTGAGATGCCCGCTCTAACATAACATTTTGGAGCCATATAAAGGTTTTTACTGTTTCAGTTGGCAGTAAAATCGCTTCATGTGAGCGGGCCATCCCTTCAATTGATCTTAAATGATCCCATGAGTCATTACTTGGTTTACAGATAATTACCAGATTTCATATTTGTACATAAAGCAAGCACATGTAATTCTTATTGAATGTAACAAAACAGGCAATTAAACTCTGTTTCCCCCCTTTTTAAAACCAGAAGCAAATGAAATGAATCTCCATAACAGGAGATGTAGGCTCGCATAATGATCCCACAGCAAGTTAGTCAGTACCTTCTTTTTGCATGCATGAGGCACTCTAGGGAAAACAGCAGTCTCTCTTCTGACATAGTGGCCCAAATCCTCTTACCTAGTTACACTGGTGTGGCACAAACAAATTTTTATATTCAAAAATGGTTTTTTAAACTGGACACCCCCACTTATGCCTTCTAGTGGCCAATTTTTATTTTTATTTTCACTTCCATTTGCATTCGTATTTTATTTATTTATTTTGAGAGGACTCCCAAACAGGGCAAAATTCCCTAGACGGCACAAAGGAACTTTCTGATCGAGAATTGTGTGGGTTTTTTTCCAGTCATGTTGAGGGCCAAATATGGGCCCTAACTGTCTGCATGCATCTCTCAGACTTCACTTTGCCCACCACCAGTCTGTTACGTTTCTGTTAAAAGAAAAATTAAGATAGCAGTGTGAGAGAGCCAATGTACTAATAATTGGTTCTACTAAGGGCCCTTATTTCTTTCATAAATTGCACTGATACTATTTAGAGCATGTGGAACAGACCCCGCTACATTATATTTTCAGTCCTCGGTTTAGAATGATCTAGCTCGCCTACACTAAGCGCACCAAACCTGCTGCACAATCGTGTTAAAATAGGTTCCTGCTTAACTGAATCTTCACATTGGAAAAAGAAAGAGAGAGGCATATACATTTGGGAACTGCACTCACGTAGTATGGTCAGTTAATGGTCTATGATTCTCCTCTCCTGGGTGGATGCCTGCTCCTTTTCCAGGGGCCCACTGGAACACATGAGCAGTATGGGCTGAATTTTTTGTGGCCACTGTGGCAGGAGGTTGATACCATTCACATAAGTCTCCATGCTCAAAGTTACAAGCGTCAGATGCTATTGAAAGAAGAGAGAAAAGAACATTGGCATTATATAGAACAAAGCAAAAATGAAGAGCTAATTAGGCATCTGGGACAATCTTTCTTTGAAAGGAATCAATACATTTTCTCTGCTTGCTCTCCATGACTCTCAGTGTTCCAGGTCACAACAAGGTATGTTTCCATATTATAAGCAATTTTTAAATTGATGGGTAAAAAGTGTAACCTGGAAATAGATGTCATGTCTTTCTCCAGATTATTCATTCCCTTTCTTGTCATTATTTTCCTCAACCTTCAGTCCACACTGGGCTCTTTTGGGGGTCCCATACTTTAGGGTTTCTTTGTCTATTTTAACCCACTAGCATTTTTGGGAACAGTATCTCTGCAAAGCTCAAAGCTCAGCTAAAATAGCTAATATTAATAATTTCCTCTTGTGCGTGGGAAATTATTGGCTGTATAAGGATTGCCACTCACATGTGGCATCTGAGACAGAGAGAATGATAGCTGCATATGCCATATAATGAGATCCCAGAAAATTCCTACAATATCCTTAGAGATGTCACTGTAGTGGTTCTGAAAATGAATGATACACTTTCCAACACATATTATGATATGTGGGAGAAATCTAAGAAACCTAGGGTTTTTCTGGGATCTCTTGGCTTCAGTTTCAGAAGCAGAAAAAAAGGGCCAAGCTTATATTTTTCCAAATATGGATACATAATCTGAAGATGGTCTTTGCAACTCTTTTCTTCCAACTTTATTAGATGTTTGGCTTGAAACAGTCAACAGCAAAGACTAGCTTTGAATCTTTCCGAGGACTGGAGCCCAGGTACCACCACCAACACTTACTCCCAACATGAACCTGTCCATCACATCTCTCAGAAACTCCACTGCTAATATGTTATAATAACCTTCAGAGAGCTCTGTAATCTCCTAAGGTTTTGAAAACATCATTGGCCAGAGTATGTAATAAAAAATTAAACTTAATAAATACAATTAATTCTTTAGCTATTATTGGACCACTGAGACCTAACATGTGCTATGCATGCTAAAGAGTTTAGGCAGAAGTTGCTGGTTAGCAGCAGTTCAATTAATCCTTTCTAGTATGGTACAATTAACAATGACTATACAATGGTCTAGTAGGGTTATCTTTTATATAAAACCAAGCTACTTGACATAATGTCACATGTTTACAGCCCTATGGTGAATTTTCACTTTATTTCTAATTTCCATGGTCTTTTTCATGCCAATGAATGGAGGGGATAGCTTGGCAATTATTAGGTGTTTCTTACATTTAAAACAACCATGTTTACTTTTAAAATAAGAAGTAGGAAGAACAATGCACACTGCAAGACATTTCTTCCAAACCACATTAAAATGGGAACTGATGATGTCAGATCCCAGCATCATACTGAAGAGCACACAAGTATCTTTGAGTGATAAAATAAAACAGAAGGCTTTGTGAGATTGAGAAAATGCATGTAAAGCCAATTCTGAGGTGTGAATACAGAAGAGCAATCTGCATCATGGAAAGAAGCAGTCTATTCAATGTAATTGTAACACCCAGCAGTAGCAAGCCCTGTGGTGCATTGGTTAAATGCAGTACTGCAGTCAAGCCTCTGCTCATGACCTGATTTTAATCCAACGGATTCTGGTAGCCTGCTCAAGGTTAACTCAGCCTTCCATCCTTCCGAGGTTGGTAAAATGAGTACTCACCTTGCTGGGGAGGTGTTCCTTCTATAATTATGTTGTAAACTGCCCAGAGAGTACTGTAGCACTATACAGTGGTATAGAAGTTGAAACAACAACAACAAAAATTTAATTTACTCACCACAAAATGACTCATCAGATTTGTCAGAACAATCAGGTCGGAAATCACATCGCTGGATTATATTGATGCACTGGCCAGTGGCTCTGCAGACAAATTCCTTTTCTGTACAGTTGTTCATTGGTAGCGTCACAGGAACAGATGTCCCTGAAGGAGTTATCACACCAACTGGCAAAGTTCCTGAAGAAGATGCAAATAGCTGTGGTTAATGAGCTATCCATTACGAGCTTCTCAAGTTTCATCTCATACCTCTTCCACATATGAGATACCTGTAGAGTAGCTTTGATCTGTCTCACCAATTTACTGATGCACTATTTGTTTCATATCTATGGCTGATGTTTTTATGGACTATTTCATTAAGACTCTATAAAGCAAGGACTCTGTGTAAATGCACTGCCTCTTTCTCACAGCCTGTTTAGGAGGCCTGTACAAGTTCTTGGATTCAATCCTTCATCTTAAAAATCTCAGCTAGCAAGTGATGTGAAAGAGCTACGTATATCTTGTAGGAAATTAAAAAAGGCAGTTTTTCTGCATATTTCTCAGTTTCAATGTCAACCATACCTCCTCACACTAAGCAGACCGAACATGAAAAAGCCTCAAGGCTGTCTGTAGTGACTTTGTTATCAGAAATGGTCACCAATTTTAAGCCTAAGCTCATATCAGGATCTTCATGTGAAAAAGAGGCACAGTACATCTCTGGTTTGAATCTAGGTTTAGTCAGACTTAAAGTAGAACTACTGAAATCAACTAAATTTGCAAGTCATTGCTATCTTATCCCATTGCTTTTAACAGGTGGATGCTATGACTGAATATGAATCCAGTGGATGGCATTTTATAGGTATCTGCTTAGTAATTAAGAGTTCTTACTGCTGCTGGAAGTCCTCCACAAATAGTTCTTACCATTACTGCTTTATTCACTGTTGTTTGGCTTATACCGATTCCTTAGGACCTTAGACCCCCTGCAAACCTGGCTACTGCTAGCTACCTTGGGTTCCAGAACCAGAATATGGTTTGAGTGAAGTAGAACGTGATGGATTGTCAATAGTGTGGCACACAGTAATGAAAAGGAGAAATACTGGGTACATTTAATATGAGGGGGAAAGACAATTCAGAAAGGATGTGACTGTACTTTCCAAGTATCAGAAAGAGTGTCACATAGAAGAGGGAAGAGAAGCCTTGTTCTCAATTGTGTCTTTTACTAGTCAGAGCACTTTGACAACCGAACTAATTACATAAATCTCTACATTTTTTCAAGAAGAATCTGGGCTGCTCTATTTCTGGATTTCCTGCATCAAACGGTAAGATGGACTAGTTGTCTTAGTTCATTTGTACTTCTGAACTATGTAGGACTGGAAACTGAACTTCATTTGCTAATTTCAACCCTCAAGAGGACTACACTCACAAATTGATTACACTCATGATTCACGTCTGCATTTATCCTTACCATTATAAAGTGTACAGTCCATAAAAGAGAGGTCATCAATTCCAATATCTCCAGTGAAGCCATCTCCAACAGTACCCTCCACCAAGATCTAAAAAACAAAACACAACACTGTCATTAAACAGCCATCTGTCACCAGTGAAATAATGAGATATTTAATTTCTGCTTACCTAAAAAAAGAGAGACACTTTTTATGAAATGCTTAGGGACATCCCTAAGAAAAGAGTGTGTTAATGTGAGAAACTAATTATTAACTCTCTCTGGTGTTCATTTTAATCTGAACAAACACTTAAGCATTCATGTGGTTAGCTATACAGTCATGAGTGAGCCCATTAAAATATCACTGTAATATTGAATTATGCCATGGTTATGTAGTTAGTGCCTCACCATTGGCAACACATTCAGTAGTAAACATTAAAATATTAATCATGGTTAATGATTTCAGGGATCAGGTGGATAAAGCATTCTTTTACAGGAATGCCATCATAAGGAATGAAAACTAAGATACTACAGTATATGAAACAATTTCAAAACATTAACCAAATGCTATTACAGAACAGGTTTTCTGTATTACTACTCAGATCCCCTGTAGATGTTATTCCTGCTTTGTTGAACATGTCCAGGAGATGCAGCACACCTGGATGATTGTCAGCAGGAGACAATATGAAGTGGGAATACACATGAGCTCCTGCAATGTGTAAGGGGTAACCATTTGTTATGTCCAAACCATGACCAATATCTGTTGCATTATATATTTCCATTTTAGGCCTGTACATGTTTACCACAGTCCAAATACAAGCTTGATACCATTTCCACTATTTCACAAGACTCTGCTCATACAGCAGCTCCATGCCAGAGGGAGTTTCCCACACCTCAACACTCTGCAATTAAACTGAAGGGAATATCAACACACACACACACACACACACACACACACACACACACACACACTTTATGCATACACAGGCCTCTTTAGACCTCAACAAATATCTTATTTTACATAGAGAGGATCAGCTTCTGTCCACTTTGCCCAGTGTCCAATGTATTCATCTCATCACACAAGACAGGGAATCTAATTCAAAAACCTTATTTTGGAAAGTCAATTTTTAAAACACTCTTAAAACAGAGAATTGTCCCCAAGGACTCTGTTTGAAGACCCATGCCCTTTTATGTCCTCTAACTGCAGGCTGATAATGCATGCAATAATAGCTTCTAAACCAGGCACAGTCTTTGCTTGTGTAGCAGTCTACTTGGCCCTCTGTTCTATGGCTGATCTTTTATTTATTGGCATTTGTTCTCTCTTGACTTGTCAGGCAGTCCCTTGCACCCCAGCTGTAAGATCATGAGATCAGAAGAAAACCCTGATGGATACGTTATCTAGTTTGGCATTATGTCCCCACAGTGGCCAACCAGATAACTATGGTTGGCCACGAGTGCAATAGCACCTTCCTACCTTTGGCATTTCTGTGGATGCAATCCAGTAAATTCCTGGGCTAGTTTCAGTTCACTTTTATGCTTACTACCCAGATCAGGCAAACCTCAATTCTTTCCATTAATTTTCCTTTGATTACATTTTTATCAACTTCCCTGGCACTCTTTCTGCAGTTCCCGAGAATTTGTGGACCTCATCCACCACTTCAGACTTACAAGGTGTTTAGTGAGGCTTACATACAACTACGGTGGTTCTCAGCAGTTTAAGACAAAATACAAGAAGACAGTGATGTATTGTGAACCAACAGATATCATTTCCCAGTCTGGGCAGTGCCATCTACAATGAGACCATAATTTTCAACATCAGCTATGTAATATAGGCAGTAGATCAAGATGCCACATGGTCTGTGAGAATGAATGAAGGCCTATAAAATCCTTGTAGGCACATGCCCTATAATAATGTCCTCGTCAATCACAGGAGGCAGGCACATGAATCCAAGTGCAGTTTGGATAAATAGAAAAATACATTTCAGTTTCTGTATTAGATTTTCATGCACTACAGGCCCATATTTTATGCCCATATTTTTCATATATTTTTTCATATATATATATAAAATAAAAATAAAGGTTCCTTATCAAACATTTACATAAGAATATATTCTTCCCAAAGGACTGATACTTTGGGAGCAAACGTTACCTTTAGACATCATGCATCAGTTTCTCCTTTGTCTTACACTTAATTCATTCTAGCTTTGTTTTTGTCTTTTTAAAAGCACACTCTTTTAGAAAACTGGTTGTTGTTGTTTAGTCGTTTAGTCGTGTCCGACTCTTCGTGACCCCAGAAAACTGGTAAAGAACACCAAATCCCAGCAACACATCCTAAAAAGTGAGTACCTGTTTTATATGCTACAAGCTTTCCTGTGATGGACACACACAATTCAAGTCAGCTACAGTTTAGAACACAGGAAATAAATTTGCAAATAGCAAAGGGAGAACCTGCAGCAATCCAATGGATGCCCCAGTACTGCTTGCTCCTACTCAGTAGCAAAAGATTATCAGAATTCCAAAGGCGCTGTGGTTTCAAGCCTGAGCTAGACTCTGATACATATGGGGAGAATCAATCTACAAGAATTATGGAACTCAGGGTTCACTAATGACAAGTCAAGAGAGAGGTGCAAACAAGATACCAGGTAGAAGTTCACACAGAGGTGACAAGAGTGCTAGACTCCAGGCCAGAGGACTACAGGTTCAAAACTCTCCATTAAGGATGAAAGAAATACCTACAAAATTCCTTGTCCTTGTTAATTTTGGCTCTCGCAATGCAAGCAGACACTTCACGAGGGAACTGGAGAGGCAGAGGAGATTTCTTGCCTTCTGCCAAGGCAAGACAATTTCACATCCTACACTCTGTGCAGAATCCTTTCCCCTTGAAAAGCAGTGTGCATATATAGAGGAAGCACACAAGGCTAGTTTAGAGGAAGAAAGATGCCAATTTGTGCAATTAATCTGCACAAATTGCAAAATGGTTGCACAAAAATTTCTCCCAATTGCAAAGGCAATTTAAGGGGATCAGGTGCCAACCCTTGCAGGCAAGAAGAATTTGCCAGTGCCTTGTTCTTGCCTACAGGGCTAAGACAAGCTCAGATTCACATCAATATTTTCTACTCTTTAGAAAAGCTGGGGGAGCCTAGGAGTGATAGTGTGACCCAGGATAAATGAAATGGACTAGTTCTGTTGCCTTCCTGGAGCTATCCAAGGTTCTGAACCTGCAACTCAACTCTACCTGCCTGCCTAAGCTTCCCTTGGACAACTGCTTTAGCTGGTAGGCTCTGGCTTGTAGTCAGAAAAGGGGAAAAATCATACAGGACCTGTAACCAGAAAGTAATCTTGATCCCACTTGCTAAAAAATTACAGCCTCCTAATACTCCAGTTCCTCCCCTCCTCTCTCCAGGATATACATAAGCATTTAGGCCTCATCCGTACATATTGAACCTCTCACTATGTAAGCATATCCGTTCATTTCTTATATTAGCCTCACTTTCCAATGGTTGAGTCAGCATTTTTAAAATGACCTGAATAATCTCCATGGAAACTATGGTAGAAAAAACAGTATTTTAACTATGCCAAAGGTAGTGCATTCAGCTGAGGTTTCAGAATTTAGCTCTCAGCATGGAGCAGTTATATTATTTTTTACGTAAAATCACTCTTGTTTAGAATCACAAACTGTAGATATAGTAAATAGCTGTTCAGTCAGGTGGCCAGTAATATATGAAAATTGGCGAGGTTCATCTAAGCCCTCCCCAGTTTCCAAAGGAGGTTTTGGCTTTCACTGGGGTTTCGGATGTCAAACGCCCTATATTGGCACTTCCTTCTGATACAGTATTCATTTCATTTCCCCTTGACTTGCAATTGGTTTCAAGTATTCCCCCTCCCCTAAATTTCAGGATCTTTAACCACTCAAAGACACTGCAATATATAGGCCCCAAATGCATTCAGTAACAAAGCCCATCACTTTGCCTCTAGCCAACCTATAGAATATACAGTACGCCACAAAGAAGAAAAAACAAAACAAAACCCAAGTACATCACAGACCACTTGGACTGTGGAACTAATGGGGAATATTCAGCTGAGGATTTCTGCTGATGCAATGGGGAAAGTCCGAAGAACCAGGAGATGGAATTATCTCTCCGCTGAAGTCCACGGGGTGTCTACCAAACCAGCTCTGAAGATGTGGGAAGCCCTCTAGATCTGCTTTTCAAGTGACAAAAGGACTCCATGGGAGGGGTGAGAAAGACATTTTTTTGCAAGAACACCACTGAATTTTTGCCAGAAGCGCCATCATCAGTACCATTTTAATGCCTGCAGCAATTTCAGTTCACTTAATATTGGGGCTGATTAATATTTGCAACAAGGTTTTCATTCTCTGGAAAGCCCACTTGTATGTCCGTGCATTTTTTTAAAAAAGTAATTTTGTTTTCAAAGTTAATTTATCCAGTGTAGCTCTTGCTTTTGTGGGGAAAATTCTAGCAAGGCCCAGCATTACTGCTGCAATGAAAGGCTGTTGTGATTTCAGAAATGTGCACTACTTATCTCACATAATATGATCCGATGTAGAACCTCAAAACCATAAATTTTCCTTTCTTCTTAATTCCTGAAATAGGTCCCAGGTCACACTTAGTAAGGAAGGCATGATTTTTTCTTCTTCCATTATTTTATTTTTTTTAAAAAAAAATGGAAGAAGAGAGGCCACTTCTTCCTTACTAAATGTCACAAAAATTTCATAAGCAAAGTATATAAAGAGCCAACTTCTGAACACTCAAAATCCAATTTAGCTATATAGCCTGAAGCAGATTCAAATTACAACCTAATATAATATGTCTGTTTGGAATCCTTATATTAACATTAGGCTGGATCCTAGATTACTATGTCAAGATATAAGCTGCTACAAGTGTAGAGTGATGAGGATACTGTCCCACTGCACTAAGAGCATTCAGCTCAATTACCACATTGCTACCGACTTTGCATTTGTTTTGATATCAATACATAAAGCCCAGGTTACCTGAAATAACACCTTCTCCCTTTGCAAGCCTCATGATCATCTTCATATTTTTTTTCCTTCTAAGTGAAACGACACAGGCAAGTGCCAGGGAGGGAGAATTATTCTGCAAAGCAACCCTAATTATAAAACAGCCATCATAGAGAGGCTTGCCTGGTGCCACCCATCTGTTTTTTTGAGTACCAGGAGAGGCCCTTCCTGTTTACTCATCTCTTTTAATTAATTCACATATTAGATTGCCCAGGTTTAAAATCTCATATGTTCGCCATGAGCTTCAATGGATTTTGTTTGCTTGCTGAATCTGATTTTAGGGTTTAACATTTTCTTTCATATTTATATCGCTTCTAAGACTGTAAGCTGTTCAGGGAACTTTGTGATGGGGCAACATGTGAACATCATAAATGAAGAAATAAATAGGGTATTTATTCAGTCCTTTTATCCCCCCCCCCTCCCTCTTACTATGATAATATGACCATCAAGGTGTCTTATACATTAAAAACAAATCATGAAGCACTTAAAAAAACAACCTGATGAACCTCTCCTGGAAGGCTTTATTTTGTTGTGCCAGAGTAGCTTTAGTAACCAGATGGGTGGTATACAAATTGAATGAAGAAGAAGAAGAAGAAGAAGAAGAAGGAGAAGAAGGAGAAGAAGGAGAAGAAGAGGAGGAGGAGGAGGAAGAAGAAGAAGAAGAAGGCTCTTCCATGGTCAGAGTACTACAGCTGAGAAGGTCTTCTTTCTCTTTCAAAAAACCAGTGGAGTTGTTGGTGAAAAGAGGTTAAGGAGAGCCCTTCCAACACCACCTACAGGTCCGTAATAGATTAATCACAGAGGTGATTTTTTAAATAAGGTGATCCAAAAATATTTAAGCACCAAAGCATTAGCTGAGCTTGGAAACAAACGAAGCCAGGAAGAATGGTACAAAACTGTTCTCATATGGACCCTGCTGCCAAACCTTGACTCAATACTGGCTGCTCCATTCTGAACCGCCTGAAGTTTCCATATTGCCTTTAAGACCTACGTGGGGTGGACTAGAGTAATTGACCCCAGCATGAATTACCACTACAAAGCCTGCATTCTCAGATTTTAATCTGAATTCCCGCTAGTTCTCAGAGAAGTGCCTTAATCTTCATGGGCTTCATTTGCATCTCTGAGTTGCCAATTGGCAGCACTGGGCAGGGATGGGGACTCAAGACGCAGGGCTCGCTGTCAAGTCAGACTTAAGTCGCAGTGGTGACTCAACTCGGGTTTCATTTTCTCAATTACTTGGACTCAGCTTGTGACTCGGAACTCACCCACTGCTCCCTTTTTTCTGGGGGGGAAAAGCTTGTTTTTAATAGGGACTCCGACTTGGGGTTTGGGGTTCAGGAAGTGGTACCAAAGACTTGGGCTCGGGACGTGGAGCCAAAGCCTTGCCAATTTCCCTGGCATTTGGATAGCTCTGGGGAAAAAAAATCACTCACAAGTCATCACAAGACATTCTTGTTTCTTGGTCTTTCTGATAACAATTGCAAACAAGCATTCTCAAAATTGATCCAGTCTGCCATATTTACCAATGGAGAAGTGCAAATGGGGTAAGTTCCTGGTCCCATGAGGATTAAGAAGTTCTATGAGAGCTATCTGAATTCTTTTGCAAAATGAAAATCACTTCAAAAACTCATCTGTCAGCTGAAAAAAATCTAAAATTTCATATGCTGTTATATATACCAACCTCCAGGGAGCTCATTTACCATGAAGCTAATTTCACATCTCATTTATTATCTGAATGAGGATAAATAGTGCCCAATCTTTTAAGCTCTAAAACTTTGCAGATCCAACTTAAATGAAATTCAAAAGGGAGACAAATATACGAACAAATGTAACTCTACAGAAGAAATCTGCTGTTTTTTAATGCATAATGAGACACTTTTGAGTACTTATTACTTTCCTAGTTACTGCTGTTTTTCAGAATGTGCATAGCTACAAACTCTGCTAGATGAACTGTGGAGAAGCATTTGAGATGCTAGTGATGATGATTTCAGTGATGAGTTAGTGTCAGTTGCTAACTATTTTATTTATATACTGCTCGATTAGTGAATTCACACTATTCTGGCCAGTGTACAACAAGGAAACCCTCACCACTGCCACCCACTTCATTCCCATAATAACATAAAAACATAATCAAAATGGTGCTACAACAAACTCAAATATGGTAATCTAAAGAAAACCGAACATTCAAACGTTAAAATTAACATCTGTCTTACAGAATTCCTTGCAATCATCTGAGAATAAAACACGGGATGATACAAGACCCCTTTTGCATGACATGGCCCATATTGTGCCAAATAGCTCATTCAGTCCAAATCCAACCAAATTTCTGTATTAAAAAAACAAGTCATGTTTGCTCAAAACCTAGTTCATTTCTTGGGGCGAGTGTTGCAAAATAAGCCATCTTTGTCACTGAGGAAGGACATCTCTCTCTTCCACCCCACATCGGCAAGGGCAAGACCAGTGATTAATTTAAACTCCTCTTCAAGATACCCTACAAACATTTCAAATTGCGTTTGTGGTTAGAGAGAAGCTGCTAACGAAACACCAAGTGGAAGTGCTTCATTCATTGTACAGCCCTGTTGTACAAAGGCAAAACATCTGTGGGGCCTCTCACATGCGGATGCACTAAGCAGCAAAACCAAGGACTCCTGCAGTACAAAGAAAATTCAGGTATTTGCCTCCAATGAATCTCACCCCTTTCCTCCAAGAAACAAAGCAAAGCAAAAAAGAAAAAAAGAAAAAAAACACACACACACACGCAAAAGAGAAAACCTTGTACACTGGCTGGAGATAGGGTCTCTGTGTGCGCACTGTCCTCATGCTGCCTCAGAACCTAAACCTATGGAGATCAAAAACAACACACCTGAATGCTAAATAGTATCTCCCAACAGGACAAGACACCTCTGGAAGTCCCTTAATAGACTTCCAAGTGAAGTAAGAAGATCGAAGAATAATCAAGTGAAAGGGGGACGCTTGGATACGGGACAAATCTTCTGTGACTGTGGAGAAATTCAATCAATGCTACATGTATGGGCATGCAATTTATGCTCTACCACATGTACAAAAGAAGATTTAGCAAATGGCTGAAATAATGCTATTGAAGTAGCCTGTTTCTGCCTAAAAATAGTCTATTTTAACATTTTGATTTGTATTTTTTAAATTTTTAATTATACTACATATATGTCTGTAATTTTAATGCAATGTTCTGATATGAATAAAGAAAGCAAGCCTCAGAATGCTGGAAATAGAGAGCAACACACAACTGCCCTTAGTCACTGGCACTGGGAATTATACTAACAGGAAGTATGTGGCCTTACACATCTATATATTTTCTGAGACACCATTTTTCTAATGCACAGTACGGACAGACTGCATTAGAGGAAAATTAGTGTATGTCACAATAAAGTATTTTTGCCTATACGACAACAATTTTCTACCAAACTTTTAATGAATAACCACCACATGATTAAGCATATAATACATCTAAAGCTGAAACTATTTGTAAATCCCCCACCCCCATGCTAGATTGGTAATAAAACATTAAACTGGACTAAGTAGTTAAGGAACAACAACAAAAAAGTTTTCAAATAGATAGGCCCATCATTCCAATAAATAACTCCGAAGCCAGAAGGTGAAAAATGGGATAAAATAGGCAAACATGAGAAATGCAAAGCAATTAATTTTATTTCGGTGTTTCAAGATTAAGAAAATTGACTTTACAGTCAATGTCATTATTCATCAGGTTGTTAGTGATGCCAAAAATAAGGCCAATTTTTCATTTTAGCACAGCAGGAATTAAATCAAAAAGTCTCTCCGTTGGAACTAATTAGAAACTTATTTCTTCTTCCTCCTCTGCTTTCTTTATTCTGGGGCAGTGAAGAAAGTAGCTTTACAATTACTTACTTTAACATTGATCTTCCTTACCAATAATACATTCAAAATATAAGAATTATCAACTTTCAAATTATATAAATCAGCATAAATAAAATTTCAGAATAAAAGTAATAGCTATTAATAATAGAAGCATTGGAACACTTATGAACATTTTCCATTTGAACAGGATTTGATTTTTAATTGACCAACGAGATACTGTAGAACATGGGAAGAAAATGGATTTAAGCCTTGATACTACTGGCTTACAGTCAGAGTGTTGTGTGAAAACCTGTGTGCTGACAGAAGACTGGGGCTTAACTGAAACAGCTCTGATTGTAAGGGAAACAAGCTGTTCATTGAAAACTCTTTGTGGAGAGAGTTTGCATGAGGAAGGTCATGAGGCATGTTCATGTGTTTGGGGGGCAGGTTGGATTCCAAATCCCAGAACTCTTCATTTTGGGAGTTCCATCTGACAGATTGACACCTGAATTGTGCTCACCTGGAGGAAGCCTGGGCTGGAAAACCTCATGGCCCAGGATAGGCTAAGTTTGGGCCTGATTTTCTGTTGGAACTCCAAGCAAGCATTAGAGCGAAGCTTCCTTTCCCAACAGGAAATGAGGCCCGAGCTCAGCCTATCCTGGCCTGTGAGACCCAGCCTTGCTCTAGGTGAGAACAATTCAGGTGTTTGTCTGATAGGTGGAACTCCCAAAATGGAGAATTCTGAGATTCGGAATTCAAAAAGCTTCCCAAATTCACCTATGGTGAAGTAGCTGATGTGACGAAACAAATGTGTTTAGACAGAGACATCATAGACATAGACATAAGAATGAGCTAATATACTGTAGCTTGTGCCTCCTAGAACAGGACCATCTAAGTTCACTTATAGCATGTGTAGCTCATGGTGTCACATAACCTGTTGCCTCTGTGGCCTTGAACAAGCGGCACCATTCCAGAGTACTATTAGAAGGAAAGCCTGATAAATCACTTATAAAATACTTCATACCTAGACCACCCTGGGATGGTTGTGATAAGATGGAATCAACTTAACAGCATGTAATTAATTGGCAAGCTAGAGACAGAGTGTGATGATCAGATGAGTGCTTAGCTCACTGTTTGGACTGCTGCAGGGATGGTCTGATGCACTTTAAAGACAGAAATTAGACAATGTCTTTGCTTGAGCAAACCGGCCTACCCTAGAGTATTCTTAGCTGTACCTCTCTGGCCCCTGTCAAGGGCCTTCTACTTTTTTGGGTATGGATAGGATCACTCTGATATCCAGTGTGGTGTAGTGGATAGAGTAACAGACAAGGACTCAGGAGGCCTAGGTTCGAATCCCTGCTCAGCCATGGAAGCTCATTAGGGGTGTGGAACTGATAAAACCACTCTATATATCTCCCTTACCTTGAAATCCCTATTAGGATCACTATAGGTAAGTTCTGACTTGATGACGCATAACAACAACAACAACAAGATTGCTCTATGTTGGTTTCTCTAGCGTGTGTTGTCACTGGGAAGAGACCAAAGGAAGCCTTCCTCTTTCAATTTGTCAATATTGTGGCTTAATAAGATGGCCGCTTCGTAATGTAAGCAAATTAAACACTTCTTCAGCTCCATGCAAGTGTTTAATTTCAAAAGGCAGTACGAGGAGGCTGCCTTTGGAAAGCTGAACTCTCCTGTGCATGTCCCTCCACATGTGTGTGTGTGTGTGTAGGGGGGCTTTGACTTGGCTTGGCTTGGCTTTTTAAAAGGGACAACTGGTGGTGGCACCAGGACGAGACATGAGAGATTTTTGTTTGCTTTTCTCAACTGGCTCTTTAAGAAAAAAGCAAACAAAAATTCCTTCTCATTAGCCCTCCTGACTCCTCCCATTTCTGACAGCAGGCTGGTGGGGACCAAAACAGGGTTTTTAGAGCTTTGTATGCCCATCTTGATTTGAAGATAACACCAAATGGCATAACAGACCTCCTAGCAACTCTATTAAGCCCACTCCAGCCTGCTCCAAGGAGGCATGCGCAGAGATAGATATAGAAACAGAAACAGAGGTAGATACCTTAGCTACCAATAACAGACAGGGGAAGAAAGATATAAGCAGGAATAGAAGAGCTGAAGAATATAGCTCAACCATGAAAAAAACTAAACTATTACTGAACACTCATAAATAGCAAGATTCGCTTATAGTCATAGTCAGATAACTTGTTTCTGAACTTTCATAAACTCATTGAATAGGATGGATGCATTGCTCTGTTGAACTCACTGGCTGAAATCCTGTTGCACGTCTCTGCGTGTGCAACAGGGATTATGTCATCAGCAGGCGCAAACTGCCTCTGATTGAAGGCTTCGTTTTGGCATTTTGGGGTGTACATGACTTCATCACTTTGTGTATGAGACATGTGCATCCCAAAATTGCCTTTAATCATCCATAGTCTGCCAGTGACATTGACATCATCCCTGGTGTGCTTCCAAAGCTGCACAACAGGATTTCAGCCATAGTACTAGTTCGCTAAAAACACTGGCTTCAACAGAACTGCAAAGCACACCAATTGTCACAGCACTATGGAGAGTTTCTAGTGAGCAGCCTCCCCTGATGAACTCAAAGAGCAGACTGAAACTGTGCTTTAACCCAGCAAAATCCTCTCAGAGACCATGCCTCTCCTTCATTGCATTCTAAGCAAGCCTCATTAGGAAACCTAGCCCTCATTTGTTTCTCCAAAAGTTCGTGGTGAATGTGCTACATATGTCGGCTTACAGACTCCATGGTTGGTGGAGCTCTTAATGGGCTTAGGATCCATTGTTCTTGAACCAGGCTAAGGGTTTTAGGTTTGGGGTCTTCAGCATCATGGGTTGGGACACTTTAGTTAGTGGTAGGTGCTTAGTTCCATTGCCTCCATTGTTGGCATCACAAATTCCCAAATGTGTTCAAATTACTGCTGAATATAAGATCTAGGGAACACTCATTGCATTGTCCATTTTCACTGATACAGGCAGTCTCACCTTGATGAGACTCGTCAACAAAGAATTTCCATCTGCTGGAGACTTTTTTGCCTCCAGTTATACTATTTTTTCTCATCAAGGTCTCTTTAAAGTCCTCATGCTGTAAGAACAAAATCTGTGTCCTTCACCTTTGGGAAGAATGTCTGTGAGCAATCTTTTGTAATTATCTCCTGGTTTTGTGGGCAGTTTTACAGTAGCAAAATGTGTGGACAAATGTAGTAATCAAAGACTTCATCGGTGATGTACCTCCAGCTCTTATATTTCTAAACAAAATTCCCTTTTCTGGATTTCCGACCACATGTTCTGTGCAACCCTCACAGTTGCGGACAACTTGTGGACCAGGACAGGGAAACACCTACCCCAACATTTCAGGGGGCATACCCGCTCCAGATATGAGCTGTCACTGATACCAGTGCTTACGGATACAATTTGATGCATATAACAAATGCTTCATATTTAATTATATGAACCTTAGCCGTAATCATAAGCAATGCAGACTGCCAACAAATTATTTTGGCACATAGTAGTATTTCTGTCAGTTTATACTGCAAGCTGGTGCTAACATCAAGTTTTTTCTTGACTTTTATGGTTATTGATGTGATCAACAGAACAAATTGTGTCTGCAGGATCTTGGAACGCTCCGTAATTAGACAGCCCATGAATGAATATAGGGATATTTAAATAGGTTTCTTCAAGTACTAAAGAATTCCTCGCTCTCAAATGTTATGCAAATCATTGTTGCAGTGGATGTTTTTTTTTTTTTAATGTGAAGTTGTATACACATTCACATTCTTGGCATTTCAGCAAATCTAGTTTAGAACATACAGATAATGAGAAGTTCAAACAGCAGGGTTAATCAACTTCTGCAGTTTACCTGTGTATGAAGAGCATTTTGTAACCATTATTAACAAAGATGTGTGGCAGCTATTTTGTACTATTACAAGATAAGAAGCATTTTAGTACAGCAATTAAAATAAGTCCACAAATATGTACAGCGGGCAAAAATGTTGCAGGTTGGAAATGAATGTTGAGTGATAAGTAAAAGCAAAGTGTGGGGCAGTATATAAGCATGCTTATATACTGCCCCATAGTGCTTAAAGCACTCTCTGGGCAGTTTACAATTTAATTATGCAGGCTACACATTGAGCCCCAACCCAACACTAAGCTGGATACTCAATTTACCAACCTTGGAAGGATGGGAGCCTGAGTGAACCTCAAACCGGATTCTTGGGAATGAACCCAGGTCATGAGCAGAGTTTTGGCTGCATTACTGCAGTTTAATCTTTCAACATGACCAAAATGAGAAGTGAGCCCTGTGAGAACCGATGTACTTTACTAGCACATCAAGAGATATGGCCGTATGAATATTATGGGACTAAAATAGAAGTTTCATAGTCTTTTATATATTGGTAAAATAAACCATCTATTTCAACAAATCTTTTATTCTAGTTCCTTCCAGTCTCTCATTCCAGTCTCTCTCCATTTCATATTTCACAGCACATCAAGATCACATACAGTATATACATTATTTTGTAGACTACTGGGTAGGGGAGCTGACTGGATAGCTCAGTGGTTCAGGTCCCTGACTGTGGAGCCAGAAGTTGGGAGTCTGATACCCCACTGTGTCTCCTGCGAGTACAGCCAGCCTGTGTGACCTTGGGCAAGCTGCACAGTCCCAGGGCATCCCCAGAAGAAGGGAGTGGTAAACCACTTGTGATTATTTTCTACCAAGAAAACACTGAAAAGGGTCACCATAACTCAGAACTGAAACATATGTATCCCATCAACATGGCAACTTATGGGCAGATGTATAAATACTTTTTGTATCTGGTACACATTTTAAAAAGAGCCCTAGGCTTTGAAATATCAAGAAAGCAGATTTGAACAGAAAGATAACCTTCCCCCCACCCCAAATCACTCAGTGAATGCCATTATAATTGAACTGGCTCACAAAGCTGGATATTTTGTGACATGCTGTGTTAACCAAAACATAACAGTTTTCCCTGCCCAGCTCACTCCCACACCTGCTGCCAGAAGCTTTCAGTTCTGGTCTGCCACAAAATAATGGCTTGTTCTTTGACTCATCCTGGCAAGTTATGATATGAACAAACCATGCTTTGTCCACAAATGAGGGACAGAAGCTTGTAAGTGCCTCCCCTACCATATAGATGTGGGAGGGGAGGAACGAAGGTGTGTGACAGTCTCAGCATTATGGTTTCTGTTGTTCATAATACTACTCAAAATGCTGAGGATTATGCTTGGGTGCAGTCGCTTGGAGAATCAAGCAATATTTAACATGCAGATTCCTTAATCTAAACAGAAAATATTTTGTTCAGATCATCAACAAAGGGTGCACCTGAATAATTCTAAAGAGAAAGGGTTGAAAGGAAATGTGATGAAATAAACTCCCACTGTCTTTTAGAAAAGAGAGAATAGAAAGGAAAAAGCTTATATTCTCTTACTGCTTCATTTCATTCCAAGCAAGCAAATGTAAGACTGAAATGGCCATACCTGAAATGGCTCTGAACTCGTAATGTAGAGCACTTTCTTAATCCATCTGTTGCCTTGATTGCCAAATGCGTGCCATAGCAGATGTCCTCTTGTATTGCTCACAGTTCTCTGGGAAACTGCCAACCTGTAAACGTGCTTTCCAAACATATGATAATGGAAGCGAAAAAGGCAGCTTTTGTTGCCATATGCAGAGGTGGCATCAAAGACCGGGCTTAGCAGTGCTGCTTTGTTTTGGAACATCTGTGGCTCGGAAGACTCTATGTACAGATAGTGCCCTTTGCTTGTGCCCAGAGTATGATCTTTCATTGGTCCCGTGTTAGGAGTGGATGTCAGTCCTTGGTTCCGGGTCCAGTTGAAGTCGTCATCCATGTCTTGCTCCCAGTTGCAGAGTCCGAGCTCAAAACTGCACTGCAGTTCAGGCGCTAAAACCAGCAACAGCGAATTTATTACTTTAAAAATAATCTTAGTGATGCACACTACCTTTTTTTCTCTAACAACTGGCAATTCTTCCCCCAGCCCCTAATGCTATATTCTAGAAAGGAGGAGAAATATTTTCTCTACAACCTTCTCTGTTGGTTGTAGAGAATGAATTTCCTTCTACCCACAACAATAAAACATAAAATAGTGTGGAGGTGTTGTTTGTAAATCTGTGAATAGTTAAAATTCACCCTCAAACCCTTCCAGATTCGACTACAAAATTCACCACCTCTGAATGAAGCAACAAACCTGGTAAGGTTGTTCTCAAAAATGTATTCAGTCTTACTTGAACAGAGCAAGTATATTTTCTGTATTGAAGACCTGAACAATGTAACAGCTTTGCAGTTAGTAACGATAAAACAGTATTCTTCAGGAGGTACATTCTTCAAAGCTGCTGTATTTCCACACACAACATACAAGGAAAGCTAATTCTCTTGTGACCAACCACAAACAAAACTTAACTTGTTTGGGTCCTTTGGGGGAGAAAGGAGACACAGAAATATTTTAAATAAATATTTTAAATAATTAAATAAATAATTTGCTATTTGTTAAACTGCAAAATTTCACTGGAGAAAAATCTTTTACTTCTTACAAAGGGCTCAATCAATGGACATTTGTCCTGCTGTTTGGTCCATTGTGAGGATACTTTGGTTTGCTCTTTTTTCTGGTGATCACATGACATAATTGAGGGAGCAAACCAAACCATTTCCAGAGCAATCCTAACCGCACCTCTTTGAACCCCTGTCAGGGGCTTCTACTTTTTTAGTAGGGATAGGATCATTCTGGTTTGGTCCATTTCTAGCTTGTGTGATCACTGGAAACAGACCAAAAACAAGCTTTCCTGACTTTCAAGGCCCCTTGTGTTTTGAATTTTGATATCATGAAGTGCCTTAATAAATGAGCCACTTCAGGACGTGAGCAAATGGAACAATACCTTCCCTCCTTGGCAGAGGGGCAGGGGAAGTGATTTTTTTAAAAGAGACTCTAATAGACTAAGTGATGCAGCACCTCAGCAATAGTTTAACAGAATCTTTTAAAAAGAAAAAAAAATCACTTCCCCAGTCCCTCCACCAAGGAGCAGAGGAACTGTTCAATTTGGTGATATCCTCACTTATTAAGTCACTTCACGATATTGGAAGGAGCTGGACCAAATAGGGTTGCTTTAACTCCAATGTGCCATTTGGATGCAAAGATCACACCAACAGCACCTCCACCCAACCCTATTTAGTCTGCGTCAGCCTGCTCCGAAAGATATAGTATAGACATGCCCTAGAGCATTTAGTCTAGTAAGAGTACGGTACTATTAATATAACCTACTTAAGTTTTATTACACTTGGGCAGAAATTTTAACTGATTTTATTTATATTCTCAGATATGTGGTAAGCTCTTTTGTCCAAGGCAGTGTTTTAGTATTTGGATATAGGAACAAAAAAATGAAGGCATAACACAAAACAAGTACTTAGAAAATGGAAGGACAGTCCCTGGAACAAGAGTCTATGTAGAAACAGTTGGCACAGACTTCACTTTGCTTAAGCAGCAACCCTTTACACTCTGAGTACTCACTTTCTGTTCAGTCTGTTCAAATGAGTATCACAAGCTAAGGAACAAAGATAAATGCAGTACAAAGGGAAGTGTTTCAAGATCTTACCACACTCATTTTCATCAGATCTGTCTCCACAGTCATCAACTAGATCACACAGTAACAAACTATCAATGCAGGCCTTTGAGTCCTGGCACCAGAAATGATCAGGGCCTTCGCAGTTTAATGCTGGAGATGGCAAAGCACAGCCCTCAAACGTTATATCATCAATTGCTGAGACACCATCATAAAAGCCAAGGCTGACTTTATTTAGAGATAATTGAAAGGGCTGTGGGAGGCGACCAAGCTGAATAGAAGCCTTTAGCCACTGGTCTCCTTGATTGTAATATATCCTCCAGAGTACTGTAGGGTCTTGCAGTCCATCAACAAGCAATTGCATTTCTGCTGCGCCAACTGACATCCCATAGTTGTAATACCTGGGGGCGGGGGAGATAAATCTTGGGGATTATAATCGTCAGAAACAATACCAATTGACATATGTAACTGTCCTATAGGAGTCCAGCAAGAAAGGAAAAAACTGTTTTCTAACACAGTTTCATATTGTGATTGTTCTAAGTCCTGCTCTCCACATGTTCAAGTTTGTTTGACTAAAGATAGCATTTAAGCCCGTAGCATAAGATATCCATGCAAAGCATCTGTTTAAGAATATATGCTGAGTTACAAGCCCTACTAATTGGTTGGGATTCAGATCACACTGGAAAAGCAAGAGAACGTATGTGTGCACAACACCTAAACCATGCTTATCTTAGCATTAAGATTCCCAATTATGAAATCCAGGGGCTGCACTTTGGAAATGTTATTTGGTGGTTTTCCATCGCCTTCCAGATCTCACTGCTACAGCTACTAATGTTACCATCAATCCTGCAGCTCAACCAGCATGCTTTGCCTTTGACCTTTGGTTGGTACTCATGTTGATGCTGCCCATGATCAGCTGGCATTTGGAGGCAATTTTGTTCCTCAAGACTCCACAGGCTCTTGGTCAAGCTCATCCAGTGGAGTCATTGGCTCTTGGAAAAGTCAGGTTAATTCATACTCAGCACAGCTGATATATGTGATATGATTCACTAAGACGGATATGATGGCTGAATGCCCCAAGTCAGTCCAGCAGCCAACACCTCCGTGGACTGCATAATTTAATCAGAAGAGAAGGAGATAATGGATAGAAAACCATGCTTCACAGTAAAACTGCAATTCTATACTCACTTACCTAGGAATAAGCCCCCAGTGAATTCAATGGGACTTCTGGGAAGCATGTACAGGATAGCAATGCTAACTGGCCTATTGGTTCCTTTCATTGTTCTGGCGCTATATAAATACACTTAGATACAAAAAACAAATCAGTTTCTTTATAATTTTGTTACACTAAATAGAACTACAGTTGAAATGAAATAACCAACTGGAGTTATTTAAAGTGCATGGGATCTGGAGAAATTTTACTCTTAAACTGGCTTTAGTGTCTTATTTGATTTTGAAACATGTAAACATTCTCTGTTCAAACATTCTTCATATTTAAAAGCAGTTTGGTTTCTTTGAAAAGAATTAAAAGAGGCACATTTTCACTCAGGTGGCTAGCTTGGATCAGAAGCCCACTATACAAGGTTGAGCATAATGAGAACAACAAAAGAAACAAAACCAGAAATACATATTTATACTAGCCAATTAAAAGAGAAGAGCAAAGAGAATAAGAAGTCAAGAAATGAAAGATTTATGAACATGTAGAATCCAGAAGTATACAGGGTACCCAATGTGGTGCATTGGATAGAGTTATGGAGTAGGACTCAGGAGATTTGAGTCCGATTCCCTGGCTCAGCCATGGAAAGTCACTGGTGTGTGTGTGTGTGGGTAAAACCACTCCATAAATACCTCACTTAATTTGAAAACCCTAGTAGGGATGCTATAAGTCAATTCTGACTTGATCGCACAGAACAACCACTACCACCACAAATGGCAGTTATTTAAAGTGCATGAGATCTGAGAACTCCATATCTCCAAGGAGTCCTTGTTGAATAACCTGCTATCATACTGCTCTTAGTTCCTTTTACAAGGGCTGTTGGAAGTGTGCAGCACAGCCAGTAAAACCAAAACAAGCAGATATGATATAGTGGTTGGTGTATTGGAGTGGGATTTGGGAAAGGTAGATTTAAGTCCTCTCTGAGCCATGAAAACTCATTGGATCACCTTGGGCCCCAATAGACTACTCCCTATTTCTGTGAGACAGAACTGTTGTGGGAATAAAGTGGGGGAGAAAGAGACTCATGTGAATAATTTTGAGCTCACTGAAGGAAAGATGGGATACAAAGGCAATGAATAAATTAATTAATATCCCTAGGTGACTGGGCCTGGAGAGTGACTGATGATGAGAGCCCACCCTCTCCACAAAATGAGTCTAGTTCTGTTGTTCCTGTGACATTAAGCAAAACAAAACACAGAATCCCTGCAAAACATTATTAATGGAATGTGTTTAAATCAGCTGAGTCTAAGAATTAGCACGGCAGTACATGACATGATTTGGGGAGAATGAATCATTGATTATATGAGAGCTGTGTCACAAGACCTGGTATTATGTTATGTCAGTGCGGTGCCATCCAGTACTAAGAGCAGTTATGCTGCCAAAAATGCTTCAGAGTCAGTATCACAATCTCCTAAACACATTTGTCCAGAGATCAGACAACCATGTGGATTCTTCAGACTTGCCAGGGTGACAGCAAACTGAGAAAACATCTTGCTATGTTCACCAGGTAAAACCATTTACAATTGGCTATTACTACCTGGCAAATAAACCAATTTATAACCCTAACAGAAGCCACAGAGTTGAGTCTACAAGAGCTGAGCAGGGCGGCTGAGGACAAGACATTTTGGAGAGTACTCATTCCTAGGGTAGCCATGAGTTGGAGATGACTCGACAACACATAATAACAACAACTTGTGCCAGAGGCTGCTATGTCTTTGTTTTTCCCCACCCCCACAGCCAAAAAGAAACTAGTTTCAAAGCAGGCAGTGTGATTGTGTATGTGGAGGGAGGGGCAATCACATGGTAATTGGCAACCTTTTGGTCCTAAGAGAGGGGTATAAACTTTGCAAGCCATGCTGCAAGGATGCTTGAGACAGCAGCCTCACGAGGACTGGCATCAACTCTCACAGACATGTACCATCAATTTTTGGACTCCTGTCTACAATTTTTCTGCACAAAGGGGCTGTGCTAAGCCTGAAGAGGTGGAAATTTCTCCACAAAAGATTGAAATTTGTTTTTTTTTTTTAGTGGCCTAATTAAAGGTATCACCCACTCTTGTATTTGTGTAATCTTGGGGACCACACAACCTTTTCCTTGTTCTATTTGTCCGGAGAGTTTAGCTTTTTTTCTTCTGTGATAGGAAGACTGTACTTCCAAAAAGCACTCAACAAACAAGCCAACAAGCCAAACAAACAAATATATTGTAGAAGCAGCAAAGCACATACTATGACAAACACTGTCCATGCTTGCAGTCTAAATGCAGCCATGTGTTGCTGTAAGCATAAAAAATTTAAACTAGTTCATACCAGAAGGTCACTGAGCAATCTGATCCCGCCTGTCTGAATTTGGGGCTCCGCAACTGTGCAATCTGTGTGATGCTGCTGCTATTTTTCAAAATGAACATAAAATGACCTATTAAGAGAGAAAAATAGAAAGTATTTTTCTTCAGTGTATCTATAAGGGGGGGAGTGTACATTTCTGCAAATTAACCCCATTAAAAGTACACAGGCAGAAAATCACTCCTATGTACATGTCTAGTATACTTTATTCATTGAAATCAGCCTGGCATCACTATGTGGAAGACACAGTCCTTGGACCTGGAGATCAGTAGGATCCACTGCTGCTCCATGCTTTCAGATCCCCTTTAAAATAATGATTTATTATAACAGTGTCTGGAAGTCACCACCACTCTAATCTCCTTCTTGGAGATTACTCTTCCTCCAATGCTGCGTCACTCCAGAGCAACCTGAGGAATCTTTTTGGCCTTAGGTCCAAACAGGGCAAGGACTCTGAGGACCCAAAGCTCCCCCTGCCCACCAGCTGTGGCCTTCCATGTCCAGAGATGCTACAGTTAGTCATTAAAAAAACCCCACTCAACACCAAATGATGCCTAGCTGCCCTGTGGGGGTGAGATATTTTTCAGGGGGAGGCTGCACCACTGTGGAAAGCTCCCTCCCTCCACAACAGTGTTGCTTCCTTCTCAAAATGCATCTCATGCTGCACTTAAGCACTTAAAAAAAACCAACTGAGTATTCTTTAAAAAAAGGAAAAGAAAAGAAAACCAACAGCAACAAGAAGGAGAGGGTCACACAACATTGAAATCTTCTCTCCACAGGTGTTAAACAACTTTTTTTTAAAAGAGTGAGGAAGGAAAACCAATTATCTCTGATCAGTTATCTGAGGTAAAAGTAGCAGAAATAGATGGGGTTCTCCAGTGGGCTGTATTAGGTCTGCAGCCTGCCCACAGCTGCCCCAGAGGATTGAAATTGAGGTGGTCCTGCTTTTAGAACACAACCAAGTGATGCCTACCACTGCCACTGCCTCATAGATCAGCTAAACAAAAACTCATCATGAGGATCTACGGATGTCTGGCAGAATGGGTCCAGGAAAACAGAAAACCTTGGACTGCCCTGGTTTAAGGTCTTACCTGAAGAGAGGTTATAAGTGTGATCATGTGGTGGAGCTTGTTGCTGGAAAGCAGGAGGTAGAATACTTCTGGAAGCCCTTATCCAGTCAAATTCATCACCACTAGCTGTTTCTAGCCAGCCGCAGTTGTCCTTTTCAAAGTCACATTCAGCCGCTGAAATGCAGAGTTTCTCTCTCAGCTTGCATATTTTAGCTAACAATAAATCTGCTCACCTAACAGTGAATCAGTAGACAGCCTGAGTGAAAATATTTCACTTTCTGAGCAATTTGTTTTAATTAACTGAGGCTTCTAAGGAAATAACAGAAACCAAGCCATAAGACTACAGTAGTCTCTCTCACAACCATTTCAAGATCCTTAACACAAATCAGTGTGTTTTCACTTACGGCACATGACTTCATCACTGCCATCTGGGCAATCAGGAGCGAAATCGCAGAACTTGTCAGATGAAACACAATCTCCATCCTGGCATGGTAGGAATCCCGGGGGACAATACAGAGATGAAGCATCAGATGTTTCCATTTTTGTATCCGCTTCAAAAAAAAAAATTATCCAAGATGTTGTTTCTTTCAAACTCAGTAGATAAAGCCGAGTACCAAATGAAGAGCACCACAGTTTTCAAGAGAGGAAAAAGTCCACTGTGTATGTGTGACTTAGTAGGGAGCACACACATTGCAGGAAGTAGGTCCCAGTTTCAATAATTAATGCTATCATTAAGATCAGATAGAAGGAGATGGGAAGGACCTCTGTGTGAGATCTCAAACAGCCACTGCCAGACTGAATGGACATAGCTAAGCTAGATAGCTGTAACTAAACATATGATAGCTAAAATCCTATTATGTATGCTAGAGAGTGTAATGGCAAATATTGGAGGAGTTAATTGTTACTAATTAAGAAGATGCTTATATTTCTTGCCATCCACATGTTACATAACTTGGCACACAAAGAGAAACACAGGTCTCAACTTCTTAAGTAGCAACAATTTTCCGTTACGATTTACACCGTTTGACTTAGCCAGCATATGTACGCAATAGGATTCTGGCCTACGTCCAAATAATATACTTTTATAGAACAAAGATGAACAGAGAAAAATATAACAGCTCAACAACCCTAATTTAAAAAAAACCAGTGTTTTGATGTTACCTTCTTTATAGGTACTTGAAAATGATGTATAATTAGTCTGACATGCTGTTGTAATACTGATGTCATCCACAGCAATGGCAGCTTTTTCCATTTGAATCATGGCTTGTAGTATTATCTGTGATGCCAGTTTAAAAAAAACATTAAACATCATATCATACACATATGTGCTCATTTTTAAAATAATTTAAATCTGATTGGTTAAATGCTATTAATACAACTGCCTCCTTTCTTTTTATTTTTTAAAGGAATATACTGCTATCTAGCAAAATGTGCCACTTCCTCAAACCCTATATCTTTTTTTTCTCCCTTTTCTTTTCTTGTCTGGTCTGGTCTCTTTCCTTCCTTCATTTTATTTTTGACTGAGATCTCAGGAATAATCATCACACTTGTTATATATTTATATATTATAAAAACACCCAACATTGAAAACGTTCATACTGATGGAAGCATTAACGCTAGGGCCTTAAACGCGTTCTCTAATACTGCCATTCTCAACTCTTTTTTTGGCCATGGTCATAAGCACAATATGAAAGAAAAATAGGTCGAATAAGGATTATATAAGTTCCATAACAACCTTACAAGATGAAGTGTGAGGAATTGTTCCCAGTCTGTGGTCTCCTTCAAATGTGCCAGGGGGCCATATGGCCCCTGTTGAGAATGGCTGCTCTAATAAGTCTCACTGAATTTTAAAAATTTGAAGTTAAGAGATGCATAGCCAGGCACAAAGGGCAATATCATTAAAATGACGCCAAGCATAAAATGAATCTGTTTTCTTAAATACAAACATCCACCATCCCAAAAGAATACTATTAAAACTAATATTAATAATTATATGCCATCAAGTTGATTCTGACTCAAGTGACCCAGGGTCTTCTAGGCATAGAATACAAAGAAGTGTTTTCCAGCATGCTGGGACTATGCAGCTTCTCCAAAGCTACACAGGCTGGCTTTTCTCTTGGAAGACATAGCAGAGAGCTGAATTCCTGATGTCTAATTCCTCGGCCAGATACCTAACTTATGGAACCACTCATCCATCCATCCCCAAAGAAATGGGCCTGCATCACACTGGTCTCTAGAGGCTCCCTAAGTTATGCATCTGGATAAAAAAAACACCAGGAAATTATTTATTTAAAATATCTTTCATAGAATTATAGGGTCATAGAATAGTGAAGTTGGAAGGGGCCTACAAGGCCATCAAGTCCAACCCCCCTGCTTGATGCAGGAATACAAATCAAAAGATATCTGCCAAGTGGTTGTCTAAGTTTCTCTTGAATGCCTCCAGAGCAGTCACCACCTCTTGAGGTAATTGGTTCCACTGTCGTACTGCTCTTTTCCTGATATTTCAATCGAAATCTGGCTTCCTGTAACTTGAGCCCATTGTTGTGTGTCCTGCACACTGGGATGATCGAGAACAGATCCTGCCCCTCCTCTGTCCACCTTTCTCCTTACAAAGAATCTAATCAAAATAGGGCCTTCTCGGCTGTTTCCCCCCCAACTTTGGAATGCCCTCCCTATAGAGATCCGCCTGGCTCCAACACTTTTGGCTTTTCGGCGCCAGGCAAAGACCTTTCTGTTTAGCCAGCATTTTAATTAAATAGTATTCTTTAGCTGGCCATATGAGCAGCAGGATTTATTAATATTAATGTTTGTTTTAATATAGGATATTATTATAATATTGCCTAATTTTAATGGTTTTAATGTTTTTAAAGTTTTAATATTGTTGTACGCCGCGTAGAGACCACTGGTAATGGAGCGGATAAAAAATCTTGTAAATAAATAAATAAATGAATAAAAAAAGGTGGCTTACATAATTAAAAGACAATATTTAAAGCCAAAACCAGTAAGTATTAAAAAGCAGATAACATCATTAAAAGACAATATTAAAACTAAAAAAACAATAAGTAATGTCAACCAGCAGAAGCAGCAAAGTCAGAGCGACCCATATCGGAAGGCAAGGTAGGGGCCCACTGTGGAGAAGGGAAATATAAGCCTAGATTGTATTCTCTAACATCAGTTTCAGACAGTAGTGCTCTAACACACCCAGGTGAGAGAGTTGGCAGGATCAACTTGCTGGACTTATATGCTAGTTACCTTCCTACTGCTTGACAGAGACACTATACCCAGACAAAGAGTGAAGTGGTTTGCTTTTTTCCCTTCCCCAACTCAGTTTAGTTTAATTAATCAATTCCTTTTTTGCCATCTTCCCCAATGAAACCAACAGGGCATTTGGACAGGAAAATTAATATCCTCTGTAATCTTTCTGTATGAACACCTAAGGGCTGCCAATTCACCCATCAAGGCGCTGAGGTCACGAGAGAGCAAAACAACTCTGATTCATGGCAACACTGAGGTGGAATAGGACTAAAGGGCAACGTTTAAAAACAGAAACCTCTTCTCTGCTAGAAATTATCATGATGTCAGGGCTGGCATTATACCTTTTGCTGCCCAAGATTATGTAAAAGATAGCACTCCGCTCCTATTCCATATATAACAGTGGCCCAGTCTGACAGTTGAATCATACGGCAACACTGCTGACTCCGGCGGCGGGGGGGGGGGGCTACAACAGCCCCTGAGGTCAGCAGTCTAGCTTGGAGGCACAAAGCAGGATGTATGACACAAAGACCTGCCTTCTGCCCCATCTTGACACTGTTCTTCATCAACAGCATCTTCTGGTTGAGTTAACCACACTCTGTCAAACAGTAAGGCTGTGCTAATTAGCCATTTTACATCAGCTAGAAACCGATGAGCATCCTTTGTCCTGAGGGGGAAAAGAAGGCTACTGATGCCTTAGCATGTATATTGCACAGGCAGCTGGTGAGGATGCAGCATGATATGAAAGGAAACACGCAGACTCCTTCAGACACTGTTGAGTGTTGAGTCTTCTCCCCACTTGAGTCCAGTTGGGTGTGGTTCCTATTGAGGCTTTTGATGTACAAATAGCTGTGTTCTCTCCCTCCTATGGTTGAGGGCTTGACCTGGATACTCCAAAGAGTTCTTATACCCTAGCCCTCAGTGTTGAAACTGGCAGGGAAGAAAAGCAGACAGTAACTACCACTCCCCCCTCCAGGAAAGGGAAGAAGTGATATGATGGCTGAAATCCAGTAGTAAGTAACAAATAGAATAGACCTATTGAACCAATGGAACCTATGGAGAAGCTGACTCACCAAATGCCTACTGATTCCATGGGCCTACGCTTCTCCGTTTTAGCCAATAAGTGGCACAAACTTCTCTTAACCAGATTGGCATGATGTAACTTTGATAAGATAGGCTACTATGAGAACAATACATTGCAAATGTATAGGAGGCGACAAGCAATTTTTCTCTGTGCTCATGCCTTCCAGTAAGCCAGCGACATGACATCCATGAAAGAACATACAAATGTGCTTTATGGAGCACATATCCAACCAAATATATTTGCTCACCTGAAATGGTCCTGCAATCTCCCCAGTGGTGTTTTGTATAAGAATGTCTGCCTTTGTCCATTGTGTTGTGCTCTTGAAAGGTTGGCTCTTGACACTCTGCAAACTGCCATTAGGAAAAGTTCTAATGAAGACACTCAACTGGGAATCCTGGGAGAGTTGGTACCAAAATCTCACCTGTCGAGTTGGGGGGAATGAAATGGCTTCAGCATTGCTGATAGACTTATATATCACAGAATGATCATCAGCCCGCTATGAGTGCGGGATTTTTTTTTTTTTTTGAAGATGCACATTTTCGTCATAATCCAATGTTCTGGTTACTGGTCTGCAAATATGCTCCCACTTGTTTCTAAAAGCCAATTGCACTTTTGAAGGGTTAATGCCTAATACTTTAAAATTCTGCCAAGTGCCCAAGAGGCTGGACTGCATGCAAGGCACCTTCCTTCTACTCCCCCCTTTTCAGGCAAAGAAGTAAAATACTTATGGAAAGGAGATATGCCCAGAAGTACTGACAACACATATTATATAATATTTCACAACATATCCTTGATTTAGATTTGTTCATAATATTTTAATGTGCTTTAGACGGACTTAGCTAGGATTGTGAAATCACTGATTGTGAATACACTTATTTTTGCTCAAACTGTGTGAGCAAGGTGCTGGAAAAATTCTTAAACTCTGTAACTGAAATGCCCCAACTTGACGCATCATTTCCAGAGATAGAGAACCCTTTCAAGCCCTCTCTCTGGTGATACTAAACTGTCCCTGTCAAGTGTTCCCTCTCCTCCACCAAGATATGCTTGATCTTGCTTGTGGATGGGCCGGTTGGCTGAAAGAGAAAGGAAACGATGGGCCAGAGAATGTTCCCCATTGGGATCAGGCCATAACTTGAAGGAGGATGGCTCCCACTTGAAACGTGTTTTTTTTTAAAGGAGAATTTTCATGTCATATTGTGCCTAACAAGATCTGCTGATCTTGCAACCATCAAATTTGCAACCACTGCTGCAGATTGTACATGGTTGTACACGGTTCCTGTGTACCAGTACTTGCATGTATCACTGGTCCTGCCCTGCCACAGTGGTCTTTGTTGGGGGGAGTTGCAGATCTCAATCTAGCTAAAATAGGCACAATTAAATCTTTATTACTCAGTTTAAGTGCACCAGGTGTTCTGGCAGACTGCAACAGAGAAACTACTGGAGCATCTTCCTTATCAGGACAAACTAAAATAGAATAATGAATGTGCATACCAGAAGCTTCAATAATTGACACACATAAAATATATAATTGACAGAATGTACTATAGACAACATGGTATTATTGAACATCAAGATCATACTGTATATTAAACATCAGAATCACAGAAGAATAACTGAATAATGATACTGGATCACACAAAGCCTTAAGCTACCTCACAAATAACAATAACTAGTGTCTTCCCTCACCCTCCAATGTTTTGTTCCAATATATGGCCTACAGCTGGGTCCATTCAGAAAGCACATTGCTGTTTCTCATTTAAATCCACCTCCTTGTGATCTTAACTACTTCAGAGGTGGCTCACTAATAGATTCTGCTAAAACTAGACGCATGACCCTCAATATTTTGTTGGACCAACTCCCATGTTCTCTGACAATTGCTTGCCCTGGATGTGACTGATGGGACTTGGAGTCCTATAAGATCTGGAGGACTGCAGGTTGCCCAACATTCCTCTACTGGCCAGACAGACAGACAACTACTTATCATAAAGGCAGGCAAAAATTAATAATAATAATAATAATAATAATAATAATAATAATAATAATAATAATAATAATAATAATAATAACAACAACAATAACAATAACAATAACAATAACAATAATAATTCAAAGATTTACCTGACAATATGTAGCATCACTGGACAGTTTGGTGAAAATAGGACTGCTGAGATAAGAAATGACAGGCTTAGCATTTGCCTCAGGTGAGCCACTCACATAAATGAAGCTACCTGAAATTTTAAAATGCGGGAATATTAGGAATTTGCAAGAGAAATGATATGAGTATTCTTTTAATGCTCTTCCTGGGTGCACTTATTTTTTTAAAAAAATATTCAACAGTAGGCATTCTTCCCCACTCTGTTGATACATGTAATAATTTCCAGATGAATACATTCAGACATAATGGCCTCATAATGGATCTTATTCAGAAAAAAACCCTATATTTTATCATATTTCTCATTGGATGTTAATGAGCTTGGTGCACACTGTTACCTCCCTTATTCTCTGGTGTAGCCATGTGGAGGAGTTTGGAAGCTGTACATCTGATTCTAGTTCCACAAATTAAATGTTATGCTGTGACTAGTCTTAACTATGGTTTACGTAGACAAGCCAACCTCATACTATGATTTATTAAATGTAACTTATCTGTTATAATAAGTTAAAGTTAACAGTAACCATACTTCAGGGTTCACAAATTATGCAAACTCATAGTTAGAAACTCAAAGTTTCCAGGCAGTTGTCCAAGGGGAGAAAAGAATGAGGAACATGTGATCCCAAGGCTTGTGAGAGCAGATGCAAACACCAGAAACTAGCCAGTAGATAGGTACTTCAAGTTACTGCCAATAATCTAAAGACTGGGAGCTGAAGGAAGTGGCAGAAATTTCCATCTAGTTCTGGGAACTAACTGTTGAACTAGTAATTCCTTTATTTTATAATACCACTGTTCTGATGAAATTATTTCTCTCCCATCCCATATCTGCATGGCTGGGCGTATATTTTTTAAAATTTCTGGACAATGTATTATGGACCTCAGTATCTTGTCTAAATTAGCTTTTAAGATGTTAAAATATCTAAAAGGACATTGCATTCTAATTCATGGTGGAGTAACATCTCTTGTCTTCTGCATTCATAATCATTTCTCAAACAGTCTTCTCTCTGATTGCTCAGACATTAACACTGAAGATTGTTCTTCCCTTTTCCAAAATCCTCTTGTTACCACTGGGCTGGTTCTTAGAGAGACAGCACTCTACATACAAAAAGAGGGATAGACCTCTTTTTGTACGTATGTGTTGTTGCACCAACATTGTTTTATTTAGTATTGTTAAGATGCTCTGAATTAATGTAATGTACACTCTGTCAGTTGGTGTAGCTCAATGACCTGGTATAGCTCAATGCGTTGGATCACTTGGTTGTGGAACTAGGCTCTTAGAATTCAAGCTGTGCCTCGTGGGATGGGCTGATGCATGACTTTTGCATGAAGGGTGTGGAGTACAGATACAGTGTATGTGAGTCTCATGCATATCCTAATATTCTTGGGTGAGAAATGATTGCATGAACTCATATGTGCATCTGGTCTCAGCCACTATGAGGGGCTCATTATGTATGTTATTTGCCTTCAGCTAGCAATCTGCTAGCACAGACTAAGAGTTTTGTTGCATGTCTGCAGTTCAGAAAACACAGGGGCCATAGCTATAATATGTATTTATTTCTCTTGCAAGAGTCTCATAGGCTTAGCACCCTTGCTTTTGCTGGTAAGGAATAAAATATAATTAAAGATTTAATCAGAAGACTGACAAATTATCAGGTTTTGGATCTGAACCACCCCAGATGTTCTAGCTAGGACATGATAACATCTTCAAGAGTCTTGAAAGCAGAGCATTTTACACTCCAGTGTTGTTTAGTCCTAGATTTTATGAAACTAAAAATGGCCAATCTTCCCGCTAATGTTAGATACACAGGACAATATGAGAGGAGGTTGGAGTTGTACCTGAGCCACCACCGCATGCCCCTAAACCCCAATTATATCACAAGCTCTTGAGTGATTACATTCATTCCAATAGGTATGGGTGAATCTGTCTTATTTCCTGATGTGATTACTTGCACATCATTTTGCTGAATGTACAAAGGCCCATTCCATTCCATTTCTGTATCAATTTGTAATTCACTTTCAAAAGCACATCTTTAAATATTCCACTTCTTCCACCAGATACCTATTCAACGTTTTCGGTCTTAAAGATGCCACACTACTTTTGCTTTTATCGAAACAGATTAACACATATACTCCTCTGAAAAACATAAATCTTGTTATGTTTAAACTGTCAAGTGCTACAGTATGTCACAACATGTCAGAGATGTGCAAAATCACATAGCCAAGTTCTGACCTGTACATTAGTTTGAAAGGTACACATGTGGTTGTTTCATATAAGAAGTATGCTTTCACTGAGTTCTAGTCAGTTTTCAGATTTGTGGAATTTGGTATCTAGCCTGAAACAACTGCATCACAAGTCCACCCACTCACATTTGTCTCTAAAAAACTGAATAATGAGAATATACTCAGAATTCTCTTTGCCAGAAGGATGCAATACTACTCATTTTGCCTAAACACAGATCAAATGTAGTAGATATATGTGTAGATGCAGACAGAAAAAGTAGAAAGGAAAATGTTGTTACAAAGTGAGGCTATAAGGCCCAGCAATTCAAGACACTGGCATGTTCCATTGCAATGGACGGAAAAGGCAGGAGATGGGGGACACATACTTATTTCTTGCATAACTGGGTTTTCTAGCCTCGTCTGATCATAATATCCCCCTTATTCAGTCTATACTAATATGTGTGTACATATAGATGCCAAGAAAACCAGCACTCCATCTGACAAACTGGGATCAGCCACAATCCTCTAGAACTTACTCAATAGGGGGAAGCCTATATTTCTCTGGATATTTGGCTAATAGAGTTCTCCAAAAGCCAGAAGCTTGGACTTCAAGCCTGAGTAACCAAAAGTTTGAAAAAAATTGAAATGTCATTGAAAAATTCTCTAGCACAACTTACCCTCTTCTGTGTCAGTTGTGTGGTCTCTAATGGGAAGTCCAGAATCATTGTAAGGTTGTCCTTTCATTGTTTTCCACTGCACATCTTTTGGGTTTAGTGTCTTCCATTCACAAAGGTCAAACTCAAAGTCACATACTGTATAATTCACTAGAGAAAAGAGAAGAACAAACAAACAACAGGAAAAACATATTCTGGAAATACTCCTGGACTATTATTTAAACTAATTGCCCTCTTAAAAACAAACAAACAAATGTTGGTGTTTTACATTCAAATGCAAAACGTTTCCTTGGATCCAGCACTGCTAAAGAATTTTAAAATGCTCCGTGGCTGGCTGCAGCATACAGTTCTTGTAGAGATGTCCTTATTCATTATGAAGATCTCAGAGTAAAAATTGGGTGCAGGTTTCCTAACAATTTGGCATGTATACACAAACCTTCCTGACCAGTATAAATGCTTGCTTTTTGTCAGGGCGAAGCCCATCAGGAATGACATATGAAAAGCAAAATCAAGTTCCCTAGACAACAAACCATTAGGTCAGAGCTGATTATATAACATTGCAGCAACCCTTTCTCACGGGGACTTCAAATCACAACAACTCTTTCACAACAGGAGAACTTTGAATACATTGGCTTGAAGTGGGATGGCTCAGGGAATGGAACAGGGGGCTCCTCACCCCAATATTTCAGTGGGAAGTGACACCCCCCCCCATCCTGGTCATGAGCTAACCTCATCTCCAAATGTTTTAAATACACTTGGATCAAATCTTTTGTGTGTGCAGACAAATTAGGTAAATACACATTGGCTCAAACACTGATTATTATTTTTTATTAGGATGGAAGTCATTTTAAATTAAAAACTTTCCTCAGTATATATATAAAACATCACAATGCTTCATTGAAGCATGTACTATGCAGATACGTAAGTTTACATATTTATCATTAACAGTCAAGTATTATACTTTACAGGCATTCTGACAGGCAAATTAAGATAAAGGCACAATTATTCCTTACTAAAATGAAGCAATTATATTATAGGGAAGTCAAGTGAAGAACAGGAAATAACCTGTCTCATACTGAATAGCTGCTTGCTTGTAGTGACTGTCACTCTATCAAAGGAAATGTAGGGAGGGAGGATAGCTGTTGAAGCACAGCTAGCAATGTTCTGAAATGGGCTTTCATTAAAACAATGCTGTGTTTTAAAAAGCAGATACAAAGCCAAAGTATTGCTCTATGAACAACTATAGTCTAGTATTTTATAACTCTTACCAACAGCAACTGTCCACAATCTCAAGGGACCTTCTTCTTCTGCTTGGATTTGTAAATTCCCCCATTATCAGTTTCCCATTCTATTTTGCTAAACCTCAGGTTCTTGCTTATGTGAAACGTCTCCAAAATGTACAAAGTCAGACCAGTTTCAATTACATGGTGATATTTTCCGGGGAATTTTTACACAGTCTTCAAAACTAATATTGGCAGTGTCGGGGGGGAAACGCTTTTGCACCTCAGCAACATTTTGCAACTCAATTGGAATAAACATTTCTTCATTAACAGACAGTATATGCATTCACCATTGTCTGTGGTTAGACAATTACATACCCAGAAACTGAGCTGCAACTGCCCAGCCAAAACCAGTTGGGAAATGGAAAGAACCAGCTTTGAAAGAAGTATGTATATACATTTACCAATTACCCATCATTAACATATTTGGCATCCCTCTGATCTAGTGGTTCCCAACCTTGGGTCTCCAGATGTTCTTGGCCTACAACTCCCAGAAATCCTGGCCAGTAGAGTTAGTGGTAAAGGCTTCTGGGGGGTTTCGTCCAAGAGCCTGGGGAAACCATTGCTCTAATTCCTCTTGGTATAGAAAATAGCCATATTCTAAAACATTCCTCTTTATGATGAAATATCTTTACACCACTAGTCTGTTTCATAACAGCTTGTTTTATTTGACTTACCACAAGCTGTTAGATCTTCATCACTTCCATCCATACAATCCATTTGGTAATCGCAGACCAAGCCATTATCAATACAAGGGCCACTGGCACAGGCAAATTCTTCAGAAGAGCAAGCTCGTGACAATTCTGGTATTGTATTATCCTGAAAACTGCAGTGATCCAAACAAATACTGCTTATCTTGCTTTCCATTGTTCCTTCTAAATGAAGCTGGGACAAAGGAAGAGACAAAGACTGACATATTGGTACAACTAATTTCCTTGTCTGTGTTCAAGTGTCTTCAGATATGTTATTTTCGTATTTTCTTTTGTAGAGTTCTATGAGCCCAGTGTCCCAGAAGGGGGCTGGCAGTCCTTTTTTTAAATGAATGTTTGTAATATGTGTAGGTGGTTCTAGTCAAATCGTATGTCAACCCAACTAAAGTTTCCGATGACATACATGAAGCACACTCAGCTGAACTCACTGCCAAGTAAATATGCAAATGAGAAGGTCTCAATTTTGTAACAGCAAAACAGGCTCAAGCAATTTTCAGTGTTCTGACATGATTTTCTTTAGCGTTATCTACTGAAGCAAAGCCATTCAAGAGCTCTTTACATTGGCGAGCTGAAGAAATATAGCTGAGAGAGAAAGAAGCAATATGCCTAAGAGCTCTCACAAGGAGAAAGGACTGAACAAATTGAAGTCATTAGTGGCAGAAGAAATTTAAGTGCTCAGATTTTATGTCCTTACAGAATATCTTTTCTTAGAAATAAACTCATAATACATTTTGTTCCTCTACTTCAGTTCAACCATCGCCTGCCTGTGGGCTTTGAACTTCCAACAGGAGGGAAGTAAGGCACCATCCCTTGCCAAATCTATTATTTATTATTGTGTCCTCAGGGCCAGGGGTGAGCCTCAAGGCTACTAATTACAAAGCCAACTCCAGTGAAAGTGGCTTACCAGAACAGGTGACAATTGCCCGTTCCTTGTTCAGCCAGTCACTTTTTCCTGTTGTGCTTCAACAGCATCCTTGTAACTTACGGATTCTGAGAAGTGCCCAGTGAGAGGAAATGAGTACTGGTACATGCAGGCTTTACCCTATGTGTTCTTCAAGAAGCTCTGCCTTTCTTCATCACCTGCAAGCCTCTAGTTTTATTCACAGCAGATGAGCCAGGAAGTGGCAAGGTGGAGCAGGACACTAATAATACAATAATATTCTCAGTGGGATAGCCATGTTAGTCTGTTGCCGCAAAAACAGCAAAAAGTCTTGTAGCATCTTAAAGACTAGCATAAATAAACTAGACTTGGGCATAAATCTCTGAGGACTAACATCTACTTCTTCAGAGGCACAAAGTCCATGCCTCTGAAGAAGTGGGCTGAGGTCCCCACACACTAATGCCAAACAGAAACCATTATGCTTTGAGACCTTTTGTTGTTTGCACAACAGTACGAGGGGCTAGAAAACAAGGTCATCCATTTTTGTTATATTGTCAGTTGATATGATGCAGAGCATTGCCAGGAGGAAATGTTTCCTGAAACCTGTTCCAAAGTACCAGGTGTGCCCACGGTTTCTGAAATCCCATCCTGCCCTTCTAATGCGGAGCTCACTGCACTCCTATGGCACTGGAACACTAGTCAAGGAACAGCAGGCTGAACAAATTTAAAAGGGAAAAATCAATTGGAGCAGCTGCTGGCAGAACCCCATATCCTCTCAGCTCTAGCTGATTGCTACTCTTGCTGTGCTTCTGATCATAAAGGAGATTCACAGTAGGATACTGGTTAGAGTTTTGCTCCAGGACAAGAATGAAATGGGTCTAATTCACTCAGCAGTGAAATTCACCCAATGATCCTGGTGTTGGCCACCACCATCTTTCAGCTTCGCTTAATTCATAGGGACTTGATGGGATGTAAGGGAGAAGAACAGTAGAGTTTTAAGGCAGACATGGTGGGGAGAGTGTTTGTGATGAAGTCACTGTACCCACTCACTCTCTTGAAAGATTAAAGCTGAATTGTAAAGAGGAGACTCTCAGCCATTTATGGGAAGAGTGCTCCTGCAGATTGTGTGTTGTGTGGCCACTGAAAGGCTCAGTTACAAGGTCCTGTCAGTTACTCTGCCCCTTCTCTTTCCAGACACATGCAACTTAGCAGTCAAGTATTGGATGGTCAAGTGAATACTTTGAAAAGGCTCATGTGAATCCAAACACTTTGCACACCGAGAGATCCTCATTCTTCTATATGAAGAAGGATTCTCTTACACTTTACAGGCATACATAGGGATAATTCTTCCATTCTTAATAGAATATGGGAAAGCACATGGAATGCTCCAGATATGCAGCAGACTCTCCAGATGTGGGATGAGAAGATTTCAGACTCACAGGAACTATTTTTGCTTTGAGTTTATACTAATAAATCCTGAGAGCTTCTGACCAGGGCTTGGTGCAAAAGATGTGTATTCAGAATTAAATATTTTAAAGACCAGAATTTTGCTTTTGTAAAGTGTCAAAACTGAATGGAGGTTGCAGTTCTTTCACACAAAAATGCACTGCTGGTTATCCCAAACCATCTTTATTTCAGAAGTATAAGGGGTCATTTTATTTCAGCTATTCTTAAATATCGTTAAATAATTAGGAGACAGAAATTAGTGTGAATATATGGCAAATCACCCCAACATTTATCAGTAAATCCAGATCTGCCTTCTGCCCACTTCTCCTCTATAACAGTCAGAAACGTCTTCTTGTGGTCTTTCTCTCTTACCTTTCTTTTTTCAAGCCCAGCTGGTATTTGCACTTCTGCTTTCACCCATTCATTGTTAGTTGGCACACTGGCTTTCCATAGCTTTATTTTTTCATCCTGGCAAAGACAGGACATAAACGATCATGTATGTATCCAAGTGTTTACAAATGTGCACATACATTATCTATGGCTCCTGTAAACAAGTTTAGCTAATTTTTCCAGGCCTATAATCAGAAATGGCCATCTACTCCAGCATTGCTTGCTGTTGAAATGCCATTATCTGTACCTACTTTGCAGTGTTTACTGCTTTAATTTCATGGACTCAAGGGAAGATAAGGCATTTAGAGTAATTAGGCATAATAATTAAGCAATTATCACAAAATATCTATGCAAATGTAAACTAAAGTGCAATAAATGTTACAAGGCAGACAAAAAAGATTAATGTGTGTTTGTATGCAAATGCATTCACACTCTCCCCCGAGGAAGAGTGTTAATGGGAATTTGTATCAATGTTCACAAAGAACAAAATAAGTCATGTGTGAATGGTTTGTAAAGGCCTCAGTCTTAGCTCTCTATGTTTGGATGACCTTGGAAGGAACATCACTGGGGTCCCTAAACACAAGTCCTAACTTTATTCTTCATTCTTTTAAGCATGACACTCAAAAGAGCAAAGCAGTTTGTGCAGATAAGAAGAGAGTTACAGCCAAACTGCATATTTCAATAAACACATTTTTCAGAAAACATGCATAGTGGCTAACCAGATGCTTATGAGGAGCCTGCAAATAGATGCCAACTTTCTCATGTTCCACAGCAACTGGTATTTAAAAGTGTTCTACTTCTGATTAATGTAGGTAACATGTAATCTGGGACTTGGACCTATGTTCACTTCATGCTAGAAATCAACCTCTCTGGCTGCTATTTGCCTCCAAAAGTGCTGCTTTCCCCCCTGAGAGCTATAGACCCTGAGTGTCTTCAGGTCCTGTTACAGAAGATTTCATCTCGAGAGCCCTTGATTCACGGGAGTCAAACCATGGTTCAGACTGAAGTTTGGGCTTGGGTTGTTGTCCAGTGTCATTGGACTGAGGGGTTTTGTGCATTCCCCTTTGCCTGAAAGCCCAGTCAGCTTTTCCCAGAGTGCTTCTGACATTCCCTTCATGAGTCTGCACTAGGCAATATCATGAACTGGATTCCACAGAATCTTTTTTGGCTAGTAAATCACTTATATATAGTGAGGTGAGATTCGACTGTCTTGTAACTTGGTGCTTATGCTCCAGGCCAGCTCAAGGGCCATGTGCTTCAGCTAAAAACCAATGAATGTACAGTTTGCTGAGAGCTTAAAACCCCTTTGTCTATATTATTGGGAATCAAAGATGGAGATAAGCAATTGAGTCTACACTAGAGATGGGGGTATTCGTATTCATATAAGAATACCTCCACACAGGTGGACATAACAAGGGTCCAGCCCCCCGGGGCTAGACTCGCTGCCAGGTCAAAGAGTGGCTCGCAAACCGCGAGCTCCGGAGTGATAGGAAGGGAGCACAGAGCCTGTGGCAACAGCAGAAGGTGAGTGGACAGTATTATGTCCACCTGTGTGGGGGTATTCGTGTATGAATACGAATACCCCCATTTCTAGTCTACACCCTTGGAGGTACAACTTGATGACATCCCACTGGCCCTCCAAGCTTGCAGTCTCCATTTTGAAATGTAAATAACTATAATTCCCATTGTGATTACATGTAGCCAGGATGAATTTTGAACCTGAACCTTCCTGCTTCTCTCCCCAGCTTCAGCCCTTTCCAAAGTTTTACAATCAGATTGGTTAAGCACCTGAAAACTTAAAAAAACACTTTTTCTTTTTTTAAAAAAATACTCAGTGGCTCAGTAAAGACATTTTTAGCTTTAAAAACTCTCATTTTCATTGCTGAAGAATGGGAAGGAAAAGGAAGGAATGAGGAGATATTCTCCACATTAGCAAGTCTGTCTTATTAATTGAAGCTGAATTACAGATACATTTTTCCTTACCTTACTTGTGTAAAGTACAGCTTCAAGAGTACTGTTGTCTACCATGGAATAATAAAACCAAAAATGGCAGTTGTCACTGAAGCAATAACACATTGAGGAATTCAGATTATTATCTGATATGTTGTCTTCAGCTTGCATCCACTTATAGTGGTCTGGAAAAGAATCTCTGCATTAATTGTTTTTAAAAAAATATTATCAGTTTCCTGTAATTACGTCCTGGAGAGTAAATAAACACAGAACTAAAATGAAACAAATTTGATGTTTCCTTCATGGGCCCGGAGGAGAAAGACTTTAGGATGGGTGAGTCATAATGACTCACACAATTTTCAACCTAAGTCTATCTACCACCACAGTCTTGTTATCTTACAGCCATGTAGACTCTGTACTCTCACTCTTATGTCTGAAGAAGTGGACTTGTTCCATGAAAGCTCACATTAAAATATAGCACTTAGTCTTTAAGGTGCCACAACATCTTTGTCTTCTTTATTTTTTGCTTTTGTTTTGTTTTGTGTTTCCTGTTGCTATGCTTTCCACAGACTAATATGACTACCACTTCAAAAATGATAACTTTGGCTGCCTTTAAAAAAAATGGGTCCACCTACGCATCCATTCTTCATACACACAGAAATAGTATATATATTTACAAATACACACATATTGTTCAAGGAGGAGATGCTGCTGTGTTCAGTGGGATTTCGTTCTATTTATAGGATCGAAAGCTAAAACCTGTTGCAGGATTTAAGAGAAGAATTTTCAAAAAATGTTCCTTTCTGAAGGATGAGATATGAGATCTGGTCATTGTGAAATCTATTCGGCATTTCTACAGAAAAGAATAAGCTAGAACACTGCAGTCCAAGTTTCAAAAGCACACCAGTTTATTGCTGAAGTTGGAAACCAATTTTGGATCTTTCTGACCTTTTGCTCCTGGTAACAGCCTCTCTATGGAGGCCTAAGAGAATGACTTATATCTTCCATATTCTCTTTTATCTATCAGAAATAAAAAGAGCGGACACCTGTTCTTTATCAAATATACCATCACTTTTTGTTCCTAAATCATCGGGGGCCCGAGCTATTTCCAGGCACTGGTAGCTAAAATTTTCTAGAAACCGTTCTTCATTATTATTAAACCTAATCCTTCATCTCTGTGAATATCATTTTTGATACTAAATACGGAATTTGTTCAAAACGGTTCTATCAAAGAGAAAATAAAATGGCACAGCAGCCAGAGAGAGAATGGTAGGTTCTAAAATGAGGTCAGGTATGTCTGGTTTCCCTGCTCTACCTGCTGGACGTTTTGTTCACTTTTTCCCCTTGCAGCACACAACCTTCCATCTCATGCCATGTCATTTCATTTAACCTTGGCAATAAAGGATACCCACGGTCAATGCTAATTTGGAAAGACCAGCAAGGCAGCTGAAATTTAAAGCAATAACATCATTGATATTCTGGCATTTTTGACTGTGTAGAAGCGGTGACCTCTTGACCTCTTATTCACTTCGACCTGAACTCAAATGAAAGCGCAGCGCCTCTCTTATCCACAGGACATAACCATGCCAGGAAACAAAGGTTTCAAAGCTTCCTGCTACTGAAGCTTCAACGCTCGTTAATATGAATTTAAAAATATGACGTCTTGCTACTATTACAATTTAAACAACAAATTATTCTTTTCAAAGCAGCACATAATTCCTTCTTCTTCATTCATGCCTAAGGTTCTAGAAATATGACCGGCAAAAAGACACCAAGGACATGCTAAGAGCATTCTATAGGTGCAAATACATTAGGTCCCATAGAAGCAAACAGGTAAACATGAACTGTTTTATTGATCACTGTGCTATTTATGTAAAACTGCATGGGAAGCTGTTCCTTTTTAAATAGATGGCAATGCAGTTGGGATAATTCAACCACATTTTTACTACCAGTTAGAAACAGGGGATGGAGGAGCAAAGTACAGCTATCTTCTTCATCTGTCTTGACTTTTACAAATGAAGTTCACAAGGGATTACAACATGCACATTTCACTATGTGTTGATGGGATAATTGGCTAAGTGTATAACCTTGGTGCCACGAATATTCCCAGAAAACAGATAGGGCCAGATGAGCAAATTTGCCAATCCGTTATATATAAAATTGTACATTTATAGTGTAATAATTCTAATGCATCTCTGCTCAAAAGTAATTCATGCTGAATCCAATGGGATTAACTCCCCAGATAAATCTGTCCCAATCAGTCTAAATTTAAGTCATTATTCTGAAAGAACTGATATATTAAATTTAAATAAATTATTTAAAAACCCTTCGGTTTATGAATGTGAAATATTGTACCCAGGATTCAAAAAGCCAGGAAATAGCCCAATATTGCTGCACAATATTTTGCCCACGCTGCCAGAAGGAAAAAGGATGGCAAGCTTTACACAGCAAAGGGCAGCCTGAATGTTGACAACGCCAATGGCAGCAGTCAAGATGGTCTACAGGATACTACCATTCACACTTGTTGAAAAACAGCCCTGACAATTGCTTTGTGTTGGGGTGAGAAGTGATTAACTTATTTAAAAAGGAGCTTCTGGAATTTTTCCCTGCGTGGTGTCACTTTGTGAACGGTAGTGAGCAGAAGAGGGTATCCTGTAGAATGAACGGCTCAATTGCCACAAAATAACAAAAAGCAGGAGACACTAAGCATTTTCTTTTCAGGCATGTATATTTGGTCTTATCAGTATATTTGATCAGTTTTATATCAGCCGGAGCTTCAAGTCACTTGGTTCTGCACGGGGTAAAAACTGTTACTTTTTTAAAGTCGTAATTTAAAAACTCTTTGCCCGAATGCCCAAATTTGGCACAGAGCAAGAGCAGACTTTCTGCTACACCTGTGCCAAATTTGGTGCTGATCCAAGGACCACTTTCACAGTTATAATTTTTTGTTTGTGGCACCTCTATTTTTTGAGTTGGCTTATGGAATGCTGACTGCTGCTGCTGCTGCACAATATCTGCTGCTGCATTCTTGGGCAGCAATAATATTCAAATGAGCTCTTCTACAATCATGGCCCTGGATGACCGATACTGTGGTGTTACTATTATCAAGGTATCCAGTTTCTATCTGACTTTCCATTTCCAGCTTCTCAAGATCAAGCAGCTCACAGGCTGCATCTAGGATAAAAGATTAGATTCCATTCAAGTAGCTTTTCTAATCCCTCTCATTTGTATGCATCTGTATATCAAAAACTCTAGTTAGAGAGTTATGCTTTGAGACAACTATATCCTTGAAGCTCGTTCAGCGCAGAAGCTTGCATCTCATTTTGAACCTGTCAGTAAACTTTCCCTTGACAGTGATTACCATTTTAAAAAGCCCAAGTTTATAGGTCACTCTGTGATGAATAAATGCTATGATAAAACAACTAACATGCCCAAAGGGTATCATTCAAGGTGGGATAACACAAGCCTAATTTGAAGATGCTCTCTCAACAGAGCATATTTTACATAATGTAGCAGCCAAGCAAAGACCACTGAGAATTGCTTCTGTCTGGTGGGAGCTTCAGAAGATCATTGTACACAAGCAGCGCAGTTCCTGCATTTGCCACATGGCCTGTGAATCTGCAGCAGCTGTGCCAGTGGCTGCTAGTGCTGAACTCCTTCCCCGTTGTTTCAATTTGCCAGAAATAATTGACATCAGGTATGAATCCCATCAATCAAAGAGCTTGCATATTCCTCCTTATACATGTTTCCTATGAATGTATCAACAGCTATAAGGAGGTAATGGTAGAATGCAACAGTGTAAGTCTGCCAACAGGGATGGCCTCCACATTAGTTTGTGTGGAAAAAGAACACACAAATATAGATCTCTTTCAAGGCCCATGTGACGATGCTGTATAGATCTTTATCAGTAGAATAATTGACATTTATTCATTTGTTACACATTCACTTCTTCGGAAAGGGATCCAAAGTGGTTAGTGTACAATGCCATATTCCTCTAAAGGTGAACATTCACATGGAAAATATCATTCACCTGCCTGAAATGTCATTGTTTAAGTTTCAGACCAAAGTGGTGTGAAAGGCTCTTGACTGTCAATGAGCAGGCAGGAAAAACCAGAGATTTTAATGCAGCACTTATTGGGTTGGAAGAAGTAGTTATTTGCTGCATTTTGCTAACACAGATTTGGAGAAACCTAAACCAATCTATTCTGACAAAACTGAATAGCTACTATATATACCCGAGATTATTTTATTTTCAACTGCATGAGAAGAGAAAAAGCTACTTGTCAGTCCTGGCATCAATCCAGGAGAAACTTTCTGTTGAGTGATTAATATTCTAACAGCACAGTTCTGTTTCCTACTAATTTGCTATGCTTGTTTTATAACTCTTTAATTGTCCAGTATATTTGCAAACTGCTAAAGCACAAAACAAAAGCCAGTAATCTACTGGTTATAACAAGAGGAGGAGAGCAAATCTTGAAATGTTGTAAACAAACACTTAATGTAGACCGAGCTGTATCAGGGGCAAAGTAACTGGGACTTTGATCCAGGATGGAAAAAAAATCCCAAAAGGTATGATCCTGCCAGTTGTTATCCATTGCTGGAAATGCAGGAATCCTGACCATCCCAATGCATACACTGCAGCTGCTTCTCCCCAAGACACAATTCAGATGGGGTCAGTGTGGAGTCAATATGGCTATTGTACAGTCAGACCCAGATGCTTCCCCCTATTTCTCCCTGCTTTCCCTGCAGATGCCAATCTTATGTGAGCTGGCTGGATAGCTCAGTGGTTTAGGCATCTGGCTGCAGAGACTCATGTGCCTTGTGTGAGTAGAACCAGCCTATGTGGCCATGAGCAAGTCTCGCAGTCCCAAGGTGCCCCCAGAAAAAGAGAATGGTAAACCACTTCTGAGTATTGTCTACCAGGAAAACCCTGAAAAGGGTTGCTGTATGTCAGAATTCACTTGACGGCGCTTGATTATTATTATTAAGACACTGAAACTCCAAGTGTCAAAATTATTAATTCAAGCTCAAAATGTAGCTCTCTTGATAGCAGGACAATTAAATGGGCATGTGGCTTGCTATCCCTTCTTCTGTCCAAGGTCTTCTTTGATACAACACTCATTCATTTCAATAAAGGTCCCACCAGCACAAGTGCCATAAAACTCAGAGTTTAATAACACATAAAATAGAAATCATGCAGCTAGAAAAATATCACTCAAGGTCAGCAAAAGAAATTTGTTATATCTATGAGTAAGTCTAAAGGAATTACTCATACTTTCTATAATCAAATTTGTTTCATGAATACAGTTGCTTCATTGTGATTTAATTTTTTACTCTTTACTTACAGAGTGGGAAAGGATGAACAAAATTAGCAAAAGGCACGTTTATGTGCGAATTTGAACTTCAACACAAGGCTTTTTGAAGACTGGCAATGACATTGAATTTTTTCTTAGTTAAGTCACTAAGCTAATCTCCGCTATCCATTTAAGTGTGAAATAAAGAGAAGGAGGGAATTGCTCCGGGCATGAGGTATCAAAGTGGGACCGAACCAGTTCAAAAACTTTGGGTATCTTCTAACAATTAAAAAGATAACAATTCTATGCATCTTCTGCTTTTACTTTTTTGACCTTAAACTACTTAAAGCAGCTTCTGTAGTTGTTGAAAGATAGTCTACTGTCTGTCATGTGATCACAGGAAACTTTGTTATACAGAATCTGATGATTCAGTCTGTATGGTCAGATATTATCTACTCCATCTGACAATGGCTCTCCAAAGACTTTTCAAATTCTGCTACCCAAGAACCTCCCATCTGGAGACATCACAGAATATGAAGTATATGCTCTACCAATGAGCTATAGTTCTTCATAAGATAAAGTTGTTTCCTTTACTTAAACCTTTATCTGCACAGATTAAAAAAAAAACTTGGACTGAATGACTACTGTTGTCATGTCCTGTCAAGATGCTTCTTACTCATGGTGACCCTATGAATTAGTAACTTGCGAAAGATCCTATCAATGTCAGCCTTGATTCCAAGAAAATCTGGAGACCCAAGGTTAAGAATTTTGAAGTTGCAGCCAAATTAGTCTTGAATGACTAATATGGTATTATCTTTTGTCCATTGGCTGGGACAAAAATTCCAGTTTTAATCAAAGTGCACCACATTATAATCATGATACATGATTCCATCCACTCACTTTTGGTAGACGGCTATGACTCCCATAATATCATATTAATTCCTGACTATAGGTTATGGACATTGGTCAAGAAAGCAAATAACATAAGGCTAACTTGAATTCCCTTTAGATCTTTATATTTTAAGCCTAATACATGGAATTCATGGGAGTAAAAAGTAAGGAACCAAGACCCCTTGGCCATTAGGTTTGGCCTGATGTTATGACAAATCCCCATAATGGCTTTGGAGCTCAACGTTTGGGAGAGGGTCTGCTTGCGCTCATATCCTTTCATTTCCAAAGCAGTCTCAGAGCTGAGCAATCAGCCCTACACCTCTTCTGAGAAACACCTGGCTGAAGCAGGCCCTGTTAACCCCATTCTGACTCTAGAGACAGTAGTTGTCACTACAGCTTGGAGACAGGAATAGGCAAGCATCTCAGTTCAAATTAATGTGACTAGAGGACTCCATTTTCTTCCCACCCCACCCTCCTCACCATTGTCTGATAATTCCCCATCTGTAATAAAATGAAAAGCATCAGCAGGGTAGAAGGGCTCTGTAGAAGATGGAAGAGGAAAGGCCCAACAAAGCACATCCATCCATCAGAGTACATTCATTGCCTTCTATCTCCTTGCCCAAAGTGAAGATTTTCCCCCTCAAGGAATGGGAGTGAGTAGCACCATTGGTATAAACTATTTATACCAATGGCTCTTAACCTTGGGTCCCCAGATTTTCTCAGATTAAAACTCACAGAAGCCTTCACCACTAGCTGTGCTTGCTAGATTTTCTGGGAGTTGTAGTCCAAGAACATCTGGGGAGCCAAGGTTCGGAAGAACTGGTTTATGTTGTGGACAAATACACAGAGAAGTTGACTGAGAGCTCCTTCTTTCTTTTTTTATATAACTAAAAATTTTAATATCCACTAGCCCAAATTCTATCAGTTACACCTAGAATGCAAATGGTGTAACTTTTGTAGAGGAATTGCCTCAAGTTAAGAAATCAGCATAGTCATTATCTGTTGTGTACTAAACCCCAGAGCTCAGATTACAACAGATGATGTCCATGTTGACTTCTTAATTTGAAGTAATTTGTCTCCAAAAGATACATTGTTTGTGTTACATTGGTGTAAAATCACAGTAGAATTCTGGTCATTTAAAACAACAACAACAAAGTTACACGCCAGTGGTCTTCAATTCAGGTAAAACAATAGGGTGCAAGCTAAAATGTAATGTTCATGGCTTGGACTGTCAATAGCCTGAAATTCAATAGTAAGCTTTAACTAGAGTAGAACCATTGCATCAGCAGGGATTTGGCAAGTCAATTCCTCTGCAAGTTCCATTGATTCAACTTACTACTGGATTTCAGCCTTTGTATTGTCAATGTAATCCACAAACAATTTATCAGAACAATTATTCTAGCAGATCCCACCGAAGGATATGTAGAGGATGCATATCATTTTTTTTACTGCTAACATAATTAATAAATGGGTGCCATTGATCACAGAAGTAATTACTCACCAGCTCCAATCTACTGTAATTTTACTTGCTAGCACTTATGGACAAATTAATAAATCAAATAAGCGCTCGCAAGTAAAATTACAAAATCAACTAATAATAATGCTGATAGAACTGGGCCTCTTATATATTGCATGTGTGATAAGGAGACAAAAAATATTATGTCATCAAAAAGTACAAATATCTTGATTAGCAAACAGACTATGTTTACTGTTTACTGGTTACTTTAAGCAAGGCTTAAAGGACTGAAACTGATTTTTGAAATGATCATCCTGGTGTTTATTAAACCCTATTTCAGCATCTTTCCCAGATGAAGCCAAGAGATACCCATACCTAGCTTTTATATAGTTGTACACAAGAAAGCCATTCACGTATTTCCTGTTTAAACAAGAAAATTCCTGAGCTGAGAAGCAGAATTGGAGGTGGATAGGAAGGGGTTAAAGGGATGGGGAGAAATCTTTTTGTCTTTGCCCTGCTTCATCTCTTCTCCTCAATGAAGTCCTTCTGTTTCACAAACTGACAACAACAAATAACAGGCAGTTATCCATACACATCTAGCAACTTGATGTGTAAATCAGCTAGTTGTGAGCTCTTTAACACTGGAGGAATTCAAAGCTAGACAGCTATCCATCAGATATATTTAACTGGGATTCCTGCATCCCAGAAAGTTGGACTCCAACTCCTTCCAACTCTTTTGCCCTATGATTCTAAGACTGTTTGTGCCAATACCTTTTGCTACCATTCTAAAAGGGTACTGCAAATGGTGTGCCAGGACCTTGTCAATTTTGCCTCCTCTAACTCTCCCTCTGTTAAAATGGAATCATGAAATCAATATTATGCACCTCTTCTTCAATAGTGTTCTGTATACAATTTCAAAGCACCTTTAGATTCCCACACTAGTGAAATGAATGACGACCACCATCCTAGAACTGTAGAGCTGGAAGGGACTCTATGGATCATCAAGTCCAGCCCCTGTCAAGGGAACACAGTAGGGAATTGAGCTCCCAACCTCTGGGTCTGCATTCAGAGGTCATGAGTTCAATTCCCCACTGTGCCTCCATGATAGGGGCGGGACTTGATGATGCATAGGGTCCCTCCTCCTTGGGCCTTTGAATTTCATTTTTGTAAAATATATTTTTCATCTTATATAATTTGTCTTAGTAGAATTTATCACTGAGGGGAGCAGGGGGAGAAAAATTATTTATAACATAAGCAAATAGAAAGTCCTGCCTTTACTGCTTATCCTGCTGTGACAAAAGGGCCTAAGAAGTACAGTACATTCCAGGCACGATGGATCCTTCAGAACAGCCAAATCAAGTCTCTTCATGGGACAATAAGAAGCATGATCCAAATTAATTAAAAGTTATCAAGAAGCAAACAAAGTTAAAACCAAGAATGGAGGGAAAATCTTGGTTACTATGGATCATAAACCAACTGTATTATTTCATTTAAATTTCTTGTCTTTATCTGAAACTTAAGACTGCTCCATATCAGTTGGCAAATATGTATTAATATCATTTTATTACCTTTGATATCACTGCTTCCATCTTTCAAAAGAATGGATCTTAAGCCACCGTCAAGTAGTTGCTCCACAGGCACCCAGGAAACATGGCCTGAAGATTCATCAGAACTCCAGTCACATACATGAACCTTAAAACTGCGGACCTGCTGAACTGAATGAGAGAAGCATTCTCTGAATCCCCTTTGAAGATAATTGCATAACACACTGCATTTTTTACCTGTAAGATATTGAGACAACTTTGCTTATAGAGAAGCCTGACCTGCATGCATACATGTAAATCAGGTGCACATGTTCATTACATTCTCCTCTTCTTGGCCCTTCCTGCTTCTATGATCCATCTGTGATCCCCTTTTTCCATCTCCCCACACAGTAAACATGCCTAATACTCTATGCCAATTGTCTCTGATAAATGCCTGTCAGATATATTGGACTACAACTCCCATCATGTCTAAGCCATCATGGCTGATTACCATTCTGTCTGGAAATGATAAAAGTTGTTGTCTAACACCTTTAGAAGGCACTGGTGGGGAAATTATGCTCTGAGCTGCCATTTTGAATGATCTTATGGCTTTATTATATGACGATTCTCCTAACAGAAGTCACCTGTTTTCTCCTAAGCTCAAGGATTCGTGCCAGTGCATGAACAGCCTGTCCGTGACTGACAGCAGCCAATCAGCAAGGGGGGCAGATTATGTTGAGTCTGAGGTAAGGCTAAGGGAACAGTACTAGGAAAACAGAAAGTAACTACTAGAAGACAATGTTTTTTTGTCAGAGCAGAGGAAGCAAGCTATTTATTTGTTTGTTTAAAATACTGTTACCCCACCTTTCTCCTTAAAAAAGACCCAAGGTGGCTTACATCATGAAAAAGACAACATGTAAAAGCAAAAACAGTAAATATACAAATTTTAAAAGAATTAAACAAATATATTAAAAACAGTGAATAAAATCAATACCAAAAACACATTCAAAGCAGTAAGGTACAACTAACCATTTCAAAAATCCCTCTCAGACTGTCTGTCACTAAGGGAAAGCCTGCCTGAAGAAGAAGGTCTCTGGTGGCTTGAGGAAGGACAACAAAGATGAGGGCCAGCCTGGCCTCTTGTGAGAGGGAGTTCCACAGTCTGGGAGCAGAAACAGAGAAGGCCCTCTCCCCTGTCCCCATCACATGCACCTGTGAGGGTGATGGGACTGAGAGAAAGCCCCCCCCCCGATGATCTCAACATCTGGGCAAGCTCATAAAGGGAGAGGTGGTCCTTGAGATAGCTTGAACCCAAGCCATTTAGGGCTTTATAAGTTAAAACCAGCATTTTGAATTATGCCAGATAGCTAGCTGGACAACTCAGTAGTTTGGAGCTGGAGTTGGAAGTTTGATTGTCCACTATGCCTCCCAGGAGAAGAACCAGCCTGTGTTTCTTGGGATCAGCTGCACTATCTTGAGTACCATCAGGAAGGAAAAGTCATTTTCAGCTCAGGTTATTTATTATGCCCATTGGGAAAGTGTTCCCTCCCTACTTAGGCCAGGACAGAAGAAAAAGATGAAACAAAGAAATCTAATACTGGGACCATTGAATTATCTAAGAGCATCTGAGACTTGCAGTGTTGCTAAAATTAGGTAGGTAAATTTTTTTTTCATTTCAAATTCCTTACCCTAAGTGCAAAGATTGTGTCACTTAGAAGTTATGGAGTAAAGGAGAGTTTACAGAGGTCATCTCTATCTGTTCAGAAGGACACCTTCATGCCATAGAAGGAACATAAACATAGAAGACTAAAGCAAAATCATTCTAGCTTTCCTTCCACAAGTCAGTTTTATACAGTCTTCTTAATAAAATGTTACATTCAATAAATCTTACAACAGAATCCTCCATGCGTGGCGTTCAAGGAAATGCTGGCTGCATTAATGAAGAGCTCTCTGCTTGGAATGCGGGTCTCATTGTAAGCATGGAAGCTCTCTGTAGACAGTGAAGTCTTATCTGCTGTGAGAAAGATCAAAGCTTGAAGAATAAAACTTAAGATGGCTGAGGATCGATTACCTGCCTACCTTCCGCTCAGTCAATGACAGTGGCCACAGCTGGGAGAAGAAATATTTACTGTGGCTAATGGGCAAAACCTTTCACATGTTAAGTGTAAATGTTTAAAAAACTGATCCAGACTGAATAGACTAAAGCCCAAACTAGAGATTGCATCCCTTTAAACGTATCACTTTCTCAGCTTTCAACCAAAGCAGCCTCAGGGTATTCAATCAGAAGAATATCACTATGCTTTTCAGCTTAACCCCACTCATGCTTAAAATTCCCCTGGGGGATATTCTGAGTATGGGATGAGAATGGTCAGAGCAGAAATGTTTAAGCAGTTCTTTCCCCTGTTCCTCTGCTAAAATTCACACAAAGACCAGCTTCTAAGAATAATAACATAATGAGAGAACATGTGGATCTCCAGATGTCGTTGAACTGCAATTCCCAGCAGCCCTGGCCAACTTAGTGAATAGTGAAGGATAATGGGAGTTGGATTTGCTGTTCTACCACATTTCAGTCCTGAAGCCAATAGTTCTAAAGTAAATCCTTGCATTTCAGCAGGGCTACTTCAGAATGAGAGTATTGAGCCTTACTGATAGGGAAAAATGTGTCATATATCAATGGTGAGTCTGGGCTATCTGGCTTCTCCATCTTTTGACTGTACTTTGATTCTTCTGTTATCCATTCCTACCTTTTTTTGTCAACTGAACTACTCCCCAGCAGTCACAGGGAGGGAGGGAAGGTACAATCCTACCTTAGAGGCAATGAACAGAAAGAGTCATTGCTGCCTCATTCACTGAACATCGGGGAATTTTAAGGTATGTGTCCAGAAGAAGTATGGGAAATAATTTTGTTGAATTCAACCATCTCACTGAAAGTATTATTTCCACACCTCCTGAGGCTCATTGTGAGAAGAAACACACCTCACCTTGAGAATTTAAATCATTTCCAAGCCTTATGGGGTGTTTTAAAATGAAAACAGTGTACAGCTTTTAAAATACAAACAACTAAAATACATATAACTTGAAAAAAAATACATATGAACAAACTTTAGTTATGCAGAGGAATGTATAAATTTGGTAAAGTGGATCAATAAATGCACACACTAGAGAAAATGTTGAAACAAATTTTAACATGGAAAAAAACAAAGTTTCACTAGAAATAAAAACAGGAAAGGAAAACAAGGCAAGTAAGATTCAAGGAGACACCAAAAAAATTAAGTACTGAAATATTTTTACAACCCTAATGCACTGCCTCAAGTTACAAGCTAACAAAAAAGAAGAGGTTAACATCTTCAGAAGCAGGCATATCACAATGTTTCATATTTCAGATAGAAATATTCTGGGTCTTGTCTACCAAAATTTGGCAATCATGTGGTCCCTTGACTAAGTATACAAGGAAAAAAGCTACATATGGTTTAGTTTATAATAAGAATAATATAATAATCCCCAGAAAATATACCTGTTCTGTTGTGAAGGTTCCAAAAAACCATTACAAAAAGTCATTTACCAAATATGATGCTAATGGTTATCTTTGTTGGCGACCACACTTAAATATAAAAGAGTAACACCATTTCCAATTAAAATCTAGATTAAAGACACTTTTGAAGGATGCAATGACAAATATGCCCTCTGGGATTAATGGTGAAAAATCTACACACTGTTCTCTGTGGGTGACTTCTGCCCCACCTCTCCAAACAGCCCAATGAGGAATGAGCCTACTCAGTGAGAACAAAATGCTTTCTGACTAAGAGTTTGGGAATGAAAACTGGTCAGAAAATCCAGGGAAATGTTGAGAGTTCCAGGTGAGCAGTTTACACTGCAACATTTTGTTCCAGGGTGCACTTGGAATGCTGGTATTAATTCTGGCTGTTCTTATGCAAATTGCATATTCTACTTTCCTATTAAAAATACCTAGAAGGGCAAACAAATTAATTCTGAGGAAGCATCCAAAAGACACTTTTCAAGAGTAATGCATGGGATTCTTGAAAAAAAAAAACCCTCAGAGAAAGAAGATGAGACAGAAACTAAAAGCAGAACAAGAAGAGCTGTTGAAAGACTGGAGGGGGGAAATAGCTGTACTGGAGAGGCTTAGAATTAGGCATATGGAAAATTACCCAAGTATCATGATAGGAAGCAGCCAGATGTGAGACCAATTATCTTAGGAGAGGAGCAAATTAGGATAAGCATGACTAGGAGAGAATGTTAAGGGTCCTTGAAAAGGAACTGGCTAGTGTGGGAAGTGGCTGATTTGAGCGCAACAGGGAGTGTATCCACAAAAGCCATATATTCCAGATGGTACACAGCACACCACTTCCTTGTTTCTGCTATTTCACAATCCAGTTGATATGTATATATATCTCCATACTTCATGGACTACAGCAACAAGCCGTAACTTCCATATGAAAATCAGTCCACACAAATTCAGGACATAAATAACACTTTCACATCACCATATGGCAACTCAGAGTCAATGCTCTTCAATGGGGATAATTCACATGTTTGATTATGAGGATTAAGCTAAAGAATGGCAAACATAAATAAATGTGAGTGATTCCTACTCACAGAGCATTGAACTGAGTCAGACTATTACTTTCTCCTGCTCTATATTATCCAGAAGCAGGAGCTCTCCAGGAAGTGGGACAAGCCATTATCCTTGGCCCTTCCTAGAGAAGCTAAGGGACCGAATTAAGGAGATGCCAAGGACCTGCTCTGCCACTATAGCTTTAGCTCTTCTTATGGCTTCTGCATCTGAAGGGAGGTGGAAAATCCTTAAAGGTACAAGGATAGAAAATAAGACATAAGAATAAGGCTGATAAAATTGTGCATCAACATAAACAAGAAAACAATTGATAAGAGGAGCCAGGAAGGAGAAAATCTGCTTTCAGTTCTCCTTGTGCCTGTTCAGGTTAGAACTGAAACTGGCATCGGCAAATGTGAAACAGTGAAGAACATTTACAGCAGAGAAATTCAAATTCAAAGCTGAAACTTGGATGGATCATTTCCTATCAAAAATCAAATGCTCTAAATTTGTTGCCTTGTGTCTTAGATGTTTGGCAGGCATCACATATTAAATGTCTTAAGCCACAAACTGTCATATACTGTCTAGTATTTAGTTGGCATTTGTATGCTAACTAAAAAAGAAGTATTGGCCAGAATCCTATTATTTACATAAAGTAAACTGCTGTGTATAAGGCAAATCCACACTAGTTAGAGGGTTGCAGTTATATTCCTCATTGTGCACTAGTCACATGATAAGGAAAAGAACCAGCAACTCCTTAACTAGCAGCAATCTGCAACTGCAACTTATGCCATTGGGTTTATGCTAATGGATATAAGTAATAGGATTCTGGCTGCTGTGTTTTAAGTTTGGTCTGCTTTTTTTCACCTTTTGTGAACTGTCTTAAATCTCTACACTGTGAGAAAAGCCAGTGGCCATGCTGCCTGGGGGATTCTGGGAACTGTAGTAAAAAATAATAATTAGCTTTTCCCATCTCTGAACTGTGGTTTTGGTTTGGAATAATGTTATTCCATGGTAGCAACCTGCAGAGGGCTAGCTATATTCATCTGCTGGAGGAAAACAATAACAATGTTTATTGTAATAATAATTGCTTCTGATGAAGTAGATTCTGGTGTGGTCCCAAATGTCCAGGGCTCTAAGTTGCATGGGGAGCTTACCTACCTGTGGCAAACCCTGTGGCAAACCTTCACCATCCAGTGTGTGGAGAATCACAGGGCCAGAAGGCTAGGTTGAGTCAGCTTCTCCATCCTTGATTTTTGCCTTATACAGTTGTAATTGTGGGAGAACTAAAATGCCTGAACATGGCTATAGAAAGCATCTGACAGACTGTTCCACTGAATGCCATTTCATATTTTTGTTTGACAGGTGTATACATTAAATATGAGGAAGAACCTGCAAGATATCTGTACATTATGATCCAATTTGACCATGTGTTTTGTACAGGACTTCTTTGCCAGCTGTCATTCTTGTCTGCCGGGGCTGTTTCTAATACTGGATACATGTTGTCATCTTGGTATGCCTGCGGCATTTTTTCATCATACAGCAAAAAAGCCTAGCAGCAAGAACGGAGGCCAGGGTGTAATAAGTTTTCTGCCTCCCCTCTACAGCTCTGCAACATACCAGGGAATGCTAAACCTGATGTTGACCGGCTGGCTACACAGCTCAGAAAAGTCACTTTTTTGGACCACAACAGCCAGAATGCCTCACTGGGTATGATGTCTGAAGGACTCTTAAGAGTTATAGTCCAAGAAAGGAACAATGTTCCCAAGCTTTGACCAAACATAAACTGGCATGAAATCTATTCAATCAATCCATTAACACAGAAAGAATATTTCTAGCCCACCCACTTACTAAAAGTATCAAGAGCAGAGTACAACGTAATGCTTATGTCACAATATAACCAATAAAAATGTAAGTACTGTATAGCAAACAAACCTCAAACAAAATATGACCAACATCTTAAACAAAAACCAAAAAAGCTACTAGGAGAAACAAAGTAAGCTATCACAATACATGATTCACATATATATGTTTCATTTTGCATTTTATTTATCACTGTTTCAAACATACAGCTTCCTAAATCCTAGGATATTAAGACTGCAGTCCTACTACCTATTTATGATTTTAATTCATAGCCAGTACTTTACCATTTGGTTTACTGGTGGGATGCATACATACCAATAAAACAGAACAAATCAAAATAAAACAGAACAAATCAAAATAAAACTCAGTCCATATCACAGGCAGGAAAGTACACAAAGACAAGCAATGTAGAATACAGCAGGAGTCCTGCTGACTAATAAAGTCCAAAAACTAAACTCATCATTGCAGTGATACCTTATTAGACTAATCCCTGCCACAAAAGAAGAAAAGTGTGTGTGTGTGTGTGTGTGTGTGTGTGTGTGTGTGTGTGTGTGTGTGTGTGTGTGTGTGTGTGTGTGTGTGTGTGGTACTTCTGACATTTCTTTCCCACCCCATCTTCATTGCAGCCTCTAGAGGTCAATAACAATGGACCAGAGATTTCAATAGAGATGTTTGGCTGCCATAAATAAGTTAACCCAATAAGCTAGACATTTTGCAGTCTTTTGACAGCTACCTGCAGTAGCAAGGATAGGCATCTACTGCGAGGTCAGCCTTGTAAGGCAATGGGCCAAGGCTTCCATACTCACAACAGATCTGTGGCCAGCCTGTAGCCTCATGAATTTGCTAATCCTCTGCTCACTGTACCTTCTCCCTCTGGGAAACCGTGTGAACTGGTAAGGGCGGTGTGGTGTGGTGGGGAAAATCAAGGAAAAGGGCAGAAGCAACACTGATGAGGAGGAAGTGGGGATCATTAGAAAGTTCTTTTGCTCCACCCCCACCCCCACAAAGTGTATATTCTTCAGGACTCCCCCCCAAAATCTGAAAATGAGAGACGACTCCAAATAAAATCCCCAAGAACTATTAGGAGATTTGCCTGGCACAAAACTAAGAGAAAAGGAGACATGAGAGCTGCTGTGGAACAATGGTTGAAGTGTTGCACTGAGACCTGAGTTCAAATCCCAACTCAGCCACAAAGCCCAATGAGTAACACTGGTCTGGTCTGACCTGCCTCATAGCCTAATCTACCTCACAAGGTTGCTGAGAATATCAAGTAGGGAGGAAGAGAGCCGTGGAGACCTCCTTGAGTTCAGTGGAGAAAAGGTAGGATATAAATGGAATGGGATGGGATGGGATGGATGGAAAGAACACTAGGTTGCTGTCTGTCTGTGTACAGTTATGAGCTCAAGATAGGAAGACTCTCCAGTTTCTGTTATCCTTGTGAATCTCAAGTGTTTGTTCTGTTTGATGTTCCTAGTTTGCAGAAATTTAAAGAATGAAGAGTTGTTTAAATGAGATACATATCACATGCCAAACCAGCTTTTTGTACCTGTCAACCCAGAGTCAGTCATATTTGGGTGAGACACAAACAATCTCTTTTCCCTTGGGGCATCTGTTGCACACAATAAGTTCGCCACAGGCCATGAGCATCCAGGCAAATTTTTTCAAAACAGCTGCCTCAAGTTTCCACCTTGTTGGTATCTGCCCTTAGAATGCCTCTGAATTATTCTTGCATGTGTGTCCTTTTCATTTTTAATTAAGCATCAAAGAAATAATTAAGCACAGATCAAAGAAAGCATTCTTACCTAAAGTAAGCAAACATCCTTCAGTAACAGAGAGATCATCAATTGCAATGGTTTCTCGTGCTGTCCAGGGCCCAAATATTTGTCCTCGAATGGAAACCTGTGTAAGCTTTAGCAGAATATTAGGAACGCATAACTCTTCAGTAACAATACTTGTGCTCTTTAGAATAATAATACTCTTTTCTATTCTTCATGTCTATCTATAATTATATCCAGGGAAACTTAGTATTGTAGAACTCACGGCTTTCTTTCTATTCTTCTCTACTACGGCTTAACAGGAGATCAAAACATGGAAGAGTTATTTTACCTGCTTCTCAGTGCCTGCTCCAGACATCCACTGGAGGAGGAGGAGGTTGTGGTGGTGGTGAGACACTAGCAACCAACCCTTCTGGGTGAGTGGTTAGAGCCGAGGTGAGCAACATGTTGTACATGGGCCAAAAGTGCCCTTGCCTGCTTTTTCAGTGCCCTGTGCCAGGGATATAATTATTGCTCTGCAATTTTTTAATCCCAGCAAGTTTTGATATTTTATCCCAGTGGACAATCTCTCATGGACACTGGAAGATTTCTAGAGAAGCAATGGGAAGAAATGCTGAACCCTGGAGTTTTTACTACCCATCTCCCCAATTTCCTGCACAAGATTATCTTTTGTGGGATTTAAAAAAATAATCTTTGTGGATGTCAGTTTGAGGCTCATACACCGGTGAGTAAATGGCCAATGCAGATGTCCCCTTAGCTTGATCTCAACTCACTTTAAATAAATGAGTACTAGCAGCTGATCCCAAGTTTAAATGTTACATGGAAATTTTCAGTTGTCAGGGATGGAATGAAAGAGAAGATAGGATTATCATATTATTCTGCCTTGGTCCAATCCTGCTGGCTGCCACATACCTTAGAATAATCCAAACAACAGCACAATTTTGTGTCAAGCAAGTCTGTCAGAGAGGATTTTCTTCTTGCATTAATAAAGATAAGAAGAGAATATTGTCTGGGATTTCATTACAGCTCCTGGTGAGCAACAAGTTTGTATTTTAACAGCTAGAGCTATGGATACAGTTGGGCAGTTGATCCGTCTTGGTATGATATATTTCACACTATCTGGAATACATTATATGGATTCCCCAAAGGACCTAATCCATTTATTGAAAGCCAAGAAACTTTAATCTAAAGACCTAGTATTTCCATCTTTCATGGTTTTATTGATTATCCTACTGAGTAATAACAGGCATATTAGAATATATCAATTTTCTTAATGGACTGAGTTCTGAGAATCAGAGGTTACCCAGAAGAAAACACTATCTCCTAAGGAAAAAAAAGAATAGCTGGTAGGACAGAAGATATACTATAAACCTTTACAACAACCTGATTTCTTATTAGGTTAATAGTCTTTTACATCAACCAATAGATTGATCTTTTTTTTTTTAAAGGTTTCAAAAGGTTTAACTGTTTTAATTGTTTTATGATGTTTAATGGAACCCGCCCAGAGTAGACTCTGTCTAAATCGACGGGATAGAAATCTAATAAATAAATAAATAAAATAAACAAGAAAACTGCTGCAGTTCTGAGAAGCAGGAAAATGGTAAGATTAGCAGATTTACCAGTTAACAAACAGAGGTTGAAATCCTTTTGCTCAGCATAAGAAAATCTGTAAATTCTATTCCATTCCTAACTAGGATATTTACTTTATTATTTATTTATTAAATTTATACTCCGCCCATTTAGACTACGTCTACTCTGGGCGGCTTACAATAAAATAGCCAAAGCAATATAGTAAGTTAAAAACAACAATTTAAACAAGAATAATAATATCATTCAAGATGGAAAAAATAAAAATCAAGTGGGAACAGGAGGGAAGGCCTGCCTAAAGAGCCAGGTCTTAAGTTGGCTCTTAAAAACACCCAGCGAGGGAGCCAGGCGGATCTCGGAGGGGAGACTGTTCCAAAGGCGAGGGGCCACTGCCGAGAAGGCCCGGTTTCTTGTTCTTTCTTTCCGGGCCTCCCTCGGCATTAGGCCCCTCAGCCGCCCCTCCTGGCTAGAGTAAGTGATTCGTGTAGATCTAGGTGGGAGGAGGCGTTCCGCTAGATATCGAGGTCCTAAACCGTTTAGGGCTTTATATGTCGTCATTAACACTTTGAAATCAATGCAGAAACGAATGGGCAGCCAATGCAAGGCAGCCAGAGTGGGGGAAATATGCTGATGTTTTCTCGTCCCACTAAGAAGTCTGGCCGCTGCATTCTGCACCATTTGAAGCTTCCGCATCAATCTCAAAGGTAGCCCCACATAGAGCGCATTGCAGTGGTCTAATCTTGAGATTACAAGTGGATGGACCAAAGTGGTGAGCGCCCCAACATCAAGATAGGGACGCAGCTGGGCAATCCGCCACAGATGGAAGTATGAGTCTCCATTGCAATTCTTGGAGGCATGTGTGCACATGGCTTGGTGTGTGCAAGCATGTACAAAAACAACTGCAGGGACATTTTATTCGTTGGTTAGGAACACCAACTTCTGGAGATCTATAGTGAAATCCATTTTCAACTCTGGACTGGCTGAATTGATCTCTGGGCTAGTCTAGACAATCTCCCTCAGTCCAAGGAAAGTGTCCAAAATAGGATATTTATTAAACCATATGTGGGTTGTTCTCTCTGGCTTATAGAATGTGTTCAGTTTGGCAAATCACAAATTATGCACAACATTCACAGTACACAAAAGGTGAATAAAATAGTAGGTGTCTTTAAGAACCTGCCTAGTGGCTACTCTGAGAAGAGGGCTCATTATTCTGTTCCCTACTGCATATACCAGCATGCACAACTTGTAAAAGTTCCTCCTCTTTTTGGCCGACAGGCTCCAGAATCACCAACCAACAGCAAATCTGCATCAGTCACCCCCTTACAGTAGGGATGGGATTGGGTAGGAGCTACTTTCATAAAACCCCATGTAAATTTCTAGCACACATTCATACATATATCCATAGTATCATAATGTGCGTGTGTGTATGTTCTGTGCTGTCAAGTTGAAACCAACTTACAGCAATCCTAATAGGGCTTTCAAGGTAAGTGAGATATTTAAGGAGTGATTTTACAAGATCCACTCCCCCAGTGAGTTTCCATGACCAAGTGGGGATTTCAACCCTCTTCTCCAGAGTCCTAGTCCAGAGTCCTAGTCCATCACTTGATCCATTTACACCACATCGGGAATCCAGTCAGTATCATAATAAACCAGAGCAATTCACATACCTTAGTGTTCAGAGTATTGTTGATTGTGATCACAGCTTTTTGCCATTGATTTTTACTTCCTTCTCTTTCTAGCCTGATGGTCTTTAAAGCCATCTCAGAGTGCGTTTGAAGCACCACTGTGAGTGTCCCATTTACTTGACCAACCCAATAGTAAAATATCATCTGCAGGGACAAAAGGAACAGTCAAATGTCTTGTCAGATTGTAGGGGTGGGGAAAATGTTATTTTTTAATCCACAATTTCCCAAATAGCTCAACAAAACAGGCTGGCTGGGGCATTCTGGGAGTTATGGTCCAAAAAACTCCCATCTCTGGTAAATTTCAAAAACAGCAAACCACATGAAGAGAAAATACATCCCAGTACCTGGCATGTGAGCTGGTTTTTCGCCACAAAGATCACACTGCTTCTCAGAACTGCTGGCAATGCGACTGGTCCAGAAGGCAATATAAGAAAATGGGCTGTTAAAGAAAGAGACAGATAGTTTAGTCATTGGTATCTTAAACTTTGCAAAATTTCTCTGGAAGACTTATGAGAAGAAAGAATCAATTAAATAAAACAGATCATGGATGAGGTATCTGGCTTCCACCCAGCACAAGTATCGGGGGCTGTAGGTGATGACAATCAGGAGTCATGTGTGAGAGGACATGGAAAAACAATCTACTTTATATTCTATTAATAGTCTGATTTTGGCAGAAATATTTGTTGCAGGTGAAGAGTTCATGGTACAAGTGAAATTGATTCAATGTCACATTTCTTCATAGATTTTTCTCTTTCACATGTTGGTGCTTTCAGAGTACAGTGAGACAATTAAAAAAGAGAAATTAGAAGCTAACTGTAATAAAAGCAAAAACTATCTGCATGTTTTGGGGCACTTAGTTCACTGGCTCCCAACCTTGGATCCCCAAAGGGTCTTGGACTATAGTTCCCAGAAATCCTGGCCAGCACAGCTAGTGTTGAAGGCTTCTGGGAGTTTTAGTCCAAAAACATATGGGAACTCAAGGTTGGAAACCACTGATAGTTGCTTGTTTTCCTTCTCTGTTTCTACCAGTTCTGCTTTCTTTCATGTCCAAACAATACTTGAATAGCTTCTCTCTCTTTCACCCTCTCCCTCAAATCTGTCCATGTGTTAATTCTTCAACAAAGCATTTTCTGACTCACTATAGCCTCCGGTTTCTTTTTCTTTTACATTTTTCTCTACTGTTGACTGAATTTCTGAGTTTCCTTCTGCTGCTAGAGGCAAAGTCTCCTGAGTGGAGTTCCACTCTGTGATACTCCCACCACCCAAGGAAAGCAGAGATGATTTTCACTAATTTCCCCACCACCTTGGACCCTGTTGTGCCCCTGCTTGGGAGGGCTAGGGACCCTTCCACATTTGGACAGGGGGCTACAGGGGGAATGAGGTAAATCAGTGAAACTTGCTTCCTTGTTCTGCCAGCCCAGGAGTCTTCTCTGCTGGATCCTGATCCAATCCATGAACAGAAAGGTTCCTACTACTCAGAGCTGCCTGATTAAAATTACATCTAAATAAATAATACTTATTTATTTGATTGATTGATTGATTGATTTAGATATTGCCCCATTAGCACTGCTTTGGGTAGTTCACAGGTTAAAACTTAACACTCCACAAATCCCACATAACAAAATACATTCAACAATACGTATGGTGATTACCAAATAGACTAGGTCTAAAATTCATACAATAACACTAAAATTAACAGCATCCAGGAGAATCAGTTGTCAAAGGTAGCTTTGAATAATTCTGTTTTCAATGATTTCCTGAACATAAGGAGGGGAAGGGCCTGGAGTATCTCAGTTGGTAGCTTATTCCAGAGACTGGGGCCACCACCAAAAAGGCCTGATTCTTTGCTGTCACCTTTTTGGGCTCCCTTGGTGTGGCCATTTTTAGCAACGTGGACGGAGAGGAGCAGGTGAAATACAATCTAAGCCTTCTGATAAGCTTTCTGGTAAGTGAGCTCTCACTCATGTCTGTCAGGCTCTCTCTTCTCCCCTTCCAGCCCTCTCTAATTCATCTAACTTGTTCTTAAATAATTTCACCATGATTGGGGTTTTGCAGGAATATCTAGCACACCACTGGAGTTGAGTAAAGGACTTGCAGCAGTTGGGGCAGAGAATTCCACATTTGAATGAGGAATCTGAGGCCAAACTCCTGTTGCTTCAAGTGGGCCTACTCTAACTGTGACTTACTATACTAAAGCAAGTCACAATTAGCGTAGGTCCATTTGAATCAATGGAACTTACAGAGGAGTTGACTCACCAAATCCCCATTCATTCAATGGGCCTCCTGTATCAAGTTTACTACAGTAAGCAACAGGGTTTTGGCAAATGAATCCTGTCTGTCTTTGATGGGTTACAGATAGAAAACATACACAAAAGTTTCAAATGTATACAGAGAATGAGTGGCAATACTGTAGGTGAGATCTGTTTCCTTGCTATGCAATTACATGATGTCTTGGTTTGGTACTCCTACCAGTAAAATATATATATGACAAAAATAAAATAGCAATCAAAAAACAAAGTCTTATGGCTTCTTTAAGACTAACAGATATATTTCACTATGAGCTTTTGTGGATTGCAGTCCATCTCTTCAGATGCATCCAGATTTGTCAGAACATGTGAATTGTTATCCACAAAAGATCACTGAAGTGCATCTTTGGCCAAAATCCTACTAGGAATTTATGATGATGGAGAATTGCCTCAGGTTAAAAAATCACCACAGACTTCATCTGTTGCACCCTGAGTTGTGCAATTCCATACAGAACAAATAATGTCAATGACGATTTCTTAATTTGAGGAAATTCATCTCCAGAAATGACACTATTTGCATTGTGCTTGCAAGTGTAGCTAAAAGGATTTTGGCTTGTTAAAGCCAAAAGGTGCCATGCAATGTTGTTTGTATTTGGTTTGGTTTTATGTGCTGGAACAAACCAACATAATTACATCTTTTAGAATTATTTTAATAATATGCCCATCATTGGGAGGAGAAGATTCTTACTCCTTGTGCCAGGTTCACCTAGTATGAATCCAGGTTATTATTGTTAAAAGGCTTGGTCTTCCTCTATGAAGCTTCTGTTGCCCAATGTGTGCAGTAAAGAAAGCTGTATACATAAGTCTATAATTTCAAGCAACTAGGAAAAAAGAAACATTTTTATTCTTTCTCCTACAAATGTCTCAGAGTGAGTTCTTGAGACTTTAAGTGCCAGTTAATAAGGAAGTGGTGGACTTGGAGGAACTTGTAGCTATTGTTCTCTGTGTATCTCTGTACTTCTACTGTATAGCACAAAAAGAGAAGTTTGTCAGAAATTCAAAACTCTGCAACAGTTCCATATTTTCCTTATACAAAATGTGCATAGAGCCTCTGTGGCTTGCACTTCTTTGTTTTCTGAAATTCTCTTTCCTGCGCCTCAAAGTCACAGTCACATTCATCTTTGCTTCCATCTGTCCACAGCAATCTTTCTTTTCCTTTCTGTCTTCCGGCTTGAGCTTGGCCTAGACTCTGAACTCTTAACTTGAGGAATAGACTATCCAGCCTGTGTGCCTCACCCTTTTCTCATTTGATTTCCTGGCTTTGACTTGTAGCCTGCTCAGAGACAAGTCCTCATTATTTACCAATTCCCCCTGAGCTCTCAAGCAATCACTACCCTTTACCCAGTGCATGGCACTTGATGCAAAGTGCAAACCCTTTCGGGAGAATGGCCTGCCATACCTTTACGGTGAGTCAACTCGGGCAGGGTTTATGACCATCATATATTGCAACGAGCCCTATTTGAATAAAAAAGGTAGCTAAAGACCGACTGGCATTAAATCAGAGGCCGTGGATGCATCTGAGTCGAATTCCCCTTTCTTAAGGGGGGGAGGTACTAATCTCTTACTTTGATGAGCACTTAACATTCAATAAAATGACCAAGAATGCTTTAGGTCAGAAAGCTATTTTATGCCCTCTAGCACACTTTCCAAGTCTTAAAATTGCAGACTTGGTGATGTTTAAAGGGTAATTTTTAAAAGAAAGTCAGAGTAAAAGGGCCTGTGCATGAACAGATGTGATACTGAGAATTTCTGTCTGCGGTATTAGCTGAGAGTCATAGAATATCTACAGCCAGGAATCTTCTGAGAAACAGATTTTTATTGATAGATACGATTAGTATTATCAGGTGTCCAACTAATCATAAGGAGAAAATTGTTCTTCTCCCTGGTTAGCTATTTCTTATCATTCCTTTCCCCCCAACCAGGCACTCTGTGTCAATCAGAGTGAAAACAAACCACAAAGTGTAAGCAAGTTCATGTACCAAAAGCAAGCATGCAACAAGGGAAAGAGTATCAGTGGCTATATAAAATGACTATGGGAAATTATTGAAGAGCGCTGTAACCACAGTCACGCATAATGATGAACCAAGATTTCTCATTTATCTTGTCTTTATCATGGGTGGGGTTTATTGTGGTCTTACAAGCCTGGCTTGTCTGAGAACAATAAGCCAACATCTCTGTCATGTTAACTTGTCTTTTCCAGTTCAGTTTTACCCACTCAGACACAGGGAGGGACAAGACAGCCAGGAGGTTAAGGCAGAAAGTTTCTTTATTCTTAACCAGGAAATAGGTTCCTCTTACCTGTATTGTTCCCATTGTGGTCCGAGTGAGGAGATCCTATGATGCTCACTCCATTTCTCCTTATCCAGCCAGTGGATGGCTTCCCATTGCCGATCATATTGCATGGTTCACTCTCAAAATCACATGTTTTGTAACAGGAATCTAATTTTAAAAGGATTACTTCCATAATTTCCACTCCATCATTAGTATATGCATTATATAAAATTTCAGAAGCTATATGATATATATTTATTGTTTTTGCTTAAAACTAATGCAGCAGGCAGAACATGTTCTGTTGATTACAAATAATTCAGTCTCCCTAGATAAGTGTTTTATTATTTAAAAAAAATAGATTAATCTAGGATTGCAGTTATGTAGTCAGATACTACACTACAAGGTCACTGTCAACCATGTTACACTGAAATGATATGGAGGAGGGAATTAGTGGACAAAACCAAATTCAGAGTATTCACCTCTCTGAATCAACTAACACACAGGCAACCTTTACAAGAGAAACATGTAACATAAGTTCAGCTTTATGTGAAATCAGATGGAGACAACTTTGGGCCCATGTTGTTTAAATAAGCAGCCCAATGGTGGGGGAGCAACCCTCTGCGCACATGGCAAACTAGCATATCAGGGAACTGTTACAACAAAACAGTCCACCAGCAGGGAATTTTCAAACTTGATTCTCCCGTCTACAATATTAACTGATGGCAGCCCACGCCTGTATTTCCTGCACACTTGAATCAGATTATATAGGAGAAAAAAGGCATCACTAAATGGAAGGTACAACTGGGCATTCCCCTCCCCCCCCACTATGTCTCTCAGTGTCTCTTCATTTAACTTGTATAAACGTTAGATGAAAATCTCAGAGGCTAGCACAGAGAACTGCTCATAAAAATAATCCCCACAAATATTTTGCCATAATCATCAAGACAGCATTTAGCTGTAAGGCTTCAGCAGCCAATATTGTACACATCAGCAACACTGTTCTTTCTTGTACAGTAATGAAGACTAATTTCAAACATTTCTATCTTCATCTCACTAATGCTTTGCAGGATTGCACTTTCAGCAATATTCTTGAAATGTTTTACAAAAAGTTTCAATCTGGATAGGGAAATCAGTTCGGCCTGAGCTTGCAAACTATAATGTGGGCAGTTTCAAACCACCGGTGCACAGAAGAGTCGCAAGATACAAATACAGACACTGCACCCAAAATGCATTGCACTTCAATTCTTCCATTAACAAGGTTAAAATAGCTACCCCAATCATCCATGAGAAGTCTAATGAGCAAATGATAAAACAGACACATTTGCAGTTCATGCCATACTGCAGTTCAGTGCAGGGGACAGAAGCAGAAACAAGCATGATTCCGGCTCTCCTGTTTTTGTGGGGCTGACAGAAAGCTTACCTGAGGGCAGGGAAGTGCTTAGGGATACTTTACTGGGAATGGATGAGGCCAAATCCAAAAGTGGGCAGAAGACACCCAATCTCTCTGTCAAACTTTCCACAAGGAAAGTGTCCAGTTCAAAGGTGCTCCTCAGAGGCATCTGAGGGTGTGGTTTACTTTTTTCTTTTCTATTAGGGGTGGTTGTTTTGGTGAAGTTCAAGAAGAGCACTGTGTCCCCATAGCAGCATGAGTGATCTCATACAAGGTGTCCTTTGACCACCTCTGGTTAAGTGTGATGTGTAAGGAAAACCAAGGTATAGAACAGAATTGCCTTAATTGAATGGATAAATAGATTAATGCCTGCCTGCAATATGCTTTCTGCTTGTGATCTGCAGTCTCAATGCCTCATCATTCAGCTTGAATTGCTGTGCCCCCTTACCTGACAGTGAGACCCACTGAATTTAATAGGACTACTTCTTAGGCAGGTACCTAAAATTAACCTAATGGTTTAGGCTTAGTCAAAGATTACTCCAGAGGAATTAGTCTGATTGAACAAACAGGTAGCAAACACCAGTAGTAGAGGACTATGGATTGACTCCAGGCTATAGAGGATTTTAATATATAGAGACTGAAAACTGGTGTAGCAAATAGGATAGCGAGAAATGGGGAGGGGAGTATGACTACAATTACTCCTTATTTCCCTTTGGTTATATTCTTTTCCAATATAATCAGCATGGAGACAAACATGCTCTGATAAAGTTGAAACAGACAAGATAGAGCTAAAAGGATGAGTTGTTCAACATTGTATTTTTCCTTCCTTGTTTGGCCTGTACACAGCTTATCATTATTCACAGTATCTTGCAGTTCCGTCTAAACATAAACAGATTTTCCACTTCTAGTGCATCTAATTTAATGTTCCAGGTTTCAGAAGATGCTTTTAAAAGAATCTGGCTGGTCATATCTATTTGGGAGTGGGGGTGGAGCGGATTGCATACATTTTTGCAAAAAGCTATTTCTCACTTTCCCCCTTCCATGAATAATCTTAGTTATCTTAAACCTGCCTCAGTACACGATCACTCTGCCAGCCATTTGTCTTCATCTGCTTCTTACACGGTACCAAAGAGAAGCAGCTCAGATATGAAAAAGAGGTCAAAGAGCTAATGAAAATGTAAACATTTGATTGATACTGAAAACTGATTTATGAGGATCTGAACACTGTGAAATGTATTGCAGACTTTCTAATACATTGCAAGGCCTACCTAACATAAACAGCTTATTGAGCTGCATTCCAGATGTGTTTAAAAAGATTTATGGGTTGAGGACAGGAATTGTGGTCCTCTATACATTTTTTTGATTCATTTCCCATCAGACCCAGCATAGCCAATGGTAGGAGATTATAGGAGTTGTTCAAACAACTTCTGAAAGATCACAGTTTCCAAGCCAAGTTCTGGCCAAGTCTTCCAAGGTTAAAAGAGCCATGTGGTGAAGAGCCCAAGTTATGAGCTAAAATCTTTGCTGGTTGGAGAAGTTACAGCTTATGAAGCTGCCTGTTTGATCACACGCCTCTGTAAATCTTTGAGGGCATGCCTAACTATGAATTGGATCCCGATTTAGTCAGAGTGAATCTAGTAAAAGAAATGAGTCTTATGTATTATGTCCAAGTCTTATGTATTCCAATGAGTATACTAAATACAACATTTTCCCAGCTTAATAATGAGTGCTATTAACCAACAAAGTATCTTTTTGGGCTTTGTGTGTCTGTGTGTGCGTGTATGTGTGTGTAACTTATCATCACATAACTAATAAGACAGCTAGTAAGATGTTATTACATGCACTAATTAATTATATCTGGACTCTGATGTCATGATAGCTACAAGATTTACAAACCAGGAGTATTATGCAGAATATATCTAAGTATTTTAAAGCTCCACTGTTCTCAGAAGTATTCTGAGGAAAACAGCACCATCACCTCTGAGAGACTGGATCATTCTAGAAAGATCAGCAAATTCTAAGAGTCTTCAGGGCATAAATTTACACCATGGGCAAGATTTTATTTTTCTTTCTTGATGTATATTTAGCTTCAGTAAGCAACTGTTTTACTGTTCCCAGCACCTGGATAATTTCTTAGAAAAGATACTGCAGAAAGGAGGAAGCCCAGTGGAGTTCTTGGGTTAAGGAATTAAGGCTGAGAGAAGGAGAAAAAGAAAGCCCTGTGGCAACATCATATTTATGGTAACACTGTCAACCCCAGTTTTCTTTGCAGTTAACTGCCCTTCCCACATAAATTTCTAACTAGCCTACAGATACTATCCGGCAGAATTAATGCCCCTTAAAAAAAAGTGGAACATTCAAGGGAGATTTAATTCTTTGTGTGGGAGACCAAACATAGATAACACCTCCCTCAAAAAGTCATATGTGGGGGATAGGGTAGGGGTTGTGTGCTGACAGAGAGCATGGCCAGAAGTGCTGATAGATGCCAAATGAGCTGGTAATGGATGGGAATACCCAATACCTTCTTTCTTACACATACATGGCCTTCCCCCTACTCACTGAGTCACACACAGACATAGTGCTGCTGGGCAGGCCTTGTCCGTTGTGGGCAGAGTCTGAGAACTTTCCCCCACAGCTGACATATGCAAATAGACTGCCTCTCCATTCAACAGGATATCAGAGGGGTTCCCAGGAAACCAGGACTTTTTTAGAAGACCCTGGGTTGCTCAAATATGTAGTAGCCATTTTAGAATTTTGAATCTTCAAACTGGATTCTCTTTTTATGTTTTTTTAATAAGGTTGTTTTAATCTGCATTTTTTTTGTATGGGTACAACCACAACTAGCCAAGATGGCCAAGAGTTGACTAAGCTGATACTAAGCAAGCTAAGGCTGTGCTGAATCCAACTTCCTCCTAACCTGGGGACATTGGTAATTTATTTAGGACTACTCTAGCTTTAGCCTAACTTTGTAACAGCTGTGAGTCTGGGCTCAACTCATTCTCTGCTCCTCCCTTTCTGCATTCCTTTTTGGGTTCTTCTACCAGCTGATCTCAGCCAGCATAGCAGTTGTGCCAGCAGATCCACCTGCGCTGACAGCTCGGCCAGTCCTTGTATCAGCACAAGGGCAGTTGTGGAAGCACAAGAGGTTTTTGTCTATTCCAGAATCCCTACAGCCAGCATACCTTTGCGTTTGGATTGTGCTGTAAACCAGTGGTCCCCAACCTTGGGCCTCCAAATGTTCTTGGACTACAACTCCCAGAAGCCTTTACCACCACCTCTTCTGGCCAGGATTTCTGGGAGTTGAAGTCCAATAACATCTGGAGGCCCAAGGTTGGGGACCACTGCTGTAAACAATCCCGAGTGGTGCAAATGAAATGAAAGTGTGGTGTGCATGTTTTCCAAATATGTCAATAATATAGGGTAGTAGGGATAGGGTAATATAAAACTACATAATTACTTAACTTCCAAATGTACATATTTAGACTAACTGAAAGCTTCCTATCCCCTCCCATTTTAGGTTCTGAGGCTTCTTAAGGTTCCCTTTTGCCAGGGGAAATCTTGGGGAGCCTTGGGATGTGGGGGCAGGAAGATTTTGAAAGTAGAAAATCACCACTAGATGGGACGGGTACCACCAGTCTGGCAGCAATTCTTGAATTTTAAAGGCTCACTGCCCTCCATTTCAAGGCTCCCAAAGTCTTCCCCAGGAGCCTCAGAATCTATAATAGAGGGATAAGAAGATTTAAATTAGTGTAAATTGAATGTTTTCAACACCTGCTCCAGGTTACACCAGGCGCAAAGTTATCCAACAGGATTTTGCCCAATATTTAACTAAAGACAACCATAACAATCTTAATCATGAATTGATCGAAAGTTTTTTTTCCTCCAAAAAATAAAGGTCTTACTATGTCAGATATTCCTAGGAAATCATCTCTATACTATTAAGACCTTACCAATGAAAACAATGGTCTCTGGTATTGTTTCTCTATCCATTTTCCTAACCTCTTTCCCACAGCAATGTTTCACAAAATCCTGTTTTTCAAACTGATCTGAAACATGAGTCAATAACATTTAACTAATACTAATTCTAGGATAATTATCTGAGAAACTAGATTTATACTGTTGCCTACTTAACAAAGTAAAAGAAAATCCACCGAAGTCTAGTGGCATATACTTACATTTTTTGGTATAGCCATCATTCTTACATTGATCGATGGAATGATAAATGTCTTCTGATGGAACCAACGAGTCATCGCGCTGTTGAAAAACTTCTCCTTTGGAAGGGCAAAAGACTGCCAGATTGAAACACAATAAGGCACAAAAGTTGCTGACTTTGAACACTGAAAATGATGCCATATATACCTTGTCCTTGATAGAGTTACTGCAGCAATTTATTACTCGGCAGAAAGTATATATAAAATGCCATATCAACATACAAATGCACCTAAAACTTCAGCATTTAAAATTCCACGTGTCTAGAAGCCTCTCTTCTAATACAGCAGAGAGCTTCTGAGAAAAGATTTATTTTTCATATTCGCATAACCCTGGAAAATGTTTAACCAGATTGCTTCGCATTTTATGGCAAATTGCAGTGGTTTGCTGTCTTACAGTGCAATTCAATTGTATATCATTAACTAATTTCTTATATTTATTACCTGACGCCTACAAAGAACATCAGATAAATTTAATAACAATGTCAGTACTAAAGGCCATTTCTCTCTCCGTCTGAAATCAAATAGCAGCAGTGATGAGCTGATTTTTAACATACTGCACACTTTTTTTTAAAAAAAAAGGTTTTAAACATATTTCTGAAGTATTATTAGTATCTCAGTGATAGCTAGTAGGGTGTAATGAATAGAGTGTCAAAATAAGATTTAAGAAATCTAGGCTCAAATCCCTGCTCAGTTGTGGAAACTCATTGGACGGTGGCCATGGCAAACCACTCCTTGAACATTTCAGATAGAGTAGGACTCCTGTATCCATGGAGGATTGGTTCCAAGCCCCCTGTGAATGCTAAAAACTACGAATAATAGCAATGTTATACATAGCATGGTAAAAGACAAAAATCCATAAAAAAAGTATTTTCACATGTATTACTAGAACTGGCCACTAGAGGGAGCCAGAGACTATGCTATGTATTCTTCAACAACAAGAATATATAGCATGGTGTCTGGTTCCCTCTAGTGGCCAGTCCTGGTAAATACATTGTGAAAATAAGTGTTTCTAGATTTGTCTTGTTTTTTAAATATTTTTAATATTGTCAGGCCACGGATAAGTAAAACCACATATACCAATCCTGCAGATACAGGGGTCTGACTGTACCTTGAAAAACCTATTAGGCACATAAAATCCTGTCAGCACATAACAACAATGAATGGCTGTGGGCTTCCGGCTTGACGTTGCGAAGAGACAGCAGGAGGAGGACGGAGCTCCATCCCCTGGGCTGAATTCCGACTTGTTTGGGACCCCCCAGGGGGTTAAAACCACCCTGAAGAGGTGGTGAAATGAGGGAGAAGCCTGTTGATCATGGGGGGGGGACGCCGATTACCCACGTTTGATCCGAGAAACTCCCCAATCAACCAGCAGGCGGAAACAAGCAGCTGAACTAGCTTGCTTGCAAGTTGTCAGCAGCTGGCAATGGAGAAGCGATAAAGCAAACTAATTGACATCGTGTTACCACTGGGTGAGAAATGTTTTTTTAAAACTGTATTGCTTTACTATCCCTGGACAAGACAATTCCTACGGCAGAAATAGCATCTTCTATTCCTCACCACTGACTGAGCAGCGGGGAATCTGGAGAGAGGAGGAGACGCAGGGAGACACAAGGAAAATAAATTGGATATTAATTAGACATTTAATTATACTTCAAGGAGGGAAGCTTGGTATTACTTGTCGTTACAAACTTAAGAATCTTTCTCCTGAAAACACCATTGGCAACAACTCTGGGAAACTAAATCTGTTTATGCTACTTGTAACAGCTATCTATGGTGCTGGCAAAAAGCCTAGAATCAATGACCTTGAGCACTTTATGGCTGTTTGGAATTCCCTTTCTTTTTGAGGACGGAACTGAACTACAGATAGATTAACCCTAGAAAGCCTAATCCAGTCAAAGTGGAACTTCTAAACTGTATCCTGGGTTCTGAACTTGACGGGACCTTGAGCCTTTAGGCAGGGAAAACTCTCTACGTCTGAGAATCGATTCAAGCTTAACCCTAAAGATGATCAATCTATTAAAGTGGACCTATGGAAGCAAGTATTGATGGAATTGGACTGATTACTTTAAGCATCTGGACAACTTTCACTTGGAATACAATTACTTGACATCTGGGACATAATGCCACAACAAGGACAATTTTGGGATGAAACAAAATCTACTCTTCAAGTAATTCTAGAAATAGTGAGATCCCATAACGAAGAGGCAAAATTATTCAAGGAGCAGCTGAAGAAGAACTATAGTAAACGGGAGACAGGGAATAATGAACAAGGAAATGAGAGGGTGGTGGACGATGTATGCCAATCAAAAGAGGGGCTGGAGGAAATTAGAGCAGAAAGCCTAGGAGATTTAACTCTAACCCTGGAGCGGAGGAGAATTTTAGGTGTGCTAAGGGGACGTGGTGGCGCTGTGGGTTAAACTGCAGAAGCCTCTGTACTGCAAGGTCGGAAGACCAGCAGTCGTAAGATCGAATCCACGCGACGGAGTGAGCTCCCGTCGCTTGTCCCAGCTCCTGCCAACCTAGCAGTTTGAAAGCATGTAAAAATGCAAGTAGATAAATAGGTACCACCATGGTGGGAAGATAACAGCGTTCCGTGTCTAGTCACGCTGGCCACGTGATCACGGAAACTGTCTACGGACAAGCGCTGGCTCTACGTCTTGGAAACGGGGATGAGCACCATCCCCTAGAGTCGGACACGACTGGACTAAATGTCAAGGGGAACCTTTACCTTTACCTAAGGGAAGATAAGGGGAGAGAATCAGCAGATCTAATTAAAAAGAGCCTGGAAGATCTATTGGAGATAAATCAAATGTATAAAATGTCCACAGGTGGCACAAGGCACGGCAAAATTTTTAGAGAGATAGAAACAAGAATTGGGAAAAGACAAATAAAAGAAGGAGTTACTTAGAAAGATGGAAAAGGAAAAAAAATATTAAGGTGACCTTCAATGTTGAAAGCATGTATATACCTAACTTCTGGGATTGTAAGGGGCTATATCCTATATATTAGAAAAAGGAATTAAACTGGAATAAGGGATCACTAATCAGGCTAAAGGCATAACATGGTGGTTCTTAAGGTAAACTGAAGCTAGATATAAGGATGAGGTAAAACAAATAGTACTTAATGAACATATATTAGATATGATATTGATATAGACATGATAGAAAATGTGGAGATAGAAATGGCTAAACAATTACAGAAAGAAAATCTGTATAAAATGCTTTAGATAACATCTATTATGTGTTAGGAACCTATTCAGTTATTTCTGCTATAAAATACAAAGTTTGTCAGTTAAATCACCTCAAAATTATATAAATTTGGAAACGGAATTACTTTTATTAGGTATGTTATTAGAGGATTTTGAGAACATTGTATACTATGAGAGCAATATTATGATAGTAGCCAATATTGTATACTAAAATATACACATGAATGGTCTAAATGTTTAAAAAATGTATAGATTTTGAAGGGACAATTAAGAAGACACCAAGAGGCAAAAAACCAAATAATCATAAGCAACCCATGTAACACGATGTTTAACAAGCACGAATTGAATGTAGATAGATTGAAAAACTAATGTGTTTTTTAAAAAACAAAAAAACAATGACTGGCTGAAATCCTGTCGCACGTGGCAGATCTACCTCAGAGCCGCAGTGCCAAGGCTGTAGCAGACACATTTCTTCACCCTGCCCACAGCCAGAGCACTGTTCCAAGCAGCCTTGGTGGCCAGCAGTTTGGAAGGTGCCTGCTCGCCAATGGAGGCTAATTGGCCTAAGTTAAGAAATCTTTATCTATCTGTTGCCTGCTGAGTCATATGACTCAGTAGGCAATCAATAATACCTATGGAGATTTCTTAACATACAGCAATTTGCCATTAAAAGTTATGCCTTTTGTGTAACTATGTAGTAGAATTTCAGCAAATATCTCCAAATCACTCAAAAATTTTTTTGCAATGTCACAATTCCAGGTCCCTAGGAAAGACTGTCATCAGAAACTGAAACCATCAGGTCTCTGCCAACATCCACATTCTATCAGGCTAGTTGCTGCTCACTCATAAAGGACCTCAGTTCTCCTGCTCTTCCTTCTTGATGTCTTTTTGCTTCCCTCTCCAAGCATGTGAAGAATGAACACAGGAAGAAGAAAGATTATGTGAGGAGTCATCAGACCTGTCATCCCTGAGGAGACTTCCTCTTAAGATTGATGTTAGACCCTGTGGTGATTCCTAGCAACAGCTGGAGTCTGGAAGCCTCAGTACTTACTGCACTTCAGTGCTTCAACGTGGTTTGGCAGATCAGGCCCACAGGCATTGCATGGGCACCCCAGATTCTGCACCCCACCTCCTTCCATGGGCACCCACTCAGAGGAGGAGGTGGGCAGGGAAGCCCGCAATGCTGCTTCGGACAGGGCACCCACAAGAGGAGGCAGGGTGCAGAATCCGGAGAGCCCTGCCTCCTCCTGTGGGCCCGATCTGCCAAATTGCACTGCAGTAAGTGCACATCTCTACTCAGTCCCTTGGTGCTAAGCCAGGGACTGCTTCTTTAAAAAATAACCTACCCCATGTCAAGACCTCTATCTCAACTGTAAGCCCACCTCATAATCTCAAACACCTATAAGGTGAGGCACAGGTGAATTCTGACAAGACTGTATTTAAGTGGCAAACTACAGCCACCCAATCCATCAGCTCTTTTTTGCACTCAGATGGGCAGAGCAAACAAATAGGCAGCAATGGGGAAGATATGGAGGTGGTTGACTCACATGGAGCTTTATACCACCTGAATTTGACACTGCTCTGAACCTCGTTAATCTGACTTTAAAGCCACGAATATTGTTGGATTGAGTGGGAAGAACCATTCTGCTTTTTCAGTATAAGTAATGCCTTTAGGACAGATCCTGAAGCTGAGGCTCCAATACTTTGGCCATCTCATGAGAAGAGAAGACTCCCTGGAAAAGACCCTGATGTTGGGAAAGTGTGAGGGCAAGAGGAGAAGGGGACGACAGAGGACGAGATGGTTGGACAGTGTCATCGAAGCTACCAACATGAATTTGACCCAACTCCGGGAGGCAGTGGAAGACAGGAGGGCCTGGCGTGCTCTGGTCCATGGGGTCACGAAGAGTCGGACACGACTTAACGACTAAACAACAACAAAAATGCCTTTACTATTGTAGGAGACAAAAAGAAATCCATGAATTTTGTAATGTTCTTTTAAACCCAAACAGTAGTGTTACTCGGCCATCCAGCCCATACAAGGCATCTGACAAATAACCCTGTGGCTGTTCCATGCACATATTTGCCACCAGCAATATTCCTAGAGTACATCAAATATGAAAGTAGGATTAAAGAGGAGAGCACCAATCAAGCATGCTATGGAAGGCAGAACAGGCAGACACAACTCTTCTCTGGACAGCTCAACTGTAGCAACAAGGATTTGCATCAATAATGTGAAAAAAAATCTTTTCTTGGGAGCAGAAATGTGGGAATCAAATCCTGGGTAGTGCCTGAAGGCACAGCTAGACTGATGCAAATCCATACAACTGCAAGGACAGGTCGACCCAGCAGCATAGACAGAGAAGTCTGAATTCTGCCCAAAGAGTGAGTTCTGCCTGATACTCTACTCTGCCGAAACCTAAGATGTCAGTATCCTCCTGTAATTATACCTCACACATTAGTACTTAACATCCTGCCTTCCGGCAGCAGTGCGAGACTGTGGAATGTATTTTTGTAAGTACTTCAGTAATTTAATATTAGTCATGGAATAATATTAGTGTAATTTAATATTAGCAGATGACACCAGTAAGTGTGAACTTTAATAGCTAAACCCTTATAAAATATGAACATTCAAATAAGCCTCCAAGATTAAAATTTTAGCTCGCTCCATCTGTTTGTCTGATTCTTGGCTCTTCTTAAAATTACTTGGTATAAACTCCTCTCCTTTCATATATTAGCTTCATGCCTGTTGCCCCAGCAAGACGATATTTGTAACAGTATAATCCTAGGCATGTCTAGTAATAATTATTTTGTGCTTTCAAGTTGACTTTACCTTACGGAAACCCTTTGCAGATTGTCTAGGTATATATTATTTACCATTTCCATCTTCAAGGGGCACTTTTCGACTGTGCAGCTTTCCCAAAGCTACACAGGCTGGCTCTTCTCCCAAGAGACACAGTGGAGAATTGAACTCCTGATCTTTGGCTCTGTGGCCAGGTACCCACCTCACTGAACTATTCAGCTAGCCTAGGCATATCTACTGAGTAAAGCTCAGTCAGTTCTGCAGCACTTATTCACCAGGTCATTTTAGGTGATGTGAGGGGACTAGGATTGCATCCTGTGTGGATCTGCATAGAATGGCACTGTAAAATAATATGGCAAGCTCTTTTCAAATAAGGGTTCAAATCTCTGATTATTATTATTATTTTGTAGACAGTAATAGTAACTGCAGAATTTCTCAGTAGGGAAACATATTAATGATTGATAATAATAATAATCGTGTGCTATCAAGTCAACTCTGCTTTATGGCAACCCTTTCCAGGGTTTTCAAGGTAGACAATACTCAGAAATGGTTTATTCTTCCCTTCTTCTGGGGGCAGCTCTGGGTCTGTGCAGCTGGCCCAAGACCACACAGGCTGGCTCTATTTGCAGGAGGCACAGTGGGAAATCCAACTCCCAATCTCTGGCTCTGCAGTCAGATACCTAAACCACTCACCTATGCAGCCAGCCTATTTGTGATTAAACTCTGATGTGTCAACGATTCATACACATGTTCCCCCCTAATAATACATAAACGTCTGAACTCCAAAATCCTAATTCCCACAGATTTTCTTTTAAAAGCATTTTTTTTTGGGGGGGGGGGGCTTATTGCATGGCTTCCTATATTGGAACGTGCTTACCTTTTAAAATGTGTGAAATGCAGAGTATACAGTATATGCAATATTTTTGTTCAAAACATATTCTTCCCTTGTGGCGCAGTGGTTAAACTGCTGTACTGCAGCCAAAACTGTGCTCACGACCCGGGGTTCAATCCCAGGCAGCCGGCTCAAGGTTGACTCAGCCTTCTATCCTTCCGAGGTTGGTAAAATGAATACCCAGCTTGCGGGGGGGGGGGGGGGCAATGTGTAGCCTGCATAATTAACTTCTAAACTGCCCAGAGAGTGCTTGAAGTGTTATGGGGTGGTATATAAGCAGCACGCTTTGCTTTTGCTTTGCTTTCCAAAGCCAAGGGCTTAGCTCTTGAGAGATACACTGGCTATAACTGTTTCCTTTGAGGGTTGAACCCTGTAAATATTACAGGGCTAGTTGATGAATAAGATACATTGTGTTATATGATCAGTTCAATAGCATACATTCTCAATCTCACCCCCTCCCATGTACTCACAACCTTGTGGGTATCACCATGTTTATAAACAAACTTACAGTGTGCTATTTAATGCAACACTATTTTTAAACTCAGTATAGCAGGGGAAATGTTTTCTGTTAGATCATTTTAACCCTTTGGCTGTGTTGCTATCACACAGGGATAAGTGGATTTCCCCTTCAAGAAATCTTAAGCATTCTAAGGGCACATTTCCTGTATTGTGCTCTTTAAATATTCACATGCAGGATGAATACCAAGCATTTTTGTCCAGTTAGGTGAGATTTAAAAAAAAAAAAAACATGCTGACAACATCTCTTCACTCTGGATTCTAAATGCATAGTTAAGAGACAATTTCTTCTTTGTTGGAAAAACTGGGCAAAATGCACTCTGCACATGCACAGGGCCCTTGATTTTTTATCACAAAAATAATAAATAACATGAAAAATGTACTACGTGCATACTAGGTTTCCAGAAGAAAACTTGCTGATTCACTTTCTTGTCATAGAAACAGTTGTATGGGACATTGTGCCATTGTGCACTGCTGTGAGCTGTTGTCCATGTTGCAAAGTTTTGAATTTCTGGTAAAATTCTCTCTTTGCTATTTATTATTTATTTATTTAATTTATATACTACCCATCCAGCAACAAGGCCACTCATGCTATGCAGTAGAAGTAAAGGAATCCACAGAGAATAGCTACGAAGTTCCCAAATCCACCCCTTTCTCATTAACTGGCACTTAAAGTCTCAATAACTCACTCTGGGACATTCGTGGGAGAACAAATAAAAAACATTATTTGCTTGAAAATTACAAACTTATGCTTTCTGCACACATACTTAGCAACCAACTGAAATATCAAAAGCAAACAAACAACTGCCACCAACTGAGGAAAACAGAGGGAAAGACTTTTCAGAGAAGTGGGGCTCTCTTTGAATTCAAAAAGGCTGGAAGGAACAATTGGTTAGTGCTGGATAGACAGACAATCATCCCAGCCCACAAAAATCCCTCCCAGTCACTGAAGCTGGGAGGTCTAGAAAAAAGGCACCCGAGGGGGGAACATGATTGAGATATATAAAATTATGCAGGGGATGGATAAAGTGATAGAGGGAAGCTCTTTTCCCTCTCACGCAATACTAGAACCAGGGGACATCCACTCAAATTGAGTGTTGGGAGAGTGAGAACAGACAAAAGAAAATATTTCTTTACCCAGCCTGTTGTTAGTCTGTGGAACTCCTTGTCACAGGATTTGGTGATGGCATCTGGCCTAGATGCCTTTAAAAAGGGATTGGACAGATTTCTGGAGGAAAAGTCCATCGCAGGTTACAAGCCATGACGGGGATGTATAATCTCCAGGCTTAAGAGGAAGGTACCTCCAAATGCCAGATGCAGGGGAGGGGTATGAGGAGACAGGTATCTAGTTGTCTTCTGTGCTCCCAAAGGCATCTGGTGGGGCCACTGTGAGATACAGGAAGCTAGACTAGATGGGCCCTTGGCCTGATCCAGCAGGGCTCTTCTTATGTTCTTACGTAAGCTACAGATAGCATGTGAGGTTGCAAATAAAACTGCAACCGTCTACTTGTCTGGAATCGAGTTCCATTGATCTCACCTCTGAAGAGATATGTACAGGATTGCAAATTGCAGAACTGAGATTCTGGATAGATTGAGAGCAATACATTTTATTGTAGCAGTAAAGCTAAGAAGGCACAGTTACTTTCCTATACTCTTGTTGAATTCAGAGGCTTGAACCAATCAAGATGGAAAATATGATTATCCCTCCTCCAAACCCATTTCTGAAATCAGTTCTGCAGCCACTCCCAGCTGCATTTCCTTTAAAAATATCAAAACAAAGACGTATCTTGTGAAAACAGATTAAAGTCAATGCATCAGGTGGCACAAACCTTGGTGATCCTAAGGGGGCAAAGGGAGCCGATTTGTTATCTGTTTTCTTTAAGGAAGCACTTTTTGCATATTGAAAAACAATACGGTCACCATCTTTAAATACCTGAAAGAATGTCACATGGAAGGTGAAGTACACCTGTTTTCAAATTAATAGGTTCAAATGATAAGAAAGGATATTTCAACTGAACACAAGGAGAACTTTCTGATGGTCAAAGCTGTTAGCAGCAGAATACAATCAAGTAGCTCAGAAGGTGGTAGAGTCTCCTTCATACGTGGTGATCATTTTCCAGGGATGCTTCAGCTGTAGGTCTCCTTCAGCAACAAGGGTTTGGAACCTAAAGCCCTCAAAGTTCCCTCCAGATCTTCAATTTTATGATTTTGTGTTTTTAAATGTAATTTGACCGAGTGAAGTGGAACCAATGAGATGGGGCCTCCTGTTCCAGCCCAGTGACCTGCCTCTGATTTAATTACTGTTGCAAAATTGGAGGGAAATTTTTAACTGAAAAACATAATTAAAAATGAATGTATCCAGCAGCCTTATTTATCTGATGTGGTAAAACCTGTCTTGCCCAAAAGGAAATATTGTTACATTTGTAAAGACTGAAAAATGTATTACACTTAATAGGCTCTGAATGCAGCACATTACCCTCTGCTAAGGAACGGGGAAATGCCTATGGCAGCATATGTATTCCCTTAATATATAATCCCATTTGGTACTCTGTTTAATGTTCATATTTTATAAACAGGAAGAATATTAAAATATGCATTTGTCTAAATATGTTTACACAAAAGCTCGGTTTATTGCATAATGCAGGAGGCACAAAGAGAAATTATGCCCTCAAAACAAATAGGTCATGCTTCCAAAAAAATTCTAGAAACAATTCCCAACTACTGAACTGTGCAACTACGAGCATGACTAGACGGGGGAGGTTGGAGGAATTTGGCTTGTACTTAAAAGACTCTTCAGTCTGCGATCCTATTCTATCTAGCGCTTGGGTGATCCTTCCATTCACATGGGAGATGTTTCTTCTCATGTGAGAAGGATCCAGATAGCACTTCAGAGAACTCCAGTTTCTCCCCCTTTTAAATATTGATGCTCCATTCCCTACCCCTTTCTCTGACTTTTGTTGCTTGCAGGCCTCAGTAACTCCCCCCCCTTTTTCTATTTTTTGTTAATTTCCCTCCTAACGAGTCAGAACTACATTTATTTATTTGTTTGTTTGTTTGTTTGTTTATATCCCGCCCATCTAGACCAAAGTCTACTCTGGGTGGCTAACAACATACAAGAATAATAAAATAAAATAAACAACAACATTTAAACCATACATCAGATGCAAATACAAGTACGGAAGGGCGCCTCCAATGTATCAGAATTGTGCTGCATCTGTTAAGGATTGTTTTTTTTTTTTAAGGTTAGAGAAGATGAAAGGAGGGAGTTTCTCTGTCCCCATTTTTAATGTCACAACCCACTGCATACATCAAAGGGTTGTCACCACAGTGAACAATGCCCATTTGGGAGCAGATTAACCAATCACATGGACTTGCACCAAATAAACTAAAGCCCCAGCACTGTTCTAGAAAGGAGTGGGACAGCTTGAAAAAAGAATGGGATGGATAGTTATTACCTAAAACACATGTGAAAAATAAGGTAGACCAAAAGCAAACCCAATAGCTGGAAACCGAGCCTTATGAGGAAAGGCTGAAAGAACTGGGCAAGTTTAGCCTTGAGAAAATAAGACTGAGGGGAGATATGATAGCACTTTTCAAATATTTGAAAGGCTGTCATACAGAGGAGGGCCAGGATCTGTTCTCGATCATCCCAGAGTGCAGGACATTTAATAGTGGACTCATGTTAAAGGAAGCCAGATTTTGGTTGAATATCAGGAAAAACTTCCTATTTATTATTATTATTTATTTTATTTATTCGGCTTTTACCCCACCCATCGAGATTCAAACGAATTTACTCTGGGCGGCTAAATGTTAGAGCAGTACGACAGTGGAACCAGTTACCTCGGGAGTTGGTGAGTGCTCCAATACTGGAGGCATTCAAGAAAAACTTAAATAATCACCTGGCAGATATGCTTTGATTGTATTCCTGCATTGAGCAGGGGGTTGGACTTTATGGCCTTGTAGGCCCCTTCTAACTTCACTTTTCTATGATTCTATGATTCTGTGATAGCAAGCTGTATGCCCATCTGATCACCCTCAAAGTAGTGATGTGAAAAGTACTCACAACTTTGTTTTGGTGGAGAGTCTCAAAGTCTTGCCACATTCCGAAGCCCTGCTAAGAACCTCCCTCTGCATCAGTAAGATTTCCCGGCTTTCTGTGAAAAGCAAACCCCTCCCCCATTTCCTTTTAAATTTTTTACCTGCTATTCAGCATTGGAAACTGCCAAATTCTGCACAGGTTCATGGCTTTTTCAGTGAATCCTGCACAGGAAAGATTACTATTGCATGCAGGAACTGTAACAGTCTTGGACAGGCTGGTGTTTCTTCTGCTCTTTCCAGGTCAATCCCATATGGGAGAGATGCCATTCTGTGCAGGAACCATAAGAATCCTATGTAGTTTCTAATTTCTTCTGGGGAAAAATGACCACAAAACTTTTAAGAAATCCCATGAGACTTCTTGCAGGGGGGCGAGGAGAAATCACACTGAAGAAAAGGCTGGTATTTCCCCCCCCCCTTTCTCTCCAAGAGTAAAAGGCTATGAAATTTACACCTCTAAGGAAGGAGGAGATGGCTACAAATGCTTATGCATAATATCATGTACATTCTGAGGACATTCCAGTTGTTAGGTCCAACTAGAGCAGGCATGCTGAATTATGAGCCATGCAACATATATGTGAAACCTATTGATTTAAGTAGGCCTGCTTTAGTTGGACTTAGCTAACCTTAGAAATATTTAACAATGTGATAGTAAGGTAGGAGGCATGATGAAGCAAAGTAACAAGCATAATGACAACCTTCTTTATGGGCACCAGTGAAAGAAACATTGTTTTCCAAATCTATTATGCCAAAATAATCTCTTTTGGAATAATAATTATGACTATCAACTTGTTTCAAGATACTGATGTTACCCAATAAAGCCTGTCATGGTTTAGAATCAAGCTATCTGAAGGCTTGAATGTTCTCATACGTTTTTGCTTCTTCTTTAATATCTTTATCAGGAGGCTTTAACTTCTACTCCTGCTTTCTGACATTCAGATGGAAGCAACTTGAAACAGGGCCTTGTTGGTGGTGGCACCTTGGTATTCAACTGGCAGCTCTACATTCACCACTGTGCATCAAAAGCAGCCATTGTTGTTTGTTTCTGATTTTAAGGTTGTTTGACAGTAAATTATGTTTCTTAAATTCATCTGATATTTTGCCTCCTTCTGTTGTTAGCCTTCTTCAACACTTTTCAACTGAAAAGTGGGATTTGAAAAGTATTCTCAGTTAGAAATATGAATGTATGGCTTCTCAGGCATGGGTGTATTTAGCTCAGTACTGTGCACATTTCCTGGCTGAAGCTCATGAAGGAGACAGCCCTTGAGATATTTTTCAACTGGCAATGGCAGCGATTGAATCTGGGTCTTTGTGTATACAGTGCATGTAACACTTCTACTGATCTGTGGTTTCTTTCCACCAATTGTTCCTAATTGTCTCATGATGAGCGGAATCGATATTCTACAGCAGTACATTTCAATCTGTGCACTGGGAGACATGCAAGTAAAGATTCCTCAGTAAGGAAGTCAGTAATGGTAGCAAGCTGCCCTGAAAGATAACTTGCTTCCTTCTCTTAGTTATCTCTTACAATGTACAGCCCCAGGAAAATGTTGAACTTGTAGTTCAAACAAACTATTGAAATGGGCATGCAATCTATGGGTGTGTTTGCATGTGTGTGTATTGACAGAGAGAGAGAGTCAGACAGAGTTTTCTTTGATGTGTTGATGGTGCGCATGGAGGGGGGAGCAGAACTGTGCCTCCCCCCATACATACTGCCCACCTTAGTCCCAAGATCTATACTCTTTGTGAAACATCAGTAAATTTCAAGTAGTTGATATTTGGTTGCCTTCTTCAGTTCCATGTGTTTGATGCAAGCACCATACTGGCTTTACCAAACCATGAACTAGAATACCACATGGGTTGCTTGCTTATGTCAGTTTAGTTTAATATCAATAAATATTGTGAAAACATCAACGTAATTCAAGGTATTTCAAAGCATATTTGTCTCTTGACTTTTGCATCTTTTTATTGTCTTGCTAATTTTCTTCCAACACAACTTTGCTGCAAGTTGCTTAGGACATGAAACCAGATACAGCTTTGATGTCCGTCTCCTCAATATTGGAAACTCCTTCAGAAGGTCTTGGGACTGAAGGCTTTAAAGCATATTCATTCATTCATTCATTCATTCAATTTTTATGCCACTCATGTGGGAAATTGCTACTCTGGATGGTGTACAACAAAATAAAAAGAACATGTATGATAAAATCTACCATAAAAGACACTTGTTGTTTAGTCGTTAAGTCGTGTTTGACTCTTCGTGACCCCATGGACCAGAGCACGCCAGGCCCTCCTTTCTTCCACTGCCTCCCGGAGTTGGGTCAAATTCATGCTGGTAGCTTCAGTGACACTGTCCAACCATCTCGTCCTCTGACGTCCCCTTCTCCTCTTGCCTTCACACTTTCCCAACATCAGGGTCTTTTCCAGGGAGTCTTCTCTTCTCATCAGATGGCCAAAGTATTGGAGCCTCAGCTTCAGGATCTGTCCTTCCAGTGAGCAGTAAAAGACACTAACATACCATAATTACAGGTAACAAGATAGGCATGAAAAATAACAGTTTCCTTCATTCAGTGTTCTTCTTCTTCCTCTGTCCCATTAACTGGGGAGGACCTGTCCAAAAGCACACGTCTTGCTAAGAATGGTTAACAGTCCTGCACAACTCCCAGCTGGCAAGGGGGTACTTATGTGTCTGTCTGTACCTACATGATCCCTTAATTTCCGATGCCTTGGGTTTCTACCAGCAGACATATTTATTTATTTATTTGGCTTTTACCCCACCCACTTTAGGCCACTAAGGGTGTGATCAGAGAGTTGCCAAGGTGGATGTCTGATTGCACCAGAAAGGTTCATTTCAACAGGAGTCATCTCCCTTAAAGTGACCCTTCCATCTGCTGGGAAATCACTCCAGCCTTCCCCCCTGCCCCAAGTAGAAGCACAACAGCTGGACCAAAAAAGCTCCGTCTTGGGCATGGATTGGGGTTGGACCTGAGCACATTTCTCTGTGTGTCACAAGGAAATAGATCACACACAAGTGGTCGAAACTGTGATGTGTTTTTCCCTCTGTGATCACACCCTAACTGATGTAATCAAAACATATTTAAAACAAGCTTAATAATAAAAACTGTTAAAATCATCACCCTAATTATTGCTACTGAAATTAGTAGAATATTCAACAGAACTTTAGATCGGCAGTTTGAAGAGATGTGCCTTTACATTCATTCTAAAAGCAGGTGGAATAGGAGCTCTGAGTGGATTTGAGTGCATTTCACAGCCTAGGGCAGGCAAAAGGCCTCTCCCATGTGTCCATCAAACACCTTTCTGCAGGTGATGGTTTTCTCATGATGGCCTCTTTTTGTGTCTGGAGAGGTTCATATTGAGACAAGGAGCCCCTGAGAGGAGGAGGCCCAAACCATGAGCTTGGCAAACTGCAGTTCTATTGGATTCTGGAGTGGCAGAATGTTTTTAAAAGCAGTAACCAAGCAGCCAAGATTATTATTTCAATATATCAGTCTTCCTCCCACTAAGAGGTCTGCATTTCATCCACTTAGGCGTTTGATCAAAATGCTTCTTTGTAAATGTTTATAACAGAGCAAAAGGAAAGCTTAATACACATCACAGTTTTCAAATGCATTATTAATTGACCATCAAGTTTTAAGCATCACATATCTTCCCTAGAAAATATTAAGGTTTAAATTTTTAAAACTGCAATTCTTCAATATTTCTACTACATTTTTCTTAAATCTTTCATGGTATAGTTCAATTTCTCATATAGTTTCATCTGAAGAAAAACTATGCAAATAAATATAAAGATATGTTCATAAAGAAAAGTTTTCTACTTTTTTCTCAGGTTCATGTAGCAAAGTTTCCATTAGAATTCTTAAAATAATTAAAAGATATGGGCCATTGAGAACAGCTTTAATTGCCTGTATCAGAGTGAAAACAAGGCAATTAAAGCTTATTATGTAAATATGGTACAGTTTTAGATTGCAGATGACAAAATCACAATTAAGTGGGATGGGGAATTGGAGTCTGTTTTGATTACCCAAATTAGTGGCCTTAAATTTCATGCTACCACATATAATGCAGGTATTGGCCGTTCTTTCAGTTTTCAGTATTCAGGTATTTAGATCTGTTAAATTACTGAGGGCAAATTTAATCTAAGCACCCAATCCTGCTTGCCATCATAGTATTATTGATTACCTGTCCAAGATTTTCACATAGAATATCACAACTGCTACATCCATATGTATAAGACTGCTGTGTGGTACTTCCATGGGATATGCACAATACACTGTAGATATAATTAAAGGAGATGACATGAGTAACTGACAGTTAGTCATTTCTGGCTGAAGTCAACAGTGAAACATCAATGATTTATAATAGTGCTGGTTATACTGTTGCCTGTGTTTCTCATTTCATGTTTTATTGAAATCTACATGTTTGTTTTGAAATCTACTACATGAACAAAGGGCAGTATAATATTGCCTCAAGACACCAATGTTTTTCCCAGACTTGCTCATCCCATCTGCTCGGGTAACATCTTCATTTGCACAGGCCATTAAATTCAGATGTTTCATTTGCTACTTTTTAAAGTTGTAATTCTATAGATCAGTGGTTTCTAACCTTGGGTCCCCAGATGTTCTTGGACTACAACTCCCAGAAGCCTTTGCCACTAGCTGTGTTGGCCAGGATTTCTAGGAGCTGTAGTCCAAGAACATATGGGGACCTAAGGCTGGGAACCCCTGCTATAGATCATGGATGGGCAACCTATAGCCTGTAAGTTGTAGGGTCTCTTGCCACACATGTTTTGTGGCACTCCATGGCATTGCCCTGACCTGGCAGCCACCACTACCTTCCATGCCGCTACAACAACCTTCTTCCCTTCCACAGCCCTGCAGCGCTCAAAGGAGGACTCTTGGCCAAATTTCATCACCATTACATCTGAATCTCATCAACCACTGCAGCAACAGTAAATCTAACAGTAGGGCAACCCTCAGTTGGTTCTGGAGAATCTAATAGATTGCAGAGTTTCCAGCTGCACGTTCCTACTGTGCATAAGTATCTGGGAGCATGCCTTATAAAGCCCAGTGAGATTTATTTCTGAATAGATCTTAATAGACTATGCTGCACACATGAAGTTAAATCCAGATGTTTGAAGTTAGACTGACAGATGCAGGATTACATGGCTCTCTCCTTCCTTCTCAAGCACCCTGGTAATGTTACCCAGTGGGTCAGGGAATCCCACTGAATGGAGTTAACTGTGGCGTGGAAAGGATGAGGGAGTCCCTGGAACTAGATATCCATGAAAGGAAAACCAGGAACCAACTGACTCTGCTTTACAGCTGCTTCTTTTAATTATTGTTTTTGTGCTCTCATCGTATAAACAATAAATCATTTTTATTAGGAGGCCTTGAAATGGTTTCAGAAAGGTGGGTAACAGCTTCATTAAACAAATAAATCTATATCAAGTCCACTCTTAACACTATGTCGTGCTTTACTATGGGCTTAATTGTTCTGGCGAAATGATCAGAGGTTTTTGCAGGAAAAAGGTTCTGAACACCTGAATGCAGTTAGTGGGCCTTGCTTTGCTTTCCTCACTCCCATACTTTCTCATATGTTAGACTTCAGCTTGTCTTAGTTACTATTTATTTTATTATTTTAGTTTTCATATCTTTTACCCAGATAGTATATAAAAATAGCCAAACTAATAAATGGGGCAACAAGAATCTGTGGGAGTTATAAAGAATGTGATATTTTTCTAAAGGTCAGAATGTCTCCGAGCATCTGCAGAATAACATGTGCCCAGCGCTGAGCCATTATAGAGTACTTTTAGCATTAAGAGACATGAGGCAGACTTGAGATCTGTCGCCTCTCGCTTGAGAAAAGAATCCAGTCTTTCCAGCAACAGAACGTTATGTTAAAACAAAAACAAAAACCATAACGTGAAGCAACAAAATAAACACAATGCATTTGAAAACCAGTGAATACCTCTTGAAAAATAAACTGTGTGCTTTGAACACTCTGGTATATTGTAAGATAAAATGAAAAAGATGCAGCAGCTTTAAGGACTGAATATGCTAACAGCATATCCAGAGGCTGAGTCCTAAGTACTTTTTTCTTTCTCTTTTTAAAAATGTTTGAGTTCTGTGCAGCCAAGTCTTCTGTGCAGGAGAAGGCCAAGTTTTGTGGAAGTGCAAAATCTTCAGTGGAAAAATGGGAAATAACAATTGCCAAAGCAAAGCAATGAAAACTGAGCATCCTCAATGGCCACAGAAAAATGAAAGATACTGTGGAGAGGCGGGGAGACTTTCTGACTGGAAATTGGAATACCCTACAACACTTCATTGCAGGTCCCATTTCTTTTTTAGCACAGATTGTGAAAACTAGACACTGAGAACATGGATATGAGGGGGAGCCTTGGGTTAAGTAGTTTGGGGCCATTTTTAAAATACATTAGTTATTTTCAACCATTTTAAATCCATCTGTAACTTGTAGTACTATCACCAGCCACCAGGCAACAGACCAATCACTTTCAAAGTGACTGTAACTACAGTACCATATTGCATCACTAGGTGACAGTCTTCCCAACGTAGCTTTTATTCAGCATAATGTATGTATGTTATATTGTTTTGTTTTTTTAAAAAAGAGGATTCCATGAGAACACAGCTTACCAAAAAAGCAACGGCCAAAAACAGGGTTTAGAATAACTGAGACCACAAAGTAGCACATATGAGACAGGACAGTAGCAAAACTGATGCAGGAAATGACTGCACCAAAAATAGAAGCTGAGTTTGAGAGCAGAAACAAAGAAAAAAGATAGCAAACAGAGTAGCAATCTTGGAACTGCAGAGATGGAAGGGACCTTGTGGGTCATCGAGTACAGCCAACTCCCAACCTCTGACTCCGAAGCCAGATACCTAAACCATAATAATAATGGGAGCCAGGAACTACCTGGGACAAAGAGAGAAAAATCGCATTATCTTCCAATCCAACCTTGGATTGTAATTTTCACCTATTACTTACAATGTCAACTCTTTGCACCCACTGCTATACAATGAGATACAAAACAGAACCTCCAGGGAGAGGTTGCAATGTTGGAAAGATTTAGCTGCCCCAAACAAATGGTTATGCCTCCTGAGGAAATCACGTCAGGAAGTATGCCTACAGGTCCTACAGTAGATGGCATCACTCTCACCAGAAAATGGGTCCAGCTTTGATGGCTCTGTAACATTGATCTGAAGCTTTTTGTACATCACAGTATTGTACTTCAGGGCTATTGCAATGCATGCAAAATGCAGTGTGACATTTTGCTAGTTGTGCAACACTGTCACTAAAGAGCTTAGACTCCTTACTGTAATAGTTTTGTGTCCAAGATGAAACATCATTTCATGCAATTTTATTTCCTTTAACTTCCAGATTACATATTAAGTAGCATTAAAGAGTAGATGTCCATTCTCATCTAAATCCCCACAATTCTCTAGCCTGGTGAAAGGTAGAATATCCTGGGATTCTCAGTGCAGAAAAAACCCTCCCTTCACCAAACAAACCTTATTCTAACTATTCCAATGATCTGTTGAAAGTACTGCGGAATAAATGGCTTTAGTGTGGCTGCCGTAATGTGTCATCCTCCAATTGCCTTAATCCTTTTTAAGGACCTCTGTAATACATCCTCATTTATGTGTGCATGATAGAAGTCCTTGAAAAGGACTGAGGCAATGGGAATATTAGGAATATCATCTGCCCAACGTTCTGGGTTATTCTGAGGGACCATTATTGTGAATGTCAGCTCTGGTTTACAGAAAAAAGAATAAAAACAAATGACTAATAAACTGAACTGCCAGGTGAAAACCGTCCCTTTAAAGCTGGCTTTTAATTTCTAAAGTTCACTGCAGAATTGTACTTTTTTTAAAATAGGAGGATGTGGCATATTTTTATTACCATGTTTTTAATTAGGATATTTTTCTAAATACGTTCTAAATGATTTTAACCAATGATCTTTATGCTGATGTTGATGTTGTTTTGGTTATTTGTGATTGTATATGTTGTACTTTTGATTTTGATTTTTGTATCACTGTTATGTTCGATATTTTTTAAAGTGTCGTGTTTTACTGTGTTGTAAACTGCCCAGAGTGGCCTTGCAGCCAGATGGGCGGCATAGAAGTCAAATAAATAAATTAATTAAATAAATCTTTTTAATACCCTGTTGGTTTAATCATGTATTGATGTTAATGTCTTAATTTATTGTGATTTTAAATATATACATTTTTTTAAAAATTGTTCTACACTGCCTTGTGTCCCTTTATCCTATGTTCCACATGGCGTTAAATTTTCCAGAACAAACTACAGTATTAAACATGTGCAACATAGCACACTGACCAAGTCTGGGTTATCAGTCATAAACCCCTGTATCTTATCACCAAATTCTTGGTCCACTCCACCCTACTATGTAGAATCCAGGCACAATAATGGCCTGAGATTGGTTTATAAGCCAGGATCAGAAGCCATGATTTCAAATTGGTTTGTTGGGATGAACTAGTCTTAAAGAATATGATAGGTCAACTACGGTTAACCTATCATATTCTAAGGTAGTAAGTGTCTGTAAATGGGAGCAAGATGAAGTCAAGAGCCAGTACATGTCAAACACCAGGAGAACTAGAGCGGAAGCTGATTACAAATGTTGCTTACAGCAGTCTGGGACTGACTATGTTGCTGTTTTCCTCACTGTGGTCTAGGACATCTCTTCTTCAACTGGCTACAATTAGATTTTACTACAGATTTCTGACTTTTAGAACACCCACACTACCTTCATTGTTTTCTCCGTCCTACCACTCAGAGTCACTGACATCTTCTAGAGCCAAGAGATTTTTCATTCATCAAGCTGCCATCATCATCTTACTCTTGTGCTTATGAGAGCAATTTTCCTTTGCCCTAGTCTCCCCTGATGAGGTAGGCCTTCCTTGTCTTCATCTTCTGAAAGCATGTCCCAGTTCAGAGCAAACCACAAACAATAAACTGGCTAGTTGAAACTGGAACCACATGCTTCCAATTTTTTTACAGGTGGAAGAGAGAAAAACAGAGGAAAAGCCACAACATTACACAATGGGTTAATATTACATTCAAATGCATTTGGTCTATACAGATATATATTAGAGAAGTTTGCATGGCTTGAGTTTGTACCTTCCAGTTACAGCAGCATCCTGCATCCCAGTCCATAAGTATGACAGTTCAGCTTTACAGAGGGCTATGGTAAATTAGACCTATTTGTGTCATTAAAGACGGCTTTACAGAGAGCTACAGTAAATCAGACCTATTTGTGTTATTAAAGACTGTAGCATTCCTGAATTTATGACACTACATTTAATGATAAAGGAGAACTGAACTCACTGGCCTGTCCAAAGAAAGGCATTGAGGAAGACTGTGTTGTTTTTATTTCTGAGTACTTCCACTGCTGGGAAAAGATGGTTTCCATACTGTGGAGTTTCTCATAATTTATCAAACAATAGCATGCTTTGGAGAAGACTGTGAATGCTGACTCACCTTCTCTCTGCTACTTATATAACAGAAAACAATAAAAAAGCAGTTCTACACAGTAGTTTAGAGACTATTACCTACAGTTCTTCAAAGACATTGGGACAGCTGGTGAACCTACTTCAGCCTCCAGTGAAATCATAGAATGATTTAAAAATCAACTGTTTTACAAGGAGAACTGAGGAAACAGTAGCAGAATTTGTGATGAAATGAAGAGGTTTTCTCAAAATTATAGTTATGGTGCAACTCTGACATCTAAAACTACATAAAACAGGTTTTTACTTTGGCTGCAGATTTCAAATAGAACTACCTGATTCCATGACAAGTTAGCAGCATCCTCAATGCAGAGGCCAAGATGGAGTCTTGTTTTTGACGTTATGAAACTGGCTGCAATGCGCACATGAAAACTGATGTGACTGAAGGGGATTAAGATTGGACTATGCGGGTTGCCCAAACTGTTTTTTCAGCAGAGAATATGCAATAGTTCCTTTCCTTGTGTGCTCCTGGCATGTCATTTGTGTATCATTCAAAGTACAAAGCAAGAAGTACAGAAAGCAGCCAATTGAGCACATCTTATGATAGTCTTCATAAGGCAAGTGACACAAAATGAGAAAAATGATTATCATTGATGGCTTATTTCTAAGAAATAAAATCAGTCCAGTGTTTTTCTGGTTCCACTACACAGTTCCACTATTGACATCTTTCAGCAAAACCTTGAACAATCACAATAGGATCAATGTAGAGTAAAATCTGTTGAGAAGGCAATTGGAAGGTTCATCAATACCAGAGTAAGTCTACAAGCAATTCCTAAAGAAGTGCTATCAGCACCCATCTATTAGCAGTTAATCTAATATGTAGGCAAAACTCATCCTAATTGGTTGAATGCCTGTTAAAATTCTATATTGAAAAAATAAATCACCAAAAGATATAATGACCAAATAGTTAGCCATCTATCAGGCAAGAAAAATAACATGAATTATTTAGAACTGAAATTATTCTTTAGAAGAGGTGAATAACTTAAATCAAATTTGAAAGCTAGTGGAAAGGAAAGAAAACCAAGGCAACAGTATGTTAAGAGCAGAAGCAAATCTAACTTCAGTGGTCGAAGAAGAAGAAGAAGAAGAAGAAGAAGAAGAAGAAGAAGAAGAAGATCTGGAACTGCCTATAACGTTGTGTGAAATTTCTTGATATTGTTCACAAAGCCCCAATGACTACGGGGACCACTGAAGTGTGTTTTATCCACAAGTGAGATGTTCAGATTGCCAGATCATTGTCGTTGTCAGTGGTGGTAGTTCAGGTAACAGACTACAGAGTCAGAGGTTGGGAGTTCTATTCCCTACTGTGCCTCCTGTAAGTAGAGCCAACCTGTGTGGCCCTGGGCAAGCTACGCAGGCACCCCTAGAAGAAGGGAATGGTTAACCACATCTGAGTATTCTGTACCTGGAAAACCCTGAAAAGGGTTGCCATAAGTCAGAATTGACTAAATAGCATATGATTATGATTAAAATTAGAGTTTGCTTACACCTGTGGAAACCTATTTTATTTTCTGTGTACAACCTAGATATATCTGACATGTTGTGGGCAGGTTGCATCACCAGTAACGGCTCTGTTAATCTTTATATCTCACATAGGGGTAAATAAAGGTTTTTCCATTCTTTTTTAAGTGCCCCCTCGAATTGATCCCAAACCTCTAATATGTTGCTTAAAGCTTTTCTTGTTTTTTAACTAGTCTTGTAGTCAACACTTTATACCTTACTTTTTTCAACTCAGTTTTATCACTCACTGAATCCCGCCAGTTTGTACAGTCCGAGCACTTTATCTAGATTAGATTAGATTAGGCATCCTTCAGTCTCAAGAGACTATGGTAACGTGCTCTGTATGGAGGACTTGGAACAGCGTCTAGTGTGGCTGAGAAGGCCAATTTGAGAGTGACAATCCCTTCCACACTGAAGGCAAATACAATCTGTCCCCTGTCCAGCTCCCTGATTTTGCTGCTTTTGAGACTGCCTCTTTGCCTCGGCCTGCTGGACAAGGGTCTCTTCAAATGGGAGAGGCCATGATGCACCACCTGCCTCCAGGTTGAACGCTCAGATGTCAAGGTTTCCCATCTGTTGAGGTCCATTCCTAAGGCCTTCAGATCCCGCTTGCAGATATCCTTGTATTGCAGCTGTGATCTCCCTCTGGGGCGATTTCCCTGCACTAATTCTCCATACAGGAGATCTTTTGGAATCTGACCATCAGCCATTCTCACGACATGCCCAAGCCAACGTAGACGTCGCTGTTTCAGTAATGTATACATGCTGAAAATTCCAGCTCGTTCTAGGACTACTCTATTTGGAACTTTGTCCTGCCAGGTGATACCAAAAATGCGTCGGAGACAACGCATATGGAACGTGTTCAGCTTCCTCTCCTGCCGTGCACAAAGGGTCCAGGACTCACTGCAGTACAGGAGTGTGCTCAGGACACAGGCTCTATAGACCTGGATCTTGGTATATGCCGTCAGCTTCTTATTGAGCCGTACTCTCTTTGTGAGTCTAGAGAACATGGTAGCTGCTTTGCCAATGCGTTTATCCAGCTCAGCATCTAGGGACAGAGTGTCAGAGATCATTGAGCCAAGGTACACAAAGTCATGAACAAACTCCAATTCTTGCGTGGAGATGGTAATAGAGGGAGGTGAGTCCACACCCTGGCCCATGACTTGTGTTTTTTCAGGCTGATTGTTAGTCCAAAGTCTTGGCGGGTCTTGCTAAAACGATTCATGAGTTGTTGGAGGTCTTCAGCAGAGTGGGCAACAATGGCTGCATCATCGGCGAAGAGGAAGTCCCGCATGCTTTTCAGTTGGACTTTGGTCTTTGCTCTCAATCTAGAGAGATTAAAGAGCTTTCCATCTGATCTAGTCCGGAGATAGACACCTTCTGCTGCAGTTCCAAAGGTGTGCTTCAGCATGACAGCAAAATAGATCCCAAACAGGTTTGGCGCGAAGACACAGCCCTGTTTCACTCCGCTTCGGATGTCAAAGGGATTTAATGTTGAGCCATCAAAAACTACAGTGCCCTTCATTTCCTCATGAAAGGACCTGATGATGTTAAAGAGTCGAGGTGGACATCCAATCTTTATCTAACCTTCTACCATATTCTAACCTTCTAACCAAACTTTATCTAACCTTCTACCATATTCTGCCTCATTTTTACCACAAACAAAGCTATCACCAGCCAAATCTCAAATATTCTGTATTCTCGAATGTATTATCAAAGGCTTAATATTCTGTTTTGGAGATAGAATAAAGATAGATTAAAAGAAAGCTCATTGAAACAGTCCCTTCCAAATGAGTGATGAAAGCCTATGGGTTTTTCAACCAGTGGGAAGTGCCAAAAATGAGCTATAGAACCGAGCTTCAAAAACACCTTGGCTTTAGACAGCAGAACTAACATTTGATCAGTTATGTAGGAGCATACATCCTTCCCTCACACTGCTTTTAAGTGATCCAAGAGGCACACACATCTTTTGGTGCAACAACATTTATTGCGTATCAATTAGTAGGTTCATCTAACTGGGAGATACCTCCCATTTCCCTCCATTTGGTCTAATTCATTTTTCATCTGGCATTGAGACCTGCCAGGATGGTGGGAGAGCAAAAGGTTTGGCTGTTGGCAACAGATTTATTTATTTTTATATTTTATAATCTCCAGAGTGTTTGCTTAATCCTGTGAAAACCTGTAGCCTATTCTGTTTGTTGTCTTTATATCTTTTAGTCTCTCTACAAAGCTGAGATATAGCAGGCGAACCCATTTTGAAAGGATCATTCTTGTAGATGTATATGAATCCCAAGATGTGTCTATGGTCTAGAAATAACAAATTATTTTGCAAGTGGCTTTCTAAACCAATTTTCTCTGTTAGCTAGCAGAGCAGGAAAGAACAGAGAAGTACCAGCTTAATGATAATTTCTTTTCAAAGAACCTGATAGAAAACACAAAAGAATTTAGACCATCTCAGAGACCTGACCTCCGAAACCCAATTCAATATAGCCATTATGCTCCACACACACCAAATAAGTGTCTCAAATAAAGGTGGAATGAACCAACCCTACCTAGGTCTTCCTGTTTCTCAGACAGCAAATGACAGGAGGGGTTATATAAGAAAGGATTCATGCCTAGAGATCCTGGTATATATAGAAGTGATGATCATTTATGCATTTACTTACATATCTCACCAGTGTCCTCAGTACTTTAAATGCACGAAGATAGACACCCGCCTCCTCTGAGGAGCATAGAACTCTATTGGACTGAACAAGTTATTTGACCCAATCACCTACTCAGTGCAGGGTCTACAGTACAAGATGCAAATAAAGTAGGGATGGTCAGAGTGTGGACATCCAGATACTGATGGAGTAAAATCTTAAAATCCGTCACCATTCATTTATTCATTTTTATTATTTACACTTTCTCCCCATTAGGCTGGCTGGATAACAGTAGTTTAATTATCTAGCTGCAGAGCCAGAGGTTGGGAGTTCGATTCCTCATTGTTCTTCCCAGGAGACAAGTCAGCTTGTGTGGCTTTGGGCAAGCTGCACAATCCCAGTGCATCCCCAGAAGAAGGGAATGGTAAAGCACCTCTGTGTATTCTCCACCTAGAAAACAGTGGAAAAGGTCACCATAAGTCAGAATTGACTTGATGGCATGCAATTATTATTATTTTCTCCCCAAGAGGACCCAAGGCAGCTTAAAACAAGCAATATCAAAAGTCAAACAATAATTGATTACAATATTTAAAAAGCAATTAAGCCAGTATCATATTATAATCAATATATAGAAACAGTGTAAAACAATTATTTTTTTAAAAAAAGATATATAACCTAATTTTTAAAATTAAAAAAAAAAGACATACAACCCCATTTTTTTAAAGAGCACTCCTCTTAGGTAGACAGTAACTGAAGAAATGCCTGCTTGAAAAAAAATATCTTTGCCTGCCCATGGACAGACAGCAAAGGAGGCGGCAGCCTGATCTCCCATGGGAGGGACCTCTGCAGCTTGGGAGCAGCAGCTGTTGGCTATGCTGGTTATAGCTAATAAGAGTTGTAGTTCACCAGCATCTGGAGGGCTAGAAGTTGATCATCCCAAAATAAACCATTCCCAAAAGTTGATCATCTTGCGTCTCCTTAAATATTTTCACTGAACCAAAGCCAACCACGTGCTAAAGGCTGACTTATCATCAACAGTTCTAACAATCAATGCATTTGCTTTAACATATTAAAACTCTAACCCCCAACACAGAGACCATTTCCACCTCTTGGTTCTAGTTCTGCCACTCAAGCAATGAGCTTGCTCCATGGAAGGGATCTCAGCCAGGAGATGGTTGAGATGGCAAAGACACCGTGCACCTTCTCCATGGCTAAAGATCTGAGCCAAAGGCTTCACAGAAAATGTGAATTTTGAGCATGCAGGTGAAATAAGAAAAAAGAGATAGTATCATCATGGACTTGTTCCATCTCCAAGCAAAATGGGCATGTTTCTATTTTACAAAGGTTATAGTTTCCATCCTTCTCATTACATCTTCTGCTGAAAAAAAAGGTCACTTTGACTTCGTTTCTTGAGCAAAAAAGCCCCGATACAAGTCTGACAGCTATTGAGGGAGCCCCTAGCAGTTAAAACTGAACTGTGTATTTCGTATGATTCCAAACATGCACACCCATTTGGCTCTAATAGAATGCTCTGGGCAGGTATAAGAATGATCTTATTTTGCCCTACTTCTTCTGTGCTTACTTGATTTCTCTCTTGCTTAACCATCTTTCCCCCCCATTACTGCAACATAACTTTGAGAAATATCTCAGAGTTCATCATTAGCCAGGTATCCAATAAAGGAATACAAGTGCAATGAAATGAATGGGCTTTGATAGCAGGACTGACCACACTCTTTCCTTCCAGTGAGTTTTCAGACTCCTGCAGACTTTGTCTATACAGAAGACTGAACAGATGATGATACACCCCCTAAGAGAGAGAGAGAGAGCTGGAATCTACATGCACACTAGCTTCATTTTTGCGTCCTTGCTTCTTCCACTTTTATCTTTCCTTCATCCCTTTCCATGACTTGTTATTCCTGTCAAATGGGTTTTCTGCTGCTTTTCTTCACTCTGCAATGTGCACTTGACAACTTCATGTGAACTTTCACAGCAGAATATTCATGTGACTGTGGATAATAAGCCTTGCTCTCTAAAATACATGAAATGCTGACAATCCATGTCCAAGCTTTGGGAGATTCATTTGCAATATTTAACAAGTGCTGAGGCTTCTGTACCACACAGATGTAGATTTTTTTGCTCAAGAGCAGAAGTATGTGTTTTATTCATACAATGTGGGATGCCCATTCTAATGATAATTCTTTTCCCCCTTTGTTGCTTTCTTTTTCACATAACATACAATTCGACAGATTGTATGAATATATACAATGCAGCCTTCCACTAAATCAGAATATTAGTCTATCTTGCTAGATCTTCTCCACATTGGCTAACAAGAGCTCGCCAAGGTTTCTGAAAATTCCCAAGGTTTACCTGGACTTGTTGAAGTCTAAAAAGGGCGCTTTTTGTTTATTAATGCTTATTTTATTAATGCATTTATAAAGAGCCGTATAACAAAACATTTTCAAAACTGCAAAACAAGTATGAAAACCGCATGATCCATGACTAAAAACAGGAATAAAATTTGCTGTTTTTGTTAAATACCATTAAGTTGCCTCTGACTTAAGGTGACCCTATGAATGAGCCAACAAAATTTATTCTCAGCAGTCCTACCCAGATCTTGTAAATTTTGGCTTCCTTTAGGGAGTTAATCTATTCTGTATTTGGTAATCCTCTTTTCCTGCTGCCTTCCACCTTCCCCAGCATTATTGTCTTTCCTAGGTAATGTTACCTTCCTGTGATGTGCCTAAAGTAGAACACTCTTAGTTTCAGTATTTTTGCTTCCAGAGATAGTTCAAGCTTGATTTGATCTAGGACCCACTTGTTCATCTCTCTTGCAGTCCAGTATATGAATCAATTTTTAACTTGTCAGCTTTCTTTATTGTCCAGCTTTCATGTTAATATATAATTATCACAAATACAGTAATATGGATAATTTTGGTCTTGGTCTCTAGTGACATATCCTTACACTTGATGGTCTTTTCTAACTCTTTTATCATTGCCTTTCTGAGCCTCAATCTTCTTCTGATTATTTATACAAATTCTGTAACAATTTCAATGTCTTCATTGTTAATGTTAAACGTTCAACTTGTGTAGTTCTGTAGTCATGAGTTTTGTCTTCTTAATGTTCAACTGCTGTCCTGCTTTGGCACTTTCTTCTTTCACTTTCACTAAAAGTCATTTCAAGTCATTGCTGCTTTCTTCCAGTAAGATGGTGTCATCCCCATATCTTGAGTAGGCATAGTCTAAATGGGTGGAGTATAAATTAAATAAATAAATAAATATCTTACATTATGAATGCTTCTTCCACCAATTTTCACTCCTCCTTCACCTGAATGGCTTTCTGTGCAATATGCTCTGTGTACAGATTTGAACAAATAGGATATAAAGTTGTCAGGGAAGCGTGTATTTTGCCTATGGAAAATAATTCTGTTTCTCCTAATGGTAGCTTTTGTCCACAATACAGGTTAAGCATCAGGACAATTAAGTGCTGAGGCACATCCACTTCTTTCAGAACAACCATAGTTTCTCGTGAGCCACACAGTCAAAGGCTTTCCTGTATCTATAAAGCCTACATTGATCTTCTTCTGAAATTCTTTGGTGCACTCCAGTAGCCAGCAGATATTTGCAATATGATCTCGAGTGCCTCTTCGTTTTCAGAATCCAGCTTGAGCATCAGACATTTCTCACTCCATATAAGGTAAAAGCCATTGTTGCAAAACCTTGAGCATCATTTTGCTTGCATGGGAAATTAGAGCAATGGTTCTATCACTCCTTGGCATCTCCTTTCTTGGGGATTGGAATGTATATTGAGCATTGTCAGTCTCTGGGGCATTGTTTTTTTTCCCATATTTCTTGGCATAGTTTTGATAGGATCTTCACAGATTCAGTCTTTGTGGCTTGAAATAGTTCTATTGGTGTCCTATCTACCCCTGGTGATTTATTTCTTCCTAATGCTTTCTGAGTAGCCTTCATTTTGCTATCTAGAACTGCAGGTTCTTCATCATAAGATTTCTCTTGAAAGGAATCTGTCATCCTTTTATCACCTCTCTATAGGTTTTAGTATACTGTTTCCACTTTCTCTTTATTTTCTCCTGGTGAGATAGTGTTGGTCTTTCAGCATTCCTAATCACTTAAATTTCTCTTTGATTTCTTGGATCTTTTAGAAGAGATATTTTGTTTTTCCCCTTTTATTCTTCTCTGTTTCTCTGCATAGTATAAAAACAAGACTGTATCAGATTTTAAGGGCCTAGGAAAATGAAAAAAATCTAGGTTTGGCACCAAAATGAGTCTCTGCCATCAGAGCTCCCCAGGGAAAATCATTAACTGAGGAGGCATTGCTGAAAATATGCTTTCACAAGCAGTCACCTGTTGCACCTCACATGGGGAGGGCATCAGAAGGTCTCCAAAGGTCTCAAGGTAGAGGTTAGTACATGTGAGGGGAGATGTGATCCTTCAAGGATCCTTGTCCTTGAAGTTCAAAAGCAGCATTATGAGTTAGGCTGCAAAATGGGCTAGAAGCCTGTAGAGGTTATGAAAATGGGCATAATAGATTTGAATACCTGGTACATATTCTATTGCTCAGCTGCAGCTCTTTACATACCTGGCTTGGATTCTGCACAACTGCATTTCTACTAACCATAAACAGATGCACAAGTCTGCTTATTATGTCTAGTATGTACATAGCATTGTTTCAGTTTTATCTCTGTCCCCATTAATCATACATGTATTTCCAAAATTGGTCTTTATGCAGTAGCATATATCTGCATTCTAAAGATTCTGCTTTGATATTCAGACTTCCTCAAAGAGCTATCTATATAACACTGCTTGAATTAGAGGAAAGGGAGTATTTTTTTTAAAAAAAAGTCAAAGATCAAGCTGAGGGAACTTTGTAAGAGACTGAAGTTGAAAAGAGCTCCTGCATTTAAAATAGGTAATCCACATCAGTGGAAACAAAAGTTTGAACTCTTATATCCCAAAAGGTATTATTCCTTTTCGGAAAAAGAACTCATATATTGAGGGGTAGCTTTCTTGCCACATGAATAAAATGTTATTTCATCTACAGTTATTCTTCATTGTAGTTAGCGCTACAGTTTGGCAGAGGGGCAAGTAGCCCATGTTTCCAATTTACTCGTTCAGTTCTTGAAGGCAGGGGTTTATCTTGGTATCTCTCAGAGCTGATCTGCATCTTCTATATACCCTCTTCCCCAAATGCTGCCTTTCTGGAATGGTGCGGTTGATATCCAGACACACAAAGGGGGACACGTTGAAATATATATGAAAGGAAACCAAAGAAAAATATACACAACCGTATATTTGCACTTGAATGAAAAAAACAAATAAAAAGAAAGAAAAATTTAAAAAAATCTTTCCTAGTCATGTTCAGTTTTATCAGGAGTCACCAACTGTGACTCAATGACTGAAATCCTGTTGCTTAGTATAAGAAAATTTGTAATTTTCAGTCTGTTCCTCTCGGTAGAGGGGGGCTGTGCACATGCACCAAGCCAGAGTACACATGCTTCCAAAAATCCTCGTGAGGACTCTTTATTTCCCAGTGAAGAATGAAAGTTACAAATTTTCTTACTCTAAGCAACAGGATTTCAGGCAGAGAGTAGAAACTGAGCTGGCCATGATTTAAAAATTGGGAAACCTCCACCCTGTAGGCCAGATTTCTCCTGCAAAGATTCTCCAACTGTCCTCAAGCTTGTTCTACATTTATCTCTAATCAATGATAAATGTAACTTGCAGCGAACTGAGCTGTAAACTGCAGGCAGGAAAGCTGTTGCATTAGAACTCACTCATAGAATTAAGGCTGGCCATACCACTTGGTATTGCCCCCCTACACTGCCTCTGTCCTATTCTCTTAGCAGCACCTACTTCAGGAATGTAGCTCCCAGAAGGGAGGGATTTTGATAATCAACCCACCACACCACTGCTTAACACCTCTCTCTGCCTGAGCTGTTGGAGTGTCTCTGAAGTACCACTGGAATCGCCATGGCATTTGGTTATGTAGGACTTCAATATACTTCAATATTCTATGGCAATCCTCTTTAACTGGCACAGTAAGTTGTATCTCTCTACTCTCTTCCATGCTGGTTGGGTGAGTAATCATCAATGGGTAGGGAAGTCTGTAACGATTCCATTGTCATGGACATGTATGTGTGTATATATTTTAATGTGCAGGTTGGTCCCTTGTTTGCTAATCAAACACAAATATGAAATGTGTGGCAATGTTTCACAAATGAGAAGTGTAAAACGTTTAAGATACACTATGAATATGTGACTTCCATGTCAATGGAAGTTATAGATAGTTCCTGCTTGTCCTGTGTTGATGGATAAGTTTCAGCTTTTTTGCAGCCTGATGATGTGGACAGGACCCTTGGAGAGGTGATGCCTACCACTTGTCTGCTAGACCCTTGCCCATCCTGGCTTATAAAAGCTGCCAGAGAGGGACTGGCCAAGTGGGTCCAAGGGGTAGTGAATGCCTCCTTGCAGCTGGGTAGGATCCCAGCTTGCTTAAAGGAGGCAGTAGTAAAATCATTACTGAAAAAAATCTCCTTGGACCCCACAGTACTGGATAATTACCGGCCAGTCTCTAATAACTCATTCTTGGGCAAGGTGCTGGAGCAGGTTGTGGTTTCTCAGCTCCAGGGATTCCTGGATGAGAATGATTATCTAGATCCGCTGGATGGGGGTTACACTCCCTCTGAAAACACAGGAACACAGCTTGAGGGTATTCCTGGATTCATCTCTGAGCCTGGATACCCAGGTTTAAGTGGTAGCCAGGAGTGCCTTTGCACAGGTAAAACTAGTGCACCAGCTGCACCTGTTTGAGGGCTGATCTGGCCACGGTAACACATGCTCTAGTTACATCTCAGGTGGATTATTGCAACACGCTCTACATGAGGCTACCTTTGGAAAGCGTTTGGAAACTTCGAAGGGTCCAAATGCCTCAGCCAGATTGTTAATTGGGGTTGGTAACAGGGAACATATCACTCCCCTGTAACAACAGCTCCAGTGGCTGCTGATTAGTTACCAGGCAGAATTCAAAGTGTTGTTTTGACTGTGTTTTAATATTGATCTTAGTTACCAATTTAATATAATACTTGTTTAATTCTTTTAAAATACTTGTATATTTACTGTATTTAGCTTTTAAATACTGTTTTAATGATGTAAGCCGCCTTGAGTCTTTTGGGGGAGAAAGACGGGATAGAAATATTTTAAATAAAAATAAAATAAAATAATGTAAAATAACATAAAACAACATAAAATAAGATAAATAGATTTGCTTGCTAATATTCTGTCTTTCCTGTCCTAGGACTTATTCCTCACTTTGCTTTTTTAAGTTCATTGCATGCTGACTTAATGCCTCACTCAACTGATCTTTTCCTTAATGAGAGCACAAGTGCATCACAGCGAAGAGATCAAAGTCATACAATTGCACTGTCTTATCACTATTGAAACATTACAGAAGTAATCAGTGACACTCCCAGAAGAGAATGCTTCAGCCCACAAGGTCACACTGTATCCTGTTAGCATAAAAGCTGAACTACACATGACATTTATTATATATTTTGTCAATGATGGCAGGACTGTTCTGTCATAAATGCCCGGTATTGGAGGTCCATGTCACATTGGGACTCTGGTTAGGGGCAGGTAAAGGAACATTTCAATCCTTTACGACCCAAATCCTGTTAGTTAGCCCTGTCAGTGTAACACAACTAGCATAACCTTTGAAGGGAAAGTGTCTGAAGTTAAATTACCACAGATGTTATCTATTGAGTATTGAGTCATGTGACTTGGCAAGTAGAAAATAAGTCTGTGGTGATTTCTTAACTTGGGGCAATTTCCCTCCAAAAGTAATGACATTAGTGTTAAGACCAGCATAACATGCCAATGAGGTTTTGGCCTGTAACTCCTGCAGTCCTGATTCGGATCATTGCCTCCCAGCACCTGCTATTTGCAGAGAGACCCAAACTACCATTGTTATCTTTATAAAGATGTGATAGCAGCTTTATCTTAAAAACATATATATGGGTATGTGATTTGAAGATCTCCTGAAAAAGATTGTGTTCAGACCTGGGTTTGTTGCCATTTGGAGGCTTCTTGGCTACATAACCAGCTGCTGTTGTGCCCAGAAGCAAAGTCAGATGCAGGCCCCACTGGGACTGTTGGTTATCTGGCAACCAAGGAACTGGGCCATCAGCACATCTGGCTGAAGTGGCATAAAACAAGACACTCCTGAAAAGGACAGAGGCTTATGGCAAGAGCTTGAGGAATGCAGAAAGTGTGGGGCAGCCTTAGAAGTGGGCAAGGACCTCCATGACTCCTGTTCTAGACAAAAAAAAAAAAAAAAAGAAACCACACAAAAACAAAAAAGCCCAAACCACTGGCTTGGGAGCCTTGCAATGTCTGAAACATTTGTGAGTTGCTGTGTATCTGTGTTGTCTCCCCCTGCTCACAGACCAAAATAAATTTCATGTTTTAGGAATGGGCAATGTGATGTGGTGGTGGGTGAGCAATCGCCAAGTAATTAGTAAACCTCTTTTTTTGAAGTTTTGGATGGAAAATTCCAACCATGCTGCAAAGGAAGGTGCTTGAGACCACACACCCCAGCTGACTCTACAACCTAAGTCTGAACTCACCTCCCACAAGCAGACTGAGCACGGACATCCGCCATGAATTTTTGAGACTATTATCTACAATATTTCTGCACTATCTATGAAGGCATGGTGGCCAGCCTGAAGAAGTGGGATTTTCTCCATGAAAGCTTGCAATTTTTTTATTTTTTAGTGGTTCAATAAAGATATCATCATGTTCTTGCAATTGCATAATCCTAAGAACCAGATGGCTTTTTGCTTAAATCTTGGGTTAGATTGTCTATAGATCTAATGGAGGTAATTAAATCAGGCATGTTTATGTCATCAGAGGAATCCTCTTGTGCACAAGCAAATCTTTCCTTAAGAACTTTCTACACTTAGGTCTTTCTTTGCAACAACATAATGAAGGCAAGTTTCATCTCCTTCACTCTCTGCAGAGCTAAGTATCTTCACCATGAAGTGGAATTAAGACATGAATAATTATGACAATAAACGTTAAGTTTTAAACCAGTAAAGCCTTTTCTCCCTGACACTCCATAAAATATGAATGAATGTGATTTAAATTAGAAAATCATCCACTGTGTAATAGAGGAACAAAATAGACTTATATATGGGAAGCAAATGAGCTGGAAATGAAAAAGCAAGACCATTGGGAATAGAACACTGTTTTTCACATTCTACATCCCAAAAAGTCCAGGATCTGAGTTTTTCCTCTAGGATTAGAAATATATGGATTTATAGTATTATCTTGCCTCTATATGTAAAAATAAGTTCCAATGCATTCAATAAGTCCCAAATAAATGTACATAGAATTGCAGCCTTAAACACATGAGCATACTATCAGGCTTTAAAATACAGATATGCCACAGATGATAGCCTATCTTTATATCTATATTATACATGTACACCAGTCCCCCAATTCAGTCGTTGTCTGAATAAGGTGGTCCCAATGTGTCTGCTTTGCCATATGCCCTTTTGGAAATAGTCCTGCTTGATTGGTGTCCGTGTCCATACCAGTATTTGTGTCACTGAATTTCCAGGAAAAAGATATTCCTGCAAATGGGTGAACACAAATGGCTGTAACTTGAAAAGGGGACATATTCAGAGCAGCCAGTGCCCATGAACAGGAGCAAGAGAAAGTCCACAGTCAGTCCAGGTCAACCCCTGAGTAGTCATAGCTGCGTTTTAAAGAATGTATGAAAACAGAGTCAGAACCAAGAACTGGTAAAAGTTGTGAAATGTGTACATACTGCTCCAATAAGGTCAAAAGAGAGCAACAGAAGCAAATGGTCAGTGGCTCAAATTGATTGTCATGTTTCAGATCAATACAATGCAAGGAGGGCTAGAGACGAATGTAATGGGATTGTGGATATTACTTCCAGCAGTCTGGGTTTGATTAGGATGATTGTATTTATTGGCACCTCCCTTCTTCAGCTGGCTCCACTTATTTATCTACTGCAGGTGGCTGGCCTTAAGAATATCTATATGACCTCCATTGCTTTCTCTGTTCTAAACCCCAGAGGTGCTGGTACTCTCTAGGGCTGGGACGTCCTTCATCCATCAAGCTGCTATCATTTCCTGGAGGGATTGGATCCACCCTGGCAGAACTGGCATTGCTTCAATCTCTTGTGTGTCTGAGAGAAGGCTGACCGCTGGGGCTTCAAATTCTTCCTTGGTCCTGCTTTCCTTCTGCTAAGGCAGGTCAGTACCCACAAATAGCCCTGGTTGTGGCTTTCAGGTGAATATGCTGCATAGCCTTTTATAAATCAGACATCATTTACCACGAATAGCATATAAATCACTGTGAAACTCATATAGATTGAAATCCATATTCACATAGCATGTTCCCTAGAGCTATGACCGTCTTCCCAACAAAAATCATATTTGCTGCTGAATTTCCTGCCATTTCCACTCTTATATATATATATGACAATGCACCATGCATTCCAATACTTGACATCATGGGTGATGCTCAGCCATGCACATTAACTGTACTACTGGTGGTGGTGCTACTGCTACTATACTACTACTGTTACAATCACCAGCAAGCCATGGGACTTGGTACAGGATGCTGCATTCACAAGCTTCTGCTGTTTGCCCTACCTAAGTAATCTTCATTCTTTGCCCTTAGCACAACGATTTGAGATAGGTGAATGATCTGAGCAAAGAAGCCAGCAGTATGAGCAAAGGTAGCCACAGCTATGGGAGGTGGATGAAGTTTATGTCTTTGAGCTTTGGGGAAAGATTGCATCTTCCAAATTAATGGGTAGATCAGACATTGGCACTTCTACTGAATTCCACAAGAGAATGGTCAAAGGTATATGAACTAAATAAAGACTGTTCAGGTGAACTCTACTCAACAGACCTAATTCCTCCCCTTGATTCTCCTAAAGTCTCTGTGTCTTGGATTTCATATCTGTGGGATCATCTTATTAAATACACACAAAACAGCATCTTCCCTAATTTTATTAAACCTCCGAGGTAGTATCGGTATAAATGTCTGTCTACTGGTGCATCTGAAGAGGTGGGCAAAACTCCACAAACGTATATACCAAATAAAACTTGTTAGTCTTTGAAGGGCCACAAAACATTGCTATCTTCAAGGTATTAAAATGTTTAATCACCTCTTTATTAATGAGTCAATGAATGAGTCAACAAGAAGAATTGGTTCAGATTATTCTTTATCTATAATTGTGCTTTCAGCTGTATGTATTAATTTTTCAAGATAGCCAGTACTGAAGTTGAACAAAACACCTTTATCTTTTGAGGAGATCTATAGCTGATCATTCATTTGCACTCAGGTTGTAAACTGAAGTCTCAGGAAGTCAGCAGCAAACTTGATATTGAAGCACAGTGCTTCCAACACGAATGAGAATTAAACCTGTGTACATTTGAAAAAATGACAGCCACACAGATACATTGTCCAGACATATATTTCTAACCCCTGAACAGTTTTTCTGAGATACGTTCCATTTATTCACATGTAGCTCCTCTAATTCCAATTTATTATGCTAAAAGAAGTCATAAAGTAGGCCCATTTGACTCAGTTGAACTTACAGACTCACCAAATCCCCATTGACTGAGGGGCCTACTTTACAGTGAATTTTGGCCAATCTCACTGTATTTTTAATTTTTTTAAATAAAGCCCATCTAATTTATGGGGTTGGGCATATTTAAAACAGAACTGCATCTAGACCATTCTCTCCCATTTCTTATGCTCATTTAATTTTGTCTTCTTATATCTTCTCTACTCTTTCCATTGGCCTTATAAATTAATTCATCTCAGAGTCCCATACCTTTGCTTTGATGCACCTGTCAAAACCATTTTCTTCCTGTGGGTGTCATCATGCAAATGTGAATAAATTTCAGTGTAACTAATGCATGGGGGCACTCCCTGGATGGCTCCACTCCCATTTCCTGCATTACTGCTTATTAGGTGAGCACTGACAGTGTTTTCAGCCTGACATGTCTAATGATGAATGGAGCTTTTATTGCCGTTAGTGAAGTCTTGTTTACATTCAAAGTGCTTCATCTTCATACATTGATATGCTAAGGTGCAGGTATTATAAATGGCACTAAATTAAGGGTGCACCTCCACATGCTAAAATGAGTCTTTCTCTTGTCCTCGTGGTCTTTTTTCCATGTTTAGCTTCTATGAATCTTGGAAGCATGGGACTTGTATTTATAAAATCTGGTTAAGTGACTTGAGACTAAGAATTAGGAACATTTTCCGCCATTGACTTGTGATCTTCACTGACACCTCCTTTCATTAGTTCAGGGCCCTTTTGAGTGCTCTACAATGTGGACATGGCTGCTGAGAGTGCTCTCTTTCTCATAAAGCATGAGTCCATCACAGGGCCTTCTCTTGGATCAAAGGAACTGAGCAGGTTGATGTACGAGGAACAGTCCCTTAAATAATCTGGAACAAGGCCATTTAGGTTTTTAAAGGTAATATCCAGTACTCTGAATTATGCTCAGAAACAAATTTATAACAGGCGTAGTTGCTACAGGATATGTGCTACCAGTTCCTTGCTATAGCATTTGCAGTTTGTGAGCATTTCTAGCTCCATCAGACTCATTGGGGTGTCTCTCTTCCATCCTCTGTTCCATAAAACCAGGAGAGAAAGGGTAAAATGTAACAGGGTTTGTTGTAACTTGGACAGGAGTAAACAACAAGGGTACACATGGTTCTGAGCCTCTGGTCCTGGTTAACCTCTCTAGTCCACCACTATGTTCTTTAGTCTCTATACCCCCAGTTCCCTTCACTGGGAGGGGCACTATATCTTCTGGGAGCCCAGTTTGCACCACTGGGCTCTTGAAAAGTCCAGACAGCTTAGCCTGAGAGTCTGAGCACCTCAAGCTCTGAAGCGCTCCCTTACTTAGTCACTGACATACTTACTTATAATATTTTTACCCTGTCTTTCTCCTTAAGAAGGACCCAAGGCGGCTTACATCATTGAAAGACAATATTTAACGTTGAAAACAACAAATATACAACGGTGGCTTACATCATTAAAAGATAATATTTAAAACTAAGAAAAATGAGTATAAAGAGGCAGCTTACATCATTAAAAGACAGTATTGAAGTTAAAATAATAAGTATGCAAATACTAAAAATGAACAAACAAATACCACTCTAAGAGATGGTAAACACAAATAGTACTAAGACCCAGTCAGAGCAGTAATGCACAATAATCCATCTAAAAGTCACTCATGTAGCCAGTCACTCATGAAGACAAGTCACTGAGAGAAAGCTTACCTGAAGAGAAAGGTCTTTGCCTGCTTGTAGAAGGAGAGCAAAGATGGGGCCAGTCTGGCCTCCTGTGGGAGGGAGTTCCAAAGTCTGGGAGCAGCAACAGAAAAGGGTCTCTCCTGTGTCCCCATCAGATACACCTGTGATGGTGGTGGGACAGAGAAAGGCCTCTCCCAATGATATTAACACCCAAGCAGCCTCATAATGAGAGACACAGTCTTTGAGATAGCTTGGGCCCAAGCTGTTTAGGGCTAAACCAGCACTTTGAATTGTGCCTGGAAACTGATTGGCAGCCAGTGGAGCTGCTGTAATAGGGGGGTTATGTGATCCCTGTAACCAGCCCCAGTCAGCAATCTGGCTGCTGCATGTTGGACCGGCTGAAGTTTCCTGACACTTTCCATTGGCAGCCCCACATAGAGTGAGTTACAATAATCCAGCCGGGAAGTAACTAGAGCGTGTATCACAGTGGCCAGATCAGATCCCCGCAATGAGAGCAAGTATGTTGGGTCTTCTCTCCACTGTCTCGTCCTGGTCCACCAATCTCTTCCATTCTCATTCTCCTCAACGGTGATGGTTTCATTGACATTTCCTCTGCCAGCAACGACCCTGGGTTACAGTCGGGTTCTCCATCTTTTCCCCTCCTCTTTCTCATTGTTAGAGGATCAGCGGGCTTTATAACGGGCTTTGGCTAGCAGTGCAAAAACCGTGACTGGCAGTGACTAGCTGGCAGAATAGGCGTTGCTACATTTTGGAGGGTTATTCAAGAGGTGTCAGCTACAGTTTGGTACACTGAAATATGGCAGATAGTGTAACAAGAAAAACTAACAAACTTCAGGCAGCAAGAGGAATAAAACTTCCAAATTTATTTATTGAAAAATGACAACCTTTTAATAGATTTTATGAGTAGAAAAAAAATATTACAAAATATTTTGGGCATCGTAAACCATGTTGAAATGTTAATAAATTAATAACATATTCTGAAGTTATTATATAACTTTGCTGCAGGAGATACTGCGGAGTGGGGTGAGGGAATAAATAATTATAATTATCTTTAAGCAGTATTGTATTAATTTGTATTGTATGTATTAGAAAACAAATAAGAATTTTAAAAAAGAATAAAAGTTAAAAATTACAGAGAGCTAACTATCTGTAATGAGTTATTTCCAAGTTAGAGTTTCTACTGTATTTGGAGGAAGAGACGTTGGGTGAATTTTTATTCCCTAGTTACATGATAAACTGCAGTATGGTACAGAAAGAATATCACTGTGAAACTGACAGATGGGAGCTTATATATCAGAAGGTTAGCTTTTGCTAAATAGCAAAATGGTTGTTCTTATTTTAAAGTCAGAACGAATAATAAGAGAGGCTTTATAATATATTCTGTATTTTGAGCCCTTGGCCCTCTGATTGACAAAATAACAAAACTTTACAATGTAATTACATATGGGATTCACAATAAATAGTTGATACATAAAACATTAGCTGATTTGCGCCTGGCTGGGATATATGAGTGCAATAAGAAGCAGGGGAAGTTATGAAGCTGAATCAATTAAGAGCAATTTTATATGCACTCCGTGGCTGTAAGTATTTCTGTTTAAAGAATATTTACAACGGAGTTATTCTCCACTTCCTCCCCAAGTTAAATGTTTCTTTGAATTATGTCTAACTCTAAAGGGCCAATTTTCTTTGGTATCCTGCTTCCCCTTGTACAAAAGGTCAGACTCCGAAGCAAGAGAAAAAAAACCCAAATGCCACCATAAAAACCCCAAATAGGTTTTCAGCAGCAAGTCAAAGTGAGACAGAAGAAGTAATTAAAAGTGTCTGCAGAGTAAGCGTTTTGCTTGGGAGGAAAAACACCCATTATATATAATTTGCATAGAATATGGAGAATATGTTAATTTCTTTGTAAACTGTCATGTTTTTGGCTTTGATATATTGTCAGATACTAAATGATATGGATGTATGTGTGTGCTAATCCAGCAAATACCAAATTATTCGCTAAAGAAAAAAAAAAGAGGGAGGGAGGTTGTAGCTGGTCATGAAAACAGTATAAATTATACACATTAAAAACCTAATATTTAGTAGGGATCAAAAATGTTATCAGTTCTTAAAACAAACAAAAAACTCTGGTTTGTGAATGTGGGATATTGCTTCTGTGTCCACAATTCAAAATGCCAGGAATTGGTCTGACATTGTCTTGCAATATCATGCCCTCACTGACAGAGAGAAAAAGGATGCCAACTTTTACATGGTAAGGTAAAGGTTCCCCTTGACATTTAGTCCAGTCGTGTCTGACTCTAGGGTGCAGTGCTCATCCCCGTTTCCAAGCCATAGAGACAGCGTTTTGTCCGTAGACAGTTTCCGTGGTCATGTGGCCAGCGCGACTAGACACGGAACGCCGTTACCTTCCCACCGAGGTGGTACCTATTTATCTACTTGCATTTGCATGCTTTCGAACTGCTAGGTTGGCAGGAGCTGGGACAAGTGACGGGAGCTCACTCCGCCGCGTGGATTCGATCTTACGACTGCTGGTCTTGCAGCACAAAGGCTTCTGTGGTTTAACCCGCAGCGCCACCACGTCCCTCTGGTTACCCTCTTACATGGTAAAGGCCAACCTGAATGTTGATGGTACCAATGGCAGCAGTCAAAATGGCCTAAAGGACCCCCTCTTGTGTTCACTATCATTCACAAAGGGACACCAAGCAAGAAAAAAAATCTCAGACACTGGGACTTCTTTTTTCACTTGTTCTCATTCGAATGCAAAGTCCTCCTGCCCCTTTATCTCCCTCCCTGCCTAGGTCCCAACTTGAAGTCACTAATGCCACCTTTCCCAGCTTTTTTTTCCTATCAGCCATCTTTATTGTCCCTCCTTTCTGTCTCACTGTCATCTCTGCAACCCCGGCATCCACCCCCTCACTCCCTTATCCCCCACTCATTGCAGGTAAAGAAGCAGTGGCCTCAGTTCATGTGTGTGCACTTTTAGGTGAGGTGAAGGCAGCCACACCAAGTATGCATATCAGGCAAAAACAATTTTTTAAAAAATATATTTTTTATTTTTATTTTTATTTTGTTTTTGCCTGATATGCTAGCACAGACTAACACAGCGACCTCTTCTAAAACTATTATGAAGCATCCCGAGTGCCTCTGCACAGACCTGGGTCTTTGCATCTCCGCACAAAGTGCCAGCTCCTCAGAAAGATGGACGGGTGGCTTCCCACCTCAGAAGAGGCAGGCAGGCATTGAAGAGAAGCATGGCGGCAGCAGGGGAAAGAGCTGGGAGGAGGAGAGGGTGCTGGGGGTGTGTGAGAGAGAGAGACAGATGGGGTGAAGATGATGCCTCTCTTCCTGCATCAAGAAGTGAGAGAGGTCAGAGTTAAGCTATCTATGTAAACGACTGTTTATGCTATCATGTGAGCTTGGCTCAATTCACAAATTTCCTGTCTTCGTTTGGAATTGGCCATCAAGAAATAAGTACAGCTTCATGTGCATGTCTGCTAAGATTCGTGTGGGTGGAGCGAAAGACTTTTAAGAGGAAGAAGAATGCATTCTCTTTAACTTGTGACATGATCCTTAGAAAATCCCAATGGTTTGACTCAGTTCAAGGAAGCTTCTTAAACCATGAAACCTTCAGAGCTTTCTGGCTATTTTTTTTAGGCACCAGATAAAGTGTGGTATGTTACTGCACAACACCAGTGGCTTTTGATATCTGAAACCCTTTTGAAATGGTTCCTTGCTTTTATCAATTACATTTACTGCTTTGATGTTTTAAATGATATTGACTGGCAGTTTTTTCCCCTCCTCTCCGCCGCGTATTTTAAGGCCACCACCCTAAATCCACTGCAGAAGAGAATAAAACATATGTTCCTGGAGCATTCCAAGGCTCAACTTTGCCAATTACCTGCCAAATTAATGCTTTATCTTGTCTCTTTCACTGCCCACATGAACTGTTTCTCTCTAGTTGACAGACACACACATACACACACACACAGCAAGATGAATGTGTCCAGCAACTAAGAAGTTTCAGTCTTCAAGTCATCACTACCAGTTTAGAGAATCTTAAGTATTAGCTGTACAGAAATCTAGCAAAACAGGTCATTTTGCCAGTCCAAAAAGACATTACAGGATACACTTTCTTTCTTATTGGACAAAAACATCTTGCTTAGTTATGCAGGTGTAACTCTACAGTGGTGTAATTTTTAGAGGTGAATTGCCTCACGTTACAAAGCCAGTGTAGATCTTATCGCTTGTGCATTGATTGGTGCAAACCAGGATGTAACAGATTACAGCTCTGCTGACTTTGTAACCTGAGACAATTTGCCTACAAAAATTACTTCACTGGCATTACACCAGTGTAACTACATGAGATGGTTTTGGCCATTGTCCCCACAAATACCAAACAGGAAATATTACATACTGAGCTGCTGGATAGCTCAACGGCTCAGGCATCTGGCTGCAGAGTCAGAGGTTGGGAGTTCAATTCCTCTCTGCCTCCTTGACAGGGGCTGGACTTGATGATTGATAGAGTCCCTTCCAGTTCTGCAGCTAAGATGATGATGATGGTGATGATATTAAAAGTTTTCATCTCACAAGAGGTGATAAAATGCAGCCATCTCAATGAATGATGCATTTGAGCTCTACAGAATTGGAAAGTTTACAGAGTACTTCTTTGTTTTCACACACAACAACTGCAGCAAAAAGGCATGTGGCAGAGGAGCTTACTGCTTATGAGTAGAGTGAAGCCTGAAGCACACATATTAGGTTTGAGCAAAAATGAGATCTGGTTTCCTCATTATGAGAGCTGACACCCTTTATCTAGTATCAAATGAGATAATAAACTAAGAGAGATGAGATACATTTTCTGCATAAAGAGCCATATAATCCTCTTCCCCCTTTGAATAATAGATTCATGGCTCTTCTCAACACCAAGCTAAATGATATATTAAAATATTAATAGATATACATATTTAATAATACTAATAACACATGCTAAATTATAGCTGTCCTTATGCTTTGCAATATGCATGTGTCATACTTACACCTAAATTACCAATTTGATTTCCTTTACTGTGTGTTCATCATATCAGCAATACGAGAACTAGAAATTCTAGGTCAGGACGGGCAAAAGATAGAGTCAAGCCCTGGTAGATGTCTGGGTGAGTTGATGTAGATCACCCAGGATTTCCAATCCATCTTCCAGTTTTTAACAATAATAAGTAAAATCACCAAAAACAACAGTGCCATGGTTGGTCTTGTGCTGTTTGTTTATGCATCACCCTTCATGTTCCCCCCTTATAATATATGAGTATTAATTTTCTTCTTCAGTGACTCAAATATATATGCAGGTTATTCCCCTGAATAGTTGATGCAGTAGGTGATTGCCTCCTGCTTCCAATATGCCAATTTGCATTCAGTTACATTTGGGGGACTTTATGATGTTGGCAAACAAGCAAACAAACCAAGTCCTGCAAGTTCAAGATCTGACCAGATCTCCTGTGGATGATAGCCTTCTTCCAAACAGTTAAGTATGGGTTATATTGATTCAGTTATCACAGGATAATTGAATACTCCAGTAAAATAAACCACATCCTTTCAGAAAATTAGCTGAAAATGAAAGGCCACTTTTATACATAGTGGGCTGTTAAACAGTCATGCCTGTGGAAGGCAAATGGTGTAACGTACAGCAACTTGTCTTTGGTAATTAATGGTCCCTGTCTGGATTGTTGGGCACGCACCACCCCACTGGACTGCCATGTGTCTGAAGATCAAGCGTGAGCTCATTAGTTAGCGGTGGGAAGATAGTTACACCAGTGACCTTCTGCAGGATTTGTGCCAATGTGGGTTTTTTCTTTTCTTTTCAGTCCTGTTGTTTTCCTTGACAGCACTCTAAAATCCTGAATGAGATTAATCTACTGGCTGCTCATGTTGGAATGCAAATAGGGTAAAACACCCAGGAAGAAAGTGGTATGCTGATTTCTTATGTCACAATGTCAAATTACCATACATGCAAAGAAGGAAAAGAGCAGATGGAGAGGCACAATCTGTTAATTGATAATCCATAATGATCTTTAACCTTGCAGCACTGAAGCTTTTTCTGTATCAAGTGGGATTATTCCTGGTGAGACGGGGCATGTGGGGGAGTGGCTCCCCCACAGATTTCTGGCACACAGCATATTATTCTTTGTCTCTTTCAGATGACAACTCTTTCTGTGTCCAGGCTGGTGAAGCAATTGAGTAGATACAGCAAACATGCCGGCTTGCAAGCATCTAGCTCATTACTGTAGGGACTTTTATATATTCCATTCAGTCGAGTTAACTCTGTAGAGAAAAAACAGGACTGTGGATAACTGTAACAGATTGAGAGACATTATGTATTGTTTCTGGAATGCTTTCAGATGTATTTTATTCTATGTTATTAGCCTTTCTTTTGTCTGTAGACTTTCCACTATTAATAAAACATCGCCACTTTTACCACCCACCTGCCACAATGCCTCATACAAAAACTAAGTAGAATAACTAATACTTTCCCTTCATTTACAAGAATCCATGTTCATTTATTTAAAAATAAACAACGTAAGAAAGATTTATGACATGCTCTGGGCCTCTTTTTGGGCAGCTAAATGAACAATGACGCATCAACGAGCAGCTTTCTTTCTGAAACTGGGTTTTCCCGTCTGTGAAGAGAAGAACTTCAAATTTTCATTTTCATGATGAATGAAGTCAAACAATTGCATGGAAGGAAAGTAATTCAGGGGACGATTTGTTGTGATTTTGTACCATCCATTTGTTTGTAACTTGTAGTGACCTTCTCAATTAATGACCTCCAGAAGGTTCTGTCATTAACAAGCGCTGCTCATATCTTGCAAACATGGCTTGCTTTCTTGAACATTAGTGAGCAAAAATCACCCCATGCTCAATTTTACAATGCCATTTATGGGCCTTGAAAATGAAGGTGAGCTTACACAATTTTTCATTTAGGGTGGAGAAATGCAAGAAATGTTTGTCAGAAGGCTAATTATGAACAGCATTGGATGCAATTTCATTTATTTGTGTGTGTTTTTTTGTATTTTGATTTCTTAATGCAATTTGGCTGCCATTAGAATTGGCAGCCTTCCAACTGACAGCTTAAGTGGCAATACTGTTCTACTACAATGTCTCACCTGGATGGTGGTTTGTCATGCTGTAGTATTCTTCCAGAGACTCTGCTGAGAGAAGGGACAATTAGTAGTAGTAGCAGTATTTATTTTGCAGTCACAGACCCAATAAAATACATTTAAAATTTCAAGAATGATTTAAAACAATTTAACATTCAGTAGATTCAGCTGCAAAACATTAAATATTATAAAGCACAGGTGAGAATTTCCTTTTGTGTTCTCTGTGCAGAGAAAAGAAACTTGGTCACAAGTTCTGTAGTGGGCTTATTTGTGTCCGCTAGAAAATATCTTGTGTACCAGTCCAAGGACCTCCCTGGGAAATCTCTCATAACAGGGCTAAGGAGTCTCCCACACTCATCCCTTTCAAAACTACATATGAAAAGGACATGCTCTAATGTTTCAATTTCTTTATCATTACAGGGGCATAGTCGATTTGCATATGGTACACCATGGTAGCGGAGAAGGGACAATTGCCATCCCAGCTAGGCAGTATGAGTAATTTCTGATCAACAATATCTTTGGAACTATGCTGTATTGTAACATAGGCTCATTCCAAGTATAGCAGCATGGAGGATAGTGGTGTCCATGTGAGAAAGAGCAGTGCTGTCTATGTGTGACAGTGACAATGGAGAGAGGATGGGGTAGGCACTCCTGTTCTCATGTGATGGGTAAAAGCAGGGGAAGTAATGCCTGCATAGGTCTAGGATAGAATGTCTTTTTGAGATAGCGTTGCTGCAGCACATTTAAGCCCAGGGATTTACCAAGTCCCTATAAAAAACAAGCTTTTTCCCTCAGAAAAAAGGGAGGGATGGGCAGGTTCCAAGTCACGAGTCAAGTCCAAGTCAATGGGCGAAAAAAAATAACCGAGTCAAATCCGAGTCGTCACCAGTGTGACTTAAGACCAACTTGACGAGTCCCATGACTCAAATCCCCAACCCTGTGAAACCCCTGCTAAAAACAAAGCTTTTCCATCAAAACAACTGTTTTACTCACTTGCAAGTAATATACAGGATTAATCAATCAATTATATCAATTCAAACAAAGAAGTTTAATTCACTGTGATTTATTTAATTGTTTGACAGCTCAAATTACAACAAAATCAAGCCCTGAAACCATGGATCATTAGGGAGGCAAGTACATGTTGCCATTATTATTTCACAAATACCTGCCATTCATTTTTTACAAGGTAGATTTTCTACTGACATCTCTGTTCCTGCTGTGTATTACAAGATAAGACTTTAGAGCCCAAACCCTGTTCCAGTAATACTTTAATTCCTTCAATGTAGCAATAGTATGCAGCAGCAAACATATCACTTCTGTTTCTCAGATTTTCCTCCCCTTTCGACTTTGAGTTCTCAGATCAATTCTAACACAGCTACGAGACTTCCATGTAAACATAATATCTTCTCCCACAAAATCAATGACTGTACTTAAACTTAAGATTGTTCTTTTGGTTGAAATTTGCAACTCATTCACTCTGCACTTCTTGTGTTAAAAGCCTTTCAATCAGCATGCTGCAGATTGCACTTTGTTAGCGTGAGATGATGCTTAGTGGTCTTGTTTACATGATAGACCTCTTTCTACACATTTTGGTCAGTGTGATCAATAATAGAGATGCTTCTGAAATGATTCTTACTTTTAGCAGTTGCAAGTCATTGCAGTTCTAAATTACATACTAGCTAAAATCCCATTTCATAAATTAAGCTGCTTAAAGCTGATGACGTAATTTCTAGTTCTCCCACCACAAAGGTCTCAAGGCTCCCATGGAATCACTTTCATCACAGGGAAACCATTGGGGGCTCCAGAAAGCTTTTAATTTCCGAAAGTCACCAATGCCAGGTTGACTTTACCAGTGTTAGTGATTTTTGGAAATTAAACACTTCCCCCAATCCTGTGCCCCACATGGCTTCCACACAAGGGGTTCTGTGGGAGCAGTGGTTCCTTCAAGGAACAAGAAATGTTTCTTTCTGAAAAATCTTCCTGTCTGAAGACAACATCAACCTTATGAAGTGTAACTTATGGAACAGGATTTCAGCCCGTATGTATGTATGTATGTATGTATGTATGTATGTATGTATGTATGTATGTATGTATGTATGTATGTATTCATTCATTCATTCATTCATTCATTCATTCATTCATTCATTCATTCATTTATTATAGTTTAGAAGTAGTAATGTGTAGATCTGTGGAAATTATTAAAAACAGCACAAAAATAATACTGGTATTCTGGTGCAGCTTTACTGCACATATAATGGCATGTTTGGCAGGTGGGCAATCCCCACAGTTACTCAGGTCGCTCTTCCAAGTGCCCTCACTTTTTGGAAATGAGACTATGAAAAAAGCCGACGTAAAGGTCTGACTTACGTTATGTTCAAACATTCGCTAACAAAAATTACCTTCGAACTGTAGTGATCTCAGACTGTTTTGGTTTATTCTGTTCTATTCTGGTGTTACCATTTGTTTAATTCTGTGACAAAAGCACTGTATAAATGAATGAAAAGATAATGGGTTGGATCCAGATTTACTTCTACTTTGATGGTAAGAAAAGTGGGCATTTTAATTTTGAAAGGAAGAACTTTTATCATAAAAATGAAACTCCAGTCAGTCATCTACATCTTTTTTTAAGCGATATAATAAAGCTTGACATTTATTTTACAACTTACAAAGCCTGTGAATACTCAAGTTAAGCATTAATTTGCCCCACCTTTCAAAATGGTAGTATAAGAAAGAAAAGGAGAAAGAGAGTAGCAACACTAATGGGGCAGTATAGAAATGGAAATAAATAAATAAGTGTTTTGCATTTCCATTCAGAAATGGAAGACAGTATAACACTAACTGGATTCCTGCATTGAGTTAGACTTCATCGCCTTATAGGCCCCTTCCAGCTCCATTATTCTATGATTCTATGGAAATAAGAGATAGCACACTGTCTAATTCTTTCAGTACAGCCCAAACACTTTTTTCATATACAGAATTAATTTTGTATTATTTCTTAAAACAAACAAACATCTAGCCATTCAACAATGCATAATATTGCCTTCGCCCGCCTTCTCTGAGGAGTGAGAACAGTGTTGGTTTCCTTCAGATCACTGAAATTTAGTTGTCATTTTGGAATATTTACATTTATTTACAAAGATGCAGGCTGTATTTAGATTAAGACACATCTTAAACACTCCAACACATCTACCATGCCCGCATGAAATCTCTAGGAAGGCAGAGATGTTTACAGAACCCAGACCTAAATTTCTGAGCCTCCTAGTGGGGAGTTATAAGGGGCTAGTTGTCCTCCTATGGCCATCCCTTAGCCTTCTTGGACCATCCTAGTTCATGTGGACACATGTCAGATTTACTGATGCTCCTCTGACAAGCCCCAAAGGCTAGCCTTTTATTGTTCTGCACAGGCTGACAGCACTGGACAAAGAAATCTAAAAGAAACCTGTTGCAGAGTTTTGTATTTGTCTGCCTCCCTTCCTATGGGAAGACAAGCAGGCTAGGCAACCATTGGCTCCTAGGGTTCACCTGAGCAGGGTGGGAAAAGGGCTTTTATTTGGCAGCTTCCCCCCAGCTCAGGGTTGGTGAGGCAACCTGCCTGAAGGGTTCAGTGCAAGACTAGCTGGTCATTCTGGATCCAGATAGGAATGTTGTACTCATATCAACTGATTGGCATATTGAACAAAAGGGGTGTGGGTAATTTTTGCCTATCCTGTACTGATAGCCCTATAAGGCAATGATTGGCTGATCAAGGGTGGCATTGCAGTTAAATAGGTCACACTGGCAGGTAGTGCAGATGGGGAATGGAGTTTCAGTGAGTTCCAAAGGTTACATTGGGTCTGTTATTGCAACCAACATCACGGCTCTGTGGATCCCAAGATTCACTTGCCATGATGGGGGGGGGGGATGCACGGGTGGCCAGCCATGGCCACCGGCCGCCTAATGTCACAAGACATGGGTGGCTGAAAGGGTCATCCAAGTGTCAGCTGACTGGGAACAGGCTGCTGACATGACAGCATGCAGCTGGGGCTTGGAACTCACCAGATGGGGTCAGGGTCGGGGTAAACAGGTACCCCGGCACCTGCTTCAGGAATCCGCACTACATTTGGCCCCTCTGCAGGATTTGGGGTGGTTATTGAGCTAATAAAGTGTAGCCCTAGTTAAACCCATCCCCTGCGTCTTGTCTCTATTTCTAGGGTGGGCAGGCAAAGGTATGGACATGGATTAAGTACTGCTTCTACATCAGAATATTGCTGAATTACATGGAAGCTTGGATCACAACCTGTATATTATGTGGTAACTTAATCATATCAGAATAAGATTGCCAAATTCCTAGGAAAAATGCATCTTGCGTTCCCCTGTATCTTTGGCTAAAACTGCTTTTCTGAAAGCCACTGAGGTGTAAGAGACAGAGTGCCTAATCAGCACTCATGCATTTCAAATTCAGATCACCATTTAAGCCCAAAGCTTCTGGACAAACATGGGCCTGCCACTCTACTTCACTCCTCTTTCCTTCATAGTGTTCTTGTGAGGATCAGATAGGTTGGGGAGACCCAATCGTACATTGCCTTGAGCACTTTGGAGGAAGTGGTATAATGTGACAAGTTAAACAACATATTTTCCCTTGGGAAAATTCCAGTACGGTTTAATACGAGCTCCAAGGGGGCACTTTATAAATTACGCTTTTAGATGAACACCTGTGTTTTCTGTTTTAATGGCTTTGATGGGTGACTGCTGTACCATTTTAGCTCTACTCTTTTAGCAAATGGGCTTTTAAATGGCTTCCAACTGAATGGTGTTTTAATGTTTAAATTTATTTAACTGCCTCTCAGTATCACATATATGTATATATTTAATCTTTATTTGTTTTTCTTGTTGTGAGTCTCAGTTTTAGGGGTAAAGGGGAATATATAACAAACATGAAGTGTGACTGTGACAAAGAGTGAATGTGGCATAGCAGTTAGAGTATTAGAAAGGAACTGAAGCTATATGGATGACCTTGGGCCAGTCACTTATCTGCTGCCTCTCTTACCTCATAGGGTTGTTTTGGGCTCATTGTACAAGAGGCAGGATTACAAACGTAACAAGCAAACCGATGTACCATTCTTTAGGAGGCCCTTGTTGCATATACCATTAATTACTCTCTACACACAAGGTTAGATCCAGTGGTGTCCTTCCACCAGTGGAATGCCTCTTCCATGGGTAGAAGAGCTTCTTTTCACTTATTACAAGCTCCTTGCTTGATAAATCTTGTGTTGTGGCAACAAGATTATCACACAATATCTTGAACTATAGCTTAAAGAAGTCTAGTAGGTCCAAGACACCACGCAGCCTCTTGGACAACATCTCAAGCTGCTTGTTTGTGCTGAATTCAGACCATGCATTCCTCCAGTAACTCTTCCATGACAGTTTGCCGAACAGCACTGGTGCCAAAATCATTAAATTCGTGTGTATCGCTAGATCCAATTCATTATATGTCGTGACCCGTGACCTTTTGGCTTGTAATAGGAGGTGGGTCAACTTAGAGGATACCAGTAACCATAATCCACTATGAATGCACAAACTTTTGTGCTACCTTAGAGCAACTGAATCTTAAAATATTACCCACAATTTAATTCTAGCCAGAGAATGGAAAAGAAAATCCAAAATATTTCAAACAGCTTTAAGTGGGGAAAAGACTGAGTGTGGTGGGAATTCAGAAGGAGCAGCTGAATTATTTGACAAAATCTCCAGAGGCCATGAAGCATTTGTTCTGCCTCTTTAAGAAAGCTAGTGAGTTTACTTTGTTAGCATCTTACAATAGACTTACCTAAGTGTTGGATTTCTCAAACAGACCAAAATTGTAGTGTGGCAGATTAAAGAAAAAAGAAAAAAAGAACAAGAGTGAAGCTACAGGAACCATGACAATACTATTCTTACTAGTCAAGGGAAAGGTCAGAGAGAGAAAGAAGAAAGTACAATAAAATTAAGATGTTTAACTTGTAGACATGGATTGTGCTTCTTAATCAAGCGAAATATCACACAATGCATAAATTTGTAAGTCTCCCTGGTATCAGACTCAAATGTCACAATAACTTTCATTCGTCCCTCAAGCTAATGCAAGGCGAAAATATTCTGGTCATGGACTTTGCAGTTTAGCTTCATATGCATTTCATTTGGCCACAGAAAAGAAACCTCTTCCAGTCAGTAGAGTATATAATGATTCATCTGACTCTGAAAAAAATTCAGATAAACACTTTTCGACATTATGAAGAAAATCCAGAGGCATAGTTCAGCTAGATCCCATTCCTTCAACAGAACCAGCTCTCTCCTTTCCTTCTTGCAGCAACCTTTGCACACACGTACCTCAAAATGCTTCAACAGGCTGTAAAAGCCTCTGGAACAGGTTTTTGGCTATGTGGAGGGCCAGAAACGGAAGAAAAGAGAGGAAAATTCTTATTCTAAATCACTGGATGACAAAGTACCATGTTGGATCTCAGCCTGTGTAAAAGAGCTTGATGTATCTAAGTTTCTCCATACATTTCATGCCATGGGAGAGGAACTGTGAATTGTTAGCTGTGTCTCTTCTATCTTATGTGGACTCTGGGCGCCATTTTGCTTTGTTGGCAGTCTGGCTTCATGACCCTAGAGCATCATAAGGTAAAGGTAAAGGTTCCCCTTGACATTTAGTCCAGTCGTGTCCGACTCTAGGGGGCGGTGCTCATCCCCGTTTCCAAGCCAGCGTTTTGTCTGAAGACAGTTTCCGTGGTCACATGGCCAGAGTGACTAGACATGGAACGCCGTTACCTTCCCACCGAGGTGGTACCTATTTATCTACTTGCAAATGCATGCTTTCGAACTGCTAGGTTGGCAGGAGCTGGGACAGGCGACGGGAGCTCACTCCATCACGTAGACTCGATCTTACGACTGCTGGTCTTCTGACCCTGCAGCACAGAGGCTTCTGCGGTTTAACCCACAGCGCCACCACGCTGTGGTGCAGATATGATGTAGAGCATCATATCTGGCTCTATTTGTGATCTGTTAGCCTTAACCTTATGTTTTATGCAATCTTTGCTTGATGAAGAATTTAGAGGACATGAAATCGTGTCTTATAAATTATTATTTCTTAGTCTCTGACCTCAGACTGTGACCTACCGATGCAGTTCAAAGTATTGTAACAATTACAGGTGTTTCAATGCAAAATAAAACTGAATAGGATTGTATTCACCAAAGGAGGTGGATTGTTATAAGGAATAGCCCAACATCTTATTGCTTAGCATAGTAAATTGCAGTAAAGTAAGCCCACTGAATCAATTGGGGTTGAGTGACTCAACTCCTTTGTAAACTCCATGGATTTAAATAGGCCTGTTCTAAGTGCAACTTTATAATAGTAAGTCACAATTAGAGTAGGCCCATTTGAGATACAGGCTGTATGAAAGGCACTTCCAAGTGCCCTCACTTTTTGGTTGAATTATTTTCTAGGCATTTTCCATTACCATGTTACTCTGACTCAGCATTTTAAGAGACTGGAATGTGATGAACTAAGCTATGGGTGGTTACCTCTAATGAATCACTGAGAGAGAGCTTGCTTTCAGTAGCAAACTATTTGTACTACATCCTTTTGAGTCAAGAGTTCATCTGTAATTGTTATTTTTCTTTTCATTAAAAAAAAAGGACAGAAGTCACCAATGAGAGAAAATGTTTGCTTTAGACCTCTGCTACAAAACTTCCATTAGGTGAAAACCATATTTTTTTATTCAACTGAACCAAAATATCCCTGTACGTAACTGGCACCAATACTGTTCTAACACTATTGAGAATTATTCCTGAACCCACAACTGTTGTTGAAGTAGTGTTTGGGGTGGGTACAAAAAGAAGCTGCTGCCACATCACTACAGTTAAATATGAAATGCACCTTAATTAGTTTCAGAACTTTTAAAAAAGTAATTAATTACAATTTATTCCAAGGCACAAAAGTGGTTAGAACCATTATAATGCAAGTTTTTCCCCCCAAAACATCTTTCTTTTCATTTTTCTCAAAAGTAACTAAATTGTAAATTTTACTTACTTTTTTTAAAAAAAAATCTGCATGGTTTTCATTCAGCAGTTCATGTACAGCATGAGCTAGACTAATCTGATTTTCCTCCTTTTACATGTAGTAAGACTACTCCCCATAACTACGAAAGTGACTAAAATTATGATTAGACTGTCAAAAGAATCACATTATCCCTCATTAAGTTATAATCATATTGCCATGTACTTACATGATTGAGGAACAAAAGTTAATTACAAGTAATTAAGCACCTTGGGTCCTATACAAGTAATTATTTGTAAGCAATTATTTCCAAGCTCTGACCGTTTTTCACAATTGGCCACATGAATACTCTGTCCCTTTCAAACATTATATCTCATTGCTGTTGCATATATTATATACTGGACCTAGATTACAGTTCAATACACCACTTGGAACATACCCACTTTTTCCATTTTGCTGCAGTCCTCTGTAGCCTTCAAAAGCCACTGCTCGTGGTCAAGAGATTGGCAGCAAACCACATAAGGTGGCAGAGGCAATTGCACCTAGACAGGGAAATCAGAGACATTCAGAGACCTCAGTTCTGTGAAAGGAAGTGCCTTCTGCCCACAAAAAGGGGTTTTCCAGATTCAACCCACACAGTTCCTGAGGAACAATCCCATTCCTTGTAGCAATAGGCCATCCTCCTTTAAAAAAAACAAACCACACACAACATACACAAGTCTACTGAAATGAAACATTTTTCACGCTTGCAAAACTATCCCTGTCAGCAAAGTCTCTTCATTGCATTGTGCCTTGTTCCTTGTATTATGGAAGGTCCTCTCCTTCATTGCACAGTTCAGGTGCTGAGGAACATGCCTATGACTCACAATTACCTTCCTTCCTACATTACTGCAACACAGTAGCTAGTGTTTGATCAGTGAATTCTAGGACTGTTATTACTGATTTATTTTATCTCTGTTGAAATACCAATGTGTTAATTCTTCACTGCGTTCTCTGGTTATAGAAACTCAGGAGCTAAGCCTTTTGAAGCATCACATATGAAAGTCCTGCAGGTACTCTCTCTCCAGAAGCAACAAAGAGTTAAAGACAATTAAGAATCATATGTATAGAGAGATTCAAGAGAATACATATTAATATATTAATATGTGTAATTTTTTTTTAATGTAATAGGGTGTCCTGTTTTTAACTGGCTTGTCTTTTAAAAATTTGTGAGCCACCTTGGGTCCTATAATTGGGGAAAATGCAGCATAGAAATTAAATTAAATTATTATTATTTTTAAAATGCTAGGAGGCAACCAGAGTGATGTTGAGCATCAAAACCATAACCAATGGAAGAAGAGAGGATAAGAAGGCAATCGTAATGTGGATCATATCTGATGATGTAAAGAATTAATAATGAACAAGTAAACATATTGGCCCATTTCTTTCTAAACTGGGAAATAAGCATGGAAATATACAAATCAAATAGACCTTGCTCCAATTCACATATATGGGGTTCAATCGTATAGGATCTGAAACTCAAGCCTGTTCTTCACTGTGTGGCTTTGAGCACTAATGTTATCATCTTTCTTTCTTATTTCCCCGAAAGAGTGAAATGCAAATTAAATCAATTTACTGTCACACAGATGTTTGAGGATTATTAAATTATTTAAGCACTTTCTATCCTGTCTTCCCATTATAAAAGGCAAGCCATGTAAGGTTAAAATCACAACAATAATAAATACAACCAATGTAAAATTAATAAAATCATATGGTTATTAGAACTTTAGAAACAATAATGGTCAGAAGAAGACCAGTCAAAAAAACTACTTGTGTTAATGGAAAGCTTGTGAGAATAGGATATTTCATCCTTGAGACTAAGTAATAACAAGGAAGGTGTTTGTTTGTTAACCTCCCTGAGGAAAGAATTTCACAGTTGAGGACCACCACAAAAAGTCATTCTTTCCAGTAGATTCCTTCCTTTCCTTTGAAAACAGAAGCCTCTGAAGATTGTCTTATCTACAATGTATTGTTCCTGTCACAATAATGGACTTTAACCAAAATAAGGATCAGGATTTAGCATTATATAGGGCTTTGCCACGCAAGGTAGTGCAGAATTTCAACAACTCTTGAGCAATGTAGTATCCCCTCAAAGATGCCTGGTGTCTCTTCAACATCAACAGTACAGTGTCCAGAATGAACAAAGAAATAGGAATGCCATTTGAAACAATAAGATTTTCACCATCTCATGAAAAAATTAAGTATTCCTTCTCATTTCCTCCTTTCTAACCAGAATGTAGAAACATTATATTTTGACTACACTTCTCAGAATCCCCTAGTCAGTTATACTGGCTGGGGAATTCTGGCAGGTGTAGTCCAAAAAGTAACTTTTCCAGGCTCTGCTTCTAACCTGTGTATGAAGAAAATACCTTTTCCAGAAGAGCAGTATGGAATACTTACTGAGGGTATTCCAAAATCTGCAGACAGAATTTGGGAAAGCTACTGTTTTCAACCACCAGAATCTGCAAGCCACTGGCCATGCTTACTTGGGGGGGGGGGGGGGGAATCTCTGAGGTTTATGCCAAAAAAAAGAAACTTCCCCAAGCTCTGTGTTGAAAGTAGGCCTCAAGCCCTTAACAACACAAGGCAACTGGCCTTGTGCTCATTTGTTATTTAAACTTATATTCTTCTGGAGGCCACATCCAGAGAATAGAATCCAATTCATTAAGATTCTGCATCACTGAGATCTTGTCTAGTCAGGTCTTTAAAGCCCTTCAGTTTTTATCCCCTAAAGAACATTTGGAATGTGACCCTGATGGCCTATGCTGTCTTCATCAATCACGCCAACATTTGTAGTTATCTGCCACCTGTAGGGGTCTGCCTAAAGTCAAAGTCATTATTTCTGGATCCTGTAACTATGGTGTGGGCGAAAAAACTCTGACTTCCCCTTTCATCTCTCCATCACTTTTACACAGAGCAGAGCAATGGTTGTCTATTCTTTAGAGAGATTGTGTTGCTGATATTGATGAATAATTATACACAGTGTTCTGTCTTTTTTGTAAAAAAAAGAGAGAGAGAGAGAGAGAGAGAAAGAACAACATTTGAGTATTTCTTTTTAAAAACCTGATACTTCCCTGGCATAAAACATCTGGCAGTTTAGAGCTTGAAGATAAGGAATTTATGCCAGAGTGACTGCAACACTTAAAAATATACGTTTACTGGTTGACAGGATGGTTGTTAAGCAGACTACACGAAGGCCTTCTAATTAATAGATATTAAAGCTAATAAAACAAGGAGCTGGCAGGATTGTGTGAAAGTCAGTGTGGTGTAATGGCCATAGTAAATGCTAGATAAGTCTCTGAATTCAAATCCTGCTCAGTCACGGAAAATCATTGGAGGGGGTGGCAATGGTAAAATACTCCTCAAATAACTTAAATGTCTTGGAAACCTTCTTAGGACTCCCATAAGTCAAAACAATTTGATGGCACATAAGAACAACAGCAGCAGCAACTGATGGAGGGGCAAGGGGGTGCAATTCTGCCAGCCCAGTTGTGCTTGCATATATACAAATCTGAATTCAACTTACTTCTAGCAACTTCAGTCATATGAGTGGGAATAGTGACAAATGTTAAGTTTTTTCCTTGGATGTATTCGTATTGCGAAGACATCAGGTATTTGACATGGGAGTCAGATATATCAGCCATGAGAGATAATGGCCAAAGAAAGATCTACTTCAGCTCTCACTAGAACAAGCTATTGAGAAAAGGCACAGTAGAAAAAGAACAAAACAGACATTTTGTACAGGATGCTTCTAAGTTGTACTTCTAAACTGCACAAAAGTCAAGGCATCAGTGTTTTCAAAATAACAAATCCCTAACTGGAGTTGCATTTTAATGTATACAATTTCCAATTAGGAAGAGAGAACATAAATAAGCCACAGCATACAAGGCAGCAACAAAACAGATATACTGCATTATTAAACAGACCTGACGCAATGTAGGAGAAAATTACTTGCAGACATGTAACAGACAGTACAAACGAACAGGGGGAGTTTGAGTCAGACAGAAGCGTAAGATTTATTTATAGTGTTTATTTATTTATAGCTAGAGTAGATGTGACAAAATGGGAAAGAATAGTTAATGCAATTGTGACAAACAGCTTTGTTTTGTATTGCATGCCATTGTTTGTATGCATTCTGTGTTCTATTGTTATTCTTTTTTTGTATGCAGCTTTTTCCTACTTCGTCATCCATCGTATAGAATGCACTGTTTGCATTCCTGCTGTGTGCCACTGATCAATATCAATAAAGAAAATACAAGTTTTATTGGTCTGTTCTTTAAAAATGTTGGAGGCATGTTTGCACAATTACTTGTGCATGGTTAGCCAGTAACTCACAAATTGCAATATGAAATTAGGAGTTTTTAAAACTTGGTTTTAAGCAAGAATACTTGAGGAGAGGGGCTGTAATATAAAATTAACTCCCAAATGAAATTTCCCTGGTCCCATTTAAGTCGATATTTAAAGCATTTCAGCAAAAAATAATTCCCCTATCAGTCTTTGCTGATACTTGACTATAAGATTGGCATTGATCCAGATCCTCCTTTTGAGGACACTTAGCTCCAGGCAAAAGGGCTTTACTATTGCAGCTAGTCCCTGTAGCGTATGATGATGCCATATCAGGAGACATTCAATCATAAATTAATATGAGTCATCTGCAAATCCATCTGCTGTTGAGGAGCTAAAGGCGAGGGGCATTTTATGAATTCTTCAGATTGAAGGGTGTGCAATTTCCAGCAATTTAAAAAGACAGATATACATTCGAACACCTTCTTAACAACCTTTACAAAAATCAATGTCCAAGTTGCAACAGTTCTTTTTAAAGAAGTTCGGCTAAACTGCAAGAACCAGGCTGTGCCAAGTCTAGAGTAGAGTTTTGGAGTACAAGTCCCATAATAGCTCGGTTGGGAGTTTGATTCCCCACTGTGTCTCCTTCACAAGGGCTGGCTTTAATGATCTATACGGTCCCTTCCAGCTCTGCAGTTCTAAGATTAATATTCCTGCAAGTCTAGTCAATGGCTATGCTAGCTGGGGATGCTGAAACTTGTAGTCCAATACCAACTTTTCTAAGCTTTGATTCAGGGTGGAGAATCATGGTTCTTGTGATCAGAGATGAGATTTTGCATGAGCTGACTTTCCTGCTATGGTCATCATATGATGGGTTAAAACATGGGTCCAAAAGATCACTTCCTCTGACAACCAAGGGCTTTCCTTCCTAATGACAAGAGCAGCTCAACAGTGGAGCCGACTGCCTCAAGAGATGGTGGGCTCTTCTGGACCAGAGATATCCAAGTGAAAGTTGGATGGAAATCTGTGACAGATGCTGTACTTGCCTCTGGCTTTACAGCTAATTGGTTTGTTAGATGGGATGATCTCCAAGGGTCTTTCCAAACCTGTAACCGAGAGATATGAATTCAGTCAGTGCGTTGTTACTTTTGAACAGTCTCCTGTTTCTTTTCATTATTTATAAAGTTGCAGACAAGAAAGGTGATTACATCAGAACTTGATCTATGACACAAAACGGTCTTCATTCCAAAGGCCAGGCTAAAACTGGTTATGTGGAATGTTTTTCTGTTTCATTTTCTGCAGTGAAAGTAGTGCTTCCTGGGAGAGAGAATATTTCCTTGAAAACTTCTTAGATAGGAGTGTGAAAGGCAAACGATATGTAGTGTTATCCTTCCTCACATATTCTTTTGTCCCTGTTGAGGAGGATGTTCACAAGGTTCCTTGTTAGTCTATACTAGCGATGGCGAACCTATGGCATGCGTGCCACAGCTGGCACGTGGAGCCCTTTCTGCTGGCACGTGAGCCATAAGTTGCCAGATCGCTACTCCGCCCCGCCCCCCCCGTGCAGCCAAACCTGAGAAGGCGGCTGGCGCTTCGGCAGGCGGATCCGGAGCAGCTGGTGCTGGCAGTGGATCCGGAGTGGGGTCTTGAGGCACCTCCATGCTGGGATTCCCCCTTCCGCCGCCACTTCTGGTTCCGCCGCTGCCGCCGCCGTGGCACGCCGTCCGCTTTTTTTTTTTCAGTTTGGGCACGCGAGCCCAAAAAGGTTCACCACCACTGGTCTATACCATGGCCTTCATCTTTTTATTATTATTATTATTATTCCAGTATTTCCAGGAAGGGTGACTGGAGAACCACAGGATGGTCCTGTTTGTAGGCCTGGGATTGAAGATAGAGAGGTCCATGTGCCACCAGATATTTCCTAATTTTTGTAAGTGAAAAATCTGTCATCTGTGGTGCTCTGGAAACAGGGCATTCCTACAATGAGCTGCAACTCTGTCAGGGTATCTGTGGAGCCACACGATTCTAAGACGGAAGGACTGGTATGGAAGGCAGACTCATGGGCAAATGAAAGAAATAATGTATATCTATTTGTGTGTGTGTGAATGTGCCATCATGTCAATTCTGAATTATGGCCACCCTTTTCAGGGTTTTTCTAGGTAGAGTATGAGGCAAAAGCAAGAAGTCCACTTTATGTCTGAGAAAGTGGACTTGTCCACGAAAGCTCACATTAAAATATAACAGTTAGTCTTTAAGGTGCCACAACATTTTTGTCTTCTTAATTTTTTATTTTTATTTTGTTTTTTCCTGATATGCTAGCACAGACTAACACAGCTACTCAGAAGTGGTTTCCCATTCCCTTCTTCTGGGGGCACCCAGGGACTATGCACTTTGCCCAAGGCCACACAGACTGGCTTTACTCACAAGAGGCATGGTGAGGAATCAAACTCCCAACCAGATACCTAAACCACTGAGCTATCCAGCCAGCTAATTTAGAAGTACATTTTATGCATTGATAAATACATTTATGTTCTCAGTGAATGTAGAATTTTATTTCTAAGAATACATAACATTATTTTATCTGAAATTCTCAAAAAGTCTCACTACTTTAACTTTCACTTAGCCCTATTCAGTCACTAAGTGTGTCAAACGTAGTCGACGCTAGCCCACCTCTCTTCATGGTAGCTTTTAAATCTGGAAAGTAACAGTATGAAGAGTGGGAGGTGGTTTTAGTTGGACCAGAACCACTTGACCCAGAACCCTGATTTTTTTTCCCACATGATTATAATGTTCAGTCTCTACGCAACCAATACAAAATGGCCTTTTCAATGACAGAAGAGGTTTGGTAGGCATTTCTGATGTAAAAGCCAGACAAATAGTTTCAGACTTGAAAATGTGCATGTGTTCAAATGAAATGCAAATAATGTATCCACTTCAAGGTGTTTTTTTAAATGATTGCTAATCCTCAGAGCTGCGAAAAGTCTTGATTCAACCTGTTTTCATCTGCATAGCACAGAGTTCCACCAACCAATAAATAGATTATTATGTTTTTAAAAGTTGTTGTGGGGAAAATAACATTTAACCCACCATATTTTGCAAAACGTAATGCTTTGTTTGGCCCATTTCTTTTCTAATCCAAAGAGGCACAGGCAAATCTGAAAAAGCAGGGAGAAAAATAAATGTCTTAAGCCTGTAATTAATTGTTTGCTTTTATAGTATAGTGTGACTCATCTGACACATCAAACAAACAAAAAATCCAATAGAAACTCGAGATTAGCCTTTGCAGTCTGAAATTGCACTTTTTAATGGTTCTATGAAAAGGATGAAGAACAAGTTATCTGTGCGAACACCTTTATCAGAACATTTAATTGGCAAAGGAAGAAGAACAAGATTAAAATAATATATTTTCTTTCCACCTTATGCCTTGAAAGAAACACAGTGATAAATTTTGTTGTTCAGAGTATATTAACACATCCAGGAACTGTGTAGGAGGGAGATGAGGGTAAAATGAATGTCCTAATTCAGGGGGCCCAGGTAATTACTGAGAGGAAACACGACAGTAAATATACCAAAATGGTTTACAACTAACCAAGATCCTTTTTTAAAACATGATTTTAGGATACAGTAAATCTAGTTTCTGAACTAATTCACATACTTTCTATGGGGGCTGGTTTTTTTTTATTTATTTATGTGCCATCAAGTCAAAAGTGACATATAGCAATTCTAGGGCTTTCAAGGTATTTTACGATACTTAAGGAATGATTTACTATCCCTCCCCCGAGTTTCCATGGCTGAGTAGGGATTCAAACTCAGGTCTTTTGAGTCCTTGCCTTTCACTCTACCCACTACACAACACTGACTATCCATATGGACTCCAGCAAATCACACACAAAAAAAACACACACAACTCAGAGAATATCTAAAATCTGCATCAGCAGATAAATCAGTACGTATGAAAATAGTGGTCCGCAATCCGTTTTCACTGATAAAGACAACTGCAATCAGCAAGAATACATCAGAAGTTTATTCTCCCTTTCTTCTAGTTGACCCCAGTTGGTCACAGAGGAACACAGCGCTTACCAGAGTGGATGTTCAGGGTGCAGTTTAAAAAGTCACTGTTTTGAAAATTAATTCTGACCAAAGAAAAACTCATAAAAACCTTATAAACCTCTCAAGGTGCTTCTCTTCTGGAGTACGTAACCCCAAATCCAACCGTTATCTAGCCCAGGAACACAGTCACAGTGCTGGGGGAACGTTCAGCAACAGAATGTGTAGTCATAAGTAATTTCCTACCTCTCTAGGCTGAGAGGGGTTTGAATGTTGCACAGCTTCAATTGGTCCATCAAAAGTTCAGATGGTCCTTGGCCATTTTGGCCAGTATTAGTCAAGCCATGAGTAGAAGGAGGAAACTCCTCAAGCTGGAAAAAGGTGGCTGAGGGCGAAACACTTTCTGCATATGGTCTCAAGGAAGTTACATCATTTATGTGCACATAAAATTTAATCATTTAAACATATTTCTTCAATAGACTGATCTCAATGGGATGTACCAATAATTATGTTTTTAGCAACAACATCTCATGGAATCAACCTCTGTTGCTGGAACATCTGTGGAGATTAGAAGGAAGAAAGTTTGCTTTTAAAACAGAAGCACTTTGTATTATATCTTCTGTGTTCTTCTGAGAGATATTCTGTCCTTCTGGGATGCTCATATTTTTGTGTCTATAGTTTATTTGTTGTGAGGAGCACTTTTGTTTAAGAGAACCTGGGGCTGGCCTCAAAAGCAGCAGCAACATTAACAAACAAACAATTATAAAATTAAGCATTTAGAGGGGAAGTTAGTTACCATGGAGAGCAAAACATTGTCACCGCCAACTGAATTCTCCAAACCTACCTGACAGAAGCTAATCAGAATGAAGCAGAAAGTCATGTTAATTACAAAACAAATTATCTGGTCCCTGCCAATCAAGTTTAATATAATGAAACACGCCGTACATTAGATTAGAGGAACTGCAACCTTTAGAAAGTTAAATGGACTCTGCAATATACTGAGGCAGCCAAACCAACTCTTTTTAATGATATGAACATGTTGAAGAGGTTAACTTGCTTCTGTGTTTATAAGGAAGACTCAGACAGATGGGGTGAGGACGGGGGTGCTGCTGGGATGGCATAATGGTCCAGCAGCATACGAAAATTATAGAGAAAATTGGGAAGATCATTTTGTTGAAGCTAAGTGCCAGACATATTCAGACACTTTAGGAAGCAGAAAGAGACTGCTAGATAGGAACAGATAACTTCTATTTATTTACACAGTTACAGTGCAATCCTATTTAAAAGTAGATCTTACACCAATGGCAGGGAAACCTTTTCAACAAGAACAAAATTTGAGGAGGGCCATTCCAGTGGCCTAGAGGCTAAATGCAAAAGGATAAGACTCTAGCATATTTTAGCTTGATGCTTTTGCTGCCACTAACTAAGCCTTAGGAATTTCCAAGTCTATCTGTGCTATGTTGTCAGCCAGTATGTCTGATTGATCAGAGGATCAGATTAGGACCCAGGGGACTGGATTCAAATCCCTACTTAGCTATGGAAATTCACTGGAAGGTGGCAATGACAAGACCCTCCTTGAACATCTCACATGTCTTGAAAACCCTATTAAGGTGACCATAACTCAGATGTAACCTGAGACACACATCAACACAACTCAACAATTAGTCAGCAATGAGTAATTGAACAGAATGGTTTGGATTTAGATTTAATCACACTTAGACCAGATCCACTGAAATCAGTACGGATTTGTCAAGAACAAATCCTGCCAAACTAATTTGATCTCATTTTTTGATCAGGTCACCTCCCTGATAGACAGAGGGAATGATGTATACATAGTATATCTTGACATCAGCAAAGCTTTTGACAAAGCGCCCCATGATATCCTGATTAGCAAGCTAACTAGATGTCGACTGGATAGATCAAGTGTCAGGTGGATACACAATTGGCTCCAGAATCGTACTCAGAGGGTGATGAATGGGTCCTTCTCTAACTGGGAGGAGGTAACAAGTGGGGTACCCCAAGGCTCAGTCCTGGGCCCGGTGCTCTTCAATATTTTTATTAATGACCTGGATGAGGGAGTGCAGGGAATGCTTGTCAAATTTGCAGATGACACAAAATTGGATGGAATAGCTAATACCCTAGAAGGCAGAAACAAAATTCAAAATGACCTTGATAGGATGGAGCACTGGGCCGAAAGCAACAGAATGCAAATCAACAGGGATAAGTGCAAAGTCCTGCACCTCGGAAAAAGAAAACAATTGCACAGTTCCAATATGGGGGATACCTGGCTCAGCAAAACGACGAGCAAGAAGGATCTTGGAATTGTCGTAGATCACAAGCTAAATATGAGCCAACAATGTGATGTGGCTACAAAAAAGGCTAATGCTATTTTAGGCTGCATTAGTAAAAGTATAGTTTCCAAATCCCGCGAGGTGATAGTCTCCCTCTATTCAGCACTGGTTAGGCCTCACCTTGAGCATTGTGTCCAGTTCTGGACATCACACTTCAAGAAGGATGCTAACAAATTGGAACAAGTTCAGAGGAGGATGACAAGGATGATCAGGGGGCTGGAAACCAAGCCTTATGAGGAAAGGCTGAAAGAATTGGGCATGTTTAGCCTTGAAAAAAGAAGACTGAGGGGTGATATGATAGCACTTTTCAAATATTTGAAAGGCTGTCAAACAGAGGAGGGGTAAGATCTGTTTTCGATCATCCCAGACTGCAGGACACGCAACAATGGGCTCAAGTTAAAAGAAGCCAGATTTCGGTTGAATATCAGGAAAAACCTCCTAACTGTTAGAGCAGTACGACAGTGGAACCAGTTACCTTGGGAGTTGGTGAGTGCTCCAACACTGGAGGCATTCAAGAAAAACTTAGATAATCAGCTGGCAGATATGTTTTGATTGTATTCCTGCATTGAGCAGGGGGTTGGACTTGATGGCCTTGTAGGCCCCTTCCAACTTCACTTTTCTATGATTCTATGATTTGAGTTTCAGGGAAGTTTACAATTTAAAATCATTTGGCAATAAAGCCAAAACAAAACAACATTCAAAATTTGATAAATCAGCAATTAATTAAAAAAACAAAAACCCTGCAGAAAGAGAAATCTAAAAAGAGTATAATTTCAAGCAGCATGTGGTTTAGTTCTTTTGTTGGACTCAGTGAAACTATTTGTTCTAAGATACATATCAGAAGTGAGCAGCTCTTAATTGTTTTAAGCTCTGGGAGAGTCACATCATGAATTATTACCCGTACAAGGCAGTCACATACTTCATTTTTTAAAGAAATTATTTGGGTTGTTGACCTCCATACATAATATGTAAGCCCACTCACCTGTTTGCAACAACAGCCATTCAGCAGTAGACACAATAGGATTTCCCCACTTCTGTCCCCTTGATTGGGAAGCTTTATTTCACATCTCCTGAATTACTGCTCAGAAGACTAATCCCCTCAATTAATTGTGCAACTGGGGCATGCACATGGGTGCAACATTTTACTATTAGGCAACTGTTCTTCCACCGCACACCAAAACAGTACAACCCTATGAATCCAATTCTGTCAAAATAGCTTTCTTCTAGTGTTTTCATAAGTGCCTAAATACATGCATGTGTATCAGTAATGCTGTGCAATATATATACTGTGCAATATATATACTACTATTGGTAGTATGAAACATAGTGAAAAGATGGACTTTAAGGAATGGACAGGTGCAACAGTCCTTCCATGCATAGGGCCTGTGCAGAACTTAGAAATAAACTGCAGAATGATAAAGCATGCCTAGTACAAACAGCTTCATTTTGGAAACAAACTCAGACGTTTTGAAGCTTCCCAAATCTGAGATGCAAATTGCTGAAGCATCCCTGGTGTGTTGAACCAATGAGATGACGAAAAGTATAGTCGTCTCTGTCGTCTGAAATGTTTGAGGAGCGGCCCAAATTTAAATGGCAACCCTGCCTGCTGGTGAGTAGGTGGGGCTGCTGTGCGATAAGACTAGATGGGACCTTGGGATCATCATCATCATAATCCTTGGATTATAGTGTCTGTAATCTTTAGTGTGGTTCTGCAAATTCATGATGACAACTGTAGCATAACAAATCTATACGTGGCCTAAGGATACAAATTTTAATAAGCATCTGTTCAAGTATTTACACTGTGCTGAGAAAATAGATCTTCCTTCTTTCATCTCCTTTTTCTTTGTATCCTGATGTGAAAATGTGCAATTTATGGTCCCTGGGCAAAGTCCTTTAAGGATCCTCGAAAGAAACAACAAAAGAAAATGAAAAGAAATTCAATATTTAACCAGTAGGGCTACTCTTAGCAGTTCCTTTCATGGATTAAATTGTGTCCATTCAGCTATATAAAATATCTGCTAGGCCAAAAATATAACTGCTATATAGTTTGTTGAAGATCTATGTCATAACCTCCCCAACACAATTTTCAATTACATTCCTTCAGTTACAGAAGGAAGATTCAGATCTTCAGTGCAGACATTTATTTTTCAGAAGATGTTCCATACCCATTCCACTAGGGGCATTTTCACCTAAGATACACCCTGTATGTGTTTTGTATGCATTTGCAAATGTTGCCAAAAAAACCCCACAAAAAAACACAACAACAGAAAGCCTGGAAAAACAACTGAATATACATACTAGCTAATGTAAAATTTACTTTTGCATTGCAGATGTGGGAATTTTTTGCTTCTTTCCTTGTTCAAACAAACTACACTGCAGTCAATGATTAGTTCAAAATTGCTCACAGAGTGACTATAATTTGTTCCAGTTCTCTAAGGAAAGATGTAGCATGTCCCCTATTCTTTGTTTTGGCACTTGCAGTTGAAATCAAAGAATGTTCTCATATTTTCCTGCTGTGTGCGCTACAATATGCTGAAGAAAACATCACCACATCACTGCCCCTACCACTAAGAGCATGGTGCGCCAGGGCTGCTGCTTGGGTTGGATCGTGAGCAACAGAGGTAAGCCAAGATCAGGACCTATGGGGCAAGTCAGTTAGAAAGACTAAAGATTAGCATGCCACAGGATGGCTGAGGAGCAAGCTAGGAATCAGAACCGAAGGATTGTCATAGCACATGCTTTTCCTCATCTCCTTATCTTGCATTTTTCTGTGCTTTGCTTTGTGATTGGTTATTGGAAAGTGAACACAAGTGCTATCAAGTCAAGTCTGAGTTATGCCAACTGTATTCAGGGTTTTCTAGGTAGAGAGTACTCAGAAGTCATTTATCATCCCTTCCTTCAGGGGCAACCTGAGACTGTGCAGCTTGCCCAAGGCCACACAGGCTAGCTCCTCTGGAATGTACTGTGAGGAATTGAACTCCCAACCTCTGGCTCCACAGCCAGATGCTTAGCTTACTTGAGCTATCCAGCCAGCTTCTCTTATAATTACAGGGTTGTTGGATTTTTTGCAGATCAATTATTATTACAAATCACCTCTCAGAAACAGAACTCAGAAACGGAAGAAGCTGCCTGCTTTGGATGGAGCTTATACATCAATCCCTCAAGGCCAATGATCTCCAATCTAGCTACCAGCAGGACTCCAAGACTTCAGGCTTGATTCCTTCTTCGTGCTACCTGGCGATCCCAGAAATTACTCATGGTCTCCAGCCATCTCACTACAACTGAACGACTTACCTCCCCAAATCTGTTGAGATTCTGTGTGTTTGAGGTTTTATGGTAGCCTATTTCCCTTGGATATAATATCAATACCTGGAAACAACCTTATCAAGTCATGCTGATTGGTTACACTGTTCTGTATGTGTAAAATAAAAAAAAGGGGGGAAGGCTGGCTACCCCCACCCAGTTCAGGTCCATTTGGGTTTTTTTTACATTTGAAAACAAAAAGGCCAGATTGTATACTCATTTACAGGCACAGTGCAGGATATGACAGTTCAAAAGCAGATATGCATTTTTTTCAGTTACACACACACAGAGAGAGAGAGAGAGATGGAGAAGGGAACAAGAGAGAAAACGAGAGAGCAAGAGCTTACATGTGACTCAATAATGCCTAAATACTACCATTAAAATTAATAATGCTAGGAATGCATATTATGAGAGAGGATAGAATGACACACGAATAGTTAACTCAGATATACTTGTATACAAACATTCAAATTTCTCTTCAATTAAGCCTGAAATCTACCCCTCAGTGCTCGTCACACCCTGCTTCAAGAATTAAATTATGTTCTTCAATTAGCTGTATCTTTCTCTCTGCAGTCCTAGTTTTCACTCCATTGAAGAGTTTACTGAATCAATTTTAGACTCCATTAATTCCCCCCACCCCCTTTTTAAGCAGACATTTAAGGAGCTTGGACTGCTTGTGACACTGTTCTAGCCCAAGAAAATACAATTTTATCTTTTTCATAAAATATTGCTATCAGCTAGTAGACCACAGAATGAAAACTGCCTGAAGTGTTATAACACTTAATCTCCTTCACTGTGTCTGGTTGTCTAGACTTTCAGAAGCATATCTACATCATCTGGACACTTCCATCAACTCCAGTTGATTGCCCAGTTGTGCCCCTTTCTGGATAGGAAGTGTCTAGCAACAGAGGTTCACACATTGGTAATTATAGATGGGATATTAGTATTTATCTCCCGGGACAGACAAATATGAATATCACCACCACATGTGGCTGGTCGACTCACCCACTCAGTGTAACCAATCAGCATGGGTTCTTATCTGATAGTGCTCATAAAATTAAGTCTAGGCCAATAGTGCAGACAGAATTCTAACCACGGAGAGAAACTGATAGGTACTTAGCAGTTTGCCTGGAAGGTGAGCTTTTCAGCAGAGACTCAGCTGATGTCCAACTGATGAGCACATGAGACAAAGTTTCTTCCCTAGCAGCATTTCATTTATGGAACTTCCATCCAGTAGAATTCAGGTTGACTCATTCCTTGCTAATCTTCCAGTGGACAGTCAAAATTATTACTCTGCATGGCTTCCTGTTTTCAAAAGTGGCTTCTATTTTATTTGAATTCATTTTTTTTAAATTAAACTATTTAAATAATCACTTTTGTAACCCTTGTGAGAAGAATAGCTATTAGTAAATACTTTATGTAAATAAGCAAGTAAAATAAATAGGCGCTCAAGGTGGAGAAGCAAAGAGAAAGGTCTTGCACCTTTCTCTAAGAAATTATTTCACGCATAGATTTGCCACGAAGCCTACACGTAACATAGCCTCTGTCAGACAAACATTTCCAAGTCATCCTAAATTATTTTTTAAATTACCAAGTAAACATCCCAGTCTTCTTTGTTAGTCATAAGGAGTTGATAGTGTCTCTCAACCCTCACGCCTTTGCCACACCTGTTTTAATTGCACAAATTCCTGGATTATTGTTGTTGTTGTTTAGTCGTTAAGTCGTGTCCGACTCTTCGTGACCCCACAGACCAGAGCACGCCAGGCCCTCCTGTCTTCCACTGCCTCACGGAGTTTGGTCAAATTCATGTTGGTAGCTTCAGTGACACTGTCCAACCATCTCGTCCTCTGTCGTCCCCTTCTCCTCTTGCCTTCACATTTTCCCAACATCAGGGTCTTTTCCAGGGAGTCTTCTCTTCTCATGAGATGGCCAAAGTATTGGAGCCTCAGCTTCAGGATCTGTCCTTCCAGTGAGCACTCAGGGTTGATTTCTTTCAAAATGGATAGGTTTGTTCTCCTTGCAGTCCAGGGGACTCTCAAGAGTCTCCTCCAGCACCACAATTCAAAAGCATCAATTCTTCGGCGGTCAGCCTTCTTTATGGTCCAGCTCTCACTTCCATACATCACTACTGGAAAAACCATAGCTTTGACTATGCGGACCTTTGTCGGCAAGGTGATGTCTCTGCTTTTTAAGATGCTGTCTAGGTTTGTCATCGCTTTCCTCCCAAGAAGCAGGCGTCTTTTAATTTTGTGGCTGCTGTCACCATCTGCAGTGATCATGGAGCCCAAGAAAGTCAAATCTGTCACTGCCTCCATATCTTCCCCTTCTATTTGCCAGGAGGTGATGGGGTCAGTGGCCATGATCTTAGTTTTTTTGATGTTGAGCTTCAGACCATTTTTGGCGCTCTCCTGTTTCACCCTCATTAAGAGGTTCTTTAATTCCTCCTCACTTTCTGCCATCAGAGTGGTATCATCTGCATATCTGAGGTTGTTGATATTTCTTCCCGCAATCTTAATTCCGGCTTGGGATTCCTCCAGTCCTGCCTTTCGCATGATGTATTCTGCATATAAGTTAAATAAGCAGGGAGACAATATACAGCCTTGTCATACTCCTTTTCCAATTTTGAACCAATCAGTTGTTCCATATCCAGTTCTAACTGTTGCTTCCTGTCCTACATATAGATTTCTCAGGAGATAGATAAGGTGGTCAGGCACTCCCATTTCTTTAAGGACTTGCCATAGTTTGCTGTGGTCCACACAGTCAAAGGCTTTTGCGTAGTCAATGAAGCAGAAGTAGATGTTTTTCTGGAACTCTCTGGCTTTCTCCATAATCCTGCACATGTTAGCAATTTTGTCTCTAGTTCCTCTGCCCCTTCGAAATCCAGCTTGTACTTCTGGGAGTTCTCGGTCCACATACTGCTGAAGCCTACCTTGTACGATTTTGAGCATAACCTTGCTAGCGTGTGAAAAGCTCTGTAAATCACAGTGACTATAGGGTCATTGCTATACACAGCATTAACATTGACATTGAAGAAATTGAAATAGTTAGAGATGTTGTATCTCTTGGTTCAATCATCAGTCCAAATGGAGAGTGCAGCCAAGAAATCAGAAGAAGACTGAGACTAGGAAGGGCAGCAGTGAAGGAACTAGAAAAGATGACCATGTGTAAAGATGTGTCATTGGAGACCAATCACCAAGATCATCCACACTCTTGTATTTCCAACCACCATGTATGGGTGTGAGTGCTGAACAGTTAAGAAAGCTGGCAGGAGAAAAATTGATTCATTTGAAATGCGGTGCTGGAGGAGAGCTTTGCACATCATGAGAAGACAGAATTCCCTAGAAAAGACAATAATGCTGGGAAAGATGGAAGGCAGCAGGAAAAGAGGAAGACCAAATGTGAGTTGAACTGACTCCTTAAAAGAGGCCAAGGGCTTAAGTCTGCAAGAGCTGAGCAGGGCAGCTATCGACAGGACATTTTGGAGAACGCCCATTCATAGGTTCGCCATGAGTTGGAGGCGACTTGACAGCACATAACAAAAACAACAAATCACACAAAATGCCTCTGCTATATGGGTAGAACATTCAGCATTTTAGGGGCAGTGTTTCAGTGAAACAAAATTTTAGTATTTAGATTAAAAATAATTATACTTTCATTTTATAAAGTCTACAGTGGTTATTCAGGGAGAGACTGTGTCTTCACCTGTATTGCTCGAAAGCTCATCTTCTGTTTCCAGAACCATGCTAAATGGTATCTTAATCAATACTCTGCTATTTGTATTGTCTAGCTTACTAAAGTGACCTCCAGTTTGGTGTAGTGGATAGAGTGTCTTACTAGGACATAGGGGACCTGGGTTCAAATGCCTACTCAGCCATGGAAACTCACTGGGGGCTTGACAAGGGTAAACCACTACTTCAACACCTCCCATACCTCAAAAACCCTAGCAGGTCCATCATAAGTGGGAAGTGACTTGATGACACATAACACAGCAGGTACTACTACCAGTAATAGTAACACTAAATTACATTTTGCATTTACTGCCACCCGAACAAAGGAGAGGCGGGCTGGATAGCTCAGTGGTTCATTGGCAGTTTGATTCCCCACCGTGCCGCCATGGAGAAGAGCCAGCCTTTGTAGTCATGGGCAAGTTGCACAGTCCTAGGGTGCCCCCCAGAAGAAGGGAATGATAAACCACTTCTAAGTACTCTCTACTTAAAGAACCCTGGAAAGGGTTTCCATAAATCACAATTGACTTGATGGCACACAATTATTATCATTGAACAAAATGGGTTAGGTTTTAGCTCCAGTCTCTTCTGACACTATGCCGCAAAGCTGGAGAAGACAAGCTGAATAAGAGGCTAACTCTGTAATAGACATATTAGAAGGGGTGGAGGGAATAAACAGTTCACTTTAGAAACACATTTGTGCTGGTGCTTGTCCCCTTAAAGTGCTTCCAGTGTACCCTGGTGGTGAGCTATAACTTCCCTAAATAAATAGCTTTTTATTATTACAGGCTCTGACTCAACAGTTAAGAAAACTAAACACTGGTATCTTTTCTCGGACATGAGCACTAGAGATTACATTAACATAGTGTATGTCTAGAGATTGATATTTATATTGATGGTTAGAAGAGGCAATGTGCGAAGACAAGAAGAAGTAAGAAAAAGCTGGTAAATAAGCTGAAGTATTGCAGAGAGCTCGTAATAAAGCAGAAGAATGGCATTAGCAACTAAACTGCAGTCTGGAACTCTCATCTATATGCGTACATCTTTTAAATAAAAAGATGAAAAATAAAAACTGGTGTAAGCAAATAATTTGGTTTAAAAAAAAAAGAATCCAGTACTTTACAGAGAAAAGAAGGTCACAAACATGGAAGATAAGATGGGTCTCTATCAATTTTATTCTAGAGTTAAATAATGCCATGCGTAATTTGCATGCCTTTTTTTGGGGGGGGGCATTCCCAAGATTAGCCTCTAAGCAACCAATTCACTACTTTAACCTGAGGCTGGGGACTTAACACTCCCTCCAACTAAGAAGAAATTGGCATTCCTCAGCACGCAGGGGGTAATAAAAATGTCAGTGTGGTTTTACTCCATTTCACGAAACAACAATTATCAACATTACAATGGAGACAAAGACAATGTCTAGACTCAGTGGACTCAACGTCCAGTTGACAAGTGATTTGAGTTGATTTACTGATCATATTTATGCCTGCTGATCATTTCGTCCCGCTATCAGATGGATATTTTTATACTAAATTAAAAGGCAAATCTTTTAGAGAGCCCTAACTTTATTAAAATGTTATCTGTTTTCTTTCCTGTTAATAAAACAAAAGATCCTTTCAGATGCCTTTTATTCCTCATACATCAGATCTCATCTCAAAGGAAAACATTTTGTCGGAGCTACAGCTTGAGGCAATACAATATATTTTTAGTGACAGAAGAAAATCACTTTGATTAAAGTTTGCTCTTTTTCAAAAAGAACTGTTTTAATATTGCTACTTTGCAGGCTGAGTTCATTGATACAGATCAATGCTCTTCCATGAAATCAGAATTATTTAAGTTGCTGGTTGACTGGACCTTTATGTTCAGCCTCCACTTGATTAAAATGACTATCAGAGAGGTCCTTCTCCTTGCTAAAAAATAAGGTCAATGTGTTCTGATGGCTAAGAAGCAAAAAAGCTTTTTGTGTCCAAATACAGAATAGTGTATCATGACAACCATTATTCCTAGCAATTGAAAGGGTTTATTTTGTATGCACTTCGGATTTTCCATGACATTGAACTAGCAATACCAAGGGGGGGAAATTCTATGTTCATGGTATTGCAGAAATTTTATGCTGCCAACCGCTATTTTTTTGAATTTCTTTGTAAGCAACACAAAGCAAAACACTCTCTGGGCTGTTTACAATTTATATAGGCTACGCATTGCCCACCCTCACAAGTGAGCTGGGTACTCATTTTACTGACCTCAGAAGGATGGAAGGCTGAGTCAGCCTTGAGCCGGCTGCCAGAATCCTCTGAGATCAAATGCTGACAGTGAGCAGAGTTTTGACTGCAGTACTACAGTTACACCACTGTGCCCCAAGGCTTCACCACTGCATCACAGGATTCCATGTATGGCTCTCTATCTCTTGCAAAACATATGCAATGTATTAAACAAGAAACTATCTGATGAGCCACCCTTTTGGCTCTGCATAACAGAGGGTGCTTTGGAAACCACAGGTTGCTGTTGCAACAAGGTGGTGACCCAAAAGCCAGATTCCCCATCCCCCATGTATATGCATACTGTTCACCTAATTTCAGTGGAGTGATGGGAGCAGCCAGTTTAGAATTCCTCTTTGTTTAGAATTCTGTGATTTTAGTAACATGCCCCAAGGGTTCATATCAAAGGGAATAAACCACACCCCAATCTGCGATTAAGCTTGTGAACTTCAGAACATGGAAAGGAAATGCCAGCTCAAGATTCCCACCCCCACACCAACTCTCTCCCAGATACCATAAATAATCGGACACCATAGTGGCTAAAGGACATCCCTCCAAATGTTGTTGGGCTAAAACTCCCATCAACCCTAGTCAGCATAGCCACAGTGCAGAATGATGGACATTGCAGTCCACCTGGAAAGAAGCATTGCCACTTGCTGCTGTTTGTCCCTGAGAGGAATTGTTATTGTCATCCAGATTACTGCTAACATTTTAAAAGCCATCGTAGGTTCTGTTCCTACGTATCCCACATCATATCTTTGATGCATGGTCTATGCCTCAAGCTGCAGCCTTGTATATGTGTGTGCTTTGAAATTCCAGTGAAATGTTAAAACACATCCAGAATTTGAGTAGTGACACTTCAGTTCACAGCATTCAGTACAAAAGGTGATTCCCTCTCTTTAAATAGTAGGGGTGCAGGAGTTTGTGAAGAAAATAAGGCTAGCTGAATAAAAATGTTGGATCTGTCTATATTGGCATAACTTGTACTTCACACCAAAATACTGGTTTGGGCTCAGTGGGGTCTGTCAGCCAATGCTTCTTTCATTGGTAGAACAGTGAGGAGTTGACTATACATTTCCTGCCCACATTCACTTGCATCCCTTCCAAATCTGTTCTCTGGCCTGGGAAACCCTCTACAGCAGATTTTCAGGTGCTGCAGTGGGTTGCCATGGCATGCGCAGAGAGAAGAAGAAAGTCCCACTGCATTAGCAGATTTCCCTTAGTGTGATATACAGAATCTGCAGTTGCTAAAAGCATGGTTTGAGTTTCCATGCGTACTGGAACATAGCTACTGTAATCCATGGTCGATTTTTGCTTCCCGTCTTGTGAATACAACAGCCTCTAGATGAAGTGACTTTAGGGGTTGAAACAACATCTGTAAATATGGTTAGCCAGCTGAAACACTTCTCAAACTAGGTCACACAATCCATGATGAGCAAGCCATTGGGAAAAAAAGTACACAATTTTTCTGACCTTTCAAATACTACAGTTTGTCAATTTAGATATTGCACCACTACATCATACTTGTGTTTCCTTAATCATATACTTTGGTATAGGGCTGAGTTCAAACTAGCTCCTTAAGTTTGCCACTCATTTAAATTTTTGGAAGGCATTTCAGGATACCTTTCAGAGAGAAGAACTGTATTACTTTGCTAGGATCAAGGCCTTATCTGGAGATACTGTGGCAGCTTTTCTCTCTCTCTCTCTCTCTCTCTGTGTGTGTGTGTGTGTGTGTGTGTGTGTGTGTGTGTGTGTGTCAGTACCAAGAATCCTACTGGTGACCTATACATCTGTTATTGAAATCATGTTAAGTCATGGCGGTAAACCATTGCTAGGTAACAGTCAGATGCCTGGTTGTATGCCCATCATGTGACTAGGCATGCAACTAGGAATGTAATTGGCACCTTGGTAATTAGTGGCAGTTCGCTGCTGCAACTTACTTAATGTCATTACACGTCTGTAAACCACTAAGAGGATTTTGGCCATAGTTCTTCCCCATAGGGCTATTGGTCCTCTCCCCCTCCCCAGTGATACCTCTTGTATCCGCTTTGGTATCTCCTCCAGAACAACAGGAATTGAAGCTTCTTTTTTAAAAACAACTTTATTAATCAAACCAATGGAGTAACTCCAAATTATTCTAATTGTGCAAGTCCTCCTTGATCCACTCAAGTCACCTTGATTCTGGGCAACACTTATGCCCAAAGATGGGGAGTGGTTACTTCACCCTCTTTTACGAGTCTCAACATGTCTAAAACTGTCCTTGCGGCTGCCCTCTGCTGTCGGAGGAATGTACCATCTACTGGATGTCCCGTACCCAAGCCTCCAGTTGTCAGAGGTGACTAAACTGTCTCTGCCTCCTCCACCATCATAGATGTGCTAGGGGAGGAGCCATAGGGGTGGGGTCGGTGGAAGATTGCTGTCATCTTCTTCGGGCTATGACATCTCTCGGCCAGCCGAAACACAAGCCTTTCAGGATCTCTTTAGGCAGTTCAGGCAGAGGTAACTTCCACCCAGGTCTCCCCTAATTGTCTCCTCCCATCTCCTTCTCCTTCTCCTCCTCCTCCTCCTCAACTATCTGCTTCCACCAGTCTTCTTCTTTCTCCCTCCCCTTTTATACTCTCAGGATCTTCCTCCTCCTTTCTGGATCCTTCTGACTCCTGCATTTTGCCCTGAGCCTCAGTCCTTCTAGACAGTTCCTCACCCTTTGGGTCCCCAGGACAAACCCCTCCCATCATTTTCTCATCCAGCACCTCCATAGGTAACTCTGGTAGGGTTGTTGGCTTCACTGCTTGTGGAGTGACCACCTGAGGATGATTGGTTTGGAAGGCACAGGGGTTGGCCTGGCATTAGGACACTGCCATTTTCCCACATGGATATAAATAATCTTAGAACTGCAGATCTGGAAGAGACCCTATGGATCATTGAGTCCAGCCTGTGTCAAGGAGGTGCAGTGGAGATCCATAGCCATATCCCTGGCCCATTAAAGTTAATTTATCCTATGCTACCTAAAAAGTATCGGCTTTTTCCTTATTCTCCTTTCTTCTGTCCTCTTCTTTCCTACTCTCCTCCTCCCTTTTCTGTCCTTATCCACTGTAATATTATAGTCATCATCATCATCTTAGAACTGCAGAGCTGGAAGGGACCCTATGGATCATCAAGTCCTGCCCTTGTCAAGGAGGCATAGTGGGGAATTGAACTCTCAGCCTCTGCTAGATGCCAAAACCACTGACCTATAATATGTCTTATCTGAGGCACAAAACCCTATAACATCTTCCTCTAAGTGGCTTGATTGCATTGTCTCATCAGAACTTGGAAAGTGAAACCAGAAAGCTAGTCAGCAAGGAAGATGTAATCTGTTTTTTAAACTATTAAACTCAGCCTCCTGTATTCCCTGACTGATATTTCAAAAAGAGATATACATAGCCATTCAAACCATGTAGATTACCTCCACCATCAAACATCCCCTAGTTTTGCTTAGGTTTGTCATGGACAGAGCATGAAAATGCAGTGCAAATAAATAAATAAATAAAGCCCCTTTTAGCTTTTAAAAAGCACTCACAGACATTGCTGGCTGATGGATTTTTCTGCAGCAATAAAATGTAACATCCAGTTGCATGCTAGATATAAATTCATGATAAATAACCTACTTGCAGCCCTGGCTTATTTCCATACTCACCAGTATCAAGGAGTCATTCTTAGAGTACAGAAGTGAATGTAAAATCCCCAGCAATCTTTCTGTTCCTGATATCATCATGGTAAGTATGTCAACAAGCAGTTTTAGTGGGTGGGAACATTTTCTTATTAAATGTTCTTTTAGTATAGAGGTCTTTCTTGGAAAAAAAAAACACCCCATTAAATATAAGCCGGACAGATGGACTCAAGAGAAGAGTACCTTGGCTAGAGAAGCATTCCATTTGTCTTAGTTAGATGAGCCTGGGGGGCATGAATGCAAGGCCCTTTTAAATCTCAAATCAATGGTGAGGGGAAAACCTCCACAAGAATTGCATTTCTCACAACCCAAATATATAGCCAAAGGCAGGTTTCCTGGCCTTGGCACTAAAATAAAACACCTGGTTCTTGGCAGGAAAATGTTCTAGCTGAATGTTTGGCACTGAACACAGAGGAATCTATTAGGGCAAACTCATTTCATTTTTCTCAGGACAGACATATTGAACTGAATTACTACTGGGACAAACCTGAATGAATAATGGCATAATGAACATATGGTATCAGCAGCACACCTGGCAAAGGAAGCTTTCTAGACCATAAAAATGTATGCAGGGGAACCAGTTAAAAATCTATGCCATATTTCTCCTCCACCCCCATCATCCCAAAGCAGCAGCAAGAAATATAAGGCACAGAAAAGCTCACAATCTCTGTAAATGTTGCCATGTATAAGTGGCAATTTCCTACCATGATACCTTTGCAAAACCAAAGGGAATATTCAAAAACAAAAACCAAAGGAGGAGAATGTATGTATGCATTTGTGTGTATTTTATTAACAATGCATTCTACACAGATGTGTGTTGGTCAGCAGTTAAAAAAACAAAACAATAAGAACCTTCAGGTGTTAATGATCAACAAAGTTAACTTGGGCTACAAATAGACCCGTTGGGTCTTGTTAAATTGTATTATCAGCTTCTCGGTCCACCTCTTCTCAGATTCAATATCCATGAGCCTAAAAGAAGGAATATTTTTTGACTTGATGGCTAGAATCCTGTTATTTTTATCTGCTAACATCAACTGAAACAGCTTTAATTTTGGTGGTGAATTCATGTCAGGCAAGATGCCAGGACTAGTTTTTCTTGTCACATAGCAGTCATGTGACTTGGCATGTAACAAGCAAAGCAAGCACCAACGTCTTAAATGGCACCGTTGGAAGTATGCCAGTGCAGCCAACTTGAAGTATAGGAATACAACAATATTTATTTATTTATTTATTTATTTAATTTAAACCACCTTTGTCCTTAAAAAGGACCCAAACAACACAGGACAACAATTAAAAGACAGTACTTAAGCTAATGGCACTGAGTATACAATACTAAAAGGATCAAATGAACACAAAACTAAAAAACATAAGCAACAGCAAAACACATTCAATGCAGTAAGGTACAACAATCCATTTAAAAACTCCATTCAGCAGCCAGTAACTCAAAGAAAGCTTGCCTGAAGAGAAAGGTCTTTGTCTGTTTGCGGAAAGACAGTATAGATGGGGCCAGCCTGGCCTTCTGTGGGAGGGAGTTTCAGTGTCTGGGAGTCTGTAACAATCCTCTTCAACAGCCATCATTTGTGCTTTATAACTGGAGTAACTGATGTAAGTGAATTTGAGGCCAAATCTGCACCATATTGGCTGAAATTCTCTTGTTTAGTATATTAAGTCAAACTAAAATAGAACAGTTGAATCAATGGGGATTTGGTGAGTTGACTCCTCTGTAAGTTCCATTGATTCAAAAGAGTCTACTGTAGCTATGAGTTACTTGGGTGTATTAAGTCACAATTAGAGTAGGCCCATTAGAATCTATGAAACTTACAGAGAAGTTGACTCATTAAATCTCCACTGATTCAGTGGGCCTACTCTAGTTGCGCCTTCTTATGCTAAGCAATAAGATTTCAACCACTAATTTGCATCTGTTTGTCACAGTGCAACATATGTAATTTAACATGCGCTTCTGTTATTATGGCCTAAATTCAAATTTTTGGTTTCAACATTAAAATTAATGACACCCATGTTACTGTTGGAGGAAAATGTCCTCTTAAAGTCAGGGTCTATACTAGGTAAAATTGAAATTGGATTTAGTCACATGTCATTGTCTTCTTCTAGAGACAACCATGTTATGAACATGCCTTACTTACATCAATTTATATAGGGTTTATTTGGAGCTAGAGTGGGGTGATTTAGACCCTTTAGATGGTGTGGACTAAAATTCCCATAATCCCTTATCATTTGTTACACCGCCTGGGACCCCAGAAATCTGAAACATCTGGAAGCCCATATGTTTTGGAGCATTGTCCTAACCCAATGGATACATTTACTTATCAATAGAATCCTTCACTAGGGTCCCTCTTGTTTCTTTTCCCAAAACAATATTTAGTACTAACTTGTTTTTGCCAAATTGCAGATTATTCAGATTGTGAAAGAAGGTTGGCAAGCAGAAACGGCTCTGTCTGTGTGATGCCTCACCATGGAGTCTAACCGAGCCTAAATTTGCACAACTAAATAAAAGAACATGTTTTACATTTGGTCCCTTAGAGAACTGTCCTTTGATCTATTTTGTTTCACCTGCCTTGATTCATTTCACATCAAATGCTGCTTGACAGGACACAGCCTGACCAATCAGAATTTGCAAATTGATGCTTCATTTCACTCACTCTGTCATTTCATGGTTTCATCTAGCTCATTTGGCCGGAAAATTCCATAAAGACTACATTTTTAATGCTCAAAAATGCCTTCTTGGTCAGCTGTTGCAAATTTACAGTAATAGTCCCTAAGCAGGCATCCTGAGTTCAATAGCACTATCACCTTTTTGGATATGGCCCGATTTGTTAAAATTTTCTCTAATGCTGTCATCACTATAGCTTATTTAAATTGCGAGGCAATCTCTCCTGCCAAATACTTCATGGAGATTTCAGCAGTTCAATCCAGCTTGCCCTTATCCTTTCTCAAAATACTCCATGCAGATAAACAGAAGAATGCCTGCTACATACCCTGTTTCCCCAAAAATAAGACCTAACCTGAAAATAAGCCCTAGTAGGATTTTTCAGGATGCTCGTAATATAAACCCTACCCCAAAAATAAGCCCTAGTTAAGTGAAACCCCACCCTCCACCATTGTGCAGCAACCAGAAGAAGATGATATGATAGTATTTGAATAAATGTAGATGGTTGTACATGGAAAAAAAATAAAACATCCCCTGAAAATAAGTCCTAATGCGTTTTTTGGAGCAAAAATTAATATAAGACCCTGTCTTATTTTCGGGGAAACATGGTATTTCAACTGTTAGAGCAGTACGACGATGGAACCAGTTACCTTGGAAGGTGGTGAGAGCTCCAACGTTGGAGGCATATGAGAAAAATTGGACAACCCTGTGTCAGATCTGCTTTGACTTGGATTCCTGCATTGAGCAGGGGGTTGGGCTTAATGACTTTATAGGCCCCTTCCAACTCAATTATTCTATGAAATACCCAGGTTTGTTTATAAAGAGATGGCATCGAATTGGACAACCAAGGCTTACACCACCTATTTTGTTGAAGGTTTTTGAAGATATTTGCACAAGAATTGTACTCCTATGCACACCTATCACACCTATTTGCACACACAGATAATGTTTATGTATCCATAATATGTTAAGGATTTTAACATATTTTCAGATTCAGCTGAAGGTGTTAGCAGTTCCCAACATTTCAGCTAAAGTAACAATACCATCCTATACATCTTTACTCAAAAATAATGACTAATTCAGACAGAACATTTTTCTCTGTAAGGAAACTCTTTCCCCTGAGCAGTGCTAATAATGGTAAGAATTCATGGAGGTTACTAATTCCTATGGTTGTCATAAATCAGAAGTAACTTAATAGTACTTAACAACAAGATACCTGATCCAGCTCTGATGTTATCAATATTTTTTCCTGCTATCCGCAAAACATTTGCCTTGTTTTGCTTAGTACAGGGAAAAGATTCATGGGTTTCTGTTCTTTTTGCACCTTCTGAAGACATTGTTTGGGTTGATTTTTATGTCTTTCTTTGCTTTGTTCTAGGAACAGAGTTTAGTGTTATGGTAAAGTTCATTTCCACGGTCAGAGCTTTCAATTAGCTTCCTATTAGCTATAAGCACATTTGTTTGTTTTTAAAGAATGGTCCAGAAAAGAAGCACCACCAAACAAGTGGACTTTTTTTGCAGATTTTTTAGAAATAATTTCAATATTCCCTCAAGAGCAGCTGTTTTCAGAAAAATGCCCTTTCTAAAGGCATTTTTGAATGCAAATCCTGTCAAGCACTATGATTTTCACAACCAAGCAGAAGAAAGGGAGGTAGAGTTCCCTCCTACCTAGAAAAGGCTTGAGCCCACCTATTGTCAGAGATGTTTGCTCTAGAAGAAATGTGCCCAGGACTTTAAAAAAAAAACTGGTTTAATGCACATTTATTCCAAATTTGTAAGTTTCACAAAAGTTTAGTAGCATCTATTGCCCTTTAAGGGTGGATGGGATTGCAGACTTATGTCGATAAAGGAGAGCAAAGCTGTCTGCTAATGGCATGGAACAAAAGCTGTCCAGTCTGGCTGGAAGATCTGGTGAGCTTCATATACTGCACTACATAAATTACTGAAAAAGGTGACCAAAAAAATATAAGGTCTGTGCTGAAGCATTTCATGCAAATTTATTATGAGACACAAACCTACTCCAGCTTCATGTTTAAAGAAAAATAGAAATGCCCTTCTTTCTACTCAGATTTTTGCCTCCCCCTAGGATGACTATGTTTTGTTTACTGATCACAAAGAAGCCTTGTGGTTTCAGTTTTGGTTTTGTTTGCATTTTGAGACGGAATGAGTTTCACAGACCAGACCTCACGAAAATCAAGGGTGAAGACTCCACCTGGTGGCTCTGTTTTGTCACCTAAAAGGGCTGTGCTTTGAAAGCATTGTCTTTTTCTTTGCTTGACACTTCTGGGTTTGAAAACACAACAACTTCCAAATGTATCCACTTGCAGCAAGTAAAACTTGTTGGCCTTTAAGGTGCAATAAGATTATTTTTTCTTTTTATTGCAACAGATGAATACAGCTACCATCCTGAAAACTGCCCGACCTAATTCATTTAGCTCTAACGGTTCTTTAGTTAAACAAGGCTGGCTTATACTTTCATTTAAATTTTCAGTCCTGCAACTTGCCATTAAATCATTATCCAAGGCATGTTACTCAAAATTCTTTTAAACAGGAATTAGCACACTGCACTAATCAATAGCAAACTGCATCGAGACACATAAAGCAACCTCTATGATGATTTGCAAAATGCGTCGAAGATTAAATCACTTGCACCCACACCATAGGCTCTGCAACAGTGTTAGAGCTAGTATCTCATCAACCTGAGGTTGTAGAAACATTTCTTGGAGGGGATGAGACTACCCACTTGCTCGCTGGACCCATGCCTACTGTAGCTGGTAAACACTTCTACCAGAAAGGGACTGTCAGGTTATGGAATCATAACCTTTGAACCAGAGGTAGGTTAATGCCCAATCAAAAAAGCCAAGACTCCAATTTATAATGATAATGATGTCTCATCAAATCGATACCAATTTCCGGCAACGCTTGCCAGGCTTTCCTGGGTATAAAGTATTCAGAAGCAGAACTTTAACCAGGAAACAGCAAATGGGTCTATGCCCCAAGGCACCAAAATATTGAAGGCACTACAATGTTGAGGTGAATCTACTGCTCAATGTTAGAGAATTCAGTTCTTTTTTTAAAAAAAAAAAAACCATCCGGTTTATATTGTGCTTCTGTACCTACAATTCAAAAAGCCAGGAAATGGCCCAATATTGCTGCATAATATTGTGCCTGCGTTGCCAGCAGGAAAAAAGGATTTTAAGCTTTACATAGTAAAGGGCAGCCTGAATGCTGACAACACCAATGGCAGCAGTCAAGATGGTCTACAGGATACCCTCTTTTGCTCACTGCCATTCAAAAAGCAACAGCATGTAAGAGAAAATCCCAGAAGCTGATTCCTTTTTCATCAGTTGACTACTTTTCACCCAAACACAAAGCAATTGTCAGGGCTGTTTTCAACCATCCCATTCACCCACTCTACAACCCTGCCACAAAATTAGGAATGGTACCTTACCTCTGTGCCTAGTTTCAAAACGGAGCAGTTGGCTATTCACTCCCATTTGCTCTCCCATTTGCTCTCCTTCCACACACACATCCTCATTCATTCACAAAGAATGTGAGATAACCCTAATGGGCTATCATCGACTCTTCCTGCTTTCTACAATTACCAGTTACCCTCCTTACTGCTCCTTGCCCTTCAATCCTACCCCAGTCACCTCTACAACTGTTTTTTACTCCTGGATTTTGCCCTAGTTGTGTTGCTCCTTCTCTGTAGAACATGCCTCCCATTACCCCATAATCATTAAAAGAAAGTTCCCCTAATAACAAACATTTAAAAAGGTGTTTGATCCTCTGCCTGGGGGAAAAAAGATTAATAGGCAAAGAAAGATTTGTATTCTCGAAGGCTTAATCAAAGAAAGATTATTGCAAAATCCTATGTAACATTTTTATTACACTTTGGAAAGAAAGAAATGAAAAAAGAATGAATCAAGCGTAGAGAAATGTTGTGGCCCCAATCGAAGGGAGGAAATATTTATATTTTAACCATATAATATGTTTTATGAACTGGCTGTACACCTTTTTTTAAATTGCATTTTGTGTATTTTAACCACATAATATGTTTTATGAACTGATTGTACATTTTTAAACTGCATTTTGTATATTTTAGCCACATAATATGTTTTATGAATTGGTTGTACATTTTTAAACTGCATTTTGTATATTTTAACCATAAATATGTTTTATGAGCTGGTCACCCGACCGTAATAAATAAATTCATTCGAATGAATCAAGGCAAAAAAAATATTTTTCACTCTTTCTCCACTCCCCCAAAAAATATAGAGTGGGAGGACAGAAAGAGAGAAAATAAAATTTTCTCATCAGTGGTGATTTTCAAAAATTAAAGACTTCTCCCCTGTTCTGCAGCCCTAAACAACTTCCCCACAATGAAGGTGATTTTATGGGAGCCACAGGACCTTTGAGGGTTGGAATCAGAATTTTTGTTGTTGTTTCTGAAAAGTACTGTGGCTGATGACATCATCAGCCTTACACAGAGTAACTGTGCAAACAGGATTTCAGCCAACATATCATAGACCTGCTGTTATTGTACCACATCATGGGTGATTTAAGAAATATGCCTTGAACACAAACATGAGACTAAAAAATGTAATATGGGGTTTTGCAAAGAAGTAGTCACATCCATGGATGTCATTAATATTCTCCCCAGAAGGATAGTTTTGCATGGTTTATTAATCCTCTTTTAATTTAAAGCAGAGACATTAATGAAGTACTTGATGGAATAAAGTAGCTTCTCAGTCCTTTGGTGCTTTTATCTACATACACAATTCAAGAGATAACAGCTTAGCTTGCTGTTATTTGGACTGATTGAACCTTTCTGATGAGTTCTTAACAATAACCGCTAAAGCCAAGCTGTTACTATGGTCTAAATTTATTTTTTTCTAAAAACCCAAAACATCTAATTACAATAATTCAAAGCAAAATTCACTGACAAATCATTTACACAAGCATTATCCATATAGCTTCAGCTAGATAGTCAAACCGTGTATTTATTAGATTCTGTGCGGCTGTAAACAGATAGGGCCCCAATGCTGCATGAGAAATGATTCAAGAGAGAGTGAGTGATTATCACAAAAGGGCCCAGAAAGAAAGCTGCTTTTAAAGAAGTATTCCGCTCTTGAATGCAAAAGGATGCAGAGAGAGAAAGGATAACACAATGGAATTGGCCACAATTCAAAGAACCATAAAATGAATTTAATGAGCTCAAGAGAACTTTAGACCTTGTTTCTTCCAACAGCCATGCTTGTCCTCCCCACACACACACAACTGCCATGTCACATGGCAAGAGGTCTTTGAAACTTTGCAATAAGCACGAGGATAAGCAGTTAAAAGTGGGGGGAGCCAACAATTTAACGGGAAGTCCTGTGTGAGCTCAACAAGGTCTTTCAGTTCCTAACCATGACAGCTGCGAAATCCACCACAAAGGACAATAATATCTTGCAGTTGCATTATGATGGGTGTGAATAATCGCACTATTTAGTCACTTGTGACCCAGGTTTCTGATTATACATAGAATATAATTAAGATTTTTGCATGGCAGCCAGGAGGGTGCAGTGGTTGGGACCTGGGACCCCGGTCAATTTCAGACCCTCCTCTCACCCATTGAGCATGCAGCTCACTGGGTGACTTTCAGCAGCCCACCCTTTTTCAGATTTAACTGTTTTGCAGAGCTGTTCTGAAGAGAAAGAAAGGAGAAGGAAGGATGCTCCTGGTATTTATTTGCAGAAGTATTTTCATCTTGTTGTGGGTGCCTGGGTAGACTATGTTCCAGAATGGAAGTGGCACTTGGATTTGGGCTAGGAAATGAGTAGACACACTTCAGCAAGCAAGGCTATTGACTGAGGATACCAACAGGACATCTTCCACACCTCCTGAGCAGGGCTCGGAGGTCAGGGTAGGGAGTGAAAGGAAAGAAGGAAACCAGCTGGTAGACGCTTTACGTACAAAATGAAGACCAACTATGTCCCCAAAGTTGATGCTATTACACAGTGCCTTCCATCTGATGTCACAGCCCTTTATTTTCCACATTTTCAGACCCTCCTCTCACCCAATCCTGGAATATAGAAATACCTACAAATACTTTCAGAAATCAAAGAACAAATCAGTTCAGGCCACCTCCAAATCAGGTCAGGTCAGGTCAGTCCCAGTTTGTACAGCAAATACTTGGATACAAATAAGATTGGACAGTAGTTGTACATCTCTAGTTATAAACTAATGAATCGATAAGTGCCAGAATGTAAGTCCCACTGAATTTAGCAGGACTTACATCCAAGTTCATTCATTTGGACTGTGGTAGCAGCTATAATGAATTCAGAATCAGAACAGACAAACAAATTTCATTTGGAGCATTGCCCTTCTTAATTTGCTTAGAGTAAACAAAGTGTTTCTTACTGACATTTATTGATTTTTATCAATCACAGAAGAGCATATACATATTTTTCTTCTGAAAAATGCTTTCTAAGCATTTCTACTATTAAGTCAGTTATTAATTATGTTCCGCTGTTATTCAGCTCTTGAAATTATGGACAGTATTTAAACACTTTATAACAAACATTCATTAACTCACAAGTGCTTTAAGATTTATTATTGCAGTGACAATCCCTAAGGAAATTTTAGCCTGCAACAAACAAACAATAAACTTTAGCTCATTCATCCTTATGGCAGGTCCACGTAATTGTAGTATAGACAATCCTCCATTTTACATAGGAGTTGAATATTTATTTGCTCAAAGCCAGGTATCTGACACCTGATTAGCAAGTTACATTTCTTAACCTCATTTGGCCTGCAAAACTACATGTCATGAAGATTTAACCCAAAGAGGAGAAGATGCTCTCTTCTTCTTGACATCATCTGGCTTCATGTGACAGGTCCATTTAAGAAAATGTACAAAAAACATCTTCCAAGAAAAGATGTTAGCCACTGTCAGCGTCCACTAGGACACACCCTCTCCACTGCCCCTTTGGAATGACAGAGGCCATGATACACATGGCAAAAACAGAAACAAAGCAATGCCCGTGAAATTGCCACCAAATAGTAGTAGCCCCACCAGTGGATCTAAATACATCACAAATCCATGGGAAAAGACCAGACTTCTTCGTGCTTAGCTTTGCATCAAGCAGTTGCAGAAAATAATTTGATCTTGACCTTGCCAACTGCTGAACAAGCAATATAATATAGTAGGGGCTTCCTTATCCATGGGATCAGTGTCCACTGATTCACTTATCCACAGTTTGAAAATATTAAAAATATTAAAAGATAAATCCTAGAAATATATATTTCTAGAGATGGTTACCAGAACTGGTCACTAGAGGGAGCCAGAGACCATGCTATGTATAGCATTTGCTATAATCTGTGTTTTTCAGCATCCACGGGGAGGGTGGGAATGTTTGGAACTCATCCCCTACAGATACAGAGGCCCTACTATATTTTGCAGTGTAGTTGTACTCCTACTTACCAAAAGGTTTTGGATTCCTGATTGATTGCTGCGTTCCCAGTAGTTATGGCCTACCAATAGTGTTATCATTTTTATGCTAACCATGTTTAAATTCTGCCCAAAATCCTGTCGCTGAGCATAATAACTCACACTAGATTAACCCCATAGAATCAACAGGGATTTACTTCATCAGTTCCTTAAGTTCCATTGATTCAAATGGATCTATTCTATCTGCAACTTGCTATGTTAAAGTAAGTTGCAGTTAGAGTAATCCCATTTGAATCAACTAAATTTATGGAGGAATTACCAAATTGCCATTGATTCAATGGGTCTAATCTAGTGCAATTTACTACGCTGAACTGTCCATAGTACACTTTTGTTCTGTGGTTGGTTTGTTCAACTGTGAGTCTATACTTTTCATAAGGAAAAGCAACATACAAATACTGCAACCTGTATAACTCTAAAAATGTCCAGGTTGCAAGGCAGGCCTAAATCACGATTAGCTAGATGTAAAGTCATTGAAGGGCTGTCTACTTTAGAAGCAAATGCTCGAAAATCATTCTAACCACATGTTGCAGTGTGAGGATCTAGGTTAAAGTAATGGCTCAAGATGGAGAGGTAAAGCTTGTTGCCTTAGCTTCAGGTATGTGGGTTCATTGCAGGCAACATAAGATGAATTGGCCTTCTTTTCTTCTTCTTTGTCTCTAAATTTTTGAACTATTCTGCTCCTCTCTCATCTCCTTATGATCCCAAGTTTGATGATGGGTCAGTCACACTCACACATGCGGCTCATACAATTATTAGACCATGATAAAGGTATGTATAGGGGTCCAATAAAGGTATGACCCACCCTTGCTTTTATAACATGCAAAGTCTTTGTATAACATGCAAAGTCTTGGTTAAGACAGTTGAAAATCAATAGAAATGGAAAGCCACAGATGGCCATTTGGAACCCACCCTTAATTTCTAAGATGACTCTTCCCTGCAACAAGAAATATTGCTAGAATATTTACTCTTCAGCATGTGTTTGTTTCATATCAGTAGATTCATATCAGTAGCTTCTAACAAAATCTGAGATGTTCCAGTGGATGAAAGACTAGAGTGTCACGGATGCAGAAAAGGCACAATCAGAACACACACGTAAAATTTAAGAGTCAGATAAAATAAGGGGAATTCATTTTATCTTTTTATTAATTTTTAATGCGTTGGTTGCTTTTTGTTTCCTTTCCAATTTGGTTGTGTTTAGCTTTTGTTTGTTACTTTAAGATACAGATCTGTTGGATCCCAAGATAAGTTAACAGATCTGCCAGCGCCTCCATTTATTAAGGAAATTCAAAATGTACCTCCAAAAAGCACAAGTGAGCCAAGTAGTTCCGCGGCCAAACAAGGGAGAAAAAGACAAGGATAAGGCAAGGATGGAAATAAGTAGGTCAGAGGAGACTGGCAAGTCTGTTACCAAAATCGAGTCTAGTTTTGACACTCAAAAGGAGGGAGGGCATTAGAAAAAAAAATGAAAAAAATATAACTATCTGCAAATCTGCCGTAACAGGATGAAGTCACTACAGCCAGTGTTGGAGAGCACTGTACAAAACCGAAGAAATACAGGTGTACATATTTTAGAGAAAGTGTTACCATTAAGAAGCAGAAGAAGAGGTAAGACAGAATGGAAAGTCATCTAGAAGTCTGACAGTTGCATGTCAAGTTCCTTGGTTGATACCACCTCAAGAGTCTAGGGAAAATGACAGCAGAACTGGTAAGTGTGAAAGGTATCACCTATTCCTGCATTAGTAAGTGTGAGTCATGATTTTCAAAGAGGTAGCCATGACAATCTGTTTCAGCATGTGTAACAAAAGAAATGAATGAGAGAGAAAGAGAGAAACAAACTCTTGCAACATGTATAAGACTAGCAAATTTGTTTTAAACATAAGCTTTTGGGAGTTAAAGTCCACATCCTCAGACACATGGCCTGAACATTGTTTTTCATGCATCTGAGGCTGTGTGTTATAATCTGCAAATGCTTATTCTAGGAAGGCAGACAGACAGGAAGTTCAGACACATAGAGGATTAGCCCATGTAAGGCTGCTGTGCACAGATACCATGTATGTATCACATCCGAAACTGTCTGAACCTAGATTTTTTGATAAATCCACAAGGTAGGGGTTCACCATGGAATCTTGGAGTTCTTCTGCACCTTAAAACTTAGCCGATACATCTATACCCTGAAAGTAACATAAATGCTTTGTAGTTGTGTGTTTATTGCCTAAAGTAGATGCCATAAATGACACACTATATCTGTGCTTACATATTTCATAGATTTGGAATGTCAGATTTAATAGCAGGATTTGATGTACACATTCCTGAGGCTCTGCTCAACATTAATGCAATTAAATATTGCAGTGCAGTAGTAAAACGATGGTTTTATGGGCAATAGCAAATAAATATTCTTTTTAAAAGGGCAAAGACATTGGAGAGCAGCTTGGCTCTGAAAAACATGTGATCGTTAAAAAATTTGCAATATTATTCCTTTTCAGGATGGAATGCCCACTTTCAAGTTGAGCAGAAATTATTTAAATCCAAATGAGAATAAAAGATGTTAAAGGAGATTGATTAACATTTCTGCAGTTGTTTTGTTTCACCATAATTTACAGTTATAGAATGTCCTGTGTTCATTCATATATACTTATAATATAATGCTTTTCTAAGTGGAGATTCAACGCAGAATAGGAAATCATTGATCAAGTTGGCTTCAGCAGTTTCACTCATTCTGAATGAGATCCGTCTCTGCCATTGTCACAACTATCCATTTGCTTGCCTTTTGGGGGGCTCAATGCAACCATTACCAAGCCGGGTGGCCATATGTTTTACATTACACTATAGAAGACGCACAAATCAAAGGATCTAGAGTGGTCATGTACTCATTGGCAACTACGCTAGTTGGGAATGCAGGCAGCTGAACTCGAGCAATATCTGATGTACAGTAGATTTCCCGCACTTCTGCTTTTCAGGATCTTAAAGCCAGCCAAAAGACTTGTGATTGGTCTGACTTGCTCAGTTTTGGACTCTGGCTTCAGATGTCCCACCCCTTGTTGACATTAGTCTGATAAGCTTCTGTCTTCTGGCCCTGTGACTAAGTCTATCTGGGAGCAGGACAAGCAGCATGAAGGAGATTAGATTTTCTACCCCAGTTTTGGGTTAATCTCAATCTATTGTTACCTATGAACAGTAAAATGTGGTTAATCTTATTTGTGGCTTGCAAAAACAAGACACTTTTGCAAACCAGTTTGAAGTTGGCTGTGTTTAGTGTATTGTTGGACACTTCGCTGAAACGTAAGCAAATTTCTTATTCATTTGAAGATTTTTTTTATTGCTAATAGTGACTATGTCTGTCTAATTTCTAATTAGGGATACAAGAAACATGAACAATTGAAATATTAGCTTCTTAATCATTTATAAGCGCAGGTCTTCTGCTAAGGGGTATTTCATTAACCGATTCAGAGTCTGAAAGGCAATTGAAGCCTGAGGAAGATAGCATGTATAATTGTAGTAATCATTTCCAATACTTCCTCCGTTGAGCTGAAGAATACGATGAGTAGTTTAATTGCAAATATACATAACAGTAGCAATTGTGCAATTTAGATGTTCATGGTATCTGGAACTGTGATAGAGTCATTTTAAAAGACTGTGCCATGTAGTTCTCAAAAAGTCCAGCAAATTCTCAGGTGCTTGATTGTTTTACTTCTTTAAGAGCAGTCAAGCAGCTTATTTTAAATAGAAAACAAAATAAACGGGATTATTGTATGTTCCCTTGCTGTGGGCAATTTACAAAACAATATCCTTTAATATTTTGTTCTTCCATTAAGTATTCTTTCCTCTGCCAGACAACTGTTTCTTAGAGCATTACATAACGAGAGACAGCATCTCTAAGGTGACATGGTGGAAGATAATGCTTCTGCAAACTTACCCACATCTTAATTTCAGAGAGTACTTGGCCATAGTCTGTCCATGTCTATAGCAATCTGAATTAAAATTTAAACAATGCCCCAAGCCACACCTTTTAAGATTATACCTCTGAACCTTTATTAGTATAAAAGCGGGATAGCACTGAATGCCATTTAACATAAAGAATATGAAATGCTGTAATTCCATACCTTGTGTGATGTAAACCTTATTTGCATATTATAAACTGTATAGCATTTACAGAACATGTAGAAAGAGGAAATGTTCCACTTTAACATCTCTTCCATTGCCATCCTACTCATAAGAAAGCAATGAGTTTGAAGACAATATTGCTGGTCTAACACAGGTGAGTCCCTTCCTACAAACCCAAAACTGAAGACTTTTTAGGTTAAATGGTATGTTACATTAAATATGCAACATGGAGCTAAGCCTCACTTTCTGTTTACATTCAGATAAACACAAATAGGTACCAAAGGAAGGTCCTCCGCTCCTTCCTCCTCGTTTTAGGTCCTGCAGGGGATGATGGCTCAGAGGACATGTAATGGAGATTGGGGAAGATGGGATTTAGTGATGACTGCCAACTTGGGCAGCTTTAAAAGGTGTTTAAATAAATCATTGGAAGCTACAAAGTCAATATCAATGACTATCGGTCAGTATGGATATTTATCACATATCCGGTATCGGAGGCAGTATGTCTCTGTCTATCAGCTGCTGAGGAAAATGAGACAAAGGGTACAGGAACACTCACTTCCTACTGATGGGCTTCCATCAGGCAATCACTAGGCTACCCTGTAAGCAGAATGCTGTACTAGATAGGACTTTGGTTGGATTCAGCAATCAAGTTCTGAAGAACAGGGTTTTTTTCTTACTGTCTTAAAAGTGGGTCTTGACTTACAGGGGCAGAAATGCTTTCCATTATGGTAAAGTCACTGTGGAGACAATTCAAGGGCATTAAGAAGTTGCAAAATTGGACCAAATCTGGGGTACTTGTGCAATCTAGAGGACTATGGAGAGAGAAAAAGGGTCTGCTATTCACTCTCAGGCCAGAGCAATAACATAATCGACCCTTCATATCCTCCTCAACATTTATAGTGTTAAAAGTTGGGTCAGTGGTTTGAACTGAGAAAGGAATAAATTGAAATTAATATAGTAAACTGAACTGCTGGCACCAAAAGAGATGGAGAATGACAGCAGTACCCCCTCAACAAGTCTAAGTTCTCAGACACTTTAACCATTGTGGTGTTAGGAAGGGATCAGACTGAGATTGTTGTGCAGTTTTTATGTCCTCCTTGCAACTTCTTCAACCGTTATTCTTGAGAGTTGTTGAAGACTTGTGTTGCTGTTTAGCTAGCCTTTATTTATTTATTTATTTATTTATTTATTTATTTATTTATTTATTTATTTATTTATTGCTTTCTGGGATCTTCATTTTCTTTATTCATTCACTCTGCTTGGTTTACTAAACTTCACTGAAACATTATTATACTAGTGAGATTGAGTGTGTAATTGTGGAAGGATTATTGTTGTATGGGATTTTAGTGGATGGGTCACATAACTGAGGTGCTTCGTAGCCCCCCTCAGGTCATCGGCACTTGCATTTTTAAGAACTGAAATCCAGAAACAAAGAGATAAGATTGCAGCTCTAGGGACAGAGCAGATCAGGGGGTCTCCTGAAAGGTGGTTTGGCCCTGATATGTGTGTCTTTTGTCTGGGTTCAAATAGAAGACATACTCCTTTTTAAAAAGCAACACTTGGCAATCCTGTACATATTTATCTGGGAGTAATTTCAATCAAACTCAGTGGACTTGTGTTCTGAGTAAGCATTCACAGAATTGCACTGTTTATCCACACTGCTGTAATATACACACTTTATAACAAATATACTATATGAAGCTGTTTGAGGAATTCTCATTTGTCAGCTCATGTCTGTTTAAAATCTTGAACAGCATTAATATCTTGGTCATTTTCCTTTCAGCCTCTGTAATTATTATGGTGTTTTCTTATTTTAATTCCTTGTGTTTTATCACCACAGTTCTTCGCCACCCATGAGGAAGAGCAAGGTGGGTCAACAGAAAACTCATTTATTTAACAAGGTTTTGTTATGATACTTTACATTGAAAGCACCCAGGAGTTCCATTTGTGTATTTGTTGTAATTATCCTCCTAACAACATCTTTCTGGTACAAGAGCTACCGGAGGCTCTCTGGAGTTGGGAGTCCCTGAGGCGGCTTTACCTCACAGGACACCAGTGCCAATTAAAAAGTGACAAGACTTCTCCATCTCTCTGAAAGTATCTTGTTTCTTTTCTTCGCACTTCTCCTCATCTCTTTCTGCTCATTCCAGATAATTGAAAAATTAATTGAACTTATTAAAAATAAAACATCCTGGTTACAGGTCAAGAATTACAGTATTCTGGGTAAGTGATTATTACAGCACTCAGGAACATTAAAAAAAAGAGGAAGATCTACTTTTTCTTAGATCATTAGGAGCCCTGGAGTGGCCATGAGAAGTTACTTTTTTGAAATGCAACAATACTTTCTGGGTGATAACACTATATACAGTGTGTTCACCCCAACATGAACTATTGTTGTTACTCTCAGGTATACTTAAGGAGGAATCCTGTATTCTCTGACAAGACAGCGGAGGACCCAGTGGTTCCCCTGGTCCATGATGGGAAGCCACTATTGCTGTTCTTCCAGCAGCATCCTGCAAACAGTGAGGCTGAATCAGGGCATTGCAAAGGTGTGTCAAGGGGCAGCCATGGATCCACAAGGATCCTGTCTCCTTTTTTTGCCTCGTGCACCCCCTAACAGAAAAGATCTGTCATGTACGCTGAATGCACCAGTCTCAACAGATTTTAGAAGGTAAGTGGGGTCCAGCCTGATTAATGCTTGGGGGTATACTAAGGATCTCCAGTTAGGGCTAGGTGAAGAATCCTACCTGAAACCCTGAACAGCTTCTGCCCATTAGAATTCACCATATTGGGCTAAATGATCTGATGGACCAATTGCTTGGTGCAATAGCAGGCAGCGTCCGCTGAAATAGACCCTAGATCCAACTGCAGTGGAATAGATCCAACTGCAGTGGATGCCGTTCCGTCCCTTCAGCGCTGCCTGGAGGCTGTACTGCAATGGATGCAGGAAAATGGGCTGAGGCTGAATCCGGACAAGATGGAGGTCCTGAGGGTGGGTGGCCCCTCCATCAGCGGTCTGGGGAACTCTCTCTCATTTGGGGGGGTGCCTCTTACCGCGAAGAGTGGGCTACGCAGCTTGGGGATCCATCTGGACCCGGCGCTCACCATGGAGACTCAGGTGGCGTCAGTGGTCCGCTCCGCCTATTTTCATCTTTGGCGGATAGCCCAGCTGCGTGCCTATCTTGAAGTTGGGGCGCTCACCACTTTGGTACATGCGCTTGTAATCTCGAGATTACTGTAATGCACTCTACGTGGGGCTGCCTTTGAGGTTGATGCGAAAGCTTCAAATGGTGCAGAATGCGGCGGCCAGACTTCTTAGTGGTGTGAGAAAATATCACCATATCTCTCCCACGCTGGCCGCTTTGCATTGGCTGCCCGTTTGGTTCCGCGTCGATTTCAAAGTTTTAATGCTTATGTATAAAGCCCTAAACGGTTTAGGGCCTCGTTACCTGGCGGAGCGCCTACTCCCACCAAAATCTACCTGTATCACTCGATCTAGCCAGGAGGTGAGGCTGAGGAGCCTAACGCCAAGGGAGGCCCGGAAGGAAAAAAGAAGAAGCCGGGCCTTCTCGGCAGTGGCTCCTCGCCTTTGGAATAATCTCCCTCCAGAGATCCGCATGGCCCCTTCGCTGGGCATCTTTAAAAGTCAATTGAAAACCTGGCTGTTTAGGCAGGCCTTCCCTCCAACCACTATTTGATTTATCCTTCTCACCTTTTCCATCTTGAACCAGTTTGATTATGATGTCTTATATCATTGTTATTTTTAAAATTGCTTTATTTTATATGTTGTTCGCCGCCCAGAGTAGTCTACTGACTAGATGGGCGGGATATAAATTCAATAAATAAATAAATAAAATAAATAGTATTGGACCAGCCCCAGAACTGGTGTAGTTAATTCCTTCCCATTGCAGCTATCTAGATGGATAGGGGGTGCATCAAAATAAAAAATGGAGTGGGGAAAGCAGGGGGAGCATGGCCTCCCTTAAACATGGCCATCACCATCACTGCTACCGCAGAATTATGTTCATAAGCACTTTTCCCTACTCTTCATCCAGCAAAGTTCCCTGAGCACCTTTCATAAAATCAGTACAGACCAGTAACATTACAAATCCATGAAACATTTAAATAAACAGCTATAAATTAAAGTGGCAGAACTGGCTTGTGCTGTGCAAGTGGACTGAGCTGGGAAAAAGGTGCAAATTGCGTGCATTTCTTAGTGGGCATGAGCCAGAATTACATTATCAGTCACAGTGGCCTTCAGCTCCTTGAAAGGAAGGCAGGGTAGAAATAAATAAATAAATGAAGAGCCAAGGGTTGTTTCTGCCATTCTCATCCAATCTTTCTCACCCCGCCCCCAACCACATTCATGTTTCTGTTTACCCAGCCATTTTTCAAGAACCTTGGAAATTCTTCATTGTTTCATTTTGTGTTTAACCTTATGGATATTTGATGGAGCACTTAACTACATTCATTTCCTTCTGTTTTATTTTGCCAATGCACTCCTTCCCCTTAAAAAAAAAACACTGTAAAAAAGCAGCAGCGAATGACTGCGTCAAAATTGTTTCCTTGTAAAGTGGTACACATGCTTATGAACTAGAAGGTGTGGCAACTTCGATCCTTTGTTCTGCAGGATTAGCAAGATTTGGTTGATAGTCGATCATGGTGCAGTACAGAGAAAGCAGCTTTCAGATTAAGAGACTGGGGGCTTGTAGAATGTATTCTGTTCCTGGGAAAAATGCATTTGCTTAATCGTTATGATAAGTACAGCATTTCTGGAGGCTTTACAGAAATCGATGGCATCTATTTACTTTATCACTGACTAGATGAAATGATCTTAAGAGCAACTGGATTAATAGCAATGCAATTGTCTCAGTTTATTAAGGATCAGTACATACAATTCTCATCAATACAAGATTCTGCTCTACTTGAAGTCACAGAGAAGGAAGCAGGTATTTATAAGTCCATCTATATCGCTGAACAATTAATCCATTTTTTTTAAAAAGGGGAAACTTTGGATAAGACTAGTGACATCTTACCAATACAAGGAATTGTATTAAGCTCAGTGTTATGCATTAACACTATCCTTGTTTACTGAATACCCCCCTGTGTGTTTTGCAGTGTTGGAGTTCTATAGTTTTGCAAGAAGAACTAACTAGCTGTCTAACTTGTAACAAATAGGGTTTCCACCTCTCAGGTTTTGAAGGGATGCTGCCAGCCTAGCAGCCCTAGATTTGGGGGTTCGTTATTATGGCTTCAGGTTATGCCATTTAGACATGCCCACCAGTAGCAGGCTTTGCAGTTGCTGCTGCTGGAATTTGCATGTTGGCTTTTAAATTCTTCACAGAATCTCTGTCGTTTTCTACACATAACCCATTTAGCAATTATCCTTAATGAGGGGGAACCTCTGTGATATCACAAGGGTTTGGTTCTCTATATCTCAGGCTTGTTGAGCGGAATGTTACCATCAAGTCAAAACTGATTAATAGTCATCCAAACAAGATTCTCAAGGTAAGTGAGATATTTAAGAAGTAGTTTTACCAGTTCCACTTCCCCAGTGTGTTTCCATGGCTCAGTGAACATTTGAACCCAGGCCTTTGGAGTCCTAGTCCATCACACTATCCACTACACCACACTGAAGTATCCAACAGCAGAATACCATACATGGTAATGCATGCCACAGCCTTTTTGCAAAGCCAAATGAGAATGTTATGCATTGAAACCTCCCTGTTTCTCCCCTTTTTTATGTGAAGATGGGGAAAAAAAATCTTCTAGCCCCCAGAAGCAGTGGTCTTCCATAGCGTTTTCTATTCTTATCCTCCGTATTTCACTTTCCCGCCTCCTGTACTACCCAGTCAATTCTCCAGCTCACAGATCTGAGGATAACTGTTTTAATTGAGAGAACATTGTGATTCTAGAGTGGAATGAAGCCAGGTGTACAAGGGAAAGAACCAAGGCAGAGTTAGGGAGAAATACAGGGGAGTGGGTAGAAGAGAAGGAGAAATAGAAAGTGAGACTGGGGTAAGAAGAGGGAGAGGTTAAAGATACTGAAAAGCAAAGAGCAAAAGGAAAGGACACTGAGTCTTCCAGAGCTGACCCAAGATCTTTTGCTGACTGAAGTGAAAGGTCAGATGATGCCTCCTCACCAGGTCACCTTGAAGCTGACTAGAGTGGCAATTGTTTTTTACTTGAATACAGACAATGAGATTGTTATCTTCCAGCACAATTGTGGCAGCCGGCAAGTAAGGCTGCCCAGAACAGATTGTGTGGCTGGCTTATTACTGCTCTGTCCTCCAAGAAGGGAGAGCAGCTGAAGAGCTCATGAGGAGCAGCTTGAAGGCTGTTCTTGCTGCTCTTCAGCATTGGCCTCCTGAAATAATAGATTTACTTTGCCTAATGGAGGGGTGGCCTCAGATCATCCTCCTGTCCCTTGGTTTGTCCAGCTGCAATCTTATTGCAGAATTGCCTCACACCACTGTTGGCCTTACTCCTGGGACTGGAGAAGGGAGCTCTATGTAGGCATTCTTGTGTGAACAACCATACATAGGGAGTAATAACTGACACAGGACAGTTATTGGATATGGTTGCACTTACAGCATAGCTATACATGCCACATGTATCATCATGACTGGCTTAAGTCTCCTTCATATAAATGGGTCTCTTCTATGACAAAGTCAGGATCCACTCTGTTGACACTAAGCTCTTTCTATCAGCCACCAATGTATTCTCATAGGGCAAAATATTGGGCCAATTAAATCCCTAGTGGAAAGGCTGTGATTGTGAATACGTATCTGTGGGTAAGATGTTGCATGCATCATGGAACAATGTTCCTGCTGCAGTTGCAGATGGAAAATTTAGGGCACCTGAACCAGAAGAGCAAACTGAAAATGGAGCATAGGAAGCGTCTTTTCTCCAGGCCAGACTGTCCACCAAACCCAGTACTATCTACCGTGACCAGCGGTGGTTTTCCAAGGATCTCAGACATTTTGGACTGCAGTTCCCCCAAATCTCTTACAACAATTAGCCATGCTGGTGGGCTGAATGTGAGCTGTAGCAGAAACACCTGCAAGGCAATTCTCTACTCTATTTCAGGGAAGTACACTAGCAGAGAATTCTAAGTACTCCACCAAACTACATATTTCAGCTTTTCTTAGGATGGAGCCGTGAGCTTAAAGTACTGTCAAACTGATATAACCATATAATGCAGATAAACACATTGCCCCATAGTTATCAGGTAATCATACAGTGAGTTAGGAGGGGTGGTAGGGGAGGGTGCTTGCTGCTACATCTATCCTTAATTGGGGATTGTACAGGTATGATTGAAGTCCAGACTTTTGTGTTACAGAACCTGCTTGTAAACAGACAACCGCTGGCATGGGGCCAAGGCTAGCCCAAGAGATCTTGTTCCTTTAGGTGAGGAACAAGATGGCAGTCCTATTTTTGTGTACAAATGCTCACTGGATTCAGAGGTGACTCTTCCTTCAGCACTGGCAATAGGAGAGTTTCCTCTGCTATATTGAAAGGCAGCAGACTCACTTTGGCAGGGCTCTTTCCTCCAGTACTTTGGTGCAGTCTTCCAGCAGCTAATGGTAGGGCCGGGCCTACTTGGAGCCAATATGGGCAGCAGAGTTATAGGGCTTAGGCCTTTGAATAAGCTCTAAGAGCATCTATGACACACAGCCATATTTTGAATCAAACCTAGTTCTTAGGACTTCTTCACATTTCATTTCACTTGTGGACTGCTTCCCTCCATTCATCCATTTTCTTCTTCACTCCATCAACCCCGCCACCCCATTCTTCATGTCGACACAACCAGAGTATTCTAACTGCTTTGAATGAAAATGTCAAACAGGTGCAGTGGATTAAAGGTCATTACATGATTAAGAATCAGTTTGTGCTGAATTCTCAACTTCAGTACTGATCAAAAGTTCGTCTTCTTTGTATTCATTATAAGCATGGTGCTTACGTCTAAGAATGTGTAGCAAATTTCTTTGTGAAGTAACACTGCACATAAGTAGAGACGGACAGTAGCCCTCAATAGTGCAAGCAGGTGCTTTCGGACCATCACCTTAATGGTCTCATGGGAATTCTTATAGAAGAGATTTAGATGGCCAAGTGTATTTCATTACCTGGGAAGCACACAGCTAACTTCTCTCTAATTCCCATGCACATTCGGTGTTTTACAGCCGATTCTATATTCCTGGTAGGCGAGAGTAAGCAACAGAAATAGAACAGTCTGAAAAATAAAATATTCCTGGCATGTGCCGTGTTCATGGTTTGCTGCCATGCAACTGGTTAGTTATGCACCCTCAAGTCGGAACTAACTTACAGACTTAAAGTGATCCTAATCAGGCTTTAAAGGCAAATGGGATATTTAAGGAGTGGTTTTAAGTGTTTCACTTCCCCAGTGAGTTTCCATAGCCATATGGGGATTCAAACCCTGGTCTCCAGAGTCTACATTCATCACTCTATCCACTGTGCCACACAAGGTACCTTGCCATGCAACTGAATCTTAGCATAGAGGCCTAAATCCTAGCATAGCATAGTTGTGCTTACTTGCATGCTAACACAATTACATAATTGGATACAGGAACAAGTGTTTTTATAGATGAGAAGAAAAATAGTGCACCACAGGTATGCCCAATTTGCATATAGCATTCCTGAATTTTTGATACACCAAGGGATTCAGCTACAGATGTGGCAGCTCACATACATTCAGTGGAGCTGAAGCTGACTGAGGAGAGGAAAAAGCCAGACTTCCCTGTGAATAAGTCCCAGGAAACTTCCCATGAGGTCTATCTGCAAAACAAATTAAACAGACTCAGAGTTTATCAGTGGAAATGCAACTGAAAAAAGCCACAAATATGTATGCAGCATTTCCCCCAATTTTTTACAGGGAACCCAGTTCAGGGAGACTTTCTCACATTTACACAAATACTGTTTTCCTATGACTAAATTCATTTTCTGAAGCACTGAGTGTTCTTTTGCAGCTGTATAATTGTAAACACTATTGACAAATACCGTATTGCTTAATGATAAATTAGCACTATTTGGCACCAGCAGAATAGTAATGTATAGTACTAATGCAATGTCTAGACAAGTAGAGGAAAATGTGTTTTACAAATTGCAGTGGAAATTAGGGAGATAATTAACGGGTGCTATTTTCATTGCCTATCAGGATTAATGCTGTGCTAAGCATTTGTCTCTTAGCATTTGGTAAGAAATGTTAGCATCTCCTGCTTCATCCAAGTGACAGTTTCCATGCCTTTTTCCAGAATTCTAATCAAGGGCATGTGATGTCGTTGGTCTTGGTGCAATTTGCACTTGAGACACCCTGTCCTCTTTGGGACTCTCTTGCTATAGCTTAACAAGTCAGTACTGGATTCATGGGTTCACCAGTTGAGCAAGCAGATGCTGGCAGGAGCATTCCTAGATCTATCATGATTGGGGCACCTGATCTAAATCAGCAAAATGAGGCACTGCCCACTGACTAGCTGAGCTGAGGAATGTAAACCAAAACAGAGGGATAAAGATGTGGACATTACCAACAAAATTTGTCATTTTCATGCTATTCCAAGTCTCTCCATGCCAAGATTTTGCCATGACCATTTCAGCAAGATTCCCCAGCTTCCAATGGTGACAAGATGCCTCTATAGCATTTCCCCTGCCCACTTCCCCCTCCCCCATTTTTCACTTATTCTTTTGTGCACACAATTGTCAAATTCTACACCGTTCAGTACCCTTTCTGTTGAATCTTGTGGAAGGAAGATGTCATTTTGTGGAGGAACTGTAATCCTTCAGTACAGATCGGTGTTTCTTCTGGGAAAAACATTTCCACAAAATATCTGGGAAATCTTTCAGGATTTCTCGTGGGGGGGTGGGGGAGTCCTGTATGGAGAAATCGCTGTGTGAGGAAAAAAAGAGGTTTATGTTTTTCCTGAGAGTGAGAGGCTGACAGATTCACATCCGTACTGAGGGAAGGTAGCAAAGGAGAAAAGGAACAGGGTGAGCACTAGACAGAGGTCTAGGCAGAGGAGTGAAGGAGCCATTAGAAAGAAGCAGTGAGCTCTGTTATGCTTACAAGAATTTCACTCCACCTCTACAAGCTGATGGGACGGTCTAGGTCTACCATCACCAAAGACAATAGTTCTGGTTACCACCTAAGGCAAAGGTTGAGCCACACTCTTCCTAGAAACACCTCCTTCTCTTTCAAGCGCTTCAGAACGACTCAGTCCTCTGCTGTTTTGTCCACCATCACCAGAGGCAAGAATGCTGCTCATGATCAGACCAGAGATTGCTTGGCTCTGAACGGCTTTGAGCATATTGTGTATAGAAATGTCATCTCAAATAAAGATATTGATTGTCTCTGTACTGAGCCCGCTCAGCAGTAGGTTTCCCATCACCCAGAACAGCCATTTTCTTCATCCTTGGCACAGTTGTTTCCATGCCAAGCTGAGCAAAAAGGAGGTACCTTGTGGGGATGGGGAATTGAGTTTTTCTGCAGATTGCCAATGCAACCTTAAAGTATATCCCGATCCCTTGGGAAGATCAAACACGCATCTGCCAGTATAGTCAATCTCCTCCCCAGTCTTAAATATGGCAGCGCTTGCTATTAACTTGCTACTTTATGAGACAAGTGCTTGCAAGATAGTTCTACTCATGCTTTGTCTTCAAGGCAGTTGGCCGAGTAGGCCAAGGAGCAGAAATTGCTCAACCTCTTAACAGCAGATCTTGCAAAGTCTAGCCAGGATGAACGGGAAGTTCCTGCTGAATGGGGAGTTTTTCTCTTCCCCCCCCATCTCTAGGCAATCTTTTCCCCTTCGCTAGAATATAACCGTCATGATTCTTGATGGAGCTGATAGTTGGCAACCAACAACATCTGGAGGGTTACAGATGCCCAGCTGTGCATTTTTGAAAAGACAAAAAAACCAAACTGCCCTACACATAGACATAGAAATCTCACTTCAGTTTGATTTTTGTTGCACTCCTGTATTTGACTCTCATTTCACCTCCACTACAGGCCTCTTCATCATGAATTTTTCCTCCTTGTTTTATACACAGTCCAGGCGAAGGTTAATCATTTAAACCCTTATTAAGGAGAGCTGGGAAGCAAGAGCATGTTTACTGATTTGTATTGGGTGAAAGTGAACATGAATTCACACCTGGCAATCAGGTAAAGGGTTTCGGGGGCGGGAAGCAAGTCTCACTGGTATATTATATTGCATAACTCATTTTGTGTTTCTGCTTAGGTTATCAATTATATGATATTAAAGACTGAGCTCTTCCACATTCTGCCATCCCTCTTCCTCCTGAAAATTACAATCTTGTCCACTGACATTTTCTAATTCTTCCATCACACTGCGTGAATCTGTCTTCCTCTGCTATTTAAACTGGAGAGCCACTGTTGCATTACTAAGCTTTTATTGCCACCTAGAGGCCATAGTAGTAGCAGCAGAGTATGAAAACATGCTAGACAAGTATCATTGGGTAGCAAAAGGTGTAGGTAGAATCTTCAGCATTCCTCTGGACTATTAAAAAAATTCATTATTAGGAAGTGCACACTTATAACTATGGAATTCTGTGGGGGAACTAAAGATCACTTCTTTCAGATCCTCACTGCAGGTAAGGAGCCTCGTGACACGGTGATTAAACTGCTGTACTGCAACCAAAACCCTGCTCACAACCTGGGGTTCTATCCCAGGTAGCCAGCCCAAGGTTCACTCAGCCTTCCATCCTTCTGAGGTCAGTAAATTGAGTTCCCAGCTCACTGGGGTGGGGCAGTGTGTAGCCTGCATAATTAAATTGTAAACTGCCCAGATACTGTTTTAAGCACTATGGGGCGGTATATAAGCAGCAGACTTTCCTTTTTTTTTTTTTTTTTTTTTTTTTTTTTTTTTTTTTTTGCTTTTAGCTACAGGTCATTGTCCCACCACCAGTGTTGAAGAAAAACCGAAAGCCAATCTGATTTGCTTTTGTACCTGGAATAGGAGGAGGTGCCATCTCCCCCCTGCCTCAGGTGGCAACATGTCTTGGGGCAGCCTTGCCTTTCTTTTGTCCCCATGTTGTTTCAAAGTCCAAGATAAATGTTTTACATCTCTCAAGACACTTGCCCCCTGCCTGAAACAACAGTTAACGATCTTTCCCAGCAAGCTCTTTCTGTGAGTCTGAGGAAAGAGAAGACAAGGAAAATGCTAGGTGGGAAATGCTGGTGAACAGCTGGGGGGAAATCACTGTTGTGATATAATATGCAGTTCTTGCAGGGCAAGTGTAAGACTACAAGATTAGTTCCAGAGAAACAAGACAGACAATAAAATCATGGAGTTGGAAGAGATCTCAAAGGTCAGCTGGTCCCAATGCCTCCAGTGCAGGAATTCTAAAGTATGTGTGTCTGTGTTATGCGTCATGCGCTGTCAAGTCAGAACTGACTTATAGCGACCCTAGTAGGGCTTTCAAGGTGAGATATTTAAGGAATGGCTTTACCACTTTCACATACCCAGTGAGTTTCTGTGGCTGAGTGGGGATTTGAACCCAGGCCTCCCGAGTCCTAATCTGTCCCTATTATCTACTACACCACATTGGTTATGTGCATGTCTCTATATCTGTACAAACACAATTTTTTTCTTATGAAAGCTACGCAGGACTGGGCTCCTAGCAGGAAGTTCCTTACGATCATCAGAAATTCTGTTTCTGCCTTCTATTTTGATCTTTCCAAAAGAGAGTTGTCTACATGACCCCTCCGTACTATAATAGAAAATAAGGTTGTCTGTGTTCCTACATGTGACAGCTATATATTACTCCCAGTACCAGAAGCAGCTTTGGTCAACAGTGTGAAAGAGCTGTTGTCCTGCCTTGCTTGTGGTCTCTTCTGGGGGCATCCTGGGGCTGTGCAGCTTGCCCAACACTACACAGGCTGGCTTTTCTCTTAGGAGGCAAAGTTGGGAATTGAAGACCTAGCCTCTGGCTCCACAGCCAGAAACCTACACAAGACATTAATGGGATTTTCTTACATGCATGCCCTGTCATGCAAGTCTTCTTTGCAACATGCTGCATCTTTATGTATTCTTAATAAAGTTGTTGTGATTAGTTGCCCTCCATTTACTATCTTAGAGTTTACACAGCTTTGCTCTTCAAGTCATGAGCTGTAGCAATTTTTTCAGAAAGAAAACATTACCAATCCCCCCCCCCTCCTGAAAGATTCTAAGGCTTCCATGGGATCTATTTGGTCATGGGAAAACCATTGGGGACCACAGAGTGGGGGAATATTTCTGAAAATTGGTGCCATTGGAAAAGTCATCCCACTGGCAGCAATTTCTGAAAATAGAAGACAGCCTCCAATGGCTTCCTCATGATGAAACAGATTCTACAGGAGCCTTGTGGTCTCTGGGTATGGTGGGAAGCACTGGAAATGTTTTACTTCTGACAAGCTACGGTCACTGATGACATCATCAAAAACAAAAGGAACTGGTAACATCCACCAGATCCAATTATGAAAGAGGAACCAAGGTTTCAAGATGTTTAAAAATTGTAGAATCATAGAGTAATTGGGTTGGAAGGGGCCTATAAGGCCATCGAGCCCAACCCCTGCTCAATGCAGGAATCCAAATCAAAGCAGATCTGACAGATGGTTGTCCAATTTTTTCTTGAATGCTTCCAGTGCTGGAGAGTGCTCACCACCTACCAAGGTAATTAGTTCCATTGTCATATTGCTCTAACAGTTAAGAAGTTTTTCCTGATATTCAGCCTAAATTCTGGCTTCCTTTAGCTTGAGCCCATTATTATGTGTATTATTGCTGCTTTATTACAGTTTAAAACCTGCAAAAGGTTTTATTACAGTTTAAAACCTGCCCGAACAGTTTATGGCCTTCTTCAAGGGCTAGACTAAGAAAACAAGCGGCACTACTGAAGAGTCGAAGTGGGGCTCTACTAAACATTAGAAATAAAAGATCTGGGATTCCTCTGGTCATGCATTTCATGGAAAACCACCATTCTGTAATGGATTTACAGTTCTGGGTTATAGACGCTGTCCACACAAGTAATGAGAAGGCTCTGTTGAAAAGGGAAATTGACTGGAATCTGAGACTGGGTACACTGGCTCCCTGAGATCTAAACAGAGGTGCATCTACTAGAAACTAATGAAGCTTAAGCTTCAGGACCCCTAATCCTGAAAGGGCCCCAGAAGTAACTTTAGTCCATATTTTTGAAAAATTTGAAGAATGTAACAGTGGTTACCCAGACCTTGTTGCTGGTTGTGAAGGGGCCCCGTAACAGTTCAAGCTTCAGGGTCCCCAAGATGTAGGTCCACCACTGGGGCTAAATGAAGAACTATTTGCCCTCATTCTTTAGCAGTGCCACTTCTTGCATACATTCCCCAGGCCTTGCAGGCTGGTAGTCTGTGCAGTAATCAGAGTGATCCTGACTAACAGCTGCAGTAAGATAATACCCATAAGTATGGGACCTTTCTTCTATTATATCGTAAGTAGTCTAGTGGGATTATGAAAAAATACCGAAAAAGAGATTCAGTATACACTACATGCCAAGGGTATGTATCAAATATGACTACATATGTTAATTAAATGTGATTAATAATGTTTTATGAATGTTCTTATTGTAAACAATGTACATTAAAGTTCTAGATAGTTGTATGTAATGTAAAAATGGTAAAATGAGATACTGGATTTGAATGTGATTATCATTGTGCCTCTTTAATGTATTGTCCCTCTTTGTTTTCTTTGTATAGCGCCTAAAGACAGCCATAAACTGTCTGGGCTGAAATGCATTGGGTTTATTACAGTTCTAAACTGTAATGAAGCTACAATTGGAATGCATCCTGAGACTCTGGTCTCTCTTTCACAACCTGTTGACATCATCAGTTCCAGTCTGAAGAGGACTTTAGCCAGTGAGGGCCACCATGCTTTTTGGCTACAGCAACCCTCTATTCTTTTTTTAAAAATTCCCAGTCATACTATCTTCTTCTGAAAAATATTAGGTGTCATCACGGAGATTCTGACTTATGGCAACTGCTTCCAGTTTTCTATGTGGAGTACTCAGAAGCAGATTACCATTTTCTTCTGGGGAGTTCTCTGGGATCATGTAGTTCGAGAATTTTATTGAGAACTTCTGCTAGCATTAAGAGTAGCTGCACAAACTGTGGTGGTGAATTGCTGCATTCCTATTCATATGACTAGCATGTGACTAGGAACGTGAGTGCCAACTTGATAATTAAGAGCAATTGGCCAGAGATTTACAAAATGACATCCACACCTGCGTAATTCCGCAAAAAGCTCCTCGCCACTGCCTGACATGGTGACCTAAGCCCAGTTGCTAGTCCTGGCTAGAGTGGACACATTAAACAAACAGACTGTTGAATGACTTTTCAGCAACTAATTCAGCAGTCCACGCCACCTGGAACTAACTACTGTATTTTGGTTAATAAGTTTAAAATAAAATGCAATAAAAGGCAATGCTCCTTCAAGGGGGAAATTGGGTTTCTTTTTCAGATGTGTTCTCAGACCACTTCTGCTGTCCTTCAGAACTTATTTTGCAATCTTGTGGAAAAAATGATATGGATCCAATTTATGAGCTCTGGTATCAGTATTATTTCCACTGCTAAAGGGAAGCTGTAGTTATTAAGCATTACGGAATGCTACCACAATAAATAAGGTGTTTTTTTTTTGCTAGACATAATGCTGCCTCTGCATGTCTGAACCAAAGCAATAGCTCACCACAGACACACATCAGAAGTACAGTGTGTCTAAGCTAGAGAAATGAGTCATCACAGTCATGATCTAGAGACAGCCTGTTTATATGCACACAAGAGACTGCACAGAGAAATCAGCACTTGGGGAAGCTTTTTATTAGCACATAAGCCTCCTCTTCCTTATCACTCCTCCTGCAACAAATATTGTGTTACCAGCTATTTTTGTAACACTTGAAGAGGAGAAATGTAGCATTTTTAACTCACCTCAACAAAGGAATTACAAGGCAATTATCATGCTGATCATTTGATATAAAAATATACAGTCTGATAAAGCATAGTACCATATGAGTGGTCAAAGGACAAGACAGCATTATTTTGGCTAAAGCAGGGCAGGCTTCACAAACCCCATGGCATGGCAAGAGCTACATATTAAACATCAAATGCCTTCCCTTTTAGGAAAAAAAAAAGCTAATGATAAATTCACAGTTACTGTGAAGATAACTTAGTGGAGCCAAGATGGAGACAGAGGAACACACAAGAGAATGGTCTACTTCACTGCAGATATTCAGCCCTGGTGAAGAAACCTTCCCTTGCAGTTTAGCACAAACCTCCACATGGAATATAAAAAATGGCAGTGGATTAAGAAACTAAGATCAGAAGTAGGTTTTATATTTATATAGAAATGCACTATTTCTGGAAATATGCAAATACTTGGGAATGGATCACAGCTGAATAGCAGAAAAAGGTCCCAAGTTCAAACTCTGGTAACTCCAGTTCAAAAAGGATCAAGTAATGGTGATGAAAAAGACCTCTGTCTCAGATCCAGGAGAACTACTTATGGTCAGAGTAGACAACTGAACGCTGAAAGAACGAAGTAATCTGAGCCAGGATAAGATAGCTTTCCATGTTTGTATTTAAACTCTAGCCAACAAAGGTCTCAGTTCATACATCTCATTCTTGCAGTATGGGGATTTAAACAGATAATGGTCAAAATCTTGTTTTGACAATAAATTCCACAAGAGTAGGCTCATTGAATCACTGGGGATTTAGTGAGTCAACACTTCCACAAGTTCCACTGAGTCAAACTGGCCTACTCTAACTGCAAATAACTATGGAGGAGTAGACTTGCCCACTCTTCATTGATTCAATGGGTCCACTCTAGTGCGATTTACTGTGCTAAGCAACAGGATTTTGGCCAATGTCTTGCCTGATGTTACTTGACCAATTTTGTCTAATTTTATTTTACTCTGGCTTAAAAAAATGGCAAAGATGTTAAAACCGCTGAAGGGAAAAGAGGTTCAGTGTGTGTACATGTGCTGGTCCTCATTTCTGAGAAGTTCACACTAATGCAGTTGCATTACTCTTCCCTGATGTGTTTTGTTGAGCAGGGGCCACCCCGTCACACAAAATGGATTCCCATATGGCAATCTTGTGGATACAGAAGGGCAAAATATGTTTGCATCCCTTTTAAAGGTTGTTTTTTTTCAATTTTACTCTGAAAAACAGTACTTTCACACAGAAAATTTCTGTGCCACTGAAGTATTCACGATCCTTTGATGTCATGTTTCACCAGAGAAAGAGTGAACATTCTCTTCAGCACCAGTTAAAACACTTTTTAAACTAACTATCCCACAAAGGACAACTAGTATGTCATCTGTGAGCATCCTAAAGTTGTTTGGCACTTCAGGAGAGTCCTAAACAAGTGCTTTCCTTTAGAGCACTTATGTAATTCTAGATATTAGACTAGAAATATTACAGCATTGCCTTAAAGTAAGAACTCCACAAAAAACAAGAGAACTTTGTGTTTTAAAAACACTGCAGATTATTGACACTGAAAAATTCACAGTGAATTTTGGGGTAGAAAAAAGAAAGCCACTTTAATGCACTACTCAGAATAAGACATGAAGCATATGATCTGTAGAACAAGACCAGTTTCAGAAGAAGGAATATACCAAAAAGCCATCTTTCTATAGAAAAGTTAGGTCAATATGCAGCAGTATTGTACTTTAGTTTTTTCCCCCCAATGAAGAAGTAATTGTTCCTCAGTTTAAAAAGTATGTGTATCTATTACACATGGAATGCTTTGAAAAGCTGATTTTTGTTCCAAAGTGATTTGGAATTAGATTGTGAACGTTAATTGGCTAACAGCACAATATCCAAAAGGACTTGGCTTTTACATAATGCTATCAATGTCCCAGCTGAATAGTTTACCCTATTAAACCTGCATTTTTGAAACACAGAGTAGTCTCTTAGTCTACCCTGGAAACATGAATATTTCACTGTTGCATTATGAAAAAAAGTGTTTCTCGATAAGCAGAATATATAAAACATTTAGCAGTCATATGAAATTTAAAGAAAGATGGTATTTGCCAAAACGGAGGTGCAATGAGAATTACATAGATTGAAAGGCAGGCAGTGAAAGCAAATAAAAAGAAGGTTACTTACCTGTAACCGTAGTTCTTCGAGTGGTCCTCTGTGAATTCACACATATGGGTATTGTCTGCGCCTGCGCTGACAGTCTCGGAAGATTCTGGAGCTTAAAGTAACAATTTTATGGTATGATCTCCCATGAGGCACATGCTCCGCCCACCCAACGGTCCCCTCAGTTCCTAAGATATGTCCGCCGGGCAAGGTTATAGAAGTATTAAAGCCCCGTGACGGACAGAGGGGAGGCTGGGTGGGTAGTGTGAATTCACAGAGGACCACTCGAAGAACTACGGTTACAGGTAAGTAACCTTCTTTTCTTCATCGTGGCCTCTGTGAATGCACACATATGGGTGACTAGCAAGCATCACTTACCGGCAGGTGGGACGTCACGGTAGGAAGGAAGCCAAAACCGCTCTGCCAAAGCCGGCATCAGTGCGTGCTCGTACATCAAGTCGGTAGTGCTTGACAAAGGTCGATGGAGTGGACCAGGTAGCAGCACGACAGATATCAGGAATGTCAGTTCCACGTTGGAATGCAATTGACGTGGAGAGTGCTCTAGTAGAGTGAGCTGTAACATGGTCAGGAGGTGATTGTCCTGATAATTGATAAGCAAGGGATATAGTCTGAACTATCCATCTGGATATAGATTGAGAGGAAGCTGGACTTCCCTTGGCAGAGCCATAAAAGCAGACGAATAGTCTGTTGGTGGTTCTGAAGTCCTTAGTTCTATTCAGATAGAAGGCCAAGGATCGACGAACATCAATCTTGTGGAGCATGTGTTCTATAGGAGATGATGGAGATTTGAAGAAGGAAGGTAAGACTATTGGTTGGTTTCTATGGAAATCAGTCACAATCTTTGGAAGGAAGGAAACATCAAAGTAGAGAGTAACTTTGTCAGGGTGAAACTGAATGAATGGAGGGTCCGATCTAAGAGCAGCGAGTTCAGAAGCTCTCTTAGCCGAAGTAATAGCTACCAAAAATGCTGTCTTCAGGGTCAGTAATTTGAGGTCCACAGAGGCCATGGGTTCAAAGGGAGGCCGCATAAGCGCATTGAGAACAATTTGCAAAGACCACTGGGTTGTAATACGTTGGGCGGGAGGGCGGGTGTTGTTAAGTCCTTTAAGGAATTTCTTCACAGCTGGATGAGAAAAAAGTCGAGCAGACGAGGAATCGTCGGGCTGGTGCGCGACGATCGCTGCAATGTATACTCGTAGAGTTGGGAGAGATAGTCCCAGGTTGAAGAGGTGAAGAAGGTAAGTAAGTAAAGTCGTGATGGAGACAGGTAATGCAGGTAAGTTGTTCGCTGCCGTATATTTAAGGAAGGATTTCCATTTGTTTTCATATAGGAGTCTTGTGGACGGTTTGCGAGCTCGATCTAGGATTGCTCGAAGGGCGGGGGTATCCTCCAAGCTGTCAAGTGGAGGGACGAGATGTCTGGATGATAAACCATCCCGTTGTCCATTGTCAGGAGATCGGGTAGCAGGGGGAGTCGGAACGTGTCCGTCGAAATCGACCGGAGGTAAGGGAACCATGGTTGTCTCGGCCACCATGGGGCTACGAGGATCGCGTCGGAGTGGAAGTGTCGAATCCGAATTACAGTGCGTTGTATTAGTGGAATCGGGGGGAAAAGATAGAGGAGCCCTCGAGTCCAGTTGATCATGAAAGCGTCCCCTATGGAATCGACATCGGTTCCAGCTCGAGTGCAGTATATCTTGCATTTTGCGTTCGATCTCGAGGCAAAGACATCGATGTCCGGTTTGTTCCATCTGCGGCAGAGGAGGTGGAAGATCGAAGTTTTGAGGGACCATTCGTGGGATCTCGATGTGAGGCGACTGAGATGGTCGGCCAGATAGTTTTCCTCTGTGGAGATGTGGACCGCAATTGGAAAGATATGGTGTTGGCAACACCATTCCCAGAAGTCGATAGTTAGGTAGAGGAGGGAGGAAGAGTGGGTGCCACCCTGTTTGTTGACATAAAAAAGGGCAGTAGTGTTGTCCGTTGCCAGTTGTACAACTCGGCCGCGGATGAGTGGTAGGAACGCGTGGAAAGCTTTTATAATCGCCATGAGTTCTAGATGGTTTATGTGTAGCATCGATTCCGATCGCGTCCAAAGTCCATGAATTTTGTATTTCAGGCAATGAGCGCCCCATCCGTATAGGCTGGCATCCGTAGTGATCTGGATGGTCGGTTGTAAAGGTCGAAATGGACGGCCGAGGAGGAGATTGGACGTCGTATCCCACCAGGTGAGTTGAGAGGAAAGCTCTGGTGTGACCCGTAGTCTTTTCGATTGTTCGTCCGTCTGAGGGTCGAAGTGTGCCAGGAACCATGCTTGGAGGGATCGAAGCTTGAGCCTCGCGTGTTGGATTACTGACGTGGTCGAGGACATGAGCCCGAGGAGATGTTGAACGTGTCGTGCCGAGATTAAGGCTCGAGGTCGAAACGAAGTTATGGCTTTTTTTATCTTTTTGATTCGCTCTGTTGGGGTGAAAGCCCGGGCGCGTACGGAGTCCAGTCTGGCCCCTATGAAGGTAGTTACTTGAGAGGGTTTGAGTTGCGATTTCGAGTAATTGATCTGGAGACCTAGGTTTCGTAGAGTTTGTAGGGTAATGTGAGTGGCTCTTATGGCGTCGAATCGTGTGGGTGCCACAATGAGCCAATCGTCGATGTAAGGATAAATGTGGATTCCCTGAAGGCGGAGGAAAGCCGCAACCGGTGCCATACACTTTGTGAATGTTCTCGGGGCTGTTGAGAGTCCGAATGGAAGGGAGCAAAATTGGTAAGCCGAATTGTTGAAATGGAATCGAAGGTATTTGTGGTGTTCCGGATGGATGGATATATGAAAGTAGGCGTCCTTGAGGTCGATCAGGACGAACCAGTCTCCCTGTGAAAGAAGGGGGATAACGGTATCAAGAGTGAGCATGCGGAACTTTCGAGGTCGAATGTATGTATTAAGTTCTCTGAGGTCGAGGATTGGACGGAGGCCTCCGTCCTTCTTCGGAACCGTGAAATATTTGGAATAAAACCCATTTGGGGAGTCATAAACTGGGACCAAAACAATGGCGTTCTTTTCAATTAAAGTGGTGATTTCTTCCTGCAGGGTGACGGAGAATGGAGTAAATTTAAAGTTGCCCAAAGGGGGAGTAGAGTGAAATTCAATGTGGTAGCCAGATGAAATGATATTGAGAACCCACTTATCGTTGGTGATATATTTCCAAAACGGGAGAAAGGGGCGTAATCTAGGGAAGATTATGTCCAGTGAATTTAGAGGAGCAGGGAGAGGGGTATCAATAACGTCGATAACCCTTACCCCTTCCTTGATTTTTTGATAGCGGTTGACGATTTTGTTGTTGGTTTCTAGGGCGGACGTTCGGTGTCGATTGTCCTGGTGTCGATAGAGGTCTGTCCGATTGTTGCTGTCGGAAAGATCGGTATGGTTGGTATCTTTGGAAGGGTTGAAAGGAGTGTTGGTAGTATTGTGGCTGTTTGTATGGAGGTTTATAGGAACGAAAGGACGATTGATTCATATAAGTCTTGGCTGTTTTGCGTATTTTATGGAGATTTTCCATGGTATCATCAGTTTTCTGGTTGAAAAGTCCAACACCGTCAAAGGGAAGCTCCTCTATTCTGTGCTTGGCATCGTCATTTAGGGAGGTGGATCGGAGCCAAGCGTGGCGACGGATGGCTATAGAAGAGGCTAGGGCTTTGGAGGCGGCTTCAGCAGCGTGCCTGGCGGCGATTTTTTGTTGTTTCGCCACAGAGGTTGCCTCTATGTGGGCATTCATGAGGTTAGTTTTGATGGACTCCGGGGCAGACTCAAGAAGAGGTAAGATTTTGGCTAACAGATGTCGCTGGTAGGCGCCCATAGCAGCCTGATAGTTAGCGATCCGAAGTTGGAAGGATTGCAGAGAGTAAATCCTCCTGGCGATGACATCTAGCTTTCTGCCTTCCTTGTTAGTTGGCGAGATGGCAGATTTACCCCTTGATTTTGGTAGGTTAGATTCTACTATGATCGAATTTGGGGCAGGATGTTTCGCGAGAAAGTCCATGTCAGGCCCGTGGGTCCGGTACATGTTGTCAGTACGCCTGGACATTCGTAAATTCGTGGGAGGTGTATCCCAGGCATCCCGTATCAGTTGCGTCATGGCAGGAATAAAAGCCAGGCTTAAAGGTTGTGATTTCTCGCTGTGGAGATCATCAAATATGATATCTGGTTCAGGGGAAGGGGGTTCTTCCACCTGCAACTTAAGTGCAGCTGCCATGCGTCCGACCAAGTTGGAGTAAGAAGTGAAGTCCTTCGATGGGGATGATGGGCGTCCATCGATAGGGTCAGAGTCGGGAGTAGGAATATTGGCAGGGGATTCGGGGGATGAATCCGAATCAGTGCCTTGGTCCGAGGTCAGTGGTGTGGTCGAGGAGTCATCTTCGGAACAAGACGACGTGTGGGATGCTTGGACGTGAGGAGTAGTAGGCTCAGTTATTGTAGTCGATTTCACATGTTTGTCTTTTGAAGAGTGTTTAGCCTGCTTTGCTGGTTGCGTGCCAGTGGAATGAGAGTGGCGCTTTTTCGACGTTGAAACTGAAGTCGAGGTCGACGGGCGTTGCATCGGTTTCGACGTTGGCACTGAAGGTGGGGCCCGAATGCGGCGTGGTGAAGATTCACGTCGAGATCGTTTTGTCGGAGTCGTCTGAGGGAAACCCTGATAGGCTTCCATTTGAAATTGGTTGGCGAAGGGAAACAAGTGTTCCATGCCCAGTTGTTGGAAAGCAAGCTGTTGGTAGGCTGGAAAGAATGGCATTTGGTAGCACTGGCCAAAAGGAGGCATTGGGGCAGCTGGCTCGGTATGCTTCCTTTTTTCTCTCCGTTTTTTTGGAGACTGCGGAGGAGTCTCGGGTTCAGAAGGCTCGGTCTCAAAAGCCCGCCCGGATGTTGGGCTCGAATGGGCAGTGGCCGGACTGGATTGACACTCAGTCCCAATATGGCCAGTGGAGGGAGAAAGGCTACCGGCCAAGGCTGGTGCCTGTGTTGAAGGTATATGCACCTCATCCCTTTCCACTATAGATGCGGGAGCCTCCATAGAAGATTCTTCGAACACTGGAGAGGGCGGACGCTCTCCTGGTGTTTCCAGCCGAACAGATTTGACTTTTTTAGGCTTCTTGGTAGCAGGTTTGTCTTTTTGTTTCTTAGGTAGTGAGTGTGCCTTTGGGGCTTTAGGTTTCGAAGCCCTAGAAGTGTCGGAGCCAGTTTTTGAGTGGGGCGAAGGTGTAGAGTGCCCCGGAGTGGCGGACGGAGCTTGTCGAGAAGGGGCCCCTTCTACTTGTGGAGCGTCCGCGGGAGCTGCCGGAGCAGGATTCATCGCTGCTTCCCAGAGGTGAGAACGTAGTCTCTGCAGCCTATGTTTCAGTGCTGGTTTAGTGAAACTTTTGCAGGCTGCGCAGGATTGGGTTTGATGTTCCTCACCCAAACAAAATAAGCACTTTTCGTGGCCGTCTGTAGATGGAATTTTACTATTGCAGCCGACGCAGCGCTTGAAAAGAGCCGAAGAGGCCATAAAGGGCGGGAAAATTTTGAACGAACAGTTGAAAGGGCAGGGGTTGATTGAAAAAGTAAGAGGTGATCAAGGAAGGAAAAAACTCACGGGAAGGGTGATCAAGAAGGAAAAAAACTCACGGGAGATCAAATGATTGAAAAAGATATCGCTTTAAGCAGCACAAGGCCAAATATCGCTCTCTCTCTTCCGTAGAACCTTATCGCACGGCGGAAAAAAGGAACTGAGGGGACCGTTGGGTGGGCGGAGCATGTGCCTCATGGGAGATCATACCATAAAATTGTTACTTTAAGCTCCAGAATCTTCCGAGACTGTCAGCGCAGGCGCAGACAATACCCATATGTGTGCATTCACAGAGGCCACGATGAAGAATAACTGTTTCAATGTTAGATAACGTCTTAGTGTTTGTCAACATTTGAACTCTCAGCACCTTGAAATACGATCACTTTAACACGCATAATCCTAGGGCAATGCTAATTGCTGCAGCATAGAAACCGGAATGGAAGGAGACCAGGCATAGTTGCAGGCTATTCACATAAGCAGCCAGAAGGGAGCATTTTCAACAGCAGCTGTTTTACAAGACAGTCATTGAGCTCATGTAAGTCAGGAAAACCTTCTGAGAGTTCCCATTTGTTCATCCACCCGAGATCAGTGCATTGTACAAAAGTTAAAAAATACTTCTGAGTTTCAGTTAGCTGCACTTGATTCAAGTGTGGCTTGTGGAGGTTTCAGACGTTTTAAGTTAAACCATGTTGCTACCTCAGCAGTCAAGTGTACCACAAAGGGATCTGTCCAAAGGATAGGCATCGTTTTCTCTCCCAAAGTTATCTCACTCCAATTCGGGAAGTCATCCATTCCAGACCTTGGCATAATCTGGAGGAGGGGGAAGATGAAAACCCAAACTTTAATAAAGACAAAGGGTGTAAATCCACTGTCTCCATTTTAACAGACTGTACTGATTTGCCTTCCAATTCACAAAACGTATTTCAAAGTACAGCTTTTATGTTCATTTTAAAAACTAGCATGTTTTGAAAGACAAGCAATGTCTGCATATCTATATTGTAACATGAAAAACTATTCTGGAGACTTTACTGAAAGCTATCTTGGAACATTATTAGACAAAAATACAGCTAGCCTATGTAACATGAGAATGATGTCTGTCCTTCTGCCTTTGGTCCAAAGGGCATGCTACATAAATGGAAGTCCCTTCAATTTGTGCAAACAATTTGCCAATGAGGAGTGATTTTCCTCTTTCACTGTTAGTTCACCCATCCCTCCATTTTGGGAAAGGCAGCAAGAAACTTTCTGGAATGGAGATCAGGATCAAAGCCCACTGTACAGTGGTGCCTCGACTTACGAACGCCCCTACCTACGAACATTTCGACTTACGAGCAGCTCCGCTCGCAAAATTTTGCTTCGACTTGCGAGCGGAGCTTCGACCTAAGAGCAGAAAAAGGCAGGAGAAAAAGGTGGGAAATTCAAACCGTTGGTGGCGAAGAGGCTGATTCTTTGTAGCTCTTTCATCCCAACAGTTAGAGCAGGGGGTCAGGGAACTTTTTTTACTCCTACTTTTTTACTCCTGCGGCGCAGAAGAAGGAAGGAGAGGCGGGGGCGGCTCCGGATCGCCACAGGGCGCAGGAAGCCGGTGCGCTCCCTGCCCATCCCTGGCACGGGTCTACTCATGGGTAAGGCCTGTCAAAGGCACAGGTCTACTCATGCGTAAGGGCCGCCGAAGCCGCGGGTCTACTCATGAGTAAGGGTGGCCGAAGGTGCTGGGCTGAGGCGCGTGGGGCGTGGGTCGGAGGGGCTCCTCTGTGGACGGGGCGTGCGGCAGCGCAGGAGGAGGCTCCCCGCCGGGGCGTGAGTGCCATCGGAGGAGGCTTTGGTCTGCCTGGTAAGATGCTGCTTTTTCCTTTTTAGAAACTTCTGGGTGGGTTTTGCAGGGTGGGTTTTGGCTGAGGGGGGGTTATGTTTCTGTGCTGTGTTGTTTTTTGCAGTTCCAGCGTGGGGATTGCTCGATATTTATTTTTGGGTTTTGGTGGGGGTTTTTTTGCAGCCTTCGGGGCTTGCTCTGTTTATTTTTGGTTGTTGTTGTTTTTAAAGCCCCAGTGCCTTCCGATGGGGCTTTCTGTGTGCTTTGTATTTTTTTTGGTATTTTTTTGAAATGTTGAAACGGATTAATCCCGTTCCCATGCATTTCAATGGGAAATGGTGCTTCGACTTACAAGCATTTTGACTTAAGAACACCATTCCAATACGGATTAAGTTCGTAAGTCGAGGCACCACTGTATTTAAACTGGTGCTGTATGAGAATCCATAAGTTTCTACATGTACATTTTTCCTGTTCAAGCGCATAATCAGGACATAATTGTAGACCAAAAAAAAATCTACTAATTTTTTTCTCCTTCAACATGTATACACAAAGAAAACACCTTGCAGACATAGCGCTGTATTTTAAAAGAGATGGGCAAAGTGTACCTTCCAGAGTGATGGACTGCAACTCCTGGCATGTCTGGCTATGCTGTGAGCTGCATTCCAACTACATCTTCAGGGTAGCATTTTGGTAATCCCTAGTGACAGCCTATCACTATAATGTGGGCAACACCTAAGTACAAGGAAGCTGTGGAGACAGCCAAATGAGTACTGATTAATCAGCTTTTCCTTTAATAAAATGCTTCTAATTCTCATGCTTAGGAGTAGAAGCTGAAAAGTGGGGTGGGAATTTTTTTAAGATACAGAAAGTACAAAGCTGTGCAGAACGTAGATCTTCTCATTACACTGTCATTATTTTGAAGTCCAACTTATGACCAAGCGCTGCTTTTCTACATTTCAAGGGAAGCAACACCAAGGGCTCTTGCTCATTCCAGAAAACAGAGAAGAACAGCTGGCTAGGGAAAAACAAAAACCTATTACTAAATCAAGAGGAATTATTCCACATAGGGCACCATTCTCAGGCTTCATCTACCTCGGCTGCTTAATTTTAGAGTGCTACAGTGATTTTTATCCTATTAGACACAGGTGGAGATACACTATGCACAGGTCTAGCACAAGACATTTTGCTGCCTGTGCCAGAACAGCAAATGGCAACCCCTTCACCAAAGTTAAACTGTTTAGTAAACCAGCTTAACTGGCTCCTGAGGTTGAAAAATCTCACAATTGCTTTTCCTTTCCTAGAAGTAAAAAAATACAGCAATGAAATAAGGGTGGCAAAATGAGTTGCTCTTTGAAGACAGCCAAAATCTGCTGCCTGATGATAAAACCAGACTTGACTCTGCAAGTAAAAAAAAAGCTATTAATGCCAAAAGTTCTGGGTCAGGCTGTTCCCTGGTATGCTAGTTTTTCTTTCCTGTCCTCCCTCATTACATGCAGGGATTTGTTTTATTAGGGAAGCATTCCGGAATAAGATCTACTGGCCTTTTTATCATTTCAGAATACTACCACCCCATTCTGCTCCATGTGTTAAGCAGGCACCAGTTAAAGAACACTTCTAGCTAAACTCTCAGTTGAAAGGAAGTTTGCTGGAAAGATTTACAAATTATACAGGCAAGACTGCACACTTACAATGGAGATATAGACTAGAAAAACACTGCTAAACAAAAAAAATTCACTTGTGGAATTCCGATGTCTTGTAACAGAGCAATGTATGTGAACCAGGAATGGCTTGTCTTTCAAATATAACACAAGCTCATTTGAAAAAGTCTTTTTTGAAGTCAAAGCAGCAACAGGAGTTTTCCTGAAAATGTTGAATCAGAAGCTTTTCTGATGCCCTAAATTGACGGGGATCCAATCTAGCGCATCTGATTTCTATCAGTGCATTACATCATTTTCCAATTCTTTTCTCTAGCAGTCAGACATATTTGGATTGAACTATCTGACTGCCTGAAAAACCAGTAACAGATTCTTCCCAATGATGTAAACATCCTACTCAAAGCTTTACTTGGACATTCCTTCGTGGGAATACATGTGATTATTTAATACCGGACAACTCACCAAATACTACCTTCCACTGTTTAACTTTTATGAAAAAAGTAGAAATGAAGTCCTAAGAATATCCAGCCTGGTGTTTATAAACACGATACCGTTTCCCCGAAAATAAGACCTAACCTGAAAATAAGCCCTAGTAGGATTTTTCAGGATGCTCGTAATATAAGCCCTACCCCCAAAATAAGCCCCAGTTAAGTGAAACCCCACCCTCCACCATTGTGCAGCAACCAGAAGATGATGACATGACTGTATTTGAATAAATGTAGATTGTTGTACATGAAAAAAATAAAACATCCCCAGAAAATAAGCCCTAATGCATTTTTTGGAGCAAAAATTAATATAAGACCCTGTCTTATTTTCAGGGAAACACAGTAGCTAGGGACCACTTTCAATTTTAAGTGCATCACTCCTTATCTGAGCAGCTTCCAATATCAGTGAAAATTTTAAAATTAGGAGGCACTAATGTAAGCGTCAAACAGAAAAATCAGACGTTGCTAGCTTACCCCTCTCCTGTTAGTGCACAACAGGACTGAATATGCCAGGGATGATCTTTTATGGAACTAAGGGTGAGGTATTTGGAAATTTCAGCTGCTGTCATACAGCCTTTCATATCTTGCTTGTTTGCAAATATGAGAACTGCAGCTTTCCTCAAATCCTGTAAATGGTGGACAGAGTAAGAAAGAGGAAACTTGTGTTAAAGGTCTTAATAACTACTACATAATCTTTCACATTAGAAATAATGCTACACTCACACACATACGCACAAAACACTTTATGTTTCAGGCTGCTGTAGTCATAAAACTCCCAACTGCACATACATGGACTGAAAAATGGTTCCCTCTATATTCTTTCTTCTGCAGCATTAACTCCTATCTCCACTTTACGATTAATGGTAAGGAATTCCTATATAACCAAGATTTGTGAGCACAATCCATTTGGGAGCATACAGAACTAAGAAACCAGAAAAAGTGAGTAAAGCTGCTGCACCGGTGTGTATTTTTGTGAATGTGCATATTTTTAAAAACAGCTGTGAGACAGAGGTGCTATTCCATGAGAAAGTACTTCAATTTGCAGCACTGATTTCTGACAACCTCCACCCCACTTTCTGCAGCCCACTGCCTTTCCTGCGATAGCAGAATTACTTTTCACTGACGCAACACTTTAAATCCGAACCAAAGTTCACATTCCTAGAATTTACACAGAATACAGGCAAGTAAAATTCAAAAGTACCTCGTGTGCCAACATTCTGTAGAGTTCTTCTTTTGTGATGGACAGTCTCTCGCGATCAATGCTATCAACTACAAGGATGATAAACTGTGGAAAAGAATAAAAATTGGACAAAGAACCAAAGGGACAGGTTTGTAAATAGGCAGAATCACAGAATATGATAAAACTGCAGCCATATAGGTCTGTCACAGCAAAACCACTAAATGTGTTAGCTTTTTAGCAGTCACAAGACTCTACTGTTTTATAACATTATTCTTGTTTATAAGCCACTCATGGGTCGCCATGCAATGCATGCGGACAGTGTTGTTCTCGTCATACCAACTGCAGAAGTAAACCAGCTGGCGCTTCCCCACCTCCCTGCAAAGCTGACTGCTCCAAAGCTGAGCAGGGAGACTCATCATTCTGGCTCCTCACTGGAGTGGTCGACTGCGTGGGGAGGTGGGGAACTGCGGGCCAAGCTACTTCCATGATTAGCATAATGAGAATGACGCTGGCCGCGTGGTCACCAATAATTGGACCTGCCAGTCCATGGAGGGAAGGAACTGGACTTCCCAGGAATCTGATATTCCCATGTCTAATCAGTACTAAGACCTCCTTCTGACAAAAGTGGGAAGAAATCACCTCCTATGACTTGCACAGATATCAGAGGCAAAACTCAAAGCACATTTCCATCACTTTATCTTCAATTATTTCCCTTGGTCTCCCTCTCGGACTTTTAAGTATTGCTAGCCATATCAGCTAAAGCGGTAACATGATACTGATTCCTTCCTGTGAGGCTCTTTGTACTATTTCCATGCAAGGTTGCCATGACAGCTATGATAGATTAAAATGCCTGAAGCAGGTATAACATCAACCTACCTCTGTATTTGAATAATAGGTATTCCAGGAGGATCGTAAGGATTCCTGCCCTCCAATATCCCACATGAGGAAATGAGTGTTTTTAACTACAATTTCTTCAACATTGCTTCCTATGGTGGGAGAAGTGTGAACCACCTCGTTCATTAAGCTAAAAGATTGGGAGAAAGCAGTGTGATGAGCAAAATAGAGAATGCAGTTCAACAAAATGTGCTATATAGAATAACACATCTTTTGGATTAAAAATTATATTATTCAATAAAATTGTACAAGAATAAATACATATTTATTCAAAAATATGCCTTTGATCAGCTTTAGAGATGGGAGTATTCGTATATGAATATCCCCACACAGGTGGAAATAACGAGGGTCATTTCGCCGCTGCCGCCGGCTCTGCGGAGGCTTCCTATTGCGCTGTTCTCCGCAATGTATTAGCCACTCTCCGATCTAGCAGAGAGGCTTGTCATCCCGCCTCCTGTCAGGACTGGGTAATCGACTGCGGACAAGGGCGCGATAGGAAGCCTCCGCAGAGCCAGCAGCAACGGTGAAATCATGAGTGAACAGTCCTGCCCCATGGGGCCGGACCCTAGTTATTTCTACCTGTGCGGGGATATTCATATTCGTACACGAATACCCCCATCTCTAATCAGCTTCAACCAAAATTTTCAACATCATCACAGGCACAGGTCCATAACTGTTGAAGAAAATACAGTCAGTGAGCAAACAGCCATTTCTTGATCACTATTGAAAAGGTGCATCTTTTTGAGGTGGCGAACAGTTCACAATAGCCATGGTCAAAAGTTCACCCCTTATGCAACTCAAATTATGGGCAAGTAGAATGGGAACAGGCTTGATGGATTCATATACTCAACAGTATCCTCACTGTCCATATCTGCAGCATTCTACACTTTGGGTCTAAATGCAGTAAGCCAAGTCTATCTGAAGAGGCTCCGGAGACCTGCCCAACACAGATGTCTAGATATATAAAAATCAGGGTTCTTAGTTATACGGGGACCCTACACAATGCTTCCTGCTGCAAAACCAACCCCTTTTGGTAGGCAAAGGAAGGGTGGGCCCCTGTGGCTCTCCATGTATTTTTGTTACTCCTATTATTCCTCACCATTTGCTATGGTGGCTACTGCTGATGGCAGCTGTCGTGTAAAAATCATCCAGAGGACCACAGCTGCCCATCCCTGATGTAGAGGGCCATCAGATGGATGATGAGAAGGTTGGAACCAAGGGAAACATTGCTATTTTTCCCATTACATTATGGTAAAGGAAAGAAATAATCATTTGAATAGGACTATGATTAAAAGTTCTGGTTTTGCAGCTCAAAATTAGCAACATTCAGTGTTCTTTGGGCCATCAACCATATGGGTAATATATCAACGAGAGTACATTCTCCTTCCACCAGTGAAAATATGTGGACTATCAATAACAAACTAAATGCAAGTTACTATAAAATGAAAATAGTAGAAGCCTGACATAATGGGAGAACATGGCAAATGAAAGCTTCTTTGAAGACATTCAAGTCTGAAAAACACAATTTCTAGCTTCCAAGCCATGAAGATACGGAGAAATTTGACACTGGGGAATTTACAGGCAAACTTCTTCAGAACTCAAAAACACATTATTTTTCCAAAATTTGTAAAACTAGTCCCAAGCATTAAATAACAATCAGATTCATATCTCCAAATTATCTATTTAAAATACTTACAACTGGTACAGAATGGTGGTCTTTCCAGCATTATCGAGTCCCACAATTATCACTTTGTGTTCTACAATACATAAAAACGAACATTTGTGAGCAGTTACAATCTTCAAATCACCTCACATTTTTCAGTGATCAACAATTCTAAAACAATGACATTTCCTAATTTTTCTTAATGGAGTCCCACAATTGACATACTGCTAAGATATCCAAATGATTTCCTCATACAACTGTATTCCAGTATCAACAATTAGACCTGGAAAGCATAAATGAAACCTCTTTGCGTACTATCAAACATGACAAACACACAGCTAGGTCTGAAGTTCCTCAAATTTTACTAAATGGTAGAAGACTGACAATATGTACAGTAGCTCTTTCCCAACTAAAAGCTCATGTGAAGTATTTTCACTACCTTTTCTGCAAGACTTCAACAGACATTGCTTTTGGCAATACAATGATCCTCTATTTACACCCATATATGGAAGCTGTTTGTAGTTTGAAACCTAAGCAATTAAGGCAATATTGTTCCTACTTCAGCTTTACACTTCTCTGACTTCCAGCTACTGTGGAAGTATCTTTCTATACTGTACAAACAATCCTTATGGTGAAGAAGTCTGGTTGTTGCTGTTAACATGTGAAAGTCTTTTTTAAGTTAACTCTGGGGCCCTGACTGGTTACATCTAATAAAAGGTCAATAATGAACTGCTGGATAGCTCAATGGTTTATGTAAAGGGTGGGAGTTCAATTCCCCTCCGTGCCTCCCTGACTCTATGATCCATAAGGTCCCTTCATGCTTTGCAGTTCTAAGATTATTATATTCTGTTACCAAATAAATGCACTTTTGCACAGCCACCCCCTTTCCAAAACGGAGGGACTCCATTAGAATGGTTGAAAGTCTTCATTATACCTACATTCCATAATGCTTTAGATTAAAAGAAAATAAAAGCATGCCTACAAGGCAGGTATTATGTTCCATCACCCAGGTTTTAAAATGGTTAAGTTATCTTAGAACACCACACGATGTATCCTGCACACTGATGCCATTTGTATTGCTGCAAAACCCTAAAAAAAACCCTGCAAAGCCTGCAAGTTTGAATATAGAGAAGGAAAAACATCTTGCTGTTAAGCAGATGCTCTATGCAAAAGCTCCAGATGTTTGCACTGAACAGGGTGTTGGTTCTGAATGTCCCACTTACAATTAAACACTAGTCCAACATATGCCAAATACCTATGAGACACATAAAAGTGAGCACAAAAAAGTTTTACAGATTTTTGTGGGAACATTTTCAGATAATCCCTTTATCTCCTGTAAAGGGTACAACTCATACATTTTACTAACAGGGATGATTATCGGAATCCCCCTCCCTTGAAAGCAACTTCTCAGAACACACTTTTAATGACCTCCCCTCCTGCACTGCCAAAAGCTTCAACTACCTTTCGACCGTAATACCACCCACAATTTTATTACCAGCTCACCTGAAAAAATGTTGCTATAAAATATCCTATATAATCTCAGGACAAAGGACCTCCTAGTCTCTCTACTTCTCAATACCTGAATATCCCATTTCATGCTCCCTGCATGCTCACAACCACCCCTTTTCCTAAACAGTAAATGTGTGTAGACCAAATACCCAAAGACAACAAGTTGGGGTTGTTCTCTCAGCAACAGGTCAGATCCCTCGTCCTAAGGTACCGACTGAAGCCCTCCCCACTTTTTCCTGTTTCTTCCTTTCTCAGCCCACCATCCATTCCACTGAAAACCTTCTCCCGCCCCTCCGTGTCACAAAAAAGCCCATCCCCGTCCCCAAATCATTCCCACCAGTTCAGGGTGGCTCTCCCCAACTCTTCCAGCCTTAGGAACTCAAGACTATAGAGTTGATGAGATTCAGGTTCAAATCTCAGTTTGGGCACAGAGCTCCAGGGAGTGATCCGCTCCAGGGAGTGATCCACTGCCTCTCTCTCAACCTTCAGCCCACCTCAAAGGGCTGTTGCAAGGATGAAACAGTATGCCCGAGGTTTCCTAATGGAATGACACCCCGAAAACACAATAAGTGGTAACAACAGATTAAGCATCCCAACACCTCCTCTCTCAACACAACGAGAATCCCCTTTCTCGCTCTCCCAAAGAGAGCGTTTTCTTCCTTTCCGACACACCACACACACTTGTCATCCCCCCAGCTTTCACCCTCCCATGGCCTCCCGCAAGGGACCCTGTGAATCCGCCCTACTCGGGTAACATTCCCCCCCCCCCCCAAGCCATCTCCTCCTCCTACACCAACGCCTGATCTGGTACCCACAGAGCCGTCCGAGAGGCGCCGCCGCTGTCGCCTCCTCCGCCCGTTCCACTCACCTTGGTTACAAAATAAACTCCACAGCTTAGCAAATATCAGCCCCATCCCCACCCGGGAGCCGAGGAGCAAGCGAGACGCGGCTTTCCACTCCTAACGAACTCTGCCAGCTTGCCAGCAAACCCAGCACAAGTGGGCGGGACCGAAACCGGCCGAGCCCCTCCTCTCGCGGCCGATGCAGCTTTCAACCACCCAAGCAACGATCCCAGCCTTACTCATCCTTCCTTCCTTCCCCAGCCCCTTGACGTCATCACGTTCGGCCGGACGGGAGACCTACGCTACATGACTGGAGATGACGTAACGCGATGACACAAGGCCGAAACCGGAATGTTGTTTTCCCCTCCCCGCTCCTGCCTAGAGGTACGTTGACAAACTGCCTCTTCACATCCGGTTTTCATTTGGAAGGCGCCATATGAGGGGTAAGTAGGGATGAGTGCAACCGGAACTTCTTTCTTTGCCTTCGTTGTCCCTTGAGTTCCATAGGAACTAGAAGTTTTGATGCTCTCATTGAAGACTGTGACCTTTTTCTCTATGAAGCGGATTGCGTTGTGCTCGTGTGATATGAGCTAACTTCCTTTTTTCACAAAGATTTCCTTTTTTTTTTTTGAAAGCAAATCTAACCGTGGTAGTCATTAAAAAAAAAGATATCAGGCAAAATCTAAGAAACAAAATAAAAACATGTGGGTACCTTTTTAAATTTTATCTTATCATTATGACCGTCAATGACCAGGAAGATAAAAATACATTATTTAGATAAAATCACATAATATCAGAGACATTGGACAAGACATGCCACCATCAATGGTCTGGCTCTTTTACGATATTAAAGTTAAAAAAAAGAAGTTCTAAGTTAGCCAGCGCCATTGAAGGATAGAAAAGCTTTTAAAACATCACACCAGTCCCATAACGTAAGATGAAATTAGGAGACACATATAACCATGTGACACCTTAAAGACTACTATATTTTAATGCGAGCTTTCGTGGATCAAGTCCACCTCAGTGTAATAGTCTTTTAAGGTGCCACATGTTTCTTTCTTGGTTTGTTTCTTCCGATTTTGCCTGACCTGGTTGCACATGCGAACCAGTTACCTCTTCTAAAATTTAAAGAGCAACCCTTCTAGTGTAGCGGAAAGCTTTTGCAGACCAATCAACAGAGCACAAAAGGGGGTGCATTTGGAGAAAGGGGTGTTGTATGTCTATTGCTAGACGGCGTGGCTGCTTTTCCAGTTGCAACCTTTCGACTGAACCCAGAGCCACTGAAGTCTAGAAGGGGGAGGGAAAAGGTGTCAGGCCATTTTACGCTGTCCATCTGTCCAAAGGCCACTCTCGGAATCCCGAGCAAGCCCCACTGACTGCAACGCAACTTGCCCTCCCGAGTATTTCGGAAGCCCGGGCAACGGGCTGTGCAAAGCCCCAGGAAGGAGGAAGGTGGCAGCGGCGAGCATAGGCAGGGAAGGGCTGGGCTGGGCGCTCTCGTCCGGCAGAGCTTCCTCGGATGTGGCTGCCTTGGCGGGCTGGAAGGCGGGAGGTGGAAGGTAGGGGACCGGGCCGAGGAGCGCCCGGCGCTGTGGTCGGGAACGGGAGAAAGAGGGAGAGACGCCGCTGCCTCTCTGCCTCCCTCAGTGCGGGGGGTGGGGGGAGAGAAGGAGACGCCGTTCCTAACTCGGCTTTCTTCCCGCCGCCGTCCTCGCCGAGCTAGGACTTGGTGTGGTGCCGGACAGCAGATGGCGCCAAGCTTTGAGGGAGCGGCGCCGGTGCGGCTGCTTTCCCCTCCTCACGAATCGATGTGTGCGAGACGGGAAAGGAGAGCCGCTCTTTTCAAAATGGCCGCTGCCTTTGCTGGAGCGGGAGGGAGGAGGACGCGCGTAAGGGAGCTGGTGCTTGGGGCGAAGTCCGGGGGTTGCAGGAAGGCTTGGTCCTGGCTGACCCTCAAGCTCCTCCTGGCCGTTCGTTCTCCTTTGGCCAAAACATAGATGCCGGTTTAGCCTCCTGAAACCGTCGTTGAAGAGATTGTTGCAATAAATAAATAAATAAAGCAGTACATTAAGTACATGCCTCTATGAGGAGAACAGTGGCAGAGCTTGCGTTATTTTGTTTTCCTACATGTGCTATTGGGCTCGGTCGGGCATAAGTTTTCACGCCTGGCGCTAAATTCAAGTGACTGTCAAAGGCTGTATATTTGCTGGAAAATGATGGTTTTATGTGCAGACCTGGATGTGAAAATAGGAAGCAGTGGGAAGGTTACAAAGCAGCTCAGTACTAGTGGCAGGTAATCGTTTTGGGAAGTAAAATAGCCTTTACTGAAGTCACAAGAGGAATTTATACTTCAAAGAAACCCTGGATAGAAGCAAAAGGTGTATGATACTGCACATCTGAAAACGATGTGAGAAATGTCCGTGATAGTGGAATAAAAAAATGAATTAATACAGCAGACCATAGTAGGACTGTTGTATTACATGCAGTTTTTAGAAAAATGATGGCCTCTACTTGACCCTGAAAGACTGGAATCCCATCTTCACACTTTCTCCAATTTTGTTATGGTATGTTGAATAAATGTATTTAGGACTATGATCTGATTCTTTGCCTATAGCTCATTAATGTTCAGACATAACATAACATTCCAAGTCAACTAAAACATGTTAGCTAGACACCATTAAACTGTTTCCACATAGTTTAAGTTGATAATAACAACTTCAAACCATGGTAGCTTTTTTTAGACTGCCATTCAATCACAAGTTCACAACTAATTTGAATTGGTCCCTTAAAATCAGCATTGGGCTTTTTGCAAGGCTATGTATATATGTGGAGGGAAAGTTACATGTTTTGTTGCTTAGACCAGAGGTCCCCAACCCCCGGTCCGTGGCCTGAGCCGGACTGGGCCGCGGAGACAGACCTCCCACCCCACCCCCCGCACGCATTCACCCCCGCAGAGCTGATTTGCGCGCGCTCCAGCACGCCCGTGCGAGCACAGCGCCGCTGTTTGCACATGCGCACGAGCACCCGCACAAGCACCGTGCTGCCGTTTGCGCATGAGCGAGCGCGCACCCGCAGAAGCGCCATGCCACTGTTTGCGCATGCACCCGCAGAAGCGCCACGGCGCCATTTGCGTGTGCACACGAGCGTGGGGGGTGCCCCGCCTTCCCCAGCCGGTCTGCGGGGTGAAAAAGGTTGGGGACCCCTGGCTTAGACTACAGGGCCCATTACTGTGATGGATCACAATTACCAAATGCATGTGATTGATATACTTTGAATATTTGAAAGCATTAGAGCAGTGGTTCTCAACCTTGGGTCCCCAGATGTTCTTGGACTATAACTCCCAGAAATCCTGGCAAGCACAGCTAGTGGTGAAGGCTTCTGGGAGGTTTAGTCGAAGAACATCTGGGGAACTTGGAACCACTGCATTAGAGCAATGTTAAATATTGTAAGAGCCCTGCTGGGTCAAATACCAGTATTCTCCCCCAGTAGCCAACCAGATACTTATTTAATTGTTATTTCTCAGTGTCCCCACTCCCCATGTGTGGTACTGGTAAATTCACTACCTTGAAAACTACGTTAGAGCCCTTATAAGTTGGATGCAACTTGATAACACACAAGAACATATTAAATGACCTTTGTTAATTTCCTTAACAATGATTACATTATTATGCACATAATACAATCAGATTTATCATATAGGAGATAAAATGCAGCTTCTTGCTGTGAAGTTTAAACTATCACAGTTTGGAAATGATAGTAATAGTTATTTAGTGAATGTTAGAACTGATAAAATGATAAGACAGTAGCTTGCTTTTTAAATTGATTGCATGTTGTATACATTCAGTGGCAATGTAGGGGAAAACTATAACATTTTAATTTGATTTTCTTTCTTTTGAATTGTTCATATAAAAAGTATTTGACCAAGAAAATTTATTTTCATATTATTTTTATTTCAGATGTTTTCCAGGAAGAATAGTAGACAGTAAGGACTATGTCTGTGTTCCACAAAATCTTACTGAGACCAGATGTCAAAGAATATCTGAGGGCTGTATTTCAAAACAATGAGGTAAAGTGATATACCCTGTTTCCCCGAAAATAAGACCTAACCTGAAAATAAGCCCTAGTAGGATTTTTCAGGATGCTCGTAATATAAGCCCTACCCGAAAAATAAGCCCTAGTTAAGTGAAACCCCGCCCTCCACCATTGTGCAGCAACCAGTAGATGACATGACTGTATTTGAATAAATGTAGATTGTTGTACATGAAAAAAATAAAACATCCCCTGAAAATAAGTCCTAATGCGTTTTTTGGAGCAAAAATTAATATAAGACCCTGTCTTATTTTCGGGGAAACAGGGTAGATGATTATTTAAAAATGCAAATGTTCTGTTTTACATCATGGTTAGCATGCTGTAATCCTATAGTTTATCTGAAATAAGTTTATTTAAACTTAGCTAAACTTCTGAATAGGTATTTAGGATTGAACTATCAGGGTGGTTTTCTCAGGTAAATATGCTGCCATGATACTACTCACAAACATGCAACTCTCTGTACAGTAGGAAAACCTATATACTTTGTTGTTTTTTCTATACTATTTTTATCTTGATTTTACTGTTTTTATAGTGCCTATAATTGTTATGTTCTGTGTATTTTAATTATTTTTATTTCTGATTATTTGATACATGTTGATAATCTGTTGAAGAGTGAGGTATGTATCTCAAAATAAATAAATAAAATGGTAGATGCTAGATGGAAAGGGAAAGTTCCAAGCTGGTGTAAAGAAATACATGTTTGAAAATATGTAATTGTGATGTCTGCTGCTAAGAATTCATGTAGTACCGGCTAAAATAGTCAGTCAGAGTATGAGATTTGTCATTTGGTTTCTCAAAATATATTGACGTAAATTCACAGTTTCTGTGTTTTGCTTAAAATATTTTGGTGCTGAATATATATACTATATATATATATATTTACAGTTTATCCGATTGATAAAATAACATAATTGATAGCAACTTTACAAATTACATTTCAAAACAAAATTTTACAGTTTTATACCTGCATCTGGGATCAATATTGCTTCTCTAGCGATCAAAATCTTACATATTTCTGCTGTGACTCATCAATTGCTTAAGGGTAGATAATTCAGTGGAAGGACAGAATTCAGTGCTCACTAGAAGGACAGATCCTGAAGCTGAGGCTCCAATACTTTGGCCATCTCATGAGAAGAGAAGACTCCCTGGAAAAGACCCTGATGTTGGGAAAGTGTGAAGGCAAGAGGAGAAGGGGACGACAGAGAACAAGATGGTTGGACAGTGTCACTGAAGCTACCAACATGAATTTGACCCAACTCCGGGAGGCAGTGGAAGACAGGAGGGCCTGGCGTGCTCTGGTCCATGGGGTCACGAAGAGTCGGACACGACTTAACGACTAAACAACAACAACAACAACAAGATAATTCAGTGAGAGTTCCCTGGACTGCAAGGAGATCATACCTATCCATTCTGAAGGAAATCAGCCCTGAGTGCTCACTGAAAGGACAGATCATGAAGCTGAGGCTTCAATTCTTTGGCCATCTCATGAGAAATCTCCCTGGAAAAGACCCTGATGTTGGGAAAGAGTGAAGGCAAGAGGAGAAGGGGACGACAGTGGATGAGATGGTTGGACAGTGTCGTTGAAGCTACCAACATGAATTTGACCAAACTCCGGGAGGCAGTGGAAGACAGGAGGGGCTGGCGTGCTCTGGTCCATGGGGTCATGAAGAGTCGGACATGACTTAACGACTAAACAACAACAACAAGATAATTCAGTGCTTATCTTATTTACCTGTTTCTTGGCTTAGAATTGTATTCTTACCTCACTGAGGTCTGTGAATGGGAATTCTTGGGTTTAAGCCAATTTAACCTCCTCTGACTTTGAAGTCCTTTGGTTTTAATTGGTTTGTTTCAATTAGCTAAAGTCTGCTTGAGTTTATAACATAAAGCACTGTCATTGCTAACCTAACATATTTTCTTTGTTTGTGTTTATTTTAAGCTTGTAACTGCCATCGGTCCACAGCAAGCTGAAGAGAAATATGAGTCTCTGTTAAATAATTTATCTCATCCACCAGCTTTCACAACTGTTAGAGTGAACACTCACTTGGCATCTGTGGAACATGTAAGAAGTCTGCTTTGTGAAGAAATCCAAAAGGTCTGTGCAGTTTCTCCTTTCTGGTTGTATGTGCAGCCATTAGTTAGATAAATCCCTTGTATGGAAATCTTTAGCACACATACTGGAAGTAAGTACCATTTAGTCCAGTAAAACAGATATCTGGTTAGACATAGATTGGACTTCAGTCTGTTTTATTCTTCGTCATGCTAGTTGGTCTGAGGACTAGAACTGCAATATAAAACCTAGAACACTGTCAGTTGACAACTGTTGGCCTCTTTTTCATTTAAAGGACTTAACTTTTTCTTAATTTTTCAGAGAAAATTATCTCCATGTTGTTAGTTCTGTACTGCCAATTGTTATGAAATGGCACCATATGTTTTCTCTTGGGAGATGGGATCCTGTTTTTCTCTAGAAATAACAGATGTTTTGGGATTTAGAGGCAGCCAATGCATGGCAGAGGCAGAGATACATCAGGAAGGACGGTATGCTGATTATTTTTATGCAATGCTAGCTTTTATTCCCCAGGGATGTTTTTGGATGAGGAAGCAAGAAATTAAAAATAATACAAACCTGAGATTCTTGTCATGAGCACTCTGTAAAATGAGTCTGCTATTTCTTCTTCTGTGCATTTCAATAGTCATTTCCTAAGTCCACCTCTGAATGAAAATTTAAAACATACATTTTTCCTGCAGTCAGAAATAACTTAACTCAGTGGGTTGGTAGTATTGAAAAAAAAATATTTGAAGAAAAGATTACTATTCAGTATTTTTTGTTAAATAAGAAGTGGTTGTGGTTTTTTTTAAAATATGTAGCAGTATGGAAGTCTCAGTGTTCCAGTTCTTCAGCATCCACAACTCCCTGATGTCTTACTTATTCCTGTTATTGGACCGAGGTCAGTGTTTTCTGTAATGTTACATAGCTTTAAATTATATTTTACATTAAGTACCTCTGTTGACTTGTAGACAGATGCTGAGTTGAGAACATATGAGATACAGAAGAGCAAACAGGAATTTAGAATAGACCTACAAATTAATGTAAACTAGATAATGAACTAGATTTAGCCTGCATAATATGTCATGCAGGGAGAGGAAATGTTGAACTACAGTGGGTGTTACGGGTAAGAGGTTCAGCAAGCCTGAAATATTCGTAAGGAAGAGTTCCAAATTGCTGACTTGCTTTTGATTAATTATGTTATTCTAGCCTGATAAATCATGGTTAATTTTAACTGTGGTGTGTTAAGAAAAATTATTAGTCATGAGAAGGAGTTTGAATGTATTTGCCTCAATTTATTAATCATGGTTTGTTGTTTAATTTTACCCTGCCAAATCATGGTTAATCTTAACTTGGGTTTGTTAAGACAATCCAGTTTCAAACCATGGGTTCTAAAAGTTATCATGCTTTAATATACCATAGTTAAAATTAACAAAGTTTATCATTTGGAACCTTTTGGTCTGCTCACAACTACATATAGAAGACATGGGACAGCTGCTCAGCATTATGCGTCAGCCTTTTAGTACAAGATGTTGTAAATCAACTATGGAATAAAAATAATTATTCAAGCGTTCCGATGAAGACTAGTAATTAGCTTGCATTATCAGTAAAGTGGTCCTCAATAAACAGTGGCCTGCTTATTTTTAAAAGCCTTTTTTTATGAGACTCAACTTTAAATTTCACAACTGTAAAATAGGTGAGCCATTTTATAGTTGCTTTCTTGTTTGTGTCAAAATATTAATGGATGCAAAAAAATAATGAAGTGGCAAGTGAATGGATGATGAAGAAGCAAAAATGGGCAGGTAGTGATAATGGAAGCTGTTGGCGGGAAGTCCAGAAGCAGCTAGAAACAATAGAAGGGGTTAAATCAGTTTTCTTCTGGTTATGTTAATAGAAATAAACTGCATTTTTTTTTCTGCAGGAAGGATTTACAAAAGTTAACAAATGAGGTTATTGTGGGTGCACAGTGTGGGAGCGCTGTTTTGAGAGGAGCACATGTCTATGCTCCTGGAATTATATCTGCTTCAAAATGTAAGGCGTTTTTCCTTATTTTCTGCAACACTTAAGAAAAAAAAATACTTTGTAGTAGATAGTTGCTGTTGTCTTAAGTGTTAATATACATTTTGTATGTACAATTCTTTTTCTTTTTTTTCTGTAGTTCTGCACCAATTTTCTATGCAGTTCAAATCTCTGTTAAAAGTGAATTTTCAGACTTCCTCAGAAAGCCTGTTTCTTTGTAGTTTTTTAAAATGCTTATTCACAGTCCTTTTATGCATTACTTTTGTGCAGTGCTTCTTATCTACTTGTAGTGGCAGTTTCATTGCCAAGCAATACAGTTCATAAAGGGATTCAATCCTGCTCTAGTTGTATTTTTAGATCTACTTTCCTACCTCCATACAAACAAGAAGTTTTGCTGTATCTTTTTCATGTTCAGTTACTAAATTAAAGTTGAGCTCCTGACTTGGCTATTAACATTTCTTGCCGATTAGCCACGAGGACCTATATTTGAAGGATCACCAGAAAAAAGCTGCTGAGGGTATGTGTGTGCAGTAATTATTGAAGTTGATGATCCAGAGCTAGCCTTGACCTTAGCCAATTCTTGACCAAAACTGATTCTTGTGACTAGATGTGTAGCTTAAACAAATGCCCCAGAAACTTGATCAATGTTCTTTTGCCAAATAAAATATAATTGGAAATGCTGTTTTCTCCTTTTGTAGTCATGAAAGCTGGTGATTTGGTTTCAGTATACTCTGATATTGAAGGCCAGTGTAAAAGAGGAGCCAAAGAATTTCTTGGAACCAAGGTTTTCATTGGAAATGGAATTTCTAAACTGAGCCGTAGTGAAATTTTTCAGTCTAATGGCACATTGAAGTAAGTTAAAAGTATGTAATAACAACTAGGAATCTATCCCAGTTGTTTTTATATTGTAAGAAAACATTCAGTTTTTAAAATGATGTTCTGATTATGGCAAGAACTTTTTTGATATACCTAAGAGTCTAGACAAAAATGCTCATGGTTGATGATGCAGTGTAAAGTTACACAGCAGAATTCCATCCCTTAAAAAACACCATACTTTTTGTGAGCTCTTTAATCTGAATCCACTGGGTAATCTTTGATCAGGAGATGCTGTGTTGATATATGCTGCCCAGCTGAAGGATCTCCGTGTTTTCTTGGTGGCCTAAGAGTGTGTTCTATTACAGTGGTTCTCACCATGCCAGTGTATCATGAGAAGGTGTTAGAAAGAGGTGGGAAGGAGCTGCAGAAATGTGCATTTCAAATTTTTTCTAAGGATTCAGGTTGGGCCACAACTGGCTTATTTTGTTGTTGTTGTGCAGATCTATTATATATGTTTAGAAATAGGTGATTTTATTATGTAAAATGTTACTTCAGCTTTGCTCATTAATGAGACAGCAAACTGAGTTTCAGAAACGAGAACTTTTCAGTGGGGGTTTTGAATCTTGCACAATTTTGCATTTTACAAAGTAAAATGTAGTTGAAAGGCAGCTAATCCGTATATCATACGAGACAGGCAACTAATCTTTAAGCCACATTTACAGAAAGGGAACATCTTTAACTATTTTAAAAACAGAAAATAATCTATTTGATATATTTTGAATTATTCTAAACAAATATTTGTTAGATTGTTCTACCTAAAGTTCATGTTCAATTTGTAGTATATATGGATTGTGCATATATATATATATATAAAAAATAGGCAAAATTCTGTTAGTTAATTAATCTTAAATTAAATTTTAAAATGGTTACATTAATTACACATTATTATAAAGTACACTGTAGTCTCATTTAGAATAATGTATCTTCCAGTAAAACATTATAGGTATAATATAGCTGTAGAAATATGGCTAGGCAATTCATTCTTACCATCTGTGTTGTGTCTTTCAGAGGAATGGGAATAAAAGTGATAGAGCCTATTTATCTTAGTCCTTCGTTTGACAACTTGTTGTCCAGTTATCTATTTTTACAGGTAAGTTGTACCGAAAATTATTGTAGTTTCTGTCTGTCTGTCTATCTATCTCATTTTGATACTGCCCTGTTTATATAGTATATTTCTCACCTAGTTTTCCATAAGCAAGGCAATTACTATGGCAACATATAAAAGGCCACTAGGAAGACATCAAATTCCTATCTTCATTCATAGTCAATCTATACAAGTTGATGAGATAACATTATTTGGCATTACTTGATTCTAGAATGTCAGAAAAGGGGTCCATACATTTTTGGATTTATGAGTTATCATTTCTTCCTTCCTGTTCCTACTTCAGACATGTCAATTTACCATATTTTTCAGTGTATAAGACACCCCCATGTATAAGACGACCTTCCACTTTTCTAACCCCAGATTAAGAAATTAATATTTTAAACATAAAACAGAATACATTTTTATTTAGTAATTAGGTAACATTTACATACCGTACTGTCATATTATGCATCACACTAAGCTTTGAGCATATCACTTTATGCAGCCTCTGGGCTCAGAACTCTTGGACATTACCAGTCCCTGTTGCATCTGAGCACTGCCTACATGCTCCACCTCCAACGAGGTGTGTTCCAATTGGTTTGTTCAGCATCAGCTGACATCAGTTACATAAGGCTTGTGATTGGAGGAAGCTAAGTCTCCTGACTGTAGGAAGCTAAGTCTCGTGACTGAAGGAAGCATGTTTGCAGAGGTAAGATATGGGCAGTTTTGCAATTGTGTGGTTCTCTCCTCAGCTTACTTCCGTGTATAAGACGACCCTAAATTTTTAGTCTAAAGATTTTAGACAAAAGTATTGTCTTATACACAGAAAAATATGGTATACAACAGCATTGCATACCAACAGCTATATAACTATAATTTAATAACAAGAACTTTATTCCCATAGCGAAACTTTATCTGTTTTCCAATATTAGAACTATCAAGATTCTTGTGGTAACAGTTAAATTGTCATTGTTTGATGTGCTAGATCAGGGGTCTCCAAACTTTTCACAGAGGGCCACATAATATATTTTTGATATTTTTGAGGGCCGAAGGAATGCGCGCCTGCACAACCGCACTCACACACTCTTGCCCGCACGCACCCCTGCCCACCCGCCTGCACTCCTGCCTGCCTGCACTCCCACCCACCCGCCTGCCCACACTCCCGCACACATGTCTGTGCGTATGCATGCACGGGCTGGATAAAAAGGTCAGTCAGGCCGGATGTAGCCCGTGGGCCGTACTTTGGAGACCCGTGTGCTAGATGAACAGAAAGTACTAATAATCTATCCCCACAATGGGAGGATCTGTGAGAAATCCACATTCAGGAGATTGGTGCAATAGCAAAAGTTTAGATTTTTAAGTGCTTGATTGACAGCACTGTCCTACGTACTCAGAGGTAAATCCTATTGTGGTCCATGAATTTACTCTGTAGCAAATGTGTTTAGGATTACAGTCTCTGACAATTGGGTTGATTATAAGATTTTGACTTCTCTGTTTTTCAAATGTGCTGTCATGTTGTATCTAACCTATGGCCATCCTAACAGGTTTTTCAGAGTATGTGAGATATTTAAAGAGCGGCTTTACCTGTGGCACCCTCTAGTGAGTTTCATGGCTGGGGATTTGAACTTAGCTCTCCAGTGTCTAGTCAGTTGCTCTATCATGTACGCGTACACCACACTGGATCTCTTTGACTTTCTGGAGATGCGTTTTAATTTTCCTCAAAGTGGTGTTCCTATCTAATATTTATAGCATATGTCAACTGGATACCATGAATCTTTGTGTTTACTGTTTACCAAATGAGAAAACAGATTCTCATGCTAATGTTATTACTGAAATAAAAACAAATAAAATCAATTTCAAATAACTCTATTTTTCCCGAATAATTCTACCTAGGCATTAAGGTTTTTTTAATATCTGAAATAAACCTGGGTTTTGGAAATGCTTTTTTTTCATTCCTAGAACTTGCCATCCTCTGTTGTGAGCCATGTTTTGGATCCTCAGCCAGGAGACAGAATTTTGGACATGTGTGCTGCTCCTGGGGGAAAAACTACCCATATTGCAGCATTAATGCATGATGAGGTAAGTGAAAGCACAGACTATTTTCTGCTTCTGCAAAGAAATCTGTCCTGCATTTTATTAGCTTGCTCATTTGCTGAGATCCACAGATAAGTCAAAATATCACACCATTAATATTTAAACATGCTGCTTATTTGCTGACTCAATCCAAATATAGGAAGATTGCTGAAGCAAACATAGATCTTCTTGTCACATATATATTTAGAATAAATAGAGCTGATTTCAATAGAGAGATGTAATAGATGTTTTTAAAAACATACAGCTAGAGCATTTTATGTAATACGGATTAATCAAGGATGTCCATTTCAGTACTGAAGCCTTTTAAAAAACTCTTTTAAACTTAATAATGCAATTAAAATCAAAGTAATTGAATCAGCATCATGGGATTGTGGCCCACTAATTTCATTAATGTAAAATAATAGGGAGACAGGATGGCTTTAGGATCTGCAGTGTTCTCATCTGTTAAGCTGAACTGAATAACAGAATGATTTGTACCTTTCTTTTTAGAAACTGGAAATATCTAATGTTAAGGGACTATTTTGACTGCAAGGGGAGAACACAGTGCCAGGATTTAGACTACAAATAAAGAATGACTGCAAATGGCAGCACAAGAGTAGCTTAAAGTCATTTGAGGTACAGTAGGACTCCTTTATCCATGGAATCGGTATCCACTGATTCACTTTTCCACGGTCTGAAAATATTAAAAATATTAAAAGAAAAAATATAGAGAAAAAAACTGTTTTCACATGTATTACCAGAACCGGCTAATAGAGGGTGCCAAAGACTGTGCTATGAATACTTGTTAGTGAAGAATACATAGCATTGTTTCTGGTGCCCTCTCGTTGCCAGTTCTGGTAATGTATGTGAATTTTTTTTTCTGTTTCCCCCCTTTTAACATATAGAGAGGGGGGGGAGAGAAAGTTAGCTATTATCTACAGTTTTCAGTATCCACGGGAGACTTGGAACCTATCCTCAGCAGATATGGGGGTTCTACTGTATTTTATTTCCAGCCTCCTCCTTAGATGATTTTACATGTAGATTGTCTTAGGTGGGTGCCAATTTCTGAGTCTCACACACAGTAGCACTGGAAAGGCATCTGCCTGAGATATGTGAGATCCATTACTAGTCAGAGAAGATCAGTGGTATCCAGTTTTTCCAGATGTGGCACCCCTGTCCCATATTGATTTGCAAGACAAGTCTCTCATTTCATGTTTTACTGTCTTCCTTCTCCCTCTTTCTCTCCCACTTTTTTAACTTTTAAAAATACCTGAATCAAAATAAGAAAATGATGCTTCTGGTACTAGATCATAAAGCCACCCATTTGTGGGCCTTGACCCACTATTAAAGGTCACTGGAATAATCATTATGGACGAGTGACCTGACAAAGTATAAAGGAATTGTTCGTCCTGATAGTAGAGCAACAGAAGAGGAAACTTTCTTGCAGTCTATACTGTCTTGATGTGTAGATGTTTCTAAATTCATTAATACAGAGCTTGCTTTCTGCCTTTCCCAATATTTATATTTTTCCTTTTCAACTACAGTGTTCTTGAGATAATTCTATCTTGCTTAATTTAGTATTCTAAAGCAGGAAATGTGGACATTAATTTATTTCATTTTTTTCAGAATTTTGTACTGTTGCATTTAAATTTAGGTTTTGTTTACTTCACAAATCCAGTTCTTAGTCTATTAAACTGGTTAACTGGTCTGGCTGATTGCCTTAGAACAAGAAAGGCAGTATCTGTGATGGATGGGTGGCCGAGAGCCTTGTGTATACCCCACACATGCACACAGTGTATGCCCGCATACTCATGACATATGGAGATAACACATGCAAACCCCTGCTATGAAACCCACTACAAATAATTGGGATGGGATACCAACACCTATAACAATTATATTTAGATTGGTGTGAAAGGCCTCCTCACCACTGTAGCAGTGGTGCTGTTGGCTGCTGAAGTGAGAAAGGAACTTCAGTCTCACTTTCCATACCAGCATTATTGTTGTGGCTATAGCCAGGTCTGTGATGCAGAAAGAGGATAGAGCAGCCTCCTGTGACAATAGAGCCATTTGTCATTTGTGCACTAGTAGACAGATTTAGGTGTGACTGTCCTTATATGTACTGAACCATGCAATTTGTGACAACATGACAGGCTAAGTAACGGAATGCCACATTTATTGAAATGTCTATTCTTCCAGTCTGAGGAAATTCCAACATTTATACATAATTCATCAGGTGCAGCCATGGAATTACAAGTTGTTTACTAAATGATAAAAAGTGTGTGTGTGTGTACATCAGCACATTCCAGAAACAATTTGTTAACATGTTGTCCAAAATCCTCTTGCTTGGTGTAGTAAATTGCACTAGAGTAGGCCCACTGAATTAATGAGGCTTTAATAAATCAACTCCACAAGTGCCATTTATTCAAATAGGCCTTACTCTAACTGCAGCTTACTTTAGCAGAGCAAAGGTGCAATCTACTACACTAAGAACAGGATTTTGGCCACTGCTTTAAGAAAACAATTGCCTCTTAAGATACCTTTTGAATTAACAGGCACAGAATAAGTTCCATCTCAAGGGTTATGCATTTGGAAGGACTTAAGAGCCTGGCTATATCATTCACACGTATAGAGAAGTGTGCATTTGTAATATCTGTTGTCAAAAAGTGCTGGATGGAATTTTAACATAACACTACCCAATCAACAAAGTATTATTGAAATTACATGTGTAGATTTGAGTGTGTATGAAATAATTTGTGGCCATGATCACGTATCTTCAACAATTCTTCTTCAGTTTTTGGTAACTGTACTATTTGACTTCTAACATATTTTTCAGGGAGAAGTGGTAGCCTTGGATAAGATAGCAGACAAAGTGAAAAGGATTAAACAAAATGCTACATTACTAAAACTGAACTGTATTAAAACCTTTTGTTATGATGCTACTAAGGTGCTTGCCACAAGCAAGAGGGAAGATGGTCAAGGTAATAATTCTCTTAGTACTTTTTTCTGGTTGTGTTTTCATGAGAATGAAAGGCATAATTTTTACTGCAGCTGTAAAGTCAGCATTATGAGGAAGGGATTAGATGCATTCACCTCCATTTTTATCTGAATGTAGTTTGTCATTGGACAAGCTTGGTTAACGTAAGCCAGGTATCTGTGGAAATAGAGCTTGCTTGTGCATGCTGCACTTTTGCTCCTGCTTAGAGCATGACTAGCTGAATAAATCTTGGAACTTTGCTCTGTGATTTGCTATGTCTGTTCTTTAGTTGTGAATATCATTGCCTCTTGTACAGTGGTGCCTCGCAAGACGAAAGTAATTCGTTCCGCGAGTAGCGCCGTCTTGCGAAATTTTCGTCTTGCGAAAAGCGGTTTCCCATAGGAATGCATTGAAATTTAATTAATGCGTTCCTATGGGGAAAAAAAAGTCAGAAACCAAAAAAAAAGTCAGAAAAAAGTCACTTACCAGGTACAGTAGACCCAGCCCCGCTCCTCATAGTGCCTTGGTAGCCCCGGAACAGCCGGACTCTGTGTGAGCAGAGCGCTGAACAGCTGAGAGTCGGCAACCAGCAGAGAGGCGGCAGCCATTTTGAGAGGCAGCAGCTATGTGGTCGCCTCTCAAAATGGCTGCCGCCTCTCTGCTGGTTGCCGACTCTCAGCTGTTCAGCGCTCTGCTCACACAGAGTCCGGCTGTTCCGGGGCTACCAAGGCACTGTGAGGAGCGGGGCTGGGTCTACTGTACCTGGTAAGTGACTTTTTTCTGACTTTTTTTTTGGTTTCTGACTTTTTTTCCCCATAGGAACGCATTAATTAAATTTCAATGCATTCCTATGGGAAACCGCTTTTCGCAAGACGAAAATTTCGCAAGTCTTGCGAGGCACCAAAAAACTCACAAGACCCGTTCGTCTTGCGAGTTTTTCGTCCCGCGAGGCATTCGTCTTGCAAGGCACCACTGTATTTTCTTTCTCCCTCAGCAGATCAAAGCAATCTATGGTTGGTTTTAGATTTCTTCCACCTGGTTTGTTGAGGGAGAAACAAAATGGAAAAGAAGTCGTACCAGAAATGGAGCCACTTGAGAGAAGGACCATTGGGCAGCACGCTAAACAAACTATGGAACAAAGCTGCGTAGTTTACCCATTCCAGCTGCAAGTGAGCACTTGAGCAGCATTCACTTGTACACTGATCATAACTGGTTTAGGTTGCAACTACACCGGAAGCCTATTTGTGACTTGATTTGTAGCTTATTTTACATTTCTGTTCAGACTAGGTGATCATATGGAGACTGTGGATTGTTTCCGTGCCAGTGTTCATACTGGCCCCTTAACCTGATTCCTTTTGATCCATCCCAAAGCCTTTGATCCCACCCTCTGCCAATCTTCAGCTCTCCTTTTATGGTTCATTGTAAAACTGGTGGGGACAGTTTTCCAAAGTTCTTCATAACATACAAATACATACCCATGTACCACAAAATACAGTAGTCTGCTGTAGGTTATTAAAGTTGTTTCCACTGTATATCAATTAACTTTTTTTGTCCATGCAGAGGTGATCTAGCACTAAATTAGTGTATCAATGTAGTGATAAGGTGATCTAAGGCTAAACTTGATAGTTTGTTTAAAAAAACAAAAAACACTTCAGGGCAGCTGAAGCAGATTGTGTACCCACTGTCCAAAACATCATGCCTAACTTAGTACATCACCAGAATACCACCCTGAGTCACACACACACCATCCTTTTGGAGAACGGAACAACTGATCACAGGGGGAAACTGAATTTTTTCTGGCTTGGGAAAAAAAAGAAGTCCCCAGTGGCGGAGAAAAGAACTCCATATGGGGAGCAAAAAGGGCTGGACTGATTTGAATTGGCCTTTGTGTTATGCGATCAGTAAAACAAAATGTGGATTCATCTGTTACACCTGTGGCAAATTGTGCAGTATCTGAGCATGTAGTTGCAGCCTAAGCTAGCTCCCTGTGCTGATCCTTGGCTAATCATATTAGCTGAACTGGCCCATTGCATCCAAAATGAGATAAACTGTTATTAATAATATTGGTTGTTTGAATAAATCCAGCTCAATACTAACCATAATAAGTTCAGATGCAGCAAAATAAAAAACTGTTTGTTGAAAAGAAAGATAAATTTCTCCCAGTAACATCTTCATAGCTGTTCTGGAGGAAAGAAAGAAAATGATTGTAAGACAAACTGGGCAAATGTCTTACTATGCAGTCTTGTGTATATTTATATACACATAAGGATTACATTTCTTGCCATAGAACAGATATACTTTGCATCTAACACTGGTTATAATTACAAAAAAGAACCTAGCCTCCCTTAGGCTTACATGTTCTCACTTCCACCTTCAACACAGCCACGAGGAGATCAGGTTTAGATTAAGTGCAGTTTTGGCATGTCAGAACCTTAAGATGGGATAAATTTTTAAAATAGCAGCAGAACTTCAGAAGCTGTTGTGCCTGTCCGATAGCAGGGAGCACGCAAGCCTATTGGGGGTACTGTGGATGAGAATTGCAATTGAACTAGACTAGTGTCACTTCTTAATTTAGTCTTTAGTACAGTTTGGTACATTATTGACATAGGAGGTTTGCTTGCATAGCAAACCCTGCAAATTGTCCTTTTAATGCCCTGATTTTTTTCCCAGGTCATCTGTTTCATTAGCTTGTTTCCTTTTTACAAATGTATAATTCATAAATGGCTTGTGTTTGGTACATCTCTCTTGTTAAGTGCAAATGACGTAGTTGCTGGCATGTTGGGTTAGATCAGGGGTCCCCAACCCCCGGTCCACGGACCGGTTGTGGTCCGTGGCCTTGCCACGGCCTTGCCTTGCCCCCCGCATGCGCAGATGCATGCACACCCCTCCCATGCATGGCCCCTCCCATGCACAAACAGCCCCTCCCACGCACGCACGGATGCCCCCATGCCTCCCCACCCACACGCTAAACCGGTCCGTGGAGGCAAAAAGGTTGAGGACCACTGCGTTAGATAGCCTTCTGTAGACATTAAATAATGACATCAGTGGTTAGGTTTTCAAAAGAAAATACCATGTAGCACCAAAATGGAACTAATTTCCACTTGAAGTCTTTAGGAATAGAGTGGGAGGCAAAGGAAATTTTGCCTTCCCTGTCCAAACATGGTAACAGAGCAGTATAACTGGATTTGCAGATTAAATGAATTGTACCATGAAGATTTTAGATAACATCGACATAAATTATATGTAGTTTTTCAAATGATGATTTAATACCTTTGCAGAAGGACCTCCATTCTCACCAGAATCATTTGATCGAATACTTCTTGATGCTCCCTGCAGTGGGATGGGGCAGAGGCCAAATATGGCTTACATCTCATCTTTAAAGGAAGTGACTTCTTATCAGCCTTTACAGCGCAAGCTCCTTAGGGTGGTATGTATTCATAGTAAAAACTGCTTTAAAAGTTGCAGACATATGTAGCTTTATCTTGGTAAGCTGGGGAGCTCATAGCTTGCCCTGTCAGATCATATCTGTGTTAATACAGATTCTTACATGCGTTATTGGCTTTTCATACAAAGCATCTCTAAAGGTTCCTCTGCCTTATCTTGTTTTGATTCATGGGATTAAAAAAAAAAGAAAAATTCTTATTGTGACCTGCAATCCTGTCTTTCTTTCTAAGTCTTGAACTTAGTATTACTGATTGGCCTGTAAACTGGCATTCTGTGTGGTAAAGGAGGAGTGTTGTCAGCTCTTTGAAATTCTATATTAAATTTCTGTAGGGCTCAGCATCTGTAAGGTAGCAATCCATGCAAAAATTTCAGGAATGGACAGCATCTTCATCCATGAGAAGAAGGGGGGGGGGGACACAGATCCGCTCAAATAAAAATTATCAAGAGAGTTGACAGTTCTCTAGCATCCCCAGTTAATGGCCCATGCAGTTATTTAGACTGGTAGAAGTCATGATAAGAATTATTGTTCCTTAGCAATCAGCAGAACAAGAGTAGAGGCACAACCAGTACAATCCACTTCTTTTTTTCTGAAAGTTAGCACATTTTATAAACTATCTGTGAAGATTGTCAGTCACTCAGGGGAGGTTATTTGGAAGTTGAGTCATGGCAACTGGACTTCTTTCTTGTTTGGTTGAAACGTTTCACTACTCATCCAAGTAGCTTTTTGGATGAGTAGCGAAAAGTTTCAACATAAGACAAAATGATAATTTGTTAAAGCTTCAAAGCCTTTGAAAGCATAACCTGGATAGTAAAAGCTAGTTCAGATATTATAATTCTTGAATCTTCAGAAGTAAGAAGTAGTTCCATTGGGAAGATGACTTGGTGCCCTTATTGCCTTATTCCCCAAAATCTTCAGTCTCAGTGCTGTGCTCAGATGAAGTGTGGAAACATCAACACTCATGATTTATTCAGCTGTGCTCTCTTGTGTATTGGAGTCTGCTGAGCCAAAAGGAAGCTGAGAGATTTCAGTCCTGTCCTAGAGCCTGTCAGATGCTTGTTTAAAAGAGGTCACTTTAACACAGGCATTCTGCTTTTTCTAAAAGAGCTATAGATTCAGTTTCTAGAAGTGTTTGATGGAAGATAGTTTGTCTTTCAGGAATTTGAAATAATAAAGTTGTTGGAGCTTAATATCAGATTTCATTTTTCATCTGTATTGTTTTTTGTGTTGTGATTTCCTTCCACTCCACCATCGGCTGTTTTAAGGAATGAATGGCTACTGAATAGAAGTGGAGTGGAAACAATCCATTTCACAAGCTGGTATATTGAGAGGAATCACTGCAAAAAGCAAGCTCAAATAATCTCTCTCTTGTTGAACAAACTCAAATATTATGAGAAGTAGTTGTTCACCCAATCTAAATATGTTGCAATAAATGTGGCCTATGTAAATTTCCTATACCAGGGGTCTCTAAACCTTTCAGTATGAGGGCCACATCATATATTTTACACATTTTCGAGGGCCGAAGGAGGGAAGGGGGACCCAAGCAATCCCCCACCCCCGCTGTCTTTGCAAAGACAGTGGGGGTGGGGGATTGCTTCTGTCAGGCGTCGCTCCTCTTCCTATGCCCGGGCTGGATAAAAAGGCAAGGCGGGCTGGATGTGGCCTGCGGGCTGTACTTTGGAGACCACTGGCCTATACAGAGAGGCATTTGAACTCATCTGTATTTTAAAATTTAATATTTCTTGTGAGGTGATGGTGATACCCTGGAAATGAACATGTAGTGTATCCTTAGGCAGTGCAACTGCTGAAGCCGGGAGGCATCCTTGTGTACAGTACCTGCACAATCACACTTTCTGAAAATGAAGAGCAAGTTGCATGGATGTTGGAGACATTTCCATGCCTCCAGCTTCAGTCACAGGTAACAGCCTGTTTCCTTTTTACAATTCATTGCCTAACATGTATACATTCCTCACTTTCAAATTAAATTATGTGCTTGCTGACAGTTGAAGAACTTCCTGTGGGAAGAAGAGAGAAGGAAAAGTTCTAGGGATCATGTTTTGAATTACTGCCTAATTGCTATCATTTTTAGCATCTGCAGGTATTAAAATTTGACAAAGAAGTATTTTCCTTCTCTCCCCTTTTATCAGAGCCAGTGTGGTGTAGGCGATAGAGCAATAGCCTAGGAGACAAGAGTATCTCAGGTATCTTGAAAATCCTATTAGGGCTACCATAAGTCTGGTATCTTTCAGGTAGCTTAGACCCAATCATTTAGGGCTTTATAAATCAAAACTAGCACTTTGAATTGTGTCTGGAAACAGACTGGCAGCCAGTGGAGCTGCTGTAACAAGAAAGTTTTGTGACCAGCTGCAGTTAACAATCTGGCTACAGCATTTTGGATCTGCTGAAGTTTCAGTTTCCAAAGGCAGCCCCATGTACAGCACAGTACAGTAATCCAAATGGGATGTAACTAAGGCATGCAGTGCTGTGGCCAAGTCAAACATCTCCAGGAAAAGGCACAGCTGGTGCACCATTTTGACTGCACATGCACTCCTGGCCACCACTGAGACCTTAGCATTCAGGCTTGAGATGAATCCAGGAGCATACCCGACTGTGAACCTGTGTTCTCGGTCATGGTGTCCATGTATGCACAAAAATGCGTTTGTGCACCTGCGTGGACACCATCTCGGAAAGTTCCAGAGCCTCCAAAAACAAAAGTCCCTTTGACTGTACTGAGCAAGCGCGGCCCCACTCTCCTGAGTCCTTTCTTGTCTGCTACCGCAGTGACATGCAAAGAACTGCTCCGGAGCCTCGTCTCTACTTACATGTGTTTTACCTGTGCCACTTGTGGCAAAAAGATCCCTCAATCCAATGGGCACAATATTTGCCTGTTCTGTTTAGGAGAGACCCATTTGTAAAATCCTGTAAAATCTGTAAGTTTTATGGCCCTTACTCTTAAGAACCATCAATCCCGTCTGGGTTCCTTCCTTCGGGAACAATCCCTCAGGGTAGCCAATCCTTCTTCCAGCACAATTCAGGCTTCTCAGCAGATGTCTCAACGGGAAACTTTGGAAAAATCCTCAGTCCGGGAACGTGAGGTCCTCTATGTTTCCATGCCTCCATCAAAATCTCATGCCCCTCTAAGGCACCAGGAGAGGAGAAAATATCCTTAAAATGTTTTATAGATGGCATCTCACTCTGGTAAGATTGGCAAAAATGTCAGAAGGGATCAGTAATGCTTGTTGGAAATGCAGGGAAAACCCAGGAACATATCATGTATGGTGGTCATGTGAAAAGGCAAAAAAAATTCTGGTCACAGGTTTGGGAAATGTCACAAGAAATTGTCCAGCAAAAACTAAACTTTAAACCTGAAATGTTTCTATTGAATATAATGCCAGAGATCATTGATAAAAAAATAAGAGAGAGAGAGAGAAAATTAGGGGAAGAAAAGATCGTCACGAACCAGTACTTACAAGAACCCGTTGATGATATTAGATGACCTAGACGATGGCGAAATCTCAGATCTATATATGTAGTATGGATGTTTGGTTTTGTTGTTTTGTTGTGTTTTACTTAGTTGTTTTGTATGTGTGAATAATAATAAAATAGATTTTAAAAAAAACAAAAAAAAAACAAGGCACCAAGAGAGGGAAGACAGGAGGTTGAGATACTGCTTAACTGCACAATCTTCACAGCATTGATACAGATCTCGCTACTCAAGGTCTCTGTTTATGGGCTCCTGATATCATGAGGATCATTACTACGCCCCCATCTTCTGTCTTCCATGTTTCATGTATGGCAGTGTTGGATGGCCTTCATAATCTGCTTCTACAGGCTTTGCCATGTCGAGACTGAAGTAGACTCCGATCTCATAACCACGCCTGCCTGCAGTCACAGGACCGGTATAGCCCTGACTCCACAGACAGATTTTCCCAATACCTTGATGCACGCTATGATTCAGAGTTGCACCAGGGATCTCGATTTCGTTCTTGATCTCACTCTTTTACAGAGTCCGGTAGGACAAAGCAAAATTCCTCTTCCAACACCCTACTCCAAATTCTGTCATCGTTTAGATGGCTTAACTCAACTGGGGTGTCTCTGGGTTCAGCCGGAGACACCCCAGCCAACAGAGAAGGTTGTAAGCTCATTCTCCTCATCTGAACAGTCTGTTCACCTGCAGCTCTCCATACGTGCATTGCAAATTATCAAGCTATGATGGGCGCATGCCATCAGTTTATTTGAAAGAAGTTCCAAATTATTATTGCTTCTTTACCACCTGACAAGAAATCATTGGCCCTCTCCTTCCAACAGGAGGCCCACTCTTGCTGGACAGCAAATCCACTCTGTTTGTTACATAGCTGCCTGCGCTGCCAAAAGCATGGCTGCAAGCATCACTGACATGCCTGGCTGCGCTCTGCGGGTCTTTCAGAAGATTCCAAATTCTTCATTGAGGACCTCCCCTTTGGCAGGGAAGGTCTTTTCAATAATAAAACAGATGACTTCATGCAAGACCCTCACAAGAAGAAAACTGATGCAAAAATGATGGGCATTAATACCTACTGCCCACCCGCCCAGCAATTCTGCCCCTCATGGAATCACCTTCTGACCACTTGAAGATATCTGAACAGTCCTCCTAGCATTATTTCTATTCCAGCAAACTCTCTGCTATAAACCACCAACTTTCCCCAAGAAGATGGACAGGAAGCCCAAGCAGCAGTTTTGACTTCCTTCAGCCCGAGCTTGACCTCTCACCGACCACAGACATTTGACTGACATTTGTACATGGTGAACCATCACCTTGGACACCTGAGTCCTAAACATCATTGTGCAGGAATACGCCATAGAATTCTCCACCCTACTGGTTGTATTCAGCACACCCCACCCTCCTCCTTCCTTCAAGATGAGATCTGCATCTTACTTCAAGAGGGTGCTATATCAAGGGTGCCCCCTCATCACCTATCACAGGCATTTCCCTACCACTACTTTACAGTGCCCAAAAAGGATGCTGTGGCCATTACTAGATCTTAGCGCCCTCAACAGGTATATTGAACCAACACGTTTCCAAATGGTAACACTTCAGTCCATCCTTCCCCTGCTCTGCCGAGGGAATTGGTTCTCCTCCATAGTCCTGCAAGATGCATAATTTCAAATTTCCATTCGACTGCAGCATTGTCATTTTCTTGGTTTCTTAGTCGGTCAGCATACTTATCACTTCCAGGCACTTCCCTTTGGTCTATCCACTGCCCTGAGGGTTTTCACAAAATGTATGGTGCCAGTGGCAGCCTTTCGCAGAACCCAAGGATTGGCAGTCTTTCCCCTATATAGACGACTGGCTTCTGGTGGCATCAGATCAACACGCTCTGGATGGCAATATTGCATTCACTCTATGCTTCCTCTTGAGTCTTGGCCTACAAGTCAACGTACAAAAATCTCACCTCATACCCCTCACAAACCATTCATCTTATTAGCACACTTCTAGATGCTACCTGCACAGAAGCTTTTCTTCCTCAACCGAGGGCAGACAACATTGTTCGGTCCACACGGCAGCTCCTTTCTGCATGCCACCTCTCGGTCCAGCTGGTCCAAAAAGTACTTGGACTCATAGCATCTACAACGGCACTGCTCAGTCCAGACTCAGGATGCAGCTGCTCCAGTCCTTTTTCCTTCTTGCTTACAACGAACACAGAGACCAACAAAACAAAAGGCTATCTCTTTCGCCAAAGCACACGGTGGTGGATTCTCAAGTGCCACCTCCAGCAGGGAGCCTCCTTCCATCAACTTCAACCATTCTGCCTTATTGTCACCAATGTGAGCACAACAGGATGGGGGGCCTACTGTGGTCACAGAGAAGTTCAAGCAACATGGTCACACTTTGAGACAACTCATCACATCAACTTCCTTCAGCTCTTGGCCATTTTCAAAGCCCTACATGCATTCAGCAAGATAATTCGGTGTCATACAATCCAAATTGCCACAGACAACACAATGGTAATGTATTTTCTAAACAAACAAGGGGGCACCAAGTCCCTAAGTCTTCTCTATCTTGCAAGCCTTCTATGGGAATGGTGCATATCATATCACGTCTTCCCAACAGCAACCCATGTTTCAGGCACAATCAGAAGGCCAAATAATGATGCAGACACAGGAATGGGAATTACCCCATGCTGTCTACATTGAACTGATCTCCAGATGGGACAAACCAACCATAGATGCATTCACCACCCCCAGCCAACTCAAAATCTGCTCATTACTGAACCCAAGTTGGCATGGGCAGCCGCTCCTTAGAAAACGCCTTCATCATACCTTGGACCACAGACTTGGGCCGGGCTGCCAGGACAGATGAGCGGCGAGCAGGCGGCGAGTGAAGTGCCTCCTGTCAGTGCGCTCCTATTAGGTTCTAATGCTGCTGCTGATCTGACAAGAGGCAGAGCTTTGCTCCCCGTTCCCCTCCTGCTGCTGCTAGATCAGCTGTGCCTGTGGCATTAGAATCTAATAGGAGCCTGCACTCCTATTAGGTTCTAAGCCACTGCTGATCTAACAGGAGGCAGAGCTTCAATTGCAGCTCACCTCCTGCTCCTGCTTGCCATTTCCTTTATGAGCTCAATTCAAAGCTATCCTCCAACAACCAACTGCATAACAAGCACCCCCCCGGTCCTTGGGAGAATCATCTTCAACTAAACCGGTCCCTGGTGTCAAAAATGTTGGGGACCACTGCACTAAAACAACTTCCTGTGCTATCTCTGGAATGAATGAATAATTACCTGCCTCAGTTTCTGTTTTTCTATTATTTTTTTCCTTTGAGAGCAATCTCTAGTAGTCCATCAGCTGAGGGTGATAGTTTCTATTGAAATGATTTATTTCCTGTTTTAAAAGTTGCTTCACTAGGCGAAGCCTAACAGTTCCCCTCATCTTAATGCAGGGAACATACCATACCAGCTGTATGTATTCCATCTGCTGAAACAGAGTAGAGAACCAGAGTCCTGCATATTCTTAAAAGTTTGCCAGCAGCTGCAGTACAACACCAAAGGAAAGTCCTGCTAAACTCTTTACTGCCACTGAGCTCATATTTGCCCTTTTCAAAGGGCACAGGAGGAGCAGATGGACGTATAGTTTGCCTGTGTTGACTTATCTGAATCTGAGCAGCCTGCTGATCCTGCAGGGAAAGTGGACTGGGGGAACATCTGTGTCTTTGAGCGTTCATGACTCCATTGCTTCTCTGTAAAGAGTTCAGGCAACACTGGTGCTTTGCTGGTTACCAGCAGTTGGGTAATTGTCCAGTTAAAATGTTTGCACCTAATGTGTTTACATTAGATGCTTATCAAATCTGTGTAGGTATGACAGAAAACTGTGAGAGTGCATATTCAGAATGTATCAAATAATTGTGCAACTTTGAGACATTTAATTAGTTGCACTTCACTTCCCCAGACCCTTCACTGACAGAGTGGCTAAAGGGATTAGGTTTTAATCTTGTAGGATTAAATGGCTGAGACAGACTCTAATTTGATAGTGAGTTTTTGGTAATTTTTGTAATCATGATGATCTTACTGTGTGCCTGCAGGAAAAAAAATACACAAGAATACAAAGTTATGGTTGTAGTGTGTTGTATTTGAGATTGTAATGTAATAGATAATTGAAGTATTGGAATGCCTTCCCTAAACAGAGGACTAGAAATGAGAGTGCCAGACACTGTATGAATTCATCTGGTTGGTGCCAGGTGTTCTGTAGTTAAACCTCTAAGGGCATTAAGTGGCTTACTAGGTTTCTTTATGGGAACAGACATTCAAAGTAGGCGTAAATCACGAATGCCAATGATTTCCACAAATCTGGGAAATAGTTTTGTAGTTCAGAAATGTTTAAGTAGAAATACATTTTATGTGTCTGCCTCTTGGAATCAGGAAAGGAGGTGTAATTTATTTACTGTTATCTCTTGTGAGGACCTGAGAGGTTATCAGTTGTAACTAGCCCCACTTACTAGCTAGTCTGCTTCCATCTTTTCACTGGAAGAAGGCAGGATTGTTAAGGAAACAACATTGTCTACCACCTGTTGGAGTTTTGGGGGATAGCTAGTATCTGGAGCAGTAGGCAAATAATAACTTCACCATGTTTTTCTCTTGGACTCCAGTCCATCCACTCTTGCAGTACAATCCTATGCATGTATATAAGGGCCACTTAATTTGATGATGTGTATTTCCATTTAAGTGCACATAGGGCTACAATCTGAGTCTCAGTACTTTCTTACTATCTCATATGGGATTAACTTGCTCATAGGTCTGAAGGAAGATCAGCCCTTGTAAGCAGCAAAATAAAATGATCATCTCGTTTTGCTTGCACGCAATAGCTGAGTGTCTTATATTCAGTCCTCTGTCTCCATTTTGTTGATGTGACATAGCAACCCAAGCATCAATTGAATATAAACAGTTTTTTAGTGAGTAACATGTATGAAGTACTATTTTGTTAGTGTTGATTACATTATGATTTGGGGGATTATATTAAAGCAACTGATGATAACAAAGGACTGCTTGAATCCAGCTCCTCCTTTCTGTGTCACTATGCTATAAGCACTTCTAAAAACATTCTTCACAAGAGTGTGCAGTAAGGAAGCTCAAGGACAGATTTCTGCTGTAAATATATTCTAGGACAGATTGAGACCACTGGCTCTAGTGAATTAGCCTGCATTTTCTGCTAAACAGTGGACTTGCAGAACAGTTCAAGCTGTTTGTTTTATTTTCCTGTCTTAAAAGGAGCCCCGTGTTGGAGGTGAAGGCATGATGGGAACTGGGTTGTCACCTGAACAGTTGAAATGGCTACAGAGGTTTGATCCATCTGAAGTGACTCTGCGAGGAATGGATTTTGATTCACTGCAAGAGTTAAAATACGAAGATTTGATAAGCCTGGCAAATAAGGACTGCATAGGTTTTTTTATTGCAAAGTTTATAAAAGTACAGTGAGAATAATTTAAGAACTCTTCATATGAAATACTCTTTCCTGTTAACCTTTGGAGCATTCTGAACTGTACCTCATGCTGCTGCAAGGTTGCCAAGCCAACAGACTGACGGCACAGTTGCTATGGCAGCAGTATAGTCTGCCAGCTGTTTCCCTTGGGAGAGATCCACAGGTTGGAGAAACAAGTCTGAGGGAAAGGGGTAGATGCACTTTGGAAAGCTCTGTTTGGTTTTGCATTATCACTAGGTCACTGATTCTAGAAACTTGTTTTTCAATTTATCCAGTTAGTTATTTTTTAAAAAATCTGTTATAATCTGTAGTAGGAAGTCTTCTTTCAGCATATAGTGTACATTGCACAGAATTAGGAAACAAAGAATGTGATCATTTTGTAAAACTTTGTTTACTGAATTCTGAAAAAACTCCTTTAAAAAAATCATGTATTAAAGAACATCATTTCAATGAGCTTCTTTAAGTGAGATCAGCATCTTATTGGTTTACATTATTTAGTCACCCGAGAATCTTTCAGCTGATATCCCACAAAGCTGAATCCCGTTTTGCTTTTATCTGCTTTCCTGGCAGTGCATGTATACTTGCTTTTCTTCTTAGGGAGTGCAGATTAGAGTTTTCTAGGATTTGCTGTTATTCTGGGACAGAGCCAAAGAAGTACTACTGAGTTGAGGGGTCTAAGGCAAATGCTGCTATTACATTTTACACTGCCATATTTTCTGTTAGAAGAGGTAGGAACTCAGAATTTTCCCATTGTTTTTACATCTTCCTTTTTTAAGTCTTTGCAAGCCTAAGCATCCTCCTATTTCACTATGTTTGAAATTTACAGATTGGGCTGTTCTAAAACATTTCAAGAACCAACTGTCTACCTGATGCCTTACTAATGTAAATATTTATGTGGATGGAGGAGTCTGAGGTAGCAGGGCCAGGAAGGTTTCTTAGCTCTCCTGTCCACTTTGATCACTTAGGACCAAGTAAATGGTATGGCATGGATGATGGTTAAGAGACCTGCTACCAAATTGAGAAGAAGAGTTCATTGTTCTCTGTTCTCAAGACCATTTTAGTAATTTGGTGGGCCACTGTGAATACAGATCATAGTGGCATAGATTAGACACTCCAGTGAGTCAGGTGCTAAAGTGCTTTGGACAAATGCGTATGATTAGCCATTCATAAAGTGGTGATTTGCTACTGTTTGGATGTGTCCACTTGGAAGCCTATATATCCTAATATCTCTGTTTTTGGAGGCAGGAGATCTTCGAACCCCAGATTATTTGGGACAGGGAAAAACAATTGACTTCATGTAGCTGAAACATGAGTCCATTTCATGTAACATATCTTCTGCTGAGTTTCATTATTCCAGGTTATGGGTAGGGATCAAATATCTAGATCTCCCCAACATGATACATTCTGTGCACATAAAACATAGGGAGGAGTCTAATTTGGAACCTTTTGCTTCAAGTGTTTTGTAGGTGCAAAGAATTTATAAGTGGTGGGGAGACAAATGTGACAGTACACATAAAGTTAAAGGGTTGTATCTGGACCTAGTCATACTTACTGTATAGTAGGCCACTGAAATCAATTTAAGTCCATTGATATTAGCATATTTATGCACTAAATAAGACAAAATCCAACGCAACCTGGTAATGGGAGGCCTCAGCAACAGATATGATACTTGGCATACCTTGTCTGTTTCAGGTCTAATTCTCTTTAACCTCCAGGGGGTTTAAGCATAATTACTTTTTGCTTGATACTGCTTCATGTTTCTCTTGAAAAATGTATTTCATTAGTTTGGGGGGGTGTCATTCACCTTAATGGTTACAACTATGAACCTTTGTTGGGCCTTTATCTATTGATAGAATCAGGAAGAAGTTTCCTGATCATCTGAGTGACGAGATGCTTGTACTTTTCCACTGCCCACAAACCTACATCTGCAGATCCTTAAGCTTCCACTCCCCGTAGAGAACAGCTTATCTCCAACGCTGCAGCGTCCACGTCTCTGGCTCTTGTTTCTTGATAATATTTTTAAAAAGAAAGCCGCCACAGTGCTTCCTGAAAGTCATAGTTCTTTGGGAGGTGCCCTCCATAGAGGCCAGTGGGTGAGACTACAACTCCCAGCATCCTCCATGCCCAGGAGATAATTCATCCTGCCATCACATTACTGATTTCAAGGGCCAGGTCCTTACAGGTGCAAAGGACGCTGGGAGTATAGTCTTGCTGTCCAGTGGACTCTATAGAGGGTTCAAAGAACTGCAAGTACCAGGAAGTACTGCAGCAACTTTCTTCTTTAAAAAATTAACAACGAACAAAGGCTGAGAGGCTGATGCAGCATTAGAGGTAAACCCTTGTCTCTGTGTGTGTGTGAAATTCAGGGGTCCACATTTTCAGGTGACATGGAGAAACGAGATGGACAAGAGTTTGTGCCATGGTGATTTTATAGTCTTCTACAGGGAAGAAGAGTGGAAAATGCCACCAGAGCATTGCTTTGTGTAAGAACCAGTGAGAGGACCAGATCTTTGGCAGGTTCTTCCTGGTGATAATGGTATTTGAAGGCTTTTTGCTATCCAGATAAGATCAGAATGAGAAGTGTAGTCCTCTAATGGCGAGGGAGGTTTTATGGTATTTAACAGAGGCGGAGAGAAGGATTTTATGTGGGTTGTTGAGACTGCTCAAATCACATCTGCTTTCAACTCACTATCAAAGACAGAACATTGTGACAGAGCAGGTTTATTTTGGTCTTCTGTCTGTAGTGTGTGAAACACCATTTGAAGATGGCCACAACCAGAGTTCAAGGTGCCACTTGTGTGGTTAAGGACTGTAGTGGTGGTCAAAGGACACAGTAGACAGGGACATATATTGGTAATGCAGTAAATGTTAATGTTGGTACAGAGGAAATAAGGGCTATTGAGGAAACTATGGTGTTCTGCACCAAAGAAGACCAGCTGACCAGTAACCGTAGAAGAGGTTGTAAGGTGGTGCTGATAGAGCAGTCATGGTAGATGTGATGTGCGGGAACCTTATGTCTGTGGAAAGAAAGTACTGGACCAATCCAGACCAACTGCCAAAAAAAAAAAGTTGTATTTTGGTCAGTGTAGGAGGTCAGGGGCAAATAATTAATCACGTTAAATTGCAGGGACAGGCAGAAGCAGACTGTCAGACAGTATGAGTTGTAAATCATTCCAAAGAGACCAGTCAAGACTGAGATGGACACCAGCGAGAGGCTGTAAAGGAAGTGTCTCCCACAAACCTAACTGATGTTGCTCATAGAATATATAACTCTCAGCATGTTTCCCCTAGGTGGTGTTCAGCTGTTTCCAATTAATTATCAAGAGACCTTGGGACACCAGCACTGTTTTTGCTTGGATCATTCTCTTGGACAAATGGGCTTCATGTCTGTCACTCTCCTCCTGATCTGATTCTTCACTGACAGAATTGGGCCCTCTAACTGCAACAAATTCTCTTCCACTTCCAAAAAATACTGGTCAGCATGAGCCAGGGCAAGTGAGTCTACTTTCCTGGGAAGAACACTATAGAGCCATTGGTCTGTTACACTGAGGCAACTGCCAGTGTGGATATTGACTGGTGTAGAGGTGGATGACAGTACTGCCAGGGGGATAGTGAGTAATCTCAGTGGTAGAGATGCGAAGAGCATGACTGGGATGGACAGCACTGTACAAAGGGCTATCATAGTGGTAGTACAGAGTTTGTGGGGCTGTTTGTGCCATTAATACTTTAAGGATTCCTGGCAACTGGCAGAAGAAAGACTTCACTGGCAAGCCTGCAGCCAAGATCATTGTTTCCAAAAGAAAAAAATCTGAGGTGAATTCTTGGATTTGAGTGAGTCTGGCTTGAACTGAGGTGATATGACCCTTGCCTAAACAATAACAAAAAAGGGGCCTTTAAAATGTTTTTGCCCATCTGAAAAAGAAATCTTACATTTACAGATGGAAAACAGTTGAAAAAATATCCCTGGAACCCTTGGCCGGGGAGGGAGGAATGGGTGAAAAATGTACTAAATCTCTATGCCCTCTATATTCCAAAAATTCTGAAAACTCACAGAAGTGGCACTTCTTAAAAAATGTGCAGGCTCATTTACCTTTGTATATCAAGCAAATCGTCCATATATACAGAAATTGCTATGCTAGTTTTTTATTATTTCTACTGTTTCCTAATTCATAGAATATGAAAGTTTGGTGGAGAACTTGATAACCTAAATTTATATGACTTCTGCAATTGCCTTTGGTTATCTAAGAATCCTACCCAGAATGTTAATCTGCTTATATATTAGTACTTCTATGTCATCAACATTACCAGTCAACACACTTTCATTTATATGTTAATCCTTTACCATTTCTCCATGTATTAATCTTCTTAGGACTAGTCATTTTCTTATGTTTGCATTTAGCATTCAACAGAAATCCTGATTATTAGGGCAACAGGCATCTTACAAAAATGTAAGAAAAGCAATGCAGATTGCACAGCTGAGCCACTGCCTCCAAAAGAGTTCTTTATGTATTTATTGGATTATTTGAAAGCTCTTGTTATATTTAGTCTGAATGTAACATTCCTAATGAGCAGTTTCATAGTAGGAAATGATGCCATCACCTTGCAAAAAAGGACACGGCCAGGCCAATTTTTCACTTTTTGTGAAAGAAGTATTACAAATAGGGTGATCTAATTAATCAACATTGCAATACTATATAGTCTCGGGGTGAGGGCTCCTCTTTCAGGCACAGCTGGGGAGGACAAGAGGAATATCACAGGTGGAAAGGGAGAGGATTTGGAGTCTCAGGATCCATCAGGTAGCAAACAAGGTGTCCAGTGGAGAGATGGGCTTTGTTAACTATTATAAATAATTATTCCAGTGCAAATCATGCAAAGAAGGTGGACCACAGACTAGATTGGAAGAAGATGCTGCCTCCCCTCCCCTTACATTTTACTAATATGTGAACCACATCTGGACCACCATATGCAGTAGATAGGACTGTTCTGTATCCATATATAGTAGGACAATTACTTTCTCTCTAGTAGGTTGACTTGCTAGACTTCATCATTTTCTCAATATCAGTTATGACAGTATATACTAGGAACAAATCAAAGTGCATCAGCAGCCATTTCTGCTCAGATCAAAAGTGAATAGTAACTCATCCCATTTCAAACAGAATTGAGTGCAAATAACTTCATCTGTATTAAACCATTTGAATTTCTGGGGTTCAAACTGTATGATCATAAATTTAATCATTTGTTTATGTGGATACTTACTGTAGAACTCCTTCTTATAGCTGCCGAAATTCAATCAAAAGTACTTCAGGTAGGACAAATCCTATTGAACTGAAGATAGAAATTAAGAGCCAGACTGCAAGTATGGAGAGCAGAATCTACAGCTGTGGAAAAAAAGATACAATACTGGAATAATAGCAGAAAAAATAATAGTGGCAATGGGGATTATTATGAATCATAGATAGGAAGGAATATCTGTGAAAGGGATTGAGCTTTAGCTTATTCATGTTTATAAAGCACCAACCTATCTCACTTCCATCTTTTAGCAGGAGCCTCATGGCACAGTGGTTAAGCTGTAACAGTCAAAACTCTGCTCACGGTCAGCAGTTGATTCTGGCAGCCCACTCAAGGCTGACTCAGCCTTCCATCCTTCCAAAGTTGGTAAAATGAGTACCTAACTTGCGGTGAGAGGGGCAATGTGTAGCTTGTATAATTAAAATTATAAACTGCCCAGAGAGTGCTTTAAGCACTACGGGGCAGTTTATAAGCAGCACACTTTGCTTCTTTTTTTTTTAGCCTATCCCAAAGCTGTGGCATTGGGAGTAGAGCGAAGCACTTCCAGGACCTTTCTGAAACATCTTTTTCTGCTATGGACTGGAAGTAGGACTATACTTAAAATCATTTGTGGGAAACTGAATCCACAGGCATCATTGGGCTTCTTCATGGAAATAATGCAAGTAGTGTTTGATAAGTACAATAACCTCCACACCTCCACTAACTTAGGGACAGAGAGACAAAGTTCACCAAGATAGAGCGTCAAATATAGAAAAAGTGGAGAAGCTACAAAAATTTATTTCCCAACAAAATAACTCTCCACAAGCAGTGTAAACTTTTCTTACTAAAACAAATACTCTAAAACACAAAAATTGTACATTTCCAGTGAAACACTCACAGTCACATTTGCCTGTGTTTTCAACTTTCCTGGATTCTCAGTGAAGAGCGAGCAGATTAATGCTTTCCCAATTACCCGTAGCCGTAAACTTCCTCATGTTGCTTGCCTGTAATACGGACTTTTAGAGTTATAGACAGAAGACGACTTACTGGATTGTTGGAGTAACTTCTGTGCTTAGGGCTGCCTAATGTGCTATGATTTGGCCCTAACTGTCACATTGCACTGTTCAGATGCATTGCCTATTTACTTACATGAGCGGTGTGATGCGTGAAGTGAAGGAATGGAAGACTGTGTGCTACTTCTATAAGATGGTATACTCAAAAAATATGGCAATTTCTAATGGAAGTTGCCTTGGAGTTTTCTGTTAGTCTTCCGCTGACACTGCACTACACAAGTGATGAGATCTTATGCCTGAGCAGCTGAATTTGTAAGTTATGGTTGATCTGTAGCATGTGGTTTGGCCCTCACAATCTTTTGGGTACCCATAGCATCCGCGTCTGTCATATTTATATCTGTATAATATTGTTTTAAACACAAACACACTCTCGTACACCATACCAAGTGTGGCCTGCCAAGTTGACAGGAAAAAAGATGTCTGTGTGCCTACTGCAGTTAATGTGTACTGTGCAGAGTAGGGCCATTTATAGTGTCACGTTATTTTTGTCACAGATTTGAAATGCAAAACATAAGTTTGCAAGGATAATCCAACCTTTTATCTAAAGTATTCATTCCTATTTACACTAAGTACAAGAAAGTGTGTCTAGAGTGAACACTGTTAACAAATTCCTGAATGAGGCTAGTTCAAGTTGCCAGTAATTCAAAAGCAAATCTGCTGACTTGGCATTAGGACTCTAAAACAGTGTGGTCAATTGTATGTAAGAAGGTGTTTGCAGAAATAACATTTATAAACGGTCTATACAGTACACAGTACCAGTACATAGAAAAGAGATTTTCAATTTTATGATCCCCTGTAAGGCAAGGCTGAATTCTGTCCCCAAGTGTAGTCCGCTAGAGATACAAGCAACAGAAAGTGGCTTTTAATTCATAAATTGGGTGCCTACAGATTTGAAAAATCAGAATTGATGAGAGGTTAAATTTTGGATGTGCTGATTTTGGCTTGCTGAAAAACATGAGCAGTTATTTAAACATCAATTGTATTTTGTCTGAAAACACTTAGAACATCTTGATGGCAACAGATATTGTTCAGGTGGCAGCTACCAAAAACAGCTTTAGGAAAAAAAAAAGGAATTTTGCAATTGTACTATGCCGATGTGTTACAGCAGTAATCAAAATAAATATTCTGTTTCACACTATTGCTGTGAAAGCAACAGCAATACAAAATCAGCATATAGAATACCACATTTCTGTAATTAAAAACCCAAATTGTGTGTGTGTATCTGTGTTTTGAAAAGGGGCTTTGTCATACACAACTTCAAAAGAAACACAAAACTGCTGGAGGCAAATGTTACTGGTGGATATACACATCCCTCTTCCATTCTGCTGTATCATTGCGTTTTCTAGAGATTACTTCCCCATCCCTATCACAATACTGGTCCCTTGATTTATGTCGGCTGCGCTGCTTGTTGCCTTCATTATGGTCCTGCTCTCGGTCTCTTTCTTTTGAGCGGTGCCTTGATTCTCGATGTCTGTGATCACTGCTCCCATGGGACTCATCCCTGTGACTGTGATCTCTATGAGAATCATAATGTTCATGCGAGTAGTTCTCCTTTGGCTCCATGTAGGCTGAATCTCTGCTGTCTTGTGTTTCTGAGTCAAAGGTTTCTTGCCTAGAGAGGCCACGGCTAGTTCCACTACGATGGTTATGGTGATGACCTGAAGAGGAAGAGCGGTGTTGAGATTTCCTGGTGGGTTCAGCCCGTGCTTCTTCTTCCCCTTGGGAACCGGTTCGTTCAATGGCTGTTTGTTCATTCCTCTGATCTCCTTGAGAGCCCTGATCAGTACAACAGAATTGTAAATTTCACTATGACAGAAGTGGAACAGAAAACACCTGTTAAATCAGCAACACCACAGTCTTCAAAACTACTTTGGAGCTGAAGTGTTGATCCATACAATCCTATTCTAGAGTAAGTAGTTTGAAGGCATTAACCTATGACTAGCAATCTTAGTCTACTCTAAGAATTTAAGAGTTCAACCATACTGGAGATACTGCTTTATAATACAAGTGGAAGTTCTTTTCAAAAAAGGAAAAAAGCCTCATGCTATTTTCTGATAGGTTTCAAATTCCAATGATCATACTAGTTTTTAAAAACATTCTGATTAGGCCACCTCCCAACACAGACACACCACACGGAAAGTAAAGCGAAATCTGGTCATGAGGTGGGTTGAGTTAGGCACCAAGTAAACTTAAGAAACTTTCAAGAGCAGGCATCAGTGGAAAAGATCAACCACAAGCAATAGAATGAAAACAAACAAGAGTTTACATTTTAAAAACAGGGGTTTGTCCTTAAAATAAAGATTTATCAAAAGACTCAAATATGATAGCACTTGTATTATAATACCAATAATATCACTGCTGTACTGTTTTTAAGGCATTTAAGTAGCACTGTAACTGTATTAAGAGATCATTTTGACTTCACAAGTTATGTATTTGAAAAGACTGAGCTTTGCCTTCCAAAAAACAGACACAGTGAAATTATTTAATTTCCTAGAATTGAACTGAAAACAGAAGTAAAAATTACCAAGCATAATCAAACCTAATCTTCATCAGCACAATGTTTTGAAATCACTGAAAAATGAATAATTGTAATTAGTTATCTTAGCTTAAGAGTTCAGTTATGTCAATCTGTTACAGGTTTCACCAATAAAACTATTTAGAAGCAAACACAAGCACTTTAGTTATTATTAATAAAATATTACATTCAGGTATTCAGTCTGCCTGATGGTTAAAACTAGAAGTCATTTAAGGCAACAACAGAATTTTCTCCTTAAACTTGCAGATAGCATTTGGTCTTCAAAGAGTAATTATATATAGTGTGGTAGGTCCAAAAGTAGGGTTATGACTACCAAGGCTTTAGTCTTGTATTAGCTCCATAATCTTCCAACAGCTTCCTGTATTATTTCTATGCAAAGCAGTGCTACATTTTTGAGAACCATCCTTTTCAGAGATCTTGGGGCTTCTACTATGGGTTGAACATTATATGGGTTGAAAGTTATTTATGTAACTTTCCATTCGTGTGACATCTGAAAGCTGTCTGCAATATTTACGTATTGGGAATTAGGTACACAGTCTTGACATGAACAGCTACCACAGTACATGTGATAGCACATATGCCCAGCAGGGTTTTTTTGTGTGTTTTTTTTTTTAAATCACTTGTACCTGTAAATTAACATTTTGGCCAGGGTTGATAGGAAGAGTGGCAGTTGCCAGTGTGCGAGTGAGAAGCTGATTCGGGGGATGGCTACTAGCAGGATGTGTGGCCTTCCAATAAGCTTCCAAATAGTCAGCCAGGTGCTCACAGGCATCTTCAAGTTGGTTCTCATCCAGAATTACATCAAACATTTCCTGCAAACAGGATATTTTAATCAGAAGAGCCACAGAAATAAAAATCAAAAACTCAAATCTATAAATGAACTATAGAAATAGAAACACACCATCTTCATTACATGCAAATCAGGTAACTTGTGGAAGTTGATTATTGCTGTTTTTACGATATGGTTATTCACATACAGCTTAAGCTGGTAAGACTTAACTCCTGCATAAAGTTAGTTATGCTTAAATTCATTGATTTTAATGGTTTAGAGAAAGTCATGCTTTGTGTACATACAACTGAACTGTAATGAGAAAAAGTACAGGTATTTCTACCCTTGTGGCGAGGATTGCTGCAAAAATCAACACATATGTATTCACCTTAAGTTAGTAAAAAATAGGATGCAGTCTTGCATTTCCACCAGTATATATTAAGAATAACTTACTGGAGGGCATTGAGCCAATTTATCAGCGGCTACCATTTGAACATTAAGGTGCTTAGCCTGAGATTTTCCTCGGGATTTTATCAATCTCTGTAAAACCTGTGGGAAAGATAAGTACAGTTACATACAAAAGAATGAGAAAGTCAAATATAAAACTTAGAACCATGTGAAGACAGACTGCATGCAGAGATGCCCCAATACAAGTCTCCAGGCATGGTATCAAAACAGGAACACAGACGGAATGTCACAACTGAAGAGGACCTCTTCTAGTGTCCTCCATTTTAATTTTACTGAACTGTGTTTATTTTAATTTTACTGAACTGTGTTTATATTGTGGACTTGGGAGACAAATCAATGCACTGGTCATCTCTTGGATAGGTTTGCTGCTTGACTGTATGAAAACAGCTTTCTACACAAAGAACACCAATTCCACCATGTGATCTTTCACAGTATAGTTGCCATATCTTTTTGGAGAGTGGTACTGTATACTACTGTTCCTTCAGCCTTAAGCAGAATTACAGCTGCAACTGATGTATGGAAACCACCAGTTAACTGATTGTGTCAGGAATAAACTGTAACTCAACAATATTTACAGGAAATTGTATTAAAATTTCACCCCGTAGGATAGGACGGGGGGGGGGGGGGAGGGAAGCTGGACTAAAGATTAAACCAACACTTGAAAATATTTACCTTTGGGGAGGAAATCTTTACATATACTATAATGGGAGCCAGAGAGGTTTTACTAAGTTGAGCTGGATGATTAATAGTATCAGCATCAAGTACTACCAGTTGTAATGTCCTTGCTAATTCAAATATTCGTTCAATTTCACTCTGTACTTCCGCTGCAGAAAAGTAAAGGAAGTCAAATTAAAACAGTGTTAAAGAACAACGGACTTTGCAACAATTAAAAAACAAATCTGAACACATGAAGGCATGTAGCATAACAGGGGGAAAAGGCCTTTTTCAATTTAAGCATTACAAGGTTTTCTAAAGTATGATCATGGTTCCAGTGACTATGTACTCCTGAAGGCTACCTTTTCAGCCTTGCCTTGTTAACAGGTTTCTGTCATTTCTGTATCAGTCATGAAATATGCAGGCAAACAAATACATAATGATTTTACAGTTCTCTTGCATGAACGTCCACTAATAGATCTTTTATGCTGATGGACAACCTGATGCAGCATACATTCCTGGCATTTTTGGGACCTGGTATTGTATGATTCTTCATCGCATTTAATGCTTTGCATTTTCCAGGGCACATTTTCCATTGGTGCTGCTGACAAAAGACTGCTAGCTGTCAGAAAGTAGAGAAGACAAAATCACACCTTCCATTTTTCCTCAGTGCAGCTGCCACTACAGGATCCTAAAGCAGGTAAAGGAGGGATCCAATTCAGCTGATTCCATGTTTCAAATGTAGCATTAGTGCTTAACAAAAATAGTGAAGAGTTGCAGGGTTTCAAACCCGATTAACTGCATTAATGAGATTAATGCAAGCAGACAGAAGAAAACCTTTTTAAAGTGATATCAAGAGTTGACAGAAGGTCCCATCAACTCCTATTTATGAAGGGCCTACTTATCAGAGGAGAAAGGCTTCCCCTATTTATGCTTGGCAGTATCTAGGACAGTATCCTCAACTGAGCATCCTCAGAGGGCCAGTACACACAAAATAGCAACCACAGGATCATTATATAAAACATTCCTACCATGTTAGGTTCAGATTTCAAAACTGCATTCTCCCTTCATGATTTGGGGCTGTTAATGAGTCACAGAATATCTCCCAACTCCAGCCCAGCAAATCTACCTGGTATACTAGTACATAACATTTGGCATTAGGTTGTCATTATTAATATTTCAAGCAAGGGTTAAGTTTTCAGTGCAGGTATTGCTTTATAATTCATAACAACTAAAAACAATTTCCATAATATTTGGAGAGAGGCCAGAAGGAAGGGATTTAGACAGAAGATGATGATAATTGATTGTTAATTTTAAAAGCAAATTATAATGACCTACCAAAACCAATCCTACCTGCCCATTGAGAATGCCATGATGTATATTCTAAGCCCCACAGGTTATTAATAAATGCCTCTTTTTTTAATCCAGAAGAGTACAGGCAAATCTTACTCTGATTAGGCTTTATTACCATGTTACATTCTGAAGCCAAATTAGAGTACAGTTTTCTGTCTTGAAACTGGAATCATCTGGGTTAAAAGTAAAAAGAATGGCATTAACCTGTAGTTATGCTTGCTCATCGGTGACCAAAAATCTTCCTCAATCCAACCTTCACTTTAAAGCTTTTAAATGTCTGAAACATATTTTTGTAGCTCAGCTCTAACAGTTTGCCTAGGGCTTTACTGATTTCTGTTGTGAGTTAGAGTTCATTTTGGAAATAGCAACCCCATAACTGTTTTCTCATATATTATCATTTTAGTATCCTTGGGAACTATTTTTGCCATTTTGGTTATTAAGAATGAAGCACTATGGCAACTAAGATGGAAACAAGGTGTAAATCTTTATATCGCTATCGTGATGGGTAGGTAGTCCTTGTTCTAATTCCAGGAATGGTGCAATTTTGGCCAAGGTTGTATTAATTAGAGAAAAAGGAGACATTTTTCTGGTTCACATTTAAATGTAAATCTACCTAATTCTATATTTCCCAGCCAATACATGAACCAAAACACAATTATCTTTCAATATTTGCACTCTACTGAATTCTAGATGTAGTTTTCTGATCAAGAAGCCTTAGAAAACCAGATGTTTTCATAGTAATCCATATTTTAATATTCTACATGGATGGATTTGCAATGATACTTGCAACTGGCATTGAACAGTGAATCTAGTTTGCATACACTGTTCTCTGGTAGAAAAAAAGTGATGCTGGATTAATTCTCAACACATCAATTACATATATATTAAAATTCACAGATTCTTTAAATATCTAGAGGTTACTCTGGAAAGCGCTCTATATGAAGCATACAGCAACAAAACAGTTAAATACAGCTTCTACAGCAGGATTTTCAAAGCAATGTACCTCTATTATACTTGAGCATATAATGCAAGCATATATAGCACTATTATACACTGGAGGATTGTGATAACACAGGTCCATACCTTTGCTTTTACACATGCTCATTTAGTGTTTGGGACTGGTATAGTACAGATTTTAGGTACATAGTTTAGGGTTCTGGTTTTTAGAAGTCCACATTTTTGCACCAATTACATCCTGATTTCAAACATCAAAAAATTGGCAATGTCTTCTATAATAGAGAACTCAGTACAAAGCACACATGACTTGTTTTTACTATTACAAAACCTACTATCATTAACAGATAGTGGTTTTGTGTGGTACAATACATACTGAACACACACACACAAAAGGAAAAATAATTAGCAACCATCTATACATACCCAAAACATCTGGAAAGGGAGGGCATTAATGAAGCAAAGAATGGAAAAACCCAAGACAATCAGGTTCTTGTCCAAAGCATACAGAATGAGATAAGGTTACAACAAGAGTAGCTAAAATGCAACATACATGGGAACAAACAAGAAAAAGGATTGGGTTCTTGAGACTGATGCAGAAATGAAGCAAACACCATAGATTTGGTTCAAAAGCTTACACAAATACCAAGTACACATAAAGAGACATATATGACTACTGAGTTTTACTCATGTGTTCTCAGTAAAGACCTTTTTCAAATAAATATACTTTCATGTTTTAAAGACTTGGGTGGTCTCTAATATATTTCAGTTCATGGTATGAAAGAATAAAGAACAGAATGAATAGTGATTTATTCAATAGCAAACACAGGTCCTATTAGAGAAAATTAACATAGTACAGTTGCTTGCGACTCACTTGCCATTAACTTTAGTCAGTATGTTTTTTGACAAACACAGTGTGTATAGCATAATGGGCAACACTGTACGCACACAAATGTCCATGAAAACACAACCTGTTAGACTCTAATGACATGAAGTGAACCTGGAAATAGTTCTTTTGGAGGTGTAAGAATGTCCATGATCTGATGATATGACATTCTTATATGGGCACATGATACAGCCATCTTGCTGAAACTAAGCAGCTCTAAGTTTTTTTCAGTGCCTGAAGAGGTCTCTATTTGTATACCTCAGTACACTGCCTTACCTTCCATAATGGAAGTGGGATACAATTTATTAAGTAGCACAAACAAACTTGTGTTTATGGCTACATCTTTCATTAACAAAAGTGACTACATACAGTATTTTGAACAAACATTCTGACACATCACAAGGAAGACCCTTTGAAGAAAAAATACTCCCCACTTTTTATGTTAACAGGTTTATGAAATACAAAGTAAGTCAATGTGTAAGGATTTATAATGGGTGGGGTAAGATCATAAACATGTAAATCCTTTTCAGGATCAAAGTTAGGCTATAATCTGACCAGAACCTAGGCCAAGAGTAGTCCTGAAAAAAACAATTCTACTATTTTGAAACATATATATACATTCAGATCAGTTGGCCAAGTAGTATAAGCGTAGTTTGGCTCAGTACAATAAATGGATAACACCAAAATTAACTTCACAAAGAAATAATAATGCCTAAAGTGGTATATATGATTTACTTAGCTTATAAATATCTCTAGTGATGTTGTGGTGACACTATAAGTGGAATCACAATGCTTAATCCATCTTTTTATAAAAAGAACATAAATAATTTTGGATAATTATGGTTAGTCATAATTTGCAGCTTTCACACATCAAACACTTACCTAAGCTTGACCTTGTATTAGATCGTTCTATTATCGCATGCTTGCTGGGATTGTTTAATACTGAGCGTTTGGCAAGCGAGATGTCTGCTGTTACCCGTGTGATTGATATACTAACATTAAAAGAGGGGAAAAGAAATAATACGATTCATTGTTCAGCATTCTGGGAGATGAAAATAAATGAACACCCAAAGAGTCGGGGGGGGGGGGAAGTATTCCGTGTCCCACACAAAGAATCCTTCACGGGTACTTGTGTTAGATTTTGCTGTTAGGCTGAGAATGAATGAGAATCTTGTCCCTAGACAATGCTGTTTGTGATATCAATTTGCTTTCCATCAATTTTGCGAAATCTAAAATTATGGTTTCTCCAAGGTTTGGAAGAATTTCTGCTGCACACTAAGAAATAACGTTCTAGAATAAGATATCTGGGATAAATTCCAAGTACAATACTAGCTGGACCACCCATCATACATATGCATTTAATCTGGCTAACTGTAGTATATCAGCTGTTGTTTGCTTTTCTTACATGGTACTCTATGGTATTCCCATTTGGATCAGTGAATACAATATTCCTGTAGAGACAGTCCCAGTCACCCTTCTGTGTTATATTTTGAGGGTTCCCAACTGTGTAGAATACACAGCCATGTATCTGGAATCTGGAGTAGGCTGATTAGAAACTAAAGCATTGATCCAGACTATACCATTCTGGTTGTGCTTCTACTTTTTTGTCAAGCATCCTGTTAATGTGCACTTCATAATGGATTATTATACTAGCAAATGGTCACTTTGGTCCAGCATAAAATTAGATCCAGTTTCACTTTAGTCCATTCTGATTCTTGGAGAACAAGCATCTGAAGTATTGTCCCAGAAACTATATGATATTGAGAGACAAGAGTTGTTTTCTCTAGGAAATAAAACCTGCTTCTCCATTGCAAATGTTGTTTGTATATAACCATGCACACACTTCTGACTGTGAGCTACTTAGGGCAGGGAATTTTAGTTCAAAGTTTTGGGTTTCTTTTTTAATACAATTACAAGTACTATTTAGGTGTTACATCAACACCAGCAGCAAGAATGTCATAAAATTTGCACAGGAACAATGGCTGTAAGATATGTAATATTATTCTGCCTTGTTCATTACCAAGGCAAGTTGCTAGCAAAAGCACATAGCCAGTCAAAGAACTAATCCTATGGTATTTGTCATTTTCCTAGACTACTAGGATGTGTGCAATTAGACCTAAATTTATTGTGGTGGTGGTGATTGTGATAACTTTTTGCCAGAAACATAAAGAGAACAGCTTAATAAAACCTTGAGGACTTTTAAATTCCCTTCTACCTAATTCACTATCTGTAGGTAAACTAAAACCAATTATCCTTTGAAAATTTGCTTTTCTGGTATACAGCAGAGTTATGCCTAGATAATATGGCACAATGATTGATAACAAGACTACATAGTCTAGTCACGAGGCTAGAAGTTTAAAAACTGAGAAGTTATTCTTCATAAAAGTGGATTACAATGGTCAAGATTACTCAAAGCACTCCATTTATAAAAATTTGTTCATTTTGGACTTACTTTCGCTAAAGCTGCTATTCATCAGTGGGAGCTAAACTAGCAAACAGCATCTTCAGAAAACCACAAATATTTTTATTTCAGATTTAGAAAGATGGACTAAAATATTTTTAAGTTTACCAAGGTTCTTGAATACTTACCGCCCTTCAAACCTGTGTTTTAGAAAATCAAATAATGCTTTCTGCATCATGTCAGTCACCTGAAAATAAAAAAGAAAATATTCATAGTTAATAAATGTAATGTAAGATTAGTTAATTACTATTCCTACAAGAACAAATTTATTCTGGACAATGGATTCAGGGAAGCTATGTTAAATTCTGCCTATTTTGACATTATCAGTATTTAATGTTTTGTTTTGTTTTACTAATTCTATTTTGAATTAGAAAAAGAAATATTTCACCTCAATTGTGTCATAGCTTGAAACAAGAAAGCTACATAGTTTTGAATAACATTATTTCTTACCTCATATCCTTTTAAGGAAGGCCCCACTAAGACTACTGGTCGCATAGAAGGCACTACATCATACGGAGGGATGTGCTCTGTCTGATAATGAAAAAAAAGCACTCTGAATATTCAGTTTCGATGCAACTGTCAATTTGTTACATAGATTTGTATAACAGAATTCTCAACAGTGGCACCAAGGGGGAAATCTGAGATACCTTTTGCCCCCAACATATTCCAAAAAATACTTAAAGAGTACCAACACATATTGGGAGAATGTTTGGTTAATATTTCTATCCAAAACTTTTCTACTGCTAGTTTAAAGTATTTCTGAAATATAACAATCATTTCAGGAATACCAAAAAATCCACATCATGTAACTGAAGATGTCTACCACTCTGAAAGAATGGTGATTCTACTGCTACCAGCTTCTAAGATTCATATTGCCAAGGAATTTGTAAAATTTAATAGTGTCATTAAGGGAGTAAGGACAACAAGCAAACAAAAGGGACACACTGCTCGCCTTTATCTTTCAATACAAACACAGTAGGACCCCTGTATCCACAGTTTCAGTTATCCACAGTTTACCGCAGCCCTATATACAGTACAGTATACAAGGAGGTGTGCCTTGTGGCCTTTGTTTTACCTCCTTGTATGCTGTATACAGGGTTCGCTACCATCTGTAGTTTCAGGTATTTGTGGTACATTGTGGAATAGATCACCCACAAGGGGGTATTTTTATGGTACTGTGTTCTGCTTAATAAATTACTGGCTTGATGTATCATGCAAACATTATGAATGAGTAAGTGACCATTCAATTCATACAATATATAATACAATCATATGCAGATATGATTTAAAAAATGGAGTTTTTAAAATGGCCATTACTAGCACCACAAAAAGTGGGTGATTTTAAAACACTGTTTTAGGTTTGTTTGTTTGTGTTTGTGTGTGTGTTTTAGGACAAAATGTTTCAAATTCAAAACCACCAACCTGGAAAAAGCTTAAAAGTAGGTATGCCAGATCTATTTTTCAAGGGCCTATATAGTATAAATACATCAGTCAACATCACAGAATGTTGTCAATGTCCATTATTTCAGTACTCAAAATGTCCCAAGTGTAACCATAATAAATTCAATAAGGTAGAATATAGACATAAAAAAACAAAGACAAACATTAATGCAGCAACAACACAAAATGCCACATAAGCAGCAATCTAAAGCAGTCTAAAACATGAAACACACATTTATGTCAGAATTTGTTTACATGTAAATTCAGCACACAATTGATAAAATAAGAAAAATGATGAACTGTGCCCAAGGCATCAAAAGCATGTGAACTTAATTTTTTAGTGCCAGATTTCTCTGCTTAGAAGCAAAGCCTATACATCTGCTGTGTAATTATGAAGATATGATGTTAACATTATTGTTGCTATGATCATAAATAATCTGATGCATGCATTACTGCAGCAGCCCTTAAGAACTATGCTACAACTCTTATATTTAGCAGATCAGTGCCCTGCTGTAATATATCCATGTGTTATAGTGGCTATCTACCAAAGCCTCACACTAATTGTAACCCTTGAAAATTAGGGTAGGTACAGGAATTACCTTATTTGATGGAATACTCATATCTGTTAAAATTATATGCCAGCTTTCAGCTTTTCTCAGCTCTAATTAACTATGCTGTAGTGGCAATATGTTGAGAGACTGAAATGGGCTACAAGAGACTTTCCTCTTTCTGTTGCTATTTTAAATTCATTCCATAAATCTAGAGGGAGTGATCCTTCTATCTGATAGCTGTGCTTTCCCTGTTACAGCGAGTTAATTAGAATGTCTGTCCGGATTCGGGTGAACAAATGTCAACATATGACAGGAATTAACACTGCACCTGGTAAATTTGTGGACATTTGAGTATTCATCTTTCATTGTGAAAGAATTAAAAATCAATAGTCACTCCTCCTTTATTATTAGTAAAGATCTAGCCCAATAAAATATACTGCATTTAAGCAAAGTGTGTATGCAATTAAGGTAACAATTTAAAATATTTATTTACTGAATTTATACATCATATTTCTGCAAAAAATATATAATCCAATGTTGGTTCTGTTTTTCTTCACTACCACTCTGAAAAGTAGTGGGCAAAGGAACTATGGTATTAATAAAGGAGGATAACAGAGGCAAACAAGGGAATTTTTTTAATTCAAAAAAAGAATTGAGTGGGGTTGGCAGAAGACGAGACAGTCATGGGGATTAGAAATACAGTATGTTGTTGCTCAGCATAGACCACACTGGCAAAACAATGGTCCCTGGAAGATGATGTATTCAGTAAACTATCTGTGTAGGTGTCCATCTTTTTTAAAATATTGAGATGCTACTGTTGAAAAGAATAAATAGCTAGCTTTACTGTTTAGTTGCTTATAAACAGCTGCTAAATAAATTCTATACAGATCTTGAGAAGCATCTTGTAGTTCCCAAGAAATGGATGAAAAGAACAATATACCATGTTTGTCAGCCTCTCTGTAGAGTAGCTTTGACTATGAGGGGAGCCACCAGTTCTGTTACCTAATAGGCAAGATGCTACAGTCTGACTGCTGGAGGAGAAGGCAAGAACAATGGGGAAAGAATTTATATATGACAATAGGAAAAACTCACAGTAGACCGCCAAAACAAGTCTGCAGTTTTCCACTGGTCTTGCTCATCTGCAGATTTTGCACCTAGTGGATTAGAAGTTTAAATACTGACTAAATTAAAAATTGAAAGTTCTTTTTGAAGAACAAGATGAGTATCTCTTTAGATTTAACAAAAATGAATTATAATTAAAGACTGAATTACAAGTAAAAAAAAGATCTAGAAAAATGACAAAGAATACGCATGCACTAGACTGGTGCATTATCTGGTCTTGTCAAAGTTTTCTTTCTGAATGTTTAAAGAAATTCCCTTGGCAGCCTATTATTCCATCAAAAAGGAAAAGTACCGTAAACAAAGTTTGACTGAATTATTTACAGGGCCTAGTCTGCTTGTTTTTACTGTACTGAATGAACTAGTAGTTTGATCAGTTTTTTCCATTCCTCTAAAATGATTTCATTATATAAACCATAGGTGATGATGCTAATGATGCCAGTGGCAGAAAAAACACAGCTTGTGCCAGCATAAACTTACCGATTTCTGCTTCTGCTTAGCTACAGCAGCATGGAAAAGAAACAAAGAATAACAAAGCATGCACGTTATTGGCTTGTCGAAGGACGCAGACAGTCAACAGGACTCTAAATGTGACACAGTGCAGGTGAGCAGGTGTACAGATGGCAGCTTGGAAGTAGGCGTTACCTTCTTAAAGAAGGGCATTCTTTTCTCTTTGGAGTGGGGTGATGTGACACTGTTTGCACTGGGTTTGGGGGAGCGATGGTTTGCTGGAATATCAATTTCTTCTGCATCTAAACCAGTGGCATCTATGTCTATAGCTATATACAGATAAACAATGTAAAATTATCAAATGGCAGGGGGAAAAATGTTAATGAGAAACATAAAGCACCAAGTACTTCAGGGTCAGACATCCACCAGGAATACCAAAGAGACGCAAAACAAAAGAGGGAAGTTTTAAAAGGTAGAATACATCAGGATTAGAACATGCACAATCTGAATTATATCATTCAGTCTTATTTATTCCCAATTGTATATAACAAACCGAAAAAGACAAATTTATATTCTCTTATACTACTACATATATTTAAAATAAACACTGGAAGTTCATACCAACCTAATGAATCTACAATCAGACTTTCAAAGCCAGGGCATAAACTGGGCGACAGGAAACCTTCCAATCCAAATGGCACAGATTAATTAATTTCAATGAAGAATGCATAATGAGTATGCCTATCCTGAGGCAGCACAATGCTCTGTCTTGGAGTTTATTACCTTTTTTGTTGTAGAAGTGCCCAAAACCCATTTAAAAGGCATGGAAGCCTTACAAATGGATTGTATCATAGGGGGATGACCTCTGAGTTAGACTTAAGTCTCTAATTCTTCTTTGTTCCTCCCAGAAACAGATGCATATGACAATTCCAGTAATGATTTTAGAGATCAAAGTTCACTTCCTATGTAAAATGTTAATCTGTTTCCAGACAGATGGAGATATTTTAGTATTCCAGAATACTCTTGCAGGATTCTCACAGAACTAGATTTACAAACTAGGCTTTTTATAATACTTTCACTTAAGAGTAGCTTTAAATACTTTCCATGTACAGTGGGGTTTTTAAAAGCCCAAAAATAAATCCTACATCTAACATTGTCCTAAAAAATCTATTAAATTTTTGCCTAAGCGAAAATAGTTTTTGCCTAAGCTAATATATTGTGAAAAAATATTTTTCATTAGGTTTTTCAGCAGGCCACAATACTAGGATGCAGAAGCAGTATATTGTATGATATATTGTCAGTATGATGATCCAGTTCCAGGGTTGGGGGCATTGGAATTCGCAAAGGATAGAACCTATAAAAGACCCAATAATTTTAATCCTTGTTAACTCTCACTTCATTAGTTTATATGAAAAAAACTCAGAATTCATTCAACACAACTGTTTTTTAAAAGTACTTTTATATGTTATATACAGCATATATGAAACACAGTCAAATTAAATATTTGCTCCTCTTAAATATTCTGAAATGAAATCATGCTTAAAAATACTACGGCTGAAAAAATGTGTAAATCAACATTATGCACATGGAAGCTCCAATTACACCAAGGCAGAGGAGCTGGTCACAAAGCACTTTCACAGGCACATTGCACATTTGGTCACAACAGGAAGTGTGTGACTGATTGCCGAATCAAATTGTGCAATCTTCGTTGCTAGGGCATAAAACCCAGAACATTTATACTGGCATTATGTTACATTATGCCTAGACAAACAAGATTCTGGCCTATGTTTCATACTGTCAAGAGTTGTAAAACATTCTCAGTGAAAATTATCTGCCACTATATGTAGGAAATCAGCAGTTTGGAAATTAGATCTATTTATGTGCAATTACAGCTGATTTAGCACCCATTTACTCTAAGCAAAAGGCATACAATGAACAGAGAATACAATCATAGTACATAAAACTGCACACTTGTAAATTATGAATATTTTAAGAGAACAGAAGAAAGAGGAAAATTCTAGTCACTTATCAGTTGGAAGGTTTTTACTAAAAATTCATTTGGAAAATGTGATGTACAGTAATTTCATAAAAATGAAAACATCACAAATTTTCTATCCTCTTTTCATATCTTGTATATATTTCAGATTTTACCCTCTTTGGGTTTAAAACTGTGTCATGATTCTTTTTGTTGAGTAGCTTTCTGATTTGTGACAGTATTGCCATAGTGGCTAATACTGATACTACTGGCAGTAAAACTTGATAATGTTTAGAATATGTTTGTGACTAGTAGTAATACAACTGCAAGTCTTCCAGAGTCCTCAGATCTTTTAGAGTAGTCTATCTCTTTGGGTCAGACTAGATATTGAAGGAAACCAACTGCTTGAAATTAACAGTGCTTTACTTCCAGTGATGGGATTTCCTCAGAGATGTGTGTCTCAATGAGAAGACTTGCTAAGTAAGCTTATCTTTATTATTCAATGATGAGTCACAAAATAAAACACACTGGAATACAAGCTATGAAGAGAAACAGCACATGCTGTGACAGATGTCTTTCATAACATGATGAAGAACTGCTTTTAATGATGTCCCAAGCATATTATCTAGTTTGATTCTCAAATTCTATTCAGTCATATTTTAAAATGTTTGGAACACAGACACACTAAGTTGGACACACTAGCCCTCATCTTTTTTTCATCTCTTTGATCATGAAAATATGACCATCTAAAGAGGGGAAGGCTGATATTCCCAGGTAGCCTCTCCATGTGAACCAAAAGCCCACCGAATCACGAGTTCTGGCTCATGGAAAGAGGCTAGCTGGTACAGCAGTTTCCTTCTCTGCTGACAGTCATGCTTCTGTGATTAAAGAGGTAGTGGAAGAGGCAAGGGCTGGCTTGCTCTCCTCAACAAATGTGAGCTCTACCTGCTTTGACGGTACAGGGAAAATGTTGGATGGAATTCAACTGAAGGCCTTTTTCGACTGCTGTATCCTAGTTTTGGAATCTGGTTCATAGGGAGTCTTGCCTAGCACTTCTTTCATGTCCTTCAATCAATGCTGAAAAGATTTTGACCTGTTCATGCAACTCAAGTAAAAAAAACACAACAAAACAAGCTTATCTTAAAATGCTTACCATAACAGTATTGAGTAATTGTTTTTGTATGCTTTCACTTTTTATATTATTGTTGTAGGGGGGGCTTTTTGTTTGTTTGCTCTGGGTGCTATGTATACAAAATGGAATATAAATTGTGACAGTTAATAAATCAAATAATGGATTTAGAAACAGTTTCCATAATGTGAAAGAAAATGACAACTGAAACATTTTGTCTATAGTAAAAACTATCAAATCTCTGCTGTTAGAAAGCTGCTCCATTTGTACCCATAATTGTGCCAGTCCACCACAGCTCCTCAGAATTATTAATCAGTTGTTCTGAAATCCAATCATGGTTACTGGAGACAGACCTCCCCCACCCTTCTCCCTTGATGCTTTGCTTACATAAGCAATAACACACCTGAAGTGTTCAGATTTGTCACTTCTCACATGAACAAAGCAAGAAGTGAAGGGGCAGGCTCCTGTCTCCCCGGTAACCCTGTTGCCAGTTTCAGAACAATTGAATTAGGCTCTGATTTTAATGTAACACTAAATACCAGTTTTATGCTACAAAAATGAGCCAGGAGAAGCTGTGGCTTACTCTCCTCTGATATGGCCATAAACAACAGAGAAGCTTTTCTTTCCATTTCTAATTAACTGCAGTTTCATTTGAACCTAATGCATTGTGGTTTATTGTTAGTGAGAGAAAAAACAACTTTTATTAGGTACTTACAGTTTTTTGGAGCTTGTTTTGAGAATTTTTTTATATTTTGGTTGCACTTCTAGATAGCCAAATGTACAGGAGAAGGCATATTTAATTCTTTATTGCTTCCAATCACTTAACTGAACAGGCATGACCATTTTAAACAAGAAAGAGTTTGATCAATGCTGCCAATAACTGGTTGCAATATAAGCTTTAATGACACGTTTGGCTTCACATATATTTTACTATCTATGAATGTGGCTGTCTAAGTCTGTGGCAATCCAAAATTTGTGGATGTTCAATATTATAGTCTATGAGTACTAAAAAACAACAACATGGCACTAAAATGAAAGACTATTATATAAACGTTTTAGATTCAGGAACAGTTGACCATGCCTGTTTGACCAACCTTGAGCACCTAAAATCATCTCATGAAAATAGTTAGCTGATTCTACCACAAGAAGCACCACATACAGCAACATACTTTTTTTGGCATGACTTTAATTGTTCTCTGATCACTGTAACCCCTTTTTGCCTACAACTTTTACACACAAAAAAGTACGACATCAAAGAATCTTTCACATCTGCAAGTCACTGGGATTATTCTTCCTTAAAGTCATTTCCCAATAAGATACACAAGAGCTATTTATATTTCTAAACAAACATTTAGAAAAGGAGGTTACCTACCTGTAACCATAGTTCTTCGAGTGGTCCTCTGTGAATTCACACAAATGGGTTGTTCTGCGCCTGCGCTGAACGTCTCGGAAGATTCTAGAGCTTAAAGACACATGATTAGTGGGACGTTCCCCCGTGGAGCGCATGCTCCGCTCATCCTAGATTCCCCTCAGTTCCTGATAATTGTCCGCAGGGTAGAAGAGTTATTTAAGATAAACCGTGACGGACAGAGGAGAGGATGTGTGAATTCACAGAGCACCACTCGAAGAACTATGGTTACAGGTAGGTAACCTCCTTTTCTTCTTCGTGGTCTCTGTGAATGCACACAAATGGGTGACTAGCAAGCTTCACTTACCAGATGGTGGGACGTCACAGTAGGAAGGATGCCAAGACAGCTCTGCCAAATCTAGCGTCACTCCGTGCTCTGACATCTAGACGGTAATGTCTGACAAAGGCTGATGGGGTAGACCATGTCGCAGCATGGCATATGTGAGGTATTTCAATCCCACACTGGAAGGCAGTAGATGTTGACAGCGCTCTAGTAGAATGTGCCATTAGATGATCAGGAGGTGACTTGCCTGATAACTCATAGGCCAAGGAGATGGTCTGGACAATCCATCTGGAAATAGATTGTGAGGCTGGTGCTCCCTTATGAGGACCATGGAAGCATAGAAAAAGTCTATTTGTTTTCCTAAAAGCTTTGGTCCTGTCAATATAAAAGGCAAGAGAGCATCTTACATCTAGTGAATGGAGCATGTGCTCAAGAGGTGTTGATGGTGATGGGAAAAAAGATGGTGAGATGATTGGTTGATTAATATGGAAGTCCGATACAATCTTGGGCAGGAAGGAGACATCAAAATACAACGTGACCTTATCTGGATGGAATTGAATGAAGGGTGTATTGGAGCGGAGGGAAGCAAGCTCACTGGCTCGTTTGGCCGATGTTATCGCCACAAGGAAGGAAGTCTTCAAAGATAACAACTTGAGATTTGAAGAAGCCATTGGCTCAAAAGGTGGACGCATGAGAGCATTAAGGACAAGTTGCAAAGACCATTGAGGGATGATACGTTGGTGTGGTGGACGAATATTATTGAGTCCTTTAAGAAACTTTTTAACAGTCGGGTGAGACAAAAGTTTTGCTGATTTGGAGTTAGCTGGCTGATGGGCGACGATGGCGGAGATATAGACTTTAAGAGTGGAATAAGATAGTCCAAAGTTAAACAAGTGAAGCAGAAAGGTAAGTAGTGTCTTCAAAGAAATAGGTATGACAGGTAAGTTATTTGCCTCAGCAAAGGTGAGGAATGCTTTCCATTTATTTTCGTATAGGAGTTGGGTTGAAGGCTTTCGAGCTCGATCAAGGACGTGTTTCAAGGCGGGAGTATCCTCCAAGCCATCAGATTCAGCGATGGAATCTCTGAATGGTAGACCATCCCGCCGTCCTGAGTCAGAAGGTCGGGAATCAGTGGGAGTCGGGATGAGTCCGTTGACATCGACCTGAGGTGAGTGAACCACGGTTGCCTCGGCCACCAAGGAGCTAGGAGGATCGCGTTCGAGTGGAAGTGTCGAATTCGAATGATCGTTCTTTGAATTAGTGGTATTGGTGGGAAGAGGTAAAGTAATTCCTTGCCCCAGTCTATCATGAACGCATCTCCAATGGAATTCTCGTCTGCTCCGGCTCGAGAGCAATAGACGCGGCACTTGGTATTCACTCTCGAAGCAAAGATATCGATGGTGGGCATACCCCACCGACAGCAGAGACGATCGAAGATGGAATCGTTCAAAGCCCACTCATGTGTTCTCGATGTTAGACGGCTGAGATGATCTGCAATGTAGTTCTCATCTGTGGAAATATGTACTGCTATCGGGAAGATGTGATGTTGGTAACACCATTCCCATAGCTCGATAGCGAGGTATAGGAGGGACAAAGAGTGAGTGCCTCCTTGCTTGTTCACGTAGTATAGAGCCGTGGTATTGTCCGTGGTGAGCTGTACTACGCGTCCCTTGATGAGTGGGAGGAAAGCGTGGAAAGCTCTTATAATCGCTAGAAGCTCGAGATGATTGCTATGTAGCAGTTTTTCTTGATTTGTCCATAGGCCGTGAATCTTGTATTGAAGGCAGTGTGCTCCCCAGCCAGACGGGCTGACATCGGTGGTAACTTGCACTGTTGGTTGGAAGAGCAGGAAGGATCGCCCTACGAGTAGGTTCGACAGAGATGTCCACCAGGTGAGTTGTCGGGCTAATTCCGGTGTTACTGTCTGTCTCATAAATGGATGGTCTGTCATTGGATTGAATAGTGATAGGTACCACGACTGGAGTGATCTCATTTTGAGTCGAGCATGTTGAATCACCGAGGTTGTAGATGCCATGAGCCCGAGAAGATGTTGGACGTGATGGGCCGGTATGGAAGCTAGAGGTTGGAAGGGTTGAATGGCATTCTTTAATTTTATGATTCTTTCTTGTGGGAGAAATGCTCTGGCTTGTAGGGAGTTGAAAAGGGCTCCAATGTAAGTAACCTTTTGGGCCGGTTCGAGGTGCGATTTTGTGAAGTTTTTGAGTCCGAGACTTTGAAGTGTGTCAAGTGTAATGGTGGTGGCTCTGACGGTGTCGTGATAGGATGTTGAGACTATCAGCCAGTCGTCTATGTAGGGAAAGATGTTTATGCCCTGAAGCCGAAGATGTGCAGCGACTGGTGCCATGCACTTCGTGAAGATTCTCGGTGCTGTGGATAGACCGAATGGGAGAGAACAGAATTGGTATGTGATGTCATCGAACCGGAACCGCAGAAATTTGTGATGACGCGGGTGAATCGAGATGTGGAAATAGGCATCCTGGAGGTCGATCACGACAAACCAGTCTCCCTGTGAAAGTAGAGGAATGATAGTGTCTACAGTTAATATTCTGAAACGTCGAGGTCGGATGAATTTGTTGAGGTGCCTGAGATCGAGGATGGGACGGAGTCCTCCGTCTTTTTTTAGAACTGTAGAGTATGGGGTAGATTTAACTTTTCCAATCGGTGGAAGGGATTGAAACTGTATAAAGTAACCGCATTTGACAATAAAGAGAACCCACTGGTCATTAGTTATAGCTTGCCATGAATGAAAAAACGGGTTTAACCTAGTCTGGAATCGATGTCGAAAGTTGGGTACCGGTAGTTGCAGATCATGGGTATTGCTTACCCTTTTTCTGAGGTCGACGAAAGGGCTGGTGTCGTTGTGATTGCTGTTGGTTTCGAAAGGAGGATGATACCGGAGGTGAGGGGCCTTGAAATGATTTGTCTGCTGATTGAGGTTTATACTGTCGGTAAGGCTGAAACCGTTGATATGGTTGATGTTGAAAGGACTGTTGATAAAACTGGTGCTGTCGATATTGAGGACGTTGGTATTTGAATGGTTGCTGAGCAGAGTAGGATCGTGCTGTTTTTCTTATCTTGTGAAGATTCTTCATGACTTCATCGGTTTTCTGATTGAAAAGTCCGGTGCCGTCGAACGAGAGATCTTCTATTCTGGATTTTGCATTGTCAGAGAGGCCAGTAGACCTGAGCCATGCATGTCGACATAACGCTATGGAGGTGGCTAAGGATTTTGATGCCGCATCTGCTGTATGATGGGCCGCGATCCTTTGCTGCTTAGCTAGTGTCGTTGCCTCAGTATGGACGTTAACGGCCTCAGATTTGGCAGACTCAGGAGCCGATTCCAGTATGGGGAGGATCTTGTTCCACAACTGGCATTGGTAAGCTCCCATTGCCGCTTGGCAATTTGCGACTCTCAGAATGAATGATGTGAGGGAGTAAATTCGCCTGCCGAGTATATCGAGCTTTCGGCCTCCCCTGTTGGTTGGAGCAACTGAAGATTTGTTTCGGGCTCTAGACTGATTAGACTCCACTATTATAGAATTGGGTGTAGGGTGCTTTGCAAGAAAACCGATGTCAGGTCCATGTGTTTTGTAATGATTCTCTGTCCTTCTTGAGATTTGCAGAGAAGATGGAGGTTTATCCCACGATTCCTTAATCAGCTCTAATATGGCTGAGATGAAAGTAAGGCTGAGTGGGGGAGTTTTTTCCTGATTAATGTCATCGAAAATCAAATCAGTTTTGGACGGTGGAGGTTCTTCAATGTCTAATTGGAGTGATTTGGCCATTCTTGAAATCAATTGGGAATAAGAGGTAAAGTCTTCAGACGGGGATGGAGGGTGGTTTTCATTAACATCAGAAGTGGGTGTAGGAAGATTAGATGGTGATTCCTGTGAAGATTCTGATTCAAGTTCCTGGATGGAAGATGATGATGTAGATGGTGATAGATCCCTGGGTCTTGGTAGTGAAGGTCTTGCAGATGGAGGTTGAAGTTGAAGGGGGGTGTGTGTGAGAGGCCTCTTTCTGGTTCAGCTGGGGGATGGGGACCTGTGTATGTAGTGGTGACTTGTAGCGATGATTGTTTGGAGGATTGTTTAGAATGAGAACGGTGGGCAGTCGGGATCGAGCGCTTCAAGGTTGGTTTAACTGGAACCGGAGCAGCAGGATAAGTGGGTATAGAGTGCTGTGATCGGTGTCGATGCGGTGGAGAAGGAGACGGTGATGGTGAATAACGAGGCTGATATGGCAAAGTATATTTGACACGTTTTGGCTCGTCATAATAAAATTGATCCTGAGGTTCTTCTAGTAAGTAAGGATCGTAATGATGGTATCTCTCCCTCCGTTTATCACGAGAATGACACCGGGGAGATTGGGGATTGTAGTAATATTCCCGGTACGAAGGCATGTACCGAGGAGGCGAGATATGTTTGCGCTTCTCTCGGTGCTTTTGAGGTGAACGGTGCGATGACTCCGAACCTGACAGCTCTATTGCAATTGCCCGCCCTGATGAAGGGCTAGAATGGGCCGAGGCCTGGCTGGATTGCACGTCAGCCATTGAAAGGCCGGTATGAGGTGACAAGCTACCGGTCGAGACTAGAGCTTGGCCCGATGGTAATTGCGGCTCTTCCCTCTCTGATGTGGACCCCGGAGCATCTCTGGAAGACTCTTCCATGATAGGAGATGGCAAAGTTGGTTGTGGAGGGTCGATGTGGGTAGACTTGACCCGTTTTGCCTTTTTAGAAGTTGTTTTTTTTTTGTTTTTTTTTAGACACCTCCGAGGCTCGAGCCGAAGCCTTCGGCATCGATGTCGACTTCGATTTCGACACTGATTTGGTCTTGTCAGACTTCTCCTTAGGGTGTGGAGAAGGGGTCACAGAGCCGGGAGCAGGCTGAGATGAAATTTGCCGCTCTACCGGAGGATCTGGGGACCTTGTTGTCTCCATCGAAGCCATGGAAGGGTTAAGAGACTTCTCCCATAGGTAAGATCTGAGTCTCTGGAGCCTAAGTTTGAGAGCTGTCTCCGTTAGTCTCTTACACGCTGCACAAGAGTGGGTGGTATGTTGTTCACCCAAGCAAAATAGACAGCGGTCGTGTCCGTCTGTTAAAGGTATTTTATTCGAACACACAACGCACCACTTAAACGGGCCTGGCGAGGCCATAAAGAGCGGGAAAAAGAAGGGGGGAAATGGCTCAAGGGGGGGAGGGGGCGGGAAGCGAAAATGCGGCTAGAGAAAAATAGAACGAACTTACAGGGGAACGTTGATTCAATGATTGGAAATAAAAGAGGTAGATTTGAATCACAGATTATTTAAAGTAGAATAGATCTAACTGACAATCGCTCAATTCTTCCAAAGGACGTCTAAACAACACAGTGGAAAAAAGGAACTGAGGGGAATCTAGGATGGGCGGAGCATGCGCTCCACGGGGGAACGTCCCACTAATCATGTGTCTTTAAGCTCTAGAATCTTCCGAGACGTTCAGCGCAGGTGCAGAACAACCCATTTGTGTGCATTCACAGAGACCATGAAGAAGAACATGTATATTTCTGTTGTATATTTCTGAAATATACAGATTTGTTCAAAGCAAGATAAGTGCACTTCGAAAGGCTTGAAAATTAGCCTTCATTGATTTTTTAAAATTATTTTTATCATTGGTTTAAAAAGAGCAACAGTTACATTGAGAGGGGAAAACATAGTTTAAAACAAAGGTGTTTTTCTTTACAAAATATAAACCAATTATAAATTTGAAAAAGCCATGCAGTTTGCCTTCTTTATGATTCTGTAGCTGACAGAAAATTACTAATCTTCATTCCTTTGTTAGATAATGCTTCTTATTCTAAAGCTCAAATATGTTAACAAAATATGGCAAAAGATAGTCTCTCAAAACAATCACAAAATTTAATATTTCTAATTGGCATGGCATAAATCAATGTGATAGCAATAAATCAAAGCAACTGCTTTACGAAATAATTCTTAGTAGAGGCTTACAAAACAGATTATGCCACCAACTTTTTCCTAGTTCTTAAAGAAAAAACTATTTGCATAACTTAAGAAGAGTGCAATTAAATCAGACTGAACCCCTGTCTAGTCCAAGATCCTGTTTCTCACAATGTCTAGTTGGAAATCTAGAACCATTACATGAAAAGAAAATGCATTCTCCTGCTATTGTGCCCTAGCAACTGGTATTTAGAAACATTGCAGCATACATTAGAACCAGTAGTCACTGATAGCTTATCTACCATGCCTTAGTCTAATCTTCTTCTAAAACTAAGTTTGTGACCATCGCCACATTTTGAGATAGCAAATTCTACAGAACATAATGTGCTGAATAAGAACAGCAAGGCTTGGTTACACAGAACCATGCAGTCATATTTTTAGGTACAGGTGCCTATCTCCCCCCGCCCCCATTGTGGGGCTGGCAACAGATATCAGACAGAGTCTAACTATTTGGTGAGCTAAGAAATGTTAGCATTCTTTTCAAAGAAAACATAATGCCTTGACTTACACCATCCTTACTGCAACAGAAACACAACAGCATCAGCAAAATGGTGAGGCCTACAACAAACTGACAATGTCGGGTTTTTTCTTTAGCTACTTCAGCTGCCTGTGGCTCCATATCAATGTACTGTTTGAAACATGGTATGCATGGTAACAGCCAATGAGAGAATGAATACCTCATGATATGTGACACAGATACACATAGATCAGAAAATATGCCCAAGGTGCACGCTGGTGATATTACATGCAGACAAACTTGTCCTATTTTTAATTTCCAAGGTACATATGCACACACTTTCAAAATTATTTGGAAGTTGTACTTGTTAATATTTTTTAAAAGGTGGTGGTTTTTTACCTCACTAGGAAGGAGGATTTATCACATCAATGAAAACATGCAGTAATGATAAAAAGTAGTATGACTCACTTACCAGATGATGGAGGTGTAGACTTTCTGGAACTAGGTACTACATCTCCCAAACTGGTCGATGAATTTCCTCCTGATTTACTAGAGTAAAGTAAATAAATATTCACTCTTCTGCCTGTGCATGGCGAATTCTTTGATGCCTTCTGAGGTTATGAGTTTGAACTAAATGACTACCATTTTTACCCTTCTCTTTTTGCCTTGACGAGAAAGGAACTGCCTTTCCATTCTGTCCTTTTATGGCTGCCCTGAAACTGGTGGCTGAATCTGCCTTGGATTCAATATTTACAGATCAGACATTTTTGGCAAATTGAGCTCTTCTTTCTCTTCCAGAAATTTAATAACCTAGGAGGTATTAATGTGGAACTGAAAGGACCCTTGACAAAGAATTATAATATGGCATGTAATCTAATTTTTGTATAAAAAGGAATGAATACATTTAAGTTTTTTCAGGTAAGGTTATATAGTTGGGTTCCTGTTCTCACAGATGATTGTGAGGGCATTTGGATTATTATCTAAATAGTATCTCCAGACCCTTCCCACACTAAGGACTTTTACACATCTGAACAGGGCTATGGTGTTTTCAGTTCTTCCCTGTGAAACAAAGAGTAGTAACTGAACATGCAAATTTGTTGAGGGTGCCCAAAACCCATCTGTGTAACTACACAGAGACCATGAAGAAGAACAAAAATATGTTATGAGCATTACTCGTTCTATCCTCATTTCCCACTCACCTAACAGGGAAACTAGTGAGATCCTGTGTTTATTTGAAAATTATTCCTTCCCATACTGCGTGAGGTGTAATGAACAGAGCATGTAAACCTTAAGCATGGTCCCAGTCCCCCTCTACAGAGTACAATTCTTAGGTAAATATATTACCTAAATAGTATTTGACTAGTCCTCACAACACTTTATAACTATAAAGTAGAACTATATTCCACTCATTTCAGTGACAGTACCAATAAAATCTTTATTGGCATCTCCTTTAAATAGCAATTATTTCACTGACAATCAACATTTTGAAACAGAAAGATGGAACATAGTACAAGTAAAGAGTATCAGGGAACCTGTTACCAATACAGTTTTTATGTATGATTTAAAGCATAAAAATACTACTAGAAATACAATTGTGACATTAACATTAATATGATTACTATTATAAACATTATTACTATTTATTTAAACAATAGCATAAAATGAAAAGAAATATTGTGAAATAGTGGGGAAATTATTATTATACTGACTATACTATTATTAGGGGGACGTGGTGGTGCTGCGGGTTAAACCGCAGAAGCCTCTGTGCTGCAAGGTCAGAAGACGAGCAGTCGTAAGATCGAATCCACGTGACAGAGTGAGCTCCCGTCGCTTGTCCCAGCTCCTGCCAACCTAGCAGTTCGAAAGCATGTAAATGTGAGTAGATAAATAGGTACCACCACGGTGGGAAGGTAACGGTGTTCCATGTCTAGTCGCGCTGGCCACGTGACCACGGAAACTGTCTACGGACAAACGCTGGCTCTACGGCTTAGAGACGGGGATGAGCACTGTGCCCTAGAGTCGGACACGACTGGACTAAATGTCAAGGGGAACCTTTACCTTTTACCGATACTATTATTATACTTCATGGGTAGAATGCTTATGTGACAAAGGAGGAGGAGTGCTACACTCCTGCCAACATTGTATCCCTGGTGTAGCCCTGATTTCTATCATTTACACATCTGATTGTTCTATGAACGAGTTCCTAAGTACAGTGGTGCCTCGCTAGACGATTGCCTCGCAGGGCGAGGAAATCGCTAGACGATGCCTTTTTGCAAGCGCTACTGCGCTTCGCAAAACGATGTCTGTCTATGGTGATTTTGGCTAGACGATGAGGTTTCCCCATAGGAGTGCGCCGACTAGTGGTCAAAAGCTGTCAGTGCAGCTGTCAGTGCATTCCTATGGGGACCCTCACTCGCTAGACGAGGTTTCCCTATGGGAAATTTCGCAAGACGAGTGCCTTTTCCCTTGGAACGCATTGAAGCGATTTCAATGCATTCCAATGGGAAAACATGCTTCGCTAGACGATGTTTTCGCTAGACAGCGATCCTCGTGGAACGGATTAACATCGTCTAGCGAGGCACCACTGTATGAGCACAGTAGTTCATGCAAAGGTCCTTCATAAGATCACAGTGACCTAAATCCAACTATTTGTCCTAGTTCTATTAGACCTATTGAATCAATGGAATGTGTTGACTCACCCAGTTCTCATTGATTCAGTGAGCATACTTGGGACCAACAATTGGATTTAGACAACATATCCTATTGCATTAGCAGCAGCTTGCATCACATATAAGAGATCCTTTGCAGTTGTCCGAGGGTTCAGCTAGCATAGAGACCTGACACCAGGGCAAGACCGAGAGCAAACTCCTGCTCCTTTTCTATCACATGTCTCCCTATGCACAACTAATGCATGAACAGGGTGTAACATTCCAAGGATTTCAACGTTTTCTCACTAATGAAAGCATGCAATCCAAAATGTTTACTTGCAACAAATATCTTAATTCAATTGTGGCTTTTTTTTTTTCAATCCTCTGTTATTGTAAGACTTTAAAATCTTGCCACAGATAAAATCCCTTTTTATTCTGTTACCTGGAGTAAAATTTTCCTTGCTTAGTCTTTTGTTCATGCTGCAGCCTCATGTTTTCTAATTTGACTGGACTTGGTATGAATCCTATTTCACAGCCTTCTTTTACTAGTCGTCCTATCCACCAGTCATTGTTAAATTTCTAGAAATAGAAACAGAAACATGTATTTAAATGTCAGAAGTATCTCCTTTTGCCAGTGTATTATTCCCATTTTCATATAATTACTACGCAAATTGTAAAATGAGCTGCACATAATTTACAGTGTTAGCATTTATTTATTTGGTTTTATCCCACATTTCTCATATATTGAGACTCAAGGCAGCTATACCTATCCCAACATAAGCCCCACTATTGAACATACTTCCAGGTAAGTATTTCTGGAATTGCACAGTAATTTAAATCAAGGCTGGCTGAATGTCAGGATTGAGGGATTTGCTCCTGATATCCATCAATCAAAGCCTGCTGTAAAAGACAGAATTAAAGGATTCTGAACCTAGGAATTTCAATAGTGTTCTTAAATTAAAAGGAATTCCCAGTCCTTCAACTCAAAACTCCACTGATGAGGATGATAATCTTAGAACTGCAGAGCTAGAAAAGACCCTATGGATCATCAAGTTCCAGCCCCTGTCAAGGAGGCACAGTGGGGAACTGAACTCCCAGCCTCTGGCTCTGCAATCAAATACCTAAACCACTGAGCTATCGCGCACTAACTGCAAGCTTTTTTCATTTCAGCAGTGTAATCTGGGGTAGAAGTGGAGTAATTTTGTTGCTACTATTAATAAAGAAAAAGGTTACCAAAATTCCTTGCCATTCAATTGCAAATCACTCCACAGATCTTTCTTATGCCCATCCCTGATTTAAGATGTACTGACAGCAGTTGTAAAATGAAACAGTTGGCAGCAGTTCCCAGAATTTTCTGGGAATTCTGGGGCATGAAGTCCAAAATAAATAAATAAAAATCTTGAAACCCCATATCTCTTCCCTTTTAAGTACACATTTCAGAGGTATGGTACCTTTGTTTAATAAAATACAATACAAGCTACTTCTCATTTACCATCAGAGTACATTACAAAAAAAATCTATATCTACATTAGAACCACATAGGAGAATAGATTAACCTTCATTTTTCTTAACATTTCCAGTTTTACTCTATTGCTAAAGCACCATGTCATGTTTCTGCTTTCTGCTTTAAATGGTTATTATCCATCTCAGTAAAAGTGTAATTAGTCTGAAAAAGTAACCAGATGTTTCAAAATATACAGCTCAGCCATTTCAATCACTTTATGCTGACATTACATCTTATCTGCCTCTATCAAGGTGAGCTGCAGGTGCACTGAAAGTATATCATTAACCCAGTAATCAGCCAAAAGTTCTGCAGAAGCAATTATGTGGCATTTTAACATGCAGTAACAAACAAAACAAAAAAGCCCTCAGATGCATCTTTGAGGATGCAGGCATCCCAACATTAGAGCCTCCAGAGCATCAGATATTATGTGTGAACACACATTCTCAACTCCACTTTTTCCCAGATCCCATGAATATTCAAGCCTCAAACTACATTTTAATTTACCCTGTACACGGTCAACCAGAAAATGATATTTTAAAGCAGTGGTTGCCACATATGAGTCCACAGATATACTTGGAATGCATATCTTAGATATCTTAACTTGTACAGCCATTGATCAGGGCCAAGAATATCTGGAATCCCAAGTTTGGGAATCATTGTTTCATAGCAAAAACAGGAAAGGTTCCAATGACCTAACTGAAGATAGGCAACTGCTATTGCAATTGCAGTATAAATTGCCTTACTTCTTTAACATGTAGGAAATCCTTTGCCTCAAATGAGATGGCCATGCCTGGGACTGGTACGTCATCATCATGAGCTGCACTGTAGCTAACATTTGTTCGGACTGCAAATGCAACAGGCTTTGTCTGTAGAGCAGAAAGAAAGAAAGAAAGAAAGAAAGTTGACGTTTTCCTCCACATATAGACAAAATATTCTAGATTATAATGAACACACAGGAAAAAAAACGGTGAACTGTTTCATATCAGGCAATCAAATGTGTGAATGGCAGACTTCTACGTTTCCATGATACAGGCTTCCATTTGTCCATTAGTGTCAATTTCTTTTTAAATAAACTTAAATAAATTTTCCCCACAGATGTAGTGTTTATTCATATGGATCAGTGTGTATGGAATTTTAGAGAACACATAAAAGGACAGGACATGCCTCAAAATATTAGCTACCTACAATTTGATACAGGGGAAGTAAGAGAGGAAGGGAAGTAGGATTGTCAGGTTTGAAGCTGCTGGTGCAAATCTAAGCAATTTGCTTTGCTTCATAGAGTCCCCAGGTGAGGAGACTAATCTCAGGGCAAGGAGCTCTGGAGGAGGAGAAGACAGTTTGGATTTTGTATGTGAGTTGGTTAAAACCTGGACACATCTCCACATTTTCCTAGCTGTTGCGAGGGCTCAAAAGATTAAGCATGAGGGTATTTTTATGTGTACTGTGTACGCACAATTGTCACTGCACTTAAAATCTATGAGTGGGGGGAGGGGGCTGGTATGTCAGCCTGTGGCTACATATGCTTGGGTACATTTTGACATTTGGAGCAAGGAAGAGAGTGGAGCACCAGCATCACAACTTGTGAATCTTCTTGTTGAAACTCTAGCAACAAACAAAAAACAGCAGGATAAAAACCTACTCATAGGCTTGCAGCAAGGTTTCCACAAGCCCCAGCAACAATTTCGGTCCTCCTAAACACCACTTATTTGATGTGTGCTGTAGGCTAGCTGGAATGCTGGCAACTATTTTACCATTTGGCTAGCCACTGAAATATCCCCTCCCCACCCCCCCACCCCCGGTTCTCAGTGGTTAGTTAGAATTCCCTTGGATTCTGTATCCATTTTACCAAGATTCACTGTTTGCCTGTTTCCACAATCAGCTGGCTGATAAACAGTTACAAGTTCTCCCCTACTCGAAATCCTGCCAGCCCTGTTCCTATGACATCACAAGGGCTCAGCCTCTGGTTCCATGTTTGCCCCCAAAATCTCAAGGAGTAGGATGCTGCTGATTTGGCAAGCAGATAGGGTGAACAGGGAAGGAATACAATGAAATTTTCTCCACTTGAAGCTAGACAAAAACCTGACTGGACATAGTAGGACTGACTGCCCAGCAAATACTAATGTGTGTTATATGCTGTCAAGTCACAGCCAATGTATGGTTACTGTCATAAGGTTTTCAAGGTATGCAAAATATTAATGAGTGGTCTTACCAATGCCATCATTCAGTGAGTTTCTGTGGCCGAACAGGGATTTGAACTGAGGTTCATCACGCTATTCACTACCCCACATTGGCTTTCAGATATTAATAAGATAAAACATTAATGGCTCCTATCCCATCCATACGGACAATGTGCTTATAAAAATGAAATCAAAGGTCTATCTTCTTTTTGAATGATTTAAATAAGCTTCCCTATAGATACTGGATTCCCAGTTTAAAATAAACTATTACTACTTTGAGGGATCAAAGAACATCCCTGGAAGAACAATGGCCGTGCTACATCACATTATCGTTCTTTCTATCCTAACAATCTGTTAGAAAATATGACTCAAACAAATGGACTGTCTCAGCGCACAATACCTTTATTTAAAAGTAAAAAATCTAATTGCAATTAGAGGCACAGAGCAACAGGAGTCCAGGAATCTCTTGTGTCATAATGCACATTGTTCATACAGTGATAAGCATTATAGACTTGATACAAAGATTGTTTATGCCCTTTGCTGCATCCTTAATCTTCGGGATATATTGGAACTTTCCGGTTGCGGTCAACCATTTTTTAACTTCATGCAGAATGGAACTCTGTCAGACATAAATTTCCTTTATTACAGCACATTTCTTGCCACTTTTCATCTTTCCCAGCCATACTTACTGACCTTAGAGAGGCCAACTTTCATGAATCAAAGTCTGCATTGTGCATCGGGCCTACATGCTGTTTGCGTCCCACATTTTTACACTCTCACAGTTCTGTTCTGGGAGTTGTCTCAAACAGGCAAATGTGGACCTCTCTGTCAAAAAGGGCACCAAGGAAACAACCACGCATTGGATGGACACACACAACTGCTTTACTTGTGTTTGTGTGTGAAAATTCCTTCCACTTAGCTATCATGCTAAAATCCATTTTTGCTTAGTTTCCAAGCGGGGTTGCTTGCTTACTGATAAAACTTTCTTAGGTTCCTCTCTCTCCTTCACCTTCCATGCAGCACAGATCCATTACACATGTTTAATCAGAAATTCATCTAAGTAACAAGGTATCAGTCTTTTCATTGTAGAAATAATTGCAGGCCAAATCAGCTTATCTATTTCTACAAACTTTATTTATCTTCTCTGTTGCTTCTATGTTCCATATGCACAAAATACTTCAGAGAGTAACCAGTTAAAATAGTTTAAGCACCTTCCTTGAAATTCAACAATTTTTGAGGTAAAATGGCAACAATTTCTGTTAGTCCATGAGCTCTACTCCTTACTAAAGATCATGGACTAACAGAAACGGTTGCCATTCTACTTCAAAACTGGAGATTCTTTGTTGAATTTCAAGGGAGGCACAGTTGCTGGAGAAAGCAAAGGAACGGTCTAACACAGACTAGCATCCTGGCACCATTATTTTTCAACATTTACACAAATGATCAACCAACATCCCCATATTCCAAGAATTTCATCTATGCTGATGATGTTGCCTTGACAGTCTAGGGGAAAACCTTTGAGGTTATTGAGCACCAGATAACCTCGGCATGAGAAGATCTTTCCTTATGTTGTAAAAACAATAAGCTGAAACTAAACCATTTAAAAACAGAGGTCTGTGCCTTCCACTTAAAGAACAAAAAAGCAGAGAAGAAATTCTGAATTAGCTGGGAAACATGTTTCTCTTCAACTTGTTTAAAAATAACTTTAAAAAGGAAACTGAGGTATCTTCTTTCTTTGATGGTTCCCAGATCAAAATGTACAAACAAAGCACCACAACTCAAGTGGAGCTTTGATGCACTCAAGACTCACCCAATCTCACCCAAACACATTCTTGGAAGAACAATGTTTTAAGATATGGCAACGAACAAGGAAAGGGAGACTGTTTTATACCTATAGGACAGTTTCTCACAGTTCATCCTTATACATTGGCTCCTCAGTGTCTCAGGCTGGGCCTTCCCGGCAGTCATTCCCCAACTCTGGAACAACCTCCTGCCTGAAATCCGCCTGGCCCCTTCACCAGGAACGTCTAAATGATCTCTAAAAACATGTTTGTTTAGACAGGCCTTTCTGGCCCTTATACATCTTAATACAGTGGTTGTTTTAACACTTATGCTATCGGTCCTGCCACCTTGCTCCCATATCATTTTAATTATTTTCAGTTCAATTTGTTGGTGTGTATGTGTTTCATTTTGATTTTATAATTATTATTTTTATTGTTTTAAAATCTGGTTTGATGATATATTTGTTTAATGTGTAAACCGCCTAGAGTGGCAATGGCAACCAGATGGGCGGTATAAAAAGTCAAATAAATAAATAAAATTAAAATAAAATACATTTGGGACAGAATGAAGTAATAAAAGATACAGGAATCCTGAAGAAAAAAATGGAGAAAAAGCAAGAAAGACTTTTTTAAAATTAGTCTCATTATTTTTCTTATGACATCTAGTATAGAATCTTGTTTGTAGTTTCATACTCTATACTCCCACATAAATTCCTTGAACTATTTTATCATGCTCAAGCGAATTCTCTTTGGTTTTGCAGTCACTTTCCCTGTCATGGCCATTTTGCTACTGGGATAGCCAAACAGAACGCAAGCTGGACATATTGGCCAAAATCCTGTTGATTTGCCAGTCTAAGTGAGATGATGCCATCAATAGCAGCAGATTGTCTGTAACTAAAGAGTTCCTGGTTTGACCCTGTATAAATCCTGTGAGTTCTGGGATCAAGGCAGCAACTGTTCAAGTACTAGCTGTCACTGCCTGTGCTGTCCTCTCTCTTATATCAGCATACTTCATGCAACAATATTTTGGCAAACAGAATGGTCAAAATCTTGTTGCATAGTGTAGTAAATTACACTAGAGTAGGCCCATTGAATCAATGGGGATTTGGTGAGTCAACTCTTCTGTTAACCAGTTCCATTGATTCAAATGGGCCAACTCTAACTGTGACTTAATTTAGGACAGTTAGAGTAGTCCCATTTGAATCAATGGAACTTGTGGAGGAGTTGATTCACTACATTTTCAATGACTCAGTGAGCCAACTTTAATACTTTTTATGCATGATTAGTCACAATGCAATCCAACACTTCTTTACCAGTCAGATTAGTATTCCTTTTCTCCAACTCTTGAGCAAATAACACTCAGAATTTTTAGGTCTACTTGTGAAAGATTAAATACATCACACATATAGAATGTGTTTTTGAAGAAACTGAATCATGGGCTTAAAATAGGCAAATGTTTCACTAACTTCCAATTTTAACTCAAATTCTTCTGCATACTCTGTTAGCAATAATTAACAAAAATGTGAGAATGCTATGAAAAATAATTATATTTTTAAAAGCTACATTTTCACATTTATATTTTTTTTAAAAATGAATTCATCCTTTGTAATCTCTCTGCTTGTTATCATGGTGCTTGTTAAATGTCTGTACTGTATAATTTGTTAAATAAGTACCATATAAACACTTTGCAGTAGCCTGATTACAAAAGTACAAGTTTAAGTGTCATGTTGCTACAAGGCTTATGAGTTCTTATGCACATGAAGTGTCACTTTAAAAATGCAGTTTTTCCCTCTTATGAGATAAGGGCAGCATGTTTAATGTTCTGATACTTAAATGTACAGGTTTGGTTGAAGATTTGTTTAATTAGCATGGCTACTATAGTATGCCTGGTAGGTTAAGACAGTTTCAGTAACTGCTATCATTGTCAAGTCTCTCCTATAAACTGTTCACTGTTTTTAAACCTCTATCACAAACATGTATTAGAATAACAGAACACTGTGTTGGATATTAGTGGGTGGTGCATACCAAATATACCTTCTTAGACGCAATGAAATGTAAAACCTAGCTCTCCAACTGCATTGATAAAGCTGTCCCTACCCCATGCAATAAGGTGCAAAAGATGTCATCTTCTTTTTGAGCAGCCTTCCATTCAACCTGAAGCCACCTGAGCCTATTACATGACCAGGAAAAAGAGGGGAACCTCTTCTTCCTGATCAACCCTGATTTACTGGGCTTATGGAGGACTGTCAGCTGCATTTTTCATAATTTGCTTCTCCCTCCCTTCATTTTGGTAGCCACTCATTTCATTTGGTTATTCTACTGGCAATCCTCTTTTTGAAAAACTGTTCTCTAACTGGTATTTTGAGTTACGTATAGTGAAAAATTTAGAGCACCCATAGGTTTTAGATTAGCAACTGTAAAAATGTTCTGGTGAAATATTTGTCATTTGGCAAATGACATGGAAAAGCTAGCACAACCTCCTACGTTTAAATACAGAATTCAATCAAGATAATGCATTTGGTTTAACACCTTTCTCTGACAAATCCACAAAGTCACAGGAACCTCTGGAAAGAGAAACAACAAAAAGAATCAAAGCTCTCTCTCTTATGTTGGCAAAAGAAAAGACCCTCCCCCCAAATATTATATATTTAAAACTAAACATTTTACTGCACTGTGAGCTTTTCTGGATCCACTTCTTGAGATACTGGAGTACAAATACATGACCAGTATCCCATGACCAGGTGAAGACACAGATAATTGAAAAAGTGACAATGGTTTGTTATCAGAGGAATTATACTACTACACTGTAAATTACTTCAATTAGCAAGTCCTGGCCTCTTTTGCATGTTTTAAAGGGCCAAACTAGAAGTGATGTGAGATTTACTATCAATCTTGTGAACACTTTTTTTTAAACACAAGAGAACTAATACTAGGTTGATGAGCCAGAGATTTGATCACCAGGCACATAACTATGGCTTAGTCCTGTGTTTTTGAAAGCAGATTAGAATGTGTTTGTTTGCAAAAACAGCCTACATGGAAAGGATTACTCCCTTCCCTAACAGCTCTGCTATGTTCAAATGTATAGCCCCTTGAGACTGCATTTCTCTAAAACACAGGTGCATCTGGCAGCAGAAATCTGCAGAACCACAAATAATTTGGCACTCAGTGATTGAGAATGTAGAAAGGAAGAAGAAAAGAGAGAGGGCTAGAAGACAGATACATTACACTGTATCCTGATCCTGGACTAAAATGGGAGGATAAAGTGGGCAAACAAAGACCCCATTTGGGAAAAACAATGCTATTTCTGGCCTCATCTCTCATTTCTTCAGAGAATAGTACTGGACTGGACCCAGATTAAGAAAACAATCCTATGTACAGCTTTTTCTGAGTAAATAATGTCCATGGGCTTGCACTATAAGTTTGTTGCACATAGTTTCCATGGAATCAATAGATCTTACTATAATGGCTGACTTTTCACATCAGTGTGGCCGAGGTATAACTAACCAAATCTGGACTCAATCAGTGTTCCTTTATGTGGTGGATCCAATTTCTCCTTATAGCCTACCCACATTTTGTTGAATTAAAAAAAATACAATGAGATGTATAGCATATACCTTAATTCCTCTGCTCAGAAAACATGTAGGTGTCAGCTATCTCCACTCCCTACTGAAACACATTAAACCATGCTTTAGCACAATTGTAGTAGTAGTAGTAGTAGTAGTAGTAGTAGTAGTAGTAGTAGTAGTAGTAGTAGTAATAATAATAATAATAATAATAATAATAATAATAATAATAATAATAATAATAATAAATGCTGTCAAGTCCGTTCTGACTTATGGAGATCCTCAGAAGTGGTTTACCATTCCCTTCTTCTGGGGATAACCTGGAACTATGCAGCTTGCCCAAGGGCACACAGGCTGGCTCTACTCACAGGAAACATAGTGGAGAATTGAACTCCCAACCTCCGGCTCTGCAGCCAGATACCTAAACTACTGAGCCAGCCAGATAGCTGGCTCCTTTAATCAGGAGCCGGGAGAAAGCCTACGAATCTCTTTAAAGCTGCCTCTTCCTCATCACCCTTTTCTGAAACAAATGTACTTTAAACTATTTAATTTGATTATTGATTATCGATAATTGTTTCTTTATATTGTCTATTTTATTTCATTTTTATTTTATTTATTTTATTTTATTTTGTTTTGTTTTCTGTCTTATTCACCCTTTTCTGAAACAAATGTACTTTAAATTATTTAATTTGATTATTGATTATCGATAATTGTTTAGTTTAATAGTATATTGCTATTTTTGTTTGATATCTTATGTTAAATTTTGATATTACTATACTGTTTAATCGTATTAATTTGCTGTTTTCTTTGGGGTTTTCTTCTTTGACATGGAGTGGAAGGCTTGCCCCCCCAGCGAGGGGTCATTGAACATCAGAGTGATTACGGGTAGAGGGAGATATGGCGCTGGCACAGCCCCTACTCGTTTTAGAAGAACGGCGAACAGATGCTTGAAGGCTGTTCACTGTTCTGGGACTGTGACCAACTGTCAGTATCGAGGTAGCCAGACCAGCCGACCCTCCACTCTAAATCTGGTGTTGTTGAATGCCAGGTCTGTATCTAACAAATTCCAGATTTATGATCTCATTCTGGAGGAGGATGCAGACCTGGCGTGCATAACCGAAACTTGGATCGGCAGGGAAGGGGGTGCACCCCTGACCCTTGCCTGTCCTCCCGGTTATGCTGTCCAGCACCAGGGCAGACTGGAGGGGCGGGGGGGGAGGAGTAGCCATTATGTATAAAAATACTCTGGAGGTTACTAGGCGCTCCACGGTGGTGAAGCCAGGTTTGGAGGCCCTCCACGTGTCGACTGGGGCCAGGGATGGTATTGGGATTTTGCTGGGTTACCATGCTCCCCGCGACTCAGCCATTTCCTTACCAGAGCTGGTGGACTTTGTCTCCGCGGCACTGCTGGAATCCCCGAGGCTCTTGGTCTTGGGTGATTTCAACATCCATGCGGAGGCAGAGACTTCTGGTCCAGCTCTTGAGTTCTTGGAAACCATGGCTTCCTTGAACATGTCCCAACATGTTAACGGCCCCACTCACGTGGGTGGTCATACGCTAGACCTGGTTTTCTCCACCAAGTGGAGCGAGTGTGATCTGCTGGTGACTGACCTTGTGTCAGTTCCCTTGTCATGGTCGGATCACCACCTAATAAAATGTAACCTCTCAGTGGCTCTCCCTCCCCGCAGGGAGCAAGGACCTACTTTAATGGTCCACCCTCGAAGGCTACTGGATCCTTTAGGATTCCAGGATTCCATGAGAGGGATTCCGGCTGATCTGACTGGCGCTCCTGTCGAGGCTCTGGTTGATGGCTGGTTGATGGCGGGATAAGCCACCAGGGCTGTAGACACAATCGCTCCTAAACGCCCTCTCCGGCGCAGAGTTCGGCCTGCGTCCTGGTTTAATCAGGAGCTACGAGCAATGAAGCAAAACAGGAGGAGGCTAGAGTGCAAGTGGAGACGAAGCCCGACGGTCTATAATCAAAAAGCTGTTAGGGTCGCGACTAACCTTTACCTTGCTAAGGTGAGGGCTGCTAGTCGAGCTCACCTCGCTGACCGGGTAAGCGAAGCTTCAAATCAGCAGGCGGAATTTTTCCGTATAGTCCGCGACCTATCCGGAATTGGTCTAAGTGATGGGCCTCCTTCTAGTATTTCACCCGACCAATTTGCAGCATTTTAAAAATCTAAAGTGGAGGCCATCCGCCGGGAGCTCTCTCCTTTTTTGGATACAGTGGATCGAGCAGAGATATCCAGCGCTCCACCTTGCCCGGTGAGTCTTGATCTCTTTCAGCCTGTGACGCCAGAGATTGTGGACAAAGCACTTGATCGCTGTCGGGCCACCACCTCATTCCTTGACCCTTGCCCGGCCTGGCTAATCAAAGAAGTCAGGCCTGTAACAACAGAATGGGCTATTGCGATAATTAATGGGTCTCTCCAGGAGGGCAAGGTTCCTCTTGCCCTCAAGGAGACACTCATTAGGCCCATTAGGAAGAAACCAAATTTGGCAGCGGACGATATTGGCAATTATAGGCCTGTCGCCAATGTTTCTTTCCTTAGTAAAGTGGTCAAGAGGGTGGTAGCTGATCAGCTTCAGGCTCTTTTGGATGAAACCAATGCCCTGGATCCGTTCCAGTTGGGCTTCAGGCCGCGCCACGGCACAGAAACGGCACTGGTCGCACTGTTGGATGACCTGTTGAGGGAGGCTGATGGGGGCAAAATGTCCTTGTTGGTCCTCCTCGATATCTCAGCCGCCTTCGATACCGTCGACCACGGTATCCTCCTGGGGAGGCTCTCCGAGTTGAGAATCGGTGGCCAGGCGCTTGCCTGGCTCCGATCCTACTTGGAGGACCGTCCTCAGAGAGTTCAGCTTGGGGAGAGTGTCTCGGCCCCGTGGAGTCTCAATTGTGGGGTTCCGCAGGGCTCGATCATCTCCCCAATGCTGTTTAACATTTATATGAGGCCGTTGGGTGGGGTCATCCGGGGGTGTGGAGCCTCGTGCCATCAGTATGCTGATGACACGCAGCTCTACATCTCCTTTTCACCTACTTCAGTGGATGCCATTCTGTCCCTTCAGCGTTGCCTGGAGGCCGTACTGCAATGGATGCAGAAGAATGGGTTGAGGCTGAACCCGGACAAGACGGAGGTCCTGAGGGTGGGTGGCCCCACCATTGGCGGTTTGGGAAACTCCCTCTCTTTTGGGGGGGTGACTCTCACCGCGAAGAGTGAGGTTCGCAGCTTGGGGATCCACCTGGACCCGGCGCTCACCATGGAAACTCAGGTGGCGTCTGTGGTCCGCTCCGCCTATTTCCATCTGTGGCGGATTGCCCAGCTGCGTCCCTATCTTGATGTTGGGGCGCTCACCACTTTGGTCCATGCACTTGTAATCTCGAGATTAGACCACTGTAATGTGCTCTACATGGGGCTACCTTTGAGATTGATGCGGAAGCTTCAGATGGTGCAGAATGCGACGGCCAGACTTCTTAGTGGGGTGAGAAAACACCAGCATATTTCTCCCACTCTGGCCGCCTTGTACTGGCTGCCCGTTCGTTTCCGCATTGATTTCAAAATCTTAATGATTACATATAAGGCCCTAAACGGTTTAGGACCTCGATACTTGGCGGAACGCCTTCTCCCACCTAGATCTACTTGTATCACTCGTTTTAGCCAGGAGGGGCGGTTGAGGAGCCTAACGCCAAGGGAGGCCCGGAAAGAAAAAACAAGAAACCGGGCCTTCTCGGCAGTGGCCCCCCGTTTGTGGAATAATCTCCCCTCCGAGATCCGCTTGGCCCCTTCACTGGGTATCTTCAAAAGCTAACTCAAAACCTGGCTATTTAGGCAGGCCTTCCCTCCGGGCACCATCTGATTTATCTCTTATCTCCCATCTTGAATGATATGCTTATTACTGTGAAATTGTTGTTGATATTTTAATTGTTTTTTATTCTATTTTGTTGTGAGCCGCCCATGGGCGGGATACAAGTTTAATAAATAAATAAATAAATAAAATATCCAGCTATCCAGTACTAGTCTAAAATGGAAACTAAAAGTGTGAACTGAAAAAATGTTGATTGTAATATGACTTGTAACAAAATATATCTTCCAAAAGAGGCGGGGGGGGGGGGAGAATATTCAGACGCAGTAAACTATACTCTGCTCATCTATAGTAATGACAGTAATATGGTTTTTGTTGTTACTGATATTGAGAAACTTTTATTTCAATTTTAAAGGTTTTGTATTTTTAGTTTTACGTTTCAATTTTGCAATTCAACATTGCAATTTTACATTTTAATTTATGATAACCTATTAAAACTAGACCTCTGTGTCTAGTTTACATTCTTTTATTAGGAAGAATGGAAACACTAATGACAACTACACACAATAATAACAGGTAAGAGAAATTATTTTGAACATTCTTCACAGTGGTAGTTTATTGAATGCCTCACACTTGAATTTAGAAACATGACCATTACTTTGTAATTTCTCACAGATATATTCTGCATAGATTTGGCAGTCAGATAGGCAGAAGTTCAATTATACTCATTTTAAAAATTCTAAAATGAATCACTCACGTGACGTCTGTCAAAATGCCAAATCACAATTTATGATATTGGACTCATTAAAATACTGGATATGATTGCTTGCCTAATTTGCTACTCTCAACATCACTGCAAGCAGTTACATACCAAGGTGAGCAATTCTATCCCAGAAGTGTGTTCCACTATTAACTGGTGTTAATTTTAAAGCTGTACACCGCAGCTCAACCACAATATCAGTTTGTATACCATTTTAGGACTGCAAGCCTCAGACAAGATATAACTGAGGGTCACAAACAGCCATTATCTCATACAGCACGATTAAGCTGATACAGAGCTATAACTGGCATGAAACAGTCAGCCTTCCACAGTGACGGACTACAGTTCAATGGCAGCACACGCTTTGCATGCAAAAGGTCTGAGGTTAAATCTTTGGTATCTCAAAGCAGGATTGGAAAAGAGTATTTTCTGAAATCCTGGTGAGCCACTGAAAGTCAGTGCTGACACTATTGAAACAAAGCAACCACCTTCCTACATTCCTACAAGAACATTTTGATGAAGAATTTTTTATTTTATTTATTTGTTCATTAGATTTTATATCACCCATCTAGTGGAAACTATTACTCTGGGCAGTTTACAACGTAATAAAAACATAAAGTGATAAATATTTGTTGTATGAGGGATAAAGGGTAGTGCACTCATTGTCACAGCAGTTTTAGAATAAATTACATTTGCATATTTTTTAATATATATATATAAACACAAAAGGAAGTATGCTGGAGTGAAAGACAAAGTAATCCTTGACAACGGAAACAATCTGCAAACGTTTATGAGCCAGAAATAAAGTGGAATGTATTATAATTATTTGCAAAGGTCTTGAACAAAACAGAAAATTTCAAAAAAGAACAGTTGCACCTTAAATCTAAGGTGTAAATTTAATGTACATAAACTAGTGTGTAACAGTGGTTAGAGCATCAGATTAGAATCATGGAAAGCCTTATTCAAACTCCAACTCAGACATGAAGCTGCATCTACTTCACAGTGCTTGCCTGAAGTACATGCTGAAAAATGTGCAAGGTCACTGTATTGTCTGAGGCTAGGAAGATTTTCCTACCTGCTTTGCCACCTCCTTGTCCTCCTCCCATCTCTGCCATATTAATTTTTATTAATGTTCTTTTGTTGCTGGATTTTACTGATAGCAATGTGAGTGATCTCAGCATTTCCAGAGCTATCATGTCCTTCAGTGCCATGCTATATTGTGTTGTTGTTGGCCATACCATCAAAATGTCTCCATCAAGGTTCCCTCATAAAGTTTTTGAGGTATGCGAGATGAACAACAGACGGTTTACCATAATTATCAGTCTTCTTGGCCAAGCAGGGCTTTGAACCAGGTCTCCTAAATCCCAGACTGACCCTCTATCTGCTACACCTTACTGATTCTACATCACACAGCCGTGTTGTGAAAGTAAGACAGTGTACGCAAAGTGGTTTCACAGAGTTCCTGCATCACTCTTGGTGATCTGCAGAAAGTAAAGTTAAAGATAAACTTTAAACAGTGTTTCTCATTGCTGTAGGCAAGTAGTGGCAGCAGCAGACGTGCTTTCCATGGCTACTCTGTCTACAACGTTTTGTTTAGAGGAAGGGCATGTTCTCTAGATTGGGAGTCATGAGGAAAGGCACAATTCAAAAAGCTTAGTTGGGATGCTATTGGTCACATTCCTATAGCACCAGATTCATAGTATGTAAAAGAACAGTGGTCTGGTGTCTATGTGGCAGCAGCATGTGTGGATTAGTGATGTAAAATGCTTACTAAATTCTTCATTCTTGGCTTTCTCACCTTGATGAAACATCTTGATGATGATTTTTTAAGCCCTATGAGATTCCTTGCTATCATATGAGAGTGAGACAAGAAGTACTAGTTTTTCACCAATGTGTCCATAAGATGTGTTAATTGTCTCTTCACAAAACTAGTCTCCTGTCCCTTTGAGAAACAAAACATATACATACAGTAAGCATAAAATAAATGATTGAGTGTTTAAAAAGGCAAGCACCTTTTTACACGTAGTGCTTGTAATCCTTAAAAGTCCATGCAACAAAAGAACAGCCAGTATCAGTGCTGCATATTCTAAAGTGCTGTTTTGTGTTAAATGTTAGCTGCACAATTTTGTTTAGTCTTTGCAAAACCTGTTCTTCTTGTCAAGAATGCCATAAAATACCTCTCTGTCTTGAAAGGAAATAAGAATGATTTCAAGGTTTCTCATACTTGTACACAAGGACCAGACAAGCAAGATTTACATCTCTAATGTGAATGCAGCAGCAGTGCAGAGGTAGACACACAGTCCCACAAGCAGTAGGGTGGCACATTTTGCTTACTGTGTCAATTTGTGATCTGAACTATCGATCTCGCTGTGGCTCATGATAGTACTGGTATTAAAAGAAGGTAATAACGAAATCAACAATGTCACAACAATCAATAAGATTGTTCAATAGTACTTTAAACTTCTTGTTTATTACTGTGACAAGCAACATCATTTTTTTATGCAGAGAAGAAATTTCCAGTTTAAAAGAAGATATGAAATATCCTACAACTCTGCGTTTAAAAAAATTCATTAAAAAAATCATCAAAGCTTGATGGGAAATAAAAATGTAGTAAACTGGACATATTACAAAAAGTTTGGAAATATGACTTGAAACTTTTTACAGTCTTGGATTATCATTCAATGCAGACAAGAACAACTGTACGTATATACATATCAATATTAATTGTACTTTTGTTTTGTTTAGCTGTAGTTCAGTGATATATTTGTTTCTGATCTATGCAGAAACCTTTGTTCTGGAGCAGCTCTAAGATGACAGTAACATCCTGTCCCAATGTTATATTAAGTGAGGCCCTGTACTGATTCATACCAGGAGAATGATAAAGAGCAAAGATTACTAATGTCCCTATTATTGGCTATATTGGACACAATGCCATAGTGAAAAGCAAGATGGAGATGTGGAACAAATAAAAACAAAATTTAGATAACCGCCTTTAATTTATTAATTCAAAACATTAAGCAACCTTTCAGTAAGTCTTTTAACAGAGCATCTGTATTGCATTTGCTATCAATAATTAATTTGCTCATTTGTCTTCTCTTGCAATAACTGGGGATTAAGGGAGTTTAAGAAAATCAACCTCAGATGGTCAAATCACATTGCATTTTTCCACTCTTAGAAGCAGTCTCAACAAAATAAAACCAATGCACAATGTACTATGAAAGGTAGCTGACAGTCTATTTGAGCCTCATCTTTCAGTACTATCACTGGATGAAGTTATTAAAATACATCATCAACAGGCTTTTTAATCCAGCCCCAAACCCTTGAGCTCTTGTTGTGGTTATGTGCCATCACATTGATTGCAACTTATGTCAAACCTAGTACAGTTTTCAAAGTATGTGAGATATTTCTGCAAAATTATTGCAAAATTATTCTGCTAATGACAACACCGAGTTTCCATGGCCAAGCAAGGAATTGAAACCAGGGCTCCTAAGTCCTAGTCTCACACTCTCTCCACTACATTATATTGGATCTCAAGCTTTGAATTATAGCTGTAAAATGTTTTATCAGATCCACTGAGGTGTATCATTATGGATTATATATGTGTATTTCTGAGTGGTGCTCACTATACTGACTCCTATGGCAAATGTAGGTACCACAAACAGGCTTTTTTTTAAAAATGTAAGCACTGTGTGTTATGATTCTTGTATTAGTAGTCTTTAAATTATGAGAACTGGCCTTTTATCCAACTTTGCTTAATACTGCATTGCAGTATGTGTGACATCTCTGAAATAGCCACAATGAGGAAACACCACACTTCCCCCTAAAACAACATAGAACAAAATCTTATAACAAGTTGGCAGCTACTAAAATCCCCCAATTCCTAATCATTGAACAGTGACTTCAAGAGAGATCTACAAATGTGGATCAGTACGCTGAGAACATTCTGAAATTTGCTCCAAAGAGAGTCTGTCTGCACCTGAAACTGGGAATTCACAGTCCTCAAGTAAAAAACCAGCCTCTACAACTCCATCACTACAGCAATTATTGGACGATGCCTAGTATTTAAAAAAACATCTAGCAGAGAACACAGGTAATATACCTGGGTCCCCAAGCCTGCTTTCTCTCTTTGGAAACTTAGGAGGTCTTTGCTTCTTTAGGTTCTTAGCTGTGTTCAGGTGATTGCCAAAGTAATGTCTGTCCTGCATGGAAATTCTTACTTGAAGTTCTCTCATGCCCCACATCCAGGACCTTCCTTCCTGCTGTATCAGTTCTGTTCACAGCATACATAATATACAGCATCGGGTTATTTCCATTCCTGCCGAGCGCTATTTAACCCTCATAAAGCACCCCATTCCTCTCAGGCTACCCAGTACTGAATAGTAATGTCTTGTAAGCCAAAATGCCAATTTTTCTCAAGGTGAGAGTTAGAAACAAGTTTTTTGCAGGCTCCATTTGTCCTTAGACCTACCCCTAGTTTGCTTGGCCCATAATCATCTGGGATGCTCAAGCCTTTCAGTAGCCCACTATATGCCCCATCTATGAAGCCAGAGGTCTTCTCAAAGCACAGAACTGTCCATTTGCAGCCTTAGACTGTAGCTACTGATGTGTGCCAATAATGTAAAGATCCAACAAAGTACCTGGGGGAAAAAGCAGTTAGCTCTGCATAGCCCAGAAAGCTGGTTTTTACTCACACTGGATGAATCAGTGAATCTGTTCTGCTCTATACTGACCATGATTACAAAGGTCAGTGGAACATCTTTCAGAGATATCTTCAGGGGACATTTATTCCACTACTAGTCTTTAACATGAAGAACGAGAGAGAGAGATGAATGAATGAACATAGATTTCCTGAGGCTCAGAGCACTGGATGATACTATATTGTGGATTTAATTTTTGTCCTCTGGACCATTCCTTCAGAAGGGAAGATCATAGGAAGCTTAATTTTCTTTTCTTTTCTTTCTTCAAATTGAAAAAAAAAACCCTAAGAAAAACAAATTACATTCCTAATAGCAATAATAATACAAACGTTTCTGGTATTTCACTTACAATTACTGTTTGGCAACCCTATTTCTTCAATCATTTTACACCTTGAAAGTGTAACATAATATATTCTTATTGCAAAATTATGTTAAATCTTAATAATTACAAAAAGAAAATTTCCACAATCACCTCTACTACCTCCTAAAGGTTCCATCACATTTTATTTTCCAGCAGTTATATGCCATATGACTTTTATTTTCTATTGTTTCTTCTAGTTATTTTTATGCTGTGAGAAGGCAACCCACAGCAAGGGTTGACTGGGATGTCTTCCACGGATCCCATGGGACTAGAGTTGGGGGCTTTATATTCATATACAAATAAAAAGTCCACTGGCAAGGTGGCTAGCCCGATTAACACCCACCCTGGAACCTGCCAGACAACTTACCACACAGCGTATGTGGCCAGCATCATCTTCAGCACCCCAATCATGGCAGTAGCCCGGCTGCTGCAGCCCTGCCTCCCTGCTCACCCGGCCACTCCAGCAAGACAGAAGAGCCACAGCATAAAGAACACAGCTCCAGGTATAAAATCTTTAAGGCCCTTGAAACAGAATTGCTGTGGATAGGATGCTCTGATTTTGTCTCTCAGGAATCACCTCTCCCTATGAAAGCCTGCTTGGGAATATTATTCTACTTCTAATGAAATGTATCTAGAACATTTTCCCCTTCATATTTTCACTGGTCCTTACCTGCAATCTGCCCCTATAAAATATTTTTGTGAAGCCTGTTAACAGCTCATACTTGTGCTGTGCTTTACCTGTTTTCTAACTCTGAAAAGACTTGTTTTGATCTTTGCTTTTGCTTTCTTATGCCTTTCCATTTATATTTTTCTCAGTCCATTCACCACCCTCAGTTTTTCTGGCCCAAATTTACCTTTGTGGTCACTATTCTTGCCATATCATTTACACTCTGGCAAATCCCTGACAGGAGTGGGCAACTGGCAGTTCTTTTTCCCAAACTGTTTAAACTCCCAAATCATATTTCACATAACCACAGATATATGGCAAAAGTTAGAAGCTTAGTTTTTAAAAAAATATAAAGAAGTGAGGTATTGCTTTTTTTAAAAAATGCTAGTATTGTGAAATTCAATATTCATTGCTATGTAGTTTCATAATATTGCTCAGACTTTTGAGGGCAGTCTAATTTTTATGCTTTGTGGGAAATCAGAAATAAGCAAAACCAAACTCCAGGTAAATGTATTCCAAGGAGCTACTTAGTGTATGTGAAATGCTAGCTGTGCACTGTTATGACAGGCCTTATTTGCATTGCTCTCAAATGATAATAATTCAATTTGCTGTGATCAAGACAGCATAAATTAAGTATCTAAAGTAAACCTTGCTTTCAAAAAATGTACACACACTGTCCCAGTTCTGACTGTCCATTATTAAGCTGAGATACACACAAGCCTTTCACCCACACAAGTAGTTCCTTTGCTCCTCCATTCACAAGTGCCAGGATGCAAACCATATTGCACAAGCCACTTGATACTGTGAATTTGTATCCTGGCTTTTACCAAAGCTTGCAACTATAGTTTCCTGGATGGGACAAACATGGTAACTGATCAACTTCAGTTACAAAACAAAAATAACAACCCTTGTGGCACAGGAAAGAATAACTGATTTATTTTAGCATCCCATTTTTAGATTACAAGCTCAGACATGCTTAGACCCATGGATTAAGATATTTCGGGCACAGATTTATACACAAATATATAATGTAGACATGAGGAACTAGTGAAGTGGGATTCAGGCCAGTTCTTTTACTATTAGCACCTGTATGTTTCTCAATTTGTTTATTTACACATTGACACTAACATTACTAGGACCCAACCATGGAAACCCACTGGAAAGTAACAATGGTAAGCAACTCCCTGAACATCTCACATTATCTTGAAAACCTTATTAGGGTCCCTATAAATTGCAAGTGATTTCACAGCACATAACAATAACACAACAATAAACATTAGTATCACAGAGAGATCTGGCTTTCTTCTCTCACCAGTTAAAAGTGATTTGTGGTTGGTCAAAGTCCAGTGAATTACCGTATTTGCCGGCGTATAAGACGACTGGGCGTATAAGACGACCCCCCAACATTTCCACTCAAAATATAGAGTTTGTTATATACTCGCCGTATAAGACTACCCCCTCTTCCGCACACCTTCCACACACCAAATAAAAGGTAAAAGAACATCAGATTTGATTTCAACATGTTAATTTATATTCAAATGCTTATGACATGCAGGAAAACTGTCACAAGGCTGTATGTTATCAAACATGTACAGTAAACATAAAACAGTGCAAGTTTATTAAATGTAATTCACTAAAGCCCGCCCCTGCATCTCCCTGTGACTGGCACTAGTGCGCAAGTGCGCATGTGTGAGCTCTGCGTAGACAAGGGGCGGGCCGGAGCACCGCTGCTTCCCGCCGAGTAGAACGGGCTGGTCACACCAAAAAGGCTGGCACCCCTGTCTCGCTGCTGATGCCGCGGCCGTGCTGGATACCGCGCGATACTGGACGGTATGTAGAATGAGGTGGGCGGGCATCGGGAGGCTACTATGGGCACCGGGCGAGCATCGGAAGGCCACTATGGGCAGCTATGTCTATCCCAACTGAAGTGCACCCGGTGTATAAGACGACCCCCCCCCCCACTTGGAGGCATGTTTTTCAGGGCAAGAAAGTCATCTTATACGCCGGCAAATACGGTACATCTTTTTAAGAAGCAAAGGTTCAGTCATCAAAGTTGTGATGGGAGAGAAAGGTCTTCCCATTCACATGTACAAGAGACATTATTTCTACATAGAAAATGTTGCTTTAGGCTGTTACAATCAAGCAAAGCCTGTAATGTTAGCTATGTTGTGATGTAACATCAGCAGAACTGACAAATAAGCCCACACAAATATTTGAGTCAGATGTCCATTTTTCTTTGCTAAAATCTCTGCTGCTCTACATATGCAGTCCATGCTTTCTATACATTCATATGAATTGAACACTGACTTACAACTGATAAAAAGAAAGAAAACCTATAGGTTCTGGCTAAATTAAAATCATACAGTGGTGCCTCGACTTACGAACGTCCCGACTTATGACCATTTCAAGTTACAACCAGCTCCGTCTGCAAAATTTTGCTTCGACATGCGGCCGGAGCTTCGAGTTACAACCAAAAAAAGGCAGGGGAAAAAGGCGGGGAATTCAAATTGCTAACCATTGGTAGGCGAAGAGGCTGCTTCTTTGTAGCTCTTTCGCCCCAACGGTTAGAGTGAGTGCGATTGGAGAAGGCTTCGGACTGCCTGGTAAGGTAAGGTGCTGCTTTCTGCCTTTTTAAAACTGTTCTGGGTGGGTTTTGCAGCATGGTTTTGGGTTGGGGGGTTATGTTTCTGTGCTGTGATGGGTCTTGGGGGGTTTGTTTGTTTTTTGGTATTTTTTTCCCCATTTCCGATGGGTCTTGGGGGGTTTCTTTGCTTTTTGGGTTTCCCCCCCTTTTCCGATGGGTCTTGTGGGTTTTGCTTGCTTTTTGCTTTGGCTTTTTTTGCATTTCCGATGGGTCTTGCACGCTTTGCTTGCTTTTCTTCCCCCTCCCCCCCTTCGGCCGGAACGGATTAATCGCGTTTCCAATGGGTCTTGCAGTGATTTTTTTTTGTGTGTGATTTTTTTCTTCGGCCAGAACGGATTAATTGCATTACAATGGGAAATGGTGATTCGACTTACGACCATTTTGAGTTACAACCAGAGTTCCGGAACCAATTAAGTTCGTAAGTCGAGGCACCACTGTACTTCATTGTAGCAGAAGCTTCCAGTGATTGGAGGCCATTTTGTCAAATTGCAACATATTAACCTCAGTTGGTACATATTTCGTCATTATAATTATTATTTTATATAGTTAACTACTGATGTCACATAAGCTTGTATTTGTCACAGGAGTGTTTCAATAAAAATTTGTACACAGACAAGAAAGCCTTTTCTATGAAAAATGTGAACTGCTGATAAATGTTGTCAATCTTTCTAAAATACCTTTCTCTGAACCATTTAAAACAGAGAGGCAGCAATGCTCTTATTTATGTAAAGATGGGATTTAATCCCCATGACTATGTGGTGATCAATGCTCATATATTTAATGTTTTGCTGGGTTAGGTACAAAATCTACACATAGATAGTAGTACAGCTCAATCTACATGTTGAACAGCTCACTCAACTCTCTTGACGCCACACTAAAAGAGACATTATCCTGTCACTTGGGGCTTAGAACATTCCTTATAAAAAGTAATTATTTACACTTAAAGTTTCTGAAATAAACTCTCAAGTAGTTGATGATTACCATTATAACTACAATTTTTTGAAAGTACCTCTTTACTATCGCCTTTCTATCTCTTGTTTATCCTTGGTTTAGTTAAAGTAAATTGATACATCAGATATTAATTTATGTAATGTACAAAATATTTACTCCATTAACATTTATATAGTACCAAAACACATTTTTATAACAGTTTGACACTACTGTGTCCTTCCATTTCTGCTGTTTACAAGTTGTCTCACAGTCAGAGACAATGTCAGACCTGGAGTTCATTCTTTAACCTACTGAAGTGAGAACACTGCTTTGATGTATGGAAATACAGGATTTTTTTCCCCAAGTCATGGTGTGCTGGCAGTTTGTCTGTAAATTCCTATGGCAGCTTTGCTAGAGGTCATGAATATTACATAAGGGCTGTCTGTGTATCCAAGTCAGCATCGCTAAGCCAAATTCCCATAGCAACACACACATAGATTTACTCATCAGCAAGAGATACAGCAGCTTAGCAGTAAGTGCTCTAATGCTACTGAGGTTTTTGTGCGATCATACCATCTGAACTATTTTCTTTGAACATTTAATTTTAGTCTGAGCAAAATATGCATTCTTTCCTAGATGTCTTACATCACAGAAAAACAATAATGAAAAGAGAAAACTTAGAAAGGGAAAAGTCATAGATATGCATGTTTATCGACTTCTGTAATCTTAATGTCTTAGTTACATCCCAAGGTGGTCATAATGGGAAAATCCGGATATTACTGACCTCAGTAGAGTTACTATGTAAAAACGACATTGTTTTCTACCACCAAAGTTTAAACTTAAAGCAGAAGCAGGCAAGCTGAAAGTACAATGGTATTCCTTCAATTATCAGTTTCAGTTAAAAACTTAAACAGAAATAGGTCTGGAACTTTTATCATGCAATCTGAACAATTTAGAATTAATTTATGAAAATAATTATATGCATCTATAAACCAAGAGAGATCTGGCACATTCAGAAAAAAAGATTAACAGTTGATTTTGAAATAATCAAAACCTTGTGAAAATAGAAATGTCTTGCTAGGCTATCTTGAGGAAACATCAAAGACGGGCCAAATGAATTTCCCTCATTATAAAACGCTTTAGCTCTTGCTCTGCCAGTACAAAGCCCTGACTTGTATCACCAACATGCATTCTTTCCTTGGTGGTAGAACACAAAACTTCTAATGACAATCATAGCTGATGGGCATGATCCTGTCAGAGGCAGAAGCCTTTGGATATCATAACTACCGTGTTTTCCCGAAAATAAGACAGGGTCTTATATTCATTTTTGCTCCAAAAAACGCATTAGGGCTTATTTTCAGGGGATGTTTTATTTTACAGTCATGTCATCTTCTGGTTGCTGCACAATGCTGCACAGTGGTGGAGGGCGGGGTTTCACTTAACTAGGGCTTATTTTGGGGGTAGGGCTTATATTACGAGCATCCTGAAAAATCATACTAGGGCTTATTTTCAGGTTAGGTCTTATTTTCGGGGGAAACAGGGTAAAGATGGGATTTTTTTATTTCCTAGACTATAAATTCAATAGTTCCCCATTCTGGGAGCTCTACCTGAGAGACAGCTATTTTACAGAAACCTAGATGTGGTTTACCTGGGATAAATAGTCAGCTGGAAGGCTGTGGGAGGCTGAGCTAGATTAGTTTTACTTAACTTCTTTTTCCTGCCCCAATGCTAGCTGGGAAGTTTCTGTCTGAACAGGAAACTGGGTGCAGCTAGGCCTTGTTGTTTGTTGTTTAGTCTTTAAGTCGTGTCCAACTCTTCGTGACCCCATGGACCAGAGCACGCCAGGCCCTCCTGTCTTCCACTGCCTCCCAGAGTTGGGTCAAATTCATGTTGGTCGCTTCTCTGACACTGTCCAACCATCTCGTCTTCTGTCATCCCCTTCTCCTCTTGCCTTCACTCTTTCCAACATCAGGGTCTTTTCCAGGGAGTCTTCCCTTCTCATGAGATGGCCAAAGTATTGGAGCCTTAGCTTCAGAATCTGTCCTTCCAGTGAGCACTCAGGGTTGATTTCCTTCAAAATGGATAGGTTTGTTCTCCTTGCAGTCCAGGGGACTCTCAAGAGCCTCCTCCAGCACCACAATTCAAAAACATCAATTCTTTGGCGGTCAGCTTTCTTTATGGTCCAGCTCTCACTTCCATACATTGCTACTGGAAAAACCATAGCTATGAGGACCTTTGTCGGCAAGGGTGATGTCTCTGCTTTTTAAGATGCTGTCTAGGTTTGTCGCAGCTAGGCCTAGCTCAGCCTGAAAGCATTTTTGTTGAGGTCTTTCTCCCAGGTGAGCCATATTTAGGTATCTGTGTCTTAGGGAGAACTCTCAAAATGAAGACATACGGGTTTTTAAGTCCTGTCTATAATCATAAATCCAATCTGCTTAGAGTTTTCTAGGTTTTATACACTCTTTGAATTAGAGCCACAACCAAACAGGAAAATAGTGCTGATGGAATAGCATTGTATTATGTAATCCTAACAGCCACATAGTAGAAAGCATTCCAATTGCCACATTTTATACTAGCTACACTTTCTGGACAGCCCTTATAGAGCACACACAGTAGCCTCATCTGGATGAGTAAGGCGGATGTAACTGTGCTGAAGAGAAACGCTATGGTATAATGGATAGAGCATCAGACCACACTCTGGAGACCTGGATTCAAATGTTCATTACGCCATGTAAACTCACTAGCGGTATGGCTTGCACAAACCACTCCTTGCACATCTCACCTACTTAAAAACTCCTACTGCCTCATTTTATTCACATCCTTTAGGAAAGATCCAAGAATGAGATAGAGTGATAGAATGGACAAACAAAATGCTACACTACCCTTTCCAAATCAACAAGTCTACCACCTTATCTGGACTGCATCTCGGTTTGTTAACTCACATTCAGTTTATTCATGTACACAGTTTATGTCTGTAGATTCAAGACTTATACAACTTCATTAACACAACTTGCAAAAAGCAGAGTAGTAGCATCCATTTACTGCTGACAGCAACCTCCTCCCTCATGCTAGATGATCTCTTACAATCGTTTTATATAGATCTTAAATAGCATGGAGAAAGGAGAAGAATGCTGCAGAAGCCCATAAGTCAAGGGACTGAGACATAATCCTCCAGTACCACTTTCAGAGAATACCAAATCATATATGACTAAAGCCATTGAAGCCCCATATAATACAGATGTCCCTTAAAAACCTTATGTTTAATGATACTGAAAGCTGCTGAGAGATCAAGCTGAACCAATGAGAATACACTTACCCTGTCTAGTTTCCAGTGGGGTTGGCCCTACCATCACCCAGAGTAAGCTGGTTACTTCTGACGAAAGGCACTAAGAGTGGCAGATCTGCTGCACCAAACATGCCCTGGTAGGGTCCACTGCTCTGTGAAACTCTCCACAACTAGGAATTTTGTCTGGCTGTGAATGTTGTCATCCCTCCAGAAGAAAAAATGAGAGGAATATAGGCAGCAATGGTGCATCTTTGGCATCCAATCATCTGCTACAAAGAAGATGGATATGGTGGTGGAAGCAGCACTGCCTCCCATTTATCGAAGAACTCCTGTCTAAAATGAAGAGGAGGCAGTGCTGCATCACTAAAGACTAGTTCCTGCTATACAGAGCTGGATTCATTCTAGTCATCTCCCACAGGATCATTTGAAGCCCAATACAAAACTGCATGAAGAAAGAAGATCCAACTCTATGGAGTAGGAACTGGTCTTTAGCAATGGCAGGTGTACAGTTGCTATGGCTGGCTCCTCCTTTTCCTCCGCTTCTTCCTTGGGTAGGAAATGGGCTTTACCCCTTCCTCCTCCTCTTAGCCAGAGCTTCTTGGATGGATGCTGCCACCTCTTTTGCAAGGGCTGGTCAAGAACTGAGCAGGTGCCGTTGGCTCTGCTGCTACCCACATCCTAGACTCTACTTAATAGTTGGGCAGGAAGGTTGAATAAGGAAGCAGACATTGCGGCTGCTTCCTATCTCACACACACACTATGTGATAGTTGGGCACTCCACTGCTGTTTTATCCTCTGCTGAGTGAGGCATGTGTGTCTCAATGTGCGGTGGCAACACCTTGCTTCCTGAAGCTGCGTGAAAACTTTGGCTGCCCCTGTCTCCAAACAAATTTGCTTAGCAAGATGACCAAGGAAACACCAGTCCCTAATCTAGGACTTAAAAGGATCTTAAGCCTGGGTATGTGTAGCTATCATTCCACTAAACATGATGCCCTTCCCAAGACATTCTCAAATTGGTAGAATTATATATTTTTAAAGCAGAATTCTTAATACTTCTTTAACATAGCAGGGAAATGACTTTCCTCTAGAGAGGCATTTACAGTCCTCCACCTGTCTACTTGCAGTTTTGATCAATTGGAAACACAAACCTAACAAACAAAGGTTTGGCCTCAGGCCTCCAAACAGCTCATGCCTATTCTCAGCCTGAACTTAAAACTCAAAGGTTGGTAATTTTTAGATATAAAAAACAGCCCAGTATTTGAGAATATAACAGCATGAGCAAATTAATCTTAAGAAATCCAGTGTTCCATGAAATTGGACAGAAAAGTTACCGCTGCTCCAAGGTAGATTAGTTTCAAGTACTGAATCTGGGGATTTTACCAGAATTGCAGTTAGAATATTCTAATCTGAATAAATGAAAGGTATGAAGGAGCTGACTCACCAAATCTCCACTGATTCAATGGGCCTATCCAGTGTGTGGTTTACTATACAATGCAACAAGATTTTGACCATTTTGTTGGCCAAAATGTTGTTGCATAAAGTATGCTGATACTATCCCTGAGTGACTAGCTGCCAAGTGGGGTTTTTTAATGGATTATTTTACCTTACTGCATTGCATGTGTTTTAGGGTTGCTTGTGTTTTTAGTATCCATTTGATCCTTTTAGTATGGTATACTTACTGTTAGCTTAAATACTGTCCTTTAACTTTAAGCCATCTTGAAGATGGCCGGGTTAAAAATATTTTAAACAAAACAAATAAGGGAGGTGAAATCATCAGCAATGACAGAATGCTGGTATTAGTTTCTGCCTTGAGCTTACAATATTTACACAGGATTAAAGCAGGAACTCTTTAGATGCAGGCTATCTGCTGCTGTTGGTGACATCATGTCAGACTGGCATACCTCCTAAAACAGGATGTTTCTTTTTAAATAATAGTACATTGTTATTTTTCTACCTTTGTAGTAAGCCAACTAAAGTTTCCAAGATTAACAGTTTTGAAATAAATATATACACAAAGCCAGATAATGATTAGAATGAAACAGTATAAAAAACTCAGGAAAGAAAAAATATTTTAAATAACAATATTGGGTACAAAGGAGAGCAAAGCATATAGATGTGAAACATCTAAATCCTAAACAAGGAAGCTAAAGGCATATACAAATAAATAAATAAACTGAAAATATACTGAGAGAAGGAAGAGTGCAAATGAAGCCAAGTGCAGAAAGAACAGTAATATGAACAGGAAAATGCTATAGGTTCTTTCTAATAATATATCTTCGTCAAGAATATTATTCACATCCTTGGCACTATAATTATATTCACAATCCAAAATAATCAATTTAAAATATTAGAAGACTTGATATGTGAGGAAAGGAAGCTAGATTCCATATTACTACAATAAAGAAATTCTGAAGTATGTCTGCCCATTATATGTAAAGTATTTCCTGTTAGGCATGTGGTTTTATGGGTATAATATCCAGATATATCCAATGGAAAAGTGTTTAAGAGCTCTTATGGTACATTCTCAATTCCTGTTATTTTACAAAATTACCACAGGAATCAGAACACAACAGGATAACAGATCTGTTCTATACCTTTCTCATGCCTCTCATAATGTAAAAGACTTCAGGTTCCACTACAAACATTTCCACAAATTAATTTTCAAGTGTGTGGAGGAGCATCTCACCTTTGCCTTGTCCAACTGTGTCTGGGCCTGTCGTTCTGCCTCTCTCCGCACTGCCTCTCTGTCTTCCTCAAGAGATACATCTGAATCAGATGGACGGCTAGTGTAGGAGTCCGCTGAACCCTGGACAAGAGGAAGACAAAATACTATTAGAAATAAAAGAATGGGTATTGCCTTAAAAATAATAATAAAAGCTCAGAATTCTTCCATTATTTTCCTTCCATAGAGACTCTGATAGGGATCTTTGTTAATATTACTTAAAACCTGTGTGATCTATGAAGAAAAAAATAATTAGCATGTAAATTGTTTAGAGCTCCAGGCAGTTCCAAAAACCATAAACCCTTCTGTACCTCTGCACTTGCTGTTTGCTTCTTATTCTTATTGGCATATGCCTTTTGCTTTACAGAGCTAGTTTCTGTGAAATAACATCAATGGTGCAGTGCAGGGCTGAAGGGCAAGCAGCTGTTTCAAGGATAGATAAGCAAAGCCACGAACAAGGCAATTTGGGTCTTCCTAAAGACACGGTTCAGGCTAAAAATACAAAGGTGGTAAAGAACAACTTTTACTCATGGACAGTATAGCAGACCTAGCTATAAACTGTAAAATTCCGTGAAGATTATCCTTTTCAGCCAGTACTCTTTCTTCACCAGGAAAAAAAAAAAACATGGCTCAAATCTATCCCAGCCGTCAGCAATGACCACAAATCAAAAGGCAGCTGACACAATATGTCTGGAGTCAAGCGTATGTAAAACCCCTGATCACAATGCCAGAACAACTATGTAAACAACATACACTTCTGTTTCGGTTCTTTTCCAGGCTGCAATACAAAGAATAAAAGCCTGCTACTTCAAACATAATGAATGCAAGCAGTCCTTCCCCTCCCCCCCCCCCCCACCTGTGAAGCAAAATATGCCAGCAAATTGAAATGTAGAGCTTACACAAATATCAGAATTCTTCAGCCGTCCTCCTTTGGCTCTTTTCAGAAGCCTGATCCAGGTGGCCTTCATTAGCCAGACAGCTTAGTTATTGTCCGCAGCTGCAGAGCCCAGCACTGATTCTCATAAAACATGTGCACAGCAAACACCGCAGAATCACTGTTCTTTTCCTATCCATGCTCTGCTGCAAGCTCTTTCCTTCACTTTCCTCAGGTTTGCAAGTCCTCAATATCTCTGTTCTAGTGTAAGTACATTCTTAATTTTCCCATGGCTTCAAGATGCAAAGATGTTTCACTAATTCAAAAGGGGGGGGGGAATCCAGACCCAAGTATATTGTAAGAGAAGCTACACCGATGTAATCATCAGCATACTCGGAAACAGAGTCTCCTTGCTTTTGTTGTTCTTGTTTTTCAACTACCTTAACTGCTTTTTTTTTTAACTATTTAAATTCAGTGCTTATTTTTTTAAAAAAAAAAAGCCTTTACAAATGCCGTGTAAAATGTAACAGCAAGTGCAAAGTTCATTCCATCTCTTCAGATCTCGGGTATGTGGTGGGGGTGGGGCAAGAAGCTTTTCACACCACTGGGCATGCTCCATATGTACAGCCTTTTACGCAGATGCTCACATCACACTGTGTTGCTAGTCTATGTCAAATTACCATTCTACATCCCAAGGGTAAACAGCCAGAAAGCAGCAAGGTCTCTGGAAAGCTAAAATAGCTGGTATTGCTGTTTGTTTGTTTGTTTATCATACTAGTCACAAACTGTATTTCTTTCTCTGAGAATCTGGTCTGTGGTACAGCCATTGCTTATTCCTCAGTTTTAAAAATGACAGTGAATGGCACCCATACAGCAAAGATACATCCTATCTAATGTTCCTGTATTCTGTGAGAATAACTAGAAATGCTATTTTTGCAGATTCTGAAAAGACATAAATCATAATACTAAAAGACATATGTGGAATGGTAAAATGTATTTAATAGCAAGCTGTCACGTGTATTGACAAGTGGCTAAAAATACTTTAAAAAGAATGAGTATGGGAGTGGGAATTTCCCCATTATTGCTCCCACATCCTTCCTCTCACCTTTCTAAGACCACTGAACTATATTGGTTATTTGTACGTGCACATGAGAAACTGCAGAAGTTGCCATGACTCAAAAACAAACAAAAACAAACAAACAAACCACGGATCGGCACCACCATTCTTTTCCAGGGGTACCAGAGATTATTATGCACACTGGATAGACTCTTGATAAAGGCCATGAAACGAGCAAGGTGGTATGTGAAAAATAAGAAGTGCAAAGCTTGTTGAGACTGCCAATGTTTCAAACATGACCAGGAACTAAATATGGACTTTTGAGATACTACACATCATAGATGTTTCATTGCTAACTCTGGATTCCTAATGTGTAATATATGTATTGGTTGATGTGTAAACTGTACTTGATAGTAGTTCTATTTACTATATACTGTGAGGTGGTAAAGTTATAAACAATGACATTCTTCTTGTTAGACACATTTAATACATTTATTATATTGTATATTATGTTATTGTATATACTCTGAAGAGTTTATTTCAGTAGCAGTAGTTTCATTTATTACTCCCTAATTGTCAAAATGTACGTAACCAGGCATGTGTGAGCATCTCTCATGGTCCATTCCATGACAACATCAAGAGCAGTTGCAGAAACAGGCTCTTTTATTGAGCAACAAACCTTTTAAGGGGCCAACAGGGTCATTAACTTAAAACACCTACTTCTGGGCACCAGGGAATTAACTTTACTCCCTCAGTCCTGGGGGACCTCCCTCTATATGGTCTTTACTGGGAGGGGCAGAGCTCCACCTCCTCTACAAGGTCGAGGACCCCTTGCAGGTGGGCCAAGCATAGGGTCCCGCAGCAGGGGTGCTGGATACACATTGCGAAGTGTCCCTGGAGTTGAACAGTAAAGGTTTCCTCCCCTGCTTCCCCTCTCGGCTAGCAGCCCGTATGTATGAACTCCACATGGACTTCACTATTGGCTCCCATATAGTAGGGAGAAGTGGGATGCTGCCCTTCACGGGTCTCAGATGGAAGCTGGCTGCAGGGCTTCTCCATTGGTGCTATTTGCCCTTGGTGTGTTTTCTGCTGGCAGCAAACCTGCTGTTGGTTCTCAAGCCTCTGAAACTCTCAGCACCTTGCCTGGTCCTGACAGACATGGGCAGCTTCTTTCAGTGGCACTAGCAGCTCCACACAATAGTCAATTTCGGGATCACGTTTGGATATTGTCTCCTAGCTGGCCTTCAACTGCCCAACAGTCCTCCTGTCCTCCTCCTCCTTAAGTCAGAGTCCTGCCATGGCCACACCCTGTGGCCTCAAGGGTGTTGTCTGTTTCCCCTTTGCCTACAACCAAGTCCACAGATGAGCTGCAAGTAGGGAATCCAGCCAACTTTCTCTGAGAGCTGGAGAGCCCAGTCTCATGGCGAGGGTGGACTCTGGTGCAACCAATATGTTACTGGTATCTTGTCAGTAAGCTCCAGCAAATTCTGCATTTTCTCTTACATGGACATAAATAACCAACAGAATTCTGATCACTGTTCTGAGAGAGAAAATACAGCAAGTTCTAGCATCATTTTTCAGACTTAATTATAGACCTTGTTATCCAACACTAACCAAGAAACAGATCAGTTCCAGCACCAACCTCTAGTATTGATTTCAAGCTTTTGGAGATCATTGGCAAAATCATCCCTTTACTCCAGAAGACACAGGAGATGTGAACTGAGCATCTCCTTTGTGAAAAGCTGGGATATAAATCCTCACTTGTTTTATCCTCACTCACAAGGCCAAGGAACCACAGAATCCTCCTTCAAATTCTTTGAAAGTAAAAAGTATTTTGTGGTGGTTTCAGCAAATGATGGGAATAAAAACTATGTTTTTGTGCAAATATTTATTTATTTATTGGATTTCTATCCCGCCCATCTAGACCAAAGGTCTACTCTGGGCGGTTAAAGCCAATTTGCATAAATAAATTTTAATGCAAATAGTGCAAAATGACTCTGGCTGCTTTGTTGCATCAACTTTTAAGGATCACAAACAGTAGATGGTGGTTTTGATTTTGGTTTTTGGAAAAAAGAAAAGTTACTTACCTGTAACCATGGTTCTTCAAGTGGACCTCTGTGAATTCACACAATAGGGTTTAGACAGCGCCTGCGCTGGTCTTCTCGGAATCTTCTAGAGCTTTTGTAAAAAGTAACAAGTTTAGAGTTGCCCCTATCGCGCATGCTCCACCCCCTCAGCCTTCAGTTCCATTTATCCGCCACAAAGCCCGAACTTATCGGAGACATAATCAGTGACGGATAGTGGGGAGGCTGGGCGGGATGTGTGAATTCACAGAGGTCCACTTGAAGAACCATGGTTACAGGTAAGTAACCTTTCTTTCTTCTTCGTGGCCTCTGTGAATGCACACAATAGGGTGACTAGCAAGCTCACTTACCGGAAGGAGGGCCGTCACTGCAGAACAGACGTCAAAACTGCCCTGCCAAAACTTGTCTCCTTTCTGGCTCGAAGGTCCAACCTGTAGTGTGTCACAAAAGTGGACGCAGTAGACCAGGTGGCAGCTCTACATATTTCTGGGACATCAACACCACGCAGCAACGCTGTAGACGTCGCAACCGCTCGGGTGGAATGTCCTTTCAAACCTTCTGGGGCAGTCTTGCCTAGAAGTTCGTAAGCCAGAGCAATTGTGGAGACAAGCCATCTAGATAGAGTGGAAGATGAGGCAGGTAAGCCCTTGTGTGATCCCTGGAAGCAGAGAAAAAGCCTTGGTGCAGCTCGGAAGTCTTTAGTCCTTGAGGTGTAATAAACCAAGGCTCTCTTAACGTCCAGAGAATGGAGCATGCGCTCGATATCAGAAGTAGGTTGAGGAAACAAAGTTGGTAACGATAACGGCTGGTTAAGGTGAAAATCCGAAACAACCTTCGGTAGAAAAGACACATCTGGATATAACATAACTTTGTCCTTAAAGAATTGCAAATAAGGATCATCTGACCTGAGAGCTGCCAACTCACTAGCTCTTCTAGCAGACGTAACAGCAACTAGAAACAGAGTTTTGAACGATAGTAAACGTATATCACAAGAAGCCAGGGGCTCAAAGGGGTGACGCATGAGTGCACGTAAAACAAGTGTGAGAGACCACTGGGGTACTGGAGGTCTAACAGGAGGTCGAATGTTAGACAGTCCTTTTAAAAATGATTTAAGTGTTGGATGAGAAAAAAGGCGTGCTGACTCAGAGTTCCGAGGTTGGAAGGAGACTATTGCTGAGATGTAAACTTTAAGAGTGGATAAAGTCAAACCTGAATCAAACAAGTAACGTAAGTAGGTGAGCAGAGTTTGGAGGGAGACGGGGGAGGATTGTAACTGCTTTGATTGAGTAAACTTAACAAAATTATTCCATTTGTATTTATAAAGAAGGGTCGTAGACGGTTTTCTAGCCTTGTCTAGAACCTCTAGGATTGATGGCATATCCTCCACGCCGTCAAACTCAGTGACTGCAGGTCCGGATGAAGGATCTTGCCCGAGTCCTGGGTAAGAAGGTGTGGAATCTGCGGCAGTCGGAACACGTCCACAGCCATCTCCTTGAGGGCGGAAAACCAAGGTTGTCGAGGCCACGATGGTGCAATGAGGATGGCGTCCACCATTAGCTGTCGGGCTCTGACCAAAGTCCTTTGTATGAGTGGGATTGGTGGGAAGAGATATAGGAGATGCGTCTCCCAAGGGATCATGAATGCATCGCCTAGCGAATCCACACCTCTGCCTGCACGAGATGCATATTTCGCGCATTTCTTGTTGATGCTCGACGCAAACATGTCTATTGATGGGTGACCCCACCGGTAGCAGAGCATCAGGAAGGTGTTCTCGTCCAGTTCCCATTCGTGGGACTGACCCGTCAGCCGGCTCAGGTTGTCTGCAAGTTGGTTGTCGCTCGTTGATATATGAAGAGCTACCGGGAACACATGGTGGAGGTAGCACCATTCCCATAGATGTATGGAGAGATACAGGAGAGACATTGATCTCATCCCTCCCTGCTTGTTGATGTAGAACATGGTCGTGGTGTTGTCGGTGATTACTTGAACACCACGACCCTGTATCAACGGGAGGAATGCTCTGAAGGCTTTTATGACAGCAAGCATTTCCAGATGATTGATATGAATGCACCTGTCTTGATGAGACCATAGGGCTTGGATCTTGTGCGGTCCACAGTGTGCCCCCCATCCCGTGGTGCTGGCATCTATTGTCACTTGAACAGATAGTTGCAGTGGCCGAAAGGGACGGCCGATCAACAGATGTGGAATGAAAGTCCACCATCGTAATTGTTTCGCCAGTTCTGGAGTGACCCGCAGACGTTTTTGTGGACTGTCCTGAAGGGGGTCGAAGAGAGCCAGAAACCATGACTGAAGTGATCGCATCTTCAGGCATGCATGTGGCAGCGCTGATGTTGTGGAGGCCATGAGGCCGAGTAGATGTTGCGCATGATGAGCTGAGACATCTGAGCGGGGATGAAATTTCCGGACAGCCTTCAGCAGCTTCAGAATCCGGTCTGGTGGAAGAAATATGCGAGCTTTGACCGAGTCTAACCGTGCTCCTATATAGTCGATGACTCGAGATGGCACCAGGGTTGACTTTTTGAGATTCACCATCAAGCCTAGGCTTTGTAGAGTGTCCAGAACAAATTTTGTGTCTTGCACGGCCTTCCGTCTGGATGGGGAAACAACCAGCCAGTCGTCTATGTAGGGAAAGACTTGTACACCGTGGAGACGGAGAAAGGCTGCTACGGGGGCCATGCATTTTGTGAACGTGCGTGGAGCTGTGGATAGTCCGAAAGGGAGGGCGCAGAATTGGTAAATCATGTTCTGAAAAATGAACCTGAGATACTTTTTGTGATTTTGATGGATTGATATGTGGAAGTATGCGTCCTTTAGGTCTATAACTATAAACCAGTCGTTGTGTTTCAGCAGGTGGACAATGGTCTCCAGAGTGACCATCCGAAATCTTCGTGGATGCAGGTAAGTGTTCAAGTTTCTTAAGTCCAGAATGGGCCTGATTCCGCCGTCCTTTTTTGGAACGGCGAAATAGCGTGAATAAAAACCGTTGGCCACGTCCCGATGTGGTACACGTTGAATAGCTTGTTTTTGAAGAAGGGTGAGAATCTCTTCTTCTAGGGCAGCATCGAAGGATGTGAAGTGGATTTGTCCTAGAGGAGGAGGTTCTAAGAATTCTAAACGGTAACCGAATTGGATGATACTTAGAACCCAAGAATCTTTTGTAATAAGGGACCAATTTTGATAGAATGGAGCCAAACGAATATCTTGTGGAGGCATGGAAGATGGGATGTGAAAGTCAAAGGTACTGCTTTGTTTTCTTGGCAGGCGGACGATAAGGTTGTTGTTTCTGGAAAGATGCTTGAGGCCTATAGGATGGTGCAGAAGAGGAAGTTTGAGAATATCTACCCTGGGTCTGTTTGAAGGGTCGATAAGACTGTGAAGATTGTTGCTGATATTGCTGTTGTGGATATCGCTTACGCCATTGATTTCTTTGGAAAGTAGGTTGTTGGTGAATAGTGTAGGATTTAGCCGTCTTTTTTATCTTATGCAGGTTTTCCAGAGAATCATCAGTCTTCTCATTGAAAAGACCCTTGGCATCAAAGGGTAAGTCCTCAATTCGCGTTTTGACATCCTCAATGATGCCTGAGGATCGGAGCCAAGCATGACGCCTCAAGGCGATGGCCGATGTTAACGTTTTGGATGCGACGTCTGCTGAATGTCGTGAAGCTAGTCGCTGGTGTTTTGCCACCGTAAGGGCCTCCGCGTAGGTGTTCAGAAGGCCTTGACGGGTATCATCTGGGGCTGCTTCCAAGGTTGGGAGGATTCGAGACCAAAGCTGTCTCTGATAAGCCCCCATGGCAGTTTGGTAATTTGCCACTCGCAACAGAAACGTGGTGAATGAGTATATTTTCCTACCCAAGACATCTAGCTTTCTCCCTTCTCTATTTGTGGGTGTGACATATGCCTTACCGGAAGTTCTAGAGGAATTTGACTGAACAATGATGGAATTAGGCACAGGGTGTTTAATGAGGAAGCTCGTGTCATCGCCATGTGTGCGATAAAGATTTTCCGTTCTACATGCAACCGGTTGGGAAGTAGAGGGTTGGTTCCATGATTCCTTGATAAGTGACATGAGAGCTGGGATGTAAGCTAGGCTTAGAGGTGGAGACCTCTCTTGATCAATGTCACCAAAAATCAGATCTTCTTTGGGAGGAGGAGGCTGTTCTGTTTGAAGTTTGAGAGTCTTAGCCATCCTTGAAACCATCTGGACATACGAAGAGAAATTTTCCGAAGGAGAAGATGGATGTGGATCGCCAGCATCTGAATCGAATGATTCCCCTTCCACAGGTGTTTCGGCTGGAGCAGGAGAGAGGGATTCGTCCTCATGGCAAGAAGACAGAGAAGAGAAGATCTTGTGCTCAGAAGGGGATGGTAAGTGGACCTCTTTCCTGGGCTTTTGCTTGGCTTGGCCAGATGTTTTAGCCTGTTTACGACCCGACGTCAAAGGGTCGACACGTTTGGAGGTAGCCTTAGTGCTTGCCCTTGGTTGAACGTGGACTTCGACGTCGTGTCGGTGTCGACGTCGAGGAGGAGATGAAGAGGACGATGACGACGTCGAGGCGTAGACGTAGCGAACCTTCTTACGTCTATGGTAGTCCTCCGACGTCGAGGACGAGTCAGTGTCGGAGTCGTCCCGTCGACGTCGATGGTGAGATCTCTTTCGATCGAGCTGGACATAGATCGGGTCGTCCCGTTTACTCTTCTTTCGGTGTCGAGACTACCTGGGTATCACGACCACCTCTCTCCTCGGGGATCGACGTCGATCCGGAGAAATATGCTTTCTCTTGGCCGTCCTCTTTCGAGGTGGAGAGTCTTGTCTCGATGAGGCTGACGGCGAGAGAGGTATCAGTGATGCCCGCCCGGCAAAAACAGGGCTATAATGGGCAGAGGTTTGGCTAGATAGGGCCGCCCCTTCTAGCTGACCAGGGCTCGGTGAGCGGTCGAGCCGGACCGGTGAAGCTTCCATACGACGTGGAGGCAAGGAAGCCGCCGCTTCCGAAAGAGACTCCCGATCCCGAGAGGAATCTTCTAGGATCGGCGAAGGCAACGACGCCGAGACAGGTGGAATACGGTGTTCTTTGGACTTTTTCTTCTTGTCTGTCGACGCCGTCTTTTTTTGTTTCGTCGTCTCTTTCGACGATGCGGACGATGAAGCCTTTTTAGAAGTCGATGTCGAGGACTTCTTAGATGACTTGTCGGCCGGTCTAGACGCCGACAAAGAGGGAGAAGCGACATGTACCTCAGAACGAGGTGTAGCGGAGGGGTTGGAAGCAGTCTCCATTTCTGAAGGCTTCGACGCCGAAAGGGTCTTATCCCAGAGAAAAATCTTTAGACGCTGCTGACGAGCTTTTAGCGCCGCTTTAGTAAATTTTTTGCAATGTCTGCAGGATTGCGGTTGGTGAATATCCCCTAAGCAAAAAAGGCAGCGGTCGTGACCATCCGAGAATGGTAGTTTACGGGAGCACGACACGCACCTGCTAAAAGGGCCTGAGGGGGACATAAAGTATAAGGGGAAAAGGGGATAAAAAAGACTCACGGCAGACTTCAAGAAACGAAGAGGTTTCCGATCAGATAAGCAAAGTCCTGAACGACCGGAAAATGGCCTTGCCGCAGCAAAGCCAAGCGCAGCTTACGAAAAGCGCGGGAATTCAAATTGTCCAGAAAGAGTTGTCAAGCAGACCGGAGTCGGGGGCAACAGAGAGTATACAAAATCCAAAGTCCAAGATCCGTGTCCAAAGCCGAAAACGATTCAAAAGGAGTAGTATCTTGAAAGCTCTATACCGAGAAGTTCCTATCGCCAAGGCGGTAAAATGGAACTGAAGGCTGAGGGGGTGGAGCATGCGCGATAGGGGCAACTCTAAACTTGTTACTTTTTACAAAAGCTCTAGAAGATTCCGAGAAGACCAGCGCAGGCGCTGTCTAAACCCTATTGTGTGCATTCACAGAGGCCACAAAGAAGAACAGCCAGTTCTGTTTGCTGACTCTGCACTTTGCTTCTCAAATGGAAAGCACAACGACAGTTTGCACATATTATAGAGACACTAACAAGAAAATATAGCACTTCTCATCTCAGTCTCATTTACTAGAAAGGAAGCTCACAAGACTTAAAATTTTCTTGTCAAAGTGTCTCATTAAGCTGAGACAGCTGTGAGCGAATAATTTAGTTAGTATTCTTTACATTCCTAATCCATAAATACCACAATAGCTGTTGCTACCTAGACACCAGCCAACATAGAGGAATACTGCCACTTACATAGAAGGGATAAAAACTCTAAAATTAACCTGCTGTTACTGAGAAGTGATCACTTTGTGCTATTATGGAGCCCGTGACAATCAAAAATAGCACTCCTTATCTCATTCCTTCCTGGAAGAGAGGGCTCTTGCATGGTTTGTAAATTCCTTGGTGATATGTCTCATGGAATTGAAACATCCCAAACCAACAAGAACTAGGAATTTAGTAAGTATTCTTTACAACACTTACGAAAAGTGAAATTGGTGGTCCGGGCCCTTTGTTGGTGATAGATCTTACAACCAGGATGGGTCATCAAATTGATTTAAATCATTACTCAGAAATACCCAATTACCTTATATGTGCTCCACCTCAAAGTATACTTTTGTTTCCTGTAACCTTAACACATGTTTTTCACAACTCTGAGATGTATGTTTTAATTTTAGAATGCTCATAGTTTGCATTTTTTAAAAAGATTGCATTATTTTGAAAATAATCAGATCAGTACTATAGTTGCATCAGAAAATATATTGTTATTTTGGTTACCAATAATTTCAATCAAAGTTGGAAAGCAAGCTGACCACATCTGTTATTTCTCACTTCCATAGACTTTGGCTGCCTAGTGCATTATCTCTTAAGATATAAACCCAATTTGAGAACTGCAATTTTTTCTCATTGTATTTTCCAGACTAAGTACTAGGCTAGAAATTAGCCCAAACAATCTATACAAAAGCCTATGGAACCCCATAAAATTGAACTGTCAAACCAAAAAGTGTTCAGCTATATATACATATAGGGGTGGGTGTGTGTGTAGATAGACAGATCTATATATGTATATCTGTATATCTATATATAATTATATGAATAATGTGTTTCATAACATAGAATTAGAAATTATAATCCCTATTTCATAATGAGATCTTAGCACTGTAACACATTTGAATTGAAACTATAATAATGTATGGCTTCTTTGAATATTAAGAATTTCAACAATAAACATTTTGAAAAATCCTCTAATACTTTTAAAAGCTGGTTTAAATTTTAAAAATTCAAGTATAAAAAATCATTTGATTTTCTATTTACTCTGTTTAGTATGTATCAGGGATGTTGGCAAGTCTTTGGGTCTGAGTCCCAAGTCCAATTCTCTATTAAAAAACAAGCTTTTTTCCCCCAGGGAAAAAAAGGAAGGGTGGGTGGGTTCCAAGTTGTGAGTCAAGTCGACGTCAGGGGAGGTCTTTCTCTGGGTTCCACCCCCTTACAGGTGCATTTGATGGGGACACAAGAGAGGGCCTTCTCTGTCACTGCTCCAAGACTTTGGAATTCCCTCCCACAAGAGGCTAGTCTGGCCCCATCTTTGTTGTCCTTTTGCAAGCAGGTGAAGATCTGTCTCTTCAGGTAAGCTTTCCTTCAATGATTGGCTGCCTGCATGTGCTCTTTTCAACATCAAAAAAACTAAGATCTTGGCCACTGGCCCCATCACCTCCTGGCAAACAGAAGGGGAAGATATGGAGGCAGTGACATATTTTACTTTCCTGGGCTCCATGATCACTGCAGATGGTGACAGCAGTCACGAAATTAAAAGACGTCTGCTTCTTGGGAGGAAAGCGATGACAAACCTAGACAGCATCTTAAAAAGCAGAGACATCACCTTGCCGACAAAGGTCCGCATAGTCAAAGCTATGGTTTTTCCAGTAGTGATGTATGGAAGCGAGAGCTGGACCATAAAGAAAGCTGACCGCCGAAGAATTGATGCTTTTGAATTGTGGTGCTGGAGGAGGCTCTTGAGAGTCCCCTGGACTGCAAGGAGAACAAACCTATCCATTCTAAAGGAAAACAACCCTGAGTGCTCACTGGAAGGACAGATCTTGAAGCTGAGGCTCCAATACTTTGGCCATCTCATGAGAAGGGAAGACTCCCTGGAAAAGACCCTGATGTTGGGGAAGTGTGAAGGCAAGAGGAGAAGGGGACGACAGAGGACGAGATGGTTGGACAGTGTCACCGAAGCTACCAACGTGAATTTGACCCAACTCCGGGAGGCAGTGGAAGACAGGAGGGCCTGGCGTGCTCTGGTCCATGGGGTCATAAAGAGTCGGACACGACTAAACAACAACATGTCCTCTTTTTAGATGGATTGTTATGCATCATTGCTTTGCCTGTGTTTTTACTATTGCTTGGGTTTCCCATTTTTAAGAGAGGTATTTGTTCCTTTTTAATATTTCTATACTTTTTAATTTTAAATATTGCCTTTAATGATGTATGCCACTTTTGTATACTCATTGTTTAGTTCTCAAATATTGTCTTCTAATGTTGTAAGCCATCTTTCCTTTTCTAAGGAGAAAGGCAGGATAAAAATATTTTAAATAAATAAGTAAATAAATAACCCAAATGGAGTCTGAGTTGAGTCACCGCTGTGACTTAAGTCCAACTTGACAGCAAGTCCCACGACTCGAGTCCTCAACCCTGGTATATAAACATAGACTACTCAGGATTGGTAAATGAGTGATAGAATGTTGAATGTTGATTAAGTGATGCTTCTGGAATATGATGTGGGTGGCAGTTTAGAGAAGAAATTCTGTTTTGCATAGTTAGAGTTGGTTACATTGTCTGTCTTGAGTTAGAAGGAAAAAGAAGTTGAGGAAGCCATTAATTTTAAAGTTTGAATTTCCTAAATGCTTTGTCTTTCAGTGCTCCTTTTTTCACTCCAGACCTTTTGCTACACTAGTGTAATCATGGACATTTCCCCCATACTAACAGTTCTTTATGGCTTGGTGGAGTTTCACCTAGACTGGTGTACAAGCTTGGAACATCAAATCCGCCACAGGCTTCATCTCTAGATTTCTGTCATATACTGAACATTTTCTGGAGTCACAGCTGTCATGGAATATTTTCAGGGCCCCTGCTGGGCTTCTGTTTGCTGGATCTGCATGTTAAACTTTTCTAAGCCAATGGCTGCAAACAACAGTGTACAAACACAGGGGGGGAAAAACCTCTTAGGGCCTTTACGAATTTCTCAGTCAGAGGATTCTATAAATTATGTTTCCAATGTCCCAATAATTACACTAGTCACTACTACAATATTACCTCCTTTTCCTCTTGAAACAGTTGATTAAAACATTTTTATGTTTATATGTTGAAATTCACTTTGAACGGATCAAAAACATGCCATGATCCCTATTTAATGGTTACTATGCAAACAAAAACATTTTTCTCTTCAAATAAAGAACTTGGAAATCTTGTGGGAAATAATCTAATGACATGTACATTAAGTTTTCTTATTTGGAGTTGAAAAATGAACATTTTGACCCTAAATTACTTACTATGGATGGGGAAAGGTCAGCTACAGCGGGGTCTTTAGTTCTAGGGCTTGAAGGTATGATCCCATGATTTATTTAGGTCAACAGGACCTCCACCTAAATTCATCAGTTCAATCTTTCAAACAGAAAGGCCTCAAGACATCACCCCATAGGCTGAAACAACAACAAAATCCCGAAGTGCCATGCTGCATCAGGACAGACAAGACAGAGTTTGACACACACAGCTCACACACACACACCCTTCATTTTCATGGATAAAGAACTCAGGCAGATTTAGCTGGTCTCTTTCCACCCCAAGTAGAATTTATGCTTCTCTCATCATAAGAGGGAAAAGGAAGCCAGGTAAACTCGAGATGTACTAGAGAAGTGTCTCTAGTGCAGGAAGCCACCAAACCAATTCTTCTTTCAGTTCAGATATTTGAGCACCTATTTCACAAAGGCACCTGTGGATGCAGTGAAAGAACTGTTGATAGAATACATAATGATTGTGCAGATGGAGGACCATATGGCCATCTTGTAGATGTCCCCTTGGGGAGCCTTTCCCAGAATGCAAAAGAAGTAGCCATGCTCCTAATGTAGTGTGCTACAATGTCCTCTAGAACTGGTAAACTGAGAAGGCTAGGGTAATGCACTTCAGCAGCCACCTGCTACCTTACTATGCAAGAAGTGGGCCTGTATGAAACAAAAAAGGGCAGTGTGCTTCTTGAGCTGCCTAGTCCTCTGCAGACAGAACTTGACTGCATGGTGGACATCAAGGCTGTATCACTTCTTTTTCTGTGGAGTGGATGGGTCCAGGTCAGAGGAGGAAATTATTCCTGCATGTTGTCAAAGGCAGAGGTGATCTTGAAATGAGTCCTTGTGAAAGATGCATAGCTTCTCTTCTGCTGACAGGGGCATCAAGTTCCCACACTCTCCTGACCAAGGAGAAGATCACAAGGCAGATAGTTTTATCAGAAATCTGATTGTCCCTTGGACTCAGTTCAACGTCCACATCAGAAATTTGTGGACCAGGGAAGAACTCGGGCTGCCAAACTGAGAAACCATCTATTATAAAAGTAGGACCCTATGGGTCCGGAACCAGATCTCAGAACATGGAATCATATATCAGAATAGTGAAGTTGGAAGGGGCCTATAAGGCCATCAAATCTAACCCCCTGATCGATGAAGGAATACAAAACAAATGATATCTGCCAGGTGGTTGTCTAAATTTCTCTTGAATGCCTCCATTGTTGGAGCACTCACCACCTCTCGAGGTAACTGGTTCCACTGTCTTACTGCTCTAACAGGAAGTTTTTCCTGATATTCAGTCGAAATCTGGCTTCCTGTAACTTGAGCCCATTGTTGCGTGTCCTGCACTCATGGATGATTAAGAACAGGTCCTGCCCTGCCTCTGTATGACAGCCTTTCAAGTATCCTTCTGTCTTCTTTTCTCAAGGCTAAACATTCCCAATTCTTTCAACTTTTCCTCTTAGGGCTTCATTTCCAGCCCCCTGATTATTCTTGTTGCTCTCCTCTGAACTTGCTCCAATTTGTCACCATCCTCCTTAACGTGTGGTGTCCAGAACTGGACACAATACTCAAGGTGAAGCCTAACCAGTGCTGAATAGAGAGGAACTAGCAACTCACGGGATTTGGAAACTATACTTCTATTAATGCAGTCTAAAATAGCATTTGCCTTTTTTGTAGCCACGTCACACTGTTGGCTCATATTCAGCTTGCGATCTATGACAATTCCAAGATCCTTCTTGCTCGTAGTATTGCTGAGCCAGCTATTCTCCATCTTGTAACTGTTTGTTTGGTTTCTTTTTCTGAGGTGCAGTATTTTGCACTTACCCCTGTTGAATTTCATTCTGTTGCTTTTGGCCCAGTGCTCCATTCTATCGAGATCATTTTGAATTTTGTTTCTGTCTTCTAGGGTATTAGCTATTCCACCCAATTTTGTGTCATCTGCAAATCTGACAAGCATTGTCTGCACTCCTCCATCCAAGTCATTAATAAAAATGTTGAAGAGCACTGGACCCAGGACTGAGCCTTTGGGTACCCCACTTGTTACCTCCTCCCAGTTAGAGAAGGAACCATTATCCACCTGACACTTGATCTATCCAGTCCACACCTAGTTAGCATGCTAATCAGGATATCACGGGGCACTTTGTCAAAAGTTTTGATGAAGTCAAGATATACTATGTCTACAGCATTCCCTCTGCAATCCTGTCCCTTCCACTTGCACTTCACATTTGTCTAGAGGTTCATAGTCTGTCCTATGGGAAAAGACTGAGCTAAAATATGATCTGAGCACCTCTGCCTTTTCTGTGTCATCTGTTATCATTTTTCCATTTCCATTGAGCAGCTGTGCCACTATTTCTTTTCTTTGTCTTTTGCGTCACACATACCGGAAGAATTTTTTTATTGCTTTTAGTATCTTTAGCTAATTTCAGCTCATTCTCAGCTTTTCCTCTCCTAATGCCATCTTCTGCATTTCCTTGCTACTTGTCTGTTCTCTTCTTTGGTGACCTGGCCTTCTTTCCTCATCCTATACATGTCTTCTTTTTGTTTTCAGGTCCTCCCTGAGCTTTTTGTGAAGCCACGTTTGCCTTTTTTTTCTGCCTCCCACCTTTTTTTCTTGTTGGAATTGTTTGTAGTTGTGCTTTTAGAATTTCTTTTTTTAGAAACTCCCCACCCTTCTTGGACTCCTTTTCTTATTAGGATCTCTTGCCATGGGACCTCACTCATTCTTATTCTGAGATTATTAAAATTGGCTTTTTAAAAATCCAGCATATGTGTGTGGCTACACTCTACTTTGGTTTCTTTTGAAATCCAGAATTCTAGTAGAACATGGTCACTCTTGCCCAGAGTTCCCCTTACTGCCACTTCCTCCATCAAGTCATCTCTATTGGTTAGAATGAAGTCAAGGATAGCTAGTCCTCTAGTTTCTTTCTCCACTTTTTGTAGGAGAAAATTATCAGCCACACAAGCCAGGAATTTCTGGGAAGGACCATAATTTGCAGAATTTGCCTCCCAACATATATCCGGATAACTGAAATCTCCCATTACTACTACATTGTGTCTCTTTGAAATCCTTGTGATTTGTTTTCATTTGGAAGCCAGTACTGCCACTTGTCTCTTTAAGTTGCTGGGTTTCAGGCCCCCTCTCAGTCCTTGCTATATAAATTCTGGGGTCTCGCTCATTCCTACCTTGATGAATCCTTCCACTGAGCATGAATTATGATCATATTCTTCTCCATCAATGAGCTGGACTTCACCCTACCTCACTTATTCATATAAGTCTTTGTTACAGTATTGTTGTTGTTTTGAATTAAGGCATGCTTGTTCTGTAGCTGTGAATTGAAGGGGAACAAGGTAAGCCAGATGCTTGAGAAGTTTTATACTTTTGTACTCCTCCTCTAAGGATCACAGCCTTGGGTGTGGTGCCCCTGACATAGATCTCCCTAACTCTTTGGGGATGTAATTTTAGATCATCACTTTCTGTACTAGAGTGCTCTTTTTCATATATCCCAGGCAAGCCAGTGTAGGATTTCCTTCAGGAGTGGCACCCTTGAACTGTGGTTATCTAAGGCATCTTGCTGGAAGCAAAGATCAGCAGAGACATGAATTCCCAGTGTAAGATTAGCTTCCCGAGCAGCCAGGCTAGGTACAGTAAGGAGGTGCACAGAGCAGACAGTTTGGACCAGGCAAATTGGGGACTCTTGATACTCCTATGACCAACAGGTTCTCTTCATTGCTGAGTGCAAGATTATTCCTAGATATAGAAGGACTCATGACCAAGTCAGAATGTTATTCTTTTAATTAATCATGAACCTGTGAGAGCACAAATGGCTATTGTCTCTAATGTAGCTTGATGGCACCTGTACTCAAACAGCTCTTATATCAATAAATCATCTAGGTGTGGGTGAGTCAAGATCTTGCAAGACCAGAGAAGGCCTAATGGGGCCAGCAGTATTAAATTCTTGGAGGCATGGCTAGCCCCAAAGGTTAGGTCCCAGAAATGGAACTGTTCCTTTACATAATTGAAGTGGATGAACTTACAGTGGGCTGATGACATTTGAAAAACCATTCCTTGGATAAGCACCAGAACTGAATGGCCTCCAGGACCCAGAAGTCTATGTAGGCTTGCACTTAGGCATTGGAATAAGCATGTAGGAAATCAATTTATCAATTATCAAAATAAGCATGTAGGAAATCAATTTATCATTATCAATTTAAAGAAGACTGGAAGCTTCTTCAACTGCTGCTGTTCTTTGGAATGGCTACTGGGCTTATCTTTCTTTCAGTACTAGTTGAATTTTCTCGTCTTGAATTCATAACCTGAAGATGTATAGAACTCTGGATGGTTGTCAGAAATGGAAGAAATCAGAAATTGATAGCTGCTGTCTGAATGGGTACTTCACATCCTTTGGGGTGGGGTCAGCACCTTCCATGTATCCCTAGGTTTACTAGAATCTCAGATGGAAGATAATGCTGACCAGACTGGTGTTGATCCTGGTGTCCAAGCCCCAGCTGCACATCCACTGAATTTTCTTAGCCACCATGCAAGTCATGATAGTTCCAGTGCAGAACTGGAAGGTATCGAGGGAGGAGGCTATCATGAAGGCTGATGCTGTGGACTGGTTTGGACATCACCATATCTCGCCACCACTTTTCTAGGATGTTGTGAATAGGCAACAACATATATTTCATCATGATGATGCTGACTGTGGTCATTCTCTGCACATTTCTTTTTTTTTCTTTGACGACTTTGATGGAGCAGCCGGAGACTTTGGTGCCAAGGACTTCAGAGCCAATTATTTTGATTTCATAGGCTTCACACTCGAAGGCTTGGAAATGGACAAGGAGGGAGTTGGTTGAGGGGTTGGAGCCTGTTGTGCATCTCGAGATGAATCCATCTCAGGAGCCTGGAGGGAAGCTTCCCAAAGATGAACTTTCAAACAGTCAAGTTGGTGTTGAAGGGCGGTTTTGGTAAACCCTCAACGATGCTGGCAAGACTGCAGCTTGTGCCTTTCCCCCCAAGACAAAAAAGGCAGTGGGAATGCCCGTTCTTAAGGGAGCAGCTTACTGCTGAAGTGCTGGCACTTTTTGAAGGGGCCTCTTGAGGCCATAAAGCGGCAGTTTGGGGGGATCCCACAAGTGGAGGGGGTTTAAAAGGAAAGAAGGAGGCTGCTGAATAACAGTCCAGTTTGTTTTACAGGTAAAAGAAAACTCACAAGGAAGTAAGTAGAATTGAGAACGGAGAAAAAAACACCCTCGAGTGGTTGCACTAGAAAGCTCCTGGATGCGTCAGAGGTGCGAACAGGCAATGTGGGAGGGTGGGACCTTTAATGATCTCCTTATTTTTCAGCTCTAGAAGGTTCCTAAGATCGTGCATGCGAAGAAGACTAACCCATAGTGTGCATTCATGGAGACCATGATGAAGAATGTAGAATTTTTGCAGTTATCTACAGTATATAAGGAATTGGGCTTGTTGGGCTTCAACCATTTCTATTCCGGAAGTTCCTTAATCAAAGCTGAAGCCCATGAGTTGGTGGACTATGCACTTGGACATGTCTTCTGGTAACAGCTGGAGCTTTCTAGCCTCCATGGCAACTACAAAGCATTAGGGGACTGGTAGGTTTTTGAGAGGCACTGTCTCCAGGTCTTAATGAACAGAGACACTCTGATCCCCAATGCTTTGCATTTCCCATGCAGCTTAGAAAGCTTTACCATGTCGTTCTTCATGCTTTGATGGCCATCTCTTGACAAAGTAAAGATCCTGAAACTTGGCATTTTTGGCTAAAGCTACCAGAATTCTAACTGGGGCATTTCCTGCTGAATTCTGTTAGCTGTAGTGGAAAAAATCCAAAAACCCCATGACTAGTCATTAGGATTCTGTCACACTCCACAGCAACAGTCTAGGTACAACAAATATTTCCTATGCATTTACTATGATAACAACAAATCACAATATCAATGTAGTAAAGTGTCAGGCTATGAAAACAGTGTGCATATTCCATTAATTAGACCAGCAATACGGACAAACTCTCAAAAGTGAATCTATTTTTTTAACAAAAACCAGAACTGAACTTTAGGGATCCACAGAAAAATGTAAAAGCTAGGCTATATGTGCAGTGTTAGCAGAGAAATAAGATTAGTGCAATTAGTAAAGAACGGATGATAGAATGCACATTTTCACATTTATTTACCATTTATTAATTTCCATTAGGCTTTACTAAGAGCTCTCACTATTATAATACAACAAACAAGAGATTTTGCCTTCTTATTCATTGAAGAGGGTGACACAAAGAAAAGAAGGATTGTATGATTCACTACTAGTTTGTTATGTCAAGAAAATAAAAGAAAGCTCTAGATGCTTGCCCCATGGAAGAAAGAGTACCAAGAGGTGTGTAAAACAGACTAGAAAAACGGCATTTCTGCTTTACTTCAAATTTCCCTCCCTCCAGTACCCTGAACTGACTGATCTGCTTTACCTCCTCTCCGTATCTAAAGTTCAAATACATTCAAAAAACCTATTCCTTACAGTCACTTCAGTGTTGCTGCAGTGATTTTTTTTCTTGTTTGCAATTCCATGTGCACCTGACATGCAAGTAAGTTTGTAGAGTAAGTAATCACTAAACTCAGATTTACTTCAGACTGGTTACGTCATGTCCAGCAGCAAGCAGTTCTCTGTGTGCAAGCATACTCACAAAATCATTAAAATGATGTCTCAGTGTAATCAACATCCTGCCACAAGGAAAGCTGCATTCCACAATTTGTATAAATTAAAAAAATGTATTTTACTTTGCAGAAATTACCTCACTGATTTTGTACCTTTCAGTGAAATTTGTCCTTATTTTAGTGGGAGTTACTTCCAAGTATGTGGTCATACCATTACAACCTCATAATTCCTTAATCCTAGCTATAGTTCATTAAGGATTTTAATCTGATTCACAGCTCAATCAACTTCCATACCTACTATAACCACTTTGTCTCCCACTACCTTACGGTGCAGTGCGTTATTATAAGCACAGCAATTAATTACTACTGATGAAATCCTCACTCCCATGTTTGGTTTTGCACACTTTTGTCATAATCTATACTTTTTGCCTATTGAACAACAAAGATGTAATATTTGATTCTGACAACTTTCACAAACCAGTGGTACTCAGATGTGTTGGGATGTAGTTCCCATTATCCACAGCCAGCATACCGGACAAAGAAAGTACACTCTCCTACCATATTTTACTAAAATCCATACATTGTTGAATAGTGAGAAGCCTTAGAGAGGGACCACAAGTTGTGTACAGGTTTAGATGCACCAAGAAAGATCTCTTGTTTTTGTCTAAGTTTTTAGATGCCTTTTAGATGCTCTAGATTCTTTCCTTCTTTTTTTCCCCTTCAAAACAGGAAATGGTGAATATACAGATATGTGCAAATTCATATATTTTCAGTTTGATGAAAATCATCTTGATGGGAGTAGAACTCTGCTTGCACGTGCCACTCAAAATGGGCTTCGTGGATCCTGAATATGGAAAAGCTAATACAGTTGCCATTTCTTTCAATGTTATTCAGCAGGTATAGGAAGCCAAAGTTACTTCTAAAACCAACAGGAACTACTGTGTGTCAACTTAGGACATGGCTTAAAATGTAACCCATAAATCTAACCACTGTTTAACAGATTAAATGCATTATGAAAATATAACGATCCACTACCTGTTGAGCTGCTCTGTAAGGAGTATGCAAGACATAAATATGTCAAACACTTTATTTTGTGAATTTCCCATTGCTGAAACACAGAAAACAGAATTCTTGGCAAGAGAAATATCATTGGAAAGGTAGTGTGGCAACAACAAATATATCTCCTGCAACTGTATTGAAAAGTTGATTTTAATTGTTTCATTCTTTCCATAACTATTAAGTTTTGTTCCAGTATAAACAAATAAATACTTGCTCTGATATTTTCAGCATGACTATTATCTGAATTTATATTACACTGTTTATAATGTACCCTACTGTAATTCAGAATTAATATTTTATTGTAATTGTAATTAACAGTACATTTGAACTTAAAGAAAACCTCTAATTTCTCTGTCAAATTCTGGCTGTAATCTACTGTGCAAGTGACTCAAATAATTGCCTGTGTGGAATAATGCAATAAAAATATTTTCCTAAACAGAGAACGCCTGTTTTCTGAAAAGTATTCAGAAACTCCAATCCCAAAAGAAATGGGCAGACGTGGGGGGAGGGTGTGGGAAAAAAAATAGAAAAAAGGTTTTATCCCCCAAGGCACAAAACGGAAAAATTGGACATCTGGGAAAGGAATCATTCCAGCATGAGTAACATATTTTTACATACAGAGGAATTATCATTTTAAAATAAATTAATTACACTGAAGTTATATTACTGCAATGAGTTAACATATAATTTGTTGCTTCCAAGCTGTGGTTGCATAGAGTTATCACCACAATATACCTGAAGCATATGTGACCCTAGCGAGGTCCTCCCTTGCCAGAACAGGCATAGTTGAAGCAAATCAATGCTATGCAAAGTACTCCAGAACTCAGCAGCCACCTGAGTACCATTCCATCCAAGACAGGCCAAAACTATCTCCCAAGGTGAACAGTCCTATTAATCGGGAACATTTATTTTATTTTTATTTCAATTTCCCCCCAGTTTTCTGCCATTCAAGATGGCAATTAAACTAGTTGCATACGTTAGAAATGATAATAAACAATCAAATTTTGACTAAAACACAATATAAAAATGATTTTAAAGCAAATAACATTAGAATGCATAGTTGCTACCCAACCAGTTAGAAATGGCAGAAGCTGCCCACTTCAATCTTGTCTAGATTGAAGGTCAGTAGGCATGAATGTATTTAGTACCAGGCTGATTTCAGACACCAATTCAGAATAGCCATGACCTCCCTGGCAATTGTTGAGAAAACAGAGTGGTATCATCAGGCTATTGATAATACCACAACCCAGATCTCCAGATCTACTCCAGTGATTTCACATGGAAGCTCAACAGCACAATGGACACAATGGAATGGTCATAGTTAAAGAGAGTCCCACAACAATATGTTCTTAAATATATCCCCCAGGAAGGCCCAAAATCACCACAAAATAGTGCCTTCCAGTTCTAACCAATTGCTCATGGGGTTTTTTTGGGGGTTTTTTTGCATCTAAAGGTGCTCAGAAGTCCAAGCACTCAAGCAGAATCATTCCTCCTATCCAATTCCTGAGGCAGAAAATTGATTAGGGCAGCCAAGCCTAGCTCAGTTCCAAACCTGGGAGTGAAAACAGACTATAATTAATTTTTTAAACAACAGCATCAACCAAAACAAACTGCAGTTGGATCACCATAACATGTTTGGGCATCTTAACCCAAGCATGGTACATCGAACACTTGCCAGGAGTTGTCCAAGAAGGAGAAATCTGGAGAAGATTTCTTTAGTAGAGGTCTAACTACCACTTCTTCTTTCACAATACATAGAACAATTCCCTGTCTTATTAATACACTGAGAGCACTGCTACTGACAGGACTACTAAATAAGTAAACACTTCAGACACAAAGTTGAAGAAATACTTTCAATTGTTACAAAATACAGAACAGATTCAGTTTCTCGTGCTGGAGTGCAGTTTGGGGGGACTGTCACTCATATTCTTTTTGCACCACATGAAAGGCCTTTGTATAAAACACTTTTTGCCCCCTTTGTCTCAGACTCCCATCTTTTGCATCAAGTGACAGACATCACTGATTGCTTAAAATTATATACATACAATTTAAACAAGCTTTTTGCATAATTCATTTTCTGAAGCTCAGATTGAAAGAACAGAATATAAAATATAAACACTAATTCTGCTTAAAGAAATAACACTAAGTTACATTATCTGGATGTAGTTTTACTAAAGTTCAGAGTGCCAGACCATGGTATGTATACCACTGAAAAGTTCAATCAAATTTATTATTCATTCTCAAGAAAATTACAAGGATGTTTCCTTTTTAAACTTGTCTCTGTAAAGGAGTTCTGCTTTTACATTATAATACTAGTATACACACCAATCTTATGCACAGATAAAACAATCCATGTTGATTAGTATGTTTATTTTTTCCTCTGTTTCCAATGGGTGACAACAACTAAAATATATTTATACAGGAATCTATACTTATTTACTTTGGGAACAAGTCTTACATATCTCACTGGGATTTACTTCTGAGTAGAGATGCCTAGGATTGCACCCTTAAGTATAAAAGGGTGCAGAACTTGCATCTCCTTTCAAAATGACATTTATAATAATTGCTGAGGAAAAATAAGAACATTTATACTTCAGTGTCATAAGCACAGCAAATATTATGCACTAAGTTTCTTTCCCTTCTCTCAAAAATCTTGTGAGACAGGCTTTCTTTTCCACCTCTCTTCAACCTCATTGACTTCCAGACAATTTTCTATATCTATGCATATTCTTTATAGACAATTATGTTTATAGCTTACCACTTCGCAATCTTCACTGTCGTAAAGGTACATATTTTTTTCTTACAAGATCTTAAAGTTCTCCACTGTGTCCACACATTCCTCAAGATATTCGTATTTTCTTAAAACTTCACAATCATGGTGGTATACTTTCTACAGCCAGGCCCAAAAGTTTCACTGTTTCTTTCCCACACTTGAAATGGTCTTTAAATACTGCTCTGATACAAAAACAAAACCTCTTGCTGCAGGCAGTGAAGGAAATGATGATTTGGCAAGCTGCACCAACAAAAATTCCATCAACAAGGAAAGGCAGTCACAAAGATGTGTTATCTTAATCTACTTCCATAAGTAGAAGTGTATAGTTTTAAAGCAGGGATGGGTATGCAAAATTCCATGCTAATCACATGTTGCTAGGCCTGCACTGATTGGCTGTAACTAAAGGTCTGCACATGATAAATAGTTGGAATTTGGGATAGTGAGTAAGAATAGCGAAGTGTTACTCCATTTCACTATCTGCATATTTTTCTTTCAGTGTAGTCACCATGTACTAAAGTATCATTGAACCAATACACATATCTCTTTGGAAATAATAATTAAAAACAAAAATAAAATTCAGTAGGATCCTACCCATGTTTACTTAGAAGAGAGTCTGATTAAATCAGTATGCCCTACTATATAATATATGAGTTGAATCGAAGCCTAACTGGATTTTTATATAATCTTATACCAGCACACTAATGCCTGCTGTGAGGTCCCTTCTCACTGCTGCTGTGCCTATTGCTGCTATATATTCACTTGCACTGTTCCTCTGGGCCAGTTGACACAGCCATCTAAATGACTTGGAGGAAAGGTAAATGGAGGCATTATTCCCCTTTCCTGCTTTTGTTGCCACTTAGAGAAGACACATAAAAAGGTTTATATTTCTTCCTATTATAGATTTGCACTGGATTTGGAAAAGCAAATGTCTGAGTCTGAAGTCCAGGGAGAAATGAACAAGAAAGAACTCAACTTCCAGATAACCACAACTGGATGACTGAGAATCTACACAGAAATATTTTGTCTAATTTATTATTTATTGAAGCATTCCTACTGTTCCTTCTGTGTAAATCCTACTGAAATAAATAAAGGTCTTTCAGCCTCAATGCTAATATTGCCTTATCTAAGGGAGGTGACATGCCCCTAGGTTTTCCTTTTCTACATCTTGCTGTCTTTTATCCACCACACGTTGAATGGCATTTCTGTCTGTCACTTGGAAGAGCAACTCCAGAAATAGATACTTTCCATTTTATCAGTCATAGCAATGCAAGATATGAGCCCTTGTTTCTTCAATCCTTCTTTGGATTTTCTCTCTCTCTCCCCTGTGCAGTATTAGCTTTGCCTTGATCACTGTGCCTTTTCTTGAGACTAAAATACACATCCACATGAGTAAAATCAAACTCTGGCTCAAAGTTTACTTCACATAAATTGATTCCTCATTCTTATTAGCATCTCTGCTTCAACACCGACTGAGTATGACATGTTGGTACAACTCTACAAAAAGAGTTTTCTTCAGAGAACACAGGCCATGACAGCTGCTGAATAGTTCCTTCCCACTGCTTTATCTTCCCCTTTTACTACCTTATGCATTTTTAATTACTCATAGCAGTCTGACATCACATGCCATGAACAAAACCTCTGGTGTCAGTACAGTCAACTGTAGCAAGTATACTGAAGTAATATAGAAATGTAGTATAACAGTCATCTATTGTATTCATGTCATTATTGCAGAATTTTTATTGCTGGTCTTCAGAAAACTTGTGAGCAACCAAAGAATTTGACATTTCTTTGGGATGAATTTATATTATTACTTTTATACCCTGCCTATCTTTCATGATAGACCTGATCATGCTGCTAAGCTTCCCACAATTTCTCCCATGCAGACATAGACCAGACTCAGACCTGCTTAGCTTCAATAGATTTTGCAATATTGTTTGTCTTCTGATTGTGCCTCCTATATAATGGCATACCTTTTAACAACAAAAAACTCAGCAATTTCTTGCAAACGGTCATCACCAACTGCATACTGTTAATGGGTTGCATCTAGACTTAGTCATGCTCAGAACACAACCAAAAACATCAGTCATAACTAACTTGGGCCACTGATTTCAATAAATTCCATTTAAACATCTCTAAATCTGGGTGCAATCCATTGTCTGTAAGGAGAACTGCTGGGCTGCAGGAAGTTACATGTTTTCCACAATTTCTACACCATATTCCTTAGTCCAAGATGTTACTTACAAACTATGAGCTACACAATTATGCTAAAGCTGCTTCCATGAAGGAAAGAAAACACCGTATACATGTTACGGCTGAAGTCCTGTTGCTCAGTGTAGTAAGTCACGACTAGAGTAGGCTCACTAAATCAGTGGATATTTGGTGAGATTTCAACTCCTCTGTAAGTTCTACTGATTCAATTGACCTACTCTAGTTCTGTCTTACTACACTAAGCAACTGGATTTCAGCCTTTGTTTTTTAAAAAAATCATACAAATGCAGACAAATATCAGTGGTCTATGCTTATGTACTAAAAGTTATATCCTGTTCATATCAAACAGTCCTTTAAAACCACCCCCTCCCACATCTTGTACAAATGGAGTGTGTACCTGTATTAGAAGGATTAGAAATGCAAAAATAATTGAGCAATTATATTAATAGGAAAGAAAACTGCCAGGTTTAACCATGAAAGACAAAAAAGGACAGAAAGAAAATCTATATAGGGTTTTCAGGCAAGATCACTGCATAGATCAATAAAATGTGGAAAACTGAATGTAATACTAAATTAACTTTAACAGAATATAATATGTATGTTATTTTTTCTGCAAAGAAACAAAATCTATTGGCCCTGATGATTAGCATTCCTAATCACCTCTTAATGCTGCAGCCTGAGGAGAAAAATGCTTCTCCTAATGAGGCATCTAGATGTTCCTTGGGGCTATTTATAACATCCCTTGAACTCTGAAAACCTTGGTGTAGTAAGCACTAAACATTTTTGATTAATGATTACGTTTTCAGCTTTTGTGTGTGCATACCACACAATGTAGTAGAGTGTCAAGAAGACATTAACACAAGTATCATAACTGGGACACAGCAATCCTAAGTGAAGAAGAGAGACCAGCTGGGTGGATCTGCTGTCTTTTCCAGAAGCTTTTTGGCATGCATACAGAAGACTGAAGTACCTAGTTTCTTCCCCCGCCCACCCCAGCAGCATGGGATTTCCTCAAATTTCCCTCCCATTCATTAAATTTGCCTATGCCAGATGCAGGTCAGGCATGGCTTACAGGTCTGAATTGGGCCCATCTGAAGAAAACGAATACACTTGCTATCATGTGGATCTGAAGCTGGCTCTGTCCTGTCACTGAACACCCCATTTTAGGGATTTTTCTTGACAGATCGTTTGCCTACACTAGTGGCTCCATAGTGGTACAGCCTTCATATCTGTGACACCTTTCCACCAGCAGAAGACAGCAGAAGGTGTCAATAGCAAAAGGTTAAGATTGTGCTATGTGCCCCTACATGGTTGTTTTACCACTTAATGGAATCTGAACATCACTTATAATTCATGCTGAGAATGTTCAAGTGACTTAAAGGCAGTATCTTAATGGTAGTGTATAAACAGTTCAGGGCTTTTAAAAGGAAAATAAACAAAACAAAACAAAAGCAAAAATAAAAAACAAAAAAAAAAGACTAGTTGCTATATTTTAATGTGAGCTTTTCTGGATCAAGTCTACATCCTCAGACATAAGAATGAGACTACTTAGCAAACATTTATACATGGCCCCTAGATAAAGAGACAGTGGTTACTTAGTAGACACAAGTTGCAAATTGTGTGAGTCAATGTGGCATTTCACACAAGACCAAGTTGATATCCAGTTCTTTTCCTTTGAAGTTTTGTTCTGTGAAAGGTGGCAATGGTTAGTGGGTAAAGGAACCCCAGACTATAGATAACAACAGCAGAAACACATTAATAGTTCTGGCAGTACACATATAGTAATGAGTTAAGAATCCCTGAGTTTACCTCTGAAACTTTTATTGTAAAAGTGGCAGTTGAGAAGGAATGTGGGCTATGGAAAATAACAGCAGATAACAACATAATTATTGTACTATTTTACATTTGATAATGGCTTAAAAACGTTTGACTAATATTTAATCTGTTGAGGTAGGTATCAAGCATATGTAAATACTTTATCTCTGCTGTCTCTTGTTAGATCATTGTTCTGTAATGTTTCTTCTCCCTGATAGCAACTTTCAAATCCTGTGAAGAGTGTCTGAATAGACTGAAATGATTTGAAACAGGTTACTAAGTATTGCCATTCCTGATGTCCAATTTATGTCCATTAATTCTTTTGCGCAGAGATAGTCTCATTTGTCCTATGTAGAATGCTGAGGGGCATTGCTGACAAAGTATGGCATAGATCACATTAGCAGAGGAATAAGTAAAAATGCCCTTGATGCTGTTTGTGACATTGTTGGGTCCTGTAATCATGTTGCCAGAGTAAATGTGGGGGCAGAGCTAGAATCTAGGTAATACACTGCTAACAAATGAAATGTTATGTCTCTGCAGACATATCTGCTTCATATGCTCCACTTGATCTGCAACTAGTTGCCAGAGATTGTGCTGTTCACAGCAATTAGTTTGCCCATGAAGATCATGAGCAGAGATGGGCCCAAACCTTGGTGTTGCCACATGTTCCCTTCCCCTGCCTCCTTGGCCAATGACCCACTCACTGGTCAGAGCACACTCCTCTCCTCCTCCTCCACCTCTTTGGCTGTTCAACCAGTTCTTGGAAGGAGCATGAGTTTGCCTGTCCTGCCTCCTTGTCTGAGTGGGCAAGGGAAGCTCGTGCTCCTGCCAGTGACTGGTCAAACAGCTGAAGAGAAGGAGGAGAGGAGCACGCTCCAACTGGTGAGTGGGTCAACAATAAATACAGGGATCAGCACAAATCAGTTTCAAGATTCTTCAGTAATATAAGACCATCTATTAATAGATACCTGAACCAAGAAAATTTGATGACAAACACATATACAGAAGCAGCTCACAACTGGCTCAATTGTTCTGTTTCAATGTAATACTAAGGTCTGATTCAGTATATTGAACCTCAAGCCTATTGGCTTTTTCCTTTCTCTCTACTCCAAGAGGAAAACGGAGACAATGCCATTTTAAAGTAAACTTTTGGGTTCCGTTTTTAAATAAACACTGTGTGTTTATTTAAAAATATACAGTGCAAAATATACAGTGCCAAGGATTTTAACTTTAATTGATGTCTCCTTTTATGGTGACTGGAATGCATATTGAACACTTCCAGCCTGGAGCTACTGGTTTGCTTTTCATATTTGTTGGCATAATCTTAAAATTTTGATAGAGTCAGTCTCTATAGCTTGGAATAGTCTACCAGTATCCCATCTACCCTGGCAATTTATTTCTTCTAAATGCTTTGAGAGCAGCTTTCATTTCACTTTCCAACAGGGAAGATTCTTCATCACAGGATTCTTCTTCAAAAGAACTAGTACTATTTGATAATTGAGGAATTTTTTTTTCCAATTTGAAATACTGCTCCGTCAACAAGCTTGGATGCAGTATCAATGATCAAAATATCTGATTACTATAGGGTCATTAGAGTTCTCCGCTTTTATTTAATATACAGGATTCTGAAGGGGTTGCCGCCAGTGCCCCAAGCATCTCTAGGAAATGGAATTTTGAGAAACATCTGGATGAGCAGAGGGCCACCAGCAGGGTTAAAAAGGGGTGGGGAGAAAGGTTCAGGTTCTTCTGGACCAGTAATACCCATTAAGGGGTCAACAGAGGAGGAGGAGACCTGGGACTCAGTGGCAAAACTGACCTGCGAGTGAGAGAACAACCCCTGGAAAAAAATCAGCAACCAGCTTTCTTGTCTTAAGGGGATGAGGGGTATTGCCTGTGCCAGCCCCATAGAAGGCTCCCACCCCACCAGCTCCATGGTGTCCGAGATGCCCAACAGGTCCTGCAAAGCCCACCACAACCCAGCTGAGGCACTGGCAATGAAACTGGCAGTGTGAGAGGATAAGACTTCTTGAGGAGGAGGAGAGAAGCCAACACTAACCACCAGCTGCCTTTATTGGGTCTATTAAAGCAGTGGTCCCCAACCTTGGGCCTCCAGATGTTCTTGGACTTCAATTCCCAGAAATCCTGGCCAGCAGAGGTGGTGGTGAAAGCTTCTGGGAGTTGTAGTCCAAGAACATGTGGAGGCCCAAGGTTGGGGACCACTGTATTAAAGGGCTCCAAGCCTGGCCCTGGACTGGTTCCGTTTAGCACCAGGACCCCATTGGCCTCAGTGACAAGAATGATCCCAGCACAGAACTGATTGTTTTCAGAGACTACAGGAAACTCAGTCCCCTGGGGTGTGAGAGGGCAGTGACAGAGAACCGCTGTTGAAAGCACCTAGCCAAATAAAGAAGACCTGTACCAGCATTCTGGAGCAGATGTAGTTATTGACAGGAGAGCACAAGGCCGCTGGTTCTGCCAGGGGCAGTTGGGCCTCCCAAGAGTATCTATAATAGACTCAGAAAGAATTATAATTTTTCATATTTAAATATGAGTTACTAGATTGTTGACATTAATATTACATCTGGGTGGGGGAAAATCAGAAACTACATTTGAATATCCAAGCCAGTTTTTTTTTTTTCCAAGAATGAACCTATTCATCTCACAAATTTACATACTTCACCTTTTCCTCCTTCATGGCTACAATATGGAAGGCTTCTACCTTTATTTTAAATTAATCATATATTAACATGTCATCCAAACAATCAGTTATTGGTGAAAACAAGGCATCTACCTTTTAAGTATGATTTAAAGTTGCTAAGCAGTTTATACAGTGGTGCCTCGACTTACGCACGTCCCTACTTACGACCATTTCAAGTTACGACCAGCTCTGGCTGCAAAATTTTGCTTCAACTTGCGGCCAGAGCTTCGAGTTACACCCAGGAAAAGGCAGGGGGGAAAGGCGGGAAATTCAAACCGTTGGTGGCGAAGAGGCTGCTTCTTTGTAGCTCTTTCAGCCCAACGGTTAGGGAAAGGGAGGCGGGGGCGTTACCACACCTGATGGTGGGATCCCGGTCCTCGGCCTCGGCGCGGGGGCACCCCCAATCCTGGCTCCCGGAGGAAGGGTCCTCCCACGCCGCCACCTCCTCCTTCCTGGCGGGGCCGCGCTCAGTCTTTGGCCCCGCAGGGGCGGCTCCCCTTCTCTGCTTTTTGGTGCTTTTTTTTTGCAGCCCCAGTGCCTTCCGATGCAACCCCCCCAGTCCAAACCCACCCTGCAAAAACCACCCAGAACAGTTTTTAAAAAGCAAAAAAATCACCAAAAAACAAAACAACAGAACACAGAAACATAACCCCCCCCCAGCCCAAACCCACCCTGCAAAAGCCACCCAGAACAGTTTTTAAAAAGGTAAGGTGCTGCTTTTTGCTTTCTGTGTGCTTTATTTATTTTTGGGAGGGATTTTTTTAAAATGCTGGAACGGATTAATCGTGTTCCAATGCATTTCAATGGGAAATGGTGCTTCGACTTACGACCATTTCGAGTTACGTCCATCTTCTGGAACGGATTATGATCGTAAGTTGAGGCACCACTATATGCCATCAAGGTTACAATCTTTTAAATGCCAAGTCTTTTAATTTACCCAGAATTTTTGATTATTTTATTTTGAATTTTTACTCTTACACTAAATTACTTTCCCTTTCTTAATGAGGTTGTAGTTTAGACTGTTGTTCAGTACTATTTCTAGAAGAGACATGACCTGACAAGTCTCACTGTGAACGAGGAAAACATGTTCAGTTAACTATTATAGCCAGAACCTTACTGGTGTTTGTGTAGGGTTAGTGAACTTGCCATAGCTAATTGCGGCTAATTGATGAAGTGCCAGGATGCATTCTGATTGTGCAATCCAGCTCATAACAAGAAACACAGCTAAGCCACATCCTAGCTCCTTGTCAGTTAACCACAGCAAATTACACATACTTTATATAAACATAAATAGGATTCTAGTCTATGTTTCTTTAAATCAGATGTCCTCTGTGTTCAGTACACTATATAAATGTTAAATATATCTGGATGTAGTGTTTCTCTTATACAGTAACTTGTCTTTTTTATTTATTCTTACTTTAATCTTGTACTCATGTATACGGATACATCAAATTAATTAGCATACCAACAGATATCTTCTTGCATTTTAAATTTTTTATTTTAAAAAAAGGTGTAGGAGTGCAGAATATCAGAAGTTGTTTCCAACAAAAATAACAGAATAATATGTCTTCAAAGACCTCATTACACACAACTTCACATTTTCCATCTCAGTTGACTTAATGTCTATACCACTAACAAAGATTTTTAACTGGCTATGTCTGGGTCTTCATCCTTGCAGAAAAACAATGGTAGGTGGAAGAAACCACTTTTCAAAGACACCTGGCATGGACATCTGTCACAATTTTTGGAACGTTTACATGTGGTTTTTTTCCTCCACTATCTACAACACACTGGTATCCAGACTGACAAAGATCTGTACAGGTTGAAAGCTGTATGGAAGTGAGAGCTGGACCATAAAGATGTATGGAAGTGAGAGCTGGACCATAAAGAAGGCTGACCGCCGAAGAATTGATGCTTTTGAATTGTGGTGCTGGAGGAGACTCTTGAGAGTCTCCTGGACTGCAAAGAGAACAAACCTATCCATTTTGAAAGAAATCAACCCTGAGTGCTCACTGGAAGGACAGATCCTGAAGCTGAGGCTCCAATACTTTGGCCATCTCATGAGAAGAGAAGACTCCCTGGAAAAGACCCTGATGTTGGGAAAATGTGAAGGCAAGAGGAGAAGGGGACGACAGAGGACGAGATGGTTGGACAGGGTCATCGAAACTACCAACATGAATTTGACCCAACTGCGGGAGGCAGTGGAAGACAGGAGGGCCTGGCGTGCTCTGGTCCATGGGGTCACGAAGAGTCGGACACGACTTAATGACTAAACAACAAAATAAAGGTATCAGCTAGTGTGTTTGATGATTGTAATTTGGCACCCAAAATGTTACTGAAATGTACGATGTATGTTACTTCCATGAAACACCTTCGCAACAGCAGCCTTAAAGTGCAGTTATTTACTCCAGTAGTTAAATGTCTACTTTCTGTATATGCATTAATAAGTTAGCAGGACACTGCATTATCAGCATCAAGAATACAGAAATAAGAACTGTTGATGGAGCCCATGTATAAAAACAAATGTGAAATAGAAGACTGTATCATACACACAAACTTATCTAGTGTTTGAGATCTGCAGGGGAGACCCTCAGAGGCACAGGTGGGGATTGTATACAGAGCCTTTTTAAGTCAGTGATCTCAGACAATGGAACTCCCCACCAAAGTAAGCTAGGTTGGCCTCTCTGTACTGTCATTCCACAAGTTGACAAAGATCTTATTCAGGTGGACTGCTGGCAACTGACTGCTGTAAAAGACAGGGCTCTTAGCACATCAGTGCCATATGTTATTGTTGTTTTAGGTGATGGGCTTTAAAAATTGTTCTGATTCCACTAACCAGTAACCCTGTTCAATATACACATATGCAGCCTTCCAGCTGAGGAATCTGCCACAGTGACTGAATGAAGTGCCAACTGTATACAGTCACGTGCCTGGTTAGATCACCACAGGAGCTCCAGAGGTTCAAACATTGAACAGGACATTGTCTAGTTTCAGTGGCATAATTTACTTAACTGTATAAATAATATTATAGTTTTAGTTAATTTTTTAATACAGTATTATTTTGAGAACCACCCAATGTCCCAATTCTGGGAGAAGGGTGAGATGCAAATCAACCAAGCAACCAACCAATCAAATGTAGTTTTCTGTCCTCAGTCATCTCCCACTTCTCAATATGTTTGTTTTAGCCTTTTAGCTGCCTAACTTGTTTTATTACCTTGAACAACTTTATCACCATAATTTAAATAAACCCCTTCCTCCAGACGATTGTCAAAGCCTGGGTAGCTTTTGAAAGCCTTACAAGAACTCTGCCCTGGCTTTTGTTTATCATTGTTAAGTCTCCTATTTGTGTGAAGTTTAATTGACTTTTCTGTATTACCATCTTTAAGGATCATCTTCCTTCAAACCCACAACTTTGATTTTTCTTGGCAAAAACATTCCAGGATCAGATATACTCAAGCAAAATCTAGTGCAATAAGGGAGGGCACAGTAAGAAAACCATTTTCATGAACCGCTTTACAATGTCCCTTTGGATAAAGCTACAAGCAGAGATTTCAAGCTTTCAGAAGAAAGCAGAACAGAGGGAGGGGGGAGAACTTCAACATTAGTAAATACTGGCTGTAACTAAAAAAAGTTTTAAAAAAGCACAGCCTCCAGTTTTTATTTCTGTAGTGGAGATAATACGGAAACCAGTCATTAAATTTAACTATACAGTGTCTAGTCTCACCAAGTAGGGAATACAGTATATGACTCAACAGAAATAAAACTGACGATCACTGGTTGGTAATAGACATACTAGCATCAAGTTTTGAAAATTTATATGTATGAGTGCTAAAATAATTAAGGGGAGCATAAAAAAGCAACTGTGAGCTGGAGATAAAAAATACAGAGAAAGAGGAGAGTGAGCCGTCCCCTCTCCTGTCTAAGGCAGAAGATAGTAACTGTGATGTGGTGAAAGTAACAGAAGAAATGAAAGATTTAGGGATCGAAGAAAAAGGGGAGGAGTCAGAAGGAGGGAGAAAGAGGGTAGACGTTTTCCTCACGACGGAGGAAAGGGAGGAACAAGGAAGGTGGTCGTGTGGGAAGAAGAGAGAAAAGAGGAAGGAGAACCGCGAGTATTTAAAATACCTGATAAAGGGAGTGTGAGGGATGAAGCACGGGGAACAGGGGAGAAGGGAAAGAAAGGGGCAGAGATAAAAATACCCCTGGAAGAATTAGGTCCTGAAGAATGGACAGTTTTAGTTTACCCTCGAGGTCGAGGTCCTTGGAGGAAGGTTATCCGACCAGGACTCATGACATTGAACCAGAAACCACCGGAAGGAGAACGTCACCTGTGTTGCGGGACTATTTGTGCGGTGAGGAGTGGATCTTGGAGAAAACCTATGGACCAAGAGAGGTTCGGGCCATCTCCCTGCTAAAGAAAGAAGATTCCCATGATGGTTTGTCCCTTTTATGGACAGAGTTACCAGTGGACATTGGCCCAGTAGGCCCCACAGAAGTAGTTATAGAAAAGCCTGTTAGTTCTGTTAATAAAAGTTTCATTGCAATAAACATGACTATATCGTTTATGTCCGCCAAACCAAAGGACATACACTGGTGACAAACCCTGTCACAATGGCCCCCAATGTGGGGCAGTTCCGAAGGCGGGAAAACTGGAAGACATGAAATTACAACAAACCCTTGAGCGACAAGAAAGATTGATAGACATACTGACAGAACAACAGAAGTTACTAATGGGACATATATTAAAAAATGAAGAGGAGAAGGGACCTAAGCCGATGGGACATCTGAGAAATCCATTGGTGGCGGGACCAGCCTCTATCCACATACAGAAAATGGGACCTGAAGATGACCCAGAGGCATATTTGCATACCTTTGAAGAAGTGGCTACCGCAGATGGATGGCCAGAAGAGCAATGGACCCTAATATTAACCCCTTGCCTCACTGGGGTATTACAAGAGGTAGTGGACACCTTATTTCCGAAGGAGGCAACTTGATATGAAATAGTGAAGTTTACGATTTTGCAGACGACAGAAGCTTACTGGAAAAGGTTTCGAGAGTTAAAAATGAGACTGGGAATTCATCCTCGATCTCTGACTCAGAAGATGAAAGCAAATTTAATTAGATGGCTACGACCTGAAGAAAAAAAAAAGATCAATTGTTGGATTTGTTTGTTATGGAGCAGTTGATAACTACGTTGGGGGTAATATGCGGAGCTGGGTACAGAGGAATCATCCTAATACCTTGGAGGAAGCAGTCCATCTAGTGGAAGATTTCTGTAATGCTGAAGAATACGGCAGGGAGAACTCCGCCCTTCTGCCTGAGAGGGGTAGAGGACGAGAGAAAATGGTGACAGGCAGTTTTTCAGGAGCTGTGCCACAAGGACCTTTTAATGGGAATCCGCCCCGAAGAGGGAGAGGGGAAGGATTTGAAAACATGGGTCCGAAACAGATCAAACCGATTACTGTTGACGCGAGAGTCTTTGAGCCTCAAGGCAGTTGGCGCGGGAGAAGAGACCCCAAGGACGCATGTTATCGTTGCAGGCTCAAAGGACATCACAGAAGAGACTGCCCTGGCATTGACTGCTCGTGGGTCGGACAGAATCAGAACATCATGCAGGTCCAAGGCTCGGAACAGAGTGGTTGGGAGGTAAAGGCTTATGTTAATGGGGAAAAGAAAATAGCTGTGGTAGATACAGGTTGTGGGAAAACATTAGTCCATGACTTAAAGGGGGCTCAATTAGGAGAAAGCTTGCTGGTTAGATGCATTCACGGAGATTTAAAACCTTATCACACTGCGTGGGCAGATATTGAGGTGGCTGGAGAACGTAGAAGATTAAAGGTGGGAGTAGTCCCAGGTCAGACTAAAGAAATGTTACTGGGGAGAGATTGGGTGGGGGCACATAAGCTAGTGCAGTTCAATGAAGGGTTGCAAAGAGTGTGCACAGAAAAATGCAAAATGGATGATTTTTTAGCAGGTGTGTCACGCGAACAAACTCGATTATGGCAGCAGGATGATACAACTTTACTGGATGTTTGAGGGCAAGCACAAGAAGAGGGGGCACTGAAACAAGGGGAGATTGGTTTTGAGATGTGTGAAGGGCTATTATATCGGGTGAATAAAGAGGGCACGAAACAACTAGTGGTTCCAAAGAAATGGTGAATGGAGGTATTGAAGTTAGCTCATGATGTCCCTATGGCAGGACATCTGGTCACCCAGAAGATGGCACCACGTATATTACAGAGGTTCTGGTGGCCCAATATAAACAAGGAAATAGAGGAGTACTGCAAAACATGTAAAGAGTGTCAAGTTACTCAAACCAAACCTAGACCTGGGGCAACTTTGATACCTATGCCCTTAGTGGATCACCCCTTTGAAAGAATTGGAATAGATATAGTGGGGCCCTTAACTAGATCTGCGGGAGGACACACTCACATCCTTGTCTTGGTAGATTATGCTACTAGTTAGCCTGAGGCCATCCCATTAAGGTCCACGACAGCAAAGATATTAGCTAGAGAGTTAGTTCAAGTATTTTCCTGGTTAGGCTTCCCTAAGGAGGTCTTAACAGATCAAGGGACCAACTTTATGAGTCAGACCTTTCGTGAAATGTGGCGTCTCCTAGAGGTCAAACCGGTACACACAGCTGTATATCACCCACAAACTAATGGACTAGTAGAGAGATTTAATAAAACTATGAAAGGCATGCTTAGGAAGTTAGTGATGGAAAAACCTAACCAGTGGCATTTATTAGTAGCACCTTTGATGTTTGCAATTAGGGAAGTGCCCTAGGCCTCTACTGGATTTTCCCCTTTTGAAATGATGTATGGATGGAATCCTAGAGGAGTATTAGATCTAGTAAAAGAGAAGTGGGAAAGTGGAAAAGATGAATCCCAGATAGTGGTTAAACAAGTGATAGAGATGAGGGCACATTTGAATAAAGTAGCAGAAATGGCTAAAACCCAACTTCAAAAGGTACAACAAGGTCAGAAAAGGAGATATGACTCAAGGGTACAACCTAGACAGTTTGAGCCGGGACAGAAGGTATTGCTATTGTTACCAGCTGAAAATGCAAAACTCTTTGCTCGGTGGCAAGGACCTTATGAGGTTATGAGATGGGTGGGATCAGTGGATTATGAAATAGCTATGCCTGATAAAAAGAAGAAGGGTATATTCCATGTAAATTTTTTAAAGGAATGGAGGGAGAGAAGTTTTGTTTGGAGAAATAGAAGAGGAAGATCTTGGACCTGAAGCTTTGATTTGTGTGCAACCTCCAGAGGCGGTACAGTTGGAGGAAGAATTAGAGACAGAACAGGTTCATCAGATAAGGAATCTAGAGAAGTTTAGAGATGTTTTTTCCAACAAGCCTGGATTAACTACCATGATAGAACATCAGATTAACACACCCCACAAGGTGGTAGTTAGGACAGGGGAGTGGAACTGGCCACATCACCTCAAAGAGACTATTAATCAGGAGGTATCAGAAATGTTAGCTTTGGGAGTGACAGAACCATCCTTTAGTCCATGGAGGAGTTACCCAGTAGTTGTCCCAAAACCCGACGGAAGCGTACAGTTGTGTATTGATTTTAGGCGATTTAATGCCATATCTAAGTTTGATGTTTATCCAATGCCCAAGGTGGAGGACTTGCTAGAACGATTAGGTAGGGCCAAGTTCCTTTCTTCCTTAGACCTGGTCAAAGGATATTGGCAGATCCCATTGAGAGCAATCAACAAAGAGAAAACTGCTTTCGTCACACCACAAGGTTTATATCAATTTACGTGCATGCCTTTTGGGCTGCACGGGGCAGCTGCTACATTCCACAGGTTGGTGGACAAGGTGTTAGAACCTGTACGAGGTTATGCAGCTGCTTACATCAATGACATATTGATATACAGTGACAGTTGGGAAGAGCATGTAAAGCATTTGACGAATGTGTTGGAGGAGTTATGGAAGGCCCATCTTAAGGTGAACCCCTCTAAGTGTAAGATAGCTCAGAAGGGAGTGAAGTTTTTAGGGTTCCAGGAAAAACAAGGAAGAATTCAACCAGTGCGAGATAAGGTGGAGAACGTTTCTGGATGGCCACTACCCCGAACTTAAAAGGAAATACAGCAATTCCTAGGTTTAGCTGGATATTATAGGCAATTTGTACTTCTCTTTGCAGAAATCGCGGCTCCCCTTACAGATCTGACAAAAAAGAAGATGACAAGAAAGATTGTGTGGGGTAGTCTAGAACAAAAGGCCTTTGACCATTTGAAAGAGGTACTGAATACATTAACTAGTCGATATGGTCCTGATTTTAATATACCTTTCGTGGTGCAGACGGATGCTTCAGATAGAGGGATAGGAGCAGTGTTGGCACAAAACAGGGAGGGAATAGAGTATCCGGTCATGTACATAAGTAAGAAATTGACAACTAGGGAACAGAAATATGCAACTATAGAAAAAAGAGCTGTAGCTGTTAAATGGGTGGTGCAAACTTTAAGATATTATTTGTTAGGGGCCCCTTTCACTTTAATGACTGATCATGCTCCTTTACAATGGTTGAACCGGATGAAAGACACTAACCCGAGGTTGACTAGGTGGTATTTGAGTCTACAACCTTTTGCATTCAAGGTACAATATACGAAAGTAAGTACGCATGCTAATGCCAATTATTTTTCCTGACAGGGTACATGGGAGGACCTAGACGAAGAGAGGACAACCCACTTGTCTGGGGGGGGCGTGTGAGCTAGAGATAAAAAATACAGAGAAAGAGGAGAGTGAGCCGTCCCCTCACCCGTCTAAGGCAGAAGATAGTAACTGTGATGTGGAGAAAGTAACAGAAGAAATGAAAGATTTAGGGATCGAAGAAAAAGGGGAGGAGTCAGAAGGAGGGAGAAAGAGGGTAGACGTTTTCCTCACGACGGAGGAAAGGGAGGAACAAGGAAGGTGGTCGTGTGGGAAGAAGAGAGAAAAGAGGAAGGAGAACCGCGAGTATTTAAAATACCTGATAAAGGGAGTGTGAGGGATGAAGCACGGGGAACAGGGGAGAAGGGAAAGAAAGGGGCAGAGATAAAAATACCCCTGGAAGAATTAGGTCCTGAAGAATGGACAGTTTTAGTTTACCCTCGAGGTCGAGGTCCTTGGAGGAAGGTTATCCGACCAGGACTCATGACATTGAACCAGAAACCACCGGAAGGAGAACGTCACCTGTGTTGCGGGACTATTTGTGCGGTGAGGAGTGGATCTTGGAGAAAACCTACGGACCAAGAGAGGTTCGGGCCATCTCCCTGCTAAAGAAAGAAGATTCCCATGATGGTTTGTCCCTTTTATGGACAGAGCTACCAGTGGACATTGGCCCAGTTGGCCCCATAGAAGTAGTTATAGAAAAGCCTGTTAGTTCTGTTAATAAAAGTTTCATTGCAATAGACATGACTACATCGTTTATGTCCGCCAAACCAAAGGAACTGTCATACACTGGTGACAAACCCTGTCACAGCAACCCTGAAAATCTACATTGAGTTCTAAATATGAAGATTGAACAGCAGTATAGTGTGTTATAATGAGCAGCATACTAAAAGTCACTGCAAGACAATCAGCTAGCCCTCCATCAAAATCATCACAGGGGAAGCAAGGTCAATATAAAATAATATTGCCTTGCAAAGTATCTCCTTCCTAGCAAGTTACCACTTTCGTATGGAAATATAAACCAATGGTAACATTGGGAAAGTCCTAGACCATGAAACTCCTAGAGTACTGAAATGCAAGTATAGCAAATTGGTACCTCACCAAATTCATTCACCAGCAATTTATGCTCCTGGTGGTCTTCTGATTTCTTAGGTGTTCAGGGGAACAAGTAAAAATATAAACAAAGGATTTGCTTCCTTAGCAAAAGCTATGTAGATTTCCATACAAAATTTACAGGAGATGTTTTATATTGAAGCAAATTGGTCTGGTAGCAAATTGCTGGTATACAGAAGCGTGCTAGCTGATAGTGGAAGAATAGGAAAGCAAGATATAACATTATACACACTGACCAACAAAACAGATACCAGGCACTGGGCAAGAGGCAATGACGCAGCAATGGGCTTCATTTCCAGAAGGTGGCAACACACATAGAGATTATAGAGACGCAAATTGGATAAGAAAACCTAAAACTTTTCATGTGCGTCTGGATATACTAAAGGCTAAAGATTTCTCACAGCTATAATGCTAAAATAATGTGTTTTAGAGATGTATTCTTTGCTTTTTTATTGTTCCTATTTAGACTATAAGCTCCTTCATGGTCAGTATATAATTAAAACATTCTCTTTGTTCTTTTTAATCGTTAAAATATATTTCTATTATACTTTTATGTTCCTGCATTTTGGACTGAATTTTGCCTGCAACTCAAATTCAATTTTCATATGTTTTTTCATATATTTTTCACTATTTGTACCTACAGTCTTCTCATAGCTGTAAGAATGATTTTTGTAAGATAAAGTAACATGCTGGTGTTAAGGTACATGTTTTCATTAACTTCTGGATTTTTGGACATAGAAACAATATAGAATAAATAAAGCTTGTGGAAACAGGCAAGCTGATGTTGCCTGGAATCATTCCACCAATGCAGTAACTTTTTCCTTGATCCCCAGATAAACTTTGATATAACTGACATGATTATCTGATTTCACACTGGAATTAACCCTTTAAGGCAGTGGTTCCTAACCTTGTGTAACCCAGTTGTTCTTGGACTGCAATTCCCAGAAGTCTTCACCACCATCTGTACTGCCCAAGGTTTCTGGGAGTTGCAGTTCAAGAACACCCGGGCTACCGAAGGTCGGGAACCACTGCTTTTTTATGGCCGTGCTTCGCAAGACGATTTCTTTTTTGCAAGACGCAGGAGCCCAGGGGTGCTCGTGGGGGGGGGAGAAGGGGAGGGCCGCGGAGGCAGCCTCCCCTTCCTGGCTCAGTTCAGCCTCCATCCCCATCAGGCACTGCTCCCCATCCAGTTTCTTAAAAAAGAAACTGGATGGGGAGATATATCAGTTATATCAAAGTTTATCTGGGGATCAAGGAAAAAGTTACTGCATTGGTGGAATGATTCCAGGCAACATCAGCTTGCCTGTTTCCACAAGCTTTATTTATTCTATATTGTTTCTATGTCCAAAAATCCAGGAGTTAATGAAAACATGTACCTTAACACCAGCATGTTACTTTATCTTACAAAAATCATTCTTACAGCTATGAGAAGACTGTAGGTACAAATAGTTAAAAATATATGAAAAAACATATGAAAATTGAATTTGAGTTGCAGGCAAAATTCAGTCCAAAATGCAGGAACATAAAAGTATAATAGAAATATATTTTAACGATTAAAAAGAACAAGGAGAATGTTTTAATTATATACTGACCATGAAGGAGCTTATAGTCTTATAGTTTTTCATCCCGCGAGGCATTCGTCTTGCGAGGCACCACTGTATGTTGTGCCTTTATTAAGTGGTGAACAACTTTAAAAACTTTCTTGCTTAACGCGTTTCGGCAGGGCTTATATATATGTTTATTGTCCCGTTCGCTTGATTTTTATAAGTTTTGTGATGAGTTAGTAAGGTCTTGAGCCACATGTTTTATAGGAATATACCTGATATGTATACATTTATAATTTTGAAATTTTGTTTACTTTTAAGCTTCTGCTGAAACGCGTTAAGCAAGAAAGTTTTTAAAGTTTTTCACCACTTAATAAAGACAACATATTGTTATCTACCCCAGACATCCTGAGACTGTTTCTCCCTGTATCTTTTGCTATTCCTTTGTGGGCTTATAGGCTCACTGTGTTCTCCACCATGAGCCAATTACACTGAATCAGTACACTGCCAGGCCTGCAAAGCTTCTGAACAAAATTACTTGTGCTCCCCCTATTAAATGCTCTGTCTCTTTGGTTTTTCTCCACCCCTCTCCCTGCTCTTCACACTCTCCTATGATCTCTCACTCCTCGTCCTTCCTAATCTTCTGGTTTCTCTCTGTGTGTGTCTCTTTCTCATACACACACACACCCTTCCTTGTTACCGCTTCTTTCATTCCAGACACCCTACACAACACCACTCTCAAGCTGATGAATATGAGATGATGGAATAAACTTTATCCACTTCTGTCCCTTTGTTCCAGGGGATTTAACAATTCCATCAGGGGTCTCTTTCGAGGCTTTTGTGTACATTATTTCACTTACTACAAAACATGGTAAAACCACTTGATTCAGTAGGTGGTCAGCCCGCTCACTTCGTTCCTCAAGAGACCTCCGTGTCAGGGTTCAGTAGAAGAGGCACCAGGACCCAGTCCAGAGCAAGACCACAGGAACAAGGTAGAACCAACCCTACAGCCCAAGCAGAGACCAACCAGCTGGGGTTTTGAGTCCAAACAGCAGCCAAGTGGAAGGATGATGCAAAACATGGTCAGACAGGGGTCAAAGCCAGGAGGAACCATATCAAAGCAGCAGGGTCTAGGGATGCAGGAGAGGAGAGGCAAGGCAGGAACAAGGAGTCAGGCAGGCAGGAAAGGAATCACCAGGCAAGGCAGGGACAAGGAGGCTGGCAGGCAAAGCAGGACCAACCAGGCAAGGCAGGGATATCATCACAACCAGAGACCTTAGTTGCTGAGGCAAGGGCCTGCAGGGAAGGCCTGTTCTTATATAGCCCAGTCCTCAGCTTACCTGGGTGGCACTCCTGAGGAGCTGGGCAACAGCTGCAGGGAAAGGGCCCAGTCCTGCAATCCTTAGAGAAGTTCTCCCCAGAGAGATGGGGCCAATCCTGCCTGCACTAAAGTTTCCGGGTTCCAGCAAGGCCCCAGTCCTGACACTCTGCCCCAAAGTCTTGGCCTGACAGTACTATTGTTTTGCTATGGTGCCTGGCTATTAGTGGAGAAGAGTCAGACAGTGTAAGATGCCTGAACATGGAGGGGAACTTGAACCACAGCATGTTATTAGGAATCCACGCTTCTGGAGAACATGAAAGCTCACCTACTATTTTGTATATCAGGCAAAATCCAAAGAAACAGAACAAAACAAAACAAAAGACAAAAACATGTGGCACCTTAAAGACTAACTATTTTATTTTAATGTGAGCTTTCGTGGACACTACTTCATCGGACATATGGAAACATATGGAAAATATAATAGTCTTAAAGGTTTTTGTCTTGTTTTGGATTTTGCCTGATACTGTATGCTTTCACAGACTAACACGGCTACCTCTTCCAAAACAACTACTATTTTGTGTAGCTTTGACCAGTCCTGATGAAGGTATTGTCTGACTGGATTTTAAAATTATGTATGTTTCGGAATTGGGTGGGCAACAGTAACACTCCAGATGTTTTGACCAAATACACCCACCAATCCTAGCCATCAGTCAATTGTTAGGGATTATGCGACACTCTAGTTTTACAAAACAGTGATCCATCTCTAGCTTGGCATGAAATATGGCTACTGTGCTTCAGGATTCCAAAAACAGCACAACCACAATATAATGCAAAATTACACTTAATCAATATTTTAAAAAACCATTAGTGTTGATCTACCTATCATAGAGTGGGGAAGACGGAATCCATTAAATAGAGATATATTGATCTAACAGAAATTTGTGTTTAAATTGCATTTTTAGAGTCATATAGATGCATTTTTTTCCTGGCCAGTAGGATCTCTGTATATTATATAAATTGTGAACTCTCACTGCAAGACAAAGAATAAAATTTCTTGTATGACCTTTCCCTGCCCACTTTCTGGTCTAGACTATATAATTGCTTCAGTCAAAATATCCTCTTTGAAGGCACAGTCTTTATTTAGACAGTAAGCTCCTCCAGGCAAGGGCTTTTCTTATTTGCCCATACAATGCCATTTACAGCTTAGAAAAGCAATATCAATAATACACAATAACAGATGGTAAGAGCACATGACAGTCAATAATAATGAAAGTGTAGTGTAGTAATTTTTATCTATTACTGCTTTTGGAAATCCTCCCTTATCCAAATTCTTGTTTGATTCTCATTAGTTTATCTTGAACTTTTAAATTGGTAAGTACTATCAGTAAACAAAATTGTCTGCATATCAAATATTTTTGCAAAAACTTTTAGATTTCAGTTGTCTGTTTTGTCTTGAGATTTCTGTCCAACATTGGATAAAATTAGGAAACAATTTTATAGAACTGTCTTTAGATAAGACTTTAAGCACTTCAAGGAATTAATTTAGCACTTTGTAAGAATGAATATTCAGACTTCCCAGTGGATGGTTATTTATCACTAAAGAAATGATATATATTATAAACACATGTGAGATAATCTTTTAGGTATTCCTGTGGCTGTATATATTTTTGAATATCATAAATATTTATTTTATATACATGATTGATATTTTATAACATGTATGTATAAAAGCATATAAGTAAATTATTAGTGGATATTTGTGTTTAGTAAGATAGGTAATTGGGCAAGGAACTTCACAAAAAGTTTATTTGTTTATTTCACGCTTTTTTCTTTGCATAATCCAAGGAGACTCACATTGTGAATTAAAAAAAAAAAACAGACATAGGTAAAACTTAACTGCTGAAATCCAGTAGTAAGTCACAGCTTGTGTAGGCTCACTGAATCAGTAGGTATTTGCTGAGTCAACTCCCCCACAAGTCCCATTGATTCAATGGATCCGCTCTAGCTGTGACTTACTATTGGATTTCAGCCAGTGAATTACAGTGTTAAAATGTTATTAAATAAGTTACTGCATTGCAACTACAAAGGATTAATGCAATTTTACAAATGCTTTAAAAAACACAACAAGAAAATACAACATACCCACCATTAAAAGCTCTTCTCCATCATTCAATCAAGAGACAAAGGCCTTTTAAAGTAAAAATAGTTTTGCTTGCGAATGGAAGGATGACTGGGAAAGTGACGGACTAGTCTCCCCTGGAAACTGCCACTAAAAAAGGCCTTCTTTTATACCCTCATTAGATGTGCCTGTGAAAGTGGTGGGACAGAAGGAAAGACCTCCCTTTGATGCTCTTAAGCCCCAGGCAGGCTTATAAATACAGTGGAACCTCTACTTACGAACTTAATCCGTATTGGAATGGTGTTCTTAAATTGAAACGTTCTTAAGTCGAAGCAAAATTTCCCATAGGAATGCATTGAAAACCGATTAATCCATTCCGGCTGTTTTTTGTTCTTATGTAGAGGCGCGTTCGTACGTTGAAGCATTAGTTCCCATAGGAACTAATGCAAAGCCGGTTAATCCGTACTCTACCACTAGGGGGAGAATTTTTTTTTTAACCTAAGATGACCTAAGGTTAAAAAAAGGGCAGGAAAGTGTTTTTTTCCGTTCTTATCTTGGAGCTCCGTTCTCAAGTAGAAGCAAAATTTAGCGAACGGAGCTGTTCTTAAGTTGGATCGTTCTTAAGTAGGGACGTTCTTAAGTAGAGGTTCCACTGTAGTAAGAAACAGTCCTTCAGATAAACAGAACCCAAGCCATTTGTGTGAACAAATGGAATAATAATTTTAAAGTATTTATTTACAAAGTTGATTCATAGAAGTATTGGCAAAGTCAAAAAGCAACAAGTTTCACAAACATCATCAGCTGCAATTGTGCCTAATTTTAGCCATTTGGGGGATACTATTAAGAAATAATAGTATCCAGAACAGATTATACAAATCCACAACACAAATCTCTGAAGTATGAAGTTATTGATGGATCCATTACATCTTGCAAATGTTTCAAACCACTTTGGAAACTCCAGGGAAACAGGAAGGATTCAAATCTTTTAGATAAGTATACAGGGAGACAGACAATATCTCTAATCCTCTTGGAGAAATAGTTTTTAAAGCGCTAATATGCAATCAGCACTAAAACTGTCCTGCAGCAATTCTTTTCACCTCTGAACCAAAGGAAATTTGGGTGTGTTTTTTTAAAAGCAGGTTACACTTTTCAGTTTCCTATTCATCACTAATCAAATAAATGATTCCACAGGGCTCCTGCACTCCTACAAAGAGGAAAGATCTGATGGTCATCATAAAATCAACTGCACCACTCTTTGCAGTGCACCATGATCAACATAAAGTGAGCTGATTGAATATTTCGTATCACAGTCAATTGTATTCACCCACAGGAAACATTCTCTCCTGTTAGCAATTCTATGTTTGATTTACTGTGCATTTTCAAAACAAGTTAGCATTTTTTCCCCAGAAATTGAGTCAGAGATCTTGCCACTGCCAACATTCACCAACATACATGCTGATTCACATTAAGAATGTAGCATTTACAGAGGGACATTCAGCAAACTTTGATTAGAACTTCAGTTATTGTTCTGCTCCTTCACACATATTACCTTAAAATGAAGACATAGACTGCTCTTATACTTGATATTCATAAGCAGATATGATGCATAACATCTTTTTGATCAGATATTGTCATAAAAGTCATTTTTTAAAAAATATAGTGTACAGAATAATAATAGCAATAACGATCTATCCAACAAAATCTAAGCATGAAGATGGCCCAAAGTTCAAAGATAGCTGCTGCACTAATTGCACTGAGAACACATTAGAATAGTCTCTAAGATGTAATGAGTAGTATTAATGGCCATTACATTAATTTTTAAAAGAACTGAGCCCCCGTTTGCTAACCATGTATGTTCATTTATATGTCAGTGACAGAAAGGAAACTTCATTTCATGACATACAGTACTTCTGCACAACTATTTTTATATACATATATTTGTCTTTACCTTCTTGTTGCTGAGAATATATCTGCACTCTGGATGAACAGATAATTCAATCATCACTGTTTAAGTACTATTTTATCACTTGTTCCAGTAAAAGATATCAACTCATATGTTTTGTGCCTCCATTTTTATAAGAATGAACACAAAAAATCTGTATTTAATTAAGTATTTTCTAAAATGTTCTTGTCCACTTATAATCACTATTCTGCAAGATCAGCTAATTACATTCTCTATTTTTGTTTGTACTGGCTCCATTCATTCAGTGCTCTTGTAGAACTGCAGAGAATATACATCTGAAAAGATGTAGAGTATACTTTACATTTCTGTTAATATCTCCTTGTACATTTAATGTTTATTCTTTCTTTACAGTTTTGAGATACTAAATAGAAAAGCAGTGATTTCTTATTGTATTTCAAGAGTATACTATGTAGAAAACCAAATAAATGTTTCAAGCTTGACCCATGACATGTCTCCCTACTAAAATAGGCACTTGGCAATGTTGATATAAATAAACTATTAATAGAGTATAATTTTGGATTTCAGGATGAAACTGTAGAAATCAAGGCTTATAAAACAGAACTACAAAAATATATTTGTTGATTGTGGTAGAAAACTGTTAAATAATACAAGAAGCATTCAAAGTCCCATGAACTACAGTTAAATCGGACAGAAATAGTGAGTAGAATATTTGGCTGCTGGCCTGATATTATAAAGCAGAAGTTCAGTATATCTAAAAACTCTGTTAGCTATATCCTACTGTGTTGTGTTCATGATGGTGGAGAAAATGCTGACCCAACTGGCTGAGCTATTATGGTGTCAAAAAAAGTTGTTACTGCTCCACCACTGAAGGAGCATTTCTTTGAGAACATTTGTGGTCAAAATTTTGTTCAGAAAATGAAAGTTGCCCATCTGGCTGAATTAAGTTTTGCTCAAGCTCTAACAAGGGCAGCTTTGTGGATCTGAGTTTTCAAGGGGAGTGTAACCCCATCCAACACAGGTTGCATCCCATAAACTGTCCATTAGTGACCTCAGAGCTACTGTCCTATGGGGATTTAAAGATCTCCTGTATGGAGAATAAGTGCAGGGAAAGCGCCCCAGAGGGAGACCACAGCTGCGATACAAGGATATCTGCAAGCGGGATCTGAAGGCCTTGGAAATGGACCTCAACAGATGGGAAACCCTGACATCTGAGTGTTCAGCCTGGAGGCAGGCGGTGCATCACGGCCTCTCCCAATTTGAAGAGACCCTTGTCCAGCAGGCCGAGGCAAAGAGGCAGTCACGAAAGCAGCAAAATCAGGGAGCTAGACGGGGTACAGATTGTATTTGTCTTCAGTGTGGAAGGGATTGTCACTTTTGAATTGGCCTTCTCAGCCACACTAGACGCTGTTCCAAGTCCTCCATACAGAGCACGATACCATAGTCTCTCGAGACTGAAGGATGCCTAATCTAATCTAAAAATGTGGATAATAGCATATTTATCAACATCAAAACTCACTTTGATATATGTACTGTAAGACTTACCAATGTTTATAAGACTGTTCAATTTATCAGGATAGCTTGCAAGCAACATAATATCACACAGATACATTAAGTGTGAAACATCAAGACCATTTCTGTGGCAATTGACCTTTTGGCTTTAGCACTATAGTCAAACTGTCTAGACAGGGGATTTAAAGCCAGGCAAAACCACAAATGGCTTAAAGAATTACCCAGAAAACATCCCTCTTCTAATAAGGATATTATTAGAGAGGAGGTCTCTGCAACTTAATTTGGTCTTCCACTTCATAATGAGGCTAGATTGTAAAGTAATAATTATATTATCAATTTTGTAGCTCCTCAAAATTCCAAGAAGCCATGAGTGCAACAGAAGCATAGAATCAAATAATCAATTTAAGCACTAATACATTTCTGGAGCTAATTCAAGTCTGATTTAATATGAAAGAATCAGCAATATTCAGTTCCTTACAACTGTAGCCTCTCTGTTGGTCTATCAGGAGGCAGTTGCATTCAAGAAAACTGCAAATGTTTTGGAAAATAATCAGTGTAAACAGCTTGTAAACTGTAGATAAACAGGTGATTGATAAATAACTTTTAGGATTAGAACAAGATTTACGAAGTTGAAGGGTTATTGCTTGTGTGAAAAATTTTGAACCAAGATCAAGTTTACCAAGGGCTTCATTACATGTTTTAAATAAGCATGACTGTGTTGCAGTTAATTTTTTCCACCAAAACGCAAGGGTCCACCATAATTTTCCCAACCAAAAAGTTATTATTATACTTTCTAAGCAAAAGAGCCAAGCCAAAAAATTAGGAAACATATCCTAAAAATTTGGTGGAAATACATGTTTATAGAACTACTGATTTTTGGTTTTAATAAGACGATGATGATGATGATGATGATGATGATGATGATGATGATGATGATAATAATAATAATAATAATAATAATAATAATAATAATAAACACCAGGCACAGTCAATAAAAATTATAAAACCATTGACTGGTATTATATAACAGATACAAGTTTTAACCAAAAACCTAAGTATCTGTTAAATATTGGTGCAGTATGTATGCTGTTCCTAATATTGCTGGTTTTTTGTAGCTTTGATGGCGTGATTTCTGAGATCTGCAACTGCTTATAGTACTGTGTGAAGTTTCTTGATATTGTTTCCAAAGCCCCAATGACTAATAGGACCACTGAAGTGTGTTTCATCCAGAAGCAAGATGTTTCGATTGCCAGGTCTCTGTACTTTGTTAATTTTTCCAATTCTTTATTTTGAACTCTGGCATCCCCTGGAATTACAATGTCAATGATCCGGACATTTCTTTGTTCTATTACTACTATGTCTGGAGTGTTATGTTCAAGGTGTCTATTCGTTTGGATCCGGAAATCCCACAAGATCTTGACTTCCTCATATTCTGACACCTTTTCTACCTGATTTCCCCCCGGGGTTCTCGAGGCTGACAAGTTATATTTTTTGCATAATGACCAGTGCACTAATTTTGCCACTCTATAATGTCTAGCTTTGTAATCTGTTTGTGCAATCTTTGGACATTCACAGATGAGGTGTGACACAGTTTCATCTTTTTCTTGGCAGAGTCGATATTTGCTGTTAGCACTAATTCCTTGGATCTCAGCTTTCATCACGTTGGTTTGGAGTGCTTGTTCTTGTGCAGCAAAAATCAAGCCTTCGGTTTCTTTCTTAAGGGTCCCCAGTTTTAGCCATGCCCATGTTGAATTATGATAATGCTTTCCATCAATATTTCTCATGTGTTGTCCATGTAGTGGTTTCTGTTTTCCAGCTGTTTATTTTTTTTTCCAAATTGTTGCTTCTTATACTGAGCCTTTGTTTCTGTTGTCTCAAAATAGTCTCAATTTTCACTGCCTTAAGTAATTTTCCTCTGCTTGTACTGATATAATCATTTAGGCTTCTTTTTTCCTCCTCTACTACCTGCTGTATTTGCAGTAATCCACGGCCTCTGATTTTCTGTGGTAAATATAATCTGTCCACATTACTTTTTGGATGTAGTGCATGATGCATGTTCATTAGTTTCTCTGTTTTTCTATCCAATTCTTCCAATTCATTTTGAGTCCAATCTATTATTCCAGCTGGGTATCTAATTACTGGAACGGCCCATGTGTTTACAGCTTTGATTGTATTTCCATCATTTAATTTTGATTTTAAAATGTTTCACAGTCTTCTGATATATTCCCTTTCTTTCCATTCTTTAACTTTTCTGTGCACGATGTTGTCTGCTTCTAGTATTCCAAGGTATTTATAATTTTCATCACTTGATAGTGATTTTATAATATTGCCATTTTTAAACTCTATTCCATCTGGTTTTTGGATCTTGCCACAGTGTATAGACAGAGCTGCACATTTGTCAATTCCAAATTTCATTTGGATATCTTCACCAAATATTTGCACTGTGTTTAGCAGTGATTCTATCTCTGTGGAACTTTTTGCATATAGTTTTAGGTCATCCATGTATAAGAGATTATTAGTTTTTCCTGCTTGTTCTGAAATATGGTAGACCAATCCAGTTTTATTTAAAATGACTGACATGGGGATTAGTGAGATGTTAAACAGCAGTGGTGACAAAGAATCCCCCTGAAATATTCCTCTTTTGATGCTAACTTACCCAATTTCTTCACCATGGGCCATTAAGACAGTATTTCATTTTTCCATGTTTTTCTTGAGGAACTTCTGAATATTTTTACTAATCCCAAACGTTTTTAGGCAGGTGTTAATCCAGCTGTGTGGCAATGAGTCAAATACCTTTTTATAGTCTATCCAGTATTATAAGAAGTTGCAGATCTCAGAAATAACACCATCACAGCTACAAAAAACAGCAGTATTAGGAACAGCATACATACTGCGCCAATATTTAACAGATAATTAGGTTTTTTGTTAAAACTTGTATCTGTTATATAATACTAGTCAATGTTTTTATAATTTTGATTGACTGTGTCTGGTATTTGAATTATTATTATTATTATTATTATTATTATTATTATTATTATTATTATTATTATTATTATTATTATTATTATTATTTAGTAAACCAAAATGGTTTACTAAAACTAATCAGTTTCTGAAGGTGGCTAGTTTTACTCAATAGAAGTTTAGACTGAATTCAATTTATGCAAACCACAAGATTTCTGGGACAATGTTCTTTGGACAGATGAGACCAAACTGGAGCGGTTTTGCCATAATACACAGTTTCACCGCATTTGGCGAAAACCAAACATAGCATATCAGCAGAAACACCTCATACCAACTGTCAAGCACAATGGTGAAGGGGGGATAATTTGGGCTTGTATTTCAGCCACAGAACTTGGGCACCTTGCAGTCATTGAGTCGACCATGAACTCCTCTTTATACCAAAGAATTCTAGAGTCAAATGTGAGGCCATCTGTCTGACAGTTAGAGCTTGGCTGAAATAGGACGATCCCAAGCACACCAGCAAATCTACAACAGAATGGCTGAAAAAGAAAAGAATCAAGGTGTTGCAATGGCCCTGTCAAAGTCCAGACATTAACCCAATTGAAATGCTGTAGCGGGACCTTAAGAGAGCTGTGCACAAACAAACGCACACAAATCTCAATGAACTGAAGCAATGTTGTAAAGAAGAGTGGGCCCAGATTCCTCCACAAAAATGTGAAAGACTGGTAAAGCTATACAGAAAACAATTACTTCAAGTTATTGCTGCTAAAGGTTGTTTTCCAAGCTATTGAATTATAAGATGTACTTAATTTTTCACATATAGCTTCTCCATTTTGGCTTTATTTCTGTAAAATAAATCATGGCACTGTATAATATGTCATGTGTTCAGCTAAGGTTGTATTCACCCAATTTTCAGACCTACTAAGGACCAGTTGATATTTATGATATCCTGATATGTAAAACCATAGAATTCAAAGAGGGTATACTTTCTTTTTTCACATGACTGTAGTTTGATGTAAAGCTAAACAGTTTTTAATAAACAGCAGGAGCATAGGTTTCTGACCTCTTCTGCATAGCTGTTCCAGAGAAGAGTGAAGCACACAGGCCTGAGGATCACACAGACTCATCATCATAATGTTAAATAATGGTTTTGCAGCATGTGTGCCTTGTAGTCCATGCATCAAGAAAAGGGATGATTTTTTTATTCAGCAATGTTCTTATATTTCTGAATTTTTTAAATAAATGAGTAAATGTAAGAATACATGCAAGAATATTCCTTTCGTAACAAAGATGAAGTTTTAATTAGTCAGCAGATGGTAATGATACACATAAGACCACAAGGAAAATCTCTCAAATTTAAGAATCAAACAGGAATAATCAGACCATTAATTAATATAGGCTAAAATATACAGTGATGCATCTACATGAATTCATCATTCACTGTTAAGAAACTTCTCTTAGATACTAAATATACTATGTTGGAGAGGATGTCAGGAAGTAGGTAAATTATTTCCATACGTGGTGGAAATGTGAGAATATATCAACATTTTGGAAGTTGGTCCTCAAGGAAATAAATGAAATTATTAAGTTAAATATAGACGTTTGTCCTATGATAGTTCTGTTATCAATATATGATAAGGAGCAATGAAGCTGGGCAACAAAATAATTAATTTCAAATTTACTACCAGTAGAAAGATTAATGGTAGCAAGGAACTGGAAAGTTAAGCATGATTTTCAATTAGATGAATCGTTTAAAGAAGTTTGCAATGTAGCTACTAATGATAAATTAACATGTAATATGAAAATTAAAAAGGGATTGTTGCATCTCCAGATGGTCGGGGGGGGGGAGATCCCTGTTTTGTATTCTTGTGTTATTAAGGTTTTCTTAATTAGTTGTGTCTTATCTTATTTTTTATTGATTGTTACAAAATAAAAGATTAAAAAACTTTGTTTTTAATCGACATTTTGCTTTTATATTTTGTGTCTTTGTGGTAATCATATTACTTCCCCTAACAGCAAACTAGACTGGTGATTGCTGGCTGGATTAGGCAGTGATGATGCTTAGAGGAGCACTGAGGTTTCCAGAAGCACTTAATTTTTTTTTCCCAAAGTGGAGCTTTTATTTCCCAAAAAAATCACCCCATATGTGGATTATTCAAACTCAGTAGGAAAAGCATGCTAAATGACTATTACGGGGCGGGGGAGGTGTGAACAGAACTTGGGAATGGGAAACAAAATTAAGTTTCCTAAAATAGGGAATTGATGGCTGACTAGAAAGCTGAACACATGCCTTTTGTTGCATGCCCAATTTAGATGATCTTGAAGAAGAATTTGCAGATCAAGAGAATGAGATTAAGGGAACACAATAGACATATATGAGGATTATCATAAACTAAAGAAGCAAATTTTATCTAGAGTTTTGGCAGAAAAATAAATTTAAGCAAATCATTTAAGGGCAATATAGATAGAAGTGTATAATACTCCAAACTAAAAAAAAAAAAAAAAAAAAAAAAAAAAAAAGGACCCAGAAATGGAAATATCCTTGTTTCATATTATATTAGTCTAAACCTCAGTACAGAAATATCTAAAAGCACTTAGAAATGTAATCTTAAACACATTTGCTTGCAAGTTAAGTCCTTTCAAGTTTGGTGGACCAGCGGAGTAGTTGATAATGTCACTATACAAGAATCTAGTTCACATGAGGGGCTTTTGTCCATTCCTTCCTGCAAATACTGTATAGGGTCACATGTCATCTATATGCAGACTAAAGCTTTAATGTAATATTGAATGCATCACCAACTGCTTTACTAAACTGCAGCCTTGTTCTATACATAGACATAATCAAACAGTATATAAGATTGCAGCATCAGTAATGTTCTGAAACATCATGATAAAGTTGTATCTCAGAGTCTTATCCTGTCTTTCCCAATCTAATATGTCTAATACCGTGTTTCCCCGAAAATAAGACAGGGTCTTATATTAATTTTTGCTCCAAAAAACACATTAGGGCTTATTTTCAGGGGATGTTTTATTTTACAGTCATGTCATCTTTTGGTTGCTGCACAATGGTGGAGGGCGGGGTTTCACTTAACTAGGGCTTATTTTTGGGGTAGGGCTTATATTACGAGCATCCTGAAAAACCATACTAGGGCTTATTTTCAGGTTAGGTCTTATTTTCGGGGAAACAGGGTAAGAAGCCAGCTGGGAAGTCAGATGTAATTTTTAAAAATCTTGATATAACAATGAAATATATAACTGAAACAAATTAATGCTAATCTGGCAGAAGCTATGACATCTAATTTATAAGTTTTCAGATAACACTTCAATTCTAAGTTTTTTAAAATCTGCAAATATCTATGCTCACCAAAAACTAAGTGCTAATATTTTCCTGTTATTTAGGAATTATTTTTCAATAGTGCAAGAATATAATATTTATTATTTCCGTTGTTACTGTTATAGACACATAGTAGTTACTGAAAGGGGGGCACGAATGGGGAAGTTATGCATGTCATAAGAAGAAGAGATCAACACACAACAGTGTTACATAAACAGATTAATGTTCCTTTCACGGAGTATAAAGCTCATGCTCTATTCCTCCTGCTTCATCTCATCTCACATCCAATACACACATACACACTTCTATTCATAATTAATTACTGTAGTTACCAATTCAGCACACATATTTAGGAGTGTTAAAAAAATTAGAAGAAAAGAATTGTGCTGGATCAGACAAAAGGCGTACTTATGCAAGTAGTTTGTTCCCTAGATGTTCGTGTGAACAACACTCAGAAACAAGACATTATTACAACAGTTCCCTTCTGTTTATGATCCCAGCAACTGGCATTCACCTCCAAACTTATCAACGGACATAAAATATGGCAATTAATAAAGCCTTAGACATGATTCCAGGCAACTGCATCAAATTTTACATTCCGTGTAATTTTTAAAAACTAGCTCCTGAATCAAAATTTACTTTTTCACAAGGATTCTACACAGAGCTCAAATCTAAATGTTTTAGTTTGGCAGCTACTGTTTTTAGAATTTGTTCTGCCTGAACTAAAATACATGCAAAGTGATATTGAATTGAACATAATTAGGACTACTTTTGAAATTGTCAGATCCAAAAGAAAGAACCTGCTTTTCAAAACAACTCAGAATACACACAAATTGTCATTACTCTTCTTGTTGTGCAAGAAGGAATAATCTAGCCCTTAATGTAGAGGGCAACTAAATGATCAGGCCTTATGTTCACCAAAGCCCACAGTATATATTTTGTGGCCATTGGTAAGGGTATCCACATTTACAGTTCATGTTCCATGACTGACAGGCATGGACAAAGGTGGGTTAGCTTATTGTTCATTGGAGCCCAAGTTTCAAAGTTGTCATTTTGGTTCCTGGCACCAGAATCTCACTGCATAAATGAGCAACCTAGTATCTTCTCAGCCCTTGGAAGAAAGACCGGAAGTGTGGACATTCCAAATTAATGACTGCAATACTATTAATTTAAGCAAAATACAGGCACACTTGATGCCTTATTAGAAGCCATTAAAAGATTTACATTCCAGTGTTGCAGGCTACATGCTTTGCATGGCTGTAGCACAACGAGGCAATGTCGGGCACATGTATTGCTCTCTGACCGCAATGCTGCTTTTAATGGGAGCACATTGCACCACATATAACATCATTTTCCAGTGATTTTTACATAGGTACAGAACCTTCTGATCTTGTACTACATATGCTACTGCTCAAGGGCAGGAATATACTAGCATGGCTGGCCCTGCTACTAGCTGATCTTAGGCAGCTGGACTTTGGGTGACATGAAAAGAAAACAAATTCCACTTATTTTAATTATCATTTTTTTATTACTAGTGCCATGTGTAAGATTTTCTGCTTCAGGTTCAAAATTGCTTGTAATACTATTCAGGAGGCAGGCAGCAAAATGTTTAGGGCCAGTCCTGCCAACAGCATAATCCTACATGTTCAGTGAGTATTCTTTCCACACTACATATGGCATTCAACACTTACAAAGAACAATTAGTAAGTCAAGGAGCCAAACAACCTGACCCAAAAAGCAACTGCTGATTGTGGCAGCAATCCTACATTTTAGTGACTAGAGCAACTTCCAAGGTAAAAAAGTATATTCTAAACTGAGTGCTGAATATAATTTAATAGATGTTTGAATTTGTTTTAAACGTGGTTTTACAAATTATTTTAATTCTAATATATGTTTAATTGTTTTGTAATGTAATAATTTATCATGTTTTAAACTGGTTTGTCTTTCAATAATCTGTGAGTCATCTTCAGTCCCATAATTGGGAGAAAGGCGGAAAATAAATAAAATAAATAAATAAGCAAGGAAATACTAGATATGTCTACTTGTCCTACTCCTCAGGTAGTGCTAAGATAAACTGCTACAAGGCCACAACTATTCATTTAGCAACATAGCAAGTTTAATTTTAAAGGGGATACATGAATGATATCTGGATCTATTACAGAATATTGAATCGTCTTGGACGCTATCTGACAAGGTCCTGTCTATCTGAAAAATAATTAAGTAGTAGGTTTGTCCCTCTTGGATGGAAAGCTAGGTATGGGCAAAATCTGAGTTTAAAATAGGTCATTATTACTTATTCCAGAATTAGATTGCAAATTAACATTTTGAAAATAATATTCCTGATTAAGTTAATCCCTCCCCATTTACTACAATGCTTCTTTAGCAATACACATTATGAAAGGTACATTTTTATAAAGTACTTGTACTTACCCAGGACACATTTTTACCCTTGGGTGTCTTTAGCATGGCAACATGCAGTGCTGAGAAGACCAACAACAGCCCCACCAGCATGGAAAGTCAGATGGAGGGGTATTCCAAATGTCTCTGTTACCCAAACGTGTAAAGTCCCTTAGCCATGATGATACAGGCACAGTGAGCATGAGACAAGGAAACAGTTAAAAAAACCATTTTTTTTCTTAATATTTCATCGAGCTAGACAGACAAAAATGTTGAAGAAATGTGCAAAAATCTTTAATTTCTGTATGTAGCCAAATTTGCCTGCTCAGTCAAATAGAACACAATCCAAAACTCATATAAATGCTGAAGTGCACTCGTCTTCCTTCAGTTCTAAAACTACTGCACCCGATTAATAAAAGCTTTGAGGCTAAAGCTTACTGTAGAATTAAGAAATAAATACTGAGACCAAGCAGCCTTCAGAAAACGTTGATGAGGTTGGTTTCCAGCAGCATTGACTGAGATGTATTATAGCTGAGTATTTCTGAACTCTAGGATTCTATTAACATAAAAAGGATCAAATTCTTTGAATAATGTATTTAAGCAGGTACAAAGTATATACCTGTTGCTACCTTCCACACATTGTCCTCACACGGTGGTGGCGGCGGCAGCGGCTGCTGTTATTCCAGAGCCTCAGAGTGCACCTGTTGTTGATATATCTACACAATGAGAAGACTGGTAACCTAACAACCAATAGCCCTTTTTTTTTTAAAGAGATGCCCCAGAAGAGAGCAAAAACAGAAAAAAAATGAGTCCCTGCTTTCTTTTCCTTTGCATCTCTGTCCTTCTGTCCCTTTACTTTTACCTCTTGTCAATCTAGATTACTAAAGCAGATCCAGGCTAAATTTTGCAACTATCAGTAGTGATTAGCGTGAGCTGATTGAAATCGGATTATACAAGAAGACCTCTGCCTCCTCACTCAGCAAGCAGGCCAGTACCATTTGAAAACCATTTATGCTTCACCTCAGCACATTACAGCATTTGGAATGATCCATTTTCAGAATCATGGGTGAACGAGATTTGTGTTTTCTTTTAAAGAGAAAGGCAAGTCTATGTGAACTGATTTATAGCTGGAAGAATTTAAATAAAGCTCCTGAAAATTCATAACACATATTTCAAAACTTAAACATTAATATCCAATCAGTAATACGCAAAAGGCTTTGGACACATGATTTAATGACTTGAGAATATAGGGATACTAACATTGTTTACTGGTGCGCAAATGATTATATTGTGCATACTGAAAGATATTCTTTGAGAATTAACACATACTAGTTAAACATCGAGTCAGATGACATACATATTTATTATATTTTCTGTAAATTTCCATAAAATAATTCTAGTTCTGCAAAAATGTGGATTAATTCTCAACTGTCACTGCTCTCAACTGGATCTTAGTAAACGTGGTTACATAAATATAACAAAACAATATAGCTACATATATAGTATAATATAGATGTCATTGTATAATATCAGTACTGTGCTTTAAGGAGAAATGCTTCTAACATGTCCGTTTTGTATATTGTTGCCTCACTGGTGATTAACTGGGAAATACTATTACAGAAACACAGTTATATAGTACAAATGAAAACCACAAAGATAGAATACAGAAGGAAGGCAGAGATAAATACAAATTGCTCTTAAGTTAATGGACTCTTCAATAATGAATGCATAAAGATTAGACTGGGTGTGACCAGAAATATTTTAGGTTAGAGCAATATTTATAATCATGGTCTCAGAGACAGATGGTTTGCCAAAGGAGCATGTTCTACAAATACAATACAAAAATAAATGATGTATTCCTGCTATAGTAATTAAGTTTGTAATTAACCGTATCCTAGAATATGTTCTATACAATTTTGTAATTCCAAAGATACTCCTTCACAGAACAATATTTGCAATTCAGATTTAAGAAAATAAACTTTAAAAATCAGATACTCGGCAAAGCAACTGATTTCAATCATTAATATGAACTCAAATATTTGCCCCCTTTTCATTATCTGTTTTAAACTCTGAAACTTCAGTAAATCATGTGCATATACTATATGCACAGAGAAACATCTGGGCAGAGACCCAGTTCAGAAACAGGTCACATGATCTGTTCCCAAGTTTAATATCTCCAAGTAAAGGGATGTCATGAAGGAAAGGCCTGAAGACTACAATTTATGCTTAGTGGTAAGCCTTAGAGAACTCACATTTTTTGAGTCACTATGTATACTGTTTGCCAGTCTTCTTTTGTTCATGATTTTACAAGATCAGTTAAAAGAACTCTTATTTTCTCAAGGTTTGGAGGTTTGGTTAACGGGTTTCTACTCTGTACTGTTAAAACAAAACATCTTCCTCCATGTGCAGTTTTACCAATACAGGGCATACTTATAATTTCTCAGTTACTGGAAAAACTGTACTTAGTGAGAAATTAAGATAATATCTGCCATCTTCACAATACTAGTGAGTTGAATTTAAATATGTTTTCTATTCATGGTTTGGAAGAACATTTAACTGTGGTATTTTTTATATATAACCAGTGTTCATAGAACAAATTATTGTAGATTATTTCCTCTATAGTGGGGAGAACAACATCCAAAGCTCTAAGGCAGTGGCTTCCAATCTTTTTTCACTTGTGTACCCCTTGACAGCCCATTTCCATAAATTGTACCCTTCATATTAGCAAAAATTTATAATTAATATGGTTGCTGGACTCACAGACTGAATGAGGGGCCTGTTATATATACTCTGGTACTGGTGCGACAGCACTCAAAGAGAAGAGTGAAAGCTGAGCCAGTGGGGAATGCACTGCTGAACATGCATGCTGTAGTGGCATGTTTGAAACACACTGCTTAGGAAGGGACTCCCCACTGTTTGTCAAATTACAAAGTGAGGGAATGGTTTTTTTTTTAGGTTAAATAAAAATAAAACCTGCTCTGCCACTCATCATAACGTTCAATTTGTTTCTTGTCTTACACTGTTGACGTGTCTTTTTCCACCATTATTCAATGTTTTTCCTGTACCACTAAATGTCCTGGTTTGCACCCCTGGGGGTATGCATACCCAAGGCTGGGAATCACTGCTCTAAGGGCTGCACACACATCGTTCAGGTCTCAAAGGACAATGCCACCCCATTTGATTTTTTGTTTGTTTGTTTTACTTAAAAATATCCTCATGCCTTGAAGACTTGCAGGGAATTTTTGCTGTAAGTTGCAAGCCTGCTGGGACTCCCACACACCCAAAACATGTAAGCTTATAACATGCCTGGAGGGTGTGTGTGCAGTCCTCAAACTTGTGGAAGCTGATTGTCCCTACTATAAAGGAAATAATTTACAATAATTTATTCTGTGAACATTATGATTAAATATGTGGTGGTGGGGGCAAAACTGCAAAAGAGATGTGAGGATCCTTTTAATATCAACAGTAAAAGATAGGGATGTCATGGGTACTAGGGAACATATGCAGTCTGCTCAACCTTCCTGTACAAAAAAAAATCGAAAAACCATGTATTAATACAAGTCCTCTAACAATTTAGCAAATTAAACTCTCAATGACAGCCTACATCCTCCTCCTCTTGTGCTGTCAAGTCTGACTTACGGCGACGCTTTTCAGGGTTTTCTAGGTAAAGTAGTCAGAAGTGGTTTGCCATTCCCTTCTTCGATGGCATCTTGGTACTGTGCAGCTTGCCCAAGGCCACACAGGTTGGCACTTCTGAGATGCAGTGTGGAACTGAACTCTCAACCTCTGATGCCTAACATACTGAACTATCCAGCCAGCTCACAATCCACATACAATTCATTCCATCAATTCCTTTTCAGAGCCATTCTTGTGAGGTTGAATATGTGGCATATTAAATAATGTATCTTGAAACTGGAAGTGCATACAAAAGACAAAGTTTCTTTGACTCTAGAACCCACATGGATCTAGAGTCACATTAACTATGTACAGATGCTATGATAATCATTTGGTGGGTGAAATTCTCTTAGGTTTTGACATGGTGCACTAATATAATTGAAAGGCAAAGACAGGAGAAGTCTGTATAGCCTCTGGATCACTAAGCTAAATGTAGCCATTAAGTGATCAGTGGGGTACCGCAGCCTCAAAAGGACAAACCGGAATGTATGATTAATTGCATTTTATATTTTGTCACTCATACAAGTTTTGTTCATTGCACTATAATTAAAAATATGGACTAGACTTATATTATAAAAATATATCAATGATGATTTCCATGGCCAGTGCTCTTCTGATCGTAATATGAAATTCTGAGCAGATGTTCTAATGCTGAAATCAATAGCTAGAAATATCTATCTTCTCACTGCTGTTTAAAACATTCAGTTCAATGGATATGTAAAAAGGAGTTCCATCCGATAACTAGCAGCCAATGCAACCTGGCCGCGTTGCATTGGCTGCCCATTCGGTTCCGTGTTGACTTCAAAGTTTTGATGCTTACGTTTAAAGCCCTAAATGGTTTAGGGCCTCAATACTTGTCGGAACGCTTACTCCCACCCAGTTCTACCCGTGTCACTCGCGCGAGTCAGGAGGTGAGGTTGAGGAGCCTGACGCCGAGGGAGGCCCGGAAGGAAAAAACAAGAAGCCGGGCCTTCTCGGCGGTGGCTCCTCGCCTCTGGAACAGCTTACCTCCTGAGATTCACGCAGCTCCCTCGCTGGGTATTTTCAAGAAACAACTGAAAACATGGATGTTTAGGCAGGCCTTCCCCCTTTCCAGTTAACTCCTTTTTTTTCTTTCTTTCTTTTTTTCCCCACTATAATACACTCTGTTTCTTGCCATCTTTGGGAAAATTATGTTATGTTATGTGTATGTTTTTGTTTATTGTTTTTAGTGTGTGTTGTAAGCCGCCTAGAGTGGTCATAATTGACCAGATAGGCGGGGTATAAATGAAATAAATAAATAAATAAATAAATAAATAAATAAATAAATAAATAAACTAAATTACAAGTGTGTTTTGGTTTGAAAAAGTAAACTAGGATCTCTTACAGCATCTAAATGAGCTGAAAGTTTATTTATGTTAATGACAGTGCAATCTCACACATTTTACTCAGAAATAAATTCCACCGAGTTCAATAGGACTTCTTCCAAAGTAAATTTACACAGGTTTGCAGTCTTGTGCTGGTGAAAAAGTAGAATGTTAGTATCACTGAATAGTTCTTCTACTAATTACTATTTTTCTATAATGTTCAATATAATTATCTCTTTTATAATGCAAATTAGAAAACAGGGGGAAAGGAGTTTATGGTAATTAAAGAACCTGAGGATGAAGACTTCATCAGTTCATGTTTACTTTTTCTTCATCATTCAGAATACACATACTGAATATGCACTCTAGTTGCAGCCTCTTGTATAACAACTGAAGTACTGTACATCAGTTATCAAACTCTGAACAATGACACTATCATATTATTGCACATTACTTTAATCCCTGAAGACAACACAGGAAGAAAGACTTGCACATTGCAAAAATTCTGCTCCAGAGTTCAGTTACTTGGATTATTCATCATATTCACAAAAGCAAAAGAATTTCTAAAGACCAGACTATATTCTACAGAAATAACACAATTCTCAAAGTAGTATTTTGGCAAGAATGCCATCTAAACACTAAACATTCAGGTGATCAAGACCTTCATGATAATGCTGGAGCACTGTTTTAACCATCAATCAGAAGAAGTTATCAATTTTATAGCTGCCAATACTCTGGGTTTCCTTGAGAATTTTGTGTCCAAAATTGGATTAAAGCTGATACCGTTCACCATTATCAAATATATTACAGAACCTCTTTTTCAACCATTTCTTGTATGTACACCTTAATGCTTTGAGGGGGGTTGCATGTGTCAGAGAAGCCAAAAGCAATGTCATCAGGAGGCTAGACTCCATTACGAGCCTGGAGTCCTAGCAGGGCCACCCAAGGTAGAAGGTTCATAGCTGAGGCACCAAAATAAGATGCATCCACTCTCTTCAAGGTAACATCCACATCAGCAGAGGAGAGTGGATAGTTTCAATGGCAATGGCAGTGAAGAAACTTCTGGAGGGCAGGTACTGGGCCGTAGCGGTAGCTGAAGGCGATGCTAGTGATGTTTTCCAGACAATGGCAGTGTTGCTCAAGCTAATTTTTGTTTTTACTGCACAAAAGATGGTAAAGGTAAACCACTGCTGAAACTTTCTTACCTTGAAAACCCTATGATGAGACAGTCCAAAGTGAAACAAGATATAGTGCTGGAAGATCAGACTCTCAGGCTAGAAAGCACTCAATTAGCTACTGGGAAAGAGCAAAGGACAAATATGAAAAGTGCTGTTGCTAATGACACAACTGGATTAAAGCCAAAAGGATGTCTAGTGGCTGACATGCACAGAGGTGAAAGGAAATTTCAGTACTGCACAACAGATATAATTGGAACATGGAACATGAGAAGTGTGAATCAAAGTTAACTGGAAACTGTAAAGCAAGATACTTAACATTTAAATTTTGCAGTGCTTGGTGTCAGTAAATTAAAGAGGACTGGAATGGAATATTTTCAGTTAGACAATTAGAAAGTGTTCTGCTTTGGAAGTGACAAACTCAGAAGAAATGGAGTGGCTCTAATACTGAGGCAAGATGTAGCACAGGCACTTAGGAGCTATAAAGGAAGATCATACCGAATAATATTCATTAGACTCTGGGGAAAACATATCAATCATCATTCAAAACGTCATATGCTCCAACTACAGATGCTGCAGAAGATGACATTGAAAGTTTTTATGCAAGCATCCAGAAGAAAATTGATCACACACCAAAACAAGACGTGCTTATAATCACGGATGATTAAGAACACTAAGTAGGAAATAAAGCAGAATGAAATGTCATTGGAAAATTTAGTCTAGGGGTCAGAAACAAAACATGAGAATGACTTGGAGAATTCTGTGAAGTCAACAATTTGTTTCTCATAAATAAATAATTCAAGCTACCAATTGGACACAGCTTTTCAGTGACTGTCATGTAACCGGTGGAGAGGAATAAAGGACAACAACAAAAGAGGAAAAACAAGATATTTCTTCCTGAAGACCTAAGAAATCAAAGGGAAAACTAAGCCTAAATTATGAATGCTGAAAGACCAACACTATCTGAGCAGGAGAAAATAAAAAGCTGGAAACAGCATACTGAAGAAGACCTATACAGAAGAGATAAAAATGAGGGCAGATTCCTTTGAAGGGGAAATCTATGAAGAAGATGCTGCAGTTCTAGAAAGTGAAGTAAAAGCTACTCAGAATGCCTTAGGGGGAAAAATCACCAGAACTACATGGAATACTGATGGAACTATTTCAAGCTACAAAGATGGAATCTGCCGAAATCCTTACAAAAATATGCCACCAAATCTGGAAAATAAAGCAATGGCCCACAAACTGGAAATGTTCAATAAACATTCCAAACCGCAAGAAAGGAGATGCCAAAGAGTGCAGTAATGATAAGATCATTGCTTTAATTTCCCATGCAAGCAAAACAATGCTCAAGTATTGCAATGAAGGCTTTAACCTTATATGAAGCAGGAAATGCCTGATATTCAAGCTGGATTCCGAAAAGGAAGAGGCACTTGAGATCATATTGCAAATAACTCCTGGCTATTGGAGCAAACCAAAGAATTTCAGAAGATCTGTCAGTGCTTTATATGCTACAACAAAACCTTTGATTGTGTGGATCATGAGAAATTATGGATTGTTCTGAAAGAAATGGGTGTGCCTCAGGACTTGATTGTCCTGATGTATAACTTGTATTGTAGAGAACAAGCTACCATTAGGGCATAATATGGAGAGACAGAATCGCTTTCTATAGGCAAAGTTGTCAGACAAGGTACATTTTATTTCCCTATCAGTTCAGTTTATATGCAGAACATATCATATGGAAAGCTGGACTAGATTCAGATGAAGGGGGAGTCAAATTTGAAGGATGAAACATAAATAATTTAAGATATACAGCTGACACCATCTTACTGGCAGAAAGCAAGAATGGTTAAAATGTCTTTTGATGAAAGTGAAAAAAGAAAGTGCCAAAGCAGGACTACAGTTGAATGTTGAGAAGACAAAAATCATAACTACAGAAGAACTACACAGCTTTAATAATAGAATCATAGAATAATTTAGTTGGAATGGGCCTATAAGACCATTGAGTCCAACCCCCTGTTCAATGCATAAATATTAAACCAGATCTGACAGATAGTTGTCCAATTTTCTCTTGAATGCCTCTACCTTTGGAGCGCTCACCACCTCCCGAGGTAACTGGTTCCATTGTTGTACTGCTCTAACACTTAAGACATTTTTCCTGATATTGAGCCTAAATCTGGCTTCCTGTAGATTGAGCCCTTTCATATTTGAAAAGTGCTCACAAATCTCACAAACCTTTTAGAATTCTTTGAAAAGGTCAACAGGCATGTGGATGCGGGCGAACCAGCGCATATTGTCTATCTGGATTTTCAGAAAGCGTTTGACCAAAGGCTGCTGAGAAAACTCCACAGTCAGGGGATAAGAGGGCAGGTTCTCTTATAGATTGAGAATTGGATGAGAACCAGGAAACAGAGAGTAGGTGTCAATGGGCAATTTTCACAATGGAGAGAGGTGAAAAGTGGTGTGCCCCAGGGATCTGTCCTGGGACCAGTGCTTTTCAACCTGTTCATAAATGACCTGGAGACAGAGATAAGCAGTGAGGTGGCCAAGTTTGCAGATGATACAAAACTTTTCCGGGCGGTGAAGACCAGAAGGGATTGTGAAGAGCTCCAGAAGGATCTCTCCAAACTGGGAGAATGGGCGGCAAAATGGCAAATGCATTTCAACATAAGAAAATGTAAAGTAATACACATTGGGGCAAAAAATCAAAACTTTATTTATCAGCTAATGGGTTCTGAGCTGTCCATGACAGATCAGGAAAGAGATCTTGGTGTGCTGGTGGAAGGCTCGATAAAAGTGTCAACCCAGTGTGTGGCAGCATTGAAGAAGGCCAATTCCATGCCAGGTATCATTAAAAAGGGGATGGAAAATAAAACAGCCAACATTATAATGCCACTGTACAAAACGCTGGTAAGGCCACACCTGAAATATTGCTTACAGTTCTGGTCGCCGCACCTCAAAAAAAATCATTGTGGAAGTGGAAAAGGTGCAGAAGAGAGTGACTAAAATGATTACTGAGCTGGGGCACCTCCCTTATGAGGAAAGGATACAGCGTTTGGGGCTCTTTAGTCTAGAGAAAAGGTGCCTGAGGGGGGACATGACTGAGATGTATAAAATCATGCAGGAGATTGATAAAGTGGATAGAGGGAAGCTCTTTTTCGTCTCACGCAATACCAGAACCAGGGGATTGGGAGAGTGAGAACATACAAAAGAAAGTATTTCTTTTCCCAGCGTGTTGTTAGTCTGTGGAATTCCTTGCCACAGGATGTGGTGATGGCATCTGGCCTAGATGCCTTTAAAAGGGGGTTGGACAGATTCCTGGAGGAAAAGTCCATCGCAGGTTACAAGCCATGATGGGGATGTATAATCTCCAGGCTTAAAAAGCAGGTACCTCAAGATGCCAGATGCAGGGGAGGGGTATCAGGAGACAGGCATCAAGCTGTATCATGTGCTCCCAGAGGCATCTGGTGGGGCCACTGTGAGATACAGGAAGCCGGACTAGATGGGCCCTTCGCCTGATCAAGCAGGGCTCTTCTTATGTTCTTATGCTATCATATCTCCCCTCAGTCTTTTTTTCTTAGGGCTAAACACGCCCAGGTCGTTCAGTGCCAATCATAGGGGTTGATTTCCAGTTCCCTCATCATCCTTGCTGCCCTCCTCTGAACTTGCTCCAGTTTGCTGGCAATGTTGGCAATAAAGAAATTGAAATTGTTAAGTATTTTGTATACCTTGGCTCAATCATCAATCCAAATGGAGACTGCAGCCAAGAAATCAGAAGACCGAGACTCAGAAAGGCAGCAAAGAAGGAATTGGAAAAGATCAAGTGTAAAGCTATGTCACTGGAGACCAAGGTAATCTATAATATTACATTCCTGATCACTGTGTACAGGTGTGAAAGCTGGATTGTAAACAATGCTGACAGGAAAAAAATTGATTCATTTGAAATATGACACAGGAGGAGTGCTCTGCAGATACCCTGGACAGCAAGAAAGACAAACAAGTGTGTACTTTATCAAATCAAGCCTGAGTTATATCTGGATACAAAAATTATGAAGCTGAGTCTATCATACTTTGGGCAATTTTTGAGAAGGCAAGAGTCTCTGGAGAAGACAATAATGCTTAGAAAAGTTGAAGGCAGCAGGAAAAGTTGTTGCTATTGAGAGAATGTCTAACAGGCAGTTTCAAAAAAAATTTTTTAGATATGCACAACTGATTAAGACAGAATTTACTTTCAGCTGCCAGAGCTCAAGCTTGATGAAGCTCTGGAAACAGTCTTTGCTCAGAACACAAGTGTGTTGGAAACCAGCAAATTCATATTTAAACCGCTTCTACAACACTTTAGGATGTGTGTCTGCCTACATACAAAATATTGATTTCATGCACTCTACCAATACATGTAGCATATGAGCAAATATATGATTATTTTTTTCTATCAATAGATGCAGCAGATGACCAAAATATATGATTATTTTACAAAATATAAGAACATTTTCCCCCAGGATTGATGATATTATATGTTGGACTGCACAAAAAGTGGCACTTGGGCTACAAGGTTTTTTTAGCTACCTCAGTCCCCATGAAATCACCAAAACACATTTAGGGGCAGAAGAGCAGTCAGCCAGCTGTGAGTTTATTGTCACGGTCTTTAGACCAATCATTGCAGAAGATCTTATTTCCCTGTCTTGAAAGCCTTTCAAGACTTGAGGCAGGTCAGAAATTCACCACCAGACAAAACCAGAAATAAGCACTCAGTCACTTTCTATTTCAGAAATATTTTTTTGCATTGGGCGTGTGGTAGGCCCACAATGGGTCTTGGGGCTTGAAAACCAGCACTAGACTTTTACGAATTGTTTCTGATCAATTATGATTTCTTCAAGGGTCCTATATTCCATCCCTCATCTGCTCTCATTTTCTATTCCCCAGCCCCACAATTTTCAGTAAGCAATTGGAGCATCTCTACATATGGCTGCTAAAAGACTCTTGGCAGAAGCCTGTAGAGCCACTGCCAGTCAGTGTCAGCAATACTGAGCTAAATGGATCGGTGGCCTTATTAAGTGTGGGGTGTTTTCTCATATTCCTATAACTGTGGCAATATTTGAAAAAAATCTTTCACTTTAACTATTCAATGTTATACATACAATAGCTATATCTTATACTCATAACCTTCTAGTCCTGTGAGAATCCAGAACATGGAATATTTCCAAAGAAAGAAAAATAAATTAGAGGGAAAGCCTGTGTAAAAATATTAGTTATTAACAAAAAAAATCAAACAAAAAGCAACTCTTAATAACAGAAATGGCAGACTAAGCATGCTCACTTGGCAAATGATTATTGTAAAAGGGGGCTCCCCTGTAAAACAGCCTGTGTGTCACTTGGTATTTCTTTAAATATACACAACACAGCTGAAAATTACATTCAGGTTAACAATAATAATTAATAGACTTTGCCTCCTCCCCCAATTATTTCTGTGGTTGATCTTGCTTATAAAGAATGCTCTTTCACTTTCCCTACAGACCTTTTATGCTACTTCTGTCTGTTACATGTGAGTGTGCCAATTTGAACTATAAGTATATGTTGTATGAAAGAATAAAAATTAAACATCGATCATTAAAAGATAACCTGAAAAGCTCTTTTAGCAATAAAACACATTGATTAAAAAAACACAAGAGCTTCTTATTCTCAAGTGTCCCAGTGCTATTTTAGATTGCTCAATTTAGATTGTTCAACTAGGCAGCCAATATTATTGAACTATAGTGTCCGCAACTGTTGCATCAACAAGAAAAAATTCAAAATAAAATGGGCCATTGTAGAAAATGAGAGAACCAAAGTTCTTAATTATTTCTGCCTTTCCCTGCCCTATAATAATAAATCATTAAAACAGATATGTTCTATGTTACAAAGAAGTGTATTTCATTACAAAATGCATGCTCTTTCCCCCCACTCTGATACAGCTTGAATTACTAATAAAAATGTTCAGCAATTCAACCATATAAGCTTGACTAAATCACAAACCCTTCTGTTTCCTATAACATCTTTCTTTAACAAGAACACAGCAAGCAAGCAAGTAGTGCTAAAGATTATGTGTTACTTTAGATATTATTACATCAGCCACATGTGTCTTTCAGGATGTTTCAATTAACATCCAGTCTTTCTATTCCTTACTGACATATCAGTTTTATTGCAAAATTCCACAGCAAAGGCTAATATACAACCAGCCATTTTGCACTACAGGGTTGACAAACAATTGCATCTTTTATTCTATTCTTGAAGATACTGGAAACTGATTAACATTTCTGCTATACTTTTGTCATCAAAACAGTGTTTACACAGAGAAATAAATAAATCAGAAAACCAAATAATGTCCCACATTGGGAAACTCATACCAGCTGTTTTACTTAAACCATTTTTTCATTTCTGTAATTGACATTTATGTCTGTAAATAATTTTCAACATATTTCCTACATATATAGACATAATACATCTTATTCCAATTGCCTAACATATATATTTAAAAACTGTTGTCGCTTTTGTCATTGAAGATCTCAAAAAGCTATTTTTAGAGTTTCTTTTCAATATACTTTTCATAATGGATTATTGTTTATTTGTTTTTAAAATTACCTGTTAGAGCAGTTCTTAAGCCTTGTACCAGAAAACCATTGCCCAGTATTCTCTTGTATCCGACATGTCTCAAAGCATCTGTATGAAGCAAACTGCACCACCAATTATACTATGTTCAGCTCCACAATCATCACCATTCTAAAACAATCAGAAACTTACATACGAAACCCGTACTCGCCGCCGGTGTGCCAACCCACAGCACTGCATGAAGAGGACAGCAGAAAACACTCAGTATATGGTCTCACCAAGCTTCAGTCTGTCTTGTCATTTCCTCTGAGACACTGTCCATTCCTCTATATTCTCCAGCCCCAGAAAAGGAGAACAGGTAGGGAAATCATCGGCCAAACAATTCTGTTAAATGTGCCCTTGCGGCTGATGAAAGTCTCTCTCTCTCTCTCTCTCTGTCTCTCTGTTTTCCTTTAAGTAAATCAATCCCTTCTGTTTCTGCTGAATATATAATTACCAACTGTCTCAGTCCTCAGTATATCTATTTTACTAAAATGCATCTCTGAGATAAATCATTTTTCACTTGAAGATTAGGCATTACCTGTTTCTGAACTTAGAAAAGAATCACACAGAAGAATCTTATGCTTGTGGCTAATGAAACATCCTTTTTAGCATTTTCTTGGTGCTGCTGTTGCTGCTGCTACTCCTGCTGTTGCTGTTACTACAGGCTTCTTCCCAATACAGAAATTACCAAGAGCATCCTTGATTCACAGTTATCTCTGCACTACAATCAAAATATCAGATCTGTTATTTATTCCCTACCCACCCGCAAGCATGAAAAATGACTGAGTCTAGACTTTAATTCTCTCTGGATTTTTTGGACTACAGAACGACTGCACAGACTGTCAGGAGCTTTGTCTTGCAGTACGTGTTTCACATGAATTGCAGGCAAAGATTTTTACTGGCTGCAATACCTGACTAGCTTACGAACTACAGCTGCATAATATGTTTCTCCTGTTGACACTGACAGATTTTGAGAAAACACTGAAACATACACACACTTTGGTATGTCATATACCTTTTAAACCAATCAGAGAATAATTCAGTTGGAAGGAATCTTGCAGGCCATCTAGTCCAACCTCAGAAAAAAAATTTGCCCATAAAACAACTGTAAACAACTATAGAAAATGTACACAAGTTGTTACATTCCTGGAACCTTTGCAATTCAATACTTTACACTTCAACGTGTGCCATTTCCAGGTAGGACTGCCAATACCCTGCCTGAAGCCCTGGAGAGCTGCTCCCTGTCAGTATCACTGACAGTGGGCTAGACAGACCAATGGTCTGACTCACTATAAAGTAACTCTTATGTGATGCAGGAAGTTAAAAGCTCGAGTTATAATCCCCAGATGACCTCAGCTTGAAGATCTGCAGTAAAGGAGAGACCAACAATTCAAAGTATTGGATTTCATTTATGGAATGCTTTTACTGCTGAGACATTTCTCATAATGCTCAGCTGAAACTTACCCTCCTGTAAATTAGGTTATGCCTAAGATAGGTCTTTAGGTATTTGAAGAACAGTACCATGTCTTCTCTCAGTCTTCCTTTCTGCAGACTAAACCCATTGACCTTCTCCAACATTTCTTCCTCAGACTTATTTTCTATAGTATTGTGTACCATTGACTAACTTGTGAATCTGTTCCAGTTTGTATATCTCTTTCTTAAAGTGTGACATAAAGAAATGGATGCAGTATTCCAGAAGAGGACAGACAGTGTTGAATAAAGTAAAACTTTTGTTTCTTATAAATGCTGACAGGGTAGCTCAGTGAATTAGATATTTGGCCATGGAACCAGAGTTGGGGAGTCCAATTCCCCACTATGTTTCCTGGGACAAGAGCTAATCTGTGTAGCCTTGGGCAAGCTGCACAGTCTCGTGTCCCCAGAAGAAGAGAATGGTAAACCACTTCTGAGCACTCTATACTAGAGATGGGGACGAATATAAAAACGGATTGGTTTTTCCGACGAATATAGCCGATTCGTTAAATAGTCATCAATCCATATTTGTGGGTCCCAGAAACCACTACAAATACAAAGGGACAAATATTTACCCGTTTTTATTCGTCCTTCATATTAAAAAAAAAACCATTCTGCCTACCGGCCGCCGATCAGTTGATGAAGAAAGGTAGAATTGGCAGAAAGGCAGCCACCATCCCACACAGCCACCCAATACCACAGCCTACCCCACACCCCCTTCCTTTCCCTACCTTAGGCCCCACGCCACCCCACCCCACCCCCACCGACACCCTCTTACCTTAATCACTGCTGCCAAGGTCTTCTGGCCTCGCAGCGACACATGTAAAAATGGAGACTGGCTGCCCTTTGCAAAGATGGCGGCTGCAGCTTCATTTAGGGTAGGGAAGCTGCAGCTGCTATCTTTGCAAAGGGCAGCCTGGATTCCCTTAGCCTGCCTAAAAATGGAGACCTCGACAGCAGCGATTAAGGTAAGGGGGTGTCAGTGGGAGTGGGGTGGGGGCTAAGGTAGGGAAAGGAAGGGGGTGTGGGGGTAAGCTGTTGGGGTGGCCGGCTGTGTGGGGGGGGGGGCTGCCTATCGGCTTCTGATCAGCTGATCTGCCAGTAGGCAGAATGGGCTTCTGTGCCATGTGGTAAACTCTCCTGGGGGACCCAATTTGTGGGTGAATAACTCGGATGTCCGATATCCAATCTTCACCAAAGTTGGTAGGTGTGTTGGGGAAAGACATAGGAAGTTCCGTTGTGATTTTGGATTCTCTAAGTACCTGGGGGGAGCTTTCCTGGGGGGTCCTCTTTGTGACTATATAACCTGGGGGTCCGTGATCCAATGTTCACCAAACTTTCAGGACTTGTAGAAAACCGTCTGAGGAAGCTTCCCTGCAAATATGGTGTCTCTAGGTGGTTGGGGTCCAGTGTTATAGCTGTTTAAAGTGCAGACGAATCGACGGATCGATCCGTCGAAGAATATTCGTATATTCGCAGTCGTTGATCCGTTAACCTTGACGAATAATGGATCAAAACGAATCGCCATTTTTTTTATTTGTCCCCATCTCTACTCTATACCTGGAAAATCCTGAAAGGGGTCACCGTAAATCAGAATTCACCAGACAGTATATTATTGCCGTTGTTTTTTACAATTTTGGAAATTGTGGTGCTACTAATCAGCTGAACATGCAGCACACTCAGTCATGGAAACACTAAAAGCATGTTCTGTCATATGCACTTACAAGCTACTCTGCAGAACTCTGCACTGAACAAAGGTCTTCTGTATTTCTGGGTGTGGTGGGGACATGGTGGGTAAAGATCATGTGCATTCAGTCTTTTATACTTTCAGGTATAACAGGTGACTAGAGCTGAAGTCATTTTGAATTCTGTTTTTGTCTTTTGAAGCATTAGTTTATACCTTCCTTTTTTCCCCTCTCCACACCTTCATACAGCTAAATGATAAAAATGTTAATGTATATTAGACTTGACCTTGAGATGTCCTACTCAAAACTTGCTTTCACTACCCATTGACTATGAATCCAATTATTGATATATAATACAGGCTATACTTAATTGAAGTATCTCCAGTAACATTGTCATATAATTTCCTTAAATTAAGACAAAGGACACCCATGACATGCCTACAGTAAACTAACCTAGCTACATAATTTAAAGCCTAGCTATTTAATTTTAAAAAGAGCAAATATTAGTGTGGTATGATTTATCCTTGACAGAGCCACATTAGCTCGATAAACACACTAGCTCAGTTGTTCCCAAACTTTTCCCACTCGCAGCTCCCCTGAGCGGCAGCGGTGGTGGCAGAGCAGGAAGAGTGGCAAGGGGTGCAGACTGGAGCAGGAAGCAAAGAAGAACGAAGAAGCCAGAGCCGGAAGAGCAGCAGCAGCAGTGCTGTCACCGCTGCCATTGGGGAAAAACAGAAACAAAAACAAAACCTTCTGTGTTGCTCCTGGCTGGTTTGGTGGCACACCAGGGAGCCAAGGGGTCCTGTGAGGGGTGTGGGGTGCTACAGCACACACTTTGGGAAGCTATGCACTAGCTCAATGTCAAGAACAAATCCTGCCAGACTAACCTTATCTCATTTTTTCATCTGGTAACCTCCCTGGTAGATGGTGGGAATGCTGTAGACATAATATATCTTGACTTCAGCAAAACCTTTGACAAATTGCCCCATGATATTCTGATTAGCAAGCAAACTAGATGTGAGCTGATAGAATAACTGTCAGGTGGATACATAGTTGGTTAGAGAATCATACTCAAGAAAGTGCTTATCAATGGTTCCTTCTAAAACTGGAAGAAGGTAACAAGTGGGGTACAATTTTATTAATGTCTTGGATAAGAGAGTGCAGGGAATACTTAACAAATTTGCACACAAAATTGGGTGGAATAGTTGACATCTTGAAAGAGAGTAACAAAATTCAAAAAGATCTTGATAGGCTTGAGCATTGGGCTGAAAACAACAGAATGAAATTTAACAGGGATAAGTACAAACTTCTTCACCTAGGAGAAAAAAAAACACAAATGCACAGTTACAAGATGGGGGATATTTGGCTCAGTAATATTGCGAGTGAGAAAGATCTTGGAATTGTTGTAGAGCACAAGCTGAATATGAACCAACAGTGCAATGTGGCTGCTAAAAAGGCAAATGTTATTTTAAGATGCATTAGTAGACGTATCATCTTCAAATCCCGTGAGGTACTAGCCCCCTCTATTCAGCACTGGCTAGGCCTCATCTAGAGTACTGTGTCCAGTTCTGGACACTGCACTTTAAGAAGGATGCCAAAAAACTGGAGCACATTCAGAGGAGAGCCAAAAAGGAGAGCAACAAGGATGATTAGAGGACTGGAAATCAAGCCCTATGAGGAAAGACTGAAAGAACTGGGTATGGTTAGCCTTCAGAAAAGAAGACTGAGGGGAGATATGATAGCACTTTTCAAATATTTGAAAGGTAGTCATACAGAGGAGGGGCAGAATCTGTTCTCGATCATCCCAGAGTGCAGAACATGTAATAACGGGCTCAAGCTTCAGAAAGCCAGATTTAGTCTGAACATCACGAAAACCTTCTTAACTGTTAGAGCAGTACGACAATGGAACCAATTACATCAGGAGGTGGCAAGCACTCCAATGCTAGGGACATTCAAGAGAAAATTGGACAACCATCTGTCAGATCTGCTTTGATTTGGATTCCTGCATTGAGCAGGGGGTTGGACTCGATGGTGTTATAGGCCCCTTCCAACTTAATTATTATATGATTCTATGATCACTGCAGTGTTACCATAATGCTTCTATGTATATTTTTTGTAAAATGTGTTTTAGTATCTCTGGTGGTAACTGAATCAGATGGACTAGCCCATTCCCACTTCTGTAACACATTACCAGGATTCCTTGTTAATAAAAATACACCAACAATTTCATTTAGCACCCTAGGATGAAATTTATATGTCCTGAGATACACCTTTCTTGACTAATTCCACATTAATCTAAAACTATAGCCATGACACCCATGTTGTCATTCTTACGTAAAAACAGTACTCAAGAAAAGTAAAAGCAACAGTTTTGCTTACTTGAAAAGAATTTTCTGTACTGTGGTGAGTTGACTAGCTTTGTGAGGACCTTTGACAAAGCAATGTCTCTATTTCCCTACAGCATCGATTTGGATTTTGTTACAACTTTTAACTGTCAAGCTTTTGTTGTCTATATTACTGTGAGACAAGCCAGAATGGAAACAAAAGATGTAAAAGTTGTTACCTTAATGTAAAATTAACATGTGCTTGAAAATGATTTTTTTTAAAAAATACTGAAAGTGAAGGTGTGATTGGGGGCACTTTTTGGCTTAAAAGAAGTTGGTGATGCCCAAGAATACATTTGGGAGAGATCACCGTATTTTTCCGTGTATAAGACAATACTTTTGTCTAAAGTCTTTAGACTAAAAATTGAGGGTCGTCTTATACACAGAAGTAAGCTGAGGAGAGAACAAAACAGCCCATACCTTGCCTCTGTAAACAGGCTTCCTTCAATCACAAGGCTTAGCTTCCAAAAGTCAGGAGAATTAGCTTCCTCCAATCACGAGCCTTATGTAATTGATGTCAGCTGATGCTGTACAAAACAATTAGAACACACCTCGTTGGAGGTGGAGCCTGTAGGCAGTGTTCAGATTCGACAAGGACTCGTAATGTCCGAGCGTTCTGAGCCCAGAGGCTGAATACGCAAAGCTAAGTTAAGATTTCTTAATTTTGGGTTAGAAAAGTGGAGGGAGGGGCGTCTTATACATGGGGACGTCTTATACATGGAAAAATATGGTATCATGATTACAAAATCCATTAATTAATCCCTGCCAATACTTAAAATCTTCTTCCAATTGTATTGGGAGCATCCTGAATAAAAAAGTAATTTTTGGTAATATTTTCATTTTGTTCATAGTGATTCTCCCAAACCACGATAGTTTCAATTTAGAATACTCCTGCAATTTATCTTTAATATCACTTTTTAATTTGGTAAAATTTTGCTTCTTTAATTTTTGAGTCACTTTAACTATATTTATACCTAAATATTTAATATAATTACACATTTTAAAACCATATTTACAAACGTTTCTTGTTCATATTTATTGTAATTAAACATAATTGTGTTTTTTGCCAGTTAATAGTTAATCCTGTTATTTCCCCAAATTTTTCTAAATGATTTTTAGTTTTATCCATACTTTCTAATGGGTTTTTAATGGTTAATAATGAATCATCAGCAAATAAATTAATCTTACTTGTATCATTTTTACCTAATCCTTTAATTAATTCATCATTTCTTATTGCATTAGCTAACAGTTCTATAACCATACAAAACAATATTGGTGAAAGTGGACAGCCTTGTCTTGTACCTTGGCCTAGAAAAATCTGCTGTTAAACCATCATTAACTATTACTTCTGAAGTATTATCTGAATATAATTGATCTATAACCCCAATAAATCTTCTACCAAATCCCCAACCCTTTATAAGCAGCTTTAATGTTGGCCTTTCCACACAATCAAAGGCCTTAAATATGTCTAGTGATAAAACAGTTGCCTTTGTTTTTTCCTTTTCTACCTCATATATAATGTTCAAAACTCGCCTAGTTAAATTATCCATTTGTCTTCCCTTTATAAAGCCACACTGATCCTCTTTAATATAATTTGCTATAAATCTATTTAATCTATTTGCTAATATAGCAGTAAAAATCTTAGCATCTTGATTTATTAGAGATATAGGCCTATAAGATCCCGGATCTGTTAGATCCTTGTTGGGTTTTGGGATAAGAATCGTTAATGAGTGTTTCCAAGAAGGTGGCATTGTCTCTCCTTCCAATATTTTATTATAAAACATTTTTAGCTTAGGTATCAAAATGAAACTAAGATGTTTATAATATTCTGGACCCAATCCATCAGGGCCTGGTGTTTTACCATTTCTCAGTTTATTAATGACTTCAGCAATTTCTTCTTCTTTAATCTCTTCTTCTAATATTCTTTTATCACATTCCAATAATTTAGTTTTTAAATTCTCATTTATATAATTTTCTATATTTTTCAGTACATTGTTTCCTTTATATAATTTCTGATAAAATTCTTGAAAAATCTTCAATTTATCTTTCATTATATTACACCTCTTACCTGTTCTATCTTTAATTACCCCAATCGTGTTTTTTAATATTCTATTTTTGCACATTCTAGCTAATAATTTTGATTTTTTTATTGCCAAATTCAAAAAAAATTCCTCTTTATATACATCAAATCCCTCTGAACTTTCTCTATCTCCAAGTTTTCTAGTTCCTTTCTCTTTGCCTGAATTTCTACCAATTCTCTTTCTAAAAAAAACCTTACTTTCCAAATTTCTCAATTCTTCTTCCAGTTTTTTCACGTTTATCTTCTTAATTTTTTTCAGTTTACAGGATTCCCTTATTGTTATTCCTCTTGAAATTGCTTTCATCGTGTCCCACAACTGGCCTAATTTCGTACCTCCTGCTTCATTTATTGTCCATAATTCTAACCATTCTTTCTTTATCTTTTCTATTACCTCTGGGTACTGGAAAATGTTAATATTCATTCTCCATCTTTTAGAGTCTTTATAATCTTTTTAAATCTCAGTCTCCATTGACATCAAAGCATGATCCGTTATTTTTATGGAATTAATATCAGTATTAACAATCTTAGGAATTAAATCTTGAGATGTGAATATGAAATCTATTCTGGAATAACTATTATATACTGCTGAAAAATAAGTATATCTTCTTTCATCACCTTTCATTACCCTCCAAATATCCTTCAAGTGATTATTTTTTACCTTCTTGCTCAATATTGTGTTTCTTTGGAGAACATCATTCCGATCATAAAAAGTTTTATCCTTTATCTTATCCATAACCATATTGAAATCCCCTGCCATAATAACATAACCCTTCTTTACCTTCTCCAATTCTTTAACAACTGTGTCGTAAAAATCTCCTTGTTTATTATTAGGTGCGTAAACATTAACCAAAATATATTCTTCCAAACCCATTTTACCCTGTATTATTATAAATCTACCATTACAATCTTTTACTACCTGTTTCACTGTAAATTCACAATTTTAAAAAATTATGATTGCCACACCTCTAGATTTAGACGTTCCAAAGTTTTTTTCATAAATGTCCATATTATTCATCTTAAATTCATTGACACCATCTTCTGACTGATGAGTCTCTTGCAAAAAGGCAATGACCACCTTATTTTTCTTCAATAATGCTTCTCTTCTTCTTCTTTTCACTATAGATCCCAGGCCTTTCACGTTTAAAGTGGCTAGTCTTATTCTCTTGCCCATTTGAGTTCAAGGTCTCTCCTCCTAACAGGCCCCGTGTGCAACCCCTCCCCCCAACAAACTAACAAAAATACACTAAAAATTAAACTCAACATAACCCAAACATATAATGCTTTACCCCGAACAACCCACTGAACATTTATCTTTTTTCCCACCCGACCATATTCCCCCGCTATAACTACTAGCGAGGGCACAAGGTGGGGGGGGGGGGACGTCACCACTCTCCGGCGGAACTGCAACCAGAACCTCACCTCTACTCTTTTTATAAAATTTTCGCATTTCTTCTTAATATTTGATAACACTGAAGCCCCCTTCTCCACCCCCTCTCTCCCCTGTAATTATAAGTAAACAAACAATTAAAATCCAGAATTATTAATAATTTTAGTTTTATTATTACTGTTGCTATCTATTATTAATATAATTAGTATAGTTATTACTAAAAACTAGAAAGAAAGAGAGAAAAAATTGATATAAATGAATGAAGGAAAGAGAGAAGAAAAGTAAAAGTAAAGAAAATTAAAAGATTTAGAAGGGGGGGAGACAACAGGTGGTCCGTCTTCTAACCCTTCAGGAATCTAGTCCTTTCTGCTTCAACCTTCTGGTTTTTTTGCTTGGAGTCGGGGTTAACTCCTGACCTCCATCTTCCTCCTGCCAGAGTTTCCACGCCTTCAACAGGTCTTTACCTTCTTCGCATGAGTAGATTTTAAACAGAACCTGATCTTTCCAAATTTTCAAAAAAACAGGATGACCCCATTGGTATTTGAGATTATTTTTGATCAATACTGCTGTAACAGGCTTCATAGACATAGGTAAAAAATCAAGAATAAATAAAAGATATTGGTATAAGGCTCAAAAAAATGGAGGTTCAGGTATTCCTTATATAAAAAATTATTATATAGCGAATCAACTAAGATTTTTTGGAGATATTATATATAACAAAGGAAGGTTAATTTGGTGGGATATGGAATCCTCAGAAATAAATGGGAATATTGAAAAATATTTGTTTAATGTAGTAAAAAGAAATACAATAAATCAGGTGAACAACCCTTTTTTAAGAAACATGTTAAATGTCTGGAACAGATATCAAAAGAAGTTATGTCCCTTTACTTCACCACTAAAATTAGTGACGGAAAGAGAAAATTTCCCAGCAAACTTGAAGGGTTTAGCTGATTTGTTTAAGGATAAAAAAGTTGCCAGATTGAAGGATTGGATGATTAAAATGAGATCGAAGGATCAGATTATAGTTAAACTTCAAACTAATAAACTATCATGGTATAATTATATCCAATTAGATAGTTGGACAAATGAATGGTTGAAAACTAATGGCAAATGTAGAGAATGTACTAAGTATGAACAATTTCTATCATCACATGAAGACATGCAGAAAGATGCTTTGAGGAAGGGAGTAGTAAGTAGAATTTATAACCTAATTTTGGAACAAGAGGAAAGAGACTGAAATAGAAGGTTTGAAATCAATTTGGGAACATGATTTAAAGCCAGAAATTAAAACAGAGGATTGGACAAAAATTTGGAAGATGAGAGTTTTAAGATTAATGTTGGTAAGAATAAAGAAAAAAAATTTAAAATTAGTTTAAGGTGGTACATGACTCCGGTGAAATTGAACATAATAAATTCAGACTATTCTAAGCCTGTTGGAAATGTGATGAAGAAATTGGCATGTATTATCATATGTGGTGGGAGTGTAAATGGATTCAGAAATTTTGGAAACTGATTTTTAAGGAAATATGTGATATGTTTGGAAAAGATATCGAATTTAATTCTAAAATTGCTTTGCTGTCAATTTTTGATAAGATAGAACTTGATTATTGCTCAAAGGAATTGATTTCCAGTGCTAGGATATTAATAGCTAGATTCTGGAAAGATAAAAATGATATTAAATTAGAAGATTGGTATAATGAAGTATGGGACATTGCGTTAAATGATAAATTGACTACTAAACTTAAGATGAAAAGAGGGGAAATAAGTGTAAATATTTCTTATGCTATTTGGGGTAGATTTATTGAATTTGTATTAGTGAAAGGAAAGGGGAAAACCTCTAAGCAACAATCAATAAAATTTTGGAAAGGAAGTTCGTAATAAAAGTATTGCTCCAAAGGGTCCCGTGGGCAAGGGGGTGCACTGTGTTTTAGATTGTATTAGTAAGTATTTTGTATTCTTGTATTTGTTTTGGAAATTTAAAAAAATTAATTAAAAAAAAGGAAAAATATGGTATCAGTTCTTCTTGTGAGGCTGGGCCTCTTACTTTCTTCGTTACAAGGTTGGAATATACCACTGATGGCCGGACACAGCACCAGCTACAAGACTTTGTGGAGTCTCAACACCAGCTATGTGAATTCTTCACATCAACCAGAGATAACCAGAGTATGAACTTATGCTCACCAGGTAAAAACATTAATCTGACTTTTAATTTGGCACAATTGGCTATTTCTACCTGGTGAATGAACCAAATTGTGGGCTCTGGCTTGTGCTGAAAACTGATGTGTCTTTGTGTTGTCTTTCATCTCCACAGTTGTTGGAAACTTTAGTTTCAGGCAGGCAATGCGAGTGTGTGCATGTGATCACAGAGGACCGTAGGACCACTGTATCCATGGGATCAGTATCTGCAGTTTCACTTATCCAGGGTCCCAAAATATTAGAAATATTAAAAGAAAAAAAAATCCAGAAAAAAACAACTATTTTCCCATGTCTTACCAGAACTAGCTACTACAGGTAGCCAAAGACCGTGCTATGAATACTTGTTAGTATTTGTTTAGTTTATTTAGTTATTTGTTTTATTTTTTTAATTGTCCAATAATAGGAATGGCCTATTCTTGAATTTGTGTAGTTTTCTGGACCACACCAGTCCTTTCCTTTTTTTGTTCAAGAATACATTTGTAACAGATGAACCCAACCATGAACTTCTTGGTTTTTTTAACCTACTCAGTTTTCCTTTCCTTAGAACACCTGTGACTATCTCAATGTGGTAGTTAAGGCTTTTCTAACAGTGGAGACAGGGTGGCTTGATGGTTTCCCCCACCTACCCCCCCTCAAAAGTAGTCATAGCCTTTGACAATGGAATGTTAGTGTTTCCAAATGACTGTTATCCCTTGAATAGCGGGTGTGGGGAGGAGTCTGAGACAGTTGTCTAGGAAGATAAGAATATAAGAGAAAAGCAACAGTTGGAAACTTTGAATGCCAGAGAGATTAATGAGACAGACAGGCAGAGAGAAAGAGAATTAATTTAATTTAGCTGAAGGGAATGGTCTTTGGCAAGATTGGGGATCTACTACCAGCTCACAAAAATGTATTTGTCTATAGAAGCTCTTAGCATAATTAGTTTTAATTAACTCAACCTTTACACTATTTAACCACCATGTTGTATTTGCAGCTATTCAAATGAGAATTTACCAGTTTCCTCGTATCAAAATCTGTATCAGATTGTATCAACTATCGAAAATTCAGCCAAAAAAAATTATCATGTGTCTAACAACTACATGAGAACTTATGTTTTCTTGGATAACACAAGCAATAAAAATCTACTAACCCAGTCCAACAGAAGTCGTTAAACTAACTTTGTATCTTCAGTCAAAATCTGCTGGGCAAATTGATTCACCAAAACCTTACATAATTATACAGTTTCAGTTGCTGCCTTGTATTTCCCTTCTCCTCCTGAGTTAAAATGCACTGTCAGAAGTCTTACAATTTGCTATATTGTACCATTTTAGACTTTACTATTTGTAAAAGCATTTAGGTGGGTTCTTGCCTCTAAACAAAATGTAAATAAAAACACTATATTCGTAGCTTCCTTCCAAGTCAGATTTTTCACAGCTGAATGTTTAGAAACTAGCACTCTAACAATGCAAGTATATCTTTACTTGTGATATATACATATGAAACTAAATCCAACATGCTCATTTCACAGAACCTCATTTAACCGGTGATGTTAGGCATGTGTTTAATCTTCGTACAGGCAAATAAAATAAAATAAACCAGAAGTGAGTGATCACTATGACTCCATGGGAATTCCAATGGACTATAAGTTAATAGAACCATTAGAATTAAGGATGGAGTCAGAGTTAGTGGGTATTCTGTTTCCTGGGTCCACTGAGAATTCCCACTGTTCTTCTTCCCTGAATAGGACAAAACTATTGACAACCAGAACATGTCACTACTTCTCAACACCTTGCATTGTCAAAACACGGTATGGGACATATTTTATCCTAACACATCATGTGCAGTGGAATAAATATTATCTTAGTAGTTAAATGCCACAGATTTGTTGGGGCCATTTCTGCTCCAGCTACTTTTTGCCCATAGAAAATCTGTACATGGCAAGTGGGTAAAACTTCAGAGCACTGTTTACAAATGTTCAAGTACTGTAATAATATCATAAAATACCTATCTTGTAGATCTGACCTTATGTGAATTCTGCAAAAAACCCTGACTCTCTGTACTAAAATATCCCATCTGCTCCGATAATGATAATGTCATATACAGAGCAGAATGGACCATAAATATTTCTAAGCAACTGTTTTAAGTTGGATATCTTAGAAACAAGTTCTTCAGCAGCGCAACATAAACTGAAAGGGAATGGGATAGTTTCTTTAAACTCATATATGGAGAACAGGTATCCCTAGCAAATGAATGAGAAAAAAGTGACATAACTGGTAATAAGAATGGGTTTTAAGTAACATATTGTACATATTAGGTAGAGATTATCTTTTCTACCAGATAAAGAATGAATTGGTAACAGGTAGTTGGGAATGGGAAGACTAGAGACAATCTTGAGAAAAATAATATATATTGTTCATATTTTGTTCACTTTAGACAAGGCTGGTCCTTAGCACTCTGACAGTAATCCACAAAGCAGGGAAGATAACAATGAAAACTAGATCCAACATGCAAATGAAACTACATCAGAATTCTTCTTGTCCTTGCCCTCACAATGTCTACTATGAACCGTGGTTTATGATTTAATTGCATTTCCTTAAATTAATTTTCTTCTTCAAAATGTTGACAAAAACAAGCCCACAGTCAACCCAATCTGCTCTTGTGATTGTTCCCTCAGCCAACTAGCATTGTCTAGTCCCAGTATGATCGTCTTCACTCTCATCCTGGGACCACTCCTGGCAAGACGCTACATCAGCTGATCAAATGACATTGTAGAAATAATGAAATGGATTCTCAGAGCTTGACGCCAGAAAACTAAGGACACTGCAGTCCAGAATGCCAGTTATTCCCTATAAAAGCCTTTCATGTATTGCATAAGACAAAACAATGAAAAATGAAGGAATTCAAATTCAGAAAATACATTTCAGCATTTGAGTTCATTTCATGTAAATGTGGCTTCGTTTGTCTTCTACCTGCAGTGTCATTCTTTCAACACTTCCTTCTTTCAACTATATGACACAGCATATAATTTTATTTATTATTTATTTATTTTATTAGTTTTATTTATATGCAGCATTTCTCCCAACAAGGGACCCAAAGCGGCTCACAACATTAAAATTCACACAATTTAAAAACACAGTAAGTTAAATATTAAAAGATAAATTAAACAATATATGATTTAAAATACAATTAAAAGATTAAAACTTGAAAACATAAAAAAAAGATTAAAATTTCTGCTGAAATGGGGTTCAGGGATTCAGTTATAATTGTTAAAAGCCTGCCTGAAGAGATGGGTCTTTAGCTTTTTTCGAAAGGATAAAAGGGAAGGGGCCATCCTGATCTCCAGAGGGAGAGCATTCCATAGCCTGGGAGCCTCCACAGAGAAGGCCCTCTCCCGTGTCCCCATCAGCTGTGCTTGTGCTGGCAATGGGACCAAGAGGAGGGTCTCTTCTGCTGATCTTAATCACCGAGAAGGCACATATAGGGAGATACGGTCCTTCAGGTAGACTGGACTCAAGCTGTATAGGGCTTTATAGGTAATGACCAGCACTTTGAATTGGGCCCGGAAACGGACTAGTAGCCGCTGCAGTTCTTGTAACAGGTGCGTTATATGCTCCCTGTAGCTGGCCCCAGTCAGTAGTCTGGCTGCAGAGTTTTGCACCAGCTGAAGTTTCCAAACTGTCTTCAAAGGCAGCCCCACATAGAGCACGTTACAGTAATCCAAACGGGATGTAACTAAGGCATGTGTCACTGTAGCCAGATCTGACATCTCAAGGAACAGGTGCAGCTGGCTCACCAGCTTTAGCTGTGCAAATGCACTCCTGGCCACCGCCGAGACCTGGGCATCCAAGCTCAGGGATGAATCCAGGAGCACACACAAGCTGCAGACCTGAGTTTTCAGGGGGAGTATAACCTCATTCAGCACAGGTAGTATCCGTATTCCCTCATCTGCCTTCCGACTAACTAGGAGCACCTCTGTCTTGTCTGGATTAAATTTCAGTTTGTTTGCCCTCATCCAGCCCATTACTGATGCCAAGCACTGGTTTAGAGTCAAGACAGCTTCCCTGGAATTAGGTGGAAAGGAGAGACAGAGTTGGGTGTCATCCGCATACTGGTGACACCGAACTCCAAAACTCCGGACCACCTCTCCCAGCGGTTTCATGTAGATGTTAAAAACCATGGGTGACAATGCAGAACCCTGAGGAACGCCACAGGCCAATGGCCAGGGCATTGTGCAGGAGTCACCCAGCACTACCTTGAGTTCTCCCCTCCAGGAAGGACCGGAGCCACTGTAAAACAGTGCCTCCGAGTCCCATCCCAGAAAGACGGCCCAGGATACCATGGTCGATGGTATCAAAAGTCGCTGAGAGATCCAGCAGAACCAACAGGGACATACTCCCCCTGTCCAGTTCCCGGCGTAGGTCATCCACCAAGGCGACCAAAGCTGTCTGTCCCATAGCCAGGCCTGAAACCAGATTGAAATGGGTCTAGATAATCCGCTTCCTCCAGGAATCCTTGGAGCTGAGAAACTACCACATGCTCCAGTACTTTGCCCAGGAATGGGATGTTTGAGACTGGCCGGTAGTTATCCAATACACTGGGATCCAGGGAGGGCTTCTTCAGTAGCAGTCTTATTACTGCCTCCTTTAAGCAAGCAGGGATCCTACCCTGCTGCAAGGAGGCATTTACCACTCTCCGTACCCAATCAGCCATTCCTCCTCTGGCTGCTTTTATGAGCCAGGAAGGGCAAGGGCCCAGCACACATGTGGTGGCATTCACCTCTCCAAGAATCCTGTCCACATCATCAGGCTGCACCAACGGAAAAGTATCCATTAAAACAGGACAAGCCGGAGCCAAAGTTACATTCACTGGGTCTGTATCAATTACAGCATCCAAGTCAGAGCCGATCCGAGTGACTTTATCTGCAAAGTGTCATGCAAATTTCTCACAATAGGTTGTGGAGTGGTCAATATTTTGTTCTTTTGGTGGGACATGGTATTCTCCCTCAGACAGTTGCAGGAGAAATGTAGGGAACAACGACAGCCACTCTTTGTGGCCTTCATAGATCTCACAAAGGCCTTTGATTTGGTTAGCAGGGATGGCCTTTTTAAAATACTTCCCAAGATTGGATGTCCACCTCGGCTCCTTAACATCATCAGGTCCTTTCATGAGGAAATGAAGCACTGTAGTTTTTGATGGCTCAACATCAGATCCCTTTGACATCTGAAGCGGAGTGAAACAGGGCTGTGTCCTCGTGCCGACCCTGTTTGGGATCTTTTTTGCTGTCATGCTGAAGCACGCCTTTGGAACTGCAGCAGAAGGACTATCTCCAGACTAGATCAGATGGAAAGCTCTTTAATCTCTCTAGATTGAGAGCAAAGACCAAAGTTCAACTGAAATGCATGCGGGACTTCCTCTTCGCCGATGATGCAGCCATTGTTGCCCACTCTGCTGAAGACCTCCAACAACTCATGAATCGTTTTAGCAAGGCCTGCCAAGACTTTGGACTAACAATCAGCCTGAAGAAAACACAAGTCATGGGCCAGGGCGTGGACTCACCTCCCTCTATTACCATCTCCACACAAGAATTGGAGGTTGTTCATGATTTTGTGTACCTTGGCTCAACGATCTCTGACACTCTCTCCCTAGATGTCGAGCTGGATAAACGCATTGGCAAAGCAGCTACCATGTTCTCTAGACTCACAAAGAGAGTATGGCTCAATAAGAAGCTGACGGCATATACCAAGATCCAGGTCTATAGAGCCTGTGTCCTGAGCACACTCCTGTACTGCAGTGAGTCCTGGACCCTTTGTGCACGGCAGGAGAGGAAGCTGAACACCTTCCATATGCGCTGTCTCCCACACATTTTTGTATCACCTGGCAGGACAAAGTTCCAAATAGAGTAGTCCTAGAACGAGCTGGAATTTTTAGCATGTATACATTACTGAAACAGCGAAGTCTACGTTGGCTTGGGCATGTCGTGAGAATGGCTGATGGTCGGATTCCAAAAGATCTCCTGTATGGAGAATTAGTGCAGGGAAATTGCCCCAGAGGGAGACCACAGCTGCGATACAAGGATATCTGCAAGTGGGATCTGAAGGCCTTAGGAATGGACCTCAACAGATGGGAAACCTTGACATCTGAGCGTTCAGCCTGGAGGCAGGCGGTGCATCACGACCTCTCCCAATTTGAAGAGACCCTTGTCCAACAGGCCGAGGCAAAGAGGCAGTCCCAAAAGCAGCAAAATCAGGGAGCTGGTCAGGGGACAGGTTGTATTTGTCTTCAGTGTGGAAGGGATTGTCACTCTCGAATTGGCCTTCTCAGCCACACTAGACGCTGTTCCAAGTCCTCCATACAGAGCACGTTACCACAGTCTCTCGAGACTGAAGGATGCCTAACTAAAAGGTGGGGCATGTACTAAGCCCCTGACCACTCAAAACAACTCCACTGGATTACTTTGTACAGATGCAATGGCAGCAGCAAAGAACCTTTTCTTTGCTGCACCCACTGCCATGGAATAGGCCTTCAAATGGGCTCTAGCCCGTGTTCGGTCGGATTCACTCTGAGTTTTCCGCCATCGTCACTCTAGTCTTCGTCCCACTCATTTAATCACTGCCAGCTCCCTGGTGAACCAGGGGGCTTGCCCGGCTCTACTTCGTGGTAGAGGACGCTTAGGACCAATTGTGTCCACCGCCCTGGCCATTTCCCCATTCCAGATATCAGCCAGAGCTTCGACAGGATCGCCTGCCGAGGCAACAGGAAACTCCCCAAGAGCTATCAGAAAACCACTTGGATCCATCAGTCTCCTGGGGCGAACCATCCTAATAGGTCCTCCACCCCTGCAGAGATTAAGAGTTCCAGTAAGTCTAAACCTCACCAGGTAGTGATCTGTCCATGACAACGGAATTACAGAGAGCTCCTCCACACCCAGATCACCATCATCCTGCCCAGCATGAAAAACAAGTTCCAGAGTGTGCCCTGCTATATGTGTGGGGCCAGAAACCACTTGGGACAGACCCATGGTTGTCATGGAGGACATGAAGTCCTGAGCCACTCCTAATAAGTTGGTCTCAGCGTGGACATTGAAGTCCCCCAGTACTATCAGCCTAGAGCAGGGGTCCCCAACCCCTGGTCCGTGACCTGGCAGTAGTCCACGGCCTAGGCAGGACTAGGCCACGGACACAGATATCCTGCCCCCCTGAGCGCCTCCCGCGAGCGTGCCACACCCCCTGCGCGAGCATGCCACACACCCCCAACCGGTCTGTGGTTAGGAAAAGGTTGGGGACCACTGGCCTAGAGGACTCCAACATCACCTCTGATACCAACTCAGTCAGCTCAGGAAGGGAGACTGTTGAGCCACGGGGTGGACAGTACACCAACAGAATAATTTTATACAATGAAAGCCTTCTGTGGCTTTTATATTTCAAACAAAATCCATCCTGATTTCCAAAGAAAGAATAGGACAGCAACCTAAACCAGATGCATGTGTAATAACACTGTGGCTGATCTAATTTCTTATAATAGAAGACATATTTGGGGATGAAACACCCAAAATTCAGCATCAGCAATTCCATTTTCAACAGCTGTTGCTATCACAATTTAATAGTAATAATGATAACTGTGTGCCATCAAGTCAGTTCTGACTTATGACAACCCTTTCCAGGGTTTTCTAGGTATATAATTCTCAGAAGTGGTTTACCATTCTCTTCTTCTTGTTTATCCTGGGACTACTGGATTTAGAATCATTTGAGAAAGGACTGAAGAAACAACAAATGACTCAAGTCACTAAAAAAATAAATCTGTGTTTTCAAATAATTTTGGAAGGGGGAATATTTTATAAGATTCCGTGCCTGATACCTGGAACATATGCTGCCAAAATCTTCTTAGGATCACACCAGCAATTTGCTTATGTGTCCTGAACTGAGAATATACTTTAAATATATTTTCAACATCCAGGCAGATAAAAGATTTTCATTTTCAAGCTGAGGCATGAGGCAAACCAGCATTTAGATAAATGGACAGCAAAGTGCAGCCCACCTGATGTTTCTGGACCGCAGCTCACATAAGTTCTAGGGCTATGGTGATGAATGCTAGGAACACATCTGAAGAGTCATTCTTTATCCACTCCTGGTTTAGCTGAATAAATGAATCATTTTATTCACAATATTGTGATGTCAGCCTTTGGCTCAAAACAAAACAACTTCTACAAAAACACATATTTTATCTCTTTATTATGAATATGTTGAAGGTATTTTCCTTTATCTACATCCCCACTTTGGGGTTTTAGGCAAGATGAAATGAGCTGCTGTTTTTGGTGATTTCAGATTTCTTTTTCCCTGATGACATTTTCCATTTGGTGGATCTGGTTGTACACACACAGTGACCAAAATCCTGTTGTCTAACTACACCCGAGAAAAGCAAACAGCATGATTCACAGTGGTTTTTAGCTGGCAAGTAACATGTCCCCACTTGAATTCTTAGGCCCCTGACAATCCACCAGAGTGGTGCATTCCTGAAAATCAAAGCAGAAATTTGTTAATTAGTAACAAGAAGCTAATGTGAATTATACTGTTTGCCTTCCACAGGCATAATTAAGCAACAGGATTTTGGTCAATATAATATTTATCTATTGTTGCAAGCCACTCCTTTTGGATGATATCTTCTGATGGTTGTTTATTGCATTTTGTGAATTTAGTTTCATTTTATGTATGTCAGAAATATTTTGCTCATGTGAGTGCTTGGCAAGTGATTGTTAAACAGCGCACACACAAACAATAAAAAAAATGCAAAAAGTATGTAAATAATAGTCACAGTGGTAAAAAGTTACAGGGGTTAAAAATGGAAGAAAAAATCATATGCATAACATTAAAAATAATACTAATAGTAGTGGTTACAACACAGCAGCTGAAACAGTAATAATATGATTGTCATGCAAGCAATGCCACAATTGAGAAAGGAAATATTCTAAAGATAATTATAGCATAAAATGGAGGGGGGAGAATGAGAGCACAAAGCAAAACCTGTATAATGCCACTAAAACAAATTTAAAATATCTCTAAATTCTCCTAACATATCATCTTGCCCCACAACTTTAAATGAATGCAAGAAAAAATGTGTAAAAACATTAATCCTCTCTGTTCCAGCTAACTTAAACATTCTAAATTTCCAGTAAAACAGGAAAGATGTATCTCCTAACTGAAAGGAAAGTTCAAGTTTTGGGGAGAAAAAGTCCAAAAAAATGTTTAAAAGTATTCAAGAACAATTCACAAAAGCTGAGAAAGAAAATGAGAACGAAGTAGTAGACACCAACCATAAAATTTAGCAGAAAAGCTGAATTCAAGAGAAAAGAAGCCTATTCACAGCTTCAAGAAAGCATTTTCCTGCCGAAACAGAAAAATCGACCTGAGAGCTACCAGTTTCAGAAAGTAAACCTGCCTTTTTCTCCATGTTCAGAGAAGACACAAGACATCAGAATGTGGCAAAAACTACCAACACCCAGTATGCCCAAGACAGCCCAAAACAAAAGATATGTTCCAGATCACTTCAACTTTTCCCATAAACTTACTGATCCTATTAACAATTTATCCCAATTAAAAACTGATTCTGTATTAACTAATCAACTTCTTTTTTCTCTTTTTTTAAAAATGGAGCTTATTTATTTATTTATTTTATTAGACTTATATACCACCCATCTAGAACATGTCTACTCTGGGCGGTTTACACAAAATACAAAAAAACAAACAAACAAAAAACCCAAAACCAAAGATACAAATATAATAAATGAAAACATAAATGCATTAAAAAAAATGAGGCCCAATTTTACTACAAGAGTCCAAGATGGGGAAAAAGGAAAAAAAGAGGTAAAGCTAAGTAATGGCTGTTGGGAAGGCCTGCTTGTAGAAGGTCTGCTTATCTTTCCAACTTTTTTTTTTACTGAAATCCAAAAGTCATAATTTCCAGAATCCCCCAAATTCATCTGTGAAAGAAACTGAAGTCAGTTACTACAATCATCTCATCTTTAAGTGGCGCACCGATCAGGAAAAGACAGCTGACTCTGAAAATAAAATATAGCAATTTACCATGTAGTAGTAAGATCCATTTCATTTGGCATGGACTCAAATATAAGATAAACAATTCATTAAAACCCAAAAAGCCCTTGCTTGACTTTGCAGCCCTTATTTTGAGATCTGGCATACACATCTAGCCATGATTTTTTGAACTCTTGCATTTTTCCCCCTGCACCAACCACAGATAAGTGGTGTCCAGCCTGATGAGGGCCCATATGGGCCAAAAACAAATGTTTATTTGTGATGTTTTAGTGATCTAATAGAGGTATCACCTACCCTTGCTTTTCGATCATTAAAAGAAAAGCATCTATGTCAGCATCTTGGATGTTTGCTAGCTTATAGAAGATGCTGTACTAGATACCATAATACACCATTATGTGAGAACAAGAAACAAAATGCTAAAATATAAATACAGTGGTGCCTCGACTTACGACCATAATCCGTTCCAGAAGATGGGCGTAACTCAGAATGGTCGTAAGTCGAAGCACCATTTCCCATACGAATGCATTGGAACGCGATTAATCCGTTCCAGACAAAAAACATAATCACCAAAAAAAAACACACACAGCCAGCCCCATCGGAATGCCATGGGGCTGGGGGGAAAAATAAAACACACACACACACACACACACACACACACACACACAGAGACAGCTCCATCAGAACGCGATGGGGCTGGGGAAAAAAATTAAAAAAAACCCACACACACACAGCCAGCCCCATCAGAATGCCATGGGGCTGGGGGGAAAAAATCAAACACACACACACCCCACAGCCAGCTCCATCAGAATGCGATGGGGCTGGGGAAAAACACACATCAAAAAAAAAAAATCACAGCACAGAAATAACCCCCCCAAACCCAAACCCACCCTGCAAAACCCTGTAAATGTACTCACCCAGAAGCAGAAAGCAGCACCAGGCAGTCCGAAGCCTCTCTGCAAATGCGCGCACACTAACTGTTGGGGCGAAAGAGCTACAAAGAAGCTCTTCACCGACCAACGGTTAGCCCTCTAATTTGAATTCCCTGCCTTTTTTCCCTGCCTCTTTTGTTTGCAACTCGAAGCTCCAGCCGCAAGTCGAAGCAAAATTTTGCGGCCGGAGCTGGTCGCAACTTGAAATGGTCGTATGTTGGGACGTTCGTAAGTCGAGGCACCACTGTATACATATATAAAACATTTTAAAACAATTGAGTATTTATACTCTGAATTACTCATAGCTAGTTAATTTCTTTAAAAAAGCTCTCATATTTTTAATTGATAATTTCCAATGGCAAGTAATGCAGGTGTTGTCTTGCCTCCAAAGAGTCTTCATTAATTCCAGGCAAAGGATACAACTCTCCTGTTTTGCTCCTCTTCTTTATCATGTCTTTTCATACTGAAGGATTACATTCAGGCTTTGCACTGTGTTCATACAGCTGCAGAAAAGGGCAGTAAAACTAGTGTTGCAGAGTTTTGAATTTCTGATTAAATTCTCTTTTTGGTACACTGTAGAAATACAAAGATCCATAGAGAAGAGAATAGCTACAAAGTTCCCCACAGTTCATCACTTTTTCATTTACTAGCACTTAGAATCTCAATAACTGACTCCAAGATATTTGTAGAAGAATAAAAAAATATTTATTGTTAAACATTTACTTACAGTTGTTTGAATGTACAAATTTGTGTATACTGCTTTCTTTACTACACACATACTAGCAATCAACTGACCAGATCAAAAGCAACAGACAACTTCCATCAATGGAAAAAAGAGAAGGACAGAACTCGTAGAAGACAGGAGGGGCTCCCTTTGAATTTCAGATGCTGAAAGGAACAATTGGTTGTATATTGACCATCACTCCAGCCCAGAAAAGTCCCGCCACACTCAAACTACAGACAGCATGTGAGGCTGTAAATAAAACATGGTGTTTATGAACCAGTTTTCAACTCACAGAATGCAGGCCTTTTCCAGTCCTTTTAAAATCCAAAATACATGAGGAAAAATCCTTTGTCAGGATATTTAGGCATGTTTCTAGCCCTATCTCATGCTGGAGGCATTGCAGATTCTCTTCTTTCATGTCAGAAAGCCGTCTTAAATTTCAAATATCTTTGGTCAGGTACCGTATTTTTCCGTTTATAACACACCGTTTATAAGACGCCCCCCTCTTTTCTAACCCAAAAATTAAGAAAACTTAGCTTTCAGTGTTAATCTGAGTCTACAGGCTCCACCTCCAATTAGGTGTGTTTCAATTGGTTTGCACAGCATTAGCTGACGTCAGTTCCATAAGGCTCATGACTGGAGGAAGCTAAGTCTCCTGACTGTAGGAAGCTAAGCCTCGTGACTGAAGGAAGCCTGTTTATAGAAGCAAGGTATGTGCTGTTTTGTTCTCTCCTCAGCTATCTCACCTTACCTCCGTGTAAAAGACGCTGCTCAATTTTTAGTGTAATGATTTTAGGAAAAAGTAGTGTCTTATACATGGAAAAAATGGCTGCCAGAATCCACTGTACTCATGACCATGCAGCCTTTTCCTGAACTGTAAGATACCACAGAATGGGTGATCGGAGCATCAACTGAAGACCAACATGGGTTCTTGGATATCATGGACTCTTGACATCAAACAAGCAGCACTGCATGCTAAAGAGGGCATCCACCAGATAAAACTATTTATTTGGCTTACATTTGGCTTAAATTGACTGTTCCTGGTGGTTTAACTAAATTTATAATCCCAACTGTTAGAGGCAGGCCATGTTAACTTGGCAGTCTTCCCTCCCCTAGGTAAAGAGACACTCTTTGAGTTTCAAAAAGGCAGAAAGGGAGAAGAAGGGGTCCCCCAGATCATCCGTGACTGTCCTGTTTTAAAAGATGGGTCATAAATTCCAAATTGCTACCTGAAGAAGAGCTTGAAACCAACATGCATGCTGCAGTTATTTCCATCTAAGAAGGTGACCTGGCCTCTACACCATCAGCCATGTGAATCTGAGACATTAAAAACAACACATAAGTTTGGAACTGCCCACAAAAACTTGATGCACAGCATTGAAGAAGATGATTTATCATCAAAAGCTCACTGTTTGTTTTTTGTTTTTGTTTTATATTCTTAATGGTTGATTAAAGGTATCACCTGCTCCTGCATTTGTATTGTACTCACATAGGCATTTTTCCAGTTTTCAAATACATCTGAATAGAAAGAGTGGCACTTTTATGGCAGCAATAATCCAAACTTCTGCCTCAAAGCTCTGCCATTTCTGATGCTATGCATAACTCAAAATTGAGGTTTTATAATTATTTCAAGGTTATCATTATAGCACTGTCACAGTACTGTGAGTGCATAATAAAAATCATACAGCACAAAAATGAGTTGGAAATGGCAGTCCTGTCACCATCAAAATGGCAAATAATCCATCTTTGTGCTTATTTCCAGACTACTGTTAGATCTATCATAATCTACTGATTTAAAATTTCTTTCCCTAAACCATTTAGATTCTTTTGACTCTATTAGCTGAAATACTCAATATGACTAGGTTTTCAGTTTTAAATCAATATCTAGCATTCTCAGAGTATGAATCTGCTTTGTGTTCAGGCTAGACATTTCCCCAAATGAATGGACTTTCTACTAATTTGGTATTTACTGGCCAGAATCCTATTGCCTACTTATACTGGCATAACTCTTAACAGTGCACATTTCAGCAGTGAAATGGGGTACATGGAAGGAGCCCCCCCAAAGAATGTGGGGATTGTGAACACATTCAGGGATCCCCTGGGCAATGACAGAACCTGTCAGCTGATACTTGACTCCAGGAGCTTCATTGTATTGCATTTGATATAAATGAAAAAGAAGCAGTGGAATGCCACCGATTATGAAGTTGGCACTTGTCTGTGAAGATTTTCAGTTATCCAGGTGAGGTTATCTGGAAGTTGAGTCATGGCAACTGGACTTCTTCCTTATTAAGTTGAAACATTTCGCTACTCATCCAGACTGAAGAAGATACAAAAATAGGACCTCTGAGAGAGAGCAGATTTTTTTAGTTTTTAACATATGCCAATGTTGGAGCCTGATTAGAAAGATTCCTTGGCAATGTCTACAGAGAAGGAAAATCTAGAGTTGATGATTAAGAAAATGTAAACAGGGAGGGCCCCAGGTCCAGTGGTCCATCAGTAGAATGATGCAAAATTTTCACGAACATCCTTGTGCCTAAGCTCCATGACATATATCTGCACACCTTTGATTTCAATAATCTTCCATCAATGATACAAGAAGCACACATTTAAAGACACAATTATGCCCTGTGCCATGTATAGATGCCAATTTCTCTTATTAATTCTCACCTCAAAAATTTGGCAGGTACATTAGTCGGTCATTTGCAAGAGGCAATAACCTCTATAATCCACCTAAGCCAAGTGGGCTTCATTTGCTGCCAGCTGGTCTCTGAAAACCTGCTTCTCTTAGTGGGTCTGCTAATGATACAGAAGGAGAAGCAGGACCATTACTGAGAGTTCTCACTAGTGAATAGAAGATCAATTGGTAAGTCCTCTCTTTTTTTGCTTTAGCTACATTCAGTATTCCATCAAATCTCCTCCAGTGGGTCCATATTATATGCCCCTCTGTCATTATAAGGTATCATAAACAGCACTATGTCCAGCTAATTTCAGTTAGGAAAATGTAACAGATAAGGCAATTTCACTTCTTCGTTGCTTTCTGGGACCCTGACTTATGTAATTCATCAGAGGAAAGCATGGAAGAACTGACACTGTGGAAGATGGTATTTAAAACAGCTCTTTATGCTTCTGTCTATTAGCAACCCAAAATCTTCCATCACTTAATTAATAGATCTAAATGATTATTTGGGACTTTTTTCTCGAAACAAAGTAAATTGGGATACCTCACAGATGAACCCACTAAGGTAAACAAAAGATAACCAAGTATGTATTTTTAGTAGTCTTTTCCATGGTCTCCAGATACATTTAGTCACTGTGAGATGCAAGTCCATATGGATATCAACAAGCTGGAGCTGGTAATGCTAACTTGAAGACACTGCTAAATCAAATGAGACCTGGTTAATGGATTCATCTGTAAGTTTATTTGGGGATCCTCTCTTCCACAGTTCCTCAGAGGGCTACAATTGCCAATAGAGGATTGGAGTTTCCAGACACATGGCTACAACACAAATCCTTTTTTACTCTTATGTGTGGAGGCACAGACTACATTAATCATTTCTGAGACCTTTCACTGGGCTTTGCTGGAGTCAGGTTTCTTATTGGCACTAACAGATTGAATGACTCTGGGTCCCACATATATCTACAATGTAGGGGAAGGCACTGCCAACTATTAAAAGAGTGTGTGAGTTTCAGTCAGATTCAGCTAGGAAGTTTCAGTTTGATCCCTTCAAACATGAGGCTCATGCTTTGGTACAACCCAGCTTAAGGGGTGCAGGTCATGCTTTCCTTTGGAAACCTTGGCACAAATGGAGTCCCAACGCTTAACCAATCTGTGTTGAAGATAAGTTTCTGCCATTTGAAATCCATGGTGTAGCACCATGTCATATATCCATGAGGCAAGAATTTTCTAATCAGAATCCTTAGTGGGAGCATGTGAACCAAAACTGTAAATAAGGACTTGCTACTTCTGAATATTTGAAAGCATGATTTTCCATATATAGATCATGAGATTATGAAAAGATGCAAATAAGTTATGAAGTAGATTCTCTATACATGGACACATTCTCTAGCATCCCATTTCAACCTGTACTTTACAGAACCTCTGTTTAGCAAAAAAAAGAAAGAAAGGAGAATACCTCACGTAACCTTCCCCAACCTACTACCTTTCAGATGTGCTGCCCCAAAATTCTTATTGTCCCTAACCAGTACAAGTCACTAGCTGTCCCTAACCAGTACAAGTCCAACACATCTTGGCATGCCAGGCTGCAGGAGGCTGTTCAAACTACACAATCATCTAGAAATGGTTTATTTAACATTGACAAATTTCACTGTTTTACTGAAAATGCACAGTGTACAAAAAAACAAATTTTGTCAACTTCAGATTAACATTACTCTCAACATAACTATCTCTTAGCTGACCATCACCACATTAAAAAAAGAAAAAAGTTTGCACAGCGTTATTCCTCCAAGAAGCCAACAAGGAAACAATGATGCTAAGCTGAGGATGTAACAAATACTTGCATCACTTTAGTTTTTTCATCCTTCATTTAAAAAGAGTGTCTTGACACACTGAGGCATCCTATTAAAAAAAATCAGTGGCACAATACCTTTTACTCCTGCACAAGAGTGAAAAAAGCAGCAATTCAAAAAGTAGACACTGCTGGTTACTCTCACATTTCATACACAATATCTGAAATTCATAAAGAAAAGGGCAAAGCAGCATTCTCACAGTTGGTGAAGGGCAGATGACAGATAAGGCTCTTTATTTTGTTTTAGCCACTAGATGGCAAAGCTGACCACAGAACAACTGACAGACCTCTAAAAGCTCAACTTCACTGCTCTTAAGTTTAGAACACTCCTATACACACACATTTTTCAGCCTTTCTTACTAACTGAAACATTCCTCCACAACAATTAAAATCATCTTGTAAAACTGAAAAAAAAACCTCACATGTAAAATTACTAGAAGGCAACTTCAATAAAATAATGATAGAAAAATAATATCCAACATCAGTTTTCAAATTCTTCAATACACATATATAGACATAAATTGCTATTGCCATCATTGTTCCTAACTATACTTATAGAAATCTATAACTATACTTATAGTATAGTTTCCTAACTATACTTATAGGAATTATAGTCTAATAATATCTGGCCGACCACAAATGGCCTACCTCTGGTCTACAAGGTTTTGTCAGATTGAATAATCTTGGTTTTTTTTACTCTGAACACTAACTGTATTTTGATAATACACTGATCCAGACCAATTTTCCAGTGTGATTACCATAATCCACCCTTCTTCAACCTGGCACCCTCCTGGTCACTTGGACTAGGGATGTGCCATTTGAGTTTTTTGGACTCCAACTCTTAGAATTCTCCAAGAATCTACAGACACCTACAAATACTTACATTTCACTCACCTGGACCAGGGCCTATTTCTGAGGCTGCATGGTTGTCTTAGGTCTTCCATGATACTTCTTTGGGAACTGTACTCTCGCCACCCTTTAGGCTCTGTGAAGGGTACCTCCCAAGGAACGACAACCTCCAGGAAGCACTGCAGCAGAATCCTTTAGCAGCAGGAAACAAGGCCTGAGACAACCATACATTCTTGGAGCCAGGCTCTGGTCCAGATGACCACACTTTAAGTGTCTGTAGGTGTGGGTCTCTGGGCTCAACTCTCAGAATTCTGCCTGGAGAATTCTGGGGGAATTCTGGGAATTGGAATCCAAAGAGAAACAAATGGCACAACCCAAACCATCAGATCCAATCTTAATGAGAGTCGTAGTCCAAAAGATCAGGGAGGAGGGCATCAGGAAGGCATGGTTCAAACACTTAAATTTGTCCCATGCCTGTCCTATTTATAAGCATTCCATCTCTGCAAAGATTACTATAGTGTCCTGGAGTTGCTCTGCCAACATAATCTTCATAACAGAAACAAAAGTCTCAGATTTGCAGTCCTATCTCATAAATCTACTGTCTAAAAGCCACAAACATTCAGCACAAAAGAGCAAAGTGAAAATTATATGGCATTTCCAAACCTGGGAATATCAAATAACTGAAGAAGAAGAATCTTCAACATCTTGCCATCAGATGGCAGCAGACTAACAGACTAACAGTTACAAGCTATAGACCTAAATGAACCTGTGGAGTGCTTTTACAGTTTTGCTGTCCATGACTCATGTGAGGGCTGGGAAAATTTCCTTTTTAGGTCAGCAGTATCCCCCTCACCCTGCCTAGATCCTTCAACTGGCAAAGAGTTTTGGCTGCAGCATTAGACTGTGAAATTATAACTACTAACTGTGTATTAATCAGTAAACATCAAACAAACAGAAAATTAACATCAGCCAGTGAAAGGCTGAATATGAAATTCTCTTAAATCGAAATTCTCCCCAACCATTAGAATATGATTCTACCTTTACTGGTTATTGGCATGCCATTTTACACTACACTATTGTTATCTTGAAATCAATATTCTCTGTTACACTGACTGTAAAAAAAAATTAAGTGCCACTTTACACATAGCAGCCCTCAACACACCATAGCAACAGGAGAAGACTGAAGTAAAATGATCTGGTTTCTATAGTAACTATCACACAGACCATCTGTAATCAAATGGAATCACAGAAAAGAAAACTAAAATGAGTATTTCTACACTCTGGAAAACAATTTGTATATGAAAAGTTGCTAGAGTTTAGCATTTTTGCTACCTATACCTTTAAATAATTAAATATGTTCATATCTTCATCAATAATAAGGAATGCAGTCGAACAATATTTAATAGAGCAATGCAGATAAATGCCAAAAAAAAAAAAAAGGTTGTAGCAAAGTTGCCTGCCTGTTTCCCCAGGAGAAAAGAAGAAACAGAGTTCAAATAGCAAGATAAAGATATCTCACTTAGCAACAAGAGACATGCCAGGCCAAAGAGAAAGATCACAGAATGTGCAGTATGACTACATAAACACTATCCATCCTCTATCCCAATTGGAATTTAGACTCAGGCCATCCTTTTAGCTTGAAAACTGGTATGGGGTAAAGCCTGTATCTGAACATAAATTATATAATTCTATACTGAACATTCTGAATTTTTTTTCCAATATCAGATGCTGTAGATAATATCAGAGTTTTCAGAAAAGATGCTACTGGCTTGATAGCTCAGCCAGAAGGTACGAGTTCAGTTCCCCACTCTGCATCCCAGAAAACCCAGCCCATGTGGCCTTGGGCAAGCTACACAGACCCAGGATGCCCCAAGAAGAAGGGAATGGTCAGCCACTTCTGAGTATTTTCTGTTGCAGAGTTTTGAATTTCTGGTAAATTCCTCTAGCTGCACAGCAGAAGTGCAGGGATTCACCAAACAGAATAGCTTCAGGTTCCCCAGATTAGTCCAACACTTTTACTCATCAACTTACAGTCTTGAGACATTTTGAGTAGAAAGATAAAAACCATTTTCTTTACTTATAGTTGTGAACAGATCAAACAGCAAACTGACAAAACATGGCAGCTTTTCAAGCAACGGGCCTCAACAGACTCACTGACTCCCGAAAGACAAAAGAGAGAGGTAAAGCTCTTAGCAGAGATGTGGGACTCTTTGAATTCAGAGGCAGCGAAGGAATGATTTGTTAGTGCTGGATAGACTGACAGTCACCTCAGCCCAGAAAGGTTTCTTCCAGCCACTCCTATTAGAGCAGGGGTCTCAAACACGCGGCCCGCCGGATAGTTTGTGGCCCCCGCCTTGCCTGCCCCCCCAAGCACCCACGCGTCCTCTGCTGTTAAGAGTCAAAAAAAGCCTCGCCTCGCTCGCCAGCTCTCTCCCAAGACAGCGCCTCTTGCACCCTCCATCCGGAACTGCAGCCTGCCAGCCAGCCCGCCTGTCTGTCGGCTGGCAGGCTGCAGTTCCGGATGGAGGGTGCAAGAGGCGCTGTCTTGGGAGAGAGCCGGCGAGCAAGGCGCGCCGCCGGCCCTTTTCCCCGAGCGCCCGAGCCGCCACCGAGCGATGCCTGAGAGCGGAGCTCGCTCCCGGCCCGTCCTCGAAGAAGAGCGCCTCCAAGCCGCCAACAGCAGCTGCCGCTGCCGCCGCCGCCGCCTCTTCCAGGGAAGCGGCTCTCTGGCTTTCTTTCTCTCTCGGCACCCCCAGCACCAGCCCAGCCAGCGGCCACCTCAGCACCCGGCGGTGCTTCCTCCTCCTCTTCTTCGTTCTGCTTCAGCCGCCTCGGCTCTGGAGGCTGCCTGGGCTCGCCTCGCAAAGTTTGCTCTTCTGTCGTGGTGGGGGTAGCTGCTGCTGCTGAGTGCGCCTTTTTTTGAGGGGGGCCCTCAGAGGAAGGTTGCCGGACCTCCGTGTGTGTGTGCTTGTGTGCATGCGTGCGTGTGCGCGCTCACCTGTAGGGGGCCCCGCCCCGTTCTTTTTAATTTCGCGGGTACCGGTGGGGGCTTTTCTCCTTTGGCAAGGCGAATTCTGTGAGGAGTTTTTTTTTTTTTAATTTTATGTTGTGCCCTCCTCCCCCTGGCTAGGCGGTCGCTGGCGCTCCCTCCCTTCTCCGCTTCTTCGTCCTGCTGCTGGTGGTGGTGGTGGTAGTGAAGAAGGAGCCGGAGGGGGTCGTGGCCGGCGACGAGGGCTCGCGCGCCTCTCCTCCTCCTCCTCCTCCTCGGAGCCCCAGCTGGGCTAAGGAAACTCCTGGGCGGCTTCCTCAGGCTCTTGCTCCACTTGGTGGAAAATCTGATGCGGCCCAGCCTCGCCCAGACTCTGCCTCCAGCGGCCCCCAGGTAAATTGAGTTTGAGACCCCTGTATTAGAGGCAGCATGCAAGGTTGCAAAAACCAGCAACACTTTCTATCTATAAAAACCTGAAAAGGGTTGCCATAAGTCTGACTTGACTTGACAGAACATAATTAATATTATTAGATAAGTTGCCAGGATTGTGTTGTAGTTATACATCTACTGCCATCCTAGTGGACAGATTTTCAGTTAGTCATTATACACTCCTGAACCTGCATATTAAACTTTACTTCACTACTACAATCCACAAACAAGGTATTTTACTAGGCTGCGCCCAGAAAAACACCTTAGGAAGGTGGATGTAACATGACTTCCCACACTACCCCAGGCAATACCCCAATTCTCTTCAAAAAGCTCCTCCTAAGAGGATCCTGCTGAACTGAGTGGACTATGGCATAAAGGAAATCTGGGAGGACTTATTTCAAAAATTAGGTCAAGGCATCTTCCTGAAGCAGACTGCTTCCGTACCATGCACCTTCACTTGCTTTTCTCTGAATCCAGGGTACTTTACTTTACTTTACTTTACTTTATTGGATTTTTACCCCGCCCCCCTAGACAAAGTCTACTCGGGGCGGCTTACAAATATCATAAAAACATCATTATATAACAAAATCATAAAACATCATAATTTTTAAACAATTAGATTAGATTAATACCAAGATGGGAGTGATTATAAAACAAAGAATAGATATCAATTATTGACTGAAGGGAAGGCCTGCCTAAAGAGCCAAGTTTTTAAATGGCTTTTAAAAACACCCAGAGAGGGTGCCAGTCGGATCTCTGTTGGGAGACTATTCCATAGCCGAGGGGCCACTGCCGAGAAGGCCCGGTTTCTTGTTCTTTCTTTCCGGGCCTCTCTCAGCGTTAGGCCCCTCACTGTCCCTCCTGGCTATGGCGAGTGATTCGGGTAGATCTAGGTGGGAGAAGACGATCTGCCAAGTATCGAGGTCCCAAACCGTTTAGGGCTTTGTACGTCATCATTAACACTTTGAAGTCAACGCGGAAATGAATGGGCAGCCAATGCAAGGCAGCCAGAGTGGGAGAGATATGTTGATATTTTCTTACCCCACTAAGAAGTCTGGCCGCCGCATTCTGCACCATTTGAAGTTTCCGCGTCAATCTCAAAGGTAGCCCCACGTAGAGCGCATTACAGTGGTCTAATCTCGAGATTACGAGCGCATGGACAAGAGTAGTGAGGGCCCCCCCATCAAGATAGGGTCGCAGCTGGGCAATCCGCCATAGATGGAAATAGGCGGAGCGGGCCACAGACGCCACCTGGGTTTCCATGGTAAGCGCCGGGTCCAGATGTATCCCCAAGCTGCGAACCCCACTCTTTGCGGTGAGAGTCGTCCCCCCAAAATAAAGGGAGTCACCCAATCCGCTGATGGAGGGACCACCCACCCTCAGGACCTCCGTCTTGTCCGGGTTCAGCCTCAACCCATTCAGCTGCATCCATTGCAGTACAGCCTCCAGGCAGCGCTGAAGGGACAGAACGGCATCCACTGAAGTAGGTGAAAAGGAGATGTAGATGGTTTTTTTTTTAAGACAGCCATGGGTACCTTATACAACAAATGATTAATTATGGCACGTTTGATAGTTTCAACAGGAACACAGAAGGCTATCTATATTCTGCAAGCCTACATATCCTGTACATGTGCACAAACACTGAGGTAAAAAAACATAAACAAATGGAACCAATAATGAACTATTCAAGCAAGGTCCTAATTATTTGTTCTCACAATGTTATTCCTGATGGACCTCAACTTGTAATATATGACATCATTATTTGTTATATAGTATAGAAAGTCCAAGGCCACTGAGGACCACAGCATAGAAATAAAGAATTTGAACTGCACCTTGCTCAAATATTGTAATAGTTTTTCCCAATTACAGATTTTTATTTTATTACTATTATTATTTTGCTGTCTTTTTGTTTTAATTTTCACACTCAGGGAAACCAGTTCTAAAACAGAAAATACATAAAAAGACGTTTGTAGGATGATCTGAAGACATATTACTAAAAAGCTGCAGACGTTACAATATGCAATTTGATCAATATATACTGGTCTTCAATGTCTTTTTCTTTTCTTTCCCAAGTCTTAACAGTACAACTGAGAATTATAAGCAACTGCTCTTCTAGGAAAGTAGTTGAAGATAGAAATCTACACCACTCTGTGGAATAATATAAATATTTCAGCACTTACTTATGCCAACAGTATATATTTGGTAATGTTCTGGGCCAGTGCTGTCTCAAACAGATTGCAAAGTCATTCTCCAGTTAATCATCATCATCATCATCTTAGAACTGCAGAGCTGGAAGGGACCCTAAGGATCATTGAGTGCAGCCCCTGTCAAGGAGGCACAGGGGAGAACTGAACTTCCAACCTCTGGCTCCGATACCTAAATCACTGAGTTATCCAGCAGTTCGTTTAAAATGTTATGTTCTGATTTCAGAGCTTTTCACTTACAGATCACCCCAATGATCTAAATACAACCCAAATGCTACCCTGCTTTCCCGAAAATAAGACCTAACCTGAAAATAAGTCCTAGTATGATTTTTCAGGATGCTCGTAATATAAGCCCTACCCCAAAAATAAGCCCTAGTTAAGTGAAACCCCGCCCTCCACCATTGTGTAGCATTGTGCAGCAACCAGAAGAAGATGACATGACTGTAAAATAAAACATCCCCTGAAAATAAGCCCTAATGCGTTTTTTGGAGCAAAAATTAATATAAGACCCTGTCTTATTTTCGGGGAAACACGGTATTTATAACTTTCCAGATTTTACCATCTTTTGTTTGGGATAGACAATTCTGCAATTTTCTCTCAGATTTAGAATTTTTAGTTCTAAACATGACTGTTCACTTAGAGCTCATAAATCTGTACTTCATTATTAGAACTACCAACTATCAGCATTACAGCATATAAATACAAAACTGTTCACTCATCATCCTATAGAAAAAATAAGTTATTTAATAAAATTTTAGGCAGAATCCTACATATATGTTCTGGTAGCATTTATGTGCAGGATGCTTGGTAGTGAGAGCTATATAATGATGGAGCCACATTTTGTAGGTAGCTCCCAGTGATCCCAGCAACTAGTTGTTGTTTACCAATTATTTCTCACATCAAACTATGCTGACTGCAGACAACGCTGGAAGACAGCTTATCTACACCACTCTATCACCCACTGCCCTCATAACAGTATAAATATTAGGAATGTGATGTTTTTGCCTCCCTTTGCAAAGCTGGAAGTGCCCCCAGCATTGCAAAAGGAACAGACTGCCCAACTCCTGAGGTAGAATTGAGGTCACTGCTCGCAGTATTATACACCAGATATGGTGCTTTTACAGACATGTAGCTTCTCTATGCCAGGGTGGGCAGAGTGTAACCCATGGGTATCATGCATCCCATGAAACAAATGCCCAGAATACCAGACCCAGCACCCTAGTACTTTTGTATCCTCCACGAAGTGTGTGTGTATGTGGTTGACATGTTTCATCCCCAGCCCCCATTGTTTTAGGCTGGGATGCTCTTTTTAAAAAATTGGAGATTACACAGAAGAGCTCAAATACAGCTTTAAAAAGAGGTGAACTTTCTCCTTGCAGTCAGAGGGCACTTTTTCAGTTTTAAAAAGTGAAGAAAAACATTTGGGGTGCCGGGGATGTAAGGAGTGGATGCAAGAATAGTACAGGAGTGGACGGAGTCCTAAAGATCCAGGTGTGGGTTTCCAGACCTCTGGAAGTTGCCCAGACTTGTTCTACACCTTCACTTCATGTATATCTGATTGAAGTATGTTCAGAGTAAGCAGTAGGATAGAAAAGTTAAAAGCCAAGTTAAAGTACAGTGTGTCATATGGAATACACAGTTGAGGCCATTTGTCACCCAGGAAGCAAGCCTGAACAAATAGCAACTAGACCTCTGAACAAGAAGGGTGCATTGTTGGTAAATCATGGAGTGAGGCACCCCCTGTTCAAACCATGGAACATCAATAGAAGCTAGTAATCCATCTGATCCACTTACATGGTCAAAGACCTTTTTGCTAGATTGGCTGATCTTCATACAATTTTTTTCTTTGGAAATGTTAAAAAATGATACACAGGTCACACCCCACAGGTCCCAGGTTCATTACTAACTGGAGTATTGAATCCTCAGAGCCGGGGATGACCTCTTTCAGTGGTCCCTAACCTTTTCCGAACTGCGGACCAGTTGGGGGGGGGGGTCCGTGTGCGGGTGGGCACCCCCCCCGCTTGCGCATGGGCGGGGGGTGCGCTCACGGGTGGGCATGGTGTGCTCACGCGAATGTGCGGATGGGCATGGCACACTCACGGGGCGGGCATGGTGCGCTCATGCGCATATGGGCATGGCGCACTCACTGGTGAGGAGTGCACTTGCGCGCACGCGAGTGTGGCATGCTCGCAGGTGATGCTCATGCACACGTGTGGGTGGGCGGAGCACCAGTGCATGCGGGTGGGCGGGCCATGCGTGCATGTGGGCGTGCGTGCGGGGAGGTGGGAGATCTGTCTCCGTGACCCAGTCCTGCGAAGGCCACGGACCAGCAGCAGGCCGCGGACTGGGGGTTGGGGACCCTTGCTTTAAGTAACTTTTTCAGACTGTGGCAAAAGTACTGGAATATAGTGCAGAAGATAATGGAAGATATCTCAGTTCTTGAACAAAGTGAGGGTGGCCATGTGTAACTCTTTTGGGGGGGGGGAAGGAATCCTTATTTGCATAGCTGTTAAGTCCAAGAACTATATGACAGGACCACAAGCCCATGAAAATATCTACTAAAATCGGCAAACTTGAATAGATCCATGGGTGACATAGTCAAGAGCCTTCCTTGCAGTGGTGAGATGTATTGTATTTTTATTTAAATTACAATTATTATTTTCAAATTTGCATCTTCCACAGCCTGTATATTTTAGAGACTATACAAGCCGTATGCAAATTTGTTCTTTTTTAAATTGTTGTTCCTTTTTTGACAACATGCTTTCTCTTTTTTGCCAGTGTACCTTACCACCCCAAACAAAATGCCTTATCTGGCTTATAAATTTAAAGTTCAAACTATCGTAGTCCAAAAGGGTTTATAACTTTTACATTTGGGACAGATAGCATGCTGTAGCAAAGAATCTCCCTCTTGTTGTTTTTAACACTTTGTTTAAAATGACCCTTTAAACTTTCTGATGCAGCTAAACAGACACTGGTCTAAACTCTTTACATCAGGCCAACATGGTGGTTACTGATTTCTGAATCAAGTGACACTTCCAAACACTTGTCAAACTCAGTCCCACATGCCTGCTGAGGTCTACACAGCAAGTTCTGATGTCTGTGTTGTCTTTGTGGCAAGGAAGAAGAGCTAGAGGCCAGAGTAGGGCTTTCACAATGGGCACTCCACAGTCTTCAAAACCACATACCATTTCAGATGTGGAAAGCTGTCTCTGCTTTCTTTTTCAGGAATGCAAAATTTGTCTGCTTGCTGTTTTGTCAGAAATTTTGTCTAACAAGCTGTAATTCAAACAACTACTGATCCATGCTGACTAACTGTTCCTGCTTGCAGCAGAATTAGCTAAATAACAGACTTTAGTTTTGTTGCAATGTGTAAACCTGCACAGGCAAATTCAACAAGCCAAAGAAGTTATTCAGAGGCTCCTTTGTTCTGATACAAGGATGCTGCTCATCCACAGTAAGCCAGAGGTTCAGTGGATTCACAACTGACTGTAATGTGCAAAGCAGACCTCTGAACTCTTGTGCAAACTCCTAAGTAAGCACTTGAAGAATGTATTTCCTCCTTCCTGTGGTCCTTTAGGCCCATATCCTCATACTTTGAAGTTGAAAGCTAGAGTTACCTACTGGAATATTCTGACTAATTCCGTTAAGGACTCCAGTAGCTTCTAAGCATGCAGCACTTCTAAGAAAGGAATTCAAATATAAATACAATAATTTAGTTCAAGTTGTGATAGACCAAATAACACAGCCAGTTTCAGATGCTAAAGTCAACATAAGAAGATTTCTTCACAGATTTTTTGGCATGCTAAATTGGTATTATGAGTATTCCATTAGAAGTCAACATGTCCTTAAATAATCTTTTAAAAGTACGTAAGTTGATATATCAAGACTCCTTACATTTTATTTTTTCATGTAAAGTAGTTGAAAGGAGCTGCCATTTGGATCACCGAAATAGCATTTTCTCCTTTTTATGTATTGTATATTGTATACTGCATATTGTAAAGGCCTTTCTTTGGTCAGAAACAATCAAGTATTTCATAGTTAAATAGTATTTCAATCTTATGGAAAAGGTACTATATCAGATTGTCCATTCCTTGTGAAAGATCTGTACTATTATTTTATTGTTATTTTTTTCATGTTCTTTCAATAGAGTTTTTAAAAATGTCAGGCCAGTTGGGCTGGAAAGAAGAATTTAGGGGATCTCAACAAGAATACTTAAGTAACATGTAATTTGGCCTTGTTAAGCACTGCACTATTTTTTCAATAAATTAAAATTTTATAAACATATAGTTATCTAACTATTTGATTATAAGAATATAAAAGATATACTTTTTCAAATGAATAAAATAGTACTAATTTGTCTATAGAAGTTTTTTAAAAACAGAATTAGTTACTTCTAGACTATTTTGACAGAACTCAAATAGAACTTAGTATATGCGTTTAATAAAGTTTCAGGTTGGAACATTTGACTACTTTGTTTCATCCCGCAGTCTGTTCTATATCAAATAAATTGGTTGTAACCCAAACATTATCTTAACAGTTCAAGAACTACCACGTAAATACATTACCCAATCATGTAAATGCTAAGATTCCACATTACACAGTATGTTTGTGTCTTGATATTCCTAAAAAGGTAGAAGCATTTTAAAATAAGATATTTAACTTTTTGCCCTGTTAATGATAGTATTCTTAAACTTTATAGATGGTCCTTTTATGTTTTTCTACAAATACAAGACTGTAATTAATTCAAAAGATGACATAGTACACAACGATTTCAAAATCTTCATGACAACAGTATCTCAGAGAATATAATTACTATTGTCTCTTTTTAAAAGTAACTGATTATGCTAAGAAATGAAAATACAGAAAACAAAGGGCTCCCAGAAGAAAAGGTATATTGATTCATTTACATTTCAATACTGCACATTACTATAATACGTTACATTTTAAAAAAAGAAAAACAAGTACATAAAATGAACTGTTATCAATCAATCTCTAAGAACTGACCTATGAAAACTGTATCACTGTACGAGTCGCAGCCCCTGCCCAGGGTGGGGGCAGCAGGGAGGTCTTCCTCAGTCATAGCCTCCATAAAGTCCTGATTTCCGGAGCTAATAGAACTAGTTTTATTAATGTTGGGGAACAGGGTACAAGGAAGGCTTGGGCACCAGTTTAACCCCATCCTGCCAGTCCACTGGGGGACTGAGCTGGATTCACTAAGCTCCTGCCAAGTCCAGTCTTGCCCAAATGTGAATTCCAATTACCAGGTTCAGACTCTCCACAGTCCACGACAGGTGCCTGGTCTTCAGTACAGCCCCAAGCCATCCTACTCCATTCAGGCAGGGCTTATACAGCTGACTGCTTACCGGCATCAGAGTCCCCCACGTTCCTACTACTGCCATCTCAGGCACTCTTTCTGATGCTTCCACCAGATTTTCCACTGGTGAAAATCCAAAGGCCAGATTTTCCACTGGTCAATGAAATCTTGACAGGGTCAGCAATGAGACACGGAACGACAGGGGGCAAAAGATGGGTGCACCCCTTCCATGTCTCCTTGCTTTGACCATCTACACCTGTACCCAGACTCCTGTCCAGAGGTTCTGGACCTTGACTGCACCTTCTCCCAGAGCACAGAACACTGGGTCCAGCTCTTGTCTCTCCCCACTCCTCTGCCTCAGAGCTTGTAGAAGAAGAGTCTTCCTGTCCTTTCTCTGACTCCTCCCTTATACCCAGATTCCTGCCAGCTGGACCCAGACCCTGTGTGGTCTTTCCCCAGCTTTTCCCTCCCACCTGTGACTTCCATATCCCTGTCTATATCCTCTTGGTGCCCAGCAACTAAAGTGTCTGTCTCTGAGAACATTTTAAGGGCTGAAATCGATATTCTTGCAAGGGAAAGTGGTCAGGCAGTACATACTAGGAAGAAATAATGGGTGGGATTGCCCCTCTGCTCTCTAATTTTTTTCCTCCCCCTACTTCCTCCCTCTTCATTCATTCATACCCATCCCTTCTCTCTTTCATTGTTGTTCGCTGTTTCTCACACAAACAGGTCAGTTCATACAAATATCCATGTAGCGAACACCCTGTCTTCCTATATATATAATGGTATTGACCTGCACCAATGGGAGCTGTTGGGAGGCGGAGCCAGAGAAACGAGGAGGGAGGGGTGAGTCAGAGTCCAGGGAGTTCAGTCAGAGAGAAGTTTTGGGTTTGAGGCAGAGAGAGTGTTTAAGGAGTGATTAGTCAGAGTGTGACCTGTATTAATTAAGATAGAAGAGGTTAAAGTAAAATACTGAAGCTTTGTGTCACTTTAAGAATGTGCTTAAGAACTAGTCCTAAAACAACTTGTAATTAATAAACCTGTTTCTGTTTAAAAGTTCAGTACTGAATGGACCTCAGTGTTTCATAGGAAATATAGGCTGATAAAGAGATCAACTGGTGGCAGCGTGTTAAAGGGCGTGTTGGGATACTCGTGAGAGCTCTGTGTTTGGTGAAACAAGCAGAGGCCACGGGGTAAACGTCACAATCAACATAAGCATCTTCTTCACTTTCGGTCATCCATTAATTTATCTTCCATTCATCCCATTTTTTATCTGTTCTTCTCTCATGCATGCATGTATGTGCGCACACAGCAGCAGCATTTTTTCTTTCATCTTCACATAATTCATATTTTCTCTCTGTCCCTCTCAAACACACTCACTCAAACACAAATCCATTTATGCAAACAGGCATCCAACCAGTTACAGAGAAGGAAAAGTACCCAGTATGGCTTTCCTCCCCTATCATATTACCTCCCTCTTGAGATCTTCAATTGGCAGCAAATTGCAAGAAGCCCTGGGGTTTAAACAACTGTTATGGAGATGCTTTCAGAGCCCCCCCCCCACACACACACACACATTTAAAAGCACATGGCACACCAAAAAAACTGCATCCATTTCTCTGGAATGTGGCAGTCATCATCCCCACATAAGATACTACTGCAACTATATCTCATTCTAAAAGAAGAAAAGTATAGCTGTTTGCTGATTTCTACTGATAATCAATGGGATGTAGAAAGATTTGGATTGAAACTCTCTCTGAATCACTCTAAGTCGTATAAAACTGTGTCCAAAACTAGGGTTCAAACTGAATCTTGGAGTCTCAGGAAATGCCCGCCCTCGCTGAACATGCGAATATAAAGGAACTTTTGTATATGTTTACCATAGATCCAAGGCATGAAATCAGCATACGTGAAACTTGGCATAATACTAAGAACCAACGGGTGAGTGCTCCAGAGTTATTTCATCACCACATTAATTAATTTTAATAAATACACATTTCTGCACCCTACAAAACAATTCTCAGGGACAGGCTTCTCCAACTTCCAATTAGCTACTATTTAGGACATTGGCTGTTATTAAAAGGCATTCAGAAGTCAGTTTGTTCAAAGGGGACTAAAATCTTCAGGAAGAGCCACTAAAATAATATGAAGTTAATACGATAATATGAATTATGAAATTTCAACAAAGAAAGCTGCATCCAGAATGGTGAAAACTTCAGAGCACAAACTTGTAAGACAAGGAGACAGATTAGCAGCAGATGGAAACAATAATCCCCTCCAGGTGGAAAAAGAAAACTCAATTTTTCTCTAATCTCCAGATTCAGATTATGGTTCTAATCCATGACAGCTGGCTCAAAATCAACTCTGACAGAACCTCCAGAAACATGTTGCAATCGCATCAAGGTTCAATTGCCCTATTTCCGCCCTAAGCAGGGCGGAAAGCCAAGTGTACTGCTTATATGCCACCCCATAGCACTTAAAGCTCTCTCTGGTAAGTTTACAATTTAATTACGCAGGCTACACATTTACCAACTTCAGAAGAATGAAAGGCTGAGTCAACCTTGAGCCAGCTATCTGAGCCCACTGGGATCAAACTCAGGTCTTGAGATGAGTCTTGACTGCAGTGCTGCAGTGCAACCACTGCGTCACGAGGCTCCTGTCAGGAAGAAGGATAATAATCAATGGAAAAATGAATGTGCGCTGGGTTAGAGAAGAAAGACCAGCAAGAAGGAAATTTGGGTGAGAGAAGAATAAATGCAAAGAGAAAGCAAAAGAACCAGGGTGTGGGGCAAAACGATCATCTAATTGAGTCAGACAGCACAAGGCACTCCTAGGCAGTTGGCTTGGAAAGAGCACAGATGGGTGAGGAACTAAGGGACGTGCAGCTTGGGGGTGCTCCTGGATTCATCCCTGAACCTGGATGCCCAGGTCTCGTCTGTGGCCAGGGGTGCATTTGAACAATTAAAACTAGAGTGCCAGCTGCGTCCGTTTCTTGAGAGATTTGATCCGGCCACTGTGATACACACCCTACTTACTTCCTCGTTAGATTACTGTAATGCACTCTATGTAGGGCTGCCAATGGAAAGTGTCAAGAAGCTTCAACAGGTCCAAAATGCAGCACCCAGATTGCTGACTGGGGCTGGTTAGAGGGATCACAAAAAAACCCTGTTGCAGCAGCTCCATTGGCTGGCAATCAATTACCGGGCACAATTTAAAGTGCTGGTTTTAACCTATAAAGTCCTAAATAGCCTGGCTCCAAGCTATCTCAAAGACCGTATCTCCCATTATGAGCCAGCTCAGGTGTTATGATAATCAGGAGAGGCCTTTCTCTCGGCCTCACCACCTTCACAGGTGCATCTGATGGGGACACGGGAGAAAGCCTTCTCTGTTGCTGCACCCAGACTGGAACTCCCTCCCATCTTTGCTATTCTTCCGCAAGCAGGCAAAGACCTTTTGCATCAGGCAAGCCTTCCCTCAGTAAGCAGCTACCTGTATGTGATTTTTAGATAGATTGTTATGCATTACTGCTTTGAGTGGATTTTTAGTACTACCTGTGTTTTCCATTTCTCAGTGTGATATTTTTAAATTTTTTGTATACGTATTGATCTTTCCCTAAATATTGCCTGTTAATGATGTAAGATGCCTCCTTATTCATTTTTCGCAGTTTTAAATATTATTTTTAAAATTATGTTAGCTACCTTTGTATACTCGTTGTTTTCAACTTTAAATATTGTTTTTCATTGTTGTAAGCCACCTTGGGTCCTTTTCAAGGAGAAAGGCAGGGTAAAAATATTTTAAATAAATAAATTTTACCCCATGTAAAGCTGGGTACTTCTGCTAGCAATCAATAAAGAATAATTAATATACATGTTTTCTTTCTAGCTAAACATCAAGCAGGGAAACCTAAAAACTATTCCTTGAAGACAGAGAAATGTAGAAGAAACTTTATGAAATTTATGTATCCAGTGTCTGATGGAAGGGACTCTAGTCCCTTCAGAATCTGTGGTACTAACATTCCTACCCATATTCTCACTCTAATTATAAACAATGTATCAAGCAATCAATAAAGTTTGCAAAAGTCTGTAGCCAGAATACAGACTTTATATATATGGGACTATATATGTCCCATATAGTCAAGCTTTCGGGCGGAAAGTTTCTAATAATACAACATTCCTCTTTACCATCTTCAGACTAGTATACAAATAATTCTGTCATGTCTGTAAATTACAGGTTGCAATAGTTGAAAATTTTCCTTTGTATTGAATTATTACTATATCATTTGTTCCCTACAACAAAGAAGTCAAATGTGTTAAAAGTATCCCTGTTGTTATTATTTTAACCATATGTCTTGCTGTTAAAACATATTCTAAGCAAAATATACACAGCTCTTGCTACTAAACTACATTCTAAACAAAACCTACATAGCTCTTGGACTTTCCAGAAGCAGTTGTGGGTTTTGCTATATTTTGTACACTATTACTAATTCTCCATACATTTTGTGTGCTTTGTCAATGGTTTCTCACAACAGCATAATTCTAAGAAACCTTAGACTTAAAAAGGTAAAGGTTCCCCTTGACAATTTGTCCAGTCGTGTCCGACTCTAGGCGGCGGTGCTCATCTCCGTTTCCAACCCATAGAGCTAGCGTTTGTCCGCAGACAATCCTCCGTGGTCACGTGGCCAGCGTGACTAGACACGGAACGCCGTTACCTTCCCACCGAGGTGGTACCTATTTATCTACTCGCATTTTTTTCATTTTGCATGCTTTCGAACCGCTAGGTTGGCGGGAGCTGGGACAAGCGACGGGGGCTCACTCCGTCGCGTGGATTCGATCTTACGACTGCAGGTCTTCTGACCTTGCAGCACAGAGGCTTCAGCAGTTTAACCCGCAGCACCACCACGTCCCAACCTTAGACTTACTCGTATTATATTCATTTGTACCAAAAATATTATAAGAGTGCATCAAAACCTTTAATGCTGTGAAAGTAGCTTTTACCAAAACTCAGATACGGTCACAGAGACTAAGAATCTGATGTTCTGGGAAGCCATATGGCAAGCACATAAATAACATTCATCTATAATGCTGCTATTATTACATTGACTTTAATACTTTAAATGAGGGGCTAGCAGATATCAAGCTTGTGGAACATACATATGTCTGTACATCCATCCTTCCTTTTCCTTTTTAGTTAGAACTGAAAGGTTTGCTAACTTGGTCCAGGTACAAAAGAGTGGCAAAGGTGAATGTCATACACATATTAAAGGAACAGGATGCCTCTGAGGCACAGTTGGAAGTTTTACTCTTTGTGACTAAAAGCCCTTGAAACCCCAACTGCTATGACCAGTGACTGAGCAGTTCTGGAAACTGTAGTACAAAAAGTAATGTTTCCATGCTCTTCTCCAAGTATCTGTTCAGCTGAGATATTTTTCCTTCTGAATAAGCTGCTCTGCCACTACATCACTTTATTTAGCTATCTTGAAGTACTCTGCATTAAAGAGAGTAAGAAGATGAAATGAGGTAACAAAAAAAGGAAGCACTGAAGAAGGCAAAGAGCAAGCTTAATTCAGCTCAGAGCTATGCTCCATGTTGAAGTAAGAACAACCACATCTAAATCTGATGATTGGTATTTATTTAATGTGTACCTTTGGGTACTACATCAGTCACTTTGGTAACCACTCCTACTCTTCCTTAAGATACTATACTTTTATATACTCACCTTCATCCTAAAAGAACAAAGGAATGCACAAATGTTATAACTTTTCTTTTACATGTTCAGTCTCAGTTTTAGGATTACAGTTACCTTTGCATCCTGAGTTTCATTTGCATTTGATATTTCCTTCTCTTGGTCATCTTTATCTTGGGATTCTCCTGTATTTTTCACTGTCGTGGAGTTTGGCTTTTCATACGTATTTTGTCTGTCTGCATGTGTTTGCGTATCTTCATTTTCTGCTTCATTTGCATTCTGAGTTTCTTCAACAGTTGACATTTCTTCAGCATTTGTTGCCTTTTCAGAATTTAGTTCTTCTAAACTTGTAACTTCTACAAACACCTCAGTCATACCTCACACATAAATAGGTACAGAACAATTTTCCTGACAAAACCTTAAGTGCAAGTGTGCCCACGTATTAAGTTTGTGTCACAATGATAAGATCAAAGCCAAGCAGAAAGCAGACACCTGAAGCTAACAATGACACCTTGCTAAGGGAGGAGACTTATCTTACATATTCTTTTGGTACTTCTAAAATTCCTCCAGGGAAGTATTAAGCAGAAATGAAAAATCCAATATAGGAGGATCAATGAATAAATAAAATCATTTTCAGAGAGTTACTCATTTTATTTTATTTACAGAAAATAATGTCCTGTAATATCTCAAATCAATAGTTTCCATGCTTGTTTCCAGGTGTTCTTGGACTGCAACTCACAGAAACTCCAGCCAGCACAGTTGATGGCAAAGGCTTTTGGGAACTGCAGTCCAAGAAAACCTGGATTACTCAAGGTTGGGAACTACCACCTTAAATCACCACATACGCTTTCTCAGACTAGAGCCACTTTATCACTTGCATTCCGATAAATGTATCTGCCTGAGATAAATGTCCACATCAGACATGTCAGGGGTGAAAAGCAGTGTCATCAAAGAGATATGAAACACAGCTTACTGGCAGTGCTAATTATCTTATTAGCAGTTGTTGGGTGACAGCATAAACATCTTTTGATTGTTGATCTGATCAACACTTCTAAATAGATTTTTTTTAAAAGAGAAGCATATTATTCAAGACAGAGAAGACAGGATTGTGCATGTTTAGGCCCAAGCACAAACCTAAATATAAACCATGGAATCCAGGCCAATCTCCACAACACTATGCAGAGGCAATTTCAATAACCTTATTCAACACTATAGCTTTTTTCAACTTGCAAGAAAAGCAGGTGAAATAAATATACACAAAAATATTTGGTATATCATCATGAACATGACTGCAAGACAGAACATGTTTAACACTCGCCCTCTATACAAGAATGGTATGTTAACCAACAAATACGGAATCATGATATTCGAGTGCAAACAACTGTAGTACAAAGAACTGTAGTACACACAGTATGAAACATCAGACCATATTGGATGGTAAGTCTTGTTTCAGTTAGTACCTCAGTGGGTACTCTCTGCAGTGACTGATGCTTGGACATTTCTGAGGCACCTGCAAGTTGGATCTATGCCCAGCATGGTTGATGAAAACCATTTGGAACAAACATAGTTTTGCAGAGGCAACAGTAACTATTCTATTGGAACAATCTCTCTCCAGCAGAAAATGTATGAAGCATAGAATATTAAAATAAAATCCACATCTCACTGAAATCAAGAGTAGATCTCTGATTTATATTGTCACTCACTAAGGCACAGGTTCCCAATCTGTGGGTTTCAACCCATTTTCTGGAAGGGGGTCACTGTGGTTTTTGGAGGGGGACATGTCCCCCTTGCTTCACACACCCCTCCCCAGTTCCCTTTTTGCACACACTCTGTCCCCTCCCTCGCTTGTACCCCCCCCCCACAAGCTAAGTTCTCTTTGCTCTCTGCTCTGGGGTTCCTGGGCATCTGAAATCCCCTGCCTATATGCCCTTCTTCTCTACTGGCAGCTCCTCCTCGGCTCTTGTAGTTGGCTGGCTGGCTCAGGCAGGGGACCAGGATGGGGAGGAGTGGGAAACAGGACTCAGCCACACTCCCTGCGAGCCAGGCTGGCTGTGGCAGGGGTTAAGAGGCAAGGAAGCAACAGCAGGCTAGATGGGCAGTGGGAGAAATGATGGAAGAGGAGGAAAAGGCAGCCACTGCCACAATTTCACCCCCTCCTTGCCTCAGTCACACGCTGCTGCCGCCACCATCTTACATGGATAACTGAGGAGGAAGCAAGGGTCTAACCATCACTTGGCGGGAGAGTGAAAAGGGCAACAGTTTCCTTCCTGAAGGAAAACTTACTCTTCTACAGTAAAACCCAATTTCACCCACCCTCGTTACCTGCACCTCCTGGAGGATGTCAAGGGTAGTAGTGGTGGTGAAAGGTTGTAACAAACACTCAGCCATGAATGTTGAAGCTGGTTGCTCAGATGGAAATATAATCACCACATTAAATATTAAGTTAGAATTATATTATGAAAAATCTATTTTAATGTGTTTTCTTTACTCCATTAAAATGGCTTTTTGTGTAAATGTGGCAGGGGATCACAGATTAATTGGCTTTTATAAAATTGGTCATCAAAAAAGGTTGGGAAACACTGTAGTAAGGGATCTTTCGGTGGTTGCAGCAGTGAAAACTCTAATTCCTATTGGTGGAATGAACGTGTGTCACAAGACCAGGGTTCTTTTTATGAATTTGATTCATGTACGAAAGATAGTGATAGTGATCAACTTTTAGTCTCTAATGGGAATGGAAGGGAGAACCGGCTATAAACAGTTCAGAGAAAATCCCCAGTTTACAGCATTTTAATGGCCCACTCTCTGGGATATGCTAATTCAACTCAAACAGGCAAGTAAAGGAAGTGAGTTGGCTACAACTGACACCTTTTGGAAAACAACTGATACCTTGCACTTCACCTGGTTCAGATGTGTACTCTTGAATTCACACCTGTAAGTCTCTGATGCCCAAAGAACAAAGAGGTGAGAGAAAGTTAAAGGCTTGCCCTATCTGAAAAGCAAAGTAGTAGGGAAGTAACAAGAGAGAATAAGAAGATGGAGTGAAGACAGAAATGAGAGGAAGCATGCAAGCAGGCATGCCTGCCTTGAAGCAGAAAACCTGAAGGATAAAGTAAGATTCTTAGACCATCATGGGCTTTGTCTCATGGCAGTTAGTTTATTAATTCATATGCCTTGAATGTCTTGCCTGATTCATTGACCACAGCCTTTTTATTCAACTTTTTCTGTCTGTTTGCAATCCAAAATATCCCTGGCTTTGCCAGATGTAACCTTCTGTTTTATTCTGTCCATTTTACTTTTGTTTTCTTTGGATAAAGTTTTTAGTTAAGACCATTTGGTCTGGATATTGTATTATCAGAGAAGACGCAGGTTATTGAAATCTTGTTTGCCTTGCCAAGACTCATTCTTTAACTACTAGGATGCCTCTGAGCATATGAAGAGGGCTTTATGCCCTCAATAAACAGGGAACGATGGCAGCAAATCTACTGATGAGCAACATGTGGTGAACCCCAGTCTCTGGAGTCTGAATAAGCTAAATCTACAGACCAGGACACTTTCCAAGGGTTTATGCTGCCTTGGAGGTAAAGGGAGCTTGTCTCTGGTGGTCTCACTGAAGGGGCTGAGAAAAGGCCTTCCCCCACATCCCTTCTTGTTATAATGTGATATCTTGGAATTGTCTGTTCAGGGAGGCTGCCAGAAGACAAAATAGTCCTGAGTAAAACAGGGGCAGGGAATTAAAAAGAAGAAGAAGAAGAAGACAGAGTAAAGGGGGAGGGGGGATGCTGCGAAAAAATATCTAACAAGACCTGAAGATGGGACAATGATGCTGGCAGGAAGGGTAGGTGAGTGTCTTTTGCATAATGGCAGCTAAAATCTAATGATAGCCATACCTAGAGCAGCCCCACTTTAAATTAATAGGATCTAAGCTAATTGTGACTTAGAAATCCCATTGAGTTGAGTGGGCATATTTTAAGTAGGAATAAGACTGGAGTTGAATAAATACATTCTGAAATAAAATAGCCAAAAGATAACTATTGTCTCCTTCCATAACAAATATTGTAGAAACTCATTACTTTAAAAAGAAATGTTGGCTAAGCAACTAGCAGAAACATTTTGGCTGAAGAAGTGTTGTGTATTGGAGTAAAGAAATCTATTATACGAGCACCAGATTTTTTTTTGATTCAAAGGCACTCGAATTTTATACATAAATGGGATCAGAAACAAAATGTAGTAGATTCCAAAAAGGTAACTGAATTAGTCTGTCTCAGCAGGTTGACAATATTAAAGGGGGGGGGGGGGAATTATTGTACATGGTTAAGCTATAGGAAAAAGACATTTCTCTTCTCCTTCTCAGGGACTGTTTTTCTATCTCTGGGCATTTTTTAAAAAATAGTATTCATTTCTCCTTGACTAGACAGTATGACAAGTAATAAGTTGATCCCCCCCCCTCCATTTTCTAATGATGTCTGGATGATGTCAGCACTATGCATTTTCTGCTACCAAGGGAAAACTCCAACCCAATATTACTTTTCTTAATCACTTTTCTGCAGAGATGAAAATGGGCTGTGCAGATTTAAAAAACAAATACAAAAACAAATTATCTTATTTCATGACTTTAAAATGTGCCGAAATAGCTGTGCAGGAATAACACTTTTATTAATATTTTAAAATAGAAGAAGCAATAAAAACACCTGTTTATAATATAAAAATGAGTTTTCATCATCTTAAAGGAAAACTAAAATATCCAATTTTTTAATTTGTAAATGATCAGGGAGAGAACAGTACATGCCATAGTATCATACAGTCATGGCCAAAAATATTGGCACCCTTACAATTCTGTCAGAAAATGCAACCCTTCTCTCAGAAAATTGTTGCAGTTGCAAATGTTTTGGTACTCACGTGTTCATTTCTTTGGTTTGCGTTGGAACAACACACACACACAAAAACAGAGAAGAAAAGTCAAATCTGATACAATCCCACACAGAAACCCAAAAATGCACTGGCCAAAATTATTGCACCCTTAACTTAATATTTGGTAGCACCCCCTTTGGAAAAAATAACTGAAATCAATTGCTTCCTGTAACCATGAATGAGTTTCTTACACCTCTCTACTGGAATTTTGGACCACTCTTCTTTTGCAAACTGCTCCAGGGCCTTTAGATTTGAAGGATGCCTCCTCCCAACTGCTGTTTGGAGATCTCTCCACAAGCGTTCTATGAAATTCAAATCTGGACTCATTGCTGGCCATTTCAGAACTCTCCAGCACTTTGTTTGTAACCATTTCTAAGTGCTTTTTGAAGTGTGTTTCGGGTCATTGTCCTGCTGGAAGACCCATGACCTCTGGTGGAGATGCAGCTTTCTGACACTGGCCACTACGTTGCACCCCCAAATTCTTTGGTAATCATCAGATGTCATGATACCGTTCACACAGTCAAGGCATCCAGTGCCAGAAGCAGCAAAGCAACCCCAAAACATCTTTGAACCTCTACCATGTTTGACTATAGGGACTGTGTTCTTTTCTTTGAATGCCTCATTTCTTTTTCTGTAAACAGTGCCATGATGTCCTTTACCAAAAAGCTCTACTTTTGTCTCATCTGTACACAGTACGTTCTCCCAGAAGGATTGTGGTTTTGTCACATAGGTTTTGGCATACTCCAGTCTTGCTTTTTTATTCCTTTGTGTGAGCAGTGGTGTCCTCCTGGGTCTCCTACCATAGCGTCCCTTTTCATTCAGATGGCGGTGGATAGTGCAAGCTGACACTGTTGTACCCTGTGTCTGCAGATCAGCTTGAATTTGTTGGGAAGTTAATATGGGTTCTGTATCCACCATTTGAACAACACTTCGTTGTAATTTTTCAGTAATTTTGCTCTTCCGTCCATGTCCAGGGAGGTTAGCTACAGTGCCATGGGCTGTAAACCTCTTGATGATATTGCGCACAGTGGACACAGGAACATTAAGATCTCTGGAGATGGACTTGTAGCCTTGAGACTGTCGATGTTTTTCCACAATTTTTTCTCTCAAATCCACAGACAACTCTTTACCTTCAATTCTTTTCTCCATGCTCAGTGTCACACGCAACACAAAGGTTGAGTCAACTTTTCTCCATCTTAACTGGTTGCAAGTGTGATTACTATATTGCCCACATCTCTTACTTGCGACAGGTGTGTCTAAATACAAATTAAAGGAGCATCACATGCTTGAAAAGCAATTATTTTTTACAATTTAGACAGGGTGCCAATAATTTTGGCCAGTGCATATTTGGGTTTCTGTGTGGGATTGTATCAGATTTGACTTTTCTTCTCTGTTTTTTTGTGTTGTTCCAACGCAAACCAAAGAGATGAACATGTGAGTACCAAAACATTTGCAACTGCAACAATTTTCTGAGAGAAGGGTTGCATTTTCTGACAGAATTGCAAGGGTGCCAATATTTTTGGCCATGACTGTATTACACAAAGGTGGGGGCATGGCAGAAAAAGCTCCTTTGCATCAGTGGCTAGACCCAAACAACTAACATCAACTAACAACTAACATTAGCAAAAAAAAGGGGGGGAACTTAGGGTATTGTATACATTCTCTTCAGATATGACACTATTGCTGTTTCTTGCAAAAACTAGAGAACCTAAATAAAAATTTGCAATTAATTTTTATGCAAAGTGGGGTGAAGTTCTATTAACCTGATATTCTGCAAATCTGACTGAAAAATAGAAGGCAAGTGTGCTTAGATCATTGTGAACACACTGCTGTTGTTGATATAGCGCGTTAAATATTTTTGAAAGTTATGCTGTGCTGCAAATGTAATGTTAGTAATTCAATATTTAATTGAACTCTGTAATATCACCTTTGTGCATTGCTTAAGAATAGCCTTCCTGCATTTGAAAAGAACTCGGTTTTCTTGCACAGCATGGAAGAAATCAAGCATACCTATTTGGCCCACTGTAGATCATATTCCTGGCCACAAGAAACACAAGGATTCTAATATGAATTAGGCTACAGTGGAGCAAGATATCTCCACATATCTGAACCCAAATTTCCAGGTCAAATTCACCTCTTAAATAAAATCTCTCTATAAGGAAGGAGATGACATGTCTCTTCTGGGACCTCCAGCTCCCCAGTTAACTTGGGAGAGACAGCGCTTGATTATGATTACCAGGGGGAAACAGAAAGCCCAGGAAATGAAGAAAGCAGAAGTTACTCTGCCTGACCACTGGAGAAAGACACCTGGGAAATGAAACTATAAAAACGGGATTAGCTGTGGCAGAGGGAGAGATAACGGAAGGGAAGAAAGAGAAGATAGCCAGGGAGGAGAGAGAAGTTAAGGAGATAACTCTGTGGAGACCTTAGAAAAGTGGGATCAAGAGGGGGTAGAAGAGAACTGGGGCAATGCAGTAGAGGAGCCCAGTAAAGCATTTTACCTTGTAAGGTAAAAGATGAGAGCCCCCAGGAGATTGGGAGTACACATTAAAATAAGACCCCTGGACTGGAGAGACAGTCTTGCTGAGAGTGCCCAAAGAAGAGATTGAGTGTCACCACAAATCCAGCCACCATGAAAACTCTCTTTTTGGGGAGAAAGGAAGAGAAGGAAAAGATGCCACAATGCCCAAGAATAAGTTTCCCAGGGACTGCTCGCCTCTCCCTGACAAACCCTAGCCAAACACCCTAATACACAAATCAGAGGAGAAGAGGAAAGGAAGATCCACCAGTTTGTTCCCACTGTGATCTTATAAATCATCCCTGCTGAGTAATACATCCTTCTTCTATAGAACAAAATAAGGAGGAGGGAAACCCTAACAGTCCCACAACAGCCAGAGGAATTCACACAGCTATGATTTCACCATGTTCTCTCATAAACCAGTCCTTATATTCTTAGCAACTTTAAAGAAATTAGAATTTGCTAAATTTAACAACTGAAGAATAATTCGAATATTCAGCTCTTACACTTAGCAAACACTACTTTTTAAGCCATGGAACGTCACTGACAACTAAATATCTGTAATATTGTTAATTTTATGTCCAATTATGCATCTTTGCCTGATCTTTAACAATCCTAAGGAAAACAACTGTCATTGTAATCCAGATCCACATAAAACCAGAAAAAATACCTTTCTAATCAGCAAACTAGTAACAGAATAGAGTTTTCAGCATTCTTCAGACATACAGAGGAAAACAGAAAAAAACAGAAATTGTATTACATCCTATCAGAGAAGATGCACCAAGTTTCAAATGTCAAAGTATGGAGCAAATACTCATGCTAAAATTAGCTAAGAGTTCAGAGTCGTATGCACACACATACACATCAAATCTGCCCCCATTAATTATACAATATTATTTCAGGTTTCACTTATGGAGCTACATAGCACAATATTATCTCTGTGGTGGAAAAATTACATACCTGCCGAACAAAACTATTAGAGGTAGTGTCAGAAGATGTACTCCCATCTGAGCCTTTAAATCTGTTTTTTCTTCTTGCGCCTTTGCTGTATGACTGTTAAAACAAATTTTAAAATAGTATCACTTTACTTGATATGGAATATTTATATACAAAGCGCAAATATTCAAAATGTTTTATTACACTGATATACATATAAATATAAATATTTTAATAGATTTACTCTTTTATGCTTGTGTTTGTAATTTTCAGTCCATTCCTCCCTGGTAAACAAACCATCCCTGAGATGTTTCTTATGGGGACACATGTACACAGGCTTGCTATACATGCCTGCTAACCTCTCCAAGAATCACAGCAGGGATGCTTTATTCACCAGGGAGGAAGAGGCCAAAGGTTATGATCTGACTTTAACAAAGCAACAGGATTTCAGCCACTATGCCCCAGCTACCCTGTTGCTGCCACCTGCCCATTTGTTTGCCCTCAGAATGTTTTTATTTATTTCATTATATCCAGACAGAAAGCACTGTTTCTTTCTTCAGCCCTCATTCTGAAGGAAATATCCTGGAGACAAATCTGAGACTGCAAAAGTGAAGAAGTATTAAGCAATGTTCACAACTAGAGATGGGGGTATTCGTATATGAATACCACCATCTCTATTCACAATTTTTTGTCCAACATCTCCTTGGCAATGGTCTGCTATTAGGTAAGAAGGAACATTCCAGAGTGCTACACTGCAAATGGGACTACACCATTATCTAATATAGGTCATAATACCAATTCTCTTCAAAACAGGGAATTGGGGAATTTAAAATACATTATCAGTAGCCAAGAGGTTAAATGAACTCCAGCATCTGCACCTTCAACCCAACTGCTTTTTCTCAAGTCATTTTCTTTTCAAAAAATTTACTTGCAATTATAAAATTCCATATTGAGAAAAATGATTGCAGGAAGAAGACGAACACTTTCTGATTTTAAAAAAAAAATTGCAAAGGAAGGACAGTGCTGGAGTCCCTGGTCCTCTATCTCTGGTGACACCATACTTCACTTATTTTTCTGAGCACTCAGAGATGGATAATTTCTCTAAAATCAGGAGAGTTTAAGGCTTCTAAAGTTAATAGTCTGACTATCCATAATTCAATTATTGGGCAAAGATCCAGATCTTAGCCATGTTTCATTTTATATCTCCCCTCTTGCTTTCTAGTTAATCAGCAGTGACTTTCTTCACATCTGCTCTAGTCCTTGTTCAACAGTAAATGCTCTACTGCCACCTAGGTATAGAATATCATTTTCAAAGCATTCAGCACTTTTCAAACCTGTACCTGTCAGAAATATCACCTATCTCACAATAGCTCTATGAAGCAATCCACTCTTATTCATGTGCAGTGTTCTAGAAGTTATAGTACAATAGATATTAAACTTCTTTATTTGATTTGATTAAATGAAATTGAATTAAATTACGATTTAAATTAAAAAATCAGAATTTTTGACTATTTAACTTTAAAAGCTCAAATTTTGATTTAAATCATGATTTAAATCAAATTGATTTTTTAAAAAATCAGATATTTATCCACTCTGCTGTAGACTTTGGGTGGAAAACATTCCTCAGTCTAAGAATTAATTATAATCTGAGGGCTATGCTCAAGCAGTGTTGGGTAGACATGTAGGACAAAAATGTGATGTGATTCCTCCTTAGTTTAATATACAGTTGTATCAAATTGTTACAGCTACCACCTCTCTTCCCTCATTTCTGCAGTGTCCAAATGTCAAAGATAAAGCATGAAACAAAACTGCAATCAGAAGTAACAAGGGAGCTACTTATCCAGAGCCCCTTACATCATTATTTCATTGATTAACATCTATCAATATTCAGTCTAAAACCAAGTAAAAACACCAGCTAAAGAGATTTGGATTAACCAACATCTTGTGCTATAGGACGAGGGAACACAAGATACCTCTGGAAAACACCAAAGCACTCCAGAAATAGGAACTTCTCCAAAGTCGGGACAAGCCATACTACATGGGGAAATGCCGAACTGAATATGGCAACAACTAATCAAACAAAAAAAGAGAAAAACCAAAGTCAAGCAACAGTGGCTAATGTGTGTCATGGCCATAAAGCTTCATATGTGAAACGAATGATACTAAAGAAAAAAGAAAAAAAAGAATTAAGCTTATGAGTCAGGATTTAGCCCTGATGTAGACAATATTGATTTGGATAATCTGACACAGTATCAGAAAGATTCTTATGTCTCTCAAATGATCAGCAATCTTGACAATATTTACAGAAACAGAAATACTACAAGATTTTAAAAATTACTCATTCCAAAGGAGTCATATATTTACAGTTATCTTCTTGCATCTCGATTTAAATACTGCAACTCCTTCCTCCCACCCCCTATCCCCACACACCATACTGCACCTTCCTCTATTTGTAAAACCTATCTCAGTCTCTGAATTTAGCTTCAGGGGACATGCTGCATCAGATACATCACCAGAATAGGGAGATTACACTTCTGAACAAAAGTACAGTAAGTCTGTTTCATGAACCCTATGTATATCCAGGCCATGTCTATATGACTTGTTTGTATTACTGGAAAATTGGTGGTATTGTTAAAAACACAGGACTGAATTCTGTTACCTTAGAAATGTTTTCAACTAGCATGCTTAGAACAGCCATGTATCTTTCACCAGAAAAAAAGATCTGTGTGAGTGTCAATCCACTATGCTCTCAACTCCTACATCTGTTATTGTCAAAAGGGGAGATGAGGAAGATGGAGAGGAAGAAGCAAATAACTAGTTTCCATTGGAACAAGTGGGCTGTGGGCTGCAAGACTTTTAAAAAAGCCAACACTGAACAGAATAAAAACAATTCCAAAACCCAACTTTAAAACCAGTTTTCACTAAGCTTTTTAAGATCCTCTGGGTCTTTAACTTCTCTTTTTGATGTTTTTGTGCTAATTTGGTATTTTTTAGTGTGATACATTGTTTTTAACTGTTATTATCATATTGTAAACCACTTTGAGTGTTCTCTCTTTGCAAAAAGGACTGCTTTTATAAACATTCTCCTTTCCATATTCATATATGATTATCCATTCTTAAATTATCCACATACGAATGAGAGGGTAAATCCAAGTGAGCTCTGAACATTTTGCTGTAAGAGGTAGAGCTCTGCACAAAGAATCATCATGCACCGCACCTACATTGGTAAACTATCACAGCACTCAAGGCAGAAAATCTCACCTTTCCCTTTCCTGGTACTACAACACAGTCACAGTAAATTAATAATTTGTTGCCTTTTTATAACACCTGAAATCTGCCTAGGGCATCCATTTCATTCTGCTCAATGGTATGTTTGGCCATACAGGCCTGTTCTAAACATTAAAATGGCAAAAAGGCTTCCTCCAAGTTCCCTTTACAAAAATTTTAATCCCAAATGATTTGTAGTCTATTCACAGAAGGTACAGTACTATACTTTTTTTAAAGTGCTGGAACATTGTTCTAAAAAAAAAGTCACAGTTCCATGCATGTTTCCAGAACCTCTTACACAAGAGAAAGCAGAAGAGTTTATGTAGACCTGATATATTACACCATCAATATGAAGCAATGTGGAAGATTTCCCATAACTCTTAAAAAACAGTTTAAATTTTTCAATTTGCCATTGCAAGGCCAAAAAGTGAAAATATGTATCTTAGAGAAATGCTGAAATTCTCTACAAGGGGATGAAAAGATAGAATGTGCTTATAGAAGAACATTATTCCCTGGATTTGGGCACTGGTTCAAAATAGTTATTTGGGATAATACTCAAATATAACCTTTCACTTAGAACACTAAAGCATCTTATCCCATTTATTTGAAATTTAAATCAGGAGTGGTCCACTGTTACATGATTAAAATCCATAACTAATCTTAACAGAACAATAAAATTGTATAAAATATGAAAGCTACACAAAACTGGAGATAAAAAACATAAGGTACTTAGGTCCTCAGTTTTAGCAGTTATAGCACTAACAAAACTTCATAAGGAAAAAACAAGACCCAGAAGGTATGCATATTTCTCAACAAGTAGGAATTAAAAAGGCATGACAAAATGTAAACGTTCAAGAGGTTATTCAAACCAGAGACCGTCATATTTAGAAGTCTAATCTTAGCAACTCCAAGATGTACATATAAGGGGGAAATCAGAAGACTAACACTATTTAAGAAAATAAAATAGCTGCAAACTAGAAACATGGAGACTCTTAGGAACATGCAGGTTATATATATAAAAAAGAGGTCCTGCTGAGTACCAATATGCATAGTTAATAAATAAAAATAAGGCAGATGATTTATTGTTAATGAAACATATAATTTTGCATTACACAAAATAAAGGAATTCCTCTCTTTAAAGAAGTCTAATATGAATATAATACTGATTATTAGGCATTGTATTTTCAGATATAAGCAACAGATTATGCTTTAACAAAAAGATATGTTTCCTGACACATATGTAATCAAAGAAAAGTTGATGAGGTAGACGTAATAGAAGGAAAACAAGGTTGTACTGGCAGTATACCAGCATCAGTAGTAGACTGCTATGCAGAGCCATATATTTCTAAATTATATGTGTGTTATTTTAAAAGCAATAAAACATGTATTAAAAAGAGTCAGATTGAATATAACAGGCATTCAGAATCTTTGGGTTCTTTTTAAGGAGAAAGACAGGATAGAAATATTTTAAATAAATAACAAATTTGTATAAACTAGGCAAAATCAGATGATAAAAGTTTTTCTGCACTCTGCCAGTCAACCTGCAGGTGGAGGTTGTACTTCTGAATGTCTCCTGACAATAATGCCTTCCTTTTCTACTCATCATGGTAGTAATCTGTTGTTTTTCTGCAGAGGGAACATTTAAAAAGGCAATCCACTCTACCCAAGCTGCTCAGTGCAAAGTATCTGTGTACAGAAGAACTACCCTTGAGAAAAATTTTAGATTCTCAGATGCTGATTATGACTGTTTTAGTGCCAAGATTTAGGTGGTACAATTACAGTTTCAAACAGGACAGCTAAAAAAATGTCAGAAGAGGTGGATAGAAGCAGAATTAAAAGAACTATCTATTGATGCCTTTGCAGTGGAAGGCCCTTAGGGAGGACATGAGGTAGTCCAAGACTTAACCTAAGGACAGAAGAAGACTTCCACTCTCCCTACTCTTCTGATGTTGGTGAGGCCCTCCATTTCCAATATGGTCCTTCTAGTTTCTCAATTCCACACCATGAACAGTTCTAAAGGTCATAACCAGGATGTTAAATCAAGGTCACAAAAAAATAAGAAGCTACCAAGGGAGTTGCATTACCCAGTTCCAGTCAACCAGTCAGATTTCATATTTTGTGTCAGAGATTGAGAGTGCCAAAGGAGGAGGCAGATTATAGGAAAAGAGTAGAGATTCCCCCTAAACCCTCTTATTGGGGGGAAACAGAGGCGAGGAAGTGGAGAAGGAGATTGAGAGAGGAAAAGAGAGAGAAAGGAGAGAAAGGTTGGAATGGAGAGTGAAAGAGATGAAGAGAAGGAACTACAGGGAAGACCCTGGGAGAATCGAGACCCCGACAGACGGATCTTGTGGGATGACGATCTGGACGAGGAGACCGTGCCCTTGCTGGAAGGCGCGACGAGGCAGACAGTAAAGGACTGGGTCTCAACTGATCTCCAGGGACCATGGGACAGCAGTTATAGAAACCCGTTCTTGTTCAACGAATGGAAGCCCCTTCCGGACCAGTTGGCAGAAGGAGAAAGGACTCGTAATCATATTCCAGACACTTGTTTATTGTTTAATCCTCCAATACATCCCACACCTGTTTTGAAACAACACGGATCTGCTGATTTCTTCTAATTGAATTTGGAGCCTAAAGTCGAACCCTCACAACCACTAAACAGTCTTTGACACTGTTTAACATCATTATAAACTGGAAGTGATACCTCACTTCAACTTGCAGAGAAATAGGGTCTGTCAGTGCCTGAGAGAGAATCTCAGTTTGTGTTACCACTGTTCATGAATGCACATCCTAGAGAGGCCTGCCAACCTTCTTCCTACAGCTCTACACAATGAATAAAAACCATTCTATTCTTTCAGGCTAAAGATAGATGTCTGGTAGCGACATCTGATTTATGATTCCTGGCATTGCTGCCAGTTGGTTTATAGTAGCTGACTGACTAATTTGAATAATTCTAATTTTAATGTGCTTTCGATTGCTTTTAATCCTAATGAACTGAGAGAAAGAAAAAAACATACACTGTGCAAGCTGTACAATACTTACTAGCCTCTCAAAAAAAAATCCTGATATATTGTACGTTATGGTTTAACACACAGTCACTCCCCAAGGAGAATACTTTTATTTCCTCTAAGGAAGAAATTTCAGTTTTTCCTGAACGGAGATAACTTATAACCAAAACTCATCACTTCCACTTTTCTGCATCATGGTTTGTCTCAAAATAGTATGGAACATTTTCTGGCCCAATATGTTAGGCTGGCTGGAATTAAAAAAAAAAAATAGATCAATGGCAAAAAGGAACAAACTTGTTGAGAACCTTTTTGTCCCATTTTTTTCAAAAGAACCTGTACATAGCAAGTGGATTAAATTTGGGGCAACCAAATTTCAGTTGCAGAAAAGGGACTTAGAAACATGATTTAGAAATATGTTAATTTATTTTATTTATTTATTTATTATATTTATACCCCGCCCATCTAGTCAATCGACTACTCTGGGCGGCTTCCAACATATATCAAAACAATTTAAAATATAATAAGATTTTAAACATCTATAAACAAGTTATTCAAGATGGAAAAATAAGGAAAAAAGAGGAAGAAAGGGAAAAAAATCAAGTATTGACTGGAGGGAAGGCCTGCCTAAACATCCAAGTTTTCAGTTGGTTTTTAAAGATGCCCAGCGAAGGGGCCGCACGAATCTCCGGAGGAAGGTTATTCCAGAGGCGAGGAGCTACCGCCGAGAAGGCCCGGTTTCTTGTTTTTTCCTTCCGGGCCTCCCTCGGCGTCAGGCTCCTCAACCTCACCTCCTGACTCGATCAGGTGATACAGGTAGATTTTGGTGGGAGTATGAATGAACAAAAATAACCATAATTTTGTAAAATACTGTGGGCAATGCTATTTTATTCCCCTGAAAATCAAAGCAGCAGAGGTATTTTACTTTTTTTAAATCCTGCCATTCAAAACTTCAGTGGAAGAAATCTAAATTCAAATAATGCTATTTTCCAAACACTTTTATTAGTATGACTCATCTTCGTCTAAACACTGAACACTATTGTTTTATCTCATGAAAATCTGTGAATCCACATGTTTCCTTCTATGGTGATTACAGTGTTTCCATTCCCTTCAAGTTTTACACTACCTACTAGAACTTTACTCTAAAAGATAGTTCTGGAGGGATAGTATGATGATTAATCAGCCAGTCAGAATACCACATTCTCCAGAAGAATACAAGAAATTTTATGCAGATTGAGCAGCATACGTATCTGTTACCTCTAGGTATTTTATAACTTTGTTGATCAGCGATCAACATCAGTCCACTTCTCAACATCACTAGAGATGTAGCTTTGCAAACACAAATAGTGGGTAATCTGTGCATCAGAGAAAATCAAAACTTTGGAAAGTTGTTTACAAAGCATTTTATTGTTCATATTGAAGTCTAGTCCAAATATAATAATGAAAGGGGCAAAAGTGGGGGGGGGGGGAGCTATGGAAAGCAAGTATAATTTGTCTGTTTGTCAGCTTCAGGAGTTTTATTTATTCAGCTTTAATGCTGCTCAGGGAAAAGTCAATTATGAGGGAAATTACCAGACTGACAACAGCATAAAGGAAAATCATTACAATGGAATATATTCATGATATTAGAGCTTTACTACTAAGATTCATGGCTCAGGTCAGTTTAGACAATAAAATAACTGGTAAAAAGAAAGGACAGTAGTAACTAAAAACTAACAGATCAAAGTGAGATGAATGTAGTTTAAGGAGAAAGATGCATTTCTGGAACTGTTGTTACTATTTACTAGATACACAGAAGCAGCGGAGAGGTATACAGCTTTGCTTTTTCAGAACAAAACAAAGAAATGGAACCAGGCTAGCTAAACAGAAATGTGTGTTGTTTTTTAATGAAGTCATTTTAGAGGATCACTTTTTAGTTGATGTACTGTTGGTTTATTTGGATATTTTTAAATATTGTTCTCTTTGTGCATTCTTATTGATTTACAGACTTTTTAAAGAAAATCATCTCTGTGTAAAAACCACTAGAAAGATGGGAGTGTGTTTGAAACAGCCAGATGAGTTGAAAACACTCAAGCACATCAAAATGTTGCTACATTTTTCATGGGTTTAAAATACAGAGAACAATCTAACTTGTAAAACCTGGCTGAATATTTCAAAGTGTATACCATACAATTGTTAAAGAAACAAAACACATACACGCATAAACATCTGCGACATGCGTTTCAGCTCCATTTTTAATAACTGTGTATGTATAAGAACTACATTTTCAGTAAGTGTGTGTATAAGAAAAGGTCTGCTATATCCTAAATTTCTATTGTGTTATTAGTCAATAACATAAACACACACACAAACCAGATAAACTAATGGGAAATTAGGAAGCAGCAAACACTTTCTAACATGCTTTTTCTCCTGTTTCCCAAACTGCACATCTTAAAATAAACATTTTTTTCAATCTCTGAATCAATAGTGGGAACAACTAAACAGGATGTCACAGTACAGAAACCAGTATGTAGAAAATTGCCGGTCCATGAGAAACAACCAGCATTCTAAGGATAGTTGCACACTCCCACACATGTATTTTTCATATGGTTAAACCTATTTCTCTAGCTTTGAGCAGAGTTACTGGTAAAGATAATGGTTTACTAGACTAACACATTCCATCAAATTCTAGCATTTTTCTAGAACACCTATAAAATATTGGTTTTGTGCTGTCACAGAATACAAGATGTGCATTATACCAAAAAATATGCATTTACAGTGAGGAGGGGGACTCTACCCACTTCCCACCAATTCAGTTTTGTATTACTTTAGCTGTGGATATCACAACATGGTGCAAGAAATAACAAACACTTTATGCATCACACCTTAGCATCAACCCATGTTGTACACATTTCAAATCATAACCAATGCTCAAAACATGTTCTATTAAAATATGTGCTATATGCCAACTTTGAGAACTTCTGACTGGACACTGCTGTCTTCAACATGTACCCGTATGTGAAAACATGTTTTCTTGGCCTAAGTTGTTAGTAGTTCGCCTTCCCCATCAGCTTGACATAGTTAGATTTTGTTTTTTACTGGTAGCATTTCCCTTCACTCTAGATGGGCTCTAAATGCTTCTCCACATTTGATGACTGTCCACTTGATGCACACACATGTCCATGAAAGCATGCAGGTAGGTGCATTCTTACTCAGAAGTTGCACTGAACCCTGTGGGCATTACTCCCGAGGAGCCAGGGCAGACTCACAAGAATTATCTTGTGCACAAGAACACAGGGGATAAAAATCTAAAAAAAAGTAGTCAAGTGATAATAGGCTAGTCGCATGGAAAAAGAGGACCGGATCCTGTACCTTTAACAGCTGTGAGAGAGGGGGGTATTTCAGGGGTGTTAACGTGACAGCCTCGTTCTCTTTCTCATGTGGCCATCCAAAGTTATGTACAACCTTTACAGAAAGAAACACCCTGTTGCATTCATTCAAATTAGCTACTCCTGCCTCGACTCGCCTATCCAACCCTGGTTGGGCATGCTTACAGGTAAAGTTCATTCAAGCCAATGTTTGTTAGTAAACAAAGAGCATGTGTGTGAGTGTAATCGTTTCAAAGAACTGAATAAGGCTGAAATCCTAAACTCACTCTCTGGGGAATACATTTCACTCCACCCGAAATAAAGCCATTTAGGATAGGATCGTACCTATAAAGTGCAACAGTGAACCCGTTTGCACTTATCCCAGCTGAACACAACGAACCTTATTTCTGAGTAAACCACCAGGGCAGGACTGCTGGTAGGTGCATTCTTACTCAGATGTTGCACTGAACCCTGTGGGCATGACTCCCGAGGAGCCAGGGCAGACTCACAAGAATTATCTTGTGCACAAGAACACGGGGGATAAAAATCTCCCCTATGCCCTGTCAGGAAAATGGTCAGTTGTGGTCTCCTCAGTTTTTTCCCTGACCTGGAGAGAGTTGGAAGGCTAAGGCTGGGGCTGGGGCTGGGGCTGGGGCTGGGGCTGGGGGGGGGGGGGGGGAATACAAGAAAGGGAATAAAAAAACTTGCCTAAGCAAAAAAAATAATTAATAATAAAATAAACGAGGCAGCTACTTCAGGCAGGAGCCACACGCAACGAAAGACACCCATAAACCATCCCCTCAAGTACCATCCCCACGTTTCTATACCTGCACGGCTGTGACCAGCGCCGGGGGATTGTCCAGTAGCTCCATCTGCATCTCCTGCGCCGCCGTGGCTGGGTTGGGAGGCGATTTGGACATGTCGCTTTGGACCATTGGCGGCAGAAAGAAAGGCAAAAGTCACAGGGTGGCTGCAACAACAAACGCGCTTCAGCGAAGCGACCGAAAAGGAGCGACCTTCCCCTCCTCGCCCTCCTTTTTTCTCCCCCCGCAACGGCGTCGACGGCAGCCGTTGTTGTTCCTGTTGCACGAGGACCCGGCTCTGCTGCTACCTTAAGGATGGGCCATTTTGAAACCCCTTCATTCTTTCTTTCTTTCTTTCCTTGCTTGTTTGCCTGGCTGGCTTGCCTGGCAAATACTGGCTGGCTGAAGAGATGGTGAAAGAAAAGGGAGGGAAACGGTCAAATAAAATTAAATAAATAAATAAAAAAGGAACGGGAGACGCTGGGCTCCCCGCCCACCAGTTTTGCCTCGCCCTGCCTCGAAGTACCACAGCTTCTGCCTCGGCAGAACACACGCCACGGCATCCGCTAGGGCTACGGCGACTACTAGAGCCGAGGAAAGGGGGAGGCGACGGGAAGGAGGCGCCTGAGGAAAGTGACAACGACCTCCTCTCTTCTTCTCCCACCGCCACTTATAGAAAAGATGAGGGAGAACGGAAAGCGCGGGAAAAACGGAGGGCAGCCCTTCGCAATCGGGGCAGCGGCTCTTTCCCTCCAGAAGAGCAGCCGGCTTCTGAATTTCCTTTCATGTTCCTCCCATAAAACCGGGCACCAATAGGGCAGCTCAGGAAGAACGAGAAACTAACCATGGCTTGCGAGAGGGAATAAAAACAGCGAACAGTAGTACGAAAATTTGTCCTTCTTTACCTTGCCCTGTTTGTGGCATGGGGCTGAAAAAGCCCGAGAACAAAAGCTCTGCACCGGTGAAGGAACTCCCTGGAAACCCTTTAGTTCAGAAAAAGTTTGCTTCCAGAATCCCTCAGCCAGCATAGCCAGCTGCAGTTTGGAAAGTGTAGTCCAGAAACTAGCTTTTGCAAGTTCTCTCTTCCGCTCTACTTTAGCCTTCCTGCCCTAAGCCTTTTGAAGGATTGTTATTGTTCTGTACTGTCAAATGGGTGACCCTATGAATTCGTTGTCTCCAAAATGTCCAGTCCTCCACAGCCCTGTTCAGGTCTTGTAAACTCAAGCTTTTGGCTTCCTTTAGGAGACGATCCGTCTTGCATCTGATCTTATTTTCCTTTACCTTTCCTAACCTTATGGTCTTTTCCTGAGAATCCTGTCTTTTCATGATGTGCCCAAAGTGTCACAGCCTCAACATTTTTGCCTCCTGAGATTGTTCAAGCTTGATTTACTCTAGGACCCACTTGTTTGTCTTTCTGACAGTCCAGGGTATCTTGCAAATATCTCCTTCAGCACCATATTTCAAATGAATAATTTTTTTTCCCTGTTACCTTTTATTACTACCCAATTTCCACACACATGCATAGTGATTGGGAATACAATAGTGTGGATGAACTTGGTCTTGGACTCCAGTGATACATCCTTATACCTGATGATGTTTTCTAATTCCTTCATTGCTGCCTTTTCAAGTCTCTGTCTTCTGCTGATTTCTTGGCTGCAGTCTCCATTTGAATTGATGCTTGCGGGATACAGATATGCCAGAAAGAGAAAGGATGCTTTGGTTTTATCTTCACCTCCCTGAGTGCTATGACAGAAAGGATTGGGTCCACTGTGATGTTTAGAGGCAAAGCATGAGCAGATACTACTATCTGTTTACTTGTGTCCGTTAAGACCCAGCAAGAAATGGCATTGCACCCCAGTGACAGGGCACAGCAGAGATTAAATAATGTGTGGCTCTCCAGATAGGGTAACTTCCATTGGCCCTTGTCATTGTTCATGGTGGCTTGCGCTGTTTTGGAGTTACCATCTGGACGGCCAGATGTTCCCCATCTTCACTGTAAGACAGAAAAATGTTCTGTAAGGAAAGTATCTCTGAGTCTGTTTCTCCCATCTATCAAAAAAAGTTCAGATAATGATAATCTTGCATGCACAAACACTGGGCATCAGTGGGAGTGAGAGCCAAACGTTATTGTTCTTTGCCAGTAATTTGATTGGTAATTTTTTTTCTCCCTCTGGCATGAGAATCTGCCCCTTCTTCCTGTTTATTTGGAATTATATTATTTTACTCCTCTTCTGTAGGTTCTCTCCATGTCAGAAGACTCTTTTTCCCCTTTAACTGGAACTACAGATGATAACTGTGAGTAAAAAAATACTTCTTTCTACTTAAATATACATCTGAAGTGATTTCTTACTACAGAAAGAGCTAGTTTTGTGTGTAACCAGGGAAAAAGGAAAGATTAGGCTAGTTTCTCATGTTTCTTTGTTTTTTTCTGCCTCGTGCTCTGCTAACCAAAGCTATAATAACCAAATTCCTATTATAAAACCTTTTAACAAACACTCCAATGAACAACTACCTGCTCTGAAGAAGTATGGCTTTTTCAAGGATGGAGAACTTGTGACTCTTCCAGCTCTTGAACTGCTGTTCTAATCAGTCTTGACCATACAAGCCTGCCTGCGCTTTGAGCTCTGCTGGTGAGGTGCTTCTCATGACCCCCACCATCTCCTGAGCCCCATTTGGTGGGGACTCAAGAGAGGGCTTCTCTGTAATCACCCTCAAAAATTCTTTGGCAAGAGATTCTTGGTTTGCCCTCTCCCTGCTGTGCTACTGTTGGCAAAAAAAATTTTTTATTCAGGCAGCTGTTCAGGAACGAATGTCTCAAACCACAGGATTTTAGCTGATGCTCAGGATTTCTTTCTTTTTTCCTTTCGTAAACTAGTGTTAGTATTTTAATCAAGATATTTTTAAATGTTTTAACCTTAATTGTGTTTTAATAGCATAATCAATTTAATTCTAGTGTAATGTTTGTAACTGAGTTGTATCTTAAGTTTTCTATAGGTTGAAATCATGTTGTTTAGCATAGTAAGTCACAACTAGACTAGGCCCATTAAATCAATGGGGATTTGATAAGTCAAATCATCTAAATTTCATTGATTCAAATGAGTCTACTCTAACAAAAATTGCTATGCCAAGTAATCCACAAATAGAGTAGGCACATTTGAATCAGTGGAACAGTTAAAGATGGGCATTTACCTCAGTTCAGAGAATTGGGCCCATGGATGATATTTTAATTTATAGCAATAGTTGGGAAGAACATATGGAACAGTTGGGAAAGGTATTGACAGAATTAAGAAAAGCAAGGCTTAAGGTGAACCCCTCCAAATGTAAGATAGCAAAAAGGGGAGTGAAATTCTTAGGGTTCCAGGTAGAACAGGGAAAAATTCAACCTGTACGAGATAAAGTTGAGAAAATATCAGATTGGCCACGACCAAGGAATAAGAAAGAAATTCAACAATTTTTAGGCCTGGCGGGCTATTATTACCAATTTGTACCTAATTTTGCAGAAATTGCGGCACCTCTCACTGATTTAACTAAGAAAATAATAACTAGAGGAATAAGATGGGGATTGCCAGAACAAGAAGCGTTTAACCAGTTAAAAGGAGTGCTAAATACCTTACCAAGTAGATATGGTCCTGACTTCAATGTTCCCTTTATAGTACAAACTGACGCCTCAGACAGAGGGATAGGAGCTTTGTTGACACAAGTTCGAGAAGGTATAGAATATCCTATCATGTATTTGAGTAAAAAGTTGTCACCCACGGAACAAAGATATGCTACCATAGAAAAAGAAGCATTAGCAGTAAAATGGGCCATACAATCACTGAGATATTATTTCACTTTGGTCACTGACCATGCTCCTTTACAGTGGCTGAATCGGATAAAAGATACCAACCCACGATTGACTCGATGGTATCTGTGCTTACAACCGTTTGCATTTAAGGTTCAGTATAAGAAAGGCACCGCCCATGCTAATGCTGATTATTTTTCCCGACAGGGTACATGGGGAACCACAGTGGAAGAGAGGACGGCACACTCGTCGGGGTGTGTGTGTGTGTGAAAGAGAGATAGAGAAAAAGGAGAAAGTTGAGAGTGAGCTGTCCCCTCAACAAAAGACGCCCGCGTGAGATGAAGTTGTGAGAGTGAGAGAGATATTAGAAGACAAGGGTTTGAATGTAGAGGAAGACACAAGGAGGGAACTGAAGGGAAAAGAGGAAAAAATTGAGATTTGCTTGGTGGAGGAGAAAGAGGGAGAAGGAGAGGAGGAGTTAATTTTACCCACCTGGGAGGAAGAGATAAAAGATAAAAGTGGGAGGAGACAATTTAGAATACCGAGAACGAGAGAGAGGGAAGAGGAAAAAGGAAAGGGGGAAAAAGAATCAGAATATAATAGAATGAGAGTACTGTTAGAAGATTTTCCCAATCTGAAGACAGGATGGTTGTTGCCTAATCTGGATACCCCCAAAGAAAGAGAGACAAAAGTAGATTCTCTAGAATGGACAGTAGTCGTATATCCGCGAGGACAAGGTCGCTGGAAGAAGGTGATCCGGCCAGACTCTTCTTTCAACAACCCAACACCGGAGGGAGACTGGGCCAGACACCCCTGTTGTGGAACCATCTGTGCGGTCCGGAGTACACCTCTGAGGAAACCCACCGATCGCGAACAGTTTGGACCAGCCCCTCAATAAATCCTGCTAATTCAAAGACAGAATTGTTGTCCCCTCAGTATGGACAGTTACCTGATATTAGTCTGTTTGAACCAGTAGAAGTGATTGTTGATTCTCCAAATGTTAAAACCAATAAATCTGTTAATATTCAAAAGGAGAGTCCGTTGTTATTTCCCGCCAAAAAGGAGGAACTGCTTCAGATACACAATGAACCCGATCACACCTCAGTTCAGAGAATTGGGCCCACGGATGTTACGCGGGTGCCCTGAATTCTGTGCCCTATCTACTCCTGTGGGCACCCACTTGGAGGATGAAGCGCAGGGAATCCCACAGCCCTGCTTCTGATGGGGTGATTATGGGAGGAGGCAGGGCATGGAATCTGGGGTGCCCACACAACACTTTTGGGCCCATCCACCAAACCATGCCAAAGCACTGAACCACGGTAAGTGCCCTTCTCTACTTACGCTACTTCACTGTACTGCTTTAACAATTAAGAGGTTCTTCCTGCTATTCAACCAAAATCTGGTTTCCTGTAACTTGAGCCTATTATTACATGTCCTGCACTGTGGGATAATAAATTCTGCTGCTCCTTTGTATGACAATCTTACAAGTACAGTGGTGCCTCGCTAGACGATTGCCTCGCAGGACGAGGAAATCGCTAGACGATGCCTTTTTGCGATCGCTACTGCGCTTCGCAAAACGATGTTTCCCTATGGCGATTTTCGCTAGATGATGAGGTTTCCCCATAGGAATGCGCCGACTAGTGGTGAAAAGCTGTCAGTGCAGCTGTCAGTGCATTCCGATGGGGACCCGCACTCGCTAGACGAGGTTTCCCTATGGGAGATTTTCGCTAGACTGCGTTTTCCCTTGGAACGCATTGAAGAGATTTCAATGCATTCCAATGGGAAAACGTGCTTCGCTAGACGATGTTTTCGCTAGACAGCGATCTTCGCGGAACGGATTAACATCGTCTAGCGAGGCACCACTGTATTTGAAAAGGGCTATTGTATCTCCCTTCAGTCTTCTTTTTTTAAGGCTAAACATGTTGAGTTCTTTTGGTCTTTCCTCATAGGACTTTATGTAAATATAGACAGTAGAATGGAAGTGTACTTGTTACTAATTTAAATACTGTCTTTTAATTGTTGTAAGCCACCTTGGGTCTTTTTTAAGGAGAAAGGCAGATTAAAAATATTTTGCACAAATAAGTTGTTTGAGTAGCATATTACCTGGTAGGCAAAATGCCGTGGGCATAAAATGGTGACGCATAGGCTGATTCAAATTGGGCTAGCACTTTTTGCTCCCAAAGCAGCTTTTTCTCTCTCCCGCTGGGGGGCTTCTAGTTTTTCAAGCCAAAACAATTTGAACAGGCTTTTTCCCATGTGATTAATTGTGATATGTTCTTGTAAAGACAGATGACATGTCTATAGGTGGTGTTTCAGTGACGTAGGCAGCTGGGGCATAATGTTCAGGGCTGCGGAACATACCTCTGCATACTTTCCTCTATTCTGATTGTCCTCTGAATTTTTTTTATATATATATTTCATATATTATTATTATTTTCTGTTTTTACACTCCTGTCAGTTCCACTTGAGATTGGCAGAGGCAGAACTGGAGGAGAGAAGGAACAGGAGAGGCAGGAAGGAAATAAATGAGTCTTTGGACTGGAATGTGAATCACATCACATCCAGTATGAATGATGAACTGCCAAATCAATCCACAGCCCCCAGTACAAGCACTGTGATTTCAAATGTAATACAAGCTGTGAATTAAATCAGAGTGATCTGGCTTTGCTGTGATTTGTTTGCTTCAATGTAGTTGCACTCTCAGTTGGTCAGTTTGCTCTGTCTGCACTTTAGGATCCTAGGAGGTTTTTTCCCCTCAGTTGTTTTGTATTTCTTATCATTTGTTTACACATTCAGCTGTCAGCCATGAAAGAGGTTCTTTTTCAAGGCTATGTTATTGTACGTTGATCTTGCTTCCAGACTTGGCTGAAGAACTCACTAATTGTTTAGGAATTTTAGTAAACTGCTGTTCAAACCTCATTTTTAAAGCACAATATATCTTTTCAAGATTGCTTTTTTTTCACCCCCCTTAATTTTTTAGCACTCTATGCACACAAAATTTCACACTTCGACGAATAAATGAAATAATGTGGGAAATACAGCCATGAACAGCCTACAGCATCCTTTCTCAACCTTGTGCCTTCTACATCAACTACTCTACAATTCCCAGCTATCATGGCTGGTTACGATGGGAGTTGCATGCAAACATATTTGTAGGATACCAGGTTAGGGAAGGCTGAACTAGGAATTTATTCATTTGGTTCAATCAGGAAAACAGACATCCAGATAACAGGAAAGTGAATAAACGTCATTATGAGATGTGAAATTGAAATTCTGAGATGACATGAAGCCAATAGAGAACATGAATTCCATGACAACCAGGCCAGAGTAATATACTCTCAGTAAGTGCTTTTATTTCCTACAGGATGTAGGGCTTCACTTTCCTAATCATAACATATGAAACCAAAGAATTTTCTTCATCTTCTTCTTCTTCTGGTTCCTTCCAGCTCTGCAGTTCTAAGATTATTGTTGTTGTACTCCAGAAGTTTCATGTCATATGACATATTGTTATTTTGAATGAATAATAGTAATAATGAGAATAGTGCAAAGTGATCCTGTCACTAATCTATAAATTCAAATAAGGCAGCCATACTAGTATAATTACAGAGATACATGTCTATTGTACATTACTCATTACAGAGAAAGAAAAAAATGTACCTAAAGCTTTGAATATAACCCCACAAATTTCCAGAGGGAATAACTTGTTTGTTGCAACAGAAATAGCCAGGAATCTGCCAAATTTATATGGCAGAAACTTTTGTGGACTAGAGTAAATTTCATTAGAGTCATGAAATACAAACCCAAGTTGGCAGGCACCTACTGTTTTGGGATGCAGGTATGCAAAGGAGTGAGATCAAAATGGAAATAAATGCAAATTACAGTGGTCATTAAGAAGGCAGAGTATGTGAAAATACAGCTATCCTTGCACTAGAAAGCTAATTAAATTATTTAAACTCCATAACTGATACATCCCCCACAGATAGTTTCCCTTTACCACTTTTTTTTCTTTCAATAATGATCACTTGAAGGTTAGTTTCAGAGTGTATTAGTAAGTTGAAATGTTCTTTTGGTTTCTGAATATTGATATTTCTGATATCAGATTAATGTCCATTTATAGGTTTACAAATAGATAAATGTGTTTGTTTTATGTAGAATATAGAAGGCAGTCCCTGACAAATTATTGAAAGATGAGTAGCTGAATGAACTTATGACGGTGCAAGTAATGTTTAAAAGTAGCCTGTCATATCACATGTGAAATCACTTTTATAGTATGACATAAGCATTCTGTTCAAAGGAAGTGGTAAGAAAACTATCAGTATTTAGGGTATCTAAGTAGCATATTAACCTCTACATGTCTGATGAGCTAGAACTAGCTGATTGTTTAAAAGTGATTGGCATTATGTTAATTGATTATCATTATGATCTGTTGTTTTTGGGTGGGAGGTGTAGTGCTACATTACAAATAGCATTTAGGTTTTTAAAAAGAAACTTTATATTTTTTAATAATATACAGCATTTAATACATTGGAATTATTAATGGAAACAACAACAATACCCAAGCAATTAATAATACAATTCTGCCAAGCAGAGGTTCCAATATTTGTTGTAAATATGCAAATATTTGAAAAAAAATAAAATCCTACATTAGCTCCAAACATGTATTTCCAATAGCAGAAATATTTTTCCACTTATTAGAGGGTTCTGTCCAATTTAATATATGAGTTTTTAAGAAGAATGTGTCTTTCCAATAGCAGAAAGCCTCTTAGGGATGTGGAGAATACCTGAGAAAGAATTCACTCTTTGTGATTTTCTAAATCTCACCGTGCTGAGTCTCCTCACCAAATTTTCCCTGTACGAATGAGATTTCCTGGCTAACTGCAAAAACAAGATCCATTATGATTTTTCAAAGATTTTTTGGATGTTTTCTGGTAATTCTTTTCCCGATAAAACACTAATCTGTGCAGTATTATTACAATTCCTGCCCTAAAGTAGCACCTATCCTTTGCAGGATTATTTGGGAAAAGGCACTGAACTGTTTAGAATTTTGCAGTTTCTTACAAAAAATAAGAGATGAAAAACATTGGGGGTAAGAAACTTGATGGCACATAATTTTTAGCTTCTATAGAAGAATGATTTTGAGTCTACCAATATTTTTGGAAATGCAAAAGAAAATTTGATTCTCTCACCTCCCTTTTTATCACACCTTTGAAAATAGTACCATCTTCACTGATTTAAAAGAGTGGATTTCACAGAGTACATCTTCCTAGGAAGAGGTGACATGAGCAATTCCTGGTCTTTGTATACAAGCCTGAGGAACTGCTAAGAGATCACTTCTGAAACCTCTGGCAAAATTGTACCTCTTACAACATTTTATTTACGGAGACATACAGAACTGCCCACACAAATCATTCTTGCTTTATAAAATATGTGAACATGCCCCACACTGCCTTTTGTAGAGCTGAAAATATTACATATTTTTCTTCCTAGTAGGTTTTGATATGTTTGTAGTGAATTCTGGATTCTACACATTTCTAAATACTGTTATTATTTAATCTTTTAAAAGTTTTTATTAATTTGTTTTAGTTTATAACATGTCACAGATTCACTGTGTGGAAAGCTCATATCAAAAGCATGTTAACAAATTGGTAAGGACAGATGGATCAAGTCTTTTTGCTGAATAGGTTAATCCAGTTAGGTTTTCACTTAGCTAACACAGCAGGTCCTGTTTTCACAATTACAGTTTGTACCATATGATGGGTGAACAGTGACAAATTGGGCAGCAATTCAGGAGTCATTTGTCTCGAAAATCCGTCATCTACGGCAATTGGGACACTTGAGTATCAGGGATGTTGGCAAGTCTTTGGGTCCAAATCTTTGGTACCAAATCCCTAGTCCAAGTTTGATTCTTTGGTACTAAGTCTTGAGTCCCAAGTCCCAAGTCTGAGTCCCTATTAAAAACAAGGTTCCCCCTCCAGAAAAAGAGGAGGGGCAGGTGAATTCTGAGTCGCAAGTTGAGTCTGAGTCATTAGGCGGGAAAAGCTCAGTTGAGTGCAAGACAAGTCACCGGTACGACTTAAGTGCAATTTGACAGTGAGTTCCACGACTTGAGTCCCCATCCCTGCTGAGCATTGGCCTTCTTTAAGGGCTGCTTCATAGATCACAGGATTACCATCCAGGTAGGTTTCAAATTTGTAGATCAATGTAACTGTTTTATGTCTGCATCTCAGCAGTTGAAATTGCACTCTGTATATGTGTCTATCTGTTTTACTTGATACTCTCTTGTGCGTTCTAGCAGTGATGCTCATAGGTCCATCATTCTACAGAGAGTTCTTATCTTTATTTTGGCACAGAAGGTGGAAAACCTCACAACCTTCTCTTCCCATCTCTACTAGTAAAACATGTAACAACATGAGGAATGGTTTGTGCCACTGTTCTGGTGTTTGTGGTGAATGCCAAACTCTGCATAAAAGCAGGACTGGTTCTGCTGGTCTTCCATGTATTAATAAGATTACATATTCCTGTTGAGAAAGTTTGTGCGGCTGCAACCACATTCATAGAAACAGTTTGCTCCAGATGTTCTGCAGTATTAATAGCTGGAGTCCATAACAGCACTGGTAACTAAAAGAGCCATTCTCCTGGTGCAATGAGCTAGTTTTGCATACATTTTTATTACCACTAATCTCTGTGCATTAATAGCAAAAAGACGTTAGACTCCTGTGGAGATGCTTTCCATCTGAAATCTAGATTGTGAGAGAACGTGCAGAATAATCAAGAGAACCTATAAAAACTCCTCCTTTTTCACTATTACAGCTTGAAACTGAATTACTGGCAGACGGAGAGAGCTTGTGTTGAAACAAAAACATTTAAGGAGCAACATGGTGCTTGCTGAAACTGTCTAGGATATTGTGTGAAGTGTCAAAGAGCTAACCAAAGCATGTAAATTCAAGGCAAGGACAATGGGGCTGAAAGGGGTGATAAATGATAAGCTTCCTGGAACATCTGGTAATTAATCTTAGTTCTGGAGGGTTTTAGAGTGTTGGCTAATGTAATTGCTATTCCATTTCACTGTAGGAAAATATTAAAAAGCAAACAGCCAAGAGACTTGCTGTTATAGTTTCTCAGGTTTGTCATACTGGGAGAAAGAAGGAAAGAAGAAAGGGATCCTTATTTAAGCTCTCCAAAAAGACTACACTTATGTTGAGACAATGAGAAGTCTCCAGAAAAAAATGATGGAGTAAGTGATACACTTTGCACAAAATTTCTTATTGTGCGTCCTTTATGTTTTGCTTCTTTCATATGAACAGCGGTGTTTCATAAGGTAACAGAACTGTCTAGCCCTAGCCCAACTTTGGTGTATCAGGTGTGGATACCACCAGGTATAAATTCCACTAATCCGTAATGAGATTCTGCAACTGCTTATAAAAATAGGCCAGGAAAGTTGAACAATAACAATGAACAAAAAGGTTGCAGCCAAGTACTGAAATTATTAGCCATCTGGATTTAGGCCTGCCATATTATTCACTTCACTGTTTCTGTGTCCGATGTGAAATATTAAGTAAAGTAGTGTTATGTTAAGTGGGATCAAACAGACACTACTGTAAAGATGTAGCTAAAATCTATTTTCCATTTTACTCTAAAGTAAGCACAGAGGCCCAGTCCAGATCAGGATCTTTACACCTGTACTTCATGTTGCAAAATAGTGATGCATAAGAAAATGTAACATCTTGGCCTTCCATTTTGAAAGATAGATGCATAGATTTTTGTCTGCCAGACTTTACTATAGTCACTGTATTTTATACAACATTTGTACAAATTTCAGTTTTCTAGAAAGTATAAAACTGTGTTGCATATTCTGATTTTGAGGAAGGCATGCACATATGTCCCATTTTCAGATTTTTTAATAATAGCATTTTGGGTTGTCTGTTTTCCAAATATATGACCCCAGCTCAAAGCAACTGCACTTGAAGACATGCTATAAAAATATTTTACTCTCTCTAAGATATTATTCCAGATAGGTTTTGCATACATATTTGTATTAGGCATCCTTGAGTCTCGAAAGACTATGGTAACGTGCTCTGTATGGAGGACTTGGAACAGCGTCTAGTGTGGCTGAGAAGGCCAATTCGAGAGTGACAATCCCTTCCACACTGAAGACAAATACAATCTGTCCCCTGTCCAGCTCCCTGATTTTGCTGCTTCCGTGTCTGCCTCTTTGCCTCGGCCTGCTGGACAAGGGTCTCTTCAAATTGGGAGAGGCCGTGATGCACCGCCTGCCTCCAGGCTGGATGCTCAGATGTCAGGGTTTCCCATCTGTTGAGGTCCATTCCTAAGGCCTTCAGATCCCGCTTGCAGATGTCCTTGTATCGCAGCTGTGGTCTCCCTCTGGGGCGATTTCCCTCCACTAATTCTCCATACAGGAGATCTTTTGGAATCTGACCATCAGCCATTCTCACGACATGCCCAAGCCAACGTAGACGTCGCTGTTTCAGTAATGTATACATGCTAAAAATTCCAGCTCATTCTAGGACTACTCTATTTGGAACTTTGTCCTGCCAGGTGATACCAAAAATGCGTCGGAGGCAACGCATATGGAAGGTGTTCAGCTTCCTCTCCTGCCGTGCACAAAGGGTCCAGGACTCGCTGCAGTACAGGAGTGTGCTCAGGACACAGGCTCTATAGACCTGGATCTTGGTATATGCCATCAGCTTCTTATTGAGCCATACTCTCTTTGTGAGTCTAGAGAACATGGTAGCTGCTTTGCCAATGCGTTTATCCAGCTCGACATCTAGGGAGAGAGTGTCAGAGATCGTTGAGCCAAGGTACACAAAATCATGAACAACCTCCAATTCTTGTGTGGAGATGGTAATAGAGGGAGGTGAGTCCACGCCCTGGCCCATGACTTGTGTTTTCTTCAGGCTGATTGTTAGTCCAAAGTCTTGGCAGGCCTTGCTAAAACGATTCATGAGTTGTTGGAGGTCTTGAGCAGAGTGGGTAACAATGGCTGCATCATCGGCGAAGAGGAAGTCCCGCATGCATTTCAGATGGACTTTGGTCCTCGCTTTCAATCTAGAGAGATTAAAGAGCTTTCCGTCTGATCTAGTCCGGAGATAGACACTTTCTGTTGCAGTTCCAAAGGTGTGCTTCAGCATGACAGCAAAAAAGATCCCAAAAAGGGTTGGTGCGAGGACACAGCCCTGTTTCACTCCGCTTCGGATGTCAAAGGGATCTGATGTTGAACCATCAAAAACTACAGTGCCTTTCATTCCCTCATGGAAGGACCTGATGATGTTAAGGAGTTGAGGTGGACATCTGATCTTGGGAAGTATTTTAAAAAGGCCATCCCTGCTAACCAAATCAAAGGCCTTTGTGAGATCTATGAAGGCGACAAAGAGTGGCTGTTGTTGTTCCCTGCATTTCTCCTGCAACTGTCTGAGGGAGAATACCATGTCAGTGGTGGATCTATTAGCTCGAAATCCACACTGTGATTCTGGATAGACTCTGTCTGCGAGCACCTGGAGCCTCTTCAGCACAACACGGGCAAGCAGCTTCCCTACAACGCTGAGAAGAGAGATGCCACGGTAGTTATTGCAGTCGCCCCTGTCTCCTTTGTTCTTGTACAATGTGACGATGTTTGCATCCTTCATGTCCTGTGGTACTCCACCTTCCCTCCAGCAAAGACGAAAGACTTCATACAGTTCGGTGGTGATGATCTCTTTACAGCACTTCAGCACTTCAACAGGGATGTTATCCTTTCCAGGTGCCTTGCTGGAGGCGAGGGAATCCAAGGCCGCTTTTATTTCTGCTAAGGTTGGTTCGCTGTCCAACTCTTCCAAGACAGGAAGATAGATAAGGTGTTGAGAATACCATGAAAAGTGTTAGAAATAGGTGATGAGTGTTAGAAATAGGTGATGTGCTATAAGCACAGCCAATCAAGAAGAATAGATCAGGCATTTCCAATGTTATTATTGCAGCTGCTTGGCAGCTTTTGAGCGAGCTGCCTTAAAACATGTTGTTAAAACTGCAATAAAGTGGTCCTGGTTTATTACAACTGTCTGCATTTGTTTGAACTGCTGTTCTTCATAAGAGATCAGTATACAGTTTAATGTATACATGGCACCATGAAACAGATCTTTCAGCATAAAAATGCACAGTATATTAGGGAATGAACTAGGTAAGGCTTGGATATATCCATACCTCAGATGCAAAATTAATTAAATAACATTATGTTTCAACTCTTCCAATGATTTCCAAATGGTCTTTTCAGCCAGACCGGATGAGACATAACATTTCCTAGGACTACTACTCACAATAAATACATTTTCCTTAGACTGTATTCCTGTGAGGAAAATTTTTATAACTGGATTTCAGACAGGTAACAATTTGCAGTCAGTTATTTCTTGGTGCAGGAGTAAATGCTCGAATGAGCAACCCCCAAGGGGTTTCCAACCTTGGGTAACCCAGGTGTTTTTGGACTGCAGCTCTCAGAAACCCCAGCCAGCACAGCTGGTGGTAAAGTTTTCTGGGAATTGCAGTCCAAGAACACCTGGGCTACCCAAGGTTGGGAACCACTGCCCTACAGCATCATTTTCCCTTCTACAGTTCATAAGAGAAAACATAATAGTGGAAGATGGCATAACAACCTTTGAACTGCAGAGCTGGAAGAGACCCTATGGATCATTGAGTCCAGCCTCTGTCAAGGAGGCACAACGGGGAATTAAACTTCCAGCCTCTGGCTCCGCAGTGAGAGACCTAAGCCACTGAACTATCCAGCAGTTCTTAGATGGTGCTTTTCTCTTTGTAAAGGTGTTTTCTCTTTATTCTCTTAAACTTGGGTCATTTGTCATATGTATCACTTGTGTTCTGACAATCCATTTAATTTTGTCACTTAACACTATTGACTGTTGATAAACCACATAGTAACATACAGCCAATCAAGTAACTCATTTTCTCAATGATAGAAAACAATTATTGTCCCAACATTTCACTGAGTGTCTGGAGGCTTACTTAAGAGATACTTGGTATAAATTACTTTTTATCCTTTCCTCTCCATCCAGCCAACTCATGGAAAAACAGATGATTCTCTTGGAAAATCTCTGTTGTTGTTGTTTTTAATTATGCTCCAAAGCTAACAGTTGCAAAGAAAAAGACGAATTCACACATAGTGGTGTGCAATTCTCAGGCATAGGATAGGATACAGCACTGGATTGCAGAGGTCTTCCACTGACAGAATAGTACAATCCAGCTGAAGCAATCTTTAATTCCCACTACAGTCTTCCATGCATATCAAAACACTGCTCCAAAGGACTAAGAAATGCTACAAAGCCACTTTTTGGTAGCTCTGGGAGCTACAGGTAGAAGGAGTAGGGGAGGACATTTTCACAAGCTGGCTTTGCTTGTGTTTGTGTGTGCGTGCGCACACACGTAGAACACAGAGATATATTGTTATGTGCCATGAAGTCACTGCCCACTTGTGACAACTCTAATAGGGTGTGACACCCTAGGGATGGGGTGGTCTACTAAGCTCCATAGAGTTCTGACAGTCAGCTTGGTCATAATTGATCTTTATTTAAGTATCCTGATTCCTTCTTCCTGAGAGTCTACAGAGAAGCTTAGTTTCCTTCACTAGCCTCTTGTTGCTCAACGATTGTCCTTCAGGCTTAGTTATAGGCACTAGCCCTTCACTGTCCACAGTCCAGAACCGGGGCCATTTTTTAAGCACTGACACCAGTCACCTGACACCCCTCAGCAAGACCCAGTTGTGTCTGGCCAATGAAGGTACACCTGTCGCAACTGCTCATCCCAAACTGAGCTAGCTGGAGCAGCCATTGATGATGACAATACTTCTACCTCCAGAGCTGCTTCTTGGTTGGTGTGGGCCTCCCTAGTTGTGTCTGCCCTTCTGCTGAGGTCTCTGGGTAGTCTACTGGGGATTCAGGAATGAAGCAGATGGCCCACTGGAGATGACAAGGGTGCCCCCTTCATGTAAGGGTTGCAAGATATATCAACAGTTTTAGGAGTGATTTACCAATTATGCCCCCAGTGAGTTTCCATGGCCAAATATAAATTTGAAATCTAATCTCCTGAGTCCTAGTCTGACACTCTATCCACTATACCAGTGGTCCCCAACCTTGGACCTCCAGATGTTCTTGGACCACAACTCCCAGAAGCCTTCACCACCACCTCTGCTGGCCAGGATTTCTGAGAGTTGAAGTCCAGGAACATCTGGAGGCCCAAGGTTTGGGACCACTGCACTATACCACACTGGCTCTCACCATGTTTTTATTCTTTTCTAAAATACAAATGTGCCTATGTTGTATATGTGAAGGGATTATGTGCATATACATGTGTGGTCATTATATATTTCTGGATATATTTTACCTAATCTGTCAGAGCCTTTATTTAATTTATTCTGCTTCTGCTTCATTGACTACGCAAAAGCCTTTGACTGTGTGGACCACAGCAAACTATGGCAAGTTCTTAAAGAAATGGGAGTGCCTGACCACCTTATCTATCTCCTGAGAAATCTATATGTGGGACAGGAAGCAACAGTTAGAACTGGATATGGAACAACTGATTGGTTCAAAATTGGGAAAGGAATACGACAAGGCTGTATATTGTCTCCCTGCTTATTTAACTTATATGCAGAATACATCATGCGAAAGGCCGGACTGGAGGAATCCCAAACCGGAATTAAGATTGCCGGAAGAAATATCAACAACCTCAGATATGCAGATGATACCACTCTGATAGCAGAAAGTGAGGAGGAATTAAAGAACCTCTTAATGGGGGTGAAAGAGGAGAGCGCAAAAATGGTCTGAAGCTCAACAACATCAAAAACTAAGATCATGGCTACTGGTCCCATCACCTCCTGGCAAATAGAAGGGGAAGATATGGAGGCAGTGACAGATTTTACTTTCTTGGGCTCCATGATCACTGCAGATGGTGACAGCAGCCCCAAAATCAAAAGACGCCTGCTTCTTGGGAGGAAAGCGATGACAAACCTAGAGAGCATCTTAAAAAGCAGAGACATCACCTTGCCGACAAAGGTCCGCATAGTGAAAGCTATGGTTTTTCCAGTAGTGTTGTATGGAAGTGAGAGCTGGACCATAAAGAAGGCTGACCGCCAAAGAATTTATGCTTTTGAATTGTGGTGCTGGAGGAGACTCTTGAGAGTCCCCTGGACCGCAAGGAGAACAAACCTATCCATTCTGAAGGAAATCAACCCTGAGTGCTCACTGGAAGGACAGACCCTGAAGCTGAGCCTCCAATACTTTGGCCATCTCATGAGAAGAGAAGACTCCCTGGAAAAGACCCTGATGTTGGGAAAGTGTGAAGGCAAGAGGAGAAGGGGATGACAGAGGACGAGATGGTTGGACAGTGTCATCGAAGCTACCAACATGAATTTGACCCAACTCCGGGAGGCAGTGCAAGACAGGAGGGCCTGGCGTGCTCTGGTCCATGGGGTCACGAAGAGTCGGACACGACTTAACGACTAAACAACAACTGGGAGGCAGTGGAAGACAGGTGGGCCTGGCGTGCTCTGGTCCACGGGGTCACGAAGAGTCGGACACGACTTAACGACTAAACAACAAAAAGAGACCCCTATGGATATGCAACTGCGAGTTACTTTTAGTTTTTAAATGCACAAACTGATTTTAGTGTGTCTCTGTCTTGGAAAGGTGCAATATTATCTCCATAACTTTGTGGTAGATATTTCTAAACCAGAGCATAATTTTGCACTTTGAAAAAGAGTAGTTTGAATTAAGACAGGGCTCCAGTTTGACTTATAGTTGGACTTGAACAACACTGCAATATTTCCCAATCTGGGAAAACAGGATGCTGCCTTGTACCAAGTCTGATTAGTGTGCAGTATTGTCTTCATCACTGGCAGCAGCTTGCCAGCATTTTAGAAGGAAGATACTCGGGGCCCCTTCACATGCAAACCTAGTGCTGTACTACTTAGTTATAGCCCATCTCCTCTACCCCACCATTGCTCATACTTGAAAATACTGTAGCTCAGTATGCCAAGTCCAATTACACATGAAATGAGGATTGTGTGTGTCTGTGCATTTTTGTCTCTTATTACTAATTTGATTAAGCTTCTGCTGACAAAGGCCAAGCTTTGCAGTTTGCTGAAGATACTGAGAATTTTATTACAGATTCCTATCTCCCTTTACACCTCCCTTGGGAAGAGAATGATTGTTAAAGCCATTTACGCCATTAGTAAAGATACACTGCACTTCTAGCATCACTGTGAGGCCAGCAATTAAGCAGGAAAAAAGCACAATACAGAGAGGTATTCCACTGCCTTGAACTTAAACTGCATTCGAAGACAGAATTGTTAGTAGGTAGCTGCTGTCTTACATCCTACAGCAGTAAAACAGTGAAGGACAAGATTTCTTTTAATTATATAATCCCTCCTTTCTCAACTTGATTATTATATCCATAGCAACCCAGCTATGCTTAATGATCCAGCACTGCCTTTGGACTACAAATGGTATCCATATGTATAGCGTAAATAGAGAGAAAGACTGAGTTTCAGAAGGAGAATATATGTTAATAGAAAACTGTCTTATCCTGAGTCCAAAAGCTGCATCCAACCCAGTATTAACACTGACGAGCATCAACCCTCTAGGGTTTCAGGCAGGACTTTCTCAGCTCTAATTGGAGATGGCAAAACTAAAGCTGGAACCTTCTATGTGCAAAGCATGTGCTCTGCAGTTAAACAAAACCAGTATCTTACGAGTAATGCTTTTTTAATTACTTTCAAAGGGTATTCTCCTTTTCTTAACTTTCCTGCTCCCATTTCTCTACCCCTTTCCTTCCCATTCCCTGGTCATCTCTTCCCTCTTGCACCAACAGCTGAGTCTGCAGCTTGTTATTACTTCTATTTTTTTTTCTAAGTGGAAATGTTAAACAATAACAAAACAAACTCCCTTGCTCAGTAGTAATCTCTTTAGTCTCTCCCCTCATCGCAGCTGCTTACCTATGGGAAAAAGATACAGTTGAGCCTTCATTCAATTACTACGTTTACAAGGCAGTTAGGGAAAACAATGGCATGAAACATTGCCTCCTTTGGATTTTGGATAAATTCTTTGGATTTTGCCTGATATGACATTTGCATAACTGAGCAAGAGAATTTCAGTTCATTTCTTCAAGGCTGGGAAACATAGATTAGTCCTCAGATCACTGAATAATGGAAGAGGAGTTCTATCTTTCCCGTTTTACAAGATTATTAGCTTGATAGTCAATGCTGCACAGAGAAGCCATTTCTTCTGCCCATGGTTATAGTTCACATAACTGGCACAAACTATTGGAACAGGAGAGAATAAAGGAGGACTCTAGAGCCAAATTAATACAGTTCTGAATTTTAATACCCATTGGTGAGTACTTCCACATCATATGTACCAGAGTGGCAAGGAAAAGATTAAACTATCCCTTGCTTCACTCCAGCTCACCCATGTATCAATATGCAGCATTCATTCAAGTTGTCCTGCACTGTAAACAGACTCAGATTATGGAGTACTTCGGTGTCAATTAGTAGCTGAACAGCCTTGTTTTTGTTATATGCCATCAAGTTGCCCCAATGTATGATGACCCCATGATTGAGCAATCTCCAAAATGTCCTGTCCTCAACAGCCCTGCTCAGCTCTTGCAAACTCAATCCCGTGGGTTCCTTTACGGAGTCCATCCACCTCATATTTGGTCTTCCTCTTTCCCTGCTGCCTTCAACCTTTCCCATTATTATTGTCTTTTCTAGAGAATCCTGTCTTCTCATGAACAGCATAGTCAGATATTTAGCTACCATATGCTCATGTCATTCCTTTTCAAGAGAAGAGGTTTGCCCTTAATATTCATAATCAAGTTATGTATGTTCTCAGAACTTTGGGTGCTCAGTTTTCTATTTCACCAACTTCCCATACATACAGTATAAAGCTTAAATTAAAAATGTATTAGTATGAAAATTATGTATGCATTATTCACAAAATATCCCAAAAATATTGCTTATTTTAATGTTCCACTGTTCACACTATAGAGTTTTATGCATTGTGAACAGATCATAAATTCTGAAAACTCTGGTGGGCTTAAAATACACTAGGTTATATAAACCATTATGATGAACTCCTTAAACATAGTCTCAAAGGGAGGAAAAAGCAGGGTCCTTAGGGAGAACACATTGGATTTGGAGATTCCATATTAAAATTAACTCTTTGATTTGTAACTTTGGGATTTAGAAGTCTTGAAATACAGTACAATAAAATATGAGTTGGTTTCAAGTATATGCAGCTTGATAGCTGATTATACTATATAAGAGATCATCTTTATTTATTTTTTATGCTGCTACTATGCTGCATGTATTCTTGAGATGAAAAACAGAACAGTTTGGGAAGAATAATAGATATATGCCATGAACATGACTTCTTTGAACTAGATCCTGGCAGGGATGTTGGCAACTCTTTGGGTCCAAGTTTCAAGTTCGAGTTTGAATCTTTGGTACCAAGCCCCAAGTCTGAGTCCCTATTAAAAACAAGCTTCCCCCCGCCACAGAAAAAAAGGAGGAAGTTGATGGGTTTTGAGTAGCGAGTGGAGTCCAGCTCAATGAAGAAGAAGAAGAAGAAAAATCCAAGTCGAGTAATTGGTGCAACTTAAGACTGACTTGACATCGGGTCTCACAACTCAAGTCCCCATCCATGGATCCTAGTGCATTTGTCTGTCACCTTTATATATTTCCCATGAGATGCCCATATTATTAAGCTGACATCATTTTATTGATACATGTTCTCTGCTTTCAAGAGCAGGTTGATGGGCATGCATTTGTGAAAGGTCCCCTTGATGTTTATCACATGTCAGAAATATTTATTCCAAATAACATGTTGATCTGAAAGCTGGGATGGTTAAGAGACAGTGTGGACTTGTGGTCTGTTATCTATCCTTTTCACTCAGCTTCTGTTCAAATTCCACATTGTTTCTTTCTGTTGCTTTTGCCCATTATGTAATATTACATCTATACCAGTGAAGATAGCTGGCTGGGTAGCTCAAGGGTTTATGTATCTGGCTGTGGAGCCAGAGGTGGGGGATTTGATTCCACACTTTGCCTCCTGGGAGAAAAGCCAGCCTGTGTGGACTTGGACAAGCTGCACAGTCCCAGGGCACCCCCAGAAGAAGGGAATGTTAAATCACTTCTGAGTATTCTCTACCTGGAAAACCCTGAAAAGGATCACGATAAATCAGAATGGACCTGAGAGCAAAGAAGAAGAACAAATACAAAAAAACAATAAACTCAGTCAAGATTGGATTAACCAAAATTAGCTTCAACCAGAATTAAAAACAGTATTTGAAACTGGTTTTCACATCTTGGCTAACGGCAACATTAAATTTAGCCATGATTTGTACAATGTCTGTAACATTACTTGGGCTGTTATGTCAGCAGGCTGCTATTTCGAGGTCCAGTAAAATTGCAATCACGGGTGATACAGTACTTTAGGCACTCAGACTTTATATGCTTTATTAAAAAATGTTCAGGTCTCCTATATTGATTGTGCTCTTTTCTTTCTGCAAGAGCTAACATTTTATAGAGAAGTCCATGATTCAGAGAAAAAGGAAAGTTACATTAGTAACACCGTGTTTTTAGGCTTATGTTTTGCTTACAGCAAATTTGGAAAAAACATGAGGTTGTGTTCAAGCAAGAAAGTTATCTGATTGGCAACTTTTGGGATGAATTCTTTTGCCAGTAAATCAGGAGAATGGTAAAATTCAGGAGAATTGAATCATCCTTATTAAATGAGGTTTTGTCTCTCCATAACCTTATTTCGGAAAGTCTGGACTTTAAATGTTACAACTTGTATTAACTTTCTTAGATACTGAATTAATGTATACCTCTTTAATTAAAATGGTGAAACTAAGCCAAACTAAGCAAGGTTTCATGTAGGAATATAAGCCAAATATTTCTATGATACTTTTATGAAACAAAATAAAGAACAATGTGATAATTGTGAGTTAAGGAACAGATTGATACACAATTAGCTGAGCCAGACAATTACTAAAATAGGGCTTAACCTTATATGAATAAACCAGTTCATATGACTCTTTTATCCCCTTAAGGTGCAGCCAAAAGAGCCAAAAGATCAAAGGCTTTTACCTTCACATTTAATTAATCACAGTTTAGTGACATATCTGAACACTAAACTGATTATTCTTAAGTATGATTTATTGAAACAGACCAGATTCATAAACAGAGTTTTGAGGTTGCCTAGTTCCAGGTAACTGTAATTAGCTGAAAAGGAAGAATAATGTTTTTAATATTTTTCTTTGTCAAAAAGAGAAGCAAAAGCTTCCAAACTCCTCTTTCCATTCAGCCCAGATTTACAAAAGAATGTGGGAGCTTGAGACTAGCATATTCTTGCATGCAAGTTGTTTAGTGTTATGATAGAACAAGGCCAACAGAAAAGGTGTGTTGAATAAAAATTGCCAGTCTCATATCACCTCCAAATGTATGCCAAATATGCTTACTAGTTATGGGCTGTTTGGGGCCACAAACCCCAGTGTTTGGGCCTCCACATGAAAGTGTTTACAGAAACAGAACATGTGAACTCATAGTTAACACACAAAGCCTCCAATATTGTCAAATCACATCCGAACCTATGCCAAGCCTTAAGGCTAGATATGGCTTGTTCAGGCCACAAATCTAATGTTTTCTTGCACCCCAAATTGTTAGAAGGTGGAGGACTGCAGCATGTTCCCCCACCACAAAATGTATTCTGTACCCCTCAAACCCATGCCAAATGTCTATCATTGTTATGATCTGTTTTGAGCCATGAACTCCTAAAGTCTAGTCCAAATCCCAGTTATGAAGGATATGTATTTATAGCAGCTGTCTCGTATACACAAGTCTATTTTAAATTTTTTTTAAAAAAAGATAAGGAGCTAATTATGGCATGTTTTAGGCCAGAACCTCTATGTTTGGTCCCCTGACCATTTGTGAAATCAATATATTCATACAGTTACAACTAGAAATCAAAATATATACCGCCTTGCCCGGTGACTCTTGATTTCTTTCAGCCTGTGACGCCAGATATTGTGGACAAAGCGCTTGATCGCTGTCGGGCCACCACCTCATCCCTTGACCCTTGCCCAGCCTGGCTAATCAAAGCAGCCAGGCCTATAACAACTGAATGGGCCACAGCAATAATTAATGGGTCTTTCCTTGAGGGCAGGGTACCTCCTGCCCTCAAGGAGACACTCATTAGGCCCATAAGGAAGAAACCTAGTTTGGCGGCGGACGAAATTGGCAACTATAGGCCTGTCGCCAATGTTTCTTTCATCAGCAAAGTGGTGGAGAGGGTGGTGGCCGATCAGCTTCAGGCTCATTTGGATGAAACAAATGCCCTGGATCCATTCCAGTCGGGTTTCAGGCCGCACCATGGTACAGAAACGGCATTGGTCGCCCTGTATGATGACCTACTGAGGGAGGCTGACAGGGGTAAAACATCTCTGTTGGTCCTCCTCGATATCTCGGCGGCCTTTGATACCGTCGACCATGGTATCCTCCTGAGGAGGCTCTCCGAGTTAGGAATTGGTGGCCTGGCGTTTGCCTGGCTCCAATCCTTCCTCGGGGACCGTCCTCAGAGAGTACAGCTTGGGGAGAGGGTATCGGCCCCGTGGAGCCTCAATTGTGGGGTTCCGCAGGGTTCGATCATCTCCCCAATGCTGTTTAATATCTACATGAGGCCGCTGGGCGGGGTCATCAGGGGGTGTGGGGCATCGTGCCATCAGTACGCTGATGACACTCAGCTCTAGATCTCCTTTTCACCAACTGCAGTGAATGCCGTTCTGTCCCTTTAGCGCTGCTTGGAGTCTGTACTGCAATGGATGCAGGAAAATGGGCTGAGGCTGAACCCGGACAAGACGGAGGTCCTGAGGGTGGGTGGCCCCACCATCAGCGGTCTGGGAAACTCTCTCTCATTTGGGGGGGGGGTGACTCTTACCGCAAAGAGTGAGGTTCGCAGCTTGGGGATCCATCTGGACCCGGCGCTCACCATGGAAACTCAGGTGGCGTCAGTGGTTCGCACCGCCTTTTTTCATCTTTGGCGGATAGCCCAGCTGCGTCCCTATCTTGATGTTGGGGCGCTCACTACCTTGGTACATGCGCTTGTAATCTCGAGATTAGACCACTGTAATGCGCTCTACGTGGGGCTACCTTTGAGGTTGATGCGGAAACTCCAAGTGGTGCAGAATGCGGTGGCCAGACTCCTTAGTGGAGTGAGAAAATATCATCATATCTCTCCCACTCTGGCCGCTTTGCATTGGCTGCCCATTAAGTTCCGCGTTGACTTCAAAGTTTTAATGCTTACGTATAAAGCCCTAAACGGTTTAGGGCCTCGATACTTGGCGGAACGCCTACTCCCACCAAAATCTACCCGTATCACCCGATTGAGTCAGGAGGTGAGGCTGAGGAGCCTGATGCCAAGGGAGGTCCAGAGGGAAAAAACAAGAAACCGGGACTTCTCGGCGGTAGCTCCTCACCTCTGGAATAATCTTCCTCCGGAGATCCGTGCGGCCCCTTCGCTTGGCATCTTTAAAAACCAATTGAAAACTTGGATGTTTAGGCAGGCCTTCCCCTCAGCTATTATTTGATTTATTTATTTTTTCCTATTTCTTTCCATCTTGAATAACTCTATTACTGATATTTAAATGTTTTTTATATTTTTATATTGTTATTATTTGTGTTGGAAGCTGCCCAGAGTGGTCAGTTGACTAGATGGGCGGGATATAAATGCAATAAATAAATAAAATAAATACCTTCTCCTGTGCATACATATATATTTTCTCCTGTTGCTTAAAACAGCTTCTAAGTAGTCTCAATCAGGAGTATGTAAATACAAATTCCAGACCCAGGCATAAACTTAATAACTGCATACTGTGGAATGGCATACAACATAAATGCACAGATGGAAGCCCTGCAAGCTATTCTTTTGAATTTCTCAGTATCGAGCACACACACACACTTTGAAACTGGTGAAGAACCTGATGAGAGGCAGGATGCTCAAAAACAAAGTGAGGGTTCAGAGAAACCCACTCAGTGATTTTTATTAGATATAAATGGACACTTTTACAAAGGGAAACAGTGAGGAAAATAGGTAGCAACCTCCATAGCTCTCAGTTGTGTGTGCAATTATCCTATCAATAGGAGGAAGAAAGCGGGGGTGGTGTGGGGGTAAATTGTAAGACAAGTATCCATTAACAGGAGCAAGAGGGACTCAGTCAGCAGTTGAGGTAAAATACCAAGGCCTCAGAGTTCAATGAGAGTCCAAGAGTGGAGGTAAGAGTCAACAGTTGAGCCATAAATCATGTACATACCAATCCAACAGGCCAAGTGGGAGGAAATAGGAGCCATTTGCAACAGTCCAAATCAGCAGAAGTTCAGTTTGCCATGATATAAGAAGAGCTAGAGCAGCATCCAGCAGTCTGCTTTGACTGGGCTAGTGGTATTTATTGGCCTTTCAGCCAACTGTAGTTAGTCATTTACTTCAAGTGTCTGACTCTGTGACCCTGAAAAGCATTCATACTACCTATCGTACTTTGTTTTCTCTGTTTTAACATGCTGAGCTGCTTAGCACTCTCTTGGATTGGAAAGTTCTTCGTTTATCTTGATGTCTTGATGAATGCCAAGGTGGATAGACTTGGCCCTTCCTGGAAAAAACAAGTGCCTCATTAGCTCACATGGTTTCAGGGGAAGGCTTCATGAGGTCTGTATAATTTGCACTAACAAAGTGTCGCTAAAAGATATAGTGTTGAGGCATGTCTCAGTTGTGTCCCCGGTCATGTGCCTGATTGTGCCACTGAGATGTACCCTGGCACCTCTTCAGTTAGCCACAGGAAACTATGCAAGCATTATATGAATACCAACAGGATTCCAGCCATAAACTTAAATTATAATGTATTCTCGAAGGCTTTCACAGCCGGGATCTGATGGCTGTTGTGGGTTTTCCGGGCTGTTTGGCCGTTTTCTTAAGGTTTTTCTTCCTAATGTTTTGCCAGTCTCTGTGGCCGGCATCTTCAGAGGACAGGAGTCAGAACTCTGTCTGTGCTCTGGTTATTCTTATTAAATTATAATAATTGTGGATTCTACTTCTAGGAGCATAAGATGTCCAGACATTATCTGAACTTGTCTTATTTTTTTCTTTACTTGGCCTGTCATAGCAGCTATGCTTCAGCTGAGGAGGTTATGTGTTTTTAGTCTTGTGAATGTCAAAATGGAAACTTGCCTTTTTATATTATTTGTTGAGGAAACTGTCCAATGCAGTTCAAAGGGGCATCTGGAATTATTATTCACTCTTTAATCTATAAAAATAGATATCCTACTATTCAGTGCTGCTACTCTCAAGTTTGACAGTCTTAACAGAGCTAAATGCACCATATTGTTATACAATGTGTTTTTCAAACTGTACAGGAGAATAGAAAAGCAAATACATTGAAAGGGGAAAAATAAGCTTGGTACCTCAATCAACATACTGCTAGAAAAATGGTAATGTTGCTACAAGCTGAATGGCCCAAGAAATTTTGGTGACTGAGGCACAGAGTAAGATGATGCACACATCATTTACCAATCAGATTGACACCTGAATCTTACAACACTAATAGTCAGTCAGGGCTTGAAAAATCCACTCGTCCACTCGTCTGTGACAAGTGAAAAAACGCTGCTTGATGAGTCACAGCTCCCTCCGTCCCTCTCTCCCTCCCTCCTTGCCTCCTTACCCTCAGTCCGTCTCTCTCTCTCTCTGATCCTGCAGTCCTCCCCTCCCCCTTCCCATTGCAAAAGGGAAAACAGCCCTCTTCTCGCGAGAAGAGAGTTCGAGCGGCACATAGATATATAGCTCTACAGGAGAATGTAGAGTAGTCCCATTCTGGAGAATATGGAGATTCCCTGCTCCCAATTTCAACCGAACGACCTAGCTCCTTAAGAGGCCGGGCGCTTTTGCTTTCAGTTTTATTTTTGCTGGAGACATTCAAAAGAAAGGCATTCAAAATACAGTGGTGCCTCGACTTACGACCATAATCCGTTCCAGAAGATGGGCGTAACTCGAAATGGTCGTAAGTCGAAGCACCATTTCCCATAGGAATACATTGAAACCCCATTAATCCGTTCCAGCCGGAAAAACACACACACACACACACACAAAAAAAAACACTGCACGCCCCATAGGAACGCGCTGGGGCCGAAAAACAAACACACCAAAACAAAAAAAATATCAACCCCCCCCCCCACACACACACAGCCAGCCCCAGTGGAACGCCATGGGGCTGGTAAAAAAAAAATCAACCCCCCCCCACACACAGGCAGCCCCAGCGGAATACCATGGGGCTGGTAAAAAAAAATCAACCCCCCCACACACAGCCAGCCCCAGTGGAACGCAATGGGGCTGGTAAAAAAAATCAAACCCCCCCACACACACAGCCAGCCCCAATGGAATGCCATGGGGCTGGGGGGAAAAATCAACCCTCCCACACACACACACACACAGCCAGCCCCAGCGAAACGCCATGGGGCTGGTAAAAAAAAACACAACCCCCCCACACACACACAGCCAGCCCCAGCGGAACACCATGAGGCTGGGGGGGAAAATCAAACCCACACATACACACTGCCAGCCCCAGCGGAACGCCTTGGGGCTGGTAAAAAAAACCACAACCCCCCCACACACAGCCAACTCCAGCGGAACGCTATAGTGCTGTGGAAAAACACACACCAAAACACAAAAAATATCACAGCACAGAAACATAACACCCCCCCCAACCCAAACCCACCCTGCAAAACAAAGTAAATGTACTTACTCAGGAGCAGAAAGCAGCTCCAGGCAGTCCTGAAGCCTCCTCCGACGCACTCACTCTAACCGTTGGGGTGAAAGATCTACAAAGAAGCTCTTCCCCGACCAACGGTTAGCCCTCTAATTTGAATTCCCCGCCTTTTTTCCCTGCCTTTTTCCGGTCGCAACTCGAAGCTCTGGCCGCAAGTCGAAGCAAAATTTTGCGGCTGGAGCTGGTCGCAACTCGAAATGGTCGTAAGCCGGGACGTTCGTAAGTCGAGGCACCACTGTACAGGTTTCATGACCCCACAGGCACGCAGGTAATAAAGCAACCCAAGTCTGAGGGTATATTTATTTTGGATTTGTACGCATTGTTATGTAGAAAGTGCCTAGTTTAAATTTAAATTTAAGCTTAAACATAAATTGCAAGGCTATAGTCCGGTCATGCTGACTGGCGAAATTTTTGACTGACTGGTGAGACATTCTAAAATTTTTCAAGCCCTGCTAATAGTGATGGAATAACATTATCCATCACACTCATCAGATGGCTTCAGGCTAGCTTATAGGGTGCAGGTAAGCAGAACTATATGGCATATACAGCTTTGTTATGCTGCTAACCACTGTTCTACAAGGGATATGTGGCACTGCTATGAATACTTCCTACAGAACTGGGAAACCTGGTGGAGAAATAGTGAATTATGCTTACAACTGTATATAGAGCCTCACTTTGCAGAGTGGTTTTCTTTGATCGTAGTTAATACTGCCTACAATCAAACTGCGATGAATCTATTATTTGAAAGTATCAGTGTCATGTGACTTGGGCTTGCATCCTGTGCTGACCTCATAACTATTGGAATTGTTTGTATAATTCACATCAGTCATAAAGATTTTATAAAGTCAGTGCTTTATAAATTTGTAAATTATGGCTGTTTGTGCTCTTAAATGGGTCATTTCTGTTCTGTCTGTATAACACTCTCTAATGATAAGATCAACTGTCAAAGTTCCTACTTGGTATAGTCAAAATATAACACAATATAAAAGAAATACTGTTTCGATAGTTCAGTATGGCTTTATTGTGTTTTTCAAGTGGTGTCACTTTTAACATGGAGCCTCATAATTTCATCTGCTCTTAAGAAAAGAAGAATAAGGGTAAATTCCTAGAAAATTCCTCCATTTGAGATTTCACACACACATTGTTGTTAGTAGCTTCATCTTTTGGAAATCACTTTGTATTACCTTTTTCTTCTTTTTTGGTTTCAAATACTGTACTGTTGTTGTTCAATTGAAATATTTGCTCTCCAGTAACACTCAAAATACCAGAATATTTGATTAGAGGAAGTTTGACAATAACCAAAAAGTTGGTCTATGAAAAATGCACCTATGACTTTAATTAAAATAAGCAAGTAAGTATAGGCATTCCAAATTTTAAAACTTCTAATTTCTGAAACATAAATTAATCTGTAGTGAATAATTTTCTAATTTATAACTCATTTAAAAAATCAGCAATTTTGTAGAATTCATTTACAGGTTCTCTTCTTGAAGCTCCACCAAAAGAATAGAAGTTGTACAAGAGACTAGTCTTTGAAGACTCCTGGTATTGAATTGAATTTACTTTACTGTCATTGTACTTCTGTAAAACGAAATTAAATGCCATCTCCAGTACACATAATAATAAAACACACAAGAACATAGCACCCATAACATGAAAACATAGCACATTGCACATAAAACACATCCGTCTCATTTACATCCACATCCTTCACATTCAGTTTCCCATCGCACAACACATTAATATTGCACTATACAGTGGAATTCAATATAGCTGCTGCTCTGGGATAGAAACTGTTTTTCAACCTATTTGTCTTTGTTTTAATTATCCTATACCGCCTACCAGATGGTAACAATTGAAAGAGGGAATGGCCTGGGTGTGATGGATCTTTGAGAATATTTTGGGCTTTCTTAAGACAGCGGGAATTATAGAGATCTTCCAAAGAGGGAAGAGGGCAGCCAATGATCCTCTGGGCCATTGTAATAATCCTCTGGAGTGTTTTCTTATCTGCCATTGTACAGTTAGCAAACCATATACCAGAGCAATAGGTGAAAATACTCTCTATGATACAGCGGTAGAAGGTTACCAGCAGTTTTCCTTTCAGTTGTTGTCTCCTGAGAAGTCTCAGGTAATATAGTCTCTGCTGGGCCCTCTTAACCACTGCTGCAATATGAGCGCCCCAGGACAGGTCCTCCTTGATGATAACACCCAGAAACCTAAAACTGGTTACCCATTCCACTTGCTCTCTACTTATAACCAAGGGCTGAATATCTGATTTATTTCTTCTATAGTCTACTATAAGCTCCTTGGTCTTCTTGATGTTAAGGGTCAAGTTGTCATCTTCACACCACGAGAGCAGTCGATTCACCTCATCCCAATAGGCTAACTCATCCCCTTCGGAAATAAGCCCTACCACTGTTGTATCATCTGCAAATTTGGTAATAATATTATTTTGATGCATGGGTGTGCAATCATATGTATACAACGAGTAAAGTAAAGGGCTCAACACACATCCTTGTGGTGTTCCAGTGTTAAGAATGAGAAGATTTATATTCTAATCTTCGGTTCATATATAGCTAGAATGAAAAGGCAGAGCCAACCTAATAATAAGCCAAGGTTCTGTAGGAGAAACATCAACCAGGGTCGTTGTGTCTGTATGTGAGTCATTTCAGGAAGCTAAAAAAAGAATAAGACATCAGTATGAAAGCCAAATATATTAACCTCTGGGAAAAATGTCTTATGGGAAACATGACAAACTTCATTAGTAAAGACTTTGAAGTCCGTACTTTCTAAATATAAGAAATAAATCTGAAGCATGGTTGGGACATATTATTTTACGTCATCAAATTGCAAATTCTGTTCTGGGATCTAGCACTATCACCATAAACAATTACTAAAAGTTTACATTCATAGAAACACATAGAAATAGAAAGGCATCAACCCAAGAAAAGAGCATCTGATGAACACAGTGCTTTCTCTTTCCAGGAATAACTCAGTTTGAATATTTTGTGCCAGCAGTACAATTGTTGATGGATTACTGGTAGCTAAGGCAAAATAGTTCAGTGGATATTTTGAACATTTTAAAAAAAATGGTTTTGTTCTGTTTTAATTTACAAAGTTATTGAGCCATAGTGTGTGGCCACCTTTCTCATGTAGATGTGTTTGGAGGATTTCCATATATCAGGTTTCCAGCTCAAAGCTGCTTTTCACAAGAATTGAGAAACAACTGGCCTTGGCACTTCTGAAATGGAGTAGACCTGTGATTCTTTGGCAGAGTACACATTCAGCATGCAGACCTGTTATCACTAGTTAAAAAGCAGATAATAGGTGACAGAAAAGACCCACCTCTGCCTGGGATCATGTAATTATAATTTAATTTCACTATGAAAAACCATAATGATGAAGGCATGTTTTCCCTCAGTCAGCATGGCTAGTGGCCACAGTAGTTGGAGGATTCTGGAATCTGCAGTCTGAAAGGCGATTGTCCAAGCTCTGCCGAACTGCAAGTTTCATAAAAATGCAAGAAGAACTGTACTGGATCAGACCAAACGCCTGTGTTGTCCAGTCTACTGTTTCTACAGTGGCCAGCCAAGTACCTAAGAGAGGAAGGGTGCTCTTGCATTTTGAACCTTAAAATGGCCACTTTTAGTTTGAATGAAAGGAGCTGCAAGCCATAGGGCAGATTGTGCTACTGACATTGATTGGCATCTATCACTGTTTTCCTTCTAACAATTAAATATTTCTGCTTCCTATTTGCTCCTAAAGATGGTTTGTTTGTTTGTTTGTTTGTTTGTTTGTTTTTGTAGGAAACATCACTCTCAATGCTAAATAGCAACATTGCCCTAGTGGTTACACTACCAAAGCAGAACTGGAGTCATATTAATACTCAACAATGAAACTCACTGGATGATATGGGCCAGTCATAGCCTGGATAAAAATGGTGAAGAAAAAAGGACTTCTTAAACCTCCTTGACTAGAAAGGCTCAGTTTGTAGAAGGTCATATTGCCTGATTTTGGGGGCTTCACCCCCCAACACATAGGGTTGCCATACGTCAGGCAAAAGGAGGACATGTCCTCCTTTTTAGCCTAATGTCCTCTGTTCGGCAGGCAAAGATAAAAACCTTTAAAATGTCAGGCTTTTGTATATTTTATGTTATAATTTTGGATGGGAGGGGGAGAGGTGGAAGGACCCCCCCACCCCCTGTCTCTCCCTGCCCTCACCCGCCCACCCCCCATTACCTGCCACCGGCGCCAGAGCGCAGCCCTTGCCCCCTCCCACCGCAGTGGTGGCTCCTTGGCAATCCACCATGCCCACCCAGCCCACATGGAGCCCAGAAAGGCAGCGCGAGCGGAGCACCGCCCACCGAGCCAGGCAGAAGCAAGCAGTACCTGAGCTCATCGATGGGAAGGCGAGCACCTGGACTGTGTGTTCAAAGGCACTTTTGGGGACTCCAACTCCCACACTCCCCAGCCTTGAACTTATGACCCTCGGGGGAGGGGAGGCTGCCTCGTTCGGTTTTGCCCAGCGCCGCTTTCCCCGTGCCTGCACCGGAGCCTTGTTTGGGCGTCCAGATTAGCAAGGTTGCCTCTGAGCCTGTGCAGAGTGCAAACGGCTGGGGGATCCCACAGCTGGGCCGGCATGGGTTCGGGTACAATTGGCTGTTTAAATAATGTTTTTTGGTATTTTGGAAAAAAGCCTCCATTGAATTTATTTTTATTTTTTAACATGACTGTTTCTTGGTCGGTTCACTAAGAGACATTTATTGTCAGCTATTGTAATAAAATTGTATTGATTGTGGGTTTAATCCGGAACAATTCAAATTCAACGATTCAATATGTCCTCCTCTGTCCTCTTTTTTGTCTTTCTATGTCCTCCTTTTGGTACCCATGTATCTGGCAACCCTATCAACACAGCACACACCATTTGGCAGGGCTCCTTTATCTGGAGTCCACTATCTTTAAGAAGCTGGAGGGACTGCTGTGCAGGAGAGAAGGCAGGGAAGTACATGTCCACCACCCCAGTTATACAAATCTAAATATGGATCCAACTCAGTGCTTTTAATATGGATTTGTTTGGCAAGATATTCAAAAAGAAAAGAAAAAAATAAGCACTAGGGACAGATAGAGAAGGGAGAAACTGCTAATGTCCAGAGATGCAGTTTATAATACGTACACAAAAGGCAAGATCACAGTGCTGATACTTACAATGGAGACATGCAACTTATATAATTATCCTAAAACCATTAAAAGTGAGGGAAGGTACAGGAACTCATGCTTGCTCAAACTATACAAAAATCTCCAAATTCAGAATGGCTCCCAATGCCAGATGTACCTTAACGTCTGGACTAAATTGCACAAATACCATAAAGGTAAATAACACATTACGTTACATTGTTTTAAAAGTGGTCTTCACATTGCTTTGTTTATATTGAAAAAAAATGCATATCCCTGGTTTACCACTGTGGTCCTGATCCGAATTGGTGCCCCATATTGGTATTATTTCCTGTCAAAATGCATTCCTTACTTCCTGTTTTCTCTCAGAAACACTGAACAGTTGCACAAAATAGCAGGGGTGTTTGTCAAATGATTACAAGAGATTGTGTGAGAAACCAGAAGGATGCCATAATGAAACAGCCATAAAGTACCAAATAGAGGCCAGCATTACCTTCACTGGGCCATTAAAATCTCATGAACAAACAAGTTTTTGAGTCCTGCAGCACTCTTCATCAGGCATTGTAAAACTCTGGAGGAGAAAAAGAAAAGATCAAAAATCATCCTGTGTAAAAGGCGAACTTCAGTACAGGATCTCTACTTAAACAAACGATTTTTATCATAACATTTGGCCTAACTTTAATTCAGACATCCATCCTTTTTAAAGACAACTTAATGTAACATATAATTTGGTCCTAAATGGTGCAGCAAGGTGTTGGTTCTCTGATGGTGCCCATTTTTCCTTTTAATAACAGCAATTTCTGTCACTTAGTATACTGATGGCAATGTGTTAATTTATAATAAATGTTGATTTTTTAAAAAAAGGCTTAAAGGGCAATAGAAAAAGCTGTCTCACTTACCAAATACAAAAACATTCCGGCAATGACGGTAAATATCCAGTTTTGAATGCGAGGATCTGTCGATACTGAAAGGCCAATGTAAAGCCCTATGAAAGCAATTAGGGCACTTATGAAGTTCATTAAAATGGCAATCTTTGAAGAAAGCTCTGTACTTAATAACACTGCAAAATCTCCTGGGGATAGAAAGGAAATAGAAGCATAAAATATTTATTGGCCAATAAAATACTGGTAGAATTTCACAATATTGCCCCAGTGAGAACAGTCCTTCTTGTTTTTGTATGTTACTGTGTGATCAAGTTTTACCCTCCCTTTCACTTTTTCATGTGAGTGTCTAACTGTTCTTGTGAACTGTGAATGTACATGTTGGCTAAGATATGTCTTATATATGTATTTATTTATTTACTCTTAAATTTATATCCTGTCTTTCTTCCAGAGATGGGGATACTAATAGTTATAACATTAAAATAAAATTAAAACATAAAAATAGATTAAAAACCACAGTTAAAACCCATCAGTTAAAAAAACAACAACCCAACAATGGCTAGAATCCTATTTCTTACATGCACTGGTACAAATTACAGCAGCAAATTATTGCTAGTTAAGGGATTGATGCTTATATCCCTCAGTGCATGTCAAGTCACTGCAGTTTGCTCCTGTAATTTTCACTCTTGCTCTTACTCAAGGAGTGGCTCTGGCAATTCTAAAGGCACTCAATGTGACTTACAAACCATAAAAAGCAAAGAAAAAAAATTAAAACAAGATGCATGAACGATTAAAGAGTTGTAAAACACAGAAATATTAATATTGTCATTTGAAAACAGACTAAAATTGAACAGCATTAAAAAAAAACACGCACCACATTAAAAGGATATAATGTCAGCAAGTATAGCACACCTACCTATGTTAAGTTTAAATATTAAAAGCCAAGCTGAAGAAGAACATTTTAAATTGCCAACAAACAGAATGGAAAGTGGAGGCTGGCATGGCCTCACAGGGATGGCATTCTATAGCCTGCAGGTAGCCATCAAGAAGGCCCTCTCTCAAGTTCGTGTCAAACATACCTGTAAAGGTGAGGGGGCTGATCATCCTTGCCTGTAAAGGGAGCCTCTCAGTGGAAAGATAAAATATACACGTAAGAGTGCTTAGGCTCCCCCTCACCCCCTTGCTGTGCTATATTAACAAGCTTCAGAAAAAGAAAAGGAAGAGGCAGCCCTCTCCACTTATCTTTTCTTTCTCTTTTCTGCTACCTTTGACTGATTATTTCAGATTGGAAGGAACATTCCTTGATAATTTGTGCTTTTTCTACAGATTAGTTTTGACACTTGCATTGCTTCTTGGCTTGTCCTGAGATGTTTGCAAATGAAGGATGTCTTTTCCTTTTGCACTGAGGTTCTGATAACACCAGTTAGAGATCATATGGAATCATTATGAATCACAATACTTTGCAATACTGTGAAAAAATATTCAGTGTCCTGTTTTGTCCTGTGCTCTGGGATTGAATTGGGAGAACTGTGATTATACCCCTGGAAGATGTCTACTCTTTTTGCCAACAGGAAACAGTCAAGTGCCCTGTTTATGAACTGAACCCAAGATATCCTTGATGGCATTTAATAAGCAGGCCAGTCCATGGGCCATATATCTCTAGGCCAACTCAGTCCACATGTTCACAGGCCTTTTGTCCAGCGTATCCTGATTAATAAGGAGATTCTTCCCTGAAGATCGTAAGACCTGAGAAGGGTTATAAGGGGAGATATGGTCCATCAGATAGCCTGGACCCAAGCTGTATATGGTTTTATATGCCCTAACCAGCATTTTGCATTGGACTCGGAAATGGACCGATACCTAGTGAAGCAGATGTAACACGGAGTTACATGCCCCCAGTAACCAGCCCTGGTCAACAGTCTGGCTGCAACATTTTGCACCAGTTGAAGTTTCCAAACCATTTTCAAAGACAGAGTGTATCATACGAGTAATCAAAAATAGCATGACGCTAAAGTATGTGTCATGGTAACTGGCAATCAGTAGCCTATATCTAAAGGAGTGGGTGCAGCTGGTGAACTAGCTTTAAGTGTGCATATGCATGTCTGGCCACAGCTGAGACCTGGGTTTCCAAGCTCAAAGATTTTACTCCTGAACTGTGAACCTGGGTTTTCAGGGGGAGAGTAATTCCATACAACACAGGTTAAATTCTTATTCCCTGATCTGTCTTATGATTGACCAGGAGTACCTCTGTCTTGTCTGGATTAAATTTCTGTCTATTAGTCCTCATCCAGTCCATCACCAACACCAGGCACCAGTTTAGAACAAGAATTACTTCCTTGGAGTTGGATGGAAAAGAGAAGTAAAGTTGGGTGCCATCAACTAGTGGCACCAAACTCCAAAATGCCAGATGACCTCTCCTAATGGTTTCATGTAAATATTAAATAGCATGGTGTCAAAACAGAACCCTGAGGGATGCCACAGGCCAATTGCAAGATATCAAACAGGAGTCCTCCAGCACCACCTTCTGAGTTTGCTCCTCTGGGAGGGACCAGAGCCAGTGCCTCCAAGTCCCAGAGATACAATTGAGAAGGATACCATGGTCAATGATACCGAAAGCCACTGAGAAGTCCAGCAGAACCAATAGAGGCACACTTCCCTCCCTGTCCAGCTTCCATCTCAGGTCATCCACCAAAGTGACCAAAGCCATCTCCATCCAATAGGCAGACCTGAAGCTGAATTGACTTCTGGAGAATCTATTTCGTCCAAGAACCCTGGAGTTGAGAAGCCACTCCCCCATACCTTGTCCAATAATGGAATAAGGGAGACTAGCCAATAATTACATTGTACAGTGGGGTTTAAGGAAGCTTTTTCAGCAGAGGTTTTACAACTGTCTCCTTTAAACATGTGGGCAGCCTATCTTTTTACAAGGAGTACTCATCCATTCATCCAGTGCCCCACTGGCTGCTTTTAAAATCCAAGGGTAAGAATCCAAAATATAGTGGTATTAACCCCTCTAAGGAATCTGTCCAGACCCACTCAGTGAGGCACGTGAATGATTTTAGACTCTTGATTTATGGTGCCCTGATCACTTTATGTGGATGTGTGTACAACTTCACTTCAAAACGTGGTACACCAATTTTACTGCAGTCAGGGGGAGGTGGTGCTACTCATCCTGTAGAACTTCTGGACCAAAGTCCTGCCTTGACAACACCACTACACTTATTAGAATGTAAGCTGCATGGAATGTAATCTTTCCAATACATAGAACTGCTCTGCAGAGTAGAACTGATTTAAACTTTGTATGGGCCTTCAAATGAAGGAAGTAAAAGAAAGCTACCATTCCATGTTTCAGCTGGGAAGTTGTATATTCCTTTGCTGTTTGTTCTTAAATAAAATCACATGTGAAGCTCTCAGTTCCCAGGGTTTCAAGCTAAAAATACATATAGGTGTATGTATATTCATGTGCTTTCCATCTGAGTTACACTCTCAGTTAGAAACCTGATAAACAAAATTATGTAACCATCCTGCATGATCTAGAGGTGTTTGTTGAAAAGCGTGATTCAGTGGGCCCTAGTGCTGATCTTAACATTCAGAATTAGTTTTTGAAAACTACTTCTAAGGCTCAAGGTATTTTTATAGTGTTCTCTAAAATAAAATTTTAAAAAACTCTCCACATTGCTGTCTTATGTGAACAAACTCGTTATGATTGATACATAGTGGTATATAAATAAACTGCTTTCCTTTATCACTCTGCTCCCAGATTCTGAACATCTGATTGGAATCTCATCAGTTCATGCTAGGAGTGTGCATGTACCATCTGCTTCAATTTGGTTCAAATTATTTGTGTTACAAACCACAACTGATTTGCTTCAAGCCAATTTGCAGACTATCCAATTTGATTTGTATCCAAATATTTAAAAAATGCTTATACATATTTGTATTTGTCCCAATAGGGGAAAAAAAAAGAAACTGTGGGAAATAAAGGGCTTACCTGTTATGGGGTTGACACTCAGTGCCATTAACAACTGTTTGACTTCCAGTGCATAGGTGAAGCTCTCTACTATTTCTATTTTCTCTCTCTCATTTCTCCCTTCCCCCACCCAAATTGGGAACCATGAAATTTACTCAGCAAAAATATTTGTTGAAGGATGGGATACCCCGCTCAGTAGCTTCACCTGCCACAATGGATAGAACACCTGATTACTGTATTGTGTGTCATGTTTGCCACCCACCCTGTCTAAAACACAGGCTTGCACAGCAAAAGAAAAAAAGAAAAAAGAAAAAAGAAAAAGGCAAAGTGCTGTAAAAATAAAAGCCAGTAGCAGGCATTAAAAATGGTAAAATACAAAACAAGACAGAGGAGATTGCTTAAGTTCTGTTCCTAATGTTGCTGTGACCTATGCCACTCAAATCCCACATGGTGGCACAGATTTCACACACACATGAACTTAGTTGATTGGATTGAGATTTGTAGTTGCCTAAAAGCAAAGAAGAAGAAGAAAAGAACTGCTGAATAGCTCAGTGGTATAGGCATCTGGCTGTGGAGCCAGAGGTTGGGAGTTTGATTCCACACTGTGCCTCCTTGACAGGAGCTGGACTCGATGATCCATAGCATCCCTTCCAGCTCCGCAGTTCTAAGATTATTATCATTATAATACTCCAAAGCACACTCACTTTACCTCCTGAAAATTAAAATGATGCAAATAGCAGTCTCTCTGTACTCTCTTGAACATGCCTTCCTCACAAAATGGATGCCAATCAGAGGGATGGGAAATGTGATTGGGGTTTTCAGAAGAGCTTGGGTTTTTCATTGGTGCTTGAACTCTCGATCTTCTTCTGTTTTTGGCTTCCTGGTTCTTCTGTTACAGCATTGCTTTTGTTTTCTCAGTGAATTCTTTAATAATTCTTTAAAAAATTGAATTCTTTAAAAAAAACACAAACCCAGTGTAGCGTCCGCCCAGGTCATTAATATTCATATGCTATCTGCATAGACCAATGGGAGTGCTGGAGGGGCAGAGTCATGAGGTATAAGAGACTCAGCAGGAGGAGGGGAAGTTTAGATAGGGAGTTTTGAGATATGGAGATAGAGAGTTTTGGAATTTGGGCAGGAAAGTGGTTGTTGAGAGTGGATGAAGGAGAATGTTTGTTAATAGTTAAGAACATTGCTTGAAGTATCTACATCTGTAACAATAAACAATTTCTATTTGGTTCTTTTAAAATGTCATATGGCCTGGACCTCGATTATTAATACAGTGGTGCCTCGCTAGACGATTGCCTCGCAGGACGAGGAAATCGCTAGACGATGCCTTTTTGCGATCGCTACTGCGCTTCGCAAAACGATGGTCTCCTATGGGGAATTTTCGCTAGACGATGAGGTTTCCCCATAGGAATGCGCTGACTAGCGGTCAAAAGCTGTCAGTGCATTCCGACGGGGACCTGCACTCGCTAGACGATGTTTCCCTATGGGAGATTTTCGCTAGACGACTGAGTTTTCCCTTGGAACGCATTGAAGAGATTTCAATGCATTCCAATGGGAAAACGTGCTTCGCTAGACGATGTTTTCGCAAGACAGCGATCTTCGTGGAACGGATTAACATCGTCTAGCGAGGCACCACTGTAATAAGTTATGTTGATGTAATCAACTGATGGCAGCTGAGGGGCACGTAGCGTGAGCTCCTAGTTTGGTGAAACAAGCAGGGACCACATGGGGATCGTGACACCCAGCTTTTTAAACTTTCGAAGTGCCAAAGCAATATTGAACACCTTGGAGAGCCCTCATTTAAACACTACTTTGGACTCCCTCACTTTGTTTCAGAAATGGAAAATACAATTTCTCTTTGGATTCCACAGGTAGTTTAGAAGAGAATGATGCATTCATTGGTGTCAGACCAGACAAGAGTATAATCTGTCCACCATCCTGTTTCCCACAGTGGCCAACCACATGCTTATGGGAACCACACAAGCAAGATAGGAGAGGAAACACCCTTTCCTGCTGTTATCCCCCAACAACTGGTATTTCACAGAGCTACTGGGCAGAATCCTCTCACCTGTTTCTCAAGCCCAGCACTCCACTGTGCATTTTGTAGGGTTTTACAAGATACAGTATATTGCCGTTATGTTTGGCAGATATTGATTGCCTTATCCTCCGTTGTTCTCGGCCAGCCACTTAATGGTTGCAAAGCAAGGACCGAAACACTGACCTATTTCCTATTACTGCCTTACATATGCCTAAATGTAGGGCTTCATTGCTAAATCAGGTGCATTTATTTACATGAAGGATTACCAAAACATCTGGATATTTAGAAAAGCTAGGTAAATGGAAGTGCTATTTGTGAGGATGATGGTATGGGATAATGTATTATATGTTTGAGAAAATGAAGTTTGACTAATGAAAATCAAATAATGATAATTTTTATTATAAACACACACACATAGTGCACAGAAGGAAAACATTATACACTCCCACTTAGCATTCTTTCATCAGCCATTGACTTAACAGACCTCATACAAGGTTCCTATCAGTGACCTTTAAAATCTGGCCCTCTATTTGGAAACACCTGGCACAGAGCATGCTCTGGCTGTTGTAGATATTGTTCTGTCACCCATCTTACTTTGCAAAGCACAGGCTGTTGCTGCACGGTGGATTAGCATTAATAATTAATTTGAATATGCAATAATTATACAGGTAAAGTGAAGGCTAGTGTTGAGCAAAGCAGGTGACATGTGTACTTCCTTAAAGAAAAACACATAGTTGTGCCAACAAAGGATACATTACATCATTTACCATCTCATGACATAATATAGGAATAGTTGTGGTTGCCTGTGACCAAGCCATCAGCAAAATTGTGAAGACTGTCACCCACTAGAATCGTAATAGCAAGCAAGCTAATCCTTTGATCTAGAAGAATAAAAGCTAAAATGTGCAGTTATTAAACATCTTCCTGGAAATCTATTGTGTCTTGATCCATTACGTATCTGTTTGCTTGCTAACTCTGCATATGCTGAAATTCTACTGAAATTGTGCTCAATGTTGCTAACAGCTAAAAAACACAAAATGAAATGCAAAGTAACTTTTGACATTAAAAACTGATTACCGAAATTTCTGCTAGATTCTCATCCAGTTAGTTATAATTTGTGTCATTCATCAGAACTGTTCTAGTATAGACAAAATAAAATACGTACACAAATGGGGGAAAAGCCTCCTATAACAGATATGTTGGCTAAAAAACAGTAAGTCACAACTAGACAAGGCCCAGTGAATCAGTGGCAATTTGGTGAGTAAACACTGTGTAAGTTCCATTGATTCAATAGGCCTACTCTTGTTGTAACTTATTACTGGATTTCAGATTGTGTTTAAGAATTAAAATATTCTTTGGTGAATGAAATGTTTTCTTAGCAGTGGGTTGCCTAATGAAATAAAAAAGCCAGAGTAACTCCATCATTCCCTTTACTCCAGCTGGAAAAGGACCACAATGAAGGTAGATCAGGGTGGGTAAAGTGCAGTCCATGGGCTGCATGTGCCCCTCACCAAGGATCTTCGTGGTGCCAAGGGTCCCAAAGAACAGGGGAAGAAGAGAAGAAGAAAAAAAGGTTTGGGCTTCCATTCCTAGAGGTCACTGGCAGCAACAGTTTTCATTTTATGGGCCTATGGCTCCCCTGCTCCGAATTTTTTTTTTTTAAAGGAACAGAGACTGTCAGTCCAGGCACTTCCTGTTTACTTTTGTTTATTCATTTTAATCGCTCCATTTTGTTTTAAAAGAGGGGGCAGGAGGGCACAGATTTAGCCACTGTGCCTCCTGAGCATACCCATTCTGCTATAGGAGATCTCAATAATCCCTCTTCCTTTCCCAGGAAACACTATTACAGCATGTTGGATAATAAATCACATTTGAACAACACACCAAAGATTGGGCAGTGGAATGTTCCTGTGATTTTATTGTAAGCGTGTTTTTTCTCGAGACAACTGTTTTAAACTGTTTCAGTCTCCCATAGACTGAAAACTTCTAAATGATTATAAAAGGAAACACTGCAAAGAATAATAATTTTTTAAAAAATAGAAGCACTGTATTCAGAAAGTGCTGGGAGCTTTTTGAGCTCTAAAACATTGGCAGGCTTGCTAGGTTTCCTTGCCAACTTGCAGAGCTAAACGTAGATGTCCTCAGCTTGAACAGCTCTTTCAGAAACATTAAAGAAGTATCGCAGGGCACAACAAGAGAAGCACAAATATAATAGAGTTGTTCTATCACATTATGTTTGCAAATAGTGATGCACATTAGCTCAGCTGAAATCTTAGCTTGCCAAACATGAAGCTGTTATCCCAATTTATATATACAACGGTTGTAAGAAAGGACAGAACAGAATGGCCTCAGACTTTGTATTTTGGCAGGCAGCGTGTTGCGGCCACTGTGGATGTAGCAGGCCCAGATTAGATGGAAAGCAGAGGAATTATTTTCCACAATTCTAGTGTACTGTTAAAGACAGATCACAAGAAAGCAGATAGAAGTAACTGCACAGGGCTCCAATATTAAACATAACTGTAGTATTAATGAAAAGTCAACCAACTTATAGAACTTCATTCTGCACACTCCTACTATATAACAGTTAATTCTAAATGGTTGTGTTAGTCAGCTATTCATAGGATGGTACACAAATGCCTAATATTGACAAAAGCAACAAAGAAATAACAAAAAGACTCCAGAGTCTAATACTGCAGGCTAAAGCAGTGCCAGAGAGTCACACTTGATCCTGGACAGGAAATTGGTAAGAAGGGCAAAAATGCTTCTGTTCTGAAGCCCAGACAGCTAACATAATCCTAAATTCAAAATGCTAAGTGATGTAATGTAATACTACAGAATACAGAATAACAAGCTGAATCTCACAATACAGGAAGAATCAGGAAAGAAAGACCCATATTTGTTACCTGGGTAAGTTTGCCTCTACAAAATGCAGGTCATTACAGTCTACTGTGGTAATTCTACATCTGAATATTTATGAGTTATTTCTTTTTGGTGGAAACAGTGTACAAGGGGGTCCTAGTTTTGTGAGTATTGATGCACTTAAAGATGTAAGATTAGCTTTTTTCAATCAAACCAAAGATCCACCAAATCATGTTTTCTCACAGAGGTTCATCAGCAATATGTGGCCCTTACCTCCTGCTGTTCCCCTAAAGCTATTTATTTTGGATCTAAACATGGAGGTTCATTGTAGCCATCATGAATAGGCATAAGGCCTCTGTCAGTTTCTCCATCCCCTATATATGGATTTGTTAAACATAGAGATTTTTTGTTGAAGTTCATGAAGAAATTTGCAAATGTTGACGATTTTTAAAAATCAAAAAAATGAACTGAACAAAATTATTTACCCAAATTCACCAGCCAAATACAATGGGTATAGCCATTCTTTGCATGAAAAATACACTATATGCTGTACCTGCTTTCCTTTAATATTAAGAGTTGACAGCATGGATGGATTTTATAAATAATAACAATAAAAAGAAATTTTAAAAAAAAAGTTGACACAAAGCTGCAGACCAGTGTTCCAGAACTGGACTTTTTGGGTTCTCCAAAACACCAGAAATGTAAAATATTATCCTTGGATATTCCCATATTTGAAGACTATGGTCAAAGGGAATCTCTTTGTTATACCTCATTGATCCCTTAGATAGAATTAGCAGGGATACAATTGCCAATCCTCTTGTTATTGTTTCAGATAGTTACATGCTGTGATTTTTAAAACTTTTTTTATTTTAAAGAGGAAAGATGAGTGATTAAAGGAAAGAGGGGTAGTGCCAAAGTGTCCTGACTGATAATCTGTTCCTCAGGAACCTACAGAAATGTAGAACTGGCCCTACATGTTAAAACTAAATGGAAGAGGGAAAGGCAAGAAAAAACAAGACGATCACCTGTTGTCTAGCTTAGAATGAACATAGTTGGGTTCCTGGCTGGGGAAACCCACTCACATTTGATAAACAAAAGGAAGAGAGGTCATACATAAACCAGAGGCAAGTCATACCTAAACCAATAGTATGACTATGAGGTGCTTCAGTGATATGACAAATACATTGTAAATTGCAGCTGAATCTATCTACCTATAGACTAGAGGATTGGGCTCTATATGTAGAAATGTGCAATCTAGAAGACTTTTTTGAGTTGACACAGTTTGATTTCTGGCTGGTGGAAGGATTCTTCATGTGTGAAACTCAGCCACATTTGATAAAGACAAAGATAAACAACAAAACAAAACCCCCAAATACCTTTCAATTTGATTCAGAGGTAGATTTTGAGCAAAAAAAGATTCAAATACAGATACTTTTATATAATTATCCCAAATACAAGCACAGTTAGGTTGGAGCAAATACCTCTACCGGGAAATGTATTTCTTGATTATTAGACTGTGATGACTGAACAGCAGGAAATCCTCCAAAGATGGATTAAGATAACAGCATGAAAACCAGAATGAAAGTAGCATGATGGACTGAGATGGAAACTTGTATCAAGGATACAAACTAATGAGTATGCAAAAACAAAGGGTTCTAAAGGGTACCAAAGAATGTAAGGATTATATTCTGAAATTCTCTAGAAAAAGGGTATCTGAAAGGGCAAAATTTATTCATGAAATGTGGTGATATCTTTGCCCCTACTTAGACTCAACAAAATCAAACACCTTTATTCAAAGTAGATCTCTAATATAATCTTAGAAATGTAGAGCTGGAAGGGATCCTGTGGATCACTGAACTCAGCCCTCATCAAGGAAGCACAGCAAGGAATTGAATTTCCAACCTCTATCTCTGCAGCCAGATGCCTAAACCAATGAGCTATTAGATGTCTAAGAAACGGTAGATGTCAAATTTTATTTCAGTTACTTTATCATTTTTCCAAAGGTAAGATTTATTCTTATTTCTATATCTTTTTTAATGTTTGCAGAAAAGTGTGCATTCTCAGAAAATACATTTTGGGTGCACTTCCATAGACATTTTTGCAGATGTGTTTTGCTAAGATAAAGTGATTTTGTACATAATCCCCTAATATGCACATTTTTCTATACAATTTTCTGAAATGTATGCATTTTTGGTGTGCAAACTGCAAACTTTGGAAAAGTATTTCTAGTTTCTCTCTGTGTTTGAATAGTGCAAGTTGCTGTCCAAGAACACCTGTGGTACTAAAGTTGAGAACCACTGCTTCACACTCAATTATCATTATGTAAGAGTCCACAAAAAAGTTGACCCTGAACATCCACACAAACTATGGGAATGCTATTTTAAAAAATGCAGCAAAATAAAAGTTTAAACTATTACAGTTTGGATCACTCTGGTTCCTTAGACAGAGACAGAAAGTGTCAGCATTCCTCATTAAAATTGGTTAAGAAAATGTGAGCCTCTCTCAGTAATGTCACTTTGGATTGCAATCCTACACACACTTACCTACACATAAGCTTGGTTACTTCTCTCCATGCATTTATAGGCTTGGACTGTAAGAGAGCAATCCTGAATATCTAAAAGGTATATGTAGTTTTGCTCTTGGGTAAACAGGTATCACAATTTTACTCTAAATCTGTTTGACACCAGGTTCAAATCAATGTAATGAGGCTTGTGGAATGCAAGCCAATTAATAAATATTCTTAGCTGGAATAATTGTACATTACTACTGTTTCATATATTAACTTAAGAGCACTATTTACGTTCATGGATAGCAGTGTTGTATACTTTAGCTGAATTTAGTTATTTTGTTCGTGGCTGTGCACAAGACCCCCCGAAAAACTGGTTTTGTCCCATGGCTCCAACCACACGATCATCTTAACATAAGCTAAAATGGTCAGATTTAAACAAGGGGGAAATTGCCCTTAGATGGCCATGAGAATAGGTTTTGAGCTACTGGCCATTCCCAGGAGTACAATGCAGGACACACACACACCAACATAATACATACTGTATACAGAACATCACAACGATTAAGCAACTTAAATTCTACAGCTTATTTGGTAGTAACTCCTAAGAGTTTTGCTTTGACTACACATAGTTCTAAAAGTTAATGTTTAAAATCTTGTGGAGCAAATTATATCTGCAGAAGAGTGATGATGTTACTGGTGGGAACACTTCCTTTGTCTGTCTCATGGCTTGTCTGACTAATGTGTAATCAGTCTCATTGCATGCAAGCCATGGGAGCCCTGTGATAGTAGGATGCATTTGCATCCCAGGGCTTGCACACTGTGAGACTGATTAGCTGCAAATAAGGTAAGCCATGGGACAGAAGTAGGAATTCTTTAAATACTGAAAATCTCCCTCTGCTGGTGACATCATCACCCTTCCAAAGGCATAACTAACTCAACAAGATTTTGACCAATGTCGGGAGCAATGTTCCCTCTAAGATGCGTGCAGGTGCACAGAGTTCCATCAGTGCTGGGCAGAAGCAGCTGCATCCAGTGCCTGTTTACTTTTGGGTTTCGGAGGCTCCCACACAGCAGGGATGACAATTACAGGGAGTGGAGGTCTGGAGAACAGATGCCACAGTGTTGGCAATATAATGAATTTCATAATGAGATAGCAAGTTGAATGGCAAAAAATATTTAAGCAGATTCAATTATGTAGTTACACCAGACAGCATTAAATGGGATGATGCAACAGGGAAAGAAAGCTAATCCTTGTATATACTGACAAGCCTATCCTAAGATTTTGGAATGTTAAGCTTTTGTCTCAATTGCTTTATTTTCTCCTTGCAATACATACATTTCCTGACAACTGTCTTCTTGTTTGGAGACCCAGAATCCTCAGGACTATGCTAACTTAATTAAGAAAATTTTAGTTCATTGTGAAAGTTATATATTTTTTCTATTAACAGTTCACCTTTTTTTAAAGGAAGAACTGTGGCAATTTAAAAAATAGATTCCTTTTCAAGCATTTAACCCATCAGGATTAGGTCGAATAATGTGAAGGGGGAGGGAGTCTGTTGGCCTCTTTAGTTAAAAACAGCAGCCTCGTGACCCGTTAAAGGTTAATGAGATTTATTTGGCATAAACTTCCATGGACTATAGCCCATTTCATGAATCTGGTAAAGTGGGCTGAAGTCCCTGGAAGCATATGTTAAGTAAAACTTCTACATTTTAAAGGCGCCACAAGACTTTTTTTCCTTGTTATTAATTTCAGGAAAATCTCTTGGAAGTTGAGCACTTGCATAGAATAAGACAGAAGAAGCTTTGCAAGCCATCTAATCCAGTCTCCTGCTCAATGTAGGAAATCCAGACACCCTGCTGCGTAGGCTCTGGTAGAAGAGTATACCATTGCCCTATCCAAATCCTATTTAATTTTTTTTAATGTAGCATTCAATTTCCCCTTCTAATGTTATTCTCCCCAAATCCTTTCGAGTACAGCAGAGATGGCCCTCCAAATGTCATTACATTCTGTCCTATTGAAATGTTCTAAGACTAGCCCATCCAATAGCAAGATGACAATATTGGCAAATAGTAGTCAAAAGGACTTGAGTTTTAATGCAGTTTTACAGGATTTTACTCTAATACTAACTCACAGGTCAAATTGTGATCTGCAACTGCAGAAGCAAATGGGTAATTCTGAGTTTCAGTTGGGGGAAAAAGTGCTGTTTGTAATTAGAGACCACAACACGACACCTCACCACTTCATAAAACTAGAAATAGGTATTGTTTGCAAGAATCAGTAAAGAATAATGGGATATGCTATCTTGTTATTTTGACAAAAGAAAATGAAGGTCAAAACTATGTCCACCTGAAGCCTTTTATTAAATGAGCACAAAGATACAAGATCACACTCTGAAAGGCTAACCTTGATATTTCTCTTGAGTTTCAGCTGCTAGTTACAAGAACCAAATACATACAGTCTTGCGAGGTTCCATAATCTAACCTCATTTTGTGTAGAATAAGAAATTATACTGGGACTATTCTTTTTTTTTAAGGTGGGAGAAAACTTTAGGGGGTTCTGGTAGTGTGTTCATACAACAGGAAGCAATTTCTTAGGTTTAAAAAAAATGTATTTATAATGTTTACTGTCTGCCTTGAAGTGTAAGAACCTATTCAGTTCTCCAAAATAAAATGAAAGATAAAATATCTTCATGCTAAGTGCAACAAACACAGATTTCAAATATCTGATCACTATTTACTATACTCACACACATGAGAACATACATCAAAATTCAATACATAACTGCAGTTGGAAATCACTAGCCAGGATCCAGTAGAGTACTAACATGGATGGAAGAAATCTCATCAGCAGATCCAGGAAGAAGTGATATCCCTTCCCATATAGCTCTCACAGCAAGATATTTACCTTTTCTCTCTCCCTCATTCACTACCTTCCCAGTCCTACACACTATTTGAGTTTATATCAGCTCCCAGAGCAAATATTTAGGGCTTGATCACCCCTTCTTAGCCCTGCCTTGCATTAATCCAATGACTCATTTGGATCCTGGCCATTAGCAGTCTACAAAAACTATCCCATAAGAAAGTCATAGAAAACAAATAGGTCTTCAAGGCTTTCCTAAAATTCTGTTATAAAGAGGCTTGATAACCTCAGCCAGCAATGCGTTCCAGAGATGTAAGGCCACTACAGAAGCAAACATATGATCTAATTTTTTCATTGGCCATATTTATCTAGCTATCAGTACTGAAGAAATATATAAAGAAGTATTTTTCTGTTTTCAACAGGTTCTGTTACTTAGCAGCTACATAATTTCACTTATCATGAATCTTTGGTGAAAGGATAATCACTTTTAATACTTAATGTAAACTGTGACAATCATATTAATGTATTAATGCCAGCACAAAATGTTTTTAAAATGTCTTATATGTTGTCCCAGTCAAATGAGTAGCTCATATATGTGCTCTTTCTGTTTTATTTATTATATTATAGCCCCTTAAGAACGCTAAAAGTGCAATAGCCGTTGGGCTTATCTTTGAATAAAGTATTGATACCCATTTTACATCCTGGGACTACTGTCTCTCCTTGCTTGACACCTTATCATCATATAAATGTTCGTTCTCTTGAACGTCATGTGTGTGTAAATGAAGAACTGGAGAGAATGAAATTGATAATTATCTTGTGATAACTGATGTGTCGCCAAGTAGGAAGTGACTGATCACAACTCTAATAGGGTTTTCAAGGTAACTGATATATTTAAGGAGTTGTTTACCAGTTCCACACCCACAGTGAATTTCCATGGTTGAATCCTAGTTCATCATTCCATCCACTGCACCATGGTGGATATCCCTTGTGATGATTACCTTATAATATTTAACTTTACTCTTTTCAGCAACAGAGATAATTCAGTTTCAGTTAAATTAGTTGGACCAAATTTAAGCACTCAACAACCTAAATATGTGCAGGAGCAAAAAGAACATTGGGCAGATATTTGAATAATCACTGATAGTATAGTGTAGATCTTTGTGTTAAAGTCCACTAAGCTTGTCCAGCTCAGTAACAACTTGGGATAATAGCACCCCTTTGCACTGCTGACTTGGAGTATGAGTCAAGATGTTATGTACGGTGACAGGGATTTTGCTGGTTTATGGCTCCCATTCTAATAATATCCAGAGCAACAATTAGGCTGTTCTCATATGTTGTCTATGCAGTGTGACAGCCACTTTTACATAGTGTCTGTGATAGTTTAGCTTTGGATTTCCTACAATGGCAGGGGGCTGAATTCAGTGCCCCTTGGGATGTTTTCCAACTTTACAAATCTATGGTTTTATGGCAGAACCAAGCAACTGGTTCCATTGTTTTCAGGAAGGTTTGTAATGTTCTCTGCATTGTGCTTGATGTTGCTTCATGTTGGAGTAATAGTTAAATTATCTTTCTCTGTGACGTGATCCCAGTAATTATAATCTACTCAAAAATGATTCTTAAACATGCTGTACATCAAATGCAAAAAAAGTATTTAAAACCAGAATGCAATTATCTTATGTAGTTTTGCTGTAAGCTTATTGAAGGCAGATCAGAGTATAGATGTGTTATTAAGTCCGTAAAATAAAATGCAATGCAATAAAATGAGTGTGATCATTTAAATTAGTATTTCCCTTTAGCCTGAATTGCATAGGATTTCAAAGGCTCATTGAAGGAGACTCATCTTCTGTGGGTGAAGAATATATGTCAGACTTGTGACAAATTTATGCTGAAGAAGATTAATTGCATTTATAAATTCTATAACAAGTGCAGATAAAGATGAGTCAAAACAAATTTGATAGGAGTGTTCAGTGGTTTTAAAAGACTGATTTAACCACTGACTGTTTTATCTGAAAACAGGTACTCTGATTCTGGTTGCAGATGACATTTTCAGTTAGCCTGATAGGTTTTATAAGGACTTAACTGTATGTGGGTTCTTATTTTATTATGTGGCTGGATAGCTCAGTGAGTTAAGTTTCTGGTTATGGAGACAGAGATTATTTAAACCCATAATGCAATTATCATATGTAGTTTTGCTGTAATCTTACTGAAGTTCAGTTCCCCACTGTGCCTCCTGCAAGTAGAGCCAGCCTGTGTGGCCTTGGGCAAGCTGCACAGTCCAAGTGTCTCTCCAGAAGAAGGGAATGGTAAACCACTTCTGAGTACTCTCTACCTAGAAAATCCTAAAAAGTGTTACCAAAATCAGAACTGACTTGATGGCACTCTATCATTATCATCATCATCATTATTTTAAATATGCCCAATTATACTGACTTTGAACAATTATTGTTGCAACTCTATATACATGTATTTGGTAGTAAGTCCCATTGAATTCAAAAAAGAAATTTCTGGATAGACATATAGAGAATTGTGCTGCAGATCAAAGCTAGGGGATCTGTGGGTCCACGGCAGTTATTGCATCTAGCAGCCCCAGCCTATATAGTAATAGAGTGAGGATGACAGGAATAGTTCAACATCTGGAAGACCAGATTTCCTACTTCTGCTGTAGACCAATTATTTTTTTATCATTGCTCCCATACAAAAGATTAGACAAACAGATATATTTTTCTTTGTGCATTTTGTTTTTGACATGTTACTGATAATTGAAAATAAAACTATATCCTGGTTTAGCATCACAACTCCATTAAATGCTTCTTACAGCCTCTAAGAAGCATATTTGCAATAATAATATTGTAGCACTCTTTTACAGACATCCCTTATTTGCATGAAATCTTTTAAAGTAGGCATATTCTGATTCTCGTTTAAAAATTGAGAACATTTAAAAAGCACTTACGGGAATTGCAGTCCTAAAACATCCTGTGTGAGTTAATGTTACTTACAGATTGTATTGACTGATGTGCCAGTCCTTTGTCTTAAGCTGCAGTAATATTATCCTGACATTGGCCTTGTACACCAACAGTACATATAGAAAGAGCTGCCATTTAAAATTCTTAGCATCAGGTTGCCAGGTAACAGATTCCTAATTACATATCCAAAGAACAATAAGTAGAGGGAGAAATTGCAATACCACAGCTCCACGAACCATTGCATGAACAGTTGCAGAAGAGTTCTTATGATGCAGCATTATCATGTATTTGAAGTCATAATATAGCATAAATACATAGATAAGGAAGAATAAGGAGGGCATTAGTAGGATATAAACTGAAATGGGCAATAATAAGGTTTTGAGAAAGATTGTGTGCAAATGAAAGCTTTTTTTCATTTTGATTTCATGGATTCCTCTTGTGCAACACCCTTTAAAAACAACCTTTACAAAGATGGAATACACCTCTTTCTAGGAGAAGGGGACCTTCAGATCCAAACTGTAGTCTCAGACTGTAGTCCCACTACCTGCAGTGAATAAATTAAGACAGTCAGAAGTAGAACATAGTTGGCCCTAAAAATCTTTGTTTGCTTTCAAACCATTGTCTTCAAATTTCTTAACTCTATAGTTAGAAAGGATGCTAGACACCAAGATGTCACAATCATCCTCAGGCTTCTGAACAATCCCCATCTGTCACAGTCAGAAATTTTCACTTAAAATTTTGATGAATCATAGTTTAGGGTCACACTTGAACCTAAATCTGTGGGTATTCTGAACTGCGGCTTGTTGAAATAAGTTTCCTTCAAAATCAAAGGCTTGGTGTTGGCCTGTTCCAAACAAAGGACAGTTGAAATTAACCAAAGCTTGACAAATGTGAATGAGATTTGAATGAACATGGCAGTTCAAATGAACACTCCACTTAGCCAAAAGCAGAAGTGAAACCAGTTGTGTCAAAGCAACACGGCAGTATGCAAGCCCAATACTTTCTGAGGCTCATTCCAGTCATGATGCACCATGGTTTACTATAATATGTGAACTTACTTTGTGTATAGATGGCATAATATTTTGAATATTTTGGTATTTAAGACTTGAGACATATCCTTTTTGAAAACAGACACATAAATATTGTCTGTGGAATAATATGTAGCAGGGCATCTCCAGAGAGGGTTCCTACAGCTAACCTCACAAAGAGCTGTAAAATGAGAGTATACCCTGTTTCCCTGAAAATAAGACCTAACCTGAAAATAAGCCCTAGTAGGATTTTTCAGGATGCTCGTAATATAAGCCCTACCCGAAAAATAAGCCCTAGTTAAGTGAAACCCTGCCCTCCACCATTGTGCAGCATTGTGCAGCAACCAGAAGATGACATGACTGTATTTGAATAAATGTAGATTGTTGTACATGAAAAAAATAAAACATCCCCTGAAAATAAGCCCTAATGCATTTTTTGGAGCAAAAATTAATATAAGACCCAGTCTTATTTTCAGGGAAACAGGGTAGCATTCTTGACTTGAATTTAATAGAATGAGAGCCATGACAAAGATAGATACAATTGTAATGAGTAAAACAGCAAGAGTGCTATAGCCATATTCTGTGGAATAGAAACCAGTAACACAGATGAAGTTAAGTTTTTGGGCATCTGTGTGTGGGGAGGTGCGGGCGGCCATGCATGTGCATGTTCCTCCAGCACTCAAAAATGTTGAAAATATACAATGTGGCCCTCACCCTCAAAAGTTTGGAGACCCCTGGTATAGAAGAAAGTGAAGTTGACAGATTTGTCCATCCAGCCAGGTGGCAAAAGTTCCTATTTCTTGACATTTTGGCTTTCAAGAATCACTGCACATTCAACCATGTTTATGATGCTGAATTAGGGTTGCCACCTCTTTTCCTTGCAGGCTTCTCATCTTAATGGCAACTCAGTAAAAGACACAATATGGTCAACTCCTTGCTGGGAATAATTGTACAAACTGAATTTGCCATGTGCCTGGGGTGCAAATTTCATTTGTGCTTTTTAATTAGGTAAGTTTCTTCATAAATATAATAAAAACACTGACTGTGAAAAAAAGTAAAATTGACAGATCGACCTCCTCCTAATCAGAACTTATTTATCTGAGGAACATTAGGCAAGTCTAGGACAGTTGAAGCATAGAAAAGAATAATGAAGTGAAGCTGGGCAAGGGATAAAGTCACCTGATATTGCAGAAACATGCAAGCAGAGCAGAGTTGGGAACAGAGAATCTAATGAATCAGAATGATATAAGTTAGTAATGCCTGGTGCAAGAGAATATAGAGCACAGTTGGAAACAAATGCGCTGCTTGATTACTAATCAAGGGCATATTCAGAGACAGAGAGTGATAGCATCAGCTTTTATTATCCTGATGACCATGAAAAATGTTGAAACACAGCATGTGCCAAGACCCATGTTGCTTTACAGATGCTTAGAAATGAAAGTAAGTGGGAAATGTATTGAAAGCCATCCAGTTTCTTACTCCTGAAACATTAAGTACTCTATCACAATGTTGTGTCTATTTCGGAAGTACTATAACCTACTGTTGCAATGAATAATAATATTGGCTTCTATTGGTTACAACATGGTCCCAATGACATTTTGCTTTGCATCAACATGATTAACCACTGTTTGCTTTAACATATAATGACATCACAACTCACTTTCCAGAGATGTAGGGAAGGATATGGTTCATTACGATTCCATACATTTGCAAAATTGTTCCATCCCTTGAGCACTGCTTGGGAGCCATTCTGGGGTGGATGAGGGCAAATGGACTGAGGTTGAATCTGGACAAGACGGAAATCTTGTGCGTGGGCGGCCCTGGCGTCAGTGGGTTGGGAAATTGCCTTTCCTTTGGGGGAGTGACTCTTCCCACGAAGAATGAGGTTCGCAGCTTGGGCATCTGTCTGGAGCCAGATCTCACCATGGAAACTCAGGTGACGTCTGTGGTCTAGGCAGCCCATTTCCATCTTCGGAGGATTGCCAAGCTGCATCCCTATCTAGACGCAGGGGCACTCATGATTTTGATTCATGCACTCGTAATCTCAAGAATAGACTACTGCAGTGCTCTCTACATGGGGCTACCCTTGAGGTTGATGCAGAGACTACAACTGGTTCAGAATTCGGCGGCCAGATTAATAACTGGGGTGAAGAAATTTCAGCACATCTCCCCCATTCTGGCCGCCCTTCATTGGCTACCGGTTCGTTTCTGCATCAACTTCAACGTTATGATGATAACATTCAAAGCCCTAAACGGTTTAGGACTTTGGTATCTAGCAGAACGCCTGCTCCCAGCCAGATCTGTCCGTAATACCCGTTCTTCACAGGCAGGGCAGTTGAGGGCCTTGACCCCGAAGGAGGCCTGGAGGAAAAGAACAAGAAGCCGGGCCTTCTCGGTGGTCACCCCCCACCTGTGGAACAATCTACCCATGGAGATACGCCTGGCACCCTCGTTGGGCGGGTTTAAATGAGCATTGAAAACTTGGCTCTTCCGTCAGGCTTTCCCTGAGCATTAAGTTGCTGATATCTCTGCTTCCCTTTTATCATCCTTTTTGCCATCCTTTCATCATCCTTTCTACCATCTTTATAGCCATCTGTTTTAATTTATCCTACTAGTTATTGTATCTGTTGAATGTTTGTATTCTTTTATTCTTATTGTGTTTTAATATTGTGTTGTTTGTCTTGTTGCTGTTAGCCACCTAGAGTGGCCTGGCTGCCAGTTGGTGCGGGGTATAAATCTAATAAATAAATAAATAATAAAAACAACTTAATAACTGCTGAATAACGGCCAGGCTCATTTGCTCAAAATGTTCCTTAGAAACAAATAGACTCCTACCATGTAAAAATATCTTTGCATGCTCATTTGCAGAGAAACATGTCTGTGTGGGAGACAATAGATAGTTACTGAAAACAAGTCTTTGAAGCTATTGAGGAAAATAATTATTGATATACGGCACTTTCAAATTTTCACAGATGCATGGAACTTGAAAATATGGAAAATATTCACCACTGTCATCACCCACAGTACGACCAAAATTCACAACTTTAATTAGTGCTGCCCTGAGTACAGATTTAATGAAGGTTAAATTTTAATTGATTATGATGCCCTAAATATGTGAATGTTTAACTTGCACACAAAAATCAGAACATGTTCTTGCTTGAGGTGAAAGTGAAGACTCCTTTTCCCCTGTATTTCACATACAGAAGCTAATAAAGAATGATACTTCAACAATGATAATAGGAACAGAATCCATCATTACACTTGGGGTCTATAGATATCTTAGGAGATACACCGCATTTGGCATAGAACACGATAGCTCTATCCTCCTAATGAAAGTGAATATTCAGTGACTGCCTCACTGTACCTAATGATAGGGCTGTCCCTGGTTTTGTTAAAACTCCTGTCTTTGGAAGTTATCAACAGAAAGTTAAGCAGGCACCTAATGGAAATGTTAAAGGTATTATCTTTGAAGATACTTCAATAATGGGGGGAAAACAAATTTACCTCTCTACCTAGAAAGATAGTTATGCCTTGCACATATGATGATTTGCAAAAATGGTAGGCTTGAATTTATGTTTATTCTGCAGCAAAATATTTGACATTTTGAATTTGTTCCGTGATCAGATAGAAAATAAGCCACAGAATAAATCTGTGAAGGCAGTTCATAGACATTTATTGTTTTGAAACATCTAAGTATGTGTTTTTGCTGTTTCTACGGCTGTTTTGAATGTATAGGCTTCTCGTTTATAGAGATTAATATGAAAACAGTAACAAAAATAATAAAGTGATAGATATATTGGCTCTTTTAATAACAACTATATTTACTTAAATATTGATATCCTACTTGTGTATCATTTCATCTGAATTTTAATTTAATTAGCAGTTTTAAAAATCCAGCACCATCTGTTATTAAAAAAAAATCGTTTTCTTAAGTATGTGAAAAATGGAAGATAAAATTTAGCAATACCATAAAACATGTCATTTTAAGCAGTGGTCTTCTCAAAATAATATGCTTATTAATAAAGCAATTAAAAAAGAATAAAGATTGATCAAAAAAGGAGTGTCTTTCTCCAGAGCTCCCTTTGGTATTTAAGGTCCAGCACAGCTTAAGCCTACCGTTGTGATAATTATTTCATCCCAGTTTCATACTATGAAAAAGTGAAATGGTAACATTCTTTTCCAGTCTGTATGTTCCATGGCAGGCCTACCCAGCTATGAATCTCAGAGGATGACTTTGGTCATTTATTTTCTTTCAGCCTAAACTACCAAAACGATTTTGTAGAGGTAAAAGATGGTGGAATTTAAGCCACCTAAAGCTTCTTGCAATAACAGTGGGGTACAAAGATATACATATATTAGGCTATAAGACTTGCTTTTGGTCTGTTTGCAGCAATCACACATGCTAGAAACAGACCAAATCAGAGCAATCCTACTAGCAAAATGAATGAATGAATAAATAAATAAATAAATAAAAAATAGATTTCCCTGATAGGGGATTAAAAAGGTACAAGTAGGAATGCTCTGGGGATAATTTGGTTCTCCCAGTGATTACATAATGTGACTGCTAGAAAAAGGAGCAAACCAACCTGTGGATCAAACAGTGGGATAAATGCCCATCTGATTCTACCCTGAGAGGAGTACTCGTGGCTTTTAATCTCTCCCATGTAATTTCCTATGTTATTACAGTATATGCAGATGTTACAAAACAACTAGAAATACATGCATCTTAAGTATACACGAATACTGCAACTGTCATGAAAATGTTTGCTGTGATTGTAGATATTGCACATCTTTCCTGGGTGGATTTAGTATAGTTAGCCAACATGCTGGCAGACGATTTGAGAAGGTATGTGTGCCTGCTTGTGATGTTAATGCTAGGCTACAATATAAGAAAAGGAACAAGGGTCTCTTCTGTGTTGCTTCTTTCCTCTGATTCATATCTAGTGGTTCTCAATAGGTAATTCAAGTAGACAATGATACCCAAACTGAAGAAAAAGCCATTGCATATCCACCATTTTGCTACCCTCCCACAGGCTTTAAGACTTTAGCGAAAGAAGGTAGAATGTGCTACCAGTGTCAAGTTGCAGCTTCCACCCACAGGCTTCTGGGCCTGTCACTGTAGTTGTAAAGTATTCCAAAAAGGAGAGATCTATCAGGAATACTGCACTCAGCTAGGAAAGCCACCAGCCTGTCTTAATGTATTTTAAAAAAATAACATACTGTTATTAAATTTATTTTACTTGCTGAAATAAAACAAGATTGCCCATGGCAAATTAAGCCACCTACATCCCATATGTTTCATGATTCATTACCTCCCAGAAAAGTTTTGTTGGGGTTTTTTTAAGAAAAAGAAATTTGCCATCTAGTACCACTCTCCCTTTGGAAGGAGACGAATCCTACAAACAACAGGCTAGATTTTTTAATACCACCAAGTGAGATCCTAAAAACGTGGTTCTTAAGTGCAAGCTTCCATCCATTAAGAAGAATATATTACTTTCTCCAGGTGTATCTGTAACCCATTTAATACAAATGAAGCTTGAAGAATGAAACTGTATTACATGGATTACTCATCCTTACTTAGTGACTCACAAACCCTTCAAATTGTTTTCTTCCATGATACTGCAAGAAAAAAAAATCCTATTGTGATTATCAGTATGATGAGATGTGAACTGCAGATATACTTCAAATGATCTCTCTATAGTTCAGGGCTCACATGATGCAACTCTAAGATCTAAAATATTTTATTTTCTATAAAATCTATACATGAAACAAATTAAATAGTGAGAAACTTTCAAAATTGAAAAAGAATTCAGTGGCAGAATCTTTATGAATGCATGATGACCTTAGACTGAAGCTATGTAGGCAGTCCAATTTACACAGAGAGGTATCAGCATGTATGGTTCCCATATCATGTTCAGTTTCCTTGGGAGATCCTTGCTTACGCTGGGGATGCAAATTTAGAACTGCTGCATGGCAGCCTTTTCTGGGAAGACTATTCCATTGTTCTGGTGCTAAACCCCACGTAGATCTGAAAATGTGAAGTACACTTTACATTCAGTGTGCATGGCATAACTGGTGCTTCCCTGTGATAAGTTCAGTGCTATTACTGTTACTTCAAAATCTTCCTGTCTCTTTGTACACATATATCTTTTTTCTAGAATACTTGTACATTAACCTTTTCAGGCATTCTGACCATTTTAACTATCTTTCCCAGGGTGGGGAACACTGCTCCTCCGTATGTTTTGGACTACATCTCTTGTAATTCTTCGCTGTAAGCATGCTAGATGGGGCTTATGGGAGTTGAAGTCTAAGACTTCCAAAGGGCCATGTGTTGTACAATCTTGAGCTATCGCTTCTAAGAAAGAAGCCCAAACATTAAGAACAATGGTTCTGCAATACCTATGGCTGTATTTGTTGTGATTAGCGGGGTTTTTTTAGATTTTGGGAAACGCTAACAGAGAAAGCAACTTTTCAGATAACATGAAATCTACCTGTTACATGAAGTTCATCAGTGCTGTTCAAGCAATGGAAAATATATTTCATAAAGAATTCTGGCAAAGGTTAATGTGGTTCATATAGGCAGATTCCTCTCAGAGCCATTGTAAGAATGGCAGCAGCCAGACGGGGAGTGGTCTTTTCATCAGCGCCACTGCTGTATGCAGCAGCTTCTTCCTCTAGAATACTTACATGAATGCACTGAAAACAGAAGGAAAAATTGATATATACTTAATTACATTGATGTGCAAATAAATTGGAACGACAGGTAAGAGCATTTTTTTCATATCAGAAGTCTAAGTCAGACTACGACTACACAGTCAAATACTGCAGGATTCACTCTCAATGTAAAATAGATGAATTCTCTTTTTAAAAAACTGATCATGTGACCAAAAGGCCAATTTGAATCAGTCTGGCCATTTTTGCTCCCATTGTGGAGTTGTTGGGTTTTTTTGTCTGCCGCTTGGGGCTTCTACTTTTTTCAGAAGGATTCAGACAGGCTTTTCCCATGTGATTTGTTATTTGGTTCTCCAAAAAAAATGGGGAGCATGACTCTGGGTAGTATTCCAATGACGTACTAAGCTGGGCATGATGCTTTGGATTGCTGGAACATCCAGCCACACGATCTTTCTCTCTAGTTCCTCCAAAGTATTTTTAATTTAAAAAAACAAAAACAAATTATATATGTGTGGTGGATTTTTTTGTCTCAGACACCAGAAAAAGTTGGGTCACCTTGGTTACTACATACCTGAATCTGAGATGGAGAACAAATACTATGTTCTGCTCTGTCTCAGGCATTTTCTATCTGACCAAAAGACAAGATAGCTTCCACCTCCATTCCAGACAAAAAAATGAAATGTCCTGCCAGTTAAATTTTACTACAGTGGTCACAGTGGGTCCTCCACTACACCTGAAGGCATCAAGCTAGTTTGGGGGTGGTTGGGTACAGGACAGACAAGGTAGGCAGATCTGTCCTCAAACAGAAGGGAATTGTCAGGGGACCTTTGCTGCAGTTCCCAGTATCTTTCATCTGAGACTGCTTCCTCCCTTTTTATAATTGTAAGTCCAACCCTGCAGGTATAATTACTGCTTTTTTAGTCTCCTCTCATCTCAGAATGATGCCTGATTTGAAAAAAAAACAACACATGAGGTGCAGTCTCAACTAGCCACATGGTTCTTGTTTATGCTCGTCTATGTCACTGGTAGTGAATGGCATGGTAACTACACATTATCCTACAAAGAGGACAGGGAAGAATGAAGTATGTGGTAGCTGTTTTCAACCGCAATTGATAGTCACCTTTTCTTTTCTTTTCTTTTCATTTCTCTTTTTGCCAAGGTTACAGCATGTTATGACAGCGGCTTACATTTGAAAGAAAACTCCTCATAGGGCTGCAGTTAGGTGGTTTTAGAATCTGGATGTAATGATCTCACAGAACCCCCTGTCTAGATGGTAACATGATTCAAAAGTGCTGCTGTTTAGGAGCCTTGTCACTCATGTATTTACTTGCCCCCCCCCCAAAAAAAACGCACAAAACAAAAAACTACCAAATACCAGCTGTGAATAAGTTTTGTGTACTGACTCTTAACGTTAATCCTATTCAGACATTAGGACTGGAAATATGTAGGGTTCAACAATGGTGGTGATGCTGGGATGCAGGCAAGCCCTGCTCTGATGCCCACACATTACCATATAGTTCTATAGAGCTTTATGTGTTCAGCATAAATCCTTCATAGATGTTATTAGCATGTTAAGCTATGTATCTGTATACAGATTTTAATGAAACTTGAATTTAATATAATGTGTTCCAACTACTCCCAAACTAAAGTTGTGTAGTGTGGTAGGAGTATCCATACCAAATAATCTGAAGATACTTTGCTTACTAATAAAGATGAAAAAAATGTGCTTTTTCTGAGAATGGTTATAATGTTGATCAAGCTTCCTTTTTTTGACAGCATTCCAACATGTTGTGCTGATGTTTATACTAAATTCCATTCCTGGTCATTTTTTTCCATTTATCAGCTACATAAAGCTCGCTGATAATGTTGATAAAGAAAAAAAATCATTCTCAAAAAATCAGCTTCAATGCTTTGTGTTGAATTTCTGGCTCACCAGTTCCTTCAGATCCTTCAGATTTGGGCTGAACCAGGAGGTTATGTGTCACAATGTCGATATATATCAGAATATTCCCAGCACCAGTGACTGACAAAATCTGTGCAGCCACCCAGCCTAGTCAGACAGGTATAGTTGAAGAAATATAATTTGAATAGTTGCCCTTGTCAATGTAATTCTACTTTGAAGAATGCTAGGAACATGCAACTAAAAGAGTACATTCCTTCTTTACTTTTGTACTACCTCATTTTACATTTTTCCTCATTTTCAGGCATTTTAAAATGCTTCCTTATTTTCTCCAGAACATGTTCCATTTCATTCTGAGAGAAATAATGTGAGTCTTCATTACTTCCTAAATTGAGCATGCCATTCAGGAAAAAATTGTAATCTCTGGTCTTTAGATGGAGAGTTGATGCATGAATTTCCATTGAATGAACGGTATAGTACAAAAGAATGAGGGACATTTTTTGCAATACTTCTTCAGTAAGATGACTTTTTAAATCTCCTCCAGCGATTAATATCAAAGTATCAGACAGAAGGCACTGTGAATAAAACAATGGTAATGAATCTCAAGTAAGACTAAAGACAAGCCTCTGACAAATATTGGAATCGGTACAAGTTAGACAGCGAGAGGCAGGGTATTGGAGGGACTTAATCACTTGCCTTCCAATTGCATCACTGGCAGATTCTCTAATTTGGCCCAAGGTCTCACTTCAAGCGGACAGAAGTTGAAATCTACCTTACAGATCTGTTGGGTGAAGAAGGTTAGGAAATCATGGAGTGGCGGATCAGAATGCCTTGGGCTCCAATTATATCTGCAGAAATCAGCCAGAGCAAGCAAAAAGGCACCAAAACAGAGAGTTTAGGTCTACCAGTCCCAAAGCTCCTATATTCTATTCTATTAAAAACTATTAAAAAGTTACAACTGATGCCTTAAACTAACATAGATGTTTTCCTCCCATTAAAATCAATGGAGTAGGAAAATAAATGTCCAAGATTCACCAGGGGGAAATGGTGTATAAAACAGGCACTTGTTGCTTGTGTTTCGATGCACTGTCATTTCCATTACAAATTCTCCCACAAAGCTAGTCAGTAAATTTCATGCTAAGGACAACTTTCCAAGTCCCTGCAGTGTTATTCATGTTGCTGAAGGCATAAGCAGCCCATGGCTCAAGGAGGGAAGGCACTTTATGCTACCATAGACAGATGAAGCACTCCCTTTTGACTGAAGGGTCCATTCCACCTGTTGCATGCGGCATTCATCTACTCTGAAACAGCCTATTCTCCACTAATTTAAAAGCCAACTTTGGCTGTAGACATATTAAATGCCCTGTTATCCACATTGGTTTCAAAATATACTCAACTAGTAGCAATGTAAGGTAGGTATCTTACTTGGCCCAATAGAAAGATTGTCCTGCCCCCAAACAACTAGAAGGCACGCAGGGATATATGAATTGGCCCTCAGTCTTCCTTAAATCCAAAGTTTGGGTTTTTTCTTTTATTAACAGTTTGAAGCTTGCAGGAAATGGGAAATTGATATAACATAGTGTTGGTTATGGTTAAAATACTGCAAAATGAAACCAGCTGAACTATTCTGACTCATACTTGAAGCATAAAACACTGTTTATACGTTTGCTTTTCTAAAAGATCCCAAACTTAGAAAAACTAAGTGGTAATGAAAATATATCTGTCTGCTTTAAAGACTGAGTGCATTTTCTGAGAACAGAGGTAATGCTAATTGAACAAATACATCAATAAAACCAAATCATTTTTGTTGTTGTTGCTTAGAGAGCAAATGCAAAAAAAAAAAGTAGTTTCACCCTAAATTATCCAAACAATTTTCTGTTCACCACTTGATTCACTAACCAGATTACAGTCCTCTTGTAGGCCATAAATCCTTTGCGAACAAACAGTTCTCTCCAGCAACATCCTGATAATTTCTCTTGACTGGTTCTGGTGATGTTCAGTGTCTTTGTTAGCTGAAATGAAATGTAAAACATCCCTCAAATAGCTTTGATGGGAAGCAAAGCTGCTGTCTTCCTTCAGTGCTCTGTCAGGTGGTGGTTCTGCAGTATGAGGGACAACTATAAAAATCAAAGACATTATCCAAAGAACAGGATGTGCAGTCATAAGACATTTCCTCTTCTTCCTGTGAGCTGGGACTTATTTGGGCGTTAATTCCTGTTGGATTGTGGTTTTCAGTTTTTAACAGAAAACTTGAAACCTGAAAAATTATAAATAATAAAAATAATAAAGGGTGTGGAGGAAAACCCCTTAATTAGAGTGACTGCAATATGTTTGGAAAGATTTATTAACTGGACAGCTAAGCTGATTTGCAGTAACAAACTGTTTCTGAACAACAGGGTGCCTGTAGGGAGTTTACAGCAAACAACAGGAAACTAAGTTGTCTGTGGGCAGAAAAGTTCTGTGGCATTACAGTGGGGAAGGCTGACTAAGAGACAGATACAGCCATCATCATCATCTAGAAAATTACTTATTTTTTATTGACAAGTTTTATAATGAAAAGCTTTGCTGGTTATGTAAAGACAAGAAAATTTCAGCGAAGGCTACATGATAGCAGTAGGGCTTGGCACGCTTACAGATCGTTTTCCAGGCATATGCACAATGGATAGCTTAAATCTACAGCTGCTGAGCTGAGAAAGCTACTCACAAGTTCTGTGATGTGGAAGCATCTAAGGCAGGGCCAGGAAGCTTTGGCCCTCCAAATACTAGTGAACCAGTACGTATTTCCATCATACTAACAATACCGTTTGGCCACGCTGGCTAGAACTAATTAGAATGGCTGTCCCTACAATCTCTGGGGAGCCACAGGTTCCCCAACCCTAATTAGAGGCCAGCACATGCAGGACAAGATTGTAAGAAGCTGAGGTGATAAGATCAACCATGCTTTTTCAAGATGCAGATGACATTTGGGTTTTTAATGTTCCTGCATGGACAGGAGGAAAAAAGCTCCTTGCATACAGCAGACTAGCAGATCATACTGTATTCTTGTTCTTTTGCAATGGTGGTTTCCTTTTTGCAATGATGCAGGGGAACCCCTGAAAACATGATCATCCACTCTCAATTTGTCATAGCATGATCCACATTGCCAATTCATTCAGTGTAAATAAGGATTTCCTTTGACTTTTCTGTCATGGCATGATTTGCCTAAGGCTGGCCTAAGACCATCCATTCAATTTAATGGTTGAATGGGAATTTGAACCAAGCATCTCATCTGTCCTTGCCCAAGACATTAACCATTAGAACACACTGGTATAACTGGCCTCTGTCAGGAAAAAACGTTATAGTTCATACTGACCTGAAAAGCCAAGATAGAATTACATCAGGGTTTGTCCTTGTAATAATGAAAGAAAAAGTAAGTTATTGGAAGGAATCACTTTCCTTCCCCTCCTCAATCCCAAGACTTTCTGGAGGGTTGAAGGGCTCCCAAATATATGGGCTAAGCTGTAGAAGCAGAAAGGCAGGCCATGGAGAGGAGAATCATCCCAAATTTATCTTGGGACCTCAAGGCAATAACTTTAGCACTGTCACTAGTCTGACTTCACACCTCCAGGAACACAGTATCTGTTTGGACTATCTTTGCTCGGTTTATTTTGAGAGGTATTTACACTAAAAACAAGTAAACTCTAATTGAGGCCTTAAGAATATTCCCAGAGACAATCTCAATAAGCCTTTTCATTAGTTATGATATAATCTGAACATCACACTTTGGTTTACGGTTTATTTTATTTTTTCTTATACTAAAAGGAACATATTGCTAAATTATCATCTGAGTAACCAGACTATAAGAAATATTATGCCAAAACTGATGCAAAAACAGTCACAGAGACATACATGTATGTTCAGATGCCACACAACACATCTCTGAATGACATGTTCTCCATCCCTTGCACATATCCCCATTACATCAGAACCCTTTCCTTTCCAAAAGGAAGCATGGCCTAACTTAGCTAACAAACACTTCAGATCTATATGCGTGCATCCTTTTATTGAAAACCAGCCACTTGTACCATGTTTGGTATTCACACATGAGAACCATGCTTCGTATTCACACATTAGAACTGGCTTACTATAAGCAACTGTAGGTTTTCTTGCATTAAAAAAAAACTGAACTAAGAGGCTGTGAAACAGAACAAGCTAATAACATCTGCCAAAGCTGTATCTGGCATACAGTCAAACAAAAAGTTAGCACTGTGTAAATGCTGCAAGAACCTTGAAGTTTAAATGGTTTATAGTGTTCAGAAAGAGATTGGATTTTTTTTAAAAAAATTAGACCTCCCCTTTTAAATTATTTTCTCTTACCTTCAGTCTGTGGGAAGGGAAGAATTGTGTATTGTTGGCTGTGTGGCCTTTTGAATCCCACAAAGTATTTAGCTGCTGGGAAATCCAATGTTTTTAAAATTCCTTGATGGTGCTCGGCAAGCCAGAGAGGATTAGTTTATTTCTGCTTTGAAAAGTTTCTGGTTGCTATGGAGAGAGCTGCACTTAAGGTAACAATGGAGGTGGATCGACATTTGTACAAGTTCTTCCTGACAGGTTTTAGAAACTGCATTATGAAATAAGGGAAGCAAACTATTTTAAGTGTATATGTTATGAAAATATCTCTTAGTTAACATCACTACGAAGCGGCAGGCTGTGTTATGCATCTGCTAAACAATTTGTCCCAAATAGTTAAGAACATCAAGCAATTCAGAACCATGGTCTTTCCACCCCATTGTTCAAGTTTTGAAATGACATTCTCCTACAACGAAGAAAAAATGTTTGAAAATGTATTCTATTTCATTTGCTGAATGTTTATATTTTTCCCCTTATGGAGAGAGTAACGGAAACAGTTGAAAGCCTCTGTTATTTTCTTTCAAACTCTCATGCTTAAGTTTTTTTAGGGAAGGGGAGTTTATATGCCTTGAAGCCACTAGGTAATATTTTCCACATTGATTTCTATTAGCTAGTGTAAAACTGGTACGTAATCAGTCTCCAATTTTCTAATACAAGCAGTACCCACTTTCTTTATTTCTGCTCTCTGCCTTCTAATTCTTGCTTGCCTCCAAGTTATTGATAATTTCTTTTTTTCAAAAATTAAAAAAAAAAAAGATGAGAGAAGAGCTACTAGTGTTTCTTTGTCCCAGCAGCCACCAGTGCAATATGAAATCTATTTGTCATATAACCTCATGAGATCTGCACAGCAGCTCTTGCACTCTGCAAGTTTCTGGTCATTCACAACCTGCTCAGCTGTTCCTCGCTCTGTTGTTGTTCTAATAAATAATGTCCAGCCTAAGGAAGATTTCTGGGGAACTCTCAGGCTTGTTCATGGCTCTTTGCCACATTTTGGTTGTTCCTAATCAAGATCCCAAAGAAGGGCAGTGCCAAAGACTGCTCCAACTACCGTACAATTGCACTTATTTCACACGTTAGCAAGGTTATGCTCAAAATCCTACAAGGTAGGTGTGGTGTCCGCCCACATCACTCATGTCATTCATATTCATGAGCTGATTTGCATGAACCTATGGGAGGGTTGGAGAGGCAGAGTCAGCAGCTACATGAGGCTTGGCGGGAGAAGGAGGAGTCAGATAGGGCTGGTTAGTCAGAGAGTTAGGATTAGTCATTCAGAGAGATAGGGCTGGTTAGAAAAATAGGTAGAGAGGGTGGTAATGAAATTGCAAGCAAAAAGAACTATGTGCTGAGGGAACTGTTGAGGAACTGCTTCTCTCATGGCAGCGAGAAGAGAACGCGATGTGCGCCTTTGTGAGGGAATAATAAACAGGGGGTATGTGGAATCATGACAAATTGGTGGCAGTGGTGGGATACGTAGCATTAGCCCTTGGTTTCGTGAAATAAGCATGGGCCACGTGAGGGGTGCATCACAGTAGGGTTCAGCAATATGTGGACTGAGAACTCCCAGAAGTACAAGCTGGATTTCGAAGGGGCAGAGGAACTAGAGACCAAATTGCTAACATGCGCTGGATTATGGAGAAAGCCAGAGAGTTCCAGAAAAACATCTGCTTCTGCTTCATTGACTACGCAAAAGCCTTTGACTGTGTGGACCACAGCAAACTACCGTGATTCCCCGAAAATAAGACAGGGTCTTATATTAATTTTTGCTCCAAAAAATGCATTAGGGCTTATTTTCAGGGGATGTTTTATTTTACAGTCATGTCATCTTCTGGTTGCTGCACAATGCTGCACAATGGTGGAGGGTGGGGTTTCACTTAATCATACTAGGACTTATTTTCAGGTTAGGTCTTATTTTCGGGGAAACATGGTATGGCAAGTTCTTAAAGAAATGGGAGTGCCTGACCACCTTATCTATCTCTTGAGAAATCTATAAGTGGGACAGGAAGCAACAGTTAGAACTGGATATGGAACAACTGATTGGTTCAAAATTGGGAAAGGAGTACAACAAGGCTGTATATTGTCTCCTTGCTTATTTAACTTATATGCAGAATACATCATGCGAAAGTCTGGACTGGATGAATCCCAAGCTGGAATTAAGATTGCCGGAAGAAATATCAACAACCTCAGATATGCAGATGATACCACTCTGATGGCAGAAAGTGAGGAGGAATTAAAGAACCTCTTAATGAGGGTGAAAGAGGAGAGCGCCAAAAATGGTCTGAAGCTCAACATCAAAAAACATCAAAAAAACTACGATCATGGCCACTGGTCCCAGCACCTCCTGGCAAATAGAAGGGGAAGATATGGAGGAGAGTTGGACATGACTTAACGACTAAACAACAACAACAACAACACTCAAGATCAGCCCTCTCAGTCTATACAGAGAGGCATCCACCTCAGGTGGCATATGCTGTACTGGCAATGGGAGCATTTCAGCTGATTTTAATTCTTCTCTGAGCTATTCTGGCAATTAAAAGACATAAATATACTGTATATGCCACGCCATTTATTTTGGGCCTTCTAAGCAGCTCCATAATCTCAAGCATGATAAAGGACAGTATTCTGGTGTCAGGACTGAAGATCTAGTTATTGAGTTCCAGTTATTTTCTATGTGTGGACTAATGAGGGGCACCAAGTCTGAAAATGTCAGTGGCTATCCCTAGCATTGATTTCCCCCCCAAATGTAGCAGTAGAAATGTGGACAGATTGCTTACCTATAACTGTAGTTCTTTGAATTGTCATCCGTGAATTCACACATATGGGTTCCTTCTGTGCCTGTGTGGACATCTTTGGAAGATTCCAGAGCCTAAAAAAGACTGTTAGGCCACACCCTCTCCACTGTGCATGCTCCCCACTCTGTAGCTGATCTTCAGTTCCCCCAGTCTGCCACTGATAGAAACATGGACCTGCGTGGCAGACTAAGGGGAGGATGGGTGAGTTGTGTGAATTCATAGATGACCACTCAAAGAACCACAGTTACAAGTAATGAACCTGTTCTTCTTCTTTGTGGTCTTTGTGAATCACACATATGGGTGACTGACAAGCTCATTTTCCAGCGGGTGAGATGTCGGGACAGAAGGAATTACTGTTCTGCCTAACGTAGCATTGAGTTTTACTCTGACATCCAGGCTGTAATGCTTGATGAACATAAAAAGTTTGTGCCCACGTTGCTGCTTTACAAATGTCTCTCAAATGAACCCCTTTGAGAAATGCTGTAGATGCAGCGACTGCTCGAGTTGAATGCTCCTTCAAACATGGGAGAACCAGCTTTGCTATCTGGTATGCCAAATTTATAGTGTTTACTATCCATTTAGATAGTCTTTAGGACATGACGTGTTCATCCTTTCTAGATCCCTGGTAACTCACAAACAGTCTAGAAGACTTTCAGAATTGTTTGACTGTAGATGTGTAAAAGACCAAGGCCCTGCGAACATGTAATGTGTGTAACAATTTCTCTAAATTTGAACTTGGTGGTGGAAAAAATGTAGACAATACCAAGTTATTAAAATGAAAGTTTGAAACCTCTATAGGTAGAAAGGATAGATCAGGAAACGTCATCACTTAATCTTTGTTAAATTCCAGAAAAGGTGGATCATAGCTGAGAGTACACAGTTCACTAGGTGTCCTTGCTGAAGTTGCCAAAACTAAAAACACTGTCTTGTATGTATTCTCGAAGGCTTTCACGGCCGGGGTCCGATGGTGGTTGTGGGTTTTCCAGGCTTCTTAAGAACACGGCCAAACAGCCTGGAAAACCCACAACAACCACTGTCTTGTATGTTAGTCGCCATTGGTTCAAATGTTGGCTCCATATGCTGGTTAAGCAGCAAGGTAAGAAACCACTGCAGTAATAGGGCTTATATTTTATATTGCCTTCTACCAGTGGAAGTGAGGGGGTACCCATCAGGAAGAGACTTTTAAGTAGCAGTTCTCTGATTATAGAACAGTGTCCCCAAAAAGGCTTACCTGATGCTTTTTTATCATTATGTCAGCACCATATGAAACTCTTTTTTGTTTAAAAGCTATGCTTTCAAGGTTAGGATTTTGAAAAATACAGTTTCCATTCTAAATTTTGTTAGTGATGCTGTATAGTTTTGTTTTGTTTTCTGTGCCACCAATATGATGTACTGTATATGAGGATCATATTTTTTGTGCATGCATGTGAATATATTTTGTAAAGCCAGGGAACGTTTTTCTCTTGCGCTTTATGTACCTACCTAGTTAACAGAACAAATGTGCTTGTGACAAAATCATGAATTAATAATATGGACTGTATCCCTTCAAACAACAAAAGAGGGAGGATTTTTTGTTGTTCTCTCAGACTACCAAACTTTCTTCAAATAACGCCTCCTCCCGGGCATTTGGGAGAAATGCTGAATGCCAGCTCTTTCCCTTCTTTTCTAGTTTTAAAATGTGATGCTAAAACAGACTCATTCATTCTACAATTTTACAGCTTTTCCATAGTATTACTATCTCATTGTGCTGTAGGCGCAGACACAAAACAGGCAGGTGTCTTCAAGGTATTTGCTTTCCATGAAAGTGTTTGTTTCCCAAGCAGATACTTCAAGGATCTTCAGATATTTCTAAGAATACATGGATATATTTAAGCTGTGTGTAAGTCCCCAGGTTTGGCTTCAAAGCCAACCTTAAGATTCAGAATGGATTCCAATTTGGCTCAGAATGCTTCATTCCTTCCTTTGTGCTCCAGATCTGAGTAAATTTGTAAATTTACTTCACGTTGTGAAGTGAATCTTGCCATTCTGTTTCAAATCAGACTGAATTATAAATTAAGCCTAACAGAAGATTTCATATCATTTTTCTCAACATTTTTTCTTTACCATCCTACACATTAGCTGGCTGAACAACACAGCTCATAGGCTTGTATTTCTTTCCTATGTGATTTTCTCATTTCTGGAAATTTTAGCAACTAAACAATACAGGAATATTAACACGTTCCATCAAAGTCTGTCCTTGGATAACAGCAAAGCACCTTCTGTACATGCTGCCAGCTCAGCAAACAAGCTTAGGTTTATTTACTCACGGGTGTGGGAGATGATATTTTAATAACACTCCCTCCATAATATGCAGCTTTCCAGCAGGGATCCACAATTGCTGTGCAACTGCTATTACTGAACTAGTGAACAACTTATTTTGATGAACTTAGTAAATGAGCTTTGAGCCTTCTGACTAAGCACAGCAATTATGAAGAACAAAGGAGCAAACCTGCACACAGTGTGCCATGTGCACATCTCTTGTAATGAGATCCATGGGGGCACATTTTTTATGAAAGGCTCTTATTTGCTGCATAAGGCAAAGTGAGGCTGGAATGCATGTGGCAAGTCTGCCAGCCCCGGAATGATGCCATGAATAATACTCACGTTTTAGAGCAGGGGTCTCAAACTCAATTTACCTAGGTGCCGCTGGAGGCAGAGGCTGGGTGAGGCTGGGCCACATCAGGTTTTCCACAAGAAAAGCTTTGTTAAAAAAATTCCAATCTTCTCAAATCTCTTTATTTTTATTTTTTAACACAAAATAAGATTAAAAAATAAATAAACAAATTAAGAATAAGAAAATAAATAAATAAATCAGTAATAAATAAAATAACAACAACAACAACAACAATAATAAAAAGGTGCGGCTGAGCAGGGGGAGACCTGGCGGGGAGGGAGAACATTGGGAATATATCGGCTCCTTTCGATTTCTGCCCAAGCCAGCCCCCGTCCGTCCGTCTGTCCTTCAGGCAGCGCTGCGGCGGCGGCTTTTCCGGGGCACCCGCTTCCTTATCTGGGTCGCGGAAGCCCCCCTGGAAGGACTCGGTCCCCTCCTTCCCCGCGGGACTCTTACTTCCGAGCAAGCATGCCAGAGGACCGGGCGGCAGCTCCAGTGGCTCCCCGGACCCCCACCCCCTCCAGCTCAAGCCGGGCTGCCGGCGCCTCTTGCCGGCTGGCTGCAGCTTGCCCCGGCATTTCCAAGCCGAGGATGCACCGAAGTGAATGAAGTTGACCGGTGGCGAGGGAGATGTGGAGCGAGTGGCTGAGAGCGAGAGCCAAGGAGAGGGACAACGACAGGCCCGTCACGGAGGGACTGAGAGGCGCTGCTGCCGCTAATGCTGTGGCTCCTTGCAAGACGGGGGAGGGGAAGCCGGAGCCCCTTGCCGCCGCAGGATGTGTGTTGTGGGGGCGAGGGGGGGAGGAGGAGCGGGGACCCGGGCTCGGGCTATGGCGCTTGGCCGGTGGTGGGGCAGCAGCCAGTGCTGGGCCAAGTCTTGTTGCCGGGGGGGGGGGGGTGGCGGCGGCGTCTCTGTGCGCAGGGCTCCCGCCAACTCTCCAAGTTGCCCCTTTCCCTCCTGTCGCCCGCGAAGGGGAGGGCGGGCCTCTCGGCCGCTCTGCCATGACCTCCCGGCCACCTCCGGGCAGGGCTCGCCTCTTTCCTCGCCGGCAGCAGCCCCGGTGCTGTAACCTGACCTGGGCAGCCGAGGGGCCTGGCGGGGGTGCCGCTGCGGGAGCGGCCATGATGGGAGCTGCCGGAGCCAAAGCAGCAGCACCATCAACAGCAGCGTGGCCATTGAGCTCGGCGGGGCTCTTTTCCCCTTGACTCTGGTGCGCCTGTGTCTCTGTCTGTCTCTCGCTCACTCGCTCCGTTTCTCTTTTTTTCTTTCTTTCCTTTTTTTTTGGAAAACTGATCTTTGGCTCTCGGTGTGAAAGTGATTTGAATTTGGCTCGGCGGGGGCCACAAACTATCATCCGGCGGGCCGCAATTGGCCCCCAGGCCGCATGTTTGAGACCCCTGTTTTAGAGCATCAAGAAGCACCATGCAGTAATGCAAAGAATATAGAACTAAACTAGAAGATACTTTTTCCTCAGTTCAGAGTCAGTCAGCTGATAGCCATGAGCCCAGGCTTGCCACCATTGCCCATGCAGTGTTTCTGCCCCCCTTCCAGTATTCCTGCACACCAGTGGAGTAGGTTAGAAACACAAATTAAAAATATGTCTGTATGTCGTAAGTCTAGTATGCATAGACTGCAGTCACACAGGTTGCACTGAGGGGGGGGGAGGAATCATCAATAAGCCAACCACACAATAGTTACTTTTGCATGTGGTGGATTTCATGCACATGGGCTGAATGCAGCATTCTCAAGTGGGCACATGGGGATTTTGGAGGAAAGGTTTACATACAGGCATCAAGGGCTGCCAGATCTATGTGCAGCACCCGTGTAGGGTGAACCATGGAACTGCAGGCTACAGCTTCTCAGCAAAGTAGCTTCGGCTTCTTGCTTGCTCTGTTTAGCTTTCTAGACTTTCCTTTGTTTCTTGCTTGATATTTTGCCCTGATTACCAATTGGTCCCACCGCCCATTGCTTACCTCAAGCTGGTGCCGATGCTCCAACCCTCACAGCTGGACGGCATACTCTTCCTTCTTTCTCCACACTCACTCTTTCACACCCAGAAATCTTTAAAAGAAAAGTTTACTTTGAAAACAGCTATTCAAGCCCTTAATAGATCTATTTTCAGGGCAGTTTACATACCAACAGATACATGGTGCTTCCAGTCTGGGGCTCTGAGTGCTATTATCCAAATGTAATTGGTTGCACAGTAAAAACCTTGTCTGGAAGTATCCTGAGAAACAAATATCACAGAAATGCAAACCAGTTAACCAGTATGGAACAGTGATTAAAAACTCGTACAGTGCACCTCTGACTTAGAACAATTTGATGTGCAAGCCCTCCCACTTTTGTGACTTTTCTAATATTGGATAACATCCCCAGTAATCTCCAATTTATAACTACCGGATGACTTTGACTGGCACCAAATTGAGTGCCAGGTTAACATCAGACAGCAGTGCATCAACTGACCCAATCTGCTAACACCCCTCCCACCTTTTCAGTATGGCTGAAAAGAGTGTGTGCCATGCTAAATTAACACAGTTAAAGACAACTGTAAGTTTTTCCCTTTATTTTCATGTCAACTGGTATGTTTCATGTATCCAGCTATTTTCAGGAATGAAACTCTGGCCCATAACATTGCACTTACAAGAAACAAAGGTGTCACTTCCAATGGCTTGTTTTCTGACTACAGTCCAGGAGCTAATTAGCTCAGGAGCCAAGTAGTTCAGGGTTCTGCAGTAATGAAAAAATCAGCATAGTTCCAAGTTTTTTGGAGGGGGATTTTTAAATCGCATTCGCCTCATATGAAAAAGGGCATAGTTCCTACCAATCAGGATTACTTGGAGAAGGAATTTTGCAAATAGGAAGGCACCAAATGGGAGGCCTTCCCAGTCATCACCTCTCTTCTGACAGTGCAGATGACAGAGGACAGCCTTGATGATGATCTTAGTATCTGAGTAGGCAGATAAGGCATCCTTTTAATTACTCTATCTCTCCCCCCCCCATGTTTGGCTATAATGGCAAGCCCCAACAAGACTGGGTAACTGGAACTGCTCCAGACCACAGAACCTCAAGATGGTGTGAAATACAGACCCAAGTACTGACCATGGCATCAGTCTTGTGTCTTCCATATGGTTTGAATTCTTAATGTTGCAGTTTGAAAAAGTTGCTATTTGGTCCAGCCAGCCAGCTTTAGCCATTGAGGCTGGAGGACTCTGGAATTTATGGCCCCAAAAAGTCACATTTCCAAAGTCTGTAGTCTTCCAAGAGCTTCAGTCTAGGATTATCCCCTTCTTTTAAAAAAAAATCTGCCACTTAAGTCCAAGTGATTATGATAATGTGTCTTTGAAAATGGATTAAAACTTTTAATAAACAGGACTAAGGAGATGTGTTTCTGAGTATGTGCAGACTGTGTTTCTCCTCTAGTGAGAAACAGCCTTATGAAATAGCAGTTCTACAAGAAACCAAAACAAAAAAAAAGTTAAAAAAAAAAATACATGCAGCACCTTAAAGACTAACTGCTATATTTTAATATAAGTTTTTGTTAAACATGCTCTCCTTGTGAGACATACAGTACAGAGACTACATGGTAAAACATTCATGCAAGGCTCTAAGATAAAAGGATGGTGGTGTTTGGTTGCATTTCAAACCAATAATGAGTTAAGACCCCTGTTTCATCTTCAGTTCTTTTCCAAACACCACTGCCCCTTTATCTTTGAGCCTTGCATGAGTGTTTTACCATGTAGTCTCTGTATTCTGGCTTTAAAAATACCTACTGTACCACATGAAAAGGAGATTCAAAATCTTCAAATAAAAGATAGACAAATAAAATACCTTTGCTTGTTAGAGTGTTCTGCTAATGACATTGGATGGGGGTGTGAATGATGAGAATATTTTATGATCTAACAGAACTGTTTGGAATCTGAACGTACACATGGGGCTTAATCACACAATGAAGATGCAAAGGTTATCATCTGAGATTTGTTATCCTGAGATAACCTCTGGCTCCCAAAGGAAGGGATTGCTGATCTTGCGTCATTTATAGCTCACTCCTCTTTGAAACTGTGAACATAAGCCATCATAAATTTCAACCTTCCTATTGTTTACAAGGTCACTGGTCCTGGGATAAAAGGCAGGCAAAAGAAGAGCCTCCGATCTTGCCAGAGATTGTTGATCTTCTTTCAACTCATTTTAATATCTTAAAAAAAAATCTTGAACATGTAAACAAACCAGCAAGTTTGAAAAAAGTTTAGAGGTTATTGTGGGTAGACTAACAAATTGGGAAATTAGGCCCATAATATAAGAGATCATCACTGTGCATCAGGTTTCTCTGCTTTGATAGGTATTACAATCCTGATTTTAAGCTCCCCAAAAAAGGAATTTAGTGACCTTCTGCAGGCCTGGTTCTGCTGTGGGGCATGGTTAGTCAGCTGGTTCCAGAAAATACCACATAACAGGAAATAGACAAAGACAGAAATTGATACACAAATGATGCAATCAAAGTATTGAAATGCTGGCTGTAGCAAGGAATGAAGCCACATCACACTACTTCAGGCAACAAAATGCCTTGGGCTGTCAGGGGGTTAAATGTCAGGCAAGTTAAACTGAACAATTTGAAGGCAACACACACTCCTTGATACATGTCAGTTACAGACTTCATTGCATCATGCCAGTTAGAAAGAAACACTAGTTCCAGACAAAATGGTGTATTTGTTGAGAGGGACTGAGGAGACTCAGATTAAAATTACCATTTGGCCATTAAGTTCACCAGGTTACCATCAGTCAGTCACTATCTCTCAGCCTGTAGAGTTGTTTTAAGGATTAAAAAATGAGAAAGAGGGCCATGTCTGTCATCTTGAGTTTCTTCAACAATTTTATTTTCAAATAGATCTGCAGGCTGTGTATTGCCCATCCCAGATTTAGACCATCATTCTTCTGGATTAGACTAGATCAAATAAGATATCTGGTAGTCCATCAATAGCTCCTAGTCCAAGATCAGAAGCAACGCCTATTGCCTGCTTCCCCTGTTTTTGGACTTAAGAAGTATCTAATTGACTGCTGTCAGAAATACAAGATGCTGGACCAGATGGAAAATTGTCCTGATCTAGCAGGACCCTTCTTGTTCTCCCATATAGTTCATTCCAACCTTCAAAGTATTTTAAATACATGTCATAGTAATCTGTATAACAAACGCCAATGGCAAGCTTGTTTAATGTTGGCAAGAAGTCTGGCCAATGAGTCAAAGTCCAGTATTTCATTTTTTCCTCATACGTCTGACGAAGTGGACTTGTCCATAAAGCTCACATTAAAATATAGTAGTTAGTCTTTAAGGTGCCACATGTTTTTTTGTTGTTGTTTTTTTTTTTGGTTTGGGTTTTGGTTTGTTTCTTTGGATTTTGCCTGATATGCATGCATGATTAAGATGGCTACCTCTTTTAAGACTAGCACCATCTAGTGCCTTTTGGAGGCTATTCCTATTCCAATCATTCCGTGGTTCACTTGGAAGGTACTTTTGTTCATTTCAGGAGCCATAGAACAGATTCATCCTTGATGTACAGATTCCTTGATGCATCTGTACATCCGCTGCTTGTATATACATCCTCTGCTTGAATATCTCCAGGAAAAGACAGCTCATCAACTCCCAAGGCAGTCTGTTCCACTGTTGAACAGCTGTCTCCATAAAGAATTTTTTCCTAAATCTGCTTTTTGCATATTTTACCCACTAGTTCTAGTCCTGCCCCATGAATTGATGGCGGGGCGGGGGGAGCGGATTCCATCTTCTGCAAGTTCTCCAGCTGTTTGAAGGAACCTCCCACATCTCCCCTTAAAATTCTCTTCTAAATGCTACAAGTACCCAGCTCTTCAACCATTCCTCACAAGACTATATTTCCAGACCACCTCTTTCCTGAGTATTCATTTCTGCACTCACTCTTGTTTGCCAGTTTCTGCCTTTAAAAGTTAACAGTTGATTCTCTGAACTGGACACTGTACTGCATCTATTGCCTGACTAGTGCAGAAAGGAAAGGAACTGAGGCATTATTCAGGTGATCTATATAAGGGTTAACCTGTGGGAGCAGGGGGCAAAGGGAAGAGCCTCATCTTGCTACCTCCAGCTTAGCTGTCCAGGGAGGAGAGCTAAATCTGTACAAGAGAACACTGTCTACTTGTGAAAAATTTAGGGTCCAAATTGTGTGGAAACACTCCAAGAGGAGATCACATTTCTATTCCACTTTAGCTCTCCACTAGAGATGGGCACAGAACTAAAAATGAACCAGGAAATTCATTGAAAATTGCTGTTTTTGTTGGTTCTGGTCGGTTCAGGTTCGTCAAAGCCAGCAAACCTGACCTGACCCAAACCATGAACTTTTTTTGTGATTTCATAAACTTCCTAGTTCGTTCTTCCCCGCCCCCTTCTGACTGCTCCCCTGCTCCCTTCCCACTGCCCCTGTCAACTCTACCTAGTCTAGCCTCCTCCTCTCCTCTTCTTCCACTGCCATTGCCACTGCCATCTTGAGACACAACCGGCTCAGCTCCTGGAAGGGAATCTGGGCCGCTGTCTCTCAAGATGGTGGTTGCGGTGGAGGAGGAAGAGGGGAGAAAGCAGGACCACATAGGGAGGCAATGGGGGCAGTGGAAGGGGTGTGTGGGCAGTGGGAACGGAGCAGTGGGTAGTCTTATCCTAAAAACACATGGACTTTTTAAAAATGAACCAATCCGTGGTTCTTTTTTTTTTTAAAAGTTCAGATGGTTTGTGGTTCATTGGTAGCCACGAACCATGAACCACTGCAAACCACAATTTGGCCATCTCTACTGCTCTACTGTTCACACAGGAAAGTTAGAATGGGGGGGGGGGAGGGCAAGGCTGTTCCCTTTATTCATGGTTATTGAATGCCTGAATAGGGCTTATTGTTTCTCATGAACTTTCCACTTATTTGGACTGAGATTGCATTATTCTTTTTAAAGGAACTTTAATGTACTGCTCATTCCTATTTACCGTATTTTTCTGTGTGTAAGACGCCCCCATGTATAAGACACCCCCTTCAATTTTCTAACCCAAAATTCAGAAATCAATATTTTAAACTTTAGAAAAGAACACATTTTTGGTAATTAGGCAACATTTACATACCAGTACTATGATATTATGCATCACACTTAGCTGAGCAAATCACTTCATTCACCCTCATTTGCATAACTGATTACATTCAGTTTGAATTTTGCAGAGTAAGACATTTGCTTATAATTTTCTTTTTTATTTTCTGACATCTCAGTGATCTTTACCTGTCACTGCCTACACCAGTGATGGCGAACCTTTTTAAGCCTGAGTGCCCAAATTAGTGGGCACCCTCCGGGCCGCCGTGTCCTCTGGAGGGCAGCCAGGGGATGCCTTTTTTCCCCCTCCCCAAATATAGGCAGGGGCTTCGCCCGGGCTTCCTGTGCTGTGCTCTGCCTTGCTTGCTTGCTCTCCTGCAGCGCCAGAGTCGCAGTCAATGGGCAGCAACGATTTCACGCCGAGGGACAGCCAGGTGCAGCTCCTCCTTCGCCTCCTGTTGCTGCTGTCGCCACCTGATCACCGCCTCCAGTGCCACTCACGGGCTCCCTTCAGGCAAGGGACAAGGCGGTGGTGTGAGTTCGAGCTGAGCCCTGGCAGCGAGCAGCACTGCATCCTGCACCAAGCTGGCATGTCCAGCAGCATCGGCATGGCTCGCGTGCTCACAGAGAGGGCTCTATGTGCCAGCTGTGGCACATGTGCCATAGGTTCGCCATTGCTGGCCTACACGCTCTCCTCTGCATCAGCTTATGTCATTTACATAAGACTCGTGATTGGAGGAAGCCTGTTTGCAGAGACATGGGCAATTTCGCAACCGCACGGTTTTCTCCTCGGCTTTCTTCTGTGTATAAGATGACCCTCAATTTTTAGTCTAACGATTTTAGGAAAAAGTAGTGTCTTATACACGGAAAAATATGGTAGTTTGTGAACAATTAGGACTGAGATTGAAAACATGTGGCCATCAAAATGTCATTAGATTGTATCTCTCAACCAATTAAGTCAAGGGTGAAGGATAATGGTCCAGCAATATTTGGGAGAACCATTGTATTTTCAGTCCTTGAATTAGGACTCTAAACTCATTTGTACACATAAAGAATGGGAAATACCTTACCAGTATAATGTAGTAATAATGTTCAACAGTATTGTGGGGAAGAAGTGCTGGCCATAAATTTCTTTTGATAAAGCAATTATTGGCTAATTGCTCAAAATGAATGATTCGTTTTTCCATCTTTATTCATGGCAAATATTCAAAGATCTTGTGTGGGTGACTGCCCCTCCACTTGCCATACTCAAGGACAATTTAGTGTGCTATGATGTCCGAGGTCTGCTACTTATAAAAAGGAATTTAAAAAAGAACCTAGAATTTGACATAGAAACACATCATTGAGATGGAGTGGATGGGAGGGAATACTCTTATGCTTTTGTTATCTACCACTCTAAAGTGGGGGGAGCTGGTATTATTACAGGAGAAGGTAATGTAAAACCTTCCGTCCCCACTTGCTATGGCTCTTGTTCAGATCACACAAACATATGACATACATACGCACACAGAGAGACACATTCCTCTGCTGTTGCCTTTGGTGGTGAATTTTACATGCTGCATTTTGTTGGATTTTATTGTTACATGATTTTTATTTTTACTGTCTTCCTGTGTAAGTTACCCAGAGTACTTTCTTTTGCAAGTATTGTATAAATAGCATACACAGTCATACAAACAAACAAACAGCTCATCTCTTGATACTGTGTGTATCTGCATATGATGTATGTATTTGCATGAGCCAGCCCATTTAGCACCATCTAACCCCCAAGATGTGTACTTTATCTTTATTTTTACCTGCAAGCTTCTAAAATGAGTACCATGCACTTCAGAGACTAAACAGTGATTGCTGGCTACTTGCCCTTCTTTTATAGTATATTTTAATTTCCATGGTAGATTCTGAACCATGAAAAAAATTAATTATATTTGTCTGTATCATATGACTGCCCTCTGCTGGACTGTTATCATATTTTACATTTTTCTATTTCCTTACTCATGAAACGAAAAACATTTTAAAAAAGCAAAACAAAGCATTTATGTTCTGCAGTCTATCCAAGAAGTAGGCTATATGGGGTGTCCCCACTTTTCTTTGAGCAACCTAATAAAACAGACTAGAAGGTCATGATTTACCCAGTCCCAATAAGCACAATGTGCCTTGTGAGTTAATGGTAATCAGAGCACAAACTGTAATATGGACTCTTTTCCTCCAAGGACAGCATTGTGCACTCTAGACCTCATGTACTCCTTTCTGCTTTTCTTATTGATTCTGGGTGTGACTAATTTATATAAGCATACACAGTACTAACACAGTTTTGAATAATCCAGACACCCTAACACTTGCCTGCAAGGTGTCATTATGAAGTCTTCAGTGTATACTGCTGTTAGATGAGCTTAGTATTTGGGCCAACATATAACAGCAATGTGTCATTAAATCAGTTCTGATATCTGGTGACCTTTTCCAGGACTTTCTAGAATAGATATATCACACTCTTAACTGATTTACCGTTCCCTTCTTCTTCTTGGGTACGCTGGGACAGTACAACTTGCTCAAGGCAACACAGGCTGGCTCTTTTCCTGGGAGGCACAATAGGGAATCAAACTCATGAACTCTAGCTCTGCCAGAGCTATCCAGCCACTTGTAAACTAAATGTTAAGGTTATTTAAATGTTACTTTTAAATACTGTGGCATACATCCCATGCTATGTGTTGGGTGATGCTCAGCTTATCAAGAAGGTGCATGTGCTGGAAAATATTCTGATTCATAGGATTCCTTTAGGGTTTGCCTTCTGCTATCTCATTTATGTTGCTGCTTGTGGTGTTTGCCCTTGTGGCCCCTGCTTGTCTTTCCCTCACAAAGGCTCACGTCATGTTTTCTTCTCGCTGCCACCAGTGGATTACCTCAATCCACAATATAAATGACGTTTGTCAGAACACTTGTCTTGTGAACTGAAACAGAACTTATTTATTGAAGTGAAGCAGACTGAATAATAAGAGAAGTTCTTCAGATACACATTATACATAAGCAATTCATCAACAGTTCTCTCAGTACATACTTCTTTTCTCTTGCTATATCATTACCACCTTCTCTACCTATTTTCCTAACCAGCCCTATATCTCTCAGTATCTGTTCCCTCTCTCTCTGACTAACCAGCCCTGTCTGACTCCTCCTTCTCCCGCCAAACCTCATGTAGCTGCTGACTCCGCCTCTCCAGTCCTCTCATAGGTTCATGCAAATCAGCTCATGAATATGAATAGCATGAGTGATGTGGGCGATCGTCACATTCCTCCCCCCTAAGAAAAAGTTTGTTTCATGAGGGAAAACCTTACAGTTTACCCTTATGAACAACGGAACATACAGGGAACATTTCATACAAAACACCATCATAATAATATGCTTACCAGTTATGTCCTAAATCGTATACCATATTTCAACATATAACATATCATATTTACCATATACCTATACATACCTTATACTAGTTTTCTCTCTATTACTATGTTTACTAGATCAAACTTATTACTTTAAACATTTAAAACAATCAATGCAATTATAAACATTTGCATCACTCACATTAAGACAGATTACATTACCTCTACTCACCATTATTATTTCCCATCACTATACACCTCTCAGTTCATCAGCATTCAATGAGACATTTCATTTTAATTGCATTTCATAACTAGTGCACAAACAGAACATTTAATACTACATTACACTCTTTTATCCATCCATTAGTCATTTGGCCTTTGAGACCAGGCGTCAGCAACCATATTCTGAGTCCTTTTTATGCTGCGGATCTCAAAGTCAAAGTCTTGCAGGTTCAGTGTCCATCTTGCAAGCTTACTGTTAGTGTCTTTCATAGTTTGTAGCCACACCAGAGGGAAAGGGTCGGTGCAAAGGATGAACCTCCTTCCCCTAATGTAGGGTTTCAGTCTTTGCAGTGTCCAAACAGTCGATGGGCACGCCCTCTCGATGGCAGACCAATGTCTCTCACCAGGTTGGAATCTCCTGTTGATCAGAGTCATAGGGTGCAGATTCCCGCTGTCATCCGCTTGGCACAGCACCACTCCAAGTCCAACGCTTGATGCATCCACACAGATTGTGAACCCCCGGTTGTAGTCCAGCACAACAAAGGCAGATCTTGAAGTCCACGCTCTCTTCTGTTGAGTGGCAGTCATCGGGCACTCTGAAGTCCACTGGATGTCATCGGCTCGCCTCTTCTGCGTTAAGCCTGTTCTCTTACTGAATAGTGTCTTAATTTTCTCAGCCGTGGGAAGGTTAGGCGGTTTCTTCCACTTCTCCAGCACAGCTATGACTGCGTTCTTCCTTGAGATCTTATTGCTTATGCCTTCCTCCTCACCAACAAATTCACCCACAGGTACATTTGTTGCGAAGTTCTCCATATGTGGGGGATCATTATCATGGGTCACCTCCAAATTCACAGGCATGTTTCTTTTAAGTGTAATCTCACACACTTGGTTTATTTTAGATGCATTGAGATTTTCATCATCTTGTTCTATATCTTTAATATTTGGTTTCTTAGGTAGGGGTTTGCATTGCAGGGTTTTAAGGGCTTTTGCAGCTGCAGAGCGACTAGACTTCTCAGCCCTCTACTTCTGCTGCAACAAATCCACAGGTTCTGACCCTGCTAACTGCAATTCACTCCCCTCTATGGGTCTCAGCCTCACCACTTTGTCCTCAGGACAGAATGCTCTTTCCTGGGCCTCATACAAGCCTTTCTCCTTTCCATGAGTACCCCCCAAGCTTGGCTCTGTTACTTCTAAGGCCTCCTCCCTATATTTTACAGGGACAAATAGCTGTTTGTGGGGTCCTCCCCCTCTATGAGGTGCCTTTAAAACCTCTCTATATGTCAGGTTTTTATCAGTTATAAACCTCTCTGGGTGTTCAGGGGTCAGTGGAAGGGGATTCTCATTAGCTTTTGTAATACAATCATTTAAAGTACTATCTTCCTTCTGCTCATCAATACAGGAAGTATTATTAGGATTCTCCAATATGACCACCTCAGCCATTTCTGCTATCTCAGGGTTTTCCTCTAAACTGGGACATCATTCAGGATTTTCAGGGGTCAGTGGAATTTCCTTAACTTGCGCAAAGCATTCATTTAAGGTAGGGTCTTCCTTTTGTTCTTTAATGAAAGATAGATTCTTAGGGTTTCTCAGAATACCCAGATCAGCTGTCTCTCTCACTTCTCTTACTTCAGGAAGATTTCCATCATTTCCCTCAGTGGCTTCAATTTGCCTTCCCTGAGAGCGAGTTGTCATAAAAACACTCTGCACATGCTCAGCTAAATCCAGACCTATTAAACACGGGGCAGGAATTTGATCAGATATGGCCACCTTCCAAACTCCTGACCATCCCTTATATCTCATTAGTATTTTTGCCATGGGCAACACCACTATTTCAGAACCAATCCCTTTAATAGAAATATTTTCATGGTCTAACATATTTTCCTTAGGGACTATATCAGGGTGACATACTGTAACTTGTGAACAAGAATCTTTGAGCGCTAGATACTTATTATATAACATCTCCTGAGCTACGTAGAAGAAGATTCTGATTACTTTCTATGAGAAAGCACTGGACAACCCTGGCCACAGGAAGATCTTGGCTCTCTGACCCTTCTGTTACTTGTGTTGCTATGGCAACAGCCCCACAGCTAGCTTCAACTGCTGCATTAGTTGTTTTATTATGCTGTACACAAAACACCTTCTTAGGGGGACTAGAATCTCCACCCCTATGCTGATTACAATCCCTAGTCTTTTGAGTCTCACACTGAGCCCAAAAATGACCTTTCTCCCCACACGTATAACACCGTTTATTGGCCTTGGGTTCAAAACAAAGGTCCTTATTAACTTTTCCCTCAGGACTATTAGGTTTCAGATAACTGTGCTCTGGAGATGAGGGTCTGTCTCCAAAATGGCTTCCAGTAGCTTGGGTACTTCTGAGGTAATCTCTACCAAGTGGGTGTCCTCTCCTCCTGTCGTCCCACACTTTTCTACCAATTTTTACTTCAGAAAATCGAGGATCTCTAATTTCACTAATGGAATCAGCGTGTTCAGATGCCTGTAATACATTTTTAGGATTATTGTCCTTGAGCAAATAACGCAATTCCCCTGGCAACACTGAATAAAATTGTTCTAAACCCATTACATTTTTCATTTGGTCTAGGGAAGTGACATTTTCACGTTCCATCCATTTGTCCAAACATTGAATCAATTTAGCCCCTAACTGGGCATAAGATTCTTCAGGCTTTTTGGTAAGGGAACAAAATTTTCTTCTAAGGTGTTCTGCATTTATGCCAAATCTAGAATATACCATCTTTCTATATGCCTCAAAATCTAGCTTGCTCCAGAGGCATCTGAGAATAAAGCTCAGCTAGATCTCCACTTATTTGTGATCTCAAAACTATCATCATTTCATCATCCTTAATCTCAAAGTCCCAGCACGCTCTCTCAAATGAAATGAGGAAAGATTCAGGGCAATCTCCTTTCCTATATTGGGGAAATTTATTTAGGTCGATTTTTGAGAGATTTCCCTCACTAGAGTTGTTGTTATTATTACTATTATTGTTTTGAGCAGCAATTTCTAATTGTTTCATCTGTATTTGAAATTCCATTTCTCTTTGTCTTAATTCCATTTCTCTTTGTCTTCATTCCATTTGTCTGTCCTCAGCCTTTTCTCTGGCCCTTTCTTTCTCCATTTCAACCCTGGCTTTTTCCAATTCTAATTGGTTTTTCATAGCTAGCTCCTCTAATTGGGTTTTCATAGCTAGCTCCTTCAAATTAAATTCTCGTTCTAGTTTCCATTTTTCCAAATCTGGGGAGCTTAGAACACTTTCTCTCTCTGAGGCACCCTCATCAGTCTCCTCCCGTTCCACTGGAGATAGAGGGTCTCCATTTCCCTCCACTTCCTGAGGTAAACTTTGTGCCTCTTGAGGATCAATTCCCTCCATTACTGGATTTTTAGTTTTTTTGGGTGGCATAAGTATGTACTTTCTTGATAAGAGGGACTGATTTCTATTGCTGAGTTAGTCAGGCCTTTTTTTTTTAAACACTTTTACTGCTGTTTTCTTTTCCCCAGTATTTTTCTGGGGTACTATGTAGCTCTCAATCGGCAGCTAAAGATGGCTACACTTACTCTGGCCTCACACACAAGCCACGATGTTTCTTGGTCTGAGACAACCTTCTTGCCTCCAGACACAAAACAAATTCTATTTTCAAGCCTCTGCTTTTTATTTTCCTGTCACCTCAGATCCGCTCTGACCCTGGCTTCCACTTTTTATCCACCAGTGCTCCCTTATCTCTCCGAGCCTTGGATTTCAAGCTAGCCACTGGGTCTCTCAAATCCTGAGGTAAACAAAAAAGAATTTTCCCTTTAGAGTCGGTTCCCTATCTTTAGTTCCCCCAGATCTGGGTTCAGAAGCCCCGCCACTAAGCTTTTCCACAAAAACTCTAGCAGGTCACCCACTTCTTCACCACAGACCTCTGACTAAAATGTACCTACGACTCCAGAAAATTCACTTTTAAACTTTGGCTTTACTGGATTATTTTGTATTCTGCCGCTGGACACCAATTGTGGCATTCGCCCTTGTGGCCCCTGCTTGTCTTTCCCTCACAAAGGCTCACAATATAAATGACGTTTGTCAGAACACTTGTCTTGTGAACTGAAACAGAACTTATTTATTGAAGTGAAGCAGATTGAATAGTAAGAGAAGTTCTTCAGATACACATTATACATAAGCAATTCATCAACAGTTCTCTCAGTACATACTTCTTTTCTCTTGCTATATCATTACCACCTTCTCTACCTATTTTCCTAACCAGCCCTATATCTCTCAGTATCTGTTCCCTCTCTCTCTGACTAACCATCTGACTCCTCCTTCTCCCGCCAAACCTCATGTAGCTGCTGACTCCGCCTCTCCAGTCCTCTAATAGGTTCATGCAAATCAGCTCATGAATATGAATAGCATGAGTGACGTGGGCGATCGTCACACTGCTGACTATTAACAGAGAATGACAGAGATTGCACCTTAGTGGCACATGACAGGTACACTGAATACACATTCAGTATTCTCCTATGTATAGGAAAATCCATAGTGACAAACAGCTATTCTTCTGATGGTTCATTCATATAGAAGGCCCTTGAGAATCCAGAGGTCTCTAGAAGGTACTTTGGAAACAACATACCCAAATAATTTGTTGTTGTCGTTTAGTTGTTAAGTCGTGTCCGACTCTTCGTGACCCCATGGATCAGAGCACGCCAGGCCCTCCTGTCTTGCACTGCCTCCCGGAGTTTGGTCAAATTCATGTTGGTAGCTTCGATGACCCTGTCCAACCATCTCGTCCTCTGTCGTCCCCTTCTCCTCTTGCCTTCACACTTTCCCAACATCAGGGTCTTTTCCAGGGAGTCTTCTCTTCTCATGAGATGGCCAAAGTATTGGAGCCTCAGCTTCAGGATCTGTCCTTCCAGTGAGCACTCAGGGTTGATTTCCTTCAAAATGGATAGGTTTGTTCTCTTTGCAGTCCAGAGAACTCTCAAGAGTCTCCTCCAGCACCACAATTCAAAAGCATCAATTCTTTGGCGGTCAGCCTTCTTTATGGTCCAGCTCTCACTTCCATACATCGCTACTGGAAAAACCATAGTTTTGACTATGCGGACCTTTGTCGGCAAGGTGATGTCTCTACTTTTTAAGATGCTGTCTAGGTTTGTCATCGCTTTCCTCCCAAGAAGCAGGCGTCTTTTAATTTCGTGGCTGCTGTCACCATGTGCAGTGATCATGGAGCCCAAGAAAGTAAAATCTGTCACTGCCTCCATATCTTCCCCTTCTATTAGCCAGGAGGTGATGGGACCAGTAGCCATGATCTTAGTTTTTTTGATGTTGAGCTTCAGACCATTTTTGGCGCTCTCCTCTTTCACCCTCATTAAGAGGTTCTTTAATTCCTCCTCACTTTCTGCCATCAGAGTGGTATCATCTGCATATCTGAGGTTGTTGATATTTCTTCCGGCAATCTTAATTCCGTCTTGGGATTCATCCAGGCTTGCCTTTCGCATGATGTATTCTGCATATAAGTTAAATAAGCAGGGAGACAATATACAGCCTTGTCGTACTCCTTTCCCAATTTTGAACCAATCAGTTGTTCCATATCCAGTTCTAACTGTTGCTTCCTGTCCCACATATACATTTCTCAGGCGATAGATAAGGTGGTCAGGCACTCCCATTTCTTTAAGAACTTGCCATAGTTTGTTGTGGTCCACACAGTCAAAGGCTTTTGCATAGTCAATGAAGCAGAAGTAGATGTTTTTCTGGATCTCTCTGGCTTTCTCCATAATCCAGCGCATGTTAGCAATTTGGTCTCTAGTTCCTCTGCCCCTTCGAAATCCAGCTTGTACTTCTGGGAGTTCTCGGTCCACATACTGCTGAAGCCTACCTTGGAGGATTTTGAGCATAACCTTGCTAGCGTGTGAAATGAGTGCAATTGTATGGTAATAATTTAGATTAGGCATCCTTCAGTCTCGAGAGACTATGGTCACGTGCTCTGTATGGAGGACTTGGAACAGCGTCTAGTGTGGCTGAGAAGGCCAATTCAAGAGTGACAATCCCTTCCACACTGAAGACAAATAAAATCTGTCCCCTGTCCAGCTCCCTGATTTTGCTGCTTTCGGGACTGCCTCTTTGCCTCGGCCTGCTGGACAAGGGTCTCTTCAAATTGGGAGAGGCCGGTAATAATACTTGACAATATTTGATAGTATAAGTGCCACAGTATTTGAAAGTTCTTCAGTACGTTTATTTAAGAGCAGCCATCTGAAATCAATCTAAGGAAGCTCTGAAACCAAACTGTATGAAATCCCTATTCCACTTTAATAATCTATAGCAGCCATTTTCAACCTCTTTTTGGCCACAGCCATAAACACACTGTGAAAGGATGAATGTAGGATGAATCAGGATTGTGTAAGTCGCATAACGAACCTTGTAAGGTCGTGTGTGAACACTAATTTTTGGCAGAATCTATTGCAGGGGTGACTGTCCTTCTCAAAGATGCAGAAGTGGTCACTGATGGATAACACACCCAATTGCAGCATTATTTAGATCCATTTCAGTCTGGCTTCAGATCTGGTTACAGAACAGAGACATCTTTGGGTGCCTTAGTAGATTACCTATATAAAGAACCAGACAGGGCACTTTTGTCCCTATTGTTTCTGCTGGACCTCTCAGCGGCTTTTGATACCATCAACCATGGTAGCATCCTGGGGAGCCTTTCTGGGATGAGTCACAGTTTAGCTCCTCTTGAGTTCTTGGCATGGCCACAAAGGGAAGCACTTGAGCTCATCCTCAGTCTTGCTCACCAGCTGGGTTCTGGTTTCTCTCGACTCACTCCACTTCTGTGTCCTGGATCATGACTTCTTGGCTGAAGAAAATTGGATTCTCAACCAAAGACAGAGTCCTGGCAACAATCCAACATATACTTACCTTGCTGTATGGTCCATTGGACATTACCTGTATGGGACTGGGATACCTCAAAAAGGTTGCAATCCCTGGAGAGCCCAGGAGTAATTGAGCCAGGAGCAGGGACTGTGGGCCTTTTTATAATGGATCGCACTATGACCCAAGTGGATGTTGAGTTGTGAGGCTAGGAAGGGAAGGTGACATCATTGGCTTGCCTTCATTATGACAGAACAAAGGGGCTGGGAAACATCAGGAGTGAGCCATTTATATAGCTAAAAGGTGGGAAAGCCAAGCAGGTTGGGATGTGTTTAATTAAAAGTTAATTTAACTTGAATCAAATCCTTTCAAGCCATGCCCAGTTTTTATTCCCTCCTTTTTCAACTAGAGAGGGAGATTGAAAGAGACATAAAGGGAGAGTGATGCTTCTTTAAGTTGAATTCAGTTTTATATTTCCAAAGAGATTTTATAAATTAAAAAACTGCTTCCCAACCTTGGGTCCCCAGATGTTCTTGGACAACAGCTTCCAGAAATCCTGGCCAGCACAGCTAGTGGTGAAGGTTTCTTGGGAGTTGTAGTCCAGGAACATCTGTGGACCCAAGGTTGGGAACCATTGATTTAAAGTGCTCAAATGGAAATTCCCCTTTTGAGGGGACAGATGACTAGTATTCTATGATTCTGTGATTAGCGAAGAACAAATAAAAGATTGCTGGATAGCTCAGTAGTTGAGGTCTCTAGCTGCAGAGCAAGAGGTTGGGTGTTCGATTCCCCACTGTGCCTCCTTGACAGGGGCTGGACTTGATGATCCATAAGATCCCTTCCAGCTCTGCACCTCTAAGATGATGATGATTATATTTCTGGTGTGAATATAATCATTTTGCAAGCTCCCAAATCATTCAGGGTTAGACGTTTTGTCCTTCCGTATGTTTTAGAATTCTGTTCCCAGAAGCCCGAGCCAGCATGGCCAAGGATAATGGGAGTTGTCTTCCAAAACATACTTGTCCAATACACTCTCAAGCCACACTAATAAAGCCCTATATTGCTTGGGTCCAGATGGTTTGACTCATCACATCATTCCATATGACCTTCTTGGCTCATAGGATCTTCTGGTGAGGCCCTTCTTTTGGTTCCACCACCTTCCCAATCTCATGTTGCGACAGCACAAGAGATATTTTGAATAAATATAAAAAATAATTCTCTTCCCAACACAGCAATCCTGTGTAGTCCACTGCACTGATACATTGCACAGTTTAAAATTGTATTACAAGTTGACCGATTAGGATATACACACTGACACAAAGACCATGTGACTACCAGATGATTTTAAACTGATTTCAAATACTCTGATCCAGCTTTCAATTCATATAAATTATGTAACTGTGCCCAAAGACAGTGGCTTTATCCCTGGGTGGGGAAACACTGTGCCTCATTCCTCTTCTACCAGCACCACTGAACTTTTTCAAAAGGGTGACATGCACAAAGTGTCCATTAAATTAGCACAATCATATTTTATACGCTCTTGATTGTCAAATGATAATGAAATAATACTTAATTTTACAGATCAAATCTTTAATTTGAAAATATTCTGTACAGGCAATACTTTCATTAACAGGGCTTGAAAAATCCACTCGTCTGTGACAAGTGAAAAAACGCTGCTTGACGAGCCACAGCTCCCTCCGTCCCTCCATCCCTCCCTCCTTGCCTCCTTGCCCTCAGTCCGTCTCTCTCTCTCTCTCTCTGATCCTGCAGTCCTCCCCTCCCCCTTCCCATTGCAAAAGGAGAAACAGCCCTCTTCTCGCGAGAAGAGAGTTCGAGCGGCACATATATATATAGCTCTGCAGGAGAATGTAGAGTAGTCCCATGCTGGAGAATATGGAGATTCCCTGCTCCCAATTTCAGCCGAATGACCTGGCTCCTTAAGAGGCCGGGCGCTTTTGCTTTCAGTTTTATTTTTGCTGGAGACATTCAAAAGAAAGGCATTCAAAATACAAGTTTCATGACCCCACAGACACGCAGGTAATAAAGCAACCCAAGTCTGAGGGTATATTTATTTTGGGTTTGTACGCATTATTATGTAGAAAGTGCCTAGTTTAAATTTAAATTTAAGTTTAAACATAAATTGCAAGGCTATAGTCCGGTCATGCTGACTGGTGAAATTTTTGACTGCCTGGTGAGACATTCTAAAAATTTTCAAGCCCTGTTCATTAAATAAACCTTATGCATTCAGAACATTCAATTTTGTGAGTCTTGTTGTCAAAGGTTAATTCGACATATTACTGCTTAGGACAAATCTTTTCTAAATTGTTACTTCCACTGATTTATTAATAATGCAGTACTACTTCATCTATTCAGAAATAGGGTCTATTAAATTCAATAGTTGCCTTTCCCAGATAAGTGTATGTAGGAATCAGTGTTCCCTCTAAGCTGTGTGCACACGGACTTGCCCAGAGCTCCATCAGGGCAGTGCATGGACAGCAGGCAGATGATTTTACTTCCTATTTTGAATGAAACCCTGCCCACCCACACACACATAGAGCGAGGCTCCCACACAGTGGGACAGAAAATTAGAGGGAACGTTGGTGGGAATGCAACCTGCACATGTTAAACTTCCCCTTTGTTGTCCACAGGACACTCTGAGTGATTGTGAAGAGTAACCACATTGTCTCCATACAAAGAGTTGCTAAAGCCAGCAGTTGTTTGCTGTTGCTTGCTTCTTCTTTTGTAGAAAATATAGGTTGTAACACTTGTTCCAACGAGGACGAGGATAACCAGGATAACCACCACCACAATTGTGCCATGTGCTGATGCTGGAATGTTTCCATGGTCTATAAATAGAAAAAGTATATATATAAGACATTAACTGTCCCATACTATGTCAAAGGTGAGAGAACCTGGTATATCTGGAATATAAAATATTTTTATTGACTCCATAAAGGAAGCCACACAATTGAGTTTGGAAAAGCTGAGCAGGGCTGTTGGTTCTGTAGGTTGCTCATGCATAGGGTTGCCATGAGTCGGAGGCAACTTGATAGTATAGAACAACAGCAGGCCCTGGTGGGGGGAAAATGTGACACCAGTCATGGATCAGAGCAGTCTATACATGTGTGTGAGCACACACACACACACACACACACACACACCAGCAACCCTAGTTTTTGTGCTGGGAAGAAAGGTGCTGTTGAGGATCTGTGGAAGAGAAATTGGATAAGAAACCTGACTGGAAAAGAAAATGGCATACAGGCCCCAGGAGATGATAGGGTGATCAAGAACTCATAAAAGGCTGTACATAAGGCATCAAAAGTTATATGATGAGTGATAGCAGGAGGTGAGGTGTATGAGTGTGAGAATAAATGACATGGTTTATGTTAAGATATGGACTATCCCTCCTGCTTACTGTTTGCTGCAAATTGCTGCCTTCTCAGATACCAAGAAACTCCATCTCCCAGTGGCCTGTAATTATTTTATTACTTAGTTAGCCAGATTCTGGGCCCATTTACACACACATTTCCCTCATGTCCATTTCTATGATTAGTCGGCCTAAAGCAATTCTGGATTCCTTCCTTCCTCATCACCTCCTAGAGCAGTGCTTCCCAACCTTGGGTCTCCAGATGTTCTTGGACTGCAACTCCCAGAAATCCTGGCCAGCACAGCTGGTGGTGAAGGCTCCTGGGAGATTTAGTCCCAGAACATCTGGGGACCTATGATTGGGAACCATTGCTCTAGAGAGATTTTGAGCTGGTTCCCAGATTAGTTTTTCTGTTTGGGGAACCGTAGTTTTTCAGAAGTGCCAACAAGTCAAAAAAGTTGGGGGACCCTTGCTTTGGAATTTCAGTGGCAAGTGGTCTGAGCATCGTTAACAAAAATATTTAATCAGTTACTTATGTCTTATCCAGTCATGCTTGTTTCTGAGGATGAACTAGATTTTGAGGAGCATGTATACCAATTCTAATTAAACCATTCCCCCTTTAGCAATAAGATTTCCAAAGAAATGCATGCCTCAGTAATGTAGCTGAAACCGGAGGCTGGGCCCTGACATGGGACAGAAGTGGGGCAGGCAAATGGTGGAATTTGCAAATAAAGTCTATATTTATCTTTTAATGGCTTTTTTTTTTTAAAAAGGAAGTGAAATGTAAGATAAGGAGGCGAGGAAATTCTTGTCCTGTGAGAGACAGAGATCTTTCACCACTTGGGGAAGCATCTCTATAAGCACTCTAGATGTATCATCTAGTTTGACCCTGTGTAGACAGGCATAAACCTGAATGTTGGAATGACCTGTGAACTGATTTTGAGTAGATATGCAATGGGGGTGGGTGAGAATGCTCACTGGAACTGCAAAGGGGATCATTTTTACGTTTGCTTGTTATACAAAGACCAATTGTTGCAATGGACTTGGAATTTGGTGTGTCTGCTGTGTAGCCAATTGCCCTCCTGCTTGTGGCTGCCTATGCCACTGAAATGCTCCTGTGTTCCTTTATGGATAAACTCCCAATCTTTTGCTTTGAACTTATTGTTTTGAACTTTGATGTACAAATGCTTATAATCTGAACGGAGTTTTTAAATATTTTAAAGAAATGGTCTTACTTTTATCTTGTCTAGGCTCTTCAGTCGGCTTGTCGATAACTATAAAATTAAAACAAAAATATATATGTGAGTTATTATATATGTGGTATAAATATTATGCAGAGGTATAAATTAATTTTAACACAAACATCCTGTTTTAGGGTATTTAAAGTATCCTATTATTTCTGTTTTAGCAATAGTAACAGACCAGCAAGCATGCAGAACAGTTTTTTAAAAAACAGTTTGTTGGAAAATGATCCAGAGTGTGTTGGAAAGAGGTAGATGCAGGTCAATAGTCCCCTTCTACCACAGAAAGTTGGGTATTCACTGGTGAAAAAGGACGTGGTCAGTGGCCACTAATTAGAATAACAAAAAAGGTTGTCAATAGTTATACTAATTCCAAGGCAAGCTAATTTGACATTGTGAAACCAAGTAGGTAATTAAAGTTCAAGGCAATCACCTTAAAAGTGAATATCTTGTATCACCATTAGATTTTTATAGATGTGAATGAATAGCTCTTTTCTTTGGCTTTTATTCTGGAACATTGGAGACAGTCTACGGTTACTACCATTAGAGAATAAAAGGTGTGAAGACCTTGTGGGAGTGATCAGATGGCTGCAAAGGTGTGTGCCTGATCTCACTAGAGTTTTCTGGCTACTCATTAGGGGGCCTTCTATGAAAGAGAAATATCTTATTTTCAGAATTCAGTACAAATATACTGTCTAATCAAATACTATTTTCTACCAGAGCCCTTACTTAATCCAGAATATAAAAATTACAATTTAAGCCTTACTTTTATTGGTTTTACAAATAAATCCCCAACGTGGATAATTGCAGTATCCACTGGACCATTCTCCTTTATAACCATTCATGGAAATACAGTGGTCTTGAAATCCAAGACCACTGTCCTGGTAATAAGATCTTTCAACAGGAATTTCAGGTTGTCCATCTTTCCAGTTGATATAATCTACTTCCGAGTTGTCTTCCCATTTCCATTCTCCTAATTATAAAAATAAACACAAAGCAACCTGAGTAAAACAGAAAAGAGAAGCACACTAGTTGTAATATGATATGGAAATTACAATAAGTGCAATTTTTGATTTCTTCTCAAGTTTTTTCACTAAGAAAAAAATGAGAGAGATTGACAAGGAGGGAGGGAGAGAGAGAGAGAGAATTTTAGCATCATCTCTTTCCTTGGACCACACTACACACTATTTTGACGAGTTATTTGACTCGCAGCAGCAGTTTTGCCATTAACCTATTGGGTGCAGTGATCAGGAAGACAGAAGAAAAAGTAGCATAGCTCTGGAGCAAAAACATTAACTACTGTATTTACTGAAAATATTTTGGGGAAAGCATTTCCCTTACATTCTTGATAGAATGAATTAAAATTTTAAAACAAAATGACACTATTTCCTAAATTAGCTAGTTATTTTTGTATTTTAAAACTGTGTTTCAGTGAATATTAGGGGGGGCATTTTGTGCTTATTACACATGAATCTTGATAATGTATCCAGAGATGTAGCTATGTCCATTTGTCTCACTATGTATCACAAAAATAAAAACAAAGGTATTGTTGTCCCGTTAAGACCAACAATTTTATTTACTTTCAAAGAACTGATGATATTGAAAAACCTGGTAATAGATAATTAACTGAAAATTCTATACATGTCAGCATAATGACTGTCTCTGAAGTGGAACAAATTTTGCTTTTAGAAGGTGTTGGTTCTTTCTGAATCAGCTGCTCAATCTGAGGCCATAGTTTTTCCAAGGAATGTAAGTTGTCTGTATACAAGATGGCAAAGCAAATATTTTATTTTTGTTTAAGTCCTCAGATGAGCATTGAAACTTATAGTTATAACTTCAGCTTTTCTCCTCTTAAATCTGTCTTTGTAATTCCATTTTTCTGCAACAGTTACTTTGAGACCAGTGACAAAGGTGAAACAGTACTTTTGCATCAAAATAGGTCGAAGTATTCTCAGTATGGCTTTTGCATTGCCATTTCCCATTTGAGATTTGTATCTGTTTATTTTGTTGCACAGGGATTGCCCAGTCTGGCCTATTTAGGATGCAGAGGATCACTGTTGGCAGAGGAAGGCACAGTTCATACTGGAAGATGAACAAGTAAATGAGCTCTTGATATTGTTGGTGACATTATTGTGACCTGCAGTAGTGCTGCCAGAATAGATGTGGGGACTGAGAGCCTGTCCAGACTGGCAGTTTCAGGGCTGGGATGGATTCGGCTCCAAAGATTCTGGTGAGGTCAGGGATGGGGGAGGAACAATGTGACATTTGGCGTGCTTCTCTCACCCCCATAGCAAACAACCCCTTGTAGCCCAATCAGCTGTTAAAGTAGAAACAAGGAGGGGAAAGTAGCAAATAAGGAGGGGAAGAGAGAAGAGAAGGTGGAAAGAGGGGGAATGGGGAAGATAAGAGGTCTAGGACAGAAAGAAACAAGAGGGGCAGAACAAAGAGGATGCTGTTTGGATGGGGAAGGAAATGGAATTTGACAGGAGTAAAGAGGATGGAAGAGGTGCCAGGAGAAGACAAAGCGTATAGAAATAGCAGGTGAAAGTGCTGAGAGAGAGAGAAGGAGGATGGATAAACGGGAGAGGAAATAAAAAAATAGAAGGAAATAGGAAAGAAATGAGGAAAGAGAAAGTGGAGGAAGTGAAAGAGAGACGGGAGCAGGAAGGCCTCTGCAGATGGAGAGCCCCTCAGAGATTCTGGCAGCAGCTGAGATGCCTGGAGCGAGCAGGGGAGTGGTTCCCCTGATCGTCTGTGTGCCAAAAAGAATGCATCCCCTACCCCTGCGCCAGAAAGGTGCAGCACAGCTCTGAAAGCAGAAGGATGGCTCAGTCTGGCAAACGCAGTCTTCTTCTTTTTCTTCTTCTTCTTCTTCTTCTTCGCTAAACCATGCCTCAGGGAACTATATACTTCTATGCCAGTGCAGACAGGTCCACAAGTGGTATCTAGGTTTCTAGCAGAAGCTTATTCCTGCCACAATATCCATGCACATGACCTGTTGTGTGTTAATAGGTTTTTATTTTTTAAGGTTGAGGGACTGTTTGTAAGGAAGCACAGATTTGTCTATGCAACTTTAATGGGAATAATCCAACCTTGTAGGCATACATGCAATTTAAAATGTGATGTGCATGCAGCTGAATGAAACTTTGGGTGCAATCAGATGGCTGCAAAGGCATACATCTGATCACACCATAAAGGATCACTGTAATGTCAGCAGTTTCCCTTAAAATAACACGTCTGTCTGCCAGTGAATTGCTCTTGCCCAGCCCTCAAAAGTAGAAGCCCTGGGATGGATTGGGATCAAGGCTAGTGCACATTTCCCCATGCATCATGTGATCACCAGGGAAAGGATCACACTGGACCACTCCACAACAAGTCCACACCCTTTGTTGATTGCTGTGAAGTACATGCTAAGAGAAACTGATCAAGCAGTCTTTTTTTCCTGGGTCAATTAATTACCTTGATAGATACTTTCAGAAATTTTACATGGTTCTCTTTCCCCATTCAGATCTAAAACTATCTCTTTCCTTGTTAAATAAAAGGAAGGGGGGACCCTCCTTTTCCAGGTGACAGTATGATAAGGTTGGTGCATACATCACCATGAGCACATGAGTGTCAATACTAAGAGGTGCGGGGGACTTCTGGAAAATGGATGGACTTTCTTCTGAATGGGAAGGCTCAGGAAAGGCTTGTGAAAAATTCCATGGTGAAGAAAATTCACCAATCTTTTCTGTTGAGTTCTTTCACTTTGGAAAAAGAGGGAACATGCATTATATTTTATCATACGTGAGTACAGATAAATATTGAAATGTATATAATTACCATCCACATTTTTGAACAATCCTATCCAGAAGTCAATGGCATTAAGTTGCTGAGTGTGTTCCAGCAGAAATTTCAGTTCAGCTACATCTTCTATTGAAGTCAACGTGCCACCTAAAAACACCAGGGGAGTAAAAGAAGCTAATTAAATTTACTACCTTCTTTAAAAAAAATGCAATGGCCTAATAGCCCAATCCAGCCCCAGCAAAAAATATACCATTCAGTCTTTCAAATATGCACGTTACTCCTTCATTGCATTTTGCTTTAGTGGAAAAGAACCCTTGCTGTTATGTCCTACTGGCCTAAATCACATTGTGAGTCCACACCAAAGTTGATCCATTGAATCAGTGGTTGAATGGTTGAATGGTGACTCAATGCTTACATTAATCTCACTGATTCAGTGGGTTGTAACTAGCAATTGAATTGTGACCTTTGTATAATGAAAAAATACCTTTTGAATCTAATCACATTCTACAGAAATAGCATTTGCAACTTAGACATTTTGCAAATGACTTGACTGCTAATTCATGAAAGATAGTTCATACCAGAGCTCAGAAATAGTAGTGAAAATGTCTAATGCCTGTGTCCAGGCTATAGAAAGGGCCATCTTCACCCATAGGAGGCTGCCTGGGCTTTGACATCTTTGAGAGAGGCCCTTCTCAGAGTCCTCTACCCTCAGAGGCGTGTCTGTTCAGATCACAGGGACAGACCTTTTTAGAGGCTTGTCTAAAGGTGTGGAACTTGTTTCCAAGGAAGGTGAGATCACTGTTCCTTTGCCAGCAGACAAAAGACTATTTTGATCAAGCAGACTTTTGGCCATTGACCAGCTACTTAGCAAAGGATTTTCAGTGGATGGGTACAACATTCTTGTTCTTGAATTGTGTTGTTAAGATAATTTGTGTAATTGAATGTTAAAGCCATTTGTGTTTTTATTTATATCTGTTTTTCCATATTGAATTGTCTTGAGTTCCAAGTTGGGAGAAAGGTAAGATATTAATAAAATAAATATACAGTACATTACTTTTAGTTTTTCCTTTAACATATTTAACATATGAACATTTATGTCAGCCAGATTTTGGAGAGGCAACGTGTTAGCAGTGCATTACTAATTCATAGTCTCTCCTGAATCCTAACAGAGCACAGCTGAGGAATAAAGCTGAGGCAGATGCAGGGAGCATGCGACCAGAGCAAGTGAACAGGGAAAGCTAACAGGAGTTTGACAGGGGAGGCCAAGGGAGAGGCCCCTAACAAAATTTTGGGTTTTTTGGAAATAGTTGTGTATTAGTAGACTTTCCCAGCTACATTCAAGGTTAAAAAAAAAAAAAAGAGAGAGAGAAAGGGTATTCATAGAAAAACAGATCAAAGCAAAAAGCTATCAGGGATTATGGAGGGAAGGGATACTTCAGTTGTGGTGACCTGCAAAGTCTTTCCAATGTTTGCCTTTGTGCCTGAGTATAGCATGGTGTACACATGCAGCAAGTACAAACTGGTGGCACTGCTAGAAGAAAAAGCAAGAGAACTGGAGCAGCAAGTAGCCACATTTAAGGCTATAAGGCAAGATGAAGTTTACATTGACAGAACTCTTGAGCAGCAGCACCAGTCAATGGAGGCACTGGAGGTGGAGGAGCAACAAGGGAGGGCAGAAGAGGAGAATGCTGATGGGATAGCAAACATAGCGGAGGAAGCACCATGGAAAAGAGTCACAGTTAGAAGTAAAAGAAGGAGAACACTAAATTTGCAGATGACACAAAATTGGGTGGAATAGCTAATACCCTGGAAGACAGAAAAAAAATATTCAAAATGGTGTGGATAGGCTTGAGCACTGGGCTGAAAACAACAGAATAAAATTTAAGTGGGATAAGTGCAAAGTATTGCACCTAGGAAAAATAAACCAAACACACAGTTACAAGATGGAAAATAGCTGGCTCAGCAACACTACGAGCGAGAAGAACTCTAGAATCATCATAGATCATAAGCTGAATATGAGCCAACAGTGTCATGTGGCTACAAAAAAGGCAAATGCTATTTTAGGCTGCATTAACTGAAGTATAGCCTCCAAATCCCGTGAGGTGCTAGCTCCCCTCTATTTGGCACTAGTTAGGCCTCATCTTGAGTACTGTGTCCAATTCTCGACACCACACTTCAAGAAGGATGCTGACAAATTGGAACAAGTTCAGAGGCGAGCAACAAGAATGATCAGGGGGCTGGTAAGCAAGCCTTATGACAAAAGACTGAAATAACTAGACATGCTTAGCCTTGCAAAAAAAAAAAAGATGACTGAAAAGATATGATAGCACTTTTCAAATACTGGAAGGGCTGTCATACGGAGGAGGGGTAGGATTGCTTCTCAATCATCCATGAGTTCTGGACATGCAACAATGGGCTCAAGTTACAGGAAGCCAGATTTCGGTTGAATATCAGGAAAAACTTCCTAACTGTTAGAGTAGTACGGCAATGGAATCAATTGCCTCGATAGGTGGTAAGTGCTCCAACACTGGGGGCATTCAAGAGAAATTTAGACAACCACCTTTGATATCCTTTGATACCTTTGGTATAGCCTTATAGGTCCTTTCCAACTTCGTGATTCTATGACTCATTATTTTTTAAATTTCTTTTATTTTAATAATCTTTTAATTAGATTTTAATAATCCTATACAAAACTAGCCCCACATTCTCCAAATTACTGTTTAAAAATAACATTTTAAGATTAATCTCTAAATATTAGCCATACTGATAATAATGTGTTAGTGTTAATGTTAAATCGCAAACACAGTATGTGCTTATGTCCTTATCCTAAAAAAACAACTACGAAATAACAAAAAAATATAATAAACTTGTAAAGCATTACTTCCAAACGCTAATTCACAAGTAATAGAAAGACAATAAATTATGTAAGAAAAAAATGTCCACATAATGTATTTTCTCCTAATATATAGGATATAGATTTCATTTAGAGAATTGTAGCAATGAAAGAAGATGTGGTAGTAATAAAATTAATATGAAATGGAGGAGATGGCAGGATGAAAAGAAAATTGATTGGAGACAATTAAGTTCCTTTCTATACTGTCTTCATAATAAACCTAAGCACTACATCACACTGCTTTACATACTGACTAGGAACCCGGTAACATGGAAAATTATTGGGATTGGGGTCTCATTCAAAATAGCACCCACCTAACTGAGCACATTTCATAGATGCTGCAGGCCAACTCACTTTGACCGTATAGATTGTATAGCAATAAGCTCGAAATGGAATCCAAGATCTTAGTGTTTCTTTTGAGGTGGGACATCTTCCTGGGACCTCTGGAGTTTCTGTTGGGATTTCACCTATAATGAAACAGATATTTTTGTATTTTAAAAAGCAACAGCTTCCTCTTTAAGAACCTTGTGTAACACCACAATTTTGTAGTGAATATAGTTTCCATATTCAGAATAACCCAAAGTCATAATTCAGTCTATTTTGAATAATTCAGAATAAACTGCTTTATCCCACCCCAGACTCCTTTTGATCAAGTCTGTACCAGTTTAAGGATATAAAAGTAGAGTTCTTTTAGCATAAAGGAAGCCATACACATAATAATTTTGTTAAATACTCTGCAGGAGTATCAGCCTCATACAACTCAATGAGACTTACTTCTGATTAGATGTATGTACAGTGCTCTAAGATTGGATTCAAAACCTTCATCAGCACATGGCACTCTCATGTTGTTCATCTCTCTAGCACGGTTCACCACTGACATCTGCCGTGCTCTTTCTCTCATATATGACCAGCAAGCAATGCTAGACTGGGAGCACTGTGGAGACGTGTAAACTCCCACCCAGGGCTTGCTCATGCTGAAAGTGCTGCTGCTCTTCCCAACTGAAATGTCCTCTGAGTCCAGAGGCATGAACACAAGCACTCAGTCAAAGGTCCCTTGAAATCTGCAGCCAAGAATGTTCCTAGAAATTTGTTCAAGCAAATCTTATTGCTCCTTAAGGAGGCAACCTATAGTTTAGGCTGGTCCACAAATGGACCTAGTTTTGCTCCCAGTTTTGCTCACTTGTTTCTTGGTACTTCCGAAAAGAAAAGAGTGGCCCACTCCAGAATCACTGGAGAATAATAGAGAAACCTGTTGCCTATACAGTGAGAGATAATCCCCACTGTGTTCCACCAAATTTGTACCTCAGTAAATAATTTTTAAAACATTTTTGTTTATCCATAAAATGTAGCAACCCCATTTCATACATAAGAGCTTTCAGGGCAGTTTATGTAACATTACCACCACCCCAAAAAATAACCACACTAGCAATCCAATTACAAAATAAGAGGCATCTAAATTATTCAGAAAACAAGTCAACTAATTTTTTAAAAGGAATTGAAATGCACAAAGTTATATTTTGATAATGTATCAGAAAAACTCCACCAAACCATAAGGTTAGTAGTAATCAGTTAAATTTCCGAGAAGGGACCTATTCCAAAACCAGAGTGCCACCACAGTGATGCTCATCCTTTTTGTAAGTTCAGTGTATCATTTCTCCCCATTCATGGCACCCGGAGAAGTAACAATTTAAATGTGTGGGCAGGATGATATGGAATTTCACTCTTTGGAGATTTGCCTCACATTCTTCCACTAAAACTAGCTGGACCTACAACTGCTTACCTGAGGCTAGATTTCATATTTTAATAAAGCCAGAGTTGTGTTAATGTTTGCCCTTTTTTAAATAACATGACACCAATACAGTTTTATTAATTCATTCATTATGAAAGAGGAATACATTCAAAGACCATTGTTTCTGTTACTACTATGAGTGGCAAAATTCAAGTAGAATCCATAAGGGAATTAAAAAAAAACCAATGGCATACGAACGTTGAAAATTATACTCCTTTCCGTACCGTGATACTGCTCACAAATAGAGAAGTATGTTTCACTGCAGTTTCCTGTTTTCCAGTGACCATCACGGTCTAAGTAGACACAGGCGATTTTCTCCCTTGGCTCTTCAGCAGCCCAATTAGTATACACCAGCCTCCAGTTACTTATCCACTTGTATACTTCACCAGTCTAAAAGAGAAGCATTGATTTCAGAAAATGAGGAAATAAAAGAACGTACCGGTTCCCCTTGTCTACGTTTGCTTCTTTTTCATCTAATCCCTCTGCTTTGTTCCTTTTTATCTGAAGAGAATTGTTAAAAATCACCGAGGTAGGGTGCTAAATTTTGCTAGATGCTCAATTCTCCACTGTGTATCACTGTGGACCATCAAGTCCACCACTCCTTGACATAGGCTGGACTATGATCTATAGGGTCCCTTCCAGCTCCACAGTTCCAATATTATTATTATTATTATTATTATTATTATTATTATTATTATTATTATTATTATTATTATTATTATTATTATTAAAAGGTGGTGGTGGCGGCGGCAGCGGTGGCGGCGGCTGCTACTACTACTACTACTACTACTAATAATAATAATAATAATGTCTTTACGTATGAGTTTTATATTTTCCACTGTAAACAAATTAAGCAGAGCTAATAATGGGTCAAAACAAATACGTATGTATGAATGACCAAAAGCTGGTCACTAAAGTACATGTTTACTTCATATACTGTACCAGCAATGCATAATTTTAACTATAGTTTCACGAATACTAGAAGAAATAGATTTAAAAGGTTTATGAGTCTACATGCTATCCTGCCATGAATATTTCAAACCCAAATGTGTGCACTTTGCCACCTTTAACATCATCTTATAAATAACTGAAACTGCACCTTTCGTGCTGGAAGCACTGTCAGGTTTTTACCCAGGTTCCCAACAGAACTAGTATCGCTAACAAAGAGGCTAGTATGTAACCAAGCATTAGCACAGATCTTCTCCAAAGCTGTTTTCAGGTTACTACTACTCTTGAAGAAGTCAGATTAATTCTCAGCCTTGTGCTGAGAATTACTAACCATAGTTTCCTGAATACGGCTTCTTGGCATACATGATTGTTCTTGTACACCTTACTTCCTTACCCTGTTACTGTTTAGGCCAATCCACACAGGTTCCCCATACTTTAAGACCTGCAGCCATAGGAATGACTGGATGTAGGGGTTTAAAATGCTGGCAAGCTCTGAGTGCTCAGATTTACACTTTTTTCTTGCTTCTTCCCATGTCATTCTGGGACCAAGGACAGAATAGCTGCTATTTCCATAACGGGTATATTGAGAAGCTGGAATTGTTGTTTCAGAGTGAAATAAAGCAGGATCTGTGGTGGAGGAATATGGAAAAAAGGCAGTGAACAGATCAGATGTTAAAAATATAAATTGATTCCACTTGATACTGAAATTATGGATATTATATCCTTTGTAATTCAATATCTTTAAATGTTAAAAATCTGAAATAAAATATTTTAAAACCTTGAATGGATATTGAAAATGATGTTAAAAAATAAAATTTCAGTCGAGGTCTAAGTTAAAATCAGAGCTGGCTCATACCACAGAATGTGTGTTCTTTACAATCTCCAAAGAAGCAAATAAAATCCCTAACAGAGATATCTTCCCCAGTCTTTGTGATGAAGCCAAGAGAATATTGCTCCATTCCGCCTTCTAACCACTATAGTTCCTGCTTAATAAAAAGCCTGTTCTAGCATTCAAACTGGGTTCACAGGTAGGGGAGACATACATGTAGGAGCTCTGCTCTTGCTTTCAAATTAATACCTACAGGCATGGATGAAGCGACCCCTATGAACAACTGAATGGGTCTAGAGGTTATTATGACTTTAAAATATAACTACATAATCGTAAACCAACGCCTTCCTTCTGAATTATTTTGGAAATGATCTGTGAAAAAATTAAGTTACTTATCAGTGGCAAACAATTGTGGCTGTCTGTTACCATGTATGTTAAAATCACAGTCGCAACTGGTGCCATATTTTCTTCTATTTGTTTATACAGATAAATATCTAGTCACTAATGGTTTTAAAGCTGGCATACTCCTTTTCTTTTTGACCAAAATACTGTGTTTCCCTGAAAATAAGACAGGGTCTTATATTAATTTTTGCTCCAAAAAAACGCATTAGGGCTTATTTTCAGGGGATGTTTAATTTTTTTAATGTACAAAAATCTACATTTATTCAAATATAATCATGTCATCTTCTTCTGGTTGCTGCACAATGGTGGAGGGCAGGGTTTCACTTAACTGGGACTTATTTTGGGGGTAGGGCTTATATTATGAGCATCCTGGAAAATCATACTAGGGCTTATTTTCAGGTTAGGTCTTATTTTCAGGGAAACAGGGTAATATAGCATGGAAAATTGGTTCTGGGCTTCATAAGAATGAAATTGTTCTGTGCTTCTAGAAACTTACCTGTATTCCTTTGACAGATGTAGCTCTTTTGAACTTCACATGGTCCATCTCTCCAATTTCCTGCCTGTAGTTCAGGTTGCTTCATCATGGAAACACAGTCACCACCACCATAACTAAACTAGAGAATGAAGAAGACTAATGTGTATAATGTGTTGCACTCTATAACCTGTTCTTAGAATCCTCATCCTATATTTTTTAAACAGAGCAAATACGAATCTTTGCTTTTTATAGCCATCCCAGATACATTGTAGATGAATACCTGTCATATTTTACCACTATCTTATTGGAATCAATCTTCGCTTTTGGGAGAAATACACTTTTCCCAAGGAGCCACCATTTTCCAGGTAATGACTCTTTCAGCTCTGCCCCCAATTATTTTACACCACAAATAATCTTTTTTGAAAGGAAGTGACCACCAATTCCATGATAAATAATCACAGAAGCTTTACATCTAGACTAATCAAATGTGAATTACTGTTTCCCGCAACCAGGATCTCGTTTTCTGCTTTTCCTTTTCCATGCCTAAAAATCAGGCATGATTAATTTGTTCTCTATATGAAAGGGTTTTTAGATTTTTCTGATATGGATGTTCCCAGAATACAGTCTTGGAAAAGAAGTTGCAGTTTGGCCACAACTGCAGAGGTTTAAAAAAACACACGAGAGGGTCAACAGTGGATAGCAAAGTGAAACACCCTAAATCACCCCCTGTACCAGAAGTTGGAATGAGTGACCCTCCAGATGTTGTTGCTCTGCATTTCCACCCTGATCTTTTCTGACTGTGGAATCTAAGCAGAGTTGTACCTGGTTAGTACTTAGATGGAAGACCACCATAAAATTTTAGTGATCTCGTACGGCTGAAACCTCTGCCTGTGAGTCCTTGACAATATTGGACTAGGAAGGATTGATGATTCTCAGCAATTAAGATTAGCAGAGGAGACCCTCCTCTCGGTCCCATTGCCAGCACAAGCACAGCTGATGGGGACACGGGAGAGGGCATTTCTCTGTGGCAGCTCCCAGGCTATGGAACGCTCTCCCTCGGGAGAGCAGGATGGCCCCTTCCCTTTTATCCTTTCAAAAAAAGCTAAAGACCCATCTCTTCAGGCAGGCTTTTAACAATTACAACTGAATCCCTGAACCCCATTTCAGCAAATAATTTTAATCTTTTCCATGTTTTGATGTTTTAATCTTGTAATTTAATTTTTAATTCATATATTGTTTAATTTATCTTTTAATATTTAACTTATTGTGTTTTAAAATTGTGTGAATTTTAATGTTGTGAGCCACTTTGGGTCCCTTGTTGGGAGAAATGTGGCATATAAATAAAACTAATAATAATAATAATAATGATGATGTGACTCAAAGTAAAGTAGCATCCTATGTCTGCCCATTCCTCATTCCCGTCATTACTTAATTGCTTATGTGGCTAGAGCTGATGGAAGTTACAGTCCCACAACATATGGAGGGTTGACTCCCTCCTCTCTGGCAAAAATGGAAATAAGAAAAGTGTCATGAACAAAATTAAATCGTACATTTGCAATCCTACGCCCCTTAATATCTTTTATATTTTTAAAGACAGCTTTTTAAGATGATATAAGCATCTTGTCTGCAACAATGCTACCTCACTACAAATATTCTTCTCTACAGAGGCTTCCTGTGGAAGCAAACCATCAAGTGCATATGCTGCAGCCAAGAAAAAGGATTAAAGCCTTTGCCAAGAGGACTTACATAATGAACTGGATAGCCGTTGCCCCAATTTGTGTAGTAGACACCACTTCCGTCTGTCCAAACGAATGTCCTCTCTGAAGCGATATCATTCAGCCCAATCCAGGTGTCTGCTGAAACACTTTTTAAGTGCATCGTGAGGAAAGCTGAGAGAAAACAAAGAAACACTCTGCCATAAACTTTCTGAAAATCATATATCTTTCAACTGAACAACTTAGAACAAGAACTGAACTGATTATATTCTGCTCATCTTTTAGAAAAATTGTTTTCCTACATTAAGACACAAACAGGGAGCCTGTAGCCTTCTAGTTGCTCCTGGAATGGAATTCCTATCAGTGCTCACCATTGGCCATGCTGGCTAAGGCTGGCAGGATATGTGCTCTGACCATATCTAAAGGGCCATGGATTCCCCCAGTCCGGCTTTAATTCAATAAGAAGTTGAGAGGGCATACAAAACGCAAGCATATGCATTCTGTCCTTGGGAATAGCACAAATTTACCATATCGAAGCTACCAACATGAATTTGACCCAACTCCGGGAGGCAGTGGAAGACAGGAGGGCCTGGCGTGCTCTGGTCCATGGGGTCACAAAGAGTCGGACACGACTTAACGACTAAACAACAACCACCACAATCGAGATAGATGTCCCTTGCTTGAGCTAGGCCGTACAGTGGTGCCTCGACTTATGAACGTCCCGACATACGACCATTTCAAGTTGTGACCAGCTCCGGAAGCAAAATTTTGCTTCAACTTGCAGCTGGAGCTTCGAGTTGCGACCGGAAAAAGGCAGGGGAAAAAGGTGGGGAATTCAAATTTGCTAACTGTTGGTAGGCGAAGGGGCTGCTTCTTTGTAGCTCTTTCGCCCCAACGGTTAGAGTGAGTGCGTCGGAGGAGGCTTGGGACTGCCTGGAGCTGCTTTCTGCTCCTGAGTAAGTACATTTACTTTGTTTTGCAGGGTGGGTTTGGGTTGGGGGGGGGGTTATGTTTCTGTGCTGTGGTGTTTTTTGTGTTTTGGTGTGTTTTTTTCCCCCTGGCTGTGTGTGTGGGGGTTTTGTTTTTGTGTGTTTTTTCCCAGCCCCATCGTGTTCCGATGGGGCTTGCATTGTTTTTTTGGTTTTGGTTAAAAAATTTTCGGCCCCAACGCATTCCGACGGGGCTTGCATTGTTTGTTTGTTTTTTTGGGGGGGGGGGTTGGTTAATTTTTTTTCTGGCCCCAACGCATTCCTATGGGGCTTGCAGTGTTTTTGTGTGTGTGTCTTTCGGTGTGTTTGTTTTTCGGCTTGCAGTGTTTTCTTTCTTTCTTTCTTTCTTTCTTTCTTTCTTTCTTTCTTTCTTTCTTTCTTTCTTTCTTTCTTTCTTTGTTGCTATTTTTTTTCTTCTGGAATGGATTAATCGCGTTCCAATGCATTCCTATGGGAAATGGTGCTTCGATTTACGAACATTTCAAGTCACACCCATCTTCTGGAACGGATTATGGTCGTAAGTTGAGGCACCGCTGTATATGGAAACTGGTGTTTGGAATAATCAGTAGGAGACTTTGCTGAAAAAAGTTTGAGAGTCAAAGAATATGATATGCTTAACATGTATACAGAAGTTGTGCTCCCTTAAGGGGTGAGAGACTATTATTATTATTATTATTATTATTATTATTAGTCGTCGTAGTAGTAGTTTTATTTACATGCCACGTTTCTCCCAACAAGGGACCCAAAGCGGCTCACAACATTAAAATTCACACAATTAAAAGCACAATAAGATGAATATTAAAAGACAAACTAAACAATATATGATTTAAAATTAAATTAACAGATTAAAACATGGAAAATATTAAAATTATCTGCTAAAATGGGGTTCAGGGATTCAGTTGTAATTGTTAAAAGCCTGCCTGAAGAGATGGGTCTTTAGATTTTTTTGGAAGGATAACAGGGAAGGGGCCATCCTGATCTCCTGAGGAAAAGCGTTCCATAGCCTGGGAGCTGCCACAGAGAAATGCCCTCTCCCGTGTCCCCATCAGCCCTGCTTGTGCTGGCACTGGGACCGAGAGGAGGGTCTCCTCTGCTGACTACGTTCAGTTTGTCATAGTATGTGGCTTCCTTTACCTCTATGTTTTACAAAGATAGACATGGTTTGTGATTGGTCACTCGGGAAGGAAGCATAGGCTTAATTTTGAGGACTGTTTGCCGAGGCATGCATACCTGAGGATATCCACTTGTTGGGGGCAAAATGTGCTAAAAGGAAAGAATACACATTTCTCTCCATGTCTAGTTTGGGCCCTGTAGTGAACTACACATCTGAGAGAAACAGATAATTGGATTTGCTGTCTATGGACAAATGAGAAAGACAGAGAGAAATTGAAGGAGGCGTATGGAAGGAAATAATGTCACTCTTAATTGTATCACTGTATAGAGCAGGACACACCAAGAGAGAACAAACTGTGGAACCCTGTGTGCCTGTACATCGGTTTTGCTACTGACAGTCATTTGCCCAACCATACTCTCAACAGTGTGTCCTCTACTTATGGCCTACTTTGGAAACTTAACAGGTGGAAAACGACTAAAGTTTAACTATGGCTGTGTCTGAGGCTAATTGGAACCAATATTTTTTTTCCACATATTTTTCTTTCTAAGTAATAGACAACAAATGGTTTCTCTCAGACTGACCTCTGAAACGGAGTATGATTTTGTCATGCAAGCTTTATTACTTCCTCAGAATGGAACTTTATTTGGAAAGATAATACCTGTTGCCAAGTCAAGAAGCTTTAAGATACTGATCAAACAACATTGTGTAGCGATGGGAGGGTTCTAAGTAGACAATCCCTCTTCAATAATTGGTGTTGCTTGATAGAAACCTCATCTTGCATATTTAGTCACTTTTAACTACTCCTAAAATGGCACTCAGTCATTGAGAACCTGCCATTATGATCTTACCAACACAACCCTGCACACAAAGATTTGCATTGATTCAGGATAGACATTTGCTCTTATGCACTTTAAATTTGCTCCTGGGAGCCCCTGCAAAATTGATCTTTTTCATGCTTCTTGGGTAATGAGAAGCCTAGAACGGCATGGAGGGAGATTATGCTATGCACTGCTTCAGCATTGTTCCATTTTCCACCTCCTCACATGTATTTTTCAGTTTCACATGCAACCTGGGCAGCAACTAAAAACAAAAACCTATAGTACAGCTTTAACATGGCAGTAAACCCTGAAGTTTATTGGAATAGGTGTTTGGGACTTTTAAAAATATCTAGAAGAAGAGTATATTTTCAAGAACTGACCACACCTTGAACAGCTTTGTTTGGTATTGTTGCCAGGTTTCCATCTTGATTTTTGCAATCAGCACGTGCTGCAGTCCAGTTTTTTCTCTCTTCTTCATTAAAACCAAATATTTGGAAGCACTTGAGGGTAATAAAAAGAGGGACAACCTCTAAAATTCTGTCATTTGTGAATTCATTAATCATTAATTAATCTCATTTCTCCAGGCAGGTGTTCTTGCTTCTGCTCCTTCCCCCTCCTCCTCTACAGACAAGCCAAAAAAAAAAAAGTCCTTTCAAATCTTTCTAGCAAGACAAAGTAGTAGCCTCTTCCCAAAAGTGAAAAAAAGCCATTTTGCAACCCAAAGGGCTGGATTAATTCCATTTAGCCTTTGCATCGTTCAGGCAGGAACAATTACTTCGACTTAACCCATTTTCTAAATGGAGCAAATCCCAAAGTATTTGCTGATTTCGTCACAACCTTTGTTACCTTGTTATCAAAGGAAAGCCAGCCGTCAGCACAGCCTCCCTGTGGTGGGGGTGATGTGGGAGCAACGGTTGAACGGACAGAACGGTTATGTCTTTCACAGACAAAATAGTTCTGAAAACCACAATTTATGTCATTCCATAAACCTAAACAGAGAAATTATGTCAGCAATTGGTAAAACTGGATTATTTCCAACCTAAAAAAATTACTTATCTGTGCATATATCAAAAATTAAAGTGAATAAGAGAAGAAATGTGAAACTCACACTTATTTGCTATGCTATATAAGGCCTGAAGCTACATTATTAAGGTAAATGGGCTAAGGATCAACTGCACTATGCATTTAGGACATTTTTAGAAGAAGTGCTCTCTTAAGTGACCAAAACACACCTGTTTGTCATAGAACATTCCTTTCTTCAGCTAGAAAATTGTGTAAGTTACAGTGTCTGAAGGGCTAGCATAATTGGGCATTTGTAATGACTTTGTCACCTTGTTATAAAAGAAAAGCCAATCTTCAGCCCACCTTCCTGGTGCATTTTGTCTACTTTGTTTTGTGACTAGTCATTGGCGTAATCACAAATGAGTCAAGCCTAATTTCCAAGTCTAATTGCTGAGACGTATACTGTAGCTCTAAGGAAATTTGGAAGGAAGCAGAAGTAAATCTGAGGGAATCCACATTTCTATTAACCTCTAATTTGACCCTAGGTCTGGTCACAGTCTGGAAGGGGGTCTATCTATCAATGCCATGTTTGCTGAGTTATGAAGCATGCTGGAAGAAAAGTGGGTTATAAAAGCAATAAACAAGCAGATGTCTTCAGATCTGTGATTTAGAGTCACAGAGATATTAAAATATCACAAACTAAGTCTTCCCAAACCTGTCTTGCTTTCTGTTCTTGCTCACATAATACAGATTTGATAAAGAGATGCAGCAATTCAGAAAGCCTTATGCAGCCTTTTAAGGTGGTATAAGACTCTTTGAGAAAGATCAGAGTTGTACAAGAAGATATGTCCCTGTTTTTCTCCCAATGTGTACTTATGATTAGGATAATGATTATGACTGCAAATCCAGTGGGATGGTTTCAGAATTTTATATAAAGCAGGCCTGCTGAAAACAGTGGGAAGTCAGCTAACTATGACCAATATAAGTTCCACTGATGGGATGGTCCACTCAAATTTAGGAATTAATTCTGGAACGAATCCAAGAAGCTGTAAATGAGTTGCTCTTCTTCTACGTACCTGTACCGGTGTACATAATCACACAGTTTTCATCATCATTTGCAAAATTGGGTTCATCCGGGGCCCAAGCTGCATAGATCACTGGACTTCCATCTATCCAGCTAATGAAAAGGATGTGAAAATTGAACAGAACAATTCAAATTGGTCCTTCTTCTACAAAGCATATAAATACAAAAGGGTGGGTGGGTGTTTATTCTTCATCCAAGGAAACTCCAGACTGGGATAATATTTCAATCTTGATTTTTTTAATCTGCTGCTTTTGAGTTTCTATCTATTTTAATCAACTGTTCAAGGCTCAGTAGCCCTGTCAGAAAAAAGGTAGCAACCTTCCCCATTAGGCAGTGTCAATATTTGATGTTGTGTTCCATAGGAATTGTTGTGTTCCATAGGAATTTAAAATGGTCATGGGTGGGGTGTGCAGAAAAAAAGCCTTAAAAGTAAAATACAGTTTAAAACTACAGCTTGGGACTGCTACTGTGAGTAATCTCATAACACTTTGATGAATATCCAAAACAACTGACTGCAGATCAAAGTTATAGAATATGTAAACAGATTTATGACAGCTAACTGTTGAATGTCTTTCGTAGGAGTAGTGTCATTTTTCAGAAAAGTATTAATATTTGAACCCTAGGAAATTAAACAATATGTTATATTTAAATACCAAAAATGAAGGTACCATTGTCTTAAAGTTAAAAGATAAGTCTAAATAATGAATATTATGTACACAATTTTATCAGCTTTTGGAAACAGAATGGAATATGAGTCAATGAAGTTTTGTGTTAGATGAGAACATGTCGAAATTCCTACAAGTTGAAAAGCCTTAGTTGGTAAAACAAGATAAGGGGAAATGAAAACAATCTGTAAGAGTTATAAATAGAGTGATGGGGCACGCACAGTCATGAATGGACAAGAATTCATCACAACTCCATGCTGCTTTGGGCAAAAGACATCAAAGAAGATGTAGCAGCGCAGCAACAGATGCTGGCAAAAAAAAAAAAAAAAGAAAAAAAAAGAAAAAAAAGAATTTTACATTAGGCTGGATAAGAAAATCTTTTTCTGTATGTGTTCTTAACATGCTTAGAGGCTAAGTAATGCTTTTTTGCTGTACATATTTTTACTGTTAGCAATTTTGATATTTTCCATGCTTTTTAAAGTAAGGCTTACAATAATACTTTCTCATCTTTTAATAATATTAATATTTAGAAATGTATCCTTTGCCATTATGGACTATTAAGCTTTTGCATTTTTATAGTATAACTTGAAATATTTTGTTGTATTATATTTTTGTTCTTTTTTACTTTAAAAAAGATTTTTTTTATTTAAGTGTGTACTTATAGCTTAAGTTCAGTTTTCACATATTTTAAAGTATATGTTCCTACAACTTTTACCTGGCTGTAAGACTTTTGGATGTTACAAGTAATTTTGAAATAATATAAATGAATAAAACTTGATAGATGGACAGGTTGGTGCTGCCTGGAATTGTTGCAACGGTGAAAAGACTTATACTTTGATAATCAGATGAATTTTAAAATGATATTCTGTGATTATTTGATTTCATTCTGGGATTAACTCTTAAATGAGATAAAGGCCAGCTGTGATGAACAACAGGTTTCTGATCTTTTACCCGAGGTTCTGCGTAGGAGGTTCTGCGTACCTCTGTCAGACTCCAGGGGGAGTCAAGCGACTCATCTCGGGTTCTGACAAGTCATTTGGGTTAACAGGTCAGTGATCTCAGTACCTGCCTCTGATGGCACAGCAAGACTCAGGGCCAGCTGCTAACCAACCCTATATATTCAGTCTAAGCTTCTTAGAGTGTTATGTGGAAGTGCAATTGGAAGTTATAGAGCAATAGCTCCCAACCCAGGGTCTCCTGACAGCCTCTTGCCTGGGCTAACTAAGGCTTCTGGGTGTTATATGGCTAACAATGGGCTACCTAGTACAAGCCTTGATTTGAGAAGAAGGATAGATTTGGAGTGATATATCGATTCCAGATACAGTTCACAAAATTAAGATTTTAATTAAATGTGCCAATAGAAGTAATTTTGGTTAAACATTCACAGTTTTACCAATGAACAACCATGAGTTATTTTTCTAAATTTCTAATGTTTCATTTTCACTAATCAAGTTTTAGATCTGACATTTGCAGTTCTGGTGCTGACTCTTCCCAGAGTAAGAGATTATCTTCTCCGTCCACCATACAGTACCATTGAAACCATTTGTGCAGCAGGAAACATACCAGGAGTGCGAGGGAGGCCTGTAAGAACACCGGAGAGCCTACTCTACCTGGACGATCTAGGCCTGACAACTCCCGGGTCAACATTAATTCTTCTTTGGCCAAGAATGACAAGAGAACAAAGGAAGCAGTGGAAGATAATGTCAAAAGGTTGCTCCTGTTCTAGCTGGATGGTCCTCTCCTTCTATAGAGCCAGATACTACCAACCACTCTAGTTTTTGAAGAGATTTTGAACAGTACAGTGGTGCCTCGCTAGACGATGTTAATCCGTTCCGCGAAAATCGCTGTCTTGCGAAAACATTGTCTAGCGAAGCACGTTTCCCCATTGGAATGCATTGAAATCTCTTCAATGCGTTCCAATGGAAAAGTCGTCGTCTTGCGAAGATCGTCCATAGGGAAACATCGTCTAGCGAGCGCGGGTCCCCGTTGGAATGCACTGACAGCTATTGACCGCTAGTCGATGCATTCCAATGGGGAAAACTCATCGTCTAGCGAAAATCACCCATAGGGAAACATCGTTTTGCGAAGCGCATTAGCGATCGCAAAAAGCCATCGTCTAGCGAATTCCTCGTCCTGCGAGGCAATCGTCTAGCGAGGCACCACTGTACTTTTTTTTGATATGATTTCTTTTTTTATTATTATTTTAATGTTTTCATGTTACTTATAAGCCACCTTAGAAGAGTATATACCCTGAGAGGTAGGATACAAATAAGGAATAAAATAATAATGTGATATCAGATATCTAGCATTACTAAGGAGCATATTAGGAGCTATGTTGTTGTAACTGTTAAAAATAACACTGGAAATGTCCTTTGAGCATCTGAATGTATCCTATACATTTCTTGGATTAAACCATAAACTGGCTAATGCTCTCAGAGACCCATGTAATGAAAAATTCCCCAAATGCATTTTGAGAATGAAAATAAAATAAATGAAAATAAAGCAGCCAGTATTTTTAAATACTTTATTTTATCCTGTTCATCCCCCACCAGGTATTTGCTCCCAGCATCTTTAATGTAACGCTAATAAGCTTGCTAACAAGTAAAAACATGGTTCTTATTCCATCGTTATCCAAATGGATATATTTACTGCTTTGTCAGGGGGCATTTTTTAAGGAAGTATTTTATTCTGTGTTTTACTTGTGTTTTTAATATTGTTATTATGAGTTTTAATATGATATTTGTTCAATGCTTTTTTAAATATTGTAATAATTTATTAATTGGCTTTCAACTTTGCTTCTTTTATATACTGTAAGCCGCCTTGGATCCTTCAGGAGAAAGGCGGTATATAAATATTTTAGATAAACAAATAAATATTTTGGGCCCATATTCTCCATTTCCAGTTTTGTTGCCCTCCTATACATGGGGTGGGGGTGGGGCTTACAAGTCTAAAGGTGAGAGCTCTGCTATTTATGTACACTCTCCACAGGTGTTGTGACTCCAGGATCTTGTCTCACATGCTGAACCACCACAGAGAGTGGTCTAAATCTCTATGTTAATTCCAACTACAGTAGATCCACTGAAATATTAGAATTTAATAATGACTCACCATGTTCCAATACATCTTTTAATTGGGACTAACAACTGGATTCCGGCCAATTTCTTTAATTAAATATCTGTTCCATGAAGTGTGTGTGTGAAGGTGAGAACCAGAGAAATTGTTCACTTACCTGAACTTTCTGTCAAAACCCAACAATAAGCCAATATAGCGATCATGGCGAGCTCCATAAAAGAAATTCTGGAATGATATACAGGAAGAATGGGAAATAAATGCAACAAGATATTACACAGCTTTATATTAAATATAATCAAATATTATTAATTTACATTAAATATGCTTTTCTCCAGATGAACCTAATTCAGTTAATCCTCAAGAACAGCAGAATTTACCAATCAAGGCCATACAGGAAAAAGTTAGTGATGTTGGATAGAATTTTTTCTGACACGTTTGTGGTTTTAAAAACACAATGGTGCAATCCTATTTATGTACTCTTTGAAGTAAGGTCCACTGAGTTTAATGAGATTTGTTTCCAAGACAGTGAATGAGGTTGTAGCACAAATTCACCTTTGCCCAGAAATGGCAGTTCACAATATAATTGGAAAGCAAGTACAAATAAATATACAGTAGGTAATAATATTGAACTATGATTAACTATTATAATATTAAAATGCAATTGAATTAAAATAATTAGAAAACATATATTAAAATAAGAATTTTAGTTTTCAAAATATATCACATCTGTTAAAAGACCTGTACTTAACAGCCAGTCATTTGCTAAAGGTCTTACTGAATAGATAATCCTTAACTTGCCAGCTGGGCCAAACTAGCTTCCCATGGAACAGTATTCCAGTGCTTGAGAGTAGCCACTGAGAAGCCTGTTCCTTATGTCCTCACTAAATACGCCACAGAGGTTGGTGGGACCAAGAACCTGTTCTTCAAATTTGAAAGTCTGGGCATGTTTGGGCAGAAGAATACAGTCTTCCAAATGAGATGTTTTGATACTGTTGTTGTTCACCTCAGAACCGACTATTGCTTTGCATTCGATCCCAATATTTTTACATATCTCTGTATATTTATATATTTTTGATGTTTTATTTGTGGCTGGTCTTTTGACCGTAATAAAGTTTTATCTATCTATCTAGTCTTCCAGAAAGCATGGACATAAATTGTATAATCTCCACTTGGCCATGGAAACTCAGTGGGGGAGTGGAACTGGTAAAACCATTCCTTCAATATATCAGTTATCTTGAGGGACCTATTAGGGTTACTATAAGTTGGTTCCAGCTTGATGGCACAGAACACATACACAAGTTGTATACAGTTCTATAGGTAATAACCACTAGCAGTTATAGGCCTGCAGCCTACATTAATTCAACATTTCCATTCAGACATACCTTGGGAGACCAAGAGCTCAGGGTACAAGGCTAGCTTTGCATTCTGTTTGTGCAATTCATCAGAAAGTATGGAAAAGAAAACACATACCCCTCATTCTCTCTCTCTTTCTACATGGTGAACCTGCCTGCAGGGAAATCACTGGTAACTTTCAGGGCCAAATGCACTTGGAGAAAAGACATCTGTAGAAGGGCAATGACATTTTTTCCCCTTGTGTGGGCTTTCCTTAGCAAACATGGGTGCACAACTGGTCACAACCAGCATGTTAGGAGAGCCTGCAATGAAATGCCTTTACACAGTTGCACAAGTCAGTGGAAATCTGGCCTTCATGTTTAGTCTGGAGTTCAGCCATGTCTCTGAAGGTAGAAACAAACAAGGCAGCAGTTTCATACTTGAGCTTCTCTAATGTTTGCCTTTTCTACCACTAGGTTTCCACAGCTCCAGAAGTTGCAGATTAGCTTTCCTTTGTTTGGTCATTAGTAATTTGCAAGCTGATCGTGCAGACACAACCACGTTCTAATTGGAAAGCTGGGACCTCACATACTTCTGCTCTGAGATGAATGAGGATCCAGTGGTGATAATGATAAAACTTTATTACGGTCAAAAGACCAGCCATGATCCAGTGGTGGGATCCACAACAAAGAAGCAGGGGTCAAGCTCCATCGGAGGATCAAAATACAAGGTAAAGCAAGCCTGCCTTAGAGAATGCCAAGAAACCAAGACGTACAGCTCCATTATGGTTGCTTAGGAATGAAACTGAGCTCAGCTTAGTTGGCTTTGGTCAAACCTTTGTTAATGAGGAACTTGTGCGCGTAATATGTCAATGTGGATGGAGACGTCACACATGAGGTAACTGCACCAGCAGCACCTGGAAAATGTTGGTGCATATATACCACAAAAGCTGATGGAAGTAGGCTCATAGATTTCCACAGCTGTGTGGTGTTGGATCCCTGATGACACAGAAATAGCCTTCAGCACCCTGAAAAAGCACCCTGTCATGAATCAAGTGATGTGTGCTTTGCAGACAACAGTCAAAACATTTTTGGTTTGGCAATTCTTTCATTACTGATATTATGTTCAGGTTTTCTGTAAGGCCACAGTCACACCAGGGAAATGTTTCCCTGTTCTAACGATGCTTTCCATACCTTTGTTGTACTGAATCACATTCACATGGTATATATACCTGGGTGAACGTCTCAATGTGTTTTAACACTACTGATTTATTTTCTCCTATTTGAATCGTTATGACCAATTACACCATGGTACTGATTTATTTTCTCGCTTGTTATCTGAGGTATTGCAGTCCCTTACTTAAATTTTTTGAAAAACATTAGAAAAAAAATAGAAATGTAGAAAAAAATCCTCTGTTGGAACAACAACACATGGCATATTACATTGTGTCCTGATTTATTTTACAAAAATAAAGCCACATGACTGTAACTAGGGAATATTTGCCTCATGTGATCGTGCCCTCATTTTCTGCTCTCAGCCCCTTGCTGAAAATGCTTTAAAAAGGACAGGAATGGTGATCCTCAAATTATACCCCCTGTCTCTTTTCAGAAACTAATTCTATTAGATGGGAAAAGTATATATTCCAGATAATTCTTACATATTTCCACAGAAAATTTTTTTCACTTTCACTCTCAATGACAGCAAGACCTCCACCATGCATCTTGCAAAATTTCTGGGCTCTTTCTGCAGACAATGTGATGTTACTGAAATAATACTCATTGCTCTCATATGCAATCCAGCCGTCTTCAATTATTTTATAAGAATATTCTGCAAAGTAAATAGAAACAGAAATGCTCTTGTTAAATGCAAACTGGGCTAAGAACAGGAAACAGAAATATAAACAGAATAAATGGTCAGTTCTCACAATGGAAGGATATGAACAGTATAGTCCGAGAGGGATTGCTTAAAATTGGACCAATGCTTTTTAACTTGTTCAGTGAGCAGTAATGTGGTCACATTTGTTCATGATGTCAAACTATTAAAAGCAGAGAAAGCCAAAACTGATCTGATGAGGTCTGAAAGGTTCCAAGGTGAGGGGATGGGTTGTGAAGCGGCAAATGAGATTGAATGTAAGGATGTGCAAAGTGATGCCAAAAACTTCCAAGTTCAAATATACACCAATGGAATCTGAGCTGGCAGTGAGTGACAAACAAAGTGATTCCAGGATTGTGGTAAACAGCACAATGAAAATGTAGATCCAGTCTGTGACTACTATAGAAAAGGCAAGTCCTATGCGAGGCATAATCAGGGATAGTCCGAGCTTTTCCAGTGCCTGACTCTGAGTGCTGTCCCCAGAATGCCCTGTGCTGCAGTAATGACCTCCACTGGGATACTTGCATGTGTAAGAAACATTTCTCTCTCTGTGTCTCTCAAATTATTGTGAACTAAGTTCATCTCCTGAACGGAGTGGCAGGATATTCAGGAGAGATCAAATTGAGTTTTCTCCTTTCTTTTGTGGTGAATATTTAAACTGTGGAAATATTTCCTACAAAATGCAGTGATAGCTGTCAGTTTGGATGGCTTTAAAAGAGGATTAGGTAAATTCATGCAGATTAGGGCCACAGATTGCTTATCCTTTCTAACATCAGAATCAGTGTTTGCATATCAGTACCAGGATACTCCTAGAAGAACAAATGATTAACCACTTCTGAGGACTCTCTGCCTCGAAAGTCAGAATTGATGTAATGGCACATAATAATAATTATGATTATATCAGTTGCTGGGAACACAAGATGGAGTGTGCAGTAATGCTCAGGGTTCTGCTTCGGGTTGGCTACAACATGCACAGACTGTTGAACCAAAACATAGATAAGTCTTTGATCCAGCATGGTGGTTCTTAAAAAAAACACACACCACAGTATGTTACAAATACGAGTACACATTATATTCAAAACATTTTTCACATGAAAATGATCAACATACCTAAAGTACTGCTTGGTTCTGGTTTTAAAGGAACACCTGAAAAATCAGATATCAATTAACAAAATATCCAAATGCAATCTATATGGAATACACTATTTCATATTGGTAGAAGCAAATAATACAGATAAAATTAATGTTTGCCATGTTTTTACATGATATAAGGAATAATATATTTTCCTTGAGAAACCTATCATAACAAAAACAGTATCTTACCTCGTTTTATTTGGCAAACCCAGTGTAACATATAGTCACACGGGTAATATACCAAACTCATAGAAAACCAGCCCAGTGTTGCACACTCTTTGTCATATTTTGTAGATAGTGCTCTCCAGAAATATTGAATTTCAAAGTCCATCTGTAGTAGAAATAAAGTTTTGTTACCATTTTCTTAAAAATAACATCAGTACTAATATTCAGAAGAAAAGCAGATTGAATGAGTAATAGTGGACTTATAATGGTTTATTTGTGCTTGTTTCCACACCCATTTTGGGGGAAGTAAAGACAGTGACCTAAGTCTTGTCGTGAGTCTTATTGGCTAAAATCCTGTTGTTTCGCATAATAAGATGCACTATAGTAGGCACCTTGAAAGCTGGACAGTAAAGAAAGCTGACAGGAAAAAAAATGATTCATTTGAAATATAGTGCTGGAGGAGATATTTGCAGGATACTCTGGACCAACAAATGGGTCCCAGAGCAAATCAAGCCTGAACTATCTCTGGAGGCAAAACAATGAACCAGAGGCTGTCCTACTTTAGGCACATCATGAAAAGGCAGGATTCTCTGGTGAAGACAATAATGCTGGGAAAGGTTGAAGGCAACAAGAAACGAGAAAGACAAAATATGAGATGGAACGACTTCCTAGAGAAAGCCACAGGCTTGAATTTACAAGAGTTGAACAAGGCTGTTGAGGACAGAACATTTGGAGATTGCTCATACATATGGTGGCATACGTTAGAGATGATTTGACAGCACATAATAACAACAATAAGAATATGTGGGAATTTGGTGAGTCAATTGTATGTTGTGTATATAAACCTGTGACCTAAATATTGTACTGCAGGCGTCTCAGGAAGTAGATTTTAATTTACCAAAACTCACTCTGAAATTCATCTGTTAGTTTTAAAAATGCCATAGTACTACAGTGTTTGTTTCTGTTTTCTTTTTATTGTAATCAGTTTGGCAAGGCTCTTACAGGTGTTTGTGTACATTTTATTTAACTTGCCCCAATCAATTGACATGCTGCCAGGGCATGTCTGTGACATGCCTAGTCACACATTTGATCCTGATCAATTAACTAAAATTAGCCGCATCAACTTACACAAACCATATGCCGACACAGGAGCATCCTGGCCAGTAAATATATTACTCAGTCTTATTCCATCAAACTATTGGAAGCCAGTCACTAAAGGCTTCTCACAAGAAGCCCGAACCAGAAGGTGACAGAAAAAACAACAACAGCTAGACATAAGGCTCTCTCGCACTCTCACTCTCTTTCCACCTTTCTACTGTGTTTCCCCAAAAATAAGACAGGGTCTTATATTAATTTTTGCTCCAAAAAACGCAGCAGGGCTTATTTTCAGGGGATGTTTTATTTTTTTCCCATGTACGGCAATCTACATTTATTCAAATACAGTCATGTCATCTTCTGGTTGCTGCACAGTGGTGGAGGGTGGGGTTTCACTTAACTAGGGCTTATTTTTGGGGTAGGGCTTATATCACGAGCATCCTGAAAAATCATACTAGGGCTTATTTTCAGGTTAGGTCTTATTTTCGGGGAAACAGGGTAAGTCAGTACCTTTTGAAGTACAGATTGCTGTTCTGAATTCTATTTCCTTCCTGCTTGTTCTCCAAGTGTGTGATTGTCCTCTTTCCTAGAAAAGTTTCAGCCCGCAGGAAGGACGTTACAACGTCCTTGAAATGCGGGGCTGGCTTTGCCCTCCTCGGTCCCGAAGGACGCAAGGCAGCTCCGGTCACGTGGAAAAAGGAGGGGGCGAGAGGTTATTTAAGGAAGTGCTCGCCCCCGATGCATCCTCTTTCTTGTTCAGGCACCCACCCGCCCTCCCTCTTTCTAGTGTGTTTGTGGTCGCCTTTATGGGGCCGGATAGGAATTTTTGACCTCTAACCTGATTGGCTACTGGATGGAGGGATTTTTCGCCTATCCCACACTGGAAAAGGGTTTGTTGGCATTTGATTGGTGGTTCTTCTCGGTCACACTGGCGGGTAGTGCGGGAAAAAACTGGTTGTCTCGGTGTGTCCCTTTGATAATTATGGTAAGCCAACAGCGCATCCGACCTCCCGGCTCTGCGGATCGTGCGATTACAGGGCCGGCGGCGGGAAGATGCGCTGGGCCACTTTCGGACCGACAGTCATCAAATAAAGATGGCTCGAGGTCTGGGGTGTTTATTAGAGGCCGGCTGGGTTCCTGCTGTCGTCAAGACAGCTGGAACCTGGGGGCCTGGGACTCGCCCATTGACTGAGAAGGGTATCGTGGATGCCCTACATTTATTTCTCCGCACTACCGCAGGCCCCCTCATTTGATGAGGACAATGATTTTTATAATCAGAAATGATTTAATAAAGTGTGGCCTGTATTAATCCATATCACTGTCTTGCGTCTTCATTTCGGGGCCTGGGAGGGCAAGGGCAGTCGCAACATGGCTCCTTTGTCATAGTTGAAGGCATGCCGTGAAAGCAAGCACTATGGTAAACTAAGTGAAGAATTCTTTTCTGATCTATCCCTGAATGTGTTTTCAAAAATATTTAAATATAGGTTTCTTATTTTTTATTGCCAGTTTTTACAGTATTTATTTTCTTTCAAAACACAAGCTCAGTACTAAGCCATTGTGCTCTACAGCTAAAATGTCCAATGTGTTTCTGTAGAGGCACCTTTCCAGCACTGTGTTTGGACAGTAGGCTTTATCAGGCAATGGGGTGAAGCAAACTAAGTTAGTGAGTAAGGCAAAATTCAAGCTAGATATTTTCAGTCTACATTTTTGCCCAATCAGCTATATCAGGTCTCACCAACAAAAATATTAGTGATTGACTGCTATCAGTAGCCCACTATGGGAGTGGTTTGTAAATTGTATTCTGAGGGACTCTGGAATTGCTTGGGAGAGTATGAGTAATAATGGACAAAATGCCCCAAGAGATTGTGCACCATAATTGTCTTCTGTAATGAAGAGGGTATGGTCTCCATTTGTGTGGACAACAACAAAGCACAACGGACAATACACAGAACCATCTGCCTGTCACATTAATGATTGTATAAAAGAAATTAGTTCTGTGGAGGATGCACCGACCATCCTCAGCAGAAATGTTATAATGAAAAAAGATGTTTAAAGTTTGAAATCTTGACACTACAAAACAGACAATAACAGAAACTTCCAAAAGTGAGGATGATACAGCTGATATATCAGCAGCACCCCATTCCCTGAGATTTCAGGGTCAAAAGGCAACACCAAAGGATGGAGCTGTGTGATGTCAAAGAGGAAGACAAGGGTTGGGAGGAGATTTTTTTCTAGTGTTTGTGCCACTACTACCAGGCCTTGTACAAGAAGAAGTCTCATGAGTCATGATGCTGGAGCTCTACTGCCTGACTTTCTCTGATTAGTACCCCAGGCCCAAAGTCAGTGTGCCAAAAAGCTAGGAACGAGGGGAGAGGGCTGAGGAAAGAGCTGGTGGATGCATGCACCTGTGCCTATTGTGTCTCTAGAAACAATATACATGCAAACACTTTTATGTTGAGTGAATGAGCCCTGGAACCATCAGGGAGGGGGTAGAAACAGGTATCCCAATTTTAAAGCCACCTCTTATACAAAAATCAAAATATCTTCTCCTTCAATGCTGCTTGCCCTGGAATTTCTCTTCCCACCTGGAACCCAGAAGAAGCATGGCAATTCCCTTAGGTAATGCAGTGTTCAATGTTAGCCCTTTTAATGTCAAATGCAATAGTCAGATACAGGTAAAAACCAAAAAATATCATTTAATTAAAGTTGAAACTCTGAGAGCTGTTTCAGAGACTAAAAATGATGCTAGCAGACAACTGCATGCCCCCATCTTCCAAGCCAATATTCATATTGTTGGTTTAGTAAAAATAATGGTTTGAAAAAACCAGCATTAACAAACTACTTACAGGAGATCCATCACTCCAGTGAAATCCTTCATCGGGATCCAAAGAATTTAAGCCAATCCAGGAAGTTTTTCGAAGGTTCCTGAAATATAATAAACAGTTACACAGACTTAAGAAGTGGAGTGTGCATCTTGTGATACTAAAGCCCCTTGAGTTTGTCCAGTCCAAATTTCTGAGAGCTATACTGGCAGTGCCTCCTTGTGTCCCTGACACAGCTCTATGCCTAGAGGCTGGTTCAGTCTCCATCAGAGCACGTGCCAAAGTCTATATATGTTCAATCACTGGCTAAAGCCTACCTTCTTCCCACAAGGTTTGGCAGCACCATTTGGCAGCGATGGGTTATGCCAATGCCAAATCAGTCATCAAGCAAAGGATCTGGGACATAGAACTTCAAGAACATTTAGGTTCACTGGACAAATCCAGTGTTGTAAAAAAACAACAACACCTTTATATTTCCCACCATGTAAATCTAGAAGATCTTTTACCTTAGCTAGATTTAATGTGTTGCTTTCTAATCTCCTGGAAAGGAGATTTCAAGCCACACCCTATTCTGATAGTTTATGTCCTTGTGGTGGTGGTGAAGTAGAAACAGTGGGGCATGTCCTCTTATACTGTCATTTCTATTGAGATCTCCACAAGGATCTTCTCTCCCCTATTTTTCAAAAATTTCTGGGGAGATCCAACAAATTTTATATTCTTTTGCTGCTCTCCGGTAAGGTTTCTTACATTACTCGTACAGTGGCCAAATACTGCGCTGCCGCAATAGCTTGCCACAGTCTCCTGACTGCATAAGGTCTTCGAGTGCCCCCGCCCTTGTTAGATATGTTTTGTTTAACTTACTTTCTAGGAGAGTTGGGGTGGCATACTGATGGTTACATGTGTCTCCTAATCTCATCCTATATCATGTGACTGCTGTGATGTTTTAAAAGCTTTTATATCCTTCAATGCTGCTGGCTAACTCAGAACATCTTCTTAATTTTAATGTCATAAAAGAGCCAGAGTGTGCATTGATGGTGTCATGTCATGTCTCAACCAATGTCTCTGATATTATGTGATTTTATCTAAATAATGTATTTTTATCTTCCTGGTCACTGACCATAATAAATTATTATTGTTATTGTGATACTTAAAATGTTAAAAGGGAAGGGTGAACAGCTGGACATTCTCGACAATGTGGAATATCATGCATCTTGGTGATTTACTGAATCCTTGGTTCTATAGGCATAAACAGTTTTCAAAAGTAACATAATATGCATGTAAAAGCTCCATGGCCGTGTCGTATTCTAAAGCAAGTCAGTCATCATTGCTTTAGTGGAAAATTATGTTTTACATCTTTTTGAAACCCAAAAGTGAATTTCCCAATCTAAATCTTGGATCAGAACAGCTTATGATCTGGATATAATGTAAATGAATAAACATTTTATGAAACTCACCATTCTGCTAGTAAAGACTGCTCTTCTCTACTATGGATAGATATCAGATCACCTCCAATTTCTCTACAGAAATCTCGTGCTTCAAACCAAGTTTTCTCTTTATATTTTTCTTCAGTAAATGCCTTAATGCATAAAAACATGTTTTATCAAAAATATTAGCCTCTATGTAATTTCTTCTTCTGCTCTGGACTTTGACCTCTCTACTCTCCCAAAAATATCTTCCACATAAAACACTACACCTACTGTTCCAAAACTCGACATGTTTTGCTCATGGAGGGCTGCTATGTGCTGCCTGTCTTTGGAAATCTGAAGCTCTGAGAAAACTTTCTGCAGGGTGCATATTCAGAACACTGGTTTATTTAAAAACAAAAGAAAAGAGACAAAAAGTGTATCCCTTTTGGGATAACCTCAAAAGCCTTGATGAAAAAGCTTTGTTGGCAGGGCGTAACTGCCTGTATGTATAGTATCTATCTTAAATCTGGCAGACCTAAAGGGCTCATATAGATGCAAATGTTATTGAATTAACAAATAGAAAAACGTCTAGATGCATCTATTCTAGTCATTGTTAGTAAGAGGCATGAACCTTTAGTTTTCTTCATCTTCTCTCAGTGCAATCAAACAGTCTTCTAATAGGTCCATCCCAAATTTTGTTACCCACACTATTGAATCAAGGTCTGGACAAAATCTTGTAGTTTGTGCACACTTCTAATTTCCAGTTTTCCACCTTTGCTTCATTGTTTAAATATGGAAATACATTGATTCAGAACATTTTGGACTTACTTTGAAGCACACATTCCTGGTTGTACTTGCAGACCATCCCTCTGGGCATGGGGGTGGAGTAGTTGTGGTTGGAACAGGTGGAGGAGTTACACCTTCTGCCCAGTGTCTGCAGAGGAAAGCTGCTTTCTCTTCACAATTCACAACATCCCATAATCCAGCTGCAGTTCCTGTTCTCATGGCAACACAGCCAGAATGTTGTCCTTTTTGAAAACAAGACAGTGACTCGTTACATTGAATTTGCCTTCATACACATATACAAAAAGCCATTAAACCCTTTCCACAATGAAACATTATTCCTGGCAAACCCCGGGAGTACATACCAGGCATTTCTGTATTCCAGTGGGTGAACAGGACCTTATCTCCATTGGTCCAGTTGAAAGTCCCTGGTTTTGCGACATCTGATAGGCCGATCCAGAAATATTTTTCAGAACGCAGTCCAACTAGACTGGCCAAGTAGGCCTGTTCATACCTATGGGTAGAAAGTGGCAACAAAACATTCAAACCAGAGGACTTTTCCTTACATTTTAGAATTTCTGATAAGAACTGATGACTTATCACGAGATAATCCTCATCTATTCAGCATCTAAAGCCTGGAAGTTCTGGTGGAACTCAGTGATAAATGACAATATCTAAGTTTACATATCACCTGTCGATAACCAAAGCACACTATACACACTGTATAATAAACCAACACAAATTGACTTGACACCTATGACAATTGTGTAAGAACTACAAAACAAGAACAAATGCATAATACCAGCAACTACACATCAAATCCCATGTGTAATACAGATAAAATGTGGAGCTTATTGTTACAGATTCAAGACATTCCAGAAAGCATTTATCCATTTTGAGAGGCTGAAAGTCTGTAAGGCCAAGGAGCATCAGCAAATTAATGACAAAGAATTTAAATCCCTGTAAAGTAGAGGACTGAAAGAAGACAGCCAAGCCACAGATTAAAAATGAATTGAACCTAGAATGTATTAATAAGAAAAGAAAAGCAGATACTTTAAAGAAAGTGAGCCAATTTAATCACAGAACACAGGTCAAGTAAGACAATGCATTATATAGTCAAGGGATGCAACATTTGCAAACGTTTGCCCATGGCATACTTTACCCACCCAGAGAAACTGCTTGATTATCTATGTAGTCACAACTAAAGAAGCAACTAGACTTTCCATTGTCTTGACCAGAAATTGAAGAGAGGAGATGCCCCCAAACATCTCAAGTCATCACAAGGCTGGTTGGCAATGTTATGTCATTCAACAAACACAGAGAAATAGAGAGACTGGTTAAAATCCTGTTGAGCAGCCCCGCTTGCACAATGGGCATGGTGCCACTCTCAGCACCAAAAGGCTTCCTTTTTTGATTTTGGGGTGCATGATGCTTACTTCCTTTGCATACTGTATGAGCCACATGCACCACCCCCACCACAAAGGAAGCCAAAGAAGTCTGCTGGTGGTATTGATGTCATTTCCACGGCACTGGCGGAGCTGTACTGAAGGATTTCAGCCATTGCATCTATCATTATTTTTAAATTCTTATCTTTTGTTCTTTTCCTCTTGATTTCAGGAAAATCTTTTCCATACCTGTCCTCCACAGAAGTCAGAGATCCCTTGTTGGCTTCACAGAACGTCTTTGCTTCTGAAAATGTTACAGATGTCTGTCCAATTAAATAACAGTAAAACCCATGCCTTTTCCAGCCCTGTCAATATAAAAGAACCGGCAGCCACCAGTTACTACAATATTAATGTCACGTGACATGTCAGTTTCATTTAATTCATTTAACAATCATGTTAATTCAAGAGAAAGTTGCCTTAAAATGTACCCCATGATGAAAGAAAGGCCATGTTTCTTTTATCACCAGATTACTTCCAAGGTTCACTATTCGACTATACAGCCGTCTAGTCATAACACAAATCTCCCCCACTGTAACTCCAGGCAGAAGGATGCTTGTTTGTCACCTAAAAGGCAGCCTCACTTCTTGGGAAGAAAGCAGGACTTTGTGAAATGAAAGAGGTCATTCGTATGCCATGTTGAGTGCTTCTAAGGGTTGGAATCAGTGGGACTTAAATTCTAGATATGAATCTATTGTAGAGATGGGGACGACTCACCATTTTGGTGAGTCGTCCCACTTCATGAGTCATCAAAAGTTGACAACTCACGAAGCACGAAGTTGCCCCCATGAAGCGAGAAATAACGAATATATTCATGTGGGGGTTATTTGTTTTTTTTAAAAAACACCCCGCCCCCTGCCACCGCCACCCCCGCTGCCACCCCCACTGCCACCCCCATCACCGCCCTGCCACCGTCCCCCTCCACCCCACCACCCCTGCCGATACTCCCTTACCGTAATTGTCGCTGCCGCTGCCGAGGTCTCCATCAGGCCTTTGCAGCCGCGGCATGTAAAAAGGGAAACTGGCTGCCCTTTGTAAAGTTGGCGGCTGCGACTTCATTTAGGGTAGGGAAGCTGCAGCTGCCGTCTTTGCAAAGGGCAGCCTGGATTCCCTTAGCCTGCCTAAGTGTCGGTGGGGGTTGGAGGGGCTAATGTAGGGAGAGGAAGGGGGTGGGGTAGACTGTGGGGGGGTGGCTATGGCAGAATGTGTTTTTTTATTATTACAACGAAGGAACGAATAAAATGGGGAAATATTCATCCCTTCATTTTCATGAGAGTCTCTGGAACCCACGAATATGAAAGGACGAATATTTAATGGATCAGCGATTCTCCACGAATATCGCAATCTGTTTTTTAATTCGTCCCCATGTCTAATCTACTGGTGAGTGTTACACTAATAAACTGCAACACCTCCAGGCCTATTACTTTCCTTTCTTTCTTTTTGAAAGCCTAAACGTTCTCTGGATTTTGAGGGGAACATTGTCCTCCTCTTTTTTCTTAGGGACAACCTCATGCCCTACCCCAGAATGGAGGAAGTAGAAAATGGTGTTTCTCATCCCAAGTTCCAAAACTGCTGTTTATGCCTCTGATTTAAATTAAGAATTACTTGTGCCAAGCCATTGGTTCATTTACTACCAGACACTTTACTTTAAACTTACTTTCTGGCATGTTGGATCAACTGTTTCATCTTCTTCTGGAAGATATCGCAAAGGTTCTCTTTTACAGATGTAACCAAGTTCCTCTTCACAGTAATAATCGGCCCAATATCCATTCTAGACATGGGAATGCAAAGAAATCTTAAATCTCAGGCGAAATAATTCATTACATCACGTCTCTTAAATGTTGATGCCTTTCATTCCAATGCAAAGCATTCTTTTTCTGCACAAGTTGGACAGTTTCACAAAATATCTGTTAAGCCTGCACTTTCCTGAATTTATATCCTCCATAAAGGTGTGTGCCAAACTTGCCAGGTTGCTACTAATAATTAAAGAAATTTCTCTGTAACCATGGGAAGTAGCAAAGGGCTATGCTACTGAAGTGTCACCATGAAGGACTGAGAATGTTATTCAGCAACCCATGTAACTCCTGAGAAGCCTTTCCCACCTGAGCACTGATGCATAACTGAGGAATCTCCTTTTTCACAAAACAGGATGCAAGGGAAATACATCTCTACTAGACATAACACTGGTTCCTTCTGTTTACCTCTCCACTCATGATGACACAATCTTCTTGCACATTATTGATGTGTATAGGTTCTCCTCGCTGCCACTTGGTAAATCTCACTCTACTGCCATCACTCCATTCAAAATACATTGGGCTCTTCTGGTCATTCAGTCCTATCCAAAGGATATCTGTTGTTTCTATGAAGATAAAGGCATGAAAATCGTCAGTTTGGAATAATGAAAAAAATAATCTAAAAGAGGTGGACATTTGAAAGGCTGCAACAGTGAAGCAGCCTCTGAAAGCACATTTCGTCTTCAGTGTCTGAGTTGCTTGTACCTCATTCCGGCTAGAAATTATTGCCATTACAACAGAAAGTGTCTGCCCCTTGTTATGCCTTCTGCCACCAGAAAGGACATCAGAAAAATAAGCCCATGAAGTTTTTTTAATCTCAGATCCATGCAGCTGATTCAACCGAACTGGGAGACACTGTTCTGGAGTGTGTTCTTGTTGTAATCATGAAGTTTATTCATTTGATCTAGGATAACTATGAATATAGCAAAGCTGATGGTTTCATGAATATTCTTACTCTTTTGGTTCTGAAGTGAAGACCAAATGTTCAGGAGCCTGAGGGAAGTCTATTTGTTTATGGTAGCAAACAACTTTCTGGATATACTTACTGTAGTCAAGCTGAGAAATGGCAAAGCTGTATTCTTCAGTGTTGTGTATACTAATTAAATCCCCACCTGACCTTCGACAGGCTGACAGTGCACCTTTCCATGTCTTGGGGTTTCTGTTAAGATGGTAACAGTGCTGTGCATATGCAACCCAGCCATCTGGACATTTAATGGGCTTCAAGCCATCTGAAATGAGAACAATAACATTTAAAATAACTTACATACTAAAAATCCCTAGTGTGACTTAATTATGCAATTGACCATATTCGCTGATTAGAATTTAGCCAAGAATTTAGCAGGAATTCTAGAAGAATTCAGCTAAGGCAATTCTGGCAATGAGATCTGAGTAGAGAGGATAAGTTTATATGGCACGTTTGTCTAATAAGAGCCATGAAAATTATAACAAATCTTGCAATACAGTTATTTATTTATTTATTTATTTATTTACCGCCCATTTGGCAGCCAAGGCCACTCTGGGCAGTTTACAACAACTAGACAGAACAACAAAATAACAAAATAAAACAACATCAATACATTAAGAAGCGCAAAACAAAACACCATAAAATACAGTGGAGACAGAAATACAATACAATAAATTACAATTAAAATATTTACAGCTCAGGCAGGTCCTAAAATAAACACCTTCATCTTAAATATATGTATTTTTTAATTGTTGTATGCCACCTGTCTCCCTTTATTTGGAGAAAGGAGGGATAGAAATTAATCAAACAAATACAGTATCCTGTTAAAAAACTGAATGTTTGATTTGAGCTCATGAATGTCATCTGGATAACTGTGATCAATCCAACTACTGTTCAGTCTGACTACTTCTATCTATCTATCTATCTATCTATCTATCTATCTATCTATCTATCTATCTATCTATCTATCTATCTATCTATCTATCTATCTATCTATCTATCTATCTATCTATCTATCTGCTGCCTGGCTGCCTGCTTGTCTTCTTCACAAGGCTGCCATTCTCCAAAGAAGGGGACTGTTTTCTTCCAAAGGTCCACTGGAATTAACTGTTGTAAATTTTTGAAAAATAAATTGGCTGCAGTCCTAAGAACTTATTAAATAGCAAAGGGAAAAATGCAAATATATCCTGTACGCTGTTTTTGCAGGACTGCAGTCTTAAATGCAGATCATGGAAGGGAACTTCTGCAACTCAGGCAGGAACATTGTGAGACAAAAGGAAAACTAAGTCCAAGGTGGTTTGTATAAACTCGTAATAAAACAATATTGTGAACTTGTGTATGAGGAGCTTTGTGACTTGAGAAATTCCTTTTTATTATATTTATATATTGTTCCAATTCTTCAAGGAACATCTAAATAATTTACCTGGGCTTCCTTGTGTACCTTCCCATCCTCACAATGACCAACCCTAGACCTGGTTAGCTTATGAAAACTTGAAGTGACATGAGAGAGATAGGGGTTGAGTTCTATACTGGGAGGCACTATAAGGAATTATTTAAGTAGTTCTGCCATTGGCAAGATATGCTCAAATGAGATCTTCAAGTATAGCCAATGTTGCTTCAATTGTGCATACTGCTCATAATATCAGAACTGACATATATATAATATTTTCTGTATATTGGAACCCTCCTAAACATGACTAAACTGAAGCTATCACATTTAGATATATCATGAGAAGACAAGCCTCACTGGAGAAGACAAGAATGCTAGGGAAAGCTTTTATGATGTGGATTGACTCAATAAAGTAAATTTCCGCCTTGACTTTGCAAGACCTGAGCAGGGCTGTCAATGATAAGACCTTCTGAAAGTCATTAATTATAGGACTACCATTAAATTGGAAGTGAGTGGATGAAACATACATAACAATATTCCTTAAAAAAGATACAAAGTTTATATATTGGTAAACATCATTCCAGGATATCATTATTTCATATAACGCTCCAACCTGTGGGAATAACAGGTTCATCTAGTGAAGAGTTTTCTTTTTTGCAAATGTACCCAAACTTCTGGTCACACATATTATTCATCCATCTGCCGTTCTGAGACTGCATTGATCCACAGATTTTAGCTGTTTCCAAAGATGGGCTACCTTTAAAAGAAAATGTATGACCCACAAAAACATATTTGGTTAATGTTTCAACATAAAAATAAGCCAGGATTGGTTCTTATTCTTCACTTTTGTTCCAAGACTGAATTGTACCAACCAGCGAAACAGGATGGGGTGGGGGTACTATGTAGATGAGCTGCTCTCTACCTGACAATGGAAAAAACCCAGCTATTGTCATAAGTCTGTTCACTATATGGACAGAATTATGTTATATGGCTGTTACGTTCTTCCTACACATCACTTATGTTACTATGAGAATGGGTTACCACATTGTGAATGTGTGTTTCTCCACCAGTGCAACACCATGACTGAAGAACAGGTAGTACAGTACCTTATAATTTAAAATGGAAGGCACTGAAAGCTAGGAAAGAGCAGATTCACACACACATACATCTTTACTTATCTGGTGATTTATCAAAAGTATTGTATTACTACTCTTCTCATGAAAACCTCTTAAACAATGTATGATGAAATCAGAATAGAGATGTGTGTGTGTGCGCGCGTGTGTGCGTGCGCGTGCGTGCGTGCATGTGTAATGTAATAGTTATATACAATGTTTGATATGTGAAACAAGACAGTAATATAAAAAGTGTTGGTTAAATTAAATTTAACAATTACAGTAAGACCTCAAAAGAGTTGTTCTTAGAGGTGTCCTAAGCCTTAATTTAAAATCAAGATAGAATCCATGGGGTTTCAAATGCTTTAAGCATTACAACATTCCTTCAAACAATTTGAATTTATGATTAAATTAAATGATGTTACCTTTCAGCACTGAATTGTAGGGTGCACTCACCTGGTGACCAGTTTAAGTATCTTAACGGATGTTTGCTAATCCATTCCCATCCACTGTCCAAATCTAAACTGTTAAGACCAATCCAGTAGTCAGTGTCCACACTACTTGTTAATCCTGTTAAGGAAAATAAACCATTTAGATCATATTATCCACGTAAGAGATTTGCAGTTATGAAGCTAAAAAAAATGAAACAAAAATCTCAGCCTGATGTAATTAGGATTGTCAGTGTTTCTTCTTGTATAACTCTTAGACAATTTATAGCTTGTGTCAAAGAAATTTATCAGATAAAACCTTTCCTCCACTATGGAGATAAAGCAATTGATCAGTTTCAGCTCATGCATTTTTGTTTGTCATATAGCTGTTAAGAAAAAATGGCAAATCTAGGTGCAGTGGATACTCTACCTACATATGGTTTCAGTGTGACAAATCCAGAAATTCAAATAAAGAACACTTAGAACATTGCAGGAGAACTTCTAGTTTGTTAGTTCCCCTTGGAAAACAAATTTCACTTTCCTCATATTTCATTCTTGTAATCTCTACCTGTAGGGGAGACTATATTTATTAATGATGTCCCAAATAGCTGATTCCTTTTAAGGTATATTTATGTTCTGTTGTACCTGTCAGGTATGTTTGCTCATGCAACTCTTTGATGCTTAGTAATTCTGCGTTTTGTTGCTGACAGCTTTTTCTTGCTTGGAACCATGTAAGAGCTGAATCTGAATTGATCTGGTAGAGATCTCCTGTCCACTGGTTTCTGGTCCAGAAGAATTCATCATGATCATCTACAAGAATTGATAAAATTAGTGTCACATCATGAAATCACTGGTGGTGGAGCTAAATCCAGCGGTGAGCTACCGTTGGTTCTAGCTACAACTTTTCTAAAGAATTTACAAATCAATTTCAAGAAACAAAAAAATCAGCACATTTTTCAGTTGTTGGTGTTCTGTTCACACAATCAAGAATCAAGGGGCAGAATTCTATCCACACAGTTATGGATCAATGGGGTGAAACAGCTACCCCACACAGACAAGTTCCTGTGTCCTACTCTGGTCTTGCCCTTCATATTTACACATCAGGTATAAATGTCTGCTTGTGCAAACAAAGGTAGGTTTCCCCAGCATCAGGAGCCTTGCAAAATCAAAGCATTTGTTCACTCACTCACTTACTTAACATTCTACATTTCTCCCAGCAAGAGCAACCATGGTAGCTTTCAAAACATTTTAAAAGCAAATATTAAAACAATGAAAAAACAAAATAAAGTGGCAACCAGTTACTTACTAGAAGCCTGACTACAAAGAAAGGTTTTTGCCTACAAAGTTAAACAGAACAAGGTTGGGGCCAGTGTGGCGTCCCATGGAAGGAAGTTCTACAGCCTGCTTGCAAGACACCTGAAATGCCCTTTCATGTGTTCATTTATTTATTTATTTAAAAAATCACCTCGCCTTTCTCCTTTAAAAAAAAAAATCCAAGGCTGATTACATCATTAAGAGACAATGTTTAAAGCTAAAAACAGCAAACATACAAATATTTTTAAAAAATCAAACAAATACCACACTTAAAAAAAAAAGGTAAACAAAAGCAACAGCAAAAGCACATTCAGAGCAACAAGGCCTGCCTGCTTGTAAGGGCAGGTAGACTGAGAAACAGGCATCCCTCAGGATCTTAAAAACAATGAAGGCTCAGATAGGAAGGTTACTTGATTTCTTTCTGTCTTTCTTTATGATTTTTCAATGGGGAGGTATCCAGGATCTGCAAAAATGGCCCTAGAGAGCCATATGGTGCCCTAGGGCTATGCCTTTCTCGCCCCATTTCCTACTTTTTAAATACCCTGTAGTCTAATAAAAGATGCAGAACTCTAAACAGAAGCTTCCTTATGATTACTATCCACGTCTAGATTTTGTCACTGCATGCATTTCTTCTTTCCCTCCACAAAGACCTTCATTGCTCTCAGTTTGCATCCTCCTCTCAGAATTGTTGGTTACTGTGACAACCAGAGCTAGAAAGAGGCTAACATTTAGTTGGCTGCATGTTTGTCCCTAATGCTGAAATCTCTAGGGGTGACATTGTCATCAGGCAACAGATACATTTTTGCTCAGGAGCAAGTCCCCTTCTGTTCGGTGGAGCTTACTCTCAAGTAAGCACGAGAGTATAGTTGTTCAAATGTCCAGTATGGACTGAGGATGTACAGGTTCAAACACTCCCATAATGAATTTCACGCGGTTAGTCACTCTGTTGAAGCCTAACTGATTTCACGTGGGTGCTGTGAGGAAAACACATGTTTGTGGGAGATGCAAACATGTATGCTCAATGATCAATTTGAAAAGAAAGTAGCATATAAATGTATTTTCAATATGACTGGGTGGTGAGACAGGCAAGGTATTACAAATGCAAGAAGTTGAGTTTCAAATGAAGGCAGAAAGGGGGGAAAGAAAGGGGCAGACAGCTGACCACCTTTTGTTTAGAAAGATGGGTCATAAATTCCAAACCACCAGCTGAAGAGGGGACTGAAACCACACCCTGACCCCACAAGCGTCATGCAGACTACAGCTATCTCCATCTAAGAAGCTACACCTGGCCCCTGACTGTGGCCATGAACATTTGGGGAGTTTAATTAAAAATATATAATTTTGGAGCTTCCCATCAAAACTTGGTGCACAGCCTGAGGAAGAAGAATTATTGAATTATCATTGAAAGCTCACATTATTATTTTTATTTTTTATTTTCTTAATGGTCCAATAAAGGTATCACCTGTTCCTGCATTTCTATTGTTTAGGGGACCATACAGCCTTGTCCTGATTCTTTTCTGAACCAGGAAAGGTATTGTTACAGATAGAACCTTTGCTGTAAATTCACATTTATTATTTATTTGTTTAAATATATATATTTCTACTCTGTTTTTCGTGGAGTGGACTTGGAAATACCGTATTTTTCCATGTATGAAAAGACACTTTTTCCTAAAATCATTAGAGGAAAAATTGAGGGTCGTTTTATACACAGAAGGAGGCGGAGGCGAAAGAGCCAGTTCTGGGGCTCACCTCCAGCTCACGTCGCCGCCTTCTCCCCTGCCCGAAGGGAGCCTGTGAGTGGCGCTGGAGGAGACTATCTGGAGGAGGAGGCAGCAGTCAATGGGCAGTCGCGGCAGAGATTGCCTCCTCCTGCATGCCACTCGCGGGCTCCCTTTGGGCAGGGGACAAGGCGGCAACGTGAGCTGGAGGGGGGTCGTATACATGGAAAAATACGGTAAATTACAAACTTACCTGTTGAAAACATCTTTACAATTTAAAACCAAACACTGAAGCCTTCAAATGGAAGCTAGCAGTCAAAAATTTTAAATTTTGTTTTGAAACAGAGAAACTAAAACAATGGATTAAAGCATACATGCTACATTTCTTCCTAAAAAAGAAGTCTTAATCAGCTACCAGAAAGGCATTGCTGAAAAAGTGAGGTTGGTTCCCCTCAGAAATAAGTTCCAGCCTAGCTGGAGAATAAAAAGTCCTTCCTACTCCCAGCCAAATGTGTTTGTCAAGACTTGGATCATTTAATCCATACCGTCTAGTATTGAAACAACCATTTGCTGAGCCTTGTGGAAAAAGAGGAATTGTCTATGAGGAAACTTCTTGAACACTGCCAGAGTACAAATGTTAATGTGAACAAAAGATATATTTTTGGACCAGAATAATTAAATTCTACAAATAAGAGGAGCTCCACCAGAGTGGCATCCTCTGTTTAAGTCACAACTAGAGGTGGGCATGTGGTTCCTGCCAGTTTGTACACATGGCACCAGAGGTGCTGCATGTTCCCTTTCCCCCCTCCCCAGCCAGATCCCCCACTCAGCAGCTAGCGCATGCACCTCTCCTCCTCCTCTTCCTCTTTGGCTGTTTGACCAGTCTCTGGCAGGAGCACGGGCTTCCCCTCCCCCACCTCCTTGGGTGTGCTCCAACTGGTGAGTGGGTCATTGGCCGGTGAGGCCAGGGAAGGGAATGTGTGTCACCTCTGAACTGAGGTTTGTGCCAATCTCTAGTCACAACAGTTATTTGAAAACTTTTATTGATCTTATTGATTGGGATATCATGTTTTAAATACTGAATAACAGACTAGTAGACTCTAATAGTGAAGAGACAGGGTGGGCAAAGTGTGGCCCTGTGGCCACATGTAGCCCACCAGCCTTTTTTGTGGTTCCTGGCTCCATCAACCTTCTCCATCTACCCACGCCAAGTTTCACCGAGCAAAAACTGTGAATTGCCATTCCTGGAACAGGGATTCCTCTTTTAAAGATTGCAGAACTTCCTTGCAATGTTTAAATTACTCTTTTTAAAAACCTAGCATACACTGCTTGCCTTCTGCTTTCATTTCCTTTGCATTTTTCCACATTTTTGCCTGTTTTGGCAATTCCCAGAGGAATCTGGTGGCAGAAAATTGGCCCGTCAGATAAATCAAGGTTGCCCCCTTGACTTATGTAATGCAGGCAATGTAGGGCTGCCTTGAAAACAGAATGTAGTGATTGTAGGAGAGGGGCAGGCATTTGGATCATGGTTCCCAGTGTGCAGTTCTGTTTTATGGGCAACCTCCTCTGCATGGCCAGGACCACTGTACCTACAATGGACTAGACTGATTTCCACCAATGTAAATTCACCTGGGATATTGGTGATAATAGGATATTGGTGGATCACAAGCTTTGCAGATGCCATGAATGGCATCATGTTCATTGATGACTGACCTGACTATGGTGTATCTACACTACATAGTTGTAGAGGTTTTGCTCTGCTTTAAATGCTATGGCTCCATAATACAGAATCATGGGACCTGTGGCTTGGTAAGGTACTTAAATTCTACTCCAGAGAGTTCTAATCCAACTACTCCAACCTCAACTTAACCTCAACTACTCCAGAACATTCCAAATTATCTCCTCACACTACAAATTCCAGGATTCCATAGGATGGAGCCACCTGTACAGTATAGATACATTTTATGTTATTACTATCATATGCTCTGAGTTTACATAGGACTGCTATGAGTACTCAGCATGAATTTTACATTGTGTTGTATTTGTGGAAAGGAAGCCATGTGACACGAGGAACAAGGTGCAAATGTTCTCCACTTTATAATACATATGAAAAATCTAGGCAGCAAACATTCACTTAAACTTTCCAAAGAGTTTACCTTTCACTGGGCAGAATCCCACTGAAAAATCTGTATCCACATCTGAAGTTGTTCCGCACCACAGTCGAGCATTTTCGTCATCATCACTGATGCATTTGGCATGCCATTGATTCTCATACTTGAATGGGAATACACAGGGGGCTCCAAAGGAGTTGCCTTTTATAGTAAAAAGAGCTAATGGGGAAATTATATAAATACTAGATTAGGCTGGAAAATTCTGAATGGAAGTGACATTAGAACAGATGAAATATGAATAAATGAAAAATGATACAAACAGATCCTATTCCAGAGTCCTGTGCAGTTTGATGTACACATTCTCTCTCTCTCCCTCTCTCTCTCTCTCTCTGTGTGTGTATGTGTGAGAGAGAGATGTAAAGGAATTCCTTTAAAAAGGTAAGGCTGACAAAAAACAAACAAACCAGAAACTAATGCCACAGGCAATTGTGGTAGATCAAGCCATTCCAAGCAGAGTAACCAATGTGACAGTAGACATATGTCCTTGATATTCATTGATTTTTACATTTTAAGATATATTATAGGGAAGTGGTTGTTGTGGGTTTTTCAGGCTGTTTCAACACGTTCTGGAGGTTTTTCTTCCTAATGTTTCGCCAGTCTCTCTGGCCGGCATCTTCAGAGGACAGGAGCTAGAATTCTGTCTGTGTTCTATCTGTGAGAACACAGACAGAATTCTAGCTCCTGTCCTCTGAAGGCTAAACAGCCCGAAAAACCCACAACAACCATTGGATCCTGGCCGTGAAAGCCTTCGAGAACACATTATAGGGAAGTGTTACTGCAGAAGGCACATTATAGCAAGGATCATACCTAAAAGTGTAAGAATGTCTCCACACACCTGGCAGTATTACAGACCTTTGTCCGAAGAGGGTTCAGTAAAAGCATTAGACTGAACATGTGTGAAGAGATCATGTGTTTTGGAATTCTGCCTTATCAGTGTTCCTTCTCATGCTGCTCCATAAACATGTTTAGCTGAACACACTTATGGAGTCCTCGTCAGACCTTTGCATTCAATGTGTGAAGGCTTCTCACACTTCCAATAGGTAAGGTATACTCAGGAGTGGGGCTTATGTCCCCTGTTCACACCTGCACCACAAATTTAGCACTACATATGAGCAAGTGAATGCCTGCATAGGACTTCTGCGTTCATAGCATGGATGCACTACCAACCTCTGCCCACCAACACCATCCACAGTTCTGGAACTTTGACACTCTGTCAAGGTATCACTATTAGCCCTGGTGCTATGAGCTGACACCCACAACATAAGGTGAAAACATGGAATCCATACAGTTCCATACATACAAGTCCCCCAGTTAACTTCCTTTAATCAAAACTAATATGATTTCAGCATGCCTGAATTTGGCTAGATTTTGTTCTTAATGAATGATGAAACTCCACCTTTCAACCTGTTGGTGAAATACAATTCCCATTAGTCCAAAGCAGCATAGCCAGTGGTCAGGAATGCTGGTAGTTGTAGTCCAGTGACAGCTGATTCTACACCCATGGTTTACAATTGGAATACCCCCATGTTAAAGAAATATATGAGGCTGTTAGTGTTTGATTCTGAAACAGTTCCCTGTTAGGACTAACAGTCAGTGTTGGGAATGCATTTTTTTGACAGAACTGGGATAGAGAGGAAAAAATGTACATTTCCCGTACCACACACTGTGCTTTCTATACAAATGGAGTGTCCTCTGCTTGCTATCAAGCTTGGAGCTTTTTACCAATGTGATTTGAAGCATGAGATTGAGCGTGGTCTGAAAAGGCAGGGAATTCAACGCTGTTGAAGCTGAGAGGCAATGTAATCTAAACAAAGAGCAATTTCAGTCTCCGGATTTACCTTCATATCCCTTTGAACACAAGCCATCACTTGTTCCATAGATTTTCCAAGTACTCTTTGTGGAGGATGCTTTCGATATTATTACATTGCCCTTCTGATCATCAGCAGGATGTAAAAACAGATCTTCTTCTGTAAGGGCCAGATGGGTCTCATTTCTGCACATCCAATTCTGAAGACCACTGGTCTCATTACAAGGAGAGAGAGTGACTGGCACCTGGTTTACTTTTGAAGGTACTGCTAGGCACAATTTCACTGCCATATTCAATATTTGGTAATCAGAAACCCACTTAAAATTTTGCCACTCGTTATCCTTATTACATTTCTCCAGGTTGAGGGAACGAGATTGTTGAAGTTGTAAACAAAGTCCAAGGTTTTCATTGTATATCAGAAAACTGTCACTATCTGTAAAACAAAGAAGGAAAAAGAAAAGTGACACTGTAGCACTGTTCCATAGTAGCCTTAGACATGGCACTCACTGGTAGGATGATTATTCGCATATTCTATCTTTCAGTAAGTCTGAGAAGTAGAATGAAGAAATGGCCTAGTTAATTCTCTAACTTGTTCTTACTATCCCTAATACTCCTCATGCTGTGCTTTACTTGCCTTACTTAACCTGCTTCATTTAAAGCCAAGGCACTAGTTATCTTGTCCTTGTTGTAGATTAGGATTCCTGCTTGCTTTACGAATAGGATATTTGTTATTTTATTCTTTCTCAACACATACATGAGCTATGCAGAGGGTTTTCTGAATAATGTTAAGTAGATTTTTTAATGACCTAATGAATCAAAAAGTTAAAAAAAAACTGCCAAAGGAGGATTATTTTAATGTAATAATAATAATAATAATTTATTACAGTCAGTGACCAGGAAGATAAGAATACATTGTTTAGATAAAATCACATAATATCAGAGACATTGGTCAAGACATGACACCATCAATGCACCATCTGGCTCTTTTATGACATTAAAGTTAAAAAGAAGTTCTAAGTTAGCCAGCGGTATTGAAGGATATAAAAGCTTTTAAAATATCACAGCAGTCACATGATGTAGGATGAAATTAGGAGACACATATAAACATCAGTGTGCCACCCCAACTCTCCTAGAAACTAAAGTTAAACAAGAAATGTCTAGCAAGGGCGGGGGCACTCGAAGATCTTATTTGGTCAACAGACTGCGGCAAGCTATTGCAGCAGTGCAGTATTTGGCCACTTAACTGGTAATGTAAGAAACCTTATTGGAGAGCAGCAAAAGAATATAAAATTCGTTGGATCTCCCCAGAAATTTTTGAAAAATAGGGGAGAGAAGATCCTTGTGGAGATCTCGATAGAAATGACAGTATAAGAGGACATGCCCCACTGTTTCTACTTCACCACCATCACAAGGGCATAAACGATCAGAATAAGGTATGTCTTGAAACCTCCCTTCCAGGAGATTAGAAGGCGACAGATTAATCTAGCTAATTCTTCTAGATTTAGATGGTGTTATAGTGGTCATATAGGTGGGAAGTATAAAGGCATTGTTTTTTTACAACACTGGATTTGTCCAGTGAACCTAAATGTTCTTGAAGTTCTATGTCCCAGATCCTTTGCTTGACGGCTGATTTGGCATTGGCATAACCCATCGCTATAAGGATATTTGGGGAAAGACCAATTAGCAGAGCTTGATTTGTTAAGTGACACTTCCACTCTGATTGGAAGGTTTTGGAAAGAGTCAATGTTGCCAAACCTTGTGGGAAGAAGATAAGCTTTAGCCAGTGATTGAACATGTAAATTGAACATTTTAATGAATTATTTCTTTAATATCTCTGAGGCCAAAACAGCTATGATGTGGGAGGTCTGAATTGAATTTTCCATTTTTCTTCCCTAGTGCAGTGTAAAATCTCATCTTCTCCCTCACTGCTTTTAGTTTGGCTCTTAATATATGCTTCCGAACTAGTCTATTATCTCACTGGTACAGAAAACTCAAATATGCAACTTAACATCAGCATAACTATATAAATCTAGCCCCTTCAATAAGTAATTTGAGAAAGACCCCCTTTCATTCAAGGATAAGTAACACCAGTAATGCTGATTGCATTCAAAATTAAGTTTGGTGCTATTAATTGAGAGCCACACATTTATTGATTCCTATGCATAATTTTTTATATATAATTATTTCCTATATATACTTTTTCTGGCTGGATAGCTCAGTGAGTTAGGTAACTGGCTGTGGAGCCAGAGGTTGGGAGTTCAGTTCTCCACTGTGCATACCAGAAAAGCCAACCTGTGTCTTTGGACAAGCTGTACAGTCCCAGGGTGCCCCGGAAGAAGAGAATGATAAACCACTTCTGAGTACTCTACCTAGATAACCCAGAAAGAGGTTACCATAAGTTTGAATTGACTTGATGGAACACAGTTAGTATTATTAAACAATATATAATTCTATGTGTTCATTGCATCCAAGATACAAGCTTAACTTCCAAAAGATTATTGAAAAGTAATCAGTTGACACTATACATGGCATTAATGTTAAAAGTGAAGAACTTACCTAGTATCTGAAAAGCTGGCTGAATGAGAAGCACAAGATTTAGGAGCAAAAAGGCAGACATTGGAGACAACCAACTCTTCCACAAATGCCCCTTGAAAATATGAAAAGAAGAATCTGAGTTAGCTGCTTTTTAGGAACTCCTTCACAAATGAGTCAGACAACATTTTCACTTCTCAGTTCAGCACTGGGAAATATATCGCAATGAGCAGAAATCTAAGTAACAAGATTTGCTTAGTTGTTCGTTTCTGTAGAAGAGATGTATTTTAACAGGAAATAATTGAGCAATGCAGGTTGATCAATAATTCATTCTCCTTAGCCTGGTAGAATTCAGCAGGTTAACAGCCATGACAATACTAGTAAACCAGAGGTGAACAACCTGTGGCTGTGCAGATTTTCTCGGACTGCAATTCCCATGATCCCTCACGATTCACAGTGCTAAGTGGAGCTAAGGGGAATTGTGATCCAACATTGCATGACAGGCAATGGTGTTCAACACAAGTTGTCCCTTCTTATACTAAGCACTAAAGCCTTCCTTCAGGTGTTTGTCAAATGTGTGGAGCCCACACATGATGAGGAGGACATGCTAGTCCCACCCACATCTATTGTCACTTGCAACCCATGAAAGTGACTGTCTAAAGAGGGGAAAGCTGCCACAACCTAGCTTGTCTTTGATGTTTGATAGACCCCTGAGGTTCTCAATCACATACAGAGGCTACAAGGCAAGAGGCTACACCGTTAATTGTGAAGGGAGGGGGAATGAGCATAACCTGTAGAATGTACCTGAGGATGTTTATAGAAACCTCTTTTCTTGTATCTATAGTTCTGTTCTACAGATATGGTGAAGTTTGCTGGAGCCAATCAGAAGTCCTGCAATCTCAGACAAACAGCTTGTTTTCTTTACTATTGTCAGCCAGGGCCATTCTCTATAAAACAGGCAGTCTACTTGTACAGTTAAAGCAGGAATGTGTAAGACTGAATAGCAGAGAGATTTCTTCTCCTGCATTTGACACAACCTACCACAGAGGTCCTTGTGCATTGCAGGGGGGGGGGGGGGGGACACCTGATGCCAAAGGGAAAACAAAACATCATAGAAATCATAGAAAAGTGAAGTTGGAAGGGGCCTACAAGGCCATCAAGTCCAACCCCCTGCTCAATGCAGGAATACAATCAAAGCATATCTTCCAAGTGATTATCTAAGTTTTTCTTGAATGCCTCCAGTGTTGGAGCACTCACTAACTCCCGAGGTAACTGGTTCCACTGTCATACTGCTCTAAGAGTTAGGAAGTTTTTCCTGATATTCAACCGAAATCTGGCTTCCTTTAACTTGAACCCATTGTTGCGTATCCTGCACTCTGGGATGATTGAGAACAGATCTTGCCCCTCCTCCGTATGACAGCCTTTCAAATATTTGAAAAGTGCTATCATATCTCCCCTCAGTCTTCTTTTCTCAAGGCTAAACTTGCCCAGTTCTTTCAGCCTTTCCTCATAAGGCTTGGTTTCCAGCCCCCTGATCATCCTTATCACCCTCCTTTGAACTTGTTCCAATTTGTTAGCATCCTTCTTTTTTTTTTATTAACATTTTATTAGTGTTTCAATCTATCTACATTCAGTTCGTGCTTGATAAACATCATGTTACATGGGTTGCTGAATTTTTCTTAATTTTCTAACACCAAAGTAATACCAAACTTCCTTCCCTGAAGTATAATTAAATGTCTAATTAGTGTCCAATTTATTTTCTTTGCGTCTCTTCCCTCTCTCCAGATTCACTGCTGCTCTATAAGTGGTGAGGATAAGAGACACTGTTTCTGTTATAGGGATTGTCTTGTCCAGCGATAGTCATAAAACAGTACAGTTATAAAATATTTCTCACCCAATGATAACAGACGATGTTAATTAGCTGATTTATCGCTTCTCTATTGCCTGCTGCCGACAACTTGCAAGCAAGCTTTCCAGCTGCTTGTTTCCACCCGTTGGTTGATTGGGGAGTTTCCCGGATCAAAATGGGGGTAATCGCTGTCCCCCCATGATCAACAGGCTTCTCCCCCATTTCACCACCTCTTTGGGGTGGTTTTAACCCCCTGGGGGGGTCCCAAACAAGTCAGAATTCAGCCCAGGGGACGGAGCTCCGTCCTCCTCCTGCTGTCTCATCACAGTGTCAAGTCAGAAGTCTGTTAGCATCCTTCTTGAAGTGTGGTGTCCAGAACTGGACACAACACTCAAGGTGAGGCCTAACCAGTGCTGAATAGAGAAGGACTAGCTCCTCGTGGGATTTGGAAAATATACTTCTATTAATGCAGCCTAAAATACCATTTGCCTGTTTGTAGCCACATCACACTGTTGGCTCATATTTAGCTAGTGAGCTACGACAATTCCAAGATCCTTCTCACTCATTGTTTTGCTCAGCCAGGTAAAACAATGGGAACAAATGTTGCTGCAGCAGATATCCTGTAGTGGGCGGGAACCATGCCAAGAGCAAGGGGCACAGCACAGTTGAGTGACTGAGCACAATCTTGGAGTAGCAGTTGGAAGAATGAAAGAGGCAGAAGGAGGAGGGCATTCAGCTACCCAAATTTGGTATTATTTCCATGAATTCTAAATGTTTTTGAACCTGAATGCACATCCCTAAATTCAAGTCTTAGTAAATATCTTCTGTCAAACATAGAAGTATTTACACATTCAGTGTTTTAGTTGAGATTTCCAATTAGTTAAAGGCACTGAAGGAGGAGGAAAAGGAGGAAAGGAAGAAAAGGGATAAAGATTTTACTATTAAATTTATGCAAATTTTTATGCCTGGACATCATTTCCTAGAAATGAAGGTTTTTGAATTGAACACATTTATCTTCTGAACAAAATATTAGATTTAGCTGACAGGCTGAAGTTTAAAACTATAATAAATTTAAAAATTGTATAGTTTCAGGCCAGTCAAAAACGTTCACTGGATTCAAACCATCCACTGATTATAAAGAAATCCAAACATTTTGTCTGACCTGATGGGATGGTATATAAATTAATGAAATAAACTAATGGGGTGGTATATACAGTATTTTTACATTTATAACACCACCACCCCCCATTTATAAGACATGCCCCTCCCACTTTTCTAGTCCAAAAATTAAGAAAATGTACCTTCGAGTATTCAGCCTCTGGGCTCAGAACATTGGACATTACGAGTCCCTGTTCCATCTGAGCCTACAGGCTCTACCTCCAACAAGGTGTGTTCCAATTGGTTTCTACAGCATCAGCTGACATCCATCAGTTCCATAAGGTTCGTGATTGGAGGAAGCTAAGTTTCCTGACTGTAGGATGCTAAGCCTTGTGACTGAAGGAAGCCTGTTTACAGAGGCAAGGTACAGGCCGTTTTGTTCTATCCTCAGCTATCTCAGCTTACTTCCGTGTAAAAGACACCCCCTCAATTTTTAGTGTAATGATTTTAGGAAAGAGTAGCCTCTTTTACATGGAAAAATACGGTAAATGAAATAAACATTCTTCATGTTGCACCAAAAACTGACGTCTGTCTGACAAACCATAAACTGGGCTACTGTGGACATATTAGCTCATATATTACATTTCACAAACATACATATGTACTTTTGTTATGTTACAGCTTTCAATGAGAAGTTACTTCAAAGAGTCTTACAGACAGTACTCATATGGTCAAATGTTATCAATGGTTTTCATGGTGTTATTTGTTTTCATACTGATTTAATATTAGACTTTTGCCTAAAATCTTTTTAGAGGTTACAGACGGCAGTTAATAAACCCTTTATGAGAGTAGCTTCAAAGGCCAAGATAAATGGGTGAAGTAGTTTGTAGACTGAAGATTTATACTGATAAAACTCAAGGCTATATTCTGCATTGTTTGCAGAGTGTTTATATTTCCTTATCTTCTCCTTGTGTTGTATTAGATTATTTTGAAACAAATGGGTTGCTCCTAGAAAGACCAGCATGACTAAAAGAGAAAGGACATCTCTGCAGTTGGTGTGCATAAAGCCATATTGAGCAGATTATCACCTTTACTCCTGCTCTTCTTGGAGTCAGTCATCATGGGACATGTGTTCATTGAAGAGATGTTAGCCAAAGATTACCACTGGAAAGAGACATCATGGCCAACCAAAGTATGTATCACAGGCCTCTGACTGGGGAGTGGCAGTGGAATCTGTCAATGTTAAAATAAATTGCCTCAATGTATTAATGATGTATTAATTTATCATTCATTAATATGAAGGATCCACACAGGCTGCTGTTTGGCTGGAGTTAGAGCTGGGGTTTGGTATGGAGGTCAGGCAAAAGTTGAGAATTGTGGCTGAATCCCAGAGTCAAAGTCAATAGGCAAACCAAATATATCACATCCAGAACTCTATTACTGCCCAAGCAGAGTTCTAGCCCAAATCAGAAGCCTTCCTTTCTAGACCCACTTACTGTCCTACCCAGATCTTAACAAAACATACATACTGTCTTGGAAGATACTACAAAAGTACATATTGGAGTTTGGCAGGTCTCATATGGGACTGATAGCCGCAAAACTGAAAACTCAGTTATAGCACTGGCTGATCTGAACAGCAAGAGTGAGGTCATATACATCATGTGCTTGAAGTGCTTAGCACCCCTGTGGTGCAAGTGTGACAAGAAGGGCCACAGGAAGGAATGTGATCAACTTGGTTTACTGTTGCTCCCTTAGAGTAGAAAGATAGACTGTGTTTGCTTGCTTTAGATAGGGAGAGAGGTTAACCCTCTGAGACAAACTCCTGGAAGAGAGATTGACAAATGGTGACTGAAAGAACTGGTCTCTTTCAGCCTAGAGAAGAAGGCTGATATAACAGAAACAGTAGACCTGATTTCTGTCCCTCTAGAGCAGTGGTTCCCAACCTCAGGTCCACATACATTCTTGGACTACAGCTCCCACAAGCCTTCACCACTAACTGTGCTGGCAGGAACCTCTGGGAGTTGCAGTCCAAGGGGACCCAAGGAACCACTGTTCTAGAGAAATCAGAAATCAGTAGGCTGAAATTGTGGAAGAGCAGATTTTATCCAGTCATTAGGAGAAACATCTTAAGGGGTAGACCTGTTTAGGATCAACAGACTGCCTCAAGAGTCTGTTTACTCCCAAATGTGAACTGGAGGTTTTGAAGAACGTCTGGACAGCCATCTCTCAAGGGTGCTGGATTGTCGATTTGATGCAGTGGTCTCTAATGGATCTTCAGACTCTATAGTTCTATGGTTGCTGAGAATAGGCAGATCAGGGCAAGAAAGGTACTGTCAGTTATTGAACCTCATACAAATAAAGCAGAATTTAAAGCAGCCATTCTGGTTCTTCTGGGTTCTCCAAGAAAAAAACAACAGCACTTGATTTTGTCTTAATTGTGTGCCTTGCTTTTTTAAAAATGGTTTGCAGAATAGCTCACAACAAGATTCATGCCAGAATCAGCATACAATGGTGTCTCTGCCTTTTTCTGTGTCCTGTCCATAGTATAAAAAGAGCAACACACTGTATCAGATCTCTCTCATACTCTGCAGCATCTATATCTGTGAAGATTCTCAGTTATCTAGGTGAGGTTATCTGGAAGTTGAGTCATGGCAACTGGACAGTCCTTTGTCCATCTAATGAGCCTATTCAGACCAGGTGGAAGTGAAACCAAAGTGGAGAATATATCAGGTGTCTCCTACCAACTCTCCTCAGACTGAAGCAGCTACTTGGATGAGTAGTAAAACGTTTCAACCTAATAGGAAAGAAGTCCAGTTGCCATGGCTCAACTTCCAGATATCTGCAGCATCTTCTTTATCATCCTTCCTGCCTAAGCAGCCCTCAGTGCAAAATGCAATGTGTAAAGAACAACATGTTCAGGAAACAGCTGCTGGTGTGGTCAGTCAGTAGCCTTCTGCTTCTTGAAGGAATGCCTAATTCCTCCTTTCCATGGTATGTGGAGAATAAAAAATGAGCAGCAAATGGACAAGAATTTAAAGAATCTGAGAATTGAAAGTACTCAAAAGAATTGTTCCTGAAAATTTTGGAACAGATAGTCAAGATTGCCCATATGATTCCTTTTTCCAAAGGTTGGTCTAGTATTATCACTTAAATCTGTTACACAGAAATGCTATGCAAGGACCTCCAGCCAATAACTGTCCAATGTCTTGTTGTCAAACTGATATTCTGAACACCTATAATAGGGAGTAAGTCATCCCCCATCCTTCTCCTCCTCCCAATACCAGAGTTGTTGTATTCATCTTGCATCCAAACCATTCTACAAGGGTTTCCAGCCAAGAGGTTCCTCTCCTTGTATGTCTTCCTCATTTCCTATTTCACAACAGAAGTATTCCAGCTTTCTGCCTTTTATTCTTCATGATTTCTTGCTCTTCATTCATTTGGTTTAAAATGGCTTTGTTGGTCATACTCTCAATCCAAGAAATCTTATCATCCTGTGCCCACTTATTGGAGAAGCCAGCTTGAAGAATGTGTATATATACGGTACATCTACACTTCTTTAAGAGAATTTGTGTTAAGTGTGAATTTCTCTTGGCTTCTGGAGGCCTGGGTTGGATCACTGGCTACTTGAAGAGCAAAGAGTTTACTGGGTACACATGCTCTCAATCCAATACAAATACCCCCGAATACAAATACCCCCATCTCTAGCTACAAATCTTTCAGAGAACCCACATTATGGTGCCCTTTCTGGGCAACTGAGACCTCATGAAAACAACCTAGAAATAATCAGCATCTACAAATTCTTATGATTCACTAGGGCCATTGTCTATAGACCAAACCAAGATAACCCACTTCTAATTGCATTAGTGAACATGTGAATGTACTGTCATGGATATATCTTTAATGTAAAATGCAGCACTTATTAATCCTAATCAAAGAGTTCACATGTTTGATAACTGCTATCTTGGATGACCTTCTGTAGTTGCTAGAAACTTACTCAAAATGTTTGCCAAATGGTTCATATTTACTCTGTCCATCTTACATTTGCATCAGCTTTCCATTAGCTATCTGAAAGAGCTACATCTGCTTAAATGAAATATCTGAATGTTTAATCCAGCTGCTACCTCATGATGTTAGTCTTGCCACACTTTGAAGATTCCTGCAGCCAAAGTTTTGCTGGCTGGTTCCAGAAGATCCTGATGGGATAGGGCTGTCTATTATTGCCTTCCCATTATTCCATATCATAATGTTGCAGTGGAAGCAGAAATCCCAATTAACAGAATTCTTAATATGTAGATTCCTTGGCTATCTGACTGCAGGGCCTGAAGCTGTAATCAAAAACAGTTATGTACTTTTCTTCCAAATAGAAGTGCATGTGGGGGTCTTTGTTTGCTTTGGCAGCCCGGGCCTGCTCAGCTGTAGACCAGCAAGTGAGATGCTCGTGACCAAAAAGGGCAGCAATCCTCAGTAACCAAATCTCCTTCAAATCTCTCGGGATATTAGGAATCTGAAGGAACTGCTTTCCAGACACTGTTTTATCAACAAGTTTCACTTCTCAGTTAACATTAGGAAATGTGATTGAAATGGACAGTTCTGTGAGTAACAAGTTGTTACACAACTTCTATAGAAAAGACTTCTTTTCCATAGAAGATTCTTGGGTAATGTAGGTTGATCACCTAAATCACCTCCCTTTATCTAGTCCGTTAGAACTGACCATCTTAAAATCTAAGAGAATAGTGAATGTGAATGTCCACGCTCACCTTAGCTGAGTTAGATGAGGAGCGGGGCGCTTGCAGTGGTGTCAGTGGTTCCTTCCTCTGCCTGGACTCTTGGATATTAAATAGTTGAGGGAGAGTTGAGGACTGAGAAGAATTACTGTAGCCCCTGCTGTCATGTCCTGGCTGGTCATCCTGCAGTCTTTGTATTGTTCTAGTGAACTGGGCACCAGTAGACAGTGGGGAGGTTAACGGCATGAGGTCCACTGGGGTGTAAGTAGTTGTAGGCAGCTCTGCCTGGATATATTCCTTATATGGGGAGATCCTGCCCTTGCAGGCTTTTATCCTTATTGTAGGCTCATTGGAGATTGACGTGATAGAGAAGTTCGTCCCCTGAGGGGATAAGGGACCTTCAAGGGTGCTCTTAGGCTGGGGGGATTCGACTAGGGTCATTAGCTCCTGCCTTAGTGCCTCAACCTTCTTGAGCACCAGGTTCTGGTTTTCCCGTGGCAGCACTTTGAACCCATCAATGGCCTCGTTAGGCAAAGTCTCGCTGTCTATATCAAAATCAAGCTGCAGTAGAAGTTCTCCTGGGTCGGGACCGTTGGTGGAGCTAGAACTGGACCGTATAAGAGGTAAGGAGGACAATGGCTCAGTCTGAGGGCACACGTCAATGGGCTTCCAAAAGAGGTGCTCCGAGGTCGGAATGGCCTCGGGCTTCATCATAGGCAGTGTCTCCCTCGGTGCAACTTTTTTTGAGGAAGTACCAATTGTTTCCAGTTGTCCTGGTGTTTCGATTAAGGGTCTGGCTGGCGATACTAGTGTCATCAGATCTACTGATGTGTCTGAGTCAGGAATGATCAGGTCCTTAGTGGCGGTCTTTTGTCCAGATGAAGGGCTAGGTGCCGTTGACCCAGGGAGTGGGTTTCCCAATGCATCAGCTGTAGACTTGGATACTGAAGGGTCAAGAGGAGAATCATTGCATAATTCCTTACTTTTCCTCTTCCCTTTGTCTTTTTCGATGTCCTGGGTACTGCTTGAACTGGGACGAGACGGATGAATTTCCACACGAGGCTCAGGATGAGATGATTTTAGCTTAACTAAGGAGCTTCCAATGATGTTCGTTGCTGCTTTTAGTTCAGATAGTAAAGAAGGGACACCTGGGCTCTTAGCAGATGGAGAGTCAGCTCTGTTACTTGTATTCTGAAGGCCGTTATCTCTTAACTGAAAGCTGGGCAGCTGTCCAAGACTTGTCCTTGGAACTTCAGAGGAAGCTGATAAAGGGCATTTCAGCATGTTCTTTGGTATCAGTGGTTTAATAGGCATGTCGCTGAACACTCTTCTCAAGAATATATTGTAAAATTCAAGAAGATATTTTTTCTCATAAAGTAGACGGGGAATTCTGAGACTTTTGAACTTCAGTAGCACTCGGGAGCAGCGAGGCAAATGGGAGCACCACGGGAGACGTGTCATTTCTAATAAATCAATCTTGTGACTATCCCAGCATAAGAGGCTGCCTAGTGAATTGAGCACATGTTGCTTGTTTGTCCATCTCCCCTTGTTTAACGGAGTGTCCCAGACCTCTAACATAATTTGATTTCTCATTAGGCAGCGGCTCGTCCCCTTGGAAACTTCTGCACACGTCCGAGTATCAGGTACAGTTAATTTTCTGGTTCTCTCTGGGCAATTAGAGTGAGGTCCTGTATCTTGTCCGGGGCATAAAGATATGGGCAGAATAGTCTTGTTGAGCTTGTCCAGCTGAACTATGATAGAGTTAAGCTGTTGACATATATATATAATTGTCTCCCCAGTAATTACGCAGTGTTCGCCAAAGTTAAAAAATAACTGCTAAAAGCATTCTCACTCTGTGAGAAATGTTTATCTTGTGAAGTCAAGGGGGGTAACAACTGGTCTTCTGTGAAATCTCTGATTTGGGAACCAGGAGAGCCAGGTCTAGCAAACTCACCCTCTGGGTCTGCAGCGTCTGACCATGCCGGGCAGTCTTCCAGACGCCTCTGTTTTGATGTCTTAATCGGCGAGTTCTCTTGGCTGAGAGGGTGTTTGGATCTTCTCCTCTTCCCCATAGTTTCAGAGAAGGTTATCCAAAAGGAGAAACAGAAATTGGTAATTGGCTGGCTGGCTGGCTGGCTGAGGGTGAGTGGAACTTCACTGGGCTGTACAGAGTAGGGAAGTTCTTTCTCTAACCCACCAGGATAGTTTAAAACTACTTTGGCCAAGCAACTTTGCCTCAGTCTTTTAGCAATCTTTGCTGGAGTACTTGAAGAGAACCTGGAAGAGATGCTGATGAGAGAAGGCAGCATACAAGAGGATGCATCCATGAAAGAAGGCAACAGGAAGGAGTAGCAAGAAGAAGACAAGGGCAATACCAACTGAAGATCACAGGTGAAAGCAGTAGGAGAACTAGACTGGAGCACCTTAATAAACTGAATCGCAGAAAGGGGAGTGTAACTATTTAAAAACTATTTTTTTCACATATTTTAATATAGAGTTTAAACTATATACATATTCAGATATACAGGTAAAATACTAGGCAAGCCAAGAGCACTTTCATAAATCGGAGCTATTTTTGACACAGAGACAGTGGTGTGCATTAGCTGACTGCCAGGCTGAATCCACCAGCCTCATATTTCTGCTGAGGTTAGCAGAATCATTGCATGGATTTCAGAAAACGTAGACTGCACCATAAAAGAAGGAACAGTGTATTTGCAGTTCACTAATCTCATCATATGTAGGTATATGGAAAGAATCTTCAGTCAATAGTTAAGAATAATTTTATATGTTCTGAACTGAACTGGTATCACAACTAGTGTGCATCAGCATAGACAACAGGAGCTGAAGACTATAGTCCAGTAACAGTCCAAAATCTATTATTTCAAATAAATCTATTCTACTTTACTTACTTACTATTTTATCAGTGGACCAAATCTGTGTCCTGTTGGGGGACAAGTTTCTTTTTCCAAAGCTCCAGTGCTGGAGCAATCACGTGCTTGCCTCTACGTCTGTAAGTAACATACAAAAACAGATGAGGTTCTAATCCTAACAACAAAACAACCAATTGTTTTGATGTCTAAAAGTAAGGGGGAAACTCTACTGAAATGCTTAAAGAAAATGACCTGCCCAATCTCTTCCCATCCAATTTATACCTATGTTTACAATATTTCTTTTAAAAGATTAGAACTGTAGGTAGGCAGGCTGCAGGCTTTCCCTTCTCTATAACACATCTCTCAAGGCTGCAGAACATGGTGTCAACTATGTGTAAAAGACGTCAACACTGTTTTGTCCACATGTAAGAGAGTTAGCATGTGTTTATTGCCAATTTTATTGAGTGGGAATACTGCACGCAAGATAACCACATGATTTATATGCAACTAAAAACAGAGGAGGTTATAAACTTTGTGGTCATGAGAGCTCTAAACCGGGACCTGCTTGGATTGCAATGGAAAAATCGTTGTACAAGTCCTATATTAAATACATTAAAAATATGTACATTATATATTTAAAATGTATATATTTCCTATCACTCTAGATTTTCTCAAAAATAAACCCAAGGAGGCTTACTTTCTGCTTAACAGAATTCACAATTTAAAAGGAAGAAGACTGCACAGTTTACCCAGAAAATATGATCTGGATCTCTTTAGGCAGCAATTCTTTCTTCTTCTGAATTATTTCTAAATAACCTGATGATACATTTACTTCATCCGTTGAAATTAAGAAGTCACTTAGCTGATTAGTCAGGAAGCTATTTAGTTCTCCTTTTCCCCCATGACTCTTAATTGATTCATAGTTTGTTTTAGAAATGTCATTGAGGAAAAACTAGACATTACTTCAGAAGCAAAAAAAGTATTGTCTCAGATAGTCCACCTCCTTTGAATAGGATCTGTAATGTAAATGCGCTCAACTGGGCACTGGAAGATCTCCCACTTCCAAAATCGGAAATGAACTTCTCCACATAACGCAGGGGACTCGTTGCTGCCATGGCTCTGTGCCACTCTAAGCCTTAGCCTTGCTACACCATTCCAGCCTGCTCTGTTTGGCACCAGTGACACTGGCCAACTGGCCAACTGCTTCAGTAAGACTTCTGGCTCCCAAAGGAACGGATTGCAGATCTTGCATCATTTACAGTCCATTGCTCTTTGAAACGGTGAACATAAGCCATCATAAATTTCAACTATTATTTAGAAGATCATTCGTCCTGGGATGAAAATAAAATAAAATAAGAGCCTCTGATCTTGAGGGAGATTGCTGATCCTCTTTCAACTCATTTTAATCTCTTTTTTAAACATCTTGAACATGTAAACAAACCAGCAGGTTTGAAAGAAGTTCAGAGGTTATTGTTGCTGACTAGCAGGTTAGGAAATTAGGCTCAAAACATTTTTATTTAGACAGGTCATTTGCCCATAAACTAGCTTGCAAATTGCTGTAACTGGCTTTAGTTGGTTGTTTATTATCATCCATATTTTACTTGCTTTGTCTTTCAGTTTTTTAAAAAAATTCTAGTACTTTATTACGTTTCATTGGCCAGTATACTCTGTACAATTGTAGAGTGTTTGGGCTTCACACCTTGCCATAGCAATCCCTGGCTTGCAGCTATGCAAGGCATAAATCACTTCTTTACAAACAACAGAGCTTATAAACTTGTGCAAGGGCTTAATAGATTATGTCCAATAAGCAACATTGAAGCAGGGATCGTGTAGGGAAAGGACCATTCTGCTTGCAATTAACATCAAACAAGATGTGGCCATTGTATTTGTATTATTGTTATTAGGGAACTTGAGCTCTCCAATTGGTGGGCAGGCATGATAGATAATTATCAAATAAATAAAGGTCAAATTTACAATCCAGTCATTCTGTGGTTCAGTTGGAAGGGAGCTTGATTCAATAGATACAATAGATGCATCCTTGACAGATGGCTGTACCTCCTCTGCTCCAATATCTCCAGCAACAGACAGCTCACCAACTCCAGAGGCAGCCTGTTCCACTGTTAAACAGGTTTCATTTCCATATGTCTGACAAAGTGGACCTGTCCACAAAAGTTCACATTAAAATATCATAGTTAGTCTTTAAGGTGCCATATGTTTTTGTCTTTTTGTTTTGTTTTGTTATTTGGATTTTGCCCGATATGCTTGAACAGACTAACACGGCTACCTCTTCTATAACCGCAATGTTGAACAGTTGTTAACATAAGGAAATGTTTCTCATTGCTGTTTAGTTTGTGAATAATTAGAATTAAGGTTGAGAATATGTGGCCATCTGAATGTTGTTAGACTGTGTCTCCTGCAAGGTAAGTCAATGGTGAAAGATAGAGGAACCTCATGGTGCAGTGCTTTAACATGTCAGAATGGTTTTCCCCCGTCTGACATGTAGCTGAAAATATTCCTTGTTTTCATGATTGTATCATAGAAGGAAGTAGTTGAACCTTCTCATGCAGCTCCAGTGGGCTTTTTAAAAAATGATCATTATTACCTGATGATAATGTCACTTTTGAAAAATGTAATTTTTAAAAAATCCCATTGGTGCCACTTGAATTTTTATACTCTTGCTATTTGCCACTCCAGGGGAGTGGGGCTGGTATTAGTACGGGAGAAGGTAGTGTAAAACCTTCCTTCCCCACTTGCTGTGGCCCTTGTTCAGACCACACACACACACACACACACACAAATCTCTGCTGTTGCTTTCAGGGGTGTATTTTACATGCTGTGTTTTATTGGATTTTATTGTTACTTTGTTTTTATTTTTACTGTTTTCCTTTGGAAGTTGCCTCGAGTACTTTCTGTCGCATAAGCAGACATATAAATAAACAAGTCATTGCCAGCCTATTTAGCATCATCTGAACCCCAAGGTGTGTATTTTACCTTTAGTTTTATCTACAAACTCATAAAGTGAGTACCATGTACTTCAGAGATGAGCGCTAGTGATTGCTAGCTATCATTGCTACTTCTAATTTTCATTTCCATATAAGATTCTGGACCATGAAAAACAAATTTTATTACACTTGCCTGTGCTATATGACTGCCCTCTGCTGGAAATCCTCTATTATCATATTTTACATTTTGTTATTTCCTTAATAGAGATGGGCACGAACCAGCAAAAAGGTAGTTCATCTTGCTTTATGAAAATCCACAAACCACAAAACACAAACTACCAAATTTTTTCTGAATGAACCATGAATCGGTTCATTGATATGGCCCCTTCTCCCCACCCCCGTCATCTCTCTATCTTGTGCTACTGCTGCCTCCTGTGCCGCCACCATCTTGAGAGGCAGCCTGGCTGGTTCCCACAGGTCAGTTGACTCTGCACATCATGCACCCACATCTCACCTGAGGCAGCTGTTTTTTTGCTTTGTTTTTTTAAGAAGCAGCCCAGCAGCCTCCTATTTGAGTGCCTCTGCACTTGCGCCTGCCTATCAGCTGAGAGATGCGTGCATGCACAGAGGCACCGGGCAGGGAGTTGGCTGCGTCTCTAAAACACAAAGATTTTGGCAGCCCGGTGGCAGCCGTTGTTTTTTGTTTTTTTAAAAGAAAGCCACAGGGCTCTCTTAAAAAACAACAACAACAACACGCCACTTTGTTTTTAGGCAGCCAGATGGCTTTTGCAAGTTGGTTGCCTCAGCACATGCCCCCGCCTCTCAGCTGATGGGCAGATGCAAGCATAGAGGCAACCAGTTGGGAGGCTGCTGGGCTGCCTTTAAAAAAAAGCCTCAGCTGAGCCCATCTCTCAAGGTGGGCACATGCACAGGGATGGCAGGCCTGGCTCCCAAAAGGGAAGCCAGGCCACTGTCTCTTAAGATGGCAGTGGCAGCAGAGGCGGAAGTGGCAGGATAAGGTAGGGAAGCAACGGGGGCAGTGGGAAGGGAGTGGGGGAAGCTGTGGGGGCAGATAAAACAAACCAAGAAGTTCATTTAATCACAAAAAAAGTTCATTGGGTCAGGAAAGTTTGGGTTCTCCAGTTTGGACAAACCCGAACTGACCCAAATCAATGAACCAGCAATTATTGACGAACTTCCTGGTTCATTTTTGGATTCGAGTCCATCTCTATTTATTAATTATGAAACAAAAAACATTTTTAAAAACCAAAACAAAATATTCATCCTAATTCAAGAAAGAATGATTTTGTCCTTGGATGTGCCCCATTCCTCTTCTACCAGCACCACTGAGATTTTTCAAAAGGCCAGCATGCACAAACTGTTCATTAAATTAGTGTAAACATATTTTGTAGGCTCTTGATTGCCAGATAATAATGAAATGATCCTTAATTTCAGGGGAGACGGCTGGAGCGCAGGTGGAGGAAATCCCGCTGGGAGTTCGATCGAACACGACTTAGAACCCATTATCAGGCCTATTTCGTGGCAATACAGCTGGCGAAATGGCAATATTTCTTCAGCCGTATTGCTTCCTCAGAATGTCGTCCAGCAGAGCTGTTTCGGGTGGTCCGGGATCTTCTTCAACTGGGAAATCCGGTGGAGGTCCCGGACTGCTCATCAGCTCGCTGTGATGAGTTTGCCATTCATTTTGAGGGAAAAATCGCTCAGATTCGCAGTGGGTTGGACTCTACCGTTACTGCAAAATCAGAGGATGTGTCCAGTGTGCCGTGCTTAGGTCAAGTATTAATGGATGAGTTTCAATTGTTGAGACCTGAGGATGTGGACAGGGTGCTTGGATCTGTCCGTTCTACCACCACTCCGCTCGACCCTTGCCCATCTTGGTTAATTGGAAGATCTGCCAGGGGGGGTTCGCACCTGGGTCCAGGAGGCCGTGAACGCCTCTTTGAGAGAGGGAGTGGTCCCTACCACCTTGAAAGAGGTGGTAATTCGACCACTCCTTAAGAAGCCTAACCTGGACCCAAGGCTGGTGGTTAACTACTGACCAGTGGCGAACCTCCCTTATTTGGGCAAAGTGCTGGAGCGGGTTGTGGCCGGGCAACTCCAGGCGGTGCTGGATGAAACGGATTTTCTGGATCCATTTCAATTGGGTTTCAGGCCAGGTTTTGGTACGGAGACTGCCTTGGTCGCCCTGTACGATGACCTTTGCTGGGAGAAAGACAGGGGGAGTGTGACCATGTTGATACTCCTGGACCTCTCAGCGGCTTTCGACACCATCAACCATGGTGTCCTTCTGGATAGGCTGGCTGGGTTGGGAGTTGGGGGCACCGCTTTACGGTGGTTCTGCTCCTTCCTGGCTGACCTTGTCCAGAGGGTGGTGCTGGGGGACAGTTGCTCTGTCCCATGGCGTTTATGTCATGGGGTTCCTCAGGGCTCGATACTGTCCCCCATGCTGTTTAACATCTACATGAAACCGCTGGGAGAGGTCATCAGGAGGTTTGGGCTGAGGAGTCAGCAATATGCTGACGACACTCAGCTCTACCTCTCGTTTTCCACCAATCCAGGTGAGGCGGTTTCTGTGCTGAACTTGTGTCTGGACCTGATAATGGACTGGATGAGGGTTAATAAATTGAAACTCAATCCAGACAAGACGGAAGTGCTGGTAGTGGGTGCTTTGCCGGACAGGCTGGAGGGCCATTTCCCTGCCCTGAATGGGGTTACACTCCCCCTAAGGGACAGGGTCCACAGCCTGGGGGTGCTCCTGGACCCCAGTCTAACTCTGGAAGCCCAGGTGGACTCGGTGGCCAGGGGCGCCTTCCTTCAGCTGCGGAAATTGTACCAGCTATGGCCCTACCTGGACGAGCGGAGTCTCATGACAGTTACACATGCACTGGTAACATCTCGTATGAACACGGTCCGGCGATTGCAACTGGTCCAGAATCGAGCTGCGTGGCTGGTGAGTGGTGGGGCCGCTAGGGGACATATCAGGCCGATTCTGATTAAATTACATTGGTTACCAGTTGCTGCCCGAGCCCAATTCAAAGTGCTTGTTTTGACATATAAAGCTCTAAACGGCTTGGGCCCTGGATACCTGAATGACTGCCTCCTTCCATATGAGCCTACCTGGCAGTTAAGATCCAGCCAGGGGGCCCTTTTGAAAGAGCCATCCCTCAAGGAGGTAAGAGGGATGGCTTGTAGACAAAGGGCCTTTTCGGCAGCTGCCCCCAGACTATGGAATGCCCTCACGATTGAGATTCGTCTAGCGCCGACGCTGATGACATTTTGGCACCAGGTCAAAACCTTTCTGTTCCAGAAGGCTTTTAATTGAAATAATATCAACCGTGGGTCCTGATGGCAGTTTTTAGAGTATCTATTTTAATTGTATTTTAATTGTTTTATCTTTTTATTGTATATTTATTGTATTTTAATTGTTGTAAGCCGCCCAGAGACCTTTGGGTAGAGTGGGCGGCATATAAGTTAAATAAATAAATAAATAAATAAATAAATAAATAAATAAATAAATAAATAAATAAATAAATAAATAAATAAATAAATAAATAATAAATAAATTCACAAATCAAGTCATGTTTAATTTGAAAATATTCTGTACAGGCAATACTTTCATTAGATGAATCTTATGCATTCAGAGCATTCCATTTTGTTAGTCTTGTCAAAGGTTAACTCCACATGTGTATTATTGCTTAGGACAAGTATTTTCTAAATTGTTACTTCCATCAACGTGTTAATAATGCAGTCCCACTCCGTCTATTCAGAAACAAATTCTATTAAATTCAATAGTAGCCATTTCCAGGATGCAACCTGCATGTGTTAATCTTTGTCATCCACTGGACACTGTTAGTCATTTTGAAGAATAACCACATTCTCCCCATACGAGTTGCCAAAGGCAGCAGTTGTTTGCTGTTGCTTGCTTCTTCTTTTGTAGAAAATAAAGGTTGTGGCACTTGCTCCAATGATGATGAGGATAACCAGGATAACCACCCATACAGTTGTGCCATGTGCTGATGCTGGAACGTCTTGTTCCTCTGTAAACAGAAAAGGTGTACATGCAAGACATTAATTGTCTCATACTGTAGAAAGGTGATAGAACCTGACGCATCTGAATTTGAATATACAATATTTTTATTGACTCCATAAACCTTTTAGAATTCTTTGAAAAGGTCAACAGGCATGTGGATGCGGGCGAACCAGTGCATATTGTCTATCTGGATTTTCAGAAGGTGTTTGACACGGTCCCTCACCAAAGGCTGCTGAGAAAACTCCACAGTCAGGGGATAAGAGGGCAGGTTCTCTTATGGATTGAGAATTGGTTGAGAACCAGGAAACAGAGAGTAGGTGTCAATGGGCAATTTTCACAATGTAGATTGGTGAAGAGTGGTGTGCCCCAGGGATCTCTCCTGGGTCCGGTGCTTTTCAACCTGTTCATAAATGACCTGGATACAGGGATAAGCAGTGAGGTGGCCGAGTTTGCAGATGACACAAAACTTTTCCGGGTAGTGAAGACCAGAAGAGATTGTAAAGAACTCCAGAAGGATCTCTCCAAACTGGAAGCATGGACAGCAAAATGGCAAATATGTTTCAATATAAGAAAATGTAAAGTAATGCACATTTGGGCAAAAAATCAAAACTTTAGTTATCAGCTGATGGGTTCTGAGCTGTCTGTGACAGATCAAGAAAGAGATCTTGGTGTGCTGGTGGACAGCTTGATGAAAGTGTCAACCCAGTGTGTGGCAGCAGTGAAGAAGGCCAATTCCATGTTAGATAAAGGTAAAGGTTCCCCTTGACAATTTGTCCAGTCGTGTCCGACTCTAGGGGGCGGTGCTCATCTCCGTTTCCAACCCATAGAGCCAGCGTTTGTCCGAAGACAATCTTCCGTGGTCACGTGGCCAGCGCGACTAGACACGGAATGCCGTTACCTTCCCACCGTGGTGGTACCTATTTATCTACTTGCATTTGCATGCTTTCGAACTGTTAGGTTGGCAGGAGCTGGGACTAGTGACGGGAGCTCACTCCGTCGCGAGGATTCGATCTTATGACTGCAGGTCTTCTGACCTTGCAGCACAGAGGCTTCTGCGGTTTAACCTGCAGCGCCACCACGTCCCTTCCATGTTAGATATAAATTAAATTCCATGTTAGATATAATTAAAAAGGGGATTGAAAATAAGACAGCCAACATTATAATGCCATTGTACAAAACGCTGGTAATGCTGCTCCTGGAGTATTATGTACAGTTCTGGTTGCCGCACCTCAAAAAAGACATAGTGGAACTGGAAAAGGTGCAGAGGAAAGCTAAATGGGTTGGGGCACCTCACTTATGAGGAAAGGCTACAGCGTTTGGTGCTCTTTAGTCTAGAGAAAGGGCGCATGATGGGGGGGGACATGTTTGAGACATATAAAATTATGCAGGGGATGGATAAAGTGGATAGAGGGAAGCTCTTTTCCCTCTCATGCAATACTAGAACCAGGGGACATCCACTCAAATTGAGTGTTGGGAGAGTGAGAACAAACAAAAGAGAATATTTATTTTCCCAGCGTGTTGTTAGTCTGTGGAACTCCTTGCCATAGGATGTTTTGATGGCATCTGGCCTAGATGCCTTTAAAGGTGATTGGACAGATTTCTGGAGGAAAAGTCCATCACAGGTTACAAACCATGATGGGAATATATAATCTCCAGGCTTAAAAGGAAGGTACTTCAAAATGCCAGATGCAGGGGAGGGGTATCAGGAGACAGGTATCGAGTTGTCTCGTGTGTTCCCAGAGGCATCTGGTGGGGCCACTGTGAGATCCAGGAAGCTGGACTAGATGGGCCCTTGGCCTGATCCAGCAGAACTCTTCTTATGTTTGGAAACCACACCCTTGAGTTTAGCTGAGCAGGATTGTTGATAATAGGACATTTTGATAATAGGACATTCATGGGATCACCCTAAGTCAGAACTGACTTTATAGTACATATAACACGAGCAACATTTATGGCACTGAGGAAAAAATGTGACACTGGTCAAGGATCAGAGTCACCTATACCTGTGCGTGAGCACATACACATACATACCAGCAAACCTAGTTGTTTTTTTTTGCTGGGAAGAAAGGTACTGTATAAGGATCTCTGAGAGAAAGTGGACAAGAAAACCTACTGGAAAAGAAAATGGCATGGAGATCCCAGAAGATGATGGGGTGATCAGGAACTCATAAGAACTCAGAGGGTATGTGATGAATGATGGCAGGAGGTGGGCAGTACAAGTGTGAGAATAAGATACACAGTTTGAAGTAAAAAAATGGACTTTCCTCTTGGGTGCAATTTGCTATGTTCTTAGATGCCAAGAAACCCCAAATAGCTTGGGATTGTTGTATTACTCAGTTAGCCAGACGCTGGACCCATTTTCACCCAAGTTCCCCTCATGTCCGTTTCTATAATCAGTTGGCCTGAATCAGATGTGGTTTCGCTCCTACCCCCCCCCCTACCCGGAGCAGTGCTTCCCAGCCTTGGGCACTCAGATCTTCTTGGACTAGCACTCCTAGAAATCCTGGCCAGCACAGCTGGTGATGAAGGCTCCTGAGAGTTTTAGTCCCAGAATATCTGGGGACCCAATACTGGGAACCATTGCTTTAGAGAGATTTTGAGGTGGCTCCCAGATTAGTTTTTCTGTTTGGGGAATGGCATTTTTCAGCCTTTCCCCCTTCAGCAATGAGATTTCCCCAGAAATGCATGCCTGAGTAATAGGGATGGGCATGAACCTTTGGATGAACATGAGTTTGGTGCTTCCCAGTCCCGTCTCCTCTAGCAGGCTACCACTCAGAGGCCTTTCATGCCCATCTCTTCTCATTAATGTAGCTGAAACCAGAGGCCAGACCCTGAGGCAGAACTGGGGCAGGCAAGGGGTGCGATTTGCAAATAAAGTCTCTATTTATCTTTTAATGACCAATTTTTAAGGAGGATGTAAAATGTGAAATAAGGAGGAGAGGAATGTATTCTCGAAGGCTTAGATGTCATGGTCATATGCAAACCTGATGTATTGGGACACAAGGTCTACAGAAAACCCACCCACACAGACCGGTACCTAAAAAAACCCACGACAAAAAAGAGGCATAATCAAGACATTGGCAGACCGTGTGAATCGGAAAAGTGAAACTCAATTTCTCAGCATTGAACTCAACCATCTCAAGTGGGCCCTACAGGCAAATGGCTATTCCAAGAATGAAATCACAAGAGCTATCAAACTGAGAAAACAACACCGAACTGAAGAAGAAAAACAGCCACCTACAAATTAAGTATTTCTGCCATACATCAAAGGGGTCACGGACCACATGGGAAAACATTTGAAAAAACACAACCTACAAACAGTACCCAGGCCCACCACAAATATATAACAAATGTTATGGTCAGCAAAGGACAAAAGGGACCCCCTCACCACTGCAGGAGTATACCGGATACCTTGCAGTTGTGGCCAGGTATATATTGGGACCACAAAATGCAGCATCCACACCAGAATCAAAGAACATGAAAGACACTGCAGACTAAAACAACCGGAAAAATCAGCAGTAGCTGAACATGCCCTGAAACAAGCTTGACATGAAATCCAATTTCAAAACACAGAGTACTGGACAACACCAGCAATCATTATGTTAGACTATACAGGGAAGCCATTGAAATCCACAAACACCAGCAAAGTTTCAACAAAAAAGAAGAAGGTCTAAAACTCAACAAAGCCTGGCTCCCAGCACTGAAAAATACAGCCTGCAAAAAGGTCAACAAATTCTACCCAGCCACAGGGACTGGTGATCACTGCACACAAAAGACTAGCTAACACCCATCAATCACAGTGACAGATCATCTTCCCCCTTTATCACAACAATACACACATACAAAAACAACAACAACACCCTGATCACCATAATCACCCAATCTCCTGAAAAGGACAAAAAGCTGATCTCACAGCTACAAATACTCAACTGTCCCACACGCTACACCAGAACACAGAGTTGTAACTTCTGTCCTCTGAAGATGCCGGTCACAGAGACTCGCGAAACGTTAGGAAGAAATACCTCCAGAACATGGCCAAACAGTCCGAAAAACCTACAACAACCAGAGGTGAGGAATGTTTGTCCTATGAGAAACAGACATCATCTTTCGCTACTTGTGGGAATACCTCTATAAGCACTCTAGATGAATCATCTAGTCTGACCCTTTATATACAGGCATAGGCCTGAATGTTGGAGTGGTTTGTGAGTAGATTTTGAATAGATATGCCCACTAGAATTGCAAAGGGGATCATTTTTTACATTTGCTTGTTTACACAGAGATCAATTGTTGCAGTGGACTTGGAATTTGGTTTGTCTGCTCTCCTGTTTGTGGATGCCTATGCCACTGAAGTGTTCTTGTATTCCTTTGTGGATAAATTTCCAGTCTTTTGTTCTAAACTCATTGCTTTGAACTTTGATGCACAAGTACTTATCATTTAAACTGAGTTATTTTTGAGAATATTTTAAAGAAATAGTCTTACTTTTATCTTGTCTAGGCTCTTCAGTCGGCTTGTCGATAACTATGAAATTAAAACAAAAATGTATATGTGAGTTATTATATATGTGGTATAAATATTATGCAGAGGTATAAATGAATGTTAACACAATCTGTTTTAGGATATTTAAAGTACAGTGGTGCCTCGCTAGACGATGTTAATCCGTTCCACGAGGATCGCTGTCTAGCGAAAACATCGTCTAGCGAAGCACGTTTTCCCATTGGAATGCATTGAAATCGCTTCAATGCGTTCCAAGGGAAAACGCAGTCGTCTTGCGAAATTTCCCATAGGGAAACCTCGTCTAACGAGTGAGGGTCCCCATAGGAATGCACTGACAGCTGCACTGACAGCTTTTGACCACTAGTCGGCGCACTCCTATGGGGAAACCTCATCGTCTAGCGAAAATCGCCATAGAGAGACATCGTTTTGCGAAGCGCAGTAGCGCTCGCAAAAAGGCATCGTCTAGCGATTTCCTCGTCCTGCGAGGCAATCGTCTAGCGAGGCACCACTGTATTCTGTTATTTCTGTTTTAGCAATACTAACAGGCCAGCAAGCATAAATAATTTTTTTTTAACTGAAGGCAAGGCTTTGATCAACACTTTGTTGGAAAGTGATCCAGATTGTCTTGGAAAGAAGTAGATGCAGGCCAGTAGTCCCCTTCTACCACAGAAAGTGAGGCATTTACTGCTCAAAAAGGACATGGCCAGTTACCAAACAGGAAATTATTTTTAAAGTTCTAATTAGGAGCCTGATCTCTTAGAGTGACACTTTTGTCTGCCAGACAATTGCTCCAGTCCAGCTGCAAAAGTTGTAGCCTTATAGGCAAGGATTGGTGTCAGGATTCTGGTCAGGCTCAAGTACATTTCCATGTATGTTGTGTAATTACCAAGAAACAGATCACACTGGACCATTTCACAAGCTGTCTAAATTTCCCCATAGGGTCCCACCCTAAGATCAGTTCCAGAGAAGCATTTGCGATGCCTTGCTGCTACATTTTATGAGGGCCCTAAATGATGTCATTCTTCACTAGGAACCCTTCCTTTTCTTCCCTCCTCCACATTTTTTCACCATTTATTATGTATTTTTTCTTGCAGTGGGAAAATGGTTAAGGAAAAAAAGAACGGAATAGCTGCACAGGGTCTTCTGGCTGCTCATAGAAGGAGCCTTTTATGAAACAGAAACATCTTACTGTCAGAATTCAATACAAATATAATGTGTAATCAAATACTGTTTTCTACCAGAGTCCTTGCTTAATCCTTACTTTTCCTGATTTTACAAATAAATCCCAAGCGTGGATAACTGAAGGATCCACTGGACCATTCCCCAGTATGGCCGTTCATGGAAATACATCTGTCTTGAAATCCAAGGCCACTGTACTTGTAATGATATATTTCAACAGGACCTCCAGGTTGTCCCTTTTTCCAGTTAACAAAATCTACTTCCGAGTTGTCTTCCCATTTCCATTCTCCTAATTATAAAAAGAAACACATTGCATCCTGAGCAAAATAGAAAAGAGTAGCACACTAATTGTAATATGACATGGAAATACATTACTTTTTTATTTCTTCTCAAGTTTTTTCCCTAAGGAAAAATGAGGGGAGGTGGAAAAGGGAGATAGGGAGACAGAAAGAGGGAGGGAGAGAATTTTGATATCATCTCTTTCCTCAGACCACACTACACACTATTTTGGAGAGTCATCTGACTCTCAGGAGTAGTTTTGCCATTGGCATATTGGATGCAGTGGTTAAGAAGGCTGAAGAAAACTAGCATTTATCTGGAGCAAAAGCATTAACTACAGTATGAAAACATTTTGGGGAAAGAGATGCCCATACCTTCTTGATAGAATGAATTAACTTTTCAAAACAAAGTGGAACTATTTCCCAAGTTAGCCAGTTATTTATGTATTTTTAAATTGTGTTTCAGTGAAAATTAGTGGGCTCATTTTGTGTTTATTGCACATGGATGCTAATAATATTTCCAGAGAGGTAGCTATGCCCATTGGTTTCACTATTTATCACAAAAACAAAAGCAAAGATATTAAGAGCAATAGCTTTACTTATTTTCAAAGCACTGATAATATTAAAAACCTGGGTGGATCAGGTTACAAAGATTCTGGTGAGGCGAGGTGCAGGGGGACAATATGCCATTTGGCATACTCCTCCCCGCCACATATCAGATAACCCCTTGTAGCCCGATCAGCTGTTAAAGTAGAAACAGCAAATAAGAAGGGGGAGAGAAAAGAGAAGGTGGAAAGGGGGGAGGGGGGGGAAGGGGTCCAGGACACAAAAAAGCAAGAGAGGGAGAGTAAAAAGGATACTGTTCAGAATGGGAAGGAAACGGAATTTGGCGGAAGTGAAGAGAATGGAAATGCTGCCAGGAAAACAGCAGGTGAAAGTGCCAGAAGAAAAGGAGGATGGACAAACAGGACTGGGGAAAAAAAGACAGAAGAAATTAGGAAAGAAAAGAGGAAAGAGAAAATGGAGGAAGTGAAAGGGGGAGGGGAGCAGGAAGGCACAGTGCAAAGCTGTGGGGTGCACAGGAGAAACACGGAGGTTGCGGTAGCTGCCACTGATATCACTGGCAGTCACCCAGTCTCTCCCCCACTTGTAGCATGGTACCTTGGTGGCTATTTCCAGCAGGCTGCCTCTTTGGAAGGGGAGCCCCTTTGTGATGGTGGCACCGGCTGGGGCACCTAGAGCCGTACTCCTGGGCCAGAAAGGTGCAGCACAGTTCTTAAAGGGAAAGGACGGCTCAATCTAGCAGATACAGATTCTTCTTCTTCTTTTTTAGCCAAACCATGCCCTCAATGAGCTATATATCATATTTATATGGCAGTGTGGATGAGCCCACAGTTGGCATCTAGGTTTCTAGTAGGAGCTTATTCCTGTCACATTAGCCATGCCACATGGCCTGTTGTGTATTAATAACTTTTTTTCAAGGTTGAGGGCACGTATGTAAGGAAGCACAGATCTGTCCATGTGAGTTTAAGGTAACCCAACCTTAAATGCATGCATGCAATTTTTAAATGTTAAGTACATGGTGTTGAAAGGGATGTGGTGGCACTGCGGGTTAAACCGCAGAAGCCTCTGTGCTGCAAGGTCAGAAGACCAGCAGTCGTAAGATCGAATCAACGCGATGGAGTGAGCTCCCGTCGCTTGTCCCTGCTCCTGCCAACCTAGCAGTTCGAAAGCATGTAAATGCGAGTAGATAAATAGGTACCACCATGGTGGGAAGGTAACGGCGTTCCGTGTCTAGTCGCGCTGGCCACGTGACCACGGAAACTGTCTACGGACAAAACGGTGGCTCTATGGCTTGGAGACAGGGATGAGCACCGCGCCCTAGAGTTGGACACGACTGGACTAAATGTCAAGGGGAACCTTTACCTTTACATGCTGTTGAATGATGGCTGGGAAGGCATGCATCTGATCACACCATAAAGGATTGCTTAAATAGCAGCAATCTCCCTGAAAGTGAAACCTCCATCTGCCAGGGAATCACTCCAGCCCAGACCCAAAAGTAGAAGCCCTGGAGATGGATAGGGTTCAGACTAGAGTACATTTCACCATGTATCAGGTGATCACCAGGGAAATGATCACACTGCACCACTCCACAAACGGTTCAGATTGTGATCTATTTGCCCATGTGATCACACCTATTTTTGACTGCTGTGAAATCTATTCCAAGCAGTCTTTTCCCCCTGGGTCAATTGATAATCGTTTCAGAAATTTTACATGGTTCTCTTTTCCCATTCAGATCTAAAACTATCTCTTTCCTTGTTAAATAAAAGAAAAAGGAAAAAAGAGTTCCCTTTTCCAGGTGACAGTATGATGATGGTTGTCACCATCAGCACTTGAGTGCCAATACCAAGAGGTGGGGAGGGCTTTTGGAAAATGGATGAACTTTCTTTCGAATTAGAAGGCTCAGGAAAGGCTTGTGAATTCCATGGTGAAGGAAATTCACCAATCTTTTCTGTTGAGTTCTTTCGCTATGAAAAAAGAGGAAATGTGTATGATATTTTACCATACCGGCGTACAGACAAATATTGAACTGTATATAATTACCATCCACATTTTTGAACAATCCTATCCAGAAGTCCATAGATTCAAGTTGCTGAGTGTGTTCCAGCAGAAAATTTAGTTCAGCTACATCTTCTATTGAAGTCAACGTGCCACCTAAAAACATCAGGGGAGAAGCTAATTAAATTTACCCGCTTATTTTTTAAAAATGCAATGGCCTAACAGCCCAGTCCAGCACTAGCAAAAAATACACCACTCTGGATGCCTTTGAGAGAAAGTTCATTGCTGTCTTTCAGATATGCATGTTGTTCCTTTATCATTATGCTTTTGTGGAAAAGAACTCTTGCAATTTTGTAGTAATGGCCTATATCACAGTTTGAGTCCAAACCAAAGTTGATCCACTGAATCAGTAGTTGAATGGTGATTCAATGTTTACATCAGTCTCACTAATTCAGTGGGTCTGCTCTGGTTGTAACTAGCAATCGAATTTTGGGCTTTGAACAATTAAAAAAAGACCTTTTAAAGCAGATAATCAACTTGACTGCTAATTCATGAACGATAGTTCACACCAGAGCTCAGAAATAGTAGTGAAAATGTCTAATGCCTGTGTCCAGGCCATCTTCACCCACCGGAGCCTGCCTGGGCTTTGACATCTTTGAGAGAGGCCCCTCTACCCTCGGAGGCATGTTTGTTGGGACCACAGGAAGAGACTTTTACAGAGGCCTCTCGAGAGTTGTGGAACTCCTGTCTGAGGAAGGCGAGACCGCTGCTCCTTCGCCAGCAGGCAAACAACTATTTTGATCAGGCAGACTTTTGGACATTGACTGAGCAAGGGACTTTCAGGGGAGGAGGTGCCACCTTCTTGTTCTTGGTGTGCTTATCAAGAGCTTTAGATTCAATTGTATTGTTAAAATGTTTCTGTAACTGAATGTTTACAATACAGCCTTTTGTGTTTTTATTTGCGTGTTTTCCCATATTGAACTGCCTTGAGTTCCACGTTGGAGAAAGGTAAGATATTGATAAGATAAATATACAGTACATTAGCTTTGGTGTTACTTTAACATGTTTAACATGTGAACATTTGTGTCAACCAGATTTTGGAGAGGCAATGCAATAGCAGTGCATTACTAATGCATTATTTTTTTTAATAACAACCTCATACTAAAGTAGCCCTAAATTCTCCAAATCACTCTTTAAAAATAACCTTTTAAGACCAATATGTAAATATCAGCCATACTGAAAATAATGTGTTAGTGTTAATGTTAAATTGCAAACACAGGAAGTGGTTATGCCCTTATCGTTAAAACTAAACTAAACAAAAAAACCTGAACAACTAAAAAACCGAATTAACTCGTGAAGCATTACTTCCAAGGTCTAATTCACAAGTAATGGAAAAAACAAGCAACAGCGGTAAAATATGAAGGGAAAACATGTCTACACAATGTTTTGAATTGTGTAGACAGTTTAGAGAACCTGGAGAAAGAACAGATTCGCCAGTCTCTTTCAAATTATTTTATATTAGTATGAGGAAGGAAAAAATTACCAAAAAGCAAAGAATAGTGTGGTTTTAGTGTCAAATCTCTAAATGTCCACTCTGTAAAGCAGAATTCATTCTTGTACGATAGAGGCTGATCCTGTTGCCAAAGCTAATGCCATGTAAGACTGATTATGTCAGCAACAATTTTTCATAAATTAAACATTTCTGACTTCTGTCTCAAGGTTCCCAGGTAATTCCTTTCATTGATGAGAAGCCATGGTAACTGTAGGATAGGAATTTAACTGCAAAAACATGCATCACCAGTAAAATCGTATTGGTGGTGTTGATTTTCCTTAATTAAAAACCTCCCCTTCCTGCAATACAGGATATAGATTTCATTTAAAGAATTGTAGCAATGGAAGAAGATGTGGTAGTAATAAAAGTAATATGAAATGGAGGAGATGGCAGGATGAAAAGAAAACTGATTGGAGACAATCAGGTTCCTTTCTATGCTGTCTTCATAATAAATCTAAGCACTACATCACACTGCTTTACATACTGATTAGTAAACTGGTAACATGGAAAATTCTGAAGGAAATCAACCCTGAGTGCTCACTGGAAGGACAGACCCTGAAGCTGAGGCTCCAATACTTTGGCCATCTCATGAGAAGAGAAGACTCCCTGGAAAAGACCCTGATGTTGGGGAAGTGTGAAGGCAAGAGGAGAAGGGGACAACAGAGGATGAGATGGTTGGACAGTGTCATCGAAGCAACCAACATGAATTTGACCAAACTCCGGGAGGCAGTGGAAGACAGGAGGGCCTGGCGTGCTCTGGTCCATGGGGTCACAAAGAGTCAGACACGACTTAACGACTAAACAACAACAAACATGGAAAATTATTGTGATTGTGATCTCATTCAAAATAGCACCAACCTAACTGAGCACATCTCACAGATGCTTCAGCCCAAGTCTCTCTGACCGTGAAGATTGTATAGCAATAAGCTCGAAATGGAATCCAGGATCTCAGTGTACTTTTAAAGGGAGGACATCTTCCTGGGACCTGTGGAGTTCCTGTTGGGATTTCACCTATAATGAAACAGATATTTTTGTCTTTTAGAAAAAAAACAGCTTCCCCTTAAAAAACTTTATGTAACACCACAATTTTGTAGTGAAAATAGTTTCCATATGTACAGGATAACCCAAAGGCATAATTCAGTTTATTTTGAATAATTCATATGTATAATTGTAAGTATAATTATTTTGTTAAATACAGTCTGGGAGTATCAGTTGCATGCAACTCAATGGGACTCACCTCTGAGTAGATGTACAGAACTTTACTCTAAGACTGGATTCAGAATCAAGACCATCAGCACATGATACTCTCATGTAGCAACTAGCGGCCCATCACTGTAGGAGGGTTCACCACTGACACCTACCCTGGTCTTTCACTCATATATTGATAATAATATTCATAAAAATGTACAAAGAAAAGCAGGTAACAAATCACACAATTTCTGGTGTCTATATACAAGCACCAGGAGTATGGGAAACAAACAAGTAGAACTGGAACACTTAGCTCAGGAGGGTAAATATGGCTTGAAAGGAATAACTAAAACTTGGTGGAATGACTCCTATGACTGGAATACAGCAATTAAAGTATATAAATTGTTCAAAAAGAACTGAAAGAATAGGAGGGCAGGTGCAGATGCAGGATATGTCAAAAATACACATTTCTGCACAGCAATACAAGAGGAGGAGACTGGCTGCCCATTGAGAGCATCTGGATGAATCTAGTTGGGCTGAAAAACAAGAAGAACATGGTAGTTGGAGTTTACTACTAACCACCTAATCAAGGAGAGGATGTGAATTAAACTTTTGAAAAACAAATTGCAAGGATTTCAAAGAGACACAATGGTGTAGTGATGGGAGATTTCAATTATTCTGATGTAAGATGGGAGGCAAATTCTGTATGGTCCTTCCAAAAAATCCTGGCTTGTGTAGCTGATAAATTTCTCCAACAAAAAGTAGAAAAAGAAACTAGAGGACTAGTTGTCCTTGACTTGATTCTAACCAATAGAAATGACTTGGTGGAGGAAGTGGTAGTAAGGGGAACTCTGGGCAAGAGTGACCATGTTCTACTGGAATTCTTAGCTGGAAACCAAAGCAGAGTGTAGCCACACATATATGCTAGGTTTTTAAAAAGGCAATTTTAATGAACTCAGAGCAAGTAAAGTCCCATGGCAGGTGATCCTAATAAGAAAAGGAGTCCAAGAAGGGTGGGGTTTTCTAAGAAAAGGAAATTCTAAAGGCACAACTAAATCAATTCCAACAACAACAAAAAGGTGGGAGATAGCAAAAAAAAAAAAAAAAAAAAGGCCAGTGAGGACCTGAACGCAAAACAAAACAAAACAAAACAAAAAGCACGTATAGGAAGTAGAAGGAAAGCCAGGCCACAAAGGAAGAGTACAGACAAGTAGCATGGAATTGCAGGGATGACATTAGGAGGGAAAAAGCTGAGAATGAGCTGAAGCTAGCTAGAGACACTAAAAGCAACAAAAAAAGCTTTCCCCTGGAATGTGCGTAGCAAAAGACAAAGAAAAGAAACAGTGGCTCAGATACTCAATGGAGATGGAAAAAATGATAACAGAACACACACATACACAAAATGCAAAAGTGCTCAATTCCTATTTTAGCTCAGTATTTTCCCAAAGGATAAAATATGACCCTCCAGACAAATGTGAAGTGCAAGTGGAGGAAACAGGTCTGCAGCTGGAGAATGATAAACAAAGAGTCAGGGAATATCTTACTACCTTGAATGAGTTTAGATCTCCAGGACCAGACAAACTGAATCCAAGAGTATTGAAAGGACTGGCTGAAGAACTCTCAGAACCACTGTCTATTATTTTCTTGAAATAATGGGAAATGGATGAGGTGCCAGATGATTGGAAAGCGGCTAATGTTGTCCCTATCTACAAAAATGAGGAACCTGGGAACTATAGACCAGTCAGCCTAACATTGATCCCAGGGAAAATTCTGGAACAGATTGTAAAATGGTCACTATGCAAACACCCAGAAAACAAAGCAGTAATAACTAGAAGCCAGCACAGATTTGTCAAGAACAAATCCTGCCAGACGAACCTGATCTCATTTTTTTGATGGTGTAACTTCCCTGATAGATAGAGGGAATGCTGTAGACGTAGTATATCTTGACTTCATCAAAGCTTTCGACAAAGTGCCCCATGATCTTCTGATTAGCAAGTTAACTAGGTGGACACACAGTTGGTCGGAGAATTGTACTCAGAGGGTGAAGGTTAATGACTCCTTTTCAAAGTGGGGGGAGGTAACAAGTGGGGTACCCCAGGCCTCAGTCCTGGGCCCAGCACTATTCAATTTTTTAAAAAATAATGACCTGGACTGGGGCTACAGGGAATGCTAATCAAATTTGCAGATGACACAAAATTGGGTAGAATAGCTAATACCATGGAAGACAGAAACAAAATTCAAAATGATCTAGATAGGCTTGAGCACTGAGCTGAAAACGAAAGAATGAAATTCAACAGGCATAAGTGCAAAGTATTGCACCTAGGAAAAAGAAATCAAACACACAGTTACAAGATGGGGGGGTACCTGGCTCAGCAATGCTATAAGCAAGAAGGATCTTGGAGTCGTTGTAGATCACAAGCTGAATATGAGCCAACAGTGTGATGTGGCTACAAAAAAGGCTAAACCTATTTTAGGCTGGATTAACAGAAGTATAGTCTTCAAATCCTGCAATGTGCTAGTTCCCATCTATTCGGCATTGGTCAGGCCTCATCTTGAGTACTGTGTCCAGTTCTGGATGCTGGACTTCAAAAAGGATGACAACAAGTTGGAACAAGTTCAGAGGAGAGCAGCAAGGATGATCAGGGAACTGGAAACCAAGCCTTATGAGGAAAGACTGAAAGAATTGGATACGATTAGCCTTGAGAAAAGAAGATTGAGGGGAGATATGAAAGCACTTTTCAAGTATTTGAAAGGTAGTCATAGAGAGGAGAGGTATGATCTCTTCATGATTGTCCCAGGGTGCAGGAAACGCAATAATGGCCTCAAGTTACAGGAAGCCAGATTTTGGTTGCATATCTGGAAAAACTTCCTGTTAGAGCAGTACAGCAATGGAACCAATTACCTCAAGAGGTGGTGAGTGCTCCAACACTGGAGGCATTTAGACAACCACCTGGCAGATTTCCTTTGATTTGTATTCCTGACTGAGCAGGGGGTTGGACTTGATGGCCTTATAGGCTCCTTCCCACTTCACAATTCTATGATTCTATGACCAGGTCCCTTGAAATCTGCAGCCAAGAGTGTTTCTAGCAATTTGTTAAGGCAAATCTTATTGCTCCTTAAGGATAGAACCTATAGCAGTCATCCCCAACTTTGGGCCTCCAGGTGTTCTTGGACTACAACTCCCAGAAGCCTTCACCACCACCTCTTCTGGCCAGGATTTCTGGGAGTTGAAGTCCAAGAACATCTGGAGGCCCAAGGTTGGGGACCACTGACCTATAGAATATGTTTAGGCTGGTCTACAAGCAGAAAGGACACTTTTAGATTTGATCTCAGCTTTGCTCACTTGTTTCTTGGTAGTTCTGGATAGGAAAGAATGACCCATCCTGGGATCACAGGAGAATAACAGGCAAACCTAATGCCTGTACACTGATTGATAATCCCCAGTGAGTTCCAACAGATTTATTCCTCAGCAAATAACTTTTAAAAATATTTTTGTTTATCCATAAAACATAGAACCCCAATTTCACCCATAAGGGCTTTCAGATCAGTTTATATAACATTACAAAAAACAAACAAAAAACCACGAGCAATCCAATTACAAAATAAGAGGCATCAAAATTATTCAGAAAACAAGTCAACTAATTTAAAAAGGATTTAAAATGCAAAACATTTGATAATGTATTTAAAAAAAAACACCAAACTATAAGGTCAGTAGTAATCAACTGGATCTCCAAGAGGAGGCCTACTCCAAAAATCAGAGTGCCATCACAGAGATGGTCCTCTTTTTTTGTACATTCAGGGTATTGTTCCTCCCCGTTCATGGCACTTGGAGAAGTGACAATCGAAATGTGTGGGTAGGATGATATGGGATTTCAGTCTTTGGAGATTTGCCTGAGATTCTTCTGCTGAAACTAGCTGGACCTGCAATTGCTTACCTGAGGATGGATTTTGTGTTTTGTTTACTAAAGCCAGAGTTGTGTTAATGTTTGTCCTTTTTTTTAATAGCACGACACCAATACAGTTTTATTAATTCATTCATTATGAAAGAGGCAAACATTCAAAGACCACTTTTTCTATTGCTACTGTGAGTGGTAAAATTCAAGTAGAATCAATACTGGAATTAAAAAATAATGGCATATATTGAAAAATATACTCCTTTCCGTACCGTGATACTGCTCACAAATAGAGAAGTATGTTTCACTGCAGTTTCCTGTTTTCCAGTGACCATCGCAGTCCAAGTAGACACAGGCGATTTTCTCCCTTGGCTCTTCAGCAGCCCAATTAGTATACACCAGCCTCCAGTTACTTATCCACTTGTATATTTCACCAGTCTAAAAGAGAAGCATTGGTTTCAGAAAATAAGGAAATAAAAGAAAGTACTGGTTCCCCTCATCTACTCTTGCTTCTTTTTTATTTAATTCCTCTGCTTTGGTCCTCTATCTCTGAAGGCAATGGTTAACAATCACCAAGGTAGGATGCTAAATTTTGCTAGATGCTGTATTCTCCACTGTGCCTTCCTATGGATCATCAAGTCCAGCATTCCTTGACACGGGCTGGACTTGATTAACTATAGGGTCCCTTCCAGCTACATAGTATATTATAAGGCGGTGGCGGCTGCTGCTGCTGCTACTAATACTAATACTGATACTAATACCATGTTTCCCCGAAAATAAGACAGGATCTTATATTCATTTTTGCTCCAAAAAAAACGCATTAGGGCTTATTTTCAGGGGATGTTTTATTTTTTTCATGTACAACAGTCTACATTTATTCAAATACATCCATGTCATCTTCTTCTAGTTGCTGCACAATGGTGGAGGGCAGGGTTTCACTTAACTGGGGCTTATTTTGGGGGTAGGGCTTATATTACGAGCATCCTGAAAAATCATACTAGGGCTTATTTTCAGGTCAGGTCTTATTTTCAGGGAAACAGGGTGGTGGTGGTACTACTACTACTACTACTACTAGTAGTCGTCGTCGTCGTCGTCGTAGTAGAACCCACAACCAGAACCCACAATAAAACCTCCCATAAATGGTCTCTCATCTTCCAGCTTAACCAGTCCTATCATCCCAGCAGATCTCTCTTCAGAGCAACATATGGATCCAGAAGTTTTTGCCAATTTCCTCCCTCCACTGGTTACACACTACAAATGGAGACCTTGTCGCTTCCAAGTCATTCCAATCTATTTGATCCCTGGCTCTTCAAAATTCTTGTGTTAGCCTCTCAGCAAGAGTGTTATGAGTGACAGAGTGTGACAGTGTGTGTGTGGGTTCCAGAAAGACCAGCACCCCAGAAGAAGATGGAGAAATTGCAAGGGAAGATGGGATAGTGTGCCTAATACAGAGCTTCAAAAGAAGATGCAAGTTGCAGACAGAGACAGTTTCACTATTAATAAGAGGTCGCTGTGTGGGCAAAGGTTTGGATTTTTGCAGTTGTTGTGCCCAGACAAGAGGGAAGTGAACTGGAGCAAGAAGTCCAAATATAACTAAAACTGGAGAAAGCAAGCTTAAGAAAGAGGAAGCAGCCTAGCTGAAGCCAAGTCTGTGGCAGATGGAACAAACTGTACATGTGAAAGGAAGCATTCCTGCATGACAACAGATTGTATCTGCCCAGGAAGCCAGGGTCTGCCTCCCCGTGTGCTTGTGCCAGCCCAGGTTTAGCCCATTAACACAGCCCACAAGGAAAAGACCAATAAGAAGGATGACCCAGGAAGAAACAGGTGGGCTTCGGAACAGTGCTGGAACGACCCCCATCACCCTTTCTGAGGATTGATCACCCTCAGAGAAGGGCCTTCTGGATGAGTGAGTATCTTGTGTGAATGGGAAGTATGAAAGAGAGGCCTCTTGGTACCTTTTGTCTTATATCCTATGTCTTATGTCTCATCAATAAATGTTACATGAATAGTGCTTAACCCAAAATTGTTGGTGTGTGGTCTTCTTGTCAGTAGTCTGGCTAGGTTCTCTCTCTCCTCTCATGGTCCCTCTCCCCAGGATATAAAGAACAAGAACCCATTTGGGGTAACAAGAGCCACATCCTAAAACACATTTATACCAACTATTTACAGATATATCCATTTTATAGCCAACTCTTCTCTTACTGTTACAATAAAAATGTTAATGTCTTTATGTGGGAAAATCCTGCCCAAGGCTGTTAGCTGTTATCTGTTTCAGTGACGTGCAAACACTCCTGGCAGAGAGCGGCTGCTGCCAGCGGGCGGGGTAACCTACTCATTCTGCCCTTTCTGCTTAGAGTTAGAGCATAAGTTCAAAGAGTTTCTTCGGCTAATCCTAGTGGCAATTAGGTAACTAGTATCCTATCTGAATTTTCTCAACATACTGTGTAATCCTGCTAAGTTAATAAAAAGAGTTCTCAAGGCGTTGCTTGAGGCTCCGCTGGTTCGGACATCTGTGGTTGACTTCTTTGTACTCTCTCTAAGGCTAATTGCCTTCCTATTGTTCCATGATCACCCACATCATTAGCCTTCCTTTGTTCCGTGATCACCTACATCTTTACATATGAAGTTTTACATTTTCCATTCCAAACAAATAAAGCAGAGCTAATGATGGGTCAAAACAAATACATTTGTATGAATGACCAAAAGCTAGTCATTAAAGTACATGATCACCTCATATGTCCCAACATCACCACAGTGTCTCCAAAATAAATTTGAGGATTCCCCAGATATATGCATCCATTTGACTGGGGTCAAATACTGTACCAACAATGCATAATTTTAACTATAGTTTCACGTATACTAAAAGAAATAGATTTAAAAGGTTTCTGAGTCTACATGCTATCCTGCCATGAATATTTCAAACCCAAACCTGTACCTTTGACATATTTAACATCATCTTATAAATAACTGAGAAGGGATGTGGTGGTGCTGCGGGTTAAGGTCGGAAGACCAGCAGTCATAACATCAAATCCACGCGACGGAGTGAGCTCCCGTCGCTTGTCCCAGCTCCTGCCAACCTAGCAGTTCGAAAGCATGCAAATGCGAGTAGATAAATAGGTACCACCACGGTGGGAAGATAACGGCGTTCCGTGTCTAGTCGCGCTGGCCACGTGACCACGGAAACTGTCTATGGACAAACGCTGGCTCTATGGCTTGAAAACGGGGATGAGCACCACCCCCTAGAGTCGGACACGACTGGACTAAATGTCAAGGGGAACCTTTACTTTTACCTTATAAATAACTGAAACTGCACCTTTCGTGCTGGAAGCACCGTCAGGTTTTTACCCAGGTTCCCAACAGAACTAGTATCGCTAACAAAGAGGCTAGTATGTAACCAAGCATTAGCACAGATCTTCTCCAAAGCTGTTTTCAGGTTACTACTACTGTTGTAGAAGTCAGATTATAAATGCCTTGTGCTGAGAATTACTAACCATGGTTTCCTGAATACAGCTTCTTGGCATACATGATTGTTCTTGTACACCTTACTTCCTTACCCTGTTACTGTTTAGGCCAATCCACACAGGTTCCCCATAATTTAAGACTTGCAGCCATAGGAATGACTGGATGTAGGGGTTTAAAATGCTGGCAAGCTCTGAGTGCTCAGATCTACACTTTTTTCTTGCTTCTTCCCATGTCATTCTGGGACCAAGGACAGAATAGCTGCTATTTCCATAACGGGTATATTGAGAAGCTGGAATTGTTGTTTCAGAGTGAAATAAAGCAGGATCTGTGGTGGAGGAATACGGAAAAAAGGCAGTGAACAGATCAGATGTTAAAAATATAAATTGATTCCACTTGATACTGAAATTATGGATATTATATCCTTTGTGATTCAATATCTTTAAATAGTAAAAATCTGAAATAAAATATTTTAAAACCTTGAATGGATATTGAAAATGATGTTAAAAAATAAAATTTAAGTGAGGTCTATGTTAAAATCAGAGCTGGCTCAAGAAACAAATAAAACCGTAACAGTCAACAGAGATATCTTCCCCAGTCTTTGTGATGAAGCCAAGAGAATCTTGTTCTATCGGCCTTCTAACCACTATAGTTCCTGCTGAATAAAAAGCCTGTTCTAGTATTCAAACTGTGTTTACAGGTAGGGCAGACATACATGTAGGAACCCTGCTTTTGCTTTCAAATTAATACCTACAGGCATGGATGAAACGACCCCTATGAACAACTGAATCGTAAACCAACGCCTTCCTTCTGAATTATTTTGGAAATGACCTGTAAAAAAATCAAGTTACTTACCAGTGGGCATACAATTGTGGCTGTCTGTCACCACGTGTGTTAAAATATGGCAACTGGTGCCATATTTTCTTCTTTTTGTTTACACAGGTAAGTATCTAGTCACTAATGGTTTTAAAGCTGCCGATTTACTTTTCTTTTTTGACCAAAATAATATAGCATGGAAAATTGGTTCTGGGCTTCATAAGAATGCAATTGTTCCCTGCTTCTAGAAACTTACCTGTGTTCCTTTGACAGATGTAGCTCTTTTCAGCTTTACATAGTTCATTTCTCCAATTTCCTGCCATTCGTTCCGGTTGTTTCAACATGAAAACACAGTCATCAGGATACTAGAGAATGAACAAGACTAATGTATACCATGTGGTATATTCTATAACCTGGATTGTTTTTAGAATCCTCGTCCTATATTTATTTAAGCAGAGAAAACATGAATCTTTGCTTTTTATAGCCGTCCCAGATAAATTGTAGATGAATATCTGTCATATTTCACCACTATCTCATTGAAATTAATCTTTGCTTTTTGGAAAAATACCCTTCTCTCAAGGACTGAGCTCTAAGGGAGAGAGTGAACTCCAAAAGCATCTGAAAATTATCAGTCAGGGAGTGTGTGGAGTCTTGAGAACTGATGAAAGCTGACCAGTCAGTATTTTAATTAACCTGGCTAGGCAACTCCTTTATTAGCAGCCTTGCCCTGAATGAGTCGTGAGCAGCCATTTGCAGTTGCTCAAGTTGATAGGCAATATCCTCACACATATCCTGGAAAAGCTTTTTCAATGCCCTTCTCTCCTAGGCAAACAGTGTTCACAGAAGTCTTGAGGAGGCACCATTTGTCACTTAACAGTTATTCCCTCTCCCCTTGTTTAACACCATGAACATTTTTTTAAAGAAAGAAAGACGTGATCCCCAACTCCATGTTAAATATTCAGAGATGTTCTACATCTAGACTAATCAGAGTTGAGTTACTGTCTCTTGCAACCAGGATCTCATTTTCTGGTTTTCTTTTCCATGCCTATAAGTCAGGTATGATTCATTTGTTCTCTATATGAAAGAGTTTTGGATTTTTCTGATGTGGATGTTCCCAGAATACAGTCTTGGAAAAGAAGTTGCAGTTTGGTCACCACTGCAGAGGTTAAAAAAAATCCCCGGAGAGTCAGCAATGGATAGCCAATTGGAGAAATAACCCTAAATCACCCTCTATACTAGGGGTTGAAATGGGTGGCCCTCCAGATGTTGTTGCTCTGCATTTCCACCCGGATCTTTTCTGACTGTGGAATCTAAGTAAGGTCATACCCGGTCAGAACTTAGAAGAACATCATAAAATGTCAGTGATCTCCAGGCAAGGCTGAAACCTTGGACAGCCACTGCCAGTAAGTTCTTGACAACATTGGACTAGGAAGGACTGATGATGTGACTCAAAATAAGGTAGCATCCTATGTTTCCACATTCTTCACTCCCACCATTACTTAATTGCTTATGCTGGCAGGAGCTGATGGAAGTCACAGCCATTTTGGAAGGATGCCTTCCCTCTCCCTGGCAAAAATGTAAATAGGAAAAGTGTCATTGAGAAAAGTGAAGCGTACATTTAAAGCCTTACTACTCCACTTCCTTTTATGTTTTTAAAAACAGCTCTTTAAGATTCCTTTAGCATCTTGTCTGCTACAATGCTAGCCCACTGCAATTATTGTCATCTACATAGGCTTTCTATGGAAGCAAACCATCAAAGGCATATGCAGCTACCAAGAAAAAGGATGAAAGCCTTTGCCAAGAGGACTTACAAGCGGAGATGGAAAGCCATTGTCCCAATTTGTGTAGTAGACACCACTTCCGTCTGTCCAAACGAATGTCCCCTCTGAAGCGATATCATTCAGCCCAATCCAGGTGTCTGCTGAAGCACTTTTTAAGTGCACTGTGAGGAAAGCTGAGAAGAAATAAAGAAATGCTCTGCTATAAACTTTCTGGAAACCATACATCTTTCAGCTGGACAGTTTAGAACAAGAATTGAACTGATTACACTCTGCTAATCTTTTTAAAAGATAGGCTAACAAATATTCCTTTCAATGTCTAGTTTGGGCCATGTGGTGAAGTACACCTCTGAGTGAAACAGAGGATGGGATTAGCTGTCCATAGACACATAAGAGAGACACACAGAGAGAAGGAGGCATATGGGAGGAAGTAAAGTCACTCCTAATTGTATCAATGTATAGAGCAGGCCATACCAAGAGAGAACAAACTATGGAACTCTAATTGTGTGTCTTTACATCTGTTTTGCTACTGACAGTCATTTGCCCATGTATACTCACAACAGTGTGTCCCCAACGTAGCCCTGTTTTGGAAACTGAACAAGTGGGAAAGGAATAAGGTTTAAATATGACTGTGTCTGAGACTAGTTGGCACCATCATATATTTTCCTGTCTAAGTAACAGACAACAAATTGTTTATTTCTCAAACTGGCCTCTGAAACTCAGTGTATGATTCTGTAATACAAGCTTTGTTACTTCCCCAGATTGACCGTTTATAGAACTTTATTTGGAAAGATAATATCTGTTGCCAAGCCAGGGATCTTTAAGATACTGATAAAAAACCCACTGTGGAGCAATATTGTCTTTTCCTTATTAATTAAATATTTGGGAAAGTAAAAAAGATGGGAGGGCTCCAAGCAGACAATCTTTCTTTAATAATTGGTGTATGAAACAGAGACATTGTGTGATAGAAACCTCCTATTTCATTTAGGCACTTTTAACTGGTCCTAAAGTGGCACTCAGTCTTTGGGAACCTGCCATATAATATTGCCAACAGAATCAAATATGTTCATTTATTCAGGATATACATGTGCTCCTATGCACCTTACATGCTCCTGGGAGCCCCTGGAACATGGATTTCTTTTTCTTTCTTTTCTTTTTTCTTCTTCTTTTTCTTTTTGTGTGTGTGTGTGCTCTTTGGATAATTGAGAAGCCTAGAACTAAATGGAAGGAGATCCACTTCCAAATAGTGTTTTGGGGTTTCCCATGTAACCTGAGTGGTTACAATTGACCAGATAGGCGGGGTATAAATGAAATAAATAAATAAATAAATAAACCTGGGCGACAATTGAAAACAAAACAAAACACCACCCTACACTACAACTTTAACATGGCATAAAGTTTTCTTGAATAGGAATTTGTGGACTTTTAAAAATGTCTAAATGCAGCATATGTTTTCAAGAACTGACCACACCTTGAACAGCTTTGCTTGGTATTGTTGCCAGGTTTCCACCTTGGTTTCTGCAATCAGTACGTGCCGCAGTCCATTTTTTTCTCTCCTCTTCATTAAAGCCAAATATTTGGAAGCACTTGAGGGTAAAAAAAAGAGAGGCATCCTCTAAAATTCTAGCAATTGTGAATTCATTAACCATGACATGGTCCTGGGTAACAGATATGGATAACTAGTAGCTTTACTACTTTTTCCAAGTTATGCAGTACTGCTTTAATGTTAGCCCTGCTGCTGTTTCCACATATAGAAAAACGGTAGCATTTTTGAAGTTTTAGAAGTGGTAGCCATTTTAATCTGTGCAAGCATATCAGACAAAAAAATAGAAGAAGAAAAAACTAAAATAAAAACACAGTAAAAAATAAGGGACAAAACCACTGTGGCATCTTAAAGAGTCCTGTATTTTAATGTGAGCCTTCATGGATCAAGAAGTGGAGTTGATCCACGAAAACAGATAGCATTATTGAAGATCATATCCTCCGGTTTTTATTTTCATGTTTAATGGTTTTGAATCATACTTTAAATATATTTACGTTATGATACCTTGTACATCCAGGAGTAATTCTGCCATGGCAGCAGAGTTAGACAAGTATCTGAAGGGACACAAAGAGGGCAGCACTAGAGATGAAGAAAGGAATGTGGAGCAAACCATTTATACTATTGCTTCAAGCAGATGAGCACGGGATACAGAGAATCTGCATCAGGCACAAAATCCCTTTAACTGTGATTCAATATAGCTTCCCCCCGCCCAGCTCCGCAAACACACCTGTAAAACATTGATTTAATATAATACCAATATAGGTAAAAGGTAAAGAAAATTATGAGAAAAGAAGAAAATAAGGATGCTGAAAATATATTTTGATGGCCCTTCCAGAAGGCCCTTTATTTGGCAGCTGGCTGGACAGCTCAATGAGTTAGGGACCTATTTGGCTGTGGAGTCAGAGGCTGGGGGTTCAATTCCCCACTGTGCCTCCTGGGAAAACAGCCAGCCTTTGTTGTCAGGGCAAGCTGTGCAGTCCCAGGGCACCCCAAAAGAAGGGAATGGTAAACCACTTCTGAATACTCTGTATCTAGGAAACCCTGGAAAGGGTCACCCTAAGTCAGAATCAACTTGATGGCAAAAATTTATTATTATTTATTTTATTTTGGCAACAGATGCACAGTTTAAATTGCAAAAAATAAATATTTAAAATAGTAAATCCACTTGTTACAATGATGGTTCTTTAGGAGATAATACTGATTGCTTTTCTGAAGAGCCTCACTGTACAGTGGTGAAACTGTAGTATTGTAGTCAAAACCTTTGCTCATGGTCAGCATTTGATCCCAGTGGATTCTGGCAGCTGGCTTGAGGTTTGACGTAGCCTGCTAACTTTCTGAGGTTGGTAAAATGAGCTCAGCTCACTGGGAGTGGGGCAATGTGTAGCCTGTATAATTAAATTGTAAACTGTCCAGAGAGTGCTTTAAGCACTATAGGGCGGTATATAAGCAGCACACTTTGCTGTCATGTCCACCTTGTCTATATTTCCCCCTGGTCAGATAGTGTGTTCCCCAATGGCCATTCAACATTCCTAATCTTGGTTTAAATTTCCCTTTGATTTCTTGGATCTTAAGGAAGAGATCTCTTGTTTTTCCCTGTTTGTTGTTCTCCTCTACTTCTTTGCACTGATTATTGTAATTGTTCTCATTGTCTCTGTGTGACAGTTGCTAAAAAGTTGCATTCAGGGTTCTGATCGTCTGTCACCTTTTGCATTTGCTTCTTGCCTGTCCTTTAGAATTTTATGTGTTCTGTCATCCATCTAGGTTTTTCTTTTCTTTTTTACTACACAAATTGTCTTTTTGCATTCTTCCCTAATAAGATCTCTCATTTCAATCCACAGTTCTTCTGGTTCATAGTCTATTGAGTTTAGGAATGCAAATCTCTTTCTCATGCGGACTTTATATTCCTCAAGGATATCGTTAAAATTACATTTTGGCACTAGGATTCTTTTAGTGTTCTTTTCAGCTTTACTCTAATGTTGGATATTAACAGTTAATGATCAGTACCAAAATCTGCTCCTGATCTTGTTTTGACAGAGAGAATACAGCATCTTCATCTCCTATTTTCAATCATGCAATCTGTATATTGACCATCTGGTTACGTCCACATGTACAAGTCATCTGTTTGCTTGCTTGAAGCATGTGTTTGGTCGGCTTCGCAGAACTCTATGAGTCATTCTCCTGCTTTCTTTCTGCCCTCTAGACCAGAGGTCGTCAACCGCCGGTCCGCAGCCCGGTGCCGGTCCGTGGCCTGAGCTGGACCCGGCCATGAAGACAGACCTCTCCCCCGCACGCACTCCCCTCCCCACAGCTGCTTTGTGCACATGCACGCATGCCAGCGCCGGCGTGAGCGCTCCCCCACCCCTTCACGCATGCGCCCAAGCGCCCGTGTGCCCGTGTGAAGGGGTGGGCGTGCGTGCGGGTGGGCGTGCATGCAGGCGCCCCTGCGCATGCGCGAAGGGGTGGGGGAGCGCTCACGCCAGCGCTGGCGGGCGGGCGCTCCCCCACCGCTTCGTGCATACGCCCAAGAGTGCACGTGCACCCGCATGCACCTGCGGGGGGCCCCCGCCTTCCTCAGAGGCTCAGTCGGTCCGCGGTCCCAAAAAGGTTGGGGACCGCTGCTCTAGACAACATTATCTAACAACGTTTGGTTGTGCTTTGTTTCCTACTTTTGGTTTCCAGTCACCTATGATTATCAGCATGTCTTCTTTTGGTATGTGATCAGTTTCTTCCTGGATGCTTGCATAAAAGCTTTCAGTTTCACCTTCTTAAGCATCTGTACTTGAAGCATACAATGCTTGAATGATGGTTATATTGATATATTTTCCCCAGAGTCTAATGAATATTATTTGATGAGAACTTGCATTACAGCCCCAACTGCCTGTGTTACATCTTGCCTCAGTATTAGATTCACTCCATTTCTTCTGAGTTTATCACTTGCAGAGTAGAACACCTTCCAATTGTCTGACTGAAAGTATTGCATCCCAGTCTACCTTAGTTCACTGATACCAAGCCCTGCAATATTTATAAGTTCCATTTCTTGCATTACATTTCCAGTTCACCCTGATTCATACTTCTCACATCCTATATTCCAATTGTACGTGTTGTGTAGTATCAGACTTTCCTTTCAGTTCTGTGCATATCAGCCACTAGATGTCCTTTCAGCTTCAATCTAGTTCCATAATTAACGACAGTGCTATTCGTACTTGTCCTTTGCTCCTTCCCAGTAGCTGATTGAATGGTTTCTAACCTGAGAGTCTCATCTTCGAGCATTAATTTTGGACTGTCTCATCATAGGGTATGAAAAGTTCAGCAGTGGTTTACCATTGCAACCTTCTGCACAGCACTAATAAATGTTAGTTTGAGTGTCACCACTGTTGCCTCACCTGCCAGTGTCACCATCAGCTACCACTCCTGTCCAGTAGCTGGCACCCTCATCATCATTGGAACTACGTATTCTTTTCTGCTGATACAGCTGTTCCTCCTGAAGAGGGTGGCTACATCTTTGTCTGCAGTCTCAGCTGTGATCATTTGGTCTTGGGTGACCTTGTCAGGAGTACAGGCTCGTAGTGGAGTCTGACCTCTGAAGGCATTGCTCTCAGCTTCAAATCCCTTCACCATGTTAAGGTGTGTATACAAGAAGGGCTAGTTCATCTATAGTACTTACTACAATGGACTATTCTGCTGCAAAATGGAATAGCAATAGAAGGAAAAGCCATCAGTACTATCTCTTAGATCACAAAAACATGGGTTCCTGCATGCCTTGGGTTGGTAGTCTGTGGGCACAGGTGGGATGCATGATTTGATGGTGGCTTGGTGATGATCCAATATAAAAATCATCTGAAATCATGAAAGGGCTGGAAATGGAAATAAGGGGTGGAAAGAGAAAGAGGGGCAAGGGGTGAGGGTGGTGGCAAGTGACTGAGGGGAATAGAAAGCAGGAAGGATTTGGGGAGGGTGAGGAGAAGATGTTGGTAGAGGGACAGGACAGAAGGGGAGGAAGGTGGTTGGGGCTGAAAGGGGAAGGAAGGAAGGAAGGCTTGGCTTGCTGACTGGTGGCTATCAAAGAAACCAAAGAAGTGCAGAGCAGGGGCATTCACATATTCATTGATATCTGCCTCGAAATAAAGGGACCTCTGGCAGGAGAGCAGAAAAACTTGCTCCCCTAGGAGAGTAATCCCTTGGGGGATCCCTTGGGGATGAAGGTGCCTACTGAGTGGCTTGGGAGCTTTGCAGCCCAGTGCCTGTTTTGGAGCCTTTTCTGCCTGGAGCACCTGGTCGGTGTGGGGTGGCAGCTGCGGAGCACATCCAAGACCCAGGGGTGGGTTTAGCCAGGGTCGGAGGAGTCAGGACACAGTGGGGCGGCCACCTTCCAGCGACCCCATCCCTTTCCATTCCATACTTATAATGACTTTCATTACCTTGTTATCAAAGAAAAGCCAGCCGTCAGCACACCCTCCCTGTGGTGGGGGTGATGTGGGAGCAACGGTTGAACGGACAGAACTGTTATGTCTTTCACAGACAAAATACTGCTGAGTACCACAGTTTATGTCATTCCATACACCTAAACAAAGAAAGTATGTTGGCAATTGGCATAACTGGACTATTCCTAGCCTTAAAAAAAAGTACTTCTCCGTGCATATATGAAAAATTAAAGTGACCAAGAAGAAGGAAAAGAAATGTGAAACCCACACTTTTTTTGCTATGGTATATAAAGCCTGAAGCTACATCATTAAGGTAAGTGAGCTAAGGACAAAACCATTACATATGCGTTTAGGACATTTTTAGAACAAGGGCTTCCTTAAGTGACCAAAACACACCTATTTGTCATAGAACACACCTTTCTTCAGCTAGAAAATTGTGTATGTTACAGTGTCTGAAGGGCTAGCATAATTGGGCATTTGTAATGACTTTGTCACCTTGTTCTGAAAGAATGAACGAGCCACTGCTGAGCCAAACTTCAGCAGCGCGGCTCACCTTTGCCTTCTTCCTCAGAGGTTGCGAGACCTCTTCAATGTCGCGTGAGCAGCTAGGTGGGAGAGGGGGAACAATAGGTTATTTAAGGGCTGTTCCCCCCTCTCCTCTTGCTCCACCACCCGCTTGCTCATTGTAGCTGCATAGCTACCTTTCCAGGCTCGAGCGGAGTCGCTATTTTGGAGAAGGGGGTTGATCCCCACGGTTTGCTTGCATTTATTCAGCTCTGGGATTATGAGCTGTTTGGCAATACTGGTTTTCTTATCTGCTGGTAGAACACTTTCAATGGTACTTACTTTTGCGGGTGAGAGGGAACAGCGTCAGCTGGAATTGGCGCTGCTGCTCGGGGCCTTGCCGAGCGGGCGCTCGCGCGCCTTCAAGCCCTTAACTCTTAAGGGGAGTTTTTGCTCACTGATACTTTGATTGCTTAAGTTAGTTGATTACCATTAATAATAATAATGTATTCATAAATCAAATGAGTAATTACATAAAGGAAAGGAAGTTTTAAATTGGTGTTATTAATAAAGCTAAAAGCAGCGGGCTGCGGTTTGTGAGCAGCCCGGATCAGCTGGGAGGTGCTCAGCGGTGCCTTCTAATTGATTAGTTTTATTTGCTTAGTTAATCGCTTATTTTTATGTATTTTATTTATTAGATTAATTTCCCTCTTCAATTGTTTAGCTGGTATTGGATTTATTTTAAATATCTTTCGTTAAAATCAAGAGTAGATTTAGCTTGGTTGGTCCCACCCGTGGTTGGGGGGGACGTTCGTTGGCCTGAAACATTTCAATTTATAGAATAAATAAATAAATAAATAAATAAATAAATAAATAAATAAATAAATAAATAAGAAGGGGAGGGGATTGCTGATTGATTAATCGATTAGAATTTATTGTGATGGCGCTGCGCTTCCCCCCTCTCCCCTCCTTTGGAGAGAAAGAGTTTAGAGCGTTTGGCGGTGCCCAGATTTGAATCGCACCACGTGCTTGGCGGTTGGCATAGGCGCGCTTTGGTTTTGAGGCATCAATTTTAAAATAACATCAATTGTATTCCTCAGCATACTTAATTCATTGGTTCCTACTGTCTAATTAGAGAGAAATATTATATAGCAATTTGAAGTAATTAATTTGAATTAATTTGATAATTACAATTCCTCCTTAACAGGATTGTTGATCTAATTTTAGAATAATTGTAATGAAATAAATAGATAATTAAGTAATTGCTGAATTAATTAAAATTGATTAGACGAGTTGATTAATTACTAATAATCATTTAATAAATAAGTTTTTAGCTACAAATAAATACACAGGTAATTCATTTCCATTAGCAATATTTACATAGTATAATTAAATAGAATAACTAATAATAGTAATCTGATGTAAATCAGTTCCTAACTATAAGAGAAATACATGGGTTAATTACATTAGCATATTTGCATAGCATTATAGCTACAGCAAAGGAAGGTGTGACATTACTGTGCAGCGGGTCACATCTGGGTGTCACCAGCTGTGCCCCTCACGGTGGTAAAAGGAAACGCGGGATTCCTGCCTGAGTGGGGACTGAAGCTATTGAGGCCTGATGAGAGTTTTGACGGGAATTGAGCATTAGGCTTATATGACCTCCCGTATAGGCAGTGTATCAGGAAGGGAAGGCAACCGGCTAGGAAACGGCCGGTTCCTCAAGTGTCGCCACCTCAGTCTTCATTGGATGAAGGTTCTTGGCCCTCCTGGCAACAGCTGCAGGAAATAATTTCTGCTCTAAAAGACGAAAGAGAGGCGAGACAGGCCCCACGGCCTTGCGAGGCACAGCCGCGCCACTCGGCTATGGAGGCTAACAGTCATCGCAGGGCTAAGCTCAGGGTTATAGCTGATAATCTAATGTCTGGGTTTGCTGTCCTAGAAGCAGAGCAACAGGCGGAGAGGACGTCCAGATGTGAGGCAGATGGGGCAGCAGAAACACCTCTGCAGCAGTGCACCGAGGAAGGGAAATCAACCCCGATCACGGCAATAATTGATACGGCGGCGGGTAGCGGGCAGGGGGCAATGGTCGAGGTTGGTCTGGACTCCATGTATGGCAGAGTCGACTGCTGCACCAGACACTTCTCCACCGTCACCTGCTTGGCCTTGGCCAGGCAGTGGACAATTTAATTCCCCGTTTTACTCAACATATAATACTCAGAGTTAGGGCTCCAAATACTCCATGGCCTAGTACGAGTGCGCAGTGTGGTGGCTCAACTACTCCAGACCCATTAGTGACATCTCCAGCCCCGATAAATACAACGGCTGGTGTAGGGGTTTGGCCATACCCATTGGTCCCGGACACGGGTTATAACACCGTGCCATTGCAAGCCTTGCCAATTTGGGGATCACGCTGTGCCCCTGGGTGATCACCTCGCCTCAGCATCTAAAGAACAGATTTGAAAAGGTTAATAGGTAGATTTATTTGAATTGTTGAACAGAGATGTGGCAAAGAAGGATTTGGATAAGGAGGACAAAAAAGGACAAAGAGAAACGTGGGAGGCAGAGACCAGACAGGACATGGGTAAATTGGCTGCCCGGGTTCTTAATATACGCCGGGGTTGTGGTAAATGCCCAGCCTTGGTGGGCTCAACCCTTATTCCAATACTTAGACCTGATCTATAGGGCATATGTGGACTTCGCAGGACAAGCATGGCTTGTCTATGACAGATCGTTCCGCATGAGGAGGATGATTAACCCAAATTTACGTTGGGACGAGTCCCTGCCGGGCCTCTGGCCGCAGTCTATGAGCCCAGCCAGGCCCTATCTAGGTGAAAGGACCAATAGTGGACACCTTACTAGAAAGGCTGCCCTGAATCAGAATCCCCGGGTAGGAGTGGGGCAAGTTATTTACTGCAGGGTTTTTAGGAAAGGCTTTAGGATACCGGTGGTAGGGGAGCGCAAGGCATTATTTGCCCAAAACCTTAAATCTGTATGCTGCATGGAGGTTGCAGTCGAGAAAAGATGGCCAAAGAAGTACAGGAAGGAGAGTGTTGGAACCATTTGCAACAGCTCCATTGGAGACCTTGTGGGTCTCACCATTGGAAGTAGTAACAAAGAAGGCACAAGGTGAGTATAGATCAATACATCATCTGTCCTACCCCAAGGGGGAGTCAGTTATCGATGCCATCCCTCAGGAAATTCTTGAGTGGAAACTTAGGTGTAGAGTGGGATGTAAACACGGCCCTTTATTGGGATGCTTATCTTTTTTGTGGTGAAAGAAATATGGGAAGGTGTAAATTCATACTAGATACCTTTCGTTCAATGGCAGAAGAATAAGGTTTATCTGGTTGAGGAAAAACGGAGGGACCAACCACGTCCCTGGCACTCTTGGGCATTGAAGTGGACACGGTACAGCAAACATCTAGGCTGCCAGACGTCATGTTGGCTAACCTTAAGGTCAGGGTAGCCTCTATGTTGCATAAGAAAAAAGTGTCCCTGAGGGAGCTTCAGGAGATGGTAGGACATTTAAATTTTGCTTGTAGAGTCATGGCGCCGGGTCATTGGCTTTGCAAGGCAATGAAAGGGCTCTGTTGCCCGTTTCACAGGACTAGAGTTATGTATGGTATGAGGGAGGATTTGAAGGTTTGGGGTTAGTTCCTAACTGAGGGCAATTGCATTTCCTTTTGGAGAGGAGACAAGACGCTTAAGGCTGAATTTCAGGTCCAGTCGGACGCTGTAGGCTCCTTAGGGTTCGGAATTTACTTTAGTGGCAGATGGTGCGTAGGAAAATGGCCGGAGGAGTGGCACCACGCAGGAATCACCAGAGATTTGACATTCTTTGAGTTTTTTCCCAATAGTTGGTGCCTTGTGGCTTTGGGCAGAGGAATGGGCGAACTCTGTCGTACGTTTTGGTGGCGACATTCTGACGGTGGTCTATATAATTAATAACCTCACGTGCATTCAGACCGGGTCATGATACTGGTGCAGGCTAGACACGTACCAGGTGTAGATAATAGCTTAGTCGATGCATTATCACGCGGACAGATTGAGCAGTTCAGGGAGTTAGATCCAGGAGCCAACAAATTCCTGGAGACTCTTCCCCCAGGGGCTTGGCAATTTGGCATGATGATGTGAAAGGACCATATGACTGGCCCCGGCACCGAGGACATGGTAAGTGTACTCAGCAGTGAGTATAGAATTTCAGGAGCTTAGGAATTTAGTTGATTTAGAACCTACGTGGCCAGGACCTATACAGGGTAAGTTATTGGTGCAGGCTTTCTACACTACAGTTCATGATATCAGAATTATTCTTCAGACTACCACTTTAGGAAAATGATGGAAGGTCGGTCTAAGGAAAGAGGCAGATTTAAAGTTTCGAGAGTACCTATATCACCGGGACTAGTAGAAAGCATTTGTAAGCAGTGGTAGGTTATATGTAGAGATGATTATGAAGTTGTTTTATTCAGGGCGGTGTCCTTAATATCTTTTTGGCGCCCTCAGGATTAGTGAAGGGGTAGCCACTGGAAAGGGAGACAGAACCGGAGTGGCTCTACAATGGCAGGATGTTTGGGTAGTTATCGGGATGGTGCAGATTCACATCCGTCGATCCAAGGCCGATTAGTGAGGCACCCCCTGACGTCCAAGTAGGGGCCTGGTTTGTTTTATCTTGCAGATGCCATAACGATGATGAGAAGATAGCACATCATGATCATTGGCCGCAGCTATGTTTTTTGGGCAGCTCAGTACGCTGCCACGCCCCCATGGGGGAGCAGTCTCAAACTTGGAGCTAGAGCCCTTATTGAATGGAAAGGACACCGTGGGATGCTGTGAGGCCAACTTTGCCATGCGGCTGCCTTTGGTCAACATCCCCCAGATGTGTTGGTAATACACTTGGGTGGTAACGACCTGACCAGGATCTGCGGAAAGGCCTAATCCTTGATGCGATTTGTGACATCACATGGTTGAGGGTTACGTACCCTGCTATGGACATTGTATGGTCAATGATCATCCCTCAGCCGGCATGGAGGGATATGAGGCAATTTTTGGCCTGCTAACACTGCACGAAAGAGTGTTAGCAGGGTGGTCTGCAGAGCTGCTGCAGCGGCCTGGATCGGTGATTGGTCACCAGAGGATCCACGGATAGGCCTGAGTTTTGTGATCGGTGATGGCACCGTACCCTGCTATGAGCATTGTATGGCCGATGATCATCCCTCGGCTGGCATGAAGGGATGTGAGGCATTTTTTGGCCCGCTAACACTGCACGAAGGAGTGTTAGCAGGGTAGTCTGCAGAGCTGTCTGCAGCAGCCTGAATCGGTGATTGGTCACCAGAGGATCCATGGATAGGCCTGAGTTTTTTCGGTCTGATGGTGTACATCCATCTGAACGAGGTTTGGATGTCTTCTTGGAAGACATCAAGGGGGGGCTGCTTTTGGAGCTTGATTAGATCGATGGCGGGTATGGGACTTAGCATGGCTAGTCCCAATGCTGTGGCGGGTAGTGCGGAAAAAACAGGTTTTTTGGTGAGTCCCATAGCAATCTCAGGTAATGTATAGGTCATCTGAACTCCCAGCACTGCAGATTGTGCGATTACAGTGCTGGGGGGGGGGGGAATGCGCTGGGGCCACACCCGGACCAACAGTCAACAAGGAGAGGGTGGCTTGAGGTCCAGGGGTGGCCAAATTTGGGCTGGCCGGGTTTCTCGCTGTCTTCACAGCTGCAAAAACTTGGGCCAGGGACTTGCCCATTTGTTTATTTAATGGGTCCGTTCAGACCTCTGTGTTTAAACCTGATTCCGCACTATGGCAGGACCCCCCTTTGCCAAAGGATTGGCAACATTGATTATTTCAATGAAGTGTGGCCCGTGTTTAATCCACAATTCTGGTCTCGCATCATTATTCCGGTGTAAGGGGGGCAAAAGCCAGTCTTCAGCACACCTTCCTGGTGCATTTTGTCTGCTTTGTTTTGTGACTAGTCTTGGCATAATCAAAAATTAGTCAGGCCTAATTTCCAAGTCCAAATGCTGAGATATATATCTCTAAGAAAATGTGGGGGGAACACAATTAAATCAGAGGGAATCCACATTTCTATTAACCTCTAGTTTGACCCTAAGTCTGGTCACTGTCCGGAAGGGGGTCTGTCTATAAATGTCATGTTTGCTGCCTTCTGAAGCATACTAGAAGAAAAGTAGGCTATAAAAGCAATAAACAGGAGTTTTCAGATATTGCACATTGTAAGTTTTCCCAAACCTGTCTTGCTCTCTGGTCTTGTTCACATAATACAGATCTGATAAAGAGATGCAGCAATCCACAAAGCCTTGTGCAACCTTTTAAGGTGACGTCAGACACTTTGAGAAAGATCAGAGTTATACAAGAAGAGATTTCCCTGCTTTTTCCCCAGTGTGTCCTTATGATTGAAATAATGATTAGGACTGCAAATCCAGTGTGATGGTTTCAGAATTAGTCATATATAAAGCAGACCTGCTAAAATCAGTGGAATGTCCATTCAAATTTTGGAAATAACTCTGGAACTAATCTACTATACGATGGTTATTCTAGTTATTTTACATTTTAATCTTTTGCTCCAGTCCCACCTATACAGATACCAATAGTTGCTGTTATTCCACTTACCTTCATAGGTGTACATAACCACACAGTTTTCATCATCATTTGCAAAATCAGGTTGATTATGGGCCCAAGCTGCATAGCTCACTGGACTTCCATCTATCCACCTAATGAAAATGATGTGAAAATTGTACAGAACAATTTAAATGTGTTATTCATCTATTATGCATATAAATACAAGGCGTGTGTGTCTGTGTATTTATTTTTCATCCAAGGCAACTCCAGACTGGGACAGGTTGGTGCTGCCTGGAATTGTTGCAACAGTGAAAAGACTTATACTTTGACAATCAGATGAATTTTAAAATGATTGTCTGTGATTATTTGATTTCATTCTGGGATTAACTCTTAAATGAGATAAAGGCCAGCTGTGATGAACAACAGGTTTCTGATCTTTGACCTCTGTCAGACTCCAGGGGGAGTCAAGCAACTCATCTCGGGTTCTGACAAGTCATTTGGGTGAACAGGTCAGTGATCTCAGTAGCTGCCTGTGGTGGCACAGCAAGACTCAGGGCCAGCTGCTAACCAACCCTATATATTCAGTCTAAGCTTCTTAGAGTGTTATGTGGAAGTGCAATTGGAAGTCAGAGAGCAATGTCTCCCAAGTCTGGGTCTCCTGACAGCTACAGACTGTAAATTCTACAAGCTTTGAGAAATACCAGTGCCCTTGTTAATTCAGGCTTCTGAATGTTATAGAGTGTTATAGGGGCAATGTTGGGCTACCTAGTATAAGCCTTGATTTGAGAGGGAGGGTAGATATGGAGTGATATATTGCTTCTACAGACAGTTTACAAAATTAACATTTTAATTAAATGTGCCAATAGAAGTAATAGAAGTAATTTCAGTTAAACATCCACAGATTTACCAGTTAAGAACCACAAGCCCATTTCCTAATTTCTACAGTTTAATTTTCACTGATTAACTTTTAGACCTGACATTCGAAGCTCTGGTGCAGACTCTTCCCAGAGTAAGAGATTATCTTCTCCGTCCACCATACAGTACCATTGAAACCACTTGTGCAGCAGGAAACATACCAGGAGTGTGAGGGAGGCCTGTAAGAACACCTGAGAGCCGGCTCTACCTGGACGATCTAGGCCTGACAACTCCCAGGTCTACATTAATTCTTCTTTGGCCAAGAATGACAAGAGAACAAAGGAAGCAGAGGAAGATAATGTCAAATGGTGGCTCCTGTTCTAGCTGGATGGTCCTCTCCTTTTATAGAGCCAGATACTACCAACCACTCTAGTTTTTGAAGAGATTTTAAAGAATTATTTGTTTGACATTATTTCTTTTTTATTATTATTATTTATGTGTTTTCATGTTACTTATAAGCTACTTTGGGAGAGTATATACCCTAATATGTAGGATACAAATAGTTGTAATAAATAATGAATAAAATAATAATGTGGTATCAGACATTTGGCATTACTAAGTAGCTGTTAGGAGCTATGTTTTCGGCACAACCCAGGGAAACGGAGGTTCATCTTGGTTTGTGGTTCATTGAAGTGCAAGAACCACCAATTTCTAACCTTTCCCCTGACAAACCTGTCTAAAAAAACCACCATCTGCCCCACTACCCCTTCCCACTGCCCCTGTCGCCCCCTACCTTGTTCTGCCACTGCCATTGCAGTGGGCAACTTCCCTTCTGGTAGTCAGGCCTGTTGTCTCTTAGGCATGTGCCAGCCTATTTGAGTTTTAATATGATATTTGTTTAATGCTTTTAAAATATTGTAATAATTTATTATCTGGCTCTTAACTTTCTTTTAAGTACTATAAGCCACCTTGAATCCTTCAAGAGAAAGGCAACATACAGATATTTCAAACAAACAAACAAACAAACAAACAAACAAACAAACATACATACATACATACATACATACATACATACATACATACATTTTGGCCCCACACTCTCTGTTTCCAGTTTTGTTGCTTTCCTACATGGGGGAGGGACGCTTACAGGTGTAAGGGAGAAAGCTCTGCTATTTACGGGTACTCTTCACAGGTGTTGGGACTCTAGGATCTCATCTTGCATGGCGAGCCACCATAGAGAGTAGAAGATCTCACATTACAGTGGTCTAAATCCCGATGTTAGTTCTGACTGCAACACACCCACTGAAATACTAGAATTTAATAATGAGTCACCATGTTCCCATTAATGCAACAGATCTTTTAATGCAACTGGATTCCAGCCAAGATCTGTTTCATAAAGTATGTGTGTGTAGGAGAGAACCAGAGAGTTTGTTCACTTACCTGAACTTTCTGTCAAGACCCAACAATAAGCCAATATAGTGCTGATGATGAATTCCATAAAAGAAATTCTGCAATAATAGACAGGAAGAATAAGAAATAAATGCTACAAGGTATTACACAACTTTATATTAAGTAAAATTAAATATTATTAATTTACATTAAATACGCTTTCATCCAGATGAAACTAATTCAGTTAATCCACAAGAACAGCAGAATTTGCAAATCAGATCACACAGAAAGAAGATTGTGATCTTGGACAGAATTTTCTCTGACATGTTTGTGGTTTTTAAAACACAACAGTGCTATCCTATTTATGTATTTTTGAAGTAACGGTCACTGAGTTCAATGAGATTTATTTCCAAAACAGTGAATGAAGTTGCATCTCAAATTTACCTTTGTCCAGAAATGGCAGTTCACAACATAATTGAAAAACAAGTACAAATAAATATATACTAAGTTATAATACTGAAGGGACGTGGTGGCGCTGCGGGTTAAACCACGGAAGCCTCTGTGCTGCAAGGTTGGAAGACCAGCAGTCGTAAGATCGAATCCACGCGATGGAGTGAGCTCCCGTTGCTTGTCCCAGCTCCTGCCAACCTAGCAGTTTGAAAGCATGTAAATATGCGAGTAGATAAATAGGTACCACCATGGTGGGAAGGTAACGGCCTTCCGAGTCTAGTCACGCTGGCCATGTGACCATGGAAACTGTCTACGGACAAACGCTGGCTCTACGGCTTGGAAACGGGGATGAGCACCGGGCCCTAGAGTCGGACACGACTGGACTAAATGTCAAGGGGAACCTTTACCTTTACCGAAGTTATAATATTGAACCATGATTAACCATTATAATATTAAAGGGCAACTGAATTAAAACAATTGGGAAACATATCTTAAAATAATAATTTTAACTTCGAAAAAAATCATATCTATTAAAAGACTTGCACTTAGCACCCAGTCATTAGCTAAGGTAAAAGGTAAAGGTTCCCCTTGACATTTAGTCCAGTCGTGTCTGACTCTTGGGCACGGTGCTCATCCCCGTTTCCAAGCCGTAGAGCCAGCGTTTTGTCCGTAGACAGTTTCTATGGTCACGTGGCCAGTGCAACTAGACACGGAATGCCGTTACCTTCCCACCATGGTGGTACCTATTTATCTACTTGTATTTGCATGCTTTCGAACTGCTAGGTTGGCGGGAGCTGGGACAAGTGACGGGAGCTCATTCCGTCACGTGGATTCGATCTTATAACTGCTGGTCTTCTGACCTTGCAGCACAGAGACTTCTGCAGTTTAACCCACAGCGCCACCACGTCCCTGTCATTAGCTAAAGGTCTGACTGAATAGGGAATTCTTTACCTGCCAGCATGAGGAAAACAAGAAGGGGCCAAGCTAGCTTCCCATGGAACAGTATTCCAGTGCTTGAGAGTAGCTGTTGAGAAGGCTGTTCCTTATGTCCTCACTAAATGTGCCACTGAGGATGGTGGGACCAAGAACCTCCTCTGCAGATTTGAAAGTCTAGGCATTCTTTGGAAGAAGAATACAGTCTTCTAGAAAGCATGGACCTAAATTGCATAATCCCAACCTGACCATGGAAATTTACTGGGAGAGCAAAACTGATAAAACCACTCTAAATATCTCACTTACCCTGAAAGCCCTATTACGGTCACTATAAGTCAGTTCTGACTTGATGGCAGAAGACACACATACAAATTGTATAAGGTGACTAACCACTAGTCCACTAGTAGTTATAGGCCTGCAGCCTACATTAATCCAACATTTCGACTCTGACGTATCTTGAGAGACCAAGAGCTCAGGGTACAGGGCAAGCCTTGCATTCTGTTCATGCAATTCATCAAAATCCCTCTCCCCCTTCCATTCTCTCTTTCTCTCTAAATGGTGCACCTGCGTGCAGGGAAATCACTGGTAACTTTCAAGGCCAAATTCAGTTGGAGAAAAGCCATTTATGGAAGGGCCATGATGATTTTTCCCCTTGTGTGGGCTTGCCTTAGCATGCATAGGTGCACAACTGGTCACAACCTGGATTTGCAACTAGCATGAGGTCATGTATACAAAGGAGACCATTCAGGGAGATGCTTATATGGTTGCCCTTAGTCAATTGCACAAGTCAACAAAATTCTAGCCCTGGTGTTTACTCTGGAGTTCAGCCATGTCTCTGAAGGTAGAAACAAACAAGGCAACAGTTTCATACTCAGTACTTGGACTTTTCCAATGTTTGACTTTTCTACCAGTAGGTTTCTACAGCTCTAGAAGTTGCAGATTAGCTTATCTTTGTTTGGTCATTGGTCATTTGCGAGCTGATTATGCAGACACAATTACCTTCTAATTGCAAAGCTGGCACCTCATATGCTTCTGCTCTGAGATGAATGAGGATCCAGTGGTGGGATCCACAGCAAATAAGTGGCGAACAAGCTCTATCATAACATCAGGACATCAAGAAAAAAAGTAAAGCAAGCCTGCCTTAGAGAATGCCAATAGATCATGTACCATCATAGTAATGAAATTGGGGTCAGCTTAGTTGGCTTTGGTCAAACCTTTCTTAATGGGTAAATTATGTGCATAATATGTCAATTGGATGGACATGGCACACATAAGGTAACTGCACCAGAAGAACCTGGAAAGTGTTGGTACATGTATACCACAAAAGTTGATGGAAGTAGGCTCACAGATTTCCACAGCTGTGTAATATCAGATCCTTGATGACACAGAATCAGCCTTGAACACACTGAAAAAGCACCCTGTCATGAATCAAGTGATATGTGTTTGGCAGACAATGCATTTTCAATTTGGCAATTCTTGCTTTACTGTTGTTATGCTCAGGCAAGGTTTTCTGTCTCTGTATGTTTCTCATCTCAGCCGCTTGCAGAAAGTGCTGAATAAGCACTGGAATGGTTGTCCTCAGACACCCCCCCCCCCCCAATTTTGATTTTTCTAAACCCAGTTATACTAGATGGGGAAAGTATATATTCCAGATATTGCTTACATATTTCCACACAAAAATGTTTTCACTTTCACTCTTAATGACAGCAAGACTTCCACCATGCATCTTGCAAAATTTCTGGGCTCTTTCTGCAGGCATAGTGATGTTACTGAAATAATACTCATTGCTCCCATATGCAATCCAGCCATCTTCAATTATTTTATAAGATTGTTCTGCAAAGTAAATAGAAATACAAATGCTCTTGTTGAATGCAAACTGGGCTAAGAACAGAAAACGGAAAATAAGAATAAATTATCAGTTCTCACAATGGAAGGATGTGAACAGCACAGTCCTAGAGGGATCTGTGTTGGACTGATGCTTTTTAACTTGTTAATAAATTATCTGGAGTTAGAAGTGAGCAGTAACATGGCCATATTTGCTCGTGATTTCAAACTATTTAAAGCAGAGAAAGCCAAAACTGATCTGATGAGGTCTGAAAAGTTCCAAGGTGAGGGGATGGGTTGTGAAGTGGCAAATGAGATTGAATGTAAGGATGTGCAAAGTGATGCCAAAAACTTCCAACTTCAAATATATACTACCAATGGAATCTGAGATGGCAGTGACTGACAAAGTGATACCAGGATTGTGGTAAACAGCTCAATGAAAATGTAGACCCACTGTGTGACTACTATAGAAAAGGCAAGTCCTATGCGAGGTGTAATCAGGGACAGTCCGAGCTTTTCCAGTGCCTGACTCTTGAGTGCTGTCCCCAGCATGCCCTGTGCTGCAGTAATGACCTCCACTGGGATACTTGCATGCAATTCTGCATGGTGTAAGACATTTCTCTCTCTCTTTGGACCATTTGAATTGTATCTTTTTCCTCCTTTTTTTAATATCAATATATTTGTATGTATAGTCATGTGGTATATATACTATTGGGCCCGTTCATACATCTATCAGTTCAATCAGTACATTTCTTGCTGTTTGTACCAGTTCTGTAGGCTACATGTGCCATCTCACTATAAATCAATTCATTTTCTATCCTGTTTCTGGGTCCCCACTGCTCTAATATTTTTATTTTTTAAAAAAAAAAATCATAAGTGATATATTGCTTAAGTGGCATATACACACACAGGCAGGAGACACAGCTGCCTTACCTCCAGGCAGTTGCTTCTGTCACTGTTGCTGGGGGTGGGGGTAGTGGTGGTGTTGCTTTTAAGAGCTACCCCCGAGGCCAATCTGGGAGAAAGGAGGAAAAGCGAACTGATGGCCAGGCTGTGGCTCTCCTCCTCCTCCTCTTCCTACTTCAGTTCCATCAGGAGGAGACAGCAGGGTGGGTGGGTGGGGGGAACCCTGGGGGCATGGCAAAGCAACCAAAAAACAAAAGCCCACACCAGAGACACCTCTCTCCATGTTCAGGCAGCCACCGCCCAGGCTTCCTCTTCCTCCTTCTCATTGTCAAGGTGAGGTGGAGGGGGGGCTGGGGAGCAGCAGGAGGTGGGGAGGGTCACCCTGCTCTAGGCTTTTGCAAAAGAGGGAGGGAAGAGGAGGAGAACCCAAGGCCAAGATCTATCTTTCAAAGCCCCCCACCCCACCCCATCTGAACCCCCAGATAGAAAATCGCTCATCTTGCTGCTTTCCCCCCTCAATTTGCTCTTATTTCATTTTGCTTGGGATAATAGTCGCTCTTGCCTTGTTCGAATTTCAGGGCTAGCATGTGCATGTGCACACAACGGCTGCTGCAAGAACTTTCCACAAATAGTAAGTGATTTATTGATAAACATTTTTAAAAAATTAAAAAGAGGGTACAAGTATAGTGGTTACGCAGTGGCCATGGCACCCAAAAACCCTCTCCTGTTGTCAGCAATGTTCACATGCACTGAAATGATGTGGATTGAAGTGATACATGAACGGTACACTTTAAAACAACCCAGCCAGCGAGGTAGGAAAAAAACGATCAGCCAAATGAATCAATGTTACCCATGTGTCATGTGAACGCAATTTATAATTTGATTTAAATAACAGCAGTATTGATATATCTGGGGTTCTTTTGGCAAGTGTGCTCAAGCCCTCTGTCTCTCAAATTAGTATGAATTAAGGTCATCCACTGAAGCTGAATGGTGGGATATTCAGGAGAGATCAAAGGAAGTTTCTTCTTTTTTTCACAGTGAATATTTAAATCGTGGAATTCATTGCCACAGAATGTAGTGAAGGCTGCCAGTTTGGATGGTTTTAAAAGAGGATTAGGAAAATTCATGTGGGTTAAGGCCACCGACTGCATATCATTTCAGAACCAGAGTCTGTATATCAGTCCCAGGATGCCCCAAGAAGAACAAATGATTAACCACTTATGAGAATTGACTTGATGGTACATTATTATTACCGTGCTTCCCCGAAAATAAGACAGGGTCTTATATTAATTTGTGCTCCAAAAATGCATTAGGGCTTATTTTCAGGGAATGTTTTATTTTTTTCATCTACAACAATCTACATTTGTTCAAATGCAGTCATGTCATCTTATTCTGGTTGCTGCACAATGCTGCACAATGGTGGAGGCCAGGGTTTCACTTAACTGGGGCTTTTTTGGGGGGTAGGGCTTATATTACGAGCAACCTGAAAAATCCTACTAGGGATTATTTTCAGGTTAGGTATTATTTTTTGGGGAAAATGGTATTTTATTATTTTTATTTATTTATTTATTTATTTATTATTAATAATAATCTCAGCTGATGGGGAACACAAGCTGGAGGGTGCAGTTGTGCTCATGTTATTCTAGCAGGCTTCTGCTTCTGGTTGGCTATAGCACGCACAGAATGTTGAACTAAAATTCAGATAAGCCTTTGATCTGATCCAGCATGGTGGTTCTTAAATAAAACATTATATTCAAAGCACATTATATTCAAAGCATTCTTCACATGAAAATGATCAACATACCAAAAGTATTACTTGGTTCTGGTTTTAAATGTACACCTGAAAAATCAATCAGATATTAATTAACAAAATATCCAAATACAATCTATGTTGCATGTTGCAAGCAGCAAATAATAAAAATCCAATTAAAGCTTGCCATATTTTTACATGATGTAAGGAATAATATAACATAACATGAAAGAAGAGTCAGTATACATCTGCATCCACAATGACATCCATCTACAGATTCCTTGTTTACCTCACAAGGGAAGCATGTGATGTGACGTAGTCCAAAGATTTAAGCTCTTGGATTGTGTATTGAACACTAAACACTGTTTAAACTCTCTCTTCTTGAAAGATAGGTAGAAGCTAACATAGGAATATTTTAAAAAAAACATGTTTAATAACAGTGCAACAAATAACATTCCTGTTGCTTCTCCTTAATAAACCTATTACAATAGAAACAGTGTCTTACCTCGTTTTATTTGGCAAACCCAGTTTAACAAATAGTTACATGGATAATATGGCCACAGTGCAAAAAACGCACTCAGTACTCTGCACTTATAGTAATCTATCGATGATGGCCTCTGAACCTTCTTATTTTCAAAGTCCACCTGTAGTAGAAACAAAGTTTTCTTACCATTGTCTTCAAAATAACATTAGTACTAATATATATTAGTATTTATTTATATATCTGAATATATTCAGAAGAGAGACAGATAATGAGTAGTCATGGGCTTATAATGGTTTGTTTGTGCTTGTTTCCACACCCTTTTTTGGGGAAGTAAACAATGTGACCTAAGTCTTGTTGTCATGAGTCCAAGCTGTAGTAGACTCCTTGGCTAAAATCCTGTTGTTTCGCATAGTAAGATGCACTACAGTAGGCACCTTGAAAGCTAGACAGTAATAAAAGCTGACAGGAAGAAAAATATGATTCATTTGAAATACAGTGCTGGAGGAGAGCTTTGTGGATATCCTGGTTTGCCAGAAAGACAAGCAAATAGGCCACAGTGGAAGATGAGCATGAACCAATCTATGACTTTAAAGTTCGGTTTGTGGCTCCCATTTTGCCCAAATGAAACGAAGCATCAAACATTTTTTTCACTCAGCACTACATTTTTCTTTGGCCCACTCCTCCCCCTGCCCCTGCTCCTGCCACCGCCTCCTCCTCCACTACTGCTGCCATCTTCAGATACAATAGCCTGGTGTCACTTCTGGGAGCCAGGCTGTCTGTCTGTGCATGGTCTGGCCACTATCTCTGAAGATGGCAGCGGCAGAGGAGGAAGAGAAAGTGGCAGCAGGCGCAGGCAGGGAGGCAACAGGGGCAGGAGTTGGGGATGTTAGATTCCCTTCCCCGCAGGCACAACCCCTCAAAAAGTAAATCATGAACCAGTTCATTTTTTTCTGGGGTTTGGGAGTGGTTTGTGGGTAGCTACGAACCACTAACCACCCCAATTCATCATTTTTCTGGTTTGTGCCCATCTCTAGTCATAGAGCAAATCAAGCCTGAACTATCTCTGAAGGCAAAAATATTTAAACTGAGGCTCTTTTACTTTGGATACATCATGAAGAGGCAGGATTCTCTAGCAAAGACAATAATGCTGGGAAAGGTTGAAGGCAACAAGAAAAGAGGAAGACAAAATAAGAGATGGAACAAGTCCCTAAAGAAAACCCAAAGGCTTGAATTTACAAGAGCTGAGCAGGGCTGTAGAGGACAGGGCATTTTGGAGATCGCTCATTCATAGGGTCGCCATAAATCGGAGGCAATTCGATGGCACATAACAATAACAACAAAGCCACTTGAATCAGTGGGGATTTGGTGAGTTAACTCCATTGATTCTAATGGGCATACTCTGGCTGCACAACTAGGGTAGGCTCATTTGAATCAGTGGAACTTACAGAGGAGTTGACTTGTCAAATCCCCACTGATTCAGTGAGCTTACTCTACTGCATCTTACTACACTAAGCTATAGGATTTCAGCCACTGAATCAGTTGCTGAATGTTTGGTCTACACCCCTGATGCAGCTGGGCTACTTGACTTGAACATAGTAATTAGTTTAGGCCAGCATGTGCGAGATAAATGCTCAGATATGTAGAAGTAAGGTAATATTTATATAGTGGATAAATAATAAATAACCAACAAACAAATGACCAACAAAGGGCACATGGTCCAGGCAATCCAGTAGTTCATTGGGGTTTACTTGTGTGTAAATTGCAATGTATACTACACATATACTGCACCGTATAAGAATACACTGCATTTCAGAATCCAATTGGAGAACAGTCAAGGGCAATCACACAGCAATTTCACCTTCCTACACTTTCATGTGATTGACAAAGCAATTGGCTGTATGCCCATTTTTTCAGTCACTGCAAGATTAAGTGTCTGAAGATAAGGCTGCAGTACAGTTGGATGGGGGAATGTTCCACAATAACATAAGCAACAGAATTCTGGTCGCTAAATCTGCTAAAAAAACCAAAACATTAAAAATGAGGAGGAAGGATTTACATACATATCTTCACATACATCATTTGGTAATGTGACAACAACAACAAAAGAAGTGTGCTGCTTGTATACTGCCCCATAGTGCTTAAAGCTCTCTCGCTCTCTCTGAGTGGTTTACAATTTAATTATGCAGGCTACACATTGCCACCTACCCCAGCAAGCTGGGTTCTCTATTTGCCAAACTTGGAAGGCTGGAAGGCTGAGTGAAACCTGAGCCGGCTACCTGGGATTGAACCTGGGTCATGAGCACAGTTTGGGCTGCAGTACTGCAGTTTAACCACTGCACCACAAGGCAGTTCTATATGAATACTGTTATCCCACATATTGCAAATGAGACAAGAGTAGACTCAAACTTTGAAAGTGGAGCTTGACTGTCATCATTATTAGTATGATACTTTTCCACATGACTATATCATAAACGGTTTGCTGCTCACAGAAACAGAGGCAGGAAGAAGAAATCTAAATGCCAGCTGTGCCCACACAACCACTCTGATAGCACTGTTACAAACACTAGCAATATCACCCACAGCTTAAGTGGCTCATTTACTTGTTCCTCTTCCAATATGATATATATGATACTTTGCCTTTCTGCATTCTGCACATGGCAGAGAGGACAACCTCTGTGCAACTTGGTATCAGAAACTGTTATAAGGTAATATGGAGGTGGTATTTAACACTGGTAAAACTGAATATAATAAATAAAAACGTATCATCACTATGTTGGAGGTGTAAAAAAGAGAAGGGGACGTATTTACATATGTGGTCGTTATGTGAAGTAAGAAAGAAAGAATGGAAACAAATCTTTAAAGAAATAAGGGAAATAACTGGATTAAATATTCAAATGTCCCCATCAATGGCTTTATTGAATATGGTTAAGAAAGATCAATTGTTGAAAGAAAATAAGGATTTAATTGTAATAATGGTTACGGCAGCAAGGTTAATTTTTGCAAGAAATTGGAAAAATGATAACCAAATTCATTTAGAGGAATGGTATAGAGAATTATGGGAAGAAACAATGAAGTTTTGGAGAGAAAATGGATTGAATGAATTTTAAAAATATTATTAATGCTAGCCCTGAGGGTGAAGGTGGCACTGGTGTATTATGTAATTGTATTTTATTGTGGTGTTAGGTTTATGTTGTTTAGGTTGGATGTTTGTTTAATAAAATTTTAATTTTTTTAAAAAAAGAAATGGAATACATTGCATCTCACACAAAAGCCAATGCCATAACACTTCAGCTTTGTAGCAACCTTCTGCTACTGATGTGAAAGTGACTACTGTATAGAAAAGAAACCACAAAGGGAGATTTCAGAGGAAAACAGCTGAGATGGGTTGTATTCATAATTTCCAGTGTGCATCTGGAGGCTTAAACGGAGATCAGGATTTTTAGGACAATATGCAAAGCAAAAGAAAAGTGTGCTGCTTATATACCACCCCATAGCACTTCAAGCACTCTCTGGGCGGTTTACAAGCTAATTACGCAGGCTACACATTGCCCCCCCCCCCAGCGAGTTGGGTACTCATTTTACCGACCTCGGAAGGATAGAAGGCTGAGTCAACCTTGAGCCAGCTACCTGGGATTGAACCCCAGGTCGTGAGCACAGTTTTGGCTGCAGTACAGCAGTTTAACCACTGCGCTACAAGGCTCCTGTAATATGGTCAAAATCCTGTTGTTTCATTAATGCTGGTGGAAGCAAAAACTGCAGCAGTAAATTGCCACTAACAAGTACCTACTTGGATTCCTAGTCATTCGCCAAACCACCTGGCTGGCACCCAGTGTGGAACAGAAGCGATGAATAATTAATAAGCAGTGATTTGCCACTGCGTTTTACGCCATTTCCCTTCCATCAGCATAACTACCCAATAGGATTTTGGTCTATATGTATTAATTGGCTGCTTTCCTCCAGTCTTTTTTATATAGCTAAAACATTGCTTCTTTGGCAAAACACTAGTATAAGTACAATCATCTCCTTCCTGACAGAAAAAAAAAACATTACTTCAATGTTTTCGAGACAATAGCCTAACCATTACATAGCATTGTTGTAAGCCGCCCAGAGACCTTTGGGTAGAGTGGGCGGCATATAAGTTAAATAAATAAATAAATAAAATAAATAGCAGGTGATATTATTTGCCTATTGCCAAGAGGCTTATGATCTTTCTGTAATCAGTACTTTGGAAGTTAACTACCTAGGTTGATAATGCTGGCATCACTTAGGGAGTTCATTCCCTATGTGAGTGGATGAGCTTGGGCCCACAGGAAGGGTCTATCTCCATAATTATCTCCAGATAATCACCTGGCAGATATGCTTTGACTGTATTCCTGCATTGAGCAGGGGGTCGGACTTGATGGCCTTGTAGGCCCCTTCCAACTTCACTTTTCTATGATTCTATGTCCCATTGGCTCGCCATAGGCCCCTGCCAAGGATCCATTGTGGGCATAGTATGTATTCCTTCTCCGGGGCATCTCCAGCACAGTCCATCCTTAGGAACCAGGAGACAGGGTGCACTACATGGAGTGGGAGGATGAGGAAGGTGGAGAACAGCCCTCCAAGGAGATTTTCCACCAAGATAGGAAGCACTTACTCAAGGGGAGGAAGCAGAAGATGAACTTGGGACTGTTGGTAGGGAGGAGAGTGAGACAGAGGAGTGGGCTGATGTTTCAGAGGGGAATGAGGAGTCCAACCCCAGGGTGTATGCTGGATCCTCTGCCCCACAAGGAAGTCCTCTTCGGGCTACAGCCTCACTTATTTCCTGCAAAAAGAACTGACTGTAGACGACTCAGGAAAAGCTAGCGTGGTTGTGGCCAGATCAGGAATTGTGCTTGAGAGGAAGAAGAAGGACCCTGGTATAGTGACAGAACTGAGACCAACCCCTGGAACCACGAAAAACAGTTTAGGCTAAAAACAGCTGGCTAAAAACATTTCTGAGGAGAACCTAATGGTTTAGAAACCTTCATCAATTGTTGTACAGCAGGAGCAGGCCAAAGTAACTTCACCTGTAAAGGGGGTGCCCTTTACAAGTGACGCAGCGGACTAGAGCTCATTTCCATACAGAGAATATGATGACTTAAACTGTATGATGGACATCAGAGATGTAAATAGTCCCAAATAAATGGTTTCTGGTTAAGCTGAGAGTAATTTAAAAGTCTCCTTCAGGATAATGGATGACGTCTTTTGTGCTCCCCGTACCTTTGGATGAGACATATCCTTTCACAAAGTGTATCTGTATCCCATTTCATTCGGTCCCTGCCTCCACAACCACGTATGTTGTGTCTATAAACCTGTGGCCTAAAAATTGTACTGCACGTGTCTCAGGAAGTAGATAATTAACTTACCAAAACTCACTTTGACATTGACCTGTTAGTCTTAAAAACGCCACAGTAGTTCAGCGTTTGCTTCTGTTTTGTTATTGTTGTAATTATTTTGGCCAGACTCTTTGTGTTTGTGTACAATTTATGTAACTGGCCAGAGCATGTCTCAGCCACATTCCTAGTCACACATCAGCTCCTCATCAATTAACCAAAATTAGTCTCATCAACTTACACAAATCATATGCAGACACAACAGCATCCTGGCCAGTAAATATATTACTCAGTCTTATTCCATCAAACTATTGGAAGCCAGTCACCAAAGGCTTCTCACAAGAAGCCCGAACCAGAAGGTGACAGAAAAACCAACAACAGCTAGACATAAGGCTCTCTCGCACTCTCACTCTCTTTCCACCTTTCTAAGTCAGTACCTTTTGAAGTACAGATTGCTGTTCTGACTTCTACTTCCTTCCTGCTTGTTCTCCAAGTGTCTGATTGTCCTCTTTCCTAGAAAAGGGCAGTTGCAACATGGCTCCTTTGTCATGATTTAAAGCATGCCATGAAAGCAAGCACTATGGTAAACTAAATGAAGAATTGTATTCTCGAAGGTTTTCACAGCCGGGATCCGATGGTTGTTGTAGGTTTTTCAGGGTGTTTGGCCAAGTTCTGGAGGTTTTTCTTCCTAACGTTTTGCCGGTCTCTGGCTGGCATCTTCAGAGGACAGGAGTTAGAACTCTGTCTGCGTTCTGATGTAGTGTGTGGGATAGTTGAGCATTTGTAGCTGTGGGATCAGCTTTCTGTACTTTTCAGGAGATTGGGTGATTATAGTGATCAGGGTGTTTTTTGTTATGGGTGTATTGTTTTAATAAGGGGGGAGATGATCTGTCACTGTGATTGATAGGTATTGTTAGCTAGTCTTTTGTGTGCAGTGATCACTGGTCCTTGTGGCTGGGTAGAGTTTGTTGACCTTTTCTGATCTATCCCTGTGTTTCCAAAAATATTTAAATATAGGTTTCTTATTGTTCATTGCCAGTTTTTACAGTATTTATTTTCTTTCGAAACACAGAAGCTCAGTACTAAGCCATTGTACTCTACAGCTAGAACATCCAATGTGTTCCTGTAGAAGCACCTTTCCAGCACTGTGTTTGGACAGTAGGCTTTATCAGGCAATGGAGTGAAGCAAACTAAGTTAATGAGTAAGGCAAAATTCAAGCTAAACATTTTCAGTCTACATTTTTGCCCAATCAGCTATATCAGGTCTCACCAACTAAAGTACTAGTGATTGACTGCTGTCAGTAGCCCACTATGGGAGTGGTTTGTAAATTGCATTCTGAGGGACTCTGGAGTTGCTCGGGAGAGTATGAGTAATATGGACAAAATGCCCCAAGAGATTGTGCACCATAATCGTCTTCTGTAATGTACAGCAAGAGGGTATGGTCTCCATTTGTGTGGACAACAACAAAGCACAACGGACAATACACAGAACCATCTGCCTGTCACATTGATGATTGTATAAAAGAAATGAGTTCCGTGGAGGATGCACTGACCATCCTCAGCAGAAATGTTACAATGGAAAAAGATGTTTAAAGTTTGAAATCTCGACACTACAAAACATACAATAACAGAAACCTCCTAAAGTGAGCTGATACAGCTGATATATCAGCAGCACCCCATTCCCTGAGATTTCAGGGTCAAAAGGCAACACCAAAGGATGGAGCTGTGTGATGTCAAAGAGGAAGACAAGGGTTGGGAGGAGATTTTTTTCTAGTCTTTGTGCCATTACTACCAGGCCTTGTACAAGAAGAAGTCTCATGAGTCATGATGCTGGAGCTCTACTGCCTGACTTTCTCCGATTAGTACCCCAGGCCCAAAGTCAGTGTGCCAAAAAGCTAGGAACGAGGGGAGAGGGCTGGGGAAAGAGCTGGTGGAGGCATGCACCTGTGCCTATTGTGTCTCTAGAAACAAAATACATGCAAACACTTTCATGTTGAGTGAATGAGCCCTGGAACCATCAGGGAGGGGGTAGAAATGGGTATCCAGATTTTAAATTCATCTCATATACAAAAATCAAAATATCTTTTCCTTCAATGCTGCTTGCCCTGGATTTTCTCTTCCCACCTGGAACCCAGAAGAAGCATGGCAGTTCTCTGATTTAATGCAGTGCTCGATGTTAGCCCTTTTAATGTCAAATGCAGATACAGGAAAAAAACAAAAAATATAGTTTAATTAAAGCTGAAACTCTAAAAAGCTATTTCACAGACTGAAAATGATGCTCGGGACTCACCCATTATCTTGGTTAGTGGTCCGTTGAGACCCCTCTGCAAACCCTGATTCCACACTACCGCAGGACCCCTCTTTTATCGAAGGAATTAATGAATATTGAATAGAGTGTGGCCCATGTTTATTCCATAATAGTTGTTTTGTGTCTTTATTCCGCGGTAGGGGGTAATGTTCTGTCTGCTGGTGAGATCTCTTCGCCAGCGTGGACCGCCATTATCCTCCTCCCTGGATAGTGCGAGACACACTGGCCTCGCGAGAACGACACAGGAGGGGTGGGGGAGGAGTGGGTTACTTAAGGGAGGATCTTCCCTCTCTTCGTCCTCTTCTTTTCTGGCAACCCACCCACCCGCCCTATATATACCAGTGTGAATTTTACTGGTCACCTTTTCTGGGGCCAGATAGGAATTTTTGACCTGCATCCTGATTGGCTTTTGGAAGCAGAGATTTTTCGCCTATCCCACACTGGTTAGGAGGTTAGGGCATATTGCTGAGTTTTTGGTCACACAGGTGAGTAGTGCGGATAGAACAGGTTTCGGTGAGTTCCCATAGCAATCATAGGTAATGCATAGCTCATCTGATCTGCCAGCGCTGCAGATCGTGCGATTACAGTGCTTGGGGGGGGGGGGAGATGCACTGGGGCTGCTCCCAGACCAACAGTCAACAATGAGGAGAGGGCTTGAGGTCCGGGGGTGGTCAAATTTGGGCCAAGCGGGTTCTCACTGTCTTCATGATTGCGGGAACTTGGGGCTCGGGACTCGCCCATTATCTTGTTTAGGGGTCTGTTGAGACCCCTCTGCAGAACCCGATTCTGCACTACTACAGGACCCCCCCTTTTATCGAAGGAATTAATGAATATTGAATAAAGTGTGGCCCATGTTTATTCCATAATAATTGTCTCGTGTCTTTATTCCGCAGTAGGGGGGGTAATGCTAGCAGACAACTGCATGCCCCCATCTTCTAAGCCAACATTCATATTATTGGTTTAGTAAAAATAATGGTTTTTTTAAAAAAACAGCATTAACAAATTACTTACAGGAGATCCATCACTCCAACGAAATCCTTCATCGGGGTCCAAAGCATTTAAGCCAATCCAGCTATCTTTTTGAAGTTTCCTGAAATATAAAAAACAGTTACATAGATTAGAGATGGGGATGAAGCCCTAAAATGGCGCTTCATCTTGATTCGTGGGTCATCTAACTTGACGAGCCACAACCCACGAATTGCCCTCTAATGGCCTGACGAACCACAAATCAATTTGTCAGTTTGTCAAGTCATTTTAAAAGCCCCAGCCCTCACAGCCTTACTATGCGGAGCGGGCATTTGCAAAGACAGTGGGGCTGGGTAATTACTTTGATCCCGCTTTGATTCCTTCCCTCCTCTTCCTATGCTGTGTGGGCATAGAAAGAGGAGGGAAAGGGGGACCCAAGCCATCCCCCGTGCCCGCTGTCTTTGCAAAGACAGCGGAAAGAATTCCTTTGCTCAGGCTTTCCCTGTGTATGTTGCAGGGGTATAGAAACACAGGGGAAGCCTGAGCAAAGGGATCCACCCATTTTTTAAACAGTGGGTGGGATTCCCTTTGGGCAGGCTTTAGGAAGCCGCCCAAAGAGAAAACCCCTCTCTGCATATGCCCCTGAGAAACAGCTGATTCCCAGGGACATAAGCAGATAGGGATAGACGAAGGGTCGAATATAAAAGGGTTATATTCATTGCTTCGTATTCATTGGGGTCTCTGGACCCCAAGAATACGAAGCAACAAATATCTGATGAATCAGGGATATTCGTTGAATATCCTGATTCGTTTTTATATTCGTCCCCATGTCTAATACAGATATAAGAAGGTATGGAAGTGGAGTGTGCATCTTGTGATATTTAGAAGGTTAAAAGGGACAGGCTCATGGACATTCTTGGCAATGTGGAGGTGAAATTTCAGGCATCTTGCTAAGTTACTGAGTACCTGGTTCTTCGGGCATAAACAGTTTTCAAGAGACCGAGTAACATAATATGCATGTAAAAGCTCGCTGGCTATGTCCTATTGCTAATTCCAACTAGAGTGGACCTATTTCCAGACACCCCCCTTCTGCAAACTGGAAAATGTTGGAAAACAGGAGCCTTGATACTCCTAATGATTTTCCAGGAATAGTGATTCTATTCTAAAGCAAGGCATTCATCATTATTTTAATAGAAAATTGTGTTTTACATCTTTTTGGAAGCTAAAAGTGCACTTCCAAAATCTTTCAGATACTGTATGTCCATCCCAGATCTACACCTTGGATGAGAACAGCTTATGATCTGGAGATAATGTAAAAGAGAAAATATTTTATGAAACTCACCGTTTTTCTAGAAAAGTCTGCTCTTCTTGACTATGGATAGATATCAGATCACCTCCAATTTCTCTACAGAAGTCTCGTGCTTCAAACCAAGTTTTCTTTTGATATTTTTCCTCAGTAAATGCCTTAATGCATAAAAACACGTTTTATCAAACATATTACCCTCTATATACCTTATTTATTATATCATGCTCTGGAGTTGGACTTATTTCCTTCTTTGTTCCTTCTTAGCTCACAACCCTTTCTGTAACAAACTCCAAAAATATGTATATTTTTTTACAAAATGATGCCACTGGAAAGCATTTCGATTACTTTGAAATAGTATAGAAATACCAGGAAACAGAAACATATTTTTCTCTATGAAGTCAGTTTCTTTAGGGTTCCTACATTAGATTAAAGTAATCTTACATCTGTTTTAAAGAATTGCACTAAAAATCAAGGATACAAGGCAGTGTTAAAAAGATTCATGAAACAGTTCCATGTTAAATCCAAAGAACTATAGTAAAAAATGTGCATACTTGCATATATTTCTTTGAAAAGCTATCATGGAATAATAATTTTTAAAGGAGTTATGGTTGAGTCATCAGCCCTAGGCAGGATTTAGCTTAGAGTGACAAGTTGACATGTAAGAAGACACACTTGCTTTACCTCTGCTATCACTTTGATCACATGAAAGTGACAAGTCTGAAGAACAGAGATCGGGCTGTCATTGAAGGCTTTCCACATGAGCCAGAACACCAGGATATCAAGGTTTCGGCTCACATGGGGAAACATCACATGTACAACAGTCTCCCTATTGTGCAGCATCATAGCCAAATAATTTATATTGATGCATGGCCTGTGTAGTTTATTTCTCTGACTACAAATAAAACTAAAAACCACAACAGCAGACACTCAGATATCTTGAAAGTATCACTGATATACAAAAGACATTGTCTACATTGAATGTGAACTGGACTTGGGTGTATCCTCAGTCAAACAGTGCTTTTTAAAGTTGGTGCTGGGGCTTTCCAGGGCAAGTAGCCTTGCTCCCATAGTGACCAGAACCGAATGTGCAGACCACATAAAGCTTTGTTAGGGCTTCAGACTTCTGAAGGAAGACAGACAATCTGGCTGAAAATAAAAGGGGGAATCTCTTAGAGATGGACATGAACCGGTTTGTCCCAGTTTGTCCCAGTTCGTAAAGGTGGCAGCACAAGTGCTGCTGCTCCCCTCCCCCGCCTCCTCAGCTGATCAGCCACTCACCAGGTCCCATTTGCTTGCTTTTTCCACCACCTCGGCTAATCTCCCAGTCACGAGGAAGAGCACAGACTTCTCTGCCCCACCCTTTTCTCTGAGTGGGAGATCAGCCAAGAGAGCTGAAAACAGAAAAACTGAGCTATTGCTGGGACTGGAAAATCGGTTGAGGAGGTGCAGGAAGCTATCACGCTGGGCCTGGTGAATGAGCCAGAGGAGGCGGGGGAGGGGAGCAGCCACACCTGTGCTGCCACTTTGATGAACCAGTTTGTGCCCATCTCTACTCATGGTTTTGTTTCCCTGAAAATGCTCCAGATGGGTAGTATGGAGGAGGTACAGAGTGGGACTGAGTGACCAACATCTCCAACTTCTAATAATAGGCTGTTTTGCCAAGGACTTTAAAGATTTCATGCTGGCGGCACCTCTGTGCATTTGCATTCAAATTGCTCAGAAAAGAAAACGAAGGGGAAGAAAAGTTCTCTATCCTCCTAAAAATATCTTTTACATAAAATATTGCATCTGTTGTTCTGAAATTTGACATGTTGCTCATTCAGGGCTGCTATGTGCTGCTGCCTGCCTTTGGAAATTGGAAGCGCTGAGAAAACTTTGTGCAGGGAACATTTTTTAAAAAAAAATGGCAAAAAAGGGCATCCTTTTTGGAATTAACTCAAAAGACAACAGCTGCTCTTGCACAAAAATCCCTGCATTTATTTATCTGAAACTTTCAACCTTGATGAAGAGGCAGCTTTGGTAGAAGGTGGAACTCTCCATACCTCTTTGTCTCTAATCTGGCAGACCTAAAAGGCTACTATACATGCAAAACTGATCAAATTTACAAATAGAAAACACATTAAAATTTCTTGTCATAGTCAGTGGGGGTGTGAACCTTTGGTTTTTCTGAATCTTTACTCAGTCCAATGAAAAAACCTCCTAACAGGTCCATCCCAAATTTTCTCTGCCACACTTCTAAATCAAGGTCTTGTAGTTTGTGTACATTTCTAATTTCCAGTTCTCCACCTATTTCTATATTTAAATAATATTATAAATCCATTATTTAAATATAGAAATATGTTGATTCAAAATACTTTGTACTTACTTTGAAGCACACATGCCTGGTTGTACTTGCAGACCATCCCTCTGGGCATGGGGGTGGAGTTGGTGTGGTTAGAACAGGTGGAGGAGTTACACCTTCTGCCCTGTGTCTGCAGAGGAAAGCTGCTTTCTCTTTACAATTCAGAACATCCCATAATCCAGCTGCAGTTCCTGTTCTCATGGCAACACAGCCAGAATGTTGTCCTTTTTAAAAACAAGTGATTCGTGACATTGAATTTGCCTTCATACACATATACAATAGAACCCTTTGCACGATGAAACATTATTCCTGGCAAACCCCTGGAGTACATACCAGGCATTTCTGTATTCCAGTGGGTGAACAGGACCTTATCTCCATTGGTCCAGTTGAAAGTCCCTGGTTTTGCGACATCTGATAGGCCGATCCAGAAATATTTTTCAGAACGCAGTCCAACTAGACTGGTCAAGTAGGCCTGTTCATACCTATGGGTAGAAAGTGGCAACAAAACATTTAAACCAGAGGACTTTTCCTTACATTTTAGAATTCCTGATAACAACTGATGACTTATCACGAGATAATCCTCATCTATTCAGCATCTAAAGCCTGGAAGTTCTGGTGGAACTCAGTGATAAATGACAATATCTAAGTTTACATATCACCTGTCAATAACCAAAGCACACTATACACACTGTATAATAAACCAACACAATTTGACTTGACACCTATGACAATTGTGTAAGAACTACAAAACAAGAACAAATACATAATACCAGCAACTACACATCAAATCCCATGTGTAATACAGATAAAATGTGGAGCTTATTGTTACAGATTCAAGACATTCCAGAAAGCATTTATCCATTTTGAGAGGCTGAAAGTCTGTAAGGCCAAGGAGCATCAGCAAATTAATGACAAAGAATTTAAATCCCTGTAAAGTAGAGAACTGAAAGAAGCCAGCCAAGCCACAGATTAAAAATGAATTGAACCTAGAATATATTAATAAGAAAAGAAAAGCAGATAATTCAAAGAAAGCGAGCCAATTTAATCACAGAAGACAGGTCAAGTAAGACAATGCATTATATAGTCAAGGGATGCAACATTTGCAAATGTTTGCCCATGGCATACTTCACCCACCCAGAGAAACTGTTGATTATCTATGTAGTCACAACTAAAGAAGCAACTAGACTTTCCATTGTCTTGACCAGAAATTGAAGAGCGGAGATGCCCCCAAACATCTCAAGTCATCACAAGGCTGGTTGGCAATGTTATGTCATTCAACAAACACAGAGAAAGAGAGAGACTGGTTAAAATCCTGTTGAACAGCCCCGCTTGCACAATGGGCATGGTGTCACTCTCAGCACCAAAAGGCTTCCTTTTTTGATTTTGGGGTGCATGATGCTTAGTTCCTTTGCATACTCTATGAGCCACATGCACCACCTCCATCACAAAGGAAGCCAAAGAAGTCTGCCGCTGGTATTGATGTCCTTTCCACGGCACTGGCGGAGCCGTACTGAAGGATTTCAGCCATTGCATCTATCATTATTTTTAAATTCTTATCTTTTGCTCTTTTCCTCTTGATTTCAGGAAGATCTTTCCGATACCTGTCCTCCACAGAAGTCAGAGATCCCTTGTTGGCTTTGCAGAATGTCTTTGCTTCTGAAAATGTTACAGATGTCTGTCCAATTAAATAACAGTAAAACCCATGCCTTTTCCAGCCCTGTCAATATAAAAGAACCGGCAGCCACCAGTTACTACAATATTAATGTCATGTGACATGTCAGTTTCATTTAATTCATTTAACAATCATGTTAATTCAAGAGAAAGTTGCCTTAAAATGTACCCCATGATGAAAGAAATGCCATGTTTTTTTTATCGCCAGATGACTTCCAAGGTTCTCCATCAGATTATGCAGCAATTTAGTCATAACACAAATCTCCTTCACTATAACTTGAAGGATAGGATGATTGTTTGTGACCTTAAAGGTAGCCTCACATCTTGGGAAGGAAGCAGGACTTTGTGCAATGAAGAGGATCATTTACTGGCCATGTTGAGTGTTTCTAAGAGTTTGAACCAGTGGGACTGGGTATCACACTATTGGTGAGTGTTACACTAATAAACTGCAACACCTCCAGGCTTATTACTTCCCTTCCTTTCTTTTTGAAAGCCTAAACTTTCTCTTGCTTGAGGGAAACATTGTCCTCTTTTTTTTTCTTAGTGACAACCTCATGCCCTACCCCAGCATGGAGGAAGTAGAAAACAGTGTTTCTCATCCCAAGTTCCAAAACTGCTGTTTATGCCTCTGCTTTAATGTAAGAATTACCTGTGCCAAGCCATTGGTTCATTCACTTTACTCTAGACTTACTTTTTGGCATGTTGGATCAACTGTTTCAGCTTCTTCCGGAAGAAATGCCAAAGGTTCTCTTTTACAAATGTAACCAAGTTCCTCTTCACAGGAATAATCGGCCCAATAGCCATTCTAGAGATGGGAATGCAAAGAAATCTTAAATCTCAGGCGAAATAATTCATTACATCACGTCTCTTAAATGTTGATGCCTTTTATTCCAATGGAAAGCATTCTTTTTCTGCACAAGTTGGACAGTTTCACAAAATGTCTGTTAAGCCTGCACTTGCCTGAAATTTATATCCTCCATAAAGGTGTGTGCCAAATTTGCCAGGTTGCTACTAATAATTAAAGAAATTTCTTTGTAACCATGGGAAGTAGCAAAGGGCTATGCTACTGAAGTCTCACCATGAAGGACTGAGAATGTTATTCAGCAACCCATGTGACTCCTGAGAAGCCTTTCCCACCTGAGTACTGATGCATAACTGAGGAATCTCCTTTTTCACAAAACAGGATGCAAGGGAAATACATCTCTACTAGACATAACACTGGTTCCTTCTGTTTACCTCTCCACTCATGATGACACAATCTTCTTGCACATTATTGATGTGTGTAGGTTCTCCTCGCTGCCACTTGGTAAATCTCACTCTACTGCCATCACTCCATTCAAAATACATTGGGCTCCTCTGGTCATTCAGTCCTATCCACAGGATATCTGTTGATTCTATGAAGATAAAGGCATGTTGCTATTTGACCCCAGACTTAATTCAGAAGAGCCTGTATCTTGATGAGGAAATACAGATTTGCCTTAACATGTGGTCTAACTCTTAGTACCGGAAGGCCCCAAGTGTTGAACGGGATCCTCCAGAACATCGCTCTGTGGTATACACATCAGAAAGTAGGAAAAATTTATAGAAATAACGCATTAGACATGTTCATGCATAGCTATAAGGCAGAAAAATGCCAGTCTGGAATGATGAAGAAAATAATCTAAAAGAGGTGGACATTTGAACAGCTGCAACAGTGAAGCAGCCTCTGAAAGCACATTTCGTCTTCAGTGTCTGAGTTGCTTGTACCTCATTCCGGCTAGAAATTATTGACATTACAACAGAAAGTGTCTTCCCCTTGTTATGCCTTCTGCCACCAAAAAGGACATCAGAAAAATAAGCCCATTATGTTTTTTTAGTCTCAGATCCATGCAGTTTTCTGGATATACTTACTGTAGTCAAGTTGAGAAATGGCAAAGCTGTATTCTTCAATGTTGTGTATACTAATTAAATCCCCACCTGACCTTCGACAGGCTGACAGTGCACCTTTCCATGTCTTGGGGTTTTTGTTAAGATGGTAACAGTGCTGTGCATATGCAACCCAGCCATCCGGACATTTAATGGGCTTCAAGCCATCTGAAATGAGAACAATAACTTTTAAAACAGCTAACATTAAAACATATTAAAAATCCCTAGTGTGACTTAATCATGCATTTGACCATATTCTTTGATTAGAAGTTAGCCAAGAATTTAGCAGGAATTCTAGAAGAATTCAGCTAAGGCAATGAGATCTGAGTAGAAAGGATAGGTTTATATGGCACGTTTGTCTAATAAGAGCCATGAAAATTATAACAAGTCTTGCAATACAGTTAATTATTTACAGATCAGGCAAGTTCTAAAATAAACACCTTCATCTTAAATATATGTATTTTTTTAATTGTTGTATGCCACCTGTCTCTCTTTATTTGGAGAAAGGAGGAATATAAATAAATAAATAAATACATACATACATACATACATACAGTATCATCTGGATAACCATAATCAATCTGACGACTGTTCTATCTATCTATCTATCTATCTATCTATCTATCTATCTATCTATCTATCTATCTATCTATCTATCTATCTATCTATCTGTCTGTCTGTCTGTCTGTGTCTGTCTGTCTATCTGTCTGTCTGTCTTATTTACAAGGCTGCCGTTCTTTGATGAAGGAGACTGTTTTCTTCCAGTCTTAAATGCAGATCATGGAAGGGAACTTCTGCAACTCAGGCAGGAACATTGTGAGACAAAAGGAAAACTAAATCCAAGACCTTGCACAAGCAGAAGACAGTCAAGGAACCTACTCTGACAATCTGTCTACACATTTCTTGAATGGCCCTAGCAGCTATTTTGCTTTTGTTCATGAGTTTTATTATTTTAACCTGTTCTTATTGGTAGAAGGCATTTATCACTCAAAATGGTTTGTATAAACTTGTAATAAAACAATATTGTGAACATGTCTATGGGGAGCTTTGTGACTTGAGAAATTCCTTTTTATTATATTTATATATTGTTCCAGTTCTTCAAGGAACCTCTACAGAATTTGCCTGGGCTTCCTCGTGTATCTTCCCATCCTCACAATGACCAATCCTAGACCTGGTTAGCTTATGAAAGCTTGAAGTGACATGGGAGAGATAGGGGGTAAGTTCTATACTGGCAGGCACTATAAGGAATTATTTAAGTAGTTCTGCCATTGGCAAGATATGCTCAGATGAGATATCTCAAGTATAGCCAAAGTTGCTTCAATTGTGCATACTGCTCATAATATCAGAACTGACATATGTATATATACATACATATGTGTGTGTGTTTGTGTGTGTGTTTATGTGTGTGTGTGTATATACATATGTCAGTTCTGTATATTGCAACACTCCTTAACATGACTAAACTGAAGCTATCACATTTTAGATATATCATCAGAAGACAAGCTTCACTGGAGAAGACAAGAATGCCAGGGAAAGATTTTATGATGTGGATTGACTCAATAAAGTAAATTTCCACCTTGACTTTGCAAGACCTGAGCAGGGCTGTCAATGATAAGACCTTCTGAAAGTCATTAATTATAGGATTACCATTAAATTGGAAGTGAGTGGATGAAACATACATGACAATACTCCTTTAAAATGATACAAAGTTTTTATATTGGTAAACATCATTCCAGGATATCATTATTCCAGATAACGTTCCAACCTGTGGGAATAACAGGCTCATCTAGTGAAGAGTTTTCTTTTTTGCAAATGTACCCAAACTTCTGGTCACACATATTATTCATCCATCTGCCGTTCTTAGACTGCATTGATCCACAGATTTTAGCTGTTTCCAGAGATGGGCTACCTTTAAAAAAAAACAAAAAACGGAAAGACATATTTGGCTAATGTTTCCACATAAAAATAAGCCAGGATTGTTTTTTCTTCTTGTTCTTCAGTTCTGTTTCAAGATGAAACTGTATCAACTAGTGAAGCAGGACCGGGTGGGGGGTACTATGTAGATGAGCTGCTCTCTACCTGACAGTGGAAAATCCCCAGCTAGTGTAATAAGCTTGGTCACTATGTGGACAGAATTACATGTTACATGGCTGTTACGTTTTACCTGTACATCACGTATGTTAATGTAAGAACTGGGGTTGCCAAAATTGTGAATGTGTATTTCTCCACCAGTGCAACCCTGTGACTGAAGAACAGACAGTATAGTGCCTCTGAAAAATGGAAAGAACTGCAAGCTAAGAAAGAGCAGATAGATTCACACACACACACACCCTTATTAAAAAGCATTTGTATTTACTTATGTGGTGATTTACTAACAGCATTTGTCTTACCACTTCTCTTCTCATGAAGACCTCCTAAACAATGCATAATGAAATCAGAATAAATAGAGATGTGTGTGTGCATGTCTGTGTGTGTATACACATATATACATATTTATAATATTATAACATATTATGTTTGGTACGTGAAACAACACAGTAATATAAGAAGCATCAGTTAAATTACATTTAACAATTACAGTAAGACCTCAAAAGTGTTGTTCTTAAAGGTTTCTTAAGCCTTACTTTAAAACCAATACCTCTGGATAGAATTCACTGAGATTTCAAATACAGTAGGATCTCCTTATCCATGAAATCAATATCCACTGATTTACTTATCTACATATGAAAATATTAAAAATACAGTGGTGCCACCACTTACGACCATAATCCGTTTCAGAAGATGGACGTAAGTCGAAATGGTCGTAAGTCGAAGCACCATTTCCCAAAGGAATGCATTGAAACCCCATTAATCCGTTCCAGCCAAAGAAAAAAAAATCACCAAAAAAAAATCACTGCAAGACTCATTGGAAACGCGATTAATCCCTTCCGGCTGAAGGGAAAAAAGAAAAGAAAAGCAATCAAGGGTGCAAGACCCATTGCAAATGCACAGAAAACAAATGGAGCAGATTGGAAATGGATAGAGAACAGAGGGACAAGGTCGGAAATGCAAAGGAAAAAGCAAGGGAAGCATGCAGGACCCATTGCAAATGCACAGAAAACAAACAGAGCAGATTGGAAATGCACAGAGAACAGAGGGACAAGGTCGGAAATGCACAGAAAACAAGGGAAAAAGCAAGGGAAGCATGCAGGACCCATCAGAAATGGGGGAAACCCCCCCAAAAAACAAACAAACCCCCAAGACCCATCACAGCACAGAAACATAACCCCCCAGCCTAAAACCACACTGCAAAAACACCCAGAAGTTTTTAATAAGCAGAAAACAGCACCTTACCTCCCTGCAAACACACACACACTCACTCCAAAGCAGAAGGAGGCAGTCCCAAGCCTCTGACGACGACACACTCTCTCTAACTGCTGGGGCGAAAGAGCTACAAAGAAGCAGCCTCTTTCGCCACCTACAGTTAGCAATTTGGATTTCCCGCCTTTTCCCCCTGCCTTTTTCTGTTCGTAAGTGGAAGCTCCGGTTGCAAGTAGAAGCAAAATTTTGCGGCCGGAGCTGGTCGTAAGTCGAATTGGTCGTAATTAGGGACGTTCATAAGTGGAGGCACCACTCTATGAAAAGAAAAAAATCCAGAAAAATCTATTTTCACATATATTACCAAAACCAGCCACTAGAGGGAGCAAGAAATAGTTCTATGAACACTTATTAGTGAAGGACACAAAGCTTGGTCTCTGCCGCCCTCTAGTAGGCAGTTCTGATAATGCATTTGATTTTTTTTTCTTTTTACCATGCTATATGTAGCATTCACTCTTATCCAGGGTTTTCAGTATCCAAGGGTGGCTTATATCCAATGGATATAAGGGTCCTACTGTACTGTAAATATCACTACATTCCTTCAAACAATTTGAATTTCTGATTTAATTAAGTGGTGTCACCTTTCAGCACTGAATTGTAGGGTGCACTCACCTGGTGACCAGTTTAAGTATCTTAATGGATGTCTGCTAATCCATTCCCATCCACTGTCCAAATCTAAACTGTTAAGACCAATCCAGTAGTCAGTGTCCACTCTATTTGTCAATCCTGTTAAGGAGAAGAAACCATTTAGATTGTATTATCCAGGTAAGAGTTTTGCAGTTATGAAGCTAAAAAAAAAAACTTGAACAAAAATCTCAGCCTGATGTAATTAGGATTGTCAATATTTCCTCTTGTTGACTCTTGGACATTTATGGCTTGTTTGAAAGAGAAATTTATCAGATAAAGTTTCCACACAGACACACACACACACACCATGGAGACATAGCAAATGATCAGTTTAACTTTCCTTATATTTCATTCTTGTAATCTCTACCTACAGTGGAAACTAAATTTATTAATGAAGAAAATGTCCCCAATATCTGATTCCTTTAAAGGTATATTTATGTTATGTTGTACCTGTCAGGTATGTTTGTTCATGTAGCTCTTTGATGCTTAGTAATTCTGCATTTTGTTGCTGACAACTTTTTCTTGCTTGGAACCATGTAAGAGCTGAATCTGAATTGATCTGGTAAAGGTCTCCTGTCCACTGGTTTCTGATCCAGAAGAATTCATCATGATCATCTACAAGAATTGACAGCATTACTATCCAGTGGTGAGCTACTTTTGGTTCTAGATACCACTTTTGTAAAGAATTTACAAATTAGTTTCAAGAAACAAAAAGTCAGCACATTTTTCAGTTATTGGTGTTCTACTCACACAATTTGCCGTTCATATTTACACATCAGGTATAGATATCTGCTTGTGGAAACTTAAAAAATGTAGGTTTCCCAGAATCAGGAACCCTGCACAATCAAAGCATTTGTTCACTTACTTACTTTCTCTATATTTTTCCCAATGAAAGCTTACAAAACATTCACAACTTACAGTGGCTTACAAAACATTTAAAAAGCAAATATTAAAACAATGTAAAATAAAATAGCAACTAGTTATTTACTAAAACCCTGACTAAAGGGAAAGGTTTTTGCCTCCTAGAGTAAAGAGAATAAGGATGGGGGCAAGGTGCCCCATGGAGAGAATTCCACAGCCTCTCTACAGCCACCCAAGAGAGGTAATTAAAAAATTACCTCTCCTTTCTCCTTAAAAAAGAGTCAAGTCTGGTTACATCATTAAAAGACTATATTTAAAGCCATAAATAGCAAATATACAAATACTAAAAAGGATCAAACCACAGTAAAAAAAACAGTAAACAAAGACAATACCAAAAACACATTCAAAACAACAAGGTAGAACAATCCATTAAAAAACCCCACTCAGGCAACAAGTCACTGAGGGAAAGCTTGCCTGAAGAGAACGGTCTTCACCTGTTCTCTCCAAGCATGCTTGTGAGGGCAATTGGATTGAGGAATAGGCCTCCCTCAGGATCTTACAAATGATGGAGGCTCGTACAGGAAGATATGGGCCTTCAGAGAGGCTGTACTCAAATCATTTCGGTTCTTATATGTCAGAAGCAGCATATTGTGAAGCTGACAGAACAAGGAATCTCTCTCCTCCCTATAAATAGCTCCAGTCAGGAGCCCAGCTGCCATCCCCTGGACGGGCTGAACTTTCCAAACACTTTCTAAAGGCAGCCCCACATGCACCACGTTACAACCATTCAAAGGGAATTGTTTAATTATTGTATTGAATTAGAGCAGGAAGAAGCAGGCTCCCATGTCCTGGGGAAAGCCAGGTGCGTAGGCTTTTTGCCCGCAGCCATGTGCACCTACTGATGCACCCACCCCAGTGGAAGCCGTACAAAGGAGGTGGGCGTGGCAGCAGCAAGTGCTTGTTCGTTAACTCATGTGGGCATCTTAGAAATACACAAATAAAGAACGCTTAGACCGCTGCAAGTGAACTTTCAGTTTGTTAGCCTGATTCTGCCAGCAAAGTTTCCCTCTGTTGAAATCCTCACTAATCCTGGAGAATTAGCGCAGGGAAATTGCCCCAGAGGGAACCACAGCTGCGATACAAGGAGATCTGCAAGTGGGATCTGAAGGCCTTAGGAATGGACCTCAACAGATGGGAAACCCTGACATCTGAGCGTCCAGCCTGGAGGCAGGCGGTGCATCAGGGCCCCTCCCAATTCGAAGAGACCCTTGTCCAGCAGGCCGAGGCAAAGAGGCAGTCCCGAAACCAGCCAAATCAGGGAGCTGGACAGGGGACAGATTGTATTTGTCTTCAGTGTGGAAGGGATTGTCACTCTCGAATTGGCCTTCTCAGCCACACTAGATGCTGTTCCAAGTCCTCCATACAGAGCAGGTTACCATAGTCTCTCGAGACTGAAGGATGCCTAATCTTCATCAGGGATGGAACATGGGCCGAGGTCCAGCAGTCACTTCCTCCTCCTGGCCATGCTGAGTGGCCTCAAGAAGTGCTCCTTGAGCAGCACAGCTCGGTTGCACCTTCACCCTTACTATGCCTTCCCCACTCATGAAGCAGACGGAGCTAGTAAAAATGGTGCAACCTCGTGGACTCAAAGTACACTCCTTGAGCCAAAGCAGCTTGGTTTCAAGCGAGCTTCACCCACGTCATATCCCCGCCCCCCACCAGTGAAGGAAGATGCATGGCACGAATAACCGGGTCTTGGGGTGCCAGCTGAAGTCTCAGAGAGGCAGAGACACATCTGAGTCTCTGTGCAGGGAAACAAATATCAGCTTGAGTGCTACTGGTCCAGGAGAAGTCTTGATTTTTGCATGGCTCCCTGTGTCAACCCCCATGAACCCTGGCAGTGGTGCAGGACCTAGAAACGCTTGTGTCACATGACATGTAGGTGTTGTGTATGCAGGATGTAATGCCTAGCAGAAATCAGGGCAGTCATTTGCCTGGGTTGCCCACAGTTTGGTTTATTGCAAAGCCAGCATTTCTGATGTCTTTAAGGATCACATTCACAACATTATTTTTGATTTCTTTCTGTCTTTCTTTATGAGTTTGCAATGGGGAGGCATCCAGGGTCATATGCTGACCTCGGCCCATGCTTTTCTCACCTCACACCCTACTTTTTTATACCCTCTAGAAAATATACAAACCTCTAAACATCACAGAAGCTTCCTTATAATTACTATCTATATCTAGATTTTGTCACTGAACACATTTATTTTTTTCCCTCAGAGAAGGTCTTCTCAACTCTCAGTTTGCATCCTCCTCTCACAGTTGTTGGTTACCATGACAACCAGAGCTAGACAGAGGCTAACATTTGGTTGGCTGCAGTTATTTGCAAAGTTTTATTGATCTTATTAATTGGGATACAATGTTTTAAGGACTAAATAAAAATATTTTTTCAGTATTTTTGATCACTATGTATTGGCGTGAAAGCTGAATAATGAAGAAAGCTGACAGGAAAAAAATTGTTTGAGATGTGGTACTGGAGTAGAGCTTTGTAGACACCCTGGATTGCCAGAAAAACAAATAAGTGGGTCTTAGATTAAATCAAGCCTGAACTATCTCTGAAGGCAAAAATGTTTAAACTGCGGCTCTCTTACTTTGGGCACATCATGAAAACTCAGGATTCTCTGGCTAAGGCAATAATGCTGGGAAAGGTTGAAGGCAGCAGGAAAAGAGAAAGACAAACTGAATCCCTAAAGAAAGCCACAGAGCTAAACAGGACAGTTGAGAACACGAGATTTTGGAGTTTGCTCATTCATAGGGTCACCATATGTTACAGGTGACTTGCCAGTGTGTAACAACATTAAGAGACAGGATGGGAAAAGATTGGTACTGGGGCCACATATAGCCCTCCAGCCTTTTGTGTGGTCCCTGGCTCCACCAGACTCCTCCACCAAGTTTCACCCAGCAAAAAAGTGAATTGTCATTCCTTTAGAGAGAGATTTGCACACAATATTCTACCACTGAAATCTTGTCAACCTTATACTTTTACTAACCCCCTTAATGGCTGGAAGCCATCTGTTACAGAATGACCTGACTCATGGTGTATCTACACTACACAGTTGTAAAGGTTTTACTCCACTTTAATTGCAGTGGCTCCATAATGCAGAATCATGGGGCCTGTGGTCTGGTAAGATACTTAAATTCTGTTCCAGAGAGCTCTAGTCCACTTAACCTCAGCTACTCCAGAAAATTCCAAGTACCTCCTCACACTACAAATACCAAGATCCCATAAGATCAAGCCATGATTAAATGGCTGTAGTTGTGCAGGATAAACACACTCTATGTCGTTACTATCATAAGCTCTGTTATGAGCTTTCAGCATGTGTCTTACATTGTGTTATATTTGTGGAAGGGAAGCCATGTGACAAGAGGAACAAGGTGCAAAAGTTGTTCTCCACTTTAGAAATGCATATGAAAAGCCAACCAGCAAGCACTTACTTAAACTTTCCAAACAATTTACCTTTCACTGGACAATATCCAGTTAAAGAATCTCTATTCACATCAGCAGTCGTTCCACACCAGAGTCGTGCATTTTCGTCATCATCACTGATGCATTTGGCATGCCATTGATTCATGTACTTGAATGGGAATATGCAGGGGGCTCCAAAGGAGTTGCCTTCTATAGTGAAAAGAGCTAAAGGGGAAATTAAATGAACACTAGATTAGGCTGGAATAACTCTGAACAGACCTGACATGAGAACAGATGAAATATGCATAAATGAGAAACGATACAGACAGATCCTAATCCAGAGCCCTGTGTAGTTTGTTGTACATATGTTTTTTTTTTTTCTCTCTCTCTCTCTCTCAAATTAATATGTGAGGCTGTTAGTGTTTGATTCTGAAACAGTTCCCTGTTGGACTAACAGCAGGTGTTGAGAATGCATTTTTTTGACAGAACTGGGATAGAGAGGGAAAAATGTACATTTCTCGTACCACACACTGTGCTTTCTATACAAATGGAGTGTCCCCTGCTTGCTATCAAGTTTGGGGCTTTTTCCCAATGTGATTTGAAGCATGAGATTGAGCGTGGTCTGAAAAGGCAGGGAGTTCAACACTGTTGAAGCTGGGAGACAATCTAATCTAAACAAAGAGCAATCTCAGTCTCTGAATTTACCTTCATATCCTTTTGAACACAAGTCATCACTTGTTCCATAGATTTTCCAAGTACTCTTTGTGGAGGATGCTTTCGATATTATTACATTGCCCTTCTGATCATCAGCAGGATGTAAAAACAGATCTTTTTCTTCTTCTGTAAGGGCCAGATGGGTCTCATTTCTGCACGTCCAATTCTGAAGATCACTGGTCTCATTACAAGGAGAGAGAGTTACTGGCACCTGGTTTATTTTTGAAGGTACTGCCAGGCACAATTTCACTGCCATATTCAATATTTGGTAATCAGAAACCCACTTAAAATTTTGCCACTCATTATCCTTATTACATTTCTCCAGGTTGAGGGAACGAGATTGTTGAAGTTGTAGACAAAGTCCAAGGTTTTCATTGTATATCAGAAAACTGTCACTATCTGTAAAACAAAGAAGGAAAAAGAAAAGTAACATTGTATCTCTGTTCCATAGTAGCTTTCAACATGGCACTCACTGGTAGGATGATTATCACTATATTCTGACTCTCAATAAGTCTGAAATGTAGAATGAAGAAATTGCCTAGTTAATTCTATAATTCTATTTCTGGGCACAATTCAAAGTGCTGGTTCTAAACTAAGTAGCTTGGGTCCAAGCTATCTCAAGGACTGTATTTCCCTTTATGAGCCTCCGCAGTCATTAAGATCATCAGGCGTTGCCTTTCTCTTGGTTCTACCACTGTCACAACTGCAATTGATGAGGACATGGGAGAGGGCCTTCTCTGTGTCTACTCCCAGACTTTGGTACTCCCTCCCACAAGAGGCCAGGCAGGCCCCATCTTTGCTGTCCTTCCTCCAACAGGCAAACATCTTTCTCTTCAGGCAAGCTTTCCCTGAGTGATTGGCTACCTGAGTGGGGTTGTTAAACTGATTGTTGTGCCTTACAGCTTTGAATATGTTTTTGTTTACCATGTTGTAATGTTGCATTTGACTCTTTCTAGTATTGGTATACTTGCTGTTTTTAGCTTTAAACATTGTCTTAACGGTGTAAGCCGCCTTGGGTCCTTTTTAAAGAGAAAGGTGGGGTAAAAATATTTTAAATAAACGACTTAACGGATCAATTTTTTTTAAAAAAAACATCAAAGGAAGATTATTTTTACGTATTATTTCTACAATAACTCTGAGGCCAAAACAGCTCTGATGTAGGAGGTCTGAGATTGAATTTTCCACTTTTCATTTCCTGGTGCAGTGTAAAATCACATCTTCACCTCTACTGCTTTTAGTTTAGTTCTCAACGTATGCTTCCAAACTAGTTTATTTTCACACTGGTACAGAAATACAGCTATGTAACTTAACATCTGCATAACTATAAAAATCTTGCCACCACAATAGTTTATTTGAGAAAGATCCCCTTTTTCACTCAAGGATAAGTGCATCACTGGGACCAATGAAGGAGGTTGCATTCAAAATGAAGTTAGGTACTATATATAGAAGACATATATATAGAAGACACACAGAGAGAGAGAGAGTTATATAGAATTATTTAGAGTTATTTAGAATTATTTAGAATTATTTAGAGTATAGAGAGTTATATAGAATTATTTAGAATTATTTAGAGTTATATATATATCTAAATAATTCTAAATAATTCTATATAACTCTCTATACTCTAAATAATTCTAAATAATTCTAAATAACTCTAAATAATTCTATATAACTCTCCCTCTGTGTGTATATATATATAAATTACCGCAGTGAGGTAACTGGCTGCGGAGTCAGAAGTTGGTAAAAAAAGTCTAACTAACATTCATGTTACTCTACCATTGTTATTTTATGAGAGTGGTTTTTACATCGCTTGGACCAATCAAGCAGGTTGCATTCAAAATGAAGTTAGGTACTATAAATTGAGAACCACACTTATTTATTAATACCTATATATAACTAAATATATAATTAGTTCCTATATATATATATACTTTTGCTGGCTGGATAGTTCAGTGAGGTAGATAACTGGCTGTGGAGTCAGAAGCTGAGAGTTCAGTTCTCCCCTGTGCATCCCAGAAGAGCCAGCCTGTGTGGCCTTGGGCAAGCTGTGCAGTCCCAGACCACCCCAGAAGAAGGGAATGGTAAACCACTTCTGCTTACTCTCTACCTATGATAGCCCTGAAAAAGATCACCATAAGTCAGAATTAACTCAATGGCACATAACTATTATTATTAAATTATATATTATTTTATATGTTCATTGTGTCTCAGATACAAGCTTAAAAAAGTAATCAGTTGACACTATACATGGCATTAATGTAAACAGTGAAGAACTTACCTAGTATCTGAAAAGCTGGCTGAATGAGGAGCATGAGATTTAGGAGCAAAAAAGCAGACATTGGAGACAGCCAACTCTTCCACAAATGCCCTTTGAAAATATGAAAATAAGAATCTGAGTTAGCTGCTTTTTAGGAACTCCTTCACAAATGAGTGAATCAACATTTTCACTTCTCAGTTTGACATTGGGGAATGTATCACAATAAGCAGAAATCTAAGGAAAATGCAGTGTCAGGATGCAAAATATAAAGAACAACATGTTCAGTGAGGGTTGCTGGTTTGGTCAGTCAGTACCCTTGTGCTTCTTGGAAGATATGCCTAACTCCTCCTTTCCGTGGTATGTGGAAAATAAAATGTGAAGCAACATCTTCTTCTTCTTCTTCTTTGAATCTGAGAACTGAAAGTAATTGTGCCTGAAATTTTTGGAACAGTTAATTAAGATTGCCCAAGTAGTTTCTTTTTCTAAAGGCTGTTGTAACTGGTCTGATATTATCACTTAAATCTGTTACAAAGAAATGCTTTACAAGGACCTCCAGCCAATAACTGTCCAATGCCTTGTTGTCAAACTGATATTCTGAACACCTATAACGGGGAGTAGGTCCCCCCATCCTCCTCCTCCTCCCATCACCAGAGTCATGGCTATTCCAATGTTGTGTTCATCTTGCATCCAAGCCAGTCAATAAGGGTTTTCAGCCAAGACATTTGTTTCTCTCTTGTATGTCTTTCCCATTTCCTATTTCACAACAGACGTATTGCAGCTTTCTGAATTTTTTTCTCCATGAGTTCCTGGCCTTCATTCATTTGGGTTAAACTGTCTTTGTTGGTCATGGTCTCGATCCAAGGAAGTCTTATCATCCTGTGCCCTCCTATTAGAGAAACCAGCTCAAAGAATGTGTATATATACATCTACACTGCTTAAAGAGACTTTGTGTCAAGTCCACCATCTACATTGCAGAGCAAAGATTTTACTGGGTACACACTAAAACACACACAGTGATGGCAACTTTGAATTTCTTCACATCACAGTCTTTCTCACTATGTGCAGATTATCAAGGATAGTGTAAAGACCTGACTGGCATAGAAGATCCAGAACTCTGAAAGAAAGAAAAACTCAGGTCAAAGCACTGAGATTTTTAAAGAGAGATTTGAACACAATATTCTACAATTGAAATCCTGTCAATTTTACGATTTTACTAACCCCTTTAACGGCCAGGAGTTGTCTGTAATAGAATGCAGCAGCCCAGAACACCAATTTCTGAGCAAGTGGAAGTGATCAAATTCACCATTCACAGGAGATTACATCAGAGTAACACCACAAAGCTTCCAGACAGCCCACATTATGGTGCCCTTTCTGGGTAACTGTGACCTAATGAAAACAACCTAGAAATAATCAGCATCTATGAATTCTTATAATCCACTAGGCCAATTGTCTATAGACCAAACCAAGGTAAAAAGGTAAAGGTTCCCCTTGACATTTAGTCCAGTCGTGTCCGACTCTAGGGGGCGGTGCTCATCCCCATTTCCAAGCCGTAGAGCCAGCATTTGTCTGAATACAGTTTCTGTGGTCACGTGGCCAGCGCGACTAGACACGGAATGCCGTGACCTTCCCACCGTGATGGTACCTATTTATCGACTCGCATTTGCATGCTTTCAAACTGCTAGGTTGGCAGGAGCTGGGACAAGCGACGGGAGCTCACTCCATCGCGTGGATTCGATCTTACGACTGCTGGTCTTCCGACCTTGCAGCACAGAGGCTTCTGCAGTTTAACCTGGAGCGCCACCACGTCTCTCTCAAACCAAGGTAATCCACTTCTAAACTTATTAGCAAACCTGTGAATATACTAGGAATCTGAGGGAGCTGCTTTTCAAGAATTCCTTTATCAACAGGTTACACCCATTTCCTAGGACCAAAAGGCTGCCAGTTACCAAGGTTCCAGAATGCCTAAAAGAGGCAGTAGCAAGACCTTTGTTTAAAATGTCCTCCTGGAATGCCACTGTATTGGATAATTATTAGTCAGTATCCAATATTCCACTTTTTGGGCAAGGTTTTGCAGTGTATTGTGGTGTCTCTGTCCCAGAGGTTCTTTGATGATATGGATTACCTAGATTCCTTTCAGTCTGGCTTTAGGCCTGGTTACAGAACAGAGACAGCTTTGGTCACCACGATGAATGATCTACACCAGGAACTGGATGTTTCTGCTAGACCTCTCAGTGGCTTTTGACATCATCAACCATGGTATCCTTCTGGGGAACCTTTTTGGGATGAGTCTTGGAAGTACTGTTTTACAGTGGTTCTGATCTTTCCTGGATAGCCAAACTCTGAAGATGGTGTTGGGGCAATCCTGTTCAACACCCTGGCCATTGGTTTGTGGCATCACTCAGGACTGAGTCCTGTCCCCCATGCTATTCAATATCTACATGAAACTGCTAGGAAAGTTTGTCCAGACTTATGGCATTCAAGGCCATGAGTATGCTGATGACACCAAACTCTATTTGTCCTTCCCATCTGATTCCAAGGAAGCTGTTCTGTGCTTAGACCAGTTTCTGTCATCTTACTGAGGGCTAAAAACTGAAACTTAACCCAGATAAGACAGTGGTGCTCCAGGTCAATCAAAAGACAAATCAGGGGATAGTCTGTACTGCATGGGGTTACACTCCCCCTGAAAAGTCAGCTCCGTAGTTTGGGTGTGCTCCTGGAGTCAACCCTGAGCTTGGACGCACAGGTTTCGGCAGTGGTCAGGAGTGCATTTGCACAGTTAAAGCTGGTGCTGCAGCTGCACCCATTCCTTGAGATAACCGATCTGGTCATGGTGACTCATGCCTTAGTTATATCCTGTTTGAATTACTGCAACACACTCTACAGGAGTGCCTTTGAAGAGGGCTCAGAAACTTCACCCGGTTCAAACTGCTGCAGCCAGACTGCTGACTGACTCTGGTTACAGGGAACATGTAACTGCCTTATTACGACAGCTTCACTGGCTGCCAATCTGTTTCCAGATTCAATTCAAAGTGTTGGTTATTACATATAAAATCCTATATGGCTTGGGTGCAGATGATTTGAATGATCGTATCACCCCATATGAGCCTTTTTGGCTCTTAAGATCTGGGGAGGCCCTTTTCTTGGTTCCACCATCATCCCAACCTTATGTGGCAAGGACACATGAGAGGGCCTTCTCAGTAGCTGCTCATAGGCTTTGGAATGTGTTGCCCCAAGAAGCCAGCTTCCCTCTTGTCTTTCCTTCATCAGACAAAGATCTTCCTCTTCATACAGGTTTTAAGCAGTGCATGTCTTAGGAATGTGTTGTCTATTAACTTGCATATTTCAAAATGTTTTTAAAAATGTTCTATTCCATGAGAACCTTATTACCAATATGGGTGCCAACAATAAATTGTTGTCAATTTTTTTTTATAGGCCAGGTACATTCTCAGTACAAAATCCCTTTATATCCTTTTTTTTAAAAAAGTAGGGATGTGGAACAGCTTTGGGGTGGGGCGGGGATGTCCAAATGAGGCAGAGCATTCACTGTGCATGTGGCACACTTTTATTTTATTTTCCTGACAGGTTAGACTTCAAGAATAATATTTGATTTGGCCCTGGTTTTTTAGTAGCAGTGCAGTCCACTGTGTGTTAATCCACTTGCTCCAATAAGGATGGCTTTAACACACAGTGTGTTGAAGCTCATATGATAGACTTCCAGGAAAATCCCTGAATAATGAAACCAATGAAGAAGGGGAGGGGATATGAAAGCAAGGGTCTGTCCTCTTTGTAAGCTACAAAGAATAGATGTCAGCCAAAGAAGTGGCCTTGGCTGTTTTTATTACAGTGACTGCCTCTTGGACTTTGTGACACACCACCCTGTTTTCATTTATGGCTTTTGGCTGGCTAATAAAGATACTTCTTGCTGTTACTGCTTTTAATTGTGTCATACAGAAATAATACAAACCCTCTGGCCAGTTAAGAGCTCAGGTGAGGTAGCAGTTATCAGGCAAAACATTTGGCTTTCTGTTAACAATGTATTGCTTTTGTTAATGTCCTAAGTGAATGCAAATGTGTCAATGTCAGGAAGGGGTAGGTGGAAGGGTGACTTAAATGATCCAAGGAAATAAACATTTCTCTATAACATTTAAGGAAACAAAGAAAGCCATGCAGTTCTACATCTTATACAACCATGCCTCCAAACAAACTGCAGAAGCACTAATATGGGCAAAACTGTTCTCCACTTATACACCTAGACACATCAGGAACATTCTACAAAATAAGGTATGGTGCATGCACATTTCTCTCAGAACCAGCACATGTAGAACCTCTTTTTTAAAAGACAGTGACTTTGTCCCTGGATGGGGAAACACTGTGCCCCATTCCTCTTCTACCAGCACCACTGAGCTTTTTCAAAAGGCCAGCATGCACAAACTGTCCATTAAATTAATGCAAACATATTTTGTAGGCTCTTGATTGTCAGTTGATAATGAAATGATCCTTAATTTCACAAATCAAGTCATCTTTAATTTGAAAATATTCTGTACAGGCAATACTTTCATTAGACGAATCTTATGCATTCAGAACATTCCATTTTGTTAGTCTTGTCAAAAGTTAACTCCACATATGTATTATTGCTTAGGACAAGTATTTTCTTTTTACTTCCATTGATGTGTTAATAATGCAGTACCACTTGGTCTATTCAGAAACAAATTCTATTAAATTCAATAGTAGCCTTTCCCAAGATTCAACCTGCATGTGTTAATCCTCCTCTTTCTCATCCACTGGACACTGTGACTCATTTTGAAGAATAACCACATTGTCCCCATACAAGGAGTTGCCAAAGGCAGCAGTTGTTTGCTCTTGCTGGCTTCTTCTTTTGTAGAAAATATAGGATGTAACACTTGCTCCAATGAGGATGAGGATAACCAGGATAATGACCCACACAGTTGTGCCATGTGCTGATGCTGGAGCATCTTGTTCCTCTATAAACAGAAAAGGTGTACAATTACATACAAGACATTAACTGTCCTGTATTGTAAACAAGTGAGAGAACCTGACACATCTGGAATATAAAATATTTTTATTGACTCCATAAAGGAAGCCACACCATTGAGTTTAGAAGAGCTGAGCAGGATTGTTGATAATAGGACATTTTGGAGGCTGCTCATTCATGGGATCACCCTAAGTCAGAACTGACTTGATAGTACATATAACACGAGCAACATTTAAGGCACTGAGGAAAAAATGTGACACTGGTCAAGGATCAGAGTCACCTATACCTGTGTATGAGCACATACACATACATACCAGCAACCTTAATTTTTTTGCTGGAAAGAAAGGTACTGCATAAGGATCTCCGTGAGAGAAAGTGGACAAGAAACCCTACTGGAAAAGAAAATGGCATGGAGATCCCAGAAGATGATGGGGTGATCAGGAACTCATAAGATCTCAGAGGGTATGTGATGAATGATGACAGGAGGTGGGTAGTACAAGTGTGAGAATAAGTGACACCGTTTGAAGTAAAAGATGGACTGTTGGGTGCAATTTGCTATGTTTTTAGATGTCAAGAAACCCCAAATAGCTTGGAATTGTTGTATTACTCAGTTAGCCAGACACTGGACCCATTTTGACCCAAATTCCCTTCATGTCCATTTCTACAATCAGTTGGCCTAAATCAGATGTGGTTTCCCTCCTACCCCCCTTCTCCAAGCAGTGCTTCCCAGCCTTGGGTTCTCAGATCTTCTTGAATTAGCACTTCTAGAAATCTTGGCTAGCACAGCTAGTGGTGAAGGCTCCTGAGAGTTTTAGTCCCAGAATACAGGGGTATCCAAGATTGGGAACCATTGCTCTAGAGAGATTTTGTGGTGGCTCCCAGATTAGTTTTTCTGTTTGGGGAATGGAGTTTTTCATCCTTTCCCGCATCAGCAATGAGATTTCCCCAGAAATGCATGCCTGAGTAATAGGGATGGGCATGAACCTTTGGATGAACATGTGTTAGGTGCTTCCCAGTCCCACCTCCTCCAGCAGGCGCCCACTCAGAGACCTTTCATGCCCATCTCTTCTCATTAACCTAGGTGAAACCAGAGGCCAGACCCTGAGGCATAAGTGGGGCAGGCAAAGGGAGGGATTTACAAATAAAGTCTGTATTTCTCTTTAAATGACCAATTTTTAAAGAGAAGCAAAATGAGAAACAGACATATTTCACTGCTTCTGGGAATACTTCTATAAGCACTCTAGATGTATCATCTAGTCTGACCCCCTGTGCACAGGCATAGGCCTGAATGTTGGAGTGGCCTGTGAGTAGATTTTGAATAGATATGCTCACTAGAACTGCAAAGGGGATCATTTTTACATTTGCTTGTTTACACAGAGATCAATTGTTGCAATGGACTTGGAATTTGGTTTGTCTGCTGTGTAGCCAATTGCCCTCCTGTTTGTGGATGCCTTTGCTACTGAAGTGTTCTTGTATTCCATTGTGGATAAATTTCCAATCTTTTGTTTTAAAGTCATTGTTTTGAACTTTGATGCACAAGTACTTATCATTTAAACTGAGTTATTTTTTAGAATATTTTAAAGAAATAGTCTTACTTTTATCTTGTCTAGGCTCTTCAGTCGGCTCGTAGATAACTATAAAATTAAAACAAAAATGTATATGTGAGTTATTATATATGTGGTATAAATATTATGCAGAGGTATAAATGAATGTTAACACAATCTGTTTTAGGATATTTAAAGTATTCTGTTATTTCTGTTTTAGCAATACTAACAGGCCAGCAAGCATAAAGAACTTTTTTTTATGTGGTATAAATATTATGTAGAGGTATAAATGAATTTTTCCCCTTCACAGATTGCTGCCTTGTCGTGGCGAAAGGGCTTGAGTAATTCAGAGAAGCTATGGGCTATGTCGTGCAGGGACACCCAAGACGGACAGGTCATAGTGGAGAGTTCTGACTAAACGCGATCCACCTGGAGCAGGAACTGGCAAGCCACTCCAGTATCTTTGCCAAGAAAATTCCATGGACAGAAACAAAAGGCTAAAAGATATGATGCTGGAAGATGAGCCCCTCAGGTCGGAAGGCGTCCAACATGCTATTGAGGAAGAGCGGAGGACAAGTACAAGTAGCTCCAGAGCTAATGAAGTGGTTGGGCCAAAGCTGAAAGGACGCTCAGCTGCGGACGCGCCTGGAAGTGAAAGGAAAGTCCGATGCTGCAAAGAAAAATACTGCATAGGAACCTGGAATGTAAGATCTATGAACCTGGGTAAGCTGGATGTGGTCAAACAGGAGATGGCAAGAATAAACATTGACATCCTGGGCGTCAGTGAACTAAAATGGACGGGAATGGGCGAATTCAATTCAGACGATTATCATATCTACTATTGTGGGCAAGAATCCCGTAGAAGAAATGGAGTAGCCCTCATAGTCAACAAAAGAGTGGGAAAAGCTGTACTGGGATACAATCTCAAAAATGAGAGAATGATTTCAATACGAATCCAAGGCAGACCTTTCAACATCACAGTAATCCAAGTTTATGCACCAACCACCGATACTGAAGAGGCTGAAATTGACCAATTCTATGAAGATTTACAACACCTTCTAGAACTGACACCAAAGAAAGATGTTCTTCTCATTCTAGGGGACTGGAATGCTAAAGTAGGGAGTCAAGAGATAAAAGGAACAACGGTTACGTTTGGCCTTGGAGTTCAAAATGAAGCAGGGCAAAGGCTAATAGAGTTTTGTCAAGAGAACAAGCTGGTCATCACAAACACTCTTTTCCAACAACACAAGAGGTGACTCTACACATGGGCATCACCAGATGGGCAATACCAAAATTAGATTGATTATATTCTCTGCAGCCAAAGATGGAGAAGCTCTATACAGTCAGCAAAAACAAGACCTGGAGCTGATTGTGGCTCTGATCATCAGCTTCTTATAGCAAAATTCAAGCTTAAACTGAAGAAAGTAGGAAACACCACTGGGCTAGTCAGGTTTAATCTACACCAAATCCCTTATGAATACACAGTGGAAGTGAAGAACAGATTTAAAGAACTAGATTTGGTGGACAGAGTGCCTGAAGAACTATGGACGGAGGCTTGTAACATTGTACAGGAGGCAGCAACAAAAACCATCCCAAAGAAAAGGAAATGCAAGAAAGCAAAGTGGCTGTCCAACGAGGCCTTACAAATAGCAGAGAAGAGAAGGGAAACAAAATGCAAGGGAGATAGGGAAAGTTACAGAAAATGGAATGCGGACTTCCAAAGAATAGCAAGGAGAGACAAGAGGGCCTTCTTAAATGAACAGTGCAAAGATATAGAGGAAAAGAATAGAAAGGGAAAAACCAGAGATCTGTTCAAGAAAATTGGAGATATTAAAGGAACCTTTTGTGAAAAGATGGACATGATAAAGGACAAAAATGGTAGGGACCTTACAGAAGCAGAAGACATCAAGAAGAGGTGGCAAGAATACACAGAGGAATTATACCAGAAAGATCTGGATGTCCCGGACAACCCAGATAGTGTGGTTGCTGACCTTGAGCCGGACATCCTGGAGAGTGAAGTCAAGTGGGCCTTAGAAAGCATGGCTAACAACAAGGCCAGTGGAGGTGATGGCATTCCAGTTGAACTATTTAAAATCTTAAAAGATGATGCTGTTAAGGTGCTACACTCAATATGCCAGCAAGTTTGGAAAACTCAGCAGTGGCCAGAGGATTGGAAAAGATCAGTCTACATCCCAATCCCAAAGAAGGGCAGTGCCAAAGAATGCTCCAACTACCGTACAATTGCACTCATTTCACACGCTAGCAAGGTTATGCACAAAATCCTACAAGGTAGGCTTCAGCAGTATGTGGACTGAGAACTCCCAGAAGTACAAGCTGGATTTCGAAGGGGCAGAGGAACTAGAGACCAAATTGCTAACATGCGCTGGATTATGGAGAAAGCCAGAGAGTTCCAGAAAAACATCTACTTCTGCTTCATTGACTACGCAAAAGCCTTTGACTGTGTGGACCACAGCAAACTATGGCAAGTTCTTAAAGAAATGGGAGTGCCTGACCACCTTATCTATCTCCTGAGAAATCTATACGTGGGACAGGAAGCAGCAGTTAGAACTGGATATGGAACAACTGATTGGTTCAAAATTGGGAAAGGAGTATGACAAGGCTGTATATTGTCTCCCTGCTTATTTAACTTATATGCAGAATACATCATGCGAAAGGCAGGACTGGATGAATCCCAAGCCGGAATTAAGATTGCCAGAAGAAATCTCAACAACCTCAGATATGCAGATGATACCACTCTGATGGCAGAAAGTGAGGAGGAATTAAAGAACCTCTTAATGAGGGTGAAAGAGGAGAGCGCAAAAAATGGTCTGAAGCTCAACATCAAAAAAACTAAGATCATGGTCACTGGTCCCATCACCTCCTGGCAAATAGAAGGGGAAGATATGGAGGCAGTGACAGATTTTACTTTCTTGGGCTCCATGATCACTGCAGATGGTGACAGCAGCCCCGAAATTAAAACATGCCTGCTTCTTGGGAGGAAAGCGATGACAAACCTAGACAGCATCTTAAAAAGCAGAGACATCACCTTGGTCAGGCTTGTTTCCATGTACGTTGTGTAATTACCAAGAAACAGATCACACTGGACCATTTCACAAGCTGTCTAAATTTCCCCATAGGGTCCCACCCTAAGATCAGTTCCAGAGAAGCATTTGCGATGCCTTGCTGCTACATTTTATGGGGGCCCTAAATGATGTCATTCTTCACTAGGAACCCTTCCTTTTCTTCCCTCCTCCACATTTTTTCACCATTTCTTACGTATTTTTTCTTGCAATGGGAAAATGGTTAAGGAAAAAAGAACGGAATAGGTGCACAGGGCCTTCTGGCTGCTCATAGAAGGAGCCTTTTATGAAACAGAAACATCTTACTGTCAGAATTCAATACAAATATAACGTGTAATCAAATACTGTTTTCTACTGGAGCCCTTGCTTAATCCAGAATATAATCATTACAATTTAAGCCTTACTTTTCCTGATTTTACAAATGAATCCCCAGCCTGGATAACTGCAGGATCCACTGGACCATTCCCCAGTATGGCCATTCATGGAAATACATTCGTCTTGAAATCCAAGGCCACTGTCCTCGTAATAATATATTTCAACATGACCAGGTTGTCCCTTTTTCCAGTTAACAAAATCTACTTCCGAGTTGTCTTCCCATTTCCATTCCCCTAATTATAAAAATAAACACATTGCATCCTGAGTAAAATAGAAAAGAGTAGTACAGTAGTTGCAATATGATATGGAATTTACATTACAATAAGCACACGTTTTGGTTTCTTCTCATATTTTTTTCACTAAGGAAAAAATTAGGCGGGGGGAGAGAATTCTGATATCTCAGGAAGAGAGATGGGAACGAAGCGCTTCATCTTGGTTCGTGGGTCATCAAACTTGACAAACCACATATTGCCCCTCAGACTCCGTGGGGCTATCTTTAAAAAAAAAAAGATCCAGCCCCCTCAGCTTTCCTATGACCCACAGGGCATAGCAAGAGGAGGGAAAGCAGGGATCAAATTGATCCCGCAGCCACCTTGCCTTACCAAAGGCAGCCAGGCTGGGGGATCGCTTTGATCCCTTTTTCCCTCCTCATACTATGCCCCACGGGGGATAGCAAGAGCAGGGCATAGCAAGAGCAGGGCATAGTAAGAGGAGGGGAAAATGGATCAAAGCAATCCCCCAGCCTGGCTGCTGCGGGATTGCTTTGATCCCTTTCCCCCTCCCTCTTGCTGTGCCCCGCTCTGCTATGCCCCGCAGGGCATAGCAAGAGGAGGGGAAAAGAGATCAAAGCGATCCTGCAGGGCATAGCAAGAGGAGGGGGGCATAGCAAGTTAAAGCAGGGATCAAAGTGAAGGGAAAATCCCTCTCTGCTTATGCCCCGGAGGAACAGCTGATCCATGGGGGCATAAGCCAATAGGGAATGAAGGGATGAATATAATAAAAGGGTTATATTAGTTGCTTTGTATTCACTGGGGCCTCTGCACCCTAAGAATACGAAGCAATGAATATCTGATGAACCAGTGATACTTAACGAATATCCTGATTCATTTTTATATTTGTCCCCATGTCTACTCAGGAGCAGTTTTGCAATTGGCACATTGGCTGCAGTGGTCAGGAAGACAGAGGAAAACTAGCACTGCTCTGGAGCAAAAACATTAACTATAGTATTTACTGAAAACATTCTGGGTAAAGAAATAGCCTCGCTTTCTTTACCATACCTGAGTAAAGATAAATATTGAAATGTATACAATTACCATCCACATTTTTGAACAATCCTATCCAGAAGTCCATAGGATTAAGTTTCTGAGTGTGTTCCAGCAAAAATTTTAATTCAACTGCATCTTCTACTGAAGCCAACGTGCCACCTAAATAACACCGGGGAAGTCAAAGAAGCTAATTAAATTTAGCACCTTCTTTAAAATTATGCAATGGCCTGACAGCCCAATCCAGCACTAGCAAAAAATCATGCATTTCTCGATGCCTCTGAGAAAAAGTTTATTGGTGTTATTTAAATTTGCATGTTAACTCCTCAATTGTGCTATGGTTTAGTGGAAAATAACTCTTTCTGTTTCGTCCTACTGGCCTAAAGCTGAATCAGTAGTTGAATGGTGACTCAGTGCTTCCATTAATCCCACTGATTCAGTGGATCTGCTCTGGTTGTAACTAGCAATTGAATTTTGGCCTACAGAAATAGCATTTGCAACTTAAATGTTTTGCAAATAACTTGACCGCTAATTCATGAACGATAGTTCACACCAGCGCTCAGAAATAGTAGTGAAAATGTCTAATGCCTGTGTCCAGGCTATAGAAAGGGCCATCTTCACCCACCGGAGCCTGCCTGGGCTTTGACATCTTTGAGAGAGGCCCCTCTACCCTCGGAGGCGTGTTTGTTGGGACCACAGGAAGAGACTTTTACAGAGGCCTCTCGAGAGTTGTGGAACTCCTGTCTGAGGAAGGCGAGACTGCTGCTCCTTTGCCAGCAGGCAAACAACTATTTTGATCAGGCAGACTTTTGGACATTGACTGAGCAAGGGATTTTCAGGGGAGGAGGTGCCACCTTCTTGTTCTTGATGTGCTTATCAAGAGCTTTTGATTCAATTGTATTGTTAAAATAATTTCTGTAACCAAAAGTTTACATTAAATCCTTTTGTGTTTTGAGTTGCATGTTTTCCCACATTGTACTGCCTTGAGTTCCACATTGGGAGAAAGGTAAGATATTAATGAAATAAATATACAGTACATTAGCTTTGGTGTTACTTTAACATGTTTAACATGTGAACATTTGTGTCAACCAGTTTTTGGAGAGGCAATGTAATAGCAGTGCATTACTAATGCATTATTTTAATTTTTTTATTTTAAATAATCTCACACAAAACTAGCCCCAAATTCTCCCAAAGACTCTTTAAATATATATTTTTAAGATTAATATGCAAATATTAGTCATACTGAAAATAATGTGTTAATTTTAATGTTAAATCACAAACACAGGACGTGGTTATTCCATGATTAAAAAAAAAAACCAAAAAAACACAAATATATTTGTAAAGCATTAATTCAAAGCTACATTTCCCCCCATTTTTGGCTCCGCTGCATGGGACCCTTTTCCCATGTCCATACAGGGGGCTGGGGTTTCATCCGAAACCAGAAGTAAACAGGCATCAACATTAATTCACAACTAACAAAGACAAGTAATGGAAAGATAAGGAACAGCAATAAATTATGAAAGGAAAAAATGTCCACACAATGTTTTGATCCAGCTTCAGAGAACCTGGAGAAAGAACAGTTTCACCAGTCTCTTTCAAATTATTTTATATTAGTATGAGAAAGGAAAAAATTGTCAAAAAGCAAAGAATAGTATGGTTTCAGTGTCAAATCTCTATATGTCCATTCTGTAAGGCAGGAGTCATTCTTGTACCATAGAGGCTGATCCTGTTGCCATAGCTCATGCCATGTTAGACTGATTATGTCAGCAACAATTTTTCATAAATTAAAAATTTCTGACTTCTGTCTCAAAGTTCCCAGGTAATTCCTTTCATTGATGAGAGACGTCATGGAAACTGCAGGACAGGAATTTAACTGCAAAAACTTGCATCACCAGTAAAATGTTGGTGGTGTTGATTTTCCTTAATTAAAAACCTCCCCTTCCTATTCCATGGGTTCCCAATGATGAAACGGATTACATGGGAGCCCCTGGAGTTTTGGGATAGAAGTAAGAAATGTTTAATTTATGAAAAATCACTACTGCTGCTGACTTCATCGGCTCTATCCAGCAAAAGTTACAGCAACAGGATTTCAGCCTATGTGATTCTTATATTAGATACAATGTGCTTTGGCGTAATTGTTCAATTTGAGATACAAGGTATAGATTTCATTTACAGAGCTGTCGGAATTGAAGAATTTGGTAATATGAAATTTTGGTAATATGAAAATTAATATGGAGTGGAGGAGATGGCAGGATAAAAAGAAAAGCTATATCACACTGCGTTACATACTGACCAGGAACTTGGTAACATGGAAAATTAATTTAATTGTGATTCAAAATAGCACCCACCTAACTGAGCACATTTCATAGATGCTGCAGGCCAAGTGCCTCTGACCGTGTAGATTGTATAGCAATAATCTCGAAATGGAATCCAAGATCTTAGCGTTTCTTTTGAGGTAGGACATCTTCCTGGGACCTCTGGAGTTTCTGTTGGGATTTCATCTATAATGAAACAGATATTTTTGTCTTTTAAAAAGCAACAGCTCTCCCTTAAAAACCCTTATGTAACACCATGATTTTGTAGTGAAAATAGTTTCCATATTCAGAATAACCCAAAGTCATAATTCAGTTATTTTGAATAATTCATATGTATAATCATAAGTATAATCATTTTGTTAAATACTGTCCAGGAGTATCAGTCACATGCAACTCAATGGGACTCACTTCTGAGTAGATGTACAGAATTTTTCAGTGTTCGAGGAAGAATCTGGGGGAGGGTTTTGGTTGTTGGTTTTGGTTGTTGGTTAAAATAGTGGAAACATCTGAAAGAGCATGTGGTAGATTTCAGGATTGGTCATTCTGCTGAAGGATATAGTATAATGTACACAAAGTTCATTCAGAGATAGCAGGAGGAAAAATTGAGATATTGAGATTGAAAAGATTGAAATGGCCTCCAAAAAACCAAAGCCCCAAATGCCAGGAACCTCTCCAGCCCAGTCTCAAAATCTGGGAAAACTAGTGGCACAAGAACCGGACAAAGAATGGCAGACTACCATGCAAAACTTATTAACAGCAGGATTTCAATAAGTAAATGAACGTCTCAGCCAAATAGCACATTGGATGAAAGAGATGGCATCACAGATCTCAGATGCTAAACAACAGATAGCTGAGAATAAAATAAAGACACAAGAACTTGAGGAAAAGGTGAAAGGAACAGATGCTAAAGTGAATCAAACTGAAGAAACATTAGAGGCAGTGCAGAAGGATCAAAAACAAAGTGATGACAGATTAATAATACTAGAGATAGAGAGAGCATTGAAGATGCTTAGATTTCAAAACGTGGCAGAAAATGAAGGGGAAGATCTAGAGATATTAATGAGTAAGGCTCTGGCTGCAGAAATAGAGATGGAAGCAGCCAAACTGCAACAACTTATGGAGGCAACCTATAGGGTGAGCTCAGCATATGCAAGGAGAAATAACCTCCCCAAAGAAATCCACGTGAGATTTACGAAGAAATCAATTAGAGACAAGGTTTTAAGAGCCATACAAGATAAACAATTGATAATAGAAGGCAGAAAAATTAATGTCTTAAAAAAAATTCCCTGGTAAATGAGGCAGAGAAGGAAGCAATACTCCTCCCTTACATCTTTACTTCAACAAAATGGAATCTCATATAGATGGCTGACACCAGAAGGTTTATTTTTCCGAATTGACACACAGAGATACAATATAGCTTCATCGATGAAAACACAAGACTTTATGGGGAAAAAAATTAGAAGAAACTGACAAAACAGGGAGAAAGAAAGAAGGAGGGGAAATCAGAAGACCTCAAGAAAAATCAGACCGCTCATCACAATCAGAATCAGACACAGAGCCAGAAAAACAGGAAGTAGCTGAGTCATGACATACCAGAGGCATGACGAGGAAAAAACAGAAAGGTAGTAACCAACAACAAGATGACTAAAAAACAAATGAAGATCTTTTCAGTCAATATAAATGGCCTGAACTCATCTCAAAAATGGAAAAAGAGTTTTCTACAACTGCAGAAACAGAAATCTGATGTGATTTGCATACAAGAAACCCATATGAAAAAAAGCAGATCAGAAATTGTTGGAATGTTCAAGGTTAGGAAAATTGTTTGTAGCTTCGGACATAAGTAAAAATAAGAGAGGTGCGGCTATGTATATAAAGAAAGAACTGGAGCCAAAATTAATTCTTGCCTCAGACAATGGAAGGACATTGTTGGTGGAAATCCAAAGAGAATCAACGAAAATGCTAATTATTAATATTTATGTTCCAAATGAAAACCAAAATAATTTCTTTAAACAATTACAACTAGAACTAACAAACAAAGATTATGATCACTATTGTGTGATAGGAGACTTTAATGCTGTTTCTGACAAAGAATTAGATACAAAATCAGACAAAATAACAAAAAAGAAAAGAGTAATGATCTCAAGAAATTTTCTACAATTGGCAGAAGAAGTAAATATCATAGATGCCTGGAGGACGTGTTACCCAAAGACAAAAGACTATACTTTTTATTCCAATAGACATAAATTGTGGTCAAGAATTGATGCATGTTGGATCTCAACAAGCCTAATGAAAGAATTGGAGCAAATAGATATTTTGCCTAATACATTTGCAGACCATAATCCCATTTCATTAAAATTGGGTAGCAAATCAAGAGAATTTAATTGGAGGCTCAATACTTCACATTTAAAGAATGAGGAGTTTATCAAGCAAATAAAAGAAGATTTTGGAAAATAGATTAGCCTCAGATGAACTACAACTGAAACAAACTCTATCAAACACAGAATTGAAAGAGAAGATAAAGTTAGTACAACACCAGATAAATATATTGCTCACTGAGGAAACTACAAAGAAGCTTAAATTTGCAAAACAATTTTTTTTTTGAAAACGCAAACAAACCAGGGAGATGGTTAGCATATAAATTAAGGAAAGAGAAGGAGAAAACAACAATACAAACACTGAAAGATGAAACAGGGATTGAGAAATTTAAACAAGAAGAAATAAAAAAGATTGCAGAGGATTTCTATCGAAATTTATACAGTAAAAAGGAAGTAGACAAAGAATCTCAGAAAGAATATGTACTGAAATACAATAAAATGAAACTGACCAAAGATCAAATGCAGTCTTTAAATGATCCTTTAACATATACAGAAATTATAGAAGCCCTAAAAAACAAAAAAAGTGGGAAATCACCAGGCCCAGATGGACTTCCAGCTGAATATTACAAAGAATTGGAAGATGTATTGCTTAAACCATATAAGAAACTCTTGGAATTTATTGAAGAAAAGGGAGAATTACCACCATCATGGTCCAAAGCAATAATCTCTTTCATACATAAGGAAAACACGGAGGATAAAGAAATTAAAAATTACAGACCGATCTCATTACTAAACGTAGATTACAAAGTATATGCAACCATGTTGGCAACTAGACTGAAAAGAATCTTAACACAGACAATACACCAAGACCAATCGGGTTTCCTCCCAAAAAGGCAGATGAAAAATAACATAAGGATAATCTTAAATACTTTGGAATATTATGAAGCTCACCCGGAAAAGCAAATGGCTATGATATTTTTGGATGCAGAGAAAGCTTTTGATAATCTGAACTGGAATTTTATGCTACAGCAATTGGAGGTACTACAAGTGGGAGAAAGATTTTTGAAATTAATCAAAGCAATCTATACCCAGCAAAAGGCAAAAGTTAGAATCAATGGAGAGCTGACAAAAGAAATACAAATACAGAAAGGTACGAGACAGGGGTACCCACAGACAATTCCCATAATATTAAAACAGTAATTTTTCCAAGAACTTAATAAGATAATCATGAGATTTGTTTGACAAGGTAAAAAAAAACCAAGAATTAAAATCAAAGCAATGCAAGATGCCAAACAAAGAGCAGGTTTTGTTCTCCCAGACTGGGCATTGTATTATAGAGCCTGTGTATTAGTCTGGATAAAGGAATGGATAACTTTAGATAATGATAGACTACTCAAGTTGGAAGGACATGATCTACAGTTAGGTTGGCATGCTTTTCTATGGCACAAAAAAGATAAAGAGCAGAAAAGTTTCAACTCACACATGATAAGAAGAGCCTTACTAGGGACTTGGAAAAAGATTATACAGCAGATCTACCAAAAAACACCAGTCTGGGTATCACCTATAGAGCCCTTTACACAACCTAATCTCATGACAGAAGCGAAACTTTTAAGGTATCAAGATTTATTAAAAAAGGATTGTGATTTAAGGTCCAAAGAAGAGTTAGAAACACAAAACATATATCTAGACTGGTGGTCTAGAGCACAAATGGAATCTAGGTACACAAAAGATAAAATAGAGGGCTTTTAGACAGAACAAACAGTATTTGATACTTTTGTTGGGTTCAAACGAGAAAGCAATTAAGAAAATGTATGACTTTCTGCTCGAAACTAAAATGCAAGATGAGATTGTAAAAGAATGTATGTTTAGATGGGCACAAAATATAGGACATAATATTGATATTGATCAATGGTTGCAAATATGGAAAAATATTATAAAGCTCACAAAATCGGTAAATTTTAAGGAGAACATATATAAGATGTTTTATAGGTGGTATATGACTCCGAAAAAATTGTCAAAGATTTATACAGAGGTGTCAAATGTGTTTTGGAAGTGTGAAGCTTTTATCATATGTGGTGGACTTGTAGAGAAGTGAAACTGTACTGGATAGCAGTACATACTTCGTTACAAAAAATATTGCTTTGTAATGTTCCACTAACCCCAGAATTGTTTTTACTGAACATTATACCAGATAATGTATCCAGGGCTTGGGCCCTGGATACCTGAAGGACCGCTTCCTTCCATATGAACCTACCCGGCAGTTAAGATCTAGCCAGGGGGCCCTTTTGAAAGAGCCATCCCTCAAGGAGGTAAGAGGGATGGCTTGTAGACAAAGGGCCTTCTCGGCAGCTGCCCCCAGACTATGGAATGCCATCCCAATTGAGATCCGTCTGGCGCAGACGCTTATGACATTTCGACGCCAGGTCAAAACCTTCCTGTTCCAGAAGGCTTTTAATTGAAATAATATCAACTGTGGGTCCTGATGGCATTTTTTAGAGTATATATTTTAATTGTATTTTAATTGTTTTATCTTTTTAATTGTATTTTAATTGTTGTAAGCCGCCCAGAGACCTTTGGGTAGTGTGGGCGGCATATAAGTTAAATAAATAAATAAATAATAAATAAATAATATAGATAAGACAAAGAATTATCTAGTCATATATATAGTCATTGCAGCCAGAATTCTTTATGCTAAGAACTGGAAGAAATCAGAGATACCGAAACAAGAGGAGCTCCTCGAGAAGATACGGGAAGTGGCAGAAATGGATATACTATCGGAAGTGTTGAAAAACTGTCCAATACAAAAGGCAACTGAACGATGGGATTCGTTATATAAATGGCTTGAGTCAGTAGATAGAGCTTGAGTAACATAGAATTAAACTAAGATGTACTTGTAAGTAGGAATCTGGAAGGGCAATCAAATGTAGAAAGGCGAAAAGTGTACTTGATATTGCAACGCGAACAAACAGGATTTGATGACAGTACATTTTGTGTTCTCTCCCCCTTATTTTCCCCACACACATTCTCCTTTACCTTATGTATTCCTTACCTTATTCCCAGCTTTAAAATAAATAAATAGATGTACAGAATTTTACTCTAAGACTGGATTCAGAACCAAGCCCACCATCAGCACATGGTACTCTCATGTAACAACTAACGGCCCATCACTGTAGGAGGGTTCAATTGTATTGCTCCTTGAGGATGCAAACTTTAGAACAAGTTTAGGTTGGTCCATGAGTGGAGGGGAAGCTTCTAGTTTGATCTTAGTTTTGTTCACTTGTTTTCTTGGTACTTCTGGAAAGGAAAGAGTGGTCCACCCCGGAATCACTGGGAAATAACAGAGAAATCTAATGCCTCTACAGTGATAGATAATCCCCATTTATTTCCATCAAACTAACTCCAGTAAATAATTTTTTTAACATTTTTGTTCATTCATAAAATGTAGCACCCCTATTTCATTCATAAGGGCTTCCAAGGCAGTTTATATATCATTACAACCCCCCCCCCCCGAAAAAAAGAAAAAAACCCAGTAGCAATCCAATTACAAAATAAGAGGCATCAAAATTATTCAGAAAACAAGTCAACTATTTTTAAAAAAGGAATTAAAATGCAAAAAGTAACATTTTGATAATGTAAAAAAAACCCAACCAAACCATAAGGTCAATAGTAATCAACTGGATCTCCAAGAGGAGGCCTACTCCAAAATCAGAGTGCCACCACAGAGACGATCCTCTTTTTTGTACATTCAGGGTATTGTTCCTCCCCATTTATGGCACCTGAAGAAGTAACAATTGAAATGTGTGGGTAGGATGATATGGGATTTCAGTCTTTGGAGATTTGCCTGAGATTCTTCTGCTGAAACTAGCTACAATTGCTTACCTGAGGATGGATTTTGTGTTTTGTTTAATAAAGCCAGAGTTGTGTTTATGTTTGTCCCTTTTTTTAATAGCATGACACCAATACAGTTTTATTAATTCATTCATTATGAAAGAGGCAAACATTCAAAGACCACTTTTTCTATTGCTGCTGTGAGAGGCAAAATTCAAGTAGAATCCATATTGGAATTAAAAAACAATGGCATATATTGAAAATTATACTTCCCTACCATGATACTGCTCACAAATAGAGAAGTACGTTTCACTGCAGTTTCCTGTTTTCCAGTGACCATCACGGTCTAAGTAGACACAGGCGATTTTCTCCCTTGGCTCTTCAGCAGCCCAATTAGTATACACCAGCCTCCAGTTACTTATCCACTTGTATACTTCACCAGTCTAAAAGAGAAGCATTGGTTTCAGAAAATGAAATAAAAGAAAGTACCAGTTCCCCTGATCTACTTTTGCTTCTTTTTCATTTAATTCCTCTGACTTTGTTCCTCTATCTCTGAAGGCAATGGTTAACAATCACCAAGGTAGAATGCTAAATTTTGCTAGATGCTTATTGAAAATGAACAGAGATGACTGTATTATAGTCATTCTCAATGTATTAGCTCCATAAATGTGCCCTGCTTGCTACATTACACATTAATTTAAAAGGCTCATCATCATCATCATCATCATCACAGATGTGGAAAAAAGATCACTATCCACAATAAAACCTCTCATCTCCCAATGTATCCAGTCCTATCGTCCTAGCAGATCTCTCTTCAGAGCAACATATGGATTCAGACATTGTTGCCCATTTTCCTCACTATATATAGTGGTTACTCACTCTAAATGTAGACCTTTGATTACACAAGGCAAATGTTCCCCACTTCTAATGATACTTTCCATACCTCTGTTGTGCTGAATTGGGGTCATGTGGTATATATACTGCTGAGAATTTTCCAATGTGTTTTAACGTTACCTATTCATTTTCTCCTATTTGAATTGTTATGGTTGGCTACACCATGGTACCGATTTATTTTCTTTCTTGTTTTCAGGGGCACTGTAGCCCCTTACTTAAATTTTTTAAAAACAATTTTTAATGATACATTGATATGTAGGGAAGGGGTTCCTGTTCGGTAAAATTTCCTCTGTTGAGCCGGCGCCTCTAGAAGAATTGCATTGCACTCAATGGCCCTGGCACCCCCATCCAGGGCTGTGTGGGTGCTGACATAAGTTTACCTGCATATTGACAGACCAGGCATTAAATTAAAAAAAAAATGTATAGCAGGGCAGCCATGCTGCAGTAATGTTGGCTGCCTTCAGTAGGATTATGCACACATGTCATACCTCTAAGGAATTTATCAATACATCCCTGGCTCTTCACATTTCTTGTGTTAGCCTCTCAGCAAGAGCCACATACTCAAACACATTTATACCAACTATTTACCAATAAATCTTTTCCTAATTCCATTTTATACCCAGCTCTTGTTTTATTATTAACAATAAAAATATTAATGTCTTTATGTATGAGTCTTACATTTCCCTCTGTAAACAAATTAAGCAGAGCTAATGATGGGTCAGAACAAATATATATGTATGAGTGACCAAATGCTAGTCATCAAAGAACATGATCGCCGCGTATAGTAATAAGTCCCAATATTACCACATTGTCTCCAAAATAAATTTGAAGATTCCCCAAATAGATATATCCATTTAACTGGGGTCAAATATCAGCAACACATAATTTTAAATGTCATTTCACGCATACTAGAAGAGATAGAAATGGTTTTTAGCCCACATGCTGTTTCAGAGTTCATCTACTATAGTATATTTTTGATCTTGCTGCCATAAATATTTCAAACCCAAATGTGTGCACTTTGCCACCTTTAACATCATCTTATAAATAACTGAAACTGCACCTTTCGTGCTGGAAGCACCGTCAGGTTTTTACCCAAGTTCCCAACAGAACTAGTATCGCTAACAAACAGGCTAGTATGTAACCAAGCATTAGCACAGATCTTCTCCAAAGCTGTTTTCAGGTTACTACTACTCTTGAAGAAGTCAGATTTATTCTCAGCCTTGTGCTGAGAATTACTAACCGTGGTTTCCTGAATACGGCTTCTTGGCATACATGATTGTTCTTGTACACCTTACTTCCTTACCCTATTACTGTTTAGGCCAATCCACACAGGTTCTCCATACTTTGAGACCTGCAGCCATAGGAATGACTGGATGTAGGGGTTTAAAATGCTGGCAAGCTCTGAGTGCTCAGATTTACACTTTTTTCTTGCTTCTTCCCATGTCATTCTGGGACCAAGGACAGAATAGCTGCTATTTCCATAACGGGTATATTGAGAAGCTGGAATTGTTGTTTCAGAGTGAAATAAAGCAGGATCTGTGGTGGAGGAATACGGAAAAAAGGCAGTGAACAGATCAGATGTTAAAAATATAAATTGATTCCACTTGATACTGAAATTATGGATATTATATCCTTTGTGATTCAATATCTTTAAATAGTAAAAATCTGAAATAAAATATTTTAAAACCTTGAATGGATATTGAAAATGATGTTAAAAAATAAAATTTAAGTGAGGTCTATGTTAAAATCAGAGCTGGCTCATACCACAGAATGTGTGTTCTTTACAATCTCCAAAGAAGCAAATAAAATCCCTAACAGTCAACAGAGATATCTTCCCCAGTCTTTGTGATGAAGCCAAGAGAATATTGCTCCATTACGCCTTCTAACCACTATAGTTCCTGCGGAACAAAAAGCCTGTTCTAGCATTCAAACTGGGTTCACAGGTAGGGGAGACATACATGTAGGAACTCTGCTCTTGCTTTCAAATTAATACCTACAGGCATGGATAAAGTGACCCCTGTGAACAACTGAATGAGGATAGAGGTTATTATGACTTTAAAATATAACTACATAATCGTAAACCAACGCCTTCCTTCTGAATTATTTTGGAAATTATCTGTGAAAAAATCAAGTTACTTACCAGTCGGCATACAGTTGTGGCTGTCTGTCACCACGTATGTTAAAACCACAGTCACAACTGGTGTCATATTTTCTTCTTCTTGTTTACACAGATAAGTATCTAGTCACTAATGGTTTTAAAGTTGCCGATTTACTTTTCTTTTTTGACCAAAATAATATAGCATGGAAAATTGGTTCTGGGCTTCATAAGAATGCAATTGTTCTGTGCTTCTAGAAACTTACCTGTGTTCCTTTGACAGATGTAGCTCTTTTGAACTTCACATGGTCCATCTCTCCAATTTCCTGCCTGTAGTTCAGGTTGCTTCATCATGGAAACACAGTCACCGGGACCATCAATAAACTAGAGAATGAAGAAGACTAATGTGTATCATGCGTTGCACTCTATAACCTGTTCTTAGAATCCTCACCCTATATTTTTTAAACAGAGCAATATGATTCTTTGCTTTTTATAAATTGTAGATGAATAGCTGTCATATTTTACCACTATCATATTGGAACCAATCTTTGCTTTTTGGAGAAATACCCTTCTCCCAAGGACTGAGCTCTAAAGGACAGACTGAACTCCACAAGCATCTGAAAATTATCACCAGTCAGGGAGTCTATGGAGTCATGAGACCTGATGAATGCTGACCTGTCAATATTTTAGTTCTGCTCAGGAGCTGGCAAGCAAAGGCAAAACTAACTCCACACCAAAGTCCTAACCAAAGGCATGGCCTGCTTCTGCACCTTGTGACAGAGGATGCAAGACTAACTAATTCATTCTGATGGAAAATGTTAGAAAACTCCAGTGGGTCCAAAATGCAGCAGCCAGATTGCTGACTGGGACTGGTTACAGGGTTCACATAACACCCTTGTTACAGCAGCTTCACTGGCTGCAAATCCACCTTGAGGTACATTCAAAGTGCTGATTTTAACCTATAAAATCCTAAACAGTTTAGGTCTAAGCTATCTCAAAGACAATGTCTCCCATGATGAACTGGTTTGGCTGTTAAGATCATCAGGAGATGCCTTTCTCTGGGTCCCACCATCTTCACAGGTGCATCTGATGGGGACACAGGAAAGGGCCTTCTCTGTTGCTGCTCCCAGACTTTACAACTCCCTCCCACAGGAGGCCAGACTGGCCCCTTCTCTTCAGGCAAGCTTCCCCTCAGTGACTGGTTACATGAGTGTGACTTTTAGATCGTTTGTTATGCATTTACTGCTCTGACTGGGTCTCTAATGCTACTTGTGTTTGCCGTCTCTCAGAGTGGTAATTGTTTGTTCCTTTTTAATATTTGTATACTTATTGTTTTAGCTTTAATATTATCTCTTAATGATGTAAGCTACCTTGGGTCCCTCTTAAGGAGAAAGGCAGGGTAAAAATATAATATAATATAATATAATATAATAAATAAATAAATTTGTATGCCCTCCTTCACCTTAGTAGGTTGTATCCTCACACATATTTTTCTGCCTCTCTCTCCCTAGGCAAATAGGCTTGAGGAGCTACCATTTGCCAGTTAATGACTCTTTCTGCCCTGCCCCCAATTATTTTACACCACAAATAATCTGTTTTGAGAAATAAGGAAGTGACCCCCAATTCCATGTTAAATAATCACAGACGCTTTACATCTAGACTAATCAAATGTGAGTTACTGTTTCCCGCAACCAGAATCTCATTTTCTGCTTTTCCTTTTCCATGCCGAAATTGTAACAGAGTAACAGAACCTATAAAATTGCTCAGTTGCTGCCTCAGAATCACTGGTTCAGCTCTCCTCAGACTATCTTGGCCTGAGATGCCTGCTGTTTAACCTGGCTAGGCAAATCCTTTATTAGCAGCCTTGCCCTGAATGAGTCATGAGCAGCCATTTGCAGTCCCTCAAGTTGGTAGGCAATATCCTCACACATATCCTGGGAAATGGCTGACGGTCGGATTCCAAAAGATCTCCTGTATGGAGAATTAGTGCAGGGAAAGCGCCCCAGAGGGAGACCACAGTTGCAATACAAGGATATCTGCAAGCGGGATCTGAAGGCCTTAGGAATGGACCTCAACAGATGGGAAATCTTGACATCTGAGTGTTCAGCCTGGAAGCAGGCGGTGCATCATGGCCTCTCCCATTTGAAGAGACACTTGTCCAGCAGGCCGAGGCAAAGAGGCAGTCCCGAAAGCAGCAAAATCAGGGAGCTGGACAGGGGACAGGTTGTATTTGTCTTCAGTGTGGAAGGGATTGTCACTCTCGGATTGGCCTTCTCAGCCACACTAGACGCTGTTCCAAGTCCTCTATCCAGAGCACGTTACCATAGTCTCTCGAGACTGAAGGATGCCTAATCTCTAATCCTGGGAAAGCTTTTTCAATGCCCTTCTCTCCTAGGCAAACAGTGTTCACAGACGTCTTGAGGAGGCACCATTTGTCACTTAACAGTTATTCCCTTCCCCCTTATTTAACACCATGAACAATACTTTTTTTTAGGAAGAAGGACGTGATCCCCAACTCCATGTTAAATATTCAGATATGTTCTACATCTAGACTAATCAAATTTGAGTGACTGTCTCTTGCAACCAGGATCTCATTTTTTGCTTTTCCTCTTCCATGCCTGTAAGTCAGGTATGATTTATTTGTTCTCTATATGAAAGAGTTTCAGATTTTTCTGATGTGGATGTTCCCAGAACACAGTCTTGGAAAAGAAGTAGTTTGGCCGCAACTGCAGAACTTTTTTCAAAAAAGGGAGGATCAACAGTGGATAGCAAAGCAGAACACCCCTAATCACCCCCTGTATGTTGGAATGGTTGGAATGGGTGACCCTCCAGATGTTGTTGCTCTGCATTTCCATCCTGATCTTTTCTGATTGTGGAATCTAAGCAGGGTTGTATCTGGTTAGTACTTAGATGGAAGACCACCATAAAATGTCAGTGATCTCGTACAGCTGAAACCTCTGCTGGTGAATCCTTGACAATATTGGACTAGGAAGGATTGATGATGTGACTCAAAGTAAGGTAGCATCCTATGTCTTCACATTCCTCATTCCCATAATTAATTAATTGCTTATGTTGGCTAGAGCTGATGGAAATTACAGTCCCACAACATATGGAGGGTTGACTCCCTCCTCTATGGCAAAAATGGAAATAAGAAAAGTGTCATTAACAAAATTAAATTGTACATTTGCAATCTTACCCCTCTACTCTCTTTTATATTTTTAAAGACAGCTTTTTAAGATGCCATAATCATCTTGTCTGCAACAATGCTACCTCACTACTAATATTCTTGTCTAAAGAGGCTTCCTGTGGAAGCAAACCATCAAGTGCATATGCTACAGCCAAGAAAAAGGATGAAAACCTTTGCTAAGAGGACTTACATAATGAATTGGAAAGCCGTTGCCCCAATTTGTGAAGTAGACACCACTTCCATCTGTCCAAACGAATGTCATATCTGAAGTGATATCATTCAGCCCAATCCAGGTGTCTGCTGAAACACTTTTTAAGTGCATCGTGAGGAAAGCTGAGAGAAAACAAAGAAACACTCTGCCATAAACTTTCTGAAAATCATACATCTTTCAACTGAACAATTTAGAACAAGAACTGAATTGATTATATTCTGCTCATCTTTTAGAAAAAACTTTTCCTACATTAACACACAAACAGGGAGCCTGTAGCCTTCTAGATGCTCCTGGAATGGAATTCCTATCAGTGCTCACCATTGGCCATGCTGGCTAAGGCTAGCAGGATATGTGCTCTGACCACATCTAAAGGGCCATGGATTCCCCCAGTCCAGCTTTAATTCAATAAGAAGTTGAGAGGGCATACAAAATGCAAGCATATGCATTCTGTCCCTGGGAATAGCACAAATTTGCCACAATCGAGATAGACATCCCTAGGCTGTATATGGAAACTGGTGTTTGGAATAATCAGTAGGTAACTTTGCTGAAAAAGTTTAACAGTCAAAGAATATGATAACATGTTGTAGCGATCACCCCTGGCATGAATATTCAGCAGTGTATTTGCATGTACCAATGAGAGCTGTTGGGAGGCGGAGCCAGAGAAACTAGAAGGACAGGGTGAGTCAGAGTCTGGGGAGTTCAGTCAGAGAGACAGAGAAGAGAGAAAGAGTTTTTGGGGTTTGAGGCAGAGAGAGTGTTTAAGGAGTGATTAGTCAGAGTGTGACCTGTATTAATTAAGATAGAAGAGGTTAAAGTAAAATACTGAAGCTTGGTGTAACTTTAAGAATGTGCTTAAGAACTATTCCTAAAACAACTTGTAATCAATAAACCTGTTTCTGTTTCTGTTTAAAAGTTCAGTACTGAATGGACCTCAGTCTTTCATAGGAAATATAGGTTGATAAAGAGATCAACTGGTGGCAGCGTGTTAAAGGGTGTGTGGGGATACTCGTTAGAGCTCTGTGTTTGGTGAAACAAGCAGGGGCCACGGGGTAAACGTCACACATGTATAGAGAAGTTGTGCTCCCTTAAGGGGTGAAAGACTATGTTCAGTTTGTCATAGCATGTGGCTTCCTTTACCTCTATGTTTTACAAAGATAGACATGGTTTGTGATTGGTCACTCGAGAAGGAAGCATAGGCTTAATTTTGAGGACTGTTTGCCGAGGCATGCATACCTGAGGATATCCACTTGTTGGGGGCAAAATGTGCTAATAGGAAAGAATACACATTTCTCTCCATGTCTAGTTTGGGGCCTTTAGTGAACTACACATCTGAGAGAAACAGATAATTGGATTTGCTGTCTATGGACAAATGAGAAAGACAGGGAGAGATTGAAGGAGGCGTATGGAAGGAAGTAATGTCACTCTCAATTGTATCACAGGCCATACCAAAAGAGAACAAACTGTGGAACCCTGTGTGCCTGTACATCGGTTTTGCTACTGACAGTCATTTCCCCAACCATACTCTCAACAGTGTGTCCTCAACTTAGACCTACTTTGGAAACTTATCAGGTGGAAAAAGAATAAAGTTTAAATACGGCTGTGTCTGAGACTAGTGGGAACCATCACATATTTTTCTTTCTAAGTAATAGACAACAAATGGTTTCTCTCAGACTGACCTCTGAAACGGAATATGCTTTTGTCATACAAGCTTTGTTACTTCCTCAGACTGGAATTTTATTTGGAAAGATAATACCTGTTGCCAAATCAAGAAGCTTTAAGATAGTGATCAAACAACATTGTGTAACGATGGGAGGGTTCCAAGTAGACAATCTCTCTTCAATAATTGGTGAACAAAACAGAGGTGTTGCATGATAGAAACCTCATCTTGCATATTTAGTCACTTTTAACTACTCCTAAAACGGCACTCAGTCATTGAGAACCTGCCATTATGATGTTACCAACACAACCCTGCACACAAAGATTTGCATTGATTCAGGATAGACATGTGCTCTTATGCACTTTAAATTTGCTCCTGGGAGCCCCTGGAAAATGGATCCTTTTCGTGCTTCTTGGGTAATGAGAAGCCTAGAACGACATGGAGGGAGAGTATGCTATGCACTGCTTCAGCATTGTTCCATTTTCCACCTCCTCACATGTATTTTTCAGTTTCACATGCAACCTGGGCAGCAACTTAAAAAAAAAACCTACAGTACAGCTTTAACATGGCAGTAAACCCTGAAGTTTATTGGAATAGGTGTTTGGGGCTTTTAAAAATATCTAGAAGAAGAGTATGTTTTCAAGAACTGACCACACCTTGAACAGCTTTGCTTGGTATTGTTGCCAGGTTTCCATCTTGATTTTTGCAATCAGTACGTGCTGCAGTCCAGTTTTTTCTCTCTTCTTCATTAAAACCAAATATTTGGAAGCACTTGAGGGTAATAAAAAGAGGGACAACCTCTAAAATTCTGTCATTTGTGAATTCATTAATCATTAATTAATCTTGTTTCTCCAGGCAGGTGCTCCTGCTCCTGCTCCTGCCCCCTCCTCCTCTACAGACAAGCCAAAATAAAATAAAATAAAATAAAATAAAATAAAAAGTCTTTTCATATCTTTCTAGCAAGAAAAAGTAGTAGCCTCTTCCCAGAAGTGAAAAAAAAAAGCCATTTTGCAACCCAAAGGGCTGGATTAATTCCATTTAGCCTTTGCATTGTGCAGGCAGGAACAATTACTTCGATTTTACCTATTTTCTAAATGGAGCAAATCCCAAAGTATTTGCTGGCTTTGTCACAACCTTTGTTACCTTGTTATCAAAGAAAAGCCAGGCGTCAGCACACCCGCCCTGTGGTGGGGGTGATGTGGGAGCAATGGTTGAACGGACAGAACAGTTATGTCTTTCACAGACAAAATACTGTTGCGTACCACAATTTATGTCATTCCATAAACCTAAACAGAGAAATTATGTCAGCAATTGGTAAAACTGGATTATTTCCAACCTAAAAAAATACTTCTCCGTCCATATATGAAAAATTAAAGTGATCAAGAGAAGAAATGTGAAACTCACACTTATTTGCTATGTTTTATAAGGCCTGAAGCTACATTATTAAGGTAAATGGGCTAAGGATCAACTGCACTATGCATTTAGGACATTTTTAGAAGTGCTCCCTTAAGTGACAAAAAAACACACCTGTCATAGAACATTCCTTTCTTCAGCTAGAAAATTGTGTATGTTACAGTGTCTGATTTAGATTAGGCATACTTCAGTCTCAAGAGACTATGGTAACGTGCTCTGTATGGAGGACTTGGAACAGCGTCTAGTGTGGCTGAGAAGGCCAATTCGAGAGTGACAATCCCTTCCACACTGAAGACAAATACAATCTGTCCCCTGTCCAGCTCCCTGATTTTGCTGCTTTTGTGACTGCCTCTTTGCCTTGGCCTGCTGGACAAGGGTCTCTTCAAATGGGAGAGGCCATGATGCAACGCCTGCCTCCAGGCTGAACGCTCAGATGTCAGGGTTTCCCATCTGTTGAGGTCCATTCCTAAGGCCTTCAGATCCTGCTTGCAGATATCCTTGTATCGCAGCTGTGATCTCCCTCTGGGGCAATTTCCCTGCACTAATTCTCCATACAGGAGATCTTTTTGAATCCGACCATCAGCCATTCTCACAACATGCCCAAGCCAACGCAGACGTCGCTGTTTCAGTAATGTATACATGCTAAAAATTCCAGCTCGTTCTGTAACCATGGTTCTTCTAGTGGTCCTCTGTGAATGCACACAATTGGGTTTGTTCTGCACCTGCGCAGGACGTCTTGGAAGTTTCTAGAGCTTAAAGACATGTGATTAGTAGGACGTTCCCCCGTGGAGCGCATGCTCCGCCCTCCAAAAGTCCCCTCAGTTCCTGTAAGAGTCAGAGGTTATATAAAGACAACGTGACAGAAAGAGGGGAGGATGGGCGGGATGTGTAGATTCACAGAGGACCACTAGAAGAACCATGGTTACAGGTAGGCAACCTCTCTTTCTTCTTCGTGGCCTCTGTGAATGCACACAATTGGGTGACTGACAAGCTCACTTACCGGATGGTGGGACGTCACAGTAGAAGAGATGTCAAGACCGCTCTGCCAAAGGCAGCATCATTCTTTGCTCGGACATCAAGACGATAGTGCCTCACAAAGGTCGATGGATTAGACCATGTAGCTGCACGGCAGATGTGCGGAAGCTCTATTCCACGGTGGAAAGCAGTAGAGGTTGACAGCGCTCTGGTAGAATGAGCTCTTAAATGTTCAGGAGGTGTCTTGCCTGCGAGCTCATAGGCCAATGATATAGTTTGAACAATCCAGCGAGAGATAGTTTGAGGCGAAGCTGGGGCACCCTTATGAGGGCCTTGAAAACATAGAAAAAGCCTTGGAGACTTTCTGAATAATTTAGTTCTATCAATATAGAAGGCCAAAGAGCGTCTTACATCAAGCATGTGGAGCATGCCCTCGAGGGGTGTAGAGGGAGATGGAAATAAAGTTGGTAAAATCAATGGTTGATTGAGGTGAAATTCAGAGACAATTTTGGGGTAAAAATGATACATCAAAATAGAGGGTAACCTTATCTGGATGAAACTGAAGAAAAGGTGGATCTGATCTGAGGGCTGCAAGTTCGCTGGCACGTTTGGCAGATGTTATTGTTACAAGGAAGGATGTCTTTAGAGAAAATAATTTGAGATCGGAAGTAGCCATTGTTTCGAAGGGTGGTCGAGTGAGAACTTTGAGGACAAGTTGTAAGGACTACTGAGGGAGAGGGTGTTGCTGTGGGGGGCGAATATTTTGGAGTCCCTTGAGGAATTTCTTTAAAGTTGGGTGGGAAAAAGCTTCGCTGAATCAGAATGAGAATGGGCCGAGGCCGGGCTGGAGTGAACATCAGCCGGAGACAGGCCAGTACTCGGCGAGAGGCTAGCAATGGAGGCTGCAGCCTGAGCCAGTGTTATACTTGGGTCATCTCTGTCCGAGATCGAACCAGGGGCGTCTCTAGACGACTCCTCGAGAATGGGTGATGGGATCACCAGTTGAGGTGGATCTATTTGAGTCGATTTTGTAGGCTTCTTAGTTTTCTTAGTTTTAGTTTTATCTTTCTTTTTCTTGGACGAGTCATCAAGACGGGTTGGAGCTTTTGACGTGGAGGTCGATCTCAACTTTGAAGTGGACTTCGAAGGGTCCTTTTGTCGAGGTGGTAGAGGTGTCGGGCTCAATATCGTGCGAGCGGTTTCTTGGTGTTCTGGATGTGGAGTTGGAGAGGTTGCCGGATCCATGGAGGCTGGATTAAGAGACTTTTCCCAAAGGTAAGAGCAAAGTCTTTGCAGGCATAGTTTCAAAGCGGGCTTAATAAGCTTTTTGCACTCGGGGCAGAAGTGAGTTTGGTGTTGTTCCCCTAAGCAGAAGAGACAACGGTCGTGACCGTCTGTAAGCAGGATCTTGTTCGTGTAGAGCACGCACTGCTTGAAGGGCCCTGGGGGCCCCCATAAAAGTAGGGGAAAGGGGAAGGGAAAAGTGGCGATTGGGGGGAGGAAAAAACGAATGGAGGAGATTCAAAAAGGAAACGGATAAATTACAGGGGAACGACTAATAAAAGAGATGACTGAAAATATAAAAGAAATGATTGAAATGGCTAAATTGATCTCAGTACTCGCTCTAGTGTTCTGAAAGAAGTCCAACCGAAGCGGCGGCAAAAAGGAACTGAGGGGACTTTGGGAGGGCGGAGCATGCGCTCCACAGGGGAACGTCCTACTAATCACATGTCTTTAAGCTCTAGAAACTTCCGAGACATCCTGCACAGGCGCAGAACAAACCCAATTGTGTGCATTCACAGGGGCCACGAAGAAGAAGCCAATTTTCAGTCCACCTTCCTGGTGCATTTTGTCTATAAAGCAGGCCTGCTGAAAACAGTGGGAAGTCAGCTAACCATGACCAATATAAGTTCCACGGATGGGATGGTCCACTCAAATTCAGGAAATAATTCTGGAATGAATCCAAGGAGCTGTAAATGAGTTGCTCTTCTTCTACGTACCTGTATCGGTATACATAATCACACAGTTTTCATCATCATTTGCAAAATTGGGTTCATCCGGGGTCCAAGCTGCATAGATCACTGGACTTCCATCTATCCAGCTAATGAAAAGGAAGTGAAAATTGAACAGAACAATTCAAATTGGTCCTTCTTCTACAATGCATATAAATACAAAGGGGTGTATGGGTGTATATTCTTCATTCAAGGAAACGCCAGACTGGGATAATATTTCAATCTTGAGTTTTTTATCTGCTGCTTTTGAATTTCTATCTATTTTAATCAACTGTTCAAGGCTCAGTAGCCCTGTCAGAAAAAAGTTAGCAACTTTCCCCCTGTTAGGCAGTGTGTCAATATTTGATGTTGTGTTCCATAGGAATTTAAAATGGTCCTGGGTGGGGTGTGCAGGAAAAAAGCCTAAAAAGTAAAATACAGGTTAAAACTACGGCTTGGAACTGCTACTCTGAGTAATCTCATAACCCTTCAATGAGTATCCAAAACAACTGACTGCAGATCAAAGTTATAAAATATATAAACAGATTTATGACAGCTAAATGTTGAATGTCTTTCATAGGAGTAGTGCCATTTTTCAGAAAAGTATTAATATTTGAACCCTGAGAAATTCACCAATATGTTATAATTAAGTACCAAAAATGAAGGTACCATTGTCTTAAAGTTAAAAGATAAGTCTAAATAATGAATATTATGTGAACAATTTTATCAGCTTTAGGAAACAGAATGAAATATGAATCGATGAAGATTTGTGTTAGATGAGAACATGTCAAAATTCCTACAAGTTGAAAATCCTTAGTTGGTAAAACAAGATAAAGGGAAATGAAAACAATCTTTAAGAGTTATAAATAGGGTGATGGGGCACACACAGTCATGAATGAACAAGCATTCATCACAACTCCATGCTGCTTTGGGCAACAGACATCAAAGAAGATATAGCAGCACAGATGGTGGCAAAAAAACAAAAAAAAGACACAAGGATTTTACATTAGGCTGGATGAGAAAATGTTTTTCTGTATGTGTTCTTAACATGCTTAGAAGCTAAGTAATTTTTTTTACTGTATTTATTTTTACTGTTAGCAATTTTCCATGCTTTTTAAAGTAAGGCTTACAATAATGTTTTTTCATCTTTTAATAATTTTAATATTTAGAGATTTATCCTTTGCCATTATGGGTTATTAAGTTTTTGCATTTTTATAGTATAACTTGAAATACTTTCACTGTTCTTTTTTACTCTCTCTCTCTCTATATATATTTATTATATACTTACAGCTTAAGTTCAGTTTTCATATATTTCAAAGTATATGTCCCTACAGCTTTTACCTGGCTGTAAGACTTTCGGATGTTACAAGTAATTTTGAAATAATATAAATGAATAAAACTTGATAGATGGACAGGTTGGTGTTGCCTGGAATTGTTGCAACGGTGAAAAAACTTATACTTTGATAATCAGATGAACTTTAATATGATTATCTGTGATTATTTCATTTCATTTCATTATCCCTTAAGTGGGTTAAACGCCAGCTGTGATGAACAACAGGCTTCTGATCTTTGCCCAGGGGGTTTACATATCTCTGTAGGACTCCTGGGGGAGTCAAGCGACTCATCTCGTTTTCTGACAAGTTATTCGGGTGAACAGGTCAGTGATCTCAGTAGCTGCCTGTGATGGCACAGCAAGACTCAAGGGCCAGCTGCTAACCAACCCTATATATTCAGTCTAAGCCTTTTAAAGTGTTATGTAGAAGTGCAATTGGAAGTTATAGAGCAATGGCTCCCAACCCAGGGTCTCCTGACAGCCTCTTGCCTGGGCTAACTAAGGCTTCTGGGTGTTATATGGTTAACAATGGGCTACCTAGTACAAGCCTTGATTTGAGAAGAAGGATAGATTTGGAGTGATATATCGATTCCAGATACAGTTCACAAAATTAAGATTTTAATTAAATGTGCCAATAGAAGTAATTTTGGTTAAACATTCACAGTTTTACCAATGAACAACCATGAGTTATTTTTCTAAATTTCTAATGTTTCATTTTCACTAATCAAGTTTTAGATCTGACATTTGCAGTTCTGGTGCTGACTCTTCCCAGAGTAAGAGATTATCTTCTCCGTCCACCATACAGTACCATTGAAACCACTTGTGCAGCAGGAAACATACCAGGAGTGCGAGGGAGGCCTGTAAGAACACCTAAGAGCCTGCTCTACATGGACGATCTAGGCCTGACAACTCCCAGGTCTACATTAATTCTTCTTTGGCCAAGAATGACAAGAGAACAAAGGAAGCAGTGGAAGATAATGTCAAATGGTTGCTCCTGTTCTAGCTGGATGGTCCTCTCCTTCTATAGAGCCAGATACTACCAACCACTCTAGTTTTTGAAGAGATTTTGAAGAGTACTTTTTTAAAAATATGATTTCTTTTATTATTATTATTATTTATGTGTTTTCATGTTACATATAAGCTACCTTGGAAGACTATATACCCTGAGAGGTAGGATACAAATAAGGAATAAAATAATAATGTGATATCAGATATCTAGCATTACTAAGGAGCATGTTAGGAGCTATGTTGTTGTAACTTTTAAAAATAACGCTGGAAATGTCCTTTGAGGATCTGAATGTATCCTATACATTTCTTGGATTAAACCATATACTGGCTAATGCTCTCAGAGACCCATGTAATGAAAAACTCCCCAAATTCATTTTGAGAGCTGACAAAGCAGTCAGTATTTTTAAATACTTTATTTTATCTTGTTCATCCCCCACCAGGTATTTGCTCCCAGCATCTTCAATTTAATGCGAATAAGCTTGCTAACAAGTAAAAACATGGATCTTATTCCATCGTTACCCAAATGGATATATTTACTGCTTTGTCAGGGGGCATTTTTTAAGGAAGTATTTTATTCTGTGTTTTACTTGTGTTTTTAATATTGTTATTATGAGTTTTAATATGATATTTGTTCAATTTTTTTTAAAATATTGTAATAATTTATTAACTGGCTTTCAACTTTGCTTCTTTTATATACTGTAAGCCACCTTGGATCCTTCAGGAGAAAGGCGGTATATAAATATTTTAAATAAATAAATAAATATTTGGGGCCCATATTCTCCATTTCCAGTTTTGTTGCCCTCCTATACATGGGGTGGGGGTGGGGCTTACAAGTCTAAAGGCGAGAGCTCTGCTATTTATGGGCACTCTCCACAGGTGTTGCGACTCCAGGATCTTGTCTCACAGGCTGAACCACCACAGAGAGTGGTCTAAATCTCTTATGTTAATTCCAACTACAGTAGATCCACTGAAATATTAGAATTTAATAATGACTCACCGTGTTCCAATAGATCTTTTAATTGGGACTAACAACTGGATTCCAGCCAATTTCTTTAAGTAAAGATCTGTTCCATAAAGTGTGTGTGTGAAGGAGAGAACCTGAACTTACCTGAACTTTCTGTCAATACCCAACAATAAGCCTATATAGCAATCATGGTGAGCTCCATAAAAGAAATTCTGAAATAATAGACAGGAAGTATAAGAAATAAATGCTACAAGATATTACACAACTTTATATTAAATAAAATTAAATACTATTAATTTACATTAAATACACTTTTCTCCAGATGAACCTAATTCAGTTAATCCTCAAGCACAGCAGAATTTACAAATCAAGGCCATACAGGAAAAAGTTAGTGATGTTGGATAGAATTTTTTCAGACACATTTGTCGTTTTAAAAACATAGTGGTGCAATCCTATTTATGTACTCTTTGAAGTAAGGTCCACTGAGTTTAATGAGATTTGTTTCCAAGACAGTGAATGAGGTTGTAGCACAAATTCACCTTTGCCCAGAAATGGCAGTTCACAATATAATTGGAAAGCAAGTACAAATAAATATACAGTAGGCGATAATATTGAACTATGATTAACTATTATAATATTAAAATGCAATTGAATTAAAATTATTAGAAAACATATCTTAAAATAATAATTTTAGTTTTCAAAATATATCACATCTGTTAAAAGACCTGCACTTAACAGCCAGTCATTTGCTGAAGGTCTTACTGAATAGATAATCCTTAACTTGCCAGCTGGGCCAAACTAGCTTCCCATGGAACAGTATTCCAGTGCTTGAGAGTAGCCACTGAGAAGGCTGTTCCTTATGTCCTCACTAAATACGCCACAGAGGTTGGTGGGACCAAGAACCTCCTCTGCAAATTTGGAAGTCTAGGCATGCTTTTGCAGAAGAACACAGTCTTCCAGAAAGCATGGACTTAAATTTCCACTTGGCCATGGAAACTCAGTGGGGGAGTGGAACTCGTAAAACCACTCCTTCAATATCTCACTTATCTTGAAAGACCTATTAGGGTTGCTATAAGTTGGTTCCAACTTGATGGCACAGAACACATACACAAGTTGTATAAGGTTGTATAGGTAATAACCAGCAGTTATAGGCCTGCAGCCTACATTAATTCAACATTTCCATTCTGACATACCTTGGGAGACCAAGAGCTCAGGGTACAGGGCTAGCTTTGCATTCTGTTTGTACAATTCATCAGAAAGTATGGAAAAGAAAACACATACCCCTCATTCTCTCTCTCTTTCTACATGGTGAACCTGCCTGCAGGGAAATCACTGGTAACTTTCAGGGCCAAATGCACTTGGAGAAAAGACATTTGTAGAAGTGCAATGACATTCCCCCCCCCCCCTTTGTATGGGCTTTCCTTAGCAAGCATAGGTGCACAACTGGTCACAACCTGGATTTGCAACCAGCATGTTAGGAGAGCCTACAATGAGATGCCTTTACACAGTTGCACAAGTCAGTGGAAATCTGGCCTTCATGTTTAGTCTGGAGTTCAGCCATGTCTCTGAAGGTAGAAACAAACAAGGCAGCAGTTTCATACTTGGGCTTCTCTAATGTTTGCCTCTTCTACCACTAGGTTTCCACAGCTCCAGAAGTTGCAGATTAGCTTTCCTTTGTTTGGTAATTGGTAATTTGCAAGCTGATTGTGCAGACACAATCACCTTCTAATTGGAAAGCTGGCACCTCACATACTTCTGCTCTGAGATGAATGAGGATCCAGTGGTGGGATCCACAACAAAGAAGCAGGGGTCAAGCTCCATTAGAAGATCAAAATACAAGGTAAAGCAAGCCTGCCTTAGAGAATGCCAAGAAACCAAGATGTTCAGCTCCATTATGGTTGCTTAGGAATGAAACTGGGCTCAGCTTAGTTGGCTTTGGTCAAACCTTTCTTAATGAGGAAGTTGTGTGCGTAATATGTCAATGTGGATGGAGACATCACACATGAGGTAACTGCACCAGCAGCACCTGGAAAATGTTGGTGCATATATACCACAAAAGCTGATGGAAGTAGGCTCATAGATTTCCAAAGCTGTGTGGTGTTGGATCCCTGATGACACAGAAATAGCCTTCAGCACCCTGAAAAAGCACCCTGTCATGAATCAAGTGATGCATGCTTTGCAGACAACAGTCAATACATTTTTGGTATGGCAATTCTTTCTTTACTGATATTATGTTCAGGTAAGATTTTTATTTTCTGTAAGGCCACAGTCACACCAGGGAAATGTTTCCCTGTTCTAACAGTGCTTTCCATACCTTTGTTCTACCGAATCGTGTTCACATGGTATATATACCTGGGTGAACCTCTCAATGTGTTTTAACACTACTGATTCATTTTCTCCTATTTGAATCGTTATGACGGATTACACCATGGTACTGATTTATTCTCTTGCTTGTTTTCTGAGGCACTGCAGCCCCTTACTTTAATTTTTTAAAAAACATTAGAAAAAAATTAGAAATTTAGAAAAAATTCCTCTGTTGCACCAAGACCTCTGAAAGAACTGCATTGCACTCAATGGACCTGGCACTGCCATCCAGGGCTGTGTCGCTTGCCAGACAGTAGGTGGAGTGACACAACAGTTATCAATGCCCTGGCATACCTGGCTGTTGACATAAGCTTACCTACATATCGATATACTGGCCACAATTGTTTTTTGTTTTTTAAAAAAAAAAAATTATAGCAGGGCAGCCACGTGGCAGTAATGGTGGCCACCTTCCCTGGTGACTTGACTTTGGAAAAGAATCAACAGGGTTGTGCACACATGCTATATTACTAAGAAATATATCGAAACACCATTGAAACAAAAAGAGAAGCCTCCTGGTGAAGGAGAAATAAGCGCCCTGATTTGATAATGGCCTTGCATCGTGTGACTGGAAATTTCTACAATGATCTAACAGGGGCTATACAGTCATGTGAAAAAGATTTGAATTCTATGGTTTTATGTATCAGGACATAATAAAAGCAGCTGGCCCTTAGCAGGTCTGAAAATTGGGTAAATACAATCTCAGATGAACAACAACGCATGACATATTACATTGTGTCCTGGTTTATTTTACAAAAATGAAGCCACATGACTGTAACTAGGGAATATTTGCCTCATGTGACCGTGCCCTCATTTTCTGCTCTCAGCCCCGTGCTGAAAATGCTAAACAAGGACAGGAATGGTGATCCTCAAATTATACCCCCTGTCTCTTTTCAGAAACTAATTATATTAGATGAGGAATATATATTCCAGATATTTCTTACATATTTCCACAGAAATTTTTTTTCACTTTCACTCTCAATGACAGCAAGACCTCCACCATGCATCTTGCAAAATTTCTGGGCTCTTTCTGCAGACAAAGTGATGTTACTGAAATAATACTCATTGTTCTCATATGCAATCCAGCCATCCTCAATTATTTTATAAAAATATTCTGCGAAGTAAATAGAAATAGAAATGCTCTTGTTAAATGCAAACTGGGCTAAGAACAGGAAACAGAAATATAAACAGTGACTGACAAACAAAGTGATTCCAGGATTGTGGTAAACAGCACAATGAAAATGTAGATCCAGTCTGTGACTACTATAGAAAAGGCAAGTCCTATGCGAGGCATAATCAGGGATAGTCCGAGCTTTTCCAGTGCCTGACTCTGAGTGCTGTCCCCAGCATGCCCTGTGCTGCAGTAATGACCTCCACTGGGATACTTGCATGTGTAAGAAACATTTCTCTCTCTGTGTCTCTCAAATTATTGTGAACTAAGTTCATCTCCTGAACGGAGTGGCAGGATATTCAGGAAAGATCAAATGGAGTTTTCTCCTTTCTTTTGTGGTGAATATTTAAACTGTGGAAATATTTGCCACAAAATGTAGTGATAGCTGTCAGTTTGGATGGCTTTAAAAGAGGATTAGGTAAATTCATGCAGATTAGGGCCAGAGATTGCTTATCCTTTCTAACATCAGAATCAGTGTTTGTATATCAGTACCAGGATACTTCTAGAAGAACAAATGATTAATCACTTCTGAGGACTCTCTACCTCGAAAGTCAGAATTGATGTAATGGCACATAATAATAATTATGATTATATCAGTTGCTGGGAACACAAGATGGAGTGTGCAGTAGTGCTCAGGGTTCTGCTTCGGGTTGGCTACAACATGCACAGACTGTTGAACCAAAACATAGATAAGTCCAGCATGGTGGTTCTTAAAAAAAAATACAGAGGGTGGTGGCTGACCAGCTTCAGGCCCTTTTGGATGAAACCAACGCCCTGGATCCATTTCAGTCGGGCTTCAGGCCACGCCACGGTACGGAAACGGCATTGGTTGCCCTATTTGATGACCTGTTGAGGGAGGCCGACAGGGGCAAAATGTCTCTGTTGGTCCTTCTCGATATCTCAGCTGCCTTCGATACCGTCACCCACGGTATCCTCCTGGGGAGGCTCTCTGAGCTGGGAATCAGTGGTCTGGCGTTAGCCTGGCTCCAATCCTTCTTGGAGGACTGTCCCCAGAGAGTACAGCTTGGGGAGAGTGTATCGGCTCCGTGTAATCTTAATTGTGGGGTTCCGCAGGGCTCGATTATCTCCCCAATGCTGTTTAATATCTACATAAGGCTGCTGGGTCAGGTCATCAGGGGGTGTGGGGCTTCGTGTCATCAGTACGCTGATGACACCCAGCTCTACATCTCCTTTTCTCCAACAACAGTGGATGCCGTTTCATCCCTTCAGCGCTGTCTGGAGACCGTATTGAAATGGATGCAGGTGAATGGTCTGAGGCTGAACCCGGACAAGATGGAGGTCCTGAGGGTGGGTGGCCCTGATGTCAGTGGTTTGGGGAACTCCCTCTCTTTTGGAGGGGTGACTCTCACCACAAAGAATTCGGTTCGCAGTCTGGAGGTCCATCTTGACCCGGCACTTACCATGGAGACCCAGGTAGCGTCAGTGGTCCGCACCGCCTATTTCCATCTTTGGCGGATTGTGTTCCTATCTTGATGTGGGGGCCCTCACCACTCTGGTCCATGCACTTGTAGTCTCGAGATTAGACTACTGTAATGCGCTCCTACATGGGGCTACCTTTGAGATTGATGCGGAAGCTTCAAATGGTGCAGAATGTGGCAGCCAGACTTCTTACTGGGGTGAGAAAACATCAACATATCTCCCCCACTCTGGTGGCCTTACATTGGCTGCCCGTTTGTTTCCACATTGATTTCAAAGTATTAATGATGACATACAAAGCCCTAAACGGTTTAGGACCTCAATATCTGGTGGAACGCCTTCTCCCACCTAGATCTACTGTATCACTCACTCTAGCCAGGAGGGGCGGCTGAGGGGCCTAATACCGAGGGAGGCCCGAAGAGAAAGAACAAAAAAGTGGGCCTTCTCGGCAGTGGCCCCTTGTCTTTGGAAGAATGTTCCCCCAGAAATTTGTCTGGCTCCCTCGCTGGGTGTTTTTAAGAGCCAACTCAAGACCTGGCTCTTCAGGCAGGCCTTCCCTCCTGTCAATACTTAATTTATTCCACCATCTTTAATTGTATTAATATTGTTGTTTTATTTTATTCTTAGCATTGTTAGCCGCCCAGAGTAGACTTTGGTCTAGATGGGTGGGAAACAAAATAAATAAATAAATAAATAAATAAATAAATAAATAAATAAATAAATAAATAAATAAAGTATATTACAAATATGATTACACATTATATTCAAAACATTCTTCACATAAAAATGATCAACATACCTAAAGTATTGCTTGGTTCTGGTTTTAAAGGAACACCTGAAAAATCAGATATCAATTAACAAAATATCCAAATGCAATCTATATGGAATACACTATTTCATGTTGGTAGAAGCAAATAATACAAATAAAATTAATGTTTGCCATATTTTTACATGATATAAGGAATAATATATTATATTCTCCTTGAGAAACCTATTATAACAAAGACAGTATCTTACCTCGTTTTATTTGGCAAATCCAGTTTAAGAAATAGTCACACGGGTAACGTTGGCAACCTCTATTAAACCAGACTATTGTTGCACACTCTTTGTCATGTTTTGTAGATAGTGCTCTCCAGAAATATTGAATTTCAAAGTCCATCTGTAGTAGAAATAAAGTTTTGTTACCATTTTCTTAAAAATAACATCAGTACTAATATTCAGAAGAAAGGCAGACTGAATGAGTAATAGTGGACTTATAATGGTTTATTTGTGCTTGTTTCCACACCCATTTTGGGGGAAGTAAACACAGTGACCTAAGTCTTGCCGTGAGTCTCATTGGCTAAAATCCTGTTGTTTCGCATAATAAGATGCACTATAGTAGGCACCTTGAAAGCTGGACAGTAAAGAAAGCTGACAGGAAAAAATTGATTCATTTGAAATATAGTGCTGGAGGAGATATTTGCAAGATATTCTGGACCAACAAATGGGTCCCAGAGCAAATCAAGCCTGAACTATCTCCGGAGGCACAACAGTGAACCAGAGGCCGTCCTACTTTAGGCACATCATGAAAAGGCAGGATTCTCTGGTGAAGACAATAATGCTGGGAAAGGTTGAAGGCAACAAGAAACGAGAAAGACAAAATACGAGATGGAACAACTTCCTAGAGAAAGCCACAGGCTTGAATTTACAAGAGTTGAACAAGGCTGTTGAGGACAGAACATTTGGAGATTGCTCATACATATGGTGGCATACATTAGAGATGATCTGACAGCACATAATAACAACAATAAGAATATGTGGGAATTTGGTGAGTCAATTCCTCCATAGGTTCCATTGATTCAAATGGGCTTACACTGGCAGCAACTTGCTTTGGTGTAGTAAGTCACAACTAGGGTAGGTTCATTTGAATCAATTGTGCTTACAAAGAAATTGACTCACCAAATTCCCATGGATTCAGTGAGCTTACTCTACTGCATTTTACTACACTAAGCAACAGGATTTCAGCCACTGTTGAATGGTTGGTCTATACTGCTGATGCAGCTGGTCTATTGTACTTGAACATAGTGATTAGTTTAGGTCTGCATGTGTGAGAGAAATGCTCATAGACATAGAAATAAGGCACTATTGATATAGTGAAAATAAATAACCATCAGAGGGCACATGTTCTGGGCTATAGAAATAGGTGTCTGGCTGCAGAACCAGAGTTTGAGAGTTTGATTCACCATTGTGTATTCCAAGAGAAGACCCAGCCTGTGTATCCTTGGGCTGCACAGTCCCAGGGCACCCCCCAGAAGATGGGACTGACAAAGCACTACTGAGTAGACATGGGCTATTCGTATTCATATCTTTGTGGATACAAATATGAATCAGAGGCCTATTACCTCTGGTTGCTGCATGGCACTCAGATCCTTCGTCACATGGCAACCAGTGAGTGGACCAGCCAGTTCTGGGAGGAGGGAATGGCCTCCACAGCACCTGTGGTGCCACAATCTACATTCGTATCCCCAGGGATACAAATACGAATAACCCATGTCTAGTCCTGAGTACTTTGTTCCTAGGCAATCACCATAACTCAGAGGTTACTTGGTAGCAGATCATCAACAACAACAACTATCAGCAGTAACTTGACAACATTGACAATATAATCAAATCCCCTTTTCACCATCTACGCTTTACTTTTTTAAAAAATAATTTTTTATTAAACAAACATCCAACCTAAACAACATAAACCTAACACCACAATAAAATACAATCACGTAATACACCAGTGCCACCTTCACCCTCAGGGCTAGCATTAATAATATTTGTAAAGTTCATTCAATCCATTTTCTCTCCAAAACTTCATTGTTTCTTCCCTCGGCGTATACCCCTTCCCTCTCCGAAATACATATTCCAAGAATACACTCCATATTTTCTTAAAATCATTATTTTTTGATAGGCCTTATTTTCATATCACATGTCAATTTATCATTAATTGCCATATCCCATAGTTCTCTATACCATTCCTCTAAATTAAGTTGGTTATCATTTTTCCAGTTTCTTGCAAAAATTAACCTCGCTGCCGTAACCATTATTACAATTAAGTCCTTATTTTCTTTCAACAATTGATCTTTCTTCACCATGTTCAATAAAGCCATTGACGGGGGCATTTGAATATTTAATCCAGTTATTTCCCTTATTTCTTTAAAAATTTGCTTCCATTCTTTCTTTCTTACTTCACATAACCACCACATATGTAAATATGTCCCCTTCTCTACACCTCCAACATAGTGATGATACATTTTTATTTATTATATTCAGTTTTACCGGCATTAAATACCACCTCCATATTACCTTTTAACAATTTTACTTTATCCTTACAGGCATGTTCTTCGTAATTCTTTGGTCCCACATTTTATCCCATTCTTCTCCTAGTGCTTCTTTATCCAAATCATCTTGCCACTGTGCTTTTAATCCTTGTGTATCCTGTTCAGCCTGAATTAATAATTTATATATTTGACTTACAGTTCCCTTTCTTTCTGTCTTTTCCTCTAATTTCAGTCTTTTTTCAATAATCTCTTCAAATTTTGTCATTTCTCTACTTTTCCCTTCCTTACTTTTCCATTCCCTTGTCCACCTTTCTATTTGAATCATATTAAACCAAGAAATCCCCTCTCCTCCCAAAATCTCTTTTATATTTCCTTTATCTTTCATCTTCTCCATCCAATCTTTTATCCTATTTATCCCTTTATCTTTTAATATATTCTTAAGAGTTTTTTAAAGATTTTCTGGAAAATTCTTTAAATCCACAACCTGGGATAAGGGAGAGATCGGTGGACTCAATATACCTCTAAACCTTTTCCAATTTTCTAACATATTTTTAAGGAAAGCGTTAGTAATCTTTTTAATCTCTTCTCCAATCTTTTCTTTAAACAATATGCTTTCAATTTTTTCTTCCTTGCCCTGCATTTCTATTTCTGTCCAAATTAAATTTTTATTACCTTTAATAATATCTGGGATATGTCTGAGTTGATTTGCTGTATAATATAATTTTAAATTGGGTAATCCAAGACCTCCCTTTTTTTGTGTTACATACCATAATTTCTTATCAATCCTCACTTGTTTATTTCCATTACAGTAACAATGTATCATTATCTGCCATTCTTTCAGTTGTTTTTCTGTAATCTTTATAGGAAGCATCCAAAATATAAAATTTAATTTAGAAATAATTTTCATTTTACATAATGTGACTCTACCAAACCAGGAAATCTTTAATTTCTGATAATCTTTTATCCTTCCAGTTATCTCTTTTTTCAATCTGTCCAAATTTATTTTAATTATATTCTGTAAATTCCAGGTAATATTAATCCCTAGATATTTAATAACATTTCCCATTTTTCCTTCAAATATTGTTTTCATTCTTCTTTTCTCCTCATCCGAGTTGTTTAACAGTAAACATTCTGACTTTCCCCAATTTACTTTTAATCCCGTTATTTCCTTGAATTTCTCCAAATGTGATTTAAGCCTTTCTGTTGTTTCTATTGGATTTTTAACTATTAATAATGTGTCATCAGCAAACAAGTTTATCTTACCATTTTCTTTATGTTCTATCCCTACAATCTGTTTATCATCTCTAATTATCTGTGCCAATAATTCTATTATCAGTGTAAATAATACTGGAAATAAGGGGCAACCTTGTCTTGTATCTCGGCCTAGGTGTATCGTCTCAGTTATTCCATCATTAACTATTACTCTAGCTGTATTCTGTGAATATAATTAGTGAATTATCTGCCTAAAATTGGGTCCAAACCCTAAATATTCAATTAAAAGCTTTAACGTATTTCATTCCACTGAATCAAATGCTTTAAATATATCTAACGATAGTACTCCGGCTTTAGAATTAGTTTCTTTAGCTAAATGCATAAAATTAAGTACCCTTCTCATTAAATCTGACATTTGTCTACGTTGTATAAATCCATTTAGATCTTTTTCAATATAACTCCCCATAAAATTATTTAATCTCTTTGCCATTATTGCCGTGAATATCTTAGCATTTTGATTTATCAGTGATATGGGTCTATAATGTTCTCTATTTCTTTATCAGTAACTGACTGTTCCATTTTATTTTTATCATCATCTGACAGTTTTTTATTAAAACTGTTTTTATATAATCTTCAATTTTCATTATAGAAGGATTTTTACTAGTATATAAAGTTTTATAAACTATTTGAAATGCTTCCAATTTCTCCTTCATTTTATTACATCTTTTTCCATTCAAATCTTGAATTACTCCTATATTACCTTTATTCTTTTTTATAGAGGACACTTTAGCTAATAACTTGGAGTTCCTATTACTAAATTCAAAAAATTCTCTTTTTAAGTATCTATGCTTTACTTAACTAAAACTGCAATCCACTAGTTCACTGGGGTTTACTTCTGTGTAAACCACAATGTATACTACACAGATACTGCATTGTATGGGAATACATTGCATTTCAGAATCCATTTGGAGAACAACCAAGGACAATCACGGAGCAGTTTTCACCTCCTACCAGTTCCCTTTCATGTGTTTGGCAGGGCAACTAGCTATATGCCAATTTTTCAGCCACTGAAAGATGAAGTGTATGAAGATAAGGCTGCAGGAGTTGGGTGGGGAGAATGTTACATAATCACCTTTAAACAATCACAAGCAAACAGAAATCTGGTCACTAAATCTGCTAAACATCAAAAACATTAAAAATGTAAAGCAAGAACTTATATGATTTTGGGCTCTTCATGTACATTGTTTGGTAATGTGACAACCAAAAGGCAGGTGTGGATGAATACTGTTATCCCATGTATTGCAAATGAGACGAAAGGAGTCTCAACCTTTGAAACTGGACTTAAACATAATCATTAGTATGATGGTTTCCCACATGGCTATGTCACCAATGCTTCACTATTCACAGACACAGATGCAGGAAGAAAGCAAAGTCTGCTCTTTATATACCGCCCCATAGCTCTTAAAGCACTGGCTGCAGTGCAGCAGTTTAACCACTGTGCCACAAGACTCCTAGAAGAAGAAACCTAAATGCCAACTGTGTCCACACAACCACTCTGACAGTAACCTTATGCTACTGATCTGAAAGTGACTACTGTACAGAAAAGAAACCACAAAGGGAGATTTCAGAGGAAGACAGCTGAATGGGTTATATTCATAAATTCCAGTGTGCAACTTGAGGCTTAAATAGACATCAGGGTGGTTGTTGGTGTTTTTTTTTTGTTTTGTTTTTTTTTGACACTATGGCCAAAATCCTGTTGTGTCATTAATGCTGGTGGAACCATAAACTGCAAGGGCAAATTGCCAATAACAAGTGTGGAACTGAAGCAATGAATAATTAATTTGCCACTGCATTTTATGGCAACTACCCAATAGGATTTTGGTCTAAATGTATAAATAGACTGGTTTTCTCTAATCTTTTATACAGCGAAAATATTGTTTCTTTGGCAAAACTAGGGAGTCCATTCCCTATGTGAGTGGATGAGCTTGCGCCCAGAGGAAGGGTCTATCTCCATGTCCCATTGGCTCTCCTTGAGGCCCTGCCAAAGATTCACTGTGGGCGTGGGATGGATTCCTTCTCCAGGGTATCTCCAGCACAGCCCATCCTTAGGAACCAGGAGACAGGGTGGACTACAAGGGGTGGGAAGATGAGGAAGGTGGGGAAAAGCCTGCCAAGATGGGGTTAAAAAGGAAGCACTTACTCAAGGGGAGGAAGCAGAAAATGAACTTGGGACTGTTGGCAGGGAGGAGAGTGAGACAGAGGAGTGGGCTGATGTTTCAGAGTGGAATGAGGAGTCCGATCCCAGGGTGTATGCTGGATCTTCTGCCGCACAAGGAAGCTCTCTTTGGGCTACAGCCTCACTTATTTCCTGCAAAAAGAACTGACTGTAAACGACTCAGGAAAAGCTAGCGTGGTTGTGGCCAGATCAGGAATTGTGCCTGAGAGGAAGAAGAAGGACCCTGGTATAGTGACAGAACTGAGCCCAACCCAAGTGCACCCCTGGAACCACGAAAAACAGTTTAGGCTAAAAACAGCTGGCTAAAAACATTTCTGAGGGGAACCTAATGGTTTAGAAACCTTCATCAATTGTTGTACAGCAGGAGCAGGCCAAAGTAACTTCACCTGTAAAGGGGGTGCCCTTTACAAGTGACGCAGCGGACTAGAGCTCATTTCCATACAGAGAATATGATGACTTAAACTGTATGATGGATATCAGAGATGTAAATAGTCCCAAATAAATAGTTTCTGGTTAAGCTGAGAGTAATATAAAGTCTCCTTCAGGATAATGGGTGACGTCTTTTGTGCTCCCCGTACCTTTGGATGAGACATATCCCTTCACAAGGTGTATCTGTATCCCATTTCATTTGGTCCCTGCCTCCACAACCACGTATGTTGTGTCTATAAACCTGTGGCCCAAAAATTGTACTGCACGTGTCTCAGGAAGTAGATAATTAGATTACCAAAACTCACTTTGACATTGACCTGTTAGTCTTAAAAACGCCACAGTAGTTCAGCATTTGCTTCTGTTTTGTTATTGTTGTAATTATTTTGGCCAGACTCTTTGTGTTTGTGTACAATTTATGTAACTGGCCAGAGCATGTCTCAGCCACATTCCTAGTCACACATCAGCTCCTCATCAATTAACCAAAATTAGTCTCATCAACTTACACAAACCATATGCAGACACAACAGCATCCTGGCCAGTAAATATTTTCCTCAGTCTTATTCCATCAAACTATTGGAAGCCAGTCACCAAAGGCTTCTCACAAGAAGCCCGAACCAGAAGGTGACAGAAAAACCAACAACAGCTAGATATAAGGCTCTCTCGCACTCTCACTCTCTTTCCACCTTTCTAAGTCAGTACCTTTTGAAGTACAGATTGCTGTTCTGAATTCTATTTCCTTCCTGCTTGTTCTCCAAGTGTCTGATTGTCCTCTTTCCTAGAAAAGGGCAGTTGCAACATGGCTCCTTTGTCATGGTTGAAAGCATGCCATGAAAGCAAGCACTATGGTAAACTAAGTGAAGAATTGTTTTCTGATCTATCCCTGAATGTGTTTCCAAAAATATTTAAATATAGGTTTCTTATTTTTCATTTCCAGTTTTTACAGTATTTATTTTCTTTTGAAACACAGAAGCTCAGTACTCAGCCATTGTACTCTAAATATCCAATGTGTTCCTGTAGAGGCACCTTTCCAGCACTGTGTTTGGATAGTAGTCTTTATCAGGCAATGGGGTGAAGCGAACTAAGTTAATGTGTAAGGCAAAATTCAAGTTAAACATTTTCAGTCTATATTTTTGCCCAATCAGCTATATCAGGTCTCACCAACCAAAATATTAGTGATTGACTGCTGTCAGTAGCCCACTATGGGAGTGGTTTGTAAATTGAATCGTGAGTAGACATGGGGACGAATAAAAAAAACCGATCGTGATATTTGTGAAAAATCGCTGATTCGTTAAATATTCATCCCTTCATATTCGTCAGTTCCAGAGACCCCAACGAATATGAAGGGATTAATATTTCCCCATTTTTATTCGTCCCCCATAGGAAGAGAGGGAAGGCTAGATTTCCCTGTCTTCCTATGGCCTTCTCATTCTGCCTATGGGCCCGCCAATCAGCTGGTTGGTGGGCCGATAAGCAGGCAGCTAGACCCACAGCCAGCCACCCACCCCCACAGCCTATCCCAACCCCTTCCCCTCCCTATCTTTCCCGGTGCCGCCATCCACCACCACCCGGCGCTGCTGTCATCTACTGCCACCCTCTGTTGCCACCATCCATCGCCACCCGCTGCGGTGGCCTATGCAGCCATGACCTGCCATAAGGGAAACTGGCTGCCCTTTTCAAAGATGGCGACTGTGGCTTCTTTTTTGGCAGGGAAGTTGCAGCCGCCATCTTTGCAAAGGGCAGCCCTGATTCTTTTAGCCTGCCTTAAGAGAATCCAGGCTGCCCTTTGCAAAGATGGTGGCTGCAGCTTCTCTTAGGCAGGGAAGCTGCAGCTACCATTTTTGCAAAGGGCAGCTTAGATTCCCTTAATGCAGGCCATAGCGGCGGAGGCCATCACAGCAAGCGGTGCTGCATGGTGACTGTGGAGGCCGCCGTGGCACAGGCCTCCGTGGATGGTGGTGGTGGTGGGAAGAATGTGGAAGCCAAAGTAGGGGGCAACAGGGGTAGTGGGAACAGGGCAGTGGGGCAGGCTGTGGAGGTGGAGAGGTCAGCTTTTTTTTTTTAGAACACCCCCCACGAACCAATGAACAAATTTGTGTTTCATCGGTTCATGGGGAGGAGATTTGTGCTTTGTACTTCATCAACTTTGACGGATCATGAAGAAGGACAACTTGCCAATATGGCAGTTCGTCCCCATCTCTAATCCTAAGGGACTCTGGAGTTGCTTGGGAGAGTATGAGTAATAATGGACAAAATGCCCCAAGAGATTGTGCACCATAATCGTCTTCTGTAATGAACAGCAAAAGGGTATGCTCTCCATTTGTGTGGACAACAACAAAGGACAATACACAGAACCATCTGCCTGTCACATTGATGATTCTATAAAAGAAATGAGTTCCATGGAGGATGCACTGACCATCCTCAGCAGAAATGTTATAATGAAAAAAGATGCTTAAAGTTTGAAATCTCAACACTACAAAACAGACAATAACAGAAACCTCCTAAAGTGAGGATGATACAGCTGATATATCAGCAGCACCCCATTCCCTGAGATTTCAGGGTCAAAATGCAAAGCCAAAGGATGGAGCTGTGTGATGTCAAAGAGGAAGACAATATATATTTTAAAGCCACCTCATATACAAAAATCAAAATATCTTCTCCTTCTATGCTGCTTGCCCTGGAATTTCTCTTACCACCTGGAACCCAGAAGAAGCATGGCAATTCCCTTAGGTAATGCAGTGCTCAATGTTAGCCCTTTTAATGTCAAATGCAATAGTCAGATACAGGTAAAAACCAAAAAATATCATTTAATTAAAGTTGAAACTCTGAAAGCTATTTCAGAGACTAAAAATGATGCTAGCAGACAACTGCATGCCCCCATCTTCCAAGCCAATATTCATATTGTTGGTTTAGTAAAAATAATGGTTTGAAAAAACCAGCATTAACAAACTACTTACAGGAGATCCATCACTCCAGTGAAATCCTTCATCGGGATCCAAAGAATTTAAGCCAATCCAGGAAGTTTTTCGAAGGTTCCTGAAATATAATAAACAGTTACACAGACTTAAGAAGTGGAGTGTGCATCTTGTGATACTTAAGCCCCTTGAGTTTGTACAGTCCAAATTTCTGAGAGCTATACTGGCAGTGCCTCCTTGTGTCCCTGACACAGCTCTACGCCTAGAGGCTGGTTTAGTCTCCATCAGAGCACGTGCCAAAGTCTATATATGTTCAATCACTGGCTAAAGCTTATCTTCTTCCCACAAGGTTTGGCAGCACCATTGACTCTTTCCGACACCTTCCAATCGGAATGGAAGTGTCACTTAACAAATGAAGCTCTGCTAATTGGTCTTTCCCCAGACACCCTTATAGCGATGGGTTATGCCAATGCCAAATCAGCCATCAAGCAAAGGATCTGGGACATAGAACTTCAAGAACATTTAGGTTCACTGGACAAATCCAGTGTTGTAAAAAAACAACACCTTTATACTTCCCACCTATATGACCAGTATAACATCACCCAAATCTAGAAGAACTTTTACCTTAGCTAGATTTAATGTGTTGCTTTCTAATCTCCTGGAAAGGAGATTTCAAGCCATACCCTATTCTGATAGTTTATGTCCTTGTGGTGGTGGTGAAGTAGAAACAGTGGGGCATGTCCTCTTATACTGTCATTTCTATCGAGATCTCCACAAGGATCTTCTCTCCCCTATTTTTCAAAAATTTCTGGGGAGATCCAACAAATTTTATATTCTTTTGCTGCTCTCTGGTAAGGTTTCTTACATTGCTCGTAAAGTGGCCAAATACTGCACTGCCGCAATAGCTTGCCACAGTCTCCTGACCGCATAAGGTCTTCGAGTGCCCCCGCCCTTGTTAGAGATGTTTTGTTTAACTTACTTTCTAGGAGAGTTGGGGTGGCATACTGATGGTTACATGTGTCTCCTAATCTCATCCTATATCATGTGACTGCTGTGATGTTTTAAAAGCTTTTATATCCTTCAATGCTGCTGGCTAACTCAGAACATCTTCTTAATTTTATTGTCATAAAAGAGCCAGAGTGTGCATTCATGGTGTCATGTCATGTCTTGACCAATGTCTCTGATATTATGTGATTTTATCTAAATAATGTATTTTTATCTTCCTGGTCACTGACCATAATAAATTATTATTATTATTGTGATACTTAAAATGTTGAAAGGGAAGTGTGAACAGCTGGACATTCTCGGCAATGTGGAATATCATGCATCTTGGTGATTTACTGAATCCTTGGTTCTATAGGCATAAACAGTTTTCAAAAGACTGAGTAACATAATATGCATGTAAAAGCTCCATGGCCGTGTCGTATTCTGAAGCAAGTCAGTCATCATTGCTTTAGTGGAAAATTAAGTTTTACATCTTTTTGAAACCCAAAAGTGAACTTCCCAATCTAAATCTTGGATCAGAACAGTTTACGATCTGGAGATAATGTAAATGAATAAACATTTTATGAAACTCACCATTCTGCTAGTAAAGACTGCTCTTCTTCACTATGGATAGATATCAGATCACCTCCAATTTCTCTACAGAAATCTCGTGCTTCAAACCAAGTTTTCTCTTTATATTTTTCTTCAGTAAATGCCTTAATGCATAAAAACATGTTTTATCAAAAATATTAGCCTCTATGTAATTTCTTCTGCTGCTCTGGACTTCGACCTCTCTACCCTCCCAAAAATATCTTCCACATAAAACACTACACCTACTGTTCCAAAACTTGACATGTTTTGCTCATGGAGGGCTGCTATGTGCTGCCTGTCTTTGGAAATCTGAAGCTCTGAGAAAACTTTCTGCAGGGTGCATATTCAGAACACTGGTTTATTTAAAAACAAAACAAAAGAGACAAAAAGTGTATCCCTTTTGGGATAACCTCAAAAGCCTTGATGAAAAAGCTTTGTTGGCAGGGCGTAACTGCCTGTATGTATAGTATCTATCTTAAATCTGGCAGACCTAAAGGGCTCATATAGATGCAAATGTTATTGAATTAACAAATAGAAAAACGTCTAGATGCATCTGTTCTAGTCATAGTCAGTGAGAGGCATGAACCTTTAGTTTTCTTCATCTTCTCTCAGTGCAATCAAACAGTCTTCTAATAGGTCCATCCCAAATTTTGTTACCCACACTGTTGAATCAAGGTCTGGAAAAAACCTTGTAGTTTGTGCACACTTCTGATTTCCAGTTTTCCAACTTTGCTTCATTGTTTAAATATGGAAATACGTTGATTCAGAACATTTTGGACCTACTTTGAAGCACACATTCCTGGTTGTACTTGCAGACCATCCCTCTGGGCATGGGGGTGGAGTAGTTGTGGTTGGAACAGGTGGAGGAGTTACACCTTCTGCCCAGTGTCTGCAGAGGAAAGCTGCTTTCTCTTCACATTTCACAACATCCCATAATCCAGCTGCAGTTCCTGTTCTCATGGCAACACAGCCAGAATGTTGACCTTTTTGAAAACAAGACAACTTGTGACATTGAATTTGCCTTCATACACATACACAAAAAGCCATAGAACCCTTTGCACGATGAAACATTATTCCTGGCAAACCCCTGGAGTACATACCAGGCATTTCTGTATTCCAGTGGGTGAACAGGACCTTATCTCCATTGGTCCAGTTGAAAGTCCCTGGTTTTGTGACATCTGATAGGCCGATCCAGAAATATTTTTCAGAACGCAGTCCAACTAGACTGGTCAAGTAGGCTTGTTCATATCTATGGGTAGAAAGTGGCAACAAGACATTCAAATCAGAGGAATTTTCCTTACATTTTAGAATTTCTGATAACAATTGATGACTTATCATAAGATAATCCATATCTAGTCATCATCTAAAGCCTGGACATTCTGTTGGAACTCAGTGATAAATGACAATATCTAAGTTTACATATCACCTGTTAATAACCAAAGGACATTGTACACATTGTATAAAAACCAACACAAATTGACTTGACACATATCACAATTGTGTAGGAACTGCAAAACAAGAACAAATGCATAATACCAGCAACTACACATCAAACCCCCTGTGGAACACAGATAAAATGTGGAGCTTATTGTTACAGATTCAACACATTCCAAAAAGTATTTATTCATTTTGAGAGGCTGAAAGGTTGTAAGGCCAAGGAGCATCAGCAAATTAATGACAAAGAATTTAAATCCCTGTAAAGTAGAGGACTGAAAGAAGTCAGCGAAGCTACAGATTAAAAATGAATTGAATCTAGAATACAGTATTAACAAGAAAAGCAGAGCAGATATTTTAAAGAAAGTGAGCCAATTGAATCACAGAAAACAGATCAAGTAACACAATGCATTATATAGTTAAGGGATGCAACATTTGCAAAAGTTTGCCCATGGCATACTTTACCCACCCAGAGAAACTGCTTCACTTTGTGTGTAGTCACAACTCAAGAAGCATCTAGACTCAAGCAAACATCTTTCCTTTGTCTTAATCAGAAAGAGAGGAGACAATATGCCCCCAAACAATTGAGCCAGTCATCTTCAGGCTGGTTGGCAATTTTATGTCATTCCAGAAACACAGAAAAAGAGAGAGACTGGTTGAAATCCTGTTGAACAGCCCCGCTTGCACAATGGGCATGGTGTCACTCTCAGCACCAAAAGGCTTCCTTTTTTGATTTTGGGGTGCATGATGCTTACTTCCTTTGCATACTGTATGAGCCACATGCACCAACCCCATCACAAAGGAAGCCAAAGAAGTCTGCTGCTGGTATTGATGTCCTTTCCACGGCACTGGCGGAGCCGTACTGAAGGATTTCAGCCATTGCATCTATTATTTTTTTTAAATTCTTATCTTTTGTTATTTTCCTCTTGATTTCAGGAAAATCTTTTCCATACCTGTCCTCCACAGAAGTCAGAGATCCCTTGTTGGCTTCGCAGAACGTCTTTGCTTCTGAAAATGTTACAGATGTCTGTCCAATTAAATAACAGTAAAACCCATGCCTTTTCCAGCCCTGTCAATATAAAAGAACCGGCAGCCACCAGTTACTACAATATTAATGTCATGTGACATGTCAGTTTCATTTAATTCATTTAACAATCATGTTAATTCAAGAGAAAGTTGCCTTAAAATGTACCCCATGATGAAAGAAAAGCCATGTTTCTTTTATCGCCAGATGACTTCCAAGGTTCTCTATCAGATTATGCAGCAATGTAGTGATAACACAAATCTCCCTCACTATAACTTGAAGGATAGGATGATTGTTTGTGACCTTAAAGGTAGCCTCACATCTTGGGAAGGAAGCAGGACTTTGTGAAATGAAGGGGCTCATTTACTGGCCATGTTGAGTGTTTCTAAGAGTTTGAAGCAGTGGGACTTAAAATCTGGGTATCAATCTATTGGTGAGTGTTACACTAATAAACTGCAACACCTACAGGCCTATTACTTCCCTTCCTTTCTTTTTGAAAGCATAAATGTTCTCTTGATTTTGAGAGGAACACTGTCCTCCTTTTTTTTCTTAGGGACAACCTCATGCCCTACCTCAGCACGGAGGAAGTAGAAAACGGTGTTTCTCATCCCAAGTTCCAAAACTGCTGTTTATGCCTCTGCTTTAATGTAAGAATTACCTGTGCCAAGCCATTGGTTCATTCACTACCAGACACTTTACTCTAGACTTACTTTTTGGCATGTTGGATCAACTGTTTCAGCTTCTTCCGGAAGAAATGCCAAAGGTTCTCTTTTACAGATGTAACCAAGTTCCTCTTCACAGTAATAATCGGCCCAATATCCATTCTAGAGATGGGAATGCAAAGAAATCTTAAATCTCAGGCGAAATAATTCATTACATCAAGTCTCTTAAATTTTGATGCCCTTTATTCCAATGGAAAGCATTCTTTTTCTGCACAAGTTGGACAGTTTCACAAAATGTCTGTTAAGCCTGCACTTGCCTGAAATTTATATCCTCCATAAAGGTGTGTGCCAAATTTGCCAGGTTGCTACTAATAATTAAAGAAATTTCTTTGTAACCATGGGAAGTAGAGCAAAGGGCTATGCTACTGAAGTCTCACCATGAAGGACTGGGAATGTTATTCAGCAACCCATGTGACTCCTGAGAAGCCTTTTCCACCCGAGCACTGATACATAACTGAGGAATCTCCTTTTTCACAAAACAGGATGCAAGGGAAATACATCTCTACTAGACATAACACTGGTTCCTTCTGTTTACCTCTCCACTCATGATGACACAATCTTCTTGCACATTATTGATGTGTGTAGGTTCTCCTCGCTGCCACTTGGTAAATCTCACTCTACTACCATCACTCCATTCAAAATACATTGGGCTCTTCTGGTCATTCAGTCCTATCCACAGGATATCTGTTGATTCTATGAAGATAAAGGCATGTTGCTATTTGACCCCAGACTTAATTCAGAAAAGCCTGTATATTGGAGAGGAAATACAGATTTGCCTTAACATGTGGTCTAACTCTTAGTACCAGATGGCCCCAAGTGTTGAACACACGTCCTATGGATTTGGGATGGTGCTGGTTTACCATGCTCCCAGCGACCCAGCGCTCTCCTTTCCAGAGCTGGCAGACTTCATCTCAGTGGTGGCACTGAGGTCCCCCAGACAAATTGTTTTGGGTAACTTCAATGTACATGCTGAGGCGGAGGCCACAGGTCCAGCTCTTGAGTTCTTGGAAACCATGGCTTCCTTGGACATGTCCCAATTTGTCAATGGCCCCACCCACGTGGCGGGCCATACATTAGACCTGGTACTCTCAACAGGCCAAGGAGAGAGTGAACCGATGGTGACCAACTTGGTATCGGTCCCCTGGTCATGGTTGGACCACCACCTAATAAAATGTAACCTTTCAGTGGCACTCCCCCTCCACAGGGAGCAGGGACCCATTAAGATGTTCTACCCCTGGAGGCTATAGGATCCTGTTGGTTTCCAAGATGCAATGCAAGATGCAATCTGGTTGGTGGGGTCCTGTCGATGGTCTGGTGGATGAATGGCATGCGGCTGACGTGATCGCTCCTAAACGCCCCCTCCATTCTCGACCCTGGCCAGTTGCTTGGTATAACCAGCAGCTGTGGTGGTTGAAGTGCAATAGGAGTTGGCTAGAGGGCATTTGGAGACGGGCCCCGATGGTAGCTAACTTAAATGCCGCTAAAATCACGTCCAATATCTACTTAGCCAAGGTGAAGGCTATAAGAAAATCCTAAGCCCAGGACCATCAAGCGGAATTGTTCTGCATTGTACGCAATTTATGCGTACTGGTCACAGTGACAGGCCTCCCAGTAGCATCTCCTGTGACCAGTTTGCAGCCTTTTTAAAACATAAAGTGGAGGTCATCCACCGAGAGGTAGATATCTCCTCTTTATCAGTAGATTGTGCTGAGACATCCCACGCAGCGCCTTGTCCGGTAATTTTAACACAATTTCAGCCTGTGATGTCAGCTGAGGTTGACAGGGTCCTTGATCGCTGCAGGGCCACCACCTCCTCACTAGATCCTTGCCCGGCCTGGCTCTTGAAAGTGGCCAGGCCTCTAACAACTGAGTGGGCGGAGGCTATTGTTAATGGGTCTCTAAATGAGACACTTATTAAGCCAATCTGGAAAAAAACCAACTTGGCGGCTGATGATACTAACAACTATCGTCCAGTCGCCAACATTCCCTTTATCGGCAAGCTGGTGGAGAGAGTGGTGGCCAACCAGCTTCAAGCTCTCCTGGAGGAGACTGATGCCCTTGATCTGTTCTAGTCTGGGTTCAGGCCATGTCATGGCAGGGAGATGGCATTTGTCTCCCTGCAAGATGACCTCTTGAGGGAGGCCGACAGGGGCAAAATGTCCTTGTTGGTCCTTCTCAACCTTTCAGTGGCTTTTGATACCGTTAACCATGGTATCCTCCTGGGGAGAATCTCAGGGCTGGCGATCGGTGGTCAGGGCTTGGCTTGGCTCTGATCCTTCCTGGAGGACCGTCCTCAGAGAGTTCAGCTTGGGGAGATGTTATCCGTTCTGTGGACTCTCAATTGTGGAGTCCCGCAGGGGTCAATCATCTCCCCAATGCTATTTAATATCTATATGAGGCCGCTGAGGGAGGTCATCAAGAGTTTTGGAGCTCTGTGCCACCAATATGCGAATGACACTCAGCTCTATCTCTCCTTTCATCCTTCTTCAGTGGACACTGTCCCGTCCCTTGAGCGCTGCCAGGATGCGGTGCTGGGATGAATGAGGGATAACAGACAGAGGCTGAACCTGAATAAGACAGAAATTCTGTGGGTGGGGCCCCCTAGTGTCTGTGGTCTGGGTGCCTCCCTATCTTTTGGGGCCCCCACTCTTTCCATGAAGGATGACGTTCATAGCTTGGGTGTCCTTTTGGACCCATCACTATCAATGACATCACAGATAGCATCTGTGGTCTGATCTGCTTATTTCCACCTAAAGCAGATTGCCCAGCTGCATCCCTACCTTGACACCGGGTCCCTCACCACGCTGGTTCATGCACTGGTAGTAACGAGATTAGACTACTGTATTGGCCTCTACATGGGGCTGCCTTTGGGATTGCTACAGAGATTGCAATGGGTCCAGAACGTGGTGGCCAGACTATTGAGTGGGGTTAGGAAATACCAACATATCTCCCCCACCCTGGCCACCTTACACTGGCTACCTGTTAACTTCTGTACCAGTTTCAAGGTGATGGTACTAACCTATAAGGCCCTAAACGATCTGGGACCTCGATATCTGGCTGAGCGCCTCATTCCAGTTAGGTCTGCCTGTCCTTTAAGATCATCCCAGTCAGGGCGGCTGAGAGTTCTCACCCCGAGAGAGACCCAGAAAACAACTACTAGAAATCAGGCCTTCTCAGCGGTAGCTCCACAAATATGGAAATCTCTTCTGCCCAAAGTTCACACTGGGCACATTCCAGAAACTATTAAAAACCTGGCTATTTAAGCAGGCCTTCCCTGAACAAAGAACAGCATGGCCTTGTAGTCTCCTTCCAACTTCACCTTTCTATGATTTATATGATACAACAGTGCTCGATAATATATCATCCATCATACCGCCATGCTTCTTGTCTTTAATATTTGTATGCTTTTAACTGTAATTATTGTATTGTATTTTTGTTCTCACTGCACTTTATGATATCTGATTTGTGCTCCCAAATGTATTGATATTGTATTATTTTGTTATTGTGTTGCTTGTCTATTTGTTGTAAAGCACCCAGAGTGGCCATGGCTGCCAGATGGGCAGTATATAAATCAAATAAATAAATAAATAAATTGAACAGGATCCTCCAGAACATTTCTCTGTGGTATACAGATGGGGAAGTAGGAAAGAATCATAGAAATAACATATTAGACATGTTAATGCATAGCTATAAGGCAAAAAAAAAAATTGCCAGTCTGGAATGATGAAGAAAATAATCTAAAAGAGGTGGACATTTGAACGGCTGCAACAGTGAAGCAGCCTCTGAAAGCACATTTCATCTTCAGTGTCTGAGTTGCTTGTACCTCATACTGGCTAGAAATTATTGACATTACAACAGAAAGTGTCTTCCCCTTGTTATGCCTCCTGCCACCAGAAAGGACATCAGAAAAATAAGCCTATGAAGTTTTTTTAGTCCCAGATCCATACACTTGGTTCAACCGAACTGGGAGACACTGTTCTGGAGTGTGTTCTTGTTGTAATCATGAAGTTTATTCATTTGATCTAGGATAACTATGAATATAGCAAAGCTGATGGTTTCATGAATATTCTTACTCTTTTGGTTCTGAAGTGAAGACCAAATGTTCAGGAGCCTGAGGAAAGTCTATTTGTTTATGGTAGCAAACAACTTTCTGGATATACTTACTGTAGTCAAGCTGAGAAATGGCAAAGCTGTATTCTTCAATGTTGTGTATACTAATTAAATCCCCATCTGACCTTTGACAGGCTGACAGTGCACCTTTCCATGTCTTGGGGTTTCTGTTAAGATGGTAACAGTGCTGTGCATATGCAACCCAGCCATCTGGACATTTAATGGGCTTCAAGCCATCTGAAATGAGAAAAATAACATTTAAAACAGCGTACACTAAAACATACTTAATATCCCTAATTTGACTTTATAATGCAATTGACCATATTCTTTGATTAGAATTTAGCCAAGAATTTAGCAGAAATTCTAGCAGAAAATAGCTTTATATGGCAAGTTTATCTGATAAGAGCTATGAAAATAACAACTCTCTTGCATTCTTTGACCTTTGTACTTCTGACTTGAGAAATTCTGCTTTATTATATTTATATATATCATTCTAATTCTTCAAGGGATCTATAAGGAATTTAAATAGAATTCTCCAGGTCCCATCTCATCCACACAATGACCAGCCTCATACCTCTTTAGCTTATAAAAGTTTGCAGTGACATGTGAGTTTAGGGACACCTGAGTTGTATACTGGTATATACTCTAAGGAATTATTTAAGCAGTTCTGCCAAATTCCCCTGTTGCAGATCTCCTTCAGTTATTGGCAAGACCCACATGAGAGATACCTTCAAGTATAGCCAATGTTGCTGCAGTTGTAAGGTAAAGGTAAAGGTTCCCCTTGACATTTAGTCCAGTCGTGTCCGACTCTAGGGGGCGGTGCTCATCCCCGTTTCCAAGCCATAGAGCCAGCGTTTGTCCGAAGACAGTTTCCGTGGTCACGTAGCCAGCGCGACTAGACACGGAACGCCGTTACCTTCCCACCAAGGTGGTACCTATTTATCTACTTGCATTTGCATGCTTTCGAACTGCTAGGTTGGCATGAGCTGGGACAAGCGACGGGAGCTCACTCCGTTGCGTGGATTCAATCTTACGACTGCTGGTCTTCTGACCCTGCAGCACAGAGGCTTCTGCGGTTTAACCCACAGCGCCACCACGTCCCTGCTGCAGTTGTGCATACTGCTAATAATATTAGAACTGGCACTACGTAAGGGTATATAAAAAATATTTCCTGAATATTAGAATCCTCCTTAACATGACTAAACTGAAACTATCATATTTTGGATATATTGTGAGTAGACAATCCTCACTGGAGAAGACAAGATTGCTAGGAGAAGCTATTATGATATGGATTGATCTCAATAAAGGAAATTTCAGCCTAGACTTTGTAAGACTTGAGCAGGGCTGTCAACGATAAGACCTTTTGAAAGTCATTAACAATAGGATCGGCATAAGTTGGAAGTGAATGGATGGAACATACGTAACAACATTCCTTTAAAATGATATAAAGTTTATATAGGTAAAGAAACAGCATTCCAGGATATCATTATTCCAGATAACACTCCAACCTGTGGGAGTAAAAGACTCATCTAGTGAAGAGTTTTCTTTTTTGCAAATGTATGCAAACTTCTGGTCACACTTATTATTCATCCATCTGCCATTCTTGGACTGCAATGAGCCACAGATTTTAGCTGTTTCCAGAGATGGGCTACCTTTAAAACAAAATGTGAGATGGACAAAAAACATCTTTGATTAATGCCGCAGCATTTTTAAAAAGCCAGGATTGGTTTCCGTCTTCTTATTCTTCAGTTGTTTCAAGATCCAACCATATCAACTAGGAAAACAGGACGGTGTGGGGGAATATGTGGATGATCTACTCTCTACCTGACAGTGGAAAATCCCCAGTTAGTGTCATTAGCTTGGTCACTGTGTGGACAGAATTATGTTTAATGGTTGTTATGTTCCACCTGCACATCGCTTATGTTACTGTGAGAATTGGGGTTACCACTGCATCTTTCTCTACTAGTACAACACTATGAATGAAGAACAGGCAATATAGTACTTCTGAATTAAAAACAGAAGGAAATGAAAGCATTTGCATTTACTTACGTGTGATTTATCAATCAATTATTGATCAATTATTTATGTTACTACTTCTCTTCTCATGAAGGCCTCCCAAACAATATATGATTAAATGAGATTAAACTAACCTGTAAATGTGTGTGTAACACTATAATTATGTACTATATCTGATACGTGAAATAACACAGTAATATAAAAAGTGTCATTGAAATTTAATTTAATTATTACAATAAGACCTCAAAAGAGTTGTTCTTAAAGGTGTTCTGAGTAGAGATGGGGACGACTCACCATTTTGGCGAGTCGTCCCGCTTCGTGAGTCATCAAAAGTTGATGACTCACGAAGCACGAAGTTGCCCCCATGAAGCAACGAATAACAAAGTTATTCATCGATTCGTGGGGGGTTATTAAAAAAAACACACACACACGCCCCCCGCTGCCACCACCACACACACCGCTGCCACCACCACGCTGCCGCCCCCCTCCACCACCCACCCTCCCCACCCCTGCCGACACCCCCTTACCGTAATCGGTGCGGGTGGGGGGGTAGACTGTGGGGGTGGGTGGCTGCCTATCGGCCACCAATCAGTTGATCAACGGCCGGTAGGCAGAATGGGGTTCTTTTTGGTTTTTCTTATACGAAGGGATGAATAAAATGGGGAAATATTCATCCCTTCATATGTGATTAAAATATACAAAATGCAATTTAAAAAGTGTACAGCCAGTTCATAAAACATATTATATGGTTAAAATGTACAAAATGTAATTTAAAAAGTGTACAACAAATAATTAATTGTGTACTGGTTGTAAAATATGGGGAGAGTCCCTTCGTATTCGTGGGGGTCTCTGGCACCCACGAATATGAAGGGATGAATATTTAACGAATTGGCTATTTTCGTCGAAAAAGCCGATCCGTTTTTATATTCGTCCCCATCTCTAGTCCTGAGCCTTATTTTAAAATAAAATCCTCCTGATAGAATCCACTGGGTTTTCAAATGCTTTAGGCATCACTACATTCCTTCAAACAATTTGAATTTCTGATTAAATTAAATTTGAGTACTGAATTGTAGGGTGCACTCACCTGGTGACCAGTTTAAGTATCTTAATGGATGTTTGCTAATCCATTCCCATCCACTGTCAAAATCTAAACTGTTAAGACCAATCCAGTAGTCAGTGTCCACTCTACTGGTTAATCCTGTTAAGGAAAAGAAACCATTTATATCATATTATCCATGTAAGAGATCTGCAGTTATGAAGCTGAAAAGAAAGAAAGAAACAGAAATCTCAGCCTGATGTAATTAGGATTGTCAGTGTTTCTTCTTCTTAGACATTTTATAACTTGTATCAAAGACAAATTTTTCAGATAAAACTTTTCCTCCACTACAGAGAAACAGTTTCAGCTCATGAATTTCTGTTTGCCATATAGCTGTAAAGAAAAAAATGGCAAATCTAGGTGCAGTGGATACTCTACCTACATATGGTTTCAGTGTGACAAATCCAGAAATTCAAATAAAGAACACTTAAGACCATTGCAGGGGAACTTCCAGTTTGTTAGTTCCCCTTGGAAAACAAATTTCACTTTCCTCATATTTCATTCTTGTAATCTCTACCTATAGGTAAAGGTAAAGGTTCCCCTTGACATTTAGTCCAGTCGTGTCCAACTCTAGGGGGCGGTGCTCATCCCTGTTTCTGAGCCGTAGAGCCAGTGTTTTGTCCGAAGACAGTTTCCTTGGTCACGTGGCCAGCGCGACTAGACACGGAACGCCATTACCTTCCCGCCGTGGTGGTACCTATTTATCTACTCGCATTTGCATGCTTTCGAACTGCTAGGTTGGCAGGAGCTGGGACAAGTGACGGGAGCTCACTCCATCACGTGGATTCGATCTTCCGACCTTGCAGCACAGAGGCTTCTGCGGTTTAACCCGCAGCGCCACCACGTCCCTAATCTCTACCTATAGGGGAGACTAAATTTATTAATGATGTCCCAAATACCTGATTCCTTTTAAAGTACAGTTAAGTTCTGTTGTACCTGTCAAGTATATTTGCTCATGCAGATCTTTGATGTTTAGTAATTCTGCATTTTGTTGCTGACAGCTTTTTCTTGCTTGGAACCATGTAAGAGCTGAATCTGAATTGATCTGGTAAAGGTCTCCTGTCCACTGGTTTCTGGTCCAGAAGAATTCATCATGATCATCTACAAGAATTGACAGCATTAGTGTCACATCATGAAATCTTTGGTGGAGGAGCTAAATCCAGCAGTGATCTAGTTTTGGTTCTAGCTAGCACTTTTCTAAAGAATTTACAAATCAGTTTCAAGAAACAAAAAGTCAGCACATTTTTTAGTTGTTGGTGTTCTACTCACACTATCAAGGATCAAGGGGCAGAATTCTATTCACACAGTTAAGAACCAATAGGGTGAATCAACTACCCCACACAGACGAGATCCTGTGTCCTTTTCTGGTCTTGCCCTTCATATTTACACATCGGGTATAGTAGATATCTGCTTGTTGAAACTTAACAAAGGTAGGTTTCCCCAGCATCAGGAGCCCTGCATGATCAAATCATTTGTTCATTTACTTACTCACTTACTTATTTAACACTTCACATTTCTCCGAACAAAAGCAACCATGGTAGCTTTCAAAACATTTTAAAAGCATATATTAAAACAATGAGAAAACAAAACAAAGTGGCAACCAGTTACTTACTAAAAGTCTGACTAAAAAGGAAGGTTTTTGCCTACAAGGGTAAACAGAATATGGTTGGGGCCAGTGTGGTGTCCCATGGAAGGAAGTTTTACAGCCTGCTTGCAAGACACCTGAAATGCCCTTTCATGTGTCCATTTTTTAGTTTATTTTATTAAAATAAATTATCTCGCCTTTCTTCTTAAAAAAAAAAATCCACGGCTGGTTACATCATTATGAGACATTACCCTCTCATCCCAGAATAATGAGGCGAGACAAAGATTGTGGGTAAATGCTGGGCCACACTTTATTAACAAACCATACAAGTCACTCTCGCCACAAATAAAGAGGGGACTTGCCGTAGTGCAGAATGATTTGCAACTGGGGTCTCCCAGGACCCCATCAAACAAACACGGGTGAGTCCCATGCCCCGAGGTCTCGCGGTCCTGAAGACCGCGTTCCCTTGGCCAGCACTAATCTGACCACCCCCGGACCTCGAGTCCCCATCCCATTGGAGACCAATGGTCCAGGTGTGGCCCCAGCGCATCCTTCTCCCCACACAATGTAATCTCACGATCCGCAGTGCTGGGAGGTTGGATGAACTATTAGCATTCACTGTGTTCACCCTGGAACTCACCAAACCACCTTCATTCCACACTACCCACCAGTGTAACCATTCATCAATCCACCCATAACATGCCTACACACCTCTGCCAGTGTGGGACAGGCGAAAAATCCCCACTACCAATGGCCAATCAGGCAACAGGTCAAAAATTCCTATCTGGCCCCAAAAGGCAAACAATAAAACTCACACTAGAACCGAGGGTGGGCGGCTGGGATGCAAGCCTCGAAAGAGGCTGAACAGAGGATGGAGCGCTTCTTTATACTGTGCTCCCTCCCCCTCCCCTCCTGGGTCATGTTTCCGAGACCCGCATGTCTCGCACTATCCTGGGAAGGAGGGCAAAGAAGCTGCGCCTGACGAAAGAGCCTCGTTGTCAGAACCGCCAATGTTTAAAGCTAAAAACAGCAAATATACAAATATGAAAAAGCATCGAACCACACTAAAAACCTGTAAACAAAGTCAATACCAAAAACACATTCAAAACAAGGCACAACAATCCATTAAAAAACCCCACTCAGGCAACAAGTCACTGAGGAAAAGCTTGCCTGAAGAGAACGGTCTTCACCTGTTCTCTCCAAGCATGCTTGTGAGGGCAATTGGATTGAGGAATAGGCCTCCCTCAGGATCTTACAAATGATGGAGGCTCGTACAAGAAGATATGGGCCTTCAGAGAGGCTGTACTCAAATCATTTCGGTTCTTATACGTCAGAAGCAGCATATTGTGAAGCTGACAGAACAAGGAATCTCTCTCCTCCCTATAAACAGCTCCAGTCAGGAGCCCAGCTGCCATCCCCTGGACCGGCTGAACTTTCCAAACACTTTCTAAAGGCAGCCCCACATGCACCACATTACAATCATTCAAAGGGAATTGTTTAATTATTGTATTGAATTAGAGCAGGAAGAAGCAGGCTCCCATGTCCTGGGGAAAGCCAGGTGCGTAGGCTTTTTGCCCGCAGCCATGTGCACCTAATGCACCCACCCCAGTGGAAGCTGTACAAAGGAGGTGGGCGTGGCAGCAGCAAGTGCTTGTTCGTTAACTCATGTGGGCATCTTAGAAATACACAAATAAAGAACGCTTAGACCACTGCCGGTGAACTTTCAGTTTGTTAGCCTGATTCTGCCAGCAAAGTTTCCCTCTGTTGAAATCCTCACATTGTTTCATCAGGGATGGAACATGGGCTGAGGTCCAGCAGTCACTTCCTCCTCCTGGCCATGCTGAGTGGCCTCAAGAAGTGCTCCTTGAGCAGCACAGCTCGGTTGCACCTTCACCCTTACTATGCCTTCCCCACTCATGAAGCAGACGGAGCTAGTAAAAATGGTGCAACCTCGTGGACTCAAAGTACACTCTTTGAGCCAAAGCAGCTTGGTTTCAAGCGAGCTTCACCCACATCATATCCCCACCCCCCACCAGTGAAGGAAGATGCATGGCATGAATAACCGGGTCTTGGGGTGCCAGCTGAAGTCTCAGAGAGGCAGAGACACATCTGAGTCTCTGTGCAGGGAAACAAATATCAGCTTGAGTGCTACTGGTCCAGGAGAAGTCTTGATTTTTGCATGGCTCCCTGTGTCAACCCCCATGAACCCTGGCAGTGGTGCAGGACCTAGAAACACTTGTGTCACATAACCTGTAGGTGTTGCGTATGCGCGATGTAATGCCTAGCAGAAATCAGGGTAGTCATTTGCCTGGGTTGCCCACAGTTTGGTTTATTGCAAAGCCACCATTTCTGACGTCTTCAAGGATCACAACATTATTTTTTATTTCTTTCTGTCTTTCTTTATGAGTTTGCAATGGGGAGGCATCCAGGGTCTGCAAAAATGGCCCTAGAGGGCCATATGCTGACCTTGGCCCATGCTTTTCTCACCTCACACCCTACTTTTTTATACCCTCTAGAAAATATACAGTCCTCTAAACATCCCAGAAGCTTCCTTATAATTACTATCTATGTCTAGATTTTGTCACTGTACACCTACAGTGGTGCCTCGCTAGACGATGTTAATCCGTTCCACGAGGATCGCTGTCTAGCGAAAACATCGTCTAGCGAAGCACGTTTTCCCATTGGAATGCATTGAAATCGCTTCAATGCGTTCCAAGGGAAAACGCAGTCGTCTTGCGAAATTTCCCATAGGGAAACCTCGTCTAGCGAGTGAGGGTTCCCATAGGAATGCACTGACAGCTACACTGACAGCTTTTGACCACTAGTCGGCGCACTCCTATGGGGAAACCTCATCGTCTAGCGAAATTCCCCATAGGGAAACATCGTTTTGCGAAGCGCAGTAGCGCTCGCAAAAAGGCATCGTCTAGCGATTTCCTCGTCCTGCGAGGCAATCGTCTAGCGAGGCACCACTGTATATTTTCCCCCCTCAGAGAAGGCCTTCTCAGCTCTCAGTCTGCATCCTCCTCTCAGAGTTGTTGGTTACCATGACAACCAGAGCTAAACAGAGGCTAACATTTGGTTGGCTGCATATTTGTCCCTAATTCTCAACTCTCTAGGTGTGACATTTTCATCAATCATGTAAATTCTTACTCAGAAGTAAGACCCCTTCTGTTCAATGGTGCTTACTCTCTAGTAAGTGTGAGATATAGTTGTTGAAATGTCTAGTTGGACTGATGATGTACAGGTTCAAACACTCCCGTAATGAATTCCACTCAGCTAGTCACTCTGTTGAAGCCTAACTGATTTCACCTGGCTGTTGTGAGGGGAAAAATGTGGGAGATGCAAACGTATATGATCAGTTTGAAGAGCAAGAGCATATAAATGTATTTTGCAGTTCTGAGTAGTGAGACAGTCATATTTATTACAGATAGAAGCTTTGCTGTTTATATCTATTTATTACTCATTTATTTCAACCCTTCTTTTTCTGGAATGAACTACGGGGGAAAGTTACAGACTTAACTGTTGAAAGCATTCTTACATTTTAAAATAAAAACTCTGAAAATGGAAACTACAATAGCAGTCAAAATATTTAAAAGTTGTTGTTTTTTAAAAGAAAAACTAAAACAATGAATTAAAACACATATATTACATGTCTTCCTAAAAAGGAAGTCTTCATCAGCTACCAGAAGGGCATTAATGGAAAAGTGAGGTTGGATCCCCTCAGAAATGAATTCCAACCTAACCAGAGGGGGAGAGGGAAAGGCCCTGCTTCCTCCCAACCAAATGTGTTTGTCAAGACTTGGATAATGTCATCTACATTATCTAGTTTGAAAACAACTATCTTTTGAACTCTGGGGGGGGAAAGAGGAACTTGTGTACTAGGAAACGTCCTGAACACTGCCAGAGTACAAATGCTAATGTGCAGAAAAAATATTTTTTTTGAACCAGAACAACCAATAAGGCTTCATCAGACTCCTCCATCTACCCACACCAAGTTTCACATAGCAAAAAAGATGAATTGACATTCCTGAAACAGGGATTCATCTGTTGAAGAACTTCCTTGCAATGTGTAAGACTCCAAATTACTCTTTTTTAAAAACCAGGAGTATATTGCTTGTGTTCCATTTCTATTTCTTTTTCATTTTTCCAAATTTTTGCCTGTTTTTGCAAAAAACCCCAGAGGAACCTGATGGCAGAAAATTGGCCTCCAGTTGAACCAAGGTTGTTTCCTTGACTACTGTAATACAGGCAATGTAGGGCTACCTTGAAGACAGAATGCAGTGACTGTAGGAGGGGGGCAGGCATTTGCATCATGTTTCCCAGTGTTCTGCCTTATGGGCAACCTCCTGTGCATGGCCAGGGCCACTGTACCTACAGTGGACTAGACCGATCCCTAGGTATATATGGTTCCAGCAATGTAGATTCATCTGGGATATTGGCAACATTAGGATATTGGTGTCTCACTTGTTTTGCAGATGCCATAAATGGCATCATGTTCCTTGAGGACAGACCCGAGATCTTTAAAGAGAGATTTGCACACAATATTCTACGATTGAAATCTTGTCAACCTTACACTTTTACTAACCCCCTTAATGGCTGGAAGCCATCCATTACAGAATGACCTGAGTATGGTGTATCCACACTTCACAGTAATAAAGGTTTTGCTCCACTTTAATTGCAGTGGCTCCATAATGCAGAATCATGGGGCCTGCGGTTTGGTAAGATACTTAAATTCTGTTCCAGAGAGCTCTAGTCCACTTAACCTCAGCTACTCCAGAAAATTCCAAGTAGCTCCTCACACTACAAATACCAAGATCCCATAAGATCAAGCCATGATCAAATGGCTGTAGTTGTGCAGGATAAACACACTCTATGTCGTTACTATCATAAGCTCTGTTATGAGCTCTCAGCATGAGTCTTACATTGTGTTATATTTGTGGAAGGGAAGCCATGTGACAAGAGGAACAAGGTGCAAAAGTTGCTCTCCACTTTAGAAATGCATACGAAAAGCCAAGCAGCAAGCACTTACTTAAACTTTCCAAACAATTTACCTTTCACTGGACAATATCCAGTTAAAGAATCTCTATTCACATCAGCAGTCGTTCCACACCAGAGTCGTGCATTTTCATCATCATCACTTATGCATTTGGCATGCCATTGATTCATATACTTGAATGGGAATATGCAGGGGGCTCCAAAGGAGTTGCCTTCTATAGTGAAAAGAGCTAATGGAGAAATTAAATGAACACTAGATTAGGCTGGAATAACTCTGAACAGACCTGACATGAGAACAGATGAAATATGCATAAATGAGAAATGATACAGACAGATCCTAATCCAGAGCCCTGTATAGTTTGTTGTACATATGTTCTCTCTCTCTCTCTCAAAGTAATATGTGAGGCTGTTAGTGTTTGATTCTGAAACAGTTCCCCATTAGGACTAACAGCAGGTGTTGAGAATGCATTTTTTGACAGAACTGGGATAGAGAGGAAAAAATGTACATTTCTCATACCACACACTGTGCTTTCTATACAAATGGAGTGTCCCCTGCTTGCTATCAAGTTTGGGGCTTTTTCCCAATGTGATTTGAAGCATGAGATTGAGTGTGGTCTGAAAAGGCAGGGAATTCAACACTGTTGAAGCTGAGAGACAATGTAATCTAAACAAAGAGCAATCTCATTCTCCAAATTTACCTTCATATCCCTTTGAACACAAGCCATCACTTGTTCCATAGATTTTCCAAGTACTCTTTGTGGAGGATGCTTTCGATATTATTACATTGCCCTTCTGATCATCAGCAGGATGTAAAAACAGATCTTTTTCTTCTTCTGTAAGGGCCAGATGGGTCTCATTTCTGCACGTCCAATTCTGAAGATCACTGGTCTCATTACAAGGAGAGAGAGTTACTGGCACCTGGTTTATTTTTGAAGGTACTGCCAGGCACAATTTCACTGCCATATTCAATATTTGGTAATCAGAAACCCACTTAAAATTTTGCCACTCGTTATCCTTATTACATTTCTCCAGGATGAGGGAACAAGATTGTTGAAGTTGTAAACAAAGTCCAAGGTTTTCATTGTATATCAGAAAACTGTCACTATCTGTAAAACAAAGAAGGAAAAAGAAAAGTAACATTGTATCTCTGTTCCATAGTAGCTTTCAACATGGCACTCACTGGTAGGATGATTATCAACCATATTCTGTCTCTCAATAAGTCTGAAAGGTAGAATGAAGAAATGGCCTAGTTGATTCTATAACTTGTTCTTACTATCCCAAATATTCATCATGTTGTGCATTATGGGTTCAAAACACAGCAGCCAGATTGCTAACTGGGGCTGGTCACAGGCATCACATAACCCACCCCACCCCAGCAACTCCACTGGCTGCTGATCCATTTCTGGGCTGGTTCTAACCTAAATGGTTCCAGTCCAAGCTATCTCAAGGACTGTATTTCCCTTTATGAGCCTGCTCAGTCGTTAAGATCATCAGGCATTGCCTTTCTCTTGGTTCTACTACTGTCACAACTGCAATTGATGAGGACATGGGAGAGGGCCTTCTCTGCAAATGGATAATTTAATTAGGCGAGTTTTGAATACTTTTAAAGGGTTGGGGATTTGGTAGAATATTTATTGTGGTTATAGATCAGTTATATTTAGATAATACTTCAGAAATAATAGTTAATGATGGTTTAAGCTTAAACTGAAGAAAGTAGGACCACTGGGCTAGTCAGGTATAATCTAAACCAAATCCCTTATGAATACACACTGGAACTGAAGAACAGATTTAAGGAACTAGACTTGGTGGACAGAATGCCTGAAGAACTATGGATGGAGGCTCGTAACACTGTACAGGAGACAGCAACAAAAACCATCCCAAAGAAAAGGAAATGCAAGAAAGCAAAGTGGCTGTCCAACGAGGCCTTACAATTAGCAGAGAAGAGAAGGGAAACAAAATGCAAGGGAAAGTTACAGAAAATTGAATGCGGACTTCCAAAGAATAGCAAGGAGAGACAAGAGGGCCTTCTTAAATGAACAGTGCAAAGATATAGAGGAAAATAATAGAAAGGGAAAAACCAGAGATCTGTTCTAGAAAATTGGAGATGTTAAAGGAACATTTTGTGCAAAGATGGACATGATAAAGGACAAAAATGGTAGGGACCTTACAGAAGCAGAAGACATCAAGAAGAAGTGGCAAGAATACACAGAGGAATTATACCAGAAAGATCTGGATGTCCCGGACAACCCAGATAGTGTGGTTGCTGACCTTGAGCCAGACATCCTGGAGAGCGAAGTCAAGTGGGCCTTAGAAAGCATGGCTAACAACAAGGCCAGTGGAGATGATGGCATTCCAGTTGAACTATTTAAAATCTTAAAAGATGATGCTGTTAAGGTGCTACACTCAATATGCCAGCAAGTTTGGAAAACTCAGCAGTGGCCAGAGGATTGGAAAAGATCAGTCTACATCCCAATCCCAAAGAAGGGCAGTGCCAAGGAATGCTCCAACTACTGTACAATTGCACTCATTTCACACGCTAGCAAGGTTATGCTCAAAATCCTCCAAGGCAGGCTTCAGCAGTATGTGGACCGAGAACTCCCAGAAGCACAAGCTGGATTTCGAAAGGGGCAGAGGAACTAGAGACCAAATTGCTAACATGCACTGGATTATAGAGAAAGCCAGAGAGTTCCAGAAAAACATCTACTTCTGCTTCATTGACTACGCAAAAGCCTTTGACTGTGTGGACCACAGCAAACTATGGCAAGTTCTTAAAGAAATGGGAGTGCCTGACCACCTTATCCATCTCCTGAGAAATCTATATGTGGGACAGGAAGCAACAGTTAGAACTGGATATGGAACAACTGATTGGTTCAAAATTGAGAAAGGAGTACGACAAGGCTGTATACTGTCTCCCTGCTTATTTAACTTATATGCAGAATACATCATGAGAAAGGCTGGACTGGATGAATCCCAAAATGGAATTAAGATTGCCGGAAGAAATATCAACAACCTCAGATATGCAGATGATACCACTCTGATGGCAGAAAGTAAGGAGGAATTAAAGAACCTCTTAATGAGGGTGAAAGAGGAGAGCGCAAAAAATGGTCAAGCTCAACATCAAAAAAAAACTAAGATCATGGCCACTGGTCCCATCACCTCCTGGCAAATAGAAGGGGAAGATATGGAGGCAGTGACAGAGTTTACCTTCTTGGGCTCCATGATCACTGCAGATGGTGACAGCAGCCACAAAATTAAAAGACGCCTGCTTCTTGGGAGGAAAGCGATGACAAACCTCAACAGCATCTTAAAAAGCAGAGACATCACCTTGCTGACAAAGGTCCGCATAGTCAAAGCTATGGTTTTTCCAGTAGTGATGTATGGAAGTGAGAGCTGGACCATAAAGAAGGCTGACCGCCGAAGAATTGATGCTTTTGAATTGTGGTGCTGGAGAAGACTCTTGAGAGTCCCCTGGACTGCAAGGAGAACAAACCTATCCATTTTGCAGGAAATCAACCCTGAGTGCTCACTGGAAGGACAGATCCTGAAGCTGAGGCTCCAATACTTTGGCCATCTCATGAGAAGAGAAGACTCCCTGGAAAAGACCCTGATGTTGGGAAAGTGTGAAGGCAAGAGGAGAAGGGGACGACAGAGGATGAGATGGTTGGACAGTGTCATCGAAGCTACCAACATGAATTTGACCCAACTCCAGGAGGCAGTGGAAGACAGGAGGGCCTGGCGTGCTCTGGTCCATGGGGTCACGAAGAGTCGGACACGACTAAACGACTAAACAACAACAACAAAGAAGCATGTTAAATGTGTGGAACAGATATAAAAAGAAGCTTTGTCCTTTTACTTCACCACTAAAATTAGTGACTGAAATAGAAAATTTCCCAGCAAACTTGAAGGGCTTTGTTGATTTGTTTAAGGATAAAAAAGTTGGCAGATTGAAGGATTGGATGGTTAAAATGAGTTCGAAGAATCAGATTATACCTAAACTTCAAACTAATAAATTATCATGGTACAATTATATCCAATTAGACAGATGGACTAATGAATGGTTGAGGATTATTGGCAAATGTAGAGAATGTACTAAGTATGAACAATTTCTATCATCACATGAAGACATGCAGAAGGATGCTTTGAAGAAGGGAGTAGTAAGTAAAATTTATAAGCTAATTTCGGATCAGCAGGAAAATGAGATTGAAATAGAAGGATTAAAATCAATTTGGGAACATGATTTAAAGACAGAAATTAGAACAGAGGATTGGATAAAAATTTGGAAGATGAGAGTTCTAAGATTAATGTCGGTAAGAATAAAGGATAATTTTTTTAAAATTAGTTTAAGGTGGTACATGACTCCGGTGAAATTGAACATAATAAATTCAGACTATTCTAAGGTCTGTTGGAAATGTGATGAAGAAATTGGCACGTATTATCATATGTGGTGGGAGTGTAAATTGATTCAGAAATTTTGGAAATTGATTTTTAAGGAAATATGTGATATATTTGGAAAATATATTGAATTTAACTCAAAAATTGCTTTGCTCTCAATTTTTGATAAGATAGAACTTGATTATTACTCAAAGGAATTGATTTCTAATTTTATGACAAGTGCTAGATTATTAATAGCTAGATACTGGAAAGACAAACATGATATCAAATTAGAAGATTGGTATAACAAAGCATGGGACATTGCGTTAAATGACAAATTGACTACTGAACTAAAGATGAAAAGAGGGGAAATAAGTTTGAATATGTTTTATGCTATTTGGGGTAGATTTATTGAATTTGTATTAGTTAAAGGAAAGGGGAAAGCCTCTAAGCAACAATCAATACAATTTTGGAAAAGAGGTTTGTAATAAAAGAATTACTCCAAAGGGTCCCGTGGGTATGGGGGTGCACTGGGTTTTAGATTGTTAGTCAGTATTTTGTATTGCTTTGTATTGATGTATTTGTTTTGGAAAATAATTTTTAAAAAAATTAAAAAGAGAGAGAGAGGGGGGGCCTTCTCTGTGTCTACTCCCAGACTTTGGAACTCCCTCCCACAAGAGGCCAGGCAGGCCCCATCTTTGCTGTCCTTCCTCCAACAGGCAAACATCTTTCTCTTCAGGCAAGCTTTCCCTGAGTGATTGGCTGCCTGAGTGAGGTTGTTAAACCGATTGTTGTGCCTTACAGCTTTGAATATGTTTTTGTTTACCATGTTGTAACGTGGCGTTTGACTCTTTCTTGTATTAGTATACTTACTGTTTTTAGCTTTAAACAGTGTCTTAGTGGTATAATCCACCCTGGGTCCTTTTTAAAGAGAAAGTTGGGGTAAAAATATTTTAAATAAATGACTTAATGAATCTAAAAGTTTTTTATAACTACCAAAGGAGGATTATTTTTATGTATTATTTCTACAATAACTCTGAGGCCAAAACAGCTCTGATGTAGGAGGTCTGAGATTGAATTTTCCACTTTTCGTTCCTTGGTGCAATGTAAAATCACATCTTCACCTCTACTGCTTTTAGGTTAGTTCTCAACGTATGCTTCCAAACTAGTTTATTTTCACACTGGTACAGAAATACAGCTATGTAACTTAACATCTGCATAACTATAAAAATCTTGCCACCTCAATAGTTCATTTGAGAAAGATCCCCCTTTTCACTCAAGGATAAGTGCATCGCTGGGACCAATGAAGGAGGTTGCATTCAAAATGAAGTTAGGTACTATATATAGAAGGCACAGAGAGAGAGAGAGTTATATAGAATTATATAGAGTTTTATATATATCATTAATTCCTATGAATACTTTTGCTGGCTGGATAACTCAGTGAGGTAACTGGCTGTGGAGTCAGAAGTTGGTAAAAAAACAGTCTAACTAACATTCATGTTACTCTACCATTGTTATTTTATGACAGTGGTTTTTACACTGTGAAGTGCACAGTGAAGCACAAGCTTCAATGAAATACCTGGATATCAAAGACACTTTCACCACAGTGTTAAACATCCACATCCGTTCTCACTAACCAGCCATGATCTCTGCATTTGATATCTATATTTTGATGTCATGTATAAATATTTGCCACGTTATGTCTGACAAAGTGATCTTGTTGTTGAAAGCTCACATAAAAATATAACAGTTAGTCTTTAAGATGCCACCACATTTTTGTCTTTTTTATTTGTTCTTTTATTTTATACTTTTATTTTGTTTTTACCTATAACAATTCTCCACTGTGCATCCCAGAAAAGCCAACCTGTGTGGCCTTGGGCAAGCTGTGCACTCCCAGGGTGTCCCAGAAGAAGGGAATGGTAAACCACTTCTGAGTAGTCTCTACCTAGATAACCCAGAAAAAGGTTACCATAAGTTCGAATCGACTTGATGGTACACAGTTGGTATTATTAAACTATATATAATTTTATATGTTCACTGCATCTAAGATACAAGCTTAACTTCCAAAATATTATTGAAAAGTAATCAGTTGACTCTATACATGGCATTAATGTTAACAGTGAAGAACTTACCTAGTATCTGAAAAGCTGGCTGAATGAGAAGCACGAGATTTAGGAGCAAAAAGGCAGACATTGGAGACAACCAACTCTTCCACAAATGCCCCTTGAAAATATGAAAAGAAGAATCTGAGTTAGCTGCTTTCAGGAACTCCTTCACAAATGAATGAATCAACATTTTCACTTCTTGGTTCAACACTGAGAAATGTATTGAAATAAGTAGAAGTCTAAGTAACAAGAGCTGCTTAGTTGTTAGTTTCTGTAGAAGAGATGTATTTTAAGAGGAAATACTTGAGGAATGCAGGTTGATCAATAATTCGTTCTCCTCAGCCTGGTAGAATTCAGCAGCTTAACAGCCATGAAAATACTAGTAAACTAGAGGTGAACAACCTGTGGCTGTGCAGATTTTCTTGGACTGCAGTTCCCATGATTCCTCACAATTCACAGTGCTAGGTAGAGCTAATGGGAATTGTGATCCAACATTGCATGGCAGGCAATGGTGTTCAACACAAGTTGTCCCTTCTTATACTAAACACTAAAGCCTTCCTTCAGGTGTTTGTCAAGTGTGTGGAGCCCACACATGATGAGGAGGACATGCTAGTCCCACCCATATCTATTGTCACTTGCAAAACATGAAAGTGATTGTCTAAAAAGGGGAAGGCTGCCATATCCAGGTTGGCCTTCCATGTGAGCTAGAACCCTGAGGTTCCTGATCATGTACAGAGGCTACAAGGGAAGAGGATATATTAATTATTAATAACAATTACATTGATTACATTAATTACAATAATGATGTAACCTATTTCTGTGTAGCTTCTGCATATGATCCAGAACACTAGAGTTTTAAGTCACGTGGAGGGCCAGCCTGGATATGGCAACTTTTCCCTCTTTAGACAGTCACTTTCATGGGTTGAAAGTGACAATAGATTTGGGTGGGACTAGCATGTTCTCATCTTGTGTGGGATCTAGGTTAGCAGGTTGTTGCAGCACAGGCAAGAAAAATCAGGATTGCCACTGCATCACCTAATTCAGGATGTGGCAACTCAATGGAACTCCACTTTCTACCTCCATGAAAGAGTGCTAGATCAGCAAAGGGCACTCCATGATTTGGTACTGGAGATTTCCATTCATGCTGCACCAAAACCTTCTGTCCAACAAACCATTAGCTGGGTTACAGTGGACATACTAGCTCATATACTATATTTCATAAACAGAAATTTGTAGTTTTCTTATGCTGTTGTTTTCAATGAAAGATCACTTCAAATAGTTCTACAGATAGTGCTTATTTTCAAATGTTATCAATGATGTTTGTGGTGGTATTTGTTTTCGTACTGATTTAATATTAGACTTTTGCCTAAAATCTCTTTTTAATCATTACAGATTGTGGTTAATTAACCCTTTATAAGAGTAGCCCCAAACATTAATTGGCTAAGTAGTTTGTAGACTGAAGATTTGTACTGATAAAACTCAAGGCTATATTTTGCATTGTTTGCAGAGTGTTTACAGTTCCTTATCTTCTCCTTGTGTTGTATCAGGTTATTTTGAAACAAATGGGCTGCACCTAGAAAGATCAGCAGGATTAAAAGTAAGGAGATCCCCATGGTTGACGTGGGTAAAGCCATATTGGGCAAATTATCACCCTTTCTTCTGCTCTTCTTGGAGTCACTCATCATGGGACATGAGTTCATTGAAGAGATGTTAGACTAGGGAAGTGGCATCCAGTGCTGGCAAGAGGTAAGGCAAGAGAAATTGACCAGAGATATTGCAAAAACCCAGCAGCTTCTAGGCTTGTGAAAGAGTGAACACTTCCCCCCTTATGCTGGCTACTTTTTTTATTATGTGATACTGTCATATTTTTATTTTATTTATTTTATTGGATTTCTACCCCGCCCATCTAGACCATAGTGATATGTCAATTTGAAAGAAATAAAAAATAAACAAATATTAAGAATAACACTACAGCAGCAGCAAGTGGCCAACATGAGGGCAGGCAGGCACAGGACAAAGTTTCAATTGCAACTATTTAAAAAACCCGAGTAACCCCCTCAACTGACATGCAACACAGCTTATATATGGATTAAAAGTTTTCCCAAGAGGACGCACACACCAGCCCAAATACTATGTGGCTACCACATTATTTTAACCCATTTCAAAAATCCCAATCCAGCCATCCAGCCATTTTCATAGTGTAACTGTACCCTCAGATAGAGAGAGAGGAGTTAACCCTCTGGGTCAAACTCCTAGGAGAGAGATTGACAAATGATGACTAAAAGAGCTAGGTCCTTTTAGCTTGGAGAAGCAGGTAGATATATTAGACATACTTCATTTCTGTTTTTCTAGGGCAAGGAAGAAGCCAGTAGGCTAAAATTCTGGAAGAGAAGATTTTATCTAATCATTAGGAGAAACGTCTTATGGGTTGGAGCTGTTTAGGAGTCAACAGACTTCCTCAAGAGTCTGTTTACCCCCAAAACTGAACTGGAGGTTTTTAAGCAATGGCTGGACAGCTGTCTTTCAGGGATGCTTTTCCACCAATTGGAGTGAGTGTGGTCTGATGGTGACTGACCTCGTGTCGGTACCATTGTCATGGACAGATCACCACCTAATAAAATGTAACCTCTCAGTGGCTCTCCCCCCTCGCAGGGAGCAAGGACCTATTGCTATGGTCCGCCCTCGAAGGCTACTGGATCCTGTAGGATTCCAGGATGCCATGAGAGGTGTTTCGGCTGACCTGGCTGGTGCTCCTGTCGAGGCTCTGGTTGATGGCTGGTTTACCACCGCCACCAGGGCTGTAGACATGATTGCTCCTAAACGCCCTCTCCAACACAGAGCTCGGCCTGTGCCCTGGTTTAACCAGGACCTACGAGCGATGAAGCAATTTAGGAGAAGGCTAGAGCGCAAGTGGAGAAAGAACCCAACGGATTATAATTGGATAGCTGTCAGGGTCGCAACTAACCTTTACCTGGCCAAGGTGAAGGCTGCTAGCCGAGCACATATCGCTAACCGGATAAGCGAAGCTTCAAATCAGCAGGCGGAGTTATTCCGTATAGTGCGCGACCTATCCGGAATTGGTCTAAGTGATGGGCCTCCCCCTAGTATTTCACCGGACCAATTTGCAGCATTTTTTAAATCTAAAGTGGAGGTCATCCGCCGGGAGCTCTCTCCTTTTTTAGATACAGTGAGTCGAGCAGAGATGTCCAGCGCTCCGCCTTCCCCGGTGACTCTTGATCTCTTTCAGCCTGTGACACCAGATACTGTGGACAAAGCGCTTGATCGCTGTCGTGCCACCACCTCATCCCTTGACCCTTGCCCGGCCTGGCTAATCAAAGCAGCCAGGCCTATAACAACAGAATGGGCCACAGTAATAATTAATGGGTCTTTCCTTGGGGGCAGGGTCCCTCCTGCCCTCAAGGAGACACTCATTAGGCCCATAAGGAAGAAACCTAGTTTGGCGGCGGATGAAATTGGCAATTATAGGCCCGTCGCCAATGTTTCTTTCATTAGCAAAGTGGTGGAGCGGGTGGTGGCCGATCAGCTTCAGGCTCATTTGGATGAAACAGATGCCCTGGATCCGTTCCAGTCGGGTTTCAGGCTGCGCCATGGTACAGAAACGGCATTGGTCGCCCTGTATGATGACCTGCTGAGGGAGGCTGACAGGGGGAAAACATCTCTGTTGGTCCTCCTCGACATCTCGGCGGCCTTCGATACTGTCGACCACAGTATCCTCCTGAGGAGGCTCTCCGAGTTGGGAATTGGTGGCCATGCGTTTGCGTGGCTCTGATCCTTTCTCGGGGACCGACCTCAGAGAGTACAGCTTGGGGAGAGGTTATCGGCCCCGTGGACCCTTAATTGTGGGGTTCCGCAGGGTTCGATCATCTCCCCGATGCTGTTTAATATCTATATGAGGCCGCTGGGTGGGGTCATCAGGGGGTGTGGGGCGTCGTGCCATCAGTACGCTGATGACACTCAGCTCTACATCTCCTTTTCACCAACTGCAGAGGATGCCGTTATGTCCCTCCAGCGCTGCTTGGAGTCTGTGCTGCAATGGATGCAGGAAAATGGGCTGAGGCTGAATCCGGACAAGACGGAGGTCCTGAGGGTGGGTGGCCCCACCGTCAGCGGTCTGGGAAACTCTCTCTCATTTGGGGGGTGACTCTTACCGCTAAGAGTGAGGTTCACAGCTTGGGGATCCATCTGGACCCGGCGCTCACCATGGAAACTCAGGTGGCGTCAGTGGTCCGTACCGCCTTTTTTCATCTTTGGTGGATAGCCCAGCTGCGACCCTATCTTGATGTTGGGGCGCTCACTACCTTGGTACATACGCTCGTAATCTCGAGATTAGACCACTGTAATGCGCTCTACGTGGGGCTGCCTTTGAGGTTGATGCGGAGACTCCATGTGGTGCAGAATGCGGCGGCCAGACTTCTTAGTGGAGTGAGAAAATATCAGCATATCTCTCCCACTCTGGCCGCTTTGCATTGGCTGCCCATTCGGTTCCGCATTGACTTCAAAGTCTTAATGCTAACGTACAAAGCCCTAAACGGTTTAGGGCCTCGATATTTGGCGGAACGCCTACTCCCACCAAAATCTACCCGGATCACCTGATCGAGTCAGGAGGTGAGGCTGAGGAGCTTGACGCCGAGGGAGGCCCGGAAGGAAAAAACAAGAAACCGGGCCTTCTCGGCGGTAGCTCCTCGCCTCTGGAATAACCTTCCTCCGGCGATTCATGCGGCCCCTTCGCTGGGCACCTTTAAAAACCAATTAAAAACCTGTATGTTTACACAGGCCTTCCCTCCAGTGAACACTTGATTTTTTTTATTTTTTTTATTTTTTTATTTTCCCTTCTCCATCTTGAACTGTTTGTCTATTGATGTTATATTTTATATTTTTATATATTTTATACTTTGTTATGTATGATTATGTGTGTTGGAAGCCGCCTAGAGTGGTCACCAGATAGGCAGGGTAAAAATACAATAAATAAATAAATAAATAAATGCTGGAGCTGAAAACTGCATTGTAGGTAAGCAAGAGATTTGATCCAATGATCTCTAAAGGGACCTTCAGACAATATCAATTAATGGATGTGCAGAGATAGCGGATCAGGGCAAAAAAGACACTGTAAGTTATTGAACCTTGTATGAATAAAGTAGAATTTAAACAGCCATCCCAGATATTCTCCCACCCCCCGCAAAAGAAACACTTGATTTTGTCTTTGTGTATCTGAATATGACTATTTTTTTACAATGGTTTGCAGAGTAACTCACAACAGGATTCACAAAATATACGAGAATCAGGTATGTAATGGTATCTCTGCCTTTGTCACTCTGTTTCCTGTCCATAGTATTAAAAGGGCAGGTTTAGGGTGGGGCAGCAACACACTATATCAAGTCTCCCTCAAATTCCACAGCATCTACTTTATCATCCTGCCTGCCTGAGCAGCTCTGAGTGCCAAATGCAATGTCAGGATGCAAAGTGTAAGGAATAATATGTTCAGGAAAAGGCTGCTGTTTTGATGTGTCAGTAGCCTTGCACTTCTTGAAGGAATGCCTAAGTCCTCCTTCCCATGACAAGTGGAAAATAAAATGTGAAACAATGAAAAGACAAACTTGTTTTCAAAAAAAAAAAAAAAAGAAAAAAGGGGGGGGGGATAGAATCTGAGAATTGAAAGTACTCAAAAGAATTGTTCCTGAAATTTTGGAACAGATAGTCAAGATTGCCCAAGTATTTTCTTTTTCCAAAGGTTGGTCTAGTATCATCACTTAAATCTGTTACATAGAAATGGTATGCAAGGACCTCCAGCCAATAACTGTCCAATATCTTGTTGTCAAACTGATATTCTGAACACCTATAATAGGAAGTAAGTCGCCCACCATCCTTCTCCCCCCAACACGTGTTGTTGTATTCATCTTGCATCCAAACCATTCTACAAGGGTTTTCAGCCAAGAGGTTCCTCTCCTTGTATGTCTTCCTCATTTCCTATTTCGTAACAGAAGTATTCCAGCTTTCTGCATTTTATTCTTCATGATTTCTTTCTCTTCATTCATTTGGTTTAAAATGTCTTTGTTCTTCATGCTCTCAATCCAAGAAATTCTTATCATCCTGTGCCCTCTTATTGGAGAAACCAACTAGAAGAATGTGTATATGTACATCTACACTGCTTAAAGAGACTTAGTGTTAAGTGTGAATTTCTCTTTTTTTCTGGAGGCTTGGGTAGGAACCACCAGCTACCTTGCAGAGCAAAGAGTTTACTGGGTAAACACACACAGTGATAGAAACTTTGAATTTCTTCACTTCACTCATCTTTCCCAGTATGTGAAGATTTATCAAGGATGGTGTAAAGACCTGACTGGGATAGAATGATCCAGAACAGTTCCTTTACATAAAAACTCAGGTCAAAGCACTGACATTTATAAAGAAAGGTTTTTACACAATATTCTACAATTGAAATCTTGTCAATCTTACAGTTTGCTAAGCTCCCTTTATGGCCAGGAGCCATCCATAACAGAATGCAGCAGCCCAGACAACCAATATCTGAGCAAGCTGAGGTGACCACATTCACCATTCTCATGAGACTTGATCAGAGTAATACCACAGGCTACAAAACTTCCACAGAACCCACATTATGGAGTCTTTACTGAGCAACTGAGACCTAATGAAAACAACCTAGAAAAGCCATCGTATGGCCAAGATTAGGGACACATTGCTCGGCCTTTCCCTCAGGTTGCAGGGAACCAGGGAATGGCATACACCTGTGTGGTCTCCAAAAGCACTGCCACTCCTGGTGGAACCTTCAGCAGCTGCTAAAGGGATTGGTGGTGGACATCCGGGGGCGTTTGGGTCTCCTGATGCACTGGATCCAATTCCTCAGGGACCGCTGCTGTAACCAATAAAGGTTGCGGCCTTTTCTTCCAAATAGAAGTGTATGTGGTATTTTTGTTAACTTCCTGTTTTGGCAACCCAGGCCTGTATGAGCAAAAGGGAAGTCATCCTAAAGCAAAGCGTGCTACTTATATACAGCCCCTTAGTGCTTAAAGTAGCCTCTGGCAGTTTACAATTTAATTATGCAAGCTACACATTGCCCCTCCCATCAGCAAGCTGGGTATTCAATTTACCAACGTTGGAAGAATAGAAGGCTGAGTGAACCTTAAGCCCGCTACCTGGGATTGGACCTAGAACAAGAGCAGAGTTTTGGCTGTAGTACAGCAGTTTAACCACTGCACTACAAGGTTCCTAAGCAACTAAATCTTCTGCAAATGACCCCTGAAATAAGAATCTGAGGGACCTGCTTTTCTTGTGCTTTGCAGCACATTTTCACTCCTTTGCAGAACATTTTCACTTCTCTGTTAAACTTTAAAAAATGTAATTGAAATGTACAGTTCTATGTAAAAACATATGTATTTCCAATCTCTCTCTTTAAAAAAAAAAAGTAAAAACAAGTAAAAATGTTAAGCCACGGAGGCTTACTTCCTCTGTTCAACATGTTCAGAGTTTAAAAGGAAGAACATTGCACAAGAAAATACCGTCTGGATCTCTTTGGGCAGTTTTTCTTTCTCCTCCTGAATTACCTTGCAATAACCTGATGATAGATTTACTTCAGCTGTTGAATTTAAAAGCCACTTAGCTAATTAGTCAAGGAGCTACTTTGTTCTCTTTTTTTCCCTGTGACTCTACATTGATTTATAGTTTATTTTCCAGACGTTATTAAGGAAAGAAATAGATATTATTTCAGAAACACAAGACTATTCCTTCAAATAGACTACCTCCTTTGAATAGGCTGACACTCTATTATATAGGTGGGGCAACAGAAGCTCTTCCACTTCCAAGGCAGGAAACGAACTTCTACCTTCTCCACATAGTGTAGGGGGCAGATTGGTCATTCTCATTACTGCCACCACTTTGTGCAACTCCAGTCCCCCATCAAGAGCAGGATTGGCAGAGTCTCCTCATGCCATCAAAAGAAGCCTAGCCTTGGTAAACCATTCCACATTGCTTTGTTTGGGTCCAATGACACTGGCCAACTGCTTCAATGAGACCTGGCTAGGTGGGGTTATCATATAAGCACTGCCGGATATGTCTTACTAAAGAAGCTGGCCAGCATCACTGGAGCCAAACAGAGTGGAAGAGAAAGAAGCAGCACACTTAGGTGAGCAGCAGTACAGCTTATGTTGTGGTGATCCTGCTGTGATTACCATTGCTATTATTCATTTTCTCCTAGAAGGCTATATATATCCATAGTCATAGTCATATCCATATCATAGATGAAAGGATTTGGTGATGTGTGTGTGAGAGAGGGGGGAGAGAGAGAGAGAGAGAGAGAGAGAGTGTACAAGTTTCCAGGAATGTTCTCATGGAGGCCTGGTTATGACTTCCCCTTCTGTGTTACAGAGCTTGGGAAGATATGGTCCACTTTGCCTGTTGGGTGCAGGCTAAATATTATAGTGAAAGAAGTCTTGGGTCACATGTGCCACATGTTTGTCATTCTTATGTGCCCACTTTATTTATTTAATCCATAGGGTCCCTTCCAGCTCTGCAGTTCTAAGATTATTTATTACATTTTTATACTACCCATCTAGTGAAAATTTATACTCTGGGTGGTTCACAACCAGATATAAAATCTCCCAACCTCACTGCCCCAACCAAAAGATGATAAAGAACACATATGCAAATAAAAATTAAAAGCAAATCCCTATGGCAACATCTGAATAGGTTTAAAAAATTAAACGCTGTGGTCTAAAGAATACCTACTGCAGGAGAAGGATGTTCTTAAAAGCTTCTTTACAGAGCTCTGTTTTGACCAGTGCTCTGAAACCTAAGAGGCTGGTAGCCTGGTGCACATCCGCAGGCAAAGTGTTCCAGAGCATTGTGGCAACCCCCAAGAAGGTTCCTAGTCAAAGTTCTTTGGACCTCCCTTGGGGTAGACACTTGCAACAACGACACCTGGGAGGAATGGGTAACATGCGTGGTAGATATTTGGGAGAGACTTGCACTCCTTCATGTTTTCTACTGTGAGCACATTCATCAGGGATGGTATGTACTTTGTGTGTACATTCATTACCTTAGATTTCTAATGAATATAAATGCATACTGCTAGGGTAGGCAATTTTGGGCCTGGGTGTCATTGTTACTCCCGGAGCTCAGTGTCTTAGCTAACTCTATTAAGCCAAGACTTGAGCAATAATAATAAGCATGTAGTTTCTTGGAGGAAAGGGCAACAGGTTTATTCAGGTAAAACAAGTGCGCATTTGGGTGCCCAGTAGGGTGGGGACTCCGAGATCAACAGGGTTCAAGTTTTCATACAGTTCTAAAAAAAGAAAAAAAGTATGCAGCAGTTGATTGGTCCCTGAGGAATATATGCTCATTGGTTACAATTTCTTGCATTTCAGCAAAGCACTTACCTATGCAGAGAGCAGCTTATCGCTAAGGAATGTTGTCTTCCTTGGGAGGCAATTGATTCTCTCTAGCAGTTTCTTCCTCCTTACAACATTTTCTTCCTCTAATGAATATCAGTGGGGTACATCCCCCAACTACTGACTCTGAAAGAAAAGGGGGGTATATGCTCTTATTCTCCTGCCCCGCCTTTCCGTGCAGCTGACTGCTGAATGGCTGAGCAGGGAGATTCATCATCCAACCTTTTCACTGGAGTGATCAGCTGCATGGAGAGGCAGGGCAGAGCCGGTCGGGCTAATTCTGAGATTGGCGCAATGTTGCTGCTGATGGACATGTGTGCTGCACAGAGCCCAGTGAGTGAAATGGGATGGTTCTGGGTGGAGGGAATGGACCTCCGTGGTACCTGTGGTGCCACACTTTGTATTCGTATCCCCAGGGATACGAATACAAAGCTCCCATCTCTAATCCAAACTATTCTCTACTGGACTGGAGGTGGTCTAGTCAGTGAACTTTCTTCATGAAACTTCTGCTTGCCTAGAGCCCTGCCTTACTTGCATCAGTCCCATACCAACATCAGTTTTCTATATGAGAAGGTAATTGAGGGTTGAGTGCTCCCAACCAGAGAAAGGTGGGGTAAAAATATTTCAAATCAATTAATATATAAACCATAGCAGTAGAAAATTTCTGACTGGGAGGCTCCCACCATGGATTTCCACTGCAAATGCCATAGTGCTAAACTCTACTCAGAGCAAAATAATACAACAAAATAAACCAAGGGTGTTTGGAGGATCAAAAAAGTCAAAGGAGGCACAAGAAAAGGTGGTACCAAAAGAAGATTAAGAGGAATACCATCTGGATATCAGGGTAATTATAATCGATGCCTGATGGGGACTTAAAGGGGTACAAATACACCATCCGGAGGAGCTCATGCAAAGAATAAACACAGAGTAAACGGACATACTTCAAATTATGAAGCCTTGCCTGCATGTGCCATGTGATCCAAATTTAAGCCAGCCTGTGGGTCTTTTCCTATTGGCACAGACTGAAAGAAAACTGACAAAAAAAACCAACAAAACGCAGCAAAAGGAAATGCACTATCTGTACTTTTTTCAAAGACATAAATGATATGACAGTTACATACTAACTAGTGGAACTTCCTACTTTGGTGACTTTTGAATAAACAACCTTACAAAATCGGTGAAACGTCCCATAATAAAATGACAAGGTTTGTTCCATGCTCTTTTAATACTTCCTCCCCAAACAGAACTGGGTGTTTCTTGGCTGTGCTGGGAAACACATCAGGAGATGACTCACAGAAAAAAAGGGAAGTAGGAATAGCATAAATTCACAAGAAATAAGAAAAGGAATCAAGGAGTCACTGCCTAAAGGTCATGAACACATTGATGCTAAGCGACAGGCAGAAATATAAAGACTAGAAACAACTATTTTAGGGAACAGAAATGTCTCTTTTGTTCCTCCTATCTCATCAGCGCAAAAATCCAGCTCCACCACTTCCAATGGTCCAATGGCCTAAATATTTTTGGCCTCCTTGCTACTCTGATATATCTGGAACTGCTTCCAGAACACCTGTGATGTTTTTTTATCCTTCCAATCTCCATCAAAATGAACCTTCCCACAAAGATTGGGACACAGTTCCTTTGTTTAGTTACACAGTCAAGTGCAGCAACTGAGCAGGGCAGATCTGACAGGAGTGAGAGGACAGATCATTTGTCCCTTCCAAACCCCTACATGGACCTTGGGAGTCTTCCCCAAATAGCTAATGTTTTTGTTGTGATATCTGTACAAAGTGCAGACATTTTATGCTCTGTGTGTGTGTGTGTTTTGCAGGGAGGAGCACTTTAATGTCATCAAAGCACTGTTTTTAACTTGTTTGCTTATTTTAAGAAATCAATGAGTTGGATTCAATACACAGTAATTAATATACTTGATTCATTTATTTTATTGTAGGATTATTTTAAAGAAATTGAAATGGACAACTCTTGAAAAATGACAATTGAAAAATTTAGGGGAAATAACAAGTAACATCTTACACAAAAATATGCTATCTCATAGGTGTCCTGAAAAGAAACTCTTCATGAGTAATGTTGTTACTTTAAACATGTTGTTTCCAAGCTTGGTTCCTCTCAGATGAGATCATCTGGAGTAGCAAACCAATCTGTTTTTGTAACCTCTCTTTGACCCTGCTGGGGACAAGGACTGTCAGCTCCAGGCTAGATTATTTGATCAGCCTGTTTCTGGGATATTTCATAGGAAAAGAGGGTTTGAAGGGTTCAGCAAATTCAAGACTACTCTAATTATTCTCCTGGAATGCCCTGTTCCAGGGCTGTACTGATGGTGGTACTTGTGGAGCTTTCTTCTGGCACAGTAGAAAAGGATGTACTAGGGGAGGGATACTTCTCGCCATGATCCCACCAGCCAGCAGATTTAAAAGTTTAGATTTTCTCAATCATTCTCTTCTATTCTTGCTTCTATTCTGCTTCTCTCTCTGTTGCCTTTCGTGCATCAATCTGCAAGCTCCCTCATAGGCAGGCCTAATATTTTTGTAAAGTGCAATGCACACTGATAGCATTATCTGAATAACAGTTGTGACAGTGTTTGAAAATAAAATGCATGCATGCATGCATGCATGCACAACATGACAAGGCTACATGTGCAAGTGACTTTGAATTATTGGGTCAGAGACCATCATATGACAAAGGAGTGTTCCATGCGATCTGGCAGAATGATGTGACAATCATGATATTAATCTGCTAAGAACAAAATTGTCCAAGGATAGTCTGTGAGAGGAGGGGACCTCAGACACAAGTCAAATGGTAGCTACTTTTTTTAAAAAAATTATTGGAATAATACACATTATGGGTAGTGATATACCAATGAAAACACTTCAGGATTTTCCAAAAACAGTATTAAATATGTAGCAGGAGACCATTGTTATGATTTATTTTACAGGCAACACAAAGAAGGCATGAATCAAGTTTAAAACACTTTTGCCCTTTAGTGTCATAGTAAAAAAAAATCCATTAAACACTCTAATGTTTTACACTCAAGTGTCACCGTTTACAAGTTTTAGTGATAAAATCTATGAATGATATTACAGATTATAAAAGAAGAAATTTCTTTACCAAAAGTGTCTTGAGTGCAGAGAGTAGCAACTCTTCTTATCTCACAAGATTTGCAAATTTCACTTATTTTGTTTTGAGATTGGTCTTCCTGGCCTAAAACATGAGATTCCTTAGAAGTCCTAGAGAAGTTCACACAAATCTGCCAGAATCACTTCTCTCTGAAACTACTGTGATTCAGCTCTGACCACAAGTTAATTATAAAATCTGCTTCTGCCCTAAGAGAAATGACATTGTCTTGCATCTGAGGTGAAAACAGTGCTGCCCTAGAGTCACAGTTTTCACCTCAAAGCTGTTTTTGTGGGCCATGGTTCCATGAGGCTCAACTTCCCCACCAAAAAACGGGTTTTCCCAACAAAAAAAAATGGCAACTTTGGGAAGCATCCAGGAGCAGTAATTTATGTACGTAGAGTGTTTTAAACCACCAGTTACTCATTTTGCAAAACTAAGATTTTTAGCTACCAGAAACTTGCCTGATGATGTCCACAGAGAAATATCTCCTAGTGTATTATGGTGTACCCAATGCAACCAGTGACCAGGTTCCATCACACTTTTAAAAATGGAAATGTAAGAAAGTTAAAATGTACAACAAAAGAGAAATTATATTTAAGATCTCTTGAAAACTCCAGTTTGTTTAGGGTTTAAGATTCCCACAAAGATATGATATGTCTCTCTTTGTTTTTAGGCAAAAATCTGTCTAAGGCCCATTCAGTTAATAATAATAACCATGTGCTGTCAAGTCAATTCTGGTTTAAGCAATCCTTTTCAGAGTTTTCAGGTATAGAATACTCAGAAGTGGTTTACCATTAGTTTCTTCTGGGCAAAATCCTGGGATTGTGCTGCTTGCCCAAGGCCACACAGGCTAGCAGGAGGCTCAGTGGGGAATTGAACTCCTAATCTCTGGCTTTGTAGCCTCCTGACCTATCCAGCCAGCTCAGTAAAACCATTGGATAAATAATATCTCTGGAAAAACTTTAGTTCACCAGCATTCATTTCTGAATAATGAATCTGCAAGGGAAATACCAATATAGACATATCTGTTCACTTAGCATTTATTTCCATCTACAAATGGCTTCCCATGCCTGGTCTTTCAGATTCTATAATGAATTTCCTCTTAATGTCATTAATAAACCCCTGTTATACAGCAGCTTAGCTACTTAGCTCTTTTGGCCATAAGCTAAATTATTAGCTTTGCTATTTCTGAAATCAAAGCTGCTGAATTACTAGGGACACAAAGCAAAGTCACTGCTTCATGTACTATGCAATAAAAATGCTGTAACAGGTGGGCTGATTATTATTAGTATTTTGTAAGGGAGAAAAGGGGTTTTGATTGGAGCTTTGGGAATTTGGTATGTTTATTGAAACAAGGTACTGATTATGTTTCCTCAGACTAAATGGCAGCATGTTCATTCTGCTCCATGTTCATCACCAGGTCCTTTGTATCGCTAGTTGGAGAAGTGGAACTGCTGTTAAAATAGAGAGAATTCTCAAAGTTGTCTTCTGTCATCAAGTGTTGATGTCTTTTCTTATAGAAATAGTAACCAGCGAGAGATGCCCCTGCTAGAATGAGGATCATCACAACCACCACTGCCGTTGTTTTGCTGTGGCTAGACGCAGGATTGTTTTCCATCTTCCTTGATTCTGTAAATTAAGGAACAGTATTTTACAAGGCAGCAACATTGATAAGAATTAATGGAGAATGTAACACAAGAAATAGAAATACAGAAAGGAACACGACAAGGCTGCCCATTATCACCATTACTTTTTTTAACGGTAATTGAAGTACTAATGCAGCAGATACGAATATCAGATAAAATTAAAGGTCTCAAAATACGAGGAGAAATATTCAAGGTTCAGGCCTTTGCAGATGATTTGCTTATAGTAATTGAAAACCCCAAGGAATCAATAGAAGCTCTAATGGTGGAATTAAAAGAATTTGGTGAAATGGCAGGGTTAAAAATAAACCACAAGAAAACAAAAAATATGAATAAAAACATTCAAAAACAGGAGATTGATGAACTATTACAAATTACAAACTTCCAGGAAGGAAGGAAAGTAAAATACTTGGGCATATTTTTTTTACAAAGAAAACAAGTACTCTCCTGAAAGATAATTATTTGAAACTGATAGAGGAAATTAAGAAAGACCTTTCTAGTTGGACAAATTTACAATTGTCAACGATGGGCAGAATTGCTACAATCAAAATGAATATTCTACCAAAACTCATATTTCTTTTTCAAACAATTCCGATTGTTTTAAAACAAACAATATTCAAGGAGCTTGAAAAATGCATTTCCAAATTCATCTGGCAGGGGAAAAAACCCAGAATTAAAATCAAGCACTTACAAGACCTAAAAATAAGAGAAGGAATGGGGCTCCCGAATTGGCTTCTCTACTATAGGGCATCTGCATTGGTATGGATTAAGGAGTGGATAACATTGGAAAATACGAGGCTCTTGAAATTAGAAGGATATGATTTGAAATGGGGCTGGCATGCATTCTTATGGTATAACAGGACTGAGGATTTTAAACAATTTAACAACCATATATTAAGGAAGGCACTTCTGTCGATGTGGAATAAAGTGAAAAACCAAATGTATATCAAAATATCACACTGGGTGACGCCAATTGAAGCATTTGCTCTAACATATCTGAGAGAAAACAAGAAAATAGTAAGATGCAGTGAGTTTTTAAATCTTGATGGTTCTATCAAAACACAACAAGAGTTCGTAGATCAAGGCATCGAAATGGATTGGTGAGCACGATCACAATTATTATCAAGGTTTGCTAAAGATAATCAACAGGGCTTTTACCTAGAAAATACCCCTTTTGACAGAATTCTTCTAGAATCAGAGGGAAAATGTATTAAGTTATTATATAATTTTCTGTTAGATTTTGAAACACAAGATGAAGTGGTAAAGGCATGTATGATTAAATGAGCACAGAATGTAGGACATAATATTGAACTGGATCAATGGGAACGAATTTGGAAAACAAATATAAAATTAACTAAATCTGTTGTATTTAAAGAGAATATATACAAAACGTTCTACAGATGGTACATGACCCCCACAACTCTGGCTAAAATAAGCACCCAGATTTCAAATATATGTTGGAAATGTAAACAGAAAGAAGGAACATTTTATCACATGTGGTGGATGTGCAAAGACGCCCAAAGATACTGGAGTAAAGTGAATCAGATGCTACAAGAGATATTAGAAACTTCAATACCGATGGTACCAGAACTATTCCTATTAAATATCTTGCCAGATATACTAGACTCTGAAAAATCATATTTAACTATTCATATTATAACAGCAGCAAGAATAGTTTTTGCGAAACACTGGAAGGAACCTAAAACACCGCAAATAGATGAAGTGATAGATAAAATACTTGAGACCGCAGAAATGGACATACTGTCAGATTGGCTAGATGCAAAAAAGAAAAAAGACCATCGGAAAATTTAGTCGCAATTAAATACATGGTTACAAGGTAGATAGAATAGTGGACTGATACATAGTTATCTGTATGGCTGCAGAAGAGACAGAATAAATGATGGATAAAGACTATCAGCTACATAATCAATAATTAGAATAACAATATATCTGTCTGAATTTGATTTTTCCCTCTCGCACACTGTCTATATTTCTTTATGATATGTGGAACTATTTCTAGAAGAGAATGTATAGAATTACTATGAAAAAAATTGATTTGTAATGTGTCCGTTCAAATCCACCCCCTCCGAGGGTACCCTTATCCCAGCTGTCCCTTACCTTACCCTACCTTTACAAGGAGGAAAAAGGAAAAAAATAAATAAAAAAAGAATCACTGTTGTTACATTTTTTATCCTTTTTTATAGGGAACTCTGGGCAATGGAAGTTGAAAATTCCAATTTTGCAGGGCAATGAATCCATGCTTGGTTTTAGTCCAGACTTCACAGGAACCATTGAAAAAAAAGTGTCCTGGTGTCACATTCTAACTCTATGCAGCACAGCATATTGGAAGTGGCAAGGAACCTGTGGGTCCCATCATCCCGGGGCCCAATCCATGCTACCTGGGTATGATGGGAGTTGGAATACAAAAACCGGAATACCATATATTCATTTAGCGATCATCTAGTGTTCTTTCTTCTGGTCAATAGGCAGTGATAAATTCTAGAGTTTAAAATGTTACATTTTAAAAAGGACTTGTTGCATTACTCATTACTTCTCAGTAGCTTGATTACTGAGTTGTTCTTATTATTAATGGATTGTATTACTGTTCCCAGCAGTCCAGAAAAATACAGGGCAAGACTATCTGGTTCCCTCTTGTGGCCAGTTCTGATACTGCACATTGAAAATGCCATTCAATAATACAAATTAATAACAGAACAGCATAAACTCTGGAAAATTCATATCAAATGATGCTACAAACAGCTTTTGAAAATTACTAGCTGCTATTCATTGCACATAAGTAAGACATTACTTGTTACACTTTAAAAATAACTTTGCTCCTACTTGTTGCATTACACAGTACCCCCAAAACAAATACTTACAGTAACTACCTTTCTTGTAAGTAATAACTTCCAAACAAGGATTAATTTTGAAGTTGAGGAGTTTATAATCACAACCCATGTACTCGCCCCCCTCCAAAGATTAGTCCATGATCATCTCTGCCCCCCTTCACAAACAAACATGATATGGTCACTGGTTGCATTGGATATTCTGTGAAGATTTCTATGACACTTCATAACTCTACTTTCTTTGGCGTTTCATGTTTTGAGGTCAGCAAAGAACACTACCACATACCAAACAAATAATAATCAAAAGGCTATTTAGATTTTGTCCATCAAACAGAAGTTAATAGAAAGTATTGAAATGAAAGTGTGGGAACACTGAAACGTCTTGGATATGAAAAGATCCTCAAAAGACAATTTTCAAGCAGATTATTCTATAATTTACCTTTAGCTTGTTTCACTGGCAACTTCTCAGTCGACAGAATTTCAACAACTATAAAAATGGGGGGAAAACAATGAATGACAAGTTCAAATCTCCTTTTACTGTTTGGATAACATTATTACTGTAGGAACTCCATATTCATTGGGGATTGGTTCCAAGTTCCCCGTGAATAATGAAAACCATGGATAATAACAAACACAATATATATCATGGTAAAAGGGAAAAAAACAAGAAAAAATATTTTCACATGCATTACAAGGGCTGGCTACCAGAGGGCACCAGAGACCATGCTATGCATTCATCACTAACAAGCATTCGTAGTATGGTCTCTGGCTCCAGCCAATGGCCTTTTCTGGTAATACCTGTGAAAATAGTTTTTTCTGGATGTTTTCCTTTTAATATTTTTAATATTTTCAGACTGTGGATAAGTGAAACCGTGGATACTGATCCTGTGGATATGGGGGTCCTACTGTACATTCAGCACAAAGCATTTTGAGGTATTTGCAGGCTTTAAATGGAGGGCTATAAAGCATGACTTGGTTTCTCTTCACACACAAAACAAGGAAATGCAATGTTTTTTCTCCTCACTACTAGGTAGTCAGGGTTCTTCTGGGGGGCAGTTTTGGATAGAATTTATACACATTTGCACATTTGTATAAATGAGCAGATGGAAAACCATAACTGCTGCCAATTATTAAAAGTGGAAGTGGGTTGTTGGCATCTGTCTGAGCAATCAGCCTCTCCTTTTGCATGTGTGTGTGTGTGTGTGTGTAACTCGCAACTAGACTACACCCATTGAATCAATGAAACTTACAGAAGAATTGACTCACCAAATCTCAGTTGATTCAATGGGCCTACTCTAGCTGTGACTTACTACTGGATTCCAGTACAAATATTGTCAAGGAAAGAAGTGGTTCTTATGGGTGTTTGAAAATCCTCAAAAGATTGTTCTGCTGAGGAAAGGCAGTGTATCTCAACCAAAAATGAAAAACTAGTGAAATTTCTCAGAATGATATCAGTTGGATCTTTTCACAGTCAAAGACAATATTTTGTAGGGAAAAGGTGTGTGAGTTCATTCCAAGCTTCTGTTGGATGAGCTAGAAGATTTAAACATTACCCAAGTTTGGAAGTAATTCAGCATTCTTCCTGGGCCAGGTTAACTTCAAAATTAGCTGCTCACTCCTGAGGATGTAAATCCTTACTTGTTTCATACTTGGAAGTAAGGATGAGAAGCAGCAAGATTATTCCCGTGCCCCATGAGAGGACATGGTATTTTGTGGCAGTCTTGACAGAAAAAACAGCGAGAACAAGGGGTTTTTGCACTGTTTGTGCAAATTAGTTGACCTTAAGGCAGAAAAAAATTGCATTTGTTGTGTCTCAGTCTTGCCTGCAGGCAATAAATCTCCTTAAGATGTCTCATCAAGTCAAGACAGCCTAAATTGCAAAGAGCAAAATTACAGCAAGTGTTCATTATATCTCTACTCAGTTTCCTCTCTTCCCCTACCTCCAAGCCAAGTTCTTGTGTTTCTTAATAACCTTTAGTTGCCTTCCATTTAAACCATAAGCCTGCCACAGGTCAGAAGTGACTTGACAGCTCTTAGCAACAACAAGAACAACAAACAAAATGTCTTGTTTACCTTTTGGTTTTTTGCAAATGTACCCTGCATAGATATTGCAATAAGCATTATTCCACATTCCAGATGATGAATACATTTCTACACACTCTTCACTACTTTGAGGTGACGGCTCCCCATTGTTCCAGTTGACAAAATCCACGGCCGCATTGTCCAGCCAGAGCCAATCACCTAACATCACATGGGAAAATATAGTGAGGTAATGAACTCTAGCAGTTTCCTAGTTTTTAGTTGGCATAAAAGGATGTGCTCAATGTCATGGATACAGGGTGTGATCAAATGGCAGGAAAGGCATGCAGCTGATTGTGCCAGGAAGAGTTGAAAGAAATTGGCACGTATTATCATATGTGGTGGGAGTGTAAACGGATTCAGAAATTTTAGAAACTGATTTTTAAGGAAATATGTGATATATTTGGAAAAGATATTGAATTCAATTCTAAAATTGCTTTGTTATCAATTTTTGATAAGATAGAACTTGATTATTGTTCGAAGGAATTGATTTCCAATTTTATGACAAGTGCTAGAATATTAATAGCTAGATTTTAGAAAGACAAAAATGACATTAAATTAGAAGATTGGTATAATGAAGTATGGGACATTGCATTAAATGATAAATTAACTACTGAACTTAAGATGAAAAGAGGGGAAATAAGTTCAAATATTTTTTATGCTATTTGGGGTAGATTTGTTGAATTTGTACTAGTGAAAGGAAAGGGAAAAGCCTCTAAAGAACAATCAATACAATTTTGTAAAGGAAGATCGTATTAAAAGTATTGTTCTAAGGAGTCCCGTGGGTATGGGGTGCACGGTAGTTTAGATTGTGTAGTAAGTTTTTTGCACTTTTGTATTTGTTTTTGTTCTGAAAAATAAAAATTTTTTAAAAAGAGGAAGAATTGCCTCAATGGGAGCAATCTTTCTTAAAACAACCTTTCCATCTGCCAAGGAATTGCTCCAGCCCGCTCCCATAAAGTATAAGCCCTATAGCTGGACTCTAGCTGGAAGATGGATTGTGGAAGTTGTGTAGAAGTACATAGATTTGCACCTGTCTCTGGCTGCACCCCAGTTTTGCCCACCATTCACAAATGCACCTTCTGCCTCACCAACCACCACTGTTGTAGGGTCCATGTCAACTCTTCCTCTGTTGTATTTACCCAGAGACGATTGGTAGGCATTTTGATCATTTAAGAGCTCATGATAAAAATATTCACTGATTATGTCAGGAAACACTCAGATTAAAACCAAGGCCAAGAAACGTACCATTCAAATTTCTGAACATTCCTATCCAAAACGTTCGTGTTTTGCTTTCAAGTTCTTCTATATTTGCTGCTACGAAACGTGCTTCTGCTGCATCAGTTATGGAAACCAGGGTGGCATCTGCAAAATATGAATAAGGAAACAAAAAGAATGTGAGTTTTTAATTGAAGTAATATATCTCACCGTGGCTGATTTCAAATTAGAACACACTTGGGCCAAATAAAACAAACCTAGCTTTTGGATGAGGCTTTGCAGAATGAATTCCACTGCAATACTAACTTAAGTGACATCAATTTCAACGAGTCTCCTCTGAGGAGTGAACTACACGCTTCTTTAAATATGTTGGGTCTAGTTTGAAATCCCTATCTATTTTATCCAGAATTGGAAGCACCATATGAGGTAGGGAATATACAGAAGTGGTTTACCATTTCCTTCTTCTGGGTGTGCCCTGGGATTACACAGGCCCACACTTCTCCAGTGAGGCACTTCTAACCTCTGGCTTCTCAGCCAGACACCTAAACCACTGAGCTATCCAGCCAGCTATGGTAGGCAAGGAAGTTCTGTTTAACTGGAGAAAAAGAAACTGTATGTCGTCCAGTGGCACACTTCTCTGAGAATATCTACATTACATTGTTTTTGCAGCTCAATACCACTTAGTGGAATTCTGGGATTTATAATTTAGGAAAGCCTTCAGAATTCTCTGCTGTCATTCTCTAGCAGAGCATTGCAAATATCTCATCAAACTACAGATCTCAAGATTCCATGGGATGGAGCTATGGTAGTTGAAATGATAGTTAAATATTGCTGTAACTGTGTAGTATAGATACACTCTCAGTCTCCTTTGGTTGAATAGTATGGCCTCAAGACAATAAAAGGACAAGACTTAAAGTGGTGAACAATCTGGCCAATACATGAATGTGTGCCCATCCTATATCACATGCAAGTGGGCAAAATTCTGGAAGAGGCAAATTTTGAAGCAAAAGCCAAATCATTTTTTTTTAAGGAAACACGTGATAGGCCTAATCTAGATACAGGTTGTTTATGTTTACTTCTACTTGAAAAATCTAGAGATCTTAAACTGCAAAAACTGAGTTGAGAAAGAGAAGTTACAGTTAGGCCATTACTGGAAGAGGGAAATCCTTAACTAATGGAAGCATTTGAGTGTCACAGCATTAGTCTCTCTTTGGTCTTTGAGAGTATGCAGATTACCTTGCTTTGTTTGGAGACTGCTGTTCAAAGTGTAAGTATGGGATTTCTTTGAAGTTTGCTTTCACAAACACAGAAAGGTTTCCACAACCGCATCTCGGCAACATTCATGTGCTTTCAGCCATAATGATAGGCTATTAGTTTCTACCCTATCATACTGTGCACACTTGAGCATGAATAGATATGGATCCACCCCTTTCCTCCTTACTCCATTCAAGAAATGATGATACTTGCCTAACTGTAAACAGGCTAAAGAAGCCCTTGGCCAGTTCTTTTTCAAGGAGGATTCAAAGTAGTAGCAGTGTTGATGAAAAGGAATCCATGGTTTCTCTTCTGATTCTGGACACTTTCCTGGTAGCTGAGGAGGTTCAGTAGGTGCCTTCTCTGTTTACAAATAAATAAATAGCACTATTAATTGGTGTGTGTGTATAGTAACTGTAATTCAAATGCATTTCCATCATCTTTTTGTTTTACTCATAACATTTATTTTCATCATAAGGAACTTAAAGAATCAGACTGCTTTCTACACATCCCTATACCCATACCTGTGGTTCTCAAAATATCATTTGTAAATATTTATCCTTTGCTCAGAATCCTGTTTGAAAACACACACATACATGTGCAACAGTAATGACATATGTGGTTCCCCCTGGGGTGGGGATTCTCACAACCAGTTTCAGAATCAATACCTAGCCACTTATGTGATAGTCACCCTGTTAAAACAGGGAACTCCTATGTGGTTGCCATAGCATGCACAATTTATTTCCCCTGCTATTTTATTCTCTATTGCCAGTTTTATATTCTGCTTCTCTAGTGGCCGTTTTATTGTATTATTGTTGTTATATTTAATATTTTAATAGACTGTATATTGCCCAGCTAAGTTAAGTTAGTAGGTAGTTTAAAAGAGAAAATCGATGATGGATGGATGAAAAAAAATGAAGCTGTAAATCTGTTCACAGTGCATATGAATTATCAGTGAACCACTATTTAGAGCGTTGTGATGCCATGATTCAGAAATCTTATTGAGACACTAACTCCCTACCCACCCAAGCTTCCTCTCTCATTGGTAAAATAGTCTAACAATAGCTTAAATTAGATTCTGAAAAGAGTAATTGGTTGGCATAGCCAATATTTGACATTATTCACAGCCTGATAACCTATTCCATTGCTAATGAACCATTGTCACTTTGTCCATTATCTGTATCACCTGATGAAGGGGCCATGTATAAATATGACATGTCATATAGTCTCACTCTCATGTCTGAGGAAGTGGACTGAATCTATGAAAGCTCACACTAAATATTGCAGTTAGTCTTTAAGGTGCCAGTTTGTTTTGTTTTGCTTTGTTTTTATCTGAGATGCTTTCACAGATGCAGCAATTTCCTTAAAAACTACAACCTGATAAACAGCTGCATCAAATGGAAAAGTCAGATTGTTCATTACAGAAGGACTGAGAGTTTATTTATTTGTTTTATTTCTGTTCCTTGTTTCCTCCACTAACTTCATGGTTTCTCTTCAGAACAACTCTCTCATATTTCATAATTTGTGTTTCAGAATTTCGGTTTTGTAATTTGTGAGGTCCTACTTCCGCTTAAACAGTAAAGAGTTAATGTGAAGCTTCGTTTACTTACGACTGGAATGTTTACAGAGTGGGAAATATTGTTCATCGCATGATCCTGTCTTCCATGTTCCATCCAGATCCATAAAGACACAACCAAGTTTTTGTTTTGGTTCCCCTGGAGCCCAGTTAGTGAATTTCATTCTAAACTTATCCATCCATGAATACTGTCCACCGGTCTAAAAAAGTCAGTGCATGGTTAATAACATTCCCTGCCAGAGACAGATCATATAAGCAAACTTACTCAAGCAAGTGGGTTGAGGGTGGTTGGCTCATTTAGGCCTACATTTAAGTGCTTTGCTGTGTACCCTCTTCAAAATGCAATACATGTTCGCTGCATCTCCAGCAGCTGAACTCACGGCATGCCTAAAGTCGCAAAAGAAATGTCATGAGTGGTGAGCTGAATAAGTGTTATATGCTCAGAGGTCCTCATCTGCACAGGTGTTTAGTTAATTGAACTGGAGGTTCACACAACTAAAGAATTCTACTTCATTCAGTGCCTGGAATCCTGCTGCTTAGCTGAGTAAGGCACTAGAGTAAGCCACTGAGACAATGAGGATTTAGTGGATCTATAAGCTCCATTGATTCAAATGGTCTTACTCTAGTTGTGACTTATTTTGGCTTAGTTAAGTAAGTTGACTCATCAAATCCCCACTTATTCAATGGGGATACACTAATGTAACTTTCTTTCTGTCTGTCTGTTAGACTTATACCTCACTTTCCTACTAAAAGACAGCACTTGAAGAGACTAACAAACTTTTTAAAAGGATAAAAACAGATAAAAACTATATTAACCAAGATTTTAGCTACTCTATTCTTGTATTTACTGGTGTAAACTTGAAATTGATTATAGATCAGTGACTAACGTATGATAGAGCATCCTCAGTTTGATTACTAAAGGAGAAAATTACTTAAACGACATTATGTAATTTGGGATCAGACTGAAATTAAAAAAATTGCAGCAGCTGATTCTGGCATCTTGCTGTAGTTTCACAGGGAATGTATTTAAAGGAACTTAACAATAACTCTGAAAGTCTAGTCTAAATCCAACATAATGCTTACAGGATGAAAATTCTCATTAGGAATTGCATAAAATTATTGGATTCCTTGCACTAACTCTGAAAACACACAACTCTAAAGACAAAAGCTCTTGCAATGGGGCACTATTGAAGCTAGTTGCTACAGCTAGGCTTCAGGGTGGGACTAGCAGAGTGTACTTTCCATATGAAGGAACAAAACATGATGAGATTTCCTTTTGTCTCTAGTACCAGGGTTGAGCAAGAGTAAGGGCAATCTAATCTAGAAATAATCAGACCTCATTGGACTTTGTATAATCCATGAAGTCCAGATTACCTGCAGACTAGAGATGGGCATAAATCAGAAAAATTGTGATTCATTTTGATTCATGAATTACGAATTACGAATTTATGACTTTTTTCATTTTTACTTTAAAACCCTACAAAATGCCCCCCAAGCACCAAGAGATACCAACTTCACAGGGAAGCTTCCTCTCACTCTTCTGTACAAGCCCAGCAAGTTTGATGAAGCTGGGGTTTCAGATGTCCAAGTTATACACCCACAAGAAGACCTCCCAGGAAAGTTCCCCCCCAGGCACCTAGAGACACCAAAATCACTGGGAAGCTTCTACTGACTCTCCTCTACAATCCACCCATGTTTAGTGAAGGTTGGGTTTCAGACATCCAAGTTATACACCCACATAGTGAGTTCCCCCAGGAAAGTGCCCTTTAGCAGCTGGCTTGGGAAATCCAACCTTCGCCAAGGTTTGTAGGGATTGTAGAAGAGAGTCAGAGGAAGCTTGTCTGCAGTTTTGGTGTCTTTGGTCCCTTGGGGGCCATTTTATAGGCAAACAAATTGATGAATAAAAAATTGCTAAAAATTCATTGATTCGTATTCGTTGGGGCATTGATTCGTCTGAATATGAACTGATGAATTAGCGATTTTTGAATGAATTTGGTGATTCATTTTTTAATTTGTGCTCATTTCTACTGAAGATAAAAAAATTACCTCATTCTTAAGTGTAGCAATGGGCAGTTGAAAATACAGTTATGGGTAGATCTTTTAATGTAAAATGCAGCACCCATTAATGCTCATTGGGTGATACCTGTGTTGCTTGATTGCTTGTACCGCAACTGAGCTCCTAAACTGACTAGAGGTTTATCCAAGATTTATGGCAAATAGGTGTGTATTCTGCACATCTGACTGCATCAGCATTTACAGCCATGTGGTATAGCTGCAGCAGGACAAGTCATTCTTCAGCAAGATATAGCTGCTTAAAGAAGGATAGTAATGACATGTACACCAGTCTTCTTGAGACAGTGCATATTTAGACCATTACAATTATGTCAACATAATGAAGGACTTCATACAGAACGCAAAAAAAAATCACTATGCAATATAGACAAGAAGGAACTGGATAAACATGAGGGTGAAATCCACACATTTCTTCTGCTATACTTCATACTGTGAAGTAACATAAATGCTCTGGATTCCTGCATTGTTTCTGGGATTTCTTTTGAACAAGACAAAAGCAGTAGGAGTTGATTCTAATTTGCTCTTGCTTCTGAAGTTCATATACTACCTAAGGGATACATGATGCACTTACCACATTGCTGTTAAGCCCAATCCACACAGGGCTTCTGTACTTTAACACTTGCAGCCAGAGGAATGACTGACTGAAAGGCTCTAAGATACTGGCAAGGACTGCACCTTCTTTTTGAATTTGACACCCTAGCTGGCTTTCTTTCCAAGTCATTTTTGATTCGATAAAGAAATAGGTGCTATTTTCATAATAGAGTTGACGTACTGGGGTTGTTGACGGAAGAAGAGAGTATTTGGGATCTGCAAAAGTAAGGGAGAAATTAAAACCAGTGCAATACTCTCCTTAAAATGATTGGGACCATTTCATAAAGTTCAAGAAAGTACCAATATATCATTGTAGATATTTATTTATTTATATTATGATTGTTTATATTATTTATATGCCACTTTTCTCCCCATAAGGGACCCAAGGCAGCTCACAACAAACTATACAACGATCACAGTTTAAAAAATACCATTAAAAACCATATTTAAAAAAACAATTAAACACATGTCAATATAAAAAACAAGATTAAAACAATTGTAAACACATTTAAAAAACATTTAAAAATCTCTTAGTTTACTAAATACAGCATTCCAGAGACTCCCATTTATTGCTCAAAAACCTGCCCGAAAAGGAAGGTCTTTGTCTCACGACCAAGGGACAAGAGGGAGGGGGCCAATCTGGCTTTTCAGGGGCAATGCATCCAAAGTAGAATCCACACACAGATGTGAACATTTAAAAAGTCAGATAAACTGGATGTTGATTGCATGAATGTTTTGGGGAAACGATGGCCAGAATCCTGCTGCTGGTTTACACATCTGTTAGTTAAATTGTGTAACTCATTGCAGCAAATTGATGCTAACTTAATGAGGCCCCAGTCACATTAAGAGCCATGCCTGATTGTGCAACAGGTGTGCACTTAAAAACAAATAATAATAATAATAATAATAATTTTAGAACTGCAGAGCAGGAAGAGACCCTATGGATCATCAAGTCCAGCCCCTGTCAGGGAGGCACAGTGGGGAATCGAACTCCTAGCCTGAGCTATTCAACAGTTCCCAGTGCCTTGTGTGTTACAGCAGTGAGTTACACAATTTAGCTTATACAGATGTAAATCACTGACATCATTCTGGCTATTGGCAGTTTTTATGTCAGATGGACAGTCATTTTGCCATTACTCTGGAATATACCTTTGCATTGGGTTGTCACAGATACTTATATAAGGAGAAGGTCATAGTTTTATGGTAAAACAAGATGCATTGAATGCAGAAATTCCCATGTTTAATTCCTGATATTTCTAGGGAATTTCTCAAGCAGTTCAAATGGGAAAACTTTTCCTGAACTAGCACTCATGAAAACCTGAATTAGTATTACTATAGTGTTTGTTTAAGAAACGCACAGGAATATGACCCCCAGTTCGAGATACAGTGGTGCCTCGACTTACAAACTTAATTGGTTCCGGAACTCCGGTAGTAACTCGAAATGGTCGTAAATCGAAGCACCATTTCCCATAGGAATTCATTGAAATGCAATTAATCTGTTCCGGCCGAAGAACAAAATCACACACACCCCCCAAAAAAACCCCACTGCAAGACCCATCGGAAATGCGATTAATCCGTTCCGGCCGAAGGGAGAAAAAAAAAGAAAAGCAAACAAACCGTGCAAGACCCTTCGGAAATGCAAAAAAAGCGAAGCAGAAAGCAAACAAACCGTGCAAGACCCATCAGAAATGCAAAAAAAGCAAAGCAGAAATTAAACAAACCGTGCAAGACCCATCGGAAATGCAAAAAAAGCAAAGCAGAAAGCAAACAAACCGTGCAAGACCCATCGGAAATGCAAAAAAAAAAGCAAAGCAGAAAGAAACAAACTGTGCAAGACCCTTCGGAAATGCAAAAAAGCAAAGCAACAAGCAAACAAACCCCGCAAGACCCATCGGAAATGGGGAAAAAAAACCCCAAAAGCAAACAAACCCCGCAAGACCCATCGGAAATGGGGAAAAAACCCCAAAAAGCAAACAAATCCTGCAAGACCCATCACAGCATAGAAACATAATCCCACCACCCAGCCCAAAACCACGCTGCAAAACCCACCCAGAACAGTTTTTAAAAAGCAGAAAGCAGGACCTTACCTTACCAGGCAGTCCGAAGCCTCCTCCGAATGCACACTCTCTAACCGCTGGGGTGAAAGAGCTACAAAGAAGCAGCTTCTTCGCCACCAATGGTTAGCAATTTGAATTCCCCGCCTCTTCCCCCTGCCTTTTTCTGGTTGTAACTCGAAGCTCCGGCCGCAAGTCGAAGCAAAATTTTGCAGCCGGAGCTGGTCGTAACTCGAAATGGTCGTATGTTGGGACGTTCGTAAGTCGAGGCACCACTGTAAAATGTATCCATTAGATAGTCTTTAACTGCAGCTGTGCCTTGTATAACTGTACTAGGAGTGTAAACAATTCCCATTTACATGTCCTTTGATTGCAATCTTATATACAGTTACCGTGGAATATGGTGATTACTATGTATAAAATTCAGTGGGATGTATTGCTATCTAAACAGACCTGTACAGGATCCCCACTATCACTTTTAGAACCTCAAACATTTGATTTTTTGACAAAATTGGGACCCCTGCTCTGAATATGTTCTATAAATTGAAAATCCCATGCTATATGGATTATTTTCTTGAAGGGCAGTAGAGCAGATCATGGGCATTTAGTCAAGTTTTTCATGATTGAAGCGACTGAAATAGCCCACTGGAAAAAGGACTCACCAGAGTTGGTTTGGCATATATAGCCTTTCTTTCCAGAACAGTGAAAATGTCTCCATGTCCCTGCTTCACGTGGAGGGTGATTTTTAAGTGCAACACAATTTTCCTATAAGAAAACAAAACGAAACAGAAACAAACTGTGAAAATGTCATGAGGAGGCTTTGGGTGGTTACTTTTTTCTTCCTCAGCCATACAGAGGTGAAAGGACGAGAGGTAGAAACAAGAAATTTCCAGCCTGTATTCTGTTTCCCTTATGCAATCCCTTATAATTATTCCCTTGCAAGCTGTTATACAGCTATTATGATTCAATGGGTCTACCCAGTTGAGCTATCAGAGCTTCTGAGTTTGGCTTGAACTTTGCTTGGACAACAGTCAGAATTGTCCTTGTCTCCTTAACTACTTCCCTTGACTTCATTAGTTGATCCTAATAAAGCTGTTTAAGGGCCAGTGTGGTATAGTGGATAAAGTGCTGAAGACTTGGGTTCAAATCCGTGCTCAGCCATAGAAACTTGCTCAGCCATAGAGGAAATAACACCAATAAAAAGCCCTTCTCAAGATGGGGGATTCGTATTTGTCTCCTCCAGGTGATGAATACAAATCCTCCATCTCTACTTGTAAACCCTATGAGGGTCACCATAAGTCAGAATCAACTAGACCAGTGGTTCACGACCTTGAGTCCCCAGATGTTCTTGGACTACAACTCCCAGAAATCCTGATCAGCACAGCTAGTGGTGGAGGCTTCTTGGAGTTTTATTCCAAGAACACCTGGAGATCCAAGGTAGGGAACCACTGAACTAGACAGTACACAACAGCATCAGTAGAGGTATCTCCATCTACCTGTGAGCTTTGGATTTTGTTCTGTTTTCTAGCTCTTGTTTTTCTACCTGCTGGATGCCCCTCAGACCCTAGTTCTGAAAGAGATACCCATCTTTTGCTCAAATTCAAGCTCTGACTAAGTAGGTCTGAGATATAAACAAGGAAGCTGTGGGACAAGTTTTCAAGGAAGTTAGTAGAATTTACTTAATTTAAGAATAGCCCAATTCAGTTATTAAGGAGGCATATGGAGCTCACATGTATTGGTGAAAGCATGCTAGTCCCCTCCTCTCCATTGTCACACTGAAGAGGGAAATGTGACTGTTTGAAGAGGGAGAAGGTGTATTATTCAGGTAACCTTTCCATATGTGTCAGAACCCCAATTCTGGAGTGCAGAATTGGCTCATGGGGAGACCCTACCCAGGTACAGCAGCCTCACTCTCTTTTCAGACAGTCATGTTTCAATGCAGCAAGAGATGAGATAAGCCTACCACATTCCTCTCAACATACATAACCATCAGACGCCTCCTTGGTGTCTCAATAGGGCTAAAAATGTGATGAAATACCTACTGAGGAGCTATCATATCGAGATGATGGGTAGCCTGCTGCCCAGTTTTCATAATGGAATCCACTTCCGTCTGTCCAGAGGTACATTTGATCATGGTTGATATCATTCAATCCTATCCAGGCTTCTGCTGGAAAATTCTTTAAATGGAGAGTGAGGAAGGCTAAAAGAAAGGAAGGAGGTGGGGAAGTTGGCATCCAAAATTTGAGAGATAATTCAACCAAAAGCAGACAAAGAAACAAACAAACCGCCATCCTCTGAAAGCCTGGATTTTGCAATAAACTAGCAGAAAGGGAAATAATTTGGAAAATGACACTGCAATAGAAATAAGTATGGAAAACATTAAGATCACAAACTGAATTCTGAAATTCAAGAATACAGAGAGAGCGGTCAGCTTGTTGTTATCAACACAAACAGCCCCAAGACTTTTTAAAATACAAACATGCATGTGTGTGTGTGAGTGTGTGTGTGTGTGTGAGAGAGAGATGGTTCACACATTTCCCTTTCTTCCCATGCGTTAGGAGACCACCAACTTCAAATGTAGGTTACAGCAAATCATAGTTTACCATCTTTATCCAAACCCAACAAATAGTGGCAGATAGAATTCATTCTTTCCCAGGATTCAATCCCAGGAACACACAGGGCCTAAATGCAATTGTAGGCCAGGGTGGTGTAGTGACTAGGGTGTTGCACTAGGGCTCAGGAGACCCGAGTTTAAATCCCGCTCAGCCATGGAAATTCACTGGGGAGGTGGTATAATGATACCAGTTTTTAGTGCACCCGCAGAGGGAAGCCAGGGCTAGATGGCCATAAAATGACACGCAGATATGTTGTCAGAAAATCACGGATCCAGGAACATGGATACCAGATGCCATGCAATAAGGGGAGTAAGACAATTCACAAGTTAAGCCATTCACTCTTAAAATGCAAACTACACACCAGGGCAGCTAGCTACCTTGAGAAGTAAGGAAATTCTTGATATTGCTCTGGGACAGAAAGGGAGCCAGCTAGTCTGCCTCTTCCCTAGCTGAGTAAGGCTCCATCCCAGGTCAATCTCATGCCATGGAGATAGTGAAATGCCTTGACAGGGGGTGGCATTGGCAAAACCAAACCTTAAACATTTCATATGCCTTGGAATATGAAAACCTACTAGGGTTTCAATAAGTCAGAAACAGCTCATAACAAACAGAGCCTCAGTTCAACAGTTATCCAAACTAGAACCGACTAAAAGGAATTAGTAACTTATCTCTTAGGTAGGCTCCATTGATTCAATAGCTCTACTCTAGTTGGAATTAACAGTTTAAGTGCGGGTTTGCAGAAGCCAACTATGGTTTCCATTACAATGGGATGAGCAAAGGTGACCAATTTCCGAGCCTTCCTATAAACACCCAAATTTTTATTTTTATTTATTATTATTATTATTATTATTATTATTATTATTATTATTATTATTATTATTATTATTATTATTATTGTTGTTGTTGTTGTTGTTGTTGTTGTTGTTGTTGTTGTTGTTGTTGTTGTTGTTGGGTTGTTGTTTTTTTAAGGGCTCCCTTTCAGTCCCTAGGGGTCATGAGAGCAATCTTTTCATGTTTTTCCAGGAACCTCCCCCACCATGCTTCTGCACCCACAAAAGGGCTTTTCCAGTTTTAAATTATTTAAATTATTTTCAATTACCCTATTTTAAGTTAACTAAAACCTCCTATACCTTTGTAAAGCGGGGGCAAATTTTCAAAATGCTCCTTGCTGACGCCAGCCACCCGTTTATTACCACTGATGCTCTGTGTGGTGCTCATTCTGACAACAGCACTCTATGTACTTTTTCTTACCCAGTTGTATGCTCCACATTTATTTTCTGTTATATAAATGAAATTAGTAGATGGTGAACAATGGTACATTACTGCTCTTACAGCCTGTCATTTACCAACCTCAGTTCCCCAGATGGCATCATAACCCTTAACAGAAAGAGAAGGGTGAATGGATCCACAGCATATTGGTCCCAGAAAAGAGTCATAGTTTGCAAATATTAGCTCAACATTAGTTCAACTTATTTACCTTGTTCCTTTTCATTAGATATGGTAGCCAGGTTTCCTCTAAATTCAGGGGCTTGACAATGTGTGCGTGCATCATTCCAAGATTTTTGGTCATCCACATTATATCCAAAAATTTTATAGCACTAAAAAACCAACAACAATGAGGTAATAATATTTTTATAGAACACATTTGAGCTTATTTTCAGATGCAGAGATAGGTGGAACAGAGGTTAATCTGTTGCAAAGGCTGCCATCTTACAACTCAATGAGTAGATAAGAGCCTTTACAATTCCTAATAGGGGAAAGATCAAGAACTTGTGATCATCCTGTTTATGCTCAGAAAAGTTATATTTTTTGAATACAACTCCTCAATCAGAACAGCTACTGAGAAAATGCCCAGCCAGAGGAATATAATGTGTCTGACTACCATTACAGGCAAGTGATCAAGACAGAAGGAAGGAGGGGGAGAGAGAGAGAGAGAGGGAACTATTTTCCACTGTCACTGCCCCATAAAAAACAACGTGGTTCCTACTCCCAGCTTGAATAGAGATTTTGCATGTCACAATGTAACTGTGCTACCCAATCCCACAACAGAAGCTACCCAGAATCGACTGGCCATTGACCTCTGAATTACAGCATCAGTATACTTTGAAGGCAGTAGGAAAAGAGGAAGACCAAATGTGGGATGGATTGACAGCCTTGAGTTTAAAAGAGCTGAGCAGGGCTGTAGGGGACAGGACATTTTGGAAGCCTGTCGTTCATGGGGTTGCCACAAATTAGAAGCCACTTGATGGCACATAACAATAACAACAACACACCTCGGGGCCTAAGTCTAAATTGTACTTCAACACTGCAATCTCCAGGGCAAAATAAAGTGCATTTTCTCTCTGGCTGATGGCCATGTGTCACAAAACAGCTCTTCCTTCAATTCCCTTCTCTTTCTATATATAGTCCTGTGGCCCTTGGTGTTACTAGCTTGCAACAAGAAAATTCTACCTGTACCTTATTTTCAAACAAAAGCCACGATTCTGGACATCCTCCTGGAACAGAAGGTTTCGTTGGAGCAGCAGTTGCATTGATTGAATTGATGTGTCTTTCACATACGAAAGAGTTCGGGTAACCACAACTGATATCGTTCCAAAGTCCTGAACATAAGAGAACAAGGGATCATAACTTGGGTAGTTAGTTGTGAAAGGTTACAATGTATTGCCCACATTTGCAGGTCACCCTAAACTAAAACATCAAGAGAACAAGCCAGGATGAGGCACAGCAGGCTTATGCAACCTGTGCACTCATTTTAACTGATGTAAGGAAAGGTACATGTGCCCTTCACCCTAGATCTTGTAATACTACTGCTTAAAGATCAGGTTCTTGTGAACCTGATCCTTCTGCAGTAGCACAATTTCATCTGGAGAAGACTGAACATCATGTTCATGGCTTGCTTAGGAGTGAATTCCAGTCAGTTTATTCACTCAAAGTCAACCCATAACTGGCTCCAAGCACCCATAAAAGACAGAACATCAACGATTACCTGAGAAAACATTTCATATACTGACAGCATTCTATTCCAAAGTTCTAGATGAACTCTTATTGTGGTTTCATGAACCTATTTCTGAGCCAGTCTGTTTCTGGGTGGAATTCAAAGTGCTGGTTATTAAGCTCTATACAGCTTGGGTACAGACTATCTGAAGGACTGCATCATCCCATATGAGCCTCCTTGGCTTGTAAGATGTTCGAGGGGGTGGCTTCTCTCAGTCCCACCACCCTCGTAGGCTCATTGTTTGATGGCAAGAGAGAGGGTCTTCTCAGAGGCTGCTCCCAGGCTTTCTAAGGCACTGCTCTGAGACTCCTATTTGGCCCCATTCCTCTTGTCCGTCAGTTGTCAGGCAAAGACCGTCCTTTTCAAGCAGGCTTTTAAGAATGCTGCTTTGACTGAATTTAGAAATTTTTAAAAATGTAAGTGTTTTAAAATTTGTTTTTAATTGTGGTTTTTAATATTGGTTTACTGATGTTGTTAACAGTGATTGTTGTGTAGCTTTTAATTGACTGTGAGCTGCCTTGAGTCCCCTATATAGGTGGCATATGTATAAAATAAAATGAAAAGAAAAGAGATGAGATGCCTAAGTAGCATGGGGAACAAACTGCATAAATGTTATGGAGTGACACCAGTGCCATCTTCTGGAAAATGGCCAACCACAGGAATATAATGTTTCTGACTACCATTACAGGCAAGTGATCCAGAACTGTACTACAACAAATGATAACAGAAGCCACCAAGAGATCTGGGGGAATCTCAGTGTATATTGGATTTTTTTAAAAGTCTCCAAATACTTTCACTTCCTAAACCAGTTAGACATCTGACTGAGATATGAATTAAAAAAAAGTTTTGGCCAATGACACTTGGAGTTGGGTCACACTGCCCACCTGAGGCTGACATGGAAAGGTGCTGTGTTGTGCAGTAATCCCCAGCATATGTATTTGTGAGCAGAGCTGAGAAAAGTTACTTCTTTTGGATGAGAGGGGCAGACTTCATGGAATTCAATAAGACTTACTTCTGATTCAATATGTGAATAATCGATCCACTCAAAATTCAATACATCATGACATCAGAGCATGCAAGTCAATTGAAAACTTGCATGAGTTCACTATTGTAATACAGAGATCAGATAATACCATGAAAGCAGAGGGACAAGCAAAAATGACTGAAGCTTGGACAAATCATCCGAAAGCAACAGGAACATCCGAAAGCAACAGGATGCATGCAGAGAGGGTCAGCCGTATGCATTGCAAATTTGTTCTTTCCAGCATATACACATATACCAGCATACACAGCAGCCCACCCACCTGTTCTTCTGTACATGATGACACAGTTTTCATCATTGTTTGCAAAGTTGGGTTCATGTGGTGCCCAGGCTACATATTGCAATGGCGTTCCATCCATCCAGCTTAAAGACAAATTATTGAATTATCTTATTTCTTTCAACATGGTTAAATCATTCAAGGTAGGGAGAAATCTTCAAGGGGAAAAATTAGCCAAATTACTAGATTCCTATTGTTATCTCCAGTCATTGACTTGAAGAGTTGACAGATCCATCTCTGTAGATAAGGTTTAAGACCAACTTAACATCCATTAAGTATGCCAATTGTTGTAGACAGTGATGGTGGGGGTTTGTCTCATTTTGTTTTGGTTTGATGATGGTGGCCCTATCTCTGTGGAATTCCCTTCTATGGCAAGTAGCTTTGGCCTCTTTTGTGGCTGATATTAGCAGAACTTTACAGACCTGCCTGTTCTAGACTATGGTTAAGGGAGCAACACGACTGGATTATTGTTTTAACCACCATGCAGTTTTATTTTCTCTTAGATGAAACGCTCCAACCACTATCATGTTAGTTCCATTTTTGGCACTTTTCCCAGCTCTACAAATATTCTTTCTGGGAAGGGAGGGTGGGGAAATGTATCTTTCTGGGAAGGGAGGGTGGGGAAATGTATCAAATGAAAGGTATTGGTCTTCCTTAGTTTGTACTTTATTATTTGAGGGTATTAAATAGTGTATGGGACATGGTGGTGCTGCGGGTTAAACCGCAGAAGCCTCTGTGCTGCAGGGTCGGAAGATCAGCAGTCGTAAGATCGAATCCACGCAACGGAGTGAGCTCCCGTCGCTTGTCCCAGCTCCTGCCCACCTAGCCGTTCGAAAGCATGCAAATGCGAGTAGATAAATAGGTACCACCTCGGTGGGAAGGTAACGGCGTTCCGTGTCTAGTCACGCTGGCCACGTGACCACGGAAACTGTTTTTGGACAAACGCTGGCTCTACGGCTTGGAAACGGGGATGAGCACCGCCCCCTAGAGTCGGACACGACTAGACTAAATGTCAAGGGGAAGCTTTACCTTTACCTAAATAGTGTACTCTGACAGACTGTATTTCCCTGTATAACCTTCCTCTGGTCTTAACATTGTCCGGAGAGGTCCTTCTCTTGATCCATTTATAAGTATGCTTGACTGGAACCTCAGAGTAGGCCTTCTCAGTGGTTGCCCCCAGGTTATGGAATGCCGTTCCTCATAAGGCTAGGCTGGCTCAATTTCTCTTCACTTTTCAGTAGCAAGCAAAACCATTTTTATTCCAACAAGTTTTTGATGTTTAATATCTGATTTTAATATAGCTAGTTGCCCTACTTTCATTGCTAATATATATATTTTTGAAGTGGATTAAAATGTTTTCATATTTTTAATCTATTTTATATGATGATTTTAATGATTTCTTGTTTAATAATTTTTAATTGCTATTTACACGTAATTTTTAATTCTTGTTCTTTTAATTATTTGTGAGCCATTTTGAGTCCCACTGTCAGGAGAAAGGTGGCATAGAAATGCAATGAATAAATTAAAATAGATACAATACTCTTAAATAATATAAGACATGAGATGTCATAGTGCTGATAGCTAGAATCTCAAATGACCTTCAAATAAATACTGTTAAATTGGACCACAGAAGAAAGTAACAACATGGGACTGTCAATCAATGCCCCCCCAAACCACACAAAAAACCCCCAACCCCAAATCAATACCAATATATAGGAATAATATCAATATAAATAACTATGTGTGACAATTCATATATACACCAAGCAGACAAATATACATATCTGGAACATTTGATTAACAAACACATAGACTGCAATATAGAAATAAAGTGAAGAACAGAGATAACTAGAACAAGTTTGTGAAGTTGCTTAAATTGTTATGTAACAAACAGCTTAATACATCTTTGAGATTGAGGCCGTTAAAGTGTTATATATGAGCAACACCCTCCCCCCATATAGATGTGATTATTGGACTATTAAGAAGGAGATGCTCAACAGAATACGTGCTATTGAAATATAGATATGCAGGAGAATGTTTCACATCCCATGGCCTGGGAGAATATCAAATGAAGATGCACTTTATTGGATAGGAAAATAAAAAGTTCATTATTAAGAAACATAAGCACTCATATTTTGGGCACTTAATTTGTCATGGCAAATATATTGCAACACATAATTGAAGGGAAGATTGAGAGTAAATGTGAAAGAGGTAGAGGAGAGATTTCTCGGATGAGTAACTTCAGAAGCTGGCTAGACCTTAACAAAGAACAACTAATCCATACAATGATATGTAGGTGGAAATATGCCACAATGTTAGTGCTCAGCAACTGTGATGGTACCCACAGAGAAAGGGAGTTACACAATCACATAATACGCTGTGTTGTTTTATGTTAACATACCTAACCTTCTTATCAAGGCTCAGTCGTAAACCAATGAAGTAGGTATCTACAGTGGCGTTTTGTGACATCTAAATAAAGAACAGGAAAGAACAGGAAAATGTATCCATTTGTTCTTACTTCCTGGAAGTTACGTCTAAAGCAAACACTAATTTCAGAATATTACTTTTAAAAACAAAGGTACGATACTGCAATTCCTTTAAAAACAAATCAGTATTACAAACTCTGATGAATAAAGGTGCAGGAAAAATAACTTCTAATCCTCTGAGAAGAGAGCAAATTCAGATTATGTTCTTGAAGTTAGTCTCTCCATTTTTGCCCCTGTTATTCCAGTGGTTCCCAACCTTAGTTCACCAGATGTTCTTGGACTACAGCTTCCAGAAATCCTGGTCAGCACAGCTAGAGGTGAAGGCTTCTGGGAGTTTCAGTCCAAGAACATCTGGGGAACCAAGGTTGGGAACCGTTGCAATAACAGAAAATTAACTGTGTTATTGCATCCATAAAGATAGAATATCAGACACAACCTACAGAAAACAATAATAAAAAATTAAAAAGACAAAAATGTTTTAGCACCTTAAAAACTGTTATATTTTAATGTGAGCTTTCACAGGCAAGGTTTTTGTCTTTTTAATATTTTTTTAAAAATATTTAGGTTTTGTGTGATATGCTTGCACACACTAATACAGCTACCTCTTCTAAAACTACAGTTATGATAAGGATAGAAAAATCTTTATATTTTGGACAGTTCAGATTTTAGGGCAGTTGCATTGAAAAGACTCTATTGTTCTTTTGTATTGTTTCCAGCACTGCTCGGTACACACCTGCACCATTCAGTATCATTTTTGGATAATATACTACATATAGTATACTCTCTGATATTGAGGGGTGAACGTAAAAAGAGAAGAGGATCAAACTTTTAGATTATAATTTCATAAATAAAATTTCTGATATAATATTCTAAATTACCCCAGTAAGAAATAATATATGGCTGGCTGACCAGCCTCAATGAGTTAGGTAATTCAGCTGTGGAACCAGAGGTTAGGATTCCCCACTGTGCCACCAAAGAGTAGAGCCAGCCTGTGTGGCCTTGGGCAAGCTGCACAGTCCCAGGGTGTCCCAGAAGAAGGGAATGGCAAACCATTTCTGAATATTCTCTACCTGGAAAACCCTGAAAAGGATTCTCATAAACCAGACTTGATTTGATATCACACAATTATGAAGAAATAATATAGGAGTGACTTACATATTTGAATAGGAACCTTCTTTCATTGTTGTTTTCAATGACAACTAGATCCCCAAAGTTCTTCTTGCAAAATGCCCGTGCTGTTTCCATAGGTACTTTATCAGTGTTAAAATAATACTGCTTGTCTCCATCGACGACCCATCCATCAGGGGTAAACTCAAATTCTGCAAGAGCGATGGCAGAGATACATAATTTGAGATTGAATTCACACCCTTTTGTAGAAAAGAAGAGCTGGGGCTGTTTCTAAAAATCACTCATGCAACGAAAAAGCATGTAAGGTATAAGTTAAGGCACATGCTTTGCCTTCCATACCATGTAAATAGCAGTCACTCTCTGTTACAGTGGTAGAATCTTTGTGCTTCCGGGTGTTTCTAACTTCCACCAACCAAACCAGTAGAGTTGAAAGGTCAAGGATTATGAAAATGTAATCCAGCAAAAACTGGAAGGACATACAATATATCACAGAAGTGAGTACACCCCCTCGCATTTCATAAATATTTTAGTATATCTTTTCATGTGACAACACTGAAGAAATGACACTTGGCTACAATGTAAAGCAGTGAGTATACAGCTTGTATAACAGTGTAAATGTGCTGTCCCCTCAAAATAACGCAACACACAGCCATTAATGTCTAAACCGCTGGCAACAAAAGTGAGTACACCCCTAAGTGACAATGTCCAAATTGGGCCCAAGTAGCCATTTTTCCTCCCTGGTGTAATGAGACCCGTTAGTGTCACAAGTCTCAGGTGTGAAGGGGAGCAGGTGTTATCACTCTCATGCTCTCAGACAGCACATTTACACTGTTATACAAGCTGTATACTCACTGCTTTACATTATAGCCAAGTGTCATTTCTTCAGTGTTGTCACATGAAAAGATATACTAAAATATTTATGAAATGTGAGGGGGTGTACTCACTCCTGTGATATACTGTAGCTATCCAAACCTTGGTCTATGGCAGTGGTCCCCAACCTTGGGCCTCCAGATGTTCTTGGACTTCAAGTCCCAGAAATCCTGGCCAGCAGAGGTGCTGAAGGCTTCTGGGAGTTGTAGTCCAAGAACATCTGGAGGCCCAAGGTTGGGGACCACTGGTCTATGGCACAACCTTGGTCTACAGCACAACTTCAACAAATCCTGAGGCCCATTTTCTGTCTGAGGCCCAGGACTGGCCTGTGGGAAATGCATATCACAGGGGAAAAAAATGTTTTTTGGGGGGAAAAACAACCACAAAGAAGCTGGAAGTGGTTGGAAGTCGAACTCTGATCTGGAAAAATGGACATTTGCAGCATTAAATACTACTGTGGGCCCTGTAACTTATTTTTTAAAATGGATTGCTTTTCTTGGAGGCTTATTTTTTTAAAAAAAAATTATTCATTTTCCATTGGATCAGGGAAGATTGTAGGCTTCTAAGAGTGATGATTCACCTTTTTATTTTTACAGGGGGGGGGAGCAGACTTTTTCTTGTTAAACAGGAAGTCTGGTGTGGTTCAAAGTTGAAAGGCAGTGTGGTGTAGAGCAGTGGTCCCCAACCTTTTCCGAACCGCGGACCAGTTAGGGGGGGTGGGGTCTGTGCACAGGGGTGGGGCCGGTCCTGCCAAGGCCACGGACCGGCACCGGGCTGCGGACCAGGGGTTGCGGACACCTGGTGTAGAGGATGGATCGTTGGACTAAGATTCAGGGAACCTGGGTTCAAGTCACTGTTTGGCCATGGAAACTCTCTGAGGTTTGGCGATAAAAAAGCATCTCCTGAACATCTCACAGACCTCAAAACGTCTAATAGGGTCACCATAAGTCAGAAACAACAGACATCAACGACAAATATACAGTCCCATGGTAGGAGTGACCATCAGTGTGTATATAGTCTATGTGCATGTAGATGCAGGCTGTTGGTTGATACACTTGCACAATTATATTTAATCTATAAGGAACATGTATTCACATGCCACCTATTAAGATATGGGAACCCTAATTCCACTCTAATTACTGGTTACCCATGTGACACCATTATATCAACAAACAAACAAACAAAGAAAAAAAGCAAAACAAACTCACTTGGCAAAGGTGGATTTGTTGGTAGAGGTTTTGGTTCCACTCCTGTTTTTTCAAAAAATAAAAATTAAAAAAAATGGGGGGGTTATTTTAGTGTAAATTATATGTCCATTGCTGAAACTGTCAGAGATTTTAGAGTCATAACAATGCCCAAGCTAGTTGAAACTCCCAGATTCTCAAAATATTGGCCAGTAGCCTATTATGCACACAGTGTTTCCCCTGCAGAAGCTGCCACAATGATCTGACAAGGTGCTGGTTGTGTGAAGCAGAGTTGTATGGATACCTAAACAATCCTGGCCCCAAAGCAAGACAAACAATAAAGAGGACATGGGAAAAACCATACAGAACAGATAATAAATTTAATGGAACCAAAAAATATAACTAATAAAAAACAAAGTGAAAAAACTTGTCATTATAAACACCATGGACCACCAGGAAAAAAACACAGATGGGATCTGGATCAAATCAAACCTGAGCTCTCACTAGAAGTAAAGATGATTAAACTGAGGCTATTGTACTTTGGTTGGCAGATGGATGGCTCAGTGGTTTAGCTGTCTGGCTGCAGAGACAGAGATTGGGAGTTCAACTCCTCACTGTGCCTCCTGTAAGTAGAGCCAGCCTGTGTAGCCTTGGGCAAGCTGCACAGTCCCAAGATGCCCCCAGGAGAAGGGAATGGTAAACCACTTATGAGTATTCCCTACCTGGAAAACCGTGAAAAGGGTCATCATAAGTCAGAGTTGATGGCACTAACCCTTAAGTTAGTGATTCTACTATCTTGATTACTTTTATTAAATGTTATTTTTTTTAGTTGTATTTTAAAGCTTATAACGTTTCCAGTTCATAATGTTTGGTGTATGTTTATTCTTTTATATTATTTAGATGTTATTTTATTTTAACTTACTGTTGCTGATTATTGTTCTATTTTCTGTTGTGAACCGGCCAGAGTGGCCTTGGTAGCCAGATGGGCAATATACAAATCAAATCAAATTAAATGTCCCATGGCATTTTTAAGATTGACAGATTAATTACGATATAAGCTTTCTTGGGCACAGAGCCCGCTTCCTCAGATTTTGTAACTCTTGTTCTTTTCAACCATCTTTTGTCTATGTTCTACATTAATATGGCAAGAAATCTTACCTTTTGGAATCTGGCATATCCAAGCGAATAATTCCTCACAGTGCATATCATTCCACCGCATCCAAGAATTTGAGTGTACCTCTCCACAGTGTTCAATGTTGTTATAATTATTAGGTTCTCCATATCCCCAGTTTATATACCCAAACTGAAGCAGAAATAAGTGTGTTAACGTTTGCTTCCAAGAAGAGCATTTCAGTCATGACTGCATCCCTAGATGCCATTTTTAAAAATTACGATAGTTTTTAACTAGAGATGGGCACAAACTGTGGTTTGTTGCTTCAGTGCGATTCAGCAGATCAGGCCCACAGGTGTCGCGCAGATTCCGTGGATTCCCCACCCCACCTCACCTCCTCCTGTGGGTGCCACTCAGAGGAGGAGGTGGGGCAGGGAAGCCTGAGGTGGTGCCTCTGAGTGGACGCCTGCGGAAGAAGGCAGGGTGGGGAATCCAGGGCCCCCATGCAATACCTGTGGCCCAATCCACCAAACTGCACCAAGGTGCAGAACCACGGTTCATGCCCATCTCTATTTTTAATGTTTTACATGTTTTTAATTATTCAGTGCATTTTAATTTGTTTAATTGTTTTTAGTATATAACTTTTTAAAAAAAAAACTGTTCTTTTTAATACTGTGAGTCCCCTTGAGTCCCCTTATAGGGAGAAGGGCGGACTATAAATAAATAAATAAATAAATTTATTCTACTAGATCCAGTCTTACTGAACAGCACTAGTCATAATATTAGGGAGATTCCCCAAGTGTTGACCAAGTTTTTTTTCACCTGATGAATTTACATTTGTCTGGATATCAGCTATATACTCTAGCTTTGACCTGAAAACCAGTCTGTCAGACAAGATTTCTAAAATCGTCTCCTCGATAGTATACAGTTGTGCTTGTTAAATTAATTTTGGAAACAATTTGAGGGCAAGCAAATCACCTGTGGAAGTAGACTTGAACCAGAAAACTTCACAGTGAAATATAAGTCTTTAAGATGGCAATACATTTTGGATTTGCTTTGCTTTTGTCTGGATATACCTTTAATTTATATCTCAGACTTCTGTGATACTGTGAAGATAAGAAAATGGGAATTTAAAAATCTGAACCTGATTTTTGGATATTTTTTTGGCACTCAAAACTGCATATCCAGCAGAACTTAAATGTATGCCTCATTTGATAATCAGAACAAAACATTTTTTTCAATCTGGCCTTTGATATAAATTGTTGCTGTGATTTATTGTAATGGTTTTTGTGTGTAGTTTATTTGGTTTGCTTACACTTTGTAGTCTTAAGTGCTATATTTCAATGGAAAACTCAGATAAAAGCAGACATTGTCATCACCATGATATTTTTAAAACCAATATTTTTTTTAAAATGGCTGGTATCCTATTAGTGTTCATGCAAGGTCTGTGCAACTTGGGCCTCATATGGGCTAATTGCTGAGGTGCCAGGGCACATCTGTGTTATACCAGGCACATAACCAAGACATGCCCTTCTACTCCATCAGTTAGCCACACCAAGTTACACAAACCTCTGAACCTCAATGGGATTCTGGCTAATGTGAATCTCACCATCATTCACATTGTTTGTCAAATTGGTTTATACTGAAATGGTTTTCTGCTTTTCAACAATCCAATTAATTTCAAAATATGAGATTTTTTTGGTGCTGTATTCCAACTCTTTTGCCTTTCAGTTCAACAGCACCATCTACTCTATCCAAGGACACAAACAATACAATACAAAAAGAGAAAGAGAGAGAGAGAAAGAAATTAAGTCACTCACTGGAGAGCCGTCACTCCATTCAAAACCTTCTTTTGGACTTAGATAATTTAGACCTATCCAGTAATGAGTGTTGTCATATCCATAGTTCCTGAAATACGACACAAATATAAGACAACCAAAGATGAAGAGACATGTTGTTCTACAAAATCAGTTGTCATGGATAACTATTTGAAACTGCTCAAAATGTTTTGAATTCTCTAGAGAAGACAATCATTAAATACAACTAGTAAGTACTCTTGCCATTATGGTTGAAATTGTAAATTATTTTTTTATGAAATCTTGTTAGCTTTCTCTTTAAAATGAGGCATCTGCTTTTTTTCACTCATCTTTGTCCAGTAATGTTTAAATTCAGTAATCAAAACATAGTTGGTGGGAGGCAGTTTGAGTGGAGTCAGGGAGAGAAAGGATTTTGAAGGCATTGACAGAGGATCAGAGCAAGATGAAGTTTTTACGTGACTAAATGAATATTATTTCAACTGCTAGCACACACACTGTATATTGTCTCCCTGCTTATTTAACTTATATGCAGAATACATCATGCAAAAGGCAGGACTGGATGAATCCCAAGCCGGAATTAAGATTGCCGGAAGAAATATCAACAACCTCAGATATGCAGATGATACCACTCTGATGGCAGAAAGTGAGGAGGAATTAAAGATCCTCTTCATGAGGGTGAAAGAGGAGAGCGCCAAAAATGGTCTGAAGCTCAACATAAAAAAAAAAACACTAAGATCATGGCCACTGGTCCCATCACCTCCTGGCAAATAGAAGGGGAAGATATGGAGGCAGTGACAGATTTTACTTTCTTGGGCTCCATGATCACTGCAGATGGTGACAGCAGCCACAAAATTAAAAGACGCCTGCATCTTGGGAGGAAAGTGATGACAAACCTAGACAACATCTTAAAAAGCAGAGACATCACCTTGCCGACAAAGGTCCGCATAGTCAAAGCTATGGTTTTTCCAGTAGCGATGTATGGAAGTGAGAGCTGCACCATAAAGAAGGCTGACCGCCGAAGAATTGATGCTTTTTAATTGTGGTGCTGGAGGAGACTCTTGAGAGTCCCCTGGACTGCAAGGAGAACAAACCTATCCATTCTGAAGGAAATCAACCCTGAGTGCTCACTGGAAGGACAGATCCTGAAGCTGAGACTCCAATACTTTGGCCATCTCATGAGAAGAGAAGACTCCCTGGAAAAGACCCTGATGCTGGGAAAATGTGAAGGCAAGAGGAGAAGGGGACGACAGAGGATGAGATGGTTGGATAGTGTCATCGAAGCTACCAACATGAATTTGACCCAACTCCGGGAGGCAGTGGAAGACAGGAGGGCCTGGCGTGCTCTGGTCCATGGGGTCACGAAGAGTCGGACAAGACTTAACGACTAAACAACAACAAGCACACACAAGTTCATATATGTATACCAGTTATTTTTAGAGACTTGGTTTTGTGCAATGTTTTATTAGTTTACTACCGTAGTTTTAGTATATATTTACATTATTTTTTGTAAACTGTCCAGAGTAGTGGTCTAGCCACTAGATGGGTGGGATAAAAATAAAATAAAATAAAATAAAATTGCATAACTGATTGAGAGGACTGGTCAAAAGTCAGTAAGATATTGTTTTGATCCTGGACAAGCTAATGACACAATTTAACTAGTTAGTTGGATATGGCTTTTCTTGACTGATTTATTATGCTGCTGCTAATAATCGTGTATATATGCATGCACATATGTGTCTGTATCTAGTTCAGTTTTTAAATTTTCTTGTCAAAAATTTTCTTTAGTAAACTTCAAACTTTGTGCTTTGCAATTTGCGATCTCCTCTTTGGGTATCCACTCTATACCTTAACAGCTATCCCATACTGTCTGACTCAGGTACGTTAGACCCAAATGGTTTAGAAAAGTTTCATGGAGACAACCACAGAGGTAAAAGTTTCCACCAGGGGGCAGCAAAATCAGCCAAACACAAGGAACAGTATTTTTCAAACTACAATTCCCAGAATTCCACAGCCAAGCTGGGAACAGGCAGCATAAGAAGACGATTCTGACAATTTCAGGCATCCTCAGTCTGTGACAATCATGAATTGGTGACTTTTGGTCTTATGGGGTGACCTTTGGCATTGCTCACATAGGTGAGCCTGTCTATTGGCCATGAAATTGAGAATGTTTATTCAGGGTGGACAAACAGGAAACAAGAAGGAACCCAGATGGGCAGAAGGACAGTAATCTGTGGCTTAATTTCCTCAACCTTTACATGGAATACCTTGCCTGTTACTAGGAGAAGCTCACCCCCTGAATCCCATATGCCATTGCCTAACTCCTGGCTGCTAACTCCAGCTGCACCAATCCAAGCAGGAACAGTCCCTGGAAGTCCTAAGAGCACCCAGGTTTTAACTCCCTCGGTCTCAATCACAAATGCACCCCATGTCAGGGGGTGGGATGTGGAGAGTCTGAAGGAAAGTGATGGCATACTGCCGAGACTCCTGCTGCCTTGGCAGCATGTGGCAGGGAGGGCGGGTCTCATGGTGCTTCACATCACAACATCTTGGACCTCCAAAGCTCTTTAGATCACACACCTTGCAATATTTCCATCCCTCCATTGGCTTATATGGCCCTCCCTGGTCTCATGACCTCCCTGTACATCAGGTGAGGGGCATTTCCTACAGGAATTGTGGCAGAGTAAAGAGTACAAAGTCCTTAACTCACGTTAAGTAGCGAAATAGCGATTGTTGTTCTTTTAGGCTGCTAATGGAGGCCAGGTCACCTCCGATAGCGGTACAAAAGCCTCGAGCATCAGCCCAAGTCTTCAGTTCTTCTTTTCCTGAAAAAGCCTAACAATGATATATTATTTTACAACAGGGCACAACGTATTGTGATAAATGGAACTTCCTGATGAGAGATGCTATGAAATTCATTATAAAATGAGTGGGCAAGCTGTGGGCCTTGAATCACACACAGGTCTCAGACTGATTTCAGAAGCCCTCTGCAAATAATTATTTCAGGTCTGGCAAAAACAATCTCTCATTTCCTTGGCTGCTTGCTGAGTGGGAAGAAAAGCAGGGTGGGGGTGGGGGTCATGGCAGAAAAAAAAGAAAAAGAGATGGCCCACTCAATTTTGACTTTGGCCCTGCTGAGTGTTGTCTTCTGTCCTCCCCACCATCATCATTGACAGCCCCCAATGACATGCAGCCCCCAGTTACTCTCCGCATGTATATTCCTGCTTAAATAAACCATTGTATAACTCCAATTCCATACTTTGAAGCACAAATTCCTCTGATCGCTGGAACCCCAATCTTCAGGGCATCTGGGGGCAGGGGTTGTTGTCGGCAGAGGTGGAAGAGTCACCCCGTCAACTAAACGCTTGCAGAGAAATGTTGCCTTCATCTCACAGTTCAAAAGATCCCATAAGCCCCCTGCAATTCCGGTCCTCATAGCCACACAGCCTGGCTTCCGTCCTTCGTGGCACATGAAGAGACAAACAGAACTATGTTATTTAAAGTGGTGTGCATCAAAAAGAAAAAAGAAAAGATGATCAGTGGGGAATTGAACTCCAAACCATACCACTTTGTAGCTCAGATATGAGTCAGTTTTTAAGTTTTCCATTTACTTGCATTGGGAAACCAAAATGGCTATTTTTTTTTGTTTTGTTTTGCACTTATGTATTTGGTATTTGGAGACCTTGCCCAACTAAAGGAGTAAACGTGCTAAAATTCAGACAGTTAGCTTCAGGGGTTTGTACTGGATAACTGCCCTGGTCAACTCCACTGTACTAAACTACACCTTTCAGCATCTTTCAGGGTTTTAAAAAAAACCCCAAAAGATTGAAGCTATCTGTGGTTACTTCCTACTTTATTATGATGTCCCCACCCTGACCAAATGCCCCGAGGCTCCTTTGGAATCCTTTACATCTTGGGGAAGCCGTTGGGGGTAAAGAGATAAGGAGAATTATTTAATTTCTGAAAATTGGCACTCCTGGTAAAGTCATCCTGGCATCCAAATTTTTCAGAAATGAAAATATCTGTCCCCACCTACCAATCCCACCGACTCCCAGGGCTTCCCCACAAGAAAAGGGATTCCATGGCAGCCTTAGGACCTTTGGGGAAGAATTGGATTTTTTTAATTATTTCTGAAAAATGACTGATGCAGATGACATCATAAGCCTTATGCGGCATAACTTACACAACAGGATTTCAGCTAATAGTTTCCAAAAAACAAATCTGTCAGCAAATGAATTTTTTTCTGAGTTATGGCCTTTCTGCAATGTGGTAAGAAAGGTAGAAAGAATTTGGCCCTTCACTGGCAAATCATGCCATCTTATTTATTCATTGTTATATTGATGTCTTGGTATTATTCCAGTTAGCTTGATGTCATGGCTGTCCTGCTCCCCACTTTATTCTCACAATAAGCCTGTGAGATAGGCTAGGCTGAGAAAGAGGGACTAGCCAAAAGTCACCCAGTGAGTTCCATGGTTCAGTGGGAATCCCTGTACAACACTCTAAGCTATTAAACTCCATTGGGTTGTGTCTTAGTGCATAATCATCTCTACAGTAGACATCTATTTACCAGGCATTTCTGAATTCCAGTGAGTGAATGTGACATGTTCTCCACTGGTCCACTTGAATGTCCCTTTTTCTTCAATATCAGAAAGGCCAATCCAGATATATGTTTCTGGTCTGAGCCCAATCAAACTGGTCAGATAAGCTTGCTCATATCTGCAGAAAGGGGGTACACAGAATGTGTCATTTCTACAAATTATTGTTTATAATAAAAATGCACTAGTTTTATGCTTCCACTGTAGTGAATGAGCAAATTAATCCCTTATAGAATATTTGACCGTTATTATGTGTCATCAAGTTGTCTCCAATTTATGGTGACCCTATAAATGAGTGATCTCCAAAATATGCTGTCCTCAACTGCCCTGCTCAGCTCTTGTAAACTAAAACCTGTGCTTTCCTTTAGGGAACTAACTTATCTTTTATTGTGTCTTCCTCTTTTCCTGTTGCCTTCAACTTTTCCCAGCATTATTGTCTTTGCCAGAGAATCCTGCCTTCTCATGATGTGCCCAAAGTAGGACAGCCTCAGTTTTGTCATTTTTGCCTCCAAAAATAATTCAGACATGATTTGCTTGAGGATCCACTTGTTTGTCTTTCTGGAAGCCCAGAGTATCCACAAAGCTCTCCTCCAGCACCACATTTCAAATGAATCATTTTTCCCCCTGTCAAATTTCTTCACTCTTCAACTTTCACATCCATACACAGTAATCAGGAATACAAGAGTATGGATGATCTTAGCCTTGGTCTTCATTGACACATCCTTACACATGATTATATTTTCTAAGTCCTTCATTGCTGCCCATCTCAGTCTCAGTCTTCTTCTGATTTCTTGGCTTCCAGTCTCCATTTGGATTGATGACTGAACCAAGATATACAAAATATTTCACAATCTTGATTTCTTCATTGTCAGCATTAAAGTTTTATTGCTCTTCTGTATTCTTGATTTTTGTCTTAATGTTCAACTGCAGCCCTGCTTTGGCACTTCCTTCTTTCACTTTCATCAGAAATCATTTCAAGTCATTGATACTTTCTGCCAGTAAGATGGTGTCATCTGCATATCATAAATTATGGATGTTTTTTCAACCAATTTTCACTCCTCCTTCATCTGATTTAGTCTGGCTTTCCATATGATGTGTTCTGTGTACATTGGTCAACTATTTGTCTATAGCATATGGGACCAGATCCTAACTTTCCTTCTCTGTTAATGGCCAAATCCCTGTTGCTTAACATAGTAAATTGCATTCGAGTAGCTCACTGAATCAATGGGGATTTAGGGAATCAACTCCTCTGTAGGAACAGTTGGAACAGTGCAGGAGTCATATGGAAGGGGGAACAACTTAGGATCCAAGCCATGGGTTCTTTCAATAACATGAACTTAGGCACATATGTGTATACAGAGATATCCAATGGAGAGGGGGGAAAAAAGACACCCGCGGTCAGTGAACATATGTATTCTTACTGATTTTTAATTGGAGCAAGCTAAACTCTCGGAGTTGGTGCACATCTTATGCCCCCACATTCACTGTTGCTTCTCACAATTTCTCCTATGGCAATGGTTCAACCTTTGCCCCCTGGCTTAATCATAGTCACAGATTACTTCAATAATATTCTTAGTGATGTTTAAGAACTTTGAAGGCAACAGGTCCTACATCTTTTTTATTAGGCCTCAGCAAAAAAGACAACAGCCATTCTTCCTTGAAGTAAAACATTTTAAAACATAGATTGTGAGCTTTCATGGATTATAGACCTACTTGTAGATATGGACACAAACCACTGGTTTGGCAGTTTGTGCAGGTTCATTGTTTGGCTGAACAGGTATTCGGTGCTTCCCAGTCCCGTCTCCTCCAGTGGGTGCCCCCTCAGAGGCAGTGCCCACAGAAGGTGGGACAGGCAAGCCGGGGCGCTGTCTCTAAGTGGGTGCCTGCCAGAGGAGGCTGGGCTGGGAACATCTGTTTTGCTGAAAAACTAACCTGCATGAACTACCGAACTGACAGTTCATACCCGTCTCTAATCATATGCATTAAACGTCATTTTGAGTTTCCAGGGTATAGGGAGTATATACATGGTTGTGGCTAGAATTTTAGATGGTGAGTTCAGAGGGAAATTGGTCTTTGTTGTGGCAGATAACACAAACGTACTGGCACCAGGTAAACCAAACAGCACCTGCATGTAGCAAGGTAAGAAACCACTAATTGGGATCAGTTAAAATTTCTGATAATGGATTTAACTTCTGCCAAACTATAATTTACAATCACACATTTCAAGCAATTGTGACGCAAAGAAATTCCAAATAAATTTTACCATGAGCTTAAATACATTTGTTAGCCTTAAAGATGCTAAGTTTTTGTTCCCCTTTTTGTTTCATTTTGTTGACTATACATGCTGAAACCTATGAACATGGCTAGCTCTTCAAACTTTATTTCAAAGGGAGACCACTGTGTGTCACAATTCACCAGGAAACTGCAATTGTATCACCAGGGGTTTGAATCAGAAATAACTTTTTTCTTATCACACTGCATGTCTTAACTGGTTTTCTCAGTGTCAGGATGTCTGTGTTATCAGGAAGAGGGTTGTGGATTATCAGTTTTAATTACGTAATTGCCAGTCTTTTCTTCCTATAATTACCATCCAGATAAAACATCCTGCCTCAGTGAAGTAGATTATAGTTATAGTAGAATACATGTTGCCATGGGGCTCTTCCTAGGTTTAGCACCAATGGACTAATATGATGATAAATCCTTTGGAAATCTGAAGAGAAAATTCTCACCTGTCTTCAACAGAAGCTAAAGAAGCACCATCCCTTTTACATGTTTGGTTTGCCTCAGCAAATGTTGCAAACACATTTCCAACCATGTAGCAGTAAAAACTATGTTTTTTCCAGCCCTGTTGGGGGAAAAAAAAAGAAAGCCATTTGTGTGTGTATGTATGTATGTAAGATTTTGTGTAGGCACATGTGTGTATACATGCACACACAAAAGCACACACATGCAGGAATCATGTACAGTATAGATATGCTCTCTTGTAAGGTATGGATAGCATATTCTGTTTACAACTGTGGCCAGAATCCTCTTGATGATTTATGTATGCATTAAGTTAAACTGTGTAATTCACTATGATCAGTTGCTGGTAACTAACAAGACTCTGGTCACATTACTAGATGCATGCCTTTTGCACAAATGGGCATGCACCTCATAATGCAACCAGTGCATGATTAATAAGTGGTAATCTGCCTTGTTGATTTAGACCAGTGTTTCCCAGGTTGGAGATTGTGACGCTGCTGGGGGTCGCAAAGTGTTTTCTGGGGGGTCACCGGTCTCCTAATATGTGTTGTAGCCCTTGTGAAATAATTTCTTCCTTGACCTTTTGGATCTGGATATTAAAGTTAGTGTGTTTGTGTGAGAAACAGGCCCTTCAGGGGAGAAAGAAGCCTCTACTTTCTGAGAAGGGATGACTTTACCTTATTAAAATGTCTTTTTATTCAAACATGGCAGGGGGGTTGCAGGTTACTTGGCTATTATAAAAGGGTGTCACAACTCGAAAAAGATTGGGAACCACTGATTTAGGCAATGTAATTTACACGTAAATCATCCACATAATTCAGGCTTATATTTCTAAAATGATGTGAAAACTAAGGCAAGATCCAAATGAAAATAACAAGGGCAAAACCTTGGCAGATACAGAAACTAATTCAGATAAATACTTCCTTAAATGAAATAGGATATTAGTTATGTTTAATCAGTGAAAGGAATTTTCCTGAAGGGAAAATATACCTGTTTCATTAAGAGTGTACTTTTTAACAGCAATATTGCAGCAACAGAATATAGCATTATGGTTTCAGGCAGTCTTGCCCCAGCTTCCTTATGCAATGATATATTTTCTCTTCCTAACCTTGAATTTTACTGCTGAAATATTGGGGGGAAAGGGAGGCAAGTGTTGTTCACAAGATGTCAGAATGTCAGTAAATGTTGGAAGCTGAGCGACTCCAGCTACATGAGATTTTGTTTGCCTTGAATTCGGGGATTATCTTTTTGGGGAGAGTTTGCCAGAATATACCCCAAGTGATTCCATTTGACTCTTTGGTAAAGAAAAGCAAACAACCTATGAACAAATCATGGATTCCTTAAAACAAGTGTATGATAAGCCAATCCATTTATTAAGATTTTCAGGAGAGGCCCTCTTAAAAATACCTAGAATTCCAGAGGCCTACCTAAGATAATCAACAGTAAGAGAGTTGACATCTTAAATATCAAGAACATTATTTCAACATCCAAGAAAGCCATGAGAATATGTGTTCATTCCATTCTTTCTTGCTTTACATGTGTTTCTGATCCAAGGAACATCACATGCACTACAAGGAACTCAAAGAGAACTGGGCAAAACAATCATCAGGCGCCCCCATATTGCCAGTTTTTCCACTTACTCTTTGGCAGCCTTCTTCAATGATCTCCTTTTCCTCTGGAGCATTTTTTAATGGTTTCCTTTTGCAAATGTATCCAAGTTTTGCATCACACGGCTGATCCGCCCAATACCCATCCTGAATTGGATATGGGAAGAAAACATGTTATTGGCCAAAGGGGACATTCTGAAGGCACCCATTGGGGGATGTGTGTCTGGCTGCAGGTTTGCTCTATAGCAGTATTTCCCAACCTTGGGTCTCCAGATGTTCTTGGACTAAAACTCCCAGAAGCTGTGCTGGTCAGGATTCCTGGGAGTTGTAGTCCAAGAACATTGGAGAACCCAAGGTTGGGAACCACTGTTCTATAGCAACGATGGGGAATCTCCAGTCTTCTGGGTAGTTGGGATAGCAAATCCCACAATTATTTTCCAGGTGTAACATACAGGGAAAAACATAAGGAGGACCAAAGTTTTTGTATCCCTCTTTTACGGAGTAGGTGGATGGCCTTGAGTTCCCTACTTGCTCCATTGCCTTGAGGGTCTCTTACGTCAAACTGGTATTGACTCTGGATAATCCCCATGCAATCATTTTGGATCGCCATGGAATAAAATAAATACTAAATGCTATGGGACAGAATAACTTTGGGAATGGGACTACCATGTAGGTCCCCAAATTCCCTTCATGATTTGTCACCTCACACTTTATTTAGGACTCCTGAACAGTGAGCATGCCTTGGCTTTCAACGGGTGGTCATTTTGGTTACAGTCTGCAACAGGCTTTCAATCAAGGAAACCTGATACCACAAAAAGTTATCTAAGGCCTTTTTATACAAAAATGGAAGGACTGCATCTCAATTGAAAGTGAGAAGTCTCAAAACATTGCTAGAAATATGTTTCCATTCTTTATAAGCATGGGGAGAGAGACATCACAATGATGGCTTTCAGCTCAAACAACATCAATATCAGATATGGTACTGGGCAGAAGTAATACATCTAGCTGGATAAAATGGAACGGAAATAAGTTTAGACAATGTAAACAGTGAGAGACTGTGACAAGGTTTTACCTTTCCTTTCATAACAACACAGTCTTCTTGCATGTTGCTGCTGTGAGTTGGCTCTCCTCGGAACCATTTGGTGTATGTTACAGGAGTCCCATCTGTCCATTCAAAGTACATTTGGATCTTAAGGTCATTCAGCCCAATCCACAATTCATCATTTGGTCCTAATTCACATATAAACAAAAACAGCAGTTCATTTTACACAGAAAGAGGGGGTGAGTTGACTTAAATGTTAATAATGGCTAAGTCCTAGCCCCGGGTATTTAATCGTTTTGCTACCAAAACCCAACACCCTGTTTCTGTTCCATTTATGCTATGGCAGCAGTAAAATTTTGCCTGCCCTAAGGCAAAGATCCAGGAGAGTTGAAAATCTTCATACAGTGCATAGAATTTACTATCACAAATTTAGAAATGGAGGGCTCTTGTACTTGCATTTCTGCTTCTGGGCTTTCGATAGGCAACTGTTAGGCATTGTGTCTTTAGAATACTGCATGAAATTATCAGAGTCATTTCACTCTTGTATGCTGCCTTCGGTAGGTTTGGCTGGGAGGGACCTTTCTGAGCTGGGGTTACTGTCAATCCAGCAGTAGCCAATTGTTCCTTCCCTGCCTCAGATTTTGAAGAGAGCCACTCCTCTCTGCTTAAGTGTTCTTTTCCCCTGTTTTTAGTTTGCTGGCAGTTAGAATGTAATTAGGTATGCACTTAGTGTGCAGTTAGTAGCTGAGAATGTAGTCTGCAGGAGTCTGGTGGAAGCAGGCTGTGAGTCTGTTGAAGCCTGTTGCTGAAAAGTCTGTAAGCAGTCTTTTTTGTATGCTGTTCTGACCTATTCAACTGTGAGTAAATAGAACATTTTAATTCTTTCTCTTGCTAATGTCTCAGAGTAAGTTATTGACACTATAAGTGCCAGTTGATGAGCTGTAATAAGGGGTGGTCTACTCTGGGGAGAGTTGAATTTAGGCAAAATTTAAAACTCTGCAACAGAAATATGCCTTTGGTCTGCTGCAATGTGGCTCTTATTAAAGTCTCATGTTAACAGCACTTTTACATTTGCCTGGAAATTTATTGGAAACTAAGGCTAATGAGTGAGAAATTGTGTTGTATGCTTTGTTTTTCTTATTAAGGACATTAGCACCCATATTTTACACCAGCTGGTGCAGCTCTCAAATACAGAAACATAAAAATGCTTATCTATTTAAAAGCCCATCCATTATTATGCACATCTCCCATGTCATCATTTTATAACTTGCCAGATTTGTTTGGCATAAGCTTTTCTGAACTGCAGAAGTGGGCTGGAGTCCCCAATCCTTATTCCATATTAGACACCAGCATTTAAGGTGCCATTCTTTGCTATCCCTACTTATAAAGCTAAGCTCAGAAAAAAAAACACCTGCTTTTTCAGGCTACAACTGCTAAGATACGGCAGCCAGAATGGTCAGTTATAATTTTAAAAAGGAGTTTTCCAAGCTCAGGGTAAGTGTGTCAACCATTGAAACTGAGTTACTAATCCAGTGCCAAAATATGGCAGGTGTTTCCTCTTCCACTAACCTGGATAGAAGAATAAGACGTGACTGCCAAGATGTGCACACAGGATTTCCTCTGACTAATCCAAAATCCATGCAGAATGTAGTATGCTGTTTTGCTTCCGCCACTCACTGTCCCCCACCCTTGTTTTAAAAACTAGTCTTTGCTTCGTGACAGACATAATTGCTCCTTAAATTATCTTTTCCCCTATTGCTCTTGGTCCTGAATTCCTGAAACTTACTCTCCTAATTGTTCCCACAATCTTCTTCCAACTTCTTCTGCTACTACTACAAATCTCTATTGTAATGTGAGATATAGAAGTTGGCCACCCAGTGCCAAATTTTATGGCCTATGTGGAATTTTCAAAGTTCATTGAAACGCTAGCTGGTTTGGGGCTACGGTGCAACTGAGTGAATCAATGTGCACCAAACTTCTCACATGCTACTAAAGTGTTCTCCAACCTACCCCAGGGTCAACATCTGTACAAGGAGGAGTTGCACAGTATTGTATCTGCTGAAGCAGTATCTGCTATATCTAGTTCTCAAGGGCCAGCAGAAGGTAGCAGAATGCAACAGTGACAATGTGGACTTAATTGCTCCAGATGGCAGATGCAGAATCATATTTTTTGAAGACTGGCCTGGGGAAGCAGCCTTCAAAATTAACTCAGCAGAGCAGTCTTCCTGATGTTTTGTTTTTTGTTTGTGGAGAATATTTACACAAGAACATCCAAAATTATCATTCCCAATTGTCATCCAAAGAGGTACAGGCCACTCTTGCACTACAAGCTTCTGCCACCTCACTCTGCGGCTTGCATAGCCCAATATGGACAGCTTAAGGTGAAAGAAAGCTAGCTGGATAGCTCAGTGGTTTAAGTATCTGGCTGAGGAGCCAGAGGTTGGGAGTTCAATTCCCCACTGTGCCTCTTGTAGGTAGAGCCACCCTGGTAGCCTTGGGCAAGTTGCACAGTTCCAAGGTGCTCCCAAGAAAAAAGGGAGTGGCAAACCACTTCTGAGTAGTCTCTATCTAGAAAATTCTGAAAAAGTTTGCCCTACATCAGAATTGACTTGATGGCATGCAATTATTATTACAGTGGGAAAACAGATTGGTTGCAAAAGCATGGAGAGAAAACCTTAAAAGATGCATGGAGGATGGCTTATTAAATGGCACAATGCCATTTTGAGTCTATCAGCTGTTCTTCTCAAGCAGCTATAAAGGCCAGCTTTATAAACTGTTAACAAAGAATGAAATACTTATGGTCAGACTCCTATTTGGATTTTATTCTAGACTAAGTTAAATTGCAAAAGTCATGGCAGCAAATTGCACCTTGACCAGCTGCACAATTTCACTTACTGTCAAATAAAATTCTGATAAGATTCTGGCCGCTAAAATATGTACAAAAGTATAGCTATATAGGGACTCATTCTTAGGAAACTGTCATTTGCACGATAAAAACAGAAAGTTGCATAATACCAAAGGCCTTTTACATTAAGCTTTATATCATCAAATAGCCCTGTTTATGGAATTTTGCAGGTCTAGAAGTCATCATCTTCCATTTGTTACCTTCTCCTGTTGTTTCTTCCAATTTTTTTCTTTCCATCCCCCAAAAAATCAATTCAAGGGGAAAAGACAAAAACGTGATTTTTTAGAAAATTGTTATTAACAAATTCCTGTCTGTATAAATACTCACTGTACCCAAGCTGAGATATTATGAAGCTGTACTCTTCAACACTGTGGATACTAGCCAGATCTCCACCTTCTTTCCTACACAGTGTTAAAGCATCATTCCACAAGGCAGTTTCTCTGTGAAGCTTGTAACAATGGCCTGCATATGATATCCATCCTTCAGGGCACTTAATGGGCACATTTGATTCTGCAAAACAACAATCACAGTCAACAGTAATCAAATAAGGACATGGGCAGAAACACACACACACACACACACACAATGTCGTTACCACTTAAATTCTACTCTTCCTCCAATGAACTCATAACAAGTTTCATATCTTTCTCAGGTGCCCCCCCCCCATCCAGATTCTATAGATTTAGATCTATTTGCGGTCAGCAGAAGTGCTGAAATGTGTGTCCTCAGACCATTTTCCAGGCACAGGAATTGACACTATTATGTTATATAAACATACACTAGATAGTCTTTACATATTAACTGAGCTTTACTGAAGCCTTGAACATCTACAGAAAAAGAGGAAGACTTTGCCAGTTTACTCAGAAATCCCACTGTTTGATAGAGCTTACTCCTTTTCTAGATGTGAAAAAAACAGCTGTCAAAAGAGGCCGACTGGAAGGAAATAATACAATTCCTTTACAAAACCACTGCAATTTTCTATTGTAATTCTTAGCATGTAACAGCTCTTTGTCAGAGGTGAATTAAAAACAAATCCAGAAAATATAATTCAACTGATGTTATATATCAGACCATCATGGAGTTAAAAATATAGTTTCTTTATCTATTAAAAGGAGTGCTGAGGAAGCTTGACATTTAAATCACCTAATCAAGTGGACAAGAGGCAATTACATACAGCTTTCCCTGGAAGGAAAGGACTGCCAATTCAATCCGAAAATGTGGTGCAAATAGCCCTGCCCACATGGTTCCACCATTTAATCATTAAGCCAGGGTCGATGAGAAGAGAACTGAAGGATCTTAGAGGCAGAGCTGGCCCTATCATTAGGCACAGTGAGGCATCTGCCTCTGAATATGGATACTGAGCTGTAGGAGTAGTAAAGAAATACTGGAGAACTGTGTGTGCCTCATGGCCCGCCTAACACCCCCAAGCTATCTTGCTGCCCTTCAGATCAAATTGGACTGTAGTGAGTAGATCATTGGAAGACGAAAACCTATGAGTTTTTCTGATGACCAATCACAAAACAAAGCAAGCTAATGTACAAGCTACAGGAGAGTGGAAAAGGTGAAGATCACAGTCAAATGTCTTTTAACACTGAAGAAATCACTGCTTCTCACAACACTCATTCTGGAACAAGGCAAGATCTACTTCCAGAACAAAGGACTACAGAGCGACCGCATCCCACTGAGGGCTCATCTTTTCTCAACCACTAGGAAGTATTCTTAATTTGGCATCAACTGTCTACTTTTCCCTAGTGTGGTGCCACTAAAATTTTATCTCCAGCTATTCTGGAATGGAGATTGTCATCCTTCTGGGCAATTCTGTTGGCTGCTAAAACAGTGTGTGTGTGCTGGGATTAGAAAATAATGGAGATAAAGGACAATGGAGTCCTTTGCCTATAGAAATGGGGAGACTAGAGAGTATATAGGAAGGCAAATAAGTGAGTTCCAGATCAGGTCAAGCCTGATCTTTCCTCAGAAACAGCAGTGACTAAACTGAGGCTATCATACATTGGAATACATAACGAGAAGACAAAGTCTCATTGGAAAAGACAACAATTCTGGAAAACATTGTAAGCAGGAAAAGAGAAAGACCAAGTAAGAGATGGATTAACTCAACAAAGGAAGCCACAGCCTTGAGTTTTCAAGAGCTGAGCAGGGTTGTCAACAGTTGGGCTTTTTGGAAGTAACTTATTCGTAGAGGCACTGTAACTAAGAGGCAGATAACAACGGCAGGGATTTTACAACCTCCAAGGTGAAACCTGATAGCCATTACACTTGAAACAGATTCTTCATATTTGTAGTCTCCATCTTGGAGCTTTTCTTAACCATGAATCTTGTAGCTTCAACATCTAGCTAGGATGCTTTTAAGATTTTTCCACCCCCTCCAGCACAATGCACTGAAATATCCAATCCAGAAGGGCTGAAAAGTTTGGATTTTCATGATATTTTAATTGCCCAACAAAAGGTATTTTCCAGCTCTTGATTCTGAACCTCATTTGTGAACTGACTGTGGTTCCCATCAAACACAAGTGTCTGTAAAATACCTTACGGTTTTGGAGTGTATGGAGCAGTCATGAGACAAAAGGAGTACCATTCTTGGCAAGCAGGACAAATTCTGTCATTTCCATCCTGCCTGCAACAGGAAATGGCATTTTTGTTCCAGCAGCACAATATGTTCCTGCCACCAGCAAACTACTGTACATGAGTGAGGAGCTGAATCATTATAAACAGATCACTTTCCTCTGCAAAATAAAGGCAGTGAACCTAGATTCAAGTGAAGTTTTTTTTCAGAAGATGGATGCCAGAGCTGTCTATCTGAGCATCTACTCAAGAGGAAGGAATTCGCAGTAAGAACATGAGCTTTCAATATTTAGACACAAGTGTATGGTTTTGGATGGGTGCTGAGAACCTGTTTCAGAAAGGCTGTCAAGTCCTACGAGCATGGTAACTGCTGTAACACGAATGGCTACTAAGGAGTGAGTGTTCTTAAGTTGCTCCCAGGGCCAGTCATTCCACCAGATGGCAGCTGCAGGAAGGATGCTTCAAATCGGGGAAGAGTGAAATGCAACCCTCTGGTTTGTTATCAGACTACAGTCAGGCCGACTCAATTTAGCTAATGGGGAGGAACATCAGGATTTGCAGACAAACAACATCCAGAGGGCCACGGTTTGTCTACCTCAGTGGTTTAAATAAAAAATATCTTTGGAATTATACTCTATTCCCCCTATGGCTTCAATGGTTCAGAGTACATGGTTGCAGCCGCTGTTAATTAAGGTAGCTCGTTGCCACCTTTTATTATTATTAACAAACAGGAGTATCAGAAGGGATCTGTGCTGGCATAAGAAATATACTCATTTGTGTCTCTAAAGTGAAAATGCTTTTAAAATTGTATAGATGGACTTGGGAAACATCTGGGTGTTTTTACTACAGGGAAGGAGTGGAGGAAACTGACAACACATTGGCCTGTTCTGCGGGGATATTTATCAGCACATGCTTTAGAGAGCAAAGTGTTTTCCTGTCTGTCAGTCTGACGCCTCAGTTGTAGATGGAAACATTGCTTCCACAACTTTCTGAAATCTGGAACTCATCTCCACAGCTTACAAATTTACTTTTAAAAAGCAATATGTTCCCATTACATGTTGCAGTATTTTAGGGGGAAAGTGTAGTTACTTATTACAAGGTGTAAAAAAAAATCAACCCATGCAAACAAGCAATACAACTACTCCTTGCCACATTTTATTTTTACAACTGCTTGCCATTTTTCATTACAACTGCTTATTTCCCTTTCATTACTCTCCATTACTTTTTTGGGGGGGGAGAGAGATTAGGATTGGTAAGAAAATGATTCAAAACTTGAATAATTTGTATCAAAATTTCTCTTAAAATGCCCTTTGAAAATTATATAGAAAGTATTACTAATGACACCAGTTAAAGTTCTAACACTGTGTTACCTTTGAAATGTAACTCAGTTATGCCCTTGCTACCAATAAGCAATGTTGGGAAAGTGTGAAGGCAAGAGGAGAAGGAGACAACAGAGGACGAGATGGTAGGACAGTGTCATCGAAACTACCAACGTGAATTTGACCAAACTTCGGGAGGCAGTGGAAGACAGGAGGGCCTGGCGTGCTCTGGTCCATGGGGTCACGAAGAGTCGGACATGACTTAACGACTAAACAACAACAACCAATAAGCAAAACAAATTTTAAAAAGGAGTAACTCATCACAAAGGTAATTTGTTTCTTCCAAGCATATCAGACAAAAATAAAAATTAAAACAAAAAGAGGCAAAAACATTGGGGCATTTTAAGAATTAACTAGGTATTTCCCAAATTTTTTGAGTCACAACCCTCTTTTATAACAGCCAAGTAATGTGCGACCGCACCACCACCATATTTGCATAAAAAGGTATTTTTAACGGGGGGGAAGAAAACACATTAAAATAGATTTTTTCAGAATATAATTCTACCCTAATATATTAATATTAATGTAATAACACAAATTGATGAGTGGGGCTATAAATCTGCCTCTAGCAGAAAAAATTTGAGAAGGAAAAGAAGTCAATACACTTTGAATTTAACTTACTTGTTTGGGTGTAGAAACGACCCTCCATGACTCCCCCTAAAAAAGTCCCTCCCCCTCAAGCCCAAATGAATACCTCGCCCCATGCCCCATCCTCTCTCTGGTTCTCCTCCCTCACCTTTTTGCCCCTCTTACCTTCCTGCCTAGGACCCCTCTCCCTTCACTGTGCTGCTATTGCCGCACCTGGAAAGGTTGGAAACTCAGGTGGAGTGAAAGGCACCACTGCCGTGACAGCAACAACTTTTCAACCCTGCTGCCATCTTGGGTGTCAGTGTTCCTGGAGTGCACCATGCACTCATCTTATTCAGGCCTCTTTGAGCCAGGCTAATGCTCTGCTCTGAAGGGCTGATGTCAGTCCTCCAAAGGTGTTTGTGGAGGAGCAGAGAGAAATGAGCAAGAGGGGATCTTTCAAAGGGGCTAAGAGTGATGTGCATGCATAAAAGGGAAATCTGCCCAAAGGGGTAAAGAAATAAGAACTCTAGGTTGCCTGCAATTCTGGTTCAGATTTAAATTATCTGTGGGCCAAGAAGATTTAAAATAAAACAGCATTGTGTATACTATAATGGTGACCCCACAGAAAACACTTTGAGACTCCCTTGGGGGTCCCTACCTGCAGGTTGGGAACCCATGGACTAACTACTATATTTTAATGTGAGATTTCATGGACCAAGTCCACTACCTCAGACATAAGAGTGAGACTATATGACTGTCATATTTTTATATGGACCCATGATCAGGTGGGGATACAGATAATGGACAAAGTGACAATGGTTTGTTCATTTCTTGTTTTTGTTTTGTCTGATATGCTAGCACAGTCTCACAGGGCAACTCCTTTGAAAACTACAACTTGTTTCTTGCAAGAGGTGCTTCCTTGTCAAAGTGAAATACATATAAAAACTATCAGAATAAAGGCAATAAAAATGTCTATTGCTAAGGATATTCTTCCCCTTCATGGATTGCTGCCTTGTCGTGGCGAAGGGGCTTGAGTAATTCAGAGAAGCTATGAGCTATGCCGTGCAGGGACACCCAAGATGGACAGGTCATAGTGGAGAGTTCTGACTAAACGCGATCCACCTGGAGCAGGAACTGGCAAGCCACTCCAGTATCTTTGCCAAGAAAACTCCATGGACAGAAACAAAAGGCTAAAAGATATGATGCTGGAAGATGAGCCCCTCAGGTCGGAAGGCGTCCAACATGCTACTGAGGAAGAGCGGAGGACAAGGACAAGTAGCTCCAGAGCTAATGAAGTGGTTGGGCCAAAGCCGAAAGGACGCTCAGCTGTGGACGTGCCTGGAAGTGAAAGGAAAGTCCTATGCTGCAAAGAAAAATACTGCATAGGAACCTGGAACGTAAGATCTATGAATCTTGGTAAGCTGGATGTGGTTAAACAGGAGATGACAAGAATAAACATTGACATCCTGGGCGTCAGTGAACTAAAATGGATGGGAATGGGCGAATTCAATTCAGATGATTACTATATCTACTACTGTGGGCAAGAATCCCGTAGAAGAAATTGAATAGCCCTCATAGTCAACAATAGAGTGGAAAAAGCTGTACTGGGATACAATCTCAAAAATGATAGAATGATTTCAATACGAATCCAAGGCAGACCTTTCAACATCACAGTAATCCAAGTTTATGCACCAACTACCAATGCTGAAGAGGCTGAAATTGACCAATTCTATGAAGACGTACAACACCTTCTAGAACTGACACCAAAAAAAGATGTTCTTCTCATTATAGGGGACTGGAATGCTAAAGTAGGGAGTCAAGAGATAAAAGGAACAACAGGTAAGTTTGGCCTTGGAATTCAAAAGGAAGCAGGGTAAAGGCTAATAGAGTTTTGTCAAGAGAACAAGCTGGTCATCACAAACACTCTTTTCCAACAACACAAGAGGCGACTCTACACATGGACATCACCGGATGGGCAATACCGAAATCAGACTGATTATATTATCTGCAGCCAAAGATGGAGAAGCTCTATACAGTCAGCAAAAACAAGACCTGGAGCTGATTGTGGCTCTGATCATCAGCATCTTATAGCAAAACTCAAGCTTAAACTGAAGAAAGTAGGAAAAACCACTGGGCTAGTCAGGTATAATCTAAACCAAATCCCTTATGAATACACAGTGGAAGTGAAGAACAGATTTAAGGAACTAGATTTGGTGGACAGCGTGCCTGTAGAACTGTGGGTGGAGGCTCGTAACATTGTACAGGACGCAGCAACAAAAATCATCCCAAAGAAAAGGAAATGCAAGAAAGCAAAGTGGCTGTCCAACGAGGCCTTACAAATAGCAGAGAAGAGAAGGGAAACAAAATGCAAGGGAGATAGGGAAAGATACAGAAAATGGAATGCTGACTTCCAAAGAATAGCAAGGAGAGACAAGAGGGCCTTCTTAAATGAACAGTGCAAAGATATAGAGGAAAAGAATAGAAAGGGAAAAACCAGAGATCTGTTCTAGAAAATTGGAGATGTTAAAGGAACATTTTGTGCAAAGATGGACATGATAAAGGACAAAAATGGTAGGGACCTAACAGAAGCAGAAGACATCAAGAAGAGGTGGCAAGAATACACAGAGGAATTATACCAGAAAGATCTGGATGTCCTGGACAACCCAGATAGTGTGGTTGCTGACCTTGAGCCAGACATCCTGGAGAGTGAAGTCAAGTGGGCCTTAGAAAGCATGGCTAACAACAAGGCCAGTGGAGGTGATGGCATTCCAGTGGAACTATTTAAAATCTTAAAATATGACGCTCTTAAGGTGCTACACTCAATATGCCAGCAAGTTTGGAAAACTCAGCAGTGGCCAGAGGACTGGAAAAGATCAGTCTACATCCCAATCCCAAAGAAGGGCAGTGCCAAAGAATGCTCCAACTACCGTACAATTGGACTCATTTCACGCGCTAGCAAGGTTATGCTCAAAATCCTCCAAGGCAGGCTTCAGCAGTATGTGGACCGAGAACTCCCAGAAGTACAAGCTGGATTTCGAAGGGGCAGAGGAACTAGAGACCAAATTGCTAACATGCGCTGGATTATGAAGAAAGCCAGAGAGTTCCAGAAAAACATCTACTTCTGCTTCATTGACTACGCAAAAGCCTTTGACTGTGTGGACCACAGCGAACTATGGCAAGTTCTTAAAGAAATGGGAGTGCCTGACCACCTTATCTATCTCCTGAGAAATCTATATGTGGGATAGGAAGCAACAGTTAGAACTGGATATGGAACAACTGATTGGTTCAAAATTGGGAAAGGAGTACGACAAGGCTGTGTATTGTCTCCCTGCTTATTTAACTTATATGCAGAATACATCATGCGAAAGGCCGGACTGGATGAATCCCAAGATGGAATTAAGATTGCCGGAAGAAATATCAACAACCTCAGATATGCAGATGATACCACTCTGATGGCAGAAAGGGAGGAGGAATTAAAGAACCTCTTAATGAGGGTGAAAGAGGAGAGCGCAAAAAATGGTCTGAAGCTCAACATCAAAAAAACTAAGATCATGGCCACTGGCCCCATCACCTCCTGGCAAATAGAAGGGGAAGATATGGAGGCAGTGACAGATTTTACTTTCTTGGGCTCCGTGATCACTGCAGATGGGGACAGCAGCCACAAAATTGAAAGACGCCTGCTTCTTGGGAGGAAAGCGATGACAAACCTAGACAGCATCTTAAAAAGCAGAGACATCACCTTGCCAACAAAGGTCTGCATCGTCAAAGCTATGGTTTTTCCAGTAGCGATGTATGGAAGTGAGATCTGGACCATAAAGAAGGCTGACCACCAAAGAATTGATGCTTTTGAATTGTGGTGCTGGAGGAGACTCTTGAGAGTCCCCTGGACTGCAAGGAGAACAAACCTTTCCATTCTGAAGGAAATCAACCCTGAGTGCTCACTGGAAGGACAGATCCTGAAGCTGAGGTTCCAATTCTTGCTGCTTTGGTCTGAGTTCTCTTTGCCATAGATTGGCAAGGGTGCCTGACTTCCAAGAGGAAGGCCTCTCTACACAAGCCAGTTGGGTACATGTTCCTGTGTCAGTACAAACATCTGAAGCAACAGCAAGAAGCTGCTTTTGAAATCAGCTGTTTCAAAAGACACATCCACAGGGAGGTTTTGAAATAGCTCAGAGAAGTATTAAACAACAACAACAACATAAGGAATGTCTCCTCCTTTTTTTCTTTTTCTTTTTTTTTGCATGAGCACACTGCTGACATGCCCAACTGTATCTCACAGTATTTATTTATTTACCCACTTACCTGAAGGAATAATGAAGGAGTTCAGAGTGGCATTTCCTTTTTTACAAATGTAACCAAGTTTCTGATTACATTCTCGGCTTTCCCATTTGGCCCCTCTGCCAGGATTAAATGTTCCACAGGTTTTTCCGGGCTCTGGGGAAGGACTTCCTTCAAAAACAAGGAACAAGCAAAGAAATATGGGTTTGCCTATTAAACTAGAATGTGAAGGAGAGTAGATGAAAGGGATCATTATGAATTGCACTGTTAGTTGAGGGAAGTATTTGCAAGTTTAATTTTATTGTGGTTATAACAGAGAAAATGAACATAGGTAATAATCTTAGAACTGCAGAGGTGGAAGGCACCCTATGGATCATCGAGTCCAACCCCTGTCAAGGGGTCACAGTAGGGAATCGAACTCCCAACTTCTCTCTCTGCAGACACATACCTAAACCACTGAGCTATCCAGCAGTTGATGAGTACATACATGAGTAAAACTGGAGCAAAATTAGTACATGGACCACACAAAAAAGTTACCTGGTGCCCAGTTCAGGTATCTGAAAGGATGGTCACTGCTCCACTGCCATCCGCTGTTGAAGTCCAAACTGTTAAGACCAAACCAGAGTTCAGTACTCAACCTGGATGTTAAGCCTAAATGGGCATGTAGAATACATCAAGTCATTAATCTGAAGAACAGAAACAGCAGAAGGTAGCAACAATGATCAGTCAATGGACAGAAATCACTGAGACTATGTTGGCTGGGCTGATGAAAGCTGTTGTCCCAAACATCAGGAGGGATGCAGACTTGAGAAAGGCTGCTTCATGACATGATCCCAGAAGAATACCACCCACTATCCCCTCTTTTCCATGCTAGAGCACATCACTCAATTTTGTTCACATTCTTTCTTTACAGTGATATGTATGTATAGAATCATTTATCTTGAAATAAGGAGAGCATGCTTCTATTATGAAGCATTGTCACAACAGCACTTTCAAGTATTATTTTGTACATGGTGATGGGGCAAGATCATGAGTCCCATTTCCCACTTCCAATATCCATACATGAAGTATGGATGAGTCCTTAGACACTACATGTGGCATCTTTCTAGGATGCAGAGAAGCGGCTTTTCCAGAGTTCCTGATCATGAAGAGCTGTATGCAACTGTTGTAGTTCTATCAACTATGTATACAATGATAATATCGGGGTGGAGACTGCATAAATTTGATGCACAGTTTTTAAGAACTTTGCATTATTTTATTTCTGTTTTAATATAAAACATTAGAAAATGTTAATGCAAATCAATAACTTACCTGCTAAGTACATTTGCTCATGTAACTCTGTGATGCTCAACAAATCACCATTTTGCTGCTCACAACTTTTTCTAGCTTGGTGCCATGTTAGAGCTGCATTTGAGTTTATCTGATACAGTACTTTTGTCAATGAGTCTGTATTCCACAAAGCATATAGTCCATTAGCTAGAGGAAAAGCCAAGGTATACAATGCTCGTTAAAGAAAATGCAGCAGTAATTGTGGAGACTATAAAACCACAATTCTGAAGTTATCTACAGGTTTTTTTAAGTCATCCTGGTGCATCTTCACCCTTCTGTGATTTCTATAGATCTGAATATTTGCAAGTCTTTTCCGCTCAGTGTTCCCAGAATGGCCAAGAGCTATTTGGTGGTGCTCACATTGAAAAAGGAACTCCGTTATATTTAGTGGGAGTTGAACCCAAACTGTCCGGAACGTTAAAGGCTGAGAATATTGGTACATAGAAAATGAGGACTTTCTATGATACAAAAACTGCTGTCATACAGATGTGCATAAGTCAAGAATGGGGAAATGGTTCCTTTGGCTCCTTGGGACAAGAACTCCCATAATCCCCTACTGTTAACCACAGAGGCTAGAGCTTCTGAAATCTAAAAACATTTAGAGGGCCACAGGCACCTATCCTTGCGTAGGGATTATAAAGAAAGATGTACACCACTAAGTGGCACTGAGCTACATCATGGCATATACAGAAGATCGGCTTGATGGTTAGAGTCGAGAAGAAGGCATTCAACAGAGGCCCTTTCCCACTCTCTAATCCAAAGGTAGGCAAGCTCTGACAGTGTACATGTGGGATTGCAACTTCTTTCATCCCTCACAATTGGTGAAGCAAACTAGAGTTCACAGCAGATACAGTTCCGAATCATCTGGAGGGCCATAAGATGTGGTGTATTTGCTCTAGTCTTTTTTAATGTACATTTAGTGAGCACCACTTACTTTGCCCTGAAGTCTAATTTGCTATCGCAAGTCAGTTACCATTACCACTATTGTCAAGATACTGTGCATATAAGAGGGGGTTATCACTGATTTATTAAACAGGCCAACAAAAGAGACATCTGCTGAAAAGCACTGCTCAGAATTATGACATATATATTTATTTAAATATACTCAGTTTGGGATTCTTTTTTTTTAAAAAAAGAGAGAAAAGGCTACAAGCAAAACATGGTAAGAGACGCAAAGCAAAGTGGGGAATTGAATGCCCAACCTCTGGCTCCACAGCCAGATGCCAAAACCATTGAGCTATCTGGCAGTTTTAAACCAGCTGATAGTCTTCACATGAATTAACTATTAAAGAGCAAAACTATATGCTCAGAACTTCATTTTTTAAATGCAGAACTTACATTCCAATGGGCAAAAGCCATATTTCTGATCGGTGTCATAATGTCTAGTGGTTGAACACCACAGCTTGCCATCTGATCTGCCTTCAGACGTACACTCAGCATACCATTTCTCCTGGAATTGGAAAGGAAATACACACGGTGCTCCGTTGGCATTGCCTTTCAAAGTAAACATGTCTGGAAGGAAAGATTGAGAACAAACCAGTAATGATCATGGGGTGTTTATAGAGAGGACACAGGGAGATGTTTTCCCCTAAAAATAATATCTAAATATTCAATTTAATGTAAAGTGTGCTGTTTATATACCACCCCATAGTGTTTAAAGCACTCACTGAGTAGTTTACAATTTAATTATGCAGGCTACACATTGCCCCCCCTCAGTGATCTGGGTACTCAAATTAGCGACCTTGGAAGGATGGAAAGCTGAGTCAACCTTGAGTCAGCTACCTGAGCATATTGGAATCAAAACTGGGTCTTAAGCAGAGTCTTAGCTGCAGTACTGCAGTTTAACCAATGCGCCACAAAGCTCCTTACACAGTCGGGCACACACCCAGCTTGGCCTGATGTCTGAAACTACTAGGATGTTTTCTGTCCACACACAAAACATGCCGTTCCAAGAGAACATCTGGTTCAAGCTACATATTTCTTACCCTCTTACTCACTTTTAGGTTGAACAGATTTTGTCAGTGGAAAAAAAAAAGAGGACACTGAGCTTAAGTTCATATATACAGTATATAAAAACAATATGGAAAACTATTTGTTATAAATTTCAATGAAAAACTTAATTTTTTTTTCAAATGGTGAGTTTGCATTGAAATGGTAAAGAAATGACACAGTAAGCAAATAAAGGCAACCCCCCCCCCACATGATTAACTATTTCCTGTCATGACCCACTGCTATTTACACCAGGAACAACTAGGACCCCTGCCCTTCCTGGCCGTGGGTTGGGGACTTGGTGCATTGTTATGGGGAAGGAATCAAGGATGTAGAGCAAAGCAGCCCACAGAACAACAAAAAATAATCCTAAAACACAGGAATGAAATAGGAAGTCTTATTCAAACTACATACTAGGAAGTGGTGCAGGTGACAAAATGGGAGAATGCAGGACAAAAGAGACTCAGCCTCCCAAAGAAGAGAAGAAGGCATTTTCATTTTTTTAAAAAAAAATTCAACATTTAAAAATATGTATATATCTTTTAAAAGAGGACACGTGGTTATGGTGCTTCCTGCAAACTCCACAGCTGCTCCCTGGAGTGCTGTTGACTAACTTTTTCAAGAGGAAAGAACTCATTTTAAGAAATGGGGATCCTCCTTCAGACAAGTCGTCCAAAGTGGTCAGTGTTGTGATAAGGGTCATGATGCCAAATTTTTTTTTTTTTTTAAGGAAATGACGTAGTACATTCTTGAACACGGTGTTGGTTTATCTGGATTTCTTGCCCCTCCTCTGCTTAAGGTTCCCCCACCCCACCGTCCTTCATCCCATATAATTTTTTTTTTCCTGGAATTCATGAGGCAGGAAAAACGCAAGTCTCCTGCAGCCTGACAAAGAAGGCAAAGTGCTGCATTGCGCTGTGCAGGCAGGAGCCTCTGTGACCCTGCAGCAAACCCCATAATGCAAGTAGTGGCTACCAAAAGAAGCCTTGGTCTTCTTGTTCCTGTCCCACACCATGCCGTCCAGCACCAGTGACGCTGGCCAATTTCTTCAGATAGATGTGGCTGGAATGGTCCTTGCACATAAGGTATAGTACAGGTACACTGTGTGCTGACACTCATCATCTGTGCACATGATGCTTAGAAACATCAGTGGTGCCTTCCTCCCCCCTGCCCTCAGTTCCTGGGGACACCTGAGCAGGTGATATGGTCACTTTGGCTCCCACATCCAGAGGGCGTAGAACTGAAACAGTTTAGCAAGGGAGTACAAGCTCTTTCCCTCCAATCCACGTCAGGTATGAACTGAGTACTGCCCTGTAACTGTCTAACTACAGAGATTTGTTCTGTTTGGCTGTTGTTGTTGTTGGGTTTTTTTAAAGGAGGGACTTAATCATTGGAAATACTTGCATGAGAGCCAGTGTGGTGTAATGGAGAAAGTGCTAGATTCAGGTTCAAATCCCTGCTCAGCCATGGGAGGCAGCAATGATAAACCACTCCTTGAACATACCACACAAAAAAAACGTATTAGGGTAGCTGTAAATCTCAACTGACTAGATTGTTTATGACACATGTGCTCATGCAAGCACACAGGCATGCGCGCACACACGTGAACACACAGATATCTACTTGTGCCTGTTTTCTGCTCCATGCTTCCTGTTATCTATCCTATTGCTCATGCAATCAAATTCTGCAGTCAAGTCTGACTGTGGCTGTGGTTCCCAATCTGGCGCATTCCAGATGTGCTGAATCACATATACACTCCTCCAACCAGCACATCCAAAGGGAATTGTCAAAGGCTTCTACAGAATGCCAAGCTAAGTAAGACTGCTCTAACTACTTGTCAACTGTGCTGAAAGGAATGGTAATACAATACATCTTCATTGTAATCCAGATGCCCTTATTATTCAGACAATACAGACAACCAAGTGACAATCGAAGCAGAGTTTGGAATCTGATTATTTTAAAAGGAAATTGTGTTTCTTATTGCTTCTGAGCAGCCAGTTTACTATCATTTTCATTGTTGCTCTGAGCCTAATTTACATTTTCCCATCCTGTTCCGAGGCTCCCATGGGCCCCAAGTTATCCCTTTCGTTGTCAGGAAGCAATGGGGGCTGTGGGATGGGAGTGGAAAGTCTTTAATAGCCAAAAATTGCTGCCACTGGGAAGACTTTACTGCCAGCAGGCCAGAACAATATGGGGAAATAGGGTCAGATTATGTCTAGCAGCCAATTCAGATATTGCATCTTACAAATATGTACAAAAATGGAAGAGACGAAATCAAAGATTACTTTCTATGGCACTTGGATTGATAACAGAATAGTATATCAACATTTGTCAAAATACCTCTGAAATGCCTTGAAAAGCCCTTCAAAAGTAATGTTTAGAAGTAGCTAAAGTGGCTAGGTACACCTAAAAGCAACTTTGTATCAAACTGTTACATTACTTTTTCTGTAACACTGTAACTACTTCTAACATTATTTGTTACCCAAAATTAACTAGTTACGGGTAACACTATTCATTGTAACTAGTTATTTCTAGGGTCTGGCTCAGAATGGCGAAACTGACTATAGACAAGCAGTCAGCATAAGCTCTTGGTTGTATATATTACTTGTTCGAAATAACTGAGAAATCAGTACCAAAGCAAGCTAATTCAGAATAAAAAGACAGTTAAATTTACCTTCATAGCCCCTGGAACACAAATCATCTTTAGTTCCATAGACCTTCCACCTACTCCATATGCCTGATCCCTTGTATAGCATGATTCTTTTTTCATTTCGGTTGCCATAGTTGAAAAACAGATCAGCTCCTTGGATGGCAAAAAGGGTGTCATTTCTGCATTCCCACTTCTGGAGATCATTTGTTGAGTCACATGGGTACAGAGTCACTGGTGTCCAGTCTATTTTGGAAGCCACGCCCACACATAATTTCAAAGAAACACTCATGATCTGGTGACTGGAAATCCATCTGAATTTTTGTGCCTCTTCTTCATGGTTGCAGGCCCTGGTGGTGACATAGTCTGAACTTTGTGCATGTACACAAACTTTGTGGTCTTCATTATATATTAAAAACTTGCTTGTATCTGTATTAAAAAAAGTCAGATAAATATAAATATTAGTGATGGTGTTAATTAAGAAACAGTGGCTGAAATCCTGTTGGTAGAACCATGCCTGCAAAAGACTGATTAAACGTTTCCTACTTCTGCCCCATGGTTCCCACAAATCCCATGTAATCCCTTTCATTGTGTTTCATGGGACAGGAGGAAGGTGTCTTGATGGAATTGCTGGGAAGTGCTTAAAAGAAAAAGAAAAAACACCAAACAGTTCCCTTGTCAAATGCCACACAACTACTTGACAAATGTCTAAAATTGAAAATGTTATAACAGCTATTAATAGATAATAGTTAAGAGAATAATAAATTACTCCAAAGGTTAATCAATTGAATAGCAGACGTTCGTAATGATGGTACCAATGGCTCCTTCTTCAGTGCAAAAACATGTAACATTTAAAAGGGAAGAAACCCAACCATGAATATAGAACCCTGAACCCCATTTCAACAGAAATTTTAATCTTTTTTATGTTTTCATGTTTTAATATTTTAGTTGTATTTTACATCATATATTGTTTAATTTATCTTTTAATTTTTAACTTATTCTGTTTTTAAATTTATTTAGTTTATTTATTTAACTTATATGTGAATTTCAATGTTATGAGCCACTTTGGGTCCCTTGTTGGGAGAAATGCGGCATATAAATAAAACTAATAAATAAATAAATAAATAAATAAATAAATAAACAAACTCATATGTATAACTGAAATAAATACACAGATAGCTTTCCATTTAAGTCATATATGTTTAATTTCCTGTTTTTAAAATGCTGCTTAAAATCTGAATGCTAAAGACTTTATCCCCATCTCCTCTTTCCAGCTATAAATGCTGGTAAGTTGCACAACTGAGTAATTTGGAACAACTGTCAAGGTGGTTTCACCATAGATAAATCTATCAATACACTAAATCTTAAGACTTAGTTCTCTGACCATAACTATCAAAAAGCACCACTCTGGGTCAAGTTTAGGTATTCAGTTTTAACATGAGAATGTAAAAAAGGCGCCTTATATACAATCTGTATTTGTCAACTATACATAATCCATAATACATTGCATGACTGATTTGTTATGCTTGAGAAGCAAGAGAGAGTGCACTACTGTAGAAGCATAACCTGGAAATGAATGCTGTTCTGTTTAAGAGAAAATGCTGACCTAGTGCTTAGTGTGCAGATAAAATAATTTCCTCTTCTTGTCTTCCTTGGCTTCCAACCCATTAGGAAACAGCATAAAGCTGATGGGCTCTGGAGACAAAAATTCTTGCTGTTTGCCAGTCAGTTTTCCTTACTGACAATACAAGGAAATGTACAATTATCACCAGTGGTGATAAAGTCTTGTATTACATTGTTGTATCAACAATTAAACCAGGATTATGTAAACTAATATGTGCTATGCTTGCAAATTTTTCTAAATACCTCTACAGACTGTTTAAAAAACTACTTGAGACTTTATAAACAAGTTGACTGTGAAATCCTGTGCATGTCTATATAAGTCGCACTAAATTCAGTAAGGCTTGATCCCAGGTAACAAGGAATAGGATTGCAACCCGAAACTCGCCCCCTACTCCATTGATTGTTACAAATCTACGCTTTTGATGACAGACAGAGAAATAACCAGTGTGGTGCCAGAACAATTAAGTAATCATACAGGTTTTGTTAATATCTCCCTATAACACCCATCAATGTTATACGTTAAATAACAGACTGAAGCTGTCATACTTTGGGCACATCATGAGAAGACAAGACTTGCTGGAAAAAATAATAATGGTAGGAAAAGTTGAAGGCAGCAGGAAAGGAGCAAAACTAAATGTGAGAAGGAGTGCCTTGACAGAAGAAGTCATGGACTTGAGTTTGCAAGTGCTGAACAGGGAGATCACTCATTCATCAGGTTGCCATGGATAGGAGGCAACTTAATAGCACATAAGAACAACAAATGTTACAGAGCTACAATATTAAGCATATTTACTTGGGAATACGCCGAGTTCATTCACTTCCATATAAACATAAGCTGGGAGTAAGATGAAGGTTATATTTTTCTACCCAAAACCAATCCTCCTGGATCCATTATCCTGTACCTATATTGGACCTAAACATGCATCTCCCATAGCCGAAGTTCAATTCACCTGGATGTTTTAAATTGAAAACACATCTTGTTTGTAGAAAGTTCTACACATTTTCTGCAGGAATCAAAGTTTCCACTTACATAAAACTGACACAGAATACAAAGAGGTTCTAGGTGTATGATACACATCATGAAGTACACCTCACTTAATAGAAGAGCTGTGTGTATCTCACTCCTTAACATAATGTAGTCACTGAATTCCATACAGTTGTTTTGCTCAGGAGGAAAGTATGGAAAACCAGCCATGCTGCCTGGGAGATTCCAGGAGTTAGAGTCTCCTCAATAGCTTTCTAATGTTCTCCATGGATCTATGAGCAGGAGTCAATATCGGTGGGTCTGAGCAGCTGCTATGGTGTCGTTCATGCTGGGTCTGCCTTGAATTAGGGACTTCTTATAGGGTTGTTTTAAAAATAGAAGTGAAGGAATTTTTTAAAGCCATCTTGAGCTCTTCAGAGGAAGGCTGGGATTAAAATGTAACATATGAGTGGAGGAATCTATTATAAACAGTTTGAACCATAAGCACTTGAAAGATCAGCTGTACGCAATGCAATGGCTGAAATCCTATTGCTTTGTAAGTTGCACTAGAGTGAGCCCATTCCATCAGTATTGATTTGGTGAATTAACTTCTCCATAAGTTCCATTGATTCAAATGGGCCTATTCTAATTGTGACTTACTGCACGAATGTTACAACCAGAGTAGGTCCATTGAAATCCACTGAACTTATGGAGGAATTGACTCACCGAATCCTCACTGATTCAATGGGTGTATCCTAGTGCGACTTACTACACTGAGCATCAGGATTTCAGTCAATGCCTTTATGTTCACACATTAATATTTACAAGAAGCAGTTGCATTATACTCAAAGATTTTCTACTCAAAACCTTCAGAAAAAGAGCTAAAATCTGAAAAGAAGACAAACCTGAAGGATAACCAAAATGTAACAGGATATCCCCAATACTTTAAAAGGCACCAAATGAAAGGATATGGGTATATCAAGAACAAGGCTGTGAGCGTTGAAGGTGTTACAAGAAAAAGAAAAAGTGGGGGCCTTCTGGAACACTTATAGGAAGGATTGTTTTGAAGTGGTGATGAAGAACAAGTGCTTGGGCAGCAAATATAGAGGTATCAGAGTTTCCCGTGTGTTCATTTTAAGATTGCAAGAGGAGTAGCTTTCATGGAGCAGATGGGACCATTGCTATAGGTGTAGAAGGCTTAATCTATTAGTCTTGAAGACACTGAGAAAATGTTGGAAGAAGAAAAATATGCTGTTAGGTAATTGAAAGGGGACAGGATAAGAAAGACTATGAAATTCTAACAGTACCACATAGCAGTAGATCCAGGCAGGTCATAGGTAAAGAGGAGTATGGCTTTCCCATACTCCAGTGCTATTCCGAGAATCCATCTCAGTTATATATATTTGTCTTGCCTTGCTACTTTTTGTAATGTTTTATATGCTCAATGCTTGTGAGTTGCAAACTGAGATAGAAAATTATTTATTTAGGGTCAGGATGCTGTTTGATACACAGAGTGTAGAACAGCAACCACAGGAACAGTTTTCTTTCCTTTACAAGCCAACAAGGATTCCGGTTAGTCTTAAAATCTTACAGGCAGGTTCCTACTTAACATCTAATCAGCTATTGCTATGGAAGAAGGAAATGGAGGTGGGGGAGAAGCTGATAATCCTAAAAAACCTTTAATTAATTCCTCAATGAGAGATTGCTCACAATGGCAGTGCAACCATGAGATAAGGGGCAGGTAATTCAGAAGGCTCAAGATTCATTAACTAACCACATCATGCATAACCTCACAAGCCACATCTCCCACTAAGTGAACCAGGCCAGATCTCTATGGGGCAACTGGTGCTGCAATGGTGCTAAAACTCACCAAGCTGCAAAAATGGGAGGTCACCAGGGCAAAGGCTTAAACAGTATTCTGTATTAACATTGTCTATGTGAGCGAGTATTGTCCATTTCTGGAGAAATTGAGTTTGATTCCAACCGGTCCAGGTAGTTGGCTCTAGGTTGACTCAGCCTTCCATCCTTCTGAGGTTGGTAAATTGAGTACTCAGCTTGGTGGCATGGGGGGGGGGGGGGGGGGAGAGGACAATGTGAGCCTGAATAATTGACTTATAAACCATCCAGCGAGTGCTTTAAGCTCTATGGAGCGGTATATAATCAGCACATTTTGCTTTGCTTCTTCATCCTGGTCTAATGCAGAAAACCCTATCAGCAAGTGGAGGTTGAGAACGAGGTCAACAGTATAATCTTTGTTCTCCCTCCACCTACAGATCAAAGCATCATGTAGAAGGATTTATTCAGCAAGGATAAAGCTAGAGTGCACAGGAAATGTCCTAATGCATTTTTGCAAAACACACTGCACCTATCAACCCATAATCTGCATTCAACAGCATTCAGCCAAAGGATAAGAACACAGAGCATTCTAAATAACTTTTACATATTTACTATTTTCTACTGGCAAGAGATGTAAAGACAATTTGCTTTGCATCAGTGACATATTCTGCATTTCTGCAATTCATGGATTTCTGAAAATCCTAAAGAATTTGCAGCTCAGTCCTACATGTGTCCATTCAGATGCAAGCCCAGCAGAGTTCAATTAGGCTGAACTACTGGGTATAAGACTGCTGCCTGGACTCACTTTAGTAACTCTTTCCTTAAAAGTTGGGGGAGGAGGGAGAAGATGAGAGCTAGAAAGTGATAGGAAAAAATGTTTTCTTTTCATCCCATAATGACCAAACCTACATAGTTTGAACAGAACTGCATAGTTGGATAAATATTGCTACAAAAATAACATAATTTTATTTTTCTGATACGCATCTGAATATCATACGATGTGAGCAGGCATTCAAGAAAGACTGTATGTGTAACAACCACTATGAGTATTTTTACTTTTCATATTATATTCGGAAGTTTTAAATATGTATACTGAAACCAGCAGAGTTAAACATCAAGTTTGCAAAACCAAACATCAGACCAACCCAGCTGAATTGTTTACATGGATGAGATTTTTCTACTCCCATTTTGGTAACATTCAAATCAGCATACTGTTCAAATAAGAACACCAAGTATCTATTTGAAAGGTTGGATGCTCCTAAGCAGCCTTTTTAATAAACCAATCAGAGTTGGAATTTTATCACACTAGTATCTTCCTTCATGGCAAAGATCTGATAGGGACTTACCCACTAGTAAATCGGCAACTTGAAGAATTGAAAGAAAGACCAGGAGCAAAGGAACAGTCATTGTGAGCAAAACACGACTCTCCTCTTCAGCCAGAATATGCCGCGTAATAGGTTCTTTTTGTACCATATCTTGTTGCAGTCAACGAGGAAAGTTGCTCTCATTTCTGAGAAATGATAGTTCATGAAGAGCATTGTGGATGTCTAACGATAAGGAAATGCCCTGTCACATAGGGCATTTTGAAATAACAGGAATTCACAGTTCAAACTGTGCTTTCCTAAGCTAATTGCACTATGAAGGATAAAGGAAGGAAGAGCTTCCACAGAACTGCAGGTGATAAACTGATGACTGCTCAGCATTTTTCCCCCCTTGAGAATGCCTCCAATGAATGTGGGAAACATTCAACTGCTCACAACATGATTCGCCCCCCCCCTAAAACCGGGATTACATAGAAAATATCTCAACATTCACCTTATTGTCATGAGTAAAGCTGAAAGTTGTAGGATGTATGTGGCTGTGTAAGAAAGAAGAGCCACTTCTTAGAGATGGTCAACTTGTGGCCCTTCAGGTTTTGTTGGACTACAAGGTCCATCAGCCCTACTCAGCACAACTCTAGTGAAGGTGCCAGGAGTTTAAGTTCAACTTCTGGAGGGCTATAGATTGGCTGCCTGTGTTGGAGATGAAGGCTGTATAGCATTTTACCTGATGACTACAAAATGAGCCCCATTGAACAGGGAATAAACCAACTTCTGAGTTGTTGTTGTTGTTGTTTAGTCGTTTAGTCGTGTCCGACTCTTCGTGACCCCATGGACCAGAGCACGCCAGGCCCTCCTGTCTTCCACTGCCTCCCGGAGTTTGGTCAGATTCATGTTTGTAGCTAGATGTGCATTATTATTACACTGCAAGAATAATAGTATTATTTGCCTTGAAAATGATGCATGGTTAAATTCAAGCTTCTAGTTGTGCATATTTAATATTTCCTAGTGGGTTGAGTTGACAATTGTTTTGTTGTCACCAAAATGCTCCTTTGAAAGGAAAACAAAGTTCAGTTTCTACAAAAATATAATGTATTAAAAACAGCATAATGTACAGACATTATGGAGTCCATGATGTTAAGAATTGAGGAACTGAGTTGTCATTGCCCCTTTCCTCTGGAACGGTTCACTAGGCAACATTCCTCTCTGTTTTAGGAAGTTCATTAAAGCTGCCTTCTACTAGTGTACATTTGTCCTGAGGTGGTCAAATCGGCTTTAATTTGTGTATTTTATTTAAAAGTAGCTTCAACTAGTGACAGGGTTTAATTGTATTTATTAGATTGTGTTATGTGTTTATTACACGTTGTGAACTGCCCAGAGAGTGGCAACACTCATGGAGTAGCACAGAAATGGATTTATATAATGCCACGCCTCCTCTTTCCTTTCTTTTCCATTCCATTCCATTCCATTCCATTCCATTCCCTGGCAGGAGGTCAGCCTTATTAGATGATCTGCACCATTTGTGTAGAAACCAGAAAAGGGACTTCTGGTTCTCTTTATTCTGCTGGACTTGTTAGTAGTTTTCAGTGCCATCCACCATGGTATCCCTTTTGGACACCTGGCTGGGATGAAACTTAGGAGCTCAGTTCCATGGCACTTCTGGTCCTTCCTGAACAGTTGACTCCAGAAAGCAGTGCTGGGTGGAACTACTTTGGTCTGCAGGGTGAGTGGTTCCATCTTGTCTAATACGTCACATGAAAGCAATGAGGAAGATTATATACTGGGATGGAAGTCAGTGTTGTCATTATATGTCAAACCCAATTCTGATATTTTTCTCTGGCAAAGCTATTGAGGTTCAGAATAACATGCTCTACTAGGAGATGCCTATGAATTTGGTCTTTGTGAGTTCTGATGCAAACTGAGCTGCCTTTCCAGACTAATGAGTGGATAATTATCCATTGGTGTTTTGCATTTTTCCGGAGCTTGAAATTCAGTTTTTGGTTCAGAAATATACCAAAATGAATTTAAAATGTGTACTTAGGATAAAATGTGTTTAGAAATGTGTATGGAGTGACAGAACACATTTACAAATACATATTTTGTTTTTAGAAAATAATTCCCAACACATGTACTTCTTTTGTGTGTGCACTTGAAAAACAACCTCAAGACAGCAACATAAAAATGGAATGGAAGAGACTTATAAATCAACACATACACAAATGACATGAACCAAAACAGACTGATGCATCCATCTCAGAGAAGACTGCCCGGAAACATCAATTAGCTCAAAATACAACTAGCGGGAATTAATAGGTATAAGTAGTTGGGAGTACAGGGCCCTTACACTAACAGAGCTACATAGGTTCTCATTTAGAGATGGATACAAAGCACAGTTCAGTGGTTTGGCTGAGTTTGGTGCAGCATCCACACAGGTGTTCTGTGGACACCACACACTCACCTCTCCTGCCTCTTCTGTGCACTCACCCATTCCTTAGCTGAAGCATGTTTCCCTCCCTCACCTCCTCAGTACAACTGCCCACTCATGGATCGCAGTGCGTGCTTCCCTCTCCTGCCTCCTCTGGCAGCTGCCCACACAAAAAGCATCGCAGCAATTAGTATGATTTTTCAAAAACCAGAAATCTGAAAGATAGGTGCTTCTCTGAACCTATCCTAACCTAATTTACATTACAATTCCTCAAATCTGCATTGCCAGTGACAGTGATTTGTAGAAATTTCTGTAGAATTCTGGGAGTTTTAGTGCACCCTCCCCCAGCTCTATTGAAGTAAAAGGGAGGAGCTGTGTGGCCATTCCAAAATACAAATGCAAGAATAGGCAATACCTTTATAGGCCACTAATAAAAAATAAATAAATAATACATTATGTGAGTTTTTGTGGGTAAATCCCACTTCTTCAAAGCCAGTAACAAAAGTCCAAATGTTCGTGGCAAGATGGGATTTGCCAGGAGGTGATTCTTAGATGTAAAGTTCTTGGTGAGATGAATTTTGGCAGGCCCCTCTGTCTTAGATGAAGCAGGAAGTTGTTTTTAAAGTTACTGCTGAGGCAACTGGGGGTTGGATTTCACACTCCAGTTCTCCAAACAAAGGAGCATAGGCCATGCACACACACAAATACCTCCATTTGGCTCTTCTTTGAAACAGACATGTTTCTGTTTGGCCAGGGAAGCAGAGGTGATGCAGAAAACCCACAGCTCTGTTGCTTTTTTTTTTTTTTTTAAAGCTTGATCTGCTCTGTAGTAACTTGTACTGTTTCCGTGTTTTAAACATATTTGGAGGCAAGATGTGGTCTCTTTGGAGCCATATTTGGGCAGGGTAGATTTGTTGATAAACACATTATGTCAAATTCTTTGGGCTCTACCAGATTCTTTTTAGGATCTGGGATTCTTTAGATGTAGTTATTTATTTATTTGCCAAACGCTGAGGTGAATATGCATTGTGCTATAAGAGCTATTTTAACCATCATACTTCCTGTGTCAGAAAGAATGTTGACAAAGAACACAAAAAGCCATTCTCCTGCATGGCAGATATACTGTCCTTCGCTTCCCTCAGCAAGATACTAAATCATAGCTGATGTTTTCCATGTAAGTCCAGATGTACACATCGTTCTATGCTTTTAAGAACAAAAGCAATGCTGCTTAAAACTGGGAATCCACACTTCCCAGAAATATTCCAAATGTGCACTTTACTGTGGTAAAACATCACAAGAAGTACATGGAAAAGTTACTTTCAGTTGTGCATGTCCCAGAATGTCACAGCTTTTCCAGGTTCTGCAACAAATCCTGCAAGACCAGCTAGGATTGTAATGCTTTTCCCCCACAGGTGAGAGACAGATACTTGACAAATACTAGCTAGTTAATTCAGAACTAGGCAAAGATTAGAAAGATCTGGATATTGAAATTCATGTTTATGCTCTTGAACATTATGTACACCAGCTCTCCAGCAAGCAAGATGGCACCTAAGCAAGAGAGTAACCAGCAAGCTTCTGTCATGGTTACTTAGATTTGTATTTAACTTTTTTCATTACCAGGTATATTGAAGCTTCCAGCTTATGCTAACTACTAACTATTAAACACCAGCTCTCAGTAGCAGATAGTTATATATTTAATAGCAGAGCAGCAGATACAAACAGTTCTAATGCACGTACTCAAATTGGTTCCATCTTGAATCATCCTTCAATATCAAAAGGATCCTTCAAGAAATGCCTGTGATAATGCTGGGATGGGAAAGATGACCCCTTTGGACTATATGCTACAATAGCCATGATGGCTGGGGATTCTGGAAGCCATCATATGATGACTTGTTTTGGCCATGAGGGCTGCTCATGGCCACACAGTGAGTATAAACAGTGGCAGCTAGAAGAGCCTTTATGCTGTCTAGGAAATAGAAGCAATGGAGCTAAGTAATGCATCCAATAATATTCTCTGATGGGTCAAGAAGAAGCTAGATAAAAGCCAATTATAAAATAGATCTGATGCTAGGTTATGTACTGAACTTGATTCAGAGTAATCTCTTTACAGAGATGTTTGAAATCCTGTTGCCCCACTCTGTGTGTATGCAGTGGTGGTGACATCAGCAGCAGCAGCAGCAAATCGGCACTTCTTAAAATTTTCCTTTGAGGATTTTGGGGTACATGTGACTTCACTGCAGTGTGTACAAGCTACGTGCACCGCAAAGTTGCCTTTACTCAGCCATGATTTCCCTTTAATTGCGGCAATTTGCCTCTGATGTTGAAGTCATTACTCTTACGCACGCATTGCTATACAACAGGATTGCATTCATTAAAATTAATGGAATTGAAGTTATTTAATTTCAATGCATCTATTTTAAATATGGCTAGGTTTGAACACATGCAAAAGTATTCTTCTATAAAGAAGCCATGAATAGGTACGTTAGGTGCAAATGAGCTAATCTCTTTTGTTTCCCTATGAAAACAGAGTTGATTGGAAACATCTGGAATACTTACCTTCCAGGATAACATCCACCATTTCTAAAAGAAAATTAGTTGGAGGAGTCAAGCTATCATTTATATTTTTAGAAGGTTATACAACTATATGAATCTTCCTACGAAGATGAATGTATAATGAGTAAACATCCATGAATTTCAAACAGCTATACATTTTTCAGAATTCTTGTCAAATGGAAAACCACCTATGTTTACTCTGGAATCGGCCACATCTCACTTTTAAAAAAGTCTTTGTTATATTAAACATCCTGTAAGTGTGTACTACTAGCCTATGTTAAAGCACATGACTGTGTAAGATCAGATGAAGTTGCAAGAATCATTAAAGCAAAACAAATAGAGAAAATGTGAGAAAAATAAAAATTAGTACAAAATAAAAATGCATTGTATTTTTAGGAGATATTCATGGAATGAAATAAGAACTGCTTTTTAAAAATTTACTTCTATATTTTTCTTTTTCACTTCCTTCTAAGTCCCTGGGCCACCACAGCAGGTATAGAAATGCTTTCTAAGAAATAAACAAAGGATTTCTTTTAAGGAAACAAAGACGGGTAATAGCTGATTTGTTCATAGGAAGAATGAACGGTTAGGAAAAGCAAAATTAAGGTTATAATCCTATATCCACTTACCTGAAAATGGATGAAACCAGTTCAGACCTAGACTGAATAGACATTTGTTAATCAGTCAATCAAGACTTTACATCAACTTGTATGCCTCTTTCCTGCTGCATGTTTGACATATCTTGTTTTAAAAGACCTTATAAAATAGCGGATTTTAGGATTATCAAAACAAAGGCTTAAAAAAAAACATGAAACAACACCAAGGTAGCACTGATTGTGGAAAGAAAACAAAAACAAAGAATAACAAAGGAGCAGGTTATTTTTATCAAGAATAATAGGGTCCCTCCTAGCTCTGCAGTTCCAAGATAATTGTTTTTGTTTAGTCGTTAAGTCGTGTCCGACTCTTCATGACCCCATGGACCAGAGCACGCCAGGCCCTCCTGTCTTCCACTGCCTCCCGGAGTTGGGTCAAATTCATGCTGGTAGCTTCAGTGACACTGTCCAACCATCTTGTCCTCTGACGTCCCCTTCTCCTCTTGCCTTCACACTTTCCCAACATCAGGGTCTTTTCCAGGGAGTCTTCTCTTCTCATGAGATGGCTGAAGTATTGGAGCCTCAGCTTCAGGATCTGTCCAAGATAATAACAATGGCTAAAATCCAGGAGGAACAACTAGAGCAGCCCCATTGAATCAATTGAACTTACTGAGGAATTAACTCACCAAATCCTTATTAATTCAATTGGCCTAGTCTAATTGCAGTTTAATGCTTAAATCCAGTCAAATACTGTACTATATCATACTATATAATATTCCTATAGATAACATAGGAATTAGCTGAAGGAAGACGCATAAAGTGTAAAATAATTGCTATGCAAATCATGTCTTCATGATGGACAGGATCAACTGGTCTGGTTTGGATCCAAAGAGATCCCAGAAGAGGAGGAAGATGTGCAGGTTCTACATATTACACCCACAGATGTATTCTCATTTATTGTATTGAACACAAGATTATTCCTCAAGCCTCCAGAGCAGCGTAAAGAAGGCGACAGGGGGTTCTTTAGATGTAAGCCGAAGTATATAGTTCACATTTCTAACACTTGCCTACTTTTCCATAGTTCGTTGTGCATTGCCTAACCTTTAGCTTCAGTTCCTTTTCATCATTCTGAAGAAAATTTTCTCACAGGGACTAAGAATTTGCATGTTCTAACATAGCACTTAGATTTGCATACACATCTCCCCCATCATCTGTAATTGCTCATACATATATATTCTCTCCATATATTTATATACGTCACATATGTATCTGTAGCACTGAGGTAGATAAAGATGTACAAATACCCCTCCCCTCACAGTTCTACAAATATCTGTACTCACTCAGAGATTTTAACCTTTTAAACAGCTGAGTTTGGAAGCATGGCAGCTCAAGGAAGTCATGCCGATAACAATTTAAACAAGGCATCTTCCAACAAGCAAAGTGAGGGGAAATTATTTGCAACCTGAAAGTAAGGGCTGTCTTGGAAATGTTATTGTTTTGGATTGTAGTTCCTAAAATAATCAGCAAGTGGTCACACTGTAATCCAAAAAAGTAACTTTCCAAATTCCACTATCTCTCATACATAAGAGATAACTTAGCACCTCTTCTGTCATTACGGCTTACCAGAATGTAAGATTCTTACTGGATCAGAATAAAGACCTATTTAGCCCAGCATGCTGTTTTTCAGTGGACAACTAGATGCCCATGGCAGCCCACAAAGATAATTAATTCTGATTCTGCTGCTGTTGTCCAGCAACTTGTATTAAGAAGCTACCTCTAATCTTAGCACCATACAGCCATCATGACTAACCTAACCAGTGATGATCTTATCTTCATGTCATTCGAAGCTGTCCAGACTGGCAATTACAGTGGTGCCTCGACTTACGAACTTAATCGTATTGGAATGATGTTCTTAAGTCGAAACGTTCGTAAGTCGAATCAGCATTTCTCATAGGAATGCACTGAAAACCGATTAATCCGTTCCAGCTGTTTTTTGTTCTTATGTCGAGGCACAGTTTGTAAGTCAAAGCATTCGTTCCCATAGGAACTAATGCAAAAGTGTTTAATCCATCCTCTAGCACTAGGGGGAGAATTTTTTTTTTTAACCTAAGATGACCTAAGGTTAAAAAAAGGGCAGGAAAGGAGGGAGGGAGGGAACGAACAGCTTTTAAACAAAACACCTTTAAAACCAAGCAGCTTTAAACCAAACCAAGCACCTTTTAAACCAATTTTTGCATTTTAAAATTACAGTACCAGGCAGTCCAAAGTGCATTTCCCGCTTTTTCCACGTTTTTTTTTTTTTGTTCATTAAGTCGAAGCGCCGTTCGCAAGTCGAAGCAAAATTATGTGAATGGAGCTGTTTGTAAGTCGAATTGTTCGTATGTAGGGACGTTCGTAAGTCGAGGCACCACTGTACTACGTCTTGTAGTGGGGAATCCCCCAGTTTAACTCTGTACTAAGAGAAAAAGTAGTAGTGCTCTTCTTCTGCACAATTTTTGTACGAAAACAACACATTTTAGAATTGGGTTGTTCAAAATTTCAGACCATTAATTCCAGTTTCTCAAGCTCTATTTTTTAAACACCAAGGATGGTGTAGCTGCCTGGCCTGTTGTGGCAAAACCAGAAAAAGATTCTATGGCACCTGGAAGACTAAGATGATTTATTTGGTCCATACTTCTGTGGCCTGTGTTTAATGAAGTGGATTCTATGGAATCGTATGCAAAATCAAACTTCTTAATCCATAAAACTTCTTGTTCATTTATTTTTCTCTTTTACCTCAAACTGAAGAATATCATCCTTAGGTATCAGATTAAAAACAAATTTAGGCAATAAAAGGATGCTATCAGATGCTAAATTAAAAATCCTTGAACGTTTAGTGTTGGTCTGATTATGCTAACATATTCTCATCTGCCAATGAGTCACGGAAGGTAGAGAAAGTTCTGAGGAAACTGCTACCACTGCATCAGGAAAAAAAGCCTCTTCTAATGATGATTTATAATACTAACTACAACATATGAATCCATGCCAATTTTTGCATGTACTTGATGAGTAACTCTGAAACAATGTTGTATCATGTAATAGAATATTTATGTGAGTAGGGAAACAGCTTTCGCCTTTCAGCTCCCAAGAGGTTGTCTGAACGATCAGTTTCTGATTAACTGAAAATACCCAGAGCTTCTTCAGGAGATGGCTTAATTGTAGTCCCTCACTAAAAGCAGTTAATACTAATCAGCATTAATTACATCTAAAGTACAACATTTAAGTCAATAGTTTTTGGTGACCTAGAATTTTTAAGGGTTGTAGTAGAGCTTAATGATAGAGCTCAACTGCTGAGGTAGGCAAATGTGGCCTTCTAGATGTCATTGGTCTGTCATGCCTGCTGGCACATCCCATTGTAAGGGATCATGGGATCATCTGGACAATCACTAAGCACGGGTGTGATTGGGTTTGTTATATATTTGGAGCAGTTCTTCTCTTTTGGCGGGAAACAACAAGGGAGATTCTTTTTGAACATCAACAACTTTATTATTCCAAACATTTGGTGAATCAACAATCACCTCAACCGGTCCAAATAAACTGGTATTGTTTAACTGTCTATAACATGGTGTCAATGCTTCTATCTTTGAGTTGATGGGATCTAAGAAGGGGCTGGTCCAAACCGTTCACAATCTGTTGGCTTCCTCAGGGGTGTGCTCCTCACCGCGCAAATGGTCCCACAGCAGGGATGTCTGGCCCAGTCGCCCTCCAGAGGTGGCACCTTCTTCTAACGACCCTGTCCTCTCGGATACACCACCACTGTCCATTCTAATGAATCCACCGGAACTTCTTTCTGCTTGATAGTGTCTGGATTAGGCAGTACGAGTCCCCCGTAGTAGTCCCCCGGTCTTTAGATTAGGAAAATCTTCCAGCAATCCTTTCATATTCAGGTTCCTTCCCTTTATCTCCTGTTGTCTTCCTCCCTTTCTCCTCTCCTGTCCCTGCGATTCTGAATTGTCTCCTCCTCCCTTGATCCTGTATATCTTCCTCCCATACTGGCAGGATTAACTCCTCCCCTTTTTCTCCCCCTCTCTTCTACTAAACAAACCTCAATCTTTTATCTCCTTCAGTTCTCTCTTTCCCACTTCCTCTACATTCACCCCTTTCTCCAATGTTTCTCCCACTCTCTCTACTTCATCCCGCGCAGATATCTTTTGTGGAGGGGACGGCTCACTCTCCATTTTCTCTTTTCTCTACCTCTCTTTCACAATGGGACTTTTGGAATTTATTTCACTACAACTCCCAGAATCTGCAGATATTTCCCCAGCCAGAATTCTGGTACCTATAGCCAAAAAATCCAAGTCCTCAGAGGGGTTTCAGTACATGCACCTGTGCCTTGACAAGTCTCTCTCTCAAGCAACTTACATTAGCCTCAAGAAGGAAATAGGTGGGAGTGTACAAACCTCATGGGGCAGCAAGGGATTAGGGACCTGATAAATTTTTTGTAGGGTATTGTCTGCCTGTTAGGCCTACCTAAAACATTTTGCTCACATGTCTGAAGAAAGGTCAGAAACAAAATTAGGGAGCACAGCTTGCTCACATATGAGGGAATTTTATTATGTTTCTTACTTTTAAAGGAAATTGTCATCAGTGATAGTAATACCTATTGGGATGATGATAGTAAGGGCAAGAATCTCTTGATGCAAGGTATGCATGTAACTGATATTGCAGAAGAGGTATGTATCCCGGTCAGGATTCCAAAGAATTTGTTGTTCCCATACCACATGTTAATTCCATTGAGAACGTGCACAGAATTATCTGTACAGGAACATTATTCTGCACACAAATTGCAGTATTCAGTATTATTTGGGCATTCAGCATTCCAATTGTGTCTAAAGCTAGGGTGACTATCACATCAGATAATCACTCTGAGAAGTGAGCTGTGTCAGATGTGGTAAACATATGGGGACTTCTGGTCCACAGAAGGAAGTAGTATTCCTGCATCCCTCTAAGAATGTCATCAACAGGTGGTCTACAATGACACACAAGCCGTGGGGAGGAATGTGAAGACTCTGGGATGGGAAGCAACTCTCAATTTGTGGTCAGAAGATGATGGAAGAGACAGTGGGAAAACAGAAAAAAGAAACTGATTTCAGACAGTACTCACTAGAAGTGGCAAGGAAACACACAATGAATAGTACTCCCATCTGTACTCACCTGCTCCAGTATCTGATCAGATATCATAACCAATATATTTCTTTGCTGCAAGCATGAGTTTGAATATATCTGTGAAGATTCTCAGTCATCCAGGTGAGGTTATCTGGACGTTGAGTCATGGTAACTGGACTTCTTTCCTGTTAGGCTGAAACATTTTGCTACGCATCCAAGTAGCTTCTTCAGTCTGAGGAGAGTTGGTGGGAGACCAACCAACTCCTACCAGCTCTCCTCAGACTGAAGATGCTGCCATGACTACTCAACTTCCAGTTTGAATCTCTTCTACATTTTTAGGTAGTGTTTCCAGATAGATTAAACAAAGACTAGGTCAATCCGGAGCAGGCTACATGCCTGTATTAATCAGGTGTTGTTGTTGTGTGCAGTGAAATTGAATCAACTTATAGTGACCTTAATGGATTTTCAAGGTAAGCCCTATTAAGATCCCCCCACCCCTGTGAGTTTCCATGTCTGAGTGGGGATTCAAACCCAGGTCACCTGAGTCCCATACCACACTAGGTACCACACTAATCTGGTATAGCTTCTGAAATGCTACACATTACATCATACAAAGAAAGCTAAAGGGAAGTACCTGCAGGGGAAAAAAATAAAGACAAGTGCACAACTAAACAAAGAAAGCAGGAATCCATTTAAGGTCAAATAAATTCTAAAACATTTTTGACAAAGAAACCTGCAGAGAATGTTCCCTGAGCTACTTCTAAAAAAGCTTATGCCTGCTCCAAACTCTAAGGCACGAGAAGAGACAGGCCATGAATGCCCTTTCCCCTTTTAGAGCTTCAGTACCTACTTCAAACTTCTTTGTACAGGCACAGAGTCCTTTTGTTGAAGTTGCACTGAGATCACAAAGGATAAAAAGGCCATAAGATATTTTTAAAAATACACACAAGTAAGTGATCTGACAATGACAGTCCTTTAATAAATGTAGTGTTTTGTTGTTGTGTGTTGTTCCAGTTTAAAAATGTCATTCACTCACATCCAAAGTGTCCCCTTTCTGTTTTTGGTGTGCTCTCCACCAAATATACACAGAATATACTTCAGCATTCAGGTGACAAAAACCAGCATGGAAATGTAAGTTACATTATTTAAACAAAATAGATAAAAGAGTTCAGATGTGTTTCATGGTCCCACACATTTAGCAGCTTACAAGTTATTATTATGAAACCATTATTCATTAAAGCAGACTGTTTTCTGAATGCAGAGTGTCTGAAGTTCTAGACCTCTAACTTTGGTAGATAATGTCATCTAGTAGCACCGATGGCTACAGGAAGGCAGGACACACTTGCATTCAATGTACAGTTAATGAAAATATGAAAATTAGACAGTTTGGTTTCAACAGCATATCCATAGTGCATAAGTATTTGTGATATGCAAGTTAGAGCTTTCTCCTAAATTCTGAACGGACATTCTTATAAAATCCATGAACATGGTCCATGATTAATAAAACAGTAATGTAAATTATTTTAACACTGTTATATATTCACATGATCACCATAGTAATTCAAAACAGCCACTAACACAAACACACTATATGTACATAACATATATGCCACAACAGTTTGCCAAGTTGACTCTTCACAAACTAGCCAGTTTCAGCAGACATAAATAACCTTGTACCAATGTTTAGGCATTTTAAAAGGAATTAAATGTCCTAAGTATTTTAACTCCTTTGCAAACTTAAAAAAATCCTAAAAAGTCAGTGCAAATAGAATCATCATACTTGTTCACCAAGAAAGATTCCTATTAAGCTGAGGATAACCCACGTTTAAGATATTAAGGAATAAACTGATAACATTGTAAACTGCCTTCAGCAGAGGTTAGAGCAGATTAGGAATCAGAAGTCCTATATCCTATAGTAGTGCCTTCTGAGAGTAAGTATTCTGTTGTGATGGTGGAGGCTGTTGCTGCGGCTGGCTGCCTGGTGCCTGGGGCAGGGTTGAGGTGACTAAGTTATAGCTTGGCACCTGGGATATAGTTCCAGAATTCTGATAAGCAGCAACATCAGCAGTAGCAGCTGGGGGTGGGCTGTAGACTGAAGCTTGGCTAGAATATGTACTTCCTGGAACAGAACCAACCATTGCGCTGGAAGAAAAGCAGGGAGAAAAACAGAGTCAGTAGGTTGACAGAAAGGTACAAAACAAGGTAGGCAAAACTGATCAATGTTTTCACTAAGTGTGCATATAAACAAATGTGGGCTTTCCCCCAAAATATAAGGAAAACACACACTCACAAAAATGAATTAAGAGCCCAAAGCATTTTTAGTCAAATGACTTTATATGACAGGCAATTACAGTAGCTTCAAAACATGTTAATACTACTTATACACTTCCTTTGAAGAAATTGGTTTACTTGTCTACAAGGAAGTATCTCAACTGCAAATAACTGGGTCTGAGGAAACTGAAGTTTCCATGTCCCACTGAGGTTTCCTCATCTTCAGTTCCTGTACTATGTCTTGCCTCCTGCCCATTCTTCTGTTTCCATAAGTGAAATACTACCAATTTAAGACAGAATCTGAAGGGCCTACTTAAAAGGACAGCCCATTTATACAATGGGCTTGATTAACTTAAAATATGATTACTGTATAACTTTGGTGGCAATGCAAGATTTTCAGTGAAACCAGTCATATTCTGCAATATTGGACATATTCATATAGTTATTTCTGGATGGCTGACTTTTGATTTTCCAGAATTTCTTGGGAATGTGGTAACTTTGCCTAACTACTGTGTTTCCCTAAAAATAAGATTTTCCCCAAAAATAAGATTTTGGAGCAAAATAATTTTTGCTCCAGAAAACGCATTAGGGTTTATTTTCAGGTGATGTTTTACATTTTTCATGTACAACAATATACATTTATTCAAATACAATCATGTCATCTTCTTCTGGTTGCTGCACAATGGTGGAGGGCGGGGTTTCACTTAACTGGGGCTTACTTCTGGGGTAGGCCTTATATTACGAGCACCCTGAAAAATCATACTAGGGCTTATTTTCAGGTTAGGTCTTATTTTCAGGGAAACAGGGTATATGAAGATGCTTTTAGAAGGTTTTTTTACTACCTCAAATGCTGTATGGGAGTAGGGGAAGACTACATCATCATGCAGACATCTAGAAGACTGGATACTAACACTTTTCTACAGTACTCTCCTGAATACCACAAATAGCATAGGTATTTCTACAACTATTACTTTTACAACTGCAAAAGTTATTCTACAGACAATGCCAAATATCATTAGGAAGGAAGCTCATAAAAGTAGGATTCTGAATAAACAAGCTGCAAACTTCTACTAAAGTTAGCATTTGCATTATTATGCTCGCTACAGGGCCTTGTGTCCTGTCAACAAAATTGGAGAATAAATACTCAATTTAAACATACTGCAGATTTCCTGTAGATAGATACTTAGTGTACTTGTCAATGTCAACTTTTCAACCATTACTTCCTTTAAGAAACTCTAGTTTAAGTACTTTGATATTTTAATTTCCAAACTTACTTTGTATAGGATGTTTGAACTGGCTGGCTAGGTAATCCAGAGCTTGCCGCTGAAGGAACGGTGCCTTGGTTGAGAGGTGGAAGTTGCTCAGGAGGAAGACTGTAACCTTGAACAGGGCCCATCTGAGCACTTCCTGCCACCATGTATGCGTTACTTTGAGGTTGTCCTGGATAAACCTAGAAACACGCAGCAATCAGAAATATAAATAGTAAGTTGTTTACTTTTCAATGGATTTTCATTACTCTTCTCTTGAAGCCACAGAAACCAGATTCAAAAGCATGTCATCAACACTTACATATGATTTAAAAGCTGGAATGCTAGTTCATGGTCCCCTCACTGCTGTATGTCAATGATGCTAATCAATGACTCTCCTATCTCCAACGTGAGTACCCACCAGGGCAAACCCCTAAACTCTGTATCATTTTTCACATTGTCTCTTATGCATCCTCTTTCAGTATAATAAAATGGAGGGTACATGTAAATGTCACCCCATGAAAGGTGACAAGTAGTATAATCTTATTATATTAGCTACATTTTTATTTCACATGAGATCCTTACTGACCCCAAACTTATCTTTATTTGTTTCCCAAATACAAATAAACTGAAGGAAGATATTCATACAGTGAAGACCCCACAAGTTATCTCTGAAAAAAAACGGAAGACTTATGATTGCAATTATGAAACATCTTATACCATAAAATCTACATTCAAATACATACCTGAGAGCCTGAAACACCAGACTGGCCCATATAGTACTGTTGGTTTTGTAGTTTTGAATACATTGAATACATTGGATCTTCATTCATCAGTTTGGTATATAGTGAAAGCGCCTCCATCACTTTAACATTAAGCTCTGATAATTCTGAATGTTTTCTAAAAGAAATGTTTTAAAATAAACTTTTTCTACAATATGAATACAAAAGTGAACTATTTAGTTGCTAATCATTGAAACACTGGCTTATTGAATTAGAGGGAAGAAAATTCATTTTTTTGTAAGCAGAAGGAGCACACAATTACATATATACACTTTTTGAGAAGAGGGAGATCTCTTGCTTCCTGACAGGAACAGCCATGATATCTTTCATCCTCTTTCCCAAGCTACCCAAAGAACTGAAATGCTGCACAGAGACACTGGCTCTTTTAGACCAGAGAATGAGACCTATTATTATTATTATTTTTATTTATTACATTTTTAGCCCGCCCATCTAGTCATATAGACTACTCTGGGCGGGTAACAACATAACATATAACAATTTACAATTTAAAATAGCAATATATTACTAAAAACACAATAATCCAAGATGGAAAGAACACAAGAAACAAAAATTCAGACAGTGTGGTGGAGGGAAGGCTTGCTTGAACAACCAGGTTTTCAATTGGCATTTAAAAATGCCCAGGGAAGAGTTCCTTGGGATAGAGATATAAAGAGACAATAGAATGCTTGCCTAAAAAACAGCATGCAGATGTCCCAAGACCAAAACATCTGCCAGGACAGAAAAAGTATGTGCTGCCTCTTACAGGAAAATGCAATGATGATTTAAGTTATCAACCTTAACATAGAAAGTACAAATGGCTATAATGAAAACTGTGGAGTCAGTGCTCGGATTAGTAATTTTTAAAAAGCCGTCTTCTTTTACAGCAACCTGCACATCTCCAAAAAGAGTCCCTGTTTTGTTTAAAGACTGCTTTATATTTGTTGCAATATATATATATATATATATTTAAGAGCTATACTTACCTATCAATGTCCTCTAGCTTTTCATCAATTAGAGGTCCCATTTGATGGCACATTGCTAGAAATAAAGAAGAGGCATTAAATAATAATCTGCTGTGCTGATTATTGCTACTTGATGTTTGTGTTTCACTGTACAAGGCTTTAAATAAATGTATTATTAATAGTGTTGTATTTCACTTTGGAATCTATTTGTAAAAGCTATTACAAATATGTGCTAAGCAACTAAATAAAATACTGTAAAATGAAAATGATTTCTATAGCAAAAGTCAAAAGAAAAATTGGTTGCAACAGGAACCACACAACTCTACATTGCCTGGGTGGAATGCCTTGCAAAGTTATATCTCTGTAACTTTACATTACACAGCAATAAACTGGATTCTGGCGAATATCTAATAAATCAATTCAAGGGCTTAAGATTGTCAAGTCTGTTAGTTTGTTACTGTTGTTGATAGCAGCTTGTAGGGGTTAGCATCTCAGAATTTTTGAAGCTAGCTCTCCCTTTTTTAGGGGAGTTTGTCGTCAGTTGCTTGAGGCGAACTGGGGAAAGAAACCATACCCTCAAGATGGACCAGCTCTGGGAGATCTGGCTGATCGTCAGTTGGATCTGCGCTTTGCAACATCTGCAACAGTTGGTCCATTTTATCCTAGAATATGAGAAAAGTGTTCTTTATTTGGGACAAGGCTTGTAGTGTACATTTCAAAGAACGGGATTCCATATACTCAATGGAATTTCTGGACATGCCTAATGGAATCTTTGCCATTTATAATCTGAATAGCAGATACCACAAATCCAACATAACACACAAAAAAGAGCTTTTAGAAGTCTACTTAATTCCAGAAATTGGTTGCCATAACCACTGGCAGTGCTCCCATTAACCTTCATATTGATCTGTGTAAGACAACAATGAAGATGGTTGTAACTTAAGTATTTTTATGATATCTTTTTCACATACTCTTATTCTGTTTTATTCTTATTTTTAATATTGCCCAAAGATGGCCATGAAATAATTGGCCACGTGGTGTGCCACATGTAGCCCATAGTTTAGATCTGCCCAGTCCTGCAACAAAGACTGCAGCCACTACAAAAACAAAACAGTAAAAGAAATTATGGAACATGGGGAACTATAAATCTACTCACTGGTGTAATTCATCAAGAACCTTTCATATACAAAGTAATACTTTGGGGAGGGGTTTCAGAAAGTATTAAGTTCAAAAACTGTATTCTTCAAACACAGGCTCTTTTCAACTATTATTCTAAAATAATAATTCTATGCTGCCAAGTCAATTCTGGCTTATGTCAACCCTTTTCAGGGTTTTCTAGGTAGAGAGTTCTGAAAAGTGGTTTATCCATTCCCTTTTCCTGGGGGAATCCTGGGATTGTACAGCTTTCCCAAGGCCACAAAGGCTGGCTTTTGTAGGATACAGAGGACATCACAATTCAAATTGTTGTTGTTTAGTCGTTAAGTCGTGTCCGACTCTTCGTGACCCCATGGACCAGAGCACGCCAGGACCTCCTGTCTTCCACTGCCTCCCGGAGTTGGGTCAAATTCATGTTGGTAGCGTCAATGACACTGTCCAACCATCTCGTCCTCTGTCGTCCCCTTCTCCTCTTGCCCTCACACTTTCCCAACATCAAGGTCTTTTCCAGGGAGTCTTCTCTTCTCATGAGATGGCCAAAGTATTGGAGCCTCAGCTTCAGGATCTGTCCTTCCAGTGAGCACTCAGGGTTGATTTCCTTCAGAATGGATAGGTTTGTTCTCCTTGCAGTCCAGGGGACTCTCAAGAGTCTCCTCCAGCACCACAATTCAAAAGCATCAATTCTTCGGTGGTCAGTCTTCTTTATGGTCCAGCTCTCACTTCCATACATCGCTACTGGAAAAACCATAGCTTTGATTATGCGGACCTTTGTTGGCAAGGTGAGGTCTCTGCTTTTTAAGATGCTGTCTAGGTTTGTCATTGCTTTCCTCCCAAGAAGCAGGCGTCTTTTAATTTCATGGCTGCTGTCCCCATCTGCAGTGATCCTGGAGCCCAAGAAAGTAAAATCTGTCACTGCCTCCATTTCTTCCCCTTCTATTTGCCAGGAGGTGATGGGGCCAGTGGCCATGATCTTAGTTTTTTTGATGTTAAGCTTCAGACCATTTTGGCGCTCTCCTCTTTCACCCTCATTAAGAGGTTCTTTAATTCCTCATCACTTTCTGCCATCAGAGTGGTATCATCTGCATATCTGAGGTTGTTGAGATTTCTTCCAGCAATCTTAATTCCGGTTTGGGATTCATCCAGGCTTGCCTTTCGCATGATGTATTCTGCATATAAGTTAAATAAGCAGGGAGACAATATACAGCCTTGTCGTACTCCTTTCCCAATTCTGAACCAATCAGTTGTTCCATATCCAGTTCTAACTGTTGCTTCCTGTCCCACATATAGATTTATCAGGAGATAAATAAGATGGTCAGGCACTCCCAGTTCTTTAAGAACTTGCCAGAGTTTGTTGTGGTCCACACAGTCAAAGGCTTTTGCGTAGTCAATGAAGCAGAAGTAAATGTTTTTCTGGAACTCTCTGGCTTTCTCCATAATCCAATGCATGTTAGCAATTTGGTCTCTACACAATTGAAATACTATTCATTAACAGTTATTCCGACATCACCATCTAGTGGTACAATGGCCACATTTATAAGCATGATGGAAAGAGTACTGAAAATAGATAAATGAACTAAAAAAGGGCTTATTTCTCATACAATTTCATGGATTACAAAACACTATCAAAAGACATCTGCAATTCATAAAAACCTATGCTATTTTTGTAGTTTCAGATGTCATAAAACTCGTTTTTGTTACAGAATAACACAAATTACTGCTCCCAAAAAAGGGCTGTGACATAAACTGCCATGTAGAAGAGATCTGTTCAGTTCCTATAAGCAACTGAATATAATCAGCTCATAAACCATACTGCAGACTTTTCTTAAAAGTCAAGGAGCAGCTGTAAGTGTACTGCTTAAAAAGCTGGCCCCTAAGCCATTTTATAAATTGCTCCACAAAAACACTGGGAGAGGGTGATCAGCATGCAATTGGCAGAAATTTCAGATATTCAAGGAAATGTTTGATCTGGTCTTCCATGGAAGTGTCGTGACATATGTTTTCTTCTGAAAATCTAGATGTAGAAAGCAGGCACTGATGAATGAATTCAATGGAGCTGATTCCCTAGCAGATGGGTTTATTCTATACCCTAAAAGGACTAGATATTAACTAAAAGGCAGAACTGGACAATCTGAGAAATTACTAAATAGTGATATGGACCACCTCTCAAACTAGTTATTTGCAAATCTATATCAATTCACAAACTGAAAAGTTTCACCAATTCACTGCATTTTTGTACATACTTCATCAATATAAACTGGTTCAGGCTCTGGCTCAATTGTTTCGACTTGAACTTCATCACTAAATTGCACAGTTTTCTTCTCAGATTTCACTGTAAACATGTAAGTTGACAGAAAAATAACTGTTAAATAGCAAGATACAACTTGTCACAAAGGCATCTTGTTTATAACTGGGTCCAGATTCAGGAATATGCAAAAGTGAAATGAACTTCTCCCCGCTTCCTCCTCCTCCTAGTAGCCCCTTCCATCTCTGCAAAAATGCTATAGTAAGTTCACGGACCTTCTCAATGGAGTAGGGTGATGGGGAGGACAACAGAACACTTTCTGTCTGCTGAGGTCCATTCAGATAACATATTTTTGTCTGATTTGGGAGAATTTTCTCTTTCTATCAACACAACAGCCCATTTCATTCTGTAGCGCTAGGGTAGTTGCATATGTCTAAAGATCAGTCCAACCCAAGATATAAAATATATCTTGCCCCTTAAACAAAATGTATCTATAAACAGGATACAAAACCATTCCATGAAGCAGCGGTCCCCAACCTTTTTGGAACCATGGACTGGTTGGGGGGGGCAGGCTCCGTGCGCGGGGGGGCACCCCCGCGCTCACAGGTGGGCGTGTCGTGCTCGCAGGTGGGCATGTCGCACTCATGGGAGGGTGTGTCGCGTAACACGCGACACGCCCACCATGAGTGCGTGCGGGGGGCGGAGATCCATCTCCGCAGCCCAGTCCTGGGAAGCCCACGGACCGGCACCGGGCTGCGGACTGGGGGTTGGGGACCCCTGCCATAAAGCACAAACTTCTCTTAAACACGGAGGCAGGACCACCAGTTTCTACTAATTACAGCCTCTTGTACCTTATGCTATCGTTCTGAACAGTTTCCAAATCTAGGAGGCATGGTGTGGGGAAGCAGAAGCAGACCATTTAATCATTGAGGCCAGAATCCTACTCACTTACACTACTGCATAAAGATAACCACCCTACTGTCACCAACTGGCACACACTTCTTAGTGTGATCAGTTGTGAACTGACTGCATCATTGGGGCATACAACCAGCTGCAAAAAGGATAAGATTTCCAAAGACGAAGGAACACTGCACAATTTCACATATGAGCAGTATGCTTCAAGTACATTTTAGTCATCAGCAGCACAATTTTTAAAATTATTATTCAAAATATTCATAATTGTCTGGTTAGGGCTGGTGGGAGTTTCCATCTAGCATCTGGATGCTTAAAGGTTTGCAACACCTAATAGTATCATAGCTTCATTTTTTCCCTTTAAATAATACAGACCATCATACAGGAAGTCCTTTTAAGAGAACAGTTCTCTCATATTGTAAAGTCATCTCTCACACAAGGCCAACAAAATGTTCAACAGTATCTCAGCAGTTTGTAAAACTAGAATTCTCTACGGCAGACATGGTACCTCTTGATCATCTCAAGTGAACATTATATTACTCACTCATTTCTGGTTCAACTGTAAGATCAGCAGTTACAAAATTAGAAGGAAATAATCCTGTCCCTTGATGAGTTTCACCTTTCCACCAGTTTGGATCACTATAGATTAGGAACAAAAGAAGCAGAGAGCTCTGCTTAGAATGTGAAAACAGGCATTTAAAGGTCAGAAGTATTAGTTAAATTCTAACTCTATCTACTATAAAGGATTGATTTTTATACAGCATTATGTAAAATAATTCTGTTATATTAGTAAAAACCTCAGCTAAACACAGCATCTGAATTGTTGTGCATTTGCATTAAGATGTGTGTTCCCTGGAGGTTTGTGCTTCCCTGTGCTTAAGCCTGATTTGGCATCTATGCACACCACATTTAAGGTTTTGTTGTTTTGCATATAAATCCCTAATCAACTTCAGAGCTGGTTAAGAGACAGTGTTCCCTGTTACAGACCTACTTGGTCCTTAAGATCATTTAGAGAGGCTCCTGTGATTATGCCATACACCCCTGAGGTGTGTGGCATATGCTTTTTATTTTAATATTAGTCAAACATCTAGCAATTCTTGAAGGTATTTCTCTAAGTCTTCCAAGCAGTAATTCAAAATACAATTACCTGTTATGTTTCCCACGTCTAGCACAATGTTATATTCTGCATTTTGTGTTCCCATGTTCATTTTATACTGATTTATTTTGGTGAAAGGAATTAAACAAGTTAAAAGATCTTAAAATATAATGGATTGGATTTGTGCAGGCATGTATCTTTTTGCTGTGCAATTCTGTAAGAAACTGCAATGCTTTGCGCACATGGAAGCACCTATCTGGTTTTCAGTTCTCTTAGTGCACTGCATGCATTGCACTAAGTAAGAAAAACCCTTCTGCATGAAGAACAGGCCTTCTGCTCAAAGAAGGGTAACTCTGCATCCAATCCATTATATTTAAGATCTTTAACTTCTAAGCCTCCTTTCACTAACATAAATAAATAAAAAATGAGCATTCAAACACAAAATACAGAAAGTAGCAATCTAACAGGAGGAAACCTAACAATAATTGTGTTTTGAATTACTAATACAATCAAAAGTATATCAAAACTGAAAAATACATAGCACTGCAAGGTTCATATTGCAGTTCTATACAGTTGACAGCTTTGTAGAACTCTCACATAACATTAAACATACAAGTAAGCTAGAACATTATATCTGCCCTACAAATATCCAGTTTGCAAATGTTATTTGCAGACTCCAGAAGAATTACCTGTCATCAAGTACAGTGATAAGCTCTCCAGCTTTAAACGTTAGTTCATTATCTTCAGCAGCTTCAAAGTCATAAATTGCCCGGACATTCCGGCCCTCATGTTTGTGATTTGTTAAGAGACTTGAGGTGCTGGGATAAAGACTGGAAAGTGATGTTTGTTGTTGTCTCTGTTCTTTCAGTGACAATTCAATGGCTGAGGGGAAAAGAAATAAAACCCACGTGTAAAACAAAATAAAGTAAAAAGCTTCTATGTATTTTAACCAGTTCAACCATGCTAAAAATAAATCATTTCCTTACAACTTACCTAGTTTTTCTTTTTGAAATTTGTAAATTTGTTCATGTGAGTTGTCCCAATACTAGTGATACTAAAGACATTTTACTGGCAACTTTGATTAAAATTATGCTCAGCTAAAACAGACACATATTCACCAATTTCATTTTCATGTCAAAATGCAATGGGCCTGGCATTTTCATTATTTTTTTGCCTTAGGCGAGAAAGTCTTACCTTTTTTTTTGCACAGTGTTTTACGTTTGCACTGTGTTTCCTCCATATGAGACATTTTACAAATTACCATGCTAATCAAAGAGGATATTGACAGTTTTTCAAAACTTCTAGTAGCCACAAATATTATTTTCACTTGATGTCTGAAATCATCAAGGATATGAAGAACTATAAAATGAGGGGCATAAGTACTGAAAAATGTAGAAACTGAAGAGTTATGGATTAAATAACCTTAATCCTCCATTTAAACCTAAATCACTTGAATACGAACTCCTGAGAAGTTGTATTTTTTCACAATGTAGTTTTAAAAGAATAAATTATTCTCAAATTGTATTGATGAAAAACTATTTTCATGTATCTCTGAGCTTGAATGAGGAAGGTTAAATAATATTCTTTCAGCAACTAAGCAAAAATGTGAACAAAACTCCTTTATATATTTCCTCAGGCCATGTTGACTGTGCCACCTCAGCTAATGGAGACATCCATGCAACTCCAACTATAAAATCACTAGACAAAATTTAATTGCTGGCCCCAATTATAACAGATCAATGGAATCATTTGCTGAGCAGTAAGTCAGCTGTAAGTCACTCCTGCCAACCTAGCAGTTCGAAAGCATGTAAATGCAAGTAGATAAATAGGTACCACCTCGGTGGGAAGGTAACAGCATTCCGTGTCTAGTCACGCTGGCCACATGACCACGGAAACTGTATTTGGACAAACGCTGGCTCTACAGCTTGGAAACGGGGATGAGCACCGCGCCCTAGAGTCGGACACGACTGGACTAAATGTCAAGGGGAACCTTTCCCTAAGTCAGATGTGCAACCAGCCAATATCTGTGGAACAGGAATGAAATCGCTGTCAGCAGCAAACTGATTTTGGAGTGTGTGCAATTTTGCCTCACTGCATACAAATTATGAGCATTCCAAAACCAAAAAAAGAAGTTTTTAATCTGTGAAAATATGCCACAGAAAAGAACATCGTTCTTACTGCTTGGACAAAGCAATTAAGATACTGGCCCATATGCCTACTTTAGTTGGGGTCTTAGAAGTGGCTACAGGTCACCAATTTTTCGGTTTATTTATTTCTTGTTGCAACACTTGAAAGACATCAGTTAAGAGTTTTGGTCATCTAAGAATTCATAATGAGCAATAACCAACCTTTAGCTAGATCTTCTTCCTCTTTTTTGTTTGCTACTATTCCAGGATCTTTAGCTACCAGAGCTGGGCTTGCTTTTGCCTGTTCTGCAGCCTGCTTAAAAAAAAAAGACAGAAGTTATTTGGAATTTGTAGATCATAATGGAATCAATCTAGTCAGGAATCATCATACACTGAAGCATCTTCGTCCATTATCTATTTTGTAATCCACAGCAATAAGGATAAACTGCTAATTCAAGGATTAACTTGAATGTAATGATCAGTGCTCTTACAATCCACTTGATTTTGCACTTGACTTTAACTTGACACCTTGAAATGAAATATCTTCCTCAGAAAGAATAAAATGGCTTTCTCTCCTATGAAATACTTCTCATGTTACACCTGACTTGCACTTAGAAATGAAATTTATGGTACAAGATTTGTTTGAAAATTCTTAGAACACTCTGGGGAATGATCAAATAATTAGTATTAACTACAAATACCTGGGAATTACTTTTTCACACTCCTTCTCCTGGTCCTACCACAGACAATCAGCAGTACAGGTGACCAATACCACAAGTAAACTACTTAGACGATTTCACTATGTCCAGGGTGGGGAGCTGATTCCTGCGGCCCTAGAGATAGTCAAGCATAAAATCCTTGCGCAGCTGTTGTATGGTATCGCTGTTTGGATTAAGCGTTTTAACCCCTCCGTTGAAAACGTTTTATCAAATACGTTGCAATCCTTATTTGCCATGCCAAGATGCGCCTCTTCGAGCCGGTCTGCGGCTCGAAGCTGGTATGCCCTCAGTAAAATGTCAAGCGTGGCTACATGCATTTCGTTATTGGTTAAAGGTGGTCTATGACCCAAAAACCTGTGGCTACCTATACTATTTGTAGAAAGATGTCTTTGCCAGCTCATGGCATAAGAGATTTACAGAAAAACTACATCTCTTAGGCTTCTCTATGGACTTCCTACTGAGACAGCCTCAAGGTAGCATTAAGCCAATACTTATCAAACGTATTAAAGATATAGGCCTTCAGTACTCTAACTTGTGCAGACAGGACTTGTTCACCACTGTGTTTTGGCCTAAATTTTAACTTCCCCAAGCCAGCTACCTACTTATACCAAATTACAGCACTGAGATATCGCTTTGCCTTTTCAAGGGCTAGGCTTACTAACTGCTTTCCCTCAGCCCTTTAAAAAGGGCGTTTTAATAACACCCCATACGGTGAAAGGATTTGTCCCTGCGGGAAAGAAATTATTGAGACCTTGGCACACATCATTTTAAAATGTAGCCTATAAGGATCGAACGTATTCGATATCTTGGTTCCGTCATGAGTAAATGTACTAGTCTACCTCCCACAGGCTATCTGAAGTTTCTGTTGTCTGGAGAAAATCAAATAATAACACAGTTAGTGGCTAAGTTTTTATTTTCAGCTATGAGAACTCGCAAAAAGCTATAGCAAGATTTTATACTATATTATGTATTTATTTTATGTATTTATCAGGTCTATGACTACATAATAAAACTTTACTATATTTCAGAAATAAATTTCATTGTATTAACTATTTGATCATTTTGCTCCCTATTGCCACAACAGATGGCATAATCCCATATACCTGTATATCCACAGAGAGATGCCACTGAGTTCAATGGCACTTACTCCCAGGAATGTGCAAATCTAAAAACGTTTGCTTACTTCAACAAGCTGAACTCTTTATACAAACAAATGCCCTTGCCTATGAAGCTAAAAAGGAAACCATATCTGCCTTTCTGCACAAAAAGCCTGGTATGGCTTTGTGGGCAGGGTGAGAGGGCTTAATTTGCACTGATCACCTTAAAGTAGTTGGATTTGTTTTCTAATTTAGACTTTTCCAATTAAGATTTTAAAATGATATGAGCTTGGAAGCCACTATGAAAATTATGTATATCTTTGGATGTTTTAAAACTATGAAATACACTCTGTAATGACGAAACATACAGTTGGCATTCCAACTATTGATAGAATGAGACTATGCTTATATGGGAATTGGGTTGCCACCTATTTATTAAACATATTGATTTGTAACTTACTTTCCTTGAAATGTTTGAGTTGTCATCCCAATTAGTAAATTTAAAGCTCACTTATTTAACAACATCTTCTAGCACAGAAAAAAGCTTGCAACCTAGCTTTTGGGGTGTAAAAAAGAAGCTTCAATTTTACATAAGCATTTGCTTCAGAAGACTTTTTTGTTTGTTTTGTACAGTAGGACCCCCATATACCCGTGGTTTCACTTAACCGTGGGTGACTGGTCAGCTCTTGGGTACTAGAGATCCATTTCTTTGGGCAAGGCCAGGTTTTCAGAATGCTTGGACCAGGCAGGAGGTGGGTAAGAACTCCCTGCTAAGCCCTGGGTGCTGGCTCCACCAAGGCAAGGCAGGGTTAGACATGGGTGCTCTAAACCCAGCTTCTGCCAAAAGAAAGGGCCACCATTGCATCAGGAACTGAAGAGATTACGGCAAAGGGGGCAGCAGCAGCAGCTCCAAGGCTGGGTCTGTGTTTCCTGGGCAGAAGCACAGAACTCCAATGCATGCAGGGAAGGATGAGAAGAATCCAACCAGCTTCCCCTGCCTCCATCACCTGCTCCCCACCCCTCCCCATTCTCCACCTTCCCCAGCTAATCTGTACTGGCTGCCCCACCCCAGCAGATTTTGGATAGGACTGCGTGCATGAGCATGCATGCAAAAAAGTGAGTCTTCTTCATTCTCTGGGCTCAGGGGGGGGAAAGGGAGTTGTCTGCGGAGCCAAACCAATGGTAGAGGCGTGACTTGCAGGAGCAGCTGAACTTGAAGAGGGTGGGAGGTGCTTTTCTTTCTTTAAATAATTGTTCTTGCTGTGGTATGTGTTCACTACTTTCCATGCTTTTCAGTGTCAGCGATGGGGGGCTTGGAACCAATCTCCGGCGGATCTGGAGGTCCTACTGTATACAGAAGTTAAAAGCTTCACAGAGCTTAGTTTTGCATTTCTCTAAAATGAAATATAAGGAAGGAATCACAAATACATTTACACAGTAGACCAGGGAACTGATAATTTGTAATTATTCAAGGCATTGCATGTTTCACACCTTATCTACAGATCTGTTATTGGACAGGGTGGGGTTTTTTTGGCATATGAGTGCTTTACCTGTGAACCAATAACTGGAAACATAACACCTTGCTCTTTAAGATTTTTTATCATAGCAGATATCAGACTAAGTTGTGGGTCATTCTTGAATTCATCTGTCCATTCCACCATGAGAGCTTTTAGTTTTTCACAGACCTTTGGATGACCCTGTGAAAAGATAAAAATGTATGAAGACCTTTATGGCTTGGAACCACTTCAGAGCTGGAGCACTTAGCTCCTACTGAGACCCGAACTTAGCCCTAATTTTTTAACTTTGATTTCAATAGTACTGGTGTGACAGGATCTAATTGTGTTTCTTTTCAACCTATAACCCTCTAAAGCAACATAAATTGCTCACTTATGTTAATTTGTATCTGCTCCCGTAAACTGTTAATACCACTCATATCATCAATCATCCAGAGCTGATTTAAAATATGAATATATCCACCATGGCATGGTCTTGGAAAATAAATACAGCAATCTGCTTTCAAGCTAGCATCTTCAAGAATGCTCAAAGCACTTTCTATATCTTTCAGATCACAATTACAGGTAGCTCTAAAACACATAATTTTACACAGATGATGCCCCCTTTCCTCTTGTTTTCTTCAAGGTCTTCTTAGTCTTAATCCTCACGAAATACCACTTCAATGTGTGGTAATTTAATTTGCAAGAATAAAGAGATGTCCAAACTATCATGAGACCCTTTTCTCCACAAATTTCTAAAGAAGCAGCCATCTTAGCCTGCCTCAGTATGGCAAAACACTGGATGGGAGGCGGGGACAAAATCTGCAGTTTAAAGACTAAGAGATTTCAGTGTTAGCTTTGAAGTGGATTTTAATCCACAAAAGGTCAGACTAAAATACAGTGATGCCTCGACTTACGAACGCCCCTACCTATGAACATTTCGACTTACGAACAGCTCCGCTCGCAAACTTTTGCTTCGACTTGCGAGCGGAGCTTCGATGTAAGAACAGAAAAAGGCAGGGGGAAAAGGCGGGAAATTCAAACCGTTGGTGGCGAAAAGGCTACTTCTTTGTAGCTCTTTCGCACCAACGGTTAGAGCATGGGGTCAGGGAACTTTTTTACTCCTGCGGTGCAGGAGGAGGAAGGAGAGGCGGGGGCGGCTCCGGATTGCCGCCGGTGCGCTCCCTGCCCATCCCTGGCGCGGGTCTACTCATGAGTAAGGCCCACCAAAGGCACGAGTCTACTCATGAGTAAGGGCCGCCGAAGGCCCTGGGCTGGGGTGTGCGGGTCGGAGGGGCTCCTCCGTGGATGGGGCGTGAGGCGGCAGCACAGGAGGAGGAAGGAGAAGCGGGGCGGCTCCGGTTCACCGCCGGGCGCGGGAAGCCGGTGTGCTGGACTACTCATGAGTAAGGCCCGCCGACGGTGCGGGTCTACTCATGAGTAAGGGCCCCCGCCACCTCAGCTGTCCTATGCTACCAGCCGGGGCCTGTCGCTGGCCACCATCCGCCGGGGAGTGAGTGCCATTGGAGGAGGCTTCGGTCTGCCTGGTAAGGTGCTGCTTTTTGCTTTTTAGAAACTTCTGGGTGGGTTTTGCAGGGTGGGTTTCGGCTGAGGGGGGTTATGTTTCTGTGCTGTGTTGCTGTTTGTTTTTGGTGATTTTTTTTTTTTTTTTTTTTTGCAGCCCCAGCGTGGGGCTTGCTGTTTATTTTTGGTTGTTGTTTTTTTTTTTAAGCCCCAGCGCCTTCCGATGGGGCTTTCTGTGTGCTTTTTTTTTTTTTTTTTTTTGGTATTTTTTTGAAATGCTGGAACGGATTAATCCCGTTCCCATGCATTTCAATGGGAAATGGTGCTTCGACTTCCGAGCATTTCGACCTACGAACACCATCCCGGAACGGATTAAGTTCGTAAGTCAAGGCACCACTGTATAGCTCTCAGTCTTTAATGTATTGCCCAAACCCAGTCTGAGCTGATGAGAGCAAGATGGTAAGCGAACGTGAGGAAGGTGGTTTCCTGTACCTTGCACAACTGCTTACACAAAACTCTGCATACCACCCTTGCATTAATTCACAAAAGGAGTTCCATTAGCATGATATGAAATAGGATACAGGTTCCACTCACTCCACATGGCATAAATGTCTGTTCATCTGATTTCATTTCATTCTAACAAAAGAGCCATATAAATTCACAGCCATTTAATCCATATTTATGTATTCCACACATAAGTGGCTCCTGTAGCTATCACCTTTTACTCTGTGTCAAGGTTCATTCAAACTGTCAGTTACATAAGGAACTATAAAAGGCTTAAAATTTATTACCTTATTGAGCACATTGCTTACTTCACTAGCAAAATCTCTTGAACATACTTCTAGATGAAAAATCTTTCCACAATTTGAGACGCATGCTCCAAGAAGCTAAAGACAGAAAAATAAAAATTAAGTATTTTATATCAGAACATGAAACTGATAAAATTCTTTTTTTTAAAGCTACATACTGTCAATGCTTGCATAGCAACATGAGGATCCTTGTGGTTCACTCTCTTCATTATAGACCGAAGACAGTCCTTAGGCCTAATAAAAAAACATAACAAATTTTAAAAATATGTTGGCATAAACCATAACATTCATTAGAAAGCTAGAAGATATACTTACATAAGAACAGTGTTGTTGTTTTTTTGTAACAGGAGGGAGATAGCAAAATCTTCTTAAGGTCTAGGAGTTAAACACAACTGTTCTAAAATGTCTGTGCACACTAAAGACAACCAGTTCTCAGTAACAGTTCCCATGAAGCTATTTGCAAAGCGTGCTACTTATATAACGTCCCATAGCACTTAAAGCACTCTCTGGGCGGTTTACAAGTTAATTATGCAGGCTATACATTGTCCACCACCACCACCACCACCCAAAATGAGCTGGGTACTCATCATTTTACTGACCTCGGAAGGATAGAAGGCTGAGTTAACCTTGAGCCGGCTACCTGGGACTGAACCCTGGGTCATGAGCACAGTTTTGGCTGCAGTACAGCAGTTTAACCAGTGTGCCACGAAGCTCTGCCTATTCTCCAACTGCTCCATATCATCAGCTCAAACCTGGTGAGATGCCATTCTCTTCCCAAAATGGAAGGTCCATTCTCTCCCATAAATGTAGTCTCATTAGTTCTGCTGACAGTTTCATTTTCCAGAAAGTGGAAGAAGCAACAATGGGGTCACTTAACCTGGACCCAGTCCTCATCAGCAGGGAAGAACTGGTCCATGATATCAAAATAATGGGAAGCTTGAATAAAAGTGACCTTCTTGGAATTCATTATACCAAACACAAGACAAAACTGAGGCTGCAACTACTCTGGCAAGCTGAATCATACTGCGGCTGCATTCACAGTGATCACACAGCACTGCAGATTTGGGAGTTCAGTGTTCACACTCGATGTGATGCGATTCACATTTCAGCCCTCAGCCTCTTCTTCTTTCCTTCCTCCTTCTGATCCTGCCTCTGCTGGTCTTTTTAAGATTTGCTGTCAAGCTGCTTGGATTTGAAAGGGTTGTACAGTATTCTGGAAAAGGTGGCCGCATTCCGAAGTTGTTCTTAATGTGTACAGAAATGCCACATATCATAGTAACACCTTTTATTTCATCTAGGTTGTTGCTGTTTTTTAAAAAATCTTTTTCTCATCTAGAGCTGATCTAACACTAAACTAGTATATCAATACTAATGATAAGGTGATCTGGCACTGATCTCATAATTTATTTTTTAAATGTCAGAGGATGATTGGGGGGAAAAAACATGGGAGCAGGCATTCCTGCAGTCCTGAACATTATGCCCCAACTGCCTACATCACTGAAATACCACCCATTTATGTGCCACCCATCTTTATGAGAAGAAATAAATCAATCACATGGGAAATAGTCTGTTCAAATTGTTCCAGCTTGGAAAAAAAAGTAGAAGCCCAAGCAGCAGAGAAAAAAGCCACACTGGGAGCAAAAAGGACTGGACTGATTCAAATCAGTGTTTGTATTGTGTGATCAGAAAAAAAAGTCTTCAAATTGACCTGTACTATAACCATAGCAACTCTCATGATATTTGATTGTCTAGTCATAACCTCAGGTTAATATAGCTTGCTCTCTAAGAAAGATGATTTCAATGAGCACAAGGAATGCTGAGCGATACCCTATGGTCAGAAATACTCAAAGATTCTCAAAAGCAAGTCATGCCTCTTCTCTGCTTTTAAATGTGTAACAGTTACAAGCTTGGTATATCAGAGTGATATTGTAGATAAATTGTATATTGATTTCAGCAAGTCTTCTGACAAGGTCCCTCCCTTGATACTCTTGTGGTCCGGCTTGTAAAATGTGAGGTAGATGATGCTACTTTTAGGAGGATTTGTAGTTAAATAATGGGCCATACCCAAAGAATGCTCAGCAGTGGTCCCTTGCCATCCTAGAGAAGGGATACATGGTATCCCATTGGGTTCTGTCTGGGCCCAGTGTAGTTTAACATTGCTATGAACAACCTGGATAAAGAAGTAGATGGGATGATCATAAAAGAAACACACAATGTTAAACTGGGAGGGATAGTTAATACTTTCAAAAAAAGTATTAGGACTCAAGGTAAGTTTAATGCATTAGGGAACTTGGCCAAAGCAAACAAAATGTGTTTCAACAGGGGGAAAATGTGTTTCAACAGGGGAAAAAATGTAAAGTTCTATATTTAGGCAGGAAAAATCAGTTCTATGAATAGAGGCTGGATAACAGCTAGCTTGGCAGCAGTATGTATGAACAGGATCTATGGGTCCTAACAGACAACAAGCTAATCATGACACAACAGTCTGACATTGGCAGGAAAAAAAGCCAACATACTTCTAGGCTGCATCAACAGACAGATGATGTTCAAATCAATGGAAGTAATCGTAGCACCATCATTTAAGAAGGAAATCAAGAAACTGGAAAGTGTCTGCAGAAGGGTGTGCAAGATGCTTCAGCAGCTGGAAACCAAGTCCCATAAGAAACAGTTAAGCAGGATAGGTATGTTTATTTTACAGAAGAAAATAGCAAGATGTGATACGCAGGCATATTCAAATATTTGAAAGCTTCTTATATGGAAAATTTAAAAAGCTTGTTTTCTGTGGTTTCAGAGGAAAGGACCTAAGCAACAGATTCAAATAACAAGAAAGAAAATACTAACTAAAGATAAAAAGGGTTTAATGACCATAAGAACAGTTTGACGATTGAATTGACTACTTTAGAAGATGGAGAACTTTCATTCATTGGAGGTTTTTAAATAGATCCTATGTGCCATTTGTAAAGGATGTTTTAGCTCTTGATTTCCTGCATCAGATGAGATTATGTTCAATTAATTTTGGGGTCCCATCCAACTTTACAATTCTCTGATTAGAGTACTATCAATAGAGCTCTACCAGAAGTATCAATAAGGTGTGCTTCTTGCAAAAAAAAAAATAAAAAAAAATCCAGTGCACATAAGGGAAAAAAAAGGTCCTTTCTTGCAGTAAGAATTTAAAGAAAGGATGGGTAGTAGAATTATACATCCTACAAGAGTCTAGTGAGGAGGAGAATAATCAGTAGGAAGAAGGTTGTGGTGACCTTAAATTATGTATAGGTAGGGAAGATAGCATGGAGAGCAGCCAAGGGTCACTAGCTGTGACTATCTGTTTTACCTTTACAGCAGATGTAGCATATGCCCTGTTAAACACTTAACATGTAAACAATGAGATCAATCAGTCTTTTATCCAGCTAATGTGTTCAACAAGGTAGTAAAGCTTCTGAATTGCACAGAACTCAAACAGATGGATAAATATGAAGAATGCCCAAAGACACGGATGGTCATAATATACATAAAACTGATAGCACTGGTGTAGCCAATATTCCCTCTAAGCTGCGCACACATGTGTGCGCACAGCAACACAATTGTTCCCTCTCATTTGCTTTCGGTTGCTGCCAGAACTTCAGGAAAATTAGAGGGAACGTTGGCTGTAGTACAAAGTGGAATTCTTTATCATTAAGAAGTGATTTATACAAAAAGTAAACAAATACTGCCTTTGTTCATGTACAAACACTACATGATTGCCATGCTTTCATATGTGAGAAGTAGCACATTAGGCACACGATCAAGTAGTAAAATCTGTTCTTTCTAAGATTGCACTTAGGAAACTGTCATATATGTGTAATACTGTTTCACAGATTACACTTTTATTTCAATAGCTTTAATTTTTAAACAGATTCATGATTTCATTTTTACAGCAAGTACTGATATCCAGCTACTTAAAGGAAACTCTAGTTCAAGTAACACGGTAGGTTCAAGTAACCTATATTTGGTGGTGTCTATGTTTTACAAACGTCTGTTAGCACTACTAATTATAGAAAATGCTGCTACATGGCATAATCATTTCCCACTGTACACAACGATGGACGTGTTTTATTCCAGGGAGAAAATGCTTTCAATTTTCTTCTCAAAACAATTAGAACAAAACCAATTTGGAACAAAGAGTTGCACCCTTCTTTTACAATAACTAATACATGTAACTGATTAGAAAATATCAATAAAACTGTATCCTGCTGAAAGTTCAAAAATAGTTCACGAAGTCACAAGAATGGAAGGGGCCTGAAGATCACCTGTTCCATCCCTGAATAAAAGGACAATCGATTCTATATCAACATCCATCCTTCTTCCCCATTCCTATATTAATTCACTTTGTCCAAATTACAGTGTGGTAAAAGTAGTAAGTAGAAATGCATGGTAAAAACACCAGCAGACAAAGACAACTATAGAATTACTGGTAAAGAGAAGTCATTCAAATCAGAAATAATAAAATGTTTATTATTATAACACCATGCAGAGTGACTATAGTGTAGAACAATACAGGTAATATTATGAAAAATAATGTTAGTTTACACAGTTTTATTTGAAAACGAAACACACGTACTACCCTTTTGTTATCAGGCTACTGAATTATACATAACTACTCTAGAGATAAAATTACTTGTATAACAGTTGACTGATTATGCTGTACTACTATAATAATTCAGCCAACAGTATTACTCGGAACATTAAAAAAAATGAACTAATCTGAACAAACTCCTGTCTTTTAAATGCAGTTTAAATTAAGCCATGTTAATAAAATCAGTATGGATTAGATTCTGGTCATTAACATTTTAATTAATGCTATAGAACCTTTCAATTAATGCTATTGAATGTAAAAGCAGTATTTCAGTGGTGTGCTATATAGAACCTACTGTACTGTGACAGATACTTAAATTTTGATCTATAATCTTATATTTGCATATGGAAGTTGTGTGGAAAGCGACCTTGAATTAAAATAAAACAAGCCACATTTCTACACACAAACTTTGCTATTGTTAAAAAATATAATTTGAGAATGGAATCTAAATAGTTATTCTTGTCAAATCAATGGGACCTGTGGACATTTAACTCAGAAACAGAACAGCCCTATACATATTACTTCTGAATGTTAATTCAGGTCCAAAATTTAGTTTAGGCTGCAAAGGAACTGTTCTTCAAAAGACAGAAACTGACAGAATAGGAGAATTGAATATCCTTTGGAATATTGTCAAAACTTAGAATTAAAGAATTTATTTAGGCTATTTTAATCATTTGAATAAAGTTTGAGCTTGGACCCAAACATTTTGTTTGTAAGTCCTAAAAACACTGAACTAGCATTCAACCAATCACCCTAATTACAGTAAGCTTTAAAACTGAGTCTAATCACTGAAAGTGATTAGATTGAAAGATTGGTTGTATAAAATGAGATCGATAGATCAAATGAAACAAACTCTTCAGAATAGGAGCATTTCATGGTTGAATTATATACAATTAGAAAGATGGACTAATGAATGGGTAAATAAATATAATAAAGGTAGAGAATATACAAAATACGAACAATTGTTATTGTCATATGAGGACATTCGGATGACTGACTCAGTGAAAGGTACCGTGAGCAAAATTTACTTACTTCTTCTTAATTTAGAGGAAGAGGAAAGTGAGAAAGAAGGATTAAAAATAGTGTGGGAGCAAGATATTGGGAAAAGAATAAATGAAGAAGAATGGAGGATGATATGGAAAATGAGGGTGTTAAGATTTATGTCAGTAAGAATAAAGGAAAATTTTTTTAAACTTAGTTTAAGATGGTATTTAACACCGTCAAAATTAAATAAAATTAATGCCAATCATCCGAATGTCTGTTGGAAATGTGAGAAGGAAATTGGTACATACTTTCATATGTGGTGGGAATGTGAAAAAGTGCAAAGATTTTGGAAACAAATTTTTAAAGAATTAAGCTACATATGTGAAAAAGATATAGAATTTAATGCTGAGATTGCTTTGTTATCAATATTTGAGAATGTGGAATATGACAAAATGACTAAAGAATTGATAACCAACTTATTAACAGCAGCTAGATTGATTATAGCTAGGCAATGGAAATCAAAAGTCGAATTGCAAATTGAAGAATGGTATAAAGAAATATGGAATATAGCAATAAATGATAAATTAACTTGTAACTTAAAGGTTAAGAAAGGAGAGTTGAAAAAAAATAACTTTTATGATATATGGGGGAGATTTTTGGAATATGTATTAATAAGAGGAAAAGGGAAAGCTCCAAATCAAGAATCAATGCAGTTTTGGAGAAGAGGACAATAGAAGAAGAGGAAGAAGAAGAAGAAGAAGAAGGAAGAGGAAGATTATGGCAAGAGGTCCCGCATATGGTGGTGGGGAACACAGTTAAATTGTATTTTAGTTTGTATTTTATATGTTTTTGTTTAAATTTAAAATAAAGGGAAAAAAAAAAATTTCAAAAAAAAAAAAAACTGAGTCATGAAGGACAATGAAAAAGCAGAACAAAAATGCAACACTCATACATTAATACAGAAGGGGGGGGGGAAATAGTTGCTAAATTGTATTAGTAGTTCAAATTGTTCTGCCAAATTGAGAACTGTACTTTTAATCCTATCCTGAGAATGAATATAAAAACTCCTGAGATTTCTATTAAAAAAAGGGAAGTAGTTGACTGAGACACTGTAGATAGCAGCTGATAATATTTTAGCAAACTAATGAAAAAATAAAATATTGGACTGCTTTATCACTTCAGTATTTTCGAATAGAAGATTTAGGAACTGTTAGCTCCGTTTTTGGGAAATGTAGATGTTAGCCAGATTGCTAACTGGGTCTGGTTACAGGGAACACATAACTCCCCTGTTACAACAGCTCCACTGGTTGCCGATCCATTTCCAGGCACAATTCAAAACACTGGTTTTTAACCTATATAGCCCTAAATAGCTTGAGTCCAAGCTATCTCCCTCTATGAGCCTGTCCAGGAATTAAGAAAATCAGAGGAGGCCTTTCTCTCGGTCCCACCACCTTCACAGGCATGCTCAGTGGGGGCATGGGAGAGGGCCTTCTCTGTCACTGCTTCCAGACTTTGGAACTCCCTCCCACAGGAAACTAGGTTGGCGCCATTTTGCTGTCCTTCTGCAAGTAGGCAAAAAAAAACAAAACCCACCTTTCTCTTCAGGCACACTTTTCCTTAGTGACTAGCAGCCTGAAGGTTGCTTTTTTTTTTTAATGGATTGTGTTCTGTTTTACAAGTGTTTTTATTGACCTTTTTAAATATACTTGTTTAATTTTTTAAAAATACTTGTATACTCACTGTTTTTAGCTTTTAAAATTGGTCTTTTAATTGTTATAAGCCACCTTGGGTCATTTTGGGGAGGAAGGCGGGGTAAACATATTTTTAATAAATAAATAGAGTATGACCACTGAATCAATGAGGATTCAGTAAGTCAGTTTCTCTGTAAGTTCCACTGATTCAAATCAGCCTACTCTAGTTGCAATTTACTTTAATGTAGTAAGTCACAATTAAAGTAGGTCCGTTTGAATCAATAGAATTTATAGAGCATTTGACTCACGAAATCCCCACTGATTTAATGGGCCTACTTTAGTATGACTTACTACGATAAGCAACAGAATTTCAAGTCGTAGATCTGTAGTTCTTCGCTCATGTGTCATCTACATTTTTAAATTAGACTGCTATTTTTAATTTTAACAAATAAAACACTGGAGAGTTTGGACAAACAGGAAATGCACTTACCCTGTTCGTGACTGTCCCACTTTATCACAAATGTCTAAGATGGGTCCCCAATCTTCAGCAGTATTCATTTCACTGGTTGCTTTTTCTTAAAGATACAAAAAACAGGAGGGGGAAAAATAAATTTTAATGTACAGGTGAAAATTCTGTCCAGCACTACACAGAAAGACATGCACCAAAACCTATGTTAATGTGATCATTCAATTTTTAATTGATAATGCAAATATATACTTAGATGCAGGCCTATGAAACACTGTATCAAAATCAGGTTGAAACAAATTGATACATGAACTCATAACACATTTGTACTTCTAAGGGTGTGAACATGCTCAATAGCAGGGTCTCATTACTCAAGACATTAACACATTGGCTCATCAAGTCAACACATTTTCTGCTCCAGCCACTACTGTAGATCCTGCACACCAGTAATTTAATCTATTCTACTCTGTTTCACCTTTGCTTTGAAATGTAGCTCAGAGCTTTGTTTCTCTAACCTGCAAGACTATGAATATACTCCAGGGTGAAGGAGAAGTCAAACTATCTTTCACTTTTCAACTTGTGGCACATGCAGCAAGGTAAGTAATTCACAATATTTTTCTACCACTTTTCTGGTATGCAGAAAATAGAAAAGAGCATAAAAATACATTAAAAATACATAAAAATTCTGGTATGCAGAAAAGTGATTTTTCAATCTCATTTCCCATTCTTGAAAAAAGAATACTGTTGTAAGCATGGTAAATTAAATTAAAGGAAGTCTACAGTCCATATTAATTTTGCCAAGGCATACCCCCCCACCAATCATTGCCGCAGGATGATCATTCTAGAGAAAGAAGGGCTTTTCAAAAGGGACAGATAGGCTTGGTGGACTGGTATGCTCTTTTGTATTTTTAGATTGCAACTGCCTGAATATTTCAGGCATTCCCCTGATAGAATTCTGAGAAGAGCAGCCCAGAAACTTAAGTCTGCCAATCAGCTTTCCAATTATTTATCTTCTTTGCTGCCACCACTAACCTGCATCTACTTTCAAAAACAAAGAAGCTGCAGATGAGATACCTGGGAGTCATAGGTCTTCCTGGGAGTTGTAATTCTTTGGAAGATTCCATCTATTGAGTCTAACTGGCACTGATACTACAACTCCTAGCCTCCTTTGCATCCAGGAGGGCCTGCCTCCACTGGTCAGTCACGTATCAGCTGAGGTGGTTAATTGTCCAGTGGAGGTAGGCCTTCCCATATGCGGAGAACAATGAGAGACATACTATCAGACAGCCCAGAAAGATACCATGGTTGATGGTATCAAAAGCCACTGATAGGGCTGACTGTATCAACTGGGACATGTTCTTCCTGTCCAGTTCCCTGCATAAGTCATCCATCAAGACAACCAAAGAACCCCCCCTTACATAACCAGCCCTGAAGCCAGATTGAAATAGACCTAGAATTATCGAGATTCTAGATAATCTGTCTCATCCAGAAACTCCTGGAACTAAGCCACCAAATATTCTAATACTTTGCACAGGAATTGAACATTTCACACTAGCCGGTCATAATCCAATACCTTGGGACTCAAAGAGGGCTTTTTCAGCAATGGACTTAACGATGGCTTCTTTCAGCATGCTAGGATTCTGACCTGTTGCGGGGGGAATTCACCACTTCTCCTACCCATCAAGCCCCTTCCTAGGAAGGGAAAAAGTCCAACACACATGTGATGGCTCTCAATTCTCCAAGGGTCCTATCTACATCCTCAGGTTGCAAGAACTGAAAATATCCATTAACACACATCTTGCTCTACTAAGGAATCAGTAACACAACAATATTTGGCAGCTATTTGCATGCTCTCCCTCACACAATCCTACCACTCCTCAAACTCTGGAAATGGCATTTCACATCAAGTATGCTGGTATGGCACCACTGAAATAAGGTGAAAAGCTTCAAACAGTTCTAGAAAGGTAGTTAACAATATTTTAAATAAATCATTTTTGGCACACACAAAGTTAACTGTTCTATACTTTAGATCAGGATTATATGTAACCTAACACCAGCTTCTACACCCAAGCTCCATGCTTGTCTAAAAGTCAGAAGATGTTCCAATTAAAGTCAAGTGCAAAGTCAGCCATACCTCTTTCATATGGAGTTACTAAGAAAACGCACTATCAAAGCACTTCAGTTTTTACACTTTGAAAGATTCCAATCTAGAGTAACCTCCAATCTGACAATGTCCCTGTAAAATGCAGATGACTCGCTCTTAAATAACAAGGAAGAATGGAGTACTATTTTGCCTAGTAGCATCACCAAATCACACACTAATCAGATTAAGTATTGTTTGTGTGCAAATAAATTCTAGCCATAAAAACTTTTCTTACTTATTCTATAGTTATGAAACCTATATTTCTTAGTACTTCTTTAAACATAAACTGACAACTGAAAATCCAGGAGTAAGCCTTGTAAGTTTACTCCTTGAGAACCTTGAAATCCATGAGAGATTACAGGAGAAGCTGGAATCACAACAGTTGTTCTGTTGTTGTTGTTTTTTAAGTGCTCCAGTCCACAACATTACTAGAACTACTGGTAATGCTGGAATCAGTTTTGTTGTTGTTTTTAAATAGATTGTTGTACCTTACTGTTTTGGATGCGTTTTGGTGTTGCTAATGTTATTTTATATGTCTTTTGTATTTATATACTCATCATTGTTAGCATTAAATACTGTCTCTTAATAATGTAAGCTGCCTTAGTTGTTTTAAAGAAGGTAAATATATCTTAAATAAATAACATAAATAACTGTTGTTTAAAGAACAAAATAAAGTCTTTTTTCTAATGATATTCAAATTTATGACACATTATGTAGATGAAATAATTAATTTACAACTCAGTAACTTGATGTAATAATTACATTTAAAAGGAAATACTCAGCTTTTACAAGCTTGCAATGAAAAGAAGATGGAAGCATTTATTTTATGGTATTAAGTGCAATTTGCCAAAATAAAATGGAATTCTTAAAGGAAAACTTCATGGTGCAAGCTATCTAAATATTTACTCAGAAATTAAATACCAGCAAATTTGATGGAACACAGCTTTATGTGTATATACAATGTTACTACCTAGATCATGAGTACCAGGTTTGTATTAATGTTTGACCATTTTATAAGAACTTCCCAAAGTTCTTATTAAAAAAATTTAAACTAAGCAGAATTTTTAAAAAAATCATTACTTGTAAAAAAGTGAATTTATGAGGGAAAACCACTACATTCCTCAATCCTGTTAAACTTTTAAAAAAAGTTGAGACATTATATCAAGTCACAGAGGTTCCTCTATCTTCAATTCAAATAACAAGAGAGAACACAAAATGATGCTTATACCAGGATCATTTATGGTGCAAGTAATATGTAGAGCCCTCTGTTATGCATATTTTACCTTCATTACAAAGGGCCACAATCTCATTCACAACATTATTTTAAGTTTGTGAGGAGCATTGGCCTGACCAGTACTAAAGTCTTTTAGGATAGCCACCAATTGTGAGACAAATAGGACTCAGACTTGCACAATCCCATTCATTCTATTCTTTTGCCCTACTTTATTATGAGAAAAGCAAACACTCAAAACTGGCAGTTTCAGTTATTTGAATGTAGCAACCCCCTTGACCTGTGCAAATCAGGTTCCCTTGTGAGAGGAAAGTAAGTTCATGAATTTGCATTGACTCAACACCTGAATGTAGGGAAACTCTAAGCAAAAAATAACAGGCAGCTAAAAGTGGGCAGTATGCCACATAGTGCCCCTTCTCTTTGACTTTTTTTTTTAAAACAAAGTCCTTAATTCCTAAGCATCTCAGATCAGTCTGAAAACAGTTGCTTTCTCCACACTTGTGTTCTCTCATTCTGAAAACAACTTTGGAATTTCTGAATCTATTCATTTAACCCCAAACACACAGGACTGTATTTTGCAATCACGCTTCATTTCAGTTTGTCTCAGACTATCCCATGTTAACAGGTGTGGCTTTGTCATGTGTTTCTATGAATCACTGATGATTCTGTACATAAGTAGTAAAGCCAGCCAGTCATGAGATTTAAATTCATGCCTGACAACAATTTTTGCTGAGTTTTAGCAAGGAAGTGCTATGGAGGTGCCTATCTGCACCCCAATATTTTTATTGTTACATCCCATTACATTGAGCCTATTTGGAGCCTCTGCAACCTCAATCCTCACTACTCTCTTACCAAAAAAAAAAAAAGTTTTGTATGATACCAGCAAGAAGGATTAGAGGTAAACAAGGAAGTAAACTATTCTGAAGGGAAACAATTCATACTCATCTTATGCAATGCTTACAATGAAGATATGTCCAGGTAGGATGTTCATAGCAGTGCCGTTTATAACATACTACCACTTGGGATTGGGGCTGCCCAGGCATATCCACATCAATGGACTACTTGAAAGCATGTGTACAACCGGTACACTTTCTATATTTATAAGTACCACTCATTAAAATCTACATAAACTCTCTTGGTTATACATCCAAGGGCCTCCACAAATAAATTTACAATTTTCCAAAAAGGACTAAAATTAGGAACCCATCAGGACTAGAAACCATCAGCTAAAATTAAACGCCGCCCCCCCAAAGTCAGGAACGCTGAAGCAGCCCCAAAACAAAAGGTGCTAGATTGGCATTTAAGGAGAACAACAGAAAAGAGATACAGGGATATGTTAAAATGAGATTTACCAATTAAGAGCACAAATAAACTACAATCCATATACTTATTTACCTTTAACAAACATCTGGTAACACATATTCCAAGCGGCTTTACCAGACACTGAAAACTGATTATGAATTCTCTTCTTACCTTCATCTTCCTTTAAAAATCCATCTTAATATTGCTAACCGTGGACAAGTCAGCCTAAGCCTACCTTGCAAGGCTTTTGTGACAAAGAGACAGTTGAGGACAACACACAGTATCTTGACCTCTTAGGAAAGAAGTAAGGCTTTCTTAGCTTAAAAAAAAAAGTTTTACCCGATAGAAACACCTAAAAAGAATGAAAGGCCTTCGGGACATTCTTAGCCTTTCAACTTAGCAACATAAAAGACAAGTCATCTCTACGAGACATCAAACGAGCACCAGCCAAGCTAACATATGGGAGGAAAATGAATGACAAAGGCCGGGCACGAGTCCGGTGGAGAAAGACGGATCAACCCAAGGCGACGCACAAGGGAAGAGTTTCGGTGAGGGATGCCGGAGGGGGCGGGGGCGGCGAGAGGAAAAAGGAAAGCTGTGAATAAGAAGGCCCAGTTGGAAGGGAGCCTGTGGGCCTTTCTCCCTACTCACCCACATCCTGGTCGAAGGGATTGCTAGTGAAGAGCGGCATCTTTCCGACGGGAGGGAAAGGCGGCGGCGGTCGAAAGAAAGTAAGGTCCGCTCGCCCCTCCTGACCATCGGGGGGGGGGGGAGGAGGAGGGCGGCAACAAACAGCAACAAACGCCTCAGACGGAGCGACTGAGGGAACGAGGCCCCCGAGACGGTTGAAGCTCCGCCCTCTCCCCAACAGAATTCCACCCTCGCGCTCCCTCCTTTCCTCCCTCCCTCCTTTCCTCAGCTCGGTTCTCCACAGTCACCGCCGCCTTCGGAAGCCGGCATTGCAGTGCGTGCTGGGTGAAAAAAGGAAAGGCGACCGCCGTAGTGCCTGTTGGCAGGGCGCGCCGTGAATTCCAGCGGGCAAGACTGGGAAGGCAAGCTTATCCCGCCTTTTCTCCAAGGCTGTCATTTCCTCGTGTTCTCGGGTGGCCTTTTGTGCGCTTGTGTGCGGATAAAATTATGTGGTCCCCTCAGGCGTGCTGCAGGCAGCTGTCTGGAGACTTCACTCAGGTCCCCTAGTCATAAGCTTGGAACGCCTGGTGGTGACTCCGCGTGGGTTGTAGGAAAGACCCATAGGATCTGCAACGAAATGTGGAAGTGCAAAGTGTGGTTTTGTTGTTGTTTAGTCGTTAAGTCGTGTCCGACTCTACGTTGTTATTCTATGTCGGCCATAAATACTTTTGAGCTAGGTGTGAATGTTTCAAGGTTAGGTCTTTCTGGGGTCTGTGCTTTCTCTTCTTGCCTTGTCAGTTCTAAAATGTAGTTTCATCTTTACCCGGTATCAGGTCCACAGACAAATTTCATGAAGACCTCAGATGGCTTTTAAATAAACGTTTAAATAAATAATGACAAGGTAGAACCAAACGACTACATCAGTTTCATGTGTTAAAATGAGATTCACGTAATTAAAGCACAGATCTCCCAAGTCTACCCAGTTATAGAGTGGGGGAATGGATGGGGAGATGTAATTTTCTAAAGGACAGTGACATACATGATGACAAAAGTGAATTCTTCTGGCGGCTTATATCTTCTCGAAACAATTTTCTGTCAACTAAGTTTCCTGCAGCGAGGGATTTTAGCAAGGGAAAGAAAGGTTCTAAACTCTGTTGCCTTGCTTTTTTTTTCTTTTAAAAAGAGCTGACGATTAATTGGGGCAGTTAACTTCAAATGGAGTCACATTGACGTTGGCTCTAAACCCTCAGTTACTAAAATCTAAACTTAAATCTATTGATGATTGTTAGGAAAATAAGTGCCACTGAACCCTTAGCCCTATTCTGTGGATATATCAACTTTTTCTTGGGGGGCATAACATTCTCTTCTTTCTCATGCCCATGCCTCCTGATGGAATGGGTGGGAGGTGGAGCCACTTGTCTGGGTGTCAAAATGCCTAGTTACAACTGTAATGTGAGTGATTGGTTCAAAATTGGGAAAGGAGTACGACAAGGCTGTATATTGTCCCCCGGCTTATTTAACTTATATGCAGAATACATCATGCGAAAGGCCGGACTGGAGGAATCCCAAACCGGAATTAAGATTGCCGGAAGAAATATCGGCAACCTCAGATATGCAGATGATACCACTCTGATGGCAGAAAGTGAGGAGGAATTAAAGAACCTCTTAATGAGGGTGAAAGAGGAGAGCGCAAAAAAATGGTCTGAAGCTCAACATCAAAAAAAACTAAGATCATGGCCACTGGTCCCATCACCTCCTGGCAAATAGAAGGGGAAGAAATGGAGGCAGTGACAGATTTTACTTTCTTGGGCTCCGTGATCACTGCAGATGGTGACAGCAGCCACGAAATTAAAAGACGCCTGCTTCTTGGGAGGAAAGCGATGACAAACTTCGACAGCATCTTAAAAAGCAGACATCACCTTGCTGACAAAAGTCCGCATAGTGAAAGCTATGGTTTTTCCAGTGGTGATGTATGGAAGCGAGAGCTGGACCATAAAGAAAGCTGACCGCCGAAGAATTGATGCTTTTGAATTGTGGTGCTGGAGGAGGCTCTTGAGAGTCCCCTGGACTGCAAGGAGAACAAACCTATCCATTTTGAAGGAAATCAACCCTGAGTGCTCACTGGAAGGACAGATCCTGAAGCTGAGGCTCCAATACTTTGGCCATCTCATGAGAAGAGAAGACTCCCTGGAAAAGACCCTGATGTTGGGAAAGTGTGAAGGCAAGAGGAGAAGGGGACGACAGAGGACGAGATGGTTGGACAGTGTCATCGAAGCTACCAACATGAATTTGACCCAACTCCGGGAGGCAGTGGAAGACAGGAGGGCCTGGTGTGCTCTGGTCCATGGGGTCACGAAGAGTCGGACACGACTTAACGACTAAACAACAACAAAAATCCTTGGGTAGCTTGCTCACTCACACAGACCCACAATGGCTGAAATCCTATTGCTTAGTGTAGTAAGCATAGGCCTATTGACTTAAGGGGATCTGGTGAGTCAACTTCTCTGTAAGTTTCAGTGATTCAAATGGGCCTACTCTGTGATTTACTACACCAGTGGTTCCCTAACCTTGGGTGACCCAGTTGTTCTTGGACTACACCTCCCAGAAACCCAGACCAGCACAGCTAGTGGTGAAGACTTCTGGGAACTGCAGTCCAAGAACACCTGGGTCACCCAAGGTTGGGAACCACTGTCTACCCTAAAGTAACTCGCAACTATAGGAGGTCCGTTTGAAGCTATGGAACGTAGGCTCATTCAATTTCCACAGGATCCAGTGGGCCTACTCTACTGAGTGCTACGCCACAGGATTGCAGCCGGTGTCTCGGCGGCGGCGGCGGCGCCTTTGAGATCCTGGGGCGTTCATTCTTGTGCGGGTGGCGGGGAGGGGGGAGGCGAGGGGAAGGCGGGGCAGGAAGGCGCAGCATATGAGGAGCTGCCCGGAGGGGGGTTGGCGAGAAGCGCCAGAGCCGGCTCCAGCTGTCCCTGTTGCCTCCGCCTGACCCCTCCCTCTCCTCCTGCCCGTCTCTCTCTCTCTCTCTCTCTCTCTCTCTCTCTCTCTCTCTCTTTCTATCTGCCTGGCCTCGGGCGAAGGGGGGGGGAAAAGCCATGGCGTCCAGCGAAGAGGACGGCGGAGCCGGCAGCAACTCCTTGGACGAGAAGGAGCACGGCAAGAAGGCGAGGCGGTGGCGCGGCGCGGTGACTACAGCCTGGCTCATCTTCTACAACATCACCATGACCGCGGGGTGAGTGAGGCGCGGGGGGGGGGGACCTCGTTGCCCAGCCGGCTGCAGCCCCGGGCGCCTGGGCTCGCCGGAGAGGGGGAACCTCTGCTTGCACGCCTCTCCCCGCCACCGGCTCCGCTTCCTCCCCAGCGCCAAGCACCATAGCCCGGTTGCGCCTGGCCTTGCAGCTCGGAGGGTGCAGCGAAAGAAGAGGCGCGGGGACCCGGGGGGGGGGGGTGCGCTCAGCGCCGGCTCGCTTGCATTTCCTAATACGGCGCAGCCCTTCCAGGCAAGGCGAGCACGTCATCCCTCTCGCCCGCCGGAGAGGTTAAGTATAGCCCGAGCCCGGAATGCCAGGCGGGGGTGCAAGCTTGGTGGAAGGGGGGCAGACTTGCTTCCCTCGGCAGAATTGGCCGCCGCCGCCCAAGGCACTCGCTCCCTCCCTCAGCCCGGCCCCGTCGCTGGGTTTTGTGGGCCTCCGAGGTCCCCCCTCCCGCCTTACTGTACGAGACTCCTTTCAGGAGGCGGTGGCTGGGCCGTTGGCGCACCTGCTCTCCCGCCAAGCGAGAGGCTGGCCGAGACAACGCGAGCAGAGCGGTGGCTAAATGAGGATTATAGCAGAAATCGGGCTCGCGGTCACGCGCGAGCGTCGAGAAAGCAGCGGCGGATTCCCTTTGCCGCCGCCTCTTAGTTTGGGAAGACTGCCTATGCATTCACAAAGTCAGGGCGCAAACCTGAGGTGTTAGTAAGAATGAGACAGAGGAGGTCCTTGTTTCAGGCGTGTATACATTTGTGTTTTCCCTGAGTAATATAGAAATACATGAAATACATATGTAAAATACATACCTGCCATCCCAAGTATTCAGTTCCCTTAGGAGAAGGGTGCATTCATAAGCTCAGTGTTTAAATGCTATGGGTCGGTATATAAGCAGCCCTTTTATTTTTATTTTTTTATTTTTTATTTATTTATTTATTTATTTTGGTATTTAAGGAGGTTTTTCAAAACATGGTAGCTAAAGGTATCTGGGATATGTACTCCAAGGAAGCAACTTTTCCCAACTTTGGACCAAGGGGGGTGGGGGAATTATTGTTGAGACTGCAGTGGTCTGGAGAAGGTTTATTCTTTCCTTGCCTTCTGCAGTCCTAGTAATTGTTTCTTATTTTCCCCACCCTTTCAATAGATGTTCTTTGTATTTTTTAACTCTTGCATTTTACACTGTGTAGAGTTTGGTCTTATTTTCCTAGTCGTTACATTATGGCCAAAATCCTGTTGTGTGACTCATTGTGCAACAGATAATGTCTCCAGAGAATTTGTTAGCCTATAACAACTTGTTTCCAAAAGTTACGCTTTTTGCTTAACTAGCAACATTATTTCAGCCAATATGCATTAAAATAGACATGTCTTTATAGGGGTTCATGACAGTTTTTGATGTGCAAAAGTGCTTTTCCAAATGTGTAATGTGTTAAACGGCCCTAGCTGTTTAATTAGAGGTTAACCTTCCACACTTACCATTTTGTACTGTAGCATGCAACCTGAGGCTGGGGTGGAGGAATGAAAACGATACCTTTCCTCTTGGGATATATCTTTTGGTGTCCCTACAGTGTCTGTATGGATGATTTGTTTTTGCTATGTTAACTGGCCAGCAGCAATATTGTTGGAAGTGCCTTCTCAGCAAGAATGAGAGGAACATGCATGAGTACAGATATCTCTCTAAAGAGAAACTATAGAGCTACAAGCTATAGAAACCTAAGTGTGGTAGTCGTTTGTTGTTTAGTCGTTTAGTCGTGTCCGACTCTTCGTGACCCCATGGACCAGAGCACGCCAGGCCCTCCTGTCTTCCACTGCCTCCCGGAGTTGGGTCAAATTCATGTTGGTAGCTTCGATGACACTGTCCAACCATCTCGTCCTCTGTCGTCCCCTTCTCCTCTTGCCTTCACATTTTCCAAACATCAGGGTCTTTTCCAGGGAGTCTTCTCTTCTCATGAGATGGCCAAAGTATTGGAGCCTCAGCTTCAGGATCTGTCCTTCCAGTGAGCACTCAGGGTTGATTTCTTTCAAAATGGATAGGTTTGTTCTCTTTGCAGTCCATGGGACTCTCAAGAGTCTCCTCCAGCACCACAATTCAAAAGCATCAATTCTTCGGCGGTCAGCCTTCTTTATGGTCCAGCTCTCACTTCCATACATCGCTACTGGAAAAACCATAGCTTTGACTATGCAGACCTTTGTCAGCAAGGTGATGTCTCTGCTTTTTAAGAGCAGCATACATTTGCCATTTTGATTTTTCATCCAGTGGACCATAGACCAGAGTGCAGGAGTAGATATCCTTTAAATTAGCATTTGTCATTATTTGCTATAGAAAAGACATACGTTTGTTTTCAACATGGGGAACAGTGTGAACATACACTACTTTCCTGGTTAAGAATCACAGCTTTGAATATAATGGGTCTGAAATCCTACTCAAATCATACAGATCTGAAATACAGTATGGAATCCTATTGCGTGGATTTGTATTGTTGGATGGCTGGTTTTGATTGTGACCATTTGTGTTTGATTCTGGGAATGTTCAAAAGCATCTCTTGCCTTATTTGGCTTCAAACTGCAAGTTTTTTTATGAAGCATCAGAATCTTTCATTCCCATGTGAGATCAAAAAGTTGTGACAAGCAATATATTGGTGTGTGGATTTCTCTCCTTCAACTTTTGAGTTGGTGAGACAAAAGTTTTTAGATATTTTGTAAGGGAGCATAATTGTGGAATCTTCCTTATTTGAAACCTAAAATGAAAAGACAGATTTTCATGGCTGTGCTTTTTATGCAGTGATTAGTGCTGTCTGTTTGCCAGGCACTATGGCTGGATGGCTTAGTGGTTTAGGTATGTGACTGCACAATCAGGTTGGGAGTTTGATTCCCCGCTGTGCCTCCTAAGAGAAGATTCAGTCCGCGTGGTCTTGTGCAAGCTGCACAGCCCCAGGGCACCCCAGATGAAGGAAGTGGTAAACCATTCTGAGTATTCTGTACCTGGAAAAATGCTGAAAAGGGTCACCATAAGTCCTAGTTGACTTGATAGCACATGATTTATGAACTGGATGGATAGCTTAGTATCTGGCTGCAGAGCCAGAGGTTGGAAGTTCAGTTCCCCACTGTGGATCCCTGGAGAGCCAGCCTGTGTGCCTTTGGGCAAGCTGCACAATCCCAGGATGCCCCCAGAAGAAGGGAATGGTAAACCACTTCTGAGTATTTTCTACCTGGAAACCCTTACATGGCTCGCCATAAGTCAGAATTGACTTGATGGCACACAATGATAGATCGGTATAGGTATCTTTCCATACACATAAGTCCAAAAGAAATATCACATATGGCATACTTTCTTGGTGAAATCTAGAGTTCAGCTTCCACCACCAGCTAATTTTATGGTTGTACTTAAAACTTTACAGAAACAGTCAGTGCTTTCTTATTCTAAACCCTGTAATTGATATTAGTAAGCAATAATTTCTTTTTAGTTTCCTCTGAGTCCTCCAATATACTCATTATCATAAGTCCAATTATGTAGCTCAGGGTAGCATTGTAAGTACTGGTAGGAACAAAGGGCTCCCATACATAGTATACATAGTACAATTCTTTAAAAGTAGGTTTTATCAGGAAACTAGATGACTTGGACTTCAAAACATTAAAACAAGAATATGTTTGTAAATTCAACTATTTTCTTTTAAGGTATAAAGCAGGGCAGACCTTTTGCCCTCCAGCTGGTTTAGCCTGCGACTCTTGTTGGCCTGACATGGTATAGGATTGTGGGAACTGTAGGTCAAATGTTTTCCAATCTGTGATGTGAAGGGACAATATATATATAAACTTTGCTCATCTGGCTTCTGATGGTGCACAGGTTGATGGATGCACATATCTCATCTACATGTCTACTTTGTTTATTAGAACCTTGAGATCCCTTTGAGCTGAAGCCAGATGCATGATTCATATGCTGAAAATTAAAGAATGCTAAGTCAAAGGTTTTGGTCTGAATATTGGAACTGAACATACATCACAGTTGTTGTGTACAAAAATGTGTTTAGTCATTTCTCCACACTTAACTCTTCCTTCCTTCCTTCCTTCCCTACAGTATAACAGTCCATTCAAATCTATCTTCTGCCCACTCCTGAAATATGTTAATAAGTCACCCCAATGGTCTTAAAATCAGTTTTAAGCAACTTGTATATTATGTTTTTATGTGCACACATAGATTTCTCTCTCTCTCTCCCTAATCTCAAGATGCTTAGGAGCATTACATTTGTGACATCTGTAAGCCCAGAATGAAGGACTGAACATATGAGTATTTTTTTCCTTCTTCAAATAAGGCTTCATCTCTAAACAAAAGAATTTTTGAGACTTCCGGTAGATAAAATAAGGCACAACAGGAGAGCTGAATAGATTGATGTGAGGTTTGCCCATTCATATCTGGTGGCACGCTATATGTTTGAAACCTTTCTTCAGTTCATGTCTGAATTTGATTGTGGTCTGCCGCAAGGAGTTGTTGGAGCATGAGGTGGGGTGGGGAGAAAGAGCTCCCAAGTGGACTTCATATGTATGATTGTCAGAATCAGAAAGTGCTGTTGCATACTATTTGCAATTCCAAGTTGCACACACAAGTCATTGTGTCTCAGGTGTTTTTCTGTAATATATCCAAGGAAAAGCTAATTTGATACATTCCTTGAGTGAAAAATAATTATTTAGAGATCCACCTCTGGCTTCAGCTGGAGGAAGATGAGAGGTGGGAAGGGGAGGAATTACTTCACCAAGAACAGAACAGTGCTGTCAGAAATGGAACCAAAATGCTCCCCTATCTGCAATTAAATCAGACATTTTAAAAGGTCTTGTGGCATCAAATCATTCCTTCATATATTCTCGGGTAGACAATTTCTGACGGTCTAGGGATTATTTTTGCCCTCCAATGGACTTTGGAGGGCTCCAAGCCCCTGATTCCCAATTTGGCCCCTAAAATGGCAGATAATTGGGGGAAATGTCATGGTTTCCTGGGGGGTTAAAATATTTGAGATGTGGAATGAGGATCTGGGATCACAACGTGCATCTTGCTGGCTCTTGTTATTGGAGAGAAACTGAGGAAAGAAACCTGTTTTTTTTCTCCTCGTAGCAGCATTTCTGTAAGACTATTTCCTGAGAAATTTTGTGATTTTTCCCAGGTGTTTTGTGGTCATTTTTTCATAGGGAAGCCATGCTGCCCTAAATTATTACAGTACAGTCCTTGCATAGAATGGCAAATGTTACAAGTACTCGTCATATCCCAAGTCTGGGGCTACCTAGAGGGTTGTATGCAGTCCTAAGCTGCATTTTGCACATCCCGTTTATCCCTTACCATGCTGCGTGATAGAACCTGCCTTCCATGGGAACATTACATCTGCTGGTGGGGAGGACTCCCTAGTTCGTGCTTGAAACAGAGCCTTTCCCAGTCTGGCTGGGAAGGGCTCAGTTTCAAGTGAACAGCAGGTGAGATGAGAGGATTTGCCTGACAAGTTGCTATGATTTATGTAGGAAATGGCTTTGCCGAGCAAAGTTGATATCTTGAGCTCTCCCCTCTCTGTGTGTCCCATTTGGATACATTCTGTTTCTAGTCCCACCACCAACTAACTTTATCTTTAGGAATGAGCCCAACTATCCATACGGTTGTAGAAATTCTATGAAATAGTACAAGTTCTACTGGGCATACCAAATATCAGGAGGCGAGGGAGGCAGGGTTTGACCATTTTTGGTGAGGGGATTGCTTTATTTGTTTGTTGTAGAAGAAACAACAATCCTGTGGCACCTTAATAATAAATAATCATGTGCAATCAAATCAATTTTGCCTTATGGCAACTCTTTTCAGGGTTTTCCAGGTAGAGAATACTCAGAGGTGATTTACCATTCCTTTCTTCTGGGGGCATTGTATAACTGTACAGCTTGCCCAAGGCCGAACAGGTGGGTTCTTCTGGGATGCACAGTGGGGAATTGAACTCCCAGCCTCTGACTCTGCAGCCAGATACGTAAATCACTGAGCTGTGGCATCTTATACACCAACAAATTTCATGTGGCATAAGCTTTAGTGGATTGCAGCCCACATTTAGAAACTCTTCGTAGTTTTTAAAGATGCTATAGTATTTTGAGAGTCATTGTGATGTTGTGGATAGCGTGTCAGACCAGCACCTGGAAGTTCAGTTCCCCGTCAGGCCATGGACATGTGGTAGTGGTGGTTGTTGGCAATGATGAACCCTTTTGCATCTGTCTGAAAAATCCTATTAGTGTTGCCATAAGCCAGAAGTGACTTGATAGCATGTAAGAAAAAATAGTTGATGTGCAATTGACATGAACTGTAAATTAAAATAGTTAATTTGAATGCATGGGTTTACTTCCGTTAAAGCTATTTTTTTCTCTGCCTAGATGGCTCGTACTGGCTATTGCTATGGCACGGTTTTACATGGAAAAAGGAACATACAAAGGCTTATACAAAAGCATCCAAAAGACACTTAAATTTTTCCAAACGTTTGCTTTGCTTGAGGTAAGTTCTTACATAATGTGTTTGGGAAGATGTGGTTTGGGGAAACAGTTTTAATCAAGGATGAAGGCATACAGTCCAGGGCTTGGAATATTTGCTTTATTAGCCAACAGTTTCCATAATTCTCCAGCTACCGTGGCCAATGGATATCCTGGCTGGAGGATTCTGGGAGTTGTAGTCCAAAATAATTTTTTCCAAATTCTGATTTAGTCAATTATCAAGACATTTATAAATTCCCATTTTTTCTCTCAGTGGCATTTCATCCAAAGGGAATGGTTCATACAAGTTAGCAGTCAAAACTAATTTTCTTTGGAGTGCTTTTTCCCCTGTTGTATTCAGAAGGTCCTTGTGAATTCATGATCCACTCTAGATTTCAGGATATTCTTAGAAAAGTGCCTTATAGTGTGCCTTCTCCTGTTTAATTGTTTGTACACGCATGTGCCTTAATGTTGTAAACTCGGCAATAGCTATGTATCCTTTTATAGCATTCATATGAATGGGTTCCTGCCAACTGGTGAACAACTGGTTGCGATCTGTTCATAATACTAGCAAAATAATTTGGCTAAGTATTTATTTAAAAGAGATGCAAGTGATGCAAGATACAGGACATTGGTGTGGATGGGTTTGTGTACTTGCAAAATGCCATCCCTCTGTTCTTTGCATTTGATTTCTCTGTCCATCATAAACTTTCCAATCCCTTTATTCCTCAGAGTTCACTCCCAATTAATCAGTGAACTATCAATGTCTTCCTTGTGCCTTAAATAGTGTCCTCATTCCCATTTACATTGTGCCCACTTTTTATTTACTTGCATTGGTGTGATCTTATCCTTCTCTGACATTGGTCATAAAATATAGGAGCTTCTCTGTCTACTTTGGGGTTTTTTAAAACTCATGTTAACACCCCCTAGCTGGAAGGGAAAGCATATGGCACACTTATACTTGTCTGATGCAGTGGTTGGCAGTCGCTAGCATAAGTTTTACCTTATTTAGATTTCAGACTTGCTTGAGCTCTCTTATCTCCGTGGAGCTGGGATGTTAGAGATTGTTGGGATATTACATAGAGATGTTGTTGTGTCATATAATGACTCAGAGTGACATATAATTTTGAAATCATATAATTTTCTTATGTAAAATACTTGTTCCAAATGTGCTGTTTGTATATTTTGTCTTTTGGAACTGCCAAGCTGTGCAGGAGAATTCAGGCCTGAAGATAAATATGTTTTCTAGATTTTTAAAAAAACATATATATTATAAGGCACAGGGTGTAGGGGAAGAAAACCTGCAGTCCTCTGGATGTTGTTGAACTCCAGCTGCCACTGTCTGTGACCATTTATTGTGTGAGCTGGGGCAGATGGAAGCTGGAGTCCCACTTCTTGAAGGCCAGCAGTTCCCTGTTCCTGCTGTAAGATACAAATGATTTCCATTATAATCTCAGCAGTTTAGGTCTCTGGCTGTGGAGCCAGAGGTTGGGAGTTTGATTCCCCAGTATGCCTCCTTGGCAAGGGCTGGACTCGATGATTCATAGGGTCCCTTCCAGTTCTGCAGTTCTCCTATTATTATCATTATTATTATCATTATCATCATCATCGTTGTTGTTGTTGTTAAAGCTGTTGGCTTGAATTTTGGTTTGGATGCCAGCTTCAGTGTGGCCAATATCCCCAGTTCATTGTTATAATGATCTCTGTATGATTTGTCTTCTGGGTTTGGGCACCATCACTAGGTTAGGAATGCATGACATATTTAACAACAACCATTTTACTGTTTACGGACGTATCAGGATGAATAACAGTATGTTTTTTACCCCAATAGTGCAGCTAGTGAAAGCTGTGCAAATACTCTGCTTGCATATCAAATAAAAGGGAGGCAACTTAACTAATTCTGACTGTGTACAGAGTCTGATGGTCTTCAGCTGAGAGAGCATTAGGATAACCAGTGGCTTTGCTGCTGCCACCTTCATACCTTGTGCTATTTTAAGCCAATTAGTGAAGTTCCCACTACTGCAAACCTTATCACAAAGTTGTTTGTCATGGCCATGCCTTCCATTTGGCAAGTGAACATACTTCCTGATGCTTATTTTTGCGTGATTGCTGTGCTCCTTGTGTAGCTTGAGTTTTTCACCATACATTCTGTTCTTCAAAATTCTGATGCCAGAATAACAGGAACTGTTCCGTCTTCTGTGAATACTTATGCATGATTGCTGAGCATTTGAGAGTTTATATTTTTGCTCTTTGTGGAAGAGAGCTGTGGAAAGAAACTGATGCTGAAAATGTAATAGGAGCAATTGTCCAGGGCTGGCCCTATCAGAAGACATTTGAAATTCTGTGCCTCAGATACTAAAATAAATCCATAAGCCTTGAACAACCTGGGGGTGGGAGATGGTGCTGGCATTTATTGTTTTGCTTTAGGCAACCAAATGTCTTAAATTAGACTTACAAGTGCTTCCCTTTATCCTGCCAAAGATTTGTTTTAAATACTCAGACTTTAATAACCATTCCGTCTCTCTCCCTCCCTCCCCCCCCTCTTTAAATTTACAGATAGTCCACTGTGCAATTGGTGAGTCTTTGCTTCAGTTTCTCAATTAACTAAGCACAATCCTGCTCTTTGGGACAAAGATGATATGTTTCTCTTTTTAAGGAGTAGTGCACACTTCTGTGCTTGTGACTGGGGTCCAAGTGAGTTCCAGAATCTTCATGGTGTGGTTTATTACACATAGTATAAAGCAGGTAAGTGTTGTGGGGAAAACATATGTTCCTTCAGTTTTTATGGGAAGACCTTGTATGCAGCAGGGATGGCAAACATGCAATTGTCCAAACATTGTTGGATTGCCGCTTCCCATAACTGTTAACATTGCCTGTACTTGATAAGGGTCATGGGAGCTGACCCCAGCTGGTGGTCCACACATACCTTATTCTTGGCTTGTATCACAGTAAAAGTAGAGATGAATTAGTATCAAGTCATTGTCTCCTCAGGGACGTGGTGGCGCTGCAGGTTAAACCACAGAAGCCTCTGTGCTGTAAGGTCTATAGATCTGCAGCTGTAAGATCGAATCCACGTGACGGAGTGAGCGCCCGTCGCTTGTCCCAGCTCCCGCCAACCTAGCGGTTCGAAAGCATGCAAATGCAAGTAGATAAATAGGGACCACCTCGGTGGGAAGGTAACAGCGTTCCGTGTCTAAGTCGCACTGGCCATGTGACCACGGAAGATTGTCTTCGGACAAACGCTGGCTCTATGGCTTGGAAACGGGGATGAGCACCGCCCCCTAGAGTCGAACACGACTGGACAAATTGTCAAGGGGAACCTTTGCCTTTACCTTTACCATCGTCTCCTCAAAGATCTGAATGGACTCTTAGAGGACTGAGTATAACTGTACACAGTTCTGCAGGCAGAAATGAAAAGTTCCTCACTTGCCTTCGCCTTACATGTGGGAGACAAGGGCTTAAAGGCCATTGGAAATGGATATCTGAGCTCTCGTGGCTTCCTGCCCAATTTGCTCTCTCTATGAAACAAGATCAAAGGCTGACACATCTCTTCCTCAGCCAGTTCACCAAGCTGTCGTCTGTTCCTCTTTGAGAGACAACTTAAAATTAGCACATACTGAATGGGCTAAGTGAAAATAAGCCTTATGTGGAATGCATGTGAATTATCCTTTGCACAGGTGTTCCACTGGTTTGCATCAATTCCATCAATTTCTTTTTAGGTGTGTGTAATAAATAGAACAAATACACAAACTTTCAGTCTGTTATGGAAGGTTGTGCATTTGTTCCACTTTCGAATCTGTTGTTGCTGGGAATGGTGTGGGTTTCTGACATGATGGGAAATGAAAGATGACAGAAACAATCCTTGTTCCAAGTTTACTTTGAATTAACTTCCATTGAGTTGAGTGGTCCTGTTTCCCAAGTAAAAGTCCATAGGATTAGAAAGATTAATCACCCTGTGACTATTAAATTGTTCATACAATTTCTTCAGAAGCAGAAAGTGTCAATTTTACTGTCAATTTATTCTGTATACTGTCAAAATTGTGATCCTTCACTGCAGCTCCCAGCATTCCTCACCATTGGCTGTGCTGCATCCAGATGGTTGGGAGTTGCTGTCCAACCACATGTCATGGGTTGCATTTTATCTACCCTGGATTAAATTCAGCTTTAGCCACACTGAAGCAGAGTTGTTGAAATCAACACAAAGTAGTCATGACTAACTTAATTCCCGTTGATTTTAATGCATCTCCACTAAGTATGGCTAAGTCTTAATCAACTCTATTATTCTGAAATTGATTTTAATAGATATTCATAGCTTTCTTTCATAGACATTAGCACATTCAGGATTGCTTGTAGTCTGGGCTGGATGGTACCCAATCTTTGCTTTTCCAATGTGCAAAAATAATGGCCGAAATCCTGATGCATAGTTACGCTAATGGAAGGAAAATAGCATAATTTGTAGCAACAAATTGCTGCTAATTACTGTTTCTACTTGGATTCTTCATTGCCTGCAAGTTATGCCATTTCCCTTCCATAGACATAACTATGTAGCAGGATTTTAGCTGCTATCTCATAATATAGTGCAACAGTGGTTTTAGCCTGAGACTAATAGCATTTTTAAGGTTTAGATGGCCTTTTTAAGGCTCTAAGGCCTTGCATATGAAGGTGTGCATGTTTGTGTGCTTAGGTCTGAGCCCATGAAACTGTCTCACCAGCAGGTGGCACTTTTCCATCTTCTTATGTCGGGAACTGCCTCATTTCTTCCTTAAGGTGTGCACGTACATTATAACAGAACATGAAGGTTTGGTGGGGTTTCTTTTCTATGCATTCTCTCATTTTTAGGACACCTGAATGCTGTGCCATCTGCTCAAAAGAACAGTTTACTTTTTCTATGTGAAAATGTAGCTTATATTCAAAAGCAGTTTTTCATTATCCATGATAACGGTTTCAGTATATATAAGGGATATGCCATATATTTCAAACATTACAATGCAAACTAGGGTTTGAGTTCATCAAAATTCTTGACTAGATTTTAAACACGAAACCCAAAATAAAGGGAGAGGGAAGGTACCGTTGGATATGATGGAATGTTTTAATGATCAGTCTACAGTTGGATTGGGGCAGGGAGGTGTTGTGCCAACTTAATTAGTTTAGACTGTACAATGATAGTAATAATCGTGTGCTGTCATGTCAGAACGTATGGTGATGCTTTTCAGAGTTTTCTAGACAGGAAGTATTTAGAAGTAGTTTCCCATTCCCTTCTTCAGGGTGAGGTGGTACTGTGCAGCTTGCCCAAGGCCACACATGCTGGCTCTACTCACAGTAAGCACAGTAGGGAATTGAACTCCCAGTCTCTGGCTCTGCAGCCGGATACCTAACTCACTGAGCTATCCAGCCAGCTTAGACTGTACAAGATGCCAAACAAATTTAGGGCTGTGTCAAGAACTGCTTCTATTCCTTTGAAAACAAGAAAGCCAGCAATTATCATGCTCTGCCTCTAGCATTGATCAGAACACATGGAGCTCAGAGAACAGAAACTACTTTATCTCAGCAGGACCAGTGAAGAAGAAAATTGGGCAGGCCACTTTTGACTTGAAAGTCAGTTCATAGGAAAAAGAAGAGTTTATCAGTCTCTTGTCAAATCCTACTCTATTGACACAGTTTCATGGACTTGATTTCTTTAACATGCACATGGATATAGAGACACACCGTTGGGGGATGGGGACAAGGAGGGTTGGGACAAAAAGGCAGATTATCGGCTTCCTTGCAGGAACTGTCAGATTTGCTGAGATCTTGCTGACATCTGTTTTAAATAGGGGGAGGGCAAAGAGCAGCCCACCGAACACCATACTTTCCTGCAGAAATTTGGCTATTGACTGGAAAAAGTAAAGTAAAAATGGAAAATTGGACTAGAGGAATAAAATGGTATGGGGTTTCTAATAGTCTTTAAGCACATAAATCTATTATGAAACCCTCTCTTTTTAAATAAAAATAGACCTGCATGTATGTAATTCCTTTTTTCAGAAATTTGAGGATTCCTACCTACCTTGTTGCTGGTTAGACATTGATTTGCTCTTTTATCTGTTACTCTCCTGACTCTGATGTCCTGAAATATTAGGTAGAACTCTGTATGTAGGCAGTTTAATCATTCATTCAATTTCCATGCAACTTATGCCAATATCCATCTACAGTGCCTTGTTTTGCACTACACTGTAGAAACCATTATGATATCTAACCTTCCTGCTAAGTGGTTCCCAATCTTGGGCTCCCAGATGTTCTTGGACTACAACTCCCAGAAATCCTTGTCAGCACAGCTAGGGCTTGAAGGCTTCTAGGACTTTTAGTCTAAAAACAACTGGGGGCCAAAGGTTGGGAAACACTGCAATAGAGGGAGAAACCTGTAACAACTTATTAAAGAGGGCAAGACTAACACCAAAAGATAGCTGGATTAGGCATTCACCAGGGCCTCAAGGCCAGTGAAGGTCCATCATTGTATCAGTGCTGTTGTTTCCAGTTTGCATCAAAGAATAAAAGAGTCAGCCTAGGAGAATGGGGAACACGTGGCTCTCTAGACAACATTGGACTGCGACATCCATCAGCCTTAGCCACCATAGCCAATTATGTCATTTGTTGGAGGCTGCACTTCAGCAGCATCGATTTGTGAAATGGAGAGAATACCATGATGAAAATACCTCATTTTTGAACTCATGGACAGAGGCATGAAGGGGGCATGTGGAGAGGATATGCAAGCCCAGTTTAAAAAATAGACCTGTTCGGCCTGTCATTAAATAGGGCCAGTATTATAATCATCAGCTCCCAACATTGCTGGCCAGTGCCTATTTACCTGGGAGTAAGACTGATGAACTTAATGGGTCTAAAGAGAGTTGTATAGGATTGTGTTATAAAAGACAATTGCTGACAGAGCAATGAAACAAAATAAGAAGTATTAGCAAAGCAAACTGAAAACTTTGCTGAACAGGAGAGGGCTGTAAACTTCAGTGAATATGAAATTGTGCACATGAATTGGCCACTTCTCTTCTTTTTCTATTCTTTCAGTTTGATGGGGAATGGTTAGTCTAAAAGAATGTGCACATGCATTCTTCCTAAAAAGAGAAAGAATGCCAAAAAAACATTTTTCTGCATTTTCCAATGCATTGCTTCTTTCCAGCTTTTTTTGCAATGTTAAGGATGGAGAAAATGTTGGGTTTCTTTTTTATACTTCTACAGATTCAGAATGAGGAGAGCGTTATTCTCTTTCTGGTCGTATGGACTGTGACAGAGATTACTCGATATTCCTTCTACACATTCAATATGCTCAACCATTTGCCATACTTCATAAAATGGGCCAGGTGGAGAATGCCTTGCAGTTTAGTTTCTCATTGTTTTGTGCATGCTTATTTCATGCATGCTAAAGCAGCAGGGAAGAAGTAAATAGCTATGTGTGTGTGATGATGATACTATGATTAATTTTTAAAAGGCCATAACAATGAATAAGTTTTAAACACACAGCACTAATTTAACTAACCTGCCGTGTGCTATGACATTAACATTTTTGTAGTGCACATGTATATCTTTTAAAAATTGCATATTTCATACAGTATGTCTTGATTTGCACACATGTTGGTTTGGGTTCCTTACTTTATAATGTGCTGTTTTAGGATGTTCTATAGAGCAGTGGTCCCCAACCTTGGACCTCCAGATGTTCTTGGACTACAACTCCCAGAAGCCTTCACCACCACCTCTGATGGCCAGGATTTCTGGGAGTTGAAGACCAAGAACATATGGAAGCCCAAGGTTGGGGACCACTGCTATAGAGAAGCAAATATTTTCCCAGGCTGAAATATAATACTTCACAAAACATGGAATCCTGCTGCAGGCTTCCTATTATGTTTTTGTCTGTGCTTCCTATTATGCCATTGAGGCTTTTTATTTTGCCGTTGTCCTCCCAGATTTTGATATAATAGCAACCCAAATAATAGAAATACTTGAGATGCAATTGCATCTTAACTCAAGGCAGCATCTCTGTTGGATAAAAATCTTTCTAGCTTTTTACTAAGCTGTTGCTACTGGCTTGTTTGACTTGGATTAAGCAGTCACTATAATCTCTATTGTGATGATGAACATGTAGTATCTAGCTTTTGCCTACCAGACCTGCTTGACATTTCAGACATCCAGTTATATCAAAATTATTTGGAAAGGGCTCTGAATTTTAACACTTCTGTTAAGCTATATTTTTTGTCTAATGCTAAAGCTTTTCATTCACAAAGAATATAAATTATTTTCTGAACTGTGTACAATACCAGGCAATAAAATCGATAGCCAGAATGTTTCAGCCGTATGATAGCTGATCAGTACCGTGGTGACCTCTTGACATGATTCCTGAAATACATTTAATATTGAGCTGATGTGGAAGCCAAAATAAAAATTCCAAATATTATGTTATGCAGAATTATACAGCTGCCAGAATTTTAAGAGGTACAGCCTAATGGGATCATGTTAATACAGGGGACCGGGAATGTGTGGCCCTCCAGATGTTTCTGGACTGCTGCTTCTGCCCTGCTAGGTAGGGCTGATGTGACTTTTTAATTGCCAGAAACATCTGAAAGGCTGCTCATTTCCCAACCTTGTATTATATTTTTTAAAACAATTACATCTGCTGTCTGCCTGCTTCCAGAGTGCTTATCTTCAAAGCCCTAAATGTCTTGGGACACCAAAACCTGAAGGAGTGCGTCTGCCTAGACTAATTTGTCCGTGTTTTAAGATCTTCTCCAGTTTCTTTTGGCATGGGAGATTGTTGTATAACAACTGGGCAGAGGACCTTCCCTAAGGGGATGCCCCCCATTTCTGGAATGTCCTCCCCACTGCAGTCCTATTGGTGATGGAGCTTCTGACATTTCTACATCAAATTAAAACTTACCATAGCGTTCCAGGAATTTTAATCCTCATACACCAGAATAAAAACCATCCAACTCAATCATTGTTTTACTCCAAAATATGTAGGTGTTACTTTGTATTGTTCACTGATTTGTAAGAATTACTGTCAAAACACAAAACAAAAGGTCCGCGCACAAAAAACAATATTCTTCAAAAGCTATCAGGAACCCATTGGGGCAGAAAACCACAAACACTAAGAACTATAGCCTTGGCCCTATGCTGCTCTGTAAATAAATATGGCAGCCTGATGTGGTATGGTTCAGCCTATGCAAAACAGCTAGACCTAGCATTCAGTGAAAGCTGCAGTCATTACTAGATCCCTGAAGCCAACCCCTATTGATATTGATAAAATCAATTATCTGGCAGGCATTGCACCCAGTGACATGCAAAGGTAGCAGCTAATACTGAAAGACTGAAAGCATCTGCATCAAATCCACTCTGGCTACCATCCCACCTATCCCAGATTAAAATCAAGGAAATGTTAGATTGTTTAGAATTCTATATATGAAATGTGATAGAATGTCTACCCAGTTGGTTTAGTTTTTTTGTGAATTTTGCAGCAACAGTAAGTGGGTGACTAAAATGTTCCACTGTGGTACATGAGGTTTCAGTCATGATTGTAGTTCGGCCTTTGTTTGCTCTGCTTTTTTCCACTCTGTCTATTTTATTGTATTGTATTTGTGAAATATTTACATTTATTGTTGTTGTTGTTTACAATTATATCCTGAAAATATCCTCCTTTGTGCATTTCTTTTAAATGAGTTTTAAGGATTCAAATGTCAACCAAAGTAAATTACCACTTTTCCCTTCAGTATATTCATATTTTCTTGGGTGGTAAATGTTACAGTGTTACATTTGGGTTTGCCAGTCCTCCATGTTTTCTGCTAAAAAAAATTGCTTGCATTTGCTTTATAGAATGAGCTAAATTTGGACAGCTCAGTGGTTTAGTTATCTGGCTGTGGAGCCAGAGGTTAGGAGATGGATTCCCCACTGTGTCTCCTTGACAAGAGCTGGACTAAATGATCCATCGGGTCTCTTCCAGCTCTGCAGTTCTAAGATTATTATTATGTAGCTTAGCTTAACTCTACAGTGCTCCCCTATGATTGATTTGTTTCTGTCGTTCCTAAACCTTACTAATTAATGACTCATTCTTTCATGCCAATAATCTCCCTTGATTCTTCTTGAATTTTACACAGCACAGTCTGCTTGACCCATATGCTCTCTTAAGTCATCAGTTCTTATGAGAGTTTCATGTTCCATAGCAGCCATTTTAAATCTCATCTGTTTTGGTCATGGAATGCGTATTATGCATGTCTTTCTGACCCTGGGAGGGAACTCTTCCAGCTTGAGCTCGGGTTCTTTTATGAATCACTGTGTTCGTATGCTTTACCTTGTGGGAAACTTCCTCAAGGTATTGCTGGTAACCTTTTAAAAAGGTTTCCAATGTGTAACGTGATAAAAATAAATATGGCAGTGTTCTTCAAAGCCACTGGCTTCTTTAAAGACCAGTATCTCTCACTGAATAGGTCATGGGCTCTTTCAAATGTCTGTACTTGCTTTTTTTTCCCCATAAAGATTCTAGCTGCTTAATTATTCCTTTGAATAGGACTCAAACATATCTAGAAAGCTTTAATGCAAGCAAAATAAATACAGTGTTTCATGTTGGTTTAGTGCTGTGCTTTCATTTATATAACACCAGCAATCTTTTGTTACAAACATTGATAGAAATGGATGACTGCTGTGTCCTCCTTAGATTTTAAAATATTTAATACTGTATCAGTATAAAAACTTCAGAACCTGGTCTTGAATGAAATTCCTGAAGTTAAAAAATAGAGTGTCACATTCTACACATAAAATGAAGATAAAGCTAGGACATTTACCTAGTAGTTTTAACCGGGTGTGTGTGCCAGATAGCTCATCCCACAGTGGCAGCATAAGCCCTTCTCCTAATATGTAGAGCTGTAATTGTGCTAAGGCGTGTGTGTGCAATTGTGTAAGTCCCTCCCTCTCCTTCTAACTACTCCCAGGACTCAGACATACCTGTGTGTGTTCACTGTGAAGGTCTGCAGACTGCTTTTATTTTCTTTGATCTGAAGCCTTGCCTTTTCAGAGTTCCAAGTTACAGAGATGCTGTAAGCATATTCAGCCAAATGCACTTACAGACACACTGCAGATCTTTGCAATGAATCCCTAAAAATCTTCCTGGTTGTTGGGTAAAAGTGGGGATGTCTGGGAAGACCCAGAACACTTTCAGGCTTGCTGCCTGAATTAGGGCCAGAGGGGATTAAAAATTTCACCCCAGACTGGAATTCTGATAGCTCTTGGTGATTGCAACAATGAGGCCATGGAGGAAGCACGTGGATGCATGTAGTTGACTAAACAAATCAGAGTTGTGTTCAGTTCTGCTGACATGTTCACTGAACTACACATCTGAGAGCTCTTTTTTGGGTCCAACTAACATTTAAGAAGTCTTGTTTAATGTACAGATATGCATGCAAATCAATCCTATGTTTTTCTGAAAGGCTGTCTGGCTGTACTTTGTGGAACTTACTCCTTAAACTCCTGGCATTTAATGTAGATCAAAGAGCACTAACTGTTCAGAAAAATATTCTTAAAGCTATTTGTTTCTTTATTTACTGTTCATTCCAGGTACAATTTTTTCATCATCTTATATCCAGTAGGAGTTGTTGGTGAACTTCTAACTATTTATACGGCCTTACCCTACGTGAAGAGATCGGGCATGTATTCAGTGAGACTTCCCAACAAGTATAATGTCTCTTTTGACTATTACTACTTCCTTCTCATTGTCATGGTCTCCTATGTACCATGTAAGTATCAGTAGATCCATCAGAAAACACTGGTTTGCAATTGTATATTAGCTATGCTGATCTTAATACAGTCCAGTTTTGTAGGTTGTTGTAACAGTGACAGAATGCATGTTTTGTATACCAAAAAGTGCCAGATGAATGCGGACAGTCTCTAGTTACAAAGGGTTTTAGATAGTAGGCTTGGGAAAGTCCTTAATCTGAGACCTTAGAAAGCTGCTGCTGTTCAGAATAGATAATATCCAGCTCATTATAAGGCAACCCTGGATTCCACCTTCCAAAAAGATCACTTGAAGCGGTCTCCCATTATATTTATTAAATTCAATTGTTATCTCACTTGGCACCTTTTAGTGAGGACAATGATTTGTCTAAGAATGATGTGTAATAAAGTAATTCTCACTTTTTCAGATGAGATGACTGTAGTCATCCTGTTGTTTTTGGAAATTGACAGAAAATACAGTTAACACAACTGCATCTATGTTTCTTTCTTTAAATAGTGTTTCCACAACTGTACTTCCACATGCTTCGTCAAAGAAGAAGAGTGCTCCATGGTGAAGTGATAGTAGAAAAAGACGATTAAAACAACCCTTGTACTTGTTGTGCTTTTTCAGAATAACAAACCAAAATGATAATACGTTGCGCGAGTCCAACTTTGAAATCATGGAACAAGAATAACCAGTGCACACAATCAAACTAGATGACACATTTTGCAATACTAATATTGCAAAAATGAATATTTTTAGACTTTACCTTTTAACGTTGCATTGATCTTTTGTTTCCCCCATTTGCTTTTGAACAAATGTTTTGAATCCCAACCATTTATGTATGTTTTTCTTTAATTTGGTTTTTTCTTCTTCTTCTGGTGAATGTACCAACTGTTTTAAGACCCCCTTAGGGAGTAGAATTATATTTGAAAGTGTCAGTCATCAACCTAATTCATGATCTTTCTTCTACCACTATAGCTCAACCGTGGCTAGAAGACTCAGAAGCCTCTCCATGTGCATAGAGCACTTTTGCAGATACATGAAGGTGGCCAGGTGCTTTGTTCATTTTTTTCTGGCAGCAGCCTCCTGGCGTGTCAAGAGGTGTTGCTCCCAAAAGGCCCCTAACCATGGGGAGTGCTACACGTGGGTATACAGGCATATGGTTTGAGGTAGTGCTGGTGTTTGGGTGCACCTGTGTGCATATGGGAACTCATGCTCAACAGTTTGGCTCCTGGCCTGTATCTTTCTTTAAATGCTGGACTGGTATCTTATTAAGGGCACTCCAAAACTGTGTCTTTCTTTTTTGTAATTTTAAAAAAGTTTATCTTAATTAGGCTAATTTCAGTGGTTTTTTAAAAGCATCTCCTTGAAAATAATAAACTTGTGTTCTTTGTAAACAGAACATACAGAACTAGGCTTAGTCTTAAATGTTGTAATAATTAGGTTTCCTGAAAACTAGTAGCCATTTAAAGTAATTCACTAGTGGGTAGCAGAAAAGCTTTCCATATGAAAATGTGTGATTGGCTCGTCAGTCTATGACACATGAAATTTTGGTTTATAAAAGGATTGTTTTATGGTTTGTTCTTATTGATTTCAATCCTGCCAATTAAAAACCAGTAGGGCAACACACCCAGTGTGGTGCAGTGGATAGCCCCAGTCAGCCCTGGAAACACACTAGGGAAATGGAACTGGTAAACTCCTTAAATATCTCACTAACTTTGAAAGCCCTATTAGAGTTGGTATAAATCAGTTGTGACTTGACAGCACAGAACAACGAGGGAAGATCCAAAGAGCTATGCAACTAGTTATTTATTTCCCATGAGTCTTTTGGACTTGTGTTCTTTTGAAATAGCAGCTCCCTGTGCAATACTACATGGAAGTGATGATGGGAAGTTACTCCCAAGTCAGTGGATGTGTATTATGCCGTTCTTGGAACCTAGTGATTGTGCCTTCATATGAAACGGTGACCAACCATCTAAAAAGAATGAAGGGAAACTGGGGTGGGGGGGATATTTTCCCCTTGCCCGATATTTCACATGCCCTCTTATGATTCCAGAAGGTCAGGCCATCTCCAAAACATTAAGAGTTGAGTTGTCGGAGGGGGGCAGTGGCTGTGCATTTGCCTACAAACAGAAATCCCTTCTGCTTGTGCAACAAGATCTTCAGATGTCAGTCATGGTGCAAGAGTTGGATTGTTGGGAAATAAAATTACTTGATTTTTTGTGTGTGCCAAATTTTTTTATTTAAAAGTTCTGGATGAAAAAATGCATCAAAGATACACTTTTTAATGTTAAGTCTTTTTCTGGCGAAAACCAGTTCTGTTGTTTTTTTCTACATTAAACTCATCAAAGGTGCTCTAACCGTTTACTTCATTGTTACGTATAGCTTTAAAATATAGCACCACAAAGAGTGAATAGATTAAAAGAGTTCAGGTTGTATCAATTATATATTTGCAATAGTTGTTTAACCCTGACTTCAACTGTTCCTGACAAAATATCCAGGCAGCTCTTTGGTACATGTTTCTGAATTAGTACAAAGAAAAACTACATGCAACTACTACTGCTATTTGTTGATGATTAATAGTTACTTTCTGCAAGCAATTTTAAGATGAGTATATTATGTGCTTTATCCCATCATATTTGTAGACCTAATATGGAATTGCTGCTACTGCTCTTTGAATACAAATATCTGGTTCTCAGGTATGCTGTTGTCATATTTTAAGATACTTTACAGTAAACAAGAAAATATTGCAGGGTTGTGGTGTGTTGTTTTTTTTAACCATTTTGTACATCCAGTATTAAACAGTACCATTGTTTGCAGTCATTATTGCTTTGTTTCCCAAAGAAGAGTCATAAAAAGAAAACATCCAAAAATGATTTTACTATGTTGATACTCTGCAAAATGCACTTAAATAAAGTATGGAATTCATACCCAGGTGTTCCTATGGTTCTGCAGTTTCCAGTCATACAGAGCATAAAAGTTTTCCATTGCAGGACTAAGTTTCCATCATTTTTTATGTCACTGTTACACACTTCTCCCTTCAACAATGCTCGGATTAGGAGCACAGGACCCCCATTTAGTTCACAATCTGTGTGTAACTCTTACACCCCCAAAACATAACTACAAACAATTGATTCACACACATATACAGGGAAAACAGGTGCAGTTTCCTCCCTCCCCACCAACGGAGGAGAGCACCTCATGTGACCTTCCCTGACCTGTGTCAGGTTCCCAGCATGCCCCAGCACCCTCCCTGGCCACCACATGGAGCCACCATGCCACAAGAGGGGTCTAGCCAGGGGGCACTGCCACACCATCACCACCACAAGCCTCAGTCAGTCCAAAACTCACCTTTCTCAGACCACTTCCTGGACATGAATAGCAGCACAGTATTTATTGAATATTTATTCATTGAATGGTTATTTATTTACATATTTCTTTATTGAAAAAAAATCTTGTGTATAACAATAACCGTGCTGCTTATACCCATGCAGTTCAAGAGAGAAGTGTACTGGGTTTTCTTCTAACAAGCATATGAGCATGGATAATCCTTGGTCTTGTAATCAGACTAACTTACAAGATGGGTAGTGCAGCTTCAGTGAAGAACAAACCTGTTGAAGTATCTGTTTATAGTTTCTCCTCTCTCTGGACAAAATCTTTGCTGTGGCCCTTGTAGTTCTGTCTGGCTAGATCTGTCCCCGAAAATATTTGTGATGGACCACATAGATAATAATTTTAGCTCAATTGGAAGCACAACAAATTTATAAACTAGTAAAATGGGGATTAGCGGAGACATGGTGGCGCTGAGGGTTAAACCGCAGAAGCCTCTGTGCTGCAAGGTCAGAAGACCAGCAGTTGTAAGATTGAATCCACGCGACAGAGTGAGCTCCCGTTGCTTGTCCCAGCTCCTGCCAACCTAGCAGTTCGAAAGCATGCAAATGCAAGTAGATAAATAGGTACCACCATGGTAGGAAGGTAACGGCATTCCATGTCTAGTCGCGCTGGCCACGTGACCACGGAAACTGTCTACAGACAAACGCTGGCTCTACGGCTTGGAAACGGGGATGAGCACCGCACCCTAGAGTCGGACACGACTGGACTAAATGTCAAGGGGAACCTTTACCTTTACCTAAAATGGGGATTGCTTGGAATTGACAATCTGGATGGGACTACACAACCCAGCCATGGTAAATACTGTATTTCAACTAATGCTCAGAACTGGTTGTGCCAAATGCGTGTTGCTGGTTTGGAGCCCCAAATGGAACTGACAGAGTCACCTGCCGCTGCAGTTGCTTAACATATGCTATAGTTGAGCTTCTAAGTTTAGACTTGCAGAAGGCTCACCTGTATATGCAGTAAGTGCTATCTCTGTATATTTCTTTTTGTAATTTGTCTTTATTTGTGCTTTCTTATCCTTCTACTTGTTTGCTTACAAGAAATCCATCTAGGCCTTTCATTTGAAAGGTCTTCCATGCTTTTAATTATAGCTCCATTAATATATCTGAAGTTCACCAAAGCCCCTTTGTCAAATGTTGTACAGTATTAATACTAGTATCTAAATTTTTGGGAGAAAAAGTATTGAATAAGATAGTTTCATAATGTTTATATACCACACTTCCTCCACACATTGTAGCTAATAAATTTGACAATTAAAAATGGTAGCTTGAATGTTTTTGCTTTTTCCAGTTATTGATCAGTGGCATGAGACACTTTATGCAACTAAAGATTTTCAGAAGGTTACTGCAGGTCATTGCATGGGTACAAATATCATGTTTCCATAACTAGGATTACTACTGACCACAAGTTCACCTTGAGGTCCCATCTGTAATACATTACAGACCATCTTTTAGCCCAAGCCTCCTCTTATCCTTTACTTCTCCTCTTGATACTTCAATACAAGTAGCATTATGTCATATATAGCAAATATGTCCTACATTTGTGTCATTTAAATGGTTGCTGTATGTTCACCAACTATCCATCCTGTGGGTTTATGCTACGGTCTAGTTTTCAGTGTGCTGTGACTTAAATATCAAGCACATTCCATGCTTGCAGATTTACATTGAATGATTCCTTCCTCCAAAAGTAATCTTTAAATACTTGCTATAACCTTATCTTGTCTCCTCCTCCTCAAATACTTTTTTTGTATGTGTCTATTTGTAAATTACTTTCCAACTGCTAATGTGTGTTTCTATGTCTGTGTATAATTTGGTTTCTTCTTTACTCACTACAGTTCTGTAATTGTTTCTAGCTTGGTATAATCTCACTTTCTGTTTCTCTTCAGTTATATACTGAGCTGGTTCCTTTTTTATGGGGTGACCAATTTACTGGCAAGAACCTTGTTATAGATATATGCCAGTGTAACTGTAACAGTGTAGATTTTGGTGATAAGCTGCCACTAATTAGTGACTTGTTGCTCACATTCCCAGTCATGCAACTGGCACATGATGAGAAATGCAAGGAGCAACGTATTAATTAGTGGCCATTCTCCACCATGATTTATGCTAGTACACCTATGCAGGCATAAATCTACAATAGGATCTGGCCAGTTTATACAGTTTTTCTGTCAACACGTCTATAAATGACTTCCATTTCCTTCCTTTCCTTTTACATGCTTCTCATGTTTTATATGAGATGTAGGGAATCTCAAAATATTGTTGAGCTGCAACTTCCATTATGTTGTGCCTGTTGGGAGCTGGCGTGCAACATTTGGAGGGATATGAGTTCCTACATTGGACTTGTGCTTGTACAGCTCTGCTTCATAAATAATGGTTTTGTATATTTTCCAGAGATATAAGCATATTTTTATTGTCAACATTTATGAATACCTTTGTTGTAATAATTTTGACTGTAATTCTGAAAAACCAAATAACAGTATTAAATGTGTTGTACAAGTCAGTGGGAGAACTGAGAAACTGATCAGTGCCCATTTAAGCTAGAGGCATAAGTGAGGTTCAGACAGCCTCCTTTCATGCTTTAGAAACATGCATGATCAATTATGGGGTTGCACTAGCTAACCTGCCCTTCCCACTGAGGCACCTGTGATCTGCACCTCCTCCAATTACAGGTTCCCCTTGGATAAGGCAAAATTTTGGAAGAATTACTTTTCTGGACTTTAGCTACCGGCCAGTGGCTGTTCCAGTGAAGATACTCAAAGAGTTGTAGTTCAAAACCTAACTTTTCTGAGGCCCTGGGTAGGGCTGCTTCACTTGCTCATTGGTGTGAGGCATTTGGAGGCAAGTCTAAATAGATACATTTATTTTAAACTATCTTTTCATTGTACTTTTGTCTAAAAAAGAGCCAGTATGATGTAGTCAATAGAGTGTCAGACTAGGAGACCCAGGGTCAAATTTCTACTTGGCCGTGTAATGGGGGCAGTGGCAATGGTAAACCGTTTCTTGAATGTCTTGCATACTTCAGAAACCTTACTAGGGTTGCCACAATTGAGAACTTAACATGACCCTAATACACAATACAAGAAAACATATAAAAGGGATGACTGGCCACCTCTGTGTGTGTGTGTGTGTGTGCACGTGTGTGTGCGCGTGCAAACTTTAGTCAGTACATCAGGTGTTAACTACACCATAAAGTGCATGCGTAAAATGGGTCTAGCGGTATCAATGAAGTGTAGCTTTGACATCAAAATCACCCAGTTCTACTAATTTATTCAACAACAACAAAAAAACTTGGCCCATGTATACAGAAATAAACTCGTAAAGTAATCTTCTGTAATGAGTCCAGGTTTGATGACACATCCTAATAAGACAGATGAAGATCAAGCCTCAGCTGTTGTGACATTCCCGGCTTGGAATGCTGTAGCCAGTTAAGACTTTTAATTTAATCTTGTCAATCTCTTCATTCAGTCTAACACAATGGCACTTTGCCTCTTCAGAGGATGGTGATAGTAATCACAAGTACAGCAGAAAGCAGTCCTAGATTCACAAGAAAGAATGCAGGTGATCTTAACCCATGAGGATTAAAGAAAAATCAAAACCTTGCATTGAATGAATTGTGTATTGTTTTCCAAACCCATTAGTATTGAGGACCAGCAGCAGAATTAGGAAAATAGATAGAAATCTTCTGTTAGAAATATGCATTATATATTTTTCTTGAACTCAGTGAGAATATAAGTGCCCTCCTTCAATGGGTCCAGCTTACTGACAACCTCATTATCACTGTTGACCCCTGTCCTTATGGTTTACTAAAAATGTCATGGGACCCACATGTTCCATTCTCTCTCTCTCTCTCTCTCTCTCTCTCTCTCTCTCTCTCTGTGTGTGTGTGTGTGTGTGTGTGTGTTTAATAGTTCATCAGGTAACAATATAGTAGTATGCCTACATGTGTAGATCTAGTTTGGTGTGGATTTTATGACAAAAATGTGATTCTAGGAAAGTAAAACAAAAGTATTCAAATCTTTCTAAAAAGCAACAGGAATGAGCAGAATTCCATAAACATGAGAATTTTTCAACATGGTTAGGCACTATATTCCAAATTTAAATATTCACAGAAAGTTTTCAAATAGAAATAATATTTTAGGACTTACCTGGAAGAAACTGAGTAGCAATGTTAGCACCTGGGGTTTGGTGCCGTATCAGATAAGCTTGGGTCTTGAGAGGCTGGTACAACAAGAGTGAAGGTGGAGGGAAGGGAAGAAATGCCAGTGTTTGAGCGTGTGACAGCCATCCTGGTTCTGTACTAAGCCAGCTTATTCTAAATTTCCTTCTGCCTGAGGAGGAACAGCTGGAAACAATGTATGTATTGAGACAGGCAGCTTTGTGCCTTTCCACCAGCAGATACCAACAGTTGAGTTGGTTCAACCTTTCCAGCAGTGAATGTTGGTGTCCTGACTGAAATGTTTAACTCGTCCTGACCTAGTTATGCCCATGACACCTCTGTATTCTGGCTTGCAGGATAGGCAGGCAATTCCTCTCTTCTCTATCAGTCAAATACTGGTTAGCAGCCTGTAGCAGTATCTGCCCCCCCTCCCCTTTGGCTAGCAGGTAAAGACATTACTAGAAAATTACTGGCTGCTTTTGTTAGCTAGTCAGTTGTGCTCCTTCCCCTAGATACGTATTTTTAAATTAGGTTCTAATTTAACATTATTTTGTGTTTTAATTGTATTTTTACTGGGAGCTGCCTTAAGTGCCATCTTTGAGAAAAAGGCAGGGTATAATAAATTATAAATAAATAAATGTTCACCTTATCTATTGCTGAGTGGTCCCCCGCAAGTGTTGGCAGTTTTCACATATCCTCAACATTGCATCATATTCCCTCTTCTAAACATTACAGCTTCCAGATAGGAAGCTGTGCTCCCTGCCTCTGTTACATGTGCTGGCATTTACATAAAGGATAAACAGCCTGAGACTGGATCCAAAGTGTGAATGTCCCCCCAAATCCTCAGGCAGTAACTCTGTTAACTTGTTGACTTCCTTGTGAGGGTGACTTCCATCCAGCTGCTAATTAGCCCCTAGAGGGCACTCCCTGTTGCGACAAAAGTTGTGGGGCGGTTGAGTGATTATGCCTTAGTCTTCGTTGCTGGATTGCACAGGTGTCATAAATTCATAAATTGGGCTCAACGTTCATCAAAATACAGTGGTAATAAGACTCACTGCTAAGAGTTTTTTTTTTAATGGGCTGCCATGTTTTATTGTTTTTGTGTTTTAGAACAGTGTTTACCTATCATTTTAATATGGTGTCTAATTCTTTTTTTTTAATGTTGCAATAATTTATTGTTTAACTTTTAATACTGTTTGTTTTAATACTGTAAGCCACCTTGGGTCCACTTGAGAAAGGCAGGATCTAAATATTTTAAACAAACATTTGCTGCTCTTTCATGACACCTCTAATCGGCTGTGGCTGCCTCACTCTGCCTAACTGTAAGGTACTCTGCTTTTGTAGTTATTACAAAATACTCTTCCATCACTACCAGCTGGACCAAGGTCATCTTTCATACCATAGAGTTGTGCCACAAAAAGTAGAAGGAACAACACTACTGAAGATTTACCTGTGATATCTAAATGTTTGCTCTAGGTGGGCTCCTGAACCAGGAGAACAATGTTAAGAGTCTCTGCAGTTAAGCAACGGTTCATGTTGTCATGTTGTCAAGATGGGCCCAGGTTGTGTAAAGCAAAATGGCAGGGCTGTTGGCAAATCTTTGGGTCCAAGTCCCAAGTTTGAGTCTTTGGTACCAAACCCAAAGTCTGAGCCCCTATTAAATATAAGCTTTCCCCCCCCCCAGAAAAAAAGAAGGGGTTCTGAGTTGCAAGTTGAGTCTGAGTCATTGAAAAAAAATGACAACCCCAAGTTGAGCCCAAGACAAGTAACTGCTGCAACTTAAGTCTAACGTAAGAGTGAGTGCCATGACGTGAGTTGCCATCTCTGGAAAATGGCACCACAGTCTGACACAGGACTCTGGAAGACCCAGGTGCAGGGAGGCTATATGTCTACCCTACTTCTTTGGATCACTGAAGCAGAGCTCTTTCACGTGACCCCCCCCCCCATCTCGCCCCAAACCTGGTCAGTGCAGAAGCTTGCATAAGGTCAATGAAGTGTTGTGAAAGATGGACTTCCAGTCTGAGTTGGTAGGGGAAAAGGGAATCTTTTGTTTCATGATTGTTTCAGGAAAACGTAGAGCGAACCGTTCACCTGCCAAGTGTTTAGAATTCAATGCCCAGAAGAATCTACCAGCAATAGCAATGATAAGAGATTGTAAAAGTTTATTAGGGAAGTCATGGGGATTCTCTGTAAAAACCGAGCAAACAAATAGTATCCATTGGCCAAAATGACTGTGTAAATAGCATAACATTTAAAGGCAAATTGCTCCGAGTTAAGAAATAACCTTAGACATTATCAGTTGCATAATGAGCTGTTTGACTCAATGTGCAACTGATAATAGGTGATTTCTTAAATCCAAGCAATTTGCCTCCAAATTATATGCTATTTACATAGCCATTTTGGCCAATGAATACTATTTGTTTACACTTTTTTTTTTTTACAGAAAATCCTTATTACTTCCCTAATAAACTATTGCATTTCAGTGTTTGCCTTACTGTCCACCTATCTTTTATCACAGTCATCTTAGTTTGTTTACTTTGTTTGAAAACACACAATTGCACAAAAAGATGTTGTGATGGGAGAAGGAAAGCCATAAACTGGGTTTTAATCCCCATTTGTACAAAAGATGCTGCTTTAGCATATTTGGTTTTGGAAGCCAAATTTTGTCTATTTACACTGTACAAACATTTCCCAAGCATTAGATAGCTGTATTTAGGTAACATTCCACCAAGACCTTTCTCACACGAGAAGCTGCACACATAGCAGGCAAACTGGAGCTCTCTTCCACAAAAATAAATATGAATGCAAACTGCTCACAAACTACAGCATAATTGTTTAGAAATCAAGTACTCTTGCCGGGAAAGAGAGTGTTGTCTTTCCTTCATTGCAGTTTTTTTTAAAAGCTGTTTTGAACTAGACTGTAAAAAAGAAAACTGAAATTATGTGGACTGATTTATACTGTCAACTGTATTTCACAGCATGTCTTGAGCTAGAAATGAATTCTTCATCAGTGGAAAATTGATTCGGTATAAGCTTCTGGCTACTCCAGAAAGCCTGCTTGCTTTCTGCACCATTTATTTTGCTGTCTTCTGTATACACCTTGGCTACTGTCTACTTGCACTATCACTAACTACACTATATCATTATTGTCAGTTATAGTAGAATACATTTTATCCCTCTTTTCAAATCATCCACACAAGACAGCTTAATATGCAATATTAAAATAGAATGGCAGTTTAATAATCTTTAAAACAATGGTAAAATAGCATAAACCTCAGCATTACTATTATATTAAGAATAATAACGGCAGATAAATGCTCCTCCCCAAAAACAGTCTGGAATAAAAATGTCTTTATGAGCCAGTAATAAAGGGACCATATATTTCTCCCTAGACAGGGTTATTGAGAGGTGGGGGCCACCACAGAAAATCCCTGTTCCTGATGACGCATTTATTATATACAGTTTTAGTCAATCTTTTGTGTCCTTCAAGAAACTTGGCTCTATTGCATAGTCCAGTTGGTGCCTTCCAGATCTGTTAGACTAGAACTCCTATTGTGCTGGGTGGGATGATGTGAATAGTCATCTAAAACCTCTGGAGAACACCAGCATGGAAATGACTGGCACAGACTTTGAATCAAATACTGATATAGCTCTGTTTCTCCTTTTCACCCTACTCAAGTGAAACACTGCAAATGTATCCATGCCCCAGTAATATTTGGAACCAGCTACTGCAGTATGTTAAACAACGATGCTACCTTTGAAGACCTGAAAACACACACTAAATCAGCAGCACAGTTAAGCAGAACCAATGGTGTCATTTAAAACAGCCTCACTGGATTTGCAGGAATGTAACAATTCAAAGGACTTCTTCTATTCTGTAAATTCCCACATGGCTTATGATCAGTAAGTGCAAGACCTCAGTCTGCTTGTATAAATCTATCCATATTTTAAGGCTGTGGATCCTAAACTTGGGCCCCTATAAGTTCTTGGACTACAGCTTCCAGAAATCCTGGTCAGCACAGTCAGTGATAAAGGCTTCTGGGATTTTGGTCCAAGATTATCTGGGACCCAAATTTGGGAACCACTGTTTTAAGGCAATCTTGGTTGGGGAGACCCTCCTGCCTCCATCAGCTGAGATAAGATAGATGCTGCATAAAAATCAGATCTTTTCAGTGATGGCACCCAATATCCCAATAGCATATCAGACTCTTCCCTTCATATGCTTTAGGCACCAGTTAAGGATGGCACTGGGTACCCAGTGTGGTGTAATGGTTACAGTAACAGACTAAGACTCTGGAAATTATGGTTTGAATCCTCACTTGGCCATGGAAACTCACTGAGGGAGTGGAACTGGTAATACCACTCTCTAAATATCTCACTTACCTTGAAAGCCCTATTGTTGTTTAGTTGTTAAGTCATGTCCGAGACTTCGTGACCCCATGGACCAGAGCACACCAGGCCCTCCTGTCTTCCACTGCCTCCCGGAGGTTGCTCAAATTCATGTTGGTAGCTTCAGTGACACTGTCTGATTAGAGTTCTGATAAGTCAGTTCTAACTTGACGGCACATAAATAACTAAAGATAGCATTTTTGTCCAGCTCTTTAAAACCAGTTTTAGTATCTCTTTGGAATTCTGTGTTGTTTTAAAAGCTTTTATTCCTGCATTTGAATCTTCATGTTGTTTGTTTTAATGCTCTGCTGCTAGCTATATTTCTGTCTTTTTTCCCCTTTTATATATTATTGTTGACTCCTAGATTAATTGTTTTGTTCAGGGCTTAAAAGCCACCTCAAAAAAATATTATGTGACAGGACGTAAATCTATGAAACAAACGGCCATGACTATATTTTGAATGGAGGAAGAGGCATACAGATTTATTACATTGGTCCATGTGTGAGGGGAGATAAAACTGGATTTAAGTTTCTCAGCTTTCAAGCTCATCTGTGCTGAAATCCTTATCTCCTTCTCCATTCGATATTTTGTAAATGTCATCTTTGATGACACTCAGAAAGTTGTGTAGGGTACTAAAGAAACCTAATCTGCTGAAGAGAAGCAGCAAAAAGGTGCATCTAATAAACAGGGCTGAAAGGCAGTCAGGGTTCCCTAAGCACCTGATAACATGGGGCACAAGGGTTGGGTTTGTTGGTTTGTTGGTTTGTTTTGAATAAGAAATGGAAGGAAACATTGTTCTTAGGTCGAAGATGTGGAGGTCTTTTCCTACTGTGGAACAGAATGGAGTAACTTCCTTTGGCCAATGACTATGGGTATATTGGGTAGGGAAGGGTGAAATAGAAGGAGGTGGAGATTTATGTCAGAATGATGCAGGCATAGCTTCTAAATGTTGGTCCTAAAAGGAAGGAAGGTGTCATTTGTGCTGTCTTTCAGACAGCAGAATGTTCTGGGCCAGCATGGAAAAAACACACAGCATTCTTGGAAGAGTCAGTCTGTTTTGAAGACATCTTGATGGAGTTTATTTCCAGGGCAATATGCTTTAGTACTGCAGGGCCAGGGACACCTATTTTGCATGTTTCAAGCAACTCTCCCCCCACCCCCGCACTCCCAGATCAGGCTTCAGAGAAGAAATGTGCTGTCTAAACAGCAATGTCTATTACCTTTCATACAAGCTGCATCATTAAATCCATTGAGTCTGCTAACTCTCTCCCCAGGAGGATGTAACTGCTCAAAGAATGGGGGCAGGGCGGGGCTAAATCCTGCATGGATTCTCTCTGCCTAGAGTAGATCATTGGATATGATCAACATATGGTCTTTTTCCAGTGCCTATTTCACAGACCGACCCTCCCATGGCAAATCCACTGAACTCTGCATACATATGATTGGAGTCATAGAGTTGGATGATCCAATCTGTGCTCAGTGCCAAAGAATTCTGAGCTGAAGCATTCACTAGGGATGAGGATGTTGTAATTCTAGGACTTTCAATCCCGCAAGTCATGTAGAATCCTCCAGGCAGGCTTCTGGAAGTGGGAGAGGAGAAACCAGAAGGCAAAAAGAGATGCCACCATATTGTGCTTCTCCCAGTGCATATTGGCTGGGAAGCAGAAGCAAATGCCCCCTCAGTCACCTAGTGGTCTATGGAAAGGGTCTCGCTATCTATTAGACTCTATAGAGGGAGGGTTTCACTGACCTACCCTCCCATGGAGCAGTGAGGTGACTCCCAGAAAACAATGTGACTACATGGAATGAAGCAGACAATGACAGTAGAAAGAGATCTCTTGCCCACCGGATTCTCCTCTCCCTGTCTTAGAAATCTGTCTGAGGGATACTAGATCACTGAAAGTCCTAGAATTATGAAAATCTCATTTCTAGCATCTGCAACAGAAGCCTTTATGGCAGGGATGTGCAATTTACGGCACTGCAAATGTTGGATTGCAACTCCCATTATCCCTCAGCACTTTTTATGCTGCCTAGAGCATATGGAAGTTGTAGTCCAAAAGCAGGGAGAGCCACACATTGCTGATCCCTGCTATAGGGCCTCTGCCATCAAAATGTTCATTGTGGCTGGGAATATATTGGGACCACAAAATGCAGCATCCACACCAGAATCAAAGAACATGAAAGACACTGCAGACTAAAACAACCGGAAAAATCGGCAGTAGCTGAACATGCCCTGAAACAAGCTGGACATGAAATCCTATTTCAAAATACAGAAGTACTGGACAACACCAGCAATCATTATGTTAGACTACACAGGGAAGCCATTGAAATCCTCAAACATCAGCACAGCTTCAACAAAAAAGAAGAAAGTCTAAAACTCAACAAAGCCTGGCTCCCAGCACTGAAAAATACAGCCTGCAAAAGGTCAACGAACTCTACCCAGCCACAAGGACCGGTGATCACTGCACACAAAAGACCAGCTAACGACACCCATCAATCACAGTGACAGATCATCTTCCCCCTTATCACAACAATACACCCATAACAAAAAACACCCTGATCACCATAATCACCCAATCTCCTGAAAAGGCCAAAAAGCTGATCCCACCGCTACAAATACTAACGACACCCATCAATCACAGTGACAGATCATCTTCCCCCTTATCACAACAATACACCCATAACAAAAAACACCCTGATCACCATAATCACCCAATCTCCTGAAAAGGCCAAAAAGCTGATCCCACCGCTACAAATACTCAACTATCCCACACACTACACCAGAACACAAGAGTTCTAACTCCTGTCCTCTGAAGATGCCGGCCACAGAGACTGGCGAAACGTTAGGAAGAAAAACCTCCAGAACACGCCAAACAGCCCGAAAAACCATGTTCATTGAAATGTTCAAACAAAATGTATCCTTCTGTAGCTTAAGTCCGTGATATCTCATACGGCCCCCGTGGCAACACTGAAGGCCTCTTTGCCCTCTTCGGTGTGATAATTCTTCAGGTACTAAAAGGTTAGATTTATTTGAAAAACAATAGCTGTTCACTATTTTTATCTTTTCTTACCACTGACACAAGAAAGAAATTTGGTTTGAAGAGATAATCTACAGTTGAAATGAGATTAATGAATGGAAGAGAAGTTTCATGGCAGTTTGCAAAGAACAAGCATGTAGCAAAAATGCAAAATGAAATGTTAAAAGTCCCATCGCATAAGCAAGAGTATGGGGAAATGAATATTTATTTAGCAATCTAACATCCTCCAAACATGACCTATAGGAAGCTGTGCCAGGGATGTTAATGGGTTCAAAGACTTTTGGAAATCATCCGAGACAGCTGTGGTAATGAAATCTCTGGTTAACAGACTCGTGAGAAATCTAGGTGAGAATTATAAAGTTAAGCAAAATGCAAGTCTGCCCGCAGCTAACACTGTAGCATTGCTAGGGTTTAAGGGTACAGTGGGCAGATTAGCATGGGGCCACACCTTAAATTATTCAATTTAACAAAAAACTAACTTCAGTTAATCTACTAAAAGTGGTCAAGTGCTTGTCCATGACCCAAGTACATTTATTCTCATCATGCAGGAGCTGACAGAAAGCCAAGCCATAGTTTCTTGCTAAAAAAGTGAGCCACATGTTCCCTAACCCTCATCTTCCCCTGTTGGCCTTGCCCTCCCAGGCTTCTTCTTTCATTGCAAACCATTATTGACCATTACAGCCACACTGGGAAAACAATAGTATGCAGAAAGCCATCATTTGCCTTCAAATTAAAATTGAAACCTGACTCTGATTTCTGATTCTGGCTAGCTTAGTTTGCCTAGTTGAACTGAATGTCACAATATGGGATGCCATGAAAAACGAAGTCAGCTGAGCCAGAAAGTGAGTAGGAAGAGACCACATGACCTGGTGGATCACTCATGTTAACACCAAAACCTAACGGTTTGGCAGTGCACTTGAGCTGGTCCATTGGCTGGAACTGAGGTTGAAAATATTATTTTTGGACTAAAACTGCCAGAACTTCCCGCCATCGAAAGATACTTCGAATTTTGGCCTAAAAAATAAGGTTTCCAAGCTCTGAGCAGAAGACAAATGTGGATTTAGAAATAGGGGAACATAGGGAAAAGTCTTACATTGAGACAAACTATTGATCTGTCTTGACCAATATTGTCCACTTTGACTCACAGCTGTTTTGACTCCAGGGCTGCAGGAACAATTCCAACTCTAACTGGAGATCTCTGGTATTAACTGGTGATTTCCCATTCCAGTACTAACTAAACCTAGTTGATTCTTGAATGGGAAACCACCAATTAATACCAGGGATCTGGTATAAACCTAGTTAGTACTTAGCTTCCAGAACTTGATAAGGTTTACTCCTTCTTAGGTAAAGGTAAAGGTTCCCCTTGACATTTAGTCCAGTTGTGTCCAACTCTAGGGGGCGGTGCTCATCCCCGTTTCCAAGCCGTAGAGCCAGCGTTTTGTCCGTAGACAATCTTCTGTGGTCACGTGGCCAGCGCGACTAGACACGGAACGCCGTTACCTTCCCACCAAGGTGGTACCTATTTATCTACTCGCATTTTTACATGCTTTCAAACGGCTAGGTTGGCAGGAGCTGGGACAAGCAACGGGAGCTCACTCCGTCGCATGGATTCGATCTTACGACGGCTGGTCTTCTGACCTTGCAGCACAGAGGCTTGCTAATCAGAATACAGCCTGCAATGCATGAAAACTAAAAGATTGCCTGAAGATGAAAGAATCTGCTCCTAAAGTGAAGGGGCCAAAAGGCACTCAAGGGGGTCAAAAGTCCCTCTCCCATCTCTCAACAAACTGTCAGTGAGAACAGAACTGCCACTGGTCGCCTCTGGCCTCATGATCTGCTTGTCTCCCCTGCCAAGCACTGCCAGAGGAGAATTATTTGCTGGCCTAGGCTTCAGATGGACTTCATTCCCTTCATTGCTCTTGTAGTCTCTCTCTGCAAGGGATCGCGTTACATATTCTTAATTGCAAAGACAGCTTGTAAAGCTGGCAGCAGTTTGTACTGAGAAATGGATTTTAACGGTGTGCACTTCATTTAGTCCTTTGGAACGGAGGGCTTGAATCACAGCACTTGGTCAAGGCAGGGCTGACAGCTGTTGTCACAGGCAAAAAAAAAAAAAAAATGAGTGGAGAGGGAGAGATTGAGAGAAGGACAGAGGGAGATGAAGGTTTAATAGGAGTACTGAAATTTTACAGCAAGTCTTACTGTCTGAAAATAGATGGCCAAATGTAATAGATCAATTTAAACCTTTGTTTTCACACAGCAAGACTACTGACACACCAGCCTGAAGTAGCAATTCTCGCCTCATTACCCTTCCCTGTAGTGAAAACAGCTTTTGTTCTCCTCTTTTCTTCTCTTCAACCAACATGACTTACGGAAATATGTCAGATCTAGAGATGAATTTAGGGCCTGTGTATATATTACTTGTGTTGGGCTTTGTCTGCACTCATACTTAGTTCTGAACTCTCCTGACAGAAGCAGGTGGAATGTCTGGGCACATTTATTTATACGCTCCTCAAACTCTGGGTCTCACACAGGATTCTGCACCTCCGCATTTTATACTCATAACCCTGTGAGGTGTGTTAGATTGAGAGATAGTGACTATTCCCAATTTATCCAATGAGCTCCATGGTTGAATGAGATTTGAAACTGGGCTGTCCAATGCTTGTCCACCAACAATCCAACCATTAATTGCACCATGTTCGTTTTCTTTACCAATACTGATCTTTCACTGGTGCACTTAAAGACAAATTTGGTGAGCAGGAAGATTTTAACACTATAGCAATCAATCATTTCTATATTATATTCTATAAAGTCAGCTATCTATCTGTACAATTCAGGTATCTCACTGTCTTTAGAGTGACTACCTGAACGTGATTTTGCATTTTATTTCCATATTTGTGGAAAACAAATTATTTCTATCAATTCTTATCCAAGTTAACTTGGTCAAATGCTTCAGCATCAACATTTCAAAAGTTCTATCCATCAGAATCTATTCGAAGAAAGAAATTAGACCATGGTATTCTGATCCCTCTCTAGTGGCTCGTGACAGAGCAGGAGGTGAAATCCTGAAATTTGGGGATGAATTGCTCTCCCAGATGTGTCCACTTTATTTTGTGTCTGTGCTTTTAATTTACAATATTTTAATTAAGTATAAAATTTGCTGAAGAGTTTTAATTAGGACACATTGCCACGTTAAGATGGCACTGTTGGTCTAGATTCTGAAAAAAAAAAAAGAAAAAGAAAGGTATTTGAGCACAAAAGATAATCACTGTTTCCTCCTGAGGTAAAAAAAAAAAGGCTGACATCATTGAGTTACAAAATAATTATATCACTCACAAGCATCCATCTTCTGAATTACCCTAGGAAATGAATTGTTCTGGCGCATGGCTGCTCTAAATATAATCTAGGATGAGATGTCAGAACACTTTGTTAAATAGATTTAGTTACATTATAACCCATATGCTGCTGATGTTACCTGCAAGGAAATAAGGATCTACCTAGAAAGGTCAATCATTTGCTTCGCTTTCTAGGGTACCAAGTTGTAGTTATGTATTGATTATGGCAGACAGGAAAACAAACATAAGAAAATGTATACTTATGCTGCAGTCTTACACTGCTACTTGAACTGGAATCAGTGGGACTTACTTTTATGTCAACATGCATCAGACTGCCCTATTAACAATTTACTTTCAAACCAGCCAAAAGAAGCAAAGGCAGTGCTCCTGATTTCCAATTGCAAGAAGCATTGTTGAGTGTTGTCAATCAGTTCAAGAACTCTCAGTGGATTAATTATCCATCTTTCACTGACCAATTGATTAGCTCTATCAATGAAGATGTATTTATTCTTATAAAATAATTTCTAACCCACCTTTTAGAGCCTATTGACTTCATTGTGTAGATTTCAAAAGACATTCACTGGTTCACTGATTTAGAACACATAAATACACAGTAATTAAATAAATCACAAAGGATATCACAGCCCTTAATGAACAACAGCATCCATTTATTGTAACACATGGGAAGTGCATCTGCTGTTAGCCAAAGGACACTGGGAGACTGGACACCCTGCCTCCTAGAAGGAATGTCACGGTATTGGGAAGGCCATTGACCTGTGAAACAGCAGCTCCAGAAAACTTGCTTCCCCCTTCTTGCTAGGAAGATCTCACCTAGAAAGGGCCTGTCCAGACTGTTCATTTTGGGTGTTTGGTGGATTGGGCTACAAAGGATCTGTTGAGGTCGGGGGGGAAGCAATATGCCATTTGGCATGATCCTCCCGTCTGAACAGCAAACAATCCCTTGTAGCCTGATCAGCTGTCAATCAAGTGCTTACCCTGCTCATCTGTGAAAGATCAAGGGAAGTGAAATCAATTTTTTTTAACATTGCTCCTCTCTCCCTCTATGAGTGGTCTAAACAAGCTAAACAATGAGTGTGCCAAAAAGAATGCATGTCCTACTGCTGGGCCAGAAAGCTGTGTGACAGCTCTTGAAGGAGCCTCATGGCGCAGTGGTTAAACTGCTGTATTGCAGCCAAACCTGTGCTCACAACCTGGGGTTCAATCCCAGGTAGCCGGCTCCAGGTTGACTCAGCCTTCTATCCTTCCGAGGTCGGTAAAATGAGTACCCAGCTCACTGGGGGGGGGGGCAATGTGTAGCCTGCATAATTAACTTGCAAACCACCCAGAGACTGCTTGAAGCGCTATGGGGTGGTATATAAGCAGCACCCTTCGCTTTTTTTTTGAAGGAGAAGGATGAATTCATCTAAGTAGAAACACATGCAGATGTGGTGTTTTTTCCAATCCCAACTATGCCGTCAGCAATCCATATATCATATCTATATGGCAGTGTGGACATATAGTCATTTCCAAATGCCAACTGACCTGGGACCAGAGGAGAGAAGAAAAGTATACCTTGGATCCGTAGGATTCAGCCACCATCCTGCCCAATAATTCTTGGCCTTCATTGCCATGTGTTTAGATTTTCTTCTAAATTCTGGGCTTACTACTAATGAAGCTAGTTAATAACTCCATTAACTCCTAGAACTGCTTCCCAATCTTCAGCATACCTTGGAAGGGCTTCAGAGATAAACTGCCAACTCCCCTCCTCCATGGGATTCAGATGGTAAATGTTAGAACATATTTGTTCAAGAACAAATAGGTTTCCCACCCGCAAAGATTTTGTGCTGTTGCACCTGCTCAAGCCGGTCATTGATGGATGTTCCACATTCACAAGCACAATGTCATAACATTTCCTGTCAGTCCCCCAAGGTCTGTGTGGTCCTTAGATCTCTAAAGGTTGCCCACCACTGTTGTAGAAGGTGGTTCCATTTTCCATTCCCATTTTCTGAAATAGTGATAGAAATGCTTCTTTGACCCTGCTAGGATAACAATAGCAAAATGGAACATACAACAGAATAACATTGTTTTTTTACATAAGTTATTTATTTATTATTTTTTACTTGCTTGCTTGCTTACTTACTTATTTCATTTAGAAATATAATGAAGACACTTCAGAAATGGTATTCCCTAATCTCTGTCTGAAGTGTCATTTTCCTTCCTGCTACCTCTGGATTTTGTTATTTATGTTCTGAATGGGCAAGCCATGCTGAGAGCTGCAATCCCATACAAAGGTCATCCCTACCATTAGTCTAGTCTGCTTCTCAACATTTCACCCTCCTCTAGAACAGTTTAACCACCAGGAGACCCATCCTGCACAGTGATTATAATTCAAATCCAAACCATCAGGAGGGTCACCTTTTGACAGCTACTGAGACAGGCAGAGAATAGTAGACTCAAGCAACAGCCAGTATTCCATTCAGTCTACTCTGAATGCCCAGTCTAACCTGCCACCCTCAGATATGGTGGGGGATATTGTACCATAACCTGCTAGTCTTGCCAGATTCTTCACATGGAAGAGAGCACATCTTGGCTTTTGCCTCCACCAGCAAAGTATCTTAGGCTGATTCTGCCTATAAATTTACTATGGATAAGCAGAATAAGAAAACAATATTATATAATGCACAACAGTGGAATGAAGTCACATTGAACTCTGGAGAACCTCTACATGCATAGAAATATATCCTCAGTTAACCTAGGTTTAAGTTGACGACACCTAATTTGCAGTCTTTGACAAATACTCAAGAGTGATGGGAAAATGACCTAAGAAAGATTCTGCATCTCGTTTTTAAAAATGTGTTTCTTAATTATTGCAAAAGTCAGTCTTCAACTTTTAATGCGAAGTGGAAACATCAGTGCCCAAGAGTTCAAGGGAAGAAAAAGAACCCTAACAATTCAGCTAAAGAAAATCTAAGGGCCTTTGAAAATCTCACTGCATTCGCAACCATTAATTAAGACTTTGCTTCCACTTTAAATTGTTATCATGCTGCAGAGCCTGAATGATAAATTTCTCTTTTGGCAAGACAGCAGCAAGTTGAAAAGTAAAGAGGGAAGCACTAATATTTATAAGATGACGGAAGATTATTGAGACCATTTAACGATAATAGCAAAGCCAGCAGCTATCTGCCTATGTCAGAAAGAAGCCTGGATATTTTCAATATTAATGCCAGTAGAAAATGGAATCATCTTCCTAGATTAAAGTATGATGTAATTCTGTTTGAAACAGAAAAGTCAGCTGCCTCCTTTTAAGCCTTCTTCACACTGAACTTGAAAGCACAGTTACTTCAGTCTGCAAACTAGAATGAATGGAGACGAAAACTGAAAGACAAAATTGAAATTAAAATAATAGCTATTTTAGCTCACTCTTTATTTCTGCCAAAAATAAACCTTGTGTTTATTGATTGGTGAGTAGATTTAAGTCTGGGTTTGAATGGCAATATTGATCACAGAGTCTTATTTTAATTTTGTGCAAAAGGCACCTTTAAAGCTGGAAGTACTTGCACATCTAGGAGAATAAATTCCATTGAATGGAATACAACTTACCTCCTAAGTTTGAAAATAACTAGTTACAACCAGCTAGTTACTTGTAGCTAGCTCTTTTTTTCTAGATGTAATCACATTGGATTATGGTTGTAATTTAATGGGTATAACTGCGCTCACTTTGAAGTATAAGGCGTGATCAGACAGCTGCAAACCCATGAGCCTGATTGCACCAGGCATCGGCGGGGGGGCGAGGAGCAGTGGTGGTGCAGGGGGCACGGGGGGCGGGGGGGGTCAGGGTTTTTTTAGTAACCCCCCACGAATCGACAAATAAATTCGTGCTTCGTCGGTGCATGGGTGCAGCTTCGTGCTTCATGAGTTGTCAACTTTTGAGGACTCACGAAGCAAGATGACTTGCCAAGATGGTGAGTTGTCCCCATCTCTATTCTCCATGGATTCATTTGGAATAACAAAGCTTGTAGACAATCAAATTTGGCTACCCAAAGACATCCTGATACCAATTACAGTGAAGTAATTGATTTCTGATCACACTCTGTATAGCTGAACATTTTCACATATATTTAGAGCTCCCTCCATCTCCAAAAGGTGGTTGCATTCAGCAAAGTGCTCCATTTTGGATAAACCTTACTTCTAGAATTATTTTATTTTATACTCCTCTATCTTGTCCATAACATTTAAACTTTTTGAATGCTGTGGACCAGATAATGGAGTATACGAAAACTGTACAGCTTTTTTACTATGGTACTTAAAATGGCCACCATTTTGTTTTTTGTTCTTTGAGGTGCTTCAGGTCTTTTCATTTAATTATAAGCTGAAGCACTATGCAATAGTTGTTTTCCTACTTGAGGTCAGTATAATTAAAGCCCCTGAAAAAGCATTTGTGAACTCTGGCACTTCCATCAGTACTTTTGTCCAGTCACAGCTGGTGCCCCGTGTCGCTGAGAGGAGAGGCACAAGGCAGATAATTGTGTATTGTGCCAATAAAAGCATAAGGTTGAGGGTAATTGTCTGTGACCCACACAACTTCATACACAAATTTTTTTATTTTTTGGCCTAGATCGTGTGCTCCAGATTCTCAAATAAATGGAAGGTGTGCAAGGATTCTGTTTGTAGATAATGAGAGCTAAGTTAAACAAAAGTAATTAAGGTGTCTTACAAGAACTCCATTGTGGATAGGTTACTTAGGCTACTACATGCTAAGTTTGCTACATGCCGAGGAGGTAGCAGTAAGGCAGAAAAAAGGATATGGAGGAAGGGTTGGTAGAACAAATCCTACAAATAAGATGAAAAGGAGCTCAGATTACCTTAGAAATTCTGACCACTGTTATTGTCTCTCTCCCACCCACCACCCAGACAAACATACTGTACTTCAATGCAAAGTGTTCTTGCACCATTCATTATTTTCAGCACAAATGGAGCCCCTGTTAAACCTTTGTTGATAGTTTGTAAATACAGATTGGATGGCCATCAATCAGATATGTTTTAGTGGCAAATTACCTGTTTCAGCAGGGAATTGGACTTGATGATTTGCAGGGTCTCTTCCAACTCTATGGTTCTAAGTCCTAATTTATTGAACTATTCTCAGTTTGTTTAGAACATAATGCTACAGAAATGATCAATAATTCCAAAACTACAACAAAGATTTTCTCTGCCTTGTTTTTATCTCATACAAAGAGCTAAAGGCTTGGGTCCAAATGATCTCAAGGATTGTGTCTCCCATTATAAGCCTGCTCAGGTGTTAAGATCATCAAAAGAGACCTTTCTCTTGGTCCCACCACCTTCACAGGTGTATTTGCTGGAGAAGGCATTCTCTGTTGTTGCTCCCATACTTCAGAACTCCCACCCACAGGAGGTCAGACTGGCCCCATCTTTGCTGTCCTTTCTGCAAGCGGGCAAGGACCTTTATATTCAGACAAGCTTTTCCTCAGTAACCAGCTACTTATGTGTGATTTTTAAATTGATTGTTATGCTTTACTGCTTTGAATGCATTTTTAGTTTTGCTTGTGTTTACCATTACTCAGAGAGGTATTTGTTTGATCCTTTTTAGTATTTGTATACTTATTATTTTTTAGATTTAAATATTTTCTTTTGATCATGTAAGCTGCCTTTGTATACTCAGCTTTAAATATTGTCTTTTGACGATGAAAGTTGTCTTGGGTCCTTTTTAAGGGGTAAAAATGTTTTAAATAAATAAATAAATCATGTGCAGAGTCTTGTCACCACAACCAAAGACAACGAGACTCTTGATGTCAGCAAAATCTTTAGTGTGAGTTAGCAGTGGCACTTAAATGCAGATGTTTTTTCCCCTCTTAATGTAACTGTTTTGATGTGACTGGCTCAGTGGTTTAATAATCAGCTGCTTTGCTGTTCAGTCTGGAACAGTTCCCATGCCATCTAGTGTTTACTTTATCTTATTGATGAATGATGTGCAAGACAGCAAAAGTATTATACATCCAGTCTTATCTTTAAACATTTTCATGATGGCAGGTATCAGGGGAAATTAATTTCACACTGTTACAATTCATTAAATTTATCAGACACCCAAAAGATGAGGGTCTTCTGGGCACCAAAGAAAACAACTACAAAAAATTGGAAACCCAGATTCTAATAAAAACCAGCAACACAACACAAAAATCCTGTAAAATTGCTACAAAACCAAGTAGATATTAAATGCAAGTAATGAATACAACCATAAAACTACAGAACCCTTAACGGCTGAAACCAGCAGCCTGAAACCACTATTAAAGGTACATTTTTTGCAATGTACTAAATGCATGGATTTTTAAAGGCACAGAAATCAATCTCCAATGATAATAAAAAGTATTCCTTCTGCTTCACCTGTCAGTTTTATTTATTGTTTCTCTTGAAGGCCACAGGAGAAAGGAATGGGACTTATGTGGGTAATTTTTTCCTCTGTTCGGAGTTTACCAGCCAGAATCTCCAAAGTGGCCCATGCATTTCTGTTTGCAGTGGGATGGTGAGGACAAGACACGTCTACATGGCAATATGTCAGGGGCAAATGATCCATCAAATATAGCCCTTCCCCCCATATTTTTGCAGCCATCTTGTTTCCAGTTACATCTCCAGTTGTCAGGCTGGCCCAAAACATTCTGGTGTTTAAATTGGAAGACAGTAACTACACAGTATTCCAGCTCAGAAAACTAGCTCAACTGTGAATTCTTCCTTCAACACTGGGGAAAGGATTGTCCAGAGTTGTAGGAATTTGCTTGATTCCCTTTAAATGCATAACAGAATTAGAGTCAGAATTTAGCTTACAAGTCTCCCTTTATTAAACCAGCCCTTCCAAAAACCAGCACTTTGTAGAAATAATACTCAGGAGGTTACCTTTAGGTAGAAAAAGGGAAAATACATTTTACTCACTATTCAGCAATCTTCAGAAAGGATCAGAAGCTACAAGAAAAAGGATTAAAAGTAGCAAGAGATGGATTTCTCAGCCCTAAGTGGCTGGAGAGGATCCATACAGCGCAGAGAAGGCTTAATCTGCATCCTTCCCTGAGGATGTCTTGGAAGGAGAGAGGCTAGCAAACAAAGCAGTAAACATGTGCAGCAAGAGGGAGAAAGAGAAGGGGTTTCTTTCAGTCTCAGGAAGAGGAGCCCATCTAACTGCAAATAAACCAACATGCAAGTTAGTTTAGTGAAAGAGCTCCCTCCTCCCCCATGACCATGTGTTAGATTCACATGTGTGATTACTGATTCACCAACAAGGATTGGATCCTCCACTGCACCTGAGGGCAGGAGGCCAGCTTACATGATGGAAGTTAGGATGTGTGGCACACACTGTGCCTTCCAATGCTTTCCATCCAGTAATCTTGCCTGGTAGTGTTGACCTCATACATACAGAAATGGAGTGGGGGGAGGTTCAACTGATGTGGACATAAAGGAAATAAAAATCTGGGGCTGGCTCTACCATTAGGCAGAGTGAGGCAACTGCAAAATATGGAAGATGGGGCAGAGGTGGGGAAGCGGTGGGCAACTCACTAATTCTGAGCTCCTTGGCCACTGTTCTCTCTGGGGAGGCACAGCTGTGTGGCATCACCTGAACTGGCTTCCTGTGGAGGATCCTTGCTGATTGTCAAGGTTGAAGAAAGATTCAGCTGTCACTCCAGATGGCTTCTGCATATTCCTTCTTCTCTTTTGTTTCGGGCAGCAATAAGCCTTGGGTCAGCACTTGAAAATCTGTAACTGTTTAATTCCTATCTGGTGACTCTAAAGACAAATGAGCAGAAAAAGAGAGAGAGAAGGAGAGAGGGAAGAAAATAAAAATCCTGTTCTTTGTGGCTGGATTTAAAGGGTCCTATTAGTCATTGAAATATACCCTTGGATTAATGCTTGACTCAAAGAGCACAGAAAGGATAGCAATCCATTAGCAGGATGGTGGGGAAGTAACATAACGGCCCTTAATGCATTCAATTTTATGCAAGCTCAGTTCTTGACTATCAACTTCATCCCTGTCATAATGAATGACACCTTTCCCTTCTCCTTGCCCTGATGATCCCTTATTACACTAGTAGCTTTTAACTAGAAGCAAGGAGATTTTAATTTCAGGGCTGGGGGTGGGGTGGGGGACTACCTATCCCAGAATCCCTCAGACAGTATGGCCTGTGTCCATGTTGGGTGGAGGATTCTAGAGACTAGTCAAAAAGTATTTTTTCCCCAAACTGTGTTTTTATGAGTTTATCTGTGTATTTTGTTTTGTTTCTTGCATAGTTGTTTTGTAACAGACAAAACAGAGAGCAATCCTTCTTGGGGGGAAATGTGCAATGAAAGATGTTCCTTCTCTAAATACTTTCCATTTTATTTACTCCTTCTGTAGGAGCTTGCTTGTTTGTCTCTGTGAGTGTTGAAACCACTGATAAAGTGTTGCGTTAGAAAGGTAAAAGGCTCACAAAAGTACAAAAAAGTCAAGGTCAGACCATTTTGCTGAGAAATAACAAATGCATGATAGCTGGCCATGGCAATCTGGGTGTTGTAGTCCAAAAAAGAAACTTTTCAAGGCTGGGAATGGTACTCATGGCTGGCCAAGTTATTTTGGTAGAAAATCTCAGAAATGATTCTTCCTAGAAGTCAAAAATAGCACAATAATGCATTTAACAACTTGTTGTCCTTTCATGACACTTGAAACCAGCTGCTTCACTCTCTCTAATGGTGGGGTCAACCATACCTTATTTTAAAGAGCATTTCTCGTCTGTTTGCCACAGGCAGCTGTGAGCAACTGCTCTAATAGAGCTCTGCAGATAAAAGAACAAAGAAAGCAGTCAGGTTTGATGACACTAGCCAATTGCACTCAGATTAAATGTACCATAAGATCAAGAAAATGAACATCAATATTGACTCCCAGGGCCAATGCCTCAGTTATGGCAACTGCATAGAACACCAGGGATGCTGGCTAGTCTTTGAGTCCAAGTCTTTGGTACCAAACCCCGAGTCCCAAGCCCCAAGTCGGAGTCCCTATTAAAAACAAGCATTCCCCCCACCCACCCCGAAAAATGGGAAGGGTGAGTAGGTTCCAAGTTGTGAGTCAAGTTTGAGTCATTGGGAAAAAAGCCCCAAGTTGACTTTGAGTCATTGAAAGAAAGAAAAAAAACAAGTTGAGTCCAAGTCTAATTGCTACTGTGACTTGACAGTGAGTCCCGCAACGCGAGTCCTCATCCTTGTAGAAATCCCTGCCTTGGAAGCATCCTTGACTGAGTGCCTTGTGTGGCTGCAACACAACTTTGCTCAATGCCTCCAGTCTATACTGTCTTACCTGATGCTGCTGGGACATATTTGTTCATGAGAAGCCTCATCTCCCTATATAATCCTTGCTCTCCTATGCCAAGAATAATGCACTCATTCTTCTCTGTTCTGCTCCCTCCCTGCATAAATATTAATAAACATTAACCTTCTAAACTCTGGAAAGAGCTATTAATGGTAAAAGGAAATGCTTCAGACTTTGTGCATTCTTGTACACCGTAGAGCAGGGTTGCACCCCTGGTAGATTGGGAACTGCTGGCAAACCTCAGAGTGACCAGCAAAGACTTCAGACTTCCAATTGTTTAGCAACAGAAGTGACAAAGCAACTCTCTCAAACACAAATTATATTGTTCCAAGTAAGCAAGGAGTAAGACTAGACTACTTTATGGAACAAGCTGGAGCTCTGTCCAGTCCTGAAACTCAAAACAAATTCCTCAGCTCAGAATTCTGACTCTGAAATATTTGCATCTACCTGGTTCTGGCTTATGGATCTCAGGGTTCTAGTAAAACATAAGGTCCCAAATCCAATTGCTAGTCCCATGCAGAGTAGACCCATTGAATCAATTGCTGAAAGGGTAATCAATATTGATGTAAATCCTCCTGGTTCAATGGGTCCCTTTTAGTAAGGGTGTTCAGGTCTCCCGTATCGCATTCTCTGAGAGGGAAGAATGTTGCTGAATAAGAAATCTGCTCATATGATGGTGGATGGGAAACTGAAAATTTCCTTTTGAAAGCAAATTGTTATATGGTCTTTCACAAAATACCCCCAAGGAAAATGTTATCAAAACTATTATGTTTGTTACTATAACCCCCACCCTCCTTGTTTTGTTTTGGTAACTAATTACATTACTTGGTCATTTAAAGGCACACTTTGGATTAATAAAAGAATGGAATAAAACTTGAAAGGTCCTTAAAATGTCCTTAAAATTCAGGGTCCTTAAAATGTCCTTTCAGGACAATGAAAAAGGTAACATGAAAATGTTGCTTGTTAGGAACAGACTGTTGTTTCTACTCATGGCTTTTCCTTGGAAATATAATGGTGTTATGATATTGTGACCAAAAAAAGCATGTTACAGATAATAATGTTACATGTAATGGATAGAAACTATTCCTTTCACAAAAACTCTGGCCTCAGGGAGACCTGGAGCCAGACTGGCCATTAATCAGAATGAGGCATTTGCCTCAGGTGGTGAAACACAGGGGAGGGCTGGTGGTGGTAGTGGTTAGAGTGGCCACTGCTACCCATTCTCTGGGGACTGAGCCAACTGCCACCACCCCAGGCTTCTTACTCCCTGCCTGTATATTCTGGTGACCCCTCGGCTGGCTATGTGAATGAAGTCTGGTCTCTAATTACTTTGCAGGCATTATTCACATAGTGGCTGATGAGTAAAGTAGCCAGGATATACAGGTAGGTTGGCAGTGACAGGGAGAAAGGTTCTGCCTCCAACAGCTGCCCCCCATTTCCACCACCTCCTTCTCTTCCCTGCCCCCCCCCCATGAGTTTTGTGGCAGGCAGTGATAGTGGCATGCCTCTTCCCAATTCAGAGTCTTGAAGGGCAGACCTACTACTCTGTGAGGAACATTGTATGACATCAGTCAAAATCCTTTTGGGATCTTGTTCCACACCAAGCGAAATTATGAAAATCATGGCAGCAAATTGCAGCTAATTTGCAAGAAGCTCGTTGGGTGCCTGGTTGCATACCAGACATGCAGGTAGACATGCAATCAGGCACGCCACCGATACCTTCTTGATTTTATCACCACAACTTGCACAATTTCACTTACTCTGAAATAAAATCCCAATAGCATTCGGGCTTATGAGTCGGTATTTTTGACATGGCTGCTGATGGGCAAACCAATTGCTTTAGTTTAGTTTCACTTACTTTTCTGTTTGTTAATAGTCCTAAATTCTGTCTAAGCAAGACTTAGAAGGTGGTTTGTCTCAGTAGTAAGAAAGATTCCAATGTCTGTTCTGTTTGAAATTTTGTAGAATTATTCCACTCCATAGTTCACTAGATGGTGGCACTGGTTCACTATGAATAAACAGAACCTGGAAGTAGCTAATTCCACAGAATTACTTTGTTGTTTCTGGCCATTAAGTAATGTAACTATGAATTAAAAATTTTTTAGGAGTAATGAGAAATACCTAAGCTACTCTGGAATAATAAGTAACAATTAGTTACTTCCACAATCCCAAAGAAGGGCAGTGCCAAAGAATGCTCCAACTACCGTACAATTGCACTCATTTCACACGCTAGCAAGGTTATGCTCAAAATCCTACAAGGTAGGCTTCAGCAGTATGTGGACCGAGAACTCCCAGAAGTACAAGCTGGATTTCGAAGGGGCAAAGGAACTAGAGACCAAATTGCTAACATGCGCTGGATTATGGAGAAAGCCAGAGAGTTCCAGAAAAACATCTACTTCTGCTTCATTGACTACGCAAAAGCCTTTGACTGTGTGGACCACAACAAACTGGCAAGTTCTTAAAGAAATGGGAGTGCCTGACCACCTTATCTATCTCCTGATAAATCTATATGTGGGACAGGAAGCAACAGTTAGAACTGGATATGGAACAACTGATTGGTTCAAAATTGGGAAAGGAGTACGACAAGGCTGTATATTGTCCCCCTGCTTATAATTTAATATAATTTAACTTATATGCAGAATACATCATGCGAAAGGCTGGACTGGAGGAATCCCAAACCGGAATTAAGATTGCCGGAAGAAATATCAAGAACCTCAGATATGCAGATGATACCACTCTGATGGCAGAAAGTGAGGAGGAATTAAAGAACCTCTTAATGAGGGTGAAAGAGGAGAGCGCAAAAAATGGCCTGAAGCTCAACATCAAAAAAACTAAGATCATGGCCACTGGCCCCATCACCTCCTGGCAATTAGAAGGGGAAGATATGGAGGCAGTGACAGATTTTACTTTCTTGGGCTCCATGATCACTGCAGATGGGGACAGCAGCCACGAAATCAAAAGACGCCTGCTTCTTGGGAGGAAAACGATGACAAACCTAGATAGCATCTTAAAAACCTTGCCGACAAAGGTCCGCATAGTCAAAGCTATGGTTTTTTCCAGTAGCAATGTATGGAAGTGAGAGCTGGACCATAAAGAAGGCTGACTGCCGAAGAATTGATGCTTTTGAATTGTGGTGCTGGAGGAGACTCTTGAGAGTCCCCTGGACTGCAAGGAGAACAAACCTATCCATTCTGAAGGAAATCAACCCTGAGTGCTCACTGGAAGGACAGATCCTGAAGCTGAGGCTCCAATACTTTGGCCATCTCAGGAGAAGAGAAGACTCCCTGGAAAAGACCCTGATGTTGGGAAAGTGGGAAAGCAAGAGGAGAAGGGGACGACAGAGGACGAGATGGATGGACAGTGTCATCGAAGCTATCAACATGAATTTGACCAAACTCCGGGAGGCAGTGGAAGACAGGAGGGCCTGGCGTACTCTGGTCCATGGGGTCACAAAGAGTTAGACTCAACTTAACGACTAAACAACAAAAGTTACTTCCACAAGTTACTTTTATGGAGTTTTTTTCATTTGAGGAGTTTGGTAGGAAAATTTCAAATTTTCTGCTATTGTGTTTAGTTTTGCTTTCACTCGTATTATTCTAAGTATTTCCAAGGTACAATATCAGAAGTGGTCACTAGAGGGAACCAGAGATTACTTCTCTGAATTCTTCTGTCTTGTTGACTACTACACACATTATGTACACATTAATAACAAGAAACAAAATGAACTACATATCTGATTGTTACAATAGTAATGGCAACTTGACTGCTGAGAAATAATGAGTAATGTAAAAAGTTCCTTTTGAAATGTAACATTCCAAATTCTGGGGTAAAGTCAGGGTGATCAAGTGGGCAGGCTATCATGCCTAGTATTTCTGTCTTATTCAGAGACTTCTAGGTCTTATTTGAGACATCAAAGCTTCATTCCTATACAACACAGAGCCTAAAAGTGATGTATTTTTTATTCCTAAAGCAATTGTCAAGCATTGGAAATTATAAATTGCACAGCAGGTTAACATCTGAGTCCCATTAATTCAGAAGAGTAGTTCATGTGACTGTCTAATCAGATACAGGCAATTAAACTCTGTAGGATTTATAATCTTCTGCTCACATAGGCTAAAACCCACCAATACATTTGTTGTACTTTTAGTATAGATCAGGAGTGGAGAATGTGCAGCCCTCCAGATGCTTTTCACTCCAGTTCCCATCAACCAGTATAGCCAGTAATGAGGGATGATCGGAGTTCCAGTGTACTCAAACTGCGAGTGCAATCTGATCTGCAGTAATACAGAAATAACTTGATGTATAATCAATATTTAAGTGTTATGCAGAGTAGGTAACTTGAGGATTGTCTCTTCAGAGTGGGGAGTATGTATTTAAATCATAGAATCTGCACCTTCTGACTTAAATGTGCATTCTTTCATTCATACATAAGTAGGATTATGGTTCTGTATACACTTTCCAGACTCATTCCACATGTGTGTTTTCACATCTATATATTAGATGACCATGGCATTAAATCAAAGCTAATTTTATTCTAAATCTTGGGAAACTCTGTACTGAGTTTAAAAGTGACCTGTTCATCTGCGACTTTCTCAAGAGTTTCCTTGCTAAATCCACAATCTTATATCTAGTTTCCCAGGAGTAAGCCCTACTGATTTCAACCAGACACAGGGTGCTACTAGATAGTCAAATTATCCCAGCCTGGATCATGCTGTACCATGCTAAACAGGGTTACTGTGATGCACACTATGTCATTTGGGATAATCTTTGCATCTAACAGGTCATTGTCAAACTGAGTACAGAGTTTATCAAGCAGCCCTATTTGGCCCTTTAAAAGGGAAAAAACCTTAAAAAAATAAATAAATTAAATAACCCCTTCTTGTCCCTTCCTGTCGTTCTCTTGTGTTTTGCTTAAGCCACTTTATAATCAAGGGAAATTGAAAGCTTCCTCCAGCTCCCCATGGAGGGGTAGAGACAGGAAGCTTTCAATTTTTTTCCTACATGGATTATGACATCAACACTGCCTTGGGGCTTAAAAAAACCTTTGTTTCCTTTTTCTCCGCCTTCATGTGGGATCAGAAGGACTCTTTCAATTTCCCAAGCTTGTGAAATGTCTTAAGCTATGTGCTTTGGTTCGATCCCAGCAATCACACATGCTAGAACTGAACCAAAATAGAATTATCCTGCCTGCTCCAAAGAAACAATAGTCCCTGACATGGACGCCCAAAAAGTGCAGGTAGGCAAAGATCAGGGGTGGGCTGGTTCATGATGGTTCGTACATAATGTGATCGCTGGGAAAAGGAGCAAACCAACCCATACTCATCTCATCACACCCTTACTTTTGAGTGTATCTTACTTTTGAGTGTATATACAGTTTGGATGTAACTCATCACAAAAGGCCAGAGACAGGAAATGTTAGTTTTAGTACTAACCTACCCTGTGCAGTTCTGGACTTTTTTTTAATAAAAAATCCCAATTTTCCTCATCTCTACTCATGTGTTAACTAGATAACTAATTAAAACTAGGAACTAGAGATAACATCCATGTTTTAATTGTAACTGATGTTAGTTATCTCTAGGTTTTATTTTAAAAAGGAATGACAAAGAAAGGTAGCTTTTTAAAAACTGAAGCTATCATATTGGTAACTGTCCTTCTTCTTTTTTAAAAAAACTTGTAAGCATAACTGTGACTAATTACTTTTTAAGAGAAATTTTCAAAACCCTCAATATGCATCATAACATATTGTGACTGAGAGACAGACTCTGAAATAATTTGCACCATGGCACCCAAGAAATTGCTGTTGAAGGGCAGAGTGGGTCCATTTCATATATAAAAGAAAATAATGTTCTGAGATTTATCTGTAATCCAATACAGGCGAATCAACCAAGCATAGGTTAACTGAAATGAAAAGCGTAACCCTAGTCCATTAAACAAAATTGTCTTAAATCCACATTGTTTTCTGGATCAAGTAACTTGGTTGGATGGCTGCTAATTTCCTTCCTCATCTTAATGAATTTAAAGCAACTGCCATCCCATGGACTTGATGGGCATTGTAATCCAAGTCATCTGGAAAGTGCCTAGCTGGGGAAGGCTGGACTGATCTCAGCAGGAGCAAAGGCTGACACATTAGGATTTAAACTTAAGTGCAGATCTTTTCAAGCATACAGTGACCGGCAAGTGTTACAATGGAGAAGTTTTCCATCTGCAAAGTCTGTGTTCTAGCTCTGCGCCATTATGGTCCAAGGCGTGCACCTGCTTGTCTTTGAGCAAGCCTGTTTCTTGATATGTCCTTTATTGTTTTTGTCAAGCAGGCTTTATCTATTGAAATCACCTTGCATATTCCCAGCTTAGTACAAATAATAATCACAGTCCTTTTTCATCCTGCAGCATGTTCTAAAGTAGATAATGCCTGGTACCCATAAATCATAGTTGAGGGCCAGCAACTGCTAGAAAACTGCAACTGAGGCATGAGGGTGGCTTTTGCAGCATTCTGTGAAGCTACAGTTTTCTGAAGCATAGATTTGCAAATATCTGGGGCAAACAGACTGGGTGGCTTAGCAGCCCATTCTTAAGAAGTTGTTTCTGTGATCAACAAGAGAGGGCCTGAAAGAGAACAGTCATCCTTACAGTACATGGTGAGCACAGCTACAAATGGCTGATACAGTTCATTTATTAGGACAATGTTGAAGTCAATGCTGGGAAAGATGGAAGGCAGCAGGAAAAGAAGAAGACCAAATACAAGATGGACTGACCCCCTAAAGGAACCTCAACAGCTGAGCAGGGCAGTTGAGGACAGGACATTTTGGAGATCACTCATTCATAGAGTTGCCATAAGTCGAAGGCAACTTGGCAGCACACCACCACCACCATCACAATGTAACTGTTCAAGCCAAAGAGCAATACTCGGAAAAGATCCTTTATCAACTTTCACTGCTAGAAGCTCCCAGTCAACATGGCTACGTGGTCTACCTGCTCATGGGTAATCCCATCAGCCCCAGCCAATGTTGGCAATAGTGCAGGATGATGGGAAGTGATATCCAACAATATGTGGAGGGCCACAGATATCCCATCCCTGGTTTGTGCTGGTTCAGATGATGGCCCAACGGGTGTTCTGCAGTTTGGTACCCTGACCCCTCCAGCAAGCACCCACATGGAGGCAGCACCCCAGTTTCCCTGCCCCATCTCCTCTGGGCTCTGCCTCTGAGTGGCCACCCACTGGAGGGGCGGAGTTCAAAATCACAGAACATCCATTGGGCCATCATCCAGACTGGCATGAACCACCGAACCGGCGGTTGGTGCCCATCTCTAGTTCCTTAGCTTTGCTAGAGATTATGTGCGACAGAGTATGTTACTTTCTAATTTGGACAGCATGGATATAGTTGTAATGAATGATCAACATGTTGAACATGTGGTGTGTGTTTATGTATTTATTACACTGTAAAATCTAATAACCAAAATTTATTTTGTCACAAGCCTAGCTGATGATTATATTCCAACTCTCCCTGCAGGAGGATGTTACAGCATACATACTGCTTGATTTCAGATAATTGATGTGACGTATTGGCTCTAATCTAGTGTATCCCCCACCAGCAAAGGTACTTGGGCTACTTTTTTCAACTGTGTGCAAGTTGTGATCTAGGTGCAACTCTGCTGCCTATAAAATAATGGGCAGATTGAAAAGGATTGGGTAAATATAAGTGGAGTTGGCTTGTTTCTGAGCTGCTTTTATTATGTTGGCTTGCACTCCGAGCAGTAGTATTAGAATTAATTGCCCATTGGGAGTTGAACAACATCATGCCGCTGGCCTGTTAAGATCTGCTGGAGTGCTATGCGCTATGCTTAATTTGCATTCACAGCATGCTTCATAATAATTCCCCAAGAATTCACACTGTGAGTGTGGATGAGCAGCAGAGCAGATCTGGAGGCTGGGTTGTAAACACTTGCATGCAAACCCCCCCCCCCCCCAAAAAAGACCCTCTACTACCTAGGCTAATTTAGGAGGTCCAGAGTCTCCTGGAAATAATAAATTGTACTTGTTTCTTTATCTGTTTGTCAGTATGGGGGATATTACTGTACACAGAAAACAATCTGATGCTGGAGAGGTACACTTTTGGGGACACAGCAGAAAATTATGTATGGTAGCTTTGTTCTGCTTTCCTTCTTCAGAATTCTCCTCCATGCCTTCATAAGCTTCCATGTATAACCTAAGTAAGACGTTACCCTTTAAAAAAATTAATAAATTTTCATCCTTAGGCACCGGAATATGGGCAGGGCTTATAGGAAGTGGAATAGAGCAAACGATTGGACCAGGTTGTCTATTCAGGCCTGACTCTTTAAACACCCAGAAGGATCTGCTGGTCCCACCCTCAAGCCACAAGAGTCTCTGGACATGAATCTGCTGAAATGAATTACTGAATTCTGCTCCCTCAAAAGTTTTGGTTAAGGAGTCAGTCAAGCAGTGTGCCTCTCCCCACAAGACAAGACAGGCCCTGCCCTCTGACTAACAATCTGCAGGACTCAACATAAAAGGAGAGGTAGATGAGGAGGGAAGAAGAAAACAAACAAAATGGGGCACCCATTACAGCCATTCAGGGTGAGGAGGAGCAAAAAAAAAAAGAGTGAATGAAGTAGCTCCAATCCCCAGCTGTCCATCTGCTACAGCCTGATAGAAACAACTGTTGTGTTTTGCTCCCAAGCTAACAGAGACCCAACATAATTAAGGGCAGTGTGAAGAGTGCATGCTTTTCCTTGGCAATGTGTAGTTTTTTTCATTTATTAAATTCATTTCCTACCTTCCTTCCGTGATGGGAATCAGGATTCTGAACACACAGGAGGCCTATGAAGACATAGATCAGTTCTCCCCATCCCCCCCCCAGCTGTTTTGTTTACCACATAATTCCCTCATCATAGGTCTTTTTTTAAATGGCCAGGTCTATATCACTGAGATTCACTTTGCTCCTCTCAGCTGCTATATTTAGAAAAAGAAACATATTCCAAAGGCAGCAAGGCTGGCTTTGTGTCTGAACCCCTTCAGTACCATCCAAGTGCTGAAGCTGTGTCATGTTCTCTCTGCTTCCCTGAGTGAGGAGAAATTTCAGGAATGCTGAACTTACTGGTGCTTAATGTCCCAGGAAAGGAAGTCAGTGGAGGCTTATGGCCTTTTGGTAATTTTTGAGTTTAACTACAAATATATAAATTGGACATAAACAGTAAAATCCAATACCAGATTAGATCTTCAGTGAGAAGCTACTCCACCCTATGTTTATAGAACCCATACTGAGCTATTGATCTCTCTCTCTAACTTCCAGCTGGAAGAAAAACTGCAGTCTGTTCCCTTTTATTCCTTGTGAAGATACCTAGTTTACATCATCTTCAGCTGCAGAAGGAAAAAATACACCCCAATGCCCAGACCTAAGGAAGATTCAGGTTTTCTACACAGTCGCCCAGAAATCTCACTAAGGGCCTAGTTGTAGGCATCCTTCAGTCTCGAGATACTATGGTAACATACTCTGAATATAGGTCTTGGAACAGCGTCTAGTGTGGCTGAGAAGGCCAATTCGAGAGTGACAATCCCTTCCACACTGAAGACAAATACAATCTGTCCCCTGTCCAGCTCCCTGATTTTGCTGCTTTCGGGATTGCCTCTTTGCCTCGGCCTGCTGAACAAGTATCTCTTCAAATTGGGAGAGGCCATGCTGCACCGCCTGCCTCCATGCTGAACGCTCAGATGTCAAAGTTTCCCATCTGTTGAGGTCCATTCCTAAGGCCTTCAGATCCCGCTTGCAGATATCCTTGTATTGCAGCTGTGGTCTCCCTCTGGGGCACTTTCCCTGCACTAATTCTCCAGTTACTAATTCTCTAGTTACACAGCCAAAAAAACTTGGGAATTGACCTGTGTTAAAAACCGTGTTGAGTTTCACGTTCACATTATGAATTCCAAAGTGCATATTTAATTTCATCTGAGTTTGATTATTTTCTTAGGGAGCAAGTTAAAATAAACGGCCATGAGAAGGCTGTTTATATTAGCACGCTGTTTTCTTAACGAACTTAAGCTCATGTGATTGTTACAGCCAGTTTTAAATGAGAGCATTTCAATTACTCAGGAATTCAATGCAGGAGACGACTAAAAACCACGTGACTTGTAGGCTAAAATTAAAATGCTACATATTGTGGTTTTTTTTTAAAGAAATGTAGACAGGCTCTAACATAGTGATGGCATCAACCTTAGCCACCATAGCAATTGTTGAGGGACAATGGAAGTTGTAATCCAACATCTGGAAGGCCACAAATTCCTACATAGAATTACACTGTATGATTCATTTTGATGGAGCATAACCAGTTTAGCCTTCCAGTTCCTAAGAGTTTTCCCCAAAGTGCTTTTGTTCCACCTCCCCTTCTGTCACTTGGTGCTGAAAAGGCACAGGATTTACTGGGATTTGCATTCAAACTTTTTTTTTAATCCACTGCTCTCCTCTCTGAGAAATCTATTCCTCTGCTAGAGCTTCCCTGCCCTCTGAGCCCCCTTTTCTAAAGTATTAGTTCTACTTGAAATCTTCTGACCAGAGGTTCTCACCACACACTACAAATGGGAAGCACAAAACTTCTACCACACCCACATCCTTGTACAAACCACTTATACTTACAAAATACCTGTTTTAAGAAGGAACAAAATGAAACCGAAAGTCATGAAAACCAAAAAGGGACCGTACAGAACAAGATAACAACCACGTAATGTGAATGGTGTGAAAAATACCAATAATGTCAGTGCAGAACCTGGTTTGTTGTGCTTTGAAACAGAGTGTATATTCAATATACACTAAAAATTGTTGTCCCTGAAAATGCCATAAATTCTTTGGACTGAAATGCATTGGGCAGGTTTTAAACTGCAGTAAATCTACATCTATTTTATAAACCCTGAAACTTTGACCTCTCTTTCACAATTTGATGTATTGGATGTTTCCAGTTCTTTTTTGTTTGTTTTCATCTGGGAAAGCCCTAAGTCTCTCTGAATTGCTGCTTATGCCAGTCCCCTGTCTTGTTCTTTCTAGCTCATCTACAGTATGTGATGAAGACAGGAGAAAAGAATAAATCAGCAAAGATCAAGACACACTGCCTTCCTGTTACATTGGACTGTGATACTACTTGTCAAGCTATGAGAACTTTGTGGGCTGTGAGGGTGTCTGTCAGCTAAGGGTTAATAGTCACAGTTTAAGCAAGGAGATCAACTCACTGAAGAAACATCTACTCAGGTGTGCCCTACTGTCTGGGAGAAAGAAGGGAGACCCACCAGGCAGTGTTCAAGGACACAGGTTGTTCCTCCCCACCATAGTCAATTAATGAAGTGAAATCATCTGAGGAGTTGGGAGGGGGCAATTTGATAGGAAAAGTTACTTTTAAAGGAGGGAGTTCCCATCCAGAATGTTTTGTGTTTCTAGCCTTGTGATTGGTGAACATTAGGGTGATAATGGGATATAAGGATGGCAAGAAGACACAGGGAGAAAGACTACACCAGACCTTCTCTCATGAAACCAGGTTCTTCTGCTGTGTCATAACTTAGGGATGAGATTCATGTTTGTGAGTATTAAAAGTACCTTAGTGAGTTGTTTTTATTTTACTGGGGAGTTTTACTCCATATATGTTCTTAAATGTTTTCATGCCTAAAATGCTTTTTACGTTTTGCTTAGTGAGCATGTTTCTGTGGCTTCTTTTGTTTTGGCCACCTGTGACATATTACTGAACCTTTGTTCGTGAAAATGCTTTTGATTTTTTTGATGCATTCCTAAAATGAACCTTTTTCTTTGTATTTTGCCCAAGTGTAGTTTGTGGAAGTAAAGGGGATGGTGTGCTGGAAAAGGTGCCTTGGCCAAAGTGGCACAGTTTAATTTTTGTGGGTGTCTTGTGATCTACTTCATCTGGTTGGTGTAAAGCCTCAACAGAGACAACTAGGAGAGCTTTCCCTTACTCTTTCAGGAGAGTCAGAGTGTAAGCAGGTAGGAAGATTTCCCTTAGCCTCAACACATTGACCCTCTGAGACCCCACCCACCCTGGGACAAAGGGTAGCATGGTTGAGTGGTCTGTTTGTGGTCCTTTCCATCTGGTCAGAACTGTGGTTCTACCAAAACTACTGTCTTGAAAAACAGGCTATGGTCTGTAGTTCACAGGTGCTCCATGGGACATGGTCTGTGCAGTGAAAACATGAATAGGAACATCTGATCAAGCATTTCTTCTCTTTGTTTCCCCCAGTAAATGACAACTGATTATACACTTGGTACATTCCCAAACAGTCCTTTATATTAACTGTAACAGAGATGAAAAGACGTTATATAATCTAATAGGAAAAAAGGTTTATTCAGTCAGTTACAGTGAAATTGAAAAGGTGCAGGTTTCATCTTCCTGTGATCCAGTTTTAGGGCCATTTGAGGTACCATCTGGGCAATAATCAGGGTTGCTTTCAGATTACCCCTTCATGTATAAAGAATATGCAGTCTGTAGTCAGAGGTCAGAGAGAATTCCAGTGCTTGGATGAAAGTCTCTTGCTGCAATGAAAGGAATCCATCTACCTTTGAAATTAAGAAGTTAATATTTAAAGTGATCCAATATATTTACCTGGTTAGTACATCTATGTCACCCATCCAGATGTTGATCATATCTGAAAATTGACCAGGCTGGCTGTTAATGTAAGGAAGGGCCCAAGGGAAAAAAAAATATTCAGGGGTTCACAGGATCATAAATTCCTAAGTCTTGATCTGCAGGGAGAAATTCCATCATCAGTTTTAATTTATATGCTGCTTTTCCAATATATGTTCAGTGCAAAAAGAGCAATACAAAACCCAAAATGAATTTAAGCACAAGACTGCTATCATATATCACTAGTATAAAAACAGCCTAAATATTTCATTTATACAAACATAACACTGTAACATTTCATCTACAGAACAGTTTGTTGATGAAATAGAATTAGATCTTATGTGTCTCGTTAGATGAGGTACTGATTCTGTATCTGGAAACGGTGTACCCTTGAGAGGGAAAGACTTTGTTTATTCTGAGAGGAACTTTCCTTTGTTCACGTTTCACAAATGAACTTCCTTGTGTTTTGTGTTTGTGAATTGGGGCAAGTGAGAGATACTATGGTTTTGTTTGCATGTCTGATGTAAGGATTTATATTTCACAATGTCTTATTCTTAGCCAGTATATAAGGAAAAAAACTTGTTTTGCACTGATGTCTCTCTGTATCAGATAATTTTTTTTTTAAAAAAGAGATTCCCATGGGATTTCTCACCTCTTTTTGCACAAGGCGATGAAAGCATGTGGAGCATCTGCACTTTTCTTGCACAAGATGACATCCTATCAAAGTCTTACCTGGAGCATCATTTTGTAGTAGCTCTACTAGATATGTTCGTGCCCTATTGTTTTCTGAACAGAAAAAGAGCTCTGTGCTACATGGAATACATTTTTATCTTGCACGAAACAGAAAAAGGCCTCTTCAAAAGCTGTACTGAAATTGTTTTTCAGGTACAATATCCATCCCTATGTCTGCCAAAGCCTACCAATGTTCCCCCTGGGATTTGCATAGCTTGGAAGGTAAAACTCTAAGAGGAGCGAAGAGGCAGTTGCCTTAAAGGGTGATTGCTCCCGTAAACCAGTGCTTTCCACAAAAAAGTGAGCTATCTGTATATTTCACAGAAAGAGAATCCGTTGAAGGCAGGAATAATGAACAAGAGAGATTGAAAATGGAAGCATTTTAAAAATGCAATTCTAAAAATAGCACACTTCACAGTTCAGAATGGGCAAGATGATCTTTTGCCTGTTTCCTGGGCTTGCCTTCACTTTATCCGTGCTCTTTGCTTTTATGATGCTGCACAACAGCACAGTAACCAGGCATTAATGTAATTGGAGGGTCTGATTGAAGGTAATTGTGGAATTGGAATTCCAACTTCATGAACAGCTAGCAGATGGCTGTAGGCTTGCTTAGAAACAGAACCTTGAGGAAGGTGATGAGGAAGGCACTTCTAGCTGCAATCCCATTGAATTCCCTATAATCCTCTAAGATGGATTTACCTCTTTAGATATTTCATTACACCCACAGTTGTTCCTATTAATATCAATTCTGGAGCAGACCTTGAAAAAGTTACTTTTATACTTTTGTAGAACACAGTTCACAGCATTCCCTAGCTAGTGAAGAGTGCTATTGTTAGAATGCTGACTGCAGGATGCTGGGAGTTGTATTCTATAAAAGTAAATTTTCCAAGCCCCATTCTGGAGTAAGCAAATGTAGGATCAGGCTATGCATGTGCAAAAGAGCCATTCTCGTGTGCTCATATTGGGAACAATTTAACCATCATAGTCTAAACAGAACATTATTATTTTTCTTTTCTTTTTTTTTAATATAGTAGCCTACAAATGTCTTCTATCTGGCTGCCAGATGCTAGGGCCAGACTCCCAGCAGAACACAGCAGAGGAATAAAACTGAGATGGACCCCAGAACAATCAGGAGTCTGATGTTGGAGGAGTAGGAGTAAGCAAAGTGTCTAGTGTGGGAAGAGATAAAACCAAACGGAGATCAAGGAGACAAAGGCAGAAACGTATGTATTAGGGGACTTTCCCAGCATCCTTCAAGGCAGGCAAGACCAAGCAAAGGGCACTCATAGGCAAACAGAAGAAAGTAAAAGTAAACAAGGATCATGGAAGGAAGAGACACTTCTGTGATAATGCCCTGCAAAGTGTGCACAGTATTTGTTTTTGTGCCAGAGATTAACATAGCAAACGCACATGTAGCAAGTGGGAAATGGTTGCACTGTTGGAAGAGAAAGTGAGAGAACCAGAGCAGCGAGTGGCCACATTTAAAACTATAAGAGAAGATGAAGACTATATAGATAGAACTCTTGAGCAGCAGCCGCAGCCAAGGGAGATACTGGAGGTGGAAGAACAAGACAAAGCAGAGGAGGAGAATGCTGGAGAGAGAATCAATGTCGTTGAGGAAGAACCATGGGAAAGAATCACATTTAGGAGCAAAAGAAGGAGATGACACTCTTCACCAGTGGAACTGCAAAACCACATTTAAGATTCTTGAGGAGTTTGGCAGACAGCATGCAGAAGAAGACATACAGGGGACCCCACAGGAGAACACAAGAGAAATGAAACTCAGCCAAGAAGAGTCACTGAATCCTCACATAATAAAGAGCTCAAGTTATAGGAAGCCAGCTTTCAACTGCATATCAGGAAAGACTTCCTAACTGTTAGAGCAGTACAACAATGGAACCACTTACCATGGGAGGTGGTGAGTGCTCCGACATTGGAGGCATTCAAGAGAAAATTGGGCAACCATCTGTCAGATCTGCTTTGATTTGTATTCCTGCATTGAGCAGGAGGTTGGACTAGATGACCTTATAGGCCCCTTCCAACTTCATTATTCTATGATTCTATGGGTAGGGAAGAGCTGTTGACTAATGACTTCATTCCCTGCTTGGAAACCTCCCAGAAGCATCTGAGTAGACAATGCTGGAGACAGGATGCTAAGCTAGATCAACAATGTCCTGATTCAGCAAGCACTCTTTATGTTCTTAATCTCATCCTAGACTTCATTTTCTGCTCTGCTGAGTGGCCCCATCACAGCGATTTCAAATTTACCATGAAATAGCTTTAGCATTCCAGTTGGTCAAAACAGTCTGCATTACTAAGTTGTTATCCCAGAGTTTATTTTGCAATATTGGCAAGCCTTTTTATGTTGCTTGGAAATATTGGGAAAACCTTTTTATTGTAGTGTGACGAATGAGCTTCCACTGTGAAACAGTTTCTCACTCCTTGTCACTGTAAATTCATATTCATGGTCTCAAAAATGCCCACTCAGTAGGTTATGGTTTGCGACTGTGGTAGAATGTTCTGTGTGTGTGGACAGGTACTGGTCGACTAGAGATTCCTAATTTATGGCCTGCTAAAAATAGATGTTCTCTAGAGCATCAGAAGACTTCTCACACATTGTACCAGTACTTCCAAAGGACAAAAATAAATCGGAGCTCATTGAACTGGACTCTCCTGATAATTCCCTCTATTTCCTATGTTCAGGTGTCAGTGCCTGTCTTGTGTAAAATGGCACCGTCCATGCAGATAGGGTACCAGTAGACCTGAGGTGTGTAGAAATGCAAGAGGGAGGATGACAGAGAAAGATGGCGACAGAGGTGGTGCCACACAAGAAACCCCAAGAGAGATTGGCTGATACTCCAATGTGGAATCCTGACAAATGCTTGTGGAGAAGAATTGAACAATGTGGGAGAGGGCAAATGGAAGGGAGTAACGTAGAGAAGAGCATGGCTGATTGACTAGAACAGTGGACAAGGGCACTTCACACAGCAACATTTAGTTCCGAGTCCTATGCGTAGATGTCTGTTGCTCAATGCCATCGTTTTATTATGGAAAGTCAGTTAACTTCCAGTATCAGGAGAACTGTGTATCCATTTGCAATTACCCGGTTTCTCTGTTATCTTGGCCGCTTCTCCATCACAACTTTGGTCAGTCATGTGGCTTCCCAGCAAGAGGTGCAAGGAACTGTTATTTGTCAGATCAAGAGATGTCCTGATCTTCTTGCTAAACTGCCATCCCTGCATGATTTCTTCTGGTTAACCAGATAGTGACATTTTCACACATGTAGTTTAACTCAGGGGATTTGAGCTTTTCTCAACTCTTTATCCGAATGCCTTGTCATATAAATAGAAAGCACTGGTGCAAGGGGGTTTCACACTCCCTCCCTCCCTCTCCCCCACCCCATGATGAAAAGAGAGATTTGTAGAAGTCAGAAAAGATGGTTTTGCAATGTGAATGAGCAAAGCATTCTAGCCATGTAGGCTTTGGAACCACAAACCACCACTCCCAGCCTGTTTTGGCAGCAAAACTGTTTTGTGTGCTCTATGTTTTCAGTGGAACTTACTGCCAGGGCTGGAGTTAAGCAGAGTGTTTTGTACTGATTGCCACTGGAGATAAAATAGCTGGAACGAGCACTTGGGAAAAAATTATCAAGTGAGAGAGACTGATGAGATAAAATATATACATATGTTTAAAACCCATCTCAATTGACTCAATATAAGCCAAGGTTTCTTAGTCCATTATCAAATATCAAATATTATGTTGTATCTGCTGTATTCCCAGCTATATTTCCTTACTAACTAACAAGTGCCATCTCACAAGCCCCTCTGGTTATTAGAGATGCTCCTTATTATGTTGTTCCTGCTCTTTATAGCCTGGGATTAATGTAGCCATCCCATCATTCTAATTGTTTACAGAACAATGCTACCTGGGAGGGGAACTGAATATCAACAGGGGTCTTAAAGGTTATTGCCAGGTCAACAACTTGTCCCAAATACTGTGCCATGTAGTCCCACTCTTATGTTCAAGGAAGTGGACTTATCGAGGAAAGCTCACATTAAAATACAGCAGCTAGTGTTTAAGGTGACACAATGTTTTTGTCTTCTTTAAAAAAAAATTCTTTTGTTTTTGCCTGATACATTTCCCAAATCAAACACCTTACAAGGTTGGCTTGTAACTCTCAACACTTCACAACATTTAGTGATGAATGATGGGAATCATAGTCTAAGACATCTGAAGGTGGTACCTGTTTGGAGTCTTCCTGGTCCTTCTTAAAGATGGCAGGAGACTGAAGCCAGGACTTTCCGCATGCGGAGCAGGTGTTCCACCAAATAGGTCTCAACTCTTCTCAATAAATCAAGGCACGTTTTTATATTAACATCTTGTTTTCCTCTTCCTATCACTAATTATCATAGTATTGATGGCTACCCAATTCTCTGATGAGCTGAATCTTATTTCTGAAACAGCAGAAAGACAAGCGATGGCTGGAAGAATAGAACAATCAATGTCTCCCCATCGTTCTGTGTGGTGTACAACCAAAAGAGACATGATGATAAATAAATTAGAAATGGTGATGATGATAAATTATAATAAGGCAATTCCACCTTATAGCAATCTTTCTCAGGATTTTCTAGGTATAAAGCGTTTTACCATTCTCCTTTGCTGGGGGCATTTCTGGGACTGTTTAGCTTGCCCAAGAGCATCGAAGCTGGCTGTTCTCCCAGAAAGCACAGTGGGGAACCAAACTCCCAAACCTTCCTCTGCAGCTAGATGCTCCTGCTCAATGAGCTATGCAGCCAGCTGATGATGATAAACTTGATGCCAAGTAAATTGGAAACCACATCAAAATTTTAAAAAGAAGTAATAAAAAGGGCCAAATTTTCACATACGCCCCATTTAAACACTGGGGTACAGTAATGCAGTCTGAGTGATATGTGAGTGGGGGCAAGCAGCAAAAGCCAAGCAGAAAAGGTCCAGCCTTTTTTGCTCCAAAAGCCCACCTCCTGTGTTCTGGTTTTTCACCCTAAAGCCAAACCAAAAGAGGCAGAAGATATCTTGGATCAGACCAAAGGCCTGCCTAGTCATTGGTTCAGAGAAAGCTGCCTTATACTTGGAACAGACTGTTGGTTCCTCTCTAGGCTAACATTGCTGACACTGGCTAGCCAATATTCATCCTACCTGGAGATGTCAGCTGATTGAACTTCTACCACTGAGTTGAGATCTCAACAGCTTACTGTTACTGAACCAGGACAAGATGGAGGTCCTGTGGATGGGGGTCCCTAGTGTCTGATGGTTGGGGGCCTCCTTTTCCTAGGGGGGGGTCACTCTCTGCCAAGGATGAGGTTTGTAGCTTGGACATTCTTTTGGACCTAACACTATCAATGGAGTCCCAGGTGTGGGACCTCAATAGCTAGCAGAACGCCTCTTCCAATGAGATCTGCCCAACCCACTCAGTCATCTCAGGCTGGATGGTTGAGGTCCTTGATTCCTAAAAGGCCTGGAAGGAGAAGACTAGGACCCAGACCTCTGCGGTTGCACTGCATTTCTGGAATAACCTCCTACCTGAAATTCACCTGGCCCCCACACTGGGGATTCTCAAGAGATATCTTGAAACGGGCAATATCGACAGGCCTTCCCAGACTTTACATCTACACAGCACAGAGGTCAACTCGGCACTTAAGTCACCAATTTTGCTTTCTTGCCTTTATTAATAGTTGTATGTTGCTGTTGTTTTTAGTTAATTTATTTATTTATTACATTTATAGCCCGCCCATCTAGTCATATAGACTACTCTGGGCGGGTAACAACATATGATGTAACAATTTAACAATTTAAAATCATAACAATATATTACTAAATAAACAATGATCCAAGATGGGAGAAAACACAAAATAACAAAAATTCAGACGGTGGGTGGAGGGAAGGCTTGCTTAAACAGCCAGGTTTTCAGTTGGCATTTAAAGATGCCCAGCGACGGGGCCATGCGAATCTCAGGAGGGAGGCTGTTCCAAAGACAAGGAGCCACTGCCGAGAAGGATTATATATAATGTATATAATATATAATTATATATGTTTATTTAATTTTGAGTAGTTTGATTTCATGTTTTTCCTTTTGTTGTGAACCACCCAGAGTGGCCCAGGTAGGTAGATGGGTGGTATATAAATTGAATAAATAAATAAAATATATATTGTTGACCACAGCAGCCAACTGGTTGCCTTATGGAAATCCCCACTACCTACCTCAAGGTAATACCTACCTCAAGTTCCCCCAGCTGACAGAGGATATTGGTGCAGCATATAGCTATCACAACTTGCAGCTCTTTATCACTTTCCTGTGCTTGGGCTGATGAGACTTCTGCAGACATAGCCATTATTTTGCTGCCGCTGACTCTTCTTCTTCCTTCCTCTCCTACCAGAGACTAGAAGACATCAAGGCCATTTTAACTTTGCATGTGGTAGCTCTCCAACAAGGATGTTGTGTTGCACCCAAGCTAATCTTTAAGGTTTTCCAGCCAAGACATTTTTTTCCCATCCTGCACTTCTCTTGTTTATTTAAACTGGAATGATCAGCTGTAACAATACTTCATGTTCTTTCTCTGTATATGAATTAAATATTATTATGGTATTTTATGTTTTCTGATTTGTTGGCTTTTGTTCATTCACTTTGAGACATCTTCATTGGTCACCTTCTGCATCCAATAAATTCTTACCAACCTGACTTCAATCCAGATTTTCAAATTCTTCTGTCTTTTTTCTGGACAGTGAAACTGAAATACATAGCACTGTACAATGCACATCTTCAGTGCCAATTTTAAATTTCAGCTTCATATTATCTTTCAAATCTTTAAAAAAGTTACTCTTACCCATTTGTATTCTATTTTTTATTGTGTGTCTGGAGAAAGGTTTTGAACCCTCTCTGATTTCCAAATTTAAACCCATCTCCTCTCTAGCTGCTATTAGCTAAGGAGCAGTAAAGATAAATACATGATTCTCCTCTTCCCTTGCTGTGGCTAACAGCAACTTGCAGGTGAAGAAGATGAGGTAGGACCGGGTGAAATACTGCAGGGTTTGCTTTGCTTATAAAATGGGTGAATTCAAAGTTGTTGTTTTTTTGTTGACCACATGATGCAATGGCTGCCCAGCCCTTTTTGCTCCCAAAGTGGTTTTTTCTCTGCTGCTAAAGGCCTTCGACTTTTTCAAGCTGGAATGATTTAGATGGGCTTTTCCCCACATGGTTAATTGTGATCTGTTCTTGTAAGGGGGGGGGCACATCTGTGGGTGGTGTTTGGGTGATGTAGGCAGTTGGGAGCATAATGTTTAGGGCCAGGGAACGACACCCCTACTTTCTTTCCTCTCTCCCAATTGTCCTCTGAAATGTTTTCTGTTGCTAATATTTCTTCCGTACGTATATGAGTTTGGCACTAGATCACCTTATCACTATTCACATCACATCATTATTATTACCTGTATTTAAAAGAATCAGCAGAGGCAGGAACAGAGGAAGGAAGGAAAGAAGGGGGGCTGTGGGTTCAAATTCAAATCGCATCCTGTACGACTGATGAACTCCCATATCAATCCGCAGTACCTGTGGGAACACTGACTGCGATTTCAAAAGTAATACAGGCTGCGACTCAAATCGCACCAAAACCGAATGGCTGTGATTCAGGTTTCCAGTGCAGTCACTGGAAGGAAATGCCACATCGGAGAGCAAGATGGCTACCAGTGCAGGGGTCCCAATCCAAACCCTAAACCTCCCCAAACGCTACTTTTATAACCACAGGAGAAAGATGGGCAAGACATTTCCCTGAAATGCCTGGCTCTGCACATGCTCAGAGGCACACTCTCTTTGACCTTTTCGTTTCTTTCCCCTGTTCTTTCTGCTTTTCAGGATTGGTTGGCAGCTCTTCCCAGAGGGCGGAGAAGAGGCGCCAGCGCCAGCATCTTCTCAAGCCACGGGTCTCCTCATGAAGAAGCTTCCCCGCCTTCTCCTTTGCTTCTATCCGTTCCCTCCGGTTCGAATCCCCGAGCTGGGAGCCTCCCTCGCTCTCGCTCTCTGGGAGAGGGGCTGGATGGCTGCCCGGGGGGCGGGGGGCGGGGGCGGCTCTGGGCAAAGGAAGATGCGCCTCAGGCTCCCCTCGCCCCACTTCGGCAGCCTCAGGCGAAGGCTGAGAATCGGGTGTCAATCTAGGCGGGAGGAGGGCGGGGCCGGGAAGGCGCGGGAGGGGCTAAGGATGGCAAGGGGGGCGGAGCGGAGGGAGGGAGGCGGCGGCGGCGGCGGCGGGCGGGGGGCGACCCTGGGCTGGCAATCGCAGCCCCTCGGCTGCCCGCCACCTCCGCCGCGCGTCCTGACGGGGTCGCCTCTTCTGTCGCGCTGCAGCGGCGAAGGGAGGCAGGGAGCGCCGTCGCTGCCTTTGCCGCCGCCGCCGCCGCCGGGGCTGCTTCTCCTCGGTCTTCCCGAGCTCTCGGATCGCGTCGCCGGCCAGCTGCGGGCGGGCGGGCGAGGCGGAGTGCGGCGCGCCATGCGGGCGGTCCTCAGCCTGGCGGCTCTGGTCAGCAGCCTGCTGCTCTTCCTCTGCCTCGCGTGGCTTTCGGCCGATGGCTCCGGGAGGGGAAGGTACGTCCGGGCGGGGAGAGCGGAGAGCGGAGAGCGAAGGGCGGGCGGGCAGCCCCGAGCGCGGCGAGGGAAGAAGGGTCGGCTGGGGTGGAGGAGCAGAGTTTGGGAGCCGAGGCTTCTCGGGGGCGTGAAATCAGCAATGAACTCCATGCTAGAGGGTGGGTGGGTGGGAGGCGGGCGGAAGAGCTCCATGGACACCCCACCACCACCACCACCACCACCAGTTCCAGCTGCCAGGAGGTTGCGCTGGAAGAGGGATACTCTCGTCAGTTGAGGCTTTTGCCCGGGGTGCTCCGGAGATGCTTCCCGGACGCCCCCGCCACGGACACGCGTGGACAACTTCGGTTTGTCTTGCTTGTTTGCTTGCTCGCCAGGAGCTGGGAGGAGGAGGAGGTCCAAGCCGCGACGGTCAGCGGCCCCCGAGTGATGAGGTCCCTCCGGTCGCCCTCCACAGCTGCCCAGGTTGCTCCTCCGGTGGCCAACAGGTAAGGCACGCTGGATGGATTTCCTTGTTTCCTCCTCCTGAAACCCTGGAAATACCGGTTCCGAAGATGCTCCTTATTCCGGTTCGATGCCACCCAAAGCGCCCCTGTAGAAAGAGCACCTTTCTTTTACTAGTTCTCTGTTTTGTGCCGGACCAAGAATAGGATAGGTTGGGTGGCTCAAGAACAGCATGGAGAAGGGTGGGAGGTACTGAACATCTGGATTGGGGGTGATCAGGTCGGGCTAGCAGAATGCTGATGATCTGCAGATGTTCAGGAGCGTTGAGACATTTTAATTGGTCCCTTCCTTATGGATATGACCCCACTTTGGCTTTCGGATTTCACTGCCTGCCACCTCCATTGTTATCTCACTGATGGTTCTTGCAAAGCATGCTTTCTGTAATATCGTTGTTGTTAGCTTCAATCAATAGTTGTGCAGACATGTTTGATTGCTGGGAAATTACAGGATTACTGATTGTTGGGTTGTGTGTGTGTGTGTGAGAGAGAGAGAGAGAGAGAGAGAGACACTGCTTGTTTACTCAGAAGTATGCTCCACTGGGCTCAATATGACTTTACACCCAGGTAAATAGGAACAGGACTGTACTGTAAGTGATTTTTTTCTGTGATAAAAAAGGAAGAAAAGCAGCACTAATAATCACTGAGCTTTTCCAAATTTGTAACAGTGGGGGAAATTGATTGTTTCACATTTTTACTTGCAAAACCATAATACAGTACTAGATCAGTTTGGATGACTGTCCTTTACACCCACATATATATTCCTTGACTTATCCATCACTTTGCTTTCCTTCAGTCCTTTCTACTGTGAGTCACCATCCTTGGGTTTAGGCATTTCTTTCTTTTTAAGAACATTTCAGCTGTGATCTTTAAGAGATGTCTTTTGTCCATGTTGCTTTTCAGTAACCACCATCCCTCTTTAATGATGACCTGGTTATTAAACTCTCCAAACTTAAGAAAGAGAAAAGAGAACTGTGGGGAATCAGTGCCACTAGGACAGAAGTACAGTTTACCCTTTGAAAGCTATTTGATCCCAGCCACAAATTCTCCATGATTTCAAGGGGATTTTAAATACCTGTGGTAGATTTTAAGGTTGCTATTCCTGAAAAAGGAACTTCAAAGAGAGATTGCAACACAAAACAGCTTTGTTAAGAGGTTCAAGTCAATCTTCCTTGGCCTTGACAAGGACAAAGGTCTTTTTCTAAAATCACACTACATGTGTTAATCCATTCACAGATGCAAGGATGTCTGGGTTGCTATCCAGCAATGATTTTGTGAATAGCAGCAGTTAAGGACATAATCAAGAAAACAGTCTATTGCCTGTGTTTCAGTTTCCTCAAATCTCATTACTAATAGCTCTGCCTGCATGTGTATAATTCAGGATAACACTTCATGCCTTTGAAAAAAATGAGCTGTTTTCTACAAAACCTATGCCATCATAAAATCTATTGAAACAGAGGGTAGCTATGTGGTCCAAACAAAATAAAATCCAAATACAAAAATAGGTGATACCTTTATAGACCACTAAAAAAATCATCATACAATTCATGCTTGGGGGTCACGACCTCCAAGCGTGTATTGTATGATGATTGTTTTAGTGGTCTATAAAGGCATCGCCTATTTTAGCATTTGGTTCATAAAATCTGTTAGTCTTTAAGGTGCCACCTGAGCTGAGCTCTTAATGTTAGGACCATTTGGAGGTCATTAATTCTTATGGCTGCTATTAAGACAGAAGCAACCTGATGGCACATAACAAAAACAAGGTCTCTCTGTTATTTCAGCTTTGTGTGTGTGTTTTCTCTTTGATTCTATCTTTCCCCATTCCCTTTCTTTCTCTTTTCCCCTTCTTTTGCTATTTGGCTTCGCTGTGAGCCATGGATTTGAGAGGCCACGGAATAATGCCTTATTCATGTGGCTCCTTAATGCAGGGCTGGGCAAAGTACGCCCTGAGACCTCATGTAACCTTCCCTCAGTACTTTTTTTTGTAACCCTGAGTCATCTTAGTCTCCCCAAATCTTCTTTTTCAAGCAACAAAAAGGAAATTGCCTCTTCCAGAAGCCTCCAGGAACAGCTTTTCACCTTCTAAATAGGTTGCAAGCCCACACTACACTATTTAACACTAAAATACTTGTTTTTTAAAGCTGGAAGTCGACTTTGAGCCACTTCTACTTCCATTCCCCTCTCAACTTATTGGCAGTTTTGGCCATTCTTGTGCCTCCTCGGGGTGTCTTGGGGCATAAACCGGTCCCTGGAGCTGCTGATGTCATGTACCCTTGAGTGAAATGGTGGGTTTGCAACCATTTGGACCAGTGTAGGGAATGATTTGATGGAAGTCCTCCTCTTGGCAAAGAAGAAACAATCCTTTGCTGTTGTGTTCCAGCCAGGTGCCAAGCAAAGCCCAGAGACTATCAAGACAGAGCAGTGGGAAACAGTAGATAGCAAGAGAAAAAGCCTAGGCATTTAGCATCAGGTAGCTGAAGAGCAGGTAGGCAGGCAGCTCAGTGCAGGATTACAGTGGCAAATTTCGAGTTGTAGCTGCTCTTCATGACAAGCAACCCAGCAAGGAGAGTCTAAAAGCCCAGGCAGCTTTGTTGATCCATACCAATAAATTCATTTAGCACTTTTCATCATTACTAGGAACAGGTTTTTGCAAAGCAAATAGACACCATTGTCCATTGAAGAGCAATTATCTGCATCAAGTGATTGGCAATTTACAGTGATCTTCTCAGAGGTGGTTTGCCAATCCCTCTTTCTGGTGCTGCTCTGGGATTGTGCAGCTTGCCCAAGGCAGGGCACTTAAACCTTTAGCCATGCACACACTGGGTGATCTTGACTAGCCCTTCACCTGGGAGACACAGTGGGAACTGGAACTCTCTGCCCCAGGCTCTGTAGCCAAATGCTCCAAACAACTGAGCTATACTAACTGTTGTTATTTAAGAACAAACCACTCCTGCCTTAAAACAGGGAAAGTTGAGAAAAATGTACTGTTGCTGGTAAAATTTACTCTCTCTTATCTCCCAGTACTGGGAGGATTGCAGATAAAGTCAAGAGGGAACAGAGGGCGTTAAGGGGATCATGTTATAATCCTTGCTAATAAAACTTTCCTACTGCATTGATTCGGTGGACCTTGGGTACATTTTAGAGCACTGTCTGGGAGTGGAGTATTATAGGCAGGACCTGTACAAACATGGACTTCTGTCAGGTATTACAGGCTGTGTAAGAAGGAGACTGGAACTGTTCCACCAGGCATCTTCAACTAGAAGCCCTCTAGATTAGAGCTTGGAAAACTACTTTTAAGAAGAAGCCATCCATAAATGAACAGTAGTCTGATGGTGCTCTGGGTCTCAAAGCATCATCACTGGAAAGCTTCTATATAAATTCATTCTTCTTCAAGATAACCTTTAATTTTTTGCTCCAGATGTTCTGTATTATAGTATCCATCCCAGAACCATTAGTCGTGTTGGTTGAAGATGATGAGAGTTCTCCAATACAGTCGGAGGGCAGCTAGTTAGAGAAGATGGACTTGTATTTTGGAACCATTAACAACCAAATCTCATTTCCTCTGCCCTAAGAAAATGAGAAATGCAAGGGGTCACAAATTGTTTTGGAGCTTCACACTATAATAGCACCGAATAAGCTTGCATTGTGCCTTCTGTCATTTCACACAGGACCCTGGAGTGTCCTTGAGTCATTGGCACACTGACATGTCACAAACTACAGAGCATGCTAGGAAACTCTGAACTGTCGGTCGTGGGTCTGACTCCACCAAAAAGTTCATGCCTTCAAACAGATATAAATGTTGTTGCCCCATAGACCAGTGGTCCCCAACCTCCAGATGTTCTTGGACTACAACTCCCAGAAGCCTTCACCACCACCTCTGCTGGCCAGGATTTCTGGGAGTTGAAGTCCAAGAACATCTGGAGGCCCAAGGTTGGGGACCACTGCCATAGACTATATTTCAGTTGTATATAAGGGACTGTCCTCTAGATGAGTGGATCTCAAGTACATGTATGCCACCACCAGTGGGACCCAGAGGTAGCCTGGGAAAGATGCAATTTTTTTCATAAGTTAGGGCATTATTATTTTTGTTTGTATTTTAGTCATAGGAATAAAATATTTTCCCAAGAATACCAAGGTATGTTTTTCCTTTATTATCTTTGTGTTCTACAGATATTATAGTAGCAAAATTTATACTCAACAGTGATATTCCAATTTTCAGTTACAAATGGAGTTATTATTTTTGATTTTCATGCTTGCTCTGAACAATCTGACTGCAATTTTTGTATCCTTAAAATCTACTGCAGGTATAGCAAAAGAATGTCTATAAACATGTAACCCCAACCCCCCTTTGCACAAACAAGGGAGCTTTTTGTTTCTACCATGGTGGAAACCAGATTCCTTTAATTCATAAATGAAAGCTCGGGAACCACTGATCTCTAGGAGGGAATTCTCCCCAGCATGGCCTTGTTGTTGCTCTGAAAAATTTAAACCTCAAATGAAGGAGATCTGATCCTCCTATGTAACTATTCCCTCAGCTGATGCATGCTTTTTGAGTGTATATTTTCAGCATTCAGCTGACATTTTCTATTACTAACATCATTACTTCTACAGAACTGCCAAAGTACAATATCAAAGAAGCCTCCCTACCTTGACTGCAGAGATTAAAGGTGCAAATGGAGGCTTTATGACTGTTACAATTAAGAAAGGATTTGCTGAGCTAAGACGGCAGTGGTCTTTTCTTTTAAATAGAGAGAAATATGAGGGACATTTTGCTTCATTAAAACTCCATCATAGTCAAATTGAATGGCTTCATCTTTCTTTCTGTGATGTTGTATTTTGTCAAAGTACTTAATGGTTTTGAGCAGTGAAAAATGTAATGGGTTAGATCTGCCTTCCATGGGTGGACCTGATTGTTTAAGTTCTCTTTTCTCAAGCACACCACAGATCACCCCGTTTAACACAATCTCCCACTCCTACACCTCTGTGTAGTGTCTTCAGGAGTCTTGAAGAGCTGTTGGAGGGGAGGGGAGGACAGGAATATGCGCTTCTGCCAATCCAAGCTAGAACCAACCAGTAGTGTTTCACTCATTGCATAATGACATGTTTAGAAGGAATGGGGGATGGGTGGCCCTCCGGACATTGTCAAGCCGGAACTTCAAGCAGCAGCATCAATGGGAAGAGAATAATGGGATTTGCATTGAGATATATGTGGCCCTCCTGATGGAGGGCCACATATATTTCATCCCTGGTTTAATACCTCCTGCACTTCTATATAACGTTGCATGCTATAGAATCCCTCTCTTCATTTTATGTGGCTGTCTTTGCAAAATGGGTGTTGCAAACACACGGATCTCTGCAAAGATCTGAAATTTTCAACCAGGTAGCAAGCATAGCAGTAACATCAAAAGCAGCAGTAACAAACATGGATGCTACATAAATATGTGCTCCGTGAGTTTCATACACCGACAAGGTGCCAGAACAATAGTTCCTTAAAGCAAAAAAAGCAAAACATGGTGCTTATATACTGCCGCATAGTGCTTAAAGCTCTCTGGGCACCTTATAGTTCAATGATGCAGGCTACACATTGCTCCCCAGGCAAGCTGGATACTTAGAAGGATGAAAGGCTTGAGCCAGCTACCTGAGCCTGGGATCAAATTCTGGTCATGAGCAGAGTCTTCACTGCAGTACTGCAGTATAACCACTTCACCACAAGGCTTATAAAGAAGTCCTACAAAATTTATTGAATCAAAAATCCTGCCAGGATTATCAGGTGCAGAATGGCAAAACAGGTACATAAGCCTGAGACCTTTTGCTGTTTTCCCAAACATTACTGGATCTGCTATCCATTTTGCTGAAAACTTGTAATGTACATATTATAGGGGCAACAATCAAGAAGTAGAGAAACAAAGCAAGAAGGAAAGACACCGTTAGCAGGGATGAAATGTTACATCCACTTTCCCAAGCTGGTGCCTCCCAGATGTGACAAGCTATGACTCTGTCATGGTCAGTGGCTGCACTTTCTGAGAATGATGGGATTGCAGTCCAACACACTTGGAGATAAGTCAGTTCAGGATGGAGGAGTTTAACTGGAAACTAGGGTTTATTTTTAAAAGCCTTTGGCTGGAATCCTGTTGATCATCTGTGGAGTGTTAGCCCAGTTTCTTTCTGCTTACTGTTGCACAAGCGAAAGTCACCGTTTGAGCATACAGGATTTCTGCTTGTGCAAGAAAATACCTTGTTGTACAAGCAGCAAAAAATGTCTATGCTGAAACAGTAACTCTTTAATTACTAGCAATTTCTCACTCCTAGCGATGTCATTTCTATTAAACAGGCTTGATTTGTGCCACAGGATTTTGACCATCCTCATGTTCTTAGCTTGTTGGTTAGAAGCAGCAGGAGAGCTCCAGAGGCGCAGAATCTTATGCGTTGTTGGGAGGATACTGAAATTTCCCCAGCCCAGATGGCAAGCCATAGCATAGCTCACTCCTCTAGTGATAGCAGTAATTTCTGTTTCTAAGAGAACCACTGTTAAATAAATAGACAACTCTTTTACAAGCATTTCCTTGTCTTCTCTTTACTGGCTATCTAGACTGTTTCTATTATCTGCTGTGTCCAATATCTCACATGCCCACAGCTGGATGTTCCTGTGCCCAATGCAACATTTTATTATTGCCTTACTGCCTTCTTGCTCTGCAGCTCTCTGTATCCCATGCAATCTCCCCACTTAACTGCAGTTTTTCTCTTTTAAGGTGATGCTGCAGCACCTGCCATAATTAACGCCATCCCATGATGACAAACCCTATGCCTTCAGAACTTGGAATGCTTATGAATATTCTGTGATATTACAGTAACTCAAGAAATAGCTTCTCTATGTGTATCGAGACAAGCAATAACTTCAGTGCTCTGTGTGTGTGTGTGTGTGTGTGTGTGTGTGTGTGTGAGAGAGAGAGAGAGAGAGAGTAACAATCATATTGCCTTTTTCCCCCTATAGCTCTTGTCTGGTTTGCAACATATCTTTTTCCAAAGCTATGAAATAATTAGCAATATGTAATTAATTATTAACTGTGCTACAGAGACCTCTGTGTTCTTTCTCATGTCAACATATTGTGTCCCTGAGGGTAAAATAGTTATTGCAAAGTACAGGAATAGTTACTTAGTAATGGACTGTGGTGTACACTGCTCAGCAAAGCCTGGGAACTGTACTAAACTGACAGCTACCATTAATATTATTATTTTCTACCAGAATATTTCTTGAAGATAAGCTGTGAAAGGAAGAGCTTTCTGGAGCATACTTTGATAAAAACTCCCATCAAGCCCAGCCACCATGACCAGTGGTCAGGGATCATAGAATCACAGGACTGCTGATCTGGAAAGGACCCAGATATCATTGTATTCAGCTTCATGCTGAAGCAGCATATCCACAGCTCATGTATCTGTGACAGAGAACCATACAGCCTTCTAAAAATACTTGCAATGAAGTAGAGTCCACCACCTACTGTTCTGTTTGCAAATCTCTTTTACTATCAGGACGATCCTTCTCAAGTTTATTTAGAATCTGCTTTCTTGTCATTTGAAAGCATTGGCCTCTGGAGCAGCATAAAACAAACTTTCTCTATTTTCCATGTGACAGTCCTTCATATAACTGAAGATGGCTATCATATCACCTCTGAATCATCGCCTCTCAATGTTAAACCTACCCGGCTTCCTCAACTGCTCCTCCTGAGTTGTCATTTCCAGGCACTGCACCCTCTTGGTCACATTCTTCCATCTATTTTTCAGCTTGAGGTCTCACAAGATGATATATGCTCACAGTTTCCCCTAGGACTATGGAAAGCAACATGCCAAGCCCTCTGCTTGCTGCCACTGAATTGTAATATTTGGCCTGACCGTCAATGCAAAGCCATTAGGAGACCCTGTTTTGTGACCCTTACAATTTGTTGCCTTAACTGTACCTCTGTTGTGACTGGCCAGGCAGCCCCTGAAGACCACAGGCTGGAATGAGAGAAGGGAGCTTATCAGATTTATTTTGGTATAGAGCTTAGCTGCACTACCTGCAGTGCTGTATCACTTCAAATGCCTTTGGATGCCTTCAGAATGCATTCTTTCCCACAACCAACCCCTACGTCACAATTTGGGGTGAGCAACTGTGACTCCAGATGTTGCCAAACTGCAACTTCCATACATCCTAGTCAACAGAACCAATGGTGATGGATCTGGAGTCCACATCTTTCCGATGCATTCAAACAGCACCGAGCATCCTCACATTTTTGCCAACAATCAAACCCTGAAATGCTATCAGCGCATGCAGTATTCAGTAGTGCCTGCTCTCTGTGGCTGCAACTCTGATTTCATAAGACCTTTTTTGCTGAGCTGGCTCATTCAAACCTTCTCCCCCCCCCCAAAGAAAAGAAAAGAGGCTTGTTGTTTGAAGAGGGAAACTTACAGGCCAGAGGCTTTCTATGTAGCTTTGCAGTCTCCCGATCTGAGCAGTCCTTGGTCTAATTCTATGCATTTACCCCAGGCTTAATTCCAAAAGTCTTCTGCACTGGTTCAGCTCTTCTGGAAACAGCCATCTATCTTTCCCCTGGTCAGAAATATGTGGGAGAAAGAGAAAAGGGCATGTGCAGGAGATGGGGGCACACACACACACACAGAGAGAGAGAGAGAACAAGGAGCAGCAAAAAGGTGGGAGAATGTGTGGCAGGAAGACAGGGAGAAGGAAGGCAGGGCATAGAAAAGAAGAGGGCAGCATAGACTTAGGACAGGGAATAGCAATCAGAGAGAGAGAGAGAGAGAGAGAGAGAAGGGCCAGCAGGAAGAAAGAGAAGGAAATGTTGATAAAGAGAGAGAAGAAAGGGGTTGCAGAGAAAATGATGGGGGTAGAGATTGCCCTGTCTTCTTTGGACTCTGGCCTTACCTATCACCAGCTTCTGTCCTTCCCATCACAACAAGAACTGCTGACAGCTTACCTCAAGGAAAGGCATCTCTCAACAGGAAAAATGTATGTGGGCGAGCTATAGAGGCCCACACATAACCTCTTACAAAAATCCCTGGACACAAGTAATTGATCAACCTCAACCGCTGTCTTAGAGGGGAAAAAAAGGTTTGCTTCTTGAGCCTCATTACAGCTTTCTCTGAGGGCAGCGTCCCCCTCAGATTGCACAGGAGCCTTAGCTTGTGAAGACTCTGTGAGACAAGATAATTATCTTGACCCAGGAGGGGAGATGAAAGACAACAAAGCCTTGACTCAGTATCTTTTACTTAGTCGAAACATTTGCAGGAGTTCTGTTTGGAAGAAAACCAAATGAGAGTCAGAGTATCTCTTTTCTACACTTGCCATGATTAATGTTATAAGACAAATAGTTAGTTCTGCAGTTTAAGATTTTATGGTCAATTCACCCAGCATTTAGGACTGCATATTACCTTATTAATCAAAGTGCCATGATCCTTAAAATAGCGATGCAGGCTCATTATCTAATTCAACAAAATTAGCTGCAAAATACTTAAGAAGTTGAAAGCATGGATCCTATGGAGGAAATGATACTGGGTTCTACTAGCGTTAGAATAGCTGACTCAATCAAAAGGCATGTGATGAAATGCTATAGCTTGGAAGGACATTGGAAAAACTTGATGGAATGTGCCTATTTTGAGGATGGCAAGGTGGGGGAGATGAGACACTGAAACCACAAATAGGAACTGAATTCTGGATTTGAGGAAGGCCAGATGTTGGAGGGCATCTGCAACAACTGTTTCATTTACAAGGGGATGACTGAACTTCCCACTAGAGGACAAGGAAGAGGAGATGGTGAAACACTTGACAGAAGCTTGGAAATGTGACTTTCCTGTAGTTTTTGAAACAAGAGAGAAACCTTGTGCAAAAATAAAGGCAGGGCTGGCACTACCATTAGGCAGAAGCATTCTTCTTGGGGAACACTTGCTGGAAAGGCAGTGGTAAGGTACTGGAGGGACAGAGCAGCTGTCTCTTGCTCTTGACTTGTACCTTAAGATGGCTTGTTGCCTTTGAGTGTAGTGAAGGGTGCCGAAATTAGATTTATCTGCCAGCCTTTCTCCTGTACCTGATGGGGAGAGGAGGTGCCATTTTGTTCCTGGTGTGCAACAGCAAAACTAGTCTAGGCTAGCCATGCAGAAAGGGGCATGCATTGTGTGTGTGTGTGTGTGTGTGTGTGTGTGTTCTAGAATTGGTCTTTTTTGTTCCTGCAGTGTGGATGGCAAGTCCCAGAACTCTTGCAATATCAGAATGTAGGGTTGTTGTTGTTTTTAAGGAGGGGGTAGTAACCATATTCTAGTCACCCAACATCTGAAAATGGGAAATTGCACTGCAATTGAATAAGAAGGTGTTGGTCTAAGAAATACAGTAAGGTAAAGGTAAAGGTTCCCCTTGACATTTAGTCCAGTCGTGTCCGACTCTAGGGCGTGGTGCTCATCCCCGTTTCCAAGCCGTAGAGCCAGCATTTGTCCAAAGACAGTTTCCGTGGTCACGTGGCCAGCGCGACTAGACATGGAACACCGTTACCTTCCCACCATGGTGTTACCTATTTATCTACTCGCATTTACATGCTTTCGAACTGCTAGGTTGGCAGGAGCTGGGACAAGCGACAGCTCATTCCGTTGCGTGGATTCGATCTTACGACTGCTGGTCTTCTGACCTTGCAGCACAGAGGCTTCTGCGGTTTCACCCACAGCGCCACCACGTCCCAGCTATAGTACTTGCCAGCTATAATGTAGCTGTTTTCCAAACAAATAAGCACATGAACTTATTTGGATGACTTTTGGATCTTAGAAGTATTTTAATTTACTTATTAAGTATCTCCTGATTACTCTTTTTTCCACCAGGGTTCTCAGGACAACCTTCCCCACCACCACCATTAGTTGGCTCAGAGACTAGAACAGAAGTGAGTTGTGTAACTCAAGGCTATTTGTTTTCTAGCTATATATAATCATTGATTTTATTTAAAGCTTGCCATCGTTATTAGGACACAACAATGCCTCTGGCAGCGGTAGCTGGAATGTATTTGCTTTAGCCCTGTTTTATACTTTGTACCATCCAGTCTGAGATTTGAACTGATATGCCTGTTTCTGACGACAGCATAACCCTGATGTAGGTGTAGGACAATGGTGTGCCAGGATAGCACCATTTGTTCGTAAGCGCTTATATTCTGTCATATTGATTCTGGTTGTCTCTGCTACCCTGTTATGGCTGTTTAATATCGCTGCAATCAGAGTACTTTTGATGGTTTGATGTATACGATTTATCTGTCCATCTAAGGGCCCGCATACAACATTCTCTTTATTTTTAGCATACCACTTTATTTTCTCTAAGATAGTTGTCATTCATTTCTTTGGTTAAGATTAAAGGCAGGCAACCTACCAGCCCTAATACTGTATGACCCAGATGGCTTTTCCCCCAGGAGTCCCTGTGAAGAATCAAATCCCCAACCTCTGGCTCCATAGCCAGATGCCCAACTCACTGAACTATCTCCCCCCACCTCTCCTGCCCCAACTATTGTCTAAAATTAGGCATTCAACTGCATGGAAAGACCAACCAAAGCAGGACATCCTGAGCCAGCCCAGGAATGGCTGCTTTTTCCTCCAACTTCCTCTACCCTCATAGCTACAAACTCTATGATGTACAATCAAGAATGGAAGTGGCTCCGAAGTATGCTACAGTTTTCACATCCCAGGGTTGGCCTTCCTTCCAATGAACCCTGTGCTTTGACTAATCTTCCTACTCTACCATGCTTCAGATAATGCTGGATTCAAAGCACGGAACAGTTCCATCTTTTTGTTTTTGCTTTTTGTTTTTTTCACCTGAACTCTCAAAATTCTTGAGGCACAAGCCAGTACTTGTTTTGCATGAGGGGATTCTGGGAGCTGTAGTCCAAAAACAGCTACTGGCTTTTCCAAGCTGGTGGAGACAAGCAGGCAGGAAGGTAGGTAAATACAGGGGAGGCAGTTGAATGGAATGGGTTTGTCTGTCAAACATCTTCCTGCCATTTCCAGGCATTTAGTTGATTCCAAAGGCCCAGAATGTGGGCATAACATACCTAATGCGCCAACTTTGCAGATACGAAGTAGGTCTGAGTCTAACCATTATGTGGAGGGGGCCACCTGCATAAGTTCTCTTTGTATTCTATTATGGAAGAAAGACACAATATCAACATAATAAATAAAGTATAATTGTGTTATCGGTAATTTACATTTATTCTTGCAAGCAGCACCTTGGGATTAGCTGTGTAAAAGCTATTCATATTTATTTTAAAATGCTCCCACACATTTCTGAAATGTAATTATGTTGAAGCTACAAGTGACTTCCATATTGTTAAAAAAAACATTATATTCCTGATTTGCATCAGAATCCACACAATGCACCCAACCCATCTTTGTGTTCTTTTTTTAAAAAAAAAACACCTGAATATGTTTGTGGTGGCAAGTCAGCGCATCCCTTCTCTAGAGTCAACCTGCAGAATGAAAGTGAAGCAGGTTTTACTGGCGTTTCTTCCCCTCCCAAACTCGAGCTGTTGCTTATCTTTGCTTCACAGCAATTCATTGTCTGGCAGCCAAGACCGTTCTTTATTCTTTCAAAGATGGATTTTCCTTTTTATATGAACAGAACAACTCCTAATCAAACCAGCTTTCGGAAGACAGAGCAAGCCTCCAAATGCAAAGAGATGTGGAACAACAATTGGTCATCATCTCTCAAGAAGAAAAGGTAGGGCTTCTTTTCAAAAATGTATTTGGTCACGTCCCAAGACCATGGTCATAATCCTGAAAAGTGAAGTAGGTCCATGGAGTGGTTCCATGTATGATGTGTCCATTGCCCATTTTTTTGTAGTAAAAAATTAACACGAACAGCACATCCTTAATGGCAGCTAGCCTCAGTGTTGATTGGAGCTATCTTAGGAAAGTCCACCAAGCCCTATCACTGAAGATGAGGATCTAGTAGAGGATATTATGCCCAGGGCCTCCCCAGTCTTTGGCATGGCCAATCTAAGACTGCCTGCCAGTTGCATAGACTGGTCTTCTCTTCTTTTTCAGGAAGTGCTCTTAGCCCAAACCTCACACATGCTCAACTGGCCCACCATCTTAAGGACAGAAACAGAATATAGAGGCAACTTTGCAATTAGAAGAAGCACTGTCTTGAATGATAAAACAAAAACTGATTAGCCTCTATATTGTTTTAAACCTTTGGAGCTTGCAAACTAACTGGCTTTTGTTTAGTGATTGATCGTCAAATTAGCTTGCTTTTCTCTGGTGACTGGTTGCATGTTGATTGTGAAGACAGGGCAACTTTGAGGACTATGTCTCTATTGAGATAATGTTTTATCATTTTCTAAATGCAAAGCTGCCTGTCTTGTCTGTTTTTGTGTTAACTCCTGGTCTTCCCAATTCAAACCCCTGCATTATTGAAATTATGGGATATTTGCATGGCTTATCCAACTTCCATCCCCATGAAGCCCTGGAACAGTTGTTTCTGCTATACTCTCATACATAAAACTCATAAATGTTAATGCAGTGATTCACAGTAACAAGAAGGCCATCAGCAAACGGCTAATGCTTTTCTTTCTTGTCATTGTTGGGTTTTCTTCTGTATGTATTGATTTTTATCTTACAGGTTTAAACAAGCAAAAATTACCATAACCTAGTTCAGCAAGATTTTGTATTTGCAAGGAGGGGTTCTTGTGAGATGTCTTTCTCTTTTCCAGCTTCCATCAGGCTGCAATTTTTTTCCTCCCCTTGCAAAATGTATCATTATGACAAAAGCATCAAAGAGAACATTTTTTCTGCCTTTTTTGTGTGGGCTTCTGATCAACGTATACTGTTTAAGCACATAAATCATTTAAATGAGGGGCATCTAGGTCAGGTTGCACATTCAACATGCTCTGATGAATGAATCGTAACTGGATGGGACACCACACAACCCAGTGAATTGAAACGGGCAGCCAGTCTGTGCCGTGGTGTGTGATGCAGCTCCCGACTATGACTGGTGAAGTGGGGGAAGTGGCAAGGAACTGAGTTGCAGAGTTCAAATGTTGCTAAAGGTAGAATCGGAAAAGACCAGTAGCTTTTCCAGGGGACTGTACACCCTTCCCCCATGGTACCCTTGTTTGACGGTTTTTCAGGCTCATACAGGTTCATCAAGTTGCTGCATCCTGGATAAGGTGGTGCAGTAGCAATCCCAGTTTTGCTTGCCTCTGCTGCAACAGGCTCACTGCCCTGGACACTGTGGTGAAGATGCCCTGCCACCAAGGTTCCCTCTAAGCTGTGTGACTCCCCTCTGCGCAGTGTTCCTCATTTTCTGTGCACCCACAACAAGCATTTCTAGCCCCTTTGGTTCTGGTTGTGACAAAACCCCATGCAGAGGGTTGGGTGGAATCCTGCCCAGCGAGGCTAAAAGTTAGAGGGAACATTGCCTGCCACCTTACTGGCCCATTCAGTTATATTAGGTATCCATGCATCTTCCATACCATGCAAAATACCCCAAACTGCTTGAATGTTGTGAACTATGTGGCTGCCCTCCATCACAGCCACATTCAACAGGGCCCACTGTATCCTTGTCCTTGTGTGTTACCCTATGCCTGATGCCTCCACCTCCCACCAGTGTCCTGTCAGGAAGAGCCAGGTATGTTTTGCACCCTAGTTGCTCCAGATGTCACTACTTGTAAAATGTACCACCCTGGCCGACTGCTGCTGTACCAGTTGCCTGGCACCCAATATAAATCTGGCACCGCCCTGCGGCTGAAGATCATTTGGGATAGCAATTGTAATGGGATGCCAGATTTGCCACAAACCAATGAAAACCAGTGTTCTCCACCAGAGAGAATGGTTGGTCATTCAGGGCTATCATCACCCCTAGGCAACAAATAAACCTTTTCCTGCACCCTCCAAGTTCATCCAGGGTAGTCTGGGACATATTCTTGAGACGTGCCTCCTTCCTCCTGCTCCCACTCTCCTCCTGCAATTTGCCCATCTACCTACGTACTTCTCTGGGCTGGTGGCCCAACCTCTGCCCTTTGATGATTTTTACCCTTCACAATAAGGAAGCCACTTAACGCACAGTACCCACTTCATTTGCCATAGCAATGTCCTGTGCTTTCATAATAGCAGTTGTAGGCTGTATTTTTCTTCTCCCTCTCCCACTCCTCTCAGTAGCAGCTGCTGAGTAGAAACTGCATGCAGCTTTCCTGCAGCCTTCCCCAAATGCCTACTTCTTCTACCATACCCGCATTTCATGCTGTCTGTAGACTCTTGCCAAAGAAGAACAGTATGTGATTCTGCTACAGCAAGACGCAAACCCTTCCAATGAAAATCGCTGTCTCTCGCTCTCTCTCTCTCACACACACAATTAACTTAATATATCTGTCTATATAGAACATATAACAAAATCTTATCTCCCTAATATACCTCAAAGGGGCCTAAACCTAAAATAATATTTCCGTGTTGATTTATGACGTATTCTGTGAATCTACTAATCTTAAATCTTATTCCTAACCATGCTAAATAAACAATATACAATGAAATGTAAAGAATGTAAATGTAAGTTGAGGGTTAGAAAAAGACACAGAGGAAACTGCTGCAGTGCAGGCTTGCACCAGAGTATATTTTAACAGGAAATGCTCAGGAGATTTATAATGAGCTCTGCTCACCTTACAGTTGGAAAGAAGCAATGTGAAAAAATGCCTTCTGGTGTCTGTGCCTGTTTCTAGATTTCATTGTTGCAGACGGACATCATTCAGAGGTTTTGCTCTCACCCCATCCTCTCCCTTGGGAAACCCTTGGCAACCCCAATCAGGAGACACTTGAGATCTCTGCCCCACTACCCTTGGTTCCAGAGTGTCTTTAAATTTCATTTCTCAAGAAATCATTCCAGGATGCCTGAGAAATAGGTTTCACTCTCACTTCTTCCTCTATCAAGCAGAACCTAGCCTTTTGCTTTCTAGTTTATAGGAGCAAATGAGACTCTGAATATTAGGAGTTATTATTACATATATTTAGAAATATCAGATTCAGATATATTCAGAACTATCTAAATATTGCATTATTCAGTGGATTCAGAATATTTCCAAATCTGAATGCACATCCCACTTTGAAGACTAATGAGAAACTTTAAAAGCTGGGCACCTCTTCAAAGTCTGCTCCATTAAATACCAGGGTCTGCTACAAACAAACGGCCTAAGAATCTTCACTGGGGCAATATCTGAGGTTGGAGTCAAAGAAGTTTTATATTTGGCATATGCTTCATTAACTGGCCTCTGAAGGAGCGAGCTGCAGTCTTTAATTGCTTATGCCAAATGTAAATGGTCATCTTGAAGGTGCATCTTTATTATTGCTGTTGAATCACAAGATGGATATAAAGAAAGAAAGTGGGTGTTTCTGCAACCACTGGTGCAAGCAGTTTCATTCTCCAATTCTCCTTTATTTAATCTTTGTAGCAGTAAGTAATGATGACACAGCTGAAGATATCTGTTGGGCAAATATTGCTGAGGCTGAAGTCCTGATGTGTGGGTGGAAAAGCTGCTGCTGATAATCACTTCTAAACCTCAGGATATATGGGACATACAGGGAGAAGGACAGAAAAAGCCAAGAGTTTAAGAAAAATGGAACAGAGTCATGATTTAGCACTCTTAAATTCCTAGCTGGATTGTTCCAGTATGGAAGATTTGTGACTTAAGGACTCCAGTTGCTTTGATATCTCTTAGACTTAAAGATAACTTCCAAGAGTTTTATTTGGTGACATACAGTATATCCAGGGTAAATCTATGGAAGAACAGCAGTCTGATATAGTGTGAATTTTTAACACAACACCTACTAGCTGGTTTAGACTGGATGTGGTAACTTTAAGTCTGAGCTCTCCATAGCGCCTCGGTGGTTAGACTGCCCAAGGAAGACCTTGGGCTTTATTGGGAGGTTCAGCTGTCACTCATCTCTGGCACCAGTGGCTCGGACTTTCTGTTTCCATTCCATCAATTCAAATGGTTAAAAACCTGTTAATCCCATGAATTCCATATAAAATGCAAAGTATCTGCAGGGATTTTGCTCCACCCCATTGGGTTCCCTTTGGCTCGTTCCTCCACTTTGTAGTCACTCCAGAATCTCAGAAACTTCTGATTTAGTCTGTTTTAGCACATTTGCCCAAAGATGAACTGTTTGCATGTGTTAATTTCCTAATTTTAATATGTTAATTTCTATGCATACATTTGGAAATCATTATTATAATTTAGAGAGAAATTGAATACATCTCATTACAATAGGTGATTAGGATTCTTACATAGATATTCAATTTACTGTTGAGTACTAACTAGAGATGAACAAGAAGATACTGTCAAACAGAGCATTGGGTCCAAATTCTCGAGGAGATGTTGATAAGGTTGTGGGTCAGAATTCCTGACCCTTATCCACGACAGTTGAGGTTTCTAGGAAGTCCAAAAACATCTGAGGACCCAAAGCTGAGGACCACTGGAATAGAGTATCCGCCTCTGATAGCCCTGCAGGACTGTTTCTATAAAGTACAACCTAATTTTGGTTATGAACATGGAAGCATCATTGGAGACCGACAGGGAATCAGCAATTCAGTACTTTGAAGTACTATGATGGTGGTGATGGAAGGACACAAAGAGGGCCCAGATGTCTATTCAAAATCCCACTCAGGTATCCCATGTAGGGCTTCTGTCCCAAGCTGCCTTTTTAGGGGGCTCAAACTTTTTCTGAGAGACACCAGAACCAGATCTGCCATCTCTTACCTGACTGTGTCACACAAGAACCTAACAGCCACATGCCATCGTTGTTTTACTCTCTTTCAGATATTCTGAAGACTATTATTTGCAGATAGTTGGGAAATTACAGAACTGTACATGGAACAAGAGACCACACGAATATGCCAAATTCAGGTAGGGCTGCCATTTGAGGGAAGAGAAAATCTTACAAGTCAGTCAGACTGAAGTTTGTATAGAATTTGTCATTAAATCCACATGTTTATTTCTGTAGAAGAGAATTAAAAGGAAACTGACAATGAGATGAAGTGTGTGATAGTGGAATTATCAAACCGTGTAAACAATCACAGAAAGAATACTGTTTTCTTTTGCTTATTGTCTTGGAAATACACTGCTTTATTGGCACAATTTTCAGCAATATGAAGGCTACAGATATCATTTGTAATGCTGTTCATCCATCTTCAATCAATGTTTGTGGGATAAACACTAGAATTAACCAAAGTGAGCTTAGTAGGTACAATATTTTTAGTAGACAAGCAGATGTATCATTGAGTGTTAGGACTCTGCCTCACGTTTAGAGAAATGACAAATTTCAAACCAAATTGGCTCGCTCGATTTGGACTGATTTGTATGATGGTACAATTCTGTGCCTATATACCCAGAAATTTGGCTTGGTTCAACCTGACTTTCTTCCAGGTTCATGTAGATGAGACGGGGTCCTTATTAAGATATTTTGATGGCTGAGGTAAAAGACAAGATGTCCTCTATTCTATGTAAAGAATCTGACAGGATGAACAGGTGAATCTTATTTCAGTGCTTACTAATCCCACTATTGCTATTGAACAGTATCAGTAGAAGTTATTGGGGTGTCTATGTATGTGTAGGGAAAAGTGTGTGTGTGGAAATGTGATGAGCTGTATCTCTGTGTGTGTAAATACGTGTGTGTGTGTCCATGGGCCAAAATGTTTGTGCTCCCCTGCGCTATAGCATCAACCAATCAATCCTGCTGTTGTCTGAAGCCACTTGGAATAAGTATTGGTATTTCCAAATTCCGGTTTTTGCTTTTGATCAGTGCACTTCCTGGGTAACAGAAATGAAGGTGGAGAAAAACGTGTTTTTATTTCTGCGTGTAGAACCCTTGCATTGCCAGGAGTTCTGAGAAAGAACTGTCTTTTTTTAAACAAGTGTCTGTTTTCCTGTAACTCCGTCCCCTCTATGTCTTCTCATTTTTGCACTTTTCTGAAACAGGATATTAAATTTTCACAGAGATCTTGCTTTGACAACACATCAGAGGCTGGCAAGGGTTCTGATCTTTCAATACATCCAAGAAAGCAAGCTTTTCCTGTTAGAAACACACTCCATTCCCTACATCTTTTCTGTATGAAATGGTGGACATGTTGGGTAGTGCTTCCATGCACAGGATCCGCCCCATCCCAGCAGCAACCTAAGCAATCTTTGGGATGCCAGCATTCCTGGGAAACCTGTTTCATGGAAGTGTGTTGAAGAATTTGTAGCTGTCTGTACTTTTAAAGGAATTCCGCTGAGACAATTAAGGTACATTCTGTACCTGCTTAAGGCAAAGCAAAGTGTGCAGCTTATATACCGCCCCATAGCACTTAAAGCATTATCTTGGTGGTTTACAATTTAATTATGTACATTACACCCCCACCCCCACCCCACCCCGTGAGCTGGGTACTCAATGTACTGACCCCGGAAGGATGGAAGGCTGAGTCAACTTTGAGCCGGCTACCTGGAATTGAACCTGGGTCATGAGCAGAGTTTTGGCTGCAGTACTGCAGTTTAACCACTGTGCCACAAGGCTCCTTAGCTGGAAGTAATTGAGTTGCTCAGTGAGGCTTACTTCTGTTTCAGGCCATTTTGCTATCTGAGGCAAAGAAATAAATGCACCACCTTCCTATACCAACAGGTCAAAAGAAACCAAACTATTTGATAAAGGAGGTAAGAAATCCACAAATGTTCTTTGTCTTTCTTGGAAATTAAAAAATTCTTTTCTTCTTTGTCTCACCTTTCCAATGAAAAAATAGCATTCATGGTGACTAGCAAATCTACCCAGAAAGAATTAGGAAAAGGCTGTGTGGTCCAGGATTACGCAAAGGCAAGAGTTAGATGATACCGCTATTGAACAACTGAAAAAATCACACAAATTGCAAGCTAACCCAGCATCCTATTACACTCACTAATCTTAAGTTTAAAAGCATAAATCTCAGAGGTGCATTGCTGCCAATCGAGAAGTTGCTTGTATTTCTTGTTGTGCACCAGTCGTGTGACTTGGCATATGACAGGGTGTACAAGCCTCAACCTCTTAACTGGTGGCAGTTTGCCACGGAGGTTTACACTATTGAACCTAACACTGGCAGACGTATGTAATAGGATTCTGGTCATAACTGGAAGAAATTAAACAGTAAAACTGTTCGAATCATCACAATCATCAAAATCAATGTGCTAATATTTACAGTTAATTGTTAAACAAGCAATAATAAAGTTAAAGTTAAACCAATAAAAGGTGGGCTGCAGTCCACATGAACTCACGTCAACTAACAATTCTTAGTCTTTAGGATGCCAGTAAGCTTTCTTGTTTGTACCAAAACAGATTAATGCTGCTATCCTACTCTGAGGCTTCCCTTTCGTGACACCCAGAATCAGCTGTCAACCCCTGCTTCTGATGAAATATGGATAGTAGGGATGGCTTATAAATGGGAGGAGTGTCTTCTTTACATTTTGGGGGCAAACCACCCCCCATCGCATCCCAGCTGCTCCTAATAAAAAGGACCACACTGTTCACCTCTTTGTCTGAGTGTATCCTGGGTCAAAATTGAGAGTCTTTCTTTTAACCTTCCAAACCAAACTGGTTCAGACGGTGCTTGAAATGGCCAGCCCAGGTGACTGCGTGCAACTGCCAGATCATCTTAGCCTGTGCTATCCATGCACAGATGGTCTTATTAGAGAGACCACATAAAAATGAGGACAGAGCTTTCTGTATCTTTTTTTACAGAAAGAATGAAAGGGAGTATTTCAGCCAGTGTAGGTTATGTGATGGTTTCCTTACTGACCATGCCATTTCCATTCTATTGTTAAAGGTAGAAACACTCTGTATGCTCTTTCTTATGGCCAGCCTACCAGCTATCATCATATAGCTAGTCAGCTACACAGATAAAATAGAACACATGTCAGCCAGAATTTCACCAGCATTTCTGAGATTCATCACCTACTTAATTCTGGCGTGTTGTCATGAAAGATTTTATTTGTGTAGGCCAGAGGCAGGCTGGGTATGAATCATGATTTACTAGTAGACCTCCTGGTGATTTATAGTAGATCAGCATGAATTAATCATGGAAGGGGGGGATATGGAGGCTGCCTGGAATCAGAGAAAATTCAGTCATTCCATCACACAATCTGACATGAAAATTGCCATTGACCTTTGAGCTGGCTTTGCCAGTGTTACATGTTACTGAGCACTGGCAAAACTATGAGAAAGAACTCCAACTATGACCTAAATCCTATTTGAGAGTCCCAACAAGAATTGTAAGACAGCACTTTTATCAATCCCAATACAGTGGTGCCTCGATTTAGGACCATAATCCGTTCCAGAAGATGGACGTAACTCGAAATGGTCGTAAGTCAAAGCACCATTTCCCATAGGAATGCATTGAAATGCAATTAATCCATTCCGGCCGAAGAAAAAAATCACCAAAAAAAAAAAATCACTACAAGACTCATTGGAAATGCGATTAATCCCTTCCGGCCGAAGGGGGGGGGGGGAAGAAAAGCAATCAAGCGTGCAAGACCCATCAGAAATGCACAGAAAAAAAACGGTGCAGATCGGAAATGCACAGAGAACAAAGGGACCAGGTCGGAAATGCAAAGAGAACAAAGGAAAAAGCAAGGGAAGCATGCAAGACTGTCGGAAATGGGGGGGGACCCCAAAAAGCAACCAACCCCCCCAAGACCCATCGGAAATGGGAGGGAAGCAAAAAAACAAACAAACCCCCCAAGACCAATCAGATATGGGGAAAAACACTCCAAAAAGCAACCAAACCCCCCAAGACCCATCGGAAATGGGGGAAAAAAACCAAAAAACAAACAAACCCCCCAAGACCCATCGGAAATGGGAAAAACACTCCAAAAAGCAACCAAACCCCTCAAGACCCATCGGAAATGGGGGGGAAAAAACCCAAAAAGCAACCAAACCCCCCAAGACCCATCAGAAATGGGGGGGGGAACCAAAAAACAAACAAACCCCCCAAGACCCATCGGAAATGGGGGGGGAACAAAAAAACAAACAAACCCCCCAAGACCCATCACAGCACAGAAACATAACCCCCCCAGCCCAAAACCACACTGCAAAAACACCCAGAACAGTTTTTTAAAAGCAGAAAACAGCACCTTACCTTACCAGGCAGCCTCCTCCGATCGCGCACACTCTAACTGCTGGGGCGAAAGAGCTACAAAGAAGCAGCCTCGTCACTACCTACAGTTAGAAATTTGAATTTCCCGCCTTTTTTCCCTGCTTTTTTCTGTTCGTAAGTGGAAGCTCCGGTCGCAAGTAGAAGCAAAATTTTGCAGCCGGAGCTGGTCGTAACTCGAAATGGTCGTAAGTAGGGACGTTCGTAAGTTGAGGCACCACTGTAATTCAATGGGCCGTGCACTAGTTAGGACTACCAATAGGATTCTGCTCTTTGTTTTCTGGTAGGATATCGTCGTCATGGTACAGGAGACAAAGACACATGAAGATAAAGGGATGTGTCATTCAGATTTTTTGGACTCCAACTCTCAGAAATCTCCAAGAATTCCCCAGGAAGAATTCTGAGAATTCTAGGCCATAGATCTACATCTGCAGACATTTCACTGACCTGAACCAGGACCTCATCTTGGAAGTGGCATAGCTGTTTTGGGCCTACTTCCTCATGTTAATGCACAAAGAAGGAAACTATCATGGTGCTTCCTGGGGGTTGTAGTCTCACTGCCCTTTAGGCTCTAAAGAATGCACTCCCCAAAGAGTTACAATGCCCAAGAAGCAGAGGCACAGCTTCCTTTTTTTCCAGTAACACAGGAAGTAGGCTGGAGCCAGGTCATGCAGCCTCTGAGACAAGGCTCTGGTCCAGGTGAGTGAAATATGTTGGAGTTTTATTTGGAACTTTGCATGCTGCCTGTAGTTTGTTTGATTGGGATGGATTTTTCCGGGCTGGGGTGTTTGTCTATCTGTCCAGCATTAACCAATTGTTCCTTCCAGCCTTTAATTTCAAAGAGGGGCCTGTCCCTTTTCTGAATGTTCTTTTCCATTTTTTCCTGGGTTGGTGGCAGTTGTTTGTTTGCTGTTGATCTGTTCAGTTGGTTGCTAAGTATGTGTACAGTAAATAAAAAGCAGCAAACACAAGTCTGTATCTTCGGGCAATTATATGTAAAGAAATATTTTTTTTATTTTTTTCTTCTACAAATGTCTCCGAGTGACTTACTGAGACTTAAGTGCCAGTTAATGAGAAAGGGGTGGACTCTGGAGAACTTGAAACTATTTTCTTCTGTGAGTCTCTGTACTTTTACTGCATAGCAATATATATATTTGCCATATATTAAAAACTCTACAACAATGTGTAGGTGTCTGTAGCTGTAGATCCATGGATTAGAACTCCTAGAATTCTTCCTGAGGAATTCTTAGAGCATTTAGGGAGTTGGAATCCAAAAAATCCAGATGGCACATCCCATAGAAGATATGTGATCAGCGGGAAGTCTGCATTTCTTTGCAAAGCAGAAAAACAACCATGAATATAATAGGCTGAATGGAACCAGAATAATATGAATTGATAGTAAGGGGGGGGGGGAACCATAAACAAAACCAGTCAAGAAAATATATGCACATCTATAACAAATTTGTCAATATTGATCTAAACATGAAATAGTAACTTGAAAGTAGAAATTAAAGCTGTTTACTGTGCATTCATAATATTAATAAGAGATAAAGGGTTCATGTTGCTTTCATCACTATTAGTGATTTGCTTTTTTGAAATCCTTTCTGTCATATTCATCCTGTCTGTTATTTGACACTGGATTTAACATTCAGGAAGACCAATATTTAATTAACAAGCAGCCCAAAGTGGTAGGCACGCAAAGAGTGCTTGACATCCGTCACAGGCAAATGTTCATTGACACATCATTTAAAACAAAAAGTTTGAAATGGAGAATGTGTCAATCACTGGCCACAGCCAGCAATCGATTTGCTTTGGCTGCTCAGCGAACCACACATTGTACTAATTAACCTACATTTTTATGTTTAGGTCAATATTGACAAATTTATAACTGCTGGATAGCTCAGTGGCTTACGTCTCTGGCTATAGAGCCAGAGGTTGGAAGTTCACTGTGCTTCCTTGAGAGGGGCTGGACTCGATGGTCCATAGAGTCCCTTCCAGCTCTGCAGTTCAAAGGTTAAAGGTTATTATTAATGGCCTCTTACTTTCTCAAATCCAGGGCTGCTATGATTTGTGCTGAAGAAATGGCTGAAGAAAAAGAGGAAATGCCACAGGGCAGAGCATCCTGTTTTATGCATCTCTATCTAACAGATATGGATTCAGGAGAAGATTATTTCAAGTGGAGAAGCAGCTGGGGGAGGACGTGTTTACCCCTTTCACATGCTTGCCACTTTCCCACCTTAGGTCATCCCCAGCTGCCTCTTCCTCCCACTTTGCACAGAAGCATTTTTATCTTTGCACACATGTTTGGAGGTAGAGTAATGACTCCAGGGAACACAGTTGGAGCAAAAAAGGGGAAAGGTTATGTATTGCCTCCCCTACATGACCACTAATTCACTCATAACATTCCCTCCCGAACCTGCTTTTCCCTCTCTTAGGACAAACTGTTAGGGTGTGATCAGACAGGCATTTAGCTTGCTGTTTGATCCACTATGGGGGTGGATTGATCTGCTCCTTTCTCCAGTGATCACACTATGTAATCACTGGATTGAACCAACCTGTCCCCAGAGCATTCGTACTTGCACCTTACTGGGCCCCTGTCAGGGGCTTCTACTTTTTTGATGTGGGTAGGATTGCTCCGCTTTGGTTCATTTCCAGTGTGCGCAGTCACTGGAAATGAACCAAAGTGAGCCTTCATCTTTCAAGGCTCCTTCTGCTATCATTTTGGCATATCATGAAGTGACTTAAGAGAGAGAGCCACATCAGGATATTGGCAATGTAAACACTTCTTCAGCTCCTCTCTGGAGGAGCAGAGGAAGTTAAAAAAAGTTTAGATTCAATTAGGACAGCTCAGATGTGTTGCATCACTTATATAAAAAAATTAAAACTGGAAAACTTCCTCCCACAAGCAGGAGAAGACTAGAGGGGGAAACAAGGGTCTTTGATGCAACAACCTGCCATTGCCGTTCTTGTTCTCCAGAAGCAGGATGCTTGCTGTTAGAGCCAGTAGTACTAGTATATACAGAGAGGTATTTCTTCATTAAATCAGGCTGTATTTCTGAAACATGAGAAAAGGAAAGACGCTCACTCCTGTGGTCCGTGTAGCCCAGACAGCTGGCCATTCAATGAAAATCTTGCTGCTTAGTGAGGGTGCCTTTATTAGCTGGGTTCTATTTTAATGACAAGTATGCTGCTGTTAACATTATAAATTGTGTGCATTTCTTTTAAAAAGGAATGTTTGTTTTGTGATACTATTTTTTTTCATTGTTTGGGGCATTTTAATTAATAGGAAAGCCAACCATACATTTCATTAGGGTTTCAAAAGTAATAAGTAATAGTAATAATCTTTGACAAACCCCAAGGCACTGAGTGGATAGGGCTCAGGAGGTGTACCAAGGGGGGGGGGGGCAAGAATCTGCTCATTTAGGCTGAAATCCTGTTGCTCAACATAGTAAGTCACACTAGAATAGTCTGATTGAATCAATAGGAATTTGGTGAGTCAATTCATCGGTAAGTTCCATTGATTCCAATAGGCGTACTCTGGTTGTGACTTAATATGCTAAAGAACATCACAGATAGAGTGGGCCCATTGGAATCAACGAAACTTACAGAGGAGTTGACTCTCCAAGTCTCCACTGATTCAGTGGGCTTACTCTAGTGCAAGTCATTATAGTGTGCAATTGGATTTCGGCCAATATATGATCTTCAAAGAGAAAAATATGTGTAACTGCAGATGCTCAAGACCCTCATAATCAACATTAATTTTGACATGAGCTTATTAATTTCTTAGGAAAGAAAATGAATAATTTCAAATGTTCTTTTGCATTATCTCCTAAGTTTCTTGGATGCTGTAGATTAATGAAGTATTGCCTGCTTGCATTTTACCACATTAACTGAAGCATGACATTAATTGGAAACTATTCTTTTCTTAATAATTGTAATTTTTTAAAAATGCCAGACTATTTCTGGTTATATTGAAGTATTTTCTTTTAAGCTGGGAGTAATAAAGAGGAAGCATGCAGTATCTTTGCTAATGAATGTTATCCATCACAAAGGCATTTCCTTTGAGGTTTAAATATGTGTCGAAAGCACAAACTATGCTATGTAGCACTTCAGTTCTTTTTAAATCTGACGTAAATGTTCTAGAATGCTATTTTTAAAAAAGGAGACTGCTCCATTCCATAAAATGGAAAGGTCTAAAGCTGGAATTCCAGAAAGGAGAGGTGACCAAATGATCAACTTCATGAATTCAATTTCATGGAGTACTACTATGTCTTAATACTAGCTATCTTGGGCCATGTTCATGGTGATATTTACACATTAAGCACCAAAAGGATACAATAGCGACATTTAATATTCTTGATTAACCCAGTGGTCAAAATCCTATTGCTTAGTGGAATAAATTGCACTAAGTCCCTTGGGGATTTGGCTAAAGTAAGTCACAGCTAAATCAATGGCACTTACAGAGGAATTAACTCCTCAAATCCATAGGCCTACTCTAGTGCAATTTACTGTGCTAAACAATAAGATTCTGGCTGATTAACATTTTTCTTATCCAGTTCCAACTTCCTGTCTTGTCCTTATTGACTTCTTGAAATGATTGATTGAGGTTGCCATTCTGTGCCTTGAAAGCAAACTTCATTGAACTCAATGCTATTTATGTTTAGGTCAAACGTGAGCAAGATCTGAGAACTTGAGGACAGATTCAGTCCCCAGCCCTCACAGTGGGCTACAGCAAACTTTTTAGAAATAGTCAAAACTAACAAAAGAAAAAATGGTGAGAAAGTGTCCATATGGACAGTTTCAGTTACTTTTTTGGGTTTGTGTGTGTTTTGGAGGTATTCTAGGGACTCTCCAAAGTTCAGGAGCAGAAAGTCACATTTCTCTCCATCCTCTATAAGATTCATTGTAAAGCTTTTTAAAATCAATCTTTCTTTCTTGAAACTCGTATTGCATGAATCTCACCGTAACTTAATTTTCTTTCTTTCTTTCTTTCTTTCTTTCTTTCTTTCTTTCTTTCTTTCTTTCTTTCTTTCTTTCTTTCTTTCTTTCTCTCTCTCTCTCTCTCTCTCTCTCTTTCTTTCTTTCTTTCTTTCTTTCTTTCTTTCTTTCTAGGTCAGAACTTGCTTCATGCTGTGATGCCATTCACAACTTTATTGCGTCTCAAGACAATACCCCACTGGGTAGCAATATGAGTTATGAAGTAGACAATAAGAAAACCATCCACATCACTGAGGAAATATTCAGGATGCTGCCAAAGGTAAGAAGAGCTCCTTTGTCCCTTTAAATGGCTATAGGTGTGCCATTTAAAAGAAAATATGTAATTTCATTTTGTATCCTGGATTGTAGTTACTGGTTGTGCAAGCAGAGGACTGTCATCGTCTTCTTCTTCCTCTTCTTCTGGTGTTTAATGGTGAAGCAGAGCCAAAGACCCACCACCAATTTTCCTTTTCCCCTCCTCCTTTCTGTTGCCCCTTCTCTGGGGATAGGCACCTACTCAACGTTTGGGGCTATGTTGTAACTTGTACAGGTTTGTACTGGGATAGGAAAATTGCCCACAATTGCACAGTGTTGCGCTAGTGCATTATGCCTTTACCCCAGTTGGAATGACTTCACATTACAGCTATAAAGAGTACTTGACACAATCCTCCTTGTTTATTTGGGCTGTTTTCATTAGATGAGGCACCTCTGTAGGGATTCTCCAAGCCTTGTGAGACTTCTCGCCTCCAGTGTGAGAGTGAGATAGAGTGTGCTTTTTTCTCTCTCATCAGGGTCTCTGTATTACGTGCAAAATATCACTGTACAAAACCAGTTTTCCTTTTCCTTGAGAAGTAAAACACACAGGGATATAGAAAGCACCAAAAAGCTGATTGTTTAGAAAGGCAAAAGCAACCTCTCCGTTGCTTTTGTGCATAGAGTTCTGGCCATTGTGAGAACCCTTAGTGACTGGGTAAAAACTCACTCATCAGCAAGGAAGAGAACATTGTTGCTCTTCCTTGTCTTCATGAAATGAATAAAACCCCATGGATTTACATCCTTATTTCACTTCCACATGCATGGTGCATTCTTCTGACCGCTACAGCCCTGACAATCTTTAGAAAAAGCTGGGGCTTACATGGAGTTGCAGTGAAGGAGAGGGGAAGCTTTGTTGGGCATCTGTGAGAAGGATGGCAGAGTAGACAACATCCCAGCCAAAGCGCCATCCCTCACCCATGGAGTGAGTGGTGAGCCCAAGCCCAGGATCCCCGAGACTGAGAGGAAAACACCCCCTTCAACGGAGAAGCGAGAGCCGAGCAAGAAAGAGAAAACGTTAGTGACGATGGTGGAGGAAGTAGTCGATCAGACCGGGAAGTTGAAGGGTCTAGGAGAACAAATGACAGGTCCAGGACAGGGAATGAGTGACAGAAAACCAGAGAGGACAGGACAGAAAGGGGTGGAGCTAGGGAGTCAGTTGGAAAAGGTGGGAAAGAAAGAAGAAGGGGAAAGGGATATAAATAGAAGTGAAGGCCGAGGAAAGGGGGGGAATGGATCTGGTTAGAAACTCTCTGGACAAAGAAATGGGAGCAGCTCATGGTACCTAGAGAAGAGGTTGAGAGGAGATAGCAAGAGGTAGTGCCAGTGAAGCCTTCTTATTGGGGTGAGAAGGAGGCTCAAGAATGGGCAAAGAAGATCAGGGAGGAGAGAGCCTGGCTGTGCAAAGAAAGGAGAGAGAGGGGTAGATGTCATCGGCCCTCAGAAGCGATACCACCTGAGACCCCAACACTTGGGAATATGTGAGAGCAGGATTCGATGGGTCCACACCAAGGGCATCTTGAGGGAACGGAGTGCCCCTGTTGTTGGTTCCACAAGATGCCATGTTGATGGACTTCTCCTTGGAGAAGGGTTTTGAACTGTTGAACTTTGCTGTTCCAAATCCATTTGAGAAACCAGAAGCTAAGCCCTTCCTCGCACCATTGTGTGAGAAAGAGAAGTTGCGTATTCCTGTCACTGTTGAACATTTTCTAGATGCACCTGTAATAAATCCTGTTGGTACAATTCATGATGAAGTGTCATGTGTTGCCGAGCTAGACATCAGAGTAAAGGGGATAAAACCTTTTAAAGATAATGAACCCTCACAGCATCCCACTCATAGCGTCTCACTTTGAGGAAGGACCAGTTAAAGACTGGCATTTGGCTCTGGCCAACTCTATGGAGAGCAGTAGGTTCATCAGCAACTCAAAGCCTGGGAGGGTGCCCTGCCCTGAAATAGTGGGATGAAACATAATCATCACTATCCTGCTTGGACTGTGAGCTGCAACTGAACATATAATACAGTAGTGATGATTAGGAGGTTCAGATATTGATTTGTGTATGTGTGTGCAGGGTTGTTGGGTAGTGGTGGAAACAGAGCTTGCAATTTTATTTTTAAAAGTAATTCTGTTTCTCACTAATTGTTGCTTTTTAATGGACTCAAAAAGTAATCTGTTTCTCATTAATGTTTTTTAATTGACTCATTTGTATTGCTCCTGATTTGCTACCTAAAGAGATGTGTTATTGATGTGTAATTAATGCATTAATTTTGGGGTGGATTTTAATATTTTTAAAATAAGGTTAAAAATGTGAAAATGGCTAAAACACTCCCAGCCTGCACAAAGCAATTTTTAAGGAGTAAAGGCTACTCTCTACATCCCAGAAAAAGAACAATTAATAAATACAAAAATAGCATTACTGGTTGTTACATTATTTTGCAAATGTATTGTTTTTGCCCCCTATATACACCCTAAAGTAATGAATTACATCATTTCTTGTAACATGTTGCTTCCAAATACCAGACCATGATGAGGGGGGAGGGGGGCATTAGGGAGAGAGCTTGAACTGCAGCTAGAAATTCTTGCAGAGTTTTGGATTTCTGGTAAAATTCTCTGTTTGCTACACAACGGAAGTACAGAGATCCACAGAGGAGAATACCTACAAGTTTCCCAGAGTCCACCCCTTTCTCATTATCTAGCACTTAAAGTCTGAGTAACTCACTCTGAGCCTTTTGTAGGAGAAAGAATAAAAAACATTTCTTTAATTACAGTTGCTTGAAATTACATAAGCAGGTGATACATGTGTGCAACAATTTTGGAAAACTTACATTTTTTGACAGGTGGCCATGCTGGATGGAGGAATTTGGGAAGTGTCGTTCAAAAAAGTAACTTTTCTAAACTCTGAGGTGACGTTCTTTCTTCCATAGATCTGTATAAAGATTTATCCATTAGAATGAAAATACATAAATAACTGGTGTATCTTAAAAACAAAGAAAGAAATTAGAGAAATTCAGAGAAATTAGAAGGAATGCATTTCTATTTGCAAATAGTAAAAAAAAAAGATCTGGGTCAAATCCTGCTGTACAATTTTAATATCAGTATGCTGTTTTTGTTCTTAGTCACAGCCTCTGAATTATCCCTTCAAGCAATGTGCAGTGGTTGGAAATGGTGGGATCCTGCAGAACTCCAATTGTGGAGCAGAAATTGATAAATCTGACTTTGTCTTTAGGTGAGATATTCTAAATCATGCTGTGAGAAATAAATAAATATATAAATGAGCAATCTACTCTTCTTTAAGGATGTAAATCCTTCCTTGTCTCATTTTTGCATTTTTTAAAAGCAAGAATGAGGAATTGCAAACTTTTTGTTCCCAGTACAGTATGAGAGAAAGCAAGGCTGTAAATTCATTTTATGCAAGTGACATAATTTAGCCAAGTTGCAAAACTTGCAAGTTGAGTGACTTTTTATGCTCTACTTTATTTTATGGGTTTTGAAAAATCTAAAGCATCAGGTGGGTTATTTACATATTTTCTAACAGTCACAGCCTTTCTATGCTTCCAACACACACGAAAAGACATGGATTTTGTGCAGAATCTTGCAGACATTTTATGCAGATTGCAGGAACCTAAACTGGGGCAGAGGGATACACTTTGCTTCACTTTCATGCTGGACTAAGGAGTAAGGCTTGAAAATTCCTTTGCTAAGCATCTTGCCATGTTGAGATAGCCTAAACTGATGAGAATGGGGAACAGAGCAAGTGTTGTTGACACCACTACTCTGCATGGTGCAGTTTGTATCATAGAAGCCTTGGGTCATCTCTTGCTGTAGTTAATTATCAGCCTGTTTTCTGCATTTTGAAATAGGAGAAAACGTAGGAATGAAGTGAGCAACTTGGTGGGAAATTCTGGAGGGTCCAGGAGCTATTTTCCCACCTGTAGATCCACTTTAAGCTGTATTATATCCTCCCTCTGAAAGCAGAAGTATCTAAAACTCCACTTGCACGTTTGCATTTCAAAATCAAAACAAGGTACACGAGGAGCATGCACCTTAGTTTAAAGGGGAATTGTGCTTCCTGAAGCATGGTGCTCCATGTCATAACAAAAAATGGGGCAGATGACAACCTTCGAGTGGCAAAAATGAAGAGGTTCAAATTCAGCCTACCCACTTGTGATTTACAATTGGGGGTATGTGAAGAGGCTGATCTTTCACCACTTTTAAAGCCCTGATGACCTGAGCATCCAGGGCAGTTGTATCAGCCTTATAATTCCCTGTCAAATATTATTGTGCCTCCCTCCCCCCCTTGATTCCAACTGGATGAAATCAGTTGCACAGATTCCAGACTGGTGTGGCACATGGACCTGATCATGGTGGTCATGATCCTTGGTAAATAAAGGGGTGTGAGCTCCACTGGATCTAAGAAGACATCCGTTCTGCTTCTGTCCCCCACCCCATTCTTCATTTGGGGACTAACATTGGGAGAATCATGGCAAGCAGGACCATTATGCCCACAAAGCTTCCTGTGCATGTTAAGTGGGATCTTTGGGATCCTGGTTACACCAAAGGAACCTCTGCCCCATTCAAATCCCTTTCTATTGAGCAGCCCTGTCCTTTAATGGCTGTTACTACATATTTATGCATTTAGTTAATCCCTTTTAACAGCCATCTAAGCCAATGGCTATTACCACACTTTGCATCAGCACATTCTGTCAGTTCATTATGCAGTGTAATTTAAAAGCTTAATTGGTGTGTCTAAGACATTTACAGAGGTATCCTAGGCATGTTTACAGAGAAATCCATTTCACCATGGTCAGCTGGGCTTACTTCCTAGTAAGTGATTTCAGCATTTGATACCAGACTAAACTGACATCAATTTTATTGCCTGAGGGAATTAAGGATGTTCTAAAGAAAAGGATGTTTTGAAGTAGGTTCTAAGTGGCTCTTGTAAAATTCCAGGTGCAACCTTCCTCCAACTGAAGGAAGTGTGAGTCAGGATGTTGGCAACAAGACAAACCTTGTGACCGTTAACCCAAGCATTATAACACAGAAGTGAGTATGACTGCCATGTTGTTTGTGACTCATGTTTAATGACTTAATTCTCCATTTTAGAGACTTCCGGGTGTGGTGCCTCAGCATCATGGCTGTGGAATTCAAGCTGCTTCATTGGTGGTCTCAAGTTTCCTCTTAGAAGGCAGGCTAACTCAGAGTGAAAGTTCTTCAGTTGTGTCGTCTTTTGGAAGGAGATGGAGGGAGTACATTGCCCTTTTGCTCCAACCACTTTTTTCACCCACAAGGAAGGACAGCATTACAACAATCACAGCTTTTGTCTAAACCTACTTTCCCTAACCTTTTGCCTTTCACATATGTTGGAATTACATGGCTGTCCACCTCCTCAGAGTATCCTTATAACAGTATCTTTACTGACCTGTGAGTTAGGTCGGACAGAGAGAGTCTGGCTTGCTCAGTCACCCAAGAAATTTCATGGCTAAGTGGAGACTTGAACCTGGATCTTCTAAGTCCTCGCCCAACACTCTAACCACTATACCACACTGCCTGTCAACCCCCCATCATCCCCATCTGCAAAGTGATTGGTTCAGAGAGCCACTGGGATGTTGTATTTAGAGAGCTGAACTGGGAGTTGGGAGATCCAAGGGTCATAATGAAGTTAAAGTGGAGATAAGGAGAACCATGGATGTTGTCATGAGCCATCTGTTTGTTTGTTTTTTAGGGTTATTGCTGTTGGTTTTAATATTTGTATTTTTATTTTTGTTTTCTATTTTATGAGTTGTAACTTGCCCAGAGTAGTGCTGGGATACAATACAAACTGACTGACTGACTGACTGACTGACTGACTAAATAGATAGATAGATAGATAGATAGATAGACAGACAGACAGACAGACAGACAGATAGAAAAGTGGGATAATAATGGAACTAATTAATGTATTTAAACAATGGCATTGGTGCTCTATTTCAGATCTGTGGTGTCTGAGATACTGTAGAAGGTTTTGTTTCATGTTAAATCTGAGTTCAAGATGCTATTTATCGTTACTGCAGCTGTTTTATGTTACCTGCATTGACTAAATATAGAGCAAGCGAGTAGGAAAGGAAGAGTGGGCTCCTTATGGAGCACCCTTTGCCTAGTCCAAAGAAGTTGCCATGCTAGTCAATCTCAACATGTTGGCAAAAGAAAATCTCTGCCGTCTGCTTGCCCCCAGTGGTAACTGAGTGGGAATTAAGTTACTTAGCGATACTCATACTCAGAAAGTTGTTTATGAAGATTAAAGATCTGCTTGCACAGAACCTTCACTTGCATGGTTTACTCCAGTGCCTGAAAATGTTGTTTTTTTAATCTGTAACTCCCAGAGTCAAACTTTTCCAAACAGTTAGTCTAGTCAGTAACAACAGTCTTAGGTAAGCTGGTCTTCTCATGTTACACCGATTGTGGGAGGAGCCTGCTCAGGTGGGCAGGTTTTAAGAAGCTTTAAAAATGCAGTTGAGCAGCTTAGGGATAATCAGAGCAGATTCTCAAAGTAAACTGTCATTTACCTCAGAGAGACTCATAGAGCAGAACACTAGACATCGTTCACTAATACCCAGTGCACCTGTAACCATTTAAGAATTTCCCTCAGCCTTTGTATGTTTACAGGTATAATAAACTGAATGAGAAGAAAGCCACCTTCCTGGAAAACATTGCCAGCTACGGGGAAGCTTTCCTTCTGTTACCAGCCTTTTCCTTCCGGAGCAACACAGCAGCTTCTTTCAAAGTGCACCACACGTTGAAAGAGTTCAGTGCAAAGCAGAAGGCCATATTTTTCTATCCCAAATACCTCAAAAATCTTGCTCAGTTCTGGAGGACTAAAGGTGTCAAAGCCTACCGATTGTCTTCTGGTTTCATGATCACCAGTGCTGCTGTGGAACTCTGTGAGAGCGTGAAGCTCTACGGCTTCTGGCCTTTCTCAAAAAGTCTAGGAGGTGCTCCCATCAGCCACCATTATTATGACAACCAGCTACCAAAGCCTGGCTTCCACGCCATGCCCAAAGAGTATAGCCAGATTCTTCAGCTTCATGGGAGAGGTATCCTCAAGCTGCAGTTTGGCAAATGCCTCTACGACTAGCCCAAGGTAAGTTTTATTACTTCACAGTGGTGAGAACAGCACTATCTCTCTGTTCTTCTTCCTTCCCCATCCCATTCTACTTCAGATAGCCTATCCCCCCTTCCTCTCTTTCCCACTCTCCACTCAGATTGCTGAGGAAGGAACAGATGAAGGACTTCATTTCCTTAGGGATATTCTGTTGAAAGCTGAAGCCAGTGATGGGTAGTGTCTCCCTGTTTTGCACAATGTATGCACCTGCTGCTGGTTAAACTAGAGTTATAGACAAGATTGTTATGTGGGATTTCTTTTGGACATATCTTTAAGCTAAGGCTGGGGGACTTGTGGCCTTCTAGGTGCTGTTGAATCCCAGCTTTAGCCAGTCTAGCAAATGGTTGAGGCATGATGAACCAAGAGTTCTCCATTCAATGTTAACTTTGATTTTGTCACATAGACCTAACGCCTGCCTGTGGAAGGTATGGTGGAGAGAAAGTGAGGATGAAAGAAGGATCATGCTGGATCAGGTTAAAAGCCCATGACATGTAGCACTTATCCCAATCTGAGTATATTCCTCAAATAGCTCTTGTGTTCCAAGAAAACAAGCATGGTTTCTTGGAACACAAGTTTTTAACATTCTGAGTAAGGCACCAATATTTTACATATTTATGGATATCAAATCAATCAATCAATCAATCTGGTATGGATGTGATGTTCTTTCAAATTATTGGGTCTGCCATGAAAAGGGAGAAGAGAGTGAATGCCCTGCCAGATGTTGGTGAACTCCCATGATGTTTCACCACTCAGTATGTCAGCAGGGGCTGATGGGAGCTGGAGTTCAAAAGCACTCAGAGGACCACTGTTCCCAACCTCTGCCCTACAGCTCTCTCCCTCCTTTGCTACCTCTTTAAATAAAACAAGAAAAAGAGAAACAAGCCATTTGAATGGAAGAGGTTAAAGCAGACAAAATTAAATTATACTTTATTAATTGTCGAATGTCAGAAAAGCAATAATGGATTTTAAATGAAGACAAAACTGAAGTGACAAGCCTAATTTTTCTTTCATCAGTGAGTAATGCCACCTCATTTATTCATGTGGGCTTTTGAAATCTTCCCCCTTCTCTTTCATCACAAAGGCACATAAATGCCAACAGTAGCTTGTGTGCTCCATAGTTGGCTTGTAAATGAATTGTAGTGACATACTTTCTCCTTTTTCTTGCAGAGTTGAGAATGTCTGTGTGACCTTGCAGTTTGCTGTTGGATTTGATCAAATGTCAACTTGTGAGCATTAAATTATACTATTATAATTCAGAAATATTTTGTACTTAAGTATGGGGGGGTGTTTGGGGGGGGTGTTGGTGAACAAGAGTCATGTGTGATTGTAGATTCCTGCAGTCTGCCTTCTTGCAGAATCTACATTTGGAAAACCCAGAACATCCTCCATAGATAATAAAGCACAACCTCAGGATGATAGCTGGTAGTGACACTTGCAAAGTATCTTGTTTGTTTTATTGTTAACTATTGCACTTTCTGTTTTGAACCTCAACATGATCTAAGACGGTAGGAAGCTGTCTGTTTTAGCATGCTGCTATAGGATTGCAGCATTTAGTGGATCTGCAGACAATTATACATGGTTATATATTCAACTGTATGGTTTCTCCATTTGTATTTAAGTGGTACTGGCTACACTATTTTAGCACCTTATTCATCCTTGTATGCAATCTGTTAGATGCATATACACACTTCTTTTTGAGGATAAGCCTCTCCAATGTGGTTTGCAAAGCAAAATGTTAAAACAGTAACATATAAATATATGTGAAAGAAAAACAACATCAAGCATTAGAACAGCAGCAACAGCAAACAACAGTCACAGATGGGCCTTCAAATAAAAAACAGCCCAGAACAACCAGGCCTTTGTAGCCTGTTTAAAAACAATGAGAAAGGGATCCATGTGGTCATTCAGGGATGGGTGTTCCATAAGGATGAAACTTTCACCAAAGAGGCTCTATTTCTCATGTCCACCAACCTAGTAAGATCTTTTTGGTGGATACTTGAACCAGGTTTATGTAGCTGGTCTTAGGGTTTGAGCTGGTTGACATAGATGGAGGCAGACCATCAAGCTGTCTGACAAAAGGGTGTCTTTAAAACTCGAGGAAGGGTTTGTCTGATGGCCTCTGGTATACGAGGGCTGAACATGAAACGATGAATCAGCCATCTATATTTCAACTTAGTACACATCTGTTCAGGCAAGAGCGTCTAGGCATTTTAATTAAAAAGACTTATGGTGGGTCCCAACCAACCAGAAGCTGCACTGCCAGGACCCTAAACTGACATTCAGTGTCCATCACTGACTTGTGAACTCTATGGTGCTGGACTTCTTTCCAGTGCCCGTCCCCCACCCACCCAGCTTTTATTTGCAACAAAACCAGTGGAGTTTTATGGCACCTTAAAAACTAACCAGTTGTACTTGGTACCTGAAGTGGGTTGCAGTTCAGAAAAGCTTGCACTGCTTTAGTCTGCAAAGTGCCTGGTCTCTGTTATACCAGAGCACCCTTTACCAAAAGCAATTTCCCAGAGCATCTCTTTCCCTTCCAGAAAGATTGATAGTAACATGATTGAAATTGGGTGGGCGGCTGCAATACCATCTAATCTTGGTAGAAATATTGTGAATGGATTGTGGTTTCGAAAACAAACAGAGGGGATCACCTGGTTTTTAAAAAATCTGCTTGGTAGCTGAATGGGGCAGGCCAGTGGACAATATAGTGTTTACCTGAGGTTCAAACTGCACAATAGCAGAAGATCTCTGTGTTTTGAACTCAATAGTTGCCTCAGCAGGGGACTGTGGTCTGATTTTAGGTGTAAAACCAGACTATAGGTGAGGTGTGTGAAACATTTGCACTGCCTATAGTTTGCCTCCTTAATAGTCTGGGCCTTGAGGGAATGTTGCCTCCAGCATCTACTTGCAGTAGAATTTGAGTGAAGGTTACTTTTCTAGATTACAATTCCCATGCTGCCAAGCAATTCTGGAGCTATAATATAAAAAAGTAACTTTTCCAAGCTCCCAATTGGAAGTGTGCCCAGCACGAAACAGATCATGATAGAGGAGAGACCACAGGGCAAAGTAACAGTTAAATTTGTTTTTTCCTTTAAAATCAACATACACGACACTGGTTGTTCAAACAACAAATGAGAAAGAAAACCAGTGTTGTGTAAAGGTTGGGGTGTTCAGCTGAGACTTAGGAGAGGTAAGTTTCACACTGAGCTATGAAACTCACTGGTGGCCTTGGACTCATCATTCTGTCTCAGCTGACCTACCTTCTAAAAACGTTATAATGACCAAGTGAGGAGAGCTACGTACACTTCCTTAATCTTCCTGGTGGAAAAAAAGTGGGGGATAAAAACATAAATAAAATGGGGATAAAAACTTAAATAGTAAATTGACAAAAAAATTAACTAAAAAAAAAAACTCCCTTTCAACCACAGTAAAAATTCTATCTTGTACTTTTGTGAATCCAGATATATATTTAAAAGATTTATCTGTATTTAATTGATGCATGTTTAATTGAAAAATTTCACATTGCACTCCTAAGTTTAAATTCTTAATGTTCATTTCATCAAAATATCTATTAGAGTTAAATTATTAACCAGCTTTGATTAAATTTTCCTCTATTAACATGGAGCAAAGAAGAATAAGTTACATAATATAATCTAACAAAAACTGTGATATGCCCCTTGGGTCACATTTGCAGATTGTTTAAGGAGTTCTATTAATCTAACAAGTAAAATGTCTGCAGAAATCAAGATAGTAATTTTCTGGATTGATGTTCTCTAGGAAACAAAGACAGGAGGGACTTTATTGACAGGAACATAGAACGTTTTTGGATGTAGAGGTTGCTTGTATATTTGCATACATGGATCTTAATGACGGGCATCAAAAAGATGCTCACACCAGGGGCTCCCATACCCAATTTCTACTTTTGGTCTCAGACTACTTAAAGTGTTGGGCCAAGAAACATAAAGTAGATTGAAAAAGTTACTTTTTTTTTTACTACAGTTTCGAGAATGCCCCAGCCAGCATGGCTAGTGTATAGACAACGGAGAGGTGGCTACATATTAAAAGCATCCTATATTAATTTAAAGTTATGTTTACACATTGCTAAGAAAAGTTTCACACTATGGAATATATGGATGTCCTTTACTTTTACTTTGAAATTCAGCTCTGTGTGTGCGCATACGTGTGCGTGTATGTGTGTGTGTGTTAAGAAGTTGTTTTAGTTTCCTTCTGGGTTTTTTATACTTGGCAACTGCAATACTTCCTCACAGGATCTGAACTCTTTCAATTGCCCCTTATATTGGGAGAGAACACAATTCAATTTTGTTATAGAGTAAGTAGGTTCTACCATCCTTATTCCCCTACTGCACTCTGCCAAAAGTATCTTGAGTGTATTGCCACTTGGCAAATGATGCTTTTACAATCTGTGTGTAACATTATGATCTCTTTGGAAATGTTGCTAAGTGTTTGACTAGATTCATGTACCAAGAACTTCTCTTTTTGTGCAGTGTGTTGGGAAGTGTACCGTGCCACTTTTCCAGTTTAGACTTTATTGTACTGTTAGGGTCCTGTTTAGTCATCAACCAGATACCATGGATGCTTTGTACTGATAAAGTGCCTCAGTGTCAAAGATTGTTTGCTATCATGGTTATGATGTATATACACTGGATGTTGTACTTACTTGATGTGAACTGGAATATTTTTTGCAATTTCATTTAGAATTTTTTAAAAACCCAACAACTTGTTATATTCATGTCTTCTGCCAGATCATCCACATACTTTCATCCAGATCATTAACTCTGCAATTCTAAACACAGTTACTATATGTTAAGTCTCATTAAATGCAATGGAGCTTACTTCTGAGTAAACATGCATACAATTGTGCTGAAAATCATACAGCATGACCCATCTGGAATTTCTCCTGCTTTGTTCTGATTTGTTGCCATTAAACAAATGTGCCAGAAAAAAATGACCTCAGTAAAAGAAAGTTTAAGAACCACTGTGAAATAAATAAAAGTTTTCTTGAAAATCTTTCAATCATCATTTTTGAGTTTTAGAAAGTAACATGGTGTGTAATAGGCTTGGTGCTGAATGTCGATGGCTCTTCGTTCAACACCTGCGCAACAAATTGAATGGTGTATATTGCAGGCTGCAAGGCTAGCCCAACAAATATTGCTGCCTGAGGCAGAACAGTAAGAGTTACCCACAGCCAACTCAAGTCAAAGTGTATGAATCCAAAGCCAGTGAAAATATTTTTGTGTACAGTATGGCTCATAAAATTCTGCAAGGGCTTTCCCTTCATACTGGCAGTAGAAATGTGTACACAACAAAGTAAATAACTAAGAATTTGCTACCCCTTTGTGACATCCAAAATGTACAGCCCCTAGCACATCCAAGTTGCAGAGCACAAGTAAGATAGAACTTGGTATTTTCTACACCTTAGAGATATATATCTTGGATTTGTAAATTAAGCCATGAATCAATCCATCCACACATACCTTATTGCGTGAAAAATGAACAAATTAAGATTAGTTCTACACTATCCCAGTATAAGTGGTGTATTTGATTTGTGCTAATTGTTTCTCTTGTTTAAATAGCACAGAAATATCAAAAGGTCTGGAGAAAATCATCTGCTTATCCTGAATGAAGAGCTTCAAATAAATTGTTTACCATGTCATCAGGACTCGTAAAACTTTTTCATGGATTGACTCCTCTGATTAAACTGTGCTGAAACATTCTCATTTGCATGGTTTAATTAAGTAATGCTTCCAGCCTTAGTAACAGGGAGACAAATGTGAGAGGAGCATCTGTTTTGATTCCTTTAAAATGTTTGCTTTACGTAAGGGATTTGGTGATAAGGAGACCCGGGAGACGGAGGAGCATAATCTAGAGAAGTTTGTGACCAACTGTGTTGCACACCCACTGGGATTTGATGTTGTGCTTTTCAAACACCACACACCTGCAAAGACATGTGTGTGCCCTCCTACTGAATAGCAAATTAAAACTAGGGGCAATGCTATGTGGAGGAGGATGGGCACTGTAGTCCAACACATTTCAAATCACTCCTGAAAAAAACCACCCCAAAAGCTCACATCATCTTAGCTTGCAACATCAAAGCTCTGCTTGCTGCCGTTGATGGGATTTGTAATCCATTCAAACTGGGTTGTGCTAGGTTGGTGAAGGCTGCTGGACAGTGAGTGCTGATGTAGGGTATAATTGGCTCGTCGTTACTGTGGAGTAATAAAACTAATATCTTCATTGTGAAATGATAAGATCCACAGTAAGTGAGAAGACTATGAGCAAAGCTGAAGAGATGTCCCTGGAAATTCTACAGTGGTAGGGGCCTACAGACTGTAGACTTGTTAAATTATATTAGCACTTTTTTTAAAATCCAAAGAAGCTGTTTGGCATAATTCCAATTACTGAAAATGTTTCTTTGATGAGGTGCAATTTGGCTGAAGATCTCATGCATTCATTTGCAAATATAAGAACCCCAGAAGGAATTTGCCATTAGCTGTGTTGATCTGGAGGGTGGGGGGATGGCGAATATTCAGAAGTGCAAATGTTAGCTTCTTTGCTATTAGGTTTGGTTTGTGTAGGAGCAATTATTTGGAAGAATAACAACAGAAAGATAAAGAACAGTGAGAAAAATGTTGTTGAATGGGAGAGGGACAGAGCATGGCAGACAAAAATCCATTTAATGACAGCTTTGCCATATAGGAAGGTGTGCCTCAAAAAGGCAAGAAGTCATTTTGGAATCAATGTCCTTTAGTTTAGTATATTCCTCCAGGATGCTTAGAGCAGCACACATGCCCCCGCTTTTTTTATCCTCACAGCAACCCTGTGAGGTAGGCTTGACAACCGGGGGGGGGGGGGGTTGGGTTTCATCCTAAGTCACTCAGAAATTCTGCTTGAATTGAATGTTGAATAAAAGTCTTCCCAATCATATCTCAACACCCCAACCACTACATGAGTTTCTCTTTAGTAAGGAAATAGCTTTCCAATGTTCAGTGGAACAGCAAATATCCCAAAGAAATATGAGCATTTCTCCTTCTGCAGGAGTGGGCAGCTTGTGACCCTCAAAATGCTATTGAACTGCAATTCCCATCAGCCTCAGCCAACCTAGACAACGGTGCAGGATCATGGCAGTAGCAGTCAAGCAACCTCTGGAGGGCCCCGAGACCACTGCCCTTTGACTTTTCATCCAGCTAAAACATCTCTTTGTCCCCATTAACTGTACTGTACTCTGCAAAGGAGTTCCTACTGCCTGTATGGAGGCCCATAGGTGTAAGCGGTAGTATTTGAACCACTGATACCATTGGGGGGGGGAGGGAATACCAACTGATAAAGAGCTCAGCATAAAACCCCAAATGGGAAAGTGAGGTGAGTTTTCACACAGGAATGGTACAGTGCGAACGTGTTTGACCTCTAAACTGGTTTCTTTTGTTGTAATCCACATTTAGTGGCATGTGCATCAGTGAAACCAAGGTTGCTTATCACTAAAAATAATAATAATCACAGAAGCATGAACGGGTGGAAAAGAGGGCAGGACTCCCGCACCTTTCACAGTGGAGCAGGGCTACCAGCAGACCCCTGCTGCTAAAGGTGCTGGAGTCATGGCCTCTCTTGAATCAGACCACCACATATCACAGGCTTTTTATAACTTCGGGCTGAATAACTCACTCGTTGGATCTCCTTTGGTTTACGGCATCCACACGTGGTTTGATTTAGAGTGCTCCATCCCACCCCTTCTTAGAGCTGTCCCACTCCTTTCTGGCACAGCACTAGGGCTTCTGATTTTTTTGGCATGATTCGGCATGCTCTTAATCATCCTGTTGTGCAACCTATGTGGATATTACTTTATTTAACCGTTGCTGTGGCCCACTAAATGATAGCCATGGGAAAAGGCAGGGAAGGGGGTGGGAAGGGGGAGATACGAATAATTGAAAGAGGGATAAATTGGAGCGAACCAAAGACCTGTCTGGACCCTCCTCCTGTTGATTAGTTTGACCAGAAGATTGATTAAGTGAGAGATAACGTGATTGCACTAAAGGTAAGAACCTTTTAAGCATGAACCAGATGGCTACTCTCGATGAATTGCATACCTCTCTATCTCCCCCCTCCAATCAAAAAAGCACCCTTCCCTCCTTTAAAATAAGAACAAAGGCCAGATGGCTTCAATTTCCCCCCACCTGGACGTGCCCTTAGTCTCATGACATATAGTTATATTCGGCACAGCACTGGTGATAGCAATGGATGCTTCCACCAGCAAAAGTTTGCACTTTTTTGACAACAAAATGTTATCAATGCAGAGAACACACATTATGCCTATCCACAAAAATATAATGAATTTCCAATGATTTTTAAACAGAATGTTTCTTTGAAGGGAAATGTCAAGCTTGAATGTAGCAAATGAATAACTCCTATAAAGGTCATTGTTGTTGGAAGGATTTTGAATTTGGTTGTTCCCTTTTTTAAAGAAAAAAAGAAGAGGGATGGAATGCATGGTAAGATCATCCCAGCCTTACTCCCTCTCTTGGAAAAGAAAAATAATCACAAAAAACTAACTTACACAACATGCTTTTGTCCTTTCCTTTTACACAGTGCGGAGCCACATCCCCACACGTTTATCTTCTTTGGAGAGCAGAAAGTGAAGGAAAAATTTAAACAGCTAATGGTGATTCCAAGGAATTGGAAGTGGTGTTTTAAAATGGAAAGCCCTATGAAATTAGTGTCAGCACAGTAAATGGTGTTTTATATTTAACGGATATGAACTGCAATATGATAAGCATCTCAGCGTTAGACAAGAATGGTTTTGCAGGACACTTTCAGTGCATGATAAGCAAAGGAAATGAATTATATTTCCAAGCCTCCGACTGTGATGGTATTGCTACATGGAGTCTTTCCGTTCATCAAGCAAATGCAGTACAAGTGCAGAAAGAGAACCGCCTTGACCTCTGGCATGGAGCTTTGGACAGTGTGATCCAAAGGTGAACCTTAAGCTATAGAACTAGAACCTTGCTACATGGGTCAAGGTAAACCTGCATGATGCAAACAGCACAAACAGATACATAAAGCCTATTAGAAAAAAGTGTTAGACCTTTATTGCCAATAAGAACTGAGAGGAGAAGCACCACAGTGCCCGATGTAATCCGTGCTGACCTAGGTGGACCGTTTAATGTGCCATCATGGGAGAAAAATAAATACATCCTAATCTTTGTGGATGATTTTTTAAGGTATTGCATTATCTATCTACTGAAGAGAAAAATAAAGTGAGACTGGGTGAATCTCTCCATCCTTTCCCCACCACCACAAGTGAATAACCAAATTTCAATTCTCTCCAATGTGGGGAGAGCATATCTGAAAAGGGATTGTAGGTAGGTGAGCTGAATTGATGGGCACTGAAACAGATGTACATTCACATCCCTCTGTACAGCATTGGAATCCATACATACCCTGTTTCCCCAAAAATAAGACCTAACCTGAAAATAAACCCTAGTAGGATTTTTCAGGTTGCTCGTAATATAAGACCTACCCCCCAAAATAAGCCCCAGTTAAGTGAAACCCTGCCCTACACCATTGTGCAGCAACCAGAAGAAGATGACATGACTGCGTTTGAATAAATGTAGATTCTTGTACATGAAAAAAAATAAAACATCCCCTGAAAATAAGCCCTACTGCGTTTTTGGAGCAAAAATTAATATAAGACCCTGTCTTATTTTCGGGGAAACACGGTAACAGCTTTTTTTGTGCGTAGCTCCCATGCTATGTTGGGGCAAAAGCTTGCAACACTAATTTACAACCTGCACAATGAAGCAAGCTCATGCCAGGATAAATAGACATTTGTTGCCTCTTAATGGAGCTCTGCTTCTAATGATGTGCTAACTTAACTCTATTGGATAATTATGCCACAGAGGAGCTTGCATGCATTCCCACTGGTGCCTTGGCTTCCTGTCCAGCCCAATGAGGACTATATATAAGCACAGAGGTCACAGAATGTTAACGTCTGTGGGAAACAGGCTAGTGGCAGGACAGAGTACCCTGAAAGTTGTCCTGCCTCCAGACGGGCTCATCCCAAGATCTTTGTGGGCTGTGGCAGGTGTAACAATTGAAAGATCCAGCCAGGGAAGTGCAGAATCAGAATTAAGAATCAAAGCAAGGATCTAGGAAACTGAGTCCTACCAAAGAATTGGGTAAAGCAAAAAGTGAGAATCCAAGAAACAAAGTCAGACTGATTCAAAAGTCATAGGCAGACAGGGAGTCAACAGGAAGGGCTCAAGATACAGAGTAGGCACAGTCTCTGGTTAGAAGGGACATCATGTACAACAAGCTCCATGTCCCTGCCTATGTAACTGAGCTGCTGGGGTTCTGACATCTGGCCACTCGGTAGGAGAGTTCAGCTGCAGGCATTAGGCTTGTTCTTCCTAGGAGGGAGGGCTTTCTCTCAAGGAGACCTCCGCTCTCCCAAAGTCTTTCCTTGCAGCATTCTGCTTCTTGTGCTTTTATCCTGTGACAATCCTGTGGGCTGGGAGAGATCCTGAACCATCTTGAGCCGAATGTTCAGCCTCCTGAACCTGAGACAGTCCAGAGGCAAGCAGAGGGACACCGTGGTTTGGGTATTTGTCCTTCTGGATTTCTGAGGGTTCAGCATCTGCAGGACGTGGCCCATCCTCACCAATGTCAGGTTTGAGGTGCACTCACTTGCTTAGCAGGAACACGGGAGGAGTAGGAATCACTGCCTAGAACAAGAGCACACCACACTGCAACTTGCTTATTCTTGTTTCAGATCCCACTTTAACACAATTGTATCTGCAGGAAAAAAAATACATTACCAACAAAATTCCCATTCGCTGGTCTTTGGGCCCCCAAATGTGACTTTTTCTTCAGTACACTTTTCTGAAATAGAGAGCAGCAGGAAAAGAGGAAGACCAAGCATGCAATGAATTAACTCAATACAAGAAGCCATTGCTTTGAATTTGCAAAGCTGGGCAGGGCTGTTAATAGCAGGACATTTTGGCGGTCACTCATCCATATGGTCGCCATGGGTTGGAGGTGCCTTGACATCACACAGCCACAGCAATGTTTGGTGGGGAGTACACCATTCATTCCATAGCTGGGTCACACATTTAGCTCTGTAGCCAAATATAGATGACATTTTCCAGGAACACCCACAAGCAGAGGCCTTAGCCTCACCAAAGAATGGTTCAAACAAGGAAGGTAAAAACATTGTTCACCTTTTTTGAGATAATGAAGAAACTCAGTTTTTGGATGTAAAGCCAAGCAATTAAAGCAGAAGTAATAATACTGTCTTAGCTCTCATAACATTATGCAGTATTAGAAGACAATCAGGACAATTCACTACTCCCACATAATTTTCCAAATGTGATATCCATGGCGTATTTTTTTGGTCTTCGTCTTCATCTATGAAAAGTAGCAGCCATTTTTACGGAAAGGAGATTGCTGAAACAGTTAAAACCTTACAGAAATCAGACAGTTCAATCCTGTCTTTCTGCATGAATACTCTTGAATGTCAGTTTTAGAAATGGTAGCCATGTTAGTTGGTGCAAGGATATCAGGCAAAATCCAAAGAAACAAAATAAATCAAAACAAAAAAGAGAAAAACATGTGGCACCTTAAAGACTAACTATTATATTTTAATATGAGCTTTCATGGACACATCCACTTTGTCAGATGGTTTTCCACTAAACATAACACGAATGAATTGCCAAGTGTACCACCAATGTGGGAACAGAGGTGATTATTAAACTTATAGTAGTAACTCTCTTTCACAATGAAATTAATTTTGCCAGCTGCCAGAGTCAGAAAAAGAAAGGAAAGGAAAATCCATGTAAGAAAAGACCAAGCCACCTAGCCGAATGGGGTGGGATGAACTGTGGTATGGTCACAGCATCTTGAAAAGGAAATTGTAGAGCTGGGAAACATGCAGAGAAGCATATAAGAATGTATCAGAGTTCTACACCAGTTCTTTGTGATTAAAGTCAAGGCTATGTTTGGGGCTCTTCAGCTTAGTGGAAAATGAAGTGGAGGAAGGCATGATAGTGGTGTAAAAATTATTCAAGTTGTAGAGTGCAATCCATTTGTGACACAGAGGGTTGCTCTTTTTGCTGTTCAAGCAGCCTCTCTCAGGAAGAATAAAGAAAAAAGTGTCTGTTTAGATGAGTCATGTAATGTTTTTATCTCCAGTGAGGTTGTACTGGAATGACAGAAGTTTATTTTATTATGAGAAATTGTCTAACTAAATTCTATATTTCATTGTAACCTTCTGCAAGCCGAAGGTTTGTTGTTTTTGTTATTATCTTGAGTTTATTTAAAATGGTCTGAAGACTTCTTCAGTCAAGTACCTACTACTAGAGTGTGAAGAAAGTGGATAATTTTAAAGTTTTTCTTCTTCCCGGTCTTCTAATCCTGGAACTTGGGGTCATCCAAGGAAGTTGATTGGTGAGAGATTCACGTGAGGGAAAAGGAAGCATCTATTCACACACTGCATAAATAAACTAAACTCCTTCCTCAAAATGCAGTGATGGCCACCAACTTGAAGACAATTCAGAGTAACAGAGAAATCCATGGAGGATAAGGCTGTTCGTCATGTTGACTATATATTACTTGCACTACCTGAGGCAGCACTTGTTTCCATTCCAGATGCTAGGGAACATGAGTGGGAGGGTGCTGCTGTGCTCATTTTCTGATTGTGAACTTTCCATAGGCTTCTCATTGGCCACTCTGTGAACAGGATTCTGGACTAGATAGGTTTTTGCTCTGATTCAGGATGGTTCTTTTTCATGTGGTGATGTTTTCATGAGAGAACTCAGCAAAGCAACTACACGGGAGGAAAAAAATCTACTGCAGGTGCATAGTAAGGAAAGATATTCTGAAGGTGGGGAACCCACTGAAGAACTAATACAGTAATACATGAGAGGAGAATGCAAAGTCTAAACAAATCGTATCACTTCTACATTTCGAACACATTTTAGGGAAAATGTCATGGGAAGTAGGCCATGTCCAAAAACAAGTCTTTCTCATTTTTCTATAAGGTCTATGTTTCGTGACCCTTCTGAGCACCAGGTGAAAGAAAAGTTGAATGCAGGAAGTTGCACTATTTCTTCATTCCAGACCTCATTTTTCAATCTGTCTGGAACTTCATTTCCTGAATCTCGTCAGATGCACACACATAAATCAGGCTTGGGCTGACTTCCATCTTCCTGAATCTGCTTAACTTTTTTTAAAGGGAGAATGTCTGTGGTCTGCCAGTGCATGTTAAATATACAGAGCAGAAGGGTATCCTTTACTGTCCTAGCAGGCGAGGCATAACTGAAAATATTTGTACAGAAAGGGAGCAGAGAAAATCATACCATAAATACATAATTCTACGTGAAGTGGTCCTGACTATCCACACTTACTTAAAAACACATTCCTAACTGAAGACTGTTGGGGGGTGCACAACAATGTAATACAAGAAGACCCTGCCTCAGGTATTGTGGGTGGCCATATCTCCTTTTTTAGGACTCTATTCTACTTGAAAGCTGGTGGGATAGGTATCTGGCTGCGGAGCCAAAGGCTGAGAGTTTGATTCCCCACCATGCCTCTTGCAATAAAAACCAGACTGTGTAGTCATGGGCAACCTGCACAGTCCCAGGGCACTCTTGTAGGGAATGTGTATTCACGTCTGTGTATTCTCTACCTAAAAAAACCCTGGAAAAAGTCACCATAAGTCAGAATTGACTTGATGGCACAGAACAGATACATACATACTCTATCTGAAGAACTCTAAGAGGACAACTCTCTTTTTGAAGGTCCCTGCCCTTTGAACAGCTGTCCAGTCTAATTCTAGTTTTAAAATAATGAACCATGTCGAGAGAGATCAAGAACCTTAAAGTTCTAGTCCACAGTTAGCAAGCTGTAAGTAGCAGGCAGGCAGATCATAAGGTCCGTCTCCTTCCCTACTTGAGGGAGGTGCAGTTCTGTTTCAATTGTAAAAATGTGTTTCCAATTTTGTGCCTGTGTACTACTACTAATAATAATTTGTGCCATGAAATTAATCCTTATTTATGACAATACTTCCCAGTGTTTTCTAGTTAGGAAGTACTCCAGAGTACTCTGAAGGTAGGAAGGATGCTATGCAGCTTGCCGAAGACCACACAGATGGCAGGGAACCAACCCTGACAGGATTTCACATCTGAGTAATTGTGCATAGGAAACCATGCATTCAAGTCCAAGAGGGCTTGGAAATGTTAGACTACAGTGATACCGGAGCAGAATCAAACTAGATTTTAGTATAACCCTTAGCAGAGAAAACACAGGCCTCAGAGAAACTAGGCCCAGGAACATTCACACATAGCTCAGGCAAATAGAGGAACATTCACACATTGTATGGAATGTCATTGTAACACTTTTGTTTGGCCCAGCCTCCTTTGGGCCATTTCCATCACTAAGTAGCAGCAGTAAACTATTTGTTGGAAGTCTCTTTCTGTTCTTGGAGGGCAGGTGGAAGAAGAACCACAGAAAGAAGGAAAAGCACTGAAGACAGACAGAGAAACTATGAAAGAAGAAAATGTCTGTTCTCTACAATGTTCAACATTGCCCATTGTGCTTCAGAGGATTTTTTTTCCTTCTCAAGATGACTATAAATAGATACTAATATACAGTATTTTAATATGAACAAATTATAGAAAGTTAGTGGTGCAGCTGTAGATAAAAAAACATTACCATTTCATAATACCATTCATGGTACATGGCCATTTCATCACTGGTCATGTCTGTTTTAAAACAAATATAAAGCTTACACATATATGTCCAGAATCCTATTGAATCCTATTTTGAAAAAACACAACCTACAAACAGTATTCAAGCCCACCACAAAAATACAACAAATGTTACGGTCAGCAAAGGACAAAAGGGACCCCCTCACCACTGCAGGAGTATATCGGATACCTTGCAGTTGTGGCCAGGTATATATTGGAACCACAAAACGCAGCATCCACACTAGAATCAAAGAACATGAGAGACACTGCAGACTAAAACCACCGGAAAAATCGGCAGTAGCTGAACATGCCCTAAAACAAGCTGGACACAAAATTCTATTTCAAAATACTGAAGTACTGGACAACACCAGCAATCATTATGTTAGACTGCACAGGGAAGCCATTGAAATCCAGAAACACCAGCAGAGCTTCAACAAAAAAGAAGAAAGTTTAAAACTCAACAAAGCCTGGCTCCGAGCACTGAAAAATACAGCCTGCAAAAGGTCAACAAACTCTACCCAGCCACAAGGACCAGTGATCACTGCACACAAAAGACCAGCTAACGACACCCATCAATCACAGTGACAGATCATCTCTCCCCCTTATCACAACAATACACCCACAACAAAAAACACGCTGATCACCATAATCACCCAATCTCCTGAACAGGACAAAAGCTGATCCCACAGCTATAAATACTCAACTATCCAAGCAAACTGCACCAGAGTACAGATAGAGTTCTGACTCCTGTCCTCTGAAGATGCAAGCCCCTCAGCTGCCCAGCCTGGCTAGATCGAGTGACATGAGTAGAGCTAGGTGGGAGCAGGCGCTCTGCCAGGTATTGAGGTCCTAAACCGTTTAGGGCTTTATATGTAAGCATTAATACCTTGAAGTCAATGGCAACCAGTGTAAGGCCACCAGAGTGGGGGAAATGTGATGATATTTTTTCACCCCAGTTAATAGTCTGGCGGTCACGTTTTGGACCATTTGTACTTTCCGCATCAATCTCAAGGGTAGCCCCACGTAAAGCGCATTACAGTAGTCTAATCTTGAGACTACGAGAGCATGGACCAGAGTGGTGAGCGCCCCAACATCAAGATAGAAGCGCAGCTGGGCAATCCGCCAAAGATGTAGATGGGCGGTACGGACCACAGACGCTACCTGGGACTCCATGGTAAGCACTGGGTCAAGATGGACCCACAAGCTGTGGACCACACTCTTTGTGGTGAGAGTCGCCCCCCCCCAAAAAAAGAGAGGGAGATTCCCAAACCACTGATAGGAGGGGCACCCACCCTCAAGACCTCCATTTTGCATACAGGTTGGCAATTAGTTAAACCTGCTTCCATAATGGAATTGGCATAAATCTCACTGACAAATTGCCACAAGTTAAGAAGTCAGCATAGGCATTTGCTGTTGCGCACAGAATTGCAGAACGTGGCATGCCACAGCAAATGCCCACATTAACTTCATAACTAGGGGCTAAAGATGTTTATACCAAGTGCACTTATGTGAGAGCAAAAACTCAATAGGATTTTGGCCATCACATCTTTTCTTGCTTAGAAGTCTAAGCACATTTCATTTCCTTATGTTCCTAGGAACACAAGAAGAGCTATGCTGTATCTGACTAAAAGCCTATTTAGTCCAATGTTCTCTCCCTACAGTGGCCAGCCAGCTGCCTTTGGGAATCCCACAAGCAAAAAGGGAAGGCAATAGCAGGTGTTTTTGTTGAGAGTTTCATTTACAATCTTGCATGCCGTCTGTAGTTTGAGCGACTGGAAGGGACTTTTCTGGACTGGGGTGAGTGTCCATCTACCCAGCACTAATCAATCATTACTGCCAACTTTTGTAATTCAAAGACAGTCTCTCTGCTGAATGTTCTATCCTTCTCTTTTGTTGGTTTGTGGCAGTTGTTTTGTTGCTGTTGATTTGTTCTGTCAGTTGTGTGCAGTAAAGAAAGCAGCATACAAATGTCTAATTTCAGGCAACTATAAATAAACAGTTTTATTCTTTCTCCTACAAAACAGTGAGTTATTGAGACATTAAGTGGCAGTAAATGAGAAAGGGATGGACTCTGGGGAGCTTGAAGCTATTCTCCTTTGTAGATCTCTGTACTTCTACTGTGTAGCAAAAAAGGGAATTTCACCAGAACTGGTACAAAGAATTGGAAATACTTCAAAGATGGTTGCAGATTCAATTGCATGGGGAAAGGATTAGTATTGGAAAAGAAGATTAGGCTGTTTAAATTGGTTCTTCTGTTTTCATCCCTGTAGCATGTGGGGTTTAGCTCTTGCACTTGATTGTGGTTTCATTTTTTAAAATCTGTATTATATTTTATAACGTATTGTTTTCATGCTGTGCTGGATTTTATTGGTGTCGATGTGATTTTGCTATATATTTTTATTCCATGATCATGATTATGTTTTAATTTAACTGTATGGTGACTACAGATTTATTTTACGCTGCATTAAAAAAAAGTAAATACAATCATTAATATTGCTCCCTCTTCCTTTTATAGAGACCTAATTCCTCCAACCCTTCTATATTTATAAGAACAGTAACACCTAGTGGTCTCTTGAGCTAAGTGCATGCTTAATCCCCTATATAAAAATTTGAAGCAGGGAGAGTGCTTCAGTGCATGTCATCTGTCAGAAGCAGAAGCAAAGGGCCAGCTGTCACCATTTCTGCTGCAAAAAGCAGCTGCCAGGCTGTTCCCTGGAACACAGTGTTGGTAGGTCAACAGCATATCATTCCTTGACATTTCAGGACCAACACTGGAGATAAGAGAATGGGCCCTTGTGAGGTGGCCCAAGCCACAACTGGGAGGGGAGCAGAAGTACTTCTGAGCTAGCAGATTGCGGAAATAGGCTTAAGGCACTGCACCCTCTACCCTGCTGGTACCTGTTGACTCATTTCCATTTCTCTGTCCTTGCTCCTGGCTTTTTGATGCACCAACAGTGTTGCACAAGTAGAAAACACATACAGATTTCCACTACCGTGTTTCCCCAAAAATAAGACAGGGTCTTATATTAATTTTTGATCCAAAAAATGCTTTAGGGCTTATTTTTAGGGGATGTTTTATTTTACAGTCATGTCATCTTCTGGTTGCTGCACAATGGTGGAGGGCGGGGTTTCACTTAACTAGGGCTTATTTTTGGGGTAGGGCTTATATTACGAGCATCCTGAAAAATCCTACTAGGGCTTATTTTCAGGTTAGGTCTTATTTTCGGGAAAACAGGGTAGGCCAGTGAGCCCTGACACTAGCTGAAAGTGGTGAAGATGGAGACCACAGGATTTAAAGCCACATTGCCCACAAAGATGAAATGGAAGGGGGTATCTATATCACACAATTATAGCACAGCTGGATGCCATGGCTCCACCCTATAGAATCCTGGGATCTGTAGTTTGGTGAGATTAGAGCTAGCTAGCGCACTTCCCTGAACTACAGCAAACAATTTAAAGTAACACATCAAACTGCAAATCCCAAGATTCCTTACAATTTACCTATGGATGTTAAAGTCAAACTGCTATAATCTATGTAGTGTAGACACACTCCTATATTCCTTCCTGGAAGATATCCAAATACACAGTAACTTACATATGAGCAGTTGATCACACTATTTTTTTTCAGTATCAACATTGGCACAGGGCACTGAGTGGGATAAAGCCTTTCTAGATCTCTTCACTCCAAAACTCAGTGAAGTGTACTATTAGATTCCCAAGAATGACTCCCTGCCATCTTCATGATACGAGACCTATATTACTGTGGCTATATTCGCTGCTCTCCTTCCTAACAAACTTTGAATGATTGTTACAGTCCTGAGTCCACTTAGACCAGGCAGGATTTATACAAGGCAGACAGGGTTCTGATAACATCAGACTGGTTGCTGATGTGATTGCTCTGAATATGGAGAAACCTCATGAAGCTACTGTTCTTTCATATAACGCTGAAAAAGTCTTCAGCAAGAATATTTTTTTTAGCGAATTAACTTGGCTGCAGTGGCTACATTTGGTCTTCCTCTTGAATTTTTAAAATGGTTTAGGATTCTTTATCCACATTAAAGACCCAAGATACTAACTAAAAGTATCTTCTCCATGCCAGTCCCTTTGAAAAGGATACTGAGCGGAGCTTTCCTGTCTTCTCTCAGATTTGTCTCATGTTTATTTCTGAACCCAGGACTTTTACTTCCAGAATTAAGGAAGATGATTGATGCTTTTGTAAACATGTCCCTGTAAGGTGTTCTCAGAATCTCTTTGAAGGGCAGGGTGAAAACATACAAGTTGTATAACTTTCATCATCATCATCATCATAAAAAAATTTGTAGCAGCCAGCACAAGGAAGAAGTGTTTTTTTTTTTAATTTTTATATCTTATAGTTCAAAACATGGACGTGAAACCTGGAAAACCATTTTCATAGAGTACCCCACTGTTCTCAAGTAAGGTGCTTCCCTCTAGTTTGTTGGGATTATTGGTCATTTCGAATCTGTACCTTTACCCTTTCAGAGCCAAGGGATGAAGCACTGTTTGACTGTCTGAGAAATGATTATATTCATTTAAAGCATCTCTGTGATTGCAGCTTTAGCTTTCTAAGAGACCAACTAGTAACTGACAGTGTTTCCTCTGGAGTACAGCAGTCTGTGGGGAAGGAAGGTGGGGCAGTAAAACCCTTCATCTGCAGTCACACAGGCACCATTTCCACTGAGGGATATCCTTTGCTTTGCAGAAAAGCAGTTGCATGAAAAGCAAGAGATCAGCTGCAAGAACAGATTAACCACCATGTTTTTCCTGCCCCCACTTCATGGGTTTTCTCCCACTTGTATGCTGCAAGATAGCGAAAATGGCATAAATGATTATTCCCTGCTCTGAGAAATATTCTTCACATTTGAAATTCTAAGATAATGTAATCTTGTTGAAGACTGAAACAGGGCAACCTTAGATAATATGTTTATCTTGACACACGCGTAAGCACAAACACAGACTTTAGGAGAGCAAGGGAGTGCATTTTAGTATAAAAGTGACCAAGTTTTATACTTGGTATACATTTAGGGATGCACTCAGTGCTTAAACCAATTAAATAACTAGAAAGTTTGATTAAATGGATAGTATAACAATCTTAACCAAAGTGCTACAGAAACTGCACATGGAAAGGGTTGCTGAAGGAGGAAGCCTCTTCTCAAGCCCTGCTCAGCTGCTCTCCATTTACAATCCAATTACACAAAAATAAAACAGCTCACCCATTCTGGTGCTGACCCGGGATTTTGGACTACATAATCCATTATGGAATGCCATTAAAGGCACTCCAGTTGGTCAAAATGCTGCAGCCAGACTGTTAATCAGAATCAGGTGCAGGAAGCAAATTAACTGTTAACAGTAGTTTCACCAGCTACATGTTAATTTCCAAACCCAATTCATGCTGGTCGTAACCTAGAAAGCCCTAAAAAAAAACTTGAGTCCAGGCTGTTTGAAAGACTGCATCTCCTGATATGAGATGACCTTCCCAGGATCCCACATCTTCTCAGACCTGCCAACTTCACAGCTGCATTTACCGAGAACACAACTGAAGGAAAGGGCTTCTGGTGGCTATTCCCAGGCCGTGGAAGTCCCTTTCGTGAGAGGGTAGGCTGGACCACCCTTCCTTTCTCTGTCCTTCTGCCAATGGGTCAAGTCCTTTTGCTTTAGGCCACCTTTTGGCATCTGAAATAGGAGCTGCCCAGAAAGCTTTTAATGGAGGCTGCTGTGGGGGGCAGGATGAGCCCATTCCCTCCATGTCTGGCTCCATCTTTGCTGTCCTCCTGCAAGCAGGCAGATCTTTCACTTAAGGCAAGCTTTCCCTTAATGATTGGCTACTTCAGCGAGGTTCTTAAATGGATTGTTGAGCCTTACTTTGAATGTGATTTTGGTGTTGCTTTTGTTAATGTGGCATTTGCTTTTAGCATTTGTATACTTACTGTTTTCAGCTTTAATATTGTCTTTCAATTATGTACATTGCCTTGGGTCCTTCATAAGACGAGGTAAAAAATTTTTAAATAGTGTAACAGGGAACTGCCCTAGTAGGATCTCCCCTCACTTAAAGCCTTGCAGTGTTCCAAATTTTGCAGTGACCTTGGGGAAAGGGGGATGACACATTTTCCAGCTTTTTAAATGAGTTCCTAATTGTGAACCGAGTTCCATTTCCAATTAAAGGAACTGTTATCTCATCGCTAACTGCAACGAGTGTTTCAAAGTTGGGGGGGAAAGCAAATCCTTTCTCTCCTGTAATAAAATATTACAGAGTAGACCTGTAAATAAAATAATAGACCTTTGGTCTAGATGGGCGGGATAGAAATCCAATAAATAAATAAAATATTGGGAATGTTTTATGAAAATGGGGGAAAGGCCACTGAGTGACTGGCCACCCTTTGTCAACGAAGAACAACTAATTCTACATCTTCTGAAGCTAAACCCAATACCACAACTCAAGCTGTCTCCCAGTTCATCTCCCATCTTGGAATCTAAACTACAGATCCCTGCATGCAATCAGGCTGATCTTTGAACTTTTTCGTTTCTCTCATGTCCAAAGCTCCATAACCTCTAGTCTGATGAAGAGTCCTGCACGATCTGAAAGCTAGCCTTATGTTATTTAATAACCCAATAAAGGTATTACCTAACCCTGTTTATGGATTTTGGATATGGCCTACGCAGTTGTGTTTCTCCCCCACCCCTTTTTTTATTTTTAAAGAAAAACATTCACTGCCAAAACTGTATTTGTCAAAACGCAGGGGGAAATGCATATCCCCTTGTCATCCCCTCAAGAAGTGTAGCTGTACAACTGTTCACCTTGGCAGGCCCCACATTTACAAGGCCTATCTGCATGCCATCTCAATGCTTTCACCATGGCTCCATCTCCTGCCCCTGCTGTAGTGAAAGTAGATTCATGACCATCGTTATCACCTTGCCCCAAATTAAAAGACATTAGAAAGCCATTTCCCAAATGTTTATTGAAGCAGTAAGAGGTTGCTCATACTGTGCTGGAAAAAAAAAGCCATTTTATTCAATTAAGAAACTTAAAAAACAGTATTGCAGCACAATATATTGTTATCTTAACTAGACTCCCTTTTTTTGTTAAGCTTTCCTAGATCCATCGAGAGAGAGTCAGCTTTGCAAGATCTAAGACCTATTTCTTCTAGCATAACCACCTTGCGCTCTTGGAAGAAACTGCAGAAAGGCACTTGAAGGCTGTTTCTCTTTTTAGTCATGCTGGTATGAGTTCAAATTCAAGATGTGCTGTTCTCTCTTCACTCCAGATCATCATGGTGAGAAGTCTCATTGATAACCTGTTGAAGTCAAGTGGCAACAACCATTAAAACAGTTAATTGCTGGCAGACCTCAGCTTCAAAACACTTTGTAGACCAAGTACCCTTTTGCACTGGATTCCATTTTCACCTAGTGATCAACTGTCTTTGTATTAACAGCTGTTTAAACTTGTAGTGGGCAACCTATGGCCTTAGAGCTCCGTGCAGCCCTCTTGCCCTGATTTCAAGAACTCCTGATAAGAGATCAGTTCAGACATCTGGCAAGAGGGATCCCTCCCTCCTCCAATTAGACAGGAAGCTGAATGACAGAAAGGGAAAAGGTGGCTCTACCAGCTCCTATACATCCCCCACACCACCCCTAACTCTGAAGAAATGTAGCAGTCCATTGAAAAACTGATTGCCACCCCATTCTTTAAAAACTGCGCTGGCTGGAAAAAGGGAGGTGCCAGACTTTCTTCCACCTGGTTTCCATTTACTAGACCTATCTGTGCTGAACTGAAAAGCACACTGCTTTTTACTACCAAGCTTTCCCTGTTTTCTGCTACCTGCCCTCGAGACATCTCACTCTGAGCCAAGGGCTGGTAAGGCAGCTTAAGGCTGCAGTTCAGATGCAGCTATCCCTTTCTTTGATCACTCCTTCCCCTCGACCCCCACCAACTGACCATCAGAGCTATCCCTGGACCTGTTAGCCTATTACAAGCGCAGCATCTACTCTGGAATTTCTTCAGCAAAGCTTTGAACTAAGCAAGTGACCTGACAAAAGTCTCAGAAAGCTGGCATAACCAACATTCTTTCCCCAAAACTGATCACAGAGCCGGTCATATTTAGCCCCAATAAAATCAATGGGACATGTTATTTGTCTCTAACGTAAGGCTCAGTGACTTCAATGTACCTATTCTACTTTAAATTTAAATTCTTGAACTAATGTACGGTTAGGTTTCAGTTGTGGATGTATCACATCTGAGAAACAACATTTCTCATTTTGCAAATACCTCTCCCCACTGGAGCTAGGTTAACAACTATCATTAACCAAACACATACCAAGAGATAATCAAAATTAATTTTTCTTTGTTACGGAACTTGCACTTACTTGTCCATCTCTAGTTTCAACAGTCTTGATTAGGAGTGTTCTCTTTGAGTGGGTGTCCACTGGGATAGACTCAAGGTTTGTTTCTGTAGATAGAATAATGTACTATGGTTAAAACCTCTGTACTCCATGTTCCCTTGTGTTAGAAAGATACAGGCGTACCTCGCTTTACGAAAGCCTTGGTTTACGTAATTTTCGGTTTACGAACTGAAATCCATAGAAAATAATGCCCCGGATTATGTTTTTTTCTTTCCCCCCCGCTGTATGAAAGGGTTTCCCCAGGACGCATTGCAATCCGCGTATCGGTTTACGAAATTTCTGCATTACGTAACATCCCGGAGGATGCATTAATTTCATAAACTGACATACGCCTGTAACTAGCAATGCTTATTTCAGTGGTTTGTTTGAGTCAAGTACTATGCAAACCACTCATGAAGTAAACATCAGATTACTAAGGCATTTGCATTGTCTACTGCAAAACACAACTTTAAAGAAAGTCAGATACACGTAAAGATGACACAAAGTGGAACAACCCACTACCCTTAGATGTGATACAAATACATTGCTTCTTTAGAAATCTTAACTACAAATTACACATTGGTTAAGATCAGTTTGGGCAAGGTCTACCTGCACAATGAGAAAGATGTTAGCAGCAGTGACAAATTAACGTATTCCCTTTGCTATATTCACAATACATGTGAATTTGCTGCACTGCTTATGAGCAGTGCACACCTCCAAAAATCACAAAAGGAAGCTTTAATCTGCAACAATCTGCCATTGCCAATTATGCCACTCCTGTTGCAGACGAGCGTGTGCAAAAGGATGTCAGTCATTAGATACAACACAGGAGTGACAATGATTTAGACCTGAAAAAGATTGTTCAATTCTTTTTAGTGATCTAATAAAGGTATCACTTGCTCCTGCATTTGTATAATGATTTACATGTTCATCAGGATCGAGTGAAAGTCAAAACCATTTGTGTCAGTCAGATGCCAGTCCTGAGAAGTTTCAATGCCAACTTAAGATCAAATGTTGATATTTCTTCATGAAGTTATACCTCTTGGAATAATAGCAATTTCCTGCTACTTACCTCTCAGGTTCAGGGAAGCAAAGGTCGGAATAGGCATGGAAATTCTGTAAAAAGAGTAACAACAAATTAGATACACATTTGTGATTTTTTATTTTGTTTCAGAGTCGCCTACCAGGGGTGCAAGAGATGTACCCATTACCTGCTCTCCTCTCCTTCCAGCAATTTCCTGTAAGTGGCAATCTCAATATCAAGAGCCATCTTGACATTCAGCAGGTCTTGGTACTCGCGAAGATGGCGAGCCATCTCTTCCTTCATGTTCTGGATTTCGTCTTGGAGACGAGCAATAGTGTCTTGGTAATTAGCAGCTTCAAGAGCAAAGTTTTCCTCAAGCTCACGCATCTGGCGTTCCAGGGATTCATTCTGTAGGGGTTTTCAAAAGTGCATATTAATTGGCAGCAGTGACCAATGCTGTACCTACTTAAAACTCTATGGCTCACAACATGCTTTGGTGCAGTAATATTCCATTATATGTAAGTAATATATTCAATTGTATATAAACAATATATTATAATCACGTCATTTTCAAATATGGAAAACAAACAGAAGTGTGCAGGAAACCACCTCACAATTAAACTCAAACCACCTCATAATTAGGTAAGGTAAAGGTTCCCCTTGACAAATGTCCAGTCGTGTCCGACTCTAGGGGGCGGTGCTCATCCCCGTTTCCAAGCCGTAGAGCCAGCGTTTGTCTGAAGACAGTTTCCGTGGTCACGTGGCCAGTGCGACTAGACACAGAATGCTGTTACCTTCCCACCGTGGTGGTACCTATTTATCTACTTGCATTTGCATGCTTTCGAACTGCTAGGTTGGCAGGAGCTGGGACAAGCGACGGAAGCTCACTCCGTCGCGTGGATTCGATCTTACGACTGCTGGTCTTCTGACCTTGCAGCACAGAGGCTTCTGCGGTTTAACCCGCAGCACCACCACGTCCCTCTAACCTCATAATTAAACTCTTATATATGCATGCCTTCTATAGCTGAGGTGAGGAAACTGTGGGCCTTTAACTTCCATCAGTCCCTGCCAGCATGGCCAAAGACCAGGGATGATGGAAGTTTACCTTATGCTTATCCCACTAACCATCTGTGTTCTTCTTAAAGAAAAACCCAAAGCCTTCCACCTCAAGTGGCATCTTTCACTTACGGTTCCTTTAAGGGCATCCACTTCACAGGTGAGAGACTGGATTTGCCTACGGTACTCATTTGCTTCTTGTTTGGCCTGGCGCAGCGCTTCATTGTTCCGGCTAGCTGCTTCAGAGAGATCTGCAAACTAACAACATGCTAGAGTTAATAACCACACAAACATGTCAAAAGTAAAACAGTCATCATCATTTACATAATATGTGTTACATTAAGGACTAGGGAGTTAAAAGTCCACTACCGATATTTATGATTGGTATGTGACTTAAACAAATCAAAAGAACTCCACTGCTGGTTCATACTTTATGGCACTAGCTTATTCTGATGGATCAGACTGTGTACCATTAAGGTTTAATGAGTCTTTCATATCTTACCTAGGCAGTAAACTGACCCCTTTTTTCTCTCCTCTCTCTTTCTGCAGGGCCTTTGTTTACAATGCCAAGATGTCCCTTCAGAACTCCAACTGTTTTTAACAGCATAGCCAAATATATCAGCAGCTTATTTGTTTTAACATGTTACTGCCCTGTAATTATATTTTCAGGTTAAGAAGTCATACAATCTGCCATGTAGACCCAGTGCCAACAAAGCAAATTATGTTTAAAATATTGTTTGCCTTCTACATGTTAAATGGTTTTTAATATATTTAGATATTTTTAAAACTATTCCTTGTTTTATATCTTTGGTTGTTATGAGCTGTCTTGGGTTCCACAATGGAGTGAAAGGCGGCATACCACAAAAGTGAACTTAAAACCAATTGTGCAGGAAGTCATTCACTTACTTTAGATTTGTACCACTCTTCAGCTTCCTGAAGGTTCTTGGCAGCAACACTTTCATACTGTTGGCGCACATCGCGCAGGGCAGCAGTAAGATCAGGCTTGGTAACATCCACATCAACCTGGATGTGTTGCTCCTGGAGTTGGGCATGAAGCTCACGGATTTCCTTCAGGAACAGAAACCCACAACATCAGACAATGAACAATCACTAGCTCAAGTGTTGCCACCCTACATTTCTCAAGTACCAGCACTCAAAAGCTGACCAAACTCAATTCACCTCGTCATGAAGCTTCTTCAAGAAGACAATCTCTTCTTGCAGGGATTCAACTTTGCGTTCAAGATCCAGGCGAGACAAAGAGGCATTGTCAACATCCTGAGGGAGGGAAAGATTGAAAGTCTCAGTAATACCCATAAACTAATTGGAATTAAATTAAGCAGAGAGATAAAGATACTTATGGACACTTTACAGTTAATATATTTAAAATGTGGTTACTGTCTAAATAAGCCATGGGTAGATTGCATTTCCCTTTCAGTGTAATATTTAGTAGTTGTTTTTTTGGGACGAGACATGTTTTCTTTCTTAAAATGTGAAGATGCTAAGAAGAATGTATGTTTTTGTGTGGTCATATGTTAATAAATCCGTTAATCAATAACCAGTTTAAATATAATGCTTAAACACTGAGGACACATTATGGAATTGTCTGTTCCCAATTCAGAATTCCACTGCAGCTACTTTTGGATAGTGGGGGCAGGAGACCCTGAACATATTGAAAAAAAACCCTACAGAGCATACCCTTAGTTTTGTTTACTGAGTACAGGTCACAGAAACCTACTAAATTGAAGGCCTCTTGATAAATCAACATCACCCAGTATTTAAGAGATGGCAAGTTAGACTAAACATGTCTGATCATCAGGAAAAAAATTTCCATGCCCATTTCTGTCCAGTTAGAAAATATGAGCAGTTTTACATGAAATCAATCATATGACATATTTTCATATTTACGCACTTGCATATCATTTTCACTACTGCAGAATTTCACGGTAACTCTATCATTGGGCAAAATGATGGTAGGTCCCCTGTCATTTCCCCCTTTGCTTCCTAAACTAGGTTAACCTCCACCTAACAGCCTGCTGTGTTTGGATTATTATAGAGAACACTGAACTGTTCCCACCAAGTGAGATCCAACTGTCAGCACAGCAGGCTTCTGTACACAGAAGAGGGTGGGGTGGGCAGTGATAATCTTTGCTGCCTGTTACAAAGAGGTCACACACTTCAAAATATCTTAGACTGACACTGCACAATTTACGATCTTTACATATTGTACAAATCGGGTACCAGATGCCTTGATGCACGTAAAGCAAACTCTTTAATATTCCATTCTCTCTCTCTCTCTCTCATACACATACACAGAGAGAGGGAGGGGGAGAGAGCGTGAGCGAGCATTTAACAAAATAAAACAGAAGCCAGAATCCTATTGGTGTTCACAGAAGCTGTAACTTGCTGCAGCTAATTGTAGCTAACCGATGAGGTGCCAGGGCACACCTCAATTGCACAATCAGGTACTCAACCATAACAAGAGTGAGATATACCCTAGGCACCTCATCAATTAGCCATGGCAAATTACACAAACACCAATAGGATTCTAGCCACAGATAAAAAAGTAATTTGGAGCATAAAAGCAATCCAGTGAGAACTACACCAATAAAAAGATAAAGAAGAAAATCATCGCCACCTAAAAGCTACTTCAGCAAAACAGTTAACTTAAATGCCCAAGCCCTATCTGGAATAAGTAAATGCCCACTAGCAGAACAACAAAAGCAGAGCTAAATGGGCCGCTCTTGGGCAGATTTTATAGCTTGGAAACAGCCACTGAGAAGAGTCTTTTCAATCCCAACCAAATGTATCCCATGGTGGTGGGATGGTGAGAAGGTCTGATCTGAAAAATATTTAAAGGTGGGGAGGTTCGTAAAGAAGAATGCAGTCCTTCAGGCAGTTAATAATGAATGCTCCTGAGTTTTCACTACACTGCATTTAGGAAAACAATTGCACTACCTATAAAGAAATTACTGGTTTCCCTCAAGAGCTGAGGTCCCAGGCAAGGAGGAGTGTAAATACTGCAGATACAGCCAAAACAAAAACACAGACAATGTTATGTTGTGTCTATCTGGTAGCATGTGATGGGATTAGAGCTACTTCTGTTTCCTGTGGACTGTGCAGATTTGCCAGGCATTATAACACAGAAGCTGAGCAATGCTGTTTAAAAAAAAAATCAATTTCATGGCTATGGACCTATGCAAGAGAAGAATTCAAATCTTCTTTAAGACATCTCAAATCTAGCTCAAAAATGCACATTTTGAATATCTAAACATACCCAGCTTACTCTCAGTTCAGCTGCAGGAAAACTAGTGCATATAAGAGTATTTCCCCAATAGATAGGTATGCTGTAGCAGTAAGAATGTTGCCCTGGGATTTGGAGATCCAAGTTCCAAGTCTCCACTGAGCTGTGAAACTAGACCAGACAGCCATGGGCCAATTACACTTTTTTTTTTCTCCGCTTGACCTACCTCACAGGGCTGCTGAGTTGATAAAATGGAGAAGTAGAGAGCCAAGTATTCTGGCTTCAGCTCACAGGAGCAGGTTGTAAATACAACCAGTAAGTAGTAACAAGTGGAGGAAAGAGCTTCAAAGCAAGGAAGAGACAATACATGCTAGCTAACTCAACAGCATAAGACCAGGACACAAAAGGCTACACGTATGAAGCTATGCTGTGCACAAAGGCAGAAAAATATGAAAGAACAGTAAATACTGTACTGACGCAGATTACTGACAATGAAATGTGGGTAAGCAATGAAAAATTATACTTTAGGCCTGCAAGACCAGTAAGTTTATGGAGTTTGGAACACTGAGATACAAGAATCAGAACTTCCCCTTAAGTTACAAGGATTGAAAAGGACAATTTCTATACAAAACAAGGGGGGGGGGGGGAAATATGATTTGAAGGTGTGAGCAAGGGCAGTTCTGGACTTTCACTATCTCCTCTGGGAAAGCGACTGTCTGGTGGGGAAAGCCTCTGCTATGATTTGAGTCTTTTCTCATGATTTGGATTCCTTAAAAGACTGGGATCCCAGCACGTGTGTAGCAGACTGTCTCCTCTCTGAGGAGGCAGCAAAGACAAGCAGAGAAAGGACAGAACACCCTCCCTGCTCATGTTTCCAAACTAACCCTTTTCTAGACACCTGGATAGGTCTATTGTGCACTTAACTTCTCAGGTGTTTCAGCTGAAGTTCATCCTCTTAGGCACAGAAAGAAACAGGGGAGGGGGTACTGCTGCTCCTGAAAGCTTCTAAGATATGTCCATCCACCTTTTTTTAAAAGGTCGCAGCAGCCCCAATGCTTTTTAATACCTCCCTCCCCATTTTTTAAAACTGGAAGTAGACTTCTAGAAACTCCTAGTTTGCTCATTTCAATTCCCCCCCCCCATTTTGGGCCATGTGTGCAGCCTCCAGAAGGAGAAAACTGGCCTTAAACCCACTGAAGTCGCCCACATTAGTGCTCTCAAATTGTATGGCTGCAATTTCCATAGTCCTCCAGCATAAAGACGGGCTTAAATCCCTTGTCAATCAATTTCAAAGCTTCACATGGCAGGCTTCAACAGGCTTCTCTTCAGGTTTGGGTCCCCTCACCAGGAGAAAGGCAGCACAGAAATAAAATAAAATAAATAAATAAATTTTGTTATCATTTTTATTTAGGAGCACTCAAATAAGGAAAAAACACTTCAAATACAGCCACTTCATGTATGTTTGAATGTTGTAATTACAGCCTGAAAGTTCAACCTATTGAGATAAGAGTCTTGCAGGCTTTGTAACACTTCATATCAGTGAGAAGAAAGCTTTTAGGAGCTAAAGGGATTCTCTCATTTCCCATTAACCTATTGCTCAAGTTCCTCCCCCTCTCCACACCTCTGGCTTGCCCAGCCTCTCTTCTTGTTCTGTTTGCTTTGCTTCTTTTGTTTTCTGTTAGTCTCTTCTCCACTCCTGATGTCTGACCATGAAGCCAGCATAAAGGGTCAGTCTCTCCACATGGTTAAGCTAACCTGTCCTCATTTTTTCTCCCTTATTCTTATGACTGCAACTATAGACAACAATTGTAAGTAAATATACCTTCTCTTCTACTTCAAATGCTTTTAGAGTGATTTGAACATCTAAAGTCACTGTGAAAAGGGATGGACTACTGAGACTGAAGCTATTTTCTCATGCTTTCTCTATGCAGTTGTTGTTTTTGTATCTCATACTTTGCTAAGAATAAGAGGAATTAACCAAATTCTCCAATACAAAGCAGAATATCCCAAAACTGCCACGATGGAATTATAATCTACAACTGTATTGGTCACTTCCCCTGTGCTACAAGAGGCAGTAACAGGTTTAGCACAATGTGTGCACAATCTTACACAGTGACAGTAACACCTTGTAGATAAACAAGTACGTTAGATGTTTAAGCTAGAGATACAAGGGCTGAAAAACAGTTCTCGGCATCAGAGCTGCTATTATTATCTAGTCCTCCCCCAGAAACAAGGTTTCAGTACTATCTTACTGTGTGTACAGGACTGGAGTCCTGTAGATTCTACAAGGCATCCAGTGGTCCTCATAGACCTGCTTGAGGATATGAACCTGCTGGACACTGAAGCAAACTAGTCAACTCTACACCTGCAAAGGCAACTTAGGCAATGATGTCTTGGCCCACCTACACAAGATCTTTTATATCAAAATGCTTAGGACTAACTATGGGATTTTTAATCTGCCACTGAAGTATGATCCTTTCCCGGAGACATTCATTCTCTCTCTGAATGAATGCCTGGGCCAAATAACACGCATTCCACTTCTTTATGTTTCTTCCCCCTCCCAAGTAAGACTTGAATGGAGCTGAGTGGTGACCCCTTAGAAGGCTGCATGAGGTTAGACTGAAGAAGTATAGTGCATAACGTTCCCATAGCTAGCACTTAGCTTTTGGTGTTTGTTCCCAGGCTATGAAATTCCCTTCCAAGGGATGGTTGGGCTGTCCACTTCTCAGCTGTCTTCCCACTGGCAGGCAAAGACCTTTATATTCAGACAAACTTTTGGAAACTGACTGTCCACTGGAGAAAGGGCTTTTAATGTCTGGCAGTGTGGTTGTACTTTAAGTTTTCTTTTAATATGCTTTCAAAATATTTTATATTGTTTTAATTTGGTGGTTGTTTTAATAAAATGCATTTAATTGTTTAAATATCATAAAAGCATAATATTATATGCTCTTTATCATTTTGTTACCCAGCTTGAGTCCCTGTAATAGAACAAAGGCAAAAGATAATAAAACAATTATTGGCCAAAATACTGTGCTTACCATAGTAAATTGCACTAGAGTAGACCTATTGAATCAATAGGGATTTGACAGGTAAACTCTTCCATAATAAATTCATTGATTCAAATAGGCCTATTTAAGCAATAGGATTTTGGCCAACAGTTTGATGGATAAGCATGCAAGTGTCACACAAGCAGTTGTTTCAAGATTCTGCTTTTATCCCATAAATATCAAAGTCTGACATGTTCCAGATGTGTTAGACTGCAACTCCCACCATACAAGAGTCATAATCTCTCACCAACATGGATAACAAGAGTTAATAATAATAATCTTGGGACTGCAGAGCTCAAAGAGACCCTATGGATCATCCAGTCCAGCCCCTGTTAAGGAAGCACAATGGGAAATTGAACTCCTAACCTAAACCACTGAGCTATTCAGCAGTTCTTATCTTTCAGATACAGAGGGTAGCAGGAAGAGTATAATATGCTATAAGAAGTTTAGGCTCCAAACCTATCCATGCTTTCAGTAGTTTGGCACAGATGCACAAAACTGCCAACTGATAGATTCACTGGAGAAGTTCTGATATGTTGCAGTACAGCTACATTTATAGCTTGCATCATTCATCAAGACTGATTGCCTGATGGGAACACTGAGACCACATGCACACAGCAGATATGGTATAAGTCAGCACATCATCAGGATCACAAGATCATCCTGGGTAAAAGGAGACACCACGTTTCTTAGGGGCCATTACACTCATCAATGGAAGATTATATATGCTGTACTGTACTGTAGTGGCCAAACGCTCTGATGTACCAGATCCCAAGGGACAAGACTTGGATGGTTTCAAAACAAAATGTGAGGGTGAATGAGACAGATGTCCTCATGCTTCTGACTGATGAGGGGTAGAGCCCTCCTCTGAACTGTGTCATGAACACAGAAGTCCATGCAATAGAGACGGAGCGACTCAGCCCAAAAGAGTCACTTATCTTCACCCACACCTTCACTTCTAGTTCTTTGCAATACTCTCCTATGGGTCTCTAATGCACAGGTAAACCTTCACATCTCTACTTCAGCTTTTTGACAGAGCTGTTTCTGAATCTTGAATTATTCAAAAACAATTCTTAATTAAGGGGTAATTGATACTGGGATTGTCCACTATGAGACTACCTTTCAGTGAACCATTTAAATTCTTATGAAGGATGCACAGTGCTATGCTTTAGGTCAGGGTGGGCAAAGTGCAGCTGGCAGTTGGGTATCACACTGTTACTTTCCCGTGTTGCCCCCAAGGCCCTTCTGCAACTCCCCCAAAAGACATCTAATGAAAATGTTGCACCCTCCAGAAACAACAGGGAGCATTTTGCCATTCAAAGGCTCTTTCTGCCCTGCCCAAAATAAAACACAGGATTTTAGACTTGAAAGTCTGGTTACTTCCTGTTTCTCAACAAGGAATTTTCTAGCATGAAATCAGCTTAAAAATGGCAAGTGGCATCCCACGGAGAGGAATGCAATTCTTGGGATATAATCTGCATTTTTGAGAGGGTGAAAAACAGTGGGGTTTTTTTCCTGGGGTGGTGCAGATCATGATGTTTCAGGGAGGGCAAAAATGACCCCAGACTCTCAGTTTGCCCAGCCCATCTTAGAAAATAAAACATTCAATGGCCAACTACCAGGAGATAGTATAAACTCAGGGAGCTGCAGCATCTAGGATTGATAACTGGGCTACATATGATCTCATTTTCAGAAAACCATCATTCAGATCTGACAAAGAGCATACTTGCTCTCACCACCTATACCAGTGATGGCGAACCTTTTTGAACCCGAGTGCCCAAACTGAAAAACAAAAAAACAAAAACACTCCAACCCAGCGGGCAGCAGGGGGGGGGGGGCGATGGAAGCGGAAGTGGTGGCGGAAAGGGGAATCCTGGGCACAGAGGTGCCTCCAGACTCCACTCCGGATCCCCCTCCAGTCATGCCCAACCCCACCACTGCCTATAGCTCGGCTGGCCCGCCGCCGACAGCACCAGCTGCTCCAGATCCTGGCCCACTGCCTGTTGGGGCGCTAGCACTGCAGCTGCAGCCGCCTCCTCAGGTTTGGCTGCCGGGGGTAGCAATCTAGCAACTTATGCCTCATGTGCCCACAGAGAGGGCTCTGAGTGCCCGCTGTGGCGCGCGTGCCATAGGTTCGCCATCGCTGACCTATACAGACTGAAACCGTCTTCCTGACAAGAATGTCAGTAGAGCAACATCCAAGTGATGTACAGACTTTCAATTTCAGAAACATGTGAAACACAGACCAGACTACAAGCTTCATGTTGTGCTTTAATAGCTATTTCCTTTTAATTTCACCTACATCTTCCACTGCTTGAAGGTCTCAAACCAACTAGCTGCACAATTTTATGAATGTCCGCTTGAAAATAATTTAGGGCTTATTCCAGAACAGTATATAGAAGGCTGCAGACTTAGGTTACTTCTACATAAAACTTCATCTGGTTCAAAAACCTTTTCCCACATTGCACATGCAATTGTAAGCTAACCAAAAATGTTACTTTTCACAGATCTTGCCTGACCCAGCTCAAAAACTGTAGCTGCTTTGCTGAAACTATTTTGCTTCCAAAGAACCATCTCCTATCTCAGATTTTCTTGGGAAGCAAAAACGTTTGATAGCTGGTTCTCAAAAACTATCTTGCCAAACTCAGAATTTAATTCAAGTTTCATGGGGGGGGGGGAGGACGAAACCCACAAATAATTCAGAAGTCCTACACTAGGCAAAATTAAGCCCAGGGAATGAAGAAATAGCCAATGTGTGCATATTAAAAGCATAGCTGCCAGCAGCTTCTTTGGTGCCCTTCTAACAATGGATGCCTAGTTTAAAAGACTGAGGAAGAGCAGTTATTTAAGGCACTGGCTTTTCCTCTCTTCTTAAGTCTGGTGGGAAAGCAACATATCTCCACCATTAACAATTCAGATCCGAATTAACATCCTTTCTAAAGAGATTGGTTTTAGGTTATCTTTCATGTCAGATGCATAATCAGCTCAAAAATCTTGTTCAATAACCACTTAGAGACTGGGCCAGCCAAAGTGGCCAATGCTTTAATTTGTGGGTTTCTAAAATGTGCTTGCATCATTACACATCCAGTAAGAATGCAGCCTGCTAGAAGCACCCCAGAATACAAAGGCTTCTATTATTTCAATCTGCTGCCACCACACTCCCTGTAATGCCGGCATCTGCATTCCATAGTGAATCCCATAGAAACCATTAATAGCTTTCAGCCAAGCGAACAGATGGCCCCCTTTCACCCTTACCAATGGGGGGGGGGGAATGATTCCACAAGAGCTTTGCTGGGCAACAGGCTAGACTCTGATAAAACAAAAACAATACTTGGCCCCTGAAAAGTCTGAGAACACAGACAGATTTAAGTTTTTGTATGTGCTCAAAAAGGCTGAGTAAGAAGCCCAAGTGCAGCTTAGAGAGTTCAGTATATAAGATCTAGATTTCTCCAGCCCATGAAATCCACTAGGTAACCTTGAGCCAGTAACTCTCCCTCAACTTGACAACCTCACAGGGTTGTTGTGTAGTTAAAATGGGGAGAAGAAAGGAAAACAGACATCTTCAGCCTTGGGTTCAAAGGAAGAAAAAGAAATGGCAACTAATAATCAAAAGCAAATACTAGAGTTTATCAACAGAAGTGTGATACCCAGATCAAGGAAACTAATAGTACTACTCTGTTCTGCTTTGGGCAGACCTCACCTGCACCACTATGGGCAGTTTTGAGCATCAGTTGAGAAACTCAAACATGTTCAGAAGAGAGCAACCAGAATAGTAAAAGGATGGAAATCAAGCCCTGTGAGGAAAGGTTGATGGAACTTGGTATGTTCAGCCTGGAGAAGAGAAGGCTGAGGATAGCCATCTTCAAGCATTGTAAAGGCTGTGATGTGGTAAAACTGCCATATGGAGCAGGCTTGTTTTTTGCAGCTCAAGAGGACAAGATTCAAGTTACAAGAAAACAGATTTTGAATAAACTTTAGGAAGAACTTCCTAGCAGCGAGAGCCATTCAACAATGGAATCAGCAACCTCAAAGGATGGTGGGCTTTCCTTCCTTTTTATGCAGAGGTTGGATGGTGACCAATCAAGGATGTTTTGGATATGGATTTTCTGTACTGGCAGGGGGATATTCCAGTTCTATGATTCTAATCACACAGTTCTCAATAGCAAGAACAGAGCCTTCAGATAAAACTTCTCAGCTTCAAACTCACCATATGGTAGTGCCCCAGTCACCTACCCTACATTTCTAAGCTGTCAGGTGATCCAGACTGTCCAGACTGGGTTAGAGCAGCCCCCTTGAAATCAAAGAAGCTCCAAGTCAAGTCTCCTACTAAATTCAAAATACTAGGATCAAACCTACTTCATGTAAAACACTAAAACTATATGCATGAGAGTTATTAACAAGCCATATCCAGGTAATATAGCAGTTGAGGGGCATTTTATATGATGCAGCGTGATTTGTACAAGTAAGGTCATGACTCTATGGTACTGCTGGAATTAACGGTGGCAGGCCTCCAAATTCCAGTTGCTGGGGAACAAAAGCCTGAGTGGGACATGTCTTTATATCCTCCTGGTTATGGAATTTGCAGAAGCATCTGGTTGGCCACTGTGGGAGTACAGTGGAGTATGCTGGATCATACGGGACACTGGTTGGATCCATCAGAACTTGTGTTGTGTTCTTTAACATATAAGATTTGCTTAGAAACAAACTGAGTCAAAAGCAAAATGCAGTCAATGAAGCCTCCAAACTCTTCAGTATCGTGAATGTATACTGTACTCATCACACTAGAGCTGGCACTCCTGTACCTTTTCCAACCAGCAGATGGCTTTATATTCTGCTTCAAAACTTAAGATGTTGGCTCCACATTTAAAGCACACTTTTTAAAACTTCAACAGAAGATTACTACAAACCTGTCTGAAAGACTGCAGAGTGTTTTCAGCTTCTTCTCTCTGAAGCATCTCATCTTGAAGTCTGGAAAAGAAAGGACACATGCAAAGATGGTCAAACAGTCAACCAACAGAATGTCAGATGTAACAGGCAGGCGGCCACACCCAGTTGAGAAAGAAAGAGGGAAGCGGAAAGAAAGTGGGAGAGGAAGCCTTTCAAACAAAAGCATCCCCTTCCATCATTTACAGAGCTGTTTTCACTGCTGCGTGTCCAGGCAGGGAGCAAATCTGCACCAATAATGGGGTCACAAGCCCTGTCAAAAATGGTTATTTAAACTAACTGAAAAGGGTGCGCATGCTGAACTAAATGGTAGCTCATTTGCTTAATTGTGTGAGTTCACATTGTGCTAAAACTGGAGTCTTTCATTAAGTTGCATCAAGCCGCTAACTCAGTTAGTCCTGATCCTTCAGACTTTGCAGTTCTAGTATTGACGTGGCAAATTATGGGGTATCTGCAACCATGTGACCTTGAAGATAAGTGGATGCAACAATCGGCAGAGACTACGAATGCAATCTTAGCAACGTGTCCTCAGAAAAACCCAACTGGTGTTACTTCCAAGGAAGTACGCATACTACTCCAGCATTAAAACGGCAAATTAATATATTTACTTGGCAGTAATAGTTTTATTTTTAATAACATGAGACTTCAATCTAAAAAAACCAGCACCAGATTGAACTGTAGGAATCCTGTCCTCCGTACCCATACTTAAAGGTAAGCCACACCCCATCTCAGACATTTGCAAATAAAACTCTCACTTCCTGCACAAAGTACTAATTTGTTCCTTACAAATAAACACTCAAAGCACTGTCACAAATTGTTTAATTATCTTAACATTTTATTTTATTTTTTAAAAAATTACATATATTTCATATAGGTCCATAATTTTAGATTGTGCAACGCTGTGATATGAATAAAGAAAGACTTGCAAAGTATGTCCTTCTTTGTCCTGCAGCATGCAAAGAAAAGACCACCCAAGCATCTCTTCAAAAGCAACAAAGAATAGTTAATGTGCCACCCCACTTGCACTTCCCAAGCTTTTCTGGCAAACAGCAAGATTTTTTTCACACGGTCAGCTCTGAAAGAGTCTGAACTTTTTCATCATGAAAAAGTTTGGGAGACTCACCAGACACACAGAAAACAACTGTGGGAGACTCATCAGACACACAGCAAACAACAATTATAACCCAAATCATGTGAGAAATGATGGCAAGCTTTTGAACACACTTGGAATTCTGTTTAAGTATAGGACTGTTTAAGCTTCAGTCCTTCCGTCCCACTCTTGAAAAGAACTACCAGGAGCCTGAAAAAGTTTAAGACCATCCAGGGCAGGATCAGTTTTGGAAACCGTGAACAACGTTTCTAAATAACACATTTTCACTGCATTTAGATCGGAAATTTAGCAGGTACCATCTGAGAAACTTTCTTCCTCTCATTAAAAAAAAAGTCAGATTAAAAAGGTAGAGAAAAGTGACTCTTCAGACAACACTGACACCGCGTTTATCAGCAAGTTATTTTAAAAACGACCCCTTTGCGAAAAAACAAACATTGCGCCTGACGGGGGCTTCTTTTGCGGTTCACAAGCCGCTAAACCTTCGTACCGCAGCCCCTCCGGATCGCAGCTGAGGATCGTCCACCAAGCAGGCGCAGCGTCTTGAACCGAGGAGACCGACCGCGCCGGGAGCGGCTCCAACGCCGCCTTGCCGCGCCCGCAACGAGGCGGCGGACAGAGAACCGCACCCACCCGCGACCCTCCTCTGCCCACCCGCGGGGACTCCCGTCCCATCGAGCGCAATGGGGCGTTTGCACCCAGGGAGGGTTGGCAGAAGGGCCCCCTCCCGTCCGGCCCGCCCCGGCCCCCCTTACTTCTCTCGGAGGCGCATGATGTCGTCGGCCAGGTTGTCCCTCTCCACTTCCACGCGCGCCTTGTCGTTGGTGAGCTGGTCCACCTGGCGACGGAGTTCGCGCATCTCTTCCTCGTAGAGGTCGCCCAGGCGCGAGGTGCCTTTGCCCTTGAGCTGCTCGAGCTCGGCCAGCAGGATCTTGTTCTGCTGCTCCAAGAAGCGCACCTTGTCGATGTAGTTGGCGAAGCGGTCGTTGAGCTCCTGGAGCTCGGCCTTCTCGTTGGTGCGGTTCGCCTTGAACTCCGAATTGATGGCGTCGGCCAGCGAGAAGTCCACCCCGGCGTCGCCCAAGAGGCGCACCGGCGGCAGGCTGCTGCGCAACCGCACCGACTTGGAGGCGTAGATGCCGCCGCCGCCGGGCGCGGAGGACGAGACCAGGCGGACGCTGCTGGGCCGGATGGCGCTGCCCAGCGAGTAGCGGCTCGAAGACGTAACATAGCGGGCACCCCCCGCCGCCGGTGCTGGGCCGGCTGCCGCCCGCGAACATGCGGCGGTAAGAAGAGCTCCGGTTCGTGGTCGTCGTACTCATCGTGGCGGGCTAATCCGACGAGAGGCTGGGGGCCGGTGGTCCCGGGGGTGAGGAGGCGGCGGCGGCGGCTTCGGGAACTTCGACGGCCGGAGCGTACGCGAGGAAGAGGCGCTGGAGAGCGCTCGCCGGACTCTCGGCGCGCCTCTTATACCCCCGCCACGCCCTCCGTCCAACAAGCGCCCAGCCCGCCAATCCCGAGGCTGCGTCGCCCTCGGGCCGGCCAAGCCTTAGTCACGGTCCTCGGGGACCAGAGGGAGAGGAGGAGGAGGAGGAAGGGAGGGGAGCTGGGGCGGGCGGAGGGGGCGGGGGCTTTCCCATCAATCCCAGCCCCCCCCCCGCATTACAGAAGAGTTAGCAAAAGGGGAGGGGTGCTTTGGGGGGGGGGAGACGTTTCCCGCCAGAAAACCACGGAGGCTGATTAAGGGGGGAGAAAAGCCACCGGGGCGGGGAAAGACCGCGGCAACGGAGGAGGCTGAGGGGGGCCCACGGGCCCACCCCGCCTCCAGCTCCTAAGGCGCTGTGTAGTGGAGGGGAAACAGAGGGAGGTAAAGAGGAAGGTGATGCTGGTGGACGGGAGCGGGTAGGCCCTGAAGAATCCCAATGCGAAACAGATGTGAAGAGTTTGGAAACTCGACTTGGCGGAGAGGATGGGGGAGTTCCAATGGAGGCCGCCTCATGCCCGGGCTGATTGGGCCGGGCGGCCACACAAGCCGGCTAGAAGGTGCCAAGGACGGGAAGGAGGCCCTCCCGACGGCACCGCTCCAAGGAGAGCCGCCCAATCCGTTTTCTCTTTTCAGAAGCCAAGAGGGAAAACGCCGAGGAGATGCCGGGCGTCTTTGCGAAGGCCTTTTTCCCTTGGCTGCGGGGAGAGGGGAGGGAAATCTCCGGTCGCTCCGAGACTACTTGCGGCCCGAGGGAAGAGGCGCTTCCCGGCGGCCTCTTCAGGCGCAAACCAAACCGAGCCGCGGGTGTTATCGACGGCGCCCACATGGCCAGGTTGGCGAGCTTATCAGAAGCGCGGGAGGCGTCGGCGGCGCCCGCCTGACTTGAACGAGGGTTTTATTTTGAGCTGTTGGGTGTCTTTTGGAAAATACCTCCACAGGGAGGAGGAAGTAATGCTTGTGCTCGAAGTTTTCGGGGGCTGTGGCAGCCACAGTAGTTAAAGATTTACATGAAAATAAGCCCCACTCAACCCTATACAGTAGTGGGACTCCTTTTTTGAGTGAAGAAGGGAGAGATGCCATGGTGCTTTCATGGAGGAGGACTCCAGTCCAAAGACCTTGTGCACCGATGCCATCTTTTTTCTGACTGAGGGTTTGAGGTATTTTTCTGGTATGGGGGGGGGGGGGGAGGCAGAACTATGTGATTCAGGCAGAGCAATTCACCGTGAACACTTTTTCTGGAACTACATGCAATGAGTTCCATCTTTTGAAATTAAGTCCATCTGCTACCAGCATTGAGAAGGTAGTCATCCTTCTGGAGTCGGCCCAAAAAAATTTAATCGGAAGTAAATCCCATAGCGTTCAGCTGGATTTACTCTAAAAAAAGAGAAGTGTATGTGTGCAAAGAACCAGCTATAAGGAGATGCTATACAGGATCCGATCAATGTCCATCTAGTCCCGCATTCTGTTTGTAACATGGTCAGCCAGATGCTGCCTAAGAAATGGTGCCTGACCGGGCGTAGTGCAGCCTTCCACATGATCATGGACTGTAACTCCTATTGGCTCTAGCTAGTGTTGAGGAATGCTGGCAGTTGCATTCTCTAAGCATCTGGAGGGCTGCATCTTGCCCACCCCTGAAACAGTCGGTAGCCTTCTGTTGTTGCTCCCTTGCCATGTATTCCATCCTGCCTGTAAACTTAAACGTTGCATATAGTTATCTGAAGCAAAGCCTGGACACAACATTTTGGATGGCAACTCCCAGAATCCCCTAACTAGCTTGGAAATGTAGATTCCATGGGTCATAATCCAATACAGTAATTTTTCAAAGGTCTAATCATAATAGAAATATGAGATGGAGTTACTCCCTAAAGGAGGCCGCAGGCTTGAGTCTGCAGGAGCTGAGCAGGGCTGTTGAGGACAGGGCATTTTGGAGATCACTTGTTTATAGTCACTGTAAGTAGGAAGCAACTTGACAGTACATAACAAGAATAATAATCATAAGTTATCTTCTGTGGGCAGTGCATCATAAAGATCAAAGAAAGTATGTTTTGCAGGAGACTTGCTACCAAATCAGCTTGCCTAAAGACCGTAGCAAAATGGTCTGATCAAAATGGCTTTAAGCTAAATGGAGAGGGATGGAGTAGAAAACCCAATAAGTGCAATGTTATGAAAATCATAACAAAGGAAGCAGCAGCAAGACACTGGAATAATGCCTGGTAATTTCCAAAGAAAATGAGCAGGGAAACTGGATAGGTAATCCAATGCCAAAACTAACACATAGAGTAGACAAAAATAAGATGAACTTGAAATCGTGCTGTGAGGAGGTATGTATGATCTGCTGAGTTTCACTGTAACTTAGCTGGATGAAACTCATGAATGGAGTGCACCAACTTAAGGAAGAGATCCAGTACAAATATCTATTCAATTGCATGGAATGTGTACACGTGTATGGAAGTCCATGAATCTGAGGGTGGACAGAAGCATACAGAAAGAAAAGTGGCAATGTTCTGTGACAACTACAAGGCATGGATGAAACTTTTCTGAAACAGATTAAAAGACTTATAGAGATGAGGCAATGTGTAAGTATCTTCCCATCTGTACATGCCTAATGGGTGAGAACAGAATGTCCAATACTTGCTTTGCTGTACTGATAACTTCATCTTTGCAAAAGCAAGAAGAATGAACAAGATGAACATGTGGTCAAGACTTAATCCTGACCCACTCAGAAGAACTGCCCGATTTAAGTGAAATTGGCAAGAAGTTTCAGGGAAAGTAACTACTTTATCTTGAATTGGCTGATGGCAGCAAGGGATGTGAAAACTAAGCAGTTGGGCATGTACTGTGGTCTCTTGTCATCATGTACAGCTGAATCACATCCTACTTTACAGTGACCCTAACAGGATTTTCAAGGGATGTAAGACACTTGAGGAGTGGTCATACCATTGAGTTTCCACAGACAAGTCAGGATGTGAAATCAGGTCTCCTGAGTCATTGTCACTATACCGCACTGGCTTTCTTCTATGGTCTTTAGGAAAGCTGATTTCAAAGGCTTCAGGAAAATTTGGGTAGCATCCCATGGGTTATGGTTTTGGAAGATTATCTTCTCTAAGCTAAGCATAGGCTACTTTTTCAATTGTTCTCTGCAGGACTTGGTTTCTTACCAACATGGTTGCCCCTTGGGTTTTAATTGTTCTTGTTAAAACCATGTCCAGAACTGGATGTTCCATATTTGGCTTGACCAGAGCTTGGCTCTCAATTCTTGTGATCTTTCTGGGCATCATAGTTATCTTCAGATATACTTAGAAGATTGAGCAGGCTCACTGTAAAGGTCAGACCAGAATAAATGCGAGGAAACTGGAGGGCAGCAAATTTTGACTTGGAGCAAAACAATATGACAGGAAGTGGTGGCAGTCCTTTTGTGGAAGCACTTAAACAAAGACTGGCCAGCCAGCTGACCTTGCATCCTGCATTGAATGGGTGACGAGGGAACTAGAGGAACTCCAAGATTTCTTCCAGTGTTGTGACTCCATTAATGAGTTCATTCTGCTGGGAACACCTCAACATAACAAGTGGTGAATGGCAGAGCTGGAAGTGTCATGTCCTTGGCCAAACAACAGCAATACAATCTTGGCCCTTGAGACTGTAATAATCATACCTAGCTAGGAAGTTAAACAGACAAAAACAAGAGCCCAGTCTTTAATAGAGAAGTCTCTGCAGATAACTTATTCATATGACAAACTATTTCTGCTTGCACAAATGTATGTAATTATATAGTAGTTTATCTTTATGGCATCCCAAGTTTGTTTATTTGGCCTCATTTTTTAAAAGCCAAAACATGACAACCAAAATTCATAAAAAATTACTGGTTTGCCTGCAACAAGAATGGCCTTGCCAAGGAGGACCATTGGTTATGATGGCAGGTGGATTATGAAAGTTGTAATGCAACAAAGTAACTTAATATTATCTTAGAACTACAGAGCTGGAAAGGACCCTATGAATCATTGAGTCCAGCCCCGTCAGGGAGGCACAATCGGGAATTGAACTCGCAACCTCTGGCTCCACAGTGAGATACCTTTGTCAAGCTCTGATTAAAACAGAATTATACTACCTGTGTGGTCATTTCTCCTGCGCTCTATTCTTCTTTAAAGGATATATAATTATCCCTCACCCGTGAGGGAGATATGATATTGGTTAAGAGGATAGTGGCTGGCCCAAGAAAGAAGCACTTGTTTTCCATGTCAGCCTAGCCATTTATTGAAGGCATAGTCTCCAGAAAGTCCTGCTGTCGATTATATGGTCAGCAATGTCTAGAGAGAACCTTCATACTAGTTGTGTTCTATTTATGGAATTCTCTCTTCAGGGACACTCACTCTGTGTTATCTTTATTGGCACCAGATTAAAAATGTTTCTATTCTCACAAGTTTTCATGTATTTATTTTGCTTTCTCTGTTGTAATGTTTTGTGTAAATTAGAAAATTGCATTTTCTTAAGTAATCCTAAATTCTGTCACAGAAATTTGTTCCAAGCTGATAAAGTTGAAGTTCTTTTATTAAAGAAAATTAAAATAACAGTATTTCACCCCCTTGGAATTTATTCATGCTCCCTTAAGGGGCAACTCAACCCTTCCCCATTTGGGAATCAATGACTGATTTTTAAAAACCGAAATGAACAATGTTTTTGGCATTGAGAGCTGCATGTGATGTCAGCTTGGTAGGTGTACATGTATGTGTGCATAAACATGGACACTCAAATTTACATGCCTACATTCTTTCCACCTCAGTGAACAGGGAGGTTTGTAACCTTGCCATGTTTCACGACTTTTTTCCCCTTTGCACATAAACTCTGCTGAGGATGGAATGGCTACACCATGCATTTTAATAGGCAGTACTAAGATCCCCTCCACCTTAGAAACATATCAAAGGAAATATATAAAATATCTTTCATAAACAAATGATTATTCCACTATATACGGTAATCATATTTTATCCTTAGATCCCAAATGAATATGTTCCAGTAAAATAAGCAATAAACTTCTTATTTATAGGTCTATAGTAGGGTTTATACAACTGGTCCAAGAAATTTTGGGCCTGAGGCAGAGCAGCAGATGGCATCTCAATCTTACCACTCAATTCAAGGTGCATAATAACCACACCTGCCAAGTGATTTGGTACACAAGAGAAAATTACAGCTTTAGAGATACCCAGAGAAATGAGAAGGGTCACCCCAGGGAGTGATGTCAGATGAAAAGAATACCAGATTTGGATTGCCTTTGAGGTCCTCGGGACTGAGGGGCACCGAATATATACTTTTTAAAGCATTTAATAAAACTTGGTTCTAGAAGTAAATCAGAAACTTCCAGAAGAAGGTAAGCAGCAAATCACAAGTACAAAGACATTCTATGTTCTTTTAACCATGATTGCAGCACTAAGTATCATTCTAGATCCTACCATTTGAATTTCAGAATTTTTATGTGCCTGTAGAATGTTGGTGGGGCTGCTTTTATATATTTTCCTATGTATATTTTATCCTGCATTTACACGGTTGGTTTGTTATGATACTAAAATAATGAAAACACAGTACACGATGAATAACAAATAGCAGTAAGAATAGTTAAATTTAGGCCAACAGTTTATTCAGCTTCATGTTGGTTCTGGTCTCTTCGCTCCCAGTCAATAGCAGTTTACAGCTGAGCTCTGAGAGCAGTTACTTACAGGATAATGGGAACAATAAAACCGTTAAGACGAAAGAATAATATTCTTCCTTCCTTAATGACATTTGCACTTGTGATACTATCAGCAAGTCCCAGAGTCTCAGTTTATAACCTACCCATTTCTGCTGATGCCCGCCAGTGAGCCATAAGCCATCATGATGTAAAGATTGTCTCTTACTGCATGTTCTTATCTAACTCTTGTTTCGCAGCCCAAGATAACTTGTTCCCAAACAGTTTCTCAGACATCCTTGAGTGATATTTCCTCTATTTCTGGCACTGACAATGCCATTTCTGTGACATTCCAGCTGATTATCCTGTGGCCTACTGCTGAAATGTAACTCTTATAACTGGCATCCTTCCAGTTGCTAGGTATTTAAAAGTTCCTCAAAAATGTAAAATTCCAAATTTTCTTGTGTTCCTATTGCAGGATTCTTTATTTGCATGCTTATTATGATAGCTAGTACAGTATTAGAACAGTAAAGCTACATATCAGCATCTCTGGCTAATGTTAACTATGTGTACATTCAGGATTTTTTCTGAGTAAAATTGAAAAAGGACACCAGACAGAATTTTATACAACTTATATAGTAAAAACAACCGAGTCTGGAAGGAAAAAAAATTCTAGGATTGACTCTAGATTAAGTTAGTTACCTCTAACAGTATCGATCTATTAAGGGAAGCTTCAGTGAACAATATTAATGGTTTCTACTCATTCTAGACCACTAGCCTTATTATGCAGCTCTTTTTGACCATTTTGAAATAGATTCTTTTTCCTTGCTGACAACCTACCACTTGCTTTTTCAATTAAACTGTTTAATGCCTCATGGCAGGATGGTGACAGAAACTAAGTGTAAAGGAAGTGAGGTGAGTTACCTTATGTGCTGGTGATGACACAGGCTAATTACTCGCCCTGCCACAGCTACAGCAGCATCGGTTTAGAGGCCAAGAATATGTAGTGGTTGCAGTGTGAGTAGATCTGTGTTCAAATGTTCATTCAGCTGTGATGCTCACTGGCTAAATCTCTCACTGAGCCATTGTGAGACATAAGAAGGATGGGAGAGCTAAATAGCTCCTCCAAGCCATCTCCCTATTTTTTTTCCTTTCAAAAATCTAACATATGGGATGAAACTTGACCTTGAACTTCATCCTCTCTATAGCTCAGTTTCTTGGTACATTTTTTCTTGTGCTGCCAGTGTCGTAAAGGTGAATAAGGATGGCTATATACTCTTCTCTGAGCAACAAGGAAATGCAGTGAATTTAAGTATAGAAGATTACTATACATGCTTAATTGTAACATCTGCTTGTTTCCCTATTATGTAAATATTAGCTGTAATAGTCAGGGGTGGGCAAAGGGCAACTCTCCAGAGGTTGTTGGACGTCACCTCCCTGCATTCCTCATTCCTGTTGGCTGTGCTGACCAGGGCTGATGGGAGTTGTAGTCCAACAACATTGGGGGACAGATTTTTGCTCTCTCCTGCCATAGGGAGAAGAGGCTAAGTGGATCCTTTGCTAGAATGCGAGTTGAAAGTTTTGAGGAGCATCATCTGTCTGGGTAAATAACTAAATAAGTCTATAAGACAGCTACTGGTAAGTTTATTATTCTTAGAGGGTGGAGGTGGGTGCCTACCCTGGCTTGATATCAGTAAATTACAGTGAGAAGAAAGGCATGTAGGTTAGTTCACTAGACTCTCAGTTCTATGGATTCCAGCTGTCTTAAGTCCTCAGCCAAGCCAGTCTCTCCCAGAACAAAGGAAATATTTAGGCCACCTAAACATTTGGTCAAACCTGGGTCCCCAGATGTTCTTGGACTGCAACTCTGAGAAATCCTGGCCAGCACAGCAAGTGGTGAAGGCTTCTGGGAATTGCAGTCCAAGAACATCTGAGGACCCCAATTCAAGAAGTATGGTACTAGACAACTTGCTAGGTTACGCCAATCAGAGCTTGGGTAAATGTGAGGGTGGGGGCTAGCTGAGGGATTCTGGGAGTTGTAGTCCAATCCCCCCCCCCCCCCCCGGTATCATAACATCACAGAGGAATCCTCTAGCAAGGAAGAGCCTGAGAAACTGGATACTCCACAGCTTGGCTGTGAAGATCCTGTCCCCTCAGGGAACCAGGATCCTGAGCCCATAGATGATAGGGGCTCAGATGCGGAGTCTGAGGAGGAGGCTGGATGACCTCCCAGCTCTCAGGAGCAAAGACGTCTAAAGGCACAAACCCAGTTTAGAGCCCCAGGACAGAGTGCTGGGCTGCAGGAGAAGTTTCCTTGTGAGTAAGTGGACTCCTCATGATTGAGCTGTTTCTTCCAGGGAGACCCATGGGCGAAACCCTACAGATGAGTTCTTTCCTTGCTGCCTGAACATTTGCAGCTGTGTGCTAGGTGAGGCTCCAGCAGCACAGCTAGAAAGCATCCTTCAATGGGTATTGCAACCTGTTGGAAGTAATTTGTCTAATAGCTTCTGCTTTGTTACTGAACCCCCTGCTCCAGATTGCTAGGACTTTCTCTGACCACTTGGACTACTTAGATTCTGATTTTGGATTGCCCTGCCTGAGTATCTGCTTTGGTGAGCTTTACATTCCTGCTTCAATCTTTCCTTGGCCTGGGATTTCAGTAGCCAGCAGCTTCACTTGCCCCATCCAGTATGGAACAGGACACACACGCTCTAATGCCAACATAAATGCAAAATGTAAGATGCACACATAGGAAAGCCAGGGTGACTCTGTTTCTCATTTATAATGCAAACACAAGTCAACAGGACATGCACAGAGTAAAGGGGCACTCCTGGTAGCAACTCATTCATTTCTGGCAGTTACGATGCTTTGTGAACCTAAGAGCCTGGTTGGTTAAAATGAACATAGAACAGGGGAAATTAATGCCAGAACTTTCTCTACATTTTAAAGCTTATAAAAAGTGATCTCAAAGTGGAACATAAGCAACTAAACACAATCACTATGGAAATAACAGTTATGATGTGAGTAGTATGAATCATCTGGAGACAGCTTCCTTTCTGAATGGGGGAGAATATGGGGAGTCAGATGCCACCGTTGTATGTATGCACACACCAAAAAAAAACCACACAGTCATTTCCTGCTGCTAAATTACTAGTTTAGTTTGCAGCTATCTGTATGTGTTTGGTGGATTCACATGGCAACGGGGGGGGGGGGGGGGGGAAGTATAGAGGTTTGGTGCCCTTTACTGAATAAAGGAAAAAAAGGCTCTGGCCTGCTACCATTAAACCAAAAAGTTAAATGAAAGGAGAGTGAGTGCCATCTTCAAGAGAATGCACTTTTGATTTCCACAGACTTTGGAGCAAATTAAGTCTGACACAGGCTTCCTAACAAAACCAGCCTTCAGCTCTACCCCTACCAGCGTTTACATAAGCCAGCCTCAGAAACATCCATGCGGTCATCCAACATTGCATTAATCGTGCTCTGCTGGTAGCTGTTGTGAGCTTGTTTGGTGCTGTACAGAAAAGAGAAAAAAAATACCAAATACAAATGCAGGAGTAGGCGATACCTTTAGAGACCAATAAAGAAATCATACAATCTGCTAGCTTTTGTGGATTGGGGCCCGTGTCATCAGGCTTGTACTGTACCAGTGTCTTCTCATTAGAGTCCGAAAAGCTCATGGATTTTGCCAGGCATTTTTCTTAGAAGTGCGGGCATTCTGCTAAAGTGAATCATAACTTTCTAAGCAGTAACAAAGGACAAAATCTTTCATCTCGCTGTATTTCCCCTAAACTTTTCTTCCTTCTTTTCTTTTATTTTCGGGAAGAGAAGGTTGTTTTATTTTTGTGTGTTTGCCTATGCCAGGATTTTTGGGAAGCTGACAAAGGACTCCAGCTCAAACCTGACAGCTTAACTAAAGAGCTCTCAAAGAACTGGACAGCTTGACAAAATACCAGCCTGGACGCCAGTGCAGTTCACCCCACGAATGTCCTCTGTTCGTGCAACCTCTGATCTCCACTGAAAGAGGGAACAGAATGAATTTTTGAGCTCTGAGTATGTTTGCGGCTCCGACTTGTCAGCCTCATTTTTGCAAATGCACTGCATGGGGAAAAAAATAGCTTAAAAGAGGTTAGTGCAGACAAGCGGAACAAATAACTTCATTTAATCCCCCAAATCAACATAACATTGTACATAGTTGTTGTTATTTTCCTATGTCTTAATTAGAATGTCAGGATAGTAAGGTGTAAGATAGCTTGCCATCAATGGCAACAAATGCTGGGTGTGGTAGGCTGGCAACATCAGAAGGGCTGCAAGTAATCTACGACCGACCGCTATCTGGTGAAGGTGTTCAATACAGACTTCTCTTGGTCCTCTATGACCCTTTCAGGAACAGCTCCTGGCTCCACTAATCCTGGACTGAGGCTTTGGACTGGACTCCCGGAGCCAGTAGTTTTGGTTTCCATCAAGTTCTTCAAGCAAGTTGGAGCAGGATGAGATTTTTGGTCTTCAGCCTGTTTCCAGCTTTCCTCAGATTTGCCAAGACCCGAGGCAAAAACTTGCTTAAGGCCTTTCCATTCCAAATTGTTCTTCCAGCATTCCAGCCCTAAAGCTGGTAAAGCAGACAGCAGTCTGCTGAATTGTCAGGTACCCATGGATTTCCAAGTACCCAGGGTGGAAGTGATTTCCTTTGGGTTCCCTTTGCTGTAAAATAAGATAAATATACATTATTATCATTATTATTTTAAAACATCAGGCACAGTCAAAATTATAAAAACATTGACTGGTATTATATAACAGATAGAAGTTTTAATCAAAAACCTAAGTAACTGTTAAATATCGGCACAGTATGTATGCTGTTCCTAATATTGCCATTTTTTGGAGCTCGGATGATGTGATTTCTGAGATCTGCAACTGCTTATAGTACTGTGTGAAATTTCTTGATATTGTTCCCAAAGCCCCAATGACTACGGGAACCACTGAAGTGTGTTTCTTTCACAAGCGAGACATTTCGATTGCTTTGTTGTTGTTTAGTCGTTAAGTCGTGTCCGACTCTTCATGACCCCATGGACCAGAGCACGCCAGGCCCTCCTGTCTTCCACTGCCTCCTGGAGTTGGCTCAAATTCATGTTGGTAGCTTCGATGACACTGTCCAACCATCTCATCCTCTGTCGTCCCCTTCTACTCTTGCCCTCACACTTTCCCAACATCAGGGTCTTTTCCAGGGAGTCTTCTCTTATCATGAGATGGCCAAAGTATTGGAGCCTCAGCTTCAGGATCTGTCCTTCCAGTGAGCTAGGTCCCTGTATTTTGTTAGTTTTTCCAATTCTTTATTTTCAACTCTGGCATCCCCTGGAATTGCAATGTCAATGACCCTGACATTTCTTTGTTCTATTACTACTATGTCTGGTGTGTTATGTTCAAGGTGTCTATCCGTTTCGATTTGGAAATCCCACAAGATCTTGACTTCCTCATTTTCTAACACCTTCTCTACCTGATGTTCCCACAGGTTTTTGGAGGCTGGCAAGTTATATTTTTTGTATAATAACCAGTGCACTAACTTTGCCACTCTATCATGTCTAACTTTGTAATCTGTTTGTGCAATCTTTGGACATTTGCAGATGTGACAGAGTTTCATCTTTTTCTTAGCAGAGTTGACATTTGCTGTTAGCACTAATTCCTTGGATCTTAGCTTTTATCACGTTGGTTTGGAGTGCTATTCTTGTGCAGCAAAGATCAAGCCTTCGGTTTCTTTCTTAACGGTCCCCAGTTTTAGCCATGCCCGCATTGAATTATGATCATGCTTTCCATCAATATCTCTCAGGTGTTGTCCATGTAGTGGTTTATTTTTCCAGCTGTTTAATTTATTTTCAAATTGTTGTTTCTTATATTGAGCGTTTGTTTCTGTTGTTTTCAAAATATTCTCCATTTTCACTGCTTTCAGTAATTTTTCTCTGCTTGTACTGATATAGTCATTTAGACTTCTTTTTTCTTCCTCTACTACCTGCTGTATTTGCAGTAATCCACGGCCTCCGATTTTTCATGGCAAATATAATCTGTCCACATCACTTTTTGGATGTAGTGCATGATGCATGTTCATTAGTTTCCATGTTTTTTGATCCAATTCTTCTAATTCGTTTTGAGTCTAATCTATTATTCCAGCTGGGTATCTAATTACTGTAACAGCCCATGTGTTTATGGCTTTGATTGTATTTCCCCCATTTAAGTTTGATTTTAAGATTTCTGCAGTCTTTTGATATATTCTCTTGCTGTCAGTTCTTTAACTTTTGTGTGCATAATGTTGTCTGCTTCTAGTTTTCCAGGGTATTTATAATTTTCATCACTTGATAGTGATTTTATAATATTGCCATTTTTAAACTCTATTCCATCTAGTTTTTGGATCTTGCCACAGTGTATAGATAGAGATGCACATTTGTCAATTCCAAATTTCATTTGGATATCTTCACTAAATATTTGATTTAGTGCAGTGATTTTATCTCTGTGGAACTTTTTGCATATAGTTTTAGGTCATCCATGTACAAGAGATTATTGATTTTTCCTGCTAGTTCTGAAATATAGTAGCCCAATCCAGTTTTATTTAAAATGATTGACATGGGGATTAGTGAGATGTTAAACACCAGTGGTGACAAAGAATCCCCCTGAAATATTCCTCTTTTGATGCTAACTTCCCCAATTTCTTCGTCATGGGCCATTAAGACAGTTTTCCATTTTTCCATGTTTTTCTTGAGGAACTTCTGTACTGTCCAGTACTATCACATGTTGTTATTTTTGCAAGTGTTATGGCAAAATACAGTTGGGTTATTTCTTCAGAATCTTTGTAAGTGGACTAATTTCCTCATTTTTGTTGTAATGCAGAGCAGCATCTGCTGTTCACCCTTCCTCTGCAGAAGATTCCTGTATTCCAGGCTGTCCAGCCACGTGCAAGGTTGCATGTACATTTAACTACACACAAGGGTCTTCATGTGTCAATCAGGACATTCAGCAATATGTGCCTCCTTACTCAAGAGCCTAGTGGCCCAATATTATGAGTCACTATGAATCGGCAAAACATTAAGAAAGATAAAGTGCAAAGTTTTCATCACCAGTGTTGCAAGTTATTGTGTGGCTTCATTAATATGAGGAAACCCAAGATATGTTGCGAGAACAATGGCATATGTTCATATCAATATTATTGCTTATTTGTATTATTTATATATTGACACCCATGTCAATGTTGTTTTACAAAGTATTGTCAGTAAAAGGATAGTGCCCAGCTCCCAAGGACCACATGGCAATCTAAAGTTAAACCTAGTGCAGGAGACGGGTACACAATAGGAGGGAGGAGAGTAGGAAAAGGGAGCAGTATGGGGAGCAGCCTTTGGAAAGGCAATAATGGCAAACGATAAATACAGACAATACATGTAGATGGCAAATATGTGTAAGCTTGTTTAGAAGTGAGTCTAACCATATGCACTGTGGCTTACTCTTGGGTAAGTGTGCAAAGAACAGTACCCTTTTGTAGGGTGACCAGATGGGGGGAAAAGACATGGTTCCTGTACTTTTGATTGTTGATTAGAAAAGGAAAATTCAGCAAGTAGTTTTTAATTGAAGCTGCACCTGCTGAAATGCTCTCCTCCGCACAACTATTAAAGTTAGAAGAACCCTGTCCTCTTTTTTATGTGCTCAACCTACTCTTATGTAGATTTCAGCTGGGGGAAAACTTGGGTTCAGAAAGAGCTGCATGGAAAAGAGAGAGTTCCGTATACAGTGATCACTTGCAATCTATCATTATCAGATATTTTATAATTCTAGGGCAAGGGCTGGTCTGGAGATGGCTTCCCCGTAGGCTGTCCAGAGTCCCTAACTGTTGCAGGGCCATCTGTTATCTAGGAATGGGTAAGAATGTTGCTTGGTTTGTTTCAGGAGAAGCAACTTTTTAAAAATTGACAAAGTCTTACAACATTCAAGCCCTAAAGCCAGGAGAGCAGATGGTGGGGGAGGGGGGAAGGTAAAATACAGGTTTTTGTTTCCCTGGGCTTTGAGTACAGTCTAGTTTAATTCCCTATACACTTGTGTTTCTGATGCTGATTTAGAGTTGTCTTCCAAGCTTCTTCACCAGCCATGTGGCAGACACATATAACATGGTCCTCTCCAAGTGAGTACCGTATTAATTGAATTTCTCCTATCCAAACTGCTGAAAATGTTTGGGTCATTCTTGATAGGAAGTTACCACAAGTTGCCAATTTCTTCATGATCACATGGAAAGAATTTGAGATTAAAAAAAGACTCAGTGATCTAAACCCAGTTGTTCCTTCTAAGTCAAATAGACCAGTTGACTCCATGACCAGTATCCTATTGGATGTTTATGATTGCACAAGTGCAATTGTGAAAGTTTCTAAGTGGCACAGTGATGAGCACATGTCACTTGTATGTTTGATTATGCATTGAGCACAGACTGGTGTCTGGTCGATTAGCCACAATTAGCTGCACAATATCTGTGATTCTTTTTGCGTGCATGTAAATAATAGCCAATACAATTTTGGCCAGTGGAACAGAGATGGGCACAAACCACCAGTGCAGCAGTTTATGTCACTTCATTTATCAGCCAAACAGCTCTGCCTCCTCTGGTGGGTGCCCACTTGGAGGCAGTGCCCCGGCTTCCCTGCCCTGCCCTGCCTCTGAGTGGGTGCCTGTCAGGAGGTGGGGCTGGCAAGTACCAAACACCTGTTCAGCCAATAAACAAACCGGCATGAACCACTGAACTGGTGGTTTGTGCCCATCTCTAGAAATTATGTATGTGTTGACTTACCAGCTTGCCTTTCACTTGATGTCTCTGCTGTAGCTGGGACTAAAAACCTAACAAACCATTCTTCCCTAATATATTCTGCGCTTATAATGTTATTGCTAATAAATGTGTAGTGGAAGAATAGATTTGGAACTACAGATCATTCATCTCTGTCCTTCTCTTCCTGCCCCCTCACACCCAGTATTTTTCAGCTATAGTTGCTATATAGTATTGGCACATGAAATGGAGGACAGGACTTCTGTAACAACAATTGCCTGGAAAAAGAAACTTAGGCAGCTGTAGCTTGAAGCCACCGTTGATGCTAAAGGCAGCTTTGGCAACATAAAACAAGAAGAGTAGAAAAGAGAATCTGGAACCTTTTCTCACTCTGCTTTTTTCCCCAGACACACTCTGTCACCTTTTACCTTACAGAGAAAATATATATACTTCTTCCGACAAGACTTGAGGCTGAATTCTATGGAGGGTCAAAGCACTGTGCCTGTATAGCTACTATGGATGTCAATAGAATTAAGCTCTGTCCCCTTGTTAAATGCTAGGTCAATAGCACTTTGGTCGCCATGGCGACAACCCCCAGATGACTTGCATCATCCCATTGCAATCAATAAGGTCTCAGAGTAAATGATTTAAGGCTTGCAGCTGAATATGCCTCAGGATACATACCTGTTTCCATTTCTCTTCACTTAAGTTTTTTTTTTTTAAAGGAGCCCTCAGCATTCTAGGATAATTGCTAAAGACCAGCTAAACCACTGTAACAGGTACTCGATGGTGGATGCATGTGGTTTTTCAAATAGGTATGTTAAACATATGTGTGAATGAATGAGAGAAGAAGTCACCATGACAGAAAACTGAAACTAGGAGTGTACAAATAGAAAAAAAGGAGGTGTTCATAACTTGCTCTCCCTCCATGCAGCGCTCTTCACACCAGTGTTAGACTACAAATCCCATCATCTCTAACCATTCCACCCCGACAATGTTTTTTTACACTGTTTATTTTCTGCTTAAAACTGATCTGTGTCAATTGTTTGTCCCCCTGTAAGGGAAATTATATGGTTCTTTTAATCTTTTCCTGCTCAGGGGCAAAGCAGCTGCGAGATCATATTTCATGTGAGAAAATGCCTGGTGCAGAAAAATGTTCAAGACTTCTTTCTCCCACTCCTGTTTGCAGCCTCTCAAGATTGCTTTTCATTAAAGTACAATATTGACGGAATGTTACTCACATCTGTGCTTAATATCTAGTATGGCTCTAAGCTGTTGCCAGATTGTTGTGGTCCACAGTTCTGGATGAGTGCCAACTGTTTCCTACTAATTCATTTTGAAACAATTGCATGTTCTTTTCATGCATGGATATGATTTGCAAGGGTCTTGCTGTATATTTAAATGCTAATGTGGAAAACAACATTTGCTGAGTTCTCTAGAGATGGACTTTGATTGCAGCTTGACCTGCTCTAGCGTACCTTGAGGATCAACAACAACAACAACAAAAAAGGACTTAATTTCTCCTTTTCTCTCCTACTCTTCTTTTAAGAGTAGAGAATCATGCTTCTGTAGCAGAAGCAGCTACTGCTGCTTTCATAGGCAGGGCCTTCAGAAAGACCTAGAATTGTAACTGGTGAATGTATTTCTTGGCAAACATTTTTAAACAGTGCAGTATCCAGCAATTGTAGAACTATATGTCTCATTCAGTAGCACTGGCATTGAAATTGTGTGTAATTTCACATTGGACAAGCAACAGAAAAGTGCTTCAAGGGGGTGGTGAAGCAACAACCCAATAGATTTTCTAGGAAAGGTTTTGAGACCTCTCCCTCCCACCATCCATAACCTCTGCTGAGTGTGAAAGTAGAATGTTTTTGTAAAGCAGTAGGAAATGGTGATGCTATTCCTGAGGATGAGGTACAGCCCAGCAATGGAACTGCTTATCCATCAAGGATAGTTTCTTCCTCTGAGATGCCCAGAGCAGCAGCTCTAAAGGATGGCCAACTTTTTAGGCCATTTCTGAATTCAGGCCAAATTCTCCATGCCAAGGGGACTGGCAAACTGGCTACATGCTGATTTGTCTATTTGAGGGTTGTTTGGCTTGTTAGACAAAGGGAGGTGGAGAGGATTATACGCCCCACAATGAGAGGCACACCAACAAAGCTTCTGAACACAGAGAGAAATTAATGCAATTCCATTCCATTCCTTTTTAAAACTGAACTGTCATCATGTGAGTATTTGATCAACATATTATTCTGTTTGTAAAAGTCCATGCAAGACAGAAGTGTGCATGGGTTTAGATCCAGCTGTTGGTCCCAAGTAGAGTAAACCCACTGGACTTTTATAGATCAACAATCATAAGACCCATTGATTCAGCAGGTCCGCTTTAGTTGGAAGTAATGTTTGGATGCAGTCCTCTAATTATAATTTTAACAGTAGCAGATACAAAGAGTCAGATCTGAAATTGTGTAAGTTATTCTAAAAGGGATACATCACACCCCTAATGTGTGATTTGCAAGAAAAATAGGAGACATGGAATAAATAGAATGAGAAAATGGGGTAGGAAGATCAATACACATTTTAAGCAGAAGGGCAACCTCAAAGTTCCTACAGAACCCCAGAAGCCTTCACCACTAGCTGCACTGGCCAGGATTTCTGGGAGTTGTAGCCAAGAACATCTGGGGGCTGAAGGCTGGGAACCACCAATTTATACTGACTGTGCAGAATCTACTATTTATGTTCAGTGTATAATTAACATCTGGAGCACTCAGGTTTAATCAGATTAATCATATAACTTTGTCCTGACAGAGGTTTATCATATGGGCAGCATATGACCTGAATCCATGCATTCCCTGAAATAATTAAAAACCTAATCCTAAACTTGCTTGCTGTGTGTACCTTGAACTGAAGCTTTTTTGAAAAATATTCCACTGAGGCCAGACAGAAAAGATGAGATAGAAGCTCCTCTACAAATATCTGATCTGAAATTGTAAAAAAGAATCATACACTCATAACATAATGTTATTACTTTATGAAAACTGTCATGGGGATCTTTCTGGAATGAAAGACAGGGTGAATATTAAATAAATGAAATACAGATGTTCACCATTCTTTGCAAGAAATTAGGTTGAAATATCAGTTCTTATATTCTAGCAATGGCTGTGCTATTTCAGCTGTGAAAGCAAGAGAAACACAATAGGGTGCTTGCGATATCGTGTAGACAGACAGTACTGTGGCTACCTTTACTTATCTACTTCATTTTATTTCTGTACTGAATTTCTACTAAAAATAGAGGTAACAATAAAATACAGATAAATTCAGAAGTAAAATTAAAATAGAAGAATGTATGGGTCAGAATCCTATCGATGCTTTACACATAAGTTCAATTGCACAACTCAATGTGTTACATTGCCACTAACTGATGAGGCGCCAGTTGCATTACTATGCATTACTATGTGTCCCTGTTGCTCAATCTGGTGCATACCGTGGAATGCAACCATCACCTCACTAGTTAGCAGCAATTCACCAGGGTGAGTTATACTGTTTAACTTATGCACACGTAAATCACCAACAGGCTTCTGCTCAATAATTAAAACCTTCTGTTAAAAACACATCAGTAAAACAAATAAAAAGCATCTATCAGCTTTATAACCAACTCCATTAAGGGAAAATAAAAGCTTAAAATCTCAAAGACTTTTGGGAATAGAAATGTTCCCACAGCTACCAGCAAAAGAACAAGGGAAATAGAAGTAACATGGCCTCTCTTGACAAGGAATTTGAGATCCTGGGAAGAGCTGCTGAGAAGACCCTCTCCTGGATTACCTCCAAATACCAGCACAGTACAGTGGTTAGGGTTTTGGACTAAGACTTGGGAGACTTGGGTTCAAATCCCCACACAGCCATGAAACTTGCCAGGTGACCTTGGGATAGACACACACTCTCAGCCTAACCAAGTCACAGGATATTGTCACATAAAGTTGGGAGGACAGCTAGGTACAATTTGACCTTGTTGGAGGAAAGGCAAGATATAAATCACAAACAATAAAACAAATGTTTCCCATTTGTAGTGGAATAGAGTGACTGGTGCCTCCTTAAAATCTTAAACCCAAGGCAGACATAAATGGGACAACGTGGATCACATCTGTTCTTGGTGGAAGCCAGAAACTGCATCTGAATCACATCAGAAATCCAATTCCCACCTCAAAATGGTTGGCCTGAACATTAGCTGTACATGTTCAGTACAGTATTTAATTTCACATTCCAGATGTAACTTGTGGTGGACAGACTGCTCAATTCCTTATGAGCTGGAGAAAGACATAACCCAACCCAGTAAATTACAAATTTCAGTCATATAGCTTGTGGCACCCAGTTTGAAATCCCAACCCAACTTCTGTTAATCAGACAAACCTTCCAATCTTGTCTTACTAAGAGATCATAAACAGTGTTTCAACAGCAGTTGTAACTATGCATTGAAATTAGTCATTTTAAGGTTCTGACTGTGCAGTGAGCTAAGTCTGGCATCCATATGACAATTTAGAAGTCAACCTTATTTCACTATGTGGCTACCAGAAAGTATTACAAAAAGCATAAGTAACTGTTTGGTAAAAGTTCAAATCCACGACTATTTCAAATATATTTAAATTTTACAGATCCACTTGACACATGAATCTGATTCACTATGTCTTGCTGAAGAATAGGCAAAGAATATTCATAGGGAAAAAAAAGCTCAATATCCAGCATAGGGCTGGAAGATTCTAGAAGCTGTTGCATTATAATTTCTTTCTTTTTGTAGTACAAAAAATATCTAATATTCCATATTTGATGCAAATGAGCACTAGTATTTTTGTTAAGAGAATTTTTTGTTACTGGACAGATATTAAATAATAAACAGACAGACATGTTTAAAACATCTCATCTTTTATCAGATAAAATATACCTTCCTCTTCTTAATGCTAGCCAGTTTGGTATAGTGGATAGAGTTTCAGACTAAAACTCAAGAGGCCCAAATTCAAATTCCTGCTCAGGCATGGAAAAGCATGGAGGTGGTGGCAGTGATAGCACATCCCACATATCTCAGAAACCCTGTTAGGGTTGCCATAAATCAGAAGCGATTTGATGGCACCTAACAAAATTAAAAGAGTCCCCTCTCTGCCACCTGTTTTTTCCCCCTAAAAGCATGTAGTATTTCAGACTGCTAGTCATTTCTGACTTCAGTGACAAATTCCCTTTCTGAAAAATTCTTCAAAGTGGGTGAATTCTAATGTCAATTTATTGTTAACATTATCCCTCCAATTTGCATAAATACATGAAGATGGGAGGTGGGGAAAAATGTAGTATGGGGAAAAATGTACATCAGGTGAATTTCAGTAAAACACTTAGGTCCCTGCTGAAAAGGAGACCTGCAAGGGGGGGGGGGGGAAACAACTCCCAACTCTGATGTTAAAAACACACGGGTTGCCCTATACTCCCTTGATGTCTCTCTTTGTAGAAAATATGTCACTTTAATTGTACTGCCAAGTGGGAGTCAAGTGTAATCACCCTCCCTTCTTTCCCTCACCTCTCCTAAAGCCATGCAGCAGCTGTTAAGAAAGCAAATGTGTCTCTGAAGTGTGTATCTATCCATGTAAATATACACACACTTACACATCTTATATGTATGTGTGTGTGTTTATTATTTATTTATTTATTTATTTAACTTATATGCCGCCCACTCTACCCAAAGGTCTCTAGGCGGCTTACAACAATTAAAATACAATAAAAATACAATAAAAGATAAAACAATTAAAATACAATTAAAATAGATACTCTAAAAATTGCCATCAGGACCCACAGTTGATATTATTTCAATTAAAAGCCTTCTGGAACAGGAAGGTTTTGACCTGGCGCCGAAATGTCATCAGCATCGGCGCCAGACGAATCTCAGTCGGGAGGGCATTCCATAGTCTGGGGGCAGCTGCCGAAAAGGCCCTTTGTCTACAAGCCATCCTTCTTACCTCCTTGAGGGACGGCTCTTTCAAAAGGGCCCCTTGGCTAGATCTTAACTGCCGGGTACGCTCATATTATAAATATATCTCCAAAAAAAAAGGTCATCACCACCACTCTTAAGATACCATAGAATTTTCTCCTTTATACCCAATGACAAAAGCCATTATTGTTACATCTAGAACTTAGAAATGTTGTTTTTCTGGACTACAACTCCCAGTATCTGTGGAATGGGCTGATTTGATATGTGGCTGGTCAGTATGTTTAAGGCAGGTTACTATGCCTTCTAAATGTACATAGGAATTGTATATGCAAAATTAGAGATCGACTAAGGAGTTCATGCTGATGAGCTATTGCAGCCCATAACTAGTGTTCCTAAAAAATCCCCCAAATGATCCTACAATGGATGTGCGTAAGCAAATAACAGGACGATGCAAGCCATATTTGCCCTTTGCCTGTCCCTATTGGTAATATAGATTGGAAAGAATCAGCACAGATCAGACCCTTGCAAACCTCAAATACAGATAATGGTAATTTTATTAAATTTATTATCTGCACTAAAAATATGACTCAAATTTAGAAAGCAACTCGGGATGTTGCCTTATCTACAGTCAGATCATTGGTCCTTCCAGTTCAATATTGTCTATTGCAGCCCTTTCCTTCTATGTCAAGAAAATCCACATTCTGTATCACATATGTAAATTTCTATTTCCTCTGTCGTATATAAGGGAGCCATCACATATACACTTATTTTTCTATTATTTTGTATCAGGGAATAAAGACCCTCCACTTTTGGCTTCTGAAACCTCTCCAGAAATTACTCATATAATTTCAATATAATTTTGATAACCTTAGGAGCTAGCAATATATATGTGGTATGTTCATCTGATTTGGTAATAAATTCAGAAATTTTGCAGCCAGTCCAAACAGCATATGTAGGGCAAAATCCTGTTGCTTAATGTAATAAATCACACCAGATTAGCCCCATTGAATCAGTGGGGATTTGGTGAATCAACACCTCTTTAAGTTCCATTGATTCAAATGGAACTCCTCTAATTGCAATTTACTGTGATAATTTACTACACTAAGCAAGAGGATTTTGGCCACTGAGGCACTGTTGTGAGAAAATATTTTTGTTTGAGATATATTTCAAAAGCTGCAAATTTCCACCATCTGGAATCGCAGGTGACTATCTATCCTTTGAGGAAAAATATTAGCCACTTGATGCTGATTGTTGTTTTTCCTGCCTGATGGATCAAACCGAATAGGTTTAACCTCAAGATTATAAAGCCTGCTGTTTTATCTGTAATCATGCAAGGACTGTGCAACGTCAACATCCTTTGTTCACAAATGTGACAGGTGAACAAGAGCAGGTGCAAACAGAGGGGCCAGCTGGAATAACAGAGATGTTCCAAATTAATAGGGACCAGATGCTGTGAAACAGAAAGGGCTAAAGGAGAGTTCTAAGGCAGCCAGCAGGGATTAGGAGGCCCCACTAAAAGGAGTGTTGAACACCTCCCTCTTCTTTGATTCAGGCTTTTGACAATCTTAACATTATATCTTTAAAGAGATAACAGGAAACAAAAGGTTTCACTTCCTTCCTCTCTTTGCCTTGATATATTCAGTAAGAAGAAGAAGAAACTACTTTTAAGACTTACTGAGAAAAGCCACTGCTATAAAAAGATTTAGACTCCAGTAATTAAGCAGAAAAAAGGTGGGTTTGAACTGTTTCACTGCAGCACTGCGTTTTTTAAACAGCACTAGCCCAAAGGGAGCGACACTTTGATCATTCAATTGCATTTAGTACTGCCATTCCATGCAGTTTCTCTGGGAGTGAACAAACCGCACTGGGGCCTACCAATCATATGACCTAGATTCAGACATCAACAGCAGGGGTTTTCAAGACATGTGCCTTAGTTAGATGTCACGAGTCTGAATCAATGACAAGCATGTGTATGAGTCACAGAACTGTAGAGCTGGTGGAAACTTCAAGACTCCAAACTCCTGGCAACGCAGGAAATCTGCAGCTAAAACATCCATGGCATTGGCCATCCAAACATTCTTTACAAACACCAACCAAGAAGAGGTCATCATCACTTTCTGAGGTAGTCCATTCCACAGTCAAGCAGCTCTCCGCATCAGAAAGTTTGTTCATAATGTTTAGTTGAACTTTGTTTCTGACTATTTGAATCTTCTTGAAATGCAGATAGAAAGATCACTTTGCAAATGGTGTATTACCATAAAGGATATGAGATTTCTCAGTAATTTGAATTTCTCAGTGATTTGTCTATGAATCATATTGGATCAGAATTACTCAAAATATGGAATACCTGAAGAAGACTCTTGAAGGTACCAACCACTGACAAAGTACTTTGACGTCACAACACACAGATCATTCATAGACATACAGCTTGGTCATGTCTATGTTTATTCAAAAGAATATACTAAGAGACAATGTGCTAGGTTGGGGCTTCAACCCTTTTCAGGCATTCAGCATGGAACTATGTAGGGTTCAAAGGATGGTAGAGATGTAGCTAAGCTCCATGTGTCCACCATAACTTGAAGAAAATCTTGTATTCAGTGCAAAGGTCAGCATAGGTGGTTCAACTGAACATGATTAACATTTCTGTGATCGACAGCCCTCACATGGAAATGCTGTAAACACATTTGAATGCACTTACAACACCGGTATACTCAATGTGCAAAAGCTTTCACAGGATGTATATGAGGATTCTGGGTGAGAATATTGAAGGCTGAGCTTACTTATGCACCCCAGTTCCCATAATCCGGTTGCTTTCTATCCGAACAATGCTTTGGAAGATTCAGATTCCCTTTAAACTGTAGGATTTAGTCAGCAACCTTGAGTCAACCACTCTCTTAGAGTTGGAAATGTTTGTGTTCTTGCTGTCAAGTCGGAACTGACTTATAGCAACCCTAATAGGGCTTTCAAGGTGAGATATTTAAGCAGTTTTATCAGTTCCACTCCCCCAGTAAGCTTTCATGGCCAAATGGGGATTTGAACCCTGCTCTCCAGAGTCTATCTACTGTATCATACTGGGGCATGTAAGTAATGTATGACAAATAAATGGGTTACTTGTAATGAATCTCTTCCACAATAAAGATACAGCTTAGTTACAATTGTAACTACATAACATGACCCATTTTATGGTGTAGCTGCAACTTTTAATTATAGTTATAGGGGTCTTAGTTTAATAGTGGAGGATGAGCATCAGTCTGTGACCTTGTGCTCTACTGTGGATGTCTGGAAGTTGAGTCATGGCAACTGGACTCCTTTCTTATTAGGTTGAAGTGTTTTGCTACTGTGGATGCTGAGGGGACAACAGTGTGGATCGAAAAACAATATGTTTTGTGCCAAAGTCTCAAAGTATTCAGACTTTTTTTTAAAAAAATGCCTCAACTATTTAAGTTTATTTTGGAAAATGAAAAACAAAGTATCTTCAAATGTTAAGCATAATTACAAGTATCTGCGGAATCTTGGAACTTAATGCCTAATTACTTTTAGAAATGATTTTGCAAGATCTGGTTTGTTTTAGCATAAGCCACTTCTGTCCTTGATGGGGATGAGGAAATCATCATGAACCCATTTATGGAAAGAAAGCTCAGAAACATAAGTGTAACTGACAAGTTCCATGTTTACTGGTTAGGACTGTAGCCTTATTTAGAAACAAATCTTAGTGATTTTATAAATTTTATGTACTACAAAACTGTGGCATAGATTTTTGGTTCAATTTTGGTTTATAGTTAACATAGCTGTATTAACAGCATCCATACAGAGAAATGTAGATAATTCTGCCCTTTTACCTCTGTTAGGAAAAGCTTCCATTGCTTTATTTACAGGGTAACAGGTTGATAAATGTTCAAAAAGACAACACTGTTGCAACATTTCTGCTGGTTCGGATCCTTCCATCCCCTCTTTAGCAAGCAGAAGCTAAGCAGGTTTCCAAGTTTCCAAACTGAGGTTCCCAACGTTGCATCTCCAGGAAATGCAAAAGGTAAGGAAACACTTTTATTTTCTCTGTTGCTGTTTTGTTCTGTGACTTAACCCCATTCAAGTGTTTTGGGCCTTGCCTGGAAACAGACGTGCCCTAACCGCTTGCAAATCAACCCCGAGCACTATTCAGACGCAAGAACACCTCCGGGGAAACAATCCGGGGAAAAGGAAACGCCATCTACCCAACCGATGAAATCAGGTGGGAACCGAAAACAGCCGGAACTTATGGCGGTTCGTTGTTTGCAGCCGGGAAATATCTCGGTGACTCCCGGTTGCTACTTCTTTTACGGACGAGGAGGCGAATGGAAATGGAGCCGATTCGTGTGCTGGAGCTCTACAGCGGCATCGGAGGGATGCACTACGCGCTGCAAGGTATTTTTACACGCCCCTCAATCAGTTACTTGCGGCAGCTGTAATAACCGTTTCTTTGTCTTCCTCGGGCCGGAAAAGCATTGACTTCCGGGCTGGGGGAGGAGGCGACGATGGCGCTATAGAGGCAGGAAACGCACGGCTTTCGGATGTCGACGGCAGTGGTTGCAAAACTGAACCTTGCCACCAACGTGAGGGTAAAGGGGCGCCCACCTTTCTCAGTTGGTGGTGTTCATACGGGGTGCAGCGCGCCTAATCGCAAGCCAGTTTTGTCTTGCAAGTTTTTTTTGTTTTTTTTAAATTTAGGTATTATTTTGCTTTCCCTCTGAAATTTTTATCTTTGTGGTTTCTTTGGCTACCACCACCACCACCCCCCGCACCTTGTAGTTTGCGATGAAGCTCTCTCCTCCTCCCCCAGCCAGTATTCCCAGTAAGGTTGCCAACCGTAGCCTTTCCACTGGCCTTCCTCTTACCCTGTGCGTTAGCAGGAACCTGCCAGATGCAAGGAAATGAGTGAAAACGATGTAAAGGTTTCGTGATACCTAAAACACTAATGGGCAGGGAGACTTTCCAAACTTGGAGGTAAATTGAAGGAGGAACCTGAATCCATTTGTTATCTGTTAATTGGGATGCTTTCAAGGAGATTTTTGGTTGAGTCACTTGCTGTGCCCTCAGCATGCAATTAAGGGGGGAAATACGTATTACCTGTTGCATGCATAGCCTCTCAGGAAATTATTGAAAACTCAGCCTTTTGGTCTTTATAATAATCTCAGAACTGCAGAGTTGGAAGGGACCCTATGGATCATCGAGTCCAGTCCCTCTCAAGGAGGCACAGTGGGGAATTGAACTCTCTCTGACTCTGCAGCTAGATGCCGAAACCACTGAGCTATCCAGCCTTTGTTGAGTATGCTGATTATTTAGGCTTTTTCAGCTAAGTTTATTAGCAATCCATTAGACCAAGGACTGTCTACTCCACATGCTGCAAGCTCTCTATGATCTATGGTAAAAATTGCCATCTGCTATCCAATTAGGGGAGATACTTTGTCCAGAACCACCTTTCTGGATGTATGCAAACCACGTGGCCTACTGTTGAGCTGTTGTTCTCATTAGCTGATGCATTTGCTGTTCTTGCTTCTAAATCAATCATACACTGATGCTACTTGTTTGCCCGAAGCCCGACTACATTTGTATAACTGACAGACAGTGGAGTGTTAAGCAGTCAATATGGCCTGTTCCCTGCAGTGGGCATAGATAGACCCTATGGATCATCGAGTCCAAACCCCTTTCAAGGAGGCACAGTGGGGATTTGAACTCCTAACCTCTCCCTCCACAGCTAGATGTGTAAGCTAGAGGCTTTTTTTCAGCTAAGCTTATTGGCAATTCATCAGGCCTTGCCTTTCTCTGTAGGACATTTTTAGTTCCAGGTGAAATTGACAGAAATTAAAAGAGGTTAGCTGCCTAAATCTAGTCAGTTGCACAATTCCATCAGAATTTCTGAAAGCACCATCAGGGATTGAAACGCCCATGCTGAGCAGAACGATTACACTGTTAATTCCTACCCTCAAAACACCACCTGATACCATTATTAGCAACAGCATATTTCATGTGATTAAGAGATCATGTGATTTTAACTTTTACATCAACTTTGATTGAATGGGGGGAGGGGTAAAGGTTCCACTTTCAAAGTGGTCTTGTTAGTTTGTTTTGTTTTACATTTTCAGGAAAATGGTCAGACTCCTGACTGTACTGTGCAACTAGGTGTATGGTTTATTATTGAACAGCATTTGCAAATCTGGACAGGAGAAATAAAACATCCAGTAGCCCTTCAAGTATATCAAAGTCTAGCCAATGCATTGATGTTAGAAACGTCTTTCCCTTTAATAGTTGAGAAACTGATCTGTTGATGATACTGTACTACCCTACACTAGGTGTCAGGTTTACCTGTTTTGTAAAGGCAAGTGTTTGTTATCCCTATAGCAGAGCAAGGTGCATACCTGGGGTTGATAATACAGGTACAAAGTACTAGAATGTTAATGAAGACAATACAATATGCTTATTTTAATGAAGTGTATTAAAGTGGCACATTTATATTAAGTTACCTCTTGCCACTTCCACATGAGTTTACATTGTATTTAGGCAAAGACGTTCCTCTTCAGGTGGGCTTTTAGCAGTAGGTTAAAGTAGGTGCCTCTTACAAATTTGTAAATATTTTTAAATTGTTTTTAATATGTTTCATTTTTTTCAATATGATATTTTCTGGAAATGGTCTCCATAAGTCAGAACTGACTTGACGGCACATGATTATTATTTATATAGTATTTTTGATACTCTTTGTTTTATAGTTTTAGTTGTTATGAGTACTCTATGCAGAGAAAAGCAGCATATAAATAAATACATAAATAAATTCATAAAAACATAAAAGGAGAAGGGGATAGAGATGAAAGAGGAAAAAACCCAAACAAACAGCTTTCAGCAGTCTGTTGGAATAGCCCTACTTTACATGTTATACTCATTTCATTTTCCTGCAGTCTACTGGTGGTAACAGTTGATGGGGTCTTTCATAGCTGTCAAAACACTTCTCTTTTTTTAATGAGTTATGTTGCTGCCATTTTAAAAAAAATGTAGCAGCTACTCAATATGTTAGTATAGCATGTGAAACTTTTATTTTCACTTTGTCTAAGAACAGAAAAAAAGACTTAACTCTATTTAATGCATACATCAGGCTACTACTAAAAACAGCCAGTGTCTATAAAAAGGTAGTAATCTTAATTAAGAGATCTGCCCATTTTAATGCAATAAATGTCACTGGTGTGATCTTTGAAGCCTGAAGTATGTGTAAAGCAATACTAGTGGCTATCAGTAGTCTTGTAAGTGTACGTCTTTGGATCCTCTAAGCGTGGTTTCTTGTAACATTCTGAAACAGGCTGAAGGAACGACAGTATTAGAGGCCTCCAGCATTTGTTTCAACTATTAAATTCCTTTAGTGTATGCATGCCAAAAACGAGGAGCACAGCTTGTTCCTATGTGTGTTGACACAGAAGTAAGTCCCTTTGAGTTCCTGGGGTAATGACCTCATTTTTTGAGCATTTGCCTACCTCGTCTGGCTCGGGCTGGCTCTAGCTGAGAACCAAAGTTTAGAAAAGTTACTTTTTTGGATTATAACTTTAAGCATCCCTCAGGTAACATAAGTGATGCCTGGGTGATTCTTATAGTCCAAACGTATAATTTTATCCAACTTTGCCGAGTAATAGTTAGGCTGGATGACTTATGATGGTAGCTTCTCCTTTCCTCTCCTGGACCATGTGTGAAGCAGGCAGAGACTATGATCTTGTGGAAAGGGAAATAGGCCCATGACACTCAATGGGATTGATTCCAAATAAAAATGCAAAAGACCAGATTAAAGCAGACTTCTCTCTCATAGTTTCCTTTGTTCTCCAGGCAGCCTCCTCCCCTTTTCCTCCCACACAGGCTGGCACATGCCATGATCATGTGCTGTGGTAGACTTCGCAGCCAGAAATACAATGCATGAGAAGATATGAACAGTAATGATTGTCCACAGTTTTCTGTAGTAGCAAATACTATGTCCTCCAGTGCTCCTGGTTCTTTTCACAGCAACCCATTCCACTTTTGTGTGTCTGACAGTTTGCATTCTGTGGCCATGAAACACCCTCATTTCTTACTGGGGATTCTTTGTTGTTCTCTTCCTTTAGGTTACCTTCTCCTTTATATACTGGTTGTAGTTCTAAAATTAATTAACTATATATCCTTTTCTTTAGTGAGCTCAAAACAATGTACATGGTATGTAGTTCAACCGTATTGTCATAGCATCTCTTTGAGGTAGACTAGCCTGAGAAAAAGTAATTTGCACAAATGAACTTAATGACTCAGTGGGGAACTAGAACCTGGATCACCCAAGTGCCAGTCACAATGCTCTTGTTAATGTATATATTTCTTCTATATGATTTGATGTACTCATTTTTTTCTGCAGCATATTCCTAAAACTATGGTGTATCAAATAGTAATATCTGGCTAATAAGAGTCCCTTTGGACTATGTTGTTGTATTATTTTGTCCATGCAAATGAGGTGGACGTTTGAGAAAGAGGACACTCAACCATATTTCAATGAACTTTTGTTGAACTATTCTGCCCTGTATCACGACAAGCGCCTCCATATGTGATTCAAGTTCACTGTCAGTTTTACTGTCGCCTGCAAGCCAGATGATAAATAGAAATAAGCTCCACAACAACATGGTTGGCTTTAAGGGAATAAGTGCTGTCTGGGATAGTTAAATTTCAGCGGTTTTAATGTGACATGTCACATTGACCTTGAAAGCTCAGAGGCCTGTGTGCTTTCCCCAGCAGATTGAAGTAGAAATTTAAAGTATTTTTTAATTTAATTTTAAACACAAAACCAAAAAACTGTACATCAAAAAATACATAACAACAATAACATAAATGACAGATAAATTCATAACTCAAATGTACAGTGTTACCCACTACCTTCATATGTTTAAAGTTTGTTTAAAGTTTATATATTTAAAGTTTGCTTGTAGTTTTTGGTGGTGATTAGAAATACATACATACATACATACATACATAAATACTGCCCCATTAGTGCAAGCACTGCACTGGGTGGTTTACAAGATTAAAGCTTACAACCCTCAAACCCCAATAACAAAAATGCATTATAAAACAATAGAAAGTAAGTTGTTATGTCAAGTTGGAACTGACTTATAGTAACCCTGACAGGGTTCTCAAGGCAAGTGAAATACCTAAGGAGTGGTTTTGCCAATTTTGCTCCTCCAGACAGTTTTCGTGGCTGAGCAGGGATCTGAACCCTGTTCTCCAGAGTCCCAGTCCATCACTCTATCCACATGAGTGAACCATATATATAAATAACCCCATAAAATCTGTAATTAGTTAAAAAAATTGACAGATTCCAGGAGATTCAGTTATTAAGTATAATAATAATAATAATAATAATAATAATAATAATGTGCCCTCAAGTCAATTCTGATTTATGGTAACCCCTTTTAGGGTTTTCCAGATCGAGAATATTCAGAAGTGGTTTGCCGTTCACTTCTTCTGAGGGCACCTTGGAACTTTGCAGCTTACCCAAGGCCACACAGGCTGGCTCTACTTGTAGGAGGCACTGCGGGGAATTGAACTCCTAACCTTGGCTCTGCTGCCAGATTCCTAAAGTCAGTTCTGACTGAGCTACTAAAGGCAGCTTTAAATAATGAAAGATGGCTGCAGTTTTCCAGAACTGGGTCAGTTAGAACAGATGACTGACAATTTTGTTTCAAGATGTTACGATGAACACAGTTGAGTTTGGAGCCTATGACTCTTTACCAAATGATTTTATTTTATTTGAGAAATGCAACTATTCTCCTAAAACTGATTCTTTCCTGATTGCCCCCACTGAAATTTTAGCCAGTGGTATACCTGCAGAGGTAGTTGCAGCTGTTGATGTGAATACTGTGGCTAATGAAGTTTACACACACAACTTCCATGCCACACCACTGTGGCCAAAGACTATTGAGGTGAGTTGACTTTGATGTTCATCTCAGGCTTTGTGAGTCCATAGAATAGCCTTGCTTTCTGTTTTTGTTGTTGCCGCTACTGTTTGTTTTGTATTTGTGCTGTTTCAAAATTGAAAAGCACCGTGAAGTTTCGAATTCTAGGTCATTTCATTTTGGGAGCTTTTGCTAGGCCCACACAGGAGTCTGTAATCATGCAGCTGGGGGATTTGGGGGATTGTAGTCCAAAAATAGATTTGAAAAGCAGAGCCCAAAGGTAGAAGTACTCAGGCTCAATGGAGGAATGCATGCATACAGTCTCCAATCTAATCCCTAACATTTCTACTTAAGAAAAACCAGGTTGCAGTCGTGGGGAAAAGCTGTGCTCAGAGACTTTGGAGACTTTTTGTCATTTACCAGACCGTTGTCCTGATTTTTATAAGGACATGTGCTTGGGTTTAAATAAAAAATCCTGTCAACTGCATCAGACGTACCATGGTTTTCTTGGGATGTGGTGGTTTTCTTTCAAGGTCAGTGTTTTCCAACCTTTGATCCATCAGTTATTTTGGGTTTTAGCTTCTAGAATCCCTAAACATTGGACATTTTGGCTTGGAATTCTGGGGGTTGGAGTCCAAAACATCTGGAGGATCAAAGGTTAAGAATTAGCCACGGAGACCTAACTGTAAGGCTATAGCACCATTGCTTAAACACTGGGTTGTATCCAGCTCTGCTCATTTGTGAGCAGAATGGCCACTGCTGGTGAATCAAATGCTGTCCAACCCTACATGGACTTTCTCACATTTGTTCCAGGATGTTGGTCGACATTTGGGGCATATTTGGGGAGCGTATCCAGGAGAGGGGTATGGAAAGGACTAGAAAGGAAAATACATATGTATGAACAGATGCCCACTGGAATAATGATGGGACTTGGCACACTGCTGATTCTCTCAGAAAATGGCATTTTTACCACTCCTGGTCTTACAGTGTTTAGAATCAGTGCTTTTAAAGTGCTTTTAAAATAATTAAAAATAAGTCTTATTATTTATATAAAGCTTGCCCTGTTAGTATCAGTCAAAGAATTTTGGAGCTTTTCCCATTGCTCTGTTAAAGCGATTAGCGTTCAAACCCCTGGGCTGTGCACATTCCTGCTGACATCACTATACTGGCGGGCTTTGTAACAAGACTTTGCCATAAGTACAGATCTGTAAAGGACATTGTCTGTATGCCAAATAAAAACTGTGATTATGGCAAACATCTGGAATCAGCAGTGGTTTTCTTTTTAAGGTAATATATGGTAATGGAATCTGAGCAAAATAATTTATAATGCAGAAATCGTGGATGTATTAATTGAAAACCATTTTTGTTCTTGTATTTGGCTGAAACAGCTCCCAGAGCAGCTTGTGTAGACTTACTAAAACAAATCAGCCTCTGCTCACAGGCTTTCAAACTAAATGACATGATATAAAAGGAAAATGAGGTGGGAAGGGAAGAGGAAAGAAGCAAACTGTCAGGCACCAGTTCTTAAAGCTAAATAATAAGGATTGTCCAGGGTGGAAGCACGTCAAGGAGAAGAACATCTAGTCTTTCAATGGAACTGATAATGCATGCCTGTTTCTGGTCTCTTCCTCTGGTGCATCCTGACAGAACATCTGCTGTTTGATAATATGTTCATAATGGAAAATGCCTTGTTAATTTCTTCTTTATTCAGGGAATATCACTGAAGGAGTTTGATGCTTTATCTTTTGATATGATTTTGATGAGTCCTCCTTGTCAGCCTTTTACAAGGTAAGTGTTTTTAGTGTCTTGCTTCTCTTTATAAGGAGAGAAAAGTATTGGTTGACATACATTTTGAACCAAAAATACAATGTGAATAAATATTAAATTGTATTTGGCCTTCTACTTGCTCACGTATGCTTGTATGACTGATTGGATAGCTCGATGAATTAGCTCTAGGTAGGGAGTTTGTTCCCCTAATGTGCCTCCCAGAAGAACCAATCTGTGTAGCCTTGGGCAAGCTTCCCAGTCCCAGAAATGCCCCCAGCAGAGGAAAGGATGAACCACTTCTGAATACCCTTTACCTTGAAAATCCTGGAAAGATTCCTGTAAATCAGAATTGACTTGACAACACGCAGTTATTACCATGCTTTTATAAGAGCTGAAAGTACAATAATACAACATTTGATAATCTTAAGCCATTATGATACATTGGTCATAGTGTTCGGCTAAGACTCGGGAGACCTGGCTCCAGATTCCTGCTCAGCACTGAAACTCACTGAACAACTTTGGGTCTGCCCGATCTACCACACAAGATTGTTGTGCGGATAAAATGGGGAGAAAGACAACCATGTACATTGCCTTGAACTCTTTGGAAGAAATGGGGAGGAGTCGTCTAATAAAGTAGTGCAGATTGCCAATTAGATGGAAGGGGAAAGCAGTGGTGTTCATAAGTCCCTTTCACTGCTTGAAGTGGAAGGAGAAGCATCTTCACCATGACCCACATCCTGCAACCAGCACAGATGTCTATTGACTATAGAATTCCAAATGTCAATCTCACTGCAGCACAGGCAGTCTTTCAGGGTACTAGTTCTGAGGAAGGACTTATCCAGGTCAGATCTCTGGGTCTGGTGAGCTCTGTGGAAAGGGCCATTCCCCACCCCCTCGCTTCTCAGTTTCTAGGCTCTCCAGAGCAGTGGAGGTAAATATGAGTTGCCACTGCCAGATCTTTGCTGTCAAAGGCAAGTGCCTCACTCTGTCCGATGGGAGGAAAGGTAGAAACACGAACCAGATTCAGCCCAGCTGCATTGCTAACTGCGAGATTATTTCTGCTGATGGGAACCAGTGATGGATCCTGGCCAGGGTGTTGAACCGGGATTTGGGAGAGCCAGACTCATGTCTCTGCTGAAGTGGGTGCCCTTGAGCCAGTCCCTCTTTCTTAGGCTGACCTATCTTATAAGGGTAGTTTTAAGGATAAAATGGGGAGAAGGGCTTTGAGTTCACCGAGGAAAGGCAGAATATAAATACAATCAAGTAAGGTAGGGAAAATGGGGAGTCTCTTAACAGAATATGTAGGTGGATATGTCACCTTCTCTTGTTCCCTTGGCCAGACCTAGTGTGTTATAAACAAAACCTGTATTTATTTATTTTTTGCAAGATTGACAGAGAAAAATTGCAGTTTCATACTTTGACTGTAACAAAGCTTAATATGCTGTAAGCTTACATGCATGTGAATTTAGGAAACTGAAAGTTTTTTTTAATTTTTTTAAATTTCCAAAACAAATACAAGAATACAAAATACTTACTAATACAATCTAAAACACAGTGCACTCCCATACCCACGGGACCCTTTGGAGCAATACTTTTATTACGAACCTCCTTTCCAAAATTGTATTGATTGTTGCTTAGAGGCTTTCCCCTTTCCTTTCACTAATACAAATTCAATAAATCTGCCCCAAATAGCATAAAAAATATTTAAATTTATTTCCCCTCTTTTCATCTTAAGTTGAGTAGTCAATTTATCATTTAACGCAATGTCCCATACTTCATTATACCAATCTTCTAATTTAATATCATTTTTATCTTTCCAGAATCTAGCTATTAATATTCTAGCACTTGTCATAAAATTAGAAATCAATTCCTTTGAGCAATAATCAAGTTCTGTCTTATCAAAAATTGACAGCAAAGCAATTTTAGAATTAAGTTCGATATCTTTTCCAAATATATCACATATTTCCTTAAAAATCAATTTCCAAAATTTCTGAATCAATTTACACTCCCACCACATATGATAATACGTGCCAATTTCTTCATCACATTTCCAACAGGCCTTAGAATAGTCTGAATTTATTATGTTCAATTTCACTGGAGTCATGTACCACCTTAAACTAATTTTAATTTTTTTTTCCTTTATTCTTACTGACATTAATCTTAAAACTCTCATCTTCCAAATTTTTGTCCAATCCTCTGTTTTAATTTCTGTCTTTAAATCATGTTCCCAAATTGATTTCAAACCTTCTATTTCAGTCTTTTTCCTCTTGTTCCAAAATTAGGTTATAAATTCTACTTACTACTCCCTTCCTCAAAGCATCTTTCTGCATGTCTTCATGTGATGATAGAAATTGTTCATACTTAGTACATTCTCCACATTTGCCATTAGTCTTCAACCATTCATTTGTCCAGCTATCTAATTGGATATAATTATACCATGATAGTTTATTAGTTTGAAGTTTAACTATAATCTGATCCTTCGATCTCATTTTAATCATCCAATCCTTCAATCTGGCAACTTTTTTATCCTTAAACAAATCAGCTAAACCCTTCAAGTTTCCTGGGAAATTTTCTATTTTGGTCACTAATTTTAGTGGTGAAGTAAAGGGACATAACTTCTTTTTATATCTGTTCCAGACATTTAACATGTTTCTTTAAAAAGGGTTGTTCACCTGATTTATTGTATTTCTTTTTACTACATTAAACAAAAAATTTTCAATATTCCCATTTATTTCTGAGGATTCCATATCCCACCAAATTAACCTTCCTTTGTTATATAAAATATCTCCAATAAATCTTAGTTGATTCGCTATATAATAATTTTTTTATATTAGGAATACCTAAACCTCCATTTTTTTGAGCCTTATACCAATATCTTTTATTTATTCTTGATTTTTTACCTTGATTACAAAATCCATTAATTAATCCCTGCCAATACTTAAAATCTTCTTCTTCTAATTGTATTGGGAGCATCCTGAATAAAAAAGTAATTTTTGGTAATATTTTCATTTTGATCATAGCGATTCTCCCAAACCACGATAGTTTCAATTTAGAATACTCCTGCAATTTATCTTTAATATCACTTTTTAATTTGTTAAAATTTTGCTTCTTTAATTTTTGAGTCACTTTAACTATATTTATACCTAAATATTTAATATAATTACACATTTTAAAACCATATTTATTTACAAACGTTTCTTGTTCATATTTATTGTAATTAAACATCATTATTTGTGTTTTTTGCCAGTTAATAGTTAATCCTGTTATTTCCCCAAATTTTTCTAAATGATTTTTAATTTTATCTATACTTTCTAATGGGTTTTTAATAGTTAATAATGAATCATCAGCAAATAAATTAATCTTACTTGTATCATTTTTACCTAATCCTTTAATTAATTCATCATTTCTTATTGCATTAGCTAACAGTTCTATAACCATACAAAACAATATTGGTGAAAGTGGACAGCCTTGTCTTGTACCTCGGCCTAGAAAAATCCGCTCTGTTAAACCATCATTAACTATTACTTCTGAAGTATTATCTGAATATAATTGATCTATAACCCCAATAAATCTTCTGCCAAATCCCCAACCCTTTATAAGCAGCTTTAATGTTGGCCATTCCACACAATCAAAGGCCTTAAATATGTCTAGTGATAAAACAGTTGCCTTTGTTTTTTCCTTTTCTACCTCATATATAATGTTCAAAACTCGCCTAGTTAAATTATCCATTTGTCTTCCCTTTATAAAGCCACATTGATCTTCTTTAATATAATTTGCTATAAATCTATTTAATCTATTTGCTAATATAGCAGTAAAAATCTTAGCATCTTGATTTATTAGAGGTATAGGCCTATAAGATCCCGGATCTGTTAGATCCTTGTTGGGTTTTGGAATAAGAATCGTTAATGAGTGTTTCCAAGAAGGTGGCATTGTCTCTCCTTCCAATATTTTATTATAAAACATTTTTAGCTTAGGTATCAAAATGGAACTAAGATGTTTATAATATTCTGGACCCAATCCATCAGGGCCTGGTGTTTTACCATTTCTCAGTTTATTAATGACTTCAGCAATTTCTTCTTCTTCAATCTCTTCTTCTAATATTCTTTTATCACATTCCAATAATTTAGTTTTTAAATTCTCATTTATATAATTTTCTATATTTTCTTTCAGTACATTGTTTCCTTTATATAATTTCTGATAAAATTCTTGAAAAATCTTCAATTTATCTTTCATTATATTACACCTCTTGCCTGTTCTATCTTTAATTACCCCAATCGTGTTTTTAATCTTCTATTTTTGCACATTCTAGCTAATAATTTTGAATTTTTATTGCTAAATTCAAAAAAATTCCTCTTTATATACATCAAATCCCTCTGAACTTTCTCTGTCTCTAAGTTTTCTAGTTCCTTTCTCTTTGCCTGAATTTCTGCCAATATCCTTCTATCTCTTTCTAAAAAAACCTTGCTTTCCAAATTTCTCAATTCTTCTTCCAGTTTTTTCACATTTATCTCCTTAATTTTTTTTAGTTTACAGGATTCCCTTATTGTTATTCCTCTTGAAATTGCTTTCATCGTGTCCCACAACAGGCCTAATTTCGTACCTCCTGCTTTATTTATTGTCCATAATTCTAACCATTCTTTATCTTTTCTATTACCTCTGGGTACTGGAAAATGTTAATATCCATTCTCCATCTTTGAGAGTCTTTATAATCTTTTTAAATCTCAATCTCCATTGACATCAAAGCATGATCTGTTATTTTTATAGAATTAATATCAGTATTAACTATTTTAGTAATTAAATCTTGAGATGTGAATATGAAATCTATTCTGGAATAACTATTATATATTGCTGAAAAATAAGTATATCTTCTTTCATTACCCTCCAAATATCTTTCAAATGGTTATTTTTTACCTTCTTGCTCAATATTGTATTTCTTTGGAGAACATCATTCCAATCATAAAAAGTTTTATCCTTTATCTTATCCATAACCATATTGAAATCCCCTGCCATAATAACATAACCCTTCTTTACCTTCTCCATTTCTTTAATAACCGTGTCATAAAAATCTTCTTGTTTATTATTAGGTGCGTAAACATTAACCAAAGTATATTCTTCCAAACCCATTTTACCCTGTATTATTATAAATCTACCATTACAATATTTTACTACCTGTTTCACTGTAAATTCACAATTTTTAAAAATTATGATTGCCACACCTCTAGATTTAGACGTTCCAAAGTTTTTTTCATAAATGTCTACGTGTGTATTATTCATCTTAAGTTCGTTGACTCCATCTTCTGATTGATGAGTCTCTTGCAAAAAGGCAATGTCCACCTTATTTTTCTTCAATAATGCTTCTATTCTTCTTCTTTTCACTATTGATCCCAGGCCTTTCACGTTTAAAGTGGCTAGTCTTATTCTCTTGCCCATTTGAGTTCAAAGTCTCTCCTCCTAACAGGCCCCGTGTGCAACCCATCCCCCCAACAATCAAACAAAAATACACTAAAAATTAAACTCAACATAACCTGAACATATAATGCTTTACCCCTAAACAACCCACTGAACATTTATCTTTTTTTACCCCACCATATTCCCCCACTATAACTCCTAGCGAGGGCACAAGGGGGGGGGGGGGAGACGCCACCACTCTCCGGCGGAAACGCAACCAGAACCTCGCCTCTGCTCTTTTTATCAAATTTTTGCATTTCTTCTTAATATTTGATAACACTGAAGCCCCCTTCTCCACCCACTCTCTCCCCTGTAATTATAAGTAAACAAACAATTAAATCCAGAATTATTAATAATTTTAGTTTTGTTATTACTGTTGCTAACTATTATTAATATAATCAGTATAGTTAATACTAAAAACTAGAAAGAAAGAAAGTGAAAAAAAATCGATACAAATGAATGAAGGAAAGAGAGAAGAAAAGTTAAAAAAATTAAAAGATTTAGAAGGGGGGAGACAACAAGTGGTCCGTCTTCTAACCCTCCAGGAATCTGGTCCTTTCTGCTTCAACCTTCTGTTTTTTTGCTTGAAGTCGGAGTTAACTCCTGACCTCCACCTTCCTCCTGCCAGAGTTTCCACACCTTCAACAGGTCTTTACCTTCTTCACATGAGTAGATTTTAAACAGGACCTCGAGTTAGATACATTTGCTTATCCTTTAATTTCTCCCTCTCTGTACAGAATTGGTCGGCAAGGAGACATTTCTGACCCCAGAACCCGAAGTTTTCTCTACATTCTCGAGCTCCTTCCAAGGTAACTTTAAAGGACAGGCTGTTTAAAAACATTAAATAAACAAAACATTTCTGGATATATATAGCAAGCATGTTTTATCTTTGTTTTTGTACTTGAGGATTATCCCAGTGCCTACAGCTGCAGTGACAACTCTTGTCACATGTAGTTGTGATGACTGGCTGATAACAGCGCACAAAGTGCGGTGACCTCCTGTAACACCAAACAACAGCTTCTCTGAATCGGAATTTTTTTTTGCAAAGCAGAGCCCCAGTGTCTCTTTTCCCTCCTCTGTGAAAAAGAGATAACTCCACGTAATGGACACTGTCTTGTCTTTTGATACTATTGTCCCTTGCTTGTAATAAACAGCAAGAACAGGCTTCACCCTTGAGCTGCTTAAATTGTAAAATGCTTAGTGGGGGGTGATGGTGAGGAACCTGCTGCCCCTCCAACATTGGCAGGATTCAACTCTCATGAGCGCCATCTGGCATGGTAAAGGGTCAGGAATGTTGTGAGTTGTAGCCTAAGCCCATCTGTTAACTGGGGCTGGTCACAGAGAATACATAACCCCCCTGTTACAGCATCTCCACTGGCTGCCGATCCGGTTCTGGGCACAATTCAAAGTGCTGATTTTAACCTACAAAGTCCTAAATGGCTTGAATCTAACCTCTCTCAAGGACCACATCTCCCTTTATGAGCCTGCCTGGTGTTAAGATCATCAGGGGAGGCCCTTCTCTTGGTCCCACCACTTCCACAGGTGCCACATTTTTAATCTTATGTTCCTTTCTCCCATACTTCAGAGTATTATTTAAGGTCCTGCAGAATGAGCTGTTTTGTCCTTCTGCGCCCTTGAAGGGAGTATAGTATAGGTTGAGTGGATGGTGGTATCTGGAAATACACAAACATGGTTTTAATCTTCTCCGGACTCTGCTGTACTGCTGAGATAGTTTATATGTCTTTCAGTTTCAGTAGCTTGAGGTCTAATAAACATTTTTCTTCTTCCTTTTATTAACAATAGACATTTCTGTGCACTATAGTTCTGTCTAGAGTTGTAGCCAAGAACCTTTAGTTCCCCAGACACTTTGGACTTCAGCTCCCAGTAGCCCCAGCTACCAGGACCAATGGGAGTGGATTACCGTATTTTTCCATCTATAAGACACTACTTTTTCCTAAAATCATCACACTAAAAATTGAGGGGCGTCTTTTACACAGAAGTAAGCTGAGATAGCTGAGGAAAGAACAAAATGGCACATACCTTGCCTCTGTAAACAGGCTTCCTTCAGCCACGAGGCTCAGTTTCCTACAGTCAGGAGACTTCGCTTCCTCCAATCACAAGCCTTATGGAACTGACGTCAGCTGATCCTGAACAAACCAATTGGAACACACCTCCTTGGAGGTGGAGCCTTAGGCTCATGATTCAACAGAGACTCAAAATGTCCGACGTTCTGAGCCCAGAGGCTGAATCCTCAAAGCTAAGTTTTCTTAATTTTTGGGTTAGAAAATTGGGGCGTGTTATAAACGAAAAAATACGGCATGTGCCTTTTAGTACAAAGCATCTAAAGGTCCAAAGTTCCCCATCCTTTTAAAAGAAGACTAGTCTAGAAGGTAGCTAAGCCTGATGATTATACAGATTGAATTGTTGTTCTTTTGTAACTATGCTTTAAACAAATCGTTTTACAGGCTCACAAAACTACCTAAATATTTACTTCTAGAAAATGTCAAAGGCTTTGAATCATCTTCTGCCAGGTATGGTCAATTTAAACACATCCTTGGTTTATTTTTTTTGGCCAGGGGCAAAGAATTTTTATAATGATATGAGAAGGTATTTTTCATGCCAAACAATGCTGTTTCATCGTTTTGGAACCGTGGAAGCAGGCTTTTACTAAACATTAGGAGAAACCTACTAATTATGGGAGCTGTTCAACAGTTGAGATAGTGAGTTCCCCTTTACTGGAGGTATTCAAACAGTCTGGATGGCCATCCATCAGGACTGCAAGCAGCTGAATCCTGTAGTCTGCCCTGAGAGCAGAGGGTTGGATCAGAAGCTTTGCAGAGTCCTTCCCACCTCTGTGGTTCCATACTACAATATGATGATAACATAAAGAATGCAGTGGACTCTGTATACTTCAGGACACAGCACAGTTTCTTTGTGATAGGTTTGAGTGGTCAGTGGAAACTTGGGAAATTGCCTTCCCAGTTCTCAACCCATAGGTAATTTGAGCACATACTAGCCAGGATGCTGTTGGGCACAGTATGTCTTGCCATGAGATCTCCTGCTTGTACAAATGTTGTCTTACACAAGCATGATCCTTGTTCCACATATCTTACTTGCTTGTGCAAGGAGAAATGGGCTACTGCTTTGTATAGATGGCAGAAATGTTAAGACACTCACACTGCGTCTTCCTTGTGAGCAGTTTGTTTCAAACAGATTCACAGTTCCTGATTTCAAATTCTGAAATTTATATCTATGAGGGGTCATATTAGATCTTAACCTTAATATTCAGCATTAATCCTTGCTTACCAGTGTGGTGAAGATGCAAGGATTTCATCCCTTACCTACTTTCCCCACTAGTAGCAAAAGTTAAGAAGTAGCTTAAATATCAGCAGAAACAGAAGGGTGCACAAATTGAATTAATGAACACTTTTTGTCAACCCCAGGGAAATCAGTAAAACATTTGTGTAAGAAAATGATAAGGTTTTAATTCAGAGTTAGTCAAACGTCTAATGGGTCCAAGAACCAGAGTCATACAGTGGATGGAGTGTTGAACTAGGACTCAGGTAACTGGGTTTCAAACGATGGCAATGATGAATCAGTCCTTGAGCACTTCAGGAATCTCAAAAACCCTATGAGAGTCATCAGAAGCTGGGAACAACTTGATAGCCCATAACAACAAAGTAAGTCCATTGGTATCAATGGGACAGTTATGAATTACTTTAGCATCTGCCCTCTTATTGGCTTCTTGATGTAGCCAATCATGAGCCTTAGGAGGCTATGGAGGAGGTTTATGGAATGTGGGTTGGGGAGAGAGGGGGTTGTGAGTTGAAGTTTCTACGTTGGACAGTTTTGAATGAGGTTGTGAAAGAGAATGGATTTGGCAGGAGCAAGAGAGATTCATAGGAGAGAATCTAGGTAGGGTTTTTTCGTGAGAAAGGAGGTGCATAAGCTGGTTATTTGGAGTGTGGTGTCACTGTAAATAAAACTGTGTCAAAGATTGGTGAGGGTGTATAACCAGATATGATTGCGATAGTTATTGCAGATTGTACTGACTCAGTTGAACTGTTTTCACCTAATAGCCCTATTATAGCCTTGTGAATAAAAAATGTGTGTTTCAGTTAAACCTGTGTGTGGACATTTAGATGAGAAATATGCACGTTCCTATAGTGCTACCATAAATGCTTAGAGATACACAGACTATACATCTGTAGAATTCCCCATTTTAAAGTCCTGTGGTAGATTAAGAGGCAAGAGAATAAATTAGGACATAGGAACCTGGAGAAATAAGAACATGGTCTCCAAAAAGAGATTTGCACTGGTTTAGTCAATCTGTTCTATGTATGACTAAATTTGGATCACTGTGCTTAGGACAGCTTCTGACATTACTTGTTGCAATAACCTTTATGGTTTTGTCTTATTTTTGAATTCCCAGAGATGAATTTATACAAACCTTGGAAAAGTGTGGATTTACGTATCAAGAATTTCTGTTGTCTCCAACTTGTGTGAGTAGTCCTGTTGTAAGGGGGGGGGGGAACCTAATCCAATTTAAAGTGTTGTATATTCACTAATGTTTGAATGATGGAGAGAGAGCGAGATAGTGTGAGAGGATTGGGTTATCTCATATACTGCTGCTTCTGGGATTAAGGGAGCAGTCAGTTGGCAAGAAAAATGTGTGCCTAATCGCACTGGCAAGGGTCACTTTAATTGGAGTGATCTCCTTTAAAGCAACCCTTCTGTCTGCTGGGGAATCACTCCAACCTGGCACCCCAAAGTAGCAGCTGTACTGCTAGACCAAAAAGGTCCAGCCTGGACATAGATCAGGGTCAGTCTGGAGCACTATTCTCCGTACATTGTGTGATCACCGGGAAATAGTTCACAGTGTACCATGCCATGAGCAGTCCAAAATATGAGCTACCTGCCCCTGTGATCTTACCTAAAAGTATTTGCTTCTAGCTACTAAGAAATGTTGGCCAAACTAATGTAGAACTTCTACATTGCTTTCCCTTAAAGATATACATGCCACAATGTATCTTGGGGGAGGAAGTGTGAGAAAGCGAAAGATTGGTCTCGGTAAATACGAGATGAGAATTTTAGGACCCAGGAAGAGTGAAGCATGGATACTTGTTGCCCCTGCTTTGACATTGTACCCAGAGCTGCTTATTGTTTGGATCCGGTATGTGTTCCTCCCTGACTCACAAGATAAGCATGAAACACTCCTCTGGCCACAAAATAGCATGTAGGTCTTCTGGGGAAATTTGTGGCCCTCCCAATGTTACGGGACTACAAATCCCATCAGCCTTGGCCAACATAACCATTGGTGATGGCTGGTGTGAGTTGCAGGGGGAACAGCATGTGGAGTGTCCCAAGTTCCTCATCCCTCCTTTATGTATTTATTTAGCCTTCAAAATGGCTTTCCTCCTCTTGCTACATTTCTTTTAACCTGACAGTTTTTTCCACATTGCACTGCCCATTGGTTGCTCATTGGTGTTTTGTTTACAGCTTGGCATTCCAAATTCAAGACTGAGGTACTTCCTGATTGCAAGGCTCCAATCAGAACCTTTTACCTTTCACGTAGCAGGCAAGGTGAGGCTGCTTCTTACAGTTTTAAATAAGTATGAACAATTCAGAAGTCCTGGTCCTGAACTTCCAATTTAGACAGGCTTTATCTTGTAATAATTTTCCCATTCTGATTCCTCCACACAACAAATCGTTACACTCTCGGTGTGGTGGCATCCATCATCCATGCCTCTAAGGATGATGGGATTTGTAGCCCAACACAATCTAAGGGTAGCTTAGAGTTTTTGCATGATAATTTTTGCATGATAATTTGTAAAGTATATATATATTTGAAGACATTTGATGAATAGCAATCTCAAAAGAGAAGCTTATCAACACAGATCAACATTTTGCAGAAGTGTAATAGTTCCTGCCCAAGTAAATTGCTTGGGGCAGCTTTTTTTTGGTAACAGTTGAGGAATTCCTTGATTCCCAGAATGGACCACATTTTTTACCACTTTTTAAAATTAAAATAATAAGAAAAAAAATGTTTGATGTTAGATATTGACAGACTTCCCAAGCCAAGATCCAGTAGATTTAAAGAAGTCTGGATGTTTGACAGAACACAGCTGCCTGGTGCCGACCCAGAAGCCTCCCTTTAGTTCTGATGATGATGATTGCCAACGATGCCCACAGAAGGGAGACTTCCTGTTTAAGCTTGAGACGCTGGAAGAACAGGAAAGGAAACGGCAACGGGACAACGATCTGTCTGTGCAAATGCTAAAAAGTTTCCTTCAAGATGATGTAGAAGGCCTAAATCAGTACTTTGTGCAGCCGAAGTCTTTGTTGCGTTATGCATTCCTTCTAGACATTGTTACACCCACTTGCAGGAGATCAACATGCTTCACAAAAGGGTGAGTCTCTTTGGCTGGCATCTACTTGGTGCAGCTATGCTGTTCAAATCTGATAATGGCACCAGCCATGGTCATTTTGGGGGAATTAAAAGCTTCTTATACCGCCACCCTCAACTCTAGGGATCCCTTGGGATATCCTTCATCCAAAGAAGCCTTTAGGAACATAGAATTGGGATAGGGAACAATTTAAAGCTGGAAAATTATTACTGAATATGAGCTGGATGTTAGAATACAAACTCTTCTTTGAAAAAAATTAAGGACTTAGTCATAAGCCAGAATTTATTTCTCCCGGCTGCATTCTTTCTGATCTAATAAAGTGCTGGCCTGCAAGTACATCCATCTCAAAATAGCATTCACAAAGGATGGTGCCATATATTATCGAATGGTTTTCAAGTAAACTATCCCTTGTAAAAGTAAAGGCAGGCAAGGGGCAGTTGGCAAATGCATTTATTGATGCACTTCATTCAATGCAACATGCAATTGTATGGAAGTATGAATCTTGGCCTTATTAAATTGCAACTGCTACTCAGTATTATTACCATTTAAAAAGCAGCCACCCACCCACCCTTACTGTAGCTAAAGGCACCATTGTTCTACTTATCCAGGCCCTCTGATTATAGAAATCAAAATCATGTGTTTAAACTTAACCTCCATAGGTTTTACAGTTGGATAGCAAGAGTGCTTCCAATGCCATCTTTCCAGCTTCCTGGCTGCCAAATTTGCTATGTTTTCTTCTGCTCATTGCAGTGAAAAAAAAACACTCATCTCAGTAGAGATTCTTAGGGGTGGGAAAAGCTTTCCCTTCCATCCACCCCCATTCCAGTGACTGCTAGACAGGGCTTATTCTGCCTTGTCAATTTTATCAGCCAGTCAGTTCAACAAATGACTTTTGGGCCCTCTGAGTGTATTGTTAGCACACTATCCAAAGCCTAGTTGCCAAAATGGGAATCCAAGAGGATTTGGCTAAATATATTTGGCATTTTGTTGAACGTAGCATTTTGCTGTCAGCTGAGCAGCCGTGCTAGATCAGCAGAACAATCTTTGTCTTTGCGTTGAGTGCAAATGCTCCTCCTTCCTCGTGACAGACACCAGGTATGTCCCTCCGGGCTTTCAAAAAAAGGTGCACCTCTATTTTACTGTCATATGTTTATTTTATTTCATTCAATTTGTGTCTGTCCTCCTTCTGAGCTCAAGTTTGGTGCTTACAGGGGCTAATGATCACAACATAGGGCCTCTTTTTCTATTCTTTGTTCTCACAAGGAGATCAGGCTGAAAAAGAGTGACTGGCCCAAGATCGCCTAGTATGTCCCATGGCTTAGTGCAGCTCAGAACTCAAGACTAGGATTCTGCTGAGTTGGGCCACTTGTGCAACAGATATAACACGAGTGATTTGACTTTTAAGGCACTTGCACTAAAAGTTACTCAGTTCTTGTGCAAGCATAAGCTGAATTCCCATAATAGGGCTCTCTTGTGGTCTAGCACTGTGTGCAAAAGCAGGGGATCCTATGTGGTAGTGGCAGCAGAGCTTTGTGCTCTGCCAGTGCCCAGCAGGATCATAGGGCAGATCTCCCAAGTCCTACTCCAGGCATCTGCCCACTGCACCAGCTCTCATGCATGCTTTTACTACCATTGGAAAGGTATAAACGTGTACATTCTGAGACCCTGTTTTGTGTTCATCCTGTGCTTGTATGGTATTTATCTAGCAACCCAAACCCATCTCTTGCATTCTGATTCTCCTATAATTAACAGTAAATGACAGCCTGGAGGAGACCACTGCATTATATGTGTTTATACAGAAAACCACGCTGGCTCCAGAAGAAGGATACTATCATTTAAAAAGTACCGGACTCTGCTATAAACTGTTGGCATTTTCTGTTTATTTGTATGCTTTGGTCCTTTTGGAAACCAGCATGCTCAGCAAAAGTTGAGAATATTGATTAAAAAGAATAACAAGCTGAGTTAGTTGCTTTGGGTCTTTTGAAACCAAATCAAACCAGAGTTTTCCACCACTGCTTCTGTCTGAAGTATCAGTGGCCCTAGTCTTCTGAAGTGGATCTTCTCCACATGTATGATGGGAAATACATTTCAGACTTCTGAGTGCACACATATATAACAAAGAATCTGCAAGGCAGTGGTTCAGAAGAATGAACTACACATGCACACACAGGAGATTAGATGCATCCATACGGCAGTTGTCTACTATTTTTAATGATTTGGCCAAAGGGAAATCTGGAAAAGATGATATGGTGAAGCAAGAAGGTATAGTGTACATGTGATGTCAGTGGGATCTGACCCCTCTAGATTGGTTGCGTAGTGTGGTGTTTTACTTTTGGATATGTTGCTCATAAAATCGCAATCCTCAGAATTGTTACTTGAAATAAGAATGACTTTTGTAAATGCTTTTTGTATGCCATTTGTTTTGTCATTTGCTTTTAACCTCTGCACTCATCAATATTGGAAATCTCAAAGGAACCTTAATGTACGGCTCTGCGTTGATTTTAAGGTATGGGCACTACATAGAAGGAACTGGCTCAGTGTTGCAGACAGCAGAGGATATTCAGGTACATATCGTCATGTCATTTGCACATTTGCTCAAGTAAAGGTCTATTAGTTATTCCTTTCAGCAACAGTACAGGCAATCTTTTGCTAAGACGATCCTACAAATCACAGAAGGATGTATATCATTTAAAAAAACAACATGATTTTATAACACTGAGATTTTCATGGCTGACTTGATTTTTTTCATTAAACTCTTTTTGCCTGCCAATGTTTTAACAGCTTCATTTAGTCATGAGTACATTTGTTGCAGCTAAACGCTAACTGGTTAATGTCTACTGTAGAACTAGTGGTCTTCATAGCGTTAGATTGGAAACATTCCTTACTAATATCACTGCTCAAAATCACTGAATTTACAAGATGCAAAACTAGACAGCATCCATAGCAGAATTCAAAGCATTACATCTTAAACGGAACTTGTTGAGTTACTTATTACTTTTTTGAAGCTGGATTACCATTGTTGTTTCAATTGTGCAAGTAATTTGGTTCATCACAAGTTATTAACTCATTACACGGTGCAAAAGGCCAGCCAAGTACAGAAGAATGCTCTCTGGTTCCATCTAGTGTCCAGTTTTTATACTGCACCTTGGAAATGCTGATAAAAAATATTAAACTAAAACTTCCAGTGCCACATAGGATTAGTAACAGAATGGCATGAGACTGAAAAATTGCTGTCAGAATACCTTGAAAAATGCCCTGAAATGTCCTTAACAACTAACATTTGAAATTAAGTAGGCATTGCTTGTTAAACCTGAATAACTTAGATGTTAATTGTTATATGTAAAAAGTAACGTGTAACCACTAGTTGCATTACATGTCACCGAAAAAAGTAGTTATGGTTGACTACATCCATTTTTATTAGTTACTTTGAAGCTCTGTATCACCCTGTGCCCTGACCTTAGTCATTAAGGAGGCTATAGTGGTCAGTTTCCTGCAGAATCCTTGCTCTGAAGATTTGTATTCTATTCATTATCCCCTGTTTGATTTGCTTGTCTTGGCTTGAGGTCAGTTGCAGGAATTAATACTAATCTGATGCTACAAGTAGAGGTTTTGCCAAGAGAGAAATTTCTATTTCAGTGATACACCATACAGAAATCAAAACTTTGTGTCTATTTTCCATGTATGGTTTGAACATAAAAAACTACTGATGGGGAGTTATGTGGAGTCCCGAACAGACCATGTTGATAAAGCTTTAAACAACTTTGCCATCTCAAACTGGTCTACAGGGCCCAGGTTTTAAGGCCTATCCAGGCTTCTTTGAATGAAGGCACAGTACAGTTTTCACGTTAGACTACTTTCTAGCCAGCCTAGGAAAAGCTGGGGGGGGAGGGGCCTTCCTTGTTCTATGCCCTAGGGCAGAGATGACAAACCTTTTTGAGCCCGAGTGCCCAAGCTGCAAAAAAAACAACAACACACACACACACAGCGGGCGGCAGCAGAAGTGGTGGCAGAAGCGGGAGGTGCCTCCAGACTCCACTCCGGACCCTCCTCCAGTCGTGCTCAACCCAGCTATAGCTTGGCTGGCCTGCCAGTGCCAGCTACTCCGGATCCTGGCCCACCGCCAGTCGGGGCGCTAGCACTGCAGCTGCAGCCGCCTCCTGAGGTTTGGCTGCCGGGGGTAGCAATCTAGCAACTTATGGCTCACGTGCCCACAGAGAGGGCTCTGCGTGCCAGCTGTGGCATGTGTGCCATAGGTTCACCATTGCTGCCCTAGGGCATTAAATATTACATAAACTGCCCGCCTCTCTCCAAAACAAGAGGCAACGCAGGGGAGTGTCTAATAGCTTGCCTCATCTCATCTCCCCTGCATTCCTGGAGCCCAGTAATTACTTGGGGGGGGGGGGGGAAGGCGTTTTTCATTTACAAATCCCACATGCCCAGCCCACAGTCCAATGTCCTTCTTACAGAAAGAGTTTGAGATCAGCTGTGCTAAAGATACTTTTCTGGAATTTTGTTGGCAAAATTAAAAGAAGGTGGGCGAGGGAGAGAGAGAAAGCACAGAGCAAAATGTCATGGTACTTCAATAGCTAAGATTTGTTTCAGTGTGAGATTTTTAGAATCACAATTCACTTCTTCAGACACATAAAGTATGCCTGTATTTATATATGTTGCCATGGGGGGGGGGGGGAGCAATTAGATTTTTCTCCCTTTAATGGCCCGCGCTAGCACAGTTATGTCTTTAGAACTTTTCCAACAGCCTTTTAATACCAGTTATTAAAGAAGTAATGCATGCAAATAAGAATGTTATAAAGTAATTTTACACCCAATGCAGCTGGTTTGTTGTTTTTCCACAGCTTGAATCTGTATTTGAATCTTTTGAGGGTTTGTCTGAAGATGAGAAGCTGAAGAAGCTGTTGATGCTTAAACTGCGTTATTTCACGCCAAAAGAAATAGCAAATTTGCATGGATTTCCTCCTGAATTTTGTAAGTGTCTAGTTTTAAAGAAAAATTGTGAATATGCCACACCCACATAAATTGCACAGATATAAATATAGTTGCTCAACATATACAGAGATGTCCACATAAGGGATTATTGGCCTGGAAAGTTTTATCTTTATAAACATGATACATCTTTGCACAAGCTTGTTCTTCACAGTTTTCTCTGCTTAAATTTGGGCATAATGTGTTAGGTTTGACATGATCACAGAGTCTCCAATTCTGTAAGATCCAGCCCTATCATTAGGCAGAATAAGGCAATTGCCTTAGGTAGCAAATGCTGAAAGGCACAGGTAGCAGCATCCCAGACTATTCCTCTTGAACCCCTTGGGATATCCCTCTGTTGACCTATTCTGTGCCCCCTAACATTTCTCAGGTTTCTCAGGTTTGGTAGCTATACAATCAGCTGCCAGTTTAATCAACTTCTGTTTATAAATTGAGGAGCAGGCATTACTTTGTCTTTTGTCTCAATCGGCAGAATGACTTGTAGGGGCCTGATAAAACTAATATGGCACAAGAAGAATAATCTGTTTCTTCAATTAAGAGCTAATGGACATCTTGAGTGGTATTGATAAATGGTATTCCATTTCTCTGTCATCCAGTCCAACAGCCTAGGAAAGACTAATGAGCATAATTACTGTTAGAACCACCAGTTACTTAGAACCATTTCTTGCTGTAGTGTAACACAAAGTGCCTATTTTTAAGATATATCCTATATGCTAGTGAGAACTAATTCTCCACATGTGCAACATTATCTAGCCAACCGTGGTAGTAGTTGTAGCACTTCTAAATTACACTTTGCCATGCATTTCAAAGTGCATAAAGTCATCCATAGCAACCTCTTTCTTCATAGTCTCATTGGATATTGATAAATGTATTGGTGCACCTTCCTTTCAGATGTGGAGGAAGCAGCTAAGATATGGGGTCGTAAGCTCTTCTACTTGTTTTATTGTCATTCATATAATAGGTCTCTTAGGATGGCTAAAATAGCATTGTTTTGATTAACTACGATGTTCCTGCACCTGCGTCTAGCTTTTCAGCAGGATGACATCAGATTATTTGGAAGGCTTTTCCTCCTTACTCCTAATGATGTGTCATAGAGTAGAAATGAGACAAAAGGAGAGACATATGATCTCTCCTTTCCTTAGTGACTGACTGTCTAGGAGCCAACAGGATGTTTTTTATTTTGTTGCTTCTACATCTTCAATATAATGTTATTAATTCTTTTTAAATATTTGAACAATTTACTGTTTTTAGCTTTTAATTTTGTATTTTTAATTATGTAAGCTGTTTTTTTTTTAGGAGAAAGGTGGGGTAAATTTTTTTTTATTAAGTTAAAATGTAGAGGAGTGACTGCCTGCATGTTCAGGAGAAGGTCACTCTCCTTTTCCATTTGCAAACCAGTGGCATTTGGAACATAATGTTTGGGACTAGAGATGGGCGCTTGCTGTGGCTCAGCAGTTTGGTGAGGTTCAGCCAGTTGGGCCCACAGTGTTGTGTGGGCACCCCAGATTCCATGCTCCCTGCCATGGGTGCCCTGTCAGAAGCAGTGTCATGGACTCCCCTGCCCATCTTCTCCTCTAATGGAGTGCCTGTGGGAGAAGGTGGGGCATGGAATCCAGGGTTCCCCGTGCAACACCTGTGGGCTGAACCCCACTGAGCCGCAGTAAGTCCCAATCTCTATTTGAGACTAGAGTCATTTGAATCTAGTTTCTCCGCAGTTCTCTGGACATGAGTATAACGGGGGAGGGGGGATTACTCCAAACATTACTCCCAGCAGCAAGTGGCAAGCAGGACAAGCTGTTCCTCAAAAACAGGCACATTCTTGAATAAAGTGCTTTTCACTGTAGCGAAGGTTAGTAGTAAATGGTAGACTGAGAGCCACAGGGCACATGTTGACTAAATGGAATACAGGCTGGAGTTTCCACACAGGTACCGTAGAGTTTGTGTGCTCTGGTTATTAAGCGTCAGGAATTTCAACACTTGGCTCTCAAGAGGTTCAGTTCAAGGTCTTGTCCTAGCATGGGCTGGTTTTCCAAAAACCGCTGAAGATGATGGAGCAAAGCAAGAGAATAAAACACTTGGATTGCAGTCCTGTAATCACTTAAGTGGGTGTAAACCCTGTTGAACTCAGTCTTTACACCAGTGTAAATCAGATGGTACAAATTGTATTGGCAAATTGTTGTTAGAAGGCGGCACTTGTCATGCACCAAGTCATGTGACTGGTGCTTTTCAAGGAATACAAAGACTGACTCCTTAACTAGCACCAATTTGCTGCTGTAATGTATGCTGGTTCAATTATGCTATAATAGGTTTCTAGCTACGGGGATTTAATTCTAGGTAGATACTGTAGGATTGTACAGCCTCACATAAGTAGTTGTGATAAGTAAATTGCATTCATCCTTGAGAACTTTTCTGTGACTTAGGAAATTGTGAAAGGACATGTTTTTTGCCTGTTTTAAATGACCAATTTCTTGTTGTTAGGTTTTCCTGATAACATAACCACAAAACAGCGATACCGTCTGCTTGGAAACAGCCTCAATATACACATAGTTGCTAAACTGGTCTCAATCCTAGTCGCATAATCCTGGATGACAGACTGATCTAGGAAATCAGAAGATGGATTCTGTCTTTAGAAGTGGAATAAAACTGATCACTGTGGTGTATCTATGTGGCTGCTAATGTGTGACATCCATGACATATGTTTCTCAGAATATGTTTCATCATAATGGGACTGCCTTAGAATTTCTGGGAATAGCAGGTGGTATTGATAACGGCAGCATCTGCCACTGAAAAATAAATGTCTACCTTGTGCCAGAAATTTAAACATACGTAATCATGGGCACTTCTGAACTCCAGTACAAAGTTTAAAGTTTTTATTTAATAAATAAATGATTTTGTAAAAACAAATAAAATAAAGATTTTCATAAAACAAAATTCCAATCATCTGCAATTACTGTATCTAACTGTACAACATACTGACTTTTATGTCACGTTAATTGGCTTTGCTTCTCCAAAAGAATTCTAGGAATGGTGGTGTGCTGAGAGTTCTTTGTTGCAAAGCACTTTCCTCCCTGTTCGGGAATGGGGAAATCTGTCAGCTTCACTTTCTGCTGAATTCAAATGTCTGTCCTGTATATGAGACTTCTGATTAATTTCTTCAGAAAGAAATTGAAAGCAAAATTTTCCGTCTGCACTGGCTATGTTTAGTAGGCACAGCTGTGCCCCAAATGGAGAAAATTGTATCATATCTTCCTGTTAATGATGAGGAACCTCTCACAAAATGAGGCAGCAACCCTAACTGAGGAGCAACATGTTTAAAGATTCAGGGTTTCAAACCCAAACATTGAAAAGCTAAGCACTCACATGCTTGGTTTTTAAACAAGACCTGTCAAGTTTCTCATGTATTCAATTAAAAAACCCCCACAAACCCTCAAGTTGTTTCCATTCCACATGTGGAAATTTGGAAGCTTCACACAACATCTCCTAGGCTTCCCTGGGGAAAAGGTATGTCTGATAAAGGGTGGTATATCACAAACATACCCCAAGTCCTTATGGAATTAATGTATTTACTGGAGATGTGCAGATTTGTGTTCTTGGACTGCAGCTCACAGAAATCCTCAGGCAGCATGGCCAGTGGCTAAGAGCTGTAGTCCAGGGGAATTCTGGGAGTTGTAGTTCGAAAACACAGATCTGTGCTACTCTAGTACTTACCAGAGCTCAGCAATAAAGCACATGTTGTTTATGTGGAATACTGCAACTACCATGTGTGGTATCTCCAGTTAAAAATATCAGATAGTGTGTGACACAAGAGTTGTGTGTTGTCAAGTCAGAACCAACTTATAGCAACCCTAATAGGGCTTTCAAAGTGAGATATTTTAAGAGTGGCTTTACCAGTTCCACATCCCCAGTGAGCTTCCATGGCTGAGCCAGGAGTCAGACCCAGGCCTCCTGAGTCCTTCGGTTTTCCCACTACGCCACTCTGGGTATCCATGATAAAAGGCACTTGTTACAACTTTGGAGAGGTTCTGCAAACTATAGTATAGAACTCTTTTTTTATATGAGAGGTCTGACTTAATATAAATCCACATTAATCTTTTTCTGATGTTCATACGTAAACGCGGTCTCTTGCTTAGTGAAACTATACCATCCAGGACCAGGAGGGCAATTTTAGTAGACTAATGGGTAATCCATAGGTCTGAAGAAGTATAAGGCATCTATAGAAAAGGGGAAAGCTGGGGCAAGAATCTCAAAAGCAGTCCAGTGAGGACAATGTGGCTACAAAATAGTGATTGAATACTTTGGGAGTAGGGAATAGGAAACAAAATGGAAGGTGGTGTAGGATGGTGTCCTGCGAAAGACAGCATAGCTGGCCCAGTAAATAACATTCCTATGGTTCCAAAATCAGGGATATAAAAATGTAGTCCACATCTCATGCCTTTAATGATTTGAATTGAAGATGTCATTTTTTACAAATGGAAATATGTGACAACTAGATTTCACAACATGAATTTTCTTCTGCTGCTTTCTCCATTTCCTTGTTCCTTATCCTAATGTTAGACTTTTCACCCCACTTGAAAAAGGCCTGTCAGTATCAAACTCAGCTCAGTTTCCTGTGTAAGTTTGTTTAAAATCAAAGCTCATTAAATATCCTATATATCTTGCTTCCCTGATATATGAAACCTCTCTAAGTGCACTTGCGGTTTCTGTGCTTATAAATTTTGAATCAATAAGGATACCAGCTTTTCTCTCATTGGTGTACCATAGCCCTCTGGACATTTTTGGGCAGGCATTGTTTTGATTCACAGAATTTTAAGCTTCAAATACTTCAAAATAAGCAGAATAATATAATTAAAATAGGCTGATGAGTGACTGCGCCAAATGGTGACCCTTATTTCACCCTTACAAGCTGTAGAATGTGCTGCACACACCCTTCTATAACTGCTCATGAGTTACTATCTCTTGAAGCAAAAGCAATAGAAAACACTTAAAAGAGCTGAAGCACAACAGCTTCGAAACTTCCATCTTGGGTTTCCACAGAGTATACTGTTCATCACTGAAGAGAGCCTCCATGGTAGACCAGACAGGTAAACAGAGAGAGAGGGAGAAGGACACCCCCTCTTACCTGCTTAAGACTTGATGAGGCATCATCAACACTTGGAACTCAGTCAATAGGTTTATTGGCAGCTTGTGTAATTCTTCACAATGAGTATCACATGAGTACTGAAAGGTGTTGATGTCAGCAGTCTAGCTGCCTCTTGTCAAGTTTAATCTAGAACCACAAAGTGAGAATTTTGACAGGGCATAGATTTGGCATAGGGATCTGTATCCTGCTGGCAAGTTTCAAACTTCCTAGCCCTAGGAAGGAGGAAAAACATTGCAAACGAATCAAGATCATCACATAATGGTCTGTTTGAGACATAGCCCCCTAACCTCCAAGCCAAACCTTGGAGATGGCGAACATAACAGTTGCACTAAAAAAGGCAATGTTGTGGTATTTTCAGACCACTAAACGCTCTGCTCACATTATTATTTTCCAGAAAATCAGCATGCCAAGTTAGCTTATTTGTTAGGCTTATAGGCTTATTTCTTGAACAAAACTGCCTCTATTCTTAACTGTATGTCAGACTCTGTTTTGGCATTGTTGAGTTCCAAAGGGTAGTACAATCCAAGTTTTTTTCAATAAAATTAAATGAACATGTTCCTACTTCTATTGACGCAAGTGACTGTTTGGACTATTTATAGATTTCCAAAGTTGTCAAAAGCAACAGTAGGTAAGATTGGCTGCATGAATGGAAAAAATACAGCTAGTTTTGGTACAAAGAAAATAGAAAGAGCCATAGGTTTGTTTGTTTGTGTTTTTTTAATGCAAGTCTAAGTATGCAGGTAAGTCTGTATAAACTTACCTGACGTAAGTCTCATTGAACTGAGTAGGACTTACTTCTGGATAGACACATATAGAATTGTACTCCGACTGAACTTTGAAAAGAACGTTTCAGACAGACCATAGAAGAACTGCTTGATGGCTTAGTGGTTTAGCTATCTGAGTTGGAAGTTTGATTCCCCACTGTGGCTCCTTGAGAGGTGCTGAACTCGATGATCCATAGGATCCCCTCCACCTCTGCAGTTCGATGATCAGAATGATATTTATTGACTTTAATTGTCCCTAGTCTATGTCCCTAGTTTCCTCCCCTAAATAACTCAGGATGGCATATCTTGTCTTTACGTTTCACTTTTAAACACCAACAACAACACCACAATAAGATAGTTACAATTTGCTCAAAGTCACATGTCCTGTTCCAAGTCCAAAATTCTGTCTTCGACACCACATGTCTTCTCATCCATTCCATCCTTGATTCAGAAAGGCCCAGAAACTGCTATACTCTGATGTTCTGGCAGCCAGTTAACATGGCTGTCAACCGTAAAGGTTGACCATGGTGGTTGCTAGCTTTGGTAGTGGCCCAGTCCTTCCCGTGAGGGCTGCAGGCCATGTTGTGAGGAAAGCAGTGGATGAAGGAAGCACCCATGCTCATTCTTGTCAAGTCAATTCTGTTCCTCAAGATACCCTGCCATGATGTTTCAAAGGTCAGAGAATGATTCAGGAATTAAATATTAAATGGCAAGGTTAATTTAACCTATGCCAAATATATATATTCCATAATTTTCCAGTCCAAGCTTCCCTTTCCTGTTCAATTCCCTTCCCACTAACAACACAGTGTTTTCTTCCAATTGAGGCAGCCTCCCTCTTCTGTTCTGGTTCCTTCTCCTTTCAAACCTGCAGATGTGCCAGATGTTTGAGAGAATTAAATATTTTGTCATATGCATGGCAGGCTGGGGAAAAGTTTCCATTTTAAAAAGTTTACTTCATCTTCATTTTTTATGCTTGCTTTGACACCATTTGCAGTCTCTTTGGGCTGCTAGCAATTTTCTTCTTCTCAAAACGGTGTCCTTATTGACTTGCTGGTGGTGTGATATATATATAGTCCATTCAGACATATGGACCATACTTGATAACTACATCATGATGTAGAGTGACTAGGTGGAAAGAGATGACAGGACTCCTGTACCTTTAATTGTGTAGAGGAGGAAATTTCGATAGCTGTAGCTTGCATTAAAAGTGGCACATACTGAAATGTCCTCTTCTTAGCAATAAGTAAAGAGGAACTCTGACTTCTTTTTCATCTATTCACCCTGTCATGATGCCTTGATGCTTATATGGATTTACTTACGTATGGATGTTACAGAGCCAAATTTGTCTGTTATGGTTAGTTTGCCACTTACTTCCCACTGTCCCTCCTTTTTGTGCTTCTCAACTCACTCTTCCTGATAAGGGTTTCTGCTTTCAGCATTCCTGCCTGTCCATTGCTCACACTGGAGAAGCACTTCCCCCAACATTTGGGCACGAGGTGTAGCTATTTCATATTCTGCACCCCTCCAAATTGCATGTTTGGCATTTTTTATACTGCTTCCCTTTCTTCCCCAACTATCCATTTATTGGCTCCTTTTCCCCAGCTGTTCTTCCTAGATCTTCCTTAAACCGTCTTGCCCTCTGAGTCCCATTATGTCTCATAGCACACCATGGCCAATTCACATTCTCTCTTCCATACCTCCTTTCTTGACACTAGGCTGTGTACCATTCTGGGTTCTATAGGGCTATTGAATATTGCAAACAGAACGAACTTTAACAAAACAACAGCAAAAGTAGAAGCACAGCCCAAACTGCATGCTACAAAATATATGCCCTTGAATTCCATACAGCAGGAGTTGCTTGTAGGAAAAATGATTAAAATGTCTCTTTGAAGCAAAAGAGCTCAGGAACCAAATCCCAGTTATCTTTATCACACAGGAGATCTGCAACACCAAAACAAAAAACAAACAAAAAGCCCTGCTCTGAATGTATAGTCTTTAAATCAAGCAATAAAATCAGGCTGATAAACCTCCAGGGAAATAGCAACTCCTGCCTGTCCTGTCATCTTTGTTTCCCTCTAAGCAGAAATTTTGAATTGCAGCCCCTTCTTTAGATTTCCCCACCCACTAGGCTGAATGAAATAATCCATAAGGGTTACAAGCAGACAACCCTTCCTTTCCCCAGGGCCAGTTCTTTTTAGATGCAAGACTTGGGGAATCATGGATTCTATTTACACATCTTTTTTTCCAGGCACCAGCTGATCTGAAAAGCAATTCAGAGGTGCAGCTGCTCTTCAGAACCCACAATGATCAGAGAACAATTCATTTACGTGAATCCTTCACACAGTGTACACACGGGCATGGGAATCCATTTATGGATCGATCACAGAGGTTATTCTGAAACTGATGGGACTTGTGGGCCCAAACATCTGGAATTTTGCTAAGTGGGGAGAGGGCCAGACAGATAAAAGCATACAACAATTTTTTCTCAGGAGACAATTTAATAATGTGCATGCAAATGGCATAATGAGCATGCATGTACCAACAAAGAGTGAGGTCACGGTGAACAGATAAGCATTGCTCATCAGCCTTAGGGACATGCACACATGGTCTGGAAACTGCTTCTTCAAATGCTACCTACCAGACAAATGGTAATTTCCAGCTAATAAATAATCAGTAGCTCTCCTATCTAAATTATGGGGCTGAGGAAAGAAAGCTGACTAAGCAGTTGTGTGATTGGTAAGGACTTCTTTAAGAGCAAAGTACACCTGACACTGGGTTAATCCTTGAAGATAATGCAGATTTCACTTTAACTCACCGCACAGTCCCAGAGGACTGGAAATGAACGATGGGGTATCGGATCTCTCTGCTTTGGACTTTGGTGGCATTACTGACTATTTCTCACTCAAACTGTGGTTCTCATTCTACAGCAAAAGACAGATTTAAAAGGGACATTAGTCAGGCACAGTAAGTATAATTCTTGGCATATTAATCACAGGTACACCTATTGATTTTTGGTAGCTATGGGCTGTAAAACTTGATGCAGACGTAGTATAGATTAATGTAATCTTTGGAAAGTTTGTCATCCTGTGGCATCTTTGTCCTTTTTCCACTCCAGACCTCGCATCTCTTCTGAAAGGGGAAATTTAATCTTCCATGCTGGCTCTGCCAGAAATATTGAATTCAGAACTGGATCACAGGGAAGAATAATAGTGAATGAAGAAGATCTTGCACAGACCTTTAGGCAGGTAAGACTTATAGGTTTTGACTTCTCTTTTTTAAAAAAATCAAATCTGATTTTTGAAGTGAATTCTTAGACTAGCGTGCATACACACGGAGAGACACAAACCCATTGCTTCCTGATTTCAGGTAGCAGATATATTTGCTGCATTGAAACTATAGATGGTATGGATGTCTGCCTTGAGTTAACTATCTTCACGTGACTCTCTGTGCCAATTGCAAAAATAATTAAGTAAAGGAAAAGTACAGAAATGACCCATAATTTTGTGGCACTTAAAGTTTTCCTTGATTTTTAATGGACCACAACCTACTTCATCAGATGCAAGATGTATAAGGGCATTTTTGGTCATGGTGTTGCTATGGAGGCAGTCCAGGCCAATGATGCTTCTATGGTTCTTCAATGCCCATCTACTTTTTACTGTATCCCTCATTTTCTGTTCCCATATAACTACTGGGAAGAACCAAATGTAATCATCATTAAGTGTTTTCAAAGCTTATTTCCCTTTCTACAATGAACATGTGAGCATCAAGCTGGAACCACAAGGAGAAATAAGCAGTGGAAGAGGAGAAGAAAGTGGGAGTTCCAGACATTCACTCCATGACTCTCCCTTGCAAATCTTTGCACTATCCGCATGGAGAAGTCCAGTTGTCTGTCCTCCAACCCCCATAAGCTGCTGCTCCTTCTTGCCTTTTCATTTCAGTTTTGTCTATATGCCAAAGTGCATCATTTCCAAAGTTAGGAAAAACAGAGCCAGTGCTCCTCAAGGTTTGAGGAGATTAAGCTACTGGATGAAAAACCTCCCTCATATTCTGTCCAAGCTGCTAAACAGGAGAGAGAAAACAAACAGACCCTGAACAGTGCTACTGCTGGCTGACTTTGCACTCATCTTTGATAGTTCCTTGGTTTTACAGTGCAAAGCAAGTTCTGGCCTATTTATTCATCCTTGCCTAACCTCAGTGCTGACTATCACCAAGACTTCCATTTCACTCACCCTTGCTCTTTTTGCTGATGTTTTTCACTTTGCTTCTGTGATCTGAAATCTGCACTCGCCTTGAAACCTGTGATCTGGACATGGTGCCAACAGAAACAGAATCAGTGATCAAAGGTTTCTGTCTGCATGAACTTTTCCAGGAGTGTGTGCTGAACTGTGTATTGGTATTTTAGCATAATTCATGCATATAGTGTGCACCATTGCAACACATTGCATTCATATGCGTGCATTGAATATTAAGTCAATTATTCAGGGAGCAAGTGCTCTTGCTTATCCTCTCCAGAGAAGAAATGCTGGATCTGAGCCCAAATGAATATTCTGGGAGCACAGGGTCCTCTGAGGCCAAGCTGGAGATCTCTGAGACCCTTGAACCTTGACCAACATTGGCACCTCCTGCACTTAGTTCCAGCACACCCATCTCCAAGAGCTACACAGTTCATGGAACCAGTGCACAAATACTCTCAATGTACCTGGCATGCTCTCTTAGAGAATAAGAAGTGCTAGGTTCAATGGCAAAGTCCTGTCCCTTCACAAGGCCTGTCACACTTACAGGAAGCAGAAGAGAGGAAGTGTCATGAGGACTTTATTTATTTATTTATTTATTTATTTATTTATTTATTTATTTATTTATTTATTTATTTATTTATTAGTTTTTCTCCTTAACAAGGACCCAAGCTTTAGGTGCTCCTAGAGCTTACTGGAGAAGGTTGTTCCCTTGGCGTTCTCTTAGCTTCTGTCTCAGGGAACCCTGCTTCATGCCCCACTGGCAGGGCCAGAGAGAAAGGCTTGATGGGTAAGCAGGCAAGTATCACTGCTAAGAAAGGAGACCTCTATCTTGCCCACATCCTAGACGAAATATACCTCTAACGTGGAAGCGCTACCACGGAAGCCCTTAAGCCATTATTTTGATACTTTTTCAGGATCCAGGAAACTCTGGATTCTCTAAGGGAGAAATTCGAAGATGGAGCAAAAGCTGATACAAATTCCCATTCATACAACCTGTCTCTGTTCCTTGGTCTCTGTTTTGGTTGCACTTCTCTCCCTGCACTCACCAAAAATAAAACTGCTGCTGTCCCTGAGACAAGAGAAGTCCAGACAACTTGCCCAGCACACTGTAGCAGCCTATGAGGGGATTCCTTTTGTGTTCTTGGCCTCACCAATTCTCCTGGCAGTCTCCAGATGTGTGAAGAGGCTGTGTGTGCATTGCAGTGTATGTTCCTAAAGCATCTTCCCCAAAAAGAAAGACCATATTGGCTCCACAACCCCTTTCACATGTTCTTTCAATTGATGAAATCATCACAACCCAAGACCTAATGTTAAGATAAATCTGGCCATCGAGGTGCTCATTGTGACAGCCTCTGTAGCACCCACCCCACCATGAGGAGAATCTAAACATGCAGGCGGCTTGGCCAGTCCTCATAAACAAATGGGGAGCAAGTCTTTGGTAAAGTTAATGGAACTTAGTTGCCTATTCAAGACAAAATGGCCCTAAAATACTTTACAGAGATAGTTTGCAATAATGTGCTGCTTCTGGAGGAAGCCATTTCTTTCCAGCTGCCTTAAGGATTTCAGCTCATCTCAGAGGAAATAGGGAAACTTGGTGGGGTGGAGTGGGAACAGATGATGTCATAGTCCCTGTTATTCTGAATGTCTGGGGGCTTCAATCCCACAAGCCCTGGTTCCACTACACCAATGGTTAAGAGAGAAGGCGAACAGCATCAAATCATTCTCTCCTTAACCTCATCCATTTTCTGGGAAGGGCACCAGAGCGTGGCTCAACATCCAGAGAAATACACATGGCTGCCACATTTTATTTAAAACAGAAAAGCCCTAGCAGATGAATTGTTTTATATTGCATAAATACAGAGTTCTGCAGTTGTCGTTCCTCTTCCTTCATGTTTCTTAAATGTCTATGAATACTGTGTTCCTCCGCTGTGCTTTTAAGCACATTAGAATTGTCCTTTTATTTTCAAATGTAGATCCAGCAGAATAAAGAAGAAATTCTAGAACTTAAAAGAGCTAGTATCTCTCAGAATATTTCTAACCAGCTCACACAACTTAATTTCAAGGTAAGTTTGAATTCCAATAACATTACAAATAAATGTTATTTCCAGTTCCTTATTACTGTTCAGAAGAAACTGCTGTTCTTCTGTGCTGTAAGAAAGAAGTTTTATGTTCTGGTAGAAAATCCTGCAATTTAAACCACATGAGTAGAGGCTCATCGTATTTCTTTTTAAAAACCACAGTATTTGTTTGAACTGGAAAAAAGACGGATATTCATTTCACTGGGTACTGATTCCAAGCCAGAGTCTTCACATTGTTTCTTTATCCCAGGGGCTTATATTATCATGGCAACTCAATCACCCATCCGAGTTTGGTTTGAATGTTGTTTTCTTTTAATAATAACCATTAAAAATTCCCCAAGAACTTGTAATAAAAAGTGATCAGAGGTTGGCTGACTATGAAAATTAAATTTTTCATTTCCAGTATCATTATGAGTCACAGATTTCAGTGTTTGTATTTAACTTTGGCAGCTGAGAGATCCTAGAGGTACAGTAGTCAAATACAGAGATGCACGTGTTTTATTCACATTGGCTGAAAACTTGTTGCTTAGTGTAGTAAGTCACACAAGAGCAGGACCACAGAATCAATGGGGATTTGGTGAGTCAACTTCTAAATAGGTTAAGTTGATTCAAATGGGTCTACTTTAGTGTGATTTACTACTCTAAACAATAGGATTTAACCAAAGTATATAATTCTGCCTGAACGAAGCTTTCATGTGGCCCACTGATTTTAAATATTATTAAATAAATTCCCAACATTCTTCTGAGTTTTAAAACTATTTAATTTTGGATAAATTGGGCTTTTTTTAAATTAGCAAGACCAACTCTGCAGAACAAAGTGATCTGTATCAATTGAAGCTATCAAGGGGGGGACAATAGAGACAATCATTTTTTGTCTCTTAATAGTACAGGGATGATGTCAAGGAATGACTTAGAAGCAGAAGTCAAAGATCCCCCTCAGAATGAATGAATGAATGAATGAATGAATGAATGATCTTTATTATGGTCACTGACCAGCAGATATATCCAGATGTGACTATAACACAAAAATACAATGAAAAGTAGCATAAGGTAGCAATATAATATCACATGTACACAATATGTTACAATGTAACTAAATTAGATGGATCCTCCTTAGTTTCACTGGACTGATGAGTTCAGTAAATAAATTCAGTAAACTCTGTACCACCCCTCAGAATGTGCTGGGTGGCCATAAGGTGCTAAAATAAGAGAGGAAATGCCCCCAAAGGGAGGACATGAGATGCTTTTGATTTCCATAAAATCTGCATATGCTGATTTATATTTGCAGATACTCATTTGGACATAGTAACTATATTTTAGATAAAAATTATATGTCTGTGTATGAGGGAAAGATGACCAACTATTAATGGCTGATGGTCAACTTCAAGGACTCTGCAACATTCTCATGATTATCTTCAAACTGACAAACAGTGGATGCTTTCAACAGAGAATCATTCCATGACAGCCCTTCAAATGGAAGATATTGCTATAAGACCAGAAATACAACCACCTTCTGAATGAGACAGAAGATCCTCAAACATGACAGTTCACTTACTGCTTTTTCCAAGTACATAAAGCAATACCTGTTACTGTCTGAGAAGGAAAATCTTGTAAGATCATGTTGACTGGAAGATGCTGAGAGGTGTAGAGTAGAAAAAGATACTTATCCAGACTTTGGCCTGAAGTCTGCAGTCACTTACTTCCATTAGAACTGTGGCACAGTGAGATCTCTTAAAGTCTTGACCTTAGTAGGGGTGCGAGAAGATACCTCTGTGGCTCTTGTTTTAGGCAATGAAGGACAAAATTCTGTTGGGATGTTATGTCATTGCAAGCAAAGTCAGGTAGGTTGTGGTGCCTAATTGAAGCTAATTGGCATTGTGTCTGTCACATTCTTCATTGTATGCCAATCTTAGAAGCAGGCATGTAACCAGGCATGTGATCAGCAACTCTTTAATTAGCTTTCATTAGCCACTGAGACATACATAATTTTGCTACCACTAGTATATTCCAAGAGAATTTTGACCAAAGTTTTTTTAGACTGTTAGTGATCATCAGAGGGCTAAGGAAAATTTTAATGACTGAGGTAATACAGGAATTCATCTTAACTGTTGTTCTGAATTATCAGTGTAAACAACTGCAAGCTTTCCCAGTCTTCAGGGAACCCTGTTGATGAGGAGTTTGAGAATAGTATCATGTGTCAAGAATTCAGCAGGGATCTCAACATGAACTCAGAGGCTGAAGAAATTGCAGAGGACATATCTGGCTTACCATTTAGTCATCTATGCCTGACACCCCAGTCAATGAGGCCAGACCCAAAATCACTGAATCTGAGGCCTCCATGTCCAGAATAACCTTCGCACCTCCTGGGTCTGGCTCCTGCACTGGCATGGGGTGTCTTCCTCCAGTTCTCAAGAGCCACTAGTCCAGTACCGTGCCTAACATAAGAGGCAACAAAATGACACAGTGTGGGCTATAGTGATTTCTCCCTTTAAGGTATCCTACTTGGTGGAAAGAGGTGGAACATGGAGGCTTGTTTTGGGCTTGTTTTGCAGCCACAGGACATGGGCACCTTGTAGTCATTGAGTTGACCATGAACTCCTCTGTATACCAAAGTATTCTAGAGTCAAACATGAAGCCATCTGTCTGACAACTAAAGCTTGACTGAAATTGGGTCATGCAACAGGACAATGATCCCAAGCACACCAACAAATCTACAACAGAATGGCTGAAAAAGAAAAGGATCAAGGTGTTGCAATGGCCCAGTCAAAGTCCAGACCTCACTCAACCCTATTATAATACTGTGACAGGACCTTAAGAGAGCTGTGCATAAACAAATGCTCGCAAACCTCAATGATCTGAAGCAATGTTGTAAAGAAGAGTGTGCCAAAATTCCTCCACAACGATGTGAGAGACTGATAAAGTCATACAGAAAACAAGCTACTGAATCATAAGCTGTACTTAGTTTTTCACACATGGCTTCTCCATTTTGGCTTTATTTCTGTAAAATAATATGTAATATGTCATGTGTTGTTGTTCATCTGAGATACCTAATTTTCAGACCTGCTAAGGACCAGATGATTTTTATTATGTCCTGACACGTAAAACCATAGAATTCAAAGAGGATTACTTAAGGGCGTTTGTACTTTCATTTTCACATGATTGTAGATACAGTAGATAGCAAAACATTATGAAAATTTTTGAATGGCTAATGCATAACCCTGTGGTCTTTACAGGGTTTTTTTGCTGAATATCACAGAGATATGCTTGAGATATAAGATCAGTTCTGTAGATGGTAGGACTAGCAATATGAAATGTTAAATTAAAGCACAGTGTCTCACTAGCCTTGTTCCGGTAAACAGTTTTATACAGTTCTTCTGTCTATAGTCTATTTAGTCTTGGTATATTTTCCACAGCTCTGTGCCCTGATGAAAATATTTCATAGACTAAAACTGTTATTCTGAGGCAAACTGGAGAGTTCATTGGTGAAACGCACTGTTGCCTATGTGAAAGATAGGCAAACAAGACCTAGTCAAGATAAATCAAGTTTATTCCCCCCCCCCCCCCACACTAATTTAGGACACATGACGCAGATGAGAGCAGTGCTGGAATCTACAATAGGGGTCATGAAAATAAACAAAAGAGAGAAGAACTGCATGTTTCCCCTTCATCTTGTTTGTGTGGAAAAAAGGCTGAAAATATACAAATATGATTGTATGAATTGGCTTTTAAGACAAGTTTCTTGGTGGCTCTTCCTCCCTTCATTATCTGATTGGTGGCTCTAGGCTTTCAGAGCCTTGGACTTTATGGAAACACTGCAGATCAACAGGCCAGTTAAACTGGAATACTTTGCATTTGAGCTGCTATGTTCCTGCTGAAGTCAAGGCTGATCTTAAAAAGTTGTTCCTTTGGCAAATAAGCACTAAAGAGAGACAATATTAACCTCAACACATACCGACAGCCCAAGCCAAGGGTCATATTTGGATTGCACGGATACAGCATCTAAGAACCACTGGTACAAAGACATAAACTTTAGAATATGTAAAACACTTTAAATCCAAGTCCCATGACTTAGCTGGGTTGTGCCCTTGCTGACTGGTAGTGTTGCTGACCCTGATTGATGTGTTGTATGCTGTGATCTCACAGACTGTATGTAATCATGGAATTGTAAACAGAATGAAGAACATCTTATTTTAAAATGTTTTAAATCAATGTGTTAAATAGTGCCAAGGAGGTTCTTGATCAGGTTCCCAGGGAGCAGTTCCAGCTCTTCTGCTGCTGTATATGTTTAGTATCATAAAGGACCCCTTTGAATGAAATGCTGGTGTGATTGTACTGTGCTCGTAAATATTATTACATGTTTGACTAGTCCATAGGTTAAATCATTGCCTTAATTTTCCTGGGTGGCAAGGATGGTTCAGTGAAGAGTCTTAACATGAACAGAAGTGGAACCAATGGCTCCCACAGCATTGGCATAAAAGATGGGTGCTGACCAATGAATGGGTTATGCTGAGATCTTGAAACTAAGCAATATTGGACCAATGCATTCCATAACCCCTATATGGACTATTCCTTTATTAGGCAAATTTAATGTCATAAAGTTATTTATAGTACGTTTTGTAGAGTTTCATGAATTTATCACAAGCAAAATTTGCAGTAGGGTACTCCAATTAAAAGTGCATTAAATGCATATATTCGGGGGCTGTGTAAACAAATATGCATGTGTGTAAAAGTAACATGAAAGTGCATTTCATTGAGAAAATTGCTAGCAAAAGGAGTATACTAAACAAAATTTCACTCACAAATGCATGTATTAGAAGAAAAGACCACACAAATGTGTATACATGTTATAAAAACATTTTTTTTAAAAATCTCATCATTTAGGATTAATTGAAAATAAAACTAGGAAAATGAGACAAACTAGAATTGATATAGTTGTCTTTCTGTACCAAGGATCTCTCCTTGGCATCTGATGGGAAGGGGCAGATCTGTTTAGTCATAGGGATCCATAGTGTTTTGGACTAAAATCTTCTGAAATCTTCAGACTGCTTTTTAAAATTTTTGTTTAATGTTTTATTTCAGGCTACTACTGAATTTTAGTATACGTTTAACCAGATGAATCTTTATCCTGATGTTCCTCTGATTGTAAGCTGGCCATAGTAGTGGCCTGACCACTAGATTGGTGGGGTAAAAATCAAAATAAAGAAATAGATAAAAAAAGATCTCATCCATTGCTGGTGCATTTCCATCCATAAGAAACCAAATCTGGAAAGCCTAGCCCCTGGACGTTCTTGCCACTCATGGCAATGGCAGATAGAATGCAACAGTACTGAACCTGTTTTCTGCTTGAAAGCACGTCCTTCCTCTTTTGTCTGCCCAGGGTGCCTAAATGGAACATGCATCCATTGTTACGAAATTAATTCACAGACATTTGTTTTTCTGGTTGTAGATTGTGAATATCGAAGGCAGACTTCAAAACCTTGAGCAGGTAGGCAATTTTCTGGAATTAGATAAAAGGTCATGCATTTGAATATATACATCTAAAGTGCGTTGCAAGACAAAATGGACTGAGTCCAGGGCTATGCATGAACTCTGTCTTTCCAAGTGGTATGGATGACGATGACAGTGTGAATTGAGGACATTGTAGGCAAATTAAATGTTTCTTCTTCTTCCTGATAACTATGGTCTTTACTTCTATATAGAAAGTAAGTCTAGAATTCAAGATACAGCTTTAAGTTGATTATTTGAGTTTCTGTTACCTGTCATCCAAATAGATCTAAGTCCATTAAATACTCTGGAATTAATCAGAGAAGAACTGTGCCAATGAAGTAAGATATACAAACAATATGAGTTTATATTTTTCTCCCTAGATTTTTTTGAGAAAGGCTTGTAGCAGCAACCCTTGTCAGAATTCTGGAACCTGCATAGATTTGCTGGATGCTTTCTTTTGTCTTTGTCCCTCGAATTGGCAGGTAAGCTAGCTATTTGTTAACTGTTCAATGTATGTTGTATATGCAAACTGGCATCCCTGTCAACTACATCAATGTCAGACCATCGGATCTTTGCACCTTAAGTCTTACCTGTGGAAAACCTGAAAAAGTTCAAGTTGTTCACAACTTCATCTTATTGCATATAATTCATGCACAACCCAAAATCATAGTAGGGATAATCTGCATTGCCGGTGACATAATTTCTGTCAACAGGATATTGGTGTTCTAATATACTTTTTGCAATGTTTTGGAACATCGTTAGATATGGTGTTCAAATAGTACATTGATCAAATAGTAACAAATTCCTTGATTGCTATATGCTTGCATATAAAAATACAAAGTTTTCAGTAGATCACTAGTGCATGCAGAGTTTGGAGAAACTCAGACAAATCAAAAATGCTTACTTGTGCTTTAAGCAAACAGACAAGCAAACTGGTGCATCTAATCTTCTAAAAATAACATTTTGAAAGTTTAGAGAAAGAAGAGTAAGCATGGATACTAATCAGGACTTTTATTAGTGGTATAGAAGCGAAGACAGCACACATATGGATCCCTATATAATAACTCCTTTATAGGAACTGGTGCTTCTTTGCATAGCTCGTATCAATAGCATGAGGGCAAACAGTGCATAATTTAATTCCCTAAAGAGATCCATATGTCTGTTATAACGGCCCTGTGTTCCACATTAACTGAAAACATGCTATATTTTGACATACAAGCAAGACAGAACTGGACAACTGGGTTTTGTTTCAGAGTTTACTAAAGGAAGCAGTCCTGCAAGCAAGCCAGATGCTGTATATATTTTTTGAAATCCTATATTGTTGCACTGGCTCAACGGGCCCCACTGTGTGTCTTGTTTTACTTGGGAAATAAGCTGTTATTCCTTTCTCTTCCTAGGGACCGTTCTGTTCTGTTGATGTTAATGAATGCCAGATTTATGCTGGGACACCACTAGGCTGCCAGAATGGAGCTACATGTGAAAATACTCCGGGTAGCTACAGGTAACAGACAAATCAAGCAAACCCCCAAGTGGCTGGTTTGCCACTGACAAGGGAAAGACAGATCTGTTTATATTCCAGTACACTGGTCCCATATATATAGATTTAAGAAGGATCAGAACTGAGTTTTCTAATGGAAACCATAGAAAATTATATATATACAAATCTTTAACCCTCAATTTCCAGTATTTACCTTACTCCAAAATTCAACTCAAAATCTGTTATTTCATGAATAATCTTACAACTTCATGTCTAATATTCAAATCTTTTGTCCTACAACAATATTCTCTGTATGGATACATACAGTCTGTAAATCTATTACATTTCCCCTATACACTCATAGAGTCTCAAACATATGATATGCATGGGCCAGAATCCTATTGGTGTTTGTGTAATGTTTGCACAGCTTGCCACAGTTAATTGATGAGGTGCTGGGGCACTTCTCAGTTACATGCCTCTTCATGTGCTCAATCAAACAACTTAGATGTGCCCCAGCACTTGGTCAATTATTCATGATTATCCATGCCAAGCAACACAAACCTTGTGCAAATACTGACAGGGTTACAGCCATGCTAATTGTCTCCACTACATAATCTAGCATTTCACATCCAGGATGAGCCCCCAGTTTGTTGGTGGTCATCTGTTAAGGACTCTTAAGTGATCAAGGATTTGAACTGTCAGTCACCATCTGAGGAAGCTGCGCACACAGTATTTACTTAGATTTTGAGTGTATTTGTTTGGAAAAGTAATGCAAAGGGATAAGTTTAAAGCAAACTGATTTTAAAATATCACTCTTACACAATGTGGCCAATAACAAATCTTGCCCGCTGAAATCATACCTTGTATTTTAAGAAAGCGGCAGGAATAATACACTATTTCATAGACAATCTGCATTATTTCATGAATACTAACCTTTACAAAAAAGTCGACTTTGAGGTTTGTCCTTGAGTGAAGAATGTATACCGTTGCTGGGTGTTACTAATGCATAGCTTTGGATGTGACTCATTCTACAATTACAGCATGAAGCAGGACTGGCCCTACTGTTAGGCAGAGTGAAGCAGATACTGAGAGGCAATAATAGTAGCCCCTGGACTGTTACTCCTGACCTTCCCAGGTTTCTTCCTCTATTGTGGACAATGTGCCATGTAATGTATCCTCTGCCCCTAAACTAGTCTGCTGTCTCAGGTGTGGTGGAAATGCCATCCCATCAACTCCTGGTCCCAGTCAGTTTCTGTACATTTCATGGAGAGGGACTGTTATTTTGCCTTCTGCCTCATGCATCAACATGTCCTGGGCTGACCCTAGACTGAGCCGGTGTTCCTCTGCAGGTCCGCAGAAAGTGAAAATCCAGGACTATAATGCTAATGTTTGTAAACATGTCCAGAATATTTGGAATCCAGAGTACCCATCTTTGTCCCTCCCTTCACAAAATGTAATGGGAGTATAATGTCTGATTGGTCTAGAATAGTATATTACTTGCTTTCATTCAGTTTATACACTTATTAGGCTTCTGATCGCCTTTGAGGGATAAATAACACAGTAGATAAGAAGAGGCCTATATGTAAAAAAAAGGTAAAGGTTCCCCTTGACAATTTGTCCAGTCGTGTCCGACTCTAGGCAGAGGTGCTCATCTCAGTTTCCAACCCATAGAGCTAGCGTTTGTCCGCAGACAATCCTCCGTGGTCACGTGGCCAGCGTGACTAGACAAACAGTATCTGACCTCGTGCTCCAATTGTGTTAGGTGACAGGGTCTAGTGGTTCTCTTAATTTCCTGTAATGAATGATTCAGAGGGCACCATGGGAAATTAAAAGTGCATCTAGATTCAACCACCAAGTATTCCCACCACAGCTAGGCAAGAGTATAGAGAAATGGTTCCATTACAGGAGACAAAGCCAAAGGTCTCTTCCTAAATTGTGAGCCAGACCCAATCAGATTCAGGCTATATTCTTTCCAGTTTGGGGGTCGGGTGAGAGCCAGAGGAGAATTCCCTGATCTCTTTTTGCATCTGTGCAGCTTTCTATACATCACATTGGCTGAAATCCTCTTGCTTAACATACTAAGTTGCACCAGAGTAAGCCTATTGAATCAGTGAGAATTTGATAGGTCAGCTCGTCCATACGTTCCATTGGTTCAAAAGTGTCTATGCGAGTTGCAACTTACTGAAATTATAAGTTCAATATAAAATATATCTGCCTATAGTGGTGAAAATTATATTTTCTCTACAGAGCCTTTTGTTTTGAGCTGGGGACCCCAATGCCCGCTTGGTCTGTTGCTGTAGTGCTAATTTTTAATGGATAACTTCAAGGCTTCTCTCTGCTTTCCTTTTTTATGGTTTATCTCTCAATGGGACTTGAATTGGTCATCACTTGAAACTGAGAATGCCTTCAGACATAATGTTGTCCTCAGCAAAACGGGGTGACTAGCCTCCCTATCTGTAAAATGTAGAAACCAGGCGGTCACTCTTCTTTGCCTTGTCAGTCTTATGCAGTTCTTTTTCACTATGGGCTCTTTCAGACAAGAGAGGATGGCCTCCTTTTGATGTCCCAGTTCATCGGTGTTCACAAGAAGGGAGTGCAGCACTTACCAGGATAGGTGCCCACATTGTCCTTTTAAAAGCAATCTCTCTTAAAATGGCTTCTCTTGCTTCTCTTCTATGAAAATGTTAGAGAGCCTTCAAAAATATCATAAATATTTTTTTTCCTTGCTATTTGTTAGGTTTCCAATGCTAATTGATTGCAAAGAAAGTTTCCCATCAGAAAGCTATACCTGTGGGAATTAACTTGATTATAAAAAATTGCCATAGTGTTAAACCTGCTTCTGCAACAGAATGAAATTGGCCTCTGGTAGAGGGATGTGGTGGCGCTGTGGGTTAAACCGCAGAAGCCTCTGTGCTGCAGGGTCAGAAGACCAGCAGTCGTAAGATCGAATCCACGCGACGGAATGAGCTCCCGTTGCTTGTCCCAGCTCCTGCCAACCTAGCAGTTCGAAAGCATGCAAATGCAAATAGATAAATAGGTACCACCTCGGTGGGAAGGTAACGGCGTTCTGTGTCTAGTCGTGCTGGCCACGTGACCACGGAAACTGTCTTCGGACAAAACGCTGGCTCTATGGCTTGGAAACGGGGATGAGCACCGCCCCCTAGAGTCGGACATGACTGGACTAAATGTCAAGGAGAACCTTAGAGGACCAAAAGGCATAGGAAGTCAGGAATCTGGACTCCATTTATTATTGTTTTTAACCCTTATGACATGTTGGGGGGTGGAAATACCAATAACATTTGCAATGAACCAGGAACATTTGGGAGACCAAAAACTGTCTAGATGAGTCCTAAAATGCCTAGGAATGATTTCTTTTCACAGAACCTGCTTGGCTTAGAATGAGTCAGTGAGTGGTCTTGTTTGAAAGTCCATTTTTTTATTATAAAATTATTATATGGCTAGCTGGTAAAAAAACTAATTTCCTGACAAAGCATTCTCAGTGAGATGGGGCACATGCCAGTGTTCTCTGCAGAGCCTTTTGTTTTTTGTCTTTGGAATAATAATAATAATAAAAAATCCTTTTGCTCTGCAAATATTTACTTGGCGTTCTTCTTCTTTTGGAATGCTTTGTCATGGCTTGCAGTCTTTCATGAAAATTAATTCAAGGCAACTCTAATTCTTCTCAGCTACCACAGTATGTCCCAGAGGTATTTAGTTTTCAGTGGCTTTGCCATACTTTTTTCAGAGCAGATTTTTAAAACAAATTTTAAATGAATTAGAATGATAGACCTAGGGAAGGGGGCCTGTAAGTCATCTACTCTGATCTCCAGTCTGTGCAAGAATCCAGAAGAGGAAGATTGCCAATGGACAGCTTGGATGGAGACGTGTGTTGAAGAAGAGTTTGCAAGGATGCATCTCCCAGGAATCTTCACCATACATTGTGTGCAGTGGAACTGCTGGCATTTGCAATGTAACAACATCTGGAGGCCCTGTTTGGCTCAACCTTAATAATCCATGGCCCACTAAAAACTTAGTTCTAGGACATTATTGCCTTGCTCCTATTGTTAAAATTATCTTCATCTTCACCTGAAATCTACACTCTTCTGCCTTAAGCCTATTAAATCTCATCCTCCTTTTTTTGAGACAGCAGAGAACACAGCTTTCCCTATATGAGAACCCTTTATATCTTTGAAGATTCTGATCGTGTTCCCAATCATTCTCCTCTTCCTCAGCACAAGCACAACCAGTTCCTTCAACCTTCTTCACAATATTTTCCCCCTGACCATCTTTGTTGCCCTTGTTGGTTCTAGTAGAATCTGTTCTAGTTTGTCAGCATCCTTATGAAAGTACAGAGCTGGCCAAAGACTCGTAGGATAACAATAGCTGTTCTGTATGATAGATGAATGAAATTCTTATTGTCCTGGTTACCAGAGGCTGAGGGCAAAAAATAGACTGCTCTGGTATTTAATGCAGTCTTTAAAGGAGCTATCCAGAGTAGACCTTTGGTCTAGATGGGCGGGATAGAACTCCAATAAATAAATAAATAAATAAATAAATAAATAAATAAATAAATAAGGTGCTGAGCCTATTTGGGGGATTAGTATTTTTCACCTTCAACAGCTTCTTTAAAATTCAGACTGAAATCTGGAACAGATTCACCACTGATCCTGAAACCAGACTCACCAGCCATCACCGCTTCAAAGACTCTGGAGAACTGTTGACCAGTGAGATCAAGGGATATTGTGCTTTCTGGGTTACTGCTTGACAGCTTCCTTTGTTCACAAATGCTGCAGTTGGCTTCATCAGAGGCAACCTATTGAGAGTGCAATCTTCTAACCATTTATCTAGGAGTTTACAACCATTGCACTCAGTGAGGCTTATTTTCTGAGTAGATGTGTATAGGACTGTGCTATAAGTTTTAAACCATAAGCATAGCAGCCTGTACACAGACGTACATGGAACATGTGTGTATAGGCATTCAACTGCAGACTTCATGTGAAAAGTAAATGAAATAAATATATCCTACTAAGTAAAGACAGATGAATAGGATGACCTCTGGTCCTGTTGTGGTCCATGATGCATCAATCAGCTTTTTTAACTGTACAAAATTTACTTCATTTGAAACATTTTTTCACAAAACAGGTATTTTTATATGCATTTTAGTAAACTGAAGAATAACGCAAAGTCTCGAAGAGCATGGAGAGTGGAGAATAACTGTTTTGTAATTCATGTATTGGTCTTGGTTGAGAGAATCAGGTTGATTCACCTAAAATACAGAGCAAATGACACCTTCCAGCGTTCCTGTCACCTTGCCAATTCAAAAAATACTTTAGAAATTACCAGCGATATCAAATAATCCCTTCAGTCAATAACTGATTTCTATTTTTTGTCTTTTCAATTATTCCCATCTTGGTATCGATTTAATTTAATTGTTTAAAATTATGATGTTTTAATGATTTTTTATATTTATTGTACAATGATGTTTTTATAATATTTGTAAGCCGCCCCGAGTAGACTTTGTCTAGGGGGGCGGGGTAAAAATCCAATAAATAAATAAATAAATAAATAAATAAATAAAATAATGCAAAACTCCCATTACAAAATGTTATGCTCTTCTTCTATGTGGAATTATCTTCAGACTGACCTGTTTTAAAGTAACTTTTAAAAAGAATGGGAATTTTTTTGCCTAAACAATAAACTGCCACGAAACTGAGGTTTTTTAGTGTCCAGCTTTCAAATGCTGTAATCTATGCATCTTGAAATCAGCAAGAAATAACTGTATCAAAACATACAAAATGCAATAGCATTTTATTCCTCTTCAGAGAAGGACTTGATGTTCTGAAATCTTCTTGACTAGTCATTTGGGCTTCCTGGCCACTTTCTGAAGCTACAACCCAATGTCCTTTTTTTGAACTGGTTTTCCCCCTTTGCTTAATCAGTCCAAGAATGGATGGTGGGAAGCTAGAATAAGTGCTGGTGTGCTTATAGAATGATTCAAAACACATTGACTCACTGTTTCGAATCAACAATCTGCTAAAAGCAATTCTTTTATTACAGTGGGGACCAGTCAAGCTTAACGCTTTGAAATCTGAGTTAATCAGTACCACTTCATTGATAGCAGCTTTTGGCAGCCCATGTTAGTTTGCATTTAATGTATCAAGTCAACCAGCTAACGGGATGCGGAATGCTTTGAGAAGTTAATAATTCTGTTTTTAGGCAACCGTTGAAACAAGATGTTGTGGACATACACTGAAAGCAAAAGTCTGTTGTTAAACACAAATACACACGACAAAGCCTCTGTGCTATGTATCTCTCTCTATATACTGATATAATTTTTCAAAACATCAGTTTGTTTATAGCGCAGTTGTATATACCTCAACTCAGAAGTAAGTTTTGCTGAGCTCAATCGTTGTTCAGTTTCATGGCAGTTGCATCTAGGTAATAAAGAATGCCTCGTTGACAAAAAAAATTCTCAGCAAAAAATTTCCATTTTTTAAAGTGAGAAAACTGCACAAGTAGCAGAATCTGAGATGATGAAAATATTAAAAAGACTACAAATGTTTAAGATGTACAGAAACTCTTAATGGTTAATTGCTAAATAAGTATGTGTTCTTATTATCAAATACTAATAGTATAGTATCAGTATACAGTCAATAGTACAAGTACGTGAGAATGCCGGTATATGAACTTTGAAAACCTGGACTAAGTGAGCTAATTTATGGCCACTGAAGGTAGCCATTTTAGACTACAGCAGAATGTGGAGCAGCTGGAGGTTGAAGAGCCATAAATAGCAGGTATTTTGCAGTTGACCAACAGGGAGAGAAGTTCAGTCTCAAGTTATGTCAGGTGAGGCCTGCCCAGAAAACACCTGGGCAAGTTTGCTATTTGGGGGTATTACTCTATAACAGAGAAGGCCTTCCCAAACTCTGAAACTCCCTCCATCCCACAGGAGGCCAGGCTGGCCCCACCTTTGCTGTCCTTCCACAAACAGATGAAGACTTTTTCTCTTCAGGCAGACTTTCCTTTCAATGACTGGTTGACCAAGTTTTTTTTTAAAAAATGGGAGCATTTTATTCTGTGCTTCACTTGTATTTTTAACATTGCTGTTATTATGAGTTCTAATATGATATTTGTTTAATGCCTTTTTAGTGTTTTAATAATGTATTATTTAGCTTTTAACTTTATTTCTTTTAATACTGCAAGCCACCTTGGATTGTTTTGGAGAAAGGTAGCATATAAATATTTTAAATAAATAATAACTAACTCTCAGAATCACAAAAACCTTCATGCTAGGTGAAGGTCTACTGGCTAGAGGATCCTGTGAGCTGTATTCCCCAATCATTTTCTTGACTGTGGAGCAGCAAAGTTTACCTAGTTAGTCATGAAGCTCAAACAGACTTATTGCTTCCCAATGTCTTAGAATAATTCCTTGGATTTCTATAGAAGTTCTTGTGGGCCTAGTTACCTTTGTGACTCCAGCACTGATCATTCATGACTAGAGATGGGCACAAACTGTTTATTGGCTGAACAGGTGTTCAGCACTTCCCAACCCTGCCTCCTCCAGCGGGTGCCCACTCGGAGGCAACGCCCCAGTTTCCCTGCCCTGCCTCCTCTGGGTGCCACCTCTGAGTGGGCACCCGCCAGAGGAGAAGGGGCTGGGAAGTGCTGAACACCTGTTTGGCCAATGAACAAACCGGCCCATCTCTATTCATGACTTAAAAGGGCATATAACCAAAAACGCTATGTGGAAAGGTAAAGGTCCACATGGTTTTAGGAAAGAGAATTACACAGTTGTAAATGTTCATTTTGGGTGTCGTCACATACTGTATCCTTGCAATGTGCTACTGATCCCTGTGGTCAGTGGTAAACGCCAGCAGATGGGAGGGCAAGTTATATGCCCTGAATTGGGCATAGTTGTGTTATCTAAGAATGTAACTGTATAGTGCAGTCCTGTGCATATCTACTGAGAAGAAAATCCCACTGATTTCAGCTCTTGGATTGATGTGTATGGAACTATTGCTTTCAACATCTTGAGTGTGGCCTTCTCCTAACTGAGGAGGAGACTATGGCCCAGCTCTCTGAATGTATGACATAATGAATTCATAAGAATATGAAACATACAGAGTTATACTAGTCAATTTTGGGACATACTAGTTAATTTTGAGACAGTGCAGATAAATGAAAGGACATGACAATATTACTTCATTCTCTCTCTCTCTCTCTCAAAGTTGCAAATGTACACCAGAAACCTATGGCCCTCACTGTGCATTAAAATTTGATGATTGCCAGGCAGGATCTTCTGCTCTTTGTGAACATGGGCTCTGTATTGATGGAAACAGAGAGCAACCTGGCACGGTAAGCAAGACTGTCATGGTTTGGACAGGAGAGCAGACATGTGAAATGGAGGACAGGGCTCCTGTATCTTTTATAATCCTGCTGACATGGTAAGCCTGCAGAAATGGCCATTGCAACAAGATACGAGCGTCCCGGCAGACTCATGCTTCCAGTAGCCTGCTGAAAGTGTGATTCTACTGGGACAACAAAAGACATGTGCCATGTTTTTCACTGCCTTGGTTTTTTGTGCTTGTGGCAGAAAGAGTAGTGGTGGCATCTGATCTGGTGGTAGTGGTAATGGGCAGCCTCTGGTGTATTGCAATACTGCTGTTCCATTCCTAATATACACATATCTGAGAGCAAGTCATCTTGAACTCAATCGGACATACTTCTGAGTGCCACTAGACTCTGTTGCTTTTTTTCTGTGGCAAACTAACATTGCTACCTCATTGGTTTTTAGATTAATTGATTTTTGTAACACCATTTGCCAAAGCAAAAAGTATTCAGACTTACCTGAGGATTGTAAAGCAGGCTGCACTTATTGCCCTTAATCATATTTAGGCTGCTTTCATGATTACTGGCAATTTTCTAACTTATTCAGAGTAAATTACAGGCTTCCTTTAGCTAATGTGGCAATACTATCTCCTGCTGCTAGCAAACATTAAATCTTCATTACTTAACCAGTGGTGGGCATGGGGGGGGCCTTCAGGAAACCACCCACACAGTAATTGGCATGGCACCCTTTAAAGGCCATTCACTATGTGATATCAAATCTGGTTTGAAAATATCAGCAGTGTAAAAGCTTTATGAGAAATAGCTTATTTGGTGGTATTCACAGCCAATTTCCTGATTACCTTGTTTTTAACCGGGCAGCCCAAGTACTCCTGTATCTGTGATGCTGGCTGGATGTCACCGCCAGGGAGTGTTGCCTGCACTGCTGATATTGATGAGTGTAGCCTCCCGAATCCTCCCTGCTCACTGAATCCCCCTGTCCGGTGCTTTAACACGCCAGGCTCTTACGCGTGTGACCTTTGTCCAGCAGGTAAGTAGTATTTCAGAAATGTCCATTTGTGTGACCTCAGGAAATCCATCCTTGTGGGGGCATTATTTATTTTTGTTTGTTTATATTGCATTTTCTATGTGCATGGCACTTTATTCCCACCCACCATGTTTCCCACTAACTGCCTTCTGATTTTTCATATCTTATTCACCTTTCCTTTGCCACAGGTTGGGAAGGAAATGGCTACAGTTGTCAGGATATTAATGAATGTGAAGTGAATAATGGTGGTTGTTCAACTGCCCCAATGGTTCAGTGTATCAACACAATGGGATCCTTCTACTGTGGTCACTGTCCACCAGGTAAAGTGCTCCAAACTGTGGGCTAAACAGCCTGTGTAATCAACCTCTTACTCTGATACCACTGAGCAGTGGTCAGTTGGGAAGAAAGGATACCATGTTTTGTTTGTTTTTGTTTTTTACGTGCTTGTATTGTTTCTGGGCCAGTTTATCTGAGTTTGATGCTTAGGGATGACAGTGTACTTCTGCTTCCATTAGCTTCCACACAGAGTCTGGGAAAGTTATCTTTTTTGGGGGGGCACAACTGTCATTGCTAGTGGTTATGCCTATTGAAGATGTTGGGAAAGGTGGTCCAGAAAACTAACTCTACCATGCTCAGTTTCTGTTGCATCTTGGCTTGTCATGTGAGAGGAATCTGGGAAAATCACAGAGCAACAAAGTGCAACCGTTGATACTATGAAGGTCATAAGACTTGGTTCTGATCACCAAACTTCATGCTCACTTACATACTAGATTAATATAGACAGTTCATGCTGATGTTGGAGTAATCCAAGCCAGACTTCTTAGAATTAAAATAAACTGCAAAAGAATTTGCCTCTAGCAAATGGTTTCTCTCATTACTGTCATCCACCATCTGTTTCAGCCATATGGTAGTACTATTGGGTGCCTGAGACTCATTTCACAGTCATAAGACATCAATGCTTGATAACATAAGTGTTCTCTTTCAACCAGGCTATGAAGGCAATGGGAGAGTGTGCAACCAAGTTGATATTTGCTCGGTAAACAACGGAGGGTGCCATCCACTTGCTTCATGTAGCAGCACCTCAGGTAAAACCATTTCTGAGATATATATATATATGTTCATAGTAATTAGGAATATGTTTTACAACGGAAGTGAGGTGATTGCTGGCCAAAGAACAAAAGTAAGGGCTGGCTATCTTGCCACCTGAGGCCAAGGACAAGATGAGATGAGAGTCTTGTATCATTCCCTGTACAGACGTTGCCCAGACTCGCAATTGGATCTCACTTCAACATCAGCAATGGGCCAGTCCTTTCCACTTCCTCTGTGGGCAGGAGGAAAGCCTGTCTGGAGACATTTCATTAGTCGGTGCTCCCTCACTGGCTTGGCACATGACTCTTTCTTTCATAATTATAACGGGATGGCATCATGGGCTGTTTATGATCAGAGCAGGAGAAGATTTCCCAAAAGTTTAATGTACACAAGGTTTGCTGTAAGGACAGCATCTCCCTCCTGAAGACAGCTGGGTAGCTGAGGAGGCACAGAACTGGCGGCATGGTGCACAAATTTATCTTCAAACTCCTTGCTGCCAACTCCCAGCAACAACCACCCTTATAAGATGAATGGCTGAGTCTCCATAATGGTAGATCCTGCTCTGGCAGAAGACTAAATTAGACAGCCAAAGCACACACCTCTGTTCTCCAAAAGCTTGCTACTGCTCCTTACTCCCAGGACTTTCCATGTGAAGTAGTCACTACATTCTGACTAATGATAAGGCCACACTGCAGATCTGATTCCCAAGTGACTTTCTTTTCAGTGTGAGGTAATGGTTAGACTTTTAAATGAGGAATGGGGAGATCCTGGTTCAAATCCTCACTTAGCCACCAAACTCACTGAGAGATTATTCTTGGCCTGTTCGCTATCTCTGTGTCTAATATCCCCCACTGGATTTCTATGAGGATCAAATGTGGCACAGGAGTAAGACAATTTATGCCACTTTGATATCCTTGGAAGGAGCACAGACAGCATCTACCATCTGAGGCAGTTTCCTCCTTCTGCCTTATGGTAGGGCCAGTACTACTCAAACCATAAATACAAAATTGTGATGAAATTCATCACTTTGATTACTTTTGCTCCTCTTTTGCAGGCCCTATACCTACATGTGTCTGCCCAGCTGGGTATACTGGGAATGGCTATGGCTCAATCGGATGTGTTGCCTTAAGCAATATCTGCCAAACACAGAACCCTTGTATCAATGGAATGTGCCTTGTAAGTGTTTGATTCTTTGTTTGTTTGTTTGTTTTGATCTAGATATTTGTTTGGCTTTTATTGAAATATTCAAATTTGACAGGGTCCAGATGCCTTCCAAGACCATATAAATTTACTTATAGATTTAAAATAGAATATTCACAGATTTCTACATTAACAGTGAAGTTCTGTGCATGTTTATTCAGAAGTAAAACCTATTGTATTCTAGGGATTTACTTCCAAGTAAGAGTGCATGGGGTTGCAGGTGCCTAATTTTTCATACAAGAACTGATGGCTGGATCACAAAAAGTTAATAGGACTTAAAATAGAAAAAGGGATCCAGATGTTGATGCACTGCAATTCTCATCATCCCTGACAATTGACCATACTGGATGGGGCTGGTGAGAGTTGGAGACAATCCATATTTCCCCACCTTTGGCTTATGGGATGCTGAATCATGATTAAAATCAACCTTAGCTTTTCATGCTAAACATCCTTCAGAGAGGCCAATGAGAAATACATAGAACAAATAATGAGTATGTGAGACTTGGTGCAGTGCTTATGAACAGAATCCATTGCTAAAGCCTAAGACACTTAAAAGAACAGTAGTATTTTTACTCAAAAGTGCAATCACTCTGTTACTCTGTGTGAACAGCCATGGACTAAAACTGGATGTAGCTTTGGCTTTTGCCAGACTAGAATCAGTTGTGCATAAGGTTAGTTTGCAGTGGGCTTCCACCAGCCAAATGTGAACTGAATTTAGCCCATGGCAGTCTGTGCAGAAAACCAGCTTGCAGAGTCTTCGCAAGGGGTGTTGCTTCATGAGGTACAGCAGACAGTGGAGTCCCTCCCTCACCCTCAAATCAAAATGCATAGTATCCAGCACAAACCAAGGTATTTTTGCAGCTAAGGCTAGAAATCCCATACTACCTCTCCTCCTCCTCAGTAATAAAACTCAAAAAATAATAAATAAAATCTGCTGCCTGAAGCAGCTGCTTCGTTCCACCTAGTGACAGGGTCAGTCATGCCAACTCTACCTAGCAGACACCACTGGCTGGTTTATGTTAGTAGCTGGCTTATGTGCGCTGGTTTCCTTTTTGTTTGGATGGGTGTCTGCAGGCTACAGTTGCCGGCTACCACTGTGTGTGTAATTCTGGCTGGACTGGTGTCAACTGTTCAGAAAACATTGATGAATGTGCCAGCAATCCTTGTCAGCATGGAGGAACCTGCACTGATGGGGAGAATAGCTACTCTTGTGAGTGTACAGACACTTGGACCGGACCTCAGTGTGAGACACCCCAACAAGGTAAATGAACAACAAATGGTTAAAGCATTTACAGATTCACTACTGGGGATTCTATCAGCAGGCTTTAAGCTCTCTGGAGGAGCAAGCTGTGCTAGTCTGTTCCCTCATTCCCTACACCGCTCCTACTATCACTGGTGGCCAGAGGCTAGTGCTGTTATCAGTTCTGTAGGGATAAAGCAACATGTTGGGGGTGGGCAGGGTAGAATTCCAGCTGGTTTTGTAAAGCGCCTGACCAGAACTATCCCAAAACATTTTCTTGAGGCAAAGATGTGGTCCCCTCTCTGCTTCACCTACAGACGTTGACCAGCATAGCAGCTGAATCGTACTATAACAATAGTGGTAGTCAAGGTTCTCTACCCACATCTGTGGACAACAGGATAATAGAGTGGTGCAGGGCAGGTGTGGTGTGTGATGCTCTGTGTTCACTGATACTCCCTGCTCTTCAGTCTTTGCTGACACCTCACTCGTCCAATGAGAGGGCCACCCCTTTTGCAGACACTCACTTGGTCATTCATCCTTAGCAAATTGAAACGTGTTTCAAGATGGAGCTGCTTTTGGACTCTAGCTGTCTGTTTGCTTCCTTCACTCTCTGTTTCACATCTAGAATATTGGGGGAAGAGAGGGATAGCTATTTATTTTTTTATTCTTTTTGTGTAGCTTTTCTGAGCTCTAGTCAGGACCCCGTCCCATTCAGCAAAAGATGCAAGAAGAGCTGGAATGGTTATCTCTCTTCAGAAACCTCTTGACAAAAATATCTGCTCAGAAACCACTTGACAAAAATATCTGCTTCCTTAAGTTCTTCAAGTTTGGCTCAGTCAATCAAATTACATACATTGTGTTCACAACCATCAGAATACTGCTGGTCTTAACGTATTTATGCTTCCCCACACTTGCAGCTTGTGGAGGGACGCTTTCAGGCCTCTCAGGATCTTTCCACTATCCTACCAACCCAGACATTGAACTGCATAGCCAAGAGGTCACCTGTAACTGGGTTATCCGGACTAGTTATAACAAGGTAAGAACTGAAAGGAAGTAACAATGAAAAAGAAAAGAAAATGAAATTAAAATCTTATGGAAAGTTTAAACAGGAAGCCTACAGGGAAGGCAGTGAAAGGTATGGATGGAATCATTGAATGGTCATTAACAAAAAGTTTCATAGTACACAAATTGGAGACGTTCATTAAAAAATGAGGTTAATGCCAGCACTGATTTTTCCAGCATCCCCCAAATCTGGAAATTTTGGCATAGGTGTAGGGCTTCTGTGCGTTTTTTTGTGTATGTACTTAGGATGCACAGATTTGGAGTGTTTGAATATAGCTTTAGTATCCTGCACATAGGGAAGAAAGGATTTGAATGCAAGTTTCCAAAGATGAATATTCTAACAGCCAGACAATACTGCAAATACAATGGCAGAAATCCTGTTGCAGAGGTCTGCATGCCCAGTGGGAATTATGCCATCATTAGTGGCAAATCACTGATGACTAAAGGCTTCCTTTTGTGATTTTGGGGTGCACAGGATTCCTACACCATACAATAAACTTTTGCATGCCCTGAAATTGTCACATAAAGTTTTTAACCAGCAGTGACTTGCCACGGCTGATGACATGATTGCCACTGCACACATGGAGCTGTGCATGAGGATTACAGCCATTATTCCTCAAGACTTTTCAACATTCAGTTATCACACCCTTCTTAAGAATACTGATGTGAAATAATAAGAAGTCCCCAATAGCTATCAGTTTATTGAAATGATTAGGAGTGCCTGGAGTTAGAGCCTCTGCTCAGCTTTTATGTTTTAGCATCTCACTTTATCTTTTCCCCCTTCCCTTGACCTTCAGCATTAGCTAATGCTTCTGCCTCTTCTGAAGTTTCCCAGGCAATTATAGAGCATCTGCACATTTTCTGGCAAACATATGACTGTGTAGACAGGTGTGTTATCTAATCTGCCCAGGGGTACTATATAAACAATATCTAATCATTCTTCAGTGAGGAGTCTTATCCTGCAGAGATGAAATCCAAGCAAATTAAATGGGTCTCTGTTCTTTCCCCTCAGATCCTGCGTATCACTTTTCCATTCCTCCAGCTGGAGGAAACTGTCAGCTGCAGGTCTGATTTTCTCCAGATTCATGATGGAGAGTCACCAACAGCAATCATACTGGGAAAATACTGTGGCTCGTCTCACCCCGAAGAGCTTTTCAGCAGTCACAACTCTCTGTATTTCTTTTTTCATTCTGACCGCATAACCAACGGAAAAGGGTTTACAGTTCATTGGGAATCTCAAGAACCTGGTAAGAATACTTATATGAAAAGTCAGCAACACTATTAGATAGAATGAGAAGATGGCCTCAGAGCACAGATGCTGATGGCCCAGATTGGACACGGTTGTGTGTGTCATGTGTCTTGCAGCCTGTCTGTCAAAGGTAGGCTGAAGGTATAGAATACTGCATCTAAGAGCACTGAGCCACACTGCCAATGATGAAGCAAAGTCCAACTGAAATTCAGTCACTTCTCCTACATGAAATGGAGTGAGATTCCATTTTGTCCCACCTTATCATCATCAAAGAGATTTGGGCCAGTCCTGACTCTAAGGATTTTCTCCTTTAAATACTGACTTGATTTCTGGCTCCATTCCAAAGCATCAAGAGCAGAAATACATACATTTGGACTAGTAAGTAAAGCGGAGTTAAATATAATTACGCCATATTAGAGAGGCTTCACATATTACACATTTCCTCCTCAAAAAGTGTTTCTATGCAAGAAACAGTACAAAACATATTTGGTGTTTGTCATATGAGACAAAACTGCATTTTAACCTATGGATATATATCAGATATTCATGTAGTAATTAGGGACAGAAAAGACATTTCCAATAACCAATTTATGTAAGTCATTGTCTGTGAAATCTTTAGTGAAAGTTACATTTCATTTTTACATTGTGAGAGAGAAATAGCAAGTGACAGCTCAGATAGGAATTGCTGATAATGAGAAATATTAAAGGGAGAAATTATATTGTGTCCTTGGGACCATGATGGGATTTGAATGCCTCTATCTTTGCAGTGCCCCAGTTCCTATTCAATCCTGCCTAAACCCTAAGCATCATTCCATCTGTCTCTTCCCCTTACCTGTTGCCCAGAGACAGGTAAGGCTGCATGTCTCCATGAGGCCTGAAATGTCAAAAATCAGCAGCTGAAGAGTTGAGGAACCCTGAAGTGTGCAATTTCCTTAGTGATCTCAACACTCATAAAGAAATCTGGGTGCTCTGGGAAATTTAAGTTCCCCAGTTAAATGGACTGTTAAGATGAATAGTTCATAGGAAGTGGGCTGTGGAGAAATAATTAGTAAAATAGCATTTCCTTTTCTCTTCTTAGAATGTGGTGGAGAACGGAATGATGCTTATGGCTCAATTAATTCACCGGGGTACCCTGGCAACTACCCTCCCGACAGGGATTGTTACTGGAAGCTCTCAACCAATCCTGGCCTTCTCATCACCTTTGCCTTTGGTACACTGAGTCTTGAACACCATGATAATTGCAGCAAGGACTACCTGGAGGTAAAATCTGTTTGAAAGAAAAGCAGTGATCTTGCAGTGTCCAGGTTTTGTAACACACACAGTGTTATATCCTGGGTGTGTTTGTGGCTGTTTTAGCCTGTTACAGCAGACAAAGACTCTTGTGATACCTTAAAGATTGTCAAGTTTTATTTGGCATAAACTTTTTGTAGATTGGAGCTCACTTGTTCAGAGGCCAAGAGCAGCATCTTTGCACATCATCAGGTGCAAAAAGATGATCCTTCCAGTCCACAAACAGGTAACTGGTGATACTGAAGGTGCCCATGCTACCTCCCCCTCCCCCTCTCCTTCCTCATCTTAGAACTGCAGAGCTGGGAAGGACCCTATGGATCATCAAGTCCAACTCCTGTCAAAGAAGCAGTGGGGAACTGAACTCCTAACCTCTGGCTCCGCAGCCAGGTACCTAAACCACTGAGCTATCTATCTCATGCCATTCACGTGGTCCCAAGAGAGCAAAATAAACCATGTATATAGTATTACAAATACTAGATCCATTTGCAGGGATCCTGCCACCTACTGCAGTTGCTTACACAGCCACACTTTTTGTGTGTGCAGGGGAGGACCTGCATGCGTCTCATTCTTGCTGGGTCAGCAGAAAAAAACTAAAGAAATTAAAAATAGATAAAACAATATACCTTACCAAACAAATACTGTAGCAAATACCAGTTAGAACTGTACTGATGATTTAAACTTGTGCAAAGGAAATTGCATAAATAGCAGCAGGAAATTTGCTGCTCATTAACGAAGTGCTGGTTGCTGGGCATACACCATGATCAGGCATGTGTCCAGGGACGCAACTAGCACTTTGTTAATGAGTTGCAATTTCCCGCCACAGTTTACATGATTTCCCTCATGTCAGTAAAATAGCTAGTAGGATTCTGGCCAGAAAATGAGCCTGTAAGACCAAAAACAAACAAACAAACAAACACAACAACACAACACCAACCCACAACACCAAATGTCTCTTATTTTCATTATGTCATTTCCCACACAAGCCTTCCTTGTTCGTCTAGTCATGAATCAACTTGATAAGAAAAACTTTAGGAAGTTGCTAATTCTGTTCCTTCTCTCCCTCCCATGACTTTCTGCAGATGATATTTTCTGGCAATTACTCATGCAAGTAATTCTCTTCCTTGGATGATGTCCATGGGAATTCACATGTTAATAGGTTATATGCCGAGCTTGCCCATGTTCTCTGGGAGATTCCAGCTACTGCGGTGCAAAACTATACTTTCTGAAATTTAAGTTATACATGTGTTTCTCATGAACTTGTCTGTGAATTACGTCCAGAGAGTCAGAGAAAACACATCCAAAAAGAACAAGCATGTGTAGCTATATACAGATAACAGTATTCAGAAATTCTGAATCCCACACATAGCAAAGCAAAATAGGGGATGTGAATGGTGGGAGTGGCTTTAAAAATATTTCAACAGGAACTCTGAGGCCCCGCTTTCAAATCAAGCCATGGTCACACCAACAAAATATTTTCCAGTTCTCCCTGTTTGATTTTGCAATTTAAATTTGTGGTCACATGATGCACAGCTATTAGCAAATCATTTACCCTGCAAGCATACTAACTGTGGATCATTTCTTGCTTAGCCAGAAGCTTCTACTTTTTTTGTTGTGGATCTTTGTTTTTAAAAATGTTGCATTGCTGCATGTTTGAATGATCGTATCTCAACATTTTTGAACTACTGTCGCCGTGCATGTCCTTTTAAAATATTTTTAATTTTTTAAAAAAAATTTCTTGGTGTTTGTATCAATGTGTCAGTTGACTTCTGTCAAACGGTCTCAACAAGAAGCTTTAGGTGCTTATTGAATTGGAAGGAAATAACTCGGTAACCCAAAAACACATTGGGATGCACATCCTGGAATAAATACCACATGATCTCAAAGCACAACAGGAATGTGGATTAAAAGTTGCGTAACCACAGGGGAATATTTCACTGGTGTGACCACAGCTTCTGTTTTCCAATAAAAACCAACAGGGTCTTGGCCACCTACGCAGAGCAAATCAGAGTGGAGCCAGCCTGACACATCTTGGTGCTGCTCTACCTAAAATTAATGGCTGAATGGGGCTTATGCCTATATCTGCATTTATTCATGGCATATTTTTGTTGATTCCACAGACATAATTACAGGGCTAAAAAGTGTAATGAGGACAGAGTTGGCTGAAGATGTTCTGTTGCTGGAGCAGCACGTCAAATACTGCCCTTTCCCATGCGCCCAATTCAGTTTTGAGTTTCCAAAGCCAGCAGATTAATTTTTAATACTGTGAGATAAAAAATTCCACAAGTACCTCTCTTCAAACTTGGCAGTACTTCTACAACCACAATAAATTAAAAACTAACAATTTCCTGCTCTTTTATGACCCTCAAGGTCTCCTGCCCAAGTCAATTGCCTCACTTCAGCTAATGGTAGAGCCAGCCATGAAAGACACAATAGACTTAATACCTACTACTTTAAGATGACATTACCTTATATTTCAAATAAACTATCAAAGATATGATACAAACACCAAAGTGTCTGTGAGGATTATCTTGGCTTCTGTTGTAACAGGCCTTTCATTTAGATATCAAATCATAGTAGTAGCATTGACACAGTTCTATAAACAAATTATTCCAGTTATGTCGTCTAAAAATCATCAAATGAAACCTGTCTGACATGCACAGTAATTCATTGCAGATGTTGAATTATTTAGGAGCTCTGCTCATGAATGGGAAATGCTATGGGAATTGCCAGGATGTAAATGTTTTAGAAAACATTTAGACCATGAGTACATCTTTGTCTACAGCAAAATTATTCTCTCAGATTGTGTTTGGAAAGCTTCCTAGAAGATTAGGTTCAAACTACGGAAATACTACTTGTGTTGTAATACATGGATACCGCTCGAGTTGTAATACACAGCATGAGCCATGCAATAAAAAAGGAGTAAAGGACCGTTCTTTCTAATACATTGTTTCATCCAAAAAATTAAAATAAAAAGAAGGCAAGTATTTTTAAATGACTAATAATGAACATTATTTTCAAAACTTTCAGAAATATCTCTTTTTAAAAATTTCTATGTTATTTACGAGCAGAATTATTATCTATAAAAGGCAAAACTCCAAAGTCACTGGCTGGAAACAGGTCTAGATGTGGCAGAAGTGGCCTTTTGTTGAGAGTGCAGAAGGTGTAGGACATGTGTGCTATAGAGATCCAGTATATGTAGATCTACCGTCATTCGTCAACCCCAAAATAATGTTCTGAGGGTATGGTAGGGTTGGAGGTGAGCTTGAATCTGCTGGATTCAAAGTGCTTTTGTTCTTGTGTGAGATGTCAGTATTAGGCTCTTCAACTATGCCGGACTGGGAGCTGCAGTAGTTAATTCCTTCCCCTGAAAGCAGTTGGGGGGGAGGGGTTAAAATGAAAAATATATAAAACATCACTGATAAAATTGCTAGAGAAAAATTCTCTCTCCACCCCAAATCCTGCCTTGCCTTATTCAAGCCAAAAGGCCTTTGGAAGTGATGGGTCATCATCTAGCACTTCACACCCCACCCTCTTTAGAGTTGCTGTCCTGCTTGCTCACTTGATTGGCATTAAAAATTGTGACGGTAATCCAGGATGGTAATATCACAACACTCCTAGTAGCAACAGAGAATGCACACCCAAGATTTGCTTTTCAATACCTCTTGCTCCCAACCTCTAAGACTCCTTTAAGAGTATCTAACATGAGGGGTTTCAAAAATCATTTTGGGAGTGTAAATCCAAGCCCAGCCAGTCTTCAGAGGTTCCCCTGTGATCAATGGAGTTAGCTCTCTAGCTGTACTGTCAATGTGCCCATTTGTATTTCTGTACATAAATAATATATGTCTCTTTATGTGTCTCCTTTGTGCATGTCTGTATGTCTGTGTGTATACACACACTCCAATACATCTATCTCTTTTTCTGTTTGACTCTCTAGATATAAAGATGAATGTGTGTATCAATAATCATTTCCTTAAATACATGTATTTCCAGGGTAGCTAAAAGTTAAAACAACAACAACACAACAACAGAATCTTTAGATTTGAAACACCTGCTCAATAGCATAAATCAGCAAATATAAACACCAAAAAAATATTACAGAGGTTAAATGTTATTCTAAAACATTGCAAGCATGACATAGCCTGAGAGAAGCAAAAAGGCCATTGCATAAGTATGGGGCGAGTGTGATGTAATGCAAATGTTGTAATTCTCTGCTTTTATTTAGATTCGAGATGGGCTTCTCCCTCAGGATCCCCTTCTCGGAAGATATTGCAATTCTGGCCTACCACCTCCCCTTCAGACCACAGGCCCCTATGGCTGGGTTCACTTTCATTCTGATTCGTTTGGTAGTGATAGAGGCTTCCACATCACATACACCACATCGCCTGGTATGTATTGTTTTTTGTAATGCCTACAATCCTAGCCCTTTATGGAACAAACTACTGTATGTGGCTATGAAGAGCATCATCTGATGCTGAATAACCATTTCTTTTTCCTCATTCATGGTAGCGGATCCCAACTGTGGAGGGAACTATACAGACAGCAGTGGAGTTATTATGTCCCCCTACTGGCCTAATTCTTATCTTAACAACAGACAATGCATCTACATCATCCGACAGCCACCCGGTGAAAAAATCTCTCTCAACTTTACACACCTGGAACTAGAAAATCATCCTGGCTGCTCTTGGAGCTATATTGAGGTGATTTTGGCTTAAAACCCTTTCTTATTTTGAAAGAGTGAGCATTGGCCAGACTAGATAAGACATTACTCCTTTCTAGGCATTATGACTAGAGATGGGGACAAATAAAAAAAAAAGGCGATTTGTTTTGATCTGTTATTCGTCAAGGTTAACGGATCAATGAATACGAATATACGAATATTCTTCGACGAATCAATGGATCAAGCTGTTGATTTGTCTGCACTTTAAATGGCTATGACACTGGCCCCCAACCACCTAGAGACACCATATTTGCAGGGAAGCTTCATCAGACACTTTCCTACAACTCCTGAAAGTTTGGTGAACATTGAGTCCTGAGTTATATAGTCACAAAGAGGACCCCCCAGGAAAGCTCCTGCCAGGTACTTAAGAGGATCCAGAATCACAACGGAGCTTCCTATGTCTTTCCCCAACACGCCTGCTAACTTTGGTGAAGATTGGATATCGGACATCCAAGTTATTCACCCACAAATTGGGTCCCTCCCAGGAGAGTTTACCACACGGCACAGAAGCCCATTCTGCCTACCGGCCGCCGATCAACTGATCAGAAGCCGATAGACAGCCCCCACACACACAGCCAGCCACCCCAACAGCCTACCTCCACACACCCTTCCTTTCCCTACCTTAGACCCCACCCCACTCCCACCGACACCCCCTTACCATAATAGCTGCTGCCGAGGTCTCCATCAGGCCTCCGCAGCCACGGCGTGTAAAAAGGGAGACTGGCCACCCTTTGCAAAGATGGCAGCTGCGGCTTCATTTAGGGTAGGGAAGCTGCAGCTGCCATCTTTGCAAAGGGCAGCCTGGATTCCCTTAGCCTGCCTTAAGAGAATCCTGTGCTGACTGGGAAAATCCATGCAGCTTCCCTACCCTAAATGAAGCTGCAGCCGCCATCTTTGCAAAGGGCAGCCAGTCTCCATTTTTACATATGTGGCTGCAAGGCCAGAAGACCTTGGCAGCAGCGATTAAGGTAAGAGGATGTCGGTGGGGGTGGGGTGGCGTGGCATGGGGCCTAAGGTAGGGAAAGGAAGGGGGTGGGGGTAGGCTGTGGTATTGGGTGGCTGTGTGGGGTGGTGGCTGCCTTTCTGCCACCGATCAGCTGATCGGCAGCCAGTAGGTAGAATGTTTTTTTTAATACAAAGGTCGAATAAAAACGGGTAAATATTCATCCCTTCGTATTCGTAGGGATCTCTGGAACCCACAAATACAGATCGACGAATTAATAGGAGAGGTTAGGCCAACATTTCCCTTTACCCATGTCCCCAGCCTTTCCTGTGCTGACTGGGAAAATCCATGCATGAGTGGGGTGAAGTCTACTTTCACTGGCTTGAATAGGAATAGAGGTCTTTGATTAAACATTGTTCCCAGCTGTGTGTAGGTTTCTATCTACTTTCAAGGAAAAGCGAGTAGACGCCCACTTCAGATCTCCCAACTCATCAACAGAGAAGGGGGGCTTGGAGGGTGGAGGCTGTATATGCAAGGATATCGCAGGCAGGCGACATGAGTGTTGCCCCACACCCCTTACAGGTATCCTTGTATCATAGGGCTATTGTAAATGTGCTTTTAGATTAATTCTTCTTCAATTCTTTTAAAAAGCAGCAATGCAGTAGGGGACATCACCTTCCTGAACAAGTGATGCTGAGGATGATGGAGTTGTAATTCAACAGATCCAGAAGGCACCAGGTTGGGGGAGGTAGTTATATAGCATGAAATTGGCTGCTCAAAGAATAGCAGTCACATTTTTCCTCTTGTTTACGTCACATCCCTGATGTGAACCCTTTTAGGTTTCAACCATTGCTTAGGCATCCTGTAATTCATTTGCCTGAATTTAGTTGTAAGTCTGCCCTTTGAGAATAAAAATGTGAAGAGTTCCTGTGAACTATATTTAATATAAACTGAGTCATGATTTCTTGTTACTGTCATAACACCACTTCTTCCTTCCTTCCTTTGACAATGGCTGGAATGAAGTTTAATTAATCACCAAAGTGGAGGAAACCCAGTGCATAATGAAAACAGACAGCTTTTGTTTGTTTCAGGCTCATATTCCCTTCCCTAATTGGTGACAAAACATTAGCAAAATTCACAGCAGCGAGAGCAACAAAACCATTTGTATGGGACACCATCAGTTTGGGATTCATTTGGCAAGGTGTTTAGCTTGTTCTTTGGGGCCAGTTCCACAAAACAGAGGTGTGCTCCCATGGGCTCCTATTCCTGCAGTCATTTCTGTATTTCTGCCCTACTGTCCTGATTCCTTACACATCCAGGACATTGAGGTCAGGGAGTTCAGATTTCTATGCCGATATCAACAAGTTAACATCTTTATTGCACAAAGTATTTTAACAGTGAGACAATGGATAGTTTCCTTTCCTTCCAAGTGCATTTAAATACCATGAAATGGGGCCTTCAGAAATCTCTCCTTGCAAACAAAGATTATTTCCTGACACTTGCTCTATAGTGGTTTCATTTAAAGGCAGTACTGGAAGAAATCCTTCAGGAAATGGCTTTTTAAAAAAAATGCTCCACCTTTTGAAAAGCCTCGGAATAATCATATGTAGCTTATATTACATAGTTGCTAGCATGCAGATACACAGTTTGCTGTATCAGCAGGAAGTATAAGAGGGGAAGTTTTAATCTCTCAGAAAGGTGTAGAGCTTGGAATTTCTGGAACAATTCTGCTAGGTTAAGTCAGTGAAAGCTTGTGAATGGGAACAATAGCTGTATGTGTGATCACTTTTTATATATCTATATAATATCAGGATCATCTGGCTGGCAGAAAATCCTACAAAGAACTGTATCTGTTATGGGTTATATCAGCATTCCCCAAAATAATGTCCTCCAGATGTTTCATACACCAGTTCTATCATTTTGCTGATGATGATGGGGGCTGTAGTCCAGCACATAAAGAGATCACCAGATTGGGGGATGCTGGATTATACTATACATTGTTTGCATCCATACATGGGCTGAAATCTAGTAGTAAGTTGCAGCCAGAGTAGCCCTGTTGAATCAGTGGGGATTTGGTGAGTCAATTCATCTTTAAGTTCTATAGATTCAATGAGCCTACTCTTGTTGTAGCTTACTACTGGATTTCAAACATCATGTAGGTTAACTGTTCTAAGTAGTTTCTCTTGCCAACTCACTGGCATGTGTTATACATACTGCATAAAAGAACAACAAATTGCAGTTTCATGCAGTATGTCCGCACTGTTGAAGGATGCAGACATTTCAGAAATGTGGTGGTTTATACTTTAAACTGACAGTATGAGAGGCAAGCAGCCATTTGTGCCAAAAATCCAAAGAAGATTCTGCTCAGACATCTCTCTATGACAACACTGTATTTCATGCCAGGAGATCATTCCTGTAGTAGCCTATGAGTTTTAATTCTGCAAGCAGATAAATCTCAAGGAGTTTATTGGTCACACTTTTAACATTTTAAAAACAAACCAGAAATATCCTGGCATCTGTGCAGTGGAATTATGGTATTCTCTGTAAATCCACTCTTCTCAAGCATGGCGTGTTACCTAAGACAGAGGTTTAGCATTCATATAATGTATGTTTTAAATGCTGTAAATTTTATCCCAGTTATTAACCTTTCCATCCTCTTTTTTTTAAATGAACAAATATTCTTATCATTAGGGGAGCATACCTTCTTGCAAAACCCTAGAGTCATTCACATTATACAGGAGCCCAATTAGAAGGATGGAGAAATAGAAAACAAGGATGGTGGCACCCTGTGTTTCTAGAATTGCTCATAAAAGTTTCTTACTTGGACAGCAGTTCTCAGAATCCTTTAGACAACATGATTATCAGTCCAAAAACCTAAATTTCCCAAGCTATGATGACTAATATGCTTTGTTACTTTCACTGCTACTTCTATTAGCACTTCAGGTACCATTTCAGGGTTCCAGCCTACCTAGAAATTATGACATCTGATGTATGAATGTCTCATTTGCTCTATGTGTTGCATTGCTATCTCTCTGCATGTATATAAAGTGTACGTGTGCATGTGTGGGTTTCAGGAGAACAGTCATGGCTCAGTCATGACATGGGCATGACCATTCTTACCTCTATCTGTTATGCATACCAGTCTCTGGCAACTGAAGACGTGGTTGTGACAAGTCTCCCCTTGCAGTTTTATGTTCAGATCTTACATGATTTCATTGACTTTGATGTGTTAGGTCCTAGATGGCGACACTGAGATGTCTCCCTTAATCAGCAAGTTATGTGGCAACGTACCTCCTCCCGCCCTCAATTCCAACGGCAACAGTCTCTGGATCAGGTTCAAGTCTGACACCTCAGCCCACAGGTCAAACTTCAGGGCTGTTTATGATGTTGGTAAGAACTGGTAGAATTTAGTGGGTTCAAGCACCCTTGCTGTGGTGCTGGGAACTGAGAGTTTGGATCCCCAGTATGTTGATGAAGTGCCAACTGAGATCACCCAAAACATGTGTGACTGATGACGATGACGATGATGAAAGGAGTGGTTCAGAGTGCCCTCCACCTTCCCTTGGGAAACAATTGAGATAATTATTATCCATTATCTTTACCCTGCCTATCTCTGGGATAGATATCTGTTTTGTTCCCCATGCCCTTTGAAATCAAAGGGATCTATTGGCTTAAAGCAGGAACCTCCTGTACTGCAGCCAAAACTCTGCTGATGACCCGAGTTCAATCCCAGGTAGCCGACTTAAAGCTGACTCAGCTTTCCATCCTTCCGAGGTTGGTAAATTGAGTATCCAGTTGGCTGGGGTGTGTGGGCAATGCATAATTAAACTGTAAACCATCCAGAGAATGCTTTAAGCACTATAGGGCAGTATATAAGCTGCACTCTTTGCTTTTTTTAAGGTGCAAACGTTTGGGCCAAAATCTGCAAAAACATTTTTTTTTTTCTGGAAAAGGGAATATATTCGAGAGAGGGATCAACAACAGTCTGCCTGAATGCATGTCTGAAATAGCCATTTCAATCTCTTGTTTTTCTGTTTTCAACAAAAGTATTCTGTTCTAAAATTTAAATTTTTTATTAATATATAATATAATACAAAATGTACACCTAAGCATTGTATTGAAGTCTTTAAATATACCAGATAAATAAATAAATAATCCAATAAAGGGTTGCAAATATCCACTTTATTAACATGTCTTGCGCTATTTCTCCATGTGATGCTTGTTAGTTTCACAGAGTTTTCAGTGCTGCATTCTGTATTGAAATCATTTCATGCATGAACTGGGATGCCTTGTCAGAGTAATGACTAATTCACCCTTTCTCCGGACAGCCTGTGGGGGAACTTTGTCTGGTGATGGTGTCATCAGGTCTCCCTATTATATGAGGGCATTGTCTCATGACAAGATCTGTGAATGGATCATCTCCCAACCAGAAGGCCATGTAGTGATTTTGAATTTCACTGACTTTCGCATTCGTAATGTCACAAACTGTGCCTTGGATTATGTTGAGGTAAAAGGTCAATTTTTAAAATTTAACATGTCCAGTTTTGACTTTTAAAAAAAGCTGCATATGTTCTAAAATGTACACAGACATGCTTTAGACAATGGGTACATGCACCCAATAACAGTTTAATTTAGAAAATGTGCACTAAAATACACATAGACATTTTCTTTTGTTGTTTCTGCATGGAATCAGCATGGAATGGACTTGGAGGTGGGAATAAAAAAGGAAGAGATCTTTACAAGTAGCTTTGATGGATTTGTTCTTCCTTACACTGAGTTCAGCAGGATGCATAGAAAGTTGCATAATGTGAAGCAGTGTGGTATAGCAGATAGAGTGCTGGGTTAGAATTCAGGAGGCTTGGGTTCAAATCCTAACATTACCATGAAAACCCCCAAGGGTGGCAATGATAAAGCTTTAAGTATCTCATGTGCCTTGAAAACCCTATTGGAATTGTTATAGGTTTGATGTGACTAACAAAAACAAGAGAAGCCTAGAGGTTTTAAATTTTGGCATGGATGATATTATGCCCCCATTTTATAGATGGTGATGTCTATGATTTTACTTAGTTCAGTAAGTCTTCCCTGTTTATCTGGACATACCTCCAATCATTCTAAGGATTGAAGCTCTGAATTTTTGTCTCAAATTAGGGGTGGTGGTGAAACTTGTTCAGTTCACATTTAATGCACAACTACCTTTCTTGCACTTCCTGAATCAATATATGAACAAAATCACAGCTATTATTTTTTTATCCACTTCTCCAAATTTTGAAATGCACTTCTCCAATAAAAAATGTATTTGTGAGCAAGAATGTGCATAGTGGGAAAATGTTCCTCGCAAAATGTATATATTTGTAAAAATAACTAAAGTCTGAAAAAGTTGTTTTGGGATTACATTGACATTGTGATCCTGAAAATAAATGTTTTTGAACTCTGGAAAAAAAAATACATTTTTAAAACTACATTTTAAAAAAAGTTATTGCAAAAGTGTGTATAAGGCAAAATCACATAACCGTATCAGGAGAAATTAGCATAAAATAACAAATAAATACCTGGCTTTTTACACAGGCCTTTGAAAGCTGCATTCCTTAATTTCATGTTTTAGGTATCTCTGTGATGGCCCTAGGTTGATTGTTTCCTGTTTGGTGTTCAGTCAATCCACCAACCTGAAAGTTAGGTGATGTCTGTTAGATAATAGGGTTTCAGTTGGCTTTTGTTTTTTTCCTTATGTTTATTGTTTTTAATGTTGTTTCTGTACCTGTGTTTACTTTTGTGTAGCCACCCAGAATAGTGTCTCATCACTAGTTGGGTGGGGCATAAGTTAAATAAACAAACAAACAAATTGCATGCAAATGTCTGGGAAGGCTTTTTAAAAAATATTTTAAACTGATACAAAAATGGGATGAAACAAATTCATAATTGGATTAATTAGCATCTGAAAGCATCTGAAAGGGAATGATATGTCCACTCCTGTCTTCAAATCCTCACTGAAGTGAGCTATTGCTAGCACATTGCATATAATGTACAGCAATTTTTAATGGAAAGTGAACATTTTGTCCCTGCAGGTCAGAGATGGCAACAGTGTGAATTCTCCTGCTTTAGGAAAATACTGTGGTATAACAGTTCCATCAGTTATTCAGTCTAGCCAGAACTATCTGTATGTAAAATTCAGTGCATCATCCATTACCAACCATGGCTTCCTTGCTGAATACAAGTCTTTTGATGCAGGTAAATGGTGCTGCCACTATCCTTTCTTTCTTACCAAATCTGTTAGGGATGGCACAATAAAACCCATGTAATTAAAATATAATGGCAAAAATCCAACAGAAAACCCCCACATGTAAGAGCAATCATAGAATCATAGAACAGTGAAGTTGGAAGGGGCCCACAAGGCCATCAAGTCCAACCCCCTGCTCAATGCAGGAATACAATCAAAGCATGTCTGCCAGTTGATTATCTAAGTTTTTCTTGAATGCCTCCAGTGTTGGAGCACTCCTCACCAACTCCCAAGGTAACTGGTGCCACTGTCGTACTGCTCTAACAGTTAGGAAGTTTTTCCTGATATTCAACCGAAATCTGGCTTCCTTTAACTTGAGCCCATTGTTGCGTGTCCTGCACATGACTTGCTGTGTACCCAATGTTACTGGTGTGGAACTGGGAGAAAGCAGGAAAGCTTGCTGGAGGGGTGGGGGAAAGGCTTGTGTAATTTCCCTTATGTAGTTGCTGTTATTGACCTACAGAGCCCCAAACCACTTGAAGTCCAGGATTCTGAAGTAATGATTCTCCCTGTATTAGCCTGCTTGTGCCCAGGTATTTGAGAGAGGCACATCTTGTTGTCCCGGCAGTAGGTGGAGTAGATAGGGTGGGAGGGCCTTCTCCACATCAGTGGTCAGACTGTGGAATGCCCTTTCGTGAGAGGTATATTTGGCATCAACTTAACTAACCTTTTGATATCAGATAATGTTCATCTGGGCATTTGTGAGAACCATTAATATTGCAGCCTCTCTAATCATGAATTTTATTTCTCTCTACTGATTGTTACTGATTTTATGAGGGGTGTTCTAGAGACAGAGTGTTCGCCTTCATATACCTGATTCTTCACTCATGATGGTGGTATTTCTCCCATCGTCTATACAGCATTCCCCCTGTCTCAGTTAGGACAGCTCTTCTTTTGTGATGTCTGATTCCCTCCTCAAGTCATGATTTGTTTCTAGTCCCTGTTTGTTCTGGGGGAGTGGAGTTCAGTTCTATGGCGCTTCAGATTTAAGTTCATTTCGGCAGTCAAAAGCTTTCATTGAGCACAAAAATATGCACGTGCACACACACAATCAAAACCAAAGAAAGCTCTAAAAGAGAAGCTTCAGCAGGAAAGTAGACCTGGGATTTCCTGAGCAATAATTTTCAGAAAAGTGGCATTTTAAAGCAAAGTTTGGATGTGACTTTTGGTAAATGCCATGCTCTTCCTCTACCAAGTAGGAGAAAGGAGGAACTTTCACTTCATTTGGAGAAAGACCTCAGTGTTATAATTTTACTATGTGTTTTATTTTACCATTCCCTATAGTTAGTCACCCTCAAATTTTTCAGATGAGCAAAATATAAATAAAAACAAACTATCATGTGATGCAATGGTATTCATGTCTACTGAGTACTGCCATTGAGGTCAATGGGTCTTATTGTCAAGTAAGTGCATATAGGATTGCAGCCTTAGCAAACTTTCAAAGAAATAGCTTATAGTTGTTGTGGGTTTTTCGGGCTTATAGTCAACATGCTAGCTCTTTATGAAGCACATACTCTGTCTTGATTACAACGCTCTTTTTCCTTTGTTGTAGCATGTGGAGGAACTCTTACAGAATCTTCTGGAACTATTGCAAGTCCTGGCTATCCGGTCAACTACCCGCATGGTATCAGATGTACATGGACCATCTCAGTGCAGCCTGGTAACTTAATCCATCTGACCTTCACATATTTTAATCTTGAATTTGGTTACATTTGCTTCAGGGATTACCTTGAAATCTACGACAACAGCACTATGAAAAAGTTGGGAAGGTATGTATACATTTAATGGAATCTGGGCCAGAATTTATTATATTTATTATCCCATAGAATTCCTTTCGGACTTACATCTAAATAGATGGGCATAGAATTCTGCCATTAGATGGCCTAAATGAATTGGGACCCTCTTTGAAGTTGTGTCCATCATCATACATTGCTCCCTTTTAATCAGTGCTTCATCCTTCATTTTTCACTACTTAGCCACTCCTTCTCTTCTGATGTATAATGTATAAGTAGTCACATTTTTCTTGTCATTGGGGCTCTGAAGTCTAGCAATGTTTTTAAAATGAATGCTGACATACTTGGTGACCTTATTTAGATACCTAAATTAAAACATGTGTTCACTTCAGATTATTATACAGTATGCAACATTTATAAATATTAATTTATAAATTGTGTCTATAAAGCTTGAGATGAACATATACAAGTTAACTTTCATTTGCCTCAGGTACTGTGGGAGGTCAATTCCCCCATCTATTACCAGTAGTGGCAACACAATGACACTATATTTCGTGACAGATCATGATATTGCCACAGAGGGATTTTCTGTTAATTATGCTTCACTGGATGCATCTGCAGGTATGACTTAGCATTCAAATTCTTCTATACTTTTGGTTAATTCCATTCCTGGGAAAATAGGACATTAGACATTAAACACGTATAGCTTCTGGTGAGAAGCTAAAGTGAGGAAGAAAGCTCAGCTTTGCTTGTTTAATATGTACCTCTGCTATGATTTAGAACATTGTATTATACTGAGTCAAATCATTTGTCCATTGTATTATTGACACCAGAGTGTCAGATAGAAATTCTTCTAAATCTTCCTCAAAATGCTGATGATTGACTGTTACTGGCCCTATTGTTAGGCAAAAGGAGGCAGATACCTGAGGGGCAAATGCTAGGGGAGAGGAAGCTTTTGAAGGATGATGTGGTGTATGTCACATGGCCTGGCTTGTCCGTCCTATGCTTTCCTGCTATCCTGACATGTAATGGAAGATGTTCCCCAGCTTAAAAGATGTTTTAAGTTGGATTTGCTTGCCAGTGTGATTGGAGAGTGGAGATATTGCATTCTACCTCAGGCAGCAAAATATTTTGAGGGAGGTCTGCTCACACCAAACACATGTCTTATGGATGGCTTAAACACCATGAAGAAGGCATATTGTTCTTCTTAATTCTTCAGCATTAGCGGTTTGTTTCAGTCTAATATAAATCTTTAGCCTTTCCTTTAATTTAATGTGCAAAACATCCCCTCTGGTAGCGCACAGCCAAAAATGAAGTGTCTGGCCTATTTTCCTGGTCCAGAATGTGTGTAGGCAGAGCTGGCAGACTCTTTTTCTTTAGCACCAGTTAGTTCTGCAACCAGATGATTCATTTTTAAAGCAGATCTCAAGCAGTGCAGTGTGGGTTTAAGAAATACAATTAACAATGACTTTATGAAATATGGGTTCCAGGGGATAGTCTGAGAGACATCATGCAACCAGTAGAATGCCATTTTCAATTAATCAATTGATCAATTGATTAATTAATATCATTTTCAGCAAAATAAACATTTTTCCCTCACACAGCTCACACATTCCATCTCACTTTTTAAATAATTGGGCATTATTCATCCATCCAATACAAATAAAAAATATCACTGTGTCAGGCTCAGGATGTGTTTGTTTGTTTTTAAATGTAACTTGTTACAGGGCCAAAAAAGACACCACTTGTTACTGTTACGATTTCAAAGATATTTTAGTAAGTTGTTACTCATTAGGTTTTAGTTGAGGAGGTGGGTGGGGTCCATCTAAAAAGTAAGCAAATGATCTAAGGATTTAGACCCCAAAAGTAATATGAAAAACTAGTCAGCAAGTACCAGTTGTATTACTTACAAGTTATATCCTGGCCACCCTACAAAGTAACATGTTACAGCTAGCCTTGTTCCTAGCAGTACATTTATTCAAAGCTCTGCTTTGTGTATGATCCTAAACTCAATATGCTTTTCCTTTCTTTCCTTCATGAAAAACAATCTCTAACTCTGTAAAAATTTCTTATCTCATTGCACTTCTCATTGTTTTTCTATTTTGATAAAGAATCATTTTAAATTGTTCCTTTTGCCAGTTCCTGCCTAGCTAATCTCAACTTGGAGGAAAGTATCATGCTGTACTTAAATCTGTACTGCTCCATGTCTGTCCATAAAGCTTAACAAAGCTGAACACAACAACATATTATCCACCATTTCTGAGGATTCCAGGAAATGAATCCTTCAGAACATCTGAGAGCAAAGCTGAGGTCTCTTAGCAAAACCAGATGAAATCAGTCTCATAGTAGGTCTGTGCTGTGTTCACATATATTCTCTCCCATTGCTACAGTCATCTATGATTTTTTTAAAAAAATAATACATTAAAAAACTCCACATTTTCAAATTCATCATCATTTTTTATTATGGTCGCAGACCAGCAAGATTATAAAAAGACAGAACATACAGAAAACTCCTATATGGAGTATATGAATCCTTCTTTCAAGGTGATTGCAACATTTTCTCTCAACATTTTCAAATTGCTGCACTGAGGAACAAAGTCCCCTGGTCAGTGGTGTTCGTTGTGATGCAAGTGGCTGAGGGAAGAAAGATGGAATCTCTGGAAACAGTCCAAAGACATATTCCATGAACTGAACTGTTTATACCTCTATGAATGGGGAGGGAAGTCTCTCCTTCACCCACACCCCATATTTGCCATTTAGCACGGTACCGTGCCCTATGCGTATCATTTTCAGAGGGCTGGAGAAACTGCTATGGGAAGGAGAAGGCAGGGTAAGTCTGTCTCTCCATAACCAGCTGAATGTGTCTGTTGGTGGGAGCAACAAGGATGATCAGGAGACTGGAAACCAAGCCCTAGAATGAAAGACTGAAAGAACTGGGCATGTTTAGCCTTGAGGAAAAAAAGACTGAGGAGAGATAAGAAAGCACTGTTCCAATACTTGAAAGGCAGTCATACAGAGAAGGGGCAGGAGCTGTTCTCAATCATCCCAGAGTGCAGGACATGGGATCAAGCTACAGGAAGCCGAATGCTCTAATGTCTTAACTGTTAGAGCAGTACAACAATGGAACCAATGACCTCAGGAGGTGGAGAGCACTTGAATGCTGGAGGCATTCAAGAGAAAATTGAACGACCATCTGTCAGATCTGCTTTGATTTGGATTCCTGCATTGAGCAGGGGGCCGGACTTGATGGCCTTATAGGCCTCCTCCAACTCAGTTATTCTATGATTAAAAGGGGGGGGGGGAAGAAACAGAAAGGGAAAAGAAGAGTAGAGGAAAGCAGGCCCAGGTAGCAGGTTGTTTGAGGAGAGGATTCAAACAGCAGCCAATTTCTTTGCTGTTCTGCCTTTATTGCTGCAACTGTAGCCAGCTGGAATGGCTACACACTTCTCCACATCAGCTCAAGGGACCATATTGCCTGAACTGAGGCAAATGCATTCATTTCCAGTAGTGGAGGGAAAAACTATGGATGGGGTAGGGTGGGGAGGCTCTGGACTGATTCTTATTGATTTGTACATAGTATAGTTAATGGGAAACAATGTGAGAATGATTGTTTCCATCCCAGAGCATTTCCTACATTATTTGTCAATGTAGTTGCCCCCTGTGTGATCAGTTATAAGAGTCCCCTGATCACAGCTTTTCCCACTGTGGTAAAATATATTGTATTTCTATTTGAACATTGAAATTACTTTGCAATGTACATCTCTATATATTAATTAGCAGGTGCACATTTTACACTATATCACATTTTTTCCTCTTTTAGAAAACAATGCATTTTGGAAATGTAGCTTGGATGAGCAAAGAATAAGAGGGCATATCTTCTGTTTCTTATTTCCTGTCCCAAACTTCTGCACATGTGAAGTAGTACTCCATCTCTCTCTTGATATGGCTAGTGGCCTTGGTAGTCAGATGGGCAGTATACAAATCAAATCAAATCAAATCAATCAATCTATCAATCAATCAATCAATCAATCAATCGTAATCCAAGCTGATATTTGTAAACTACTATTTATTGGTTAAGCTTTAAAATGGCTCCTTTCCTATTATTGGTAGTAAACCCGAGCCACAAAACTGCCAGTCTCTGCCTAGTTACATTGATTCTACCATATTGCTTAATTCTGTCAAACCAATCATCTGAAGTCATTTTAGGAACGTATACCTTTGCTGAGCATAACTCTTTGGATCTGTAGCTTTTAATAGTGCCCCCCATAGAAACTCTTATTGCTTTTAACAGTGTCCCCCATAGAAATTCTCATTGCTTTTGTCCCTCTCATAGAAACTCTCATTGTTGAATATTTACTCATGAAGTCAGAGGTGACAGCTGTCTCATTGGATCTGGCTTTATCCCACCCACGCACTCACCTCCGGTTTATCATGTTTCCCCCTTTGGAAAGCACAAAGTAGTTTACATGGGCTTTCAGTCATTCTCTCACTGAAGTTGTGCCAAACTTAGCTTTAATCGTATAACAATTGTGTATAACCTTTTTGTCTTTTTGATGTATGTTTTGTTGTTGTTGTTGTTTTGGTACTGTGTTTGCCATGAAACATGCATTTTTCCACAATAGTTCAGGGGGCTTTTCAATCAAAATCATTCTTTCTTGTTGGCATCCTTCTTTTTATGTGCCATCAAGTTGCTTCTGATTTAATGGAGACCCTAAGAACGTTTCAAAGCATATCAGATGTTTTAGGAATGATTTGTCATTGCTTTGGCCCCCTCCCATGAGTTTGTGTGGCTGGGTGTCAATTTGAACTGAGGTCTCATCAATCCTAACCAAACACTAGATTTCACCTTTGGGAATACCACATAAATAAAATTCTACAGTTCTGGGTTGGGCGGACTGAATCTGTGTTGTTTTCAAGTGGATGGCTTAAATGTGATGGAATTCCTGTGGCTGTCTGAATATTGTTGGATTCCAAGCCAATAGTTAGAGATGATGGAATTTGTAGTATGACATTGAGAAGACCACTTGTGTATTAAAGTATCATGGAGTATCATGACTAGCTCCAGATTTTGGTCTTACTGGGAAGCCATAGGGTCAAAATCTATTTTTGTTTTTGTTTCACAGACTCATATTCCAGGTTTTTTAAACTCTATGGCTTATAACCCTCACTCCCAGAAAAAAATGTCAGTAACCATGACATGCTTGTAATAAAAAAAAACCCAGCATAGCTAAAGGGACTGATAACAGTCAGTCAGCATATGCAGATTAAAAAGAAAAAAAATCACTAAACTTAAAAAAGCTTCTGGGATTGAATTGTTTTTAAGCCATACCTAAAAGCACAAAGGGACGTGGTGGTGCTGCAGGTTAAACCACAGAAGCCTCTGTGCTGCAAGGTCAGAAGACCAGCAGTCGTAAGATCGAATCCACGTGACGGAGTGAGCTCCCGTTGCTTGTCCCAGCTCCTGCCAACCTAGCAGTTCGAAAGCATGTAAATGCGAGTAGATAAATAGGTACCACCACGATGGGAAGGTAACGGCGTTCCATGTCTAGTCGCACTGGCCACGTGACCACAGAAACTGTCTTTGGACAAACGCTGGCTCTACGGCTTGGAGACAGGGATGAGCACCGCGCCCTAGAGTCGGACACGACTGGACTAAATGTCAAGGGGAACCTTTACCTAAAAGCACAAAGAGAGGAGGCTGGCTAGATGCTACCAGGGAAGGAATTCTGTTATTGAAATGACATTGCAATAAAACTCTACCTATGATTCTTGCCAAATTAGGCCCCTCTAAATGGGGGACAAGATCCTGCGATAACTATCCCAAATTTGATGTGAACAAAAGAAGTACCAAGAGAGATGGAAAAAGTTACTCTTTTAGTTTAAAACTCCTAAGATTGCCTGTATTGGCTGGAGTGCTCTGTAGTCCAAAAAAGTAGCTATCCCTACCTCTAGTATGAGGCCATTTATGCCTTTAAAGTTCAAAACCAGTTCTTAAAAAGGCTCACACTGAGCCAGGGAACAAATGGGGATCTAGTGTAATGATTTATAGGTTATATATATATATATATATATATATGATTGATCCACTTACCATCCTCAGTCCTGGCAGTAGCACTTTGATCAAACTGGAATGCCTGCACTGTCTCTGTGGGCAGCCCCACACAGAAACCAATGAAGTAACCCAGTCTGGATGTAACCAGCTCATGAAAAGCTAAAGCCAGTTCTGCCTTTTCCAAATTAGGGCTGCAGCTCACAAACAAGAACTTCAGTTCTGGACTTTGAAGGGGGAGGGCAAAGGTTGGAAATGAACATTGTGCTTGGCTAATGGTTGGAGACAGATGGAGATTCAATTTGAAATGGCTGGGGTGAAATGTTTCTAAACAAGCTTGCTTTTGAACTTGTCTACAAAGGATCTTTGTTTGGGCCCCTTCTTTTCCTTGAGTTGGTAAAATTAAGTCAGTTAATTATGTTACTGTGTGCCAGCAGCAGCAGGACTTCGAGTGCTGATGTTTTCTTCCATTGCCTGCAGGAAAAAAGCATGTTGTGTTGTAAGTGTTGCAGCATGGGTTGGAGGGTGGAAGAGGTTGCAAATATTAGTATAAAAGGGACAAACACACTTCTGACTGCGAGATCCTCATATTAAAAGAAAAACCAGGCATGGTGGAAGGTCCTTCTTTTGGTTTTTAAAACAGAACACTTTTAAAATGATCAATCTTTTGCTTTTTGTAAGGGACAAGGAAATGTCCCCATTTTAACTCTAAAGGTTGTGCAATGAAGCATGAGAAAGAGACAACGCAATGGTGTTTTAATTTTTTGTTGACTGTTTGCACAGTTCAGCTTCCAGCAGCTTTATTGTTCTTTCCACTACAGCCAACTTCATGGCTTATTGGCTGGATTAAGAACCAGATGGATGGTGCCTCCTTCATATACTGACGGATCAAGCTGTGTAGAGTTCTTAAGCAGAATTGGCCTTTTTTTCCCAAACGAACTTTGTGTATTGAAAATGAATTGAAAGAAATGTTTCTCCAAGTTTTTATGAGCAACATCAAGACATAGAGCAACATCTTGATGTTTTGGAGTGTCATGAAGAAAACAAAATTAAATTGCTTTTTTGTAATTATTCCTGCTAAAAGAATCTTTACAATAGCTGGATGCTAACATGATCAGAAAGGGTTTTTCTGCTCCTGTCAGAGAATTACCAACAGAACAGTTACTGCAATAGTATTCAGTGGATTTGTAGAAAAGGCAATTAGCCAAGCAGGATGTTGGTGTTTAATCGTCATGACCAGCTGTGTTTAATCTCTTCTGGCTATTGTACAGATACAAAAATTAAGGTATTGGGCAATTGTTCCATTGCTCCATTGATTTTCCTTGAATACTGTGGGAAACCATGAAGAGCAGATAAATTTTTGATCTGGAGTTGCTTGATTTCTTTCAAGCTTCTTGAAAGAGCTTAAACTATATTTATCCTTAATAATTACTAGGTACGCAAGAATAAAATTAGACTCTTGTTATACCCTATTCATGGAACAGGGAAAACCTGTTTGGCTTAGTCTTCCGTTTGTAACCAATCCCATGTTTTTGCACCATTCGAGGATTATGGGAGCTTGACACAACTATTCTTACTATGCCATCTTAGGTTAAAGCTTTTTGAAGTGACTATTATGAATAGCTTATATTTTGTTTGTTATGAGATAGTTTCTTGTACATTGCAATCCATAAACATCTTTGCAATGAGACTCTGATTTTCAAGCTTTTTTAAAGCCCATTTTAAGTCACCTGGCTCCTTTTCTCTGTTTCCTTTCAAGCATGCTTATACCAATACACAACAGCTTCTGGTGTGTTAACCTCTCCAAACTATCCGGGCCACTATCCTGACGAAATGACATGCATATACAAGATTCAGGTGGAGAGGAACAAACAGATTGCTTTGCACTTTACCAACTTCTCTTTGGAAGAGGATGCCACATGTTCAAGTGATTATGTAGAAATCAGGCAAGTTTGTTTGTTTTTGCTATCTTTGGAACAACATTTGAAAAGTTAAAAATCCACTTCTGAACACTGTAGAATAAGATGGATTGAAACTTTATGAAACTGCTGTATACAGTATTACTGTACTATTTATCCTAGGCTACATCTGAATCCAGAATGGCCTCTTTTGAGCAGCTGGAGCTCTCCATGGGTCTTGTCCACAGCCTGAAAAAGCTACTTTTTAAGACTACTACTCCTTATGGCAATGTACACTGTCATATGAGCACAGTAGAAACTGCTTTGGGATGATATAATTTGCTATGAGCACCAGTCACTGGAAAGATACTATGATGCTAGGCATCTCCATTTCCCCAGGTTAGGAGACAACTGTCAGAGTAAATGGCACTGAAGGAGGAAAATGTTTGATTTAACTCTGGTATTTCCAGCTTTTCTCTCTCTTGTCTCTCGTATTACCTTATTAGCAAGATTTACCTGGATTCTCAACCAATTTATCTAGCTCTTCTCATGCCTGTTTCTACAATCATAGAATCATAGAATAATGAAGTTGGAAGGGGCCTATAAGGCCATCGAGTCCATCCCCCTTCTGTCCAGAAGAAGTTCTAGTTTCCCTTTGGAGGCTTACCAGCCTTACCTCTCACAAGGACTCACACTGGTCTCATAGTTTGGCTTGATATTCCTTCCATCCCTATGTCTAGCCTATGAAGTAGCTCATCCCTCCAACTCAGAGGCTTTCCCTCAGCTTCTCCTGTCCCTCTGCCATTCAAAAAGCTTGACACTTCAGAAATAACCACAGATGGTTTTAAAAATGTAATCAATAGAGATGAAGCATCTGAAATCCCTGGCTTTGCCCTTCTCCTTATGGCTTCACTTGCCGGCAGCTCCCAGCTGGGACAACAACTCTCCTTACAAGAGAGCGTGTTAGCAAGGGGCTCCTGATGGTGCTGTCCATGGTCCTAACAGTTCTTTGTAATGCCTTTGCTTGATTTAGCACAGAACATATTGAGTCCTTGTGCTAATGGACTACTTTCCGTGAGCCTGTCTGGCCAATGCACAAGGTCTGGCCCTGAAGTTTGAAAGAAGATAAGAGTTCTGTTGATCAGACACAAGACTGTCTGGTCTAGTATAGCCAGATGCATCTTGGAAATGCACAAAAAGAGTATAAATGTAGCTTTACTTCATTGTTTATCACTAGTAATGGCAATGAAGAACTGCATTGCTTTTGAATAATTTTAGCTTTGTCTCTGAAATGGTCCCATTTAAATATCATAGCTAGTAGCTATTTATCTTGGAGCCAGCCACAAAACGTTGCAACACAGAGCTTTTTTTCTTCTTCAAGATTCCAGACACTCAATTCTATCCCTTCCTTGGTTTTCTGTCCCCCTCCCCAACGACAGTCAATATTCTGTGCATATCCAGTCCTCATAAGCTGGTGTCCCTGCTCTCAGAATTTTCCCCAAAGACTTTTCATACTTCAGCAAACCTTGCAACATTCTTAAGTTTTCTGATACCTCCTTCCAGTACATGACATCTGCAGTTTGGGGTACATGAATAGTTCAGTGGTTAGGCATCTGGCTGTGGAGCCAGAGGTTGAGAGTTCGATTCCCCATTGTGCCTCCTTGACAAGGGCTGGACTTAATGATCCATAGGGTCCCTTCCAGCTCTGCAATTCTAAGATTTTTATTATCATTAAGATTAACATTTGTAGAACTGAAATAGCTATGAGTATATATGGTTTAACCTCCACCAACCTGTTTAATTCTCCCTTTAAAGTCACCTAAGCAAGTTATCTAAGCACTACATTCTTGGGTACTGAATTCCTGAGGTTAATTATGGATTACACGAAGAACTGTCTTCTTTTATCTTCCATCAGTTCATAGACACCAGATTTGTAGTGTCAACTTGACTAGAATTCTGCTCCTACTTTTGAATCAGGCTGGTCTTAATGTATTTATGCAGGGATCAGTCCTACGGAGTAGGACTTGTTCTCAAGAAAACTCACCTTCTGGTGATGCTACAGCTTCCTCTTCCTCTTCTTATTCTTTTGACAGGATCTGTTTGGGTTTTTAAAGTAAAAAAACTGTTTTGCTTGTTTTGAGACTGGTGAGCCCTGGAAGTAATAGAAACCTCTCAGAACATATAATCTCTCTAGAAGCTGGAGTTTTAGATTCTTAACTTTTTATGTATGTGTGTTTTTGGACTGCAGAGATGGAGGTTATGAGACTTCACCATTAATTGGAAAATATTGTGGCTCGTCATTGCCTCCTGTTACTGTCTCTCATAGTAACAAGCTGTGGATAAAGTTTGAAAGTGATATACTTACCACAAGCACTGGATTCTCAGCTTACTGGGATGGATCATCAAGAGGTAAAAATAGGAATACCAAGTAAAGACATTTCTTTGCTAGAAAGATAGATTAGTTTCTCCATTTGTTTGGCAGCTTCTCTCAGATGAAATTGTTTTGCCCAGAATATGGAGATCTGACCCCCACCCCTCTTCTGGTAAAGTGAACAGGACAAAATGCAGAGTCATTAGAGTGGTTAACATGACAGTGTTGGAGTTAAGAAGTAAATCTTCACATATTTCCTTCTCGAAGTGAAACATTTCAAGTTTTTCCCCCCAACGCTGGACAAAATTACAAGGGCTTTTATGCCTTTTCCCATCCAGCCCTTTTTTTTTTTTTTTTTTTTTTTTGCAAAAACAAATCAAGCTGAAGTGATTTTTGTGTGGGTTTTTTATGTTAAAAAAACCTCATATTTTGCAAGGAAAACCAGTATTTAGGACAAAACACAAGGTTTTTATTGCGAAATATATTTGCAGAAAATAACCCCAAGGCTTTTTGCACAAAAAATGCATATTTGCAGAAACCACCACAGATGTTTTGCACAAAAACACAGATGTTTTGTGAATACTGTTACTGATGAAAAAGTGCTGCCCATTTTGCTTTGGCATTAGAGCAAAATGTCTCACGGCAATTGCCCACTTTTTTGAGGAGCTGTTCCTAAATGCCAAGTCTTCATTGAGGAAAAGAAAATTTGCAAGCATTTGTTATATCCTTAGATGGGACTCTCTCTCAAGGTATGGACTCTCAAGGTATCTGATCTTAAGGAAGCTGTCAAAAACTTAAGCATACAAAAATAGACCCTTTCTCATTTGGATATTTTGAATTTGTCTCCTTGCATGTTATATCATCTCTACTGGTTTTAAAGATATTGTATATTTTGAAGTTTGTGGAATTAGGATTCACATATATTTTCCACTACATGAATTCTGTGAATGTTGGGTTATCTCATTTCAGCTTTTAGAGGAAAAGTAGGCTGCACATTTTATAAGTATGGTGGTTAGGTGGGCATTTTCTTTTTCTATGAGTCCTGAGTTATTTTCTCCCATTCCAGCTAGCGGAAAGGACTACAAAAGTGCTGAAAATCTGAAGTACTGTGCATTCCCTGACCACAAATTAATGATGAGTTTATTGTAAAGGGAATATATATTAATTTGTAGGGAGTATTTTTTTCTTAAGGTTTGTGCAGTTTTGGAAGGTGCAAAACATTTTAAAATAGCAACAAAATGTGGTGTAATGTTTTGAAGGCTAGCGGGTTCACAAAAGCATAAGTTTGCATTCTTTTTAGTTAGCTATGTGGAGTGTTATCTTAATTTGGCAGATAGATATAGATATACACCAGATGGTATAGCCAGGCAGGAGGAGAAACATAAACCATTTTTATGCTGAAGTCCTTTTCTGAGCATGAATTCTGGAACAGAACAGACATTGGTCAATGCAGTGTTTCCTTTGCACTTCTTTTCAGGTTGTGGTGGAACCCTCTCCACGTCATCTGGAATCTTCATGTCTCCCAACTACCCCATGCCCTACTACCACAATGCAGAATGCTACTGGCTGCTGAAGTCAAGCCATGGAAATCCATTTGAGATCCAGTTTGATCAGTTCCACTTAGAGCCACATCCAACGTGTCAATTCGATTATCTTGCTGTATGTAGAGGGCCTTATTTCCTTCCTGCAGGTTGATCACAACAAAGTATAATAACAAAAATAATGCTGATGTGGGATAGGAGCTGCATTTGAGGACAGTGTGTTGGTTTTAACAGATTAATGTTAAAATAGATACTTTTTCATTAAATAGGAGGGAACATTACATTGTTTTCAAAAATATTAGATGCATCATTCAGCTTGTCCTCCTATTTAATGTAAAAGTAACAATGATCTGTGACTGTTTTTGAAAGACCAGCACTCCTTTAGAGAAGAGCATTGTGTGAAATTGTCTAACATAGATATGCAGGTAGCAAAATTCTGATGATCATATTGGCTGGAAGAAATGCCACCAGAATGCCAAGAATGGCTGCTATTCATAGCTATATACAACCGCAAGCCTTGCTCATGAGAAGGTTGTTAGTCATGAGAAGTCTTTCTATTCAGGCAAGTGCTCCATTTGGTAGCCACAACCTTTGTTCATGCTTTCAGCTGCTGGCACTTTTGGGCAGCCCTGCCCCATCTTTTGAGATTCCATCATCTTCAGGGGTGATCTTTTTCTCAATGATATCTGGACATTCTTTTCCATTAGGTTGCTCTCTAAGTTCCAAACATTCCCCCAAGTTTCTCATGAAGCTCTGGCCATTGTTTCTGGAGCTGCTTTCCTCTTAGCTGCTGATGCTAGTAGTAGGTTGCCACTAGTACTACAGTAAGGTGAGTTCCTCTTGTTGTCACTTTGTGTAGAGTCTGCTGCTGTTCAGCTCCTGTGCCTTCCTCTCCATCCACCATGAATTCCTCTCAAGTGTCCAATTTGTACATTCAAGCCAAGCTTAAAAGCCACAGTTGAGTCCACAATTAGTACACAGGTCCATTTCTAATTGGGCCAACTGGTGTAGTGAGGTTTTCCCCAGTGGTTTGATCGCCCCACATGTTGATTGCCCAGCATCTGCCATAGATTTCTCCATGGAAGAGCATGCTTATAGGTTCCCAAGGACAGGCTGGTTGAGAAGGATTACCTGTTTATACATACACAAAAAGGTTTTGTGCCTGTGTTCAACAAATTCTGGAATGCATTCTGCCTTTTAAGTTCATTTCCACAGAGACTTCTTTGTACCCGGAGGGAAGTAATATTTTTTAGTCTGAGTTAAGATGAAGGTAAGTCAAGGGGAGCCTTGCACATCAGGCTGTTAGCAAAACATTTTAATGAATTAGAGGAACAAAGATAGAGAATTGCTTGGCAAGAAAACCATTGTGTGTCCAGAGATCCATATTCAAAATGTTATATAAATATCCTAAATATTCTTCTTAATCAGGGCCTTTTTGTACCCACTAGTGAATGCCTGCTTAAAAAAATACAAACACCTAAAAGCACTTTATTGTCATCAAAATGCAGAACATGCTGGCCACTTCAGTTGTTTCTCAAAACTAGACTAATGGGTATTTGAAGAGCCAGTATTAGGCTGAATCTGCTTTGAATAAGCAATTTGCCAAATGTCTGGGAGGGCCAACTTTTTGGTGGAAGTTGCTTTTTTAGACATGAACAAAAATCGTTCTTCCATTTTTCTGTGTGCTATTTTTTCTCTGATCTGTGGCTGCTTTGGCACCGACACTTTTAAAATTTAAAGACCTCCATCACTATTATCTTAGCCAAATGGTTATTACATGCTGACATCGTCATGCCACATGGACAATCAGGTTTAATTATGGGACAGGAACGTTGAGAGCAAATTAAGCCCTTCCTTGCTCTTGAGAGAGACAGAGAGGTCACATGTTTCTCTTGAGGTGAGGTACGTCTGCTCCCTGTAATGCCATGCTGCTCAGGTGACTCCTTTGTAGGCAAAGCTTACATTGCAGGAAAGGCGTACTTCCTATATAGTCAGATTGCACTTACGTATGTGTGACTAATTGGGACAGAATGTGGATGAGGTTCCATATTCAAATGTACATTCAGTGTGAACCCCTTTGAAATTGAGGGACTGAGATCATGATCGTTTGGATGTACAGCTGGCTGGCTGGAAGTATCACTTACCCCCATTGCATTACTTTTATTGTAATGCAAAAAGACAAATAGATTACCATCCAGCATGAATTAAATAGCTGTCAGTGACTGGATGGAAGCAAAGGAATGATGGCCAAAGCAAGGGAACATTGGCTTGCGGTATAAATACACATCACTCATGAAATGGTCTCCTGTTGGGTATAATTTATCTTAAATGATTTTACACCTTTCCGCAAAGGAACACTAAAAATTCCTGCAAAGAGGTAGATATGTTCATATATCTTTCCTCTAACTCACATGTTGGCTCAACACTTTTTAGGTGACTTCAATAGCACAAGAAGGATGATAGAAAGAGTGTCACTTCACATATTTGGACCATTGCAATACCTGGCATCAAAACTGATGATATATATTAATACCTGCATGCCTACTTCAGAATGCCATCAAATGTCTCTGTTGTAGGATGTTTCCAGTTCTGGAATGTGTCCTGACACTGTAACTTATATATTTGTTCACTTACTCTGTAGCCTTATGCCAAACCTACTTGGAAAATAGCATTATTGGAATAAATGGGACTTACTTCTGCTTTTATAGGCTTGTGCTATAACGATACTAGTGACTGGTGTACTGCCAGGCAGAGAAGCAATATATTACTGTAGTAAATATGTGCTGATATGTAATAATTTCCAAATTTTTGTAATAATTGATATGTAATAATTTCTGAAATAACTACAACAACAAAACCTACAACACTTTTCATGGTATCATGAACTAAATATGTCTCAATTCAGTCTTGTAGCACTGAGTTTAATCAAGCATGTATCAATTGAATGTAGACAAAATTGCAAATGCTACTATATGGTCATTGGGATGTATGTTTATGAAAATCACAGTAATCTCCCCTTTTTGTTCCAGCCCCCACTAATTACAAATGATTATTTAAACATTTTACACAATTTTTTTTACTAATTATCTTGTTTCCTTAATTATAGGTCTATGATGGCAACAGTACAAATGCTAGGATGCTGGGAAAATTTTGTGGCAATCAGATACCACCCACAATCCAGTCTACTGGGGATAGTGTATATGTAAAACTAAGGACAGATGGTTCTTTGAGAGGTGGAGGTTTCCTTGCTAATTATAAGCAGAGTAAGTTTAACCAATCTGACTTTGGTTTGTGACTCCATCTAGCAAACTCTGCGTTCTTCATATACTCAGTATACCTTTTCCAGATTTTGTTGGAAGATCTTCTTCGCAGGAATGATTTAAGTGTGTAGGTTACAAAAAGGAAAACGGAGATCTCAAGCCCAACTCATGCAGCAACATGGCTAGTGACTATTGATAGATTAATCCTTCATGAACAGAAGCATAGGACGCTAAATCACTCCAAGTCCAGCCATTGATCGATTTAGTTTAGTAATCCCTACACTGACTGACAGTGACTCTACACAGTGCAAGACAACATCATTTCCCAGCCCTATCTTAGGATGCTTGGGACTGGATCAAACACCTTTTGTGGGCCAAGCAAAAAATGTTTGATGCCTTTCTTTCGAGGAGTTTAGAGTGACATAGTGGTCATCTTCACCCATAACTTCACCCATGTAGTTCTCAGATACACCTTTTAATCCTGATCAGGAACACAGGACTCACTATTCAGTTTTAAAATTGTCTGTGTGTGTCTGTGTGTGTCTCTCTGTCTCTCTGTCTCTCTCTCTGTGTGTGTGTGTGTGTGTGTGTGTGTGAGAGAGAGAGAGAGAGAGAGAGAGAGAGAGAGAGAGAGAGATCTTGTCTCATTTTGTTGCCTCATAAGCCTTTGGGGAGAGTCCTCACGATTACTTAAGATTCAGACACCCCAAAATCAATAAAGTAACTCTTCAATTTACAGCAGTCTGCTGCTGCTAATGTTCCAGAGACATTATTCCAGCAGAACCTTGTGCCATACCAATTATAGTTTATAAAACTATAACCAGTGGCCAATCACAAAACAAAGCAAGCTAATTAGCATGCTGTGGGGTGTGTGAAAAGTTCATGCTGTGACTATCTTCCAAGAAAAGTCCTGCTTTTTAAAACATCACATTGTATAGTTTGATCCAAGTTGTGGCTCTTCCATTATAGGCCATTTCCCCTCTTATGCACTCTGAGTTCCTGTTCCACAGCATAGAATTTTAGTTTAAAGCTACTTGTAATATAAGCCACAATATAAATTCCCAACAAACTTAGTTCATATTATTAGTACTGTTTGAATATCTAGATTGCAAAATTGTAGGATGTATAACATTTTAAAAAATGTCTTTTTGAAGTTTGCCAGGGAATAATAATCACCAGGCACCAAGGCATATTGGAAAGTTTAAATTACCCTGATAACTACCCTCCGGGTACAAACTGTGACTGGACCATCCAAACTACTTCTGGTAACACCCTCAACTACAGCTTTCCAGCATTTAGCACAAAAGGAGGAGAGAACTGTCAACGCGACCATGTAAAGGTATGTAGAAAAGACTTCTTGTTTTTTACAGTGCCTTATATAAGCAGGATAAACAAAATGGAAGGGAATGAAAGTGGATAGGCAAGGAATTATGAAGGATGGTGGTGAGGATAGTTTTATAACTTGAAACAATCCCTCTGAACTATCTGCTGATTCAGACAAGAGCTTTCATGTTCAAAATGTATACAGCCCTAAAGTGGCAGGTATACAAAGAATGAAAAGAATTCATACATCTCAAAATGATGGTCAAACATGGCTTCTGGCCATATGTCCATGGTCTTTTAAGATGTAAATACTCCTGTGGGAATTATAGTATTATGTAGAAGCATATGCTGGATTTTTTAAGAAAGCTGTAGTCATAAGCAAACTTACCAGGAAGCTGACTTCATCAAAATCAATAGGATTAACTTCAGAGAAATTATGTTTAGGGTAGGAGCTTTCATTTGAAATCAATAGTTATTTTCCCTACACAACTGTTCTTTCTCACTTCTGCCATCTCCTCCTACATTTATTTATTTTTCTAGGGCTCCTCTGGTGGGCACAATCCCAATGTCTTCTTATAAATGCTTTCAGAAAGTTTTTTTAAAAAACAGGGTTAAATCTGCCCTGGGTAGCCATCTGGCTGTTTCAGTGTCACAAGAAAATGGTGCAATGGATTTCTACTCCCATTTGATAATGATTTTGAGGTAGTCAGGCCTGATATGGCCTGATACCTGCTTAAGGAAACATGGAAGACACAATTTGTCTAATAACTGGGATACAAACGTTTATGCATCTGATCCAGAAATAGTGAAGAATTTTTACATCTGTCACTCTGAAAGCAGAACTAAATCCACAGTACCAATGTAAAGGATACACAAGAAAGATAGCCTCTAATTATAATAAACCTCAGATGACTAACAGCTCCAAGATGCCACTGTAAGATGGGTCCCTCTCTTTCACACATATAAAGTCAGAAAGAATGACTAATAGTTTATTTTTAACTGCATATTTTCCTCAACTGCCACACCCTGTCATTTTAGACCATTTTGCATTTTTTTTCCTTCAAGAAAGCAGCTGCCATATGACCAGGCCATTCTACATACAGTTTTAGCACCATTAATTTGTTCCCATATTTGTTGAAGGGCAATCTAGCGTTGTATGCAAGCTCACAAGTGAAAGACAAACTTGTACGATGACTGTGTTAGAAGGTGGGGAGCCTAAGGTGGAGCTCATTCCCAGGTAAATGTGTACAGGATTGCACCCTTAGCCCTCAAGTTTTTCTAGTAGAGTTGTAACTCAGGTGCACTTGCTGGTTGCATTTCCTTTCAATTAAAAAAATATCTTGAAAATATTTTTTTAATATGATCAACTGGCCTTCCTAAAAATCATGTTCCTTGTTCCTTTCTTGACCTGGAGCTGGTTGAAAAACAACAGTATTGATTCTCTACATCCTGGTAGAAAACAGAACTGATACTAACTTGCTAAGCGGGCTCTGGTTTAGTATAAAGCCAAGACAAGCATCCTTTCTTTACGAGCACATGAGCAGTGCTGACAAGACTTCGGACCTTGTCGTCCTAGCCTTGCTGCAGGAAATACCACAAATAGCCCTCTCGTGGTTTCAAAAGTAAACTTGCATTTTTAGACAGTGATGTGTTTCTCCTACTGAGTGAAAAGGAATGTATGAATAATTCATATGTAGTCCAGTCACTTTGGCGCTCTGGTGATGCTCTGTATTGCATCTGTTTTGGAGTGTACAATATCTCACAGAGCAGAAGGCATCAAACCTAGAGTCTCATCCCCTATGGGTGCAGCCAGATGAGGCATTTATCTAGCATTTGCCCTCCATCGAACCTGGAATTTTATCCAGCTTTTATGGAGCTGTGGTCTACTTGAAGCCTCCTTCCCCATGTTCTCCCATTGCTTCTTCTGCCTTTCTCCCACTCCTGTAAAATGTTTGTTTAAAAGGAGGGACAAACAGCCGCCCAGTACTTGACTAGTACCTCTAGGAACCCTTTGTCTGGAAGAACTCTAGATAAAATAGCTTTCAAGTTTACAGTGACAGTTATTATAATTACAAAATAGATAACACACAGCAGAGCAGTTCAAGTTACAGAATAATTCCGAGTATAATGAAAACAGTTCATACGGCTCATCTCAGTTTGAGATATTAAAATCAGGAGTTGGGTAAACCAGTCAGTAGAAAAACACACAAATAGAACTTCAGTGCCAGAACTGGCCTAAGCCATTTTTGCCCCTTCTTTTCTCCACTATGTAGCTCTTAGTGGCACACTCCAAGAAGCATAACTGAGAATCTAGAGAGCAATCTTACTAATCTTGTTGTTGGCACATGTAGCATGGGAGCAGTGAGCCAGAAGAAACATTTGCAGTATCTCGAGGTTTGAGCAACCACACAGCTATTGACAAAGCAGCAAATCATTGCTTGATAAACTTAGGGTGTGATCTCAGGACGAAATAGATTGCAATTTGGACTGCTTGCGGAGCAGTTTGGGGAAGTCTGTTTCCTGCCGATTGCATAATGGATGGGGAAATGCTCCCCAGACCAACTCTGGTTTGTACCCAAACTGGATCTTTTTGGTCCACCCATAGGACTTCTACTTTTGGGGCCCAAGCTGGAGCAATTCCCCAGCAGATAGAAGGGTCACTTTAAGGGAGATTGCTTCCTGGTGTGATCAAGTGCATGCCTTAGTAGCCATCCAGTTGCACTCTTGGTAAACACTAGGGTTGCCACAGTGTAGGACAGTTGTTTTGTACTGCATCAAGGTGGGTAAGTTTGATTCACCACTCTTGGAGCAATCACACACGCACGCACACACACTGACCTACTAACCCCGCTTTGGTGGTTTAAGATACAGTCATCTGAGCATGAAGCAACTGGGCTGCTATGGTGTAAGTAGTTTAACAACTGAAGACAGAGTAGCAGAAGCCTCATATGTAGTGTTTCCTCAGATCAGCTGCTGCTGCTTTATCTGTACTCACACATTATCCAACTGGAAACACCCATCTTTATGGAAATCCATCTTGGGCAGTGAGCGACCTGCACAGCTCAGTGAACTAGAGCGCCTGGGGTTGGGGGTCCACGTCTCTATTATGCCTCCCAAGGGCAAAGCACTCCCAGAAGCTGTGCCTGATAAACCAATTCCAAGCATTTTATACCCAGGAAAAGGGTTGCTGTAAGTCAGTACCAACCCAATTATTTATTATATATTTATATTATTGTTAGACACTGAGTGATCCTGTTCAGTTCTCCCACCCAAGCATTTCCATAGACAAGGTGATTTTTATGGCATGCAGAGAAGCAGCTGGATTGCGCTGCTTTTTAAGCTGGGTGTATATGAGTGTGTTTGGCATATTGCCACCTAGGAAAAGGTCACAAGTAAGTCAAGAGACCTGAGCTTGGAAGCAAAGAATCGATCAGACAGATCGAAAACATGGATAGTGAGACCTGTGGCTGAAATTATGCCGAAAGCGAATGCTGGATGCTCTTTTTTGAGCAGAACATTTGAGGAATGCCAAAGAAATTTCAAAAGATTTTGTTAAGACTAGCATTCCCTGGGTGGTAATCAGAATTTAATTTAAAGTGACATTTTAAGGGAAAATGTTGCCCTAAACTTCACCCTTCAGAAAAAGTATGCAATAAAAATAAGATTTTCAGTCAAAGGTATATATGCAATAGTCCAGTTCAGGCATCATGGCCAAATCCTGCCATGACCCCTGAGGCTTTCCCTTCTTCTTCCTTCCATTCTCACTCCTTCCATTGCCACCCTTGCTTTCTAAGTGGTTTTTCTTTCTAGTTTGGAAGAAAGCTATGATCTGGGGCAACTAAAACTTGCCATGTTCAGACTTCGTAGCAAACTTTAGTTTTATTAAATAGGGAGGAAACTGAAAACTTTCCAGGGGTGTGTTGGAGTGGTCAAACTATAATGTGCCTACTATGACATCAATACCAGGACAGTGATTTATAGAAACTCAGTTATAAAGATCTATGGCCAGGTGAGCATAATATCTGAATAACTGTGTCTGTATAGAAATTTTACTTTCAATTTAGAGGTAGATTACTTACTTACTTACTTACTTACTTACAACTTCTTGATGTGAGAAATAAATAAAAGACACATCAGAGACCCTGGTCAAAATGACCTGTGATCTGAATACCATTACAGCAGCCTAAATTTGGTTGAGTTGTCACTCAGCTGTGATTTTCTAGAGAATGAATAATGCCTGAGATGTTCAAAATTCCTCATGAAAATGTGCAGCTGTTCTGCTCCTTCATGAAGGTTGCACAGATTTACCAAATGCCTGTAACTCTAGCTGTTGCCTCACTCTCAGACAGTTACAGCAGCTGTCTTGTCGTTTTCATTTGAATTTCCTGTGAATAACGTTTGCCTCCGAGAACTGAGCTGGGGGCACAAGAAGAAGCAGTGGTTTCTATGGCAACCATTATTTGTATATTTGAAAATCGGCCTGTTTGTCTTCAGTAGAAGTGCGTAGAAATATGAAGTTGCTGGTGTTTACTGGGGGAGGAAGCCCAGCAACTCCTACTTGATGTAATGAAGGTTAGGAAAGAATTACGCAACTGGAATTTATTTTATTTCTAGAATTGAGAGAGTATTACTGCTCTCAGCCTCTGTTGCCATTGCAACGGTGGTATTTCCACAGCAATCCTGCTCACAGACTGAATGAGTTGCAGTGAAGTGAGAGGCATCTGAGTCCGGAACTACAATCTTGGTTCAGAAATGCAACCAATATTTTCAAACACTCCCTAATTCTCTTCCTTTTTAAGTTTTTTCTACCTAAAGGCTTTCTGAGATAGAGTATTTCCTTCTTAATGGGTTTGTTTTCCCCATGGAAAATAGAAGAAGGAGTGAAAAACCATTGAGGGTTATGAATGGAGGATGTTATTCTCTGAAGCCCCTCCAAAAATGTGGAGAATGAAGAGGAGCAATGGCATTGGCTAAAGCCATGCCTGGAACAGAAGAAGCAGGACCTGAAGAATAAGGCAGGGCCAAAAGACTCATCCTGTTCCCATCCCTGTCATCCAGTGGTAATGAATGGGAAGGTGTTGAGGATATTGCTGAATTGAAACTAATATTCTCAATTGCATGCAAAATAAATTCCAGTGGTGAACCTTTAGAAGGATAGGTGTACATTTTTTTCTTCAGTTTATAAACATCACTTTGAGGTTTAATGGTAGGGAAAAATGTATTGAGTGTGCATGTGTGTGTGAAACAAAAGCACAAAATAAACAAGTGGCATATGTGTTATCGTACATGGAATACATACAAAATTGAAATAGAAATGAAAAGGTACACATGAAGTTGTAGATAATACATTGGCTGAAATCCTGTTGTACAGGTATGTGTCTTTAACACAAAGCTACAGAAGTGCTAGAACATATTGCGGCGGGGAAAAGTAATATTCACCAACAAAGTAGAACTATAAAATGAACACTATAAAACAAAAACTTGCAGTACCCTTCTCTATGCAGCCTAAATGTTCATATGGATGTGTGCATTTGAAGAATGTGCACAAAGTTGCATATGCTTTGCAAACTGAATATACAAATATGGATAAATTTATGTGCGGAGAAAAGTGAGAAAGTGTACTGAACCAGCAATACCATTCCTGGTCTCATCCAACATGCTGTTTGGATATGTGGTACTATGACTCTCATCATCCCCAGACAGCCTCTCTTTTGGGAGGTGATGGAAGCTGTAATCTAACTTATCCAGAGGGCAACATATAGATGAATATACCTACTTACCTACGTGTATGTGTGTGTGTGTGTGTTCTAGGTTGCACAGTGAAGGGGATTTATTGGGCTAGTTATATTAGTTGTAAAACATTTATTCCTAAAAGACACTATGCAAATAATCACTGCTCCTGTTTAAATGTTCATTTCTTTATAAAATAAAATAAAATAAAATGGCCTCTTTCTTCGCATTAACATTTTCTTATGTTTTATTTCAGCTTTATGATGGGCCCAATGCCCAGTCCAACTTGATAGGCACTTTCTGTGGGGACAGTCAACCACCATCTGGTGGTACAGTAAGTTCCAGTCTTCACATAGTGTTCTTCTCTGACAGAATACAGGAATCTACCGGATTTCAGATGCTGTGGAATGTAAATGGTAAGTCACTTGCATTGCCTGTTGTGCTGTTATTGCAAGATTAAGCCTCACCACAAGCAGCAGCTTTGTTACCTTTTTTACATTCAGGGGGCTGGAAATTGAACTTCCTGCTGGCATTGTGGTACTTATCTCAGTGACTGCTGGCTGTAAGTTGCTGCCCTATCCTACCTAAGAGGTACATCCAGAATGCCTTCAAGTGATGATGGATACGGCTACCCACTTGATGGGTAGCGTCTAGTAGTATCCCTATTGGGGACATTGGGGATCATCAGCACCACAAGCCACAGATAGCATCTACATCTTTCTACACAGAAAGGTGAAGACAGTCCTTCCTGGAATTTATCTGAACATTAAAAAAGTCAAGTTTAATGAGCTGTTGCTGTTGTGGCTATAATAGCAACTTAATGTCCAGAAATCAAAAAGCAAAGGTCTGCCAAGCACAGAAATAAGTATTATGACCCATTAATATCAGCGCATCTGATTGCTGTTGGTGGCAATGGAGCCTGGCTAGCATCACTAATTATTGAGAGAGCCTAGGAATGTGAGTCTCTCACTCCCTCTCACTCTTACTGAGAAACCAAGGAAAAAAATTGTTCTTCTGCCAATGAGACTTGTTATGTGCAAGATATTTTCTCAACATATCTTGCAGGAAACTTTGCAGATTTCTCAGAAATTCCATGGTCATTTTCCCCAGAAGAAATACTGCTCTACACAGGATTATTACAATTCTTGAACAGAATGGTACTTTTTTTATGCACAAAGATTCACACAGAAAGAGGAGAATAAATGCCAAGTTGTGCAGGATGCTTGTGATTCCTGTGCAAAATAATGTTTCTCCTGTCCAGGATTTGCTTGATGGGCATTAAGTTACACAGAATTTGGCAGTTTCTTGCACGAAACATCAGGGGATAAAAAGGGAAAAGCAGGGGGTTATATTTTAATGGGAAGCCCAGAAATCCAACTGGTAGAGAAAGAAATCTTGATGGGGAATCTTATAACATCGAAACTCAGAAAACTGCCAACAAGGAGAGTTTTTTTCAAATACTCATCAGATCTCTAGATGGTTTGGTTGACAAGTCTGATCTGTTCCTTTAGTATAGTACTGCTCTGTTCTTTCCTTATTTTCCTATTTTAGCTGTTTGTAACTTACCTAAGGTAAAGATGTGTGTTGTTGTTTATTTTATACACATCCTTTTTGACTTGACCACAACATTTAGCATTACTGCGTACCTATGCCTTGTGGAACATTACAAACTCAATTGACCGAGCAAATGTATATGCCATTTAACAGTTCAATATGTTGCAAATAACTATGTTCCTGTAAATTATGTCCAGCTCCTTTTTTTTTTTTTTTTTTTTGTAATTTAGGACGCATGTCTGCACATACAACTTTGTTGTTTGACCTGTTTAACAATGGCAGCAATGTAACACTGCAGGGAGACTGCAACCTGTAGCATAATTGAAGTATATCCATTCAAAGTATGTGTGGAACTGGAAAAATAATTAAATAGCTAGTGTTGCCTTGTCCATCTAATCATTTCACACTATTCGGTTTTTGACAGCACGGGGAAGCAGCTGGAATCTGGACGCTGGGGCCCTAGTGTTGCTACACAGGGCTCAAACTGGAGTTGCTTCTCAGCATTGGCTTAATACAGACCACAGTTACTTAGCAGCTCCCAAAGGACATTCCCTTTGGCTAGATTTTTGTGACCTTGGCCTTCAGACTGTGGGTTGGGAGAGAAGACTCTGGCGGGGGTGGGGGGTGGAGCAGCATCCCTGAAAAGAGAAAGGCTTAAGGAAGAGAGCTCTTCAGCTGAATCTTTGGTGGGGGTGGGGAAGTGTTACTGAACAATAAAAGTGAGACCTTCAGGCTGTGAGGTGATGTCATCCCAGCACCACACAAAGGAAGTGTGGGATAAGGAGGGGGTGCCTCTTTTCTCTGTAGACGGATGACCTCATCCGCTTCAGAAAGGCTGCAGTGTTAGCTTATCTTTTCTTTCCCTCATACTTCTCAATAGTTTCCAAACTCTGCCCAGTTGGTGAGCTCTGTTTTCTATTAGTTAGAAGCCCTTGTCCCCTCTAAATTCTACAAATTCAGCGATAGCTGGCCTTTTGCTGAATCCCCCGTATTCATCCTTCATGGAGCTGAAACATATCTTCAAAAAGAACCAAAAGTTCAAGGTAACTGGCTGCCTTGTTCTTGTTTTGGTAAAAAAAAAAAAAAAAAAGGAAGGATGCAAGTTCTCCTCTAACTAATTTCAGGCTAATTATTTGATATACATTTAATATATTGTTAAAAGATGGCAATCCCACACTATAGATGAACATTACATACTGCTAATGCTACATTTAACAGGGTTGCCCTCTAACTCTGTCATTTTGTTGCATTGTGTATGAAACTTGTACACCCTAAAATGACTTTTAATCAGGGGCAATTCACCTTTAATTAGCATTGGTTTGCTGCTGCTGCTGCTGATGTCATCTCTGTTGTGCATATGGAGCTACACAACAGGATTTCAGCCACTGTCATATCTTGGATAATCTTGGTTTGTTCTCAGTGGCCATCAAGAAGCAAACTTGGTGAGGTCTAAGGGGAGAACTTCTACCAACTTCCAAAATTTTCCTTCTCAAATTTTGTTTCTGTTTATTTAGTTCATCATTTCCAAAGGGGTTAGCTGCATTGAGCCTGCAGCAGCAAAAACAAGTAAAAGTTTTGTGGCCCATTAAAGAGTCAGGAGTTTTATTTGGAATTAGTTTGTATGGATTGTGGCCTTCCTTTTCAGATGCATATGAAGAAGTGGCCTTAGTCAAACAGTGCTAATGTGTAATCAAACTTTGTAGACTTTAAGGTGTCCAGAATTCTTTGATAATGTAGTTTGCCATTGTATCTTTTTACATTTTCTTTCTTTTGGGACAAAATGTTTACCTCTACAGTGGAAGAAACCAGGCTAGACCTTTCTTCACTGGGGGTGGGGGAAGTGATTTTCAACAAGCCTGCAGCATGGAAAAGGAAGGGACACACCATCCTGTTTGTGTCCCGCTGCATTTGCAATTCCTAATTATTAAAGATACCTTAGATTTGTCTTATGTCTTTCAGCTGTAATCACACCGGACATTCAGCAATAAGGTATTCCTCTCTCTCAGAAAAAAGAGGAAATGTCCCAGTTGTCACTAGAGATGGGCACAAACCTCAGTTCGGAGGTTCGTGCCAGTTTGTATGTGCATTCCCTTCTCTCGCCTCCCCGACAAATGACCCATTCACCAGTTGGAGCACACGCCTCTCCTCCTCCTCTTCAGCTGTTTGACCAGTCCCCAGCACAGGTTTGCCTGTCCTGCCTCCTTGTCTGATTGGGTGATCAGCCAAGGAAGGGGGGCAGGGAAGCCTATGCTTCTGCTGGAGACTGGTTGAACAGCTGAAGAGGAGGAGGAGAGGAGCATGCACCAACTGGTGAGTGGGGGATCCAGCAGGGGAAGGGAAAACACAAGCCGGCACAAACCTCCAAACCAAGGTTTATGCCCATCTCTAGTGGTCACCAGGAAGAAGGCAAACAAATAGAGAGGGATTTTGTGACCTTATGCTTGCAGACTGAAACATGCTTACCTGTTGTAGCATGCGTAATTTTTTAAGAAAAAAAACCTAGAGTTTTCTCATGACTGTAAAGAAATAAGGCTATATCATGTGAGCAAAAAGACATTAGCTTAGCAATCATCTGCTAGGATGTTTTCTGTTACAAAGGTCTTCACCTAAAAGAGATACAACAGCCACCAAATCATGTGTTCCTATTTGTTGTACAGTTTCCAAGCAACTATAACTCATGTGGGCAGACATTGAATGTACTTTCCAAGGGAACTCCAAGACCTTTGTGAGTTATAAAAAAGATTTTTGAAATATATGGTAGATGTTTCCCAAAATAACTTCAAGGAGTGGTGACCAAACTGGTGTAAACAACTGAGCCCCTGGAGTCGAATCCTCAGCCAGCCAGCCAGCCAAGCATTTCAGACTCAAATAGTCCTTTGCCTTAGAACCCTTTTGCTGTGTAATACAAGCTCTAAAATGTACTAAAGTTCACTGGGAGAGCCATAAATGTTTTCATATCTTTTTCTTATAGTTTTATGTCTCTTTTTGTCTCTGCTTTTTAAAGGCCAGCATTTGCTTCAACAAATGGCAAATTCCATTCTATTTTTTAATAGCTGCAAAATCAGATCTCTGTCTAGGTGTCTGTTTCTCTTTCTCTAAGTTAGTTGTCAGAAATGCATCAAGCTCATTTTCAGGGGGAAAGTGCCCCTCTTTTGGACTTTATGCTTAAGATACACCTTGTTCTTTGGATGGGGACCTTTCAGTAAACATTTGGGAGTTCTCATTCAGTATTTGGACTTACACAGAAATCTATTGCCCACTTTTAAATATCTATCAAACAACTGGTTATGTAGACAAGTAGAAAAAATGCTTTGAACATTTTTATATTGTGTATTTTCAGCATTTCCTTTCCAAAGGGAACTTCAGTCACTGTGTCCTAATATGCTTAAGTGGAAGTTTGCTTTCAGTTTCTTCTCTTTGATAACTGGATTCTTGACTAGGAGGACTTCTTGTTTTTGCAGAAAGATGTGCTGTGGGTAGCTGCTGGAGAGGAACACAGCACATATAATTCACCTAAGCTATGACTATTGTGACCACATTTTCTATTAGTTGATCCCAGGTGACTTCCCTGGGCAGTGTTTCTTGGTTTGGTTTGGTTTGGTTTTTGTTTGCAGGAATGCCTTTTCTAAGTTGTATTTGTTTGAATGGTGTTGCCGTTCATGGGTAGAAAGAGCAACTGAAGGACACTGAGTGAGGCCAGCTATGCTGTCACACAGAGAGAGGTCTTTGCCTTTGGCAGCAAATAGTGAGGTAGGAGTGATGGCAAAGTGTTGTAGGGGCAAAGCTATGTGGACCACATGGCCTGCCACTAAACTAACCTCTAGTCCTCAGGAGGACACAGTACAACCTCTAGTTTTTATGCATATAATTAGTCAAGATGGATGATTCCATTTGTAGTTGCATGGGGAAATTATACCTTCTAAAAATATTATGAATAAATCAAGGGAAGGTTGGGAGTTAACCCCACTGATACGTGAGGAATTCAAAAAGAATGTTCTGTGTATGAGCTTGCATGTTCAACATAGGAGTTGCCAAAAAAGAAAGGCTGCAGCTAAATTTTAGACCTCATGGTTTTTCCACTGGTCTAGCCCATTTTGAATTTCAGCCAGTCCTGTTTTTGTGGCTAACCGGAAGGTGTCAGTTGGAGAAGTTTAGTCATAAAAGCCTGTTTAAGTTGAAATATTTCCCGTACTTTCAGCCCCAGATATTGCTGCCAGTATAGTCTTGCATTCCCTTAGGAATTAAACCACACAAGAACTCATATTTTGGGGGCACTCAATGCAACAGTATCCAAATGCACTCTTCTGCGGTGAAGGTCCATTTTAGTTCTTCCAAGATTGTCACTGGCAGGCAAGGTCGTGAAGATGGTTTTGCTATATGCCTATATTCAGCACAGCTTGAAAATGTCACCCCTCTTTTTGACAGAGGCCCCCAAATCCCCAAGCCAGCAGTTATCCCTCCACAAAGTAACTTTTCTAAAAATCTGATATGTAGCCAAATTCCAGAGAGAAAGTCATGTTTAAAAGTCAATGGACAAAGAGCAAAGAGTAGTTTAAAGCATTCACAACAGCAGATGCTTTTTGTGGATCAGCCCTCTTTTAAGCCCAGCTGAACAGGCGACACATCCCAAGAGTAAAATTGCCTGTAACCCAATATGTTCAGGTATAGAAAAGTAATATTAATATGAATTCCAATTTTTCTCTTGTATACTTATATTATTTGCATGCTACTGAATAACAGTATCCTCTTGGTGATTTACAACAAGAAAATGTTTGAGATGCAATTGGCAAACAATCATTAGAAAAGAAAATGAAGCGATTCTGAAGCGGACTAAGCCTTAGCCAGACTTTGAGTAGCAACACCCAGGACTTGGAATTGACTTAGGACTCCCTGACTGTTTGTGCCGAGGGCTCAGGTCCAATCTAGAAATGGAAAGTGCTGCTTTTTAAAAAAATTACACATGAGCTGCAAGGTTCTGGGAGCTGTCATCCCAAAAAGCAACACTTCCCATCTCAGGTACAGCCAGGTGCTGTACCCAACCCTTAAAGATCCAACTCAGCATTGATTCTTCCAGAACCGATGCTGCCCGAAGGCCCCATTTAGCATTTATTTACTGGATTTCAGGAAGTGATTCTGTAAATGTCAGGCCAGCAGAGATCCTGACCCCACTGAGCTGCACCAAGGAGGGGTGGGGGTTTGGGTGATTTTGCATCCAAGGACAGTTTCAGCGGCTGCAAAAGATGGCGATGGTAGTAATTGACATGCGATAGAGGGGTACATTGATCCATGTTGTAAGAGTGCCTGTGGGGGCTGTGTGAGGAGGGAAGAAGTCACTTCCCCTGAGACCCATCGACTGGCTTCGTCCATCAGAGCAAGAGCACAGTAGGATCCCGACTCCATGCTGCTTGTGTAGTATGTCCATGTGTACAAAAATGTTCAATTCCTGGCTAATTTGTTGAATTCTGCCTTTTGTTTGAAGGGGTGTCTTAAACACATACACCTTGCCATTTAACACAGTGAATATATTTATTGAAAAATGCAGTGCTTTAGCGCTTTCATAATTTTATGAGATGGCAAAGCTAATAAATAGCTTTCTCTTTCTTTGTAAGGAAGCCCACTGTATCTACAGTGTTTCCTTTAGATAAGGCACCACCATTTCCTTTCATCTCGTGAACAGCAACAGGAAGAAAAATAAAGTTACCAACAGTAGTCATAGAATCATTGGTAAGGGCTCAGAGGACAAGAAATGGATACAGGAAGGCATTATAGTGCCTCTCCTGAAGCATGATCTGTTCCATAATTACTCTGTTACTCGTGCATTATAATTGTATATGTTAGGGTTTGCAAATTCTGACTATAATAAAGTTACAATCTCTGTTATTCTTACATTATAAAGAGTTATGTATTCTGGGGTTTGCTAATTCTAACCCTAATAAAGTTGCAGTGTCTTGGAAGAAGAGTTAAGCACTGATTTTTAACTCTGCTTGTAGCTGGGCTGTCAGAAAGTTTTAGGCACTGAACTATTTTCTAAGGTTCACTTGATCATGGACACCCTGGCTCATACACAAGAGGGGTCGTGCCCTTGCAGATGGTGTAGTCTAAATGCTTTAGCAAAGCAGGGTAGGGGACAAAGAGTAGCTGAGAGATGTTGAGGAGGGAGTGGGAAAGATGGAAAACTGAATGGCTTGGCTAGAGTTTTTGAGCACTGCAGGTGAAGTGTGGCTGATGGTTTCTATTGTCCCTTGTACGTCAATAGGTATTTTCCCCATAGGGTTCAAGATTTATCCATATCACAGTGCAGCAATTCCTGAAATTTATTTAGAAAGTGGATTGAACTAGGATGTCGTGGTGTTCTATTCATGGCTACAACTTTCTGTTAATAAATATGGAGCCAGGGAAAGAAACCTAATCAAGAACTATCTTGTGCAGTCTTCCCAGTAATGATAGCTTAATCCAGCTCCAGTCAAAAGTCATTCTGGGGCCATAAAATAAAATAAAAACTGTGTTAGATAAACGCAAGCAAGGTGTCCTGTACTGTACAGTTTTCTACTTTATTTTTGCAGCGAGTCATTATGAATGCAGGACCTTCCAGTATTGAAGGGGCCCAATGATCTACTCTTTCTGCTCCACTGGCTCAGGCAGGCATGCCCCTCCTCCACCTCATGGAAAGACCAGCTCTGTTTCTCCAGTTCCCCTCATAAACTTACATGTCAAACCATAGATTGCCAATGCATCTGAACTGGCAAACAATGACTTGCACACACTTGGACCGATGAGCTGGATGATGTCTGAGGGCAGAAGGCTAGTTTAGGGGATGGAGGACAGACTATAAGGCAGACACAAGCTCTGTCCTCCAAGAAGGAGGAATGACCTACAGGGATAAGATGAACAATGAAAAGGATGCAATTGGTGCCTCCCTTTGTAGGATCTACTTCCTGGGATGGTTGATGTACAGGGCAATTACATATGAATCTGCTTGTTGAGTTCCACTCTTATTTTCTTATGGTACAAGTTTGTGTGAAGCACCCTGAACTGCACATCTTTTAAGCATACTATCCATGTAAACTTTGCACTTAACATGTTCATTTTTCTACAATCCTGAACTGTTTTGCCTACTTTGTCCAGGATGTGGTGGAGAGCTGTATGGGACTTCTGGATCTTTCCATAGCCCTGGATATCCAAACAATTATCCAAACAATAAGGAATGCCACTGGTATATCCACACAGCTCCAGGTAGTAGCATTCAGCTCACCATTGTGGAATTCGATGTGGAATACCATTTGAACTGCAACTATGATGTTTTGGAGGTAGGTGGTTTTGGTTTACTATATTACACCAATGCATGTTTCCTTCCAGGTGCCCAAAATGCAAACTAGTTTATTCCTTCACATTCCGTTCCAGTCAAAACAATAAACAACAGCGATTTTTCATGCTATGACTAGTTTAAAACCTCTTATCTGTTATAGCAGTACGACAATAGAACCAATTACCTTGGGAGTTAGTGAGTGCTCCAACATTGGAGACATTCAAAAGAAAATTGGACAACCATCTGTCAGGTCTGCTTTGATTTGGATTTCTGCATTAAGCAGGGGGCTGGATTCAATTACCTTATAGGCCCCTTCTAACTCAATTATTCTATGATTCTATGACTATGGGCTAATCTATGCAGATTATGGTTTTGACAAGAGGGTAGAAAGAGGAGAACCAGCTCTGGAGTGCTTGCAATTCTTGTGGGTTTTTTTTTAAAGCCTCACCTCTTGGGACCATACATGTACCTAAAACTGTTCATGAAGATCGATCAATTGAAAACAGACACTTATCTTAGAAGACACAAAAGATCCTATTTAACCATGATCAGAGAATTTGTAAATAAGAAGTGAACTCTCTCAATTGTGGTCTTATGAAAGTATTCCATAGCACAATGGAATACTTATTCCATTGTTTCCTACTGTTTTTAGGAAACCTGTAATGGAAAACTGAAAATCCCACAACTTATTTTACTCTTCCCTTAATGGTTTGAAATTAAACCTCTTTTTAAAAAATTGGTTCAGTATGTTTTGTGGGAATATTTTGAAATCTTCAGTGTCATTACAGTCCCATTCAATCAGTAGCTAGAGCTGAATATTTTTGGAATCATGAATGCACCTTACTTCCTGGAGTCTGGCCATACCGCTTCTTTTTACACACAGCCCCCTGGTCCTTAAATGTTTTCCTTGTCTTCTACCTCTCACTTTCAAAGGCTAGACTTCTAATTTATGCTTTTGCTCATTATCTTTTCCTGATCTTCCAGTGTGCAAAGTGACTCATTGCCCACCACGGTCTTGTATCAGATGGCCTCAATTCTGAGTCAAACCACACACCTGTCTCTTGCCCACTATCAGTGACTTAATGTAGTAACTTACCTAGAGTAGGTCCAATAGATCAGTGGATATTTGTTGAGTTCACTCCTCCATAAATTCCATTATTTAAATAGGCCTACTTTAGTTGCAACTTACTTTAGTAAGTCACAACTAGAGAAGGCCCATTTGAATCAATGGAACTTAGGGAGGAGGTGACTCTCCAAATCCCCACTAATTCAGGGGGCCTATTCTAGTGCAAATAACTAAGCTAAGCAACAGGGTTTCAGCCAGTGATGTCAGTGACTGACAGCAGCCTTCCAACTCCTCTAGTTTAAGGTTTTCCCATAATCTGCTACATGTCCATTGGATTGGAGGTACTACAAGTTGAATGTGGATACTTTTGCATATGGACCATGTGATCTAACAGTTGCTGAGCAACAACATTTTTGCATAGATGATTGTAGCCACTACATTTTGAAAGGGACTGTGGGAGAGTATATAAAAATCCATGACAACTTCGCTATAGTTTTACAACCAGGCCGTCAGCATCTTGTTCTGGATGCTGATTTACCTGTGCATTTTCTTGGAAACATGGTGGTTTTAAGGAGATAAGAAAAGCTCAAGTAACAAGTTCTATTTCAACTGCTTGTACAGTTATCACCTTGGCTTTAAATTAAGTCATTGCCATTGTTCTAGATTGTGGATGTACAGCAGCCTGATGTTAATTGTCCGTATAAAGGTTTAGGATATTTAGAATCCATGGTAGATAGCACAAGGGGTTAATTTCACTAGGAGGTCCAATAATGGACAAATATGGGGGAAAAATAAAAAATAAAAAGAAGAGAGATGACTGGAGATTCACTTCTCATTTTGATTGGGGGTAGTTTGAGTCCTGAGACCCCTTTTGCAAAAATTACTCCTGGATGCCTCTAGGATCAGGGAAACCCACATGGGCAGATATTTTTTTTAAAAAAAGAAATAGATGAGGAAGATCTTGGTGCTCCCATGGAAGTGTGTGGAGCTCTCAAAAACAGGATTAGAAGTGGCATACAGCCTACAGTTTGCACTTTGCCCACCCCTTGTGTAGCACGTCTGAGCTTTTTCTCCTCAGTGTGAATTCACCCATCTCTATCTCAAAGCTTGGGAAAAAAAACTTTCCCAGGCTCTGACGATTGCCTTGCGATAATTCCTTGGCAATATTTTAAAATAGTCAACTATTTCAGACATTTCAATGACCACAACGGCATTTCAGTCTAGAAATGAAAGACTTTGGTTGCCTGGCCTTTCTGCAGTGCATCAGCCACCCACCACCACACCCTTTTTTAGAGATCACATTCTTTTCTTCCTCTTCCATCCAAAGCACATATGATTAAATCTCAATGTTGCAAAGAAAAATAATCTAATATTCACTTCTCTGTCTGCCTGTCCCACTCCTGCCGCCTGCCTCCTTTAGCAAGTAGCCTTGTCTCGGTAGCAGGGATTCATTTTACTTGCAGAAATCTGTACCACAGGGATGGCCAGCTACATAAAACCGCCTTTCGGTTGCTCATAACTTTGGAATGTTGGCCCAATTGTCACAGTAAACTGAGCTAACAGAGCAGAAACAAATGGCAAAAACAGAATAAAATCCACAAGCCTTATTGATTTGCACTGCATTCTGCACAATCTGCTGGAAGAAAGCTCTCTCTCTTTCCGTTGGATGTTCCAACCCAACAGCCTTTTCTGTTGTTCATCTAACAGGGCATATGGTAGTTTTGCACGGACCACACCCTGATGTTCTTTCTCCCCTCACCCAGCCATTCTAGACAGATGGGATGGATTCATGTGGTTAACAATTGGCTTTTTCCTTTCTGGCTGAAATTAACTATTTTTTAATATATATATATTTCCTGTCATGGAAACAGTTTTGGCTTGTTTCAGCTCCAGCCTTTCTGAAAGCATCTGATTAGCCAAACTGGCACACACAGTAAAGGAAAAACCACTCCTTGGTTGCTGGGGTTTTGAAATAACCTTTGATTTTGAAACTGTAGAAAAGGCAGTTGTGAAACTGGCTGGCCATGTGAAAGGGCATTGAACAAACTGAGGGTCCGAGGAGATGGGATGATAGAGACACAAGAATCACCTTCGGTCTTTTAAAACCCTTTCCAAACAGCTGCTGTGGGGAGGGTGATCTGCTTGGATTAGGACCAAGATGTCAAGAAGGGGACCTCTAACTCTTTCTCCCTCTGGGGTTTTCCAGGTAAAAGTGGCCTCCATACAAACATGCAGATGCTTTGTGTTTTTTGTACTAGAACAGTGGTTCCCAACCTTGGGTAACCCAGGTATTCTTGAACTACAACTCCCAGAAATCCTGTCCAGCACAGCTAGTGGTGAAGGCTTCTAGGAATTTTAGTCCAAGAACTTCTGGGGACCCCAGGGTAGGAACCACTGTACTAGAACATTACCTGGAAATGGAGTGAAGTTGCTTTACAGCTAATATGGTCCTGTGGATAGAAACTTGGACCTAGAGAAGCATAAATGAAGTTCCACTCATTCAACAGGACTCCCACGCCTCTTCCTTTCCCTTGCAGCCCCCTGTGCAAAGCAAATGCTGTTCCTTGGCTTTTGTAGGAGGGTGTGAAAGGAGGTCTGCCAGCCAGAACCAGGGTGTTGCTAATTGATCATTGACTACTGATTCAGGCTTATATAGTGGTAATATAACCACTATATAAGACTTCTTGGCAGAACCTTAGTGCAGTACAGTTTGTCTCAGTCCAAGAGATAAGAGAAATGGAGAAAACTCAGGTGAACAATTTACAAATATGGATGGGGACAATCCATAGTTAATACACTGTGCCTAAACACAATGCAGTTGTAGACTCCTTATTATAGAAGCCCCCCCCCCAAAAAAAGAATCTGAGCAAAGCCTTGTGCATGCATGCATCCTGCTCTGATTTCCTTCTGCTCAGCCAGAAGGAGAAATAAACTAGCATGTGTTTTTACTTTGTCTTACTTCTGGCTTGTTGTTACACATGACTCAGGAATTGTGGTTTGAATTAAACTCTAGTCAATTGCTATTCAAGCCGGCTACAAGTCTGAACTTGTTTACCACCGTATTATCCCAAGGTCATTAATTCCCCATAAATCATAAATGACCTGATGGTTCATAATAACATCATACTATCCTGAAGATACCACATTTTGCTTGATTTCAGAAGTTAATAAGTGTGAGTGCTCAGCACTTAGATGGGCAATGCCAGGGGCCTCTAGGTAGGGCTAGGAAATAATCCTACCTTGAAACCCGGGATAGCTATAGTTTTGGGCAATTCAATTTTAAATGAAACATTGATCCTGCTAATTGAAATAACTATAGAGAGAGAGCCAGTATGTTTTTTTTTCATCCTAGCTGGTAAGGAGAACATTGTAGTTTTTCATTCTTGGGTACGAACATGAGACAAGCAAGGATTTATATCCCCAATGAGAGGTGAAAAGGAAACACATGAGACTGAAAACTCATTCATTTCTGCTCTTTTGGGTGTGCTGCACTGCAGTTTAGCACCATGTGTCCCACCTGCGAGAGGTGAGATTTCTTGAGCACAACACTCCATACAGACTCTGTGCTATGGTACAAACTGAGAGAGGGAATGTCGCTTTTCCTGAAAGGAAATCTCATTTTAACAGCAGTTCCATTCATTTTTATATATATATATATAGCTAGAACATCATATTTCATGAAGTGATAGCACAGAGGAGCAATTATGAATTCAAATCACATGTCAAAATGCTGCTGCTATCTGAAATGAAAGCAGTTATTAAGACCTTTGAGCCTTAAGCCACAGAAAAATATCTCAAAACATTTTTGTATACATTTGGAACACAGAAAGAAGGTTTGATGCCTACTTGTTTTTCACATCCTGTATGAATCAAAGCAATGGAATTAAAGGAGCTGCACTGTTCTTTCCACTGAGTATTTTCCCTGGGAAAATATGGGAATTATGGCTGTTTTTTAATGCAGAAAGGAAGGGCATGGCAGGGTGGAGCATCTCACTGTGGTAACTGCATTCAAACAGAGTGAATCAAAATAAATATGCTGATATTCTCTATAGTTATGACTGATGGGATTGATTCAGACTACAAAACAACTGGTCAGATGGCTTTCCCTAAAGGTCAAAAGGAAAATCCTGCTGAGATTGAAATGTGTCCACTACAAAATGTACAGTTTGGAAATATTCACAGGTTATTTCCAAAATGTAAATCCTTAGAGCACCATTTCTGCAAATTATTAAATGTTCAATACATTTTGAGAGTTGTGCGTTGGACTATTTCTTTCTCTGTGTTTGAAGAAAAGGCTGCCAAAGAGCCTCTGCTAAATAGTATTTTTAAAAACTTTCAAAACCAACTCTAAACAGCTCATGCTTTGGGGTCCTTTGACTTACAATGGTGCAGTAGGAAGAGTGGGTTCAATTGTTCGCTGGGAGCGTGGTAAACTGCAACATCCACAATAGAATAAGGGTGGACAAAGTATAACCCTGAGGCTGTAGATTGCCTCCCACAGCTGTTTTTGCAAAATCCTGGTTCTCCTTTTTTACCCCATTTTATTTTTTAAAAAGTTGTTTTCAGCTCATGGAATCCTTCAGGAGTGGGGTGAACCTCTTTTCAAATAGATCACCAGGGATGGGGACTTGAGTTCTGGGACTCACTGTCAAGTCGGACATAAGTCACACCGGTGACTTGACTCGGACTCAACTCAGGGTTGTTGTTGTTGTTTTTCAATGACTCAGACTTGACTTGCAACTCAGAACCCACCTACCCCTCCTTTTTTTCTGGAGGGAAAAAAGCTTGTTTTTCATAGGGACTTGGACTTGGGACTTAGTACCAAAGACTTGGACTTGGGACTCAGACCCAAAGACTTGCCAACATCCCTGTAGATCACAACCCCCCAGCACTGTTTAGCACAACAGAATACCAATTTTTCAAAACTAGAAGTAGAATAGCATTTTGCTTTTTTTGCATATCCTTTCCCTCCCACTTTTCTTTCCTTTTCCCTTCCTTCTTCCTTTTACATTATTTGTGGTCTGTAGAGCCCTCTGTCCTTGGAGCAAAAATCTGACCCCCATATCTTCCAAATCCCCGCCCCCAGTAGAATTAGGAGGAATGGTACTGAAAACGTTGCAGGCAGAATAAGCCAAGATCTTTAGCATTTGAAAATTCATTTCTTTTCAAAATACTATGGAAACATCCTACAGATAACAAATTTATCCATAATAGACTCTACCAATGAGTTTTCCCTCTTCCACAGAGTATTTTTTGTAGTTGCTCCTGTACATCCTTGGTAGACACTCCTTCTTCTGTGTTTTGTTCCTTATTTTTAGATCTATGGTGGACCAGACTTATCATCTCCAAGGCTGACCCAACTGTGTGCCCCAAGATCACCACAAAATCCTCTGCATATCTCCAGTACTGGAAATGCCATTGTAGTCCGGTTTAAAACAGACCAAGCTGTGAACGGGAAAGGATTCAATGCGACCTGGCAAGAGATAACTGGAGGTGACAATGTGTGTGTGTGTGTGTGTGTGTGTTGAGGTGATGGCAGTGGGCTTGAGGACTGCAGTTAATTGAAAAGCAGAAAAAAGCTTATATTATTGTGAATTTAGGCATTCTTTTCCTTTACTGTAAGGAATAACACTTTTGCTTCCACGGGATTAGCTCAGTCTTACCGTGTCTGTTTGTCTGTGGCCCCTGGAACAAGAGACATGCTAAAATGACAGTAAACAGATGCCTTGGAGAATGCTGGAATATATATGGGTTGAGCTCAAGGCACAGCTTTTCAAAGTCTTTACTTTAGCTCCAAAACCTGCTTTAAATTGGACTCTTACATTCATTGAACTGAGTTGGAAGGGACCTGATCCTGTCATCTCTCTGCTGGTAACATATGTTGCAAGACTATGTTGCAACCTGCAAATAAGGCTGCAAAGCTAGTGCCTCTGTTTCAGGTCAGCTCTAATAGAAAATAAATATTGTATGTAGAGTCTCCAGACTTGTAGCTATGGATGGAGAAGCAATTCTCATTAATTGAAATTGTTGTTCATGCTGTTTTTGGTTTGCAGGAATGTTGATGAAAACACACACACACACACACATTTTGGTTTCTTGTCGTTGGGAAGAATACATGAGTATCAGATTCTATTTTTCTTTCTTTCTTGAGTTATACATAAATAAATGCTCATGACTGTATCATACCTCTCAAACATCTATTTGAACTATTTACAAACATGCATTTGTCTAATAGATACTCAATACCCAATTTTTCAGGCTGTGGAGGAGTTTTCCAAGCTCCAAGAGGTGAGATCCATTCTCCCAATTATCCTCAACCTTACAGTAACAACTCCGATTGCTCCTGGGTGATCCAGGTGGACAGTGGTCATCGTGTTCTGTTGAACTTCACAGACTTTGCGATAGAACGCCACAATTCATGTGACTCTGACTATATTGCAGTGAGTAATTATAGACATTTCAAATAAGATTCTTTCCTACTGATAACTTTGTTGCGTAGTGATTCATTTATTTTCGTTGGCTTATAGGAATAGCAAGTAAATTTTGCTCCTCTTGGACAATGACTCATGTGGTTCCCTCACCACTTGGGTCTGATGGTAGCTAGGATTGATGGGAATTGCAGTCTAACAACATCTGCAGGACCAGAAATTGGCTCACTCTTGGTTAGAGGGAGATTCCCCCACAATACAAATGGTAAAGGTGCTGGTCCATGACATCAAGTACCAACAAGGCAGGAAAGAAGCTCCATAAGAGAAATTCCAGGCCAGTCCAACTCCGGGGACCAAAAAGATGGTACCAGAGTTCAGAGCTACAGTCTATCCACCTATCATTAAGAGTTGACCATCCAAATGGGAAGAAACATTACTAAATGACCTGGTCATCTCAGCAGGAGATCTAACAGGCAGAAAGCAAGGAATGTTGAAGGCTGAACACAGCAACAAGAGGTGGGCATGATATGACCATTGACTTCAGCAAACTTGGCCTGGGCTTGAGATGAAGCAAAAGCTCCTCCCTCGCTCAGCAGTAGAGATGGGGGTATTCATATATGAATATCGCCCTATAGGCGCAGATAACGAGGCCACTCACGATTCCGCTGCTGCCACCGGCTCCACGGAGCCTACCTATCTCTCCGTTGCTTGCGATGGATTAGCCACTCTTCGACCTGGCAGAGAGGCTCGTCATCCCGCTTTCTGCCAGGACTGGCAAATCTATCACGAGCAACGGAGCGATAGGAAGGCTCCGCAGAGCTGGCGGCAGCAGCGGAATCATGAGTGGTCAGTCTGGCCCCAGGGGGGCAGACCCTCGTTATCTGCGCCTGTGGGGGAATATTCGTATACGAATACCCCCATCTCTACTCAGCAGCCATTACTCCATTATTTGCTACTGCTGGGTAGTGTACCTTGTCAAAGTGCTTTCTTGTCATCCTCTATTGACATTCTCTAGGACTTGGGGCTCTTCAGACCCTCTCTCATCATCCAGAAAGTTTAAGTCCTCTGTGGAAAGGCCTGGGTCTCTCTCCCTTTCCTGAGTCTCTAGGGAGGGGGCTATTAGCTGGGATCTTAAGCCCTTCTTCAGTCCCGTTTCCATCCTGCTAGGACATATTGTCCTGGTCTTCCTCTTCTATGGAACACTCTGCCATGCAGAGTGGATGGGAAAGTTAGACAAAATTCACAACCCTTACTCCCTAATCCTTTGTGTAGTTTTGGCTAAAGCATGGTTCTCTGCAGCCTTCTTTGAACAGTCACTAGGTGAGCTGTCACAAGAAAATGAAGGGACAGCCTCCTGTAATGCATGCATTTCTACAGTGAACAATTGCTACAGTAGCCCTGGCAGTTTGGAAAAGCTCAGTGAGTTTGCTTCCTTTGTATTTTTCTCTACACACAGCCTCTTATATAAGTTGTACCCATTCCACCTCAGGTCCTCTGCACAGGGAGGATTTTTGAAAAGCTCTTTCACCTTCTCCTACTTTCTCCAGTGAACCCATCCTGCTAATTAGTAGAGAGCATGCTAGGAAATCAAACAGCAGATTACTATTTGAGAAATGCTTAATGAAATAGCACAATCCTGCTGTGTTAATTCCTACAATGCTTATTCATATGGGTGAGCACCCTGAATTTTAGAGTAACCACTTGCATGAGTAAAAATAGTAGAATCATCCAGTTGGGAGAGTGACACACAAATAACTAGAACTTGGATAGCTTAATTCTGAGTGGGGATTTTGGGACTTGTAGTCCAAAAAGTATTTTTTTTCCCAAGCTCTGCTTATAATGATAAAGACATATTTATCCTCAGGGTGACTACCGAAAGTGACTTTTAAACTGTTGAGTGAATTACATAAGCATAAGGAGTTATGTACGGAAGGGTTATTTTGTATTGGTATTATACGTTAGCATAGATTTTTCATTTCCTTGTTAAAAGTGTGATTTCTAAAGCTAAGTTAAATCAAGGGTTGATTGTAGAAGGTCTTGTTAGAACAGTTTGAATAATAATGTCTTACGATTCATTTTCTTAAAATGCATGATGAAAAATGAGATTGCCATGTGGTTTCCGGTACCAGTAAACTCTGAGTCATTTTCTTCTAGCAGCTGGAACTGATTAGTATTTAGTTGTGCTGCATGGATATACGCTAGGAGTGGGAACTGACCTGGAGATTCATAAGCTATTGTGTGATTGCAAATCATATTTCAAAATCAACAAGAACTGAAAATGCAGGTGGCTAAGTAAATAAATAAGAGTGTTGTATTCCTCTACTATAGAAACAGATGTTCTATGCAAACAATCTACAGTACTCTGTTTCATATATCTTAATTATGTTAGTTGCTGTGTGGGGAAAGCCCTTTCCTGTTTATCCGCATCTCTTAGCAACAGTATCATTTCCCTACTCATTTGACTTTTTTTAAAAAAAGCAGTAACTTAACAGCCTTTATTTTAAAGGATATTTAATTTAACGTGATTAACTTTGTTCACAGTTGTACGTTACATTGCTTTCGGCACAGCTTGTAGGAAAGTAGCCTACGGGTTTTAAAAATAAATTAACACTTATCTTTTTCTTCACCCTTGGGGGAAAAAGGGGAGAGAAAGAAGTACTGTACTAAATCAAAACAGCCTTTTGTCTGCCCTCCTCAGTTGCATATATGAATGCATACAACAAATATTATGACATGGATGTCTCATGAGCATGAGTATCATGCTCACAGATCTATCCAGTTGCACAGTAATAAATTCTGAATTGCAGGCACATATGACAGTCCCTCTGGCCACACCTCCCAGGGGAATCCAAAACTTCAGGCAGCTTGATTCAAACGCCTCCCACCACCACTAGCACATGGCATAATAGCCAGTTCATTAGGATCAGCTGACAGTCACAGAATAGTGAACTGGAAAAAGGCAAGTTAGTCAGGGATCAATTAACACATGCAGAGGCCCACCACTATGTTACGTTTAATCCTTATGCACCAGGATGAGAAAATCCCTGAGTTTCACAATTCACACAAGATTAGGCCAACAATGGTGGCATGCTGTGGCCCTCCAGTCCCTAGGAGCTCTTAAACCATGGCAAAAAAATTTTCCTACACTCGCCAAAGTGCACATTTTCTAAGCAAAAACGACATCTTCATTAAAAAAAACAAAATTTGCACTTGTGGAGGGATGGGGCCTATGGTGGCTATAAGGCTATAGAATTCTAGGTAGAGAAGAGCTCCTTCAATAAATATAAGCCTCTTCCACAACATGTGAAAGCTGGAAAAAAAGTAGGTCAAGCTAGAACTAGCCATTTTCAACCTTTTTTTGGCCATGGTCATAAACATGAAAGAAATATAGTCTGAATTAGAATTGTATAAGTCGCATAACAAACCTAATAAGGTGGCGTGTGAAGAATTGTTTCCAGTCTGTGGTTCCCTTTAAATGTGCCAGGGCCCCCCAGGGGGCCATATGGTCCCTGTTGAGAATGGCTGAGTTAGACAACAGATTTAGATAGTATTTAGAGAAGATGTTCCCTCAAGTGGTGAAAAATATCTGTTTGTTGTAGCATGTGCTTTTCCACCTCTATTTATCTTTGCATGTCTTGTTATTGGTCACTGGAGGGTAAACATGGGTTTAATTTTAAGGTCTGCTTGCTAAGACACATATCCCTATGGAAATCCCATTGAAATGGGATTTGAAGGAAATACCCACAACTCTTAATGTCTAGCTTCACCCTTCAAGGTCAGTGTATCATCACAGAGTTTAGATGCACTAAGGTAATTTCTCACATTTCTTAATTTCTCTGTTACAGATGCCCAAAAGACAAAAAGAACATAGGAGTACTCATGTAGTGGGTCTAGCCCTGGGCTGTTTGCCCCGTGGTTGTAGAAACATGAAACTCTATTTTTTCTTTCTAGTTTTCCTCTCTTTCACTACTTTTTCACAATTCTGTGATAGTTAAAGCATCCATGTTTCCTATTATCTTCTTGACACTTGCGTTTTTTTAAAAGTATTTGCAGTAAATTATTTTTTTTCTTTCAAAGAAACAGTGCTACAGAAATAGCCAAGCTACGTGCACAAATTCCTCTATATGTCATGCACCTATATTTCAGCTACCCTGTCTGAAGCTAATCTTTGGTCAGAGCAGCATTTGGAGATGATTAAGGAACCAATTCAAAAACATGAGGCACTTGCAGGGGAAGGAAACAGATTTGCTATTTGCAGAGCAAAAGGCTGCCCTCCCTCCTTTGTTTCCTTATTTTTTCTCTTTACATCCTCACAATCATCACATGTGGAGAGAGTTAGAGTTGCAAAATGATGGTCTTTTGAAAGTCACAGCAATATTTTTCTGATGGTTAGAGGTCCGGCCCAAGTTCCTCTTGAGAATCACCACAACGTGACTTTTACCCATCAGTTCCACATGTGGTAAGAGCTGCAATTCATCATGTCCTCCAGAAATTCAGCTCTCCAGGATGTGGCAAATTTTGCATCTTACCATATAGGGATTTACTCAGAATGAAGGATTTATTTTTGAGATCGAGAGAGAGGCGTATCTCTCCAATGACACTCTGTAATCACCAGTGAAAGACTCAACCTGAGCCCTAAATACTCCCATATGAGGATTCTAAGATGTGGCTGGATGGCAGAAAGCTTAATCTGCTCACCCCTCATCTCATCTTGGTTTGCAAAATTTCTTTCATTTTAACAAGCTGCCAGGATGCAAGTTTAACAAGAGGCCATGATGCAAAATGCTCACGAATTTTTCATTTAAAGTAGATGCCATAACTCATGTTGGGGTATTTTCCCCCTCATTCTTTCTTTTCTGTGAAAGAGACCAGTTAATAGACAATATAATAGATGTTTAAAAATATTGTGGTTCTCTTTTAACACAGCCATTATTAATGATGTCAGAAATACTTTTTGCTGTTTCCACTTCTACCTTGGTCAGCAAGAGTTCATGGTTAATGTCAAAGAAAAGATTTTCAATTATGTGATTCAGGCTGTTGTAAGTGATTGATTTCCAGTAGTCATTGTTCCAGGTTGTTTCAGCCTCAGCACAAAACTGGACATTTATCTCTGCAAACGTAAGCTCCAACTCACAATAGCCAAGCTGAGAGGGAAGAAGGCTCAGGGAAAGGAGTGGCATAATAATTACTTGAGTAGATGGTTAGTTTTCTCCTCTATGCATGTCTTCGAGCTAATTTTTCCCACAGCTTATTTTCTTCCAGTTTCAGAGAAGAATTCCTTTAAAATAAGATGCAGAAGCATCTTCTGGGGATTACCTTTCTCCAATCTGCCATTTCCCCTTGCAAGTGTCTGAAGTTCAAGATCTGTGGGACAAAATGAGGTTGGGAGGTCCATATTTTACCCACATTATCTAGTTGACCATCAGATTCTTCCCAACAGAGCTGCAGAAAGCATTCAAGGAGGTCAATTTAAGCACACAGGCCTAAATCCAGTTGCCATTCCCAGCTAAGAAATATTCACCAAGTCACTGAATGTCACTGTCACTGAATGGTTAAGTCAGCACTCAGACAAATCTCATTGATTCAACACCTGAACTCCTGTTACTTAGTGTAGTAAATCACACTAGAGTAGGTCCACTGGATCAATGGGGTTTTGGTGAGTCACTTCCTCCATAAGTTAAAGCTTTGAACTGCAGAGCTGGAAGGGACCCTATGGATCATCAAGTCCAGCCCCTGTCAAGGAGGCACAGTGGGGAACTGAACTCCCAGCCTCTGGCTCTGCAGCCAGAGACCTAAGCCACTGAGCTATCCGTTATTGCTAAGCAACAGGACTTTGGCCATTGTATTCAAGTTCTTTTTTTTTTTAATGAAGTGAAATGAAATAATCATCATCCATCCCTAGTTAGCAATCTTGCATTTAGTTTATTTGGCTACAAATATACAAAATGCTAAAATAAGTCAAAGCTAAGACTGCTATTAAAATGGCAACAGCAGTAGTTTGCTGTTGAAAATAGATGAAAAGTAGCCACAGTCAATTAGACACCTGTTATGTGCATAACAAATAGCTAATAAACCAGAGAAAGAAAATAAGACATGCTGTGTCAATAATAGATAATAATAATAATAAAAATGGATTATCCCTTGTTATCACATATACTGATAGATGGGAAATAACATGCTGTTCTTATGTTTTGCTTTGTCTTATAGGTATTTGATGGTTCAAATGAGCAAGCTCCACTTCTTGGAAAAGTCTGTGGTCAAGAGCGGCCTTTGCCTATCATATCCACCCAAAATACCATGTTTGTGCGATTTCGCTCTGACTGGAGTATCCATCTCAGAGGCTTCAGTGCTCAATTCATGGAAGGCAAGTTTCCCATTGTCATCTTGCTGTGCTTCTTAGCTCCCCTCCTAACCAAGTCTTGCACTCAGTCTTAAAGATTCTTTGGTCAGAAAGCCCCATGAGCTAGGCCTGGCTGTACTATTCACTAGAGTGGTGCTACGTATGGGGTGTTTTGAAAGGGCAGCAAATTACTGGCTATTTATGTTGGTCTCATTTCAGCTAGTCCTGAACAGTCAACAGGATTGCCAGCCCACTAAATCAATGGGATTTACATAAGTGTTTAGTTACCAAATCTCTGTATCCATTTGCCATGTTGTCTGGGGCTGATGGGATTTGTAATCAAAGACATCTAAAGTGCACCATGTTGGGGGAAGACTAGGACTAAGCTGGGTTATATAATGAAAACACTGACTAAGTAAAGTCAAGTTTCTCATGTTTGTTTTACAAAAGTATTTCAAAGGAAAGTTGCCGTTCATCATGTTTCAGCCATACTTCTATTCTATCCCTTAAATGTTATAACTTTGCACCTTTTTGTTTCAAAGCCTGTGGAAGTGTTTTAGAAGCTGATTCAGTTGGTGTAGCAATTTCCTCTCCTCTGTACCCAGCCAACTATCCAAACAACCAGAACTGTAGTTGGATTATTCGAGCCCAGGATCCATGTAAGTTAGTGGGCATGTCCCTCACTTGTGGAAAAGTGCACTGTATGACTAACATCCTCCCCTCATCTGTAATAACAATGCAGAATTCCTCCTTTTCTTCTCTGTAGGAAGTCCTGCATCCTGGTAGATGGGCAAGAACCGAAGGACAGTTAAACTGTTCCGGAGTAGGATTTAATGTGAAAAGATTTCAGACAGAGTGCAAAATTTGATAAAGCAAAGCAAAGTGTGCTGCTCATATACCACCCTATAGAGTTTAAAGCTCTTTCTAGGTGGTTTACAATTTTTAACTATGCTGGATACACATTGCCACCCCCCTCCCAGAAAACTAGGTACTCAATTTACCAACCTCAGAAGGATGGAATATTGAGTGAACCTCAAGCTAACCTGCTGGGATTGAACTCAGGTTGTGAGCAGAGTCTTCACTGAAGTAGTGCAGTATAATCACTGTGCCACAAGGCTCCTTGATAATGCACAGCCTTGTCATTCTATCTGGTTGATAGTCTTGATAATGAGACCTAAGCATTATGCTGGAGTTTAAAAAGGCCAGATTATCACAGATTAGATAGAACTATGGAGGCATAGGCCTCCATAGTTATTTGAGTACATGTTACTAGTATGCATATGGTATGCAAAGTTAGGAGGTTGGGTTTTTGTTAGGAGCAGATTGGCCCCACTAATTGGCACACATGACTAAATACTAGTGTTCTGATTTTCTGTTTGTAATAATTGTAGATGTGACATGCATATTGGCAAACCTCTACTCCAATACCCACCGTGATTTGTAGTTTGATACCCTACCAATCATCATCAGTAGCCAATTAAGCCAGGAGGTTTTAGCCCCTCCATTGAAAAGTATATAATACAGTTATCCTGGATATCAGGAATCAGGATAGGTTATGGTGTAAGAATGCATGTTGATGCAATGTTTTCTATTCAAATGGAACACCAAACAGTGATTTGGCATGATATGAATGAAAAGCCAAGGAGAGTCATGTTCCCTCCTCCTGCTTTCTCTTCCTTTTGTGCACAATGATTGTCCCTCTCCTATCCTAGTTGAAGGCAAACCATATTTTCTGTTTGGTCAACAAACCAAGGTTTTACTCTGGTTTGCAGGGCAAGTGTATAATTTGCTGGTTTGGATGAAGCAGCAAAATATGGATAGTTTCAAACTGAGAAAGATGAAAGGGAATCGGTATGCATGAAGAAGAAAAAAAGGAAAGAGACACCTAAAGCTTCCTATTCATGTATCTCTGAATCATCTTGGCATAATTAAGTTGTTCCATCTGAGTAAGAAAAAATAATAAAAGGGCATTTCAGTATAAAATACAGCTCATTGTGTACTGCAAAACCAACTCTTATGATTTAAACCCTTCTTTTTCAATAGTCAACCATATTACAGTGTCATTCACTGATTTTGAGACTGAAAACAACAGACGTAACTGCAGCACAGATTATATAGAAATACGAGAAGGGAATAATAACAATGCTCCTCTGCAAGGTACAGTAGCTTTTATTCAGTAGTACAACTTTCATAATGCAAATTCATATATTCTTATCTAGAATTGCTGAGGAAAGAAATTAAGGCTGTGAAATTTATTTATATACTTCTAAAAACAAATTTCCATGATGTATTTGATACACAGACAGCATGAATGAGGAACCCGTGGTCTTCCCAGTATTGTTTGACTATAGTTCCCATAGTCCCTGGCCACTAATAATACTGCTAGAAACTGATGAGACTTGGAACCCAACAGAACATGGACAGATATAAGTTCTCCACCCTTGGCTTAAAGAAATCTAAAGCAACTTCTGTAGAGTATACATTGCAACAAGAATGTCAGCTGTAGGTGGGAGAAGGCCATAAGTTTATTGACCTCGCTTGGATTGAGGGTCAAAGAATATGATTTCTCTGTTGCTTGCTGCAGTCCCTCCTTCTCTAACAAACCCTTCATCCAATTTTCTCACAATGAACAGAAATTTACATTGTGCACTTTATCATGCATTCCTTGAGGTGACTACACTGTAAATCTTATCTGAGTTAGGGCCCCATAAAAATGGCACTCACTGGAACTAAATACAAAACCCAGGTATGAAGTTCAGCAGTGGGAGAATAACTGAGAAAGCCATGGTAGAAGGAGGACCCAGGTTTATAATACCTCATGTTGGATTCTAAGTTCAAGTCTTCATTGATTCATGAAACTCTGGATGGTCTTGGGTCAGTCAGTCTTGTTCAAGCAGTGTATCTCACAGGTAATAATAATAATAAAAAGTTATATGGAGAGCCGTGTAGACTTTTCTGAAGGAAATGGTGGATACAAATGCAACTAGTAAACAAATAGTAAATATGGAGTCTTCTATTTTTATGTATCTTCCAATTATACAACTCAAAGGAAGCTGGACAAACAGCAAATAATGAAGAGAAGGCCTCACAAAGATACCCAGTGTGGTATATTAGTTAGACTGACAGACTTAGGCCTGTGTTCAAATCCCCATTTAGGCATGCAGGAGTGGAACTCATAAAACCACTCCTTAAATATTTCACTTACCTTGAAAGCCCTACTAGGATTGCTGTAAGTTGCTTCCAACTTGACAGCACATAACAATAACAAGGCCTCACAAAAGAACCAATACAGAGTAGTCATTCTATACAATACTTTCATTCTGTTTTTTTCTTTCTTTCCCCCAGGGCGCTATTGTGGAACCACCATGCCTCATCCTGTTACTTCATTTAGCAATGCCTTGGCCATCAACTTTATCTCTAATAACGCCACTACTGCCAAGGGGTTCCATGGTATCTTTACTGCATCAACATCTGGTAAGCCTAAACTTGAATGCTTCTAGGAAAGTGCCAGACAACTCTTGAAAGATATAATAATCTTAAGGCTTTATTCACATTCCTTGTAATTAAAAAAAAAACTCCTCAATAATTAGACTTTCTCTTTAAGGACTCAGATCAGTACTCAGGAAGGAACAAAGCAGGAAGTGAGGCGGAATGGAAAATCAATAAAACTATATGGAAAAAGGGTCAGAGAGGTTGTTATAGTTTATGAAAAGTTGCTCAGCCAAGCAAAGAGCTGAGTATTATGTACTGTAGGATTACATTACTGTCAGTTGCAACCATAATGCTGTTCTAGGGGAGTGAACTACTGTTGGGATAAAGTCACTAGATAGAGTCATCTACAAGAGTCATGTAGCAACTACAATTCTCCTGCCTTTGATACCGTTCTAATGACATACATCAGAGGACATTTATATGAAAGCTTGTCAACAGTTTAATTCTACTGGCCCTAAGCAGGAATTCAGATGTAGCTTGCACATCTGGTGGCTAAAATGCCTATTTTAGTTGCAGAAAATATTACGTTAAGAGAACAGCATAGAAATGTAAAAAGCATTTACATTTACACAGAATGATGTCTCGGTGCTGGAAAGAGTGGCCACAAGTCAGAACTGATTTGATGGCACATCATTCTTATCTATTATTATTGCCATATTCCAGTTCCCCAAATTTGTTATGCAAATTAGGCAGTCTCATTTGTGTAAAATACAAATTTGCATATTCAAATTATCAGGATGTTTTCACATTATACAAAATAAATACATTAGTTGTTGCATGGTTTTTCTACCAATACGTTTCCATCTTGGCATCATTTATATGTTTCTACTGATTAAGAAAAAGAAAAAGAAAGAAAGAAAGAAAGAAAGGCTTGTCCCCCCCCAAACATAGCCTTTTGATGATATTTCTATGAGATAGCTATTGGTTTTTTACTGTTGGTTTTTACTGATGGCAACTCTTTCCCTCCCCTTTTGTGGGATTTATATCCCACAATATATCCCACTAATATTTTGTGGGATTACAATTCCCATAACCCCCAGTCAGTATTCATTGCCGGGGTTTCAGTTGCTTTCTATGCGTTGTTTAGAGGCAGCTCTGAAAACAGATTTCAGTCATTTGCAGAGCACCTAAAGACCAAATGTTCCCACAATTGCAACCTTTATCCGGAGTCTTTGGTTTGTATGTCTGTGAGATGCTATGAAACCATAGCTTCACTCATAGGCTGAGCACATAGAAAATCTTGTTTCCTGCAAAAATTATGGACTAAAACAGTGATTGCACATTGGGCCTTATATTTCCAGTGCTGGAAAGACTGGAGACTTGATTTTTTTTTTTTTAAAGCGAGGGGAGAGAGAAAGATGAGAGTCTAGGCCACTGATGGGCTAAATCAGTGGTCCCCAACCTTGGGCCTCCAGATGTTCTTGGACTAAAACTCCCAGAAGCCTTCACCACCACCTCTGCTGGCCAGGATTTCTGGGAGTTGAAGTCCAAGAACATCTGGAGGCCCAAGGTTGGGGACCACTGGGCTAAATGACTTGTCTATGGCAACCCTAACATACCCATGTTAGTTTACGGGGAGATCGCCATTATATCACTCAAGAGACACATATGCGTTGATCTGTGTAAGCGTGTCAGGAAACCACTGCCCACAACGTTGCACTTCTCTTTCCTTACCGCATTGGTTCCCATTTTGCTTGCACAGTAGATGTTGGCTCAGGCAGGTGCTGTGCAGCTGGCGCTCTATAGATGCAAGGCAGGAGTGCAAACACCTCATTTGGCACTGTATGTGATTTCAAGATATTCCATGTGCCCTGTACTTCTGGATTAATGCACAACTGCCGAACTAGAGATATGGAAAGCTTCCACATGGTCATTCTCTGAGTCAGCTCCACAACTTGTAAGACTAGAGAAACTGAGCCACTTATTTTCTGTAACTGGGATTTCCTGTTTTGACTCATAAATCTGATATATTTGCCAAGAAGCTCTACAGAGAGAGAGGGGGGGGGGGATCTCATTCTTTCCTAGCTCTCAAAATACCCAATCTGCAAAAGGTATTTTATCCCATTAGATGTCTTCCTGTAGCTCATTTTTTCTCTCTCCTCATTACAGCCTGTGGAGGGACCTTCCGTATGGAGAGTGGAGCCTTCAATAGCCCTCACTTTCCTGATCCTTACCCACTGAATGTCGAATGTGTCTGGAATATTCAGAGCTCCCCTGGCAACCGGCTCCAGCTGTCTTTCACGTAAATCGAATTTCCAAGGGGTTATTGTTCAGTCTTTTAATGGAGCTGCAGGAAGGAAACAGTGTGTTTAGTTTTTTAAAAATGTAATTACCAGCATGTAGAAGCATAGCAGTGCCCACAACAACTTGGAAGGAGAACATAGTAATAGCTGTAAAGAGCTTGCCATCCGTTTCGTCCGCTTTGTATTAACAAACACACAACATGGTAGACTTTCAGACAATTGCATTCCAGCCTGTAAATGCTACCCCTTCTGGTCTATCACAAACAGGGAGAGATCATTTGTTGCTACAACTATTCTTGCCATGGTGGCTTTCTTATTAAAATAAACATTTTGGCTTCCTTGTTGAGTTGTTTGGAGGCTCTGCACATAGATATTCTATTAGGCTAATGCAGCAACCATCCTACTGCATAGTTATGATTGTCTTAAACTGAACTAGTATTCTAGTCCTAAACAGGTCAGACTGTGCGTAATGCAGGTTTTTGTATTATTATTATTTTGAGTGGAAAGGCAAGACACCATGTGGGCAAACCAATAAGTACTGAGTGTTTAGAAAGAACGGGAAGGTGCTACCGTTCTTTTGAAGTTGTTTTGTAGTCTGAATCATACATTACCAAAATAATGTGACTATTAGCTTCCTTATGGTCAAGTTGCATAGTGTTCAGTAACTGGATCAGATAGCCCTTGGGGCCTCTTTCAATTCTCCAGTTCTAGGAATATCAGTAAAATGGATGAATGTAGTCTGGAATAAATTATGTAAGAATGCAAGATGGCAGTGCTGTGCTGGTGGAACCACAGATTCAATAAGGGTTCTGCTTACAGAACCAGAGTATATGGATTCTCTTCCCATACCACTCATATGTTCCATATGAATTAGGCTTGTGTGAAAGCTTCATTTCATTTAAATTAACCAGGTTTGGCCCTTGCACTATTTCTGAATGGAGGTTTCACTGAGTTCTGCATTGTTTTATGCATAAGAGATGTAAAAGCATACAGAAATTTTATCAGCTTCTTAGAAAATTTAGTTTCCAAAATGGAAACCGTTATGCATCTTTTTAGTTATGGTGCATATTAGCTTTCACTAAATTTAGTGGTGGGAAAAGACAAAATTTTGCTAAATAACAAACAGTGAAAATCTTTGTATATGTTTCTCATAAGAAAGACCCATTGGATTCAGTGGATAAGGTAATTGTGAATAGGATTGATGCAACCAGATAGTAATTTAATAATATTATTAAATAGGTATTAGAGATGGGGGTATTAATATTTGTATACGAATACGAATATCCCCGCACAGCTGGAGTTAATGAGGGTCCGGCCCCTGGGGCTGGACCGTCCACTCATGCGTCTGCCGCCATCGATGGCCCCGCTCATCCTTCCAATCACTCCCAAGTGCCGTTCCCTTCCCAGTCGGCTAGTCACTGCTGGCAGAGGGAGGGAGGATGAGTCTCCCTGCAAGGCTGCTGAGTGGCTAGCCAAGCGGCACTCCAGAGCGATTGGAAGGAAGAGAGGGATTGCCGCCGGATGCATGAGTTGATGGTCCGGCCCCAGGGGCCAGACCCTTGTTAACACCAGCTGCGCTAGGATATTTGTATTTGTATACGAATACCCCCATCTCTAATAGGTATGCCTGCATCACTTAGTTTAATCTACACAGAGTAATGTTCTGACTTTTATTGGCTGGAATCCTGTTGTATATTTCCGCCACTGTAATCCTATCAGCAAGACCTTCACTAGCAAATTGCTGCGAGTTAAGAAGTACCATAGGCATTTCCTATTGCACACTGAGTTACACTCCTGCTATACATTAGAAAATGCCTAAGCTAGCTTCTTAACTTGTGACCATTCAGCACTGGAAGTGATGTCAATTGCATTATGCTGGGGGAAGGGGTGTTAGCTAATAGGAGTCCAGTCATTAAGAGTATGCACGTTAATGAGGCCAGCAGTTCATTCACTGCATCGAAAAGAAGGGAGGGAAGAAAAAGAAAGAAGGCAGGCAGAAGCAACAAGAAAATGGAAGGAATGCTTTCCCAGGTTTTGTATCTGGAGAGAAAATCAAGACAGTGGGAGGTCTTTGAACTGTCTGTTACAATATACTGTACTTCATCTGTTATCAGTTTAGTATCCATTAATTTAGCAAAGGCTATTCATCTTTTGAATACTGAGCCTGCAAAATTGTGCTTCTCGCATGTTCCAGTGGGATAGCTCTAAATTAGAAAAAAATGCATCCAGATTGGAGTTGAGTTCTCGTTCAGAGTACCTTGAAGGCATATGGATTCACTCAAACTGGAAGGAAATCTGAGAGGAGAGATATTTTGTACATTCATGCTAGAGAACTGTTTCTGGTTTGTGGTTTTAGAAAAACTAGTGAGTCATGACTGTGTATAGAAAAAAAAACCCTCTAAATCCCAGCATACACAATTAAAGCAGACCTAGTGATTCCATAGGACTTTGTTGAGTCAACATTTACATACCTCCCATTGATTCATTGGATCTGCTCTACTTAGAGCTAACGATTGGCTTTAACTCTATAATACTATTTTATTATAGGAAAACAGACATTCTTTTAGCATCTGGATTTGTTCCTGATGCAAATAAATGTGTGTGCCAATTCATTTAAGGATAAATGTGTCCACTAAGTATTGGCTGATAAAACTTTAGGGCTCCAGTTTTTAACCCGCCTTGTCTTCCTCATACCCAGATTTAAGTACCAGTTCCAAAAACAAAAACAGCTAAAACAAAACATACATCAAAAGTTAAAAATGGTACAGAACATTTTATTCTGGAAAATTTGCTTTAAAAATATCGAACAGAATGAGGTGATTTGTAGGGATGTGCCTTTCTTTCTTTCTTTCTTTCTTTCTTTCTTTCTTTCTTTCTTTCTTTCTTTCTTTCTTTCTTTCTTTCTTTCTTTTTCTTTCGTTTTCCCCTTTTCTTTTTCTAAATTCCAACTCTGAGAATTCTCAAAGAATTCTCCAGATAGAATGCTGGGACTCACACATATAGGTACCTATAGACATCCACATTTTGCTCAACTGGACAGTACCTATCTCCAGAGCTGCTTGGCTGTCTCAGGCCTGTGTTTCTTATACAAAAAGGAAGGTGCTGCAGTGCTTCCCAGGAGTTATAGTTTGCTGACCTTTAGGCTCTATGGAGGTCACCTCCCAAAGAACTACAACACCCAAGAAACCCTGCCATAGCTTTCTTTTTTTGTACATTAACAACAGGAAACACTGTCTTGAGACACCCCTGGTGCAGGTGAATGAAATGTAGATATCTTTAGATGTTGGGCTGTGCACTGGAATTCCCAGCATTCTGCCTTCAGTTTGTAATGTCACTTCATCTCAATTGAATCTGGCCTTCCGTTTTGATCCAGACCTGATATAAATCAGTCTGAATCAAGCCAATTGAGTTAGTAATTAAGGCTTTGGCCAAAGATATGCTCAGCCCTATAAGTATAGTAAAATCTGTCACCATGTACAAGTTCTCCATTCTCTCAAGTTAAAAGTATGGCAGTAGAGCATCCATTAACATGAAATTCAGGTAAGCCCAACACCTCAGACTCCTCATTTTGTAAATTCTCTGGCATGCTGACCTTAATTGACACTGTGAGAAAGGAACTTAATGTACAAGACAATCCCTTCCTTTCCGCCCTTAAGAGACTACTGTCAGGTTTGTTGTCTCTCATTTGGGATTATTTTACACTCAAGAGTTTTATCCCATTTTCCTAGAATTTAAATAACCTGACAAAAAATTTTAAAAGACAAACATGTTCTGCTTATATACCACTCCATAGTGTTTAAAGCTGTCTCTGAGTGGTTTAAAATTTAATTATGCAGGTTACACATTGTCCCACAGCACACTCGGTACTCAGTTTACCGAACACAGAAGGATGGAAGGTTGAGGCAACCTCAAGCCAGCAACCTGACCCTGGGATCGACCTCTAGTCATGAGCAGAGTCTTAACTGCAGTACAGCAGTTTAACCAATGCATCACGAGTCTTACAAAACACTTCCATACTCCAGCAAATGAAACTCTGTAGAACCTAATATCCTAAACTATAAAACAGGAATGTGGACGATACTTGAAAAAATTGTTTTTCTCTGCAACCTACCAAATTGTACCATGCTGAGATCTTTCATTGTGACTTTGCCCTGCACCAAGATTTCTCAGTTCCTCTCAAAAGTGAGACTATGGCCTGTCTTTTCCTCTCCCTGCCCTTGTGCAAGAAACTGCCAAATTCTGCATAGCTCAGTACCCTTTCTGGGGAACCTTGCATAAGAAATATACCGTATTGCCTAGAGATTGTACCAATTCTATGCAGACTGGTATTTCTTCCAAGGAAAAAATGATGAGAAAACATCTAAGAAATCTTGCAAGCTCCTTCTGCTTCGTTGGCTTCCACTAAAAGTGTTTGTTGCCAACACACACAAAAAAGCACCATTCCCTTCCCTTCCCAATGAGAAGCAGATGTTGTGCCCTGCTATTCTGCAGGGTTTTCTTGAGCAGATGAGTGCTTTGGCACCCGCCTGTGTCATAGACAGAAAACTGCACTGGTGGCAGCAGGGGCCCTAGTAGAGTGGCAGATGCCAATTTGCCCCAGTGGGTTGGAGGCAGGAGTGGCTCATGGATGGTGCAGGGAGCCTCCCCCAAAATATTTTTGGGTGATGAACTTGCCTTATACTTCAGACACAAACTGTCTTTACCTAGAGGGATCTCTTGTGACATACAGAGACTAGGAAGCTGTAAAAAAATTATTTGCACATGGTGAGCAGAAGACACGGAAAGAGAAGGATGCAGAAGTAGAAAAATCATCGCCAGCCAGATCCAGTTTACAATATTATAGTGAGCTATGAGTATCATCAGAAACTTTCATGTTCCCTATATAATGCTGCAAAAATGACTTTTTAAAAACAGAATATTGTTTGAAGGTCTTTTAATGTTAATGCTTGCTTTACAAACCCTTGTATGGGTGAAATAAGAAATCACTGTTTGATCTGGTATGTCAGTTTTTGTTGTCTTTTATTTTAAACATATGCACAATTATGTTAATTAATGCACCCATATTGCCTATTGAAAACAGAGAATTTCAGACAGAAGCAAGTGAAAATTGTACCAAGGACTATGTAGAAATCAGAGAGGGCAGTCTCAGCGGCCAGCTGGTGCAACGATACTGTGGACACACCTTGCCAAGGAATTACACTTCTATCACTGGACACATTCTGTGGATTAAATTTGTCTCAGATGGTTCAGGCCGTGGAGGAGGCTTCCGGGCTACATTTTCTCACTGTAAGGAAATAATGAATTATTTATTTATCTATTTATAACTCTTGTTTATATGTCGTTCTTTCCTCGAAAGAGATCCAGAATGGGGCACAACACAAGTCAATACATACATAGCACACACAATAAAATACTTCACATAAAGTCCAAAAAAAATACAAATAATGTGGACATTTTTATCTTATATACATTGCTATCTAATGAACACTTGCTACATAAGTGGTGGAATAGCAGTTCCTAACATACAAAAGACTGCCAAAGCTATTCTGCCTTACATCCCCTCCTGAATCCCAGCACGGATGTTGTAATTTGCAAAGACTCAGGAAGAGAATTCCAGAGCTTGGGGGCAGCAACAATGATCTCTGTCAAATCCATTCAAGCCAGACTGCTTTAACAGTTGTCACCTTTAGAAGGGCAGTTCCAAATGACCTTAGTTGGTACAGGGGCTCATATGGGTAGAGGAGGTTCAAGACATAGGTAGGACTCAAGCTGTGCAGGACTTTAAAGGTAATAACCAACATGGTTGTTGTAGTTTTTTTGGGCTGTTTGGACGTGATCTGGAGGTTTTTCTTCCTAACATTTCACCAGTCTCTATGGCTGGCATCTTCAGAGGACAGGAGTCAGAACTCTGTCTGTGCCCGAAAAACCTACAACCATTGGATCCCGGCCATGAAAGCCTTCCAGAAAGTAATAACCAACCGTTTGAATTGAACTCGGAAAACCATTGGCAACCAGTGTAGCTGGTGCAAAATAGGTGTCCTGTGATCACAAGAGGAAGCACCCACTGATAACCTAGCTGCTACATGTTGGACTAGTTGTAGTTTCCACGTTGTCCTTAAGAGTAGCCCCATGTAGAGCAAATTACAGTAGTCTACAAGTGTTTCTCCTTGTACAGTAGCCTTTCATTTCAGGTGTGAGGGACATGTAGTCCTTGAGGTGTTGTTGGCATGCAAATCCCATCGTCCTTCACAGTTGGACTGTTGGCTGAGGCTACTGTTAATTTCTAGTCCAATATCTGGAGGATTACCACAAGTTTCCCACCACCAGTGTATTACAAGGCACTCTCTGTTTCAAGGACTGTTCAGTTCAAGTCTTCTTTAAATAGAAAGACCTATAAGAAGAAAGAGCCAGGGTCTTGAATTGCACATAAACTCCTAGCGTCTGCTCAGGAGACTAAGTAGGCAACAGATTTCCTTACTGTAGTGAGATTGCTAGCATAAGCAGCTGAATAACAGCACCCACAGACATGACAAAGCAAATTTTACTTGGCTGGAGAGAAAAATTATGGACTAAACTGATGAATTGTTATCCCTGCATGCCGTCCCTAAGTTCTCTGCATAGACGTGACCAGTTGATTAGCTTTGCACTCTAAGTCCCCTTGCAATTGTGTCTACTAGCAGCAATTACACTTACTTTGGTTGGCCCTTTGTCTTTGGGTTCAGTCCCATGTCGTCGCTATTCCAGCAGAAATGCATTGTATTGCTATTTAAATTATAGCAGTTATTTCTGATTTTGGATACATACATATAAACTGGTATATTCACATTTGATACAAATTTGTTTGTTTGTTTGTTTAAAATATTTTTATCCCACCTTTCTCCTTAAAGGGACCCAAGCTGATTTAAAAAACAGAATGTGTGTTCTCTTTCCCCCCCTCTTTTTTTGTTCATGTCGGAATGGGCACCATACAAAGCAATGATGAGAGGCATGGCCTTGCCTGCAAGATCTTCAGAAAATTTCTCCAACTTAGGGCACCTCCCAAGTTCCCACTTAACGTATGGAACTGCTCCATAACACAAGTTATGTGGGGGACTTAGGAATAAATGTTAAAATACAATATAATATAAAATACAATATAATATATATTGAATAATCATTTTGTAATTAATCATAAGTTTCCTCATTTTTCAGTGTTTGGCAATAATATTGTGGGAGACAGTGGACAAATAGCTTCTCCACTCTGGCCAAGAAGGTACCCTCACCGTTCAAACTACCACTGGACAGTAACTGTTAATGCAACACAAGTTATCCATGGTGAACTCTCACAGATGGATATTGAAGATCTGTATAACTGCCACTTTGACAAGCTGAAGGTAGGTTTAAATTCGTATAACATTCCTCATTCTTATGAACTTCGGTGCAGATTGATAAGTCATGGAACAAAGTCAGTGGTTTGGCAGAACTAACAGATATTCTACTGTCTCTGTAGAAATATACTGCTCTACCTTGATGTTAGCCAAAATCCTGTTGCGCAGCTCCACTTGAGAAGTGGGAATGATGTAAGCAGCAGCAGAAAATTGCCACTGATTAAATATTTTCTTTTTCAGTTTGGGGTGCACAAAGCTCTCACAACGAGACAAAATTGCATGAACACCAAAGTTGAAAAGGGAAGCCTTTAATCAGTGACAATCTGCTGCTGTTGGTGCTGACATCATTCCTATTGTGCAGGTGGAACCTGCCCAACAGGATTTCAACCAAAATTCTTATTAAGACAAAAGAGAAATGGATAATAGGAATGGTTATACAAGTAAGAACTCACAGGATTGCTGCCAGGTCAGAATGGGAGCAGTTCAGGTCTACTATGTTGAACTCCTTGGTAGGAAGGTGATATAGAAATATAAAAAATAAATAAGCAGTCTATTGACACCTACATATATTTATTTTAAATTTTCCACTTTTTTTGTAATTTAATTGGGGGGGGGGTGTTTGTGCATGCTTATCGAGTCATAGACTTTCTTCATACACATACAACTAAACTATGTCCTTTGGTTTCCAATTCATTGAACATAATTATCACATTATATGGACTTCTATTACTTGAAAAATATGAACCCAGTTACTGGAAGCATAGGGTCACCCATGTTATAGCATTTTGATTGTCTTCTTCACTTTGATTTTGCATTACCTAGTAAAATGAAATCCCATCTTTCACCTATAGACACATTAGGGTGAGTCATCACAAATGACTCACTGTCACTTGGAATGTTGAAACATTTTAAAGCTATTTTGCTGCTTCCTCCCACCAAACAAAAAATGTTATTTCTCTTGTGGCATTTTGTCCACTAAGATACTCTTTTATGTGGAAAAAAAATGTTGTGAATGTGTGTTGTTTTTGGCATGCACAGAACGTGAATCAAATGAAAATTTGAGACACTGTATTGAGATATTATTTTTAAAATTAAATTGAATATGTCAGAAACCAGGACTGAGATTTTGAGAGTCATACTGTTCCAGAAGAAAGTAATCTGATTAGAACATGAAGTTTATAAAGTATGTGAGTGTGTGCACGCACACACACACAGTGGCTACGTTGATCCATGAGAAGACAATCCAAAATCCGCAGGACCCATAGATCTAATTCTGATTGCTAATTTCAGCTGAAGTAGGCTCACTGAAGCAATGAAACTTAAATACTGGTTTACCAAATATCCACTGATTAAAAGTTCTAATGTAATTTGGATTAACAATGGGTTCTAAGCCTTATGCTGCAATGCTATGCTCCACTGAAGTCAGTGGGGCTTACTTCATAGCATAGAACTATGCTGCTAAGAGTCTGACAGAACCTGTAGGACAGATTGGCAGAACCATTCAAGACCAACTATACTCAAGGTGTGAGCCAATAGCAGCTCCATTCCGCAGAGATATTTCACACCAGTTAGGAAGTACCAGACTACATGATACGTTAACCATGCCTTTTAAATCCATTTAATCTGTCTACTTTTATCTGAAAAGAAAGCAGGGCTTTGGGATTGCCCATAGGCTCTTTTTGCCAGATGCTGCTTCCCTCCCCAAATTAGCAAACAGCAGTAGAGGAATGCAGCTCCATTTGGCTCTGTTCCACTTCAAATTAAAACGACCACCTTAAACATCCTTTTCTAAAGGCACAATTAATGCAATACGTGGTTGTAATATACTGTAGTCTGCTCAGATGTTGGGTTGAACTAGATGAGACAGCAGCTTTATGTTTAGAAGCAGAAAGACTGTTATCCTTCCAGGAAGGTATTTCTTTAGAGCTTATGGTTGAGCAATCAGAGTAGCAAAAGATGCTCACGGTTATTTTCAGATGGTAGTCACAAAACAAAGATACAGGAGATAAGAAAAACTCATACTACTACTAACAGGAGCTGCTATGGTTCAGTGGGTTAGAGTACGTTGCTGAGGAGCCAAGGGCCAACAGTTTGTATCCTCACTATGCTTCCTGGGAAAGGGGCCAGTTGAGATCAGTGGGGACATGTGTGGCTACTGGGGTGGCCTTAAGCAAGCCCTAGAAAGCCAACAGAAGGAGGGGCTGGTAAACCACTACTGAGTACTTTATCCTTCCAGAGAAGGTTAAGCAGGTCCCATCTTTACTGTCCTGTCCTCAAGCAGGCAAAGACCTTTCTCTTCAGGCAAGCTTTCCCTGAGTGACTAGCAGATGAGTGCGGTTTTTAAATGGATTGTTGTACCTTACTACATGAATGTGTTTTGGTGTTGCTTATGTGTTTAGCAGTGTATTCATTTGATCCTTTTAGTATTGTATAATCACTGTTGTTAGCTTAAATACTGTCTTTTAATTGTTGTAAGCCGCCTTGAGTCCTTTTTCAAGGAGAAAGGTGGGATAATTTTTTTTAATTGAATAAATAAATAAATAATGCCTAGGAAAACCTGTGGGATGTGGTGGCTCTGCAGGTTAAACTGCAGAAGCCTCTGTGCTGCAAGGTCAGAAGACCAGCAGTTGTAAGATCGAATCCACGAGACGGAGTGAGCTCCCATCGCTTGTCCCAGCTCCTGCCAACCTAGCAGTTCGAAAGCATGTAAAAATGCGAGTAGATAAATAGGTACCACCTTGGTGGGAAGGTAACGGCGTTCCGTGTCTAGTCGCGTTGGCCACGTGACCACGGAAACTGTCTATGGACAAATCCTGGCTCTACGGCTTGGAGACGGGGATGAGCACCGCGCCCTAGAGTCGGACACGACTGGACTAAATGTCAAGGGGAACCTTTACCTTTACAAGGAAAACCTGTGGGGATCATCATAGTTGAAATCTAGCTTGATGTCACAAAAGTATTATTATAAGTAAAATTATGAAATGATAATTATTAAATTTGCTACTGCTAGTACTACTACAAACAAATGTATTTTTAACAATCAATGGAGCTGTACTTGAAAAATGTAAAGCTCTGTTCTTATATCACTTGAACCTTTGAAAAAGGTGGAAAGGCTCATTTCCCTTTTCCTATTTTTGAGAGAAGTACTTTATTTTTATGCACAGAAAACCAGTCAGAGCTCCGAAACCAGAATGTTTTTGCGAATTCCTAGTAGCTTGAAAACCAGCTTTGCTATTAAAGTTGCAATATCAGTTACAAATGTCTCAAAATATCAGTTACAAAACTGGACACTGATTGATTGATTGATTGATTGATTGATTGATTGATTGATTGATTGATTGATTCATTCATTCATTCATTCATTCATTCATTCATTGGCCCAAATCCTCTTGCTTACTGATGCTGGAGTAATACACTGAGTTGTATGACTCAGTATGCAACTGTTAATGTCTACGGTGTTTTCTTAACCTGAGACTATTTGCCTCCAAAAGCCAATGCCATGTTCGTATCTATGCAAGAGGATTTTGGCCCTTATGTTGCTAGAGTTCCCCCCCTCTTCCTGTTACAGGTGTACGATGGACCCAACACACACTCTCGTCTCATTGCAACTTACTGTGGCACAGCCCCTTCTTCTTTTACCTCTTCTGGAAGCTCTGTGACTCTTCAGTTCATCTCTGATTTTTCTGTAAATGGAAGGGGTTTCCTTTTGGACTGGTATGCAATGGATGCTCCTACAGACATCAGGCACAGCATTCCAGTAGGTATGTCTCCCATTCATGTAGTTAACCTGTTTCACTCACTAACTGATAGAATACAGACAGTGAATAATTAAAATTGTTGGCACAGGTTTTCTTGTTCTGTCAACTGTAAATATATAATCCAGTGATAAAGAATTTTAGAAACTACACTGCAAAACGAGTTTCAAGCATGGATATTGCCACTGTAACAAACACACCAATATGGTGATGTTGGTTTTTCTCCTTTTGGCCAAGCTACAAGCAATAAAATGGCACAAGAGAAGGTGGTAGGAGAACAAATCTAACTCTTCTCCCAGCTAATCCAGGCTCTGATCTTACCCAGGAGTGTTGCAAACCCTTGCAATCTTTTCTATATGTACCGTTTATTTGAGCCTATCCATCTATTGCAGAATATAACTCTCTCTTCTATCTAGGACCATGACTGGTCCAACTTGTAACCATGAATGGTCCGATACTTTTTGCTGTCTGAAGCAAAAGACAGGATGGTGTCCTTTCTTTATTACAGAGGTTGACTCAAGTGCCAGTTGATGGTGTGGCATCCTCAAGCACACCAGAGGCAGCAAGGTAGTTTAGGAAGCTCCGGGCAGGTGGTATGGCATGGTTTGCTTTGCTATTGGGCTAGCTATTCTGTCCCAGAATTATTGTGAAGTTAAAGTGGGGAGAAAAAGAGCCACATATGCCCCTTCAAGTGCACTAATGGAAAGCCAGGGTATAAAAGTAACTTAGGAGAAAAGAAATGAAAGTCTCCTTTATAAATTATTTTCTCTTTTTTTACCAGGTACCTGTGGAGGTTTCTCAACCACCAGCGATGCACCTTTATTCCTCTTTTCACCCAGCTGGCCCTCAAACTACAAAAATTTTGAAGATTGTACATGGGTCATCAGATCACTGGACTCAACCGTGGAATTCAACATCCTGGCCCTGGACATTGAGTCTCACAGCTCATGCAATTATGATAAACTGGTCTTCAGAGATGGTGAGAAACATTTGCACCTTCCCATAGTGTGAGGTGCAAATGGAAAGCCCGATTATATGAAACCATTGTGATTGCTGTCAATTTTTTAAAAAAATATATGCTGTTCTTCTGCTTGTCTGCTTCTTGCATCTGCTTATTCTTGCCACACATTGATGCCATCAGATGAAGCTACTATTCCACAGAAGCAGTTTCCAGTGGCTACCATGTTCTTCTTGTAATGTATGAATCAGCCTACAAATAACTCTACTTTGGGCAAATATAATGTGTGTTTTTTCATCTGAACTATTCCTTGGAGTTTTACTGCATGGGATGTTTTGAAATGTGTTGTATTTTCCTAACACCAGTCCGCATGACTGAGCAGTTTGGCATAAACGTCCTGCAGGATCTGACTACCAAGGTAATTAAAGGATGAACTGACTGAGAACTTCGAACTGTTGCTTCTCCAAAAAAAAACCCAAGACTCCTTTTTACAAATTACTAGGAAGAAAACCCAAACTTTAGGTCCATGTCAGTGCATTCCTATCCCATTTCTTTTCCTAGGGGACAACAGTCTTGCACCAGTTCTGTCCACTATATGTGGCCGTGAAATACCCGGACCAATCAGATCGACTGGAGATGCCATGTTTGTTCGATTCACGTCAGACGCAAGTGTCACGGGTGCTGGTTTTAATGCCTCTTATCACAAAAGTAAGCTGCCTTTTAAAAAATGGATCTTTAAGCTTCTTTGCAGATTTTGGAGGGGTGGAACAAGGAAGATGGTGCTTAGAGATATATTTTATTTTAATATCATTGCCTGCCTAATTGGCAGAAATCCTTTCAACATGTTTGTACTATGAATCTCATGGTGCATAATATTTGAAACACAAGCATAAATTCAATGCATTTTCAAGAGCTCATCCAACCTGCAAAACTGCTAGCAGGATAGTTGAGATTGGTAGGAGGAAGTTTACCCTACTTGCTTAGAACTGTGCAGTAGCAAAGCATTTATCCTACAGTCAGATTTGCAAGCTGCCTTTTGCAATGCTATTTTTTTTAAAAAAAAAACTTGAAAATGATTTGCATGTAATGTGTAATGATATGCAGTTTTACTTGTATGCAACAGTTTTCATGTGGTTAAAAATGTCTTAAGACCCTAAATATGCAAAACAAAAACCTCTAGGCAAACCATACCCTGTTGTGTACAATAAAATATGCTGTGAATGACATCTTCAATCTGAAGGTATCTCTATGCTGAAGAAAGGGGATAGTTGTACAGGAGGCATTTGACATAACTAATCTAGTTCCAAATCTAGTTCCAAAAAAAGAGTAGCCTTGCCATTGGACCAAAAAGGTACAGCTTGGGCACAGAGCAGAGTCAGGCTGGTTCCTCTTCTCCTGTTTGTCATGTGACCACCTGAAAATAGCTTGCATCAGATTGTACCACAGGCAGTCCAAAATATGAGCCATTTCTCCATCTGATTCCACCCTCAGTCAAGAATCAGGTTAGAGAACTTTGGATAGATCAAAGTATACATCCTGCTTAGATAGAAGTTTGAGGGTCAACTAAAGTCCCCCTTTGTGAATAGCCTTACATGGGCAATCCTCTGGCCTACAGAATGCCATTCTGTTGTCCTGTCATCTGAGTAGGTCCTGGAAACCATATTCCTCTGGGATAAAGCAGAGTGTGGGATTTACTGAGATTTGCATCCAGATTTCCCTTCAAAAACCATTTCTCCTCTCTTTAAGTGATCATTAAAAATATTTAAGAAATCCACTTGTCTGTTGGAACTTCTCATCTAAAGCTTGTGCTAACTGAAAGCTTCTGACCAGGAGGCTCTCATCTGACATCAGTTTCAGATGGGAAGAGCCATACTCTACGTTCCATCCTCTGTACAAAATGATACTAAAAATAAACCATGTTTTCAGGAGGAATGAAAAGGTACAGAAAGTCACAGGAAAAGTCACTGTATTAAGTGAGACAATAGGAACATAATATGGATGATGGAAAAAATACTGATAACACCAGTGCAGAAGCTCGTATATTAAGGAGAACAAAGGTTCTGTCTGGAGGACCACCAAATCCTAGTTTAGAATTATGATACAATAGTTTGAAGCTTGACATTGATAGAATTATAGAATCAGATGAGATATTGCTTAAGAAGTAGAAGAGCTTTTCTTAATGGTGTTTTATCTTTTTTTTTCTTTAGGTTGTGGTGGTTACCTTCATGTAGACAGAGGGCTGATAACTTCACCCAACTATCCACAGACTTATCCTCCTAACTTGAATTGTTCTTGGCACATTCTGGTTACTGCTGGTTCTGTCATAGGCATCCATTTTGAACAGCCATTCCAAGTGCTGAACGAAGACGCTTCCTGCAGCCGTGGAGATTATGTTGAGGTGGGGCAAATGTGATTAAGTCATTGCTGGACAAACTGTTCCCAAAGGATTTAAAGCAGAATACTCCTTAGTAGCCATTTCTGTTCATTGGTCAGAAAGGCTCTATGGTCTCATGGATGAGAAATGTTTCATGAGTTATTACTTACTGAATCTAATGTGTGATGAATTGCATAATGTACACACACACATTATAGGATGTGTTACAAAATATATAATCTTTGGCCTGAAAAGCCAGTTAAAACTTGGTTCATTCCCAGAGCTACTGAGTGACAATTGGGAAAGTAATTCTAACTCAGTCCCCATCTGTGTAGAGGTCATAGTCTGCTCTCGCAGATTTATTGTGAAACTAATGTAAATGTGTAAAATGTCACACATGTGGAACTGATATATAAATGATTTATTATATGCTTTCCAGACCTCTGTTCTTGAATTATAAATGGTTCTCCTTCACAGTTCTTGCTGCTTACTTTTCAGCTTAGAAATGGACCCGACCCCTCTGCTCCACCATTGGGAACCAATAGCAGGAATGGGCGTTTCTGTGGCAATAATCCATTTTCTACCATGTACACTACAGATAACCAGCTCTTTGTCCACTTCAGTTCCGACAGTAGTAATGGAGGGCAAGGTTTCAGGCTGAAGTATGAGGCAAAGGGTCTTGGTGAGTATTAGCACTAAATACAAGCCACAGTTCTGGGTACCTAAAAGGAACATTAGTGCTGAGTCAAGATCCCAGTTAACCAAGAACATAAAATGATTTGAAAAGACATTCTAAATTGGACCAGAGCTCCACTTAGACCATTATCCTGCTTTTCCGTATCAGCCAATCAGATGCCTTAAGGACGCTTGCAAGCAGGACATGAAACCAGTATGTCTCCCCTATTGTAGTGTCTCAGCTACTGCTTGGTCAGGTTTAAGAAATTTTTGACTATGTCAGTGATTTGGGTATGAGCAAGGGGTATCTCACGTCATCAATTCAGACGCCCCACTTAGAATATTTGTCTTATTTATTATTTATTTGGCTTGTTTATAGGCTGCCTTTCTCCCAATGGGGACCCAAGGTGGCTCACAGTATTTAAAAAATAGAATAAAAAAACACAATAAGATATATATTTAAAAACTAGAGATGGGCAAAAATTAAAAAATAAATCACCAATTTCATTCAAAAATCGCTGATTTATTGATTCATATTAATACAAATACGAATCAATGAATTTTTAATGATTTTTGATTCATTGATTATCTGGCTTTAAAATGCCGCCCCCCAGGTACCTAGAGACACTAGAATTGCAGAGAAACATCATCTGACTCTCCTCTACAAGCCCTCCAAGTTTGGTGAAGATTGGGTTTCCGCAGGCCAGCTGCTAAAGGGCACTTTCCTGGGGGGGGGGCTCCTTGTGGGTGTATAATTTGGAAAAACGAAAACCCAAACTTCATCAAACTTGCAGGGCTTGTAGAGGAGAGTCAGGGGAAGCTTCCCTGTGTATATGGTGTCTCTAGGTGCTTGGGGGCATTTTATAGGGTTTTAAAGTCAAAAAATGAATTGACAAATCGATTCATTGATTCGTCAGAAAAAATCATAAATTTGTAATTCATTATTTGTTGATAAATCACAAATCCAAACAAATCACAATTTTTCTGATTCGTGCCCATCTCTATAAAAAACTGATTAAACTATAAAACTGATTAAAATACAATTGAATAATTAAAAACAGATAAAATGTTAAATTAGTTTTGAAATGGCATTCAGAGATTATATCATGGTTGTTAAATATAGCCTGCAGTAGCCTACAACTGTCATTCTGTGCCATGCCAGCTATGATTGCTAACCAGATATAGGCTGTGGTGTGAGTGAAGGCATCTTACCCTGAAGGAATGGGATGAGATAGCTCCCACTCAGACCTCAGGCCATTAACAGAAGTTGTTAGACATATCCTCCATGAATGATCTAATCATTTAATAAGGCCATCTGAGTTAGTAGTAACATCATGGTAGTAAATTCTGCAACTTTATTATATGTTACTGGATAAAGTAATTTGTTTGTAAACCCTTATAGCAACAGAAGATTTTGCATTGTCAAATGCAGAGAAGTTAATTTTTTGATTACAGGTATCCCAACCTGCCAAGCAAGTGACATTGAGATCTGGGGGATTCTGGGAGCTGAAGTTCAGAAAAGTAGCTGTTTGAAATTCTGTTCCCATGCACAGATAAATTTTTTGTCTTAAGTGTCCAGAGAGTTCAACTTGGCGATGACGTGTTGGCCCCATGGACCCTCACTTGTGGCGTTCCCCAGGGGTTGTTGATATCCCCAATGCTGTTTAACATGTATTTGAAGCTGCTGGGGAAGGTCATCAGGAGATATGGAATAAGGCATCATCAGTATGCTGATGACATGCAACTCTATCTCTCTTTTACCACCTCTCCAGTGGATGCCATCCAGATGCTCAAATGTTGCCTGGCTTCCGGTGAAACATCAGCAGGTCTAGAATGCAGTGACCAGACTGATGGTTGGTGCAAGCAGATTCAATTGCATCACCCCAGTTCTGGCTCACCTCCACTGGTTACCCATTGAATCCCAGATCAGGTTCAATGTTCTGACTCTCACATATAAAGCCCTCCATGATTTGAGCCCACGTTACTTGTCGGAGTCTCTCCCCAATGTCAATTGCCCAATCCACCAGATCATCAGAGACGAGGCTCCTCCAGATAGTCACCCCAAGGGAAGCCCATAAATCTTCTATGAGAGGTAGGGCCTTCTTCGCAATGGCTCCATCCTTATGGAACCAGCTCCTGGAGGAGCTTTGCCTGCCCCCCTCATTGTTGATATTTAAGAGGCAATCGAAGACATGACTCTTCAGGGAGGTTTTCCACCCTAACCCTAGCTGAGTTGAGGTGATCTTACTGCTACTTTTATCTCTGTTATTTCGCTTTCTTTTTTTCTTATGCTTAGTTTTATTAGTGCTGCGGTACCCTCTGCTTTCATGTGGTTAGACTGTTACATGTTTTTTATACTATTTATTTTGATTGCATATTTTACTCTGAACTGTCCAGAGTAGTGCTGCAACACTAATGGGAGTGGTATATTAAATGACAGTAATAAAACAATAAATAAATAAGTGGAAGGAACTCCACGTAGGTCAAAATGCATCCTTTGACCTCTGCTGCAAATTATTTTTTGATAATGTGTTTAAGGGCCACCTCTGATGTTCCATTTCTCAATCAGTGTTTTAAAGAACAGGAAGGTAACTACAAAAGGTAGCCAAAGGCTTTCACCATAGGAAAAGAAATCCATCCCTCACATGCTATACATCTAAAGAGGGCACTACACTGTCCTTTGTGAAGCAGAACTGTGCTACTGATCCTGCCCCAAGCAATGGTCTCTTAACCTGCTCAAACATAGGATACTTCTCTGTGAGTGTCTATACCTACCTCTGGGGGAAGAGCCAGTGGAATGCCCAGTGCTAGGAATGGGACCATCAGCAATGTTCCTTGCTCATCTTATGTTACCCCCGTTCACATGGATAGTGCATAGTAGGAATATGGGGTTTGCAAGAGAAAGAGGAACAAATAAAGCAAATAGGCTGTATACAGTTACATGTCAAGATCTCAGGCGACAACAACAACAACAAAAACAGGATTAAGTTGTATTCCCTTCTTATGAAAGAAAACTGAGTTTTCTAAATGGCCCATTTTGGCTTTTTAAAATGTAAAACATTGTCCGTCAATGAACATTCAGTCAAATGGAATCACATGAGAATGGAGCTGCTTTCACTGGTCCACCTCTACCATTGTTGGAGGAGGAAGGTCTGGAAAAGGAAAGATTAGATACAAGTCCTTTGCAGGCATTATCTTTCTTATGGCTTCAGACGTAATGGCTGCATAGAACATATGGGTAATGGTGACATGACAAAGAGGACAGACCTGCAGAGTCCAACCCCATTTCCCCCCTCATACAATTCTAATTCCATGAGAACCAAACATGAAAACAAGACTGTTGTTATAAGCATTATTATTCTGTTTAACATGCTTATGTTGCCCTTCTGTTTTTAGCTTGTGGAGGAAATGTCTACATCACTCCAGCCAATCCTTCTGGGTATATCTCTTCACCCAATTATCCTGGCAATTATCCACCACATGCTGATTGTATCTGGATGATAAACGCACCATATGGGGAGGTAGTGGAGCTGAAGTTTGAAGATCAATTCAATATCCATCCTTCACCTAAGTAATTAAGCACTGTTAACATTATATTTTTTCATATTTGCTCAGTCTATTTAACAAAATGTCCAGCTTTTATGCCTCTTACATATATCTAGAGGACATCTTTGGTCTCTAGTTTAGGATAAAGCAAGGCACTAAATAATAGTATAGATGGTGCCACTGTTTGGGATGGGGAGTTACTTATTTCTACAAGCTTAACATGGTATCACTTCTCCAATGTTTAGTGGTTTTCTCTGCAACCACAACAGATGGAAATAATTGTTGGCTGTCACTCTCGAAAAGGCTGTGGTATCTTTGGGGAGCAGAAACACTTATTCCAATTGCCACATGTTTTGCTCAGAAAAACTGAATTGTGGAGACTGAAGGCCTGGATGAAGGGACATAGTTGAGCCAGTGATAGTAAGAGGAAGGAAGCAGGAGTAACAAGGACATAAGAGTAACAAGGATAACAGACGTCCAATGCAGGGTCTCGTGTTTGCGGCCTTAAAAATACTAGAAAAGTAGAAGTACAACTAAGGAGACAACTACTAAACAAAGGGGGAAAATGCCATATTTGCTTTAGCTGTCTTACATTCCTCTTTAAGGGTTTCATGACTTGTCCCAATGAAAATGAGAGCATTAGTTGTTTCACAGGCATGTTTCTTTGGTATAAGTGTTTGTAGCTAGAGATGGGGACAAAGCACCAAAATGGCGCTTTGTCTTGGTTCGTGAGTCATCAAACTTGACGACCCATGAATCACAAATTGCCTCCCAGTGACCCGATGAACAACGAATCAATTTGTCACTTGTTGGGTCATTCCCCCCCCTTTTCCTCCTCTTGCTATGCCCTGCGTGGCATAGCAAGAGGGGGGAAATGAGGGATCACAGTGATCCCTTTCCCCCTCCTCTTGCTAAGCCCCATGGGACATAGCAAGAGGAGGGAAAGCAGGGATCAAAGCAATCCCGCAGCAGCTGGGGGATCCCTTTGATCCCTCTTTGATCACTTCCCTCCTCTTCTTATGCCGTGTGGGCATAGGAAGAGGAGGAAAGGGGAACCAAGCCATCCCCCAGCCCCAGAGGTGGAATTCCCTTCAGGCAGACTTTATCAAGCTGTCCATAAGGAAAACCCCTCTCTGCTTATGCCCCCGAGGAACAGCTGATCTGCGGGGGCATAAGCAGATAGGGAACGAAGGGACGAATATAAAAGAGTTACATTTGTTGCTTCGTATTCGTTGGGGTCTCTGGACCTCAAGAATACGAAGCAACAGATATCTGACGAATCAGGGATATTTAATTAATATCCTGATTCATTTTTATATTCGTCCCATGTCTATTTGTAGCTAATTTAATCTAGTGAGCCATTTCTGCAGTGCTCTTCAGTGACGTGAAGAATATGTATTTTCTTCCTCAATTATCAAACACCATCGAAATCCCCATGTACAACATACTGCCATATTGAAAATAAAATGTAAAGAACCTTTCAAAAGAGAGAAACTGTTTGTTTTTTAAACTCACCGTGGTGATGAGGGGAAATTATATGACCAAAACCCAATTCTTGCTAAATTTATATGACTGAAAACCACCTTTGTCATGCAATTGTTTTGATCGTTCCATATATTTAACTGTAGGTCTGATCACCTTTCTTAATAGCAGTTCAAATTAAAAGGTTTCAAAGGTACTTCAGTGAACTATTTGCATCAATAATTGGCACTTACATGATTCTGAACAAAGCACTTTGAATTCATAATTTGCTAACCCAGTGCTCAAAGCTGCTTTTTTCATGCTTCAGATGAGAGAACAGAGACTATGAAATGCAGTGTTTTAATCTATTTATAGATTTATTTTTCTACCATTTATTTCAATTTCACATGCCCCTACATATTTTAATCTCTCTGTCTCAGTTTCTGTCTCTCCTGTCCACTCAGATTTGAGAAGCCAAATGCTGTTAGAACCATGTTTCAGATATATCCTGTAATGCTGCAAAGCATTTTCTGACTCCTGTTTAAATATATGCCTCTGTCACCTTCTTTCAGCTGCACATTAAATTATATTGAATTACGAGATGGTGCTGGCTCTAATGCACCAGTAATCACTAGACTGTGTGGGAATTTTTTGCCAAGCATTCAAAGATCAACAGGTTCCACCCTATATATGAGATTTCGGTCAGACAGTACAGACACAAGGGTTGGATTCAATGCCAAGTATTCAAAAGGTAATATGAACATTTAGCATGCATCCAGATGAGACTTTTATCATGCACCTTTATGCTTCACTCATGGGCTTTTCCTAAACGTCCAATCTTAAGATTGCAACACTATTTTGGTATTCCTCATCCCTGCTAATAAAGAAAAGATGCTTTTGGATTGATACCAGTAAGAACACTCTGGCTGGATGCATAACTGCAGCAACATCAGCAACAAGAATGACAATAAGCAATTATATCGTGCTTTTCAACGACAAAGTAGTACTCAAGGCAGCTTGCCATCTTGGTTTTTTTTTAAAAGTAAAATAAGTTTGACTACAAAATCAAACAAAACTAACCTGATCATAAAAGCCAATAAAATCAATAAATGTATAGTTAAAAACAACACAGCAGATTAAATATTGTTTGTTTCTACAGTGAGAGTACAAACTGAACAAAACTCTGAAGGAAGTCCTCATTCTGGAGCGATGCAGGATAATGCCCTGTGTGCCTATTAGGAGGTCCTCCAAAACTGTTGGTAGTCTTCAGAAGATCTTAACATTTGGAGAGGTTAATGACGAGATAGATGGTCCATTGGATAGCCAGGTCCCAAGCCATTTAGGGTTTTAAAGGTCAAAGCCAGCACTTTGAATTGGGCCCAGTAAGCAACTGAGAACCACTCCAGGTCTTCCAGTATTGGAATCATATGGTCATGACTCCATGCATCAGTTAGCAGCTTAGCTACTGCATATTGCCCCAGTTGAAGATCCGGAACCTTCTTCAAGGATAGCCCTTGTCAGGGATAGGTGCTGACTTTAGTTCCCAAATTCCACCACCCTATGAACCCTAGGCTGGATGAAACCTAGAAGGTGTGTGATTGGGTTTCCACCTATCCCCTTATTTTGGGACAGAAATTCCATTAGTTTTGTACTTTGTGGCTTGCACACCAGCCTGACCAGGAAGGACACCCAAATAACAAAAGTAATTAGCACAGCTTTGTGACCAAGCCCTAGACATTGATTACAGCCTGGATGATTCTTGCTTAGTCTGGCCAACTCAGTGTTTCCAGTCATTATACCGCTTTGCAAAAATAATGTTGTTGCACCTCCACTGCCTGCAAAAAACAACACATTATAAGTAGTGTCATTCCATATAACACATGATTTCCAAGCTCTGTACTAGAGTGGTCAAATTTTATATATACAGTATATATATATTTCCATTCTATGACCACTAGTGTATTATCACTTTTTAAATGTACTTTCTGTGGTGCTTTTGGTGGAGAAAAAAGCAAAATCTCTGTAACTGAGCACTGTTGTCTTTCTTTGCAGCTGTATGTGGTGGAACATTGACAGGACAATATGGACTTATTGAAAGTGCCAGATTTCCTGATGGTCACTATCCAGACAATTTGTTGTGTGAATGGGTTCTCCAGGGACCAGTGGGTCATTATCTTACTATTAACTTTGAAGCACTAGATATTCAGAACTCATCAGAGTGCATGAATGACTACTTGGAAATTAGAGAACACAGTGCTTCAGGTCTGTGAAACAAGATGATTCCTCCTTCTTGCATCTGAATAACTAAAGGCTTGATACTATCTCATGATATAGTAACTGCATTTTGAAGTATGGTACATCCAGCCTGATCTGCATCTGTTGACTGCCAACATTTTTGCTATATGCTTCCTCTATATCCATATGTGCCAAGTAGTAGATACAGCTGTCCTTATGCTCCTTAAGATGTCATATGATATTAGGATAGTTCTGCCCTCATAATATACATGTGTATAAGACAACCTTAGATCTACATTGGGATGTGCAAAGGGTGGCCTGCAGACTGCATGTAGCTCTCAGACCTCTCTTTCCCCTTGTGCAGGGCCTAGTACCCCTGAACATTTTCAACATCAAAAGACTCACATGTGTTCTGGGAGAATCAATTTTATTCCCCCCTGTTTTTCTCTCCTCCATATTTTTTTCCTTTTTGGGGGGTGAAGGGCTCTTGTAGGCCTTCATGGGGTTAAAACAAGAAGTGATCAAAAGTCTTTTTGGCTTGAATCCAAGCAGGGAGGGCCAAAGACATACTGAAATTCTTGCTTTCTAGAAGATAGGTGTGGGGTGGTGGATCTTTTTTAAACTAAAAGAGTTAAGGGTAGCTTGGGGATGTGTGGAGTACTATAATAGTCCAAGAAGCCATGTGTGGTACCTGGACATCTCAAAGTTGCCCACCCCATCCTACGTTGTCAAAATTCAAAGATTCACTTTCACAGCATTTTTGAGGTACATGGTAACACTTCCCTGTCGCATCATGGCCAATGGCTTTTGCTATCCCAGCAGAATCAGCAAGTGATACATCCTGAAGCATGACCCATGTGCATCCTTTTCTGTGTTTTGCTGATACCATGTATCACAGCATGGGTTTGGCTTTAAATGGAAAGTATTTTTGTTTATAATTGTGTACAGAAATACGTTTGCAAATCAAGCCAAAAAGGAATAATAAATTTGCCCACTTTGCAGTAATCCTTTCCCTAGTTATTTTATATGAAACATGGTGAATAATTTCAAATCAGCACTGCAGTTTGCACCTAGGATTAAACTGGCATAGATGGGTTCTAGCTTCATTATTTGTCATTGTCTTTGAGCCTGTAGAACAGACATAACGTAAAACAAAATTACAGAATTTTAACACATTGTAGATCACCCTCTTTATTACATTCTCTTTTTTTTTCTTACCTAGGAGATTTATTGGGTAGACACTGTGGTACTGCTATTCCAAATGCCGTGGATACCTCTAGCCACCAGGCTTATGTCAAGTTTGTCACTGATGAATCTATCAGTGCTCCAGGTTTCAGGCTGCGTTTTGCTGCTAGTAGTGAAGGTAGTAGAGAGTTTTTATTTGTTTTCTGAAGTATCCGGGGGTTTTTTACATTCAAGCCTGCACAGAAATAAACAAGTTAAATAAATTTTGAATTGGTTGAAACATGGTTCGCCTTTTATATTTTGTCATTTCAGTATTGTTAGTTTTATGATAGTGGGTTCTAATGTAGTAACTATTTATGATCACTTTTTGAGCTAAAATAGTCTGATTTTAGTTTCCAACTCAATAACGAAATAAAGGGAAGTATAGCAACATGGCAACTGTTATATGTTATTAAGTGTTTCCTCTTCTTCTGTTCATCATTTCATGAGAAATGATGAATATAATTCATAATGAATATGATAAACAGAATATTTTACATTGTTCAGTGTCTGATTGAATATTATTTGTATTATTCCAGAGTGTGGAGGTGAATTCCATGGTACTGGTGGGACCTTTACCTCCCCCAGCTATCCAAATCCCTACCGACACAAAATAAAATGCGAATGGAGAATCATGGTGCCATCTGGACGCCGTGTCACTCTTACCATTAGTGACATGAATTTTGAATTCAGCCAGAATTGTAGCCTGGATTATTTGTCTGTAAGTGTGAGAATAAAAGGAGGTCAACCACCATAGAATATGGAAATGCCATTTAAGGTTAAATAAGCTGCAGGAATTAGTCAACAAGAATTAAAACACATACAGATCTAGGAATAAACGTGGAACATATGATATGAATATTTGTAAAGTGCACTGAAGTTAGGGTCAGGTAAGACCAGGTAGGGAGGTGACCGGGGCAGTGGGAAGGGGGCACATGGGCATTTGTTTGCCAAAGCAAAACGAAGCACCAAGGGGGAAAAAGTTCAGTGCTTCATTTTGCTTCGGCAAAACAGGATCCCCAAGCTGGATCAGGAATCGAACCGCAAACCAGACCAATTTGTCAGTTTTTCTGGTTTGTGGTTTGGTTCATGCCCATCTCTACTGAACTCTATAAACAGTCAGAAAATTCTTAATGGAAATTTCTTTTGCTTTTGTCAAGGTGGCAAAGTATGACTCCCATTAATTACTGGACTGGCAAATTGCTGCTACGGCAAATAGTTGCTTTTGTTTTGATTAAATGGGTCACTGCACTGGCAGGAATAGCTAAATGGTCCCATAGTAATTTACTAGCTGGCAAAATGCCATGAGGGTAAAGTGTTGTTGAACAAAGTTGGTCAGGTACCAATTTGCTCTACCTGCATTTTAGGACTTTAGGAGTTGTTGTTGTTGTTGTTGTTTCCTCAATTGTTTTGTAGTTCCTTATTAGTTGTTTACACATTCAACTTTCAGCGATGAAAGAGATTCTTTTGCAAGATCATGGTCTTTTACCTTGACCTTGCTCTTAATTTTGGCTGGAGCTAGCTGATTGTTTTGCAGTGATTTTTAGTAAGCTGCTGTCAAAACCTCATTTTGAAAGGGCAATTGCGTATCCAGGGTTGCATTTTTACACCCCCTTAATTATTTTACCACTCTATATATATAAAACTCCAAACCTTGACAAGAAGTCCCCTTTATCTCTATAAAGGGAGATAATGGGATTTCATTCCCTCATTGCTCACTACTGCTCTTGAAACTGCCCATGAAGTCAAGCAAGCACTGTGACCGTGTCTTCCCTTTTCTGTTTCCTGCAAGTAGCAGCTGAAAACACTTCACTCCTATTCTGCTTCTGTATTAGAAATAGCAAAACCAAATTCAAGACAGCTACACCCTTAACACCATCTGGCTTGCAGAGGTTTGCTGCAGAAGAATCTTCCCTGTAATGTTTTTACTCTGAACCCATCCAATCTCATTTAATTTTAGAAGCCAAACAGGGTCAGATTTGGTTAGTTCTTGCAGTGGAGACCAGCAGATGATACTATGGATCTCCAGGTTGAGCTAGGAAAAAATTCTGCCTGAAACTATGGAGAGCCACAGATGGTCAAGAATTGACCATACCAGGATAAATGGACCAATGAATGTTCCTATGTTCCCCATTGGAACTCAGAAGAAAGCCAGTTTCTAAAAGTACATTAATCTCACTTATTTTATTTTTGGCAAACAGATTCATAATGGCTTTGGTGAAAACACACCCAGATTATCCAAATTATGTGGCATGGCATCTCCAGGCACACAGGTGAAATCCTCTGGGAACAAGATAACAATAATGATGGTAATAAGCCATGATGATTCAGAGGCAAGTTTCAGAATTGCATATGCTTCTGATGAAGATGCAGGTAATATACTAGGTATTTTGCTTTTCAACAAGGACAAGTGAGAAGAATTGAAGTTATTTGTGATGCAAAACTTTCTTCTGTTTCTACTATTTTGTATTTCTTCAGCGTGTGGAGGGCAACTTACCAGCTCAGTTGCCGGAAATCTCACTTCTCCTGGTTATGATGGTATCAACAATTATACAAACAATCTGAACTGTGAATGGGTCATCCATAATCCACAGCCATCCATCACAACTCTTTTCCTTCACCTTGAAAATTTCCGCTTGGAACAGCACATTGATTGCCAAAATGATTACTTAGAAATTCGACAAGGTGAGTTACAGTCACTGGGAACCAGCAAATAAATACATTTCATCAGCATATTTCTTTCCTTAATTCTTTTATGGGCATTTGGCAACACACATGGTTTTTTTCTGTAGGGCAGAGGTGGGGACCTGGTTTGGTTTTTTTTTAATACAACAAAAAGACTTAATGACAGTTTAAAGACTAATAGATATTTGGCATAAAATTCCATGGACCATTGCCCACTTCAGACAAGGTTCCTATTTTCTATTGGGAGACTTGCAAATAATCTCTTTGGACATGCTTGCAATGAGCAAGCCTGGAATAAAAAATCACCTTCCCGGTCCCAGATAGTGCCAGTGGCTCAAGATACAGGTGAGATGAAGTGAGCATCTTCATTGTTTAGTTTACCTGAGTAGCAGTAGCTGTGGAAGGAAGTCACCCATGACACAGATCAATAATTAACATTTCAAACTCCAACTCAGTTCTGAGAACCAGTTATTTAGTAGGTTTGCTCTTATCCTTGCCTGATTCATCCATCCAATATTACGTGGAAAGTTTACAGACCTCACTTCTAGTTCCTCATGTTTGGATTCTCAACCAGGTACATTAAATGATTTGTGGATTAACTCTGACTTTTGGACTGTGTTTATTCTTTGTCTATTCTGCAAACTCCAGTCAACATCTCCCCCGTGTATCAGCTTGACTTAGTTTTGGAGACTCTTTTTCCACTTGCAGAGACTGCTCCCTTTTGTGGCCATTACCTCCTAGGCTGCAGACACTTGCAACATGAAAATAGGATATCAGAAAAATGTGCTTTATTTAAAATCTAGCCCATGAACATACCAGGATCAGAAACTATTAGTTGATCCTGGCTTGTCTGAATTGACCAGGAAGAGTTCCCCATGTTTGGATATAACAGAAAACTATCATCCTTAAGGATGTGAAATGAGAATGAAGAGGAATATAATTAAACAATTTGTTATCAATTAATAGTGAGAGTGTTGGCTTCAAAAGCTAAAGCATCACTACAGCTTTGTTTATTCCCCTCCTGGTTTTAGCAATGTAAGTATGAGAGTGTAATGGAATTTGGGTATTTCATAGTGTCATGTTTTTACTTAGGGGATTCTGATGGGGAGCTGTTATACAGACTATGCGGCCATACTGCGCCTAATGAAAAACTACTAATAGCATCTCCTCAGATCTGGATACAGTTTTTGAGTAATGGTCAACATACAGACAAAGGATTTTTAATCCGCTATTCATCACTAGGTAAGATGAATACCACTTTCACTGTGTGTGGCAATCCCAGCAGGATTCACTGGGCACTAAAGAGTTTGAAACTGCACGGTACAGCTTATTGCATATCCAGGTCTAACAGTGTGGGGTGCAGTTGTCCCCAGATATCAGTCCTAGGTTCTGGATATCTAAATGCATGTCTGCTTCTTCACCTTCACTTTCTACACTGTCCAATTCTCTGGAGTAAAATGGATAACAATCATGGAAAGGAATAAGAGCTCACAGCCTGAAGGGAAAGGAAAAACAAGCAGACATAACAAGCCCAGGGTATTGGGAGATACAGGGAGGACTGGCACAAACAGGAGGAGAGCCAATAGGGTTGGAGAATTGGGGGGGGGGAGGGGAAGAAGAAAGAGAAAAGGTGGAAGAGAGAGAATATAAAGAGGAAAAGGAAGTGATGGAGTTAGAGGGCCTGTGGGCAGGGGAGTGGGTCTCTTTCATGCTACACAAAGAGGAGGCTGGGAAAATACATAATTGGTAACCCATCATAAAATCTTCTTACTGGGGTGAAAAAGAGGAGAAGATCAGAAGGGGAAATTATAAAGAAACCCTGGGTAGCAGAATGGTAGGGCCCCTGGAAAGAAGTGAAGGCAGGTCAAGCAAAACCGGAGAGAGTTATATCCACCCCGTGCATTATTTCCAAAGAGGTAGCAGAGGAGACCACCTGGAAACTTCACCCTTGTTATGGCAGATGCCGATACCAACTTCCTCACGTGCACCCTTGGGCAGACCTTTGAATCCTTGGGGTGATTTATCAATGGTACTGGACCCAGAAAACAGATTGTCTGCACCTTTTGTAAATAAGTTTGAAGTATTAACCTAGTTTGAAGACCTTTGGGAGGTGGTGGTGGAGGAACCCCCCTCTGAGTTAAATAAGACAGTTCTTTGCAAGAAAGAGAATCTGTCTTTTGTGGGAGTACTCGAAGGAGGGGTCGGGAGAGACGGCTTGGAACCCAATCACAGCTGATCCTTTCATTGTGGCATGATCTTCCACTGGAAACATCGCACTTACATTAAGCTCCCCCCCCCCCCCCATCTTCAGAAAACTGACTAATCAAGGAAAGGCTCACTGCTGCGGCCCACTGTTGACCTCTCTGTGTTGGGACTGTAAATTCACACCTACTTTAATGTCCTTTCACCACCAGGTGAAGTTCTTTTAATGGTCTCAGGTTTTTAAGCTCTTGAAGGAGTTTTCAATATGGATTTCTAACAGCTGCATTTATCCAGCTATTTTTGTGAGGTTACTGATGTTTTATTGCATTTTATTTTCATTTTACTGTTGCAGACTCCCCTGGAAATTTATCACTGGAAAGTGTAACATAAATTCTCTTCCAGACATTCAGTGTAGCTTTAGTTGTTTTAATTCTTAGTATTACATCTTGTGCTTCTTCCATACTGTTTCAAGACCAGTCAATCCTCTCTATTCCTGTTTTTTTGTTTTAGTTTTGAATTTGATTTTTAAAAAAATATATATATTCCTTTCTGCAAATGAGCATTTCCCCCATTACTAGTACTGCTGGAACTATATAGAAGATATTTGCTAGGGGCTTAATGTAAATGCAATGTTTTCTTTCTGGAATTATATAGAAGCTAATACAACTAATATGACAAAATTGTCATGCTTGCATTTCAGTTAGTTATACAATAAAGCTTCCTTAAATATCTCACTTCTCATTTCAGCCTGTGGTGGTCTTCAAGAAGGTGAAGGTGGAATTATTTCAAGCCCTAACTATCCACAACCTTACAACAGTCATAGTTTTTGTTCCTGGCTCTTAGTCGCACCAGAAGGACATACCATAAATGTAAGTAATCAGTATTTTGTTGACAAGAAAGCAATTTATGCATTATTAGCAGGGTGGACTACAAAATCAGATGCTGATTTTAGACAAGAAAAGTGCAAGATAGGTAAGGTGATACATGTATTCCAGGCCACACATCTTGTTATTCACTTGCCTTGTATATCTACTTAGGACACAGCATTCTAGTTTTATTTTCTGCCTTGAACTTTTTGGTGTTCTCCCACCCAAACCTTAAATTAATTTTAAATGAGCTACTATCTAGATTCCTTAAAGAATGGATTGTCTGCCTGTTGACTAGAGTTGAACAGAAGCATCAGGGTCACCTTCTGAAGCTGGGTAACATTTGCTATTTGTTTAATTGAATAGGGAGTTTAGCAACCCCAAGTAGCTCTAGTAGTGATGGCTCGTGTATATCGGAGCTGGTGAGATGGCTAAGAAGTGTTTCACTGGGGTGGAGCCAAAGGGTCATCAAAGGCAGATCCAATTACATCTAATTTGTTGCTTGACGTCTTTCTGTCTAAGCCAGAAATGGGCAAGGTGCAGCTCTGGAACCATGTACAGCCCCACAAACCTGTTTTGGCAGGCCTTAGCCCTCCTTCAGTCCTCCCTTTTTCCAGCCTAAATAAATAAATAAATATATACATTATTGGAAGTCTCCAGGAGTGACAATTCACCTTTGTGAAAGGCTATGCCTCCACCATCTAACATCCCCAAATACTGATTTTTTTCAAAAGTGTAAGTGGGCTTCTAGCCATTTCTGGTTTCTTTTCTTTTCCTTTTTGCATTTTTGAGAAATTTACAATTTAATTACACAGGCTACACATTGCCCCCCCTCCCGTGAGCTGGGTACTGATTTTACCGACCTTGAAGGATGGAAGGCTGGGTGAAACTTGAGCCAGCGACCTGGGATTGAACCCCAGGTCGTGAGCACAGTTTTGTCTGTAGTACAGCGGTTTAACCACAGCACCACAAGTCTCTTAACTGAACTGAGGAAACTTTGGATATCTCTGTTTCTGAAATGTTTTTGGTTTTCGTTTTGTCTTGTTTTTTGCAATTTGTAATTGCACGTTCACTATTTTATTTGATTGTTTGTCCACAGGTTACGTTTGTGGCTTTTGCCATTGAAAGGCACAGTAGCTGCAGATGGGACTCAGTCACCATTCTGAATGGCGGATCTCCTGATTCTCCTGTCATAGGCCAATATTGCGGAAACACATCACCAGGCACCATTCAATCAGGTTCCAATCAGTTATTAATAAACTTCCGCTCTGACCATTCTGTGCAGGGAGATGGTTTCTATGCAACGTGGACCGCGGATTCTTTAGGTAAGTAAGGAACCACTGTTAATTATTTCTCCTTATACATAGAAAGGATCATGTAAGTAGAACCCTCTCTCGGTGGAAATTATGGCATAAGGAACAATTTACATTTAAAATGTATCTTTTGAAAAAGTGAGACCCTTCAAATTGCTTTACAAATTTTTTTAAAAGTATATTAAAAAGTACCAGTAATGAAAAATAAATATTCTGGAAAATAAAATAGTAATAAAATAGATATCAGCCATTGAGACCTTCAAGACTCTTCTTTAAACTAATAAAGAAGCTGGACGCTTTCCCCAAGGGATAATATTCTGCCATATGGAGCTATGAAGTGCATATAAGCAGGTCTTAATTTTTTAATCAGGAAACAGAGGCCAGAATCCTTTTAGTTTATGTCTTCCAGCCCACCTCTTTAGCATAAATCTCAGTGGCAAATTGCCATAAGTTAAGACACCAGCATAGGCATTTGCTATTGCATGCCAGATTGTGTGACTGAGTGCACAATAGGAAATGTCTAAGCTAACTTCTTAACTTGTGGCATTTTGCCAGTGAGATGTATGCCAACTGAGTTACTCTGGCAGATAAACATAATAGATTCCAACCAGTGCGTATTATGGGAAAAGTGATATTTCATCCACTTAAATTTCTAAAATCTTGAAAGCATTTCTGTAAAACATTGACTGCCAAACTTAGGGTCTTTTCCACATGAAGAAATTCCATAAGGGTGCAAGACAATGAGAATTTAATATGAGAAAATATTTTAATAAACTTAATCAATGTTTTATTTTCAAATTTTATACCTTTGAATTTATTTTAAATGTTTTTTTAAACTAGGAGTTTGTGTTATTAATTTTAAATTAAAAACTCATTTTTAAGGGATCTGGATGATAGTAAAGTAGCAATGGGGAGACAGAAGGGCATCTCAACCATTCAAAAGGGGGCATGTTGTGAAAAGATTTGGGAGCCACTACTATCAACATTAATCATTCTTACAGGATGTGGTGGAATTCTTCATTCAGAAAATGGTACCATCCATTCTCCTCACTGGCCTGAGAATTTCCCTAATAACATTAGGTGCTCATGGACAATAATTACACATGAAAGCAAACATTTAGAGGTGACCTTTCATGAAATTTTTGAGATTCCAGATAGCAGTGGACAATGTCAAGGCAGCTATGTGAAGGTAAGTTTATTTATTTATTTATTACATTTATAGCCCACCCATCTAGTCATATAGACTACTCTGGGTGGGTAACAACATATCATGTAAGTTAAGGTTGTAAGTATTTTGAACTATATTGAACATTACTGTAGAGTGCCATACAAGCACTTTTAGTTAAGCCAGTCTAAGGTCTGAAATGTAGATGAATAATAGCACTTACTTTGCAAAGCATCAGGCACACAATTGTTGTATAAATAATTAATTAATATAAATAATTAATAAAAATTGAAAACAGTAGCAAGAAAAAGTTTTAAAATCCAACCATAATTATGCATGGTGCTTTAAGGCATGGCATCAACAAATTGATGAAAAACATTCTAATTGTCTAATTTGAATCTACACGTGGCAGATCTTGAGAAAAGCATTTGCTCCTATGTGAGAGAAGGACATCACGTCTGCCTTATTAGAGAATGTGCGCTGTATAACGAATGCAGACTTCAGCCTAGATGCTGTACTGTAGACTGCCTTGGACCCCAATTCTGGGGAAAAGGTGGCATATAAATAATAATTCAAAAAAAATGAGCAGTAGTGGGATGATGTTTTGGGATCCAGAAGCTTATGGTTTGCTTCATTATATTGTTACACTCATTCTTGTGAACAATGTAGTTTTCCCATCAACAAGGCCCTGGTTTCACTCACAGCAGGTGTAACTGGATCACTGGCACAGGGCCCCAGAAAAGGGCATTGCAGAAGGTTGCAGTAGAAGACTGTCTTGGATCTGGTACATACTCTAGGATTGCATCTGCCCCTATGCCGGGGTGGTGCAGCTAATCCTCTCCCCCCGCCCCAAAAAAAAGCAATGTAGGGGAAAAAAATAACATAAGCTGGTCACCCTTTCCATAGCAATAATAAGGGAAGCTGACAATACAAGATGGCAGACAAGACTCAGTTTTGCATCATCTTTAATGCCATCCATTGTCTGTCTTCGGCTGTGTTTTCTCTGCTGAATTTCAGTTGTGTGACAAATGTACTTTTTAAAAATTGTATTTCCTCTGATGGCCTTTAGGTGGCATGCACACCTTTATTCCTCCTGATTTTATCATCTCAAAAGCTCTGTGACGTAGGTCAGACTAAGAGAAATTCACAGGCCCAAATTCCATGGCTCAGAGAACACTCAGACCTGGAATCCCAGTCCAGCACTCTAACCACTACACCACATTGGCTCTAATAAAAATAAGTTCAGTGCCTTTCTTTCTCCTTTTCCTTACCACTGAACAAGCACAGCGGCCCAAACTGTTCTAAGAACAAAGTATAGGCTTCCATTTCTATACAACTTATTATATACTTCATATAATACCGTGTTTCCCCGAAAATAAGACAGGGTCTTATATTAAATTTTGCTCCAAAAAACGCATTAGGGCTTATTTTCAGGGGATGTTTTATATTTTTCATGTACTTTTCATGTATTTATTCAAATACAGTCATGTCATCTTCTTCTGGTTGCTGCCCAATGGTGGAGGGCGGGGTTTCACTTTACTGGGGCTTATTTTTGGGGTAGGGCTTATATTACAAGCATCCTGAAAAATCATAATACTAGGGCTTATTTTCAGGTTAGGTCTTATTTTAGGGGAAACAGGGTACAACTTTTATCTACTTGTTTGGCTGTTAAGACATTCTTGTCTGGAAGACATTGTAACTGAAGGGAGGGGATGTTTTCCATTCCTCACAGTTTAATTATGTTCTCAGGAATTTGGTGGATGTTGCCTGTTGTTGTCTTCAGACTGTGCAAAGCCGTGGCTCAACTCCCACTTGGGATAAAGGGCAAGCATAATTTATCATTGTGTAGGAGGAAACCGAGCAATTGGATAGCTGCTCTTTGCTCAGGAGGTTAAAGGGCCAAACTGGAATTTATTTTTCAGAAGCTGCGAAAATATACCTAGGCCAGTTTAGCACTCAGAGTTTGTCATCTTGCACTGCAGAGGTTAGCTAGCATTTCAGTTTGTGCACAAAAATCCTTTTGTAAAGGAGCAGAGGTTAGTGAGGATTTATGACATGAGGGTTTCCATGGATAAAGCATTAGACATGCCATTAAAGGATATGATTACAATGCATTTCCTTTGAAAAGGAAATATATTATAAAAGTATAAGTGCTGGAGCTATGTTTGAGTAATGTGTTTGAGAACAGGAGTCCAACTGTTGCTTCCAGCATATCTATAGTAATGATACTAAGCAAGCTGTTATACTGTACTCTGAACATTTAAATCTAGTTAACATTAAGGGGATTTAGACTGTAATCCTATGGGCCATTTTTCCAATTACAAAAATCTTATATTTCTTCAGAAGTAAGTTCCATTAGGTTCAATGAGGCCTGGTTTCCATACATACATACATATAGAATGTTTTCAGATGAGGCTTTTATCATGCTGTACCACTGGTCCCCAAATTTGGGTCCCCACTATGCTATACCCATTAACTGATTGTCTTTCTACATGAGGTTAACTCTCTGTTGTTTGGGTGGAGTGTTGGAGAAAATTAGAATCAGCGTTGTCATAGATGAGCTTATTTATGGTGTTGATGGAAAAAACCAGCATGCAGTCTTATTCAGATATCAAAAAATAGTAATACTTTTCATCTAGGTGCTGAAAGGAAGTGATGAAGAAGGGGAAGATACTGTATTAGCTGTTGGGTGTGGAAATGCAGCACCTGGATCTATTGTTGCCCCAGGAAATGTGATGACAGTTGTGTTTCAGTCACAAGACATCCCAGGGCATGGATTTTCTGCACCTTTTATAAGCAGTAAGTAATTATGAATCCAGAGGTTGCCAAAGGGTCGTACCATCTGAGCATGTACGTAGTTATGCCAAAGGATACATTAGGTTAGAATCAGGAACAGATTAGAAGATGGTAGAAAAGCTGCTCTAGGAGGTTTGCCTGTTTAACACTAACATGAATGAGATTTATTAAACCTGTGTAGACATCAGATGTTGGAAGAGGGGTAAAGAACCACCCCTTCTCTGCAGGGTTCAGCTGTTTGTCTTTACACTCTTCTGCCCCCTACCTTGGCATAAATTGTTTTGTATATTTGTATGTTTCTGTGCCTGTGCCTGGCCTCATTCTTATTAAAAGGTAAGGTTGTGTATGTGATGTACTGTGTCCCACTTTGCTCCCACACAATAGGCCACTTCTCCAATCACAAAAGAGTGGAGAGAAAGGCATTTTCCATGTCCTTGCTACTCTCGTTATACCCAGAAATCACATTCTAGTATGGTGGAGATGTTTAGTTTTGCACTTTGGCTCTTTGTCAATGGAAGGTAACTGTGTTTCTTTGGTCGAATGTGCATTCAGGGTGTGGAGGAAATTTCACTGCACCAACTGGTCGATTGGTCTCTCCTAACCACCCCAGGCAATATGAAAACAACCTGAATTGCAATTATATCATAGATGTGGGCCCCCAGTCTGTTGTCATCCTGAAATTTGAAATGTTTGATTTACAAGGTAAGTGCAAATAGAAGTTACTTAAAGCAGCACTAGGAATCTTGCAGTCTGTGTGTGGCCCCCACCCTTTCTTCAGTTTTCTAAAACTCCTCTCTGCTGGAAAGTTGCTAGTACCAAACAGAAGTAGACCCATTAAATCAGTTGCTAAATAGCGAGTTAATGCTTATGTAAATCTCAATGATTCAATTGGCTTGTTCCAATAGAGACTACCAGTTGAATTCAGACTTACTGTTTTTGGCTGTGGACTAGGACACTGGGAGAATGATACTCACGGGGGAAAGGAGTTTAAAAAGGAGTTATGGATTTGATTTGTAGAACAGAAAATTATTAAGTAGTATATCAAGATCCTAGCAATTTTCATATGATACACAGAAGGATGGAAGAGTTTTTACAATGGCTGCTTGAGAAGATTGATATTTGTATTTTCTTTACCTTTTATGAGGCTTCGAATCAGCCGTAGCGGTACCAACAGAGTTGTCGTTTGAAAGATTTGATATTAGAGTTCAAAATGTGTCTCAGACTCCTTCAAACCAGAATGATGTTTTATTTGTTTATTTATTTATTTATTTAACTTATATGCCGCCCACACTACCCAAAGGTCTCTGGGCGGCTTACAACAATTTATTTATTTATTTATTTATTTATTTATTTATTTATTTATTACATTTATACCCCGCCCATCTAGTCAATCGACTACTCTGGGCGGCTTCCAACATATATCATAACAACTTAAAATATAGCAAGATTTTAAACATCAATAAACAAGTTGTTCAAGATGGAAAAATAAGGAAAAAAGAGGAAGAAAAAAAAATCAAGTGTTGACTGGAGGGAAGGCCTGCCTAAACATCCAAGTTTTCAGTTAGTTTTTAAAGATGCCCAGCGAAGGGGCCACACAAATCTCCGGAGGAAGGTTATTCCAGAGGCGAGGAGCTACCGCCGAGAAGGGCCAGTTTCTTGTTTTTTCCTTCCGGGCCTCCCTCGGCGTCAGGCTCCTCAACCTCACCTCCTGACTCGATCGGGTGATACGGGTAGATTTTGGTGGGAGTAGGCATTCCGCCAAGTATCGAGGCCCTAAACCGTTTAGGGCTTTATACGTAAGCATTAAAACTTTGAAGTCAACGCGGAACCGAATGGGCAGCCAATGCAAAGAGGCCAGAGAGGGAGAGATATGATGATATTTTCTCACTCCACTAAGGAGTCTGGCCCCGCCGCATTCTGCACCATTTGGAGTTTCCGCATCAGCCTCAAAGGTAGCCCCACGTAGAGCGCATTACAGTGGTCTAATCTCGATATTACAAGCGCATGTACCAAGGTGGTGAGCGCCCCAACATCAAGATAGGGACGCAGCTGGGCTATCCGCCGAAGATGAAAAAAGGCGGTACGGACCACCGACGCCACCTGAGTTTCCATGGTGAGCGCCAGGTCCAGATGGATCCCCAAGCTGCGAACCTCACTCTTTGCGGTAAGAGTCACCCCCCCAAATGAGAGAGAGTTTCCCAGACCGCTGATGATGGGGGCACCCACCCTCAGGACCTCCGTCTTGTCCGGGTTCAGCCTCAGCCCATTTTCCTGCATCCATTGCAGCACAGACTCCAAGCAGCGCTGAAGGGACAGAACGGCATCCACTGCAGTTGGAGAAAAGGAGATGTAGAGCTGAGTGTCATCAGCGTACTGATGGCATGATGCCCCACACCCCCTGATGACCCCACCCAGCGGCCTCATGTAGATATTAAACAGCATTGGGGAGATGATCGAACCCTGCGGAACCCCACAATTGAGGCTCCACGGGGCCGATACCCTCTCCCCAAGCTGTACTCTCTGAGGACGGTCCCCGAGGAAGGATCGGAGCCAGGCAAACGCCTGGCCACCAATTCCCAACTCGGAGAGCCTCCTCAGGAGGATACCGTGGTCGACGGTATCAAAGGCCACTGAGATATCGAGGAGGACCAACAGAGATGTTTTACCCGTCAGCCACCCTCAATAGGTCATCATACAGGGCGACCAATGCCGTTTCTGTACCATGGCGCGGCCTGAAACCCGACTGGAATGGATCCAGGGCATCTGTTTCATCCAAATGAGCCTGAAGCTGATCGGCCACCACCCTCTCCACCACTTTGCTGATGAAAGAAACATTGGTGACGGGCCTATAATTGCCAATTTCGTCCGCCGCCAAACTAGGTTTCTTCCTTATGGGCCTAATGAGTGTCTCCTTGAGGGCAGGAGGTACCCTGCCCTCAAGGAAAGACCCATTAATTATTGCTGTGGCCCATTCTGTTGTTATAGGCCTGGCTGCTTTGATTAGCCAGGCCGGGCAAGGGTCAAGGGATGAGGTGGTGGCCCGACAGCGATCAAGCGCTTTGTCCACAATATCTGGCGTCACAGGCTGAAAGAAATCAAGAGTCACCGGGCAAGGCGGAGCGCTGGACATCTCTGCTCTACTCACTGTATCTAGAAAAGGAGATAGCTCCCGGCGGATGGCCTCCACTTTAGATTTTAAAAATGCTGCAAATTGGTCCGGTGAAATACTAGGGGGAGGCCCGTCACTTAGACCAGTTCCGGATAGGTCGCGCACTATACGGAATAGCTCCGCCTGCTGATTTGAAGCTTCGCTTATCCGGTTAGCGAGATGTACTCGACTAGCAGCCTTTACCTTGGCCAGGTAAAGGTTAGTCGCGACCCTGACAGCTATCAAATTATAATCCGTCGGGTTCTTTCTCCACTTGCGCTCTAGCCTTCTCCTAAATTGCTTCATCGCTCGTAGGTCCTGGTTAAACCAGGGCGCAGGCCGAGCTCTGCGTTGGAGAGGGCGTTTAGGAGCAATCGTGTCTACAGCCCTAGTGGCGGCGGTAAACCAACAATCAACCAGAGCCTTGACAGGAGCACCAGCCAGGTCAGCCAAAACACCTGTCATGGCATCCTGGAATCCTACAGGATCCAGTAGCCTTCGATTTAAATACAGTAAAAAGATAAAAAGATAAAAAATTAAAATACAATTAAAAATACAGTGCTCTAAAAATTGTTTTAAAAAGTTTTCAGAGAACATACAGTGCTAGTTGAAATCAAGCAGAAAAAAGTAGGAGAGCCTTCCCATGAGATGATTCACTCTTCTTGGCATGTGCCTAGGGTTGCCAGATGTCCGGCAAAAGGAGGACATGTCCTCCTTTTTAGCCTAATGTCCTCCGTCCGTGAGGCAAAACTAAAAACCTTTAAAATGTCCAGCTTTTGGGCGTGTCGCACTCGCGGGGGGCGTGTCTTAGAGCGCATGGTGCGGGCAGGCGGGCGAACGAGAGCCAGGAGCCACGCGTCTCCCTGACCGACTGGGCCGCTTCTCTCTGGCAAGCGAGAGACTTTCGGCAACACACAGCCAGGAGCTTTCCTTCCCACAGGCGAGCAGCAGCAGCAGCAACTCCTCCTGCTCTCCTCCCCCTTTGAGACAGCTTCAAGACCCAATGAATCAGAGCGGTGGCTGTTGCTGCCGTGTGTGCGGCCACCACACTTCCTGTTTGCTCAACTTCTCCTCTTTGCGCCGTGGGAGGAGCGCAGCTGAAAAACCTGGCTCAGCGGCAGCTCGGAGGGAAGCCCGGCTGCTCCTTGAGCTGTCCCGCTTTCCCTGCCGGTTCATCTTAGAGTGGCTAAGTCCTCCACAAAACCACCGCCTCCACAGGACACCCCTGTTGCTTTTTTCCTGCACTCTCCTTTACAGAACATATTCAAACAATTCCACATGTAAATAGAAGTCAAACATGTAGTCCTCTAATGATCTTTGCTATATAGATTAAATATGCATCTGCATTCAATTTTGCTCCTGAATAGTACTTTGAATCCTTTTTTCACGTTTAAGTTTGTTTAAATATTGACAGCTTTCCCCTTGACCAACCTATTTCTTAAAGCTTTTATTTACACTTTAAGAAATTTGGCACACTTTCTAATTCTCTTCGAGTGCTTTTGGGCCGGCGAAGGTTAATTGTGATTACCATTGAAAGCAATGGCAAATGTTAGCTGTGTAATTAAGTGTTTTCAGTTACAGAACCTAGCCTTTGCTTCATCATTATGGCACTTAAGTCATTCAATTGGTTTCCAGTTATAGCATGCCATTGCTGTATTTCACTAACTGAGAGCTGCTGTGACCACCATACAGGAAACCTTCAGCATTCCGAAATAATAGGGAGTTGCAAGACTATTGTAAAAAATAAGCCTTGAAAAATCTGTGACTTCCTTGGGAAAGAAAGTTTATCTGTATATTGTCTTCAAAAGAGATGGATTTAATGTGCTTGCCCCACATAGTTACACGTATTAAGAGGGCTTTCAAACTGAGTATCACCCATTCAGGTTTTTCTCTCAAATTAGCTTCCTTCTTTTCTCAGTATTCCATAGCTATCTGCTCCCATGTGTCTTTGCATTTAGAGTGCATGTCTAAGAAGAAATCTATGCACTGAGATGTCATGTTTGACCATGATTCTTGTAGAAGCCTGCTTGCCTACAGCTCTCTATATAGACCTCGTACTTAAATGTCCATGCTCAAAACATAGCCAGGGGGTGAGGGTCGGGGGTAACAGCACAGCCCCTTTAATTGTATGAACCCCCTTCATGTTCCAAATGCTTGAAGAAGCCCTGTGCTTTCATGGGGAGACTGTATTTGAGGTTCTGTCATCTCTTACTGAAATGGAATTGCCAGTGGTAATCTTTGATGCATATATTTAATTTGACTGTACAGCCCTGTGCAAACTGGTGCCCAAGCCTGGCAACTATGGTGTGATTATCTTGGCTTGCCTACCGTGTATAAAGTACTTAGGGAGTGGGTGGCTAAACAGCTCCATGATACCTTGATGGATGATTCTGAATTTCAGCTCAGCATGTCTTAGAATTCTGCGCTTATGATGGAGTTAATATCTTCAGAGGAAACAGCGTCACATCCTACCCAGTGGCAACGTATTGCGGCAATGAAATCCCTGGTCCTGTCAGTATATTTGGGTCCACACTGCTGAATTTCTACACGGATTCTCATATTGTTGGCACTGGATTTTTGGTCACTTATACAGTAATCTGTGAGTAGACATAAACATAGCACTTCATTGATGGGAACCAAGTGTGTTTCAATGCAAGGGACAACTAACTGTGGTTCTGGAGAAGAGATATCTAGACTTTCTCCTTGGAGGGTTCCTCAAAATCTGGGGGGGGGGGGGGAAACCCAGATATATTCAGAGTTATTCAAATGGGCTAAGCAGTAATCTACACATTTGATATGCGTGACAATATCCTATATATATATTTATTCAAAATAAAATCCTACTTAGTTACCTGCAGGGAAGTATGCTTAGTCTCATAAGCCCTATTCAATCTTTATGTAAGCATGTGGAGGCCCCACACACTAAAGAGAAGTGTGCCAACCCCACCCCTTTCTGTCATTGCTTTCAATGGCTGAAATCCTGCTGCTTAGCATAGTAAATCACACTAGACTTGGTTTAGCAAACAATGATTGTCTTTCTGCGTTTCTGCATTCTTCTGCGTGGAACAATAGTCTGAAGAGAGGGAAGCTGCTCTAACTGTGTAGCCTCTCCAAGTAAGCCAGTAAAATGGAAGAAAAAGATTTTGATACACATGGAAAGGTTACCCAGATAAGACAGCATTCCCTAGTCAGACTATCGCTTTGAAGTGTTGGAAGTGATCATGCTGGGAGTGGCTAGTGTTCTCCCCTGAACAGATGTGAGCTCCCTTCAATGCATATATGCTCCACACACTTCAGCAGGAACTGAATAAGGACATAGTTAACAGTCTCATGTCACACATAAATAACTTCTTTTCTTTGCATTGGCCCAATGTCAGTTTACACATTAAGGCCACATTCTATGTGTGGCTGCAACCTGATAATCAGTGTGAAATAGATGAGTGCAAATCTGCATTTTTAACATTAGTCTGCCTCCAGATACAAGTGACCATCTAGAGTTCTATTTTAGAGTGAGATTCCAAGTTGACAGAACTGGGGAGAACAGGGATGCAAGTCATTGCCTGTCTCATTCTCATGTGTTAAAACAAGAAAATAAAGGTTTTTCTCCTCCTCACCTACAAGACAGCAAGATAATTTCTGCTGCACTGCAGTTTGCATATTTGTGAGTATGATTTTTACACAAATGGCATAAATTGTTCACATTGCACAAAACTATGATGGACTTTTAAAAATTAAATGCATAGGATGGGTTTTTTGCATCATTCTGATCAAAAAGTGAGTCCCTCTGTGCTTGCAATTATGTGTCAGCACTTTGCTTTAAAAAAGGAAAATATACTACTTTTGCACATTTTGTGCTGTGTGCAGAAACCTCAGTGAAAAATTGCACTCATCAATCCTGAATAGGAGGCAATAAAATTTCATAAAGTTCAGCATTTCTCAGCTGACTTTTTTACTATTGAGGTGACTTGTCTTGTCAACAATATGAAATTTGAGAATGCGTCAATCCCTAGCAGTTATTTAGGTCTCAGCAACCCTCATGGCCCATTTAAAATACTCCATCTAAATTTATACTGATAACAGGTAGTATATGAATCCTCATTTGATTTAGCAAATAAGCACCAGCATTAGAAACTGCAGACATTTTGTTCATTGAAGAACCCTTGACAAATAGCCATTATCTGAAAGTAAGAAATCAAGTATCTTTGTTCAAAATTAGTCATCCTGCTAGTCACTGCCTAGATGGAATAACAGTGAAGGAGGACAATATGCACTTAGTCATGAAAGAGACCTTCATAAGTCACTCAGCTTGGCTGCGGCTGTCTGACCTTTGGCTTTTGACATTTGTGAAGTATGACTCTAGGTTTTTATTAGAGTTCTTGTCCCATTCAAAGCACATTATGGCAATTAACATTCTATTTCCTTCTAGCTTTATCCTGTGAAATACACATGCACACAGCCACACACACATTCTTTTCTTTTTGTTTCTTTTCTTGCTTATCATGAATGCCGCTCTTTTAATTCTTTGGCTTTTGTCTCCTATTTGCCAATAGTCCAAAGTACAGTCCTTGATAGACCCCCTATTGCAGCTGAAAATGAAGGGCAAATGCCAGCGCATTCATTGCTCTTCAGAAGAATCCACTTTGTAATGTTAGTGCTTAATGTGCTGACTAGTTCTTTAGAACTTGGGCACCAGTAGGCTTGGGCTGTTTGTCAAGAGGACCCAGAGTGGTTCCTTGCCAATTGAAGAATGTGAACAAACAGCACAATTGCAGAGTGTTATGAATCAAGATACCTCTACTTGGAAAGCAAAAAGAAGTTTGAAAGTACTATGTGTTCTGCCTCCCCAAATTGTGAAGAGGACATTGACTTCACCCTGAAGGACTCATGTAACTGTTACAAAACTACTGAATTATGCTTCCTCTGAAGGGTTAGAATCTCCCATTGTAACCTAACTTAAGGAGGTTATTCATTGCAGAGTCTTTCCCATGGACAAGTGAAGTAAGCAGGGAGGCAGGGAGCAATAATCACTGTGAATGACGAACACTCAAAAAAAAAAAAAAAAGACTTTCTTATTCCACATGAACCTACCTGATCTTTATGGTGTTTGAGAGGGACTCTCTTTCATCTATCACTTCCATTCAAGGAATGGTTGGTCAGAACACAATATAGGGCATGTCTTTCTTAGTTGTGGGACCCATTCGCTGAGATAGAATTAAAAGGAGGTTAATTTTTCAGATTCATATCACTGGGACCCAAGTGCAATTAATTGAGTTTAGACTCTGGATCAGATCCGTGGACCACTAACCTGGTGCATTCCATGAATGCAGAAAGACAATCAGCCAAGAGAGGCAAGCTATCTTCCTGGCCATCCTGTGCTCTTTAATTTCAAGTTAAATTCTGGACAGAAGAGGTCTGGGTGGCAAAGATATATTGTGAATAATAATGGATGTATTTTTTTGTTCACTTGCATCAATTGTTTGCTTCTTGCTGCAGCTTGCGGTGGTGTTTTTAATGGCACCTCAGGCACAATCAAGAGTCCTACTCATTCGTTTACCGAGTATCATCACAATATGAACTGTTCCTACCACATCATCGTTGGAAGCAACAGGATAGTGGCACTGAAGTACGTAAGTCAATAGGTGCTTTCATTCAATGGGGAGAAAGTGGTAGGCTCTAGTTTTGGTTTTCCTTTTAAAAAATACTTCTATAGGTAGAAGTAAGTTAATACATGTTCTTGTTTTCAAAAAAGTTACTTCATTGGAAAAGTACAACTTACTATACAGATGGAGGAAGTATTTTGCACTGGCACTGAACTCACACCTGAGAACTTGTGCTACATTTTCTTTACCCAAAGGAATATTATCAGTCCCATTAATCTTCTGGTACAATGAGTCAAAGACTTGGACTCCTGTTTTTTATTTGTTTGGTTCCCCCCCCCCCATCCCCTTCTAGTTTCTCTGCGCCGAAACAGTCATTTGTTGGATCTGGCAGAGTGTATTTTATAGAACTGTAAAGCTCCATCTTGATAGTGATATTCTTCCATCTGTTTTTAATGCCACAAAATTTAGCTTAACAGCCAATCCTATTCAGGTTTAGAAAAGGTATATAGGTTCTATATGTTCAGGGAAATGCATATCCCATTTTCCCTCCCACAATGCAATTCTTTCAGTGATACAAGCCTGGAAAAACAGACTTACAAATTAAGCCTGTGTCCACCTTCCAATGACCAATCACAAAACACAGTTTACTGGAATGGAAGATATGGAGTTAAGCCAAACTTATGCTAGGACAAACATATACAGTGGTGCCTTGACTTACAAACGCCTTGACTTACGAACATTTTGACTTACGAACAGCTCCGCTCGCAAAATTTTGCTTTGACTTGCGAACGGAGCTTTGACTTACGAACAAAAAAGGCAGGGGAAAAGGGCGGGAAATTTAAATGTACTAACCTTTGGTGGCAAAGAGGCTGCTTCTTTGTAGCTCTTTCGCCCCAATGGTTCGGAAAAGGGATGCGGTGGCGGGGGTGGCCCAGAGGCGGGAGGCTTGAGCCTGGCCTGGGTGCTTCAGTTGCTCGCCTCCCGGGCTTCCACTGCCGCTGTGACTGCCGTGGCCGGGAGGCTTGAGCCTGGCCGGGGTGCTTCGGCCGCTCACCTCCCGCTCGCGGGCCGATGGCAGGAAATTCAAATGGCCTCCCGGCCGGGCTCTAACTCCCAGCACTGGCTCCGTCCCTGCTGCTCGCTTCCCAGCTGGGAAGCACCCCGGCCAGGCTCAAGCCTCCCCGCCGCGGCGGTCACAGCGGCGGTGGAAGCCCGGGAGGCTGAGAAAGCTTCAGACCAGTAAGGTGCTGCTTTTTAAAAAAGTTTTTGTTTTGTTGGTGGGGGAATTGAGGGTCGGTGTTGTTTTGTTTTTGGTGATTTTTTTTTTGATTTTTTTTTTTTTGCAGTCCCAGCGTGGGACTTGCTCTGTTTATTTTTATTTTTATTTTGGTATTTTTTTGAAATCCTGGAACGGATTAATCCCGTTCCCATGCATTTCAGTGGGAAATACTGATTTGACTTACGAACGTTTTGACTTACGAACACCATTCCAGAACGGATTCAGTTCGTAAGTCAAGGCACCACTGTATGTTTCATCACCAAAGGGAGAACTGCTCTTAACTATGAGCTAAGTGTCATAATTGCATGACATTTATAATGATATCTGGCTACTACATGTTTCTCTTCTACCTCTCCCCCTAAAAACACTGTGTACCAAAGGAAAGTAGAACTGAAATAATCTAATGATGCATTTTACAGATTCAATAGCTTCCACCTTGAAGCCTCGGCATCTTGCTACAAAGATTATGTTGCTGTATATGATGGACCGGACATCATTTCTCCACTTCTTGGCAAATTCTGTGGTGCAGTCCTGCCTCCTTCTATCAAAACTTCCTCAAATCATTTGCTTCTCGTGTTTAGTACTGATTCCTTTGGAGCCGCCAATGGATGGAAAGCATCTTTCAGGGAGACCGTAGGTAACAGTGATATCTGAACAAAAAGCCCTCAGTACCTCTTTTACAAGACTACTCCCATTAAACTTAGGGTTATGGTAGTGAGAGGGATCCATGGGCCAAATATGACCCATTGAAGGTATCTCATCAAGCCCTCAAAGTCCTTCTGCTCATATCCCCTATCAGTAATTGATTTAAAGCATGAGTACAGATGCGTGGAACTGAGCTCCACTTTACAGCCTTGGAATGCACGTAGGGGGAGGATTTCTATGACATTCCACATTTTCTCTGCAACCTACATTTGAACCCATAAGCAAGTTCAAACATGTTTATGAGCAATCTGGCCTTTCTCACCAGATTACTCATAACCCACCCATAAACTCAAACATAGGTTGCACAAAAAATATGGCATGTCATAGAAATCCTGGTTTTCTTCCAGAGAGCTGCTGTATGGAACCAAGCTGTGCTCTGTACTATGGGATGCTCTTGCACTGGAACTGACTTGTGGGTGGACGTAGAATTGAGCTGTGCTTTACATGCATGGTGAGGAACTGCAGAAATTGGAAAGAATTGCACAGGGTCCAGCCATTGTGATCCAATCTTAATTCTAATACTGTGTTTCCCTAAAAATAAGACAGGGTCTTATATTAATTTTTGCTCCAAAAACTGCATTAGGGCTTATTTTCAGGGGATGTTTTATTTTTTCATGTACAACAATCTACATTTATTCAACTACAGTCCTGTCATCTTCTGGTTGCTGCAGAATGGTGGAGGGCGGGGTTTCACTTAATTAGGGCTTATTTTGGGGGTAGGGCTTATATTACGTGCATCCTGAAAAATCATACTAGGGCTTATTTTCAGGGTAAGTCTTATTTTTGGGGAAACAGGGTAGTTGAAATTTTCTCCAGTCTTCAATCAGACTTGCAAATGATGTGTGTGTTCACCTCCCAATGATCAATCACAAAATAAAAACACAGTAGTTTGTAAGATGTGGAATGATGCAAGTTAGTACTAGGACAAAAAGACATCTCCCCCACCCACCAAGAAAGTTCCAATTCTAATGATGTGTTGACAGTAGTATCTAGTTCTGTTGTCATGTGTATCTGCTGATTCAACCAGCTGCTGGGGAACATGAGCAAGAAGGTGGTATCTCAAATTCACTGTCCGCTTGTGGGCTTTCAAGAGGCCGACTGGCTGGCCACTCTGGCAACAGAATGCAGGAGTAGATCCACCTTTTGATCTGATCCAGACTGGCTCTCTGCATGGTCTTATATAAATAACACTGACCTTTCATCCAGCTTCCTGGTGCTATTTGAATACATCAATGACCAGTTGAAAAGAATTAACCATTAAAAACTGCCTAACGTTCTCCATCGTTATGTTCTTTTGTTAATTCAAAGTTTGGTGGGGGTTGCAATGTCCACAATCCTTGAGGATTTGCAAACTGAGCACTCCAGATCTGTTGACAAAAGGCCTTTGTGGCATACTAGAAACATAGTCTTACACTGAGTCATTACAACCCCACCCTCTCCCACAAAGCTAGGGACTGTTTTTTATTTGTTACAGTCCACAAGAGACATAAGGATAAAGAATACATCTGAGTAGTGTTGTTTGCCAGGAGCCACATCCCTACAGATCTCTACTGTTGTCACTGCTATTGACCCGTTTTCAACCGGGTATAATTTGCAGATGGCAGATCTTTCTGTCATATGAAATTACACCCTTTCAAGCTCTACTAGTTATTAGGGGCCTGTTTTAAGTTCTGTTAGAGAAGCTTATTCTGGAATTGGAAGCTTTATTCTGTTCTGGTGATGGCATGGCATCTGCTTCAGAATGTGTTTCAGTTCTGTGGTATTGATCTTCAAACATAGAAAGGATGCCAAGATTTGTTTTGTGTTGCATAGGGACTATTTGCAGGCTTCCTCTTCATTCTGAGGATCTTTTCCCCTCATCATTGTATACAGTGAGAACTGATAGTTCATATATTTCAGCCAGAACTTGGAAACATTATTTTTTTGATTACAACTCCCAGAATTCTCCCAGTCAGCAAGGCCAGTAACTTCTGAAATCTTTGGTCACATGACATGTATGTTGGAGATTCAAGGAAAAAAAATCTGGGATGTTATAGAAAGGTGATTCTCAGACCATGGCTTTTCTTGGTGGAGATTTGTTGTTTTTAATGTAAACAACAGACATCCTTGGCTAATGCAGATTAGTGGTTAGAATGTTGAGGTTTTTATGGGGTTATCATTCAGATTTCCTCTTAGCAGTTGAGTGGTCTTGAGTCAAGTCCCTATCTTTATCTCCTTCACTGTTGCCAAATTTTGTAAAAATCCAGAAATCTGGAGAAGCACCATCCCTTGTTATATATGGACCAGAAACAGCTGGTTTGTAAAGCTTTAGGTTCTCATAATGTCCCGAAGAACACACCTCCACTTCTTGCTCCCTGTTGCTGCAGCTTTGGAGAAAAGAGTGAGAGATGAAGAAGTGAGGTAGAAGGAGAGGAACTGCAAGAAATCAAACAACCTTAGAAAAAGAAATGGTTTAGAAATGTGTCAGATTTTTCCAAGATGTTGGTGAACTCTGAAAACTCCAATTTTAAAAAAAGCACTCTCAAAAGAAGCTCAGAAAGAACACTGAATTAAAATTGGAAAAGTGTTCTCCACATTTAAGTTTGTTGTTAAATTAATTGGTTCTATGCTTGTTGTAGGTTTTTCGGGCTGTTTGGCGAGAACACGGCCAAACAGCCCGAAAAAACCTACAACAACCATCGGATCCCGGCTGTTAAAGCCTTTGAGAATACATTAATTGCTTCTAACTTGGAGAAAGGCTGGGACAGAACTGAGTGAAATAAAATAAATAGGTGCCATGAGTGTGATTTACAGTGTTTCTGCAAGTTCTAAATTATCAATAAAAATGAGTTGGATTCAAATAAATCTTTGCAACTTGAAATAGCTACTTGAGAAATTTGGAGCTTTTTCTTTATAAGCTAAGAGAAGAGACTATTTAAATCTAGAGGAAATAAAGAGGAGAACCCCAGCAAAACTACTTAAGATTACTCTTTAAATGAACTTCCACCTGCTCCCTAAGAAGGGAAACAACCAAGAGGTTTTGCATTATCGTGTGACAAATCTAAAATAAATTTCTTCATTAATGTATAATGAAAACATTATTCTATGACTGTATTAGTGAAGTGAAATTAGGTAACATGATTATAGTGTTCTGCTTAATGTTGTTGGTGACCTTAATTAACTTTTGGAATGAGGTGAACAAAAATGGTAAACTCATTTGCAGTATTCTAAACACTGCTTATTTCTTTCTTTCAGTATTCTCCCTATTTTCATCAGTGGCTACTTAGGATTTCCACACAAATCGAGTCACCCAAATTACTATTTCTGCTTAATATTTTGTAGAATTATTTTCTGAGAAATGAGCAGTTTGTTAATTTGAAAAGAGACAGACACAATAGGAGTTAATTACCACATTTAAAAGACATCTGCCTGGCCAGAATTTAATGAAAACGGGTTTTTTGTATTATGGATGTAGCACTGCTAGGTCATTATGCTCATTATCTTGAAAGCTCATCACTTCACGATAGGCAGATAGAACTCAGGTTCAACCAAGGCATCTTCCAGTAGTACTAGAAGAGAAATCTTTCCTTTGGAAAGGCACTTGCAATCAATGTTGATAATGCTGAGCTCCATGGAACTGTGGTGTGACTGAGGATGAAGCAGCTTCCTACATTCCTAAGTTTAAGGTGCAATCCTGTGCACACTCATATGAAAACACAGCCCACTGAGAAAAAGAGAGATAGTAGAAGGGAATGAATTGGACTAACCATATCTAAAGCTCTGATTGAACTCTACTTGCAAATCTCCCTCACAATTCTTGCTGATTGATTTCAGTGCAAGTGCAATTTTTTTCAGGTATTGCAATCAATCATCAATGACCCTAACCAGCCTAGCAAAGAGATTGCACATTTTCCTTGTATATCTCAGGAAGCAACGACATTGGCAAATAATATGGGAAAGTCTCCAGGATTGGGATCGTCAGATTAATATTATTTTCTGCTAACTACACAATGTACAAATCAATGTGAATCAGCCAGGAGTCCACCCCCCCCCCCCCAATCCATACGTTTTTCCTCTGCTGCTGGGGCTTCTACATTTTTATTTTATTTTATTTTATTTTTTGCAAATGAATGCTTTCACATATGTTCAGTCAGTGTGGTCACTTGTTCCAGTGCAGAAAAGTGTGTGCAGGAGTGCTGATGGTTGGCAGGGTAGAGGGAGAGGAAGCAAAGAGGCCCTTATGTATGTGCGGGAGCTGAGCACTCCTTGTCTCCAAACCATCCATCCATGCATCCATTTATATATTCATTTATTTATTCATTTATTTGTGGCTTGGTTCCAGCTCTGGAACAAAGCTTCACTGGAGCACCTAGGAGACCAGAGAGAGAGAGAGAGAGAGAGAGGAGGAAATTGCCAATCAGTTCTTACTTGCAGCTCATTAAGGCAATTTCTGCTGTAGCCATGCCTGGGAGTCTACAGCAGATGCTTCTGTAACAAGCTGAAAACAAGGGCTGATTGGCAATTTCCTCCTCACTCTCAGCTGACTCCTGCCTGGATGGCTTAATAGAATTCACCAAGGGAAACCAACTTCCTGGGTATGAATTCACATACATTTCCCACTATGTAGTCACACCTTCAATGTTTTATCATCAGGCTTTCTGTGTCTCATAACCAGTTTAAAAATGATTGCTTCTTTTAGAAGTACATATGGGACAGTGTGATGCAGCACACCCAATCACTTGTTTGATGTTTATGATCCTGCCTGGGTGTTAAGATAATCAGGGGAGACCTTTCTCTTGGTCCCACCACCCTCATAGTTCCAGACTCTGGAAATCCTTTCCATGGGTGGGTAGCCTGGCCCCATCTTTGCTGTCATTCTGCAAGCAGACAAAGATGTTTCTTTGGCAGGCTTTCCTTTAGTGATGGGTTGTCTAAGAGGGGTTTGAAAAGATGGTTTGTATATTTGTTGTTTTTAAATCTGTTTTAGTAATCTTTCATCTAACATTTCAAATATCATGTTTATTTAAATCTTTTTAAATATTTCTATACTATACTGTTTTTAGCTTTCAAATCTTGGCCATTTTCTGGAAGAAAGACAGGGTAAAATATTTTAAATAAATAACAAAATTAATTGTAAGTTCACCATATTATGTACAGTGGAACCTCTACTTACGAACTTAATCCGTATTGGAATGGTGTTCTTAAGTTGAAACGTTCTTAAGTTGAAGCAAAATTTCCCATAGGAATGCATTGAAAACCATTTAATCCGTTCCGGCTGTTTTTCGTTCTTATCTAGAGGCGCCGTTCTCAAGTAGAGGCATTAGTTCCCATAGGAACTAATGCAACGCCGGTTAATCCGTACTCTACCACTAGGGGGAGAATTTATTTTTTTAACCTAAGATGACCTAAGGTTAAAAAAAGGGCAGGAAAGTTTTTTTCCCCATTCTTATCTTGGAGCTCCGTTCTCAAGTAGAAGCAAAATTTAGCAAATGGAGCTGTTCTTAAGTTGGATCGTTCTTTGTAAGGACCACACCAGATATGATACAAAGGAAAAGTGATTACTATCTGTGTTTTTTTCATTAGTGATTAGCATCTCCCTGTGCTGTTTGCCTTGGAGGCCAGGGACTGATGCCCTGGGAACTATGGCTAACTCTTCTCCCTTATGCCATCACAGGCCTTCCCACAAAGCTCTTACTAGCTGAGCAGGGAGAAGAGACAGCTATTCCCATCTCCCCTAACCTTGCTGAGCTAATTGTCTCTTTGGAGAAGGTAACTCATATTGGGCAAAGGACATAGAAGAGTGAAACACATTTGCCTGGATCTCTAATCCTAAATCTTCAGTGAAGCCTAATGGGGCTGCTAATCAGCAAAACAAAGGCCACAGGAAATGCTACTTATGGATTTTCTGCATCACATCTGTTTCAGCTCTCTGCTGTGCAAATTTTACAGGAGTGAGATGGGCAGTTTCCCAGAGTCATCATGCAGATACATAACTATCTCTTGTTCCCCATGTAATTAGTTGAATTGCTCTAAAGCAGTGAAATGGTTGCAAGCATTCAATTAGTTGGATAAATGTGACAGATTATAATGGTGACCTACATAATCATCACCATCATTTTAGAACTGCAGAGCTAGAAGGGACCCTATGGATCATCAAGTCCACCCCCTGTAAAGGAGGCTTAATAGGAAATTGAACTCCTAACCTCTGGCTCCACAGCCAGATACCTAAACCACTGAGCTATCTAACAATTCTATAACACAAACCCCTAGTTTATATATATATATTCTCACATTCAGTTCTTACAGTCTTGCACCCCAATGGAATTTCTTTATGCAAGAGAAGCCCAAAGTTTGGTTTACAGGTTTTCAAGTTTTTAGAAATGCAAGTGGATGAAATATCGCTGTCTAGCAATTCTATAGCAGCACACATTCTAAAAAACCCAAAGATATGTAGGGGAAAAGTCACAAGAGTGGACAGACAAGGCAGGAACTAGTTAATTGCTGCTAGAAAAAATGGAGGACAATGGTAGTTGAAGAATGAAAAATTGTTGTGAGGATATACAGGGACAGCAGTGTGCTGTAAACAGCAAGCTCCATTTACTGAATTTAACTAGCTAGTCAACTGTTTGGTTGGCAGGACTCTCAGTTAATTAGACTGGTTGGGCCCAATTTTGTATGATTCCAATTTATCCATTGCTGCTTTGAATTTTGATTATACTTGGACCTTTTATAAAAATCTGTGGTCATTATGGGGGCCAAAAAATGTAACAAAGCAAGAGCTACCAGTAAGTGATGTTCTAGATTTGACTTAACATCTTCACTGGTTTCCTTACCAGGGATCTGTTTATAATTAATTTCAAGTAATTTCAGTTATATCCAGCCTCATTGAAAGAATGGAATATTATTCATGCTTTGTAGTGGGGATGTGATAAACTCTGACTTAAATGTAACTCTTCCCCAATTCATTCTTATTGGTACCATTCCAAACAATGTTATGCCTTTTGTTCTATTAATTTAGCTTTCTTAAAAAAACAACACAGTTTTCTTCTAGGCAGCAGAACCACCATCCTCTTCTACTCATCATTAACCTAAGCTGTATTTAAGCCAACATCACTCAATATCTGGCTTGAAGCCTCTTCCCATCAGTTCCAGGCAAGTCAGCAGTGAGAGATAGTTGGAGAAAGGCACATTTTGTGATTAATCACAATAATAGAAACATTACATTCAAGAGACAGGAGATAGTATCACTGTTCCCACTGACACTACTTATATGCCCCCCTTTTGCTACTCCAGTTTATAAAAAAACAAAATCCACACTGAACCAAGAGCTGGACCATTGGAATGATCACAAAACAGTGAGCAAGCTTTCAGTATTCCAGAACTGAAAGACGGAAGCTACTGTGTTACTGTTGAATTGGGCCTAATAAAGTATTGCCTGACTAGTATGGACCAATATGGCCACATTTAATAAAGAAAGAGAAAACTGAAAGATGTAAAGGTGTGACAAGTGATGAAAAATTTAAACTGACATCACAGCATTATGAACTGTGCTCAGGAGAAGACCTGTGGCCAGTAAATCTGTTATTAACATGGGAGCCACATGCTTTGTGTAACTATCTCTGACATTGCCAAAAAACAAACAAACAAGGAATGAGTGATAAAATAAAATTTAAAGTGATGAGTGCAGAATAAATGTCCATAATCACTTTGTGAAGCTGCTCTGGGACCATATACTATAGAATCAATCAAAAGAAATGTTGAAGAGACCTCGTTGTTGGCCATATTTTAAAAAATCCTTCCATTTTTTTGGATCAAAAAGAACATTTTTTTTCAGGTAGAATTCCCTCTACAACCACTCTCTGCATGGAAAAGGGGGACAGACACAAACACACTGTGATTAGTTGTTGAGGTTATCAGTACCCATACTGAGGGGCATTTAATGTGAAAAGGAAACAGAGTATAGTGTTTGGAGTTTATTTAGCTTTTGTTCAAAGACCTGAGGAATTTTGCATCCTTATTTGTTGTGGTGTACTTATAATGTTGCAGAAGCTTGAAGTACACACTTGCTGACATAATACAGAGGCTGGGGGGTATTCTTTTCCAAAATGTTTTACGCTTGCTTCACAAAATTATGTTTTGTAATGCTTGAACTCTAGCCTTAAAAATGTAGAAGGATATTAAAGCTGAGAAGAGCTGATATTAGCTAAGAGTGCATCCATCCAGATGTCATTCCAGTGTCTGTGGTGTTTATCCAGAACAGTTTTTTCCACTTTTAAATTTTTAAGGCAATCCCTTACGAAAGACAGATTTTTCCATTACAGATGTTCAGTTACAGATGTTACACACATTAGGCAGAAGTGGCATTATGACAGCAGGTTTCATCCTATCATATGGAAGGCACACTACTTTATCTACATAATTGAGAATACTGTGATTCTTCCCCACCCCCAGGTTCCCTACAGTGTGCAGCAAACTCCATACATGCACAGTTTGTTTCCTCAGAATCTCTGTACAGATGTTTCAGTGAATGGATGCATATTCATTGAAAGCAAACTGTCAGTCTGGCTTTTCCACATGTAGTCATCAGATGATTTATAAGGACTAAGGAATACCAGTGCTTGGAAACGTTACTTTTTTGGACCCCAATCTCTAGAATCCTCAACTACCTTGCCATGTTGATGGGGGGATTCTGGGAGTTGTCCTGAAAAGTAACCTTTTCAGGCTCTGAAAAGATAATGGAAAAATTACTTTTTTTCTGTACGTGCATAAATAACTATTCATACTTCATTATTTGGGCCTGTCAGTTCTTGCAACCAGTCATAATAAATTTCACTCTTTGCTTGATCAATGTTCCAGCCTTTTTATAGTGAAGTGTTCTTGCCCATTATGTTAAAAAGAAAAAAGGCAAACTAATAGGTATACTTATTTTAATCTGAGCACTTTATATTTTAGGATGTGCCATCCCATAAGGTCAGAGTTCCTGATAAACAGACTCATTGAAATAGTTTCCTGCATACTCTTGCACACGCTTAATTAGACTGCATAAGCCCAGGATTTTGTGGCAGTAACAAGATGACCCAGATGGGTCTAAAAAGACAAGGACACAGTGCCTCCTGTTGTTCGAAACTAAAAAAGCAAAAAACTTGTGACATGACCAAAAGTAAAAAAATTAGACTGTTTCTATTATAATTAATTCTGTTACCATCTAAACACAATGTTTCTTTTTAACTTGTGTGTGTGTGTGTGTGTGTTTAGTAGATAAATCTGAAAACTAGAATCAGTAAGTTACTTGATGCTTTTGCTTTAACTTTCAACAATAGCAACATATAGCTAGAAAATCACCTGGGGCAAATCTTTGTTTTTAACAGGTCCTCAGCAAGGTTGTGGTGGCTTTTTGACGCATTCAATTTATAGCTTTAGCTCTCCAGATTCCAACAATGATGGCAGATATGACAAGGATTTAGAGTGTGTGTGGATTATAGCTGCGCCTGTAGACAAGCTGATCAACCTCACCTTCCACACGTTTGCACTGGAAACATCGAGTTCTCAAAGCTGCCGATATGACTATGTCAAAGTAAGTTCATTTCCTGTGAAATACTCGTGAAATGCAACACATTCTCTTTCACCTTAGGCTTAGCAGCATAAGAACAGGTTTAGAAGTACAGGTGTTGAAGAGTGGGTGCTTATCATGATAGTCCTTCTAGCCATATCCTCAGGGAGAACTGAAAAATACAGGCAGCTGCATCAGTTGCCACAAACAAAACAGTTTTAGGTGTTTTCACCCCCCATCAGAAAAAGGGCTGTGCTTATGTACTCTAGCTAATGTGTCCCCCTTCCCACTTTTGTTTGGATGCCATGATTAAAGGCTTTCTGACTTCATGAACCATAGTTTCCATTGCATCCAAATATGGAAATGATGGTTATGTGGATTGGAAGAAACAAGCATTTAAAGTGATTTCAAACAATGGTTCCAAACCCGTTTCCCTGTCGGTATATAAAAGGAAACTACGTAGACAGTTAACCTAAGAAATTATCCCTGTTGCAGCACACCAAAAGGAGAGTAGGGATGAGAAGCAGTAAAGACAGGAAGCAGTAAATGCAGGCCCCAAAGAGGACCATTTTAATTATGTATTACAGCCAGGGATGTTGGCAAGTCTTTGGGTCCAAGTCCCGCGTCCGAGTCTTTGGTGCCAAGTCCCAACTCAGAATCTTTGGTACCAAGTCCTGATCCCAAGCCCCAAATCCAAGTCCCTATTAAAAACAAGCTTTTTTCCCCAGAAAAAAGGGTGGGATGGGTGGGTTCTGAGTTGTGAGTTGAGTCCAAGTCATTGGGGGGGGGGGGGGGGAACAGAGCTGAGTCCAAGTCAAGCCACTAGTGTGACTTAACTCTGACTTGACAGAGAGTCCCACGACTTGAGTTCCCATTCCTCATTACAGCCATCACTGATTTTAAGTATTTGAACCATATCTGTCCGCTAGTTACTAGTTTTTAATTATTGAAGTTATTCTACCATCCTGCTAATATTTCTCTCTCTCTCTCTCTTTGCTTCTTAGCTATATGATGGTAGTAATGAAAATGCTACTCTAGTTGGTACATTTTGTGGCTCCAACATTCCACCTACTTTTCTTTCAACTGACAACTTCTTGACTATTAAATTTGTCACGGACATGTCTATAGAAAGAGCCGGTTTCAATGCAACTTACACAACTGTAGACAGTAAGTACAATTCCTGTTTCCCCCCCACAAAAAAAAACAAAAAGGAATAAGTTGCCTTTCCTTTAGCCTGCACAACTGTAACAAACAGAAGTGGCCCAAGATCTTCTGCAGCTTCAAGACAAAAGCAAGAGGCCACACACACCCCAGCCATTACCAGTGCATTGCCACCTGCCTCTTCCCTCTCTCTAATTTCAAAAAAATATACTTTCAACTAAATATTGCTGTAGACATGCAGCTTAAGATACTAACTTGAAGTAAGGAGTGCTTGTGTCAATTTCTTTAACAGGATTGTGTGGAGGTGTATATAATGCAACTTCCACCCCCCAAACTGCAACATCACCCTACTTTCCAAATGCATATCCACCATTTACATTCTGCAGATGGGTCATTGATGCTCCTCCTGAGCAACAAGTCAAACTAGCAGTACAGGAATTCCACTTTTCTTCCAGCCAAGACTGCTCTCAGAATTACCTGGAGTTTCAGGACTCACCACTGGTAAGTCAACTAGCCTTACTCCTAAGAACTGCTGGATAAATAAGGTCAAATAATACTTCAAGCCAAAGATATAATTCCTGCCATTGTAGTGTTTCACTCCAGGCACATATATTTGCCAATGAACCACCTGATTTCCTCCTGAAAACCACGCAAAAAGAAAAAGAAAGCTAATCTATGACATATGAAATAAATCCAGCTCATGCTAGGATAAACATATCTTTTCTCTCTTCTCCACTTCTGATAATGCATTAACACTATGCTCTAGTTCTCCCTGTAGATTCTTTTGTCTCAAAGACAGTAGAGTACTAGGGTTGGTAGCATGTTCTCAGCCGCATTCTCAGAGGCACATGATGTTTTTCGTGGCAGGGGTCTTCCTCCTTGCCAACCTTCCTCACTTATTTTGTACCAGGATGTTCTAGCCTCTCTGTCACATGCCTGTGACAATCGCAGGCCACAGTTCACATAGCACTGTCCTGTCACAACTGTACTCTCTCTCAGCTGCTATTGTGCGATAGTCATACATCAGTAACTAGGCTGGCTGGGAGATGCTGGGATTTATACTTTCCCAAGCTTTGCAATGGAATGAAAACAAAAAACAAAACACCCCACACTCATAAACCCTTTTGTGGCACTGTATCACAATCTCATTGAAAATCTTCTTGGATTCTAAATTCCATGTTTGCAATGGCTTGTCATCACTTGTACTTATTACATTTCAGGTCAATCACGAACATGCTGATCGTGCCCATCGCTTCTGTGGCTCTGAGAACTTTGCCATCCCTGAGTTTCATTCTTACAGACGAACCGTGGCTGTAATTTTTAGATCAAATGCTTATATCAATAACAACGGTCTCAGCTTCTCTTATCAAACTTCAGGTTGCATTTTAACCTTTTTTGTACAAGCATTACAATTTGCTCAACTTGAAATTATGTACAGCAAAGAGCTGAAAGTGTGACTATATTATAAAATGTAGAACTACTTTTCTCCTTCTTCTAGGCTGCAGCAGAGAATATAATCAATCATTTGGTTATCTGAAGAGTCCAGGGTGGCCTAATCCTTATCCTCATAATTTGGATTGCACCATTATTCTACAATCCCCAAGAAATCACAGCATCTCTCTCTTCTTCAGTTCTTTTCACCTAGAAGCTATGGGATGTCAGCATGACTTCTTAGAGGTATGACAATTACCACACCACAGGAAACTGCCAGTAGTTTGTCTTTATTCATAAGCCTCTAGTCTGTAGTCTTTTATCCCTAACTTCACTGATGCCACAATGTGTCATGTAATAAATCATTAGACTTGTCCCTATGGCTTCTTGGAGTGCTGATGGATTTGTGGATGCCAACAGCATTTACATTATAAAATGTTTGTTTATAAAAAGGCAACCCAGTGTTCAGCAAGGAGAAAGTGCACCAGAAGCTGAAGACACATCCTAGCATCCATTAGATCACACATGATATAATTTTTCTTGAAAGTTCACTCACTTGCTAGGATTTATGTCTGCAGCAGTTTTTGAGATTGGAACTTAAAGACAGGGATTTGGCATGTGTTTCATTGCCAAGTTCTAGCGAAAGGATGGAGTGACAAGACAACCAGGGGCCAACTAGCAGCAACACAATTTGCACTATAAGCAATCAATGGCTTTTCAAAAGTAAATGACATTGCTGTGATGCGACAGGAAGACTATGAATTTATTTGTGGAGATGGGAGCTCACTTGGCTTCATGATGTGGTATTGGAAGAGGTCTGTGCCTGCTCTTTGGATTGGAGGAAAAATCCCAGGATTGGAACAAATGGGATTTCTATTACCCATGCAAATATCCAATATAAGCAGAACTCCTTTATCCAGACTGCCATTGCAGTGTGAAGCAAAAGAGTGGCACCCCCTATACCCACAATATTCCGCAATCTTGCTCAATCTAGCCTGCAGTTTCTTTTTAAAGCCATGGATTCCATTGCTTATTGCATGAATGGTTGTACATGTAGTCTGGCTGTAGGATCAATGATGAGCCAAAGTGGGACATGTGATCCTCTCTCACCCCTGTAAAGGCTCTTAAATTAGGCTGGCTCCCTCCATTGACAGGTAATTGGTACTGCTCTGTTCCTTGTGGCAAGCTTGCTACTGCCATCTTTGCTTTTGACATCATACTGCTCCATCACTGTTATGGCAAAGCTATTGTATGACTGCACCCTTAAAATAGGATGACAGTTATCTGCTTGTAAGGCTTTGTGCATTAGTTTTGTTGAAGTTATCTGGGTAAGTCGGGCTGGCTGTACAAGTTGCAAGGCTTTTGCGGATTCATCCTCAACAATCTTACTGTTGTTAACAGAGGCTTTGTACATATTCTTTTAAAGGTGAGAAATGGTAGTGATGCCAACTCTCCACTGCTTGGCAAGTACTGTGGAAATAACCTCCCCAATCCTGTATTTCCTAAAAGCCATGTTGTGTATCTGCACTTCAGAAGTGATCCCTTGCTTGCTCATAATGGATATGAAATTACATGGACGTCATCGCCAACTGGTAAGGATAGTGGTTTCAATTATAATCAACCCATAAATTAATTCCCATATGTATCTTGGCACTTGGTCTTCCAAGATGGATAACTTCATGAACTATACAAAATCAATAGCAAGTGAATAATACATGTCTGGTTGCAACATTAAAACAACACACAGTTTATTGAACTATTCTTACTAGTTGGAATAACACTGCACTCAAACTTGAACAACTGCTGAAATAATAATTCTGGAAAGTGAAGGCTGAACTGCTCCTGTAAATGTTGTGGCAAGAGTTCTGGAAAAAAGGCTCCAGAACTCAGAAAGTAGTGCTTCTCAGGAGCTTGGGAAAATGTCTTTTTTAGACCCGTTGTATCCCTCAGTATGTCTGTTGTGTTGCTCAATCACTCCTTCACTGTACCCTCCATTGTGGAGCAGGAGCAGGACAGAGCATTTCCTTATGGTATGTGCAAAGACCAGTAAAGAAGAGGGTGTTCCCTTAAGTCTGAGGTAGGAAACCTGCAACCGTCAGCATAATTTTGAAAAGTCTCTGTGAGGGATCAGTTCAGACCTTTGCTAAAGCCAATCTGTGTTTCTCCCAGCAGCCTAGATGAAAAACACAGAGAAAGAAGGAATAAGAGGGATGGAGAAAAGAAGGGGGGGAAGGAATAGAAGAGAGGTGGAATCGCCTGCTTACATTTGTCTCTGATGGTACCTAAAGCTGGCTTTGAGCTAATGCTTTTTCTTCATGTGGCCCTTGAAAACATATCCCGAGGGCCTTTAACAGCAGAGAAAATTCCTATCCTTGCCCAAATATATTGGGTGAAAGCATTTTACAGCTTTAAACATTAAAGTCAGCAGCTTTTGAATTATGCCCAGAAACTAAGTGGAAACTAATGCAACTGTTTTAGCATCGACATTGGTCTCTGTTGGCTAAATTCTTCCTCCTATTAAATACTGGCAAATTTTTAACCAGGTAAAGTTTTGAGATGGTTGTGAAATGCAGGCTCCTGAACACTCTGTTACAACTGTTGGGTTTAAAGTTCCATGCATTTCAATGACAAACCAGTCTAAGCAGGTAAAAATGCATTCCTAGCTATGGCTACTGGTGGAAATTCAGAAGGGTTCAGCAATGCCTTCCTGCAAATGGGCATCTAGTCTTTGGAAGGCAGAGTGAGCTAGAAGTAAGAGACCTCCCATTTTAGCTCAGCTGGGCCCCTTCTCATAGCGGCCTTCTCATGCTTTAAGCTCCAATCAATTCACCATCAAAAATTTATGGTTGCTTCTCAGCCCCTGTTCAGAATCTAAGTCTGTCTAAGGTCATGCCAAACCCTGGGACAACCTTCTCCAGTAGGTCCATAATGATGATGATGATGATGTGCAATCAGTTCATTTTAACTTATGACAACCCTTTTATGTATAAGGTTCTCAGAAGGGGTCCACCAGTTACTGTTTCTGGTGGTGTTCTGAGACCATGGAGCCTGCCCAAGGTGGCACAGATGACAGGATGCTTAATCCCAGCAGCTACACACATTCCATCTGATCTCAGATGGCCCCTCTCCTGGGAAACACAATAAGGATTCTTACTTCCTACCCTGTAGATAAGAGCAATCCAAGCCACTAAGCTATGAATGTTTAAAAGCAAGGGCTATTTATAGTCCCAAAGTGTCTAAAAGAAGCGTTTTTCAATTATATTGAATTCTGTTTAATCTCTGAGGAGGTGAAGTACTGTTAAGAAATAATTGCTTTGCAGGTTAGTCCTCTGAGGAAACTGGTCTCCCCACAATGAAATCCAAAGCCACCATCTTATACATCAGAATATTCTAGTATTCTGTAGGTGCTTGCAGTCTTTTTGTCACAACTAAGAAAAGTCTCTACTTACTCTTCTTGATCCCCTTGTGTCTCTAAATGACTTCTACAGAATGGACTTTCCATTTCTCCCTATTAGTTCTGGCTACATTTTACCTCAAAAAATTTGGCTCATTCTGGGCAGGGCAGCATATCCTTGAATATAAACAAATTGCTTTTTTTCTTATTTCCCCACCAGTGCTTCATTGGCCCAGCTAAAAGGCAAAGGCAGACTTCAGGAGTTTCACAAGTGGCTAGATTGATTATAGTTTTTGTGGAACTCAAAAATATGAAGAGGCTATGGACTGGACACCCACACACCCACACCCACGTAGTGGAGTATTCTATTCTGTGAGTAGAATCGTATTGTTGATTTATGCTGGCATAAGGGAGCTAGCATAAATGTTGGTGGCAGATTTCTGTTCATTAATGAGATGCTCCCAGGCATGTGCATGACTAGGTGTGCACACAAGAATGCAATCAGCACCTTGCTAATGTGTGCCCATCTGCTGCTGAGACTTGTACAATTTCCCCAACGTAAGCAAAAGTATTCAGAAATAGAGTTCTGATTTATGTTTCTTCTGTACTCATGGATGTATAAAATAGATATAAACAGATTAAACAGCATTTTGTGGTTCATCCTATTTGTTATAATTTAATTTTAATAAGCAAAATTTCAATATGAAACATACCTTTTAAACTTCTTATGTAACATGTGGAGTAATACAAACAAACATTTTAAAATTTATGATTATATAGTATGTAGCATTAAATAAATTCATTCCAATTTAAGTCTAATGAAATATATTTGCAAAATGCCATAGATTGTGACTCAGCACAAGTATTGCTAATACTTCCTCTAGATTTCCTGCTGAAGCCAACTGTTGAACCGTCGTCACACAATGTGCAGTATAAACTAGTCATTGTTAACATTCTATGTTTCTAGAGTGTGGTGGTACACTATATGGTGAGACTGGTTCATTAACCAGTCCAGAATACCCAGCTTCTTATCGGAATCAGACAGACTGTGAATGGACAATTAATGCTCCCAAAGGAAGAGTAGTTACCATTCATTTTGCTATGATCAGCATTGATGATCCAGGTGACTGTACTAATAACTACGTGAAACTCTATAATGGACCAGACAGTAGCAGTGCCCTCGTTGGGCCGTACTGTGGACAGGTAGGTTTCAATTTTTTTTTTTATTGCAAATATGAATGGAACCAAAGAAGCCAGTGAGTTCTGACAAATTAGAGCCCTAGTTTTTAAATCCATCTCTCCACCATGTCTCATGTAACACTTTAAAGGGAAATGATAGATTTAAATATCTGGACAGTGCCATTGCCTCCATACTTGTCACAGTCAACTCTTTTCTCCAAAGAGAAAATGGCTTCCCCCTTAGAAGTCATGAGCACAACTTGTCCATGACATGCCATCACATGGCATCTCTACAAACAGCTTGTGAATTTGCCAGATGCCTCTCTGAGTTTGATCACCAGAATGTCAAATAGATACCAGGATGATTGCTGTCAAAGTTCAGCATGGAGAACGCAGGCTTCTTACAAGGGAGGAGCTTGTCTGGCCACATTCCAAAGAGATGGAGTATCCTGATTGACTCCTTCCCTTCAATTGTTGTTGGACTACAATTCTCATAATCCCTCACCACTGTGTGACTAAGGCTGAGAGATCTGCAGTCCAACAACAACATTCCTCATCCCTTCCCTACAGTCTTCAGGTTTCCCCTTTCTAACTCCTGGCTTATGTTTGGGTTGAAGATTAGTGCGGAGAACCAACCAAGTAAACACAACAATGCATCTGAATTATCTTTAATTAAATTCTTCCCTCTGCCACTATAACTGGAAAAGAAGTGCACCAGCCTATAGTAATAAAGATGTTCTGGATAGGGCCTCTGCTGTCTGTTGTATATGAGCTACAGTCTTTTCAATATAGATGTTACAGTGACATCTACTGGTGTATGTCCCAAAGTATTCCTTTTTTAATCTCTATTTGTATGTTCCAAATAGTTTTTCCTGTCTGTTCCAATTTTCACTTATTTCATGGTAGACAAAATTATTACCAGCTTTCATATAGAGAAACTCATCCGTGACTGTGTTACACACGTTACACCTGAGTCACAGGCGAGTAAGTCAATATTAGATTGCTACAATTAAGACTATGACTCAGATGTGGGTTCAAATCCACATGCAAGCATGAAACTCTCTGGGTGACATAACAACCTTATAGGATTGTTGTAAGGGTGAGATGGACTGGGGGAGGTGTTACACTGTCTGACGCTCATTGGAGGAAAGGTGGGATAGAAATACGTTTAATAAATAAATGATAAATCTGAATCTGGGTTCTTCATGCCATTGTGATCTTCCATCCCACCTGATGACTGATACATAAGGCCAGGGGACTTGAAGCCTTCCAGATGCCAGAATATAGTTCTCATCCTCTTCCCTGACCATTGGCCATACTGGCAGAGACTGATGGGAGATGGAATCCAACAACATATGAGAAGCTGCTGTTTCTGTGGACCCGCAGACTGTGAGAATTGTTGGCCCTCTGTCAGAAATGTGCAGCTGACTACTGTTAGTAGTTCTCAGGATTGGGGCCATAGTCATTTAACTCCGTAGCATTCTCACAGAAAGGAATATGTTACAGTAAAAAATGTATCAAGGCAAAGAACGTGAGGAATATATTGGCTGAAATCCTGTAGTAAGCGACAACAAAGGTCGGGCCAATGAATCAATAGAACTTACAGAGGATCTGACTCACCAGATCCCCACTGATTCATTGTTGGATTTCACCCATTAAGAAAAAACAAAAACAAAATCACAACAATCTTTTAAACAATGCCTTTTTCTTTCCAGGCCACATACATCGCTCCATTTACAGCTTCATCACATCAAGTGTTCATAAAATTCCATGCAGAGTATGTGATTTTACCATCAGGATTCAGGCTAACCTGGAGCAGCTAAAATACATCTCTTGTGGAAAATACCTTTACTGAGCACTTTTCATCATGGAACATATTTCAGTGAATGTGGCTGTGTCTGTGATGACAATAAAATTATTTGTAGGAAATGCCATTGTTATATATTAAGAATTATTTCAAAGGAAGATGTGCTTTCTTCTTTTAATTGAAAAATGTTTGCTTGTATGTGCACCAATTTTTAAAGTGTGCTGGATGAATGTTCTTAAGCTGTTCACCAAAAATTCTTCCATGCCGACCAGGGAGAGAAATGTGTGCCCTCCAGATGTTGCTAGAGTTCCAACACCCATCATCCACTACTGTCTGCTATCCTGGATGAGGCTGGTGGGATTAAATGTCCCACAATACTTCAAGCATCACACATTTCCTATCACTGATACAGACATTAAAACTAGAAAATAATCAACAGTATGTATGCAGTAGGTTAGAGTTAAGCAAAGTACATGAATAAAACCAATTTTAACCAGCAATCAACTGACATTCCTGGTGAATACAGAAAAGTCAATTCATTTGAATTTGCAAGTACCCCACAGTAAATCTTGACAAAAGTTTAGGCCTTGAGTTAACTTACCAAATAGTGCTGGTTATATTTATAGTCATAATATTTTGGATCAAATCTGGAAAAAAACTTTTGCAATTTTACATTTCACTTTTCTACTAGTTAGTATCAAAGAAGTAGTAGCACAAGTTCTCACATGTGGATGCACTATCCTTACATGGATGTTATCTTTCAAAATATCAATTAGCTCCTGGCTTGTACGACCTGTAACTCTCTAAGCCAAACACACCCATCAGCTGTAGACTGTGCTTAACAATCTAGATGCTCGACAACCTCTCTTATTTGTTTGAGTCAACAAGAACAATTTATTCAAAACCTAGAGGCTATTCTGCATGGCTGACAGCTTGCATTAAGTCTGATAGGTCACAGTTGCATGGGATTTGATTTGTCTATAGGAGGAGAAACCACAAGTTGATATCTCTTTTGTTTCATCGGATGCGGTTCACATTGGCTACGCTAATGTAACTTCCAATGTGATTTCCTTTGGTTGGTGGAACAAACCCTTCTCGACTATGATGTTCATGTGAAGAAATGCTGTCTGTCCTGTCATTATGTTATCAGAAAAAGCCTGAACACATCTTGTAGGTCTTTCTAGAAGAGGACACCCTAGAGGTTTCTGCTGCATTGCAAACAATTTTGCCATGTTCTCTCTTTTATAGTTACCAAACTGAGCAAAGGATGGGATGAAATTAACTCTATTGTCTCCCCTTCAGTACCTTTGAAATGGCTTTAGTTTCTCTGCTTTGCTATTATTTTCTGTTTTCCTTGATTCTGTTATTTTAGTATCTGAGCTATTTAATTTTATTGGCTGGAATTCAAAGAATTATTTCTGGCATATCTAAGGGTTTAGACATGCACAGTGGGATTGTTTTTTTTTTTTTAAAAAAAGTTTCCCCTTTCAGTAGTAACCTCCTATTCCATAATAAAAATGGCTCATGTATATCTGCCCAGTTTCAAAAGCATTTTGCCACACTTGGGAAATGTATGTAATCAAATGCTCCTTCAGTACATGGAAGAAGTTGCATATGTGTTCTTTGGAACCTGGCCAAAGATGGTCAAATGCCTTTAGTGAGTTTTAAGATAAAAGCAATTAATATGTTTAACTAGCAGATGGAATTGGTGCCCATCCCTCTAAATGGAGGCTTTTGATCAAAGCAATGCAGCCTGCTGAGTAAAGTCAGACAGGAAGCTGTGTTTCTCATTTCAAATCCAGTGCAACAGGAAACGGCTGTGTCATGTCCAACCGAGCAGATGTGCAGTGCAGAAGAATGGCTTCTACAAAGATTCTGATACAAGATCTGAGCCAGATTCTCCTATTGCATTGGGGGAAGCTGCAGGAGGAAGTGGAAGTGCCCCCCCCTCACCAATTTGCAGTTACTGGAGATGGACAGCAGTAGGTCACTTTCATCTCAGCAAACAGTGGATGTGAACTGATATCTTCATACCTAACTCTGTTTCACTGATACTGACAGTAGAATCTCTACCTGGCCATGTTTTTGGTTTATTAGTTTAGCTATTCTCAACCTTTTTTTGGCCACAGCCCTTTTAGGGGCTCTTCTCAGGTCCCCCCACCCCCATCAAACAAGGATACAACACAGACAACTTTCACAAACTTTCCACATTTTTCAGTTTGTGGTTCACTTTAAATATTGCCAGCCCCCCCCCAAATTAAGAATGGCTATATTAGTTGCTTCTCCCCTTCCCCAATTTTTATTTTCTAATCTGATGAAGAGTTCTGGGAAACTCAAAAGATTAAGCACTCTTGAGACATTCTGATTGCTCCTATTAATGTACCATTCAACTCTGATTTTGTCTATATTACCCAAAACAAAAGTTCATAATTTCAAAAAAAAGGAAAGTGAATGTTGGTAAGTATTGTTGTTTATTTTCCTAATCCTGAAGAGTAGATTCACCTGTTGGTAACTCTAGGAGTTGGTACCCTGTAAATTTTGCTAACCCAGTTGCTCTGTCCTAGTTATCATATCACCAACTAATAGTCCAAAATTAATTTCTTATGAGAATGGCATAATTGCAAAATAACAAATGATCATATGGAGATAATTTCTTCTTACGTCTGTGATCAACAGAAGTATGCCCATTTATTTCACTGTAGTCCTAGATTCCTTCACAGAAGCTCACCACACTGTTGAGGGGAGGAAAACAAAGTATGTCAGGCTTATGAACATTCACGGGCAAAAATATGGAGGCATTATTGCTTCACCTTTCTCCTAGGTTGTAGAACTGTTTTTGCAGATAGGAAATAGGCTGTGGATATGTTAACCCAACAGATACCTGTAATTGGGAGGCCTCTGGGGCACACTAGTCAATAATAGCCAGGCTTTAGCAAAGGTTGCAAGTGCATCCTGTTAAATCAGTGTTGATCTGTTTGCAACAAGAGCCTGCAGGACACTCTTGACACATCACAGACTAAAATGTAATGAGAGGAAGGCTTCCATAAAGGATGGTCCCACCTTACCAACCTTTCAAAATTTATTTAGTATTAACAAACATATAGATATTAATGGGGATAGCCAATCTATATCTGAAATTTTAATAGAGGTCCTACCTAAGTCTCCTAAGTAATTTAGTAATCAAAAAGGGGAGAAGTTAAGAAAAAGAGACAAAATATAAGGATAATTTTTTCCCCTTAAAATTAAGGCACAAGATATCCTTCAAGGATCTGCACTGGGGCCAAGACTGCAATGTGTACATAAATACCTGGGTAGGCGACCTGCCCCACAGAACTCAGCTTGACTTCCTTTTAAGATGTGCACAGCATTTCTATTGATAAATAACAAGGAGTTGAGTGATCAGTGAGATGGCCAATTAGCAGGTATGGAAAAAAAATCCAGATCGCCAACCTGTGAATTTACTAACAAATGTGAAATATGTCTGCACCAAGTCTGGGGCAATAAATTAAAATCCAGATGTATATCCCGGGCAAAAAATTAAAGTCCTGATTGTGTTTACACCCACTGATGGAAACCTGCTTCGGGTAATGATGGGGGACGCCCTCCTTCCTTTAATATCAATTCAGCATACATGACTCGAAGCTCAAGGTCCACTAAAGAGAAGATGTCAGGCGCTAGAAATTCCAGACGTCGGTAAGACTATTTAACTGCATGGGAACCAATATATTTTCAGTTAGTTTAGTAGTGTGTGGGGGTGTTTCGAAATGTGCACCCGTTCATTTTCGTCGCCCTTTCTCAGTATTTTTCTTGCCTCCCCCTTTGATACCAGTGCCCTGTTCCCGACCACAGTCCTAGGTCAGTGCAAACATAAAGAAGGGGAGGAAACAAAGTGCGAGGTTTGGCGTCTTCCCAACGTGGAAAGAGCCTGCCATCGCCCTTCCTAGTGGACACCCTACTTCTTCCCTCCGCCTCCCCCCCCCCCCCGCGCCAAACTTCGCGTCCACTTCCTCCCTCACGGCTCCCACCGCTATTGGAACCTCCTCTCGTCCGCACCCGATTGGCTCTCTGGTGGCACCTCGCGGCCAATTACAGGCGAGCGAAGGTGGAGATTATCCCCGGATTGGGTAGCCGCCGGCTGCACATTCCGAACTGCGGGCGGAGCCGCGGCTCCCCAGAGCGATTCGCCTTACTTGGAGCGGAGCGCTTTGGGCTTCCCCCAGGATCCCCCCTCCCTGTCGGGCGCCTGGTCCTGAAGCGCTTGCGCACTGGGGAGAGGGCGCTTGCTCAGGAGGCGACGGCTTGGCAGGGCGGGTGCCCCGAAGTGTCGAGGCAGCTCCTCTGTCCGTCTGACTGAGCCGGCGCCCGGGTCCCTTGGGCCGCTGTTGACGGTGAGTTGCAGCGTCGCTCCCCTGGACGGCTTGGGGGGTCAGGAGGTGCTTTAGAGGGGCTGCCTTGTATGCCCCTCTTATTGGGGCTCGTCCTTCAGTTCCTCCCTGGAAAATGCAAGTTGCTGACAGTGTGGAGTGTCAACCTCCCACGCATCCCTTCCCGTGGAAAATTTCCCCCGGCTTTCTTAAGGGCAGGGTCATTATTCCAAACCCAACCCAAGGGGATAAGGCGCTTTATGCCTTTAGTAGGTGGTAAACAGGCAGCAATCAACAGGTGGAGCTTTCCCCATCATTCCCATGTGGGGTAGAAAAAGCTTTACCTGTTGATGCCTGCCTGTGAGACAGCTGCATACAGCTGCTCTGTTCCCCGATTCCCCCCAAAATCGTAGTTTTGTCCAAGGTTTTTGTTTTTTCAAAATGTTGCCTTCACTCATCTAGATTGAATTAGAGGAAAGGTGTTGAGACATCTTCTGTTTTCTGGCCACAGTTATTCATCATCCAAGGTTTTATGGGTCCAGTTCTCCTAGTGTGTCGGGTCCAGCTGACCAGAAATGGTGGGGAAGTGAGAGGATGGAGTTCCCATGAAATGCTGGAGGCCCATTTTCACCACATAAGGGCCTTATGCAGTTGATGGACTGAGCTGTCTATGTTAATGGTACACTCTGCCATTGCCATTGACAGCTGTGTTGGTAGGAGTCTAGGTCATTTGCATTTGTTGACTTTGGCATGTGATAACAAGAATATGGCATGACAGCATCATGGCTTGGTTTGTCTACATTCTTGCCCTGACTTGGGCCAGTCAGTGGTTTTCCATCCAAGGACAAGACTAGATCCACATTTTCTTATTTTCAAGTGTCATCTAGCAGGTTGTACTATCCGATCTTTGTTTTCTTTTCTTGCCACTCCCCTTTTTTTCTTTTTGGCATTTCTGGGATCTGTTGTTTGGAATGTCCTTGAATATTAGGTCTTGATCTCCTTAAATTGTGACGAAAAGAGAGACATACGTTTTTACATAACTCTTCCAAGTTAGTTTGAGAAAATGTGATACAGTTGGCCTAGAAGATGTAATATTTGCTCACGCACTTTTGTAGACTCTGTCATACAGTCAGGAACTCACACAGGATAATCAAAATTTCCTCAAAATGTGTCGGTTGGCTTTTGTATTCTGTTCATTAACCTAATTTAGGTGATATGTTTGAATGTAATAAAGCATTTGTAGGGAAATGATAAGACAAAGTAAATGAGATGATGTTTAGGTTTCTGTTCACAAAACACTGTTAAAAATGGTGTGTAGATGTGGTCTGTGGATATGGAAAGTTGGGGCATGCTGACCAGAGGATCCATCTACCCTATCCATTCCTCCATCTAGCCCAATATTCTGTACTGTGATTAGCAGTGATTTTTTGGGTCTTGGGCAGGTAAATGATCAGATAATTTCACCCTTCTATCTAATTGTTTAACTGGAGGGTCTTCTATATAGAAAGCATGTCATCTACCAGTGAGTGATGAGGCTCCTTCCCATACAAGCAGTGTGTTTCTACTGGTTACCTTCCAGTGTTGAACAATTTAAGTTGAAGGTCCCAACAGTGTCTTCCATGATGATGTAAAAAGTATCTTGGGGTTTTCGTGCAATCTTGCAGGTTTTATGCAAAATCTGGAGGATCAACTAACAGTGATCCTCCAAATATTCCCACTTCAAATGTCCCACTGCTCATATAAATAGAATGGTCAAGGGGGCAGGAGTTACTCATAGGGGTAACTTTTGAATATGTTCTAAGCTGGGAGGCATCAGCTCACACAAGATTGCTTGCTGCCTATCATGAACGGAAAATCACAACTGGGGATTTTAATTTCACAGAAGGAATGTGTGATTTTGCATGAATTTGGCTTTCATGTCACACTGCCCCCACCCCAATTAGATCCTCCCTACCTCCAGTGGGCTCCTGGATGTATCACTGGAATTGATGCAGGTGGTACATTACAATATATATTTTTCTTCCTTTCTTACCTCTCCTTTCTAGATCTGCCACTTATTCCTTTTCCATAAGGTACATCTATTCTTGCTGCAGGCTAAATCATGTCGAAGTCCTTGAAGAAAATTGTTGAGGAGAGTAGGGAGAAGAACATCTTGGAGGTGGACATGTGTGATCGAGGCATCTCTAACATGCTGGATATACCTGGCTTGTGTAAGTATTGTATTCTCTGCCATATCATCTTTACAGTTTTCTTTTCTTCCCTTTTTTTAAAAGAAATACATTGCTTTTATAGGGAACTGGGAATGCATGTCACAGATCGTGTTCCAGAAATAGTTGTCTTAGAAAATATGTTTTCATGTCTAATGTGTCAAACGTTGAGAAGAATTTTGGAACTATATATGGTCTTTTAGTGCTGTTCACATTTTCCCTTGGATACACATGTTGTTAGCAGGTTTGTAAGAACTTGTTTGGCAAAATGGCAAACAGTGTGAACTGGGAGGCCTCTAATTTGAATTTAAGCTTATCCTGGGGCTCACCAGGTAGTTCAAGCAAGCCTCTTCGCACCTCAGGTCCTGTTTTCAATATGGCAACAACAACTATCTTTCTTTCAATGGTTGTGTATAGAGGTCAAGTGGTGAATGGTTAGTAATTAGGATGATGGCCTGATGCATGTAGCATTAAATGCAGCTTCCTTCTAAATACTGGTTCCTGGTAAACAATGAGAGGTTACCGTCTTCATTTTCTGCTCATTGATTTACCACAGACATTTGGTTGACCTCAAGGCCATTAAAATGAAAATATTCTAAAATCAGTAGAGTTCTGTCAAATCATTACAGTGGGTCCAGGGAGCCTTGTGGTGCAAAGATTAAACTGTAGAACTGTGGTGATGACTCTGCTCATGACCTGAGTTCGATCCCGATGGGCTCAGGTCTCCAGATGAATATTGACTCAACCTTCCATCCTTCTGAGGTTGGTAAATTGAGTATCCAGCTCACTGAGGAGGGGGGGCAATGTGTACCCTGCATAATTAAATTGTAGACTGCCCAGAGAGAGAGCTTTAAGCATTATGAGGCAGTATATAAGCAGCACACTTTTGCTTGAATTTGTTGTTTGGCCAGCAAGAGTGCTGTTGAGCAGAATTTTACTGAAAATGCTCCTTGTGGCAGAGGTTGTTGGGGAAGTTCACCACCGCTTCTTCTTCTTTTTACAGGGCCTCAGCCCCATCTCATCCACTGTTGCACTGGATATGATCTTGTTCGAAAGCAGATATTCAGGGTCATAGGTTGACACTAGGAGGGGAGATCTCTCTAAAGATGTTTCATTCTTCAGCCAGTAGTGTCCCTCCACTAGGTCAAAAGCCTCCTACTGCTGTAAGAAGTCCTTCAAACCCAGGAAAATTTTCACTGCAGCTGCCTCCTCCTCTTCCTCCTTGTTTGTCATCTTCTCGGTGAATAACTATGTACAAATATTTCCAGAGGAGGAGCTGTTCTAATCACTGCTCCCTTGCAGCAAAACCCAAATCGCATCTTGTGTGCCACATTAAAAACTGACATGTTTGATTTGGCATAAGCTTCTGTGGATTGATGCCCACTTCTTCAGATGCCTGAAGAAGGGTGTGCAAACTAATATTTCTGTATCGATATTAGGTGTATAAATAAGCTAAGAACCCTCTATGGCAAATCAGAGTAAAACTCTTAGTAATTTGATTTGGGTAAGGCCACGCAATTGCTCCTGAAAATACCCTCTGAACAGGTAATAATTATCTTGATCCAAGTAGTAAATTATAGGAAAAGATTACTTTTTGCAACAAATTATGCAAATCACTTTCAAGACTATGCAAATACCATGTAAATGCTAAACATTATTGTTACTATCAGTATTAAGTAATGGCTGAAATTCAGAAATATTCGCTATTAAGGCTGGCCCATTGGATTAGTGAGAGTCGTTGACTCACCAAATCCCCACAGATTCAGTGGGCCTACTCTAGTTATGATTTACTCCTGGATTTCAGCCATTGGTTCTTTATGTGCGATTGCTTAACCAAGACTATATCCATTGCAGATTGGATAGTCACCTTTTTTCTTCTAGGCTTTTTCTAGTTTGCTTGTCGTTGCAAAGCTGCAACGAGTGATGTTGTGTTCTAAACATAAATCCATTTTAGCATCAGGATCATTTGCCTGCTGTGAACATCTTTCAAGAATTTCATCGGTGATAACATTTTTAGTTTTGTGTATCTGTTGTTGGAAAGTTAAGACCTTGCCAAATCTCATTTACTTTCATTTAAGGCAGATACACTCATTTTTCAGTGAATTGTGAAGGAGTAAATCTAGTCATTAGTTCAATTTAAGTAGACCCACTGATTCTATACTCCGCAATTGATCCAGAGGTTTTACTCGGACTAGCTGCTGGATCAAAGTCTGAAAATTTAGTTACATGCTGCTTCTGGTTTTCGAAGATTTTGCCTTCTCGGATGGTAAAGTGGCGTTTCAACATGTTTTTTTGAAAAATAAGGCTTTGAATTTATTTATATGAATTTTAGGCTTGCTTTGCAAAGCTGTTGCCACTGCATTAAATGGAGCCTGCTCCCTATTAAATGTGTTTAGGATTACAGTCATACTGCATGGCTCTTAGAAGAGATTGGTTCTTCTGTTTGTTGAGTAGCAACCTTTATATTGCTGCAGTGCAAGACAGAGGAAAATTGTGTTGGAACTCTTTAATCTAAGAGGGCACAATTCTGTCCACAAGCACAGAAAAGAACAGCTCCACAAGCTCCTGAGGTGCTCACTGTTTGCTTTAGCAATTGCCGGCTTCCATTACACAAGGGAGACATTATGCCATTGGATGTATAGGCCTTTCTGCTTGTCTGAGAGATCAGTAGATTCCCCCTTGCTCACGTACCAGGAAAAGAGGAACCACGGGCAGAACAAATCATTCCAGGCAAGGTTCAGTATCAACAGGATATAGGACAGTGAAGTTGCTTATTTTACCTCATCTTGCCCACTGAGGTAAAAATTGGTTCTGCCGTTGTAGGCATGAGCAGACCTCATATTTATGGTACCTTCCTTTAAAAAATAATAATTAAAAAATCCTTTTAATGAGGACCTGAAGTCCACCAACAAAATAGTGGCTTGGGGCTGAGGCGATAAGGAGATAAGCCCATTATTTATTGTACTATACGACCAGTATGTTGGGTATTACTGCAGATCCTTCACGTTCCGATCTAGGAGGCCCTCACAGGTTTCTTTCCTGCCTGCCACAAAAGTAGTCTCTTATGGTCACTCTTGCTTGCCTCATTATTGTTTGGTTTGGGGGTCAGAGAAGAGGCAAACTTCAGACTAATGCTAGATAGAGACTCTAATATAAAGTGAATAGTTTAGTAAAATACAGTGTGAGGTTGTGAATAGCTACTTTCCTTAATTCCACCCATGGATTCAGCCAATTTAAATCCCTTTTCTTTGTGATGTATTTATTTCATTTCTGTGCCACCTTTCTTCTGGTGTAGAGACCCAAGGCAGCTCACAGATGGTTGAAAATGGGCGCAATATTTACCAGTTCATTTTAGAAATTAAGAGACTGCCGATTTAAATCCAGTTTTGGAAACACTTTGCGCATATGAAAAGAAGTGAAAATGTGCAGCATCATGCAGAAAAACTCGGTTGCCTGGTTCAGTTGTTAAAAGCTTGCCTAAAAAAGAACCATGCCTGAAGAGAAAGGCATTTCCTGGCTCATAGATTGAAAGTAGTGAAGGGAGCAACCTGACGTTCTAAACACATCCTGCAAGATTGAAACTATGGCCATTGCAAACCATTAGTTGGTTTTACAAAATCCTGGGATCCAAAGACTTTGAAAACAAATTCTTCTTCACATTTATGTGTCCTCAGTTTAGGACGGGAGCCTTCCAGATGTTGTGGGCTACCATTCCCATCACTCCCTTGCAGGTGCCCCTACCAGTTAGGGCTGAGGAGGGTTGCTGTCCAAGAACATCTGGAGAGTACCTTGCTCTCTCTCTATCGCTCTCTTCTGGAAAATTCCACATCTGGTGCTGAGAATTGAAGGACTGGGAAAGAGCATATCAGTTGAGACCTTTCCTTAATCTTCTTTTATAACATGTTCTCTGAACTGAACATAAATTAGTAATGGTTTCGCTGGTAGTAAAGAAATCTGGAGCAATGAAGTTTCTTTTCTATGGATTAGCAACCTATCCTCTGAATCTTCAGAGACAGACAGATTCAGAGTCTATGCTAATTATCTTATAATTAATTCAGATCTGCTGTAACAGGCTTTCTTTTTCATGATGTGACATTAGTTAAGTAGCAACACCTGTCTCAAGAGTTCCCTTTATCTGAAACATTAAATTATCCAATCAGAAATTATCATATTGCTTAATAATGTCAAAGATATTTAAGTTATTTATTGGTTTATAGCTAGGCAGCTTATTAGGCAGATGCTGCACTTCAGCTCCCATTGTGGCATTTGGTTAATTAGGTAGTAGTACTTGCTAATGTCTAGGCCACATGGGAGAAGAGTTAACTCTTGCTGGTTAGAAGAAAATGATCATCAGTAGTCACAAATGTCTCATTTGTATGTTAACAGAGCTTTTTCCCCCCTTTCTAAAAAGTGTGTCTGTCTTGAGTTGGAACATAAAACAGTGTGCAGGCATCCACAAATCTGCTCGTTAGGGGTGAATGCCCTCAGATCTTCAAATAACTGGTACCATAAAGACATCATTTCTCACCTTCCTCATATCCTTCAAAAATAAGAAAAGAAACCTAGCCCTATTCAGACAAAAAAGAGTATCTTCAGTCTTGGCACGCCTTCACTGCCTCCCTGTTAGTTTCCATGCCCAATTTAAGGTGCTGGTCATGACCCATGGCCATGAACAGGTTAGGACCTCAATACTTGCCAGAATGTCTCTCCGACAAAACAGCTGCCCCTCCCACCCGCTCCTCTCAGTCCTTGACTTTAAAAACTGTGACACCAAAGGAGGCCCAAAGAACTAACACCAGGAGCTGAGCCTTCTCAGTTGTGGCCCCTTCCCTCTGGAATAAGCTTCCTACAGAAGTTTGTCAGGCACCGTCTGTCTCAGTTTTTAGAAAACCTGCAACATAGCATAAAGCACAGCTTGAGCCATGTAATATTCCTTCTTCATCATTTAGTCAGGTGCATCACGTCATGATTACAGTAATAAAACATTGTAGGGACACCTCAAAAGGAGTGAATTTATCCCTGAAGTTACAGTTGTAAAGTGAAATTAGGCCTTAATTATTGGAAATAGAACTCATTAGAACTACTTAGTTATTCTAATTAGTTACTTCCAGATAGATACTTACTGATTGCCTTCCAAATACTGTACTTACTTTCAACTTCTGATTGGTTACATGATACAACACGCCAGTTCAGCATTTTCTTTTGCACAAATCTTGACACGAATGAATTTGGAGAGCACTGCATTCCCCTGGTTTAGGGCTCTTTAACCCCTCTGCAGAGCTTCCTTTTTGTCCCCCTAGTCACTAGGGCCTAGTGGATTGCACAAGGTTGGCTATAACTGTTTCTCATTAGAGTAGATGCAGTGTAACTTAATTTACTTATTGGATGCTTTATTAGAATGTTCACTGCCTTGAAAATACATGTAAAACCTTGATGTTGTACCAAATAGCAACTTGGGTGATTTGGGGCATAGAAATGATACTAGTAGGGACAGTTGTATTCTCCTTCCTGCTTGCTGCAGTGCTGGCTCTCCAGTGCAGTACAGTAGAACCCTCGTGTCATCTGGATCAATATCCACTGATTCAGTTATCCACAGTCTCAAAAATTTAAAAAATATTAAATGAAAATACCTACTACAGTGGAATCTCTACTTAAGAACGTCCCTAGCAATGAACGATCCAACTTAAGAACAGCTCCGTTCGCTAAATTTTGCTTCTACTTGAGAACGGAGCTCCAAGATAAGAACGGAAGAAAAACTTTCCTGCCCTTTTTTTAACCTTAGGTCATCTTAGGTTAAAAAAAAAAATTCTCCCCCTAGTGGTAGAGTACGGATTAACCGGCTTTGCATTAGTTCCTATGGGAACTAATGCTTCAACGTACGAACGCGTCTCTACATAAGAACAAAAAACAGCCGGAACAGATTAATCCGTTTTCAATGCATTCCTATGGGAAATTTTGCTTCAACTTATGAACGTTTCAACTTAAGAACACCATTCCAATACGGATTAAGTTCGTAAGTAGAGGTTCCACTGTACAGTGGTGCCTCTACTTACAAACTTAATCCGTCCCAGAAGATGTTCTTAAGTCGAAACGTTCGTAAGTCAAATCAGCATTTCCCATAGGAATGCATTGAAAACCGATTAATCCGTTCTGGCTGTTTTTTGTTCTTACGTCGAGGCGCCGTTTGTAAGTCAAAGCATTAGTTCCCACTTATGCAAAACCGGTTAATCCATCCTCTACCACTAGGGGGAGAATTTTTTTTTTTAACCTAAGATGACTTAGGTTAAAAAAAAGAGCAGGAAAGGAGGGAGGGAGGGAACAATGGGGAACAATTTTACACCAACACATTTTAAATCAAACACCTTTTAAACCAAACCAAGCACCTTTTAAACAAAACACATTTTAAACCAAACCAAGCACCTGGGGAGCATAGAGAGAGAGAGAAGACAATTGGGGGGGGGGGGGAGAGGAGACTTGAGTCTAAACTCCATTTTAGAGCAAACCAGCCAGCACAGACCCTTGCAGAAAAAGGGTCTGCAAGACCCATCAGAGCACAGAAACATAACCCCCCCCCACCTAGCCCAACCCCAAGCTTAAAGGGAAGCATGCAGGAACCATTGCAAATGCACAGAAAACAAACGGAGCAGATCAGAAATGCACAGAGAACAAAGGGACAAGGTCGGAAATGCACAGAAATTAAAGGAAAAAGCAAGGGAAGCATGCAGGAACCATTGCAAAAGCAAACGGAGCAGATCAGAAATGCACAGAGAACAAAGGGACAAGGTCGGAAATGCACAGAAATCAAAGGAAAATGCAAGGGAAGCATGCAGGAACCATTGCAAAAGCAAACGGAGCAGATCAGAAATGCACAGAGAACAAAGGGACAAGGTCGGAAATGCACAGAAATCAAAGGTAAAAGCAAGGGAAGCATGCAGGAACCATTGCAAAACAAACGGAGCAGATCAGAAATGCACAGAGAACAAAGCAACAAGGTCGGAAATGCACAGAAATCAAAGGAAAAAGCAAGGGAAGCATGCAGGAATCATTGCAAAAACAAACGGAGCAGATCAGAAATGCAAAGAGAACAAAGCAAAAAGCATGCAAGACACATCGAAAATGGGGAAAAAAAACCCCAAAAAACAACCAAACACCCCAAGACCCATCGGAAATGGGGGGGGGGAACAAAAAACAACAACAAACCCCCCCAAGACCCATCACAGCACAGAAACATAACCCCCCCCCAGCCGAAAACCACGCTGCAAAAATACCCAGAACAGTTTTTAAAAAGTATAAAGCAGCACCTTACCTTAGCAGGCAGCCTCCTCGGATCCCACACTCTCTAACTGCCGGGGCGAAAGAGCTACAAAGAAGCAGCCTTGTTGCCACCTACAGTTAGCTATTTGAATTTCCCGCCCTTTTCCCCTGCCTTTTTGCGTTCATAAGTGGAAGCTCCGTTCACAAGTAGAAGCAAAATAATGCGACCAGAGCTGTTTGTAAGTCGAAATGTTCGTATGTAGGGGCGTTCGTAAGTAGAGGCACCACTGTATTACGGATTTTCAAGATGTAATGGTCAGACTGGCCACTAGAGGGAACGGAACACTATGTTATATCGATAAGCCACCACCATTTTGCCTAGTCCCAGCAGCTTGAAGCAGCTTTCTTCCAGAGCAGTGTCGTAAAACTCAGATCTGGATTGGCTGGTGAGGTAAGAGGAGGGGTGCTAACCTAGGCCAAATTGCCTCCTGGGTGAGGTTTCTCACCTCCTGCCCGCCCTCCCTGCCTTCCAGCCAGTGCCTTCCTCAATACTCTTATTGTAGTTTTAAACTGGACTGGGGAGTGTGGGATCAATTTTGTTGTTCTCGGACTGCAGCTCTCATTCACCCTAATCAGCATAGTCAGTGGCAAGAGACAATGGGAGTTGCAATCTAAGAACATCTGGAAGAACTGTTCAGCTAATTTCACATCCCAGCTTTACTTCTTGAACCCAGGACATGTCAGCAACCAGTCATGTGAAAAATATATTGTCTCTTTTGGGCCCTGATCTCATTCCTCCTTAAACTGACTTGAATAAGCATGGTCTTATCTTTGCTACCCATGACTTGGTATCCTGAATGGGGTTTCCTGTTTATACTATTAATAGGAACAATGTTTTGTTTGTTTGGGCTTAAGCAAAAAGGATGGTGTCATAAGAGAAAGATGTTGTAAGAGAAAGCGGAGAGTGAAAATTGCTTTTAAGGAAAAAGGAACTTGTTTGTAAGGACTGCTTTTAAGGAAAAATGATTTTAAAATCATCTCTCACAAAAGCACAAGAAGCTCCTTTGCTACACTATCTGGCCAAGCTGCAAATAAATCTTGTTGAACTGAGCATGCAGGATGCAGGTATAATAAGTAAATGGATGTTGTAAGAAGTGGTGCAGTAACACGGCTTTGTGGCATGCTGTTTCGTTAACAACTCACCTTGTACATGTGTAGGTGTGAGTTCGACTCGGCAAGTAAGGGAATAACAAATATGAAGAGTACCATTGACAGTTCATACCCCTTGTAGTTGATGGAGCAGAAGATGCAAAAACCAGTGGTGTGTGGAACTGGAGCAAATGGGGGTATTCACACATGCACAGAGGCAGGCCTGTAGGCAAACATGCACTGAGGCCCCCTGCCTCTCATAGGGAAGCAGATAGAAGTGCTTTGGCTGCAGGGAGCCTAAGTCTGAGGCAAGATAGTGCCCCCCTTGCCCTATCAGTGAAGAATAGGTGCAGAGAAAAAGTCTATTTAACTTCCATTCTTGTGCAAACTAACATGTGAGGAAGCTCAGCTGACCTTAGTGGGATGTATTTTTGAACAAACATGCGTGAGTTTGGACTTTTAAAAGTTTGGTAGATTGAGTTAGCCTAAATTATCAAATTGTATTTAAAAAAAAAGACTTTTCTTATCTAAGAAACTAAAATACTGACATTTTCAAGTTAAGACAAGTTGGCATAAACTTGAACTATATTTTAAAATCCTACAGTGGTGTCATCATTCTATTTTTCTTTCTTTCTTTCTGGTTTTCAGAAGTCTTACAGTGGCAATATAAAGAGTCTTCTGAAATTAAAAGAAAATGTAAATTTCTGAAAGCCAGTTCCACGTAAAAATGAAGCAACGATGCCATCTTGTGGATCTGATGACATGGTTTTGCACATCCCTTCCCTTCAGGGCTTTGCTGTCAAATAGCTTCAATGACATTTTCCCCATATAGTCTCAAAGCTTCCTGTCATTCTGTGTTCAGTCACAGCAATTAATCATGAAATTAATTGTCAGTTGCTAAGAGAGGAACTTTCTCTTAGGATATAATCCGTAACAATGTGAGAATCTGCCCCGACTTCAGAATGTGTTGAGTTGTTAGGAGTGTAATATAACTTTGTTCTAATGTAATCTGTAGTCCAAAGCAGTGGTTCTTAACCTTTGTTACTCAGGTGTTTTTGAACTGCAACTCCCAGAAACCCCAGCCAGCACAGCTGGTGGTGAAGGCTTCTGGGAGTTGCAGTCCAAAAACACCTGAGTAACAAAGGTTAAGAACCACTGGTCCAAAGGATAATAGTTCATTCTTCAGTAACCTCATAGGCTACTGTAGCTTGTAAGGAATAGCAGTCAGCTCAGGTCTGGTGGATGCCTGATCTAATACGAAGTACGGTTGGCTGCCATTCCATGGGATGGGTTATTGGTGGTCAGGGTGATTTGATTTAAATTGAAAAAAAATTAAATTGTGGTTTAAATTTTAAAATATCAGATTTTTAATGATTTAAATTTAAAAAGCTTTTAAAAAACTAAATCGTGATTTAAATCCATTTGACTTTTAAAAAATCATTAATTTTTATCCACCCTGTTGGTGATACAAAAAACCATCAGACTTAAATTCATAGGTTTACTATGGTTATAGCCCCAGCATCAATACAACTGTAGCCCTCACTGAAATAATAAAATCAAAATTTCTCCAATGTCACTCACATTGTGTTTACCAAAAAAGTGTGCATGTGTAAGAACTGTCTTTAAAGAAACAAAACATTCTTCTTGTTGCTGCTTCCCCATTATTGTTTGGACATTGTTATAGCTATACCAACTTTGGATGTGACAGCTCAAAACTTGGTGTTGTGCTGCATCCAAAACAGCCTCTGGGTTCTTTAGTCGATAGGGTCTTCCCCTTCCTATAATTCTTTTCTCATTAATTTTATCTTGAACTACCAGGTGTAACAGTCTGCGCTTGTCATGCAGAAATCACAATTTCTGATTGTGTTTTCTGCATTTTGTCATCAGCATTCAGTTCTAGAAAATCACAGAGATAAGGGCAGTGGTTCAAACAGCTTTTGCCACGTCCAGGCTGGCCATTTTTATGACCAATTGCATGATGAAGGATGCAGTGGGAGCAGAGGACAACCAGGCAGATAATGGAAAGCCTGGAAAATACTGCATTTGCCTTATGGGTTCGTCCATTTATGCTTCATGATTACAATAGGATTCTGATTCATGGTTTATTGGAATGTATGTATTTGCCTTGGTGCTTCTTAGCATTCCTCAGTTGACTCACGTTGCAAGGGCCTAGTTTTTTTTATATCTGCCTGCAAAAAGGCCACAATTCCATGCTATACAGTAGACTCAACATACAATATGTTCTATCAAAGTCAAATTTAAGGGGTTTTGCATGCTTCAGGCCATCACTGTTCTGACTTCTGTTGCATGCTGTGTTTCCGTTGTTCATTCAATCAAATTACAAGGTACTTTTATTTGTCAACATGCTCCACACATTTATTTTGAATCTTCATCCTTATTTCTTGGGCTGATTTTTAGTGATGACCATGAACGTGGTCTCTGTAGCATTCACTTTTATACCAGGTTAATTACTTACTTCATTTATTTCCTTGAATGCTGGCACCTAGTAATGTTGCATCATCAGCCTATCAATTGTTGTTGATAACTTCTACATTGACAGTCCTACTGTTTTTGAATAGTCAAATGCTTCACTGAAGATGTGCTCAGAATACAGATGTTGAGATGGCTCTGTAACCATCAACCAACTGAAATGTTGAGCATCTCCATCAGCTGAACATCATAAACATGTGGATTGGGAAGCCTATGTTTGAGTGGTCTATTCACAAGGCCTCCATTAAACCCCAAATTCATACCATATCAGAAACATCTCCACCTTCTTCTAGAATGCAGTACTGATACAGGCCAGAAGCAAAATGATCAGACACTCGTTGTTCAAAGTAGTTCCAGTTCAGAATTGTAGGGCATTTCTGCATTGAGTGAAGTGGGGAAAGCATACAGAACAAAGTGGCATAGCTCTGTGGAAAGTATTGTGATGTCTGTGTCAGTTGCAAGTGCAATACAGGTTGATGTTTGGAAGAGTGATGTTTGGTTTTTCAGTGATGTAAGGATAAGTGTCCAGTATGGTGTGGCAGATACAATGATGGGCTAGGACTCTGGAGACCAGAGTACAAATCCCCACTCATCCATGGAGACTCATGTAAGGGTGGTGTGGAACTGGTAAAACCCCTCCTTAAATATCTCACTTATCTTGAAAACCCAATAGAGTTTATATAAATTGGTTCCAATTTGATGGCATGTAAACACCCAAAAACAAGGGGGTTAGTGTTGGACAAGGACCCAGGAGATCTGGGTTCAAATCCACACTTGGACATGAACGCACTGGGTGAATTAGATCAGTTAATACTCCCACCCAGCCCTGCCTCACAGGATTGTTGGGTGGCGAACGTAGGAAGGATGCCGTTTTGAGAGGAAGTGTGCAAGATAAATGTAACAAATAAACAAGTAAAGAAAATATGTGGGAATTTATTCCCTACTATGCTTCAGAAGCATTCCTATAAAAGCATGTCACTTTTCTTTTCTCTTTCTAAACCATTTGCCCTTATTTATTTATTCATTCATTATTTCTTTCTATTGTTTTACAGTCACTCTGTCTCACATTACACAGCTGGTCCTCAGTCACAATAAGCTCACAAGTAAGTACATTTCTAAATATTTTATTTCTTCCTGAATATGAATGAAGCTCCCTGCTGATTCTCTTATTGGAATGCCAATATTGGTTATGTATTACATGTTAGAGCTTCTGTATCCTATTCTCAGAGCAGGAATAATAGCCAGCTTTGTAGAAATTCATGGCTCTAGAAATGACTGATGAATGGCTAATGACATTTTTCTTACCAAACTACAGAGGGTAGTTTTCTTTGAAGTAACTCTTTGTATTCTTAGAGATTTAATTTTAGAATTATTCAGTAGTTTATCTTGTAATTATTGTTTGCCTGAATTGAGATGGAATGTACATTCATCTAATAAGAAAAACAACAACACTGATATGTGTGTGTGGGTAATTTTAAAAGTTGTGATGTAATTATGGCTACGTTGCTGCTTTCTGAAATACACGAACTGTGATGTGGGTTGCAGAGGAAATCAATGGGACTCGGTTCTAAATAAGGCTGAAATCTTAATTTTGCACTGTACTTCCAGCTACCAAGTACCTTTTGGCACACCTTCGTGGAGGTCATTCTGCTCTACCTTATCTACATCCCTTTTTCAGACTTTTGAAGAGGTGCATTACTGATACAAATAGAGAGCAAGAGGGCAGCAGAGGCCTAAGTCCCATGTGACAGAGTGAAAATCTCCGCTAGTGTGAGTCCACTGGATCACACCATTGTGCAAGGAGTTGCATAGCCTCTTGCACAACAGTGTGTACAGTAAAGCCTGCACTGAATACCACCTTCTGGCTAACTGTAGAAATGCACAGCTGTTAGCTCAGTGGGCCTTGTGTTGACACAGTGACCTTACTGGATAGAGAAGAGCGGACTTGTGGATGTCCTTGACCAACGCTGGCAGGTTAAAGTAGTAACTCCGCTGTCCAGCATACAGTCCCTTGCACTTCTGAAACCTTTGTTATACTTTCTGAAACCCTTAGGTGCTACAGTCTTTACAAGTGCTACTGTTCCTTCCAGAAAATATGCTTCTGAAATCTTAATTCCCCCAAGCTCTTCTCTTTTAGGTAATCAGTGAAAACAGTTCTGATCTCTTCCCATTATAGGAGGGAATCTGTGGTCCTGACAAGTTGGCTTTTAAAATTTAAAGACAATGGCTGAAATCCTGTTGTGCAATTATACAAATTGTGTACCTTTTCAGAGGCCCACTTGCTATAAGTTAAGAAAGCTCTGTAAATCTTACCTTTTACATGCTAGGTTACACAACTCAAGAGGCAGCAGATAATGTTTATCAATGTTTCTTAACTTAGGGCAATTTGCTTCCGAAAGTTATGCCATTTACATAACAGCACGGCAGGATTTCATTCACACCAGAGCTCCCTTGGGGCTCTTTTAAAGAGAAAGGTGGGGTAAAAATATTTTAAATGAATTAAATAAATAAATAAATATTATTGAAGCTTCAAGCTTTTATAAGCCACTTGGAGAAAATTGCTGAGAGATGGGGTACAGAGCAATAAATAAAAGGAATTGCTACCTTCCCTCTTACACATACCCACACTCACATACTTCTGAAGGACTGAATTTCAGTTCTGTTATTTGTCACATTGGACACTCTTGACCTAATCCTTTAAAAAGATACAATTAATTGTCTGAGCAGATCGGCCACAAAATGACTTTGGAAAAACAGTGTCAGTGACACTTGATGTGCCCCACAAAGGTCATATTAGCATCTCTTTCTGGTTTTCTGGCATATAAATGAATGTGCTGCTTTGCTATTCCATTGTTTATAGTAAATATGTCCATTTTCCAAGGCAATAAATATACATGAAAGGTAAGCAGATGTCCAGTATTTTCCACAGTTAGCGTTTGCAGCACGATCTGTCACCCTGACAAAAACAGGCAAAGCTGCATCATAACAGTAAGTCATCTTGTCTTCCTTTCCATCTTTGCCACCGTTTCACTGTTTTTATTTGAATTATTCTTAGGATCCCTTTCATCGTTCTATCAATAAATCTGCCACATGTAGAGACACTAGCGTTTGCTTCTTCCACAGAACATAAAAGAAGGAGGTGCTTGCATGCATCTGTGATTGGCGAAAATGTGTGTGGCTTCAGTGCTCTTAAAAAGAATTTGAGAAAAAGAGGCAGCAGCAAAAATAGTTAAGCTCAGCTTTCTACAACCAGGTACCTTTCAGAGGTGATTCAACCCAGAATCTGCCCTTGCTGGCTAGAGATTATGGGAATTGTGGTCACACACAGCTCAGGGACATCTGCTTGGGGAAGAGTGATGCTTACAGTTTTTGAAGGGTGGTTTGAAGACTGATTTACGAAGCAATAGAGGGTTGTTGTTTTTCCTCTGGGGATTTCAGGAGCTGTTACAATACTGAACTGTGTTTCTTTCTGGAGAACTGTGGTCATCAACGTGAACCTTACAATTGTTTCTAGAAGTTTCTTGAAGTCATGCATGTGTTATGTCAAAACCAATACATAGCAACTCTGACAGGGCTTTCAAAGTAAGTGAGGTATTTAAAGAGTGGGTTTACCAGTGCCACCATTCCCAGTGAGTTTCCGTGGCTGAACTGCGATTTGAACCCAGACCTTCTGAGTGCTAGTCTGCCACTTTGTTCACCACACCACAATGGGCACTCATTTGAAGTCATAATTTTTGTAAAAGGTTGTTAGTGACAGAATGAGATTTTTCAGCAGGTTGGTTATATTTGTTTCCCTCTTCTTTAGAAGGAAGTAGAATTCACAGAATCAAGAATCAGATGGAACCTTTATCAGTCTACTTTGTTCAGGCTTTGTTTGTGATTTTGAATCAGAGAGAAGAAAGTAATAAACAGGTGAGCTTTCAAGGCTTGCAGGACTTCACCTTATTTGGCATGGCAGAGCTTGAGGTGGGCAGAGAAAGAGAAAGCCTAGAAATCATCCTGGCCAGCCGTTGAACCTTCAGAAACAGTTGAACCAAAGAGAGAACCAACTAGAGGTGCACAGGGTTTAGACATAGCTGACTGGGGGATTTTGGGATTTGTAATATAAAAACCCAAGCCTTTACACCTCAAGAGGCTACAAACATAAGGAATCCATTTGAGGGTTTGTGGTGTGTTTGTAGTGTAAGAGTTCACCAGAGGAAATGTAGATTCAGTTGTTTTGCTCCAGCTCTCGATAGCTCAGTGGCTTAGGCATCTGGCTGCAGGGCCAGAGGTTTGGTAGATTAGTGCCCCCACTGGGCCTCCTTGACAGGGACTGGACTCAATGATCCATAGGGTCCCTTCCAGCTCTTCACTTCCAAGTTGACGACTGGGAGATATGATAAAAGCTAAGATGCAGAAAATGTAAACAAAGGGATAGTAAATCACTTAGAGATTCCTTGGCTTTTAATCTGGTTTCTTTTAGGACTGTAAGCCGCCTTGAATCCTTTCAGAGAAAGGCGGCATGAATACATACATACATACATACATACATACATACATACATACATACATACATACATACATACATAAAAATAATCAATCAATCTCTCCATTGTTCTGTATTGAAGATTGTGACTTCTGTATTGGCTGAGAGCAGAAGCACCCAGAAACATGGCAATTCTCACATTAGAAAAACTAAAGATTAAAATTACTGGTCCACTAGGCAAAGGAACCAATTAATTGCCTATTCCAGTTTTATTGATGTTGCCCATGGCATACACAGCTGTTTTTCTTTTTTTATGTGGAACATTGTTGTTTCCTCAGCAGCAGCATTGTTTGGCTTGTCCAGAGGAGGTCACTATTGAGTTACTTTTTTTAAACTCACTTTTGTGAAATTTGGGAAACTGGCTGGCTGGCAGAAGGTTGTTATGGAATGTTTGTTTCCAGAAGGAACAAGTCAACAGAACTTTGTACCATGTGTGGTGATAAAGTCGTCCTCGGTTGTACAGGGTTTTCCGCAGTCAGGCAAAGGAGGGAACACCTGAGAGAGAATTTTCAGTGGCCACACTCATCTTGGAATTCCCTCCCTCTGAAGGGCTGCCTCATCCCACTCCTGTTGAAGATGTTCCTCTGGGAAGAAGCAGAAAACTCTCTTTGTTGACTGGCTTGCAGCTGATAAGCCTATCCCTACATGATTGCATAACCAAATCACTGCCCTCCCCACTTCTCAAATTAAAATCAAGGAAAGATTAGTTCAGAATATCTGTGCATTTTGAGTGAACAGCAGAGAATGCCAGGACTATAATGTGGAAAGTAAGAACTACCACATTTTAAAAGGGATGGAACACCAGAGAAGTCTAGCCTCTAGTTACATAGAGAACTGGGTACAGAATGGAATTGGCAGAACCAAGGTGAATGTAAGATAATTTTGCACTGACACAGTCCTTTGTGAGTGCAATGAAGAACAGGCAACTTCACACCTATGTCAGTGTACTCTGTACCCCTCAACATGTACTATGGGAGACTTGATGTTAGCTGCCCCCAAATGTTCTTGATTTTGCCCATCAGTAAGCGAAAATTATCTTATATATTTATTATTGTACTATAGTGCTTCTGACCTAAACAAGGACAATTTTTATTATTATTGTGTTTTTGTTCATGTTTTGATGACTGTTCCTTCTGTTACCTGCATTGAGCAATCATCCAAATAGTTAGTTGTGCGTCATCAAGTCAGAACCAATGTATAGCAACCCTAATGGGACTTTCAAGGTACATGGAATATTTAAGGAATGGCTTTTATCAGTTCTACACCTCCAGTGGGTTTCCATGGCCAAGTGGGGATTCAAACCCAGGGCTCCTGAGTCCTCATCCACCACTCTATCCACTACACCACACTGGGTACCTCATCCAAATCAATACTTACCAAATAAATAAATTTGAGGTCTCAACTAAGAGACAAAGATCACTTTGGTAACCACAAACATTAAATTGTAGCCATTTAAAGCATTTATTTGCTGCAGACCTTTTGGTAAGCCAGTGTGTAATCTAAAACAATACATAATGATGTGGAAGTCAAATATTATTTGTGATGTTGGATCTGCAATCAAAGTCAGGTGATGTTCATGTTCACAGAAGGACTGTTGTGCAGTGGTTAGAGCATAGACTTTATTTGTAGACGGTTCCAGGTTTAGTACTAGAAATCTCCAGTTAAGTTTAAAAAAAAAGAGAATACTCTGTGAATGGAAGGACCCCAACTTAAAAGTCCAGAGAACTTCTGTCTGGACAGAATCAATATTCCTTTCCCAGCTCTGTGCCAGCTGTGTTAGGTTAAAGCTCTCCATGTTGCCTGCAGTCTAGCACATCTGGAGGACGTCTGTTTGGGAAAGACTAGAATAAATATACTGGACTACATGGGCAAGTATGTGGACCTAGTATTAGGCTGCATCTTATGTTCCATCTGAAGATACAGACTACAGCAACATTGTTGAAGTCAAGAAAGTATGTGTATGTTCAGTCCAGAGCTTGTAAATGTCCCCCCTTTGGGGGGGGGGGCTACAAGTCCCAGAATTTAGTTATGATTGGGAGGGAGTCTGGAAACTGTAGTCCAAAAAATGACTTTTCTAGCATCTGGGTCAATTCTTGATGCTCTCTTAGGAGGTACAGTGGCTTGAATGTACAGGATGCCAATGAAGGCTGGAGGAATTCCCAGTTTTACATTCATGCACGTGAAGTTTGAAAGCTTACAGTGATAATGGGGAGAGTTTATAGAGTTAATCCAGGTTCTTCTTGTCAATCCTTTGAGTTAAATGCTTAAATGGTTAAAACTGTTCGAATTTCAGTCCAATCCATTCTGAGTTATCTAGATGAAAATGGAACCTGACAATCTCTTTGTCCAATACTTGTGTCAAACCATTTGTTAAACCAAAATAATGTCCTTTTTCTGAAGCTTACAGTAAAATCAATAACCATCCTTAAGTCAGCATGCATGCCAAAAGGATTTAACAAATATATAATCTTCTCAGGAAAAGCAAAAGAAAAGCAAACCCATATTGCTATGTTACTGAGAACTAGGAATGTTTAATGTGCATTTAATTTTGACATTCCAGTTAATCTATACATGTTGTGTTGTTATGTGAAATGTAATAATTTTCTGTTAAAATACCTTAAACTGGTCCCAGGGCTTGGCCTGAAACATGTTGAGCAGAAACATGGTAGACACTAAGCAGGTTGAGAGATTGCACCTGCCACCTTGAGTTCCATGAGGAACAACAGGAAGATATAAATGAAATCATAATATGCAAACACCTGTGGTTATATAAACCAAGAACTAGTAGACAGAATTAGCATTTAGTATTAGGGTTGTACACCATATTCAGATGAATGCCAAAACACTTGGGCTATTGTGTGTTTTCATGGGGTGGAGCAAAGGGACCAAAGCAAAAAATGAAGCGTGCTACTTGTATACTGCCCCATAGCGCTTAAAGCACTCTCTGGGTGGTTTATAGTTTAATTATGCAGGCTACACATTGCTCCCCCAGCAATACAGGTACTGTACTCAATTTACTGATCTCAGAAGGATGGAAGGTTTAGTCAACCTCAAGCCAGCTAGTTGAGATTGATCCTGGGTCATGAACAGAGTTTTGGCTGCAGTACAGCAATTTAACCACTGTGCCACAAGGACCAGTGGTGCACACAGGGCAGAACGGGAACCTCCACAGATTTGTCATGTGAAAGCTGCCATTTTGTCATGTCCACATTTTCAACATTTAAAAAAAAGCCATCATACGAGTCAAAGCAGGAAAAGAAAATTGAAAGTATTGATACCTTATAAGGAGATTGGCAGCTTCATCCCACCCCATGAAGTCCAAGACTTCTGCATAGTCCAATCACTGAGATGCTGGGGAGGGTCTTTGAGCTGGCGCACTGGGCTGTATATTCCCTGGGGGCCAATATATGTGATATTTGCCTTAGCTGCTGTGTGAAGTAGAGGGTTTGCATCTGTACAACATATGGGACTATGTTCTTTTTCTTTCTTTTTTAACTTATTTGTCATAACTAATGGGACTGTATGGGAATGAATGCCTCTGTTCTTGCATGGGTTTTTAATAGTTAGGTCAGAAATTCTCTTTGGGATCTTAGTGTCTATCTTTCAGCGCATGCACACACACACACCTCTTTGATTTCTCTTTTCTTTTTCGTATGGGAATGTCACAGTCAACATTTGTAACAGGTCTCTCATGCTTCTGCTTTTCTTGTGTCAGGAGGTGAGCAAACAATTCTGGTGGTGCTGTGCAGCTGTCTCTCAAGTTAAAATCTTTTTTCATCTATCCATTCACAGGGATAAGGCGTTGTTGTTTTCCTGAAGATTTGATAGCTCATAAATGCTTGTGCAGACATGTATTGTTTGGGAGTATCCCCTAGAAGGCACAAGGTGAATTGGGATACAAGATCCAATCCTTCGCTTAGCCAAACTGGGAAGCCAGTTCACAACCCTCATGTTTTAATTATTTTGTTAGCTATTTTAATAACTAATACTATTGGGGAAGTTAGTGGATTCCATTGATGAGGCCAAGGAGGAGAGTCACAAACAATGTTTCCTTCTAATTTTCCGGAGTGCTGCATGGGAGCTCCAACACTTGCATGGGTTCAGCAGCAACCAGAAGCAAATGGGTGTTAACACTTGCTCAGTGCAGCGGGACACACCCGCGCGGCTTAGGGGAAATGTTGGTCACAAAATATCTAGGACATTTGGAAGGGAAGGAATAACTGATGTGAAGTGAGAGTGGATCTTGAGAGTAGCAAAACTGAAGAAATAAATGGTTATAGTCAGACATGTCATTTAAGAGTTTAAAAAATTAATAGTGTTATTTGTGTTCTCGAAGGCTTTCACGGCTGGGATCCGATGGTTGTTGTGAGTTTTTCGGGCTGTTTGGCCATGTTCTGGAGATTTTTCTTCCTAACTTTAGGAACCCACAACAATCAATAGTACTATTTATTTGTTTTATTTTATTTAAAATTTATAGCCCACCTTATATTGTATGAGTAGGTTACAAAACTGTATTAAAGCATTTTAAACTTAAGATATTTAAAGCAATTTAAAATCAAACAACGCAACATTAAGACACTCCAGCATTAAAAACATAGCACTAAACCCCTGCTCAGGCCACAATCCTCAGCCCCCCCAAAGGCTCAAATAAATAAGGACATCTTGACTTGGCACCAAAATGATGCCAATGTTGGCACCAGTTGTTCCTCCAGGGGAAGGGCATTCCACAGTTGGAGTGCTACTGCAGAAAAAGCCATCCCTCATGTATCGCACATAATGAACTGTTCTTAGTAGTGGGACACAGAGGGGGCTTCCCCAGCAAATCTTAGTGATCAGGCAGGTTTATGTTCTGCAGATACCTACCAGTTGTAGATAACCATGAATTATATGGGTCTTACTCTCAGGTACACTTATGCTGCAAATACACAATAACACATCCGTTAAGCTAGAGAAATGGGATTTAGAGGTGGAATGGGTATCATAAATGCTGCTTGAAACAGATTCAAACTGTTAATTAAGCCTGCCCGGTCTGAATGTGTGCAAGTAACCTCATCATTGTTAAGCTTATACTGACTGGGTTTGGATGTGATGGTGGACTGTGGTGCATCTCTCTCCCATCTTCGCTGGTATGACTGGAAGGAGGAAATCAAGGGCTTTGAAATAGTTTTCTAAGTAACCAGGGTTTGTCACAGTGTGTGAACTGGACACACTTTATTTAGGGTCTAAAGAAACAAGCTAATGGTATAAGCCATGCTTTGAGATTGTCTTTTTTTCTTGTAAACATTATTTTTGCCTAGTTAATCCAGCTTTGTTCAGCCACACACTTGCAGTTAGTTTAAAACTAAAGCAAAAGAGCCCAATCTGCAGCTATGCCTGAATAGTGGTGGCTCACAACTCCAGGTTTTATTCAGATTATAGTAAACTTTGGTTTAATGTTGACCTCATGAGATGGCCAAAGTATTGGAGCCTCAGCTTCAGGATCTGTCCTTCCAGTGAGCACTCAGTATAGTCAAAGACTAATTTGAGATCATTGCAAGGCTTCCTACTAATGATTAGTAAAGTTTTTAAATGCTCTAAGTGTTTTTCATGAAAATCTTCTAGATTGTTTTAAATGGTTAATCTTTCCATTGCAGAATTTATGGTAGCATTTCATCAGATGACTAACTAATTTAACTAATAATGCATGTAAATTTAATTTAATTAATATAAACAATTTAACTAATTTAAACAATATACATTTTGTTTAAGAAACAACCTGCAAAATCCACCCACCTGCAAAATCCACCCAATCACCATCCACCCTTGAAGCTTAAAGGATAGTGATACTGTGTTTCCCCGAAAATAAGACAGGTTCTTATATTAATTTTTGCTCCAAAAAACACATTGGTGCTTATTTTCAGGGGATTTTTTTTATGTACAACAATCTACATTTATGCAAATACAGTCATGTCATCTTCTGGTTGCTGCACAATGGTGGAGAGCGAGGTTTCACTTAACTGGGGCTTGTTTTGGGGGTAGGGCTTATATTACGAGCATCCTGAAAAATCATACTTATTTTCAGGGTAGGTCTTATTTTCAGGGAAACAGGGTACTTCTGCCTAACAAGATAGTTGGGTTTCTAATCAAATTATAGCTTTAAAAATGAAAAGAGTACTTTGAATTGTCATTGGAAATGGACCAAAAGTGAAGTTTTGTCCTTATGTTGTATATGCTGTTTAGAAGAACTAAGAACATTGCAGGTTTGACCTAAAAGGTATTGAAATTTGCAGATACTGTTCAACAGATGGGAGACTTTATTTGAAAGGCCCTTGGTGCAAAACCTCTGCCCTCAATAGAGTGGCACAAGAAGCAGCATTCAGTTCTGTAAATGAATCCAGAGTCTGCACAATCTGGAAAATTATTCTTAATTCTCATTTGGAATAGTTTGTACTTTTAAATTGGTCTGATGTAGTGAGGAGAGTAAGTATTTATTTTATTTTTAAAAAATGTTACCCTGCCTTTCTCCTTGAAAAGGACCCAACACAGCTTACAACATTGAAAGACAATATTTAAAGTTGAAAACAATGAGTATGCAATGGTGGTTAACAACATTAAAAGACAGCATTTAAAGCCAAGAACAATGAGTATAAAGCGGCATCTTAGATCATTAAAAGACAATATTAAAGCTAAAAGGCAAAAAGCAATGAGTACTGTAATGCTACTGAAAATCCTCAAATTCTACCCATAGAATGTGTAAAAGCAGTGATTGAAATCCAGGTACTGTAGTAAGTTGCAACTAGAGTAGACCTAGTGGGCATTTGGTGAGTCAACTCCACAAGTTCCATTGATCCAAATGGGCCTACTCTAGTTGTGATTTCCTGTGCTAAAGTAAATTGCAACTAGACTAGGCCCATTTGAATCAATGGAGCTTATGGAGGTGTTGATTTACCAAATCTGAAATGATTCAGTCGGCTTATTCTAGTGTGACGTGCTGTGTTAAGCAACAAGATTTCAGTCATTGGAAGTGATGGCTTTTCAGCTCCCGTTTTTCCAACCAGTCATTCCACCAATTTCTGGTGTACTAACTTGTGAGGGAGAGAGAACTGCTGTTGAACAGAAATACTGTTTCTCTCCTCAAGTGTGCATGTGTTTGATCTTTACTAAGGAGAAGATTGGATCTTGGCCTTTTTGTTATTCACTGCAGGATTGCATTTTGAACAGTGTAACGGGTAATAAACTTCTTTCAAATGAAAGATATGTATTTTATCACTGGATTTTAATGGGTGAAGAGAGCAAGTCATGTATCAATAGTACGAATATCCCCCCACAGGTGCAGATAACGAGGGTGTGGCCCCCTGGGGCCAGACTGACCAATCACGATTTCGCCGCTGCTGCGAGCTCCATGGAGCCTTCCTATCGCTTCATTGCTCGCAGTAGATTAGCCAGTCCTGGTAGAAGGCGGCATGGCGAGCCTCTCTGCCGGGTTGGAGAGTGGCTCATCCATTGCGGACAACGGAGCGATAGGAAGGCTCCGCCAAGCTCTTGGCAGCGGCAAAATCGTGAGTGGTCGGTCTGGCCCCAGGGGGCCGGACCCTTGTTATCTGCACCTGTAGGGGGGGGATATTGGTATTCGTATATGAATACCCCCATCTCTAATCAATAGATATACCTCCATCATACTTCCACAAGTTATCCAGATGTTTTTATGGCTGAATTCTTAAATATGTGATTACTTAATCTAAGATCTACCTTGCTCTTAGGCAACCTGATCTGCAAGCCAGCTAAACTGAAACACAAGGCTATGAACCAATTTTTTCTAAAGGCTTCAGTGTGACTAAATGAGCATAAATTTTAGGAATGCAATTTTAAGGGGCTTGTAGATCAAGTCAAAAAAGAAGGCTGTGTTCTTGAGTGACAATACAATGGAATGCTTGAACAAATGCAGTTTAGCCCAACACATGAACACTATTTCTTTGTTTTGATTTGCTTAAAATCTTTATCTGAATAGTATTATTCACACCATGGAACTGGGTCCCCCCCCCCCATATTTCTATAATAGCCACATATTGATCTGTTGCTAATCTGATGTAACCTTTTCTGTGTGCGTATATTGATCATAGCCCTTTCCTTCTGAGATGTGAATCAAAACCTGGCCTAACTGTTTATTACTTAAATTTGAGATTAAATTGCTATGATTTGTTGAACTTTGAATTAACATATGTTCAGATACCCTTTTATCAATTTGCTTATTTATTAAATTTCTACCTTTCCTTTATGCCTAAATATGACATTTAAAATGTTACAGAAATGTTGAAATCCTGTTGCTTAGTGTAAGAAAATTTGTAACTTTCAGTCCATTTCTAGCCAGCAAATATAAAGTTCTCACTGTGATTCCTGGAAGCGCATGTGTGCACGCGCGCGCACACAGACACATGCATACGCACGCATACACCAACCCAGAATGTGCATCCCACTCCCAAGAATAATGGTGGGGACTCTATTTGCCACCTAGGAATAGACTCAGAGTTATGGATATTCTTACACTAAGCAAAATGATTTCGGCCAATATTCTTAAAACAAAGGTACCACTTCTTTCAGTGACAATTCAGTTTCATAAAAACATTCAGGTGGCCTACTGAGACAGGCAGCTGCTGCTAGCTGATGGTCAGGAAAGCCAGATGACTGGTCTTCCACAGAAAGCTGGTACAATAGCCCTGCTTCTCCTCTCTCCCACAGCTCTGCAGCCTAATGAAATTGATACCGCTAAGTATGCCCAGCAGATGCATATTCCTAAACATGTGTTCTACACACACAAAGGATCCATAGTCTGCCAAAGCCTTCTCTATGTGTGTTGCAGCTCTCTGAGATGCATATTTTGCGGTCACTGATTTAACATCAACAGGCATGCTTGCCATAGATGCAGAGGTGGCCCAGAATGCAACTAGAGAAGGTTAGCAGAAATCTGGGCAGTGGAGTTTCAATACTGCTTGTTGTTTCCTTGCTCATGACCACCAGCCTTTTTTTTTTAATAACCTCATTCCGTTGCTCTCTGTTGCATCTCTTCTACCAGGTTGCAGATAATGCACACATAGTTACATGAAAACTTACACATCAAGGCTCCATCAAGTTCAACAATCACATTGCACAGTGGCCTTTGGATCAGGGTGGTTGGTAGCTGCAGGAATTTCTTACAGCAGTGATTCCCAACTTTTGGTAACCCACACGTTCTTGGACTGCAATTCCTAGAAGCCTTCACCACCAGCTGTGCTGGCTGAGGTGTCTGGTAGCTGCAGTTCAAAAAACTCGGGTTACCCAAGGTTGGAACCACTGCCTTATGATTTATTTCCATATAGCAACCATAGATAAACTGTCTTTCTAATTGCTAGGCATGTGCCAGTCTATGAACTGATGAAGTATTTTCTAGATAATGGCCAGAATTTATATATATATATTGGATGTTTGCTTAAGGTTTGTGTAACTTGTCACAGGTAAATGTGACTAATTGATGAGGTACCGAGGTACATCTCAGTTGTGCAGTTGGTCATATGACCAAGTACATACAGTATATTAGCCACAATTATCAGCAGCAAGTCACATAAATCTTGCACAAACACCAGTAGCATTTTGACCAGTATTTCTGATATGTAAAAAGGTGTGTGATATGTTTTGTCAGTCCTAACGTCTTTCAAACAGCTTTTTTTCCCTCCTTACAGCTGTGCCTCCAAACATTGCTGATCTAAGGAATTTAGAGGTACTCAATTTTTTCAACAATCAGATTGAGGAATTGCCAACTCAGATTAGCAGCCTTCAGAAGCTGAAACACTTGAACCTCGGGTGTGTATCATTTCCTGGCCAGTTGCTTTGATTTCCTGCAAGACACCATCCCTGAAAAACTGCTTCACTGTCTTTGTGTTTCTTTCTTTAAGAATATTTTTTACTGGCTGCACACATGCTAACCTTTGCCATGAAATAAGTTCAGAAACAGAATATCTTTTTTCTCACAAGTGGCAATGCCTCTGGCCTTTTCTGCCAGCCTAAAAACAGAAGTTTATCTGTTGTGTAATCCTACACTTTTGCTCTATCGCCCTTCCCCAACTTCATGCTTTTCAGTGTGTTTGGGATCTCCCATGCTATAGTTACCACAAACTGAAGTAGGATGGAAATTATATATATCAGTGTTCACGCTCTCTCTCACTTGCTCTCTCACAAAGTAATTTGCTCTGAATTTTTTGCTTTCTTTTAAATTGCAGCAGGATCTTTGTGGCATGCAAACAACAAAAAAAGAAGCCACAGTATTGTCTGCTTTTTATTCATTACTGCTTAAATATTCATCACTCTATAGTGATGTAATAAGAGGCAGTGTGTTTGCCTATTTTGCATTCACAGCCACTACATTACAGAAAGAATAGAGACTTTATATAGGGTGGCATGAATGCTAGGTTGAATTCTTGGTACATGTTTCCCATATCTTCAGTAGGGTAGACTGTACTCCACTATAAGTAAATGTCCTGTTTCCCTTGTGAATGAAAAAATGTGGTTGGTTTGTCCTGCCATTATTCCTGTAATAACTTTACTTCTCATCCTGTCAAAAAGACCCAGAGCATCTTTTCAAGACAGTAGTCTCAAAAGTGACTAGCCTTAGAATTCTTGGAATTTCTGAGATGGAAAAAGTTACCTTTTTGGGTAGCTTAAGTATGGCCATTTTTCCAACCTCAGTACACTGGGGTGGGGTGGGGTAGGGTGGGGGGCACACAATCAGTTGCAAAATGGCAAGATGATAAACTTTGTTTTAAACAAAATAAGATATGTGGGAACCCACCTTATTTCAGAGAAGAATAGCAGTGCTTCCCAACCTTGTGTCCCCCAGTGTTCTTAGACTAAAACTCCCAACAGCCTTCACCACAAGCTGTGCAGGCCACAATTTCTGGGAGCTGTGGTCCAAGAACATCTGGAGACCCAAGGTTGGGAACCACTACTCTAGAGGCACAATCCTCTTATGGGGGGGGGAGTCCAGTGGAGAGATCTTTTTCTCTTCTTCTGGGATCTTCTGAGGTTGCTTAATTCCCATGTCTATAATAAAGGATTCACAAGAGTCTCCTTCATGCATTACAGATAGTATTTTTTTTTCCTGGTTACCAAACTAATTATTTGTAGATTATTTTATTTTTTCCTTGTCAGGCAGGATCCAAACAACAGGTAATACAGTCTGTGTGAATTTTAATATGGAGGAACATAAGCAACATATGATACATAAAATTTTTTGCTACCTTAGTACCCTGAACAATGCCTTTACCGTCTTTTGTTATCATTAGGATGAACAGACTCAACACTTTGCCACGAGGATTTGGCTCCTTACCAGCTTTGGAAGTTCTAGACTTGACTTATAATAACTTAAATGAAAAATCCCTGCCCGGAAACTTCTTCTATCTAAGTAAGAAACTGTTTTCTAAAAATACTTTAAATCACCCTGAAAAGTTGTTTTACTCTCCGCGGGTAAAATTTATTTGAGAGAGAATAAAATTTTTTTTTAAAAAAAGAGAATTTGAAATATATGCCTCTTCTGTGAGCAGCCTTGAATATTTCTACATAGCTAGGCAATCTGTATCTTTTGATCTACAGTCAGTTGATATTTGTAGGAGTAAGTGGATAGCCATGAGAGCGTTCTTTGAGGTGCGACCTTGGTCATATTTCCTTGAATGTTGTTCAGTTTTATGTTGAGCTGAAACTTTAGGAAATGCTGCCACCCCTTGGGATGGTTAAGGAAGGTGTGTATGTGTGAGTGAGTGAGAGCGAGAGAGAGAGAGAAAGAAAGAGCAAACAAGCTATTATCTGGTTTAAGAATCAGGTCTGGGATTAGTACATGGAATTCTTCAGGTCAATGCATAGGCCTCAGCACCTACAATTTTTCATAGAGTGCCATAACTAGCAATTTTGGCACTGAAGACAATTAGCACTGTTTCCAGTCCAGTCTCTCCCCCCCCCCCCCCGCCGCTCCTAAAAAGGAAGTGGAAAATGTTCCCCTGTGCCCCCCCCCCAAAAAAAAAAAGAAAAAGGGAAAGTGAGTAGTGTCAGGAGATGAGGTTCCCAAGCACGCTGTCTTAGGTTTTGAGCACATAAATACGACAGGATATAAGTGAAATGTATTTTAGGAATAAGCTGTCAGTTTGGATCTGTATAATTTATATTAAATGATTTTTCTGTAAGAAGTGTTTGTTTGTTTGTTTCTAGCCTAGTGTGTAGCAACAGATTTCAGGGTAGGGCACAATCAGTAAAACGACATTGCAAGAATTTAAACAATTTCAGTGCTTTTAAGACACTTCAAAACCCTTTAAGCAATTTGAGAATTCAGCTGAAACAAATTGAGCAAACTGAAAGGTGATAAAGTTTAACCAGAAACCCTGCAGCTGCTTCCCTATTTACATAGGAATGACACATGTATTTCTAATCATGACTATTTGGTATGAGTGAAGGAATCCTGACACCACTCTTTACTACACTATAGTCCATTGTCGGTCCTTTCTTAATGTCGTATTTCCTGCCGTATTCCCTTACAATGAGATTCCAAACAGATCTGCACTCCTTCCCTTCCCTTTCAAAAAAATACAGACTCATAGGGGAATTGGAAATCTGATTACTATAGAAAGAAGGAGTACACTCCTCAGTGCCCTGATTTGTTATGCACCCAGAGTTATTTTATAACATTGCAAAATAGCTATCTAAACGTTTGAGAAAGGTTAAGGGAGAATCCACATACCTCTCTATGGATCTTGTTTCTTTTATTTATTCCTGGAATATTGTAGATGTTATGCTGGTATGACGTGTCCATCATTTTAGATGATAAATCAGTTTGCAGTGTGTCCCATTTCTATATGCTATTCCAGGGCAAGGTGAAACTTCTTTCTATTTTCCCGCAATGACTTAATCTTGATCCCTTCTTTGTAAATTGAATATATCGCTATAGTATGGAGTTATCTCTTTGATATCATGGCTTAATCCCATGGAATCCTGGGGTTTGTAGTTTGGTGCTAGCAAGCTGTACTGTACTTCCCTGTTGTAAGCAGAGAGTTCTAAGTACATCACCAGACTACAGATTCTAAAATCCCCGTAGCATAGACTCATGACAGTTAAAGTGATGTCAAACTAATATCTGTTTTGTCTGTTTCAAAGGACCTTTCCATAGTAAAAATAACCTCCCTCCCCACTGTGTTTCTATTGGTCTCCTTACGCTGTGTGCCTATGAAAGTTGAAGCATGTTTATGAGCCATACCGTTTTGGTGCCCTAAGGGGAAAAAATAATTAAAATCAGTTAAATCTCTAGTTACCTCACCTGTACTGCCCTTAGTTCAGACTTTGCTCTCTTTTCTTTATGAATACAAAGAAGATTAGAATAGAATGTTCACAAATCTTTGGGTTCTTGAATACTCTGTTTGGTTTTCTTTGCACAACCAGAATAGAAGCAAAAGGATAAATCTGTCCAGAGGTTTTAAGGGAGGTTTATGGATGCAAAATAAGATAATGACTAGGAATTGGAAGTGATAAACTGTAGTGGCTTCTGTCCTGGCAGGTTAGTATTGCAACTGTGTGCCACAACCTGCCAGAACATAATGTTACAGGAATTGTTAATTGTGTCAGTCTTTTTTGGATATAGATGTTTTCCTGAGTAGACCAACACTACAATAAGCCAGTAAATCTAGGTTTGACCTGCTTGTTATTATTGTGAGCCTTGGGTATGTCAAAGGCTTTTCACCAAGTCAGGGTTATTAATCAAACCTGACACTTTTTTATTGATCAGGCCTCAAATGGTTCTGTTGTATGCCACCCTGTTTATATATTGCTGTTTAATTTGCAGCCACCCTGCGTGCACTCTATCTAAGTGACAACGATTTTGAAATCCTGCCACCCGATATTGGGAAGCTCACAAAGTTGCAGATAGTAAGTAATTTATCTAAATTCTTGGGGAAAAAAATCAATTCACTTTTGTGGTCCTTGTAAGAGTAGAATCAAGTCAATTTGCAAGATATAGGGGTGGTTTTGAAAGAAGAAGGTACACATGGTGTAGCTCTTGTTAATCAGCAGACACTTGTTACAAAATAGGAGGAACTGAAGTTTTAGGCTAGGATGAAGTAACAGACAGAAAGAGCTCTGTGTTACAGCTAGGTAAGATACTTATTTATTACAGATTTTGACCTGCTTTCTTTCAACCCAGAATGGTTCTGATAACTCTGTGTGTGTTTCTGTTTGTCTCTCCCCCCTTTTCTCTGTCCCCTGCCCCCATTTTTTTTAAAAGCTTAGCCTTAGGGACAATGACCTGATATCACTCCCCAAAGAGATTGGTGAACTCAGTCAGCTTAAAGAACTTCATATCCAGGGGAACCGTCTTACTGTGCTGCCTCCTGAGCTAGGTAAGTTTGATTTGGTGGTGGAAAAGAGGTGACTTAAATTTGCTGGGGCATATCTCTTCTTTTTAAGATGGTAAGTTGCCCAAAAAGGCCTTTTTAAAAAATGGAATGGTTGTGGCTTCTCTTTCTGTTTTCTCTTAATAGAAACTGGCCAGTTGACAGTATAACTTTGGTGAAAATTGAGTTGGGGGCAAAAATGTTAGCCCATTCTAGGCTTACATTTCACCTCTGGCTAGTGTAGCAATCCGTACTGCATCCAATTAATGATCCTTGAATGTTTGCATTTCCATATGACTCTTTTAACCAACTAATTTATTACAGTTTAACAGACTAAAAAATGCTTCACATTTGACTAATGAAAGATACCTTTGTGTGGATGAGATATCCTCGCGTTTTGAACAAAAGGAAATCACTGTTAAGGCTGCACCAACTCTGTATTTCTTGGACGTTCTTTTCATCCTGCATTGTTGTCTAAAACAGGCAGCTACTAATAGAGCTGATACCTATGAGTACTGTTATCTGTTAGCACAGTACATTAGAGTGATGTGTGGGGTCCCAGGTTGCTTGCCCTAGACACTGTTACTCAAGATATAATCCATGAGATGGTAGTAGCCATCCATATATACATACACTTTTTAGTTGTTTCCCCCATGTATTTAAAAGGCCATTTGCTGCAGGAAGATCTGAACTGATTCACTGGAACAAGAGAGTTTTCGCCAGTTACATCAAGGACCAAAAAACATTTTTTTAAAAATCCTGTACTGATTCTGATGACTTACCTTGCAGCAGCATTTTAGAAAAAAAAAATCTGGGTAGGAAGAATGAGCCAAAAAAACCTTATCAGATGTAATTGGCAAGTGTTCAGTAATACTTGTTGCATTACTTGGTTCACCAGTATTGCTATTTAAAATATTTCAACAGCGTTGATAGTAACCCTGAACAAAAGACTTACTAGTAGCCTGATCTGGGCAGAATAATTCGAAAAATCAAAGTCTTTCATGAAACAATGAAAAGAGGTTGCACTAACAAATGTTTGAGATATGCAAAGGTAACAATTTTGTCTACATACTAATGAGGAGTGTATGATTTATTGTTGTGCTCTTTGTCTTTCTGTATAAATTCTGAACAATTCTTAACAAACAAATTCTTAACAAACACCAGAGGTTGAAAAGGAAGAATGATCATAGAACAAATAAAAGGGAGAGGAATTAGGGTAGCAAGGGGAAGGGAGGTTGTTTCTCACTATTTATATTATTTTTATTACTTCATTGCATTGATCTAGAAATGGGATATTCGTATTCGTCTCCTGGAGGAAACGAATACGAATATCACCGCCACAAGTGGCTGGGCCCTTCGGACTCATCCCCCAGAACCAGCCAGTTAACTTACCAGTCGCAGCGCGCACAACCATTGTTGTTCACACTGTGCCAATCACAGACGTAGCCCAACTGGCCCTTCCCCACCTCCCTGTGCTGCTGTCCACCGGTGAGGAGGCAGGATGATGAGTCTCCCTGCTCAGGTGCTGAGTGGTAAGCACCACAGGGAGTGGAGAAGTGCCAGTCGGCATGGCATAAACAACAAGGGCCGTGCAGGCCACGGCGCAAGTGGTAAGTGGACCAGCTAGTTCTGAGTGTGGGTCCAAAGGGCCTGGCCACCTGAGGTGGCAATATTCGTATTCGTCTCCCCGGGTATATGAATATCCCATCTCTACATTGATCATTTAGATCAGGACATATTCCCAGAGCCTGGAAACTAAGTAATGGGCACAACATGAGTAACTGAAATAACACCAGTCAGCTAGCTGTTGGGAGCCTGACAGTCATTTCAAGGAGAGGCTATCCCATTAAATAGGTGTCTCTGCTCCCCCAAGGCACCACTCCCCCTTGATATCTACCAAATGTGGACAAAAAGGATTGACATTCCTGTCATAATGTGCAGCCTACCTAATAGCCCTATGGAAGGGAGAAAAGCATGGAAAAACCAAAGAGTTCTTATGAAGAGTTCAGCTGTGAGAAATGATGCCACAGATATTCATCAGAGCATCTAAATAATGCAGTTGGATCAGAATCGTTGTATTTGGAAGAATATTTGGCTAATAAAGAGGTTTATATTCACAAGGAAGTTTTGGATTCATTATGATAATTCATATTCCGAATCAGTTTTCTGTAGCATTTTGAAGGACTGCTGTATTAGGAAATGGCACAAGTTGAATATGGAAACCACCATTACAAAATGGAGCTTTCCTTTTGGTTGCTCAGCTAGCAGCAGTTACTTTAGGTGGAAACAACACTTAGACAAGGCCTAGAAACTAAAGCCATGAGATAATGAAGGCAACTCCATCACCACACAGCCACAGCAACAGACAGTAGACTGAAGGTGATACCTTGGTATTTTCCCATAATGGGAACCATATGATCAAGAAGGGTTCCATGCTGAGGTGTAGACCCAAGTAGAACATCATATACTCATTACACAAGTATCCAAGTTTCAATCACTGGCTGTGGTTGAGAAGAAGCCATACTTCTCCCTCTTTCCATAGGAGGGAGTGTAGTGGTGAGGCTGTTACAAAGATACGTGGGAGATCCAGTTTTTAGCCCCCAGAAAGCCACAAAGCTCACTGGCCAAAATCTTGTTGTTCAGCATAGTAAATCTCAATTGAGTCAATGGGAGTTTGGTGAATCAACTCCTCGATAATTTCAATTGGGCGTATTCTGAGACTTCCTTTAGCATAGTAAGGTGCAGATAGAGTAGACCCACTGAATCAATGGAACTCATGAAGGTGTTGACTCACTAAATCCCTATTGATTCAGTGGATCTACTTTAGTGCAATTTCTACACTAAGCAACAGGATTTTGGCCACTGAGTGAACTTGTGCCTGCCACTTTCCTAATTCTCCCCCTATGCTGGATCTGCTTCACACAGTTATGATGATAAAATGGTGATGACCGCTGAGTGATGTACACTGCCTTGAGTTCACAGAAAGATTGGCAATTTATAAATGTAGCTGATAAATAACTAATATGCCACCAGAGTGGGTATGAGGAGTCACCCTGTTCAGACCAGTGGACCTAATTGCAGGATGGGGCCATTTTGTCAGTACTTCTACTCACAGAAGTAGCTAGGCATGGTGGGTTTGTTTCTTGTCCTTGTATGCCTAGGCTGCGGTTCACTCATTTGGTGGCCCAGCAGTTCCTTTTTCAAGCCCCGCTGCAGTGAAGAGTGCAAGAACATTCCAGTGTTCTTGCGTTGGCACCTCTTCCTCTCAGAACAGGGCTGGATTATGTCCTGACAAATGCCATATCATTTTTCTCTTCGGGAAGCAAAGCACGTGGTGTCAAAGTAATAAAAAATGTAAGCCCTAAAGTGTCGAGCAAAGCTGAAGGAAAATCATGGCAGGGATGTTTTTACATATACCCTAACTGTAAGTTCTGTTCAGCGGATTTATCCCTTGCTTAGCCTTTAATAAAACTGGATCTTGGGGTATTTATATCCAAATAAGAAAATAAAATTAATTTCTTCCCTCCTAGTGTCAGAAAGGGAATGTGTCCTCTCAACTGAAGTAGAAAAGGGCGCTTGAACTTCCGCTTTAGTATCATTTGTGAGGGAAAATTGAGATAATCCATGAGCATCCTTTTAACAAAAGAGGAAGAAAATAAAACATGGATAATTGGAAGGGAGATAAAGAGAACAGAAAAAACGCAGATAAATATCAATGGCGGAACAGAATATGACCGAGTCAATCTCTGTTGATGTTATCCTTACTCCTTTTTTTAAAAAAGCATTCTGTTTTTGCTACTTTCTTTTCAATTATGTTACTGCGTTAATCACTTAAACATATGTTCTAAATAGTATAAACCTCTCTGGAAGCAGGATGAAAGTTTCATTTTTCTCCTATGAATCAGAGGGTCATTGCATAGTCATCAATTTCCAGCATGTCTTAGAGGCAGATCTAAATTGTACAGGATACAAATGCTAACACGTTGCTGACCTTGTACCTTAGTCTTCAAATTCTAGTCTTAACTAGATAATGCAGGAATGAGCATATTTTGTGCAGTATTTTTTTCTGTTTGTTTTTCAGTTGATTCAAAGGTTATTTTATTCAGGATGCTCCCAATACAATTAGAAGAAGAAGATCTTAAGTATTGGCAGGGATTAATTAATGAATTTTGTAATCAAGGTAAAAAATCTAGAATAAATAAAAGATATTGGTATAAGGCTCAAAAAAATGGAGGTTTAGGTATTCCTAATATAAAAAATTATTATATAGCGAATCAGTTAAGATTTATTGGAGATATTATATTTAACAAAGGAAAGTTAATTTGGTGGGATACAGAATCCTCAGAAATAAATGGGAATGTTGAAAAATATTTAATGTAGTAAAAAGAAATACAATAAATCAGCTGAACAACCCTTTTTTAAGAAACATGTTAAATGTATGGAATAGATATAAAAAGAAGTTATGACTGAAATAGAAAACTTCCCAGCAAACTTGAAGGGTTTAGTTGATTTGTTTAACGACAAAAAAGTTGCTAGATTGAAGGATCGGATGATTAAAATGAGATTGAAAGATCAGATTATAGTTAAACTTCAAACTAATAGATTGTCATGGTATAACTATATCCAATTAGATAGTTGGACAAATGAATGGTTGAAAATTAATGGCAAATGTAGAGAATACACTAAGTACGAACAATTTCTATCATCACATGAAGATATGCAGAAAGATGCTTTGAGGAAGGGAGTAGTAAGTAGAATATATAACCTAATTTTGGAACAAGAGGAAAAAGAGACTGAAACAGAAGGTTTGAAATCAATTTGGGAAAATGATTTAAAGACAGAAATCAAAATAGAGGATTAGATAAAAATTTGGAGGATGAGAATTTTAAGATTAATGTCGGTAAGAATAAAGGGGAAAAAATTTAAATCAGTTTAAGGTGGTATATGACTCCGGTGAAAATGAATATAATAAATTCAGATTATTCTAAAGCTTGTTGGAAATGTGATGAAGAAATTGGCACATATTATCATATGTGGTGGGAGTGTAAACGGATTCAGAAATTTTGGAAACTGATTTTTAAGGAAATATGTGATATATTTGGAAAAGATATTGAATTTAATTCTAAAATTGCTTTGTTGTCAATTTTTGATAAGATAGAACTTGATTATTGTTCGAATGAATTGATTTCCAATTTTATGACAAGTGCTAGAATATTAATAGCTAGATTTTGGAAAGACAAAAATGACATTAAATTAGAAGATTGGTATAATGAAGTATGGGACATTGCATTAAATGATAAATTAACTACTGAACTTAAGATGAAAATAGGGGAAATAAGTTCAAATATTTTTATGCTATTTGGGGTAGATTTGTTGAAATTGTACTAGTGAAAGGAAAGGGGAAAGCCTCTAAACAACAATCAATACAATTTTGGAAAGGAAGATCGTATTAAAAGTATTGTTCTAAGGGGTCCCGTGGGTATGGGGTGCACGGTAGTTTAGATTGTCTAGTAAGTTTTTTGCACTTTTGTATTTGTTTTTGTTCTGGAAATTTTTTTTTTTTTAATCAAAGGTTATTTTTCCAAATGATGCATTGATTGGAAGTCATCTTGAACCCTGCTCAGGTTCTTGGAAGATTCTATGAGGGGTGAAAGTGGGAACAGAGATGAGGCCATCCTGGATGCATGTTTGGCCCAGCTTCCAGCTCACCTGTATTCTCTTCAGCCTTTTTCCTTCATCCCCCAGCTTTACAACATGGAGCACTGAAGTCTGAATATAGTTTTTACTCAACATTCTACTAAAGATGGAACAAGTGTGGTGCACATTTTGAGAGGCATGATAAATCAGAGGCCCTAGTCATGCACAGCTTTCTACTCTCCTTTAAACTGAATGCAAGTTAGACTTCCCATCAGGCCTCAGGCCTTGGTGCAGCAGGTCAGGGAAAGAAGGGGCTGGAGTATAGCAGAGCATGGCAACATGCATTTTCAGAACCTATCTCACTTCCAAATCTTACCCATTCTTCTCAGTTCCTGCCCAAAGGCTTTAGAGATGTCTAGCTGGTTAATGAAGATCTTCATTTACTCAACATTTGATTAAAACATCTGCTCAAAAAAGTACTGAATTCTGCAGGATTAACTGTGATGGCACAATTCAGTACTTTTTTGAGCAGATGTGCAGGATTAACTGCGATGGCCCCTTCACGGATTGCTGCCATGTCGTGGCGAAGGGGCTTGAGTCATTCAGAGAAGCTATGGGCTATGCCATGCAGGGACCCCCAAGACGGACAGGTCATAGTGGAGAGTTCTGACTAAACGCGATCCACCTGGAGGAGGAACTGGCAAGTCACTCCAGTATCTTTGCCAAGAAAACCCAATGAACAGAAACAAAAGACTAAAAGATATGACGCTGGAAGATGAGCCCCTCAGGTCGGAAGGCGTCCAACATGCTACTGAGGAAGAGCGGAGGACAAGGACAAGTAGCTCCAGAGCTAATGAAGTGGTTGGGCCAAAGCCGAAAGGACGCTCAGCTGTGGATGCGCCTGGAAGTGAAAGGAAAGTCCGATGCTGCAAAGAAAAATACTGCATAGGAACCTGGAATGTAAGATCTATGAACCTTGGTAAGCTGGATGTGGTCAAACAGGAGATGGCAAGAATAAAAACTGACATCCTGGGCGTCAGTGAACTAAAATGGACGGGAATGGGCAAATTCAATTCAGACGATTACCATATCTACTATTGTGGGCAAGAATCCCGTAGAAGAAATGGAGTAGCCCTCATAGTCAACAAAAGAGTGGGAAAAGCTGTACTGGGATACAATCTCAAAAATGATAGAATGATTTCAATATGAATCCAAGGCAGACCTTTTAACATCACAGTAATCCAAGTTTATGCACCAACCACCGATGCTGAAGAGGCTGAAATTGACCAATTCTATGAAGACCTACAACACCTTCTAGAACTGACACCAAAGAAAGATGTTCTTGTCATTATAGGGGACTGGAATGCTAAAATAGGGAGTCAAGAGATAAAAGGAACAACAGATAAGTTTGGCCTTGGAGTTCAAAACGAAGCAGGGCAAAGGCTAATAGAGTTTTGTCAAGAGAACAAGCTGGTCATCACAAACACAGGCGACTCTACACATGGACATCACCAGATGGGCAATACCGAAATCAGATTGATTATATTCTCTGCAGCCAAAGATGGAGAAGCTCTATACAGTCAGCAAAAACAAGACCTGGAGCTGATTGTGGCTCTGATCATCAGCTTCTTATAGCAACATTCAAGCTTAAACTGAAGAAAGTAGGAAAAACCACTGGGCTAGTCAGGTATAATCTAAACCAAATCCCTTTTGAATACACAGTGGAAGTGAAGAACAGATTTAAGGAACTAGATTTGGTGGACAGAGTGCCTGAAGAACTATGGATGGAGGCTCGTAACATTGTACAGGAGACAGCAACAAAAACCATCCCAAAGAAAAGGAAATGCAAGAAAGCAAAGTGGCTGTCCAACAAGGCCTTACAAATAGCAGAGAAGAGAAGGGAAACAAAATGCAAGGGAGATAGGGAAAGTTACAGAAAATTGAATGCTGACTTCCAAAGAATAGCAAGGAGAGACAAGAGGGCCTTTGTAAATGAACAGTGCAAAGAAATAGAGGAAAATAATAGAAAGGGAAAAACCAGAGATCTGTTCAAGAAAATTGGAGATATTAAAGGAACATTTTGTGCAAAGATGGACATGATAAAGGACAAAAATGGTAGGGACCTTACAGAAGCAGAAGACATCAAGAAGAGGTGGCAAGAATACACAGAGGAATTATACCAGAAAGATCTGGATGTCCCGGACAACCCAGATAGTGTGGTTGCTGACCCTGAGCCAGACATCCTGGAGAGCGAAGTCAAGTGGGCCTTAGAAAGCATGGCTAACAACAAAGCCAGTGGAGGTGATGGCATTCCAGTGGAACTATTTAAAATCTTAAAAGATGATGCTGTTAAGGTGCTACACTCAATATGCCAGCAAGTTTGGAAAACTCACCAGTGGCCAGAGGATTGGAAAAGATCAGTCTACATCCCAATCCCAAAGAAAGGCAGTGCCAAAGAATGCTCCAACTCCCGTACAATTGCACTCATTTCACACGCTAGCAAGGTTATGCTCAAAATCCTCCAAGGCAGGCTTCAGCAGTATGTGGACCGAGAACTCCCAGAAGTACAAGCTGGATTTCGAAGGGGCAGAGGAACTAGAGACCAAATTGCTAACATGCGCTGGATTATGGAGAAAGCCAGAGAGTTCCAGAAAAACATCTACTTCTGCTTCATTGACTACGCAAAAGCCTTTGACTGTGTCGACCACAACAAACTATGGCAAGTTCTTGAAGAAATGGGAGTGCCTGACCACCTTATCTATCTCCTGAGAAATCTATATGTAGGACAGGAAGCAACAGTTAGAACTGGATATGGAACAACTGATTGGTTCAAAATTGGGAAAGGAGTATGACAAGGCTGTATATTGTCTTCATGCTTATTTAACTTATATGCAGAATACATCATGCGAAAGGCAGGACTGGAGGAATCCCAAGCCGGAATCAAGATTGCTGGAAGAAATATCAATAACCTCAGATATGCAGATGATACCACTCTGATGGCAGAAAGTGAGGAGGAATTAAAGAACCTCTTAATGAGGGTGAAAGAGGAGAGCGCAAAAAATGGTCTGAAGCTCAACATCAAAAAAACTAAGATCATGGCCACTGGCCCCATCACCTCCTGGTAAATAGAAGGGGAAGATATGGAGGCAGTGACAGAGTTTACCTTCTTGGGCTCCATGATCACTGCAGATGGTGACAGCAGCCACGAAATTAAAAGACACCTGCTTCTTGGGAGGAAAGCGATGACAAACCTAGACAGCATCTTAAAAAGCAGAGACATCACCTTGCCGACAAAGGTCCGCATAGTCAAAGCTATGGTTTTTCCAGTAGTGATGTATGGAAGTGAGAGCTGGACCATAAAGAAGACTGACCGCCGAATAATTGATGCTTTTGAATTGTGGTGCTGGAGGAGACTCTTGAGAGTCCCCTGGACTGCAAGGAGAACAAACCTATCCATTTTGCAGGAAATCAACCCTGAGTGCTCACTGGAAGGACAGATCCTGAAGCTGAGGCTTCAATACTTTGGCCATCTCATGAGAAGAGAAGACTCCCTGGAAAAGACCCTGATGTTGGGAAAGTGTGAAGGCAAGAGGAGAAGGGGACGACAGAGGACGAGATGGTTGGACAGTGTCATCGAAGCTACCAACATGAATTTGACCCAACTCCGGGAGGCAGTGGAAGACAGGAGGGCCTGGCGTACTCTGGTCCATGGGGTCATGAAGAGTCGGACACGACTAAACGACTAAACAACAACAACAACTGCGATGGGGTTAGCTGAGCGATTCTGCAGTGTCAGAGATAGCCCTGGTTAGCTCCCATGTTACTGTGTCGCGATCAAGTCCTAAGTCGGTTCTCCTTGAGATCAGCTATTTTCCTCTCTTTTTGCCCTCACTCCAGCAAGGGTTATCTTAATATTTGCCACAAGTACAAATAGCAGTTTTGATACTCCACTCTCAACTCATATTTGAAGGGCATGCACTAGTGGGCATGCTTGTTACCTTTTGCCCATAGCATGGATTTCCAGTCATCACAGTTATGCCTGGCCAGAATCCTATTCACTTACGTGATCAGGTACAGGCAGTTTGTGTGATCATTCCTGCCCCTGGCTCAGCAAGCTCTTCTTCACATGCCTGATTTTGCACTAGTTGCAAAATAGGGTGCATAACTGGTTGTGCAAAAGGAAGCCTGTAACGGAGGAAGGTGGTGGGAACTGCTGCATGATTGCTCTTATGCACATGGTTTTTCACCAGTTGGATTTTGGCTCTTATGTTTTGCCAGGGCAGCAAAGATGAGCAGCTACATCATTGTCAGCAGGCTAATAGAAGATGTAAGATGTCTGCATTATTATCTTTGGTGTCTTCCAAGCCCTCTGTTAACTTCACGATAATGTTTTAAGCTCTGATCTATGAGGTTTTGAAAAACTGCATACTGTATTTCATGAAATACTTCCTGACCTTCTATTTCCTCTTCTGAGGAATTAACCTGAGATATTTTCGTGCTCTTAGAGTAGAAGATTGAAATAACGTTCCTTACCCCCTCTCCCTTTCTGACTGTCTCATTCTGCTTAATGCATTTCCCCTAAAAGCAACACACCCTGGTCTCTGATACATGAATTTTCACTTCAGGCTTATCCTGTTTATATGATTTTTACAGTATTTGGAAACAACATTGAAAATACTGTGCTTGAAAATTGAGAAAGCCACAGCTAGGTCTGTGTGTAATTTAGTGAATGCAGTAAACTATTCCGCTAGTGCAAGGTTAGAGTGTTCTCTGCGCTGTCGAGGTGAGGTTTTGGGATATGAATACCTACACTTTAGGGATGCACACTGCAAAGATGAATACCATACGTCTTGCTGAATTTTGTTATTTGGATGAGTTTCAGCAGACTAATCTTCTTCCTTCTCCTGATGGCTGTGCATTCAGAATTACAAGTCTAAGTGAGTGCTTAGTGTATCGGTAGCTTTAGAGACAAGTGTCTGTGGTTCTTTTTGCAGGTAATAAAATGGAAAATCCAATCTGCAATTGCAGAATAAGCTTCCGAGTGAAATATGATGTTCATAGTAGCATTGGTCAGGAGGGTTACTGCTAATCACAGCGCTGGCTTGTTTCCCCAGTGGCCTCTGCCTGAAAACTGCACACAGAACAGTGTGAATCTCTTGCTGAACTAGCCAGCATAGATTTAGACACCCCTGGCCTCTCGCTTATTAGGTCCTCTTTGTCACAATGCTTAATCCTCCTGCCTGATCCTTGTTAGAAGAGGAACACTGCTGAGGCCTTTAATAAAGGAGGGAGTGGGTGTGAGCCTCCAAACGAGACGCACTCAAGCGTAAGGCATTTAGGGCAATTGCTGCCTGACTGACAGAGGACTGAAATGCTGCCTGCATGTTATTATTTAAGCAAAGAACCAACCTCCAGGCAGCTGACGGAAGAGCGCAACTGGGCTAATGGCAGCTTGCTCCTAGGATAAGCATCCATCTCCTTTTTTCTCTCCTTCCCCCCCTTTATTTTTATTTTATTTTTTTGCACAAGTTTAATGATCTAGCTTTTCTCTAATTATGCTAACTCCCTTTTCCTTAACAAGCTGCTGCAGAGAGCATGGAATATACAAACTGATGCTAATTCAAGCCACGTGGAACAACATTGCTGGAGCTCGGCACCTTTAAGAGGCACGTTCTCTGAAGCAGCCTAGTCCTCTGTGGCTGCTGCATATGCACCTGTATAAATGGCATGGGAAGTGAGGCTGGCCCACACGGCTCTCAGAATTATTTCCACCATTTACCTGAAACCTCTTGTGTTTCATAGAACCTGGGATCACCTCCTCGCATTTAAATTCACAACAAAGGAGGGGTGTTTAGGGATGTTGATGAAGAATGGCATGTTAAAAGTCTCTAGCTTTTGATAGTGTTTTCTTTTAATTGGTTGATTGCAACAGTGAAAGGTATTCATGTAATATCTTTGAAGAGATCCTTCTCTTTATGGTCTGTGTGATTCACACCAGTGGCTTCCTTCCATGCTTACACAGACACCTGTGGAACATTCCAGAGCCTAAAAATTCCATTAAACCACACACCCCTCCACAGTGCATGTTCCCCGCCCCGTAGAGTATGGTTGAAGAGGCGTTTTAAGCTCTGGAATGTTTTGACGATGTCCGTACAGGTGTAGAAGAAACCCATTGGTGTGAATTCACAGAGGACCACTCAAAGTACCACAGTTACAGGTAAGCAACCTGTGTCTCTCCTACCCATTTTGTGGTGAGACACATTGCCGTCCTTTGTAGAATTCAATAACTCCTGCACTGTTCAAGAAAATGTCAGCTATGGATATGCACTGAAAAACAATAGGATATTGTCTGGCTTCTGACCTACTCATGTTACTATTGTAACGACCTAGCTATTGTTTGTTCATGGCCAATATTGAGCCAATTTTGACTGATCGTACATTTTGCATTCTTGTTCTTTCTGGCCCTCCTAGGTTACAGTCCTTTACACACAAAGGTTCAGTTATTAGGTCAACTCTTTTGTGAAATGGATTGGATGAAAGCTTTTTATCACTGCACCTGTGTTATCTATGCTAGGGTGTGTCTGTTACCTCCCAACTAGTATTTGACATGTGACTGGGAATTCAGTCAGGGACTTGTTAATTAGTGGGTATTTGCTGCTCCAAGTTACGCTATTGCACTTATTTATTATTTACTTATATATAAGTAATATATATATGTGCTGTCTTTCTCCTGAAGGATCCAAGGCGGCTTACAGTATAAAAAAAAGAAGCAAAGTTAAAAGCCAAATAATAAATTATTACAATATTAAAAAAGCATTAAGCAAAACATCATATTAAAATCCATAATAAGAACAGTATTAAAACACTAGTAAAACACAGAATAAAATGATCCCTTTCAAAATCCCTTTGGTCAGCCAGCCCTTTAAAGGAAAACTTGCCTGAAAAGAAAGGTCTTTGTCTGCTTGCAGGACAGCAGGACTCGCCTGGCCTCCTGTGGGAGGGGGTTCCAGAGTCTGGGAGGAGTGACAGAGAAGGACCTTTCCTGTGCTCCCACCAAGCATGCCTATGAGGGTGGTGGGATGGATAGAAAGGCCTCTCCTGATTCTCTTACCCTGTTTCCCTGAAAATAAGTTCTATCCTGAAAATAAGCCCTAGTAGGATTTTTCAGGATGCTCGTCATATAAGCCGTACCCCAAAAATAAGCTCCAGTTAAGTGAATCCCTGCCCTCCACCATTGTGCAGCAACCAGAAGAAGATGGCACGACTGTCTTTGAATAAATGTAGATGGTTGTACATGAAAAAAATAAAACATCCCCTGAAAATAAGCCCTAGTGCGTTTTTTGGAGCAAAAATTAATATAAGATCCTTTCTTATTTTCGGGGAAACACGGTAGTACTCAGGCAGGTTCATAGAGGGAGATACGGTCTTTTAGATAGTTTGGATCCAAGCCACTTAATAGGTTAAAACCAACTTTTAAAAAAGTTGATTATGGCCTCTGTTTTGCTACTCTAATGACACATACATGGTAATAAAACTGTGCAATTCATAGCCGCCTACAAGGACCCTCAGATTTGAAGGTGATGTTACGAGCCACGTAAGCTTTGTGGGCCTGTAGTAAACCATCCATGGGGCAGAAGGAAGGAGAGAAGGAGCAATGCATAAGTCTATAAAAAGTGTTGATTGGGCGAAGGATGTTTTGCGATAGTGCAGAAGCAGGATTACCTTCATGTAGATCTGGTCAAGACAGACCACCAGATAAAGAGTAGTATATTCCATGACCATGGTGAGGATGGTCAGGGCTTTGGGAAACTAGCTCCATGGTGGGGGACAACAAAGAAACTAAGAATATCCCTCCATTGTCAAGCCCATAGGCAGGTTGTGACTGGAAGAGGGAGGCAACACCCTTGTGGTAAGATGTGCCCTTCTGTATTTGATCCATGAGCTGCCATAAACACAGAGAGATATCCCTACCTAGTGCGTGGATTATTAGGAATGCCGGGCCTGCTCCAAGGTGGTGGTATTTCTTTAGTCTCATGAGATATGGCAGCCATAAAATATGATTATTTCTGGAGAGGAGGAAAGAAAAATTAGCTGGGAAATGCCATGTAAATCCTACACGTGGCAGGGGAAGATCCCTACGTGGGTTGACTGCATGTTTGAGTATCTTGGGCTCTGGAGAAGGAGAGCTATTCAGACTCTTTATTTGTTCATCCACGAACTCCAGGTGAACAGAATTACACATGCTCTAGGAAGCATCATTCGGCATATAGGATTTATCAAAGACGTGTACTTGGGTCTTAAAAAGCTGAAACTCCTTGATTTCGTCAACAAGCAACTGGATTTTTTTTTTTTAACCATTTCAGGTAACTTGGATTTGACTGGTCAGAAGCAAGTCTTCAAAGCAGAGAATAACCCCTGGGTCACTCCCATTGCAGATCAGTTCCAACTGGGCATTTCTCATGTGTTTGAATATATCCGTTCAGAAACATACAAATAGTGAGTATTCTTTTTCTGCATTTGCTCTGTAACTTGATTTTGAAAAAGAGACTTCCCTAAGGCCAGTTTTGTGGTGTGGCTCATCCTCAAGTGCATCAAAATAAGAGGCAAAGTTTTCCTTTTACTCCATGAAAATCAACAGTACATCATCTGTTTATTTCCTCTGTCTACCTCTTGGTTTGTTTGCTGTAGTGAAGAACTGGAAGATTGAAGTGTATAAATGAAAAGATGTTGGAAAAGCATCTCTTGTGTTTCCTGCAGAAGATGGTGAGAAGACGAGTGTTTAGAGAGCCACTTGCTCAGAATAAAGTAACTAGTAGTGTTATAGCATTTTGATACAATAGATGAAATATGATGACTCTACCTGGTGGAATCCTGGGATCTGTAGTTCAATAAGTCTCTGCTGTAGTTCAAAGGAATACACAAGAGCTCTGTAGCAGAAAATTGTGAATATCTCACCAAATTAGGAGCGATGGTTTCCATCAGATGGAACTGTGGCAGTTCATACGATACTGAACTGCCACAACTGTGTATAATAGATACTCAATAGCATTTTATAGAGTGGATGAGGAAAAGGAGGTTATCTTGGGATCAGGCAGTCCTGGAACTGAAATATGATCTTATGAACTAGGTTAAGGCCTCTTCAACCACCTTTTATTCTTATGGCTCTACTCACTAACACATAATGCTCAGCTAGCATTGCAGCATCAGACAGCTTTACCTAGTAAATTTGGAATGTTGGAACATTGAAGTGGAGTAAAAGTTGCATCTTAGATGCAAAATTTGTAAAAGCTACTGCACATTCAGCTGCTTTCAAAGGGGACTCCAATCCTAGTCATATAAAGTCATTATTAGAAGTAGTTTTGTGTCTCAGCTTTTCTAAAGGACTTTGTTGGTGGTCAGTATAGAAATACCATACATTGATCAGAACATGTTCAGACATGGAAGCCTATCTACAGTTGACGAATGATCCTACACCATGGAACTAATGGCTAGAGAGACTTACAATGAGACAGACACACACCTCTGCAGTGGAGTTGAGCTCTGTTGAAGGCACATCTCTGCTCCAGGACGTCTAGTTAAACTCTCAGCAAGCTGTGCAGCTGTAAATCTAGTGCTGGCAATATTTCCCCTGGTGGTAGGCCCTAGCCAAGGTGGAGTTGAGGGTGCCTGGGATTCTTTAGGTCCAAAGCTCCTCTTTTCCGCTGTAAGATCTCCACATCAGGTCCATTTCTTCAGGACGTTTCCCTCCTGTTGTTATGAGGCAAACTGCATTTTAAAAAACTGGTAAGATGAAGAAAGAAGTATATGCATACATATATTACTTTGGCTGGCATGAGCTGGCAGGACTTTGAGAAATGATGTGTCACCTCACTCTACGCCCCCACATAGAGTTGCTTTATATGTTGACTTTATAGAGAAAGATAATATATGATAATATGTATGACTTGATGATTTCTACGTAATGTTCTATATCTGAAGGAAAGGAGCAGGAGAAGCTGTGGTTATTGTCATGAGAGTTGGGCAGTGGGGAAGAAACAAAAGATCATGTAGCAAAGCAGTCAAAGAGCAGTGGCAGAAAATGAAGGCTGGCACTGGTCTTCTCACCTGGCTGGCCAAGTAGAGCTATTGAGGGGAGGTGGAAAGAAGTACATATTCCTACCATTTGGCAGGCATCTCACTAGTTATGCGGTGATCAGTAAATGTAAAATAGAAATGCACTACAAAATTACAAAGTGCATCACAGTGGTAGAATGATTCCTAAGTTAGGAAGTGCCATAGCCAAGAAGCTTTTATGCAAAGGGAATTATAGGTGCATAAATTACTGAAATAAGCTTGTACCTTCTGGCTCATGATGCATTTTCAATGAGGTCTTGGGTACTGAATGAATTACCCACCCATGGATTAGAAGATATATGTCAGGTTGCAACTGCCATATGTTAGAAATTATGATGAACCCATAAAGAAATGCCTGACTACATTGAAGGAGATGTGACTCCAGTAATTTTTCAGTTGAGCCATCAAAGATGTAATTATATGTAGAGTATGATAGATCATTAGGAGAGAAAGTGTCTCTGATGGGATGTAGGTTTGAAAGATCGTCTTACAAACCATGTTTGTTCCTTCTGTGCTTACAGCTGATACCAATGTTGGGGGTGAGGTGGGGTTGGCAGAACTGAAGTTTTGGAACATTTCTCACTATCTGCTTATGCAGGGAATTTTTTGATATCAAACAGTCAAGTGTGTTTGTTCTCCCTGCCTTAGTAAAGTGAACACAGGGCATTTTTGTGTGATTGTACTAGGGAGGGACAAATCTAGTTGGTTTTCCAGAGTTTTGGAACTTTCTCAGACACACATCTGTTCCATTGGATTTCTGTATCAGGGTGTGCATTTTTGAATGAAAAATTCATATTCTGTGTGCAGTTTTCCTAATATATGCTTTTTAATGTGCAATTTCTCCTAATGTATGCATTTTATATATTTGTTTAAAATGAGAGAATTGCACCACAAAAAGAAGCATGAAAACTGAAGGATAATTACATTCCAGTTCATGTACAAATTGAGAATGGCCTGTTTGGTTTTCAGTTTCATTTAATGCAAACCAACCTAACAAATTTCTCCCACATCCCTAGTTTATACAGTAATAAAAGAAGGATATTTTGTTAACTGTGCCTTCATACTTGTAAACAGCAAACAGATGAATAACATCTTTGGAACCACTTCAGTGATGAATTGCCCAAGGTTTGATGTGTCCGCCTACTAGATGTAATTAAAATCGTAAGACTTTTTTTTTTTTTGCCCCTTCATGATTCACTAAAGTACTTGTTTTTTTCAGGAACAGCTAACCATAATACACTTGCTTATTGGGTTTTTTTTGTAGAATATTTGACTGGATGTTTTTTTTTATGCTTGAAGTTGTGAACAGCTTACAAGTCCGTACTGTATATGCACACCTAATAACTGTCTCACTGAACTAGCAGACAGTGCCAACTGTATTTACTGACAGAGAATGGGGGAAATGGCCCACTGTGTAGTTAACACTTTTCGTAACTGATGGATGGAGCTAGATTTGTGTTCCTCCCCCCCAGGGAGACAGTGGGGGTGGGATGGGGGAATACAGCCTCCCAGGAGCCCTCAGTCAGTGGCAAAAGATAGAATGTTTTCCCTTATTCAAGAAAAAGCAGCAACTGTGATGCCTCTGGTATACCATGACATGAACCTTCCCTTGTGTTCCACCACCAGCTTCTGCCCTTCCCTGATTCTCTTTCTAACTTGTTGCACAGCTGCACCAAACATTTTTAAGTTTCCACATGCAGAAAGCACTAAGATTTCCATTTAATGGGACCATGTACCATGGAACCTCAGTGACATTTAAAATCCAGGGTAGACCTTAGTCCCAATCCTCATGTAATTATTTTCACTGCATAAGATGACCAGGGTTTGTTATTTTGTTTGTACTACATTGCTTGTACTGTTCATTCTGAAGTCCTTTCTACTTCATATTCTCCATCTTTCCAATTTAAAAAAAATGCATGAAAATGCAGACTATTTTGAAAATGTTGGCAGAAACCCTGTTGTGCAAGTTATGCCGTGTGACTTGGATGATGTCACCAACCACAGCCATACCATGGCTATTTTGAAGCATTAAAAAACTTCCTATTCCCTCCCCACAACAGGTTCTGGGGATCCCTAGGGATCCACTTCATCCTGAAACCTTCCGGGGCTGTGGAATGGGGTAGGAAATTATTTCCAGCTTTAAATAATTCCCTGCTCTGTTCCATGGCAACAAAGCCTTCCCCAGGATGAAAGGGATCCCTAGAGATCCTCAGAACCAGGGCTGGGTGGACTAGGAAGTTTCTAATTGCCCCCCAACGGCTGCAACGTGGCTTCATCTGATGACATTATCCAGAGATGTGCATTGCAGCTCCACCAACAGGATTTCAGCCACTATTTCAGAAAATATGCATTGCTGTACACACTTTATCTTAAAATAACATTTTGGTATGCATACCTATTTTGGTACATTGTTGAGCCAAGAACTATACCACAAAATTCCAAGAAGCACAAAACATGGAAGATACCTACATTCTGATATGTGTCTGAGTCTGGCACGTACAATTGGACTCAAATGAATTCACTTAAAAATGTGGACTGAATCAATTCATGAATATCCATAGCTTGTTGATTTTTCCCAGTAAACGTATAATGGTACTGAAATGTTGACAATTCACCCCATATATTACTATCTGTTAGTGTTTTTATAAAGTTTTTGGAAAGGGATTGAGTGAGGACAGCTTTGCCAAACAGAAATCTAGCTACTATCTTTCACAACACAGAAAAAGAGTCAAAGTTATTTATACATGGGATTGACCCTCCCGTTAAGTTCTTGGGGGATTCCTTTATGCATCCTAACCTTGTTCGCCTGAGGGAGATACATCAACACATTTCCCCTTATACTAATAGCTAACATCATCTCTTCCAAGGTAATATCTAACTGCTTGTTGTGTTGTTTTTTATTAGCGTCTAGTCAACTTTCCAAGTGACCTTTTATGCTAGAAATGTATTCTCTGAGGATCTTGTACACCTAGGACAGTGACAAAGACATGATGGATCGTGTGATTTATTGACGATAATATACTTAGCAAGTAACACAGATATAAATGTTTAAAACAAAACAACATATTAAACCTGTATGAAGAATTGCGGTCATGAAATGTTATTCAGAATTAATGTTAACATAATTAGTGACTTGATGGTGCAGTAGAACCCAGCAAGGAAAGAAGGGTAATGAAGAGTTGGACTTAGCAGCTAGCATTCTTGAAGTGGGAGGATGTTTCCAAGCACATTGTCAACATCAGTCATCTTCTCCTGATAGTTTCTTTCTGTTCTATTGGCTTGATTATTCTTCTAAAAGGCCTGTTATTTAGAGGTTCTCATCAGGGGTTCTGATTTTAGAATTGCTGCTCCGTCATTTCATCTGTCTTAAATCAAAATATTTTTCTGCTCTGTTCTCATGGTTTTGGAGGGCTCTTCTTAACGAATCTGTCACACCAAGTTGATACTTCTAACTCTGGTTTCCAAAGTTCTCTTTCCTTGTGTGACGTTGTTGTTGAATGTTAGGACAAGTCTTGTGGAGGATAGTCCCAACGTTTATACAATTAGCTTCCACTGTGATAATCAGAGTAAATCATAATTATTCTAATTCCGATTTCAATCCTCAGAGTCCTGCAGCTTAGCTAGCCAAAAGAAGACCCTCCCACAAATGAGGTCTATCTTTTATTGGGAATAACCAGCAGGTATGGAGAGTTCGGGAGTTCAGTTCCCCACTGTACCTCCTTGAGGGGGGCTGGACTCGATGATCCATAGAGTCCCTTCCAGCTCTGCAGTTCCAAGGGTAGTAGTAGTAGAAGTAGTAGTAAAAAAATCCCTGAAAAGAGCAAGAGCAGACTGTACACCTGCCTCTTTCTGCTCAGAAACAGTTGTTCTGAAGTCACCAGCAGTGAGAGGAATTGAGGGATGTCTTACAAGTTAGGATGACCTTTTAAGCAGAGGCACTCAAATAACTTTGGGCCACACACAATCTGTGGGACGTGGGTTGTGCACCCCTGTTTTTGAGGCTGAGTACATCCCTCTGCTGCTTAGTAAGGAGAGCATTAAATATTGGGAAATATCTTAACCCCTTTCTAACTTCAAAAGTTTCTGCATTGTTCATCTTAGATTATTTACAACTAGACAAGAAGAGTTATTATGTACAGTACTATTTTTTATCTGAGACATAAATTAAAAAGCAGCATTTTTATAATAAAATGGAACAGTCTGCAGTTTCTGTTCTCTACACAGTAATATCTTGTTTTATTACATGGTGACTTTTTATTGAGCTCTGGGTTGGTTTTTTTTATTATTTGAAGCTGATATTGTTTGAGGCTTTCATGTGATCCTTGGCAGTTCTTTATTCTGCTGAGGAGGGTTATCAGGAAGCTATGGAATCTGCTCTTGCTTTATGGAGAGATTTTTTAATCAACATTTTATTCAGCGAGAAGCTTAAGTGGAAATGATTTTGTTGTAATTTGGACAATTTACAGCATAGGTCAGGCTTTTTACCAAAAAAAGTCAGACAATTTACGCTCTTTCACGATAGTTTTAAGGTCAAAGGCAAATGGGGTGTTTACAGTAGTGATGTCCAGAAGTATTAACCTGAAATTTAACTCAGTTTTCCTTTGTCTGCTACCATGCATTTTTACACCAAGCATGGAGAAAACTAGATGAATTTTGTCACACACACATACATTATGTCACTAACATATGAAAATTTGTGTATCAAGAGGCTGAAGCCCAGGGTGTCGCCAAAAATAATCCAGGGTCTAATACCACTCCAGTAAGATAGATTGCCACCACTCTTCTGTCTAGCTCAGCCTGGGCAAGAGGAGACCTGGATTTGACAGGATGTCTGTAAGAGTCCAGGAGAGCAAAGGCCAAGCGGGTACCCTCCATATCCACAGCCGTAGGGCCGACAGTATGAACAGTAAAAAACAGTAATGAATCAAGTAACTAGATCCTGGAGCTAGTACCAAAAGTTCTTTGAATGGTGTGTATGTTTATACACACAGACACACAAAGAGACACAACTTGAAGGAGGTAGATTTATGTAGAGGGGATAGAGGTTTTAAAAAGAAACATGTAAATAATGTTGGGGATATATGTAACAACAAAGCATGAGAAAGCTAACTAAGCTAAACTCCGAAAAGTACAAAGCTCACATCAACAGGAGTGCAGAACCAAGCCAAAGTAACAGGGACAGAGACATACAGCATAGTCCAAGGTACATGTGGATAAAAAAATATACCATTTCAAGCAGTGTCCTTTGCTCCTCCTCCTTGGTGATGTGTGTTTTCCTTTTTGATGATGAGTAAATGTCCCACCCTACTCCCTTCCCAAGCTTGAGAAGCAAGCCATTGCTACTTTTATGCTTGCTGGCCAGGATTATGAGTTTTTGTGCATTTTTATATTTCACCACTATTTTGTGAAAAATTTACAGAAGCATGCTGGTCTTTCTGCTCTCTTGCAGGAGCAAAAATCTCACAAGGCTTGACCGTTGTTGTTTTTTTCATGGAGTGTCACGTGTGTCAATGTATTGAACACCCTTTTTTGTCAAGGGTGAGGAAATGAGCAAGGGCCAGTTCCATCTTTATTCCAAGCACCTACCTGTGTTTTGAGCTCACTTCCAGGATTAATGTTGAGGTGGGGGAGAAAACATGCTCTTTCTGATTTTGTTGTCAAAGTGGGACACTGCCTCTGTTGTTACATGTGAATATGGGCAGAAATAGGGATAGTGGACCTCTGAAGACCACATCTACTAGCACATCATTGAGGGGACAAAGTAGTTCATAGACTTGCCATCTCCAACCTGGTGCCCTTCAGATGTCTTCCACTGCATCTCCTCACCATCCGCAGCCAGCACGCCTTTTTCAGAAGGTTCTTGTAGATGGTTGAAAAGTTGTGAAGTAAGGACATCTAACTGAATGTTGGCTTCTTCTGTCTCACTTCTCTTGAAACCTGCTCAGTGACTTTGCAAGACTTTGCAATGTATTGTGTAATTCTGAGAACTTATTGCCCAGAATAGGCTCTCTTCAGTTCTTCCACACAAGGAGAACTAAGAGAAGTTGCTACATATGTCCAATATCTCATAAACATTAGAGGGAAAGTGCAAGTAGAGGATTGGTGACTACCAGTGGCACTACTAGTGACATGTGACGTGGCAGCTTAAATCCTTTAGAAAGTTGTCCTGAACTTTTTAAGCTGCTTTATACCACATTGGACCATTCATCTGTCTAGCCAGCATTTCAAAGTAGTTGCTTTTACATGTGAGACAAGTACAGTCATAAAAACTCTGTTGCTCCCTTGCTCTGTTCTCAGGGTAGATGCTCATGTGAAATTATCTTTAGGTTTACTGCAAAGACCTACCTTCCCTCCTATAATGCTAAATATATAAAGGATCTGTTATCCTCTTTAAAAATAGAAATCTCCCACTTCCTGCAGTAACTAATCTCAGCCTTACTATAAGAATGTCTGCCACAGAACTATAATTATCCCTGTTTCTGTAACATTAGGAAGAAAGTTATGCCCTGGAGCCTCTTTGTTTCAGCTGTTGAACCACTATATGCATACTAGTATGGTGCCTGGAGCATCTTAACTAAGAGTGCAATATAATTCTGCCAAATCCATTAAAACACTAATATAACAAAAATGTTGTTTACCATTCCCTTCTTCTGGGGGTGCCCTGGGACTGTGCTGCTTGCCCAAGTCCACATAGTTTGGCTCTTCTCCCGAGAGGCACAGTGAGGAATCAAAACTCCCAGCTTCTCGCTACACAGCCAGATACCTAACTCACTGAGTTATCCAGATAGCTAAAAGTACCAGTAGTCATAACGTTATGCAAAATGACTATTAGAAAAATCTCAGGGGGGAAAAAGGACATGGTTCATTCCTGGATGTCCCAGAAGATTTGATTTTCCTAATCAAGGTGCCGGCCAGTTTTTGCACCTTTTTGAAGTTACACCACCTTCCAACACTGGAAAAGGCAGTCAAGGCCATCTACAGTTTTGGTTTTCCTAAACTTTAGGCATGGGGCTCTACAGCTTCCATCAGGCCCTTGGGGTTGGAAATAGGCCCTCAGATTTTGCCCAACTCTGCCATTCATTATTGGCAAAATATGCTAAATTTCCCCCCATACCGCTGTAGTTGTGCAGCCCTTCTTGAAGGAAGAATTACACTAAATGGGTCCAAAGAGCTGTTCAGCTGATTTCATGGCAGGACCTTGGGGTGGCATCTCTCAAACAACAGCCAGCCACTATTATGCTGCTGTATCAAGCCACTTGGAAACTTGAGATTGGAACAACACCAGTTGTATTATTGCTCTTCCACATAATAGCTCCCTCTCAGTCAAAAAGTCCCCCACAGTGTTGTGGTTGAGTAACTTTAGACATTGGGCCATTACCTCATGGGAGTTCCTCTAGAATCAACTTTGCATTATTTTGGTTAGAACACTTTTTTATTCTTCCCCTGCCATCCCGTGGTTCCGTGTTAGAACAACAACAACAAAATTCCAAGAAAAAACAACAATCAATCATCATCATCATCATCATCTTAGAACTGCAGATCTGGAAGGGATCCTCTAGATCATCAAGTCCAGCCCCTGTCAAGGAGGCACAGTGGGGAATTCAATGTGCCATTTTTTATTTTTATTTTTAAATGTTCTGAGCATTTACAGTTTTGCATATTAAACTTAAGTTATAATCACAGAAATAAAATGGGATTTCCTTCCATTGGTGGGGGTGGGGGTGGGAATAAGTACCTTTTTTTGTGAGAAAGGATAATGTATTTTAAAAGTAAAAATAATAAAATGAGTATCTCAAACCATGTACATTCAATGAGTAACTGCTCCCTTGCTTGGAATTTCCTTCCTTTAAAAATAAGGAAAAATAAATGGCATTTTCTATAGTGCTAGTCCTGGTCGGCCATAGCATATACACGTTAGCCCAAGGTAGCCAAGGTGAAAATAATGCCCCCATCGTCTGCTACTTGTGGGTAGTCATTTTGGTCCATCCCCAACATGTCGGTCCAGTCCTTGCTGTATTCCTAGGCCCATTTAAGCTTCGGAGTGTGTGTAAAATAACTTGGGATCCCAGTCATTGTTGCTGTGACTTTCTAACCTAAATCTCATGTGAGTTATCCTTGAGAAGTCTTAAGTCTTGTCCCAATCTATTTTGTGTTTCTGAAGTAAAGCCATGAATAATCTCTTTACAAGTCTTCTAAGTATAAGTTCTCTAAACTGAGGTAGGAAATTTCCCAAAATCCAGGAGCTGCATATACCGTGTTTCCCCGAAAATAAGACAGGGTCTTATATTAATTTTTGCTCCAAAAAACGCACTAGGGCTTATTTTCAGGGGATGTTTTATTGTTTTCATGTACAACAGTCTACGTTTATTCAAATACAGTCATGTCATCTTCTGGTTGCTGCACAATGGTGGAGGGCGGGGTTTCACTTAACTGGGGCTTATTTTTGGGGTAGGGCTTATATGACGAGCATCCTGAAAAATCATACTAGGGCTTATTTTCAGGGAAACAGGGTATCTGTACCTGAACCTTGGAGGACCACACTCACTTCTCCCCCATGCTTACAACCATGTTTCAAAGTCGTGTTTTTACTGTAGTAGCCCTCTTGTGCTCTCTGGTGGCCACATTTAACAAAAATAAAATTGGGGAACTGGGGCCCCCTCAGAGGATGGCAAAGTTGCCCTTTACTCCTAGAGAGTTCAAAAGGACTTTCTGTGCCTCAAAAAGGCAGGCTTTCTCTGAGTGACTGGCTGCCTGAGTGGGGTTTTTTAATGGATTGTTGTACCTTACTGCTTTGCAAGTCTTGTGGTGTTGCTTCTGTGTGTTTTGTGTTTTTTGTATAGTATTTGTTTGATCCTTTTTAGTATTTGTAAACTCACTATTGTTAACTTTAATATTGTCTTTTAATGATGTAAACTGCTTTGGGTCCTTTTAAGGAGAAAGGCGGGGGTAAAAATATTTTAAATAAATAAATAATAAATAGTCAAAATCCTTAAATCTAAACAGATTGCTGTATTTTCGCATGCTTGTGCTTCTTATACCAGTTTCAGAACCCCTCAATCATTTTCCACACAATTTAATGTTACCTCAGTACCCTTAAGAAACTTGTTGTGTTTTTAAAAGTGAAAGCGGAGATTCATCCTTTCTTGAATTCTCTCAACAAGATAGAACATCTGGCAGATAGTAGATTAGATATAACAGTAGATCTCTGGATGATCTGACAATAGATCAGCAAGAATTTCTGGCTGTTGTTTTAACAATAGCAAGATAAAAATGATTCTCTCCTGTGCTAAATTATACTGCTAAATAATAGGTAATCAGAAGAGGCCTGCTGTGTCTGTTCTCTAGCCCTCAAAACAAATTCCTGGTCTCAGAATAGTTTAATTCTAAGCCTGTGTCTTTTGTCTCAGGATCCACTGTGCAAATCCCAGAGTTATTGTAAAGAATAAAGTGGATCCTGCAGTCTTGAGGTCTGCCTGTTGTAAAAGGATGAAACCATGGTGGTTGTCAGCCTTAGTACTACAGATACCGTAGTTATTGTGTTAGCTACAGATTTCTCCCACTGACTCTTTTAACTAAATGCAAGTGTTTTAGGGCATATGCTTTTTTCCCTCATTCCCACCCCTGCCCACCCACCCACTACCCTACGTTGGAGGCCTGCATCCGGGATTCTGCTGGATTGTAGGAACAGCTTGCTGGGCAGCAACGTGGGAGGCTGCTTTCAGGAAGCATCTTGAGTCACCAGAGCTCCCCGTGTAACCTGTCGGGATTGCAAGTGCACGCTGTAATTTATCTTCCGCAAAGGAACTTGACGTGATTCGGTTTTCAGCAGAGAGCGTAGTCTAAAAATAGCCTCTCCCCACCCACCCACCCAGAGAAACCCTCAGCTGATTTCTAACTAACTTCTGAATGTCATTTTCATTACAGCTTTTCTTTATAGTCCTACAATGGGATTTAACTTACTGTTTGCTTTAGAGGAAAAATATGCACGGCTTAGCAGTGATGAGCCTGAACATAAACTAGATTGAACAAATGGATGCAAAATAATATTGCCAAATGAACCTTCCTTTTATTTTGTGTTTTATGGAACATCTTATACGTATTTGGCAGTAATTTCACCCTTAACACACGAATTCCTGACAGCTTCAATTCCTCAAACTTATTAATCAGCGGAGTCGGCACCAGAGCAATTTTATAGGACTTACCTAGTCATCAAAAATTTATTATCAGATAAATCAAAGAAACAAGGAGCATCTTAATAGAGGAACAAAGTAGCCTGTAAAGGATCGTTTACAACTGTGTTTTAGTCAGTTGTATATATTGTATTTACTGTTGCCATGATGTTTGAAAATGTTTGTTCAGTATTTTCTGCCAAACACATTTCACTTGAAGTGTCTGAAGAGTGACCATTTAGTTCAGCATGTCCCATGTATTCAGTGAAATCACATAGGCATCTATTTCCTCTCCAGTGAATTGTGTGGGATAGTCACTGCTTGTGTAAGGACCACACAGGTTTATTTGTATGTTTTGGCTTGAAGGGAGTGCCTTTCATTTAAAGAATCTCATTATGGTCTAGATCCTACTAAGCTCTCAGGGCAGGCAAGGGAAATGTGTGGCTGTCTCATGGATCAGTGGTTCCCAACTTTGGATCTCCAGATGTTCTTGGACTAAAACTCCCAGAAGGGTTTTGTGTCTAGGGACACAAGGTTGGGAACCACTGTCATAGATGTAGTTAAGCTGTAACTCCCACCATCCCTTCCCATTGGCTATGCGTTCTGTGGCTAATGGGAGCTGCAGTCCAACCACATTGGGAGAATTACATTTTCCCTGCCACTGTCTTAGATATTGATGGTGCTGAACTAATGGCCACCCTTATAATGTTAACCTAAGATGTAAGGATTGGAATTTACCAGACTACTTCTTTAATCCTTTCCTGCCACCCCTGGGTGCTGTATTACAATGATGTAAAGAGTATCCCAGTGCTGGTATATCTCAGTGAATTGGAAAGCCTGACTATACAGAGTCAGGAACCAGAAATTGGGAGTCCCTCACTATGTCTCACAGGAAACAGGCCAGCCAGGATCCCCTGGCAAGTGTGTGGCTGATGAAATGATATGCCCTGCTAACTGTGCAGCAATAAGCAAGCTGCACAAGCCTCAGACTGCTACCAGGAGAAGAGAGTGATTGTACTGGAGAGATAGGAAGGGAGGGCTGACGTGCACACCAACCATGGTTAACGTTCTGTGCACCCATTCGGACAAACACTTCCTTATCTTCGGTGGGCCGCCCTAAACCCATTATGAACCAAACTGTTTATTCTTTTGAAGTGTCATTCTGGTGTCCACTGGGCTCATCTGCAAAGCATAACTTTGTGAAGAGAAGTGGATCTACAGCATGGTTAGCAGAGGTCTGGGTTTTTTTTAAGATCAGGACATTCACAGACTATCCTTTGGTGCCAGAGAATCTAGAAATTGACTTCCCAGGAACTTCAATCATGGAATCATCGAATTGTAGAGATGGAAGGAACCCTAAGGATTATCAGGTCTATCCCAGCTTCTGAAGCAGGAAATGCACAGCTGAGTCCTTTTCATACATAACTACTACTGAGCCAGCTGTTAACCATCATATATGTGTGCATCTGATTTTTCCTGGCCAAATGTAAACTTTACATTTATTCCACCTGGAACTATTTTTGTTTCATTTGGTCCAGTTATTTGCCACCTGTACATTTTAAAAATGTGTATAAACATATAGTCAGGTTATTTAAAAAATGCATGCACTTAAAAACATGCAGAATTTTTATGTGTACAAACAGCTGTATGAGTTGGAATGAACTGCAAGGTGAAAATTAAAAAGCTTCCAAGAGCTTATATGTTGCCTGTATGCACACCAGTTGTGAGTACAAGGATGACAAGATACTTAGGAGCTACAGTCATGTGAAAAAGAAAGTACACCTTCTTTGAATTCTATGTTTTTACGTATCAGGACATAATAAAAATCATTGTTCTTAAACAAACATTTTAATTACTTATTTATTCATTTTCATTTATATGCCATTCTTCTCTTCAAAGAGATCCAGAACAGCACACAGTACAAAACAAATACACTGTCATACTGACACCCATCCCCTAATAAGCTGAGGGGGAGCTGGTGCATTAGCTTCCCACAATTTCTGGATGATGCAACACCTGCATTTTTAAAAAGTCAATGCCCCAAATACAGTCATGTGAAAGCACACCCTCTTTGAATTCTATGGGTTTATGTATCAGGACATAATAAAAATCATCTGGTCCTTAGCAGGTCTGAAAATTAGGTAAATACAACCTCAGATGAACAACAACACATGACATATTACATACACTGTGTTAGGATTTATTTTACAAAAATAAAGCCAAAATGGAGAAGCCATGTGTGAAAAACTAAGTGAATCTTATGATTCACTAGCTTGTAGAACCACCTTTAGCAGCAATAACTTGAAGTAATCATTTTTCGTATGACTTAGTCTCACACATTGTTGTGGAGGAATTTTAGCAAACTCTTTACCACATTGCTTCAGTTCATTGAGGTTTGCGAGCATTTGTTTATGCACAGCTCTCTTAAGGTCCTGCCACAGTATTTTAATAGGGTTGAGTGAGGTCTGGACTTTGACTGGGCCATTGCAACACCTTGATCCTTTTTTCAGCCATTCTGTTGTCGATTTGCTGGTGTGCTTGGAATCCTTGTCCTGTTGCTTGACCCAATTTCGGCCAAGCTTTAGCTGTCAGACAGATGGCTTCACGTTTGATTCTAGAATACTTTGGTATACCGAGGAGTTAATGGTCAACTCAATGACTACAAGGTGCCCATGTCCTGTGGCTGCAAAACAAGCCCAAATCATCACCCCTCCACCACCGTGCTTGACAGTTCGTATGAGGTATTTGTGCTTATATGCTGCGTTTGATTTTTGCCAAACATGGTGATGTGAATCATGGCCAGACATCTCCACTTTGGTCTCTTAATTCCTAGGGAAACAGTAAGGGTGTACGTAGTTTTTCACACATGGTGTCTCCATTTTGGCTTTATTTTTGTAAAATCATGACACGGTGTAATGTGTCATGTGTTGTTCATCTGAGGTTGTATTTACCTAATTTTCCCACAATTTCTGGATGATGCAAAACCTGACACCTGATGGGTGTCAGTGTGGTAGTATGTTTATTTTGTGTTGTGTGCTGTTGTGGGTCTCTTTGAAGAGAAGAATGGCATATAAATGAAAATGAATAAATAAGTAATTAAAATGTTTGTTTAAAATCAGTGCAACCTTTTTGTATGTATGTTGCCAGCAGTTTTCTAGGTAGAGAAATACACAGAAGTGGTTTACCATTCCCATCTTCTGGGGGTGCTCTGGAACTGTATAGCTTACCCAAAGCTACATAGGCTGGCTGTTCTTCCAGGAGGCATAGTAGAGAATCAGGCTCTCAACCTGTAGCTCTGCGACCAGATGCTTAACTCACTGAGCTATTCAGCCAGCTATAATTGTGTGCCACCAAGTCAATTCGGATTTATGGCAATCCTTTTCAGAGTTTTCTAGGTAGAGAATACTCAGAAGTCTTTGCCATTTCCTTCTTTTGAGGGCATCCTGGGCCTGTGCAGCTTGCCCAAGGCCACACAGGCTGATTCTTCTGGGATGCACAGTGGGGAATTGAACTCCAGCCTCTGGCTCTGCAGCCAGATGCCTAGCTAACTCAGCACAATTTTGAAATTTAAAAAAAAAGTGGTGTTTCAAATAAATCAAGTTAATCTATAACATATAAGTAAGCAGATTTGTGGATAAAATATTGTGGTAATTTAAATGAATCATACAAAGAATTGATACAAAATGCAGATGATGAAGAGCAAAAAGGGTTTTTTATATTCATAGGCATGATTATTTAATTTTGGGAATTGGAGTATTACAGGCGAGAATGCATTGCAGGTTTACCACTGACTAGCTGTTTTATGTGACAGAATATCATCTTTGCATATTTATTAAAAATATTCATAACTGGCTGCTGCCTAGATGAACTGCTCAGTTCATGTCTCTTGATCCAATATATTATCTTGGCCAGTTTATCATTGTAATGGAAATCATGTAAATTTTCAGGGAATCCACCAGGCAAAAATTCAAGTGCCATTTTCTCTAAGTGTCCCATAAAAACATAGGCCAGTTTTGGGTGCCTCTTTCCTTCAAAGCCATCAAGACAGTCCTGGGTGTGGTTTGCTAAAATAAGGAACAGTTCTCAGGACTTTAGTGCAAATAAGTGTGAGCATGAAAAAAACAAGTAAATACATGAAAGGATTTAAACAAGATGGAATATTACAGTGGCAGGTTTTGGCTCTAGTGGCAGGAGTTCCATTCCATAGCAGGTGTTGTATTAAAGTGAAGAGCAGAAGAAAATTCCAGTGTGACATCAGTGAACATTATTTGCTTATGGAGAAAAAACCCTATGCATAAAGAATGTGTGAAAAATTATCAGGATAAACCTAGACCTATTGCTACATGAGTACTTTGGGTCGTTTGCCTTTTGTACATATAAACAGTGTCTTGACCTAGACATTACTTACTAAATCCAACAATCTTTGAGTTAGCAGGGTGTATTACTGTGGCTTTGAACCTTGCTTTCAAATGTTGTGGTATCTAGGCAACAGATTATCAATTTCCCCTGTTGCTGCTTAGGAATGGACAGCTCTGTCTGTCTTGCTTCTATAACTTTCAGATTTCTTGAAGCCTGAGTTTTGATCTATCCCATCTCCTGGCACACATGCAAATAATAATAATAATATTAATAATAGTAATAATTAAAAGTGTGCACAAAATCCGTGCACTCCTTTGTATATAGTTCTCTTAGTATGTGCACAGTTAAATGATATTTTCCCTAGTATATATAGGTTCATATGCATCTTTTTTTTATATGAAAGCACAAAAACTGAGGAATTGATTATATTGTGGCCCAGCATATATGAATGAAGTCGGCTTATGGTAAAAGGTAAACTAAACAAATTTGTTCCTTATCATTATTGCCACAGCCCATCTGCACCTCGTAAGAACAAGAGCACATGCAAAAAGTGTGCTGTAGCTCATCACTGCCCCTCACAATGTTTAATTTACAGAGCTTTTAATTTCCAAGTAGCCATTCCCATCTAATAATTCTAGGGTACATTGCCAGGGAGGCACATATGTCTTTGTGTTTAAAAAAAGAAAAAAATCCATTAAGAAATCTTTGCCCTTCTGCTGTATTTCTTTCTACAAAGGATTTAAACCTGCTTACTGTCAGAAATGACTGGTATTGTCTGCTTAATTCTCAATGTAATAGTCTTTTTTATGTTTTATTTCTGGGATCAACTTCTAGTTTGCCAATACTGTTTCAGACTCCCACTGTGAAAGCAAAAATTGTTTAATAACGATGACCATAAAAGACAGACACCCTAACTAAAATAAATGAAGAGGAAGAGAGGGAAACATCAATTTGGAACAAAAATCTCCCAACTTTATATTTGGAACACTGATTATCAATTCTTGCTCCTGTAGACTAAGTCGGGATCAATATTTTCTGCCTGGAAGTCACACAGTCTCTGGGAGGAAAGAGATTAATATGGTTACTTTTCACTCTGTGTTCTCAATCAGCTAAGTATGTGCACGTGTCATTCATATTTTGTTTTTTAGCTTGTTATACTGACAGAAAAGTCTCTTGAGAATTGAAAAGGCAGGCCAGTTCAGAGTTGAAACTATGTAGAATTTACATATCTTGGCACTGCATGTGAGCCTAGATTTTATTATCTCAAAATTATATTTATTCACTCACTGGAGCTGTTTGTCACAGGAAAGATACATTTATGGAAGATGTGTTAAACTCTAACCGCATCATACTTTCTGGCTACTGCCCAAGAATTTTTTTTAAAAAAATTCAGCAATTCTCCATTTCTAATTTGCAGCCTGTGTAAAGGCCTTATATTCAGACCTGGAAAACTACTGGATGCCAGAGAACACCCAGGACATTCTGATGCCTGAAGCAAAAGAAATCCGATTGCTGTACACACATGTTTTAGTTGAATCCAATTGGGACTGGAAGGCATTCCTCGGTGCAACAAGAGCTCTGTCTCCTAAATGATATTCTAGTGATATTTTTCCTGCCTTAAGCTGCAGCCTGTTCCTAAAACATCAGCCCTACTGTGAGGCAGAGGCAGGTGACAGATGTGGAGGGACAGCAGGAGTTTCCGCCACTCATCTCCTTTGGCCATTTACATCTATTTGGAGGACAGGATTGTGTGTGGTCACAGCCCTGCGCAAGCTTTGTTGTCCTCAAGGGCAGCAGAAGATACTGTAGTAGTTTCAACGACTCAAGAACAGCATGTTGCCATTTGCCTCAGGCAGCAAAATAACCTTGGAATGGCCATGCTCTTTATCCTACAGAGGATTTCCTAACTTTTGCATGGAACGTTTTTGAGAGGAAGCATGGAGTATTCCAGTAGTTGAGGAGCATTTGGAAAGCTCTGTTGTGTAAACCTCTGCATTTATTCTTCTCTGTTCCCAACCCACATTTTAAGCAGTAACTGGCAGATTGCTTGATTTAAAACAAAAACCTCTCAGATTGACTACCTGAACCAGTTTATGCCAATCTGTCTTGTACGAGGACCCATGCTGTCCTGTGCTGTGCCTGCTTAGAAGACACTCTCTTCATTATTATTATATCCACATGTTGCAAGGCATAAATCTTTATGAACCCTGGCATGTTTAAGTGTAAGGCAAGGGTGTGGTCCTCCTGATGTTGCTGGAATCCAACTGCAGTCATCCCTCACCACTAGCCAAGGGGGCTGCTGCTGATTGGCAGTTGAAGTCCAACAACAATTAGAGGGTCAGTTTCCTCACCTGTCTAATGGCTGGTTCACTCACTCACCTGGAGTTTGCCAAGTTTTGGTTCCAAAACTGTCCTCCTCCACCTCCACCCCAACTTACCATATGGAGAGTTAATGAATGGACCCATGGTAGATGGCTTGATGGAGCTGGGATGGAATTTACTTTGGTCACTGGCAGATTCAGGAGAAAACCTGTTGTAGTAGGTATAGAAGCTGTTGGAGCCAAGAACTGTACCTGACAATAATTTGGTTTATAATCAGAATTAGAGATGGGATACAAATATTGGCACTACAGGTGCCTGTGGAAACCGGACCCTCCCCCCACAAAACCAACCCAGCTCTGTGTGTGGCCCGCAAGGCCATCAGTCGCATCGCATCAATTGTGGAAGTAGCCCAGCTATCCTCACAGTCGACCACTCAGCAGCTGAGCAGGAAGACCCATCCCCCCCCTCCTCACCCCTCGGGATACGAATACGAATATCCCATCTCTAATCAGAATTTAAGCTTGAGCATAGTCCAACATAGGCATTATCCAACAATATACAGAGATATGAATGTAATGTTAATATTCCTGTTTAATTTGGTTTGTTTCTCACTCATGTGGCAACATAAGCTTTATTATCCCAATACCTTGTCCTTTTGTTTCAGAGCTGCAAATAAACTTGAGTTATGGTCAGTCCGCAAAAGGTCTTGCTGAATTATTTTCTTGACAAGTTTAAAATACCAAGCAATTTATTACTTTGTTTGTTAGGAATTGTAGTTCAGTCTTTATAGGGGAGTGGAATGCTCTTTTGAATAAAAGAACTTTGCAGTCTTGTTTTTACTAGAAGTTCTCGTTGGTGTTGCTTTGTATTTGTTCCTCTTTCTGTCCTCTCTTATATTTTCTTCCACATGTTTGCTAATTGGTTGTTAATGACCTGGCCTCCAGTTCTGTTCTTTTTCTGTCAACATGCATGTTAGCTGCTATGTAATTAAGGCTGTAGTCTTAGGGATGTCGTGAGAATGGCTGATGGTCGGATTCCAAAAGATCTCCTGTATGGAGAATTAGTGCAGGGAAATCGCCTCAGAGGGAGACCACAGCTGCGATACAAGGAGATCTGCAAGTGGGATCTGAAGGCCTTAGGAATGGACCTCAACAGAGGGGAAACCTTGACATCTGAGCGTTCAGCCTGGAGGCAGGCAGTGCATCATGGCCTCTCCCAATTTGAGGAGACACTTGTTCAGCAGGCCAAGGCAAAGAGGCAGTCCCGAAACCAGCAAAATCAGGGAGCTGGACAGGGGACAGATTGTATTTGTCTTCAGTGTGGAAGGGATTGTCACTCTCGAATTGGCCTTCTCAGCCACACTAGACGCTGTTCCAAGACCTCCATACAGAGCACGTTACCATAGTCTCTCGAGACTGAAGGATGTCTACTACTTAGGGATGTGTTTGCACAAAATGTTTGTATTTAACTTCTTGTGGTTTCTTGTGCCTTTGGGCAGAGATCAGGATTAGCAGCGTGTACTTAGTTCTTTCCTAGTTCCTATCTAGACAGCACACCATGGAATTCCTGGATACTTATTAAAGGATACCGTTAAATATGGGCACGTTTCATACATCCTTTTTGTTATCCCAGGATTGTAATGAAAATGTTCCCATTGTCTAACAAGATGGTTCTAGTACATGCTGAATTGGATAACATTTTGAAAATCAAAGCATGAGACTGGAATACAAAGAAAAATACTTTCTGGAGGTGTGCACTCACACCAGCCTCCCATCTGCCCCATCATATGTACAGCACATAATCAGGGGCCTTGGGAGGCTAGACAAATAGCTTTTCTCTGGCAACATCTTGTGTCCATTCTTCACATACAGCAGCTCCTCCCTGCCCTGCTGCCTGCATGCCCAACACTGGTCCTGCAGTAGTCACTGTCTAGTAGCAGAATTAAAGGGCTTTGTGTTTCTACTGTGTTGGGATACAAAGCAGTGACCTGCTGACAGGGATGGGGACTCGAGTTCTGGGACTCACTGTCAAGTCGGACTTTAGTCACACCAGCAGCTCGACTTGGTGTGGGCTTTTTTAAACGACTCAAACTCGACTCATGACTTGGAACCCACCTACTCCCTCTCTTATTTCTGGGGTGGGGGTCGACTTGTTTTTAATAGGGACTCGGGGTTTGGGATTCAGGATTTGGTACCAAAGATTCAGCCTCAGACTTGGGAATTGCTACCAAAGACTCAAATTTGAACTTGGGACTCAGACCCAAAGATTTGCCAACATCCCTGCCTGTTGAGCACACTTCCAGTATGTTGGCATGACAAACCCAGTGTCTGAGATGAGATCTGGGTTCAGCGGTGGTTGTAATGTGTGTCTGTAAGTCGGGAGTCTAGTGAAGAACAAAGTAGATCCTGTAAGTGTCATAGCTGTCCCCTTCAGATATTTCTCCCTTATGTAAATTTGAACTGTTTAAACAACTGTCCTAAATGCTTGAAAACAACAACACAGCTGTAAACCTGTGTTTCTAAAAATGTCTTCAATGTAGATAGATACCTGTCACCCCATTTCTTTTCTAACTTACCTGGAGTGAACTTTTATTCTTCAGAATATAAGGCCTTGAATTAAGGTCTATGATATTGTTCATGGGGTGGGCTCCATTTCCCCAGTTTCAGAAATTGAATGTGTACCTCCCCTCCCACCATATGCCTCTTGAAACAACAGTGGCCATTTCAAGAAAATTGATGCTTATCAAAGCATTAGCAGTTTGCTGGAAGGGATGTTGTACCAGGTCCTTATTTTTTTTATTTATTTAAAAAAAATCTGCCTGTGGGTGCAGTGATTATTAATGACCTGACCTCCAGTTCTGTTCTTTTTGTGTCAACTAGCATTTCACTTCTGTCGCCATCCTTTCCCCAGCCCCCTGCACTTAAAATTAAAAGATGCTAGGGTGCGTGGGGAATGATGGAAAGCCTGCTGCAACCATAAGCGATGAATGTTAAAGTAATAATGTATAAGCTAATAATTAAAGTCTGTCTGTTTCCTTCCATGATAGCTGCAAGACCATGAAAGCTAGATGATTTTGACATGGATACTAAGGGAATGCCAGGGTTATGCATTTCAAGATTATTTGGGTTGTGTTTTTAATGAATTAATTATTTAATGCCATCAATAGCAAATTGCTATCAAGTTGATTCTGATTAATCAGGGTCCTTTCCAGGGTCTCTTAGGTATGGTTCTTGGAAGTGGTTTATCAGTCCCTTCTTCTTCTTCTGGAGGCACTCTGCTCAATGCCACACAGGTTGGCTTTTTCCTACGAGGTACAGTGGGGAATCAGACTCCTGACCCTTGCTCTGAATTATGGTGACCCTAATGGTGTTTTCAAGATACACAAGATATATAAGGAGTAGTTTACCAGTGCCACCCCCCAGTGGCCAAGCAGAGATTTGAACCCTGTCTCCTGAGTCCTAGTCCAACAGTCTAATCACTACACCACAACAGCAGATCGTAGTAGACTTAAAACCTATGGCTAGTAGTATCATCTTTATCCCCTACATGTTAGTGCCTTCCTAATGAAAAAGAGAGAGTTGGACACAGGCATGAGAGATTATCTCCCACTGTATGCCTCTGGCCAGCTTTACTTGGTGCTTTTCTCTACCTGATGTTGTTGGGGCGGGGGGAGGCATAATGAGCAGAGGAAAAAAACACAGTAGAGGGAGAGAAAAACAAGAAAAAGACTAAAGGGAGGGCAGGAAGGGAAAAAGCAGAGGGTAAAAGGAAGGAGCATTGAGTTGGAGCAGGAAACCTAAGAGCTTTCTACCTTATGTATTCTGACAGGATTTATCATCTGTTGCTTCTGGTAGTATTACAATAAACTAGCGTAAGTGTGGGTGAGTGAACAGCAGAGAGTAGACAACATGCAGCTATCCCAAGCTGGCAGAAAGCCAAAAGAATCAGCCCTGAATTCTCACCAAGAAGAAAGCCCCCCAAACATTGACAGGGCCACCCTACTTCGTTATCCATGAAGGGAGATGGGAAGCTGGGACAATCATTTCTGTTTGATCAGCCACTAGGCTGTCTAGGAGTGTTGTGCATTGTTTTGTATTTGTTTTTGATCTGGAGTATTTCCACAGAAACAATTTCAAGAACTATCAGAGGGATGCTGCTGCTACCTCACTTGTATATTTACACCTCCAAGGTTTTGGTTTATGAGCAGCAAAAGCAAACTGTCACTATTTGCTGTAAATTGAAGCTTTTAATAATTTTGTCTGTTCTACCACATTTGTCAGCTTTGAATATTCTGTCAGATGAAAATAAAAATAGCAGCAACATTCAGCAACAGTGACACTGGAAATTTATCTGCTCATAGAAAGTATCAAAGGCAGGCTTGAAAAATGAGCATTTTTACACAGGTGTCTTCTCCCCTCCCCCATGGATAACTTTCAGTTACTGATGATAGTAGTAAGAATAAGTTGTACACAGCTTCATCTTTCAGCATGATATGCCTGACCATTTGGCAGTTCACATTTTTTTTGTGTGCTCCATGGAATTATATTCACAGAAACTCAAAAATTTCTTACACGAATGGTGGCGTTGACTGCCTTCCCGAATGGCACTTGTCAAAACAGTCCTAGGCACAACCGTAAAAATTACATTAGTCCAGCTGAACTTCGGGAACCTGCTTCTGAGCTAATACACATAGCTTTATTTTAATTCTTTGTTTTATTTATTTATATGTGGCCTTCCTCCCAGAGCTAGGAGTTTACAGGATTGTTTCAAAAAACAAAACCAAAAAAACACATTGACTGAAATTCGGTTACACAACTTTAGGTCATTTAAAGTTGATGATGTTCTCAGCCATGGCTGGTTTTGGGGAATGAAAAGTTTCTGATGCCCCACTAAAAAAGGTTCTGAGACTCCCTTGGTACCCCTTTCATCTTAGGGAATCCTTTGGAGGAAGTCTTTAATTTCTGAAGGTTGCTGCTGGTAGGATGATTTTACCAGCAGCTTTGATTTCGGGCCATTAAAGACACACACACGGTCCCAAATGCTTCCCAAGAGTGAAAGGGATCTCACTGGAGCCTCAGAACCTTTGTGGAGAGAAACCTTTTGGAATATTTAATTTCCAAAAACAGCCACGGCTGAGGATGTCATCTGCTTTATGTGGCATCATATATTAAACATGGATTAAACTCTTTGTAGTATTAAATACTGTTAAATGTAAAACACCTTAGAGCCTTTTGATTAAACTACTTGTAATACTTCACCAAAAGGAGGAATGAAGGAAAGAAAGATGGACCCACAGATCGGCTAAAGCCCTGTTGATTTGAAGGCTGTTAATTGCCCAAGGCCAGCCTAAGTATAAAGGTCATTGTCTGCTGGTGGGAGAACAGCAGCGAAGGGGCAGTCCTCTCCGCAAAGCATGCCAGAGCCTGGGAGCAGCCACGGAGAAGGCTTTCTCAAGTCCCTGTTGAAGTGGCCTTTGAAGGTGGGAGGACAGTGAGAAAGGTCCGTCCAGCAGATCTCAAAGCCCAGACTGGCTTGTATGGGAAAACAGAGATAACCATAAGGCTTTAGAGGTCATAGCCAACACTTTGAATTGTGCCTGGAAACAGACTGGTTTTGAAGCTGTGGTAGGAAGAACGTTCTGTAACAGGTTTGGGCTCTGTGTTACTGGTTCTCAGTTTAGGACTAAATCCTGAGTATGTTTATTGGAAATCTAGGTATTCTTGTATTAGTTAGATTTACTCCTGAGTAGGAGGGTTATACTATGGGGCTCTAAGTTCAGGAAGTGTCTGGCTCCCAGCACCGATGATAAGAAAATGCACAGTTCTATCTGCTTCCTCGGAGGTACTGTGTCATCTCTGCATGTTTACATAGCAGTGAACACTAATATGTTCAGTGAGACTTCTTCCGCACCAGTGGCTTGGATCCAGACCTAAGCATGCTTGGCCCTGCTGGTCAATGTAAGTTCTTTGATTACTGAAGTCAGTGTAAGTTCCATTTATTTCACAGTGGGTCTACTTTAGATCCAACCCAGTGTGCGCTAAATTGCTGCCTCAGTTTATTTTTCCATAGCAAATATTTCAGTATGTGTGGATGAGAGATTAACCTACATATATCGTACTCTGAATGCTTTTCCAATTCTTCAGGCTTACAAGTACTTGTGTATAAGGTAGAATAAATATGTTTCATGCACATAAAACCACATTTTCCCCCTCCCCATCCTGACAGATTTTTAACTGCATGGAACCCTAGTCTTTATTTCTGTGAGTTACTTTTCTATTGGCAACATTACTTGATAAATGGTGGAGGGGGCAGTAAGGAAAGTGCTGTTCCGTTTTAAAACTTTCTTGAGAAGATAGTCACAAATAATTCCTCTTGAAGCATGTGTTTATGAAAATGTAGGTACCTCACGTTAAAATTGAGCTTGACTTGTCATAGGTCCTTGCATTATGCTTCCCTTCCCCCCCCTTTAAGATTGTGCATGTACATATACAGTATATCACAGAAGTGAGTACACCCCCTCACATTTCATAAATATTTTAGTATATCTTTTCATGCGACAACACTGAAGAAATGACACTTGGCTACAATGTAAAGCAGTGAGTATACAGCTTGTATAACAGTGTAAATGTGCTGTCCCCTCAAAATAATGCAACACACAACCATTAATGTCTAAACCGCTGGCATCATCTTTAGAAGAGGCTTCCTTCTGGGACGACAGCCCTGGAGACCGATTTGATGCAGTGTGCGACGTATGGTCTGAGCACTGACAGGCTGACCCCCACCCCATCCCTTCAACCTCTGCAGCAATGCTGGCAGCACTCATACGTCTATTTCCCAAAGCCAACCTCTGGATATGCTGAGCACGGGCACTCAACTTCTTTGGTCGACCATGGCGAGGCCTGTTCTGAGTGGAACCTGTCCTGTTAAACCACTGTATGGTCTTGACCACCATGCTGCAGCTCAGTTTCAGGGTTTTGGCAATCTTATAGCCTAGGCCATCTTTATGTAGAGCAACAATTCATTTTTTCAGATCCTCAGATAGTTCATTACCATGAGGTGCCATGTGGAACTTCCAGTGACCAGTCTGAGAGAGTGAGAGCGATAACACCTGCTCCCCCTTCACACCTGAGACTTGTGACACTAACGGGTCTCATGACACCAGGGAGGGAAAACGGCTCCTTGGGCCCAATTTGGACATTGTCACTTAGGGGTGTACTCACTTTTGTTGCCAGCGATTTAGACATTAATGGCTGTGTGTTGCGTTATTTTGAGGGGACAACACATTTACACTGTTATACAAGCTGTATACTCACTGCTTTACATTATAGCCAAGTGTCATTTCTTCAGTGTTGTCACATGAAAAGATATACTGTACTAAAATATTTATGAAATGTGAGGGGGTGTACTCACTTCTGTGATATACTGTATATTACCCTTCTGATGCACATGCAACAGCCTTGGCTGAAGTGATGCCTGTTCAGTGACAAATCCCATCATCTCCAGCTGTTATGGCCACCATACTGGCAACGAAGGATGAATTGTAGACCAACATGTGTGAAGAGCGACAAGTTGGGAGCAGCTAGCGTTCACCGTGGATGACATGGCACTGCTGAACTCTGTTCTAATTCATCAGAAACCGCTAACACTTCTTTACTTTGCTTCTGAACTAAGGAAGCAGCTCCACCGCAAATAGGTTTTCCCCTCTTCCAGCCTTGTTTAGCATATATGAAGAAGATTTCACCTTTTGCTCTTTTTGTTACTACTCTGAAAATCTGTGTATGGTGTTAGTAAAGGGATAATTAATCCATATTAAATGATCTCCAGTGTATGCCATTAATGTTTTACTTTAGCTGAAGCTTGTCTTAATCCATTTCCTGTTCATGTTGTGTTTTGTTTTGTAAAAGCAGCGGGTTAAAATGCTTCTTGCCTGCACTGGGCCTAAGCGACCTAATGAATGCCTTTGCCATAGTTCAGTGTTAGATTTTCATCTGAAGGCTGTAAGCACTTTCAGATCTCCTTCAGATAACTATGCATCTAGCAAAATTTTCACTTCAGCTGAAGCATATCTATCATTCTTAAGGGTATCTAATATCCTCTTATTTCTATTCAGTGAGATGATATCTTATTATCCTTTCAGTGAGTCACCATATTTTATGTGTTCAGCTGACATTGTCCGGATGTATCTCCTTTAGTTCAGCTAGCTGAGTATTATGGGACGTCTAATTCCCCAAACCTAAGATTATGGCCAAAGATTGTAGTATTGTAGTGCACTGAGGTATATCTGTTGAGGTTTTTCTGACAGTAAAAAGTGTGTACTATGCTATATAGGGAGAGCCAGCCTCATTTACACTACAAAAGCATCCCATATAGTAACATTGGCAACATTATCAAACTGATCTGTACAGAAGGCAGGAGTATCAACCATTAAACTTTAGGAGCAAGAAAACATTCTTCTCTCTCTCTCTCTCTCTCTCTCTCTCTCTCTCTCTCTCTCTCTCTGTGTGTGTGTGTGTGTGTGTGTGTGTTAGCTATACCTCCCTCCCCCCAAAGATTTCCCATTGATACCAATGTGATCCTCCACTCCAGAATCTCACCTATCTTATACAGTGGGGTTGTTTATATGAACCTCTGTGGGCATCATAACACAAGATGCAAATAAGCCATGAGGGTGCAAACCCTTGCTCACTCTGGGAGCAAGAAATTCCTGAAATCTTTACATTAGCAGCATTTCATAATTTCATTCAGACTGGAAATCTGTGGTTACCCACTTTGTTAAAGGCCAGGATATTAAAACAGCTTCAGAACATGGTTTCATATCCTTCAGAATACCCTGTCATATTCCAGAGTCATTAACCACAGTTTCTGCATTGAGACAAATACAAAAACTGCAGTTAATGTAGAACTTTTTGTTTCCTCTTTTCCTATTACCATGAAGGGAGGAATGATGGGGTGCCATGAGTGGCCCAAATGCTTTTTATGTGCCAGTTTAGTAAGCCAAGACATGGTCATCCATGCAGGATCGTGGTTTATTGCCATTGTTTCCAAGCAGCTCAGAAGACTAGCTGTATTGTCTGGACATACGTGCCAGTTGCAGGGCATGGTTATGATCCCCCATGTTGTGGAAAGCCAATCCAGGTATGGCAGCTGCAGTTCCATTTCCTGCGTGTCCCACTCCACTTTGGCTGTAGAGGTAATGCCTGGAGATTACTCTTAGCATTAGCTTCCATCTGCTCTTCTCCTGGACCATCTCCTCCTACTCTGATGCTTCCCACAGAAATGCTCTCTAAGATCTCTAGTAATGGCTTCTCAAGTTCTCTGCAGCCTAATATCTTCACAGTGCATAGAAACCACTGAAGGAAGAATGTGTCCAGTTTTGTTTTGCCTCACATTTGATCCATTTTCACTTTGTCATACCTGTTTTACCAGTTGCCACTAAAACATGCCAATTCTACAAGATATATATGGATGAATATAGCAACCTGCGGAGATCTAGTGCAGTGTAGGGGGTAGACTGTTGGGCTAGGACTCAGGAGACTAGGGTTCACATCCCTGCTCATTGGTGTTAATTCACTGGGGAAGGGTAATCATTAAAGCACTCCTTAAATATCTCGTACCTCTTGTTCCAAACTCTCTCACCCCAGAATATTCTGAGTACCCTGCCTGCCCCAGTCACAAGTTGCCTATGCTGAAAGGTAGACTTGTATCCCTCCGTACAGCCGGACCCTTTCTTTCAGTGGTACTTCATAAACTGGGAAGGTGTCCCCTGATATAACCCCTCCGGATTTAGAAAACTCAGAGTATTGTGATGAAAAAAACTACTATGAACTGGAGGGAAAGAACTATTCACTTAAGTATTTTCAGAATGCTGTTAGGGAGGTTACATAGCCCCTTTTAATGGGTCCAAGCAACATACTGTATAGTTTTCTGTTTTCCCATCTTGAGCATTACTAATCACTATTGTTTTGAATTGTTTTTAACTGTTTTAGTTTATAATGTTTAATGGAACCCACCCGGAGTAGACTTTGTCTAAAAGGGCGGGATAGAAATCGAATAAATAAATAAAATAAAAATAAATATAAGTACCAGTGGTTTGATAGAACTCCTGTAGCTCAGTAGTTTAGGCAGAAGTTGGAAGTTCGATTCCCCACTGTGCCTCCTGTAATAAGAGCCAGCCCGTGTAGTCATGGGCAAGCTGCACAGTCCCAGGATGCCCCCAGAAGAAGGGAATGGTAAACCACTTGTTTATTCTCTACCTTGAAAACCTTGGAAAGGGTCACCATAAGTTGGAATTGACTTGATGGCACACCATACATACATACATACATACATACATACATACATACATACATACATACATACATACATACATACATGTGTGGACTAGCAACTAAAGTAGAAGTGACAGTTCTATGTGTACATATCTTTGCATTCACACTGAAATGAATAAGAAATGCCCGGGGGGTGGGGGTGGGGGTGAGTGATTTCTATATGACACCTGAGCTGCTGCATTTTACAAGAAATTGCTATTGGAGTATTTTAGGGGGTGGTTTGCTCCCAAATTATTCCAATAAGCTGTCAGTTCTCATTTGAATATGAATGTTACAGTGAAAATCAATACATGTTTTGTGATTACTGTGTATATAACCATTCTCATTTTCTAAAAGACATAGCTGCATTTTCTACTTCTGTGCCTGATCTTAAGAATAAACTCAGGGTTGGTCCAGACAATTTATCAACTGACCCATTTTGCATCTGCTGTTCTCAAATTCTCATGAAGTACCAACTGTCTGTCTTGTTTTTAATTAAATTGCAACATTTGAAATAGACATTTTTTGCAGTGGTTATTTAGAATGGAGACATATAATCCAAAGCATCAGTATTGCCAGTGTGAAATAGTTAGCATATTCCCTGTTCCCCGATCACAAAGTGACATGGAAATCAATCCATAGACTTCATTGGGATTTCCTTCCAAATAATATGTGGTGGTGAAGCCCCTTGCTCCACTTTTTCTCTGAGCCTGTAAACAGCTTTTAAAATGCTAAAGGGCTTTATAAACTTAGGTGACAGTTTGGCAGCTTTGCAAAATGATTTGATATCATGGTAGCAGAGATGTTTGGTGCTACAGTCCCTTGGGAAGAAATATATATTGCACACCTTGCCTTAAAAATAGAGCCTGCAAACATCCATGTTTTAATTCAAGTTCAGATAAAACATGAACTGATGTTGCTTGATGTCTGTGTGAACTGCAGTGCAGTAGTAAATATTTGAGCATCGGCAAATAGATAAACTAGGAAAAACCAGCATCGAGTTGACAATGTTTTCACTAGCTTAGCAGAATGGAATTCTTTGACTATGTTGTTCCCTGGTGATTTGGCTGCAGATGAAAATGTCTTCAGTATTAAGATTTCATACCATTCCCTACCATAATCAATCAGCAGATTGACAAATCAAAGCTCTTCTCTTGACTTTCTCTTTTTGCAGAATTAATTAAATAATTTGGCAGAAATACACAAAACCTTTAATATTGCAATGTATTTCTCTGCATGATTTTTTAAATGCTCATAAGCACACATTTCCTTTGCCAGAATACATGTTGCAGTTTCAGTTGATCTAAGTCATCAGTAGCACTACATGAGAAGGGTAGATGTTGTGGTGCCCAAGCCTCCCTAAGGAGCGCTTAGCACTCGGTCAGAGAGTTCGACAGGCCACTTACCTACCACCTTTGCGCTGAGGCAAGTCCCAAGACCTCAGCAGTGCGTAGCGTAAGCCCCTTGAACAAGTCTGACCTTAAAAGAACACTTTACTTTTACCCAGTACTTTGCAAGTACAGACACATGGGCTTTGTGATTCCTTAGAATTCACAACAGCTCAGTTAGGTAGGACTCTTAAAGATAGCTAGTTTGTGGCCCTCTCCACTCCCTGGATTTAACCAGACCCAGCTGTTCAAGAGACCAGTCCTTTTGTAAGAATTTTTATAATTATTAGAGTTTCATAGAATCAGTTTATATTGCTCAAGCTTTAGCATAAAGAACATACTCAAAGATTATTACAGTTAAATAAAATAACCAATCCCCATTAAAATAAAAAACACAACTAAGCTGGGCTAAGGTGGGCTAGCCCCACCTCCTTCTTTCTCTTTACTTACATTCTTTCTCCTTCAAGCCACATGCTTAAACCATCAAGTTCTTTTTCTCTCCCATCATCATGGAATCGAACCTCTCCCACATAACCCATCGTCCATTTTCTACATTTTCTAACTCCTCCCTTCTTCTTGACACTTCATGGCTGTTAACCAATTAGCCTCAAGGGGCTGTAACCCCTTTCTCCGCCCTCAATTCCCATGAAGATCCAGGTGTTTTATCTCTTCTCCAATTAGCTCGGAATGTTGAGTCTTTCACAGGCCTCTTTGTCCAACCTTCAGCTTTATCTCGAACCACGCTGTACCGGTCTTCAGAAAAACACTCTCACAGCACTTAGAAAAACACATTCCAATGTCTCTCAAATTATCTTCACACAGAACCTGTCTGACTCCATCTTGCATTTCTCTGACTACATATCCCACACTGCTTCAACTCCATCACAGATGTAAAACCTCTCTGCATACAGAAAGCTTTCAGGGCTAAACCACAGCAAGTGGTTGTCAAGCATTTAGCCAAGGGAACTGCATGATAATACTTTCCAATGACAGTATAAATGAACAAATAAAATTGCCAGCTAAGAAGCACCATTCTGTTGTGGATGGACACATTTCAAAAGCAAAAACCAAAACCTTACCTATGTATTTTGCATTGTAAAATATGTGTATTTACACTAACTTTATTTCAGCAGTTCCAGTTGAACATGATACTGAGATCAAAACCAGGTTCTTCAGTTCTAAACTTTTATATTCAGGAGTGAAACCTTTTCATAGTTCATAAATACTTTGATGTCAAATAATTGTGCAGAGGTGCAATCCTTTGTGTGTTGAATTAGTGGGTTGACTCTGGATTTGGGTGCAGGCAGATGTCCTTGCCCCCATCCCAAGGCAGCTTTGCCAGTCCTCTGGAAATGCTACACAGTGGCGTGTGGTGGGAGGCTGGATGGGGTGGGCCTTACATGCAGAGGAGACTATATGTAAGAGGAAAAAGTGCCCATAGACGGTCCTGGATCTACGCACAGCCATTCTACAGCTTTTGTAACCTTCAGGACCCCCTGCCTATCTGTGTAGTGCTTTCATAGGAGCAATTTCAACACACACACACACACAGTCCTTGCAAAGTCACCTGCATCCACTCTGACTTAGAGGTGGTTGATACTCTGGAGTTGATGCAAGCGCTGCAAATGTAACTTTGGCCCCTTTTTGTCCCATGATCATGGACACATTTCCAAATGTGCAATCTGAGGATGTGGGCAGGCTAGTCTAACCATTGCTATGTCTCCAATAAGGCAGACAGGAGTCACTGAAAAGGAGTAGACGGAAAACAATGATCACCAAAAAGGAGACCGTTTTCCAATAAATTTGCATATGCTAATTTAAGTTAACATATGCAGATAAGGAGAGTGAGAAATGCTTCCTTGCAACAAGGCAGTCTTCCAGCATGCCTAAAGGAGGAATAAGACCACTGTTTAAAAATAAAGCCTCCTTGAATCTCACTGTACTGGATAATTACTGGCCCGTAATGGGGTGGCTTTGCATCTCTAACATTTCCTGAATGAGACAGACTATATAGTTCTGTTACAGTCTGGCTTCAAGACTGGTTATGGGAAAAGAGAGTTTGGCCATCTTGGTGGATGTCTAACTCCAGGAACTGGACATGGGGAGCATATTACTATTAGTTCTACTGGTCCTCTCTGCAGAACTAATATATAGTTTTGTACATATAGATCTATAGATATTTGCCGTGTAATCCGATTCTTATGTCTGAGGAAGTGGACTTGTCCACAAAAGTTCACATCAAAATACATCAGTCAGTCTTTAAGGTGCCACAGTGTTTTTTGTCTTCTTTATTTTTGTATTTTTCTTTTGGTTTTCCCTGATATACAGAGTACCTAAGAATGTGAGGGTGGCTTACCTTACTATATATAGTCAATGATAACGATGTTTTCTTCTCATTTTCATATGTTCCAGTTCATTAAACTCTCATTAGATTTGAGACATGGCCTGTAGAGACCTACAACAATTTGAAAACAAAAAAGATCAAAATTCAAACATCAATGTCACTTCTGGCACTGCCTCCATTTGCTTATTGCTTGATTACATTTTAGCGCTATAATCTTAAGTAATAGGGAGCTGATTAGCTAGCTAGTTGTTCCCCAGTTACCTCTGGAAACAGTACAAATGAAGAAGGAAAAAAATCTAATGAAAAATAATGGAGAAGTATCTAGGAAGCTTAACTTATGATCTGTGTTCATTATAGTAAGTGACATTTTCACTGCAGTTTTACTATAAAGATTATTGGTTGGCATGGAGTGAGGGTCACACCTGAGTAGACTCTCAATCAGTCTTGCCTCCATGGTGATGGTTATGAAAAATCGCTAAAACCCTCTGTAAGATCTGTATTACTCCATAATTAATGGCATGTTGCTTTGCTTTGAAAGTGCTGACAAATAAATAGGTAAAGGACTCCTCTTTCAACCTGTGCTGTTTTGATACCAGTTTATGTAATAATAGAGTGGGCAACCCTGATGCTCCTTAACAGCTGGGAATGGAACTGCCTGCTAATTAGCAAATGGTTCTCAATAAGCATAGCTGTGATCTCCAAACTTATATATGAAATTTCAGTCTATGAATTGTGGAAGAAAGGGAGGGGATGTGAATTTAAGGTTGCATATGAGAAATGCCAGGGGATTACAACCTGAATCTAATTATACTTGGCTTCTGCTTTTCAATCTTGTAAAGATTACTTACATCATGCACTCTGGGCTTTCTACCATCATTTAATGCAGACTGTGATAATGAGAATGGGACCAAATTCCTCCTAATGTATTATGCTCAGTTGACAAATATATTTGGTTGAATCTGAACTCCTTTTCTTTCAGCTCTTTTGCTGGAAAAATAGTAGCACTGTTTTTACTGCTGATCCTAGGCCATTCATAGGTATCCAGAGGGAATACTTGCCAACATTTAAAAGTTGATTTGGTTTGTTTTGAAAGCAGAATGTTGCTGAAGTAACATTTGAGACTGGACATATGTAAGTTGTTTTAGGGCAGTGGCTGATATGTTTTGTGGAGTAGGCCTCAAATCAAGAAGTGGCTCTGTCATTAGAGTGAGGTGATTGCCTCAAATAAGAGATGCCTGGAAGTATGAAAAGGGCAGTGATGCCATCAACTGAAATCCTGTTGCCTAGCATAGTAAGTTACAACTAGAGTAGGCCCATTTGAATCAATGGTACTTATGGAGGATTCACCAAACCCCAGTGATTCAGTGGGCTTACTCAAGGGCAACTTACTATGCTAAGCAACAGGATTTCAGCCATCACAAGTCTGTTCTATGACGTACGTTCCAGATCTCCCTGCACCTGTTCCACTCAGATGAAGTGGAAAATGCTGTCCCGTCACCAGTATTGAAGTGAGATTCAGCAATTGCATCAGCTTCAATAAGCAGAACAATAGGGCACCATCTTGTCATTTATTTCAGGTAGCAAAACGTCTAAGACTCGCTCTAAATCAGCCCAGCTAAGAAAGGTTCTAATAATGCCCTGCTTTATCTCCCTCATGTTCTTCAAAAGACTGTTGTGAGACTAAACCATTGCTTTAAACTCTTCTAAGGAAGAGTGTTGCAAATATAGCTTGAATAACAAAAATGGATGATGTCGAGGCAGATTGGGGTCATGCGGTCTTTCTCCTGTCACTCCATCTATCTTTAAAGGAACTGGGAAGGTAAAGAAAGAAATGTTGCTTCCAAAGAAGCCATATGGGCCATGGAGATAGTGGATAAGGCAAGGTTTAGGCATCCTTAAGGTGAAGTAATAAGAGAATATAAGAAGGAGCTATCAAGAATATAGAAGTTGGGAAATCATCTCATGGAAATTCCAAAATAATCAAATATCATGCCATTTTGTAGGCAATATTTATTACTCAAATACCTGGGCAGCCAGAACTCCAGAATTTTGAAAACACTATGAGTTTTTTCCGCATATGTATTTGGAAGTAACAATGAACCCACTATGTGAGTGGGTTCATCTTATCAAGATTATTTGCTAGACCATCATAAATGTTTTGGGGATTTACAGCTTTAATGATAATCCAGAGACATCTCAAATCTTGCAGTTGGTCACAGTCAAGTTGGAAAGTTCTCTCTTACGCTTTTTAAATTTGGGACTGATTGCTTACGTAGAAAATAGAGATGTACTGTTCTACAATAAGCTTAAATCCCATGACTCAAAGCCAATGTTGTAAAATACATCAGGGGGCAGGCCTGAGGTGAGTGATGTATTTATCCTGCAATCTGCAGGAATACTTTCATTTTATTCAACAACTGATGCCACATGGGCTCACTGTTATAGCACCTAAAAACAGCACTTGCTTCAGGATTGAGTGTGTGGCAGAACTATTTGCAGATCTGGCTCCCTTTGTGCTTGAGTTTCACCTTTATATAAACATAAGAGAAAGATAACAGCTACTTTTAAAGAAAGTGAAATACTATAGGGGTATAACAGAGAAATAGAGTTATTTATTATAAGCATCCAATATACATGTGTTACAAAGAGTTGTTGTATTTTGCTCTTAAGGCCATTATATGTAGAGCAAATTATCTGGATACTGTTTGTGTGAACTGTTATAAAGAAATATGAATGTAAGCCTATTATGCTTATCCTAAAACAATGGTTTCCAATCTTGGGTCCACAGATGTTCCTGGAGTAAAGCTCCCAGAAGCTTTTCACCACTAGCTGTGCTGGCCATGATTTCTGGGAGTTGTAGACCCAAGGTTAGCAGCCACTGTGCTAAATGCTACATGATTGTCTCCTAGGTAATTTAGTTTAACTGGAAGTACAGACCAGATATGTATTTTATATATATATATTTTATTACAGATCTGTAATTTAGTATGTAGCACAGTGACTTGTGGATACCTTTGGTGTGAAGTGTTATAAAGTGTAGAGGTATGATATTTGGTGACAGTTTTGATGTAACAATTTTGTGTGTTATATAATCTTATTTTATTTTAATATTTTAGTGCAATAATCTTTTGATTGAGCAATAAACAATTCTCTCTCTTGAAAAATTCTCTGCTGAAAAATTACATCATTGTGTGCTCACCACTAAGAAGCAAACAAACACAGCCAGATTCTTTCATCCAAAATTAGCTGAAACAAACGCAAGCTTGTAGAATAGTTGGCTCTTATTCTCCAAATTGGTTTGTGCAAGTGTTGTGCCTTCTCACTATTTCCTTTTACCCCACTCATTTCAAGGGGGAGAAAACAGCTTTAGGCCATTGAATGTTGCAGGACTTAAGCAAAAAAAAAAAAAAAAAAAAAAAGGAAAAAAAGAGGATTTAACAAGAGGCAAAAATTTACTTGGCCAAATATTTTCACATTTTTTTCTTGCCCCTCTAATAGCCCTTGTTAAAGTTATAAACCTTAATAACAGGATTTATAGCTTCAGCGTGGAGGTTTTCAAGCCTTGTGATTTATGCTTTAAATTGCAGCATTTAGCACTTCGTACTTTAATTTAGACAGATCACCTATTTTCTTAAATGCTTAAGTAATGTACCAAGCTGTGATTATTGATTCCCTCTGCATTTATTACAAAGGAGTCTGTATTTGCTCTTCTCTCTCGGGAGGGCCCTTCCTGAACTGCATGCTTGCTAGTGACAGCTTAGACCCCTGATACATAACCAAAGACCTTGCCTAATATCTCTGCAACCGCTCGGGGAATTTTTATTAAGTAAAGGCGTCATTAAAGTGGACAGAATGATGAAGTTTAATGAGCATCTTTCTCCCTTATTGTTAGTTTTGCTGTTGCAGCCAGAGTGCTGGCATTTGTTACCCTCAGTGGGGCATGGCTAGAAGCTGTAGCCAGCTCTTTGGCTAATACGTAGGTACTGTACCAGTTTTTAGTCTTTGTTTGTTTTTCTATTGGCACATTTACAAATGTTTGTCTTTACTGGAGAGTGTGTATTTATAACCCATTCTCTGGCGAAGAAAAGCAAACCTGGATAATGCTACCATTAAGGATTCTTTAAAATGTATTTTAAGGCTGGCATTAAAATCCCCTAGAAAACTATTTGCCCTTTTCCTTAATGAGGAAGCTACACACACCACACAGTAGGCCTGACCGTACTGTTGTTTGGAAAGATTCTGCCATTTATCAGTTACAATTAGAACACCAACCACTTTTTAGTTGCCATGCAAGATAATTACAGATGCCCGAAAGACATGAAATCTTGGTATTTTGCTACAATGACATGATGGTTCCACAGGGATTTATATGGAGCATCCCATTTAAATATTAACATCTCTGCATCAATTTATACTTTTGGAGATAGAGCTTAACAAATTACTATTTTGAGCTGGCTATTTTATTCATCAGCTGCTAATGTACGAGGCATGGGAAGAGGCTAAGAGGAAGGACACAGAATCCTGTTATGATGATCCAAAGTTGGCCTTATTTATGAGACGATATTTGGACAGCGTCATTCGTAAGCTATAGCTTCTGATCATTGTGCACGTATTTGTCAATATAAATAAGATAGAATTATTAGCTGCACCCAGCTCAGTGGTCATTCATTTGGCCTTGATTTGCTAACCAGACAGTGCAACCCATCAAATTGTGGCCACGGCTATAAGTGATTGCCTCCTCATAATTTCTTTTATTCCTTATCTGTCTTGCCATCCTGTCATTGCACATTATTAATGAGTTACTTCTGAGCTGCTTTCACAATATCCTTATGAATCCCATCTTTCCAACAAATGGACTGGAAAGAAGCTAGATTCTGTATGATATTTACTGGGCAGACCAGATGTTTGGATTCCAGCCCTCCCTGTTTGGAAGACTAATAGCACTAAAGGAGGGCTGTGAAGTGGGGTTTGGGAACAGAACCAGTGGCCCTGAGAGAACTGCACTGCACTAGCATATTAATACTCAGCACCATAACTATTAATTTTGTCCCTGGGGGCAAACAGGGTAAAATGTGCCCCCAAGTCAACTTTGGAATTCATGACTTTAAAATAATCCAGGAAGTAATTATAGCACGCAACACCTTGAGAGCATCTCTCCTCATCCACAGGGAATCAGCAGCACTGTCAGAGCTACAAAAGCAATTGAAATGTGTGTTCAATCTTGTTCAGCATTCCATATACATAAGTAGACTTAATGTACTATCCAGTCTATAGTTCTGGTCTACCAAGCTCTGGATAAACCTATCCTTTGCTGCCTCAGTGGGGCCTGGTAAACCCCCTTCCTTTGCTGCCCCCCCCCCCCAAAGAGGCATGGCCTTTTCATAGGTCAGTAGACCAGGCTGTCAGGCCAATCTCAGGAAGTATGGTTCTGCTGATACTGGTTTTGCATCAGAACCTGAAAATTGTTTTTCAAAGAAGGACAGAATTCATGGATTTTAAATTTATTCAGCTTCATATATATGTACATTCATTTGTAACTTTACGTATATGTTTTCAAATGTTATCTTACTGTATACCATCCCATTTAACCTTCTGCACCTCCCTAATTTAGCATTTTACCTCAGTGCCTCCACTAGCTTCTGCATCCAGAGACTCCAGGCCAATGCCTGTTCTTCTGGTCACACCCACCTGCCATTTCTCTGTTTGGCTTTTCTTCATATAGATTGGGGGAGTGATGACTGCAGATTAGAAACAAGATGGATGCACACCAGGAGAAAGGGAGCCATTTACCTCAGTCAGGCCCCACCCAACCCTGCGACTTGCTGGTTTGACTGACTCATTCACACACAATATTGGTGGCTTCTACTGAGTTAGATCATTGTACCACCCTGATCAGTGTTGTCCACTCCACCTGGCCAGCAGTCATCTGCAGTCCCACAGACTGGTTTTTCTCAGCCTCCACCTGGAGATTCTGTGGATCAAACCTGGGATCTTTTAGATTTAAGACATGGACAGGTGCTTTACTAAGAGCTTGGAAAAGTTGCCTTTTTTTTGGATTACAGCTCCAAAAATCCTCCAACCAACAAATCATCATTTTAGAACTGCAAAGCTGGAAGGCACCCTGTGGATCATCAAGTCCAGCCCTTGTCAAGGAGGCACAGTTGGGAACTGAACTTCCAACCTCTGGTTTGGCAGCCAGATACCTAAACCACTGAGCGAAATCCTCTGGACATGCTGTATGTGGAATTCTGGGAATTGTCATTCAAACAAAGTAACTTTTCCAAGCACCAGTTCTACCATTGAGCTGTAGGCCCTCCCTGACTCCACTGTATCTAGAATACTAGTAGGTAGCCTTTTAATTCTCAAGACTGAATGTTAGGGTTGGTTAAGAATTCGAAGGGGGTTATAACAGATTTTCACTTCCCCTTAAGCTATTTACCATTGTTTGTGTCTTGGTGGCTACTCTCCAAACAAGAAAGTTTAGGAGGCCCCTTTCTTTCCTGACAGTAACGAGCAACCTCTAAAAGGCACTTTGTCAACAAAGCAAGTTTACATTTGCATCCTGTTTGTCTTGAAGGCTTTTAATTTTGGTTTAAGTAGGCATTACTCATAAATTATCCATTAATTGCTCTCCAGTGTTCAGTGTAAATCCTCTCAGCCTTATAGTCTACTTAGCTTTCCTGTGAGTGCCAGCAATCTTAATTGTAGGATACTTCGTCAACATTTAATCAGGGGTCTGTATTAATGTGGCATTGATGTGTTGGTGGCTCTCTTCCTACCATCCATCATGTGTGAGCAGTCAGAGAAGAGTCTGACACCATTGCTCTGTGTCACTTTATCAAGCCCTTGAGTATTCTGGTTAGGCAGCAGCCTCACTAGCTTTTTTGTCGGCACTCTGTCTTGCCAGTTCAACCCAATTTTTGTCAATGTCATTGAAGGTTAAGGATTTAAGGAATCTGCCTGCCCCCTCCCCAGACCACAGCAGTAGGAATTTCAAGGCTGAACTGAGCTGGTCCTGTGGTTGTTGTGGGTTTTCCAGGTTGTTTGGCCGTGTTCTTAAGGTTTTTCTTCCTAACGTTTCGCCAGTCTCTGTGGCCGGCATCTTCAGAGGACAGGAGTCAGAACTCTGTACTCTGGTGCAGTTTGCTTGGATAGTTGAGTATTTATAGCTGGATCAGCTTTTGTCCTTTTCAGGAGATTGGGTGATTATGGTGATCAGCGTATTTTTTTGTTGTGGGTGTATTGTTGTGATAAGGGGGAGAGATGATCTGTCACTGTGATTGATGGGTGTCGTTAGCTGGTCTTTTGTGTGCAGTGATCACTGGTCCTTGTGGCTGGTAGAGTTCGTTGACCTTTTGCAGGCTGTATTTTTCAGTACTGGGAGCCAGGCCTTGTTAAGTTTTAAACTTTCTTCTTTTTTGTTGAAGCTCTGCTGGTGTTTATGGATTTCAATGGCTTCCCTGTGCAGTCTAACATAATGATTGCTGGTGTTGTCCAGTACTTCAGTATTTTGAAATAGAATTTCATGCCCAGCTTGTTTTAGGGCATGTTCAGCTACTGCCGATTTTTCCAGTTGTTTTAGTCTGCAGTGTCTCTCATGTTTTTGATTCTGGTGTGGATGCTGCGTTTTGTGGTTCCAATATATACCTGGCCACAACTGCAAGGTATCCGGTATACTGCAGTGGTGAGGGGGTCCCTTTTGTCCTTTGCTGACCGTAACATTTGTTGTATTTTTGTGGTGGGCTTGAATACTGTTTGTAGGTTGTGTTTTTTCAAAAGTTTCCCCATGTGGTCCGTGACCCCTTTGATGTATGGCAGAAATACTTTATTTGTGGGTGGCTGTTTCTCCTCTTCAGTTTGGTGTTGTTTTCTTCGTTTGCCTGTAGGGCCCAATTCAGATGGTTGAGTTCGGTGCTGAGAAATTGAGCTTCACAGTTCCGATTTGCACGGTCTACCAGTGTTTTGATTATGCCTCTTTTTTGCTGTGGGTGGTGGTTGGAGTTTTTGTGTAGGTATCAAGAGCTGGTCCTCTTGATAAGAGGGCACTGTTGCTTTCTGTGGGAAAATGTCTTACATGCTGTGTATGAAAGCCTTAAGTTCAGTGCCGAGACCAAAACCTCTTTTTTCGTGTTATTTCTTTCTAGTCTTTACGGCAGACACATGCAAGCAAACCCTGAACCTCCAAAGAAGAACAACGACAAGTCCAAGAAGATCAGTCGCAAGCCTCTAGCCGCCAAGAATAAATAAACCTGTGCCATACTCCTCAAATGCTTTGTTTTGCATGGGTCTGGGTTTTTTTAAACATATTTACTGAAAGAATGTGTGGTTTTATAAACAAAAAGCAAGAATACCTTTTTATATAAACAATTATTCACAAATTATGCAATGCTTTGCTTTATTAATGTACTATTATAAGTATTACCGGTTATATTTTAAATCGTGCAACCCTTTGGTATACCATAAATCACTTTGCCTACCCTTGAAACATTGTATGGAAGATTTCTGTCACCTTAACTACTTCACTTCAACAGCTACACTGTAGTGCTGCACCAGACCATGTATCATTCATATTTTATGTAATAATCTAAACTTGATAATAATAAAACCATTTTTATACCTTATGTTGCTTTCTTCTCTCACTTCCTTTCCCCCTTTCTCCTGGGTATCTCAGGTTATTGGATTGCTTTTGAGAAGGGTGGTATATTTAGTTATATGTGGTCCATCTTTTTTTAAAAAATATAATAAATCGCTTTTGAGTAAGCAACGACAGTTTTAAAAGAAGCATTTTTGGGGAAACCTATGAAGGTGACTGAGACCATCTCACTGGTCAGTCAAGCACAAGACTATCTCTTTCTACTGGCCACAGCTTCTGAAGGTCTCTGGTAGATGGCTTATCCAGCATTGCTACCAAAAGAGCTTTTGAAATGAGAGGCAAGCAGCCTACTGCCAACCCGAGTGGAATTCCCTGTTGCTAGATTGCAAACTCTCATCAGTCCCAGCTTGCACAACCAATAGTCAGAGTTGTAGCCCAGTAACAACTGGTGAGTTATGGGTAGCCATCCCTGTTTTAATTGGAGGTGCGTGGGACTCCTTCATGCAAGGCCATAGGTTTTACCACTGCATAGCAAGGCATCATCGGTCTGCTCCAGCTCTGCAGTTCTAAGATTATTATTATTCACCACAGCTGTTTATCAGTTATTGAAGGTTCAGCTAATGGGAGATTTCTGTTTCTCTTGAAGTGAGAAGTGTTTTCTCTAAATGGGTCTAGCGCAGTCAGAGAAACCACTCATAGGGATTACACAGAAATGTGGGTAGATCAACTCTAGACCTGTAGGGCAGAAAAGTTACTTTTTGGACAATTCCAGGAATTCCCTGGCTGGCAAGTATAATTTTAGAGTAGTTGCCCAAAAAACTTTCCAATGATGAGGTTTTTTTTGTTATAGGTCAACCCAAGAAGTTAAACCCAATATTGCTCAAGAAGTATAGTATAGGGAACCTTGTATTTATGAAATTGTAATGTTTTAAAAATGTTGTTAAAATTGTTTTTAATATTGGTTTTAATCTGATCAGTGTTTGTGTTTTAATATAATTTTGTGTAGTTTTTTTAACCTCTTACCATTGTACAGTTTTAATTGCTGTGGGCTGCCTTGGGTCCCCTAATGGGAAGAAACGTGGCAGATCAGATAAGATGAGATAAGAAAAAAATAAGATAAGATAGGATAATAAATGGCAGAGCTCAGATAGATTACCTGAAATATAGATAACAATATCCTGTTATACAAGGCAATATGTAGAGTCTAAAGCAAGTCTGTTGAATCAGCTGCTGGATGATAGGCCAGTGCTTATGTAAATCCCATTGAATCAATGGGTTTGCTCTATTTAGAACTCGCAATAGGATTTTGGTTCTACAGCTCTGAAAGACCACATTTTTAGTGATGCTGCAACATGCCAGAATGAAAGCCAACTAGACCAAAACAAAGTCTGATTTCATTTTTAGTAATAGTATGGTATCTTATTTTCAATGCAAGTTTGTTGAAACACAGAGCTTTCTGTGTAAGGTGTGATAAATTTTAGTCAGCTTCCTTTTCTTATTGGTGTATTATATTTTTCCCCTCCCCTGTCCCCTAAATTTAGGTGAAAAACAGAAAACTGTTATCTCCGAGGAGGGCTTCCAGCTGCCAAATACAATTTTTGGAAGAAACTTTCTCATTTGAAGAAGTTTTTGCCAGTATTTAATTGTCTTTAATGTAGCAAACAAGAGAGGAACGAAAATAGCATTTAATCTTCTCTGTGTGTACCAATCTTGGTTTGAAGGATTGTACTGAATTAGCGTGTGCATTTTGCCAAAGGAGATATTTTTATCTTCACAAAGCCTGTTCCATGTCCAAACCTAGAAACCGTTGTTGAGAGGTGATTAAGCAATCTATGCCAGCATTTGAAATAATGCTTTCTAACCCACCTCACCCCCTCATCTTGTTCCATGAAGGAAAACTATGGCATTGCTACATAAAAACTGCAAATAAAGTTTCCAACTTGTAGCAGTGTGAATACTTAAACAAAAGAGGAGCTGAGATGGAACGCATGCTTAAGCTAAACCCAGATCACAAGGACCTCTGCCCCGGTTCCTTGCCTTCTGAGCTCAACAACAGCAACGACAATTCTGAACTGAAGGTTTTAACAATGAGTTGCAGACTTTCATTTTTCAGTGAGTGCGGACGAATATTCCCCCAGTCTTCATATATGGCACTGCACTAAATAACAGGAGCTATTAAAATCCACTCAGAGAGTGCAGTTCCTGGGATTCTTCTTGAGAATGGAGCTGAATGGTGAAGGATGTCAATGCTAGAAAAAAAAAAGGAGATAGCAAAGCATTTTGCAACATATTTATTAGGTCACAGCAGAGTAACACAATTATTTCTCTGGAGATCCTAGAAACTCTTTAAAAAATTAACAAGATATCCTTGAAAGTGGAGGGTGGGGGTGGATGTACTGAAGATGGGTGTTCACTAGGAACAAAAAAAGAAATAGAGAATTTTATTGATAAATAACAACAGCTGAAACATGTCAACTGGATCCAAGGTTAACCATGCTCAGAGCAGGCCCCCTAAAATGAATAGGACACCTAAGTAAGAGGAGAAATGTGTTTGGCTCATATTTTAATATGAATGGGCTTTAATTATACTTCTTTAACTAACACACACATTGGAATGTATGAAAAAAATGTTCATATTAGGAGAATGCACATTAAAATGTATATATTAGGGGAAATGTCTTGTAAAAATGTGTCAGTGTTTAATGGGGAAATGTTCTTAATTTTAAGGAAATGTGGACAAATTTTAGTGTAGACCAAAATGCACATGGACTTCCCCAAAGAGGGGTAAAAAAGAATTCTCAAACAGGATATAATGGATTTGTCCTTAGGGGGCTGGGGAGTGAAAATTGGAAAAAAAGAGTTACAAATAGATCCATGCCAACTTCTTGCTAATTGGTCTATTTAAGATATGATGAAATCTGGATTTAATCTGATCAGATTTTATTGCAAAATACAGTTGAGGCCATGCAGTCCCTACATGCAAGGAAAAAATTCTGGTAGAGCAGCATCATTAGAGATGTCTGTGCTGGTCCACAGGGGCAAATCTTCCTAAAAGGAAGATCAAAGAGATGACATAGACTTGGCAACTTGAGGCTAAAAGGACAGGTGCTCCAAGATGAATTTTTATATCCCTCCTCTTACAAGCCTGATGAGTTAGATCTCTGGCTTTAATGAAACTGATGCCTTACTTTGAAATGTTTCATTTTGGACTTGTTCTAACTTACCAAGCGGTATGCTTATTTGCTAGTGATAGTTCTGCTGCTGATAGTGAGAGACAGGTACATGGTGTCCCCAGCATAGGGGTTAGATGGTTTGCACACCTTGCTGTGACTAATTGGTAAGGTGCTGGGGGGGCAGGGGATGTCTCAGTTGCATGGCTGGTCATGTGCTTTATTGCATAACCTATAAGCACCCCAGCTCTTCGTCAATTAGCTTTGGCAAATTATGCAAACTTTATAGGAATGCCTACAGGCTCGTGGCCAGCAATTAATTAATTGTGGAATGCTTTCAGCCTCCTCCCACTCATTTTAACAACATTGTGGAGGATTCAAAGTAGAGTCCTTGGGGAACTACTACAATATCCAGAATCCCCCAACCCTCCAGTCAGATTCAGCTAGAAAAAAGATAAGCAGTCTCCTTAAGAGATCTGCAGATTTATTTCCTGGCCAACTTAGTGCTCTGCATTTTCATCTTATTGTTGACCATTTATGGGACTTCAGCTACTTATTATGGAGGCTGTGGATCTCTAACTCAATAGTAATCTATTCTAGGCTGGACACAAAAATCAAATCTTTTGACTTAAAGTTGGGGCACTTACAACTGTTGAGCTAGGGTGGAAATTTAATTGTCAGAAGGTCTATATGTTATGTATCACTAGGGCAAGAGGCTGGAAAGACATCCAACATGCTTTCTTTCTCCTTTGCCTTTGGTATGCTATTGCTAGTTGTTAGAGAGAGCAAAATTGCCAGAGAGAAGCCCTGAAAATATTTTCTGTTCCCTCTCATTCTGTTCCTTGCAACAAAGAGAGACTTTAAAGAGAGTGCTTAAGGATGTTTCCCAAAGGCTTGACAAGCAAGTCCTTGGAAATTCGGCAGGGATTTCCTTCCCCCTTCCCCACCCCATCCTTGCTCTTGCATCTGCTCTACCAATTAACACTCCAAAGAATTCCGAGACCGCCATGCAACCGCTATTGCTGAAAGAAGTGTTAAAAACATGATTACAACAGTTTTTTAAGAAAGCTGTTCAGATGAGAGTGATAGGTTGTCTTGTAAACACCATAGAGGTTAAAGGCTTGTGATTTCTAACACACGGATGGAATCTTTGACCTTCTATAACTTGCCCTCCTGCACCACTCCAGGCTAGGGATGGCTGGAGAAACTGGAATCCAACTGTGGCTGGAAATACATGTTTGCGATAAACCAGAGCAAGTGTATTAGCTGTGGGTTAGTTGCAAACAGGCGTAACTCCACTTGTAAAACATGTCCAAGATTGATTCCAGTCGGAAATACAGAGTGCAAGGAAGCTGCACTAAGTGGCAAGCCTTCTGTTGCAGCTCGCCATCAGTTCCGCACAACGAGAGTGAAGATCAGTAACCGAGCACATGCTTTTCACACAGGGAAGATTGGAGTTTTTCAATCCAAAATATCTCCAAATATGTCAAAAGAAGAATCCTGCCTGAAGCCCTGGAAAGCCACTGCCAGTCAGATTTGATAATACTGGCTCTATCAGGAATAGGCAACATGCAGCCCCTAAGGGCTCATAAGCATGGATCCACACCCATGGCCATTTTTTTTTAATGCCAGGCATTGAACTTTGGTTCCTCTGCAGGCCACGTTTGTGCTCTAGCACTGAGTTATGTCATAGACTTAGAGCAGAAACAGATCCAATGGCAGCTTCAAAGTTACGTACAAGATGATAAAATGCATTCTTCACAGTTTGTATTTGCACAATCCACATGCAAAAGAAGACTACATATTTGCCTCCCACTGACCCATCGCCAAACAAGAGCAAGCTAATCTGCAACTTGTGATGGTGCAAAACAATGCAGAAAGATTCTAAGAAGTCCTTTACTTCTTAAGACAGTTCCACTTAAATTTGCAAAGCTGCTGTCTGTTTCTAGTGTTACTTGTCAAGGGTGACATTGTTGACCCTTTTTGTATTGTTGGGGGAATTTTTTAAAATAGTAATGTAAAAAAATAATTTAAAAGTAACAGGTTATCAAGCTGTTAACGAGCCCATTACTCTTTAATGAGTAACGCTTGTGCTAAATTTGAAAAACCATAAGAATGAATAGCAAATTTTAAAAATAATAAATTAAAAATATGTTCCAAGCTGTACCTGGATGTCCTGTTCTCTGGCTCAAAGCTGGTGCTAAGGAAGTAATGGTGTTTCATGCATATTCAAGAATACTGGGTACTGTTTAATAGTTTCACACATCTTTCAGGGTTGATCATCGGCATTAAAAAGTTTCTGGGGCTGTGCCCATGCTCAAATTAAGCTCAGGATGGCTGACAGTGTCATGCATCACCACTGCTCCTTGTGTGACAATTAATCAACCAAGCCTTCCAAAAGAATGGCAGGCACACCATTCAAGAGTCATTTTGATATGCTGTCAGACTATGAAGGCCTAATGCTGAAGAATGTCCAGAGAAACATCATTTGCCTGCATAATTAAACTGACGATTATTTTTATTGGCGATTCTTAAAAGAAAATCTTGAACAACAAGGCTCACATTAAATATTTGTGTCTGTCTTTTATGAGTCCGATCTTCTAAGCGGTTAAATGCTGTCCAAGAGTACTAAAATATTTCTTTTAATTAAAAGATCTGTCAAACCACTATGTATGTTTGATATTAGCTTCCATGTCAAGTGGGTTTAACAGTCAGTATCTTCAGCTGTGCAATGGTTAGGTCTAGCTGCTTTGCCAGAAAACAAATAGAAGACATCATCTGAGGGTGAGAGCTGGAGACCATGCTGGCTGGGGGGTTCTGGGAATTTTAGTTCTCCAAAGTCATGTTTTCAAGCTGTGAGTGTGCCTGAAGAAAGCTCTACAGGTATAAATGCCAGTGATGGGATCCAAAATATGATACAGTGCGGGTGGGAGTTGGCCGCAGAATCCTTACTCCCACTTTCTTCAGTACTCTTCCCCAAAGGGCCAGAGCTGTGCCAGCCAGGAGAGTAGCTCACTTCCCACAAGACTCAATGGAATGGGAAAAAATTAAAACCCTCCCCCAAGTCCTGTCCTGCCTCTAATCATCACCATCACTTCTGAACTGCAGAGCTGGACAAGACCCTATGGATCATCAAGTCCAGCCCCTGTCAGGGAGGCACAGTGGGGAATTGAACTCCTAAACTCTGGCTCTGCTACCAGAGACCTAAGCCACTGAGCTGAATCATCTATAACTATCCCCTTCACAAGTCAAAGTAACACTGCTTAAATTAGCCCTGTGCCTTATTGACAGTTGTAACATGTGTGTTCTTACAAGCTGGAACAGCAAGGAATCATTCCACATATAAACCATCACCATCCTTCGTCAGATTTTAGGGAGAAACGAAAAGGCACAGGCAATTTGCCAAGGTGCCATCAGTCAGTGAGACCTCTCTGTTTAAGGCTGGATTTTATCATTTGAAATGATCATCACTAGAATGAGGGATTTTTAAAAAAAAAAACCTTTCTTGATGATGACTCTCCATATATATTAATCAAACTGGATTTCCTGGGTATTTTATCACCATTGCTGGCTTGTCCTTATTACAAAAGCCCCAGCATTATTAGAAGATTAGGAAAGTGAAAGCCGGACTCTGGTGATGATGCAATTCACTTTGAGCCAGTTTTTGTACATATCAGAATTTAATATTCAGACATAAGTCATGGATCAAAAATAATTGCCAATGAGTTATAATTTCCTCTCTCTTTAATCTCTGGTCCATGGGCTCACATCACCAGCAGCGACACTACCATGGAGGAAAGTTAGGATCAGCCCGCTGCATCATCTGTTCTGTATTAGCATATTAACATGTTTCTTTTACAATCTTTAATGTAAGGGTAGACAAAGTACGACCCTCATGCTGCTGCTGGACTGGAGCTCCCAGCCAATGGTGAGGACTGTAAATTGAAGTTCAGTAATCTGTGGAGGTCCACCCTTTGCCCTCCATGGCTTTAATGTAGCAGACTATGAGAAGAAGACACAGCCTCTATATGTCAGAGAGAAGATTCTCTTATAAACGGGCCAGATGTGTAGTCAGCTTATCTGCAAGGCCAGTTACCTTAAACATAGTGTGTCCAATGGAAGGGACATGGCTTCTTTTGGTTTAAACAGCTTGATTGTGAAATAACATGGTTGTGAAACAGCTGGCTGGATAGTTCAGTGAGTTAGAGAGTTTGATTTCCCCACTGTACCTCCTGGGAGACTAGCCAGCCTAAGTGGCCTTGGGCAAACTGCATCGTCTCAGGATGGCCACAGCAGAAGAAAATGGTAATCCACTTCTCAGTACTCCATACCAAGAAAGCCCTGGAAAGGGTCATGATAAGTTGGAATCCACTTGACGGCACATAATTTGAGTACTATAACAAAACGGTACCATAGTCTGAAGCTGTTTATTTATTCTAGGGCTTTTAAAAATACTGTTGATTTAAAATCTCAAGAAGTTTACAAAATAAGATCAGTATTTACAGTGACCAGAATAAATCACTTAAACCAAGAAGGGAAAACAGATTAACAGTGATTGTTAAAAGGGACGAGGGTGGGATTGCTTAAAAATTGTAAACAAATGGCAAAGTCCCCCTCTCCCCAAAAAATACACCTTCCACTTTGTCCTTGTGAGCAGAAGGAAGCATTTTCTCCACCTTGATTCTTCCTTCTCACTCCACCATAAGACTGCCCTGTGCAGGTTTGTTTATACCAGTGATGGCGAACCTTTTTGAGCCCAGGTGCCCAAACGGCAACACAAAACCAAATTATTTATTTCGAAGTGCCAACACTGCAATTAAACCTGAATACTGAGGTTTTAGTTTAGAAAAAACAACTCATGTCATTTACACATTTTGTCTGTCTGGTTCTTTATTGATTCCTCCAACTGACAGCTCTTTTAGAAAAAAGTCAAGTGCAAAATGCTACACTGAATTAAATGCACCCTATTTATAAAGCTTATTAAGTACATTGAAATCCTGAACTTGTTTCCTCCAAAGTAAGCTACCCTCAGAAAAGCAGCTATATATAGGAGTGCAAATTTTTAAAGTGTATACCTACATTTTATACACTACATAAAGTGTATACACACATTTCACTTATTTGAAATGTAGTGTTGGAAAAGAGATTTACAGATATCATGACTTGTCAGAAAGATAAGTAAAGCAAATTAAGTGTGGACTCTCACTAGAAGCTAAAATAACCAAGCAAAGGGTATTGTACTACAGTGGCGTCATGAGAAGACAAGCTCACTGGAAAAGGCAGCAATGCAGGAAAAAGTGCAATGCAGTAGGAAAAGAGGAAGACTGCACATGAGATGGATTGACTCAATAAAGAAAGCGACAGTCTTTTGTTTGTAAGACCTTTTGTTTGGTGTTGCAGTCAAAGCAGGACCAGGAGCAGAGAGACTGGGATTCAGATTTGGGGAATAAACTATGATACTTTTGCCTGCTTTGGGGATGAGAAACAGAGAAACGTGATTGCTGCACACTTCAGAAATCTAGTCCCAGGTGTGTTGGTTGTCTTTTACTAGGTGTTTGCTGTTAGTGAGACTCTGCTAAATATTCCAGTTCTGCCCAGTTCAATTTAGAGTCTAAACAGAATCTTGAAATACTGTACTTGCTGTTCTCAGCAAAAATTGCAGAGCTAAATGCAGTGGAGCTGAACTTTGGAAGGTTCCTTTTTTCATAGTTTTATTTATATTTATTTATATTTAATTTATATACCACCCCATTAGTCCCAAGGCACTATTCTGGGCGGCTTACAGACAATTACAAACCAGGACAAACAAACTATGGACACTAAAATGTAACAGAAACAGCAATGACAAATCAAAACCATAAAAGCCAATGGCACCAACAAATTTTCACAATAAAGAGGACCAGATGGGAGGCACTCAGACAGGGTTGGATTGAAAAGCCTCCCTGAAGAGTAGTGTTTTTTAAAGCTCAACCCCCATCTCTGTTGTATGCCTTTCTTAGAAAAGCTACTTTTGTTTTCACTTCACCAGTTTGTTTTGCAGAGTATCCCGTGACTGGTCACATCTATCATGGCAGCGTTTCTCAGTGTTCCCAGTTTGGGGACCCTGGGAATCAAAAACAGTCTAGGGACTTTGCTGAAGCCTCAGATGATCGGGATCTAACCAGTATCTTAACGAAGATCACCTAAGGAACCTGATAAATGGCATAACTGAATTCAATTAAAGACAGGTGGAGGCATTCTGAATGTTATACTTAAGCAATGAATTAAGTACTCATACTGTTACTTCGTCCTTTAAAAATCCAGAAAGATTAATGAATAATCATTTATCAAGCCTGTCTTCCTATAAACACCCTGGGAATAAGCACCATTGACTACAAGGGACTTACACTTGTATAAACATGGATAGCATTGCATTTTAGAAGTGTTACATCACAGGATTGCAGAGCTCCATCCCATAACATATGGTGAAGCTCTAATGATATATTTCTGATATATTTCTATAGTACTATAATTTTTCAAACCTTGACCTATTGCTGCCAAATTAAAAGTTTCTTTCTTTCTTTCTTTCTTTCTTTCTTTCTTTCTTTCTTTCTTTCGTATGCTACCCATCTAGCCAGGCTATTTTGGGTGGTTCACAACACAATCAAACAAAAAACATAATTACAAGTATAAAATAAATTCAACATATAAAACATCATAAAATATAACGACAATTAAATAATCACATAATAAAATATTAGATATTTAAATATTTCAAATGGTGCAGAGGGCAGAAAAATCTTTTCATCAAAGGCTGTTTTAAGACAAACATGTTTAGGCTTCTTTTGTTAATTTCCCTACTTACCAGAAAAAGACATTGCAGGGCCATATTTTGGATTAAAAATAGAACTATGTGGAAAATGCCTTAAAATTACTTCCACCTCCCACTCTGTCAAACAGAAAGCAATTTGTAAGGCTGGCCAGAAAAAAATCAAGTGTGTACCATAATACAATCTTACCGAAATCCTTTACTGGGTACTTTTGAATGCAATGCAATCCACTAGTTGTGATTAGCTTTTGATGCCTTTTTAATTCTGGTTTTATGAGTCAAGTCTCTCTGTGTCTCTCTTTCTCTCACACACACATACACACACACAAACACTTTCAAAGGTTCCTTTTTTCATGGTTTTACGAAAGAGTCAGTTTCTCACACACACAACCTCCCTCCCTCTCTAAATTTTCAGCAATCATTTGCATCAGTTCAGTATGTCCCTGTTTCCTCTCATTCCATTTAAACAAGCTGATGAATCCACCCGTCCCTCTCTCGCACCTTCCTTCCCGCCTTAATTGGAGCCTTCCATCCTGCTTGCATCAGTTCCTTTTTTCATAGTTTTGAGTCAGTCTCTCTCTCTCTCATACACACACACATACACCCTCCCTCCCTAAATTTTCTACAATCTTACATTTAAACAAGCTTGATGAATCCACCCATCCCTCTCTCGCACCTTCCTTCCTGCCTTAATTGGAGCTTTCCCTCCTGCCTGCAGTCACCTCAGGTGGAAGTAGTAATTCACAAGCCAGATTGCCTGCCCCGGGCTGTTCTACAGCAGTAAACAATAAAGCAGCCTTATCTCCGATCTCTAAAAGAACTGATTTACAAGTGCCGCAACCAAGGAAGGTAGCAGGGATAGGTGGCTTACAATCGTGCAGTCTGAGGTTCGGCTGCAGGGGGTGGTGCTCCGCTCGTGTGCCCAGGGAGAGGTCTCCGCGTGCCAGCTGTGGCACGTGTGCCATAGGTTTGCCATCACTGGTTTATACCATCAAGTTGGAACTGACCTATACCAACCTTCATAGGGCTTTCAAGGTAAGTGAGATATTTAAGGAGTGGCTTTACCAGTTCCACACTCTCAGTGACTTTCTGTGGCTGACCTGGGATTCTCAGTCCTAGTCTGTCACTCTATCCACTAAACCAGGGGTCCCCAACCCGTGGGCAGCATACTGGTACCAGTCTGTGGCCTTGGAAGGACCAGGCAGCCGGGACAGATGAGCAGCAAGCAGGTGAACGGTGAGCGAAGCTCCGCCTCCTGTCAGCGCACTCCTATTAGGTTCTAATGCCGCTGCTGATCTGAGAAGAGGCAGAGCTTTGCTCCCCATTCCCCTCCTGCTGCTGCTAGATCAGCTGTGCCTGTGGCATTAGAATCTAATAGGAGCCTGCACTCCTATTAGGTTCTAAGCCACTGCTGATCTAACAGGAGGCAGAGCTTCAATTGCAGCTCACCTCCTGCTCCTGCTTGCCATTTCTTTTATGAGCTCAATTCAAAGCTATCCTCCAACAACCTACTGCATAACAAGCACACACACACACGGTCCTTGGGAGAATCATCTTCAACTAAACTGGTCCCTGGTGTCAAAAAGGTTGTGGACCACTGCACTAAATTATACTGAGTAACCCCCGTCCAACTACTTATCCAGGTACTTATGTGATATTTGTAATGCCTAGATACAATAGCTAAATGTGGAAACTTGGTACACATATACATTACTATAGGATATCTGGGTTTTTACAGAAACAAAAATCATGATTTCAGAATGTCGAAGAAAACCTTCTGTAATGTCCCGATATAATTTTGCTTATGGATTCCGTTTCGTAAACTGCCTGAGATCTTAAATTTCAAAGGATTCATTGTATTTCATCAAAACGTGTAAAAGAACAAACAGAAACAATGTTGGCAGAAGATTGAAAAGGAGGAACAAAAAAATTACTAACCTTGTTTTCCACCTGTATGGAAAAAATTGCTCTTTACATTAACTGGAAAAAAAAATCACGACACACTCATTAAAAAGACATCTGAATTCATGCAGAGTGGAGACAATGTTATATATAATTTCTATTGAAAGATACATTGAAACATTGGTATGCCAATGTCACTGGGCGCAGGGTAATTGCCAGTACTGCCACGCAGATAACCCAAGTCCACTGTGTGCAATGCATTTCTGCAGGAGCTGCCAATGCAACAGAAGACACTTTCCTTAACAGAGCCCCCTTCCTGCTCAACGTTCTCTCTCATTTCCACGCCCCTGTGTGCTAATCCACACCCCTCCGCAGGGTTTCATTGCGACCAAACGAAAGGGGCTGAAAACGATTGCTGTGGGTGTACGGGGGGGGGGAAGTTGTGTGGAGGGGGGCAGAGTCAAGCATGCTTGCACAGCCACGCACCTTAGAGGGAGCCTTGTTTCTGATATATCAATGTATTGATAAATATTATCTCAAGAGGCTAAATTTCCCCTTGAAGCAAGAGAGAAAATAAACCAGTACCGTGGTGTAGCCAGCCATAACGATTCAAACAGGAGGAAATAAATCAGTACTGCTAAAAGTTCTTGGGATGTTCGTCCCAGGATATAAACCATGTGATCATGATTCAGTACAACAGAGGTATGGAAAGTATCAGAAGAACTACCATCTGAGATCTTGGATGATGATATCAGGATACATTATCAGGAATAATATCTGACTAATGGCAGGAGTAAGCCCCTGCGGCCTTCCGGATGTCGTTAACACACCAGCTCCCACAAACCTTCTCCATTGACTATACTTGTCAGGACTGGTGAGAACTGTAGGCAAAAAGAATACTCTTGCAGGCCACAGTTGCCCACCCTAGGCTTAGAAGATTTCTTGACATACTCGTTCTACTTTGCCCTTCCCTTTTCCCTCAACATTTCCTGGGCAGAAGGGACAAGAGAGGTTCTTTCTTCTGCCTGGATCAGACCATCTCACACTGCTTGGTCCAGAAACCCATTTTTTGAAGTTTCATGCTCAGACTAGTATAATGAATGAGCCAACCCTGCTCATGTCTGTTGCCAAATGAGCAGCCTTCTTGTTGAGGCTGGGAGGTCTGGGTTTAGTTCCCAAGTACATCTGCAGGCTCAGCTGCCAAATTGTGGCTCCATCGCCAGTCATCCGGGCAAAACTGAGTTTGCAACAGAAGCGAGATTGAATATTCAAGGTATAGAATTTTGGCCTGACACAAGGCAGTAGCATTAAATCAGGGGGCTTGCTACAGAATGAAGATTCTGTAAAGGTTAATTGTCAGGCAGAACAGACATATTATCAAGAACATGTTGGCTCAACCTTTATTGAACAGGAAGCAGAGCAGGGGAAGTATGGAGCTGCAGCTTGCAGCTATCCATAACAGAGACTCAGGTCCGGCACTATGAGGCAACAACCTCGGGCAATAGAGGTTGGGGGAGCAGCAGTTGGCAGCTTCCAGCCACTTCTCATTAGCCCTCTAGCCATTCTCACCTGTAGAGGGACAGAGCTGTTTGTCCCACACAGGCTCTTTTATTCCCCCAAATTTAACCTGCTGCCTTCAGGTGTCCTTAACATTGGCAAGAGAGAAGTGTCTTCTGGCACACCTGAGCTTAGCAGAATGTCTTTGGAGGTAGCTGAGTCACCCAGCATCTCCTCACTGCTCAGAACGCCTTCGCGTCTCCCAGTCAGAAGAGTGGCCAGATTTTGTGCAGCTGCCACAGCTTGGCCCAATTCTTTGGTAACACAATGACCTTTATTCCCTTCCCTTTTTTTGGATACTTGTGAAATAGATTTTACATACCATATGGATGCAGTGCTTGGCATAGAGTATACTGCATGTTTCTGTTCTGGTTTGTATTGTATAATTTGTTTGGTGCTGGCCTTTGACCTTAATCAAGTAAATTCATTCATACCTTGAGAGCATTAAATGCCCATATATATAAAAATAATAAGGATTTAAAACATCAATAAAAAGCAACATATTTCCAAGCAAGAGGAAAGTAGCAGAGGACCTGACTGAATCCTTTCAAGCTTCGCTTACTAAGGGTAAGATGATGATGGCAGTGTAGGAGATGGGGTTTAAGCTCCATGAATAAATAAACCTGGAGTCCCACCAGTAGTTTAATAGTAACTGTGCATATTGGACTGGTGTTTGTTCTCTTCCTAATCAGTTTCTCCCATCCATTAATACTAACACGATAATAGGTGTCATGCATCTTCATTAGGACACATCCCCTTGCAACTACAGTGTTATTAGGGGGAGGCGATTGCCTCAGCAGTTTTGAAGATGAGGCCACTTTTTGTACACCTGAACATGCACTGAAGTGGAAACTTTGCCTCTCAAAGATGGCGGAGCGTGGAAATGTTTTCAGCCCACAGGAAAGCTGTGATACTTGCATGAGAACAGACATTGCCGCCTTTGTTTCTGTGCCTGTGAAGCTATGGTAGGTTTTGAGGCACAAGCAGTAACAACATGGCTCTTTCTTAAATTTGGCAACTTTCCTGAGCTATGCGTATTCTATACTAAATATATGTGTGTACTCTTTACTGTGGGCTGGACTCAGAGTTAGTCATGCATACAGTAAACCCACTGGGTTGTATCCCAATTTAGGCACACACAACGGATCTGGTGAAAGTAGACTTCTCTATCCTCTTCTCTCCGCCATGGTAGAGAGCAGTCCTCCCACCCTTGCAAATGGTATACAGATGGTTAGGGGGCTCCTGCTAAATGGGGTAGGTGTGCTGGGGGAAGAGAGGAGGCTTCTGATAATCAGATGGAAGCATATTCTGTTATTGGAGCCTTTCCATCCATGGAAAGCAGATCCTGGAGCCACCCATTGAAATCAATGAGATTTGGAGTGTTGGACCAGGATTCAAATCCTAACTCAGTAATGAAATGGACCAGTCATACTCTCTCGGCTTTCCCTACCTCACAGGAGGAGGAAGAAAATGCCAAAGATGGAGGAGACCACTGAGTAGGACAAGGAAGGGAATGCTGTACACTGTTCTGAGTTCCTTGGAGGAAGGATGGAACCGAAATGTAACAAATGCATAAGTAAAACTCACTTATCCCACTTATTTCAATGGGTGTATTCCAAGTGTTATTGGGCCTGAATCCAACCGTACAAACAGGAACACATAGAGGATACACACTCAAACAATATATTCTTTTTATCTCTTTCTTTTATCTCTTTCTAACTCTATGCCAAAGCAACCCACATTCTGTACTGAAAGCTGAATATAACTGTGGCCTTGTGAACTTGGCACTGTGCGGAGGGGGTAAAAACAGCTTACACTTCAGCTCCTTGCTCTCATCTGAGGATAGTGTTAGCTTCTGAGGGGAAGTTCTCACCAGCTCATCTCATATTGTGTTTGATTTTTCCAAGTTTTCTTGGAGAGAACTGAGTTTACACCTTCTTCCCCAATGATATGGAAACTTGGCCTTCATGGTTCCTGCCATGCAGCAGCACACCCCTGCCTCCATCACCTTGGTAAAAATGAGGTGGAAATGGAAACAGCTTGATGGAGGATGGAAATACCACTAGAGTGCGGAGATGGGCTGCCACAGGGGCCATGCACTTTGTAAATACCCGCGGTGCGGTGGAGAGTCCGAATGGGAGGGCTTTGAATTCATAAGTGATGTGGCCAAGGAAGAATCATAGGAATTTGCGATGGTCCTGTCTGATTGAGATGTGGAAGTAAGCGTCGCTCAAGTCGATGACAGCGAACCAGTCTCCTCCTTGAAGAAGAGGAAGAATACGTTCTAACGTCACCATGTGAAAACGCCTCTGGAGGATAAAGTAGTTCAGGTCCCGAAGGTCGAGGATGGGCTGGAGACCTCCGTCTCTTTGGGGGACAAGGAAATAACAGGAGAAGAAGCCCGGGTCGTTGTCCTGTGGGATGACTACTGAAATTGCATCCTTCGAGAGGAGCGATTGAATCTCTTGTTCCAGGACGTTTGATGATGTGGTTAGGACTACCCTGCGTGGTGGGAGGGACAGAAACTCTATCGCGTAACCGATGGATATTATAGACAGGACCCACGAATCGGTGGTGATGGATGCCCAAGATGGAAAATGGGCTGCTAGGCGGGTGTGGTGGACAGTGGGATACAAAGAGAGTGGATCTGGACGATAGGGGAGTCAAAGATTCTGCTTGATTTTCTTATCAGGTCGTTGGAAGGACTGTCGAAGACGCTGTCACTGTGTGTGCTGTCGATTTTGGTATGAGGAAGATGATTGAGGTAGGTATCTTTGTTTTTCCGGAAAGGATTTGTATTGGTGGAAAGGATACGGGCGGCGCCACTGATACCTTTGGGGCCTGTAGTACGGCTGAGTGTTGTACGAACGAGCCATCTTTCTCATCTTTTGTAGGTTATCTAGTATTTTGTCCGTCTTCTCATCGAATAGACCAACGCCATCAAAAGGTAAGTCCTCGATACGCATACGAGAGTCATTGGAGATGTGTGCTGAGCGGAGTCAAGCATGTCTCCGTAGGGCTACAGCAGTGGCCATATGTCTAGAAGCTGCCTCGATTATGTGACACGCTGTTATGCGTTCTTGGCATGCTAACGCCATAGCCTCTTGATGAAAAGCGAGGCCGCAAGGCTTGTATTCTCCAGGGGCTGATTGTAAGGTTGGAAGGGCCTTGTTCCAAAGGAATCTATGATAGGCCCCCATCGCTGCTAGATAATTGGCAGCACGGAGAGTGAATGACGCCAGAGAGTAAACTCTGTGTCCAATAATGTCAAGTTTTCTGCCTTCCTTGTTAATGGGAGTAGTGTTAAAACGAGTGCATGACCTATTTTGTGTCGCGTCCCCAATTACAGAATTGGGAGGTGGATGTTTGGAGAGAAATTCAGTATTTTGGCCATGGGCCTTATATAAGTTCTCGACTCTTCAAGAGATTTGAGGTACCAAGGATGGTTTGGACCACGATTGCTTAATCAATTTAAGAAGGGATGGAACGAACCCCATCCGGAGTGGAGGAGTTTGATCCTTGTTGATATCCTCATACACCTTGTCTGATTTTGACTGGACGGGTTGTAGCACGTCCAGATCCATGGCCTTCGCGATGCGCAGAACTAATTGAGAGTACGAAGAGAAATCCTCCGATGGAGATGGAGGGTTGGTATCGGCCACGTCCGAATCAGGTGTTGGGAGATTGGGAGGTGATTCTTGCAGTGCCATTGAATCTGAAGATTCAGTATCGGAAAATTGTATAGGTGACAGTGAGGATCCCTGTTGATATGAAGAGGCTGATGTATCTGGAAGAGCCTCTGGTGAGTGGCGTTTCGACGCTACGGTACCGTGCTTTAATGGTACCGATTGAGTAGATTGGTTTGATTTGTGACACCTGTGAGGCTTGGTGTTATTTGCGGGTCCTGATGAAGGCCCTGTATAAGTTGTAGTAACTTGTAGAGAGGATGATCGAGTATGGGAGAGTGTGGCCGATTCAGCAGGCGGTACGGACACCTTAGTTGATGGTCGTGGTTTCTTTGGTACCGAAGACATCTGTACCGAGGCTGACTGAGTCAAGGTAGCCTGATCATGGCGTCATTTATGAGCCTTATGTATTTTCGGTACCGGGGAAGGTGGAGGATGGATGATATCATCGTCCGATGACTGACGGTAAGACTGCCTTGGATGGTATCGAGGAGGTGATGGAGAGTCCGAAGAGTCGGATGGGTAATAGTACGCGTATCGAAGATGCTTGGGCTTGATGTAATGCCCAGTATCGGGCTCCCAATAGCGGTATGAGCGACGTCGATACTGTTTGGGTGGAGGCTCGTAATAGACCGAAGGCTCGTAGACAGTAACTCTTTTAGACTGATGTTGTTGAGCCCGAGAGCCCTGCGATACCGACAGTCCCGAATGAGTCGGAGGCTGTATGTGACCGGTATTGGAACAGCTGGTGTCTTGTACATGGTGGAGCTTCGCCTTCCTTTTACGCGAGGGCAACGGGTCAGGAAGGATAGATGCTGATACTGAGTCAGACGCACATACAGACACTGAGCAACCCAAAGATTTGGGGCTCGAACAGGCCGAATGCGGTAAAATGGTTACCTCAGCCGAGGTATCCGCCCATGAAGGCAATTGGGCCAGTAGAGGAGAGGGTGGTTGGCCGGACGGAGGTGGAATGGAGTCACGGTCAGAATCTAGTTGTATGGTGGGTTGATCTTGCGTTGCAGGCTGTGGAACCGGAGGCTGAGACTCGATGGAAGATGTCTTTGATATTTTTGGTTTGGAAGTGACTGGTTTCGGAACAGCTTTCGGTGTCGGGGTGGATTGGGATGTCGATCCCGAGGACTTCGATTTCGGTAATTTTAATTTAGTTTTAGTGGTTGTCGGTAACGGAGAGTTAACGGTAGAAGGTGCAGGGGGTTGTTGTGAGGCTTGTGTCTCGTCCACAGTAGCTGGTGGACGTAGGGATCGCTCCCACAAAAAAGACTTAAGTCGCTGCTGACGAAGTTTGATGGCTTGTTTAGTGCATTTTTTACAGAAGGCGCAAGTAATCAGTTGGTGAGATTCCCTCCAGCAAAACAAACAAGAATCGTGGCCGTCCATGAGAGGCAGTTTGTTAGGGCAAGAAATGCACTTAAACGCTCTTAAACGGTCCTGCGGGGGCCATAAAGGGCAGGAAAGGGGGAAAGGGGTGGGGGGCGGTAGGAAAAAATGGGATCAAGTCTCTACAAATAAAAATGGGATCAAGTCTCTTACAAATCTGACGTATTAAAGTCTATTCTTCTATAGAATCAATTTGTTTTGTCGTTTATTTCTGTAGAGAAAAGAACCAAGAAGCGCAAACGGAGAGCTCGTCAAGAGATGAGACCTCAGCAGCGGCAAAAAGGAACTGGGGCAATCGCCGGGATGGGCGGACCACGTGTGTTATGGGGGCGGTCCTGGCAAACGCGTTTGAGCTCCAGAATATTCCAGAGATCTCTGCGCAGGCGCAGATTAACCCATTAGTGTGCATTCACAGAGACCACGAAGAAGAATGTAATTTTCAATGACTCGACAAGCATCCTAATAAATACTGTGGCCCAGATTTGAATTAAGTTGGGCCTGGTTCAAAGAGGGACAATTTCCAAATTTGGTAAGTTAATGCTTTGAACTCCCTCTCTAATTTCAGCCTCCCTCTCCCTCACTGCTGAGGCTCAAATTTTCGTAATTCTATCTATGAGCATAAAAGCCCACTGAATACCCCTCAAGGGGTTTTAGGGCAGTTTCCTCCTGTCATAACTGACTGACACCACTGATATTTTTCCTTCAGACACTCCAATTGTAGTGGAACAGATTTGTTGGGTTTTAAAAAAAAACACCTTAAACTATGCCCAGCAAACTTTCTGCAGAGGCAGAAGTCTTTAGTAGAGGAGTACTGAATTTAAGGGGAGGATTTCTATGACATTTCACACTTTCTCTGCAGCCTACTGTACATTTGAATCCATAAGCAAGTTCAAACATTTTTATGAGTAATCTTGCCTTTCTCACCCGTGAGGCACTAGTCCCCCTCTATTCAGCACTGGTTACGCCTCACCTTGAGTTCTGTGTCCAGTTCTGAACACTGCACTTCAAAGAAGATGCTGACAAATTGGAAAAAGTTCAGAGGAGGGCAACAAGGATGATCAGGGGGCTGGAAACCAAGCCCTATGAGGAAAGACTGAAAGAACTGGGCATGCTGAGCCTTGAGAAAAGAAGACTGAGGGGAGACATGATAGCACTTTTCAAAGTCTTGAAAGGGTGTCATACAGAGGAGGGGCAGGATCTGTTCTCGATCATCCCTGAGCGCAGGACACACAAGAATGGGCTCAAGTTACAAAAAGCCAGATTTTGGTTGAATATCAGGAAAAATTTCCTAACTGCTAGAGCAGTACAGCAATGGAATCAATTATTTCAAGGAGTGGTGAGTGCTCCAACACTAGAGGCATTCAAGAGAAACCTAAACAACCACCTGACAGATATCCTTTGATTTGTATTCCTGCATTGAGCAGGGGGTTGGACTCGATGGCCTTATAGGCCCCTTCCAACTTAATTATTCTGTGATTCTATGTTCAAGCCCACCCATAAGCTCAAACATAGGTTGCAGAAATAAGATGACATGTCATAGAAATCCCCTCCCTAGTAATGATTATTGAAATAGACTACCATGAAATAAAAATCTTAGAAAGTATTTCTTCTGATGGTGATGTTCATATAACTGTTTGGCCAGTAGCTGTTGGTTGTAAGTAAACAGCCTGTGTAAATACTGCAACTAAATTAGGTTTTCCCTGACTAAACCAAATGGTCACTACCAGCCCCCACCCAAAATAGAAAACAGCCTTTTAAACCCTCCCTTCCAAAAACCCAGGGAGGAGCTGCATGTAGAATTTTGGATGTGCCATTTTCATTTTTGAGATTATTTTGGGGAGTGGGGTGAGCTGCTGTGGTGGAAGAGGCTGGGGGACCGTGAGGTGTGCACTAGGGCCTGTCAGGCCACAATTTCCTTACCTCTGCACTAACAAAACTGCTATAACTCTCACTCTATATGGAATCAAATAGCAAGACTGATTACAGGGGAGTCTTCGCTTGTGCAACATCAGTTCCTTTTAATTACCCATTGAGAGACAGTCCATTTTCCACAGGCGACTTCATCCAAATTGAATTAATTGATTGGACACTCTCTCCACAGGATTTTTTCCAAGATATTATTTCATGGAAGTGCTTGTATCTCTCTTTTCTGAACTCAAGCATATGGGTAAGGTTGTGTAGAAACTGGCCTCCATTTAACTGCCTAAGAAAGTTTTGTCCCACACAAATCTTGTTATGCCCAAACTGACATGAATAACAAACTTAACATTTCTGTTCATTTATATTACACTACCATTAATGGTCAGCATAAAATATGAGGTGGTCAGAGTTGCTCTCAAGATAGTCTGTTACTATCCATTACTAGGGCTGATGAGTTGTCCCACTGAGGATCAGTCATCATACTCTGTCCTCACAAATGACACAATGTTCCTTGTGCATATCCCTGCAACAGGCTCCCCAATGGGGCAGATGTGAACCCAAGATGGCCTGAAACACTTGGATATCTGAGGCCACAAAACCACATGCCAGCTCCTCCCTTGTGAAAAATAAATAATGGGCCTTTCCTTGTTATTTTCAGATAACCTCCAAAACTTGGCATCTGAGTCAGACTACTTCAATTAACTTATGGTAGAACCAGGCTTGCAGGCCAGGAGTGCATGGCCATTTGGTAAGACCAGTCCTGTAGGCCAGTGGTCCCCAGCCTTGGGCCTCCAGATGTTCTTGGACTTCAACTCCCAGAAATCCTGGCCAGCAGAAGTGGTGGTGAAGGCTTCTGGGAGTTGTAGTCCAAGAACATCTAGAGGCCCAAGATTGGGGACCACTGCTGTAGGCCACTAAAACAGAGAGATTTGTTCATCCAAATCCAAAGCTCTGAGTTAGAGTTCAAATCCCTTTGCATTCAACTGTGTTAGCACTGAATAATATTTTTTTTGCCCTGAGAGATTCTTCATCTGTAATACCTATTAAAAGCAACAGGATACTTTGGTTCTCCCCATACTGGGAAAAGCTGTACCTTCTGAATTTGGCCAATGTGAAAAGGGAAGACTTTTGTTTTTCTTTAGTGTTGAAGAATTCACTGAAATTTGAAAATTGCATGTCTCAGATAGAAGGAACATCCAAGTTTTTAAAAATTAAATGTGCTAGCCAAAGTCAATGAAATTTGCACTTATGATCAAAATCATCACCCTGGATTTTTTTTTTTCAACAAGGCTGCAGAAGCTTTGAAATTCCTTCTTTCCCTGTATGTGTTCCAATAGTCTGTGTAGGTTGGGCTGCCCACCACTTAGCCCAGCAAATTAAACAGAATGCTATTTTATAACATCTGAGTCCAGGATCCAACCCACTCATGCAGCAGTTGGAGTTTTAGTGAACCTGCATGGGGAGTAATACATTACTTCCTTGCACATATAGAAAGCCCTGTTCTGTTCAACAGGGCTATCTTCAACTTGTATTAACAGCAAGCCCAGAGATCATGCAAAAACCTACACCTGAAAAGTGTTAAAATGCCAGTACTTCCAAACAAGTATTAGCCTAAATCTTTCATTGTTATATACCAGCATCTGACTTAGGGCAAACCTAACAGGGTTTTTAAAGCATGTAAGACATTTAAGGAGTGATTTTACCTGTGCTACCCTCCATCCCCCATGAGTTTCCCTGACCAAACAGAGATTTGAATCCATGTTGCCAGAGTTGAATTCATGTCTCCAGAGTCCTAGTATATCTCTCTATACACTATGCCACGTTGTCTGTCTCAGCCTGTCATAGGGCTTCTTAAATCTTTTCATCTGGCCATATAAGGATTCCACATTTCAGCAACAAGCAAAACAAGAACCCTTTGTTAGTAGGATAGCGCTAAGAATGAAGCTGGTATTTTCTCAATAAAGCAAACAGAGCAATTCATCACAACACTCATGATTTGCACTCATACATATCCTAGAGTCACATAGCGGCTCTGATAGCAGTGGGCAGCTTTCAGCAAAAGTTGAGAGTTTGAAATTTAAAAAACCACAAAAAACAAAACAAAAAGCAAAGCAGTTACAGGAGAGGTATGCTAATTATCTTGGGTAGAGGTCTTGCCAGTTTTTATTGAGGCGTTCAAAAGCAATTATTAAAATTAATGCTACATACCATGTGCTCTACTTCTTGAAAAGCTATTTTTGACTAGAGTTGCCATCTGTCCCATTCAGAACAATCCGCTCCGGAGTTTTTGCTCTTCGTTCTGCCTCCTACGTTACCCACGTGGAGGTCTACAAACATGCTCATTTGAAAAGTAAATTCCAGAAGAGGGGGCTCGGGCACAAATTTAACTTTATTGAAACTGGCAGCAATTAAAGGAAAAATGATGGGGAGAGGGGGAGGTAGGGACCCTGCTATTTCTTCAGTGAAGGCCAGCTCGTCTTCAAGATACAAGTCAGACTGTTGCTTTCAGATCTGTTTGTGCACTGCATTTTCTAAGGTGTACAATAGCTTTTCAAAGTGTACACCTAAACGCATAAAAGTGTGAATGGAAAAAAGCATGAGTGTTTGACAATGTGTGACTCATATAGCCAAATTTGTCACTTAGAGAAAAATGAATGAAGTTTCCCCATTGAATAGATATGCTCCGGAAACACAGGTTTACTACTACAACTATGACTACTAGTAACTAGTGTTACTACTCTCTACAACACACCTCTTGTCATCCCTGATAAACAGAAACCAACAAAGAACATGCAAGCACTTTTAACTTTAACAGATTTATTGTATCACAAGCTACAGCCAGTGGTGAAGAATGCTGGGGGTTTCGGTCCTGTATGTGTGTGTACATATGTATGCATATATGGATGTATAGAGAGAGAGAGGACAACTCCCAGCATTCCTTACCACTAGCTATGCTGGCTAGTGCTGATGGGACCTGCAGTAACATGTGGATTGCCCATGGCCCATTTTAGGAATGTTTAAAGTAATTCTCTCATGCTTACAGTGAGATGCAGCCATAGGTTATGCAGCTCACAGAGACCACAGGAGCCATGCGCACATAGGGATCCTGTCTTAGTAACGTGGAACATCAAACCACCAGAAAGTATGGCCAGTGAAGGCAGAAGCAGATGTAACAGATAACCTTTCATAAGAACAGGAAAATCCATAAGTGATGTGTGTCACAGGAGGAGCTTCTCACAACTCACACCGTTTTGAGTTTATAAGCTAGCTTGCTTTGTTTTACAATTGGTCTTCAGGATATGCACGGGATTTTTCTGAAGTGTGATTTCCAAAATGCAAAAGTGCCTGAATCACATCTCTCCAATGCAATAGTAATTTTCTATTAGTTCTGTTTCTGTCGTAGGAGACAACAAACGGGCTGGCTGGCAAAAATTTTGACTGAAAGAGAGGAAGGGTTCATTTGAACACCCCTCTTGTTATGTGGAACAAGGCATGTCAAACCCTATTGAAATGAATGCGTCAAACTGGACATGATACGGGAGGGTGGTGTTTGGATCTCCTGCCTTTAGAGCAGCTGTCAGCATCCTGGTTATACTCTGCTCCTTCTCATCCCCATTCTTGATATACGAGCACTCCCTCATAATGGGCAGGTACAAGGAGCAGGGCCTGATCAATACTGGCACTGATAGTGGAGGAAGAAAACCATTGGGCTTCCTTTCTGCCCATCTGATTGTTAAACAAATAATGTATGTCTTGCCCTTTGGAATTCTGTTTCAAGAAGAGCTGACAATGTATGAGAAAATTATTACAACAGAAAAGCAACATATCAAAAGAGCAAATAAATCACATTAAAATAAGCAGAAGCAATTAAACCTTAAATCACTGCTGTAACAATAGAAGCAGCTCAGATTATGTTTTTAAAACCTCAAGGGAAATTATTTCCCACAGGAGGGTAGCTGTAATAGTCTGTTGTGGCAAAAACAACCAATGGCAATCTGTTGAAGAAAATGTTGAGGTTGCCTACTACATGGACATTTAGAGCACTGTTTGATCTGCTGTGGGGGACTGGCTGACTTGTTCCTTTTGCCGGCAATCAGACATTGTAATTGTTGGAACAAGCCAGCCTACCCAACAGAACATTCCTACCTGCATCTTTATGGCTCCCTGTCAGGGGCTACTGTTTTTCAAGTGCAGGTAGGATCCCTCTGTTTTGATTTTATTCCAACATGTGTGATCTCTGGGATCAAACCAAAGCAGCTGGCTGGCTGGCTGTGCATTTGGAGAAGCTGTTTAATTAAAAACTTCCTCTGGGCAATTCTTTGGAGGGCAGGGAGGGGTGGCTTTTCGTATTTCTTTTTAATTGTTGCTAAGGTATCAGTGATGCTTTGAAAGATTCTTTTAAAATGCTGTCAAAGCATTGCTGATTTGCTGCATCATTTAGCAACTATTAAAAACAAATGGGACCTCTCTTTTTTGTTTTGTTTCCCTTTCCCTCCAAAGGCAAGGAAGATTTAAAAGGAAAACTATGTGTTTCTCAAATGAAGATTTCTCAATGGGTGACAGAGGAATTGCTTGCACTCTGTCATGCAGCCAGTTGTGCAATCAAAGGATAAAGGGGTACACAACAGGCAGGCAGCTAAAGAGGCAGAATCATCTGGATGATTGACCATACACAATCACACAAGGCAACATAATGTTGCCCAATGTATTTTGTGTACCTTGTAGAGACTCACCGGTTAGCTTTCATGCATCTGATGAAGTGGGTTACGATCCAAGAAAGTTGATGCCAAATAAAACTTGATAAATGTCTGGATCAAAGGAGATTCATTCTTGGTTTGTGAAAAAGAAACAATTATTTAGCTGGATATAGAAAAGCTACAAGAACACACATCAAAAACAAGGAGGCTTCAGAGGAGACCAGGCTATTTCGGATTCACAATGGTCTATGAGAGGATGACTCATGACACCTATTAGGTTGTATCGAGGGTGCGTCCAATGGAACTCTTCTGCCCAAGAATCTTTGCATGCCCATGGTAGCTTTGTGGCTCCCACAGTGCGCTGGGGCACTTTCTTTAATGTTCAGAGTAGAAGTGGCCTGGGAAGAGCCTGGAGGTAGGAAGGGCTGCTTTAAAACCTCCTTGTTTGGGGGATTTCTTAAGTTCCAGAATTCTGCCTGGGGGTACTCTGCAAATTTTAGGAGTCCTAAAAACCAAAAAGTCCCATCACCACTCCTAAGTCTGATATTTTATCCTTTTTTACACCACACTAGTGAGAAGCTAGAGTGACACCAGTGTTTACCAACAGACGTCTGTAGAGCTTAACAGTTCTGTAGAGGACTCTACAAGATTACAATTCACCCTCAACATGCATGGAATCAGATGTTCAGCAATTTCCAGAAACCATCTTAAGAGTATGTCTGCACTAGTACACAGCTATATCAGTTGAATAGCATTTTAAATGTCATGATTCCATCCATCATGGAATTTGTAGTTCAATACAGAGCTGGCTGGATTACTCAGTGAGTTAGGTATCTGGCTGCAGAGCCAGAGGTTGGGAGTTCAATTGCCCACAGTGCCTCCCCCACAGGGAGAACAGTCAACCTGTGGGGCCTTGAGCAAGCTGCACAATCCCAGGATGCCCCCAGAAGAAGGAAATGGGAAACCACTAAAGACCCTGAAAAGGGTCACCATAAGTCAGAATTGACATGATGGCATACAATTATTATTAAAGTAATTAGGATTCTTTGCAAGAGAGCTCCTGTACTCTCCTGACCTATGAAAAGTACCCCACAAAACTACAAATCTTAGATACTTTAGGATGGAGCCAGGACCATTTGAGTGAAATCAAACTGCTATGACTGGTGTTAGCCAATCTGGTGCTGTGAAGAAGCTTATGAGGAAGCTCCTCAGGCCTGCCCTTCCATCATTGCATTCTTCAATGTTGGGTCTGAGGAGAAGAAATTCCTCCTCCTGTGTAAGCTCTACTCATGAGCAAGAACTCTGGTGAATTTGGGTTCTTGCTTACATGTAGGATCTACATGGGCCACATGTGCAAGACGATTCTCCTTTTTAGACTCAGTATTGTGACAGTATTGTGCCATCTCATGAGAAGAGAAGACTCCCTGGAAAAGACCCTGATTTTGGGAAAGTGTGAAGGCAAGAGGAGAAGGGGACGACAGAGGACGAGATGGTTGGACAGTGTCATCGAAGCGACCAACGTGAATTTGACCAAACTCCGGGAGGCAGTGGAAGACAGGAGGGCCTGGCGTGCTCTGGTCCATGGGGTCACGAAGAGTCGGACACGACTTAACGACTAAACAACAACAACAACATTGTGACAGTGAATAGCATGATGACAGAAGGGCTGGGGATAATAGCTTCCCAAATTCACTGCAGCAAATTGATAGCTTCCCAAATTCACTGCAGCAAATAGAGCTTCTGTGGTATAGATACATGTTAAGTGGTCATAGCATGAATAACCTGTCTGCACTTTTATCTTGAAAGAGGATACCCTGATTCGAAATAGCCCCTGCTTCATTATCTTTTTTTTTTTAGTTTTACAAACTGAATAATTAAAATGATTGCAATTTGCAAAGTAAATTATGCCATTAGTGACTCAGGAATTAATAAGCAGAGAACAAAGAGAATAATGTATTGCAAGGCTGACAAGAAAAAATAAATAAATATAGATCTCCTGGCAATTCACCACTCTTAGGGTTTTAAAGTTGAGTTCTCCACTCCCAGCTATCCATTCTTATTGCACATCTATCAAACTCCTGATGAATATAAAGGATCACAGGACCTCAAGCCCTAGCACTGCAGTCCTGGAGGAATGACAGCATGGGAGGTGGGTGGGCTTTAAGGAGGTAGAAGAGAACCATAGATGACACTGTAGAGGAGTTTGTCTCTCCTTCCCTCTACTTCCTATCATGATATCTCCTTAGCATCACTCGTGTTTAGATCTCTATTACAAAGGCACCCAACTCCTTACTTCCTAACCAATGACTGACTTTAACAAGTGACATAGCTTTTAATAAAAGTACTGCATGATTTATACCACACTGTATTCATACATTTCAGGTCGCTTCTTTAATTTCAGCACTTTGTAAGAAGCATTTGTCTTCACACACTTCCCCGTTTAATATTTACTGTTTGCCCCCTGGTTTAAAAAAAGCGAGGGGGAGGAAGCAAAGGAGAAAACGCCTCCTGTTCTTTCCTTGGTTCTGAACAAGATATTGCCACTTGAATTTAATATCTTCAGGTTAACATCCTCAGACATCAGGCGAAAGATACAGCTCTCCCATTGTATTCTTCACAACAGTGAAGCATTACCGATCTTGGCATTGCAATATCAATCACAGTCCAAAGAAGACGGCTTGATAATGAGATGCATGCTTTGGAGTGAAAGTTATGAATTGAAAACAAGAATTTCAAATGTTTTTAGATGTGGGTGATGTTTTTTAAGAAGAAGCCACTGAAAACAGGAGAGAACAGATGTTGTTAGGATGCTGTGCAAAAGAAAAGCGAAGACTGCTGTTCTTCTATTATTTTGTTGGCACTCTCTGTGTGCTTTTGTGTGTTTACTGGTAAGAAACAAATGCTAACTCTGACACATTGGCTAAAATGGGTATGAATGTCTTTGTTTCTATGATCCAGTTTCTATGCCCTCGACATGAACACTATTTCTCTCTCAGAATTCCGAAGAACACATAACATCCTGGACATTCTGGGAAAAGAAATTTAACCATTGCCAAGAGGTAGCCCCTGAAATCCATGCTGCTACAGGAGAAGACAAAAATAAAGAACTAAATACATAAAAATTTAAATTTAAGAAAAATAAAAAAGAATAACAGGCAAAGCCCTCAAAATGAACTACAAAAATACAGCTTTAAAATGAATGGTGCAATAAAGTTAATGTTCAAAAATGCTGAAATGAATGAAGTTTTACTAAGAGGAGTAAATAATGTTTTATCTGTGTTTGCTCTTGGTTTGGAATTTTTAATTGTTTGTTATTACTGTATTCAACTTGGATATATTGTTGTAAGGCTATTGGTTTTATAAAGATCGGAAATTTTTGGCAATTAATTACCACACTCAAGTACCGCATGTTGTTCTATAAACTGTCTAGATTATTTATATGCTGTTTATGTAATTGTTTTCCATTCTGAAACATGGTCTATTAATAAGTACTCTTTAACTTATGATTGTTTAATCCTGATTTTCTATGTGTAGTAATAAATTATTTTATATCTTTAGTAATTCACCACTTAAAGCCAGTGAACACAGAAATTAAACCAGATGTTTTGAGTTTCCAGAAAATCTTTATCACCCACTTATAGTTCTACTTAAAGACTCTATCTTCTTGTAAAAAAAGAGAAAGAAACAAATAAGATACGGTGAGCTTTTCTGCAAATAAACAGCCAACCATATTAATTTGATAACAGACTTCTCAAAACTGTCTATCCTGAACTCCTTACATTATTCTTTGGCCATCAGGTTTGGGGAAGGACTCTGCCCTGTTACCAGCACTGAAGTAAGGTTCAACTACCAAGCCCATCAGCTTCTATATATGGAAGGAGTGTACCATCTTCCCCTTTGCCTCAGGCAGCAAAACGTCTTTTTATATTTGCTGTACATAGTGACAAGCACAATGTATATGTAACATTTGCAATGTTCTTGTTGTTACAGTACATGCCACCATGTAACCGATGTTTCTGATTTATGGCGACCCTGACCGAGCTATTTCCAAAATGTCCTGTCATCAATAGCCCTGCTCAGCTCTCGTAAACTCATGTCTGTTTCTTTAGGAAGTCAATCCATCTCTTGTTATTCCTCTTTTCCTGCTGCCTTCAACCTTTCCCAGAGAATCTTGCCTTCTCATGATGTGCCCAAAGTAGGGCAAACTCAGTTTCATAATTTTTGCCTCCAGAGATATTTCAGGCTTAATTTGGTCTAGGACCCTCTTGTTCATCTTTTTGGCAGTTAGGGTATCTGCAAAGCTCTCCTCCAACACCATGTTTCAAACAAATCAATTTTTTTTCTTGTCAGTTTTACTGTCCGGCTTTCACACAAACATGGTGATTGGAAATGCAAGCGTGTGGATGATCTTGATCTTGGTTTCCAATGACACATCCTTACACCTGATGATCTTTTATAAATCCTTTATTGCTGCCCTTTTGAGTCTCAGTTTTCTTCTGATTTCTTGGCCACAGTCTCCCTTTGGATTGATGATTGAACCAAGGTATACAAAATCTCTAACTATTTCAATATCTTCATTATCTACATTACAGTTGTGTAGCTTTTTTGTAGTCATGATTTCTGTCTTCTTAATGTTCGCAGTTGAACATTCGTTATACAGCATCAGAAGCAGAAAACATCACTTTTCACTCTAATACTGAATTTGCAGAGGCAGGGCCAACAAATTTCTGAATTTCTAGCCAACACAGGCCCGAGAATATCAGGAAGGCAGGCTCATGAAATATAACTCACCTAACTCATACCATTAGCAGCATGACATTAGAGATTATTAGTGTTAAGGCATGAAACTGCTGTAAAGCTTGAAAAAACACCTTCCCCTGTTCTGCACAAAGAGATTGGGCTAGCTTTTAAAATCCAGCATTCTCCACCGATATGCTGAACTACAACTCCCATTGTTCCTATCCAGAATGAATGAAGCACACTGGGCATGATGGAAGTTGTAATCTGACACATCTAGAAGAAAGGATCTAAAAAAAAGGTTCTAAAAAGCTGTGTGAGAAAGATAAGGAAAGAAAAAGAACCTTTGTCCCTTATCACTATACAACACTACAAGTTGGGGCTAGCAACTATCTATCACTCTGTAGCACAGCAGGAGGTTGCATATGCTTGCATGATTTTGTGTGGATCACAAAAAAATTGCTTTACAACCCTTCTCCATTCCACAAACTCCTGACTCCCTCAAGGCCTCGGTTTCATTAGGATCATTGGAACAGTCTGAACAGACATGTCAAACAGGCTCAGCCAAGCTAGACCACAAGAGTTAGCACATTATTAGAAGTTCCTTAGGTGCTGAAAAATGTCTGTATGGGAAAGGATGTGCTTTCACTCAGCTCTAGACTTTGCAATCCAGTGATTCGTCTGTCTCCAGATTGAACTGTGAAAGGGAAAAAAGGGCTTTATTTGCAAATTTATTGCACCTCTTTAGAAATTATGTTACTTGACGGGGGGAAAAACAGGCTACTGGTAGATAACATATCTTTTTCCCATCATCTAGTTTTACCCTCAGAAACTTAATGGGGCTGGGGATTGGCATTCACTGATGCTCAAGCAGAAAAAGGGGATTGTTGATCACTTATAATGAGCAAGGACTGTGTTAGAAAGCCAATGTCAAGGCAAACTGTTCCGGAAACCAAAGGTAACTGAACAATCATCATTTATCTTTCCCCCACCCCCCTTTTAGGGTACTGCATATCTGACTTTACAGATAATTATCCTGTTTGAAAGACTGTCAGACAACAGTTCTTTATTTGAAGGTGCATCCTGTCTATGTCCAGTTTAAAGATAGACCCATGTCCTATTCCACGTGGGTGGAGTGCCACACTCCAAAAGAAGAGTTTCACAAGATTATTATTGCGATGACAGAGACCACTCATCAATATGAACAGGGCTTCTGCCTGCCCAAGGAGCTACCTGATAGATAGATCTTTATGCAATCCTTCTAGAATTCTAAAACTGCTCACACAATGGATCACTGCAAGAGCAAAACAGCTGAAAAGGATTCTTCTGGCTCAAGAACTTAAGAAGGCAAAGAAAACTAGAGTTTCCTAATCTACAGTTATAACCCTTGGATCACCATCTCAGCTGGTCATGGTATTCCCCACAATGATGAAATACACTGTATTTATTTCTACACTGTAGTAATAATTTCTAAATCTACATCCATACATAAAAGTTAGGATTCCCAGACTTCATGCAAACCACTCTCCTCTTTTGTTCTTTTAGCAGAGCTTTTTTTGACCCAACTTCGGTCTCGGGGGGGGGGGGGGGCAACAGTTCAAACAATTCCCAAGTCAATATAACCATAACAAAAAGTACATTCTCCATCAACATGGCCATCCAAAAAAAAGACAGGTTACTTACCTGTAACCATGGTTCTTCAAGTGGACCTCTGTGAATTCACACAATAGGGTTTTATCAGCGCCTGCGCTGGTCTCTCGGAATCTTCTAGAGCTTTTGAATAAAAGTTACAAAGTTTAAGTTGCCCCTACCACGCATGCTCCACCCGCCTCAGCCCTCAGTTCCATTTATCCGCCACAAGAGCCTGAGCTCACTCTAGACAGAATCAGTCCAGATAAAGCTAGTGACGGACAGCGGGGAGGCTGGGCGGGATGTGTGAATTCACAGAGGTCCACTTGAAGAACCATGGTTACAGGTAAGTAACCTGTCTTTCTTCATCGTGGCCTCTGTGAATGCACACAATAGGGTGACTAGCAAGCTCACTTACCGGAAGGAGGGCCGTCACTGAAGAATGGACGTCAACACCGCTCTCCCGAAACTCGTCTCCTTCTTAGCCCTAAGGTCAAGTCTGTAATGTGTTACAAATGTAGACACATTGGACCAGGTAGCTGCTCTACAGATGTCTGGGACATCGACACCACGCAGCAAGGCCGTAGATGTTGCCACAGCTCTGGTGGAGTGTGCCTTGAGACCTTCAGGAGGCGTTTTGCCCTGCAGTTCATAGGCAAGGGAGATAGTGGAGACAAGCCATCTGGAGAGGGTAGACGAAGAAGCAGGAGAGCCTTTGTGTTGTCCATGAAAACATAAGAACAGTCTTTGAGCCGCACGAAAATCTTTAGTCCGTGACACATAATATGACAAGGCTCTTTTTACATCCAACGAGTGGAGCATGCGTTCAATATCCGATGTAGGATTCGTAAACAAAGTAGGCAATATAAGGGGTTGATTAAGATGGAATTCAGAGACAACCTTAGGTAGGAAAGATATGTCCGGGTATAAGGTGACTTTATCTTTGAAGAATTGAAGATAAGGAGGATCAGATCGCAGGGCAGCTAATTCGCTTGCTCTTCTGGCCGATGTAATGGCAACTAGGAACAACGTCTTGAAAGACAGCAGACGAATGTCACAAGAGGCCATAGGCTCAAATGGGTGGCGCGTAAGCGCATGGAGGACCACTTGCAGAGACCACTGAGGTATCGGGGGTTTTGTAGGTGGTCTAATGTTGGAAAGACCTTTCAAAAAGGATTTGAGGGTAGGATGGGAGAAGAACCTGGCAGAGTCCGATTCACGAGGTTGAAAGGACACGATTGCTGAAATGTAAACTTTGAGGGTGGATAGTGCTAAACCAGAATCAAACAGGTATCGAAGGTATTGCAGTAAGGTGGATAACGATACTGGGCATGTCTGGAAGTGATTTGATCTTGCAAATTTGAGGAAATTCCTCCATTTATACTTGTAGAGGAGATTGGTAGATGGTTTTCTTGCCTTGTCTAAAATCTCCTTGATCGATGGGTTATCATCCAGGCTGTCAAGTGTAGTGATTCGAGGTCTGGATGTAAAACCTGTCCTGAGTCCTGGGTTAGGAGATGAGGGACACTCGGGAGCTTCACGACATCTATTGCCATCATCCTGAGAGTTGAAAACCAAGGTTGACGAGGCCACCATGGTGCAACGAAAATTGCGCTGGACTTCATCTGTCGAGCCCTGACCAGTGTCCTCTGGATGAGTGGTATGGGTGGAAACAGGTAGAGTAAATCTCTCTCCCATGGTATCATGAACGCATCTCCCAAGGAGTGTGTGCCTATTCCCGCACGGGAGGCGTATGTCGTGCATTTCTTGTTGGTTTCGGAGGCAAACATGTCTATGACCGGAGTGCCCCATCTGCTGCATAGGAGATGAAAGATCTTGTTGTCCAGCTCCCATTCGTGGGTGTGCGTTGCAAGACGGCTCAATCTGTCCGCCAGCTGGTTGTCTGTGGTGGAGATATGTAGTGCAATTGGGTACACATGATGTTGGTAGCACCATTCCCAAAGGTGTATTGAGAGGAAAAGTAGGGACATGGAGCGTGTCCCTCCTTGCTTGTTGATGTAGTACATGGTCGTGGTGTTGTCTGTTATCACTTGTACACCACGACCCTGCACTAGTGGAAGGAACGCCTTGAACGCCTTCATCACAGCAAGCATCTCCAGATGGTTGATGTGTAGATGTGTTTCTTGAGTAGACCACCGGGCATGAATCTGGTGGGGCCCGCAGTGGGCTCCCCAACCTATGGGGCTCGCGTCCGTGGTGACTTGGACAGTCAATTGTAGTGGACGAAAAGGTCTGCCTAGTAGGAGATTTGGGCTGAATGTCCACCATTGCAGCTGTTTCACCAGCTCCACTGTAATCGACAAGCGCTTTCGAGGAGCATCTTGAATAGGGTCGAAAAGAGACAGAAACCATGCCTGGAGAGATCTCATTTTCAGGCGAGCGTGCGCTAATGCCGATGTCGTAGAGGCCATCAGTCCCAAGAGATGTTGGGCATGCCTTGCTGATACGGTGCAGTGTGGTCGAAACCGTTGAACCGCCGTTTTGATTTTCCTTATACGGTCTGGGGGTAGGAATATTCTTGCCTTGAGAGAATTTATCCTGCCCCCTATGTAGTCGACTGTCTGTGATGGTCGAAGGTGGGACTTCTTGTGGTTGACCGCTAGTCCCAGGCAATTCAGCGTGCGAAGAACGAACTTGGTGTCTTGGAGAGCTTTTTGCTCTGACGGAGACACTATCAGCCAGTCGTCTATGTAGGGAAATATCTGTATATTGTGGAGTCGAAGGTAGGCTGCCACAGGTGCCATGCACTTTGTGAATGTTCTCGGAGCCGTTGATAGTCCGAAGGGAAGAGCACGGAACTGGAATATGGTGTTCTGAAACACGAATCTGAGGTACTTTCTGTGCTGTGGGTGGATGGTGACATGAAAGTAAGCGTCTTTGAGGTCTATAACCACAAACCAGTCCCTTTTCTTTAGCAGGTGCAGAATGGTCTCCAATGTGACCATCCGGAAACGTCGAGGACGAAGGTACTTGTTTAGTTCCCTGAGGTCTAGAATGGGCCTTATACCGCCATCCTTTTTTGGCACAGCGAAATATCGGGAGTAGAATCCTCTTGCTAAGTCCCGCATAGGCACTGTTTGAATGGCATGTTTTCGTAGAAGAGTGAGAATCTCTTCTTCTAGAACAGGATCGAAGGATGTGAGCTTGACTTGTCCTAGAGGAGGAAATTCTGTAAATTCCAGACGGTAGCCGAATTGAATAATGTTTAAGACCCAAGCATCTTTTGTGATTTCTATCCAGTTGTGAAGATATGGGGAGAGTCGAGTGATGGAGCCGTGATCTGGTGGGTGCAAGTCAAAGGTACTGTTTGGACTTCTTCGTTGGTGGTTTGTATGATTGGCGACGCTGTGATGTAGACTGTGGTCGGAATGTGGAAGTAGAGGAAGAGGCCTGGAAGGATCTGTTCTGATTCTGGTTCTTGAATGGGCGGTAGGACTGTGTGGCATGTTGTTGGTATTGTTGTTGTTGTGTGTATGGTTTACGCCACTGATATTTGTTTTTTGGTTGTTGTTGAATGGCATATGATTTTGCTGTTTTCTTTATTTTATGCAGATTTTCAAGGTTATCGTCCGTTTTTTCGTTGAACAGACCCTTGGCGTCAAAGGGTAAGTCTTCCACACGGGTTTTCACGTCTTCTATGATGCCTGAAAACCGAAGCCAGGCATGTCGCCTCAACGACACGGCAGACATCAGTGTCCTAGCAGCAGCATCTGCTGAGTGACGGGCAGCTAATCGTTGGTGCTTAGAGACTGTCAATGCCTCTGCATAGGTATTCAAGAAGCCCTGTCTGGTGTCATCTGGGGCTGCCTGAAGTGCAGGAAGTATTCTCGTCCAGAGCTGTCTTTGATAAGCCCCCATTGCCGTTTGATAATTGGTGACACGGAGCAAGAAGGTCGTGAGGGAATAGATTTTTCTTCCTAACACATCCAGTTTGCGTCCTTCTCTGTTAGTGGGAGTGACGTGTGATCTTGTAGATGGTCTCGAAGAACTAGATTCTACAATCAGAGAATTTGGTACCGGATGTTTGGTCAGGAAGGTCGTGTCTTCGCCATGTATGCGGTACAAGTTCTCTGTTCTGCGGGATACTGGAGCAGAGGTAGATGGTTTATCCCAGCACTCTTTAATAATGTCCATGATAGCCGAAATGAATCCTAAGCTGAGTGGAGGAGTCCTTTCTTGATTAATATCCCCGAAGATGAGGTCATCTGATGGAGGGGGTGTTTCAAGTGTTTGTATTTTCAAAGTTTTTGCCATTCTTGAAATCATTTGCACGTACGAGGAGAAATCCTCAGAAGGAGAGGATGGATGTGGATCCCCAGCATCCGAATCTAATGGATCTCCTCCCACAGGTGTTCTCCCCGATGCATCAGAAGGAGCGTCATGTCCCTGGTACGAATCATCTGAGGAAAGAGATTCGTCCCCATCAGTAGACAACAGGTGTGCATCTGCTTTCTGCTTTCTGCTCTCTGATTCAGAATTTGGAGGTATCGACGTCGAGTGTGTTCTTTTATGTGCAGTCTTCGACGTCGATAAGGGTTTAACAGTTTTCGTCTTGATCCTCCCTGAATGTTTCGAAACATGAACCGTCTCGACGTCGACATGCTTTCGATGTCGACGTCGAGGAGGAGAAGAAGAGGAAGAAGCAGAAGAAGAGGTAACATACACATATTTAATCTTCTTCCTTCTAACATAGTCGCCTTCGCTCGACGTCGAGTCGGAATCCGAATCTTCCCTTCGACGTCGGCGTCGAGATCTCCCATGGTCAATGTCGACATAGTCATGTTCGTCGTACTTCGATCTATGTCGACGTCGAGAAGATCGAGGCAGGACTATCACCTCTTGTCGAGCTTTTCCGCGTCGATCAGGTAAGACATGTTTAGTTTTAGATGTCTTCTTTCGGGGTGGAGAAGGTTCCCTCGATACAGAAGACACCGGCGTCGAAGGTGCCGGAGAAGCCCGCCCGGTTGAAACAGGGCTTAGAGGGGCAATAGCCTGGCTAGTTACGGTGTGGACTAGCCGGCTCGGTGTCGGAGACCGACAAGTTCGCTCAGATGCGATAGGGGAGGCAATTGCCCGCCGAGATGGAAGGGATTCGGCGACCTCCGAAAGGGATTCTCGATCCCTAGACGAATCCTCCAGAATCGGGGAGGGTAACGACGTCGAGATCGGAGGAAGATGTTTTCTAAGGTCTTTGGTCTTATCCCTTTTGCTTGTCGACTTCGTTTGCTTTGTAGGGTCTTTTGAAGACGACGTCGACGAAGTTTTCGACGCGGAGGTAAGTTTTTTCGCCGTCTTTTTTGGAGGTTTTTCCACGGCCTTAGATGGGGGTGCTGGGGTTGGTGAGGCAATGCGAACCTCCGAACGAGGAGTAGCGGATGCATTAGAGGCGGTTTCCATGTCGGAGGGTCTGGATGCCGACAACGTTTTGTCCCAAAGGAACAATTTCAAACGTTGTTCACGCGCCTTAAGGGCGGCCTTGGTGAAGCTTTTGCAATGTTTGCAAGAGTGGGGACGATGAGATTCTCCCAAGCAAAAAAGGCAATAGTCGTGTCCGTCGGAGAATGGTAACTTACGGGAGCACGACTTGCACCTGCTAAAAGGTCCTGATCGGGACATAAAGCAGGAAAAAGGGGAAAAGGACTCACAGTAAAGAAGATAGATGGTTTCCGGCGATGATTGAATTAGGAAGAGATTATTTAGGAGCAGAGCGGCAAACCGCAAGAGCGGAAGGCTGCAATCAAGGAGCGTGGCCGTAAAAAGCGCGGGAAACACAACCAATTCACAGTCCAAAGAGTAATCCAAGACAGTCCGATGATCAAGGGGCAACAGAGTAAATTCAAAGTCCAAAGGCAGTCCGATGTTCAAGCCGATTTTCAGTCAAAATATTCGTAATTACAGAGCTCTAACCGAGAGGTTCCAGTGCGCGAAGGCGGTAAAATGGAACTGAGGGCTGAGGCGGGTGGAGCATGCGTGGTAGGGGCAACTTAAACTTTGTAACTTTTATTCAAAAGCTCTAGAAGATTCCGAGAGACCAGCGCAGGCGCTGATAAAACCCTATTGTGTGCATTCACAGAGGCCACGATGAAGAAGCAATTTCTCAGAACAGCAGAATCCAATGGAAATGTGGGGATAAATCCACCCCTCTTCATTGCAGCTCCTTGGTGCTCCCAAAACTGGCTCTGGAGGGCTAAGGGTCTCTCCAGGACAACCTTACAACTTTTAAGAATCAATGTGGTTGTTGTTTTTTAAAAAAGACATAAGATGTACATTTGGGTTGTACAAAGGTATGAGCAAGTTTTCTGTAGCTTAGATGAAGAGCTAGAATGACAGCTGAAAAAAATATGGGAATTGGAAATACACACATCTGTCTAAAATACCTTGAAGGTGGGAAGAAGAACTTGAAAAGGTTGCTTTTCTGCAATACATGTCCCAAATCCTTCAACCAACATGACCACTGACCATACTGAAGGAGATTCTGGAAGTCATAATCCAAAGTAGCACCATTTCCAAGCTTTGGAAAGAAGGCAGCCTTATCCACATGAGAAATTGCTCTTGTATACTTTTACACATCCACATTTATCTTGTATTCATCATTCTCTAATACCATACACTAATACCACTCTTGAGAGTCCCCTAGACTGCAAAGAGAACAAACCTATCCATTTTGAAAGAAATCAACCCAGAGTGCTCACTGGAAGGACAGATCCTGAAGCTGAGGCTCCAATACTTTGGCCATCTCATGAGAAGAAAAGACTCCCTGGAAAAGACCCTGATGTTGGGAAAGTGTGAAGGCAAGAGGAGAAGGGGACGACAGAGGACGAGATGGTTGGACAGTGTCATCGAAGCGACCAACATGAATTTGACCCAACTCCGGGAGGCAGTGGAAGACAGGAGGGCCTGGCGTGCTCTGGTCCATGGGGTCACGAACAGTCGGACACGACTTAATGACTAAACAACAATAATACCATGCAACCTAATAATGGAAATGTTCAAAACATGTTCACAGTATTCATAGTTGTATTGTTAGCTCCTCAATATTACCCAGTGTAACTTGATAATGGAAACTTTGGAAACATTGTCCTAATATTAAATGCTTCATTCCTTCTTTGCTCACCTCATTATAAGCACGTTCATATTAGAGGAGCTTAGAATTTTGGGAAACATGATAATCAGCAATCCCACTTAAGATGGGAGTAATATGACATGGCACTAGCACATGGTTTTGCTCCATTCAGAACCTGAAAAAAGTAGATCAGCACCATGTACACTAGGGGTGAAATTTTGGGGTGAAGCACCATCCCTGCACTTGGGCCACTAGTGTTAGGGAGGAGAGTGGGACGGAGGAATAAAAAGAGTGAGAGAACTGAACTTAATATAACATATATTACATACAGTATACAACATAAACATGAAGTGCATGGGTCTGCTTCAAGGTTTACATGCTAGCTGGATAGCTCAGTGAGTTAGATATCTGGCTGTTGGACCAGAGGGAGTTCAGTTCCCTGCTGTGCATCCTAGAAGAACCAACCTGTGTGGCCTTGGGCAAGCTGCACAGTTCCAGGATGCCCCCAGAAGAAGGAAATGGTAAACCATTTCTGTTGCCATAAATAGGAATAGGCTTGACAGCATTCAATTATTTAATTATTATTCAAAATTTACGGACTTACCATAAAACATTTCAGAGTCCTCCTGTTCAATGTTTGGCATGTTTTTTTGCAGGATAGTCCAATTAATATCCTCCATCTCACCCACCCCCACAAATCCTTATTGGGCAGTTTCAGGACAGTTTGCCCCACAGGTTTGCACTTTGTGGGTGATGCTGTTTTGGCTACATAAGTATCCTCATTCACGGAATGAGTTCATTCTAGTACATAAAATTGAAGCGGAGTTTTATGGCCAACTCTGATGACCAGAAAACGTCAACTTTTTTCAAAGGCTACAGAAAACTGAACTGCAAGGGGGGGGGGGATAATAAAATCATATTTGACCATTCTTTCCTTTGGGAACAGTTGGTGCAGCATAAACAAGCACCCCATCTTTCAGAGAACAGAATGGGAGGTTGAAGCAAAGGGATCTGGCAACTGGATTGTGTCTTCAGGAGATAACAGCTTTATTAAAGGTTGAACTCTGACAAAAATCAGCAAAAGGGGAGGTGGTGGGAATATTTACCAGTGCAAAAAGCAGAGACTTTTTTTTATCAGTAGCTTGTTGAAGAGATAAGGAGCTGAGCCGACCCATCTCTGTGGTACGACACAGTCACAAACTCTTTGCCTTTTGATTCTCTTAGGGGAAAAACGCAAAGTGCTGCTGACATTTCTACTTAAAAGGAGGAATCGATGGATTTTTGCTTCTCCGCTCTCTGCCTCTTTGACCTTATTGTGTTGTGGAAGAGAAAAGGAAAGAAAGAGGGGGGGGGGGGATTATAAAGAAGAGATCTGTGCAATACAAACCCCAGATAAGATCACCGCTTTCTGTTCAACACTCACTGGGGACAGTGTTATGCAGCTGTTTCCTTATTTGCTGCTTTTGCTCATTTCAGATTCTTGCCTGGCTTATAATAAGTCACATTCTTTCCAGCCATCATCCCTGTATTGACAAGCAAATGTCACCCACATTTGATTGACATCCAATTGCTTCTGAATGCACAAGTGTGCTTTGGGAATCAATCTGGCATATTTGTTTAATGCGGCCTTGTTGAGCCTTGTGTTTTGAAGAAGTAGTACTTGTTTAATATCTGCTTTCAAGAACTACCATTCATATCCCAAAAGTCAAGGGGCTGTCTAGCTCACCTTGCCAGAGAGTGACTGTCACCTCCACCACCAAGAGGAGAGCAGGATGTTTAATGGAGATGCACAACAGGAGCCTTGTGGCACTTGTCCACACTGGCATATGGTTCCTTGATAGCACTGTTCGGCATGGGGGGGGGGGAGACCTTGTCCGCTGGTGCTTCTACTTAAAACAATCCATCCTTCCCCTTTAAAAGTTGTCCTACACCAAACTGGCACAAGGCTGAGGCATGCAATCTATTTGGGATGATTCATTGAGATGCAAAATAACTCTTTGTTCTGCTTTTGGGAACTGACACCAAGAGTTAAAATAGATTGCATTGAAGATAAGGGACCTTTCAAGCGCCTGGCTGGCTCACACTAAATTTCATAGTATGGACAGAGCCTAACAGAGATATTTTAGCATGGGCTTTCCAACCTACTTCTTCAGATGCCTGGAATCCAAAATGCAAATATCAAGTCTATATGCACAGTGGTCATGGTTGTGGGTGGGATCAGGAGGAAAACTGGGTTTGGAAAATGGCAACGACACATTAGCCCTGGTCATAAACTTTTAAAGGGAAAGAAGGCAGCAGCCAAACAACCTGCTCAAGAAAGTGCACTTAGGGTTGGCAAACAAACCTCTTCTTTGTTTAATGTACATGTTCGTGCTAGAGCAGACTAGCATCAGATCGACTCTTAACCTGATCCACGTTTAAGGAAAACCAAAGAGGCACTTTCATGAAGCATCAAGAGCTCTTTGATTGATGACCGGCTAAAAAGCAGGGAGAAGTCCTTTGTTCACTACAACCCTATCATTCTCTCCTTGTGATTTCTAGGAGAGAGGAGGAGATAAGAGGGAGAAAAAGGCTTGAGATTTTCCATGTGTTTCAGGTCATGGGGTTTTAGGCAGATGCAGTAGCAGTTTTGAGAATTGGAGCCCCATCCAATTCCATTCATTTGGGTGACAGAGTGGGTGCTTTGCCCCGTGACTGTTGCTGGGATGTCGGGTGAATTTGCAAGGCAGGGCCCTTGTATTAAAAGTGATATTTCACATGAAAAGAGGGAGGCCACTGGGGGAACCATTAAGGAAGAAGTGGGGTTGACCTTTACATTCTGGATCAGTGATCTGAAGGTTATCCAAAAGGTGCTAAGTAGATCCTCACTTTCTACCCCCTCCTTGATCTTCTCCAGCAAAGAAAGCTGTCATCACTCTGGGTTCAGCAAGGGAAATGCTCACGATTTCAGCGAGGGGGGAAAGAAAGATAGGAAGGAGGGGAGGGAGAGGCAGAAAGAGGGGAGGAAAACATTTCCCCACACTTGTCAGTGAGATGCCAAACTCTCCGTGAGTGGGATGAGCGGAGCAGATGCTGGGATGAGATGCCAAGGCAGCTCCCCTTTCCCCTGCGCTTTTGGGTGCTTATAAATTACCCCGGCGGCGCCTTTGCCAGCCTTCTCTCGTCGCGGCAGGTGGCTGTGCAGCGCTCGGCGCCTCGGTTTGGCTACTTCCAGCGAGCGCGACTGGGCGGCTTGTTGGGGACCCGTCCTCCGGCAGCTCAACCGGCGAGGGAGACAGTCCAAGGCTGAGCCAGGAAGAAGGCTGCCTCTCTCCTTCTCTCGATCGCGATCTCGCCGGCGCAGGTGAGCGCAGGGATTTCCCGAGCCCCAGCTCTTCTCCCCGCTGCCCTCGCTGAGTTGATGTCGCTGCGGAAGAGTAAGAGTGAGTGAGTGAGGAGTGGGGTTAAGCAAAAAGCAAAGGGGAACAGAGTGGGGAGGAAAAAAAAAACCACCGCGGGAAGGCAACGAGATAGACGACCGGGAGGAGTAGCAGGGAAGTTGATTCGAGCTGGCACAGGCAGAAAAAAAAAAGTCGATCGCCACCACCAGCATAAAAGTGTGAGCCGCTCCTCTCCAGGTTCGCAGGAGCAGCGGCAGCCACAGGTGCCCCAGACGGCGCGGCGACCAGGCGGCCCGGCGGGGCGCGGCGAGGCTCTCGGGACTTCGCCTTCGGGATCTGGCGAAGGAGACCCCCTTCCCGGGCGCCCCTCCCCGCGGCCGCCGCCGGGAGGACGAGGAGGAGGAGGAAGAGGGCGCCAAGCCGCCCCAAGGGACGCGGGGAGGCTGCCCCGCGGTGATTTCGGCTCGAGGAGGTCCCCGTCCCACCATCAAGATTTTGTCCAAAAGCAGGCAAGAGGATCGCCCTGCCCTGAGCCGCCTGGTGGGCAGCAGGCGCCGGCTGATCGCGGCCGGCGCGCTGGGGGTGGTCATGGTGCTGCTGCTGGTCATCCTCATCCCGGTGCTGGTGAGCTCGGCCGGCACGTCGGCGCACTACGAGATGCTGGGCACCTGCCGGATGGTCTGCGACCCTTACGGCGGCACCAAGGCGCCCAGCACGGCGGCCACGCCCGACCGCGGGCTCATACAGTCCCTGCCCACCTTCATCCAAGGACCCAAGGGCGAGTCCGGACGGCCGGGCAAGGCCGGGCCGCGGGGCCCCCCGGGGGAGCCCGGGCCGCCGGGACCCGTGGGCCCGCCGGGCGAAAAAGGCGAGCCCGGGCGCCAGGGCCTGCCGGGCCCGCCGGGAGCGCCGGGCCTGAACGCGGCGGGGGCCATCAGCGCCGCCACCTACAGCACGGTCCCCAAGATCGCCTTCTACGCCGGCCTCAAGCGGCAGCACGAGGGCTACGAGGTGCTCAAGTTCGACGACGTGGTCACCAACCTGGGCAACCACTACGATCCCACGACGGGCAAGTTCACCTGCTCCATCCCCGGCATCTACTTCTTCACCTACCACGTGCTCATGCGTGGCGGCGACGGCACCAGCATGTGGGCCGATCTCTGCAAAAACAACCAGGTGGGGACGGCGAGGGGAGGAGGAGGGGAGCCCGGGCGGAAGAGGAGGTGCGCGCCGCTCGGGGATGGTCTACTCTACTGGGAGTGGGGTAGGTGGAGGGGGTGAGTAAGGGGCCAGGGACGCCCTTCTTGGGATCTAGGCCACTGGGGAGAGCCTGGCCGCTGGAGTGTTGTGCGCTAAGGAAAAATCCGACAGGTGAAGCAAGCGCGTCTGCACGCCGGAGATGAAGCTCTATCTTGCAAATAGTGCGACTGCAAAAGAGACCACGCGGGTCGGTGGGTGGGTGGGTGGAAAAGTATAGACCCTCACGCTAGATGAATTAAGCAGACCAGAGTGGGGCGCCCCCTGGGTAGGGCAGCAGCCGAGGCTGGAGCTGCGAGGGAGACCCAAACGACAGGGGAGGCTCTTCCGCGCTCCTCTGGTCCTGACGCCAAGAGAGCCTTCGGCTCAAACTGGTTGGAGAAGTGTAGGAACGATGGGTGGGGAAGGCAAAGTACTCTGCGCATGCTCTAGGGCGCCGTTTCTTTGGTAGCCTTCGCCCCTGGAAGGACTGCGTCTGGGGCTGAGCGTAGTGAGAGAAAGAGGGCACAAGGGGGAACAGAGCCCGGCAGGTCTGCTCAGGCTGGCCACTCAGACTACCCGGGAGTTTCGGGTCGCCCTGGAGGCAGGAAGGGAGCGGGAGATCCAGCAGGAAGGAGGCGTAGAGAACCGGGGGAAATGCAAAGAAACAGCGTGTTGCCGGCGATGGACGGAAATGTTTAGTTCCTTAAGAGTGTGCGTGGGCTGCCGCCTAAGGCTTGCTTGGCTCCTCGAGGCGCCTTGAAGTGGCGTTAGCTGCTTCTGGGGCCACCCAGTCTACGGCTGTGGCCCACGGGCCAAGCGGCGAGGAGGGCTTTTACCCTCCCCTTCCAGTGCATTCATACCCGTTGTCTGCCCTTCACTTCTGGGCGAGAGTGAAAAAACTGCGTTTTTCCCTTCACGTGAAAACGCGCGCGCGTTGGCACGTGAAGGGAAAACGCAGGTTCCAAGGCATGGCTGGAGGAAAAGCGGCAGGCCGGGGCCTTTCAGGGCAAGGGGGCAGATGGAGCCACAGGGAGAGCTCCGTGGCTAGGAAAGGGCATGGTCGGCTCAAGATATGTTGCTGCCTGAGGCAGAGCCGCAAATGGTGCTGCCCTCCCAAGAGGCATAGTATCCTTGAGCGATCGGGTTATGTTGGCCCCTGAGGCAAAAAGAACCCGTAAGCACCTCCGCTCGTTCTCTACTGGTAAAATTTCAGCGAACAAAACAGCATGGGGGAAAAAAAACCACAGCTAAATAAATGACTCCAAATGTAACGCCATTTCATAACGCCCCAAACCAGCTGTCTATCTGGAGGACCGGCTCCTGAGAAGAGCGGGGAGCCCGAGGGCCCCTGGAAGAGCGTGCAATGGCCCCTCTGTGAGAGCAGGAAGGGAACCGCGTGTCGTCCTCCGGGCGTTGGACTACAATTCCCATCAGCCCTCGGCGCTATATGCAAGGGCAGGGGTAACGGAAATTACCCCAACATCTAGAAAGCCACAGATTCCGCGGCCCCCCCCCCCCCCCAAGCGTAACTGGCGTGTTGGAAGGGGAGGTTCAGGCTCACTTAACCGGGCAATAAAAATCCACTGAGCTCTGAGGGACCGACTTCACAATAAATTGGGGTCAAATTGTGATGTTAGTACCGGAAAAGTAGGCGACTGCCTTCCAGTTCGAGGTTGGGTGAGGAATTCTGAGAGAAAAGGCGACCCGCTGCTATCCCGGGGAAAACAGGCGTTAATGCCTTCCTGGAGGACAAAGAGGAAAGCATTGACAGCGGCTCAATATGGGGGCAGAGCAGAGAATTCAGGAGAGGCGTGGTGGCCTCATTGAAATATATGAAGGCCTGCTGCTCAACCCCGTCCCCTCTTATTGTTGCCAGACTAGCCCAAGGAGTGAACGTGGCTTGCACCAAACCAGGCCAGGTTGGCGCTCAGCTGTTTATTAGAAAGAAGGGCGGTTAGTTGTAGCAGCTTCTGAGGGAGACGCAAGAAACGGGAGCGCCGTTTAATTGGGTGTCTTAATAACCGCCATTCCTCTTTTCTCAGAGTCCCGGTGAGGGACTGAGTGGGCCACAAACAAGCCATTTCGCCAGCGAGCGAGCTGGCTTAGGCCCTGGTTTTTTGTTGCCCAAGTTGCGAGGGCCCGAGGGGAAGGAACGAAGGCAGGCAAGGCTTTTGCTGCGAGGCGCCCCGGAAAGGCGGAGTGACAAGGCCTAACCAGCGGCAAAGAGGCGAAAGCCTGCGCTTTCCTATCGTGGCCACCTTGAGTGCTTGCTTGGCCCGTGTCCTGACAGCTGCTGTGGGGGGTAGGAGGAAAAGCGCGGGCTCTTGCTAAGGGGTGCCTCATGGCGAAGCAATCCCTCGACTGCGGGACGCTGTGGAGCCTGGCTTTGAGTTTAACAAGGTTGGGCCTGTAGTCCTCATGAGATAAATCTTGCTTCCCGCCTGCTCCTTCCCTATTTATGGGGAGGCAGGTTTATGCCAGTACGGGTGAACTACAGGCCTGCCCTTGTTCAACTCAAACCAGGTCCCATAGTGCCCAATGGGACTTACGCTCAATGTATAGGGTTGCCACCTGCACTGCAATGGACATGCATGTTTATACAGCTGTAAATTCCTCTTCGGGCTTCATAAAGGGTATTTAACTTTAGAGGTTAAACGTTTTAGGTGGCCGGTGGGTTATGTTCCTACTTTTTATCACAGCATCCCCCCCTCTTCCAGCATGATTTTTTTTCTGGCTTTCTTTCAAGTTGTTGTCCAGAGACACAGTGAAAGCCAGACAGACCTATTTAAGGCATCTTTCTCTGACAGCACACACCCCTCCCCATTTCTTCACTAGGCCAAACATTAGAGTCTAGTGAAAGACATGAGAACAATCAGGAACAATCAATTTTAATTAATCTAAATGGTAGTACAGTTGCTTGCTTACTCTGGTTCCTAAATGGCCCCCAGGGATCTGACCTTCCGCACAAAACCTGAGAGAAGAGGAAAGAGAATGAGAGAGAAAATGGTTAGCACATTTGTGTAATAGGATTTATTTTATTCACTATTGTCTGTATAAGCAATATTGATAATAACATAGATTTATACAAATATTTATGTTTAGATAGGCGTTGTTGCCAGGAAAAGTGCAGTGCATTCATTGCTCATGGATAAAAATATAATAGCAATAAACATTGTATTTGTAGACAGACAGACACACAATCACATATTCAGTTCCAGAAAAGTGGAGATTGAAGTGTAATGTGATCAGTGTCATTTCTTGTAAAACTATAACTCAAATCTGGTAGCTTTACAAATCTTAATCAGAAAGCATTAAGAAATTTTACATGTTCTAGCTAATATTTATTTTATGACAGTAGTGTGCTGGGTGCTGTACAGAAAGCATAAATAGGGCTGTTTCTTCCCCAACGGCTCCTTGGTTACTGCTCTCAATTTTAAAGAAATGTTAGAGAAAATCTTTAGAGAACAACTCTGTCTTTAATATTTGCCTTTTATTTATGAAGTTTATAGTGTAACTAAGCAATAATGACCATGAATCCCTTTTCAGCTGCACGCTGATCAAGATTTTTAAAGAAAATCTGAAAAAAAAAAGTGGGATTCACTGCCTGTATCATGTATGTGAGACTGAAGGGATTCCCCACCCCACCCCCGGAAAGGCAGAATAAGGAAACTGAAATTCCTGAACACTGGTACTGGAGAATACCAGTGTACTATAACCAGATGAGAGCCCTCTCAGTCACTTCAACTTTGTGTTAAATTGCAGGATCACAGATGGGAGCATCAAAGACTGGTAAATTAATCTGATATGCCACTTAACCTTTTGTTTATGGTTTTCACAAGTACTGTAAAAATGAAATTATGGGGGACATCAGTAGTAATTAATCAAATTAGTAAATGTCTCTCTGTCATAAATACTGACTTTAATTCTGAGACCACATAGCAAAACATTAAATACATGACAGTTAATTTTCATGTCTTACACATATGTCTGAACAAACACATACACACACCCAAACCCCCATTTTTATTTTGCTTATTAAAAATCATTTTCTTTTTAGCATTTGATGGAAATAAAAATAGAAGACAGTACAGTGCAGGGCATATTTTTATGATTTATGATTATAAATATTAAAATAACCATGAAGATAGGCTCAGTACATAATCCCAGACATTTATAAATTGCCTAATTTCGTTGCTAGACAAACAGAATGGACAAATATTGACCAAACAGTACTGAAATGGCTTTCTATTTAAGCAGTCATAAGAAATCCTTGAATCCTTTTTTAATATATGATTTGTGTTGGGGTGGGGGTGGGGAGATTGGATCTGATAAGGTTGACAGCTAACAATCTGTAAGAGTAAAATTTTCTGTACAAAATATTGGTGGTAATGAAGAAACTGTTTGAAAAACAGCAAAATAATATAGATTCAGCAATGTACTAGAAGAAAATATTATTGGTGCTAAAAATATATATGACTTAGGGTGGGGGTGGGGGGAATCATTCAAGAGTAACATACATTGAATACCTCAGTGACTCCCATGTAACACATTGACTTTCTTAACAGTTAACTCAAATATAGAAGTGCTGAGACTATAATGTAATTGCTTTATTTGCAATTTTAATGTCCCCGTATGCCTCTAGAGCTCAATGAGGTGGTCATGAAACTTATGCAATGTACACTATATTAACTGTTTTAATTCTGAGACGCCTTTAACACAAACACCAATACACTTAGGATTCTTCTGAGGCTGTCTTTATAAGCTTTAAAAAAATTATATTGCTTAGCAATAACAACTAGAAGAAGTGGAAAGATCATAAAGGTAGCACACTGAATATGGGATTGAGCTTAACACAGACACAAGCCATAGCAGTTGCACACAAAATGACTGCAATCTGCAAAGTATTTTTAGGAGCTCAATCAATAAATCTTTCGATTCTTTTAGTGCGGACAATGTCCATTACTGGTGAGGGTGTTCACTATCTTTATATAGTGTTCATAATGATATATGGAGCACATTTAATGCTAAAGCCTGTAGCACAATAGAGTTCATGCTATTTTATAGGAGAAAGAAATAGTGGGGGGAGAATTCCTAGCAGCTGTAATAGAAAATGTTACCTTCCTTCATTATGTACCATTTAAATATGGCATGAATGGAATTTGAGTAATAACTTAAGCAGTTGCATTTAATAAAATGTATAAATCAATTGACCAACTCATGCTATAATAATAATTTTTTAAAAAATTAAGCATGCATTCCTTTGTAAAATCAGTAATGATATCAGAGCAAGGTCACTCTTAGGGATGAATATTTCTGGCATGAATCGTCGAAGGTCGCCAGCTCCTCCCAGATGCTCATTAATCCTTAGGAAGTATACCATTTGATAGTTATTGCTTCAAAAGTGGTCAAGACAAATCACTTCAATAAACAGCAATATTTTCAAAACAATGAGTCCAAAGCAGAGCGGTTTGAGATATTACAGTATGTCAGCTTAAATCAGAACATTTGTTAAGCAATTACAAATCTTTTAAGCCTTTTTGAACCTTGCTATATGATGCAGAAGAGGTTTTTCCTGCTTCTGTGATCTCTAAGCTCCATAATACCCTATGAAATCCAGCATGGTGAAAAGTCTCATCCATTGTTAACATTTCTGTATTAATGCAGGATAATATCACATGAAAATTTAATTTGAACGCCTATCATTTATACTTTGAAAGGCATGCATAGACAGTTTTGACATATTGTACTTTTTTTTTCAATTTCAAAAAGATAAAAAAAATCCAGTTGATTGTATGCCAAGTCATGCATTATTTCTTAGTTCAGGTTTGCAGAACCACTAAATCACTAACAGCTCTGTATAACCCTACTGCAGTAAAAACAAGCAACAAAGATGATACATTATAATATAAACTGTGTACAAATGAAAGGTTAAACATTTTACCAGTGGAACCAAATACTGTAGCATGTAAATGACCTGAAGTACTGTACTATATTGGATTTGGTTATATGCAGCTGTAGTTTTACTACATGCTGGACAAGACAAAAAGTGGTTAACTGTATTAAATTCACTGTGGCATACTTTAAAATAGAAACCTTGAACGTGGTAACCTCAAAAGCACTGTGTATAATTAGGAACTCATAGTTTTTTATATAATAGTCACAGATTACAAAATTGGGATATTATTTATTTATTTCTAATATTAATTTAATGAATGGTTTTTAGACCACATATATTCGGTAAATGTGGTGGTGACTAATTCTGTGACTTGCTCTCATGGTTGTGTTGCACTTTCTTCATCTATCTAATGTCCATCTCAAGGAGGTTATAAAATTCATTATTCAAAAGTCAATCCATCAAGGATGGTTTTACTGGCTAAAAAATTGTTGCTTAGCATGGTAAGTCACACTAAAGTAAGTTCATTGAATCAGTGGAATTCACTGAGGAGCTGACTCATCAAATCTTCACTGATTTGACTGACCTACTCTAGTGCAGCTTACTATGCTAAGCAACAGGATTTCACAGTATCCTTACCCTTTCCACACTTCTGTAGTTCCAATATCCTTTCTAACAGGCCTGATTCTCCTCCTGAACAGATAGTGCAGTGTTAGAGTAACAGCCACATTCTGGCTTTATGGAAGCACTTGAGACATAAGAAAGTGCACTAGCCCTTCCCCGTCTTGCTGTTTTGTTCACTTGCATGTGACAGGTCTGAAGAGTAGCATCTCTTCTATTTGTGGATCTGTGTTCTGCACTTGAGCCAGAATGAGGAAAAATCAAGAGTTCTAGCATGGGTGGAGGTCCTCCATGGGTAGCAGTAGCTCTCCTTTTCAGATCTGTTGCTTTCACTTAGGCAAACTGACAACGGAAGGAGCAGGGCTGAGATGTTTCTGTTCCTGTGGGTTGAATGAACATGTTCTTAATGCCTGATTTAGGATATATACTTGTTTGAATCTAAACTGACATCCAGTTTGTGGATAGATTTCAGGTAATACTTTCTTACACACATGTGCATCCCACCATAGGTTCATGCTTTAAACTTGTCCTAGCCCTTTTTTTCAGTTTACCATGATCTATGCCATATCATAAGCTACATTTGAAAACTCCCCTTGGATTCAAAAGCAGTTTGTCATGTGTCACAGGAAAACAAGAGTAAAACTCACCTGGACTCATGGCACTGGTTTCATAGGCCAGTATCCTATTAGTAGTCCCCAATTAGTTTAAACCAGTGGACTCAATGACATTTATGTAAGTGTTGATTTACCATTCTGCAGTTGATTCCATGGGTCTATCCTTAGTTTGGACTATCAATAATGCTGGCCTATCTTGGCTGAAGTCTGGAGTACCATTCAAGTACAATGGCTAACATGGGACTACTACAGAATGCTGCTTTTAAATCCCTGGTCGGCATTACATCTCACAAGGAGACCTTTGCCTAATGTAAGAAAATGAAATGGAGCAACTTTTTCCTCAGCTCATGCATGCCCCCAAGAAGATGGAATATGACCAAAAAACGAAACAAGTATGCCAGCTTACTGATTCATAGGTGGGGTTAAGGAAATATGCAGAGAAGTTTGTCATGTATCATAGAACAAGCATAAAACTCCCCTGAACTCATGGAAACTAGTTTCACAGGCCAATAGCCAAACCAAGTAGCTTTATATTATTCAAGCAACCAATCAGCTAATGGTTAACATATGTCTAAATCTGTCTATATCAGAGTCTGCTTCCATTCTGAGATACATCAATGATTAGAGTGGTACAGAACAAACTTCTCACATAAATAAAATTGATAGTCATAAAAGATGTTAGCATATCACTCTGCACCAGCAGCAGATATTGGCATTGTAAACCAAATATTCTTTATGTTTGTTTCATTCAGGTGCGGGCTAGCGCTATCGCGCAGGATGCAGATCAAAACTACGATTATGCCAGTAACAGTGTAGTTCTACATTTGGAGCCAGGAGATGAAGTTTACATAAAGTTAGATGGAGGAAAAGCTCATGGAGGAAACAACAACAAATACAGCACATTTTCTGGATTTATAATTTATGCTGACTGAGAATTGAGTCAAAAACTAAATCTGTTCTTCTAATTGATGGACTCACATGGCAAAAATCAATCAATCAAGAATTCCAGAGGATACTGGCTGTGGGGACCTCAGTAATGGGGCCTAAATGCTACCTGACTTACACCTGGACAACCCAGAGAGTGTTAAAAATATAGAGCAAGTTAAAGAGATATGTGATCCACTATCGCCAAAGCAAAATACTCCTTGTTGTTAGTGTCCATGTGAATGAAGTTCTATATAGATCACAACTTTTATAGAGGGGGGAAAAACCTTAAAAGCACTGAATTATTTCTTCAGCATATATGCTACTTTTGGTGTGCTATGATCTTGCTGCTTTTATCCATCCATCAGCTTTGGTACTTGTGACTTACCTGCTATGGTGCGTGTGGAGTCCAGCCCACTCATAGTGTGCGGTAAGAAAAGGAAGATGTAACTGAATTCTGGTTATTCCATCCAAAGGATTTATCTGCCTAGCCCTCATATTCCCTTACTACCTAGGAATAGAAATTAACCTGCTTAAAGCCTTAGCTCTTAATTGTTCTGTATATAGGGGAGTCAGGTGTTTGGTATGATTGCAGCAGTTACATCTGGTTTTGAATTGTCTGCTCTTGCTCCAATCCAGTGATTCCTTACATGCACAGGAGCTCCAGTTTACACAAAAAGTTCCAAGCCTCAGAATGGTTATTCATTTCAACAAAGGAAGAGCAAACCATGATTAAATTGCCTTGTGCATGCTGATCGGCTGGCTGCTTCCACTGAAGTGAATGTGCACAAGAGAGTTGCAGACACACTTCAGTGCATGTAGTGCTCTGCCTCTATATCCATAAAGGAAAGCCAAAGAAAAGCTTGGAAAAGTTCAGTTCTGTGATAACTGTGTTAAATTAAAAAACATATGCCATAGCCTTGTATTAGAGATGTTTAAAGGCACAGCTTGCAAATTTCTTTATGAATATTTGCTGTTTTCCTCCTGTCCTTCCTAGTTAGATGTGCAGACAGACCTTGGAGCCGTTTTTGGAGAGGCCACTCATGGCACTCTTCATATGCATGCTTGGCCTTCTTTATAAGTGTCCAAAAATGCAATGCTTCCCCTTCTCCCCAAGAGTCAATGACAGCAACCAACCTATATGAAAAATCAGGGAGAGTAGGTGTTGAGCATTATTCAGTAGGCATTAACTCATTTTGGTTGGCCAGTCTTTTCCTGAGGATGATGTAAGAGAAGGTCTTGCCCTTTCCTGACATAACATGGTACCAAGTGCAGCCAATTTACCTTGTCCCACAGAACTCAATTACACAAATCATCATTGGAGCCTTGTCCCATTTGTTGGGCTTCATCCACACACAGATGTAGCTGTGTGGAAGGTTTTCCTTTATGTTGCTATACTCTACATTTCAGCAATATATAGGTAAATACAGCCCAACACACAAAGCTAAGTAGTGGGTTTTCTCACTCAACTGACACCTTTCCAGCAGAGTAAAAATCACATTGCAGTGCAATCTTGTACATTTCTAACCCAGAAGAAAGGTTCCACAGGCTTATTCAGTGGGACTTATTGCCACATAAAAATGCATAAGGTTGCAATCTTAGTCATGCTAGATTGGGACAGAGATATTTTATTTTTACCAGTAAACAATTTTTACACTCTTAACTGTAGAACAGGATGTTCCAGCATGAGTTTAAGATGTGCTGCATTAAGAAGTTGCTGTGTTGTATTATCAGAGAAAATGTCATATAAGTACCTCAAGAAATACTTCATATTCAAGATTGTGTTGCAACTTCTGTATTAGAGTAGCCTCTTTATGGGGCCAGCCAAAAGGGCACAAAAGTAGGCCTACTAAAGGTATGATATTAAAATAAACTTTTAAAATTTTCATATGGCCATCCTGGCTAAATGATTTTTTTAAAAAAAGACTGTTCACAGGTAGAATCATTTCTATAGTAATCCTGTTCGTTAGGCCAGTGTTGGCCTGATTTCATAGCTATGGAGTTGAAAGGTACAGGCTAAAAGCTGAATTTGGGGACATCCAAGTTTAACAGTTCTAAAAACAATATTATTAATTACTATTAATAACAGTGTTTACTACTGCCATTCCACCACTATGCTGGCCCAAATATTTAGGAACGAAGAAAATTTGAGCACTTGTTTTTCATGGATTACTTTGTCAGACTGGAAAGAGGGCTCTGAAACAACTAATCCTGTATACAAGTTACTAGTTAGTTTTTATTTTGTTTAATACAAATGTTAAGATTTTATATATGAAAAACTTTCATTACCTGGAGCCAAAACATGGAAGGTTACAAGAAATGAGAATGTTTGGCTGTAATCTAATACAGTAATTAACCTGGTAATGAGCCCAGTTAAGCTCAGCAAGGCTTACTTCAGAGTAAATGTGTGTGGGATTGCACTGTGAGGATGCAAAACTAAAAGGATATGATTTGTGCCATTGCTTTTCCACACAAGGAGGCCTTCAGAGAATGCAGATTGTGGAATATGTTATAGGACTGTGTTATCATGTACGTATAATATTAAAAGGTAAGAAAATTATGTAAAGAAGGCATTCACAAATGTGAAGGGAAAATGTTTATTTAAGCCTATTTTTCTTATATCAAGAAACTCAACAGAGACTTTTGTTTATTTCCATAAACACACACACACAAAACCCTCTGGCACAGTGCTTTTACACATGTGTTCTGGTATAATTTTTAAAAATTAGACAATTTATAACAGAGATTCTAGGAGGCCCTAAATTGTACCTTAGACATTCATCTGTGAAGTACTTTCCTGATTCAGTATGTGTGTTTCATCTGCTCCTAAATGTATTTATATAGAAGTAACTTCTACTGAAACCATGAGACATTACCTTTTAAGTAAAATGTATTTGGGATCAACAGGCTGCAACACATTCATGATGAAATGGAATTTGCTTGGGTGAATTTATTTACAATGCAATCTCATACATATCTACTCTGAAGTAAATCCCAATGCACTAAATAGGATTTACTGTTATGTAAGTATGTACTACATTGCAGGCAGAACATTTATTATTGAGAAAAACTAGAAATAGGCCAGGAACTAGTGTCTCTTTGTCTTTAATAGCTAATTCCAGAAAAGATCAATTTCAATTTGAAGATTAGGTTTACCATATGTTCAACTACCCAAAATATCATTTCCTTCTTTCATAATGCAGTATCTTTCTTTTTGAAATGTAAGCCACGTATTAAAAGACAAAAAATCCACTCTCTAAAAGGAACTGTTGAGTTATGTCATGATTCTCTTCTTCCTTTTTTGGAGGGAATTCAAACTTCATGAAAAATGCTCTATACTCCCATCTATTTATCCTATATATAAAAATGCTTCCTACAGCCACAGCACACGAACGTATCTCAAAATATGATTGCTGTTCATCAGATTAGAGGCTTCTGTCTACATTCTCCCTATCAATGTATCAGTTGATGCACTGATTATTTTTATTCTAGTTCAACATAAGCATACATTGAACTTAAGGTTTTTAAATTATTGCTGAAGTACATATACCTTCACCTACTGCAGGGGTGGACACCCTTCTTCCTCTTGAGGGCTGCATTTCCTCAGGTTTAAAGGGAGGTGGGGGACAAAGCAAAAATATATCAACAGTGGGTGAAGGCAGAAATACAAGCAGGTGCATTCACCCCTCTTAGTTTCTGCCACTTTGCAGCTCTCCCCACCTCTTCCTCCCCATGGTACAGGAGGAGACTGATCTCATTATTTCCAGAGGACTTTTGAAATTAGGTCAAAGGTTTCATGACCAAAAGCCACAAGTGGTTGCCCATCCCTGGATTCACTGACTGTACAATAGCATTTGATGGAAAGGATAATTGGTACAGGCTGACTAACAAAAAAAAAAAAAAAAAAAGGTTTTCTCCAAGGGTTGAATAGCATGGTTCCAGCCAGATGAGAGTCATGTTTCAGAAAAACAGATGAAGGGAACAGATTCACATAGAAAGAGGGCCTGCCATCTTCCTCTTTATATGGAAAGTAGATGTTTCAATTGCACTTCAGGATGCAACAAAGACAGATGCTATTGTTTGCAACAGGCAAAAGAACTCCAATATAGGGAGTTCAATCCATTGTATAGGCAATTCATTTAATTGTGACCTAACTAGACATATACAGATACTATGAAGAATATAACAGCTTTATTAGCACAGGATGTCTCAAGGTGAGCATATTTCAGAGTAGAATACATTTTATGTCAGACTGAATTTTTAAACAAGACAACATTTTCCTTAGATAAATCGGCATTTGTTTAGGACCATAGAGAACAGTAAAGAGAAACATTATTTTTAAAATAATATATGATTTGTAAATTATGGGCTTTATTATATTAATTCATTAAACTATTACACATTTTTTTACTTTTGATACTGTATCTTCCCAGTAATTTTTAAACAAAGATTCCTAAAAGAATAGGAAGGGAATCTAGGGCCTAAATCCAACTGTTAGACCCAACTAGGGTAGATTTGTTTAATCAATAGAACTCACGTGCTGATCTTCCAGGTACCCACTGATTCACTGGGTCTACGCTACTGTGACTTAGGCATATTTCCATGGTTTTGGTTATGAAACACAACAAAGGTTATTTTTTTAATGACCATAGTCAAGAAAAGTCATTCTTTCATTTATTTCTGCTACAATTCTATACACATAACTCTGATTACATCCTATTGATTTCAATGAGACTTTTTTTCAACAGACATGTACTCAGCCTACTGACCAAAATCTTATATGGGGTATCTTTGAGCTTGTTAAAAATCAATGTAAGTCCATCTCGTTGTACACAGTAGCCAAAGCCACATGATGTATTTTATGCAGACCAAGTTCTGTTCCAGACCTGTTGAAATTCTCTGTTCCAGACCTGCCCTCACACACTCTGCCTCCCAGAACTAACCAGTGCTGCTGATTGGCCCAGCGTAATTTTCAGCCTGCAGTGTCATTACGGCTTCCATCCAAAACTGGGCTACTGGCTGTACCACAAAGGCAAAAACCAGGTTACCTTTTTCATGGTGCATGACTTTCAACTGAGTGCAGATTTGGGCTTCTATTGCCATCAGTGATATTCACTGAATATGAAGTAGACACAACTGCATTTAGTTGTAACCTACACATCATTAGAAGCTCTCAGATTCTTCTTTTCACATGCATATTTTCCATTCTGTTCTTTACAAATGGTATTTCAGAATTATCTTTGATTAGTCAAGTATTTATTGCAATACTTTTAAGCTTTGACTTAACCATCATTTTATGTAAATGTTATTTCAACATGATTTTTAAAAAAGTAACCACTAAATGAAAGAACAGTAGGATAAGTAGTAGGAACATCAGTATTACATTTTTTAAAAATTGTTTCAGAGTGAGACAAATTTAGATTGCAGCCCTATGCACACCTATAACAAATGAGGCTTTCTCTAAATAAATATACGTAAGATTTACAGTGAATATAATTGAAGTCCAAATCACTACTCAGAAAGATTCAATCGTCAAAATCCTATTGTGCAACTATACGTATGCAACTCCATGTTGCACCTACAGCAAGTATGTGAGTACCAAGGTGGAAGTACCAACTCTTGACAAATATATGCCAGCACATTGTACAATCGGTCACATCAGAGATGTGCAACCAATCACACATTTCCAGAACATAATTCTTTGTTTCCAAGTGTAACACTTGGCCCATTTACGATGGCATAAATTTGTATAAAGTCAGCATGAACACAATACTGGCCGATTTCAACATAGGCTCCCCCACCCCCACCCCCAAATGCCCTCCTGCTTGTTGTAACAATAATACATGTTTTCCACAGTCTCCTTGCCCAGATTGACTTTGACTCCAATAATCCTCTATTCATCAACACTTCCTAGTGTCTGAAAATGTGGACTCTCAAAGAGAAAGGTAAGTGTTTCACTTTGCCTGTATAAAATTGCAAACAGACAAAAGCTAGGATTGCCATTCTGAAGGAATCAGCATTACTCACAAGGAACCTACTGAAAACAATCTTGGGCTTCAAAGAATTTCCAACACCATGTTGAGGGGAGGGAGAAAAGCTCCAGGAATGTCAGTAAGAGATGGAAAACAGGGCTGAAATCAGGTCTCTTATCTCTCACCTCCACATAATGCTGTAAATAAATATGTTATTTGAAGACACAGTTTGAGAAGCAGTTTTTTTCTGATGGTTTCTATAACCTAAATAACTTACACAAAACCCTGCAGAACCACATAAAATTGAAGCCCCAATCCAAAACCTGAATCCCATTCCGATATTTTTTTAAATGGCCAAAATCCTGTTGTTCAGCATAGTAAATCACACCAGAGTAGGCCCACTGTATCAATGGGACTTAAAGAATCAACTCCTCAACATGTTTCATAGATTCAAATACAGTGATGCCCCGCAAGACGAAAATAATTCGTTCTGTGAGTCGCTTCGTCTTGCGAAATTTTCATCTTGCGAAGCGCGGTTTCCCATAGGAATGCATTGAAATTTAATTAATGCGTTCCTATGGGCGGAAAAAAACAAGGAATTTGCAGACGATCCCTAGTCTGGAGAGCAGAGCGTGCATTGTGTTTTTACTGCCATGAGAACGGGAATTTGCAGAGAGCCCCTGGCTCTTCCTCCTCCTCCTGGGCCCCCTCCTCCTCCCTCCAGCCTCGCTTTGCCGCCGGCTCCAGCTTCACCGGCAGCAACACCGGCAACAGCGAAGGGGAGGAAGAGGAGGAGCAGGGAGGGGGGAAGGCGATAAGGAGGGTTTTTGTCGCGCGCCGCCGGCTCTTCATTCATGGAATGGCAGCGGGAGCAAGGAGGGGCCGGACCACGCTGTGGAAGCGGAGCCCTCGGAGGCCCTGGCGGCTTCCCCGGCGCTCGCTGGTGGCCGCGCTTTTCCTCTTCTCACTCTCCTCTTCCTTCCTCTACTTCGTCTACGTGGCACCCGGCATTGGTGAGGGCAACACGCGCGGGGCGGGGCCGGGGAGAGGGTACCGGGTGCGGGCCGTCAGGGTGAGGTCCGTCGCCTCAGGAGGGCCGGCGGGGGGAAGGTGGCGGCGGCGCCTCAATCCAGGGCCCACACTTGTTCTTCCTGTGAGGGGGACGGTGTGAGGGAGAGCCCTCAGGAACCAGAGCGGGGTGGGGGGAAAAAAAGAAGGAAGGAAGGAGGGAGGGAATTCTCCACATTCACGCTAGACAAATTTTTCTATGGCCCTGCTTCGCAAGACGTCCTTGCGAAAACTAGAAAAATTCGTCTAGCGAGTCACAAAAAAACGCAAAACGCTTTCGTCTTGCGAGTTTTTCGTTGCACGAGGCGTTCGTCTTGCGAGGCATCACTGTAGGTCTATTCTAACTGTTCACATATTATGCTAAAGGAGTTGCAGTTAAGAGTAGGCCCATTTGAATCCATGGAATTTATGGAAGAGTTAACTCATCAGATCTCCACTGATACAACGGGCCTACCTCAGTGAGATTTACTATGCTCTAAGGAAGAGGATTTTGGCTACTGTTTCATAATACAGAATTAGAATCTATAATCTGTATTTATAATGAGATCTCTGAGCTACAACACATTCTAATTTAAATTTGTCACCATGTGTTATACCAGACAGAGGACAGTCTAGGACTCAGAAGACCTGGACTCAAATTCCCAACTTGGCTATGGATACTGGTAGTGGGAAAACAACTCCTTAAATAGCTCACATACCTTAGAGCAACTTTAAAGTCAGATGTGACTTGACGGCAGACAACAAACAAAATTGTCACATAGGATTTTTTTTTAAGGGAGGGGAAGTATTTAAACATTAAAATAGTAATAAAGCATTAAATCTACAATATCTGATTTTTATTATTGTTATTTTGCTAAAAATTATTTATCTTTATATACTCTGACATGGCTGCACTATTAAGTGGCACTCCTAAGTAGCAATATTATGTACATTTAAATGGGAACAGATGTGGTTACCAATCTTGCATACCCAGATGTTCTTGGACTAAAACTTCCAGGTCTTCACCACTAACTGTGGTGGCCAGGATTTCAAACATTAACTGAAGCAAAATTCATTATTTTAAATTTCCCTATTTAAAGGTCAGCCACTGTTTTGGATTTGCTACCAACAGTTTATCTATTTTATTTTGAGATATGCCTCTAACAAGCATTTTTGGGACTATGTTTTCAAGTATATGGGAATATCCATGACCTCCATATTTCTTTAATCTATTCTTTGTGTGTATGTCTTGAGCAATTAAAAGTTTGTCTTCATAGCCTTCATCAATCAACATCCGAACCCTGCAAAAGACAAAGAATATACGTGTCAATCCATAATTGATATTAATCTGGTAATAATATAGAAGTTATTTTTAGATACAAACTGTATGTTTCATGAAATAGCTAATGTTGATACGTTTCAAAGAAATACTGAACATTTTTGGCCACCCAAATGTCAGGAGTCAGCTGAACTGCTGTAATATAATGGAATATTTATAATGACTGAACACGTTCACAGAGAAAACTATAATCCACACTCCCTGTCCTCTGAAGTAGTTGAGAACCCGGATGTAATTCCAGATGTAGGATTACAACTCTCATCAATTTACGGTTAGAGATAGGCACGAACCAACTGTTTGTGCCCATCTCTATTTACGGTAGCATAATCAATGTGGAGAGGTGAGGGAAGCTGAAGTCCAGCAATGCTGGGAGGGTCATACACCCTTTATTTCTGGCCTAAAGATACTGTAATACTTGTCAATAACATTTAAGTTCTAGCAATAACCATTTTTTCATGACACCAGTGCACACATATCTCTCTGCACATGTTCAGAGCAAGAATACATAATTGTGTATTCAGAAGCACTGTGTCTTTGATACGCCACACAAACCACTGAATAGGAATGTAAATTGTCTCATTTCATCCTTGCCACGGCATTCTTCTCATTTGGAAAGATGGTCAGGAATATCCTAGCACTTCCAATGAAGTTCTTGCATTGGCAAGGACAATATTTTGCAAGAAGATGCCTGTTCTTTGCACAAAATTGCCAACATTTGTATAAAATTGCATAATTTGTGCAGTCACATAAACTGGCCCTACCAGCAATGACTACTGCTAATGTACTTGTCAATGAACCTGAAATACTGAATGGTTTGTTTCCCTCTTAACTATTGGACAGTACTTCTGTGCTTGCTGTGGATGTGCACTTGCCTTCTCAAAGGGAATAGATACCAAAGACATTTTTGCATTAATTATAGAACCACTAAGGGAGAAAAATATCTCTTTCGGGGAGGGGGCGGCGGCAGCAAAATCCTATTGCGCAACTACACATGCATAACTCAGTAGTTAATTTAAATTTATCACCATGTATTATAGCAGACAGAGTGCAGTAGCTGCACTAGCGCTGAAGCGGAAGTGCTATCCCTGAAGCACCTCTGCTGGCACACTGCACAATCAGTCATGCCAGAGATGCACAACCAATTGCCCAATTCCAGAACACAGTTCCCTGTTGCCAGGCATGATGCCCGATACACATATACCTTGGCATTATGTTATATGCTGGCATAAACAGAATATTGGCCTCTCTGTATCTTGCTTTTAGCTGGAGGTAAGGAACATGATAGGGTTTTTAAATGCTGTATCATGGTGTTTCATTGTACTAAGCAACCTAAATAGAATAAAATGAGGGATTTAGCAAGGGTCTCTTCCATCCCTGCCACTGAATGAACACAGATGTGATAGAGAATGAGATGTCTGACATGATACTTAGTCAGCCAAGAGCTTATTCATATCAACACCACTGCATAATACAATTCTGCAGCTAGCAAACCTGTTTAATCAGACTCAGTGAGTGTCTTTGGGATCATCGGTTTCTTATTAATATGAAAATGGTAATCATAGCTGAATGAATTTAAATTATTTGGCCACAAATAATGAATATAACCGTATTACATACCACTATCAATGAGACTGAGTTTTCTATGGTCACTATCACAATATCTGTATATATAAGATTTCAAGATGTTAAGAGGATATCAATTTGACCCACCTTGACCTTACTTGGATTGATAGATTAAATAAAGAAGCTAGCTAGCCAACTCCAATAACACAATCTCAAAGGAAAACAAACTTGTGACTACATGGTTTCTAATGAAATGCACCATAACAGAAACATATCCTCAAATTCTCTCTCTCTCTCTTTAGAAATCAGTAAGCAAAAATTAAATCTGTTTATATCTATGCCATCTCAAGGAAAATGTTTAAGGATTCACATGCAGAACCAGATATTTACAAATCTTTCACTCAGCATTATTAGAGCTGAACATGACTTCAGTCTGAAAAATATCTTCCCCCTCCCATATTCATACCAACAGACACAGAGGTCAGTTTGATTTGTATGGGTATGATGAATATAAGTCAACATGAGTTGACTATGAATTAATCCAGGTCTGCTAGTAGTCCTGAACATACATACAGCAGCAATAACCTGAATGCACAATAAACCAAATGCACAAAAACAGCTCAATGGCATTTGTAGCATAAATGCACACTCCATTTGGGGAGAAAGACAATCTTATATTCCTACAAAAACCTACTTCCACTTTTGTTCAATGCCAATTTGAGGAAAGAATTATGGCAGAAATGTTGCAGCTAGGGGGAAAAAAGGTGTATTGTGAACTGAACAGAACTGCTGCGACAATCAATACTAGGAGCATTACCGATAACAGTCCTTCTACCCACATAACTTTCAATCATATCTTTCCAAGGAGAACTTTCATTCATCACAAAATTGATTCTAGTTTAGCTAAGCAGTTCAGGTTCTAAGAATGATTTCATGATGTGTTAATTTATATTATTAAAGGGCAAGTTGACAGGGAAGAGTTGAAGCACATTTCACACCTTCAGTCCTACCTACTTTAAAAGTTCCTTTCCAACAAGAACAACAGCAGAATTTCAGAAATCTCCCCATCACCCAGGAGTTAAGAAGTGGGCTGGTACAAATTGTCAGCTAATCGGCATTTTGTAGCTGCAACTTGTGTGTTGGAATTTCCTTTGTTAAAATGTTGCTGAGATCAGGGTGGTGGGTAAAAATCAATGATCAAACTGATTTAAATCAAAAAATTGATTTTTTAAATTTAAATAATTAAAAAATCTGATTTTTTTAAAATTCAAATCATGATTTAAATCAATTTGATTTAATTTGATTTAAATTAAATCCACCATGGCTGACATAGATACTCCTGTCTAGCTAGTTCCCCTTTCACTTTACATGTTGCAATTTTGTGAATTAGATGTTGGTAGGGTACAGGAAAGGCACAAACATGGCATCGGTTACAACAATCAGAAGAACATTGCAGAGTTGTACATTCCTTCCCTGCATGCAGTAACTCCCTCTTCTTCATCGTGGCCTCTGCGAATGCACACAATTGGGTTCAGTCTGCGCTTGCGCAGGACTCCTCGGAATATTCTAGAGCTTTTTAGAAAAAATTATATAGTTGAGAGTTGCCCCTACAGCGCATGCTCCGCCTGCCTCAGCCCTCAGTTCCATTTTACCGTCGTGGCGTACGGAACTTCTCGGTTAGAGCTAGCGTTTTATTAATGTTTTATATCAACAAGCAGGGCGGAACTCGATCCATGTCCCTTCTCTATCTTGCGATCGACCTCTGGGAGTGGTGTTACGACCATCAGGTGTTTCCGGTGGCCATTCACGTATCCACTACAGACAACGAGGTAGTGGATACATTAAGCAGACTGACATCACAGAATCACGAGTGGGAGCTCGACACTCCGACCTTCCACACAATCTGCGAGAGGTGGGGTCATCCATTGGTCGACATGTTTGCGACAAATCGGAACAAGAAATGCACCATGTTCTGTTCTCGGGCAGGCAGGGGTCACAATTCTCTAGGAGATGCATTCATGATTCACTGGAACTCAGACCTGCTGTACCTGTTCCCGCCCATACCTCTTATTCAAAGGACTATTGTCAAAATTCGACAAACCATAGCCAATGTCATCCTGATAGCACCATGCTGGCCGCGTCAGCCATGATTTACTACTCTCACACAGATAGCCACAGATTCAATGAGGTTGCCACCTCTGCCTCATCTGCTCACTCAGAATGCAGGCAGTATTTATCATCCGGACCTCCAGTCATTACATCTGACGGCTTGGAGGATTCACCCTTGATTCAGGAGGTTTTGAATGAAGCTAAGAAACCATCTACAAAACTCCTGTATTCCTATAAGTGGAATAACTTCTTGAAGTTTGCACAATCTAAAGATCTACAACCATTGCCTATTTCACTTCATACTCTTCTCACCTACTTACGTCATTTGTCTGATCTCGGCTTAGCCCTCTCAACTCTGAAAGTTTACATTTCAGCCATTGTCTCCTTCCAGCCTCGAAATTCGGAATCGGCACGCTTGTTTTCTCACCCTACGCTCAAGTCGTTTCTAAAGGGTTTGCGTAACCTTCACCCTCCCGTCAAGCCTCCATTACCACAATGGTCTCTACAGCTTGTACTGCGTTGTCTCACACGACATCCTTTTGAACCAATGGCCACCTCGGATATCCGATTGCTCTCCTTTAAAACATTGTTTTTGGTGGCTATTACATCAGCAAGAAGGGCAAGTGAGCTTGCGGCTCTAAGAGCAGATGCTCCCTATCTACAATTCTTCCGTGATAAAGTCCTCCTTTACCCCGATGTCTCCTTTCTTCCCAAGGTTGTCTCCGAGTTCCACATGAACCAACCCTTGATTCTACCGACTTTGTTTCCTGATCCTTCTTCAGAGACAGAACGTATGCTTCACTCTTTGGATGTCCGTAGAGCCTTAGCCTATTATACATCTCGGACTAAAGACTTTCGTGCCTCTCCTAGGCTTTTCCTCTGTTTCTATGGCCCGCGTAAGGGATCACCTGCATCTCCTTCCACGATTTCAAGGTGGCTTGTTTCCACTGTTGCTCTGGCTTATGAACTCACAGGCAATACTCTTCCAGAGGGCCTTAGAGCACACTCGACCAGGGCCATGGCAACGTCTACAGCCTTGCTGCGTGGTGTCGATGTTCCTGACATCTGCAGAGCAGCTACTTGGTCAACAGCGTCCACATTTGTGACGCACTATAGACTAGACCTCCGAGCCAAGAAGGAGACAAAATTTGGAAGAGCAGTTTTGACATCGATACTAGAGTGACAGCCCTCCATCTGGTAAGTGAGCTTGCTAGTCACCCAATTGTGTGCATTCACAGAGGCCACGATGAAGAAAGAAAGGTTACTTACCTGTAACCATGGTTCTTCGAGTGGACCTCTGTGAATTCACACATCCTGCCCTACCTCCCCTCTATCCGTCACTCTTTATGTATTGTATATTCTAGCTTATTGATGGCGGATAAAACGGAACTGAGGGCTGAGGCGGGCGGAGCATGCGCTGTAGGGGCAACTCTCAACTATGTAATTTTTTCTAAAAAGCTCTAGAATATTCCGAGGAGTCCTGCGCAAGTGCAGACTGAACCCAATTGTGTGAATTCACAGAGGTCCACTCGAAGAACCATGGTTACAGGTAAGTAACCTTTCTTTCTGCTTCCCTTGGATCAATGTTAAGAGTTTTTAGTAGGACAAGCAGGTTTTGAAGCTGGTTTGCCATCTCTTGTGAAGAGGGAACCTGACTGGTACTCACTGTTTACAATACAACCAAACTGAAGTTAGAGAGCCACAATCTCCATTTTACAATATGGATTTTGCCAATTTTCTATAAAACAAGGTGTGAATGAACAATTTAAAAAGGAACATAAGTGAACAGGAAGAGTGAATGTTGAAATCTGCTCAGGACCATGTTTTCAGCTGTTTTTCTCCTGTTTGATTCTGGGATTTTGGCCTTGTATTGTTCAATGTCTTTGTTTTTACCCAAGTTACAATTTAAGAGCCCCAAGCACTTTGCAGGTCATTGGTATGAGTCACATCAAAACAGGTTGTGCTTCCACTCCATCTGGTTTGGCCCACGATTAAGGTCATCAGGGAAATAACTGGAGGAACTCTCATATAAGAGAGGTGCAGAAGATTTCCCTGCTTCCCATTTCTTAACTATGGTTAAAGAAGGGATGGATAAGTTAAATTATTTTCAGTTCACAACTGTAGAACATATGTTTAGTGTTAAGTCCACTCTGTCCTGTTTCTGCATTAATCTGCAGATACTGCTGCCATCCATCCTCAATCAACATGAAAATCTAAACACATTTTATGATAAAATATGCATTTTCCTATGCCTTTTATAGTACAATATGCATTTTGGTTCTTTGAAAATCCCAAAATAGGATCACAAAATACTGAGAAATGACGACTTGGAAGCATAGCTGCATATCAATCTACACATGAATTTGGAAGCATACTGTATATCAGGTCATTTTCCTTCCAAATGCAGACAGAGCAAAACCATGGAGCATCTCTAAGCCAGAGATGGGAGAATTTTATCTGCTTTAGATTTTTGTAGCTGAAGAAAAAACTTTCAAATTAAGCTACAGTGCAGTCCACAGAAAGCCAGTATTCTAAAGCCATAATGATGCCAAGTGACAGCTTTAGTTTGGCCACTTCCGAAACTTGGACACCTATAACATTGTTACTCCCAGCAGAAGTGTTTGTGTCCTTAAATTAGGGGGTGGGATTCATGCAGACTCCCTGGCACATATGGCCCCCACAGTAACTTTCTGTATGCTTACCAGAGGAACCCAAAGCCTTCCATCTACTCCTCCAAATACTTTATAAAAACACGGTTATTTCTGTCCTGAGAGTCTGAAACAAGGTCAAGGAAGCCCTTGCATCTTCTTTTGCCCTTACAATAAAGTCTGTCTACTTCTGCTTTTTTGGTGGTGACGGGGCCTTTGACAGTCCGCAGAGGGTGCTAATAGCTGAAAACTACCCACCCCTGCCCTAAATGTTACTGCACTGCAACACCTACCTTAGAATTCTTTCATTGTCACTCGGCATGTCAATATCAGGACTCATTTGGTAGAAAATGAATTCTGTTCCAAAAAGGTCATACTCCAAGTAGCATCCAAGTTGAGCAAACTCCAAAAGCTTCTTCTCATCAAATATAGTCCTGCAGAAATCACAACACACACTGTAAAGTTGCTTAATGCCATCTTATCTCTCAGTTGACTGAAGCATTTCAGCATTTCACCTGGCAACTGTCTTCAAATTGAGCAAATACTGTCACCGATTCACTCCTCAGAAGTCAGATCAAAACAATTTCAGATCTGTTGAGGATCTGAGCCACACATGCTGACAAATATTGCTATTTTCTATGCATCTGGTTTATCAAAAGATTAATTGGTCACTCATTAGTCATTATAGTATGATTTCCTGCTTGTATCTTTTCAGCTCTTCAACAAAAAAGGATCGCCTCCTTCCATATAAACCTACCCGGCAATTAAGATCCAGCCAGGGGGCCCTCCTGAAAGAGCCATCCCTCAAGGAGGTAAGAGGAACGGCTTGTAGACAAAGGGCCTTTTCGGCAGCCGCCCCCAGACTATGGAACGCCATCCCAAGTGAGATTCGTCTGGCGCCGATGTTGATGACGTTTCGGCACCAGGTCAAAACCTTCCTGTTCCAGAAGGCTTTTAATTGAAATAATATCAACTGTGGGTCCTGATGGCAACTTTAGAGTACTGTATTTTTAACTGTATTTTAATTGTTTTATCTTTTTATCTTTTTATTGTATTTAAATTGTTGTAAACTGCCCAGAGACCTTTGGGTAGTGTGGGCGGCAAAAAAGTTAAATAAATAAATAAATAAATAAATAAATAAATAAAATAAAATAAATAAATAAATAAATAAGAATGGAAAAGTCAAAAAGCGAGGAATAGTTAAACATCTCAGATACTAATAATATCAACATTATATATTTTTTCAACATCTTTACTCCATTTGTACTTTATTTCTATTTGGAATATTTAGACCTAAGTTCAATATAACCCTAGTAGAGTGAAAATACTTCCTAGTATAAGGCAGCAGGAAAAGAGGAAAACCAAATTTGAGATGGACTGACTCCCTGAAAGAGGCAACGGCAAGAGTTGAGCAGAGCTGTTGAGGACAAGACATTTTAGACAGCACTCATTCATAGGGTTGCCATGAGTCGGATGCGACTTGATGGCATATAACAACATAATTATGTTGGATTCAACGTTCCCTAATTTTTGGCTTTGCCCCTCACATGTACAATTTCACACACACACACACAAAATTCTGTGTCCCCCCCCCCGCAGGTTTCAGTCGCGACCAGAACCAAAGGGGATGGAAATGATTGCTGGGGGTGCACAGAGGGGGAAGAACACTGCACGGAGGGGGGCAGAGTCACATTCATTTACACATATGCACACTTTAGAGGGAACCTTGGTTGGATTATATCGCTGTGTAAATAGCTGCACAACTGCTTGCACAAAACCATATTAGGTATCACCATTGCTCTTATAGTGAAAACAGACAAAGTGGGATTCCTACATATGTTTTCCCTGTGCTCTCTAAATCCTGACTATTGGTAAAGCAGACATTTTACTTGGCCACATACTCTAAAAATACTACCAATTTTTTTTTAAAAAAATGATTGTCATGTGTAGAGGACAGACTAAACCTCAGGCATTAGCCTTGAAAAGTCTGAAATAGCATCATTAGATGCAGGTTATTCACTCCTGGCACCACTAGGTCATGAAGCTGCTAAACAGAATGTTAGTTTTGTTGTTGTTTGCACTCATGAATAAAAAGTAAACTACAATAACCAGCTAGTTTAATTATTACCCAGTTTCAAAATTCCAAAATATTTAAAACTACAATTTTATTTGTTGCCATCTTCAAACCCACCAAAATAGTTATGTGTATAAAACTGTGGGCCTTAGAAAGCATGGCTAAAAACAAGGCCAGTGGAGGTGATGGCATTCCAGTTGAACTATTTAAAATCTTGAAAGATACAATAACACAAAGCAATTTATATTTAATAATAACGATTTCATGTCATCAAGTCAATTCTGATTTACCATGACCCTTCCCAGGGTTTTCTATGGATAAAGTACTGAAAAGGTGATTTACTAGTTCCTCTTTCTGGTAGCACTCTGGGATCATGCAAGTTGCCCAAGGCCACACAGACCTCCTTCTCTATATGGAGTCACAGTGGAGAATGGAACTCCCAACCCCTGGCTCTATAGCCAGGTTCTCCAATCCACAATGAATTTGAATAAAAATGAATTCAATTTATATTTGAGGGGAAACGAGGAATGACTGAATGTTTAAACCAACTGTAATGTAATTATTTTAAACACAAAACTGCTGACCAAATAATTAATAACAACAGGATTGGTCGAAAAAATCTCAGCTGCTATAAAAACTATCATGCAGGTCTCTCAGGGCAGATACTGTTTGCATTCTCCTCCTGTTTGGGGTGCTGAAAAAACAAGATAGCCATCATTCTGCTATGTGTAAGCCAAACAGTCTGAAGCGTCTTGTTTTTAACCCTTCGCAAAACTCTGAGCTATTTATTGATAAAGTAATTCTGCACCTCTGGTTAATGAAACTTTCTGATTAAATATTTTTAAATTTACTTTCAGTAGAAACTTTAAGTTCTGATTAAGGTTTTGAGATATAGCAACAGAATCAATTTTATTTTGCCAATTGTTTACTCCACTTGCTTGGTATTAATAAAGTTATTTGGTTTCTGACACAGGATCAGTCTGAAACAGCTATCTGTTCCTACCACATACAAAAATGCCCTCTCCACTATTGTGATGGAGGCTCTTTTATACAGTCAGACAGATGGAGTGCTGGAGGCATGGGTGAGGATTCAGCTGGGTACTGCCTTGGCAGATGAAGCTTCGTCAGCCAATCCAAAAAGAAGTGATTCCTGTCAAAATGCAGCCCACAGACAATACCTTCTTCCCGTGTAAACCCCCAATCCCCCCCCCCGAACACTGCTCTGGGTGATGTGTTACCTCTCTGCAGAAGAAACTGTGGGTACCAAGCAGGAGGGGCCTACCCAGGGTGACTGTATCTTCTTGAGTTCATCTCCCATAAGTGCAAGCAGCCAATTGCACCCCCCTAGCCATTGCTTTTACGCTAATCCGCTTTCACAGTGTTATCAAGCAGTCAAAAATCTGATTGGCTGCATAATAATATGATGTCATCATGCCACGTATGTAAAATAAATTCCTATTATTTTTGTTTCTTAAAAGTGGTGCTGAAACTGCAGATTAAAGAAAAGCATATGCGAAGAAGCACCAAATAACATGCAAAAAAGGGTAAGCAATGGAAGCAGTATTTAAAACTATTTGCCTTCCCAAGCTGACTTCTTTACCCCACCCTCTCTCCTGTAAGTATTTATTGATGAAAATTCAGCACAGTCCTAATGTGAAATAAAAATGTTCGCCAGCACCACTCGGATGCTTCTTGTACTTAATGCCTCAAAGTCATTAAGCAGACTAAAGGGCGAGTTCAATTACATCATACACTGTTACTATGGAAATAACTGATGTCATAAATTCAATATTATGACTTAACGGTAGGTTTAAGTAGGAGGAACAGATGGGCTGATTGAGAGAAAACCCTTGTTCAAACATAACTGTCACCAGTAGGAGTCTCATTACTGCCAACTGTAATTAATAAATTCTTTATTTTTCAAAATAATTTTCACAGTTTACACAAGATCAAAATCTTTAACAAAATGGTTTCAAAGCACTGTACAACAGGAGTGGTTCTCATTTGTTGGTCTTACACAGTTCTAGGCACTTTAGCAACCCAAAGCATTATGTTAATGGCTATGCATACTCTGAAGTACTGTGGTGCTGGTGAAGATGAGATCATCATCATCATTGTTAGTTTTCAAAATTGCAAATATCAGGCTTGTTAACATAATCACTCAGCTGGTTACCTGAGGCAATCAAGAAACACTTCTCAGCAAATCAGGCAGGGAAGCATTTGCAATTTAGTAGACCGTTTGGGCTTTTCTGTTTGTTTTTCTTTTAGGCTCGGAGTCTCATAAATGACTAGGCATAAATGGAAAGGCAAGACAGTGACATGTATCAACCTCCTGGGAAACATGTTTAAATTATACATGCAAATCTAAATTACACATGCACAAGTAAATGCGCAAATGTGTGACCTGCAGCAATGGTGGCTCTGCTCTCATGCCACATTGTCTGGGCAGCTGTTTGGTGCACTCCCTCCACCCAGGAAGAAGATGGACCAATGACGGACAATGCAGGCATCACCATCATGTTGCTAGAGTATAGTCTGCCCGGCCGTTGATGCCAGCTGCTTTGGAATTTTCAAGCAAAGGGGTTTGGAGTGCTCCACTTAATAACTTCAGCCAGCCATGCCCTCGTCTATGATTCCATTCCTTTCTTGCTGCCATCTGATTCTCTGTATCCTTCTCTCTTTCTGTTTCCCTCAAACACGCACACTCCCAGGCACTAAGTGCATTCATTCCTCACTGGGTTGTTTTGATATTTACCCCCACTTTAGGTTTTATGACCAGCCAATCACTCAAACGTGGAAAGCCCACCCACTCCCTGAATAAAATAGCAAAATAAAAAACATACACAAAACTCCTCTGCCAAAGCCCAAGAGGAGATTTCCCTCCCAAATACCACTTGATGCCTTCTCTTCTCTTCTTTGTCCAGCAGACAAGCAGCAGACAGGCCAGGCAAAAAGTTAGGTTACCTACCTGTAACCATGGTTCTTGTAGTGGTTCTCTGTGAATTCACACAAATGGGTTTATCCTGCGCCTGCGCAGGACGTTCGGAACTTTCTAGAGCTTAGAAAAAAAGCCAGACAGTTAGTCTCCCCCCCCCCCCCGAGGGTATATAGGCTCCGCCTCCTCCACCTTCCTTAGTTCCCTATGTCCGCCGTTACTAGAGAGTAGGTATAATGACCTGGTATCGTGACGGACAGCGGGGAGGAAGGGAGGGATGTGTGAATTCACAGAGAACCACTACAAGAACCATGGTTACAGGTAGGTAACCTAACTTTCTTTGTAGTGGACTCTGTGAATGCACACAAATGGGTGATTAGCAAGCTGACTCACCGGATGGAGGGCCGTCACGGTATCAGGGATGACAGTATCGCCCTTCCAAAGGCAGCATCATTTTTAGCTCTGACATCGAGGCGGTAGTGCTTCGCGAACGTCAGAGGATTGGACCAAGTAGCCGCTTTACAGATGTTTTGAATATGAATACCGCGATGAAGAGCGGTGGACGTAGATATAGCTCTGGTGGAGTGAGCTGATTTACTACAAGCTGGTAAGCCATTTGTATGGATTGCACGATCCATCTCGATATTGTCTGAGAGGATGCGGGAGCACCCTTGTTATGTCCATGGTAGCACACAAAGAGACGGGAAGAGCGTCTAAAGTGCTTGGTTCTGTCCATGTAGAAGGCAATAGCCTGTCTGACGTCCAGGGTATGGAGCTTGCGCTCGACCGGAGTGGACGGAGATGGAAAGAATGTAGGAAGTATCAGCGGTTGATTCAAATGGAAGTCTGATACAACCTTGGGGAGAAATGAGACATCCAAGTACAGAGTAACTTTATCGGGATGCATTTGTAGGTATGGAGGGTCAGACCTAAGAGCTGACAGTTCACTAGCCCTTTTGGCAGAGGTTATGGCCACTAAAAAGGAAGTCTTGAGAGAAAGCAATTTCTCGTTACAGGTTGCCATGGGTTCAAATGGAGGTTTGGTAAGCGCATCAAGGACAAGTGGAAGCGACCATTGAGGTACAATGGGTAAAGAGGGCGGCCTGATGTTTTGCAGGCCCTTAAGGAATCTTTTAACCGTGAGGTGGGAGAACAGTCTGGCGGAGCTAGAGTGAGATGGCTGGTGAGCAACGATCGCGGAAATATATACTTTAATGGTGGAGTGCGCGAGTCCGAGATTGAACAGATGCAGTATAAAGGTAAGTAAGGTTGAGAGTGTAACTGGGACTGATTGGAGTCCTTTGGACTGAACGAATTTCGTAAAAGATTTCCATTTGTTACGGTATAGGCGAGAAGTCGACGGCTTTCGAGAGCGGTCTAGAATCGCACGGAATTCGGGGTTATCCTCCACGCCGTCAGGTGAAGAGACCGGACATCTGGATGGAGAAGGGCCCCGTCGTTCTGGGATAGCAAGGACGGTATTACAGGTAAGTGGAATATTTCCTCCGTTATTCCTTGGAGGTGGGCAAACCAGGGTTGTCGTGGCCACCACGGAGCGATGAGTATTGCGTTCGCCTGGTATTGAATGATCCGGACTATTGTCTTGAGGAGCATCGGTATGGGAGGAAACAGGTAAGTGAGTTCTCCGGACCACGGAATGAGGAAAGCGTCTCCGAGTGACGCGGTGTCCCTGCCTGCTCGTGAGCAGAACTTGCGGCATTTGGCGTTGAGGTGAGATGCAAAGAGGTCTATGGTGGGTTGACCCCATCGACGGCATAGGTCTTGAAAAACCGTCTCGTCGAGGGACCATTCGTGCGTCCTGGTATGGAGCCGGCTGAGGTGGTCCGCTAGATAGTTGTCCTCTGAAGCGACATGAATCGCTTGTGGAAAAATATGATGGGTACGGCACCAGTCCCAAAATCGCATGGTGAGATGGAGAAGCGGTAGGCATCGAGTCCCACCTTGTCGGTTGATATAGTGCATAGCTGTGGTATTGTCCGTGACAAGCTGCACTGATTGTCCCTTTATAAGCGGAAGAAAGGCTCGAAAAGCCTTCATGATGGCGAGCAATTCTAGCTGGTTTATATGGAGAGACCTTTCTCTCGGTGTCCATAACCCGTGAATCCTGAGCTCTTGGCAGTGAGCGCCCCAACCAGAAGGGCTGGCGTCGGTTGTAACCTGTATGGACAGGAAAGGAGGTTGGAAGGGTTTTCCTTCGGACAGATTGCGCGGAATCGTCCACCAGATGAGATGCTTCGCTACATGTGACGGAACCTGCAACTTTTTCCGTGGGGAGTCCGTTAAAGGATTGAACTCGCCCAGGAACCAGGACTGGAGCGGACGCATTTCGAGCTTGGCATGAAGGACGACTGCCGTCGTGGATGACATGAGGCCCAGTAGATGCTGAGCGTCGAATGCGGTGACGGTAGCCAGGGGTGGAAACCGTTGTATTGCGTCTCGAATCTTTTGGATTCTTTGGTAGGGCAGGAATGCCCGTGCTCGGGTCGCATCTAGCGTTGCTCCTATGTAATTGACCAGCTGGGATGGTACCAAAAGGGATTTTTCTTGATTGATCACTAGACCTAGCTTGTTTAAGGTCGCGAGAGTGGTAGTTGTAGCAGCGACGGCCTCGTGGTAGGATGAGGCTACCAGGAGCCAATCGTCGATATAAGGGAAGAGTTTTATTCCCTTGGTGCGAAGGTGAGCCACTACAGGGGCCATGCACTTGGTAAATGTCCGAGGGGCCGTGGAGAGCCCAAATGGAAGGGCAGCAAACTGGTAGGTTGTGCGGTGGAACCGGAACCGGAGATACTGTTGATGAGAAGGGTGAATGGAGACGTGAAAATAAGCGTCTTTGAGGTCGATGGTGACGAACCAACTTCCCTGTGAGAGAAGAGGAAGAATGGAATCGAGTGTTAGCATTCGAAACTTCCTGTAAATGATAAACTGATTTGAGTTCTCTGAGGTCCATGATGGGCCTGATACCTCCATTCTTTTTAGGGACGGCGAAGTACCGAGAGAAGAAACCCCCGTGTAGTTCAGCATGTGGGGTCTTGACGATCGCCCCCTTGCTTAGGAGGGATGAAATTTCCTCCTGTAAAGCTACCGAAAAGGGGGTGGTCTTAGGAAGATTTGATGGAGGGAGCTGGAAGAATTCTATAGAATAACCCTTCTCAATAATGGTTAGGACCCATTTGTCAGTCGTAATACGTTTCCATTCAGAGAGAAATGGAAAGAGTCTAGTCCGGTAAGAGGGGTAGTTAGTTGTATTGCTTACCCCGGCGCTGAGGTTTACGAAAGGACTGCTTGTGTCCTTGGTATTGTTGCTGCTTGAAAGTCGAAGGGTTGGACTGAGATGGTTGGAAGGTCCTGTCGTGTTGCTGCTGTCTACCATACCGAAATGGTTGGTACTGAGAAGACGCTTGGTAAGCAGGTTTTTTGTAAGTAGGTCTCTGATACCGATACGGTTGGTATGGTATGTAGGACTTTGCGGTCTTCCGCATTTTATGGATATTTTCCATAATATCATCAGTCTTGGAATTAAAGAGGCCATCCGCATCAAAGGGAAGATCCTCGATTTTGGTTTTTGTATCGTCCAGTATGTTCGCCGCTCCAAGCCAGGCATGGCGACGGACTGCTACTGCTGTAAGCATGGATTTGGATGCAATTTCAGCTGTATGCTTTGCTGCTACTCGTTGCTGTCTTGTAATGGGTATTGGCCTCCTCGTAGATGTTGAGGAGTTCGGTCTTGGACGGCTCAGGAAGGCTTTGTAAAACGGGAACAATCTTATCCCATAGGTGCTTTTGATAAGCACCCATCGCGGCTTGGTAGTTCGAAATCTTAATCAGTAGAGCCGCAACGGAATAAAGTTTTTTGCCCAGGGCGTCATTTTTTCTGCCGTCTTTATTGACAGGTGTAACAGAAGACCTGCTGCGGGATCTGTACTGGGTAGCCTCGACCACAATAGAATTAGGCATGGGATGCTTGGTTAGGAAATCCGAGTCGGAACCATGGGTCTTGTAATGGTGGTCGATTTTTCGAGGGATTTGGAGAGTCGCAGGCGACTTATCCCACGAAGCCTTTACCAAGTCAAGGAGTGCTGGAATGAGGCTAAGACTAGGAGGAGATGACTTGTCCTGCTCCATATCGTGGAAGACAAGGTCTGTTTGTTGCTCAGGAACTTGCGCATCTAGGTGTAAAATCTTAGCCATGCGCAATATAAGTTGAGCATAGGATGAGTAGTCTTCTAATGGATATTGTGAAGAAGTACTCGGAGCACCACCATCAGGTACATCAGATTCCGAAGAAGCTGAAGAGTTGTCATGGGAAGATTCAGATACCAATGAGGAGGGACGGTGCGATATTGGTACCGTGTCTCTCAGTATTGGTTCAGCATCAGAGTGTACCGAAGGAGAGAAAGGCTCTATATCATGGCCCTCTGGGCCAGAGTACATCGTCGCAGTCTGTACCGTGGGTCGGCCTGCGGAATGTTTAGACCGTTTTAGAGGCGCAGAAGGTGCCACCGGTGTCTTCCTCTTACGGGAAGTAGCAATTTGGGGTGTGGGAACATGCCCCTGTTGCTGTTGTAGATTCTCAGGAGTTGGAACCGAAGAAGGGTACCAAGCTGAGGAGGGGTAAGCCTGTCCCCTGAAGTCAGGCGGATAGCCGTATCCTTGATATGGGTAGGGCTGGTATGGACTGAAAAATGGAGGACCATACTGTGCCGGCATTTGTGGACGGTATTGGTCCGCAGGATGTTGAGGTTGGTACGGAGAGGTATGCTTACGCTTCTCCTTTCGCTTTCTAGGAGTGCGAGACGGCAGCTCCTGTTCTGAATGCGAGTCAGTATCAGCCCGCCCGGAAGATCTCGGGCTAGTAGGGGCGATGGCCACGCTGGGAAAAGCCTCAGCCGCAAAATGGCCTGACGACGGAGACATGCTCATGATATCGTGAGCAGCCTGGGCCGGAGGAATGATCCGCTCCTCCATATCCGATTGCCCAATGTCGTCTCTAGAAGATTCCTCGAGTAATATAGGAGGCGCAGGAAGAGGCAAAGGTGCCGATTTGGGTGGCTTTGCCAATTTCAGAGATTTCGCTTTGTCATTTTTCTTCTTTGAAGGCACAGCAGACCTGGAAGCCTTGGTGGAAGCTGGCTTGGGCGGTCTAGAGGAGTCCTTCTGCTTGGAAGGCGCAGAACTCAAGGTAGGCTGAGAAGAATCAAAGGCAGTGGCGCCTGCTTTAGGTGTCTCCACACGTGGAGGGTTCGGGGAGGTGGTAACGGAAACCTCCATAGCAGGCTTGAGGGTTCTTTCGTAGAGAAAGGCCCGGAGGCGTTGAGACCGCAGTTTAAGAGCTTGTTTGGAAAAACTTCTACAAGCGGCACACGCCTGAATAAGGTGGGATTCCCCCAAACAAAATAAGCACTGATCGTGCTGATCCGTTAGCGGAATTTTTCGAAGGCAAACGGAGCACTGTTTGAAGCCCCGAGAGGCCATAAAAAAAAGGGGGGGAATCCGGGGGGGGGGAACGGGAAAGACGCAGAACGAGAAAAAATTAAATGGGAAGGCAGTTCTGGCGTCTTAAAAGAAGAAAAAGAAAAGCTGTAAGGTAAATAGAAGGAAATACTTTCCTTAGCACGCTCTAGTGTTCCTACGTCCTACCCTAACGGCGGAAAAAGAGGAACTAAGGAAGGTGGAGGAGGCGGAGCCTATATACCCTCGGGGGGGGGGAGACTAACTGTCTGGCTTTTTTTCTAAGCTCTAGAAAGTTCCGAACGTCCTGCGCAGGCGCAGGATAAACCCATTTGTGTGCATTCACAGAGTCCACTACAAAGAACCAAATATAATTCAAGAAAGGAAGGGAACCACCACCACTACCCCCAGAAAAATGTGTGTGGGGGGGGGGAAATCTTGTGAAGATATTGATGGGGGAAAATGTAAGTAAGTAAGTAAGTAAGTAAGTAAGTAAATAAACCAACCAACCAACCAACCCAAGAAAACACACTGGGACATGCAGGCTGCTTGGCAGCAACAAAATAAATCCAAAAAAATGGGGGGAGGGGATCCTGGAAAACCTCAAGAAAAACAAGGCAAAAAAAGTGAAAGGATCCAAGATGGAAACAGGCCAGCAGACAGCAATCTATGAAAGAGGACACCAGGATATCAGCACATAACAATACTACAAGGAAAGACTGAAGCAAAATGAGCACTCATCGCTGGCTTCCAGGCCATTTTACTGATTCAAAATTCTGGAAGTTCTGATTGGCTGCTGACAGCCCTCATGACACTATTGAATGAAGAATATCTCAGGTGGTTTGACAGACAAAAGGGCACTGAAAGGTTACACCAAAGAGGGAACATGAAAGAAACATGAACTGTCTATGCACTTTTGTAAACACAAATCATTTGTGTTTTTTAAAGGCTGTATTTCAGCACTCACTCACTGCAAGAACCCAAACTTGAGAACTTAAACATGAAAGGTCCATCCTCACCAGCCACCACGCATGCATGGACCATGTTATGCCACAGCCTTGTGCACAGTTACTTGAGAACACATTCTATGGAACTCAATAAAAGTTACTCCAAATAAGCATTTGAAGCATTGTATTCTGAGGCTGTGACTGATGACATGAAGATTGTATTTCAGCAGTCTGGTGCCAATGTGTCCACTCTATTCATAATCTCAACCAATATACAGTTATCTTAGTTATGTTTACCACAGCAAAGTATACTAATTTAAAAGTCTAATATTTGAACAAGCATAAAAGAAAGAGACAAAGATATTTATGTCCAATAGCCACTGTATACAATTCTTTGTTATTTCTAAACTAGAGAAAATGCTAGCAAGAATGGGTGCTTCTGATAATAGTTAACATATTTATATTTTATTTATTTATTTCTTACATTTGTATACCGCCCCATTAGTGCAAAAGCACTATTCTGGGCAGTTAACAACAGATTAAAACCTATACCAAAACAAACAAACATTTAAAACACAAAATCAGGTGGCACCAAAACAATTTACACAAGCGGCAGGACAGGAGATTAACCAAATATCAACCTGGGTTGGTACAAAAGGCCTCCCTAAAAAGAAAAGTCTTGAGTTTTCTTCTTAGTAACAAAAGGGAGGGAGTCAGGCATAGCTCCTCCAGGAGCTGACTCTGAAAGGTTGGGGCCACTGCGGAGAAGGCCCTGTCTCTAGTGGAAGACTTTCGGACCTCCCTCAGGATGGCTACCCGGAGGAGCCTGGTCTGGGAGGATCTGGTGAGTCAGGCAGATGAAACTGGGGTCAGACACTCCGACAAGTAACTTGGTCCTAAACTGTGGAGCACTTTATATGCAAGAGTCAAAACCTTGAACATGATCCAGGATACAACAGGTATCTTACTGGCAATGAGTCTATGCCCAGTCAAGGTTTGTGAGCTCTGCAATATATGATGTGGCCTTGCTAGTACAATGAATGGGGAAAACAGAGGCTTAATTAAGAAACTGCAGATGAAGTGGCACAGAGAAAGGAGCAGCAGCCAATGTGGAAGAATATTACAGCACATGAATTATGTTCTTTAGTGGTATTAGGAGACAGAGCTTGTAAAAGTTAAATTTTTAGACTACACCTCTTACGATTCCCCAGGACCCCCTGGTCAGTGGCCAGATTAGGAGAGTCTGAAACTTGTAATAATAATAAAAAAGACTTCTCTAGTGCAGGATAGATGATCCAGGTCTGTTGAAGCTATGGAAAACACCTGCAATTTAACAGCCTGAAACCAGTCAAGTTGGAGAAGGGGCACAGATGTTTAGAAGAGATTTTTGTAACTTTGAAAAGGCTCAAAATGGACAATACGTATTTAGATGAAAGGAGATGCTTCCACAAGTAGTGAAAATGTCTGTCACAATATATGCTTTTTCTTATGCGCATACTTTGAAATTTGCATCTTTGAAATTGGTTACTGGAAGATACACATGGGCTTACCAAAGAGCCATCTCTGAAGAATTTCACTTTTAGAGGGGAAACACGTTACTCAGAAGGAATACATTCCCTGCTTAACATCTAGTTTAGGCAAAAGAATAAACACTGCTGTATGTGGCTAGAGAAATATTCAGTTTGAAGCACCGAACAGTCTAGTAGCATAAGCAGGTCTTAATAAATGCAAAGAAGTCTTGACAAAGGTGTTCGTTTCTTTAGATGGGCAAAAATTAGAAGCACAAACAAGCACTCATATTGTGATAACTACTGTGATCCACAAAACCATATTCAAATGTAAGAACTATGGATGTCAACAAGGCTAAATGATGTTCTGCATGTATGCTGATTTACAACTACTTCAAAAGACTCCCTGAAGAACTCTATGGATCTACAAAACTTCACCATGAAATATAAAAGTAATATAACAGAACCAAACATTCTTGTTTTTTATTTTTGCTTTTGTTTGGATAAGCTTATAAAGAATTTGTCTACTTCTTTAAACACTTCAACAGATTGTTATTGTCTTCACTGGAGATTCGATGTGATAGTATGTAACAGTATCCTGAACACCTCCATAGTTCGAACAGTGTAGCTGCTACAGCTGAGATAATACTCAGCACGACAGCATATTAGCACATTGTTCAAATCTTGTTATGTGCACTCTGAGGTACATTTCTTAGAAATCCACCATACAAAAATATGACCATTAAAAAAACATTAACATCAAAATAAGCTACTTACCTGTCAAGGTGAGACATTACAGTTTTTGAGATATCACCCCCAGCTTCCTGCAAAATTCGAATGATCTGAAAAGGTGAATTACTATTTCTGCCAGGATGGATTATGACAGGACAACCAAGATGGGACTGAGCATGTGCTGTAGCCTGAAGTACTTTATTTTCACTTTCCGTCAGAGGCCAAGAACAGCCAATTTCTCCTATAATACCACACTTGATGTTGGTTCCATCTGCTCCATTGAGAACTTCATTAACAATAACCTCTGTCAACTGAAGAAAATAAACATTCTTTTTTGTAAAATATCTTTTTTGCACCATTGTACCAGTTTAAATGAATCAATATAATCTGGAGAAAGGAGTGCCCCACCTTCCTCTTATTGATCAAACAAGTACTCCAATTTCCAGATCAACAGCAGAATTACTGAATTGCCTGCTACTAAAGATAAAGGGATGTGGTGGCGCTGCAGGTTAAACCGCAGAAGGCTCTGTGCTGCAAGGTCGGAAGACCAGCAGTCGTAAGATCAAATCCACGCGACAGAGTGAGCTCCCGTCGCTTGTCCCAGCTCCTACCAACCTAACAGTTCGGAAGCATGCAACTGCAATTAGATAAATAGGTACCACCACGGTGGGAAGGTAACAGTGTTCCGTGTCTAGTCGCGCTGGCCACGTGACCACGGAAACTGTCTATGGACAAACGCTGGCTCTACAGCTTGGAAACGGGGATGAGCACCGTCCCCTAGAGTCGGAGACGACTGGACAAATTGTCAAGGGGAACTTTTATCTTTCCCTTTACCTAAAGATAAAGCAATCATTTATAAAATATATTATGCCTCCAGGGGATGCCAGTACAGTAATTCTGACAAACAGATACTGTTATTCATTAGTATAGGGTGAAGTTTATTGGGTGGGTTAAGTATGATATAACTTTTGGATAATCCCGCAGTAAAATTATAGCTTAAAAATTGCTCATTCTCATCCGGGTTGAAGGCGATTTCTTAATTCTTGGTCTGTTGTTGTTAATAAAAGTTTACCAGGTTCTGTTGTTATATAAAGGAATTCAAGCACCTGCAATATCTGGATTGGATTTTCTCCCCTGAAACCAACAGTTTTCCAGTAAGTGGCCATGATGGACACAGGCTACTAGAAATTTCTCCTGAACAGGAAGAGGTCTCAGAACACATGCATCTGTTCCTCCCCTCATTCTGCTCTAAGTGCTCTGGTGTTGCAAATAAAATCTCAAATCAATGTATATTTCTAAAGGAAAGCCAAAATCCACTTCAGGTTTTATGTACATGCAAGAGCAATTAAACATATCCCCTCCGTGGGGCATTTTGCTTTGCACAACTAGCTGCACTACTGGTAGAAGTGCAAAGGGGGTAGAAATCAGTGTTTGACTGTTTGTGCAAAGGAGAACCTGCCAGAGCGGGAAAAACATACAACTGCCCTTAAACAATCATGTAAGTGAACAAAATTCCAGTCTAAGAAACAGCAGTATCTTTCCAGTGGAAGAGCAGAAGTAAGTTATTTACTTCACTCATATCAGTGTTTTTGTTTTTTGGACACACTTCAGTTTACCACTATCATGATCCACAGACACCAGAATGCTAAATAATACTATTTATTTTGCAAAAACAAATGGGATAAATTTAGAATTGTATTATGGGAGATGGGCAGCCTCTTTTTCCCAACTACAGAATGGATCATTTCCATCCATGTTAGAGAGCTAGATAATAAAGTTTTCAGTTTTTTTGATTCAATCCTAAATGGAAAGCCATTTCAAAGATAAAGCATTTCATATACAGAAGACATCTGTGTATGAAAAAGTATGAAAAACACACACAGATTAAGCACTACATAAAGTCAATGTTAAGGCAATTTGGAGGACTGAAGAAGCTAGGCTTGACTGGGTGAAGTCATAGTAGTTACGTAAATTCAGCTGATTCACACGTGAAATTCAGTTATTCAGTAAAGTCGACATTTAGTTTTGGGTGGAAACAATAATGGCTTAGATCCAGAGATACACAAGCATAAGATATTCTGGAGGGAATTATGTTCTACAAGCTGTTGCAGAAGGCCTACTAGAGTTTATTGCTCAACAAAAACTGAGCGCAGGCATGAATCTTAAATGTACAGCAGTTGCACAATTGGCTGTGGAGAGCCTTGGGTCAACTACTGGATCTCAGTTCCTCTCTCATGCAAGGATCTTGGGAATCCCTTCTACCCGCAGAAGAGTCCTTCTATTACTAGAATGGCATCTCTGGATACAGCTCAATAAATCACATGTAGTATTATAGACAGTATGAGTTCCCAGTTTTGAAGCTTTTAATTTTAAACATGTTTAAATAACAATAACCATTACATGCCATCAATCAATTCTGACTTTTGGCAACTGTTTCCAGGGTTTTGCAGGTACAGAATACCCAGAAGTGGTTTACCAGCACTGCTTCTGAAGGGGCACTCTGGAACTGTGCAGCTTGCCCAAAGTTACACAGGCTGGTTCTTCTTCAGGAGGCACAATAGGGAATTAAACTCCCAACCAGATACCTAACTCATTGAACTACTAACTCATTGAGCTGCTCAGCCATCTAATCATGTTTAAAGCCAAGTAATATATTTTGGCTACTCAGACATTAGCAGTGGAAGCATTCAGTTTTATAAGTACACTTTGGTACCCACCTGCTCCACAGACATAGCCTGCATCTCAGGAGAATGGGTGGCACCCACATAAAAACCAGCTCCAGCAATAATATGGACTCCAGTTTCCTCGGCAAGCTGCTTCAGGGTCTTCACATCTCGGTAGATCCCAGTGGTTGTATTTTCCACTATGGTTCCCCCACCTGCTGCCTTGTAATGCAACAGCTCTTCCCTCACAGCATTTATCTCTTGACACAGGAGAAGATTTCCTTTGTGGCTGTAGGGATTCTGTTTAAGCCAAAATAAGTTCTTCATCTCAATAGGTTTTTCAGATAGTACTTCTTGTCCCAAAGGAGGTGGGTAGTAACAGCAACTGTAGTTCATTGTCAAGTGCTCATGGGTCATAGTTCTGCCAAGTTGACTAGGCTCCATAAGACCTAATACAGTCTGGACTTTACCCCTCAGCGAAGACATTTCGTCTTCTGTATTCTTGCAAGATGTACTCTAGGAAAACACGCAAAAATGTTGAAAAGCCAAATGATAATTTTGTTGCACACATGAATGAACAGACTAAACAAGATTTAAAAAGATGCTTCAGAAAGAAATTAAAAATTTGTTGACACCTCATGTTCTTCCCATATGCATATGCTTATTAAATATTCTTGAAAGAACTGTCCCACCTGTTTTATGAAGTTAAATGATTTAGCAAGAAACATATCAACTGAATGGTATAATTCATATAGAGCAGGGGTCTCCAAACTTTTGAGCATGAGGGCCACTTTGTATATTTTCCACATTTTGGAGGCCAAAGGAACGTGCACGCGTATGCACGGCCACCCACCCACCCGGCCGCCCGTCTGACCGCCCGCACCTCTGCTCGCACAGACATCCGCCCACCCACCCGCACCCCTGCCCGGTGAGGAATGGGCCTGATAAAACAGCAAGGCGGGCCGGATGTGGCCTGCGGGACATAGTTTGGAGACCCCTGATATAGAGGAATCAAAGTAAAATAAGGAGGAAAGTTCACAAAAGTTGTTGAGAAGCCTTTTAAAAAGAGAATTTAATCATTATTAAACCTATGTGTAGAGAACTTTTGTACAGGCAGCCATGCTGGTCTCTGAGAAAATAAAATCCATAGTTAAGCATTAACTTTAGCAGGAACAAACAAAACACAACAAAGCCTGCAAGCTTTCAAGTTCTCCAGAATTCTTCATCAGACTAAGTGCTACAAAGAAATGAACAATGAGAAACGTTGTGTAAAAGGATTACTCTGCATATTATGTCACTATCAGTTCTCTCATATGAAATCCCAAATGTAAGGATTCTTAGCTGGGTATGTCTTGAACATGAAAGCCAACATAATATTAAAAATAAAAATGGCTGCTACTATATTTGCCCAGGAAACCTGAATATTCATTTCTTGCCTATATGAGCGTTTTGATATTTAAAAGTATTTGCCAGTTGTTTCTCAGGTACATATAGGAGGAAAACTAGGGAAATTTCACTTTCCCTGGAACACAAAAGCAACTATATCTGTGAAGATTCTGTCATCCAGGTGATGTTATCTGGAAGTTGAGTCATGGCAACTGGACTTCTTTCTTATTAGGTTGAAATGTTTCGCTACTCATCCAAGTAGCTTCTTCAGCAACTAGTGCATAGATCAGATCCTAGACTGGAACATTAACTTTTTGTCCCTGCTGTGTTCTCAACCTGGACTGTGTCCTCCCATACCTACAATTTTTAAGGGGGGGGGGGGGGACAGCATTCACATCTACTCTGTCCACTACAAGCAAGATCTTGTCACCCTCACTTTTTGTATCTTTAAAGAAGTAACTTTTTCAAATTCTGAAGAAAATGCACCAAATCACTTCCATGAATATTTCACTCATTCACACCTGTTTACAGACAAACTTCAATTATTTGGAACGCAAATTCTTCTGGAAATGCTATTATCACTATTTAAATTGCTGATATTGTGCTTTCCTTTGGCTAAATTCAAAGTGGCTTATAAAAATACTAGGTTTAAAATACTGCTGCCAGATGGCAAGTTGGTAAATGGGAAAACAACAGCCATACTGGACTTGATTCTGGATGAGTATACTAACCTCACTTGTATTACACAGACCAAGCTGGATGAAGCTGTGAGAATTAATCTCACTTGGTTTTTCCCTAATGCTTAGGTCTCAGTGGTGGCTAGATGTGTATTCCCACAGTTAAAACCAGTGTGCCAGCTGTGCCCATTCCTAGAGATGTCTGATCTGGCCCCAGTGACACATGCTTTGGTTACATCCTATTTGCATTACTGTAATATGTTCTACGTGGAGCTGACTTTAGTACTGTTCAGCTAGGCCTGGAACAAAACGAAAAGCAATATAGACTTTTTAAAATACACATGACACAGTCTTATGGTGGATCCCTGTTTAGCTTAATGATTTGTAATTGCTAACCATTTTTGTTTAATCATTAACTATCACTAATAGGTGATCTTCAAAGGAATATGGACAATTTGCCAAAACAAGCAAAAGCAGAAATTAAAAAGCCCTAACATGTTTTCTAGTTTAACTTAATATTTTATACAGACAGTTGAGATTTCCTTTTAAATTCCTCTAATCCTTGCATACAGAGAAGGCAGCAACATTTAACAACTGATGCTTTTGTCAAACCATGTTCAAATGCATGAAGTCAGCTTTTAGAAAACCCCTATTTCTACCATTTATAATTAACTTGAACTCACTTATTTTTAAGTTTACTTTCTGAATTAACACTAAACATAGCTGACTGACTAGTTCAATTCAGATCTGCCTAATGGTAAATGCAAAGGCTTGAGGATATGCAGTTATAAACTCCAGTCAGCCAAAATCATCAGTTATGAAACAAAATACATGTTTAATGATGTCCAGAGGATAGGACTAACTGGAGCATACATTATTGATTAAACAGAGGCCCTGCATGCCTGCCTCCCTTTTAGAGCATAATACCATAAACATTGGTTTGTTACTGGTAAAAAGCCCTCAAAGCAGATTTTCAGTGTTTCCCTTTCCATCTATGAACACAACAGATAAACTATAGAGTCAAGAGGGCGAAGTGCTCAAGAGGTCCATTACTTCTGCAGGCCCTTTTTGAAGTTGAGATTAATGAAACATCATATGACACCCTTTCTTAGTGCTACAGGATGACCTACCCACAGCATGCTATTATAAAAATAAAATACCAGCAGAAAAACAAGGAGAGTCCATGTCATCCAGTAGGCAGTGCCTGTCCGAGCAGTTTTGTGGAACCACAACACAAACAGGAAAGAAAGTGTATCGATTTGCCAGTGCATTCATATCTTATGTACAATAATGCATGAGAATTTAAGTTAGAAAACACTGTTTGTTCAGGAACAAAAGGGCAACCCTAGGTTAATGTGACTTTGCTCTTCTGATGTAAAACATCACTGAAGAGTAATCCCAAAGAGGGATTACAGTATGTGGGTCGAAGTGTTGGTCTGCTTACTGAAGGTAAAGTAATATTCGTTTTGCTACAGCAAACTCCTGGTTTATTAACACTGGTGAAGTCACTAACCAATGGTATAATACATAAGATTTCTGAGGGGATTTCTTTAGTGTGTCTCATTATAAGCAAAATATTCCTCCTGCGCAAGCCACAGTTCATTTTGATTAAATTCAAGCAGTCTAGCCTGGCTATTAATTGACTATTTTTGATGAGAACCAGCATTCTGTTAGAGCAGGCTACAGTTCTGAGAAAGGTTCAGTCATTCAACTCATAAGCCAAGGCAAAGAAGAGAAAGAGTGAATATGGCTGAATAAAACTGACTAAGTCATTTAAGAGATATTCTCATTTTTTAAAAAAAAGACAAATTGGACCAGTAATGATATTTTAAATTCCACCTTAAGCTACATTCACAACATAAATTCTTACGCATGGCTCCTTTCTGGTTCTGGTGGAACAACATTATATAAAAATGTTTTAACTGATTATAATTGAAAAATATAAGTCTTGTATACAGTATGTACACTGATATCATATACTTGCTATTCACAGAAGCATCTAGATTTACTGCCCGTGTCCCTTTTTTAACCTCAAAACATGATTCTGGAAATGAACTGGATACAAATTTCTTTTTAAACATCAAATTCCTTTGCTTACCAAGTAATCTTCTACTGGAGATGTGAGTGTGTTTCTGCAACACAAAATTCATAAAGCTGAATAATATTTGTAAATTACAAACAATGATGTGACCTATTTATTCAAGAGGCTAGCCTATCTTATGTTTCACAACCTATATTCTACCTACATACCGTAATCTTCTAAATATGTATTGATTTTATATTTCACAAAATGTTCTCAAAATGAGCTGTACTTTCATAAGTACTCTTGCATATAAGTGCATCTTAAAGGCTTTGCCATATATCTACTCCTCATGACTAGATTTTAGAAAGTTGTCAGGCAACATGGATTCAGTGTCATTCCCCCAATATGAGGGCTGCTGCCCTCACATGCTATGACCACTAACTGCACAAGTGGGTGGCTGGCTGTTCTTGTTACTCCAAAGGTGTGAACCTTAAATCATAAAGCAACCTTAAAGCACCTTGGTGCCAAAGTATCAGGTATACAGAAGTGAATCATGTGTGCAAGTTAAGTACTAATGCAAGGAGAAAATAAGTGCTATCTATTCATGTATTTAATTCAACACAGTATGATGGTGGGTACAGATGGTAGGCGGATCACCAGCAAGTGGCATGCCTTAAATTGTCCATCTCTCATTTAATTTGTAAACCATCAGCTAAAACTAAAACAAGGGCACAGCATTTTGGTTACATCTCATAGAACTTCAAGTACTAACAAATTTTATTTGGCATAAGCTGCAATGTACTTTCTCAAATACTTGTTGCTTGATGCATCTGATGAAGTGGGCTGCAGGACACCAAAACGTATTCCAAAGCAAACTTGTGTTTATAGTGCCACAAGACTCTTAGTATGAGAACCATCATCTTCATTGTCAAAAATACTGAACCATGAAAGAGTCAGGCAAATATCAAGATCACTTGGCATTCCAACATTAGTATCTCAGTCTGGGGTCATAACTGACTTTTGGAACACAGTGAAACTCCTTTGCATTGAAGTCATCAGCACAATCCAGCTGTAAGAACTTAACAATCATGGAGAACATTTACTTGAACTTGTGGCTAGTGCATTAGAAATAAAACCAAAAAGGATGAAACAGCAATGTGTGAAATATGATTATTTCAGTAATAGTGAGTACAGAAATTTTCTAAATTTTGCACTGCTTCTGGAAAATAACATGCCAGTAGAACAGACATAGTGCAAAAGAATTTGGAGGAACCATGCTAAAGCCCCTGAAAACCACTTAAATGCTTATAAATGCATTCCAATAGAAGAATTATTACCAGTCTAAGCAAATCACTAGAGTGTTCCTTAAGGGCTTGGAGCAGCTACACCATGAATACATTATAGTAACTTCACAGCAAACCAATTGGGCAGAATGGTACTATAGTTACACACAGCGCTTAATTTAGTTCTCCTTATCAAATCAGCATCTACCCCAGGCAACTTTAATTTGCCATGTTACCTTTCACTACTGATATGTGCATTTAATATTAACTAATACCATTTTCAAAGGAGGTCACAAATAAATTTAGACACATAGCACTAAGATAAAATAAAGCATTTGAAAAAGTAGTGTAAACCCAAAGGAAAGAACCCTCAGCATTTTGTCTTGAGCATCACTCTCTGCCTTTGAACTTCATTCTGCTCTGGATTGTTTGCTTACATCTCTAACAGGTCTAATCAAAATGCTGCAAAAGCTTATTTAAGTTCTCCAGTCCCCACCAGGACCAAACCCGCCCCCTCTACAGATGTCACAGATGTTCCTGAATGAAGTGGGACACTCTTAATGGAAAGAAGAAACTTTCAGTTAATGAGAGCATCTACTGTGTCAAAAAAGAGCTTTTCAGGATTATGCAAACTACTGAATTTTGTTTGGTGACTAGTCTTCAGCATTTAAGCATAGGATTCCTTTGAAGTTTGATCTGACAAGTCTGGAAGGATTGCCTCAACCACCTCACTACTTTAACTTGTTTTCTGCTGTATGGGCTGGTTCTAACATCTGTTTCTGATCTAGGTGACTCAAACAGCATTGGGGGAGGGGAGAATTAGGCCAGATGTTATGACCCCATGATTTGCAGTTCAGATTTTCTATCAAGATGGTGACTGAATATTGCATAGATTAGTAACTGATAGCTGTTGTGGCATCAGATTACTTAGCGTTCTGGGGCAAGCGAGCTGTCTGATTTCCATTTCTGAAAACATAAAGGTTTGTTGTAACTCAAATTTGTCTCCTGTCTTGACATTAGCAAAGGCCGAAATAGCACACTAAGTAAAAAAGTCTACTAAACAAAATTATGCCATATCATCTACTGATTGTAGGGAATGGAGCCCTCAAAATGTGAAAAATCTTTACTTAGAAAATAATCTTCCTTTGGTATTAGACCTCTGCTGTGAATGGCAAAATATGGTATTTAGCAAGTCACATATGTGAATTCTGTAGTCCTGAATATAAAATCTGTAGACTGAAGAAACACCCTATTATTTCTGTTATTTTTCAGCAAAGACATCTGATGCTCTAAGAAATGGGCTGGGCAATCACAAGCACTAGAGGCACATCAGGAAATGTGAATATGGCAGGGACAAGGTGAAGCCAGTAGAGCATGTAGATAAATCTAAAAATAGGCCTGCCCACCATTTTCTTTTTTGCCCATCCAAGCTCATTTCTGCACACAAATTGTACATGAAAAAGTCTCTAGAATGCAATGTAAAAGAAGTTATATCATGTCCAGTGCTCTCTTGAGCCAGGAATCAGAAAGTGTATTTTGTGAACACTGGAGAGGTAAAATGGAACAAAACCACTGCTGATGGAGCAACAAAGACATTATAAATAAAAATGAAATTTGCGATCAACCACAGAAAGCTCTCTTCCAGTAACATTTCAATATTGTTGTACTTCAGGCCAACATTTTGGATAATTTTTCATTGAACCCCATATTATCTTCCAAATACTAAAGAGGATATTTCCAAATGAAACTATTTTTCTATATTCCAAAAAACTGCCCTGAATATCAAGAAAAGGAAAACAGGGCAATATTGCTAAATCTGATAAATTTACAAGACTTTAGTACTCATCATTCTGATCTGCAAAGATCAGGTCAACCTTGGAATGAACCATTGATGACTGGTGTTTCATGAACCATATTATAGGAATTACTGATTACCATAATCCAGGCCTACGACCCACAAACCAAGCAGATTAAATAGTTTGTGTGTTATGTTCAAACAGGTGTATTGATTTCCACAGAGAAAATAATGGCATCCTCAAGATACTGCAACAACACAAACACCAGCATACTAAATAAGAGTCGTACCAGCAAAAGTCTATATATCAACTCTGAGTCATTATAATGTTTTTGTAAGCAATACAATCCCTAGGTTGATTTCCTATTGTAATCTCTTATTGCTATACTATAATAATCATATACACAGTCCCTATAGTCATTTTGATTTGGTAAGCACATTTTAATGCTACTAGTGCAGCCTCTCTATAAAAGTACATTGAAAATGTTGTTCACTGTGAATGCAATACAAAATTACAACAATGCCCAATCCAGATTGCTATGACCCAAAATGTTGAGTTGCAGACATATCTCAGTAGCTATTTGTTACATTTTAAAAAAATTATCCCAGACTGCTATTCAGAAAAGACATGTTGCCCTCAATTCTCTATTACACACTTTCACAGTTATTTACACAATCATGTAAAACTAGCAGTATGCAATTATTGTATTTTGGTTAAGAATTTTTATTCTTAGAAACAGTGGTAAATATTTTAGTAATGTAATGTTCCTTTCCTTCTGTGACAATTAATAAGACCTCTCCAACCCCCAAACAACTGTAGAAGTTTCACAGAGAAATAGAAGCATATATATTGGTATATTAGGAAAACCATAGAAATTATAACAGAGACTGGAAACATTGTATTGACAGAAATCATTCAACTCTAAAATATTATAGGGTTAAGAAATCTTAACATTTTAAAGAGCAACTGTGCAGAGTTACACCACCACAGGTCCAAATTCTGGAGCAACTGCCTGAAGATAATTTCCTTATTAATGGTAGAAAAGTGTTGCTTTGCTGTTGAAAGCCCATCTGCTCTTTTAAACAAAAATGAAATTCTTGCTTAAGCACTTAAATGGATGTGGAAGAAAATGATCAGAGATGATGGGGCAAAAGGTGGGGGAGGGCTTTATAAGTAATCAGCAAGACATAGTGTTCACCTGGAAAGTTGCTTTTAAAATATCCTAGGCTACATGTTTCAAAAAGCCCTGTTGTGCTAGCTATAGCTCTGCAGAAGAAAGAAAACTTGTCTCTTATAACCGAGAAAGGCTGTAATCTTTCCGTTTTCATGTTTTAATCTTTTAATTTTATTTTAAATCGTATATTGTTTGTCTTTTAATATTTAACTTATTGTGGTTTTAATTGTGTGAATTTTAATGTTGTGAGCCGCTTTGGGTCCCTTGTTGGGAGAAATGTGGCATACAAATAATACTAATACTAATAATAGTACTAATAATAATACACATGAACATATGTAGGATTGTGTTCTATTGAATTCCTTAAGATTTCAGTGGGGCTCCTCATACTTATGACTTACTCTTATGATTTACTATGCTAAAGTAATCTGCAACTAGAATCAGCCCACTGAATCAAAAGAATTTATAGAGGAGTTGACACTCAAAATCCCACTGATTGGACCTACTTTAGTGCAAATTACTACTCTAAGCAACAGGGTTTCAGCCAGTATGTCTAGAAATGAAGCCCTATGAGGAATGCTTGAGGGAGCTGGGTATGTTTCACCTGGAGAACAGAAGACTAAGATATGACATTCGGGCCGACCTCAAATATTTGGAGGCCTGTCATATTGATGACAGAACAACTTCATTTTCTGCAGCTTCAGATACACTTTTTTTAAAAAAAGTAGATTTTGACTAAAGATTAGGAAGTACTTCTTGATAGTAAGAGTTGTTTCTCAGTGCAATGGACATCTGTCAGGGATGCTTTAGGTTTGTATTCTCTGTTTTAGGAGTTTGGACCTTTGCATACCTGCCAGTTCTACAAGTTTATGATTCTATTAAATAGCACCACTTGTAGTTTCCACTGAATCAGATCAAGAAATGTATTCAGAATGAAATGGCTTTTCATCCTATTTTCCTCTCCAATACAGTTTTGGCTCTGGAACTGTATCTCTAATGGACTTCATGTTGACTTCTTTTTCTCAACTATCATCAGACACAGTCACAATGCATTAACCACCAATTTTATGAGTTAGTTCTGGTCACCTTTACAAAATGTAATTAAACCTCTAAATGCCACTGTTGCCAACTTTAATTAGGACAACAGAAGTGACTGTAACAACAATGACAGTAAGGAGAACGTGGTGTCTCTTAAATCTTCTAATGCAGGGAAGGCAGTAATAATCACAATTGACATTTATATAGTGTTTTTAATGCAACAATCCCAAAACACCTGACAAGAAAATGCAAGAATGCATATTACAAGGTTCACTTCACCCATCACTGAAACATATCACAACCAACAACTTTCAGATGGTGTTTCAGAAAAGAAAATTGAAAAGGACCAAACAGGTAGGGTGAGGAGAACAGAACAGTCTGTCATGGTTTTCTCTATTTAAAAAAAATCACAAAGTTCTTCTATGACTAAAAATAGTTGGCCAGATCATTTTACCTTTTAACTATGAATTATGTATTTCAGATGTACAGCTGCACTGAACAGTGCACCTACAGTAAATCTACATTTTAAGAAACCAGTAAGTATATAATTCACTTCTGCAAACAGAGAAATGTAGCCTAATTTGATGAGTTTCAATTGTTGAGACCTGAGGATGTGGACAGGGTGCTTGGATCTGTCCGTTCTACCACCACTCCGCTCGACCCTTGCCCATCTTGGCTAATTGGAAGATCTGCCAGGGGGGTTCGCACCTGGGTCCAGGAGGCCGTGAACGCCTCTTTGAGAGAGGGAGTGGTCCCTACCACCTTGAAAGAGGTGGTAATTCGTCCACTCCTTAAAAAGCCTAACCTGGACCCAAGGCTGGTGGTTAACTACCAACCAGTGGCGAACCTCCCTTATTTGGGCAAAGTGTTGGAGCGGGTTGTGGCCGGGCAACTCCAGGCGCTGCTGGATGAAACGGATTTTCTGGATCCATTTCAATCGGGTTTCAGGCCGGGTTTTGGTACGGAGACTGCCTTGGTCGCCCTGTATGATGACCTTTGCCGGGAGAGAGACAGGGGGAGTGTGACCCTGTTGATACTCCTGGACCTCTCAGCGGCTTTCGACACCATCGACCATGGTGTCCTTCTGGATAGGCTGGCTGGGTTGGGAGTTGGGGGCACCGCTTTACGGTGGTTCCGCTCCTTCCTGGCTGACCGTGTCCAGAGGGTGGTGCTGGGGGACAGTTGCTCTGTCCCATGGCATTTATGTCATGGGGTTCCTCAGGGCTCAATACTGTCCCCCATGCTGTTTAACATCTACATGAAACCGCTGGGAGAGGTCATCAGGAGGTTTGGGCTGAGGAGTCAGCAATATGCTGACGATACTCAGCTCTACCTCTCGTTTTCCACCAATCCAGGTGAGGCGGTTTCTGTGCTGAACTCGTGTCTGGACCTGATAATGGACTGGATGAGGGTTAATAAATTGAAACTCAATCCAGACAAGACGGAAGTGCTGTTAGTGGGTGCTTCACCGGACAGGCTGGAGGGCCATTTCCCTGCCCTGAATGGGGTTACACTCCCCCTAAGGGACAGGGTCCGCAGCTTGGGGGTGCTCCTGGACCCCAGTCTAACACTGGAAGCCCAGGTGGACTCGGTGGCCAGAGGCGCCTTCCTTCAGCTGCGGAAATTATACCAGCTACGGCCCTACCTGGACGAGCGGAGTCTCATGACAGTTACACACGCACTGGTAACATCTCGCATAGATTACTGCAATGCGCTCTACGTGGGGCTGCCTTTGAAGACGGTCCGGCGACTGCAACTGGTCCAGAATCGAGCTGCGCGGCTGGTGAGTGGTGGGGCCGCTAGGGACCATATCAAGCCGATTCTATTTAAGTTACATTGGCTACCAGTTGCTGCCCGGGCCCAATTCAAAGTGCTTGTTTTGACATATAAAGCCCTAAACGGCTTGGGCCCTGGATACCTGAAGGACCGCCTCCTACCATATGAACCTACCCGGCAGTTAAGATCTAGCCAGGGGGCCCTTTTGAAAGAGCCGTCCCTCAAGGAGGTAAGAGGGATGGCTTGTAGACAAAGGGCCTTTTCGGCAGCTGCCCCCAGACTATGGAATGCCCTCCCGACTGAGATTCGTCTGGCGCCGACGCTGATGACATTTCGGCGCCAGGTCAAAACCTTCCTGTTCCAGAAGGCTTTTAATTGAAATGATATCAGCTGTGGGTCCGATGGCAATTTTTTAGAGTATATATTTTAATTGCATTTTAATTGTTTTGTCTTTTTATTGTATTTTAAATGTTGTAAGCCGCCCAGAGACCTCTGGGTAGTGTGGGCGGCATATAAGTTAAATAAATAAAATAAATAAATAAATAATTTTTAAATTGTAAGCATCATAAGGCAGCAACCTGTCTTTTGCTTATATTATTCTGAAAAGTTTCAGCACACAAGGTGTAATAAATTCATAATACTGTAATAATTGTTTCAAATCAGTGCCTGCAAATGAATAGTGTTGTGTTGATAAATGCCAGAACTGGTAAACATCCTATGCCACATACTTAGCTATATGGAATGTGTATCATCATGACCACTTCCTGGTGAACTTTTGGGACCTTTGCAGTACCACGTGAAAATGAAACTTCCGTTCAAACCAGGACCAGGTTAGGTGATAACACAACATTTCAGTGTTAAGTTTTGTGATGCAGTACAGCATTAACAACAGTATATTAGTGATAATTTCCTGCAGACCTGTGCAGAATATATTTTAATGTCAGGCTGTTCTCCAAGCCCAAGTCCATTAGAGACAAAAGTTTTAGAGACAGAGCAAGTGTTCCTAGCCACAGTGCAGTTATGACTGATAACAGGCTTCCATGCTATCTTCCCCCACAATTGGTGCAGACTGTGCTTTTTTGAGGGGGCACATTTTTATTATGGCTGCTATTTACAGGTATTGTAGTTATCCCTCTCAATTATGCCATATTCTGATAGCATGATTCTTCTACTTGCACTGTGCATATAAATGGACAATGTATCATGGCAAATGTTGTGAAAATCATCATCTACCCCCACAAATGGGTAAATCTGGGTTGTCATGGAACTCTTCTGTTCCTAGTTAGTATATTTTTTAGGCAGGAAAATTCAGCAGCATATGGGGGAGCAAATGTATGAGTAACACCTCACAATACGTAGGACCTATAACTTAGAGAGACAGGCTTAGTAGACAGCAAAACAAACAAACAGAAGAGTGCTAGTCTTCAAGCCAGCAGGTTATCTGTTAAAACTTACCACTTTGTGTGAAGGGATGGAGCTTGGCACGAGCAGTCCTGACCCAGAAGCACAACAGGTCTCAACTGTGCTTTAGATCTTGTAGGATTTAGGAGTTTATCTGGAGCTCTCCTAACTGCCTCGGACTACTATCCCAAATAATAAAGCAAGTTCAAGCTGTGCTAAATCTGTTGATAGTTGCTTTGTTTATTATTAGGACTCAAATCACTATTTGTACAGTTCCAGCCAGAAAACAGTTATGGTTGAAAAGAATTGTATGCAATTTAATAAATAGTGGATGCCATGCTTATCATTTGTGGCCATTTTTAACTATGGCTATAATTAACTAAATTATGTTATTCACACTATTCAGCACATTTGTGAGTCAGATTGGGATATACCTCACAAGTTTATTTCAGGTGGAAACAAGGATGAATATACCCATTATTTAGAATTTGCTTGGTGGTGGTGGTGATATGGTCTTCATTTTCTTTTTTTCTGGGGGCCACAGTATCACAACCTTGTTTTAGTCTTTTTTTTTTCCTATAGGGAACCAATGGCTAAACTACAAGAACATCCCATCAATATGCCCATGTTTTGAGCAGCATAAGGACCACAAATCAGTAGACTCCATTTCCTAACTTTGGGGGTATCAATTCCATTTTGTTTTAAATTTGAAACAATTTTTTGTTCAAATGTGGATTTTTTGCCCTTGGGAATGTTTGTTTCCTTCATACAGCCCTGTTACTATTCTGTTGCAAAAAATAGGAGCAGCAATCAACTTGATCAATCCCAGCTCAACATCAAATTCTGGAACACATCAGAGGTTTTATATGCAGTGTTTTAGAATGACTGTGTGGTATACATGAAAGAAATATGAACTAAATAATTTGTTTCCAGAATATTTTTCTGGGAAGAATTATTCTCAAATTACTGTACTGTTATGGAAAAGAAGATACTGTTACTTTAGAACAGCTCTTAGTCTTATTTATGGGATATAAATGCCCAGTTCTGGGGACCTCAATTCAAGAAGGATGTTTACAACCTGGAACGTGTCCAAAGGAGGGCAACCAAAATGGTCAAAGGTCTCGAAGCCATGTCCTATGAGGAGCGGCTTAGGGAACTGGGAATGTTTAGCCTTACAAAAAGAAGGTTAAGAGGGGACATGATAGCCATGTTTAAATATTTGAACGGATGTCATGTCGAGGAAGGGACAGGTTTGTTTTCCATGGCTCCAGACACTAGGACAAGGAGCAATGGTTTCAAACTATAGGAAAACAGATTCCAACTGAATCTCAGGAAGAACTTCCTGACAGTCAGAGCTGGTCAGCAGTGGAATATGCTGCCTCAGAGTGTGGTGGAGTCTCCTTCTTTGGAGGTTTTTAAGCAGAGGCTGGATGGCCATCTGTCGGGAGTGCTTTGATGGAGTTCCTGCATGGCAGGAGGTTGGACTCGATGGCCCCTGTGGTCTCTTCCAACTCTGTGATTCTATGATTCTTATACATTGGTTTATTTATTTCATAGTCCTAGTTCTGTATATACGTATATATAACAACAGTAGGTATCTAGTCTATTCCAGGCACCTGCTTTCCAATGCTATTCACAAGGGCAGCATTCAATCAAGAAGTCAAGGTTGTAACTTTTCCATTTTTCTGCATCTTCAACTCTTACCGTGACTAAAACTGAAGAGGTGCTAGCTAGAATGGAAGCATTTGGTCCTGACGCATAACCTGTTATTGACATATGGATATGTACTTGCCCAGTCATTAATAATGGCAAGCAGCTTGGTTCATCATGCTACCATTTGTCTTCATGTGACTCAGTGTTTGTCCATAATTCAGCAAGCAGATCTTGCATTCTGTGACAAAGCTGCCTAGCCTACTAATGTCATTGCTTTCCAGGACAGAAAAATGGTCATCGATTCTATAGTTCTAAAAGCAGCGTAATTATCAACAACTAGAGTTTATCAAATGCCACCTATCTGGTTGCCCTGTATGGGCTGAACACTGCCCACTATGTCCAGGGAAAATTCTGCTATTCTGGACATTCCACAGACTGTACCTTGACACTGGGAATACAACGTAGAGGCAACATATGATGGTTATTGTGCAGCTGATTAACATGTGTTTCTATTGCCATGTGGGGGGAAAACATCAAAAACTAAACACATAGAATTACATAACAGGATAAAACACAATGGGTTATTAAGATATGCAGGCCACTAAAGCCCTAATGTTACTTTTCTGATTCAAATCTATGAGAAAAAGTATATGATGTACCATGGCAATAATTACCCACTGCCAAGCTTATAGATGAACAGATTTATGTTTTTGGATTATGACTCCCAGAACTCTGGGAAATTCTGGGAATAAACTGAATAAATGACCATACTACCTAGAAAACTCTGGGAAGTATAACCTCAACACAGCAATTTGGACACCCCTTTTCATATATATGCATACAGACTGTATGTTAGCACAAACACATGTATAAACTTGTGGTTTTGTGTGCACGCGTGTGTTGCTACATGCCCGTTATTGTTAAATATATGAGCACATTTCCCTTTAAGTTGAGAAGAGGTGAAGATGCATCTTGGCATTCTCTGCAGTAATAACCAAAACATTACAAGTTGGACCCAAAGGGACATAGACAAAATCTGATGTAGTAATATAAATAATTATACAAGATAATAAAATCATTTAACTTTTTATACAAAAGAATCCTACTACACAGTAACAAGAGAAAATATAACATTCAATTAAAGTATTAGAATTGATACTCTATGTCACAGAGGGTGAACAATGCAGGTAACATATTCCTAATTATTATTAATATTCCAGGAGGTAATACAGATTAACATTTGTGATGTCATAACCTACCAGCGTGCACAAAACTACTAAACTGTCTGTCTGTCAATCCTGGCCAAGTACTGAAGAAATGCTGACCACTCCACTGGGTCTGATTCCTGATCCAGGTGTAAAGGGAGACAGCTTTCCATTTTACCAAGTGGCATGCCACAGTAAATTACCACTTAGCAAATATTTATCCATACTCACCTGCTGTGTAAATGCAGTTGCTTAGTGTGAATTACTTTAATCACCTCTTTGGCCATAATCGGTGGCATGATCAAAAGACCCCTTCTGCCCCCTTTTAATAAACACTACTTTCGTGTTTCAAATCCTTACACTCTTATTATTGGAACAGCTTGTGTTACTAGTATTATGATTACGACTATTTTTAATTCCCCATTAATTTACCTGAATTTTTTTTAAAAAAAAAAATACACAACACAGCGTTTGCTACGTTGCTGCAACCTTGCCGAGTTTGCATGGGCCCCAATGCTGATCATGCCAAAACCCACCCATGTAGAAAAATATAATTTCTTACGACTGACAAGTCAAGGCTTCAAGACGACGAATAAGTGTATTCTTAAGAAGTCGGGGAAATAGAGGGAGGCAAAAACACTTCAGCCTAACTTCGCAATTCTTTCCTAAATTGTGTCCAAAGCCATCCCGGGCCCCTAGGAAGAGAAAGCGGCTGTTTTACCGCCCCGTCCGCCTTCTTCCTCACGGAAAAGCGGGCGGGACTGAGGAAATACCTCGCTCTCTAGTTGAGCGCGAGTTTCTGAAGTAGGCCCTCACGGTCCGTGTCACACTTTTAACCTCACAGGGCTCACCCGTCAAGCTTCCTCCCCGGTAGGGATCCCGAATTACCGCCGGCTGCCCCGTGACTTCGTTCTCTGCAAACGGGACTTCGTCCTGGAGAGAAAGGCGGCCCTCGGGCCTGCCCTCTTCTTTGCCGCAGATAAACCCCGCCTCCCGCCTGGGCGCGGGCCGAGCCCCAGCCCAGCCCCAGCCCAGCCCGCTCTTGGGTTTTAGGCCTCAGGCCGGTGCCTCGCGTGCTCTTGCAGGCGCGGGTAAACCTACCAGAGAAGGAGATAACTGCTGGGTTGCCTCCCGCAGGGGAAACGGGACGAAAAAACGGGGCCAGGTGGGAGAGTGGGTGAGGGGAGGTTTAGAAAAGCCGAGCGGACTAGTAAATCAGGAATGAAAACAGCTTGGTGTATTAATTCCCATTTTGCTGCCTGAGGGGTTAGCAGCAAATGTCGCTCTCCACTCCCATTAAAGCTAGCTAAATTATTTGGACAGACACATGAAGGGGTGGAAATCCACAAGCACTTCTGCCCATACTTTGGAGTTAAAAAAAAAAAAAACCCCACACACACACACACACAGTGACCAAAACCCCCTTGCAAAGCACCCCCCACATAAGGGAGATTGTGCAGTTTCAGTAGCATGCCCTCTCTTGTGAATTGGGCACACAACTGAGAATGGCAGCTGCTGGGCGTGAGTCAGAGCACATAACAGTGGGCGTAAGTGTACACACTGGTTACCCAATTAGGGGTTTGCACAGTGCAATCCTAACAGGATTCTGGCCAATATTAACAAAGGCGTTATTAAAGTTGCTATGCTTTCATGACATGCAGAATCTGTTGTCTCCCTCTACTAAATGGCACCACCCACCTTCAGTATTCTTGCTTTTCACTGGAACCTAAAGTCCAAACTTCATGCTTACTCAGAACACCCCGGTAGTTTTGAAGGGGTTTCTATCTAAGTTTACCTAAGACTATGATCAACGGGGTTTATTCCCAGTTACATGGATTAGCAGGATTGCAGGCATAATGTAGAACTTTCATCCAGTTCTAGTAATGCATACATAGGGCATGGATTGTACTGAACCAATTTATTTTCCATTTTTATATCTGAGATGGGTCATTTTGACAGGGGGTGCTTTATTTTCAGATAACATACTGGATGTCTCTAATCTCTATGTTTCCCTTTTCATGGAACAATAAATGGAAGTCCTTTGTTCCAAATGCTTCAGAACCACTTTGCTCAAATGTGTTTTCCCACTAAGATCCAATATGGGCTGGAAGTGCTGTGAGACGCAGACCTATCTGTCAAAAATAATGGCTACATTAGCCTGGTATTGACAGTATGAGAGATGTGCTGTTTTTCTTCATTGAACACCAAGTATAAAAAGTATACAGAAGTTTATTTTTATACTGCTTTTCAGCCTTAAAGGCTTCTCAAGTAACACAGTCATCTTCTTTCTTAATACAACATCTCCACAGCAAATATCCAAAATCCCTTAACCTTGATTATCCCACGATCTGACACCTTTCTTCCCTCATCTGAAAAAACTTGATAGCTGGAAGCATCATGTCTTCGAACACACCCTTTCCAAACTGTACTGTGCATCAATTCCCTGCTTGCTAAATTTAGGCAGACTTCTGGATTGATTTTGTGACAACAAAAAGAAATTACTCCTTGCAAATATGGAATCAGCTACTCCTGATAAGCATTATAGTTACATCTATCCCATGTAAAATTGAGAGTCTATTAAATACTTTCTTTTGTGTGTGATTTCTCCCCCCCCCCCCCATTAAAAGAAACTGGAGTACCATCATTAAGAAACAGTCACCCAATTAAAATTATTTTACAGGGTCACTGCATTGTTTTTTAAATTATTGTCTTAAAACAATAATGCATTTAATGTGCATTACTAGGCACAAGTTTAACCTAGTCTTAAACTTCATTAATCTAAGGTTACTCATGTTGAATCTAAATAACTACTAAAATGCATCAGACATCATGAAACAACATCAACAATGTTATAGATATATTTTATCTGTCAATCATCGCTGCTACACCTACGCTTGTGCTACACAAATCTCTCTCGTAATATACACATAAAGCAGGGGTGGCAAACCTTTGACATGCTAGATACTTTAAACTACAATTCCCATGGTCCTTTATTATTGACAATGCAGGCTGAGCGTTCTGGAAGTTGTAGTCCAAAAAAATCTGAGTGCCAAAGGTTCATTACCCCTGCCCTAAACCTTTCTGGATTCATTGGTAGATTTCTGGGTGACTTGCAGTAGGGTTTTTTTTTTTTAATTCTTCATTATTAAGTTACGGAGATAAATTAATAAAATGGTAAGTATTGTTAAAGCCTTACCATCATCATGAATTCCACTGTAAGCACCCCCAAGTCAGTTTGCAATTGAATTAAGGTGACTACAGTTAGTCAACATGCATTCAACCAATAAAGGATGTTGTACAGACATTATGATGTACGAACCCTGGACATACTTTTCCACATATGGAAGTCCAAATTGCCTGTGGGAGAGAACACTATATGTCAAGCAACATTCACAAGGTACTCCTCTTCATGTCTACTCAGAAGTAAGTTGAGTTCAATGGCAATGACTGAAAAACACAAAGTGGACTCAAACGCAATCAAAGGCAAAAATAGGCAGGTGAATGTCTGGAAAAAATCCTGCCAGCTCCCACTTCCCTCTTTCCAACTTGTTCAGTTGCTGAACAATTTTAAATTTTGATTTTCCACATTGCTGGCCATGCTAGGTAGAATTTGTTTCTTTCAGAAGAAACAGCTTTTGTCTCTGTTTTTCTCTAGTGCTTCCAATACACCCAGTAATGTGAGAGGGCAAAGGATCTGATGTTGTTAGACTTTGTACCAAATATAAAGCAAGAGATCAACAGGCAATATTTAATTAGAACAAAAATTAACTACTTGGTTACTTAATGTCTGTTAAACTCAGAGGAATTTTGATTAACTTCAGTGAGGAAACTATTTTGTTGTCATACAAAGCCTTACAACATTAAAGACACTGGTCATCTGGAAGCAAAAGAAAATCCAAATAATTGGACAGAAACTATAATAAAACACCTGCATGTCCACTTTATACAAAGAGTTCTTTTTAGCATGTTTAAATCATCTCCATATTCTGTGGCCGTTTAGTCAGAGTCTAAAATGTACTGAGGTGACCCGACAATTGTATAACAAGTTAAATGTGTAAAAGTCTCCCAAGGGAATCCATAAGGCCTTTATAATATTGCATACTGTCTGTATCTAACCAATCTTGGGTCCCCAGAATGTTATTGGACTACAAATCCAGAAATCCTGGCCAGCACAGCTGGCAGTGAAGGCTTCTGGGTGTTTTAGTTATAGAACATTAGGGGACTCAAGGTTGGGAACCACTGATCTAACCTGACCAAGAGCTAAGGTCACTAACATTGCAATGTTGTTCTGGGACATAGAACAGAGCTGTGATACAAAGTGAAATGTGTTGGTTTTAATACGAATGTTAGGCAGAAGGACCTGCTGGAAGAATCCAATGTTTTTAAGGTTTGGAAAAAAGTCAACATAACCAATTATCCAACCTATGTTACAGATTTGATGTAACTGATTTAATGTTGTGGTATATGTGGTCTGATGTCAGTTTAAGGTGATAAGTTTGAAACAGAGGGACTGCTTGGATAGCTGTATTATTTTGAGAAAGATATATTAGTTGATGTAATGTCATAAAAGTTTTGCACTTGCTACTTCCTCTGCTTGTACCTTTCATCAGTGGAAAAAAGCTTTGAATGACCTGACTTGCTCATGTTTTGGGGCTTCTCACCTTTCCCTCACCAAGGGAAGACCTAGTGGGGCACAAATAGATTTTCGTGCAACAGTACCTATTTCTGTTTGAAAGTGAATCGGCCTAGCTTAAAAAATAGCTCCAGAAGAAAAACTCCAGAAGAGGCTTTTGTTTTGTTTTTTTAAAAAAGAATAATGTTGTGGCAAAACGCCTTTGTGATTTACTTGACAATAAAAGAATATTTGTTGATTAAACCTCTGATTCCTAAGTTCAATAACCCTTAGAGTTGGCAGCACACGTGTATAACACACATAAGTGGTATTAGGAGGATAATACCTGGTGGCAGCTAGAAGGGAAAATAGTGTGAGCCTTGGTGAGGGCCAAATAAACAGGGGCAACAAGGTCGAACACCACAAATGTTTTCAGGGAAGCCTCTTCCCCACCCATTCTTATAGTACTTTGTTCTCAGAAATATTCATCTATATGAAACAATATGATGGTGATGTGGGTGAATAACGAGTTTCAAGAAGTCTGTGGTGAATTCAGATATCCATTGCCAAATATTAGTTTTACTACAGGATGGATATAACCACTTGGTAAAATATTAGCTGTGTTGTTTTCCCAAATCTTGTGTGGAGAACCTCTTAGTATTCTTTTGCACCTGAGAAGAAATCCAGAGATGCATGGATTGGTAAAAGATGGTCCATATCACTTGGCAGGACAGGACAGACAGCTAGTTTGCCAAATCTTTTGTTTATGCACATATTGGTAAATTGTATCCCTCAGCATTGGTTGTATTCATCCTTGAGCAAATGGGTTAAGAGTCTAGTGAGCATGTTCCTGAAATTGGCACCCATGAAAGCTCTCCTGCTTCATCAAATGACAACTTCAAGGAGGTAAAAAGAAGTAAGGTTTGATCATGTCTGCAGCATAGGGCTAAAACCTCTCCTTACATATCATCAGAGATTGTAAAGTTAATGGGAAATGGTCACACGTTGATTGTTAGTAAGCTAAATAAAAACTAATAAAATTATGTTGATGTTGAAAAGAGATCTTTAAATTGACATTTAAATTTGCATTATATTATTACACTAAAAGCCTTACCAGATTTTCTCATCCATGATTTTACTCCTCACACCTTCTCTTAGTTTTGAGTTTTAGAAAGAAGGAAATACTGCATGGATTTTTGAAAATCCAATTTCTTACCCATGCAACCAACAACCCATCTCTTGTTTTCTTTTTCTGCGTCCCTGATAACCTCATATCCTTACCCTTACCCTTCTTTACTGTCAGATTCTTTATCTGGCTGGGCAATGCAGATCTTGAAGCAGGAGGAGAAACAGGTTTTTTATGCAATTAACTGATGATCCTGTTGCCTGGTAACAGCTTTCTTTTCCTTCATTCTCCCATGGCTGATTAACTTATCACTAAACAAAGGTTGATACAAAGACCCCAAGTTAAGATGAGCACTAATTAAATTGCCCAATTACATAAGAAAATGACCAACTTAATTGATAACTTAATGGATTTCAATGTGTTAGTGCTTATCTCTGCATGCCATGCATAGTTTGGGGACACAAGCACACTCCATCTCTGCTGGTCACAGTTTTAAAAAGACACCCACAACGTTAAACCACATGCTTAATATCAGGAAGTAAGGAATTTAGAGACTTCTACTAAAAAGAGCTGTAGTGCAGCTTGCCTTTATGGACTTTATCTACTCTAAACCATTTTAAAATCATACATCTAAAGTAACTCAGACTTATCCTCAACCTAAACACTTGCTTAAACACTTGCTTCTATTATTACAGAAGATATGTGTCCAATTTTGATAGCTGTGTAACTTGCTTGAAGGCTTCACGGTGTCAAATGAATGGCTATTCTGCAAAGCTGGGTACTTTTGCTACTATACAACAGAGTATTGTATTACTTCTAGAGAACATATAGAATTATATGGTGAGAAATAATGAAAGACCTCAAGAAAGATGGAAAAGGAGGTGGGACTTCAATATAATTCCTTGGATGTTTGCAAGAAGCTTATCCAAAGAAAATTAAAATATGCTCCATGGGACAAATGTGTACCGAAATGACCCATGAAACTATAAAAATTTGGCATGCCGCATGCATCAAGTGTGTCTGTAAAATGTTTTTAATCTATTAGTATTCTAACTTGATAGTATCAATGTTCACATATTTAGACAGTAGGCATCCTTCAGTCTCAAGACACTATGGTAACGTGCTCTGAATAGAGGACTTGGAACAGTGTCTAGTGTGGCTGAGAAGGCCAATTCAAGAGTGACAATCCCTTCCACACTGAAGACAAATACAATCTGTCCCCTGTCCAGCTCCCTGATTTTGCTGGTTTCGGGTCTGCCTCTTTGCCTCGGCCTGCTGAACAAGTGTCTCTTCAAATTGAGAGAGGCCATTCTGCACCGCCTGCCTCCAGGCTGAACGCTCAGATGTCAAGGTTTCCCATCTGTTGAGGTCCATTCCTAAGGCCTTCAGATCCCACTTGCAGATATTCTTGTATCGCAGCTGTGGTCTCCCTCTGGGGCGCTTTCCCTGCACTAATTCTCCATACAGGAGATCTTTTGGAATCTGACCGTCAGCCATTCTCACGACATGCCCAAGCCAACATAGATGTCGCTGTTTCAGTAATGTATACATGCTTAAAAATTCCAGCTCATTCCAGGACTACACTATTTGGAATGTTGTCCTGCCAGGTGATGCCAAAAATGCATCGGAGACAACACATATGGAATGTATTCAGCGTCCTCTCCTGCCATGCACAAAGGGTCCAGGACTCACTGCAGTACAGGAGTGTGCTCAGGACACAGGCTCTATAGACCTGGATCTTGGTATATGCTGTCAGCTTTTTCTTAAGCCATACTTTCTTTGTGAGCCTAGAGAACATGGTAGCTGCTCGACATCTAGAGAGAGAGTGTCAGAGATCGTTGAGCCAAGGTACACGAAATCATGAACAACCTCCAATTATTGTCTAGAGATGGTAATAGAGGGAGGTGAGTCCATGCCCTGGCCCATGACTTGTGTTTTCTTCAGGCTGATTGTTAATCCAAAGTCTTGGCAGGCCTTGCTAAAACGATTCATAAGTTGTTGGAGGTCTTCGGCAGAATGGGCAACAACAGCTGCATCATCGGTGAAGAGGACGTCCCGCATGCATTTCAGCTGGACTTTGGTCTTTGCTCTCAATCTAGAGAGATTAAATAGCTTTCCATCTGACCTAGTCCGGAGATAGACGCCTTCTGTTGCGGTTCCAAAAGCGTGCTTCAGCATGACAGCAAAAAAGATCCCAAACAGAAAGGACCTGATGATGTTAAGGAGCCGAGGTGGACATCCAATCTTGGGAAGTATTTTAAAATTTAGACAGTAGTTCTCTGCATATTTCCTTGGGCATACATTTCCTTCAATTCATTGTGACTTTTATTGTAAAACCATACTCTGCCTTTTTCCTCCTGGCTTTACTTCTAATGAGATGTCCCTAGAGTTGGACTGCATGAAAGGCATTCCGTTTTGGGAATGCCTATTTTAAAATTAAAAAATGTCAGCACAGTCCACTTGGAGTGTTGTTACGTTTCGGAAGACAAACACAGCTTGTAATGTGTAAATGTTATGTTTCATTTTTCATGTTTTTTTATTTTACATGTTCCTTCTTGCTATTTTATATTAGAAACTGTATAAATAAAATCAATACTAAAAACACATTTTAAAACAACAGAGCAATATATATATTACCACTCCTTTCTCCTTAAAATGACCCAAGGCAGCTTACAGTACAATTAAAACACACTATTTAAAACCTAAAAACAGCAAGTACAGTAGGGCCCCCTTATCCACGGGACCAGTATCCACTGATTCACTTATCCACGGTCTGAAAATATAATTTATTTTTTTAATCCAGAAAAAACTATTTTCACATACTGCATTTGTAAGTAAGCTGAGGAGAGAACAAAATGGCCCGTATCTCGCCTCTGCAAACAGGCTTCCTTCAATCACGAGGCTTAGCTTCCTACCGTCAGGAGACTTAGCTTCCGCCAATCATGAGCCTTATGTAACTGATGTCAGCTGATGCTGAACAAACCAATTGGAACACACCTCGTTGGAGGTGGAGCCTTTAGGCAGTGCTCAGATTCAACAGGGACTCGAAATGTCCAAGCATTCTAAGCCCAGAGGCTGAATACTCAAAGCTAAGTTAAGATTTCTTAAATGTTGTATAGTAAAAAGTAAAATGGCTGATTTTAACCTGAGTCATGTACTAAGTGGATTCAGGTAGATATCTAGGTTGGAGACTTGATGTTGTACAGCTGTAGAAAATGATGTAACCTTATGTAAATATGAAATGAAGTAATGTATTTTGTGATTGGTCCCAAGAATGCATAAAAGGCATGTGTAAAGGGGACATCTTATCTGCTATAAGTCAGATCACTTATTACTCTGCTATGTATTGTATCATGTTATGTTATGCTGCCAGATGAATGTCTATGCTCTGTATATTTGTAAATAGATTAAGTTGAATTTTACTCTCTCGGTATTATAGTGCCTTTGCAACCTGATATCTCCTAATTCTGCTTATGTCCAAAGATAATACATTAACAAAAATTCTCAACATGTGTGTGTGTGTGTATACATGCATACATACATGCATGCATGCATGCATGCATGCATACATACATACATACATACATACATACATACATACATACATACATACATACATACATACATAGATGCAGAATCTGCTCAGAATTATCTAGTTCCTGAGCATATGTATTTTGCACGTGGCTCTAGTTTGTGTTGCACCAACACAAACTGATAAGCCTGAATGCTGGCAGCTTCTCTAGCAGACAATAATAGCATCATTGACAATGCTAGTACATTTTAGATCATGCCTCAGGTCGTTGAAACAGTAGCTGAACTCAGATACAATACACATTGCTTGTCTCACCACTGGAACTTTACCTTCATTCAGAAGGTAGTTTTGAGTTTCATCAATGACATTGAGCCTTACTGCTCAATGACAATGAATCACCATTCTAAAAGGCAAACAAAACAAAACAAAAACATACCTGTTTGAGCACAACGCATTACAATATTTCTAAACTTAAGTGATAAAGGTGTATATAGATCCTGAAAGGCAGAATCTACAACTAAACCAGGCTCTACTTTATAACTAAGTAGATTACAGTACACTGGGGAAAGTAACAGAGGGAAGAGAACAGTATAAAAACAGATGACATGAGAATCAGGATAATGTACTGCAGAGGTGAAAGACATGTTCTTTGCAAATTAAAGCCTCTGTAATCAGTAATATGAAACAGGTCCACCTAACCAACTAAAATGGGAATACATCCTAAGACTTATGCTCCTATCTTTAGTCCCCCAGAAAGGCCTTATTATGTCCAAGTAAATTGTACCAAGTGCCTTAAAGTGGTGCTTGTCTCTTCTAATTTTATTGATCTACCAAGCAAAGCCCCCATGTAATAGTGATTGTAGTGGCTCATTGGGGATGCAACTGATACCTCCAAATTGCAATTACTACACACACACACACACACAAAGGAAAAGCTTTATTGTTTTGATGCTAGTAGCACAAAAATATATAGTTTTTTAAAAATCTCTTTGGTTATCTACAAAAATCATGCCACTACTGTTGTTTTCCAATTACACAAAGCCTTTGCATGCTTGCCACTAAATTTAAACAGGGCTCCTTCAGCATGCCTTTGTCCATCTACAAACACTACCAGAATAAATTAGTTTTGTTTAGTGTGCTACTCCTAACATCTTTTGAACGGTTCTGAAAATAGAGCCACTTCCCTGGTTTTATTAGTTTATTACAGCTCTGTGCAACTTGACATCATTTCTTTAAGCTGGGCCGGGTATTTTTCCTTTTTGCTTCTCTATGGCATGAATTTAGGTTTCATGAAAAGTGTCAGATTAGCAACCCTAGAGACTTAACTCTATTTGTCTGTAGAGCAGCTTCAGTATGACCTGTGGCAGGTCAGTGTTTAGCACTTTGCTGTAGCAATTGCATGTAACGTTGATGTGATTGTGAACAAATGAACTGCCATTGTGTGTCACATCAAAGGCCCACCTAACATGAGCTTCCATACCCAATAATGGCAAATAAATAGGTGCATCAGAAGTCTGCAACAAACCTCCATACTGTGATACTACCATCACCCGCATTTACTTCTATTTCAAGGGGAAGTGTTGAGGCAATCTGTCCAAAAAGCAACCTTTTTTGGCCATCTGACCTGACCTCTGAAAACTTCCATATTCATTTTCTAGAAATTCAGCAATAACACTGATTTTTAATATGACCTCTTATCAAATCAGCCATACTTTCCCACTCTGAAGTTCTGTACGTAGAACATTTTAGGAAGGAAGTAGTTTCCAATCCTTACTGCAAAAGGTAGGCAGTAAGGGCAGTTAAGGTGTACATATAAGGCTGCATGAAACCACTGGTTATGTATTCTTGTCTGGCTTCCTTAAGGCTCTCACAACTAGCATGTTCCAAGCAGATTACTTCCTTCTGGCACATGACACATTCTGAGAATCCATATTTTGCTAGTACTGCCAGTGGTTGCTGCCTAGTACCCTGCCTTACAGTCAGTCAGTCACATAGTTTGTACGTTGTTGTATATTGCTTAAATCCAGAATAGCCACTCAAAATGCAATCTGGAGCCAGGTTAAGGAGGCCGGCCTATCAGACTGCTCCACCTGAGGATATCATCTTCCTCTCACTTTTAATTTTGCTTTGTATGTCTACTAAAATCAATCTTCAGCTGTTAACAATACAAGACTTCCCATGCCTTCATGTGTCTCTCCTGCTAGCCATGCAGGAGCAGTATGCTTCAGCTCAACGCCATGGAGAACATGCCAGGAGACTGGCAACCCTTTGCATAAAGAGGAAAGGAAAGACAAATCATGCTACATTGACTGAGGTGAAAACTATGTTCTTCAAACTGATTCAGCAAGTTTGCTGTAGATCATTACTTAGCTCAGGTCTTGACACAGCAACTGTTGGCAGGCTGGTGTTTGGATGACTCTGTTTGCCCAGCCTGATGCAAAGTCCCATTGGACTCAAAAGCTTGCTTGTTTTTAATATTGGAGTGATCCAATGAAGGTATTAACTATCCCTGATTTTGAAATACACTCAGATTGAGTCATAACATAGCAAGAAGGAACATGTTTTGTTGCATCCAAAACAGTCTACGTGTTTTCACCCAATAAGCTCTTCTTTATCTTGAATTTCTTCTCCTATTTATTTTACCTAGAATGATCACCTGTAACAACCTGTATTTTTTTTGCTTTTTGTTACCTGACAAAGTATTCTAGCTTTCTGAGTTGTATGAATTTTATGATTTCTTGGTCTTTATTCCTTTGCTTCAGTATTTCACTAGTCATTATCTCGACTGAAGAAATTCTCAGCATCATGTGACAAATCAAAATCTTCTACCTTTGTTTTAAAAAAGCAGCTTTCATACCATACAACAGAACCAACTGGAATATACAGTGTACATTCTTAAAAGTAGACCTTTGGTCTAGATGGGCGGGGTAGAAGTCTAATAAATAAATAAATAATAAATAAATAAATTAAAATGTTAACAGTTTTGTTGTGTATTGCATTCATCATTTTGTCAAAAATGCTCCAGGCCATATATATTCTCACTTTTATGGTGTGTTATGATCCCCTTAGAATCATAGAAAAGTGAAGTTGGAAGGGGCCTACAAGGCCATCAAGTCCAAGCCCCTGCTTAATGCAGGAATACAATCAAAGCATATCTGCCAGGTGATTATCTTTTTCTTGAATGCCTCCAGTGTTGCAGCATTCACCAGCTCCTGAGGTAACTGGTTCCACTGTCGTACTGCTCTAACAGGAAGTTTTTCCTGATATTCAGCCGAAATCTGGCTTCCTTTGAGCCCATTGTTGCGTGTCCTGCACTCTGGGATGATTGAGAATAGATCCTGCCCCTCTTCTGTATGACAGCCTTTCAAATATTTGAAAAGTGCTATCATATCTCCCCTCAGTCTTCTTTTCTCAAGGCTAAACTTGCCCAGTTCTTTCAACCTTTCCTCATAAGGCTTGGTTTCCAGCCCCCTGATCATCCTTATCGCCCTCCTCTGAACTCCTCCTTCATTCAGCTAAATTCTAAAATACTTAGAATTTGGAGCATTGTCAACATGCTTCACATTTTTAGTTTGCTTCATTAGCTGTATTTCTTTGCCTGCTTGCATCTTTTCTGATTTCCATGAACTTGGACTTCTTACCATTCATTTTTAGACCAGGTTCATTACTTACTTCACTGACTTTACTGAGAAACCTTTGCAGATCATTTAAATGGCCAGGCAGCTAACTTCCTAGTTAGCAGACACAGAATGGAGAAGAAAACAGCAGCAGAAAAGTCTGAGAGAATGGCTGTGCCAGTTCTCAGTTCCAGGTGTTGGTAAGAAGGGGGTGCAAACATCCTCTGATCTAGATGGTGAGTAGAAGTATGCCCTCTTTTGAAGCACTCCAGAGAGAGGCAAGGCCAGGAAAATGGGTGAATAATGTTCTGACCTGGATGGTAAGCAGCAAAGCACTCTTCTCTGGTGATGGTGGATTCCTTTGGTGATAGAAGACAGAATTAATCAGATTTTGCCCATGAATGATCAGGGCTTACCAGTATACCATAGAAGCATTGTGTCTCAGCTCCCAAGTAGTGTTTGCAGTCGTATGGAGCAAAAAAAAGCTTACACACAGTCTGGAGCACTGAAATCATGTCTGTCTTACTCCTAGTCCCTACTGCCACTAAGAAGAGGATATGATATTTACAAATCTCCTGTTACTCCCACCCCACGCCTAAAAGACCATGCTAAATAAAAATGTCTCACTCTTCTAGCCTTTCCTCTTAAAACCATCCCACTGAGCCATTCTGTTTGCTGGCCTGCACCATTCTGGTAATATCTTTTTTCTTTAAAGGATCAGGCTTGCATACATTTTTTTTTTAAAAAAAAAGCAAAAATGATCAGGAAACTGGCACAGTGTTGTTTTATTGTACTGCTCGCATTATTTTCTCTCGTGTTTGCTGCTGATTACTTTCATGCTACAGATCTCAGAAGAGTCATCCTGACAATTTTTATGGCCTTATCAAGGAAAGGGACCAAGCGCAGGTGGAAAAGTTAGCACTGGTTTTACCTGGCCTTTTCCTACAACCTCTCTCTCCAGATGCTTTAAATCACATGCAAGTTGTTTCATTATTAAAGGAGTTCTATAACATTATGAAATGCCTTCTGAAAATTCATGTGCACTATATAGTTCAAATTACATATATCATATTCACTGCCATTCTCAGAGAATAGGGGGAACAAAGGAGGGGGAAACATTATTTGCGAGAGAGCAATTGGTTGGTGACTCATAAAAAGGCTCCCCTCTCATTAGCCATATAATGTTCTAGTACTACATTTCCTTGACTTCTTGTTTTGACTTCCAAGCTGGCATTGTTTTCGGAGTCACTCCATAAGCAGTTTGTAAAGGTGCAGAGTGTCATTTTGAAAGTTAAAATTGAACTTTTATTTAATATAAAAAGTTGACAGGCATGTTATTAATACAGTTTGTGCTTATTACATGTGATTAAGAATCCTATGAGATTGGTTACTTGTAGGTCAAATTAGACATGAAAAGAAATGCATATTCTTTGCAACATGCTTTTCCTCCAAGAGCGGAATTTCCTCAGAGACATTTGTCTTCCCTTGTAAAGGAAGCTGGAGTGTACTTTTCAAAGACCAGCCACAAAACAGAAGCCAGCAAAATGCAAGATGCACAGTTGAGGAAGAGCAGGTGATATGGCAAACAAATGTCTTTCCCCACTTGAAGAAGCATCAATTCTAAGTGGGTGTTAAGCATATTTCGATTCTCCATTGCTTCAAGGGATGATCTACCTCACTAATGAAGTCCATGACAGGAGGATTCCAAGTAATTACTTTGGGGCATAATATAACGGTTACATTTCAAAAGTAATGCAATGGCTCAGCCACTCAACTTTTTTTTTTAAACTCAGCCCTTTTAGGAGCTCTTCTCAGGTTCCAAGGCCCCCTCTCAAAAAAGATACCACACAAATAGATGAATAGAAAAATAGAATAGAAACGTTTTCAGTCTGTGGCCCTCTTCAAATGTGCCAAGACCCCACAGGGGGCAACATGGTCCCTGTGGAGAATGGCTGGGCTAAACTGAAGTTACTTGATTAGTGCATAAGGGCTTCCAGTTATTTTTAAACATTACTTTCCAATAGCATTTTACAGCATTTCAGAGGCATTATGAGAGTGTGGTGTTTGTTTTTTACAATTTATGCCATTCCCTTATAATATTGTTTCTTTTTTCTCAAAGCAGTGAGAGATGCTCCTGAGCTCAAATCCATCCCAAAGTCACAGTGTCCCACTTCAAAGCCTTTCTTCCAATGAGTGGTTTTTTGTAATGATTAGGACAGAATGAGGATGAGGGAGAAGGAGTTGCTAAACAGAGCAACATGTAGATGGGGGAAAAGTAACTTGCCTTCTGCCAGAGTTTTGAAAAGTTACATTTTGGGGCTATAACTGTCTGAATCCTCCAGCAGTAACTATGCTCACTGAAAGGATGAGTTCTACAAGCCATAGTCCTAAAATATAAATTTTCAGAGTTCTGTTCCATGCCCTCTTCCACAGCCTCATGTTTTTCTTCAGCACTGAAGTTCCCAAAATGTAATTTTAAAAAAGGTGCCAGTTGGCTACTGCATATTTGGATTTTTCCACCATTTTTCATGTGTGCCGTCAATCTAATTGTATCTCAGACTAGGGTAGCTGAAGGCTATTTTCATTTACATTTCCCAAACTGGAAATGGAGTGTTTGCAAGCCAATGCTTTGAAATATGACTGAGCGATACATTGTCCCAGCCTCATCCCCACCAACTCTATGTGCAAGTGCTGATTACATGTGCAGCGTAAATGAAGAGTTTCCCACAGGCCAAACAAAGTGAAAGCAAATATTTTCACCATTTTTTTTTTTTGCTTTAAAGTAAAATAACAATCATCACTGCAAAATGAATATAAATGGATATGCAGAATAGCTTTATCTCCCCCAAATATTTACTTTTAAATCATAATTCATTAGCGTTTGTAGTTCAGTTTTCATAGAGCTACAACTGCAACCTATATGTTCAGAAGGAAGAAAATATACCACACAGGTCAAAACATAATTGAAATTCATGGATCGCAGCAACACAGGAATCCGAAGATTGCAATCAAAAAATAGTTATTCCTTTCTTCCAAAAATAACACACATGCATGCTCACGCGCGCACACACACACATTTAAACCCCTGCATGTCCCATATTTTCTCTCTGACTTTCTTCTTCTTCCTCCTCCTTGGTGGTCTTTCTTATCAATGCATCCCATTTTCTGCTGTTCATTTCCAGCAGCTCGAGTGAGGACCTAATATCCCAATAATATTATACTTTTATGCACACCTGGGAACAGATATGGAGGAGAAAGGAAATAGCATGCAGACATAGTGCAGATATAGGTGCAGAGAAGAGTATCAGGTGAGAAACACCTGTGCATTGTCCTTGGTCTCAAGTAAATAGCCTACAGACAGGCAAACATTCCTACCAAACAGTGAATTCAGGGGGTGACTACCAGCAGGTTTGGAGTCTTTTCCCGTTTAGAAGGAAAAAAACACACAATAAGTTGTAGAAGTATAAAAGCAGAGGAAAGAAAACCCAAATAAACTAAGGGTACAGCCCTCTCCCTGGGCTAATGAGGAATGCAAAGGCTCAGAAGCCACAGAATGTTGAATTTCAGTGGAAGAGGGAATGGAATGAATGGGACAGGATGCTTGGCTTTAGCCCTTACTGCTTAGCATAGGTATGGTCAAGTCTAAGGGCTCCAGGGGCCTTCCATTGGACCTCAGCAGACTATAAAATACTCTCCCATTGGGGGAAAAAAGATTTCTTCTAGTGCAACAATGGCAAATAGTCCTTACTGCTACTGCTGCTATTGCAACTACTACTACTACTAAATTAATCCAGCTTTTGAATATTGCCAGTAATATCACTCTATATGTCATAACATACAGGAGAGATTATAGTGGAATTGAGGAACTATAACTGGCAGGAAAAAATTTTTTTCTTCCTCATCCTCCAATAGGCCAGATGATGGCAGAGGACATGGGGCTTACACCTGATGTCATTGGTCCACTGGCTGGAGGAAAGGGTGGAGCTTCAACCCCTGCAAATCCGTGGACTCAGGCTTTGTCCTCTTCCCTTTCCCTCTGCTTCAGTGGTACCCAGCCTTGGGTAACCCAGGTGTTCTTGGACTGCAACTCCCAGAAATCCCAGCCAGAGTAGCTGATGGTGAAGGCTTCTGGGCACTGCAGAAGAATACCTGGGTTAGCCAAGGTTGGGAACTATTGCTCCACTTTGTGCCAAGGAAGGGAGGAGAAACAAATGGCTCTCAGGCATAGCTTGCAGGTGGGGTTTGCCTGGAACCTTCTCCAGGTCAGATGGGGAACCAATGTATAGCCTAGGTATGGAGGTTCCTCTCCCCTGGAGTAGGCAATGAAACCATTCTTTTGACCTTTAAAAGACAATTCATGTCTTTTTACCCAAATCATAATTTACGTAAGATGTTAGAAAGTATTTCAGAATTCATTTTTTATGTTTCCATTTCATCTGTGCTCTAAATTGAAGGCAGCCAACGGGCAAAGTCCTCTTGCGCAATTTTACATTGTAGAAGCCAGATGGTGTTATCCTCTGGCACCAGTAATGTTTACTTTAAATTAATTGAAAGCTTCCTATTCTCTCCCTTTCAGGTTCTGAGGCTCCCTACGGGCTTCCCCCTTTTGCCCTGGTGAAGCCCTTGACAGCTTCAGGATTCAGGGGGAAGAGAGAGCTTTTAAAAAGGAAAAATTGCCATCAGATCACTGCCACTGGGAGTAGGACTGCTGGCTGTGATCTGGTGATGGTTTTTCGCTATTAAAGGCTTCCTCCTTATCCCGAGGCTCCCAAAGGCTTCTTCAAGGCAAAAGGGAACTGTAGGGAGCCTCAGAACCTGAAAGGGGGGATTATAGGAAGCTTTTAATTGATTTAAATTAAATATTGCCAACATCAAATGATGACATCATCCAGCTTGCCCTCTGTAAATTTAGGCCAACAGGATTTTTTGGCCATTAATTCTTTGAGGGGGAAAGAATCTTACAGATGCAGTGCCTGACCCAGGAAACTCAATTTTTATCTCCATCATGCCTGACTAGGGATCAGCCTTAAGAGTCTATGCTGCTTCAATGAAAAGATGCCTTACATTCAGATGAGCTAATTATTATTGTTCCCATGAATACCAATGCAATTAATAATGATTAATTGCTTAAGTTAAATGTCACCATCTATACTTGATTCCTGAAAGGATTTTTGATGGCAGCTTTGCTGGGAGAGGATAGCCATGCCTTTGGGAATATATAACAAATGAATACTTAACAGGTTTAGGAAGCAGGGTGTGTCAAAAGGCCAGGAATAGAAAAGTCAGCTCAAATATTTACAGTTGAATTTATGGATATCACTGGTGACACATTTTTTTTTTATTACAAGGCTTTCTGTTGTAAGATTAGGATCTGAATGCAGGTGTTCTTAGGTTCACAAAACTTTCAGCCATCTAACCATGCTTGCAAGAAAAACAGACACGTCTGGAGATGGTTGTTAAAAATTATGTACCTCATATCTATACTACATTGCCCCCATTATGTTACTGCTCAGAACATTATTTTAATCTGTTGGTATGAAACCATGACTAGCAACACATTATCATCATGAACAAACATAAGAAAGCATGTAAATCATATGTGTGTGAAATAGGATTATCACTGGCCACTAGTCTCATATATATGGCTAGTAGCCCCTGACAGTCTTGTTCTCCATAATAATAATAATCGTGTGCCATCAAATCAATTCTTTTCAGGGTTTTCTAGGTAAAGTGTTCTCAGAAGTGGTTTACTACTCCCTTCTTCTGCGGAAAACCTGGGAGTGTGCAGCCTGGCCAAGGTCACACAGGCTAGCTCTTTTCTTAGAAGGCACAGTAGGGTATTGAACTTACAACCTCTGGCTTTGCAACCAGATGTTTATTTCACTGAGCTATCCAGCCAGCTCCTGTTCTCCTTAAATGTGTCCATTTCCCCTTCAGAATTTTCCATGTTATCAGTCATGGCCACTTTCTATGGCAGCAAATTCCATAGTTGTGTATCTGGCAATTTAACCACAGCAAACACATTTCTTGGGATTTTCAAGAAGGCTGTTGTCCTGTGCCATTGACCAGAATGTAGTGGAACATCTTTAAAATGCTTGAGATTAGGCTGCAGAAGAACGTATTTTTACTTTTCCCCCACAGGTGTAGTGCAAATGCAGATTCCATGTTTTCTGTTGGCATGCTCCCACATTCTATCCCACAGTAACAACTTTCATAAAAGTTCTTTTCATAGAAAAGTGTGGTTTTTATTTCCTAGGACGTCGATCCCTGGCAATGTTCCCCTGGGATCCGCTATGTTCATTGTTTTCTGGCAGTAGGAAATTTAGCAGAATTAAACATTCATAAGGATAAAATGCAACCCCGTTATTTTTCTTCCAACCCACCACCCACAAACTTTACGACCATTTTAGGAGAAAGAGATATAGGTATTTCATCTTCAGAATTAGTTTTCTTGCCTTCAGAATCCATTTGTCTATATTTCATGAAGGCTCGCTGCAGTAAAGCCAGACAGGTTTTTTTCTTAAGGCCCCAGGTGGAACACATTTGCATTTCAGGGACCTTTAAGTAGCCATGAAGTTTTCATGTGGAAATGGATCACAAACTGTTGGCAGTGTTACAAAGCCAAAGCCAAACAAAAACCCAGCAATACTGCCAAATGAGGTACCACTAAGGATACTATATACTGGAATTTGATAGGACACTGGGCTCACTGAAGTTGCTGAGTTATAAGAGAGAACAACTAAAGAACCAGAAAAGGGAAGTCTGCAGCCCTGGACCAAAATTGACTTACAATGAATAAGAATCTAGCTGAGAATCTCAGATTGAAATAGATCTGTTGATCTTTAAGGTGGCACACTGGTTTTCTTTTCATTTTTGTTCCTTTTTTTGTTATACATGGTCCACCTCAGATTCTCCACTAAGCCTTCCCCCATCTGAAAGCACACAAACACACAGGGAGACAGCAGTTCCTACTACTCAGTCAGAGATTATATCTAAAAGTAAAGCTTCCCCTCCAGTTTCAAAGAAAATCCCACAATAATTTTCCTTGGATATCACCTCCTGCCCCAAGAGCCATCTAAGTTTCATACTGAGAAATGGTGAACCCCTCAGGGTGGGAGAATATCTATCTATCTATCTATCTATCTATCTATCTATCTATCTATCTATCTATCTATCTATCTATCTATCTATCTATCTATCTATCTATCTATCTATCTATCTATCTATCTATCTATCTATCGTCTGTCTGTCTGTCTGTCTGTCTAACATATTTTTATCCCGCCTTTCTCCTTAAAAAGAACCCAAGGTGGCTTACATCATTAAGGCCACCTCTTAGTTGGGTCTCCCCGGATCTTCTGGGAATGTAGTCTGAAAACTGATCTTCCCTCCAACTTGTGTTACAGGGAAAAAGAAAAGAGCTAGTAAAGTGCCAGCAGGAAAAGCTCTACCCAATACTTCAACTGGGTTTCTGAAGATGTCACCTGATTTTACTTCTCCCCCAAACTAAATATTGCAGCAGAAATGGGTTTGCACCTGAAATTAACATTTCTTCCTCATCCCCATGATATCTAATAATATTGTCTATGTGATATGGCATTGTTATGTAAAACAGGGGTGGAGTTCTCACTCAAGAATAAAATATTCAGAACATATTCCCTTTCAACAGATGGAATACACTCATGAAATTTAATTTTCTAAATATTGTTATTGTTTTTCTGATATCCTGAGACAAGTAAAATGCTAAATACAGAGATCCAACTAATAGGTGCGTAGGCTAGACCTACCCATTAAAATAACAAGGTAGCACACCTCCCTCCGAATGCCATCCCAAACCAGAATACAGCTAAGGAAATCATCATCATCATCATCATCATCATCATCATCATCATCATCATCATCATCACACATTGATGGAAACCCTGTAAATCCTTCTTTGATAGTCTGGTAACAAGATCAGGCCACTGAAACTAGTTTCATCTAAAGAATTTTACCAGCAACATCTAAATAATCAAAAATCATTCACTGGGGAAGAATTTACAAGTAGCATTCCAGCTCCAACCTCAAGAAAACTCCAATCAGCCCTCCAAACCCATGGTCGAATTACAGAGGGAAGAACAAGGCTCACTTCCATATCCACACACATCAAACATCAGCAGAATCATGCCTACTCTGGACACCTATAAAGCGAAAGGCTGCTATAAAAAGCAAGCGGGGTAGATCCCTCTGGTCCTTCTGTCATTAGTGGTCCCAAATCCCCTTTCTCACTAGAAATATTCAGTAAAGATAAGTACCGCATCAATCCTCAATATTCTTGCAGCTCCCTTCTAAGCATCCAATGATTTGAGGGATAGGGTATGTCTGTCAAGAAACACAGGTTAGTCCTTGTAGAAGTGAGCACACACAAACACACACAAGATATTGGAAGGCAGTTTATTGGCAAAGGAGAACCACACACCAGGTGAGGTTGGGGTGCTTACAAGAGCCTCTTGCACACTTTCAGTTAAGGCAGTTAAACAATCACTCCAGCACAAACTCTTACAAAGGCAGGCATTTGCTTCTACATCAGCTTTCCTCTGTTATCTGTTATCATTTGCCTATGTGACTTGCCTTCTATTATACATAACCCCTCTCCCTTTCTGTCTCTGCCTACATAACTTGTTCACTGGAATGCAATGGTGATGTGGATGCTTCCATATCCTCTAGATGCTGTAGGACCACAATGGCCCTAAACCCTCCATATTAGCTATGTTGGCTACAGCTGGTGGGAGTTGCAGTCCCACAACAAATGGAGAGTCAGATGTCCTCCACTCGTGATTTATGGAGTCGTATGGATATTCCAACTAGGATGTTGCACAGTGGTATGCAGTGCATCCATCACACAAGGCTGTGAAGCTTGAATCCACAAGAGAGGGAGGGATTGTAGCTCAGTGGCAGAAAACTTACTCTGCATGCTGAACGTCTCTGGCATCTTCACTTAAAGCATTGGATAATCAGTGATAAGAAATCTACCTTGTGTCTTAGAGAGCTACTGGACTAACAGCCGTGGGCAAATCATCCGGCCTAGAGCTTGGAAATGTTTACCCTTTGGACTACAACTCCCAGAAGCAATGATTCTGCTGGCTTGTATTCTGGGACTTATGCCCTTTAAATCTAATTCTCTAAATTCTGTCCTGCCTTCCTAAGACTTATCAGTTTGGCTAGCTTATTTTAGACTCATAGTAATATTCCAGGCTTGCCCTGAACTTTTTTTGCCATCAGAGAGAGAGCAGCAAATCCTTCTTCTCAGCCATAGTCCATTGTATCTTCAGGTTATTATAGCACGTGAGGCAGAAAATCTCACAAATGCCTCTTTGAATTATTGGCAATAACAATACAATAATACATGAAAACAATAAAAATTTGCTGCCTTTCCATGACCCTGCCCCCAATCTACCACCACAAGAAATTGCTTCACTCGGCCTAATGGTAGGGCCAAGACCCGACAGCAACGAGTTAGAAACCTGAACAGGAATGTGAGCCTTCTTAAGAAACAAACTCTTAAAATCAGCTGGGCCACGTTTAATGGAACGGTTTCAGCAGCTGCACCCACACAAGTGGGAGATGAGCTTCCTATATTTATTTACCTTCAATATGATGTCCAAATGTGCACACATTACTCAAAGCCTTCTTACTAAGACATTGTGACATGAAACTGCTTTTTTCCTCCCCCAATGCTTATTATTAATTTTTTTCTTTCTTTCTTGGGAGGAATCCTGACATGAGTACACATGAATTTTTAACAGATACATTTCAGAAACTCCATCCCAGTAGGCAAGGCACACTCAGTTTTCATGCAGCCTTTTACAAATTATATCAGGCAGCTGTATAAGTTCCCTTAACTTTTGAGTAATTTATTTTCTGAAAAGCAAGGCATGCCTTTGAACAACATGACACAGTTGGCTCTCAAAGTGTTCATATCAGGTGTGTACCAAAACGTCTGCCCTCCAGCTAAAGGCATTGCAGCCTGTGCGACTGTCATACCTGAGCCACAGCTTCCTTCAGAGATAACCCCAGGTTTCTGCTGTTGTGGTAACCACTGATCGTTATGAAACACATATTCCCACATTGAATGAGGTCAGCTCTGACAAGGGATCTGGGTTTGCTAATACCAATTAAAATTGAACATGTGAATCTAAAATGCAGGCAAACTATAGGTCTGTTTGAAGAAAACCTTAAGCTTCATGTTACCTCAGGCAGTGGTTCCCAACCTTGGGTAACCCAACTGTTCTTTGACTGCAATTCCTAGAAACTTGGCCTGCACAGCTACTAGTGAAGGCTTCTGGAATTGCTGTGCAAGAACCTTGAGTTACCCAAGTCTGGGAACCACTGGCTTAAGACTTCAATTTCCAGAAGCCTTCACTACCAGCTGTGTTGGCCAGGGTTTCTGGGAGTTGCCGTCTAAGAACACTTAGGTTACCCAACATTGGGAACCACTGCCTTAGGTACCAGGCAGCTTAAGGTTTCTCCTGTAATTGTATGCACATTACAGGAGAAACAGGTGTTGATTAGAGACAAAAGCATGTTAGTATTTCAGGAATGTGACTCAGACAAACTTTCAGGTTTGCAAAATCAGACTTCATAGGAATCCTGTCCTTATCCTGAATACCACTTATGGAGCAAAGCAAGCTAATCTGCAAAATATGGAAGATCAGTTTAGTTCCTGGTGTGCCCTTAGATCTGTTGAGAATTCCCCTATTCACAGGGTACCTATAATGTGTATTTATGCCCCCATAAATCAGGAAAGGGGAAACATGTTGGATTTGGGCTGCTGGAGGCTTTGTCCATTCATGCACCACCATCCTCACTGACATACAAGAAGCAGTGGGAGAATGTAGGGTAGAAGCCTGTGACTAGCTGGCTCTGTATACCAGCTATCAAGGTCCTAAGTGCAATGGGGCAACTTCAGGTCTGTTCTCCTTTTGCATGAAAGTAGCCTCAGCAGATGCTAAGAAGGTGTGCTGTGGTGGGGAATTGCTGGAGGACATAGCTGTGTGCGCGCCACGTGGCATGCCCTGTGGCATGCCCTGTGTTCACTAAGCTAGCTTACTGAGGTTAGGTGTCATGGAGAATGCTTTCCCCATGTAAGAAGTTGCTGGCTTGCTCCAGGTGTGCAGAATGAAGTGACAAGTCTCATTCAGGTTTGCTCTAGATGTATGGAATGGGGTGGGGCAGTGCCACGTTGCTCTTCCTTCAGAGAGCAAATTATCCAGGTTCAATTCTATTCTTCAGGATGGAACTCTTAAATTATTAAGAAGCTTCTATACCACAGCTTGGAAAAGTTACTTTGGGAGATTACAGTTCCAAGAATCACAAGCTCTTCCAACTTCTGCTCCACACAGGATGATCTTCAGTTTTTTAAAGGAGGGACCAATACAGCACTATGAATGGAGAGGGGGAAAATGCTATGTTGAGAGATTTCATCCTGCTTCACAATCACTAGAACCATCCTCTTTCTTCCATTCTGGCTGAGAGCCAAATAAAGTATTGCTGAACATGTAATAAGACCCAATAGTTCTTGTCAATGTAAACTATTGATTAACCTGTGCTTGTTTTATAAGGTTGACAGTGTTAAGAATTCTATTACTGAGCATAACAGCATGTCCCCAGCCGAAATTGGAAGAAGTAAGTGACTGGCAAGGTCCTGAACAAATAGACAGGTGAAAGAACTGCATAATTAAGTCTTGTCACTTGCTGCCAAATGACCTGCTTACGTTTGATGGATGTAGGCAAAGTGATGCTAATCTTTCATGACTGAAATAGCAGCTTGATTGGTTAGCCATAATGAGATCACGCCAGCCCAAAGGGCAATGTGACTTGAGATTTTTCTAGTCTTCCACTCCAACCTATTAGAGCCCTTAAGTAGCTCAAATTAGAGACTGACCAGTCAGTTGACTTCATGGTACCTTATTTTGCAACTGCCTAATCTTTCAGATTAGATGCATGAATAGAAATGGGAAACGGTTGTCGCTGGCGTGGTCACTGTCCACAGGGATGGGACCTTCCTCTTGAATGCACTGCCACACCTCACAAGGCAGCCTCTGTGGAAACTCATCCTTCCAGGCACCCTTGCAAGCCCCAGGGAATCTTGCAATTCCTAAAATTCAGCATGACACTTTTCTCCCCACTCAACAGAGGAATGGCATGGGAATGGAATGACAGCAGAGAGGCTGTTCTACCTCATGTCGCTTTGGGGCTTTCACTCCCATAATTTGGCCTGGCTGGGGGATTTCCTGCTGAATTTTGAGGGCGGAAGTCTATTAAATATGAAAGTCCCATCCCTAATTGTTCGTGCTGGGCAAGGGATTCTGGGACTTGTAGTCCAAAAATTAAATATACCTAATTTCTGTGAATGAATGCTAGAAAATGGAAGTCCAATACTGTTGCTTTATTAAATATCAATGTATTTATTATGTATCCCCTGCAGAAAGACAACTGTGTCCCCCTAAGAGCCCTCACACTGCTTGGGTTTTGGGATAAACACTCCCCAATTGTGGTCATAATAAAATACTGGGGGGGGGGGCAAAGGTGGAATCTTGGTCCTGTTGACAAGAGGGTTGTGCTGAGCAGTTTCATAATTCATATTCAGTTTTAATTACTACTACCTTAAACTGTGACTTCCATGTGACTGCATAAAGAACTTTAATATCACTCACACTTTCCACTGATTTCCAATGGACTCAATTTAGCCTGTTCAACTGATAGTCACCAAGTAAACAATCCTATACATAGCCTGTTGTCTGAAGGACCATAAAGCAATAATCTTATGAAAGCTACACAGGTCTGGGATTTTTCATAGAATGCTGTTCATGGCATCATCTTTGTCCATCTAGGCCAGTCTTATATGCTATGACTGATGGCAACTCTTGAGTGTTGCAGTTCCAGCAAAGCAGTTTTTGGATATAGGAAGCTCAAGTATTGGTATCTTTGGGCAGGAGACAGATCTACTCCCTAGATCAGTGAGGGGGTCCACAGCTGCCTATTAGTAACAATTTGCACATCTGTCTGATTAGACTGGTTTCCTCTATTTGCATACTAATATACAATGGGACTGAGAGACATGACAGTGGAATGGACGTTCTCAGAGGGCGGTGAACCCTCCTTGATTGGAGGTTTCTAAACAGAGGTTAGGTGGCCACCTGTCAGAGATCATTCAGCTCTTGATTTCTTGCGTTGGCAGAAAGTTGAATTCCATGACTCTTGAGGCCCCTTCCAGCATTACAGTTCTATGATTCTATGGCAACAGAGAGATGAATGCCTGTAGATGAATCTGTGCTATCATGCTTTTGGTTCAAGTGACATCGGTCTCTCAGCCTTTAGTCTAAATAGTGAAGTCACTTCTTTCCTGGCTTTTTGTTTCTGAATAGGCATCCCTGCTGAGCAATGAAATGTCATTCAATACGTGCCGTTTATTGCACTCATTTGCACTGTCAGCCCTAGCTTCTGAACACACAAGCAGCCATTTTTCTGCATGAATCATCAAGCCAGCTGACGGATCTGGTCCTTTGCTTTTCCCCTACAAGCAAGCAGCAAGTGAGAAATGAAATTAATCATTCTAGAGACAGATTTGCTCCAGGGTTCCACCCTCCCCTTCATGGTTGAAAGAGCTCCTGAACAATAACTTTATGGAAGTCTATAAACTCGGCGTGGAACCCATTTACAGATTGGATTGGATTAGATTGTGAACTAGCCATCTTGACAAAATTCACTGTTTCCCATATTTGAGGCCACAGCCAGCCTGGCCATTGACCAGAGATTCTGGAAGCTGAGTCTGGCAACATCAGGGACAGAGCATAAAAGTAATGCATTATAAGTAATGAAATTACTACTAATGCATTACTTTGGGCAGGAATGAGTAAATTAGAACATTCAAGTCCTTAAATGTTAACTTTAATATGTTACCTTTTTTGGGTAACAAACAAAGTTTGCTACTTTATGTTACTTTTGTCACACAATTTTAGGTAATGGGAGGAATTTTGTACTTTGAACATTTTTAAAAAAGCTACTTAAAAGTGACACATTAGTAACACCTTACATTGTACCAGGTAAGCAACAACAACAAAAAAGAATGAGATACTTTCTTAACAATGAAAACATAAAATAATATTAATGTGTCCACTTGTTTAACAAACTCTGATCTGGGCACTCAGGATTGGGAACCAATGCCATAAACGAATAGATGGCCTAAGTCACAAACAATTCTGAATACTTTAGTACTGCACTCAAGACTCTGCTTACAACCTGAGTTCAATCCCCATGGGCTCAGGTAGCCAGCTCAAGGTTGACTCAGCCTTTGATCCTTCCGAGGTCAGTAAATTGAGTACCCACATCACCTGGAGGGCAAGGTGCAGCCTGCATAATTAATTGTAAACTGCCCAGAGAGTACTTTAAGTGCTGTAGTATATAACCAGTACACTTTGCTTTATATAGTGCAGTCCTATGCATCTTTGATCCTTTTCTTTTCCTTCTGAATGACATAAAGCTTCATACGAAAAAGGCAGAGGCAGCTTTAATGGACAGAGCACGAGAAGTAAGCACAGTTGGGCATCTGCCAAGGCCCACAGCCCAGCATGGAGCTCGACACCAGCTCTGGCATCTTCTTTCACTGAGGAGAGTCTCCTGTTTGAACATGGCGTCCCTTTGAAAGACTGTCAAGTTCAAGACTAGTTTAAAGATTTTTTAAAAAAAAAACCTTAAGAAGGAAGAGCATCAGGAACCTTAAAAGGCAAGATTCAGTGCCTGGTTGAGCAGGAACAGAGGTCACTCAGTCACAACATCTTCCCAATGTGGTGAGAGAAGTATTGATTAAATTCTATAAATTCCCTCTGAGCCTACAGAAAGAGGACCTATGAATGGGCAGTGGTAACAGGAGTAATGAAGAGATGGGCCCAGATAGGTGTTTTGTCCTAGGGCTCAGAAAATTTATTTATGAGGCAGCCTTCTCCTTCCCTGAGGTTCTGTATTATTCATGTCATGTTGCATTATTATATTGAGGCCCAATTCAATACTGGAACACAAATCCATTAATAGCTAAGGCACTTAGGGACTTGAGAAACCACATTCCCTAACCACTGTTGACCAGTCTGGAATTTAAGATTAGCTGAGCAATGCAAGATCTGTTGGTAGAGCTTTAAGGAACAGAGGCTGTGCAGCTTCATTCATTAGAGGCTACATGAGCAGGGTCTTCTTGGTGGCAGCACTAGGCACCCTTACAGTAGGAATTTAGCTATCCCCCATGTTGCTGTTATTTAAGTGCTCATTGAAAATGTATTTATTTGTGGACGTTTGAGGTATAGGCATATGTTATATTGATTGTTTGTGGTGGTTTATCATATATTATCATACAAATGTCATTTTAGAATTCCAATTACACTTGTGCTTCTGTGTTATGTTTTATGAACTCCTGGACAGCTCAGTGGTTTAAGTATTTGACTGTGGAGCCAGAGACTGGGAGTTCAATTCACCACTGTATCTCCTTGACAAGGGCTGGACACGATGATCTATAGGGTCCCCTCCAGCTATGCCATTCTAAGATGAGATGATGATGATGTAGGTTACTAGTCACAGTAGGATGTTTATGAGGAAGGACAGGATATAAATTACAAAAATCAAATACATACATTTATTTATATATGCGTATAGTGTCCATCAGCCATACTTTAAAGATGGTTTATAGAAAAATAAAATAGAAACCAAGGAGAGGATCATAATTAAATTGCTCAAAACAATCAAAACTGTATAAATGCCTGGGAAAATAAAAGTACTTTGGCATGTTGTTGAAAAGATAGCTTATGGGTGCCAAGCAAAACTTCATGGTGATAACATTCCACAAGACAGGAATTATGATTCACAAGAATGAATGTATTTGGCTAGCTCACTGGGTCTACCCATTATTGTTATATAAATGAAGAAAATACAACTATCTAGAATTCTTCCATTTCAGGAAAAGGAACCATTCCAGAGTTATATTCTGAACTGTGACGCCTGGAGCCCCCAAAATAAGCTGGTAATGAAATCTGTTAATAAAATATTGAAATTTGGCAACATGGCAGAATCCAAAGTCCATGATCCCAACTCTTGCCCCCCAGTGTAAGAATGTAAGAAGGGATTTTGTCACACTGACAAATGCTGGTGGTTTGGTTTGTGTGCAAGCCTCAGTAGGATGTGGATGGCACTGCATCTCCTTAACCTCTTCCAATAATCTACCCTGTTTTAAATGGCAAATGCTGTCTTATTACTTTGTTATTGTTAATAATAGTCTATGGGTGTACTCCACTGCGACGCTAGTCAAAATTCTGTTGGAGTAATTCTATACAATCCAGATCTGAGCACTGTGAATCAGCAATAGTTCTGATCCTGGCAGCAGTGAGCTAGTGGTGATTTTTGACTATTAAAGGCTTCATCCCATCCTGAGGCTCCCAAAGACTTCCCCAGGAAAAAAGGAACCTTAGGGAGCTTTGGAACTTGAAAGCGGGGGATAGGAAGCTATCAATTAATTTAAATGAATTGTTTCCAGGTTTTGGATCTAGATTATGCCGGTGTAACTATGCCAACAGGATTTTGCCCAATGTCTTCTGTATAGCAGTCTAGAAATTATCCTAAATAAATACATGTATAAATGTTACATATACAGCAGTTTGAAAAATCTCTGTTTTTGCACTGTAAGCATTCTCTGTCCCTTCTTTTGAAAACAATTGTCCTGCATGCATGAGACATTTGCATGTAATGGGGGGGGGGGAGAAGCAACCAAGAGGGGAGTTGTCTCCAAAGACAATCAAGAGAGAAAAATCATTTCTTTGCTCTTGTTGAAAATCTACCCCACCTCAGTAAGGTCAGCAGATGACTGATAGACCTGCATGACAGTCAAGACACGGGCTAGCAGTCAGATTGCCTCTCCTGGGAAGTTCACACAATCAGTCCTGTGTCCTTTACACAACCCTAATAAGCTTACCGTGAAACTCGCTGAACCCAAACATGCAGCAATTTTACTATTAGGAGCTGAAAATGTCGGAATTCTTCCATATTGTCACACATTTATTCCTGGTATTTGTAATTCATTCTTTTCTTTGGTTGCATCCCAGTGCTCATTTCTTTAAGGCCAAAGGAAATAATAATTAACTGACAGGCAAATGTGTCATAAAAGGCCTCTAATCATGATTAATTAATTTGGTGTTGCATAATTTCTTAAGCACATGATGCATTAATTTAGCCTAATTATGGATCTAACTCAAAAGTCCCCAGATGGCAGCTATAATAGAGCATTAATTAATTTGCTTGCTATACTTATGGTTAACAAAATCTCACTGAAAGGAAACCAGTGGTGAAACTTTAAAAAAAGAAAAGAAAAGCCCTCTCTGTCAACTACAACCAAAGGCACAATAAAAGAAAAAGCACAAAAAAGGGGACAACTTCCTATAAAAAGAATTATGATTACCATAAAGGAAAATCAATTTTTAAAAAAAGGTTTTAAATGGAGTTTGTATTATTTTATTTTATTATGATATAATAAACAGCACATTACCCTGACCTAAAAACTATCCATTCCAGAATGGAGGGCTAGGAAAAGTCTGAGCAAAGAGGTACATCTTAAGACAGTTGATAGTAATGGTTAATTACTAGAGATGTAAATACTTGTCTCATCCTCACAGGCAAAGAAAGGCATCACATGATTTTTCTCCTCTCCTGGAAGGCTGTCAGAGATTTTACTGCTTTCTCCAAGCACTTGTCATATTTGGAATAATTTTTTTAAAAAAACAGCAAACAACACTATTAAAGCAATAAAGAAAACTGGGATGACATTTTAAGCCTTGGATGGGTTGCTTGTGTGTTTTTTAACAATCAACCAGACCTCAACTGAATAAACAACAACCTTGTCTCACTCTCAGTTGGAGATGTGGAATCTTGCAGGGTTGCCAAATTCCTTATTAAGGTATATTGGGAATGCAAAATATATGAGGATGTGTAATTTAGGGAATATTCTTTACAGCCCTGTTAAAGACTCCTTTGTGGAGGCAGAGAAGGTGATCCAAAGTACAGATGCCACGACACAAGAAATTTGCTTCTGGGACACAGCTATACAATACACAGGTAGTGTACAGCAAGTGTTTTGCAGGCACGTCCAGCTAAAGTTGGAAACATTCCCATCTGAAACCCTGGGGAGATAGTGCCAGAAGTCTACGGCAAGCTAGATGGACTAATGATCTGATTTGGTATAAGACAGTTCCTGCATGCTAAATGTTCTCTGTATGTCCTTCCCAACAGAAAAAAAGAGATAATAACCCAAACTCTCCATTAAGCAAATTATTTAATCCTTGCCAATTTAACCCTTGTTATATCAAAAGGATGTAAAAATTCAGAGTTTAACTCTATATTACGGTAACCTGTTTTTTGAAGTGGGAATTCCTTAAATGGTTCCATTAAAATAAAGAGTAGCCATGTGGTCCAGACCAAAAAAAAAAAAATACCAGAAAGGCAAAAAAAGACAATATCTTTAGAGACTACTAAAAAATCATCATACAATACACAAGCTTTCGTGGATAAATTTCATTCCTTAAATGATGATGATGATTATTACAATGATTTTAAAATTATTAGTTGGAGGTTTAATTGGAGGTCGAAGATTGCTACAAATACAGCAGGTAGTAGAGGAAGAAAAGAGAGAGAGAAATTACTTAAAGCAGTGAAAATAGAAAACATCTTGAAAATGTGATGATGATGATAATGATGACTGGAGACACAGAAGGTGCCTATAGAATGTGAGAACTGTGAACACATTCAGGCATTCCCTAGGCAGTAACAGTGCCCTGTTGGCTGACTCTTTCATTCCCATAGAACCACTGGACACAAAAAAAAAGAGGCTCATTATTACTGCCAGGAAAGCATTATAGAGTTGCAACCTTGCCTAATCTGCCTTTTACTTCAGATTGGTTTCACCACCACCAGAAGCCTGTTGTCTTTCCTCTGGTTTGGATGTTTTAACCTTAGAGTTATCTTCTCAATGCGTGTGGCCTGTTATCTCATACTTCCTCTTCATTCCTAATTTTGATTCCCTCCTCTTTACTTCCTCTTGAAAATATTTTAGATTCGTTCACCCCTTTTTTGCTAAGCAACATCCTCCACTCCTATCTGTTCATCCTGCTTGCCATAGTGCTCCCTTCAAGAGCAACAAATGGCTTGCATGCCAAGGAATCCTGACTCTCTTCCAGCTGGACAGATTTCGGAGGTTAATTCTCATTCATAGTTTCATCAGGCAAATGCTGGCAACCGCAAAGTAGCAGTGGGGGGGGGGGGAGATTTTATTTTCCTCCCCCAGTCACTGATGGCATCATATCACAGAAATATGCCTCCACAATGAGGGTGACAGAGCTTGAGCTGCAGCATTTTATCCATGAATATAAACAGATTCTTGTAGTGTCAGAGAACTGATTTTGGTTTCGTGTTGTTTTGTTTTCAAGGGCCTTATTCATATTAGAATGGTTCTATCTATCTATCTATCTATCTATCTATCTATCTATCTATCTATCTATCTATCTATCTATCTATCTATCTATCTGTCTGTCTGTCTGTCTGTCTGTCTGTCTGTCTGTCTAAAGGAAGAGCTCAGGCAAAAGGATTTCTTCCTTTGCCTCCCTAGTCCAAACTTTTCAGCCTCCCAGACTGGAGAAAAAACCCCCCACCAAAGTGGCCACCGCTATTCACTACTTGCCATTTTAGGTCAAAGTGGTATATGTAAACTTGTATCACATAGGATTTACCAAGCTGATTCCATGCCAAAACCCAACTTTTTCGAACAACTTGCAAATAATCAATTAATGTCAATGAATTAACACTAAAATAATTACTTCTGCTTTAACAGAAAGATCAGCAAAGCATCTAATTTTCTAAAAACAACATTTTGAAAGGGGCATGAAAGCACTGTTTGGCAAGGTTACACATCTAATTGCTGGTCCTCATGTTAATGCAATAGGAAAGATTTGAACGTTAACATGTTGTTCCTAAACCTGATGTTGTAGTTTGATCCGGCAGCCTTCGTATCAGAAAACTGCACTCAGCTAGGTAGATCACATGCTGTGTAGGCCTCATATAAGCCCTCTAAAAGATGTATCAGTTTCTTATGTGTTCAGCAGTAAGGCAGAAATTGTTGTCTGTAAGTCAAATTGTATATTACATATAACTCATCATTGGAAAAGGATCTAGCAAAAGGCCAAGGTAACATTGTTGAAGCAGCCCACTTCAGGTCAAAAACAGTCTGATTATTTTAACATTTTAATTTGTTTTTAATTTTACCTATATTTCGTATAGATCCATAATTTTAAATTGTGCAACATTCTGATACGAATAAAGAAAAATTAGACGAGGGAATTCCTGAAGTGCTGATTGTTGGCAGCTTAGCTTGCTTTGTTTAGTGGCTGGTGTTCAGGACAAAAGCACACTCTTCTTTTGCAAGGCTGATTTGTCTGATGAAAGTCTGTTTGAATCCTGTCTCTGGAATACTAACAACGGTTTCACCTCTGAACAATAGGCTCTCTGTATTGGGTAGGGATGGCACTTCTTCCACTTACAAAGACCTAAGGTGTTTGTTTGTTTGTGTTTTAAGGTCAGCTGATTGTATCTGTCTTTAAGAACATGCAACTGGTTTGGCAAAAGTGAACTTCCTCACTCTTCCCTTTCCACAGTAGCCCCTTCAGCTTCCTTAAAATTCTACACAAAGAGTCAGGAGACCCAGCAAAATGCAGTGGGCTGTGGTGAAGGGATGGTCAAGAAGAGGGCTACCAGAATGGCAGCATCTCCTGGAGGCGGTGAAAGACACAGGTACATCTAATGGGAATGAAGTTGGTCCCTTGCCTTTAGGAGAGGGTGGAAACAAACAGGCCATATGGACTGTTTCTTTAACAGTGTCCTCACTAGCAGGTCTATGCATTTATGCAAGAGTGTTTGCTATTAATATCCTTTATGCTTTTAGGGAATTTGGCAAATGCAAAGATTCATCTGTTTGAACTCCAGTAGTCTGCTTTGTAGATTTCTTGGCCTTTTTCTGTGTCAAGAGCCTTGAAGCTTTTTAGTGCCACCTCTTCTTTCCTGCCCAGCACTAAATTCTTGCTTATTTAGAACGACAGGGAGCAGGAATTACTCCAAACTAAGGTTTTTAAAAAGCAGGTTTCTAACTTGGTTTCTAACTTGTTAAGCGTAAACAATGGATATTTAATTTGTTTATTGCACATGTTTTCATTTTAAATCTATCTGCTGTCTTGAATTATTTGCAACTGATGCTTAGAATTTTTACTCATTCTGAAATATATGCCTATTTTGCAGAATCTTATTCTGTGTACTTTAATGTCTGTCTATAATGCGTACAATTGTTTGTATATTTAAAATTTTAAATTTAGCAAATTTGATAAATATTGATACCACCCCCCACACACACTAAAAAGCAAAAAAAAAATTAAAAGCCAAACCTAGAGTATGATTGTTCCTTGTTTGCTTCTTTACACAGAGGCCCATCACCTGTTCTCAGAATCTGCATCTGTTCCTTCTGGGATACCTTAAAGTCTCCCCAGGCATTCTCAAACAAAGTGGGGTTAATTTAAAAAATAAAGAACTCTAAGAAGGGAGAGCAGCAGGACTTTTTTTAAAAAAACCATTTTATTAGTTTTTCAATCTATCTACATTCAATTTGTGCTTGTTAAACATCATGTTACATGAGTTGCTTATAATTATTTGTTTTTTTGCATCTTGGTGTCTTAGTTGTCCCTTCAAAATCTATACATTTTTTTTAACATTTAAACCATTCATGTGTGTATTTTGGTATACAATATTGGCTACTATCATAATGTTGCTCTCAATGTTCTCAAAATCTTCTAATAACATACCTAATAAAAGTAATTCCAGTTTCAAATCTATATGATTTTGAGGTGATTTAACCGACGAACTTTGTATTTTATACCAATAATAACTAAATAGGTTCCTAACACATAATAGATGTTATCCAAAGCATTTTATACAGATTTTCTTTATATAATTGTTTAGCCATTTCTATCTCCACATTTTCTATCATGTCTATATCAATATCATATCTAATGTATGTTCATTAAGTACTATTTGTTTTACCTCATCCTTATATCTAGCTTCAATTTACCTTAAGAACCACCATGTTATGCCTTTACCCTGATTAGTGATCCCTTATTTCAGTTTAATTCCCTTTCCTAATATATAGGATATGCCGCCTTACAATTCCAGAAGTTAGGTATATACATGTTTTCAACGTTGAAGGCCACCTTAATATTTTTTCCCTTTTCATCTTTCTAAGTAACTCCTTCTCTTGTTTGTCTTTTCCCAATTCTTGTTTCTATCTATCTAAAAATTATGTCGTCCCTTTTACCATCTGAGAACATTTTATACACTTGATCTGTCTCCAATAGATCTTCCAGGCTCTTTTTAATTAAATCTGCTGGTTCTCTCCCCTTATCTTCCCTTAGGTAAAGGTAAAGGTTCCCCTTGACATTTGGTCCAGTCGTGTCCGACTCTAGGTGGCGGTGCTCATCCCCGTTTCCAAGCCGTAGAGCCAGCGTTTGTCCGAAGACAGTTTCCGTGGTCACGTGGCCAGCGCGACTAGACACAGAACGCCATTACCTTTCCACCGTGGTGATACCTATTTATCTACTCACATTTGCATGCTTTCGAACTGCTAGGTTGGCAGGAGCTGGGACAAGCGACGGGAGCTCACTCCGTCGCATGGATTCGATCTTATGACTGCTGGTCTTCTGACCTTGCAGCACAGAGGCTTCTGCGGTTTAACCCGCAGCGCCATCACACCACCCTTAGCACACCTAAAACTCTCCTCGGCTCCAGGGTTAGAATTAGATCTCCTAGGTTTTTTCCTCTGATTTCCTCCAGCCCCTCCTTTGATTGGCATACATCATCCACCATCCTCTCATTTCCTTGTTCATTATTCCCTGTCTCCTGATGACTATAGTCCTTCTTTAACTGCTCCTTGAATAATTTCGCCTCTTCATTGTGGGATCTCACTATTTCTAAAATTGTTTGAAGGGTAGATTTTGTTTCATCCCAACATTTTCCTTGTTGTGGCATTATGTCCCAGATATCAAATAATTGTATTCCAAGTGAAAGTTGTCCAGATGCTTAAAGTAATCAGTCCAATTCCATCAATACTTGCTTCCATAGGTCCACTTTAATAGATTGATCATCTTTAGGGTTAAACTTGAATCCAGTCTCTGACATAGAGGGTTTTCCCCACCTAAAGGCTCAAGGACACTTGCACACCAAATAGTTCACTCAATGTTTGTGTTCATGGCTTGATGTCTTTTGTAATCCAGCTCCAAGGCAATCCATTCCAGTATTGATTCTGTCTCAGCCTGTGTTCCAGTCAAGTTCAGAACCCAGGATACAGTTTAAAAGTTCCACTTTGGCTGGATTTGGCTTTCTAGGGTTAATTTATCTGTACTTCAGTTCAGTCCTAAAAAAAAAAAAAAAGGGAATTCCAAACCGCCATAAAGTGTTCAAGGTCATTGTTCTAGGCTTTTTGCCAGTGCTTTAGATAGCTGTTACCATAACATAAACAAGTTTAGTTTCCCAGAGTTGTTTCTAATGATGGTTTTAAGAGAAAGATGCTTAAACTTCTAACGACGAAGTAATACCAAACTTCCTTCCTTGAAGTATAATTAAATGTCTAATTAATGTCGAATTTATTTTCTTTGCGTCTCTTTGCATCTCTTCCTCTCTCCAGATTCACCACTGCTCAATCATTGGTGGGGATAGAAGACACTATTTCTGTTGTAGGGATTGTCTTGTCCAGGGATAGTCATAGAGCAGTACAGTTAAAAATATTTCTCACCCAGTGGTAACACGATGTTAATTAGTTGATTTATCGCTTCTCCATTGCCGGCTGCCGACGACTTGCAAGCAAGCTAGTTCAGCTGCTTGTTTCCGCCTGCTGGTTGATTGGGAGTTTCCCAGATCAAACGTGGGTAACCATCGCCCCCCTATGATCAACAGGCTTCTTCCCCATTTCACCACCTCTTTAGGTGGTTTTAACCCACCGGGTGGTCTCAAACAGGTCAGAATTCAGCCCAGGGGACGGAGCTCCATCTTCCTGCAGCAGGACTTTGAAGGTGCCTGTCCACACTTAGCACCAGTGCGTACCAAATTGAGAAGATACACAATCTTCTGATTATGAGGACGTGTACTGTATTTCCATGTAAACAATACTACTTTTTCCTAAATTTGTATATGCATATGTAAATCAGCATACATGAATCTTATATATAGATCAACATCCTATTTTGTCGTCTTTTTATCTGAAGTGTAAGTGAACATCTTAGAAGACATCAAAAAGAGAGACAGAGAGAAAAGCATGGACTCAGAACAGAAACTGTTATGACGCCAACTTCATCGTTGGAAGTAGTTTCTTTCAAGTTCGTTTTTCCTACCACTGATTTTCTACAGTTCAGCAAGCGGCAAATTGACTTGCTTCTGTTCAAAGACTAATCATTGGGACATTAGCGTGGGATGCATTTGTAGTGTGAATTCAGAGAGATAATGTTTTATCGCCTTTTAATTGTGATGCTGGCTTCTCAGCTGTTTCTGTCTAAAGACTATGTCAGCTGGGCTTGGCTTGGTTGTCTTTTGGATTAAGGGTATATTGATATGTATTCATGAATTTTATAAATGTTGTGAGCTGCTTTGTAAGGGATAGATGTATGCTAAATTAAGAAATAAACTGTTGTTCTTATTTGTAATGTGTGTGTATTATGTGCCATCAAGTTGGAAGTAGCTTACTGTATAATTACTCTAATAGGACTTTCAAGGTAAGTGAGACATTTAAGGAATGTTTTTATGAGTTCACACACATACACACTCAAGTTTCCATGGCCTGCTAGGGTTTCAGACTTGTGTCTCCTGAGTTCTAGTCTGTCACTCAACATATCTACCACACCACACTGGGTATTTGTAATAGCAGCTGTGATATAGTTCAGGTTGAAACATGACTGTTTCTATTTTTTGACACACATTCTCCTCTCCTCTCCTTTCCTTTTCTCAATCAGCAGCCCAGCTTCCAAGAACCTGTACAGTGGACCCTCGACTTACAGACGGCTCCACCTGCGGACTTTTCGACTTACAGACTTCTCCGGCTGCAAAATTTCCCATCGACTTGCGGCCGGAGAATCGACCTACGGACCGGAAGGGGGAGGCAGGGAAAGCGCCAAATTCAAATTTGGCGCTTTCCCCGCCTCCCCCTTCCGGTCCGTAGGCCACCGATCGTGCCTCCGGAGGCCTTCCAGGACTTCTCCGCCGCCATGGGAGGCCTCTCGGAGGTCGGCTGCCGCCGCCACCGCTGGCTTTCCCAGGGTACACCGGGCCTACCAGGGGAGGGCTTCCCCTGGTAGGCCCGGTCTACCGCCCGGGAAAGCCTGGTAGACCGGGCCTACCAGGGGAAGCCCTCCCCTGGTAGGCCCGGTGTACCCTGGGAAAGCCAGCGGCGGCGGCAGCGGCCGACCTCCGAGAGGCCTCCCATGGCGGCGGAGAAGCCCTCGGAGGGCTTCGGCAGCGCGACGGCAGCAGCCAGGGACCCCCGTGAGGCCTCCGGCAGCGGCGGGGAAGCCCTTGGAGGCCTCTGGCAGCGGCGGGGAAGCCCTCAGAGGGCTTCGGCAGCGGTGATGGCGGCAGCGAGGGACCCCTTCGGACCGGTAAGGTGCTGCTTTTTGCCTTTCTTTTCTTTTTTTGGTGGGGGGGTATTTTTTTCTTCGGCCGGTTATGGATTAATGGGTTTTCAATGCATTCCTATGGGAAATGGACCCTCGACCTACGGACTTTTCGACCTGCGGCCACCATTCCAATACGGATTAAATCCGTAAGTCGAGGGTCCACTGTATTCTTCTTCTTGTTGTTGAAAATAACACCAGACTTTATTTCTGTTGAACTACTTCCCTCATCTTTTACTACTGCCTGTGACCTTAAATGTCTTGTCATGAACTCCACCAGGTAAAGCAAAATTTAACAGTGAAATAGCCACCACTTTGCTGTGAAGTTACCTTCCTGCCAGAATTAAATGCCTAACTTGCAGTTATTTATTTTTTTAGTTAAAATGTTTATATCCTACCTTTCTCTTTAAAAGGACCCAACGTAACCATTTGATTTGGCCCATTTGACTTGAAAAACATGACAGTGACTCCATGGTCTTACTATAGAAATGCTAAAGACCATTATTATCCAACTGGATAATATTATTTTAATTCCTGTGATTTTTGGAAGTGATCCGCAGGAAAAAAAATCTTTTTTTTCCTGAGTGAAACAAACATCCTTTGATTTCCACTGTTTTCACTCTACAGATTTGAAAATAGCACAATCTCATCCACACCGTATTTGAAACTTCTGACAAAAGTCTACACCTGCAATTCAAAGATCCTTTTCATGTGTCTAATGTTAAGACATCCATGTCATCTTCCTTTCCTGCACTTCTTTTCAAGTAAGCTCTCCTGACTCTTAGTCAATAATGCTTCTTTTTCTGTGTCACATGCAAGGTAATTCTTCTTATTCACTGTCACACATTTTCAATTCAAATTAAAAGCCTGCTATGTCAGAGATGGTTTCCTTGAGCAGTTTTAAGCAGTCAGTCTATGACTGGGTATCCTCACGTAGTAATGTTTTTGCCTGGTATGCTAGCACAGACTCACATGGCTACTGCTTCCTAAACCTTTCTGGTAAAGTCACCTTTTGGGGCTATTCCTGCCAGAACTATCCACTGCCAGCATGGCCAATTGTTGTTGTTTCAAATAATACTAATAATAATCACCACCACCACCATTGTTTATTTATTTACATTTATATTCCACTTTCTCACTAAAAGACAGTGCTGAAAGTGGCTTACAATTTTTTTAAAAAGAATAAAATAAATAAAGCCTACTTATGCTAGTATGCTCTAGCCTTAGATTCTATGAGGCTACCCTGTAAACATTGTTATAAACGTTAGGAAGACATGCGTTTTCAAACAGGTAGCAAAAACCAACAAGAATAACATAAATACGTCCAAAATGGAGTACAGTTCCACACACAACTGTTTTGTTACTTATCTCTCTCCTGGGATCCATGTACCAAGAAGGTTGCAATGAAGCTGTTGTCTTTTTCCTCCCAGTCACAGAATCCTACTCGCCATAATCCTATCTTGTGCACAAAGCCCAATAGTGCCAACAGATAAAAGCATAAAGCCCTGAAATAAAGCACCAAGATAGCACATGATACCACAACAAAGAACTGGCCCATTCATTACCCTGCACACATAAACTGAAATGTGATAAGGACATACATCTCTGCTTTCTGGGGAATAACAGTTCCATCCCATCCCAACAAAACCTTAAAAGCAGAGGTCCTCTTTAGGATTCCTCACATCCTAGGACATGGTGGCGCTGCGGGTTAAACCGCAGAAGCCTCTGTGCTGCAAGGTCAGAAGACCAGCAGTCGTGAGAAGGGGTGGAGCAACGGGCAGCGAGAACAGGGGAAATTCCAGGGCTCTGGATTCCTCTGGGTTTACTCCGAGTCAGCGGACCCCCCAGGAGAAGGGGGGGCAAGTTTTCCACAGGAGAGTGGACTTGCAGCAAGCGGGGCTTGGAAACGCCGAATTTCAGACGGCGGTCTGTCTTTTGGAAGAGTTTCTTTTCCCGCACGCAACTGGCTCGTGTAGTCGCCATGATTGGTGAGCTAGCTGCCCGGAGAGGGGGAGGTCTGAAGATTTATTACCTGACTGCATGAACAGAGATTAATGATCCGCTGCTAAGCGACAGCAAGTAAAAGATCAGATGTGTTCTTTTGGAAGCTGATGAGGAGAAAGATCTCAAGCGGCATAACTTTGGTAATGCCTGTAACATTGGAGTCTTTCTTACTGCGTCACAGCTGAGAGAACTGGGAAAAATGAAACCAACTGTCTTTTCTCTCTTAACCCTTCCTCCCCGAGAACTGGCTTTTTCATAAATTCAGGACTTAAGAACTTTAAATAACTCTCCACAACTTAACCTATGTGACTCTATATCGAGCTACAAAGGTGGATTATAAATCAAATAACATCCTTAACATGGCTGGAGCTACGATTAGAGTGTCCTTCGCAGGTCTTTAAGTGTGGACTGGCTAATAAATCAAGAGGGAAATCTGAGTAATTAGCCTGCTGACTGTTATGGCCATGGATAGAGGGGGAGACTCATTATTGGAACCCACAATGGAGATTTATCTCAAGAGATCTCTTCAGGAATTCCAACTGGATATCATCAATCAAATTAAGGCTCAATTTTTAGAAGCTAAGGCAGAATTTAAGGCGACACTTCTTGGATTGCATGTTAAGATGGAGAGCGTCTTAAAGCAGGATGAAATGTCTGCGTCAGAGAGTGAGAGAGAGACTGTCTTAAAGCTATATGAAATGTCTGAACAAACCATTGAACCTACTCAACAACTGCTATTGCCAGAGAGAGAGACTGTTTTTCTCAAAAAGTTTGATGAATTGCTCAAAAAGGACAAAAGGGGAGGTTGGAAAGAGGGGGGAAAGCATATTGAGATTGTATCGATGGGAATGGATGTAAAGGGGGAGAAATGGGCGAATTTGAAGGCAGAAATTTATGATCAGAGATCGGACAGATCTATGTTGCTCCAAAATCAAGACATTGACTATATTGGGATGAAATTAGTAAATCGGACAGAAAATGCCTTAAAGAGATTTTATAGATGGCATTTTAAAACTGGCAAGGCATTTTAAAACTGGCAAAAAAGAGGCGAGAGGCCAAGCTTGGATTGATAATACTGGAGCTGATAAGCAAAAATGAAAGGGGGAAAGTTACTTGCTGAATAAATAATAGAAACCATTGGTGTGAGAGAGATATATTTACATATAAAGTAACATGAGAAATACACTATGAATTGTAACATGATTAAGTAAATAAGGTTAGATATATATATCTTTTTGTCTTCTGAAATGTTGATGTCTGATGATTGTTAAGCATGGATATTCTAATATGTAGTTGGATAGATAAGAATCCAAGAGAAAGAATCTAGTAAAATTAATCACTATAGATTTAGGATGCTATATATTGAATTAAACATCTGAAATGTTGATATGAAATATATGTATGCATAGACACATATTATGGTGAACACAATATTAATTGTAAGGCACTCACATAGAGATACTGTATCAAGTATATATGAATTATAACATGATTATGTAGTTAAGGATAGATAGATATATCTTTTTGTTTTTTGAAATGTTGATTACTCATGATTGTAAAGCATTGATATTCTGAGATATAATTGGATAGATAAGAATGCAAGAGAAAGAATCTATAAAAAATCAATCACCAGAATTATCATAACTTTAGGATGCTTTATATTGAACTAAATATTTGAGAGCAATAAGGTTGATGCAGTCAGATTCATATAATGGATAATATTGTAAGGAAAATGCCTCCCCACCTATGTGTTTTTGTTTGTTTTGTATGTTTTGTTGATCTTGTAGGTCTATATGTGTTAGGAAAAAAAAAAAAAAGAAGACCAGCAGTCGTAAGATCGAATCCATGCGATGGAGTGAGCTCCCGTCATTTGTCCCAGCTCCTGCCAACCTAGCAGTTCAAAAGCATGTAAAAATGCGAGTAGATAAATAGGTACCACCTCGGTGGGAAGGTAACGGCGTTCTGTGTCTAGTCACGCTGGCCACGTGACCACGGAAACTGTCTACGGACAAAACGCTGGCTCTATGGCTTGGAAACGGGGATGAGCACCGTGCCCTAGAGTCGGACACAACTGGACTAAATGTCAAGGGGGAACCTTTACCACATCCTAGGAGAAACCAGTTCGTTCATAAGGGTCATACTTGGCTGGGGAATTCTAGGAGTTGCAGTCCAAAAGGTAATCCCCTCCTCCCAAGGTTTGCTAATAGTAACTTTAGTGATTTAGTTAAATTGGAGAGAAGTGCAGGGAAAAAAGTTGAAGACCTTCCCCTATAGAACTCTTCATATCTACCTGAAGCAAAAAAGGAAGAGCCAGATGCCTGTAATGGATGAACATGGGTGGATACTGTTTACTGCACTTTAAAATTTACCAGGCAAAATCCAAAGAAATAAAACCTAACAAAAAAAGACAAAAACATGTGGCACCTTAAAAACTATTATATTTTAATGTGAGCTTTCATGGATAAGTCCACTTCGTCAGACATATGGGGGAGAAAATGAAATACTGGATGAAATACCAATTTCACAAGTAAAGCATACTAAATATTCATTGGCCCTAAGAGTCTTGGGTGTGTGGTTACATCTCACATGCAGCAATTTATTTTATTTTATTATTCTTAGAATTTTGTTAGCCGCCCAGAGTAGACTTCAGTCTAGATGGGCGGGGTATAAAATAAATAAATAAACAAATAACTTTGTGCCCTGTGTTTGTGTTAGGTTCTATTGTAGATATTCCTACAGGAGACAGAAAACAGATACCAGGCATGTGGGGGAGAAGGGGGTGGGGGAGTGAAGACTGTTAAAAACTCAAGAGAGAGGGGGTAAGAATGTATAAAAGTAAATTTAAAAGTAAATAAAATTTACATAACACTTATGTAAATTGGGCAAGGAGGGAAACCTGGAGGCTACAATACTGTAACATTCCCAAACAGCCACCTGATGATGGCCAGAGGCCTGTAGCCCCAGCCACTGCTGACTCCCTTCTTCTCCATCAGTCCCTAAGAGCTGGTCAGTCCAGGCTCAGACACATAGTCCCTGTGGCTTCTCCCAGCTCTCTTTCCCAGCATGCAGGTGACATTCTCCAAACAATTTACAAGGATTATCTTCTCTCTCACACACACACACACACACACACCACTCTCTCTCTCTCTCTCTCTCTCTCTCTCTCTCTCTCTCTCTCTCTGACTGTGATCAAAGCATTGTCCCTAACCCAATCCAATATAGAGAAAAGCAGAAACTAATCTGTGCAAAGCTTCATTCACACAGACCCCGGGAAGGCGAAAAACTTGCCCAGTGATGTGAAAATTCCACCTGTGCTCTCCACTGAATGAGGACCAAATAAAGGGAAGTCAAGGTATGTTATGCTTTCTATGGCCAAAGGAAATCAGCTTCGCTTCTCTTCAGGGGGAGAGAGAGAGAGAGTTAGTTTAAATAGCCTAGCTAAGGGGCTGCTTATACTGGCATACAGATATGATATATGGATCACTGGTGGCACTGTTTCAATTAGAAAAAAGACCTCATCCATAAGTGTCTCTACTTAGAATGATACATCCTTTCCCTTTAAGAGCTATTGTACACTTTTCTGGCCCAGCAGTAGGGCATGCATTCTTTTTTTCATGCTTGTTGTTTAGCTAGGAGATAGCAGCCTCAGTTTCCAACTGCCATCATGGCTGCAGATTCAGAGGGAGAAATAAGAGAACAAGGGAAGGAAAGCAGGGAGGGAGGAAGGGAGAAAACAGAATGCCACTGACAGAAAGGGGAGTGAAGTAAAACAAATAATTTCACTTCCCCTGACCCTCCGCACATGATCAGGGGAAGTGCTTAATTGACAGCTTATCAGGCTACAAGGGTCATTTGCTGTTTGGACAGGAGGAGCATGCCAAATAGGACATTGCTTATCTTCCTGACCTCAACAGACCCTGTCGCGATTTGACCCTTTTTGGATCCCACACCTTTGGCACCTATGTGGCGTTGGACCCACTCGTGCCTTGGTCTGTCCACCTAGACTCAGACCTCAGAGCACACCAGGGCAAAACTAAACTCTTTCCTTTCTTCCACTGCTGCCACCAGGAGATCCCTAGATCCCCATAACTCCTTTAGAAAGAATCAGGTCCACTCTTTAATGAAATAGAAGGATCTTTAGTTTATTTGCTTATTTGTTTCAGTATTTTTATATTCAGTTCTATTCCTTCTCCCTTCCAGTCACTGGTCAATCACTTCTCAGATCTCCTACTATATTTTCATCAGTCTAATCACAATCACATAAATCTCTGAACTCTGCTAATCAAACTCCTTCCAAAACTCTGATCTCCCTTCTCCCCCTCAGGCTCTGCCTCTTATACTCTGCCTCTTGGCTCCGCCTCTCAGCAACCTAATTATGCATGACTCACTCTAACTAAACCTGAGCCATGACCACATTTAAAGGAGAACGCTACAGACCCTTTGTAGCCCGATCCACCCCATACCCAAAACTCCAAGTCCGGACAGGCCATAAGTCTCATGAAATCTGGAGACTTCAAGATGATGCCCACAAAGTCTTGCAAGGCATACAAGCCTCACACAATTTCATGTGCATTTCTTTCTCTCGTGGGATCGTGATGATTGGAAGTTCCTGGATGTAGCAAAATCTTTCAGGCCCTGGCATCATGTCCATGGCTCAGCAGAGCAGTGGTATATTTCTTGGAGTAGAGCAGCCCCCTCCTCAATGGCAGTCAGGAAGTAATTTTACTAAAAACAAGCATTATTGGGAGCTCTGATAATGGACCTCCTGTACTATCTGAACAATGACCCTAAGTCAGTAGCAGCTACTGCCTAATGAAACCGGTGGGATGGAAAGCAAGGTTACTGGAGATGAAACCAGTGGTGTAGTGGAACAAAGTTTACATGGCCAAAGCCCTAGGACTGTCTAAGCCACAAAGACTATGATATCATCTCATAGCTCTCCAGGCTTCTCTCTTCGCTTTTGAGCTCATCTGCAAACCACATAGCAGACAAGAGAGAAGTAGATTTTCCCAGAAACAGTGTATTATAATACAAAGTATTTGAAGAAGGTTTGGTCTTCAATGGGAAATTAAGAACCATTAACTTTACAAAACACCTGTCCTTAATTGTTTGTATGTATCAGTTCAGTGATCTATTTGTTTGGACTCTCTTTACGGGGTGTGTGTGTGTGATTATGGGAACTGTCAACTGCTTGCATTACCATATTTACCACTACACCATTGGGCAAAACCATTGAGTCATCATGCAGAGATTCAATTATATTTAATTTGCCACTCACCCTTTTCTCTTGGAAAAGCACCTTTAAAAAAGTCATGAGAAGTATTTAGAATGAAGTGAAGAACAGTTTCCTTCTATGTGTCAAGTTCAAACTGACTTATAGTGACCCTAAGAGGGTTTCAGGGTAAATGAAGTATTTAAGGGGTGTTATCTGGAAGGTGAGTCATGGCAACTGGATTTCTTTCTTATTAGGCTGAAACGTTTTGCTATTCATCCAAGTACAGTGGTGCCTTGAGTTATGAACTTGATTGGTTCCGGAAGATGGTCGTAACTCAAGTTGGTCGTAACTCAAAGCACCATTTTCCATAGGAATACATTGAAACCCCATTAACCCGTTCCGGCCGGGGAAAAAACCCCACCGAAAAACAAAAAACACTGCAAGACCCATCGGAAACGCGATTGATCTGTTCCAGCCAAGAAAACCCAACAAAACTGGAAAAGCAAACAAACACTGCAAGACCCATTGGAAATGTCATTGATCTGTTCCGGCCGGGGGGGGGGGGGACACCAAAAAGCAAACAAAGACTGCAAGACCCATCGGAAACGCGATTGATCCGTTCCGGCCAGAAAAAACAAAACAAAACACCAAAAAGCAAACAAAGACTGCAAGACCCATCGGAAACGCGATTGATCTGTTCCCTCCGGAAAAAAACAACAACACCAAAAAGCAAACAAAGACTGCAAGACCTATCGGAAACACGATTGATCCGTTCTGGCCGGGGGAAAAAAAACACCAAAAAGCAAACAAACACTGCAAGACCCATCACAGCACAGAAACATAACCCCCCCCCCCCCCAGCCCAAACCCACGCTGCAAAACCCTGTACTCACTCAGAACAGGCATTTTAAAAAGCAGAAAGCAGTACCAGGCAGTTCGAAACCTCCTCTGAATGCACACTCTCTAACTGCTGGGGCGAAAGAGCTACAAAGAAGCAGTCTCTTTGCCGGCCAACAGTTAGTAGTTTAAATTCCCCGCCTTTCCCCCTGCCTTTTTCCCGGTTGTAACTCAAAGCTCCAGTCGCAAGCCAAAGCAAAATTTTGCAGCCAGAGCTGGTCGTAACTCGAAATGGTCGCAAGTCAAGACGTTCGTAAGTCGAGGCACCACTGTAGCTTCTTTGGTCTGAGGAGAGTTGGTAGGAGATCCCTGATATATCCTCCATGTTGGTTTCAGTTCCCCCTGGTCTGAATAGGCTCGTAAGATGGACAAAGGACTGGGGGTGAAGGACCCCTGCAGTCCTTCTCCACCCATTGGAGGATCTATCAGGGATCTCATACCAACTCTCCTCAGACTGAAGAAACTACTTGGAAGAGTAGCGAAACGTTTCAACCTAATAAGAAAGAACTTCAGTTGCCATGACTCAACTTCCAGATAACCTCACCTGGATGACTGAGAATCTTCACAGATATTTAAGGAGTGTTATTACCAGTTCCACCCACCTATCCCTGTGAGTTTCCATGGTCAAGCAGGGATTGAAGCTTCATTCGAAATGGTTGCCTTCTGTCACTCTCAGCTGCTGCTGTGCTCAGTTGTGATAGCAAGGCTGGCCATGTGCCTTTGAACACATTGCCACGTAGAAACAACAAGTTGTACGTTGCCTATAACCATGCTGTAACAATAGAGGCCAATAGAATATTTGACCAAAGTCAGATCAATGCAGTATTTAACCTTAAGATCCAAGACCCAGTGCAAAGAGCAGTGGAAAAATGAGCACAATACCATGTGGAAACAATGTTCAGGAAGTAAGACCACCCCTTCCCTCTTTTCCTTCCACTGGCAACTGACCTTACTTTTTTAGAGGGTCTTTTGGGGAGTCAGCAGGCAATTGAGATGGCGGGACATTTTGAAATCTGATTTACAGTTTTAAATAATGTCTTAAAATATTTCTGTATTATAGTTTTTAAATTTTAATTGATATATTTTAATCATCATTATCTTAGCAGAGCTGGAAGGGACCGTATGGCTCACTGAGTTGAGTCCTTGTCAGGAAGGCACAGTGGGGAATTGAACTCCCAACCTCTGGCTCTAACCACTGAGCTATCCAGTGAATTATAAATATTTTTGCATGTAATCTTGGGTTCCTACTGAGAAGAAAGATGGGAGATATATTAAGTAAGCAAGCAAGTAAATAAATAAATAAATGCAGTTGAGAATAAGTGTACAGAATTGTAGTGCAGCTAGCGAGACTGATAGAATACTCGATCTACGTGCTCAGCTACATTAAGACCTGAGAGCCCATGGTAAAGGCAGGGTAGTCAGAGCACAGCATTCCTACTGAAACAAGGCTTTGTAAGTTAAGAATGATTGACCTACAGACAGCAAGGTCAATACAGTACAATACAGTATCTTAAGATGCCTTGTGAGAGTGGGTAAGATCTAAACCCAGGCCCACAAAGGAATGCGGTTTCGTAAGAGGAACCAAGAACATACTCAGAAAAATAAAATAAACGAGATGGTTACCTATGCTTACTTAAAATAGATCCAACAGGAGAGATGAAGATTTATCAGTAACGTAAGCTTCATTTATTTCAATAGACTTTTATATGTTTAGAATACATCAATTGAAATTAATGGGAATTGTGACTTGCATTGTTGTTGTTGTTTAGTCGTTAAGTCGTGTCCGACTCTTCGTGACCCCATGGACCACAGCATGCCAGGCCCTCCTGTCTTCCACTGCCTCCCGGAGTTGGGTCAAATTCATGTTGGTAGCTTCGAAGACACTGTCCAACCATCTCGTCCTCTGTCGCCCCCTTCTCCTCTTGCCTTCACACTTTCCCAACATCAGGATCTTTTCCAGGGAGTCTTCTCTTCTCATGAGATGGCCAAAGTATTGGAGCCTCAGCTTCAGGATCTGTCCTTCCAGTGAGAACTCAGGGTTGATTTCCTTCAAAATGGATAGGTTTGTTCTCTTTGCAGTCCAGGGGACTCTCAAGAGTTTCCTCCAGCACCACAATTCAAAAGCATCAATTCTTCGGCGGTCAGCCTTCTTTATGGTCCAGCTCTCACTTCCATGCATCACTACTGGAAAAACCATAGCTTTGACTATGCAGACCTTTGTCAGCAAGGTGATGTCTCTGCTTTTTATGATGCTGTCTAGGTTTGTCATCACTTTCCTCCCAAGAAGCAGGCGTCTTTTAATTTTGTGGCTGCTGTCACCATCTGCAGTGATCATGGAGCCCAAGAAAGTAAAATCTGTCACTGCCTCCATAACTTCCCCTTCTATTTGCCAGGGGGTGATGGGACCAGTGGCCATGATCTTAGTTTTTTTGATGTTGAGCTTCAGACCATTTTTTGCGCTCTCCTCTTTCACCTTCATTAAGAGGTTCTTTAATTCCTCCTCACTTTCTGCCATCAGAGTGGTATCATCTGCATATCTGAGGTTGTTGATATTTCTTCCGGCAATCTTAATTCCGGCTTGGGATTCCTCCAGTCCAGCCTTTTGCATGATGTATTCTGCATATGTTAAATAAGCAGGGGGACAATATACAGCCTTGTTGTACTCCTTTCCCAATTTTGAACCAATCAGTTGTCCCATGTCCAGTTCTAACTGTTGCTTCCTGTCCCACATATAGACTTCTCAGGAGATAGATAAGGTGGTCAGGCACTCCCATTTCTTTAAGAACTTGCCATAGTTTGCTGTGGTCCACAGAATATTAGCCATAGGGTTAAGTTATTTATCAATAACGTAAGCTTCATTTATTTCAATAGACTTTTATATGTTTAGAATACATCAACTGAAATTACTGGAAATTGTGACTTGCATAGATACCACTGATTTCAGTGTTTGTACTCTATATGTGACTAAAACACTGAAATCAGTGGTATCTATGCAAGTCACAATTCCTATTAATTTAAATTGATGTATTCTAAACATATGAAAGTCTATTGTAATAAATGAAGCTTACGTTACTGATAAATAACTTAACCCTATGGCTAATATTCTGTTACTATTCCCAAACTGAATCGATTGCTGAAAGCTAAATCAACACTTATGTACATCCCATTGGGCCTACTCTAATTAGGACTAGCAATAGAATAATGGTCAATAATTGACATCTTTTTGGCCAGAATCTTTATTGAGTTTGCAAACCACAAAGGGCATGATGGATGTGCACAATCATTCCATCTATCCATTGCAGGCTTGAACATATTCAAGACATATACAGGAAATGGCAAAACCTGTTTGCACAGTGCGTTTTATGCACATGGGTAAAGGTAAAGGTAATTAAATCTGCTGGTTCTCTCCCCTTATCTTCCCTTAGGTAAAGGTAAAGGTTCCCCTTGACATTTGGTCCAGTCGTGTCCGACTCTAGGGCGCGGTGCTCATCCCCATCTCCAAGCCGTAGAGCCAGCGTTTGTCCATAGACAGTTTCTGTGGTCACGTGGCCAGCACGACTAGACATGGAATGCTGTTACCTTCCCACCGTGATGGTACCTATTTATCTACTCGCATTTACATGCTTTCAAACTGCTAGGTTGGCAGGAGCTGGGATAAGCGACGGGAGCTCACTCCGTCGCGTGGATTCGATCTTACAACTGCTGGTCTTCTGACCTTGCAGCACAGAGGCTTCTGCGGTTTAACCTGCAGCGCCACCACGTCCCACAAAAAAAATGCTTCGCCCAACATGGGGCTCGAACCCACGACCCTGAGATTAAGAGTCTCATGCTCTACCGACTGAGCTAGCCGGGCACTTCTTATGCACATGGCATAGCATAATAAGATTAGTGCCATCAATTTCAGTGAGTTTAAGTATGACTATGTTTGTTCCTACACTTCTGTCACTGCTGGTATCTGTCTCTGGTAATTTCAACTTATTATTAATTAATTAATGGTTACATTAAATCTAACAGAGTGAATAAATGTATTATGTCCAGATTGGATGCTATCTTCTTTAACAACCCTATCATCCAGCAGAATTCACTGATACTGTCTGTTATCTTTCGTTACCATTTGACCATTTGTATAGGTTATTAGAAAACTTGCAAGGTATCAATGCATTATAGAGTACAACATCTAACAGATAAACAAGCTGTCCCCAAAGACATCTCCACTGGATGTTTGGTTTTGTCTCATACTGGCCTTACATACAGAAGCTGCCCTGGGAGATGAATGTGCCAGGATAAGTTATCTGGGGCTCATAAAATCTTTTTTAGAAGATTGAAATAAAGTCAGTGCTTGCAGAAGACAAATCAATTGTGACATTTCTGAATAGAGTGCGATGCATTTAATTAGCACAAGACATACTGGCAAATGCTGAATTACCCAATAAATCACTGGATGCTGGAACCCGTACAGAGCTGGGAATCAGCTGTCTTGTGAGATGTACAGCAAGTGCTAATAGGGAGATCTGGCCATTTCTCCTGCATTTTCTGCTAAATTTCATTCATTTTGACATTTACACACCAGGTCTCTATAATTATTTCAAAACATCAAGCATTTTGAAGCTTTGGCAGATCCAATCAGAGGTTGTGGGGAGGGAGTGGGGTATGATTGTGGAATGATTGTGCCAAGAAGCCTTCTTTTTTGCTGTAAGATTTTTTTAGATCTGCAATTTACTTTGCCCTTGTCTCAGGTGGACTCTAAAGTATTTGACTGGAATCCTAATAATAAGGACAATATATGGGCTTGGGAAGCTTAATAGGTATATTCCCAAGTGTAAGATTGAAGCAATGGGTCTTAGGACAGCAGCTGATATTATTCTTGACTCTTGACGTTAGTGTTTCCATGGTGGGCTGTATGGAGAAGTGTGCTGCGTTTGACCGAGTGTCTTAACAGGGTTGCATCAAGATTCATGAGATAAAAATCCATGCACATTTCTGTTACTGCACAGCATCTGGAATGTAGTTGTAGGATTCCTGCACCGAGAGATGGTTGAACACAATGACTTTGAAAGTTATCATAATCTAAACATATTAGCGTATGGCAGTATGGTACCACTCCTAATTCTAAAACACCAGAGGTTTTTTCCAAGAGTTACTTACACTACACCTTGTAGCTGTCTGATGTCACTTTAACTGTCATGGGTTCATTCTGCAGAACTGTAAGATATATATAGCTTGAAGAGGTATGTACTTAGAATTCTCTCAGGTGAATACACTAGAGTTCTCTAGCACCTTCTACTACCTCATGAAACTATAATTCCCAAGAGTACAGCATTAGCCTAGTTACTAGTTGGGCAGATAGAGATGTAAATGAATGAAAACAAAAAAAATGATTAAAAGGGATGAGCAAAAAAATGTAATGACTGTACCCTGCTAAATTCTGCTAAATTCCTGTCTACAAAATCTTATCTCAGCTTTAGCTGCTAATAGCAGCAAACAGGAATATTTTTAAAATGACAAATTTATTTTTATTATTTAATAAATGGATGAAGTTATACAGTAATGGCCAGGCTGTCTTTCAGGTCCTGAGAATGTGTGAGTGTATGAAAATATGATTCTCAAGGGAAAACATTCAAAATGCATTGAAGTGCCTAAAATATAAGACCTTAGTCATCAGGATCACTGGTATTACACCCACTATTTCTTTTGAGGGAAAACCATGCTGTGGACACAATAGCTTGTCTTTCACAATTCTGGAGTAAAGGCAGACATGTTCAGTCCATTTTGTTTAGAGTGTAGGAGGTGGGAACCATTTGCCAAGTCCAGAAAGTCTGTTGAGATGCACTTGGCTTTGCTATTCACAATATGCTTCCACTATTTTTCGACAGAAGAGTTAGCCTTGTTAAATAAAATAAAAAAAGACAGAGAAGCAGAGAGAGGGAGAGGAGAGCATTTTTGAAAGTAGGAGAGTCTGGGGACACATTTGAAGAAGGAAATATTTCAAAAGAAAACATGTACATTTTGGTCATTTCTGTACTATAATTTTCAGCTGTAGTCATTTGATTGCTCTAAGTGAAATTGTGACTGGGATAAACGAAAACTGCCTTGTGCATTGGTCCGTCATGCTCAAGCAAAGGTGGGAAGGTTACCTTTCTTTCTTTCTTTCTTTCTTTCTTTCTTTCTTGACTACAACTCCATGGTACAGTATCTAGTATATTCTGGGAGTTGTAGCTCAAAAAAAGGGGGGTGGGACTGTTCCCATGTCAAGTATTGTCAACAATGACTGGCAGCAGATCTTCATGGCTTCTGACAGAGATAGGCTCTTTCCTAGCCTAACCTGAAGATTGACTATAGGAGCTTCTGCACACAAAGCCCCTGAGATAGGGCCATCTGCAAAGCTATGGCCTTTCCCATGTTCACCAGGTTCAAGAGACCATTTAGAATTCTCCTCATGGAGTGCTGGCCCTTCTCAGTCTTCAGATGACCCTTCACTCTTTCCTGTTTCAGCCAGGGGTGCCTTCTGCAATTTGCATTGCAGCTCTGCAAGAACAGGGGGGAAAAAATCTCCTGTCTACAGAAATGTTCACAAGCCTTCCTATGAATCTCCTTCTGCATTCTAAACCTGACAATTTATTTCAGCCAGAAGAACTAGAAAATACATTTCCTTTTAATTTCAAGTACAGTTTGACATTTTGCAGTGTGTGTGTGTGTGTATATATAAATTTTGTTTGTGTGTGTGTGCGCGTGCGTGTGTGTGTATGTGTATTGGCAGAGAGGAAAGCATCTTAACAGGCTCATGGCATTTTAATTATTTTATAGAGCTGGCGGAGGTTCAGATTGCTGGTTGAAATTTTCAAATGCACGTTGGGCTAAGATTTTACTTTGTAAACTGGGCCCAAGAGGCTGGCTAATTGGACGCATGATTCAAAGCTAAAAGGAGGAGGATGCTTATTGATTCAGCTCAGGAAAAAATCAGGACAATCAAAAGCAAACATCCATCTCCCTTTTCATCTGGGGTTCAGAAGGTTAAGTACTATTTGTTTCAGATCCCCGACATTAGTTCTGTCTTAGAAATGTAAGAGGAAATATAATTAACATTCTACCGACATTCAGTTTTAGTATGTACTAAATTATTTGGAAGAATGCTCTGCTTGTAACTTAATTATAGTACTAGTAGTAAACCATTAGCAGATTGTTTTTTGCTGGGTGGGTTTTTTTAACACTTAACTTGCAGGAGTGGGCACCACACATACCACCGTTGTAGCCTCCGGAGGCCTTTCCAAAACTTTCTTTCTCAAGAGGCTTGAGACCTGCACAAAGTCTGCCCAGGCGTTTTCTAACCATATGCTTACAGGGTTTCTGTGACAGACCAAATGCATTCACACTGGTCCATCAACAGATTTTGTGCTAAACATACAAAGGCTTGAGTGACTTCCAGGTGAGAGTGTGATATGGGGGTGGCCTATGTACACCTAAGTACTCTCACCACCCATTTAGACCCCACCATATTTTCAGGGATTTTACCTGAATAGGGGATCTGAACAAGGAAACACAATTCTTCAAAACAAGATGCATGGACCCCTGTGCCTGGTTTTGTTAAAACTAAGGCAACACTAAACAGGTTTTGAAACCCAAAGTGAACTTCTGGGCACTTCCAGATTTGCCGGAAGGGGGCTGTTTGGCCTATGGTGGGTCCAAGGAAATGAAAACTGGCTTTTAGACTCTCCAAAGTTGCATCCCCTCCCCCCTCCATCCCCTCCCCCCTCCCTTTGTGCTATGTAGGTCGAGCTGCTGGTCATTGATGGATCACAGGCATGGTAAGGTAGGCCTGTTTGCTCAGGAATTCCATTCTTTTTCAAGATTTAAGTGTCTATTGTTTTTAATCAACTGGTTAAAAAGGTGTTAATATCACGTGTGAGGCTTCCTGTGTTAACATCTGCGTATGTATTATATGAAAATTAAAGCTCAGTCCAGTAACGAGCCACAGGAAGTCAAATTTTTCAGAGTAACATTAAGAAACATTTCATACGTTGATCTGTGCCAAAACATTCACTTCTAAGAGCTGGAAATATTCACACCCTCCTACGCTTAAAAAAAGAAGTTCTGCATTACAGAGTTACTAGATGTATAAAAATTGAGTGAATACCTCTGCAATCTTTCCCTTCTAGATCATTAATTCAAACACATCTTAGGGAAAATCCTAATAATTTCCACTTAAAATCTTCCTTGTTCCTTATTTAACTGGTTGAATTGAGTGCAGCACAGAACCCAGTGTCTGAACTTTGGAAAGCTTCATTTTTGAGTCATAACTCCTTGAATCCTGCAGCCAACATAATGGGGTAAAATGTGCTTTATTTCAGGATGATTACTCCTAGAAATCTCCTGTCAGCATGCTAGCTACCTAAGGGATTCTGGGATTTGTCATCCAAAAAAGCAAATTTTTCAAGCTCTGCCAGTAAGGGTGATGGCAAAGGCTCCCTGGAGCCTGCTAGCCCCAAACAACCACCCAAAGAATAGCAAATCATGGGGGCGGGGAAGTATCAGAATCAGAGCTGTTGTGTTGAGTTCAAAGATGTCCCTCACATTAGTTCATAAGGACAATCAGGGACAAGACATCAGCTGCTCAGACTTACTGAGAGCTACCTGTGAGGAACCCTCCAACAGGACTTGAGCTCCATTGCACCTTCCATTCCATGTTCCCCAGCAACTGGTTTACAGAGACATTCTGTATTGATATTGAGGGGGACATATATTCTGTCTGTAATACTGGAGATGACCTTATTTTGGAATATGTTTTATATTCAGGTAAACATCACTGGTTTAGGTATCTGGCTGTGGAGACAGAGACTGGAAGTTCAATTCCCCACTGTGTCTCCTGCGAGTACAGCCAGCCTGTGTAGTCATGGGCAAGCTGCACAGTCCCAGGGCACCCCCAGAAGAAAGGAATGGTAAACCACTTCTGAGCATTCTCTACCTGGAAAACCCCGAAAAGAGTCACCGTAAGTCATAATTGACTTGATTGCATATTACATGTTGTTGTTGTTGTTGTTGTTGTTGTTGTTGTTGTTGTTGTTGTTAAAACAACAGTTAGCTATCCAGCCAGGAATGCACCTGGATACAGATCCTTATTTTATGATTTTTATTTTTCAAACCATAATTTTCCACATCAAAATGGCATATTATCCCACCATTGTTCCTTTATGGACATTTTCAGTACGTCAATATATTCAGTTACGTACTATCAAGTCACTTCAACATATAGCTACACTACCTAGAGTTTTCAAGGTACGTGAGATATTAAAGGAGTGGTTTACCATTGCCACTCCTCAGGCAGTTTCCATGGTTGAGTGGGGATTTGAACCCATGTTTCCTATTCCAGCACTCTTTGTCTGCTGGGGCATTGTACAAAACTGTATATTTATACAAAGATTCTTACATTATTTATGTATTTACTATCCTGCTATTTTCCCAGTACAGGGGCCCAAGGCAGTATAGATGAGATAAAAGCTAAAACCCATAATCAAATGCATTATCATATTAAAATAACTACTGACTGTACAAAAGAATTGAAAGGAAGGCAAAGTTCAGCATCCATCATTAAAAGCTCCTTCTTCAGTAGCCCATTCAGCCACCCAAAACCTGCCTAATCAGAAGGCTCTTTGTCTGTCACAGAAGGATAATACTCTTCAGGATTGGGTGAGAGGTCACCATAACTTGGAATGCTTCTGTATGACAGAAAGTATTTGTGGGTAGTAAATTAATGGACTCTCTCTGTAGCAAGGTGAGACCCCTTTCTGCTCAGACTGCAATAAAATCTTCAGTCACTAGGTGTCAGATTACCCTCATCTTCACTGTCCACTGCTGTCTTGACATTCAGCTTGGTATACAGTATGTGGGCAGCTATTTTCTGGGAAAGCATTCAAAAATCTAATCTTCACTTGTCTTCTGAATTGATGCAGTCTAGAATCTTGTCATCTCAGTCTCCACTCTTATTCTGTATAATATGTAGCTTAGCATCCAAATTCCCATGTTCCCTTCTTTCAGAAGGTCTTCATTTTCTTACTTTGGAAAAGAAATGTAAAAAATTGACAAACAGATGAACTGTGAATGTTACCGGATGACAAATGGAAAGTTAAACCTGTAGTGGGAATATGGGAAGATATTACTAACTGAAATGGCACAAATTTTTTAAAGATGAAATGATGCCAAAGTGAGTGGGTGACAACGGAGGTTCAGACGCCTGCAGAAATTATTACTGTTAATATTACTTTGTGTTAATTACCATTTTTTTAACTTTGTATTTCACATTCCATCAGAAACCATTAATTGATTTTCCCACACTCCAAATACATTTGGCAATGGGAAATGGATTCGCTTCAGCCTGTTGTGAATGTTCAAGTGAATCATAGGCATTTTAAAACAATTATCTTTTACTCTGGAAAACATTTATGCTTTCTCTAACTCTGCATCATATGACCATCGCAGAAATATGATGATACTGCTCTCAAGTTGGTAGGGTTTTCTAGCTCCATTTTAGATACAGGGAACATAAGAATATACCTCCTGGTCCAGTTAGAAGCAGGGACAAATAGAACCAGCCTTCCACAAATAGCTTACCAGTGGAGTGAAAGGCTATGCAAGCAAGCAAAGAATGGGAGGTTTCTGGTAGGGCTCTGTGCTGGCTATGGGAAAAAGGCGAATCGCTAAATCAAATCAGGGTGGGTTTTTTTTTCTTCCATAACTCTAGTTTCTAGCTTGATCCAACAGCTATGGGTCTGTATCAGTGGTTCCCAGACTTCTATAACCCAGGTGTTCTTGGACTGCAGTTCCCAGAAGACTTCACTACCAGCGATGCTGGCTGGGGTTTCTGGGAGTTGCAGTTTAAGAACACATAGGTTACCCAAGGTTGGGAACTGCTCCTCGAAATGTATGGCAAATAGAGGTAGTATGGCAAATATGTTAGAATGTTGGACTAGGACTCAGAGGTCCTTGGTTCAAATTCCAGTTCCATCATGATGCTCATTAGGTGACTTTGGGCCAATCACACTCTTCCAGACTAACCTGCCTTGCAGGGTTGTTGGGAATATAAAATGGGGAGGAGGAGGGCCATGTATGTGGTTTTAGACTCTTTAAAGGAAAGCCAGGATACAAATACAACAGCAACAATACAATAATAGCCCCACTCAGCTAGCAACACCACCAATAATGTGCCGTGGCATATGTCGTGGAAAGGATGGAGCCACCCAGCCACCAATTTTCTCAACATGCACATGCATTATAGCCATGGTGAGGGTAGGCCCAAGACATTATTTCTCTACTCTTCTTGCAGAAGCAGACAGAATTACATCTCTGCTGAAAATAGCATGCTAGCCTATACTAAGCTCAACAAGCTAATTTAGGGGACACAAAGTGCTGGTTCTAACCTAGAAAGGTTTTCCTCCAAGAGGAGAGAATGGCTAAAGGTCTCAGGAACAACGGCCAGAGGCAGCTGCCACTGTCCCAGTATCTGCAACTTGAAGCTGTTGTCTCATTCTGCCCAATGGCAGGACCAGTCTTGTTGATGGACATCTTTAAATGTGAAGCTGCAGTGGCAGAGACACATTACTGCCGATAATGCGATAGTAGTGTTCCTTTGCATGCAAATCCCTAACAGTTGGTGGGCTTATAGAATAATTTTGAAATGCATATTTCAGGATGACAATGGTGGGGGGGAAGTGTGAGTTCATAATACAATACCAGCAATGGCTGCATATATTTATTCCATTGTTCACTACATTTGAGTTTACATGCAGGCATGACTGAGTCTATGTTTCAAGTGTACACGGCAATGCTATGCAGCAATTTATAGTGCTCATAGTTGGGTTTTAATCTCAGTACACCTCTTTTTCTATGGCTTGGTTTTTAGATTCTTGGGAGAAATCATCTAAGTAACCTGCTCTTAACATCAAAAGAACATACGTTACAAGATATAAAGCGATTTGCAAACAGATGCTGTACACTTCATAACTGGAACATTTAGAAAGGAAGGTTCTTTGGGGAGATAAGGATGGCTGCCAAGGACTTTTATAAATAGGTACATTACTTGCCTAGATGCCTGAAACATCTGGGTGAAATGTAAGCATTAACTTACACCGGAGCATCTTTTTCATGGTACGGAGACAGACAAGGTATTTTAAAAAAAGGAAAGGAATTCTAGTTTTATCATTCTGTTTGCAATAATATAGGGGCAATTGTATTGAAACAGAAACAAAGGAAGAATGACGAAAGACAAAGGAGTGTACATCCTTACACTGGGTTTGTTCAAGTCTGTTAACTTGTACTTGTCTTAATTTCTTATTATTTATCCTGTTGAATTAAATCCATATCATTTCCTAATTCAGTGGTTCTCAAGCTTGGGTCCCCAGATGTTCTTGGACTGCAACTCTCAGAAATCCTAGCCAGCACAGCAAGTGGTGAAGGCTTCTGGGAATTGTAATCCAAGAACATCTGGGGACCCCAGTTTGAGAACCACTGCCAGCGCCATTCTTGTTTTATGCTGTTTTCTTATCAGTGCTAACACGTTCCCCCAAGAGGCAATGGAAGTAACAAAGCAATGTAATGAGTTACCTTGTTAAAAATCATTGTAACAAACAATGGTGAGATGTAAGCGTGGAGGAAACCAATTTTTTTTTGGTGGGGGGTGTTAGCCACTCTCCTGAATGGCATAGCACAAATTGTTTCATCATCTAAATGACACACACCTTATCCTGCTCTAGCATTCATAAAATTATGTCAGGAAGCGGGAGTTTTCTCCATGCCACCCCCACCTGGGCAAGATCCATGATTAGAGGGGAATGTGGGTTGTTTCTCAGTCTTTTTGAAACATTTGGGTCTCTGTCTCATGATATAACAGGGCAGCCATGGGTATGTGACTAATCAGGGGCATGTTGAGTGTGTCCTTTCATTCTACTAGACTGGATTTCTGCTTTTCATCTACATTTTTGCTTCCAATTGGGCAGATGCTGATCAGTTTGGAACGCAACTGGGAGCAGATACAGAGGGAAATGTGGTGGTTGGAAGCGTCGTCTGAATTCCCTTACCATGGCAAAGAATACAAATGGATGACTTTAAAGAAGTAACTTTTCCAGCTCTGCTGAACCCAGAGCAGGCTCTGATGTTGTCTCTGCCCGGCTTTCACTTGCCATGCCAAATTGAGTGAGGTTCAAACACCTGTGGAAATTATTACTGTTAATATTAGCTTGTGTTAATTAAAATAATGTCTTGCATTCAGTCTTTCATCAAAAACCTTGAATTGATTCCCCCGTATACAGTACCCTTTGTTAAAGCAAATAGAGGTTCTCTACTCTGACACTGCTCTCTTTCACTTAAGTGGGGTACTTCTATTAGAAGATACTATACTTGAAGATAGTGTACATAAGTCACTGGTATTTTTCCATGTATAAATTGCAAAAAAGTAGTTTTGAAGGCAGTTTTCTCTCCAACAGAAAAGAATGTACCTGCCCTTAACAAATCTGGGGTGTTGATCATACCACTTATGAAGGCAATCATGTCCTTTGGACTCTGGAAAGAAACAGATCTGCTACAGACCATTTGCATAGCTACTACATATTTGGTAACATGTAGCAAAGCCTATAAGCCAGTAGTAAAACCACAGCTTACTACTGGTTAAAGCAGGGAGTATGATTCACCAGTTGATCTCTTCATGAGTTGGAATTGACAGGGAATGCCCAGGCCTGTGAAAAGAAACATGTTAGTTGCATTATGTATTAAAATTTTAGAACTAGATTGCTATGGATACCATGTTGTTTGTTCAAAAATCTGCATGACCGGCAACATACTAGATTAAGGCCTATCTAGTTCTCCATCCTGTGCAAAGCTTAGTTACTTTCGTGGACTCCCAGAATCTGCCAGCTCCATATACTGGAGGGAAAACTATTTTCGAAACTGTTTTTTATAACTTATATGTGATAAAAATCTGCAGGCTTGCACATTCCAAGAGTTGTAGTCACAAATGGTAACTTCCCAAACGTTCTGATTTTGTGCCCCACCATGATGAATCCAATGGAAAGCCTGCAAGCAGTGCATGAAAGCAATCGCTTTCTCCTGTTATTGTTTCATTTGTCTCTAACAACTGCTCTGGTCATGAGCTACCTATGCCTCAATTAGTGTATAGATAGACTGGGAGCCACTGATAGTCTGACCCTTCATAAATCTGCCCAATCCCCTTCTAAAGCCATCAAGGCCAGTAACCTCCACCACCCCATCTTGTGTTAGAGAGTTCCACCATTTAAATATGTGCTATGTGCACAAGTATTTAATCCAGAAACATTGGATGGTGGGAGATTCAGGATGTATCAAAGGTAGTAGGTCTTCAAACAATGCAAGGTCAAATGATGGCATTTGCTACAGTAAGAAGTAGTGTTGATGGTCACCATTCATTTTTATTTTTGTTCACTTTATTGTATTTCTTTGCTCCCCAATTGCCAAAGCTCTCATGGTGATTCCCAAAAGAGAGCGAAAACCATAACATGCTTGAAAAGGGGATTAGACCAATTTATGGAAGAGAAACCTATCAATGGCTACTAGACCTGATTCCATCCAGTACCCAAGACAGCATGTCTCTGTATAGCAGTTGTTCAGGAACATGCACAGAGGAATACTGTTGCACTTATATTTTCTTGTCAGCTTCTCATTGGCAACTGATTGGTCACTGTGGGAAAAGAATACTGGACTAGGTCAGCTTTTGGTGTAATCTCACATGGCTCTTAAATTCTTTTGTTTTTCCTGGTGCCATTCAACTTCAGCACTGTGCTTAGCATCCAGTTTATCTCCCTCCCATCCCCATGGTGTCAGAAGCCTGCCACGGTTCAAAGTACATGAATGCTCAGGAATGGCTGCAGCACTGCATTCCACAATACAGCAAAGTTGCCTTTTTCAAAAAGCGTAATATTAGTAGATGTAACAAAAGGAATGGAGATTAGCTAGTAGCATCAATGTGTCAGCTGTGAGCATTCATTCTGTCTCTGGAACAAGATCATTTATGTAATGAATGGCTTGCTTTCATTTGTGTAACACTATAGAGTGTTGTTTAATTCTTGCTATATTTATCTGGAAATAATTATAGCAGTTGACTGTCCTGCAAATGCTTCTGATAGAGTCTCTGTTCACACCAAATATGGTTCCAGGTCAGACTCCTGCCAAATGCCAAGCTTTTTAAAATAGCGTATCATATGGTTTTGCTAGCTGGACAGCTCAGTTAGTTGGAGCACCAGGGGTCAAGAGCTCAATTCTGTACTGTGCCTCCTCGGAGAAGAGCCAACCATATATCCCCAAAGTGCCCCCAGAAGAAAGAAATGGTAAACCATTCTAAGTACCTTAAGCTTAGAAAATGCTGAGAAGGGTCACCACAAGGTGAAATAAACTCCATGGCACACTGTTACTGTCATACATTCTTATATATTCATAACTTGTGATTTTACATATATGTAACTTGTGATGTGCTTTTATGTGAACCTTTAGGTGTCCTGGGCGTTAAACATGAAGTGTCCTCATTTATTCATTCATTGAATAAAACAGCCACTCTTTGTCGCCTTCATAGATCTCACAAAGGCCTTTGATTTGGTTAGCAGGGATGGCCTTTTTAAAATACTTCCCAAGATTGGATGTCCACCTCGACTCCTTAACATCATCAGGTCCTTCCATGAGGGAATGAAGGGCACTGTAGTTTTTGATGGTTCAACATCAGATCCCTTTGACATCCGAAGCGGAGTGAAACAGGGCTGTGTCCTCGCACCAACCCTTTTTGGGATCTTTTTTGCTGTCATGCTGAAGCACGCCTTTGGAACTGCAACAGAAGGTGTCTATCTCCGGACTAGATCAGACGGAAAGCTCTTTAATCTCTCTAGATTGAGAGCGAAGACCAAAGTCCAGATGAAATGCATGCGGGACTTCCTCTTCGCCGATGATGCAGCCATTGTTGCCCACTCTGCTCAAGACCTCCAACAACTCATGAATCGTTTTAGCAAGGCCTGCCAAGACTTTGGACTAACAATCAGCCTGAAGAAAACACAAGTCATGGGCCAGGGCGTGGACTCGCCTCCCTCTATTACCATTTCCACACAAGAATTGGAGGTTGTTCATGACTTTGTGTACCTTGGCTCAACGATCTCTGACACTCTCTCTCTAGATGTCGAGCTGGATAAACGCATTGGCAAAGCAGCTACCATGTTCTCTAGACTCACAAAGAGAGTATGGCTCAATAAGAAGCTGACGACATATACCAAGATCCAGGTCTATAGAGCCTGTGTCCTGAGCACACTCCTGTACTGCAGTGAGTCCTGGACCCTTTGTGCACGGCAGGAGAGGAAGCTGAACACGTTCCATATGCGTTGTCTCCGACGCATTTTTGGTATCACCTGGCAGGACAAAGTTCCAAACAGGGTAGTCCTAGAACGAGCTGGAATTTTTAGCATGTATACATTACTGAAACAGCGACGTCTACGTTGGCTTGGGCATGTCGTGAGAATGGCTGATGGTCGGATTCCAAAAGATCTCCTGTATGGAGAATTATTGGAGGGAAATCGCCCCAGAGGGAGACCACAGCTGCGATACAAGGACATCTGCAAGCGGGATCTGAAGGCCTTAGGAATGGACCTCAACAGATGGGAAACCCTGACATCTGAGCGTTCAGCCTGGAGGCAGGTGTTGCATCATGGCCTCTCCCAATTTGAAGAGACCCTTGTTCAGCAGACCGAGGCAAAGAGGCAGTCACGGAAGCAGCAAAATCAGGGAGCTGGACAGGGGACAGATTGTATTTGTCGTCAGTGTGGAAGGGATTGTCACTCTCGAATTGGCCTTCTCAGCCACACTAGACGCTGTTCCAAGTCCTCCATACAGAGCACGTTACCATAGTCTTTCGAGACTGAAGGATGCCTAATACTAATATACTGAAAAGAATGAATTTTCTTCAAATGTCATGGAATGCTGAATCAGTTTTCTTTCTGGGGCAACTGATGCAACTGCAGGAAAGGCATATTTACTAAAACATTATCACTGCATGAGAGTGCAGTGATGTTGTTGTTTAGGAGAGCAAATCAACATTCTACAAGGCAATTCTAAAAGCAGGGCAGCCTAAACAAAAACTTATAACTTTGAAAATGGACATCAGAACAGCACCATATTTACCACAGATGTAGCAGACAGTCTGCTTTTTCTCTGTGCCAAATTTGGGGAAGTTTGAGTAAAGGAATTTAGAGTTATGATGATTTTTATAAGTACAACTATCTTACCCATCTGTGCAGAAATAAGCAACATTTCATACCCCCAGGTTTAAAACAGATCAAATAAACTGAAAATACCAATCTTGCTTATCTTGAAAGAGAATCGTTGGCCTCACCCATTTATTTTAATTTGGAAAGAGTACCAACTGCAGGCACTGAAATATTAATCTTCCAAAAAAGGCCTTTCAAAAGGATCTAAATGATCAATCAGTCAAGGGTTACCAGCATGAATGTTCCAAAGCAGATGCATTGTTGTGTCTTTTATAAGCTGTGAGGCAATCTGAACTTTTGATCCTGTCAGTCAGGACTCAATTAACTGAATTTCAGGAGAACTTTTTAACTCCTTCCTGGCCAAACAGGCATTAAAAAGAGATTCTGTTTCTAGTTGTAAAAATATATTAAAAGATATTTTTAAAGTAGAGAACAAATATTGAGAAGCTCACTCATTTAAACATTTATAGCTATATAACATTCTTCTTCTTCTTCTTGCTTTGTGACTTGGGATGGTCTTAAATGATGTTAGCAGAGATTTGGTGCCTATTCCACCTATCTTATCATCGTGGAGACAACATGAGTTTAATGACCTCTAAAGTAACTAATGGCTATATAGTCAAATAAAAACCCAGGACTGAAAACTGGGGAATGGTCACATAAAAAGTGCCCTTTCTCTTTTTGAGTGTGCAGTATAGGAGGGCTGACAGAACAGAGCAACACAGGCATGTAGAACATAGGAAGCTGTCTTATAGGGAGTCAGAACATTTGCCTATCTCACCCAGTGCAATCAACTCTGACTGAAGCTCTCCGGGGCTTCAGGCAGGATTCTTTCCCAGACTTATCCGGAGATCCTTGATAATACTTGGTGGTCTCCCATTCAAATACAACCAGGTCTGACCTGAAACCAAGAAGATCAGATGTTTTGTAGTATAGTCTGCCTCAGCTTTGCTAGTATCTGAGCACTGCTGATAAATTCCACCTGGTTATTTTATTTTATTTTATTTTAGCCACATGTAGGAAACACATTGTGGCTTTTTCTTCATTTTTCAGTGCTTTATTTCAATGCTTTATTACTGTTCTGATAAAGAAATTACAGTGTTTTTAAAGCTTCAACAGCTGTAAATATTTTCTCCATTCCTTCCTCTGTTCAGCTATTATCCTCTGACATTAATTAAAAGGAGTGATTTTGGAATCACAGCCAAAATTCCATGGCTTTCTCTCACTGGTACTTTAAACATCTGCATGCAAAATGTCTAGTTTTCATTCATCTGGCTGCATTCTTTAATGTCTCTTGTTACATCTCTTTCCCTTTATATTTATTTATTCATTTTTAAAATCAGAGCAACAACTTCACAGCTGGCATAGCCAGATGATCAGCCATCATGGTTCCACAGAGAGTCTTGTTTGCTCCTTTGATACTTGAAGAACAATTAGTATAAAGCCCTCTGGGAATATCTGGACTCCATGGTTCTAGCACAGCTGTTTGAACTCGTTCATCAGAGATTCTTGCACATCTGAAGTAATGCTGGTTCCAGGGATGATTCTTATAGGGAATAACATGCCAGCTGAGGGATTCTGAGAGATGTTGTCCAGAAAAGTAATGTTTCCAACCTCTAAGCAAAGTCTCCGGTTGATCTATCTCAATGGTTCCCAACCTTGAGGAACCCAGGTGTTCTTGGACTTCAACTCCCAGAAACCTCTGGTCAGCACAGCTGGTGGTGAAGGTTTCTGGGAATTGCAGTCCAAGAACACCTGGGTTACCCAAGGTTGGGAACCACTCGATTCCATCCACTTGGATTAGCAAGGACTCACCAGAGTCTCAGAATCTTCAGAAGAGTTTGTTCATACAAAGGGGAAACTCAGCCAATGAGAGACAGGCCTTTTCTTTATCTGCAGCCTGATCCTTGCCAAGTGCAGAGCTTGAAGTAACACAAGTCAAGGAATGTGTTTACCTGTAACAAGTACCTTTTGAGGGGTTAAAAAGTCTAAAATTTGAAAAGTAGAAATAACAAGAAGGAGCAATCCCTGGACATTAACCTTCTCTGACCCCTGGGGAAATTCCAGTGCATTGAGGTGTAGGGGTGATGTTAGTTATAGGGACTCTTTCCCCCTCTGGTCTAAAGGTTTACGGTAGCATTGAAGGAATCCGCATGTCCCTCATCCAGTTATACTCAGGCAGATGTCAACAGAAACATATAACTTTGTATCCACAATGCTCTAACAATGCTCTAACAATAAACTGTAAAGAGTTCAGCTGTCTGTACAAGCTGAAAGTGTTGTTTCAATGGTATCTGGTCATGCGTACTTTCTGAACTTTAACACAGTTTTAGTTACCATGACAGCACACCAGACAACAGCTTACATCCCCTCTTTTTTCCTAAATCACATCTATACTGACTCCTAGCACAGCTCTCTCAATCCAGCCACATCCAATCTGTTTCATGACCTCATTATTATAGCTGTATAACATTCAAACTCCAACTCACAATTCCCTCACCATCTTCCAGAACCTGCACAGAACTGTGGTCGTCCAGGTGAAGAGCCAATGAGAGGACAGACATTAAAGTTGTCCATCACAACTGGCAATTCCAGTGTCCCCCTGAATGAGGCCAATTTATTGACAACCAGAATGTGCTACTTCTGCTTCTTGGAACCATAGCTCATCCAAACATGAGATAGCACATTTCCCTCCTAGTATGTTAAGACTGACAGGGGCAAAACAGTACCCCCAGCTTCAAAATGCAATAGATCTATTCAGACAATTTTACCTCCCCTGTGCCGGAAGTGTGGGGAGTCCATGGCAGCTGGATGAAATGTGGAGGCACCGTGAATTGTCATACAATACCTAACTTATAGGTTTAGGAGCCTCATAGCGCAGTGGTTAAACTGCAGTACATCAGTGAAGACTCTGCTTATGATCCGAGTTTACTCGCAGGCTCAGGTAGCCAGCTCAAGGTTGACTCAGCCTTCAATCCTTCTGAGGCCAGTAAATTGAGTACCCAGCTTGCTGGTGCTGCCCAGAAAGTGCTTTAAGCACTATGGGACAGTATATAAGCAGCACATTTTGCTTTTTGCTAATTCTGTGTCAGTTCTGCAGCAAAGTATGCCGTACTAAACTGTCCCATCTGCCTGGGTGAGGGTTAAAGGCCAACTTCCCCAGTCTGACTTTGAATCGTCAGCCGTATCAGGTGGTTGCTGCTCTTAACTTAAAATACTGTATGTGTTACTCACTCTGTGCAAGTTCAAAAAGCCAATTCAGCTCCACGTGTTTTTCCCCACAGTGGAGATGGCAGTGTGGCTTTCAGTAATATTTAATAGTGACATTTTTGTTTACACAAATTCATCAAAGAACTACCATGTAACCATTGACAACCAGGGTTTCATACATCCTGTCAAGCTTGAATGTGTGAGTTCAGGAAGAAAGATTATCCAAGCAAGAATACTTCAAGCCTGCCTAATTAATCCATCCATACGAATAGCAAATTGCTTCCTGTATTCCTGACTTGTGTACAAGACAACCATGGTTTAAAGTTCTGTGACTCAAGATGAGTAATAGCAATTACTATGTTCTTTCACCCCAAAGCAGGGCCCCACTGTGTTCTCCGCTGCATGAATATGTGCCACTGGGTGAAAGCTAATACCACAGGAAGGCTGGTGGTTTGCCCTCATGCCCAGAGAAGGAGACAGTTGACTAGCAGCAGTTCTTTAGAGGACTTGGGGCTCTGCAGGGGATGGAGAGTGGTAAATTTGCTACCCCTAGTGGCCCCCTTCCTTCAGTCTATTAGTATTAGACCGAGCCCTGTTTCAGAGTGTGGTGCAGTTGGTCTATTTGTGTGTGTGTGTGTGTGTATCAACATATGTGAAATTCATTGGACAGAATGTCTGTTTCTAACATCAGAAGCAACTTATTTCCAAACACGAGTTGCTGAGGAACAGTAGAGATGCTGCCTTTATTTATTGCCTCTAAGAGTCAGTAGGTTGACCAGTGTGAAAGGTAGTGTCAAGTCATGAGATGACACATGAGCTAAGCCCTCAGAGGGCTATAATTTATAACGCTCCTTGACCATTCAGCTTATGAAATCCATCACAAGTAAAAATCCCTAAGTAAGGGTTTTGTATGCAGTGTGAACTGGTTTTATTATGGACAAATATCTTTCTCCCTTTGGATATCCTTTAAATATTTTGCCCAAGAAGTACACAAAGTATTCAGAAGAATTAATGTTTTTGAATATGCAAGCAAGATTAAATGTAATAACTTTTCTCCAAAATATATATGTAGCAAGTATAGAAATCTTAATAATGAAGGAGAAAAGTTCCAATAAATGAATAAATGAAGTCTTAAGGACTTAATACATCTATGAAATACATCTTCAAAATGAATAGCTTTAAAATATATCTTAAATTCTACAGCATGAGCAATTAAATAGTCACATTCAGTTCAAGCATTTATGCTTACCTAAGCAGAGTATTTTCCTGTGGCTTTACTCTCTTGCTCTAGTTTATGTCACACTGGCCTAACTATATGGATAGAATGTTTATGTTTGATTTTATTTATTTACATTTGTCTGCTATCCTTGCAGATTTCATTACTAGCAGTCTAATGTAAAGCCTCACAGACTTTGCTACAGAAATGGATGACTGACTGATTAAGAATATGTAAGCAATTTCTCTATCTACCTTTTTTCCTACCCTAGCAGACTCAATAGACCTTTTCATAGAGTTTCCTTCGATAAGGACCTGCATTCATTTAACATTACTATTTGCATGGCAAGAAAACCCTACAGAGAAACAATAGGTCTCTGCTCAGTTAGGGAAATACATGGTATTAGACAGGAGTTTTTAATTTACTCTGCAGTGACATTTAATCGGCATTTAGTACACTACCACTTATTCCTATGTCATAACTCACTTTCAAGGTTACATCTGCATGTCCTGAAGTAATCTCTGTCAAGCAGTTAATTGCTTTTCAAACGTCTATGTTATAATCACATTTCACATTTCTAGGGTTCTTTTAATGGTGTCTTCTCAGGCAGCCTCATATCCCCTCCTGTGGAGGTAGGCTGGGGAGTAACCCAGCTTTGATAGAATTGTAGATACGTGAGATGCCCAAGAGTCCCTTCCCATTTCTTCATAGTCCAATGAGACCAGTAGTGATACCATATTGTACACTATCTTGAACCAGAACAACATGGCTGTATTCTTAACAAGAGTACTCCCAGAGTAGCACGATGTCTCATAGCAGACTATAGCCATGGGAGTAGATCTTGGTACCCCTAGTATTCTGGTTAAAAATTTGTGCTGGACAGATTCCAATTCTGTAATATTTGAAAAAGCCCACACTGGAGCTCTGTAGAGCATCTGGGGAAGGAGTATGTCTTTATACAATTATGTTAATGGTGCCACCATTTTTCCACCTGGTCCAGAAGAGAAACAATAAATAGTAGAGATGGGAGCTTCGTGCTTCCTTACGAAGTTCCATCTCCCTCCCCCCAGGCTGCCTGGTCCGTTTACTGGGCTCCACATGCTGCTGGGGTCCTTTTTTTGGCAGCGGCGCTCCAATTCAGGCAGGAGCCCAGCCAGCCTTTCCCCACCTCCTCAGGCAGCCAACCACTCATTAGCTGTGTAGGGAGACTCTCCATTCCACCTCCTCACCTACACAGCTAATGAGTGGTTGGCTGCCTGGGGTGGTGGGGAAAGGCTGGCTGGGCTCCTGCCTGGATTGGGGCGCTGCTGCCAAAGAAGGACCCCAGCAGCATGCAGAGCCCAGTAAGTGGACCAGGCAACATGGAGAAGGGAGATGGAACTCAGCACCACCTGTGATGCCATGCTTCGTGCTTTGCAGGAAACACGAAGCTCCCATATCTAATAAATAGCATTGGCAGATGCCTCTGCTGACAGAGCTAAAGACTGTAAGTGCCCTGACCATCTTCCTGAATTTCTGAATGTCACTCCAAGATATTTATATGAGTTGGTCAGTTCGAGCAGTTTCCTGTTCATTAAAAGAGTGTATGATATTGATATATAGACTACCATGGCATCTGTAGTTTGTTGCCGCTCCAATACGATGCACAAAGGCTTTTCCTTGCCTTGGAAAGTTGCCACCTTATTTGTCCCTTATTAACTCACACACCAGGTATTTTCTTGAGGTATTTTCTTCTAGGCTGACCTTTGTTCTCCCGGACCGCATGGTCTGAGGGGGTGGGGTTTTGCCTTTAAATGTGGGCTGGCAGAAGTGCGCGCCTAACGGCACGCGAAATTATCTGATTCTATTTTTTACTCTAATCTGGTAAATAGGAAAGCCAAATAGCATTGCATACACCTGGGGGGCAGGAAAGTTTTAGCGGTAGGATCAGACTTCCTCCCTTTTTAATTCATTGATCAATCAGTCGAGATGGAGAGTGCAGGATCTGTTGCACTTGTAACACCTGTGGCATGTTTTGTTTTCTTGCCAATGAGGTGCCTGGGTAGAAATGCTCTAAGTGTTAGCTGGTGGTCCTCTTGGAAGATAAGGTCCGGCAGCTGGAGGCCTGTGTTCTAATCTCCGCACTATTAGGGAGCAGGCCAGGTAGGTGGGGCTCATCAGCCTTGGAAGGCTGCCCATCTAGGAGAAGGAAAACTCCAATTTCAAACCTCCACTGCCTTGTGGCTATATCCACTGATGGAAAAGGCTTCAGGAGTTAACCTCAAGGCAAAATCCGGAGCCGGAGTCCAAGAGGCAGTTCGTGTCGTTCTGGCAGCTCCTGCGACGTCTCTGGAACCAGTTGTATTGGCTCTTGCCTTTCCATTGGACTATTTCAGTGACATGGAGAGGGGGGATTTGCTGCTTGGGTAACAGCCTATCCTCCATATTATTTTACCCAGGCTTCGTGGTCTGGAGAGGACACTCCAGCTTCGCATACATTGTCGAAACAACACGGGAAGTAGCAGTTACCGGTTATAAGTCTTTGCCCGATTGGCGTAGAGCATGATGCCAGGGGCTACTTCCGATGGTGGGAGAGGTCATTGCACCTCACTAGGTAGCTATCGCCCACCTTAAGCTGGGCAGTCCCCAGCCAGTAAGGTGCTACCTCGCCATGGTCTGTTAACCTCACAGGGTGCATGGGGTTTAGGGTGAAAGCCGACAAGCAGATCGATAACCATGCAACAATCATAAGAAAACTTCTGCCCTAAAGTTGGGCACCTGGAATGTTCAGACAATGACCCCTGGCTTTTCTGACAACCTGCAGGAAATAGACGACGTGCGCAGGACAGCTGTCATCGACATGGAACTGAGTAGACTACAGATGGACATTGTTGCCCTGCAAGAGACGAGATTGCCAGACATGGGATCTGTCAAAGAAAAAAACTTCTCATTCTTCTGGCAGGGAAAACCATTGAATGAGACCAGGGAACATGGTGTTGGCTTTGTGGTCAGAAATACTCTGCTGAGATCCATTGTTCCACCTACTGTGGGGAGTGAAAGAATCCTGTCTCTGCAGCTCCACTCATCAGCGGGACTGGTCACCCTCATTAGTGTATATGCACCAACACTGTCGTCCACAACAGAAGTCAAAGACAAATTCTATGACGATCTAGCAGCTACTATCAAAAAAATCTCTAAGAGAGAACCACTGTTCATTCTCGGAGACTTTAATGCTAGAGTTGGTGCTGATCACAATTCTTGGCCCACTTGTCTAGGCCGTTTTGGCATTGGGAAGATGAACGAAAATGGCCAACGCTTGCTGGAGTTTTGCTGTTATTATGGTCTCTGTGTCAGTAACACATTCTTTAATACGAAGCTTCAACACAGAGTTTCCTGGAGACATCCAAGATCAAAGCATTGACATCAGCTCGATTTGATCCTCACTAGACGTTCTAGCCTTCCTAGTATTACGATCACACGCAGTTACCAGAGTGCTGATTGCGATACTGATCACTCCCTGGTGTGTAGTAGAGTAAAACTGCAAGCAAAGAGATTATATCACACGAAAAAGGAAGGAAGACCATGTATTGACATCAGCAAGACTCGCGATCAAAGAAAAGTGGAGGAATTTGCCCAAGCGCTGGAGGAAACCCTTCCAGGCCCGGCTGATGCAAATGCACCTGAACGATGGGAACGTTTCAAGAATGCTGTTTATAACACCGCCTTGTCCACATTTGGCAAGAAGACCAAAAAGATGGCAGACTGGTTCGAAGCCCATTAGGAGGAGTTGATGCCAGCCATCGAGGATAAGAGGAGAGCTCTAGCAGCATACAACTTGCAGGCTCTTCGACTTGCTTGTAGCAAAGTCCAACAGGCTGCCAGGAGATGTTCCAACGATTATTGGCTTCAGCTCTGCTCTCAGATACAGATAGCAGCGGACACAGGTAACATCAAGGGAATGTATGACAGTATCAAGCAGGCTTTAGGTCCAATACAGAAGAAATCTGCTCCCTTGAAGTCTGCTACAGGCGTGATCATCCAGGACCGAGCACAGCAGATGGAACGCTGGGTGCAGCACTACTCTGAGCTATATTCCAGAGAGAATGTAGTAACTGAAGAGGCACTAAATAACATCGAGTGCCTGCCTGTCTTGGAAGAGTTGGACAGCGAACCAACTTTAGCAGAAATAAAAGCGGCCTTGGATTCCCTCGCCTCTGGCAAGGCACCTGGGAAGGATAACATCCCTGCTGAAGTGCTGAAGCACCGTAAAGAGATCATCACCACCAAGCTGTATGAAATCTTTTGTCTTTGTTGGAGGGAGGGTGGAGTACCACAGGACATGAAGGATGCAAACATTGTCACATTGTATAAGAACAAAGGAGACAGGGGCGACTGCAATAACTACCGTGGCATCTCTCTTCTCAGCATTGTAGGGAAGCTGCTTGCCCGTGTTGTGCTGAAGAGACTCCAGGTGCTTGCAGACAGAGTCTATCCAGAATCACAGTGTGGATTTCGAGCTAATAGATCCACCACTGACATGGTATTCTCCCTCAGACAGTTGCAGGAGAAATGTAGGGAACAACAACAGCCACTCTTTGTGGCCTTCATAGATCTCACAAAGGCCTTTGATTTGGTTAGCAGGGACGGCCATTTTAAAATACTTCCCAAGATTGGATGTCCACCTCGACTCCTTAACATCATCAGGTCCTTTCATGAGGAAATGAAGGGCACTGTAGTTTTTGATGGCTCAACATCAGATCCCTTTGACATCCAAAGCGGAGTGAAACAGGGCTGTGTCCTCGCGCCGACCCTGTTTGGGATCTATTTTGCTGTCATGCTGAAGCACGCCTTTGGAACTGCAACAGAAGGTGTCTATCTCCGGACTAGATCAGATGGAAAGCTCTTTAGTCTCTCTAGATTGAGAGCGAAGACCAAAGTCCAGCTGAAATGCATGCAGGACTTCCTCTTCGCCGATGATGCAGCTGTTGTTGCCCACTCTGCTGAAGACTTCCAACAACTCATGAATCGTTTTAGCAAGGCCTGCCAAGACTTTGGATTAACAATCAGCCTGAAGAAAACACAAGTCATGGGCCAGGGCGTGGACTCACCTCCCTCTATTACCATCTCCACACAAGAATTGGAGGTTGTTCATGACTTTGTGTCCCTTGGCTCAACGATCTCTGACACTCTCTCCCTAGATGTCAAGCTGGATAAATGCATTGGCAAAGCAGCTACCACGTTCTCTAGACTCACAAAGAGAGTATGGCTTAATAAGAAGCTGACGGCATATACCAAGATCCAGGTCTATAGAGCCTGTGTCCTGAGCACACTCCTGTACTGCAGTTAGTCCTGGACCCTTTGTGCATGGCAGGAGAGGAAGTTGAACACGTTCCATATGCGTTGTCTCCGACGCATTTTTGGGATCACCTGGCAGGACAAAGTTCCAAATAGAGTAGTCCTAGAACGAGCTGGAATTTTTAGCATGTATACATTACTGAAACAGCGACGTCTACGTTGGCTCGGGAATGTTGTGAGAATGGCTGACGGTCGGATTCCAAAGGATCTCCTGTATGGAGAATTAGTGCAGGGAAAGCACCCCAGAGGGAGACCACGGCTGCGATACAAGGATATCTGCAAGCGGGATCTGAAGGCCTTAGGAATGGACCTCAACAGATGGGAAACCTTGACATCTGAGCGTTCAGCCTGGAGGCAGGCGGTGCAGCATGGCCTCTCCCAATTTGAAGAGACACTTATCCAGCAGGCCGAGGCAAAGAGGCAGTCCCAAAACCAGCAAAATCAGGGAGCTGGACAGGGGACAGATTGTATTTGTCTTCAGTGTGGAAGGGATTGTCACTCTCGAACTGGCCTTCTCAGCCACACTAGACGCTGTTCCAAGTCCTCCATACAGAGCACGTTACCATAGTCTCTCGAGAGTGAAGGATGTCTAAAGAAGAACTCACACAAGCTGAGACAACTGTAAACTAGGTGCACACTGAACTCGTTACAGCTGAAAGAGATCCAGGGACCAACATGATACAGGCAGACATTGCCCAGCAGGATGCTCTAAAATGGAGGACATGGTACACTTTCTAACAGAATGTCCTCTGTACGCAGGTCAGAGAGATCAATATCTAAAACCCTTAACAGCTGGGATCAAGAACACTTCCCCTTTATGCACAGTCCTATTCTTGCTAGCTGACACAGACTACTTTATATCTTATAGGACCACTAACTTTGTTAAACGAGCCATGGAAAGACGGAGCTTATTGCCTGCTTCACAAGGTTGATCTCGCATCTTGATTCATTTTCTGAGAATGCATATTATATTTTCTTACTACTATTTTATCATGTTATGCTTTTTACACTTGTATATATGTACTGACATGAGATGCCAAATATTATAAGATTGGTTTAATCTATGTTCTTGTGTATAGGCCAATTGGCTACAAAGCAATAAAGTATTTCTAGGGCTATAACTGTTATACCCTGCATAAACATTTAACCATTGCTAAACATTTCAATGTTTGTTCCCCATAAAATTGGCATGAGGATGCTGGCAAAGCTGACCCAGGAGACATAGCTGCCTGAGACAGAATGGGAAGTAGTGCCCTTGCCCCTAGTCAAAGCTCATGCATCCCAAGACAGCCAGGTTATTTTGGCATCTGAGGTAGAAAAATCCCACAAGTACCTCCTCTCCCCTCTGGAAGTAAAAAGGTCATAATAATCAATAACTAAAATTTGTCACCCTTTGTGACTCCAAATATATGTTGCCTGAGGGTGGCTTCCTCACGCTGCCTACTGGGAGGGCTGGTCCTGGGTTCTGAATTTCTTTTGGGCTTCTGATTTGGGACAAACCCTCCTTATGTTCTGACCAACTTATTTCAATTGAAACATAAGGTTTTGATGCTTGTTTGTAAACATTTCCTTGGACTGCCTACAACACACCAGAGAGTTGTGTCACAAAGGCGCACACTGATGTTTTGGTATTTTCTCTCTGAATCAGTGTATTTCCAGCACTTATCATACAACCAGATGCTTATGGAGACAATAACTCAAGCAAGGTGAGTGAGTTATGGCCACCTCCCATTGCATGTCATCAGATAGATACTATGTCAGAACATAAGGCTCCACCGGCCAGAATTAACAGAGCACCTGAGGTGCTCCACCTATTCCTTTAATACCGCAAGATCTTGTTTCTTCCAAGCTATACTGTATCTGGCCTTCTCCCAAACCATGCCATACTTACGGTAACCTTCTCCATCACTTATGAAAATAACAATTAACTCGTTGTTTTATGCCTTGGTTGGTTGTAGAGCCATGACTTCTTTAACTTGTCTTTTTATGCAACTTCAGCCCCTTCCATCCTTCCTTGCCCAAGTCAGTTTGCCGCCCTCCTGTTGTTTTGCTCTGGGACTTTATAGTCTGACTCTGCCTTTGGATGGGGAACAAACAGCAGACACCACTGTAGATCAAGATAGTCTGTGACTGTGAACAGTGTAGACATTGTTCTGCTGCCCCCATGAACTAATGATGGTTTTCTGGCTGCCAGTGTCAACCTGCACATTTAAGATGGAACACCGTTTATTTCTAATTTGTACCATCTCTCTGGAGCAGCTGCTACTTTGGGAAAAAAACCAATCCACCACTAAAGCCTCCCAAATGAATCAACCACCTTGCAAAGAGAAACAGCCATCCCTTGACACTCAGAATGTTCTGAGTGATAGAACAAATGTCCTCAGCCAGGCAAAAGGAATGCCCCGTGTTGTCTGCTCCCATTAAACCAACAATTAGTGAAATTTAGCCCCGGAGCTCCCAGAAGGCTGTTTCTGTGACCCACAAAGGTCCCCTCTTTTTCTGGCAGAAGGGGAAATTCACCTTTTAAAAGATCACAGCACTCACCTTCTCTATACTTTGTCATCCACAGATACCCATTTTTCAAAAATGAAAGTAGACTTCTAGACATAGTGGGTTCTTTTTTCTTCCTTTCCCCCCTTTCTCTCTTTGTCTCTTTTCCCTTTTCTTTCTTATGAAGTCAAGATGGTCTACAAGATACCTTCTTGTGCTCACTACCATTCACACATATTGAAAAACAGCCCTGACAATTGCTTTGTGTTTGGGGGAGAAGTGGTTAGTTGATGAAAAAGGAGTCAGCTTCTGGGATTTTCCTTTGTGTGGTGTTACTTTGTGAATGGTAGTGGTGCTGGGGGACTCCTGTTCAACATCTTGACCATTAGCCTGTGGATTGTCTCAGGGTTCCATGATTCCCCATACTATGTCACATATATGTGAAAAACCTGAAGGAGGCTGTCTAGAATTTTGTGGTCTGGTACCATCAGTGTGCTGATGCCACCCAACTCCATCTGCATTTTAAGATCTTCCAGGAGGCCCTTCTCTCCACGTTCATGGTTATAATTTTTTGTTTGGAGCATCCCTATCTTTTGTTTTGCCTTATGGAGTGCTTTTCTGCTCCTAAGAGCATAATATATGGCTGCACGCTTGTGCAGCCATAATAAGGGTCTTGGATTCAAAGGTAAAGGTTCTGAAGAGGTGCCATCAGCATGCTGAGAAAGACAGATTGTTCATTCATTCAGTGCAAGCACTGATGCTTTGAACAGTGGGAGGAAAGTGTACCACACAAACACACACACTTTTTCATGGGTGTTACTAATCCCAGGTAAAAATATGTTCAAATTGATTGCAGGTTATTCGGCTTTGTTCATTGCTTTGGGTTCTTTATTTTGTTTCTGCACAAGAAAATGCAGATAGCTTCATCAATAAGGTCGTGGAATGCAGCAGATTGTTTAAAGCAGCATGTTGCAGGGGTTGATGAGCATATGAAATAAACCATGTGTTACTAAAAGAAGGTCTCTTTTACATAAGCCATATGCACTGCCGCATATTTGTCCATGGTATTAACATTTAAAAACCTCTACTTAGAATTCAGTCACAGAGACTTAGAACACAAGGAAAAGCTTTCTCTCAGGGTGGTTGCTGAACTACAACTCCCAGCATTCCTCACCAGTGGTTATGCTGGGCTAGGGCTGCCGAAAGGTGCAGTCTATGAACATCACAGGGGCCTCACATCCCTGGTCTGTGCTGGAGTTTCGAAACAGAACTTCGCTTTTTTGGACTACAACTCCCAGAATCCTTTGTTAGTTAAGGGAAGAATTTCTGTGAAGCATTTACTTGAGGGCTGGCCCCAAGACAACTGTTTCCCAGTGCACAAGGTGAAGGGTTATTCTGTATTTCCAAAGTCACACTGGTAATGTGTATTTGGAAACAATTATTCCTGCTGTTAATTGCTCAGATAGGTTTGTGTGTAGGCATTTTGACGGAGGCCTCAATAGGTCAAATAATACTCCTGCTCAGATCAGCCTTTCTTTCCAGTCTTGACTACAAATCCCATCAGCCCCACCCACATTACACAGCCAATTGGGAACAGTAGTCCAATTCATCTGGAGGGTACCTGACAGAAGTTAGACAGTATCGCTTGGTTGCTCTTTAAGAAGCAGAAGCAAGAAAGACAATGTGGTTGTGAGGATGTCAGAGAGAGGTGGGGTGGGAAACAAAGCAGGGCCCCTCTTCTCCCCAAACTAAGGAAGCAGACTAGGTGTTTTATTATAAACTGTAGGTACTCATAACAGAATGAAATTGAATGTGCCCAAAGAGGTTTTTCAACTCAGACTAAACCAAGGACTGATCAGTATTACTGACAGTAAAAGAAAGACAAATTTGTCAGATTGTTGGTAGGAAACTGGAAAGTGGCTCATCAAGACTCTAAGGATGAGTATGTGAAAGATTTCTTGACTTTGTTAATTTTCTCAGTCTCATCACACTGAGACAACCCACCAAGACGTCTCCTGCACCAGGAAGACTTCCTAACCTCCCACAAAAATGAGACCTCTTGGTCTTAGTTCCCTTTTTTTTTCTTTTTCATTTTTCATTTGTTGTTCTGGATAGGATACTGCCCAATCATGTGCAGCAGGTGGCTTTTTCTGGGTGAATCCTGTGCAGGAATGATTCCCTTCTGCTCAGGCATGGTGATGATCCTATCCAGGTTGACATTCTTCCCATACACAAAAATGACCCAAAACATCTAAGAAATCCTCTAAGATTTCCCATGAGAAGTTCATAGGGATAAATCTCTGTAGGAAGGGAAAAGAGGTTTTTCTTTCCTCTTTTTGTCTCTAAGAGCAAGACATGTGAGATTCATGTCCCTAGAGGACTTCTCCTGCACTTCAAGTTGGTGACAATTATTCTCCTTTTCCTTTGGATCACAATAATCCAAAATAAATTATCCTAAAATGATGGCTTCCATTATTCAGTTGTCTAGTTAGTTACAAGAAAATTAAGGCGTTCTATGCACTAAAGGTAAATGTGTTATCCAAAGTTAACCCTTATGTAGCCAAAAAATGGTGGTGTTGATGCTCATGAAAGCCATCAGCCAGGAGTACTGGAACCACACAGATGGTTGAAGTATAGAATCTGGGGGAGGGAGATCCCTGAGGTTAAAGAGAAACTGCTAAAACATGCAATGAGGACTGAACGTGTTCAGTGGTGGCATAATACAAAAAAACCTCTGTTGGGAATAAAAACTGAAAAGGTGAGATTGAATGGAAAAGCTTGAAAAAGGTACGGCTTGCTGACTGGATCATTGAACAGGAACACTTTACACTGCAACATTTTGTTGCAGCACAGATGCTACTGGTGGCTGCCAGAACTTCATTTGCATCAAAAAGGGTGGATTGGTTAGTAACACATGCCTCGTTTTCTTCTCAGCCATGTAACAGACTTGGGTGGCATGCAAATCAGTTTGCAAGAACTGTAAATCGTTCAATTTTTAACAAGAATTCAATTCATTAATTTCCCTGCACTTGGCTTAGCATCTTTTCTGAAAATGTATGAAAAATGAATCTCTGTTCAATCTAGTTTACCTCACTCCTAAATGGTTAATTATAGTACAAGCTCCCTGATTTTTGTTGTTGACTGAGATGAAGGTGGTGGTGGAGAGGAATACCCTCAGAGACATATTTAATCATTTGGATCTAGTACGACTGTGTTTATTCATTCCTTTTTAGTCCATTAGAGAGAAAATTAGATTTGATTCGCTTGTTCTGATTGGCTTAATTGCTCCAGTTACAGCTAAAGTACAAATAAAATTGTAATAAATGGAGCAGCTGTTTAACCTACTCTACCAAGATCTTTAATCGTCAGTTCCAATTGCAATTTACATTCAGCTATTTAACAAGACCCCAAGGAAGCATATTTGGGTTGGGAAGCAAGCTGTTTATTTCAGCGCATTAAAGGAACAAGAACACTGTGGCAGATTATGGGGGCAATTTTCAATTTAATAACCCCCAGTTTTTTCAGGGGTTAATCTTGTCTTCTATTTTGTCACACTTGAGTTAGATATGACTACATATACATACATTGTCTCTTCTGTTGCAACGTTATTATCCAAAGAACAAAAATTTGGCATCCTAAGCATTGTAGAAGAACAAAGCCTGGGAAAGTTACTCTTGTTTTGGACCGTAACTCCTAGCAGTGTCCATGAAGGATGAGAGATTCTGGCAACAGTCATCCAAAGTTGTACGTTCTTCACATCCTGCACTAATGTAACTGTACCAGGGAGCACAATCCAATTATTAGTCCCAATCAGAGTAGACCCAGTGAATCAATGGGACTTTATGTAAGTATTGACTTAACAAGTTCCATTCATTCAATGGTTCCTCTCAAATCAGGAATAACAGTTAGATTTAGCCTAATGCATTTCACTTGCAAAAAATTCTCTAATTCTAATTATTGGAAAGCATGGAAGAAAATCCATTTCTGTGCGAAGGGAACTGAATTGTTAGTGCAATAATGAAGGATAATTATTTAATTAATAATTGTCCAACTAATAGGGGATCCAAAGGGATTTTTCTCCTTGTAATCAGTCTCTTGAGCTACAGATGAGAGAGAATTAGCTTGTGGCTAGAAGTGTTTCCATCATGAGTCACATGGAACTTCTTTTTTTAGCATTTTCCTTTTTGTAACTCTTTTTATGACAGAGTTACTCTGGGATGACTGAGCTGGAAGAGAGTAAACGTGGGTTGAAAAATGTAAACTCTTGGTTGTCTTATCCTTATGAGGGCAAGGAGATGCAATCTTATTTTCCAGACACCACAAAAGAGTGAGGTATTTTGTGACACTCTCCACCTAACGCAAGATCAAGAAAAAGAATGATTTGGGGCCAATTAATTTTGTGCAAATTGTCCAAATAATGCAGACAACACAAATTGTGCAAAACAACAATGGTTACTGCTTTGTTGTCAATGCTTCTGACCCCTTTCTGTTGAAGGACCCTAAACCATTGTTTGCATCTGTCTTAACAGTCAGCCAATTATCTTGTGCTTCCTATGTATGTATGCATTGCTGTTCAGAGAGATAGGACACAAGTTTTGCACAGAATTTGCATAATTTTGCACAAATTGTGGCAACATTTATGAGGGGAAAAATAGCACCCCTTGTCTTGCTCTCTTCTGGAGGCACTTGGAAGCTCCCTGCCCTATCACGTTGAGTGGGACCAGATGCCAATGTAAGGCTGCACCGTGCTCCATCGGTTTTCCTGGAAGAATATCACAGCACAGGAGATAGTTGGTGTTGGCATGTATGAGAGTGACAGAGAGAGATGTCAGTGTCACCCATAGGGTCAAATGTTTTGCTCCCTGAGAAGATGGACAGGATGGTGTACTATCTGCATTGCATGGAACAGAAGCTGTCTAGATTGACAGTTTAGTTTTACTTGAGAAGATCTGAGAAGGTATAATCCAGAGTCTAGTTGCTGCTTTATGTTCAGACAAAGCCTAAATCTATGGAAGAGAAAGTGTGCTTTTTTGGACTGTACATCCCATACTGTCTCAACCGGTATGGGACAGCCTGTGAACTGTAGTCCAAAAAAGCAGCTTTTCTCATCTCTGGCTGGTAATTAAATTCCAAATTTGTTGTGCTTATTCTGGATCCTGATTCTTACTCCAAAGAGCCCCAAACCTGCAGTTTACGAAAGGGAAACTCTGAAATCTCTTTGTGCTCTGCAAATATATTGCTATGATTTGAAGAAATCTTTTAAGTACGGAGGAACCAATGGTAAAAATGAATGGCCTTCAAGTAAGCTGCTGTTATTAGGTGATTGTTTGCAAACCACAGATTAATGAAATGCAAGCTTGGCAAACAAAACACAGAAACAAAGTTGGGAAGGAGAGCACTATTTTAAATATAGGTTACAGTGCTTGGGGGGAGAGAACATGCTGGGGGCTTCCCCAGGCCAAGGGTCGCCAACGAGAGGGGGCTTACAGGCCCAGGGGTGGTTGCATCAGGAGCCGGCCAGCGTCATGTTGTCCAAGGGACCACGCGACAACGGGGTGTGAGACTTGCCCGAATGTGGTTAGGGAGGGGGTCTGGTGAGACCTTCGGCCTCAAACCTGATACCACACTACCACAGGGTATTGCTTGGGAACAATAAGAGTTAAAGTTACCTGTTCAATAAAGTGTGGCCCTAATTAATCCAATACCTGTGTCTTGCCTCTTTTTTCCGGGGGGGGGGCAATGAAAGCTTGGCAAACAAAACACAGAAACAGAGGAAGGAGAGCACTATTTTAAATATAAAGCACATTTGTCAAATGTAGAGCTTCTTTAAACAGAAGTAATGCCACCTGGTTCAGTTTTGGTCATTTCAGGTTTAATTCCTGACAATCAGACAATGCAAGTCACAACTTGGGAGTATTGTGCTTTTTCTTCTGCCTTCTTTGCTTTCTAGCTCTCCTGGGAGTGTAATATAATTTTGTTCCAGAATTAGGTATGGGTACAGAGCTTTGGGATACAGTGCTTCCTGTGGAGAGTTCATTTACATGTCAGCAGTCCCAGTCAGAAGTATTTAATTAGCTATGCAATTAACTTTCTAATTGGACAATTGCCAAAAAGTCCTGAGGCAAAGCTGCAGCAAGGAAGTGGATTTGTAAGGATTTCTAACACATTAATCCTAGAAAAGCAATTTCCAAAGACATGACTTTTGCTTCTAACAAAGTTCCAGAGCTCTGCTCTGTCCCAGAACTTGGAAAGTTTGGAGCTGTGGTCCAAAAAATAAAATCTGCATATCTCTAGTCTCTAATATGAGACCAATGACCAAGGTGGATAGTTAGTGTATATTTCCTATGATTAATCTGCTTTACTTTCCCTATTTGCTGAAAGGATTTTCTGAAATATAATATTTTGCAGGAATCAGACTTGTTAATTGAGTTCATGTTTACCTTCCATTGACAAATCAGGAAACAACACACACTCAGTGAAAGACACATAAGGGAGGAAAATCATATGCTTTGACAAACAGACGTCTTTCCCCATTTGTGGGAGCACCTCTTCTAAAAACATGGTATGTTTACTTTCCAATTTGACCCTGCATCTAAACAGTAAAGTGTAGTTGGGCCTGATCTTCAGACTTTTATGTTTCTTCACTCATCCTGTGCTCTTTGTGGTTTTAGTCTGATGAAGAGTTTTGGAGAACTCAAAAGTTTGCTTACTGTTTTGTGGCATTTTGGTCAATCCTAAGGCAACATCTTACTGAGGATTTTACATTCCTTCTTCATCCCTGTTGTCCAGGGTGATGACCAGGGTGATAATCTTTTTTTTTAAAAAAAATTTAATTTTCACTTACCATTGCATGACTGCTTGGAAAAGTACAGAATCCTTCATCAAAGACAGGCCCATTACACAGGGGAAACAAAATGAAAAGCTGTGCTCCGAGATGACAGTTGGTTTACTCTTACCAGTTGATCACAAAATGTCTGTGCCATCTGCAGGAAGCCACACAGGCAAATGTGTCATCACATCTAATAATGAAAAGAAGAAACAGACAGAACGTGCTGTAGAAACAGACTGCTTTAATTACTCCTTGATACTCTCTACACTTTCAGAATTCCTAGGCAAAGAATGGTTATACAACACTAATCATTCAAATGAGGATGCCGTGACTATTGAAAATGAAAAATGAGGGAAAGCCAAGCCAGTTTTGACCTTGGGAATTAACCTTTCTGTTCATGGTTTTCAGAATACATAGAAATTTACTGTTAAGATCTGACATTTTCAGGCACACTGAAAAGTAACCTAGAGCAAAATAGTCTGTCAATGTCCAACCATTTTAAAATTACAAAAGGATCAACGATCCCTCAGCCCTCCCCCAACATACCATGATATATATTTTTTACATTTTAATTGAAACTGCCCCAAATAGTCAATCCTGCTCTCTAAAGACTGGGACCAGCCATTAGGAGCCATTTTTGCTCTCCTGATCCTATTTAAGCCTGTAGAAGTCTTTGGTTCAAAGCCATTTTGGAAAAAGAAGACCGCCATCCCTCCTGGCCCTAAGTAACAAAGGGCAGGCTGAAAGTAGCCTGAAATAGTTCCTTGCCTTAGAGAACACAACGGACAAAGGCAAATTTAAAATGAAGCAAATGAAAAATGTTTAACAACTGGGCAACAAGTATTAAGAGGAAAGAGATATTAGAAGATTATAGGAAAGACTATAGGGAAGGACGCAAGGATCACATACTGCACTTTGCTGAATTCAGAAGATAACTGGACTATCTTGGCATTGAATCTTTCACAATGGTAACAGGATCTCCTCCACCTGGTAGAGCAGGCTAGTTTACAGGACACAGGAGCAGCCAAACGCCTCATAGATCTCTGTTCTCCAATAACTGTCCACATGCACTGCCTGAGGTGGCTATTGGTAGCAGACTGTCAGTTCAATGAAGGTTTCCTTTCTGCTATTTCCAGTGATTTCTGGGAGGTCCCACTCCTTACTCATCAAGCCTGGCTTGATTTCTCTTCCTCTTTTCTCTCTACCCTCCAGGCAGCAGTTGAGGCGGGAACAAACCGGGTAGCCATTAAATATGCAAAGATATAGATGAAGCCAAGATTGCTGCGTTCCTGCTCTTTCCTCAGCTCATTCATTCTGTTCTGCCAATTTTGGACACCAACATCTTTCAATGAAAGTCCAGCAGTCATGTAGAGCTCAATTATGTTGATTCACAAAGAGACTTATACTGTGTTTGTCCTTGGTTCATTATTCTCTGGTGCACATTTATCATTTCTTCAGAGAGCTAGGTATACAGAAGCTCAATGTCATTAGAAGTATTTATTATGTTAGCATATTTTCATGCCATATGGTTATGTGTGTGGATTATCAACAATCAGGACCATTCCTGTGTGGGCCCCAAAATACCACTAGGCATCCCTGGGACTGCCTGGGAAATGTAAGGTTCCAGTTCGATAAATGTAGTGATTTTGAGACCCAAATAAATAATGGAAAAATACAACCTTGTATGCTACTGCTTTAATACTGAGTGGCAGTGTGGAGCATACTTTGTTTGTTTCTAGTTCTTGGGTTGGGTACCAGGTATGACTAGCTTAACTATAGAGCCTTTTTCCACACCTCAAGGTCCTGGAGACTAATACCTCCTTCTTGTTGTTCCTTTGTTAGCTACCTGTCTTCTCTCGTCCATTTTCTGCTCTCGAAAGAGAGACATGTGGAGGACTAGCTTCACACTATATAAAGGGGAAGAACATAAGCATGGACTGTAAGCAAATGTTTTTGTTTCCTTTAAGCAAGAAGTGCCCAAATGGATTATTTTTCCTTTTCCAGAGAAGAAGGTGAGATGTGGCAGATCTCTCCATGATTTCCCCTGCACCAGAAAGGGAAAAACAAAATTGCAAATCCCTCCAGTTAATTAAATCCAAAACCTGAATCAGGATAGGCACATCTTTGTGAGTCAGTGGGTGTGGGCCCTTGGGTAACAACTGGAAAGCAATACATCTGCATGTGTGGGGGCATGAGCAAATGAGATGGACATGGAGGTTTCTTTCATTGTCTTCTAAATCATTTTTATATTTTCAACCTTTACACTGAGCCAGTGAGGTGCAGTGCCAGTTGACAACAAGGCAGAGGTAAATGTTCAGGTATTGAAGTTTATCACATGCATTGAAGTCATTCTTTCCCCCTTTTCTTGCTCGGTTAAGATGAGATTGCTTCCTCACTGGAGCCTCAGAGAAGCAGAGCAATTCCCTCAGATCTTGCAACCCTAAGCCAAGAAGCTGCTGTTACAGTAATCAACAGTAATCTGTTACAGCTGCTTCTCTTTACTCTGTTGGCACCACTGCTGACATCTTGCATTGTCTGCCTTCTGTTCCCATGACCATGAGCATGAAAGGCCTGCCCATCTGCTGCTAGTGAACGTTTGTAGTACAGAGGGGCAAAGAGATGGCACAGAGGAACTGGGGCCATCTATTGCTCATTGCAGTGGTGAGTCCTGGGGCATGGCTAGAGGAGAGAAATCGGCAAGCTAGGGGGACTATAACTAGGGGCTATGGAGATCTGAAGCCAGCCAGGTCTCTGAGTACACATGGGAGAGATCTACACCCTTCATGCTCAATTTGTAGGTGCTCCAAAGGCATAGAATTGGCTACTGTAGCAAGCAGGATCGGGTGTACATGAGTGGTACTTGGTCTCTGAACAACACAAGTGGCCCTCATACAAACTTTCTCTAATGCATGGGTGGCCCATGGTCTGAGTGGTAATGGCTCATCCTTCAGTAGGACGCTCTCCCTCTTCAACTGAAACCATGGGTCACAAGTGAGGATGTCTCACGACTTGGGGTGAAACACACCCCATCCAATCCATAAACCTCCCCAGTCACTGATGCCCTGTGCAGTCATCCATTTCATGGAAACTGTAGGAGGTTTCTGTATTCAATTTCCTTCTGAAAACAAAGGAACGACAGGAAGTGGACATTCTGCCCACACCCTCACAGTTCTCTGTATTGTCATGGGACACTCTAGCTTTCCCATGCACCATAAAGACCAAGTTGCTGCCCAGTTTGAAAATAGGGTAAGGGTGACTTAGCTAAGAGTGGAAGGTTTCATGAATGTTGGCTCCAAGCATCTTAGGTTAATAAGGAGAATACTATTGCTGGTGCATGGTTGGTGATAGTTCTAAGTAGAAACTCTCTTCTACCCCTTTTCTATATATGTCTACTCTGTTTTTCTCTGTGGCCAAGCTTTCTTTTTCAATTCTGGGGAGGTGGAGAGGGAAGCAAATTTCTGTGATTTTTGTCTCTGGCAATGTTTCTGTATACCTGTTGCCAGAATTCCTTTGATGAATCAGTGCCCTGCTCCTTAAAATGAAGTAGGCAGATGTTCTGATAATGTTTCTATGGTGTTTATTTCCAAATAACATAGAGAAGACTTTTTTGGATTCAGATGCTGCTGAGTGGAAGAGTTGGGTCTCTAAACATATCAGTAATGCCAGAAGTTAGAATCACATTCCAAATAGGACTGGAGCCCAGGGCACTTCCAGAGTCTATGTGCTTTAATATCAACATGCATTGCAGAAATTCAGCAGGTGCTGTGTTGCTCATCAATAGTAGTAATTAGGAGCAGTTTGGAGATACCAGTTACTCAGGTAGTAAAGCACAAAACCATTATCTTCCCAAAAGAGGATAAAAGTCCTAAACAAATACCTAGCTGGATACTAGATCTCCTGAAACACTAGGAATCACAGGATCCCTGCTTTCTTTAGCTCTGTTCTGCTGAACTGGTCATGCATGCCATCAGTGCGCACGGTGGGGAGTCACGCCATTGAACCGTCCTCAGTTCATCCGCATTGTATTTCATGGATATTTCTCAACAGCCTTCTGCAGGCATTCTTTGCAGAAGCTGAAAGGGTATAGAGCAAGGATGGACTACTTCTGAGGGTCCCAAAACTATTTTACAGTTAAACAGATGTTTACAGTTTTCATGTGTTATGATTCATTGGATGAGTCTTCCAGTTCAGATGAGCCAGACCGAACCCAATACCAACTCTGGGCAGGAACTGCTAGGTCCTGCAGACCCTCAAATTTCAGAGGTCCAGAAGGCTGAACCCCCACATGATGGCTTCTCTGTGCCTGACCTTGGACTCGGAAAGATCTTCCTCTGCACCTGAGTTTCTCTACCAGCTGGCCAAATGCCTGCAGCTGAATTTGGGGTGGGATCTAGCAGATCATGTATATAAACTTCAGCTTGGACTGTGAGCTTGTTAGAGACAATGTCTCTTCTTATGCCAGATCTCCTCTTCTGTTTATTCTGCCCTTTTACTGCATACTGGCTGTATTCAGACTGGATTAACTACACTTCAGAGTTCTCCCTGTTTGCTACGACTATTGGATCGTCTTAACATTGGATTGTTCCTGGATTTAAGCACTGGATTTTGCACTCATCTACCTGGCTCTTCAGTAGATTTTGGCCAAAACCCTATTTCATAGCTACACAAAAGGTATACATTTTAGAGGCAAATTGATTCAAATTAAGAAATCTCTGTAGACATTATATGTTGTGTGCTGAGTTTTACAACATAGTATGTCACATAGGACATCCATGGAGATGTCTTAACTTGCAGCAATTTCCCTCCAGAAGTTATACTGTTTGCATTACACCAGTGTAACTAAGGAAGAGGATTTCAGCTAATGTTTGTTAGACCTGTGCCATAGCTTTTGATCTTGATCCTATTCTCCCCTAGCCAACTCCCTCTCCATGCATGCCTAGCTTTGTAAACAATCCACTCACATTTGTGGATGAAAATGTTCATTTTCCCAAATCCAATTTACTGATTTTATGTAAATTCTTCACATTTTGCTCTTCCTCTTTTGAGACATTGCTACTTGTTATATTAATAATAGAAACAACAATGGCCAAAATCCTGATGAGTCTTTACGCTCAGTGCAATCGGCAGAAATCTTGTCGGCAAATTGCTGTAAGTTTCGAAGTTACTATGGGCATTTGCTATTGTGCAGCCAATGAGATTTACACCAATTACATTATGCCATCATTAAAAAAATAGAGTTTGGACCAATATTTATATTTGGCAAACAACAAACTCAAATATTCAGAATATGCAAGGGGGCCCAAAAGCCTGATTAAGAAGAAAAGTTTAAGCTGCCCTCTTTAAATGCAAGCAGTGAAAGGCTGAAATCCTGTTGCTTAGCCTAAGAAACTTCATAATTTCTGGTCAGTTTTTGTCTGGCTAATAAATAATCCTCACCACAATTCTTGGGAGTGCATGCATGCACACGCACATGCGCCCGCCCGCGCACGCACACACATGCACACACACCAAGTACATGTATGCCCCCCAAAATTGTGGCCAGGACATTTCACCCATCATTCAAAAATGGACTGAAAATTATGAATTATCTTATGCTAAGCAACATGGCTTTAGCCAAAGAGTCATACGGATGTCTGTAAGGAGTATATTCCTGAGGCAGGTGTCACTACAAGGTAATTTTTACAGTACTGGAAGGACAGCAAGAAAGGTGCCCGTAGAAAATCTCAACTTTGCTATATAGGGCATAAGAAGCAGAAAAATTGTTCTCTTTCAAAGTTATTGACCAGATTTTTTTCTTTTAATTCTTTTAGCCAAACATAGCTGTGAAAACAATGCACTGTGGAGTGAACAGTTGAAGCTCTTTAAAGGGCCACTTACAAGACTGGCTATGACTGATTTTTTTTTAACTACCATTTTTGGTACAAGCAACAGTTCCCTTTAATCAGTACTTCTGTTTTCACTCTGATCCTCCTGACCCAAAGTACTTTCAAGTGTCACAAAATATGGCCCGGTTGATAGCCTAGGTAGCTGAACAAGGGCTTTCCCCACCTCCCACATGAAAGCATAAAGGGCAGGGATTGACTTTTAGGTGGATTTGAAAATAGGCCTCTTCAGGCATTCAAGGTAGGGTTAACATGAACACATGAGGAAATGGAGCAGGCTAGCCTTCCTCCTCTGTAGCATTCATTACATGAAGAGCAAATGTCACAAAAGGACTGTGTCCTCCACATGTGTAGCCTGTTCACAATATCAGAAACCCTCATTGTTCAGGGTTCTGAATTAGAGGAAGAGCCTTGACATACATTACTATAGGCACTCCTTTATCAGACGACAACCAATAGAGCAGGGGTCTCCAAACTTTTCAGTATGAGGGCCACATCATATTTTACATATTTTCAAGGGCCAAAGGAGGGAAGGGGGACCCAAGCAATCTCCCACCCCTGCTGTCTTTGCAAAGACAGCAGGGGTGGGGGATCGCTTAGATCAGGCTTCACTCCTCTTTCTATCCCTGCTCGGGCATAGGAAGAGGAGCAAAGCCTGACAGAAGCGATCCCCCACCCCCGCTGTCTTTGCAAAGACAGCAGGGGTGGGGGATCACTTGGATCCCCCTTCCTTCCTCTTCATATGCCCAGGCCAGATGAAAATGCAAGGTGGGCCGGATGTGGCCCAGGGGCCATAGTTTGGAGACCCCTGCAATAGAGAGTAACAACAGAACAGATGGGTGTGGCACCTTCCTTTCCCCACACATGCACCTCCTGACCCTATTCACATCCCCTCCCCTTTTAGAAGCATAACACTTCTTTTGACAGACCACCACATTCTCTCCTTTTTTGGCGGGGGGGGGGTCATGCCCATGCATTAGGACAGAGCAGGTGCCAGTTCTCCCAGGTACCAAAATGGCTAGTTATGACTCTGCCTTGTGGACACATCAGCACTAGAGATGGGGGTATTCGTATTCATATACGACTATCCTCACACAGGTGGAAATAACGAGGGTCCGGCCCCACTCATGATTTCGCCACTGCCTCCGGCTCCGTGGACGCTTCCTATCGCACTATTCTCCACAATGGATTAGCCACTCTCCGACCTAGCAGAGAGGCTTGTCATCCCGCCTCCTGCCAGGACTGGGTAATCGATTGCGGACAACGGCGCGATAGCAAGGTCCGACGAGCTCGTGTCAGTGGCGAAATCGTGAATAACCCTCGTTATTTCCACCTGTGCAGGGATATTCGTATCCGTATACAAATACCCTCATCTCTAATCAGCACCCAACCCACAACAGAGCAATCAACAGCTGTGCAAACTAACTTTGAGACCATGTAATATCCATACTGCAACATGTCATGAAGCAACACCTCTATATCTGCAGAAGTAACATTTAAACTTGCTAATTGTGCTGCAAAAGGACTGGTGTTAATTTTTATTAAGATACAACTGGAATGTAATGTAATTGTAACTTCACTGTTGGCCACAGGAATTGCTAGTAATTTGTACTAAGTTCTTTCAAGTTCTGTTCTTGATGAGCAGATTTGCAGCAACAGCAGCGCATTGTTTGGTTAATTGTATACATAACTCACTGAATCAAGAAACCCTTTTGTTTGGAATGCCATCAGCTCCTAGTGACCTTTCATGGAAGGCAGCTATAATTAAAACCCAACAAACATAGCACTTCTGAATCTGACAGTTAATCCAATTAATTATTTCAGTCCTATCAAGCCATGGCTTGCAAGCCTCTAAAAATAAAAATAAAAGCAAAGAGCAGTCATAGCGTAAGGGACTTCCTTACGCACACGATGTTTCTGAGAGGAGCTTATGCTGTCTACACCTTCCGATGTAACGGAAGAGGCAGATGAATGATGTTGTTACACATGTAGATCCATGGGAGATGGCCCTGCTGTTGTTCTCCATTAAACACATACACACAGTAGTCTACATCATGCAACTGCTCATGAGACCAAATGTTTTTAAAAATAATTATATCACACACGTAACATGTCATTTCGTTCAGTTACCAGGTCAGTTAGCGTCTCATTCCCTGAGATTTCAGGACCAAACTGGGTGAGGTCCTGTGATGTCACCGGAGGTAGGCCCTTGTGCAACCATTGCAGAATAATGAGTATGTGCACACACATATATGCATAAATGCCTGCCGGAGACAATCTGGATTTCTGCATTACCGCTTACATGGGTAAAACACAGATACTGAAAGCTTTGCACCGAGCTTGCGAACCCTGATGCCAGTTCAGAATGGGGAGGAGGTGGATGCCTACACATTAAAGACACCATACATAATAAAAGTTGGACTTTCTCATCCTCCTGAGTCTGGAGACTAACAGAAACACAGCGAATCCTTAAGACTTCAGCCAGCACCCCTAAACCTGGCAACGCTCATCACTTGCCCCCATGAATTAAATTCAAAATGAGAGCATGGGGGAAAATATACTTTTTTGACTATAGCTCCCCCAATGGCTTAGCCAGCACGGGGTGACAAAATTGCAACACATAACACTGAAAGCAATAACGTGCTTTTTCTGGGTCTTGCAACAAAGTGTATGTTCCATGCTGTGTTCTTTGGCATTCTTTCGGGAGTGCTAAAATCCACACAATCATTCTGGAGCCACCACAAAATGGTTTTGCAGAAGAGGAGAGTGAAAAATTAAAATGTAACTCACATCACGGCTATAACACACATTTGAGTTTAACTGTCGTATAGTCGCGCTTGATAATTTATAAATAAAATGGCAGAAGCATGGGCGTGAAAAATGATATATATATATATACTGCAAGTATATATTAATGGATACACCCTCCTGGGTGTGAGCAATAAATCAGAAATACAGGGTTGACCCTGCCGAATCTGCAAAGCCTCTGCCATGAAAGCCAGAAGCTCATAACTTCCCATTTAGGGAAATAGGTAGCAGGACTTTTATCTTTTCCACTGTTAGAATAGAAGAACTGTCCTGCAGTCAGCATTTTATCCAGAGCGGCTAAATTAAAGGAGGGGATTGCAGTACCTTGCAGAATGTTTCCCTTAACTCCAATAGCTTTTGTTCTGAGAGGCCACCAAGCAAGAAGAAAAGCAAGTTCGGCCTCTTTAACGGAGACTGCCAACGTTATCTTTTTGCACTATAACGTTCCTGAGACTTCAGACAGGACCCTGAGGCCTAGTAGATGCACAGAGCAACCACTAGATACAATCATGGTATTAGGGCCAGTCCTGCCATGAGACTGAGCAAGCCAACCATTTCAGCAGCAGATTCTGGACAGACTGCATCTTCTTTGGAAGGTTGAGAATGTGAGAAATTATCCTTTTTTGGACTACAATTCTCAGAATTCCCTACCCGACGGGGCATACTCCTTGCAATGCTACATAGCTTAGCCTTGACCAGCCAGTTCCTCTACCTCAGAACTCAGAAATGGAGGGATTTCCCCCTCCCCCATTTATATACCAATTGTAAGTTATATCAAACACCTAAAGCCCCCAGAATTCTTGCTGGGCAATTCCAGCAGACATCTGGTTATTTTAATTTGAAAAAATTTCCTCCCTAAACACAACTCTTAAACTATCCTGCTGTCTCAAACATGGTGGAAAACACTATCCTCAAGGTCACGGTGGCAGTAAGATTCAACTGCCCACCCAATCTACTTTTCTTTTGAACTAGGGATGGGGCCTGACCTCATCCTTCAACTCAGGCAGCAAAATGTCAGCCCTATGCAGTATTTATGTACTTACATACTTATTCTATTTTTATCCTTCACTCTGTGGGGATCAGAGTGGTGCACAGCACAATCATTTCATCCTTATAACAACCCTGTGAGGTAGGCTACATTGAGCAAGAGTGACTGACTCAAGGTCAACCACTGAGCTTCTTAGTAAAATGGGGATTCAGATTTCTGAATTGGGGTGAGCAGCCATCTAATCATTGTGCCATCCTGGTGTTAATTGTTCATGCAGTGTAGTATCTTCTGTTGAGCTTTGTGGTGTAATGAGCCTTGTGGCACAGTGGTTAAACTGCAGTATTGCCACCAAAACTCTCCTCACAAACCAGGTTCAATCCCAGGTAGCCAGTTCTAGGTTGATTCAGCCTTCCATCTTTCCAAGGGCAGTACATTGAGTACCAAGCTCACAGGTGGGCAATATGTAGCTTGCATAATTAAATTGTAAACTGTCCAGAGAGTGCTTTGAGTGCTGTAGGTGGTATATAAGCAGCACACTTTGCTTTTGCTTTCTGTTGCAGCAACTGCAAGTATAACACAGTCCTTTGATATGCCTCTCTTTTGTATCCAGGTTGCAAAAGCTGAAGCAAAGAAGTGGCACTGGTGCCCACCAATTGTGGATATTAGTGTTCTGAGAAACACAGTGGGTGGCATTCCTTGTTAATATTTCACTTTCCAAAGGAACACAAATTGGAAATATTATTTCTGGACATTTTCACTGAATCGTTGAAAGCCTACCAATCCTCATATTGTCCAATATAACTCTCATATCCTGCCTCTTCACATTAACAGTTGGAGGGATTGCTACATAATGTTATACGTATTTTGCAAATTTGTGAGCCTGAGAAAAACTGTTGTCACTATTGGTCCCGTATAAGGAAGATTGTTATTGTTTGATATTCCTCTCGATTAAGTTAATAATCTATTTCTTTCTTTTTCTTCTTTCTAATGGAGCAGTACAAAACACGATTTGTATCAGGAATGAGCACCAAAGAAGATAAAGGCTCACGGGCCACATTTGCATATGGCACTAACCAAGGTGGGTTACCAAGAACAAGCTTCTCAATTTTGCTGGATTGCAGCTGCCATCAGCCTTAGCCTGCACAGCCAATAGTGAGAAACGTGGGGACATTTGGAGGCAAATATGAAGGCGAGACAAGAAGGTTGACTACACAGGCATTAAGTTTGGTTCACTGCAGGGATGGGCTGGTTCACTCCTAAAGATGTCAAGTAGACAATGTCTTTGCTGGAGCAAACCAGCTGACCTACCCACTGAGTGGTCCTACCTGCAGCTTTCTGAGCCCCTGTCAGGGGCTTCTACTTTTTTGGTGCAAGTAGGATCTCTCTTCTTTGGTCCATTTCCAACGTGTGTGATCACTGGAGATGGACCAAAAGCAAGGCTTCCTCTAATTTGCTAATATTGTGAAATAAGACATCCACTTCAGGATATTGGCAAATTAATCACTTCCTTAGCTTTGTTGAGGGCTGAGGGAGTGATGGGGGGAAAGTGTATATTAAGGCAGCACGTATGTGTTTGTTTTTCTTTTTAAGATCTGGTCAAGAGCCTGCTCAATTTGAAGAGCCTACTTCAACAGAAAAGCAAACAAAATGCAAACATCTGTCTTTTATTTACTGGTGCAGCGAATATTTGCTGCCCAAATACACAGTTTAAAAAATTTGTTTTTCACTTCCCCAGCCCTTCCATGAAGCCAAGAAAGTGTTTAATTTGCTAATATCCTGAAGCCTTTGCCAGTATTTTGAAATGGCTTACAGTTATGGTTTAAACAAACCAGAATTCTTAAGCAACAGCAAACCATGATTTCCAACTGTGGTTTGGGGCTCGCAACCAAACCGTGATTTGCTTGCAGGGATGGGTATGGGCATAAGAACAAGCCAGAATTCAAATTACAATGTGGCCTATTGTTATATGTAGGTTTGATGGTGTGCATGCTTTGTAGCAGCCCTCAAAACTGGGGAAAAGTTATCCAAGGCAACTCTATTTCCCCCACTTTCTCTCTCTCTCATAGATTCATAATTTAACTACCATAAAGGTAACTGCTATTATTTGTTGCCCTTTGCTTCAAAAACAAAAACAAAACATGCAGAGGTGTTAGAAATATTGTCATGGTTCACCAAGGAAGCCTCTGTCAGCATTTCCAGAAGATGAGGGGAACAGCAGGAGCTCTCCAAATGAGGCTTTAATTACAAAAGTGAAGGAACTCAGCACAGGCAAAGGATATTGGCACTCCCTGCACCTGCCAAGTGGAAATTTCATCCTTCTTAAGCTGGTGTCTAATAAGCAGTCTCAGTCCCCAAAGACAGCTGCCTTCTGTTTCCTTCTTCATCCTTTCAACCTTCATTGGATCCAATAAAACCCACAGCAATGGAGTTCTGAAACTGTAGTTTGTTTACATGAGGAAAGATTGAAGTCCAAGGAACAATTACTTACATTCAGGTCCATAACTAGAGCAGGGCAACTGAGTCTTTGCCTCAGGGTGGGGCAAAATTTAAGACACCCAAACCTAGAGATGAATCTACTGATGAATGATAGGAAAATAAGTGACACCATCTATTCACTTACTTTTTTTAAGCATAAACTTTCTCTTTTTGGGGGGGTTACCATATTCTCCTTCTTTTTTCTTGGCGGTCACCTGCAACCTTGCCTTAGGATGGAATGAACTAGAGGCAGTGCTGTTTGTTCCAGGTGCCAAAATTACTGGTTACACCTCTGCTGCCTTTAATATTCCTCCTTTCTTCCATGGCACAGATTAAGATATAGACTCCTCAGGCAGGTGCCCGCCTGACCACGTAATCACACAGGTTTCCCAATGTAGCTGCCTTGAGAGCCTTCAGAAAACAGATGTGAAGAAATCTTGCTACCAGGATCCTAGCTGAGACTGACCATCATTCCATGGTGAGGCAGCACCTTGAAGAGTCTCCAACCCTCTGGAGAGATCTTGACTCTAGTGTAAAAGCAGGAGTATTTATTCTGTTGTGATGGTTTCCACAATTTGCACAAAATATGATTTGTGCAAAAGTCACATTTTAATGCAAAACTGGTGGGGGAGTTTTCCTTTGTGAAGCTAAGCACACACACAAGCACAGAAGGACAGTCCGATTGATGAGAAACACACAAACATTACCAGTTAATGCAACAAGGCAATAATTATTGCATTTTTAAAAATACTGCACATTTTAGAGGCATGTGCAGAAACGACTCACAACAAGGTGGCAGTTTTCTCTAATCCCTCTCCAAAAGCCCACACTCTCATTGTGGCTTACACTGAGGAAAAAGCATAAGGTGAATCAAGCTGCCATTTACATCCCAGACTGTTCTGGAACGAGATTCTAAAACTCTATAACCGGGGGCTATACTCAATGCCTCCATTCCAAAGCTTGGAAACTGGGTAGTCAAATTTCTCCACATTCAGACATTATTTCTGACTAGCAGGAGTTCTTTTCACAGAGCTCTTAAAATAGAAAGACCTGGGGAGAGGGAAGTGCCACTCCCAAGAAATATTTGTGCAGTTCAAAAATCTGGCCATGCAAAACCATTTTCTATAAGCCAATCTAAAAATGTCTGACAATTGCGTGAAAAGCAAATCAAGCAGTCTGGACTCTTCTAGAACATTATTATTGACCTTTGCCCCTCAGATGGTTGGGATTTTAGTTGCCAGAAGCCCTGACCATTGGCCATATTGACTGGTGCTTCTGGGAACTGAAGATCAAAATGTCTGTAAGGTCAAAGATTATAAACTACCATTTTGGAGCCCCAGACTCTGATCAAATGTACTTATTTCTGCACCCATCCCCAATACTCCACACCATTTTCATTCCTTTTCTCCAAAGAGTGTTCACCCATGTTTTATCCATGGAGATCCCTTCCATAGTAAGTTGGATAAAGGTGCTGAAGTATCCTTCTTAGCTCTTTGGCAAGCTGAGTTTTGTTCTTTCTGTTACTTTCATTTAAGATTGATTTATTGTTTTCTATATTGCTTTTTTAAAAGTATCTATTGCCATTGTCTTTATTTATTGTTTGTATCTAGCTTGAATTATTTGTTCTGTATTGTATATTACTATTAACCACTTTGAGTACAGTACTTAATATGGAAAAGCAAGACAAAAGAATCAAAGCAACTATTGAGGGTACACATAATAACTCCAATGAGCGCAATTTACTCTACACTTTTAAAAAAACATTCAAAATTAAATTACACCGATCTCTTGACTCTGTGAAATTGGAATATAAATGTTATTGACGAGCCATCAAAGCTGTTGCAATTTGTTTTAAAATAATAAAAGGTAACATGGTCGGAAATACACAGTACAACGACAATTTACATTTTACTTATTACAAGCTATCAAATAAGATAGCCATATGTATTGACAACAAAATTCTGATTTGCGTAGCATTGCCTCATTCTTCGTGCCTGAGAAGCAAAACTTGGCAACAGCTTTTATGAAATATTTCTGATGGTCTTGTAATAAATAAACTAACCAACATGCCAACAGGTTTATTTAAAGAGAGAAAAATGAACTGCAGAGGAGGAATGTATGAAATAAATGTACTCTAAAGGATATTGATGTATGAGATGTAGACATGTCATGCATAATTTCATATGTCATGTTGTTTGTACATGTACTCATGTATAGACATACGATGCAATTAATTCATCAGAGCCTAACTGTGTCAGACTCTGACCCAGATATATAAGGTATTCACCAAGGCTGCAATTCTGAACACACTAAGTAGAGAGTAAGCTCGTTGCATTATTAAGTTGTTGAACAGCACCACAGAGTCCAGATCATAAGAAATAATATTTTGTGTCTATCTGTGTTGGCTTGGGGCCGTCTGGAATAAAGATGGGCACGAACCTTGGTTCAGAGGTTCTTGCCAGTTTTTATGTGTGGCTCCACAGGTGCCACTCATTCCCTTCTCCTGCCTCCCCAGCCAATGACCCACTCACTAGTCGGAGCACACTCCTCTCCTCCTCCTCTTCAGCTGTTCGACCAATTCTTGGAAGGAGCATGAGTTTGCCTGTCCTGCCTCCATGTCTGAGTGGGCGATCAGCCAAGGGGGTGGGGCAGGGAAGTCTGTGCTCCTGCTGGAGACTGGTCAGACAACCAAGGTTCATGCTCATCTCTAGTCTGGAACAATGAGTCCCGCTCTGGGCAGCTAACCAGAACATCAACATGCTGGAGCATTTCCAGAGGAGGGCAACAGAGATGGTGCAGGTTCTAGAGACCAAACCCTTTGAGAAGCAACTGAAACAACTGGCTTGTCTAGCCCAGAGAGAAGAGACTAAAGGGAGCTAGCTTCAAATACCTGATGGTTTGTCATGAAAAAAATGGGACTGACTTTATTGCTCCTGAGGACGACTAGAACTCACACATGGAAATTCCAAGGACAATCATTTCAGCTAAAGGTTAGAAGAAAATTCCTAATGACACAAGTTTATAAACAGGAGAAGTTAGTCTTTTGTTTACTGCTAGTATTTTTAAGCTGAGGCTCAACACTTGTCAGGAACACTGTAGGTGCACCCTGCATTGAAACGGAGGAATAGACTAGATGATATCTAAGAATATTTTCAACTCCAGCACTATGAATGCAGTGGGACGTACTGCCAAGTAAACACATTGAAGACTTTTTTGTAAGACAGGCACACATACGTAAGGTCATTTGTTATGATCATTCCTGGCAGCAGATATTCTCTCAAAACATTGTGAACCTAAACTATCTAGTCTAGCATTCTGCTTGCACTGAAACCAACTAATAGCCTGTGGCAAGCCTGCCAGTAAGACAAAAGGGAGAGCATACTCCCACTCATGTTTTTCAGCCACTGGCATTGAAAGGCACACTATTTCTGATGCTGAAGGCAATGCATAGACACAACATCAACTAATATTCACCTTCACCTCCATAAGTTAGTCTAATTTCCCTTTGAAAGCAGTCCATGTTGGCAAATGTGGCTAATTGACAAAGTGTTCAGGTGCGTCTCTCACAAGCCAATTGTGGAACTGAAATGTGCCTCGGCACTTCATCAATCCACCATAATTAGCTATAGCAAATTACACAAACTCTGCATGAACACTAATAGGGTTCTGGCCCATGATAGCAAGAAGTATGGGTCAGGTAATATAATCTGAACTGGGTATCTATACACTATGCAGCCATGATTTTGTGAGCACACGAACTAAAATGTTAGGATCATTCAATGCATTACTGCCTCTATTTCCTGCTAGAGAACAAGAGGAAATCTTAGTACTGAAGTGTAGTAACTAAGGGCCTGGTCCCACTGCTGGAATAATCCAGAAGTGGGATTGATTTGGACTTTAGCCCAAATCTAAAACATCTGGGATAGTATGTGCATCCTCACTGCCACGACGCATCCGCCTCCTCCCGTCCACTGAGGCCTCATCACTGCCGCTACTGCCTTGGCCTCCCCAGGCAGTGTGGCACCTGCTCAGCACCAGCACTCAGCTTCCCTGCCACCGAGAAGCCAGCTGAGAGGAGCCAAAGTCACTGCCTCTCAGAGGGCACTGAGCCACCCAGCTGATCCAGGCAGCAAAGCCCGTGCTGCAGTCTTGGAGTAAGCAGAGGGGACAGAGGGCGACCTAATGGCGGGGAAGCAAGCGCTTGGGAAGTGGTGGGGGGTGAGCAATTAATCTGGCAAGGTAGCAATCAGACAGTGGCAGGGCAATCGGGGGCAGGTGAACAAGCAAGTGGGCCAGGGCGAGCAAGGCAAGCAGACTGCGATACTTTTATTATTGTTTTTTCATTCCTGCTATCTGGTATAGCACTGTACCAGATAGCAGGATTTTTTTAAAAAAAGTAGGTGCATTCACATATGTGGAATCGATTCCACATGCACCTCAAAATAAACAGAGCTCTCCCAGAGGAACAGAAAAACCCCTTCCCCTGGCACAGTCAATCTGTGTGTGCATGTACCTTGTGTCTATACTAACATTTAAATCTTTTTTAAAAAAAAAAACAGAATCCAGTACAACAGTGGGTTTTATTATAAGTAGGATCAAGCTCTAAGGTGGGAAAACTTTCCATCAGGGAACTGATGTGGGGCTGATGTGGAAATCCAGCTGCAATCTTTCCCTAACAGCCATGATTAGTTTCTTCTTTTAGAGCTCAAATTTAAAATAAGGGCATGAATAGCATAACCCTTTATGCGGGAGGAGAGGATTAGCCAACACTGTTGGCTTGGGATTTGATCTTTAGCCGCCCGTTGTCTACTTTGAAACAACTCCTAAACCCCAGTGGGAGTTATCCACTAAATTTGGAAGTACTGATAGTAAAGCTGACAAACAGGCCTTGTCTGGAATACTTTGGTCCTACATGAGACAGGAACAGACAGGAGAAAAAGGCATAAGGACATAAAGAAGGAGAGAGAGATGAAATGTGTAAAAAAAATTACACATCAATCATCTGTGTGGGATATTTTGATGTGATATTTTAAATGAAGTGGAACTGGAAATTGAATTTTTAAAAAACACAATCGACCTTTTGTATGTTGAATCAGTGACTTTGTGACAGCAGTGTGTTATGTCAGAAACTTGAGAAGTGTCATATCCCGGTAATAAGAAGTATAAACTTGTGACAATTAGTTGTTGATCTCCATAATTTGCTTAACCGTTGTCGAAATAGCTCACAGGAGACACTTATGCCCGGCAGCCATGTCTGCCACTCAGAAAGATCTTTCATCAATGGATGGAGTGTTCACAGAGCTCAAACAAGAGAAGTAGTAAAGGAACACAGGAAGGTTAAGATAAATGAAGGGTTAGAGAGATGTCTGGACCGATGAGATAGGATCATTCAGAAACAAGGACAGTTATGTTCAGAGGTATGGAAAGTGTTTTGCATTTTGATCTCTGAGATATAGAACAACTTGTCACCTTCTACTCACCCAGGTTTTAAATCCCAGACTACCTATGCATTAGAGCCAGGACATTCTGGATGGGCAACCATATATAGCTTGTGGCTGTATCTACTTTGGTAGATCATGTTGCAGAGGCAATTAATCTATGGTGGCCAATTCCCATTATCACAAAAAGGCAATATGTCACCAAAGAGAGAGAGAGAGAGAGAGAGAGAGAGAGAGAGAGAGAGAGAATGAAAAAGTGTACACATTTGCATAAAATCATATATGCTAATTAATACACCCAGTAGTGAAATTAGAAGTGAGTTTTAGAAGTTATACATCTACCATACATCTCAACCAAGTAGGAAGGACTGTGAGCGGCATCTGCTGTCTAGATGCTGAGTGCTCATAGGTAATCTCAAGGTCCCTGATCTCACTCCTTACGGTTCTTTATCTTTAAATCAAACAGAGGATACCTTCCGAAAAGGATTCTCCATTGGTAAGCCTTCAAAGAGAGAGCTATTCTTTGTAAAAGAAGAGACACTGCCACCATACCTATGGTGTAACTTTATGTTAAAGCTGCCACTTAGCTTCTAGAAGCTGAGGAAGGTTCCTTGTGTGATAATGAAGCAGACAAAAAAAAAATATGAATGAGGATGATTTAGGGAGGAACTTTGCATCCCCTGGAGGAGCACTACCTTATATTTGGAAAAAAAATTAGTTAAATGAGCAGCATGCTACTGATAATAGATCTGTGTGGGTGACGCATTACAGTCTCCCACACAGAATGATCACAAGCAGAAGTAAAGTGGTATCAATTAGGATTCATTTCATGGTCAAGTTCAAGTCACAGGTTGTCATCAAGTAACACCTCAAACATCAGTAAACTGTCAAGATGTGAGAGAGTGAGAGATGGCAAGAGGGAGGGGGAGTGAATGAGAGTGAGGACTTGCAAACCCTTTCATTGGTGAGAGATTTTAGGCAGCATCTTCATTTTGAATGATGCAGATTTATTTTCAGGAGTAGGGTGATGACAATGGTGGGTGAATAGCAAATTGTATTTTCTTTCCTTTGAGGGGTAATTTTCTTTTATTCATATGTAAAATCTTGGCACTCTTTCTCCCCTTTGCCTGCGAGAATAAATCAAATCTTGCTTATTTTATTTTATTTTATTTTTATTCTCAGAGGGATGTACACATTTTCACATAACATTCATTATGATTCTCCTTAATTAACCAATATGCTTCACAATCAAGTATCAGGCTGTCATCAAAATCAACACTTTTCAGTTATTAATAGATTAAGGAAAGAATGTATATATTCCCATCCCCGAGCTCTATTTCATTTGGTCTGATTACTTCACAAGCCAGATGGCTACAGGGCTAGACCTGTCAACAATTATTGGGAGAAAGAATACATTCAAAGAAAAACTGAGATGAAACATGAGCAGCATCTCAAATATTTTTTTTTAAATAAAAACCCAACAACTGCTGAATTCAGAGCATGCTGCTTAGAAATCCCAATCAGGCACAGAGAGCTAGTCTACTGGGAACAGAGCAATTGCAAACGGGTCTAATTTTAATTTCTTTTTCTCACCATGGCCTCCCGACATTCTTACTGTCTTCTCCATAATTACAGGCGCGTACGACTCCAGCTGGGAAACAGGTTCCTCATTCTTTTAAGGTGACTGTCTAATTGCTCTTTTCTGAATGTTGCTGGACTAGGCCATCTCTTCTGAATTGGCTGAGATGGTGCCAGCTTGCAAAGAGGCCAAGCAATGGAAGTTCATTCTTTTTTCCCTAAAAAAAGTATGATGCACACAACCGAGGGGAGAAATGAACAATTTTCAGGTTTAGCATCAGCCATAGGAATGGGAGGATAAAGCCTAGGAAAGCATATCTTTGTACTATATTTTATGCTAAATATCTGAAACTTATAGCACCACTAAAATTTGGCAAACAAGGCAGATTTTTGAATCCACTGTAGACCTTCACCAGGCATAGAACACCCTGAACAGTGTAAAGAAACCCAGAAAGTCCTGTTTTGTTTTGTCCTGTCTTGACAGCCTGGGCCAAGTAGAGACTGGGATGTAGTGCCAATATCGTGGTTACAAGAACATTTGAAGAAGTGCTCAGCACAGGTGGGCCCTTAGTTATGTCTGAAAGTGAGAATTGTCTTCCAACATGAATACCCAGAAAAGGCCCCTTTGGGTGTTTCTTTAATGAGAAAGGTGACAACACAGTGGGAGAATGCATTCCTGGCATGCCAACACTGCCAGGATCAGGGGCTGTTGTCTCCAGTTGAATGGACTGGGGAACAGCAGTTTGGAGAAATATTTGCTGGCGACTCAGACAAATGACTACTATAGTAGACAATGCCGGGGTATGTGGGTGGATAATTTGAGACTCTGAGTATCTACACTACCCAGTTATAGCAGTTTCATGCCACTTAATTGTCACATATCCATCCTACCAAATCCGAGGATTTGTGATCTGTTGTCATTGTTGTTATGTGCCATCAAGTTGGAACTGTGACCCTAATAGAGCTTTCGAGGTAAGTGAGATATTTAAGGAGCAGTTTTACTAGTTCCACATTCCCAGTGGGTTTCTGCAACTAAGCAGGGATTTGAAACCAAGCCTTCTGAGTCCTAGTCGGTCACTCTACCCACCACACTGGGTATCCATAGTCTGGTGAGGGACTCAGTATTCTCTCCTAGAGCATTCTAGTACCTTTCCAAAGCTACAACAGAGAACTTGACACATCCTCACCAAACTACAAATCCCAGGATGCCATGGGATGGAGCTGTGACAGCAGAAGTGATATCAAATGATGATCATTGGACTAGATGCACTTTATATAAGGTAGCTTCCAGCTTCCTCTGTTCTCCAGACCACAGACTGTTTTTCTCCCACCTACATATTCTGCTGAGACGCAGCTAGGAGAGATGAGCTTTTCATGGTGTGCAACCCCCTTCAGTTAACCGCAAACTGAATCATTCCGTACAGTTCAGTCTGAGTAATAAAATATAATCTGATTGGGAGGAGGTATTGGACTGAGCCACATCATTACACATCCCCTTTTTTAACCCAGTTTAACAAGTGGCTCCTGAGAAGTTATTTATTCTAGCTGTCAACATCCTGTTGTTGAGAAGAGGGCGATCAAATCTCTGTTAGATCCTAATCGTATTCTTCACGTCCCTGTCTGAAGTATTTGAAACACTCATATTGCCCATATCTCTCTTCCTGGCAGCAAAGTGATTTGTCTGACATCGATCATTTGTTCCAAAGCCATTGTGTATATATCTGTATTTTAATATCGACAATTATTACCATGAAATGAATACAGAATAAGCAGGAAACAGCTGTGAATCACAGAGCTGCGTAATACACAGATAGCAGCAAGGTTAAAACACATTCTTCAGTTGCTGAAATAAAAAATAAATGAAGAAACTTGTATCACAATGTTAACTTCCACCAACATAGTCAGTCCATTACAGAGGATGGTATTTCAAGTTGAAAAGATCTAGATGTCTTGGACTCAAAGCTCCATTCACAGCTGGAAGCTCATAAGATGGCTTTGGGCAGAGCTAGGAAGTAACTAGTTGCAAGTAATACAGTTACTTGTAAACAGTTACTTTTGGGTAACAAGTTAATGTAATTTTAGTTACAAGATTACATTAACAAGTTAAAGTAATTTAGCATGTGGTTACAAAGTTACCTTTGCGTGTAATGAGTAACACCTAGTTACTTTCAAAGCTACTTTTAAAAGGCATTTTGGTGGCATTTTCAGAGGTATTTTTATGGGAATTGCTCCAGCTTCATGCCATTTTCTTATCATTTTCTTAAAGTGGTAAGAGAGGTATTCTTTATATATATATAAGAATACCTCTCTTACCACTTTAAGCTTGATAAGAAAATGGCATGAAGCTGGAGCGAAATACAATATTAGAACTGACTACTACAGGGAACTAGAGACTATTTCTCTGTCTTTTTTTCTGACCTGCTGGTACGAAAAACCCACAATGCATTAATAATATGCATAGGACCTAAATCCCTACTCAAAGAGAGCAACTATAACCTGACCACTGAGAAATCAATGAATTCCTCTCACAACTATTTTTCAAAGCTCTGTCCTTTGGTGAACATCAGCATTAAATACTTCTCTAGGCAAAATTAGACAGGATTCTACTGTACAAGCCTAAGCATGTCTACGTAGAAGTTCTACTGTATAGCATTCATTTGGTTCTACTCCTAGGAAATTGGACATAGGCTTGCAACCTAAATGTGTCATTAGCAATTAAACAGTGTTTTTCAAAAATTATAAAATAGTGCACTTACGAGGAACGTTGATATTCATTGGGATTCCCCATGCCTGGTAAGAGAAGGTTTAACCCTTCCTTCTTCATCATGGTCCCTATAAATATCCCCCACCCACAACTACTGTGGAGGAAATGTTCCGTTTCGGTAAGAAAACCTTTTCTTCCAAAGCTAATGGCAATTTTGAGGGGGAAGTGGTTAAATCAGACTGTTTCATCCAGAGCATTGTTTTCATTTTTATATCAGAGTCGCTATTCCAGAAGCTTGGATGTGTTAGTATTAAATCTCATACATTAATGCTAAATGCACAAATTAATTTGTTGCTGTTAATTCATAGCAAATGTGAAAGGAACATATTAACACTGTTAATTAACAATCAACAAATTAACACATTAATTTCATAAGTTAATTATTATTAATACACTAGAGATGTGTTACTTAGGCTACAAGTACACTGGTACATAGAACAACATTTGCTGCAGAAGTAGAATGGATGAATTCGACCTAACAAAAAACTTATTACATAGGTTAAGGCCAATGTAAATCAACCTGGGAGAGGGGAATTACAGGCCAGAGATTCCTCTTAAAATTGCTTTGTTTCGCCAGTGCAATTTGGGTACCATTCATATGCAATTCTTAAACCTTTTTTGTTGTTTTTGGTTGCTTTCTAAAGCCATTTTCTGACCATTCATAATGTTCTCTAAATATTGCTGTTGCCATATCTATCTTCAGGTTCATAATAGTGGCCAGAATCTTATTGGCAATCCATGGCTGCATAACAGTAACTGCAGCAATTTGCCACTCATTAACAAGGTGCTGGTTGCATTCCAAAAACATTTGGGATTATGTCATCCTTGACTTGATACAGGAGTGAAATGGATTTTCCATAGGATTCCAGTCATTATTTTCCTATGCATGGATTATGCTATTTTCAGGCACTGTTGTCTTCGACACAGATTATGCCTTACCCTCTTGGCCCACTGAATTGCTAGGGTGCATTTCTGAACGGATGCTCAAACATCGGCCAAACCATGTGAATGAAGAGTTAACTGTTGCTCGTTAGAGAGCCCCCCCTCCTTTTCACATTACAGACAACTCACACAGATGGGTGTCTTTCCCTGGATAGTCTCAAACAAACTTTTTTATGACCGCTACATATCTTACTGCAAACTCAATTTGTCAATGTATTGCAGCTTCCACATTATTTCAGCTTCTGCTGCTCATTTCCCTTCTTTCCTCACACAACTCATGCCCTTTTCTTTCTTGTTCTGCTGATGCAAGACTTTTATTTTGAGATCTCATATTTTACAGATTGACACCACCCCCAAAGCAACATATTTGCTCAGTGCCTCTGTCTGTCGTTCCTTGCCTTTGTCCTTCTACCTTCCACTCTAGTCCTTTCATCATTTTTTTTTTAAAGGACCATGTTTGGGATATTAATCCCTTCCTCTCTCATAGGGAATCAATACTGGCCCATTCCCCCTTTTTTATGAATATTTATAGCTTTGTGCTATACTGGGCATTGTGGAATGCTGGAGCTGTCGAATGCATTCTTTCCTTAAAGACACAGCATCGAGCCTTGTCTGGTCCTTCCGGTCTGAGAACTTTTGAGACTCCATTTCATTAATGGATTCATACAAACACTAAAAAGTACTTTGTTTGTAGCCCAGTAAAAAAGAAGCATAGCTTTCCTTTAGAATGTTCTTGAAGCACAGTTTAAAAACTTCACCGATTCTAAAGGTCAGTTATTGAAAATCTATATTATAGCCTCTGTAGTCTTATTCGGATATTCTCTAAAGAGGTACAATAAACACACAAGGAAGAGGAAAAGGAGGAGCATCTGGGTTCTACCCTCCTTCATTGTTGCTTCCATTTTTATCCTGACATGTATCATCTGAAGAGGGCAGTGTTTTCTGAATGTGGGGGATCTCTACACAGTCCAGAACTATGAAAAGCAGACCATGCTGCTAGCTCAGGAAATTGTAGTCTAAACAAGGGAGTGTCCCTAAGTTCTTGTGGAAGGTCTCCACAGACAGAGGAAGATCTCTTCACAGTGTTGTTTTATTGTGAGAAGAGCAATGAGGAAAAAGCTGGGGCTAATGCATTCCCTTCTTCCTTCTGCCTCCTTAGAGAACACCCGACTAGGGCCTAAGGTGCAGAGTGTCACTGGATATGTGAGAGGCATGGTCACATTTGTGTGCACATTTAGTTTTTCAATGAGATGGCTCCTGTAGGACCACAGGGAAATGGGCTTCATCCTTCTCTTTTCACTGTTTTCCTGATACAAGTCGGTCCCCCAGTTGCTGTTTGTCCCCCCCCCCCCCCCACAAAAAAGCTGCTAGTTGAAGCTGTGGGATTTTTGGTCCAAAGGCAATTACAGTGTGTGCAAAGTTGTGCATGCAGTTTGCCTAGCAGAAACCACCCACCAGCAAGTTTAACCTCTTTTTCCCTGTGTCATCCTGACTTGGATGATGGTCTCCCTCATGTTATCTGCTCCCATCCATGCTGCTGCTGCTACCGTGTCATTCTGTGCCCAGGCAGTGAGTCCCATGTCTTGCTAACAGAATAGTGTGGGGGCTCCATGCACAACATGGAGGTGGTAGTGACCTCCATGGTAATAGTGCTGCTCCCCTCACCCTTGCAAGGTAGGGAAGGTGACATTTTCTTTCCAGCCATGGGTGGTAGCAGAGCTTGGATTAGTGCTACATACACATGTCTACTCAGAAGAATGTCCTGCTGAGTTTCGTGGTACATACTCCCAACTAGGTGTGAATAGGAGGGATGGGCAACTGTGGACATCCAGATGTTTGTGGACTACAACTCCCATTATCCCTCACCATTTATTATGCTAGATGGGACTGATGGGAGCTGGAAGTTAAAAATATCTGGAGGACCACCCTCCCCACTATGTAGGGTTGCATCATTGTTATTCAATGATTAAGAAGCAAAGGCAACATTTCACTTGGGGGAAAGAAAGTAAAAGTCAAAGGCAAGTGTGTTCTATTTTTCATTTCTGCAGTGTGGTACTACACTAGAGGACTTTCCCCCCATCAATAAATAGCTTTTGTGAGGTTTATGTTTTGGAAACAGTGCTTTGAAATGCAAAATTGGACTGAGGATGTTTTAATAAATGTCAAGTAAGAGCCCAGCTTGAGGGGAAAAAATAATTTCCATATTTTTAATGGCTGAAATCCAGTAGTAAGTTGCAACCAGAGTAAGCCCCTTGAATCGATGGAACTTACAGAGGTATTGATTCATAAAATCCCTACTGGTTGAATAGGCCTACTCTTGTTGTTACTTAGTACTGCATTTCAACAAGGAAACTGAGAGAACTTTCCTGGTGGGGAAGCAAATGATTATAGCAATTTATCCAGTTATTGAGGCTATGATCTTGCCAAATGTAAACACTTTTTAGTGCCACTGATTTCAACAGAATGAACTCCTGCTGACATGACTGGCACTTTGTAGTGTTGAGGTGGCTGGATTGTGCCTTTTGCCATTCCATTTCACAACACAATGACATGTAGAAAATCTTGCATGTCTTTAAATATGTGTCTAAAAGCCCTGGATGCACACCAATACAATTGGCTAAAATCCTATTGAAGAATCCATCAATATAGCTGGTGATGATCCCCTTAGATACGTATGCAAAACAAACAAGAGGTTTACTTAATGTAGCCACCGCTACTCCCCTATATCTTTTGATCGATCGCCTTGTGGTCACGTTCATTAGACAGTCTAATTTGAACCACAATTAGATTTTATCTTTTTTAAAAGATAAAGCAGATTCCCAAGTCATTAATTAGAGGACCTGACTCAAGTAGGCTGCAAGATGGATGTTACGTTCCTCCACGGATGACCCAGCTCAGCAAAACAAAACACTTTAGCTCTGAGAAACAAATGCTCTCCAACTAATTGAAAGCAAACTTTTGCAGTGCTTCAGAGCACTGGGAAAAAGAAGAAAAGCTCTCAAACCCACTTCTTTCTTTATTGTTGTAATTTGCTCATAGGATGCACCAGTCCATGTATCACACGTGGAGCTGACCTTAGTTAAACTGGATAAAATATCAAGGAAAGAAAGGATTCCAGGTCTCAAAGGTATTGGCTGATGGAACTGCTAAGCTTCCACCAGACTCTAGGCAGGGATACAAATCACAAGGTGAACAGCAGTGGTGGAGGATAAAATTTGGTGTAAGGTGAGGTGGGCTTCTGTCCACACATTCCAACAGGCACCGAACTGGGTCAATATTAAGGCATCTCTATGGGTGCTATGCCAGGCAGCAGCAACACAGGACCTGGGAAACTCACCACATGCCATTGGTATTGCAGGCAAGGCTGCGTGAAATGCAAGCCTCAGCAGAAATGGCTTTCAGCCTTTCTTCCAGGAAAGATAATATTGAACACTTGGTTTACACGACACATTTGGATATTTTTAATGGTGGGGAATAATTTGTTCACATAAGGAGGTCTTAATGAGAATGGTAGTTTGGGACACCCTGCCTTGTTGCAACTCACCAGGTTGCTAAGATTTCCAGAAGAGGTCTTTTTGAGAATATCTTTGGCTGGTGGAAATCTGCTTGACAGGCCTATAAAAAAGGGCTTTCTCCTGGGTTGTACTTAGACTGTGGGATCTATTTCCCTAGTTTGAGTTTTGATTGGCCACTCCTACTATTGTACTATCTTTAGAAAAGGATGACCTTTTAAACCATTTTGTTCACTGTAATAATTTCATGTTCTACTATTTTGAATAGTAATTATGATCTTAGCTGCTTTGAGCACTATTTTTCGTGGAAAGATGGGATAGAATTGGAGTAAATAATGTCAAACAGCAGTTTATTTATTGTTTCATTTACATGTCCTCTCCTCCCCAATTCAGGGACCCAAGGCAACCAATATTACTTAACAGTATCTTGATTAAGAAACAGCATTTTCCACAGGATTTCCACAAATGTCATGCCCATTCATTACTCCATATGTGTGGTTCAAGATAGGCAATCTGCTTCTGCATTTTCCCTTCTTTGGTGTATAGGATGCTCATTAGGTGGTTCAGTAGTTTTTTTGGAGAGTGTTACATAATCTCTCATAATCACATTAGTCCAGTTGTCAAAACCTAGGGTTTTAACCTATCAAGCCCTAAATGGCCTGGGCCCAAGCTATCTCAAAGACCATATCTCCCATTATGAGCCGGCTCAGGTGTTAAGATCATCAGGAGAGGCCTTTCTCTAGGTCACACCACCTTCACAGGTGTGTCTGATGGGGACACAGGAGACGGTCTTCTCTGTTGCTGCTCCCAGACTTTGGAACTCCTTCCCACAGGAAGCCAGACTGGCCCCATCTTTGCTGTCCTTCTGCAAGCAGGCAAAGACCTTTTGCTTCAGGCAAACCTTCCCTCAGTAATTAGCTACCTGTGCATGGATAGTTATGCATTACTGCTTTGACTGGATTTTTAGTACTACTTGGCTTTTCCATTTTTGTGTTTTCCATTTCTCAGAGTGGCATTTGAGGTTTTTAAAAATATTTGTATATTTATTGTTCTTAGTTTTAATATTGCCTTTTAATGATTTCAGATGCCTCTTTATACTTATTTTTCTTAGCTTTAAATATTGTCTGTTAACCACCATTGTATACTCATTGTTTTCAACTTTAAATGTTGTCTTTCAACATTGTAAGCCACCTTGAGTCCTTTTCAAGGAGGAAGGTGGGGTAAATATATATATATTTAAATTAAATAAATGCTACCTCAAAAGCATGCATATGATTGGCCATACGTCTGGACATGGAAATGGATGGGCTACAATGTGGATTCTTTCTGTCTGAGAAACCATCAGTTTTGTTCCTGAACTGCTTTCTGCAGATGTAAGGTTTGGAGCAGCCGTGATCTGCAGTTTGTTTGTTTGTTTTTTTCCTTTCCTTTTCTTTCCCCATCAATTTCAAATAATGAGCTAGCTCTCAAGAAACGTAAATGCTAAGAAAAGGCTGCTCATTGCCGGTGGGAAAAACACATACAGCCACACTTGGTGACCCATTCCTGCAGTTATCTTGTTGTGTACAAGGCACAGATGCTTACACAGCTGCAGCTGAGCTGAGGTAGACACAGAGTATAGTTTTTAATTTTTCATGGCTGTGCTAATAAGAAGTTTATAGGAAATACAGTGGAAATTTGCACGAGAAACTATTTGCTTTCATTGAGATTGAGGCTTAAACAGTGGTGGCTTGTGTCCACTGTGGCTGGTAGGGTGGAAGACATAGTAGCCAATGCTGGGCAGAGCCAGGGTGGCAAGGATAGACAGAAGCAATAGTGGGTGTTCATATACACCCTGCCCAACAGAGTTATTTCCTTCCTTCCTTCCTTCATTCCTTCCACACACACACCACACAGAGTTAGTCAGTCAGTCTCTCTCTCTCTCTCTCTCTGTCACACACACATACACACACCTTAATAGGCAGGCAATCATTTACATACACAGTGGAGTTAAAAAAACAGGCAGGAGGTTGCTGGTTTGGGATAATCTGAACCTGTAGAGAGCCAGTATCCCATGTGCATAATAAACCAGCTACCACTGCACTTAAACATTCACCAGTTAATCAGTACAAGAGAAAAGAAGAGAAGAGATCTCCAAATGAATATTCAGACCTCAAAGAAGTCCTCTTCTGTTGCAAAGATGAGAGATGGGACCCTGCCTTTCCACCTTCCTAATTCCTCTTCCTCCTGTTTCTCCTCCGCTTTGGATAAACAGGGAAATATAACAGCAACAGATAAATGCTGCTCACAAGGGCTATATCCAGACTTACGATCAAACTAGACAACACAGTAAATACATTTAGTAAAAAAACATCTGCTTGTCTTAGCACAAGCTTTTGTTATGTCCACATATTTCGAATTGGCTTGCTTTCGTGTTATGATTGGTTATTGGGAAATAAACACAAGATTCAAAAGAATCCCATTGCAGGAGGGGTCAATTTGTCAGCTTCTAAGGGTCATCTTATTTATTTTTATTTATTTATTTATTTAACTTATATGTTTGATCCTTAGTCATACTTCAAGTAGAAAATAATATAGGCCCAACTAATTGCAGTCTGACAATATGTCTGCTCAGCCATTGTCTATTTGGGTATGTTCATCATGCATTGAAGGAAGTGTCGTAATCCTGCCCCCTCTATCATCACTTCCCTTGCTCTCATACAGTAAAAGGAGACACGTTTGGGTCAAAAAAGCTCTGCTATTTGTGCAGGCTCCCCACATGAGTCAGGACTCTGGAAAACCATGGCTCTGAGTCACGGGGAGCGCTTCCACAGAGAGCAGAACTCTCCGTCTTCAGACCCTTCCCCCTCCACATGTTGGAGGGTGATGAAATGGAGAGGGCTCGGGTGTTTCTTTCTTTATGTGAGGAATAGACACAAACAGATAATGCCTGAATAGACATGAGCTTTGAATCCAGTCAAGAATAAATATAAGTTGAATTGACATCTACCAGTCAGCCAGTCTTCAATCCTGATAGATTTCAAAGCACAGTGTTTTGTTTTGTTTTAAATAAAAGAACATTAAACACAAGACCTTAGGATAGTAGTTGAGGGTAAGGGCTGTCTTAATAGAGGCATCCCATCCTGTAGGTGAGAGACCAGTATATTTTGCTACTGCTTTCTAGGCACTACTGGTGATGATTAGGTCTCCTCCATCTATGAAATCTAGAGCAATTGCCCTTTTCCCCATGTAACTAAGTTGGTTTTGCTGAGAGATGCTGGCAAGCTCAAAATCTTTCAGGAATCTTCATGAGTGAGTGTGAATTTGAACCCGACTCTTCTGGACCAGCACTCTAAGCAATACAACACATTGGCTCTCATATAAAAGCCAATGTGTTGTCTTTTTCTCTCAACATTTGATCACAATATAACAAAACTAATACACTTCAGAATGAGGTTATATGGATAAAGACAGGTTTTATTGTCTGTAGACAAAATCACTGGCTGTGAGAGTAGTTTGTCTTTATAGCAACCTGCATATTATGCCTTTGGGAGGTTTGGATGGGAGGGAATTTTAAGTTGAATGTCAAACACTCAGAAGAGCAGCCAATTGTTCCCTCTCTACCTCAGATTCCTTTTCCTGCCTTTTTCTCAGTCAGGGTTTTGTGTCAGTAATGTTAGTGTTTTCTCTCTGTGTTAGAGTTTGACAGTTATGAAGTCATCAATTAGAGTTTGAGTGAAGTGTTTATGTAACCAATTAATCAAAATAATGAAGTTAACCAGTTAAGATTTCATACTATGCAAAAAGTAAATAAGTTCGTTTGTTATTCTGATATATGTGAAGATTTGTGTGTAAAAGAGAAACATTTTTCATTCTTTTTCAACACCGGAGTCTCTGACTGAATCTATTGAGACTATATTGCCAGTTGAGGTAAAACTAACTAACAATAAGGGGTGGTATATTTGACAGAGACTTGTAATTATAATAATCTGCCCTGCAAATCCCTGTCTGGATTTTTTTTCCCCACTGGGTAGCTGGAGGTTTTAAGCCATAAATTTCCACACTTTGCCAATAGCAAGGAAGTGTGTGGCGACAGGGAGAGGGAGGGAAAAGAGTGGAGTGGGTACAGCAAGGAGGCATATGGTGGTGGTGGTGGTACGACAAGCAGAAAGAGGGGAAAGAGTAGGGTGGGCTTGATAAGAGCCCCCCATGGCAGCCACAGCAAGGCAAGGAAAATTCCTCAGCCAATTTGGGTGAAGGAAAAGTTTAACAAATGGAAGAATGTGAAATTTGTATGTTCTGCATTTTCATTTAAATGAATATTTTGTGTTTAAGAGGCTCTCTTTCAGAAACTGCTGAAACAAGCCAAAAGCAAGTGTATGACCCTTTTTTGGTTTTTGTTTCACTTTTTAATGTAAGTCCTATCCCTAATGACTACTAACCATGTTGCTTGAGAAATTGTGGGAGCTGTCATCTGAAAAAGTAACTTTTCTAAGTTGAACGTTCATGTGCCACTTTAAGACTAAGTCTTCTCTTTTTTTAAAAAAATAGATTTTATCTGTGAAGGAATAGAACTATTTATGTTAGCATTAAGTTTGAATTTACACATTAGGAGTTCTCTCTTCTTTTCTTTTTCCCCTCCTTTTTTACTAGGAGCATTTCAACCGAAATGTTGACGCTTCATTGGTCAAAAGTTTAGTTAGTAAATAGAGAACAGGAAATTTAACACAGGAAAAGAAGGGTTAAAAATCTCAGCATAGATTTTTAAAAACTCAGCCAAGGAAGCAGGATCTTCATGACCTTAAAGACTGGCAAAAGGGCAAATAGCTTTAACTCAAAAGAAAGCACATTTTTTCAAAACATTGAACAATTTTATGCAGTTTTAAACCGTACAGATTTTTTTAAAAGCACATATCATTTGGGTAACGCATATTTATGCACATTGTTCAAATATGTGCCCACTTTCAAACACATTTCTGCTTTGTTTTATGAATTGCACTGTAAACTTGGAAATGTGTAGATTTCTAACTGGAACATTGCACTGGGGTCCATTTTTGGTTCTAGGAGATGCAAACCAAGCGATCTTGTTTTAACAAGAGAACTCAAAAAGTTTATCACCAGTTCCTGGATAAAGCATTGCTGTACTTTTTCCACGGGGATGAGACCTATCCTTATTCCTACCTGTGGCTCAGCAACAGAGGAAATAAGTACAAGCTGAGATTACTCGCTGTGAAGGAGAGTGTTGTGAAGGAGAGTTGAAGCTAAGTGAGCCATCCTCGACAGTCGAAGTAGTTAAAGAGGAAAAAGGGAGTTGTAGAGCAGAGACGCCAATGGAAAAGGAAATCCCGATAGAAGAGATGAAAGGGAAGGTAGAGGTCTGCCTAGTGGAGGAAGGAGAGAAAGGAAAAGGGGAGGAGCAAAAGCTTTCAGTCTGGGAGGAGAGTATAAATGTCCAGGGGGAGAGGAGGTTCGGGAGCCAGTTGGAAGATGAGGGAAGGCAGAGGAAGGAAGGGAGAGTTAGACCGGAGACCAATTATGAGAAAGTGCGGGGACTCTTAAAAGACTTTCCGAACCTGAAGGTCGGAGGCTTATTGCCAGACCCGGAGCCAAAGAGAGAAGGAGAGACTGAGTACGAGGCCCAGGAGTGTACCGTTGTCATCTTTCCGCGGGGCCCGGGACGAGGCAAGAAAGTAATAAGACCCAATTCCACATTCAACAGACCACCTAAAGAAGGAGACTGGGTGAGACACCCATGCTGCGGCACCATCTGTGCTGTGAGGTGCGCCCCTCTACGGAAACCCACCAACAGCGAGCGTTTTGGCCCAGCACCCCAATGAGTTACCCGGACTTGTCCCGAGAGTTGGCCTCACCTAGTTATGGCCCGTTACCGGACATATCATGTTTTGATCCAGTTGAAATAATAGTTGAGAAATCAAGAGTTAATAAAATCGAAGTTGAAAATATGACTGACAAGCCTCTGTCATTATTTCCCACCAAAAGCGAGGAACTGCCTCAAATTTCAAACAAACCCGATCACACTCACACATAAATCTATTTCGAGCTATTGTGTCTCTGAGCTAGTGTCATACTGAGGATCATACTGAGTGAAGAATGTCACCAGCAGAATAATGTGGGATTGCACCACTAGCCCAAACATCACAGTTCTGCAAGCACTGATTTCCGTGAAGAAAATCTACTCACTACTTCCCAACAGCAAATGCTTGTACAAGTGGCAAAATCCTCCATTACTTCATAGGTGAGAGTTTATGATGTTCAACAAGCTGCTGGGCCTTGTATATAATATCATTGTCTTGTGCTGTGTTGTTATTTTTAAGGTTATTGCTGCCTTCCCGTTGGTTACAAATGTAAATCTTCCCTATTTAATAATTCTAATATTAGATTTGGAAAAACAGGCAGAACGATTCCTAACCTCCCCCAAAAGAAGGAAAGGTATTTCAGGTAAGTAAATAAATAAATTTAAAAAAATTAGAACCACCAGTTAGCATTAGTGTGAGTGTAAGCAACTCTGGCGCATTTCTATTTATCACCATTTGCTGTAATTGGACACCATTCATTTCCTTTATCACCTGATTCTTTTCAATTACTCCCTCCTGAAGAAGAGTCTAATCAGCAGTATTTAGTCGGAATTTTGCTGGCCTGAAATCTTTTGTGGAACCAACAACCAAAATGTTAAAAAGAAAATAAAACATTGCCAGCTATGAATATTGGAGGGGTAGCATTTGTTTTATAGCACATCTAATTATTACCATTTTGCTTTCTAAATTTTTTTGTTATTCTTACTGATACAAGTAGAGAGTGCGTACTGTTGTATTGAAGAAATAGAATAATAGATTTCCAAAGATCTGCTTTGAACTGGAGCCTGAGATGTATTTTTCCTTGGAAGAAACACCATTTTCACTCAATGGCAAGACTACCACTGCATGCACATTGCTCTTATGATCCGTCTTGCAGTAGGGTTGGTTCTCAGTTTTTCACATCTTATGTTCCACCAACCACTCTGTCAATGAACCTGAGTTCCATCATGGTAGAAACAAAAGCCCATTGTTTTCTGATATAGCTATTTATGGATATTCTTTTATTACATTAGTCATTTATGATGAACTGGAGGAACAAGAGAAGCTCCCAGTGTCCAAAACATGTCAAAAGATCTCAGGTGAGTAATCTGTGACAGGAAGGGTCAATAGGAGATGGGATGTCACAATTTCAGTAGAATATGGGGACAGGGATAGAGTAAAACTAGTCATTCTTATGAAAATCCTGTGTCCCATAAATAGTGCATGTAATATTAGATTCAGAATGACAGGTTGGACCAGTGGTATGTGTATCACACTGATGAGAACCACTGGTTTACAGCACCTATCAAACATCTGGACTGCTGGATTAAATGAACAAATGTGGGGAAAGATATGTAACTAACAATTCAATTGTTAGACAGTATCTATTGTTACATGTATCTAGACAGCCAGTGTGTTGTATTGGATAGAGTGACATACTAGTACTCAAGAGACCTGGGATCAAATCCCTGGTCAGCCATGGAAATTCACTGGGGTGGCACTGGTAAAACTGTTAATTAAATTCTTACATGCCTTGAAAACCCATTTATGGTTACTGTCAGTCAGATGTGACCTGACAGCACATAACATGCATCAAAATCTGGATCCAAACCAATATGTTTCCAAGGGAACAAATGTGTTTCAGTCTGATTATTATACATCTGAAAAAGGTGCAGATGCTTAGCAATCTCTACATGATCACTATGGGGGGCGGGGTTGGTGGCAATGAGGACATACTGATAAGTTCATAACTAGGCAAGGATTTTTTGGATTGTTTTTTCTACAGCTACCAGAATGTAACAAGAATTCCCCTAGCTAGAATTCTGGTAGATTCATCCAAAACAAAAATTCCAGTTCTTAGAAGAGTTTCAGGATACACACGTGTTCTTTTCCAAGGCTCTCTCCGTAGCAACAGCCATTAAAGCACAGATAAGGACATGGGTGGTGCTTTCTAAGCTCCGTTGGAATTGCAAATCATGAGGAGATGGTAGTGTTTTGAGAGGCACTCTCCACAGAGCGTAATGAATAAAGAAACAACTATCCCCAATGTCAGGAACTGAACTCAGGACCTTTTGCGTCAAAACACGAAGACTTTCCCAGGGCATAATGGAAAGGACAGCATGGCATCTCTCCCAACTCTCTATTTAAAAGGTGACTAAACTAGCAGGTGGACACCAGTGGTGGGAAAGCATGGTCCACTGCAACCAAGACCAGCTTGTGGATCTTTGGGCAGGCTGTGTGAAACACAAAGGTCTGTTCTCTGAAGCTTTACTGCTTTGGGGATGATGGCAGCTTCCCCCATTTTCCATCTTTCAGCACTTGCCATCTGAGATGGCAGACTCATTGGGAAGACCAGCCCAGTGGATGGACCATCTGTGAGAACATATAGTTGGTGTGATGCACCGGACCCCCTAAAGGGCCGCTGGCATTCAGTCAGAGAGTTCGACAGGCCACTTATCTACCACCTTTGCGCTGGGGCAAGTCCCAGGACCTCAGCAGTGCGTAGCATAAGCCCTTTGAACAAGTCTGACCTTAAAAGAACACTTTACACTTACTCAGTACTTTGCAAGTACAGGCACATGGGCTTTGTGATTCCTTAGAACTCACTAAAGCTCAGTTAGGTAGGACTCTTAAATGATAGCTAGTTTGTGGCCCTCTCCACCTCCTGGATTTAGCCAGACCCTGCTGTTCAAGAGACCAGTCCTTTTGTAGAATTTTTATAATTAATTTTTATTAGAAAAATAGAGTTTCATAGAATCAGTTTATATTGCACAAGCATTAGCATCAAGAACATATTAAAAGATCATTGCAGTTAAATAAAATAACTATTTCCCATTAAAATAATAAACACTAATAAGCTAACTAAGGTGGGCTATAATGGGCTAGCCCCACCTCCTTCTCTCTCCTTACTTACATCCTCTCGAATCTGGATCAGAACAACACACGAACCATCAGAATCAAATACTGTTACTTTCAGTTGAATTGAATTATTTTCCACATAACCCATCGTCCATTTTCTACCTTCCCAAACTCCTCCCTTCTTCTTGGCCTTTCTGGCTGTTAACCAATTAACCTTAAGAGGCTGTACCACCTCTCTCCTTCCCTTATTCCCATAAGAGTCCAGGTGTTGTTTATCTCTTCTCCAACTAGCTTAGAATGTTGAGTCTTCCACGGGCTCTCAATTTGGCCTTCATCGTTATCTCGAACCAGGCTGTACGGTCTTCAGGAAAACACTCTCATGGCACTTAGAAAAACACATTCCAATGTCTCCCAAATCATCTTCACACAGAACCTGTCTGACTCCATTTTATATTTCTCTGACTACATATCCCATCATCATGACAGTTGGCCACCAAGTTACATTCAAAAAAAATGTCAAGAGCCTGTTGGAATTTTGGAGATCATTCAAATCATGTTATAGGTCAGGACTGCAGAACAGGTGGGCTTTGAGATGTTGATGGCTTATTACTTCCATTATCCCTCACCATTGCTCAAGATGGCTGGGGCTGATGGGATTTGGAATCCAGCAATATCTTGAGGGCCACAGGCAGCCTTTTACATGACAACACATATCTCTCTGTATAACACCCTATAGCATCCTACGTACAGGGATGTTATTTATTCTTCTTGAAATACTTCTGCTCCAAAGTATTCTCTCAAATTCTTTTCCTTCTCTCTCCTCTCTACAAAGGGCGGCATCTGGCCTTTAACATATTACCATAAATGATTCCTTTTGGAGTATGAAAGGTGAAATGAGAGACAGAGGAGCAATTCCAACAGTAAACCTGCAAAGCTATTAGACATCAGGAAAAATATCAAAGGAAAGAGAAAGCATCATTTCATAAAACATAAAACATTTGCTCCATTTAAAAAGGCAGGGATATCATTATTACTGCATCAAATTAGTAGAAAAGCAATTATCCCCAGGTTGTTCCATTGCCTTTTGAATCTTGTACAAAAAGTTTGGCAGAACAAAAAGGTAAAGACGTTCCATCTAAGGTAGAAGATTAGAATATATATCTAAAATCTAAGAGGCCAGCAACCAAGTCCATGTGAATGCTGTAACTGTTGAAACCATAAAACACAACCCAATCTGTGATAGTGATCAACATTTTCCAGTATTAGCTTTCCTTTAAAAAAAAGACAAAAGAAAAAAAAGAAGGAACCCAGGTTTCTAGTCCTTGTAGGGAAAATCCTCAGTTCTACAGTTATGTGCCATTAAGTCAGAACCAACTTGCAGTGACCTTAATATGGCTTTCAAGGTCAGTGAGATATTTAAGGAGTGGTTTTACTTGTTCCACACCACTCCCTACCTCACTTAATAAGACCTGTCAGAAAAACATGAGGATTGTAACAAAAGCATGAAATATTTGGACTCATCTTCACAGCTGGCACAATGCAGTTCATGATGTTCTCTCTGCAACTTTTAAGAAACAGTGGCTAGGCTGGCTGGGGGATTCTGACTGCTGTAGTTCAACTTCTCCAACCTTTTCTGCAGACGAAGGAAGGTAGGAAAGACCTTTTGAAAACTGTCTTTCCTTACAACTTCTCTTATATATGCTTGTTTCAGATTTGAGAAATGAGTTACATTGATCCTAGTTTTTGGAGATCGGTCAGAGTAGTAAACAAGAAGACACAATGATTTATGACCAGACTGGCTGATTGCACCACAGAGATGCTTAACCATCTTCTTCTTGAGAATTGGCTTTAGGAATCTGGAATTTAAATGTTTCAGGTAGTATTTCTTCAAGCTACTTTAAGCTACTTCTCTCTCTCTCCCTCTCTCTCTCTCTCTGTGTGCGTGCGTGTGCGCTCATGCGTGTATGTGTGTGTGTATGTGTGTGTTCCAAGCAGTTCAATAAGAAAAAATTCTGCTAACTTACTTCCCAGCTGGTAAGAAGGCATCTACTCATTGTTAGTCATGGAAAACTTCCAGCAACATGCTTTGGCTATATATCAAGGTAACAATCTTGAACCGTCACACTACATGAAAGGATTTTCTAAACTACATGCCAGGAAAGTGTTGGATTGAACATTGATCCGTACTTCGGTATAACATGAATACTTTTAAAAAATCATTTACTGTAAACATAAAAAAACCCAGAAGGATTACAATTCTAAATATTTTCAAATACAAAAAAAAAAAGTCAGACCACTTGCAAGTTCTACTTCTGAAAGACACACATATATAAACACAACTCTTCCATGTTTTGGCAAAATCTTATCTGATCCCAAATTCTGTTTGCAAAGGTTGCCAGGGCACTTAGCTAAAGTCTCAGGGAATTACTATGATTTCCTGGCTCTCCAGATGGGGAGTCAAATCTCAGGTTGAGAAATCAGTGCTAGAGGAGGAGAAAGGTTGTTTTTACTGTGCATGGAGACTTTTATGCTTGGTTGCCTCTTTCCTCTCCATTTCCAACAGACACCACGGCAAATAATGTATTTGCATATGTGACCATGAAACCTAAACACCTGAAAATTGGTCTGGATGATTAAGGGTATGGGTGGTGCTTTCTAAGGGTATGCACATCAAGGTTATTTTGGTTGTTAAAATGGGTTACTTAACTTTAGTTCATAAGCTTCCTTTGTGGCCTTCAACATCATTTTCAATCATTAGATGGCACACTTTCCTAACCAAAGCTCATCAAACACTAAAAAAGGGGATCAAAAGGTCTTGCTGCCTGGTAAGCAGAGCAGAAAAGAGCAGAAGGAATGAACACCAGGTACAAGGAAGGAAGGAAAAGACCAATGAAGGGGCAGTGGGCGGGAGAAGTATGGGATGAGGAAAAAGAAAGAACTGTGAGGAAGGACTGAAAGAACTGGGCATGTTTCACCTTGAAGGGAGATATGATAGCGCTTTTCAAATAATTGAAAGGCTGTCATTCAGAGGAGGGCCAGGATCTGTTCTTGATCATCACAGAGTGCAGGACATGCAACAATGGGCTCAAGCTACAGGAAGCCAGATTTCGGTTGAATATCAGGAAAAACTTCCTAAATGTTAGAGCACTATGGTGATGGAACCAATTACCTTGAGAGGTGGTGAGCACTCCAACACTGGAGGCATTCAAGAAAAATTTAGACAACCACCTAGCAGATATCCTTTGATTTGTATTCGTGCATTGAGCAGGGGTTGGACTCGATGGCCTTATAGGCCCCTTCCAACTTCATTATTCTATGGTTCTAACAGCTGGCTAGACTGGAAACCATGAGGTTTCTAATCCCTGTGAATTTTGGTACTTCTGAAAGTGTTTGAATAACATGGGAATCCATGAGTCTTGTGTCAAGGAAGCTACAACAATCCTATTAGTGGAGAAATTAAACACAGTTTAGAGAAATTCTGATTTGCTGATCACTTGAATAACATGATAATGATTTTTTAAAATGTCAAACAAAATGCAGAGCAATCCTGAATATTAATTTTGTACTGAGTTTATGCCGGCCCATGGTTCGCCAAACAGGTTTTTGTTTTTATATTCTCAATTTTCTTCCCTTTAATTATTGTATATATATATTTGTTATTTTCCTGGAAGCTGCCTAGAGTAGTGGCTTGTCCACTAAATGGGCAGGGTACAAGTTTAAACAAACAAATAAAATAAAATAAAATAAATAAATAAATAAATAAATAAATAAATAAATAAATAAATAAATAAATAAATAAATAAATAAATAAAGGCAGATTGTACTGGAGTGACTTCAGGTTGAAGGGATCTCAGCATAGTGCCCTATAGTAGTCTTCTCCTGCATATTTTTTTTCCTGATAGTCCTAGTCAGCTCACCTGTTCGTGAGTGGTAAGAGGCAAAAGAAGCACTCCAGTGACCACCAGGGCTGCTGGAATCTGCCCTTTAACATTCTTTCCTACTGAGTAATTGAAATGTTCCCTTTTAAAAACTGGCTGTAACGTTCACAGTGTGCTTAAGTTGGTTAAAAATCAGTGTGCTAATATAAACGGCCCTCTGGTAGCTGTTTATTTTAACTTGCTTCCTAAGAAAATAATATGACTCAAAGGAAAATAAATACACACTTTGAAATTCATTGTGTCAACATGAAACTCAACACTGTTTTAAACACAGGTCAAATCCTAGTTTTTGGCTGTGTGAACAGAGTTCCCTACAATGTACCAGAATGATGCTGCACGAGAGAGATGTCAAGGCATTGCATTTAAATAGGAACTTTAAGCTACTCTGGTTGTGATTAAAGTATCAGATGTGGAGACTCAAAGCCAGCATCAGTACTTGGTCCCTCTGAGGCGTTGGCATCCCAATAGCAGCTATTGGATGAGGTTTGAAAAATACTCATCCAAGCAAAACGGGAGTTGCAGCCAGCTAATAGTAATGAGAAAGAAAGGTCAAAGCATTAAGAAAAAAGGTTTCCTCTGGGATCCTGCGTTATGTATGCTTGCATATATAAAACAATATATTTGAACAAGGTTTTTGATATATTAGCTGTACTCATGTCTGATGGGAAAAAAACATGCTTGTTTTGAAGGTGTTGGATGGTGTGATTTAGGGTAAAATCCAAGGCTGATACACACCTCATCCATAATTGCTGCCAACCTACCAAAATCCCGGGCAGGTCAGCCACTGACTTCTGCTTTGATACTTCACTTCTGATGCTTTGATCACAACCAGGGCAGCTTAAAGTTCCCATTTATTTTTTATACAGTGGGTTGAAGTAGCTCTGGTGAAGCAATTTTCAGAGGAATGGTGGAGAATTAAAGCAGGAGGTTGTGTTTTTTTTAAAATTCATTACAGGGTCCCAGTGCTATGCTGCACCATCCTTTCACCAGTAAATGAATAAATAAAAACTAACTAGAATGCAGTCAGGCCAAACCAGGATTTTTTAGCCACAGGTCCTTGAACCAGACAGTGGCACATCCAGGCCTGTACACTTTTGACAGGAACAGATTGTGCTGTTAGCTGCCTGGTGGAGCTGCAATGGTCTTCCTGGAGCTCCCTATAACTATCCTTTAGAGAGAAAGAGAGAAGGACAGACAAGGTCTTGCAAACAGCACAAGGATCTTCCGTCTCAAAGCACCAAGATCCAAGGCCAAGAAAGAGGCAATTAAGCGAATCTCTGTGCGTTCATTAACAGCATTTGTGCTTACTGCTCCAATATTCTCGTACAGCTCTTCTTTCATGTCGCCTATCCGAATGCCCAGTGAAATCTGAAATCGCTTGAGCGTTGGTGCATTGTATTTATAATGTGCACTTTAAATAAATCAGTGAATGCCTCCTTATAAATAATGAAATGTAATTAAATTATACATCATATTAGGCATTCATACTTGTATAAATATTTCATATTGAATTTTCAATACATGAAATAAATATTTGTGCACTTTAAAGTCACTTGTGTTGAGAGGAGCAAATTTGGCAGCGCCACATCCAAAGGATTTCTCTGGGTCACAGCTCTAGACTGAGATGTGGAGTGCATTTTTGTGATGTAATATTAAAGCAACTTTGAAGCTAAATTCCAGAGGGTGTCCAGGCCCCATCAAAACCACTCTGATATGTTCCTCTTCCTGGAGCATGAAACATTATTTTCACTGAATTACACATTGCTTTGAGGTGGTCAGGTGGCCGTTAATATTAACCACTGCTCTGTTTGCAAAAGTATTCAATTATTATCTCATTGAATTGATATAAGCCATGGGTGGGGAGGGGGGCAGGAAAGTACTCTCTAGTTCCCTCCAGAGGCCAATTCTGATATTAGAAATTATTTAAAAGACAGAGCAAAACTATATCGCTCTTCCCACATGGGACTGGTTTTCAACTGTAAAGAGAAACTTTTATAGTTACTTTCAAAAGTTATTTTAAAGGGCATTTGAAAACATTTTCAGAGGCATCAAAAATGGTAAAGAAAATATTTGTTGGCTTTGTCACTGATTTTTTTTAAAAAATAAACATTTGCAAAGTGCAATGTCAGAGTTAGCCACTAGAGGGGAAAAGAGAACATTTCCCTGTGTTTTTCTCGCTCGCCGGTAAAAGCATTATGCAACAAATTATTTGGGCCATCAGATCGATGGTAATGATCACATAGCTATCAAGAAGTGATGAGCGTCATGACAAATTCCTTTTGAAATATAATGTTTCAAACTCTGAAAGAACCATTCACAGTTTGACAATAATATAAAAAAGAAGAGTTTGAAGTCTTTGCTAGACGACAGCTACGATGCTTTGCCTAAATCCTTAGATACATTTATGGACAGGATGAAGGTTAATAACTGAAACTCAGTTTTATAGAGCAGCCATGCACTATAGCTGCAATCTATGCAACTTCTTGATCAGCAAGAATTATGAGGTCACTTGCCATCCCTTTGAAGCTTCCATGTCACCTCTGAGTTTAGTTGCAGGCCTTACAGTAGCTACAGAAGGAAACTGGTTTTCATACCAACCATGTACGTATGTAATCCAAAGTAATTGTAAGCAGCTGGGTCTGAAATGGAGTGTGTGTGTGTGTGTTTGTGTGTGTGTGTGTGTGTGTGTGTGTGTGTTTGTTTGTGCGCGTGTGCATGTGCATGCTGGTCATGCAGTCTTCTTAACAGATTTGCTTAGAAGTTCATACTAACTAATCAATTTTAATTGCCATATTAGCAGACGGACTTTAAAATGTTTTTTACAAAGTGCCATACATGTTAATTATCAAATGTGGTGATGAAATGAATACTTCCTCTTATTTTGCAGCAAAAGTGGAGATTTTTCTCCAGAGTTTTCAGAATACCAAAATAGATAACCCACTATTTTTACTCTGAGACCATTATGTTTATCCTTTGGTTTTAGTGGAGCTGGCATGCTCATAAATCGCATCTTCCTTGAACTGTTATTTCTGCCTGGTGAATTATTTTTTTATTCACAAGGCAATAAAAGGTCACCAGAAAGGAAAAAATATATACTTTTCCATCTTATAAAATAAAGTTAAATAGTATTTAGCATTTATATCTTTCCAGGATGGTAATCAAAATATGGTTTATTTGACTCAATGAAGACCTATGATACTGAAAGAGATAAATCTAATGACTTGTTTTAACAGAGAAAGATAAATCTTCATCAGTGCCATGGGGTAGCATAGTGAAAATCCAATGCCCAACTACACTGAGGATCACAGGGATGTGGCAAGATTTTCTGAGGGTGAGTAGAACGAGGAAGAGTTCAGAAGTAAATAGTTACTTGTAGTTATATTCCCTTGAATGTTTTACTATTGGCAGTGATGAAAGAATAATGGTATTCCTTTTGCAAATTAATAGAACAGGTGAAATTGTTACCTTTTCTCACGTTACCCAGTTTACCCATTGCTTCCCACCCCCCTCCATCCCTACCTGGGGAAAGTCAAAATGCTTTGGGGGCATTTTCAGTATGCCCCTGCAAATTCAAGGCCTTTCTTTCCTCAAGGGAACAAAGAAGTTTTTAAAAAGTAATGCATGATGTAATATAACAAATAACCATTTTTATCAAAGGAGTGACCAGTCATGAGAAAAACAGAGTGAAAAATAAGGACAATAGTTCTATCTATCTATCTATCTATCTATCTATCTATCTATCTATCTATCTATCTATCTATCTATCTATCTATCTATCTATCTATCTATCTATCTATCTATCTATCTATCTATCTATCTATCTATCTATCTATCTTAATAACTTTCCAAACTCTGAGTAGGGTTGCCAAATTTCAGGGAACGGGCTTCAGCCTTGGGGAACTGCTATGTTTTCCCACAGATTTGTGTAGGGAAAGACATTTCATGGCATGTGGCACTGAAGGAAAAGAAAGTTAGATTTCATACGTGATTACATGACCTATTACTTTCTTTAAAGTTTGGCGATCATCTCCACTCCTTCCTAGCTGACACCAGGGCCCACTGACACAGGATGAAAGTGTTTTTATGTATATATTATGCTGGGAAAGGTGGAAGGAAGCAGGAGAAGAGGAAGACCAAATAAAAGATGGACTGATTGTCTAAAGGAAGCCACAGGCTTGAGTTTATAAGACCTGAGCAGGGTAGTTGTGGACAGGACAGTTTAGAGGTTGCTCATTCATAGGGCTGCCATAAGTTAGAGGTGACTCAATGTAACAACAAAACTTGTTCCCTCTCAATCTTTACCTGCTCTGACTCTGTGACATAATGATGGCCCTCCCTATGATACCCCAAAGACTCCAGTCTTAGGTTTTAACCTGAAATTTCAAGAAATGGGATACTGCTGGTTTGCTAACACTAGGCAGAAGACACCTCCAACAGAAATTCTATCAAACTTCCTAATGCACATAGGGATGGGGGAGAGCAAGCGAGCGAGAGAGCGAGAGCAAGATGGTTTGCTCCATTATTAAGTGGAGTAGCAACACAATCTCAGTATCTGGTCAAGGTGTTTAACACCTGTGGCAAGATACATTATTTCAGCACCTGAGACTGAACATCCTGCAGCCTCCCTTTCCCCATCAGCAACTAAAAATATATAACAAATAAATAGATACCCATTTGCATCTTCTACCTGAACTTTGTCTAACACCAGGCTGGCCCTTGGGGAATTTGCAAATTTTGAAAATTTCGTATATACACATTTGAGCATGGGAAAGAACAGATTCAGTTGTCTGGCTAGACTCTAGCCGTATTCAGCCATTAAAGAAACATATGGCGCCCACCCATTGAGGGGAGTGTGCTAAGCCCACGCCCTTTGGCAAAAGGCCTGTCTGAAGTGGGGTGGGGATTGGGGTTAGGTTACCCCGATACAGCAGCCTCTCTGTCCTTCAGACTGCCTTATTTCCACTTACAACACAAATATAGAGGGGACAGAGGGAGCATATGTCCTTTGGTACTTGTGGGCTTCACATAGTCTAAATAGGTATGTTGAATACTCTTGAATTCCTTTTGGGGACATGCATTGATTCCTGCCTGAGTGCTTTGTGTGTACAGATCGATCCCTGATCCTCCACCCATGCCCTTTTGGAGAGACTCCAGCCCAATCCTTGCCCATATCCATGCTGGTATTTGCGCATTTCTAGAGCACCTGGGGAAAAAGCATTTATATGAATGGGGAAATAAAATCATCAAGATGAGGTAATTGATTAAACAAACAGGGCAGCTGCACCAGGCCTCCGAGTTACAGGTACAGACAAGGCAGAAAGGTTCAGTATTTAGTTTTATTTTTCCCCCTTCTTTTTTCCAGCTGCCAGGAGAAAGTCTCAACCTCGTCAGTCAAGAGGGTGGCTTACTAAGGAAGAGAGGGAGGGGTTTAAAAGAGTACAAGGGGCACAGTCCTGCTTGATTCCTTGTTGAACTAACAATGCAGAAAGCTTGCCCTTTCTTCCTACTAGGGATGTTGGCAAGTCTTTGGGTCCAAGTCCCAAGTCCGAGTCTTTGGTACCAAGTCCCAAGTCCACGTCCGAGTCTTTGATACCATGTCCCAAGTCCAAGCTCCAGGTCTGAGTCCCTATTAAAAACAAGCTATTTTTCCCCAGGAAAAAGGGAGGAGTGGATGGGTTCTGTCATGAGTCAAGTCCGAGTCATTGGAAAAAAACAACACCCTGAGTGAAGTCCAAGTTGAGTCACTGGTGCAACTGAAGTTCTACTTAACAGTGAGTCCTGTGACTCGAGTCCCCATCCTTGCTTCCTATCACCTGGAATTTCATATTATTGCCTCCCTTTCTAAATTATCTCAGACTTTTCTCTCTCCCTGCTCCTCCTCCTCCTCCTCCTCCTCCTCCTCCTCCTCCTTTTCCTTTGATCTGAACTTTGTGGTGTTGCAGGCCCCTTCTGGTGCTGGTCTGCGGTCTTCAGGGCACTGGATGTTGGATGACTGCAGAGGCAAGACTCATAAATGCTATCAGTGCATAGACTTTGATTATTGAATCGATGACTTTTCAGCAAGAAAAGCAAAGAAGGTTTATTTTTAAGGTAAAGAGCATTCTACTCCTTCTCCATGGGTGCCACCTCAGTATAGGGTTATTCTCAGTCCTTTCTCCCTGCTTTTAATAGTGTTTCCACATTTTAAACTCCACGAATGCTGTGTTTTACTCAAAAGATCCATAGGGGTGCCACTCTGCCCCATGGTTACATTGGAAAAGCATAAATAGCCGATTCAATTAGTCTTTCAGCATTCGGTCAACTGCAATGCACTTCCCTAATCCCTATATGTTGAAACATGTTTGGGATGCGGCATCAGTTTGCCACCTCTTCTATATGAAAGACGGCTCATTTTTAATAGATATGTAAAACATGAGAACATCATGCTCCTTTGTAAACTGGGACCATATCAGATATGGCCAGTGCAGATGGTTAGCACTTTGTTCTGCTTGTCATTGTTTTAAAACAAAAACTTACCAAAAGTTGTGAATTTTCTCATACGTTTGACAGAACTCAGGGTTTGGGGGGTGTTGTTTCTTGAAAACCAAATGTGGAAGAAAATGAAATATCCAGATTAATTGCTCCCTAAATAAACGCATTCCCCCATTGTAAAATATAAAACAAAAATGAAAGCAAAGAAAGCATAATTTATGTCATTGTTTAAATAAGATGTTTACCATCAAATATGTGCAACTTCTAAGTGCTTATTTTGCTACCTTTTTATCTTCAGGAACTTTATCAAGTATGATGAGCCATAACAGGATTCTAGAGTTCTTTTTCAAGGCATGTTGAACCCTGCAAAAAAAATTTTTTTTCTGGTGCATTAAGTCTACCCAGAGGGAAGGCACAGAGCAGTGGTGTTTCAAATACAGCAGGAAAGCTATATTTATGGTGCATCTATGTGTTGCAAAGATGAAAAGATTTTGTCAAAATCCAAATCTCATTAAAAAGAATATGGGCTTATTAGGGACAAAATTTAGATGTCAAATGCAACTATTATTTTGGGGAAAGACAATGTATAAAGCAAAGCAAAAGCAAAGTGTGGTGCTTATATACTGGCCCATAGCACAAGTTAATTCCCCCCCCCCCCCCCCAGTAAGCTGGGTACTGATTTTACCAACCTCGGAACCTTGAGCTAGCTACCTTGAGCTAGCTACCTGGGATTGAACCCCAGGTCATGAGCACAGTTTTGGCTGAAGTACAGCAGTTTAACCACTGCGCCATGTATCGGTGAGAAAACCATTTTGCTAAGTCCACTTACATGTTTCCCTACCGTGAATGTAGCTCTGCACTGAAGATGTGAGTCTTGGACTGAGATTTCTCTACACAAGTTGGTGGTTGGTGTTTTGAGAAATTTGATTACCTTTCTTGCATGTTTCATTTTTCTAAATTAAAAGCTTAATACATTCAGTTAAGGCAGAGAGGATGAAGCAGTCCTTACCGTCAGGTGGTAAGGAAGGATGACTAAGTCTTTAGAAATGTTTCATTCACACAACCAGTCATTTTGTCTCCCTGTAAAACAAGTGTTTACAATCGTTTTGGAACCATTCTTTCTGTTTCCACTGTTTTGCCTGTGAGTGCCTTTGATACTTCAGCCAAAATGATATCACTCAGTGCGGTAGTCTTGGATATTCAGACATACAAATTATAATTAAGGAAAGCTCTTAAAGATAGGAGTCCCACCTTTCCAAAAAGTGTAATAAGCACTGTGTCTCCTTATGGGCTCCGGAATGTTAAGAAGGCAACAGAAAACTGCTGGAGTGGACAAGTAGAATGGACAGGAATCCCAACCCCGTTTAAAGTGGTGATCAGTATTTTGAAAGCTCGTGATCTGAGTTCTCAACTGTGGATAGGGAGATTAGGAACGGGGATACATCAGCTGGGGAATGAATCCCTCTTTGCAGTCATCCCCAAACCTTTTCTAATGAGTGGGGGAACTCTCCAGAGCAGATTGCTGGGGTGATAAGCTGCAGGGGAAAGGATTGGCTGAGGTGGTCCCATGGAGTGCACAGAATACTGATACGCAAGACGGTATTTGATCCTAGACATTTTTCTTCAAGCAAAGCCCCATTCAGGCATCCACCTGAAATTCGCGTAGAGTAGGGATAATATTTCAAAGTAGAAATATGAAGAAAATTCTCAGCGATTTTTCAACTCTCAATATGCAGAGACTCCTCGGTGAGATTTTCCCCCTGCACCTGCAAGCTTTCTCTGTTTCCCCTTAAAACAAGACACCACTCTCCTTTCTCCCCCACTCCTCTCCTTTTTCTTTTGGACAAGAAACTCTCCAAAACCTCTCCTCATTGCAAGACCATTTCCAAAAAATCTTGTGCAGAAAATATGTCTTTTTTGTCCAAGAATAATAATAATACCATAGAGATTGGTGTTCGTTCCACAAAAATATGACCACAAAACATGCAAGAAAGGTCATCAGATTTCTCAAAACACCCACCACCACCTTGTTTAGAGAAATCTCAGTCCAAGACTCACATCTTCAGTGCACAGCTACGTTCATGGTAGGGAAACATGTAAATGGACTTAGCAAAATGGTTGTGTTTTTTTCACCGATACAATACTTTGTGAGTGTAGGGAAGAAGGGGCAACATCACACACACGTTAGTGTACTCTGGGCCACACAACATGTACTATGGAAGACTTGATGTTAGCTGCCCAAGATGCTCTTGATGTTGCCTGTTATTAGGTGAAAATTAACTGACATATTTATTAATTGTACTGTGGTGCTTCTGACACACACAAAAAAAAGAAAGAAAGAAAAATGTAAGCTCTGTCCCCATGCCTTGAGCAAGAAGGTATGAAGAAGACGCTGTAAGCACATTGGCTGATTATTATTCCAGAGCTCCTGGAATTGGAAACACTGTCTGATCAGGGTTTCCACTCATGGGAGCTCTGTAGAAATGTTCAGTCAAGTTCATTTACAGCATCATCATCAACACACGAAGGTCTAACTGACTTCCAGGTGGTGGGACCGTTTGCAATGGAGTTTATGTATGCCTTCCGTTCCCCATTACAAATTCAGCCTTACATGTGGACAGGCAAATATCTTCAGAAGACCACATTTATAAAACATTCCTTCTGGGGGTAATATTATGATGTTTCTGAATGCATAAAAAACATATTGTGTCTAGTGGATGCCAGAACATATCTTTCTAATGCTAATAAAACCACATTTGTTGGGGGTTTTCACACTTGAGATCAGGTTTTCCTAAGCAACGCACCCTGTCCTTTGCTCTCTGTTTGCTGAATCTCATGAGACCTTGTCTGGAGGCAGATGTATAGCAATTCATGTTAGTGCACATAAAATCACCAAGTGTTTATTGATTATTAAACTCTTGTACATTCGGTGACCCTGAGTGACTGAAGACAAAAGCGGTAGATCGTACAGAGCTTTTAATGAGGTACAGTAATAAGGCAAAATAATTGAACCTTGCATTTAGCCTGTCTTGTGTTTCTCTGCTAAAATTCAGACAAACCTTTTGGAAGAGAGTGCTTGACAGCGCTGGCACTGAATGACAAAGTCTTCACATAACCTTCAAACAAAGCCAGAAATTGGGCCAATCAATGCCATTCATGTGAGTCTCACAGAACCAATAAATGTCTCATGTTCATTTGTCAACACACAGTGGCTCAGAGCTAAGCTTAGAAGTGAATCATGTCTATGCACGCACTCCCCCGCCCATCATATTGTGACTAATAAGGATTTCTTACTTCTGTGCATCCTTCTTACTAGAGAAAAGTGTATATTACATTACCTGAATCATAGTGTTGCCTTTTAACCCAGGCTTCACAGTATTCTCTAGCTCCCGCACCTTTCCTATATCCTAATTATATAAACCATAGGTTCTTAACCAATGGTCTGCAGACCCCCCCAGGGAGCCGTCATGTCCTCACAGGGGGTCAGCAAAGGCTTGAAGAAATGTTATGATATTTTGCAGTTAAAATAGAAAGAATGAATTTTAAAAAAGGAAGGAAGGAAGAAAAGGAAACATAGAACAAAACCTTAATTTCTCCTGCTTGTGTAAAATTTGGCTTTTCTAACCTACCGCCTCCATTAAAAACAAACAAAAGTAAAAAATCGGTTATGAGAATAACTGTTTGATAGCAAATAACCATTTGATATTTCTGCACATGGCGAGAACATGCAAGTGAATGATGCTGAGTAGCTGAGAGAAAGAAGTGTCATTTCTTGCTACTGCGAAGACAATCAGAAGCCACAGGAAGAGAGAGTCAGAGTCAGTCAGTGTCAGTGTGAGTGTCTGGATGGACTTCATGATCGTGTTTCTTCTTCGACTTCTGCTAATAAAGCCATTTGGTTATTGTTTGGTAAAGTGACTTTTCGATATCGCAGTGAATTTCGTAACAATACATTTTGGCTGAGCCTCAGAATGGATCACTGGCTGAATCTGAAATGGAAAAGAACTGATGCTGTTGATGAAGGTGCATCCTGTTCAAAGCAAAATGAAGCTTCTTCCAATTATCTTTAAAAGTGCCACCATTATAGCAAGGAATATCTGTCGATGAGACCCTTCATGAGAAACTTTAAATAAATATTTGATGCACTTTAGGGTTTTAAATCTTAAGTCTTGGTGGTCTGTAGCAGCAAAAAATATTTAAAGGGGGTCTATGGTAAAGAAAAGCTTAAGAACCACTGATATAAACAATAGTTATTCATTTTTTTAAATTTAAAATGATAGGGGTGACATAATTATACATTCTACTTTCCCGCTCCTTTGCTGAAGCCTTGTTAGAACTGCACACTTTTGGTATATATTTTTTCATAATTTGCACAAAAAGCAAAATGTTCCTAAAATTACAGCTGATTGGGCTAATGATATGTTAATGGAAAAGAAAACTCGCATATAAAAAGCAGTATGTCATCCAAGAGAACAAGAAATAAATGCAGATTGAAACACATAATTTACATTAAAAATAGCTTAATAAGTCATGTCATGATCAAATTAAACATGGAAGAAAATAGGATGGGAATATGATTGCAGCAAGCCAAAGGTTAAAACATAAAATTTAAAGCATCCGCTGTAAAAGGATCTCCAGCCAGCAGGGAACTGTAGTCCAAGGCCTAACATTTCCAAATCCTGTGCTTTCACTGAAATAAACGCAAAGCCTTGTAGATGAGAAAGAGAGTTCTCTCAAGCATATTACACCAGTTAGAAGTACTTAGTAGATAAGGCCATAACAGTGTGGACAAAATATAAGCAATTATTTCAAGATATCTCATCTCAACACTTTTTTTAAAAATTACTGAACAGTGTTTCAATGAAGTTATTCCTACATCAGGAAGTGGGATGGAAAAATAAAGTACAGTAACAGCAAGCAGATGTATAAGTTAGTGATCGAAGACAACACATATTTATGTGGAAGTCCATTTAGACATGGGCTCAATGGTAAAGCAGTAGTTGGTTTTTCAGTGTTACAACAAAACCAGACCACCAGAGCCCATGGTGAAAGAAAGGAAAAGCCCCGGATCATCATCTCCTCTTCCTCCTTCTACAGAGTTGGATAGTGTCGTGGTTATGAATTTAATAGCTCTACAGTGAAGCTGTGTTGCACTCGAACCAGTATCCCAAGTTCTTTTAGCCAGTAAAGCTTCTCCTTGCTGCACTTCATTTCTTATTTTTATCAGCTGTAACAATCCGTAGTTTTTGTTTCTTAGTACATGACCAAGCGATTTCTCTTTCTGCATTTTAGGCATTTTATGATTTTTGGAGTGTGTGTGTCATTTTCCATGGTATTATTCAGTTCAAAAAAATATTTTTAGATGCTTTAATCTTTTTTACCATCACCTATGTTTCCATGCCATACAGGAGAACCATAGGATCCATGTTTCTCAAAGCCAAGTTGACCTTTCCTGGATGCTTAACAGCAAGCAGTTTTCTCAAAGAGTAGTTTTCATTGTATATAACATTTTCCACCACTGCTTTCCAACTTCCGAACCCTGCCGTGAATCTGAATTATATGTCTTCTGTTGTAAGTCACAACTAGAATAGGCCCACTGAATCAATGAAACTTTCAGAGCAGTTGATTTACCAAATACCCACTGATTCAATGGGATTACTCTAGTTGCGACAGACTACTAAATTTCAGCCACTATCTCTAAGCAAAATTTAACCAAATGGCTCATTAAACTTATTATTCTGTAGTCACTACAAGCTTTGGTGTTTTCCTTAATGTAACATTCATTTTAGAGAGAAGCACAGTCATATCTGAGCTAGCTGAGCATGTAGACTTATCAATACTTTCAAGAATCCCATCTTTAACAGGACATACAGTTGGTCCAGTTAGTGGTGTAATTTCTTGCTTTACTCCTTTTACTTTTTGATAGTTCCTTTCACTTGTGGCAAACTACAGCAGTAGTGGGATTAAAAGCTGAGCTTTCATCTGCTCCAAGACATATTGTTCACTAGCTCAATACAGGGTGTTTTTTTTTTACCACATCTTGGTGGACATTTGAAAATGGTGCTGGTGACTTCTTCCTTTTCTTCAAAAATTCTATCACACATTTTATGTTCCTAGAATGTATTTTCCAGCAAGACACTGGAGAAGTTACTGTTTGGATTACAGCTCTGAAAATAGCCAGTGGCTGCACTGGGTGGGTGATTCTGGGAGTTGTAATCCAAAACCAAATGTTTCCAAGGACTATGAACAATCCAGTGACATGGAAATGGTTCTGTCCCAATGTATAGAACTTCATCCTTTGACATGCAAATTCGCATCGTGTTGTTTTTTTCTGTGCTAAGGGAACATTAAGAAAAACAGGAGCTGATGATACATTGTGAGGATTTTAATACAGTGGCTGACAAAGAGAGAAAGACGGACCCAGACTCACCTGGGTCCCGCCTTGTGGCTGGAGCGGCGGCCCAGGTGAGTCTGGCTCTGTAATGGTGGCAGCTGCATGGCAGGCCACGAGGGAGCCTGGGAGAATGACGTCGGGGTTAAGGGTCGCACTGGCAGCCAGGGATTGGCTGGCGCGACCGGGGGCAGGACTGGCCTCACCTCCTCCAGATAAAAAGGGGGTGCTCCCAGGCCAGGATTTGTGGAGGCCTCAGCAGCGTTCACCCTCCCCGTCCACTCCGTGCTTGGTACAGTTAAGAGTTGTGGAGGTTTATGTTAGACGGGTGGTTTGTTATTGCAACCCATTTTGTATCCATGTCACAGGTTTGCTGGCTGTTTGGGAGCATTGGGGATGGATCCGGGGGATGATAGAGGGTGGGCAGAGTCCTGCTCACCGCTATTGCTGAACCTCCTCCATTTGGGGGGTTAGTGGCAAGGACAAGGGCTGCACCACCTCGGGGGGCCAGGGCTTTGGCCTTGCCCTTGGGTGACAGGGAGCCACAGAGTGGCATACACCTGCGTGGTCTCTGAGGGACTGTCCGGTCATTTCCCAGATAGGTCTGGGAGGTGGATGCTGCATCAGTGTGCAGTGTGTTTATTGTCTGGGGGAGGTACCGGGCCGGCTTAGCCATAAGCCCACAAAATGCTGGGAATCAAGTCTAGTAAAAATGGGCTTTCTGCAACCCTGCATGCGTTTTGGACTATAACTCCTGTCATTTCTGACTATTCTTGGCTGAGGCTGAGAGCAGTTCTACTCCAAAACATCTAGAGCATCCTTGATGAGCAAAAGTTGATATATAGAACACCAAGGTCAGTACTGAGTATGATTAGACACTTCAAAAGGTATGTTCTGATGACCTTTTTCCTATTCAGGTTTATTCTGTCGCATAGTAACCTCCTTCCTTCATTATTCAAAAGAAAATTGCAGTTTTACTGAAAAATATATAATTTCTCTCTCCTCTGCACAGCCCACATTTGATGTATTCTTGGCAACTGTATTAGATACCAGAGAACTGTTTCCCAATAACTGATAAATGATGAATCGAAACTTGATAATATAATGATTCTGGGATGGGGTGGGGTTGTAAAGTAAAGGGATTTCACTTCTAATATTTTATGGATCTGTCTTAGAAGTCTGTCTTTTAATGAAATTTCCTAAATATTATCTTCAACAGTGGCCCTTATGTTTTTGGACTACAACTCCTATCATTCCTAACAACTGGCCATGCTGACTGGGGCTGATGGGGATCAGAGGCCAAGAATACCTGGAGGGGCAGAAGTATCCCGAATTCAAAACCTTTCCCCTAACAAAAGGGGGAAGCAGGCGATGGAAACAAAAGCACCAGAAATCTGACTTACTGATTTACTGTGGTTTCAAAGAAGTTTGGAGGCACCTAAAAGGAATTTTCCTTCTTATCTAGACTAAATGAGGACAAAAGGGAGAATCGTCCGGAGTACAAACGATGACCTGTAAGATTAAAAAGAAGTCCCTCTGTTGGAATTTTATCATCACTTGTATGTGACAAAGCACCAAAAGACAGGTTTCTGGCAGGAGCAATATATTTTCTTCAGGGCAGTAAAATCATCAGCAAGGTATCGGAATGTCTGTAGCACTGCTTGAATATGAAAGCAATTTTCTGTAGCTGGGGCAGCTTAATTCTATTGTTTTCGTCAAGAACGAATATTCTGGATCACAATTTTCGGGGACTGATTGTAATGAGCGCAGGCTTGGAAAATAGATGAGCAGGCTCCTTGAATGATGGCTGGACTTGGCTCCCATACCATTGACAGCAATATTTGCATCTCTCTAAAAAGAGATTAAATGTTAACAAGGCTTCAGTACATTTGTCTCCCTGGCATCTTGTGACGGGTTTTCCAATTAAATTAAAGCAGGGGAAAGGGCAAAAAGGAAAGGGAATGGGGAGGGTTGTTTTTTTGTTTTTTGTTTTAAAAAAGTAAAGGAGATAAGGGAACAAATGGCAACGTCCTAGTTTCTACATGTGCTTCAGGCAGAGTAGACATCCACAACCTTCTGCCTTCCAGATGGCTGTGCATTTATGGCAGCTGTAGTCCATGCAATTTAACAGTATTGGAAAGTGCCAGCTTGGGGTAAAGTCTGATGTAGAGTACTATGAACAACAGAGCAAAACACACACATTCCTAGATAAGCAACTGATGTTTGTTTAATACCAACAGTTGTTACAGCTCAGCACACCCCAAAGAATCTAATTATGTTAGTCTGTTTTAGAAAAATTCACCAAGAGGACTCTGGCAACTTTTCAAAATCTATACTAAAGCTAGCTGTTAATTAGAAACTTGCTGTTTTTATGATGATCAGGGTGGGGCCGGGGATACCTTTGGCTCTCCAGATGTTTTAGACAACAACTCCCATAATCCTTTACTAGTTGCTACACTAGGAAGGGCTTCTGGAAATTAAGGTCCAGAACAAACTGGGGAGTCAAAGATTTCCCACTTTGTTTTAAATTCTTTGTTCTTTCTTTTTTTGTTCACATCAGAAGCACCACAGTACAATTAATAAAAATATCAGGTAATTTTTGCCAAGTAACAGGTAACAACAAGAACATTTGGACAGCTGACATCAAATCTTCCATAGGACATGTTCAGGGGCATAGAGCATATTGTCCCAGGTGTGAAGTTGCCTTTTTTCCTCCACACTTCCCAAGAATTCTGTTGGTACAAGAGCCCCCATTTTCTTAGGTTAACCTTGGTTCTGAATGTTGTTGGGTGCAATGCCAGCTAGGTAATCATCAAATGCAATAACACTGGATGTGGGTCTTCAGGGTTCAGAATCAGATCAGAGTTCTGTCTCTAAGACAGACATCATTAATGCAACAAAGAATATGTTCTTCGTACCATATGCTTGGTGATCAAATGATTTACTTAACCCCATAATGACCTTCAATGAGTTTTGTTCCTACATTCTTTTCCGTTTATGTCAGCCTCCCCCAGATTTAGGCTGAATATCAGGAAAAACTTCTTAACTGTTAGAGCAGTACGACAATGGAGCCACATATCTCAGGAGTTGGTGAGCACTCCAATGCTGGAGGTGTTCAAAAGAAAATTGGACAACCACCTGTCAGATCTGCTTTGATTTGGATTCCTGCATTGAGCAGGGGGTTGGACTCGATGGCCTTATAGGCCCCTTCCAACTTGATTATTCTATGAATCTACGATTCACCGACCCATTCCCCTCCAAATATGCTGGACTAAAACACTGTTGGACTAAAACTGTTCCCTTTTGGGGAATGATGAGAGCTGTGGCCAACACATCTAGAGGACAGAGGTTTGGAGAAGACTATTATACGTTTCATTTTTTTTGTCACACCGAGTTCTTCCACAAAGTTATACCTTTAGACGGAGTCCAAAAACACATTACTGGATCATCCACTCCAGTCTCATTAGAAGTAAGAGTTTTGAGGATGAAAGTCCAGAAAGATCAGACTATAAACAAGAAAAATAAGTCCATTATTCACCAAGATATTGGCATTCTGTCTCTTCCTTCTTCTAGCCCAAGCATTGCACATGAAAATTACAGAACTGAAAATATACTGTATCAGAGATGCCACGTAAGATCTATGAACAATTTGTCCCTCCTGTCATTCTCAAGAAACTTCACTAAAGAGAGGAAAATGTGTTTGGAGTTTTTCTTTAGAAGTCCCACTAAGATAACTAACTACTGCGAATTATTTCAAAACATAATAATTTGCATTATATAACTGTGTGAAATATTGTGCCAATCAGGGAAGAGTGAGGTGGCTGTCTCAGGACACATATTTCTTGTGTCATGAAACAGCAGCAAATTGTTAAAAATTTGACTAGTAGCGTTAATTCACTGCCAACGATGGTAAAAGATGCTTCTTTATTGAATCTGATTATTTGATTTGATACTTAAATAAAATAAAAGCATAGTTAGGTACACATTTTTAAAAGATAATGAAACTAGTTATTATACTGAACTACATTTAAAACCATTTAAAAACATGTCAATTAACATCATAGCCAAAATCCATTTCTGTAAATTACACTTACATAAAAATGATGTAATTAGAGTTTCTGCTTCTGTCACACATAATCAGTCTCATTGTGTGAGACCCATGAAAGCATTGGGAAGGAAACAGGAACTCTTTAATTACTCAAAATCTCCCCCTGCTGTTAATGCCATCATCCTTATGCAGGCGTCATTTATTGAACAGGATAATTACAATTTAAATTTATTAAATTGCTATATAGATGTTTAAATTATCTTATTATTAAACATATTTTCTGTTTCTCATGTGCAGCTTTAAAATAAAAAAAGAAAATTATCTCCATTTTCCAAAAGGCATTCATTGGCAGCCTCTGCAATATTATGCCTTCTGTCCATCATAACCTCAGGTTATCAAAACTGGGCATCTAAACTGGGTATTTTTAAATGGTGTTTTTAAAAAGGTAAATGACAAGCTGGGTATTATTTCAGATGCTTGAGTTCTCCAAACTTGGCATCTTATCCTTTCAATCGCCTCCTTAATACCCATGTCAGGGCTTTTGCTGAGAAAGAAGCTTAAAGTCACCGTCCTCAATCAGTGTCCCTTCATTCCCTTTCATTAAGAACCATGTTTTCCTGACAAAGGATAATAAATGGACACCACTGGTCCCTAATGCGCTTTTTGACTACAGAGCCTGTTCCATTCCTTTGCAAAGCAATTGCAATTATTTGTCATTTTAATATGACTTGGCAAGGAGATCCGAAAACACGGGGACATTATTCATCAAAATGTATAGGTTTTTTTCCTTCCTGGCATTAACATTAGAATATCATTATTATTACTCTGACAATGCATGGAATAGATACAATGACATCATGGAAAACAACAACAACAAGAAGTGTGTGTGTATTTGTATGTGGCAGGGTAAATTATGTTTGGCTGCTCTCACACTGCAAGGCAAAAACCAATTTAAAGAATTGTGCCATTTCTGTTAAAGATGCTGCAATTTGTTATCATTAGTGCTAGGCTACCTTTTACTTTTGTTCTAATGGAAACAGTATTCCCCCCCCCACAACACACACACACACAATTAGTTGGCAATTGCAAAGCTGTGTTGCACAGACCTTCTTGTAATGTATCTAACGTATGATATAAAAGATTGTGACATTTTACATTTCTGCCATCTACTACTTTTGTTGAAATGTTATTAAAAAGGCTCTATTTGTTCTTGAGTGGGCCCTTCAAGAATTTCATGCTTTTGCAGCTTGTGTGATGTTTTTCAAAAGTTATTCACTAGTGTGGCTTTGATATATTCTGTGTGAGAATTCTGGAGAAATAGCCTAAATCTCAGGTTACCAAAGCCTGGCCAAATAGCACTAAGGGGAATTTCCATCATGAATTTTGCCCCTTTTTGGTTTCAGTGGTGGGAACAGCTGTTCAGGGGACTATGACTCTCAGATACTCTGAACATTTGGGCATATTCTGGGAGGTGTAGTCCAAAAATGCACCCCTGTTCAGTTTATTTGTTCTGAGACCTCAGCCCCACCTCAGAAATAGACCAACATTTGAATCTTGATGGAACACTGTTCTCCACAACAGTGGTCCCCAACCTTGGGCCTCCAGATGTTCTTGGACTTCAACTCCCAGAAATCCTGGCCAGCAGAGGTGGTGGTGAAGGCTTCTGGGAGTTTCAGTCCAAGAACATCTGGAGGCCCAAGGTTGGGGACCACTGCTCCACAACACCAGAAGGTAACAATCTACTTTAAGGGTCCGAGACAGGCTTTGTAACACACCCGCTTGCTAGTTCTATTCATGCAGTTCTCTCCAATACACAAACAAGACAACGCCAAGCTCTTCCACTATCATTTTTCTGCTTAGAAAGCAATGGCTTCACAGGGGAGAGGTTTCTGTTTATATGTTCACTCTCCATGAGAGCAGGAACCCCAGTTTTTTAAGGGAGAGGGGATAATGTAAGCACTTTCCTGCTCACATCTTGGAGAAAAGTAAATCTGAAAGTAAAGGCTGAATAGGGCTGATTTCTTGCCACTGCTCTGAGGCGCTGCTGCTCCTGCAATCATGGATTTCTACAACTCCCACGGAGGGGGCAAATAGCTATGTATCCTATTAAGGCTGCAGGGTAGTGCATCCACAGATCTGGCAGAAGAGTTTAAGGCAAGGATGGGTCAAGACATTTTTGCTTCCGGAGGTCAATGTTTATTTTGCATCAATAAGCTGCAGAATAGTTAAAGCGAGCTAAGGTATTCCAGCACTTAAGGCAGAAATTCTCACAACCCCTTCTCTCCTGGTAGTAAATAAACAATCACAAACAACTGAATTATTGCCCCTTTCTGACATATCACAGTCTTATTTCCTGAGGGAAGTGCCTCACTGTACCGTGTGATACAGCCTTCCCTGGGTTCACTCATCCCTTTTAAAAACTGCCCACAACCATTTCAGGAGGCCTGAAACCTTTTCAGCTGATGGTCTATTAGCCTGACCAGTATTTTCTTATTTATCTCACAAGCAGAGTAAGTGGTTCTTGCTTTACTACTACCAACAGGCAGTGTTTATTACACTGTAGGTTGTTTTCATATGCTATTGTTTTTCTTTGAGCATCATTGTACATATTTAAATGTGATGGCCAAAGAGAAACAGACTCTGCCACTCTGGACAACCCAAAAAGAAGTTTGAATGGAGAATGGCTTTGCATGATACCTCACCAGAGTCTACGTTCTATATTTGACCTCCAGCAGTCCTTCAGGAAGGGTAGAAAAGGTTCTCTCAGGCAACAGCAAAGAATAATCAAGCCAAATGTTTCTTCTCTGTGGAGCATGTGGGTTACCACACGATGACTGTTGCTCTCTGTGAGTTAAAACTAAATCAAGGATATTTCCCGTGGGAACTGGGATTGTGTGAAAGAGTCCAGCCAAAGAGCAAACTCTATAATCATTTAGCTGCCCACAGTTCTCCCAAATGTCTGTGAGAATAACTTGGCCAAATTTTACTATAAAGAGCTTGATACAGTTCTTCTGTTAGGATTTGTTCTCCTACTACATCCCCCCCAGTGTAATTTCCCAGTGGTTTTCATGTTCTGCCCCACAGAACTAAGAGCTTTGTGTTCTGAGAACTGTACTATATGGTTCGGATAGCCTGTCATTAGAAGACAGAATTCCCTAATAGCTAAAAGCATCTGATTTGTCACAGCATATTTTTTTTCACCTCATGTAATTTTCAAATCAGCTTATTTTGTTTAGTGAATGGTTGGAGACTTAAATATGGACTTTATTTGCAAGTCTGATTTCTCAGGCATAGAAGTCTGCTTAAATTATATCTCTAGAACACTAACACGATTTCAGAGTTAATGACAGGTTATCTGTAATGTGTAGTTTACCCCATAGTGTGTGTGATAGGAATTCTGAGGTGAAGTCTTTAAATTGTTTTAGCTATTGTCTATGGTTATTTTATGATGGTTGTTTGTTTTGAATGTCTATATTTTATTGTATCAGAGCATAGAAGTTTTAATTTTTGGACTACAACTCCCAGAATCCTCTGACCTGGATTCTAGGACTTGAGCGTCTGCCAACCACCCAGCCCCCAGATTCCTGGTATTGGTTTGTGTTGTCAGGTAAACTATCTTGGAAGCATGTTTAAATCTTTCAAACAAATAGAAAATTGGGACATAATGTTATCGTATTCAATTTTTCCAGCATTCACAAATAGGAATGCTAAAGCTGTTATTATGTGCCATCAAGTCAGAACCAACATACAACAACCCAAATAGAGCTTTCATAGTAAGCAAAATATTTACAATGCTTTGTGAATTCGGACCATACTCTTAATTGAAATGCATTCATTTTATAGAATTCATGCTTTTTAAAAAGTACATATTAAGCATCTCATTGGAAATTATCCTCAACCAACCATTTAATCACTCCCCATGACAAAACTTGACACCTGTTATCAGGGGAGCACAGTTACTTGGCATCTATTGGTCTAAATAATCTCAGTGTTTGTCATGGGAGTCAGACAGTCTGTTTCAGTTTTATGATCTTGTGCTTTTATGGTCAGCATTCTGTAGCTTTTTGCCATCCAGTAGCTACCCAACAGATTTTCAGTCTCTGAAGAGTGTATTTGTAGCAACGTTGGCCAGGTCGGCAGCACTGTTTTCCTTGAGATCTTAGATCTTTATAGGTGTGCTAGCAGTGGTTCTTCCTGAGGTTGTGGTCCACAGCTTTCACAATGCTAAGAGAATATTATGTCATGATGACTCCTCCAGAAGGTTTGTAGCAACGGAAAGAGAAGAAATAGCATTATTGTTAGTGTTTCAGTTCCAGCATCAGCTGCCACTGCTGCCACCCCTGTTCTAGAACATGGGATGAAATGAAAAAGACAAGGGTGTGTTTTTTTTTTATCATATCTAAGTGGAATATCCTGAACTTGGAGAAAGAACCCCAGAACCTGAGTGTTGGGACAAAAGGCTGAGAACTGAAAAACAAAGCTCAACATTCAAATCAGAAGACCTAACAAAGCTGAAGACCAGTCAACCCTAAGCAACCACAATTGGCCAATCACTTTTGATTTCAATAAAGTAAGACATACACATGAGCAGTTTGGCTGAGCACAAACAGTAAGCCTTGAATGAAGCAGAGCTTCCCACTTCATCTGAAATGCGAATGTGTGGGTATCATACACTTTGTACTAACTCAACTTATTAAACCACAGTTTGAAGTTGGTTTAAGGTCTTAGTTTGCTGTTACCATAGTTTCCCAGTTTCAGAATGGGGGGAGGAAACAATTATTTATTAAAGACACTCTGGTTTAAATGTGGCTTGACTAAAGGAATCAATGGAAGTAACGTGGAAGCAAAAAAGTACCACACAAGCATTGCTCAGCTGAAGAAGCTAAGACCCATTTGCCTGAACCAGGCCGCTTGGAGAATGTTGGAAAACCTGTGTTTATCACAACCATGCATGAGGTAGTCAAAGGTATCCTGGGTACAACATTTTAGCAATGTTGTCTCTTTTCCCCTTTATATAGCAGTATTAGGCACTGCTTTAAGACTGGTTGTGTGGAGGCAAGCGGGAAAAGTCTTCCTTTAAAATGGCAATGTCTTTCAAAAATGAACCATAAAACCAATAGAGGGCCTCCTTTCAATCCTCATGTGTATACTTTGTTTGTCCTTGGAAAAAATATATCGAATGCACCTTTCAAAATGATTTATTATGTGTTATTGTTACAGTGTTCAATATTGTTCAATACCGAACTACTGTACTGATTACCACTCTCCAGTCTGCTTTAGTTCTGTCATGTGTTTTTATTTACCTCCTGAGGCAAAAACATTTTAATTGGTTTAGCAGAGCTTGAACTCTCTTTTATCAATGACAGGTTTCATCAGAATGGGGCTAAACCAGAAATTGTCTACAGATATTTGTGTTCCTTTTTCCTGAACAGAAGCAAATCCCTCACCCTGGTCAGTTTCTTTAAGAGAAAATAGATCATTTTCAACTTGTGGCTTTCATAACTCTTTCTGACTGTATGTGCATCTATGTTTGCCAGATTCAAGGAGAGAGGTCAGAGGGAAGAAGAGTTTGGAATGATGAAGATTGCGCACAGCCCCTAGAATTCACTTGTTGGTAGTGCAGGAGGAAAAAAATCTAAACTTATTTACAGTAACTCCTGAAGCTGGCTTCCATACTTGCAGGACCAGTTCATAGCCATCATATTCTGCCCTGCCTCCCCCCAACTAAAATTCAAGAGCAAGAAGAAACAGGAAGTGATATCAGACAGAAAAGAAGGGAAGGAAAAGTCTAAGAGAACAAATCTACATGTAAATTATAATAATCAAAAGAGGGGGGAAACATCACAGTTGTCTACTGCTTCCCTTACACTGCAGATCACTTGCTATATGAATTGATGCTCCATTCCAATAATGAGTAGAAAGCAACAGTAACATTTGTTTCAGGTCTTAGCATGTTCTAGTCAGCCTCTTCATTTTCTAAGACCTTTTAAAACCAGGTTAAAGCCAGTATGTGAAAAGCCAATGTAATTTGTACAGAAGTAGTGAAATTTGTTCTACACAATGAGCTCAAGGGCTGGCTGGAGACATTTTAATGCCTGAGATAAGCAAAAAGATGCCTCCCCCAAATCTCTCCTGTACAGAAGTAAAATGGATGGGCAGTTGACTCTTTCTTCCACACTGCTCTTCCATGAATCTATGGGATCCATCTTGCATTAGCTGGGCACTGTTGCCCAACTGTCAGTAGTCCCTGGTTCCACTGAAATGAAAGCTGCTGCTCTTGGTTTTTACCTTTCAAAATGGCAGTGGAAAATTTGGCATTTCAGAAAGACCTGATTAGATTGGCACATTACATCAGGCTTCTTTACTTCACTTTGAATTGGCTTGGAAACAGACAAATGCCCATGTTTTGCTTTGTTTTCTGAAGAAATTCTGAACCCAGAGCATATCCCTAACTTTAATCTCTATAGTGTTCATTTTTATTATAGCGTTTGGGAGAAAGTGCAGAAATAGTTAAGAAATTTGCAGAAATCAAGAGGGAAAATGAAGATGGTTTGTGTCTGATTTAATTCAAGAAGCATACTGTGCTTTTTTTTTCCAAGCAAAGTTTTGAGTTGTTTGTGTGTGAGTGTGTGTGTGTTTATATATGTTTTAGACTCTCTACCTGGTAAACCTTGAAAAGAGTCACCATAAGTCAGAATTAACTTGATGGCACATGATTATTATTTATTTTCTGCACGGAGTAAACAAAAAAAATTCCAGCAAGCTAAAGATCTGCATTCTAGGCAGATCCTCTGAATCACTACCAAATAACAGAATCATTTTGATTTTACTTACCCTAAAGAAAGATTGACTGAGAATTAAAATATTTTATGCATTGCTTTCGACGCTCCATGTTTTTGCTGTCTATTGAATCGTATGAAGTTGTTGAATTCTTTCCCCAACTCTTGTCCCTTTTGTTTATCGACAACAATAAATTCTTGTCTTTTATCTTCTCTTAGTTTATAGGGTAAAAATGGCACATAATGCTCTATTTAATGGATATAACGTTGGAAATTGATGGAGTATTTTGGCCATTATTTAGATGGCTTTGCTCTGCACTTTGATTTTGTTTTTTAATCCCTGAAGTTGGTATAATATTTTATAACTAGCATTTGAATAATATTAAATATAGAAATATGACCATTGGCTGGGTTAAAAAAGATTATCCAAACAAGAAAATCAGCCTTCATCTGATCAGAGATGAAAGAGGTCAATATTTTTGCTCAAGAATCAAACTAGGTGTGGATTCAGACCAGGATAATGGATATGGCAAGAGAGATTGCTTGGAAAAGTTACCTGTAATGCCCCCCAAAAACTGGTTATGCTGGCTGGAGGATTATGTAACCCATACTCGAAGAATTAGAAGTCATTTTGATGGAGATACTATGTGCTGTCCAATCACTTCCAACTTATGGCAACCCTAATAAGATTTCAAGGTATGCGAGATATTCAAGGCATGATTTAGTAGTGCCACCCCTCAGTGAACATCCATGGTCAAACTAGAAATTCAACCCAATCTCCTGAGGCCTAGTCGGACACTCTACTACTAGCTCTCACATCTTTTCCACACACTGCCATAAACTGGACTTTGGTTTTCGTTCTGGGTTGCCTATAGGAACTGAGGCTTTAACTATACAATGCATTCAAAACAGTAAGGCACAACAATCCATTTAAAAACCCTACTCAGGCAGGCACTCCTTAAGAAAAAGCCTGCCTGAAGAGAAAGGTCCTTGCCTGCTTGTGGAAGGACAGCAAAGATGGGGCCAGCCTGGCTTCCTGTGGGAAGGAGTTCCAAAGTCTTGGAGCAGCAATAGAGAAGGCAAGGAGACCATGGATTGTTTCAGTGCTAGTGTCCACACTGGCCACTCAATCTAATGCAGTTTTCTCTGTGCTACTGCCCACAGTCCCCCTTTCTTTGCTCTTGCCCTCTGCCAATCCCTGGTTCTCCTATTATGGTTTATTGTAAAGCTAGTGGGCTGTTTAAAGTGTTGCATGGCATTAGAAAAAAAGGGCAGTTCCCCAAAGTTCTCCATAAGCAGAACACACACAGTACATGCATACTGTGGAAACATAGTTGTCTGCTGTAGTTTGTCACAGTTGTTTTTATTTCATATTGATTTTTACCTTCTTCTTTTTGTCCATGAAGAGGCAATCTAGTGCTAAACTAATGTTTCAATGCAGTGATAAGGTGATCCATCACTAAACTCAGTATTTTGTTTTAAAAAGTTTTTTGGGGCAACTAGGGAGAAAGATTGCAGGTGTGTGTGGGTTCCTACTGTCCAAAACATCATGTCCAGCTTAGAACATCACCAGAATACCATCCACAGTCACACACACCTCACCCTTTTGTAGGATGAATCAGCTGATTATACAGGGAAAACACCATTTGAATTGTTTTGGCTTTAAAAAAAAGTAGAGGTCTCCAGTGGCAGGGTGGGTAACTCAGTTATTTGAAGCAAAAATGGCTTGGCTGATTCGCATTAGCCTTTCCATCATGTGATCAGTTTGAAAAAATCCAGATTCAGTTCTGCAGCAAATCCCATACTATTTGCCTGTGTAGTCACAGTCTGAGTTACAATGGGGGAGGCATTGGTCAACAGCTACCTCTTGAATAGATGTACGTAGGCTCAGAACTAGATATGGTCATAATCAGCAATGTTGTCACTTGAACCATGCAGCATAAAATGTGTCCTCAAAGTAGTTACATGTAATACATGGCATTTCCTCCTCCACCAATTCAGATATGTAGGGGGAGGAGCTATTATTCTGGTTCTGCTTATGCATTGGATAATGAGAGAAAAGGTAATTTGCATGCCCCACCAAGGACTCATTCTCTTTTCTTTGTAATTATGCAGAGAGCTCTTCGGAGGAAGGGTGAGATATAGATGAGAGAGGCAGGGGCACACACTTCTCATGTCGGTGTTGATGGCTAAAGGTTGAGTTTTTGGTTTTAATTCTACATAGAGGAGATAAAGACAGATGAGAAGGTATTGCAATAAAGAGCGGTGAGCAAGGAAGTGAATGAAAATCAAACCGTGGAGAAAACACTATGCTGTACAGAACTTCAAAGCAGAAATTACATTACTGTAGAGTGAGATGGGCAACTGTGGCCCAATGTTTGAGACCTACAATGCCCATCAGCCCCATCCAGCATGTGGGATGATGGGAGCTATAGTCCAAGAGCATCTGGAAGGCCACAGCTGTCCACCTTGCTGTACAGAGTCAGGGGAAAAGGACTGTAAAGTAGCCAGAGTGAATGGGAATAAAAGAAAGATTCTATGAGAGAGTTCCAATTAGCAGGTAACAAGGGTCTGAAGCAGTGGTTCCCAACTTTGGGTCCCCAGATGTTCTTGGACTAAAATTTCCAGGAGCCTTCACCACTAGTTATTCTGGCAGGATTTCTGGGAATTGTAGTCCAAGAACATCTGGGGACCCAACATTGGCAACCACTGGTCTAAAGAGTCTGGGTGCTGATTAAATTTACCTTAAGATCAGGCAGAGAATGCCTGATCTTTAACACTATGGTCATCATAGGGCAGGAGATGTGATAAAACTCTGCTGCACAGCCTGAACAGTACATGGATGTGCATAGGGAAATGGAAACAAGTTGGGCAAGTAACAGGTCAACAGAAGTTCCAAGATAGGCTCAGGAAAGAGCAAAGGAAAAGTGGGGAGAGTCAGCTGAGGCAATAAAACCAGATAGGTAGTGAGCTCCAGATTAATGGTAAGGATAGGGAAGGAGTGAAAAGAGAAGTGCCTGTACTCCTTTCTCCTGCCAGTGGGTAACGAAGCTACTTGAGACAGGCAGCTACAAGAGTGATGCACCTCCAATGTTATTAGTAATGCACCTGTATTCTCTTTTGGAACACTTTGAGCTTCATCCTACGCTGTGGGCACTTTTTAAGCAGACATTCAACTTTTGATAGTATATCATCATCCTCTTAGAACTGCAGAACTGGAAAGGACCCTACGGATCATTGAATCCAGTCCCTGTCAAGGAGGCCCAGTGGGGAAATGAACAGCGAACCTCTGGTTCTACCTAACCCACTGAGCTAGCCAGCAGTGACTTTGCACCTGATCAGTTTATAAAATAAATCAGGACCAGGGTGGAGTATGTATGTTTGAAGGGCAGTGGTGGTGATGACAGTGGTAATCTGATGGCAGTGTTATTTTCTGATTTGCAATTAGGGAACCTGCTCAGAGGACATGTGGGTACGAGTAGATGGAAAAGGAGCTCCACCACTCTGCTCCTGCCCCCAATTTTTCAGTTTTTGGCTGCACAATGTGTTGCAACCTGGGCCTGTTTTGGCTCCAAACAACTGTGTTGTCTCTCACCATCTGAGCTTACTATAGAAAAGAATGTTGTTGTTGTTGTTGTTGTTTGTTCATGCTGGGCTGGAAGAGGCAAGATGGCTGTTCTGTGGATGTTATTTCTTGTGTTTTATAAGGAAAGGGCATGAAAACACATTTAGAGCATAACTTGGAAAAGTTGCTTTTTTAGACGATAACTGCCCAAACCAGAGCTCTCAGAATCTAAAACTCCCAGACTCTGAAAGCCTGATAATAAAAGTTATTTTTCATAATCCAACTTTCGCTGAAACACACATAGGGACTGCACTGTACCAGAGATTGAAAAAGTTATTTTTGAGCTAGACCACTCAGAATTCTACATCTATCTTGGCCATTGATTGGAGGATTCTGTTCACTGACCATGCTGACTGAGAGATTTGGGGTGCTATGGCCTGAAAAAGTAACTTCTCCCCATTGTAAAGCATGCTAATGCCACAACATCTTCCTTGCTTTTAATTCTAGCGTGGAAAGGAGTTTAGAATTCAGCAACATGCTCTCTATTCTGTATTCAAAGTTGGATAATACCATACCAGCATGCTCCTTGGGTCAAAATAACAATATATGCTGTGATACACTTCACTGCCATTGAGCCTTCCACTATTCAATAGAGCGCATTTCAGCTCCAGCTATTTCCCATCACCCAGTGGAGCATCTGAATGTCAGGCTCTTTCTCATCAAGTCTCCAAAGAACATCCAAGACATCTCAGGACAAGCTTTGCCATAACACTTCTGTATCATCTATTCACTCTTTTCCTTTTGTATCATCATAATAACAGACTTACGGAAGTCTTTTGGCAGTCAAGGGAATGCAGGCCCTTTTCCTCTCTCTCTCCCTCTCTCCCTCTCCCTCTCTCTCTCTCTCTCTCTCTCTCTGTGTATATATATATATATACCCGAGTTGTCACTTGCTGACAATTTTCTGGGAAGAAAAATGTATTAGGATCAAATTTCTCCTGACCATCCTAAAACCAATCTCTTTTGGAAGTAATATTGGTATCTTTTATTGAATCAACTGGCCCTAGAAAGATCAGCAAACATTTGAGTCACTGGAACTTTCATAAGGTTAAAATACACTGTCGCATAGGAGGATTTTCACTGTCATCTTCTGTGTTTTTCAAACTCTGAAATCTGGCAGTGGCCCACAAATCTCTTTGTGGGCAGAAAAGTGGCTACAGATTCTTCGTGTAGAAGAGTGGGATATGCATTGGTTCTTTGCTAACAAAAAAACTTGCATATTTTATTAAACATTTATCAATTCTGTAACTCAGTTTCTCTCCAGCTTAAACAATAGCCAATTAGTTACATTTGTATCTATTATGCAAAATGCTTATTTGGATGTCTTCTCAATATGAAAGTTGGGGGCAGTGGTAGGTAATCTATGAGCCTTTGAAATCTAAACATGTACTTCTGGCAACCAACCTTTTTCCAAGTTATTTTTTAAAGTTCTAGCATAGTGCAGAGCACGCCAAAGTTACTTTCATGAACTGCACCTCACAAAATCTCCAGCCAGCATGACCAGTGGCTACTGCTGATGGAAACTGCAGTCCAATAATATCTGGATGGCCAGAGTTTGCCCATCATGCTCATTTCAAACAACAACAACAAACCATGGAAGTCCTGATCCAAAACCAGTTTCCTATCTGTATCAAAAAACCTCCAACCAGTTTTTCACCCACAATCTCGTGCAGCTATGAAGATGCTGTTTAGTGCAAAGGGCAGCTGTGAAAGCGAAGCCTCAATGGGCAGTATGCTCTGGATCAGGCTGTTTTTTTTCTTCAATAGATGGTTTTTCCTCAAAATAATTTTTTAAAATTTACTTAAGGACCTTTTTTTAAAAAAGAAGAAAAGTCATAAATACACATAGTTTAACCCTATGTAGCTTTTTCAGAGGCACTGCATGCAATTCTATAAAGGCAGGGTTGCTGTGGAAAGTCATAGCTGAGTGACTTATCTTTTATATGCTCCAAGCCAGGTCTTCAACTAGCATAGATTAGTGTGTCTTGCTCCAACTTTAAATAATACCTATTTGATTGTTCTACTGTAGGGTTTTGCATGGAGTTTAGCCATTTTTGAAGCCCTGTTGCAAGCATGCTACTGTAAGTACTACAGTGCCCTCCAGTGGGTAATTGTTGATGGAATGATTCATAAATAAACTGAAGCCCATTTCCAATTTACATTTTGCAATAATGAGAGTGCTTGAAGTCAGTATTGCATCTACAAATGTGACATCCAGAGGCAACATATACAAATCTGCTTCTATGTACATGCATACAATCTTCATCACCATCATCCTGGATTGAGTTTCAAAAGCAATCCATGTACAAACTTTCCCTCCATTATGAAGCTGGTTGCAGGTGCATAAGAGGCTTGTGATACCGGTACTCCAGACATTTGGGGGTGTAGCGTGCCTGCCCTCACTTGGTCTATGATTCACCCATGCAAGATTAATAAGGATCAGGTACAGCAGCATAGATCAGATACAATATGTGTACAAGCGGAACAAGGAAGATCAATGTAGAAAGACAGGAGGTGTACAGTACACCATAGTTTGTGTATTGGATTGGAAATTTGCTGCATAAAGCACAATTTTGCCTATTGCTCATCACAATTCTCCTTGCAGCAAATGTTGATGTCTGATTAGTTATTAAGCCTAGAATCATTTTCACCCAACCTGTGTTCACAATCAGCCATGGTGAGTGAAGCTGGGCTTTTCCTGGACTTGTGCAAGCAGGTAGCCAGAAATTTCCTGTGCAAGTGTAAATCTCATTCAGTACTGTGGGGAATCTGCATAACACTTAACTGGAGGATGTGCAGAGCAGCATGGGCACAGCAGAACAGGTTACTTAGGTATTTCTTAATATTGTTGCCTATTGATTATCAGCTATGTAAATGAGTATTGATTAACTGAGTGTTCATTCACTGATTCAGTGGCTCGTACAGTTTAGTCATAGTTATTACACCCATCAAACAGAATGCATGACACATGGCAACATCCCATTGTTTCTATGAGGTCAGGATTATATTCTTAACCTACAAGCAACTGGAAACTTCTATACTTTATTTTTTGCTAATTATAGAACCATATCTCCCCAAATTTATAAATAGGAGTAGAACATAGTGGAAAAGGGAGGATTTTTTAAAGCTTTCTTTGTACCCAATATTCTATTTTCTTAACAGTGTTTGACTGTTTAAAGTCAAGAGCATCTAAGTGACTTTAAATATGGAGTCCAAGTCAGTACATGTGTGTTTGTGCAACGTTAAATACTGGTAGGTGTTATATTGTTAAATAATGACATTATAAGGTGGGCAACCTAGAAAAATTGAAAAATGTTGGTGTCAGAGAACAAGAAGGGTGGAGGTTTTAGGATAATTACCATTGATATCAAACCAGATGTTTCTCAGTACCACTCAATACCACCATGCACACAACCGCCCATGGTGAGTGAAGCTGGGCTTTTCCTGGACGTGTGTAAGGAGAAAGTGAGTTCCTTCCTGTGCAAACATAAGCCCCATTCACTACAGTGAGGGATCTGCATAACAAATGTTATTTATTTTTAAAAAGATGTTATCTAGTATATAAAAATATATTTATTAACAAAAAGATAGGCAGCATATACCTGCAATCAGGCCTGGTTTTTGTCTTGCTATCACCCTGCTTCACACAATGTATTTTGCACTGGCTTCTCCTTAGGCTGTAGTTCTCCACCAGTAAACTCTCCTTTGCTTTCCCACTGCTTCTTGTGTCTTTTTCTTTACCCTTTCCTTCCCACGGACAGAATAGCTGCTTAATTTCTTCTCCAACTACTAGCACGGAAAACCTTTAAGAACCAGTTCTGACTTTGTTTCTCTTCTTTCTAGCCTTTGCATGTAAACTAATTAGATCGGGATGAGAAATGTGTGGACCATAGGATCTTGGACTGCAATTGCAATCATCCTCTCAATAACTCTGATTGGATAATATGTTGGGGGAACATGGATTTAAGATCTAGCAAGAAGCTAGTTAGGGGCTGTCTGTCTGTCTGTCTGTCTCTGTCTGTCGATGATGGAATAGAGGGATAGAGATGCAGGGAAAGAAGCTCAACCATGAGTACTTAGATGGCAATTAGTTTTTAGGCAAAAGTAGTTAGCTTTTATTATTTTATCGGGAATGCTTTCATGTAGTTCACTTAATTATCTGAATATGCATTGCTTGTTGCTTTTGCATTGTACAACCTCCTTTTTGAATTCTTTATGGCTTTTTAAAAGAATTTTAATAAACTGTTAAATATTTTTACCCAAGTGTGATCCTTGGGGGGGGGGGGGACGGATTTGAGTGTCTAAGAAGGTGCCTTTGCCAGAGGCTATGTTCACTAATTTCATTATTTTGGGTGGTCTACCTTGTCTGGTTGGTGCACTAAGTACAAAGTGTACAATAAGGAGAGATTTCTATCTCAGGTAAGGAGACAGGTGAAAATCTAGGTTAGAAGCTTGCCTATAGTGCTAATTCACACACCCTCCAGGTATCACCAAGCCTGGGGTTCAAAGGCTAGAGAGTATAGTAACTAGAGAGCCTCCTTTGCCTAGTAGAATGCCCTCAGGGGGTTCCTTACAGGGGTCAGACTGTAATGTAGTGTTATCTTTGTTATTGGGGAAAGGAAATAATTAAAGACTATAATAAAAAACTAGTTATTTGTAAGTAGATATTTCCAAGTACTCCTTCTAGCCATAGCTACCCTTTCTCTGTTGTGTTGTTTTTTTCCTAGTCTCCTACAGTGTCCTACAGAGACGTAATGGGAACCATCAGGGCAGCACCACTGACAGTTCCCAGTGAGTACCTTGTTGTTATGTGCTCTGAACTGAGGCCTTTTATCTCTACAAAGTGGGGAGACTTAAAGCAGAGGTGGGTAACTCTAGTGAGACCAGGGCTCACTGGTTTGCCCCAAGTATCCTCTAGGGTTTGCACAGACCATCAAAAAACAAACAAACATAAATGCAAAACAAAAATCTGAATCACTGTGAGTGTGACTCCATGGTTAAATACCATGGGATTTGCTCTGCTTATAAAACATTTGAAATATTTTTTACTGACTGTGTGGTTTTGTAAAAGCTGATGTGAATCAGTCCAGCCTTTTTTGATCTCAAAGCGGCTTTCCCCCCCTCTGCCACTTCTACTGTTTCAAGCCAGAACAATTTGAGCAGGTTTTTTTCCTGTATGGCTAGTTGTGATGTATTTTTGTAAAGATGGGGGGCATGTCTGTAGGTGGTGTTTCGGTGGCATAGGCATCTTAGAGTATTGTTTAGGCCCAAAGAAACACACCCTTGCATTCTTGCCTCTTCCATCCGTCATCCTCCAACATTTTTAATTTTAAAATTTTTTCTTACATATGTTAATGGGACTAGTACTAGATCACTCTTTCACCTAATCACTAGGTTTTTATTATTTCCCATATTTAAACCCCATAAATGCTTGGCACAGGTGGGGCCAAAGAAGGAAGGAAGGAAGGAAGAGAAGGCATGGGGTGGAACGTGACTCACATTGCATCAGGTATGAATGATGAACTCTTGAATCAATCCACGGTCCCTGTATGAGCATTGCTTGCCATTTCAAACATAATACAGGCTGCAAATCAAACTGCAACAAATATCTATTTCCAGTGTAGTTGCACTCTAAGTCAAGCCTAAACCAAGTCAGAAGGCACAGTCCATTGTTCTCTTTCCATGGAAGCCTTCTTTTAAAAATGCACTTTTTAAAGCTACTTTAAGAAAGCTACTTTAAGAAAAGGAGGTCACTTTGTGAAGGACCCAAGAACCAGGTAGTCAACCTTCCCCAAAATGTGGTGAGCACATTTCCACCAGAGGTAGAATTATCAGTATCTGCACCTTGGGAAAGTTCAGGGTGTGCACTTATCCTATCCTTTTGTATTCTAACTAACATTTCATGTCATTTGTTCTTGTGTTCTATGCTGGTGTGTTATTCAACCTAGCAAATTGCTTACTCCCAGTTGTCATTGATGCTATGTATTGACCTGATTGGTCTTGAGATATTTCCACAATAAATTCCCCCACTGCTTTCCCTGGCCAATATGTGGGCTGATTGCTCCATTTGGCATGCATTTCCTGGACCGGTCTCTTGATCCCAGATTAATTATTTTCTGTTTGTCTGTACTGAAATCCACTTGCAATATAAGAGCTATCTGCATGAGATGGGGTGGGGGGAGGAAACTCCATGAAAGCTTTTTATATTCCCCCTCTCCCCACCCCCATTATTGTCATGGCATCCAGATTTAATTTTGCTTGCAAAGTTGGAAGTTGTCATAATTTCAAATCGGTTTGCAAGCCATTAATAACAGGGTGGCTCAACCATGAAGCTTCTTAGGAACTAAATCAAGGCATAAAAGGCCACACACATGTGAGCAAAGAGGCTGTGTCCTAAACAGTACTTGGAGAGGCAACAGTAACAATTAGGGTTGCAGCACATCAATTATTGTGGAAACCTGACTCCATTTGCTCTGAGGATTTGGCTGTTCAAGGTCCGCATGATGCGTTTGCACTAACATGTCCCTTATGTGGCTATAAAGGAAAATCCTTTATGTATAAGGTGTTTATTATCATAATTACACTTTTTAAAATTTGAATCCCTGGAATTAAAGGCCAGAGTATACAAATTTTAAATTAATAAATTGTGTACTCAGGTCCATATTGAAATTTGTAATACATGGCAAATCAAGGGAGCCAACATAAAGAATCCAAATGTTTTGGTACATTTTCCTTCTGTTAACCTCTTCCCCCCACACTAAATTATTGCTGCTGTACCCCCTTATATTTTAGCTTTCTCCTTTTTGTACCTGCACATCATTTCATACTAATACTACCTGCCTACCCACAGTGTGAAGCAGCTTTGGATAGAAAAAGCAGCTGATGAGCTGTGCAAAGAAAACTGACTGAGCCCCTCACTAATTCATTCATTTGTTCATGCATTAATTAATTAATTCCACTTCTATACCACCCCATTAATGATAACACTCTCTGGGCAGTTCACAATATACAATAAAATCGTAAAATAAAACACCTTGTTACAATAAAATACAATAAATACAATAAACCCTCTCATTAGGTAACACTACCTTTAAATAAAAATACTCAAATTAAAACCTATTTGAACATCTCAGGATAGTATTCACACTAGCAGAAGGCAGCTTTAAATGATATGCCTGGTTTGAGGTGTTCTCACATCCAGAATGGAGCTTGGAAGAAACATTCTAAATTACATTGTAACCTGCAACTTACTTTGAGAAAAATGAGAATGTAGCTAAGTTACGTTTCAAAAGCTACTTTGGGGTATAGTGTATAATTTTTCTAATTACTTTCAAATGTTACTTTTAACTTTTGTAAGATTTTTCAGAGGCATTTGACTGGAATGGTTCCTGTTGACATTCTCTGATAAGTCTTCTGCGGAAGGGGAAATTTTGTCTCACCTTCTGTATTTTTGTATGTTCAAGATGCACTACCAGAATTGCTACTACAGGAACCAAGACCATTTCCCTGTGTTGTTGTTGTATGCTGGTAAAACAATTAAGCACATCTACAATGTGCAATAAAACCCATTACTTTTGTGAACTGAGCAATAATAACAATCATCTGGACACCCAGGGGCAATAGATAACAATAGAAGTTCGGTTTTAGAACTTATGCTCTAAGCTCTGAGCCAAATACTGTGGCCAGCACACCTTTGGAAATGCCTGTGTAGCACAGCCAGTCCCCTCTACCACAATAGGTGACTCTGACGACCCTCTCAGAAGAAGGCATTCAGTGTCAAGCTGGCTCACATGGCTGCTTTGTGAGGCTAGTACTGCTTTGCACAGAGACTTGGGCGGCAGTGGTACAACCTAAGGCGATGGCTGAAGAGGGGAGGCTAAGCAGCATTAGCAGCCCTCCCAGTGAGGAGGCAGGAGCAACACAGCCCACTGCTCTGGTTGCTTTGGCATCCAAGTGATCCCCCATTCTGCCAAGAATGTTATGCCATTCTCTTATCAGTCCTAGAGTTTGGATCCGCTCCCTCAAAAGTAATAGAAAAATCCTCAATATTATAACAATTCACCTTCAAAAACTATAATGGCAACCATAACTAGTTAGTTTTCAAGGCTTTGCAGTGAGTTACAGAATGAATTACTTCTGAGAAGTAAATTTTAAAGCTCTGCTTATACTGCTCCTTGACTCTTCCGCAAAAAAGAGAAACACCAACATTCTCTGACAACAGCAGTCATTAATGAATATTCATATACAACTTTTTACATTTATCAACAGGCTTCTAAAAGTAGATTAGACAGCTTGGAGTAGTGGCTTGCAAAGCTCTGTGAGCTTCCGTGCTACGCTGGGAAACAAGGATGGGAAATGTGTTGCTTCCAGCTGTTGACGGAAAATTCAGAGTGTTGTACAATTTAAAATTATGAATGTAATTTCAAATTTAAACAAATTTCAAATGTTAAAACGATTTAGACAATCTCAGCCACTTGCTAGATCTTCTTTAGTATATATGGTGCGGCATAGATTGCATGAACATAAATGCTGCATAGATTTAATTTTTCCAAATTCACAGAAAATTTCCCCTGTATCCAAGTAGACCCATTTTCCTTGATTATTCTGTGATCTTCCTACTTTGTTTCAGTCTATTGACTTCCAGATGGTCCAGCCAGAATCTGGTCCTGGTGGGAGACATTCTTCAGTATTCATCCGTTTAGCAAGGTACAGTATGCTGTTTTTGCTCTGTAGAAATTTATCCTAGCCTCTTCTGGTTTATTATTTAAAGCATGAGATGTGTGCAGAAAATGTGTCCTCAATCTTAGATATAATCTAAGGGGTTGGTGTCCATGAAGTGGATGTGTTTCGTGCTGTATTACCTTATTTTGTTAATTACTTGCTAGTACCTCTCGATGTAACTCTGGAGGGGCAATAAAGGTAAAGGTAAAGGTTCCCCTTGACATTTAGTCCAGTCGTGTCCGACTCTAGGGGGCGGTGCTCATCCCCGTTTCCAAGCCGTAGAGCCAGCGTTTGTCCGAAGACAGTTTCCATTGTCATGTGGCCAGCGCGACTAGACACGGAACGCCGTTTACCTTCCCACCGAGGCGGTACCTATTTATCTACTCGCATTTGCATGCTTTCGAACTGCTAGGTTGGCGAGGAGCTGGGACAAAGCAACGGGAGCTCACTCCGTTGCGTGGATTCGATCTTACGACTGCTGGTCTTCTGACCCTGCAGCACAGAGGCTTCTGCGGTTTAACCTGCAGCGCCACCACGTCCCTGGAGGGGCAATACCACCCAAATAATAGGCTTTTTTAAAAAAATCAACAAAACATATTTGGTTTTGAAGTAGAACAGCAACCATTTCTGTTAATCCATCATTGTTATGGAGGTGGAGTCTTTTTGAGCAACAATTGATGATGGACAGCATCATATGCCATTATAATGCTGCTCCAGTTATTTTATGTTTCAAAACCATCTTCTGTATGCTGGATTAGATTCAAGATTTGAGCCATATAGCTCTTGCCAGGTTTAAAGCCTGCCTGCTCTGGAATTAGAAGAGGTTCTGTTTTAGGGAGCTAGACAATTTAATATCATTGGTTGAAACGCTTTGTATAAGTGGCATAAGGGAGATTGGCCTGTAGCTTTTGCGAGCTGATGGTTCTTTTCCTGATTTCAGTAAAGCGATTATTTTAATCTTCTGTCATATTTTTAGAATTTGTTTGCTTGTCCAGCAATTATTAAAGAACTGAAGAAGCCATTCATTTGTATTTTGCCCCAAATGTTTAATTTGCTTGATCCATCAAGTCCTACCATTTTGCCATTCCTCCATCTTCCTATATCTTCCAGCTGAGTGAGTTAGGTATCTGGCCGCAGAACCAGAGGCTGGAAATTCAATTCCCCGTTGTGCCTCTAGGGAAAAGAGGCAGCCTGTGTGCGCTGAGCAAGCTGCACAGTCCCAGGACACACCCATAAGATGGGAATGGTAAACCACTCCTGAATACTCTCTACCTAGAAAACCTGGAAAGGGTCACCACACATCAGAATTATAAGGGTTGCCGTAAGTCAAGATGGCATATGATGATGACAATGATTAGTTTCACCAATATGAAGACAGCGGAAAGTTCATTGGATTCACTCTGAATATCCCTTTGATGTTTTATTTTTATTATGTGTTGGTTGGTCTTCCCAGCCTGGAGCAGTTGATGTGCTATTTGGTTTGGGGTTCTTTTGTTCGAATCATTGTTCAATCTTTTCAGTAGTCTCCAAGCCTTCTGGCTGCTTCTTGCCATGTCAGGCTCTGTTATAGTGTCTATTCAGTGAGTTTTTTGTCTCTGCAAGAGTCAATATCAGTTTTTCCCAGCTTTTATTGTATGTTCACTAAAAGGATTTTCTTCAAAGTGTGAAATACAATCTAAGTTTTGGGTGTGTGTTTCCAGAGTGAAGCCTGGTATATATTTGGTCCAGCACTCTCTTGGATTGGAGGCAAAAAAAAAAACCCTTCCAAAATGGGGGGAATAGAAGGATCCTCCCTGAAGAGTGGAAAGAATTGTGAATACATTCAGGCATCCCCTGGACAAGGGCATTGCACTGCGAACTCCCATCAGCCCTGGCCAGCACAGCCAATGGTGATGGATGCTGAGAACAGTAGTTCAACATCACCTAGAAGGTCACACATTCCTATCCCTACTATACAATATGTGTTTGTATTAAAAAAACAAAAAAACATAAACTGTCATTTCAAAGTATCATCCCACTCTTCCTGTGCAAGAATATTTAAATTCAGTTAACGTTCCTGGACCTAATTTTAAATTTTAGGCAGATTTTGCACATCAACTATGAGTACTTCCACAGAATATATAATACACCTACTGTCAGGGATGGGGACTTGAGTCGCAGGACTCACTGTCAAGTTGGACTTAAGTCACACTGGTGACTTGACTTGGACTCGACTTGGTTTGTTTTTTTTCCAATGACTTCCTTTCCTTCAGCCCTTTTAAAAGGGTGTTTTAATAACACCCCATATGGTGAAAGGATTTGTCCTTGCGGGAAAGAAATTATTGAGACCTTGGTGCACATCATTTTAGAATGTAGCTTATATAGGAACGAGCGTATTCGATATCTTGGTTCAATCATGAGTAAATATACTAGTTTACCTCCCACAGGCTACCTGAAGTTTCTGTTGTTTAGAGAGAATCAAATAATAACACAGTTAGTGGCTAAGTTTTTATTTTCAGCTATGGGAATTCGTAAAACGCTATAGGAAGATTTTATAGTAAACTATGTATTTATTATATGTATTTATCTTTGTATAATCGGGTCTATGAACGCATAATAAAACTTTACCTTACCAATGACTTGGACTCAACTCGTGACTCAGAACCCACACACTTTGTCCCTTTTTTTCTTGGGGAAAAAAACTTATTTTTAATAGGAACTTGGACTTGGGACTTAAAACCAAAGACTCAGACTTAGACTTGGGACTCAGACCCAAAGACATGCCAACATCCCTGCTTACTGTATAAAATATAGATAGAGCTTCTATAAAACAGCAGCTAGCGGATCCAAATCAAAAACAAAGGCAAGAGGAAGAGATTATATGGATGGTTGTTGTAGGTTTTTTGGGCTGTCTGGCGGTGTTCTTGAGGGACCTCAAGAACACGGCCAGACAGCCCGAAAAACCTACAACAACCATCAGATCCCGGCCGTGAAAGCCTTCGAGAATACAAGAGATTGTATTCTTTAAATAGTCCTACACAAGACGTGACACTCCAAACCAACAAAGAGCAGCATTGACACCTTCTGTTAAATCAGCAGTACTGCTTTTAAAAGGGAATACTTTTAAAACTGACACTAGCAAGCTGAGTTTTTCATGGGAATTGGAGAGTACTACAAACTGCTATCTCAAGCAATTTAAGTTTTTAAAGCGATAACCCATAACGGATTTTCTATAAAAGCAAAGCATGGATTACAATGGCAGATCTTCCCAATATCATCTAAGGAGAGCATATGTTAAAAGTGATTATTTACCACTACTCCTGTTCAACCTAATTCACTTTTCTTCTGGTTGTATACGGCTATTTTAGAAGAAACATACATCAAGCTCTCTGAGGCACTATCTGAGCTTGGAGGTAATGCAAAACAAGCAATGAAGTTACCTATAATTTATTCATTTACGTTCTTGTTTACATTCTTGTTTGCTAAGGAGAGCATAACGTTATTTTTATGAAGTGCTATAACAATGGGAACTAGACTAATTTGGAACTTTAACTTCTAAAATCTTGTGTGGAATTGATTTGGTAGTTTGGCCATGTTCCTCTTTTTAGTATTTTTTTAAAAAAGAACAAAAAAAGAAATAATTTCTTTCTGTCATCACCTAAGGCCCTGTCAAAAATGGCTGTGTTAAAAGTGCTTACTGACACCCTATAAAAAGAAGTGAGTAATACATTACTTTTTCAAAAGCAACAGCTACTATTAATGAGTTAATTTAAAAAGAGGTCCAGGCTGGGAACACTTGCAAAAACACACACACACACACACACACACACAAACAGCCATCAAGCGGAAGAAGACATGCTATGCAATCAAGCACACGAAAGGTTGGCTTCTTAGGGTTAAACTAGATTAAATGTCGAGAACTGCATGATTGGTCTTGTTTTTTTACAAACGGAGATGCCACTGGTGGGGCATATGTTTCACACCATATCACGCTAATTTTGCATCTAATTCAGTAGTGGGGTATAGTGGATAGTGTGTCAAATCTGGATGCAGGAGATCAGGGTTTGAGTGTGAGCTCAGTCATGGAAATTCACTAGGAGGTGTATGTGTGGCAGTGCTAAACCACTCCTTGAACGTCTTACATAAATCAGAAGTGACTTAACAGCACATACCACTCGATGTCCACTTTTTGAATGGCTGCTCAGTCACAGTTCACACCTAGACAGTGGAAAGAACAGGTCACTTCATCAGTCTTTGCTGAGGAATGGTGATTTTGTAATTAGCATCAGTACATATAAAGTAGCATATGCAAATGTGATGCAAATCTATGGAACACCCCCCCCCCCCGTGTGTTGGTGGTGGTGCACTTCTGGTGCTGCAGACGTTGCCATCTTAGTCATAGTAGCTAAGGTTTATCAAGTTATTTAGGCATCTACACCAGAAAATCACACAAATATCTCAGTCAGTACAATAAAGTCCTGTAGTGACTGCTCTCCCTGATTATAGGGCTGACCCTTAATGAACATCAAATTAGATGTTCAAAAATATTTAACAGCAGGCATGAGGCCTGGGGTAGAATTATGGAGAGTGTGGTTAACTGGAGCTGCCCTATAATCTGATAATCTTGGTTTTACCCATATGTTAAGTATGCCACTTAATGCCTGTTTAGACAATAAACTGGCCCAGATTCCACACTTTCATGGGGTGGCGTGGGGTGGGGTGGGAGAACAGGTTTGTATCTCTTGTAAAGCTTCCACATCTATTATTGATGTTGTTAAGCTTATTGAGCTTATGTTGGTTATGAATCTTAAGTTTTTGGAAACAAGTTTCAGACAATGATAAGTTATGATAAGTGATGTAGAACTAACTGTACGTGTAGTCTGCAATTCTTCATTTGGAGTACAATACCCAGCATACCATAACTAACATATCAAGTGATTATTCTGACAGAGGGTGTTTCGGATGGTGTTGTTCAGAAAGTAAATTTTCAGGTTTTGCTATGAATCTCATTTCCTATGAAAAAAAGAGAGAAAGGAAAAACTATATGTAACTCATAGCGGTGAAACAAATCAGCAGCTAGCATGGGGAAGACAGTAAGGGAGGATTTGTATTGAGAAGGGGAAGCAAAATGGGAGGGGGGGGTGCCACACTGGATTGGCACTTGTTTTAGTATCCACATGTGGCATACACACAGTTTAATATGGCAGTTATATTAATTATAATAAAATATCCAATCCATATTTCTGAAGGAAATGACATCTTATTTTTATCCTGATTTTTGCAGTTCGACCTCACTTTCTCCTATACAGTACTTTTCCATGCAAAGCAGATGATATTACATTACCTATGGTACTCTCAAGGATCTTGGGCTGAGATGGAGTTGGCCATCAGTAAAAACTGACACCAGAAACTCCAAACACCTAATGACAAAATCACTAGAAGCTCAGGAGTGGGGCAAAATTACATTTTAAAAAATAATAATCATATTTTAATTATTATTTTGCTTAACATGTGCCAACAATATATCCACAGTAGCCCTCTCCCCCATTTTATTCCAAAATAACCTTGTAGTTAAAAAGGTTAGGCTAAGATGGGTCAAGACCATCAACTAAGCTTTGGAACTAAGAATATCTGAATTTGGGTCTCTCTTTTCCAAGTCTAGCACTCAACCTTTATACTATACTGGCTCACTCTGATCAGTGGTTCCGATATAAATGATCCCAAGTTGAAATGTGTTGGTCAAAGAGTAATGCAAACATAAATTTTCTAATCCGGTCTGTGACTGCATAATAATTAATTTTCATAGCACACCACCAAGGCGACCTAATTTTACATGACAAGCACAAGGTGCAAGTTAGGTGGTCCAGACTGGGGAGCTGGAATATGGCAACCCTAAGTACTCCCATTCTTGAAAACCTGCCCAAAAGCATTGTTCTTAATTTGCTCGTATTAGCCCAATAAGAAAAGCAATAGTATTTTACTCAGGAAAACCGTGGGGAAGGGGGGACCACTCTTTATAGATGCTGTATAATTTTATCCTTAAATTCTTGCTTGTTTTATTTAGACATAACGCCTAATTGCGTGTGATATATTCCAGGCGATGTTTCACGTTTAACATCAAGACATGCAAAAGAGGCTGTACGCGCGACTCTAACTATTATTGTATCTATGTCCCTTTTACAACGTTCCAACCGGAAACGACGACTGTGCGGAACTCTTTAACGTTGTTTATGCCTCTTCGGACCTTCCTACTTGCTTAGCTAGTATGACAACACGGCCTCGAACTGTGTTCCACCCCCTTGGTTCACTGCAGCCATTGATTGGTTGTCCTGTATGATTGTCACACCATTTCGTCAAATCAGAACCAGCCGCGCCCCTATCGTCGATCGTTGTGCCTGAGTGAGTATATGTGCGTGTTATCTTCCCCGCCGTACTCTGGCTGCGATCTTACGCCCTTAGCCTAGAGGGGCGTGGAAAAGCTCTCGCTAGAGCCTCTTCTGATTGGCCCAGACGCTTGCTTTCTACTAGCTGAACCAATCAGAAACGCCCGTAGTGCCGGAGCCCTCCATTGAGTGTTAGTCGTGAGCCCGAGGGAAGTCAGACGAGCGAGAGGAAGCGGCAGGTGTGGGGGAGAAGGAGAGCGGGAAGGCGGGTTAGTGTTCACAACCGGAGCCGAACAGGGGCGGAATAGGCTTCCTCATATAGAAGGATGGGGGGGGGGGGGGAGAGTGATGAGGATGATGGCTATGGCCGAATGAGTATCCTCTGCGGTGGAGTAATGGGGTGTGTGTGTTTCAACCTATAATAGTCCGAGGTTGGCCTTCGTCTTTCTGAGGGATATAAGCGTTGCTGCTGCTGCTATTATTATTATTATTATTATTATTATTATTATTATTATTATTATTATTATTATTATTGCTCCTGCCACGACTCAGCGGGCGGCGCTGGGCCTCGCCTGTCCCTCTTCGCCGCATCCCTGTTGACCCTTCTCTCCTTTTTTGACTCCCTCAGGCCTGCCAGCCCGGAGTGTAAGCCTCGCCCTCCTCCTTTCTCCTCCTCCTCCTCCCGGTGAAAGACCCTCCTGGCCGGTTTTCGCCTCCCGCCCCAGCCCATGTTCATCGCAGACGGGTTGGCAGCCGCCCCTCAACCGCCGCCTCGTCGGCCTCGTCTTTTCCCTCGGGCTTCTGCCGCCGGGAGTTGCCTCGGAGCCGCTCGGCTAGAGAGCCGCCGCCCCGGTCGCTCTTGTTGCCGCCACCATGGCAGAATTAGGGCAGGAGGTGGTCTACTTGGTCTGGGGCAAGAAGCCCGGCTCGCAGGGCCTGGGAGACACCATCTTCTGTCGCTGGGCGCAAGGTAGGTCCCTCGTCCCGGGGCTCCTCCTACCGGCCTCCACCCGGCCTTCCGCTCCAGGAGCTCCCTTGTTGTGCTTTGTTTTCCCTCCCTGCTTCTCTTCATTCCCCCCCCCCCCTTAGATGCTTTTTTATCCCACTTCTTTAACACCCACACCCCTACACCGCCATTTGCCAAAAATAATGCTCCTTCTTCTAGTTTATTTATAACATATTTATTACTACTTTATTCCATCCAATAGCCGAAAGTGTCTAGGCAGTTTATAGATTCTTTTGAGGACCAAGATTTGTTACACTCATTTTCTTCTCGCTTTGGGGTAATTAGGCAAAATGAAGCATTGGTGGTATCTGAGGAATAATTATTCGTGCTTGTTTGGGGGGCCTTGATCTGTTTATAGGGCTTTAATGACTATGAGGTGGATGACTTGCAACTTACATATGAGGGAATAAAGGATATTCTCTTGTTCTTCTCTTTGCTTTTTCCTCAGTTTCTGAATTGTGGTTGGTAAGATGAGATGTATCCACTTCTTCATTTTAGTCCTGCATTCTTCCCTCCCCTCTTCCTTTTTCTGGTGGGTGGGAAAGAATCCAAATACGTACACCAGTTGTGATAAATGCTAAAAGGCTTCTCCCCCATCCATTTTACATATGAATATGAGATGTCTTTTCCAATTTGTAATATAGAAACTTTGTTTAGATAGGCAGTAACTTTTTGCATATTATAATTGGGAGGGGTTTATTTGTTATCTCTAGTTGAGGAACTGATGCATCTTTTCCCCTCTTCTCTGTTTATGGCCATGGCCAAAGTAGTTATTCTACAAGTAGTATTTTATCATAAGTATTGTATTAGCTTAAATATAGCTTAATTGCTCTCTATAGTAACTGTCTTGTATTGTTGATATTTGTGGTCTTTGGTAACATGTGGAAGTTGAAGTCCCAAGGCTCTTTTATAATGATCATCCAATTGTTATGTATTCCTCTGCTGTGTTGTATGTCTTGTACACTTTGTTAATTGTCTGGTTTGTCAGGATGGAAAATCCCTGCTACCAGGCTATGCAGGCATCTAGAAAACAGATGCTAGTAGCCATGAATCTGAAGTGTTTTCCTGGTCCTTACAAAGGCTAGATTTTAAAAAGGTTTTGGCACTTGGTCTCTTAGAACCTTTTGGTGTTATTCTGAATGTAAAGGATACAAGACCCTATTGCAAAGTTTTTTCTGCTTCAAGCATGCTCTTTCACTTATACCGTGGAAATAATGGAGCATCACTGGCAGTGGAGTTTATCACTACATTGCCCATGAATAATAAATTCAGATACTTCACAAACTAGTATTGTTGCTGTTGGAGGCTTTTTTAATCTGAAGATTCTTGTATTCTTGGATGAAATATTTTATCTATGATAATGATTCTCAATTTTGATACCAGCTATAAATGGCTTAGTAGAATGTTAGGGAATAAAGCAAATGAAGAACAACACCTTATCCAAGAGGAATGATCTTTTTGCCCAACCCAGTAGCCCAGCTAAAGTAGCCAACAGCATAACCTTGCCAATGCTATATGTAGAGATGGGGGTATTTGTATACGAATACGAATATCCCTTTGCAGCTAGACTTAATGAGGGGCCAGCCCCTGGGGCCGGACTGTCCACTTATGCATCTGGCGGTGCCGGCGGCCCCGCTCATTCTTCCAATCGCGCCCGGAGCCCCGCTCTCTTTTCACTCAGCAGCCATGCAGAGAGACTTGTCCTCCCTCCCCCTGCCTGGAGTGGCTAGCCAAGCGGGAAGAGTGGCACTCTGGGAGTAATTGGAAGGATGAGCGAGGCCACCGCCAGGGCCAGACCCTCGTTAAGTCCAGCTGCGTTGGGATATTCATATACAAATACCACCATCTCTAGCTATATAAGCATAGAGGAGTGATATGATGTTACAGTGTTAATGTTAAAAAATTTCAAATGCAATCGCAGTATGTCTTCTGCAAAGATAAGAGTATTTGCACAACATATCCACTAATTGAAATGTGTCCAGTAAACTCCATGGCAATTCTACAGAAGAGGCACCAGGAAGTGCAATAATGTCATTGCCTCTGGACTGACAACCTTGAAACTTTCTCTCCTCCCTTCCAACATAAAGCTGAAAGATATGGCAATCCGCATTAGTAAAATATTCATTTTGCTATGACAAATTTATTGAAGAAAGAATATAAACTTGACTAGTGATAAACATATCTCAGAGCATTAAACAGTAAACCAGAATATATAATTTACTTCCTGTTATAAGCAGGTACTCAGATGTAGTTTACCATTCCCTCCTTCTGGGGACATCCTGGGGCTGTGCAGCAAGCCTTGCCCAAGGCCACACAGGCTGGCTTTCCTGTGAGGAACTGGACTTTCAACCTCTAGCTCCAGAAGCCAGATACTGAATTCACTGGGTTATCCAGCCAGCTTCTGTTGATATAGTTACTATGTTATGGCTACTATGTTTTATCCTTCCTTTCCCCTCACTTGGATTCCTATTCTCTTCTTGCTGTATTTGACTCCCTGCAGTTTTTCTGAAAAGTCAGAAGTAGAAGCTCTAACATTAGGCACTACTTTTTTTTAATTAATATAGGCTTTAGTTATTTGAGTTGTTATAGTCTTACAGATAACATCAAACTGCTGTTTCTCTGCAGTATTGTTGCAAAATTATGATTGTAAAAGTATCCATACATTATATTGAGATAACAAGTCTGCTTTGATCTTGGTTGATATCAATCTTACTTAGCTATTGGAGAAACTAAACAAAAGTGACATTTGTACACTCCGTTCATTCCAGTATTTCACTTGTGTCAAAACAATATGCTCTAGTGGGTTAAAAAGGGCTTATAAAGTATGGACAATCCAATATAAATTCAGCAAAACTGCAAAACACAGCTGATTTTGGCCAAAGATTATCATAAGAGAGTGCATCCATGCTCAGAGCAATGTTCCCTCTAAGATGCACTGGTGCGGGCGTGCAGACAATTAGAGGGAACGTTGGTTCAGAGGGAACTTACCACTTTTTGAACATTGCTGAAGGTAATCCCATGATGCTATGATGATATTTTTTTTGCCTGTGGACATTGTAATGTAGATGATTTTGTAAGTTTCTCCCCATTTTTTGCCCCAGAGGTTTTACCTTAAAATAAAAAGTATGGTCTCTCCTATTGTTATCTCTTAGAGTTAAATCCAGTTTCACTCCCATCTAGAAAATATAACTTTATTTGATGTCTTTAATTATTTTGATGGTTGCAAATGTAATTATTTTATTGGCTGAAATGGGGTTGCATAGCTTCACTTGAGTAACTTGAAGTTGCAAGAGCAATTGTGAAATTTGCAGCAAGGTGCAAGTCTATCCAGGAAATAGTTTCTTAAATGCAGTAATGTGGTCAGTTGTTCGGTCAGTTGCACAGTTTCTTGTGTACCCAGGTATGCAGGCTGCCTGGGCTAACTCCGCATGAACATCTGCAGTTGTAACTTGATAGTATGCCACATGCTATAGGATTTCAGACATTATTTAATTTATTTCAGTTTGTTTTGTTTTTACTTCATTTTCCAGCATGTTTGTTAGTTATTTTCTGCTGTTTTCTAATTTATAATGAATGGTGAAATAAAAGAGTAATGAAATATCAGTGTGAAGTTTGATTGTTTCCAAATTTGGTCTTTTTTATACCAAATTGTTTAGGCTTGTAGGATTCTAAAGAAAGCCCAAACATTGCAGAATGGATAAAGAGCAAGCATTTAGATATTCCTTGTGTAGGAGAACATGTATTGTGTGGTTCTTTGTGATAGGATAGGAAAGTATCATGAGTGCTTGATTTGTTGACTCGCAGGCAATGAAGTGATGATAGAACTGGCTTTCTCATTGCTCCTGCCATTTGTCATTGTGCTCTCAGTTTTTAGCAGAAGTGAGGTAAAAGTAACAAGATTATGGACACTCAAGAAGTGAACATTATGTATAAGTCCCTCCAAGCACTGTCTGGTGTCTGTAATTTCCTGAGAACATGACTGCAGTTCTTTTATACTGTTAAAAGAACAATGAGTTAGAGAACATAGTCAGAGAATCATGAAAATAGCATGCTGCAGTTTGACTCTGACAAAAATAAGTGTCTTAACTTTGCTTTGGAAAAAATTAATTTATCATTTTTGTTCCTTCTTTAGGTTTTGTGTTCAGTGAATCAGAATCCACTGCATTAGAACAATTTGAAGGAGGTCCTTGTGCTGTGATTGCACCCGTTCAGGTAATACAATAAAGATCTGTGGAAACTAAATTGGTAACATATTTTTCCCCTGCTTTCTTTGCTGTAGTTGGTAATTTAATGTAATGAAGCATATTTGAGTGGGTTTATTATTGGTGAATGCATTCTGTATGTACCACTCTAATGTAAAGACAAATAGCTTTGACACTCTTTTGATACGTTGTGTGTACCATTCATTTAATATAGTTAAAAATAATACAAATATCTACATATTTTGAGCTATTGTTGAACACAACATTTATTTAATATGTACAAAAACAGCACAAACGCCTGACTTAGATACAAGTTCAACCGTTAATTTGCTTCTTCCCCATGTGTTTCTGCAGCATTGACTCCTGTTAAAGATAACAGATAGGTAGAGGAATATTTGTCCATTGCCATCAAATTCTTCAAGCATTTTCAGGTCAGGAAAAGGTAGTGTAGCTGCCCAAATTAGTCATCCTTTCTGAAGAATTATTTTGCAGTTAAGCAGTTCATAAACTATTCAGCTACCTATGGTATACTGTTGCATGTTTGCATGAGAGAAAGTTTTCAATAATTTGGAATATCTTTTTTTAAAAAAATTAAATCAGTATTGAAAATGGAGTGTTTTGCACCACTGGGGAACAAATCATACATTTCTGATATGTCAATATTATTTTTAATATAAGGCATTTCTTCTGAAGAAGTTGTTCAGTTGGGAAAAATCTGCTTGGAGACAGTGTCAAGGTAATGACAAAACTACTTCTCAAGGGGGATTTAGATATTGTACTTGTCATCAAATATGGTATGCTAAGCCTAAGTAAGTTTTCTGTCATTGGTAAATACTTCTGAGTGATGCTTTCCTGCAGTAATTAACATAAAATAGAGAATATGTAACTGAGTTTTCCAAATCTTCAATGAAGCAATAAGAAAGGCCAAATCCTACAAATCAAATCATTGGGCAAATTTGGTAAGCATAAAAAAAGTCACTAGTGTATGCGTTCTTCTGACCGGACAGTCTATCTTACTGTTTTACAGAGATTTTTCTTTCTTTCTCTTGGGGCCAGAGAAGGTTTAATTGATCATTGTCTTAAGTAGTGACAAGAGGAAGAATTTTACTGAATGACCATGACCCTTGAATTTCTAAGACTTGATGGAAACCACCCATACAATCTAAGTTACTGCAATCTGTTACATTTTAAAAAAATGAAACTAGTTTTCTTGATCTATGGTTTACTGAAAAAGTGAAGATGATATGACCTTGGCTTGTTTCAGTAAACCGTAATTTTAAAATAACTGAGGTTTTGACACTTAAGTAATCTCACTTAATTTAAACCAGGATATAGAGGGTTCTAATCTTACCTCATGGTTGCTCTAGAGGAGCGGAGGAAAGCGGTAAGCGTGAAAACCCAATGCTTCTTCAGGTTCATTCTTGTAGCTCTAAAGCAGAAGTAGCCAACTTCTGAGGGTCCAGGGTCTTTTTTGTCCTCTCCATAAGATATCTCTCTTGTGGAGATCTCCCCCCCCCCCCCCTTAACATTTACATGATTGCCATATCAGGCCGTCAGAACTCTCCAAAGGGTTTGATTTACCTTCTGCATATAATTTTGCCCTCCATAAGTTCTTTTGTGGACCAGAGAAGGTCTGATGAATGGTTTGTTTATTTGACTTTTATACCACCCATCTGGCTTCCAAGGCTGCTCTGGACAGTTGCCTTGGCAGCCAGATGGGTGGTTGCCCAGAGTTTCAGGTTAGGCAACGTTTGGCCTCACATGCGACTTCCCCAGGTTGTGTTTATGGCTGGTGGCCCCTAGGCTCCAATGTAGTAAAAGGATTTTGGCACAAGAAAGTTTATTGCACTCCTGGAGACTTCCAAAATCTGACCTTCACTTTTTAAATAGGTGATTGGTCACTCTTCTACTGTTTAACACACCCATTTTCCAAAACAAGATATAGATCTTTGGCCAAGTTGGGGTTTTGTTCTTTCTTTTTATTTGGTGGTGTAAATAATTCTTGTGTCCCTTGAACGCAGTTCTGTGGGAAAAATTGGTCTCTGGACCCATCAGATTTGTTCATTCCTGTGTAGAGAGAGCAAATTTGCCCCCCGTCCCGAAACTTCTGGGACCACTATATGCACTTCTTGAGAATGTAAATGGGAGTATGGGTAGTCTGTGTTGTGAACATGCCTGCTCTAAATGATGATCCATTTAGAGTAATGTTTGAATTTGGCTGGTGAGAAATGGAGGGCTGAAAGAGCCAAGACTTCATGCCTCACTGATTTTGTTCTCTTCCACAGCTTGCTGCTTAAATTAAGTAGAGAACTAAGTTGCTTGGTAGCTCCAAAGTTATGGGCTTGAACTAGAGATTTCAGGTTGCCAATCCTCCTCCTGAATTGTCTTAAAGCTTAGAAGGATTAAGTAGACTACTGGGTTATATAGTATAATGTACCTTGCTAGATTTTTTTGTAGAAGTTACCTGTCAAAAATTGTATTTGTTCTCTATTTCAGAGGAAGAGCAGAAGAATCTCCTTTGTCATACATTAACAGAAATTTTGGAAATGGCTTGCTCTGATCATTCAGAATCTTACTGTTTGGCAACTTGGCAAAAAAGAAAGACTGCAGAAGAAAGTGCTAGTATTTCTGAGAGTCCAGCTGAGTCAAGCCATCAGGAGGAGCAGCCCTGTAAGATATGTCTTGTGTAACATAATTCCAAGTGAGGCTCCTGTGCTTCTGCAAGATTTCTTCAAAAATCTTACTCTTTCTAACTGTACTGCAGCTAATGGTCTGTCCAATGTCCTGGTATATGTAGGCTTTATGCTTCCAGATTTGAACTCCAAAACTCAGTTAAGGTCCGTGGATCTAAAGTAACTGACAAGTGTTTTTAGTAGAGGTGTGCTCTTTGATGTTTTTGGGCTGCATTCCCTAGAATTCTCCCAGAATTCCCCAGACAAGAATTGCAGCATGCAGACACAAAACTTCAGACCTCTAGATTTCATCCTGCTAGATAAGGGCTTCTGGATTATTTACCTCTGACACCTCAGCACATCCTCTATTGGCTGCCTTCTGTTGTTATTTTTTTGAAAAAGGAAGTTGCCTTGGTGCTTTCCAGGAGCCAGTTCTTGGGGAGATGTCCTCTGTAGAGTCTAATGAAAAATTAGGATGTGATTCCCAGCATCCTCTGCATCCAAGAGCACTTGGCCCCCACTGGCCGATCATCAGTGATAGCAGTGGTGGTTGGTTGATTATTGGGGTCTGGGCTCTTCTGGGTGCCAAGGACACTGGTAGTTGTAGTCTCCCTGCCTGTTAGGCTCTGTAAAGGGTACCTCCTGAAGAATGAAGAACTCCCAGGAAGCACAGCAGCAACTTCCTTTTTTATATTTAAAATATATATAAATGTATATATAAATAAATAACAGAAAGCACCTAATGGTGGAAGTTTGGCAGCATTGGAGGCAAATAACCCCAAAAGCCTTATGTTTGTGAGGTGCAACTCCCTGAATTCTGGGCAGGAAATTCTTGGAGAATTCTGAGAGTTGTAGTCCAAAAACATGAAAGAGCAGCCCCACCCACCCAGGTTCTTAGGAATAATGTTGCATCCCATTTTATGGTCCCAGGCCACTATAACTATTAAAGATGAGGATTGCAATGTTTATGTTACAAGTTGCCCAATTGCAACTTTGTAACATTGTACAAAAATGTTGCCATAATAGGCTACAAAGGCTGTAAGTGGCAAGCACAATCTTAGAAGAAATACCCTGCTATTCCCTCACCCTGATGCCACAAGGTGCCTTTCAGGATGGCAGTAGCTGCAATATGTTTGTGTATGTGTAGCTTAAAAACTCATCTGTGGATTTATTTCAATGTGTTAAATATTGATTAAAGCTTGGAAGCTGGCATTGTATCTTTACTTATCAGGGTGGATTTGATTTAAATCAAAAATCAGATTTTTTGACTATTTAAATCAAAAAATCAATTTTTGATTTAGATCATGATTTGATTTTTTAAAATCATTTATTTTTATCCACCCTGCTACTTACACTGGCAGGTGCATCCCCTGAATTGAGTGCTCTTCATGGGACATTTCCACCAGGTTAAAGAGAAAGGCATCTTTCTCTGGCTTCCTAGTTTCCTGTATACCCTCAGAAAATCTGCTTCAGAAGATAGGGGATCCTTTGGAATACTGGCAGTAGAGGATGCACTCAACAAACATTCCTTCACACCCCTCTTCTGCCAGCTGAATACAGTTCCTGTTCATGAAAGGAGGAAGCTCTTGTGTCTATGAAAGCCTAATTAGGCTTCAGCCCATTGAACTAACTAATCTGTTTACAGGTGAAAATATATTTTGTTTAAAAGTACCAAAGGTGACCAATTTGCAGATAACTTGCAGTCCTATTTTACAGTCCATGGTTAATTTCCTTTATATTTGTCTAGTCTTCAACTCTGCAGTCTTGTTTATTCTGCAGAATGGTATCTCTGAGTCATGCAGAATAAACAAGGAGAAGGGAAGAGGTTTTTTTCCCCAAGGGAATTTAATGACTCTTGAATCTGTTTTGTGTTAATCTGGTATTGTTGAAATGTTTCTCTCCTAATAAGCAAATACAAGGCAGTGAGAAACTTCTCCCTTAGCTAAAGATGCTTTATTAATATGTGGGTGCAGATCAAAATACTGTTCTTCTTGACTTACAACACCTTGTGGTAGGAGAATATTGGGAAGCCTGATTCCATGCCTCTTCTGAAAAGTATCATGAGTAATTTCTGGTAAACATAGAGCGATATTATGATCTACTACCTTCACACCACTAGTATCTTATGCATATGGGTGTGCCATGTTAAGCTTGATCTTGGCATATTCTAATTTGAATTTTTCATTACCCCTTAATTTAATTGCACTGGAATGATCATATGTTCAATAATAACATGAGTATTGGGCATCTATCTTGGGCCTTTAAGGGTATGTGTACAGCCTGAGTTATAAAATTAACAGACTAAGCCATATTAATTACAGAGTACCGGAAAGTTCTCTCAGAGAAGAGTGTCCATTGTGGAAGAATTTGCCTCTGTAATTTTTAGATCCTTTAACATTCCAGTCCCAAGTTAATGATAGTATTTTCTGTACAATTCCCATTAACAGCCTATTTCCATTAACGTACGTGTTGGATAGTTAAAAAACCCTATAGGAATGTAGTATATATAGGCTGTATTCTAGTAGTATAAGTGTGCATGAAATAACTAACGTTTTTGCTCTAAGTAGCTGCTGGTCTTCATGGGGAATGCTAATAATTTAAACTGGAAGAATTGACCAGTTGAGATGCAAGAGCATATTTTCCTTTCTTGAATCCATGTTGTTGAATAATTGAACTCTGAGGGCTATATTGCAGAATGTTCTTGGCTGTTAAACATAGAATTATCTTTTTAAGTACAGATGCATAGGTTGTTGAAACTGGAAACAGAAATGTTGTGATACAAATTATGTGTCTGGTCATTCCATTGCAACTCAGAATATATTAGGAAGAAACACGTGACCACAGTTTTGAATTGGTTGCACTCTTTTAGCACATGGCTTTGATAGCCTAACTAATATGTGGAATATAGTTCACCCAAGCTTAAAGCATAGTAAATTCTATGTTGGTTAGTGTTATAGTTGATAAATTAGGTTGTGCATGTAGCCCAATCTAATTTTTGCTTATTTTCATCTAAGGCTCTCTAAGTGCAGTGGGACTTACTCCCCAGTATGTATTTATAGAACTAGAGTGTTAAAACAAGACTGGGCAGTCTCCAAGGTCTGGAGGACTCAAATGCCCATTTTGTAGACCTTGGAGGGCCACAACTGCTCCCACAACCTCGTCCCCCCCCCCCCCAATTCTTACAATTTTTTTTAGCCAAAAAAGCATTTTGGAGCTGCATATTTCCCACCCTGTTTTAACAAGTGGAAACCTAAAATATTTTTGTACTATGAAAGTTTGAGTAACAGGGAAATATTGAGTGACTAGTATTCAAAAATCTGTCAAGCAACAGGGAAAGCTAGGTACCTTACATTATTGTGAGTATAGCCATTGGTTGTGTTAAGTATTTAGATCATGAATCTCTGAAGTAAGGATATCTTTGCCGCCCAGAGTAGTCGAATGACTAGATGGGCGGGATATAAATATAACAAATAATAATAATAATAATATCTATACATATATGCTTCCTTTCTTCAGATGTTCTTGTTCAATGTGTGGGGAGATACTTGACATGGGGAGCCACGGACTCCTGTTTTTTCTAATTACAGAATCTTCCATATATGAATAAAATATAAAGGGGTAGGAATTTCAAGATGACTGCTGTTGGCGTATCAGCTCACCAAATTTACTTTGTGATCCTCCTTCCCCCTGCTAGGTATTTCTTGCCATAAAATTGGCCTTTGAGAGTCTTAATTTGAGTTTCTGATTGCACAACATTTCAATCTACCAACATTGGCCATGAGTCGTAAAATGGGATGTAATATTGAAATTCTATTTCTTATAATTTGTAAAGACAATGCACATCTGGAAAATCTTTTTTATTTTATATATTAGTACTATGTTGTCTGCCAACATTTTGCTGGTCTGGTACATTATATTTGATTCTCAAATATGTCTTCTTTTTTTTACAAGCATGTACTAATTTGGAAACCTCTATTTTCTCCTTGCTAGAATGTGAGGCATGAATATGTAAGATGTTGTGACCATTTAGTAAAGTACAGATTGAAATTAGTTCCTGGCATTTCAAATCACCACTTAAAATATGCCACATTGGGATTTTTCAGCTCCTCTGTTGATGGCAATCTGCCACATCTCCCCAGAGTTACTGAAGGATTGGAAATCTTTTAAAATAGCACCCCATGTGGAGTGCTTGCAAGAGAGCAAAACTTGTGGTTTTACCCTTGCTCTTCACATTCCCTCCTGCATGCCAGCTAAAATGATTATGCTTATAAATTAAAAGGACAATATTCTAAATACAATATAAAAATGACTTACAATTTCTTTTTTCTTTTCTTAAAAGGACAAAGAAAAACAATTAGCTGGAAAACCAGTGATAATTTTTCTTATTTTTCTCAGCATTTAATGCAAGAACTATAAAATGTGTTAAATTGTATATTGGTAGCTGTAAACAAGGCAGTTGAGACTTTGGGTAAATAATCTATTTGATACACATTTGACTACAAAGTAAAGGTTTCATATTCTTTATCTATTAACTAGTGGATCAGGCTTAATACTCTCCTGTTTTTCAGAAGATGTTTCTTTCAATAGTGTTCGTGTTCCTCTGTTCATAATTCCATCTTCTGCTGTCCCACCCAGTACAAAATGTCTGCAAAATTGGCAACAATCATTGATACACAGATTGCCAATACAAAATCTCCTTGTTTCATCTGCTTTATGTTGTGTACATGTATGACTTGTTGCCATTCTTTTGGTTATAATAGTGCAAGTTCACAGGTTCAGATTTTTTATATCATTATTCCTTCAACAATTTGTTTATTTGATCATAGGTATAACTACTATAGTGGTACCTTACCCAATGTGGTGTAATGGATACAGTGATGGACTTGGACTCAAGACCTTTGTTCAAATCTTCACTCAGCCATGGAAACTCATGGGGGTGGCACTGGTAAAACTGCTCATTAAATATCTCACTTACTTTGAAAACCCTATTAGGGTTGCTAAAAGTCAGATTCAGTTTGAAAGCATATGACAGACATAAGTATTACCATTTTCATAATTGGAAATGCAAAAACCCCTATATGTATTTTCCTATGTTATCAGTGTTAACAGTTCTGCTTACAAAGGTTGGTTGTATAGTAATTTTTGGAACTTCTATTTTTATCTTTAGTTCTTAAATATTTTATGGAAGGCTAGCTCAACTTCACAACATTTAAAACTGATTTTTAAATTAAATTATGCCGAGCCCATTCATGTAGGCACAGTAGTAACTTTTTACTTCAGTCATCTGTAGGAAAACCTCATTTCAGTTTATCTTTCAAAGGAATGAGGAAAGGTGATATAAAGTCTGAACCTGGGAAGGCACTAGGTGCTGTATTTTTTTTTTCTACTGTTAGGTTATCTAATAATACATATTAAGTTGGATATTTTTTTTTAAGAAATAAGAAAATGCATTACTTTAAAATATGTGGTTCTAATTCTTTTGCAGCACAATATTTGAAAGAAAGTGAATGAAAATAGAGAAAATACAGCCTTTTACCCCTAGGTTTTGCTCTGAAATCTGGGTATCCATGCTTATTTATCTTTTCAGAAAATCTGCTCAACTAGCAGACCTGTGTGTTATGTATGCTTGCAGTTGGCGATTTCCCTGCAGTCATTGTACTCAAAGCTGCCCCTGGAACTGTTAAAGGCTATTAAACTGCAATGGTTTTGCTAACCTTGGCAGTATTTTGTCTAATGGCTTTGTGCATCCAGTTCCCTGTAAAGTGGAGACCTAGATGGTTTGCTTTAAACTGGTTTGTACCATGTAACTATGCAAGTCTAAGATGGTCCAAAAGAGGGTGGGGGATGGACTTAAATTATGAAAGGCTTGAAAGTATTCTAGCTTGCTGTGTGTTTCTTGTGTCACTTTTTGCCATGTGTAGTGCTGAAAAGTGTCTCTTGTGTATAGCTGCCTTGGCTGTCGAAGAGCTTGGCTTTGAGCGATTTCATGCATTAATTCAGTAAGTAACATGTTGGAACACTTAAAATACACTATCTAGTCCCAGTAAACAAAATTTTATTTAAGCTGTGAGCCTAATACTGTTCAACTCCATGTGATTGAACACCAGAGTTAAAACCTGCTTATGAATATGTAAGCGAGTTAGGTTCAGAAGCAAATGTGATAGTTATTCCAAACTATATTTTTAACGGTTTCTTTACAAACGAGGGTTGGGGGTGGTTTCAGTACCCATAGTTGAGCACTTAAGGTAGCCCTGAATATAAAGCTGTACTTTGTGTGACACATATTTAGACAAGTTCACAATTTAGCAATCACCACAATTGGGCTGTCTCTGTGTAGAAACATTTCTACAATCAGATTTTTTTTGTTTCTGATGCTCAGAAGCTGACTTGGAATTGGATGGACAGGTATGTATGTCTAGTGGCCAGTGATGCACCCCTTGAGAGTGAGGCTTATTACTAAGTGACCTGTGCTGTAACAGCCTTCTGAGTGAAAATTCTTAGTAGCAATTGTTGGGGTTGTGGTGATGGGGTAACTGAAATTGCATTGCAAAGTAAACGTATGTGGGATGAGGCTTCATTGTGTAAGCACAGGAGTACATGCACAGTTTTCTGAATTGGCCATCATTATGCTTGCTCATTTTTTTTCTTACACTAACTTTGTTAGCTTTTTGATAATTTAAAACATAATTTATAAAAGGAAATGAATTAGTTGCATGTTATGCATTTATTACTAAAAACAAAATTTAAAGTGGTTATTATATGTGCCCTAAAAGAACTGCAGGTCTTTAGTGACTGTGGCATTGTGAGGTGTTTTCAAGTGAGAAATCTCAATCAAGCTTCTATAGTTCTGGCACATGCTGCCACACTGATACCATTAGTGTTGTGTACATGCTATAACTTATTTTTCTCTGTGTAGGCATTTGCTGCTGTTAATCACGAACACTTTGCATTATGCTCCATTTTGTTCTTAGTCAACTACAAATACAAAATCAGTCTCTAAAATTACAAACAATGGCCAGTACAAAATCTAATTGGTATTTTTTTAAATCTGCAGCAAGCAGTCATTCACAAGCTTTCCTGATTTCAAAGAGGCAGTTTGGAATCACTTTTCAGTCTGGACAAACAAATTTGGCGTGTTGCTTTTTCTGTATTCTGTGATACTGACCAAGGTGTGTGTTTTTAACTAATTTAAAGTACTCATTTAATCTATATGTTAAGCATGTAGAATGAGGATTTGGAAAGGTAAGGTGAGTGACCTTTCACTTTAAAATCTGTAAAATGACCATTAATTTTGAACACATTTTTTAAATAAGCAGTTCGGGATCTCTAGTAGATCCACCCTCCTATGACTATATCTCAGGAAACACTTCTTCATACAACATTTTTAGTTTTTTTCATACTTTATCAACTTGTATGGTGAGAGCTGTACTAGGTATGAAAGCAAGGGTAGACAGCATTTCAGGTGGAGGTCGCTCAGTCTACTTGCAAGAAGAATAACAATTTATCTTACAGTCTTCCTTTTCTTGAAATGATGGAGACCTGAAGTTATCTATCTTCTATTGGGTGGGTTAAATCACGATTTAATTTTTTTTAAATTGGCTTTTATTTTACGATTTAAATTTTAAAAAATAGATTTTATTTGAATGAATGAATGAATGAATGAATGAATTTATTTATTACGGTTGGGTGACCAGCTCATAAAACATATTATGTGGCTAAAATATACAAAATGCAGTTTAAAAATGTACAACCAGTTCATAAAACATATTATGTGGTTAAAATATAGAAAATGCAATTTTAAAAGTGTACAACAGATAATTAATTGTGTACTGCTTGTAAAATTTGGGGAGAATCAAATACAGCATTTTTATAGCTATCCTTTGAACCATTGGATCGTTTAGGGCAAACTGGTTTGGACAGGGTCTTTGGGTTATAGGGAGTCCTTCCTACATATTTGTAAAGATTTGTAAACATTTCCTCCCTTCGGTTGGGACCACAACATTTATCTACGCTCAACAATAAACCACCCTCATGCTAAAACCAGTCAACCTGTGAACTCATGAGACTATAAGGGAGCGCTGTGCCATTGCTGCTGCACAAAATTTTGCTGCAGAGCGTGTAATAAGGGAGTCTTGATCGGAAAGAAGTAGCTTGATGTAAAATTCATCAGGTCTCCCTGGATATCTGAGAATGATCGGGCTCAGGACGTTGGTGCGTAGATAGGTATATGTTGAAATCTATTTAAATCAGGATTTCAACCATTTTGATTTTTAAAATTATTGATTTTAAATAATGCACTATTTAAGTAAATATACTTCATATTAAAATATGGCAGTTTATTTTTAAAGTGCCACAGTGTTTTAGTCGCTTGGGTTTTTTTCCTTATTGGAACAAATTAGTCAAACTGAGAGCTAGTTGTCAGTATTGTTTCTATCCAATATTTATGTTTATGGCAGAAATTTAAGAGGTATCTATTTGTGTTAACATTTCATGACTCATGAGAAGGGTGCTGTCTTAGATATATACCATTAACTGTAGCGTAAAATGTTGCTGTTTTTTAGGGCATTGAAAATATAAAAAATGAAATAGAAGATTCAACAGAGCCATTGATAGATCCAGTGTATGGTCATGGAAGGTAAGATCTGGTTATTTTGGTGCTTCTGTTGAAACATTGACTGTTCTTTAATTAAAACATACTTCTGAAGTACAGTATTTGCAGTAATAAACTATAAAGAAATTGACAGCAAATGCATGAAGGTCGTCATTCATATCATCATTCATATAATTTCTTGAGATTGCTAACCAGATCACTTGTATTGTTGATATTCTTTTAGATTGGATAAGTTCAAAAGTTTGTCTTAGTGCATGTTCAGTTTACAGTATCTTATATACTTCTAAAAAAACTGGTGAGGGTGCCATTTGAATTCTCAATTTAGAAAGAGATAAAATCATAACGTGTTTGCAAATCTAAAATCTTCTCTTCTTCCTATTAAGTCAAAGCTTAATTAACCTCTTGTTGACGGGGCATGCAGTATCTAACGTCTGGGATGGAGACAGAGAATGCTCAGGAATGAGTAAGTTTGTGTATAATTTTTCTTGCTATAATATGATATGAGGAATTTATAATATTTGTTTGACTGTTTTGAATTTTAATACTAAATACTTCCTATAAGTTGGAACTGTGCAATACTTGGTTCTTTTCATGCCTATTTATGATTGTTCCCTTCATATGTAACTCTTCTGTGTTATCCTGCTTGCTGACTACAAAACGGTAGCCACTCATTTTTTGTAAACCTAAATGAAGTTCAGTGGGAAAGTGCATATGTTCCAAGATGTGATGGAGGTTGTTCCATTGCCCCCGCTATTTGCTTTTAGTGTCTTACTTGAGAAAGGGAAAATATTCCACAAAGTTTGTATATTTTTTTATGTCTCTGTAAACGTCTTGTGAGTTTTTGTTGACCTTTACATGTATTACCTCAATATGGAGTTTGAAATTTATAAGAGCTGCCCTCCAGTCAGTTTGATTTCTGGTGCTGCATTGCCTTAGAAAAAGGCAATGCAGAAAAAGAGTCACTTGTAAGAGCTTTGTGCTTGGCAGGATGTACTGTATTTGAATACAGTATCACCTGCAGGTCCTACAGTCTAAATTATGTCATTGAGTGTAGATAGCCAGGGTGCTGTTTTAATATGCAGGTATAACAACTGGCCTGTGTACATGCTTGAGGAATCAGACTGATATCTTGAGTGGGAAATTAGAACAACTGCTGCTCAGCCATTTTAATTTGCAATACCATGATTTACCTAATTTGCTGGTTATTGGGATAGAAATACCATCAGATGTAAACACATTGGGGGGGGGGAGGAGAACTACTAGATTTACAGACTTGGTATACTTAGCACTTCATTGCCTCAACCTGGAGGACGACACCTCACATCTTCCATTCACATTGGAGTACTGTGCATGCTTAGCTTCACACTGGACACCAAACATTTTTATTTAAAACAATTGAGGAAAGTAGAAGCCAGAATATATTGGCACAATTCTTTCAGTTTTTCTGTTTTATTGATAATTTTACTGTGTATATTTTTCTGAAATCCACTTTTTGGTGATGTCAACATTCTTTAAATAAGTAAGCTTGCATGCTTTGGTTTGCCACAAGATGGCAGTAGGCCCTAAGGAAAGAGAATAATTGAGGAAACTGTGTAAACCTAGGAGGGATGTAAAACTGTTTGCATGGCAGTTAGAATGAGACAAGCAGGTGAATATGTTTGTTTCACTTTCAGAAGTAATTTCAATAAGAAGGCTGCTAGTTTTAATGTAGTACACGTAGGAAACCTGGCAGAATCTCTTCTTGGATCTAGACTTGTGACATTATCAAAATGAAAAAAGAATGTGTGCCAACTGCTTAATAAATTAATCTCTGTGCCATGATTTTTTCCACTTTTTATCCTGAGTATTTGTGTCTCGTACATTACCATATATAGCAATATTGCTGTGAGTGAATCACAGACTCGAGATTGGGAAATTTGAAAGTATAGCAATGTTGTCTGTTGTGCCTTCTAGGAAAAGAATTCTAAAGGGTGTGGCAGGAATTAATATAGAATGCATGGCCATATTCACTTTCCTAACGAAGATATCTCCATCAGATGCAGCCTGGACATAACACAATAATGTATTCCTTGGGTATTCAGAATGCATCTTGCATATAAGTCCCTGTGGCAGAGCCCTAATGACCACTAAGGAGCACTTGGAGGGGGAATGCTTAATCCTTTGCCTGCCAAGTGACCTTTTTGCTCCAGACAGGCTCATCTGCAAAATTACTTTCCTGGCACTTTACTCTGCTTTCCTTTAAAAAAAAAATTAGGATGCCCCTACCTCTTCCTTCTTCTGAACAGGGACTGAACTAATACCACAAGCTTCGAAATACTTTTGGCTTTGCATTTAATATTCTGAGACACTCATGGAGTTGTGTGCTGGTAATAAATGTGCTTAACATACCTATTCTGGTCCTCTTCTGGAGTTTCTGAGACTGCTGCTCAGTATGTTTTTGTTGTAGTGGTTTGTACCAGGCAATGTATTTCACCATCTATACATACATATTCATTGTAGAATGCTAAAAAGCAAAAAAGCAAAACAGAACAAAAACCCTCACGCATATTTTTACAAATATTCTTGAGACGTTTGCCTGGAGTTAAAGCGTTCAGATCTTTAGCAGTTCAAACTCTAATTCTTCAGTTTGTTTGCAGCGTGTTCTGGTAGTTGTCTATAAAAATTTGCACTAATCCTGCATTTTTGGTCATCAAAAGGGCCCCTTTCCAAGACAAGTTTCTGGAAAAATGAAGAGCTCATCCTTAAATGCATATTCCGTGCAGAGGATAAATCAGATATGGAAGGAACATTGCCATAGTTCAGTATCTTTCCCAGCATTGTTTCTGTTGGATAATTTGCATTATATTTGACTTCATATGCTTTGTTAAAAATAAAAGCTTTTAAACAAAACACAGAACATATTCTCTGACATTAAATGTTCTCTCATTAGCATTACTTATCCTCACATATTTATAGTACGCATCTTATTTCTCTGTTCTTAATTTGCTTTGTTTCTTAATTTGTCCGTCAGTGTTATGGCATGTTTTTGGCAAGAAAGAGGGAATATTAATCAAACTTTGTGACTGGCTTAACACACAGGATTTCTTTCTTTTCAGAACTGCTTGGAATACATAAACAAGCAACTGTTGGTTTTCTGACACTTATGGAGTCGCTGAGGTACTGTAAGGTAAGCTGTAAAAATTTTCTCATCTGAAATGTGGGATTGATCATGCTTTTTTGGAAAGCATGGTATATCTTTGAATTGTTGTATCCAAAAATGAAGCATATGTATTTATAGTGATTTCTCAAAGTCACATTAAAGCTTATTTCGTTGTCCTGACTATTGTTTAAAAGGCACTGCCTTTGCAAAACAGTTCTTTGAACATAGCTCACAGCATTATGAACAAAAGAAACGATAATGTTACAAACCACAGAACTAATAGAAGTCATCAGGCATCTAGAAATAGTAACAGCAACTACAAACAGTGTACGTATATATGTAAATCTGCTCTTTTACGAAAAAAAAAATAAGAATACACTATACAAAAACAACAGTAACAATTACAGTCCTCCAAAGTAACATACACAACAAAGAGCAGTAAATTAACAGATCTATCCACATGAGAGGGTGAGCTGGCCTGTTTTGTTTGTGTGTGTGTGTACACACACACACTATATGTATGTATGTCATGTGTGTCTAGCTCTTTTGCCTCTATATAAAAATTATTTATATTCTAATTATTTATATTCTTATTACCCTGTTTTCCCGAAAATAAGACCTAACCTGTTGTCAGAGGCCTTTTTAGCATCTAATAACAGAACGGGAGCTTCACTGATTTTCTCATTATGTATCAGTCCAATGTTATCAGTGCTCTGTTGATGCAGAATAAATCAGATTTACTCTGTGTAAAAGCCTGATTGCTAAATTGTTTGGGTTGCTTTAAGACTTTCAGACCTTTTTCAATAGTTATTGTTCTAAAACAATTAAAAACTAGTTTAAAAACATGTTTGTTTTGTTTTTTCTCAGGATGATGTGGTGCAGAATACTGTGGGCAGGATTTACATCACAGTGTATTGGGCAGAAAATGTATTCCATTATGAACTCACCAAACAGTACTTTCTATTATTGTCTCTCTTTTTTTAAAGGTTGGCTCCTACTTGAAGTCCCCAAAGTTCCCTATTTGGATTCTTGGCAGTGAAACTCATCTTACAGTCTTCTTTGCCAAAGTAGGATTGTTTTCTTTTTATTTCATTACTCTGGGTCAAATCCCATTTTAGTCTTATGGTTCAGATCTTTTATAGAGTATAATTCTGTTAGCAAGATGTTTTAAAACCTTCAGTACCATTTTGTTATCACTGCAAGTTGTAAGAAAATGTACAGGATTTTTACAGGATGACTTAAACTCCTGGCTTATTACAGGCCAAAGGATTTTGAGACTCATCTTAGAATCTACTTGTTCTTTTGTATGGCTAGGAATCAATTCCCAAAGACTTCTTATACTTTTGCTTGGATAAAGCTGTTATTGTACATGGTTATTTGTGCAATGTCAAGTATCAAATGTTGTAATCCATTTTTTAACTGTTGGGACAGTGGATTGTTCTTCAACTGATCCCAATTAGTATGAATCACAACAAGGGATATGACTGTTGTTGCTGCTTGTATTGCATTGATTTGTAAAACAAAGAAGGGTTGGAATGTTCCTGATGCCCAACATTATTTAAAACTTGTCTTGACTCCTGTCAGGTCACCTCTATCTTGTCCCCCATCATCTTCAATTGTTGGATGGGTTTTAAACTGCAAGAACGGCTTTAATTATAGCTGTGGGTGAATAAGGTGAAAGGATGGAATGATAGGAGAACAGAGAGGGATGAGTAGGTAAAAAGAAAGACTGGGACATTTCAAGATGATATTAATCCATGATGTAAATATTACTCAAGAAGGAGTTAGCTAACATTGCCTGAGGGCAAACTCAAACTTCCAGGGGGACCAGAAGGCTTTCCAACTGTTTGTCCAAATGCCCAAAGTGGATTTGCATTCTCAGGTCTCACTAAAGATTTAATAACAGTGTTGTGAGTATGCAAAACATTATTGTGATAATGCTAATTTGTTTTTACCTGTAATTTACAACCTTGTCTATTAAGTAAGTTGCATTTCCTTTAAAAGGAAACTAGGTCAGCAAGTGAAGCAATATCACTTCTGTTTAACTTATTGCACCACTCCCCCCCCCCCCCCCATTTGTCAGTATTTGGGCTGTAAATATCATAGCCTGAAAGATTGTTCATGGCTGAATGTAAAGCACAAAAATGTAATTGTATATGCCCTGAGGTGACTGAACTATTTATTTCCTTTGGGGGGAGATCTATTTTTCATCTGTTTTCTTTCAAGTTTGTAGCAGTTCCACATGGAATAACAACCAAATGTTTTGCATTTTACATAGTTGTAGATAGTAATAAGCTTGAAATGCAAATATTCAACAAGTATGAAGAACAGTGGAGTTGTAATTCAAGATAAATTAATTGTTTTCAATCTTAACTTTACAAGGTGTTTCCCTGTATTTCCTAACAGCAATAATGAAAGCTGAGGATTCAAAATTCTTACATTCTTTATCATTACTCATTATTTGTTGATTAATTTTCTGCCTAATTTAACATAATTTTCTTTAATATTGTTCACTCCTCTAGAAGCTTCTTAGGTGAAATGCATGCAGCGTAGACATTTTGAAAACAAGTGACAGGAAGTGCAAATACAGTTTTTAAAACAGGTTTTATTTGTGGTGTTAAAATACATAATTTGGCAAACGCCTAGCCAATAGTTCAATGATTATTTAATAATACATGGAAGCTAGCACTAAATCATAATTTGAGCTTAAATAAGAGGCAGTGGAGAAAGTTTATAGTGCAGTCTTCCATAGACAGTTTCATTCAGCAATGAAATGATGATGTTCTTGGTTTCTATATTCATTACTTGTGGTCACTATCTAAAGAATGATCTTTCCTCATGTATTAAATTACTTATTTATTTACAATATTTTTACCCCGCCTTTCTCCTTAAAAGGACCCAAGGTATCATTAAAAGACAATATTAAATCTAATAACAGTGAATAGATGTAGGTGCTCACGGAACAAAGGAAGGCTATTAACCTTAGAGAAAGGACAAAGAAGTCGACCACAGATGTCCGAGCCAGTGGAGCTTAAAAGCAACGCCTTGAGAACTCTTTTTATTAACTTAGCACGATTACGCAGAATGTTGTGAGAATTCAGATAGGATACTGGTTACCTAATCACCACTAGGATTGGCCAGAGAAAGTCTTTGAACCTATGCCCTAACTCTAAGGGAAAAGGCAGAATGAGAGGTCACCCCACCCCCTGGGAGCTGCTGCTTCTCTGCCAGGAGTGTTTGCTCTCACTGTAATAGATAACAACTAACGGCCTTGGACAGGAGCTTCCCACAAATATACAAATACTAAAAAAGATCAATCAACCTCCTTCCCAGCTACCACCCACATAAGAAGCTAATATGAGTGTGATCTCTCATGCAGGGTCTAATACAGTATAGGAACCTGCTGCAGCTTGTAACTAATATCAAATGATACTTTCAGTCTCCCTGTACTTGCTCAGCTGGGAGGGAGGTATTAGCTTTTAGATACTGGATTTGTGAAGCTTGCTCCATGGGTTCCTGCTGACTTTTAACTCTTTTAAACATCTGACTAATATATTGTTGAACTTCTGTGAACAGTGACATAATTATATGGATGAGAGAAACTGAGTCTGTCTGTTTCCTGTAAGCTATTTGATAATCCAGCTAACAATAATGCATGTGGCAGCTGTTGACTGCCCATGAACATTGCATGTTACGTGGTATGCAGCGTCCAGTTTCATTGTCTACTAATTAATACCCTTGCAAATGCATTTCATGCTGTCTTTTGAAGTGGTGAGAAATGAGGTTTACATTCCCTTCATTGTCTCCTTGTGTTGAGATAAATAACCTTATATAAATAACTGTATTTTTGTGGCTCTCTTAAGACAGCAGTTTCATACAACCAGGAGTATGCAAGAACAATTAAAAAACTTAGTCTTACTAGTGAAGGGTTTATTGATTCAGTAGTTATAAATGCTGTTTTCACACCAGATATTGCACAGTATATATCTAAATTAGAATGGTGATTTGCAGTAGAGAAATATGCAGTTTTATTTAACATCATAATTTAAGATTAAAATGTTCTGAATTTGCTCTTAAAGATAAAGGACCCAATCCAAGTATTTCTTTGAATGAGTACCCCACCTCCTTGCTGTGAAGTTTCTTCTATCTAATCTGTGGTAGGCATTGGCCTTTGTACTAGTACTGATCATCTGGTGTGGGAAAACATGCTAAAAGTTTGGCTGAGACACACTTATTCATACCCCTGCTGTCAACTCTCTACATGGACTTGGTCCAGCTATTGTCTCTCTAGCCTAAGTCATTTCCTCCACACATGATGTGGAGTGACATTTATCTAGTTGCTTCATGGATTTGCAGTTAGTGTTTGGGAAGCAATTTGAATTCCCCAAATCATCCATGAATACTAAGGGACCACATATGCAGAGAGCTCACAACATCGTGTACGTGTATAGAGTGCAGTGTAGAACATTTTAGCTAGCAAAAATGGATTCAGTGATATCTTTACAACTTCAGTAATTATTTGAAATTTTCAGTATTTGCTTGTTGTTTTTGATAGTGAACAGGAGCTACTTTAAAGATATAAACTGAAAATCATAGTCTGGATGCTCTAAGCTGCTAGTATATTCTGAGTTATATAAGTTATATTGTTGTGGTCATTTTAAAAACTTGATCTTGTTTGCCACAATTGCAAGTGAATGTAATTCTTAAATACTGTTCTAATGCAAAAAGACTCAGCATCCTGTGTTTAAATACTGCTGTTTTTAATGTTGTTGCCTCAAGACTATAAAAGTAATACCATTTAAAAGGTACAGATTTCTGATGAAAGTAATGCTGTTTCTTTAAGGGAAAAAGTAACAGATTAAACAGGAAAGTATAGTACAAAATCTTACTAAGATTTGTGGAAATTGCATTTTGAAACTGGATGAGGAAAAAAGCAACATTGTAAAACAGTATTAAAATTGAATAGTTCTATTTAAAATGGCAGATCCCATGTTCACCTAAATTAACGAGGTTAGTGCAAATGAATTAAATTATATTGAACATCAAGTTGTAACTTAAGTATAATTTTTCAGTCTTGAGAGTTCTGTAGCATAACATCACACAGCGGTATGGAAAAGTTTTAACTTATGCAGTGTATTTTCAATAGAACATACATGTTTCACCCTTCATTCTTCACTGAGATCTAGAATATTGCTGAAACACTGTAACTCAGGTGTTGAGGGCAAAGTAAGCTACTGATTTTGTTGTTGTTGCTGGAAGAATTATTTGAACATGTACAGAAAGATTGTTTTGAAAATTCTGCTCATTCAGAAAAGAATTTGCCATGAAACATTTCAGAGGAGGGCAACTCTGTAAGACAAATGCAAAAAAAATGGGCCAGGAGCTACTCTTTAAGATAAGTGTTCGGCCTCTTTTGGCTCATGGAACTCATTTTATAGTTCTGCTGTTTATTGAGCTTTTAAAATTCAGATTTCTGGAAAAATGGCTTCCAAAGTATCTTATGCATTATAGAAGTAGAAATGAATATGTGAGTTATATTTTGTTTTAGTATTTCATATATATTTATTTGATGTATGTTTGACTGTACTGGGTTGGATTCAATTTTTTTTGAATGTTTTGCTAGTTTCTGGCCTAACATATTATTCTAATGGTGTATTTAGCTGCAGCTTTCAAAAATGTATAAGAATTTTTTCCTCCCAAATGCTATAATAAGAATTGTCCACAGTTTTGCCTCACTTTGATTTATTTTTTTAAAAAACAATCAGTACTGTTTTCTTTAAAACCCCACAAGGTTTATCAATACTGTAGTTATTGTAGGGATTGTACGTGCTGTTTTTGATTTTTTAAGAATGAAAACAGCTGAGATATATTTGTTATAATAGTGTGTGTTTGCCTTCAAGGGTAAACATGAGGTCCTAAAAGAAACATGTATTGTCAAAGAGAATGGTTTTTAAAATGCATCTAAATGTTTTTAATTAGAAATATCATCAAAAGGTGAAGAATGTTTTATTTTGTTTTCTGCCTTTATGACATTGTGTACTTGATACTATATGAATAGTATTTCCTTGTATGGAAGGTTAGAGATTCAGGACGTTTTTAGACAATTTGTAAGTCTTGGATGCTTGTGTTTGGCAGAAATTACGGAGCTTTGGCTGGTGAAATACATTTTTTGGAGTGCTTCCCAAAGTGAATGAATTGCTTGCTTTTTACAAGTTGCAGAAATCAAATCTTGGCTGAGTAGGATGTAGGGAACACAGACTTTCTGCAAACCAAACATAGTATATGACAGCCATAAGGTAGAAGCCGGCTGCTCCACTTGTGAACAGATAAAGAACTGAAATAATAGATGACAAGACAAGGAGCAGTAAGGCTGTTCACTTTGGACAGAGCAAGCTTGGCCTGCTTTTTCTTTGCCCTAGACTTGTGGTATGGACTTATTTTTTCTTAAAGGAACAGTAACTTTCAAATTTTATCTTCTTTAATCTGTGTCCAGTTAGGATTTGGTCTTGACTAGAGCAAAACTTACCTTGTAAAATACACAGTAGGCCTTTATAGTAATAATTAAATCTTAATAGCCCTGACATTTTGAGAGCTTAAAATTAGAGTGGGTTTGGGAAACAGAGCAAGCAAATAGAATGAATTAGAACAATAGTGGACAGATGGAGACAGTAACAAGGCTGAAGCAGGCTAGGTTTGGGAGCTGCTCCCCCCCCCTTTCAGGCCTTCTTGTAGCCACACCAGCCCCTTGAAAAAAACCCAGAAGTCTTGTGAACCTACCCCCAACCCTTAAAACTACAGTAGAGGATCCACACCTTATTTTAGAGGAGGATTGCTACCCATTTATTTAATTGGTTGGTTTGGTGCAATGTTCCTTCTAAGCTGTGTGTGTGTCCATGCACCTGTGCAGCAGTGCATTGATTCCACACAGCCAGATTTATGTAGCTGCCCATTTGTTTTCAGTTGCAGCTGGAACCCCGCATGGTGGGGGTGGAGTCTTGTGCAGCAGTAGCAGAAATTAGAGGGAACGTTGGTTTAGTGTGATGTCTAGTAGAAGGTCACACTGAACTAGTGTGACTGTCTACTTCAAAGAATGTCCTTTACTCTGGTTCGATTCTCATGGCTTATTTTTTTCTAGTAGCTTTATATGAGGTGCTGCCACAGTTCATTCATAAAAAACATTGCTTTTATGCTGTACTTAATCTTATGGAATTTTTTGTTAAGGATTTGGCTCTTGTTGCTCCTGAAGCTCCCTCAGAACAAGCCAGACGTGTCTTTCAAACATATGACCCTGAAGGTAAGAGATGTAATGGAATGAGTTTATGTAACACTGAGCAATCCTTACTCCTGTTATTGGTATTATGGTCCCGTACTGTGTTGCTAAGTGGTAAAAAACAGTATTGTCTACATAGTTCATAATTAAAGGTTTTTCCAATGATGACCTAAAATTTCATTTTCAAAGCAAGAAAATGATTGTTCTTTATAACTTAACCTCCGAAACAAGGATATATTGTTTAAGTAGAGTCTAATAAATAGATATATGTTTTTGTTTCTTAGGGTGTTGGATATCTTAAATGCAACTTCAGTGATTTCTGATGTACGACTGAATTTTCCAGTTCTACATGTCTGCTCAGTTACTCTTTATTAGATCTGCAGACAATCTTATTTCAGCACATCAGGACAAGAATTTTCATGCAGTGAGGCTGTGTTGCAACAGCAGACCATGTAGCATAGTTTTAAACACACAGTACCCTAAAAATTAGCAAGACACATGTATTACCCAAGAAAAATGAAATGTGCTGCATGAGGGCATTGGAAGTGCCAATATTAATCAGCTCGTATAAACGTTCTATTTTAATGCTTGGGCGTTTGTTAGTATATACTAATTAAGGTACTTTTCCCCCTCCCCAGATAATGGCTTTATACCAGATACTCTTTTAGAAGATGTAATGAAGGCTTTGGACCTTGTATCAGATCCTGAATAGTAAGTGCGTACTAATTTCTGTTGCTGTATTGGTTCCTTTAATAGCTTTCCATGATGATGTTTCATTTTAGAGAAGAGTTTTATTCCAATGTTTGCAGTTCAAGAATTTAATATTTTAGCTGTATGTTTTATAATAGTTTGTAAGCCGCCTAGAGTAGTGGCATTCTCATTTAAATGGGTGGGGTGTAAATATAAATCAATCAATCAGAAAGAAAGAAAGAAAGAATTACTGGGTATTTATTTTTTGTCAAAGTCCAAAATGAGTTGTGGTAGTTCTGATCTAAATAATTGACTATGTGTTATAAGGTGAGTTAGTTTAGAGCTGCTTTAGTATATACAGTGGTGCCTCGACTTACGAACTTAATTGGTTCCGGAACTCTGGTCATAACTTGAAATGGTCGTAAGTCGAAGCACCATTTCCCATAGGAATGCATTGAAATACAATTAATCCATTCCGGCCGAAGAAAAAAATCACCAAAAAAACACAACACTGCAAGACCCATCGGAAACGCGATTAATCCGTTCCTGCCCCCCCCCAAAACACCGAAAAGCAAACAAACCGTGCAAGACCCATCGGAAATGCAAAAAAAGCAAAGCAAAAAGCAAACAAACCGTGCAAGACCCATCGGAAATGCAAAAAAAGCAAAGCAGAAAGCAAACAAACCGTGCAAGACCCATCGGAAATTCAAAAAAAGCAAAGCAGAAAGCAAACAAACCGTGCAAGACCCTTTGGAAATGCAAAAAAAGCAAAGCAGAAAGCACCTCTAGTCAGGAGGTGCGACTGAGGAGCCTAACGCCGAGAGAGGCCCGGAAGGAAAAAACAAGAAACCGGGCCTTCTCGGCAGTGGCTCCTCGGTTATGGAATAACCTACCTTCAGAGATCCGTATGGCCCCTTCGCTGGGTATTTTTAAAAGCCAATTAAAAACCTGGCTATTCAGGCAGGCCTTCCCTCCGGGCACTATTTGATCTATCTTCTTTGTCGTTTTCCATCTTGAATGATTATTTATTCTTGGATACTGATGTTATTTTAATTGTTTTATTTTGTCTGATGTACGCCGCCCAGAGTAGTCGAATGACTAGATGGGCGGGATATAAATATAACAAATAAATAATAAAATAAATAAACAAACCCTGCAAGACCCATCGGAAATTGGGAAAACAAAAACAAAAAAACAAACCCTGCAAGACCCATCACGGCATAGAAACATAATCCCACCACCCAGCCCAAACCCACGCTGCAAAACCCACCCAGAACAGTTTTTTAAAAATAGAAAGCAGCACCTTACCTTACCAGGCAGTCCAAAGCCACCTCTGAACACACACACTCTAACCGCTGGGGCGAAAGAGCTACAAAGAAGCAGCCTCTTCGTCACCAACGGTTAGCAATTTGAATTCCCTGCCTTTTTCCCCTGCCTTTTTCTGGTTGTAACTCGAAGCTCCGGCCGCAAGTTGAAGCAAAATTTTGTGGCCGTAGCTGGTCGTAACTCGAAATGGTCGTATGTCGGGACGTTCGTAAGTCGAGGCTCCACTGTATAATGTGTTTTAATGCTCAGATCGAAAGTGTTTGTCAGATAGTTAGATTAGAGTAATTTAGGGGTCTGTGGCAAAATATTCCATTTGTTCCAGTAGACGTTGTATGCAGATTTGAATATCAGGAAACTAACACTTTCATATCTAGTGTTTAAAAACATAAGCAACTGGAATGTGAAATTTACTGTAGGGTGAAAACAGATCTTTTCCTCTGTCTTCGTTAACTACAAGACTGGAAACCTTTGACATCAGACATGTTGGCCTTCCATATGCACTACACTGAATGGGCAATAGTTCTTTGGGAGGAGGGTGAAATATTTTTGTTTGGATTTTCAACAAAAAAACAATAACTGAGATCAACAAACTATTTCACTCTAGAAATCAATTTCCTACTTTTAATCATTAGTCATACAGTGAAGCTTGACGTGCTTAGTTCAATACGTCGGTCCACATTTCTGCATGGTTATTAAATGGGGCAGAGATACAGTTGGTAGGATTTGTATTGTCAGGGAAAGAACCAGGTGGCAAAGATTTTGCCAGTTTGTGATGTTTGTAGAGAATGCTCACAGGCAACATGGCTAATGATAAGGGATTGTAAAAGTTGCAGCCCACAACATCAGTGGGAAGCAGAAGGTTCCATGGCCCTGCTTTGCTGCAGGCTTAGTTTTGTTCATTTCAACTTGTCATATAAATTTCTAAAAATGTTTGGTCTTATGCAGGATAGTTTGAAAGATGATGGATTTGTTAAAGTGTAGGCCTTTTTGCAATATCCATTAAGTCTTCTGGAGTATAATCCCAGGAATTAGACAGTGTGCTTTTCCTGAAAACTTTACCTAATAAGGCATAGTGTTTCAATTATTGCTCCTACTTTTCTTTTAAATAAGATTGGTTTAAAAATAACTCTGTTTTGGCAACAAGATGCCATTCCTTTGCACTCGTCATTAAGATGTTAAGTACAACAGCTTGATTGTTTTTGGCAGTTGAAAGTGTTGCACAAGTATAGTACTTAGTCATGCAAGACTACAACTGCACCATATTTTGTGTTCTTCATCTTCTTATCTTAGTGTAAATCTCATGAAGACAAAATTAGATCCAGAAGGACTGGGAATCATATTGCTCGGTCCCTTTCTTCAAGAATTTTTCCCTGAACAGGTAATGTAATGACATATTTATGTTGCTATGTTGGGGGAATTTGTAGTCATACGTTGATCAGTGATGCATTCAACTTTTTTTAAATGTGCATAGTATCTCAAACTGTTCACATTTATCTATCCCCTCCCTCTTCTTCCTCTCTATTTTGTGTACTGTGAATTAATGCAAAACACACTTCTGTAATCTGCAAACAATAGAAACTACTTGAGGAACTAGGAACGACATACAAATTCCCTCTTTCCACACTCCCTATCTAGTAACACCTCCTGAGCCCCAGATGCTGAGAAGCTGATTGTAAGTTACATGGTAGCTACTGTCACCTATGATAGAATTATAGTAAAACTGGAAAGCCACATTTGGGTTTGCATCTGAAAGTTTTGATGCAGCTTTAAAGATTTAAACAAATTTAAACAAATCTTTAGATATTTTTATGGGTTGGGTCTGAAGCTCAGTGCTGGAGCACATGCTTTTCATGCAGAAGGCTCTAAATTAAATTGCTATCTTCAGAAATATATGTCTGAAAACCAGTCAGTATAGGCAGTATTTTGCTAGGTTAGAGATTCAGTGTAAAAGAAGAAAGGGATACTTCCATATGGGTGTTCACACTACATCTAGTTGCTTACTAGAGCAGTAGAGGTGTAACTCTTAGAAAAGAAAGGGGCAACAACTGAATCCTGTTGCGCAAATTACATTGTGGAAGGCTGAAGACATCATCAACTGTGGCCGTTTTTCTGAAATTAAAAATTCCTGATTTCTTCCCTGAAAATCCTGAGGCTCTTATGTAATTACTTCGAGAGCCATTGTCAGGAAGCCATTGGGGGCTATCTTTAATATCCAAAATTCACCACGACCAGGATGGCTTTACAGGATTTCAGCCAGTAATCTAAATTAGTCGTTCTTGAGCCCGAGATCAGTGAAACAATTGACAATAATATTCCCTGTCTGCCTTTTATAGTTATGTTTACTTTGCAAAGGCAGGGACAATATCATACGATGCAACATGTGCATGTTTAGTTAGACATAAGACCAAGTATATTCAGTAGGACTTGCTCTCTTGAAAGTGTGCAGAAGAATGCAACCTCAGTTTGCCTTTTTGTTCTCCTGACCTGAAAGTTCAGGTTGCATGTTTTGCAATAATGTATAAATGCTCTGTTAGGGAAGAAATATGTTCCATGATACTAACTTGAGTGTTTTCTTAGGATTCAAAGGTTCAAGAATCATTCACTGTATACCACTACAATGGACTGAAACAATCTAATTATAATGAAAAGGTATGGCACTATCAGGTGAAGCTAATTCAGAGTAGTGTTTTCTTGAAGTGGCAGTTGCATGGTATAGCATGAATTCCATGGAAAGTAATTATCTACACCGAACTATTTCCCAAGGGAACAGCACTATAAAACAAAGCAATGCATTGACATTCTGCTAGTGGTTACATTTTCCAGTATGAAAAATGAAGTAATGATCTGAGAAAATGCAAAGGATTATTAAAATTTCAGAAAAGAAGTTAGTGTTTTTTTCAGTTCAGTCCAGTCAGTGTGAAGCAAACTAGCCGGAGTTATTATAAAACCTGTAATGATACTCCAAACTGTCAGACACATTATCCTGGGCAGAGAGGGGAGGAATCATTTTGTGTTGTAAGAAAATATTCTGTTGCTAGAGCTTTGCTTTAGAATATAAGGAAGAATATTCTGAAATGGGCTGTTTTCTTGCAGGTAATCTGTTAGCATCTGTTGTAAGTTTTCCTCTTTCAAGAATATAAAAATATTTCAGTCACGGTTAGCACTGCATACAGATCTGTGTATGGTTTGCAGCATGAGAGCAATAGTGATGCTTATTCTTGGGAGAGCTGACAGTTGAGCTAGGAAGGAGCATGTGTGCTTTCCCTGCCTTAGTGTCTGCCTCTGCCGGGGGCCATGCTGGGTGACTGAGAGGAGCAGCCATCTGAACCCCTATTTGAAAGCTGCCTCTCAGGAGTATTGATAAGGATGAACATGTGGGGAAGAAAATAATTAGTTGCAAAAATGCTGCATTCTTCTCCACTACCACCCACCCCTACTGCTAATTAGCTTTGAAGGAGCACATCTAACAACAGACTGAAGAAAGGGATGAGATGGGGAGGGCAGTCTGGCAGGAGAGGAAGTGCGTTTGTTTGGCTCACTTTAGCTAGAAAACCTGATTGCCCATTGCATGATGCACCTGCAGAAGTGCTTCATGATTAGCACCTTCCACCTTAACACAATTGCAGCTGCAGTGGGCGTGTAACATGACATCACACGTGTAGCTACTCAACAGGATTTCAGCCAATATATCCATTGACCCCCCCCCAATGTCTCTTCCACCCTATATAAAAAAGGTTATTTGAAATTGTATTGCATTGAGATTAAACTAATGAAAAAGCCGGTTTTAGAACAGATTTTGCTTTCTTTATAGATGTTTCTACTTACTTTACAAAGATCTTGTGTAATAAGGCACAAAAATTTAAGAGTTCTATTAGTTTTTCACTTCTGATATTGCTGGCAAGGAAGAGAAGCTTTTGTTCTCTTGAAATGTGTAATGCCTGTTACTGATGTAAAATAATTTGACATTTCTTTGCAACAGTGTACTGAACTAGTTAATTCAACCCTGGCAGGTCATGTATGTTGAGGGTACAGCAGTGATTATGGGCTTTGAAGACCCAATGCTACAGACTGATGATACTCCAATCAAGCGCTGTTTGCAGACAAAATGGCCATACGTAGAACTGCTCTGGACCACAGATCGATCCCCTTCATTAAATTGATGTTAAAAGGAGACTTTGTATTATTAATATCCAATGTTTTGAATGAGATTATGAGAGGCAGTTGCCTATATTTAAAACAAAAACAAGCAAACTATATTTTGATTTTGTGCTATACACTGGTGTCATTGAGAAACTGTAAATAATCACTTTTTCAGTGTTAACTAGAATATTTAATTTTTTTAACAACAGGATTGATTTGTATTTTACCAATTAGCTTTTCTTCAGGATTGCAGCACTGTTAAGTTTTCACCCAGAAGCCTCCTAAAAAGAACCTGAAAATACTCTAGTAGTGCAGCACCTACAAATTAAATAAAAAACTGTCTTAAATACCATAGTTTCCACTGTTTGCACACCTCTTTGCCCATGTTTTTAATTGGAATCATACTGCCTTAGAGCTCAATCCATCTGGGAGTTTCCTTCCATGAGCCCCAGCAAAATGGAAGAGGGCTGTGTGAGATCGTAGTAACGTTCGTACACATTTCCCACTTCAGTGGGGTCTATGCAGGGAACCTGCAAGATGGTATTTGGTCTGGTACTATACTACTGTATCTGAGCTTTGGGACTAGATTGGGATTTGCACTGAATATATTTAGATGAGTTAAATTTATGTCTTTTCCCTCTGGTAATCTGACTTTTTACCTACATGGCTTTGTGCAAATGGAACAAAAATGATGACTAGCTATAAATGATAAATTATATTTATTGGTAGCTCTGTTCCCAAGGTTTACCTCCTTGGCACACTGAAAATAAAATTTTAAAAAATAGAATAATATTTAAAGTTGTGTAAAAGAAATGTTTCTAAAAACCAACCTAACAGCTGAAGGAGTTGGTGCTATGATTTTTGAAGCTGTTCATATTATTGTTGCCAAGTACCTCTTCTCAAATTGTCCTAACAAAAACATGGGCCAGCACTATTGTACATGTTAATGCATGAAAGCATCTGTTATTCAAGTAGTATACTCCATTATTTATTATCTAGGAAAGACTACATTAAAAAAAAACCCTGCTGAATACTTACCTGGTGGCTTTCTTGTCTATTTCATTATTTTCATATACATCCACATTGGTTTTTAAAGGTTCATAGAAGAATTTAGATATTGCATATGGTTTTAAGATATACTGTTTAATGAAGTTTGAGATTTCTCATGTGGAAAACAGAGTTACTTTAAAGGTAAGTCAACCTAACTACTGATAACAAAACTGTCTTGATTCCAAAGCGTATGAGAAAAGACGTTCTATCACTTCAGAGTAATTCATCTGACTTCATTTCTTCTTCCAGCTCCCCACCCTAACTTATACCAAAAATTGGGGAAAACAAGAAGAGATGAAACACAGGGTATGATGCATTACTCAGCAGTGACACACCACCTTTTCTTAAGTCTTCTGGAACTAGACAAATTCATCCATCATGTTAGTGGATCTACTTCAGTGTCACATGTGCATAGAGTTTCTGTATTCATAAAAGCTAAGTACTTATCCTGCACAGAACAATTTTTTAAAAAATACATCCTTAGATGTATTATTGTATAAATGTACACAGCATTTTGCTCCACCCACCTCCCTTTTGATAGATAGGTAATCCAAATTGTTCAGATATAGCCCTGTTAGAGCAGTACGGCAATGGAATCAGTTACCTTGAGAGGTGGTGAGTGCTCCAACATTAGAGGCATTCAAGAGAAATTTTGACAACCACCTGGCAGATATCTTTTGATTTGTATTCCTGCATTGAGCCGGGGGTTGGACTCAATGGCCTTATAGGCCCCTTCCAGCTTCATGATTCTATGATTCCTTTGTGTTTCTCCTGCCTATACATTCACACCTGAACATAAGTAGAGATAGAAATCTGGATCTTCTCAGTGACAAAATGAGCTAGGCAGCTATTCTAAGACTTTTCAACAGTACTACAAAGAACAGTCCCTTTCATCACAGATCAATACGCTTAAATGTTTGCACATTATACTCCTGATGGAGCTTACTCTGCTAAGAATACTCCCAGTACAAACGAACTTCCAGAATTTTTTTTTTTTTTTTTTTTAAGGTGATAGAGCTGTTTGATTGGCTTCTGCATGGAGACTTTAGCAAGTGGACACTTCTGGCTCAGACAGCATGCCAGTCCTTTCAGAAGAATGTATTAGACTGATTGGCTTTGTCATTACTGTGGTCTAGCTGATTTTAGCATCATTACTTCTTTAAAAAAATACAGTTTGGGCAGGAGGAATATAGAAGTGCAAGAACTGTAGTGAAAAAATATATTATGGAAGACTGTGCACAAATATACTGGAGTCCTGTGTCTAGAAAGTTTAGATTTACTCACAGTAAAATGCTATTGAAATAGTCTGTATTTCTAATTCAAGTTGTGGCTTTGCACCCATTGCTCTAGTCTCGGGATCATGTAGCTGGCAGGGTAATTTTATAATATAGAAGCATTCTCTTTTTATTTTTAAGAAACTCACTTCTGTTTATTTCATATCCCTTCTTAGAATTTTCAGTCATAACAGTTTTTAAAATGCATGTGTGCAGTGTAGTATCATATGACCATCAAATTTCAAAACAGTAAGTACCTACTTTTCACCACAGTCAATATTGGCATCTGCAAGTTTGCCAGGATCAGATTCAGCACCCATTCCAGAAACAAACACTTCAGGCAATAGTAATCACAGAATAGAAACAAATTCCACTTTAAAAATTCAGCAGAAAATGTGTTTGAACTAAAAAGTCAAAACATATCTAGAAATCCAGAGTAAAGTACATAAGAAACATCAAATTCAGTGGCTTCAGAAGTCCACTGAGGTTTCCTTTAGAAATCTTTTCCGTGGCCATAGTGGGAGAGTTTTCCTTGGAGAGTGATTCTCAAGTTAATACTTCATGAAGGAAGTATGTTTCTCCTTTATTTCAGTGCATCAACTAGTTTCGAAGCGAACAAGGTCAAGGTTAGCTGTCTCCATATTTCAGAATTACAGGCTTATTTTCTTGAAGGAGATGGGTAACAATTTCCAACTGTTTATGTAAAAGAGACCCAATTGTTTCCAGTATTTTCCCAGTCCACAAACAGTAATGTCATACAAATTATAAATGTTTCAGATTACAGTATTTTTACTCAAGAAGGTAGAGAGGACAGAAGCTCATTTCCATGGCTATATTAAATTATAGCTATAAACAGTTGCTCACTGTTGAGTCTGAGTGTATTATCTCTATTAGCACACAAGCAGGTTAATTTTTGTTGAAAACATCTTATTAATGCTGGAAATGGTGATGCCACAATGTAGTCAAAAAAGGGAAAACAAGTATCGTAAATGAAAGAAGAACTGGTAGGGAGAAAAGAAAGATTAAGCCAACTGAAATACTAAAAATAGGGTCATGTCTTTGAAAGTAGCTAATGAGAAGCTTTCTGTTGTCCTGGTTTCAGTGCCATCCTGTACAATTGAGAACACAGACAAGATTTCATATATTTCAGGTCCCTTTTCCTCTAGGACTTCCCTTTCCATTTTCACTTATTTGAACCCAAAGGCCATGACCCTTCTGTATTTTTTCCGGTTGGATTTTTTATTACACTGTTTTACTGTCATTGCTTTTCTTTGATTTCATGCTGCGTTTTTAAATTTTGCCTGTATGCTGCTTGGAGAACTTTAGTCATTTGCGGTCTAAACATACAAGTAAATTAATTTAGAATTAGAGAATTAGGAGAGATCTCTGAATACAATCTTCCCCAGCTCTGTTAATGCAGAAACCAGATCACTAAAGCACCCTCACTAAATGACCGTCCAGCTGCTGCTTAACTCGTCAACAGAGATGGGATGTTTTAGCCCCCCAGAATTTTGTTTTGATTTAGAACTCACACAGAACTAAACCTGCAAAGGAGGCATTCACCTAAAGAGTTGTCTTACAGGTCCTACAAGTCCTTGAGTTTCAGCCACTGGTTATATGCAGGGTGGATGTTAAAAATGTGATAAAAATTGTCCCAACATTATTGTTTTTCCCACTGTTTTTCTTTCTTTCAGTAATGTCTTTTATTTTATTCTTTAGTTAAAAAAAGTTTAAAAGTATTTTAGTTTAAAAAAGTATTTGGGCAAATTACTGATTATTTAAAGATCAAAAACATAAGTATCAACCAGCACAGAAGATTTTTTAAAATGCAATAATAAACATGAAAGCATCCATTCTAACTCTATGGGCACTTAATGAAGCTTAAATTTGACTGTAAAACATAGCCAGAATCCTGTTATACAATTCTGCCTGTGCAATGAAAATGATTACACTATTGTCAGTACATTGAAGACTTCCTTTTTTGATTTCAGGGTTCACCCCACTCATACACAATGAGTCAAAGTAATCTTTATCCTAACATTGAAAAAGAAGGTCTTTAATGAGTGGCAATCTGCCATTGACAATGATGTCATTTCATTGCACAGGTCGAACCTGCTCAACAGGATTTTGGCCACAGACTAAAATTACTGGGAGGAGATATGTCTTCACCTGAAACCAAAGTAATAACAATGTAGGTGCCTGGCAAATTTCCGTAGGCAGGACATGCTGCAGACAGTGTGTCCCAACTGAGAAGATCCTGTCACTCTCACCCTTGTGACTTCTCCCATCAGGATCCTCCAGGTGACACTGAAGATCTAGTCAGTTATATGCAGAAAGAGATCTAAAATTTATTCTAAAACCCTCTTACTTTGGAACAATTGAAACAATTGGTAGTCCTTCAGAATATCTGGACATAGTTTATACCACCTCTTAATTGTCTTCCCTACAGTGAATGCTAAGATTTCTTCAACAGATCTGTATCTGTTGAAGAAATCTTAGCATTCACTGTTTCTTCAGAGATTTAAAAGAAAAATCTTCAGTAATCTTTTAAAACATTGTAGCTGTTACTATCCTTTTTGGAAAATGCAAATGTCAGGAATGTATAGTCATAAATGATCGTGATGTAATTTGAACTCACAGCCCCTCAATCCACAGCCAGATACTCAATGACATTGAGCTTCCTTTTTTAAAGAAGGAAGGCAAAACTAAATTATATTATCATGGTGACTTAACAATGGCTAACATCATTCTTTTTAAAATCTAACAATAACATTTAGTTTCTTTTACAGTTATGGGTGTGGCCTTATTAATTGAAGGAGGAATATTGCATGGTTCAAGTGCTGGCTTTTCAAAAAGTAGATGGGAGGAATGTGTGTTTTGTAAATATGTATTTTTAAGTAACTAAAAGAACTATGTTGGTTAATTTTGAAAAACAAATTTTTTAAAAAAATTCTTACAATAACTAATGACTTATAAGCATTTGAGCAGCAGTGAATTATGCTTTGCATACTCTGCTTTAGCCCTCTGCCCTGCTCTTGAATCTGGGAGAAGTCTGTGACTTGGTTTCCTCAGCTACAGGAAGCTGATGTGCTCATGTTACCCTAAGAGAGCTGCACTTGTGATTATGTATCATTTAACAGTGCAACTTATAGGAAGGTCTCAAAAGTGAAATGTTGTTGTTTAGTTGTTAAGTCGTGTCCGACTCTTCATGACCCCATGGACCAGAGTACGCCAGGCCCTCCTGTCTTCCACTGCCTCCCGGAGTTGGGTCAAATTCATGTTGGTAGCTTCGATGACACTGTCCAACCACCTTGTCCTCTGTCGTCCCCTTCTCCTCTTGCCTTCACACTTTCCCAACATCAGGGTCTTTTCCAGGGAGTCTTCTCTTCTCATGAGATGGCCAAAGGATTGGAGCCTCAGCTTCAGGATCTGTCCTTCCAGTGAGCACTCAGGGTTGATTTCCTTCAGAACGGATAGGTTTGTTCTCTTTGCCAGTCCAGGGGACTCTCAAGAGTCTCCTCCAGCACCACAATTCAAAAGCATCAATTCTTTGGCGGTCAGCCTTCTTTATGGTCCAGCTCTCACTTCCATACATCGCTACTGGAAAAGCCATAGCTTTGACTATGCGGACCTTTGTCGGCAAGGTGATGTCACTGCTTTTGAAGATGCTGTCTAGGTTTGTCATCGCTTTCCTCCCAAGAAGCAGGCGTCTTTTAATTTCGTGGCTGCTGTCCCCATCTGCAGTGATCATGGAGCCCAAGAAAGTAAAATCTGTCACTACCTCCATATCTTCCCCTTCTATTTGCCAGGAGGTGATGGGACCAGTGGCCATGATCTTAGTTTTTTTGATGTTGAGCTTCAGACCATTTTTTGCGCTCTCCTCTTTCACCCTCATTACGAGGTTCTTTAATTCATCCTCACTTTCTGCCATCAGAGTGGTATCATCTGCATATCTGAGATTGTTGATATTTCTTCCAGCAATCTTAATTCCGGTTTGGGATTCATCCAGTCCTGTCTTTTGCATGATGTATTCTGCATATAAGTTAAATAAGCAGGGAGACAATATACAGCCTTGTCGTACTCCTTTCCCAATTTTGAACCAATCAGTTGTTCCATATCCAGTTCTAACTGTTGCTTCCTGTCCCACATATAGATTTCTCAGGAGATAGATAAGGTGATCAGGCACTCCCGTTTCTTTAAGAACTTGCCATAGTTTGCTGTGGTCCACACAGTCAAAGGCTTTTGCGTAGTCAATGAAGCAGAAGTAGATGTTTTTCTGGAACTCTCTGGCTTTCTCCATAATCCAGCACATGTTAGCCAATGCAAACTGGTGATGACAGCTTAGGGGCAACACACTTAACCTCAGGAATGAATACATTCTTATTTACAGTTTATTGCCTAAATCACATGCATTTGGGCTGCATGTACAGGCACCTAATATCTTAGGCTTTGTTTTTAAAACAGCTTCACTCCAGATGTTCTCAACCTACTCCTCAATACTCCTCCTTCCACTACTTTTGTTTTTGCTGCTGTCAAAGCTGTAGAATAAGTTGGTCCAACAGGATATATTTATGGTTAGTCAGCTTGGCAAAAAAATACCAGTTTAGGGCATTGGAAAAGATTAAAAGAAATCTATTCTTCTGTAAACAACAGTCCTGTGGCATCTTGAAACCATTTATTAGGGCATAAGCTTTCGCAGAGTCAAGTCCCCTTCATCATGTGTAATTCAGTTGGTAGGTAGCTGGGGTATTCTGTCAAGTCTAATCAGACTAACAACAACTCTGGTAGGGTTATCCTACTTTGGGCATATCATGAGGAGGCAAGTTTTTCTGGAAAAGACAATAATGCTGGAAAAGTTTGAGGTCATCATGAAAAGAGGAAGACCAAATATGAGATGTATTGACTCCCTAAATTCTTGAATTTACAAGAGCTGAGTAGGGCTGTTGAAGACAGGACATTTTAGAGATTGCTTATTTGTAGGGTCCCTATACCTGGGAGGTGACTTGATGGCACATGACAGCAGCCGAGTTTTCAAGATAAGTGAGATATTTAACAAGTGGTTTTGCCAGTGTCACACCCGCACCTGGAGTTTCCATGGCTGAGCAAAGATTGGAACCCAGGCCTCCCGAGTCCTAGTCCGTCACTTCATTCACGACACCATATTGGGTACACGCAGTAGGTAGCAAATGGCAAAGAATTGCAACCAACATGGCAGAGTGCGCAGGGTGAAACCCCACACGGCTCTGTCGCCCACTCTGACCAGGGCTAGCGGAGTATTCAAGCGAGTTAAGTCATGTTGACCAATGAGGCCGGCCGGGGCCCCTCCCTCTCCTTGACAGTAAACACTCCTCAGTCAAACCATTCCTCAAAACGTTAGCCATTTCTCCCGCTCCTTCGCGAGGTTCAGAATCCGTGACCTGAGGCAACGGCCTCAGCATGCTTAATAAGAGGAGCCCCCCACCCCCACCCCGCTATGTAAGGAAGTGCAGGACCCTTCCTCCACCAGCTCGCCCGGTCCCCCCCCCCTTCCTGGGCATTGCGCTCTGAGGCAAGGCGCGCTGCGCTCCGTGCTCCCCCGGCCGGGGCGCGCGGGAACGACGCCAGGGGGCGCCGTGAGAGGCCGCCTCGCGCTTTTTTTTCCCCCTCCGCCCGCCGGCGCGGCTGGAAGTTTGGAGGCGAATGCCTTCGCGCCTCCCTCGCCATGGCATCTCTCGCTCAAGGCGGGCGGCTGGGGCGGCGGCGCGCGCAGCGCGAGGCGCGGGGGTGGCGGCGAGGGTGCTTCTGGCGGCCCGCAGTCGCCGCGTGAGGCTCCCTGAGGCAGAGGCACGGTCGCCTTTCCACTGCGCTTGGGATTTGGGGGAGACAGAGCGAGAGCAAAGAAGGGAAGCGCTGCCAGGAGGATGTGGAGGCGGCGGCGGCGGCGGCGGAGGTTACTGCTCCCGCCGCCTTCCACGTCCCCTCGGTGCTGGCGTTGCGCGGCGGGCGACGGCGCGCTCTTCTCGCTCTTGCTGCTCCTGGCCTCGCTGGTTGGGACTCTGCGCGCCTTCAACCTGGACCAGGAGAAGCTCACCGTCTACAGCGGCCCCGACGGCAGCTACTTCGGCTACGCGCTGGATTTCTACAGCCCTGCGCCGCACGCGTAAGTAGCACCGGGCTTTGACAGACGGATAGGGATGCTGCGCTGACTCCCGGGCTCCCGGTTGCCAGCGGAGAAACGACTCGGTCCGGCACAAAAGCATCATCATCACCACCACCATATAGTGATAATTAAGCGATGCCTAGGGCTCCTGGACCCGGCTCGTGTTGCAATCCCCGACAGACCCATTAAGAAGGAAGAGGCGCTCGATTTTACGGCCATATACTGCACTTTTCTCTCCTCCTAGGAGATCCGGTTATCCTTTCCCTGTGCACGCGTGCCTGCTCAGATGCGCATCCAGCGAAGTATCCCGTGCAAGCGCGCACAGGACTGCAACTCTACAAGGCAGTTCTGTACGGGTTTACTGAGAAAATAGATAGATTCCGTAAGGTAAACCTCTAAGTAAATGCGTATTGCAGAGTCTGCAATCTGCTGTGCGCGTTTTCCTAGTGCGAAGACCCATTGAAATCAATGCAACTTCCTTCTGAATTAGACACTTCTGAGCCTTGTGCTGTTAAAAGTACAGGTGGCCCGCCACACACCATTTGTGTGAGAAGCCCCATAAAACTTGTGATGTGACCTCTATAACAATACTCTAGAGCAGGGATTCTTAGCCTGTCTTTCATGGATAGACCCCCAAGGGGTCAAGGAATTGAACACTTTCCCCTTCCATTTCTTGTTTCTCCAAAAATGTTCTTAGTGGGAAAGAGTGCCAAACTATGTGTTAAAGTTATAATTCTTGGAAGAGGAGCTGAAGCTTTCATCATCTTTTCAAAAGAGTCTGTGACCAAAAGAAAAAAAAGTTTAAGAACCAGAGTTTCGGAGCAAATTTTGAGTGTATTTGCAACCTCCTCTAAATCAGTTTCGAACTCCCAGAGGGTTCATGGATGCTATGAAAATCACTGCAGATTTTAAAAACAATACAAATCCAGCATCTCTTGAATCTTTAACTGTGCTGTGGCTCCTGCAAACAGGTCACAATGCCCCACACTGCTAGATTACTCCGGAACAGTGTCACACACCAGAAGTTTACAAATGAATAGAGTCTTCATTGTGAATTAATGTGATTTTTGTTTGTGCTGAGATCAGCAGAAACTATGCAAATATAGAATCAAGTAGGAACATATGTCAAGCTGTGACAGGTGAATGCATATAGGTAGTCAGTCTGACAGAATCAGCTATTTGAACTTTACCCCAGAGATAAGCTGATGTAGTCCCTCCAGAAGATAAGATGTATACATTCTCGACTTCTGAGAAGGCCTGTCCATTTCAATGGAGCATCTATGAAGTCGGGACAGAGCAAGAGGTGTGTGGGTGGGTGTGATGGAGAGGTTAGCAGGTGAGATGCTTCCAGGCAGAAGATTCCTACTTCTCACAATTAAATGATATTGTTCAGGTATTCTGTATTTTTTTTCTTCACCTGTTTTGTCAAGTAAGAAATATGATGAAATAAATAACTAGAAAACCTGGAAAGGGTTCCAAACTGAAGGTGGTGGTGTCAGTGCCGCCAATAAACATTCATGAATGAAACAATACAATTTTTCAATAAAACTCTTGTTTGGAAGTCTTCTGTGTTGATACGCATTTTGAAGATAACTTAAAGGAAATTTCTGCTGATTCAGCTCTACTACATACAGCATGACTAAAGTCGGTTGCTTTGTCTTAACTGGGCAAGAAATCAAAAAGCTGCTCTTTGATTTTAAGAAAACAGCTGTTTTCTCCTGATAGTTACATTGTGGATTCTTTCCTTAGACTTCAGTGGGGCTTCAGAGAAATCCTTCTGTCATTAGCTATGTATTGCTGTGATTTAATAGATTGGGCAGAACTGCTTCAAAGAGGCGATCATATGAACAGAGCCTGGAAAAATTAATTTTATGGACTACAAGTGTCCATGCTGGGAGTTATACACAAAAACATAACATTTCCAAGCCCTGAAAATAAGTTCAGCCAACCATGGGTTTGCACATGTATATCATTTGATCTCTGCACTATTGATTGTAAGAGTTCACCAACCCATTCACCAAATGATGACTGAATTAAATGAATTACCATTTCCCTCCACTACATTTTATTTACACTTGTCAGCTGAAAACCTGTAGGCCCTCTAAGTCTGTTGCTGAGAGATCAGCAATATAATTGCTGAATCAAGTGATCTTTCACCAGAATGAGAAACCTGCCAGAGACATTAGATGCCACGGTGACCAGGGATTTGAAGGAAGGTGTTGGAAGGTAGAACTGTGTGTTTTAAACAAACTGCTTTATACTCGCAAAGCTAGTCTTCTGTGATGTAATGGTGTAAGCATCACCTGTGTGATGGTGCAAGCATCACTTGTGTTGAAGTCTGTTTGGCTTCTATTATGTGGAATGTTGCAGAGAAAGTACATTATCACGTCCTTCAATTCAGGCAGCAAAATATCTTAGGACAGCCCTGCTCTTGCTTTAAGGGTTTAATTACCCTTACCAAGCTTTTTCTGTCTGCCGTCTACATTGGCTTTTTCTTGGAATGTGCATTTGCACTGAAATAGGTTTGTTCTTGAACCTTCACAAAACGCATTGGACACATAGGTATTAAGCAGAAGTGTCATATTTGTGCTCTTAATGATAACTGCCAGAATTCCACAGGCAGCATGCACACAAATCTTGCACACCTTTAGTCTTAAGATTATGGCACTACAACGAGTAACATATCATCACCATAGTCATCATCAACATGTTCTGACTTCTGGCAATCATTTTCAGGCTTTTCCAGGTAGAGAATACTCAGAAGCGGTTTACTATCCCCATCATCTGGGGGCAACCTGGGATGCACAGCTTGCCCAAGGCCACACAGGATGGCTAATTGAACTCCCAACCTTTAGCTCCACAGTCAGATACCTAAACCACTGATCTGTCCAGCCAACTAAGCAACATATCTATGAAAAAACGGAAGCTGACTTTCCAGTGGTCAAAGTTGTGAGCAAATGCCACAATTACCATGGAATCTGATGCCCTTACCCATGACTGGCTATGCTTCTGCCGTTTTGTGAGCAAACAGGTTCCCAGGAAGAGTGTTGGAAAAACACTGTTTTAGGCCAATAGCTATGTCTGCCTCTTTTTTTTGTAGATCTTCTTGATGATCTCATCATCAGCACTAGGAGGCATGGAACCAAAATGCTCTAATTTCACCAGGACAGTGTGCAGAAAAATGAGGGGAGAGGAGATTCTGTGCTATCACCTGGGGACATATAGTAATTATAATTACTCTTTGCACAATCAAAAAGTTGTTATAGCTATTGGGCTACCATTCTACAAGCAGGCGCTTCTCAAGTAGAATAACTAGCACAGATAGTCATCTTCTATCTTTCATGATTTTTTTTCTCTGTGTTCTCCAGAGTCAGTGTCCTCATAGGAGCTCCAAAGGCCAACACAACTCAGCCAGACATTGTGGAAGGAGGAGCAGTCTACTATTGTCCCTGGCCAGCCGTTGAGTGTAAACAGATCCCCTTTGATACTACAAGTAAGTCAAATGGCATTGTACCACCATCAGCATGGGAACATTGTGATGAGACTCAATATTTACAGGATTGTCCCATCTGTGAAAACAGGTTGGATGCTTTCTCCAATGAAGTCTAATGCTGTAGATCCTAAGAGGAAATGCCCCTTTTGTGGTATTGGCATGTATATGTTTTGTATTTAATGGTCCTCACAGAAACAACAGTGGGATGACCTCTAGAGGTTGCACTCATATGCTATACCTTAACTAAGCAGTCTGATTTTCCCCCTTTGTATTTCCACATCATGTGGTTTGCAGTGGACTATTTGATACATATGAGTGTGTGTTTCAAACAGAGTTTTACATAATGAATCCTTGGTTCAGTGTTCCTTTCTAAAGTTGCAATCTGCATGTTTTGGTGTTTAACACTACTCTCTACCAGCAATGTTCTGTCCAAGTTAAGTGAACCAAACTATACACTGTATGGCATTCAGTTCTTTTCAGGAAAAAAAAGAATGGAGGCTGGGTGGAAACCAACCTAGGAATAATATGGGTTACATACAATTCAAACTCACCCCCCATCCAACAGATGGTTTCTATTTAATTAAAGGGAAAACACATTTGAGACAAATTGGACTGTTTATGTTTTCTGTTGTTCTCCCTTTATGGCCCTTGAAAAACATTTAGTGCTAGTATCTTCTGAAGCATTAAAATTGAAAGGTTTCAATTTAGACAGATCTGATCTTTAGAAGTGATGGCTATGATTCATCAAACTCAGTTTAACTTTCATGGTACTTTGATGAATGCACGAGTTTAACAAATTCATTCCTGTTGCTGTTGTTTAGTCGTTAAGTCGTGTCCGACTCTTTATGACCCCATGGACCAGAGCACGCCAGGCCCTCCTGTCTTCCACTGCCTCCCAGAGTTGGGTCAAATTCATGTTGGTAGCTTCAATGTCAGTGTCCAACCATCTCGTCCTCTGTCGTCCCCTTCTCCTCTTGCCTTCACACTTTCCCAACATCAGGGTCTTTTCCAGGGAGTCTTCTCATCTCATGAGATGGCCAAAGTATTGGAGCCTCAGCTTCAGGATCTGTCCTTCCAGTGAGCACTCAGGGTTGATTTCCTTCAAAATGGATAGGTTTGTTCTCTTTGCAGTCCAGCACCACAATTCAAAAGCATCAATTCTTCAGCGGTCAGCCTTCTTTATGGTCCAGCTCTCACTTCCATACATCGCTACTGGAAAAGCCATAGCTTTGACTATGCGGACCTTTGTTGGCAAGGTGATGTCTCTGCTTTTTAAGATGCTGTCTAGGTTTGTCATCGCTTTCCTCCCAAGAAGCAGGCGTCTTTTAATTTCGTGGCTGCTGTCCCCATCTGCAGTGATCATGGAGCCCAAGAAAGTAAAATCTGTCACTGCCTCCATATCTTCTATTTGCCAGGAGGTGATGGGACCAGTGGCCATGATCTTCGTTTTTTGGATGTTGAGCTTCAGACAATTTTTTGCGCTCTCCTCTTTCACCCTCATTAAGAGGTTCTTTAATTCATCCTCATTTTCTGCCGTCAGAGTGATATCATCTGCATATCTGAGGTTGTTGATCTTTCTTCCGGCAGTCTTAATTCTGGCTTGTGATTCCTCCAGTCCAGCCTTTCGCATGATGTATTCTGCATATAAGTTAAATAAGCAGGGAGACAATATACAGCCTTGTCGTACTCCTTTCCCAATTTTGAACCAATCAGTTGTTCCATATCCAGTTCTAACTGTTGCTTCCTGTCCCACATATAGATTTCTCAGGAGATAGATAAAGTGGTCAGGCACTCCCATTTCTTTAAGAACTTGCCATAGTTTGCTGTGGTCCACACAGTCAAAGGCTTTTGTGTAGTAAATGAAGCAGAAGTAGGTGTTTTCCTGGAACTCTCTGGCTTTCTCCATAATCCAGCGCATGTTAGCAATTTGGTCTCTAGTTCCTCTGCCCCTTCGAAATCCAGCTTGTACTTCTGGGAGTTCTCGGTCCACATACTGCTGAAGCCTACCTTGTAGGATTTTGAGCATAACCTTGCTAGCATGTGAAATGAGTGCAATTGTACGGTAGTTGGAGCATTCTTTGGCACTGCCCTTCTTTGGGATTGGGATGTGGACTGATCTTTTCCTATCCTCTGGCCACTGCTGAGTTTTCCAAACTTGCTGGCATATTGAGTGTAGCACCTTAACAGCGTCATCTTTTAAGATTTTAAATAGTTCAACTAGAATGCCATCACCTCCACTGGCGTTGTTGTTAGCCATGCTTTCTAAGGCCCACTTGATTTCACTCTCCAGGATGTCTGGCTCAAGGTCAGCAACCACACTATCTGGGTTGTCCGGGACATCCAGATCTTTCTGGTCTAATTCCTCTGTGTATTCTTGCCACCTCTTCTTGATGTCTTCTGCTTCTGTGAGGTCCCTACCATTTTTGTCCTTTATCATGAACATCTTTGCACAAAATGTTCCTTTAATAGCTCCAATTTTCTTGAACAGATCTCTGGTTTTTCCCTTTCTATTATTTTCCTCTATTTCTTTGCACTGTTCATTTAAGAAGGCCCTCTTGTCTCTCCTTGCTATTCTTTGGAAGTCTGCATTCCATTTTCTGTAACTTTCCCTATCTCCCCTGCATTTTGTTTCCCTTCTCTTCTCTGCTATTTGTAAGGCCTCATTGGACAACCACTTGGCTTTCTTGCATTTCCTTTTCTTTGGGATGGTTTTTGTTGCTGCCTCCTGTACAATGTTACGAGCCTCCATCCATAGTTCTTCAGGCACTCTGTCCACCAAATCTAGTTCCTTAAATCTGTTCTTCACTTCCACTGTGTATTCATAAGGGATTTGATTTAGATTATACCTGATTAGTCCAGTGGTTTTTCCTACTTTCTTCAGTTTAAGCTTGAATTTTGCTATAAGAAGCTGATGATCAGAACCACAATCGGCTCCAGGTCTTGTTTTTGTTGACTGTATAGAGCTTCTCCATCTTTGGTTGCAGAGAACATAATCAATCTGATTTCGGTATTGCCCATCTGGTGATGTCCATGTGTAGAGTGTCTTGTGTTGTTGGAAAAGAGTGTTCGTGATGACCAGCTTGTTCTCTTGACAAAACTCTATTAGCCTTTGCCCTGCTTTGTTTTGAACTCCAAGGCCAAACTTACCTGTTGTTCCTTTTATCTCTTGACTCCCTACTTTAGCATTCCAATCCCCTATAATCAGAAGAACATCTTCCTTTGGTGTCAGTTCTAGAAGGTGTTGTAAGTCTTCATAGAATTGGTCAATTTCAGCCTCTTCAGCATTGGCGGTTGGTGCATAAACTTGGATTACTGTGATGTTGAAAGGTCTGCCTTGGATTCGTATTGAAATCATTCTATCATTTTTGGGATTGTGTCCCAGTACAGCTTTTCCCACTCTTTTGTTGACTATGAGGGCTACTCCATTTCTTCTACGGGATTCTTGCCCACAATAGTAGATAAGATAATTGTCTGAATTGAATTCGCCCATTCCCGTCCATTTTAGTTCACTGACGCCCAGGATGTCAATGTTTATTCTTGCCATCTCCTGTTTGACCACATCCAGCTTACCAAGGTTCATAGATCTTACATTCCAGGTTCCTATGCAGTCTTTTTCTTTGCAGCATCGAACTTTCCTTTCACTTCCAGGCGCGTCCACAGCTGAGCGTCCTTTCGGCTTTGGCCCAACTACTTCATTAGCTCTGGAGCTACTTGTACTTGTCCTCCACTCTTCCTCAGTAGCATGTTGGACACCTTCCGACCTGAGGGGCTCATCTTCCTGCGTCATATCTTTTAGTCTTTTGTTTCTGTCCATGGAGTTTTCTTGGCAAAGATACTGGAGTGGCTTGCCAGTTCCTGCTCCAGGTGGATTGCGTTTAGTCAGAACTCTCCACTATGACCTGTCCGTCTTGGGTGTCCCTGCACGGCATAGCCCATAGCTTCTCTGAATTTCTCAAGCCCCTTCGCCACGACAAGACAGCAATCCGTGAAGGGGAAATTCATTCCTAGAAACCGTGATTTCATTAACTTCCCCAGGAGAAAGAGGTGAAATCAGTAAGTCAATACCTTTTGAAGATATGGGTGTCTCCTGGTGAGAGATCTCCTTCAGGCACAAATACAAAAGCTGGAAGTAAAACTCTGCTTGCCTGCACAGACAGCATGCAATCTCTCAAAAGGCAGAAAGGGGCTCTGCATGAGTAAATAGTGTAATTGGTAATTAGGCTTTTCTCCACCACACATGAAGTCATGTGAGACAAAGAAGTTAGTCTTAAGAGATGATGCAGACTCTTGTAGTGACTCACAAAGAAGCAGTGGTTGGTTTTTATTAAATATGTGTGCGCGCGCATGTGTATGTGTGTGTGTCATTCCTGCACACAAGATACAATTACCAAGCTCTGAATTGTGGAAACAGAGATCTTTGAGGCTCTGTTTTGGAACTGTCATCACATTCTACAAAGTTTCAGTGCTAGGTCTGAAGAGGTAGGTTCCTGCTCATGTGTAGGCACTACATGTGAGTGTGGACCCTGGAAAATGTATATATTTGCTTGCATGTAGAGCTTACACACAAACAGCAATCTTTTCTTCAGATCTCGTGCTGGAACCTTGAAAAGTGTTGCCAGTGCAGGATAATACCAAAGGCTGTTCTAAGCATGTTCACAGCATCAAGAAGTGTAATGCCTGTTTAGGGCTTTTGAGGACAGGTCAACAGGGACACAGAAGTGCCAACGGGAGATAGGTTTGATTTGGTGATAGGCTGATTTACTGAGGTCTTACAGCAAGGGGGCAGGAGAGAGATGGAGATCTACTGGTTGAGCTCTGTACTAATTTTGTGGGCAAAAGTGCAGTCTGCCTCCAAGTTGCTTAACAGCTGCATCACCAAAACAGTTTTCTCTCACCCTGATACCTCTTAAATCAGGTTTCTGAAATGAAGAAAGATTGACTGGAAAACCAGGAGTGGATTTGGCTCTTAATTCTAAGTATATGTCTACCATTGCTACCCCAGGCAGCATATTGCATCTGGTTCTGTTTGGTAGACACTGTAAAAACAAAGTAGATTTCTCAAGCCCTTCTGTTCTGCAGTAGAAATACTGGCCCACATGGAACATGTTGGGGAAGTACAATTTGGCGTGCTTCTCCTTTAACACTGGTTTTCTATGGGGAGAATGCTCTGTATTAGACACTAAACTTAGAGGATACTCCCCCATGCTGCTCCTTCCTTTTGTTAGCTGCCTTTCCTTTCTCCTCCGTTTTCTGCTCTCCGCAGATAAACATCTAGAAATGCAGTTCCACTCTCTCTCTATAAAAGAACAAAGCCATGAATTGTAAGTAAAAGTTTGTTTCCTTTCACCAAGAAGCATCTAAACTGGTCATTTTTAACTTGTCCAAGGGAAAGGATGAGAATGGGGTAAAACAGTAGATCTTTCCATGCTTTTCTCTGCACTGAAAAGGGAATAGCCCAATTCCAAATCTCTTCAACAGTCTAGTGTGATTTTGGAAGCTAACTAGGATCAGGTGTGGTTATCATTTGGATGGGAAATGAGCAAAGAATGCCAGGTATATAATAGACAGGGTCAGTAGCTCAGTGATACAGCATATGTTTTCATGAGAAAATCCCAGGTTCAGTTCCCGGTATCTCCAGATACGTAGGATTCAGAAAGATTTCTGCTGAAAGTCCTGGAGAGCTGCTGCCAGGCAGAGCTGACCATACTGGGTTAAATGGATCAGTGTTCTGACTTGATTTAAAGCAGTTCCTCATTATCCTTAAAATGAAGCTAAAATTTCTGCAGCAATAGCCAAGGTAAGAATGCAGCAGAACTGTGGAAGATGCTTTAACATGGTATCTATCTGGTAGAGAGACCTCTACCAAGAGGCAAGCTAGGAGCTGCACTCCATCTGGCCAGGGTGAGGAGAAGCCACCTTTGCAAGGCCAGCTCTATCCCCTGCTACTCATGATAGTGCTTTTGGATGGGGCACAGCCTGTAAGGATAGCAGCCTCCAGAGCTAGAAAGACACATGAACACCAGTCTTGGACTAAGCTGCCCAGCACCAAGACACAAGGTACAAACCATGTTTCATCTGCAATATTGTTTTGTAGATTGTTTTGAGAGTTGCCTGGAGGACCATATGTCCCAACGTCAGAGTACATATCTTGAACATAAATAAAAGCACTTGTGATGTGGCTAGTGGGAGTCACATAGGAAAGCATTTGCGTGGCCCCAAACTGAACCACTAATGGCTCACATCATGGCCTTACCTCCTCTTCTTTCCAGGCAAAAAGATCTGTCTGTTATTGAAGGATACCATGTGGGAATGGAATCCATCTGGCTTTAATTATTGAAAATGGGACTGGTTCAAACATTACGAACTTTATAGAATTGGGGTTTACTAATATCAAAAACTGGAGTGCTGGATGTGACCTCCTAAAACTAATGAGACTGGGAAGTGAGAATGTTTTCTTTCAGAATGTCCAGAAGCTCAGTTCTAGAAAAAGAGAAAACAGCATACATTTGAATTCAGTTTCACTAATAATTTATTTTTTTGTAATACAAGAAAACCAGTGATTAATGACCATTATGTAAGAAAGATTATAGACCTCATAACTGCAGGCAAGAAGATAATATGTCAGGCCATGAAACACATTCCTAGTGTGGCCCCCAAGCCCAGCTTGCTCTTAAAGGGGGATTAAAGATTTTCACACTAAGAGGTTTATGTTCCCCCCTCCCCAATTTTTACAAGTGAGCTGGGTTTTCAAATGTTTTATGGGGTTTGTAATCTTTCATTGTAGACAGACTGGACAGAACACTTGGATGGGTTTCTCACTTCCAGTGCCAACAATAACTGTCATACGATAAACAGAAGACTAGCAGGAATAAGAGGACTTCCTGCAATCACAGAAAAAGCAATAGGAGTATTTCTCTTTTGAGTGGCACCCCTTTGAAATGATTGCCCCCTGATTGTGGGTTGGTGTCGCTGAATGTGCCCACCCAAACTTGGGAGAACAGAACTGCTACAAATCAAGAGTTCCTAACTGGAATGTTATCTGTGTCAGAAGTGCCAGTGTGGTGTAATGGATGGAGGGTCAGTTCAGGACTCAGGAGATCTGGGTTCAAATCTCAAGTTTCCATGGAAACTGTCTGAGGGGTGGTAATGATAGGCTTGTAGCTGAACATCTCACATGTCTCAAAAACCCTATTAGGGCGGCCATAAATCAGAAGCAATTTGACAGCTCATAACAACAGCAACAAATCCATAGGCAGGCTGTTCTTTACTTGAATACTCTTCCAACTATAATATTTGACAGAGGTGTCCAAAGATTTACAGTAAAGTAATATGTACAGTTTGAATACTTGCAAGTGCTATACAAGTAAGTAAAGTAAGTAAATGAATATATAATAAAATAAGTATACATACACATTTAATTACATTGCACTTGTAATGTCAATTTATTTTATATGTTAACTTATTCTAAGTATGTGTGCGTGCACACGCGTGCAAGAGAGATACTGTATATCTTTGTTTTTCTTGGTGTTGAATGGGCTGGATCCAGAGTTAGTCATATTATGGTAAATAAACTGAAATTAGTGAGACTAAAAATAATTATGACCATTTCTCATTGGTTTTAATGTGTTTTCTCAAGAGAGAACTAAACACTTGTCCAAATGAGCAAAAGAACCACAGCAAATGAACCCAAACCTGTTTGTGCTAGTTCAATGATGCAAGAGGATTTTGGGCCAGTGTCTTTTTTCCTTTTCTATTTTTGAAGCTTGTTATGTGAAATATAAGATTTTCTTGGTCCTAGATTTACCAGACTGGGAGTGAAAAGCTGAATTATAATTCTCATTCCAATAAGCAATCCTCTTTCTGTTAGGTAAACGGGCTAATTTTGTTTCTTCCTGGTCTTGAACTTTAAAATGTCGGTAGCAATATTTATGTCTTTATTGCTTTGCTCTACCATTGGATCCATTTTCTTAGTCCATAAATCTTTCATTCAGTTTTATGCATTAGTTTCCTTGTTTCTCTGATACTCAAGCTGGCTTCAGCGCAACCAAACAACTGTGCATAGGTGGCCAATTAACTGTGCCCAAGCAAAGGAAATGTATCACCAAAAAAACCCAAAAAAGGACAAAACTTTGTGTATGAATTTGAATATGATAATTTCTAGGACGAGATGTAAATTTAAAAATAATAAATGTGATTTAAATGAAAATATATACTTCACTCTCTTTGGGGTTGATTGTAATCAGGTGACTTACCTTTATAGCTTATTCTGCTGTGCACCTGATAACTGTTCACAAGCATCTTCCAGATTTCTGTTTTTCTTGCAGTTCTTTCCTTGTAATCCAGATTTGGACTGGGCTGTCCTTCTGAGTTTGAAAGTAATTAGTTACAAATAACTAGGAAGGAATTTATTATGAGCAACTAGTTACAAATAATTAGCTACTTGTGATTAATTCATTCTGCAGTCATGAATGCATATGACGATTACATTGCAGTTGGAACTTAACAACGGATAGCTTCACTCTGCTTGTGGTGTAACAATAACTTTTAACAAAGGTTAGTCTTGGTGGTGGAAAAATGCTGTCACATATTTTGAGTGTTGGTTTCTGTTCTATGTTGCCATGGAAATAGGCAATTATCGGGATAGAATTACTGTACTTCAATTATTATATTGTTATTTTGATTGTTGTTTATTGTCTTATAGAATGATAATTGTTTACTGTATGTTTTTATCATTGTAATTATATTATGGTTGTATTTTAACTGTTTTTGACTATTGGAATGCGCTCTAGTATAGAGCGCAATATAAATAAATATTATTGTTATATTATTATTGTATTATTATGTTGTGCTTTTCCCACATGCTCTGTTCCGACCATTGAGGCAACCGTTAGGTGAATTAAAGTTTAGTTTCTTTAGGATTAAAAATATATCTGTGAGTTGATTTAGAACTTGACCTATTTACTGCTTATGTACTGCTTCTCTGTCTTGGCAAATACTACGGCATTTCCAAGGAAAATGATTTTCTAGAGATATAGATGAAGTCATGTGCTGAAAAGCTTTGATCTAATGAAGCAACAGCCCAAGTGCATCTGATGATTTCAAAATGTGTCTCTTCTTCAAGTGTTTAATCTTTTTATCAAAGGTCTTTGTGAGAGACAAGGAATTAATGTGACTTCTGCATGAAGTAGGCAGTGGCTTTAAAGATGGTCAGTAGACTCCCCCCCCCCCGTACATTGAGGAGACCCCCCAAACTTCATAAAGTGAACCGTATAGTCAGATCTTCATGGACTCACATCACAGTAGTACAGAGGTACAGTAGAAAAAGGACATGAATCAGAGCCTGCTTGGTGGCACCTCCCAGCAGGGCAAAGCCCCAGAAGGGCTCTACCTTACGGGAACCAGCACACAATGCTCTTGTCCCACTTCCAAATCATGGCCACTCAAATGATTTTGACAACTGAAGCACCAAATCCCTCAAGCACCTCTGACTCTCTTTGACAGGAAAAACACAACAGCAATATGTTCCTTAGCTAGCAATTTGCTGCCCTTTCTTGACACCTATGTCCAGTTGCCAGAAGCAGCCACCTCACTTTGCCTAATGGTAGGGCCAATCCTGACACCAATATTTGAACTCTTCTGCCTGCAGAAATTCACCTTGTTCTCCCATGCAGGGCTTAAGATGGCAAGCCAAGTTGGTTCTCTTGCAGAGAATGTTTGGGTTCTTCTGAGTATTTCAGTGAATAACTGAACATTGGTTAGGTTATTTATCTTCCATACATTTGCTTAGATCCCTTTTAAAGTCATCTAAGCTGTCAGTTGTCATTGCATCTAGCTGCAGAAAATGTCAGTTTAATTATGCTGATTTTGCCTGGTACGTTCCTGTTTTTTGTGCTTTCCTTAGTCTGTTTCTTCTGTATGTGTGTGTTTTTTTCACCCTTTGTGTTGGAAAGCAGAATATAAATATTTAAATAAAGAAAGAAACAAATAATTTACTTTTGAAAATACTGTATTTCTCTGAACTGACCAGAAGAGGTAACTAGAGAGCAATATTGAAACATATCTCTTTATTAGATAGGGATTAGAGACGGGGACGAATATAAAAACGGATCGCTTTTTCCGACAAATATAGCCGATTTGTTAAATATTCATCGATCCGTATTTGTGGGTTCCAGAGACCCCCATGAATACGAAGGGACAAATATTTACCTGTTTTTATTCGTCCTTCGTATTAAACAAAAAACAAAAAAACCCACCATTCTGCCTACCGGCTGCCAATCAGCTGATCGGTGGCAGAAAGGCAGCCACCACCCCACACTACCCAATACCACAGCCTACCCCCTTCCTTTCCCTACCTTAGGCCCCATGCCACCCCACCCCACCCCCACCGACATCTTCTTACCTTAATCGCTGCTGCCGAGGTCTTCTGGTCTCGGAGCCACGCATGTAAAAATGGAGACTGGCTGCCCTTTCCAAAGATGGCGGTTGCAGCTTCATTTAGGGTAGGGAAGCTGTAGCTGCCATCTTTGCAAAGGGCAGCCTGGATTCCCTTAGCCTGCCTTAAGGGAATCCAGGCTGCCCTTTGCAAAGATGGCAGCTGCAACTTCCCTACCCTAAATGAAGCCACAGCCGCCATCTTTGCAAAGGGCAGCCAGTCTCCCTTTTTACACCCCATGGCTGCGAAGGCCTGATGGAGACCTCGGCAGGAGTTAAGGTAAGGGGGTGTCGGTGGGAGTGGGGTGGGGGCTAAGGTAGGGAAAGGAAGGGGGTGTGGGGGTAGGCTGTTGGGGTGGCTGGCTGTGTGTGTGGGTGGCTGCCTATCGGCTTCTGATCAGATGATCAGTGGCCGGTAGGCAGAATGGGCTTCTGTGCCGTGTGGTAAACTCTCCTGGGGGGACCCAATTTGTGGGTGAATAACTCAGATGTCCGATATCCAATCTTCACCAAAGTTGGCAGGCATGTTGGGGAAAGACATAGGAAGCTCCATTGTGATTCTGGACTCTCTAAGTACCTGGGGGAGCTTTCCTGGAGAGTCCTCTTTGTGACTATATAACTCAGGGGTCCATGATCCAATGTTCACCAAACTTTCAGGAGTTGTAGGAAAGCATCTGAGGAAGCTTTTCTGCAAATTTGGTGTCTCTAGGTGATTGGAAGCCAGTGTTATAGCCATTTAAAGTGCAGACAGATTGATCTATCGATTCATCGAAGAATATTCGTATATTCGTATTCGTTGATCCGTTAACCTTGACGAATAACGGATCAAAACGAATCACCATTTTTTTATTTGTCCCCATCTCTAATAGGGATGATGAGATTTTTGCTTCTTTTGTTTATTGGAACTTTGGGAAATTTTCAAAATTCTTCTTAAGTTGGAGGGGGGAAAACTCGTGGTTTAAAAAAACAGTTTGATTGGCAAGTAAGATTGAGAGATTCAATCCTACTTGTCAATCAAAGTTAGAAGATTTGAGTAGTTAGCTCTTGAGTTAACTCTGGCTTTGAATCTATGCCTACCTCCCCCATGCTCCTAAAAACCTATTATAGTGGGCTACAAACCCTTTTTGGGCAGTAGCTCTGGGGTGAGAAGTTTCATCATGCTGATGTTTAGATCTGAGTACTGAATTTAGACCCATGTTTGTCGTGTTGAGTTGGTTTGCCAGCTATTCCCTCTTATAGGCTTCTCATGTAGCCCCTTTAAGAGCTACGTGGCAGAAGGTATAACTTGGTTCTCTCTCCATACTGGGAATAGCTGTATATGTTGAGCTTAATGCAGGTCACTGACAACTTTTGAGAAGAACAAGATTGGCCGTTTTCTTTATAAAGAATTTGAGATTTCTTCCCCACATTCCCCTTACCTTCTGTACTCCTTACAGGAAATAAAATAAAAGGGAAAAAAAGAATTTCAGATTTTGAAATTTTGAGTGTGGGAGAAAGGAAAGTTGACAGACCCATGCATTGTTGTATCTAAATCTAAGGATATTGTTCAGATGAAGTCTGAAATACATTTATAAAAAGGCATTGGTTTAAAAATGTATTCACTAAAATGTAGCTGTCTCCTCCTCCTCTTCTGGCCAATGTTAACATGAAAAATTGCTAGAACAAGATATCCTGATTACTGTGGGTGATCAGGATATTTTCTTGGCCTTTTGGGACTAACTCAGTCACATCTCGGTGAAATAAGTTGTGCTTTTCAATCAAAGTATGAACCACCTGTCAAGACTAAAAAAGGAAAAATCTTCGGCCAAGTGTGTTGCTGAGAGAAAACATGAGTCAGAAGCAGAGTTGATCGTAACAAAAGCCAGGTGCTGTTCAACTTTAAGCAGAAAAGATGTCTTGTGAGACACTGGGGAATAAACAGATGATTAACCATAGAGATGGTAAGACCCTGTGGGAAATTTACTGCAAAAAGAGATCCAGGCCCTCACAGAAAATATTGATAAAAAAGAAGTTTGCCCGTTGCTTATGGACAGTAGAGAGGTGGGGATGACTGCATCACCTCTAAACGTTATGGAGCCATTTACTCATTGCCAAAAAAAGAGAGGAAAGGATGCAGATCTGCATAATATTTGCATGAAATAGTTTATATATGTATATGCAAATTATGAAACATTTACTATCTTTTCAGTAGAAATAGTGGCAAAGAGAGTGATTAGATGATCTGGGGGCCTTCTGCATCTGTCCAGGGGCTCACTGTGGATAGACAGTTTCAAAGGCCATGCTACTATTCCCTTTTGACCCCTGTTTTTCCTTAAACTGGACTTGGACTATCCAGACTCTCAAACAGAACAGGAGTAGGCAACTCTGGCTCTCTAAGTGATGCTAGAATACAATCCCTAGAATTCTTCACCAGTATTTTTGCTGACTAAGACTGATCAGAGTTGTAGGCTGAATATATCTACATGTATCCTTTTCTGAAGTAGGGGATTGTTGAATGAGAGGAATGTCCTTGATAAACTAGGGCACATGACCTCTGGATATATGATGACATATAAAGCCCTAAACAGTTTAGGACCTCGATATCTAGCGGAACGCCTCCTCCCACCTAGATCCACCCAAATCACTCGTTCTAGCCAGGAAGGGCGGCTGAGGGGCTTAACGCCGAGGGAGGCCCGGAGAGAAAGAACAAGAAACCGGGCCTTCTCAGCAGTGGCCCCTCGCCTTTGGAACAGTCTGCCCCCAGAGATCTGTCTGGCTCCCTCGCTGGGTGTTTTTAAGAGCAAACTTAAGACCTGGCTCTTTAGGCAGGCTTTTCCTCCTGTCATCACCTGATTATTTTTCCCATCTTGAACTATATTATTACTGTTGTTTTTTATTATATTATATTGTTTTTATTTTATCTATTATTGTTAGCCGCCCAGAGTAGACTTCGGTCTAGATGGGCGGGGTATAAATTTAATAAATAAATAAATAAACAATAAATAATAAATATGATAATTGTCCATGCAAAGGCAATATATTTATGGTGAATGTGTGATTCATTTTATTTAACTTTTTAAAGGCATGCAGTAAGTGATGGTAGGTTCATTTGGATCCAAGTGAAAAAATATATCTTGCACCAATAATAATCTGCCTCAGCATTGATAGGTCTGGGCCAAGCTGTATGGCTTTCTGTGGCAAAACCCAAAATGGTATTCCTTCCTATTTCAGTGGAAAACCCAACTGGATTGGACGTTTAACTGTTTGGTGTTGGTGACAGTACAGGGTTCTTCACTGCACCTGAAGATTTACCTGGGAACAAAGCTCAGGTGGACACAGTTCTCTTCCTAAACACCATGCTGCCACCTTCTGGAATTTATTGCCTGAAGTGACCACCTCATTCTGTCTAATGACTGGGTCACTTCTAAGCAGTGGACTGTGTATGTAGGCAAAAGGACACAGCAATGCACTTTTCCAGTGCAAAAAGCCAGAAAAATAATGATTAAAACCCAACATATTTGGGGCAATTTCTTGCAAAATATGCATATATTAGGAGAAAATATCGATGAATTTGCCGGTAAAGTTTTAGAAGGTTCTGTTGCAGAAGTTAATTGAAGAATGGAAACGTGGGAAATGGATTAAAATTGAAACTCACAGATTAATATATCCTAGGTATCTTCTGAAGTCTGCTTAGGAGCAATAGACCTGTGAGTTCAATCACAGAAGAAAAGAGTAGTGTTTGCTATAAACCACCAGTTTGGAAAGGAGTTTCTTGACCATTAAACAAAAGCAAATGACAAGGGAGTCGAGAGAGAAAGATTAATATGGAGAAGGGGGGGGAAGGCAGTTGTTTTAACTCACAGATTTGTTGGCATCATGTGGAAAGAGTTCCCTAAAATGGCTCATTAGAAATACCAAGAAGACTCCATGGCCAAAACTTCCACTAAGAGCAGCCTTAATGACAATCTTTCAATGAGCAAAGCCAATGTGGTATCTTTAGAGCTGGTACTAGAAGTGAACACCAGTCACTGAGAAGCAATAGCTGAAGAATTCTATTGCCCTCGTGCTGCATCTGTGAGATTCCAAGAATCATCTGGATTTCCATTGTAGAAGAGAGGATTTTTGGTTATATCAACCTTCCCTTACCAGATATCTTACTTATATGGCACACTACAGATCCTTTTGTCCCCTACTATCATGGCTATTGGGACATGTAATCCAGTGCATATAGAAGCTACCAAGTTGGCAACAGCCAGACTAGGTGGAACTTTTAGTCAGATCCAAAGCTTGGAAATAACACATTTTTTACTAGTCTCATAATCCCTCCAACCAGCATAATTTCCATGCTTTGCAATAGTTACAAAATCCTACCCACCACCTTCGATTCATTCTTAAAAGAGTTCATTCCATAAAACTGCTTTCAGAAATAATGCATTATTTTTGTTCACTGTCCATTATGTTTGTGTCCAAATTATGCAGAGTGCTATGAATGACCCTTAAAAAAATACCTCCCTAAAAAGTTAAAAGAGTTCTAAATATTTACTTCTTAGGAGGAGACTTAGGTTTTTTCTCCCCCTTTTAAGTCAAGGTCATGTCTGAGTTTCAGACTCTGAAAGTTTTGTTTTCAATTAAGACTGCATATTTGAGCAATTTATGCATTCAAATATGCTAGCTTAATTGCCAATGAAAAACTGTAAAACATGAAGCTTATTTGATCTGTCTCCATTTCCCTAGTGAGCAGCAGCAGCAATAACAACAATAGTAGTAGTAGCAATAATAGTTTTTCTTTATGGATCTCTTAAACTGAGGTGGGAAAAGTCGCTTCAGTATATTTGTCACAAGTTCTATGGTCCTGTCAGCCATCCTACTGTTTTCTGTGCTCATTCTCTACAACGTTGGACAACTGGTGTTTTTATTTCACAGGCCTTTGGATGTATCAAGCAAGGACTCACAAAATAAATAAATAAATAAATAAATTATCAAGTGTTAAATTGTTTTGATAGTATTGAATTATAGTTAATTTTGATGTTTTTAGTATTCTTGATGAGATTTGTTAGCAACTGTTTCTTTAAGCAGAAGCACTGCTCTTTTTTTTAAAGTAAAAATGAGGAATTGAAATATGATAAATAATATCCTCACAACAAGATGCCTTTTTGACGACCCTTCATATGGAGGTCTCCTCTGTAAGGTAGAATACACGGTCACCCAGTAGTGGTTCATCCTCGCTTTTCAGCTATTTGAGGTGGGAATCAAAGTATTGTCTTCCGCACTCAGGGAGCACCCCAGAGACTGGGAGGTGTGTTCTGTAAAGCTGCACCAACTACAAGAACCTCTCGAGCTGGTTGCTTCCTAACTGTTTGGCTCCAAGCAGTTCTCAGAAAGGAAAGGAAATGGCTTGTGCTTGTTTTCAACACTGTGAGAAGCACTGTTCTCCCTCCCGCTGAGACATTTAACATTCTGTAGCATATAGGTTTTTAGAACATTGTTTCCCATCCTGGGTGTTCTGACCTCCAAGGGGGTGTTTTCTGGGGGGTTACGGGTCACCTTACATATATTGTAGTCGTTAAATAATTTCTTCCTTGACCTTTTGGAGCTGGATATTAAAGTTAGTGTGTATGTATAGATATGAAAAACAGGCCCTTTGGTGGGGAGAAAGAAAGCTCTACTTTCTTAGAAGGGATGATTCGCAGCTCAGTGGTTAAACTGCTGTACTGCAGACAAAACTGTGCTCACAACTCAGGGTTCAAGCCCAAGTAGCCGGCTCAAGGTTCACTCAGCCTTCCATAATTCTGAGGTCAGTAAAAGGAGTACTAAGCTCACTGGGGGGGGACGGGAAATGTGTAGCCTGCATAATTAACTTGTAAACTGCCCAGAGATTGCTTTAAGTACTATGGGGCAGTATAGAAGCAGAAAACTTTCCATTAAAAATTCCTATTTATGCAAATATGACAGGGGGTCACAGGTTACTTGGCTATTATAAAAGGGGATCGTGACTTTAAAAAGGTTGGGAAACACTGGTCTAGAAACCTGACTACAGTGATCTTTGCAGCCAGAGTGTTCTGGAGAGGAGTGGCCAAAATTATCGCCTGACAGGGGAACAGTAACAGAGGAAAAAGGGTCCTGCTGCGGCTTCCTTCTCCTTCTCCAAGAGTGTGGGGTATGGGATGGTGGTGGTGGATTGAGTAAGACTGCATGGCAGTACTTTTCTTCCCATTTTGGGTGGCAGGAAAGTTTACACTGGCATTTCCTCAGCAGTAACATGGTCACAATTACGTTAGCGCTGAAACTATCCTACTATTGTATAGTAAAGCTCATGGGTTGGGACATATAGCTGTCTCTCAGGAGAAAAACCAAGCTGCATGGCTTTGGGCAAGCTGCATGATCCCAGAGTGGCACCAGAAGGAAGGATTGGTAAACCACTTTTGATTACATTATACCTGGAAATCCCTTGGTCGCATTAAAGGGAACCACAGAAGCTTAGAGGGAGAGACTTGAGGGCAGAGCAGAAGCTGGGAGTACACAAACCCACAAGCCCAAAGTCTAGCTATTTGGAATGCGCTGTGGTGCAATATTAACCAGTGTTACTGGTATGTGTTTTGTATTTCAGTTTTGTAAATACGTATAATATAATCCGACAATGAAAAAATACTTTACATTCCTTCTTTGACAGAATGTGTGTTTTTATTTTCACTTAGCATGAATAACAAAAGTAAGTTCTGGTGAACAACTCCTTGATATGAACCAGAAGCAGAGCATGACTACCCAGATACGAGGGGCAAAGGGGCTTTGCATTCACTTGTGGGTATAAATAGAGAAGTTCATTAGGAGTGACTGGCGAGGGAGGAACGTAGTTTAGGAAACATGTGGGAAATCATTTCACTTCAGAGGACTGAGGGTGAAAGGAGTGTAGGTCTGCTTTTTATTAAAACCTGAAATGCATTATAATTGGGCTGAGTTTTTACCCAGATGGCTTTTCTTATGTTGACATCTGCAGTGTGTGTGTTAGCCATGTTAAAGAGCTGTCTCTTGTAGCAAGGTAGTATGCATGTAATGCTGGTCAGAAATGGAGTCTTCTGTTGTCTCCAGAGCTAACTGTGGAACAGTAGATGGTGAGAAATGGCCCTGGCCGAATCAGAACTTGGAGAAGTTACTTTTTGGGGACTACAGCTCCCCATGTCTCACAGCTAACATGACCATGCGATGCTGGCTGGGCAGTTCAGACAGTTGTACAGTAGTTGTTCCCCAGACTAGCTTTTCCAGGCTCTGCGACTGGTCAGATTGGGCTGCACTGCATGGTTCATCCTGAAGCTAGGATTAGGATCTCTTAGAAATATGCATTTCTTGGTTATTTCTTTGTTTCATAATAAGAATACTGAAGAATATTGGCTAGTGGATTTGGGGATAGGCAAACGAATGGGTTTTGCAGCCCACAATCCGAACAATTTCTTTTCAATTTGTGAACAAAACATGTCATAAACTGTTTGCACAAGTCTGCATAAAGTGCCTCCCTATATACATTTCTGTGTCTATTTTTCATGCTGTATAAATTTTAAAATACACTTTTCACAAGCACTTCAGCATAATAGAATACATGGGGATGTGGGTTTTGTTTTATTTTTTATTTTGTTTTCTTTTATTGATTAATTAATTAATTTAGTTAGTTTTACTGGACCATAAAATTTTGAAAAATGCAGATTTTGGCATGTGATTGTGATCTGGTTCACTTTCCACAGATCCAAATTTAGTAAATGCTGTTCTGGTTTGGTTTTCACAGACCCAATTTTAGTAAATGCATGTAAATATCCAGACCTAATTTATTCCTCCTACATCTCTAGATGGTATTCTTAGATTATAGCTGCAGGACAGGATTACTTTTTAATTTCCCAGTTTATTTTTATTGAAACTAAATGAAATTCAGCAGAGAGATGTCACTTTGTTTAGCTTTCATTTCTTTTTCATTCTTGAAGTATCCAACAAGTTTGAATGATGTCAAAATATCAATAACTTTAGAAATTACCGATATTGTGACCAGAGTATAAACTCATTATTCTGAAGGAAATCTTTCTTATGTATACAGACCAGAGACTGAAGTGAAATAAGGGATTATTTGCATATAATTGCTCTGATGTAGCTTCTTATGTGTTGCAGAGCACACATGGGGCAGGCATGCTCTTTTTTTATATATAGTTAGGTATTTTAATTAATTATTTATGATGTGAAAGACAGTTCTGTTGTGTCTCACTTTATGAACAGGAAAATTGTATAAGATCTTGATGTGTGTAGCTGATGTGTTCCTAAAGGAACTGGAGTGGCTCAGCAAATAGATTACTGAGCTGGAAGATCTCAGAGATTCGAAATGGTGTTTTACACGAATGGGTTAAGACAAAATCAAAATCATGATTCAGAAACATTAATTGTTTTAGTGATAATTTAAAATTAATTCATAACCTTAATTGTGATCTCTTGAATCCCTTTAGTGGGAGGAAGCTGTGATATAAATAAAATGAATGAAGGAATGGTTCAACATTTATTTTAACAAAATAAATTTTAAATTGTGTTCTCAAAGGCTTTCACGGCCGGGATCTGGTGGTTGTTGTGGGTTTTTCGGGCTGTTTGGCCGTGTTCTGGAGGTTTTTCTTCCTAACATTTCGCCACTGTCTGTGGCCGGCATCTTCAGAGGACAGGAGCTAGAACTCTGTCTGTGTCCTGGTGTAGTCCCACACACTACACCAACAATCCCACACACTACATCAGGACACAGACAGAATTCTAGCTCCTGTCCTCTGAAGATGCTAGCCACAGAGACTGGCAAAACGTTAGGAAGAAAAACCTCCAAAACACGGCCAAACAGCCTGAAAAACCCACAACAACCATCAAAATTTAAATTCTTAAATGTGGGCAATTTGCAAAATGACCTGCAGAAGTAATGAGAAACTAATGTAAAATGTTACATCATTATTCCTGTTAACCTTGTTGTCATTTAGCAATTTAAATAATAACTTCTGCAGTTATTGCTGTTTTTGTGAAAGAAATCTTTGAATTAGGAGTAATGAATTAATTTGCAATATTTCTAAGCTGTGGCTTATCTGAAATCTTTCTATGTAACTTTGAGTCTCAAAGTTTCTTAGCCTTTGTTTCCAAGCTCAAGAATGAGAATGAATGACACAAGAATAGAAGCTCTTTATATACCTTAGCCTTTACCGCACTTGGAAATAAGCTTCACTGTTGTAAGTTGAAGAACGTGTGTTTATAAACACTGGGTTGTATCTGGAGTTGGTTAGTTACACTACATCCACACTGAAATCAGTATGGTAAGTTAGTGGTGATTATTTGTGAAAAGTTCAGCTAACCTAGCCTAACATTTTGAATAAGATAATAATTTGCAGTTCTGCCCTATCCATGATGATAAGTGGACCAGAAATATATTGTATTTCCTCTCTTTTGCAGACAATAGGAAAATAAAAGTGAATGGCACAAGGGAACCTATTGAGTTTAAATCAAATCAATGGTTTGGAGCAACAGTCAGAGCTCATAAAGGAAAAGTTGTGGTAAGTTATTAGTGTTTTTTTTTGCATTCAATTTGCTGAGATTTTTCTTTTTCAGTCATATAAGTTCAAAATGTACACACATATAACTATGAATAAGTGAAGGTAGTCCTGGTCAACCTGGTCCTTTAGGGGGGGAAACCCTCTTCAAAGACCATAGTTGAGGAATATTTTTTACTAGGGGGCCATAAAACAAGGTGTGAGCTTTCTAGTTCTCCAGAACTCTTCATCAGGTCGGGATAGTACAAAAAGAAAATATGTAATGGTATGGCTGTTTGATTTTCATGTTGAACCTGGAAGATGCACCCAAGCCTTTATTCCAACATACCCTAGAACAAGCACAGAGAGAATCAAAATGTGTGTGCAAGAGGGAAATTAGAAGACAGGATAGTCTACAGCCCACAAGCCACAAGAACACTTGAGGGGGGTACTAAAGCCAGGTGAAGTAGTCCTGTCTCCTGTTGTTCCCGGTGACCATTGTTCCTGTCAGAGATGGAAAAGGTTGTGCTTTGCACAAATTAATGTAGATGCCTACAGTTCCTCCATGCTGTAAGAACTACCAGATGTGTGCTTGGCCCACCTAGCTCAGTGACACCTTCCTTGTGCATTCTTTCAATGTTCTTGGGGGTGAGGATCATTTGAATATCTTAAAACACAGGGAAGGAAGGATTGGGAAGGATATGAAAGTGAGGTTTCCAAAAATAATTTTGAATTTTGGCTGATGGACCATTTTGGAGCCTCGGTCCTAAATAATTCTTCATGGGCAGCATGAATGGCCTAAAGTTAGTGTGTACAGCAAACGGTTAAGTATAAGTTGTTACCTCTGATTGATTTCAGGCAATTTAGGCCTCTAGGTGAGCATGTAATTAGTGATTTGGTTGTCTTTCTCTAGTCCAGTCAATATAAAAATAGAAATGACTTGGTATGAATCGAAGGGATTTTGCAGTTTCCTCTATCAACTGCTTGTACTTCATCTGGGAAGCCTACATCATAGTGGCAAAACTGTGAGATTAATGGGACTATGATTCCAAATCCAAAGTTTTCTTTAAAAAACCTCTATGTACATGTTGTGATTTTATAGAGCCTTTTACGAGAACTGATAGAAACCTCCGAGTGCTACTCCATAATGATCTATCTGTGTTCTTTCAAGCAGTTTTATTAACTAGTAGGGTGATGGCAACAGTAATTTGTTTGCTCCTTGGACAGACATTTTATGTTAACAGCTAATGTGCTGGGATAATAAAAGGCTTTATAAATGACAATGAAATATCTTGCCTTGTGAACCTTGAGTTTGGCCATGCTTAATTTTCCCAAACAAGTATGAAGCAACAAGTGTTGTCTGGGGATTTGTTTTAGAAGGATTCAAATTATTTTTAATGGGAATGTGTATCTAAAGGAAATGCCTTGCTTTAAATATTCACTCATGTGGTTAACCCCAGAAAAGGACTTTGACATAAAACAGGTGATGAATAAAACATCACCTTCTCCTGTTACGGAGCTAGCCTGCATGTTGGATTCCCAGCAGTCTTTCCTCTGAGCAATCACAGCTCTCAGATTCCAAACACAGCACCTTTAGTTTACCTCCTTTGGGCATATTCTCTCTCATACACACTCTCTAAATGCAAAGTTGATTTCCTTACATAAAGTGAGTGTTAGAAATAAATCCTGCATGTGCACGTGACCCAATGACCTTCCGTGGTCCTTGAGTATGTAGTTCAAAGAAGGGGAGTATTTTCTTCCAAAAAGTAAGATCACACATGCACATCCTACTTCAGTGTTTTGTTTTTGGTGGCTTGTAGTGATTTAAGGAGGGTTACAGAACAGTGAAAAGGGCATATAAAATTGTATTGTTACAAGCTTTCCACTCCTCTGTGTGATGAAGCCCTAGGGTTTGGTTTCCTTTGAATGAGAAACTAAGAACCTAACGTCTCTGTAATATTTAGAGGAATATAGTAGCAGAAATCATACAGTTATGCAAAAGGTGTAGCTTTTAGAGATAAATCTCAGTAGACTTTATTTGTTGCACGCCGATTCATATGACTTACCATGCAACAGATAATGCCTGCAGAGATGTCTTAACTTACCGCAAATAACCTCTAAACGTTATGCCTTTTATATAACTGTGCGATAGGATTTGGGCCAATGTCTCTGTACAATATTGTACAAATGCACAAGCAGACCATAAGGTGAGGGAGATATATTCCTCCAGAGCAGCAGATCCACTATTCTGCCTATCTTCAGGTTGAAATTCTGCACCCCCTCACCTTCATCCAACCTGCACCTCTGTCTCCTGCACCCTCCTATTGCAAAATGATGAGCAAGTGAGTACACATGTGCCTGAAAGAGTGAGACAGACCAGGTGGACTTCCCATGTTATCTCCTAAACAAATATAAGGCAGTATCCCATTGCTAGTTTCAGCTATAGAGAATAGACACACTAAATCAATTGCTGAACAACACTTCTGTAAATCCTATTGGGTCAGCAGGTTTGCTTTCATTGGGACTAGCAATAAGATACTGACCAACATGTGCACAACACATGCAAATGTCATTGCATTAAGTCAGTAACCACCAGCACTGGTTCTTACAGTGGGAAGGAAATCACTACCCTGACACTGAAGGTACCATGCATAATAAAATCAGATGTTCCTCCTCTTCCAGTACCACTCACTCTGAAATTCATCTCCCTGAAGACATAAGCATAGCACTTCCTTGAGACTTCAGCTGGTAACCTGAGGACTAGCAACCCTACTACCTTCTAGTTCAAAACTATCTACCAGTTTGTGTCTTGGAGCCAAACTACATGTTACAGGGAACAAATAGTTTACCTTCAGTATCAACAGAGCTGTGACTAATGACTTTGGCACCTTGGGACTTTACTGCTGTATTGCTTGAGCTTGAGTCAAGTAAAATTGGCATATGCAGGGAGAGGAATAAGGATGGACACCTGGGTCAGAGTGCTCTAAGGCTATAGTGATTTTGTGTCTCCTTCTGCCTGGAGAGGAGCAGCTAGAGGCAGTATGCACACATGGCATGGGCAGGTTTGCACCTTTCTAGGAACAAATCCTAGCACATGGTTTCCTGCCCTTGCATACTCCATGTACATTGCAAACGTAACTGCCCCTCTTATGTCTGCTGTTAAAGTAACCCCCTCAAAAAGTCTCCATATAGAAAGTACACTTAGAAGAAAGGCAATGGGTCTGTGGAAGGAAAATCTTGTTTCTTGGTAACAGCTGGTAACAATGATCAATATCAGGTCTAACTGTAGAAGCATATTGGTGTTCCTTGCACAAACTATTGATTAGTGGTTTGCATCACCTGTCAGACTTTTATAGAAGGAAGGATCAGGATTTCTCTATTAGCATGTCATTGGTTCTTTGATATAAAGAGCAAATAAAACAACTTTGTGGAGTAGCTATTTCTGACCCACTGAAGGCCAAAATGGCTTGAAACAGGAATGACTAAAGGATGCCTCTTCCTCCCATTCTGTTTCATTTATCTGGGTACCCCTGTCTGAGAAAGGTACGTGTAGTACCAAAGAAAGTGTCTCCTCTCACCACTGTCATCTCAGCTTTGGAAGAAGCCTTCCTAGACATAAAGCTTGGGAAAGTTACATTTTTGGACTCTGCCTTCTAGAATCCTCCAACCAGCATAGCCAGACAGCTCGAGGGATTCTTGGAGTTGTCATCCAAAATGTAAGTTTTCCAAGCTCCACATCAGATTAATTCATGACGTGCTTCTACTGGAGATTTTTTTAGCTCTCCAAAGTAAAAAAGTATTTAATGTATTCTCGAAGGCTTTCACGGCCGGGATCTGATGGTTGGTGTTGGTTTTTTCGTGCTCTTTGGCCGTGTTCTGAAGGTTGTTCTTCCTAATGTTTTGCCAGTCTCTGTGGACAAGTAGCTCCAGAGCCATCTTCAGAGGACAGGAGTCAGAACTCTGTCTGTGCTCTGGCTTTTTAATGACACTTTTGACAGATGCATTGATACTTCCTGGATTTACCATGATGTTCATTGCATTTATTGCTGTTAGTTTTACTGTAGCAATTGCTTAATTTCATAAGTTGTTCACCTTGAATATCTTTTAGCAGAAAAATACAGTTAAATAATATCTGTTTTTAAACAATAAATCTGCACAATCCATCCAAGCTTTTTAATGCTATGAAGTCTTCTCTGCAGAGTGGGGAAAACATAGTTAAAAGTAAACCAAGTGCCAGTTTCTCTTTCCTTTTATCTTCCAGACTTCCCTCTCTATGTGTTCTTCTTGGTTTAAATTAGAATTGTTTTAATAATTTAGAAACTTCTCAGATCATTGGAGCCTTAAACATTTGTTGTGGGGTGCTTTTAAACAACTCTGTGCAAGATGCAGCTGATATACAAAACTTGGACTAAAAGCATCTAAGCGCTTTTTTCATTTTTGTGTTGTTTGCTTGTTTGTTAAACAAAAGGCTTAAACACACTTTTTAAAAAAAATTATCTTTAAATTTCCAAAACAAAAACAAATACAAGAATACAAAATACTCACTATTACAATCTAAACACACTTTTGTGTATCTGTATGTGCCTATAAGCCACGGATGTGTACAGTCTCATACTTCACAAGCTGGAGAAAGACATTGAAAAAATACCATATGTTACTTCAAGTTGTTCATCTGTCTGGTCTAGATTGCTCTGGCTTGCCAGGGTCTTGTGTAAATGCCTGTTGCATCTCCTCCTACCTGAAGTGTTTAATTGGACATGTTAGGAATCAAACCTAAGACTTTCTTCTTCTTCATTTTTTTGGCCTCATGAATGCCTTCTAAAGAGGACTGAAGGTATGGGGCATGCAACGTGGATTTTTCCACATCAAGTGTAGAAAGCATTCTAATGATTTCTAGTTTGTAATTCTGTTCAGGAATAAGGTTTGGTGGAACAGTTTTCAGGCATACAAAGTGAAGTTCAGTTCTATGCATTTCTTAACTCAGAAGTCAGCCCAGTGCAAAGCATAGCTCAGTTACAAACTGTTGCGAGTTTTAAATAGCATCTTATCTGCAATCACTGTTCAGAGATAGCAGCAGCAGAAGTTTGCAGACCACATTGGGGAACTTCCGTAGACTGGATCCAGACTTCCTTATCCTTCTGCAATGCTGTGGCTTGTTTGCTGAATGTCTTGGAGAAATGATGTTCAGTTCATAATACATTATGGCCCGAATCCTATTACATAATGTTAAGCAAAGTAAATTCTTGGGAAGCACAGAGAAAAATCAAACCAGTGTGTGCCTACACCTCTGAGAATTGTGGCAGGACTCTTTATTTGCCCATGAGTAACAGACTGAAACTTACGATTTTTCTTTTGTTACATGATAGGGTTTCAGCCATTATGTTGTACTGTAAGCTGATGTTCCAAACAAGATAATTTTAGCTTTTAGTAACATCAGTATAGTTCTGTCACATTTTTACCAATGGGCAAGCAGACAACAGCTTCAGTCCTGGTCCAGTTTTATCATCATCATCATCTGAGAACTGCAGAGCTGGAAGGGACTGTATGGATCATCAAGTCCAGCCCCCATCAAGGGGGCACAGTCGGGAATCAAACTCCTGATGCCTAAACCACTGAGCTATCCACCCCAAATGTCTTATTAAACAAGAAATAAAATAGCTTGAAACAATAAAGCAATAAAATAATATAAATTTTAAACAATTCATTAGAAATCAGGGTTAACTTGCAACGTTAGTAGTCAGGGAAATCTTTGGATAAACACGTCTTTAATTGATGGGAGCAACCCCCAACACTGGTAAACATGTCTGATTTCTGTATTAATCTTTGAGACTTTTCTTTATCTCAGCCATTAAATTGTAATTTAATCACTTTGTGCGTAGTTATTTCCTGTATAATTTGGGTTAAGGGAGAAGAACCTTGACACCGGAAGGGTCTTTGTTGTGCTACTAGGGTGGCCACATACCCTCTTTTACAGAAAACGTCCTACATTTGAAGGGCTGTCCAGTTACAGTTTGATTTAAAGATAGAGAACCACAAGTAGGGACACTAAGAAGCTTCAGGCTTCTCATATTTATTTAAAATATTTTTACCCTGTCTTTCTCCTTTAAAAGGACCCAAGGACGCTTACATCATTATAAACACAATATTAAAAGCTAAAAACAGTAAATTATTCAAATATTTAAAAAGAATTAATCATATTTAAAAGGTTAGATAACAGCATTACTAAAAACAGATTTAGAAGTAACAGAATATAAACCATCCTGTTTATTGTTTCCTAAACAGTCACTAAAGAAGAATCTACTTTACAGGACTAGGGTGACAGTAGTCTTCTATTGTCTTGATGCTTTCATAGATCAGCCATCATCCCAGACGTTCTGTTGCATGAGCAACAACAAAACAGAGAGCTGGGAAAAGTGACTGCAACTCTCATTAAAGTCATATATTATGACTACCTGGGCAGCACACTCAACAGGCACATGTGTCACTTGGTCTCAGTCTTCCCATCTGCCCTAGTGAGATGCGTCATAGGTCAGTTTAAATTCTAAAAATAATTTCTGATTTTTACATCTGTTTAAATAAGTCAGCATATGCAATTTTGTACAAAATCGTCTTTTGTCCTCCTTTTTTGTAATGCATGCTCCCACCCAGGTGAAAGTGCCCACCTTATTTGCAACTCTTGTTTTGATAGGCGTGTGCTCCTTTGTATCACTGGAGGACGCTAAAGGCTTCACCTGAAAAGGACCCGGTTGGCACATGCTATGTTGCAATTCAGAATTTCAGCACGTATGCTGAGTATTCTCCTTGTCGCAACAGTAAGTTATTTGCCTTTCTTACTTGAAATAAATAATGCCTGTTATTGTTATACTATTGTCATAATGAAATTTTGTAAATGTTAAAGTAATAACAAATAAATTTATAATAATAATAATCTTAGAACTGCAGAGCTGGAAGGGCCCCTTATGGAACATCGAGTCCAACCCCTTTCAAGGAGGTACAGTAGGGAATCCATCTCCACAGCCAGATAACTAAACCACTGAGCTATCCAAATTTAGCTCATGTAGAGCTGAAAATGTAGACAGTGCTTTCATGCATTCATCCCAGGTGTAGACTTGACTGAATGGCCCTTCCCAAGAAATATTTTCTCACAAAGTAGATCTTGTGTTAAAAAGAGACATCAAATTATATGTTTCTACTTGAATGCTTTTCTATTTAATTAAAAGAGTACAGATGAAGCTGGTGCTAGCATGCTGACACGTGAAGACAAAATTGGCTTAATTTAAAAGTGCTTTAAATATACCGAACAGATCTAGATAAGCGGAAGCCAACTTTTAAAAGCAGCTGATTATTTCAAATGGAACACATTCTCCCTCTCTTTTTATAGAACTAACAACCTACAGGTTGTACTTATGATGAAATAATCATACTGTTTTGTAAGCAGGCTGACTATTGGTCATAGTGTAGAATGGGGATGTAATTATGAATTGTGTAATGCCTACAAATCTTCTAATAAGTCTTCTGTTTGACTGTAATGTCCTGAAAACAATTGTTTGAACGTATTAAGGCAACACTGAATTAAGCAGAGGTCTATGGCATTTTTTCCAACTCAAGGTCATTTTCTTGACCCTGGCTGGTGTCAGTTAGGATAAACCAAGTGTAACATCTCACATTCACCTTTAAATCTGCCAAACAGATTTGAAATTTGAACTTCTTGTTTTGGGTTCAGATTTTCCTGGCAGAATTCACATATTCTGGTTTTGATGTGAGCTTTGGATAATCACTTTTTCTTCTTCTTTGAAGCCACCATTCAGCTTGGAAATCAGTGCTTGAATTTCAGCACAAAAACAACAGATGAACTTTTCAGATGGTTGCCTCATTTTCTTTCTTTCTTGTAAAGCTGTCTCCATTTCCTGTGGTAATATTTGCGTCCTTCCATATTACACAACTAATTTAAACTTTTTATTTTGATAACTTCAGACAACCCAGATCCTGAGGGACAAGGCTACTGTCAAGCGGGATTCAGCTTAGACTTTTATGAGGTGAGAGTGCGCAGTGGTGGACTTGGCTTTGCACCTAGCAGCTTTCACCTTTACTCTTAAGATACATAATTATTGCTTCCAATTCATTCTTTTACATCTCAAAATGTTTTTCTTAATTTTTTTTACATAGTATCAGGTATCTGGAAACTACTGAGTTCCATTCAGGTATCTCAGATAGTTTTTATCTTAATCATAGAAAGGAATCAAATATATCATCCTGCACTTAAGGGGAGATTACATTTTAACTGAAAAATTGATTAAAGAACAAATTATTAATCAGTAAACAATTATGTGGCCAGTTGGTAATAATAACTATGTGCTGTAAAGTCAATTTAGACTTATGACAACCATTTACAGAGTATTGTTGTTGTTTAGTCGTTAAGTCGTGTCTGACTCTTCGTGACCCCATGGACCAGAGCACGCCAGGCCCTCCCTGTCTTCCACTGCCTCCCGGAGTTTGGTCAAATTCATGTTGGTAACTTAAAAATAATAAAAATATAAACTAAAAAAAATAAATCATGTTGGTAGCTTCGATGACACTGTCCAACCATCTCGTCCTCTGCTGTCCCCTTCTCCTCTTGCCCTCACACTTTCCCAACATCAGGGTCTTTTCCAGGGAGTCTTCTCTTCTCATCAGATGGCCAAAGTATTGGAGCCTCAGCTTCAGGATCTGTCCTTCCAGTGAGCACTCAGGGTTGATTTCCTTCAAAATGGATAGGTTTGTTCTCTTTGCAGTCCAGGGGACTCTCAAGAGTCTCCTCCAGCACCACAATTCAAAAGCATCAATTCTTCGGCGGTCAGCCTTCTTTATGGTCTAGCTCTCACTTCCATACATTACTACTGGAAAAACCATAGCTTTGACTATGCGGACCTTTGTCGGCAAGGTGATGTCTCTGCTTTTTAAGATGCTGTCTAGGTTTGTCATCGCTTTCCTCCCAAGAAGCAGGCGTCTTTTAATTTCGTGGCTACTGTCACCATCTGCAGTGATCATGGAGCCCAGGAAAGTAAAATCTGTCACTACCTCCATATGTTCCCCTTCTATTTGCCAGGAGGTGATGGGACCAGTGGCCATGATCTTAGTTTTTTTGATGTTGAGCTTCAGACCATTTTTTTGCGCTCTCCTCTTTCACCCTCATTAAGAGGTTCTTTAATTCCTCCTCACTTTCTGCCATCAGAGTGGTATCATCTGCATATCTGAGGTTGTTGATATTTCTTCCGGCAATCTTAATTCCGGTTTGGGATTTCTCCAGTCCAGCCTTTCGCATGATGTATTCTGCATATAAATTAAATAAGCAGGGAGACAATATACAGCCTTGTCGTACTCCTTTCCCAATTTTGAACCAATCAGTTGTTCCATATCCAGTTCTAACTGTTGCTTCCTGTCCCACATATAGATTTCTCAGGAGGTAGATAAGGTGGTCAGAAACTCCCATTTCTTTAAGGACTTGCCATAGTTTGCTGTGGTCCATACAGTCAAAGGATTTTGCGTAGTCAATGAAGCAGAAGTAGATGTTTTTCTGGAACTCTCTGGCTTTCTCCATAATCCAGCGCATGTTAGCAATTTGGTCTCTAGTTCCTCTGCCCCTTCGAAATCCAGCTTGTACTTCTGGGAGTTCTCGGTTCACATACTGCTGAAGCCTACCTTGTAGGATTTTGAGCATAACCTTGCTAGCGTGTGAAATGAGTACAATTGTACGGGTAGTTGGAGCATTCTTTGGCACTGCCCTTCTTTGGGATTGGGATGTAGACGGATCTTTTCCAATCCTCTGGCCACTGCTGAGTCTTCCAAACTTGCTGGCAGATTGAGTGTAGCACCTTAACAGCATCATCTTTTAAGATTTTAAATAGTTCGACTGGAATGCCATCACCTCCACTGGCCTTGTTGTTAGCCATGCTTTCTAAGGCCCACTTGACTTCACTCTCCAGGATGTCTGGCTCAAGGTCAGCAGCCACACTATCTGGGTTGTCCGGGACATCCAGATCTTTCTGGTATAATTCCTCTGTGTATTCTTGCCACCTCTTCTTGATGTCTTCTGCTTCTGTGAGGTCCCTACCATTTTTGTCCTTTATCATGTCCATCTTTGCACAAAATGTTCCTTTAATAGCTCCAATTTTCTTGAACAGATCTCTGGTTTTTTCCTTTCTATTATTTTCCTCTATTTCTTTGCACTGTTCATTTAAGAAGGCCCTCTTGTCTCTCCTTGCTATTCTTTGGAAGTCTGCATTCAATTTTCTGTAACTTTCCCTATCTCCCTTGCATTTTGTTTCCCTTCTCTTCTCTGCTATTTGTAAGGCCTCGTTGGACAGCCACTTTGCTTTCTTAGATTTCCTTTTCTTTGGGATGGTTTTTGTTGCTGCCTTCTGTACAATGTTACGAGCCTCCATCCATAGTTCTTCAGGCACTCTGTCCACCAAATCGAGTTCCTTAAATCTGTTCTTCACTTCCACTGTGTATTCATAAGGGATTTGGTTTAGATTATACCTGACTAGCCCAGTGGTTTTTCCTACTTTCTTCAGTTTAAGCTTGAATTTTGCTATAAGAAGCTGATGATCAGAACCACAATCAGCTCCAGGTCTTGTTTTTGCTGACTGTATAGAGCTTCTCCATCTTTGGCTGCAGAGAACATAATCAATCTGATTTTGGTATTGCCCATCTGGTGATGTCCATGTGTAGAGTCGCCTCTTGTGTTTTTGGAAAAGAGTGTTTGTGATGACCAGCTTGTTCTCTTGACAAAACTCTATTAGCCTTTGCCCTGCTTCGTTTTGAACTCCAAGGCCAAACTTACCTGTTGTTCCTTTTATCTCTTGACTCCCTACTTTAGCATTCCAGTCCCCTATAATGAGAAGAACATCTTTCTTTGGTGTCAGTTCTAGAAGGTGTTGTAAGTCTTCATAGAATTGGTCAATTTCAGCCTCTTCAGCATTGGTGGTTGGTGCATGAACTTGGATTACTGTGATGTTGAAAGGTCTGCCTTGGATTCGTATTGAAATCATTCTATCATTTATGAGATTGTATCCCAGTACAGCTTTTCCCACTCTTTTGTTGACTATGAGGGCTACTCCATTTCTTCTACGGGATTCTTGCCCACAATAGTAGATATGATAATCATCTGAATTGAATTCGCCCATTCCCGTCCATTTTAGTTCACTGACGCCCAGGATGTCAATGTTTATTCTTGCCATCTCCTGTTTGACCACATCCAGCTTACCAAGGTTCATAGATCTTACATTCCAGGTTCCTATGCAGTATTTTTCTTTGCAGCATTGGACTTTCCTTTCACTTCCAGGTGCGTCCACAGCTGAGCGTCCTTTCGGCTTTGGCCCAACCACTTCATTAGCTCTGGAGCTACTTGTACTTGTCCTCCGCTCTTCCTCAGTAGCATGTTGGACACCTTCCGGCCTGAGGGGCTCATCTTCCAGCGTCATATCTTTTAGTCTTTTGTTTCTGTCCATGGAATTTTCTTGGCAAAGATATTGGGGTGGCTTGCCAGTTCCTGCTCCAGGTGGATCGCATTTAGTCAGAACTCTCCACTATGACCTGTCTGTCTTGGGTGTCCCTGCACGGCATAGCCCATAGCTTCTCTGAATTACTCAAGCCCCTTCGCCACGACAAGGCAGCAATCCGTGAAGGGGTTCCAGAGTATACTAAGTATAAAGTATTCATAAGTAGTTTACCAGTTTCTGCTGCTGGTGCTGTGGGACTGTGTAGGTCCCTCAAGGTTGCACAGGTGGCGGGGCACAGAAGCCACCTGTGCAGCTTCTGCGTCAGCCACACAGGCTCTTGGTGATGTTGACTGGCTCCTCTCCCAGGAGGCATAGTAGGGCTTCAGGGTTCCAATCCCTGGCGCTACAGAAAGCAGCTCCAACCCACTGAGCTGATAATCCTCATAAAAACATGAGATTTTGCCAGCAAGATTGTGATTCACCAAATAAGTGCTGATGTAGTTCAACAACAAATATAGTAAAAGACTAGACTTCCTAGGGCAATCTGGCCACCCAGGTGTTTTTTTATCTGCAAGTCCTATTAGTCCTAGCCAGGATACTCAATAGTTAATAGTTTCCAGGAGAGCAGCCATGTTAGTTTATTGCCTGAAAACAGTAAACAGTCTTATGACATCTTAAAGACCGATCAGTTTTATTGTGGCTTAAACTTATATGGACTACAGCCCAGTAATACAAAGTAGTATATATGTAACTAGCAAGGTTGCCAGTAAATATTTTTGGCTATATAAAAAGATAGTTCCATTTATAATGCACAAGCTTTGTGGACCTTCTCCACTTCACTTAGTTTGTTATGCTGAGCTATGAAAACGCTGTTATATACTAAGACTGTGTGAATTGGCTTCTTAATGGGGAAACATTAGACAAATTGTACTGACTCTAATTGAAATGGTGTACATACTGTAATGAAGAGCTTTGAAAAATTACTTTTTGAACCACAACACCAAGAATGCACTAGGCAGCAAGTTCACTAGAGTAGGGAATTCTGGGAACTGCTGTCCAAAATAGTAACTTTTTCAAGCAAATTCCAAAGATAGTCAAATTGCATTTTTGCTCCAATGACATCGTAACTGTGGGCCATGCCCTGTATATATTTATTTTTCCCACCAGGACTGGTGAGATCAGAAGTGCAGGTTATGTGGCCCTGCAGATGCTGCTGGATTGCAGCCCCCATCAGTCCTGGTCATAATTGTGTGCTGTCAACTTGATTTCAACCCTAGCCCATGGTGAAATCTTTTGGGAATTGCAGTCTAGTAACATCTGGAGTAACATCCGTGCAATCCATCTCTGGATTGCATGGTACTATTAGATGAACATTACTTGTTTGAGTCATTTTGTTTGCTTTTGGTTACTGATATATTCATAGTTTTCTTGTCTATCATGTCTCTAGAATGGAGATCTCATAGTAGGAGGACCTGGCAGTTTTTATTGGCAAGGTATGTTCCTCCACTTTAATAAGAGAAGACAAAATGACAGGGAAAAGCAATGCCTTTTGAAAGGTCATCAAATAAGACTTGCAATCCTAATTCACTTGCTAGGGAGTAAGGCCAATTTAACAAAGTGTGACTTCTGAATAAACACATTGAGGGTTGCGCTTCTCAGCTGTAGGTTTTTGTTCTTAGTCACATCACTGAAGATTGGCAACCCTGCCAGTGGAATGAGAGATCTAAACCATACTCTGAATTCCTCTTACATTGCAAGTAAGATAGATATCCCATTGTTTGAATGTTGCTCACTGCAGGGGTTTCCAGTCATGTTTTCTATGGGTTGAGTTTGTTTATGACATATCTACCATTAATTGTCTTGCTTTCTTTCAGTCCTGTACCCTCATGCATCTCTTAATTACTAACTTTCACTACTGCTATAATCCACTGCAACCAATAGCAACATGGTTATTTAAAAGAAAGTATGTTTTACTGTGGTTTCTTTTTCTTCTTCCTGTCACTCTCTCTCAGCTTAGGCAAAATTTCTCTCTTCTCTTCAACTATCCTTTCCTCTTTTTTGTCTCAGATTTCCTTGTTTAAAACTGTAAGCTTATGGAAATTTGGTCTTGTTCGTATATACTGCCTTAACCAAAACATAATACATGAAGGAAAGAAACAATATTTATTAAGTGATGGTTTAGAAACCTTAATTGTTATTCCCTAACGGCTCTTTGTAGGACTTTTTCATCTCCTTTTTTTTTTTTTTTAAATCACAGGTCAGATTATCACTAGTAGTGTTGCTGATATTATCACAGGCTATTCATTCAAGAATATTTTGAGGAAACTATCACGAGAAAAGCAAACTGGAGTAGCACCATCAATATATGATGACAACTATCTGGGTAAGTTACTGGATGATTTTATTGGACACTGTGTTGTGCCAATCTGGAAATGTAATATAAAAATATTTACTCTGAACCAGCAAGAGAGAGAGGTGCAAGGAGTCTTGCATTTAAGTTTTCTGTGCTGCCATAGATGCAAATCAGGATACTCACCAAACATCTGCTGAATATGCTGGAGTCATATGTTAATACAAACGGGGATGCAAGCAAAAATGCCAATTGTTATCTATCACTGGTATAGCAATGGCAACTAGATTGGAAGTTGTTATAAACTAACATTTACATCCATAATAACTTGGCAAGATTAATCACACTGTAAAAAGGATTAGAGCTTGAAACAGCTTGAAAATAGCTGAAATTCTACCACATGTGGTTTAGATTGATATAAGCATTTCTTATCATCATACATGTTGATTACGTACTGCTTTTTCTGACTAGCCATTTTTAATAACATAATTATAAATGAGTTTGTTCCAGATTTACTCATACTTAGAGTTTAACCCATTAAAATAAACAGGACTTAAAGCTGGTCATTGATTTCAATAGAGATACTCTAATCATGATGAAATCTCTAACCAGCCCACTGCCTGTATTTATTCTCTTACTGTGTTCTCGCTGTTTAGAACCCTGCCCCTGGGACCATAATTGCAATTGATTGTAAGATTTCACGTGTCTGATGAAGTTGACTTTTGTTTGAAAAAGCTTATGCCTCAATAAATCTGTTAATCTTTGAGGTGCTGCATGACTCTTCACTGGGTTTTGTTGCAACAAATTGGCATGGTTATTCTGCTGGAAAATATTTTTGTATTTCAGATTCTGTTAAAGATGCAAAAATTTGCTGCATGTTACATGCTGTTGAAGACCTTGTTCATCAACTAATCTTTCAGCTAGCTAGGTTAACCTAATTTATCCTCTAAAAAGCAAAAGTGGCAACAGAACAGGTAGAGAACAGCTAGTGTTTACATTCTGTGCAAATAGGTAGTGTTTACATTCAAAAATACAATAATGCTGTCTCTTCTTCTGGACACTTCAGAATATGGTGCAGTCCATCCTATTTGTGAGAAAATAAATGTTTAATCTAGCTAAATTATAAAGTATTAATGCACTAACGGCTCATCCTGAGATATAATTACAGTCATGCTTTTTCCTAGTTGTTTCATTCTGTAGATTTATTGTGCTTCTGAGACACATAACAAAATTAGTCATAAAATCCTGACAAATTGTTTTCCTTTCCCTGACCTTAAATACTCTACTTTGTAAAACTGTTTTTAATTTCCTTCCAGAAATGAGTCTTTTCAGACATAAGTGTTTTGTCAGATTTCATACTCACAGTTTTGTTTTTTAAACAGGGTACTCAGTGACTGCTGGTGAATTTACTGGAGACTTTCAGCAAGGTAAGACACCAGAATTTTTCAAAGTAAAAAATCTGTGGTCTGTGATATAGCTACTTATTCTGATTTTTTCTTTATTTTAGTAAGAAGATGCTTAAGCCTTTTAGTAATTAGGCTAACTTAATACCCACATAGACTCAATTTGTACCATACATTATCTCTATCCATGTAAACACTGCTTAGCTTGGCTATGGATTGTACTAGTTCTTGTGAGCGTAGCACAACTTTTTCCATCCGCAGCTTATATAGGACATTTTACTAACTATAGCAGCAGTTATTGAATGTACTTGTAACAGTTGTCCACACAAATTCATATTTCAGCAAGGGTACAAGCTATTTAAATAGACAAAAGGTGCGTTTTGTGAATAAGCTCCCATAAAAATACAAATACAGTCCAAGGTGTAATGAAACCTGTAGCATTGTTTGTGCCTTGTGCCTTGCATTTTATGCAATGGTAATGTAGTCTGTGAGTATGTTAGAGGCATGACCTCTGATCTAGAGTTCTGTATACAATGTGGTACCTAGTGTGGTGTGGCGGACAGAGTGATTCAGTGAAGAGACTTGGGTTCAGATTCCAGCTTGGTAATGGAAACTCAGTGGGTAGGGAGCAGCACCAGTGAAATCACTGCTTAAATATCTCACTTAACCCTGAAAGCCCTGTTACGGTAATTGTAAACCAGTTCTAATTTGGTAACACACAACACATACACACACATCATAGTAACGCTCAAGTGGCCCTTCTGCTTGAATGTGCTTGAGCATAATTTTTTGATCCAAAACAACCTAAAGGGAATAATTTATGTACAGGTATAGGTGTCTGCAACAGACTCTGAAGTTCATAACCACACAGATGTTTGCACAGTATCAAATTCTCCCTCCCCCTTTCTCTATCTTGCTATCTCTTTCAGGACAGTGATAAGAGCTTGGAAAAATTACTTTTTGGGGGCTGCAGTTCCCAGACTGATTCTGGCAACCATTCAAAAAAACAAAAACAAAATGCAGCTCTCTTTAAAAGTAGTACTTGCTATCCTAAACTTGTCAATCCTTTGTTACAAATTCTGTACTTAGTAACAGAAGATAATAGAGTTTGCTGTTTGGTACTTCAGCAGTCTCCTGGAAGTCTTGTCTGAATAAGAGAGACAAGCAGATGTACAAGTTGCTGCATTCTTTCTAAGCAGAACTTATGGTAGTTGAGTTGAAAATCTTGGCGCTCCTGTCACGGTATCAATATAGAGCCAGTCCAACCATTGGACAGAATGAGATTCTTGTCTCATATGCCAGTTTCTACAAAGTGCCAAGCAAAATGTTAGAGAAAAGTTGCCTGTCATAAAGTCTCCCTAAGCTAGCCTGCTGCCTAATGGGTAGTAGAGGATGTTGTCACTTTACCCAGAGTGAAGTTAAGATTAAACTTTCCAGTTCAATCAGGATTTATTCATGAAAAGGGAGTGGCTATCATCTTGTTCTTCTCCCATGACAGAAAAACGGCTTGAGCTGGTTTTCTGTCAGATTGTACTGTAATCGAACAACGGTTTTCTATAGCAACGTAGGTTGTCTGGTAGCTGATTCCTTCTTAAATTTTGATGTCAAACCATTCAAATATGTCTTAATATTTATTATACAATTAATACTACTGGTATATCCTCAAAAAATAGACCTTCCAATACCAGTTTCTGAGTCATTGCTGTTTAAGTGAGTGCTGCACTAACTTTCAGGATATTATTTTCTTTTTAGAGCTGGTAGCTGGAGTTCCACGAGGTGCACAAAACTTTGGTTATGTACGTAGTCTACCAAATCTTTTATTTCCTCCCTCCCTGTCCCCTGCAGTGAACAGAACTTGGAAGATTTACTTTTTGGACTATTATTCCCACGTTCTGGGAACTGTGGTCAGAAACAGTAACTTCTCCAGCCTGTGACAATGAATTAGCAACAAAATGTATTTCATTTTTCTTATGAATTAAAAAAGTGATGTTTTAAAATAGTTGTTTCATATTGATTTGATTTCTACTCATTTAAAAAACCCTCAGCTGACTGAGATGCATACGCTTTAGCTGAAGGGCAGTCTTCGTTAACCATTGAATGGGTTTTCAATAATGATGCTGGAAATACTGTGAATAGCAAAAGCCATGTGACACATCAGATAAAGTGTACTCCTTTAAAGAGCCCTTCCACTAAAAATAATATACCCTATGGGATCGTTGTCCTGTACTGACTATCCACCTTCAGTTGTTTTCCATGCAATATAGCAGACAAGAATTTTTTTTGTTTTAAAAACAAATAGATGAAGTCAAAACCCTGTTTGAGTTTTGTTGTTGTTGTTGTTTGGTCGTTTAGTCGTGTCCGACTCTTCGTGACCCCATGGACCAGAGCACGCCAGGCCCTCCTGTCTTCCACTGCCTCCCAGAGTTTTATGTGCACACAAGAGAGATCACATCAATTGCTGCAGCTAAGTGCAGCTAATTGATGAGGTGCTTGGCATGTAACCAGATATGTGCTGTCATGGTGATTGGGAGCATGACTGGGCCTGTGAGTGACGTGTGCCTAGCACCTCATCAATGAATCATGACAGCTACCATGATTCCTTTAGCATGCACATAAAATCCCAGTGGAATTTTGGCCAGAGAGGAATTATTCTCTACATTGGATGAGTCAGTATTATTTGATTATTTTTTGTTGCATCTACTGAAGTAGTATTTGAGGTGCCAAAGGGCTCAAATTCATTCTTTTCTTTGGATCAGTATATCTAGACTAACAGAAGTGCACATTTAAAACAGTATCCTTGTAAATATTCAGGAATGTAATGATTTATGACCTGACTGAGAGATTGCTGTTTTCCATTTTCAGGTTTCAATTATAAATTCTACGGATTTAACCTTTATTCAAAATTTTACTGGTGAACAGGTAATTACTGTCAATAATTCAGCATGCTTTCACGTCACTGTTTAAAAACAGGGAATATGGCCCTATCTACGTAGTTACAGCATAAAATACATTTGAAGCAATTCTGTTTGAAATGGATTGTGATGGCATGTTGCCAGTGGCAAGTAGAGCTTTGAAGGCAACCGGTGATATAAAAATAAAAGTGTTCTTTCTTTACAGATGGCTTCTTACTTTGGATATACTGTTGCAGTATCAGATGTTAATAATGATGGGTAAGTTGGTAAAAGCAATATATCACTCGATGCTTCATTTTCTCTTCGTGCCCTGTTTAATGACTAATTTACAGGGAAGAAACAGGCATTCCAAAAAGGATGATACTCATCTGCTAAAAAGCTAGAAGAAATAAGCCATTCAATTGCCTTTGCATTCCTAATTTTTTTTTTTATCTTGCTTTGTGTTTTTCATTTAAAGTAAAATTCTTTTCAGAAAATTGATACTTGGGTGATGCACCCTCTTCCTCTCCAACTAACATCAGTTGACAATTAGCTTCAAGAGTTGTTCAATAGAAAATACCCTCCCTCCATCCCATGCTGCTAACATATCTGTTGAAGGTGGAATGCAATATGTACTGTAGACACCCAGAGCATCTGTTGGTTAATGCCTGTGAACCACCATTACTTATGAACAGCTCATTCTTTTTGAGTGTACCTGCACTGTTTAAGCACTTTCTTTCATTAATTTTAGGTAAAATTAACTGATTGTGTGAAAGGTTGAAAGTTTCCCACTGTATTGCCCTAGCAGACACGCTCCATCAGCAAATTAAAATTAAGCAGGACTGTAGTAAATAGGGTCAAAGTTTAAATTTTAGCAGAACTTAGATTTCAATTGGAATTAGAACCCAAATGGATTAATTATGGAGCTTTCCACTTAGACATAGAACAGACTTAAGCAGTAAAGGAGGTTTCATTATCGATTCCATAGCTTCACAAGTTGCAAATTAGCTTGCTTTTGTTTGATGATTGGTCACTGGGAAATCTATTTGCATGTTGATTTTGCAAACATTGGGCACCCTTAAAACTGTGTCTTGAGGAGATAACTAACTGCAAAGCTACATGTCTTGTCTATTTTGGCCCTTACAGTAAAAATTTTTTTGCTAATAATTGAGAAGGTTTAAAATCAAATGAGCTGATTTTTGAGCTATAATAATTTCAGTAGCTGTCTTGGCCAGGATTTCTGGTAGTTGTGTTCCAAGAACATCTGGGGACCCAAAGTTGGGAACCACTGAATTAGAGGACAGGTTACAAACTGTGTAGTTCATAATCATCTTAGCAACACATCAGTCATTGATGTCTACTGCATCAAGGAGTCTTGAAGCTACGTCTTGCTTACTAATGTACATGATGTACTTGGAAATGCTAGGAATCTCCCCAAATGTTTTTGTTTATGACCTGACCTCTCAATTATAACATTTTCTAGTTCCCACATGAAAGGATTCCTGCTATCATCTTAAGGACCATACTCCCAGTTCTCCCGCAGTTGCTAGATTTTGTTGTGCTATGTCTCACCATCTTGCTTCCCACCCAATAGACTCTTTCCCACCCATCATCTTGACCATCAGGTATTACAGAAGGCAAACATGATAGCTCTGGTGGTATTCTGCCATGTTGTTCTCCCTGCCTAGCACACACCACCAAATTAATTTCTTGAAAAAAAAATTGCCACTACAGGGTTCAAGGGAGATTTGTCAGTTTAAAAAATGTTTATAAAAAAGTATGCTTTGAGGTATGGGAGGAGGTGCAGCCCTCCAAGGATCATGGTGGACTTATGTAGCACCCAAATCTCTGGAAATTGCTCACCCAGGTTTATACTGACTGACAGCATATCTCAAGGGTTTCAGATAAGGATGCATTCCCAAGCACTACCTGGAGGTGCCAGGAGTTCAGCCAGAGATCCTCTGCTCACCAATAGTGTGCTGTGCTGCAGAGTTCCACCCCTTCTCTTAAAGGCAAGGGATGCAAAATGTTGACTGCATAGATCACTCTGTGGTTAGTTTGGGCTGTTTTAAATAGACAGTGATGTGAAATGAGTGGTGCCAGTTGGGCAGTAATTTCTGCACAAGAACACAGTGCAGAGAAGAATTATTTATGTCAGGTTAAACCATGTGTCTAATAAAAATACATTAGCAATCCTTTATTTGTGTTCTATCAAAACTTCAAGTACTCCTCCCAACATTGCTCTATACCCCTGCTGTTCACTGCCCAACAGCACACAAGAGAATAATGTAAGATTTCAGCAGGTGGTCGTTTTTTTGCTATTGAATGCCATTTTATTAAACCAGGAAGTAACTGTGCCTCTTCTATGTTAATGCATGGGAACTGTTTGATTAATAGTACCCAAATGAAACATCAAGGCATAGCCATGAAAACAACATTTAGAGTTGAGCATCATGGCGAAACAGAGCTTGAAAACATCACCTTTTAATTTACTACAGCTCCCAGAATTCCTTTTTTTTTTCCTATAGCTTCCAGAATTTTCTATCCAGAATGGCCAGTGAAGTTTTCTAAACTCTAGTTGGGGCTTTTCTATGTCTCTTGAATAATGTAGCATTATTTCTATACCCCCTCTTCTTTTTAGCTTGCGTTTGGCTCCTAAACAGAACTATTTATAACTGAAGACAAGCAGAAATGTTCCGTGGTTTAGATTTTTCTACTGCAAACAGATGTTTCAAAACATACAACTCCCCACGCATTGTTTGAACGCTTGCAGAGAGACTGAGTCCTGGGCAGGGCAGGAGAGAACAAATAGAAGTGGAATTGACATCATTGTTTTTATTATCCAAATTAGGATATGGAATGCAAAACACAGCAAAGATCATAAATAGTGCAAGAACAGAGGGATATAATGAGTAATTCCATTGATGTAGAGGTACATAATATCAGAGGAGAGAGAGCCTATTGCAAGGGGCAGGCCATCCCCATAGGCTACATCTAGGTCTTGCCACCAATATTAGTGCCACAAGTTCATTAGCTCTGCTTCAGTTGGATTCCTTCTTGACCTCTGTGTGGCCCAGATGTTTTGCATGAAGGAGATTCAGAAGACAGGGCTGTGAACGAGCCATTATGCAAATCCATAGAGGCTGCTGTAGCTTAATGGCAACACCACAAAGGAAGTTGTGTTGTATGTGCAAGGAATGAAGTACAGGACTAGCCCAACCATTAGAGTGTGGTAGGTGCCTCATAAAGCATATTGGGGGTATTATGAAGGAGCAGCAAACAGCTGATAATTTAATGTATATTTAAACTTATTTTATTATTGTATTTTTACTGCCAGGAAGAGTAGAGGTGCCTGGTCCTTCCAAGTGCTTCCTGTTTCTTAAAAGAGTTATTTCTGACCTCTAAAAGAGCTGGAGCTGCTGGTTAGTTGAGTGGTTTAGGTATCTGGCTGTGGAGCCAAAGGTTAGGAGTTCAGTTCCCCCACTGTGTCTCCTGTGAGTAGAGACAGCCTGTGTGGCTTTGAGCAAGCTAGACAGGCAATCCCAGAGCTCCCCCAAAAGAAGGGAATGGTAAACCACTTCCGAATATTCTCTACCTGGAAAACCCTGAAAAGGGTTGCCAGAAGTCAGAACTGAATTGATGGTGCATGATTATTGTTATTTAAAAAGCTGGAGGATAAATTAACATACAAATGAGCAGTTGCCATTCCCCTAGACCACTGAGGGCAAAACTGGCCATTTTCATACCAGTTGTTTATCAGTGTGGAGAATAACTTGGGGTTTAGGGAAGTTGTGTCATGTTTCCTATAATTGCTGAAGTTGCCCATCTTTAGATAAAACCATTCATATTTATGAAATAAAGGATATTTTAAATGTTGAATTGATCTTTTCCTTCGTCTTTCCCCTCTGTCCCCAAATTCCAGGTTGGATGACATCCTCGTCGGTGCTCCTCTCTTTATGGAGCGAGAATTTGAGAGCAACCCTAAGGAAGTTGGGCAGGTGTATCTGTACCTGCAAGTTAGCGCCTTATATTTCAGAGAAGCGCAAACACTGTCAGGCACAGAGGTATTTGGTAGATTTGGCAATTCCATCGCACATCTGGGAGATCTGAACCAAGATGGATATAATGGTAATACATCATATCTTTAGTGATTGTACAAAATCTTATTAGCTAGCTGAATGCAGGAATGATTCAGTTGTAAATCAACCTTGATTTGCAATGAAAAACCTTTACGTGTGGGTTGTTAAGAGTTGTAGTCAGTTGTACTCTTTCCCAACAAATAGAAAGTAGAATGTCATGACATTAATAGGGACAGTTCTATGGAGCAAATAACTCTCCTGCTAAAACAGCTGCTCCGGCTGCTAGTCCATTTCCGGGCCCCATTCAAAGTGTTGGTTATGATGTTTAAAGCACTATACAGTTTGTGTCTAGCTTGTCTGTATCTTCCCACATGAGCCTTCCCACCTCTTAATATTTTCAGAGGAGGTCCTTCTTTTGGTCCCGTGGCCATTGCAGGTGTGTTTGATGGGGACTCAAGAGAGGGCCTTCTCTGTGAATGTTCTCAGGTTGTGGAATGCTTTCTCTCGGGAGGTCAGGTTGACTCTCTCCCTTTTATCTTTCTGCCAACAGTTGAAGACCTACCTCTTCAAGCAGTCCTTGAGTGTTTTTCTTTGTTGGTCGGTTTTCTAAGTGTGTTTTAATGTTTTATTTGGTGGAATTTTAATTATTATTGCATGCTTAATTGTTTTTAACCTGTAATTTATTATACTTTTAGTGTCATTTGTTTTATCATTGTGAGCCACCTTGAGTCCTCTCACCAGAAGAAAGATGGGTTTCAAATGATACAAATTAATAAAATATATTTGTCATTGAAAGGTGATATGCTGTTAAGATAGACCTTTATCTGGTTTCCAGAGGACAATCCAGTATTTGAACAGCTTTTGCAAAGCAGTCCTTCATTTGAAGTATTATCCAAATTCAGTTTAAAGTAAATGATCCATATGAAGCCAGAGCAGGGACCTTGGATTTTCCCCCATCAACTGTAGTACTTAGACAGTAGACCGAGCAGGCAAATCGTTCATCTGGTCACAGTCTTCTCCACTATTTTGATTACAGTTTTTATTTTACTGATAGTAAGGTAAAGGTAAAGGTTCCCCTTGACATTTAGTCCAGTTGTGTCTGACTCTAGGGCACGGTGCTCATCCCCGTCTCCAAGCTGTAGAGCCAGCGTTTGTCTGTAGACAGTTTCCGTGGTCACGTGGCCAGCGTGACTAGACACAGAACACCGTTACCTTCCCACCAAGGTGGTACCTATTTATCTACTCGCATTTTTACATGCTTTCGAACTGCTAGGTTGGCAGGAGCTGGGACAAGCGACGGGAGCTCACTCCGTCGCGTGGATTCGATCTTACGACTTCTGGTCTTCTGACCTTGCAGCACAGAGGCTTCTGCGGTTTAACCCGCAGCACCACCACGTCCCCATTTTTACTGATAGTAATCATTTCTTAATTTGCACCTAAGCATATATCCTTATCCCATGCATATGTTACACAGACTGTCCTTTCTATGGTGCTGCAGACATCACCATGCTGTATTCTAGGACTGCTTCTCTGAGTGTATGTCTCAGGTTCACAGCCCAGATTGGTTACTGAGCCTAGCAAATTTTTCAAAATAAAAAGCGACAAGTCACCTTTGCAACCTTGACATCTCTCATTGTCGTCGTCTTCTTCTTCTTCTTCTTTTTTTGGCAGATATTGCAATAGGGGCACCCTTTGCTGGAGAAGACAGAAGGGGGAAAGTACTCATTTACAATGGGTTCAGTATTGGGTTAAATCCTAAACCTTCCCAGGTTCTCAGCGGAATGTGGGCCTCCCAATCTATGCCTGCGGGATTTGGCTTTACGCTAAGAGGAGACTCAGACATAGACAAGAATGATTACCCAGGTAAGGCTGTTCCACAAGAGAGGCGATTTTATCTTTTCTTTCTCTGGAAAACCCATCACTCCTAAGCTGTTCTTTTTTTGGAAGGCAGAGGTCAAAATATAAATACTTTTGTGTGTAATTCCAAGCTTGGCTTCCCTGAGAATGTGAACAAGACAAATACTCCTTTTCCTGTCATGAGAAATCAGGAAGAATGCAAGAAGGGTTGAAACAGATATATTAACATGAAACACCTGAATTGTTACAGCAGGAATGAAATGGGGGTGGGGAGACTGAACCTGTGTTCCCACCCAAATTCTGAATGGGAGTGTTTTCTGGGCACTTTGCAAGCATTTCTTTTGATTTTCAAAATGCTATTTTAAATCTACAAAAACAATACAGAAACATCAGTAATTAAAACAATTGTAGTTCAGAAACAGCAAAATGATATTTGCCCTTTCACTTAGAGTTGTAGGAACATTGGAAGTTGCCTTCATACTGAGTCAGATTATTGGTCCTTCTAACCCAGTATCATCATCTCTGACTGGCAGCAGCTCTTCAGAGTTTTAGGCAAGGTTCTGTCCTAGTCCTACCTTTACATTCCTAGTATTCCTGGGTGGTCTCCCATCCAAGTACTAAGCAGCCACATCCCTGCTTATCCAAGCATAAACTGGAAGTTACACAACCAGTGTGTGTAATTACTGTAGCTGGTTGTCATACACTCAGACATACCCAGTTTGTCCATTTGCTTACAAACTTGGTAGTATGCCTGCATGTACAATAGAGGGCCACAAAAGTGCAAAAAAACATTTATGTAATTCTCCTTATGCCTGTGATATTTTGCAGCAAGATTTGGGCCAGTGTGTTCAGCTAGTACAAACTAGACATTAAGAGGAACATGTGTTTCCTTGGATTAACATGTTTTCTTCTTATAATCGGATTTTTTCAAAGTTGCATTGCTTAACAATCAGACTTGCAAATTAATGTGATATTTACTTTTCGATGGGCTACTGCAAAACAAAGCACACTACACTACAGTAGAAGATGTGTTTGTGTGTCTGTGCCATCAAGTCAGAACCAACTTATAGCAACCCTAATAGGGCTTTCAAGGTAAGTTAGATATTTAAGGAGTGGTTTTTGCCAGTTCCATTCCCCCAGTGAGTTTCTGTGGAGATTCGAACCTGGGTCTTTTGAGTCCCAGTCTATCACTCGATCCACTACACCAGAAGATGTATAGTTGATGAAAATCATGTACTGTGACAAACAGATGTTTTTCACTATGTAAGAGAACACCACTGCTGAAAATAGGCTACATTTAATTGTCTACTTTAATCCTAGTGCTAGTAGTTGGTACTTTTATGTTTGTAGTTTGCACTACTTAAAGAGCTGTTGTGCAGTATGAATGTTCCCAAATCTGAACAGAGAAGAAGTGCATTCCCAAGTGCAATGGACCCGCTACAAAGTAACATAGCACTATGATCAAGGAGGAAAAGTATGAGCTAAAAGTTTCCCCACACTATGAAGGCACTGGGTGGTTTTCGGCAAAAAAAATTACCTGTGAGCCGGAGACATCCCCATAATTTGTTCTACAGAATGAAATACAATGTCAGCCTATTGGTCTGGTTGTTCTAAGGATTGTCAGGCCAACTTGGGGCCCTTTGGGGGAAATTATTATATAAATATTGGGCTGGATACAGTCCTAGTGAGTCACAGTTTTGTCCCATCCATATCAGTGGAACCTTTATTAATAATGACTGACAACCTATCAATTTCAGGGGGGCTAAGGCACATTTTCCCCAGAGGAAAGGAATGATAAACCACTTCTGTGTATTCCCTACCTCAAAAACTCTGAAAAGGGTCACTGTGAGTCAGAATCGATTTGATGGCACATAATGATTATTATTAAGGCATATTTGGATACAGCCTATTCATTGTTACTGTATTATTATTAGAAACACATATGCAGATCCAGGAAGGGTGGTTTTTTAAAAAAAAAATTATAGGTATTCTTCCACAGCCTTCCTGCCCTGATCACTTTTCTTTAATTAATTTTGTTTTGAATGTTTTCCCTTAACAATTAATATTTAACTGATGTCATCTGGTATGTATCAACACCGCTTCACTATTTGGAGTTTTCACCCTTTATTTCTTGAAGTGGAATGTATCCAGTTTGGGGCAATGTTCCAACACCATCTGTAACCTAAATACACAACATCATTTTAATTTGTTTCTCTCCATTTCCCCCCTCCTTGGGGATCAAGGCTATGGCAGACCACAACATTTCTCTTTGTAGGGATTTGAGAAGGCTCTCTGCAGTTGTAACATAACCCACACAGTAGAACTGCTGTAGTTCAAGCCTGAGATTGTTTTCCTGGCAGAAGCTCTACTGTAATTAATGAGACCATGCTCACTGAACATTCTGGAGTATCTTTGTCACTGTGCTCTATTAACCTACTGTACTAATGTTTTTGAATAGTTTCTGTTTTGTGACTGTTTTCAGTACTTATTTTTGTCTCCGCTCTTGTTTGCCTTACTCCAACTGGCTGGGCTTGTTTTATATTTGCATCTTCATTTGCTTTGAAAAAGGGACAAAAAGAGGCTGAACACATGAGGCGTTTTTATGCCCTTTGGACTCTTTCTGATTACAAAGGCAGTGGTTTTCAGTGCATTGCTTGGAAACAGCTTCTACTAGAAGAGCCTCCCCAAGTTTTAAGAACTTCAGGGAGCGCCTTATTCTCAGTCCTCTTGAAAAAATGAAGAGTGAAAAGTCCAGCTCTCCGTCCCACCATCCTTAGAGTCATTCCTGGGGGTGATACAGGAGATGGCTTTTCCAGCGGCTGCTCCCAGCACATGGAGCTCCCTACCAAAGAAGGTCAGTTGGCCACCTCCATGTTGCCCTTCTGCTGGTAGGCAAATACCTTTCTCTTAAGGCAGACACTCAGCAGCTGATTAGCTGCTTTCCTGGGAGATACTGTACTTTTCTACTTTTCCAGCTCTACTTTTTCAAATTATTTTAGATTTTGGTTTTAATTCACTGATAATGATTAATTGCTTTTAAAACAGTGATTTACTGGCTGAAATCCTGTTGTGCAGTTATGCAAATTGGTGCAACTTTTGGAAGAGAACTGCTGTAGTTTAAGAAACCTCCATAGACAGTACACTGAATCGTGCAACTAAGCATGCAACAGTTAAGGTCTACAGAGATGTCTTAACTTTGCATCTTAAAGGTATACTGTTTGCATCATGTGCTATAAGAGTTCCACCACTGTATTTTTTTAAAGCTGTACTTGTTTAAATATTTTGCTAAGCTGGCTCGAGACCATTGGGGACAAAGGTGGAATATAAACAATTTGGATGGATGGATGGATGGATGGATGGATGGATGGATGGATGGATGGATGGATGGATGGATGGATGGATGGATGGATGGCTGGCATAGGACCAAATTTCATATTCTGGGGGAGATCAATGGGAACTTACTATTTAAAAGTAACTGTTGGAGAGTGTTTACTTGATTGGAGCAGGATAAAGCCAGCCTGAGACTTTTTTTTGCCTGAGGCCAATGACAAGCCCACTGCTTATTTCACATGCAGAAGCCAACTGATCTGGCAGTTGAATTGTGCATCATTCATTAGGGCAAGAATGAAGATGATCTGCTGACCCACTCCTGCATCTGTCACCAGAGGCAGTTGCTTCATTTCATCTGGTAGTAGGGCAGCCCAGAACAGAACTGTGTGTTTTGTAGAAATGCCAGTTACAGCCAACCACAAACTAATGTGGAGAAAAAGTCAAATTCCTGCCTTATGCCTGTATTCACTCTCTCAATCTCTCTCTCTCTCTCTCTCTCACACACACACACACACACCCCAACAAGGCAAACAGCAGTAGCTTGTGGAGGTGTGGAGACTTTATCAAAATAGTGAAAGTTGCTGGCACCTAAATCACTCTCTATCCTGATTTTGCTTTTAAAATAAGCATTTGGGAAATAGGGTCTCCTTTCTAATATCTAAATTGGCCCAAAGATTGGAAATGTTTGTGGGGGTTTTTGGATGAAAGTGTATGGAGTTCTACAGCCAGTAGCCATGGCAGATACAGGATTTTGGAAGCTGTATCCCAAAACATAAATGTTTTTCTATCTTTAGGTTAGTTCCAAGTATATCTGTTAAGGTTAGGGCTCCTGAGCTTGGATTTTACCTGCTTCGTTGTTTATTCCATAAATTTGGTACATGCTCAGCATCCACTTTCAAAATAAAAGAGGAAAAATGAATCCCTTTGGGACAAGAGTGGTGGTATGAGGTAAAAATACTATGCTTTGAAACAAATTGAAAGCAAATAATAGCGGAAAACCAGTAACGTAAAGTGATGCTGCTTAAGTCTGATGACGTTGTCAGCTATGGCTGTATTTTGATAATTAAAAGTTTCTTCTCCCTCCTCTGCACTCCCTGGCTCTGTTGGGATCTCTCGATCTCTCTCCCTCCCTCCCTCCCTCCCTCTCTCTCTCTCAATCTCTCTCTCTCTCAGTCTGTTCATTATTAATAATCATGTGCTGTCAAGGAAATTCTGATTTACGGCTGTTGCAGTTTTTTTGAATTTTCAGTTAAAGTCCTCTAGATGCCCACACAGGTGCAGAGATTCACAAAGCAGAATAGCTTCAAGTTCCTCAGATTAGTCCACCTCTTTTTCGCATTAACTGGCACTCACAGTCTCAATAACTCACTCTCAGTCATCAGTAGAAAAAGAATGAAAATGTTTCATTACTTACAGTGAACAGATAACAGCAAGCTAACAACATGACTGACTGCTTACAGCAACAGGCCTCAACATATTGCAGACGGGAAAAACACAGCAGAGAAACAAGACTCCTTTGAAATCAGATGCAGGGAAGAATGGTTAGTGCTGGATAGATTGACAGTCACCCCAGCTCAGAAAGTTTCCTCCTGTCAAAGCCTGCAAAAGGCAGCATGTGAGGTTGTAAGAACTCAAAAAATTGTGACCCTTTTCAGCATTTCCCAGGTAGAGAGTACTTAGAAGTGGTTTAGCATTCCTTTCTTCTGAGGGTGCCCTGGGACTGTGCTTACACAAGACCACACAGGCTGGCTTTATTCATAGGAGGCACAGTGGGGAATCGAACTCCCAACCTTTGGCTCTGCAGCCAGATACATAAACTACTGAGCGATCCAGCCAGGAAAACATCTGTAATCTGAGTGATAATAATTGTTGAATAAAATCATAACCCTTCTCACCATGTGGAGAAGTCATTTCATAACTAAGGATGAGAGTGAAAAGGATATTGATCCCATTAGACTGGTATTCTCTATTCCAACATCTACATGCGGAAATGGCCCAAGACGTTTTCCTACCTGAAACAAAGGACAAAATAGTGCCTGCCTTATTCCACATACAGAGTGGCAGTCTTTCACCCCAGCTGAGAAAAGTGAGCAAACTTAAGAGATCCTTGGTAGGCTATAAACATACGGTTCTGCTTCTCACTTCTTCTCTCTGCTACATTCCTGCCTGAGATGGTTGCCTCATTCTGCCTAACAATACAGCCAGCCTGCCAACAGATTGGATCAGTGAATTAAACATTTGGTTTCTTCTCTAGCTCTTTTCATTAAATACCTGCCCAGTTGTAATCAACAGTCTCTTCCCCACTCTAAGAGTAGTGTGGGTGAAGAGGAAGAACTCTTCTTTGTGTATAGACTCTACATGCAAGCAGTAATGTAGCTTGTCTAGGGTTCCAGGTTGTGTCTAGAGCCTACACATGAGCCGGAATCACTCTATGGACTTACCCTCTGCCTATGGCGAAAGCAATGATGTATTGCGTTGATTACAGCTAGTGAGGGGCCACAACTGAATGGGGCCACTGTTTCGGTCCATTCAAAGTGACAATGGACACAAGGTTCCATTCAGTTTGAGTTCCAGTTTTTTCAGGCAGTGGATATTAGAGTGCAGCCTTTGTTGCATTTTTACATATGTAACTTGGTCTGTGTATAGTCACAGTTTTTAAAAGGGAAACCTTTTAATTTTCGGAATGAGTTCAGTTTCCCCGTCATAATAATTAATAAACTTATTTGTTATAGGATCTGTTTCTCAGTATGCTTATTTTGCTATATCTTGAATGGCACAGAATTTTATTTTGCACAGAATAAGATTTTATTTTAAATAGGTCTTTTAGCTGCTTAATCAGTAAAACAATTTGATTAAATGCTATTTTGATCAAAAGAAAAAGTATCCCCAATTAACAGGACTTCAACTTTTTTTAAAAAAATTAATTACTCTAAAATAATAGTTGACAAACTATGGATGCAAAAAATTAACTTCTAAGCATTTTCCTTTTTTTATCAAGAATGTGGGTAATTCTTCAAAGGTGGCAGCGTGTCTGTTGTCTAAAACAAGTATAGTTCACTTTTTGTTCAGTAATGATATATTGCTGTGCATATATATGCAGATATAATTGTTCAAAATTTTAGTCAACTAAGATTTCTTCAAGTGCACGGTTTAATATTAAAAGTGTACCATCTTAAAGTTCCAAATTGATTGTTTGTGATAATAGTTACTGGGGAATTTCTCAATATAGCTCATGACAAATCATGCCACTGGTTCAGAATGACAGCTGTATATGCTAATGAAAATGGATGATATGAGGATAGCAGCCTTTAAGTATTTGAAATATAATCTTTCAAGTTGTGATTGAACTTAAAAAACTTAAGTAGATACATTAGTCAGAATTAACAGCGACAACATGCTTAGAAGAAAATTTAATTCTCTTTGCTTAAGAATTTGATGCCAGTGTCTTGGTGAAAATTATCCTTCGGAAGAACCCAAGTGGAATGTTTTGATTATGTTATATATTTGGTGTCAGGATTTTCCTCTTCAGTTCTGAACATTCAAAACATTTTGGAGCAATCTTTAACCTCAAGTCAGCATGTTTGTTTGTTTTTACTTTACTAGGTTCTGTATCAGATTTTTAGTAAAGTGCTAAAATACAGCAAATGCAAATAGTTTAATTTCCATGCTGTCCAACTTTGCTGTTGTGTGTGCTGAAGAGCTGGGGTGGGGCGGGGAGAGACCAGCTCGGTTCTGAAGAATGTAATCCACTTTACTCTTTAGAGCCTTTTCCCTGAAATGTCTTGCTTGGCAAATTGTTTAGAAATCAAATCTATACCTTATGCATGTATCAGAGGAACATTGACAATTTGGGGAGAATAATAGTTGGGGAGGAAAAATTGGGGGGGGCATTGCATTGGGCTCTTTCTCCAAAGGCACTTTTAATCTGAACAATTAAAAACTGGGATGGATATTTTGTCATGGTAGTGCCTGATTGGTAGAGCAAGGGGACTCCTGTATCACCACAGCTCTACACGCTTCTTGAAAGACCTGCTCCAGAGGGTTTCACAGGACCCAGGACCCTTTCACCACTTCCATCAAATGAAGAACCCCTTTAGATGACTTTTATCTGTACAAGAGGGAGATGATTTCTGTTGTTTTCAGTGAGCCCTTTAATTCTTTTTCATCTTTTGGCTATGCCCCAGTTTACAAAGTTCCATGGGCACTATAGTGTATGTAGCCATTATCTGGAATGAGAGGTCCAGATACACCTTTTATTCATAACCAAATAAGATTAGTTGTATTTGGGCTGGTATGGTGGATAGGCTGTGCCTAACTTTTGCATTGCTAATGTGAATTTATGGGTCTAATTACTTTTTAATTGTGGTAAATTAGCTTGGCTGACTGAGCAACTATGGTCCATATCCTGACTAGTCACTCTTTTGAGAAACATGCCATTACTTCTTACCATTACTTCTTACAAGGATGCCTTTTATTTATTTTTTGTGATATTTATCTTGCACTCAGTTCAAAACTGAACATATCTTTCATCATTTAATGACAGAAATCAGGAAATGCCATGCTTTTAATGTCAAACGGTATAAGATGAACAGCTTTGCATTTGCACTGTTAAACTATGTCTGTTTATATCAGCATGGCTTTTCTCACCTCTTTTATCTTTCAGATTAGTTTGTTTTGGTTTGTCATTGGTCATCAAGAGATAAACACAGGCTTCATTTCAAAATCTGAATGCTATCAGCTTCTAAAAGTGAATTTGCTGACACATCTAATTGGCTCTCTGTATCCACAAGTGCCGTCATCTCGCCATGTCTGTGACATATGAGAGTTAAAAAAAAACCTCTGGTGGTGTCAAAGCTTGGAAAAGTTACTTTTTTGGGCTATAACTCCTGGAACATTGAAAGATTCTGCTAGTTTTAATTCCCAAAAGTGATGTTTCCAAGCTCTGGGGAGTCAGAAACTAGCCAAGAAATAACCATGTAAATCCTATGGCCAAAATCCTGTTGTTTAGTGTAGTAAACTGCACTAGAACAGACCCATTGAATCAATGGGGATTTGATGAGTCAACTCCTCCATAAGTTCCACTATGCAGGTTTGGATTGAATCTGAATTTGATCATTCTAGACTGACGTTCCTAAAACACCCTAGTGAGTTAACAACACTAGCAACATTTAGGAAAGCAACACCTATTGTAAATTGGACAAAATATCCTATGCAAACTCCTGCCTAGACTTTTAAAACACTGTGCTGTGATGGTTCCATCTGTTAACTGCATCAAGATGTGCACAGGAAGAAACCTCTCCAGCTTCTTACTAGCAGGGATTTTGAAGAATATCAGGTTTTCAGAGAGTTGTAAGATAGATGCCAACAATCCTATACCTACCAGGTTTTTCAAATGAGTTATATATTTTACTGTGTAATCCATACAGGATTATAATTCAAGATGTGGGTAGATAGGAAGAGAAAGAATGGAAAACAACAGCCAGTATACATACATATATATGTATACCATCCAGTTTACAGCTGAGTTGTTTGGAAATACCTAATTACTCTCTGATTTACAGGACTAGAAATTGCAATATTTTTTCCATAGTTGGGAAGAGCAAAGTGAATATGAATTGGCTGTTTTACTAGATACCATTGTGGAAGTGATCAATTGGTTAAGGAATAGATAGAAGTTAGGAATTTGGAACTTAATCTGAACAAGACAGATGTACTAGCTGTTAAGAATGCTGTTGATTTCAGAGAAGTGGTCCAAACAGTTCTATATGGGGTTGCATGTGTAGCCTGGATCCATTGCTTTTTTGGACAGCAAACCTTAGTATCCTCACTGACCATGCTGGGTTTGTATTCAAAGCTTCTTGGTACACCTCTTGAAAGAACAACACTGAAGCTTGTGAGCAGGGCTGAAGGCATTTTGCTGCCTGAGACAAAGGACAAGACAAAAGCCAGTGGGTATTCTTTGATCCATTATTATCCCGGGATATTGAAATGGTGATGAGTGCTAGAAGCGCTGTTTCATACCTTTGACCGATACACCAGTCCAATGTATTTTCTAGCAAAAGTCTCCTTGTCTTTGTTTTTTCCTGCTCCTGTAAATTCCAGATTGGATTCTTCAAGTGCAGTGGTCAGACTTTTGTCCAAGTCCAATCATACAACATTATTTGACAGGGATGGGGATTAGAGTTGAGGGACTCATCTGGCAACTTGAATTGGACTAGAATCTTTTTTTTCCCAATGACTTGGACTCGACTTGTGACTTGGAACCCTCCCTCCCTCACTTTTTTTTTTCTGGCAAAAAAGCTTGTTTTTAATAGAGACTCCAGATTCAGGGTTTAGGACTCAGGACTTGGTACCAAAGACCCAGGTTCAGACTTGGGACTCGGACCCAAAAACTTGCCAGAATCCCTGTTATTTCAGCTCCATTGGTTTCCTATTTAATGTATTCTTGAAGGCTTTCACAGCTGGGATCCGATGGTTGTTGTAGGTTTTTCGGGCTGTTTGCCCATGTTCTGGGTTTTTTTCTTCCTAACATTTCACCAGTCTCTGTGGCCGGCATCTTCAGAGAACAGAAGTTAGAACTACAACAACCATCGGTTTCCTATTTGCTTCAATGTGCCAGTGTTCCCTGAAGACTATAAGCAGATCAGAACCAAGGTGTGTTAGGGAACACTTATCTGTCCAGGAATTATTATCAGTGTTGGAAGTCTCACTCTCAAGGCCATCATTGGGGTGCTTTCTGAGTGAACACAAAACATGTAGCTTTTTCTGTGATAGATGCTTCAAAGTTGGCATGTTCTGGATCTCTTGCATCAGAAACTGAAATCACCACAGACCTTGGTGGACTTGGGTTTTTTTATTACTGCTTTCAGAATCCCGAGCAGGCATGGTCACTGGAAAAGGGTTGTTTTTGTGTGTGTTTTAACAACAGCTTCCAGAATCCTCTAGTCAACATGGTCACTTGTAGTCAAAATCCTAACTTTTCTTAGTTTCCTACTGCAGTAAAACCTGAAATAGAAATATGCTGATGGGTCATCATCACCCAAGAGTGAAGTGAGGACAGTGAATCCCAACCCTAGACTCTCTAGCTGGATACCTGACTCGTTGAGCTATCAAGCCAACTGGTGACTTTGTCTTTATTGCTCTGCCAGCACCCCCAAAAGCAGCCTGTATAGCTGGGTCTTATACACTCAAATATAGCACACACACTGAGAACACTGTGTTCATGTAGCAATATAACATGTGGTGTCCTTGTGTCATCAAATGGGGGTCATACCAGTTCATTTAAAGTCTCTCTGATCTCTACTATAGATAGGTGAGAGGTTTCAGGGAACATATTTGATGGGAGGCTTTTTAAAAAGAAGGTTGTCCATACTTATTTCATTGCTTTTAAATAGTCAGCCATATCCCTATGGGCAACAATAGGCATTATTCATTATCTATATGGAGAGCAGATGATTACTCCTGTTGGGAGGCAGAAACACATGCCTGGAATTCAGAGCTGGAATGTCAAGTCCAAACTTTGTGGAACTTCAGTTATGTCCTAGTAATAATTTACAGAAAACTGCTTACTTAAATCAATGCCATGGGGATTTGTTCCTAATTTTTACAAGAAAAAATAAATCAAATTCCCAGTAAATAAAATAATATAATTTTGTGCAGCTTTTTTCAGGTTTTACTTGGAAAGGATTTAGAATAATTTAAGATAGCTATCTCTTCTCATTTTACTAAAAATTGTCTGTATGTTGTGTTAATCATTTTTGTTTTTAGATGGCAAGACTGTATCTTTGGTATTTTCTGGAAAGAAACATGCATGTAATGAGTGAACTGTTCTGTATTTTTAGAATAATGGGACTGCCAGACTCCAATTAGTGTAGACAGCTTGGACATTTGTTTTTGTTTGTTTTCTTTTGTAGAATTCAGAATATTTTTTAAAAAAATCTCATTAATGTTTTTGGCACTGCCAATGTTTAAAGATATCCTTTAGCTGATGGAGGTTAAAAAAGTTAAGTGTGGAACTGAATTGGACCATGAAAGATTCTGAAACAAGAATACATACTAAATGCAATTAAATGCAACAAAATGGCACAGTGTGGAATATCCAGGTGGTAACCTTTTCCCTTTTGTCAATAAACCCTTCTTTCAACCTTGCCTGTCCAGGTTCTCAAGAGTTGTTCCTTGTTTCTGGACCTCTCTGTTAAAGGAGGCCAGTTAGTTGTAGGCAACAATCTTTTTATTCAGATTGATCTTTGACATTAATGGTAGCTTGCTTGCTTGCTTGCTTGTTTGTTTGTTTGTTTGTTTGTTTATATACTGCCTTATTAATGCACAGCACTATTCTGGGCAGTGTACATAAAAACCAGAGATATAATGCAATTAAAAGAAGAGAATATATATGGAAACCAAAATAGCAACAAACAAGAAATAGACCAGCACAGTGCCCTGATGGTGCAACATTGCAGAGCAGCAGTACAGAGGTGAATAACTTCAAGAGAGGCTGCCTTCAAAAGCCTCTTGAAAGAGATGGGTCTTCAACAGCCTCTTAAAGCTAGGAAGGGAGAGAGCCAGGCGTAACTCCACTGGGAGGTGATTCCAAAGAGATGGTGCCGCCATCAAGAAGGCCCGGCCTCTTGTTGAATATTTTCTGGCCTCCTTCAATGTTGCTACCCAGGGGAGCATAGTGTGAAAGGATCTGGTGGTGCGGGAAGATGACCTTGGGGAGAGATTCTTGAACTTTTCTCTTACCACTGAAGGGTGCTTTGGAATGTTTTAAACTTGTTTTAAGTTTTTGTTCAGCCATACTTACCTCTGGATGCCAGAAAGAGTCAACAATAAAAGAAGTGCACTTGGATATCACTTGGATTGTTGTGATAGAAACAAATTCAGATGGATCTTGAGCTTTTCCTCTTCCACTCTGCCTTCCCCTCTTCTATTCTGGTTTAGTCATGAGAAAAAGTTTGGAAGTGTGTAACCAATTACCTTGAGAGGTGGTGAGTGCTCCAACACTGGAGGCATTAAAGAGAAACTTAGACAACCACCTGGCAAATATCCTTTGATTTGTATTCCTGCATTGAGAAGGGGGTTGGATTCGATCCTTCCAACTTCGTTATTCTATTATTCTATGTTTGTTTCTGTTTTCAATTTCCTGCAGCCTCTTATTTTGTCCAAACCTGACATTTATTAATTATGCTTAACTGTGATTTGTTTCAAACTGTGTCTAACTGTTGGGTTTTAAAACTGGCTTGCTTTAGCAAACCATAAATAAGATTGATTTCTACTTAGGGGTTGCTTAAATTGTCTCTGACTCTTTTTGCATCCACTGCCACCCACTACCCATGCAATTTAAATTGTGCCTAATAAACAAAAAGCAGAAGTACCAACTCCTTCAGCCACATACAAGAAGGGGGAGCAACTTTTGAGCATGAGCCTCATCTAGCATTCTTCATGAATAAAAGGAGTTGTTTGCTTGCTTACTCTCTAGATACAGTTGACTTGTATCTCATAGGAAAATGACCAAAACATCATTTTAGATATATATCTTCAAGAGTTTAAACTTTGAAGGGGCTACTGGGAAAAGGATGAGAAGACATAAGGGTTATGCTTGTGTGTGCTAAAGTTGAGGACAGAGGAAGGGCCTGAGGAAACTTCAGAAGATAAAAGGAAGCAGATAAAAGTAGATACGAAAGCAATGATGGCAACAGGAGAACAAGCAAATAATGAGTAAAATATGTAGAGCTAGGATTAAAAGGAAGGGAGAACCATGGGGGAGAAAGATTTAGAAGGTCATTGCTGTTTGGTTCCTGCTTTATTCCATGTATGAGAGAGCTGTGAGAGTGTTTTGAAGGAAAGCATAAAGCGCTACTTATATACTCTCCCATGGATACTCCCTGAGGGTGGTGGCAATGGAAAACCATTCTGTGAACATCATCAGTTTGTATCCCTTTTTAAAGCTGTTCTTATTGGTGATCCTCAATACATCCTATGGAAGCAGATGCTTTAATTAAGAGTATATTGTATAAGGAAATCTTTCCTTTATGTTTGTTCTGAACCTCCTACTGTTCAACTTCATTGGGTGACCTGCGTTTGAGGATTATGAGAGAAGAACACCTTAATTTCTTCACTTCCTTCTCACTATTTACTAGTTTATAAGCCTTCATCTTGTCCTCCTATACTTTACCACTTAAGCTAAATAGTAAGGCAGAGTACAGAAAGGAGAAGATGACAGAATTTTAAATTTTTTAATGAAAGTTAAAGTTTCTGTGATGTTTCATGTGATTCTGTCAAGTACATGTGTGACGGTTAAATTCATCCATTTTCACTACCAATAATTTAGATTATGGGGTGAGGGACTTCCATTTGTGCCTATGTTTTGAACATTTCTTCTTTTAAAACTTTTCAGATTTAATTGTGGGTGCATTTGGAGCTGGAAAAGTTGTTGTTTACAGGTATGTGGTACTATTCCTGCACTTGTTTTCTTCCCATCGATAAAAGATTTGCTATTGTTAATACTTTTCTTTCAGATTAATTTTTTGAAAACTGTATTCTTGCTCTTCTCTGACCAAAATATTTTTTTTAAAAACAAGGTTTTGTCCAAGAAAGAGCTGATCAAAAGCTGTGAAATACTTATAATAAAGCTACGCATAATTGGATGAGGGAAAACTCATATTACAGTCTGAACTGCAATCTATTTGAAAAAGTTAATTTTAAGCTAATTATGAACAATTCATTATAATTTTTTCATTCATTTTATGCAACTAATTTTTATCTCTGGATCTGGAGAAAAGACCAAATTATTCCATATTTAATTTTCTAGTGAGCTACTGTGGTCTGTGAATTAGGAAAGAAGAAGCTTATGCATGCTCATCATTTATTTCATGAAAGTTTTGTTTTAAATTTCAGCCTCATTCTAGCCATGTTTGTTTCTAGCTGCTTTTTCTGCTGCAGTCAATGTCTTCTTCTTTGGGAAATGTAGGCTATTTGGCTTAAGATCTATCATCTCTTTTTGTATCAGGGAGTACTAAGAACAAGTTTAATCTCTTCTTTCCAGATGATATTAAGCACAGGTTCAGGATGTATGAGAAATAAAGCAGAATATCTTTTCTTTCGCTGGATAATATTCGACTGTTGAGATGCAACCTTTGTAGATGCTCTACAGCTTGATGCAATCAATTCATGGAAGGGGAGTAGGACTGCAGACCACTGCACCCCAGATGTGCATTGACCAGACTCTGTTTTAGCCTTGCTTTGAAGCTGTAGTCTGGTGGCCATAGCTGACCAGGAATTGCCTTCAAGTACATGGTTAGAATTTTAAAGAATGTGTTGGCTAGTAAGGCAGTTGAGTAATAAATCTACTTGTATAGGCTCCTGTATAGGCAATACAGGACCATTCAGTACATACAGGCACCCAAGAACAGCACTATTATTAAACAGGTTGAAGGCGCTGCTTTGAGAAGACCACAAGGAGAGGGAAATTGTCCCATTTGGCCACATATGTGACAAGTATTGCCACTCCTGCCTTGTCTCCATTCTAACCTCCTATTGCCACATTACCCTCTCCCTCTCCCTCCTTCTTTCCCTTTCTTGTTCACTTATGTGGGGTCCTGCTTCACCCCCCTGACTACCCTCAATGGAAAGAAGCACCAGAACTGATGAAGTGCAAATCCTCCTCTTTGTCACCACTTGCACTTTTCTCTGCCTCCCTTTATTATAAGGTTGTTGAGTTATGACAGGGTGCAGGGAAGAGGTCTATGTGCATCTGGGGGGGATACATTCTGGTGGTTTAGGAGAAGACATAATGCATTCATGGTCCATGGTTCAAAGCTGGGGGCAACAGTAACTGCTTTTATGTGACCTCAAGAAGCAGAAGAACCTAGGCTGCCACCACAGGTACCTAAATCCACACAGGTGTGTGTGTGAGGTGTCTACATAGGGTCCAATCTTCTGCTCCTATTCTCTTTTAGAAAGTCTAGCTGGTTTGTTTGTTTTTGAGTTGTAAAACACTCTTCCTGCCCATCTGTAGCCTACAGCCCCCAATGCAAGGCTTTTGGCAGGTCCAGACAACACACTGCCACTATACGCCATCACAGGAACTTTCAATTCACGTTGTGCAAACCCAATAAGATTGTGGCCATCACACTGTAACACACTAGAGTTGTATAATGTGGTCTTTTAAAGTTCTGGCTTTGAACCTTGTTGGATTGTGCTAGTTAATTCCCTATAATAGGAACAAAAAGCCTACCCAGATCAGAGTACCTCTGGGTACACAGATATATTTAGATAATCCCTATTAAGAGAGAGACAAAGAATAGATCATAATCATATGTACAAACACAGCAAATGTGAATTAATCATAAACATTTAAACCAGACACTTGTGCATTGTCCCTTTATAAAGATGCATGTGGTGCTGATGGAGGTAGCTTTTATGGATGTCCCCCCAGGAGTTTGAATATTTATGGTATGCACTAATACAGGAAGTGTGACTCATGCTCTCTGTTGTCCCACATGTTATTAACATCCACAGTAACTAAATACTCTTTCTTCTTCTCTTTTTTAGCTTCTTTCTTTCCTATGTGTTGAGCCTTTGTTCTCTTCTCCTGCAGAGCAAGACCGGTGGTGACAGTGGATGCTCGGCTGTTGCTATCCCCAGAGATTATAAATCCAGAAAATAAAACCTGTCAGCTTCCTGGCTCTAAGACTTCTGTAGCTTGGTAAGCTAGCAATGAAGAAGATCATGTTCACATTAGTCATTCTGATCCGGAATCACACCATCACAGCAATGGGCCCGTTGAGTTTTTTGAGGAGTAGCCTCCTGCTTTGGGGTGGGGAATTCCTCTAATCCTGGAAGATAGTCTGAAACTAATGTTAAATAAAAAGCTTGTTGTTCCTTTCTGTGGACGAAATGCATCATTGTGGCTCTCAGAGCTGCTTCCTCCACTTAAGACACTGATTCCCAAACTTGGGTAAACCAGGTATTTATGGACTGCAACTCTCAGAAGCCCCAGTCAGCACAGCTAGTAGTGAAGGCCTGTGGGAATTGCAGTTCAAGAACACCTGGGTTACCCAAGATAGGAAACCACTGATTTATGAGAACAGGAAAGCTTCACAGATGTGCTTATATGTATATACTTGTAGCAAAATACAAGTGGGACTTGCCTTCAGATTTTTAGCTCTTTTTGTCCTGTTGGTCCTCCTTTGAACAACCTTCTTTGCCAAAAGGCTGTCTTCTTGCCATGCAATACTGAATCTTCATAGTTCCTGTGCAGTTTATACAATCAAGTAACACCTGGGAAACTGAAACATAAAAAAACACATGCCCATCTCAGAGCCATCATGTGAAGTCTTGATCTAAACTATGCATTCATTGAATAACATACATCTGTGCCTGACACATGACTCCATGCTATAGAGCTATTGTTACTGGCAAAGAGGCATTGCTAGTGTTTGGGCTAGAGCATAAGATAAGAGAGCTTTCAGAAGCTGCGGCACTTGTACCTCTTCAAGTGATATAACAAGGAAGTCCAACAAAAAAAAAAGAGAAAAATAGCCATGTGGCCCTTGTACAGTCTAAAGAAAAGGGTGGGTGATGCCATTATGAATACTAATCATGTGCAATCAAGTCAATTCTGACTTATAGAGACCCTTTTCAAGATTTTCTAGCTAGAGAGAAGTGGTTACCATTCCTTTCTTCTGGGGGCACCCTGGGACTGTGCAGCTTGTCCAAGGCTACACAGGCTGGCTCTTCTCCCTGGAGATACAGTGAGGAATCGAACTCCCAGCCTCTGGCTCTTTAGCCAGATACCTGAAACATTAAGCTATCCAACCAGCTGATGCCTTTAGAAGACCACTACAAAAATTACAAATATAAGCTAGCTGACTTCTTACATCTGTGGTGCCCAGTCTACCTCTGTGGTGCCCAGCCTGATGAAGACCTGTACATTTGTGACTTTTAGTGGTCTAATAAAGGTTTCATTTGTCCTTGCTTTTGAATAGCAAGGAAGTGCTGTTCAGCATCTTCCTTTCAAGAACAGTAAATCAGCTGTAGGTCAGTGAGAGATTACAGTAATGTAGATGGAAGCCCAAATGGAAGCTATGTGAACTGATATACTCTGAATATTGTAGCTCTGTACTCTGAGGCCACTTGAAATCACCAACGCATGAAATTTCAAGGAATCAGCAAATACCATGCAGATGTATTGTTGCTAGATCGATGCAGCCATTTACTACCTACTTCTTCTTTGTTTCAGAAGGCACTCTAGTCTTCTAGTACTATAGAACAAGGGAGGGTAGAAGGTACATCTGGATTTACAAGTAGATAGATCTGTGGATTATATGCGGTATATTGGCAAGGATTTCTGGCTCACAGTTCTTTAATGATAGTGGCAACAAACTGTATCCTCCCCATCAGAAATTAAGAAAGTTTGGAGTAACAAGGAGCATTTTTTGAGGAAGGACTGTGAACACTCTTCATTTCTAATACTCAAAACAAATAAGTGGGTTCAGAATTTCCATCAGATCTATCCTACCCCATCTATTTATTTAGCAGACTGACGTGCAAATGAGGTAATAGTAGAATCATAATGTGGTAGAATGGAGTGTTCTATGCCGGACCATTGCAGTGGAATATCTCTTTTAACTGATATCACTGTTGTTATTCTTTAAAAAAAAATTTTAAATCCATACAAATAGAAAACTAGCACATAGGAAGGAAAAATGGGCTAGAATTATTCTCCCTGAAATGGTAGCTCTTTCCTTTCGACTTGCAAGGAATTTATGTTGCAGAGGAAGGTTGAGTATGATATTCCTTGCCTGTATTTGCAGCCTTTCCACCACCTCAAGATGCTGTTCCTTCATTCTCCTCCCTTTACAGACACATCAAAACTGCTTTCAGGTTTTGCCATCTTCCTGGTAATAGGCTTCTGTGGGGAAAGAACTGTTTGAATATGAGTTTTCTCACAGCTGTGTATAAAGGTATACATTATATAGGTGTCACTCCTGATGGATGGTTACGGTTCTGACCATTACATTGCAATGTATGTTTCCCTAAAGATTTTACCCCTGCTATAAAATATTTAATCCAGCCTTTCCCAAATGATTGAAGAGCAGCTGTAAGTTTTCCATTCTGCAATTTTTTTCTGTAGTTGTTATAACCTTGCATTGTACATATGCAAACAATTATTAGGGAATCTCCAGCAGACAAATATTTCCTTTGCCCCATGGGATAGATCTCTGTATCTTTTAGCCAGCTGTGCAACTTGTGCAAAATGCCCTTTGATTGACATTTCAAAATAAAAAGAATGAAAGGAGATCATCTTAACCAGAAAAGGTTTGGGAAGATCTGAATTCTGGGACACTATCCAGTCAAAGGAAAATAGTTTTAACCAAGCAAGGTATCATTACGAAAACATGTTTTGTTTTTCTGCACATTTAAAAAAAAATGCTACAGACCTCATTTAAAACCTGGGATACATTAGAATGTGTTAAAATGTAATGCAATAAACAGCAGGTGAATTCAAATTAAGTTAGTCATGCTTCAGTCCTGTAGAAATCATGGAGAAAACTTAAAACTATTCTCATTTAAATAGAATTAAAACATGCCAGAGCCTGAGAACATTACTTTCTGGCAACTTCAGCAGGCATGCTGACTGGGGGATTCTGGGAACTGAAGTCTGATACAGGAGAAGTAGGCACAGGAGAAGGGAGTGCTTTGTCCTCTCTGTCATTCCTCCCAGCAAACATTATCAACAAATCTGGAGAACAAAAGGTTTTCTTCTCATGGAGGGTCTTCACAGGAGCAAGGGACCCAAATATCCCAATGTTCTTCTTCATGTGGATAATTATGTTCATATGTTCCATGTGAACAAAACCCATTCCTCTTCAGACTCATGGATAATTATGGGATCAAAGCAATGATTGGGAGAGGCAGGCTAAAAGTACTCCTTTTTCAGTTCTCTTGTGTTGGTGACACATGAATAGGCCTTTTCGATGTTCCAAATATAGCTTCCCTTTTCAAACACGTTTTTAAAACTGACAAGATTACCCTTCCGATATTGTATATTAAATAGGGAGACCCCAGGAATGAACTCTGTGTACTAGCCTCCTAATTTACATAGTACACATGTATTTTATGCTCAGATAATAATGGCCTCTTACAAGTGAGGAACAATAAGAAGAAGATACCCAAATACAAAATATTTTGAGAATTAGGTCAGAATGAATATCAGTGGCTTCATAACTATTTTCAAGAGTTTGTAATACATATACAAATAATGTATCTCTTGGGGAACATGGAGATATTAAACAAATTTGAATCTGTAAGTGTAGTATGGCTTATTTCTTCATATTTACTTATGCTACAGCTTCTGGACATCAATAAATATTTCACAATAGTGTTGAACTAGAAGACAATTGTGGCAATATCTAAGGTCCCAATCTTAAAACACACTACCGAGTAAATCACATTGAATACAATACTCATCTACTTATGAGTAAAGGTAAAATTACATTGTAAAGCTGCAGTTTTGAGAGGAAGAACACTCAAAGGAAAGAATATTTATTTACAAATACTGTGTGCGCATGTTTGTGCATATATGTGTATGTATGTTACAGCCTTTATAACTACTTGTAAATAAGTCACTGGGGAGTTGTTTTAGTCAGGAAATTTCTAGTCTGTATTGCTGAAGTTGCCTATTGTGCAGATTGTGTAAAGGTCACCGTTTGTCAGTGACCTTTACACAAGGGTAGCAAGACCCTTTTCACCAGCAGCATCTCAGCTTTGCATATGACATTATTATGACAGGCAAAGCCACACAGATGTACGATGGGGCTTCCTGACTTCCCCGTTGTTTCATATCTGCTGTTCTTTTCCTCCGGCAATTGTTCTAATATTTCTAAATAGATTAGGAGCAGTGCAGACTGACATTTATAAATGGACCTAGATACTCAGTGCATGCATTTTTGTACAGACTTGTAGATTAATCATGGTCATACGTGCATCCCATTCAGTTCTTAGTTGTTCTTTAACTTCAGTGCCAGCTTCCAAAAACATAACCTGTTAATTTTGCTGTGAAGCAGCTAATGATCGAGAAATCAGTCTGATTTTTTTCTCACTGCAATCTGATATCTCCACAAGCGTTCTTGTCCCATCTAATTTCTGCATCAGGTTAGGTGACTTTTTTTCCCCTTCCTGTATGGACATTGTGTATATTTTGCACAGTAGCAAAAGACACATTTGTAGTTTCTGCAATAACTTCAATTTTTTTAATGTTTTTCTTAATGTATATCATTTTTCACATTTTTTCATTGGCTAAATAATGGCCTAATTCCTGCTACTTAGAGTAGTGAATTGCACTAGAGAAGGCCCATTGAATCTTTGAGGATTTGGTGAGTCAATTCCTTACTATGCTAAAGTGGGTGCTATCATCTGTGTTGGAGGCATACCATCTTTCCAACCAGCTCCTCATCAGAGGGTGCAGTCAGACCAGCTCTTTTGAAGTGGGTTGGTGCAGGCTAAATAAAATTGCCTGGGATAAGATGGAGTTGTGATATGCCATTCGGTGTGATCTTCTCACCAAATGGCATATTGGAGCAAGTGACCATATTTGGTCTAGCTCCTTCTGGTTGGAATTTCCAATATCCTGAAGTGGCTTAATAAGCAAGCCACTTCAGGATATTGACAAACTGAACACTTCCTCTGCTCCTCAGTGGAAGGTCAGAAGAAACTGGGGTTCTTTTTTAGACCACAGTAGACCACTGTGTAGTGTTATAAAAACATATTTTAAAATATTTTAAAATTCTTTGCCTTATTTTGAAGGACTGGTTGAGAAACTGCCCACAGCCAAATCCATGAATTCATGATATGTTTGATATGGTTGTCTCTGTGTGTCTTTTCTGATGCTATAAGCACATGACAACATGATGGCAAAGCATGGTATTATCATGAATAATCACAAATCCCACACCCATCAGCCAGAACTATCTTAAGGGAAGTGAGTGTGTCACCTGACAAACTCTGGCAGCTGTGGGTGTGCTTTTGCCTGCTGAGTCCCTTGACACAGCCTCATACGAGTGGCAGACATCACAAAAATGTGCAGCAAGTAAGGAGGAAGAAGAGAGGGGAAATGAAAAACTAATGAGGAAGGAAGATGCAGTAAGGTATGGTAAGAGCCACAAGGGAAAGAAATTAGCATACAGCAGCACAATAATGACAGGTGTCTTTTTCCCTTTTGTGACTCACTAGATGCTTTTGGAAGAAGTGTCATCCACAGCATCCAATACTCAGCAAAATGCAATCCTGCCTTTGAATATTGTTTAAGTTACAACTGTGACTTGTAGCTCCTAGCCTGTCCTCTGCTGCCTGAAATTTCTAAACACCCATATAAGTAATTGCAGAGATTGAAGCAGCATTCCTATGACAACAACCCACCCCCAAATCAGATTGAATTGGTCACACACATGCAGTAAAGTGCTATGCTGTTATTTGTGGATACCCAGTGCAATGTACTGGTTAGACTGGGATTTGAGGGGTCCAAGAGCAGATCCCCACTGAGTCATGAAACTCATTAGTTAGCACATTTACAGAGTCATACTATTGGTTCCTCCTGCTCAGTATCACCAACTCTGATTGCCTGTCTAGCTCTACAGGGTTTCACACATAATTCTTTCCTAGCTCTGTGTGAAGATTCTTTATATTTCCCTATGGTTCTCCATTGGTGTTTTCATTACAGAAGGTAGTCTTAGACAAATCATTCTTTTTCCATGAGGACTACCTTATAGAGTTCTTTTGAAGACAATGTGAGGAAGGTGAGAGCCATGTGCAGCACTTTGAGATCCTTGGAAGAAAGACAGGATATAAATGTACCAATAAATAAATAATAATAGAACAGTTTGAGAAGCGAATGATGTTGTATGGATGGTGATTTTCTTCAGTGCAGAGAATGCATGAACTCCTAGAGCCTGATGTGGACAAAAAACTAAATGTATTGGTGATACATAATTTCTGCTAATTCTTGCACTGTAGGTATTATAGATGCATAGCATCCATTCAAAATTGTTTTTCCCTTGTGCTGTTTCCAGAAATAGCATCACTAGTCTGGTAGGATAAGCCCAGAGCTGGTCTTCCTGTTCGGAAGAGTGAGGAGAAAACATCAGGCAGCAGATGCTGGACAGAGTAGCTATGACAGCTCTTGCTGTTCCTCCTGAGCCTCTTAGCCATTTCTTCTCTCTTCTGGGGCAGAGCTGTGAGCTGTATACAAGCTATCTTCCACTCCTACCTGCTGCTTTCAGATGTGGTGAGGAAACCCATCCCATTAACAGTGTTGTTCTGTTTCCAATCCAGTTGTCTTCTGTGTGTGAAATGGAAGGTGGTGTTCCATCATACCTTTTGTCTCTGCTAGCAAAATACCTAGGGATGGCTGTACATAAGGCAATGCCACCTTCTTATAGTGCTGTCCAGTTGACTCTATATGGCCCCATAAAGATTTACTGTAATTGTAGAGGAAAGTAAAACTTTAAACCATACGTATCTCATGTCAACATTCTCTTTTTCTCCCTTATTTTCTACACTGTACTGCTCTGTACATTTTCTGTGATGCTGAATTTTTAATGTCTTGGCTTTTCCCAAGGAAATGGAAATGGGCTAGAAATGGTGTTTTCTTGGAGCATCTGAAATAAGCCTTGTCTACGGGAAAGTCCTGCTTCATGGTACATGGCAAATTGTTTGTCCTGAAGGGGGATGTTGAGTATGGTCATGCACTATGGAAGAAATGTGGCTCATTTTCATGTGGACTATCAGAGGAATCTGATGCACATTTCTGATAAGATTACAGGCTACTCAGAGGTGATACTGCTAGTTCGGAACTTACAATATACGCAGGTACCTATTTAATGAAACAAAGAACTTGGAGAAGTTTCTCTTTAGGCTACAAGTCACCATGATGGGTGATGAATTCTGAGACTTGTAGATCCCAAACTCTGATGAAGTGGGGGTGAGAAGGAATGAGTGATGCAAGGACATTGGGCTTTACCAAACAAGCTGTCCTATATGTTTTGCTGTTTGTGTAAAATAATCTCAATCACATGAGTGGTGACAATCTTGGGCAAAACTGATCTCTAACATACATATCTACAATAAGCACCTAAGAAGGCTTTCCAGGTTTAGTACATAGAGGCTTTTATCGCAGTCTTAGGAATTTTCATTTTGCATAAAACTTTGTGTTCAGTGGTTCTAGTTTCCAACCATGGGAGTGCTTAGATTGGCCTGTTGTTAGGAATAAGTCATGAGTGATGGGTTCCCAAGCAACTCTGATTAGCAGGAAATTGTCCTTTTCTCTAACCATATAGACTTTGTTATAATGATTTAACCAATCCTCTGCGGTTATTTGTGAAAGCCTTTTGAGTGTCGCCTAATTAAATATTGATACTTCTGTAATCTAGGGGGAAAGTATTTCAGTCCAAGTGCTTTTCATTTTATGATTTTGAATGTGTTTTTATCTACAGAGTTACTTGGTTTGTGAACCCGATTTGGCAAACTAAGTGGAGTATATAAAATATTTAACATAAATTATGTTCTCATGGTGATTAGCTTGGGAATTAGGGCTGTATGTGCACCAGCTAGTTCAGGTAGCTCAATAGAATGAAAGGCAATCCATTTTTAAGCAAAGCAGGAAGTTAATAAGCAACAAATATGTGTGATAAATATGAAAGTGGAGATAATTGTTCCTTTGGATTTTGGAACACTGTGATATAGTGGTTAGAGCATTTTGCCTACAGTTCTCCATAGCCAGTGATAAAGAATTGTAGCAGTTGGTGGACCTCAGTCAGAGTTAGAGTATTGGACTAAGAATGGGAGACACCTTGGTTCAAATATCCACTCAGCTGTGAAGCTCTTTTGGTATGTTTGGCCACTCACTATCTGTCAGCCTATTCTGCCATGTAGGTGGCTAAAATGGGGCAAGAACCACTTATGTCCTGAAGAATTGGTGGAATATAAATATTACAAATAAACCAACTAATCTAAGACACAGATAAGGGAAGTCTTCCATTGTTTTCTGTGAGCAAGAAAAAGAGAAAGTAGTTTGCCTCTCTTTTATCATAATCATTGCAAAAATGAAGAAATCTACAGTATATCACAGAAGTGAGTACACCCCCTCACATTTCATAAATATTTTAGTATATCTTTTCATGTGACAACACTGAACAAATGACACTTGGCTACAATGTGAAGCAGTGAGTATACAGCTTGTGTAACAGTGTAAATGTGCTGTCTCCTCAAAATAACGCAACACACAACCATTAATGTCTAAACCGCTGGCAACAAAAGTGAGTACACCCCTAAGTGACAATGTCCAAATTGGGCACAAGGTGTCAATATTTTGTGTGGCCACCATATTTTCCAGCACTGCCTTAACCCTCTTGGCCATAGAGTTCACCAGAGCTTCACAGGTTGCCACTGGAGTCCTCTTCCACTCCTCCATGACGACATCACAGAGCTGGTGGATGTTGGAGACTTTGCGCACCTCCACCTTCCATTTCAGGATGCCCCACAGATGCTCAATAGGGTTTAGGTCTGGAGACCTGCTTGGCCAGTCCATCACCTTTACCCTTAGCTTCTTTAGCAAGGCAGTGGTTGTTTTGGAGGTGTGTTTGGGGTCGTTATCATGTTAGAATACTGCCTTGTGGCCCAGTCTCCGAAGGGAGGGAATCATGCTCTGCTTCAGTATGTCACAATACATGTTGGCATTCATGGTTCCCTCAATGAACTGTAGCTCCCCAGTGCTGGCAGCACTCATGCAGCCCCAGACCATGACACTCCCACCACCATGCTTGATTGTAGGCATGACACACTTGTCTTTGTACTCCTCACCTGGTTTCCACCACACATGCTTGACACATCTGAACCAAATAAGTTTATCTCGGTCTCATTGGACCACGGGACATGGTTTCAGAAATCCATGTCCTTAGTCTGCTTGTCTGCAGCAAACCGTATGCGGGCTTTCTTGTGCATCATCTTTAGAAGAGGTTTCCTTCTGGGATGACAGCCCTGGAGACCAATTTGATGCAATGTGCGGCGTACCCCCCACCCCTTCAACCTCTGCTGCAGTGCTGGCAGCACTCATACGTCTATTTCCCAAAGCCAACCTCTGGATATGACGCTGAGCATGGGCACTCAACTTCTTTGGTTGACCATGGTGAGGTCTGTTCTGAGTGGAACCTGTCCTGTTAAACCACTGTATGGTCTTTGCCACCATGCTGCAGCTCAGTTTCAGGGTTTTGGCAATCTTCTTATAGCCTAGGCCATCTTTATGTAGAGCAACAATTCATTTTTTCAGATTCTCAGATAGTTCATTACCATGAGGTGCCATGTGGAACTTCCAGTGACCAGTCTGAGAGAGTGAGAGCGATAACACCTGCTCCCCCTTCATACCTGAGACTTGTGACACTAACGAGTCTCATGACACCAGGGAGGGAAAATGGCTCCTTGGGCCCAATTTGGACATTGTCACTTAGGGGTGTACTCACTTTTGTTGCCAGCGGTTTAGACATTAATGGCTGTGTGTTGCGTTATTTTGAGGGGACAGCACATCGACACTGTTATACAAGCTGTATACTCACTGCTTTACACTGTAGCCAAGTGTCATTTGTTCAGTGTTGTCATATGAAAAGATATACTAAAATATTTATGAAATGTGAGGGGCTGTGATATACTGTATAAATAAGAAATGAATACATAAGAAACGGAAAATTATATAAATAGAGAAATACTTGGTGCTTTCAATTAGGTTTGGCTCTTAAAAGAGAAGAGCAGGTAATTTCTCTGATGAAGCTCTCAGCCTCAGCAAGAGCAATGACAAAATTGCAGCCTTTAATTTTGCATCCCAGAACCCTTTGCTTTAAAGAGTTGAAGACATCTGTTTTATCAAGTGCTTTTATTAAACACTCATAGATTAGTGACCAAAGTCGTGTGGAAGAAGATAGTTTACAAAGGCAATAGAAGTTCAGCTGCTTGAATAACTCTGTGAGACGGAGACCTGGGTGCGGAACCAATGATCAGAAGTATAGTTCCCCTCTGTACCTTTTATGAAAACAGCCAACCTGTGTGGCATTGGGCAAGCTGCATAGTCCCAGAGCACCCCCAAAAGTAAAGACTGATAAACCACATCCAAGTACTTTATAATTAGAAAACCTTGGAAAGGGTCACCATAAGTTAAAATTCATTTGACAGCACATTGTTGTTGTTGTTTTACAGTATATTGATATGCATATCTCCCAGACGTGAGCCTCATCGAGTTCAGTTTGATTTAATTCCTGATCAGCATGTTTTGAGTTGCAGCTTTAAAGAATGACTGAAGTTCTTTTACAGAACTAGAATTCCCACAGATCTTTGTGGAGAGGGGATGATTGTTAAACCAGTACATAATACAAAAGACCTACCTCATAGATAGGAGCAGGGCTTCTTGAAAATATCCTTGTGAAGAGATTTAATAAGTAATTTTTGTAAATGAATTCTCTTTTCCATTTTCCCTATAGTTTTACCATAAACGTCTGTGTGAGTTTTGAAGGTCCAGGCATTTCAGATAAAATAGGTAAGTGTTTTTTGTTTGTTTGTTTGTTTTTTGTTTTGTTTTGTTTGTTTTTTTTTTTTTTTTGCATTGGCATGGCTGTACTCAAGATTCTTTGAATTCTGTTGGAATAGTTAAAATTGTTTTGATGCTGTGTGACTAGAAAAGGCCTAACTAGAGGTGACTTTAATTCCATGTATAAATATTTGCCATGTATTCTCTCTCTTATGTATAAGGAAGTCAACCTGATCCATGAAAGCTCACATTAAAATATAGCAGTTAGTCTTTAAGGTGCCACAACGATTTTATCTTCTTCTTTTATTTCTTCTTTTGTTTTTGACCCGATATTCTAACACAGACTAACACGGCTACCTCTAAAAGTCAATTGCATGGATTCCATTAACACTGATGTTTTTGCTGTATAAATATCCATGAGGTGGAAGACAATTGGATAATCTCTAGGACATGGGAATGGGTAGAGAAGGGGATCTTGACTTCCTTGATGTCACATTCTCAACATGAAAAAAAGTTATCCAAAAAGTATCCTAATCCTCTTTGTGTTTATGTAAAATAAGTTCTACTAGTTTTGTTGTGACCGATTCTCAAGAACGTCTGCATGCGATTTTACTTCTTATCTTGACTATTCTTCTTCCTCTTCCTTTATGTACTTAAAATTGAGGCTGAGGCCAGGTTTCATGTGAGCCTGGGTATAGCAGGCCTTTCCCAATATCCTCCTAAAACTTGTATGCATACATATGAGATAGGTGACAGTAATTCACGATGGTAAGCCATCGCATTGAAAACAGGGCAGCTGGGGTGACCACTTACACCATGAAGGAGGACATGCTTCACTAGAAAAGCAAACAAAACACTGATCTGCATGAAAATGCATGTGCTATTTTTTAAATATATATATATATATATATAGGTACAAAATTGGTTGGTTGTTATAACTGAAAGAGAACTACAATGCATCTCCCTAAATCTGGATGGCCTGTTCTGTGCAACCCTTTGGCAGACACCTTAAATGCACACAAGTCAGCTACACAGCACTATCTCGGTACAGTGCTGTGAAGAAGGAGCAGAGCTTGGAGCAGAGCTTGGAAAACCTTACTTTTTTTTTGGTTTAGAACTTCTAGAATCCATGCTGAATGGATGATTCTGGGAGCTGTAGTCCAAAAAAGTAATTGTTCCAAGTTCTGAGGTGGAAGTAACAGTGTTCATTGTCCCAGCAGTATACCTCTGGGAAGCACAGAGTTATGCAGGGTAATGAAGGTGGGAGCAGCTATGCCCACTTGGCTCAACAGCTTGGCTCTTTGGATAGCGGGGGCATTTAAAAGGTTGAGGGGTTGGGGATTTTCTTCCTCATAAGGGAGGCTACTGCTAGCCATGGTAGACCCTTGTGTCTGCCTCCAGCTTGTGGGTGGTGATGCCAGCCCTGGTTAAGACATGAACATAGAAATAATTTACTTGAAAAAATATTGAGATATTATTATTCACCTAAAGCTTTTGTTTATCATCTTTCTTTCCAATGGAGCTCCCAAAGTGATATCCCATAGACTGAAATTCAGACTGAAATTTGGAAAAAAAAAATCAGATTTAAAACATTGTTTTTAAAAAACAGATTTTAAAAACTCCTATATTAGGGACAAAGGCCTCTTGGAACCTTTCAGTGTTAGTTACCCATTGGACGCTCAACAAAACCAGAACTGGCTTAACCCCTCTTGGGAGAGCATCCCACAGTGAAGGTGCTTTACAGAGAAAAACCTGTCTTGTGTTCCCATTGATCTAGCTTCTTGGGACAATAGGACACAAAATAGGGTCTCTGTTGAGGATGCCAAGTTTGCATCTTTTTTGAATACACCTGAATCTCAGGTGAAAATACAGTGAAAGATTTTGCCACATTCTGTGCTCTTCTATTTATAATCATATAAACAGATATCGGAACTCAGTTTTTAAAATAAACTTTTGTTAGAAAAAAAATCACATTTCCAAGTTCTGGACGTAGGAAGTATTTAAGCAGCTTGATTTTAGAAAATGAACATGGGCTAACTGAACACAGAAATCCTGTCAGATGCAAAAAAAGGGGGCCGTTTTCTGTAAATCTAGAGCAGAATTTGAAAGAGCAGATGCAGTTATGTTGTTTCATTTGCCTTATGTTATTTAGCTCTGAGAGCTGAACTACAGTTGGATTCCTTAAAGGTCAAAGGAGCAGTTAAGCGGACTCTCTTCCTTGATTACCATCAGTCACAGCACATTTTCCTCTTCACTGTATCCAGGCAGAACTGGTTCACTTGCAAGAACTTTGTGGTTTATCTCAGAGTAAGTGGTTCTTTTCTGCTAGGTTAAGAAAATGATTATTTCACTGGGAATCATTTTAGGGTGTACTTGGTGTCTGATTACACAAGGACAGACAGTAAAATGAATAACAGTCATGGGGGCTTTTAAAAAATCTGATTTTAATCTGATTTTCTAGTTGTGTTCACCACTAAGAAATTAAACAGTGGCATTCCTTAAGATCTTTCCTCTTTTGGACTGGGGCTCTTAGAATCCCAGGATTTGCAGTCCCAACTTTGTACGTTTGCTTAGTAAGATAGTTCTGGTCTGTCACCAGTTTTCAGAGATGGTTTTATTATTATTATGTTCTCACCCACAGTTCTTTCAGGGCCTTTTGCACAGCTCTGTGACTGATTTTCAGAACTTGTATCTAAGCAAATAAATTGTGTCTTGTTTTGTGGCTTTTGCTTGCTTAATTGCTGGAGTATTTTCTCCTTCAATGAATAAGTGAATTAAGACACAAAATTTGAAAATCAGACAAAACAAAATGCTTCTGTTCTTATTGCCTACAGTTTCTCTGCAGTACAGAGCCTCGGAGTAAATTGCAATGTGTTCCAGGGCTGTAGTTTCCAATGTGTTTGTTATGACACCCCACCTCCCCAGTCACTTAGGGTACATTCAGATGGGTATTTATCCCACTGTTTGGTCTGCTGCAAGGATGGACTTGTTCTCTCCTTTTTTCCAGCTGTCATACTATAGAATTGCTAAAGTGAAACAACCTGTCCCCAAAGCGTTCTTACCTGTACCTTTCTAGGGCTACTACTTTTTCCCCAAGGAGCACATTTATATGTTTACTGCAGTTGTCCCCAAACTTTCTCGACTTGCAGTTCCCTTGACTTACTGGCTACTAGCCCTGGTTCCCCCAATACGATACTTTGGGTGAGTGGGGGAGAAAGGAGGGGGAAGCTCGGCCTGAGTAGTACTTCCAAGGATTCTGTGGCACCCCTGGCTAGATTGGGTGGTACCCTGGGGTGCATATTTTGCGAACCACTTTTTTACTGGCATTCCGTTATTATATTTTTCTTTTATGCTAATAAATGAGGAATGTTTTCATGTAGAAAAAGCAGGACATTAAGAGAAACGCTTGCATGTCCAAAGCTGGTGTTCACAAGCCAAAAGATCATAGGCAGATAATCTGGCAGGTTGAGTTGATAGGAAACCTTTCTGGAAGGACATGGGGACTGAAGAAAATGCCGCATCTCACACTGTGTCTGTGTCTGTGTCTGTGTCCCACTAGTATTATATGTATTACTTACAATGCACTTTGTGTTCATGGTGGGCAATGGTGAACAAATCAACACAATTGCCTTCATGAATTCACAAGCCTGCCCTTTCTGCCGGGCAATGAAGAACATATGGAAATCTGCCTTTTTAGAGCAGGTGTTGGGAGCCCTTGGCCTTCCAAGTGTTGATAGACTTCTAATTCCCATTATCCCAAGCTTGGATGGCCAGTGGTTATGGATAATGAGATTTCTAATCCAACAACATTTGAAGGAACACTTACCTGTGTTTTAAAGATGAGACTTTGTGGTAGATTACTGCTTCAAAATAAAACTAGGTTCTGTTTTATTTAACAAACTGCTTCCCAAGTGTGGAACACTGACAATCTACTTGTTTTCCGCACTTTGGAAATCTAGACTGCAGTTGAACGCATGCTCATATAGCAGGAATGAGGGTTAATCCAACTGAACAGAGAGGTCCTTATGTGGAGAAGACAGCCATAGGATCTAGATGTTAATCCTTCATTACTGAAACAGATGAAAATTATTTACATTAATGAAGTACACACATATTATAAAGAATTTCCTTTTAATTTACTCCTGGTAGGATGAAACAGAATTTCGGGATAAATTGTCTCCAATCCACATTACCCTGAATTACAGCTTGGATGAATCTGCTTTCTCACATGACTTGACTGTGAACCCAATCTTAAACTACTACCAAGAAAATGTCATTGGGGAGCAGGTAATGGACCTTGCATGCAAATACTGTCATGCTGCGTGTGGTTTTTATAGGATGCTTTGTTCTGTGGCTTCAGCATTCCCTCCATATATACAGCGGGGGTTTAATTTGTTCATGATGGTGAGTTAATCAAACCAGTCCTATCTGAAATTTGTGGAAACTCTTCCAGACGGCATTTTCTAAATGTTCTCATTCTCACACTTCTAGCTAAATGTAGCAGCATGTAAATAATATTCCCTGCCTAGGCATGAAGGAAAAATATGTACACACCCTCTAATATGCACCCTTTGTATTGGCTTTGGAGTTTGGAATGCTCAAGTCTTTTTGGGAAAATATTTTTAATGGCTATCAAATAAACAAACAAAAAAGAAAGGAAAGGAAATGACTGAAATTCCATTTCAAAAAAACTCTAACATGAATGATGCATGTCTTGGGCAATGCAGGCTTACATTCTTGTGGATTGTGGAGAGGACAACGTGTGCATTCCCGACTTGAAACTTTCCGCTGTGCCGTAAGTTTGAACAAATAAACTTGTGTATTGCTCTTAATGGGATAAAGGTGTTCATTAGAAAGCTGCTCAGCGGAGGAGAGAAAGAAAGGGGGGAACCAATCAGGGTTGCCCTTGTGACAGGACTTTACTGCTGCATGCTGAGACTAGCTTTTATGTCTCTGGTTTGCTTTTTATGGTCCTCAAGTGCATGGCTTCAAAGGTTTGTCACATTTTAAAACCCAAACAAAATCACCTCTGTATGTCTCCACTGTTTCAAATAAAAATAGGGAGGGATGTTTCAGATACTCTTTTCTACGCTTGAGCAAAAAAATACATGCAGTTGATTTTCCTCAAGGCTGCAGCCTTCTCTTTTGTCCGGAGGGTATCACGAGTTGTGGATGTGCAGGTATGGGTGCGGAAGGAATTAGTTGTAGAGGAGAGTGCCCATCTTTGAACGGCAGATGAGCATTCCTCAGAGTAGTTCTGGCCTTCTGCCTAAAGGCTGGACTTCAACTACCGGAATCCCACATCCAGGATTGTCCCCGGCTATTGGCCATACAATCTGGGGTACTGCAGATATGGAAATCAAAAAAGTAATTTTTCTGAGTATTGGCCATATTATATATCCCACTTTAACGTAACTCCTTCACCCTGTTGGGGAATGATTGATAGACTTCAGAGAAGTTCTGTAGCAAGTCATGAGAACATCACAATGTCCGCTGTATTCCAACATCTTCTCCTTAATGACCGAGTGTTCAGTGATAATTTTAATGTGTATGTGAATAGCTTCTCAGAAGCCATTCACCTGTATTTATTACTTTTATTGCATTTTTAACCCATCCTTCCTCCAAGAGTGGCATTCATAATTATTTGTCTTCCATTCAAATTTATGTTCACAGCAAGCTTGTGAGGTAGGTTAGAATGGGAGACAGGGACTTGACCAAGATCATCTGGGGAAACTCAAGGCTGAGCAAAGATTTTAATTTGGATCTCCCGCTTCTAAAATTAGCTTAGTTGTGGTGGAGTAGAAGTGGAAAACCTTATACCTTCTAGATGTTTTGATCTACAACCATAATCAGTTACCATTGGCCACATTGGCTGAGGGTTCCACAAGTTAAAGTCCAAAACATCTGTAGAACCAATGGTTCCCCACCTTGGTTGTAAATTCTGATTGATTGAGACCTGTTTGTTCTCTGTGCCATATCCACAAGGTTGAGGAACTTTGGCCCTCCAGATGTTTTGGCCTATAATTGCAAGAAGCTCTAGTAGCATAGCCACTGGTAAGGAATCATGGTGTTGGTAGGCTGAAACATCTGGAGGCCAAATGTTCCCCAGATAATGTGAATCAGTAGAATTCCATTCCAGAGGTTCTTCCACCAACTTGACCTCAAAACACAAGAGGGTTTAAAAAAAAAAGATGATCCCAACTGTACCCCCACATCATATTAAAATAGGTGCCCACCTGAAAACAGTGCCATTTTAACATTATTTGAGACAACCTGGATGAACATTGTTCAGAGTATTTGCATATGTCAACTGGCCTCATATTTAATTCAACACAGATCAATTTAATGCTTCAACATATAACATGCTATCTTGATATATCACACTGTTCCGAAAGGCGTATTCTGTGTTTTGTAAATGGAGGGGTCCTTCCACGTCCTGCATATTGGTCTACATTAGGGTACAGAAGTATTTTGAAGCTGCGGGGTAGGGATGTTTTAAGAATCCCACAAAACAACATGGCCAAATTTGGGGAGCTGTAGACTTTCCCCATCTTGGCTATGTTGTTTAGTGCCATGGATGTAGAAACTCCATCTCACATTGGGAGAATGTGACAGCTTTCCAAGTCAGAAATGAATGCAATAACTCAGTTCAAAAAAAGACAGTAACAAAAAAAAATTCTTTTTTTCATGTAGAGATAGGGATCAGATCATAATTGGGGAGGAAAACTGTGTCATGCTAATGATCAATTCAAGAAATGAAGGAGAAGGTGCCTATGAGGCTGAGCTTCACATAAAGATACCTCCTGAGGCAGATTACACTGGCATTGAGCGTAACAACAAGGTAATGTTAAAAAGTTGTTTGTTTGGCTGCCATCTTTTTTCTCTAATAAAGCCTGCTTAGTAGCTAATCTGTACAATATCCTTGTATGGGAAAGTTGGGGGCAGAACTTGGAAATATTGTTTTCATGTAGGGCAACTCTCAACATACCCAACCAGCATGACCAATGGCCTTGTTATCTGGGAATTATTGGAGTTGTAGTTCCAAGACAACTTTCACAAGCTCTGAGAAGAGGAGCAATTGCAGTTCAAAATACTGCATACACATCTTATTCGTATTTATTTATCTGAAGTAATGAATCTTGAAATAACAAATACTTCACTCAAATGCAAAGTTTTGCCCCATCCCTGAAGATTTATTTCTAAGGTGGCGATGAGTGTAGCAAAAGTTTATAGCTGTTCAGCAGGCCATGAGGAGCTTGAACTGAGCTGGACATAGCTTGTTTTACTTGAAAGGTTTTGGAGGCACAAGGAGGGGGTAGCTCTGGAGGAGCCAAAATGAAATTCTATCCCCTAAATACACAGACAGTGTATGTGTTCACTACAGGGAAGAATATATCAACTCATCTGACTACAAAGCCTGCAAGCTGATCCTGCATGAACTTTATTTTGGATGGTTCAAAGCATGACACCCAAAAAAAAAAAAAAGAAGAGGGACCAAGGTGTGCCCAGTTAATTTCCTTCTTGCAGCAAATATTTTTGTTGTGCTGAAAATAACTTCCTGCTCTTGTTTCACTGATATAAAACTCACAGTAGAAAAGGACAACAATGGGAGAAAAATATGCCTCCATAATAGTTGAGAAGAAAGAAGATCTTGCTTTTCCTGGAGACTACATTTTATATTAAACAGAGATTTGTTTTGTTTTTGTAGACTCATCTTTAAAAATACCCTTTCCCCCTACTGCCCGATATATTGTGGTGTTCTTTCTTCATCACTTAATTCTGGAGATTGCAGCATTGAAGTTTTTATTATTGTATTAGGAGAGCGTAGGTAAGCCTTCCACAGTGTTAGGGTGAGATGATGGAGTTTGGCATATAGGGAAGATACGATGCTGGGAAGACAGGTGTTGATTGTACAGGCAGATACACAAGAACTATGGAGGCTTTCTCCCACATTTACATTTTGATAAAATCTTATCAGAATTGAAGTAAAACAGAATTCTTGTCTCTCTGTAGTAGGAGCCAATGATGAGTTTTGAACCATGTTGAGTACTTGTTTCCTGGGATCTCTTCGATAAAGCAAGAACATGTAGTGCGTTGATACCTTTTAATCATTGCTTGTCAGGGGTACAGTAACTGTTTCTGTGTTGTTGTTTTTAGTTTTGGCAGGAAACTGAGGTAGAATTAGTAGATTACTTAGAAATTCAGACAGAATTTATACTTTTGCACAAACACTTACGGTCCCAGAAAAATTGTTCAATAACAGGCCTTTGATGTATGACGGGGGCTTGAAAAAGTTACTTAGGTTTACATTCGACCATGTTGGTTTTTGGATTCTGGGACTTATAGTTCAGAAGGTAACTTTTCCAAGATTTGCTTTCTTAGAGTAGTCAAAGTACATGAGATGAGCTTAAGGAATTTTTTATGAAGACTGCTAATGAAACTGAATTTAAATTTCGAGACCAAGCAGGAATGATTGAGAACATACAGTAGAACAGTCCATCTTCTCCACAAGCTACTGATGCCAATGGACAAGTTAATGAATATTTTTAATATAAAGCAAAAAAAAAAAAGTATGCTGCTTATATGCCACCTCATATTGCTTAAGGCACTCTCTGGGCAGTTTACTAGCAAAATAATACAAAATGATATGTCATGCAAAAATAGTAGTTTTAAGAAAAGAGAAAGAAACAGCACAGATTAGCTCTTCTATTGATTATGACAACAATAACAAAAGAGAACACTAGGAAGGGACAGAGATGGAAACATTGCTCTCTTTTTTTGGACTATAACTACCAGAATTCCCCAACCAGTGGCTCTGATAGCTGGAAATTCAGGGAGTCATAGTCCACAAAAGCAGCTTCCCAACTCGTGAAGAAGGAAGCCTAAAGCTCATTGAAAAGAGGATCATCTTGGCCTGTTGTCTAAGAGCAATCAAGAAGAGCAACAATCAAACTTTCCCAGGGAACAAGGGCCTGTAACTTGGGGGAAAATACTTTTCCTGTATCACTGTTGTATCAGACCGTGGGGGTACAAAATGCAGAGGGTTGTGAGTAGTAGAATGTTATGCTCTGGAAAGGTTTGACCATTTTTCCCTCCACATTTTGGAAATGTGATAACTGGAAATCTTGTTGACTAGACCCTTCTCACTTGGGGCCAGTACAGAGAATGAAAGAAACCTTAGTTGTTGGACCTTAAATATACCTGCTCCTCAACAGCATCCTTAAATCTAGGGTCACCGTTCCATGTAACTTTCTTTGCAAGATCTGGATGTTAAAATGTCAACCACGAACACACAGTTTATTAATATCTGGACCTTGGGGAAATACATTGTGGCCGATGATGAATCATTGTCATGCAAGCTGCTCTGCCAGATTTAAAGCCTTACAGCTTCATTAATCTAAGATAACCAGGTTATCCGTTTTCATTCACATTCCAGTCACTTCCACTTGAAACACAATCCAAGTTGTTCTGCCACTAATTGGTAAAACTTTGCTACTGTTCAGAACTGTAAAAGAAGCCACATGTTTGGGGGGGTTGTTCCTCGGGTCTAGTAAAAAGCTAGTGTGACTAGCTTTTTACTCTTTATACATGGGTGTTGATGGGTTTGCATACATGATTACCAAAGTGGCTATCAGAACATGTGTCAATTCTTCTTCTTTTTCTCTTACAAAGACCTGTGTCTTTATTCCCTAGTACAAATATTAATTTCTGCTGTCTTGCCATCCCTTGAATTAAGTACATTCAGTGTAAAGATTTCTCAGCAATGACAGAACTTCTAAGTCAGTGGTTTAGTGTAACCATAGCTTATCCATAGCAAAGATTTCGGGGATCCTGTTTTAAGAATTCTGTGGTTCCTCAGCAACTTATTAAGGGTTCGTTATTAAGATGCTTTGTTGTTTGGAGAACAGAGTGTTATGGAGTGGCTAAGAGTGCTGGACTGGAATGAGAGAGATTCAGATTCCAATCCCTATCGGCGGAGGTGGGTTCCCCACATTTTTTGCTCATTTTTAAGGTCATTGAAATGAGTTTGGACTATCGTAGGCAGTCCAAAACTACTAACTTTTAGAGTATATTCAGAATAGCAGAAGTAGTTCAGTTTTGCCTCCACTGATTTGTAAATACAAATTTATTTTTCCCTCCTAAGCTAAGTCACCAATGCCAAGTGGGCTGGAAATTATGGGTGATTCAATCAAGAGACCTATTTGGAGATAGGTGCACTTTTTTTTCTTTTTTTTTTTGCACTACAGCTGAAGAAGTAGATGCAAATAGTATAGCATTTAAATAATCTTCATTCCTATCTTTGCATCTCTTTCAAAGTACAGATCTCTGATTTTTCCCCTTCCATTTGCTGAGACTTCCTTAGTCATGAATGAATGATTGGCCTTCTGTGCAGGTGCTGGAAATCAACAGCTATCTTGCTGTCTACAAGCCGTTAATTTTGCCAACAGGATACATTCTGGATTGACCATTGACCTCCCTCTTGGTGTTCTTTGGTTACAGGCACTACGTGCGCTGAGCTGTGATTACAAAATGGAAAACGAAACAAGAATGGTAATTTGTGACCTTGGGAACCCTATGGCAGCTGGAACAAATGTAAGACAAAACCAGAAACATTTGCTGATTTTTATCAGATTGAATTGTTTGGGGAGTTAATGGAAAACCACCTCAATTAGGGGAATTTGTGTCAATAAGTGGGAGCTAAAAACATTCTTTGGGCAGGAAATTGTTGATATAATAGACAGCAACATTATGCTATATTAGAGAGACAGAGAGAGCATATAATCTAGTTGGTTAGTTTATTTATGACCCTGAATCAGCTCAGCTATTGCTAAAAGTAGTTATACTTGAAGACTTCAGTGTACATGAGTCTGATTTCTTTCACTGAGATATGGGCTGCATTCCAGTGTACACAATTGTAAGAGTGGGTGATAGTTTTTATTGGACCATTAAAAATCAAACATATTGCAATATTTAATGGAGGAATCCCACTTCTTCAGGCTAAGCACCACGGCTTCGACTTCTCCACGAAAGCTTGCAATTTGTTTAATTTTTTTAATTGTTCGATTAAAACTGTATAATCTCGGGGACTAAAAAGCCTTTCCATGTTCATTCCAGTGTACAGTTACTTAGGAGTATGCCTCATAGAATGTATTCAATGTGGTGCTTTCTCATAAACAGACAAATATAGGACTTTTACAATCATTTTATATACCCTGGGCTTCATCCCCTGAAAACTCCTTCCAAATGGTTACCTCTGAAAATATAACAACAGCATGAAAGAGCAGCTATGAGCCCATAAATAAACTGAGCGTTAGTAAAGATGGTGCATTACTGGTGTAATGTGTGAGTAAGAGAAACATCCAGTTCCAGTCAATACACTTGCTGAGCACTAGCCATCAATCATAATCTCCACAACCACATGCCTATGGAGAATTCCAAATGCTGCCAGCTGGGTTGATGTGCATGGGGCTGCACAAATAGAACTTAACATTTTTCTAGGAGTCCATTTTCTCAGCATTAGAGATAACCAACTGCCCCTTCCCCAACTGTTTGGATGATTGCATTTAACCTCAGAAGGAGGTGGAAGGGTTACAAGGGTAGGCAGAGGACAGCATGACTCCTGCCAATCAGAAATTCCCAGAGCTTCATCCCTGTGAGCCCCAGTTGCATTTGTGGGCCATATTTTTTTACTAACTGAAGTTCATTGTTTCATTGAAAGCAAACCCAGAAGAACTGCACTAACATTAGAATTTGCCATGAAGTTTTAACCCTTTTCTAGCAAATGGAAGTTTTGCAAAATTTTCAGAGGTTTCCTTTTAAAGATTTCTAGACCAAACTATAGTTTTACCAGAACACTTGAATTTACTAATCCTTCCTTGTCTTTCCCTTAGTCCCTCCCACACATACACACACTTCATTGCACATTCAAAAATAGGGGTGCAATAGTTTAAATTATGCCATGAAGGTAAAACTATCTTGACAGATTTTTGAGAGCTGAGAACTCCTCTCTGAGGTAAACAGGTAAAATTCCATTGACCTCTGTTGGGTTTTATTGTAGGCATATGTGAACCTCATTTGCCCATTATTACTAACAGCATCTAGGACTAAAAGCCACCATTAAAACCCTTTGCCACACAGAGACACCATCTGCTGCTCATTAGTGTCTTACAACTGGAGTGCAGTTTTATGTTGTCAGTAAAGCATTAAAGTGAGGCTAATGTGGAGTGGGAGCTCATAGATCATTGGAACTGTGTTACGTGTCTGCACCAGTGGTTTGCAGACAACCGGATAACTATGTGCCTTGGTGCCAGAAGTAAGTGCTATGGATACAACGTTCAAGTTACAACAGATGTGCAATAACTGTGCAATAACTTAACTGTGCAGTAACTGTGCAACTCAATGGGGCAAAACATGGATGTTGATGAGCTGAGTATATATGGATTCTTTGTTGTGCACTCATCCAGAAGATATAAACTTCATAAATTGAGGGGGTATTGTAGTGTTGTTTGGGTTGCATGCAGAAGGCCTTCAGTTCAAGGCTTTGCATTTATATCACAGGGTGATCAGAGCTTGGAGACTCAGTCAGAGCAGACAGTAATAGGATAGATGTTGATCCTATATAAGATGAGTCACATGTACAGTCCTGAATGCTTCAAGACCTCAAAGCTATATGAACAATCAGAGGCAAATTCAGATTCTGAAAAGCTGCAATTCCTTATTCAAAGCCTGGGTTTCTTGTCCAAAATCCACTTGATAGTCACATCTGGAGTATACCCATTGAATCAATGGCTAAAGGGTAAATTAACACTTACATGTGCCCCATTGTCTAGAATCTGGATGGTGATTTACGCTTGTGTAAGTTGTGGCATAGGTTATATCAGCAAATTGCCACTCATTAATCAGGCATGCACCTAGAAATGCAACTAGTACATCATTTTAATTAGTGGCAGCTTGCCAACATAGTTTATGTCATTTCATTTGAACAAACATAAACCACCAATTGGATTCTGGACATTGATTCAGTCGTTCTACTAACTGGATCCAAGTCCTTGTTTTGAACTTTATGCAACCATCTACTCCTGTTTCTGACATTTTATACCTAATACACATATGCAGGCTTGTAATGGTAGGCTCACATTTGGTAACTAAAAACTGCCTCCTGTAGACCTCCTTTGTTGTGTGACAAAAAGGTGAGGCTTTGTCATTCTCCTTCCTTCTAATCTTAGATAGCTAGTCTGAGAGGCTTGTTTTTGTTTTAAATGGGCCCCAAACAGTATAGGAGTAGAGGTAAAGGAGTAGAGCAGGGAGGCCAGGCAATGACACCCTAAACAATTACTTGCAGTGACATGCCTTTGTAAGATTTACATTTTAAAACAACTGCTCAATGGCAACTACTGGCACCCCCAATAGAGGTGAGAGCTTGGTAACCTTACTGTTTTTTAGACTATAGCTCCCAGATACTTGAGGCCAGTATGGTCACAGCCATAGCCATCGTGATTAGTGGTTTTGGGGAGTTGTAATAAAAAACAACAGCATTTCCAGGTTGTGCTTCAGGCCACCTGAGGCCTCAAACTTTAACCTATATGCTCAGTTCAGTGAAATACTTACATGTCTAATAACTTAATTCTGATTCCTAGTTTTCTTCAGGCATCAGATTTACTGTTCAGCGATTTGACAATCCCGAGTCAAACATCCAGTTTGAATTGCAAATAAGAAGGTAAGAAATTGTGTTTGAGGGAGAGAGTGTGTGCGCTAATCTGGACCTGTTTATCTATGTCAGATTGTTGATTTCTTTGATCCAGTTCATATGCTTGGTTTCCCTAGTATACAATTTCATTCCAGACTATTCTAGAGTCCTTAAACATTTGATTTGAGGACATAGAGCAAGTTGATCTAAAAACAATAATTTACTGTGGTCATTCAACTTTCTTTGAAACACCGTTTGAGGACTGCTCAAGGAGTATCGCTGAATTCTACTCATAACTGCTGATTTTAGAAGCTTGCATATTCTTTTATGGCAGGAAAATTGTTCAATGAATACATTTTAATTGAAAGTACAATCGCTGATGAAAGAGGTGAAAGGGAACATTCCTACCTTGAAAAAATAGGAAAACCCCTGAAAGGAATTTACTTTCCTTAAAGATTCTCCATCCTTCAGAACCCAGACATTTTAATTTCTTTAGAGTGTACTTCCAACAGTTCCCCAGCCATATGGCCATGTGAGCTGGGAGATTCTGGGAATTATAGCCCCCAAAATAAATTTGTCATGTTCTGGTTATATTATTCCCAGTCACAAGCTGGATTTTTTTAAAAAACAAGACAATTTATTTACTCGAATGTGATCCAGCTGCTATGCAAGCAGTGATCTCTTGATAAGAAAAAACATAGTCTTTGTGGTTTAAAACAAAACTTTCTGAAAGAAAAACTGCCATCCTTTTGGAACTGTGTCATAACCACATTATAAGGTTTATCTTCCGATGGACTGGGTTTGGTTGCATTACTGCAACATATAATGTGATTGTTATCTTAGTAATGCATTTTCTTCTTGATATATTGATACATAATAAAGCAATATAAGTGCTTATATTATAAACATAACGTATTTCTTAATTAACAGCAAATGCATTTTCACATGCAATTAAACATGCCCTTCTAGGTTGTTAATATTTTTAAACTTCTGAAAGCAGCCAATGTTGCATACAAGAGTATGACAGAGCTATAATGTATCACTAGATCAGAAGAAGCTATTTTGTTAAGGTGGGGCAGGAAAAAGTTAGTTTGTTGCTGTGGTTTAGAAAGATGGAAGCAGATACGACCAGTGACACTTCCAGATGTACTCCTTGCTAGCTAGGAGGTGCAGAGATAATCTGAAGGTATTTGTTCACGGTTGTGCTGTTGTTAAAGGATGGTGAAGATTAGTACCTAAAAATGTTTCTTTTCTCATCTTCAATTTCCAGAAGCTCCCAGTTAGCACACTGGGTGGAGGATCCTGGTAGTTGCAGTATGGAATGAAGGGAGGGAGGGAGGGAACTTTGAGCTCAAATGCAGATATGAAGCCCTGCTGGTGTACTTTTTTGTGCAATTTTATTGGGAAGGAATGGCTACTAGTGTTGATCCATGTCTCTGCTCTAAAATTTTCATGGCCATATCATTTTGATAAGGTAGTTTATAATTCCCTTATGATAAGTGTTATGAAAATGGACATGTAATGGGAGACAGTCATGGAGGTCTTGTCAATTATCTCAATGACCCCAGACAGAGACTGCTTCCTTGCGCTGCTTTCTTCCATCTTTGAAAATGAGAATTGTTAATATGATAAATGCTACAGCTTTGAGCATTACAAGTTAAAATGTTTTCAGTTTTATATATTTGAAACATAGCTAGCTAACTTTTTCACAAATGTATTTCAGTTCCAACAAGGTTAATCCCAACAGTAATTTGGTTGACCTTCAGATTGACATAAGCGCAACAGCTCAAGTACAGGTCAGGGGGTAAGTACATTTATTTTTAGCTTAGACATATAACTTGTTTGTTTGATTTAGCTTTCTGTGATAGTACAATATTTAAGCCTCAGTGTGGATTACATCCAAGATGGGGTTGGCCTCACATGATCTTTCTAGCTCAGAAGAACCATTAGTTTCTCATTCCACCAGAACAATTCTTCTCTTAAAAACTGTGATGAACAGGAATGCCAACGTTTGATACTACCATATGAGGACATCCAGTATAGTGGCTAGAGTGCTGAACTGGGACTTAACAGATCCCAGCTCAAGTCTCTGCTGATGCATAAAACTCAGTCACTCTGTCTGTCTCTGCCTTGCTTGACAGAGTTGTTTAGATAATTAAGTAGGAAGGAAGTGAACCATGAATGCTTCCTGAAGGAAAGGCATAATATAAATGTTATGAATAAGGTCAATACAAACACATGAACAGGTTGCATATTTCCATATAAGTATGCTAACTTTGTTGTCTTATTGGAAGAAAACATGCAGATCTGCCTAGTGCAGCACCTACTCATAAAACACCCAAATTACTTTATTTTGCCTTTTACCAAATATTCCCTTTTAAAATGAATACTTTCCTTTATGGTCATACTAATATTAATAAGTGAATTTCAGTGCAAGTGTTGAAAGTTAGCAAAGTACTCATCTCTACCAGTAGAGAATATAGAACAATGTGTTCTGTAAGCTTAAAGGTGCTCTGTTCATCTGAACAAAAAGATATTTGTGTGAAGTTAAAACTGCTGTCTGTTTGGAAGCATCCTGTGACTAGGTTTGTGAACAGCTGACTTTTCTATCCCATCTGCATGGCCATGTCATGAGACTAAAGCCAGAATTCTCACCATCCTTCTATAACTATAACTAGAGCCTCAAAAATGTTGCTTTATTTTTGGGAAGGGAAGTGCATGGAAACACTGGACAATTCATTAAGAACTATGCATTATCTGTTACTGTTTTTCCTTCTCTAGGGGAAGGATACTGAGTAGCCAAGGTTGTGATGAGCAACCACAGAGATAGGAAGGTTTATTTATTTATTTATTCGTTTATTCATTCATTCATTCATTTAACTCTACCTTTCTCCTTAGAAAAGGACCCAAGGTAGCTTACATTAAAAGACAACATTTAAGAACAAAACAATGAGTATACAAAGGTGGCGTATATCATTAAAAGGCGATATTTAAAACTAAAAACACTAAGTATAGAAATATTTAAAAGGAACAAACAAATACCACGCTTAGAAACGGGAAACACAAGTAATACTAAAAACACAGTCAAAGCAGTGATGCATAACAATCCATCTGAAAAGAGCACACGTAGGGACTGAGGGAAAGCTTGCCTGAAGAGAAAGGTCTTCACCTGCTTGTGGAAGGACAATAAAGATGGGGCCAGACTAGCCTCTTGTGGGAGGGAGTTCCAAAGTCTTAGAGCAGTGACAGAGAAGGCCCTCCCTTGTGTCCTAATCAAACGCACTTGTGAAGGTAGTGGGACCGAGAGAAAGGCCTCCCCGATGATCTTAATAACCAAGCAGGTTCATAATGGGAGATGCGGTCTTTGAGCTAGCTTGGGCCCATGCTGTTTAGGGCTTTATAGGTTAAAACCAGCACTTTGAATTGTGCCTGGAAAAAGATCAGCAGCCAGGGGAGCTGTTTTAACAGGGTGTTATATTGTGTGCGATATGGTGGGGAAGTGATAAGCGGCACCTAGAGCCAGAGCTTGGAAATGTTACCTGGTTCTTTTTACTACAACTTCCAGAATCTCTCAGCTAGCATGGTATTAACCATGTTGGATGAGGATTTTAGAAACTGTAGTCCAAATAAGTAGCTTTCCCAAGCTCTGCTCAGACTGCATCGACTGTACGTGAAGCCCAGAGTTCACACAGCTTCTTCGCACAACTTTAACTGCTCTCACAAGGATGCTTCTGTAACACAAATATCTGATTCAAATATAAATTCAAACCATGATGTGATGCTACAAGGACGAGACTTAAAGAATCTTTGGGACCATGCACTTCCCCCTCTCCTAATTCCATACAATTCCCTCCCTCTCTTCCTGGTTTGCAGTAAGTTACACTTTGTAACTTCATCCAAAATAACAAACTGTGGTTCTTACTTGCCTGTAAAACACAGACTAATTTAAGGTTGTAGATCAGCTAATTTGCTTAACTAGCTAGAGTTCCTTTTTAAACCACAGTCTTTGGATTGTAAGTAGCAATAATCCATCTTTCATTTAAAGTGGAACTAAACTCTTCCTTGGGTATCTTTCTGGCCACAAGAAAGGAGGGGAAGGGCAGAATCAGGTTAATGGATGTCGCAATAAATCTTGGTTTAGTATTATGAACAAACTCTATATCTAACTGATGTACCACATTAGCAGTCTCTTTTTCAAGAGCAGTCTATATGAGCAGTAAGCACCTGTGTGCACATTCTAGTGCATGATTTCCTATATTCTTGTGGCCACTCCCTGGTTTGAGATTCTGCACATCTATCTATTCCAATAATTTTTGTAGACTGCAACTCTTAGAATCCTCCAACCGGGATGGCCACCAAATACAATGACTGAGAGTTTCAGGATGTTGTAGTCTAAAGTTTTTCCAAACTAATGGTTTCATTTGTTATGCATTGTATATCATATGGCTGCATTTGTGAAACATTCCAGCGTCTCTGATCCTCCACAAATTGTTTTGCCAATTCCCAACTGGCAAGCTAAGGCTGAACCTACCAAAGAAGAGGACATTGGACCTCTAGTGGAACATATATATGAGGTAAAAAAAAAAATACAAAGAAACCTTTAAAATGAAGAATTGGGTTTCCCTTAATATTTAGAGCTAGAAATTAGACATAGACCAAAATGAACTCTGTTCCTCAAGCAAACTAGACAAATCAAATGAATTTACAATAAAATGTAATTAAAAGTGAATTAAACCCCAAATTGTGAAGTGAATATGACCTTTTTAAATTGCAAGCCTATTATCATTATTTCATCCTAAAAATCCACTGAAACAAGGACTTAGGGGGAGGTGGAATGCAATGAATTTGTAATCTCTTTGGAATTTGATGGATAACCCCTGTTTGAGCCTGAAACAGGATGCTTCACATATGGTTCCTGTTTACAAGCCAGTAGGCAGAACAGGATGGGCAACCTCAGGGGGAAACGTAGATGTCAACACATAAACAAAATTCTGAGCTTACATCTTGCTAGGCAAGTACTGTGATGGTATTGTATGCTAAGAATTTTCAGAGCTTCAAAAGCAGCCCTGCTGTCTAGGGGATGCTAAGAGCTTATCCAAAAAAGGTAATGTTTCTAAGGTCTTTAGAAAAAAAATCTCAACACATGAAATACTATACCTATCATAATTTGGAATCAAGTTTAAGATGCTGGATTATCATTTGCTGAACATACATACATGCATGAAGACCACAATCATCTTAAACTGGGGGGGCAGTTTTAGAGGTCCAGAAGTACCCATTGAATAAGCGGATTGGAGGTTAATACCACAAAGGCTGCATACAAAACCTTTAAGCATCGATAAGGAATGTTGTGATCCTTTGTATTGGGATCAGGGATCTTGGTTGAATAGTCACATGCATTATTTGTTTCATATGGACCAGACTAGCAACATGATTAGTTGCTGCTAATACACATATTCAAGTGAAAAGGGAAAGGCTGGAAAAGTTGGTCAGGAGAAACAGCAGCTAAAGCAAGCATAAGCAAAAATCAAGCCCATCAACCACATTCATCTTCTCAACCTCCACCCCCAAAATCTCAGCTTTTATTATATTAAAAGGGAAATCTTTCGTTCTGGGTCTAATTTAGTTTGCTGATTGACTCAACAGTTGCACAACATTGGGCCAAGTGCTATCAATGACACAGTGTTGTATGTGGAGTGGCCAGTGCGGAGCAAGGAGGAGTTCCTTCTTTACATCCTTCACATTCAGACCCATGGACCATTGCAATGTCAGACAAGCTCTGCAATCAACAGTTTAGGAATAAAGGTAAGAAATTTAAAGTGGAGCATGTGAGCTACCTGCCTGGTTAAAAAAATTGGTTTGGAGTCTTTTAATTGCTATCCCATTCATAAGTTCCTTATTGAAGTCATTTTAGATTTTCATCATCCAAGATCCACAGTGTGTAGTAACTGCTCATAAAACAAGCTGTATCTGCATAACAAAAGAGAAAAGAAAGAAAGAGAAAAGAAAGTAGTCTCATGGCATCTTGAAGACTAGCAGATTTAGCATGAGCTTTCATTGATTACAGCTGGCTAGATTGCTTTGTGAGTTAGGTATCTGGCTGCAGAGCCAGCGGTTGGAGGTTCCATTCCCCACTGTACCTCATGGAAGAAGAGTCATCCTGTGTAGCCTTGGGTAAGCTGCATGGTCCCAGGACACCACCAGAAGAAGGCAATGCTAAATCACCTCTGAATACTCTTTACCTAGAAAACCCTGGAAAGGGTCACCATAAATCAAAATTAACTTGATCGCACATAATTGTTATTTATTATTCATGGATTACAATCTACTTCCCCAGATATGGAGAGTACAATGACATTGTGGGTCCTGATGGCAATTTTTAGAGTATATATTTTAATTGTATTTTAATTGTTTTATCTTTTTTACTGTAGTTAAATTGTTGTAAGCCGCCCGGAGACCTTTGGGTAGTGTGGGCGGCATATAAATTAAATTAAATAAATAAAATAAAAATAAATTTTCTGTATTGTTGGATCTAAGGAAGAAGATTATTAAATACAAAAGGTCATGCTAAAATAATAACAGTTGTATTTAAACGTTCCAGGAGACTTTTAAAAATATATATACCTTTTTCTAGTTTGCAGTTGTATGATAAAAATGCAGCAACTCACTTGGGAATCTCTATGATATGAACAGCCACCACATGATTATATTTCAAGTATTGTTTCAGAGCCTGGAATGCTATTTATAAGAGAAGTGAATATAAGGATATGTGATGCCATCCCTAACCAAGCAGTGGTAGTATAAGATATGGTCATGCCAGAAGGGGAGAGGGAGTTGGTGGGAGGCTAAGGTCATTTAGCACCATATCCAATGTAGTGAAAGCTTATGACCAGGTTGGGCGAGTGCTTCTTCTGAAATTTTCAGGTGAGGTGACCCTTTGTCCTGGTCCACAAGGTGCCCATGATCCAAATTGTATCTCTTTTTCTTGCCCATTTTTGAGGCCTTGATACATCACATGAGATGTATTCTAAATTATTTATCATCTGACTTATTATTTATCATCTGACTTATTATCCAGATTATTAGTTTATAGAGCAATATCATGTCACTTTTCTTGCAAGCATTAAAGTATGATTTGTTTTATCATTTTGATATAATTTGACTCACCCTGGAGAAAAATGCAGTTACTCTATTTATGAAATCAAGAAGAGAGAAAAAATATTCCTGTTTCTTTCCAAATTGACATTCTGTTGAAGCTACCAAAAAACAACACTGAGTCTTAATTTAGGGTATATCCAACTGTTATTCCCAGCTAGAGTAGATTCACTGAATGAATCGGATTTGTTAAATCCATACACATGTCAATTCCATTTGTTCAGTGAGTCTATACTATTTGGGAAGAAGAACCACAAATAGCAAATTCTTTGGAATTAGGAACAAACCCCCAGATGCTAACAAAAAGAGCCACAGATTCTTCCAAAAAAGATGTATTTGGAACTGTTTTTCCAAAGGCAAGAAACCCTTAGTTTGAATAATCGGTTTTCCAGAAAACCTGAACAAGTCATCATGCAAGAAGAAACTGCTGGTGCCGATGAAACTATTAACCACAAGATTTCAGGGCATTAGTAGACTCAAGTGAAATTTTCACCTGTACAATGATGAACAGACTCTATCCCTAAAAGTTTAATCAGTACAAAACGTGGTTACAAAGGGTTATTCAAATGGCTCCCAAAATGTCAACTAGTCTTTTTAAAAAGTACTGTATCTTTCTTAGCAGTAATCAGTCTTCCTGCTATTCGAAGAGAAATTAGCTCTCAAGGAAAAGATGCTAAATGAAAACAGGGAGGGGGAAGTTGCTTTCAATCCCAAAATGTCTAAAAGCAATATATCTGTTAGAGCAATTGTGGGATAGGTTTACATCTCATTTTTCTTACTCTTTGCAGTTTGCTATCCCAGAGGACACACCAGAACTTGCTGCTTTTTTACGCAACTCCTCTATCCCGCACTATGTTGGCCGCAGAGAAGTCAAAACAGTAGAGCATCCAAAGAGCTCTGCAAGAATTCTGGTGAGTTAATGGACATATCCTGACAGCTTACAGGTGCAGTCTTAAGAAGTAGAATCTGCATTATCCTTGTCTTGACATTAGCTTGAAAAATTCCACCTTCGAGTCTGCAGTTTCCAGAAACCTTCATCACCAGCTATGCTGCACAAGGTTTCTAGGAGTTGTAGTCCAAGAACACCTGGGTGACCCAAAGTTGGGAACCACTGCTCTATGTCTTCTTGGACATATTGCCTTTTAATGATGGAAGTCAGATTTGTATACTCATTGTTTTTAGTTTTAAATATAAAGTGTGTGTATGTCTATATGATGAGCTGTTGCTCAATCCTGTTTACATTAAAATCTTGAACTCCGCTAAGTTTTGCCAGAAACTCTCCCCTCCATCTCTGGAAACATGTCAAAATACCCTCTTGTGTAAACCAGGAACGTATATATCCAGGCAGTACAATGGTTCTCTTAGTCCTAGGACAGGAACAAAAAGAAGGAAAGAAGTGGAGCAAAGAACAATAGAGAGCAAGAGAAAAAAACAGAGATTAAGGAGTCCCATCCACTCTCCTTCTTAAACTCTGCTGTGCTTCTTGCTTTCTCGGTCTTAGCTTATCCCTGCTGCTTAGTGGGCTGCTGCACCAACTACCCAGACTGCCAGTTCTTTCCCTCCTCCCAGTTTACGATTCCAACTGACTCAGTGGTCCATTCTTCTCCTGATTGGGAAGTTCTGGAATTTGCTTTCCCTCCAGGCTCCTTATCTAAAGTTTCTTTTTGTACTTTTGTAACTGTTGGGAGTTTCTCCCAGTTTCCATATAGTTCCCTTCTTATTCTTGGGTAGTTCTGTTTTGGTTTAAGAGTTCCCAGTGTTAATTCACCTTCAGCCTCATCTTCTTCTTCCCATACCTGCTGCCTGGATCTGCTTGATTCCCTTTTCCCTCCCAGTTCCATTTTTTTCTACTACTTCTTTTTTCAAAACAAAATTTATTTAAAAGGCTTCCTGTCCTAGCACTAGGATAATTAGGTGATGAAAGGGAAAAATGTGAGGGATTGGCACAGAGAGAGAGAGAATGAGAGAGAAAGAGGAGGACAATTTAAGGTAGTACTGCTCTGGCTGTCCAGATCTACAGGAGGCATGGTTATTGTAGAAACTTCCTCCTCTCTCTCTGTCACTTCTGTCTTTCTCTTCCTTTGGTCACCAAGCTGCCCAAGTACTAGGATAGCTTTAAAAGAGAGGGAGGGAGGGAGGGAAAGAAAGAAAGAAAGAAAGAAAGAAAGAAAGAAAGAAAGAAAGAAAGAAAGAAAGAAAGAAAGAAAGAAAGAAAGAAAGAAAGAAAGAAAGAAAGAAAGAAAGAAAGAAAGAAGCAGACCTAAGCACCAGGTGTGGGGAGGTGAGGATTCAAACTGGAATGGCTTTTCCACATCAGCTCTAGCAAATGAATAATCTGAATTGATACAAATGCTTTCAATTTCAAAAAAGTAGAAGTCCCAGCAGCAGAAGGAAAAAAACTACAGATTTGGGAGAGGGGACTTCAAGCTTATTCACTTGGATTTTTACATCATGTAGTCAATGGAAAATGATGCAAATAAAATCATCCCAATCCTGGATAATTTCCCTCAATGTAGTCATACACTTAGATTCTGTGTGGAATTTATGCATACACATCTCTGTGCCGGGTTTTTTTCCCCCAAAATCATACAGATCTTTTTAATGCAAGAGAAAATTCTGAAATGATCCAATCCTTCAATTTGATTTTAAAAAAATTAAGATAATCAAATTACAAGTTGCAAATCTTGGAGATCTTGGGTTCTTCTCCCAGTCACCAAGGCCAAACTAAAATTAGTTTAAATTCCACAGAGCCCACCTTTTACAAGATTTTCATTCAGTCATAAGGGACATTATTCCATAGCAAAGTGGTGCCTCACAGTTATCTTTCAAAATGACTAGTCTTTTGAGTTGCCAATAGAAATTCAACAACTGCATCTGATCATCTCCACAGCTAACTGTGTGAAGGATCTGCATTTTATACTCTAAAAATAAACAGCAGTAAACCTTTCATTTGTTAGCTTGATCCAAGCTTATTGTACTTGGAATTATCTTAACACTATTTAGTATGATGTCGTTCTCAAATCATATTTTGGATGGCCTTTTTGGGCAGCCAAGAAGAAGTAGGGGAGTGGTGAATGAGAATGTATAATTTCTCTTATGTTTCCAGATCTCAGCATCCCTTTGTGCTACTGGTTCCAGTATGCATATTGGGGTTCTGATTTGGGACCAGCATATTATCCAAGCTTTGAATAGTTACTTCTTTGAACTACAGCTCCCTGTGGCCATGCTGGGGGTTTTGGGGAGCTGTCATCCCAAAAATAAACTTTTTCCAGCTCTGCACCCTCTCTTGAGTGAGAAATATCCTTATGTGTATAAGTTCCCTTTTGTGCATGGAGCATTTCTGAACATAGAAAGGAATGATTTCTGGCTTCCTGCCCACAAGCAAGCCTTGTATTCCAATAGAATCCATGGATTGCAACTCGTGGCTGGAATTCAGAAGACTTACATCTGGTGAGTCTTAGCATCATAGAATTGTTGACAAGCTCTCCTCCCACCATCCTCTCTGAAGAGCATGTTTCATGCCAACTCCTTCTCTTCCAAAATCTGGCTTAACATTTGTCATGGGGGCAGTCCAAACCATCCTAGTAAGTATAGAGGAGTACTTGTATTTTATATCCCATTCCAGGAGCATGGAAAGTTACTTTTTGGACTATGTCTTCCAACAAGGCCAATGGCTAGATGTTCTGCTGTTTGTACTCCAAAAAGTAACTTTTCCAAGCCGTGCCTGACCCATGAGTCTATTCAGTTACTGCAACACCAACATCAGAAAAACTTTTCTAAAGAACATTACATACATGTGGGGAAAAATAGTATTATCTTGAGTCTTTAATTATCTGAATCTTATTTGGTCTAGTGTGATTATGAATTGAAAAGAAAACATGCCCTACTTGCTTCTACGAGATAGAAGAATAAACATATCTGGCCAGATTAAAACATGATTAAATAGGGGAAGGTAAACAAACACATCCTCTCAAACATTGCCTTGCAGTAAGTGCTATATAATCAAGTTCCTGTTGAGGAAGTACACAGGAGTTTAAAAAAACACAACCTCTCATTTCGTTGCAATGGAGGAACGTTTCATCTAACATTGTATTATTTGGTTTGCACTTCCATTCATGCAGTGTAAAAATCTGCATCCAATTAGTTTTGTGAGATGCTATTCTACAGAAAGATACTATGATGCAGAATATAGTTTTATAGATACTAATCCTAGAGTGTCATGTTCTGTGTTAGAGATGTTATTTATTTTATTGGCTACATTGATTACCTCCATCTCCTGCAAGGAGCTCCAAGTAACATTCATGGTCCTCTTCCTAATTTTTATCCTCACAACAATCATATGTGGAAGGTTAGGGTGAGAGATGGTAACTGGTAGTGGTTTCCAACCTTGAGTAACCCAGGTGTTCTAGGACTGCAGTTCCCAGAAGCCCTTACCACCAGCTGTGCTGGCGAGGGTTTCCGGGAGTTGCAGTCCTAGAACACCTGGGTTACCCAAAGTTGGGAACCAGGTATAACTATAGACCAAATTAGGCTGCTTGTGTGGTCCAGTAGCAACTATCAGATAATGCAAGTATCTCCTGGTCATCACAGACACCGCACTCTGCCTGTCATGTTCAGTCCAGCATTCTTGGGGCTAAAAATGAATAAAAATAAGAAAGACATGGCACACAAGGGCTGGACTCAAGGATCCATCCCTTTTAGTATAAGAGAAATAAAATTAAGCTGGTGCCAAATAATTTGGACAGGTGAGCCTCCCCCATGAAGCCCTAGATGTTTCCTGGACCCTCCAAACTCTGAGGTGCTGATTAGCATTTCTAAGAGAAGACACCAGCTTGCATCAGCCATTCTGCACACTTTTTAAAATGCAGTGCAAAGTGAGAAAATCTACCCAATATTGTAATATCTTTTTTCACTTAAAAAAAAAGTTTATTAATTGCATTACTAGGACAGAGAGAGAGAAAGAGAGAGAGAGAGAATGTCTGTGTGTGCACATATAAATGACTGCACTCTTCTGGTTCAGTTACAATTTCTCTTTAGGATGTTAGAGTCCGTATCCCCAACCCACCATTTTGATTTCTCTTCTCTTTTTGGTGTTGAAGTCACTGGTAAAGTTTGGTACAGCTGTTTCCTGCCTTTCTTTCTCTTCTGTTCTCTATGTCTGTCAGTCTTTAAGGTGTTCCTATGTTTGCTTATACTATTGATAAATTTCATCACAAGTCTCATCAGTAGTCCTATCCCAGGCCAATTTGACAATCTATGCATGCATGTTTCATTGAAAGCACAACCTTATGAAGATGCCAGCAGACATTTTAGCTTCTTCATTGTTATCATGTACTGGGGAAACTAGAATCTTTTTTGTTGTGTTTTGAGGTGTATGGAAATAAGTACAGAACCATGAAACCACCAATTCAGCACCTCCCTTGTCATTTAAATAATGTGGTGATCTTAAAAAAAAAAAAGATCATTTGAGTTAGAAATGCAATTTCAGTCTTGTTAAGATTCGAAATTCCAGAATCTAAACACCCTTTCTAACATGTATATCTCTTGCTACCTGTGCAGTTATCTTGGTACTAAAGGATAATTATTGTCTCCCATTCTTTCTTACACAGAATTGCACAAATGTGGAGTGCTTAATGATCACTTGTTCCGTGGGGCTCTTAGAAAGAGGGAAAAGTGCTGCCTTGAAAATACGATCTCGTTTATGGGCCTCAACATTTCTAAAGGTGAGGAAATGCAAGCTAAAATACTGGGTAGAATGTTACACTTGTGTATGCACATGTATTATGTAACTTCATGTTCTTCAGATGTTTTAGACATCTGTTGGCAAGTTTCCTGGCCATTGGCTATGCTGATGAGGACTACTGGAATGGGAGCACTAGGACTTTCTAATTATCGTATTTTTCCATGTATACGACCCCCCCAATGTATAAAACGACCCCCTAATTTTGACCCTTGATGGAGGTGGAGGAGCAGTTAATGGGCAACTGCTCCTCCACTTCCTTCTCTTGCTGCTGCTGCCTCCCTCGCCCGCCTGATCACCTCCTCCAGTGCGACTGCCGGGGCTCACCTCCAGCTCACGTCCGCCTTGTCCCCTGCCCTGAGGAGATGATCGCTTGAGGAGGTGATCCGGCGGCGGCGGCAGCAGGAAGAGGCGCCCGAGTGCGCGAGAGCGCTCATTAGCCTCTGCCTCCTGCAGAGCTCAGTCAGTCCCACTGGAGGAGGTGGGCGGGCGGGCGGGGGAGGCAGCAGCAAGAGGCGCCCAAGCACGTGTGAATGCTCCTTTGCCTCCGTCTCCACCTCCTGCTGCTGTTGCCTCCGCCACCGGAGGGGACAAGGCGTGAGCTCTGGAAGAGGCAATTGGGCAGCGGCGGCAGCAAGAGGCGCCCGAGCACGCGTGCGACTGCCTCCTTCCGTGTATAAAACGACCCTCAATTTTTCCTCTAATTATTTTAGGAAAAAGTGTCATTTTATACACGGAAAAATACGGTACCAGGAATGATGACGTTATCTGCTGCTGCCCCCTGCAACAAACCTGGCTACCTGTCCTCTGAGACCTTAGTTGAAATCCTTGCAGTAATTTAGAGGAAAATAGATTTTCTCAGTAAGAGCAGTTAGTTAGTTGTGAGCTATCTTTGTTGCTACACAAAGTATTTTAGAATATCGATTAAGAGCCATTAGCTTTACAAAAGGCCTTCTCCTGATATAGAAAGAAACTGCTAGAAATAAGGCTTTTAAAAATAGAAATCAATACTGCTGCCTGTATTTGGGTGGATCTCCTGGGGAATGTCTATGACACGTATCATGAGGAGCACCTGTTATTCAAAATTTACTGCCACACCACTGGTGATACCACACATTGCACTTCTTCCTCCCCCTCATCTGAATTTTGGTATGTGAAGGGAAAACTGAACTTCCAAACTTCCCTGTATGCAGGTCAGACTGTTCGGTGACAGACTGCATACAGTCTGACCACATTTTTCTATGTGGCACATTTAAACTTAAAGGGAAGCTGTTCCATTACTTTGTAAAATGTCATGATGGACTACATAATAAAAGGGAAAATGCTTCTTCAATTCAATTTTTCAATAAAACTTTTTAACTAAAGCATAAGTACCTTTGCAATCCAGATTGAGCACAATATATTCAAATGTTCTTTAAAGAGGAGGTACAGCTTGTTGCCATCCAGAAAACTGCTTAGGCTTCTGGACGAAGGGGGAAGTAATTTTACTCTTTGGGAAAATACTTGAGGATTCCCACCCTTGGAGAGAAATATTTAGAAATGTTCCATGTCTAGATTTCCCTAGGCATGCTTAAAAATGAAACTTGTTAAGCCGCCTTGTAAGCTTGGCAGAAGAGGACTTGAACCCCACCCCACCCCAGCTCTTTCATTTAGTTTTTCAAATAATTTGATTATAAAAAAAACTCCCCTCTTCAACTAGTGAGTATACAAGTAACTGTTTAAGCAGTATCTAAATCCAGCTATAGACTAAAGCATGGCAAGGATCACATTGCCTTATGAACATTTTGCCTGTCCACTGCCTATAGGGCTTTGTGTTTGCCCACTTTCCATTTTATCTGTCGATCTATCCCGCAGCTTTAAAAAGTTATTTTTTTGAAAATAAAACTATCAAACTCTTCCAAGCAGTATGGTTACTGAGATGCTGGGAGTTACAGTCAAAAACAGGAACTCTTCCAAGCTTTCATTATCTGTTTACCTATTTCTGCAAAGATCGAGTTTAATTGAAAAATTGAATTGAAGAAGCATTTTCCCTTTTATTATGTAGTCCATCATGACATTTTACAAAGTAATGGAACAGCTTCCCTTTCCAGATATGAAAGTGTAATCCTGGCGAGCGTTTAATCCATTGTGATTTATTTTAAGAATAAAAAACACATGTTTCATTTCAAAGAATTATATAGATTATTTTTTGTAATTTATTCAGTGACATTCTAGCTTTCTGTTGTATTAGCATGACATTTGCTGACTGCTCTGTCTCACATCAAGTTGTAGCCTGTCACCTAAAAACCTAAACGTTTATCACAAACTGCAGTTATATGAAGTGAGATGATTAAACGTGTTTAGGTAAACAAGCAGACTTGGTTCCCTGAATGAGCCAACAAAGATAAAGAAGGCTGTTGAATCCAAGCCAAGAAAGGACAGGAATCATTTTTTTGGCTTTACTTCAGAGCTTGAATGCAAATCTGAACATATGTTAAATTTTGTCATCAGTCTAGCTGAACCAGCAAATCGTCATTTCCCTCATTCATAGCAAAAAGAAATAGCCTTATTTGGTTAGATTACATTGTATTTCCATTATGGCCTCTATTAACTTCTAATCTGTTTAATTTTTGACACATCTGATGTGTTTATAAAATAAACTCTAGTTGCACAGGCAACCTATATGTTATTTGCAAACATATTTAACTATGTCCAGTAAACCAGCTTTTGGAAGGATTTCATTCTGAGTAGAGAAGCAGCAGGGAGCCTCTGGACAGGATTCGGAGTACAGATACACCAAACAAAACTAGGGTTAAGTTTCCCAGTGCTATTTCCTGTCACAAAATTGCAACATTCTGAAGATTCGTTTCCAGAAAAATGTATCCTTATAGTTTGTCCCAACTTGCAGGTGTGTGTGTTTTAGACAGAAAGAAGGAGAGATAGAATAGGATTGGTCCATGTTCAGGAGGATAGTGCAGACAATCCATATTTATGTGATCATATCTGAGCATACTAAGCCAGGATAAGCATCCATAGTTGTACTTTTGCTATCCGACACGAACAGCAAATTAACCATAGTTTCTCTTTCCATACATGCTTCCAAGAAAATAAAATTCGCTTCCAGGTCATAACTTGTTTAGAAGCCATTCGCCATACTTAACTGTGGCTTCCTGACTTCTTCACTTGCTCATGCAAAGAGAGGAACCAAGGCAGCGGCAAATGGGCTCAATATAGATGCATGGCGTTTGTGCATAACCTGGCTTAATAAACTAGGATTTGGTCATCTGAACTTTACTGTAACAGTAATGGGTAATATGAGCTCTGTGTCCTAATCAACTTTCTTGGTAGTAGATGACCACTTCCACATAACAGTGAATTAAGTAGCAACATTAATAAAATTTCAGCCTGGGCAGTTTTCCTTGTAGTTAAGGTTTTCTCATCAGCTTCAAAGTTTAAGTACACATTCTGGGTATATGGGAACCATAGTCTTAACCATGGTTACCATGTTGTTATATGCTGCCTAGTCACTTCTGATTTACAGCAACCATCATAGGGTTTTCAAGATATGTGAGATGTTTGTAAAGTAGTTTATCGTTGCTAAGGGTTTCCATGGTTGGGCAGGAATTTGAACTCAGGTCTTCTGAGTCTTAGGTTGACACTCTACCACTCTAGGTTTTATGGTTACCCTAATAACCACAAAACACTTAAAACACTCTTAAAGTAAAAGGTGGGCATTTGCTTAAGTACAAAGAAACATGTGAGGCCATAACTCACTTCAAAACTCTCCGCTGTGTTAGAAGTCTAATACCAGTGGCATTAATTTATAACAATTAATAATTGATAACAAATTCTTGCAGGTGGACTGGACATTAAATCTGAATTCCTGTGTGCTGCCTTTCACTGTCATATGTATGTGATAAAATATGCCATCTCCATTTTCTGCAACCACCCCAACTCTTATAATGGGAGAAAGAGTACCATTCATTTTAAGACTTTTTTATGCTTACACCACATCAGTGCCTGGGAGTTTTGGAAAATACAATCACAATTACGTTCAGGCCCACAGAGATGAAATCCTAATGAAGACAGTTTAGCTAATGAAGATAGCTTAGCTAATGAAGATATTGAAAATAGTTTCCCTTTTTTTTTTACTCTTACGTTGTTTTGCATCTCTGACCACAGATCTTAAGTACAATAATATAATGAGCTTTCTGTTACAATCCTGACCCACACTTTTATTTTGTTTTTTCCTTCATTGCAATCTTATTTAAATCCCTCCACTCAGTTCCTTTTAAATAAATACATAATACCATGACCATTTAATATCTAGAGTAAGGTTCAGTGGGAATCCCATGCATGCCTCTCAGGTTTGGCTGGGTCTTCAGAAAGCTCCTCCTTTCATAAATTACCTAAGTGTACAATATTTTTAAAACAGGGTTATAAATACATTTTCAAAAAGGTACCTCAGAGTGAATTATGGAATGACCTCCACCCCATGCACTTGTTTCTGGGCTTTTTCTTGGCAGTTATTTGATTTCTACTAGTAGGATCTCAAGCAGAGATGGAGTGCTAATGAATTCCCATAGTGCACATTTAAATGGCAGCAATACGTTTCTCATTCTCTCCCACTTAAAATATGCCAGACACCAGTGGAAATGAGGTGGAACCTCTCTCTCCCCCTTCCGTTTTTTTTTCAATGAAGCAAGTCTGACTTTTTTTTTAACAACATAGGCAGAAAATATATTTTGCAGTGTGCTTTGGCCTAGGAACCAAGCTCAAAACTACTGCAAGGCTCTATGGTTTAGAGGCAAATGAATTTTTGTAGTCTCTCTCCTCAGAAAAAATGTTTTGTGTTACTGTTTGCCCCAAACCAAAGCTATCCCTCAAGCTAGCTGAAGTATAGTGGCACTGTCCCCATTGTGCATTGGAGTCAACATTTGTGAAGCTTGGGACATTATCCAAATATGAGTGGAAACAGGAGCCCTGGTAGCCCTGACAGCCTCATGGCACAGTGGTTAAATTGCAGTACTGCAGTGAAGACTCTGCTCACTATCTGAGTTCAATCCTGGACTCAGGTAGCCGACTTGAGGTTTACTTAACCTTCCCTCCTTCCAAGGTTGATAAAGTGAGCACCCAACTCGTGGGGGGGGGGAATTGTGTAGCCTGCATAATTACATTGTAAACCTCACAGAGAGAGCCTTAAGCACTATAGGCTGGTATATAAGCAGCACACTTTGCTTTCCCTTAGAATCAGCTAACTGTTGCAATGGACTACAACAACTGTTTTCTCTTTTTCATCTTCCTCCTCCGTCCTCTGCATTCCCACCTGCAAGCCAGATGCAATTTATTTTTGTCCTTACATGCCTTGCTTGGCCTCCCCTGCAGTATCCTATGGATTGAGTTATTGACTTCGGCTGTCGTGCCTCATTGGGACCAAGGCAGGCACCATCATCCATCAAGATGCCTACAGAGAACTCGTTTAAATTGTTTCTTACTACTTTGGTGGGCCAGGAGGCTGACGTGCTTTCCAAATTACCTCTGCATGTGTCTGGCTAGTATGCAGACTGATGCCGTACTCAGTGTGCGTTGGAAAAACGTCTCTGATTTGAATCCAGGTGCCCATATGTTTTCAATTGTAGAACCAAAGGGCCTGGGTCCCCCCAGCCATATGATAATTGGATTTTTATTTTGCACCTATCTAGGCAGGTCACTAGTATTCCTGAGAGTGATGAAGATATCAGTAAAAATGTAGGCTAAGTCTACGATGCTCCCTAGAACTCCCTTAGGAGCACAATCTTATGGCTACAGTGCAGAATAGGGGGAAACATATGATTCTTTAAGAGAAAGCTGGTCTGACTCTGATCTCTTACATAATTTCTACTACTGGTTCTTCCCCTTGATGTCCATGCACTTGGTTTGAATGTCTGCAGAGAGACACCAGCTTGCATTGAAAGCAACTCGTTACAAGTGGGGAAGAGTGAAAATTTTGTCTCCCATTAGGTGAGATTACAAGAAGTTAAACATGTTATTTTTTTCATTTCATAAATGTATTTTGCGTTCCTTTTTTGTTGAAGAAATCACTGAACTGTTTTTTGTCCCAAACTCCTGCGTTTTTGCACAGTAAATCATGTATTTTCTGCAAAATGCAACTTTTCAATGCAAAATATAAGTCTTTTCCATTGAAAAGCAGGGTTTTTGTTAATACTGTTGCTGCCAAAAAGGACAGTTCTTTTCACTCTCATACAGAAGCAAAAAATCTGATAGCAGTTGCCTGTATTTTCAAAAGAGTGCTCAGTGTTCTGAGATATCCTTTTTGTTGAAGATGAGAAAATTTACAAGTATGGAGTTACCTGTAACAAGTTACTTTTGTTTAATAATGAAGGTATAATAAGGTTACATTTCAAAAGTGATGTAATGAATTGAATGAAGTTATTTTTTTGTCGTAACAAATGTGTCTGTGTGTTCTATACCATCAAGTCAGAACTGACTTATAGTGACCCTAAGGGCTTTCACTGCAAGTGTGATATTTAAAGAGTGGTGTTACCAGTTCCACTCCTCCAGTGAGTTTCCATGGCTGAGCAGGGGATTTGAACCCTGGTCTCCAGAGTCCTAGTCCTTCACTCTATCCACTACCCCACACTGGGAATCAGTGTAACAAATAAAAGGTCTTAATTACTTTAAAAATTGCTCTTTAAGAAGCATTTTGACAGGAATTTTTATGACATTATCTTGTCAGGCATAAGATTTTTCATTTGTTTCTCCTGGTAAAGAGAACACTAGAAAAGTAACAAGCAATGAATGGAATAACTTGCATTTTTTTAAAAGAAATCAATGGCTCAAATCCTGTTGGTGTAAGTTACACCACGGATCTCCAGTGACATCAGTTGCAGTTATGCCATGTCCATTTTGGGAAATTAAAAGCTTCCCATCTCTATCCTCTGTCAGGCTGTGGGAATTCCTAGGGATCCCCTTTATCTTTGGAAGCTTTCAAGAGCCATGGACTGGGGTAGAGAATTATTTAAACCAAGAAAATGACCACTCCCAGGAGTAGAGATCTGTGGCATGACTTATTCTGACAGGATTCTGTTCAATGCAAGAAATACCAAGGAGGAATTACTTTTAAAACACTGCAATGAGCCAAAGAAAATACTTTCAAAAAACCAAGCTGATTTTTCATGCTGCTGAATACCAATCACTCATGAATGCCTACACATATTTCACTGAATGTGATCAGGCCTCCTCTTACATCTGTAAGGCTCTGTATGTAGACACTAGGCATGCAGCGTCTGATGGGAGTGAAGCAGGAAGCACAGATCAGCTCCACATCCATCTATGAAGGAGCCTTGCTGGATAAGACTGGCGTTTTAGTGGAAGACAAATCTGGAGGCATTCCACTTTTTTTACTAAGCTTTTACCTTTTCTGTAACATCATATTCCAAACTACTAATACATTGTGTTCCAACAAAAATTGGATGTTTAAGCATAGGCAATTTAAATCTTGTTCTATGACAGGAGAAATATTGTTGCTGTATATTGAACTGGAAGTTCTGTAATGAAATACAAGAGAAGAAAAAGCATTCATATCTGTCTGTATCCATAGGTCTGGCCAACACCAGAAGATTTGGTTTTGGTCTATTGCTGACTGTACACATTGTATGAGCCTTTTTTTTTTTTTTTTTTTTGCTACGGACAAAATGTCCCATAGATATTTGACATGATACATTCTGCAGCTCTTGCCATCCTCTTTCAGTGTTTATTAAGTGATAGAAATTGAATTCCAGCTTGCTTCCTGGAGCTTAAGAAATAGCTGGCCCAAGGAAGAATTTAGGATTTTGTAAAGTCCTGACAAATGTTAATCCCCAAGACATGCTCCGCAGTAGACTTGTTACTCTACAAGCTAAACATTGAAACAGGACATATCCAACTGAGGTTAATATATATATATGGTTGATGTATTTATTGCGGAATGATCTTTGCAAAAGGCCAATGTCCTTTACTACTCATTCGTCAGTCCGATTGTGTAATATGGTGTTCTGTACTCTGTTTGGCAATGTTGAATTCATGAAGAAGCCAGGATATGGACTTCATTCAGAATTTTTCTGTAAATCATGTACAGCATATTTTGCTGTTCTCTTGGATATGGACAGTTGAGCATATAAAGCTTCTTGGGGGATGTGCTGCTAAGTCACCTAATATAAGCTTTGGAATATCAATGTAGTTCTTCATTCACCAGGTCTTCTGTTTTGAGAATTATAGCCAAATGGCTTTCTAAGTCAAAGTCAAGATAAAAAAGAAACAATTAAAACAAAAGGCACCATAGGTTCAAGAAGATAGATTATGAAAGACAATTTTTTTTCTCCACTCACAAAATGTAATGTCACTAATATATTCCAGTCACACTCGTGGCACCTAGAAGAGAATGATCCCTGGCCATACGGAGAGCCTCTATGAGTGGCAGAATGCTTTACTCTTCAGGTAGTCCCTCTGCTCTGAAGACAGCAAAAGATCAATGACTTGGACTACTCACATTCAGATTGACATTTTTTTAAAAAAATGCCTGAATGAGTACTGTAATTAACACTATAAAACTGGTTACATGAATGGGTACTGGAAAATGGTTAAGGAACTAGTCAAAGGGAGAATAACTTATAGAGTTATTTTTGTTTGTTTTTTGTCTGTTTTGCTAAGTAGAGTTTCAAACTGAGGGCAAGTAGCTTCTGCTATTCCTCTGTGACCAACGTGAGAGGCATTTTATGTTTACTAATGGAAGTAGGAGTATATTGATGACATTTACTGATGACCCCAGATAGGAAGACATTTTTTTTCATATTACAGAGAATGGTCAAGAAGTTATAGAGAGTGATATGAATGATCTTTTGAACTTGAGTAATAGAAATTGAATGAGACTGAATAGTGCAAAATATTATAGTCATATGCTCTGGGACTAATAACAAACATGTTTGCTATCATCTGGGGAATTCAGTAGCTGGAAACAACAGAAGAGGGAAAAAATCTATGGAAGTGATACCCGGAATGTAGGAGTTTGTGTATAGAAGTACAGATTGTTTGGGGGTTAAGAATTTACGGTTATGAAATGACCCAAAAGCTGGGAATCATAGGGAGATTTTCTAAATTTAAGTCAAAGTTCTGACATTGTGTAAAAATGCTTAGGATCATGGGATTATTGGAGCTGTTTAAAACAGCTTCCTGTAGTACCATCAGGAAGTACAAAAACATGGCACATACATAATAATACAATATTCTCAAGCAGTGGAAAATGTAGGATGGAATACAGACGTCACCTAGGTGGGATGCAGGGTTCTCAAAAGAATTCTAAGAATCAATTGTCTTTGGCTGGAATCTTACTGATATCCATGTAAAGTTTGCATAACTTGCTATGGCTAATTGTGTTTTACACTTCCAATAGCAGTGAATTTTATACTCAAGAGTATTGTTACTACAGATGGGGCTTTCAGGGGAGAAAACAACAACTCCCAGTCCCTATATGTCGCAATATTTCGTGGGAGAATGAATGCCAGTGGAGGCTGCCTCCATACACTCTTTATGGTGGCAGTCTCTTTTGAAATTTGCAGGGAATCCTCACAATTCACAAAGATGCCTGGCACATTTTGAAGAGGCTATGAAGACGTGGCAAGGGAATGGCATGGAGTTAAGAGGGCTGCTCTACCTCCTCCTCCTTTTGACAGCTCCAAGACCTATTATTCAGCCTGGGGGGTGGGAGTTCCCAGCAAATTGTGGGGTTTATTTTTTTTTCTGAATGTCCCACTCTAAATTGTTACAATATTCAGCTACTGTTAGAATAATTGTTTCAGCTTCTTTGTGTTTAGTTCCAACAATACTGCTGTAATTGTTATGTTCTTAACTGCTGGATAGCTCGGTGGTTTAGGTATCAGATTGCAGAGCCAGAGGTTGGAAGCTCAACTCCTCAATGTGCCTCCATCTGGCCACAGTCTTCCCCACTATTTCTACTATATTGTCTATTTAAATTGTAGTAATGATTTCTAAATTTGTAGCTAGTGTTGTCAGCAGCACCGCAGTACATGAGATTTTAAAGCCAAACCCTGAGACTTGGGAGGTGGTTCTTTGTGGTGCCGTGCATGCAAGGGTTTGTTTCTCAGCTAGCTCACTTTGGAAATGAACATGAGGGGAATACAGGTAGATGCTTCCAGAATCTGGATTAAAAACCAGTTAGCCAGATAATGCAGCAACCCAGAGTGAGGAAGACAAACATCTTCCGGCCCCTGGTTAGATGGCTTAAATGCCCTCAGCAGCTACAGGGATTGCCACTGTTACTGCTAGAACTTGCTTTCTGCTGTACCTGCAACACATATGACATAGATGGATCTTTCCCCCAGGCCCTGTGCTGCTCCTATGACTTCTGGAAGGCTTCCCCCAAGTACTTGGGGAAATTGTTTTGGTCCTCCCTCCACCCAGTCTGACACCATTGCTGTCAGGGCTTGTACAATAAGAAGGCTCATGCATGAGCTAAAATGCTGGTGCTCCCCTCCCTGCCTTGCTTGACATGGCACATTGGCCCCAACTGAATGGCTGTCTCCTCACTCTTCTCTCCTTGCCACTGACTTTTTTGTTTATTTGTACAAATGCAACACACATACATATACCTTTATGATGAGCCTGTTGGTCCTAACATTAACTAGAAATGTGCGGAGCCTGTTGCCCAAGCTTTAAGATGCATCATAGTTCAAGCCGGGCAAATTATCTTGGTACAAAATTCCAAAAGAGTCTGTCCCCCTTCTTGGCATCAAAGTGACAATGGGCAGAATCCTACTTCTTAACCCTGCTATTGTTAAATGTACCAGCTTAAATCTCAGCAGCAAATTGCCACCAGTTATGATGTTGGTGTAGGCACTTGCTGTACACGTTAGTCACACAACTCAGTGCATGATAGCAAATGCTTGAACTGACTTCTTTACTAGTGGCAATTCACTGCTGAGATTTATACTGATGGAGTTACACTGCTGTATTTTTTAAAATTGGATTCTGTCCATTAATAACAAAATTATTAACTAATTATAAGCTCAATTTTTATGATACTCAAAATCTGCTACTTCACACGATACCTCACTCTGCCTTATGAAAGGGCTGAATTTCCCTCTTTCCTGAATCCTTCTACAGCTCTGCAAATATTTATTTTGTTTTGGCCTTAGCAACCAAATGTCTAAAGCCTTTACATTTATGATGCAAATTAAAGAAGAAAGTTGGCCAACAGACTTCTAGTAACTTAAGGAAAGGAAAAGGAAAGAAGACTAAGCTTTTAGCTTTAAGGGACAGTGGTAAATTTCCCAATGTCACATGTGCCTTCAAATGAGTGTATGTTTGGATAAGCCCCACCCTCAAGGGCAAAGGTCAGGGATTAGTGTACTCATAAATCCTCTTCACTGATGAGCGATAAAATAACTTAGGGAGGCCTGCTCTGAACAGCAGCTGCAGAGGGAGAAAGTATCACAGAAATAATGGGGGAACAGGCTGATGCTGCAGGAAATTCCAGAGAATATAAACATTTTGCACTGGTGAGATGAGAATGCTGTGGCCTCATTGAAAATGTATAAAAGAGAGCCCCGGAATCTGTCCCAGAGCAAAGAGCAAGGAAGAAAGATCCTCCTTCGAAACACAGTAGATTTTTCCCAGGTGCAGGATATAAACTGGACAAAGTTTCAAAAATGGGCTTTTGCCAAAACAAAAACCAAGAGGAAAAGCAAAATATGAAACACAATGATTTTCTGCGATGCTATCAAGGTCTAATGTGCCAGAAAATGGGGAGTATTGTATTACTTTGTACATAGAGTATACTTTCAGAATAATATGAATATCTTTCACTTCTCTCATCCTTTCCACTTTTAGATAGACTTTCTTCATAAGTCCTTTATGATTTTAAGTGGAAAGTGAGCTTTATATGATAGATGCTGTGCCAGTTAGTTTCTTGGGCATGCAGCCAGCCTGCAAACTATTGCTGCCAAAATCTGAAGCAGCTTTTGAGAATAAGACTTTACCTTCTCTGAATAAGCAAGGATAATTCACCTGAATGTTGTCTGGAGTTTGCTCCTGAAGCAGAGCAGAGTTTTGTTTAAGGAAAGATGAATGGACTAGGGCAACCTGTTGTCCTCCAGATGCATTTGACTATAAATCTCATCATCTCCACCCATCAGAACCAATGGCCATGCCTGCAGATGAGGGAGGGAGATGTAGTCCAACAACACCTTTGGAGGACACGAGGTTGTGGGAATCTGGACCACAGTGAACAACATAGAGAAAACATAAGACAAGTATAAAAAACTGAACAGTAGAAGTGGTCATGGGAGGCTATGAAAAGTTTGGTAGCAGCTTGCAATGAATGGAGGCTGGTTTAAGGGAGCCATGTGTCCTCTTTTAAATGGCAGTACCCTTTTTTGCAGGCACCCTATATTTGATGAGTTACCCAACCCTTGCTGTTTTAAAGAACCAGAAAAGGGTAGAACAGGAGTCTTGAAGTTGCCCATCAACACTTAGCATCTGGGTAACAGACTGAGCAAGCAAAGAGGTCACTTAGAGCTCTTTCAAACATAGCATTTGTTCCACCTTTAGAACAGGGTTATTTTCTGGTTGTATTGGAAATGTCCCCATCCAGAGGATGTTCCTCTTATCTCACTTGGTACCATGATGTCTGCATGAGTTCCTGCACCTTTTTGTGCCTCCTGAACCCCTTGTACTGCTTTGTATTAGCAGTGCAGTTTGGTACTATAATGCTCCCCATATGCTTTGATGCTGATAATGGGATCCTCCTGATCAGATGCCTACAAATTCTTTTTTTTTTAATTATGGAAATCAGATTAGTTAATTTTAAAGGACTAATTTCATTAATGGGAACTGAAAAATCTATTTTTCTTTGATAGACTAAACTGTTGAATTAAGAACCCTTTGTATAAATAATCTAGATTAGTACTGTGCTACCCCTCATCAAGGGGGCCGGGAGGCTCCAGTGTTGCATACACTGTTGAAATGTGGCAACAGGAGGAACTGAGAGCAAAGGAGGGAGGTGCCAGGTGGTAGAGGCAGAAAAGACAGAACGAATACATTTGGATTAAAAAAAAAGTGATAACAAAAGAAGTGAAGCAAAGTGCTATGGGTGGCATTTCTAGAAGCTTAAGTCCTATTGCCTTCTCAGTATAGACTACGGGAACCTTGGCCTGTTTCAGGACCATAAAGCTGGCTGAAAGCCTGGAGCTAGGACTGAAAATGTGACCACATAAAAAACAAACAAACAGGATGCACTGTCAGATGCTGAGATGTAATATTCAGAATGGGGTAACATTCAAGTTAAAGCAAGTACTTCAGTTGTCTTTCTCTTGGTAGTTAGTGAGCCTCGGTTATATAAAGAAATAATGGTGGACTCTGTTGAGTTCCTTCCAAAATTCTTGATCTCTGCAATTCTTGTTACTCAAAATCTGTATGGCCTCATTGGCCAACTGAAACTGCTATCCAACATGGTATCCTGCTGCAAAGTTTGGTAGCATCAAAGCATCAATAACAATATTGTTAAACCTTTAATAGTTCGATGTATGGGAAAAGAACTTTTTTTAAAAAACACTCCCATCTCTGTTTTATTCTTCAGAGGAAAAATGGCCACTATTCCCTTTCCGTCAATGTGTCATTTGAAGTAAAGAAGATGCCATACAAAGTTCAGCCGGCAAAATTCCCCGAAGGAAGTGTAGCAGTGAGTAACACCCAAAATAAATAACCCACTGATGCAAAACACATGCATTGTTTTCGTTGTCTTGATTATTGCTATATAAGGTATTTATAGACAGGAGATTCAAGATAAGAACATCCTGTGTTTCTACAGCAGGTACATCCTCTGAATACAATTTAAAGGAAATGTATGTAAGATTTTTTAAATGATCCTAACATTTAGTAAATGGTTGTGTGTCTGTTAGAATGGTGCTTATTGGTACATTGAGATGACAGAAATAAACTGGAAAAGGCTCCCCAAGGTCTCTACAGGGGTCCCCTGATTTGAGTCAAGACCTGATTCAGTTCAGAACAATTTGCAGTTAATCTGATTTATATTCACTCAAATGTAAATATAAATTTGGAAATCCAAATTTGTTGGATTTGTGTTGGGAAATTAAAATGTATGTCTGTCTGTCTGTCTGTCTGTCTGTCTGTCTATCTATCTATCTATCTATCTATCTATCTATCTGAATGCGTGTTCATGAAAACGGTAATATGCTGGCCACAGTTTCTGGGAGTTGTAGTCCAAGAACACCTGTGTTACCCAAGTTTGGGAACCACTGTTTTGCTGTAGGAATCACTGGATCAATTTGGATTGATCCAGATCTGATTGAAATCCTATTTGGACCAATTCAGTCGACCTCAGATTTGATCTGAATAGGTCTAAAACAAACTAATTCCACTTGAGATTCAGATAAATTTCTTGTGTAGTTTATGCTAAAAGAGAAACTACAGTGAATATTTTGTGGGGTAAGGAATACCAGTGTCCAGAGCCACCCCAAGACATTCGGCTCCCCTTCTATTCCATATACAGAGGTCAATTGGACTGGCAGTTGAATTTTGCTTCAGTGCTAGAAATTATGGGGAAGTGTCTTCCATTAGTGGAATGTGTCTTTATGACTGAAAGCAGGTGTGTACTTTAGGGAGTCCAGAACAGGCTATGTGGCATTGCTTTGCTTTGCTTAGAGGACAATGGCCAAGGGTTCAGAAAAACAGCAACGAGCTGCTGCCACTGTCTCTCAGACACTGCTGCTTAAGGAGGTTGCCTCACGGCACCTAATGGTAGGGATGGCTTTGTCCATATGTGTTTTATAGATTTGAATCTTGTAGCTTCTCATTTTGGCTTTCTCACTTCTTCTCACAGCAAGATTTCTCTGCAAGGAGAAATCCCTTTTGCAGTTGTAACATTGTCCAGCCTACCACTCTAGGTTTCTGTTGTTCATTTAGACCAAAGATAGTGTGAGTGTGAGGGAGATCTCATTTCCTGTTTCTTTCTGGAGGGAAAGGGTCATATCTTCCTCATTTTTTTTCTTGCTTCATACCTTTTGGCTTGCAGTCTTTATATTCTGTGGGATCCTTCTGGCCTTTGTTAAGTTTTTTGTATCAAATGTATAGAAGTCAATTCCTAAATCGAGCCACTTAGTTTTAAACCAGCTGTATTCACAATGCTGACACACACAAAAGTTGTCTGGGGCATTTGAGAAAACAGCCAAAGCAGTATGAATTTCACATTCTAATCCCACAAAGTGACCAACTATTCCCAACAAAACCCAAACCATTGTTCATGAAACAAGACCCTGATTTTAATATATATACAATTCTAATAGTTATTTTAAACGCATTCTTGGTTCCATTCCAATACACTGAACACAAGGGTTTGTGGTTCAAGTATGGAAATTTTTATTTTTCAGTCAGACTTCATCATAACTTTAAATAGCTACCTCTTTTTCTAAAAAGCAATGTATGCTGTATGATTTACCAAAAAGGTCCACAACTCATATCTTCCGGAAGGTGTGCCCTTAATTACACACCAGAAATCTATCAGAGATTATATATTTCTAATTATGCCTATAAGTGTGGGAATGGAGGCTATTCCCAAGCTACCTTCCTCATTTTTAGAAGGAGATGCAGTTATCAAGAAAAGAAATAGTGTCTCAGTTCCATGTTTTCAAATGTTTTAATGTTAGAATAACTCAAGAGAACCTAAAAATGTGTTTCCTGATGTTTATTAGCATAGAGGCAGCCACAAGTGTCTGCAGGGATTCAGCACTATTCTACAAAGGAGGAATTTACAAAGCACTATTTTATATTTGAGGCGTAGATACCTGTAGGTGCCAGTTCCATCTCCTAAGGTTTCATATGGGAAGCTGAAGGAATCCATACATTAAGGTTCCCTCCAAGGGCATCCCCTTTTCCATGAGATAAAACACATCTTGTGCTGGAGAGAGAACAACACGGCTTTGTGTTGTGTCACATAGTATTTTGTTCTATTTTGTAACTGTACCTGTTTCTCTCTAGATCAGTAGAATCTGGTGGGAACCTGCCACCCTTTGGAGGTTGAGGAACTATGCTGGTGAGAACTGATGGGAATGGGTGTCCAAAAACATTTGGAGGAGCACAGGTTCCCCAACCCCACTCAAGATGGTGGGCAGGATTTAAAGTTCCTGTGCCGGCATCAGTCTACCAGCAGAGAGTGGAACATAAGTGAGGGTTGCAGAGTCCATGGTTGCCTGTTCAAATGAGACATTTAGACAGCCTCATAACTAGGGTTGCCAGATACATGGGTACCAAAAGGAGGACATAGAAAGACAAAAAAGAGGACAGAGGAGGACGTACCATAACCCCCGCTTGCTCCACCCTCAGCCGCAAACACACAACTTTCCCCACTGTTTTTCAAAGCAAAACAAAATCCTCCAGCAGCGCCAGCTGTACAAAGGCAGGAGTGCTACAGTGCTTTCCAGGCTCCCTGGGAGAAACCTCGAGACAAGGAAGGAGAGTGCACGGGAAAAGCAACAGGGGCGTCCTGTGGAGGCGGTGGTTTTGTGGAGGGCTTAGCCACCCTAAGATGAACCGGCAGGGAAAGCGGGAGAGCTCAGGGAGCAGCCGGGCTTCCCTCCGAGCTGCCGCCGAGCTGGGTTTTTCAGCTGTGCTCCTCCCGCGGTGCAAAGAGGAGAAGTTGAGCAAACAGGAAGCGTGGTGGCCGCATACACGGCAGCAACAGCTGCCGCCGCTCTGATTCATTGGGTCTTGAAGCTGTCTCAAAGGGGGAGGAGAGGAGGAGGAGGAGGAGTTGCTGCTGCTGCTCACCTGTGGGAAGGAAAGCGCCTGGCTGCGTGTCGCCGAAAGTCTCTCGCTTGCCAGAGAGAAGCAGCCCCAGTCGGTCAGGGAGACACGCGGCTCCTGGCTCTCGCTCGCCCGCCCGCCTGCCCACACCATGCACTCTAAGACACACACCCCCGCGAGCGCGACACACCTAAAAGCCGGACATTTTAAAGGTTTTTAGCATTGCCTGCCGGACGGAGGACCTTAGGCTAAAAAGGAGGACATGTCCTCCTTTTGCCGGACGTCTGGCAACCCTACTCATAACTGTCCAGAGGTCTGTCCAGACTGGCTGTTTTGGGTATGGGGGTAGATCAGGCTATAAAGCGTCTGTTGTGGGGGGAGCAATATGCCATTTGGCATGCTCCTCCTGTCTGAACAGCAAATGACCTCTTGTAGCCTGATCAGCTGTCAGTTAAGCACTTCCCCTGATCATCTCCAAAGGGTCTGGGGAAGTGAAATCTTTTTTTTTTTACATTGCTCCTCTCTCCCTTTGTTGGTGCCGTTCAGTTTTCTCCTTCCCTCCCTGCTTCCCTTCCCTGGTTCTCCCCCCACTTTCTCTCTCCCTCTCCCTCAGAATCTGCAGCTATGATGGCAAACAGAAACTGAGGTTGCTGCAGGATTCTATATCCTGGCTAAACTGTGAGTGTGCCAAAAAGAATGCATGCCCTATTACTAAGCCAAAAAGCTGTGTGGCCGTTCTTAAAGGGGAAGGATGGATCGTTCTAGTAGGAACACTTGCAGATGAGGTCTTTTTTTTCCAATCCAAACTGTGTCATCGACGATCCGTATACCATATCTATAAGCCTGGGTGAACAGGCCCAATGCTGTCACAGGAGAATATAATGAATACCTATAGAACTATTGAGTAGTTGCTGAGTGGACTTTAAAAAAAAAGAGAGAGAGAAAGAATCTGGCTATATTGCTTGGGCAGGAAGTAAAACTGGCATTTTTCTCTCGGGGGGAACAAGGGGAGGTGGGAGTATTGGTGATAAATTACGTAAAAAAAAGAATTTGGGAAGGAGGGATCTGGGAAGGAAATAATCTGGGATCTTATGTGTTGAACAGATAAGGTGATTAATTGAGAAGGAACTGATTTTGAGACGTTTGATGCGTGTCTAAGACACCCCAACCTTGTAGTTGTATAAATTTTATGGCCTGAGGTAACTCACTTATTTCTGCTGTGGAGTTTTGAATTTCTGGTTAAATTCTTGTAGCTGCACAGCAGAGGTGCAGGGATTCACAGAGCAAAATATAGCTTGAAGTTCCCCAGATTAGTCCACTTCTTTTCTCATTAGCTGGCCTTTACAGTCTCAGTAACACTCTGAGACATTAATAGTAGAAAGAATAAGAACCATTTTCTTTACTGACAGTTCTGAACAGGTCAAACAGCAAACTAAGAAAACATGGCTGACTGCTTTCAGCAACAGGCCTCAACAGACTCACTGCTTCCAACAGACAGACTAAAGAGAGGGAAAACGCAGACCAGAGAGATGGGGTTGTCTTTGAATTCAGAGGTAAGACGAGATATTTAGTTAGTACTGGACAGACTGACAGTCACGCCAACATGTGAGGTTGCAAAAAAATAAACAAATCCAAGTAGTAGGCACCCTTACTACTACGATTGTGAAAACACTTGAGGGCTATTAATGTCAAGCAGTCTCCTCTCCTGAAAATGTGGACAGAAAATCAGTGTATGCCAGGTGCTGAGTTTATGACCATAAAATGAACATGCCTGAATTATTCCTATATATAATATTGAATGTATTGTTTTTTTTTCTTTTATATGTTAATCAATCATGGGACTCCTGAGTAGTTCAGGTTTCTTTAGTTCAGAAATGTGTCCCTATTATGTGCTACTAGAAAGTAGGATATTTTCCTTTATTCAAGAGGACTCACAGCATCATGAGAAAGATATTAGAAGATAAGGAGGGATTCTGCCAGCAGACAGGATTCGTGGTCTGGTTCATGGCTAGTGTCTCCCTTTGATGCCTGCTGAAGAAAGATGATTTACCTTTAGGCTGGAAAACAGAACGTTTTGATCCTTAGCAGTCAGTGCTCATCCAAAAAGGTTCAAAGATACCACAGTAGAAGATAAATTCTGGCCCTTTCTGTTCTCTTGCTGCATATGTTTCTGTAGCAGAAACACATGTTACCCAAAATGGCTGCTAAGTACTGTCTCCATCTGTGCTAGGGTGCTTTGCTACAGGTGATAGCCTGTTATTCTCAACAGCTCTCAGATGATATACCAAATGATCAGATAAGCATTTCTGCAGTACTACTTGAGAATGAGACATATTGTTCCACAGAGTTGATTTACTGCCAGATGCCCCAAACAGCAAATGTGAACGCTTGAAAAATGATAGTGCTTTTATGGTCTCTTAGATCTGACCATGAGGGTGGAGACTTGCCAGTTCTACAGCTGGATGTGTCCTAGGCAAAAGCTCTTTTGAAGTTTCTGATAGCAGTATTTTTTTTTCATGTTCGCCCCTCCTGAAATCGATCAATAGTACATTTAATGTTAGACTTAGAGGTGTCTGTCTGAAATGCAGAGGAGCTTTTCTAAGGCAAAGTACAGAAAGAGTTTAGAAATTCATTAAAGGAAACTGCAACATTGTTATAATTGAGAAGCATGATTGTATATTCTGGGGCAGTGTGCTTCTTTCTTACATTTCCTTCCGGAGAATGGTTAAAAGATTACATGTTGTTACCCTGAGAAAAAACCCTGAGATCATCATGTTGTTATCCCAAAATATGTGAACAAAAACCAGCAGTGTTTCAACCAAAAAAGGTTTGTTATCTTGTGTCATTCATGAGGTATCATGTCTCTGTTGAACAGCCATTTTCACATACTGGCAAAAACAAACATGCTATTGTTTCTTTGATCCTATGATGAAGGAGGGATGAATCAGGAATTAAGAACTCCTGATTATGTCTGGCATTCTGTCTCTCCCAGTAGACACTGTTTCACCTTTATTGCACCCTTCCTCTCCTTCCTGTTCTTCATTTAACACAATAATTATAATGTTATCATCTCACCGTATTAGGCAAAAACAAAATAAAAATAAAAAATAGGAAGACAAAAATGTTGTGGCACCTTGGGACTAACTGCTATATTTTAATGTGAGCTTTCATGGACATGTCCAGTTCCTTAGACATGAGGAAGATCTGGTCTGAGGAAGTGGATTTGTCCAGGAAAGCTCTCATTAATATATAAGAGTGCCAGAACATTTTTGTCTTTTGTCTTTTTTATTTTTATTTTGTTTTTGCCTGATCTGCTAGCACAGGCTAACACTTCTAAAATGACAGTTATCATGCCACATGCTTGACTCCCTTTCAGAGCCAGCCCTACCATTAGGCAAAATGGGGAAGTCATTTCAGCTGGCAGATGCTGAGAAGCAACAGGGTGTTGAAGACCAGAATCTATTGGGGAGTGGCAATTGTGAACTTTCTCTTGATGATCATATATAGCTCAAAAGCCTTAGTCAGGTTGCTATACATCAGTGCAATCAAGTTTCCACTTTGTTTTGTGCAATCCAGCAGAGAGTGCTGAGAATCATATAGCTTCAGCAACACAGAAGATTCATATAACCATCATGGCTGGTAACCATTGACAGGTTTCTCCTCCATGAATTTATCTAATATTTTAAAGGTCAAGCTCAACTAGAGAACATCCCTGCTCTGTATGGCAGTCAGTTCCATCAGATATTCATCATACTTTCTGTATCCTTTGATCACGATGCTAAACAAACGTATGACTCTGTTTCTTTCACTTCCTGCTGAGTGTAGTTCTGTGTGATTCCAGTGAGTAATCCAAACCTATATTCATTATTCTTCATCCATTTATTCTGTGCATGGAAAGAGAAATGGCAAACAAATGATTAACTTGAACTGCTAAATTTATCACTGTTCTGTTAAAGCGAATCATGCTGACTCACAGACGACTTGGATTATATTCAGGATAACATCCCAAGAACTCAGAATTAAATATCAACAGAAGATTTTTCTTAAAGTGAAGTTTGTAGAAGGTGATGCAGAATAAAGTTGCTATTCCTATTTTTATGGTCAGTGTTATTTCCCATCAGAATTTAAAATTCAGAGTTAAAGACAATTATCTAAATCCATCTGTGAGTCCCAACAAATTTTTAATCCAAGAATAGACCCATTGAATCAATTAGATGTAATGGAAGTGTTGATTTGCCCAAATGCCATTGATTCAATGGGTATGCTCCCATTGGGATTAACAATTGGATTAGGCCTTAATCTCTGTTGATTTTAGTAGGTTTTCTAAAGCACTCTTAACTTTCTATAGAGTGTGGTCTTTGTATATGCTCTAAAATATTTAGGCAGAAGAAGAAAAAATTGTACTCAAATATCACCTAGATCACTAATGGTACACTATGTGAATGTTTGCGGGTTTGAATTATCTGTATTATAAGTGGTGTGTCTATAGAATATTTATTTTAAACTTGTTTTTTCTCCCTATTATGTATGTTTATACAATAAAAGGAAGCTATAATATGCAAGCACACATGTCAATATTAGTTATGAGTCTGGGCTCAGGGGAGCTTTTTCCAAAATATAAAAAAGGGGAAAAATTTCCTTGAGAATAATATGCAGGAGTATTACAGAATAATTTATGAGCTTTCAACTTCTGTAAGCAAACATGATTATAGATCAGAGAAAGGTCGGTTATGCACGGAAGTGCTAGTGGTATTACAAAAATAATGCACTTACTGTAAATCTACAGCTACTTGACTCTAACTCAACAGCAGATAAATCAGAATACTGTACGACAATTTGATTGCCATTTATAGGATAAACATGTACTATGTAAAAGTTTATCCAATCTTCTAAGTTTTCCCTATAACCCTTTATGTTTGTTCTGAGTTATATACACAGTGATGGACCCATTGAGTCAGTAGAGATTCGGTGAGTCAATTCATCTGCAAATTCTATTGATTTAATGGTCCTACTCTAGTTGCAGCTTACTACTTGTCCTTAGTGATGTGTCACTCCATAACAGTTCACATTCTGTTCATATCGTACACCTATTGCTTTAGATAGGATGCTGTGTATTTGATCAGAATGGTTAATTTTCCCTATGGTTGTGTTTCCTTACTTTACAGAGTCCCTGATGCTGGTGTGGAACATAACCAGACCATTAGCCCCATCTATATACACTCCATGGTCTTAATATTGCTGTTGCGTTGTGGAATGTAAGCCACAGGTTAAGATGCTGTAGAATTTAATTAAGTCTGCAGCTTTGAGCAAAACTACCTAATTCATCCTTCCCAAACTGATGCACAAATCAGAATACAGTATTCTGATTTCTCCCAATTGTGCAATGGAACTTTCACCTCAAAAAAGCACATACAAAAATAGTTATTTTTAGGGGAACTGTATATATGTTAAACATAAAATCTTGTGTACATGTGTTTTTTAATTTGCTGAAAATAGGACAGAAAAGATTTATGACTGAACTTGTGCACAATTTACGTAGAGTAGAAATAGATTGATCTGTTCTTCTCTAGAATCAATCTCATTGTCCACAATAATTCATTCATGGGTTCTAATTTTCATTTTATTATGAACTAAATCTTTTCAGCAGAACATGGTTATTATTTTTGTACTGAGTGAGTTGAGGGGTATTTTCTCACCTCAGTGTGAATTCAGGGTTAGCAGTAGGGTTAGTAATGAACTGAGGGTTAGCAGTAGGGTTAGCAATGTGGTTAGGATCCTATACACTATGCATATTTCCTGACCCCACTGAAAATTTGATTGGCCCATTTGATTGGGGCCAACCTATTGATATCCAAAGTATCTCGTTTCTGCTTCTCTGCATCATAGTTCACTGAATCATGTCCCCCACCCCACCCAGCATGGGGCATTTGTGTGTGTGTGTGTGTGTGTGTGAGATGTCCCATTATATTACATTGGCTGAAACAAAAACTACTTCAGTGAGAAAAAGCAATAGTTATGTTGGGACATATTTTGTCCTGAGTGTGTCCAAAGTTATGAGACAAGACTGTACATGCGAAGTGGTTGAAGCCCGGGGACATTTTTTACAACTGTCGATGTATTCAGTCATTCAGTATCCAAATGACCTAAACACATGAGGAAAAAGAATGAGCTTTCCCTACATTCACAAGGCATCCATCCATGAAGAATCTCTGTGTGAGCCAGAAGTTTGATTTTCCCTTGTTCTGGTTCACAAAGAGAACCTTCACAAACAGATGAGGAGATTCTGCAAGAAAATGTAATTCTGAAGGGCTAAAATGTCCCATCCTAGTGCATGGCAATTAATGATAACAGCAGTACTGAATGCTCTTCTACCAGTTATCAACAGAAGAACACAGTACTGAATAAAGCTGCCAGTCTTCTATAACAGGTTATAGACAGAAAAAGCATTGACACCCTAAAGCTTTGACCTCTGCAAGTAAAGGAAGTCAAGTAGCAGAATATAGAAAAGTGCCTTTTTTGCTGAAAATCGTGGAGAGCTGCTGCACTAGAAAACAAATAATCTGTTCTGGGAAAAGGCAGCTTCTGGTATTCTATGCAGAAGATCCTGGAAAATAACTAGCACTTACTCCAGTTCCTTATAAAGATCCCTTACTATCTTGACAGAGATAACTTTTGCCCTTCATAAGGAGTTGTTTTTAACACTGGTTACGGGAGGCCATTGTGTTTATCAGAAGTACACTGCCAAAAACATCATAAGATGAGTATTAGTCTTCCGCAGCTGCATCGGTGGCCACCTCAGATCAAAGGATAAGCAGAGGGATATTAACTGAATATCTTCAGTCCTCATTTTAAGACTTCATTTTCCTCTGTAATTTTTTTAATATAATAAAATCAAAATTTTTAAAAAGAGATAAAACACTTCTGAATTATTACATGCTCTAGGCTCATAGGATAATATTAAACCTAGAACCACATGGCGAAATGTAGGACCCATCCAAGGGGAAGAACACATACCTAGATGAAGTCATTATTAAGAGCCTTTTTTTCAGATAGCATGTGTTCTGTTTTGTTGCTACTCCTGCACACATGACCATTGACTGGATATCAGATGACTGAACATCAGTGGACTGATGACTTTATAACTCCTTCAACATTCAAACAGGTGACATTTCACCAACAACTGCACATGGATACTCACCTGGAAATTTGGTCATGTTTCATAAAAGTATATGCCCATAATTTTTTTGACTCTAAGACTCCTCTTCTCTTTTCTTTTCTTCTTTTTATGAAAATCTTCTTATCCTTCTATTTATGGTCCCCACCTTTAAAATCCAGATTTGTTTCTAACCCTTTATTTGGGGTATGTCTCTGCATGTTTTTTCCTTGTTCTTTTATGACTTTGAGCACGATAAAAATGAATTTTAAAAAACTGATGCACACATGCATACGTCCACATGTGAACATAAACATACACACCAAAGGAATAAGGAATTCGATCTGTGTGAATTCAAACAGGGTCTGCCTTGACCATTACCTCCCAGAACATGGTTATCTGCTTCTGCAAATTTTGCAATGCAGCTCTTGCTTCAAAAGGGCATATTTTGGGACAAAAGTTTTTTGAAAAGCATATGTTGAATCTAAAAATAAATTTAGGTGTGTGCACTCTGCAGCAAAGTAAATGCACATCTAAACAGGAATGTTTGTGAAGATTTACTAAAAGCCAATTAATGTAGAAGTATGAACACAGGTGAAAATGACACAGACTGGAAAAATTTAGTGGGAAGCCTTAGAATTGCTATTATATCTCAGCCTATCCTTCATTGAGAAGCTGTGGCAAGGTACTGTAAAGCATTGGTTCTCAATCAGTGGTATGTAAACGACCAATGGGGAGCAGAAGTAGCATAGGTGGGTTTTTCACAATGGAATTGCTACTTCTGTTTGTCTTTTAGTCATAACAATAAAATTTATTCCCATTGACACTACTGTAACTTTTAATTTATTATCTTTGTCTTTTAATATTATTGTAGCACCGATATTTATACAATAGTATTAGCTGTCTGGATAGCTCAGGGTTGGAAGTTCAATTCCCCACTGTGCATTTCCAGAACAGCCAGCCTGTGTGGCCTTGGGCAAGCTGCACAGTACCAGATGCCCCTCAGAAGAAGGGAATATTATTACATTTTTCAGCCACTAATGGAATTACAGTGGTGCCTCGCAAGACGAATGCCTCGCGCAACAAAAAACTCGCAAGACGAAAGTGTTTTGCGATTTTTTTGGTGCCTCGCAAGACAACTTTTTCTATGGCCGTGCTTCGCAAGACGAAATTTTTTTGCCTTTTTTTTCCCAATGCATTCCTATGGGTAACTGCAAAATTTTCGCAATACGACACGACTCGCGGAACGAATTATTTTCGTCTTGCGAGGCATCACTGTACTATTTTTTATTTGTGCATACATCCTGAAAACATACTGTAAATATGACTTTTTAGCCTGAATATGATAGTTTTTAGGGTAGAATCATGTTGCCATATACAGCTACAGTTACATAAGGGAGTGAGTGTCTGTTCAACACCCTAATGTTTTCTGATCATGCAGTCAGTTGCATGACGATCAGCCAGGGATAAAGGTTAAGAGTTTGAGTCCCCACTTTGCCTCCATGGAAAAGACCCAGCCTGTGTAGCCTTGGGCAAGCTGCACAGCCCAACTCTTCCTGAAAGAGGGGAATGGTAAATCACTTCTGAGTACTCTGTACTTAGAAATCCCTGGAAGGGGTAGCCATTAGATATGGGCACTAACCAAAAAATTAATCAGAAATATTGTGGAAATTTTTTAGTTCGTTCAGTTCAGGTTCGTCCAAAACAGAGAAGCCAAACTGACCCAAACCATGAACTTTATTAGCATTTTCCCAAACTTCCTGGTTCGTTCCCCCACCTCCACAGCCTACCCCCCCATTCCCACTGCCCCCATCGCCTCCCTTTTGCAGCCACCTCCTCCACCGCCACCACTGCACTGCCATCTTCAGAGGCAACCCGGCCTCTCAGCTGTCTAAAAAAAAAACAACAACAACAACGAATGAACAGACAAACAGATTTGTGGTTCATTCAGGAAAAGTTTGGAAGTTCATGGCTTCTGGACTTTGACAAACCATGAACCAAGACTAACTGCCATTTTGCTGGCTCGTGGCCATCTCTAGTTGCCATAAGTCAGGATCAACTTAACTGCATATTATTATTATTATTATTATTATTATTATTATTATTATTATTATTATTATTATTATTATTATTATTATTATTATTATTATTAACTAAACAGAACACTGAAATTTTTTTCTCTAATGATGGGATACAGATTCTTTGATCCGGGATGCAAGATCCAAAAGGTTGAGAACCAATGCTAGAAAGTACATTATATGTTGGAATATTCTATGGAAATGCATAATAGATAATCAGAAGAAAGAAAAATTATAGTATTATTAATGGTGTATGAAGGAACTGTGAAATGAAAATTATTTTGTACAGGTATTTCTTCGTCTCTCTGTGCTTTTGTAGATCTACTATTTTTCTGTGGATTTCCTTGTTTCTTTCAAATAAATACTGTACACATTTCATTCAAGAATATGCTGTACAGTTGGAAGTATGCAATGTTGTCTGGCTTGTATTATTTATCCTGATAACAGACTTTCAGTTGTTTTGATGTTTTACCATGAAATTCTAGTCTCCAGCATTACACTGGAGTAAAAAAACTGCCATGAGTACAATTAGTTACAGATTCCTGTTCAGGAAAGGCTATTTTACTTGTAAGGATCTGGCAAGGAAAAAAGAAATCTTTCCAGCCTGTAACTCCAGACATATCTCTTTCATTTTCTGTATTTCTCTTTGAGTTTTCATGTTGATAGAATTACTATTATTATTTGTTGGTGATAAAATCCCTTTCCAAAAGGGGTGATCATTTTTGCAAGGTAAAATGAAGTTTCTAATGGAGGAGAAGCAGGCAAGAGAGACCAGATACAGCCTGGTGCCAATTTCTTTGAGGAGCTACCATCTTTGTAATATATTGCAAATTTCAAAGAAGACAGTGGCAGTAAAGATAGTAGTGATTGTGTCGGTCTTCCCTAATGAGTGGCTCCTGACTGTCCGCAATACCACAGAGAGAGCCAGCAACACCAGGAGGAGCAAGTGCTCCATCTTGCGACTCTCCCTCTATGGCAGCAGCACCTCATTCTCATCACGAACACTCTGGAGCTTTACATGAAGGATTTAGTCTGAAGTAAGGTGCTGGAGGAGAGCCTGAGTGAATATATTGTCATGCTTAAGTAGCTCTGTGAGGCCCTTGAGAGCCAAGCCAATGTGAACACCCAATGTGAAGCCACCACCATTGTTCGGGGGGGGGGGGAGTGGCCACCACTGGCACCACCAAAGAGTGGGCCAGGAACAAGGAGACAAAGAAAGTGAGAAAAGTGCCCCCACCTGTCTTCTTTGGAGAAGCAGCAGCTAGAGCCCAGGAAGAGATGAGGAGCAGGTGACAAGTGGAAGGCCGGCCCAGGAGGAGCTCTTCTTGCCAAGCCCCATGAATGAGCTGGTTGGCTCTGAAGGAAGAGGAGGCAAAGCAGCCCCCGCTGAGGACACAGAAGCCCCAGCGCAGACTGAGATGCATCCGCCTTCTTCAAGGCAGCTAGTGGGCTGCAGTGGCAACAGCAGTGACAATCAAGCTAACTTTAGTTAGTGCTGCACAGAAGCTATCAGTGGTAAACCCCCTGCTGAACATTTCTTACCATGGAAATCCTGTGACCGTTCAAAATGAAACAAGAGGGAGTGCTGGAAGACAAGAAACCCAGGTTGGAAAGCACTCAGTCACCTACCGGAGAAGAGCACAAGACAAGTATGAATAGCTCTGTCACTAATAATGCAACTAGGTTAAAGCTGAAAAGATGCATAGTGGCTGTCATGACTTCCAGGGCCATCCCAAGTTATTCTGCAGCCTGAGACAGACAAGGTGGCATCTTCTCGCCTCCCGCATTCCATGTACAGAAGCTGGCTGGAATGGCAGTGCAATCTTACTTCAGTGCTGATGAACAAACAGTGCCCTCCAATGCACCTGAGGCATTTGGCTAGTTTATGGAGCCAAGAACATAATGGCCAGAACCCTGTTCCATTTTTACACCAGTGTAGGGAAAGTGAGGGAGGGGAGGGCCAAAGCAGGATGCAGCTGAATGTTAAGACAAAAATGATGACTACAGAAGAACTACACAGCTTTAATGTGGATAATGAAGACATGGAAATAATCAAAGATTTTGTTCAGTCATCAATCCAAATGGAAATTGCAACCAAGAAATCAGAGGAAGAATGAAACTCAAAAGGCAGCAATGAAAGAATTAGAAAATATCTTCAAGTGTAAGGATTTGTCACTGGAAACAAGACCAAGATCATCCACACTCTCGTATTTCTCATCACCATGTACGGGTGTGAAAGCTGGACAGTAAAGAAAGGAGGGGGGACACAAAACAAGATGCTGGAGGAGAACTTTGCATATACCCTGAACTTCCAGAAAGATGACAAATGAGTCCCAGAGCAAATCCTGAATCATCTTTGGAGGAAAAAATGATGAAATTGAGGGTGTCCTACTCTGAGCACGTCATGAAAAGGCAGGATTCTCTTGAAGAGACAATAACACTGGAAAAGGTTGAAGACAGCAAGAAAAGAGGAATACCAAATGTGAGATAGATTGATCCCCTCAAGGAAGCACCGACTTGGATTTACAAGGGCTGAGCAGGGCTGTTGAGGACAGGACATTTTGGAGATTGCTGATTCATAGGTTTGACATAAGTCGGAGGTGACTTGATGGCACATAACAAAAAGAATGGAGGATAAGAATCCATATTTTGTCACAGAAACAGGTTTATCTCATTGTCAGAGTAGAAGCTTCGAAAAATTACATTTCTGGAAAAGAGCCTCCAGAATCCCCCAGGCATGCTATCTGTGATGGTTCAGAGAGTTGTCATCCAAAATGTTCTGATACAGGGTAGCCTAAAGTAATCATTTTTTAATGATTGCAGCCTCTTTGTTTAATTTTTCTCATAGATCCATGGAAGCAGTTGACCTCTATTGATGAAACCACTGAATAAAGAAATCAACTTCTGTGTTTGGTGGCTGACCATTACTTTGCTGTGTGGAACTTTGATTAATAGTCTGTCCTTGTCCGTTGATATTTCATCTGTGGGAGTCAATGGTTTGGAGATTATCTCCATAAAGCTGGGAATCTCTATGTGTATTTTTTTTAATGAGATACCATCAGACCTTGGAGAATTCCTGCTGAGGAGAGGGAACAGAGACAACAAAAAACAGCACTTGACAGTTTTGAATGCTGAGTGTTTCTAGCTGGAAATGACTTTACTGGGGGAGGAGCACACAAGGGCTCCTTGTGGGGTCATCTGCCCTGTTGTGTGCCTTATTTTTGTATTTCTCTAAGCAATGTGGATTTTACAGTGATAATATTTTAATTCTCCATGTTTTGCTCATCTAAGCCCACTAGAGCAGGGACGAGCTGCTTGTGACCTTCCAGGTATTATTGGACCAAAGCTCCATTCATCTCTCACTAATATTTGTTAATAATGACTAGGGCTGATGGGGAAGTTGCAGTCCAGCAACATCTACAAGTTGCCAAGTCCTGCACTAGAGCCACCCTGAAGCCACCTTATTGTTCTAGGAACAAAAAGTATATAACACCATGATTAGAGCTGGGCCAAGACACTTGCTGCCTAAGGAAAAGAACAGCCTGATGACCTTTCCTGTTCTGTATATTGCCAAGGGAACTGGCAATGTTTAAAACTGACAGTGGGGCAACCACACCTGAAGGCGACACACTGGCTTAGGGGGCATAGAGTGGGCTGCATTGTGTATAGTTCTCCCTTCTAATTGCTTGATGTTGCCTCTTAGCATCTAATGGTAGGGCTGTCCTTGATTGTAAATAGATGGCGCCTGGTGCTGTACAAAACAGCATCAATATCTTTTGAGAGACTTCTGTCCTAAAGGAGAATACAATCCTTGGTTCTGGTCTCTAGTCAAGTCTCTGCCAGATGTTGTCATGCCGACAGCTTCCACATCCTGGAACCTTCAGCATTAGTTGATCTCCTTCACTGAGTGCTCTGTGTAGAAGATGACTGTAAATAGAGCAACTGACGTTCTCTCTTTCCTCCTGCCCTTAGTGTTTTCATGCCAGCGACAGCCTTGTAAAGGAACACAAGGAAAGCCATTGAGAAATCTTTATCAGTTAATTAAAATGGGACACTTCTACTGTGAGTCTTAGGAAGCTTCTACAATTGACTGTGTCCCTTAAAAGGCACTGGGAATGTGTCTATTTTAGGGTGCTTTACAGACTATATATTCTGGTAGATCTGTTAGATTACACATTTGAGAATTTAATTTATCTGAATTAATTATTCTTTTTCCTTACTACTCCCATCAAATAATGTAGTGTATTTTATTTTGACATATGCACTTTAACATGTGCATATTTTAAACTTTTTGCTTCTGTGCTGCAAGGTCAGAAGACCAGCCGTCGTAAGATCGAATCCACGCGACGGAGTGAGCTCCCGTCGCTTGTCCCAGCTCCTGCCAACCTAGCAGTTCAAAAGCATGCAAATGCGAGTAGATAAATAGGTACCACCACGGTGGGAAGGTAACGGCGTTCTGTGTCTAGTCGCGCTGGCCACGTGACCACGGAAATTGTCTTAGGAGAAAAGCTGGCTCTACGGCTTGGAGACGGGGATGAGCACCGCGCCCTAGAGTCGGACACGACTGGACTAAATGTCAAGGAACAATGAGGAATAATTACAAGTTGATTTAAAGAAAGGATACATTATGGCAATTTGCCAAATAGTAAGCTGGAGGAGGCTGGGAGACAGGAAAAACAGAGTGGACAAAGTTCAAGGAGTAGCATCAACTGGAAATTACTTCTCAGCCAAAAATCTTAATGGAAGATACTCTGAGTTCATTGTACATTGAAGTGGTTATTGCAAATATTAGATCCTATTCACCAGATGGCTGACACTGTAGATCTCACATGAGGTTAGAGCAATGTGCTTGAGAGTCCATTAGTGATCTGATCACTGATAAGATCCCTGCTCTGACTTGGAGAACAAGCATTTGGAATTCCTAGTGATACTTGGCGTTTGCAACTCCAATGGCCTTCCATGTTGAAATTCTAGTTAACACATCATTAATCAGAATAGACAACACTGGAGGTCAGCAGCACTGCAAACCTCAGATAAATGGAAATTAAGCATTTCATATGTAAACCTGCTGCAAAAACAGAGTTTTAAAATGTTGGGAAATGTGTAGGGTTGAAAAAATATATAATTTCTCATTTCTGGAAAGTACATAATTGTCCTCTGGAGACCCACCAAAGCCAAAGCTTAAGTATTTCAAAAGCTTTCATGCGATGAAAAGACTGTTTTGTCTTCACTGTCTTATGCAGTAGGGGCTTTTTGCCCAAACTTTAAGAAGGCATGTAGCTGTGTCAGCTGTCTGAAACCACAATGCAATAAAAGTGCTAACTATTTTGGAATCAATTCTTTCTTACAGCATGGCCTAAAGGAGCTCAGATTTATTTGGCTTTGGCCATAATATAAACTCCAGCCAATTTTAAATGTAGCAATCCAAGGTAATGTGGTTTTCAGAGTACCATTTCACTTGACATATTGCATTCCAGAAAAGATACCCAAGTACAAAACATATGTACCTTGTAACAATTGCTCATGTTTAAAGTGACCATTTAAGCAAGTACTTGCTATTTAGAAGTCGTTTGCAACTCCAAGGCCCTTCCATGTTGAAATTCAAGTTAACACAAGCAGCAAGGCCAGCCCTACTGTTAGGCATAGAAAGACAATTGCATCAAGGGGGAGATACTAGAAGGGGAAGAGTGTCTCCTGCCTTCTTCTTCTTCTTCTTCTTCTTCTTCTTCTTCTTCTTCTTCTTCTTCTTCTGGATTCCACTGTTGTTTCTCCCTACCATATGTCCCAAATTCTTTAAGTTTTTACGCCAGTGTAATGCAACCATTTTATCTTGGTGGTGAATTGCCACAAGTTAAGAAGTCAGCATAGGCATTTGCTGTTGCACACTGACTTCTGCAACACCAAATGCCCATGCTGACTTCTTAACTTGCAGCTGTTTGCTATTGATGTTTACACTGACAGTGTTATACTGGCATAAAAATGGAAACAGGGTTCTGGCCATTATGTTCTTGGCTCCATAAACTAGCCAGATGCCTCAGGTGCATTGGAGGGCACTGTTTGTTCATCAGCACTGAAGTAAGATTGCACTGCCATTCCAGCCCGCTTCTGTACATGGAATGTGGGAGGGGAGAAGATGCCACCTTGTCCGTCTCAGGCTGCAGAATATCTTGGAATAGTCCTGGAAGTTGTGACATCTATTGTGTGATTAATTTTAAGACAGCCATTTTAACTTTTCATTTGGTACAAAGAATGCATTTCTTTTTTCCTCTGGAATATTATTACAATTTTCACTTCACCCTTCACTTTGTTCTTTGTTTTTTAATTTCAGATTAAAACATCAGTTATTTGGGCTACTCCAAATATCTCCTTTGCAATCCCATTGTGGGTTATAATATTGGCCATACTCCTTGGCCTGCTAGTTCTGGCTATGCTGACCTTAGCTTTGTGGAAGGTACGTTAAGTATCGGTGTTGAACTAGAAAAGGTGTCAATAAAACAAAATCAGTATGGAGTGGGGTGGGGTGAGGTGGGGTGGGGTGAGGCAGGATGGAGGGGTAAAGAAACAAAAGAATTTGTGATCTGCTGAGCAAAGTAATCACAGACATCCGAGATCAGTGTGTTATTTATTTTGGGTAACTGACATGTTTGTGTTGCTAGCCTTTTAAAAGAGGCAGCTTGTTTTCAAAGTCTCACATTATTAAAGGCTTGTTAGAAGTAACCAGTGAGAGACTGGCTGTGTTTCCCAAGACCTATGCTCTGCTTTCATCCTGGGAGACAGCGTGTCATGCAGGATGCTGCAAACAAGTATCTCCTGGCTTTGTTTCACCCTAAAACCTCAAGGAATAATCCTTGGTAATGTGATCTTGCAGCCCTGTTTAGAGGGAGAGAAACGTTATATTGCTGAAGCTGCAAGTGATTTTATTTTAATATTGGTGGGTTCTCTTTGATGTTTTTACTACATCACTAAAAGACTTGCAGTCATTGAGGTACTTGCAGCCTATAAGTTTTTGGTTCAGCAACTTGGAAACAATTGTCTTCGAAGTACTGAAAAGCACGACCTTTGCACATCAGAGGCATAGTTTCCCTCCCACTGCCTGCCATGGATGCCATTTCCTATTTGCCTTTGACCTATATAGTGACTGCACTGGCTGATCTATTCTGATCCAGTACTTCCTTGTTTATTTCATATCCCTAAGTCTTTCATTTCATTTTTATTCCTTGGCAACCATAGTTAAGATAAATACATAGGATTGTTTATCAAACACCATACAGTGGTGCCTTGACTTACGAACTTAATCTGTCCCAGAAGATGTTCGTAAATCAAAACGTTCGTAAGTCAAATCAGCAATTCCCATAGGAATGCATTGAAAACTGATTAATCCGTTCCGGCTGTTTTTGTGTTCTTATGTCGAGGCGCCGTTTGTAAGTCAAAGCATTAGTTCCCATAGGAACTAATGCAAAACCGGTTAATCCGTCCTCTACCACTAGGGAGAGAATTTTTTTTTTTTAACCTAAGATGACTTAGGTTAAAAAAAAGGGCAGGAAAGGAGGGAGGGAGGGAACGAACACCTTTTAAACAGAACACCTTTAAAACCAAGCAGCTTTAAACCAAACCAAGCACCTTTTAAACCAATTTTTACATTTTAAAATTACAGTACCAGGCAGTACCAGGCAGTCCAAAGTCCATTTCTCGCTTTCCCCGCATTTTTTTGTTTGTTTGTAAGACAAAGCTCCATTCGGAAGTCAAAGCAAAATTTTGCGAATGGAGCTGTTCGTAAGTTGAAATGTTTGTACGTCGGGGCGTTCGTAAGTCAAGGCACCACTGTAGTTCTTAGTGAGTATATGCACACTGGACAATCGGGATTTCACTTCGTATTTTGGCACGATGACCTTATTTCCTGTGCAGACTGGATTGAAAGTAACTAATTGTGTCACATACATAACAAGGTAAATAAGTGACCCCAAACTTAATAGCACTCTAGTCATTCGGAAGAATAAGTAACATGTGGAGATTATTTTTGCTTCTTACATGCATGTTTTCTGCTTGGAATTTTATTGTAAATGACAATGTCAAGCTTCAGAAACTGAACTGTTATGGATACACTCTAACTCTCCAGCACCATTACCTGATGAATTAATTTAAATAATTACTCAATTAAACACACACACAAAGAACAGTTTGATCCTGATACATATCACATTTCTCATTTTCTAGTTCATGCATTTCATAAACAACAGTACCTATCAAGGTGTAGCATGCAACTGGAAATGTATTAGATGTCTGGTTGGTTTTCTGCATATATGTAATAAGGAGACTAAGCAAGATCATTTATTATTATTATTATTTTAATTTATATACCGCCCTGCTAGTGCAATGCACTGCTCTTTGTTTACAGCAAATAAAAGCACATAGACAAAAAATTAAAATAAAATACATAGATAATAACAATAAACTCAAGGAGGCATAATTTACAGCTTATGAACAGAATGTGAGGCACAATGAAAAATTAGGCCGTGTAACCAAGGAAACGGAGAGTTTTCAAGATCATGTAATTGAAACCATGAGCCAAAGTGCAGTTATTTTTCACAGGGTTATGAATTTTTTTTAAATGGAGTATAACGTGTTTGTTTATATGAAATTCAGGTTGTTTTTAAGGCAGGCTGTTGTTTTAAACCAGCTGGCTGGATAGCAAAGTGAGTTAGGTGTCTGGCTGCAGAACTAGAGGTTGGGAGTTCAATTCTTCACTGTGCCTTCTGAGAGAAAAGCCATCCTGTGTGGCCTTGAGCAAACTGCGCAGTCCCAGGGTACCCCCAGAAGAAAGGAACAGTAAACCACTTCTGAGTGCTTCCTACCTAGAAAACCCTGGAAAAGGTTGCCATAAGTCAGAACAGACACGATGGCACATGATTATTATTATAATATTGTTTTAAAGCACACCATACAGATTTTTAAAAATAATCAAAAACTTTTGAGTTGAATGGGTGGGTTGTTAACATGTTTATTTTCGTGCATTTACCACTTATTTCATATGTTTCAAACTTTCTGAATCTTAAGAAAGTAGAAAACACATAAGAACTCTCATATTGATTTTTGTTTGTTTGTTTCCTGAACAATTAAATCCTAGTAAACTAAGGGTAGCTGCAACAGTGGTTTTGCAGACAGACCTAGGACTTGGCGAGCAGCCTCCCCAAATAACTTTTCCAGCATATAGATAGGGCAGCAGAACCTCTCACCCACCAGTCTGAACACAGACTACCTTCCATGAATTATTGTCTGCAAATGTTTGGCATTTTCTCTGTTTTTGCAATCACAGACAGGTGGCAAAACCACGAATTTGGTTGAGCTGTCTTAGCAGACAATGTGGGTGAGCTGCATTCAGCTTGGCAGGACATAAATTGCGTAGAATAATTTCATAAGAACAGAATGTCCATAGTTCCTCTTGTTATCCATTATTCCAAGAGATAATCTCCAACACAGCACAGATCTCATTTTAAAAAGAAATCCAAAACACCCACATTCCATTCCTTTATATCCTTTCCATTTGGACAGATAATCAAAGCCAGTCATGCAGATGAAGCAGGTGAGAAGGTCTTGCCCAACACCAGATTCTCATCATTTCATAATTTGCCCCATCTTGCCTTCATAGCAGGAGAAGAGGTCAGCTGTAGTGCAACTTGGTATGAAAACTCCAAGTACTCTGATATGATTCAGATTCACCAGCTGTTCTGATCTGCCCCAGTGTGATTCATGTGATACAAATGGGGTAGGTTGCAGACTTGAACTCTTTACTTTCTGAAGGTTTTTTCCCCTTCTTTCTCGTCTAATACTTAACACCAAGCTTTCACTGGTATCCCTTCCATAGGAGCACTCCAGTGTCATCACACTCACATACAGAAAAAGTTTTTCACATCACCTAAATTCTAGATATTATCTTCTTGTGAAGTTTACATCCCTGCTGTCACATCTGGAATAACAACATGTTTCAGGAGATGTAGCTGAATATCAAAATCATGTAGTCAGTTTCAATGTCTGGTGACTTTCCCAGGCTTCTTTAGATATAAACTATTCAGGAGTGGTTTATTAGTCTTTACTAATGCTCTAGGACTCTGCACCTTGCCCAAGACTACATAGTTGATAGGGCATTTAATACCATCAGCCATACAAGCCCTGGGGCATCTTGGCTGGCCCAGGTGCTCCAACCCACTGAGCTATACCACCTCAGCAGTTGGGTACCACTATCCTAATGTCACCAACATCCTAATGGCACAGCAGAGACGGTGTGATAAACCTTGAGATAGATTCTGTTCTAATGAAGACAAAGCCAATGTGGACCAATATGTTTTCACCCAAAAGGCTATTTGCTTATTGGTATATTCTGCCACGTGCACTTTATGAGATGTGCAATTGAATCTTATGCATGTTTATTCTGAAGAAAACCTGATTACATTCAGTGGGCTTAAACAAGGAGTCTTCAACACCTTAAGGACTAAAAATTTTATTATGGCATAAACGTTCAAGATATTTCAGAAGTTCATACCTTCCCCTGCTTTTTAGGACAAATTCTCCCAATGTATTTATCCAAAGTCCTGTTTTTGTCCATATTTTTTAGAAGATTGAATTCCACGAGAGATGGGATGTCAAACCTAATGTCTGAAATCTGCTAGCCATCAGGATGGCCTTGATTTAGTGGCCATAGTGTATCAGCAAACCAAGGGAATATGATATGCTTCTGGCAAACTCTTTGGTGCCTAGGAGACAACGCTAGTTATAATGTGCTATACAAGAGTATTTGTAACATCTTAATTAGTCCTGTTTATACAGAAAGCATCCTATGGAGATTTGGCCTGTGATTTTGTAAGCCAAAGGTACTGCTAACAGTATATGGCTTGTTCCTCTATGTGCTTGCAAAAGCAGATCCAATGGAGCCCTATAGAGCATTTTGAGGGCAAGATCTGGAAATTAGAGAATTGATGTTGTGTCAGTTGAGTGGTTACTTTGTTTACTTGTCTTGATTGTTTGTTTTGTTCTAGTGTGGCTTCTTCGACAGAGCAAGACCACCCAGAGACGACATGGCTGATAGGGTTCAGCTAACAAGTGACAAGACTACTGATGCATAGAAAAGGAAATATCTGCAGAAAAATCCTAGACTGGAGATTTCATCCTCCAGAAGCCCACCTTTGAACGGAGGTCTTCCCAAGATGTTGGCATGACCTGATGTTTTACATGTTGGCTACATCATAACCTTGGAGAGCAGAAAAGAACATCACTGATTCAAGAGCATATCCATATGATAAACTATTTTTAAGAAGCTATTGCAGGAAGAAACGGTTCACTTATTCGAAACTGTGATGGATTCTTCATGTTGCATGGGGTTAATTAAGAGGACTCTTCATCCAAACCATGCTGGGATGAAGACTCTTTGTTGTGGTGTGGCTTGAAGAGGAGTGGGACAGAATATTATTCGTCAAACTCTACTGTATCATGGCAGAACATGTGGCGCCTCCCTAAGGATAAAAACTTTTATGAAACTGTGGCTCAGGGAGACAAGCAATATTCCTGGTACTGTGAAAGTACTTCTGAAAAAAAAAGACGCAGAAATAGCCTTTAAATATGCTTATTATAAGTGAGGCATGATTATTTATTTTTTTCCATCTGTCATTGATTATATATCATAACAAAAATAAGTCACGAAGTTTTGTATTCCAATGGTAACAGCTTCAGTACTTTGTATGTAAATAGAATGAATGTATCCTGCACATTCCTTATATCAGTTATAAGTGCTTGGAGGGAAATGTACATGCATATGATTTTATAGGATGAAAAGTGTGATTTTCAAAAAGTAATGGAATCATAGGTCTGGAAAGTGACTCTGGAGATTATCTAGCTCATCCCTGAGACACAGGACATAGAACTTTCCATTTATTTAATACCACCACACAACAAGCCTAGCATTTATTTAATATCATCACGCCATGAACCTAACAGTTCAGTGTTATCCACTTCATAATGACTGTCAAGCACAAATAAGTCTAGCATCTTGTTTCGGAGATATGTCTGTTTGTAGAAAAACTTTAACATATTGTCTGTACCCTACTAATATACTCCAACCGTTCCTAGTAAATCACTAAACCACTTTCTTGAAAAGCGTGATAAATAAGCCAGGTAGAAAACCTGTGGAGAAAACATCTTATATAAATAAAATAAGTGTCTGCTATGATGTAAATCCCATTTACCAACCCTTCCTGAGAGATGTTCTTCTCTGGCTCACTAACACAAGTCAATTATACTCAACATCTGCATCCACTGGAACAACCACGGATGATTTAGAGGAAAAAAATAATCAGAGCTTGGAATATTATTTTGAAAAGGAACTCATAGCATTATTCATTGCTTACAAATTCCCGTTGAAATGCCTCAAAAATGTTTTAAATGCATTTTGGAAGTAGGTAGAAATCATTGCTCATTAGACCAAAAATAGCTTTTTACTTTTGAAATATAACTACACTTTTGTTAGCCCAAATACTGGCTGAAATCCTATTGGGTTACCCAAGCAGTAAGTCACTCTAATTGCTCCAAAGCCGATTTGCTATTCACAAGTTCTTCTGCAGTTGCACTGTGCAATTTGGTCACAGCGGGAACCACATGACTCATTGTGCAATCAGATAACACTATCCTCATTGCCTGGGTGGAACGCCCAGTACATTTACAATGACATTACTTGGTGTTATGTGAAGACGAAGTGTATATATTTACAGGGAGCATTGCTTATTATAACTGCTTTCAGTAATTCCAGATTTATAGCATTACAAGCCCTCCTTAGTCTCCCACCAGATTAAAAATGTTAAAATGGCCATCAGAAATAATGCCGAAATGTTTTTAAGACCATTATGAGGATTATTTATTGGGTTTGCTTTAGGCTTATGCTCCCATAATTTTTCCAGAACATGCTTAATAATTACATATCTAATCATTAAGAATTTAATTCTGCTTTCCTATTTCAATTGATTAATGGACACCTTACCTATACTATTCTATTCCAGACATGAAACCTTCTGTGTGTGCATGGAGTTTCCTTCACATGCAACAGTTTTCTACTGATTTCTGAAAGAGAGCTGATCAGTGTGCATTTCATGTATAAAAATAAGCAGGGTGCTACTGAAGTTAAGTGGGATGCTGTGGATACAAGTGTACTGTAGACTGAAATTTAAAAAAAAATCTGGGTGATTTTGCCCATGTGTGTGTGTTGATATAGTCATTCACCACTGAATTTTATTTCTCTGTTGACTTGTATGAATGCCCTGTAACTTCTCTTCACAGTCTCTGGACCAAATCCAGCATGACTTCCAAGGTATATTATAAATATCAACTTTTGGAATAATCACCAGTCTGTAGTCTTTGTAATGGCTGGGCCAGAATACCATCCACTGACATAGCAGGCCTCAATTAACAATGAATTTCAAAGACATTTGTGGTGAAAAACAGCTGCCTGAAGTTTTTAGTGTTCCACATTTCCATAATCTATTTGTATCTTTTTGAATCTAACAGTACAATGCTGAGTGTAGAAATATGCATCTTTCTCACCTGTTCTTTCCTTCTCTTGATTAGTTTTTTTTACTTCATGTTTAGCATGATAGGTCCTAGAATCAGTTCTTCCAATGATTCTAATTTATGTCCTGCCAAAACCCAGAACTGCTCTGCAGTGTCTGTTATCATGAACTGTTTTTTTAACCCCAGCCTTTTCCCCCCAAAACAAAAAAAGGAATTTAGAAATTTAGCTCAGATCACCTGGAGAAAGGAAACTCAAAAGGCTTGGTAGGACATCCCAAATTTTCATTACCGACCAGCTTGTCTTAAACAGCTGCCAAACAATTAACTCATTCTCTGGGAAAGCCCAATAAATTAATCCTTATCATCATTCCTAACATAACAAAGCAATATAAATTGTGGGGTTTCAGCCACGCTTTCAGAAGCCTTCTTAATATCTTCCAGGAGAAGGCTCGTTTTGCTTTTTCATTTGCATTCTGTGAAATAAACTGAAATATATTCCCAAGGTGGGGAATACAGTTAGTATTTTGATACATTCCAGACATGAATAATTTCCTTGGTCAATCATAAATATCACTGCATATAAATGAAGACTGTAAAATTGGATACGATGGTGAAATCCGTGGGCCTACAGTAATGGTTTTCATGTTTCATGGCAATATGATGCCCTGGAGAGATCGTGAGGAAATCAAAGAACTTTAGAAGGTGTAAATTCAAATTCTGTCCCTGTAGTCTGTAAACTGAGGAAGCCTATGTTTCCTTAACCAGGATTGCTCAGGAAGAAAAATCAACAACACAGGTCACACTTCTGGACCAGTATCTTCCCACACAATATGCAGTTGCCAAAATTTGTGAGCTATGTCTTCAGATGCGTTTCCAGTTCATGTGTGCTGAGGGAAAGTCCTTGCAGACATGGCTAAGGTCAAGAATGAGCCCTTGACTGCAGTCCAACATTCAATGCAGCATGAAAAATACAGGTTGTGTATAACCTTTTGAGATTTTGGAGGGAGAGGAGACGTGTCTGTGTCAAAGTGACTGCCCTGCTCTACAGATCTTGAACTACTTCTGTCTCCTTCCATTCTTTTTTCCTTCTAAATTAGACAGGCAAAATGAAGGAAGCCAGTGAGAACCAAGGGTGGATTCTAGTGTGAAAACACTTGAGCTGAAGTAATAGTACAGAAAACATGTTATTGAACTGAACCTGTGCTTAGAGCCAATCTCTTTCTTAATATTAAGTGCATGCTTAATGCCACTCCTGGTAGACATTTTGCACTTGGATTTCTGTGATTCTTTTAGACATTCCTGTGATTCTATTAGACATTGGGGTTCTAGTAATATACAAATCAAAACAGATTCCACAATCCAGAAGATTACCCAGGCATAGGATTTTGTGAATTACAATATATTTTCTCTGATACAAATTATAAATAGCTCTCAAATGGGGATGAAAACAATTTTTAAAAAAATCAAATGAGCAAAATGGCCATAAGCAAAGTGCTTATCTGAGACTGATATTGCAAGGAAGTGAACCTCTGTAGAAATGTGTGCCTCAATCATTCTGGTATATTCTAATGTGCCATATGTTGTGGATTTTGCCTTCCTGTGAGACTCCTGTCTGCTCTGCTATTTGATTTGTTGTGGATCTCTATTACTACTGCAGTTCATCTTGGTAGGAAGAGTTAAGACGGAGTGCTCACTCATACTAAATCCCTACCAGTTCCAAGTGTTCCTGTAACATGTGAAGGATGCCTCCACAATTAGAAACCCAGTTCTTCAAATTTCTGTGCCCTACTCAGTTTACTGATATCCATCTATGCAAAGAAAGTGGGTTGTATCTCTTTTGTAAATACCAAATTACTGAGTTATACTCTCAGTTTATCTAGAAGAATGGCCTGGGTGAACAGATGCTAATTAGACATGGGATATTCGTAATCATATCCCAGGGGATATGAATATTGGCACCACTGGTGCCTGGCTAAACCAGATCTCTTCCCCCCCCCCCCAAACTGGCAGGTCCACTTACTGCTCACTGTGCAGGGCATGCAGCTGGCATCATTCCTGTTGCACCAATCCAGGAAGCAGTCTGGCCAGCGCTCCCCTGCCTCCCTGAACTGCCGACCACTCAGGTGAGTAGGTAGGATGGTGAGTCTCCCCATTCAGCTGCTGAGTGGTCAGAAACATGGGGAGGTGGGGAATCGCTGGCCAAGCTGCTTCCTGGATTGGCGCAACAGGAATGACACTGGCTGCACATGCCCCGTGGCGAGCAGTAAATGGACCTGTATTCCCCTGGCATACAAATACAAATATCCCATATCTAATGCACATCCAGTGCACTAAGTCCTCTTTAAATGGATGAAAAATTATTAATAAATGTGGAAGGGTGGGTTTTTTTGTACGTGCAATAGTTTATATTATCCGTGTATCTGGTGCATGTTTGCACTGGCATTTGTGTTTGTTTGTTTTTTAAACTTTTGGATATATTGGTTAACAAATAAAAAAATTAACTCATCCACCATATTTTCAGGCTTTGTTGCCATTGGTTTAAAATATTTGCAGTTTCAGACGAGCCCTCGAATCAGATGAGATGAATAACAGTTGGCTGGATTTGTCCTTTGGCCATAGAATTCCTGTGCTCATTCTGCCCACGAGGGCAAGCCAACAGTACCCTATTAATTTCAATAGAGAAGAAATACCCTTTCAATATCCTACCAATCTCTTTTCCTACTGAAACATAGAAGCATTACTAAGCAACCATCCACAAACTAAAATTTCCAGATCCATCAAAATTAACTATATGTATTGGATTCGGTTTTAGTCATTAACATTAGTTTTAACGTAGTGGGGGATGGGAAGCTACAGCAATGGAAACAATGCCATCAGTCACAACCAGCCTGGCTGAAGTCCATTCATTGCAGCTGCACCATGTCACCAAGAAGTGAGTGGCACATGAGCTGACATGGCTTACTTTGAGAAAGCTTTCTTTCCAGATTTCTGTTCCTTAGCGCATTGCATTCCCTCGCAGCAACATTTGTAGCTTTAGGCTATCAGGGGCTGCAGCTTTTCAGCAGTTACCCTAGGTTTAAGGATGTACATTGCACACTGAAAGCTAGGCAACTCTGTGTTATCCACATAGAGATTACCAGCTCATCATAGAAGCTAGCTCTTCTATGGTTTAAATTTGTTTATTTACATCAGATTTGGTGAGTTATGTGGTTTTTATTTTATCATTTATAGTTAATGTTTATAATAAGTATTGTATTATCTGCAATTTATACGCATTGGTGGTTAACTGCCCAGAAAGTGCATCTCATGTTATTGGGTGGTATATAAGTTAAAGAAATAAATGCCAGTTACACTGGGCTTCCTTTTATACATGGATAATCTAACCTCTAAGAAAATCTAGATTGCACAGACTGATCAGTCCTTATCTGCCTTGTTGTACCACTGACAGATATACCAGCCTCTGAACGCTGCTATAACTCTTTTCATTAAAAGTCAGGGGTCAGCAGAACAATTGAGAGCCCTAAATAGACACTCAGGGCAGGTACTTCAACTACTAGTAGCAAATGTTTTTTTCATTCTTCCAAAAAAATAATAAAATTTAAAAAGCATGCTTGACATACTGCCTCAAGATATTGTTTATGAGCAAATTCTTTATTTATGCTTGCTGGCAAACATCCATGTTGAAAGGCAGCCTGAAGTTAGTGCCTCTTGACAGTATAAAGTCTTGACTTTAGCTTATGCCGGCGCCATGATGTGACACAGCAGGAATGTTTTTAATATCTAAGAACTGGTGCTTGTTTTGACTGACTTCTCATTGTACTGCAGAGACGTCGCTGTTGTTGCTTTGCTGTGTGCAAAAAAAAAAAAAAAAAAAAAAGGAGCTGATTCAGAAGAGGGAAATTGGGGAAGGGTATCAAATGTATCACTCAATTCTGAATGGATGGGTAACCAACAGTTTATCAGAGCAGGATGTTGAGTACTGGTTGTATTCTATTTTTTTCCCTTTTTCAAAGAAAGATAGGTCAATGCGGTATTGCTTTTTCAGAAAGTAACTTCCCCATAGGCCAAGAATAGGGAATATTCCCTTGGAGGCTATCATAGCAATTCCGTTCCCTTGTCTGTTTCCTACCTTTCATCACACTGACATCGCAGTACAACCATTTATTTTCATCTTTGCAAGACCTAGGAATGCTTGCGCCTTCTCTTCCAAGGTTCTGGAAACACAACCACCCTTCCCAAAAGGCTGTTTTGAGATAAGTTATGTGTTCAAATAACATGCACATTCTAGGCATTTGGGACAAGGACCAGAATTTTGGTTCAGTATTGGTGTGAGCTATATTAACTGGCCATGTTTTGTATCAGCTCAAGATTTCTGGATGCATCCTTCAAGGGTAACCCTGTGTAGAGCTCAGTGCAGTAGTCTAAACACGTGGTAGCCTAGACATGAGTAATTGCTGCCAACTCAAGAAGGGTTGTATCTGACAAAGTAAACATAGCTGTGCAAAAAGTCTTTGTCACCTACTATAGTGCCAAGCTACGGGCTCAATTTAGTATTGGTGGTGCTACCTACTTAATGACCTACAGGCACTAAGAGTGGGATTGGAGTTCATTCTGAACCTGCTATAAGATCTGTTTATTCCATCAGCCTGTTTATTACCATCAGCCTTGAGATCAGCTGAATTCCTATTCCAGTGCAAGCATTAAGGCGTATTAGTGCCATCAACTGATTGTTTCCCAAGCTGTTTGTAACGCCTGCCAGGTAGGTGGGAGCCATTAATCGTCAACAAACATCCTCTCTGCTTCAGTTCCATAGGTCCTATAAGGACTTGTCTTGTATTCCTATTAAAGGACAGTGATTGTTTATTAAGGAATTCTATGGCTGAAATCCTGTTGCTTAGCACAGTAAGGGCTCAATCACACATGCCAAAAGAACCCCCGGTATACCATTTTTGCTGTTATTTGGATTGTTTCAAAATTTTCCATTCACACAGCTAATATTGATTCATTTGCCCCAGCAATTGGTTTATTTCCTCCTCACTGGGAGGGTTGTTTTAAAATGTACCAATCATGTATTGCATCATTCCTTATCATTTCAGCATGTGTGAATGTTGCTCTTAATTTATTCCCTTTGCAAAGGGGTTAGATTTTTGGGTGCTGTGGCCATAGTAACCTTTTTTCATTTTTTTTTAAAGGGATGTTGTTAAATAGCCACCAATACATTGCTCAGAAGGAGACAGCCTTCCCACCCCCACCCCCGGGGATGAGCAGAGAAAGGGACATTTCCTGCTTTGAATTGTAAAGAAAGGGGTGTTGCATTGTCTCCTTTCTCTTATTTTTAACCTTGCTCTTCACAATACTTTGCAAATCTTTCAAAAAACCCTTCCTCCTCCTGACACCATGCAAAAGGGAAAAGAAAAATGAAAAACAAGTACTGAGAGGAAGAGATATGCAGGGAAATAGGAAAAGGGGATGAGTGAGTAAAGAGGGGAAGGGAAAAGGGGAAGAGAGACAGCTCATACCACTCTATCGATATATCACTTTCGTAATTTTTTTTTAAAGGACGAGGGGGGCTGATTGCCCCAAGAAACAGTAGAGAAAATGAATCAATACAAAATTAAAGAGCAGCATAGCCTGCTAGAACAGTTCAAATAGAAATGTAGCAATGCAGTTCAAAAATGTAAACACTTCCGCTGATATATATACCACATGACTGCTGAAAATCATGTATCGGGACAACTGGGGGATGAAGATAATCAGTACAACTGGATTCTTTTCTCACATGTGATTGAGCCCTAAGCCCCAACTAGAATAGGCCCACTAAATCCGTGGGGATCTGGTGAGTCAGATTCTCCATAAGGTCTATTGATTCAATGGGCCTACTTGGATTATGACTTTCTATGCTGTGCAACAGGATTTTAGCTTATATAACATGTAAAACTTGGCTTAGGAGCTTTCCTTAGGAACAAAAATAACCATGTTTTCAGAATACGCTTTTTGTTGAGCAATAGATCTGAATCATTTTCCTGTGCGATTACTGGAAACGAACCAAAAGCCAGTCTTCCTCTAATTTGCCAATATCATCAAGTGGCTTAAGAAGAGAGCCACTGCACAATATTGACAAATTAAACACTTCCTTGACTCCATGGCAAGGTCCTTACTCTCCAAATCAGAATGCAGATATATTTCAGCTGGAGAGTGTTTTTTTCCCCTCCATGTAGTTCAGAATACCTTGTTTCTTTACATTAGACCACTCTCATATTGGCCAGTACCTGCCAAAACCTTTTCCCATGATTTTGCTGTTTCAAAGGATAACAAGTTTGTTTGTTTGTCTTAAAGGACACTGAAGGGTTACATCTGGATAGAGTTAATTCCTATGGCTTTGAAACAGTCAGAATTCAGGCAACATGGAAGTTCCTTGAGTACGGTAATGTTGTTTTCTTCAGGGAGGTTGCAGAAAGGAGCTGCTTTATTTCAATGAATCCAAGATTCATGGAAATCTCATTGGTGTCCCTGAGAATATTGCAAAATATAAATGTGCTTGCTTTGTTTCTCTGGTTTTCTGCTTTTCAGGGCTGCCATGCGTGGTTGCTATGTTGCAGATTAAGGCCAGATGCAAGGCGGGCCATGTTAGTTAAGAACCCAGCTCATCTTAATTAGTCTTACAGTTGGGTGGTATGCAAGTTGAAGTAATAAACAGAATATTAATAATGAATAAATACAGTTGTGGTTTCCATTTTTCTTAATCCACCGGCTCAAAAATGGTGACACATTTGGTATGACCCACAACATTGTGCTGCATAAGACAAGAAACAAGATGACGCTACCTTTAACTGGAGCTATAGAAGCTAGCTGGATTGGCAATTGAATCTTACTTCAATACTGGTTGCTTCCACTCTGCGTGAGAGGAGAAAACCAGGCCCTGTGACAGACCAGCACCCCTTACCCACCATCTAAGGTGACATCACATTTTGCTTGTTTTTTATCACATAAAAACAGTGAACTTAGAGGTCAAATACTCAATGTCTGAAATCCTGTTGTACAATTTTACACCACACAACAAGGATAACATCATCACCCAGCAGTATTACTCTCTGTTTTCATCTAATTTAAAACTTCCTATCCTTGCCTTCAGCTTCCAAAGCTTCCTATGGATCCTTCTTAGCCTTGGAGAAGTATTGGGAAGCCTCAGGACCCAGGTGGGGAGGGAAAGACTTTCATATTGGAAAACTGCCTTCTCTAGAAGAAGGGTGAATGGACATTGAACCAGGCCAAAACAAAAGAAACACGATGGACCAAATCATCTATGCTGCAGTTTAGGATAGCAAAAAAACCCCGGCCAGAACTAGTCTTTGCTTCTATTGAGGAAAAGGTGGCCTTAGCAGGACTAGAAAGTCTTTTTAGGAACAACCGGTCACCCTAACAGTCAGTCTGAACAGTTGCTAATGGATTTGACAGGAAAATTAAAGTTGTTCTAAAGGCAAAGAGCAGAGAACAATATGCCAAGTAACAAAATGTCCAACTGGAGCAGAATAAGGGCTGAGTGGTTATTAGGGGAAATTAGCAGGAGAAGGTGCTGTCCTGTTTCTAAACCCCCTTAAGTGTCTGGTGGTGGATGCAAATGGGGGGGGGGCACTATACGGTCTTTTAAAAGACAAGATGATTGTCCCTTTCAAAGACTACTAGAAGGTGATCCTCAATTTCAAGAGCGGACCAATCTAAATCTGAAAAAACCACAGGGAAGAAGGTCTGGGAACTTGAAATGGTTCATCCCTTGTCAGAACCAAAACAGCAGACTTACCTGGCACACAGGACACCATCTCATAGTCTTACCCACCTGCATTAGATGCACTGTAATTCTGTTTGCATCAGTTGAAACAAATCCTTATCTATATGTGCAAATTGGCATGTGCATGTTTATGCGAATCTATTTCTCTCTTTCATTCTCTGTGTTGGGGATGTATGTCTTCCCTTTCAGTGATCTGTTAAGTGGCCACCCTAGCTGCAAAGACAATGCTGGCTTGATGGAGTGGGGGAGTTCTTACTGACATTGTTGCCCGCCTGCCACTACCCAGAAGATCCAGAGGTATCGTTAAGTAACTAACAAAGCCAAAAGCAATGCAAAGTAAAATCTGAAGTAAAATTCATGTTTTATTGCTAAAGTAACCACTCAGAGAAGATGTTGTATGCCTGCCTGATAACCTCAATATTATGCATAGTTGGAATATATTAAAATACTGGCAAATACTTGAACTTGTCTGCCCAGCAAATGTGAATATGCAATTCTTTCCACTGGAAACTTTTTTTTCCTTGCCAGAGGCAGGAGAAAAAGAAAAGATCAGCTATAAATAGGGCCAGTTTGGAATGGGCTAGAAGACATTATCAAGAGACTCGAATATAGCAAGAGTTCATTATCCCCAAGATGCTTACAGGAAAGGAGTTACGTTTGGTAAATAATTCCAAATGACTGGAGAAATGTATATTCCATTTGGGAAGGAGAGTCCAGCCCCTGTCAAGGAGGCACAGTGGGGAATCACGCTCCCAACCCAGATGCTTAAAACACTGAGCTGTCCAGGTCAAGCTCTTTTTCTATGTGTGTAGAAGGAGAGATCAAGGACCTTCCAACACAGCACACAAGCTTGTGTACTGGAACCATTTGAGCAAGCATGAAATCCTGTGTTATTTCAGTGTAGAGCTTGAAGTTCCACCAGCACTCAGCAGGATCCTAGCCATTGTTGTTACACTAGTATATATTTCATGTTTTCTTTTGAAACCTACATTTACCACATCAGCTTAGAACATGACTGCATTTCCTGCTGTTCCACAGCTGGTGTAGCAGAACAGAGACAAGAGGACATATGAGCTAGATCATGCCTAGCAGAGGAAAGATCATGTATTGTAGGAAAAGAACCCTGTTGCTACTGACACACCATTCTGGAACATGTCCAGCCATGCTATCTCTCTAAAATTACATCTGGTGACCAATTCTGTTTTATTCTCTTGTTGGGCTTTAGGACTACAGTGCACTACGAAGCCACAAAGTACTTTCAAATCTGGTATGCTGTTGCTCTAATAATCAGAACAATCTTTATAAAAAGTGCACAGAATTTGAACATTTCATTCATTTTTTAACTTGAGTGTTAATATGCCCTCTTTCATAAAGAGATGTCCGGCCTTTTCTGGTCTAAATAGGGTTTCCAAGTAAGCAGAGGAGTGGGGAGAAAACTGAAAACCATGCTCACTTAAATAACAAAGGAAACACTACATTTTAGGATGTGTCTGTCATCATTGGATAGAAAATAAAGTATATCTATTCGGGTATTTCTTTTCTCTTAGACTAGTCCAGTCATCCCTGAGGAAAGCCATAGAACAGAGATCCTTAACCTGGGGGCCCTATGGGGGTCAATGGATGAGCTTCAGGGAGTCCATGAACCAGACACAAACCTTTCTATTTTTTTTTCTTCCACAGCTTTCCTATTACGTGGAAGATTGTATGCAAAAATTCATATGTTTGTGTTTGTGCACGTATTTCTGGGAAGGGATTCTGTGGCTTTCATCAAACCTTAAGAGGGTCCATGACCCAAAATTTCAAGGACCACTACCCTAGAATATATATTGGGCTGAAACATATTGTGTAATATTTATACAGAAAAATATAGGACACAACTAGAGATGGGCACAAACCGTCAGTTTGGCAGTTCGTGCCAGTTCATTTATCAGCCGAAGAGGTGTTTGAGGCTTCAAAGTCTCACCCCCTCTAGTGGATGCCCACTTAGAGGCAGCACCCAGAGGAGGTGGGGCAGGAAAGCCCAGCAGCTGTTTCTGACTGTGCACCTGCCAGAGGAGGCAGGGCTTTGAAGCAACAAACACCTGTTCAGCCAATAAACAAACTAGCACGAACTGCCGAACTGGCGGTTTGTGCCCATCTCTAGACACAACCTCTAGCACCCTGAGATGTGGGTTCTCTTTTGCAGAACTAGAACTGGAAAGAATGAAAATGAAAAAGTCAAAGAAATGAGAATAAAAGCCCTGAAGTTGTCTCTCAATAGTTAGTACTTTCACAGGAGACTGAGCAAGCAGATTATCACCTGCTCATGGATTTCTTCTCACTAGGCTGAAATGTACATCTATCAAAACTGGATATTTCTTAACCCCTTTGCTGTTGTTTCATGCTGTCAAGCTACTTCTGACTTACAATGACCTCAGTAGAGGTTTCAAAGAATGTGAGGTGTTCAAGAAGAGATTTACCATTGCCGCCACCACCACCACCACCCCCATTGAGTTTTCATGGCTCAGTGGGAATTTGAATCCAGGTCTCCTGAGTTCTAGTGCAACATTCTGTCTACCACAACACTCTGGCTCTCCCATAGATATTTATTTTTTTCTGCAAATCTTTTCTCTCTCTTGTCCTTCATTTGGGGAATGGATTTCACTATGAGAAGGTTTTTAATTTGAACTCTGAGAAGGATGTTACTAAATAATTACATATTGACCAGCAGTAGCCTTCTCTAGTACGCTGCACCAACCTAGCCTCTTCTTTAGGGCCACTGAAGTTAGAGTTCCACTTGGGGGGAAAAGACACCAACTAGAGGAAAGTATTCATGGCAATGCATTCACTCCCACTTGGAGATGTCTGTTTTCACTGTGGATTTATGGAGCAACTTGGTGGGATGGTTTCCTGTTGAGTTCATGCTTGGTAGAATTTTAGGACAATGCATGTATGTTGTAGGAAAGTCAGCTCTGAAACTTTACTTTTGACTATAAATGTCTCTCCAAACATAGATATAAATAGAAAATGTGTCAAGTAAAATGAGAAGATGTAAAACTCTTTTTTCCTTGAAGGAGGGGAAAATACTCCCTCCAGCAGAGTGTCAGCATCAGAACATCTGCATTATGTTGGTTTCTCGTGATAATCTATTCTGTCTAACATCCGTATGAGACAATTAAAGATCATAAATCATAAAGCCTTTCTTGCTTTTAAAGATCCCAGATGCTCTGCAGGACATAAAAATAGAGATGTCTTATCCCACCTTAGAATTTGTGTCAGCACTTGGCAGATTTAAGTACGAAAAGAGGACAGAGGTCCCTCAAATGCAGGTTTTCAAGTCTAATCTCCCTGGAAATGTTTTGGATTTGAGGGGGTGGAGAGAGACATCGACACACTGCTCTTGACCAATGAACTTCTTCTTTGTGTTCATCTGATGAGTCATCTAATCAAAAATCCTTTAAAAATCAGTTCATAAATTAGAAGATAGTTTTACAGCAAAAGCTTAAGGAAGGTCAGAATTACTCATTAATGTTTATTCATGCCTTTTCTAGGATAGGTTCCAAAAAAGTCTGTATACAAGGCAGTTTGCAGTAAAATATCACATGCAGTGACATGGTACCTAGATAAAGCACATTTTATTTTGCACTGCAAAGATAATTAAAGGCAAATGATTTAATAAGTGCTTGAACACTCTGTGAAAACATTAAATAAATACTAAGCATTTTTAATATACAAGTTGATTTGTTATCTTTCAGATGACCACATTTGGTTATTTTGTTTGTTCAGAATCTGAATTTTCTAGGCCAAGAGAAAGTGGGGAAGAATACATATAGTGGGGGTATACATATACTGTACATATGTAACTAAATGTCTAGCTTATCCATAATGTAGTACGAATGAGGGACCATTTCATTCAATGTGCATTTCAGTAAGAACTTACCTAATTTATAATTCCCAAATCAATATGTGAAGTAGAACCCAAAACAGGGATTCCCATTTTTCGGAATTTTCTGGTGCAGCACTCCAAACCAGAACTGCATACCAAAATGTGTATATTAGGGTAGGTTATGCACAATGATGTAGATTTTGAGACAAGAAAAAAAAAACCCTGAAAACAGTATACATGTATATTAGAAAATGCTGCTCATGTAAAAATACACATAAATCTTCATGGAAACTATTTTAAAATCACAAACAAGAGAGGACACCTTTAAGATGGGAAAATGAGAAGAAACAAAATTGGAGTTTGGGTTGTTTCATAAATTGTTTAAGCTCAAAATCAATCTGAACTACCAAAATAATGACTGAAATCCAGTGGTAAATTGCAAATAGCGCAGGCCCATTGAATCAGTGGGGATTTGGTGAGTCAGCTCCTCCATACACCATACAAAGCAGAGATAACAAATTTAAGAGAAAAGGGTTAATAGTTTAATGAAGTGTTGGTGAGTTCAGTGGCTGTCTCAATAGAAACATCTGACTCTTAACATTTTTCTACTGTTTTTCATCCCTGAAGTGAAGGTATTACTTCATTTTACAATAAAAATAAACTTTCAAGGGAACACGTCTCTTTCAGTAGCAGAGTTCCAGTATAATGATTAATTATGACACAAAATTCACTTAACTTAAATGTTTAAATGGCTTTATAAATAATTAAATTTCTTCTTTTTCTTCTTTCAGGCAGCTGATTGAAACATTATCAAACATCTTAGTGACTAAAGCCAGCTATCTATATCTACATCCATATCAACATCTATATACCTATGAATATGTCTATCTCCATTTATATGTGTGAACATACATACATACATACATACATACACACACACACACACACACACACACACACACACACACACACACATATACATATACATATATACATATACATATATGGAAAGGAGGGGGAGAGAGTTACTGGCTTTTAAAAGAAATAAACATATTGTTGAGTTTTATTCAGAGAAAATAGAAAAAAAATAGTTCCACCGGTATGGTAACCTTTTCTTGTGAAAGTCTCTGTTAATCTCTTACAGGGCAAAATTGTATTCTGTCATTCCGCTCATGTAACAGGCTGTTACTTAAGTGGGCCAATGTTTGAGGATTTTGTCCCAACCCCTCTTACCTAAGTGGGATCCCAACTGGTTTAACTGGGCACTCTCTCCAGTCTGTTATGTTATGTTACGTTGGTGTTTGACAGGATTCTGCCCATGATCTATGGCTGACCACCCAAAATAAACATAACTGAAAGACATTATGTAAACCATGCACATATATATATGACCATTTCCAGAAACCAAGTTTCTTTAGCTATATATAGACTTCTTTATGCATTACAGTAAATGTGCCTAAAAGGGGTGCGGTAATGCACCATCAGTCCCTGACCCCAGCCAGCAATTTGGTAGAATGCCTCTACGTGTAAGTTGCATGCCCTGAATATTTTCTCCACATGTTGGACAACCTTGCTTTTCTAAGATTCCAGAAAGCTATATGAACAGTTGCATTCCATGCATTTTATAACACACATACATGAAACAGGGAAGGGCTTCCCATCCACCATACTTATACATTAAAGTGTCTGCCATGAAAAATGTGTGCCATTTTTTTCTTACCTACTTCACCACTTCATACAGTGGTGGCCCCTTCAATCAGATCCTTGGGATGGTCTACGTAAGTCTACTCCAATATGGTGAACTCCACATGTTTTACACTCCACGGAGGGAGAGAGGGAAATCCAACAATATTTCCTATCTCTTTATTTACTGGTTTCATCAAGCAGCAGACATTTGTACACACTGCTTGCAGCATTTCCAGTAGAGATACCAGTCTACTGATCATTTGCATCAGAGCAGTAATTTGATCTGCTTCCCTCCTTCCTTCCAGGTACACACTTTTCTGAACACCGCACTAGCCAGCTTGGTCATATTTCACTGCTTCCTTTTTTCATGCAGGACTCACTCAGAAAAACAGGAGGGCATTTCTTTGTTCATACAGCCAGCTGCTTTTTATTGTTGATTGTTCGGTCCAATACTTGCTGTTCTTGCTGCCTTGACAACAGACTTTCTCTTCCACCTCCTCCCTTCCCTGGCTAAACGCTAAGCTATGATATTGCTAAAGAAACATTGCTTGAAAACACCAAACATAAGTCAAGTATGTTTGTTTTTAAAAGACATTGCCATTTACATTAGCAAATGTCCTAACAATTGATTATACCACATTATTGCCTATCTCCGGATCCACACTTTCTCCATGTAGCTGTGCATTCAAGACATGGAGGAATTCAGCAGTGTGAAACTGTTCCTCTCTTCTCATGGTACAGAAGGGCCCCCAAATTATCCCTCTGCCACAAGAAGTGTATCTTCAGTGAAGCTTCTAGACCATTTATTGAGGACTGATTTATAACCCTGGAGCCCAAAACGTACTGATTTAGTGACATGGGGTTCCTGAACCAAATTGTTTCCAAACATTGATCTTTCTTCTACCCACACAAAAAGAGTTAAACAAAGATGTTTCCCATATGTGAGAGGGAGCTCAAGGACACGGAATATTTGTGTGCATGCATAAAATGTGTTCCTCAAATCAGACCCAGAAAGTTTTTTTAAAATCTGATTTTAATGCGCTTCTGATGGGAGATGGGGTCTTGGTGGCGTAAGCATAAACTGTATATTATTATATGTGCCATTGAAAGTGTTTTACATTCTTTTGCAAGTTTCATCAAATATGTCCTGTTCACAGACAAAGAGAGGAATTTCTAAAGCTTGCATTATTAAATATTTCCATATGGGCTGAATAGTTAAAATATATAAAGAAAGCATGGTATGTTTCAGGGCACAAGGAACAACTTGGTATGTTGTTCCTTACAGAAGGGATATATTTATTTGTTTCATACAGATTATAACTGGCCTTTGGCTCTGAGGCAGTCTCTTAAAATCAGCAGTGGTTGTAACGAAGGACAAAAATAGATGCTGAAGTGACAGACAGCTCTCACCAGTGCAATTTAACTTCAGACTTCTGGGCCTTTGCTCTAGCAGAAATTTATGGTTTCAGTGAACAATATGAAGAAACACTAGTAACAGTGAAATAAGTATCTTTGGTAAAGGGGGAAATGAGACCACCTTGGTAACTTGACAGTCTGAATTAGTGTTGGCAGACCATGTAAATGTGCTCTACTGTTTAGTTAGTGCATAGAGAGCAGGAATCAAGATGGCTGCTGCTACTTCTATTTTGAATCTTCCTACATTCAATTGATATTTTGAACAGTTTGTATACATGTATAGCCAGGGACACAGGTTGATAAGTAGAGCAGAGCTGGACGACTTTGGTTTACCTGAAGGCCAAATTTTTATCCACAGTAACTCCCATAGGCTGTACCAGTCTCAGAAATTGCCTCAAAACTGGAAGTCTACTTCTGATTTTGATGTTTTAAATCAGGGAAGGTTTAAAGTCTAGGAGCCTTCCATGAGAAAACCTCTATTCCTGGGGGCCTCCAGGAGCAGAAAAAACTACGTTTTTGCTCAAAATGTTGTTTGGCATGAAGGGGGTGCTGGAGGGCTATGAAGGAGGCTGAAGGCCTCAGAAACAGCCTTGAGGGCACATGAGCACACAACCCAACTGCACTTTGTGTATCTCTGAAGTACAGTGAGGGTGAGAAGGCTGCCTGTATAAGTACATCATATTGAATGTGTCATTGAGGAATGGAAGATTGTTACTTATTTACATTCCTACGATCATATTTTCATTGCTGGGAGTGGTACTTGCACTATTTTCTGCCTCAGTGCCAAAATCTGTTGTCAGGCCTGGAGTAGCTAGCATACTTGGGAATGAAGGGTTGCCATTTGCTGCTCTCTCCATGGCAACAGAACATTTTGGACTTGCCCGGTGGTTAATCTGTACAGAGATAGCCTCTGTGTGTATGGACAAGTCAAACACTGATCTTTTATGGAGATTTCCAAACAGATGTACAGATCCTACATTTGAAAATCTGTAATGCACATAGAATCTATTCAGCCCTTCAGATGAATGCATGGAGACGGGGGACAAGATGTGTAACCCTAATTACAATGTTACATGTAGAGATGGCCATGAACCACTGGTTCATGCCAGTTTGTTTTTTTCCAAACAGGTGTTTAGCACTTCCCGGCCCTGCCTCTTCTAAGGGCATCCACTTAGAGACAGTGTCCAGACTTCCCTGCCACAACTGCTCCAGGTGCTGCCTCTGAGTGGATGCCTGCCAGAGGAGATGGGGCTGGGAAACACTGAACACCTGTTTGGCCAAAACACCAACCAGCATGAACCACCAGTTCGGCAGTTCGTGCCCATCTCTATTTATGTGTTTAATGAATGTATTACCATATTGTTTTCTCGCTGCTTTGCCATCTGTTAAAAAAGTACAGGGATGGCTACGATGACCTTACCATCTTTGCTGTGGTGATCACATGTTCTGCTTTATAAACAGCAGTTTTCAGTTTCACGTCGTACAACTCACTTGAACAAATGCTAAGGCCTGCAGCAATTTCATAACATGTGGCAATTTGCTTCTAAAAATTAAGTCATTTGTACTACATCAGGGTAATTGGGTAATAGAATTTAGGTAATTGTGTGCAAATCTGTGCTCTCTCTTTTTATTTATTTATTTATTTTATTTTATTTATTTAACTTATATGCCGCCCACACTACCCAAAGGTCTCTGGGCAGCTTACAACAATTAAAATACAATAAAAAAGATAAAACAATTAAAATACAATTAAAATATATACTCTAAAAATTGCCATCAGGACCCACAGTTGATATTATTTCAATTTTCTCATGATGCCTTTCCTTTTTTTTCCCAAGAATATTTTAAATTTGTGATTACTATTGAATCACAGGGAAGCTGTATAAGAAGTACAGATTACCTCCTCCCATCCATTCCTGGCACTTTCCTATCCTGATTCCTATTACTTTCATTCTAAGACTGTGAGGATTGGTTTGGAGAGGGGAGGGGGTTGCAAGGCCAAATTCCAGCACTCTCCCCCCCCCCCACCCACCCCAGCACACACTCATCTATTTCTCAGAACTTTCTGTCCTTTTCTTTTCACAGGACCAGTTTCTACTTCACCCCATTGCTTCTTCTCCCCTGCATACAACTTCTCTTAATTCCTCCTATATATGTGATTTATTTATATATTAGTAATTTTGTTATTCCTTTTGTTAGCAGAGTACAAAGCGGGGTGTGTGTGGAGAAATCCCAGTCTCACCAGTCCTTCCTTGGGACACACAGTCTCCATCTTTCTAAAGTAAAAATTGTCACTCTAGACGAAGAAGTGAACTTCACTCAGTTATCAGCTGTTGTTGCAATCAGAAGGAAAAATGACAAAATGGAGTTTCTAGAATGAAGAAAAATATCTGTGCTTGCTTCTCAAAAGGTGGTCAGGAAAGAAGCAACAAACAATAACAAATAAAAAGGGCCTGATCCAATTACAGGGACAGAAAAAAACCCTCTACCAAACAAATAAAAGACAAGTAATAAAAGCAATAGGGCATGCTCCTTTTCCTCTGGTATTCAGCTGGTCTGTTTGAAGCTATTCCACCCAAATACAGCAGCTATGAGAAAGGCAGGGCAACAGAGAAACTGGCTGCCATTTGAGCTCTCTCTTCGCCAACCTGATGTCTAGGTCTGCTTATTTTCTTTCTTCCCTTTCTGTTCTATTGTTTCTTTTCTTTTCTTTTTTAAACTTCTGGTGCCATTACCCAGAAAGAGTAACAATGTCTACTGCAAATATGTATGGCCACATCAGAGCTACCTTAACAAGCTGCAAACAGGAATGATCACCAATTTCCTTTTCACTCTTTGCTGACTTCTGTGTGGTCAACTAAACTGAATTTACCTAGGGGAACCAGACTTTCTGGGTGTGATTTCTTAATAGAGCCATTCTCATTTTTTCTACTCTGTAGTCAGATCCTTAGAATGTCTGAAAGGCTTGAAATAGAGGAAGGTAAAGACTGGTTCCCCAGAGGGCCAGACTAAATTTAATGGGCATAATTTACATGATAGTATATTTAGTCTTGACTATAAGAGCAGTTTGACAGTGGAATCAACTACCTCAGTCTTCCTCAATGAAGATCTTCACTCAGAAGCTAGAGCATCTCTTAAGCTTCAACAGGCTTTTAATTTAAGTAGGAGAAACTGCAGCTTGTTTGATTGTTTGCTTCTTTTATTATCAAATTTATATGCTGCCCATCTAGCAAATTGCTACTCTGGGTGGTGTACAACAAAGAAAAGATATATAAATTATAAAATTACTTTAAAACACTAAACTATCCCAGGGATATATCTGGCTCAACTTCCAGATATCCCAGGGATACGTACGTAGATCTGGCTGGACAGCTTTTTCTATTATACAGTGCAATAATTGTGTGCAACTCTTGACATTAGCTCTTTTGATTAATTTCACCACAGGACAAGTGATATCGGAGCCATAGGCAATACCAGCTGACCAGGCTGAGGGAAGACTGTTTTTTGTTTTTAATGTTCTATCTTATTTCCACCTTTCACAGTGGTTATCTTCAATGTTATCTCCTTTGAGGCAAAGATCACAGCTCCTTACTTTTCCATATAGTTCTTAGCACAATGGGACTTGGTCTTGATTACAGGCTACAGCAGGGTAGATCATAAAGGCAGCCTTTAGAACAACACAAAGCAGGCACAATAGGTTGAGTCTAGGGCATGCTGAGAGAACATTGCTTGTAAAACTCTGAATCTGAACCTCCTAGAGGGGCTTTTATGTCCTCAATTACAAGGAGAGAAGAATTGTTATTCAAAGCTCTTGCCCCCAGGACAGGAAAACAAAGAGGAAGGTATGTGAGGGACCTGGTGACCTCAGTCTATTGCTGGCTTTTTGGATAGCAACAGAATCCTTGAAATTGAAATCCATCCTCCAAAATCCAACCCACTTCCTGTCACCAGAACATGGGGCAGAGGGTCAAGAGAAAGGAGGGTAGAGTCATGGGAATGCGGGGGAGGGCTTTCAAAACTACTGAAAAAGACATTCACAGAGCAGTATTTTGTTTTCTATGTTTTCTCCTTGTTCTGTATTTACAGAACAAGAAGAAAACATAATGGAGCTCCAGATTTTGGGAAATGATATTCTTTTTAGTCTACTAAAGGAAATTAGGTACTCTTATTAGAAATTAACCCTGAAATAGTCTTTAGATTTTAAAAAAATTCTGAACCGTAGCTCCACTTGTTGATGTATCTAAATAAACTTTAAATTATAGGAAAGGGTTGCCTGTTCTAATTGAAATCCAGAATAATCTTATTAAAGTTGAACATGACTTTACTTAGATAATCAAAGCCAACCTTTCACCTCACATAGTCATTAGCTAAACAAGGCTGAAGGCCCTTCAATATTTAAGATGTTTAATGTAGGCTGCAATCACATGCTCTTCTATGAGGGAATAAATGTTTTACACCATATTTTGTGTATATTTTGTATTCCTTGCACATTATTTTGCTTAATGAAGCATATTGTCTGATTGTGTCTTTCCCTCAACTTCTACGCACATTGCTCTTCATATTGCTACTTTTACTCAGTCAATCTATCTGATGTTAGGTCTTCCTCTTTTTCTACTGCCTTCAACTTCTCCCAGCATCATCATCTTTTCCAGTGAATCTTGTCTTCTCATGATACGTCAAAGTATTATAGCCTCAGTTCAGTCGTTTTAGCTTTAGCTAAGAGTGCAGGTGTCATTTGCTCTACAACCCATTTATTAATCTTTCTGGGGATCCCTATTATGTGTAGGCTTTCCTCCTACACCTCATAACAAAATAATCCATTTTTCCCAGTCTGCTTCATCCACTGTCCAGTTGTCACATCTGTACACAGCAATTGGGAATACGAGAGCATGGATTACCTAGACATTGATTTTCAGCAATATATCCTTAAGAAAGTTTTCTAATTCTTTCATAAGTTGCCTTTCCAATTCTGCCTTCTGATTTGTTGGCCTCCATTTTGGAGATGGCAGCCTTTATCTTCCTGAGAGCAAGATCTGAAGAAAAAAATGTTGCTGAATTCAAAGAGAAATAAGTAGCATGAGAAAATACGGTAGGCATGCATGACTAGTGCATGAAGTAAACCCTGAATGTTTCTGCAGAGCTGTCAGGAGTTGGAGATTTCATGCTATCCATGAAAACATCCAGATTTTCACACAAAGGCTACAGTCCTGCTCATATTTCAGTCTCAGATGACAAGAAGCTGCTTTATACTGATAATGAGCCATTATTCCATCTTGATAAGTACTACTTGCTCGAGAGGTCAGCAACTTCCAGATGTTATTGGGCTCCAGCTCCCATCAGTCCCAGCCAGCCTAGCAAATGGTTGGGCATGCTGCAGAGTTTTGAATTTCTGGTTAAATTCCTCTATCTGCACAGCAGAAGTGCAGGGATTCACAGAGCAGAATAGCTTCAAGTCCCCCAAAAGCTATTCTCATTAACTGGCACTTACAGTCTCAAACTCACTCTGAGACATTTGTAAGACCAAGAAGAAAGGGTTTCATTATTTACAGTTAAACAGATCAAACAGCAAACTAACAAAACACAACTGCTTTCAACAACAGACTCTAGAGAGGGAAAGAGAAGCACAGAGCAGAGAGGTGGGGCTCTCTTTGAATTCAGAGGCAGGGAATGAACAATTGACCAGTGCTGGATAGATTGACAGTCAAAGGTATAAACAACTATACTAGTTTTTTTATGTTTGAGATTGAGATCATATCTCAAGTATTTTAAATATACTTGTGATCATTCCCTACTGCCAGAGTGTTTGGCAATTGCACCTGAGTCTCTGAAAATAACAGTGTCGTTCTGACAGCATCAGAAGAAGAGTCTGAATTAGACTCTTCAGCAGCAGTGCTGATAGCCACCTCACAGGGGCAAGGAGTGGAAAGTACTAGGATCCACCTCGGGCCCATGGACCTCTGGCAGGTGGCGCTACATATCTCAACAGCCACTAATTCAGTGTTTCTTATGTAGGCACCTTTCCTGGGGAACTGTCTTTCATTCTCTCTGTTTGCGCCAACTTATGCACAGAGGGAATATAGCCGATCCATGGTGGAGGGTAGTCAAACTGCCAATGGGAGGCAGGGAGAGCAACAAGCCTGTCCTGCAAGTTCACTCTTATCGCCCTTCATTTCCTTTTCTCACATAGATTCTGGTTTCTTCTCCAATATATCTGATTTTATGTCTTCTGCAAGGACTGGAACAGTGCAATCCCAAATAGCATTTTTGCATCTGCTAGGCCACCAATAGGGGAGCAAAATTGACCCCCTAGACCACCAGACCTTACCCACCTCTGTGTCACACCAACAGAGTACTTCTGTTTCCATTCACTGGCCAAAATCCTATTTGTACAGGTGCATCGTAAAGTTATGCCCACACAAATTTCCTGAGTGTCATGCTGAGGCGACTGGGGATCACGCAATTCAATCATGTAATCATTCAATCAGTTCCCATTGCAGCCATCATGCAGTGCACCAGTGGAAGTGTTTTGTAGACAGCACTTCTGATTTGACACTGTTCTAGCTATCACAGACATAAGGCTGAATGGCGGCCACATAGCTACAATACAGGATTTTAGCTATTATAGTATTGTGACATGTGTAACAAGGGTAATTGTGAACTGATTAGATTAGGCATTCTTCAGTCTCGAGAGACTGTGGTGACGTGCTCTGAATAGAGGACTTGGAACAGCGTCTAGTGTGGCTGAGAAGGCCAATTTGAGAGTGACAATCCCTTCCAGTAAATTGTGAACCCTTCTTCCAAAAAAGAAAGCAACTTGTTACAGGAAGCTACGTTACTTTTAGTTCATTAAATCCGAGCGCTACAAAATAAATATAACCTCCGAATCCAAAGTGTGTTGCCGTGTATAACTTCTGGGAACATTCAACATGGCCTGCTTCAAAGAGAAGGTACCATAAGCACAACAACTGAACTGAAGGCTCATTCTTAACTTACATTATGTGGTGCCAGAGATACACAGTAGGCTTGGTTAGTAACGGTGTTAATATGTTAAACATGTATTTACTACGAAAAGGTTTTCCCATAATGTTGTTTCGATGTGAATAATCTTCTAATTGTTTGAAACTTTTAAGACGGAATATGACAATGACCACTACGTATCCTTTTGTCTTATTGACTGGCAGAGATTTACTAAAGAGAGAATGGGGAAAAAATCATTAAATAAAAATATTAAGTAGTTCAGCAATCTTTGTTTTTCTCCTCCTGTGGAACAGTTTGTTGCCGACGAGTGGACGCGAAATGAACATAAAACTTGACAACTCTGTGTCACCCCTCAGGGACCAAGTTGCCAGAAATTTGCTATCTTCTGCTAAAGTCTGCTGGCTCCATTTGTTTGAAAGCACGACAAAAGAAGTAATTCTGTTCTACGAGGAAACATCTTTATGTAAGATTTATTTGATATACCCAGAGAATTCAAGGAGCCGCATTGACTTTTTAAAAGGTTACATACAAAGCAGCCTAAGCTGGGTGTTTACATTTTGGCATCCAGAAGTACAAAAAGTGACACTTGCATTAGCTCCACCAGAGCCTAGAGTGGTCACTTGTTTGAATTAGCCATACTGGAGGAGGCCTTTTAGGAGCTGTTAAAAAAAGAGTACATTTTCAGGCTCAGGGATCCAGATTCAAGGTCAGTTCAAGCTGTCTTCCTCCTTTGATTCATAGCTGCTAGATAGCTCAGTGGTTTAGGCAGAGGTTGGGAGTTTGATTCCCCACTGTGCCTCCTTGACAGGGACTGGATTTTATTGGGGGCCCTGACAGGAGAATGGGCCTCTGGATGATCCTCCACTGTCCACATAGCTGGGTGGGTGCCCTCTACAAGCATAGACTCCCCCTGTGACCCAGAATCCTATGTGATCAGGCTCTTAAATGATGAGGAACTTACTATATGCATAGGTCTAATTCTTCTGTACAGCTGCATCACCCAACACATGGATGACAGAGGACAGGATAGAGGTGCCAACAGCCGCAGTCTGCCTATTATGTGATTGCCAGTCCCATGAGGGGTAAAGGGCTGAACAGGATCTGCAAAGGCTTTTACTTCCATCCTCAGAAATATGGAACACTCTGTTTAAAGTTAAATAAAGTTAACTAAATAATTACTTTTAGTTTCTTTTGCAAAAACATCAGAATACTAGAAGAAGCAAAGTTGCCCCTCATACCTATGACTCAAGGATTCTAGGAGTTGTACATCCCTCAGACATCCCTGATGCTTGGTCCTGAAGTACAAAAAGCAGCTGTATGCCATAATCATGCCGCACCTAATTGCTACTTTAGTAGCTGTAATATCATTCGAAGGGAAGGGAATGCAGCTACTGATAAAATGCCCAGACTATGCAAAACAGGCGTCTTGAGCACTCCTGGAAATAATGAAGGCAAGTGAAGCTCTTTATTCCTTTATATCAGAACTGCAAGGCTTAGCATTCCTGACAGCTGTCTAAGTAGAGGTACTGCTCTCCATTTCGTAGCTCAGATAGTTAGAAAGTCTGCCCAGGCTGGTTAGGCCGAGAGTCACCAGAGCCACACACACTCATATTTACAGATGGAAGATGAGTCAAACATGAAATAACGTTGATCAAAGGAAGATATTTTTCAAGGGGAAGGTCAGCTATTTTTCCCCCATGAAAAGATTGAAAACAGACTCCTGTGTGAGCAAGATTCCTTCATACACAGTAGTTCTCAGGAATATCTGCTCTATATAAACCATTAAAGAGAAAGCACTTTGCTGAATCTGTATATTTAGTCTAGCACAGATTTTTTAAAAAGTTACTTTCTAGAGTAGAGCTCCCAGAATCTCCCAGTCAGCATGGAAGTTGTTGAAGCAATGATCCGATAGTTACTGCACTCCTTGGCATCTCCTTTCTTGGCGATTGGAGTAGATATTAAACGTCTGGGGGCCACTGTTCCCCCCCCCCCAATTTGTTGGCATATTCTTGTTAGGATTTTGACAGTTTTTTTCTCTGTGGCTTAAAACAGCTCTATCAATATCTGATCTGCCCCTGGTGATTTATTTCTTCCTATTGCTTTCAGAGCAGCTTTCTCTTTGCTTTCTAGAACTGCAGGTTCTTTGTCATAGGATCCCTCTTCAAAGGAGTCTGTCATTTATTTATCTCTTCTGTATAAGTCTTCAGTATACTATTTCCACCATCTCTTTATTTTCTTCTGGTCAAATAGTGTGCTCCCCATTTTAAATCTTCCAAAAACTGAATCTGTCCAAACTGACTTTGGTTCCACACAGAACCAAATCTGTCCACTCTGCTTCAGTCCAGAATTCATATAAATTGGTCCAGATCAGGCTGATTTGATTAGAACTTCCAGATTTGGCCAAAGCTGCTGCTCAAGTCCAATGTGGGGCCAGCCCAGGGCCATAAAAACAATATATAACTTTAAAGAACAGTTCAGTAATACTGTAAGAGGACAATAGAATAAAAGCAGAACAAAATATCATTTCAAGGAAGGTAGAATGATTTTCAAATCCATTCAGGATTTAGCTTTCTCACTCTGCTTAATAGGTTGGTGAGCACTCATCTAGGATTGTTTTTCTCTCCCTAAACTGTCTTGTACTTCTGAAAAGCTTGGGATTTCCAGGATTTTTAAACCCAACTCTTATGTATGTTTTGACATCATGAGCAAAAGCTCTGAACCTTGGAAACAGAAGGAACTGGTCTTTATTTAGGAGGGGTTTACTTTTGGAAACTCATAAAGTTGGGTTGAATGTTGATCTGCATTGATTATAGATTGAACTGTTCTAAGCCTGTCCATTCTGTCTCAAGAGTAAAAGGCTGTTATTCATTGTTACTGTGGCATGGCCTCAGTTTCCAAACGCATGACCAACTTTGCTGTGTTTCAAACATGTACACAATAGACGAAGGACCATCACTGGCTGCAATGCAGAAAAATATCAGAGAGCGGATATAGCACAATAGGAAATGCTCTGTCCTTTAAACAGTTCATTTATATCTGTCCATACAAAGGAAAGGAGTTCGTGGCCTGCCCATGTCAGAGATCACTTGCCACAGATGACAACCCAGATAAGAACCGTCGTGGCTATAAAAACATTAAATGAGTTTATATAGACAAAGCCTGAGGCCTCAATAGTGCACACCCATGAAGCTGTGGTGGGACAGACTGCAAGGAACCTCTTTAATGGCATTTTAAAAAGTGCCGTTGATTTGAGAAAAGAGTCCCAAAGATTACAGCGTTGTAAGATTGATTCAAATACATGTTAACAGGCCTCATGGCAGGAAACTATAAACTAGCAAATGTAACATTGTTTGTAAAGAAACCTGGAAACTATTTAAAGTGGTTTGTCTCAAGGAAGAACACCTGGAGGGTAAGGCGTTTAATGTATATAGCTGGTGAGTTTTTTCCTTAAAAAAAAGAAGTCACTCCTGTTGTGGGTGAGACTGTATTCACAACCAGATCTTAGGCTATCTGCTGTTTCACACTCAAGCTAGACCAAGACATAGTGAATGAAAGACTTCATGTCTTAGGACCAAGGTTTGGAAATCTGACATTTTAATACATTTCTGACGTGCAGGCTAAGGCATTCTGGGAGCTGTAGTATGAAAATGTCACTTCTCTAAGGTCTGCGTAGCCAATAAATTTGCAAATTGCTGCTTTTTGCATTTGCAAATCTGCTTGAAACATACTTTTATCACCACGGCAACAGGGGAAGTTTTTATTTGGGAGTGTACTTCCCACCTGCACACACATAGGATTTCCAAGTTCAGGCTGAAATGATGAGGATCAGAACTGCTCAGCACCTCCAGTGAATCCCTGGAGACCGACCAGTAAACAGAGTACGGAAGGAGCATGAATTCGTGACTAATTTCTCATCCCAGAATTGCGCATTTCTCTTTTCACTTTCCAGCATCACCCTCATTTAATTTATACAGGTTTTGCATCGTTGCATTCTCTCCCAATGCATATCCTGATGGATTTGTTTCTGGTTTGTTCTGAAAAGTATTTGAAGGATGAGGGAAGGTGAATGTTGAGTTAGGACGGTAGGTTCAAGCCTTTGGGACTGTGAAATATCAGAACAAATAAAGAAGCAACTTAAGTGTGGAAACAATATTACTCGAGGTTTTTTTTAAAATGGAGAAAAATAAGCAGAATAACAGATTGGGGTTTTTTTTTGTGAGTTACACATGTTCTCTTACTGTCTTCTAATCTCCATTCCAAAGAACTCAAGAAAGTGAAAGGTTTGGCTATCTAGTGTGGAAAAATATTTATCTAATAAAAATGTTTGTTATTTTTTGGGAATCGGTTGTCTGAAATGCGGCGCACGTACCTTCCTTTCTTCTTTTCCTAAGTTAGTTGTGTGTGTGTGGGGGGGGTGTTACTCCTTTCTTCCCCAAGTGCTTTCTGCCCAAAATTTGCCCTTGCCCACCATGTCAGTTGGAGAAGTATTGCCATCAGCAGAGGTTTCACTCATTTCTTTAACTCCCAGGAACAAACTGGAGGAAAATGTTGAGGCAGAAAGGACAGGGAAGGGAAGGCTTCAACTTCTCTGTGGATGGTGGTCCCAATCTGGATCAGGGCCCCCTGGGCTCCCTTTAGAGAAACAAGAAACAAAAAAGAGAGCTGTGTGCCACAGTACATTTAAAAAAAAAAAAACAACTAAACTGTTGTTTGCTCTTATCTTCGTTTTCATTTTTTCAGGCTATTTTTGCTTTAATTTATGGGGAACCTGAGACATCTAAGAATCCTCTCAGTAAACTGCTTTACAAGTCTTTAATTAATTAGGCAGGCTAGACAGGGCTTTCTTAAATAAATGGGCTATTTTTTTAGGGCTATTGTTGTGTTCTAATCAGTAAGCATCCATAAACAGGATGGTGAGATTGTCAGCAGGCAGGACATGACACCCAGCCATACTCGTTGGAGGATTCTGGAAGCTACAGTGCAAAAAAGAGTAACTATCTCCAAGTTCTGTCTAACTTACTGTAATGCAGCTCCTGAAGTGAGCCTGGAAGTAACTAGTTCCAACTTCTATACTTATGCATAACTATCTCTACCTAGTTACTTTAGCATAATGAATAATGTAACTGGTAGTTACAAAGTTACTTTTAGGTGTAGTGAGTGACACCTGTTGCTTAGATATTGTGAGTAAGACTTAATTACATCCAAAGGTTATGTTTAAAAAGGATTTTAAGGCATTTTAGAGGAATTTTAACAATACATTTTCAGGTTCTGCACCATTAAGGTATCAATGAATGGTTATGGGAAATATTCTTTGGCTTCGCCTTTTAAATTATATTTCCAAAGTGCAATATAAGAATTGGCCACTAGAGGGTACTAGAGAGCATTTCCTTGTCTGCTGCTGCTTAGGTCAAAGCAAGAAATTAAATGACAATAACAGTAAACCTGCTGCTGGGAAGTAATGACTAACTCAACAAGTTCCTTTTGAAATACAGTCTTCCAGGCTTTGGTTCTGAATAGTCTTAGCCTGAGGTAGGAATCAAATTAAGGAATTACAGTTTCAGCCTTTGTCATTCTGCATTTCTGAGGCTTTCCTGCTATTTCCTTCTGATAGCACTAGCTCATTCTCCCATTGCCTGCCTATGATCTTTGTTGCAAAAGTGGAGATCCTGTTTCTTTCCTCCTGTGGACTGTTCTTCTCCCTTGAGCCTCTTAGACTTCTTCCCTCCCCAGCTTCTTCATAAGCCTTTATTCCTATCTTGATGCAGGACAGTTCGCTCTCTGTGTGTGTAAAGAACCAGAGCTGGCTATGCCATGACTTCCATATCTACCACTACTGGCTAGATGTCACCATGCAAAAGAATAAGATCAAAGTGTTCCCTGATGGCGCATTGCAGGTGATGCCTAAAATCTGTCTCCCCATGATGCTGTGTTCAAAGAGCAAAGCGCACATAGGAGTCGGAATCCTTCTCACCTTTCACCAGTTTGACTGTTGGGGGCGAGAAGCCAGCAAAGAAGAAACACAAAGTTTTCTTGTGGAAATATATTACCCGTGAGTATTGAAAACGTAACTGGTAAAATACTTAGAGCAGTATGACTAAAACATCACTGCATTCTCATTAGCTCAGCAATTCATTTCCAGAGGGATTCCTTTAGTGGAAGAAGAGCAGTTACATTTATCCCTGTATGTAGCCAAGGAGGTTCAGACAGGCACTTACCATTCAAAGCACTGAGAACATTTTTCACAATATTTAGTTAAAAAGAGATTTTGGCCACTCCTTAAAAGTACATTTCCCTGAATCTTCCCAGACAGCATGGCCTGTGCTTGTGTGAGAACCGTAGTCCAAAAAAGCAACATTTCCAAGTTCTGAATTTGACAGTGGTTATCCTGCCCCTTCCTGTGCATTCTAGAGTCTGTTCAGGTGCTGGTCTTAGGGCAGAAACAAATGTTATAGATAGCTTATGATCAGAACTGAAAGTACATTAGTCAGACAGATTGATGTATCTGAGAAAGCAGCCTTCAAAGTGCTTAAATTCCAAAGACAAATCAGAAAACAAAACAAGCCAATTTAATCAGTACATATGAGGATAAAATGTGTACTCACATGCTTTTAGCAGTTAAGAAATTCCCTCTTCTAATGACAGGTTATCTATAACATCTCTTTCCACCCTAAATAAATAAAGCACAGACCAGTTTGAGGTCACCAGTGTACTGTTTTCTGTTGTGAACAGCTCTGCAAGTTTACTATTTAGAGCAGAAATCAGGTAGCTGGTACAGTAACCCACAGAAATGTGGAATAACCTTTGCTGACAAGTAAAGGTAGGCAAACAAACATATTTGTTCACTGAAGCTATTAGCCTGCAATCCTATGATCCTTGGGAAGGTATTACTAGGGGCTTAGTGTTGTTTGATTCTCTTGCTCGAGGAGCAGAGAAAGAGAATGTGAAATCCAGCCTTAGACACCCTATCATCCAGAGGTCAGAAGTAAAAAGTTATAATGAATATCATCACTTGTAACAAATTAGATGGAGGGTTCCACTGTTGGCATACCACAATTTTAGATATTTTAAATGAAATGTTAAAACATCTAAAAAGAGAATGGGTTGGATCCAGACTTAAGTCTTAACTAGACCTACTGAAACACTGGCCTTTCTCTCAGCCACTCCTCCCCCCATTTTTTGTTTTGTCCACCAACCTGCACAAGGAAGAGTTCTCACAGAACTCAGTTGCTTTCATATGATGTTTGTCTCCTTAAGCTGTCCTATTTAAAGGTATTGTCCTAATACGGACAATGAGATTCAAGCTTGGCATGATTAAAGGAAATCTTGTACTCTAAACATAACTAAATGAGAATTCAGCTCAACACGCAAAGTGAAAACATGGCCATTGCATTGATGAAGAGTGCATTACAGATTCGTTGTTGCATGTACATTTACCAGACTCAGAAAACAACCTTTTGAGAGTCTTCATAATATAAGGCATCAAAAGTATGTTTGTTGATATGGATCACTACCTCTCATGGTTTTCTTTCTCTCTCTTCCTAAAGACTATAACATTAATCTCTCTGGGAAGGTGAACAAGAAAAGAAAAGGAACTCTGAATTGGGAAGCTAGTCAGCTGATTCTTATCAACTGTCCTCCTGAACTTTATAGAGAACATTGCACCGTTCTTCCATCCACAATAGCCTTATGCAACCTTAGACGGGCACATTCTTCTCCCAAAGGACCACAAAATCACATAGGACAAAAAGGCCCCATAGCTATCCTTCCATCCCACCGCTGTTGGGTTTCTGTTTAGTTACTTGTTCTAATTCCATACAGCAGCTACAGCTGGAAGTACAGAGAAGCCAGGAATTTACCTGGAACATTTTAACATTTTGGTGCCATCTATCGGAAAAGGGGGGGAAACGCCAGGACTCCAGGTTGCCAGCCATGAGTGGAAACAGCAAAACTTCCCTATTTTTATTTCCATTTTTTATTTCAGTTTTTAAAACTTCTAAGGATGTTGTTTGTATTACATTATCCATTGTACCCATACAGAAGGGATTTTTTAATTCCTGATGGCCGTGCATCAAACAATAATGAATAGAATACCTAGTTTTAGTACTCAGAGTGGAGGGTAACGGTCAAAGAAGCAGCAGGGCACTGAAGGAAATAATAATAATGATAATTATTTGGAGGATCAGGATTCTCTGAAAGATCAGAAATAGCCTAATGAAAGGGGGGAATCATTCTTTGGAGAATGAGAACTTTATGCCTAGAGTGGGCAGTTTACATTCATGAAACATGTATTTAGGATCCAGTATGACTTCAGAATTCTTAGGAATAAAATTGAAGAAGCAACTCCTCATGTCTTCCTATTAAGAATTTTGTTTAGCTCATGAGAATAGGAAATTATCTATCTATCTATCTATCTATCTATCTATCTATCTATCTATCTATCTATCTATCTATCTATCTATCTATCTATCTATCTATCTATCTATCTATCTATCTATCTATCTATCTATCTATCTATCAAATGAAGATGGAATTATGCTCACTTTTCTTTTTAAGATCAAATACAAACTATTTAAACTACTATTCCAACATGTAGGCCTGCTGTTCCAGTTGACAAGCAAGCAGAGGGATTCTGAGTTACCTTTAAAAAAAAAGAGTAACTTTTCTAATCTCTGAACATCAGGTAAGGGCGCTGAGCAAGAATCAGTGCCAGAACAGCAGAATTACTTTAGTGATGTTTTCCCAGGGATATATTGCCTATTAATAAAGATGTTCCATATATAGCCATCATGATGAATAGCAGTAGATGGAACTACTGTACTCCCCAGGAATAGTGTAATCCCCTCTTTAATGCAATCTAAGCTCCTGGCCATGCCCACATTCCATGACCATGAATGCCATGCATGACATCTGGCCCATGGACCTAATTACCCCCCCCCCCCAAGAGATGGAATCTGGCCTATTAGAGGTTCCCCACCAACACCAACCAATTCCAAAAATCCCACCATCTTGAAGAATAAGAGGAATCCCTGCTTTCTCCACTCAGAATCCCACACACACACATTTGCTCCTTGCATTTCTGGAAGTATCCTAAGAGAGTCTTTTACTCACCTGCCCCTGTATCACGCAAGGGGAAGGGTGGGTGGGTGAAGCCTGGTTCTACCTTTGCATGCGCTCACCTGGAGTAGTGATGGGGAACTTGTGGTTGATGGCTACATCTACCATCACCCCTGGCCATTGGATTGATTAGAACTGGGTGGGAATTGGAGTCCAATAACAATCAGAGGGTGACAGATCCCCCTGTCTTGCCTTTAAGGGAAAAAAAACAACAAAAACCCAGAAAGATTGCCATGAATAGTTAAAACCATAGAAAGTCAACCATGTTCCAGAGTGGAGCTAAAAATGGGTTCTAATGAGGAGAACATGGTTCTGTGTTGGAGTGAGTAGAAGATATGTCCTCCTGCTACCAGCCAGGTGTGGTTCTGAGGCAACCACTACACGATCAAATACATGGAATTTGCTCCACTTATAAAATGGGTGAATTTGAAGTAATTTTTTACTAACCACATAATTCAAAAGCTGATTCAGATTGGCCCAGCTGTTTTTGCTCCCAAAGCAGCTTTTTTCTCTGCATCGCATCCAGTATGAATGGTGAAATTCTGCAGTTCCTGTGTGAGCAATGACTGCAATTTCAGATGTAATACAGGTTGCGAACCAAATTGCTGCAAAGCCAAATTGCCCTGATTCAGCTTTCCAGTGTAGCTGCATCCTAAGCCTGAAAATGTTGAAGGCAGCTGCTGTGATTTTCAAGTTTTGGCTTTTCAGATGGTTTTGATGTCAACTTTCAGACACCCTAGCTAGCACAGCCAATGGAAAGGGATCTTGGGGATTGGAGACGTAAGCATGTGGAGGCTCGAAGATTGAGAATCAGTGATCTAGAGCAGTGGTCCCCAACCTTGGGCCTCCAGATGTTCTTGGACTACAACTCCCAGAAGCCTTCACCACCACCTCTGCTGGCCAGGATTTCTGGGAGTTGAAGTCCAAGAACATCTGGAGGCCCAAGGTTGGCGACCACTGATCTAGAGGACAAACATTTTTTCTGAAAAATATGCTACAGCAAAGCCTTATGGGGTATAATTTCCACCTTCAACCAGGTTTCAATTAAGAGTTATAAATAAAACAACTTGGGGTAAGTTCTGCTTTTCCCGGTATGATCACTCAGACAAATGATGCTAATTATATACTTCAAAGCCATTTGCTCCAGTGCATTGATCTCTTCTGATTTGGGGCTCTTTGTAAAACACAGTGTTAGAATGCCTTTGCTATTCATTCCACAGGAAGAAGCCTATGAATATGAAGTTGTTTGGGCAGGAAGATTTTCTCTTTCTAGCAACATGAACAAGAAACTTTCGTTTGCTTTAGAACCTGAGAGTATATTTGAAGGTGAAGATTGTGCTCAATAATGGAGTACAGTTCTGCCAACGTAAAGCAAAGTCTACCCACATAGGCATCATGTGGCAAGTAAGAAAATTGCATACAGTTGAACAGACCTTAAAACAGTTTCCTTTTTAAGATCTCTGCTTTGCATAGATACTAGACTTTGCATCCTGTGGTTTATTGCATTCTTTCTTTTAGTTACACCTAGTTTATTAGAACGTAAAGATCTTGGGAAAAAATCTCTGACTCTTAACAACTATGAAAACTTTTTAAAGTGTGGAAGGCCAAGAGACTAATTCCTTCTTTGCATTCTCAGACGCAATCTGCAAACGAGAGTTAAAATCAGAGTTGTGATTATTTTTTTATGTCTTTTAGCCCCCTTAGCTGAGTTTAAACCTCTTTACAATAGCCTCTGGCCAAGGCTGACATGATTGTGTATTCCTGAAGCCCTGGAATCTATGGAGAAAGCAAGGATTTATTCCATTCTGTATTAGATTTCAATCTCAAAACCATTATTTCCTTTTCTGGTGTCTTGTTTTCTACTTTGTTTTACTGCATGGGTTATTGTTCACGTCGACTTTTTATAAAAGTATTGGCTTCAGAAGAGATATATTAGATCTCTCTCTCTCTCTCTCTCTCTCTTTTCTTTTCTTTTTTTAAAATGTTTCTAGCATAGGACAAGATTACAGAAGAAGAAGGCATGTGTGTTACCTCTAACATAAGAGATAGCAAAATGCATTTTCTTTGTTTGTACAAATTCTGTAAGGGAATATGTTCAAGTAGAGGAAGAAGGGGTAATGTATGGCCCTCCAGATTTTGGACTTCAGCTTCCCTGAGCCCTTGCCATGTAGCCAGTGGTGGACAGTTATGGGAGATGTACTCTACTAACATCTGGAGGGTCATGTATTTATCACCCCTGGAGTACATCTTAGTTTAGACACAATCTATGGGGAAGTCCTCCATTGTAATCTCCATAGAAAAAAAGCAAGCTTCGGAAAGCTTAAATCTGGACATTTGGAAAACTGCAAAGGAAAACACAGATCATCTACAGTTTAGCACCCCTGCCTTTGAAGGCGCAGAAGTGCCAGTTCTATGATTAGGCTGCATGATACCTTGTGCTTTGCCCTCGGCTCCTAAGCTAGCCTCTTGGTGGCTCTATAAAGGTGGTGAAGAATGCATTCCCATTGCCTTGTGGGAGAAAATTTAAACAGCTGGTACCATTGGCTAACCATCTTGATTTTTACTCAGGCTGCAAAATCCCTTCTGCTAGCCCCGAGACACATACTAGACCAGCACTGGGAAGGTTTCCATCTTCCAAGATCTACTACATTTACTAGACCCTGTGAGCCTAGTGAGAAACATAAACACTCAGAATGAAAGAATTCTGAGATTTGTTTTTATTGCCAGAACTGCAAGGGTCAGAAATCCAAGCAGATCTACACATGAAAAATAAAAACTAGCTAGTCTCAAAGGTGCTACAAGACGCCTGGTTTCTCTTGTGCTACAGCAGACTAGCATGGCTAAATGTAGATCTACAGTAGATCAAACAGTTGTTATGTGCCATCAAGTCGCCTATAACTTACGGCAACCCTACAAATGAGGGATCTTCAGAATATCCTGTCCTCAACAGACATGCTCAGCTCCTGTAAACCCAAGGCTGTGGCTTTCTTTAGGTAGTCAATCCATCTCACATTTGGTCTTCTTCTTCTCCTGCTGTCCTCGGCCTTTCCCAGTATTATTGTCTTTTCCAGGGAATCCTGCCTTCTCATGATATGCCCAAAGTAGGACTGCCCCTTTTTCATCATTTTTGCTTCCAAAGAGAGTTCAGGCTTTATTTGTTCTAGGACCCATTTGTTCATCTTTATAGCAGTCCAGGTTGCCCACAAAGCATTCCTGCAGCACCATATTTCAAATAAATCATTTTTTTCTATCAGCTTTCTTCATTGTCCAACTTTCACTCCCATGCATAGTGATCAGGAACACAACAGTGTAGATTATCTTGGTCTTGGTCTCCAGTGACAATCCTTACTAGAGATGGGCATGAACCGCCAGTTTGGTGGTTCATGCTAGTTCATTTTTAGGCTGAACAGGTGTTTGGTGCTTCCCAGCCCTGCTTCCTCTGGCAGATGCTCACTCAGAGGCAGTGCCTCAGCTTCCCTGCCCTGCCTCCTCTGGGTACTGCCTCTGAGTGAACGCCTGCTGGAGGAGGCAGGGCTGGGAAGCACCAAACACCTGTTCAGCCAAAATGAACTGGCACGAACCAAACTGGCAGTTTGTGCCCATCTCTAGTCCTTACGCTTTTCTAATTCCTTCACTGCTGCCCTTCTGTGTCTCAGTCTTCTGATTTTTTGGCTTCGGTCTCTGTTTGGATTGATGATTGAACCAAGGTATACAAAACCTTCAACAATTTCAATTTCTTCATTGTCAACATTAAAGTTGTATAGACTGGGAAAGCATCACTTGAGTTACATATATTTACAGTGCTATGTTTCCAGAATTACCTCTACACTCTTTCAGAGTGGCTTCCCAATATTCATAGCTGGATTGATTATTATATTGACACCATTCCTTGCCTGCCCACCTCCATATTTTCTGTTTCAGATTGGTCTTCTTTGTGTAGGAGAAGTTGCTGCAAAGCTGATGAGACTTGACTCCATAATGTTGCTGCTGAAGGAAAACAAAGTTAATGCAAAATAAGGGAATTTCCCATGTTCTGAATAGTCTTTGCTTGCCCTCAGTGACATAGGGCATCTATGAGAAATCTGATTAGGTGTGTGATGGTATCTGTCTTTCCAACTCAGACTCTCAAACCCTATTTTGAATAGAAAAGGAAAGGTTTCCATACAAATTAGGGTTTCAATTTTCTCGCTAGGTGTGCTGGAGAGAAAAATGTATTCAGCATTTGGGGCCTTGTGAAATTCAACCTATGGCCTTAAAATTTAAGAGATTTGGGATAGCTGTGGGATTCCCCTCTGTTCCATTTATGTTCCCCTTTGGAGAGCGACATGACTTTTTTCTGGAGTCCTCATGGGCCAAATCCAGACCCTCTGTGGGCTGGATTAGGCATGCAAGCCTCCTCTGTCTTTCTGAGCAGCTTTAGCAGTAGCTCACTACCTGCTGGGGAAAACAGAACAATCCAAAGCATTGTGTTTCTAGTTTGACCACCCCCCTTGCAATCTGAAACAGGCACTTTATGATTGGTCAACAACTGTATAGGTAATATTTCCAAAAATACAGCTGTGCAGATCCTCACATATGCAGCTCTGCATGAAACTCATGGATGAACAGAACCGCGCGTAGCCCAAAAAGTTAATTCTATTTCTGATTTCAAAAGCAGTGTCTTTAGCTATGTATGTTTCTTTGGAGCAGTATAATGAAGTCAAGGGTAGCCAAAAAGGCATTTTCTCCTCCTAGTTCTGTGAAGCACATTATTTCTAAACCCTATAGGAGAACTACAAGTCTGACCCACTCCCATGTATGGAAGTATTCAAGTCAAATGAGGCTTCACTGGAACATGCTGATTTTCCTTTTGGAATCAACAATTTAGAAGTGTTCAGAAATGAAAGACTGAGAAATATAAAAAGCAGAACAATTGAACAATGTCCCGTTCTATAAATAAAATATTGATGTTTACTCCAAAGTTCAAGTGGAAGCCACACTTCCAAATACAGAATAAGGATTTGTTCTGTTCTTTTGTATAAATGTAGCCAATAACTTAGTGATCTCCCTTAAGGGCCCTGCCTCCTGACATACATTCCTTTCCTTGCTAAAAAACTAAAAGTTCTCCAGAAAAAGTCCAAAGCTTTCTGAATTACCGAGAAAAGCACAAGGGCATCTAGAGGGAGGATTCTTACCACTACCAATCAGTTATTCACTCCTTTCCTAATTAGTGAATTTTTATATGTTACGAAAACAGAGAGATGAAGCAGTGAGTAAACATGGGAGGGTTACCTGTGAAAGATGGCATAGTCTGTAGCCCTAGTTAGATACTGGGGTGGGGGGTCAAGTTGGATCAACCTGCTCTTTGCATTTTGGGGCGGTTGTATGAAGTGAGGGGCTTCTGAGAGTCCCTCATACTACCTTGGCTTTGCCCCCTTTTTATTTCTTTTTAAAAGCTTGGTAAGCTATGTTTTTAAAAACTGGTATGCTGGCTGGATAGCTCAGTGGTTTAGGTATCTGGCTGCAGAGCCAGAGGTTGGGAGTTCAATTCCCTGCTTTGCCTCCGGCAAGCAGAGCCAACTTATGTGGCCTTGGGCAAGCTGAACAGTCTCAGAGTACCCCCCAAAAGAAGGGAATGGGTAAACCACTGTTGAGTACTCCCTACCTGGAAAAACCTGAAAAAGGTCATCGTAAGTCAGAATTGACTTGACAGCACATGCTTATTATTTTTAAGCTATATGACTAGGACTGAGTATACATGTGCAGATGAATGTCTGCATAATTGCAGTTAGCGGGTAATTCTCTTTAAGACATTAGGGTCTCTCTCTCTTTCCATTATGGAAACAGTCAAATCAAATGTATTGTTATTAGTCAGTCTTGTCACCGAGTTCTTGGTATTTCTCATGTGGCATGTTGAAGGGGTGGCATTCCATTCTTTATTTTGCTATCTTTTGAAAATCTAAATAGTGAGAGAGCAAGAAGGAGCTCTGTGCATGCTCAGAAGCTGTTCTTTTATGCCGCTTCTATGGCACCAACAGAAATTCTGTTCCAAGATCTAACATCCATCCCATGAATCAAATTAAGGCCCCTGAGAGAGACCAAATCTATTCCTGTGAAGGAAGGAGCAGGACAGGAACAGGTAGGGTCTGAGACTTGCTCTAGTCAGGGTGGACGACATGCCCCCCCCCCACTCGGCATACCCAAATTTCAAATCATATCCTTCCCCTATACATATGGAAAAGCCCTATGCTATAGACTATATGGAGCCCACAATGCTAAAGGGAACACACTAGCTCTTCCCCCACCCTTTAGTCACCCCTTTAGTCACAGAAATGGAAAGGCGGAGGCCATTGTACTCAAGTAGCCCCTCCATGTGCGCCCGAACCATGGTTTTTGTGGGGGGTTGGCTGCTGTGGAGAGGCGAGAGAGCCACCTCCTCTTCAGACTGTCACACTTCCATGATGAAAGAAATGATAGCAGGGCGAACACATTTACCTTAATGTGTGTGAGCTGAACCTGCATTAAAGCTACACTCTTTTTAAAGCAGTGGTTTCCAGCTGTGAGTCCCCAGATATTCTTAGATGAAAACTCCCAGAAGCCTTCACCACTAGCGGTGCCGGCCAGGATTTCTGAAAGCTGTAGTCCAAGAACATCTGGGGACCCAACGCTGGGAACAACTAGCAAGGGTACACAGTTCTAGCAATACTACTTGCGGCCCTGGCTTTGGGACTGAAAGCTGGACAAGCATACACCCATTTCCATGGTCAGATTTCCTTACAGAGAAGGAAAGTTGGACTTTCTCTCCAGCCCTAGAGATCTTAATACTATTGCTCTCCTTCTCCCTGTTAGCAGCAGAAAGGAAAGGGTAATCTGTAAGAAAATGCTCCTAAATCAGAAGGAGGGTGAATTGGTATCAGACTGCCAAGATACCCACTGCAGTGCACTTAAAGCCACTGGGCTGCAGGTTATGCATCTCTGACCTGGAACCGTAATGTCTTATGTTTAAAATTTGCATTCTATTCAGCTGTCATAATGCTTCCTTCTCCATGATTTAATGGGACAAAATTGATTCCTTATGGCTATATGGAGGTAAAATACTTTCCTCTGTTCTCTCTGCTGCTGCTTCTTTTCATTAGCTCCTCTATCTGGAACGTTTAAAAAAAATGTGCTGGAGTTCTTGCTGTTCTGTTTTCATTTTAAGACTCTGTATTTATCATATCACAAAGAGAAACCCTTGACACTTCTGTGATCCAGGGGTTTCAAAGGTCCCATTTACCTTTGGGAGGAAGGGAAAGCTCCATTTCACAATCAGTCAAAAAATTTAAAGGGGAGAAAAAGAGAGAGAAAGAATCAAAGAGAAGGAGAGAATATACTCTCATGGCTGCCAAAGCAAACACTTATTCCCCCAAAAAGGTAAATGTTTTCAACAATTATGATTTACCATAAGAAAAATGTCCTGTGTATTAAACCACCACTAGTAGAAGCAGTAATACTAATAAAAACTTTGGGTATTTATAAAATGCCATTGCATTATTTGAAATCTCTTGAAAGTACACCATCACCATCTGCTGCTTGGTTGGTTGAACTACTAGCAGCGTCTAAGCATTCCATTTATATTGTCTTCAAATGCAGATGTAGTTTAATAATAATAATCTGTGCTGTCAAGTCAATTCTGACTTGTGGTAATCCTTCTCAGAGTTTTCCAGGTAGAGAATACTCAAAAGTACTTTACCATTTCCTTCTTCTGGGGGTGCCCTGGGTCTGTGCACTTTACCCTTGGCCACACAAGGCTGGCTCTGTTCCCAAGAGGGAATTGAACTCTCAACCTCTGGCTCTGCAGCCAGATAACTAAATCACTGAGCTATCCAGCTGTCTTGGACAATCAGATGCTGAGGCACACCCATTTCTCTTTATACACTGCTATATACTCACCCAATAAATATTGACGAAGTTCCAAAACAATGGATGAAAGTACTTATGCAATTGTTTCTTGTCATTATCAGGTAACTGTGTGTTCTGTGCTGTGTCAACTGTGCCAACTCTGTCTCTCCAGAAGTTCTTGGACTACATCTTCCATCTGCATTAGCCAATAGATCCAATGGTGAGGAATCCTGGGAGCTGTAGTCCAAGAACATTTGGAAAGCCACTTTTTGTTCACCCCTGTAATAAAGATATTACCCAATTATGCATTTTGTTTTCTGCCACAGGAACAAAAGATGTCCCTTTCTATATTCACTGTTCAGCAATGTTTAAAATGTGATTAAATTAAAAATGCATGGGACTAGAAGGGAAAATGACAGGGAGATGATGAAGTAGAAGCGTTAATTGCTTTATAAATATTGTTTGACCAAAGAGGTTGCATTTGTGGAGGGATGTAGACCATCCTCCATTATTTATTTTAATGTTCTATTTATAAAACCCAGTTCCACTTTGAATGATATTAATAGGACACTGAGATGAATAATGATAGACCTTATCTACAGCACCTGTGCTACAAATACAATGTGTTTGATCATACAGGACATTGCTGTAACAGCTATTCAAAACAGCTGAGAGGATTTGCTGGACCTTAAGCCAAAAAAAAAAAAGCCATCCTTACTTAGAATGTTCAAAGAAAGGTCAGGCAAGTAGCTTTCATCATTACACTCAAATTTAATCATGCTGTACAACGGGGAAGATTTCAACTGGTTAATGCATCTTGCTGGATGGCAACAGGTCTCACAATCCAATTCCAGGAACAATTCAAAGTGCTGATTCTAAACTATAAAGCCCTAAACAGCTTGGGTCCAAGCTATTTCAAGGACTGCCTCTCCCTTTATGAGCTTGCCTGAGTGTTAAGATAATCGGAGAGGCATTTCTCTGGATCCTGCCACCTTCACAGGTGCATTTGTTGAGGACATGGGAGAGGGCCTTCTTTGTTGCTGTTCCCAAGCTTTGGAACTCCCTCCTGTAGGAAGCTAAGCTCGCCCCATTTTTGCGGTCCTTTCTCTTCAGGCAAGCTTTCTCTTAGTGACTGGCTGCCTCAGTGGGGTTCCAGCTTGACAGCACAGAACACACACACACACACACACAAGAATGGTTACTCATCACGATGGCTAGATATTACTTCTAGAATGCTTCTGGATACCAACTGGTGTGGAGCATGAGCGGGAGGATGCTGCTGCATTCATGCCGCCCAGAGTAGACTATCTGTCTAGATGGGCGGGGTATAAATCTAATAAAATAAAAAAATAAATAATAAATAAATGTCCTGCTTGTGAGTTTCCCATAGATATCAGGCAGGCCAGGGCGGGAATAGAATTCCTTCACTAGATAGCCCTTTGTTCTGGCCCTGCAGGGCTTGGCTTACATTCTGATAGATTTTCTAGCCAAACCATAAGCTTCACCTTGTTGTAATAGATACATAGCTATTCAGAGTTGAAAGAGTTTACCAAAGCTTTGCATTACAACATCACGACTAATTCATGACCCATGATAATAGGTTGGATCAAAGGCTTCCTTCATTCAGCAGAACAACAATACTAATTCATGACCAAGTACATAAGGATAATGGGTTGCATCAAAGGCTTCCTCCATTCAGCAGAAAGTGCTTCCTCTGATGGAAGGAGCCTTTTTATAACCATAATCAGAATAACACCTACCATTTCAGGAAGTCTCCTATTAGAGGAAACTCCTTCTATCAAAGAAGGGGAACCTTGGGTCCACCCAGTGACCTTACAGAGAACTCTTTATGCTCCAGTTCTCCATAGGTCTTGAAAAGCTATTATGAAAAGTTTCCTTGTTTGCTTTCATGCATTACAGCATAAATATTCTACCCTGCCTGATACAAGTTAGACTTAGGATCAAAGATACTGATAAGCCTTAATTATTCATTCAGGGTTGATGCATATTCTGTCTATCCTTTTCAACATTTTATATCCTAATATGCTACCCTATGACTACTACATGTAATCCATACTTCTTCATCTAATTTTGGAGCAACTTCCCTCCCTTATTTAACTATAAAATTTTGGGGCCAAAACAAATACACCTTCTTAGTGTGTTGAGAGAAGCAACACTTTACTTCAGGAATAGAATTTGAAATGAAGAATGAACATCGCAATTCTGTTTATATCTCCACAGAAGTAAGTTCCACTCATTTCTATTAAGTTGACATAGGATTGCAACTTAACCATATTGAAGGCAGAACTGTATTTATACAAGATACTAGTGCTGTTTTATAAGATATCTGAGGTCATTAAAAATGCCACTGTAGGCATACATATGCCACAAAAATATTTTAAGTCACAATGTTGAACTTTGCTCAAAACACCACTGTTCTCTTTAAAGTTATTTATTTGATTTTTTTTTAAAAAACAAAAAAACAGGTAACTATAAAACAGATTATCAATGGTAGAACTCTATTTATTTTAATGCTGGTACCAGTAAGGTCTATTTAAAAACTGAAAGACAAATTTATGAATGAGTTAAAATATTCTGATGTGCCAGTTCAAACAGTGAAAGACATGGGTTCAGTCACTTGCTCTGCTATCTCTTTTGTCTTCTTTGTTCCATGTCTTGTTATTTATTTATCAAAAGATATGAGCCTGTCTTCTGGTAAACACACTGTGAAGAAGAGGTATGCCTTGTCCGGGAGAATGGGAATCATGAAAGACACCCCTGTGGCATCCATTACTTGACAGAATGCTCAGAGTCAACATCCAAACACAACGTCTATTGTGAACGATGTACAATGTTTCTTCACCCAGATAGTAACAGGGAATCGGCTATTGTCCAAGGCACTCACTCTCACTCTCTTCTTTCCCTTATGCCCCACACCAACTGGCATAACCATTGGAACTGCTGTTCTCTGTGCAGGCAGCAATGGTGGTTCGGGGGTCAAGTCCTCTCAACTGACCTGTCCCTCCTTTAGCACCTGTTTGTTGTCCTGGAGTTTAAGTTCATTTTTTTGTGGGCTAAAGTCCTGGAGTCCTCCAGGTAGAGCTCCTTCAAATAGCCTAGGATCCAGTTAGCCAACAGAGGATTGAATCATGAAGTCCCAAAACCCACACCTCCACATTGTGCGCCTCACTTCCCCACTCAGGAGCATCTGCCCAATCCTCTTAGTTGCTCTCTTCCTCATCTCATCTTGCAATGTCCCCCAACTTCTCCTCTTGCTTCCTTCTATGCCCTGCTTCATGGATGGGCTTCTTTCTGCCTTGCTTCTGTCCCTGCCCCTTTGCCTCTAGTGTGGCATTCACTCCTGGATAGTGTTCTGGGGAGGAGATCCAGTCTGTGCCCACCACATAGTCCTGGCAGGGATCCTGGGATGGCCAGTAGGACATGGAGGCAGAACCTCCCTGCTCACCACACACACATCCTAAGAAAATGTACACAGTACAAACTCAAAAGAAAACAGTGAACTAGTGACTTCCCAAGGGAAAAGCAAGAAAAAATACTAGAGATGTATCCATGCTAGAGAGCCAGTTTGTAGCTTAGGACTCAGGAGACCTGGGTTCAAATTCCTGCTCAGCCATGGAAATTCAAAGGAGCAGTGGCAATGGTAAACATTTCCTTGAACATATCACATATCTCAAAATCTCTGTCAGGGTTGTCATAAGTCAAAAGTGACTTGATGGCACATCTACAGTATTTTGATTTATTGGAGCAAAACCACAAAAGGCCTACCAGTTCCTTAAATAACATTTTTTTAAATCATACAAACTCTCAAAAACTACAATGCACTTAATGAGATACATAAAGTCTTATCCTCAGTTATGGGAAATAGGGGTAGGTAGAAATTGTCAACTTTTATAGTCCTCTTTGAAGCATGCATTCATATATCTCTAATTTGATAATATTTCATGCATCTGGTGATGTACTGTAGTCTACGAAAGCTCTTACCATAATAAATCTGCTAAGACCTAAAGGTGCCACAAGGCAACATGCTGCAATAACAAATATGACTCAGCAGTAATAAAATTAGTAATATAAAAGTACAATGTAAATATTTTGGGCTCACACAACTGAGAGTTGTCGTCTGAAAAGGTACGTAACTTTTCCAAGCTCTACACTTGCTGAAAGAGTCAGACTTTTAAGAACAGAGTGCCTTTTCAGTAAGACAGGGGAGGAAAATTGTTTCCCCCTGGGGGGGGGGGTAAATTTTCCAGTTGTAAAGGGTCTCTGAGGAAGCATTTCCAGCAGTGGTCCGGGCTGAATATGTGTGGCAGCACCAGAACAAAGGGGGAAAGGAGCAGAAACCCTTATTTCCCATTGGGCCGTTTCCAAACATACCAAACTTACAAAGTGCAGCGCAACTCATCAAGATCCATAATCCAACGGAAGTTCAGTCTTAACTACACTTTTGTCAACTCCTGACCACTTCGTTTTATCTTCTTTGAAGCTTACTCTTGCTCTTGATGTTAGCGGATCAGAGTATTATTGACTGGCATTGGGTTTCCTAACACCTGCTTTCTGTTTTGGTTTGTACCCGTGTCCACCATCTTGCTGCAGAGCAAACAACGGGCTGCCTTATAGTGCACCTGCTTCTCTGCCAACATTTATAAAGAGAAATGAGGCTAACAGGAGGATTCTGGGAATTAGAGTTCAAAGCTGTAACTTTTTCAATCTGTTTTTTCTGCAATTAATACTTTGCTTGCTTACACAACCTAGGCCACAATAATGGCAATTTTAAAGCAGGGATTGAAAGAGAAGGCAATGTCTGTCTTCTCATGGATTCTACAACACTATCACAAAAATGAACAGACAGGACACATTTACAACCAAAATACATAACAGTGTTGACATGTGTTAACAAAGTTGCAACTAGAGTAGACCTATTCGGTCGTTGGAACTTACACAGATGGTCAATCACCAAATCTCCACCAATTTAGTGGGTCTACATTAGTTGTCATCTACTACTGGATTTCCTTACTGGTGGAAATCCAGTAGTAAATCAGAACTAGAATAGGCCATTGAATCAATGAAGACTTGGTGAATGTACTCTATAAATTCCATTGATTCAATGGGCCTACTCTAGCTGTAACTTACTATGGCCATTGTATAAAGGTAAAGGTAAAGGTTCCCCTTGACATTTAGTCCAGTCGTGTCCAACTCTAGGGGGCAGTGCTCATCCCCGTTTCCAAGCCGTAGAGCCAGCGTTTGTCCGAAGACAGTTTCCGTGGTCACGTGGCCAGCGCGACTAGACACGGAACGCCGTTACCTTCCCACCGAGGTGGTACCTATTTATCTACTCGCATTTGCATGCTTTCGAACTGCTAGGTGGGCAGGAGCTGGGACAAGCGACGGGAGCTCACTCCGTTGCGTGGATTCGATCTTACGACTGCTGGTCTTCCGACCCTGCAGCACAGAGGCTTCTGCGGTTTAACCCACAGCGACACCACGTCCCTTATGGCCATTGTATACTTGTTTATAATTGGATAAGAACTGAACCACTGCAGAGAAGGCCCTACATCTTACATGCATTGACCTAATCCATTTACTGGCAGACATATGAGCTGGGCTTTTGTGACTGATCTGAGGGCTAGGTGGTTGCCAGCAGCAATGTAGTAGAGTCAGTGGTCTGAGAGTCAAAGTCCGAGGTCTTTCTGAGTAGTAGAGAATGTGCCCTCATCCAGTCTTCCACGCTTTCATGTTCCTTCTGAGTTTAGCTGTGATCCCGGCCATTGTTGGGAGAGAAATGGATTTTCCCAGGAACAGTATATTTTTGCAAGCTGCTCTTAGTTGTAATGCAAAGTATTTGAGGGTGATTTGGTCTTGAATGGGCAGTTAAGAACCATTAACTTTACACAATACCTGGTTTTCCTTTGTTGATACAGACTGACCTAGTTGCCTGCACTTTTTAACTCCCCTTTTGGCTAGGGGTGGGGAAGCTGACTATGGGGACTGTCATGATCACCACCGGCACTTCCAAATGTACCGCTACACCACTGAGTGTAGTAGACTTTCAACTAATTTGGTTCCAAACCATGTATGTGAAGGAAGAGAAAGAACAATGGGGGGGGGGGCTGTTTTTACAAAGATTTTGGCAATGTTTGTCTAAAGAATGAAGAAGAGGAAATGATCACAAAACTGATTAATCACCATGGCAAGCGATTCTCATCCTGGCTGTAGAAAGCCTCTCTACATTCCTGATACAGACAGACTGACTCACAATCTGGAGCTTATGTACAAAATGATCTAATCACATATTGTTCTGTTTGGTAGCTGATGGGCAAATTTCTGCTTTTGTTCCAGAAAGATGGTGAATAAGAAGTTAGCTTGAGGTGAGCATGAAATAGTTTGGATATTTCTACGTGCTCATCTATATGGATATAATTTGGATCTCTCTTTGCCCATGTACATCTTGCCTTTTTGCCAATAACATGAAGGTGGTGGCTACAGCTCCTCCCCTTCATACTTCTTCCTTACAACAGCCTTGTGAAGTAGGTCAGGTCCAAGGTTATCCCAACCAGTGAGATTCACAGCTTGGTGGAGACTTGAACCTGGAACTCCGAAACCTATCTCTAGCATGCTAACTCCTAGACCACACTAGAATGCAAGTAGATAAATAGGTACCACCACGGTGGGAAGGTAACAGCGTTCCGTGTCTAGTCGCGCTGGCCACGTGACCACAGAAACTGTCTACGGACAAAACGCTGGCTCTACGGCTTGGGGACGGGGATGAGCACCGCCCCCTAGAGTCAGACACGACTGCACTAAATGTCAAGGGGAACCTTTACCTTTACCTGTTATGGAAAAGGAAAGTTTTCTGATATGTCACATATGTTATGTATTGTCAACTCACTTCGGACTTATGGGAACCCTATGAATTACGTAAATGACTTCCAAAAAGTCCTATCATGAACAGCCCTGCTGTGGTTTCCTTTATTGAATCAATCCATCTCGGGTCTTCCTCTTTTCCTTCTGTCTTCTACTTTTCCCAGTATTATTGTCTTTTCTGGTATGTCTTCTCTTCCCACGATGTGCCCAAAGTATGAAAGCCTATCCCTTTTTGTTTGTTTGTTTGTATTTTGCTTGATATGCTTGCACAGACTAACACGGCTATCTCTTCTAAAACTATCCTAAGGAGAGTATAACAGGTTGTTGTGATGGCAATGATTCAAGTCTAGTTTGACATATTTTATTTACAGAAAATAAATTATAACCTCCTCTCTTTCCACCATTCTGGCCACTTAAATAACCATTGATTGAAACAGCATAGATGTATAAAACAAATAACAGCATATGAAGTATGGACATAAACAATCAAAGACAGTACCTGAGTTTTGCTACAAGATCTTCAGAATGTAATGCTCCCCAAGGTCTGAACAGAAGTTTTTCACTGGCACCTAACAAGATATCAAAGTGAGATTCTAAGGCAGTGGCTCCCAACCTGTTAATGGACTACAACTCCCAGAACTCTTGGCCAGCACAGCTAGTGGTGAAGGCTGCTGAGAGTTTTAGTCCAAAAACATCTGTTGACCCAAGTTTGGGAACCACTGTCTTAAGGAATGTTGACGGAAAACATGGTGGGAGTCACAAAGGAGGGTTCAACATGCCCTGCAGTCCCCTTATTTCTTTTTTGGCCAAAATCCTGTTGCTTAACATAACCCTAAATTACGCCAAAGTAAGTCATGGAACCAATGGGGATTGGCAAGCCAATTCCGTAACTTCCATTGATTCGAACAGGCCTACTCGACGCAACAGGATTTGGGCTCCTGGAGGGAAGACACTCAAACTGCAAATAAAACTTTCCCCGTTTTGAACCGTTCCGGCGGAAACGAGTCCTGAAGCCCGCCGGCAGGTGGAGCTCGGACCTCTGGCCAGTCTTACCAGCAACGAGCAGGGGAGGGAAAAGGGGGGCCGGGAAGGGGTTAAATAGCTGCTGCTGCTGCTGCTGCTGCTGCTGGAGGAGCCTGACTGCCTGTATAGGGAGACCCACCCGCTGTAGAGGCTCCCCCTTGAAGCCCACCCCTCCGCAGTAGGTGGGAGGCAGAGAGGCGGGCAGCTCGGGGGGGGGGAGGGCAGCAGGAGCAGCGCCGGGGCAGCGATGCTGCCGGAGCCACCGGCGAGGGCGAGGGGGGTAACGGGAGGCAAGGTAGAGGGAGGTGCGGAGAGGGCCGGCCCCTGATGCGGGTCTTCTCTTTCTCCTCCTCCTCCTCCTCCTCCTCTCAGGCACGGGCTCCGGCGAGTCCCCCCTCCTCCTCCTCCTCCTCCTCCTTCCCTGGCCGCTGTTGCCACGGCGGGCGAAAATGAGCCGGGCGGCGGCGGCGGCGGCGCTTCTGCTCTGCTTGCTGGGCTGCAACGTGTGGAAAGCGGTGACCAAAACCTTAGGAGCGCCCGGGGCGGCTCAAGGTCGGTGCGAGGGACGCGGGGGGGGGGGGGGGCGGCGGCGCGCGCGCGGGAGGCATGCTTTTGTGAGGCACCCCCCCCCTTTTTCTCTCCATCCCGCTCGGCCCCCTCCCCGCCCCGGGTTTCCCCGGGCAGGGGTCTCTTTTTTTGGGGGGGGGGGGACACTGCATTGGGCCGGGGCCCATAAGGGTAGGGGGGGGGGCGAGGTCGAGGATTCGCGGGCGAAGGAGGGGGCGGCGCCCTGCCGGGGCCGCGCCGAAGGAAGCGGCAGGGGCTGCAGCGGCGTCGGGGCGACGGGCTCCGGAGCTGCCCGGAGGCTTTTGTTACTGGCTGGGCTTTGTGCTTCTGAGCGAGGGTCTTTTTCCCCCCTGCTTGCTCTCCGCCTTCCCTCTCCTCCGGCCGCCGTGGCTCGCTGTCTCCCGTTCCCCCGCCCCTCTCCCCCCCCTTCTCATTTCGCCCTTTTGCTGGCGCAGAGGTGCCGCCCCCCCCCCTTCGCTCGCCTCGCTTCCCCCGCGAGCGCCCCAGATGCCACGGTGATGGGCGCTGCGTGCCCGTCCTCTCCCCCCCACCACACACACACACACTCCCACCCCGTTTCCTCTCACGATTCCCTGAGTGGCCCATATACGTGTGGGGTTTTTTGGGGGGGGGGGGGAGGCCGAGGGATCCTTTCCTTTCGGGGGTGATCCTTGAAGGAGTCAAGCGGTTGGTGCCCTTTTCCTTGCAGTGGACCCTAAACCAGCCATAAAGGGGGAGAGTGTTGCTATCTACTGTATGTGCCTGGAATAGGGGGGCATCTCCTTAAAAATAATGGAGAGGGGGAGGGTAGAAAGAGGGGGGGGATGGAAGACCATCTGGCAGACCTTTGCCTCCCCTGCCTTCAAGTCTTGTCAAATTGGTTCTCGGGTCCTTCTCCCCCCCCCCCCAATCATGGTGCCCCCCTTCCTTCCTGTATGGCCTACCAGGTGCTGCTGTTGTCTTGTGCCACTGGTTTGCCACTGGGCCTGGTTTTTGCCCTTGATGCCTTCCCCTTGTGCGCTCTCTCTTCTGTTCCCCTTTCTTCGGTGCCAGAGCGGCATGGCTTATCCTTGGTGGACTCGGCTGGGATATGTGACACATGACGGAAAGAGCCCCCTGGAAAGTTGGTTTTCTCTTCCTTTGGCTCTGTTAAATTCCTCTGCCCACAAAAGAGCATTCGGAGGTTGCCCATGCTGTGATCTCCCACACAGTACCTTTTGCATGCAGTGCTCCGCATGTATAGAAAATATATACAATTATATAGTTTTTTCATTTTTAAATTTTTATACATAGTCTAATGGTACTTAGCTGTTTTTGCAACCAGCAGGCACCTGATGCTCACATCTTGCTCCACTTATTGTCTGTTTTGTTCCTTCCTCTCTTCCAGAACACAAATATTCTCATATAGAAAGCTTCTTTGCTGTATCAAAACCTTAAAAAGAGTCTGCATGTAATGTTGAAATGAAACATATATGTGTCCATTTCTGTTTCATTAAAGCCCATTTTGACCAGTTGCTGAAAATAGCTGTAGCATATTAACTGAATGTTCTTTCCTCAGTAGAGTTCACCTGTGTACTGGGAAACTGACATTCCCATAACCATATTGGAAGTGGGAGTGATACCCAGTCATGATTCCATGTTGCAGTTCTTTTCCTGTTGCCCTTGTGGTCTGTCCCCAGGCTGCTTTCTGCATATTTTAGGAAACCATCTGATCTGTTTGGTTTCATTCAGTGATGAAACCTACCAGCTTTAAATGATCTCTTCTTAGCTTGACCTCCACAAAATGAGGATGCTTGTAGCCAAGACTGGTGCCTTTAATGGATGAATCCCATAATCAGGAACAATGTTGTGCAATGACACAGACTGTGTTTGTTCACTGCTTACTCACTATATCCATACTATGCCTGGGTCTTCAAGACCCTAGATGGGTAGGATGACTGTTCTGGGTTGAGTGAAAATGTCCCATATTGTCCCTTGTGAAGCATCTACGCTTCACTGTGTTGATCTATTCCTGTGTGTTGATGATATAAGTAGCTGGCAGGATGAGTTAACTGGCTCCGTTAACCAGCTCCCAGGCAGAGAGAATCCTCTGAAGAGTGAATGTGGATGGTTCTTTCTAATGACTTGAGTTGTGGTTCTTGTAGTTCTGGTTTGTAATGCTGTTGGATGGATGATGGCAGCAGTAATGCAAAATGTCAAACCAAGTCTTCAGAAATAATGTAGCCATTTCCTTGATTTTAAAAAAGCACCAAGAAACAGCATCTTGGCAGTGTAGAGGTGATTTAGGGTAGCTTAATTATTTATACTGTATTTCAATGTATTTATAGGCCAGTGCACTCTCCCTCTAAAAAGCATTTGCTAGGATTTTAGTAGAATCTCAAGTTAGATGATTTAATTGTAGTTTAAGCAGCTTGTTAACCACTTTGGACTCCTCTGAGGAAGGAAGGGATATAAACCAAATTTAAAAATTGAGCTCACTTCGTTTAGTGTTGAATGTTTTTTAGTGTTCTCTCATTCATTATGTTGCAAGTTACATATGGCTAAGTGTGTCCATTGTCAGCACTTTAAAATACAGTATACGGTACCAGAGGCCTTTCGGCATAATTTGACATTTCATCAAGGAGATCACTATCATTCAGTTTTAAATTGCTAACTCAACAGGTGTCACCTTTCGTAAGCAATAGAAATTCGAGGATTGTGATAATGGAATTTTCTCTTGCATGGAGTGACTTGCCTCAAATAAAGGGCCTTGGATATTAAAGTACAGCAAGATACCATAGTGCCACTCCACCAGGGTAGTTGTGAGAGAGTTTTAGTACTCTGAAAACTTGCATCAAGGCAGGCTAATAAATCTCCAGTGAAAAAGATGGGAAAGCCAATCTACCATAGTTTAAGTCACTTTCCTTGCCTTTTTTTTTAATGGTATTCTTGTAAAGGCCACTGAGCCTTCAGTGACACTGCATTCTACCCAGTAAAAGGTGAATAGCAACTGAACCCCCTCTTCATACCCTGCCATTGTTTTTGAGTCATGGTGGCCACATATTGCTTCAGTATTGAAGGCTGGGGAACACAGATAGTAAGTAGCCGTTGCAGTCATGTTCTGCTTTTGGGCTACCCATAAGCATCTGGCCACTATGGGTTTCTGATGTGATCCAGGATGACCCTTCTAAAGTTAAGAGAGCGAGCAAGAGGCAAACCATGCTTTCTGTTCCTTGCCACCTACTTTTAACTTCCCTGCCCCAAAAGTCTCAGCTTTAGCTCTCTGTGCCAAATCTTATTTTGGTAAGTTTGATTTTTTTGCTTTCATAGGTTGAACTTTTTGTTGATGCTTTTCTTTTGCTTCCTTGGAAATCCGCGTACAAACAGGGGGGAGGGGGAAGGGGAAGGATGCCTGTTTGATTAAAAGAACAGATCAGGGAGCGAAAGCAAATTTACTCATCAGGAAGCAGGAGGACTTAATTAGAATACTTTATGAATTGGTCTTCATCTCTGTATTGGCTGTAGTTAAGGTCTGCTGGTAGTTATGGAGCAGAAATGGAGCAGAAATTTCCAAGTACTAAATTATTTTTATTGTTTGTTTCTTAGATGGCTAGAAATTATGATCTAAATTACTTGGATTATTTCTACTGTTAAAGCTGGAGAACTGCTGAACATTTAGAGAAGCAGCTAATTGGTGAATAGGTCCAATTGCTGTTATATTCATAATGTTGCTATTAAAATCTGTAACATAGATTATTTAAGAGCACATATGTCATCAAAGCAGTTTGATTATTATTATTTCTTTCTTGCATGGGATTAAATCCTAAAAATATGTATCAGGAAAACATTTGGGTATTATTTGTTTCAGGTTCTTTCCCAAGAACACTTTATTTATTTTGGGTCTTCTGTATACTAGTATTTTTGTTAAACCACAAAAGGGACTGGCTCTTTTGGATTCTTTCATTTTAATTTTCCACCATTTGGCAAAGTCATGATGGAAGATTTTCCATCTGTTGTAAATATAGAGGACTTGTAAATATATATATGGAGGCAGATCAAGCCAGCAGGTCAGAGTAGGAAGGGTTTAAACCTCCTCTTGATTTTAAACTCATTGGATAAACTTGAAGTTAGAGGTGTTCCTGGATATTCTGATGGGCTTCTGATAGCAGCCCTCACAATGCTAAACATTTTTTAGGTGATTTGACAGGAAAGAATAGAAGAAAAAAGCTAAATGAAAGGGGAAACCACAAAAAATAAATAAACCATGAAGGATTCACTTAATGGAATTCTGTGAAAATTCCTGTAGAAAATCCTGTAGAAAATATGAAATTCCTGTAGACTTCTAATCCTTTAGGTACATCAATCTGTGTTAATTCTACAATCGCTTTGTCTTTTTCCACTCCTTTTTTTTTTTTATTTCTGTGGAAAGGTGACCTAAGGAGGACTGACTTAGCCCAGTATGTCAATTAAAGGACACTGGCTGCAGTGGCTACAGTTTTGTATATCAAGACAGAAGTTTAAAGTTGGGGAGTCAGCTATTATTATAGCTAATGTACAGAGGACTCAATTTATCTTTCTTTGAAGAGTTGACCTCTTTTCTTCTTGCAGCTATGTCACCCTTGAGTGAGCAGTGAACATTGATTTATTGTGAATAGAGTGGTCAAGTTCTGTCATCAGTTGTTGAAAATACAGGGTTTGTCGCTATATGGTTTATCAAGATACCAAGCCCAATAGATTCTTTGCTTGGCTTTCCTTGTTAATGTAGATGGATTTTTAAACTGGGCAAGCTGTAAGGAGAATATTTGGGTGGGGGAAAAGTTGTCCGAGTGAAAATGGTAGCCTTAGTTTGATTTGTTGTTGGGTTGATATTGCAATCCAGTTCCTACTGGATCATATCTGTGTCAAATAAACTATCTCCATTGAAAATATCCCTCACTACTTAAATTTCAGGAGGTGGAGACGAACACTGGAAGAGTTTGGAGGAATTCATTTCTCTTTTCTCAGTTGAGAATTTTTTCTTAAGTTCTGTCATAGACCGTGCATAGAAGATCTGAGGTTCAGTGTTTAGGATTGCTTTTAAAAAAACAAAGACCGGCGCCAAGCACTGGGGAAGATCCCAGCTGAAGATGATGAAAAACCGCTGTCATCAGAGTAGACCAGGAATGGAGAATGCATGCCAGTCTAGGTACTGTTGGACTTGCAGGTCTTATCATCCTGCACTATTGGAGTTGTGGTCTAATTAACATTCAATCAACATTGAATAATAGCTTATTAATATGAATTCAGAAAAGAGGATTAAGCGGAATAGTTGGTGGTGCTGAGCTAAATATCAGCTATATGTGAAATAAGTATGGAGAAGTGTATGATAGGGAGATGATCTGTATTTTAGGATAATCTGGTATTTTACTATTCTTTAAAACCCTGTTGGGCAATAAAAGGGCTGTGTTGGAGTAAATGGTTTGTATATTGTACTGAGGATAAAAGAGCAACCATCTATCAGAGGCAAAACTACTAAATAGGCAGTGTCTTTTGAAAAATATCAGGTGGTGGCACATATGAGATGAACCATTTTGTGCGTTTGCAGCCTTTGCTTTGCGTAGCTTTTGCATACAGGATTGCGAATGTTCAAGAATTTTTGATAGAATTTGTTTAATTTGCACTGGGAGTTTTCTCCCTGCAGAGTTAACTCATCTTAATGTCAGTCCTTAAGGGATCATTCTGAAATCATAGTTGATCTAAAGTGAAATGCCTTGAACACACTTGATAATCCCGGAAAATGTCATGTTGCTGTGGTAAAGCCCAGCATGCTTGTCTAAACAAACACATGCAGGCTTCTCTTTATTCCTGTTCTGGTACAATGTGTCTTGGTTTACTCAGATCGAAATAGTTGATACAGTGGTGCCTCGACTTACGAACGTCCCGACTTACGACCGTTACGAGTTACGACCAGCTCCAGCTGCAAAATTTTGCTTCGACTTGCGGCCGGAGCTTCCAGTTACGAACACAAAAAGGCAGGGGGGAAAGGCAGGAAATTCAAATTGCTAACTGTTGGTGGCGAAGAGGCTGCTTCTTTGTAGCTCTTTCGCCCCAGCAGTTAGAGAGTGTGCGATCGGAGGAGGCTTGGGACTGCCTGGCTTCTGCTTCTGAGTGAGCGTGTGTTTGTTTGCAGGGAGACTTGGGACTGCCTGGTAAGGTAAGGTGCTGCTTTCTGCTTGTTAAAAACTGCCTGTTCTAGGTGGGTTTTGCAGGGTGGGTTTGGGCTGGGGGGGGGTTATGTTTCTGTGCTGTGTTGTTGTTTTGTTTTTTGGTGATTTTTTTTTTTTTTTGCAGGCCCAGCGCCTTCCGATGGGGCTTGCTCCATTGTTTATTTTTGGTTTTGTTTTGTTTTTTAAAGCCCCAGTGCCTTCGGGGCTTGCTCCGTTGTTTATTTTTTGGTTTTGTTTTTTTGCAGCCCAAGCGCCTTCCAATGGGACTTGCTCCGTTGTTGTTGTTGTTGTTGTTTTAAAGCCCCAGCGCCTTCGGGGCTTGCTCCGTTGTTTATTTTTTTATTATTATTATTTTTTGCAGCCCCAGTGGTTTCCCATGGGGCTTGCAGTGTTTTATTTTTATTTTATTTTGGGGGGGGGTATTTTTTCCCCTTCTGGAACGGATTAATCGCGTTCCAATGCATTTCAATGGGAAATGGTGCTTCGACTTACGACCATTTCGAGTTACGTCCATCTTCTGGAACGGATTATGATTGTAAGTCGAGGCACCACTGTAGTTTGACTCTGTGCTTCATGTTGGCACCCTTCTTCCTGATCATTTCGGGTTAGTGGGGTATATTAAACCAATACTGCCTTCCTGTGGTCTGCTAGGCATAGAGCAAGGTGCTGATTTTTGGGGAAATATATCAAACCCTATAGGATTTTTCCCCGTATACTGTAGGAACCACCTCTGCCTCTGTGACCTGCATGACTAGTGGAGGCTTGGTTGTAGTTGAATTATAATCTTTTCAAAACTCTGCCAGGCTGAATTGCAAAAGAAAAGAAAAAGAATATGGAGGGAAAAATGCAGTGTTCCACTGATTTGCCTTCTTGATCTCAGTTTTCTTAAAAGTTTGTCAAACGTCTATGCACTCTGTAAAAGCATCCTGTAAATCTTTTTGCTTGAGCAAGTATATAGTCATCAGTGATAATTGAGGATCGTTTTCTTTGATTTAAAATGAGTATATCTTAATGCTTTCATCCCTTTTGTTGCTTTCTAAAGAATAATCCATAACTTTGCAGAGCCTCTGTAGAAGTTAGCTATTGGCTATGGGTGACATTATCCTACACTTATCTTTGCTGTTCATCCTTAAAGATGTTGATAGTTGTATAAGGAGTTCTCTCCTTCTGTATTTACAACTGTGCAAAATAGGTTAGACTGAGAGACACTAACTATGAATAACTAGCGAAGATTGTAAGTGTTCTTAATTTAAAATATACGCAGTGGTCAGAATCACATGCAGTGTTAATTGTATAAATGGTTTGCATCTGTTTGCGTTCATCTATCGCATGACCAGTGGTGCACTGTTTGTGAAACCAATTGCACAAAGAACACCTCATTAAAGGTTGCAAACCGCTCACATGATTCCCGTCCCATGCATTTTTTCAAGAAGATTCTAGACATTGTGTTTTGGCCATTGGTCATGTTGGCTAGCAATGATGAGAGCTGACATCCAATCATTTGAAGGGTGCCAGGTTTAGGAATTTGACATTAGGACTTAGTTATTTGCAATTGTGGTTTCCTCTCAAGAGGTTGTCTCTAATCACTCTTGAACGTGTAAAAGTCACTGAGCTTATCTAATACTCCTTTTAGCGTTACATAGAAATTTCACGGATTGTAACTCTTACGCTTTCTTGACCTTTTGGCTCCATTGTTTTAAGTTTTTGTTTTCTGTTTCCATGTGTGCGTATATAATATTTTCCAGCAGTTAATGCAGCTAATGAACTGGGCTTAGTTCATATGATTATACTGCAGTAACCCTGTTAGCATTCCACAGTGTGTGTTTATGTGGACTTTGTTATCGTGGGATGGGAATAAGATTATGGAGGTTTTTAGATCTTGTGTTTTCAAGGACTGCATCAACACCAGTAGTATTGACAGTGATGGAAAAACAGGAGTTAGTGTATCCATGTGGCTGCCTCGGCTGTAGGTCACTCTTTCTTGGTTGATGTGACTCCTGGTTGTGTTGAGTAGATCAGTCTGACACTGGATTGTAGGCTTTGCTGTTGTTGATCAAAAGTGGCAACCTACAGCCTGGGGGATGCATGTGGTCTTCCGTCTGGACTCATGTAATTTGTGGACTGATTTCAAAAAAGTTTTGCACATGATGAATAGGAAGAACAATCTTGCTCCAAATTCACCTTTTTCACGCATTCTTGTTTTAACCATTATTACCAACTGTTACCAAGTTTTAAGAATATGTCTACATTTATCCCTCCCCGCAATCTTGTCTTCACTTTGTTGTCTGTTTTATATTGTAAACTACCTGGGGGCAAGGATCTATTTTAACTTTGAAACTCTGATGCTGTGGCTGTTGTATACAAATTTTGTTCTAAAGCAATTGGCAGGCTCTGTTTATGAGATAAATAATAAATGATCATACCGAAAGCTTCCATTAAAGTATCCTTCTCTAACCTGGTGCATTTCATATGTTTTAGAACACTACTCTCTTAATGCCTGATGATTGACCATGCTGGTTATGAGCCTTAATCTTAATCTTAGAACTACAGAGCGGGAAGAGACCCTGTGGATCTTCGAGTCAGGGAGGCACAGCGGGGAATTCATCTCCCAACCTCTGGCTCCACAACCAGATACCTAAACCACTGATCTATCCTTATGGGAGTTGTAGTCCAAAATACCTGGAGGGCATCTGGTTTGGGGAAACCCCTCTAAAGCCTATTTTATTTGGCCCACTTGGATCCTTCTGCTGTATGAATGAGAGTCCAAAGATGCTTTTCAGATACAGAGAGCAGTTTTCTAATATGTATGTATGTGTCAGTTCCACTGATGTCAGTGCGATTTACCTGTGCATAACTAAAACCTAAATATACTCTTCTTTTTTTTTTACCTCTGAAGCCCTACTTAGGACCAAGAAAATCTCATCCTCAGAGACTTCAGTAGTGTCCTTTAATGTTTCTACAAATCTTCTTTTCTTTTTCCCTTCTCAGCAAGTAGGGTTTTTTTTTTAAAAAAAATGTTTCCTAATAGCTTAATATTCTCTAGTCTGTTCCAATTAGGGCTTAACAAGTAGCTTGGAGCTGTGAGCTGTCTTGGAATTCCGTGTACAAGAAACTTCTTTAAAGTCACACTCAGTCCAGTGTAATCGTATTTTGTCCCTTTTTATCCTTCTGCCCTAACAATAGTATTTATATGGTGCCAAGTCAGTGACAATGCAGCCTCTCAGGGAAGGAGACTCCATATTTGCTTACCTCAGAGTGACCGCTTGGACTGAAGAGAACACACACATCTCTTAGATTTGTCTGGTGGATAATTGCAGTCTGAGGCTGGGTCTGATGCAAATATGAGGGCATCAGACCCATATAATTGAGGCCTATTTTTAATATATTTGTATGTATGGCGTGAGCATTCATTCAAATGATCTTGTCTTTCAAGAGGTTTGTGCCCTCTTTGGAAATTTAAAAGTGTATTTTCTGTGAAGCAAGCAGTCACTGCTTTGTAGAAACAGACATATCTGAAGGAGTTTGTTGCTGAGGCACCCAGAAATATGAAACTTAACTCCTAAATTACTTTCTAATGCTTAAAGTAAGATTAGAGAAGTTGTGGTCCTCTAGTTCAGTGGTTCCCAACCTGGCGTTCCTGAACTACAGTTCCACAAACCTTCACTACCAGCTGTGCTGTGTGGGCTTTCTGGGAGTCGCAGTCCAAGAACACCTGGGTTACCTGAGTTTGGGAACCACTAATCTAGATGCTAATTAAATACCGGCTGTAATCCCTGCTCTTTTACAGGTATCTGTGGCAGTAGTATTGGAAGGCCACACATCCCCTAGTCCTGGTGCAAAATGTGTCTTGTGGCTCACACATTTTTGGGGATTTTGAAATATTTTTGCCCATCCTTTTTAGCCTACATTGGCTTGTCTCTGTTAATATGAGGTGAGGATTTTAGAAAACATACCTTGTTTCCCTGAAAATAAGACCTAAACTGAAAATAAGCCCTAGTATGATTTTTCAGGATGCTTGTAATATAAGCCCTACCCCCAAAATAAGCCCCAGTTAAGTGAAACCCCGCCCTCCACCATTGTGCAGCAACCAGAAGAAGATGGCATGACTGTCTTTGAATAAGTGTAGGTTGTTGTACATGAAAAAAACAAAACATGCCCTGAAAATAAGCCCTGATGCATTTTTGGAGCAAAAATTAATACAAGACCCTGTCTTATTTTCGGGAAAACACGGTACTTCTTGGAGTACGTATTTGAGACTGTTTCGGCCATAATGGCTGGGAGATTTGGGGGTTTATGGTGCAAAAAAAGTAACTTTTCTGGGCTGTACCTGTAAGGACTGCAGTTATCTTTGCCACTCCAAAGAGCCTTCCCATAAGCCCTTGAAACACAGCAACTAACCCAGCTTCCTAGCTGATGTCACCAACATCGTTGGTCTCCGCAAGTTTTGGCAACCAAGGCATGTTTTTGGCTAGGTCGATATGCCACCTGTTTTAAACATTTGGCAGGGCAGGAAATAGCAGCCGGTGAGCAAGTCATCAGTTGGTGCCAGCCCATTCCCACATGCAAACCGTGCAAAAGAATAGATGTGGCTTTTCTTCATGGTTGCCTGCCTCTTCCTTCTGCTGCCAGCTTTATAACCTACAACCTCACAAAGAACTGCTGTGTGACTACCTAAAGCCTTAGCCATCTCAAACAAGGTAATGGTAAATTACTTCTGAGAACTCTGTACCTAGAAGACCCTGGAAAAAAGTCATCTTTGTTGTGGTATTCTAATCTTATACAGATTGCAATGGTGTGAACATTTGCTTAATCTTTATTTCAGTTTTATGAAGAGGTGTGTGAGAGATATACTATTATTTTGCTGTTGTTTTTCCATGTTCTTTCAATACAGTATTTTTTAAAAAGGGAGAATTGACTTGATGGGATGTAATTATTGTTAATATAAGTCAGTGGTTCACAACCTTTTTTGAGTTGCGACCCCCTTTTACAATAGCCAAGTAACCTGCGAACCCTCTTCCCATGTTTGCATAAAAAGGCATTTTTAATGGGGTAAAGTCATCCCTTCTCAGAAAGTAGAGAAAGCAGAAAGCAGCTTCTTTCTCCCCCAAGGGGCCTGTTTCTCCTACATACACAGACACGATAACTTTAATATCCGGCACCGAAAGGTCAAGGAAGAAATTATTTAACAAGGGCTAGAACACATATAAGGTGATCCAGAATGCCACAGAAAACACTTTGTGACCCCCTTGGGGATCATGACCCCAGGTTGGGAAATACTGATATAAATCCTGAATCAATGAATTGAGGAGAGAGGTATATGTATGGATTGTTTTGGGTTGGGTTTTTTTGCATCTTGTTCTTGTTACCCTGATGTTGGGAAAGTGTGAAGGCAAGAGGAGAAGGGGACAACAGAGGATGAGATGGTTGGACAGTGTCATCGAAGCTACCAACACGAATTTGACCCAACTCCGGGAGGCAGTGGAAGACAGGAGGGCCTGGCGTGCTCTGGTTCACGGGGTCACGAAGAGTCAGACACGACTAAACGACTAAACAACAACAACATAGATGTACTCACTAGTTTATTGGCCACCCACCCAATTCTCTAACCATAGCTTTACCCAAACTTCATAAGGAGTCTTCATGAAAACAATCAGCTCTCTCCAGCATTCACTCAGGTGTAATTTAAAGTTTCTAAATATGTAGCAGTCATTAATGTGGATTCAAAAAGAGGGACTTGTGCTTTGCACAGTATGGCTGAATGCCTGAGAAGTCAAAGGTTGGGGAGCAGGGAGGTTGTAGGCAGAGAACATCCTGTCTGTCTTGCATCCTAGTGCAACACATCTATAAGGTGAGAAGTGTCAAAGAAGGTGTCTGTCTTTTCCTAGAGTAGCCTTTCAAGGCTCAGCCTTTTCTCTTGCCAAATACGTTTGTCATGAAAATGTGCACATTACACAAACTCCAACTGGAGCCCTTTGTTTACTGTTCTTATACCCAGACAGAATTTGATACATAGTGGACAAATTATATAAGTCAGAGTCAGTATGGCAGTGAAGTGAGTTAACACATAGACACAAAACCAAGAGCACATCTTTAAGTAATTAGTTTAAAAATCACTCCTCAGATGGCTACCTAATTTACTCACACTTCCCTCTGCTTAATGATAGGACTGTGCCACTATCAAGTGTATCCACATCCCATCAGCATGGGGGTAATCTTTCTCACTTTTTCCCCCAACACAGCCATGTTAGCTGTTTTCACGTCTGTTCTGGTGATATTCAAGGCATTGAGTGTGCCTCTAGTTTCCCAGCTCTGATCTCCTTTGTCACTGACCTTCAGTGTTCATTGGGCCTCCTAGCCTGCGTCAGGGCACCGTAGGCCTTAGCTGGTGTCTCCAGTATATCCATCTACTTCATAGAGCTTTCCGTTAATTTTTATAACTAGTATTCTGACAGGATATTTATTGTCTCCTGTCTTTTTTTTCTATGGAGTGCCTTTAGGCTCTGTCCTTGGCTTTGCTTTCTGCATAGTTTCTCCCTCTGGGAAATGTAATTGCTGTGTTCAGGCTTATGCCTCATTTCCTGAAGGTTTTTGGCCAACTCTATGTATTCTTCTAGCTCAGGTTTTCCTGTTTGTGTCTTTGACCTCTGCCAGCTCCGTCATGTCTTATTCTTCTTGTTCGAAAGATTGAAGTTGGCTTTTATCTTTTGCCTCTACTTTCTGCTTATAAAGAGTGTTCCTGCAATGACATGTTCTTTGTTAGATGCCCTCTAAAGTGTGGTGTACAACACAGAAGTACGGGCCTCACTCCAGAGGGTGAGGAAGGACAAAAGAACAGTGGCTCCTAAGCCAGGCTTGCCACATGGAGCCTTGACTCAATGTCTTATGTGACTTATTTTACAGCTTGATCTAATGCATATTTGCTGGGAATTAAGTCCTATGGACTTCAGTGGAATCATTTACATTAGATTGCAGTTTTCACATTTTTTAGGTCTTGAAAAGTAGTCTAAAATAAGATACCCCATCCCACACTCCTAGTCAGTTATTTACAAAAGTTAGTACTACAAATTAGTCAGACAAGGCTTCAGATCCTAGAATGGGAAACAGTAGCCTTTCCAGCTGAGCTGAGAACTTATGATGTTCCAGATGTTGCTGGTTTCCAACTCCTTTCTGTCCCAATCAACACAACTAATGGGCAGGCAGGATGGGAGTTTTAGTACAACAAGATCTGGAGGGCCATATCTGTATTGTATCTTGAAACGTTCTGTCCCTTGCATAAAGTTGTAAGTAGTACAATACTCGTACGTATTGTATCTTTTTCCCAGGTTAATTGTTCTTGCAGACAGAGCTTGGTAAAGTTGCTTATATTGGACTACACTTTCCAGAATCCACCAGCTAACATTGCCAGAAAGTAAATTTTGTAAGCTTTGGTTATAAATTGTGATCTGCCTAAGCTTACCTATGCTGTGTGTGTGACAGAGATAAAACTTGAAACAGGTTTTGTGGTTTGAAATGGACAGCTGAAATCTCTGTCCATGAAACACTTGTAAGTTCTTTGGGGCTATTTGTTTACTTAACATAACTATTGATGAATCTTGGAAATTTCACAAAATGAGTCTCTTCTCCACAGTTAGACAACATGAGCAATTCTAACAACAAAATTCTGCAATTTGTGTTCCCAAGTCCTCAGCAAGAGCATTAATACACAAGTTGCTTGTAGAATTGCAAAATTTAAGTATTCTTTTGAATTCAAATTCGGATAAAAATCCAAGATACCTTCCTCAACTGGGTTGGGCATCCATAACATAGAAGAATCAGCTCCACATGCAGAATCTTCATAACCCTGAGAATCAAATATCAATTTGATTGCATATACATGAATTCACTCCTTCAACACAAACATAGAAATTATACCTACACCAAGTTGGCAAGGGCCTTAGTCATAAGTGGCAATAGCAATTTCAGCCTCATCAGCTCTCCCTCTCTTTCTGATTCAAATCTCCTACTTGCACCTCTTATTACTTATTAGTAAAGTAGGCCTGTAAAGTAGTGCTGTCATTGTGCTCGTGCAAAACTTGTTGTGCTAGTGGTTGCACATTTTTCAAGTTAGTGCAAGAATGATGTATTCAGTACACTTTTGTGAAAACAGTTGTGTAACTGCTTTCTTAGTGTCTTAAATAATAGTTTAATCCAGCCGAAGCTGACCTGGCAAGGCTTTTTACTACGTTGATTTAATGTGTGGTGTAGGTCTAACTCTCCAGGCAATTAAGAGTTTTCTGCATGTTTGTTTAATCATGTATATCCTGCCTTTGTGAAAATAAACAGGTAATACCATATTACAATATCCCAGGGCAAATTTTACAGCAAAGGCCAAGTGAAGCAGTTACCTTGGGTGGTAGCTGTTCTTCCTTCTATTCCTGACTGTTCCTCTATCTTGGAAGAGTGAGCTGTTGGTTGACACCCTGCTTTGCACCCTGAAACTGGTCTTCTGTCTTAAGATTTTTAGAATATCCCTTCCCCGCTGTCAGTGTTGGAGGAAGGCTGAAATGCGAATCCATTTAGGTTCCATAGAGGGAATGAAAGGGGAGTGACCTTGTCTGTTGACTCAGGTAGCAAAATGCCTTGGGCCAGCTTTGTTTAAAAAAATCAATAACAGTAGGCTGTAAGCTCCTGTTTATGTTGTATTCATTATCTGTCTGAGCTTAGGTTTTATTAATAGAGACTGAAATGGCTATTTCAAGCTCACTGAAGTTGTATATCCCACGTGTTGTCACTGGCATCTTCTCAGGTGATGGATAATAAAATCAGCCTAATGGTGGTCTTTTGAATCATCACAATCCCTCTAGTCACACCTGACTGGTCTATTTAATGTTTATAGTGAATATCTGAGATGCACTTTGACAGTATAACACGTTTCACACTACACAACATGTAAAGGCCCCCATGTTGGCCAGAAGCAGTTTTTAGAATTTGATATGAAGAATGCATGTATAAAATAATATGCATTCAAGTAAATATTTATTTTAAAGGACTCTGCAGTTATATAAAATATTTTAACAGTGAAGGAGGAAGAATATCATACTTACTCACAATAGATTTTTCTAGCAATGAGAAGGGGGGGGGGGAAGATGGTTTCCCACCATTTGTCTTGACCAGGTTGAGGACCCTGCCCTAGGACAAGCTGACCATAGTCCATAGGGTGAAACACAGATGATGTGGTATAAAACTGGCTTGTGGTATTCAGGGTTCAGATCAAGCAAGAAAAGTAAGGCAGTCTGTGAGGTGAATTGGAGAGGAATACTGATGAGTTAAGCTCGGAGAAAGTAGCTACCACTGCAGAAAAGTCCTACATCATGATAAGTTTGACCTTAGCATGTGGGGGAACCCAGAGAAAGCTTCTATCTGTGTTTTATGACCTTTACAGTTTTAAAGGTGGGGGGGAAGGGGAAACCATTTTGAAAATATATCTAGGAAATTGTGGTGTCTAAATTCTTTCCTCAGATCTGGCAGCAGAGGCTGGAAGGTTGGGAATAGCAGCAGCGGTATTTTAGAAGTAGTAGTTATGTGGGCCCTTGGGTCCAGTGGAAGAAGCTGACTCCCTTTGCCGAACATAAAATGACAGGAGGCTGTATATTGTCACTCATTTCAGGAAGCAAAATGTCTTAGAGTTGGCTCTGTCTCTCAGCAGTTTCCTATTAACCAAAGATCTTCCTTATCTCCAGCCCAACTACTATGAATCGCCTTGCTAACCCCAAGTCCTTTTCATTGCCTTTCTGACTGTTAGTCCATAATCTATCCCCACATCCATTACATGATTCTCATGTTGAGTTTTTGTGACAGCAGTCTTGAAATGCCTTTAAGCATGGCTTTGCGAGCATGGTCATTTTGAGCAAGGTTTTGCTGTCCACTGTAACATGTTAAGTCTAGATTTTTGTCAGATATTCCCCTAATGCTTTTAGGCAGCTGAAACTGTTGTGTCACAAGATGACTCTAGTCCAGAATGTTGTGGCTCAACCAGACATTTATCTTTGTCTACAGTATGTTTCTGTGAAAGAGAGACTAGTGAATAGGTATGATCCACCTGGCCCTCGAGCAGAAACTTTTTTCATCAGTTTTAGTTATAAAAATATGTTTTCATACCTTTGTTTCCAATTGAACAAGTGACAATCTTTTTTTTTTTAAAGCATTTAAGTGATGTAGTAAATACTGGGCACTTTTCTCTGTGGTTTGTTGACACTCTCTGCTCTTCATAAATTGTACTGTATTTTTGTAAAAAAGCCAAATGATAAGCCAGATGTTAGCAGCAACAACACGCAGGCTTTCACTTTGTCAAGCTTATAGTGTCATGCAATTTGCTTATGGTGTGCTTAGCTTATACTAGCAGGTTTGCAGTTACAGTTCCATATGGATTTTGCTCTATATTTGGAAGTGTAATCAAATTCATCTGCGAGATGAGCCAGTCAGTTTTTGCCCTTGGATGGATCATTGCTAATGGAGTCCTGAGACCATTTTTTTTCTTGTTAAAACTCTTTAAAACTCTTTACATGTGCAACAGAAAATATTTCTTTAAGTTATTATAATGTTCTCATTATGCCATTTATGGGGCTTCATGCCATATAGAGTACTTTAGCAATTTTATTTATAAAACCACTGTCATGAATTCATCTTATTTTATAAATGAAAAAATTGAAATTCTTATGTTTAGTTTAGACGGTCTGAGCTAACATATTTAATTTTGTCATATGTGTGCCATACATGGTTATTTGTCAATAGACGTCGATTTATTAATCATGATTTCAGCACTATGAATGAGTTGCTCCAGTAAATGGAAGGACTAGTGTGTCAGCAAAAAAGGCTGGATGTCTGGATGTGTCCCCTTCTACCTGAAACAGCATTCTTTGTTTGGAAATTCTTGTATATCCACTGTTGTTGTTATGTGCTATCAAGTCAGAACCACTGTATAGCAACCCTAATAGGGCTTTCAAGATAAGTGAGATACTCAGGGCTTGAAATTTTTTTAGAATGTCTCACCAGTCAGTCAAAAATTTCACCAGTCAGCATGACCAGACTGTAGCCTTGCAATTTATGTTTAAACTTAAATTTAAATTTAAACTAGGCATTTTCTACATAACAATCAGTACAAACCCAAAATAAATATACCCTCAGACTTGGGTTGCTTTATTACCTGCGTGCCTGTGGGGTCATGAAGCTTGTATTTTGAATGCCTTTCTTTTGAATGTCTCCAGCAAAAATAAAACTGAAAGGAAAAAGCGCCTGGCGTCTTAAGGAGCCAGGTCGTTTGGTTGAAATTGGGAGCAGGGAATCTCCATATTCTCCAGCATGGGACTACTCTACATTCTCCTGCAGAGCTATATATCTATGTGCCGCTCGAACTCTCGCGAGAAGAGGGCTGTTTTTCCTTTTGCAATGGGAAGGGGGAGGGGAGGACTACAGGATCTCAGAGAGAGAGAGACAGACTGAGGGTAAGGAGGGAGGGAGGGAGCTGTGGCTCATCAAGCAGCGTTTTTTCACTCGTCACAGACGAGTGGACGAGTGGATTTTTCAAGCCCTGGAGATACTTATGGAGAGGTTTTGCCAGTTCCACTCCCCTGGTGAGTTTCCATGGCTGAGTGGGGATTCAGACCCTGAGTCATAGTCAGTGTTCCCTCTAATTCTTCAGAGTGCTGTGCAGTGGCTCTGGCTCCTGCACGTGGGATTCCAGTCACAGCCGGAAGCAAATGGGCAAGACTACTAGGTTAGCTGCATGTGCCCACGCAGCTTAGAGGGAATATTGGTCATAGTTCTTCACTCTATCCACTGCACTACACAGGGTATATTATCCACTTGGGAACATTTTACCAATTCCACCACTCCAATAAATTTTCAGGACAGAGCTGGGATTCCTACTGGGGTCTCCTGAGTCATAGTCTGTCATTCTATTCACTGCATCACATTGGGTATCCCCAGGATATACCAGGATTAAACTTGAAACCATTCACATGCAAAGCATGTGTTCTGTTTTTGAGCGCCGATCACTCCCAAAGTAATTTCTTACTTTGCTGACATCACTTGATCAAATTTACAAGCTGGGGGGGAGAGGCTAATATAGTGATTCCTAAATTTTGGGTACCAAGGAAAACTACAACGCCCAGAAGTGTTAGCACATTCAGGAGTCAGGACTTCTGGATGATGTGGTCTGAGAATATAATGGGTCCAAGTAGATATGCAGAGACATACATACCAGTGAATTCCAGGATGGAAAGGTATCTGGTATATATATGTCTGTGAGCAGAACATAAAATGTGTAGTTATATAAAATGTTGGGCATGTTTCTTTGTGGTTGGTTGGCAGTCTCTGCTGTATACAGACTTAGCTATATTTTTTTAAAAAAATGCACTTCAGCAAGCTTATAGTATCATGTAAGTTGTTGTGATGTAGTTATATTGGCACTGAAGAGAGTGCTAGAAGGTCTGTTTAAATGAATCTACATCATTTCCTTGTTTGGATGTTGCTAGTGAAGATGCTGACTGAATTCTGTCATGGCAGATCTGTCAAATAAGCTACACCTGCCCTCTAGCTTTTTTTAAAGCTTAAATTTGTGTGACTAAAACCCATTATCTAAAAAAAAAAAAGTAGAGCCTGGGAATCAATTTTCTGCCACATGTACATTTTTCTCAGTGTCACATATATTTTTGCCATGTAGTATTCATGACATCCTTAAAATATTTTCTATGCAATTTTATTTCTGTTATTGCAGATGTGACATCATCTTTCTCTTTACTGGTTGGCTCTACAGACCAGGAATTCAGCCTCCTGGCTTTCAGTCAATTCAGACTTCAGCTGCCAAGTTAGAATTAAAATCTGTTAGAAACATTGCATATCCCATGTGATTTATTATCCCCAAAGAGAGCAAAAATTGCTTACGCACTTTTTGTCATACATGGATCAGAATTGTGTAATGTTAATGGCAATGCTAATATACAAATTAATTGATAATTGGAAATACAACATTACATGGGAACATAGGAAGCTGCTTTATATGGAGTTACTCTGTTGGTCCATCTAGGCCAGTACAGGCCACACAGATTAGTAGTGGATCTCCAGTTTTTAGGCAGGGCCCCCTCCATCCCTATCTGGAGATTTCTGGATTGGACCTGGGACTTTTACATCACAGAACAGTGCTTTGCAGGTTAACTGCTGGATAGCTCTGAGGTGTTAGGTCTCTGGCTGCAGAGCCTGAATTTGGGAGTTCAGTTCCCCAGTGGGCCTACTTGACAGGAGCTGGACTTGGTCCTATTTTTCAGAATTGTCAAATGGAAATTGACACTGTGTTTGAATTTCTCCTCAGTGGATAGAGTGGAAAAACAGGTTGCTAATCTTTTAGCCGTTGATTTTCTAAGAAAAGCTGCAGCACAGTAACCTCTGTGGACTCACTTTCATGGAGGTGTAATGCACCTTGTGAAACATTGTGGTGACAACGTAGCACTTGAACAAGAGTTCTCTTAGCACTTGTGCAAGTATTTACAAAACCTTAACACATTTTCTACTTTAGCTCACAACCCTTTGGATCCAAGGCAGTGAATAGTGACAGACCCATTTGCAGGGTTCCCCACTTTCCCTACAGTTGGTTGAGTTGCTGTGATGTCATAGAAACCAGGAGAACAGGTGGTGAGGCATAAAGATGGATCAAGCAGACGGTTGGAAGTATCCTTAGATGTTAGGAATGGAAAGGGAATAATGAGGTGAGAGGGCGGGTAGCAGATGAAACAATGGATGAAGCAGGAAACTGAGGAAAGGAAATGAAGGAAGTGGGTTGCAAGAGAAGCTGCCCAAGGTTTATTTGAGTTATTTTGATGTCACAGAATATTCCAAATGGAAACCTTCAAACCTAAAGATCAAAGAATGGTTCATTCAGCAGCTGTTAACAAAAGGTATTGACAAATTATTTAAAGACACTTGTCGTTGCCCTGCTGCTGTTTGACTGCACATTTTAAGAAGTCCTTAAAGTGCTGTAGCTGCTTTATGCTTTGCTTGTATAATGCATGAAATAAGTCCCCCAAAAAAGAGAAAAAGTAGACAACAAGATAGAGATGGAAAAAATTACCTTCTCAGAATACATGTCATGGAACCCTGCAAATGGTATGGCCAATGGGTGTAGCATTTTGGAAGGCATAGGCTGACTGGATAGCCCAGTGGTTTATCTATCTGGTTGCAGAGCCAGAGGTTGGGAGTTCAGTTCCCCATGGTGCCTCCTGGGAGAAAAGCCAGCCTGTATTGCGTTGGGCAAGCTGCACAGTCCCAGGGTGCCTCCAGGAGAAGATAATGGTAAACCATTTCTAGATATTCTCTACTGAGAAAACCCTGGAAAGGGTCAGCGAAATTGTAATTGATGGCACATTATTATTGTTGTTGTTGTTTTAAAAAAAATAACTTTCCCCATTCCTGTCTTTCAACAGTATTACATTTGTTATCCTGGAAGTTGGCTCACTCTTTTTCTTTTTTGTTTAGGGAGTTACGTCATTAGTGATCTTGCAATTCTAGCTTCTGCTCTAAGGCAGACCCAGTGTCAGTTATGATCAATAGAGTCCTACCCCAAACATTTTTTCTTCCTTTGTGTTCATATTGATCTGGCTTCTCTATTAAAAACGGGAGAAGCACTGAACTTTCCAGTTCACTATTGCAGATGCTTCAGTGTGAGTTTAAAATCTTGTCTATGGCATTCTTTCATTACTGAATTCTTTAAAGGCTTAAATAATATATGAAGAGATACAGCTACACGAGCACATGTATTGCTCTTTAATGTCTTAACAAAGCAGAACAAAACAGAGCTAGCAACACTTTGCATAAAGAACCTTTTTCTTATTGATGAATTGCTAGCTTAGAGGTTGTGCAAATGTGTATTTGAAATGTCCCTTGTATGTAAACATTGAAAAAGTAGATGTTAGCACTGCTTATTTGTTTATGTCAGAGTCTAGAATTCCACTTTGCGGGACTGCAGAGAGGGCTTGTCATGTGTCATTGAAAATCACTGCTTATTTTATCACTTTCCTCTAGATAATTTCTGGGCATCTGGGCTGGGACAACAAATCCAGAACTGTTGCTGGTAATAATTTAAGAGAGTGTAGAGAGTGTTAACTTGGAGGCATGCAAATTGCTTAAAGTTGTGTGTATGTTCTGTTGTTGTTTAGTTTTTTGTTTCTTTGCCAGATAAGTGTGGCTGAATTCAAATACACCCCAAGGGAATTCTTTTCTCTACTCATTGTGCCCTTTCACTTTGCATAGCAAATAAAGCGCTTTTCGACTTGCCTCTGGGAGTCTTCCAATAGAACAATGACCTCATTTTGCAGAAGTTGTCTTTGCAGGAATGGATCGGTCTTCTGACATCTACAGCTGAAGAGCTCAAGTCTGTTCAAACATGGGTGGAATTATGTGAATAACTGCTAGTGTCAGGCCATATTATGAGGGAGAAGCCAGACTAGCTGAACACTATGTGTGTCTGCACTGTAGCCTCCCCAGATTTGAAATTGTTAAATCATGGAAACATTTTGTTGTATATATTTATATTTCTCCAAAAACATGTTCCATTTTATTCTTTGTTTTTATTACTTTGATATTTCAGTTACTATTCCTTGGGAAACAGTCCATTTTCTAGCTTAAGGAACAAGCTGAGAATGTTCCGTATAAGTCTTATTTAGACTGTTCAAAAATATTAGGTTTTTTACCTCTGAAAATGTGCCTTTAATATCCTTTCAGGCTTTTTCTCTTACCCCATTCCCCAACTTACTCATTATTTTGTGACATTTTTATACTGTGGATTTTGTTTTTTCTACAAATCAATGTAGCTGTCGTATGATTTTTGTGTTTGTTGGTGAAGCAGCAGACATCTGGAGGGCCAGAGGTCCCTCATGTTAATATAATACATACCTTCACGTAGCCAGCCATACTGCCGACTCACTGAAATGAGTGGTTCAGTGACCACTGGGGATATGTCCTTCCTTCCTTCCTTCCTTCCTTCCTTCCTTCCTTCCTTCCTTCCTTCCTTCCTTCCTTCCTTCCTTCCTTCCTTCCTTCCTTCCTTCCTTCTCTCATCTCCCAAGAATTCTCCAGACAGAATCCAGTCCACAAACACACACCTACAGATACTTACATTTTGCTCACCTGGAGCAGGGACTACCTCCTAGGCTTCATTGGCCATCGCTAGCCTTTGTTTCCTGTTAATGTTTGCTGCTGAAGTGCTTACTGGGAGTTGTAGTCTCTCTGCCTATTAAACTGTAGAGAGGATACCTCTATTGAATTGCAAATGCTTATGTTCTTACACAGTTGGGTTTGGAATTTGATCAAAAACTAAAGACAAGTAGTTCATATTTCGTCATATAGGCTATAACGTTCATTTTATTTTGTCCCAGTTGTTGTAGAAATCAGAAAAGGGTTCAAATAAGGAGTTTAGAGCATTTATGTTAGACAATAGACTGGAAGGAGTGGAGAAATATTAAAAAGATATTTTAAAATTACAAATTGTGTGCAAAGAGAATTCCCTTTCAAAACACTTGAACTGCTGGTCATTCAATGAAACTAAATGCCAGTACATTCATAATTAACTTTTAGAATTCATTGTCACAGATTGTGATGGCCACTGGTGCAATCAGCTTTTGTCATAAAACAGGAACCGTCATATTAATAGAAGAACGTCTATCAATGATAGTTATGGGGTTATATGAATGGGAACATTTTTACAAAATGATACGGCAAAATTATGTACTAGTGCATATGGTCCATTCATTCTTGCTTTGCTTCTCTCTTGCGTGATCTGACAATCAGAAATGATAGTTTGCATGATGTTTGAATGCAGGCTGTTAGTTTGTTGGGGAATGACAAACCAGGTGTGGCACTCATGTACTTTCCTTACCTGGGTATGTCTAACCCTCTGCACTTACATAATTCAGGTTTGCCTTTTAAACTTGTGAACAGGAACAACTTCTCTTGAATTATCCCTTCCAGCAGCTCAGGCAGGCATACATCCAGTGTTCCGTTTTACACTGATGCTATAATTCTACAAAAACTAAGGACCAACTTTACACTAGTCTTTGTAAAAGTAAGAATGTTTTTGCTGAAATACAGTTTACTTCAGTGACACTGCATAAACTGACCAGTGATATAGGTGGGTAAAATATCCTGTTCATTTACTGGCAAACAAAATAAATCAGCAATTTTGGCTTAGTATGTTGGTGTCCCCTCTTTCTAGGCATCCTACCTCTGATGCTGGTTGATGGGACAGAGAAGAGGCATAGTTGTCTCTTCTGTATCCACCTGGTAAACTTCTGTAGGTTGACTAGTTAGGTTTCTACTGACTGGAGCTCTCCAGATGCTTTGGGCTACAACTGCCATAGCCTCTTACCATTAGTAATGCTGGTTGGGGATAATAGGATTTTTATTCCAGAACATCTGGGTGGCCCTTGCTTGGCTACACCTGGTTTAGATGAGTTTTAATAGACAGATATGTGCCTCCTACTGCGAATCCATGATACAGCGGTTTTTACAGTTGCACATAGGGGTGCAACTCTGGTCCAAGATGAATATTTTTCAGACTTTGGAAGAGACTGTAGTTGTTGCTTTAATTTTCCATTGGAAGGACAACATCTCTGGAAAATTAAAAAAGGATCATGTGGCACCTTTAAGTCTAAGAGATTTATTGCAACATGAGCTTTCATAGACACATACCCCACTTCCTCAGATGCTGCTGCTAAAAATATTTTAACTTCCATTGATATTTGTGGGGTTGTTTAACAAGTGACTCTAAATTTCAGTAGCTCTGGAAGCTGTTACATTATTTTAAAAACTGTTTGCAGAATAGTCTATTTTCTGTGTTGGAAAAGAAACAGTTACATTTTTCTTAATTATAGTGTGAGCCAAGACATGAGTTCACAACAAATTGTTAGCCTGTTCCTTTGGTGGAAGATAAATGTCCTTTGGTTTTTTCTGTCATTGTTGTTCATCATGCAGCATGGTGCCTAGGTGGAAGCATTCATTTGGAGAATAATTCAGAATGATTGGGAGGGAAGCAGGGGGCTTGCGTGACATTGAAAACTGGATGGAGGAATGAATGATAACTCTTATAAATGACTGTAGGTTATGCTAGAGAAGTTTTATTGCAGTTATGCTGAAAGATGCTTTCTGTACTAGTCCTTTAATTTTATGTCTCTATTAATTATCTGGAAGGAGGCTGTGCAGCAGTTTAATTAAAATTTTCAAATGGTGTTGACTAAAAAGGCATAAATAGGAGGGACTTCAGAAATAATATAAAGGCCTAGAAATGTTAGGGGTATGTGTAAGAAAACAAGGTGAGTTTCAATAAGTGAAAAAAAGGGATTGGTTTCATATCAGATTTTGCATAGTCAGTGAGTAATGAATGGCACAATTTCGGACTGATTCACATGCAAATTCTGTTGTATGTAACTCTAAAGGGTGCTCTTTCTTGGCATCATTCAAAATAATGTTCTTTGTTTTACCTGTTTTATATCTCCCCACCACCACCACCACCCTTTTGGTGGCCCAAAGAGGAACAGCTACCTCAGGCAGAAAAGATGACTTCTGACTCTGAATCAGAACAGATTACCTCAGGCTTGTGTGCTGAGGAGACACATGGCTAAATTGCTGGGGAATGTTCCTGGTTGTATGTCCATTCAGTCCCCCTTTCTCTATGTTCCTCTTTTACCTGTAAAATATAGCAGTCACTCTAGTGGTAATGTGCATAATAGGCAAAGTGTTCAAATCATAAGGGCACTGTTCCCGTACTGGGTACAGGGCATGTCCCATTGTAGCAGACATGAAGATATTCCAAAGTCAGGGGGGCACGGATAAGGATTAAAAAAATATGGAAGGGGATGGTTTTGGGCAGCCTCAGCGGCTCACTGCCTCCATGCACATGAAGGCTCCACCTGCCCACCAACACCATTAGAGGTGATCTTAATGAATGGACAGCTCTGGCATAAAGAGCAGAGGAGGGAGGCATGCAGCTTTCTCTGCTGGTGGACTGGCTGGACAGTGTAACATGCATGCAAGAGAGCTGCACATATTTGGGGCTGCTACCAGCTCTTTGCTGTTGCCACCGCTGCCTGTCTTCAGAGCCACAGCTAGCCATTTTGGCATCTGCCATAAGCACCACCACCTCTCCTCCAAGCTGCCCTCAAGGCATAGGCACGAGCGCCCCCTCCCCTGCCAACATGGTAAATCTGAAAGTTTCCGAAAGCCTTACTTAAATCTGTAGGATTCCTTTCAGTAGTTTTCCTGAAATGATGCTTATTCCTTTAGAGTGGAAACCTTAGCTGTTCTCCCTCTGTGACTTTGTGTAGACAAAGTCAGGGCTTTAAACTCGCTCTGGAATTGCATACTTTCAGACAATGGAAGTGTAAGAGAACAGAGGATGGTTGTGTTGTATTAAAATTATATTAAGCAAGAGAGTGCTTTTGGGAGGGAGAAACCACGCAATAAAATAGTCTTTCTGAGTGAAGATTTAAATCGTGATCATGATTTAAATCAGTCTGATTAAAATTAAATCCACTGTGGCTTTAGTTCACTATATTGGACTATAAAGTAGGTTTCTAAGTCCCAAGTGTGGCTTTTTTGTTTTTTACCTCTTCAAATAACAGCTGTAAAGTACCTCAGTGTGTTATTTTGGAAAACGATCTGGCATTGTCTGCTGTCCCTTCTTTCTTGTGATCCAGCTTTGCTTTCGCTAAGTAATTTGTGAACCCATGACGTAACTGCTGTTCGACATCACATGCAGATTAATTTTTCAATGATCTTTCAAAAAAGGAAATGGCTTATCCAGAGAATATTTTGTAGTGAGAAAGCAAACCTTTATCCCAGAGTAGATGGATATTTTTAATCTCTTAGAAATGTATAATCATTAAAAGATGATATGCATACAAATTGGGTAATTAAAGCTTAATTTCTGAAAATGTTGCAATAGATTTCTCATATTTTTCCCACTGCTTTTGGATAAATAGTTATGAGACAGAGAGTTTTTTTAAAAAATGGGATTTCTTCCCCTTCCATACACACATTTATCTGTACAGTATAGAAAAAAATTATGACTTCTGTGCAGCGACATAGATTACTCAAGAGTCCAACAAGGGAGAAAAGGAAAGGTCTTCAATTACTGAAGTCTCACCCTGCTCATGACAGTATCACTTTTCTGCAGGCTTAACATATGCAAGACAGTTTAGGGCAGTATGTGGCCAGTTCAAGCCATCTTTTAAACAATCAGTGTCCTAAGATATCATTATATGGTATGTCAGGAATGAGCATACTCCAAGCTTGCAGGAGCCACTTTGAGTTTCTTGCTAGAACCCCCTGCACTGTTAACTCTTCTCCCTAGTAGCAGCATCACATAAATGCATTTCTCATGAAAGTACAGGCAGTCTTTATTTGCTTCTTACAGAATGTTGTGCATGTTCTGACTAGGCAGTGCTGATGGAAGTTGCAGTTCAGCAACATTTCAAGGGCAACCATTGACCACTCTGGCTTAAGTTCTCTTTCCCCTACTCTCCCTTTTAAATGCCTTTCCCCCCCTTTTCTTCCGGTCTTCTCTCATTCTTCCCCTCAGCACCCACCTCTTGATCAGCTTCTTCAAAACCCAGGATATCTAGGACATAGGAAAGATTCTTCTTTTGACTGGCCTATGGTCTATTCTGGCTTTCTGTTCACAGGTCACCCTCTCTTCCCCGCTCACTTCATTTGTCCCTGTAGCCTTTTCTCTCCTTCTCAGACTGTTCTGAGTGACTGTCAGTAGGTCCTCACATTTGGCTCCATCTTCCTTTCTTTCCAGTTAATTTCTTCCCCATTCCCTGTGGTAATAGTCAGTTGCCTTCCCTGTTTATCCTCCTAAATATATGCTTCCATGAGCTGGCTCTGTTCCTTCTTTGATCTGCTAGGTTTGGGAGGAGACAAGACAGTTCTGTTGCAAGAGGAAGATCAAGCTGCTGATGGCAAGTCCAGCCATGGCAACAAACTCTTGTTAGGTTTCCAAGGAACTCCAACACTGTATGGGTGACTGATGATTGTTGAAGTAGCTTCATTGTTTCTAGGACAGTGGCTGAAGTCCTGTTGCACTAGGGTAAGTAAATAAGTAAGTTGCACTAGGGTAGACACATTGACTCAGTAGAGATATGGTGAGTCAACTTTTCCATAAGTTCCATTGGTCAAATGGACCTACTGTAGTTGCAAGCAATAGGATTTCAGCCAGTGATTCTCTGCCATTGGGATATGCCCCATCTGGGGCCATATTAGGAATTCAAGCGAGGCAGTTATATTTTGGGGTAAAAAATTTTTAAATATTTTTTAAAAAATGTTTGGAAAACAGAACAAGCATCTTCTGATGTGCACTGTTAACTCTGTTTCTGAGTAATGGTGTAATTAATGTAAAAAAATTAATTTTCTGCCTTACGTTTACAAATAAAATTACAGGGGAAGTCATGATCTATATATGCTTATCAGATGGGGGGAGTGAATTTTAAAAATTTGGGAAACACTGTGTTGTGGTGAGATACTTCTCAAGGGAATATAAGGATTAGGGTGAGGTTGACAGGTGGTATCAAACAAGCCCAACTCAACAACTATACTGTTCTTTTTCTGTCTCAGTGAAGAAAGATGTTTGGAAATCTGGACTGATCCCACCTGGAAAGTCTTAAGGCAAACATCATGTTGAATATTTGTTATCCAAACCTATTCTGGAGTGATAATGAAAGCTTGTGCCTTGCTGCATCGTACATCAGTGCTTTTCTGGCAGCCAGGGACCCTAATTGCTTGCCAAGTCCCTATTTCAAGTGGCTGCTTGGGGTCCTGGGGATGTTTCCATTAACAAACTCTTTGGGAAGTATGTTTTAAATCGGGGGAAATCTCAGCTTGCCAAACAGATGGAGCAAAGAGGATTTATCAGATCAAATGTAGGTTTTTGCTTGGTGCTTAAAACAATCAGGGTAGGAAGGCAGAAAGGAATTGGAGGCTTTAGGATTCCAGAGATTTTTCAAACCTGCCTTTCCCCAAATTATTGCCTGAAACTGTTTTGTTTTCTTTACATGGGAGAGCAAATTTAGCAATAGGAAAGAAAAGTTGTACTTGCACGGCTATATTCGACCAAACTGAAGTGGTTTTGATTTGCCCTCTTAGTTGTAAAAACAAGTAGGCTGTAATTAAGAAATGAGCTCAAGGGAAAAGAACGTAAATGTTAAGACTGTGTCTAGTTTGTGGGACCACTAAACCCTATATCACAGGATTGCTAGCATAGTCTACAATAGTGCTAGCAATTTGCAGTCTGCATGTTTATTTTTAAGGCCTGGCGTCTTAGAAATATCTTGCAGGTGTACCATCTCTCTCCACAATACTGCAGCTAGAGTTGACACTTTGGGCAGTTGACAGTTCAATAAGGACTGCATTCACACAAATGATGATAGACCTAGATGTTGTGCTGTGTTTGGATAGACCTCAGACTCACAAAGTCCTGACTCTTCCCCTCCTCATTTTCATTTAACAGAGCTAGGAAGAGGACTTAAGCACAGTTCTGGTTTGCTTTCTACTACTCCAGTGACGTAATTTTCTATAAAGCAGGTGTCATGGTTTAAACAGATATTGGCAGCTTTGAACCTCTGTATGTTCATGGTTTATGAGTGCTCACTGGAAGGACAGATCCTGAAATGGAGGCTCCAATACTTTGGCCATCTCATGAGAAGAGAAGACTCCCTGGAAAATACCCCTGATGTTGGGAAAGTGTGAAGGCAAAAGGAGAAGGGGATGACAGAGGACGAGATGGTTGGACAGTGTCATCGAAGCTACCAACATGAATTTGACCAAACTTCGGGAGGCAGTGGAAGACAGGAGGGCCTGGTGTGCTCTGGTCCATGGGGTCACGAAGAGTCGGACACGACTTAACGACTAAACAACAACAATGTTTATGGTCTGTATATTATCCTTGGCTGCCACTGAGAGATTGTGGACTTTGGTGAAATGGACCAGAGGAAGGAAGTAGGGTCTAAATAGACTACAGTCATGTACTGCTTTGGACAAAAGCAGATTAAAATGTCAAATGACAGTAAAGATGAAGCACCAGATCGGTTTACCAGGTCAGCTGACCTGACCTGACAGTTGTGGGAAACAATGTTTAGGGTAGTGCTACAGCCTAGAGGGTGCCCTTGACATACAGAGGTCTCTTTGTTTGGATCAAGGAACATAGCACCCATAGGAAGTATGGTGTCGGAGGTTGGTTGATAGAGGTCCCTATTTGACCATGCCGCCTAGGGGATCAGGACTTGTAGTCCAAAGGAGGAACGTTTCCAGTTTTTGACTGTGTTCTATTGCAGGGAGTTTTATTTCCTGCACAGTTCATAGCAAGGGCTCCTTGCCGCGCAAGGTCAACCCCCTGATTCAGAAGGGGCTGTGCAACATCAGGGTAGAGCTAGGCCTGCCACCTTGCAGCATCTTGTATTCACTTCCTTCTTTCATGCAGCGAGCACCTATGTAGGGTTATGGTGAGCTTAGAAAGCCCTTCTGCACCTTTAGATAAGCACACCTGAATGCTGAGCTTCCTAATTTCTGTGTGTCTCATATACTTCTATATTTTCATGCTGTTAGCTTCACAATGTACTACATCTACAGTGTGTGCCTGCCTGGCCAGAACTGTTCCATGTTTTGCTTGATCTCCACACTCATTACACATAAAGAAGCATATACAGAGTACAAAAAATTGTACTGCATTTGCCTTGGGTATTACCAGCCTAGCCAGGAGTGGTATCGACAAGGAGTCGTTGTGCGGTGCATTGTTTCTGATTGAACAGGACCCATTTGCCCTAGGACTAGAAATGGGCATGACACAAACCACAAAGCAACCCCTCCACACACACATATCAAGTTGTGTCGTGGTTCAGGGTGCTTTGGGGAAACATCCCTGCCCAGAATGCAATAAAATTCTGAACTACTATTGGCATTGGTGATTTATGCATGGGCTATAACTTGGACATCCCAAATTCAGCCGTTGCCAGACTTGGACTAACTCTTGGGCTGACTCTCTTCCCCACCCCTCTAAGTTTGGAGGAGATTGGTTTTGGGATGGCCAAGTTACAGCCACCCAAAGCATGTCCCCCAGAAAAGTGCTCTTTAACTAGCTGCTCTACTGCTCCCAGAATCCTGAATTGCACAAACCACAAAGCAATTTGTTTCAAATGAAAGTTCATGGTTCATTGTTTGTGAATAGCGATGAACCACAAAGCATCACAAACCACCTTTCCCCCGTTTATGCCAACTCTGCATAGGACTGTTCTGCTTGAATCTGCCAAAGGCCAGGACAGAACAATCTCATTGCATTTAGGCAAGACAAAACTTGGCTGGTAGTAGGGCGCAGTGAAATATTGCCATCTGCATAGGCCTTCAGACGCTTGCCCTGTAGTATCAGCTGGAGAACTGCTGGATAGCTCAGTGGTTTAGGTATCTGGCTGTGGAACCAGAGGTTGGGAGTTTGAATCCTCACTGTGCCTCCTTGACAGGGGTTGGACTCGATGATCCACAGGGTCTCTTCCTGATCTGCAGTTCTGAAATTATTATAATACGTATTATTATTGGTTGCTTTTGAGGAGGGGGGTTTCCAGTGAAGCTGTGAGTATTAGAATGAACCAGTGATGCTGTTTGTATTCGAAAAGAGTGAACAGGAGCCGATTGTTATCATGGAAACCTTTTGATTATCATTTTACTTTCCTCTTACTTTTAGCTACATAATTTTCTAGTTCCTTTTCACTTTTTAAATTTGAAATCTCGGAAGCGGTACTTATGAGTTGTTTGTTTCTTTTTTTGATCTCCTGTCTGGGTTTTTTTGCACATTTTTTTCTTCTGCTTTATACTGTGCAATTTAAGAATCTGTGCTTCTGAACAGTCTTTTGTAAGTAACGCTCGCACGCAAGCCTCCCTTTCATTATTCTCTCTCTTTTTCCTGCATGCTTCATTATTCTTTGCTACACTGGCTCTTCTAAATTGGTAGTCAAGCCAAGGAAAATAAATGCTAATGCCTCACAGCCTGTATAGTTTTATACTGAATTATGGCAGAGCCGGCCCTACCAGTAGGCAGAGCGAGGTGGCCACCTCAAATGGCAGATGCTGGATGAAGTGGTATCAGTGCTCCAGCCCTTCCTTCAGTATCTCCTTAATTAGCCTGCTGCCATCTGAGGAGGACTCTATGCTGTTAACTCTGATAAAGTCAGATTCAATTGTTGTTCTGGCAGTGTCTGTACTTAAAATCAAGGGGAGAGTGTCAACCTGTCTTTTGACCTAGACAGTAAAATGTCTTGGACTGGCCCTGGTATGGATTGAGATTTATGTAAGTTTCTAAAATCAAAGCCTATTTTGCTGCTTCCTTTACAGCTTGTACAATCTGAAGCACAAATAGTTTCCCCATCCATCCATATGTTTCTTCCCCCCCCCCCCCCATTATAAAACATTTCAATTTGACAGAACTTTCTGAAATGTTTGGATTCTGAGGGCTAGAAGCATTAGTGTGCTAGAAATGAAGTGGATACACTGAATCAGTAGGACTTAATAAATTTTGACCTGTCATAGTCCGAGCTGACTGGATAGCTCAATGGCTTAGGTATCTCGTTGTGGTGCCAGAGGTTGGGAGTTCAGTTCCCCACTGTGCCTCCTGCGAGTAGAACCAGCCTGTGTGGCCTCAGGCAAGCTATACAGTCCCAGGGTGCCCCCAGGAGAAGAGAACAATAAATCACTTCTGACTCATATTCTTTACCTGGAAAAACCTGAAAAGAGTCATCATAAGTCAGAACTGACTTGACAGCACATGATGATGATGATGATGATGATGATAGTCTCATTGATTCACTGGATCTGCTCTGGCTGCATTTAAACAAATATATATTAATTAATATAGCTGTCTGATGAACTCAGCGAGTTAGGTATCTATTGGTGGAGCCAGAGGTTGGGAGTTTGATTCCCCACTATGCCTTTTGAGAGAAGAACTAGTCTGGGTTTTTTTTTTTTTTTTTTTTGTTTAGTCGTTAAGTCGTGTCTGACTCTTCGTGACCCCATGGACCAGAGCACGCCAGGCCCTCCTGTCTTCCACTGCCTCCAGGAGTTTGGTCAAATTCATGTTGGTACGAGCATTGTAGCTTCGATGACAGTGTCCAACCATCTTGTCCTCTGTCGTCCCCTTCTCCTCTTGCCTTCACATTTTCCCAACATCAGGGTCTTTTCCAGGGAGTCTTCTCTTCTCATGAGATGGCCAAAGTATTGGAGCCTCAGCTTCAGGATCTGTCCTTCCGGTGAGCACTCAGGGTTGATTTCCTTCAGAACGGATAGGGTTGATCTCCTTGCGGTCCAGGGGACTCTCAAGAGTCTCCTCCAGCACCACAATTCAAAAGCATCAATTCTTCGGCGGTCAGCCTTCTTTATGGTCTAGCTCTCACTTCCATACATTGCTACTGGAAAAACCATAGCTTTGACTATGCGGACCTTTGTCGGCAAGGTGATGTCTCTGCTTTTTAAGATGTTGTCTAGGTTTGTCATCGCTTTCCTCCCAAGAAGCAGGCGTCTTTTAATTTCATGGCTGCTGTCACCATCTGCAGTGATCCTGGAGCCCAGGAAAGTAAAATCTGTCACTACCTCCATATCTTCCCCTTCTATTTGCCAGGAGGTGATGGAACCAGTGGCCATGATCTTAGTTTTTTTTTATGTTGAGCTTCAGACCATTTTTGGCGCTCTCCTCTTTCACCCTCATTAAGAGGTTCTTTAATTCCTCCTCACTTTCTGCCATCAGAGTGGTATCATCTGCATATCTGAGGTTGTTGATATTTCTTCCGGCAATCTTAATTCCGGTTTGGGATTCATCCCGTCCTGCCTTTCGTATGATGTATTCTGCATATAAGTTAAATAAGCAGGGACAATATACAGCCTTGTCGTACTCCTTTCCCAATTTTGAACCAATCAGTTGTTCCATATCCAGTTCTAACTGTTGCTTCCTGTCCCACATATAGATTTCTCAGGAGATAGATAAGGTGGTCAGGCACTCCCATTTCTTTAAGAACTTGCCATAGTTTGTTGTGGTCCACACAGTCAAAGGCTTTTGCGTAGTCAATGAAGCAGAAGTAGATGTTTTTCTGGAACTCTCTGGCTTTCTCCATAATCCAGCGCATGTTAGCAATTTGGTCCCTAGTTCCTCTGCCCCTTCGAAATCCAGCTTGCACTTCTGGGAGTTCTCGGTCCACATACTGCTGAAGCCTACCTTATAGGATTTTGAGCATAACCTTGCTAGCATGTGAAATGAGTGCAATTGTAAGGTAGTTGGAGCATTCTTTGGCACTGCCCTTCTTTGGGATTGGGATGTAGACTGATATTTTCCAATCCTCTGGCCTTGGGCAAAAGCTGCACAGTCCCAGAGTAGCCACGGAAAAAGGAAATGGCAACCTACTTCTGAGTATTCTATGTTTTGACGGAATGTAATTAGTGTGATTAATGTATTCAATTTCTCAAACTAGGAGCCAAAAGTTAGTATGGGAAAATGCCTTTGTCAACACCAAATGGAATGCACAAAAGAGTGTCCAAGTTTTCAAGCTTCTCCAGAATTCACGGGGAGGCCAAGCTGAAGGAGGAAACAGAAAGTGCAACATTTGGGCTGCTACTGAAGGGGTGTCACTACTTGGATGCTGGCTGTGCCTTTTATTTTTGTGTTTTGGATTGATTTGCTTTTATTCTCTTTCGTTTTTAATCTGTATTTTATTCTTGCTAGCACCATCCATGCCTCTCTTTTTTTGGTGGAAAGGCAAGGCATAAAGCAAATAAATCAATGTGCTGTATGTCGAGTTGGCTTCTGAAATGGTGGAAGCATTTGTATGTCACGAGAGTACAAGAATGTAGATGGTTGTGCTCATAATCATATGCTGTTGCTATGGTGGTTTAAATGGAGAAGGGAGCGTGTGTAGGAGGCTGAAAGATCTGCACAGCAAGTACTTGTTCTTTGGGTGAATTTTTAGTGATGAGTGATGTGCTTAATAGCATGTTGTATTTTAGCAAGGAGTTAGTTGCATAATGCATCCTTAAAGATCCAGGGACTTCAAAGATAAATGTACACTTAGCACCCAACGGTACCCATAGATGGTGCAGGCTTTTGCATCAAGTTGGTGGCTTCTGTATAGTATGGACTGCAGATCCTAAGGTTAGGAGACATCGTCCAACTTGCGCAGAGTAGCACCATCATGTCAAAAGCTGCTCTAGAATACTATTCAAAGGACTCATCAAAATGTCTTTACAATGACCATTAGTGGATTAAGAAGTATAATATTTAATATTTTGTTACTCTGATAGAAATCTAGAAATATTTTGGCAGGAGTGCCCTAGAGCTTTTTCTAGGATTTTTCTCATGGCAGTTCTTTTGAGATACAACTTTTAAAGTATTTTTTCTTTCTCGTTGCTCCCACATTGCAACTTCTGGTTTTATAAATTAATGGGCGAAAGTTGGCACAAAACCATTAATAAAACCAGGAATTTTCCTTCATTTGTTTTTTGTTTTTTTAAAAAAATACATATCACCTATTCTCAGCATAGAAGGGTTTCTCTAAAAAGCATTTTGGGAATTTCATGAAAGAGCTGCAAGGAAACAAATGGTAAATAACAGCAGCAGAAGAACCTTGTTGTGACTGAGGGCCTCTTTGGATATACTAAGAGTGAAAATTCAGTGCAAATTGTGATGTGCATTAGGATAAAGTTAAATGCAATACTAGGATTAGCTTTGCTTGGTACCCGGGATAGTGGAAGGTGATGCTGCTGGATCAGCATTAACATCTTATCCCTGAAACATGCTATAATCTGTTGTCTGAAGAAGTGGACGTGCCCACAAAAGCTCGCATTAAAATATAGCAATTAATATTTAAGGTGCCACAGTGTTTGTCTTTGTTTTGTTTTTTGTCTGATATGCTAGCACAGACAAACACGGCTACTTCATCTAAATCTAATGCTATAACACCTCATCTCTGAAACATGTGTTCACTTCCTCTACTTATGGATTAAATCAGGGGTCCCCAACTCCCAGTCCGCAGCCTTGGCAGGACCAGGCCACGGAGACAGATCTCCCAGGGCTCCCCACGCATGCCCCCCACGCACACCCACACAGCCTGCCCGCACGCATGGCCCGCCCACCTGCACATGTGCACAAGTGTGCCCCACCCACCCGTGCACGGAACCCCCCCCCAACCGGTCCGTGATTTGGGAAAGGTTGGGGACCACTGATTTAAATGATCAGCAGAATGGATGCTGTCTGCACATCTATAAATTAAATGAAAATTCAAAATAAATAATAATTAAAAATTAAAAATAAATAAAATTAGCAGAGGCAGTTTCAGTCTTGTAGTCATAAACATATTGCCATCCTCAACAGGCAATCATTTCCTATTTCTTTTCATAACGTGTTCCTTGATTTTGAATTTGGTCTTGCCAATTTTGCCTCTTGCTCATCTCTATCCTCTGTCCCCCCAAGTCAGGGTTACAGCTTAATTTTGCAAAGAACCAAGAATAGGATATTTAGAGGTTCAAATTTCTCTGTGCTTGTGTATTTCCTTTGGGAATTTCATGTGAAATGAATTGCAAAGATTTGGCCTATACTTAAAGCTGAACTAAGACTGAAAACATCCTTTCGAAAGGTTTATGTGGACATTGTGTCTCGTTGTCATGCCAGCTGCGTCATCTTACTAACAGTCCCACATTTTTACCTAACAGTTGCACAATATGCCAATTCGTGGAGCTTATTTTTTGGACTACAATGCCTAGAATCTCCAAACTACAGAAATCTGTAGTTCTGGAATCTGTAGTCCGTGGTCAGTTCACTGATTTGAGGAACACTTGTGCCTTATGTCCATTCCTAGAGCTACAAGTTTCCAGAATTTCCAAATCAGCATGAATGGTAATGGCTGGGGGAAGAACTTCTGGATAGCTTGTCTCTGGCTACGGAGCCAGAGGTTGAGAGTTCAGTTTTGCACTGTGCCTCCTTGAGAGGGGCTGGACTCGATGATCCATAGGCTCTCTGCCGGCTCTGCACTTCAAAGGTTATTATTATTAGTGTGTGTGTATGTGTGTGTGTGTGTGTGTGAGAGAGAGAGAGAGAGAGCTCTTTCTCTTCCACATGAGCTCTGTGTAGACTAGTTAACATTATTCACATGTAGGATATTACTATGTTTGTTCTCCCAACATGGGATGCTAAAGCTTGCCTAAGAATTAACCCCCCTGGTGTTTTTGTTGCAGACGTGACCCTGAAGGTCCACGTAAGTGATGCCAGCACACATCAGCCAGTCACCGAAGCCTTTATTGAGATTTTTACCAACCAGATTCCTGTTGCTTCTGGAACCTCAGGAGCAGATGGCACTGCCTTCATCAAGTTTCAGTACAAGCTGGGCAGTCAGCTGATCGTTACTGCGACCAAGCATGCTTACGTGCCAAATTCTGCACCATGGAAACCTATAAGATTGCCTGGTAAGAGATCTTTATTTTTGTTCTGAGGTAAGATTTCACTTCTAACGGAAGGGGAGAGGGGAATGCAAAACTGTGTGAGATTTGAAAACTAACATACTGCCGTTTTTGTGGTTGTGAACTGATGGTTGAAGCATGAGCATAATATAAGAATGGTTTATATAAGATGATACAGGTATGAGAAAAGTATCAGTCTAGAGACCCAGGGTCTCCTTGGAGCCTGTTCCTCAATCTTTTTCTCAGTGCCAGCATCTTGCATTGGAATGCACAAAGCTGTGATTGGGGAGCAGGGGGGGGGGCTTTGAACATGTACAGAAGACCATTGCCTTGCCCCCTGATTAACCAGAACTAAGCCACCTCACCAATGAAAGTGTTGCAGATCAGAGGGTGGGACTTTCAGGCCAACTGGTAAACTCACCCCTCTCGTTTTAACCTGCAGTCGTGGCTTGTGAAATTTAAAATGATGGAAAACATATCCTCCCCCTCTTGGTACTCTTAATCCTCTTCATACTTCTTTTTGAGAACTCTTCTGAGGGCTTTCTACCCTACTTGGGGCAGCTCATAATTCCACCACCCCTTTGAGAGAAAGGTGGTTTCTGAATGAGAAAAGAAATAAATGAAGGGCAGCCCCTGTTCTGGTCACATCCACCCTATTTCATTACTTACCTCTTTCTTTCCCTTCCCTCTTGCGGGGTGGGGAGGGACAGGTCACTCTTGGACTGATTTCTTGCACAAGAATTTTGAAATTAGGTTGAAGGCTGCATGAGATCATGAAACGGGGTGGATACGGGACCTGGTTTGCCAACCTCATCCCTAGCATCCCCACTCTCACCACCTTCACCCCCAATCTTCTCATACCAAATATGGCGATATGAAGAGGGGGATTCAAAGTTGAACTTGTTTAAAGTATTTCAGGATGGAGAGTCCTGATAATATGGAGTCCCCAGTCAAATATGGAAAAAAAATATGCGTTGTGTAGGAATATGCAGGTACCTGGGTTTGAAGGCAAATGTTCTCATCTTTGCACTCCCTCTCATGCCTAACACTGACGTCCTTTTAATCTTTGCACTGTGTTTATGCGCTGCGCCCCTTAAGAAGATTGGTTGCCCCGTTTATTTGTTAGTAGTAAAGCCAAGTCTCAGGATTATTAAACTGTCTAGACAAATAGTTAATTTTATTGTCCTTTGTTATCCATAATGAAGACACTTTGCCTTCTCTGGTCATGTGATTTCGCAGGATTAAATAAAATGTTAATTTAAGAATTTTTCAGTTTTTAAGGCTCCAAAAAACATAAGGCTAGACCATGATGTCATTCCTCGCATTTACATGTCAGCTCAAAAGAGCTCTGTAGGTGATAGATTGGATCCAGATGTAGAAGCGTGTAGAATGGACCTGTCGAAATCTACTGTATTACATGGCTCCATCTGGATCCAACTTATTATACTCAGATTTCAGTGGTTCTGCTTTAAATACAGTATGCCTGTCTCTGTATGTAGCTCAATGGCAGCATAAGCTTTTAAAGCAAAAATGATGCCATCTTGAAAAGAAAAGTAAAGAAAATAATAAATAAATAACTCATTTTTTGTTCATTTGTTTGTTTTTGTTAAAAAGACTACACTAACATTGACTGATCTGGCATGTTTGAAACCAATATTTGTGCATTAACCAGAGCAGTTGTTCCCAAACCAATATCTATCTATGTCCACAGAACATACACGGCACACAGTTCTATCCTATACAGATCACTTGGCTTTCACTGTTGCTTTAGTGGTCATAACAGAAGACACTGTTGTCGATGGTTCCATTCAGTTACGTGGCCAATTCTGGAAAATGCTGAACTGGACATTATTGTTTTATCTTCTTTCTCATAAAAGTGTGGATGGAGGAAGTGGGCGGGACTCAAGGGTGTAATTAATGCATAGCAGTGACAAATTATTTCATTTTTCTCCCATATTTCTTTCGTATAGAGGTCCCCAAAGCACACATTTTGCTGTTAATATTGATTTTTGAGGAAAGAACCAAGTTTGCAGAGGTTTTGATGGGTCATTGAAATCTGAACTAGGCTTTGTTGCATATCCAAGTATTTTCAAGAGAGGAGGCACTTGAAATGAGTGTATGTGCCTGAAAGAAATGCTTGTTTGAGCATTCTCTGTTCAGTTCATTAGGCATTTTGCCACCATGTTCAATGCGAAGGACCCATTCTTTTGTATACTTGCTTGTACTTGCATCCTCTGCTAAATGAGCAAATGAAGGAATGAAAGAAAACAGAAAGATCCATCTGTGGTGAAAATGCATGCTGTTGGACAATTATTAATAAATCACTCCAAACCATACGTTAGGAAGGGTTTTAGACATATCAGTTTACAAATATTCTTTCTTTGAGGTTTTTTTTCTCTCCCTGTTCCTCAACTGGCTTTAGTTCAAGACTGTCAACAGGGAGTGTGTTTGAGTGAAACATGAATGAAAGTTAAAACAAGACACCATAAGCTGTGCTAAGAGCTGTGATAGTAGTGCTTTCTTCGCCTGGGTTGCACAATCACTTGTGGGACTGTACAGAAACTATAACTATCCCTGTCACTTGAACATGAGAGGTGGGTTGGGATGCAGATCTTGTTAACCACCAACTCCCATCAGCCCTACTCAGAGTAGTCCCTGTTGAAGAGTCATAAAAGTTGCAATCTAGCCCCTGACTTAATCTGACCTTTCCCACTCCTGACTTAAACTGTTACTCTCTCAAACACGATAACCTATAGGTGACGGAAAGCCCTTCCTGTGAATATTGCATAGTTTCGCTTGTGTTTTGCTTGCTTGTTATGGGGTGTCAAGTCACCTCAGACTTATGGCAGCCCTGGGAATGAGTGACCTCCAAAATGTCCTGCAGTTAACAGCTCTGCTCTGCTCTTGCAAACTCAAGGTTGTGGCTTCCTTTATGGAGTCAACCCAACCCTCTTTTCCAGTGAGTCTTGTCTTCTTATGATGTGCCCAAAGTACCAGCCTCCACTTCTGTTTCATTGTGTAGAAAAGGTGAAATTATGAGTTGTGAAATGGCTTTAGGCAAGCCACCTTCGGAATCAGAACACATGGTGCCTTTTAGCACTCTGAGTCATGTGTATCGTCAGGAGCTCTTCAGAAGTTATAGAAGGTAGTGGGCTATATCCAGGTTTGCTTACACTTAAATTGTGCTGTAATTACCGTATTTTTCCGTGTATAAAATGAAACTTTTTCCTAACATAATTAAAGGAAAAATTGAGGGTTGTTTTATACACGGTAGTAAGGAGGGGGGATCGATCCCTCCCCCCTCCTTACTACCGTGTATAAAACGACCCTCAGTTTTTGAGAGGAAAGCGATTCCTGCTTTCCCCCTCCACTTTCTTGAGAGGAAAGTGCTTTCCCCCTCCACTTTCTTTGCAAGAAGCTGCTTCCCCCCTCCACTTTTTGCGAAGGGGAAAGCAGCTTTTTTCAAATAAAGTGGAGGGGGAAAGCACTTTCTTCCCAAGAAAGTGGAGGGGAAAGCAGGAATCAAAGTGCTTTGATCCCTGCCTTCCCCCTCCACTTTCTTGCAAAGAAAGAAATTTTGCATTAGAAAAGTGGGGGGGTGTCTTATACATGGGGGCATCTTATACACGGAAAAATACGGTAATTTGAGATTTAAGTAGGTGTCCAACTCAAAGAATTTTGAGTTTCCCTTACATGATGGTAGCTTGGACATGTAGCACTAGTGGTTTGAAGTGGACATGCCATAAAAGTATAATGTAGAATGTAGAATTAAAAGTGATAGGTGCAAAAACAAAGGTGTAGTCACAGAAATGTAACATTTTATGCCTTCATTTATAAGACTTCCTTGTATCAACTATGCCAAGAGGCTGGCACAGTGTAGCGGATAGAGTGTAGGACTAGCACTCAGGAGACCTGGGTTCAAATCCCTACTTGGCCATTAAAACTCTGGGTGTGTATGGCAATGAGCCATTCCTTATGCATCTCATGTAACTTGGAAGTCCTTGTGATTACAACAGCAAATTGAGTTTCAGGGCCAAATTGTCATTTGGTACAATGAAATTGTCATTTGGCAAATGGACTGCCAAATGACATTTTTAAAAATTTAAGAACACTGCTTTGCCACAGAAGAAAGTACATTCTTAACCAGTATTACTTTGCATAATAAGCATGATTCTTGTTGAAATATTTCTGATTAGCTGAGATCCCTCTTTATAAGAAAGTGGCATCCAAATGGTTGGTGCTTCCAGAAGTGCGAAATATTGGAGGTTGCACGTTATGTCCACCTCAGGAGAATGGATAGATAAACTATGGAAATATATACACTAATGGTCGGATTACAATAGTGATCCATTTATTGTACTGTGGAAACCTTACAGTAATTCTGCATATGCAGAGGTGGAATGTATCTCTCCCCCAAAGCCCCTTTCCTGCCACTTTCGTCTTCCCTTTACATAAGAGGCAAAAAATTGAAAATGAATCTGAAAACTCCAAATTCAGCATAGCTGTCCATTCCAATTCACAGATTTCAAACAACCCACAATTTGTAAGCTAGCTTCAGACTTCCAGTCCTAGCTTGTCTGGAAGTAGTTAGCCATAGATGATCTTCACAGAGTGGGAAAGTAAGGTTAATGATGACTTTTTATTGGTTCTTCTGCTTACGTGAAGCAAGATCTTGCTGTTCATACCAATGTTGGCTCATTAAACTAGGCCTTTTTTTGCTTTTATAAGAGAAGGAAGACAAAGTTGGGAAAACACTACTATAAACTGTTCACTCTATTAATTTTTATGTAATTGTGCTTTGTATCCAAATATCAAAGCTTTTCAATGTTGTTATCCAAGCAAAATAAAGTCTATGATGGAGTTTGATAATCCCTCATGATTGTCTGGCTAGGACTAATGGAAATTATAGATCCAAATCATCTAGAGCAGCCATTCTCATCCTTTCTTTTATTTTTATTTTTTCTTTTGGCCATGGCCATAAACACAATATGAAAGAAATATAGGATTGTATAAGTCGTACAGCAAACCGCATAAGGTGGTGTGTGAAGAATTGTTTTTAGTCTGTGACCTTCAAATATGGCAGCCCCTCTCTCCAAGCAGGCCATAAGGCCCCCGTTGAGAATGGCTGATCTAGAGGGCACAGTTGCTCACCCAGTTCATGATATGAATGTGATATAAAATAATACATTATTGCATGGCATAATTCTGTCCATGTTTATTTAGCGGTAAGTCCCACTGAATTTGATGAGGCTCACCTGAGTGTGCTACAGTTAACTAACTGTACTTATGAATCAAGGTAACGTTTATAAGCATGTTGCTGAGACAAAAATTTCTTTATTGATCACTGAGGTAATATTGGTTAGGATTCTTTCTTTTGGGATTCTTTTGAGTTCTTATTTCATTTTAAGAACAGGCTGCTCAGAGACTAATGAGGTGATGATATTCCTGTCTGCTTATAAATTGGTCCCATTGAATTCAGAAGGACTTGATCTTAGTTAGCTAGGCATACAGGTGTGTCTTAAAGCTGTGCAACCTGATGTGATATTTATGAGACTTCTTTATATGAGCAAAGAAAAGGGGGGTTAATGATTTTATATTACAGACTTGCAAATAATGCAAAGTCTGACAAGCTCAGTAACAGTCATAAGCTACAAATGTTGCTTTGGTTCAGTGATTGATAGGCAAAATATATTGGTGCATGTTCTTGGTTTCTCAAGCTCTTAGAATTGCATTGGTTTTCATTCTTGCAAATAGAAGGTGGGGAGAGAGAGAATTATCCTACCCTTCAGCACTACCTCTTCCATAATTCATTCTACTTGTAGTGCATTATGCCTGATAAGCGCTTTTAGTTTGATACAGTATATGGGGAAGGAAATTATTATGATGGAACAGCTGTAATTTGAGAAGATTCTGATTTACAGTGTGAATTCATTAGTGCTTAGCAGAGCATTCTTGAAATTTAAATGTGTTATGGCTGTGCTAGGGACAGATCTTGTTTAAACAGTTACTTATGAGTTATCTGCGATTGTTCAAAATACTGGTATATATTTTCCACTTTTAAGGAAAATGCATTTTGTTCTGAGGGGACATATTGAAAAATACGAAATCTTTTTGCAGATTCATATTCAGTGGCAGAAGCTCTAAGTTCATTTTCTAAAGAAAAATCCAGTAAACCATTTTCTGGGAATTTATTTTCTTTTCTTCTAGATATATTTTTATCAACTTTGAAACATTTCCATTAGATGTAAATTGGGTGAAAAAAACCTGTTAAACATTTCTGCAAATTAGGAGGGCTCTTTTGAGTTAAGAAGCCTGTGTTGTGTTTGTTAAATGTGTGTTTCATTGCCTCTTATATTTGGTTTGGATAGAACTTTTTTTGCTTTCTTTTCTGTGCATGAAGGACACTCCTCCTCAAATGTTGCTACTCTAATAGACTTAAATTACTCTTTGCTGGGCTTAAATCCAGGTGCTTAGTCCCAAACAGAGTAGGACTACTGAATCAATTGCTGAATGTTAAATCAAAACTTGTGGAAATCCAATGAATTCAGGGTGTCTATTTTAATTGGGGATTAGCAGTCTTGTTGAGGAAAATCCTGGTAAGCAATCTGGAAAGTGCTGGAATTTCCCCCAAGCCAGCTGCTAATGGGCATTTTCTGGGGGGGGCAATTTGTGGGTGTATAACTTTGATGTCTGAAACCCAATCTTCATCAAACTTGGAGGGATTGTAGAGGAGCGTCAGGAGAAGCTTCCCTGTGATTTTGGTGTCTCTAGGTCCCTGGGGGGAACTTTCCTGGGGGGGGGCTTTGTGTGTATATAACTGAGATGTCCCAAACCCAAACTTTGCCAAAGTTGTAGGGCTTGTAGAAGAGCATCAGTGGAAGCATCTCTGGGATCCTGGTGTCTCTAGGTGCTTGATGGGCCATATTATAGCCCACTGAATCAATAAATCAAAAATTGCTAAAAATTCATTGATTCATATTCATTGGGGGCGTAGCTTCTGATGAATACAAATTGATGAATTAGCAATTTTTGACAAATTTTGCAATTCTTTTTTTTATTCATGCCCATCTCTATGATCTTGCTTTTTCAGATATTGAGAATTATGCAAACTGGCCATTGAATATAGGAAAATGATTATCTTATAAGAAAACGTTTATTTTAAATCTTAACTATCCATACGACTGTTTTGTTTTGGAAGTAGCAGGCCTCAGATACAGTGGATTGAGTCTAGCCCTACTCAGGCATTACTGCACTGCCTAGCACTTCGCTCTGTTCCCCCTTTGCTATTTCTTTTCTCACCTGAAAGGTGAAATGTGCAAAGAGGAGAGGTTTCTGATTGAATGGAGACTTTCCATGTGGACATGCTTCCTGATTTCCCAAGAGTTCTTGATGGTGTGGAGAAACAAACAAGAGCATCTCTCTTCTGCATACACATCACTGTGTGTATAGAGGGGATGGAGGGCTAGGCCTTCCCTGTTCATGTGTTGATTGCAGCATAGTGAGTCAAGCCTGAGAAGGGCTGCTGTGTTTCACTGGAGCTCTGAGGGAACATGAAATGGAACCAAATGCAAAGTTATGATTCAGGAAGGCAGCCATAAAGAATATGACATCTCTGAGTACTTTTTCAGCCCAGGAATTTGCTTTCAGACCTGAAATGGAGTTCCTACATCAGTGTATTCACATACAAATCTACCACTATTTCCCCCCAAACTTTCATAATTTTAGCAACCTAATTTTGGATTGGAGAATAGTCTTTGCTTGTCACTGTTGTTATCTCTTTGAGAGTAAGAAACACTTGTCAGTTAGATTTAACTCGCCTCCAAATTTATCAGTGGTAGTGATATGAGATTCATTTTTCCTCCTTCACTCACAAGCTGGTGAAATCAATATATGTGATGTGCTGGATGCTATAATATCAAAAATATGTGCATTATCCTTAGCTGATGGCTACCCTGTTTCCCCGAAAATAAGACCTAACCTGAAAATAAGCCCTAGTATGATTTTTCAGGATGCTCGAAATATAAGCCCTACCCCAAAAATAAGCCCTAGTTAAGTGAAACCCCGCCCTCCACCATTGTGCAGCAACCAGAAGAAGATGACATGACTGTAAAATAAAACATCCCCTGAAAATAAGCCCTAATGCGTTTTTTGGAGCAAAAATTAATATAAGACCCTGTCTTATTTTCGGGGAAACACTGTACATTATGAAACACTGAGAGATTTGGGATTCTTGTTTGGGGGAGATTTTCTTCTTCTTCAAAACTAGCACATATTACACTTAACCAACTTTCCTTCTACAGTTTTTTCTTCTCTGAGCCTTGGCCTTCTTCCTGAACGTTCAGCTACTCTAATGGTGTATGAAGATGTTGTGCAAATAGTCTCAGGATTTCAAGGTATGTAGATTTGGATGGTAAGAAAGCTTTGGTTGTCATGATCGTCTTTACCCATCCCACATCTAAAGTATTGTTTGGAGCTGAAATTTAAGAAAACAATTTAAGTCACTCTCTGTATTTGATACGATAGTTACTGTAATTGTACCATTTACCTTGGTTTGCTGAAGAAAAATGTGTTAAATATTAATGTGTTAGGCTATGATAAGCTTCTCTTGGAACAAAAGATTTGTAAGCTACTCTCGTCAAGTCAGGATGCTCTGTGTGGTATCATTCTACTATCGTGCCTTTCCATAAGCTGGTGATGCTGGCACACATGAAGTAATACAGAAATGCATTTTATACAGTAAATTTCTCATTCACCATATGGTCCAAACTGAGTATTTTATTAATGGCTCATGTTGATAATGAATGATGGATCATCAACTAATCTTGTGGGATATTGTACCCTAATATTCTAATGCAATTGAAGGATTTTCTCCTAGAAGTAGAAGAATGTAGGGAACTTTGAGCCAACAAAAATCCCCACTGAGGAAAACAAAGAGGAGGTGATTTCTATTGATTACTTTCTCCCCTCTATAGCCCTTTGTAGCATTCCACGGCATTTATGCATCTGGAGCAGGTTTTCAGGGTTACATGGAGCTTTGGGGTGGGTTGATTTGGGACAGTAGTTAATAATGGCCTCCTCCCTGCAAACAGACCTTGAATTAAGAATTCCTTTAAAGACAGACTCCCACCAATAGCATGTTAGCATCCAAGCCACAATGTCCAGATTGTGAGATGTCATAATTCTACTCTAGTCATACTACAGCTGTAAGATTGTGTCCAGTCTTGTGTGACACATTTTAAGAAGAGCATTAAGAATTTAGAACCTGTTTAGGGGGTGGTGGAGCATCTAGAAGCCCAGGAGTGGTTGAAAGAGCAGGGTAACATTTCACTTGGAGAAGAAAAGATTAAAGAGGAATACCATAGCTCTCTTCAGATATCGGAAGGGCTGTCGCAGTGAAGGCGATGGAAGTTTGCTTTACATTGCAGAGGGCAGGACTAGAACTGATGGGTAGAAGTTGCAAGGAAGCAGATTTGGGCTAAATACTAGGAGAAACGGCCTAAGGGTAAGAGTTTGATATTGGAACAGATGGTCTCAGGAGGGGCCTCTGTCAGATATACTGTACTTTCAAGAATGCTGCACAGAATAATGGGATGAGCTAAATGATCTCTAGTGTCTTCCGGTGACTCTGTGTGTTGTCCTTGGCTGCAGTCATCTTACAAGGCCAGTCTCACCATTGGGCAGAATAAGATACCAGCCTCAGTCAACAGGTATTGAAGGATAGAGGACATCTTAAGATGTTGGCTAAAAACCATGGGCTGTGCTGACTAAGGCTGATGAGAATTGTAGCACGGCAACATCTGGAGGAGTCTTTAAAATATATTATTGTTGGGTGCAGAAGATGCAGTTTGGTGATGGTATTGAGAATTCCCCCTTGGACATATATCTCAGTTCCTTGGACAGTTCAACCGTTTTTGGTTTGTAATGCTTTTGTAGTCTGTCCACAAGCTGCAATAATGCATCTTGTCTCAAAGGAGAGTATTCTTTACTTTTCCTGCTCATTATGGATTGTCTATGAGAGTGTTGTTAAAGATTGGTAATTCATAGTCTCCCCTTCACGGATTGCTGCCTTGTCGTGGCGAAGGGGCTTGAGTAATTCAGAGAAGCTATGGGCTATGCCGTGCAGGGACACCCAAGACGGACAGGTCATAGTGGAGAGTTCTGACTAAACGCAATCCACCTGGAGCAGGAACTGGAAAACCACTCCAGTATCTTTGCCAAGAAAACCCCATGAACAGAAACAAAAGGCTAAAAGATATGACGCTGGAAGATGAGCCCCTCAGGTCGGAAGGCGTCCAACATGCTACTGAGGAAGAGCGGAGGACAAGGACAAGTAGCTCCAGAGCTAATGAAGTGGTTGGGCCAAAGCCGAAAGGACGCTCAGCTGCGGACGTGCCTGGAAGTGAAAGGAAAGTCCGATGCTGCAAAGAAAAATACTGCATAGGAACCTGGAATGTAAGATCTATGAACCTTGGTAAGCTGGATGTGGTCAAACAGGAGATGGCAAGAATAAACATTGACATCCCGGGCGTCAGTGAACTAAAATGGACAGGAATGGGCGAATTCAATTCAGACGATTATCATATCTACTATTGTGGGCAAGAATCCCGTAGAAGAAATGGAGTAGCCCTCATAGTCAACAAAAGAGTGGGAAAAGCTGTACTGGGATACTCAAAAATGATTTCAATACGAATCCAAGGCAGACCTTTCAACATCACAGTAATCCAAGTTTATGCACCAACCACCAATGCTGAAGAGGCTGAAATTGACCAATTCTATGAAGACTTACAACACCTTCTAGAACTGACACCAAAGAAAGATGTTCCTGTCATTATAGAGGACTGGAATGCTAAAGTAGGGAGTCAAGAGATAAAAGGAACAACAGGTAAGTTTGGCCTTGGAGTTCAAAACGAAGCAGGGCAAAGGCTAATAGAGTTTTGTCAAGAGAACAAGCTGGTCATCACAAACACTCTTTTCCAACAACACAAGAGGCGACTCTACACATGGACATCACCAGATGGGCAATACCAAAACCAGATTGATTATGTTCTCTGCAGCCAAAGATGGAGAAGCTCTATACAGTCAGCAAAAACAAGACCTGGAGCTGACTGTGGCTCTGATCATCAGCTTCTTATAGCAAAACTCAAGCTTAAACTGAAGAAAGTAGGAAAAACCACTGGGCTAGTCAGGTATAATCTAAACCAAATCCCTTCTGAATACACAGTGGAAGTGAAGAACAGATTTAAGGAACTCGATTTGGTGGACAGAGTGCCTGAAGAACTATGGATGGAGGCTCGTAACATTGTACAGGAGGCAGCAACAAAAACCATCCCAAAGAAAAGGAAATGCAAGAAAGCAAAGTGGCTGTCCAATGAGGCCTTACAAATAGCAGAGAAGAAAAGGGAAACTAAATGTAAGGGACATAGGGAAAGGTACAGAAAATTGAATGCAGACTTCCAAAGAATAGGAAGGAGAGACAAGAGGGCCTTATTAAATGAACAGTGCAAAGAAATAGAGGAAAATAATAGAAAGGGAAAATCCAGAGATCTGTTCAAGAAAATTGGAGATATTAAAGGAACATTTCGTGCAAAGATGGACATGATAAAGGACAAAAATGGTAGAGGAATCCCAAGCCGGAATTAAGATTGCCGGAAGAAATATCAACAACCTCAGATATGCAGATGATATCACTCTGATGGCAGAAAGTGAGGAGGAATTAAAGAACCTCTTAATGAGGGTGAAAGAGGAGAGCGCAAAAAATGGTCTGAAGTTCAACATCAAAAAAACTAAGATCATGGCCACTGGTCCCATCACCTCCTGGCAAATAGAAGGGGAAGATATGGAGGCAGTGACAGATTTTACTTTCCTGGGCTTCATGATCACTGCAGATGGTGACAGCAGCCACGAAATTAAAAGACTCCTGCTTCTTGGGAGGAAAGCGATGACAAGCCTAGACAACATCTTAAAAAGCAGAGACATCACCTTGCCGACAAAGGTCCGCATAGTCAAAGCTATGGTTTTTCCAGTAACGATGTACAGAAGTGAGAGCTGGACCATAAAGAAGGCTGACCGCCGAAGAATTGATGCTTTTGAATTGTGGTGCTGGAGGAGACTCTTGAGAGTCCCCTGAACTGCAAGGAGATCAAACCTATCCATTCTGAAGGAAATCAACCCTGAGTGCTCACTGGAAGGACAGATCCTGAAGCTGAGGCTCCAATACTTTGGCCATCTCATGAGAAGAGAAGACTCCCTGGAAAAGACCCTGATGTTGGGAAAGTGTGAAGGCAAGAGGAGAAGAGGACAGAGGACGAGATGGTTGGACAGTGTCATCGAAGCTACCAACATAAATTTGACCCAACTCCAGGAGGCAGTGGAAGACAGGAGGGCCTGGCGTGCTCTGGTCCATGGGGTCACGAAGAGTCAGACACGACTTAAAGACTAAACAACAACAAATGTGTTTGTATCACTTTTAGCAGCCTTGAGTATTACTTGGTAGAAGGATGAAATTTAACAAATGTATAATTAAGTAAATTCTCAACTGGGTGCTTCGATTCCAGATTCACCTTCCTCATGAATTATGTTCTATGTCATGCTGGGCCAAGTCCAACGTGCATCTGATCAAATATCTTTGCCATATGAAGTGGGCTCATGTACATAAAGTGATATGTGATATAAGAGTGCCACATGTAAGTCAAATTCGTGCAAGCGTTTCCCATGTTTTTGAAGAGGAAGACTCGTGTTAATTTGGCTTACTGCATTCATGTCACATATTATTTTTATGCTCCTAAAGGAAGATAGTGGGGGAAAACAGCATACCCCTTCTTCTGTCCCGTAGAAAAAGAAACTTTGGGTAGGTGAGTATATGAATCAGCCCAGGTGTATGATTGGAAAATTAGAGTTCAATTTTTTGTGGAATAATGTTATAATTCTGGAGTGACTGAAACCTTGTTAGAAGTATAACTGATCTTAAGAGAAGATTTTAAATCCTGATTCTATATCAGACAACATTATTTTAAAGTAACACAATTTCATGGGCTTGGTGGTGGTTACACAGGCTTAAAACTATTTATTGAATGAACAGCTTCAAGCAGCATGAACTGGCTGTTCTTGAATCACACTCCATAATTCGTAATAAGGAGTTAATCTTGATCTGAAAGCTTCCTTTAAAAGTACACGTCATATATGGGAAAATGAACTTTGGGGAATAAAGTAACAGCTGTTTTAAATCTTCATTTGCATGTTATGCAAAAGCTTGCAGATGGGACCTTGCTGTGTTTGCTGCAAAGCTTTGTTAATGGTATGAATTTGTGGAGAAATACTTTTGGCTTCAGAAGCAGGCGCCTAATGGGAAGTACAATAATAAATACTACATGAAGCTATCCTGGGTTGTGCTGAGGCTCAGAGTCTTTAGTACCACTCAGTGGTTTTGAGCAAAAGTTCGTCACTGGTTGAGAGTTCAGTGAAGGCAATAAATCTTTAGAGAATGGAGAGGCTTTCCAGTTGAAGCCTTGTGTATGATATGATGGGTTGATTGTTTGAAGTTGACATAGCAGAAGTGTACCAATATGGTTTATGATGGAGGTTTTGGAATAGTAGCTGCGTTCTTGACACATGGCTTAAGTCGAGATCCTTGCTCTCTAACAAGAGCCCAGTGGTGCCATAGGATTCAGATATTACTCTTTGTCTTTGTTTGGCTTTGAGATTATGTCTCAAGTAAACTGTTACTCTGATATGTTTTGGGCAGAGCTTGGAAAAAGAAAAGAAAAAAAGACTACAACATCCAGAATCCCCCTGCCATTGTGGCCGCTATGATGGCATCGGGATATTGAGAGTCTTAGTCTAAAATAATTTTTCAAAGAATTGCTTGGCGTTGCCTGGAGCTGGATTGTCTTGGAATGCAACAGCACACTGATGTTTATGAATGACTCCTAGTAATCATTCAGAAACCTGAAGTGGATCATATTGTGCTTCTGGATGTGATCCATTTCAGGAATTGCCTCTCAGCTCCAGGCAGATGAGACAAGGATTCCCTTGTACTGACACTGCCTCAAGAGGCTGAGCGATATCATGTGATCAAAAGCAAGGGGTAATTGAGGAAGTCAGGATGGAGAGCTTATGACCCAGCAACAACCTCTTGGCAGTGTTATAGCCAAGTGAAGTGTATGAGAATGGATACTTACGTGTGTCCCCATATGGCTATGTTCAAGATATACATTTTACTGAAGTGTTTTTTGTCTAAATAAATTTTAACTCTTGGAAGAGAAGATGAAGTAATTTTATTCTGTCATTTAGAACAAAAGTTAAAAGAAATCATATCTCTTTGAATGATGGCTGTAATGAACGGTGGTTTACAAATGAGAAGAGGTGGGAAGTTTCAAAACAACACATTGCCAGCTGCAGTTGACTTCATAGTTGAAAGATAGCTCATGAAACATCTAGTCCAACCCTAGCTGAGGCAGGAGATCCATTTTTATATTACCCTCATATGTAGTCATCTGTTAAAAAGTTTCCATTGAAGAAATGTTCACCACCTTTTGAGGTGTCCACTAGTGTCAAAGAACTGGTATAACCAAGAATTTCTTCCAAGTATCTAACCCTAGGTCCTTGTTTTTATAATTTGAAGTCACTACTTCGGGTTCTACCTTCTGGGACAGCAGAAAACAAAATTTCACTGTGCATGTATTTTTTCAAGACTGCAGTGCAAGTATTTTATTGAGGGGGGTGTCCATTAGGCAAATGGTTAATGTTGGCTTTCTCCAATAAAATTCATAAAAGTAATCCAGTAGGGGAAATAAGAGATTGTCCTTTCTTTTGATAAAGCAGCTTTATACCAGAAACATCAGGGTTTGCTACCAGAGTTCTAGTTACATCTCTGAAGACATGCTCCATGTAGAAGGGAAATGCCATTTTTATTTACTTAGGTGTTTGTCTGCTTATTGCTAGGTGCACGGATTCAACCCAAAGTTCATTTCCAAAGGAGAGCCTTGCAGCTGCCAGAGAATACCAGCTATAGTGACCTGACAGCGTTTCTTACTTCAGCTAGTTCACCATGGGAGGTGGATAGTTTTCCTTATTTGCAAGGATATGATGGCAATGGAACTGGTAAAATTTTTAATTTTGCAATTCTTAAAGTATGTTTTAAAATTTTGGGGACAAACTTGCTTGAGTATTATTGGAATACTATGATGATAATAATAATATAATTAAATGCTGTCAAGTCAACTCTGACTTAGACGACCCTTGCCAGGGTTTTCTAGATACAGAGTACTTCAAAGCAATCTCTCATGGGGGTCACTCTAACACTGTGTAGCTTGTCCAAAGCCACACAAGCTGGTTTTTCTCTTGGAAGTCTCAGCAGGGAATCAAACACCTGACCCCTCATTCAAAAGCCAAGTCCTCCAACTCACTGAGCTCTCCAACCCACTGATCTGGGAGAGTCTTTTCTAAGAGTCATGATTCCCAAGGGGCAGTTGGGAAATTTTACAAGACCCTTCCAGAGTTAAACATTATTAACACAGAAAAAACATACATTTGTCTTTGTGGTAATTGTAAAAAAAGAATATTTCAAAGGAGTATTTCAGTCGTTAGATGTTTCTCGGTAAGGTTGGGCCTGAGATGACTCCTCTCTGGGGGGTTTTCTAGGTCCAAGTAGTCAGAACCACATTCCCCAAAAGTTCATCAGCCCTTCTGATGAACTGCATTATTCTTAGCATATTGCAGTATTCAGGCCACTGATGCTAATATACCTTGAAGTCAGGCTGACAAGGTAGAGTTGATATTAAGTAGCAGCAGCAGGGGCATTAGAATAATAAGAAATAGAAATACATTAAAGAGACTACATACATATCATCCCTTCCCCCCCCACACACACACACACAAGGGGGCAAAAAAGGGACTGCCAATCCATATAAAATTTGCATGTGCCAATTCTGTTCTGTTTCACATTTTGAAATGGTCACTTCTATCTATCTATCTATCTATCTATCTATCTATCTATCTATCTGTCATTTTTATACTGCCACATTAGTGCAAAAGCACTATTCTGGGTGTTTGACAACAAGGTAATATATATATAATCTGCTCAGTAGACAGAAGGTTGAATCAATTTCAGTCAGTTTACAGTACAGTGGAACCTCTACTTACGAACTTAATCCGTATTGGAATGGTGTGCTTAAGTTGAAACGTTCTTAAATTGAAGCAAAATTTCCCATAGGAATGCATTGAAAACCGATTAATCCGTTCTGGCTGTTTTTTGTTCTTATGTAGAGGCGTGTTTGTATGTTGAAACATTAGTTCCCATAGGAACTAATGCAAAGCCGGTTAATCCGTACTCTACCACTAGGGGGAGAATTATTTTTTTTTAACCTAAGATGACCTAAGGTTAAAAAAAGGGCAGGAAAGGTTTTTTTTTTTTTTTTTTTTTTTTTTGTTCTTATCTTGGAGCTCCGTTCTCAAGTAGAAGCAAAATTTAGCGAATGGAGCTGTTCTTAAGTTGGATTGTTCTTAAGTAGAGGTTCCACTGTACTTCTTACCATAGCAGAGAAGGCTGTAACCAGGAGATTTGTCCACCTGCACAATCCTGCTATCCAGGTGCTGATAGGTGACCTCACGGCCCCTGCTGGTCTGTTTTCTTTATGCTTCAAATAGAGAACTGTCCTCTGCTAAAACAAGGACACATGGTCTCTCTTTTGGTATAGAGAAGTAACTCACAGAGTACAGTTGATGTCATTGTTTTTTCTTATTCTCTAGAAGAGATGGTGAGCACATTCTGAAAACATGGGCTTTGTATTCAAAGCCAGGTTGCACTGCCTGGGACCCACCAAGCTGAACTCAGTTCCACCACAAGTTCTGCAGTTCAGCATGATAGGCCACTGGCTGGGAGCTGGGTGCATAGCTTCTGTGAGTGCCAAGAATTTGAAAAAAGAGATGCCTCATTAATTTGAATTTTAATAAATGTCAGGTACAGGTGCCACTGCGTTGTAGGAGTTAACAATATTAGACTGGGAACATGGGACTACGGAGACTGCAACGGGTCCAGAATGCGGGTCCAGAATGCGGCAGCCAGACTTCTGAGTGGGGTTAGAAAATACCAACATATCTCCCCCCACCCTGGCCGCCTTACACTGGCTATGTGTCCGCTTCCGTACCAGTTTCAAGGTGATGGTACTAACCTGTAAGGCCCTAAATGGTTTGGGATCTCGATATCTGGCCGAGCGCCTCCTTCCAGTTAGGTCTGCCCATCCTATAAGATCATCGCAGGCAGGGCAGCTGAGATTTCTGACCCCGAGGGAGGCCTGGAAAACAACCACTAGAAATCGGGCCTTCTCGGCGGTAGCGCCACAGTTAGGGAACTCTCTTCCGCCCAAAGTCTGCCTGGCCCCTTCACTGGGCACATTCAAAAAGCTACTAAAAACCTGGCTATTTAGACAGGCCTTCCCGGAACAAACTATACTCTGATACAATAGTGTCCAATAATAAAACGTCTATCATACTGCCATGTTCTATGTTTTTATTTTTCTATGCTTTTAATTGTATTTATTGTATTATAATTTTACCCTCACTTCACTTTATGATTTTTGATTTTCACACCTATGTATTAATGTTGCTATTTGCTTTTTTGTTACTCTGTTGTTTTTTGTTATTTGCTGTAAACCGCCCAGAGTGGCCTTGGCTGCCAGATGGGTGGTATATAAGTCAAATAAATAAATAAATAATTGGGAAATCCAGGTTATAGCCACACAGTAACCTTGGGCTGGTCTCAGCCTATAGTACCTCACAGGATTGGGTGAGGATATAGTGGGAAGAAGGGCATTGTAAGCCTGTCTGAACTCACTGGAGAAAAGGCAGGGTAGGAATGTAACTAATTAAATAAATCCAATGATACTAGTACATGCTGATCGTGGTACTAATACTGATTGTAAAAATGGTGGCCTTTGTCCTCCTCATCCCTTCTCCTTAGGGAGCCAAACTCCTGCTGATCTTTCTGCCTGCCATATGATGGAGCCATAAAGCACTGTGCTTTGGGAGGTTGCCTTGCAGATGTCCTTCTGCTACAATTATAAACTCTATTTTCGGTTTCATTTTTATGTCTGCTTTCCTCCAAAATGATAGTTCTGCCTTCCAAAACAATGCTCCTTCTCAAAGAGCTTATCCGATAGAAACCAATGTCATTATACAATAAATTAACCATGCAAGGCAGAAGTTGAGGCAGGAAATTTATCCAAATGTTAGGTTGGATTCAGACTTAGGTGCATGTGTCTGGACTGGCAGAAATGGTTGCCCCTTCCTCACGGTAGCATAGCATTCCACCTCCTCCCCCCAATTCCCAAGTGCTGCACAGAAAGTCAGGGGACCATGCTGAATGGTGTGGGACTATGATGTGAGGGAAGGTGAATCCTCCAAATTCTGGCAGGAAAATGGTCTTTGAATGGAACTGTGCTTCAAAAGACATCTCTACTCAATGTTCCAGGATCCTCTTTGACGTTTAGCCCCACATATGACAGCCTACTCTATTTAGCAGAGCCCGCCTAATCCCCTCTGCATGGTTGTCCAGGGACTGAAGGAGCTGCCATTTGAAGGGAAACAAGTAGCCCTTTGCTTCCAGAGCTCAGATGCATGCATCTAAATCAGAAAACCACCCTGTATGTGTACATGCTGTGGAGATATAGGTGAAACGTGATGGCAAAATAGCTAATGCAAAGGCTATAGCTCAGGGATCGAGCACATGCTTTGTAGGTAGAAGATTCCAGGTTCGATCCCCAGCATCTCCAGATAGGGTTATTGAAATCTCCTCTCCTCAGCCTCAAAGAGATGCTACCGGTCAATGCAGACAGTATCAAACTAGATGGACTACTGGATTTACTTGTTTTGGTATAAGGCAACTGCCTGCATTCCTAGTTGTATATCAGTACTGATAGTGTCTAAATACATGTTGCTTCTCTTATGAGGGAGTTATGGAGAAGACAACAGTGAAGATGAAGCACAGTAGGACCCCTGTATTTGTGGGATCGGTATCCATGGATTCAGTTATCTGCTGTCTGAAAATACTAAAAATATTAAAAGAAAAAAACTAGGAATATGCATTTTCATGATGTAATTACCAGACCTGGCCACTAGTGGCCAGTTCTGGTAATACATGGTGAAGATACTTCTTTTCTGGATTTTTTTTCTTTTACCTTGCTATGTATAGCATTTGCTATTACAGTATCTGCAGTTTCCTGCACCTGTGGGAGGGGCATTTGGAACCAATCCTCTGTGGATACAGGATTCCTACTGTAATGCAGTGTTCCATATACTACAGAGTCCCCGTTATTTCAGTAAGGAAGGAGATTTTTGCATAGACTCGATTTGGCAAACGAATCTGTGGGTAGGCCACCTATTTTGTGTGTTCAAAATTTTGGCTAAAGAAGTCTTTCTGCTGCAAATGAACGTATCCTTGAGAAGCATTTCTTCAAGGTCCCACTTAGGATTCACCATGGTATGACAGGGTACAGCTGAAATTGCCAACTCACTCTTGTTTGCATAGAAACACTTCCTCCTTGCACATAGGTTCATTTTCATAGTCATTTGAATGAACATGTCAATTGTATACAATTGCAGGAGGAAAAAGTTGCTTGTCTTGGTAGTTATTTGTGTATTTCTCTTTATCACAGCAAACTGTTGATGGACCAGGGTGGGGAATATGTGTCCCTCAAGAAGTTCTTGGACTACAACTCACATCAACATCCCTTAACATTAGCTGATGGGAATCGTTGTCCAGCACTTGGAAGGGCACAGATTCCCCATCTCTGGGCTAGACCTCCAGAAGGTAATAGCAAAATGCAACATAATTGGTGATATTTTCATCTGAAAAGCACATGGCCAAAATTCTTATGTTATTGGAAGGAAGGATGTTCAAACTTATATTGGTTAATAATTTTTGAGTGAATGGGATTCACTGCAGTTAGTATGGGCTTTTGTGTGATGTCTCTGTGTTAATGTGCTTTTGATGTTCTCTTTTATGCATGTTCATAATGTTGTCCATTTGCTTACAGGAAATAACACTAGGTATGATCTTACTCCTGTCACTGCAGTTAGTGTTCACTTACTCAGAAGTGATGGGACTCCGGTTCCAGTGAACGGGCCCATCTATGTCACAGTGCCTCTCCCAACAACCAACAGCTTGAAACACAACACTCATGTGCCGGCTTGGAGGTTTGACCAAAAATTTGGTAAGCAGCATTTTGATATTGATCCAAAAATATGTACATCATCTGTTCATTCACAGCTTCTGATTGGAATACAGTCAGGGAATGACTAGAGAATGTTTTTCACGATAGTTCAAAGAATGATTCATGATGGCTGTTTAGATATGACAGTTCTCCTGTACAGTTCTTCTGTGTGATGATTACTGCTTCCTTGAATATAAGAGGGGAAAGAGCTTGGTTGCAGGTTGCCTATGCAGGCTGGTAGAAAGCGCCTCAGCTCTGTTTTCCTCTCCCTTTACTCATCTGAAAAATGGTAGAGCTTTGATGGAACTCAGGAAGGGAAGAACCATATAGCAGTTGGTACAGGTAGGATGATTGTGGTGTTGTTGGCGGGTCTGACTTCCTTTCCCTTTTCCCTTTGTGAAGCTGCAAAAGGACATTTCCAGTCTATATTACACTGTGGGTTAGAGTCTCCATAGCTGAGATCTGTATTTTAAAATTAACAGAAAATACAATATGTATACTGGAATGTACCATATCATGTTCTGGAATGCCAGCACAGTTGTTATTTACCCCTGGGAAGGAGGTTATCTTTTAATTTAATCCCCTTTGGTAAACTCCCTTAACTCTCACTCTGGTTTTGTTCAGTGCTACTTTTGGGTTCAAGACTGTTATTTTTCCTTCTGTGACAAGAAATTGAGAAAATTGACTCATACTTGCCATTTCCTGAAAGAAGGAGGTCACCTTTTACCCTTCCTGTATCCTGTTTTAAATCGGTAGGATGGCACCTCACATGTGCAAGGGATTCTGAGGAAAAGAACCCTCTGAATTAGACGATTAAGTTGTAGCATTCAGGCCCTTAGATCTCTTTCTGGTTATTTGCTTTCTGCCTTGCTCCCTGCCGAGTACTTTCTTTTAAAAACAAATCAAAACATAGCTATATGGGCGTCAGTAAATGGTGTTCAGTTGGTGAGCAGAAGAAAAAATAATTTTTTCTGCTACTTAAATTTCTGTTTTACTACATTCAAAATGTCTTGGGCAAAATCAGCCTTATTGGCATCTTTCATTTGGAACGAGACAGCAAAGTTGTCTCCAGTGGCAGGAGTGGGGCACTTGCGTTACATCCTGTCAAGCACTGGTGGGTGGTCATTTTTCTGGTCCAGGGCTCTATTCCCTTAGTGATGACCTGTCAATATTGCATACCAGCAGTAGGTTGGAGAAGTGGGTGGAGGGAAGGCCTGAAATTGGGGAGATGGACCCTTTTCTTTCTTCCTTTCCTCCACTCTCTTTTCTTTATTTGTCACTCCTTTCTCTCCCTTCTCCTCCACACAGTGGGAGGACATGAATCAATCATGTCCAGATAGCTTTTGAAGAGTCATACAAAGAAAGCATCAGTTTTGAGGACTAAAACTCTCAAACTTCCCATGGTGTAGAGTTTCTGGGAATTGTAGTTTAAAAAAGAGTAACTTTTCTGAATGTTGGGCAGGGTTGAGGGTTGCGTGCAGATCTAGAACCACAGGTTGCCCACAGCCCTTGTAAAGTGTGTGTATGTCTGCAGTCTGAATGTATAATGTAGAAGAGGAAATGGTGAACCCAGTTCAATTCGGCTTCTAGTTTTACTGGGCAAAATACCACATCTTACGATCTGAACTTTCGCATTATTTCACACTTTTGCCCTTCGCATCAAATTATGCACAGACTATTTGTTTTAGCTAAAGACTGTCTTTTTTATTTGAAAATTTGTTGTCCTCACTCCTTCCAACACTCAAGTTGTATGAACGCCTGAATACAAAAACTAATTAAGAAATTAATTCTTAATAAAAACAGCAGTAAAATAGGAAACTGGTGCTATTAACTTTTCTTTTTTAAGACTTAACTGTGTGCATATTTATTTATTTATTTTTATTTATTTATTTGATTTATATACCGCCCATCTGGCAGCCAAGGCCACTCTGGGCGGTTTACAGCAAATAACAAAAAACAACAGAGTAACAAAAAAGCAAATAGCAACATTAATACATAGGTGTGAAAATCAAAAATCATAAAGTGAAGTGAGGGTAAAATTATAATACAGTAAACACAATTAAAAGCATAGAAAAAGAAAAACATAGAACATGGCAGTATGATAGAAGTTTTATTATTGGACACTATTGTATCAGAGTATAGTTTGTTCCGGGAAGGCCTGTCTAAATAGCCAGGTTTTTAGTAGCTTTTTGAATGTGCCCAGTGAAGGGGCCAGGCGGACTTTGGGCGGAAGAGAGTTCCCTAACTGTGGCGCTACCGCCGAGAAGGCTCGATTTCTAGTGGTTGTTTTCCAGGCCTCCCTCGGGGTCAGAAATCTCAGCTGCCCTGCCTGCGATGATCTTATAGGATGGGCAGACCTAACTGGAAGGAGGCGCTGGGCCAGATATCGAGATCCCAAACCATTTAGGGCCTTACAGGTTAGTACCATCACCTTGAAACTGGTACGGAAGCGAACACGTAGCCAGTATAAGGCGGCCAGGGTGGGGGGAGATATGTTGGTATTTTCTAACCCCACTCAGAAGTCTGCCTGCCGCATTCTGGACCCATTGCAGTCATATGTTTTTGGTCAGCTGTAGAATTGCATCTAGAAAGTATGGACAGATTGTAAGCCTAAGTCATGCCAGTTTATGCTTTGGGGGATGTCATCATTTCTTCATGAATCTGGAAAGAAACTCCATTCAATACCTAAAAATGTTGCTCCTTCAGTTATTTGCCTTCTTGTTTTCCAAGCACTTAGGCTTGCTAACCAATAAATAAAAGAAACTACTTTCTCAAAACTGAAAGCTAGGATGTCCCCAAAACACAGATTCAATGCCGGCTACTCTCAAGTTTGGAGAAGTTACTTTTTGGACTTCAACTCCCAGAATTCTTCCAGGCTGCCTGCTAGCTAGGTGGATTCTGGAGGCTATAGTCCAAAAGAACTTTGTTGAAGTCTGATGTTGGTGCATTTCTGTGACAAGGGCAATTCAGGGTAGTGCTGCCATGATGTGTAGCAACTGTAAGGGGTCTTAGTCCCATCTAAGAATATCCTTTGAAATACAGTGTCAGTCTATCACAAGAAATGTTCTTCATAACTGAGATGGATTTTGGTCCATCAAGCTCCTTGTTGTCGACACTGACTCACAGTAGCTTTCCAGGGTTTCCAGAAAGAGGACTTCTAGTCTTACTAGGAGATGATGCTAGAACTGAACCGGGGACCTTGTGTGTTCAAAAGCAAGCACTCTGCCTCTGAGCTGCAGCCTGTCCCTTGACATGACTAAAGCAGAAGAAAAAGTGCTGGATGTTTTATTTTACCATTGTACATTTCTATGCCGTATAATCCCAAACAAGAATGAAGTCTTGGCGAGTAAAACTTAGCTGCCGGGATACGAAGCATAATAAATTAAAGGAATGGCACCTTTTGCATAATTAATAAATTAATAAATTAAACAATTTAATGATCCTCTGGAGACATTTAATTCTTTTTCACTTAGTGATACATTCTGCATTTTATTCACCAGCAACTGCCTCTACTAGAGATGGTGGGCAGGGAGATGCATTAGCAGTCCCTACCGTCATACCTCTGGATGACACCCCAAAGTGTCCATCCATCCATTTGTCTGTGGTGTTGGAATACAGACAACGGTAGCTGGTAGCCTGCTGAATTTCCCACCCACTGAGGGAAATTCACACGTTGATGGCATGCTTTAAATTATTTCTGGTGTTTTGATGAAAGTTCATCACTGCTCTTTTTGGCTTGCTCTCCTTTCCTCTTCCTGCTCAAAGAGCTTTGTCAGTGTTTGCTTTGGGTTGTATGCAAACAGCTGAAACAATGGTTTATGCCTGGAATTGCTCTTTCTGCCTCACCCTGAATGCTTTTTTGTGCCAATGTAGGATAGAACTGAGTTTGTTATATCCTCTGGGGATGGTGGTTAGGACCCATTTCAGAGCATTCCTCTTCTACTAAAAGCAAATTATCTCAAATCTGTTGTCATCACGTGGAGTCGTTTTTTAAAAAAATTCCTTCCCTGCAGTGTGTATCTTGGCTTGATTCCATAAGTCACAGGAATACAGGAAACAGTCTTATACCAGGTCAGTCTATTTTGTCCATCTAGCACAGTGTTGTTTGCTCTGTCCAGTAACATTCCTCCAAGGATTCAGAAAAAGGTCTCACATTCTACATGATCCCTTTTTTAACAGGAGATGTACACGTGTGTGTGTGTGTGTGTGTGTGTGTGTGTGTGTGTGTGTGTGTGTGTGAGAGAGAGAGAGAGAGAGAGAGAGAGAGAGAGAGAATTGCTGTCAAGTCAGAATTGACTTTTAGCAACCCTAGTAGGGCTTTCAAGATAAGTGAGATATTTAAGAGATGTTGCCAGTTCAACACCACCACTCCACTGAGTTTCTGTGGCCAAACAGGGATTTGAATGCAGATCTCCAGGGCCCTCGTCTGTCACGCCATCCACTTTAATACACTGGATACCCTCAGGATATATCAGGATTAAAACCGGAATTGCTCAGATGCAAAGCATGTGTTCAGCTTCTGTGCTGCGGTTACTCCCAAAGCAGTCAGATTGCTGACTGGGGCTGGTTACAGAGATTACATAACCACCACCACCACCACCCAGTTAACAGCAGCTGCACTGGCTGCCAATCCATTTCCAGGCACAAAAGTTCTGTTTCTAACCTATAAAGTTCTAAATGGCTTGGGTCTAAGCTGTTTCAAAGACTCTGTCTCCCATTATGAGCCTGCTCAGGTGTTAAGATAATCAGGAGAGGCCTTTCTTGGTCCCACCATCTTCACAGGTGCATTTGCTGGTGACACAGGAGAGAGCCTTCTCTGTAGCTGCTCCCAGACTCTGGAACTACCTGCCACAGGAGGCCAGATTAGCCCCATCCTTGCTGTCCTTCCTCAACCTTCCTCTTCAGGGAAGTTTTCCCTGAGTGACTGGCTGCCTGAATGGGATTTTTAAATGGATTGTTATGCCTTACTGCTTTGAATATGTTTTTACCATTGCCTTTGTTTACCATTTCACAAAGTGGTATTTGTTTGTTCCTTTTTAATATTTGTATACTTATTGTTTTTAGCTTTAAATATTGTATTTTAGTGATGTAAGCTCCTTTGGGTCCTTTTTAAGGTAGGGTAAAAATATTCTGAATGAATGCATTTGTTACTTTGGTGACATCACATGATTGAATTCACAAGCTGGGGGTAGAGGCTAATAATGTGGTTCATAAATTTGGCTTCTCAGATGTTGTAGTCGAAGGAAATCTGAGAAAGCTTTAGAAGCTGTAGTCCAAGAACATCTCAGCAGCTTTAGCTAGCACAGCCAGGGGTCAGGACTTCAGGAACTACTGGATGGCCTTCTAAGCCTCATCCAAACATGCTTTTACAAGAAGATAGTTTCATGCTGTCTTTTGGCTGAATTGAAACATGTGCTGTCAGCTGTCGGAAAGGAAGGCTGATTGGCCTAGATCACAACTTGCTCTTCCTCTGAGATGGTGGGCTCTTTCAGTCTTGAAAACAAATGTGTCAATGTTTGGAGCTGCCAGGTTCATCAGCTAGGAGATGTTTGAAGCCCCTGCTTGCTTGAAGTGGAGTAAGATGCAACATTTCCATACTTTAGTTAAGGGCTTGTTTATTTCCCTAGTGAGAAATCTTAGCTTTGCACAGTATTTGACTGCCTTTTGTTCATGATGGATCCCCACCTAAATCAGGAAGGGCCAATTGTCTGCTCCTGGGATCCTTTGGAGGCCAAACAGATCACCCGAAGCAGGGAAGAAGTGACATACTGTAAACAAAACTGGAAGAAGTCAGGAAGTCCATTTCTGGGTATTGGGAGTGTTTGAAATGTTAAACACCGCTGGGAGGCTCTGACCTAGTTAAAAGGGGGAATCAGTAGACCTGGAGGTTTCCAGGATCAGCGGCTCACCTTTTTTATTTATTTATTTATTTTTATTTATTTATTTTTGCTCGGGAAGGCTTTCTTTTCATGATGGGGAAGGGGGAGCTTGAGGGACCCAGGGGGTGCAGAAACAGCCTTGGGGGTTGCATGAGGCTTCAGGGCCACACTTAGGCTACCACTGATCTAAATTTCCCAAAATAGACAGCATTGCTTGGCTTCAATGGCTGTTTTGGAAAGGAAACTTGTTCCTTTTGCTATTGCGTACTGTTTTGTTACTGATCTTATACCCCCTCTGGTGTACTGTTTTTAGCTTTCCTCCTCTTTTTCCTTGAACACTTAGCGTACATCCTGGATATAACCGTGTTGTCCTTTTAGCATGCGGTATTCCGTGCGAAGAAGCCATTGCCACCCCCTCGGAGTAAATCCAAGCTGGCTACACGTTAATTCAAAGTGATAGGGGCGTGCAAGGCAGAACAGAAGCTTGGGGGATTATTTTTAGCTTAAGAGAGCCAAGGTGCTGCTCATCTGCTTAGCACAGATGAAGGCACTTTAGGCTCTGCATTGGCACCAAGAGTTTGGGGCTGAACCTCAGAAAGAGCAAAAATGACACTTGACGTTTAAATCAGTGTGTTCGGTCAATGATCCCATATTAAATGGGCGTTGCTTACAAATGTCAGGCATTTTACCCCTTCCCGTGGGAGTCTTAGTAGAAACGATGGGAAGGTAAGATTTAAGTTGCACAGTTCCTCATCAAGTGTTAAGCAGAACAGAGAAAGGGAGCATGCAAGCTTGAGGAATACCGGATTTATTGAAGAGCCGAGTAGAAAAGGAGAATGAAGAACATGTTGGCCTCCCAATGTTATTGGACTACAGCCCCCATCAGCCCCCTAGCCAGCACAGTCAGTGATGAGGAATTATAGGAGTTACAAGTCCTATAATCACGCAGTGTCTCCTCCTGACTGCAAATGAAAGACATCAGTAGTACATCAAGGAATGGCATTGTTGGATCAGAAGCCTGGCAAAAGTAGTGTGCGGAGTACGTGCACTGGAACTTTTTTGCAGACGGAGGCATGTCAGTACATCTAAGTGCCTCCCTCTTCTTTTTGTCTACATTGTCTCCACATTTATGGAAAGCACTCGTAATGGACTTCATAAAGAGACTTGAATAAATCACTCTCCTCCCTGCTCTGCAGTAATCTCATTATGTAAAGCCTGAGACAAGATGATAGTGTTTCCTAGAGAGCTGGGACAGGGGGATAACTTGCTGCTTATGGTGTGTACAGTCCTCTCCATTTCATCTTTGATAAGCAGGTTTTGACGGTTCTTAGTGGTGCCGAACACCTGCAGAACTATTATGAAAAGAAATACAAACAGAAAGGGATTCCTTTTTAAACAACAATGAGGGGAAAAAAGCTTTCAGTTGTCTCTCTCTCCCACTGATGAATCCTCAGGCCAGAGCTTAGAAAAGTAACTTTCCTGAATTGTGACTCCCAATGTTGTTGCCTCCGCTGGCCATGCTTGCTGGGGGAGTCTGCAACCTGTCCCCAAAAGTCACTTTTCTAGGCGCTCCCTAGACATTCATAAATATTTAATAGAGTATGGCCAAAATCCTATTGCTTAGTGTAGTAAATCACACTAGAGGAGGCCCATTGAATTTGTAGGTATTTACTAAAGCGGCTTCTCTGTAAATTCCATTAATTCGGGGGGGGGGGGCTACTCTATTCGCAACGTAGTAGGTACTTTGCAGCTAGATTAGGCTCATTTGAGTCAATGGCACTTACAGAGGAATTGACTCAGTAAATTTCCATTGATTCAATAGGCCTGTTGTTTAGTCGTTTAGTCGTGTCCGACTCTTCGTGACCCCATGGACCAGAGCACACCAGGCCCTCCTGTCTTCCACTGCCTCCCGAAGTTGGGTCAAATTCATGTTGGTAGCTTCGGTGACACTGTCCAACCATCTCGTCCTCTGTCGTCCCCTTCTCCTCTTGCCTTCACACTTTCCCAACATCAGGGTCTTTTCCAGGGAGTCTTCGCTTCCCATGAGATGGCCAAAATATTGGAGCCTCAGCTTCAGGATCTGTCCTTCCAGTGAACACTCAGGATTGATTTCCTTCAATAGGCCTACTCTCATGTAATTTCCTATGATAAGCAACAGAATTTTGGCCAATGCACATTGAATTTAATGTACACCAATTCCAGATAAATTAATGTGAAAGTGTACAGATGAACAACAGATCAGTGACAGAAAAGTTCAGCAGAGATCTCCAGAGTGCGGAATACACCCTAAGATATTTTTTTTCATTCCTTATCATGAGGGTTAAGTCAGTCAGTGTATCCCAGCAGTTGAAAGTTATGTCAAGCAGAGCTTTGCTGTTAATATCAGATGCTCATTATGTAATTATTGTTTTTCAAGCTAGAGAGGAAGTTGAACCTCTGCAAAGTTCATACCTCATGCTGCTTTTATTCCATTTGACTTTCTCAGAGATTGCTGATAACTTGCTTTAGACTTCCTTCTCTGCCTAAATATAATTGTTAAATGTTCCTCTCTGAAATGAGAGAAATCCTGCCCTCTTGAAAATGTACATGGTTTAATGGCTTCAAAAGCCTTAACTGTTCCCTCGTTGCTATAGAAATGTGAGCTGCCAAAAAACAGTTTTAGATTATTAGTAGCAGCTGGGAAAGGTTGGAGGCAGCAGGAAAAGAGGAAGACCAAATGCAAGACGGATTGAGTTCCTAAAGGAAGCTACAGGCTTGAGTTTACAAGAGCTCAGTAGGGCTGTTGAGGACAGGACATTCTGGAGGTCTTTCATTCATAAAGAACTGCTGGATGGCTAAGTGGTTTAGGCATCTTGTTGAGGAGCCAGAGGTTGGGGGTTCTGTTCCTCACTGTGTCTCTTGGACAGGAGCTGGACTCAGTATTCCATAGGGTCCCTTTCAGCTGTGCTGTAGTAAGATGATGATGATAATGATGATTATAGAATCACCATAAGTCAGAGGTGACTTGATGGTACATAACAATATCAACAACATCATACAAGCGAAATAGATAGAATTGCATGGCAGTAGATCTCCTGTAGCATCAAGAGAAGCTCTTTTCTTGTGTTAACAAAGTTTATTGCATCACAATGGTGGAGACCAAAGAATGCATACATTTCAGTTTGCTTTTCTATGGAACCCCAGTTGCATATTGCTGTTATCACATCTTCTGTTAAAGACACAAAAGCCTTGTTCTGACCTAAAGCCAACCATAATTTAGCATTATGAGAATAAGCTACTGTGGTTTCATGTGCTGTTCAGCCAGTGTGGCCCCAAGGAGTTGGAAGTTTTTGCTTCCAGTCTAGTTTGTTGGCAATTTGTCATACTGTCCATGCCTAGAAATTGTTGAGAGTTCTTGGGGAACTCGCTTAAGTTCCTTTAAAATGCACAGTGGAAGGCCAGCTACCTCAGGGTAGAATTAGCTAGGGATGTTCCCTTGTTTATCCACCCTCACCAAAGCCTAGCACTTTTGTTCAAAACAACACTCAGGAGGCGATCTTTAAGTGTAAAAAGGTTTTGTATATTTAACTCACATGAACAGGCACTCAGTAGGTTTCAGGTTGATACAAAAGGATTAATAGAAAAAGCAAAGGTTTCTTTCTTTAGCCCACGTGGCTAGGAGGATCTCTGGGGTTCAGAGATCCTGTCTGGAGGTCTAGCATCTTGCAAGGACACAAAGGATCTCTGTTACAAAATGGAGTTTCTCAAACCTCATGGTGAGAAGGGGCGGAGCTTATTTAACCCGGGAAACAACAAATCCCTCTGATTGGTTAGTATATAAACAAACAGGCAAAAAAACAAGTTAGTCTCTGATGCAGGCCCCTTCCTCCCACATCTTGAAATTAGCATTTGGATTGCTGATTAGCCAACACCCCTTCTCAATCTAGCATGCTAAATTTCAACAAGTCCCATCATGGTTCGCAGGTCCTGAAAGCGATCTCTTGGTAGAGGTTTTGTCAGGATGTCCGCCTTCATTTCCTTGGTTGGACAATAGGTCATCTGGATGATACCCTTCTCGATCAGGTCACGCACAAACTCATATCTCACATCAATGTGTTTGGTGCGCGCGTTCATCTTCTCTCCCTGTGATAGCTTGATGCAGCTTTGGTTGTCTTCCATCATCTGGAATGGTGTTTCTTCATCTATTTCAAAGTCCATCAGTAGTTTCTTCAGCCATAGCAGTTCTCTGCATGCTTCTGCTGCTGCAACAAACTCAGACTCTGTGGAAGATAAAGCTACAATATCTTGTTTATGACTGCCCCATGAGATAGGACCATTACCATACAGAAACAGAAAACCACTGGTAGATTTACGACCTTCGCTATCTTCTGCCCAATCTGCATCTGCCCACCCTACAAGTTTTGGGTTCTTGTTAGCTGGCAATCTTAGCTTAAAGTCCATGGTCCCTTTCAAATATCTAGCTACTCTCTTTACAGCTGTCCAGTCACTCTGTGTTGGTGAGCTGACTTTTCTGCTCAGTATTCCTACTGCAGTGGCAATGTCAGGTCTCGCAGTAGTTGTCAAGTACAAAAGCTTTCCTATAGCTGCTCTGTACTGGCTATTGTTGGGTAAAGGTTCTCCTTTCTCTTTATTTTTAAGAAAATCTGTGTGCATGGGTGTTGCAGCACTGTGGGCATCCTGCATATTCAACATGTCTAAAAGTTCAAGTATCTTTTGTTTCTGACTCAACAGATATGAACCATCTGCCTCTTTCTCAATTTTAATGCCCAAATAGTATGTTGCATCTCCCAATTCCTTTATTTCTACCTCTTTGCTCAGTTTCTGTACTACACTTCTGTACTCCCTTTCCTCATTGGTGGCCACTATCAGGTCATCAACATAAGCTAGAATATATGTGAAATGTCCATTCCTGTTTCTAGTATACAGGCACTGATCTCCCTTTCCTTGCTTGAAACCTTGTTGAAGTAGCATCTTCTTCAGTTTCTCGTTCCAGGCTCTGGCTGCTTGTTTCAGCCCATAGAGGCCTTTCTTCAGTCTGCAGACAAGGTCAGGGTGCTTCTTGTCAATAAAACCTGGTGGTTGTTCCATGTACAGTTCCTCCTCAATCTCTCCATGTAGAAATGCAGTCTTGACATCTAGGTGCTTGACTTGCATTTGTCTGGAGGCTGCTATACTCAGGAGCATTCTTATGGTGCTGTGTCTGACAGCTGGAGCAAAAGTTTCATCAAAGTCTTCTCCATACTTCTGAAGAAATCCTTTGGCAACTAATCTTGCTTTGTAGCGTTCCACTTCTCCATCTGCTCCCTTTTTCTCTTTGAAAACCCATTTGCATCCAATTGCTTTCTTGCCTGGTGGTAGCCTTGTCAGTGTCCATGTTTCATTTTTATGTAAGGTTTCTATCTCCTCCTTTGCAGCTTGTCTCCATTTGGCGCCCTCTTGTGCTGGCATTTGTTCAACCTCTTCCCAGGTTGCTGGTTCATCTGTCTGCGACAGCCTTGCAAGGTAGGACAGGCGAGGGGCCGGCACACCTCTGTTGGATCTTGATGAGCGTCTGACTTCTGGTTCTGGAACCTCTGGTGGCATGGTGCCATCTTCCAGTTCCACAGCGTTGTCGACTGCTTCATCTGTATCCCCTTCTTTTGGTGTACCGCTCTCATCCTGTGCCTCATCCTCATCCTCCACTTCCTCTGGTTTGGTTTGTGAGGGCACTGGCATAAGTATGTCTAGGAGAGGTTGGTTGCGTTGATCCTGCTCATTGGAGCTGTCTAGCACAGTCCCTCTCCTGTCAGCCTTCCTTTGTTCATCAAAGTGAACCACATGTCTTGCACTGACTTCACCAGTTCTCAGATTCATGACTCTGTAGCCTTTGACACCGGAAGCATATCCAACAAGAATTGTTTGTTCTGTTCTAGAGTCCAGTTTATGCCTTTTCTCCTTGGGAATGTAGGAGTATGCAATGCTTCCAAATACTCTAATGTGTGAAATGTTCGGGATTCTATCATGCCAAAGTTCAAAAGGTGTTTTTGTGGTGCCTTTTGTTGGCAATCTGTTCTGGAGATACGTTGCTGTCATGATTGCATCACCCCAAAGTTTGTTGGGTAGTTCTGCATCTGCAAGCATGCATCTGGTCATCTCTAGAAGAGACCTTAGTTTTCTCTCAGCTATTCCATTTTGTTCTGGTGTGTATGGAACAGTCCTTCTGTGTAGAATACCTTGTTCTTCAAAGAATGTTTGTGTGTGGTTTGAAATGTACTCACCACCGTTGTCTGATTGAAACACCTGCGGTTTTCTTCCAAATTTGTTGTTCACCATGGCCACATATTTCCTCAGAAGGTTGTGGGTCTCACTCTTGTCCTTCAGTAGGTAGGTGACACAATACCTTGAAAAATCATCCACAAAAATTAGAATATATCTGTTGCCTCCCATTGATGGCACATTAATTGGCCCACACAGGTCAGTGTGAATTAATTCCAACACCTTTGTGCTTCTTTGTTCAGTACTTGAGTGAAATGAGGGTCTGACCCCTTTTTCTGTAAGGCAATTTACGCACCTGGTTGTCTTGTTTGTGTCACGTGGTTTTACCTCAGTTCCTTTGGCTAGGTTCTTATTGTGCAGTTCCAGGATCGCATTCGTATCTCTATGTGCAAATCTGCGATGCCACAGGTCCAGGCTGTTCACCTCTTCTTGCACCGTCTGCGCTGTGTTGATTTGCACCTGTTCATCTAAGATACTGACTTTATAGATGCCATTAGATTCATAACCTTCCAAATATATCTCATTGTCCTTTTCAATTATGCATTTTTCATCATCAAAATGTATTTTAAAACCCTTTTTCCCAAGAGCTGACACGCTTATCATGTTGCATTCCAGCTTTGGTACATAGACGACTTCCTTCACAGTATTTTCATAGATTGCATTTGGTACTGGACACATCAAAGTCCCAGATCCCTTTCCTTGGATCTTTACACAGTTCCCATCAGCAACCCTAATCTCTCCAGTGGTCTGTGAATCAAAAGTTTTAAAAAATGTTTTCTCATTGGTTGCATGCTGTGTGCATCCACTGTCAATTATCCATGAGTCTCTATTTCTCTGGTAGTTTGGTATAACTTCATAGGCCATAAATGAGCTCTGTTTAATTTCTCTGTTTGGCTTTCCTTTGTCTTTGTCCCTCTTGTAACTAGGAGGTGCATTCTGCCTTTTCTGAGCCCTTTGTTCAGATTGGTGAGAGCTCCTATTGGCTGAAGGCTCTCTGTGGGCGTAACAATCCCTTGATTTATGCCCTGGTTTTCCACAAGACCAGCAACTGTTACGTGATTGGTCATGGGGCGGGGCCTTTCTGTAGCTCCTACTTTGAAACAGGTAATTTGATCCATTTGCCTCTGAGGAATTCAAGCCTGCCTGGTTTATGCATTCATCTCGCAAAGCTTTGAGGCTTTCTTCAAAAGACAGCTTTTGAGCATTTACAATTGAAGCAAAAGCATCAAAACGTTCTCCTAGGGATGCTATCAAAAATCCCTTTTTAATTCTATCAGGCATTTGGAAACCAGTTGTATTCAAACTGCCAACGATATTTAAAAATTCAGATATATGCTTTTCACAATCCTTCTTGTTATTTAATCGAATTCTGGTTAGATCTTTAATCAAGGCTGCTTCAGATTGGCGACTTGCAACCCCAAAAGATTCTTCCAGATTTTTAACCATTTGTTTGGCTGATTCACATCCTGTAACATAGGCTAGCTGGGAGTCTGTTAGACTGTGGTAAATTATTGATTTTGCATTTCTATCCTTCTTCTCCCAATCTTTCCTGGCTTTTCCTTCTGCAGGTCTGTCTGAATTTAAACATTCATCAAATTCAAGAGCTGATAAATCAACCATTAATCTTTCCTTCCATCTTTCAAAATTCACTGAGGTTAACACTGGTAATTTTCCTAGAATTTCCTTCCTTTCTGCCATGCTGAGTCCTGCCTCCTTCTAGCCAAAAAAAGTCTCTTCAGCTAGCTTTGGTTTTTGGTTGAGGGGGATTGCTGGCTGTGTTTGGTTACTCAACTGGGCCACATAACCTGTTGAGAGTTCTTGGGGAACTCGCTTAAGTTCCTTTAAAATGCACAGTGGAAGGCCAGCTACCTCAGGGTAGAATTAGCTAGGGATGTTCCCTTGTTTATCCACCCTCACCAAAGCCTAGCACTTTTGTTCAAAACAACACTCAGGAGGCGATCTTTAAGTGTAAAAAGGTTTTGTATATTTAACTCACATGAACAGGCACTCAGTAGGTTTCAGGTTGATACAAAAGGATTAATAGAAAAAGCAAAGGTTTCTTTCTTTAGCCCACGTGGCTAGGAGGATCTCTGGGGTTCAGAGATCCTGTCTGGAGGTCTAGCATCTTGCAAGGACACAAAGGATCTCTGTTACAAAATGGAGTTTCTCAAACCTCATGGTGAGAAGGGGCGGAGCTTATTTAACCCGGGAAACAACAAATCCCTCTGATTGGTTAGTATATAAACAAACAGGCAAAAAAACAAGTTAGTCTCTGATGCAGGCCCCTTCCTCCCACATCTTGAAATTAGCATTTGGATTGCTGATTAGCCAACAGAAATAACTGTGGGCAGTCTGAACTGTGGCTTATTTGAACCAGCAAACTAGTTGAAGCTGGCTTATTTCAACTAACCATGGTTGAGGAGCATGGCAAATTGTGGTTAAACTGAAATACAGGTAGAATCTTTTGAGGGTTTTGTCACCAGAGGAAGAAAGCGGAGGGAGTGTGTGAGCTAGCAGCTCATTATGGCTCTTTCTTATACTGCTTACCTGTGTTTAGCACTGAATCTAAAAAGAACCCTAAGTTCTGTTCTGTTACCAGGGCAAACCGTGGTAAAAGAAGCTTACCTATAGTTTGGTGTGATGTTTCAGTTTATAAATGTTGCTTTGTGATGGGCTGGAAACCAGAATGAGAAGCCATGCCTTGAACCGGGCTTGCAGACCAAGGAACGTGCTAAGCATACTCTGGTATAGTGTCTGAATTGACAATCCGTGATTACTTCTATTATTGGGCCTGCAGAGGAAGTGGGAGTGGAGGCAAATTATGAACTTAGTAAGGATGCAGACTCTTGGCTTTAAGTTACGATTTGCCCTGTTGTGTATTTGAAAGCTCAAACTATGGCTTTAGTTTAAATTAGATTTCGTGGAACCCCTGCCTTGAATTGAGGCAGGGCAGGCTCACGCTGTGGACTGCATTCTGAACTGTGATTAGCACCAACCATGTTTTGAATTTAGCCAAAGAGGACTCAAACCATGGCTTGCATACTAAATTATGGTTGACACAAACCATGCTTTGAATTAAGCCAGAAACAACAAAGGGCCACCCTAAGGAACACAGGCTTTACAGCTGGTACTGTGGAATAACGTTCATGTTCTTCAACTGCATTATGGTCCAGGAGACTTAACCCTGCAGTTTGATGCCCAGATTTCATTGTTATCATCAGTATGGTTGAGATATGTCTCTGACAGCAGGCCAAAGGCAAAATGGTGGGACATAAAATGGCTGCATATTTCACCTTATGAGGTTTCACTGCCAGTAACTAAGCCTTCAGAGAGGCATTTTAAACCTTTTAGAATGAGGAGGGAATCATAAAAAAAACTAGGCAAAAAAACCCCAGCAAACAATTGTGCTGTGGGGAAGGGAGAGTGAGCACTTGAGGAATTCTCAAAGGCTGAATTAGGAGCCTGAAGAAGAGATTCTCCATCTGTGACTGGTGGGTATAAACAGAAGATAGTGCCTTACATGAGGACAGACTGTGTCATCATTTAGTCCACTAGTGCCTGTACTCTGATCAGCAGGGACTCTCCAAGGTATCGAGCAGAAGTCTTTACCCCTGTTCCCTGATTCTGTAAATAGAGGTACCAAAAGTAAGACCTAGTACCTTCCTCAAGTCTTGTTATCGTTGCAATAATTCCAGGCAACATCAGCTTGTTCTAATTCTACTAACTTTATTTATCTACATTGCTTCTATGTTCTGAAAGCAGAAAAATACTTCAAATATTGCAAACATCCAAAAGTCTTACAGCTATGAAAAATTTTTAGGCACAAATGCTTAAAAATATATTAAAAGTAAACTTAAGTTTCAGTCAAATACTTAAGTCATCATTCAGTCTGAAATACAGAAACATAAAAAATACAAGAATACAAAAAATAATGTTTCAAATTACATTTCAAAAAATGTAATTCAGAGCTTATCGTTCTTAAGAATAAAAATATATTATAGAAAATCACTTTCCTAGCCTCTAATTCTAAGTGTTCAGCCAGCTAAATCAACTTGAAATCTTCAGAGGAATGCTGATTGTGTTGCTGGCTTGTGGAAATGAAGGTGGCGGCTGCACTGGTACATTTATTGTTGGTATCCTGTGTGTGTGGCACAGCGTGAAGTTGCCTTGATAATGTGTTGAGTGTGTGTGTGTGTCTTATCCCCTATATTTTTATTTCTTTCAGTTGTTTTCCTTTCTCTTCCAACTATAATCCTTCTTCAGTGCCTTGGAGATCCAAGGGCCTAGAGCACTAAGAAAAAAAATTAATTCTGTTGTTGTTGTACCTAGTGTAACTCCAAGGGCTTGTAACTCAGGCAAGCTGCCACTATGATGATAACATCATTGTTTTGCCTAAAATTTTGCAAGGCCTGTAGCATAAATCATCTTTTGCACCAGAGTCTTGGAACACCAGAATCCTGGAAAACCAGAATATTGTAATAACAGAGAAAGTAAGCGATAGGACCTGAAAACTACTTCCATATTTACACATTGCAACATAAATACATTAGACTGTTAGGAACATTATTGTAGAGTGACCTTGCTTGTCTGGAAGCTGGCTAGTTGTTTGCAATGACTATAGCAAACTGTTGTTCAAGCCTTGCTTCTAAAATCACTTTTACAGTAGTGCCTCGACTAACGACCATTATCTGTTCCAGAAGATGGACGTAACTCGAAATGGTCGTAAGCATCATTTCCCGTAGGAATGCATTGAAATGCAATTAATCCATTCTGGCCAAAGAAAAAAATCACCAAAAAAATAATAATCACTGCAACACTCATTGGAAACGCGATTAATCCCTTCCAGCCGAAGGGGGGGGGGGGGGGAGAAAAGCAATCACGCATGCAAGACCCATTGGAAATGCACAGAAAACAAACGGAGCAGATCGGAAATGCACAGAGAACAAAGGGGGCAGGTCGGAAATGCAAAGAAAACAAAGGAAAAAGCAAGGGAAGCATGCAGGACCCATCGGAAATGGGGGGGAAACCCAAAAAAGCAACCAAACCCCCCAAGACTCATCGGAAATGGGGGGGAAGCCAAAAAAACAAACAAACCCCCCAAGACCCATCGTAAATGGGGAAAAAAAACCCAAAAAAGCAACCAAACCCCCCAAGACTCATCGGAAATGGGGGGGAAGCCAAAAAAACAAACAAACCCCCCAAGACCCATCGTAAATGGGGAAAAAAAACCCAAAAAAGCAACCAAACCCCCCAAGACCCATCGGAAATGGGGGGGGGGTAAAACCCAAAAAACAAACAAACCCCCCAAGACCCATCACAGCACAGAAACATAACCCCCCCCAGCTCAAAACCACGCTGCAAAAACACCCAGAACAGTTTTTAAAAAGCAGAAAACAGCACCTTACCTTACCAGGCAGCCCGAAGCCTCCCTGCAAACACACACACACGCTCTTAGAAGCAGAAGGAGGCAGTCCCAAGACTCCTCCGACACACACTGTCTAACTGCTGGGGCGAAAGAGCTACAAAGAAGCAGCCTCGTCGCCACCTACAGTTAGAAATTTGAATTTCCCACCTTTTCCCCCTGCTTTTTTCTGTTCGTAAGTGGAAGCTCCAGTCGCAAGTAGAAGCAAAATTTTGTGGCCAGAGCTGGTCGTAACTCAAAATGGTCGTAAGTAGGGACGTTCATAAGTCGAGGCACCACTGTATTTTCAGGGCTACTTTTTCTTTTAAAAAAACCCTTTTAACATTCTATACACACAAAATTTCACATCTTGACACATGCACGTTTGCTTATATATGTACAGTATGTGTTTGTTTTCCATTATAAAGGAAACCAGAATGTTTTATGCCAACTGTGAAGTAGTAATCAAAAGCACTATATATATCATCCCTTGAGTTCTTTTCTCTCTATATTTTTGTTTTAATAAAACTGAGTTTAAGGACCAGAACCAAAAGAAAGTACATATGTGTAACATGTCCTCCCTCCTGCTTCAGATAATTAGAATTGCTAAGTACAGAGTAGTAATGTGTTCTTTTGTTCAGTATTAGACAGGTAATTTATACATACAATAGCAAAGTAGAGTAAAAATGACAGCAGGAACAATGGAGGGAAAAATGCAAAGTTCAACTTGTATTTTAGTAATAAGTAATAGTAATACTTGTGTTCTCGAAGGCTTTAACGGCCGGAAACCAATTGTTGTTGTGGGCTTTTCGGGCTGTTTGGCTAGAATACTAGATTGTTGAGTATATACTCAACAATCCCACACACTACACCAGAACACAGACAGAATTCTATCTCCTGTCCTCTGAAGATGCAGGCCACAGAGACTGGTGAAACGTTAGGAAGAAAAACCTCCAGAACATGGCTTAAGAGCCCGAAAAACTCACAACAACCAATAGTAATAATTCTTTGGAGAGGATTACACACACACACATCATATAGACTACATGTCAGAATGAGTGTTTTGCTTTTTCTTATCAATCATCCAAGTCCCAGTCCCTGCACCAGAATAGTTCATTTATGCCAAACTGTTAGATGTTTTCTGTAGAACAGTAGCAAGCTGAAGGTAAAACTGTCCAGTAGGCTGGAAGTCATGCAAAAACAAAACAAAACAAAAAACCAGTACAACCTCAAAGGACTGGGAAGAGTAAGGAAGAGATGACCCGACAGCATTAATGCTTATTTCTTATGTTGCCTGGTAACTTCAAAACAGCGGCTAGGGCCCTTGTGTGTCACAATGGTAGCAGGAAGCTTTGAGGCTCAAACTTCTGGTGCCATGGTCATTGTCTAAAATACACATCTGAAGTATTTTAAGTTCTCAGTGAAGAGCCTTCTGCTGTAACCAACCCCCTTAATTTTAAGGACAGTGTTGTCATGTTGATTGAGAGGGCAGCATCAGTTCTAGAAGGTGTTGAGAAACCCATGTGTGTTGTGCACAGTGGCTGAACTCCTGTTGTGTAACATAAGCACATTTGTACGTTTCAGTCCATTATTTGCTGGTAAATAAAAAGTCCCTGCCATGATCCTCTATGGCAGGGGTCGTCAACCCCCGGTCCATGGGCTTCCTTTAACTGGGCATTGGACACGGATCTCTGCCCCCCCCCCCCGCACGCACGCATGGGGGGGCGTGTCACGCTTGCGGAGGGGCATGTCGCGCTTGCGGAGGGGTGTGTCACGCTTGTGCGCATGCACACGAGCGCAACACGGCCACCCGCAAGCGTGACACGCCCACCCACTCTCAAAATCTGCCTGGCTTCTAATTTCAGCCCAACCTGGAGCGGGAGCAGCAGCGGCGGCACCTACTTGGCGAGTGCGGGGCTTCCTCCCCACCTCATAGGGGCTGGGTCCCACCTCCCCCCCCCCCGAAGCACCCACGCGTCCAGAAGGGGAGCCCTCTCCCTGCCCGGCAGTCTTCTCCCTCAGGGGTTTGGCACCACCGGGGCTTCTGCTTTTCTCTCTGTCCCCCCCCCCCCGCTCTTCGCGGGTCACCTGGCGAGGCTGCTGCTGCTGTCACCTCGTCCTCTCTGCGGCTGAGGTGAAGGAGGGGCCCCGCTCGCAACCTGTCCGCGCGCTTCTCCTTCCTCCCGCCTGGCGCTCCTCCGGAGGGGGGTGATGCCGAGAGAACAGCCTTCTCGCACGCGCTCCCCTCCCCCGTCTCCTTTCGCAGCCTGCCGTGGAGAGCTCGCGCCCGTCCATCCATCCGTCTTGACGGTCTGTCGCTCGTTCCCTCCCTCTCTCTTCCTTTCCTTTTCCTTTCCTGCTGCTGCTTGTTTGCTGCCGCCGCCGGGGCTGAAGAGCCGCGGCCAAGAAGGAACAAGGAACAAACAAAAAGGAAAGGAATCTTGGTACAGTATCTAGTAGAACAGAAAAAAGCCTATTTTATATTTGTTTCTTCCATGTAGGCAGAACACAACATATTTCAAAATATATTGTTATTGTCACCCAGTAGTTGAACATGTGTAGCACCAAAGACTGAAAGGGAGCAGTTTTGCTTCAGTGTGAGTAGAATTCTGTCTTCAGGCCCTGATGTAGTTTAGTTGTATGTAGGACCCGCCATGTACCACAAAGAGCTCTACCATCCAATACTCCACTATTCCTTTCCATTCCCCAGTATATGACTTCTGAATCACCCATCCCCTTCTGCCTAACCAAATGCAGACTGAAAGAGGAAAAAAGGAAATTCAATTTTTAAGCAAGGAACATCTTACTCCAACACGTCCAATTGAAGAGACAGTGGTCTTCTCATCCCTTTCCTATTAGAGGCTGGATGTCATTGTGGCCATTCTGACCATGCATGCAACAACTCTAAACAATGATATTGTGTTGTATCCAGACCAATAATTGATTATTCTTCCTGCACTGCTTCTTCCATTCATTTTACCTTTTGCCTGTATGATCAGCGGTAACAATCTGTCACAGATTGCTACAAATACCATCTCCATCTGCAGCTCTTGGAAACTTCTGTTTAAAATTTATAAGGGTCCAACCCTTGGATCTCTATCCTTCAGGATCAAGAGAAAGAGGAGAGCTTTTTTTCTTATGTCCAAATGGGAATGCCACTAGTTTGATGTTTTCTTGATAAATCAGCAATGCTGATCATGTGAGCCCTGTCTCGGTAATTCACCTCTTGTGTGATAAGAGGCAGAATCAGTAGGAAATCAGTATAGTGTCAGGCCTGTGATTATTCTTGTGGATATCCTACATTTGGAGGGGTGGGAGATGGAACTTTGCTAGTGGCAGTCAAGACTGCTTTTGGGATGAACTGTGGAGCTGTTGAAAAAGAATGCAAAAGAGAAAATGTAGAGGAGACATGTAAACTGGAAAGCATTTGAGAATTTTTGTAGTTAAAATATTCCACTGTGGTCCCTTGTTGACTATTGACACTTTGGAATATACAGTAATACTATGAATTTCCAAAACCCTGTAGATTTATTCACATGATATTTTAAAGTTCATGAAATTAATATTCAGTGTTTTCCTCCACCACTGTTATTTAATCTCTGCCCACCCACTCCCGAAATAAAGAGACGGACACAGGTGTTGGAGTTAACTAGGGACACACTTTATTGCTTTTAACCTCCAATCACTCTCATCCTGCAGAGGGGCCTGGACGTCATGTGGATCCCTGGGGCAGGCTCTAGGGGTATCTCTTACCCCCTCTCCAATCCTAAGCGGGTGAGTCCCAAGCCCCTGGTCAGAACTGTCCCCTGAACAGCTCGTACCCAGCTGGTCACAGACTGGGAAGAAAAACCTCCCTATCTGCCGTCCATCCAATTGTCTAGAACTAAGACATGCAATGGATGGGACTATACCTTATTCACCCCTCATCCCAGCAAGTGAAATGCTAGATCCTGGTTGCTGTGATGCTGGGTACAGTAGGACCCCATGTGCTTTTTGGGAGCTCACTGAAACTCACCTTCTCTTCCGCACTACCTGACAGTTTGACCTATTTAAACGTGACTCAAACCTAGAATAGCCCTCAGAATCCCATGGGTAAACAGTGTGGGATAGGCAAAAATACGTCCGCCCACCTTTTATATGCCAATCAGGTGAGACAGACCCAAAATTCCTATCCGGCCCCGAAGCGACCACCTCAGCCACACTGGACCCAGGGCGGGCAGGTTAACTCAAAGGAAAAAGGGCTGGCTGGGGGCAGAAGGATCTTATAATTGCACCAACATCCAGCCCCAGCACAGCCTTGTGGGAAGCGCCAATTGGTGCCTCTACCTGCCTATGTCAGATCAGGAGACGTGGGAAAAATAGTTCCAAACCAGCATATGAATCCACACCGGCAGAGGAATACATTGCCCACCAGCTCCAGAAATACAGAGATGGACTCAAGTGTTGGAGTTAACTAGGAACACACTTAACTGACTTTAACCCCTCTATTGAGGGGTGGGTTGTGGGGGGCATGTTATAAATGGTGTGAGGGATTGGTTAGGGCTGTCGGGCATGTGGGGCATGGAAGGGATGAGGGGAGTGCATAGTGGGATGTTTTTTGTCCATATGGGGCAGAGGAGTCGTCATGTACCATGGTGTGGGATTGGGAGGGGAGGATCTCCTGTAGGGGAGCCATACAGCTGGGAAGAAGGTGGAGTGTGTATGTATGAGAGGGGAGTTGGGTGGGTCTAGAGGTGATGGGTTTTTTTGAAAAAGTAATAGTATGTCTGGGTATGTGCATATGAAGAGCAATGATGGGGGATTGTGGGTAGGAGGAGAAGAGATGTTCTGTCAGTTGCTGGAGGGAGGGAGGGAGGTGTGGGGAGGGCAGGTCAATGTGATAGTGGATGAATTCAGATGTAGGGACTGAGTGGGGGGGGTGAAGATTTGGCTAAGGAGTGAGATGGAGACAAAATGTGTGAAGTATATATGGGAGAGAGCAGGTCTGGATAGGACCTTGTGTTCCTCCCAAACATTTACTTACCTCTTCTGCCAACAACCTATTTTGTTGTTTAGTCGTTAAGTCGTGTCCCGACTCTTCGTGACCCCATGGACCAGAGCACGACAGGCCCTCCTGTCTTCCACTGCCTCCCAGAGTTGGGTCAAATTCATGTTGGTAGCTTCGATGACACTGTCCAACCATCTCGTCCTCTGTCGTCCCCTTCTCCTCTTGCCTTCACACTTTCCCAACATCAGGGTCTTTTCCAGGGAGTCTTCTCTTCTCATGAGATGGCCAAAGTACTGGAGCCTGAGCTTCAGGATCTGTCCTTCCAGTGAGCACTCAGGGTTGATTTCCTTCAGAATGGATAGGTTTGTTCTCCTTGCAGTCCAGGGGACTCTCAAGAGTCTCCTCCAGCACCACAATTCAAAAGCATCAATTCTTCGGCTGTCAGCCTTCTTTATGGTCCAGCTCTCACTTCCATACATCGCAACTAGAATAACCATAGCTTTGACTATAGGGAGGGAAGGATATAAGGAGGGAAGGTGGTAAAAATGGAAAAAATAAACCAAAATTAGGTTTGATCTCTTACCTGGTCGGTGTCTTGACCTGTATAAGGAGGCAAGGTTGTGAAATTGGAAAAAAAACACCAAAATTAGATTTGATCTCTTACCTGGTGTCTTTACCTATATAAGGAGGGAAGGCAGTTAAAAAGGAAGAATTAAACCAAAATTAGGTTTGATCTCTTACCTGGTCAGTGTCTTTACCTGAATAAGGAGGGAAGGCAGTTAAAACGGAAAAAATGAACAGAAATTGGTTTTGATTCCTTACCTGGTCAATGTCTTCACCTGCATAATGAGGGAAGGTGGTAAAAATGGAAAAAATAAACTAAAATTAGGTTTGATCTCCTACCTGGTCGGTGTCTTGACCTGTATGAGAAGGGAAGGTAGCAAAAAATAAATAAATCTAAATTGAGTTTTGATCCCTTACCTGGTCAGTGCCTAACCATAAGATATGTTGTTTTACCTAGAAGATAGCTATGTGATATGTATTAACATTTATAAACCACTATCTCTTTAAATTTTGAGCAAGTAATTAACACTATGAATATGGAAATAAATACAAGAGAAATCAACCCAGAAAGAGAACTATTAAGCTGAACAAGTCAATAGATCCTGGCATATTAACTCATTAAATGGGTAAATATTTCAGACACAATAATCTTTGGAACCCCTCAGACTCGGAAACAATATGTAAAGTGGTCTGTTGTTCATTTCTGAACAACATAAACAAAAACTTTTTTTCTAATTATGGTTACTAAGGAAGGAGATTAACCAAATACAATCTAATGAATGCTAGGGATGAAATACACAGATTAATCATGCAGAATGGGCAAATGTTTCAGAAATGAAACATTTCTGTTTCATTTCCAACAACTACACCCACGGCTCCATCAGAAAGGGGGCACCCAGAAAAGGATCCCCACAAATCCTACTCTTTCCCATCTGTGTGGGAAGTCTGTTATTGAAATCCAGCTTACATCTGGCTGCCCCCTAACAAACCCATTTATCTCCATTAAAAAACAACAGCAACCTCTCAAAAGTACATCAACTGCCCTGCCAGACCTCACCACCTTAAACCTACACTACCCAGGCAACGCCTTAATGTAGTTTCCAGAGCTATAGTGGCTGAGAAAGTCCATGGTTAAGCCCGGATGAAAGGTAAATGTAAGTAATTTTGAAAAGCCAAGGTCTCTCTAACTCACTCTGCTCCCAATGGCTGTTGAGGCAGGAAAGCAGCAAGTGGGCAAAGACCAACTGCGAAGAACTTAGAGCACTGTTGCTCCAGCAATCATGTGACCTCAGAGGTCATGTGACACCTTCACTCATTATGTCCTCAGCAGTATGTCAATAGTTATTTAAATGTCTCTCACACTCTTAAGCCCAACCAGGCTGCTTGCAAGAGTGAAATAAAAGTCTTGTCCTGTGGATCATAAATACTTCTGCATGGGCTGCTGTCGGGCTGTTTTGTTTTTCTTTTTCTTATAAGCTCATAAATGATAAGTAGTATCTCCAAATGAGCATCCATTAACTATCTTAGTTAATGATGTGGAGCTATTTACCTACTCCTTTTTAGGTCAAGAGTCAAGAATGGAATATTAGAAGATGTTGGAGAACTAATTGCCATTCAAAGCACTATTTATGTCACAGAACCCTGGTCCAAATTCAGAAAATGTTAGCACTAAAATAAACCTTTCTTTTTCTCATCCTGACTTAGGGCACAATCCTAACTAGCCAGGCTGGCCTTAGGCTGGCTGAACCAGACTCTCACAATTAAGAGGGAGATGCCTGTTAAAGGTACAGTGTGCTATTTCCCCCAAATGCAAGTCCTTTCTGCAGCTGCCATGAAACCCATTGCAACACCAGTTTGCGCCATAGAAGGCTAAGCCCCTCCTAGTGCATCTGGTGCAGTCAGAGTGCCCCCATGACATCTGCCTTTCTCTCATTTAAACGTCCACCCACCCCACTGTCTGAGAGAACCACAGGAGGCAGCCAAAGAAAACTTCTGTTTATTGATCTATAGGATGGCCTCACATTACTCCCTCTTCCTCCTGCCCTAGCTCATGATTAGTGGCAAGGTTAGTGACTAGAGCCATGTAAAGTTATACTTCAGGCAAGAATTCTTAGGCTGTGCTTTCCAGGAATCCTATAGTCTGTTGTCCATCTGACACAACTCTACACAATTCTACACAACTCTACACAGTTCAAGGCCTGGCGCTTTCACTGTCCATCTTCCTGCTCTCCTTCCTGGTTGGGTAATGTTGAGTTTGCACTTGGACTCTCCCTTCTGTTTTTACTCATGATTGGGCAGCTTGGGTCCCTTCTACAATACTAAATTTGTGGCTTATGATTGGAGAGCCAGCTTGAATCCCTACCACTGTCAATCCACCTGCCCCTTACCTCCTGATTCATGATTGGGGGGGGGCAATTTGAATCCCTCCCACCCTCGCCTCTTGGCTCATGATTGGTGGGGCCAGCTTGTATCCATCCCAGTGATATCTTGCCCACCCCCTACCTCCTGACTGATGATTAGGGCTCCAGCCTGTATCCATGCCAGTGTCTTCCCAGCCCCCTCAGCCTCATGAGTCATCCCATTCACACAGCTCATGATTGGCAAACCATGCATTCCTTCCCACCCTTCCCATCATTATCAATGAAAATAGGGTTTGTGTCCCTCCCTTTTTCCTGCAATATCCTTCCCTAGGAGCATGGCCCTGAGCTACCTTGTCTAATATTTTTTTTTATTTTTTATTTTATTAGATTTATACCCCGCCCATCTAGACTGGGTCTACTCTGGGCGGCATTACAAAATTTAAAAACAATAGAACCAATAAATATGTAAAAATCCAAGATGTAAAAATGTAAATATTAAGATGCAGCAGGAGGGAATAATAATAAAGAAACTTGACTCAGAGTTGTTGTACATAGCATTTTATTGAGCAAGTATCTCTCCTCAGAAGCACCCTTGTATCATAGACAATGAGTAGACAGACAGCAGAGAGACATGTGCAAAGTGCTTTTGTGTAGCTGTGCTACAGCTGATGCATAGCTATCTGACCAGACCAGCTGCAGGACTCGGGCAGTTCAGTGGCTGCAGTCACACATGGCTGGGTGCTTTTGGAGCTGCACCTGTAGCACAGCTGGCTGTTGATTCCAAATCCGGATCAAGGTCAGTGTACCGGCAAAAACCATCCTTGAGCCTCATCAGGAATTCATTTGGGGATTCTGTGGGTTTTTTAACAATTTCATATACTCTGTGAAGGTTTCACAGCCTTTGGCACTCCTAGTCTGAGGCCATGAATTACAGCATTTCTTGCTGCTTTCAGCAGGCGGGCCCCAGCAAGCTTATTAGGATTGGGATCAATAACTCGGGTTATGAGGGCTGCTGCTTCAGGCCAATCAACTGTTCCATTGCCATCGGCTATTTGTTGAACCCTATGAGTAGTATACCAGGCGTAGGTCTTAGCAAGAGCCTGGCATTTCTCATCTTCGCTTAGGAGGCTGCTCAGAAGAGTGGTGAGTAGTAATGATCCGTTGGATCAAGTCCAGGTACTTCTGAAGGGCCTCTCGATATGGTGGAAGATCTTGTTTCCAGTTAAATAAATCAGCAGTGGGGAATGGGGTATGGGCCAGAACTAATTTATTTCCCATTGGAAGCTCCATTAAGGGGAGAACTTTCTCCACAGGTTTAGGTGTAAAGCGATCTGGGGGCACTCCCTGTGTGGTTTGTTTAGGGTGAGCAATGTGCTGACTTGGTGCATGCTCACACAGCCCTGAAAATTGTGGTGAGGGCTCTTTATTTAATGGCGAGAAGCAGATTGAAAACATGCATTTGCTTATGTTATGCAGCAGGATTTCAGCCACTGAATTACCAGTCAACCACACTGATAGTTGTCCTAAAAGTTCTCAACTATTTAGTTCATCAACAACAATGTTAATGGTACTTAAAAAGAAGAAAATAATTTCCTTTGCCATATGTTTGATGGCTGAAATAAAATATCTCAATGGAACTTCTTCTCATACCGGCAGAATTAATGTCACGACATTGGATTGTTTCCAGACTTAATCCCTGCACATTCATTGTTTAAGCCTGGGAAGCTCACACCGCAGCAGGCTAACCCTGGCCGCTTCTGTTACCACTTTCAACATAGAAAAGTGACAGTCTGAAGAGTGGGAGGCTGTTCCATCTGAATAGCCTTTATGGGATCAAATCCCCCTGTCTCCTAATCTGAGTTTTGACTCTTGTGGAAAGTGGCTAGCCAGCAGCCTCCCATTCTTCAGACTGTTGCTATGACCTGTTGAAAGTAATGATGGAGAAGGCAACAATGGTATGTTCCCATACCACATGTGTGGTACCTCCCTTATGAGGAAAGGCTACAGCATTTGGGGCTCTTTAGTCTAGAGAAAAGGTGGCTGAGGGGGGACATGATTGAGACGTATAAAATTAGCAGGGGATGGATAAAGTGGATAGAGGGAAGCTCTTTTCTCTCTCATGCAATACCAGAACCAGGGGACATCCACTCAAATTGAGTGTTGGGAGAGTGAGAACAGACAAAAGAAAATATTTCTTTACCCAGCATGTTGTTAATCTGTGCCTTGCCACAGGATGTGGTGATAGCATCTGGCCTAGATGCCTTTAAAAGGGGATTGGACAGATTTCTGGAGGAAAAGTCCATCGCAGGTTACAAGCCATGATGGGGATGTATAATCTCCAGGCTTAAGAGGAAGGTACCTCAGAATGCCAGATGCAGGGGAGTGGTATCAGGAGACAGGTATCGAGTTGTCTTGTGTGCTCCCAGAGGCATCTGGTAGGGCCACCATGAGATACAGGAAGCTGGACTAGATGGGCCCTTGGCCTGATCCAGCAGGACTCTTCTTATGTTCTTATGTGTGACTCTGCATACTTAAGTAAGAAGTGTATAGGATTTTATTTATAAGTCTTATTTGGGACCTTTGAAAACAATTTTTAAAAGGAGAGGGCTTAGAGGCACCAACATCAGTCATCTAGGTATAGAGAATATACTCATTAACTTTCTCATTCACATAGACTTAGACTGCCTCAACATGGCAAGACTCTTATGAGGAATTTCAAAGGTGAGTTTCCTCATCTCCAGCCAAGAGCGAGACAAAGCTGCCCCACTCCAGTTCACTGTAATCTGCACATAATGTCTCTTGTGTCCTTTTCCCTTTGAGAAGCAAAGAACACATATACACTTCAAAAAAGGACTGCTGATTGCTAAGAAAAACACAAACAACCCATTCAGCACCTCAGGTTCTTAAATAAAGCAGCAGTCATCCTAGTGCTGGGCATTTTTTTCCTATTTGTGTAGTTTCGTGAATTGCACAAGTTTGTGTGAAAAACGGGCCATTATGTCCAAAAATGGGCAATTTTGTGAAGCTTATCAACACAAGAAATTCTTTGACATCCTCATTGGCAAGGAGAAGAATAATGAAGTTCCTTGTTCACACATAGAAGGATTTACATCCCTTGCCCGTTTCTTGTGTTGACAGATGAAATCTGGGAAGAACCAGTAACCATATTCTTGCAAATGTATTTCTCAGAAATATATAGAGACAAAGAGGCAAACCCGAACTTCATATCCTTGTATCCCCTCCAAGCTTCTGGTTTTTAAATGCCTAAATAGGGCTGTGCTTTGAGCAGATTAATTGAATCTCTGGGTATAATTTGTCATGATTGTGTGGATGGGCAGTGTGGTCCTCACTTGAAGATGTGCTGGCTCTTAGGGTTAGGATTAAACATGAGTGTCTTCCAGAGGCCAAAATAGCTTCCTATTGCCAGAAACCTCTTCTGCTGCTTGATCGCAGTGACTGCTGGCTAAGGTCTTGTAGCAGAAGAGCCAAAGAGAAGGCATAGTGAGGGAGCAGCAACATGCACCAGATCCAACCTTCTCCAATCCATGGGCCCAATTAGAATACTGGCAAAAAACTGAGACCAGGGCAAAGGTAGGCTTAAGTAACTTCCAGCGTCTTCAGGGGTGGGCTGGAGGGCAGGGATTTTGCTTAGACTCATTTGGCCCTTTTTGGTTTTGGTGAGTCAGGATTTTGCTCTAAGTCTTCTTCTTTTTTTTTCATCACATGAGGCACCATTAGTATTTTATACTTAAGACATTAAAATGTTTTGGGCTGTATTTGCTGACATTTGCACCTAAATACTAGTTTACCATTAATAATAAATAATTAAGTGACATTAAGTCAATTCTGACTTACGGTGACCTTCTTCTGACTTTTCTAGGTATAGGGTACTTGGAAGTGGTTTACCATTCCCTTCTTCAGGGGGCGCCCTACAACTGTGCAGCTTGCCCAAGGCTACACAGAGTGGCTCTTCTTTTGGGATACACACAGAGTAAGGACTCAAACTTGAGATGTCTGGCTCCATTGCCGGGTACCTAACCCACTGAGCTATTCAGCTAGTTTTACAGTTAAAGCTGCTAAATCCAGTGGTTAATCCCAACTAGCACTTAATGTAGGCTCTTTGACTACCCCAGATGGGATTAACCATTGGATTTAGCCTATATATCTTGTATGTAACTACTCTGCCACATTGTCAGAACAAAGAAAGAAGTACCTAATGAACAGTTTCCTCCTGGCAAGCCCCAGTATCAGTCATCCCAGATAAATCTATGGAGTTCCTATGGGCAGCTTCCTTGTGCCAAAGCCAAGGATGGAATGTTTTCTTATCCACATGTTTATTTTAAAACATGACATAAAATAAGGCCAGCAATTATGGGGGGTGGGCGGAGTGAGTGAGGTAAAGTTTAATTATTAATTAAAACCAACAAAAACACTGAAAATCACTGACAACTTCTATTCTTAGTATCATAATGCTGGCTTCAAAAACTAGTCAGTCTATATAGCTATACAGTATCTATATCTATCTGCATTTCACCACCCAAGACAACAGAATGGTTGCATTTTATAGAATTTTCCATGGAAGAACTGCAGCTGCCTTTTTTTAATAGGCCAAGATCAATGATCATTTGGCTGTGTTGGAAGAACACAGATGAGATCATTCTTTCTGGTTCTGTTCCAAACAGAATAGTATGGTGCATTTTGAAAAGTGATGCAGTGATTTGTAGTAAAGACAAGGAAAGGGTGAGTAGGTAACATGCGGCAGAAGGATTTCCCTGTTCCTCCTCAGGAGGAAATTCTGCTCTTAACAGGAAAGAAAGTAGGGTGATGGTGGCCTAGATCTACCTTTTATTGAGCAGAGGGAAAGTCAAAACAGAATGATAGAGAAATGCAACGTGATGGTAAGAAGGTGCAGCAATAAGCTAAGACTTCTTTAGATAATGGCTGCTCTGCACCTCAGGTTGCTTTCATGAGAAGCTACCTAAATAGGTTTTCCTTTATGGCCTGCTATTTATGTCACAATGAGCAACCCAAAAGGGCTGAAGACTGCAGTCAGTTGTCTGCTAAGCTCAGCTATTACTAATACTAACATCAAGTTTTGTAAATAACATGGGAGGGAAGTGATCATTTTTTCTGATCCAGTTTTCAAATCTGGGCTGCTGATTTCCATTGTGAAAAAAAAAAAATCTGTGTGTCTCCATGCATTTCACCTGGGTTTGTGTGGGCAAAGTGCTGCCCATGGGCTGTGTGCATTTTTCTTCCTTTCTTTGCCCCCATATACACACACTGCGTCTATATAAGAGAGAAGAAAAATAGATGTTAACCAGGTCAGGTGGGGTCCTAGTTAAGCTTCCCTCCCAACTAACAAAAACACCCAAATCAAAGTAAAAAGGTTTCATCAGAGCCTATCCAGTTTAAATTCTCCCCCCCCCAGGTTTTTTTTGCCATTTCCCAAAATTGGAAAAAATAATGTTCCCCTATGCCAGCTAGAATTGTCCACACAAGCTGTAAAACACTCTTGAATGTTATATACAAAGTACTTTGGCTTTTGTGTTTCCCTTTCTGATTTCCTCCACTATAGCTAAAAGGACATTGGTAGTATGTGACTCCCATGTTTAGCTAATTGCACTTTGTTTTTTACCTGTACTGGGGACTGGGGTTAGTGCTAACCAGAATCACCACCAGTGGTTTGAAGTTGGCTTTTTTCCAGTACATCGTAGTTAACACTAACCATAGTTTAGTGCTGAACCATAGAACAGTTGTCTGGGTTCAGGAATAATGACAAGGTGTGCTTAGCTGCAAAATGGCAAAAATGTTTTCAACCTCACATTTGGGGCCAGTGGTTTAATGTTATTAACAAGCATGATCAGTGTCTCATTGGAGTTGTAGTCCTAATGCCTGAGCACCTAGAGACAAAATTTACACATGTAAACCAATCACCCCTACTCTCCATGATCTGCCTTAAATATAGTCAGACATTTTATGGTAGAAAGGTTGCTGTCCTGAAGCCAATGTAAAACAGCAAAAACATCATCATATATCAAATGGGACTAGGACTTGGGAGACGTGTTCAAAGCCCCACTCAGTCACATTAAACTCACTGGGTGACCTTGGGCCAGTTACAGTTCCTCACCCTGATCTACCTCACAGGGTTGTTGGGAGAATGTGCTTCCTTGAGCTCACTGGAGAAAACTGGGGATTGAAAGGTAAAGTCATAATAAACATGGTTGTTGTAGGTTTTTCGGGCTGTCTGGCTGTGTTCTTGAGGTTTTTCTTCCTAACGTTTCACCAGTCTCTGTGGCCTCTGTTCAGAGGACAGGAGTCAGAACTCTGTCTGTGCTCTGGTGCAGTTTGTGGGATAGTTGAGTATTTATAGCTGTGGGATTAGTTTTTTGTCCGTTTTATTTATTTATTTATTTAAAAATAATAATCTCTCTCTTTTCAGGAGATTGGGTGATTATGGTGATCAGCGTGTTTTTTCTTATGGGTGTATTGTTGTGATAAGGGGGAGAGATGATCTGTCACTGTGATTGATGGGTGTCGTTAGCTGGTCTTTTGTGCGCAGTGATCACTGGTTCTTGTGGCTGGTTAGAGTTCGTTGACCTTTCGCAGGCTGTGTTTTTCAGTGTTGGGAGCCAGGCTTTGTTGAGTTTTAGACTTTCTTATTTTTTGTTGAAGCTCTGCTGGTGTTTGTGGATTTCAATGACTTCCCTGTGCTATCTAACATAATGATTGCTGGTGTTGTCCAGTACTTCTGTGTTTTGAAATAGAATTTCATGTCCAGCTTGATTCAGGGCATGTTCAGCTACTGCCGATTTTTCCGGTTGTTTTAGTCTGCAGTGTCTCTCATGTTCTTTGATTCTGGTGTGGATGCTGCGTTTTGTGGTTCCAATATATACCTGGCCACAACTGCAAGGTATCCGGTATACTATTGCAGTATAAACACATAATAAACACATTCTTTTTAACATTATGTTAGGTTCAAAGGTTGCTCAGTGTGGTATAGTGGATAAGAAGGATGGACTAGTTTTCTGGAGAACAGGGTTCGAATCCCCATTTGGCCATGGAAACTTGCTGGGGTTGTGGAACTGGTAAAACCATCCCTTAAATATCTCACTTACCTTGAAAGCCCTATTAAGGCTGCTATAAGTTGGTTCTAACTTGATAGCACATAACAACAAAGTGGTTCAAATGAACTGCCTGAGACATCAAGCGTATGTCCAACCAGCAGATGAGGGTATAGCAGTTTACATAGTAGTTTTCTAGCATATCTCCCATTTGCAAGAGGAACAGTGCTGAACTACCATATGTAGTGTGTGCATTAAGAATATGTGTATCTCACACTCTGCTGTGGGGCTTGCTGCATAAAGGAAGGGAGATGCAGTAACATTCCAGAGCATGGGAAGTTTTGTTTAAAAGGAATTGCACGGCAGTTCTTGTTTCAAGGCTCAAAAAGGTAGCTAGTTGCCATGATAGGTAAGTTTCCCATTTTTCAGAAAGTAACTACAGTAGTTTTAAAACCATCTGAATGCTACAGAGTGCTGGCATATGGCACAAAACAAAGTATCCTTCTGTCCTTCCCTTTCTTGCCTCATCACTCACAATAGATAGAGCACAAGGCACAATACAAGCCAATGTTTGAAACCATTGAATATACCCCCTCATTATAAAAGAATATAAAAATCCATTATGAAAGCACTGTGTTTATACCTTTTTATTTAGAGTTGTAATGTATTCTATACCTGTTACTTTTAGAAAAAGCAATTAGTTACAAGTAAGAGTTCAGTCCACATTCGGCAGCATCTTCCTTGGGAAGGGGGGCAGGGCACATGAACAGCTAAGCATGCACTGCTCTGCAAAAGCAGGGGAGGGGATTTGCCAAAGACGTCAATGACATAAGAGTTCAGAAGAAATCTGGAGGAAATTTCTGTGATTCACGTTTTTTACCATGGGAGGCAGACCACCCTAAGGAGATGCTGGTACTTGCTACAGAAAAAATGAGCAAACCCAAAGAATTAAAACAGCAAAGTGGGGTGGGGATAAGGGGATTAAGGGAGAGAAATAGAGTAGAGATGGAGGGGAGAGAAGAGACGGAGAAAAAAAATCAACCATTCTACACACACACTTGACATTTTCATTTAAATAGTCACTATGATTTCCTCTTCTTGAAGAGCCTAACTCACACAAGGACCCCCAATTCCATATGAATGTGCAGAACCCAAACTGGCCCAAATTCAGCATTTTCAAATTCCATTGATTCGTTCTGGTGGTCTGGGTAATGCTCTTAGTAAGTAGAAGCCTCTTATTTTAATATTATGTCATGCTTTTTATTTAATCATACTATAAATTATTAAACCTGCAGATTTTTTTCCTGTTTGATAAGCCATTAATTCCAGCCACTGATCAGAATGCTTACCTGTTTTAGCTGGCAGCACAATTAAGAACTATTCCAATGACACCTTCCTTTTCTCTGCCTTCAGCTTTTTACCAGCTGCTGTGCTGCAGTGGTTTTATTATTTATTTATTTAAAATATTTTTACCCCGCCTTTCTCCTTAAAAAGGACCCAAGGCGGCTTACATCATTGAAAGACAATATTAAAGCTAAAACAGTAAACATGCAAATATTAAAAAGGAGCAAATACCACTCTAAATAAATAAATAAATAAATTTTATTGTCATTGTAAGTCTATACATAGTATACACATACAACGAAATTCACACAGACATCCAGAGAGATGCTAAAGATGAGTACTAAAGATCCAGTCAGAGCAGTAATGCATAACAATCCATCTAAAAGTCACTCATGTATCCAGTCACTGGGAGAAAGCTTGCCTGAAGAGTCTTGGCCTTCAGTTTCTACTCCAGGGTTATGGGTTCTCCCTGTCCCAGGAATCGGAGGTGGGGGGAGAATACTGTCCCTGAGACCTAAGGATCCTTGCTAAGTCAAGCTTGAACATGATGGCTGGAGATGATGGAAGTTGTAGTTTAGCATATTTGGGAAGGGGGGCATAGAAACACAGGATTAGATGGTATAGCAAGTCTCTGAAAAAGATAATACAGGTAATGCTTGAAAAAGTTGAAGGCAGCAAGAAAAGAGGAAGGGCAAATATGATATGGATTGAGTCCATAAAGGAAGCCCCAGGCTTGAATTTACAAGAGATGAGCAACACTGTTAGGACAGGACATTTTTGAGATCGCTCATTCATGGGGTCGCCGTGGACCAGGGGCAGCTTAACAGTGCATAACAACAAAGAAACCTTGTTAAGTATGGTGGCCCAGCCTGTTCTGTCATTTGAATATATAATTTTTGAGAGTTACCCACCAGCTTAAACAGAATCACTTCTGTAATGGATGAATATAGTGAAACCTGGAATTGTCTTGATCTAAAGGTGTCTTTCTTTTTCCTTTATAGAAAAAATTAACTGTGGCACCCACTAGTGGAAAAAAAGCAAAACTACCATTTTCATTTAATAAATGAAATTAAGAGTTGCAATTCTTACCATTTTGTTTCATCTGAAAATCACTTTATTGATTTATATTAAAATATTCAAATAGATATTTTAAAAATTAAAACAATAACACACACACACCCATTATGGAATAAATACTATGCTTACATGTGTGCAAGTGGTATGATGCAAGCAGAGTTCTTTACCACTGTTTTTCTGTGATAAACCACCTTTAAAAATGCTACACCCAATGGTCAAGGAACCATACTGTGAATGGGCTGAACTGAGAAGAGTGGAGGATCCCCCAATATCAGCCAGAAGGAATTTCTGTGAACAGAATTCTCGTGCTACTACCAGTTAGATCTTATCTTGTGCTGGTAACATCATCCATGCAGCTTCACGTGTAGAAATATTACTTACGGACATGGATATCTAGCAGACTGATACAAGCAGCTATACAATATGTGTGAGCATGTTTCGTGGAACTCTGTGGTACTTCTGAACCATCGTACATTGGATTGCTCCATTACCGAATTGAGGAATGACAAACGTAGTTGTTGGGGGCTCTCTTTTCCTCCCAAGAGTCTCTTCCAGTAGGAAAGACTATGTAAAACTGAGTGCCGCGCTTCCAAATGTTTACGTTTGATGGAGCAGAATATTTCAGAGAGTTTACTGGCAGAGTGTTGCACGCAGAAGGCTCCATGTTTAGTCACTGGCATCTCCAAGAAGAGCATGAAGAGCACCAGTCTGAAACCCTGGAGCACCATTGCCAGTCATCTTAGGCAGGACTCCATAGCTCCGGAAATCCTATTGCACTTGGCATAGTATGAAGTTATGCTTATGGCAGTTCACAGGGAGTTACACCCAAGGAGTTTGCAGTGCATGCCTGATTGTGCAGTAGGTTAGTTATGCATTGTGTTTGGGGAACTGCCTGCTGGATGTGACTTCCATTTTAGTGCTGATTTCACAGCTGCTTGTGCAGCTTCAAATTACGCAGGCATACATACACAGCAGGATTTGGGCCAGCATGTGCAGCAGCTCCCAGCATAAATTCCAAAAATTCAAGGTGATATACTGTTGTAGCAGGCAGGTTTGTTACATGGAGATAGACCTTTTTCATATATTTAGCTATGAGGTGTCAGAATAACAGCGTAAACATGGCAGGGCATTTTAAATTTTTCCTCCAAACAGAAAAACTTGAATGGAACTTGGTAGATGCCCAAGCCATTTAAGCAAGCTCCAGTTTAAGGTCAAACTACATTTGATGCTGAATGTGTCGCTTTGAAACACAAAATTTTAAGCTACGGGCAAGGGATGGGAGGATTTCTGGGAGATTGCCTAACATGGAGAATAGAACTGCTGTATAGCTCAGTGGTTTAGGTCTCTGGCCTAAGTTTTTTTGTGATGGAGGAGGAACAGGTTAAACCTTCTCTCTGCCAGTTATTATTAACTGTTATGACTTCAGGCAACACACAATGTCAGTAAATTTGATTTTTCAGGACAATTTATTGGCTGAAATCCAGTAGTAAATCACAACTAGAGTAGACTCATTGGATTAGTGGGGATTTGGTGAGTTCACTCCTCTGCAAGGTACTCTCATGGCAAGTTACTACTGGATATGAGCCTATATATACAGTATGCTTACCTAGGAGTAAGCCCCACTGTATTCAGGTTAAGGGTGTATACGATCACAGCCTTCGTCTGTCTGTCTGTCACTCTCTCTTTTCATTAAAAGAAAAAATCTCAAAGAATGTCAAAATTATCCTTGACAGAAACAGATTGCTATTGAGCACTATATGCATTTCAGATATACATTAAAGAGGTCACTGAAAATTATTATTAAGGTTCATTAAGTCTTCCTTCAATATATGGCTAAATGTATTTTGAACTACTGTTTTTACAGGGACGTGGTTGAAAAGCAGCTTAGGCGTCATAGAACGAGAAGGAAGTGAGATGACTTGGACATATATTGCCCCACAGCTGGGGTATTGGGTTGCAGCCATGTCACCCACAAATCCAGGTGAGATAGAGTTTTTTAAAATATATATTATTTGTCTCAAAAATACAGCAAGACATCCTGGGTGAGAATCTTGAGTAAAATGCTGGGTGAAATTCTCCTTCCCCATTCTTTCTGTGAACTCGACCATCTTCTCCAAGGATCCTCTCGTGGGTCAGGACTGGAGGGAGGACCTCTATGAGGTTGGTCTTAGAGGAGTATGGTGGGAGGGGGGATTATCCAAATCAGGATAATCTTGCATCACCCACATGAGATTCCGGATTTCAAATGATTCTTCACCTGCACACACACACATCCTTGTAAGACATAACTTGTAATGTTCATTGTGTTTCCCAGTCCAGCAGAGAGACCTTTTTAGGGCTGCAGGTAGAGGAGAAGAAAAATAAATCTGTTACACAGCTTTGCTTTACGTTTGCCCAAGGCCAGATATCATTCATTAGCAAAAGGTTTATGTATTTCAAAATAGCACATGCTGAGGTATCAGTAAATTGGGAAGGAGGTGTTAAATACTGTCAAAATACTGAGTTCTGTTTTGTAGACATTTTAAAAAATAGAGTTAGTGGTGAGAATCTTGTTGGTTATTTACACAAACTAAGTCTAGTAGTATAAATTACACTGTCAACTTTCCACTAATTAACTAGTCACTGTTCGTATTTTTGGTCACTTGTCAGCTGTATGACTTGGTGAATGACAGGAAATTAGAGCAGCAACTTGTTAATAAGTAGAAATTTGCCAATACAGTTTATGCCATTATGCTTATATTGGCACAAATCCCCAATAAGATTCTTTCTAGTGTTGGTTTTTATAGCTTTGCTTGCACTGCAGTCATTTAGATCAGTGGTCCCCAACCTTGGGCCTCCAGATGTTCTTGGATTACAACTCCCAGAAGCCTTCACCACCACCTCTGCTGGCCAGGAGTTCTGGGAGTTGAAGTCCAAGAAGATCTGGAGGCCCAAGGTTGGGGACCACTGATTTAGATCATAGAAAGCAGCCTCCCATACCAGAGGCCCACCAGGTGCCATGGTCTGTAACTTCTACAATCCACCTACAAGCACTGATGATTGAAGGATTATGGGAACTGTCATGCAATGCATTTGGAGGACACCATTTTCATCAGGATCATTGTAGGGAGGGGCAAAGCTAGTGCATATCAGGTGTGTGTCTGTGTGCCTATGTATGTGTGTGTAACCCTGCAGCCACATGAAGTTAATGTAGCCTTCAGGGGGAAAAAATGCCATTGGGCCAGTCCTTGTAGCTGCAGAAATTGTCTCATAACCATGACAAGTTACCCAGCATGGATGTATGGTCGCTTCTAGCCCTTGTCTACACAAGAAGCAGAATGAGATGGAATTAACTGTATTTTCCAAATCTGCCACCCAGTGTTCATTATTTATGTAATAATTCTGGAGTTCAGAATTTTCCTTCATTTAGAAGAAAAACATTCAAATTCCACATACCAAATGTTTTGTTTAACATTTTAAACTTTCTTTTCTCTTCCAGGTCCCATCATAACCCAAGATATAACCACATATCACACAGTGTTTCTTTTGGCAATTCTCGGAGGAATAGCTCTTATACTACTTGTTTTATTGTGCCTCCTTTTGTATTACTGCAGGTAAAACAACTTGTTGTCATACTTAGTCTTGCAATTGCAGTTGGTTGCTTTCTGAAAAAAAATTGAGTGGAAGAAAACAGCTTTGAGTACCTTCTTGCAAAGCCATATCGTGTTCTAATGAAGAAGTTCTTTCTTTCTTTCTTTCTTTCTTTCTTTCTTTCTTTCTTTCTTTCTTTCTTTCTTTCTTTCTTTCTTTCTTTCTTTCCCTTCCCTTCCCTTCCCTTCCCTTCCCTTCCTATCAGAGCATTGCACAATTTAAAATTATGTACATATATGAAATATAGATAAAATTAAAAACAAATTAAAATGTTAAGATAATTAGCCTATGTTTGACCAGAAGCTGCTTCAATAGCATTATCTCAGCCATTTGCTAAATCTTCTTCTGTACACATGGGCCCATAAATTGCAAGCACCTAAATGCTGCATTGATTGAATTTCTCCAGTCACAGAAATTTTGTCTTGCATCCAAGTAACCCCATTTTATTTGATTATTCTTTGATTTTCCTACTTTACTTTCAAGTCTGTGTAGAAGACTTGCACTATGTAAAATGTGCTCTAAGTTGAATCCTCAAGGATTCAGACACACTTTCTATTTTTTGTCTCAAATAATAATTGTGACAGAATATTGTGCAATATTCTGTCACAAATTGCAAAATGGTCCTTCTGTGAGTATAATATGCTTTCCCTATTCAGAACAGTACCTTTGCATCCTAGGCATTATATCTAAACAAATGTTTTAAAAGCCACATGTTAAAGAAAATCTAATTTTTCAGTTTAAAATGTGGAACAATATAAAGAAGAACCAATTCGCTTACTCTATAGAAAACTTTATGGCTTGACAAGTAAGTACAGATATTAAGAACACAAAAGTTAATGTGAAAATGATTTTTTTTGTTACTAGCACTGTAAAAACAAGAAACAAAATTAGCAATCAAAAAAGCAAAGGAAAAATCTTAAACTTGCATGTGCTCCATTGTGTTGAGATGGAAATTATCAATATTAACAAATGAGATTATAAAGGTTTTTCATTTTGGCTGAAGATCAGTAAAAGCTGCCATTTCTTCAATTCACTGTGATCCATTTACAAAAGCCTTCATTTTAACTTTGTATGAAAACTAAACAATGGCCTGTTACAAAACATTAACTGGAATTTTGTTTTTCCCAATCCCCTTCTGAATATTTCTTCTTTGGGTATAAGAAGATTATTGTTAAGGTGCTAATACTGTAAAACTTTTGAGTTCTGTATAACTGTTTGTTTATTTATATATCTATTGAGAAACCTTGCAAACACAATTTCACAAAATGAGCCTCTTCTTATTCACAGTTATATAACAGACAACATTAGCAGTTATAACAATAACAAAATGCTACCAATTGTGCACTCAAGTCCTTGGCAACAGCACCAATACAGAAGCTGCTTGTAGAATTGGAAAAATCAAGTGTCCCTTTGAATTCAAATTCAGACAAAATTCCATGATATCTTCCTCAACTAGGTTGGGTATCAGTAACATAGAAGAATCAGCTCCATATGCAGAGACTTCAAAACCCTGAGAATAAAATACTGTATGAATTCAGTTGCATATACATGAATACACTATGTGGATTCACCCCTCCAGTATGAATTAAACCTAGACCAAGTTGGCAAGGGCCTTAGTAGTCTAAGTGGCAGCAGCGACTCCAGCCTCTTCAGTTCTCCCGCTCTTTCTGATTCAAATCTCTTACTCACAGCCCCACTCTTTCTTAGTCTCACCCCTTTGGGCTGAACCAATATGTCATAGGGTTTACACTAATGTCTGCTGAATGGATGTTTGTTAATTTTTATAATTAAATAACCATTAATAACTTTAATCTGTGTGTGAATGACTGGAGATCTAACTTTTCCACCTTTTGTTTGTTCACTTGTTTACTTTACCTAGGGAGTTTTATTGTATATTTTTGCAGTTGAAATATTAACTGAAATGAATAACTGATTCAGGTGTTTGAGATCCATGAGAAAATAAAGAGGCATAACAGCATGCTTGGGTGATGATACCCAGAGTATGCAGAAACATAAGGCAGATGGGAACACATAAGATACTGCAGTGAAGACTGAGTCCCAGAAATTTGAGCTCAACTGGAAAAAAAAAAAAATAGAAAAGTGAGGGGGAAAGCCAGAACTTGGAAAAGTTACTTTTTTGGGACTAAAATCCCAGAATACCTCAGCCAGAGATAAGTCATGGTCAATCTGGCTGGGGGATTTTAGGAACACGAAATTAACTATTCCAAACTGTGCTTGAGAGTCTAATGGAGACCACTTGCTGTTCTCATCAAAAAGTATCTATTACTAACTCTGAGAGTAGTGTTTGCTTGTTGTTGTTGGTCCACTAAAACTTTTAAAATATCTGGACACCAGCAAGCAGTTTCTACCTAGAAGCATCAGGATAGGAGGGAATTTGCCAATCCCCACACTGGAATGAGCTGCCCTACTTGCTTGAACCACGAACTAACAGTATAGCTGGTTGGAACCCTGCTTAGAAACACTGTTGTTAAGGGTTGAGGATATGCAATAATCTTTTATTGTGGGTTCCACTTATATTGACAAATTTTCTTTCCTTTTTATTTTTAAATTATAGGAGAAAATGTTTGAAACCACGTCAACACCATAAGAAACTGCAGCTGTCCTCAGCACTTAGTGGAGCCAAGAAGGATCAATCAACCTCAATGTCCCACCTCAACCTAATATTCTCACGACGAGAGTCGGAATTTCCTGGTGGGCTCTCTGCTGCTAGCAACAGGCACGCAGAATCGGCAGGCCATAAAGAGCTGATGGGAGTGGTTCACATGGAGAAAGGTGGTTTGGGCGGAGAAGCAGATATGCGTACTCCCATGCTCAAACATGCGTATAGCACTTCACAGGAATTTAGTTCTCGGGAAGAACTGCTTTCCCACAAGAAGGACCAGAACCGAATGTCTCTGGAGAATATGACCTCTGGTGACACTTTGCGAAAAGACTATATTAAATTAGTGGATGCTTTCCCTATAAACCCAAGAAAATCTGTAGAAACATCGGAAGGCTATGACTCCCCTGACAAGGAGGATCATAGAAGGAGTTACAATGCAATGTTGGCTCGGCCTTTGTTTGAAAAGCAAGAGCAAACATCCATGAATCATATTTCGACTGGAAGTAAATACAATATTCAGGAACCACTGTACCCCATACCTTCAGCGCCTGAAACAGAACTGTTAGACTGCAGACCCTCTGAATGTATGATGTCTCGCTCTGTCGACCATCTTGAAAGACCTACATCTTTCCCTCGACCAGGTCAGCTGGTTTGCTGTAATTCTGTGGATCAGGTTAATGACAGTGTTTACAGAAAAGTATTGCCTACCTTAGTCATTCCAGGTCATTACATGAAACTTCCTGGGGACCATCCTTATGTTAGCCAGCCTTTGGCTGTTCCCACTGATCAGCCAATCGATATAGAAAGACTCCAGGCAGATCTGGCGAGCCCTCATGCGCAGCTTTTCCCACATTCCCAGCAACAGATGCAGCCTCAACAATTGGCAGCTCAGGCAATATCTCAACAACATTTGCAAGAAGCTGGTGCAAGCGAATGGAACCCGCAGAATGTTTCCATGTCGGAATCGGTGTCCATTCCAGCCTCACTCAACGATGCTTCTTTGGCCCAAATGAACAGTGAAGTGCAGCTTCTTACGGAGAAGGCTCTCATGGAATTGGGCGGAGGCAAGCCTTTACCTCATCCACGAGCGTGGTTTGTTTCTCTAGATGGGCGTTCAAACGCCCATGTCAGACATTCATACATCGATCTTCAAAGAGCTGGAAGGAATGGAAGCAATGATGCCAGTTTGGATTCGGGCGTCGACATGAACGAGCCAAAATCTGCCCGAAAGGGGAGGGGAGATCATTTGTCTTTGCAGCAAACTCATCAGCAAGGGCAGACACACCCGCAGAAAGAGCAGAAAGCTCCGGACAGCACAGCTTACACACAGCTGGTCTATTTGGATGATATGGACCAAAGTGGTAGTGAATGTGGAACTGCAGTGTGCAGTCCGGAAGACAGCACTCTGAGGTGCCTGTTAGATGGAGGAAGCAGACGACCGGGTGGCCAGTTGCCCAGCTTGCAGGAAGAAACAATAAAAAGAACTGTAGAAAGTTCACCAGAGCCTTTAACAAGTCCAGAACATGGAACAACTGTCCACAGTGAAGTTGGAGAGGAGGACGAGGATGAGGACGATGAGGAGGATGACCAAGGAGAAGATAAAAAGAGTCCCTGGCAAAAACGAGAAGAAAGACCACTCATGGCTTTCAATCTAAAGTGAGCTACAACAGATTATTATTTTTTTCCTTTCCCCAGAGGAATATAAAATTGCCAAATATTTTTTTCCAGTGGATGCTCTGGCTGTTCAAAGGGGTGAAAAGGAGATGAAAATAACCCTCACAGCCAGGCAACAGAGAAAGTACACTTTAAGGATTCCTGTGCAGAATGAAAACTGTTCCTCGGAAACCTATACAAGGAACATGTCCTGCAAGAGAACAGTGTGACGTTAATTCCGTTTACTTGATATTGGCCATCAAGGACGTTTGGACATAATTGGCATGTGGTATGGCAGATTATGACCTCAGATGTGTGAAGCATTGTTGCATTTTCTTGATTCAATGTTATTGACGCTACTGAAAGGGTATCTTCAGAGTTTGACACTTGACATCTTACAGATATGCATTATCTCAAAGGAAGGCTATGCATTGCTGCTTTTTAGTAATCGTTTTGTTTAAACTATGCTTTTCTTACTTATTTACAAGGTAGTGGTAAAACATTGTACGTCTCTTTCTCGTAGTCTGCTCAGCAACTGAGTTTTTATGTATGTGGAGCCTGGGTAGCATTTTGTGGTATTTTAAAAAGCTTTTTTATGAAACCAAATTTTCATAAAAATTTTAAGTCAGCTGCAATTCCTCCAGTTTTGGTCCCTAATCCAAGTGCCTTTTTTACAGGAACAATGAACAGCCCCTTCTTTTGCTAGCGCCTTGAATATTCAGATTTTTTTAAAATAAAAAATTCTGAAGCTGTACCTTTCCTTTAAACTGCATGCCATCAAGTGTCTGTGCTGAATGATTCCTCATTTCACTACAATGTATTCTCTAGTTATGGTGTGTACTGTGGATTCTGTTTAGCCGAGATAGACTAGAGGACATCTTTGGAAGACCCCAAAGCAGCCAAGGGGATAGTTTCACTGACTGTACATATGGTGTATATAGGCTCGAGTGACATGGATCATGGACCAAGCAAGTGAACTGAATGTGTTTTCAAAATGTCAGGCGAACTTTATATGTACTATCAAAAAGTGCCAGGTAACACTTCTGTGCTTTCTCTACATAAAGCTGCTTGGTTATCCAAAAATTATAATTAAAAAAAAACTTTTTAAAAGGATTTTAAAAAACTCCTTTTTGGTGTCACAGCATTATTATTTAGTAGACGAAACAAGGATTCTCAAAGTGATTATTAAAGTATATATGCCTGAGTCCGGTTATTTAATTCTTGCAGCATCCTAGTTAAGGTCCACAACAGATGTAATGGCATCAGACATGGTTTACTTGCTTCTCTCAGCCTTTTTGTACAGATATTTTATAGGATGACCAGCAGCAACCCCAAATATAAGGCCAGTCTTCAGTGTCTAAAAGTGATTACACAAAGTTGAATGAAGTTTCCCAATGTGGATCTCCTGTTCTTCAAACGTATCTGCAGAAAGAACAACATAGAAGATCTACAAAAACATGTTTCCTGATTTACATTTGCCAAAACAGAGCAAATGCAAGAAGAGAACCTGTCATGGGAAAAGTGGGGAGACAGTGGGATACCTTTGCAGAGGAAATTAAAGGTCTAACCTGCCTGCTGCCTTCCATGGCTGATCAGGGGTTCAAACCCATCAACTAACCCTTGCAAATGTTTTGTGTCTCCTATTCTACCTTCTGAGCTTTCTTGCACTCCTCACAGTAGCTGGAGGTGTAGGAAAGATCTTCCTGTCAACAACATAGTGTTGTGTAATCTATCTCTGTTGTAATCAAAAGCATTGTGGTGTTAGAGGTAGTGGCGAGGTAGGCTAGTTCGGACCAGCCAATTAAGATGGATTAGCTTTATAGATCATTAGCTCCTGGAAGAAATGAAAAGTCCTAGAACTGATGGAAACTACCAAGACTGGTTTGCTGGTGTAGATGAGCACAACTGCCTCCATTTTTGGACTCCTTGGGGCACTGCTGTGGAGACTGTAATGAGGACCTCTAGCATTTTAGAATTCATCATGGCACCACTGCTGGATGCCCAAATGGATAGCAGCCAATTTAAATCTTGTACATTTTTCTGCAGGATAGTTTTAATACGTAGTCATTTTTTGAGGACAATTCTTGAGGTGTGGTCAAGGCAGTTTTCAAATTGAGGTTAAGCAAGCATTTTAAAAATTGCCACTGGCCAACAGTAATTATTAACATAGATGTCTGTTTTAAGTGGTTTCCTATCTGCCTGTCCATTCATCTATCAATCTATTGTCTACACTTCTCTCTTGCAGGACCCAAGGCAGCTCATAACATAGAGTTTAAAATCATAATAAATTATGATAGTCAAACATAATTAAATAAGTTATTGGATTAAAATCACATAAAACAGTTTAAACCCTTTTTAAACAACAACCAAATATGCACACAACACACACCAGTAAAAGGCACATCATCCTCAGACATTTGTTCTCTAAAGGTCTGCCTCAATATAAATTGTTTTGCCATACAAGCAGACTACAAGTAAGCATATCTCTTAAAGCATAGGATAATTCTTCTGGATTTCACAAATGTAATGCTATTTGCATTGTATTTTCCTAATCATGTTATGTGCTGTCAAGTCTAGGGCTTTCAAGGTAATTGAAATATTAGTTTCACCAGTTCCCCAATGAGCTTCCATGGCTGAATGGGGATTCAAACCCAGGCAACCTGGGTTAAAAACTCGCACCATACCTTGGGCTCCTAAGTATACAACCAGAAAGCTACAGTTCAGAGTTTCTTGGCCACTTTTGTTTCCTGTGTGCCTGAGACACTCAGTTTTGTTCATTTGTCCGCTTGACCCTGTCAGTCTTACAGAAGTTGAGGTCTGCCCGTACTTGGAGGGCCGCAGCTGTCCACACCTGCTCCATGATGAGACCTGTTACGTATAATACTAGAATGCATCCGCTGAAACAAAAGGGTGGAGTCTGACTGCCAGGGCATTCCTATACATGCCTACTCAGAAATAAGCCCTATTCAGTTCAGTCAGACATTCTCTTGTGTGTGCACAGTGCCCATTAAGGGCCTGATTGGCTAACATTGCCATGAGCAATGTTTGAAGACTTGTAGTACAGCAGGTAAGTGTTCTGGAAAAGCCTTCAATAATATTGTGGCAATTTTTAAGGGTTATGTAGGTAGTTGGCCTTGTTGTTATTAGGCAAAGTGAGTGCTTCAAGCAGTAAATGAGAGGTGGCAGCAAATGCTTGGAGGAGAGAAATGACAGACAGCTGTCTCTCACGCCTCAGCTTAGCTTGCTGCTTCCAGGTGCAACAGAGGATGCTCTCCCATCATCATTTTTTAAGAGAAGTTAATCTGCCAGCCCAGGCACTTGTATATAAAATTGTGTGTGTGTCTCCTGTCTTTGCCGCAGGTAGGGGCCAGCTCAGTGTGTGTTATGAAGCCCTGGAGGACCATTAGAAATTTTAACAATGGAGTCTCTGATTCCTGCAAAAGTGGCATTTTAACTCTCTTTGTAATTGGGTGGGGGTGGGGTGGGGAGGAGGCATAGATCAAAGAGGAGAATAACCAAAAAATATATATTCTGAGAATCAAACCAAGGCAAATAAGAGCTTCCTCAGATGGCTTTCTTCTCAAACACCTCCCATCTCTCCTTTAAGGAGACCTGGGGTAACTTGGAAAGCTGTTTCCTTCAGCCAGATGTGGTTGGGCTGTAACTCCTACATTCCCTCCTCACTGGCTCAAGCTGGTAGAAGCTGCCCCAGTTCCACATCTGTGCCTTGTGCTTTTGTACATATAAGACAAGGAAAGGGACATTTTAAGTTGAACTATAAACGGATGCTGGCATGTCTTTGGGTCCGAGTCAGAGTTCCAGGTTTTCACACCAAGTCAGGGTTTTTGGTACCAAGTCTTGAATCCCAAGCCTGGGTCCCTATTAAAAACAAACATTTTTCCCCAGAAAAAAAGGGAAGGGTGGGCGGGCTCTGAGTCATGAGTTGTGTCCAAGTCATTGGAAAAAAAAAACCCAAGTCTGAGTCAAGTTGCCAGTGTTACTTAAGTCTGACTTAAGAGTGGATCTTGCAACTCAAGGCCCGATCCCTTACTATAAACATCAAAATATGGAAACGCCATTCCTTTGGTCACTTGAACTAAGTTTGACTGTTGGCTTGTGCAGAAATACTGTGTGTGCGCACGCGTGTGCATGTGCGCGTGCACACACACACACATACATCAGAGGATTTGTGCTGAGGGAGGGGGTGTTCCTCATGTTGCTTTAATTGTTCACAAACAGACCTAGATCATTACCAGTGCATACATACATTTCAAAGGATTAAAATATACATCCACACGCTTATGTCTTATATAAGGTATTGTGAGATCAACATTTCCCCTTGAGTATTACACCAAATTTTGCCACCTCCCAACCCTAATCATATGAGAGGTCTTGTTAGTTCAGTTCTTTTATATTCAGGACTGGCCTCCATCAGAAGGGTGAAGCAACTGTCTCAGGTAGCAGTTACTGGCCCAGGTGTTGGTGGTGGAGTGTTGTAACACAAGCTTGTCTCTTTTTATCCTGAGTACTCTGCTAGAGACATTGTGGCTGCCCCATGGACACCTCCCTCTTAATACAACTCTATCCTCAGGTGTGGTGGAGGGCACTGCCCTGTTTACCTGTTCCCAAGACCCATCAGCATCTACAGATGGGGAAAAAAGGGGTGGTGGCTTTCCCCTTCCTCCAGGCAGCAGAATACCTTGGGCCAGCCCTGACAGTTGTAAATATACATCAGCAGATACTGTACAATTGCAGTATGATTCACAGATACGAATTCTACTGGAGACGTGATAGGATTGGAACCAGCACTTTGCCCCCATCCTAGAAATTCCCTTCACTAGGAACATTTCTGTTTAACTCTTTGCAATAACAAGTGTCATCTGCATATTGTGAGACTTTCTCTTTTAAAAGTGTTTTTGGTTAAGATAACTAACTTTTATTTGCCCCTAAATTCAATTCAAGAAAATTGTAAATGGCATTCAAGTCAGTGGCAGGAAAGAAGCGTTGATGCCACCTAGTGGTGAACTGAATACTGGCAACAAGTGGTGGCGTTTTTTTTTTGTGCTTCCATGCCAGCTTTGGAGATAAGGAGATATTCTATAAAGACATATTCAGGGCAGGATGTTATCAGCAAATCTACTTGCCTCATGCTGAACTACACAGTATACTTGGCTACCATGAGAGGAAAGCAATGATTCCAGGAATAGCACTTTCAACTAATACTTTTGCAAATTGCTAAATTTCTGTTTTAAGGAGTTATAATTTTTTTGTCTGCATTCTCCTGTATTGTCTGATATGTTTACATGTTGATATAACTACTTATGCTAGCATAGCCACAGTTCTTAATGTACATGATAGATTTCCCCAAGGCTGTACGTTTTCCAGAAACCTGTTACTCAGCTCTTGGCTTTCCAACTTGTGGTGTGCCAGATAATGCAACATCTATATTACCTCACCAGTCAAGCTGACACCACCTTGTCTCCCAAGGCTCAGTGGTGCTGCCTGTTAACAAATGCGAAGAAATGAGGTAAGACCCTGATTACCAAACCACTGAGCTCCTTACAACAGGCTTTGAGGCCTTGCCTCTTTCTGCCACCTAGCAGTAAAATCAAACCCATGGGATGTGTCACTGTACAGATGTAGTTGGCCTGTAGCTCCCATCATCCCTTAAAATCAGCTGTGTGAAGTAGATCTCAGGAGATCTGCAGGCCAGTAATAGCTGCAAGGCCACAAGTTGCCCACCCAGGTGTATTTAACCAATTTTGTTGTTTAGTTGTTAAGTCGTGTCCGACTCTTCGTGACCGCATGGACCAGAGCACGCCAGGCCCTCCTGTCTTCCACTGCCTCCCGGAGTTTGGTCAGATACATGTTATTTCGATGACACTTCGATGACACTGTCCAACCATCTCGTCCTCTGTCGTCCCCTTCTCCTCTTGCCTTCACACTTTCCCAACATCAGGGTCTTTTCCAGGGAGTCTTCTCTTCTCATGAGATGGCCAAAGTATTGGAGCCTCAGCTTCAGGATCTGTCCTTCCAGTGAGCACTCAGGGTTGATTTCCTTCAGAACGGATAGGTTTGATCTCCTTGCAGTCCAGGGGACTCTCAAGAGTCTCCTCCAGCACCACAATTCCAAAGCATCAATTCTTCAGCGGTCAGCCTTCTTTATGGTCCAGCTCTCACTTCCATACATCGCTACTGGAAAAACCATAGCTTTGACTATTTAACCAATTACCCTGAGTCAAATGCACCCTAGTGGCCTTTTGGAAATGCAGTACTGTATTATGATGGTTCTAAACAGTTCTGATTCTAATTATGATGGAAATACAATGCATGTTTCCATGTCTTTATCTTTGGAGGCTGGATTGCTCAGTGAGTTCAGCGTGGGACTAGGAGTTCGATTCCCTGCTCTGTGTCCCAGCAGAAAACCCAGCCTGTTTATCCTTGGGCAAACTGCTCAGCCTCAACCTTGCAGTGCAGCAATGTGTCCATAGCTGCAGCACCGTTAGTCTTTTATAAATCAGAAGCAAAACATTGCAAATGTTTGTTTATTGACCAAGGGATGGACTGACTAGCTGTAACAGTGGCAAGAAATCTTTCTAGAAGTTTTAACTAAAAGCTACTGACAAGCAATAAAAACAAGCCAAATAAAGCCACCCTCCCCCCCACCCATAAGGTAACATCATGATTAGCTGCTTACGTCAAAGCCCTTAAAACATTTGTTCTCATCAGGGGCAGCCTGAAGTTTGAACGATATTCTACATCATTCTTCATATTCATAATTTATGTTTCATCTCTTTTCTATCCTCTGAGAACAGGCTTTGATGGATATTGCTGTATATCGTGTCCCTGATTTATAAGGTGATGGGGAACTTAGTTGTTTTAGACTTCCAGTTCCCAGAAGGCCAAGCCAGCAGTGCCAAAGCTTTTTGAGAACTCTGTTACCAAGCCCTGCACAGATGGGAATTTGGTTCCTCTTTCCTTGCATTGGAAAAACTGCTTCTCCAGAGAGCCGCCTGATCGCTCCACAGTTTTCTTTCTCACCTGGAGGCTAATACCAAGAGCACTGTTTGCAAACTGACAGAGCCACCAGCCTTTTGATAGGAGTAACTCTTGGCCACAATTCTTCGTTGCCCACCAAGGACCCCGTTAATGCTCAATAAACATTGGCACCTGCTCTGTTGTGCTTCCCTTTCGTTCATTTCTGGCAGTTTTATTATTTCAAGCAAAGGCAATTAACAAGCTGGCTGTAATTACTGTAGACAAATGGGGAACTTCTCACCAATAAAATCCTCTCCCTCAGTAAAAGCCATCATCCTAATTTAAGAAATCCAATTTATGAGAGAAAAATCTGCTGGAATATTTAAAGACGCCAGTTGCACATATTCATGAAGATGAAAGCATAACCTGGTGACCAAAAAAATCAAAAAGAAAAGACTAAACAGTGTACTAGGAATTGGTGGAAAGGGAAGGGGGCTTATTTATTTTTATTTACTATGTTTGTCCCCTTGATCACTGCAGATGGGGACAGCAGCCACAAAATTAAAAGACGCTTGCTTCTTGGGAGGAAAGCGATGACAAACCTAGACAGCATCTTAAAAAGCAGAGACATCACCTTGCTGACAAAGGTCCGCCTAGTCAAAACTATGGTTTTTCCAGTAGCGATGTCTGGAAGTGAGAGCTGGACCATAAAGAAGGCTGACCGCCGAAGAATTGATGCTTTTGAATTGTGGTGCTGGAGGAGGCTCTTGAGAGTCCCCTGGACTGCAAGGAGAACAAACCTATCCATTTTGAAGGAAATCAACCCTGAGTGCTCACTGGAAGGACAGATCCTGAAGCTGAGGCTCCAATACTTTGGCCATCTCATGAGAAGAGAAGACTCCCTGGAAAAGACCCTGATGTTGGGAAAATGTGAAGGCAAGAGGAGAAGGGGACGTCAGAGGACGAGATGGTTGGACAATGTCACTGAAGCTACCAGCATGAATTTGACCAAACTCTGGGAGGCAGTGGAAGACAGGAGGGCCTGGCGTGCTCTGGTCCATGGGGTCACGAAGAGTCGGACACGACTTAACGACTAAACAACAACAACAAAACTATGTTTGTATAGACTACCTAATAACATACCTTCTCTGGGCAATTTGCACAAGTAAGAGGGCTTTCCCAAGGCTACACAGGCTGGCTCTTCTCCTGGGAGGCACGGTCGGGGTGAGTGGGAACTGAACTTCTGGCTCTACAACCAGGTACCTAACTCACTGAGCCAGGGAAGAATTCATTTCATGATACCTCATCTGTAAAACAACTGCAGACCAAGCCTCATGGCCCACTAATTCCTAACAGACTATGGTTTTCCCAGCTATAATGTATGGACAGAAGAGCTGGACAATGAAGAAAGCTGATAACAGAAAAATCTTTTTTTTTTTTCATATGTTGTGTTGGAAGAGAGTTTTATACTGCCAAACATGGGGTGCTGGATAAAGCCAAACCTGAACTCTCACTGCAAGGTAAAAGGACAAAGGTTTAAGCTATTGTACTTTGGGCACAAAATTAGAAGACAAGACTCACAGGGGGGAAAAAATAATGCTAGGCAAACTTGAAGGGAGCAGGAAAAAGAGGACTAAATATGAGAGCGACTGACTCAAAAAAGAAAGCCACAACCGTAGCCTGTAAGATCTCCACAAGATTGTAGTGGACAGAATTTCTTGAACATCATTAATTCATAGAGTTGCCGTTAAGTGGGAAATGAACTGATCACATATTGCATTCAAATACATACATGGAGAATACCTTAGCACCCTTCCTCAAATAAGCACTGCAGTCCAACAATTTAGACCAGAAGTCCAACTGCAATCCGTAAACATCAGCCACCAGATAGAAAAAGGGGGTAATAAACTCCCATGGGCAGAGCAGGAAATGGGATCGCCCCTCTAAGATCCAGCTAAGTTATTTTGGCCCTTGGTACATTACCCACTGCTAGTAAAGTTATTTTGACACTTAAGGCAGAAAACCCCACAAATATTTATCTCCACTCCTGGCAGTAATATAATAATGTATTAAATACATAACTATTTGCTGCTATTTCTCAAAATCAAAAATCTGCTGCTTGAGGTGGCTCCCTCATCTATATAGCAGGACAAAACAAAAGAAAATTTAAAAATAAAGATGACAAAAACACTGTGGCATCTTGAAGATGGTGTGAAATAATTTAATGTGAACTTTCATGGACACGTCCACTTCCTCAGACGCAGGCACATGCTCTCCCCTCCTGTCCGGAAGGTGTGTGTGGGGGGGGGGGGTCCATCCTGTTTTACAGCAGGACTTACTCTGATTATATGTCATATTGCAGGAAACAGCCATCAATTTGCTTGAGTAACCCCACTGGAAGCAGTTTGGACAAGTGGCTGCCGTCCCAGCCAGCTTGCCACTCCCCACGACTTGTTGGGGCCACCACTGAGCAGCCAGGATAATCACAAGGTGCAAAAGGGCAGGTCATTTCACCCTCCTCTCTCTACAGAAGGACTGCTTCTTTAGGCTAACCAGCTGCAGGGATTCATTAAGTACATGCCATTGCAAAACTATTTCTAATAACTATAAATTGTAATTTGTAAAGAACTGTAATACACCTGCTAACTAATTAGTGGCGCCATTCTAGCAATCAGCTGAAATGCTTGTAATCAATTATTTTTGTTCTTGATCCTGTCCTGCCAGATGCTGGATTTCATCACAGCTATACTGATTTTGGATGTAGCTGCTCTTAAACAACCACAATATGCTCCATCCAAACCAGTCTCCAAGCTTCTTTAGCCAATATATTTTTCCTCCACTCCTTTCCCTATTTACTTCACCTTGGATGATCAGCTGTAACAATCTGTACTTTTTGCTTCTCATCCCCACAAACCAAATGTTTTTCCCTCTTTGCACTGTATGTGTGTTATGATTTCTTGGGCTTTATTCGTTCATGTTGACACCTTTTCATTTGTTCATCGCCCCTCAGTCCTATAAATTCTTAGCATCTTCCAACAAAGCCAAGTCTTGCACACTGTTCTTGCATGCCCTCAACTCGCCACCCAACTTAGAGAAGCCCTAATAAAGGTTTTCGAGCTACAGTGAGATGTTCAGGGAGTAGCTCGCCATTGTCACCCTCAAGTGAGCTTCCAAGGCCAAGCAAGGATTCGAACCCATCTCTCTTGAGTCCTAGTTCCCACATTCCACCCACTGCACCATACTTCGGCTCTTCTGTCTTACATAAACCAAATCTCCCTTAGTGCAGCGATGATAGGTGAGGATGTCCATCCCCTCCTCCCAGCATGGCTAGATGGGGATGATGGGGCTTGTACTCATTTAGAGGGTGCCCTGTGGGGAAAAAAGCCCGACTCAGCAGACTAACAGCGAGCGGCACCGGCAGCGGCCTCTTAAGCAAGAGAGAGGCCGTCCTGGGTACATGTCCATCCCCTCCTCCCAGCATGGCTAGATGGGGATGATGGGGCTTGCAGTCAAACTCGTTTAGAGGGTGCCCAGTGGAAAAAAGCCCGACTCGGCAGGACTAACAGCGAGCCGCGGGTGTGTCTTAAGCGGCCAGTCCCGGGGGGGCGGGCGGGCGCGCGCGTGCTCCCTTCACCTGCCCGGGCGAGCGGGGGGGGGGGGGGTGGCGCGCCGGTCTGTTTCTCTGTCAGGGAACATGGAGGGAGGACAGCAGCTAGGGGGAGCTCCTCCGGGCCGCCGCCGCCGCCGCCGCCCGCCTCGCCTCGCCTCGCCCGCCCGCCTCTTGCTGCCTGCGTGCCGGAGTCGGTTGCCTTTCATAGGCTCGTGCCGGCGGAGAGTCCCTCCTTCCCTCCCACCCACCTTCCCCCCGTGATGGCGGAGGACAGCGAGTCTGCCGCCAGCCAGCAGAGCCTCGAGCTGGACGACCAGGACACCTGCGGCATCGACGGCCGACAATGAGGAGGAGACCGAGCACTCCAAAGGGTACGAGCCCCCGGCGCCGGTGCCACCGCCCGCCCGCCCGCCCGCCCGCCCGCCGGGAGGGAGGCTGAGGCGCGGTGCCGCCGCTCCGAGGCGGCCTGGCCGGGCAGAGAGGAGAGCTCGGGGGGCCAGCCGGCTCCCGCCGCCCGCCTCGCCCGCCGCTCCCTGCGGGCATTGCAGGCGTGCGCCTCCGCCTGTGCCGGGGAGGGGAGGCGGCGGGCTGGGGCCGGGGCTGGGGTTGGCTCTGGCCGCCCCCTTCCCGCCGGCAGCGCGGGCGGCCGGGCTGGAAAGGCCACGCGGCTGCCCGCCGTCGCCCACCCTCGGCCGGGCGGGGGGGGGGGCGAGGAAGCCGCTCCCCTTTGCGCCTTGCGCGAGCGGCGGGGAGGAAGAGAGGAGTGTCCCCCGAGCAGCCGGCCAGCCAGCCACCTTTGCTTGCCCCGGAGGCGAGAGGGCTCCGCGGGCCCCTCGGGGGGGCGCCACTGACATCAGCCGCCCTGGCGCCCCCCTTCCCGCTCTCCCCCACCCCCCCCCCCGCCCCATGCCCAAGGCCGACCCCTCCCGGCTTGCATCTCCCCTCCCCCTTTTTTTTCCCTTTTTTTAAGCTCATGTTTGCTGCGGCTTCCAAGCATGTGATTTCGTCTGGGAAAGCTTCACCCCCCCCCCCCCCAATCATCCATCACCTCTTCCGGCTTGCCCCCCTCCTTTCCGCCGCCCCACATGCTTTCTTTGTGGTCACCTACCATCTTTTGGCAGCGCCTTTGATGCCAGAAGCAGGGAGCCCAGCCTCTCCCCACTTTTGGACCTCTGAATTAGGGAGGACTACAGCCCCCATCATCCCTGGCTAGTTGTGGATGGTGCAGGGTTGTGTAGTCCACCTACGTCCAGGAACTGAGTTCAGCTTTCTCTTAAACACGATCTCGAATAGTGCCGGATTTCGCCTCGTCTTTTCCCCTCTTTCTTCCTGTCTTCACTGAAGTGGGGAATTCTTAATCCACTCCGGTGCTGGGCGGTGTGGAGCCGGTAGCTGTTTCAAATTAATTAATGCAGAACACAGGGATGTGATCTTTTGGAGGCTAGAGTATCATGTCTAATTGTGCATCATCACAGGAGAGGCAGGCTCCCATCAGTTCTGGTGCCATCCAGGTTTCTTTCTAAACATAAGGTACTTGGTTCGTTTAAGAAGATAAACATGCAAGGAAGAAGCAAGATGGGACTTTTTATTTTCAGTACCAGTACCTGAAAATCCTGAAGTCGTTTTGTTTAGCAAGGCTCAGCTCCTGTGCAGGCGAGCAGAAAGAGGATTGGTACCTTGCGCCTGCACAGTGTACTGTTCACACTGCCGTTTAACCACAACTAACCCTTTTGCAAGCAGAAGTGGCTAGAAGGCAGGGGTTTTGGACAGGGTGGTGTGGCTTCCCCGAAGACGAGGTCAAACACCTCTCTTTCAAAACAAAAACTAACTTTGTATATGCGTATAAATTCAAGGAAGATGAATGTCCTGGTTGACTTAGAAGACTCTAGTGGGTTGGATCTGTGTTTAATGCAGGTCCATTGAAATCAATGGGATTTAGGTTAGGCAAAACTACTTCTTTCTTTTCTGTGGGAAGGTGAACCTGATAATGGCTGTGCTGGCTTTGACTGTAGTAGCTCTAAACCAAGCAAGTGTGCTGCGCCCAAACCACTCTCCAAGACTCTTTAGCCCATTTCTTCTCCTTGCACATCTTCTCACATTTATTTTACCTTGAACGATGAGCTGTAACAATCTGTACTTTTTGTTCTGCAGTGTGTGATGGTCAAAGAAGACCCTTAGGCTAACAGATATCGTTTATTTCACCGGGTCTGCTTTGTATACAATGAAATGTTGATCCAGCCCACGAGGAGGAAAATAGATTAATCTTCCCAGGTTGGCAGGGAATGGAATGGGTGGGGTGATAGTAGTAAGACCTTCACCTCTATTTCTACAACCCCAAGTAGTTTGTCTTAAAAAGGCTTAGCTGCAGGGCTGTCAGGCCGGACTTGGAGCATCAGTCAGGGTTTCCCTTGGGAGAATGAGCCAGAAGACCTCCAAACACAGCAGAGCTGATGTGCTAAATCCTGAAGTGAACAAATACAGATTACAGCTGTAAAACCGCCGAGTCCAAAGTGACTTCACTGTTCCACTGAAAACTAGCTTATTGGTTCCCAGGCTAGTGGGTGTGAAATGCCAAGTACCGTGTGTGAGACTATGTGATTTCTATCATCCTTCACATCAAATTTGTTTTGCCTCTACTATATGTTAAAGTAAATTACTTTTTAACTCACTTCATTGACAAGGAAAACAATTAATGCTTATTTTTAATTTAAAATGGGGCTGTCTTTACTAAGTTTGTGTGTTTATTTTTTAATTTTAAATTACAAACTGAATTTTCTGTTCATGAGAGGGGGATGCATGAAGGTCTCCCAAAAATTTTTTAAAAGGGAGCACGAGGTTGAAAAATTTGGGAACTGCTGAGATAAGTTTAGGTGTTGCTGCTGAATTTGTGGCACCAACACAGGAACCATGATGTAAAAGGCATTTACAGTGTCAGATTATTTGGTCCATCTTGCTCAATGTTTGTTGTCAAAACCCTGCAGTTCTCCAGGGCTTCTGACAGCTTTTGCTGAAATCTATCTGGAATTGCTAGAGGGTCAAACCTGGTCCCCTTTGCGTAGAAATTGTCCCCAGTTTACAGTCTTTTCCCACATCAGGTTGTGTTTAGCACGAATAGTGTAAAACTCCTTCTAGAAACACCAGAGTTGACAGGCTTAATGTACATTCTGCTTCATTGGGCCTTATAGCCTAAAAATACTTTACCCTGTGTCTCATGAAAAGAGTATTCATGGGCTTGAGGTTTACTCTTCAGTTTAAGAAGGGCATGTTTTTCACTGTTTATAAATGTAGCAAATACCATGGTTTCTCAACTCCTGTTTATTTCTTAAGGAAACATCTAGTGTGTGAAAGAGAGTTAGTCAGATTTTTCTAACCTTGATGAAACATCTGAAATTAAAGGCAAGCATACAGATATGCTGGAGAACTAGAAAACAAGGCTGACTTGTCATTCAGCATAGGTAACTTAGGTTTGCAAAAGGAATACGTATGTCTTTCTGTTAAAAAAGAAAGAAACATAAGACTGCCTGGTTGTTTTTGTACCTCCGAGCTGATTTTCCTTAAATAAAAAAGGGGCATATTCCCCAGGCACATCCTTTAAAAGTGTTTTTACACTCCCGAAAGTGTGATTCTACTTGTAAACAAGGTATGGGGGAATATCTTTTTAAAGAGACAAAACTATGTTGTTTATTCACCATGCCAGTGGATTCTGGGTGTGCCAGTGTGTCCCTGAACCTCCTGAAAGTTTCCAATCCTTGTGCAGAGCATGGGAAGCATGAACATGATCTATCAGTGAGCAGTAACAGGATAATTCTCTGGAAACCAAAGCATCTTCCTATCCCTGCTTCAGCATCACATGTGCATTCTTAAAAGTAATTTTACAAACGACACCTCTTTGTTCAAATAAGAAGCTGAATTAGGGCTGTGATCAAGATATTGTATGTCAGGGTGATACTTAGAGTTTTGTTGAATAACCTTACAACTCCCATCTGCATCTTGGGGGTTAATCCATATGTTATGTGTGGCAAAACCTGGATTGGCCACTGATTGTTTATTAGATAGGCTTCCTGGCGAGTGTAATTGGAAAATATATATTCATGCCTACATGTCAATCTCTTAGGTGTCATCTCATTTAATCCCTTCTTTCGCAGACTTTAAGAAGGTTTTGCACAGGGTGCCATCTCTTGTGGATGCATTCTTAACATCAGTTCAGAGTAGGTTCTTTTTAGTAGCTGCCCCAGAATAGTACCATCCTCTCATCTAAGACAACTGTTTGCCCATCATATCAATTTCATTCGGAAAGAGTTGAAAGCCTTTTTAGCCTGCAGTATCTTTGAGTATGAGTTTTTGTACATTGAACTGGATGTTCTAGTATCTATGGTTATTTGGTTTGGGTTTTTTTTCCTGCTTTCATTTAGTTCTAACTGGTGGTTACCTCTTGGCATGAGTTGTGTTCTCATTTTTATGCTCTAATCTAGTTTGGGAGTTGAATATTGAAAAAGTGTGTACATGTAAATTAGGACTGCAGTCCTAAACAGGCTTACTTGGGAGCAAGATCTATTGAACTCAACGGAATTTTTTTCTAACTCTGATTAGACAGACCTAGGATTGTGGTGTAAGTGTAATATATAAAATGGGTAGATATGTTTCTGATACTTGATGATTTTTAAGAACATAGGACCTACTAGATAAAGATCATATTTATAAACACATCAAAAGGTGGGCTGTGTGCATTGTTATATTAATTTTAAAGGTTAATTTCAACTCCCCATAGACACCAGCATATTATTCAATTTGCTACACCCTTGCAGAGATTATAAAACTAATTAGAGTTGCATATATTTGGATACTATGGGGAGAAATTGTACTAAATTCAGTTGTGTAATGTGCCAGCTCTTAAGAACCTTTGATACTTGCAACCAATATACATACAGGTGAGCTTGCAAAAATATATTTTTTGTTCATTTGACACCAGTCTGTTTGTTTCTTGCTGTTTACATCTGCTTGCACATCGTATATGCATGTCCTTGCATATCGCTTAGGGTTGCCCAACACTCTATGTAAAACTTTTGAGGAGATCACTTTATGTTATGAGTCAAAAGAGGCAGAGAAAGCCATGGAAGTTCTGTAGTGAAGGAGCAGCCTAAAGGCAAATCATTTTTGATAGTTATTCCCTAAAGAGGGGGATTTTTATCTTTTTTTGAGGATGTGTGCAATTCCAAGACACTTCTGTGCCATTAGTAAATATATTAAGATTTCCATTCTGAACAACTTGTCATTAAACTAGTACTAGTTTAGTGTGATTCTCAGTGGCTTAGAGCAGTAGCATTGTTCCATCCACTTTTTGGTAGCTTCTAAAACAGTACTTCTCAACCTTGAGTCCCCAGACGTTCCTGAACTACAACTTCCATAAATCATGGCCAGCACTGCTACTGGTAAAAGTTTGTAGTTGAACATCTGGAGACCCAAAGTTGAGAACCATTACTCTGAAACATTTTGGGAAGGGCCACAATACAGTGGTAGAGTATATGTTTTGTTTTCATGAAGAATCACGTTCCACATCTGGTGTTTTTTTTTAACAAAGGAAATCCTATTCTATTCTTTCTACCTGTGTGCTTACAGCTTTACGATTTTATCAGCCTTGCTGCTTACAGAATCCTTTCTGCTTTGTAATTTTTTGGAAATATAGTTGCCACAACTGGATGCCTCTGTTTTGTGCTGATTAAGCAGAAGTGCACAAGGCCTCTGCGTTGGCTGAAGTAATAATTTTGTGTTAGAAGTGATTGGGTTTGGGATTGCAGAGTTACAGCAATTGTACAAAAAGCTGCTTCACACTGAGTCAGAACATCAGTCTGTCTATCTGACTTACACATACCTTACAGACACCTAAATGTGGCTTACCTGGGAGGAACCTGTAATCCTCCAGATATTGATGGACTGGGACTCCCATCATCCTTGGTATTGCTCATGCTGGATGCGACTTTTGGAAGTCAAGAGGCCAGCAGCCTGTACGAGGGCACTTGGTCTCGATATCTAACTGAGCCCATTATTGTCCACTCTGACTGGCAGCAGGCTTCTGGGAATTGTGACAGAAATCTTTTCTGCTTTGCTATCCACACCCCTTTAAACAGATATACAGACAATTGGACCTAAAATCTTCTGCACGAGGCACATGTGCCCTATTGCTCATCTACAGTCTGTCTTAAGATGCCCCATCATAAAACGTTGTGTGTGTAAATTAATAGTAGCAATAGCTGGATTATGTCCAGGAGATGTTCCAACGATTATTGGCTTCAGCTCTGCTCTCAGATACAGATAGCAGCGGACACAGGTAACATCAAAGGAATGTATGACGGTATCAGGCAGGCTTTAGGTCCAATACAGAAGAAATCTGCTCCCTTGAAGTCTGCTACAGGCGTGATCATCCAGGACCGAGCACAGCAGATGGACCGCTGGGTGCAACACTACTCTGAGCTGTATTCCAGAGAGAATGTAGTAACCAAAGAAGCATTAAATAACATTGAGTGCCTGCCTGTCTTGGAAGAGTTGGACAGCGAACCAACCTTAGCAGAAATAAAAGCGGCCTTGGATTCCCTCGCCTCTGGCAAGGCACCTGGAAAGGATAACATCCCTGTTGAAGTGCTGAAGTGCTGTAAAGAGACCATCACTACCGAGCTGTATGAAATCTTTTGTCTTTGCTGGAGGGAAGGTGGAGTACCACAGGACATGAAGGATGCAAACATCGTCACATTGTACAAGAACAAAGGAGACAGGGGCGACTGCAATAACTACCGTGGCATCTCTCTTCTCAGCGTTGTAGGGAAGCTGCTTGCCCGTGTTGTGCTGAAGAGGCTCCAGGTGCTCGCAGACAGAGTCTATCCAGAATCACAGTGTGGATTTCGAGCTAATAGATCCACCACTGACATGGTATTCTCCCTCAGACAGTTGCAGGAGAAATGCAGGGAACAACAACAGCCACTCTTTGTCGCCTTCATAGATCTCACAAAGGCCTTTGATTTGGTTAGCAGGGATGGCCTTTTTAAAATCCTTCCCAAGATTGGATGTCCACCTCGACTCCTTAAAATCATCAGGTCCTTCCATGAGGGAATGAAAGGCACTGTAGTTTTTGATGGTTCAACATCAGATCCCTTTGACATCCGAAGCGGAGTGAAACAGGGCTGTGTCCTCGCACCAACCCTTTTTGGGATCTTTTTTGCTGTCATGCTGAAGCACGCCTTTGGAACTGCAACAGAAGGTGTCTATCTCCGGACTAGATCAGACGGAAAGCTCTTTAATCTCTCTAGATTGAGAGCGAAGACCAAAGTCCAGCTGAAATGCATGCGGGATTTCCTCTTCGCCGATGATGCAGCCATTGTTGCCCACTCTGCTCAAGACCTCCAACAACTCATGAATTGTTTTAGCAAGGCCTGCCAAGACTTTGGACTAACAATCAGCCTGAAGAAAACACAAGTCATGGGCCAGGGCGTGGACTCACCTCCCTCTATTACCATCTCCACACAAGAATTGGAGGTTGTTCATGACTTTGTGTACCTTGGCTCAACGATCTCTGACACTCTCTCTCTAGATGTCGAGCTGGATAAACGCATTGGCAAAGCAGCTACCATGTTCTCTAGACTCACGAAGAGAGTATGGCTCAATAAGAAGCTGACGACATATACCAAGATCCAGGTATATAGAGCCTGCGTCCTGAGCACACTCCTGTACTGCAGTGAGTCCTGGACCCTTTGTGCACGGCAGGAGAGGAAGCTGAACACCTTCCATATGCGTTGCCTCCGACGCATTTTTGGTATCACCTGGCAGGACAAAGCTCCAAATAGAGTAGTCCTAGAACGAGCTGGAATCTTTAGCATGTATACATTACTGAAACAGCGACGTCTACGTTGGCTTGGGCATGTCGTGAGAATGGCTGATGGTCGGATTCCAAAAGATCTCCTGTATGGAGAATTAGTGCAGGGAAATCGCCCCAGAGGGAGACCACAGCTGCGATACAAGGACATCTGCAAGCGGGATCTGAAGGCCTTAGGAATGGACCTCAACAGATGGGAAACCCTGACATCTGAGCGTTCAGCCTGGAGGCAGGCATTGCATCATGGCCTCTCCCATTTTGAAGAGACCCTTGTCCAGCAGACCGAGGCAAAGAGGCAGTCACGGAAGCAGCAAAATCAGGGAGCTGGACAGGGGACAGATTGTATTTGTCTTCAGTGTGGAAGGGATTGTCACTCTCGAATTGGCCTTCTCAGCCACACTAGACGCTGTTCCAAGTCCTCCATACAGAGCACGTTACCATAGTCTTTCAAGACTGAAGGATGCCTAATACTAGCTGGATTATGGCCTATGTGTACTTTCCAGCCCTTTTAATGCTTCTGATTCTGTTGCTTACACCTGTCAATTTGTAGTAACAAAATTGGGACATGCACCTTGTTTTTCTAAATGGAATCATACTCTTTAGAGCCTTTAGGAGATGCAATTTAATGTAAAAACAAGGTGCATGGCTTCTGTTTGTCAGGGTAGTGTGAAAACTGATGCTTGGTTGTGGTTTATTTTGCCATCATTGTGACAGTTGGGGGTGGGTTTTTTTTACTTTTTTTGCAGATTTTACATTTTAAAAACAAAAATAATTTGAATTAACAAAGAAAAAAACAAAAGCAGAGGAAAAAAAGTAAATACAATCATGTTAAATATAAATCAGTGTAAGCCTTCCAAATATCCAGGAAAATGTCCTCATGAAATTGGCATCTATATGATACTTGTTCAAATGAAGCTAACAGTGCTAATAGGCCCTCCGATCATTGTGTAGTGGATAGTGGATGTTTATCCTTCCAGGCTTGGGAGTATAAGTCTCTTAGCCACCATACGTAAGGGCTCATAAAGTCCAGTTTCTTTATCCCTTTTTTAGACCCCATGGGACAGGAATATAATCCTCATGACAGTTGTGGGAGCAGCAAAAATCAGGACTAGAGATGGTGGAGGGAGAGAGACTTCTTGTATTTAATAAGCAGACTTGCCTGTAAGATTCTGGAGTTCAGGTTTTTTTCCCCCTTGTTTACAGAAGGGGAAAAAGAAGTTCCACTGTTTCAGAGAATTAGCAACAACTCGTCAAGATTGTGCCCAGTGGAGTCTGAGAAGAACTTGGTGGTAGGGTTGGGATTTTCAGATCTCTTGGGCTACAAATCCCATAATTCTCCATTTTCGGAGACCCACCCGATTTATACCGTATAGACACCTAAATGTGGCTTCTTTGGAAGAAAAAGCTTAAACTGGAAGTCTCTGTGGCATAGCTTCACCTAGCTTCTTTTTCAGAAAGAAAGCTCCCAGCTAGCACTGGGGCAGGAACAGGAAGCTTCAGTCGAACTAGGCCCAGCTAAGATTCGAAGCCTTCTGGTTTAGGCTTTTCTCTCACCTAAACCGTATTTATGTGTCTAGAAGGTGTATGTAAGTCATGTAAAACTTCCAGAATTGGGAACTGAGGGATTTGTAGCCCAAGAAAACTGAAAATCTTATCCCTAGATAAAGTTTCCCTTTCCTGGTGCAGATGAAAACTCAGAAGTTCTTGAGCTTACTGATTGTCTTTTTGAGTAGTGTGTCGGATATGTACAGGACAAATATGGATGGATGTTTTTCTTGTGGCTGTAAGGCACTGAGCAGGGGGATTGCACTAGAACACTGGTTCCCAACCTTAGGTAACCTAGGTGTTCTTGGACTGCTACTCCCAGAAACCCTGGTCAGGACAGCTAGCGGTGAAGGCTTCTGGGAGTTGCAGTCCGAGAACCCCCTGGTTACCCAAGGTTGTGAACAACTGCACTAGAAGACCTTCCAACTGTGTCATTCTAAGGGTATGTCTGAAATACTTTGTTCTGTCACACCAGACTACAAATCTGAGGATTCTGTAGGATGGAGCTTTGACAGTGAAAGTGATATCAAACGTATAAAAATACTTTACTTTATTGCTTTGTAGCCGGTCAGGCTGTACCCAAGAGCGTAGATTAATTGTATACGGTAGGACCGCGGTATCCACAGGGGATCGGTTCCGAGCCCTCCTATGGATGCCAAAAAACATGGAAGTATCAAACACTGTACATTATTGGACTGGCTCCCTCTAGTGGCCAATTCTGGTAAATACAGCCTGAAGATACATGTAAATACAATATAACTAGTATTTTCAGGCTGTGGATAAGTGAATTAGCAGATACTGATCCCACAGATAGGGAGGTCCTGCTGTATAACCATGCTCGGTAGTATCCTGTTCAGTATTTACATGCATGTGGAACTCCAGCTGCGGAAGCTGCTGTGGCAGTCGGATATGGTACTGGTTGCACACAACCAGTCATGTAACCAGTACCTTGTCAGATCATAGAATCATAGAAAAGTGAAGTTGGAAGGGGCCTTCAAGGCCATCAAGTCCAACCCCCTGCTCATCGCAGGAATACAATCAAAGCATATCTGACAGGTGATTATCCAAGTTTTTCTTGAATGCCTCCAGTGGTTGGAGCACTCGCCAACTCCCGAGGTAACTGTCGTACTGCTCTAACAGTTAGGAGGTTTTTCGTGATATTCAACCAAAATCTGGCTTCCTTTAACTTGAGCCCATTGTTGCGTGTCCTGCACTCTGGGACGATCGAGAACAGATCTTGCCCCTGTTCTTTCAAATATTTGAAAAGTGCTATCATATCACTGCAGCGGTTTCCACAGCAGGAATTTCATGCACATAAATACTGAATAGGAAACTGGCCTGTATAGTACTGGCACTGTTTATATGGATGATACTGATTGCCAGTTGGATACTTGGAACTGAAGTTACTATTCCATGTTACATGTTAGTTTCATTTGCACATACTCCATATTTTTATATTAATGAGTAAGAAACTGTCTGCCACTGATTGCTCTCCAGCTGTAAAAGAGTCCTGAAGTTGGAGGTAAACACAACATAAGATATTCTGCTCTTCCCTATATCACCTAAATATCATGTGTGCTAAAGTCATGGCCCTTAACAGCTGCAGTTTTCTCTGTGTTTGGGTAAATATAGTAACAGAATGGACTTTTTTTCTTTTCTTTTTTTTCTTTTTGGTCAATCAAATATGAATATTACAACAAATTCGTAAAAATTCAGACATTTGGTATTTGCTTGGTTAGTCTGGCAAGGATGACTTTATTCTAACTGCTTTCTGGAATTGCTGCTGGTTTTGTCCTTGCTTCCTTATGGCTCTGCTTTTTGATCATCACTCAGCATTAGTTTGGAGTTAACCTGCCACTAGTTCTTTCCCCTGGGATGTTTTAGATAACAAAGTTCTGAAGCTTAGAATCTCATTTGTAGTTCTCATTAGAAGTAGGTTGGATTAAGTTCCCTTTTTTTTAAAGGCAGCTTCTTTAATGTAACCTAACAGAAAGCGAGGGAATACAATGTCATCTTGATTTCATATTTGACATGAAGACAAAGCAGCAGTTTGATCTCTTTGCTCCATATACATACATAAACACAGTGGCTAAAATCCTGTTGCACAAGGCAGATGATGTCATCAGCCACAGTTTCTGATTTCCTCTCCCCTGAAGATTCCAAGGCTGTCTTGGGATCCCTCTCATTCTGAGGAAGCCTTTGGGGACCGCAGGTTGGAAGTGGAAGAAGTCTTTAATGCCCCCAAATTGCTGGTAAGTTAAAGACTTCCTCCCCCTCTTCTGTAGCCCCCAAAGGATTTCCCAGGAACAAGGAGATCCCAAGGGAGCCTTTTAATTCATGAAAAACTGCTGTGGCTGATGACATCATCAGCTGCGCACAGTGTAAAGTTGCACAAAATGATTTAAACCAATCATTAACCAATATATTACCAATTTTAGAAGATAACAATTTCATTGTTGGAAGAAATGTGTGGATAGCCCTCAGATAGATGCCATTACGAACACATTGTTGCCTATCCTGAGTGGCCAGGCATTCCTGTTGTTGTTGTTTTTATATAAAGAATATCTAAATTTATTGTGTTCTGTTTTTAGAACAGGTTTACTGGAGCTTCTTAGCAATCTCCCACCCAGACCCAAACAGCTTTAAAACACTATAACATGAGTGTACATGGTTAAACCAAGGATGGGCATAGTGCAGCTGTCCAGATGTGGTGGGACTGCTTCTCCCAGCAGGTCTTACCAGCCTCATCAATGGTGGGAGATGGGAGTTGCATTCCCACAACATCTGGAGGGCTGCACTCAGCCCATCCCTACTATAGGCCCAGCTTGTATGCAGAATGCCTATGTATGGATATTAGGGGTATATGGCTAGAGATAGGAGCAGGCAAGTGTAACGCTATCCAAACCCTGAAATGGATCTACACTACACAGTTATAGCAGTTGTGACTCTCGTCTTCAGGGATCTTGGGATTTTTAGTGTAGGATTTTCTGCTGAGGAACGTGGTGCATCCTGATGACTTTTGATTCATATATTTCTGCAGCTTGTATAGTCCAATATGCTTTGGTCCACATATTGTGTAGTGTTCTGAGGTCATGAATCCTTCCAGGTGCTTACTAAAATTTGTTGAATATTATGGGCTAAACCCAGTTGTTAGTCCCATGTGAAGTATATTAGCTGAAAGAAAGCAACAATAAAGACAGAAATTGAAACAGATAGTTTATTCCCCTTCAAGTGCTGAAAAACATACATCGTGTATAGCAGAAAAACAACAGCAGCAGCAACTCCACATATTTATTGTGTGCAAACGTGGAGTTGTTGTTTTTGTTTGAACTCTTGAGTAGAGATGGGAGCTTCGTATTCGTATACGAAGCCCCCCAGCACAGGTGGCTGGCCTGATTACCTCCCACCCCCAGACCCTGCCAGACCACTTACCCTGAGGTATGTGTGGCCGGCGTCATCCTCTGTGGCCCAATTGCAGCAGTAGCTCAGCTGCTACAGGCCCGCCTCCCTGCTCGCCCAGCCACTCCAGCAAGGGGGAGGAGGATGAGTCTCCCTGCTCGGCCGCGGAGTGGCTGAGCATGCAGGGAGGCGGGGCTGCACCAACTAAGCTACGGCCATGATTGGGGTGCAAAGGATGATGCCAGCCACGCGGGCCACTCAGTGCATGGTCTGGCAAGGTCTAGGGGTGGGAGGTAATCAGGCTGGCCATCTGTGCCAGGGGACTTGGTATTCGTATATGAATACAAAGCCCCCATCTCTACTCTTGAGTCTTAGCTGAGGATGGAAGCTTGTTTTCAATTACTGGGATCCATTATACAATCTCTAAGTAGCTAGACAGCTATTCTGCTGATCTTTTTCTGACCTTAGATAAGGATGAAGTCACGTCAGAGAAGACACATTATCTTTTTAATATGGGGTGGAAGTTTGAAGCTTGTTTGTAATTGCTGTATCCATTCTAAAGGGAATCCTGGGAAATTTACTTACATATTTCGGTACAGGAAGTGGTAAGAGAAAATTTCAGACATTTCCTTTCCTGTTGCCAAAACTATAATGACCAAGATTTGTCAATGTTACAACAATTAAATTGGTAGAAAACAAAAATAGGGTTATGATGTTAAAAACAAAAGCCTAATTGGGAAGCATAACAGCTACCTGGCTTACCATTTAATAACCAGGGGCAAATTATCTTTTAGGAATGCTTTTTAAACCAAACCAAACCCCCACCCTTTTTTTTTTTTTTTTTTTTTTGCTGTTAGCTATCTAAGCCCTTTTATTTTCTCCCCCCCCCCCCGATTCCCCTGTTTTCAGTGAAGTTTCTGCATCCATTGATGTACATCGAACGGTTTGCAAGCTGACATACTGCTTAAAAATATGATCATGTCAAGTGTCTCGCTGTGTTTTCAGAGTAGACTGCTTTTGTGGTATTGAACAAACAGTCCCTTTTGATCTCAAGATTTGCTTCTCATGTAAGGAGGGGATGTTGGTAATGTCTCTCTTTGGTTTTAAGGCAAGTATGTAAATGGATTCACTTCTCCAAGCTGACACTTTAAAATAAGGCTATACGCCGCCGACTGCCAAAACTAAAAACCTGCAGTGCTTTTGTGATGTGCTAAAACAGTGCTCTGGGGCAACAGAAGGTTGCATGAACTTGGCTGCAGAAAATAATGTCATAGGAGGCTTTCTGAGATGGAGAACTCAGTATCTTTCACATGCTGTACGGTCATTTCTGCTTAATGTTGGGAGTCCAGATTAGGTGACTCAGATGAGCTAGTGTTACGTTTTCATTCTTGAAAATCTCTTTCTGTTTCATTCTAAAACACTGCTTCGGCCAGGGCTGTGGCTGATGGAAGTGGTTTTGGGAGAGAAATTATGTATTTCAGATACACATTTAAACTTACAGTTTGCGTGTAAGTCCTCCTGCCTTATTTTTGTAGGGCTTACTCATTTAAATTTCAGTGAAGTTCAAGGATCCCTCCCCAAATGTACCTCAAATAGATCAGAAAAATCCCTTCACTGGACTGCAACACAATTGTCTGGCTTTCTAACCATCTCTCCCAGAAATATCCTGTGTTTTAATTATAATTTTGTCTAAGAGCCAATGTGGCGTGCTAGATACAGTGATAGATTAGTACTTGTGAGAACTGGATTCAAATGTCTGCTGGGCCATGGAAGGATGCCAGTGGTAAAAACTGCTCCTGAGATATCATATATATACTTTGAAACTCCTGTTAGGGTCCCTATCGGGGATGGTTCAAAATTGGGAAAGGGGTACGACAAGGCTGTATATTGTCCCCCTGCTTATTTAACTTATATGCAGAATACATCATGCGGAAGGCTGGACTGGATGAATCCCAAGCCGGAATTAAGATTGCCGGAAGAAATATCAACAACCTCAGATATGCAGATGATACCACTCTGATGGCAGAAAGTGAGGAGGAATTAAAGAACCTCTTAATGAGAGTGAAAGAGGAGAGCGCAAAAAATGGTCTGAAGCTCAACATCCAAAAAACTAAGATCATGGCCACGGGCCCCATCACCTCCTGGCAAATAGAAGGGGAAGATATGGAGGCAGTGACAGAGTTTACCTTCCTGGGCTCCACGATCACTGCAGATGGTGACAGCAGCCACAAAATTAAAAGACGCCTCCTTCTTGGGAGGAAAGCGATGACAAACCTAGACAGCATCTTAAAAAGCAGAGACATCACCTTGCCGACAAAGGTCCGCATAGTCAAAGCTATGGTTTTTCCAGTAGTGATGTATGGAAGTGAGAGCTGGACCATAAAGAAGGCTGACAGCCGAAGAATTGATGCTTTTGAATTGTGGTGCTGGAGGAGACTCTTGAGAGTCCCCTGGACTGCAAGGAGAACAAACCTATCCATTTTGAAGGCAATCAACCCTGAGTGCTCACTGGAAGGACAGATCCTGAAGCTGAGGCTCCAATACTTTGGCCATCTCATGAGAAGAGAAGACTCCCTGGAAAAGACCCTGATGTTGGGAAAGTGTGAAGGCAAGAGGAGAAGAGGACGACAGAGGATGAGATGGTTGGACAGTGTCATCGAAGCAACCAACATGAATTTGACCAAACCCCTGGAGGCAGTGGAAGACAGGAGGGCCTGGCGTGCTCTGGTCCATGGGGTCACGAAGAGTCGGACACGACTAAACGACTAAACAACAACAACAATCGGGGATGGAACTTTCTTGTTCACACAAAGGAAAAAATTAAAACAGGCTCTTTTTTCCTTTGTTTCCACATTCTTTCATTGATTTCAGAAAGAGGGCCTCTTAAATACGAAGGATTCACAATAATGAAACGGGTACACACATTTTTCATGTTTTTTTCATGCTTCCCTTTTTTGTTTAACCTTTCTTTCACTGGTCAAATTGCCCCAGAATTTTTTCTTAAAATAATCTTGTGCCAACTGCTGCCAGCATTCAGTCAGAACATTTGGGGGGCGGGGGTTGCTGAGGGATTTTGAATCTGCAAAAGTGCCTGGATTGATTGGAACCCCATAGGGAGGAGGGCTCTCTGGCTTTGCTTCAGTCGTTCCTTATGGGTGAGATGACTGTGTGCTGCTACTGGTAGACTATATCTCGGATTATGCCGCTATACCTGCTAGCCTGCAGATCATGGAACCTTTCTTTCTTTGCCTTTTTCCCCTCAACTTTTCTCCTGCCATTTCTTTGGATTATTTTTGCTGCTGCCCTCAAGGCCTGTCTGCCTGCTGGATAGAAGAGAAGGTATGAAACTGATAAGAAAGAGAGAAATCTCCTCATATTCTAATAGGCTTGCCTTGTTGAGGGCTTTGTTTGTATTTTTTCCCTTTATTTGCTTGCTTGTTTTTTATGATTTTGGGAGAGGGGCTACGTGTGTGTTTTTTCTTTGATATTTTTTTTCCTTCTCTCTATGTAAGGGAGTACTTTCTCTGATTGATTTTTTGAGGTCATTATTTGGTTAATTCACTGTGTATCCATTTTGTTACCCCTGTATGTTTTAGTGTTTTTTTGAGGGGGAATGTTTTGTTTCTATGGAGCTAGGGGTGGGCTGAGGAGTGGACTCTGTCTGTCCCGGTAGGCTGTGTGGTTGCCTGCATAGATCTGATGATGATTCTTCTTTCTCATCTGTACCTTTGCCTGTATTTGCAGTAGATGAGTCTCTTGTTGTCTTGCCCCTGCTTTTTGGAGTAGTTTTTAAGGGCTCTTTAGGGTTTTTCGACAACTGGTGCCAGGAAAGACAAATGAGGGAAGACAAAACCAAACGAGTCAAAAGAGAATCATACAGTCATAGAATCATAGGAGTTGGTCCTTTTCATATCAAAGAAAAAGAGTAGTCACAAAAAAGAGGCATCCCCCACAAAAAAAGAACCCCAAACAACATGAATATGAAACTTTTCATTGTGCTCTTCTCTACTTGCTGTAATTCAAATGGGACTTGATTTGACAAAACAAAATATAATTCTGTAGCTATGCATATCTATGACAGTTCTTGCAGTGTGTGTGTGTAGCTCTTTTATAAGCTCATCAATCACATGTTGTGGCATAAATGGAGTGCCATGCTTTGCTCCTGCCTCTCTTATATGGCTACCATTGTGATTATTTCAGAGGTCTTGGTTGGTTGGTTAGTTGGTTGGTCGGTCGGTCGGTTGGTTGACTTATTAATTCACCACTGTTTTGATCAAATGTGGCAGAAATGTTCTATGGCAGAAACACAAAATGTTTTGGGATTCCTTACATTTTAAGACATTTCATATTTAATGCCCGCTTTATACCATTGACTGAAGTGAGAGTTCATAATGACTCAGCTTACTTTCAGTTTACCTGCTGCTGCTTTCACAAGCTTGGAACTAATTATGATGGCTTGTAGCAGTTGCTGCATATCACATTTGGGAACCAAGCAGTTACAAGTGACATGGTCACCTGTAACAAGTTACATTTTAAATAATGAAAGTGTAGCAAACTTTCAAAATACCACACTGGCTGCCGTCCTGTGACCAGAATTCTGCGGCTCAACCTAGATGATTCTGTCAGCTGTGGCCATGCTGTGACTGTTTTGGGGGAAACATCATCCAAGTTGCATGGTGAACCTTGTGCAACAGGATTCTGGCCCATCAGTGGCAAAAAGTTACCTAACTGGTTCAACTGTGGCATTTTGTACTTTTTTAAAAAACTTACTAAGTTTAAAAGGGTATCTTAGGCATTTTTAGAAGTATGTGGATCAGAATTTTAGGAGTCTTATGCCACTCTCTTAAGAGGTTCCCCCCCCCAAAAAAAAACAATAAAGGCAAGAGCAATGCTATAACTTCACCCAATTTATTACATAGCCCTGTAACTACAGTTCCTCTTAAAACATTTTAATGAGTGACAAGAATGAATTTCTGTAACTTTCCAAGTTTTGCTTTGTTGTTGTTTAGTCGTTAAGTCATGTCCGACTCTTCGTGACCCCATGGACCAGAGCACGCCAGGCCCTCCTGTCTTCCACCTCCCGGAGTTGGGTCAAATTCATGTTGGTAGCTTCAATGACACTGTCCAACCATCTCGTCCTCTGTCGTCCCCTTCTCCTCTTGCCCTCACACTTTCCCAACATCAGGGTCTTTTCCAGGGAGTCTTCTCTTCTCATGAGATGGCCAAAGTATTGAAGCCTCAGCTTCAGGATCTGTCCTTCCAGTGAGCACTCAGGGTTGATTTCCTTCAAAATGGATAGGTTTGTTCTCTTTGCAGTCCAGGGGACTCTCAAGAGTCTCCTCCAGCACCACAATTCAAAAGCATCAATTCTTCGGCGGTCAGCCTTCTTTATGGTCCAGCTCTCACTTCCATACATCACTACTGGAAAAACCATAGCTTTGACTATGCGGACCTTTGTCGGCAAGGTGATGTCTCTGCTTTTTAAGATGCTGTCTAGGTTTGTCATCGCTTTCCTCCCAAGAAGCAGGAGTCTTTTAATTTCGTGGCTGTTGTCATCATCTGCAGTGATCATGGAGCCCAAGAAAGTAAAATCTGTCACTGCCTCCATATCTTCCCCTTCTATTTGCCAGGAGTTGATGGGACCAGGGGCCATGATCTTAGTTTTTTTTATGTTGAGCTTCAAACCATTTTTGGCGCTCTCCTCTTTCACCCTCATTAAGAGGTTCTTTAATTCCTCCTCACTTTCTGCCATCAGAGTGGTATCATCTGCATATCTGAGGTTGTTGATACGTATTTCTTCCGGCAATCTTAATTCCGTCTTGGGATTCATCCAGTCCAGCCTTTCGCATGATGTATTCTGCATATAAGTTAAATAAGCAGGGAGACAATATACAGCCTTGTCGTACTCCTTTCCCAATTTTGAACCAATCAGTTGTTCCATGTCCAGTCCTAACTGTTGCTTCCTGTCCCACATATAGACTTCTCAGGAGATAGATAAGGTGGTCAGGCACTCCCATTTCTTTAAGAACTTGCCATAGTTTGTTGTGGTCGACACAGTCAAAGGCTTTTGCGTAGTCAATGAAGCAGAAGTAGATGTTTTTCTGGAACTCTCTGGCTTTCTCCATAATCCAGCGCATGTTAGCAATTTGGTCTCTAGTTCCTCTGCTCCTTCGAAATCCAGCTTGTACTTCTGGGAGTTCTTGGTCCACATATTGCTGAAGCCTACCTTGTAGGATTTTGAGCATAACCTTTCTAGCGTGTGAAATGAGAGCAAGTGTACAGTAGTTGGAGCATTCTTTGGCACTGCCCTTCTTTGGGATTGGGATGTAGACTGATCTTTTCCAATCCTCTGGCCACTGCTGAGTTTTCCAAACTTGCTGGCATATTGAGTGTAGCACCTTAACAGCATCATCTCTTAAGATTTTAAATAGTTTGACTGGAATGCCATCACCTCCACTGGCCTTGTTTTTAGCCATGCTTTCTAAGGCCCACTTGACTTCACTCTCCAGGATGTCTGGCTCAAGGTCAGCAACCACACTATCTGGGTTGTCCGGGACATTCAGATCTTTCTGGTATAATTCCTCTGTGTATTCTTGGCACCTCTTCTTGATGTCTTCTGATTCTGTGAGGTCCCTACCATTTTTGTCCTTTATCATGTCCATCTTTGCACAAAATGTTCCTTTAATACAATAAGGTTTTAACATAATCTAGGATTGCCCCTTGAGAAACTGGGCTGTGTTTCTTCTCCAGAGTCTGCCACTGTTGCTCAAATAACTAGAGTGTATTTTGTAACACTTAGATTCTCAGTAGGGCTGTTGAAAACAAACAGTAATTCATTTTTTAAAAAAACAGTGTTATCCCTTCGGCTTTGGGACATGTTTTTCTACTGCATTGGCACTACTACCTGTGACCTAGTCCCAACTGGAGAACAACAGTTCAGTCAATGACAATTTTGGTAAAACAACCGTTAAGTAAGTTTCATTGATTGAATGCGTTCGCAGTAATTCAGAATAACAATTGGAATATAGACCTCTGAATTAAAGATAATGAAAACTTTTCATGTATACAGTAAGCAGCTGCAAATATGAGGCAAAACAACCAAGGAAAATCTTGTTAATTGAAATGACTAGGTATTTTTCTGCAGCTCCAGAATTCTCTATGATTTGATTCCAAAATGATGGAGTTAAAACAAGTGTCTGGTTTCATATAGAATATTGCTGTCCTTGGTTCTGTTCTGTTCTGTTCCGTTTTTCAGTCAAAATGAAATAAAACTGTATCTTGCCATAAGCCATATTGCCAACAGCCTTGTCATGAGCCCCCTGTTCTCTTGTATGTCCTTCCACACAACACCTTGTTCCAACATCAGTGTTTGTATTTTTATCTCACAGCTATCAGCAGTATGGTACAAGGAAATGCATATTGTAATAACTTCAGGGGAAGGGGAAAGATGACCTAAATGTTACTAGAGGAGGTAGATTGAACACAGGGCTGCCGTTTTCTAATGTGTCCTCATAATGTTTGTAAATGTGTACTTCCACACTGAAATCAGAACTTGAGAAAATTATTTATCTGTACTTTAACTCTATGAATGTCCTCCTCCATCTAGTCATACTGGCTACAGGATTCTGTGGGTTATAGTTTTTAAAAAAGCAACTTTTTCTAAGTTCTGATTTAAGCAGCGTAAAGCTACATGATATGAGGAAAACACAATCAGTGGATCTGGATTTTCTTCATAATGTTCAGGAATGGCCCTACCCTATGGCAGAATGAAGTGGCTGCCTGAGGTAGCAGTTTCAGGGACCAGTGGCTGTAAGATATTGGAAGGCACAGCTGTATAGATCACATGGCCTTCCTTGCACACTCTAGGCCAGTGGTTCTCAAACTTGGGTCTCCAGATGTTCTTAGACTGCAATTCCCAGAAATCCTGGCCAGCACAGCAAGTGGTGAAGGCTTTTGAGAACTGCAGTTCAAGAACATCTGGGGACCCCAGTTTGAGAACCACTGCTCTAAGCTAGCCTGCTGTCTTGAGAATACTGCATCATCACTCCAGTGTAAAAAAATAAGAAATCTGTCCTTTTCTACACACAGAATGGGAAGGGCAGTGTCTTGTCCCTTGCCTCTGGCAGCAAAATGCTATGGGCCAGATGTTTATGTAGGGTAGGGCTGATGTAGAGAAGGTGTGATGGGTTAGGAAAGGGAAAGAAAGCATCCCTATCCTATTTATTTTCCCTTTTTAAGGGATTTTCACACAGATTATTTTAATTGTATGTGTACATAATTATAAATGAAGCCATGCTTTGTAGAGGAGGAGTTTTTGAGCTACCTGGGGGGCCGTGGCAGCCTAGTAGTATCAGGTTGACGAATTCAGCACCTCATTTCTCCATTGGAAATGCATTCCACCTCTGATAATGTCAGTTTGAGAAACACATAATTTTCAAGCTAATGTGTATTTGTGCACTTAGTTTCTAATTCATATGTATTTCAACTTTGTCCTGTATTTTTAAAAAAATAAAAAGAAAACAGGTCATTTCGCTCATTCTCTTTACAGAAGTCCAGGAGGAGACTTGGGAGCTAAAAAAAAGAAAAAGAAACAGAAGCGGAAAAAGGAGAAGACCAACTCTGGGGGAACCAAATCAGACTCTGCATCTGACTCTCAAGAGATTAAAATACAGCAACCTTCAAAAGTGAGAGCCTGGGCTTTGTTTCCGTTTTGATGGTTCAGTCCAAAAATTAGAAAAGGTCATGCTAGGGCTTAGACTGTTCTTGCCTTTGCAGAATAAGACAACTGTTTGGCTGAGAAACGTCAGGATAATTGACTTTTCAAAGTTGAAATGAGAGGATCTTGGCAATCCAATGATGGGTTTGTTTTGTTTTTGTTTGGTCTTTTAAAATTCATTCCTTTCATGTTATACCATCAGTGTGGTATAACTCCCCTCCTGGACAAGATCCCCACCTCTCGCAATTTTATTGTCGAAAGTTTCATATGAGTTTGTTGTCTTATTTTGATTTTTTGAGATAATCGTTTTATCTTGAAATTGTGTTCTTTTGGGGTTTTAAATATGGTTTCATTATGACCTGTTTTGAATATTTTTCTCTTTAGAAAAATAAACAGCCATCTAATCCCATGCATGTCTCCTCAGAAGCGAGTCCCTCTGAATTTGGCAAGACATAACCCTAGAAGGCAGCCTTGTACACTTTCATTTGGATGGCATGCATTTTGGGGTGGGGTGGGGTGGGGGCTTTGGGAGCAAATCTGCATCCTGTAATTAATGTGGGCTTTGTGTATTTGCAGCATAAATTGTCTCAAGTTTGTAAAATCGCTGCATTCTAATTGCGCCTGGTATGTATCTAATTACAATGTCACCCAATTACACCACAACATCAGCTGGTTCAGGGGAGGACTGAATTATTTTTAGGTGCTTGTTTTGATAAGATGTTTTTGTCCTACAGCACGGGAGACATGGAATTTATTTTGCAAAAAGCTGTCTGTGGAAGGGGGAAACAGGGCTTGGAAGATGACAGGCACACCCAGAAACTCCAAAGGAATAAAGGGCTAGTTAGGGTAAGCCTGCCCATTAGGCAAAGCAAGGCACTTCCCTTGGTCCCAGAGGTGGTGAATTAATATTCATTCCCTCTGGCAGCCCCTTTTCCGGGTGCTGCCCCAAAGAGCCTCTCTGCCCTGTGTTTGGTTGGGCCAAAAGCTGCATTGGGACGCAGCAAGCCTGGCCATCCACAAGGGGACATTGGTGGGTCCTGGGAAGTTGTATCAACCATTTTCCTATGGCAGCACTTTTCCTCCTTAGATGATCCTCAAAGCCCAGCCTTGCATGAAACTGATGCTGCTCTCTGCAGCCCTCTTGCTCTTCCTCAAAGTAAGATGGAATGGATGGCGGCAACAGGGGGAGGTGTTTCTCCCATCTCAACGGCAGGAGAGTACTGAGCTTAGTCCCAGGAATGTATGTAGCTGCCTTACCTTGGCATCTCTCCCACCTAACCCCCCCTCCATTTTTAACAGTCAATTGCAACAATAACAATGAAGTAATGGTTTCTTGCCCTTCATGATTACCCCAAATCTAGCCAAGTTTCCTTCCCTGTTTTTCCTAATACCCTGTTTTCCCGAAAATAAGACCTAACCTGAAAATAAGCCCTAGTATGATTTTTTAGGATGCTCATGGTATAAGCCGTACCCCAAAAATAAGCCCCAGTTAAGTGAAACCCCACCCTCCACCATTGTGCAGCAACCAGAAGAAGATATGACTGTATTTGAATAAATGTAGATTGTTGTACATAAGAAAAAAATAAAACATCCCCTGAAAACAAGCCCTAATGCCTTTTTTGGAGCAAAAATTCATATAAGACCCTGCCTTATTTTCGGGGAAACACGGTAGCAGGGCAGGCCCTGTTTAAATTTTGAAGCAAGCAAATGCATTCATAGAAAAGGAGGGAATGAAGACCTTGTATAGCACAACTGTTCACATCTGTAGTCAGCTTGACCATCAGGGCACAAAGCTCCTGAGGCATCCAAAAGATTGCTTTCCTGCACTTTGCCCGCCGGCTCCCATGTGTGTGATGTGAATGTCAGCAGCTGACAACAGCCCTGACCACAGTCATGAGTTTCACTTTGCAGTCAATAAAGTTCACACACACTGTCAGAGGCAAATGACTTGACGTAACGGATGTCAGACAGAAAGGGGGGCAGGGAGAGAAAGAGAGAGTGCAAAGGGTTAGGGATCTGATGTGTCCCCTTTTTTTCTCTGCCAGGGACCATTTTTTCTTCCCTGCATCTTCCAGTGCAGCTAAAGAACTGGTCAGTTTTTTTCGCTAGGAGCCAGCTTGTGGAAATTCAGAATTTGGCAATCTGAGAAAGAGACGGGCACATTTAGAGTGTTTTGGCTGAAGGCACTCAATAATCTGAAGCTGACCCACCAACTGTTCATGGTGATGATTCTGGCATAATTATCTGGGCTGGTTTAATGTCATCTTGAGGAAACAAGGTTTGGACATATTACTTTCTACACTGGAGACTCCAGGAACCTCCCCAACCAGGAATTGACAGTGGCTATGCTAGTTCAGAGACCCTGGGAATTGTAGCTGAAAAAATAATGAAGTGGCTTGAGAAAGAATCGAGCCAAAAACAACTTGGAACAGGAAGAGAGACAGAGTGGTTCAAGTAAATGGAATAGAAAAGAAGAAATATTGGAAGAAGAGCATTCATATAGGTCATTTTTAATGGGGTGATTGGAAATGTTAGGGTGAAAATTGGATGAAAGTCCCCAGAGTCTGACAGCCAGCATGAGTAGCAGCTGAAGGATTAGGTTGTGTTTAAAGGACAAGAGGTATCAATTATGTTCATCAAAGAAGGTAATATCATAGCTGAAATAGGTTGGAGCATTTCTGTGTTTACAGATAACAGAATTGTCCCCTTAACTGTGTGTGCATATGCATCTCTCTCTCTCTCTCTCTCTCTCTCTCTCTCTCTCTCTCTCTCTCTCCCCACCCCCCACCCCACAGAATCCAGCTATTCCAATGCAGAAGCTGCAAGATATTCAACGAGCCATGGAGTTGCTATCAGCATGTCAGGGTCCAGCAAAGAATATCGATGAGGCGACCAAACGTAAATACCAATTTTGGGATACACAGCCTGTACCCAAGCTTAGTAAGTCTTTAATAGGAACTCAACATGCAAGTACATTTATTGAAGTATGTTATGTACAGTTATTGTCAAACAGTAAGAACTTAAAACAATAGAGACGAATCACTCTGCAGAAAGCTATTGATAGGCAGAGGGAGCCACAACTAAAAAGGCCCATTCCCCAATTGCTACCTAACGCTCTTCAGAGGCGGGAGATGTTGTTTTTGGCTATCTCTCAGAATCCCCGTCTTGTAGGGCCAGTGGCATGCTGGCAGCACAATTCAGGGAGAGGTAACCTTCAAAAAGTAACTTTTTCCACCTCTGCCCTTCATCCAGAGAAGGACTTTTGAAGATGACTATCCTATACAGGCAGATGACCTTTTGCATATTAGAAAGTTCCAGTAACTCTCAGGGAGACTCCGCCAAAAGCAGCCCATTAAGGAACTGAGTATCTTCAGTGACCGTAAAATGCTTACTAACCATTAGGAGGCGGGAGCAGAAGACTGGGGAAGGGGAATACATTGGTGTGTGTGTGTGGAATAAAGAAACAGGCCACCACAGGTCATTTCTGAGCTTAGAAAAGTTATTTTCTAGGACTAAAACTTCTTGAGTCCTCCAGCCAGCACAGCCACCATTCTGGATGATACAGTCCAAGAACTTTCTTTGCATGTCTTACTGGTGTAGAAGTTGTTCTTGAAGCTTTTAGGTGGTTAGCATTAAGACTAACAATTGCTTTAAAAAACATACAAACTGTTTGGTTGACGGTATTGTTCCCCAATGCTCCTTTCTTGCCTCCATCTTTCTAGATGCTTTTCCCTCACTCCAGCCATTTTCCTTGCTTGCTTCTCTAAATGCTCTTGGGTCTGTTTTGAAAGAAAGAAAGAAGGGGAAGGGATGAGTTGGTCATTTGAATGATAAAATGAAAAGTGACAATGAGACTAGGGAGGTAGCTTAATTGTATTCCAGCACAGTTAGTTTGTTGCTGAACGCACTGTCAAGTCGCCTCTAACTTATGGTGAATCTATAAATCAGCGATCTCCAAAATGTCCTGTCCTCAGTAGCCATACTCAGCTCTTGCAAACTCAAGCCTGTGGCTTCCTTTAGGGAGTCAGTTCATCTCATATTTGGTCTTCCTCTTTTCCTGCTACCGTCCACCTTTATCAGCATTGTTGTCTTTTCCAGAGAATCTTGCTTTCTTTTGATGTGTCCAAAGTAGGGCAGTTTCATCATTTTTGCCTGTTTTACAGATAGTTCAGGCTTGATTTGATCTGGGACCCACTTGTTCATCTTTCTGGCAGTCCAAGGTATCCACAAAACTCTCCTCCAACAACACATTACAAATGAATCATTTTTTTTTCCGTCAGCTTTCTTCACTGGCCATCTTTCACGCCCATACATGGTAATTAGAAATACAAGAGTGTGGATGATCTTGCTTAAAAATATAAGTCTAAATTCAGCTTTTAGTCCCAGCCATGGCAAAACCTTTGAATCCATAGGATTTTGTTAAGTTGACACTTAACGCAAGTCAGTGGCTCTAGTAACAGTTAGATTTAAATTATAAAATCAGGAAAATAAATTATTACTTTAAAAAGGATGGAATTTATTTCTGTTTAAAAAAAACCCTTTTCTGTTTAATTGTATATCCATAATAGTGTATTTTAAAAATACAAAATTGCTAAAAAGAAATACTTCAAAATACGGAATATGTCTCAGTAGAAATCTTTCATCTGGTAGACCTTGAGGTGAGGGAAGGCTCTAGGTTTCCTTGTGCCACTGGAGATGGTGGATCTTCTCTTGGATCGGGATTAACAACCAGAGTAAGTGTTCTGGAGAAACTCTTTACATGCAGTCCTGGAAAAGAGGCAGGCAGTGACAGACAGTTCAGTGCAATGCAGTGGGGTTCTGTACCAACTATTGGTACTCTGGCGTAACTAACAATTATGCTAAAGTTGATTTGCTTGTGGAATCAGGTAAACTAACGGTATCAACTTTTCCTCCTAGAAACAAGTGTTTTTCAAAAACATGCCAAGTCTGCAATGCAGTGCATTGTGTCCTCTTTTTTTCCCTACCAGGTGAAGTTATAACATCTCATGGTGCAATCGAACCAGATAAGGACAACATCCGTCTAGAGCCATATTCTTTACCACAGGGTTTTACGTGGGACACTTTAGATCTGAGCAATGCTGAAGTTGTAAGTAGAACCGCTTGTAGTCCGTTAAGCACGAACACAGAATATCTGTTCCTGGGGTAGCAAATGTATGGCATGATGTTGTGGGACTGCAGTTCCCATGAATCCTGGCCAGTGGCATGGGCTAATTGGAGTTGCAGTTGAACAGTATCTGCTATGCCGTATCTTTTCTTCCCACCTATAACCTTTCTATTTCAGTGTTGAGGCTTTAGACGTATGGTTCTGCTTGAGTACATAGGACATTTCCACTGATATTCCAGTAAGCGTGATACTCCTACACATGGGAACTTTATTATGAGCATGGAATCCATTTGTGATCTGGAGTTTCTGAACTGTGAAGACTAGTGAAGAATCCAAACGAGCACACAGTGCTTAATGTTTTTCCTCTTAATACTTTTTCAGCTAAAGGAGTTATACATGCTGCTAAATGAAAACTATGTAGAAGATGACGATAATATGTTTAGGTTTGACTATTCACCAGAATTTCTCTTGTGGTGAGTAACCAGTTTTGTGTGTTATAAACATCAGTCTATGAAGAATCGGTATCTTATTTTTCTTGTTTCACTGTTTCTTCCCCATCACTCCCCATTTACATATTTTGTCCATTATATGGGGATTTTGTTGAGAGGAACTGTGTTGTATCAAAACTTTGAAACTTTGTTGTTGTTGTTGTTTTTTAATTGCAATTTCTCCAGTGGCCAAGCTGTCATTTGGGGTCTAGGAGCAAAAGCTCCCAAAAGTAACATTTCCAAATTTTGATAGTTAATTTAAATCAAGGGTGAGCAATATATATAGCTCATGTATGTTTTTCTGGCCCTCCAGATCCAAAGACTCTTTGCCAGGTAAAAATGGCCCTAAACTTGCATTTTCTGCACCTAGAAACCTACAAGACCAGCGGTTTTGCAGTCAACTCTTTACCACAGAAAAAGGAAAACAAAAAAAAAACCAGCCTAAAAAAAAAAAAAAGAAAAAACCTAGAACAGGGGCTACACACCTACATCCTGATTTGATTTTTTAAAAACTCTCCACCCCACCCCATTTTTAATCATTTAAGCTCAGTGGTTTAGGTCTCTGGCTGCGGAGCCAGTGGTTGGGAGTTCAATTCCCCACTGGGCCTACTTGAGAGGAGCTGAACTCATTGATCCATAGGGTCCCTTCCAGCTCTGCAGTTCTAAGATTATTATTTTTGAAATATTTATTTATTCATTCATTCATTTAGCTTTTCTCAGGAGTGAGGCAGGCCAAAGTGGGTGCTAGAGGCAGCCTTCCCGTTTTAAATGTTTGCACCGCGCCTAGAAAACGCCATGTATCTCAACATCTTTTAAATCTTTCCTGCATTGTTTCCAGGGCCCTGCGGCCTCCAGGCTGGCTTCCCCATTGGCACTGTGGAGTCAGGGTATCGTCCAATAGAAAACTGGTAGGGTTCATAAGTGCCATTCCTGCGCACATTCGGATTTATGACAGGTAGGCCCTGATTGCTTGTGATGTTTTTTATAATTAGGTATGTGTGTTTTAAGTAATAATTTACTGGAGAAAAACTATTCTTTGGGGAAGATTTTAAATACATCCTGAGGCTGAAATCTTGTGTTACGCTGGTTTAGCCCCACTGAATGGATGTAATAAACACTCATTAAATTTTTCATTTTCATTGATCGGTCTCAACTCAACAAGACACTTTGATGGAGAATTTTCAAACCCCACACGATTACTTGCCTTCGAGCAAGAGCGAGATAACAAGTGCTATTTGCATAATTTCCACACACTGTCTCTGTGCAAAACTTGTGACCTTTCCTTCAAATAAGGAAGCAGGCACAGGCAGACTTGCGGATGGTTTTCAAAGATGCAAATAAAAATTCCATCCAGCAAAGCAGCAGCCCTCATCGTGTGGTGCAATTTGTATTGTTTTTTGTTAAGCACATTCTTTGTGCAAGTTTGCAGAAAATAAATTTAAAAAATAAAATCTTGCTTTCTTCTTTTTTGGGGAGCAACCACAAAATATTTGGCCATTTTGTAGGACAAGGAGAATAATTCCTTATCCTTTACATGCAAAGTCAGGGGAAGAATCACATCCCTAAAGCAGAGATACATGTAAATCAATGGGACTAGCGTTTGTCATGTTTGATTTAAGCCCCATTGAGTTTAAAGGATGTGTTCTAAGAACTGATTCTGAGTCCAACCCAGAAAGTGGACAACACATTATAGTCAAACATTCCAGATAATTACTGTGCTTACTGGCGTCACCAGCTGAGTCAGTGCCTGTAATTTATGGGATATAGTTCTTAATTTGGGACATGGGGACCAGGATAATAGAATCAAGGAAAGATCTGGGAACTTGGGGGAAAAAATAGAGTATGTGCTACTTTTTACCACTGGAAATCTCTGAACTAGATGGGTGCTGCAAGGAGCGACCACCAACATTTTATTACATTTTTTACTAATACTTAGACATTTGAGTATGTTTAGTAGGAATAGATTTGGAAGGCAGAAATGTTAGGAATAGATTTGGAAGGCAGTAATGTGGTAGCTTGCAAATCCCAGTGTAAAAACTTCACTTAATAAGGAAGTATTTTTAAACCATCTGCATAATGATATCTAAAATGGTTAAATATTACTGAACTATAAAACTGCTTTGAAATGTTTTTTGAAGTTCAGAAAGCACAGTGCACTTGGAAGTCCAGAAGTTAATAATCTGAAGGCTTTTCTAAGAAACAAAGTTCTCAATTAGCTATGCAAACAATTTCCAAGGGAATTGCTCAAGCTCCCCTCCCTGGGAAACAACCTCAAAGAAAGAATGCCAGATATAATTTAAATATTATATTGTTTATACAGCTGGAGACATGCAAGGTTAAAGATGTGGATACATATGCATAATAATATATATGGTATATGATTTTCAAAGAGCACAAAACTTCTAAGCAAATATATTGGCAGTAATCCATTGGAATATTCCTTCTGTTGAAATAACAAAGTTTTTCTTTTGTTAAACTAGCAAACGGGATTCAGTGTTAAAAGATGTGCCAACTCTGTGTATTACAATGCCAAAAATCCTGCCACTTAGCATAGTAAATTTCACTAGAGTAGGCCCATTGAATCTATGGAGTTATGGTGAGTCACGTCCTCTGTATGTTCCATTGATTCAAATGGGTCTTATTCCATACTTTTAAGCTAAGTCATAAAAATCTCTATTTTATTTTTCTGATGGGGCAGATTTGGGTTTTTTAAAATAGGAAGTAGCTGTTATAACTTTCTATTCTTCTAGTGAGAAGAAAATGGTAGAAATTAATTTTCTGTGTGTCCATAAAAAACTGAGATCTAAGCGAGTAGCACCAGTCCTGATTCGAGAGATAACCAGGAGAGTAAACCTTGAAGGGATCTTTCAAGCAGTTTACACTGCAGGAGTAGTACTTCCCAAACCTGTAGCAACTTGCAGGTAAGCAAAAGGTTTTCTGAAATATTGGTTGCTTTTCAAAAAATGAGGAGTGTCTTTTTTGATTTTATGTATGTAGCCTGCAAAACATAGTTTTGAGGCTTCATTTTCACAGTGTGTTTTAAGTCGGAGTGAAGGTTCATAAACTGCATGGAAACGGGAAATAACGCATTATTATGTCACACATAATAGAGAAAATATGTTTCCAAATGCTTGCATATTTTATTGTAGAGAAGCCCTTCCCTTTCTCATGTTCCACAGGGAGCTTGATAATACTCCAAAGTGGAAACAGTACTGATTGAACTGTTGAACTGTGCTTCCTTTCTCTTGGCTTCTCTTCATGCTTTCTTTATAAAGCCCTAAACTCTTTGTTGGGCTTCCTAGCCAAGCTCAGGCAGTCTTTATGAAGAGATTTTTGAGCAGCTGTTTCTAAGAACATATTCTGCTGCTGAGTCGTTGTGAAGAATTGGAATTCATTTTGTAGGGTTTACTAACAAAAGTACCTAGCTTTAGATAGGTTACCACAGACCTTAATTTAACAGAACACAGCCTTCAAGGAAAGTTACAGAAGGACTGAACACATTGTGCCTGTGCCATCTCAGTGAAGTCATGGCTGCTCGGATGCCTAGGTATAGGTGCATGCCTTGGTCCATCCCAGCAGCCCCCTATGAGAAGGGCCTGCCCATTCCATGCCCATGGGAAGGAGAAAACTCTATAACATTGTGTTTGCAATTCCGTCCCAATCTTCAAACTGTAAAACTGTACACAGGTTAGGGGAAACTGCCATCTAGTGACTAATGATGGCTTCAAATACACAGATACACTAACATTAATTAATGCACTTTTAAGAACCGAGAAACTCCAGGTACATATCCCTAAGGACCCTTTGTGTGCATTCACAGTTTTAGATGTTTAGGTTTCAGTGTCTAGGTTGCAACATGGTAGAGCCATGGCTCTGACAGAGGCAGAGGTCATCTCTATGTACTTACTGTTTACTTTATATATTGTTTCATCCGTGTTTACGGCAACTCTTTTGTGTGACTTTGTGTACTGGAAAAGCAGCCAAAAAATTAGAAACATTCCAACTTCATACCACTGCAATTTTTCCCCCGTTTGGCTGCAACGTGGTAAAATATTTCAAGGACTTTGCGTGGTGGGGCTAAATCGGAAATCTTGAAAAAGAGAATGGGGGAGGGAGTGTCAGGAAACTGTTCATAGCCTGAAACAAAAGCCTTAGTTCCACTTTGAGTTGGTTGGCATCTCTGAATATGGGGAAGGCAAAGAAATGTGCTGTCTGTTATCACAACTTCATAGAGCAGTGGTTCCCAATCTCGAGTCCCCAGATGTTCTTTGACTACAACCCCCAGAAATCCTGGCCAGCACAGATGGAGGTGAAGGCTTATGGGAGTTTTCGTCCAAGAACATCCTGGAACCCAAGGTTTGGAACCACTGTCATAGAGGAACTGCGGGCTCTAATAAGAGCAGCATGTGCTTTGTTTACAGAAGTTCCCAAGCTCAGTCTTCTACTTCTCCATTTGATGTTATTAAAGACTACTGCTTGAAACCCTAGAGAATCACTGCCAGTCAATGCAAACAGGACTGCCTAGATGGGCCAATGGTTTGATTCAGTATAAAGGAGATTCTTAGGTTCTTACCAACCAGTCCATAATTAGATACCATGAATAAGTCTCCTGATGGTGTGACATATGAATTGTGTAGGACAGACATGGAAGGAACGTTTGTCCCTCCTGATGGCCTTCAACTCCCAGAAGCTCCAGACAGCATGATCAGTGTAAAGGGACTGTGGGAATGGTGATTCAAAACCATTGAAGGATCAAAGATTCCCTGACCCTGATGCAGATTGTGTGCAACACGTCTGAAGTTGCCTACATTCAAAGAAATTTAAGTGGCCCAATTAAAAGCCATAGATGCAGCTGAAACTGGAATGACAAACCAAGGCTACTGCTTTATACTAAGTCACTACTTTGGCACATCCAGTCAAATACTGTCAGTTCTGACTTCCAGCAGCTCTTCAGAGTTTTAGGCAGGCTTTTTTCCTGGACCTACCTGGAGATCTCTGGTACTCCTTGGTGGTCTCTCATTCAAATACTAAGCAGGCCAGACTCTGCTTAGCTCCTGAAATCAGAGATTTGGTATATTCAGAGAGATAGTGGTAGTGTATACAACTTACTCAGGAATAGTTCGTTAGTTAAGTGCTATCAAGTCAGAACTGACTTATAACAACCCAAATAGGGCTTTCAAGGAAAGGGAGATATTTAAGGAATGGTTTTACCAGTTCTACACCCCACTAAGTTTCCATGGCCAGGTGAGAATTCAAACCCTGGTCTCCAGAGTCCTAGTCCATTACTACACCACACAGGGTACTACCCAGGAACAAGTCCCTTTGAATTCAGTGGGGCTTATGTCTGAATAGATAATTGTACAATTGTGTTGTGAAATACTGTTTTCAGCTGAGTGCATGAGAAGATATGTATCAGCTTTCCAGTGGTCATGATTGAAAGGATGAGAGGGGTTGGAGGTGCAAGGCTGGGAGAAGACTGATATACATGGGTCTGATATACATTGGCTTCAGATGTGTGAGTTGCGGAATCTAAGCTTTTGTTTAAATGTAGTTCCCACACATTTCAGTTATGCTCTCTGTAGCAGTCTGTGGTGGGGACAGCAGCTGTCATGACAACTTTGTACTGCTGCTTAGTTGGAACACACACATTTCAAAAAGAGCAAAATTAGACTTGACATCTGGATATGGAAGTTCTGTTCAGTTATGGCCTTGGTCTTCTCCAAGTGACAAAGGAAGATTTTGTCTTAAAATAGGTAATTGAATTTTAATAATAAATTTTATTTGAATTGCAAATGAAGAGATGGCTATTTAGGAACTGGTGTTAAGCAAGGTAATTCCCCCCCTTTTTTTCTTAATAATTCCCAGGTATTGGCATCGATCGTTGAATCCCAGAAAATTGGTAGAGGTGAAATTTTCTCATTTGAGTAGAAATATGACTTTACAGAGAACAATGAAGCTCTACCGACTTCCTGATGTGAGCAGTATATCCTTATCGTTGGGGAGTAGGGAAGGGGCGAAAATGTCTGTCTGCCATTCTCCGACAAGGGGCTCATTTTGGGAAGACAGAATTTCCTACTCAGGGACATTGAAGTAGTTGCTGCCGTTTGGAGAAAATATTTTAAAGAACTGTAGAATTATTAAGAGAGTACTGGTGGTTTAAGTAGACAAGACAATATCAGGAAAAAGGCTATTTTATTTTAACAGCCTCATTTTTCTCCACGTACGTTGCACAGGGCCTTTAGAACATGAAGCAGTCTCTGAACATGTGTCATTTAGACGACATCCTTTCCAGAATATTATTTAGGGTAGGCTCTTGGTTCCACATCTGTTTTTATCAATTTCAAAGTTACAGATACAAAATTGATGATGTGTTGTCTTCACAGAGAGTCCACTAATTCTGTAGTCTCAAAAGTGGTCTCACAGAGACCTGGAGTAAGAATGGCTTGAAGTCATGGTTATGTACGTGACTTTCATATTCCTTGCAGTTCTCACAAAATTTAGCCACTCTCATCCATTTCCTCCTTCTTCATCACCATAAAATAATGGCGGATGGAGCCTTCATTCCCTACCTGTGCACAATTGGAAACACATGTGAGGACATGGATTTCTTGGAGTCCAAGAAATATGAAAACATGATGTCTAGTCATCATTTATAATCCAGAATCTGGCCCCTTCCCAAAATCCAGGTACACAAGCATACACAACAATTTGTGGAGAATAATGCTACTGTTGGTTGTACCTTTGGAAGGTTTTGGTCGCTGGCAGTTGTGCAGAACACCATTCCAGAGCAGTAATGCTCAAACTTGGTTCCTTCCAGATGTGTCGGACCAACAACAATGCTCATGACATGCAGCCAACACACTGATGGAGGATGGGAATAGCAGTCTAGCATGTCTGGAGGGTACCAGCTTAAGCAAAGGCTGTGCTGAAGGCTAGGAACCTTTGTTGCTCCTAATTTGAATACTCTTGCACATTTCTTTGAAATTTACTTAAGGTATAAGGTGTCTCTGTGTGTTTTTTTTTCTTAATTCTTTTTGATCTTCCATTATACCAAGACCACGAAAACATCAGGGTTGAGACCTATGGAACGAAAAGATATTAAAGCAGTGCAAGAGTTAATCAACAATTACTTGAAACAGTTTAATCTTGCTCCTTTTATGGATGAAGAGGAAGTGGCCCATTGGTTCTTGCCTCAGGAACATATTATTGACACCTTTGTTGTGGAGGTGAGAGAGATTCTGCCCCCATGTCTGGAACTACCCTTAATTTAACTGCTTTCTATTGCTTAATAAAATTACTTTTGTTTCTTTTATTGTATACATTTGTACATAATGAATTCAGGTTAGTTTCAAAGAGGAAACACTTCCAATCTCCTCATGGCTACATCAGGGAGGAGGAGGGGATGTGAGCTCATTGATATGATCGATTTATAGTCCCTCCTTTCCTCCAGTGAGCTGATGACTCAATACATGTCTTTCTTCCTCCCCACTTTATCTTCACAACCATCTGTGTGAAGTAGGTCAGGCTGAGAATGCAGTGACCTCCTCCCCCAAGGTCATCTCTTGAGTTTCATAACTCAGTGAGGAGCTGAAACTGGATTTTCCAAGTCTATGTACAACATGTTGATCGCTATGCCACAGTTTGGTGCTCTTGCATATACGTAATGCTACGCTGCTCTGCAGCCTAATGTTCAAAGCAGGACATGGTCATATGTCTCCCTTGAAGTAAAATTATTGATATGTCTGTAATAAAACTTTTTATTCATATATGACCCTCACTGTCTAATTGGTAATGGCAGTTTGCATCTTCCTATTATAATCGGGAGCCTCGGCAATTCCTTCAATAAAGACGAATATACACAATAGCACCACAGATGGCCCCAGGTAGATTGACAGGACTGAGCTTGAAGTGGGTCTTGCCACAGTGGAGGGAGCCTTGCAGGATTTCCTTCTTAGTTGTAAGTTGTTCCCACAAACCCTGGAGAAGGAAGCAAGAGGCCTCATGGTGTAAGGGTTAGAATCTAGGACTAGGGAGACCTGGGTACAAGTCCTCACTCAGACATGAAGAGAATTGGCTCAGCTTTGGCCACCCATTACTTCTTAGCCTAATCTACTTCACGGGACCGTTGTGAGGATCAAAATAGAAGATGACCATTCGCATTGTCCTCAACTCCTTGGGGGAAAGATGAAATATACTGTTGGTCCAGAAATAATTGGACACTGACACAAGTTTTGTTTCTTTGACTGTTTACCTAAATAAATACAAGTTAAGAGTTAAATAGTGAATATGGGTTCAAAGTGTAGTGTCTCAGCTTAATTTGAGGGTATTCAGATCCAAATGGGAGGAAGGGTTTAGGAATTTCAGCTGTTTAATATGTAGCCTCCTCTTTTTCAAGGGACCAAAAGTAATTGGACAACTGACTCAAAAGCTGTTTCATGGACAGGAGTGGGCTATTCCTTTGTTATTTCATCATCAATAAAGGAGATAAAATGTCTGGAGTCGATTCCAGGTGTGGCATTCACATTTGGAAGCTGTTGCTGTGAACCCACAACATGCATTCAAAGGAGCTCTGAATGCAAGTGAAGCTGGCCATCCTTAGGATGCCAAAAAAGAAAGAAAGAAATCCATCAAGAGATATAGCTGGAACATTAAGAGTGCCCAAATCAACAGTTTGCTACATTCTGAGAAAAAAAAGAACACACTGGTGAGCTCTGGAACACGAAAAGGTCTGGACATCCACGGAAGACAACAGTGGTGGATGATCATAGGATCCTTTCCATGGTAAAGAAAAAACCCTTCACAACATCCAGCCAAATGAAGAACACTCTCCAGAAGGTAGGCAGATCATTATCCAAGTCTACCATAAATAGAAGACTTCAGGAGAGCAAATACAGAGGGTTTACCACAAGGTGCAAACCATTCATAAGCCTCAAGAATAGAAAGGCCAGATTAGACTTTGCCAAAAAATATATTTAAAAGCCAACCCAGTTCTGGAACAGCATAATTTGGACAGATGAAACTTCCCAGAATGATGGGAAGAAAACAGTATGGAGAAGGCTTGGAACAGCTCATGATCTGAAGCATACCATGTTATCTGTAAAATTGGAGGCAGTGTGATGGCATGGGCATACATGTCTTCCAATAGCACTGGGTCGCTGAAGGACTTGCTGAAGACAAAACTTAAGGCAGACCCATGAACAAACAACAAGTGAAGACAGCTGCAGTAAACGCCTGGAAAAGCATCGCAAAGTGGGAAACCCAGCATTTGGTGATGTCCATGTGTTCCAGACTTCAAGCAGTCATTGCCTGCACAGGACTCTCAACAAAGTATTAAAAATGAACATTTTATTTATGATTGTGCTAATTTGTCCAGTTACATTTGGGCCCCTGAAATAAGGGGACTGTGTATGAAAATGCTATTCTTAAATCTTTCATACAATATTTTTGTTCAACTCCTTGAATTAAAGATGAAAGTCTGCACTTCTATTGCATCTCAGTTGTTTCATTTCAAATCCATTGTGGTGACGCACAGAGCCATAATTATGAAAATTGTGTCAGTGTCCCAATTATTTCCAGACCTAAGTGTAAGTGCCTGTGTACCCAATCTCTCCAGTTGCCAGACAGGGAGGAAAGTAGAACTTCTGTTCAAGCAAGGGCTGCATTCATACAGATGGAAAATGTCCAAGACTTAACACTCAAATGGGTGAGGCTGATTGTTTTTGTCACTCCTTCCTCTCTCTCCCTCCAGCCCTCACTTGTCCTCCCTAGCTTTTGTAATTAGGCTGAAGGCTGGAGATAATTCTAGATTTCATTTCTAGACCCAAGCCGGCCATCTGTAGCCCTCAGCTACAGCTACATTTGTTGTCCACCAATAAAATATACTAATATATATTTAGCTATATATGTATTATCAACATGCCATTGCATGATATAAAACAAATATTACCAAGATAGTTCTTCTCTGACCAAGGTGATTTTTTGACATTTCAGTCTTCTTCCCCTATCTCTACAACACCCAGCATGAAGAAGAGTTGTAGAACTCAAAAGCTTGCCCTTTTTAATGATGTATTGCTCATCTTTGTTGGATTTTTGTACAAAGGACCACACACTCTTTCTTCCATTCCCACACCTATAATTCTGTCAGCTGAGTTGCTTAAGGCTTTTTGTTGTGATTCCTCACTGCAGTCTTTTCTCCTTCCCCAGAGTTCAAATGGTGTTTTAACTGACTTCCTAAGTTTCTATACATTACCGTCAACTGTCATGCATCATCCTGTTCATAAAAGCCTCAAAGCTGCCTATTCCTTCTACAATGTTCATACAGAAACCCCTCTTCTGGATCTCATGAATGATGCACTCATTATAGCAAAGCTGGTAAGCTCTTCACTTGCATTTTTCTCCTTCATTATAGAATGGGACAGGCAAATACAGCCCCTGGAAATCTTTAGCCTGGCTAATTAATGGTGAGGCATTATGGAGCACCATACGTGCCTACCTGTTACAGAGTGGAACAGGCAAAAGTGTGTCCTATGGATTGCCTGTGCCCCTCCCCAGGGGCCCAATTGTGGGTCCCACGCACCCTGAAATCTTCCCAACAGGTCCAAAAATACATTAACAAAATTAAATAAAAAAGTTTGGTCATAAAAACCCCATGTTCTCTCCCATGGACATGGGAGGTAATTTTGCCATGTGTTTTGGGGGCCATTAGCAACTATTTATCCTCTCACCTATCTTGTAAATTTTAAAAAGTGGGTCACCACACAGGATGAGAGGGTATTTTCAGTTTTTTAAGAAAGCTTTTATTTAAAAAAAACTTTCGAAAGATAAGAGTATGGGAGTGGATGTGACCCTATGTTGGTGTATGTGTATGCAGCTTTCAAACCTCTGGAAGTTGTCCAGTCTGTTACAGAAAAACAATCTGAATTTAGACCTCTTGTTCAGTGAGAGCATGGTCTCCACCAGTGGGGGCATGCTATCCTTGCCCCATTGGACCTTGTGATGCAGCACCTGTCTTGATATTGAAGGACACCTTCTGCTTGCCCAGAGCTCTGTTTCTGTTGGTCTGCAGAAGAGCTATCATTTGTACTCAGCAGCTCAAATCCAAAGGTTTATTGCTGTGCTTCTGTGCAGAAAAGGTCAATATGAAATTTGGCTTTCATGTTCGTTTAACAGCACTACCTCAACTAATCTGGAACTGCCAAAGCCTCATGGTGTAGTGGTTAAACTGCAGTACTGCAGTCAAGACTCTGCTCATGACTTTAGTTTGATCCCATGCTCAGGTAGCTGGCTCGAGGTTACCTTATTAATTACTGCTATGTTCTTCATTAAAATAATTGTGTCTGTAATAAGTATGCTTAGCTGTAATGTTTAAGCCATTTGGTCTTTCTCCACACAAGTAAATTCTGTTATATACCCCTTCCCATTTAATACCTAGACCTGTGAGTTTGGCATTTGTTTTTAACAACAAATGGTTTTGTTTGCCTGTATGGTTCATGGGTTAATACTGACATTCACACTAAGGTTTAAGACAAGTTTTGTTTGCCTTACACATAAAATACTCAGAGAGTCTAAAAGCTAAGCTTGCAAGTGTTGGTAACCTTCCTTATTTTGAGATGTAAGGATTATCTCTGTTTAAGCACAGAGCCTTGAATATTCCTTATCTGACTCAAGCTAAGTTTGGATACAATTCCACTTGAAGCTTCTATAAATTTCAGAGCACATGGGAATAGGGAGATAATTGTCCTGGAACTTGCTTGTGTACCAATTAGGTTGTGATGCCAGATGTGTGAGAATGAACATAACATGATGAATGCATCTAAATGCAAAATTATCTTCCTAAACGGAGCACTGTTGTAAACCTTGACATAAGTGAGCCTATTAGGAAGTCAATTTTGAATTTTCTTGTATTGCCAGACATAATTTGGTGTGTCCAATGCACTAGATTTGATGGAGCACAAAACATTTCTGGAAAAATTGAAATTTGGTAACATGATGAATACTTCTCAGATGCCACAATTTTCTTCCTATGTAGAGTGTGTCATTGTAAACCTTGATATAAGTGAACCTATTAGGAAATCAATTTAGAATTTTCTTGTATTGCCAGAAAGGATTTGATGTGTTCAATGCACTAGACTTGATGGAAAACAAAACATTCCTGGAAAAACTGAAATTTGGTATTGGAGATGGCAACTTGCAGTATTACCTGTATAACTGGAGGTGTCCTGGCATGGAATCTGAAAAGGTAACACATTTACAATGGCAACTTGGTTTTTATAATAATTTGTATTTGCCTGGATAATCTGTAATTCTGTTCTCTTCCTTGTTACTCTATGAAATGAACACTAATAGTAAAAGCACGATCTGAAACCTTCAGCTATCCATGCTTTCCTTTCACTGTCTAAAGTGTGTGCTGTTGTTTTTCTAGGTTGGTCTTGTACTACAATAAGAGGAAAGGACACTTGTATTTATAGTTATTGGAAGTGATCATCTGGGCTGTTGGAAGCTCTTGGATCAGTGCAATTCAAGAGCAGTAAAAGCACAATGCCTGATGAACTTAAATAAACCATTGAACTCGGAGGTGTGCGCAGGAGGGGCATGAAGAAATCCATGCGTGACCAGCCCTCCACACATTCAGCTGTGAACGAGAAAAGCTCATGAACTTTTTTGTTTATCAATGAAAACAAATAAAGCACATTTAATTTTTGAACGCTTAGCTCGCATCTTGATAAAAAAGGGTTTTTCTCTCCCTTCCCACCCTTTCCTGCATAAGACTGTTTTTGTACAACAACTCAATTACAGTGGAATAGAGTACAAATTCTTTACTGTTACGTGACTGAACTGCTGCATTTCTATTTATTAAGTGGTAGTGTATGTTTATCAGTGTTAACCATGAAGGAGCCAATTTTGAGTATTTCTGCTTATTTCCATCACATGGATGTCATCGTTGAAAGGAGACAAGTCTCGGGAATATGACTGTTTGTTAGGAAACAATTCTTGGATGTCTTTTGTAACTGTGGAGTGGTATCGAAATGTGCTGGTTTGACTGGTGCATTTGTTTCTCCATAAGCAATGCTGCCAAATCAATAAAAACACAGATTTGTACTTTGATCTTCAATAGATCACTGACTTGACTCAATAGTATCGCACTGTTTAGTGCAGGTGTTTATATGTTGCCTGAATTATGTTATTCTATTCATCTTACAGCTCGGAGAAAGAAAAGCCTGCTCTTTTTGTGGTAGGTTAAGTTCAGCTGTACATAAAACTAAGAATTTTAGTACCCTGTTTCCCTGAAAATAAGCCCTAGTATGATTTTTCAGGATGCTCGTAATATAAGCCCTACCCCAAAAATAAGCCCTAGTTAAGTGAAACCCCGCCCTCCATCACTGTGCAGCAACCAGAAGATGACATGACTGTATTTGAATAAACGTAGATTGTTGTACATGAAAAAAATAAAACATCCCCTGAAAATAAGCCCTACTGCTTTTTTTGGAGCAAAAATTAATATAAGACCCTGTCTTATTTTCGGGGAAACACGGTACTGTTATCAAGATGTGTTAAGACTGAATGTGTTTAAGGCTTTTGCAAAATTGCACATATTCCTTTTGTCTACTTGCTTTTTAAAAAAAAAAAAGTCCATGATTTTAAACTGAAAGTACGTTTGTGTAAATAAGTAAAAATTGTTGCTAGGAATAGTATGAGCTTGAATTTTGAAGCAAAGAGGTTTTGCTGCTCCTTAACCCAATAAGCAAAAATGCTCACTGCTGCAAATACCTTGTTAGGTGAGATCAGTATATGCCACAATGTATCTCTCCCCCATCCCAATCTTATTGATGCATCCCTATTTAAAATATGCTAATGCATTTATTTGATAGCCATTCCTCACTTTGCAACAGCTAAGTATTCATTTTGCAAATAGCAACTAGACTTCCAAAAAAAAAAAAAAAACCCTAGAAAAGTAAACCATGTTTGCAGGTGCCATTTACTTGAAGTAAGGTAGTCATGAGATATTTCATGCTAGCTTCATCCTTAAATTGATTTCTGATTGGATGTGTACAAGTTGAATAGCTCTGGTGAATGAATTAATGCTTCTGCAGACTTCAACTTAATACTCCAGATGTTGATTCTCTCCCCCCCCCCCCCATTTTAGCTTTTTTTAAAAATGTAGATATCCTCAGTGACTTGGACAAGTTTACAAGACTAGTTCAGCAAAATATAAGCTTTCTGGAGAAAAAGAAATTGTCATGGTATGATTGATACTGGGAAGGGCTCACAGCTACAAAGGACTTCACATGACTAACATTCCCTCACCCCACCCCAAATCACAAAATAAACAAGAATTTGGATTTTAGATAACTTTTTGTAACCCAGTGGCTGAAATCTAGTAAAAAGAGACAACTTGCCAGATCCCTACCAATCCAGTAGGCCTACCCAAGCTGCAACTTGCTACTGGATTTCAGCCATTATCTACTAGCCGCTTTTCCTTAGTGTCCTATGTGCATTCCAAGGTCAAACACAAAACACATTGTAGATAAGTGAAGATTTGGCTTTTCATACCCTTTAAAAAACAAACTACTGCAAGTACAAAGATAAATTAAATAACATATTTCACTAGACTAAATGGCCTCATACACAGCGCTAAGACAGGGTTTAGTTCTATGGAGATGGCCTACTACTAGCCTGAAAAAAGGCTGAGGCTTGCACATTCCCTTCCCTTCCCCCATGGCCAGAACGAAGGCTCCTGACCCATGTAGTCTCCCTTTCCCCCATCCCTAGGTTGTCACTACATGGAAAGCAGGAATCGTGATGACAAATTCTAGTTTATGAACCAAGCCGAAATAATCCAGGGTTTATAGTTGATTTGTTGAGCAACTGAGTAGACTACATAATAACAAAGCCAGCACTGTTCCTGATTTGTACATTTTCACTAGTCAGAAAACCATGTAAACAATTTCTTTTTAAGTTTGCAAAGGTTTATCCACATAAAACCTGGCTGTGGGGGGGAAAGAAAATGGTTTAGTAGGAGAGAATGTATAGACTCCAGATGTTGCTGAACTACACCTCTCATCATCTCTCACCAAGGCACAATGTGCATTGGCATAATTTGCATGCATAGCACATTCTCTTACAATCTAATACATTTGTCCATATATATTAAAATAATAAATGTGGGGGCACATGCATCCTCTTGCAGGTTTGGGTTGATGGGAGATCCACTCCAACAGCATCTGCAGGGCTATAAATTATCCCCCTGTGGTTTAATGTCATGTAAAAGCGCAGTATGTAATTAATTATATATCCTAAAAATTTTATTCAGTTCTTGTTGCTATTCATTCCCAATTCCTTACAACTTGATTTTAGTTTTTATACTACAACTCTAAAGAACTGTTTAGGTTGCACTATCATTTTAGTAGCTGCTAAGGTTTTGGATTCAATAGCATGTTATTAATCTGAACATGGTAAAGTTGTAATCTCTGTTTAGGAAATCTGAATCATGAGATCTGTAAGATCATGAATCCTGGCATAAAATCTGAACTTCAGATATTCTCCTTACTGCAGGTGTTTGGACTAATAGACATGCTAAAGAAAGCATCTGAATGTTAAAAGCAAAATGCATAGAATCAGTTCTGCATGAATTATTTGATTACAAGGGCAACTATCTAATAGTGAAAAAATATAAAAAGGGAAAAAAGAACACTGTGCTCTCAAAATTACAGATGTTTGCGACTCCAGCATCTAACAGATGCACAACTATTAATAGCACAGATGGATGTTTGAATAAATGTATCACTTTCATACTCTTTTGTTTTGAATAATTATGTTCCATCTAAAACACGTTTGTACTAAACAGTGTCTTTGTAAAATTACACATGGCCTGGAAAACAACAGCAAGTCATCAGCTTGAACCTCAGCACAAACCTCAATGACCTTGTAAAGTAATATGGTTTTAACTGCTGAACAAGTTACCGTTTTAATATCACGTAGTATTTTTTTTTACTGACAAACAACATACAGGAGGATGCCAGCCAATACAATTGGTCACTTTGAAATACGTTTTTTTGGTTTTGGAAGCTTCCTTCTCTTGTTTGGATTGGGAACAATTTTTTTAACCTTCAGCCCTTGCAGCCTTATGACAGGAGAGGTGAGCTTGCTGATCTCTGTTCTTTTCCGCTTCTGACTAGGAGAGCCGCCTTCTGGGTTTGATTCTGGAAGCTCAACCGTTGACAAGTCTGTTAGCTCAGTATCTTCTTCGCTTCCTGGGGACTGTTCAGGAATCCATGGCACCTCCAAATTAGGCATTCGTGGAATAATCACCTTGGCTACCTCTCCAAATGCATCCGTGTTCCTTTTAAATCCCAGGGCTAGGAGGGATGTTAACCCAAGAACTGGTGCTAGTCTTTCACTCAGCCGTGGCACCTGGCCAGCTGGGATGGCTCGGCTTACACTGAGTGGGATAAGGTGAGATGTCAGCATGGCAGGTCTTGCGGATTTGCACACCAGCACCAGCTGCAGTTCATTTTTTTCCAATGCTTTAGTTACTTCATTGATCCCAAGTGCAAGCTGACCCCTCACTTGCAAGTCAGTCCACCCATGTGCTTTATCGTCTTCAGTTTCATTTTTCTCTTGAAGCTTGTTGGCTTGAGCACAGGGCATTTTTTTCTTTTCCTTTTGCCCAGAACAAGGTTTCTTCCTCCTCCGAAATGCTATCTTTTTAAAGGCAAGCTGTTTCATAACCTCTTCCAAGGTTTCCAATATGAAATGCATGTCCTCTCCTTCCAGGGTGCACCACCGGAGAGCATAGGGATTGTTTAAAGAGGTTTTTATAGTCATTTGCTTTGACTTACGGACAGACCCCTTCCCTTCTTGAGCAGACATCTTGATGTTCTTCTTCTGCTTTGACATGTGAATTGCAGATTCAAAGAAGCTGCAATTACTGTGAACAAAACCAGAGATATACCACATCTAAACACATACATATTTCTTCCCCATGGCCCCACTTTAGCATACGTTTGCATCTGACAGCAGAAGACGGGGTGAACCTCTTATTTAGCTGAACAATGGAAATATAGAAGCAAAAAACAAAACCTCTTGGTCTACAGCTCCCATCATTCCCATCCAACCAGCATGTTAAAGGATGATAGGAATTATAGTCCTACACATCTGGAAGATGCATCCAGATTGGGGAGCAACTTGTTAAAGAAAATCAGTTTATCCAATGGTAATACTGCCCACTGGAATATACACAGTTTCTGTTTCACGCAGTCAGAATCCAATCTGCAAGGAAGTTCAACGTAAGCCCCATCATGCACAAATCTACATCTTTTTTTAAAAGTCCATTCTTATTATCTCTGTCTCTGAGATTCTATGGTGCAGTCCACTTTTGTATTTTTTACTCCTGCTTGTGCCTCAGCACAGTTACATCTTCATCTGAAGTCAAATTACACGTTTGCCACACTGTGACTGTGAAAAGGGAATTGCAGTCTTAAACTGACCATCCACGCACCATGCCTGCCTACAGAAAATACTGCTGAAGAAACAACTGTGTTTCAGCTGGGACGGAATGTCTTATTTTTATCATTCATCTTTCCTGCAAAGAGCTGGAGGCAGTGTGCAGGGGTCTCTTTCTCCCCATTTTAATTTTATAACCTTGCTGGGAGGTAGGGCAGGCTGAGAGTGCGTGATGAGACCAAGGTCACCCAGTGTCATGGGTAAGTGAGGATTTGAACCCGGTTCTCCCAAGTTCTAGTCTAATGGTCTCATAATCGCACCCCACCGGCTCTCCCATCCACACATTTTTCCTATATGCACGTCTTGTTTGATGAAGTAGTCACAAACGTTTTTGCCTGGCAATGCAGTGGTTTGGTTTACAACTCCTAGCACATCTTATCCTTTACTGGCACTGCAAGCCAATTTTTCCAAACACCAGGCAGAGGGGGTTTTTTGTGTGTGTGCGCTCCCACGTTTTTGACATTCTAGGGCAACACCTGCTAAATTCCAAATAAGTCACTTTAAGTTAACCCTTTTTAGTCGCTAAGATGTTACTAGGTTCTTTGCTGGCCCCCCTGAGAGGGGCCGCGCTCAGCCTCTACATTTCTGCAAGAATGCAAAGCCAAGTTTCAAATGCCCGTTCGACCACCACAGGAGTTCATCCCACCCCAGTTCGCGGCCCGAGGCCGGTCTCCCTCCCCAGGAGCAACCCATTTCCTTCAACCCAAGGCAGCCCACTTCACATGGCCGGCCTTCTAAGGCGCGCCTGTCCCGCCCCCCCGCCCCCCAAACTGCCGCCGCGAGATGCACAAGTTACTGGGGGGGGGGGATCAGGGGGAGCCCCAGAGGAGCCGCGAGGACCTCTCGTTCAGTAAAGCAAGCATCCCAGACCGTTGCAATAGTTCACTCGCTGCCTCCCACCGCCCCAGCAAGCAGCAACCAGGCGCCAGCGGCACCCCCCCCCCCCCGATCCAGAGGGGCTGAAGGAACCCCGGTGTCCCCTCCGGATTCGTTCTCTCCACCCAGCCTCCTCCCGCCCAGCTACGGCGCCTCGACACCTTTCTCCCCGTCACCCACAGAGACCTCTCCGAATCCCGCCGGGGTCTCCGCGCCGCCACGAGCCATTCCAGACACCCGCAGAAGAGGCAGCACGCGCCGCCTTCCTACGGGCGGAAGCGGAAGAGGCCGGCGGGGGCGGCACCATCCCGGTCCCTTTCACGGGCAACTTCCCGGCCAAGCACAGGCAAGCCGAGATTCTCCCCATTGACCATTAGGGGTCGCTGCGGGCAGCGTCATCCCTTGCACGTTGTGCACATTCATTGCCGCGTGAGTCCCGCTGCGTTCACACGGGCTTCTTGCCCGGGAAGCGGAGGCAAGGGAGGTTGCCGCCGGATTTCTCGCTGAGCTTCGCCTCCAACTTCCCGAAATCACGATCGAATGGAGCGGCCCCACAGGGGTCTCTGTGCTTCCCCTCCAGCCACTATAACAGTGCAACAGTCAGAAATGCACCAGGTAGAGCTAGATATATGTAGCCCAAAAAAAGAGAGCATATGTAGGGGTGATAGGGAAGCTGTCCCTAAATATCTGAAGGTGGAGCAAACTTGTTCAGGATTAGAACCAATGCAGGGAGATGGCAGGAAAGCAGATTTTGGGTAAACATTAAGAGAAACTCCCTCAGTACAGGAGATGTTAAGACTAGGGAACAGTTTACCTGGAAAGGTCACGGGCTGGCCTCCACCCGAAGCTTGAAATTTGTCAGGCTTGTCGTAGTTGCAAATTCTTGACTGGACTTTCTGTAATATTCCAGCAGATAGTTCAGTGGTTCAGATCCCTGACTGCAGAGCCAGAGGTTGGAAGTTTGATGCCCGGCTGTGCCACCAGAGAGTAGAGCCAGCCTGTGCAGCCTCGGGCAAGCTGCACAGTCTCAGGGTGCCTGTGAGACTCCAGGCAGGAGGGTAGAAGCTCTCGCCGGAGTGTCGTCCTCCCTCAGGAAAGAACAGGAGGTGCAGACAAATCCACCTACGCCACCCGTCGAGACTGTACAGCGGGGAGTGGATACCCGGGAATTAGAGAGGAAACTGGCAAAGGTGTCAGTAGCCACCCAGACCGGGGTAGATTTGGCGGGAAAAGAGAAAAGGGGAAGGTCCCTGGTGGAGGCGGGAATAGGGGATATAAAAAGACCGGATGATACAATACCGGGGGGTTGGGAAATGATATGGGTAGAGGACCCATGGACTGGTCGGTGTGAGAGAGTACGAGTCCCTAGAGAAGAGGCGGATTACCGGAGGACAAGGGGTCTACCTCCGAGGCCGTCCTACTGGGGTGAGTCAGAAGCCCGGGAGTGGCGTAGAAGCCTCCGGGAAGAAAAGGAGGCGGTAGAAAGAGAAGAAAGAGAACGCCGATTATGGCGTCTGGAGGAGGTCCAGAGGAGGGGATACCTAATGGACCGTGGATCCCTTTCCGGGGAGAGGAGAATCTCCGGGGAGCAGAAGGGGGAGATGAAGAGACCACCCCGTTACTAGACCCGGAGACGGAAATCGTGGACTTGGAGGACAGTAACCCATTTTTGAAGGGTCCTTGGGACAATTTGGATTATAACCCCTTTGATAAGGATGTTTGGATGCCCTCGTGGGACTCGTTGGCCGCGAGAGAAGGAAGAGACGTTGATGTTGAAGAAAGGGACCTGTTGTCCCGTGTTCAAATAAAACATAGTTTTGACTTTCTACAAAATACGAATCCTGAGTCTTTATTAAAACCGGAGGAGGCCATACCCATACCCTCACAGTGCCCCCAAAAGAAGGGAATGGTAAGCCACTTCTGTGTATTCTCTACCTGGAAAACCCTGAAAAGGGTCACCATAAGTCAGTCTTGATGTGACCGCTGGAGATTATTTTTTATTTACTATTTTAAATGCTGGGGGTGGAAAGTAAATCTGCCTGTCTGTTAAAAGAAAAGTCCCACAGGAAAGAGAAAGGACCATTCTAACCATGCATTCGGTCATGCAAACAAGGAAGCATGCCAATGTAGGGCGATGACCAAGCCTTTGCCCAGAAAATAGTAGGGTAAGAGGTCTCATATCTCTTTAAAGCAGTGGTTCCCAACCTTTTTTTGGATCACAACTCCCTTTTATAATAGCCAAGTAACCTGTGACACACACTCCCACCATGTTTGCATTAAAAAGGCATTTTTAATGGAGTAAAGTCATCCCTTCTCAGAAAGTAGAGGCTTCCTTCTCCCCCAAAGGGCCTGTTTCTCATACATGCACATACATGCTAATTTTAATATCCAACTCCAAAAGTTCAAGGAAGGGATTATTTAACAAGGGCTTCAACACATATAAGGTGACCCATGACCTCTCGGAAAACACTTTGCAACCTCCTTCGGGGTTACGACTCTCAGGTTGGGAAATACTGCTTTAAAGCATGGAAGGGAGCCTGTGGCCCTCCTGATGTTGGACTTCATCTCCCATGAGTCTTAGCCAGTATGGCCAATCATTAGGCATGCTGGGAGTTTTATTTTATGAATATTTGGAGAGCCACATATTCCTTATCTCTACTTTAAAGGCTAGTAACTTTATTAAGAAGGCTACCCACTGTGGTATAGTGGACAGAGTAATGCTTCCCAGCCTTGGATCCCTAGATGTTCTTGAACTACAACTCCCAGAAATTCTGGCAGCACAGCTAGTGGTGAAGGCTTCTGGGAGTTTTAGTCCAAGAACATCCGGCGGGGGGACACCCAAGGTTGGAAACTTCTGGGATAGTGACAGACTAGGACTCTCAAATTCTCTTTCATCAAGCAAAAATGGTATGAAATTTGGGGATGGGGCGGCAATAACATTTTTTTTTTTTCAAATTGGGCTGGATGTGATTCCTGTTTTTTCTTGCACGCAGACTGCAGGTAAGGCAAGACGGTGTTTGTAGATTCAGAGCTTGAGAAAGAGCAACGCATCACTTTACAGCCTCTTTCCTCTGTGGAGAAAACAGCCCCATTGGGACCTCTGCAGATCTGTTCATTGCCTTGGGCGAGGCACACTGACCATTTTATTAACTTAAAAAATCCAGTACTTTACATCAATATTAATCACAACTTAATGGAGATGTCTAAAAGACTTAAAAAGTTCCCATTTAAAATATTTTGATGGTCCAATAGAATGCATGCCCAAAACCTACTTATTTTACTTATGGATCATATTGCTAAATTGTTTAAATCCATATTTATATACAAAATAGTGTCCTACAATGATGAGACAATACTTCAGTACATAAATGCTAGATGGCATGAAACGAGTAGTTCACATACACAGTATATGAGTGGTGGATCTGTATATCTTCCACTTTTGAGGATTTATACAGTTTATATTTAACTATATTTATACCATATAGTTAATGGTTGGTGACAGGCTTCTGTGTTATGATACCTTCTTAAATGAATGGTGGATATTATATTTTCATTAATTTGGGCAGCCTTCTTTTTATAAACAACTATTATTTCCTAATGCTGCTGTTCTGTGTCTCAGTCCCAACACCTTCTGAAAGTTTGAAGTCCTTGCTCGAGCCTTTTATCCTAGTGAGCAATGCAGAGTAGAGCTGGGCACAAACCAGAAAAATGAATTGGCATGGTTTGTGGTTCGTGGCTACCCACAAACCTCCCCCAAACCCAGAAAAAAAGAACAGCTTTGTGACTCATTTTTTTCAGGCTGTTGGAGAGGGAAACCCAATGCCCCCTGCGTCTCTCTATCTGCTCCTGATGTCTCCTCTTCCTCCACCAACTTCAGAGACAGCAGTCTGGCATCACTTCTGAGAGCTGGGCATGCACTGGCCTGCCACCTATAAGTGTTCGTAGTTCTGTTCATGCCCATCTCTAATGCAGAGTAATAATTATGGTGAAAACTATCTGTTGATGGAAAATGGCTGATCCTATATGGGAGTGGCATTTTGTTTATTGCAGAATCTGTTTCTTTAAGAGAGAGGCTTAAATGGCAATAGCAGCTACCTCACCTTTCTGAGTGCATGCGATTTTCTGAGATATCCAGTAAGAACAAGTTGGGAAAAGCTGGTTTGTGAACAGAGATGAATCCAAAGTACTATGCAGCTTTTCACATTTTGCTTTATTTAGTTATACAGTGGTTTTTAATTTGTTTTTCTCATATCATGTATTTCCATGGAAGACACATTTGCTTTTTCCGACATTGATTTCTATGCCAAGAATCCTACTGAGGATTTACAGTGGCATAAGTGTAACTGACCAAACTCCGGGAGGCAGTGGAAGACAGGAGGGCCTGGCGTGCTCTGGTCCATGGGGTCACGAAGAGTCGGACATGACTTAACGACTAAACAACAACAAAGTGTAACTGTAAATCTGAGCAGTTAATTGCTACTAAGGAATGATTTGCCACTCACATTTCTCATTATGCAAAACTAGTATGCAACCCGGATGCCAAATAGCAACCCACAAATTAACAGCTTTCCACAACCATGCAATTGCGCTTATGCCTGTATAAATCCCCAATAGGATTGTGCAGTTTGCTCAGGCTGGTGGTGTTCTTAGGTTGATGCTATGCCTTTCATTCAATGAGTTGGAGGCAGTTGATTTCCCTTTTGCCCACTTTATTTTTGTGAGAACCCTGTGAAGTAGATCAGGGGGAGATAGATCAGTCCCACTGTCAGTGAGTTTCATGCTGTGTATGGGGATTACGTCCTAACTCTACCAAGTCCCAGCCCACTGTTCAACATGGGCTTATAATATCCTGGCATGCGGCACGCCTAGCTGCCTTGAACACTGAGCAGGAGAAAATCGAAGAACGGGTTCCAAGACATTCCGAGCCTTCAGCGAGTTTAAGGGGTGCACGTTCCACGCTCCGGTCGCGGCCGCGGCTCCTCTGCACAGCCGCGCTCCGCTCCCGGACCGATCTTCTCTCCAAGACCGCGGCAAGAAGGCAAGTCCGCCGGCGCTTTGGTTTGGGTGGTGCGGGAGGAGGGGCAGCCCTCGGGTGACGTCACAATCGCTCTGGTCCAATGGCGGGTTTTTGCGCAGCCTGGCAGCATAAAAAAGGCTGCGGGGGGCGGGGTTGGGTAAGTAGGCGTCGGGGGGGGGGGGGTGAGACTGCGGGACAGCTGCTGCTTGTGGAGGAAAGTTAAGGGATCGTCCATCGCTCCATCACGATGACTCTCCAGGTAAGAGACCCTGGTCTGGGGAAAGGAGAGAGACGCAGGGACGGGAGGAGTGGACCGGGAGCCAGGAGGTTTTACTTCACCAGCAGTAGGATGATCAAAAACCAGAAACCCAAAATACCCGCTCCCATGCTCGGCTCCGAAGGCTGCCTTCTCCTCAAGATCTCCTAGCAGCTCACCCAAGTCGCGAGTTGGGAGAAAAGGGTAATTTTGGTGGTGAAAATCCAGGGCATGTCTACTGGGAAGGAGACTCCATTGATGCTGTCGGGTTGGCTCCCACCAAAGATTGCAGGCAGCGCGGATGGAGGGCTTGAAGGGAGAGGGGTTAGGATCCCTGGGTTGGAACCCCCGCTTGCTCACGGAAATTTATGGCCGGGGAATGGACTGGTAAAGCTACTCCTTAGATTTCTCACATAGATTGGAGAACCCCATTAGGGACCCGAGAAGTCGGACGCGATTTTACGGCACTTAACAGGATTGTAATGTTATGGGTATTCCCGAGTGGGACTTAGGAGGCAGCTCTACCATGGTGCTGCGACAGGGTCTTGGCTTAGCGCTGGAGGGGTGCCTGGCTTAATTTTGCTAATGGAACTGACATAAGGGAAAGTTACTCTTTTGGACTACAACTGCCATAATCCTGCAGCCAGCATCTTGTAATTAAAAACAAAAAGGCAACTCTTTGGAGCTCTGGGAAGGCTTCCTCCCATTACCTCCAGTGTGTAAGGAAGGGTGGTGGGAGTTGCAGTGCCCTGGAAGGCTGCCTGTGTCTCATCCCTGACTTAATGAGTTTTTAAGAGGGCTGTTTTATTCATTCAGCTAAGGCTGAGTGACAGGTCATAAGAGTCAGGCGTGTATTTTATTGGACATAAGTGAGTTTAAGGGGTGATGGTGTGCATTTCACTGTGAAAAGGGCATGCCCAAATTTAATTATGTGCCTTTGCAAGAGAGGAGTCATAGAATTGTTTGATGCACCAGGGATCTGCCTTATCAGCTGGACGGGGACCTCAGCTTTAAATAAATCTCAGGGAGTATTAGTAAACTGGCGGCTTCTAGGGATTTTGGATGTGTTAAAGGCTGCATGCCTTCAGCTGCCCCACTTTCATGCTCTGATATCTTCTTTTTGCATCGAGTGTGGTCTGTGAGGCACACAGAGCTTCCTCCAGAGCAACCTTCTGGACTCTGGGACTGCCAGATTTTGCAGACAGCATTTGCTTGGCTGGGGTGGAGGATGCTTTTGATTTCCCTTATCTTGGACTTCTCTGCGTGTGCTTCTCTGCAGCCTGCTAAGTGTGTGAAAGCTGCTTTTACTGATTTGCAAACCTCAGCCCTTTCTTAGTTGTTCTTGCTGGACTGGGCTCAGTTTCATGCAGAAGAGGGCTGGTAAAAATGAGAGGGATGCAGGAAGGACATCATCCTAATCCTTCAAAATTAAAATATATCCAGTAACTCAGCAGCTTTGCCTGGGCTCCAAGCTGAATCCCCCAAAGGGGGATTTTAACACTAAGTACAATTGTTGTGTAACATGCACGGAATTTACAGCTTTTTAGAGGGAGAGGAAGGAGGTAGCCAAATGCAAGCCACAGCTGTGTATTGCAGCTGAAATGCTAAGGGCCAGTGGCACTTTTCTTGTAACTTCATCCAGATATAAAAAGTGTAATGAAATGATTTAGGTTTGAGATTTAATTTTTTTGAAATGTTAGCATGTTTTCCTCTTGGCAGAACTGGTTTATCTTTTGGTTTTTTAAATTAAATATCCTCATTGTGAAATCCACCCCACTCCCAAAAAATGATTTTTGTGCACTTCCTTATCCTGTGTAGGAAAACAGACACAGAGCGAGCGAGGTCTTGTCACACCTTGAACACTTACCAGATTCATTTTAGTGTGGGTTTTTTTGTGTTAGGATCTGCTAGAAACACAGACTCAGCAGTTTGCAGTGCACCATAATGCAAAATGTTGACAGCCATAGACTGGTTAATTGCTGTGTGTTATTTGGAAGTAAGGTACTCTTGGCCAAGAGAGGCTTACTTTCTGAGAACTGTGTTTAAGATTGTGACTGGTGGAGGGGGGCATTTAAAAACAGCATTTAATAAAAGCAGGGTTTGTGTGCACTTGCTTCTTAAAGATTAAAAAAAAATCCCGCTGAGCCTACTTCGGTGCTTAGGGGCAACTGAAGTAGTTATTTGTTACTAGTTTGATTTTCAAGTAACAAGGGTCCAAATATTTTTAAATAGCTTTTAGATACTTTAAATGGCAGTAGAACTGGTCACTGTACAAACACAAAAGTATTGTAATTCTGGTGCAAACTTTATGTGTTGGATCCAGGTTAACTTAGGTACCATTGGTTATCAAAGGACTGTGTTCTAACTATATAACTAAGGCAGGATCCAACAGGAAGAAAAGACTGTATAAATTGTGTAATATTAATAAAGGAGTAATACAAATAAGGGAAGTGGGGGGAGGATGAAACTGATGCAAAAATAACTTTGTGATTGTGTTTGTAATGGTGCATTTTTCTTATTGGTAGGTTAGAATAGGATAGCATGAATGAATGATGGTATCATGGTGACACATACAGGAAAAAATGAAGAATGGGTCCTGCATTTTATAAGAGCTCTGGTTCATATAATGGAACACAGTGGCCCATTGTTTCATATCAGTGATGTCCTATTCTTGTTCCTTTTATTCAGTGCTCTGTGAGGAGGGAGGTTGTGGGAACGGAATTTTGACAGCCCCATGTCAGAGTGGATGGAGTGAATTGGTTAGACAGTGGCTTTTAGTATTGGTATTATGCATATTTGGAAAAATATACTGAATTAGACTATTTCCCAGTGCCTTTGCCATAATGTTCCTTACTGATTCTAAAGATTAGATCCTTACTATCTTTGAAAAATAGATGTGATCTTTAACTTGATCTTTGTTTCACTTGAAGACGTGAGAATGTTTACCTTACACCCTGACTTGTATTGTTGACAGTATAATTTGATGCCACATGAACTTTGCACAATGCACATATCTCATTGTTCGTATATCCACACAGATTTGCTTGAAGACTGACCAAAATACCTCCATCAGGGCAAATGTATGTAGATAGGAAGACTGGGGGTACATAAGGTTTCAGACCAATGGAAAGGCTGTAGCATAGTGGAGCAGTTAAGTCTCTTGACTCACACGCTGCATCAGTATCACCTTCCCCTTGGAGATGTGAGATCCAGAGAGCTCTTTATCATCTCTTTTAGCTAGGTGACAGGGCTCAAGGTCACCTTGAATCCTCTGAATCTGCAAATCTTGGAGCCTGGCAGAACGAAAAGCAGCCTTTAAATTATCTTTATAGAACATGTACATATAAACCCTCCTGTTCTCTTCTGGGAGTTTATTCACTGAAATGTACCTCTTCTGTCCTTAACGTCCTGGGTACATTTAACCACCATTTGTTGTCCTTAGAAATTGTCACTGGTGTGGATATGAAAGCTGCATCCTGAATTTGAGTGGAGGGGATGAAAGAATCTTCTTTTTCAGTTCAAGACCATAGCTGACTTTAAAACTATTAAATTTCCTTCCATGTTTGGTCTTCATTACATAGAGCTCAGGGCAACCAACTTTGCAGTATTCACTGTAAATTCTATAGCAAGAAAAATTAAATGAACAACCATATGTACTTATATAGTAGCACCCATATGGATCCCAGATCATCCCAGGAATAATTATCTAAAAACATTAATGTTCTCATTTTTGATCCATCCATAAACAAGGCTTTAATCAGTGACAGCCTTTTTAACCACTCATACCAATCATTACAGTATTAACAGAGCAATTAAATTTGCATTACATCTGCAATCTTGTACCCTCCTATCTGGGATAAGCTGTGTTAGATTTTGCTGTGCTTAAATAGACTTGCATAAAATTGTGCTGTTAAGTAATCTTAAATTTCAGCCCTATCAAAAGTCCAGTTTCACAGAATTCCTGCCTTGCAACATAACTTGTCCTTCGTGTTATCTTACATAGGAAAAACTGTGTATCCAAGGAGGCCATAAAATAAAAATTGTTACCAAAGCCAATTTCCCAGACAAAATCCCAACCTACTGAGAGCACAGATATTGAATACATCTGGAATGATGCCATGTGCCTTCAGTAGCTGCATTGCAGCTTTTACCCATGCACACACACACACTCAAGATCTATGCTGTGCTGGAGTTTCACTGCATGGATCAGCAATCAGAGCTTAAGAAAATAAAAAATGAGACTAGTATGCTAGGGGATTCTGGGAGCTGTAGTCTGACTTTTCCAAGCTCTGGATCAGCTGACATATGGAAGGCTGGAGGATACTCAGTTCTCTGTGGTAGAAAAGAAATGATCTTATCAATTTTATCTCTCTTTCCTGCTCCTTTTCACTTTTACCATACGAAAGCTATTTTATTGTTGAACTGTAACAGACTTTTCCCACTTTTTTTTTAGAGTATTAAAAAAAACTTTTTGAAGATAGTGATAGGGAATGTAAAGGTGTTTTATATTGATAAATAAGGAGAAACAAACAGGGCTCTCCGCATTGTCTCAAGGATGGACTAAGACCAGCGTCGACTCTAATGCAAGGATGGGAAACATTTAGCCCTCTAGATGTTCTTGGACAACTCACATCAGCCCTAGCCACCGTAGTAAAGGATGATGGGAATTGCACTCCAGCAACATTTGGAGGGGGCACTGTCTTGGGTATCAGTTGGCAAAATCACTAGATGTTATTTATTTTCCCCTGTTCATATCTACACATGAGGACAGAATATTCAGAAAAATGCTAAATATACTGGGAAGGACCTGTATTTCATGCTTTTGAAAAGGAATAGAAGACATTGGAAGCAGAAACTGACAGTCTCTTAAGAATACAAAAGGAACAGTTTTGGATCAGACAAAAGGCCTATTGAGGCCATCACCTCTACAGTTGCCAGCTAGATGTCTCTGGGAGGCCCCTTGCCTTTGCTTTAAACAAGTTCATGTATCTTTTTGGTAGTACATGGACTGCAATATTTATTCCGCCCCCCCCCCCCCCGCTTTCTGGGAGTAATAGATTACTTGGAAAATAGAGTAGTGGCTTGTTCACTAAATGGGTGGTGTATAAATATAAATATTTTGGTAGGTGGGGCTCGTCAGCCTTGGAAGGCAGCCCATCTAGGAGAAGGAAAACTCCAATTTCAAACCTCCACTGCCTTGTGGCTATATCCACTGATGGAAAAGGCTTCAGGAGTAAACCTCGAGGCAAAATCCGGAGCCTGAGTCCCGGAGGCAGTTCGTGTCGTTCTGCCAACCCCTGCGACGTTGCTGGAACCATTTGTATTGGCTCTTGCCTTTCCATTGGACTATTTCAGCGACGTGGAGAGGGGGGATTTGCTGCTTGGGTAACAGCCTATCCTCCATATTATTCTACCCAGGCTTCATGCTCTCGAGAGGACACTCATACAGAGCACGTTACCATGGTCTTTCGAGACTGAAGGATGCCTAAGAAGAAGAAATATAAATAAATAATAAAAATAACTTATTAATAATGGTCCTTCTGCAGAATGCAGCTGTTTTGCATATATACCGTATTTTTCAGTGTATACGATGATACTTTTATCTAAAATCTTTAGATTAAAAATTGAGTTTCGTCTTATACACGGAAGTAAGGGGGGAGGGATCAAAGCGCTTTGATTCCTGCTTTCCCCCTCCACTTTCTTGCGAAGAAAGAAATTTTGGGTTAGAAAAGTGGGGGGTGTCTTATACACGGAAAAATACGGTACAACACAGATTGTATGAGAATGCCATATCAGTTAGCACTAGGAAGTGAGATTATAACAGGATTTTTAAAATTGTTCTAAAACATTTTTGTTGTTAAACTGAGCCTCTTGGGAGAGAATGAAGTAAGAGCTCTACAAGTAACATGTCATAATAACACTGGTGATACATGTGCAGTACAATAACTGGTTGTGCAGTTTGGGTGGGTGGGGAATTTTATGGACTGAAGTTAAGAAAAAGGAGTATAGAAATGAATGGGGCCTTTTAGTTAGGTGCTGCTCCTTGAGGGAGCAGTTCAGTGATGAATCCATTTTAATTCTAGCCATTTTTATGACCATGTGAAATTAATCCCTTTTTAAAAATAGAAGAGGCAAGAAATGGAGGAACTGTGGACTAAAATCCACCTACTTCCATGCAACGCCTTCTTAATCTGCAAACCAGAGTTCAGTTTGCAGGTTTTAAATAGCCTCATTGGTTCTGTTTACAGAGCAAAGTTAACAGTAAAAGGAGCCTGCAGGCTAGATGGGAGGAACCTCCACGAGCCACATCTGGCCTGCAAAGCCAAGAGTTCCTGCTGTTGCATTATAATATCATCCCATCTTCTCTGCAAAGAAGTAACAATTAGCAGTCCCATTATAATGGGCGTCTATGTATCTGTGTGTCTGGATTGTGATGCAAGCAGAGAAGCAATTATAATTTTTTCATGCCCTTCAGAATGCTTTTTTTATTTCAGTGTACAGTATTCAGAGATGTAGGGTAAATTTTAAAAATGAGGACGCTGCTTGTGTGTGCTGGAATTCCTACCCCTGCAGTAACAGTAGTTCAGAGTGAGTACAGAGGAAAAGCAGAAGTAACAACCATACAGTTAAGTTTGGAGGCAAATGTTGAATGAAAATAGTGTCATGATGACTTGGAGATTTTAAGAACTGTAGTTCTGAAAAGTAACTTTTCCAAGCTTTGCAGTCAAGGAAGGTTCAAGCTCTACAAAAATAGTTTGTGGCCATTTATAGTGATGATGGTCCCATTGTTTTATTTCTTCTCTTCAGGCTGACTTTGACAACGCTGCGGAAAACGTTAGAAAATTAAAGACCAGGCCTACTGATGATGAACTTAGAGAACTGTATGGGCTCTACAAACAGGCTACTGTGGGAGACATTAATATTGGTAACTTTGGACACACGTACACAATCCACATGAATGTTGACCCTGCATTTTAAAAATACATATGTTGATTTTGATTGAATTATTTGTGTCTTGTTTCTTGACAGACTGTCCTGGAATGCTAGATATGAAAGCCAAAGCCAAGTGGGAAGCATGGAATCTTAAGAAAGGTTATAATTAATGTAAACCATATTAAACCTTTTGTTTTGTTATTTTCTTGGAATAATAAGACATGGTTTTAACTCCTAGTTTTTCACTATAGGTTTGTCAAAGGATGATGCCATGCAGGCTTATATTTCTAAAGCAAACGGGATGATCGAGAAATATGGAATATAGAATTCTTCCAAGTATCTTAAATGGCAGTAGTGAATGACTAATTTGAAGAGAAGAGCACTGTTAATATCCAGTCATACATAAAACTTTACCAATCATGAGTTGTTTAACTGGACACTTTATGATGCTGACGGTACTTGTTTACAATAAATTTTTTACCTGATACATCACTTGTTTGGATTTTTTTTAATGGATTAATAACTTTTATGGTTAATGCTGGTCAAACGTTGTGAGACGCGAGGCGAGGGGATAGAAGCCCTCGCTGGAGTGTCGTCCTCCCTTAGGAAAGAACAGGAGGCGCAAACAGACCCGCAGGCATCTCACGTAGAGACGGTACAAAGGGGAGTGGACACCCGTGAGTTAGAACGGGGTTTGTCTAAACTGACAGTAGCCACTCAGACTGAGAGGGAAATGGCGGGAAACGAAGAAAGGGGCAGAACCACAGTGGAGGCGGGAATAGGGGATATAAAAGGAGGGGGAGATGATATACCGGGCGGCTGGGAATTGATATGGGTGAAGGATCCCTGGACCGGAAAGTGTGAAAAGGTCCAGGTTCCCAGGGAAGAGGCAGACTATCGAAGAAGGAGAGGTCTGCCTCCACGACCCTCATATTGGGGGGAATCAGAGGCGCGGGAATGGCGTCGTAGATTGAGAGAGGAGAAGGAAGCCGTGGAGAGAGAGGAGGAGGAGAGACGAGCATGGAGGCTGGAGGAAGCCTGGAGGAGAGGGACCCTGTTGGACCATGGGCTCCCGTACCCGGAGAGGAGAACCCCTTCAATCCAGAGGGGAGAGACGAGGAAACCCTACCGCTACTAGATCCAAGAGCGGACGCTTGGGACCTGGATGGCAGTAACCCTTTTTCGAGGGGACCTTGGAACGATGTTGAGTTGAACCCTTACCAAAGATGTTTGGATGCCCTCGTGGGACCCGTTGGCGACAAGAGACGATGTTAGAAATGACTTTGAAACTAAAACAGTGTTGTTTAATGTCCCAATAAAACCTAGTTTGGATTTTGTACCTCAAAAGCCTCTAGTGTCTATGTCGCAACCTGAGGAGGCCATATTTGAACCCTCACAAACGTTCATATATAATTTATATTTCATTGTGAACTTTTAAAACTCAGTTATTTGTCTCTGATTTTTTTCCAGATTTCAAAAAGCAAGTTGCAACTGATTTTCTCTGAATATTTGTTGCTATGTTCCATTAAGTAACTTCTGGCAGTCCTAAAGAGGGTTTCCAAGGCATGTGAGATGTTCATGGGGTAATGTACCATTGTCACCTACAAGGGAGTTTCCATGATTGAGTGGGGATTTAAATCCTGGTTTCCTGAATCCTAGTCTGACATTCTTATCTGCTGCATGACACTGGCTCTGAATATAGTGTTGGAACACGTAACAAGAACAGGTTTTTAAAACGATAACTTCACAGATTTTATCACATGTACATAGCATACTGTGCTGTGAATAGTGATCAGACCTGCCAACCAGATGTTACCTATGCTCACCTTGTATATTTGTAACTCAACCCAAACACTACATAAACCCCTTTAGTTTCCAAATATTTTGTCTCCAGCCAAAAACAAATCTGAGCACATACTGTTCCTGGAATGTCTCACTATGCTGGTAAGTGTGGCACCTGCAACAACATTTTATTGGACCAGACAGTATTTGTCACCTCAAAATTATATCAACTAGTGTTGTGAATAGAATTTAAATAGCTGCCTGGGTATTCTGCTGGGAGAACAAGACACTGAAAAGAGGACCTTTTCCCCCCAATTCCAGAGAAATCCCTTGGGGCTCAGGTTTATGCAAGTCTTTCAGAAATAGCAAGGAACAAATTCAAAATAGTGTACAAGTTAAGTATTCCTACCATTATGTTTGGCCTCTAAACTAACACTGTTCTAATATCCAGTTCATTTCTTTGGTCAGAATTAATGCTACTTTACAGTACATGAATGTACTTTCCGAGTGGAGCCTGAAGTCTGTTTAACAAAGACTTCAGTTGTTTCCTATTCTCCCCATACACAAGTTTAGTAAAAAGTCTGGATGAAAACTGGACATGACTTGCACAACAAATTCAATAGACCCATTCAGTGTGGAGAGCCCTGCATTTTACTTATGGTAATGTGCCTATTGATGCCTGATTGTTCTTTTTCCTTGCCAGAGAACAAGAAAAAAAAATCTGGTATGGGCCTCTTACATTCCTGGTAGAACATGATAGCCGTGGGGATTACTTCACTGAGTAACTGAATGTTTTTTCACAGTTAAAAAGAAGTAGAAAGCCGTTTGTGGCAGAATCAGTTTTTGCCCACTGCATGGGACCTGAGAGAACTGCACTTCCCTTTCTAGCAAGAAACTGATCTGTGAAGATAGTTTGGTGTAAATGACCGGTATCCAATTAAACTGATGCTGAATGGAAGGTCCCGCCAGCATGGGATTACACCACTTAGGCCCTGGTTGCACAAGATAAGTATTATTGAGTTCTTCCAATACTTTCCACATCTCTGTTGTACTGAATCATGGTCACATGGTTGATATCCAGGATGAATGTCTCAAGAACTTCTAGCAGTACTGATTTATTTCCTCCTATTTGAATCGTTATGGCCAGCTACACCATGGTACAGGTTTATTTTCTCTCTTGCTTCAAGGGGCAATTTAGCCCTTTGATTATATATAATAATATATATATAATACATCAATATATCAGGAACAAGGCTCCCTCTAAGGGGCATGAGCACACATGACTCGATTTCCCTTCTCACAGCTTCCTTCCTTCCCTGTGCACCCACAGCAATTGTTTACAGCCCCTTTCGTTCAAGTCACAGCTGAACCCCACATGGCAGGGCGGACTTGCACATGGGGTTGGAGTTCTGCCCAGCAGGGCTGAAAATTAGAGGGAATGTTGATCAGGAAGGGTTTCTGTTTAAGAAAGTGTCCTCTATTACACTGGCTGCTCCTGCAGAAATGCATTGCACACAGTGGGCATGGGATAATTGTGCAGCAGTACTGGCGATCACCCCCCTCCCCCAGTGACATTGCCATACCAATGGTTCAATGTATCTTCCCATAGAAATATATATATGACCCACCCTGCTTCTTTTCAGAATCGAAGCCAGGAAGGTGGCCGTCATTACTCTGGCGCGCATATTCTTTAAATTATAATTTTTCGTGCCTGATACATCGATATGTTGGTAAAAGCATGTCACTGGGGGGCCGCCACCATTACATTACTGGTGAGTAATATATAGAATTCCATCTATAATTCAAAATAAACACAATGTGTTAAAATATTTTAAATTAAAAATACTGATGTTTATTGCAGGAATTTGTTTATACTGACAAAAATATTTTTTCATTATGAAAATCTCATAGTTTTCCCCTTCCATGGAATTTATTCTCACACTAGGAGGCACTAGTGGCTTTAATTACAAAGGTAGTAATTAATTTACATTTATTAATCCAAAATATGACTACTTGTTGGAGTTAAACAACATATAGGGAACTAAAAAGGTTGGACATGATGCTGCAGCTATAGATGTTATTTCCCGAACCCAGCTGGATAGAGACATGAATAATAGTCAAGTTACATTTCTTAGACAGCTTTATGCTGCTGCTAATTTGTCAAGTACATCAGAGCGCAGTTAACAGAAATGTACATGAGAGTCTGTAGCTGCTGGATAATGTTGCAATCAGGATAATTAGTCACCTTTTTCCTCTGATCTTTACACAGATATATCACACTTACTTTAATGGAGTTTCATCTACCTTTAATGTTGCTCCTGTTTCTTGTTTCATAATTGCTTTTGATAATAAAGAGATAGATGGGATTCAATAAGGACTGACATTTCCATTGCAAAAACTTGTAACAATTTCTAATTATTTTACCATACACACACATATATATACAAAGTTTAGAATAGAAGCAGCTAATTTTAGCCCTCCAGATGTTGTGAGAGTATAGTTCTCAGTAGGGGGTGTCTTTTTGTTTGTTTGTTTGTATTTCAAGTCCCAGCAATCTCCCAGAATTCCTCAAACAGAATTTCTGTTTGATGTTTTTCCTTAGTAGAGTGTTATTCCATTGCAGATGTGTTCTTAGAACTTTAGAACTACACAGTTGGAATGAACCCTATGAATCATCGAGTCTAGCACTTGTCAAGGAGGCCTAGTAGGAAATAAAACTCCCACAAGTGCTTAAACCACTGAACTGTCCAGCACTTTAGAAGTGTCTGGTGTGCTCTGAAGCTTTTGAGGGATGCTGTTTATCTTCGGAACACAGAAAGCTGCCTTATGCTGAGTGGATAATTGGTCCATGTTGTCCTATCTTGGCAGCTCTGATGGGTGGCATCTTCTGCCTTTCCAGGCAGGATTCTTTTCGAGCCCAACCTGTAGGTTCCTAATATTTCCTCCTGGTCCCAGTACTAACTAGGTCCAACTCCGTTCAGCTTCCAAAATCAGGTGAAAGCAGGGGATACAGGAATACACAGAAAGACAGATTCGAGGATCAGCTTGGAGCCCATTCTTCACTTGATTCATGCACCCAAGGCTAAGAAAAAATTCAAGTTTAATTTTCCTAAAAAGCAATTGGCTGCGCTTACACAGGCCATACGCATGGGAACAAAAACTGGAAACAAGACTTTGCAGGTGGTGGTGTATGAAGAGGAAGATGGTACTTTAAAACAGCACAAAGGAGCTAAATGATTTGAGATCCCGAGTTTTCATCCTGTGGACCTTTCTGGGAAACAAGAACCAAATGTAGTTGTACTGACATCTAAGACTGATGAAATCAGAAAGAATACATACAGGACTTCTGACAGTTTGGAGCAGACTATTAAGCAGCTGGAAAACACAATTAGCGAGATGAGTCCAAAATCAATTCCTGGAGTCGCAGGCCAATCAGGAGGAGCTTCTGGCTCAAGCAGCTTTTTCTCACCAAAAGAATCCATTGTGCTGGAACAGAGTAATGCTGATGTTGAATCCCCATCAATACCATCAACCTCCCACAAGGTACTTTAGTATGAGAAATAGCAATTCCAGCTGCTTTCCTGAAATCTGCAGTAATAATCATCATTAAGCAAGAGGTGTCTTCTAATTGGTTTGCTTCCTTTTGGGTGGCTTGTTTGGTGCATCCATTAGGTGTCTAACAGCTAACAGATTGTGTGAATTAAAAAAAAAACACCTTTCCTGCTGATTTGGTGATGGGAAATCAAAAGCAGCTTGGTCAGTATTCTATAATGGGTGCAACCGCAGCTGAGACTGATGGATAAATTTATAGTCCATAAGTAATTGAGCCTTGACCTCAATGGTTGATCTCTAGAATTAACTCACAAATGGCGTGACTTGCAACATGAATCCTTTTGGTGCTTTCCATGCATGTAGGGCTTTGGCTTCTCACACAAAACAGCTTTGCCTACCATGTGCCATGCTCTCTATTCCAGGCAAACCACTGCTTGTATTTTCTTTTGCATCTTTTTCCATCCCTTGCACCCCAATCTTTCTCACAGGCTCCAACCAGCACTTCCCAGACAAGAAAAATGCCAGCATCCACCAAAAGTAGACAACCAGGAAGTGTGGACAAAACAAGCAAACAACACAAGCTGCAGGATCAACACCAGTTGAGACAGGTAGTTTTACCTTAAGCCAAATGTCAGAATGGACTTCAGGCTAAATGTGTGTGTTTAGGTAAATGCGTAGGTCAAGTGACCAACTTGGATGACACCAAATAATGGACTTTTGCCTTCCCATTCAAATCTGGAAGTGCAAATCCAAGACATGGGAGGCATGCAAATATTTAAACAGTAGCATTGTTGCATGTCTGTGGCAAAACATCTTGTTTGAGTTGTTTCAGTCCTCAGCTGTAATTTCTTCAGTATCTGCAAACAGAAACTGTTTGAAGCATTTCAGATTAAACCCTTGCTACAGACTGCAAGCTGTGCCTATTAATTACCTACTGAAAAGCTTCCATCCTCTTCTAACAATCCTGACGCATGACCAACATGGTGATCAGCCCAGATATCTGGGTGCCATCCTTTCACATTCTCTCTTTTTTCAGCTTCTTCCACCTCTGAACATTTTCTGTTGTGTGCCTTAAAAGTGGGGAAAGAGGAATGAGGAGAGAGGGAAATATACTAGGTTCAATCCACAACCACAAGAGGTAGTGCAGGCCTCGGACTACCCGTTCTTTATCAGCCTAATTTCCGATGCACTTCATGTTTGCTGACTTAAACTGTTGCCCACCATCTTTTATTTACAGGTTAACGGAAATGCTAAGAAAGCTGATGGGGACTATAAGGCTACTTCCCCTACCCTGCCTGCTTCAAAAATCTCAGCCTTTTCTTCTAACTCTGGGAAAAAGTAATTCTGTGTCTAGTGGTGGTAGCACTAACCTTCCAGCCCCACCTACTAAAGACTTTGCCCCACCTTCTAACCCTCTCAGTCGTCCAGCAGGTCACCCCCTACTCAATCTGCTTCCTTAATTCCTTCTGTTTCTAATGGCTCTTTAAAGTTCCAGAGTCCTATTCACACAGGAAAAGGACATCATCATCCTTCATTCTTGATACCAGCTCAAAATGGCCACCCAACCCCTCTGCCTCCATCTCCTTTTCCTTCCTCCTCCTTCTCCTCTTCCTTCTCCACCGCTCCCACATTGCTGAACCAAGGTATGAAGAGCATCCGGTCAATCCACACACCCAGCTTCACCAGCTACAAGTCCCAGAATGGAGGTGTCAGCAAATCCACCCCATCTTCCACCACCACAAAGGAACCATCTTGAAATTTATATATAATGTGTACTGGTGTATGTATTCACTAAAGTCTTCTCAGTCATTGATGACACTGCAATGTTAGCTGAGGGATGTGTACCAATCCTGCTGTATCATTTCAGGCTCATTGGGTTGATACTATAAATGCATTCATTACTGTTGGAATACCAGAGTGGATTTGGTAGGTGTGGGAAGAAGAGAGAGAGAGAGAGAGTGAGTGCGTGTGCGCTATTTCTGCAGAAACTACTACAAAAAGTACAAGGCATGTGTGTGAGAAGCGTAAGTACACAGAAATGCATGAGCATGAAAAGAACTGTATTAAAAATGATTTGTATAATGCTATTTTTAAGTACAAGAACATTGTGTGATAATGCAAAAATACAAGACTGAGACTAAAATATTTTTCTTTTACTGTTACTCAAATTTGTTACAAATTCTATTTTTGTCCAAAAGAAAAAAGCAAAAAAGACTTCGTCGTTACTTTCAAAAATATTTTTTGCCAAAATACTTGATACTATCATAATGTACATTAGATCATAGTATGCTCAACATTTTCTCTGCACAAGCCACAGCTTAGACAGACATTGTTGCGTGTGAGGCAATGTTACCTATTGCACTGCCGTTCACATGATATTTAATAATTTGCAATGCCGAGGAGAAAAAAAAGTCATATTTACATTTAGGCATTTGCTGATTCCTTTTAGCAGAGCCTCTTCATTTTCCATTTTACTGAGAGCTGAGTAAATCAAAGTATTACAACATGGATTTATTTTTATTTTTAGAAAAAAATGTGTACACTTCTCATACTGTTCTGTATAATGGAAACCTTTGTACATATTATAAACATATATAAATACTGTATGTGGCTGGACACATAGTTTTCAAAACCAAAGGTCCATCATATGCATGGTTCTTAAGCAAGGTTTAGGGGGAAGGTCACTGTGAGACCACTGGTAAGGGAAAGGGAAAGGAGATTGATTTTAAAAAGCATGAGTGAATAACTAAGTTTCTTTTGTAACTATCTTATTTGTACAACTCCATAATATACAGAAGTTAAAAAACAGAAACAAATCCCTTGCTAAAATAAAGGGTTGCATGCTTATGTTTTGCTTTCATTTTCTCATTCCTTGATAGTTTCTTAAGGTATACGATACTTTCTGTATGATGTATATGGTACACGTGCAATAATAATGCAATAAAATGGTTAAGCATTTTAAAATCCCATTCATTTCAACTGAGAACTCTGCTTGTGTTTAAATCTGGCTCACTGAAATAAAAGGTGCTTATGTAGGTCACACCTACCCTGTTTCCCCGGAAATAAGACAGGGTCTTACATTAATTTTTGCTCCAAAAAAAACATTAGGGCTTATTTTCAGGGGATGTTTTATTTTTTTCATGCACAACAATCTATACATGTATTCAAATACAGTCATGTCATCTTCTTCTGGTTGCTGCACAATGGTGGAGGGCAGGATTTCACTTAACTGGGGCTTATTTTTTGGGTAGGGCTTATATTACGAGCATCCTGAAAAATCATACTAGGGCTTATTTTCAGGTTAGGTCTTATTTTAGGGGAAACAGGGTACTACTGCTAAAAGTGAACTGCTTAATGCATCAACCAAATCTACAGGTTGGGATTGTGTGTTTGTTATCAGTCCACTGTCAAGTGGCACCAGGCAGTTCTTTTCTCACCTACAACCTATTTCTAATCAACTGCATTTAACATAGCAACTAAGGCTGCAACTGCACTGACAAATACTTCAGGATTTTCTCTTCTATTAGCATGGCTGAATTCATAGTATTTTTCAATTATCACATAATGCAAAGGACAATGCAAATCAGCCTGGCCCTTTTTGCTTCCGATTCAGAGTTTCTTCCCCTGTTGTTGGGGGCTTCTACTTTTTCAAAGCCATAACAATTTGAACAGTTTCATTCTACAATAGAACAGGAGTCATGACTCGGCGTGGTATTTTGGTAACATATTAAACTGGAGTCTGATGTTTTGGGACAGCAGGATTACCCACTCCCACAATCTTTCTCCCTAGTGGTCCTGAAGCATTTGTTTTTCAAAACAAACTACTGAGCTTAGCACTAGATCACCTTTATCAGTGCTCTGATACTTTGGTTTAACACTAAATCACCTCTGCACAGAAAAAAAGGTAAGAAAAGGGAGTTGGGGACTGTCAGGTGGGTGGTATCAAAGGAAGAGGGGCCATGGGCTGTGGACACGTATCAAATCACAATGGATTGATGGCCAATGTAGACATTGGCACCAAAACAATTTGGGTCTTTCTGTGATAATTTGAACTGAATACAACCAAAAAAGAGGCTGTGAATCAAGCTACAGCAAAGCCAAATCACTCTGATTCAGTTTGCCAGGATAGTTGTAGTCTGATAATCCTGGTCATGAGCTGAGAAATTGCTAGCTCCAATCTCACTTCGTATACAAAGTCAGTAGGTACGATTAGGGAAGCCACCCTTTCTGAAGAATATTACTGTGCTACTCCATTGAAATTATGCAAGCTAAAATGGTGCTTTTTAAACCTGGACTTACTTCAGACATGATCATAAGAAAATGGGTGATCCTCCAATATTATGGGATCTTTGCATTTAAAGGTCTCTCCCATGGCCCAATAGAAAGCTATGAAATACTTTTGAGATCAATTGCTTTCAGAAACCACTGGGAAAGGAAACAGTGAGTTCTACATTAATATTAACAGAAATGTATTTTAGGAACTACATTGTAAGAACATATAAAAGTGGCTTTTCATTTGTGTAACATATTACAGATATTTTGACAGATACATTTGTAGGCCTTTCAAGCCAGTGTGTGCCTATTCCCCTGCATAGAAATGATGGTGTGGAAAGAACCCTAGTTATGTTGCCACCATTACTCTTGTTGCTGAATGCAGCTTCACAATATGTCTACCTTTGTGAAAATCTATGTATTTTTCATATATCATGTTTATGTCATGCTGATGCAACTGACATGGAATCCCTAACGTGGGTGTTACTGGAACAGTAGCATCAATTCACATCTTGCTTGTGCAACAGCTCATGACAACTCACAACACCAAGTATTTCCTACAGCAGAAGATCTGCTGAGCTGATAGTTGTAACATCAAGTGCTGTCTACCGATTGTTGCCATTATATCAGTCAAGACCATAGCATTAGAAGCAACAACCAGTCATGTTATTTGCAGCAGCTGGATAAACATACACTGGCAGTCATTGAACTGATGTACCAGCACATGCCTCCATGTCTCTTTACCAGTCCTACTGTGTTCAGCCATAGCTTATTCTCAGGTGAGTGTTGAAAGCATTTCAGCTATAGTCCTACTGAAAGCAATGGGTCTTAAGTTGGCCACAATTAACGTGCCCCATTGCTTCCTATAACCCTTGGATATTAATTGCAAAGTCAGGACTTGTGTGACCAAGGGCCTTCTCCTGCTGCATTACAAAGGTACATGTTTTATGTTCTCTGGGTGACAGTACACATGCAAGCATTTCTGATTCTTAATTACTCAAGGAGAGCCATAAAAGGATTACCTCTTCCAAACATACAGTTCAATTGAAGAAAGCAGGAGTAAAGTCTTGTGTGGAAGGGCTTATGACTTCTGGCAGTAAAAGTACTGAGCTTAAAATTCTTTAAATGGATGCATCAACCTCTCAGTAGTTGAATTTTTGAGATCTACAAAACAAAGTAGGGCTCACAAGTCTGGTCTGCCTACCAATGTCTCAAGGGTCCTAGCAGTATATTACTTAAACATACCAATGGCTACCAAATCATGGGCATGCTAAAAAAGAAAAGAAAATCCTGTATCTGAAAATTAGGCCTCGTATACTGGGAAGCCAGCCAGATATTCAAGTATAACCCCAGTTGAGATTTTTTTAAATTTGTCACCAAGCAACTGATTTTGACTATTGAAAGAAATGCTGCATAATGGGTGGACAAATTGTCATCTTTCCTAATCAGCTGGACCGCAACTGCGATCAGCTGAAGAATGAATGAGAAAGAGCAGCCCTTTTCAAGTGTAACACAACACTTACCATTATGGGAGCAAACAGCAGAAGGCCAGCACACATCCCTCCTTCCTTCTCAGGTACAACCATGCTTTTGAACTAAAGACAATTCACATCCAAGGACTGTGGTTAGTATAAACTGTAGTTTGTTCAAGATCCTTGTATCAAAACTGGCTTGTTACAGATCAAATCATAGTTTAAAGCTTAAACCATGGTTTAAAGCAACCACCATTCTCATAGCGTGGACCTAATGAGAAATGCTGGTCAGTGTTGAAGTGACAGCATAAGATGCATGCTACTGAGAGAACACGTACAGAAGACTGGCCGTAAAAGTTCAGAATTAAGAAAATAAATGTTGATTAACTGGTTGGTTTTTAGCTGTTTTTAATTTGCAAAGCAGCAAACATTGATGGAAATCAGCCACATCTCAGGTTAATGAGTAGAATCTGTGGATTTACAGAGGTTGTGATACTCACCATTCTGCAATTCATTAAATGGGTCTACTCTAATTGGGACTACCAGTTGAATTTAGGCCATCGTGGATGCTCGGTATTTCAGACTGATTGCCAATCAGCTTGTCATGTCCCACTGTTGAGAATTATATGCATTACATAAGGCGGCTGTGTTTAAATACTAAGATAACTTAGAATCCTATCATATACCTTCAAGGTCCTTCTCTCCCCACATCACATATTCTTCTTTTCTGCCTTTTGTTTCCTTCCATTTCTGGAGAATATCAAATCCGCATCTGCCTGTCCGTTTATCTTCCTTGCTTTTTTCAAGGATCTTTGTAGCTTTTATCTTCACAGGTGAATTTCCAACATTACAGAATAAAACACGAGCCATTCTCCACATTGAAGTGGAAGCAGTAAGATTTTTAAAGGAGGAACCTCGTAAACTAGACATCTGACTGAAGAGAGTACAGAGCATGACTGATACCCTTACCTCCCTCTGAAGGTGATTTCTGTATTAATTTGTGTTTGTTGCTTGGCATTTATTTAATTTATTTTTGGGTTTTGGAGGTCTTCCTGTCTTCCTTCCTGCCTGCCTGATGGTTTGCACACTGTTGTACCTTGTTCAATATATTATATGTTGCTACATTTCCTGTTGCCAGAACAGTGCAAAGCTTTACAGTGATCTTTCTACTTCAGCCTCTTACTTAAAAAAAATATTACTCATTATATTTATGATCACATAAATGGACGTCAAGATGGGGGGGGGGGGGGTTAGCTTTCATATTTGAAGAAAAACACTAGAGGGAGCCCTTTCCTGAAAATGCAAGCAAGATGCTGTGAATTACATTTGATAGCAGGGCCGCTTTCTCTTTGCAGGCAGGTTACAGAAAGTCTGCTGAACTGTGGATCCCTCCCAGGCTGCTCAGTACAATGCCATGGAGAAAGCTACAGCAGCAGACGTTCTCAAAAACCAAGAAGATGCGGGAAACCATCACACTTCTCCATAGCAAATGGTGGCTGAGCCCCCAATTGAGTCATCTATAGTCAGAAGTGATCCCCGTCTCCACTGTGACCATTCACCAAGTGCAGAGCTCCCCAGTGGTCATCTGTCAGTCTCAGAATTAATCCACACTGGTCAGCCAGCCTCTCGGTTCTCCTCCCACGCACAACACCCAGCAGCTTTGTCTGGGCCCAGCCCCTGCTGCCTCACAGCCCCTGCTGCGTCAATCTGCAACAGTCACAACCACTCAACAAACACAGATGTCTCACTCACCCCAGGTTTCAGTTAACGGCTCTACCAGGCAAAGCCTTTTCACTTAAGAACTTCACAATGTCACAACAAGGAACAGAGCACTGTCAATTCAGGTACATTTTGTGTGCATTTTTGGTCTGTCAGAGGATTGTGGAGCTGTTTAGATACACATCAGTCCCAGAGCCAGAATTAACTAGTTACAAATAACTCAATACTTGTGGCTTAATACCTTTTTCCAGTAAGAAAAGTATAACTAACTTGCATTGGAATTGAAGCTTAAGTAGGGACAATGTCTTTCAAGTAACTTTTTGTTACTTGAAAACTGGTCTCTCTAAATCAGTGGTTCTCAACCTTGGGTCCCCAGATGTTCTTGGACTACAGCTTCCAGAAATCCTGGCCAGCACAGATAGTGGTGAAGGGTTCTGGGAGTTTTAGTCCAAGAACACTTGGGGACCCAAGGTTGGGAAACACTGCTCTAAATGGAGCGACATTAGATGTATTATGTGCTGACTCGTGTTGCTGTATTTTCAGGCTTCTTTGTTTTTGTTGTTGAATGAATGAACGGATTTAATTTGTTACGGTCAAAGACCAGCACCAAACAATTAGTAGTGTACACAAAATAAAATAAAACATGCAAGGTACATTCTGCCAACTACCATATCCATAGGGTACATCTGCCCTGGAATTCAGCATCTGGAGGGCCACACATTCCCCATTCCTGCACTGCTACCTTCAGAGACAAGAAAACAAGGGAAAAATTAAGCAAAAACTGTGAAAACTGTAGCACAAATCAAACAGAATAATTACGTGTTTTTTTAATTTTGGGATTTTGAATTTTTTGCATGTGGAATTTGGATAGACACATTTAAAAAAAAGAATGGGGAAAATGCAGTCCTGCCTAAACTCCCCTCTTCCTCTTTTTCTACTGCCTTTAACCTTTCCCAGCATTACTGTCTTTTGCAGAAAATCCTATCTTCTCTCATGATCTGCTCTCATGAGGATACCCAGGACCCACTTGTTCATCTTTCTGGCAGTCTGGGGTATCCTCAAAGTTCTCCTCCAGCACCTCATTTCAAACAAATCAATTTTTTTTCCTATCAGCTTTCTTTACTGTCCAGGTTTCACACCCATACATGGTGATTGGAAATACAAGAGTGTGGATGGTCTTGGTCTTACTCTCCAGTGACACATCCTTAGACTTGATTATATTTTCTAGTTCCTTCATTGCTGCCCATCCAAGTCTTAGTCTTCTTGTTAATTTTCTAAATTAAGCCTGTTGCTCTCCATTTCACATATTTTGCAAAATTTTGTGAAGGCACAAGGCAACATCAGTATAAAGTTAGCTCATATTAAATGCATATTAATAATATGTATTTCTTGCTGAGAAAGTACAAATATCTTTACAAATTAGCATCATGTCAAATAAATGTCCACTGAAAATACATAACAAAGCAAACAAGCCTACATAAAATTAAAATATCATCATGTCGTATATGTTTGTTGAATCCATATAATTATATTGTGCTTTCACATTCTGGCTGGATGGTGTAGACCCACTGAAGACAACTAATTAAAACCTTAAAAGGATAGGGTCAAGGAAGAATCTCTCTGGATCAAATTAGATAAGATACCAGCTTTGCAATTGGAAGCTCTCATTTTCCCTCCTGTGATGCAGTTCCTTTAACACTCTGGACTAAGCAATCAGGCTTGCTATCCAACTAAAAGCAAGCTAGTTTTCTACATAGGTGATGAAAGTTCATGGTAGGATAAACAAATATCTTCTATCTTGTAAGAGAGCTCTGCTTCTAATGATGTGTTAACTGTATCACCCAATCTTACCCTGTGCCTCTGATTCCAGCAACCCATGGGGTAATTGGTTTATGCTTAAAAAGAATCTTCTCATAACATGCCATATTTTGATTCTCTAGGCTTTCCGCAAGTGCTCTTACACAGATATAAACTTAATCAGTCATGTTGAACAGTCCAGAAATAACACACAAACAAAAGACGCAAGGCCTATGGCCTTAACACAACCAAAGGAGAAGAAGGTAACAGTGACATTTTTAACTTTGCCACACACTTGTGTCTCACCTTCCCTGGCTTCAACACTAATCCTATTCCTTATATATTGTTTAACCTCTTGTGTGACACAATGGCAGTTTTCTTTTACCTAGATTTGACTTGGCCCTGAAGTTCTCTAAAAAATTATAACCTATAGAAAGACAAAAATAATAAAATGGAATGGGATAGATCTGCAGACAACTCAAAAGAAAGGCTGTGGGGTGATCCCTGCTGTGCCTCCCCCACTGAGTAAGATACTCATACTCTAAAAACTGTCAGTATTCTCTAGATGAACGCATGTGATTCCTCTGCTATCTTCTTATTCTTCCCTTTGCTCAGATCTGGTGTCTATTTTCTGTTTGGGAATATTTACACCAACATAGGCCATAAATAATTACTGCATGTGAGGTGTAACCACATGCCCAAGTCTCTTACAGCCAATGAGTATTTAGAATGCTCTAACTATGAAATTGATATTTCATTCATTCTTTCATTTTGGATTTTGCCTAATAGTTCTTGGCCTGAAATCTAAGGGAATAGGATATTGCTGGCTTGGAAAATGTAACAGGCAAGTGTAGAATTATTGCCTACTAGTCATGGCATATCATAGATAGATATGTACTCAGAAGTGAGGGTGCCACTATACAGTGGGAAAAATGAGCATGGATCCTCTGTGAAGTCGGGTTTCCCCAGGTGAAACTGCTTTAACAAACCACATAGGAACCAGCAGAAAAGAGAAGAGGAAATTAGCAATCAGCCTTATTTGCAGCTTGTTAAGGTAGCTCTTCTATACTGTCCAAATTTTCAAGAGTTACAGCTATAGCACAGCTACCTTAACCAGCTGCAAATAAATACTCATTAGCAATTTCCTCCTCACTCTCTGCTAATTCCTAGCTCTTTTTTTTTCATTTTGTCTCCTAAGTACTCTAGTACCACAGGACCACAGCTTTTTTTAAAAAAAAGGAAACAGATAGGGAAAGGAAGAGGAAAACAAGCAATTTGAAGGAAAATGACTTATTATCATAGATGAGACTAACATTCTTGCTTTTAAAAACAGAACAAAAGCAATTTTTAAAACCCTGCTCTCTATTTGTTAATTTCAGAATTGCTCCCTGTTCAATATTTGGTAGCGGCAGATAGTTTCTGCATGGGCAAGAGCGAACACACAAACTGAATTGATGTGAATGTGTTTGCTGTCAAAAAATGTAGAAGCCCCAGTGGTGGAGGAAAAAACTATGGATTAGTGGAGGGAAACTCCAGGCTGATTCACATTGACTTGTGCACTATGTAGTGATTTTGACCATCCCAATTCCGGAGCATTTCCTGCATTATTTGTCAATGTGGCCACCTGCTCAGTACCATTTAGTTTCACAGGACTTACTTTTCATTGGGGTACTTAAGCCTTCTGTCTAAGAGAAGTCTATTCACATTTCAGAAACAACTCAATCCCCAAACAAGTCACATTTCAAACAAAAGGAAACTTAGATCTACCTTTTTAAATTATTGTTGTCTGTCCTGTTTAATCTAAGTAATTATAGGATAAACTTTAATCTATATAAATTAAAGATAGGTATTCTTTATATGCTGAAATATATCTTCATATTTTGTTTGCTTATTTAAAATACTATCATAGGGCCTTTTATCAAATCAGATTCCAGGGTGGTTTATAACAACATCGGTAACTATTAAAAGCCTAATAAAGGTAAAGGTAAAGGTTCCCCTTGACAATTTGTCCAGTCGTGTTCGACTCTAGGGGGCGGTGCTCATCCCCGTTTCCAAGCCGTAGAGCCAGCGTTTGTCCGAAGACAATCTTCCGTGGTCACGTGGCCAGCGCGACTAGACACGGAACGCTGTTACCTTCCCACCGAGGTGGTCCCTATTTATCTACTTGCATTTTGCATGCTTTCAAACCGCTAGGTTGGCGGGAGCTGGGACAAGCGACGGGCGCTCACTCCGTCGCGTGGATTCGATCTTACAGCTGAAGATCTATAGACCTTACAGCACAGAGGCTTCTGCGGTTTAACCCGCAGCGCCACCACGTCCCGTCTAAAAGCCTAATACAATAGAATAAATCTGTAAGCTGAACTAATATAATAAGACAACAGACAGAAACTACTCGGCAAACTCTGTGATTCTACAGACTAAACTGACTGGGTTAATTAAAAAAAATTAACCTGGGATTCACAAAAATAGTAATGTAAGCATAAGCAATACTTTTTTGTTTATGTGCTATCAAGTCTGGCAGATGTGTTACTCAAGTATGTGAGAAATTTAATTAATGGTTTTACCACTGCCACCCCCTCATGAGTTTCCATAGTGGAGGAGAAATTTGAACCCAGGCCTCAGTTCTACTCCCACACTATATCAACCACAGTACACTGGCTCTCATACCTCTTTAGGGAGCCAAAACATAAACACAGCTACGTGATGTATGGAATCAAGCTCAAGTAATAACTTAATGCAATAAAAGCACATTGCACAATGTTCGTTAGGGTGTGTATTCCAAAACCAGGGCACCACTGAGGAAGCCGTCATCAAAGCACTAACACAATGTGATGCATGAAATCAGGCTCAAATAATACCTTAATCCAATAAAAGCATATTGCACAAAATGTTTAGAGTGTGTATTCCAAAGCCAGGGCACCACCACTGAGGAAGCTGTCAACTTTGCACTAAGGAACTGGTACATCCAACAAATCTGATTCAGGGGAAACTGCAATCTCAGGACATAATAAAATAAATCGTTGATAATTGTCCACTGCCTGAATTTATGACCTTCTTCAGGGGCTGTGTAACCTCCCCATGTCTTACCTCGATGGGGAGGAGGGAATGTCTCCTAGCCTTCCACCCAGTGAAGGCTTCTCTCAGGCTTGAGGGTAGGTAGGTACTGTAGTGGCAGTTCCTTCTTTCTCTGAAGATCAGCCACCCCACTTTCTCCAACCACTGGGAGCTCCATGGAGCTGAGAGGGAAGGCAGAGTCCCATATTCCAGCAAGGGGAAACTTCCAGGAAATGGCCATATTGGATTCATTCTGTTGCATCAGTCTAGGGAGCAAAGCTGAGCAGGTTTCCGGCAAGATACGAAGCTCCATGGCAGAAGAGGCATCTTCAGGGCACCCTTCACCAGTACATTAGAGGTTGGCAGAGCAAAAGTCACAAATTTTCATGCAGCTGCAGGGGTGACAGGAGCAGCACCCTGTCCCCAATCTCCTCAGGCTCTTAAAGCTCTTGTTTTCTAACACTGGGAAAATTAAGAGGGAAACAACAACAAAAAATGGACAAAATACTGCTCCAAATCCTCTTACCTAGTTACGCTGTCGTAACCTTCAGGCACATCGTCTAAATGTTATGAATGGTACTGAAATGTTATGAACTGATACCACAGAGGTATCAGTTGTGTGCTGAATTGTATGGCTCTGTGCAAGAATGTCTACAATGATTTAAGACAGTTTCCCACCAACAGTCACATTATTTGCGTAACTACGCAAGAGCATTTTGGCCACTGTGACACACTGAAGACTATTGTTTCAAAGTGAGCTTCGGAGGATCAAAATCCACTTCCTCAGACACTTTTGAACATCTCTGCTGGAGTGGGGGTGAAAAAAACCCTCTACATTTTAATACTTAATTTTAGGAATATTTGAAGTTGCACGTTTAAAAACAATCAAGTGGTTCCTTAAATGAAGAACGAAGGGCGAGCTTTGTACTGTATATATAACCGGACTAGTAAGAGGGCTGTGGAGGGACGGGCAGCAGCACGAAGAGCGTGAGCTAGAGAAGGAGCCGTCCAGTTTCCTTTTGTCCTCCCTGAACGCCGCCTTCGCCTTAACCGAGGCAAAGGCGGCGTCTTGTCGGCCCCGTTCCCGTAGGCCTGGGTTAGAAGCCAGCCTGGGAGCCCAACGCCGACCGGCGTGACGGTGGCAGAAGGCCAGCCTCCTTATCCGTCGCACGCCTTCGGAAGCCACCCCGCCTCGGAGAGGCAAGGCCCGGTTGCGGCCCATCCCTCATTCCCTCCCTCTGCCGGCTGGAATCTGGGGGAAAGGTGAGAGGGAAGCGGAGCCAAAAAAAAGGAGAAGCTGCCGCCTCCCTCGTAGTCATTTCCAACCGCTGTTGTTGTGACTAGCATTTGAGGGACGGAGGGCCTCCGCGGCCCGCGCTGAGGCCTCACAAACGAGCGACCAGCGGCGAAGGCCCGGGCTGTGAGGTGAGTGCAGGCGAGCAGCAGGCGCCGGGAGGCTTACTCAGGACAGTTGTGGAAAAAAAGGCAGAAAGCAGGCCCAACAAGTCCAGAACTCTCCATTTCTGTGTCTTTTGAGACCATTCTGTTTTCAGTCGGCCCTTCCACGGACTTTCTGGGGCGTAGTTGCCCCTTCTTGTTCTCCGGCCTCTTGCTCCGTGAGCCCTTATCTTCCCCCTGAAAGCGCTTCCTTTTTGCTGCCCCCCAGCCCGCCATCCTCGGGGCTTTTCAGGGCAGCAGGTTATCCCCTGGCTTTCACTGAAGGGCTCTGGACCAATGTAACCTCACAACACCGCAAGGTAAACAAACACACGTGAAGAGCAATGCCTTCTGCCATTAAAAGCACGATAAAAACAACCGGCCTCAGACGGGCACGGGGCGGGGGGAGATAACACAACTCTCTCTCGCTGCGTCGGCGTAGGTTTTGGAGGAGTGGATCCCGCTCAGTCAGATGCATCTTGGCAAGTGAAAAAATAGCTGATGTTGTTGTTTCGACTTATACCGCCCCTATAGTGCTTAGGCGGTTTACAACATAACTATGCAAACAACAACAATCCAAGGCTCCCCACTATTAGTAGGAACACATTTGCTGTAGTGGACTCAGTGAAACACCATCTGCAGTTTTAGGACTGATTGCCATGGGTCATATACCATATAAACGATCAGCTGTCTAGGTAGGAGTTCAATTTTTTCCCCGCGGCACCAGATGTGTCAGGTGTTTATCATATAGTAAGGGTTTGTTGGCAAGATGCTCATCTTCTGATTGCCCTGTTTAAGTTTGTGCAGCTCTCTGTGACACTGACTTTTGATCCAGTGTACTGTGCCCAGGCAGAGAGAGGTGCACAGTGTGATGCTATGGGCATATGTAAAATTTCACAACAATTGATAAAGATTGGCAGGGCAGGGTCTGGACCAAGGTCCTTTAACACAGCCTGCTGTTGATGATAAACAACGAAGGGGAGCCAAATGGAGTGCTGTTCAGGTAGTCACTAGGAGACAGAATGACAGAATGATGGAGGAGTAATCAGAGAAACCTGATTTAATGTGGCATCGGACAGCAGGTCTGTTTTCCTGTTTGATGTAATGGAGGTTTTGTTGCTGGGTCTAGTCTTGCTCTAATTTTAAAAAAAAAATGAAGTCCTGTAGACAGAAGACATGCGTCCCAACATTAGAAAAGGAGAATACACAGCCTGAAGAGAAATAGAAAGGTGATTTGAATATTTTTAAAATTGCATGACATGCAAATTCCCCTGAAGGGGTTTGGAGAGGACACTGGCTGCTTTTGCTAGAGAGATATTTCACTTATAAACATTACCAGGGAGTTTTTGTAACACTAGCACAATCATACCCTACCTGTTGGTGAAAGGAGAAGCAGAGTAGTACATAATGGTTAAATACAATCTTTTTAAAATCCTATGGTTTATAAGTTATGATGACCAAAGTACACAACAGTATTATACAACAGAGCAAACTAAATAAAAGTTAGCATAACACTTTAGAATGCCCAGGCAAACACAACTGTGGTTTAATCCAGCTCCAAGGTTAATCTAATAGGAGAATCAGTACTAGTCACATTTCAGTGGGAGGGGCATTCCAGAGAAAGGGGATCACCTCAGAGAAGATCATCAGCCTAGTTCTTACACAGTGAACTTAATTGTATTCCTAAAGGATGATCCTTGAAAAGGAACCCAGAGGCAGGTTGGTACAGGGAGATATGCTCCTTGTCCATGAACAGTGCACTTATCTTTTTCACAAGTTCATGAGGGTTAGGAACTTAAAGAGGCTAGAGACAGGAAACGTGGCCTTGGCAGCAGCAGATTAGCAAAAGTGTAAAGCAGGTTATCTTTTCAACCCCAAAAGCTTCCCAGAATATATCCATCATGTTAGCTGCTGCGATATTTCACATTAACTTTTCTTTGCACAAAACTTATTGTCAGCATTATTTCTCTATGGAGGAAGGATCATTATATTGGTGATTGCTGATGTTTGAAAGGTGAAATGGTTACTGGACAAAAGAAGGCATTTGCAGAAACTGAGGTACTGGAGCTCTCTGTCCTCCCATATTTTGTTTAGATCCTTGTGGTATCTTAGTAGCAGTATTGAGTTTTGGTCCTCTAGGTATCTAGATTTTAACCTGCAAAAGCCTTGACTGCCATGGAAGAATTGTGAGAGTTGTAATTGAAAGTATCTAGAATACCAACAGTTCCTCACATATCTTCTAGACCCTTCATAGCGCCCTAAATGACTATGGCATGACTGAGGTATGTGGTAGCACTACTCATCAAAATCAGTCGAGATGATCTGAACCCTCAGATGTTTTAAAAAAACAACCTAGTGTAACAGCTGGTTTTATGACTGTTTCGAAATACTTTACCGAAAGACAAACATGCGGAAGAGCAATGCTGTTTACATGTAGCAGTGAAAATGATCTCAGTTCTGGACAGAAGGTGGGGATGCTTTTCAGCATTGTGTAAGAGAGATGCAATCTTCTCTTACTGGTTCTCATGTGTAAATATGTAATATGACCTGAAGTGTAAAATATATTTACTATTTGCTATAGACTGGCATTATGGAAAATCAAGTGACAGATCATTCTGAGGAGCGTACATTTCAGTACCAGAATTCTCTTCCTTCACTACCTGTTCCTGCTCTTGATGAATCTTTAAAGAAATACCTCGATTCAGGTATGTCAGTTTTTAATGATTGCTTAACCGACATATATTGTGGCTGGTGGCTAAGAATCTGTTGGAAACAGTACTTGTTTGTTTTCTGTTTTAGCCAAATATCTTCACATAAATTAAAATCTGTTGATAATGGAGGTTTTGAAACAGATTGTGGGGAGAGGTAGCATTTGTGTACTTCTCACTGCTTTCCACGGTACTGAAGCCAAAACAATGTGTGGTATACAAAAGGTTGAATAGTTCTGTCCAATCAAAAATTTTAAATGAAAAGCCAGATGAGAGGAGCTTGAAACCATAAAATGTATGTAGTCTGTTTAGAGAATAAGGTCCCTTTACTTCTATGAAACAACAGTTGTTCTTCAGGTATTAGGAGGAGGTTTTCTGATAGAAATGTGAACTTTTTCCCAATGGGGTAGCAGCAAATAGAATGCAGAATGTGCAGTGTTTTAAAAAGTAATAGATGTACCATGGCATATATATTTATATTATATTATATTAACAATAGAATAGAATATATATTATATTAATTATATAATATTATTATTTATATTATATTATTATTTATATTAATTAACTTTAGGTTCCAGATGGGAGCCAGATAGACTGCACCAGCCCCCAAAATAGCAATTTTTAGCTGTTTTCTTTTTAAATAAGAAAAAGTAGTGTTCAGGTGGACACTTCCCATTTGTTTGGGTTATTTCATTTTGGGGGTTGGGTGGGCATAGGGGAACTACCCAAGGCCTTCAGAGTGAAAGCATGCGCTCCCGAAACTTCCAGGAATAGAAGTAACACATTAAGGGGGGGGGGGGAAATACAAAAATAACAAAAACAAACCAACCCACCCCAAAAACCAGACAAACAAACAACCCACTATTGCTTATTTTACACTTGTTGGGGCTCTGGAATAATACCCTGCAGAGCCCCATAATGTCAACACCTGTTCAAGGTCACAAAGAAGAAGAAAAAAGCAGGACAGAGCTAGACTGATATGATGGTTAAATCATAGGCTATGCTATGCCCACAGAGAAGTACAAAGTGTACGGTTGATAATAATGTATCTCCCAATAACCAGGCCAACAAGTTTTAGGATAGTATCACAAAGAGCCCTTCCTTATGGCACAAGAAACTGTGTTTTGTCATGTTAAAGTAGGGAGATGGAGCAGAACCAGTCCAGTTCCCAACACCAGAGGTCAAGGGAAAAATTTGCTGTGTACAGCTCTTAGCCGCCCTGAGCCCACTCCTTGGGCAACTTAAGGACAGACTCTCACTTAACCATAATACTGAACCAAAATCCTCTGTTTCTGTTACTATTATGTGTTCTGTTGTATTATCAAGGTGGAACAGACTTATAATGACCCTGATAGAGCTTTCAAAGTAAGTGGGGGTATTTAAGGGGGTATTAGTTCCACAACCTCTAACCCCAATGAGTTTCCATGGCTAAGCAGGGGGATTCAAGCCCAGGCCTCCAGAGTCCTAGTCCATCGCTCTATCCACTACACCATACTAGGTCCCACAAAAAAATAATACTTTTTACCTGTCATGATTAACCATGGCTAAATTTCATGCATTTATTCCAGTGTATTAGTTTACTATTGTCTGAACACAAAGTCCTTTCAGTTTAATGAATGTAACGCGTTCACAAGCCTAAGAAATAAGGAGCTTGACTGTGTTCTTAAGGGACAATATATTGGTTGCACCAGCCTATTAGAATTCTATAGGAATGCATGCAGATTGTCTAATAACCAGGAAAAACACCCCTTTCCACACTTCCATGTATTTGGATTATTGCAGTAAACCAACAAAATGGCTTGCTTCAGTTGAATACTGGCTCTTCTTTGGGCTTGGTGAGAGCTTGTCACTTAACATGAATCCATAGTGACTGTTGACGCTGATTAATTCATTCATACTTGTTTTTGGACTTGTATCCCACGTTTTAGAAAATGAATTTGAGGCATAATGTCTTGTATTTGGTGATGAATATTGGATGGCCACATTTACAATCTGTTATTTGACATCACAGATGTGCGTGTATCTGTTCTGAGTCTCACTGACATTTGGCTTTAATGAAATAGTTCTCTGCAGAGACTGTAACCTATGCCTTATTTTTTCTGCAGGCTAATTTAGAAGTACTTTGGAGCATCAATAAAACTTAAGAGACATGTGTTCTGATATTTGTGTTTTACAGTGAAACCTTTTCTAAATCATGAAGAATATCAACGAACTCGGGACATAGTAAAAAGATTCGAAAATGGGATTGGGAAGGAACTGCATCAAAAATTACTTGAAAGAGCTAAAGTGAAGAGGAATTGGGTATGTGTTTTTGAACATATGAACTTTCTCCATCTAAATGCACATGGATATCAGTTTCCTACAGTATAATAAGAAAGCAAGAAAAGAGTTCAAGAACTGTTTTAGAAATATGAAGGATTAGATTCAATATCTTGGTCCTTATCTGTGTTATTGCATCTTTTGGGTCGAATTATTCATCTTGATAGAGTCTTAGGATCAAATTCTTTGTTTGTTGCTGAAATCCAGGACAAGTACCCTGTTTCCCTGAAAATAAAACCTAACCTGAGAATAAGCCCTAGTATGATTTTTCAGGATGCTCGTAATATAAGCCCTACCCCAAAAATAAGCCCAGTTAAGTGAAACCCCGCCCTCCACTATTGTGCAGCAACCAGAAGATGATGACATGACTGTATTTGAATAAATGTAGATTGTTGTACATGAAAAAAAAAACATCCCCTGAAAATAAGCCCTAATGCGTTTTTGGAGCAAAAATTAATCTAAGACCCTGGCTTATTTTTGAGGAAACACGGTATTTACCAAGAAGTAATTTGCTCACAGTCATTCTGTAATATTTAGATTTATTCTGATTTCAGTCTGTTCAAGTCATTAGAGTAATCTTGTATTTACTGTAAGCAGAAGATTACTTTACCTTTTATAAATGTGTACAAAATTGCAGTATAAACTGGTTTAAAATCAGAGCTGCTACTTAGTTGAATTGTGGATCCAGCTGTAAACAAGCACAGTAATTTCAGTCTTTGTAAAGCATTAATTGTTTTGTTACAATTTATTTTACTCTTATATTTATAAGAGTAAAATATAACTCTTATATTTATAAGAGTTTGCGGGTGGGCGGGGCCCGTGAGCGTGCCCCGCCCACCCGCAAACGTGCCATGCCCACCCATGAGTACGGGGGTGCCCCCGCCCCACCCGCACACAGACCCCGCCCCCCAACCGGTCTGCGGTTCTGAAAAGGTTGGGGACTACTGGTATAGAAGATTGCTCTTTGAGTGTTATACATTCAACCCTTTTTGAACTTGCTAAACTATGTTTGCTATTCTTTGCATCCCAGCCATTAAGTACTGTTGTCTATCCTGAGGCCATGGGATAGGCTCCATAGTTGCACAAATAATATCTGTGTTAACAATTTATTGCATAGTTAACTGCCTTTTTTTTTCAGCTGGAGGAATGGTGGCTGAATGTGGCCTATCTTCAATCACGTATAGCAACACAAATCTATCACAATTTTGGAGGGCCAGGCCCTTATCTTGAACACTACTGGCCACTGAAAGAAGGAACTCAAATAGAAAGAGGCTCCTTAACTGTATGGATTACCTTGAAATTCTGGGAGCTAATGAGAACGTAAGAAATTAAAAAGCACAATATATTTGTTTATATAGCATTGTACCGTTTCTTGTCTCATAATTTTTTTGCATGTGTAGTTGCTGATGTTCATGGATAAATTGAAAAGTTAACTATGTGTGCCTAGGTACTTGGGAGAAAGCCCTAGTGAAAACAAACAAAAAACAAAGCAAAGTGTGCTGCTTAAAGCACTCTCTCGGCAGTTTACAGTTTTTAAATTAATTATACAGGCTACACATTGCCCCCCCCCCCCCCCCAGCAAGCTAGGTACTCATTTTACTGACCTTGAAGGATGGAAGGCTAAGTCAACTTCAAGCCGTCTGTCAGATCTGTTGGTATTGAACACTGACCGTGAGCAGAGTTTGGGCTGCAATACTACAGTTTAACCACTGTGACATGAGTCTCTCTCGTGAACTCATTGGGGGTTTATTTTTGAGTAGGTGTGCAGTGCACTAATATGGAAGAAAACAAAAACTTCAAAGGTCTTGAAGTCTGAGCTTCTGTCCTAAAGTAAAATCCTTCAAATGCATTTTCAGCTTTTTATAGGGCAACCCATGGCCCTCAGTCTGATCTCATGCAGCCCTCAGATTATTTTCCAAAGCCTTATGCAAGAATTGAGTTCAGATGTCTGCAGGAACTATCTGATCCTTGCCTGGTACTCTACTGGGTGAGGAGGAAGAGAAGAGAGAGAGAGAGAGAGAGAATGAGGTGTCAGAAAAAACGAAAGAGAGGACTGCAGGATGGGAGAGAAAGCGGAAGATGTGCATATTTCAAATCCTGCCCCAATACTGCATCACCTCCAGTTCTTCCCACCACTGCTGTACAGCCCCCAACAGATTGCCCTTCCTCCTGAGGGAGTGCAGCCCTCAGCTGTAATAAGATCAGCTGCTATATATAAAGGCTGCTGCTAGAATAACTCTTGCTGTAGAAGAAGGTTGACTGCTGGAATAAGTTCAGCTGAATCCAGTGATGTTTCTTCCAAGTAGACATCCATAGTCTTGCCAGTTTTAAGTGTTTGACTTGAAAGTGTATACATTTCAAAGTATGATGTGGAGCAACACAAACACCTCCCTCTTCTTCCTCAGCCCATCCAGAAGTCACACAGATTTCCACACGTTCAGCACAAAGGTGTGCAGGGGTGTTTGTCAGCATGTTTAAGTGAACATATTAAATACTTATTTTTAAACTTGTATTCCATCTTTTAGAAAATAAAACTGAGGCAGAATGTCTTCTATGTGGTGATGAATATTGGATGGACATTCACATATACCAGCATTACCATGATTGGCATTTCTTCTTTATTGGGGCTGCGAATCATAGACACACTGAATGTGCTCACAACACCTATATGAACCTTCATGCTAAGCAAGTAAGAGTTGGAATGAATCTTGGTGGAGCCAGAACATGGAAGATAGGATTACCTATAGTATGTCATCATCATACTCTGAGTCTTGCACATTTTCAGGCTTAAAAACTGAATAGGGCTTTTATAAGTCTAAACTAAGAAAATAGAGTGCAACTTACTAGTTTATTGATACATGGAAAGATGGTAAGCCTTCAGAATATTAATCAAGCTCACTGAGTGAAGATTCATACCTGATGTCAAATATGGTAGTCATTAAGATCCTGAGGATAAAATGCAAGCCTTTCTAATGTAAAATTAGAATCTCAATGTATTTTGTTCTTTTTGTTGCAGAGAAAAGTTGCCTGTCCATAAGTCTGGAAATGTCCCTCTGGACATGGATCAGTTCCGAATGTTGTTTTGCACCTGCAAGATTCCAGGAATTACACAGGATTCCATTGCTAATTATTTCAGGACAGGTAGCAAAAATCTGCTCTATATTAGAAGAAAAGTCATCTTTATATGTCCTCTGTATACATGTCTGTTGCATAGATAAAGTGCTCACCAGTTGTATCCAGGCTTTAGTTTTATATTCATCTGTTTTGGAGAAAGCCCAAATGACCTGAATAAGATTTACTTATAGAAGGTGTGTACAGGATTGCATTAGTTTGTGTCTCTGATTTAAGAGATGCAATAAAAGTGGATTCTTGGGTTTCTTTTGTTAGCATTGCTTTTATATGCTGTCGGGTTGCTTCTGACTTATGGCAGTCTTATGTATTAGTGACATTTTGCAAACTAAAACCACTACTTCCTTCACTGAGGCCATTCATGACATGTTTGGGGTGTGTTTTTTTCCCTGTTGTTAGTATTACAGTCAGGTTTAGCTTGAAGTGCAGGAGTCCAGAGGTGAATAGTTTGATTTGATTATTGTTACTGTGAGAGGTAGTGTAGTAGGTGTTGAGTTTTAGAACTCGGACTAGACAAAAATAAACAGTAAAGACCTTAAGTCTTAGAGAGACTTGAGATCTTCCAAGAAAAGACTAACTTGGATACTGCAGCAGGTCCTAGTTATGAATAGATTTCAACAAGACACTGACTTAGTGTTACTGTTAACAAACTGTTCATCTAAAATGAAGATCAAGCTTGCCAGGCTCAGGATCATAGATAACTCTTTTGCTTCAAGGCTGTAATCCTTTGAAGACCTGCATTGGAGTGAATCCCATTGATATCAGGGTGGTTTACCTTTGTGTAAAAGTTAGAGGGAAGCAAAATGTCAGCTATGGATGAGATTTTCAGATTTTATTGGAGAAGCTTCCTGTTCAGAAAGAAAGCGCCCAGCTTAGCACTGGGGCCGGAATAGGAAGCTTGAGTGGAGCTAAGCTTAGCTAAGCCTCAGAGTCTTCCAGCTGAGGCCTTTCTTCCACATAAGCCTCATGTAGGTGTTTGTAAGGTGTCTGTCAAAAAGAACTCTCAGAATGGAGAATTATATGATTTGGAATTTTGAAAATTTTAAAATTCCAACTTTGATCTCAGCTAGCTGTAGTTCTCCGATATGGCATCATTTGGCCCACCTTTCAGCACTTAAAAGCACTGCAGCACCTTCAGCAACTACGTCCTGCAGTCCTAGAGAAGAACAAGTAGACAATTCAGCCACATTTCTCAATCTAACTGACAAGGGGGGTGGATTAAGTTGCCTTGGATGATCGCAAAAGGTTATTTAGGATTGTGTGTTTGCACTTTAGTCATACTATAAATATTAACTCACTGAGTACTTGTGTAATAATTACAATGTATAGAGTGAATCAGTATAAATAGGGTCTTTTAATCTGCTGTGCCTCCCAAGAGAAGAGCCAGTCTGTGTGGTCTTGGGAAAATTGCAACATCTAAAGGCACCCCCAGAAGGTGGCAATGGTAAACCACCTCTCAGTACTCTGTACGTAGAAGACCCTGAAAAGGGTCGCTATAAGTCAGAATCAGCTTGACGATGTAGTCATCATCATCATTGTTAATCTTGCTGCAATCTTGTTAAGCAGCAGAGGCTGCAGTTTCAAATGCCAAAGGGGATCACAAGGGCACTCCCTCTCTGTTGCTATTCTTACCCTTGCAGTCTATCACCCTTTGTTTGCCATTTAGGTTAACAGCAGACAGGTAGGAGGGAAATGGTGGTGGGGAAAGGTAGGAAAGTCAATATTCTATATGACCCACCTGCTTTAGAGTTATTTGTGGCAGGCCTTCATTTACAGGCCTGCCACTGTCATGAATAGCTGATCTCAAGAATCGTACAAACATATTGTGATAATCTTTTCTTCTGATTCAGTGTCATTCCTAAATGCTGGCTTGTGGCAGGCTTCCATGCCAGTGTGGATTTGATATGGAACAATGGCATGTGAATCAGAGATAGGAGCTTTGGCCATTAGCAAGCTGGTGATTGGGTGTTGGATCAGATGAGCAGGAGCCAAAGAGCAGAGGCAGAAATCACTTTTAAAGATAGAATGGAAGTAATTTTCCAACAAGAAAAAAGGTGGGAGGCGGCAAAAAAAGGCCAGTGTGGCTTCACAAAAAGCTCAGGGAGGATCTAAAAACCAAAAAGACATGTACATGAAATGTAAAGAAGGCCAGGCCACCAAGGATGAGTACAAACAAGTAGCAAGGAAATGCAGGGATGGCATTAGGAGGGCAAAAGCTAAGAATGAGCTGAGGTTAGCTAGAGACACTGAAAGCAATAAAAAAAGCATTCTTCAGGTATGTGAGTAGCAAAAGACAAACAAAAGACATAGTGGCACAGCTCCGCAACGGAGATGGAAAAATGATCACAGAGGACAAATAAAAGGCAGAGGTGCTCAATTCCTATTTTAATTCAGTCTTTTCCCATAAGACAGACTATGAACTTCCAAACAAATTGGAAGTGCAAGTGGGGGGGGGGGGGGGGGGGACAGGATTGCAGCTGGAGATAGATAAACAAATAGTCAAGGAATACCCTTACCACCTTGAACGAGTTCAAATCTCCAGGACCGGATGAACTGCATCCGAGAGTACTGAAGGAACTGGCTGAAGAACTCTCAGAACCGCTATCCATTATTTTCTTGAAATCATGGGAAACGGGGGGAGGTGCCAGAGGATTGGAGGAGGGCCAATGTTGTCCCTATCTTCAAAGAGGGCAAAAAGGAGGAACCTGGGATGACATCAGTCTGCCTGACATCAATCCCAGGCAAAATTCTGGAACAGATCATAAAGCAGTCATTGTGCAAGCACCTAGAAAACAATGCAGTAATAACTAGAAGCCAACACGGATTTGTCAAGAACAAATCCTGCCAAACTAATTTGATCTCGTTTTTTGATCAGGTGACCTCCCTGATAGACGGAGGGAATGCTGTAGACATAGTATATCTTGACTTCAGCAAAAGCTTTTGACAAAGTGCCCCATGATATCCTGATTAGCAAGCCAACTAGGCGTGGGCTGGATAGATCAAGTGTCAGGTGGATACACAGTTGGCTACAGAATCGTACTCAGAGGGTGATGATTAATGGGTCCTTGTCTAACTGGGAGGAGGTAACTAGTGGGGTACCCCAAGGCTCAGTCCTGGGCCCTGTGCTCTTCAATATCTTTATTAATGACTTGTATGAGAGAGTGCAGGGAATGCTTGTCAGATTTGCAGATGATACAAAATTGCGTGGAATAGCTAGGATGGAGCACTGGGCCAAAAGCAACAGAATGAAATTCAACAGGGGATAAGTGCAAAGTACTGCACCTCAGAAAAAGAAACCAATCGCACAGTTACAAGATGGGGGATACCTGGCTCAGCAAAACTACGAGCGACTACGTTGCAAGATCAGCTGATCATTTCCAGATAGGGCAGAGGGTTGTTGATTAATACGCCAGTAGCCCAGAAGTGCCTGTGGCCTGGAAAATCTAGAGCAGCTGTTAAAATTTCAGAAACTCATGAGGTAAGAAGCCGAATGCTGACTACTGGAGGCCCTAGTACAGACCTCCTTACCATTTTGTTCCCAGTCCTTATGGATGTATTCAAGAGTAGTAATTTTTATGCCTATTCTAATTTCTGAAACATTAATTAATTGATTAGCTCATGCTTGTAAACAATCAGTAATGCTGTTTTGCAGGTGCCTTTTGAAACCAGCCCTGTTGCCATCACAGTGTTCAGTAGTGTCTGTATGTAGGTGTCTACAATGTGTAATGTAGGAATACTTGCCTACTGTAAAGTCCTTATTTGATGAACCACCTGCCTCGTTAATATACCTATATCTGTCTGTCAGGGCACTAAGCACAAATTATGTACTTGAGGAGAGACCATTAGCAGCAGTAATACCAAGCATGCAAGGCTAAAAATGTGTCTTGCCTAATCCTTATGCCTATTCATTGGCAAGGAATTCACTTCTGCCAGAAAAGTTACTGAACTGGGAGAAAGAAAATATGTATTCCCCTTTGATTGCTTCTTGGTTATGAGGGAGTCCAGGCAGGCATGACCATTCCCCAGGAACAAGATTTTTCTATATAAGCGAAGGGACTGCTTCTCTGGACTGGCAGGATCACAGAGACCCAGCCCCTGAGTCCATCTGCAGATCTCTAATTTGCACCATATCATTAGTTGTCAGGACCACCTGACTCTGACATACATACTCTCACATACCTATGTTAGGATTGTACCCTTTAAGTGTAAGGCATTTGAGAAGTCAGTCATGGCTAAAAAGTGTGTATTATATTTGTAAATGTAATACACAAATATATTTGTGCTTGTGAGGCAAGAACAGAAGGCTGAAATGGCTCTTTGCTTAAGGCTATGTAAATAAAGTGTAAGACTTCTGAATAAATATGCATAAGATTGAACTGCTAAGGCTGCAGTCCTTGTGTGCTTTCTCAGGATAAGTTCCTGTGAACTCAAGTTGACTGACTTTGCAGTTGACTTTTTATGTACTCCTGAGTATCAGCTGTACTGTCACAGTGGATGAAATCCAGTAGTAGGTTGTAACTAGAGTAGGGCTATTGAATCAGTTGAACTTAAAAGAGTTCAATTGATTCACCAAATCTCCACTGTTTAAGTGGGCCTATTCCGGTTGTGATTTATTACTGGATTTCAACCAGTGTTTTGTAACAGAGAGCAGTTCATAGTCCTAGCAGGTGGTCACCTCTTCACAGCCTTCTTCAGAAAAAAAACCACATAATGATTGTAATTTTTATTATTATTAACCTTGCAGTGCAGACTTTGCCATGGTATTTTGCACAGAGAAGCACATTTTACCCTTAAATATTTTCCAGGTGATGGCCACCTTGGTACCCAACAGTAAGCTTTTGAGTTGTTCAGAATCCTGGATTACTGTGTACAAGCTGCATGTTCATGCACACAATTCAGCTGTGTATTTCAGATTTGTTTAGTTGATCATGCCAGGAGGAATCAGGAAAGGGCATATGGACTTACATGCACAAGCAGAGATCTCATTCACACTAAGCCAGGAGTCACCAGAATCCTGGCTTACCATTATGCACTTACATGGCCAGTTCCTGAAGGAGATTGTTGCACTCACTTTATTTGTTAGAGTACCTTGGCTCACATTTTGTGATGACTGCATGAGTTCCCTAATGAATAAGTCCTGTTCATTCACTTTTTCCCCCTTTTCTTTCAGAGAGTGAAGGTGAATGCCCATCTCATTTGGTAGTGCTGTGTCGAGGTAGAATTTTTGCGTTTGATGCAGTACATGATGATCATATATTGACCCCGCCAGAGATTTTTAGGTATATTAAAAACAAACTATGCATGTTTATTATCATAGGATTCTGACTTCTGCCAATTCAGGCTGTTGGCCTGTTGATCTCCATGTTGTTAACACTGGCTGTCAGCAGCTCTCCAGGGTTTCAGGCAGAATGTTTTCCTCTTAATGGAGATGCAAGGTTATGAATCTGGGACCTTCCACATAGAAGGTGTATACTTTACAACTGAGCAGCAGGCCTGCCCAAGTGCTGGGTAACACATGCTGAAATCTGTCTAAAACAAAAGTAAAATATTTATTCTGTGCCATTTAGAAATATTGAGGGCAATCTTTGTGAGGAAGATAATATATCTTTGGGAGGGCTCTGTGCAAGGCCCATGGAAATGAATGAAAAGTACACCGCAGCAGTATATGTGGACGGGGCAGGCTATATTAGAATTATACTTCAAAATGAGTTACTTTGCTTCCACACTAATACTTCAACTGTAAATATTCAAAAGAAGTGAGTAATTAACTGCTGCTCACTGAAGGTGTTTAAGAATGACAGCAGTGACAACTTTGAGCAGCTGCTGTCTACCATGAACATCCCACAATATAGTTGCTAAGCATAAGCAAGATCACCACTGCTACTAAGAGGCAATGGGAGAAAATGGCATCTGCTGGGAGGACCACTGCTTTGACTTGTAAGTCCTCCCCCATTCTGTTGTGTTATGTCACACAACCAGTACCACTTGCATGCTAACTCCTATTTTCATTTCCTCTTGCGTGTAATGTGGAAAATGAGTGGGAGCATAGTTTTAATTCTCTGTTCAGCAATGCCTCTGCAGCATTAAAATTTCTTGTGTGGAAGCAACCTTGAACATTTGTCTAATGTATTTCTCTCAGAGGACATTAGTGCAATTTACAAATGACAGGGAACAGTTAATGTACTGTGTACTTAAAAAACCTCTCTTGATCTGAAGAAGAAGAAAAAAGCTAGGAAGAGAATACAACACATAAGGTATGCATACAGGACATAGAGATGCAAATAGGTACTTTATAGAGAAATTGACCAGCAAAATGCAGTGAGTATAAATTTCTCCTGGAATTTCTACTGAAAACAGTCGTTCTACATGTTTCTGTTACTAATGAAAACAGTAACAAAGGTAGACTCTGAAGTGGGTTTGGAGCAGGCATGCTGTCAGACTATTCTGTTTTCCTACCTGGATAGTGATAGTAATAAATGTGGATGGGGTAGCCTAATGGACAACCCTCTGAACACCTGATTCAGTTTCATGCTCTCTTGTTTAAAGTTCTTTGTGTTCACAGTATAAGCGGTGTGTGTGTGTGTGTGTGTGTGTGTGTAAATATTAACTGCAACTGGTATTTTGTATCTGATCTAGTAAGTAGCTTTAATATATTCCTTCCCCCCCCCCCCCCCCAAAAAAAAATCTGGCTTGAAGGCAACTTTCCTATATCCAGAGGAGGTGCCACAATGAACCTGAGGGGCCAGGATTGGCTGCCTTAACCTCTGAGGAAAGAACTCCATGGGCAAAGGTTAGGAAAATCCTTTTCTCTTTTTATGTCAGCATGGATACACACTGATACATACTTTGATATTTCAATAGCCTTTCATTTGTCTCTCAGACACGTGACTATCTTGTCAACCTCGATCCAAAGAACCTGGCCCTGTTGGAGAAAATTCAGAGCAGCTTGTTTACAATCTGCTTGGATGAATCAAGTCCTCAAGCTATTCCTGAAGATTATACAGAGGTACTTATGGAGTGATATATCTCAGATTCTGTATCATTTTCAATAGCCTCTTCAGTGTTAAGAAATTAATTATATTTGCCTAATTTCTGTAACTTCAGATTAGAAGTGCAAGAAGTTACTATTTTTACTCCACTTACCTATGTGTACCGTATAGTCAGAGGAGCCATACAAATGGAATGTCATTGTTAACCCTTGACTGTAAAGTGGGCTCATCTTGACAGCTTCCTCTCCTGTCATCTTGCTGTTTTGTCTGACCTTATAAAGAGGTTCAATTTGACTTTTTCCTGCTGGTTTTCTCTTACTCTTCAAGGGTAAATGTGGCAAATTTCTCTTTCATAACTCGTATGTTATTTTTTTGACTTAGATCACCAAGTTGTCACTAACAGGAGATCCAATATTACGCTGGGGAGACAAACCTTATAACTGTATTGTATTCTCAAATGGTGCATTTGGGTCAAATTGTGATGTAAGTGGTTTTTTTCATTTGTCACATCAGCATATTTTCTATTCCTCAGAATCTTTGCCTACAATTTTCCTAAATGTGGAAGTCATATTCTGCCATTTTGCATAGCAATTTCAGTTTCAGAGATCAGTTTTGGTAAAGATCTTAATTATCTTTAAAGTTTTAAAATGAGTAAGTGTGGATAACAGATTTTTATACAGTAGATCCAGATTTAGGCATATGCAGCCAAACATGTAAGTCATCTTCTGTCAGCTCAGTTGCACATACAGTGGTGCCTCGACTTACGAACGTCCCGACTTACGACCATTTCGAGTTATGACCAGCTCCGGCTGCAAAATTTTGCTTCGATTTGCGGCCGGAGCTTCAAGTTACGATCAAAAAAAGGCTGGAAATTCAAATTGCTAACCGTTGGTAGGCGAAGAGGCTGCTTCTTTGTAGCTCTTTTGCCCCAACGGTTAGAGTGAGTGCGATCGGAGGAGGCTTCGGACTGCCTGGTAAGGTAAGTTGCTGCTTTCTGCTTTTTAAAAACTGTTCTGGGTGGGTTTTGCAGCATGGTTTTGGGCTGGGGGGGTTATGTTTCTGTGCTGTGATGGGTCTTGGGGGGTTTGTTTGTTTTTTGGTTTTTCTCCCCCATTTCCGATGGGTCTTGGGGGGTTTGTTTGCTTTTTGGGGTTTTTTCCCCATTTCCGATGGGTCTTGGGGGGTTTGCTTGCTTTTTGAGTTTTTTCCCCCCCATTTCCGATGGGTCTTGGGGGGTTTCCTTGCTTTTTGCTTAGCTTTTTCCCCATTTCCGATGTGTCTTGCATGCTTGGCTTGCTTTCTGCTTTGCTTTTTCCCCATTTCCGATGGGTCTTGCATGCTTGGCTTGCTTCCTGCTTTGCTTTTCCCCCATTTCCGATGGGTCTTAGGGGGTTTCCTTGCTTTCTGCTTTGCTTTTTCCCCATTTCCGATGTGTCTTGCATGCTTGGCTTGCTTTCTGCTTTGCTTTTTCCCCATTTCCGATGTGTCTTGCATGCTTGGCTTGCTTTCTGCCTTGCTTTTCCCCCATTTCCGATGGGTCTTGAGGGGTTTCCTTGCTTTTTGCTTTGCTTTTCCCCCATTTCCGATGTGTCTTGCATGCTTGGCTTGCTTTCTGCTTTGCTTTTTCCCCATTTCCGATGGGTCTTGCATGCTTGGCTTGCTTTCTGCTTTGCTTTTTCCCCTTTTCCGATGTATCTTGCATGCTTGGCTTGCTTTCTGCTTTGCTTTTTCCCCATTTCCGATGGGTCTTGCATGCTTGGCTTGCTTTCTGCTTTGCTTTTTCCCCTTTTCCGATGTGTCTTGCATGCTTGGCTTGCTTTCTGCTTCGCTTTTTCCCCATTTCCGATGTGTCTTGCATGCTTCGCTTGCTTTCTGCTTCGCTTTTTCCCCATTTACGATGTGTTTTGCGTGCTTCGCTTGCTTTCTGCTTTGCTTTTTCCCCATTTACGATGTGTCTTGCACGCTTGGCTTGCTTTTCTTTTCTTTTTCCCCCCTTCGGCCAGAACGGATTAATTGCGTTTCCGATCGGTCTTGCAGTGGGTTTTTTTGTGGGTTTTTTGGTGATTTTTTTTCTTCAGCTGGAACGGATTAATTGCATTTCAATGGGAAATGGTGCTTCGACTTACGACCATTTCGAGTTACGACCATCTTCTGGAACGGATTAAGTTCGTAAGTCGAGGCATCACTGTACCTAAATTTGGATTTAACTCAATCTGTAAATCACAATTTATAAAGTCTTTGCTTAAGCCATAGGGTGTCGTAGTTGGAGGGCTCTAGCCTAACTAGATAAACAGTAAATAGAAAAGAAGTGTAATATAATTAGACAACCAGATGGTGTTGTACCTTGTGAGAATATTTTTAGAGGATAAAGGATAGAGATAATCAAGATTGGCCACCCCTTTATTGCTCTATACGGTAATGTTTATATTTTGTATGTTCCAGCATGCTCCTTTTGATGCTATGGTTTTGGTAGCCCTCTGTTCTTTCATTGATGCCAAGGTCATTGAGTCAGAGGGAAGATGGAAGGTATGTAAATTGTTACCCCTTCCATACCAGTTGATCCAGTTCTGTGCCTATAGAAATAAATCCCTTGGTTCTCTCTTTTTATTTTGAAATGAAATATAGGGTTCAGACAAAGTGCGGGACTTTCCTTGGCCAAAGGAACTTGCATTTACATTGGATCAAAAAGTATTGAATGACATTGCCCTTGCCAAGGACCACTATAAAAAGAAGGTATGTACTCTGCATCTCTTTTTCTACAAGCCTTAGGTACCTGCCTGTTGGGGCTTCTTCTTTGTTCTTTTTCTTTAAAAAGTGAGATCCCTAAATGTAGCTATAGATAAATCCTGTAACTATCTTTATCTAAACCAAAGAGTGAGTTCAAATGAGTTGCCTGGATTCTCCTCCTTGAATCTGTTTGTGTCAGGTAAGGGAGAGATAAGAATAATTTATAATTTGAGTATTATTTTTATGGATTTTTGAATAGGAGACTGTTGTTGGTTTTCACATGACTTTTCAATGTATAATTTTTCTGTTTCTCAGACATCTGACGCAGAGCTGGTGAACTATGCCTTTACATCCTTTGGGAAATCACTGATCAAGAAACAGAAGCTTCATCCTGATACATTTGTTCAGCTTGCTCTCCAGCTGGCTTATTATAGACATCACGGACAGTAAGAAAAGTTTACTTTCCCAGCAAAAAGTTTTGAGCACACAGTGTCAATTACCATTATACTGAATAAATAATGAATTCTGAAATATATATGGGATTGGATACATCTATAAAGAAGACCTCTTAGTTCAATGAAGGATTACAATTAGCGACATTTTCTATAAATCCCATTGATTTCAGTGTCTGCTCATATCATAACCAATTATGTCATTATATATAATTTCCTGAGCCTTCATGTGATTTTGCAGATGAAAAGATAACAATTTGCCCCCAAATACTCATACTTGTGTGTAATGAAATGTTTGTATAAAATGCCCTTCTAACAGCACGGTCAAATCCAATAATCTGGTTTCTTCTCTGTTTCTTTTATATTTCTGTTCTTCCCAAGGTCCTCGTGTGGTAATGCTTCTGATACTACTTTAATTTTATTATATGTTCATTTGTCTTTTAAAAACATTTTGATTGTGAAGGCTTGCCCTAGAGTACAAGGTAGAAGAAAATATAATAATAATTTTAAAAATAATTAAATTGCAAAAAAGGGGGGGGAAAGGGAAGAAAGAATCTGAAGTTCTTACATTTTCCCCATTTCTTTTGAATAAAGAATAATACCTGATGTAAGTGTACAGCAGAGTGTTTCAATGGCTGTCACATTTTGAGCAGTTTCTTTACTACTCTTTGGAAACAAAACACACCAACTGCTGTATCTGCTTTAGTCTGTAAACTTTCAGTCAAAAATAGTAGAGTCCTATGGCACCTTAAAAATTGTCATTCTCAGAATTACAGGATCTGTAGTAGGAACTCAAAAGGATTAGGTTTCTCTTGTTTTTCTAACAGAAAGAATCCCCAAACTCTGACTTAAAATGTAAGCAAATATAAAGTGCTATAAGATGAGTGATTTCAAGAGGCTTCCAAGTGAAACTGTGAAGCATGCACTGTTTTATTTTTCCCCAGAGCTAATGTGTAGTGATATATAACATCTAGAACAGTAGCCATTTTAATGCATAATGGGGTTGATGTTGTGAGAAACAACAGAAATGTTTGTGCATTAAGAAAACATTAAACATCAAAAGTAGTCCGGGCAGTGTTTCTGCTTTTGAAGATGTCCTTACTGTCCTGCATTTGTCAAAAAGATTTGCCTAATTAATATTACTTAATTATTACTTTGCCTCTCCTTTTCCCTCTAACTTTGTCATATGGTTTCCCTCTTCGTCATATGGTTAGACATAGTGTTCTCACAATGGGCTACTTACGTCCCTGTCTGATGGAGGTATATCTTTCCACTTTTAACTGTCTTAATGTTCTTTTCTAGTCCAGGTTCCTGCTATGAAACGGCTATGACCAGGCGTTTTTACCATGGCCGAACAGAGACCATGAGACCCTGCACTATGGAAGCAGTCGAATGGTGTAAATCAATGCTAGATCCAGCCTTTACTGTAAGCAGATGATATACTAGAGCTGAAAAGACTTTACAGGTCTCCAGCATCTTGCTTATTTTCTTTTGTCAGTATAAAGAGCAGTTCTGATATAAGAATTAAACCTGTTTTCATACCTGCAGGCAACGAGTCAAAATTCAGTAGAATCATAGAATAATTGAGTTGGAAGGGGACTATAAGGCCATCAGGTCTAACCCCTTGTAGGAACCAAAATCAAGGCAAATCAGACAGATAGTTGTCTAGTTTTCTCTTGAATGCTTCCCATGTTGGAGTGCTCACCACCTCTCAAGGTAATTGGTTCCATTGTTGTACTGCTCTAACAGTCAAAAGGTTTTTCCTTACGTTTAGCCTAAATCTAGCTTCCTGTAACTTGAGCCCAATATTACACGTCCTGCAATCTGGGATGATTGAGAATCAGTCCTGCCCCTCCTGTGTATAAACTGCATTTCAAGTATTGAAAAGTGCTATCATATCTCCTCTCAGTCTCCTGAGACAGAGATATGTTACGTTACTTTGATCATTCTAGCTACTCCTTTCCTTCCTTCATTCCATTCATCAGCTTTTTGTGTAGCTAAAACTACCTATACTAAAGCAGTTTTTGCAGAAACTTCTTTTTGAGGCTGGAGACAAAATCCAGCAGGAGGCATTGAACCTTTCTTTTTGATAGCACAAATGATGTTATACCACTGTAATCTGAGTTCCTTATTTTTAAGTGGGGCAGAAATAGGCCTCCCTCCTTTGATTTCCTTTTAGTACTAGGAATTAGAAATCTGAGACAAAAATAAAGAACCATTTGCAACAGAAATCCAATTCTTTCGAGTGTTTGCCTCCTCCTTTTCCACTCTTGTTTCATTCTGTTTCCCAGGCTGTTGTGTTTTGCTTGCATTTGATCCCTGTATTCACTCATGGCTTGCTGGATAGCTTGGTCATTGGTTAGCTGAAGTTCCACGGGGCTCTGCTTAGGTTTTTCACCTGAGAAATTGCAAAATTGATGTAAGACAAACATCCTGAGATAATATAATATATACATGTTGGTGAATTATTCATTCTTTTACAGAAGTGACTTTCCCGTTCAATGTTTTCAGCCTTCTCAGGGTCACTCCATCACATTTAAGGGTCTTTCCGCTGAATAACAATTTGCAGTTGGTATTTAGTCACTGCAGCCAGTCCAAATCTCTTTCCTTTGTGTATAACTTGGTTCACTCCTTCTTTTTTGAAGTAGGTAAAATTATTTTTTCTAGCAATGAATTCACTAGAATTTGAGCTTAGGGAGAATTTGATAGGTTTTAATCAACTGTCATTCCTCTTACTCTTGACCATATAAAACATTTTGTGCAAGTGCTATGTAAGAAGAATTGTTGTGCATCAAACGAAAGGTCTGTAGCTGTGTGAGCCAGTGGAGTGGCCTGTACTGGCCCATCTCTCTCTCTGAGCAGGACTTAAGTGGATACCCAGGGAGACAGCCATCATTTGTGGATATTGTACCATTTATGAATGGAAACGTATGTGTGGCTTATCTGCAAATACTTAGATAAGACCGCAGAGACTTGACTAAATACACGTACTGCTAAGCAACAAGAACAATAAAAGTCCCAGTGTTTATCATGGATTTTCCTTTGATCTCTGCAGGTTAGGGATGTGCTTTTCAAAAGGCAGTAACTAATAACTTTTTTTTGTGGCCAGACAATTGTTCTAAGATTGTTGTGTTAACTGTAAAGTTTTCATTTTGCCCTAGGACAAACAGTGCCAGACAGATGTTTCAAAAAGCTGTGAGAGAATGGTTAGGGATGTATTATTTTTTTACTTTTTGCTGCGTAGAGCTATTTGCTTGAGGATGAATTTTCAGAACTTGTTTAGAGTCTGGAATGATTTTATCTTTCTTGCTTTATGCAGCCAGTTGAGCAGAAGCAGCTCATGCTGAAGGCCTTTGCAAAACACAATAAATTGATGAAGGAGTGTGAGCAAGGAAAAGGTACTTTCCTTTTGTTTCTTGGGAAAATATTTTTTTTCTTCCTCATGAGTTGGAAGTCTGTGACTTTTTCAGAAGACGCAATACTGAGCAAAGTTGCAGACCTGCCATGTTCCCCAGATCATTATGAGAGATGGGGGTATTCGTGTACGAATACCCCCGCACAGGTGGACATAATGAGGGTCCAGCCCCCTGGGGCCGGACTGTCCACTCACCTTCCACTGTTGCCATGAGCTCCAGAGGTCACTGTCTGCAACTGACTCCTGGCAGGAGGTGGGCGGACGAGCCTCACTGCAAGGTCGAAGAGTGGCTCGCAGACCACGAGCTCTGGAGCAATAGGAAGGGAGCGCGGAACTCGTGCCAACAGCGGAAGGTGAGTGGATGGTCCGGCCCCAGGGGGCTGGACCCTCATTATGTCCACCTGTGCATGGGTATTCGTATACGAATATGAATACCCCCATCTCTAATCATTATCCTGTGCTTTGGAAATGTAAGCTGTGCCCTCCCTCTGCCTCCATGGGAGTGCAGGCTCCCTAACCCATCCTTCCCTCTGCTAGTCGCAAGGTCAGCAGGCTGAATAGATTACAGATGGTCTGAGAGACTCCATTCTACGTTGCCTCCGCTGGTCTTTTGCAGAGGAGCCATTGAGAGCAGCCAAGAGTAAGACCTGGCAAACCAAGGGTTTTGTATTTCTTTGACAGGATTTGACCGTCATCTTTTCGGCCTCCTGCTTCTTTCCCAAGAACACAGCCTTCCTATGCCAGAGCTCTTCATAGATCCTGCATTCACTAGAAGGTATTTAGAAGCTTTTTAATATATATATAAGTCTGTGTGTGGCAGTAGAGGCTCAGGTTAGTGGGAACAAGGGACACTCAGGCAATCCAGTGAGAGTGGCTTGGGGAAATGGGAAAAGCAGCCATTTATGGAAGGAGCTGGCAATACCACCTTGATGGCCAGCCCTGTATTCACAGCCCTGGCAGTTTTGCGAGAGGCTGAGGAGGTGTGCTGTCTTAAAAGGTGCAAAGTCGTGGGCCTTTTGCTCCTTCAAAGTGTTACTGCTGGGCCACAAGGGCCTCCAGTTAGGAGGCGACAGAGGGCGTCTGGAGGGCTCCCCCAAATCCCGACTTCCCTGCTTTGAAGTAGTAGCTGAAGTACATTTACTTCCGCCAGGGTTGGCTACGAATTTTAAAAGGGAAAGCAAGTAAGTGCATTTGTTTTATTTTGCCTCACTCTGAAACAACTTATTTTTTAATTTTGCATTTCGTTCTGTTTTCAATTTATAGCGGGGGAGGCGGAAACTTTGTGCTTTCCACCAGCCTGGTAGGCTACACAAGAGTCGGGGGAGCTGTTGTTCCAATGGTGCACCACGGATATGGTTTTTTCTATAGGATTAGAGATGACAGGTAAGGATACATTTAGTACTAGTCAACAGAAAAACTTTAACCTGCTATCAGAGGTTCCTTGGTGCATGATAGCACAGCACAAAGAAGCCCTGATAATACATCAGCATGGAGACTAGAGGAATAGGTGGATTAAAAAGAGGGTCCACAGGAAAAGAAAGAGAAATTTACATTTGTTTAGGAAGAAGGTAAGAGGGATTAAACATACTACTTGTTATCATTTTTCTTGCCTGATGGTAGGGGGGGAGTAGAAGGAAGAAAAGATAAGACAAAATGCTTGGCAATATAGTAGCTGTACACATTGAAGGATAATATTACTTTTGTATGGGTAAAGTGACCATTAGATGGCTTGGTCACCTGAGAGACATGACAAGTGCCTCTTCAAGACATCAGGTTGTACTGCTGTCCTGGTATTATTTGCTTCTAATAAAAATGACTTTCATTGCTGTGAATGGAACAACCTTGTGAAAACTTCGGTATTTCTGTGGAGGTTTCTAATGCTGTTGAAGTGTTTTTGTTAAATGTCATGTTCAAGGTGCAGGTAAAGATGGGTAGCTAGTTAAGGCCATGTGCTTTGAAATCTGACTTCGTAAAAAAAAAGAAGAAGCAAAAACTAAAGGAGAAGTCACAATAGCTACGTGTAATGAGTTGCACAAAATGTTTGGAAGAGTTTGGTTCCAATGGAGCTCTGCCACAGCCTTCCATAACTGCTTCAGTTACATTCCGCCTCAACTTCAGTTTGCTATTTTAAAGTCGGACTAATAATCAGTTACTTCATGTAAGGACTACTAGCAACAAAAATCTACTATGGCACATTAAAGCTGCTATATTTTTATTATAATAGTGTATTATTATTTTTTGGCATCTGCCATTTATAATACTTTTTAGTGCCCTTTGAACAAAAAACATGTACAAGCTGCTTTACACAGACCTAAATATAAATATAATCCAATTTAAACCACATAGAATGGTAGTTTCAGTGCATCAGAGCAGAAGTATAATATATCAAGTGATTCCCAAATGCCTGGTGGAATCAGTATCTTTGTCTGTTAAGAAAGAACAGGGAAGAACATGTGCCAGCAAATTAAGGACCACATTTGATGACTCATGGGTTACTACAGCAAAGCCCAGCTTCCAGCAGATAGCAACCTTACCTCCATAGATTGCAGAACCTAAAACTAGGTGTCACTAGAAAGACTTAAAACTAGAGATGGGGGTATTTGTATACAAATAAGAATACCGCCGCACAGCTGGAGTTAACAAAGGTCCGGCCCCTGGGCCGGACCATCCACTCATGTGGCCGGCAGCGGCCCTACTCTTCCTTCCAATCGTTCCGGAGCGCCCAGTTGGCTAACCACTCACCAGCCTTGCAGGGAGACTCGTCTTCCCTCCTTCTGCCAGGAGTGGCTAGCTGACCGGGCACTCTGGAGAGATTGGAAGGAAGAGCGGGACTGCTGGCGCACGCATCAGTGGACAGTCCGGCCCCAGGGGGCCAGACCCTCGTTAACTCCAACTGTGCAGGGGTATTCGTATATGAATACGAATACCCTCATCTTTACTTAAAACTCTAGTTGTCAACTCTAATCATATACATAGGGGAAGCCACACTCTATGATATAATCTAAATTCAGACAGGGTAAAGCATTAAAGGTGAAAAACAGGCAAAATATTACGTTGAAATATTGTGATATTTCACCATCCTATACTCTTTACAAGCTGGTAATCACAAACACTCTTTTCCAACAACACAAGAGGCGACTCTACACATGGAAATCACCAGATGGGCAATACCAAAACCAGATTGATTATGTTCTCTGCAGCCAAAGATGGAGAAGCTCTATACAGTCAGCAAAAACAAGACCTGGAGCTGATTGTGGCTCTGATCATCAGCTTCTTATAGCAAAACTCAAGCTTAAACTGAAGAAAGTAGGAAACACCACTGGGCTAGTCAGGTATAATCTAAACCAAATCCCTTATGAATACACTGTGAAAGTGAAGAACAGATTTAAGGAACTAGATTTGGTGGACAGAGTGCCTGAAGAACTATGGATGGAGGCTCGTAACATTGTACAGGAGGCAGCAACAAAAACCATCCCACAGAAAAGGAAATGCAAGAAAGCATAGTGGCTGTCCAACGAGGCCTTACAAATAGAGAAGAGAAGGGAAACAAAATGCAAGGGAGATAGGGAAAGTTACAGAAAATGGAATGCACACTTCCAAAGAATAGCAAGGAGAGACAAGAGGGCCTTCTTAAACGAACAGTGCAAAGAAATAGAGGGAAATAATAGGGAAAAACCAGAGATCTGTTCAAGAAAATTGGAGATATTAAAGGAACATTTTGTGCAAAGATGGACATGATAAAGGACAAAAATGGTAGGGACCTAACAGAAGCAAAAGACATCAAGAAGAGGTGGCAAGAATACACAGAGGAAATATACCAGAAAGATCTGGATGTCTCGGACAACTCAGTGTGGTTGCTGACCTTGAGCCAGACATCCTGGAGAGTGAAGTCAAGTGGGCCTTAGAAAGCATGGCTAACAACAAGGCCAGTGGAGGTGATGGCATTCCAGTCGAACTATTTAAAATCTTAAAAGATGACGCTGTTAAGGTGCCACACTCAATATGCCAGCAAGTTTGGAAAACTCAGCAGTGGCCAGAGGATTGGAAAAGATCAGTCTACATCCCAATCCCAAAGAAGGGCAGTGCCAAAGAATGCTCCAACTACCATACAATTGCACTCATTTCACACGCTAGCAAGGTTATGCTCAAAATCCTATAAGGTAGGCTTCAGCAGTATGTGGACCGAGAACTCCCAGAAGTACAAGCTGGATTTCGAAGGGGCAGAGGAGCTAGAGACCAAATTGCTAACATGCGCTGGATTATGGAGAAAGCCAGAGAGTTCCAGAAAAACATCTACTTCTGCTTCATTGACTACGCAAAAGCCTTTGACTGTGTGGACCACAGCAAACTATGGCAAGTTCTTAAAGAAATGGGAGTGCCTGACCACCTTATCTATCTTCTGAGAAATCTATATGTGGGACAGGAAGCAACAGTTAGAACTGGATATGGAACAACTGATTAGTTCAAAATTGGGAAAGGAGTACGACAAGGCTGTATATTGTCTCCCTGCTTATTTAACTTATATGCAGAATACATCATGCGAAAGGCAGGACTGGATGAATCCCAAGCCGGAATTAAGATTGCCGGAAGAAATATCAACAACCTCCGATATGCAGATGATACCACTCTGATGGGAGAAAGTGAGGAGGAATTAAGGAACCTCTTAATGAGGGTGAAAGAGGAGAGCGCCAAAAATGATCTGAAGCTCAACATCAAAAAAACTAAGATCATGGCCGCTGGTCCCATCACCTCCTGGCAAATAGAAGGGGAAGATATGGAGGCAGTGACAGATTTTACTTTCTTGGACTCCGTGATCACTGCAGATGGTGACAGCAGCCACGAAATTAAAAGACTCCTGCTTCTTGGGAGGAAAGCGATGACAAACCTAGACAGCATCTTAGAAAGCAGAGACATCACCTTGCCGACAAAGGTCCGCATAGTCGGACACGACTTAACGACTAAACAACAACAATACTCTTTACACTGAAATATTTATTTATTTGTTTAAACTTGTACCCTGCCCATTTAGTGGACAAGCCACTACTCTAGGCAGTTTCTAGGAAAATAACAAATATATATATACAATAATTAAAGGGAAGAAAATAGAGAATATAAAAACAAAAACCTGTTTGGCGAACCATGGGCCAGCATAAACTCAGTACAAAATTAATATTCAGGATTGCTCTGCATTTTGTTTGACATTTTAAAAAATCATTATCATGTTATTCAAGTGATCAGCAAATCAGAATTTCTCTAAACAACTGTGTTTAATTTCTCCACTAATAGGATTGTTGTGGCCTGCACTGCTTGGAAATCATGCCCGGAGACAGATGCAGAAAACCTGTGTAAGAATCTCTTCCAGTCTTTTCAGGACATGGTCAAATTAATGGCAACAGCTCAACTGTAGAGCAGATACTGAAAATCTAGTGCCTTTGTTCCATTGTGCATTACTCTAGTTCCTGAAGATTTGAAAGTGAAGACATTAGCCAAAGGGAGTGTTTTAATTGGTCAGAAGACTTCATGATAATTTGCCATATACTGTATGTTAGGCAGAAATAATGCAACCTCTTTTTAAAATGAGATTTACTGCAATAACAATGCAATTTTCCTTAATTAAGTTTGCAGTAGCAATGCAAATCATGACAAATCTTCTAGTAGAAACTATGCAATGTTAAACTAAGCCTCATCAATGCAAGCAGTGGGAGTTTAATAGATTTTTTGTTAAGACTAACTTGTATTTCTAATGTTCCTTATGATAGAAGGTATAAGAAGATTGAATTTGGATGACACTAGTTTTTTCAATGGTACAGATTCAGCAGCCATTGCAGGGATAATATATAATGACTCCTTTCTAGATGGGATGTGTATTGTGGATTTTTTAGAACTTTTAGAGCCCCTAAAGTAATAGAAGTACTGCATTTGAAATTACTGTTCAATGTATGTTGTTTCTGATATTCTCTGTCTTATACAATGGGATTGTAGAAACTCACAAGCTTTATAAGAGCCTTTAAAATATAAAAGGACAGAATGCAATGACTTGAGAAACTTGTTTTTACATTCCAAACAAAGAACAGATATTGTAACAATACTTGAAAATATACAAAACATAATGTGATTAGAAACTATCTTGACAATGTTATTTCATATGTATAATTCTCAGGATTATAAACCTCTTTGGTATCTTAGAAGGGGGACTTTGTTTTATCAGCTATGTCATTTCTTCCCTTTGAAATAAAGCCACTACAAAGAGCAGCAGGTGTTGACATACTTGATTTGTACATCAGTTGCAGCAAAATACTTTGGAGATAACGTATTCTCATTTCAAAAAAAACATAAGCTTTATAAATAAATTCAAAGTCAAACATGTCAGTATAAAATGAACTAAAAGTTTTCTGACTTTGCTCTTAGAAAATAGGACTGCCAGCTGTGACGAACACCAGCTTCTGATTTTTTTCTTAAGGTCCATAAAAGTCTATAGGGCTCTTAGGAGATGTTCAAGCATCAGACTTTCTGACCGGACATACAGTAGGTGCGAAGTCTAATTCTGAGGTTCCATGTTGGACTTCAGCCCATCATTACCACCAGCTTATTTTGTGTGACTGAGATGGTATAAACAATACCATTTGTAAATGCCCATTTGTAAAAAATGAATTAAGAGCTCAGCAGTGTCCACTTCTTAATTGGCAGGTTGTCCTGCCTGAATGTTGACTAGAGAGTAATAGATTCCTCTGGCACCCAGCAGCTGCTGATGTGTTCCTTGTTCTATGACTTTCCCATTCTGGATCACGGCTATGCTGTCAGCGTTCTGCACTGTAGATAAGCGATGAGCTATTACAATGCAAGTGCGGCCTTGTCTGGCTTTATCTAGAGCCTCCTGGACAACCTATTGAAAACAGAAGATATTTTTCAAATAAATGGAGATGATTACTTTGTCCCGTGAAAAGTCCTCCTATTTGTTACAATCTATCTTTGAAAAACAGAAAAACAACTTTTCATTTAATGTAAGTTTTCAATATTTGAATGATGAACACTCATAAAGAATGAAGACTCTTGAAACATCATCAGATACAAGCGAATGTATACAATACAGAGACTGAAAACGCTGGCCAGGAATCATAGTAGATGTACTTCAATATATCTAGAGCAGTGGCTCCCAACTTTGGGTAACCCATTGTTCTTGGACTGCAACTCCCAGAAGCCTTCACCGCTAGCTGTCCTGACCAGGGTTTCTGGGAGTTGCAGTCCAAGAACACCTGGGTTACTTAAGGTTGGGAACCACTGATCTAAAGGACAGGAGGTTCAGGAAGGCTGCCTTACAGCAAAACGGGGAATATGTGGCCCTTCAGGAATTGTTGGACTACAGCTCTTATCCGCCCTCCCCACTGGTTATGATGCTCGGAGCTAATGCATTCAGTCAGCCTAACTGGTAGGAGCTTTCTAGGTGGTGGTCTTTCCCAGTAGCTCCTGGGAATGGAATGTAGGCTCTTCTTACCTACAAAGCATGGTATGCTATAATGCGGAAGCCATGCCGATTAGGGGCTTACACCAGCAGTATACCAAAGATAAGTGAAAACAGTTACCTTTTCACTTTCTGTATCAAGTGCAGAGGTTGCTTCATCCAGTAGGAGAATTCTTGGCTTGCGGATTAGAGCACGAGCGATAGCAATGCGTTGTTTTTGGCCGCCAGAAAGCTGGGCCCCTTTGTCACCCACAGACGTGTTGTATTTCTATGGATAAAAATCAGTTCATAAATACACCCAGACAAAGATGGCAATCCCATTAGGTATACTGCAGTGCAGTAAGACTTGTTAACAGTTCCAACATTTCTGAAGTCTACGTTGATCTGATTAAGGTAAGGGTCGGCGATACATTTATTGGACTACTAAAAATGACAAACATCTTCTTTGGATTGAGTACAAAGACCAAATTACTTCTCTTTTTCAATTGATCTGATGCAGTATTTGATCTTCTGGTCTTGGGTTACTGCAGCACTGGTCAGAGACGAGTGTAATGACAATTAGTTGCTAAGAGTATGATTTCATCTGCATTGTACATGCCTGCTGATTTCCAAAACAGAGGAAGATCACAAATTTTCTCTTTACTGGCTTAGTAAGAGACCACATCCAATAAAATAGCCAAAAACATGAACAGTTGAACTGCGACTCTTTGGTGGCAGGGGGTGGTAGAAGGTTACAGGACAGAAGAATTTTCTCCAACAGAAGGGAACAAATACTTTGGGGAGAAAAGCATGGCAAGTGTCCTAATACCACACAGCATAGGTTGCAAAACATCCATGGAATATGGAATATATTGATTTAAAGCCTGTTCTTTCTGAAATAATTCTATGAAGTTTCATTTATTATTTCAATTAGAAAACAGATGTTGAACATGTGGCCCTAGAAATATTGGACTGCAACCCCCATCAATCCTAGGCAGAACAGTGAATGGAGAGAGGCAATGGAAATTGCAGTCCAAAAACATCTGGAGAACCAATATGCTCCCTGCCTCTGAACTATAGAGTGTTAAAATGAAGTTAACAAAGGAACAATTTCTGAGAAATGAAACATTGTTTTGATTTTAAAACGGGAGACATATAACCATATAAACATTATTATTATCTGTGGTATGCTGTGATGTAAATGTCAGTGCAAATCCAATGTAAAAGAAATGATAAGAAACAAATATACAGACTCAAATAGCCAGGCCTTCTGCAGAATGTCAATAAAGGTTGGTCAGAATAAGAATCATGAGGCTCTAAGTTTTAATTTGTAAACTGTCCAGAGTAGTATTTCCACTAAAGGGGCAGTATATAAATCAAATAAATAGAAATAAATAAATCATGAAACCACTGCTTATGAACTTATTTGGGGCTGCATGAATCCAGCTAAGAGAACAGAATGAATGTGAACCGGACCTGCAACCAGATTAAACAATTGTAATCAGTCATCTAAATTTAAATTTAATTAAATTCAGGCGTGCATGAAAAAATGCTAGTATATCTGATGGCAGAAGCATGCTTTTCGTTTTATAGCAGGCATGCCGGAAAAGCATTTCCTCCCCATGAAGTTAGACAGCGAAGTTCTGTCATGCAGGCCTCTACGCTGTTCACTAGGCACCCACAGCTACACCCACAAGGAGCTGGCAGGCATTTCTATGCCTATATGGTGGTTGACTGCTGGGGAAGGGAGAGCACAGAGAGATCACAGCACACTAGAGAGAGAGAAACACAGTGTGCTTTACAGTAATCTTTCAGCATCCGTTCTGGTCAGGTACCAGAGTGCATATGCAGAACTATATGTTACAATTAAACAGTATGATGAAGCCGTAGGGAATTCTTCAAAAATGGTTAAGCCAATTTTTCCCCCCACTATAGTTAGTAATTCATACTAAAGAAATCAGACAATTTAATCATTATAGAAAGAGCATTTTAGCCATCTTATTCCCTGGTCCGTGTGTTTTTAACACAAGCAATGCATTGTAAATCATAAAAACCCTTTATCCTTTACAAAGACATTTTGTTTCACTTTCATGTCACACCTAACTTTGAAGTCTAGAGAGGCTGAACCAAAAGCTTGAGAAAGTTTCAGATTGCAGCATCCAGAAACCAGCAGCTAGCTGGCAGAATAATTCTGGGATTTGTGAGATAGGCACTGATTTCAGTAAAGCTTGAGGAAATGCATTTAAGACAAGTAGGGAATGATATTTTCAAAAGGCACTCACCTCTGGTAAAGAGTCAATGAAGGAGTGTATGTTGGCTGCTTTTGCAACTTCAATGATCTCGTCTAAGGGTATCTCTTTGCTGTTATCACCGTAGGCAATATTCTCGGCTATGCTGCAATCAAACAGGACTGGCTCTTGGGACACAATCCCAATCTGGGACCTCAGCCACTGGATATTCAACTCTTTTGCACTTTGTCCATCTAGTTGCTAGAAAATAAAGAATTTAGAAGCAGGTAAAGGTAGGAATTCCATTAAATATAAATCTTGGCCAGCATTTCTGTGATATAAAATGGAAATTAAGAAGGTTTTCAAAAGGATTATCATCACTGTTCAAAGATAAATTGAAGAGAAGAAAAGCCACATACATTGCCTTGAGCTCGGTTCAGGAAAGATAGAACAAGGACGTAAGAATAGATATAGAGACAGTACGTAGAATAAAATCCACCGCAGCTGAATGGAGGAAGATTAATACTACTACTACTAATAATAATAATAATGTGTCATCAAGTCACTTCTGACTTACGGTGACCCTTTTCAGGGTTTTACAGGTAGATAAGTGGTTTACCATTGCCTTCTTCTGGGGGCACCCTGAGACTATGTAGTTTGCCCATGGCTACAAAGGCTGGCTTTACTTGCAGGAGGCACAGTGGGTAATTGAACTGCCAACCTCTGGCTGCACAGCCAGATACCTAAATAATTGAGCTATCCAACTGGTGGGAGATTAAGGACAGAAAAAAGAAAAGAGAAAAAGACTTGTTCATGCAAATCGGTGAAACTGGAACCTGCTGTCAAAAGGGTGAAGGGCCACCAACTTAGGAGGGCGATCAGATGGGCAAACAGCTCCCTATTTCAGTTGAATATGAAAAAAGAAAGAAAGATTTGGGTCATTTTCCAGCGACCACATGGGTTTTCAGTAATATCAATTCATCTTGCCCCTTTTCCAAACTGTCCTGCTGATTTCTGGAACAGGGCTAGGGTTGCAGTTTATTTGGTGCAATTGGGGGCTCTCTTGGTGCTCATCTTCTGCAGTCCATGCGGTTGGCTAATCCACTCGCAAATGGAGCTGCGTTCTCCGTGGTGACAACCCTGAGATGTATACAGTGGATCTTGACCTTAAAGGAACAACGGACAAACCCCTTCTTCTATTTTAGTCTTCTCTAACTTTTAAAAATATATCTCTCACTGACCCAGCACAATCTTTGATACATTGGAGGCGCCCTTCGGTGCTGGTATTAAATCTGATGCAGTGCTGACTCATTGGGAGGCATTTTTTTTTAAAGGGGGGAGGGAATCACCATGGCCAGTGGGCCACAAAAGGTGGGGAAAGGGGCATCAGTCAACCAAAAGGGGAGAAAACTGGAGCTCTCTGAAGTGCTGTCTGGATCTTTCTCATGAGAGAAGAAACATTTCCTGTGTGAATGAAAGGATTGCTCAAGCGTAAGGTAAAATAGATTGCACCAAAGATAAGAGCCTTTTAAGCAGGAACCAGAGAGCTCCCAATTCCCCTGTTTAGATGGACCGTCAGAAGGCTTGTAAAAAGGAGGTGAGGATGGGAAAGGCTGTATGTCCACTGTCGGTATCTGCATACTCAGTGCCAGAGGCAGTCTGCCTCGGTCTATCAACGGGTGGAGGGGATGAATGGGAAACCGCTGTTGTATTCATGTCCTGCTTGGGAGCTTTCCCTGGGCAATAGATTTGTTGTTTTGCATGTGGAATGCTGAAGGAGATAAGCCTTTGGTCTAGTCCAGCATTTCCCAACCTGGGGGTTGTGACTCCGAAAGGGGGTTGCAAAGTATTTTCTGGGTGTATGTGTTCCAGATCACCTTATATGTGTTGTAGCCCTTCTTAAGTAATTTCCCCCTTGACCTTTCAGAGCGGGATATTTAAGTTAGCATGTATGTATATGTATGAGAAACAGTTCCTTTTGGGGAGAAAGAGCCTCTACTTTCTGAGAAGGGATTACCGTATTTTTCCATGTATATGACCCCCCCCCCCAATGTATAAGACGACCCCCTAATTTTTACCCTTGCCGGAGGTGGAGGAGCAGTCAATGGGCAGCCGCGAGGGGCGGTCCAGCCTGGCTGCTCCTCCACCTCTGTCTCCTGCTGCTGCTGCCTCCGCCGCCCGAACGCCTCCTCCAGTGCGACTGCCAGGGCTTACCTCCAGCTCACGTTGCCGCCTTGTCTCGTGCCCGAAGGAGATGATCTCTGGAGGAGGCAATCCGACAGCAGTGGCAGCAGTCAATGGGCATCAGCGAGAGGCGGCCAAGCGCGGCTGCTCCTTTGCCTCAGTCTCCGCCTCCTGCTGCTGCTGCTGAGCCCCCGAGTGGTGCTGGAGGAGACTGCAGCAGCAGCAGGAGGCGGAAACAGAGGCAAAGAAGCAGCCACGCTTGGCCGCCTCTCGCTGCTGCCCACTCACTGCCGCCGCCGCCAGTGGACCGCCTCCTCCAGCGATCGTCTCCTTCGGGCAGGGGACAAGGCAGCGGCATGAGCTGGAGGTAAGCCCCGGCAGTGGCGCTGGAGGGGGCGATCGGACGGCGGAGGCGGCAGTCAATGGGCAGCTGCAAGAGGTGGCTGAGCGTGGCTGCTCCTCCGCCTCCATCTCCTGCTGCTGCCTTCCATGTATAAAACGACCCTCAATTTTTCCTCTAATTATTTTAGGGGAAAGTGTCGTTTTATACACAGAAAAATATGGTATTTTATCTCATTAAAATGTATTTTACACAAACGTGGCAGGGGGTCACAGCTTACTTGGCTGTTATAAAAGAGAGCTGTGATTGAAAAAGATTGGGAAACACTGGTCTATCCAACATGAGCCTTCAGACCCTCTTAATGTAACAAATAAGACGGTAGCCACAGGCTTACTTAAAAGCAGAGGACTTTAAAATTAATCAAACATACAATGGAATATGAAAGCATGGTGAAGACCATACAAGGGCTAGTATCCCACACTTATATAACCACGAAGGCGCTGGTTCATGTATCACTTCATCTCTGAACTCATGTGATAGCTTTACGGAAATCTCTCGTTCTCTCTGTATCTGAGTCCTAACCCTAACCCTAACCCTAACCCACACATCTATTCTGGCAACACAATTACAGGACCTAACACTGCGACTCACAATATCAAAGGCAGCTTCACTTGCTCCTCAGCTAATGTGATCAATGCCATCTTTTGCCAACAATTTGTCTTTGCACTCCACATAGGACAAACAGGACAATCTCAATGGTCACAAATCTGACCACAATACCACAATACATAGAAACCTGTCTCCAACCACTTCAATCTACCAGGACACTCCATGGAAGATTTGAAAGTCACTACAGTAGGATGCCCCAGATCCGCTAGGGATTGGTTGCAAGCCCACCCCCCCATGGATACTGAAAACTGTGGATAACAGCAAACATATACATTACCAGAACTGACCAGACACCATGCTATGTATTTTTCACTAACATGCATTCATAGCATGGTCTCTGTCTCCCTCCAGTGTTTGGTTCTGGTAATACACGTGAAAATAGTTCTGGGTTTTTTTCTTTTAATATTTTTAATATTTTCAGACCATGGATAAGTAAATAGTTGATACTGATCCCACGGATAAGGAGATCCCACTGTATTTTAGAACAGAATCATTACAAATCAAGAAGACAGAGGGAAAGAACTGAGATAAAAATTATACAGATGATGGACACACATATAAATGAAATTAATATAAGCTTAGGTTTCCTAAGCCATATGTGCTTCAGCAGATAATATTCTGCTGTTATCTGCTGCCACTGTTATTTTCTTCACAACTACCAAGCCCATCTCCAATCACAAGGCTCAAAGATAAAAACCGTCAATATTCTCTACATTAACACACGTGATTCCTCTGCCATCTCCTTTCACCTTTATATTTAATATTCTCTTTTTCTCTCCCCTTGAGTTTTAAGTGAATCCCCAACCTTCAACAAACAAACCCCCTCCTCTGTCTTCTCTCTCCCCACTCATCTTTGCCCAGACCTGGAGTCTGTTTTCTGTCCCCTGAGGAAGTTTTACAACAGAGCCCTAAAACAACATAAGCGAAATGATTGCATGTAAATGAACCATACACCCAAGAGCCAATGAATATTTACTATGAAACTGTTATTTCATTCAAAATTTCATTCTGTTTCCATATTTCTGATGAAGTGGACGTGTCCACGAAAGCTCACATTAAAATATAATAGTCTTTAAGATGCCACATATTTTTATCTTTGTTTTGATTTGTTTCTTTGGATTTTGCCTTATATACATGAGACATGGGCATTCTGTAACAGGCATGTGAAATCTTTTCTTTTACAAAGAGCAGTCATAGGAGCAGGGCATAAAGATGTCAGGGACTCCAATGCATTGATGAAAACAAAATAAAGGGGAAAGTGAGCTCTGTGTGTGTGTGTGTGTTTGTGATAGAGAGAGGGAGAAATAGAAAGAGAGAGAGAGAGAATCAAATTGCTGATTGAAAACTACTCTTTTGTTGTGTTGCTGATTATATCACATTATTAATTTAATTACTTGCAGTCAATTCAATTTGGCAACACTCCCAGGGTTTCCTAGGTATGAAGTAGTTGGAAGTGGTTTAACAGACCATCTTTCTCATGGCACTCAAGGCACATAACCCCCCTCAGGCATACACACACACCTGGTGATCTCGGCTCCCTACTCTGCTGGGAAACACAGTGGGGATTAGAATTCCTGGGCCTTGGCTCCACAGCTTGCTGCTCAGACCCACTGAGCTATGCCAGTGGGCTATACTGTATACCAGCTCAATAACGCATCAGTCTTGTGAAGAAAACTGAACTGACCAAAACCCAACAAACTTACCACTTCTCCATTTAGGGGATCATAAAATCTTTCAAGCAACTGGACCACTGTACTTTTCCCACAGCCGCTGCTTCCCACAAGAGCCAGGGTCTGGCCCTTGTCGACTGCAACACTCAGGCCTCGGAGCACAGAGACATCTGGCCGAGTGGGGTAGTTGAAGGCCACTTTCTTAAATGCTACATTGCCATTAAATCTTTCCTAGAATTAAGACAACAATTCAGGTTTGGGGGAAAAAGCAGAATGATTATGTAGAGAAACATAGGACTGCAAACAACATCTGTTTTTCATGAAGAGAAAGACTTCCATTTATGGAAGATGTACATCTCGACTTTCAGAGACATCAAATACTCCCCCAATACACCACAGCTCAGCCAATTCAAGGCGATTCCTCCGATCCTCTAGGTAACATTTTCAGTGAGCTGCCTGAAGGAGTTGTCATATAATGAGGGAGGCAGGGGGATCTACTTCCACCAGCCTAGCTGCATATACTTCAGTATGAATCCGAATCCAAATGTGTTGAAAATTAAGAGGGGACTGGGGTTCATACTTGCAACTTGATCTGGTTGAAATTAGCCAGCCCAGCACACTCTCTTTCTGGATCTTTCTATAACTTCCAAGATTTTAAGAACTAGGCATCTGAGGCAGTTGGGGCTGAGGATATCCCCAGCATGAAGAGTGGTCTTTTTTTCTCTCTCAGAACCTGACGGAAAACAATCAAATAGCTGTCAGGATCGTGACTAACCTCTACCAAACTAAGGTGAAGGCTGCTAGTCGATCTTACTTCGCTGTCCAGATAAGCGAAACCTCCAACCAGCAGGCGGAACTTTTCCTTATAGTCCGTGATCTATCCGGAGTTGGTCATAGTGACTGGCCTCCCACTAGCATCTCACCTGACCAATTTGCAGCCTTTTTAAAATCCGCCAGGATCTTACCCCCTATTTGAAAACAGTGGATCGAGCAGAGATGTCCAGCCTAATGAGACTTAACCACTTTCAGCCTGTGACGTCAGACATGGTGGACAGAGTGCTTGACCACTGTCGTGCCACCACCTCCTCCCTTGACCCTTGCCCGGCCTGGCTAATCAAAGCAGCCAGGCCTATAACGTCTGAATGGGCTACGGCAATAATTAATGGGTCTCTCCTTCGCTCAAGGAGACACTCATTAGGCCCATTAAGAAGAAACTGAGCTTGGCGGCGGACAATATTGGTAATTATAGGCCCGTGGCTAATGTTTCTTTCCTCAGCAAGGTAGTTGAGAGGGTGGTGACCGATCAGCTGCAGGCTCTTCTGGATGAAACCAATGCCCTGGATCCATTCCAGTCGGGCTTCAGGCCGTGCCACAGCACAGAAACGGCATTGGTCGCCCTGTTTGATGACCTACTGAGGGAGGCCGACAGGGGCAAAATGTCTCTGCTGGTCCTCCTCGATATCTCAGCCGCCTTTGATACCGTCGACCACGGTACTGTATTCTCCTGAGGAGGCTCTCCGAGTTGGGAATCGGTGGCCTGGCTCTTGCCTGGTTCCGTTCCTTCTTGGAGGACCGTCCCCAGAGAGTGCAGATTGGAGAGAGTTTCTCGGCCCCGTAGAGCCTCAATTGTGGGGTTCCGCAGGGCTCGATTATCTCTCCAATACTATTTAACATCTATATGAGGCCGCTAGGAGGGGTCATCAGGGGATGTGGGGCTTCGTGTCATCCGTACATTGATGATACTCAGCTCTACATCTCCTTTTTTCCAACAACAGTGGATGCTGTTTCACCCCTTGAGAGCTGCCTGGGGGCTGTTCAGCAATGGATGCAGGTGAATGGACTGAGGCTGAATCTGGGCAAGACGGAGGTCCTTCGGGTGGGTGTCCCAGACATCAGTGGTCTGGGAAACTCCCTTTCCTTTGGGGGGGGTGACTCTTACCACCAAGAGTGAGGTTCGCAGTTTGGGTGTACATCTGGACCTGGCACTCACCATGGAGACCCAGGTGTCATCAGTGGTCCATTCCTCACATTTCCACCTTCGGCAGATTGCCCAGCTCCGTCCCTATCTTGATGTGGGGGTGCTCACCACTTTGGTCCATGCGCTCGTAGTCTCAAGATTAGACTACTGTAATGCGCTCTACGTGGGGCTGCCTTTGAGACTGACGCGGAAACTTCAGATGGTACAGAATGCGGCGGCCAGACCTTACTGGGGTGAAAAGGTACCATCATGTTTCCCCCACTCTGGCCGCCTTGCATTGGCTGCCCATTCGTTTCCGTGTTGATTTCAAAGTTCTTATGATTACATATAAAGCCCTAAACGGTTTAGGACCTCGATATCTGGCAGAGCGCCTTCTCCCACCCAGTTCTACCAGAGTCACTCGTTCCAGCCGGGCCGGGCGGCTGAGGGGCCTAACGCCGAGGGAGGTCCAGAAGGAAAGAACGAGGAACCGGGCCTTCTCGGCAGTGGCCCCTCGCCTTTGGAACAACCTGCTAGTGGAGATCCGCCTGGCTCCCTCTCTGGGTGTTTTCAGGAATAAACTTAAAACCTGGCTATTTGGACAGGCTTTCCCTCCTTCCGTATCTTAATTTCTTACACTTTGGCCACCTTGGATCTATAATATATGTTTTTTGGTTGTGTTGTTTTTAAATTTGTAAACCGCCCAGAGTAGACCTTTGGTCTAGATGGGCGGGATAGAAATCCAATAAAATAAATAAATAAATAAATAAATACAGTGAGGTTTATTCACATTGAACCAGACAAATGAGGAGCTGAAAGGCAGAGAGGGAGGCTGAGCATGTATATAGGCTGAGACAAAGTGGTCGCATCCTGGATTAGTGGGTATAGCAATAAGTAGCTCATAAAACCCCAACCACAAAGTAACAGAAGCAAATACTAAAACGTTCTATATGGTAGGAAAGGGATCTACTTACAAGCTTCAGTCCTTCATCATTGTAGTTATCGATTGATGGTACTCTTTCAAACAGCATGAACATGTGGGCGGCAGATACCTTTGCTTTGGCATAGTCAGGTGTAAGTGAAGAAGCCTGTCCCAAGGCCATAGCACCAAAAACAATACAGGAGAATACCCTGGGAGTGAAGGGGAAAAACAAGGGTTACCATTCATATAGGCTGGAATCCTATTGGTGTTTCCTTAAAGTTTGTACATCACAACTGACTGCAGTTAATCGATGAAGTACCAGCCAGATGGATCTGGGTTGTGTAATCAGGCATATGATCAGGCAGCTAACCAAGATGTGCCCCAGCAGCTCATCAATTAGCTGCAATTAGCCATGTGAAGTTACACAAACCACATGTGGACACCAATAATGTTCTTGCCAGTGTAAGATCACCAGGTAAATTCTTTGTCATGTAATTTCTTTTACCAGATCTGACCATAATAGGGATTCTGCCATTATGTGCTGCTGAGAAGTTCAACCACAATGTTTTTGTTGTTGTTTATATGTATTTTGTTGATATAACCTAGTACCAAACAGCCACTAAACAGGAGAATGGCCCAGCACAGGAGGGGCAATGGCTCAGGACCACAATCAGCAGTGTTCCTTCATTTGAAGGAAAAAGGACACTCATTTGATGACCAAGATGTACTCATTTTGGACCGAGAAGATAGGTGGTTTGAGAGAGGGGTCAGGGAGGCCATACATGTGCATATACAAAATCCCTAACTCAACAGGGGTGGAAGCCTTAGATACAATCTGTCTCCTGTTTATCATTCCGCCCTTTCCTCCATCCCCAGAAAGATCAGGACCACACCCAACAGAAAGCCACTGTTAACAACTGTTAACAACGCACGACAATGGGTGGAGAAGGAATGCAAAGGTGGGATTTTCACTCATTCCCCCCCCCCCATCCTTTGGTCCTTTGTTCATCTAAGGAGCGTATTCAGACCAGGGGAAAGTGAAACCAACGTGGAGGATATACCAGGGGTCTCCTACCAACTCTCTTCAGAGTGAAGAAGCTACTTGGATGAATAGCGAAATATTTCAATCTAATAAGAAAGAAGTCCAGTTGCCATGATTCAACTTCCAGAAGATACTTTCTTGGCTTTCAGCTCAATGAAGTGATTTCCTAGTGGCCAAGAAATGGCTGCTGAGGCGAGCGAAACAAAGCTTCTCCTGGATCCCTGATTAGCCCAACGTCAATAACAAGCACTTCCTTTTTTGTCCATTTGTTTCAAACCATTTTTGGCTAAGGCAAAGTTTGGGAACTATATCCTATTTTAAAAGAGAATCATTCCACCCAAAGGTGCAGTTCCCTTCATTTATTTTCTTTCTCTTTTTTTTCCAAATGAAAAATATTTTGGTGCTGTAGGAGGTTCTGGGGGTCACAGACAAGACTAGGAATGGACCGGGAGGAAACGTGCAACCCACAAAACAGTGGAAGTCCCAATCTTGACATTGATTCTATCTGGGGAGACACTTGTCTGTTCCACATATATATGTGCATATGAGAGTGTTAAAATAATTTCTGGCAATTCTGAGTCAAAGATAAATCTATGTATTAAAAGAGCCGATTTCACAATATTATAGTTGAAAAAGCACAGCTTGCTTAGACTAGATATACTTACAGGAAAACAGACTTAAATTCCATGTAATTTTCATCCACTAGCCATGCACCAAATCGAAAACATCCTGCATAGGTAAAGTACAGCATAGCCTGGGAAAGGCCAAAGGTCAGTCCGTGAATGTGCGCTTTCTTCACAGAATTTCTGCAAAAGAAAATGGAGGGGTGTTGTTTTTTTCTTCTGCTGCTGTTTTGTATACCTGTGGTTAGATTACGATTAGCCCTATTCTGGTGTTTCCAATCTGGGTACTCCATACATGCAAGGAGGTGCAGCATGCTAGACCTCCCACCCTCTGTGGTTCTTGCCTCTATGAAAGCCTCTACATGATCTGGAATGCTGGAAGTTCACACCTATCCTCCAGGTTCTCTTTCACTCATTATTAGCTGCTTACAAGGGAGCAAAGATTTAATGATGATTGGCCAGAATCTTATTGTCGATTTATATTTGTGCAAAGAGAAGTACATATGATTTGGCAGGAAATTGGTGTTCATTAATGAGTTGCAGGTTGCATTCCTGCCAAGGCTTATGCAATTTCCCTTATGAGAGCATAAATCAACAACGAGATGGTGGCCATTACTTTTGAATTGCTTGTGCTAATTCAATCGTTAATTTTCTCTCTTCGAATCGGAATGTTATTGACAATCATTGTAGTATTTTTAGATTATCCTTTATCTTATTAACTTTGTGATAGTATTCTGTTTGATTTTGTAATTCATTTGCTGCTCTGTTTTTCTACAGTTCTGGAAGGAAAAGTAAGGTACAAACATGAAAATAAATTTTCCTTAGATTTCTTTTGGAGAACTGTTTCTACAGTCGTTCCTCCATTCTAAATATCCAGCTAGGTTTCACAACAGGTAGTGTTCAAGAAGAAAAAGCTCTTAGGGCCAGTCTGCAAAGTCTCAACTGAGGTGGGCTGCATCAAGCTAAATAGATTCACTTAACATTGGACAGAGATGGCAGAGATCTGATACACCGTTTGGTGCGAACCTTGTGTCAAAATGGCAGACACCCTTCAAATGACTGTATTTGGTTCACCCCCTGTTGAAAACAACAACACAAAAACAAACAAACAAAATCTCAATCCTTGCTGCCTCCTCTTTCCTCCTGAATACTGGAGGAAGTTTTCAATTATTTTATTTTATTATATTTTCGGTGTAGTGCATCAGCACTATCCTAATAGACTTTAAAACAATTGTTTTACTTACTACCAGGAGGATCAGAAGAAGTGTTTTGATTTCTCAATACTGTGAAATGGCTAAGCTATCTTCTTAAGCCACTTAATAATATTGTGAAATAGAAACCAGCTGTCAAATTGGAGACAGGAAGCTCTATTTGCATGTGCTGGAAAGAAACCAAAATGGAGTGATTCTGCCCACTCCCAAAAACACTAGCCCTTGAGAGGGACCCACAAAGATGTGGACAGGAACACTCTGGGGATAGGCTGTTTCACTCTAGCAATTATGTCGTCTGAATGCTGGGAAAAGGAGTGAACCAGCCTGTCTGGGCAGCAGACCAAGCAGTGGGAAAAATACTCATCTGATCCCACCTTAGTAACATGGTTGAGCCGTACAAGGCAAGGCAGAGTAAAAAGGAACAGTTGATTCTTCCTTTTCAAGTATTGGACAAACATGCCTGATTTGTTACCTGTATGGTCCCTGCAGACTTTGCCCATACATGAATTCAAATTTTCTTTCCCGAGCGAGAGAGGCAACTGTTCGAATATTCCCTATTGCTTCTGTAGCAATCTGCAAAAAGAGGGGAATATGCTTTTAGAAAAACTAGCTTCCCCGATATCAGTTTCTCCTAGCAAGCCAGAATCTGTGAAAGAAGTAAAAAGAGCGGTTAGAAGAGTCTTGTCTACCTGGAAAACCCCCAAAAGGGTTGCCATAAGTCAGAATTGACTTGAAGGCACATTATTATTATAAGAGTTTTGGCCCTCCAGATGTTGTGGTACTCTCTCCCAACCAATGATGAGGGAAAATGGGAGTTATAATTTAACAACCTCTAGAGGGCTACCTGCTATAGAAGGTGGAAGTAACATGCTGTTGTAACAGATCACTCCATTTATGAATGCTAAAAACTGGACTTTGAGGCTTAATTGTTGGCACTGTGGGGTAACCAGCTCCACGTAATATCCACAGAGCCCAACATTAACACAACAGAAATGCCCTGTACTCCTAAAATGGCTGCTACACGAAGCATCTGCATTGTGTTGTAGGCAGAGCTTAAGAAATTTACTTCTTGAACAACAGTTCCCAGAATTCCCCCAACGAATATAGCCAGAATGCTGAAAGTTGCCCAAAAATCCAGAAAGTAACTTTTTAAAATTCTGGTTACAGGATGAAGGGGATGTGGCAAATGCAATGATATTCTCCCATCTCTCTTCCTTCCACAGCATCCTATCTGATTTTCACCCATACAGAGAGTTGCTTATCTTCAAAAGATATTGGGGTTTGGGAGGCTACTAGGAAGGAATGCTAAAGAGGCTACGTATGTTCCCCCGTCTCCTGCCCCAGTGTGACAGGCCATGTGAACTAAAGCTCCTCTCTTTGTTGTGTGAATAACAGGGAGTTTTGAATCCAAAGAGTCTTCAGAAATAACATGGAGAGCTAAGAGCCACATCCTGTGCTGCGGCTCTGCTCCACCATGTCACCTCTTCCAGAAACCAGTAGGGTGAATACTGAACAGTACAAGAAAGCAAACCTGGTACTGCCCACATAACCTGACAAAAAGGCAGCATTAGATCATAAACCCAGGTATGAAAAAGCTGAAAAATAGCTTTGGGAAATAGAGGAGTAGCCAGTCAGGAAGAATGTGAAAGGTAGTGTTCTAGAACAGTAATTCCCAATCTGGGGTTTGTGAAAAAAAGTTGAATAATGGCTGGAAAAGGCACGTATTGTACGCCAACAGTGTAAGTCCCTTGTTTATATCCTGAGCAATGAGAAACCCCTAGGCTTTTCCTTCTCTTCCTGCTCACCGTGTGAGAACCCAGCAAATTGGCTTTAACTCCAAAATGATGTCCATTATGGACAGTATCAGAGGTGATGATGAAGCAGACTGAAGATGAGAGGGTGGAGATTCCCCCTAGCCCAGCCCCCAATATGAAGGCTACCGTTTTTGGAAATGGGCTGCCAAGGGGTGAGGAAGTAAAAAAAGTTCGGGAATCACTGTCCAAGAAAAACAGAAAGGAACAGGGCAACAGATAAACTAGTGAAACTTGCAACAACGTGTTTACACCTCCTACTCTCTCTTGTTCTTGTACTGCCCTCCTTCCACGCTACTTCTGTCGAGAGCTTAGATATCTGTTACAGATATCTAGTTACTTGTAACTAATTTGTTTCCAGTAACTAAAGCAAAATAAATACTACATTACAATTACAACTTAGCAAGGGATAACTTTTTTAATTTTTCAGAGCAACTGCACTTTCCAGTCACTTTTACAATTATGATTTCACTAAATGATGGAGGAAACATATTGCATGGATCAGGGACTGACTCATGATGCTTAATCAAAAACAGAAAGAAGTTTGTGGAAAAAACAACTAAACTGTAGTTACTAAAAGAAGAGGAGTATTAGTACGCTATTTAATTAGTTCTGAAAAACAGGAAAATAGAGACTTACATTAAAGTCATAACTCAAATGTTAATTCTTTTTCTTTTTAAACCTTGGAAGTGTTACTAAATATCTTTTAAAAAAAAAACAATCCTGAAAGAACTCAAACTTACCTTCCCTGCAGCTTGAAGTTCCTTCCTATTTTTCTTGGCTTGTCCAGACAACATTTTAATTTCAATGATCCCTGCTACGGCAATGATTGGCACAACAGCCAGGATTACAAGGGTCAACTGCCAGCCATACACAAACGATATGATAATCCCTGCCCCAAGGTTAGCCAGGTTTTGGGCAATCATACCTAGCCTGGCTCCTGTAGCCTAAGAGAGGGGGAAAGACACACACATGTGCAATGTGTTAATCAATAAGCATTATCTTCCAGTATCCGTTCTTAACCAAAATGAATGATTACACTATAAATCCAAGATGAACATTTGCTATTTTGACAGTCGAACAAGAGGTATATCTCACTTAAGTAAGCGATTTTACCTTTCCAGTTTGGATTTTAGACTACATATGTTGGAAGGAACAAGTTGTGCTAGGACCAAGTTACTAAGAGCTCTTCCTGACAGGCCAGTTGTACCTTTAAGTTTATCCTTTATTTCTCTTCTGTCACTTGTTGATGGAAGTTAAGAGTTATCTTCCAGTATCACATTCTTAACCAAAGTGAGTGATCACTGATGATCATTACTTCCTGACGATGGGCGGTCTAACATCAAACTGCTTCTCCACTTCAGTGTTGTACTTCTACTGAACCATGCACTTGCTAGAGTTCAGCAAGACTCCGCTGTGGCTCATTACAGTTCCTGTATGCCTCCCTGTGCTGCACTGACTATTTCTTTATTATATCTATTCATGCAAAAATTCTTGGTAAGTGTCACAGCATTAAACCTCTCCCCCACCCCCGGCAATATACATTGGAACAAAATATAAACCAAGGATTTTGAAAGGGTAAAAAGGATCCAGGAACAAAGGGAGAAAAACACAGTAAGAAGCGATGCGGGAGGAATGTCTGGCCATTAGGAAACATTCTGATGGGATTGGCAAAGAACCTAGAACAAGTGGAACAAATGCTCTGTCTGGTAGATCCCTTAATCTAAGGTCAGTGGCAGCTATGTTTTTAATATTGTGGTGGTAACCAACAAGAGCACTACCAGGTACAGTTTCAGGAATCTTACAGATTTTCACAAATTATACTACTGAGTGCTTTGGGATATTTAAAACAGCGATGGTAGGGCACAGAAAGCAGACATATTTTCTCTTTCCTTTCCTTTGAGATTTCCAGTCTACCAAAATAGTACAGCTTGTATCCTGTTCCTTTTTAGGGAGCATAACAGTTCAATGGGTGGAGCATCCTGTCCAAGCTCTGCCAAATGCCAGTCTGCAGCTACACGAGTGGGAGATCTCTCCATTACTTTAAAGAGGCCTCCTCCTCAAAAAAAGGGGGTGCTGGATTTCCCCTCTTCATGAGTGACAGGGAAGGAGAAACCTCGTGTGGAACAAATTGTCCTGCAAAACTTTGCCACCCATAATATGCAAGCCAGTGTTAGCATTTTCTCCTAGAGTGAGCTGTATATTTATTTTTTTTACCACAGGGAATGGGAAGAAGCATTTACATTTTGGTTGTAGATCCTATGATGACTGAAAGACATGTTACATTCATCCAGGCCGAGGTGAATATATTTTCCCCTTTTGCCGGCATTAATCGGCAGTGGTTCTACAGAGTTTTAGTAAGGACTTTCTCTTGTCCGTACGTGGAGATGCAGCCACCGAGTTACACATTTCTCCTCTCACCTCCAATGCTACAGAAACAGGAAGCTTTCCTGAACATCCAGAACTATTCATTGTTTCCTATTACCATACAATATCGAGCAGGAAACCTACATTTGATTCTTGTGCCAGACAGCTCTCTACGCCACAGCTAGAAATCCCAAGAGGATGGGAATGGGCATTACTTACCCCTTTCACTTCAGAAGCATCATTCGCCAGCCGTGCCGTCAATGCTCCAGTGCTGTTTTGGGGGTCGTCAAACCATCCGATGTCCTGTAAGCACATCGTTCATTTTAAAATCCAAAAACTATTTTCCTCCAAAGGAGGGAAAGAGAGACAAATAGGAAATGTATCGAAGCATTTGTGGGCACAGTCACATTTGTTATGAAGACTTTTAAAGTTTTTGTTTATCATAGGCTTTGCCATTCCTGCTTATGCTGCTGAGATGAGGGTAAGACACTTTAAAACCTTGAAGTAGGGTATTAGCATAACTCAGGTGCACAGTCCTACACCTAGCAACTAATTCTAAGCACCAATGAAGTCAATGCTATTTGTTACACCTAAGTAAACAAGTGAGTGGATCCATTAGGCTTCCGTGAATTCTAAGATCCAAGGTTTCTAAAAACGTAAGCTGGGATTCAAAGTGCAGGTCAACATATGCTCTGAAAAGTGATTTGTCATGTGGCCAACGGAGGGATAGTGTTGAGGGGAAAAACCACTCTCCCCGGACGCTGGATGCAAGAAACAAGTTATTTATTAGTCGTACTGGTTCTGGAACGCAGGTGTAGCATATTGTTTACTGTATGTTTTGTGGAATACAGATGAATAAAGCAACCCAGCCATTGGATCAGCATGCAGAGAAAAATGAAACGAGCAAACAAATACATTTTGTCCACCTACTTGTCTAAGGATCGCTTTGAATCCCATGTAACGAAGCTTCATTGTAAGGATCTCTCCGGCTCTGCCAAAGCTGAAACCCTGAAAGAAAGACCTTTCTATAAACTCAGAAGAAAACCAAAGCAGAAGCAGACATCTGCTCTTCTGTTTTAAAGAAAAGCAAGGTACTGGAGGAAAAAAGTACATGTGTCCTGTCGGGGTCCAAGAGAGTTGGTGATCAGCTCTCTTTCCTTTCCAACTACTCTCATCCCATCACGAGTCGGGTTCCTGACATGGCTGGCTCAAGACATTTTGCTGACAGAGGTGGAAAAGCAACGGCCCTTTCCACTCAATCGAGTCAAGAGGCCTATTGTCAAATGTGACTGTACTGCAAAGGAGAAGAAAACCTCACAAGAAACTCTTTCGAACCCAGATTAAACAAACAAACAAAAAATTCTGCCTTTTTTCAGGACACCAACATCCGCTACCTCTCTCTGTTAGGGCTCCTGATGTTGAAATGACCAGGCAACAAAACTACAAGGCTGCAAAACTATCTGGGTCTGCTCAAGCTACTCCATGGACTGATACTGCTTTCTTATAACTGGAAGGAAATCATAAAACTGTACTAGAATTTAAAACAGGTTGTACCGACAGGACTGCCAACCACAATGTTTTGAAGAATCAAAGCGCCTATTTTCTTAGAAAGCCACAAAAGCGTCTCAGCAATCTATCATAATACAGCTGGAATGTTTTCTTTTCCTCAGTGGTGAATCTGATCCTAAACTAAAAGCAGTTACTTCAGTTGGAAGTGCTGAAGGTATGCTGTGACAAATATATGGATGTCATTCTGGTTTCAGAACCAGTATTCTTTCTTCAGTATTCATCTGGCTAATCTGATAAGACAGTGGTACATGTGCCACTGATGGAAGACAGAAGGACTTGAGGTGCAACACAGGGTTTTCTTAACCATGATTCAAAATTAAGAATTCACTCTCCCTCAACCGTCACTTCCTCCCACATGTGTGATGCAACCTTCTGGCATCCATTGGTGGTGGTGATGGTGATGATGATGATGATGATGATGATAATAATAATAATAATAATAATAATAATAATAATAATAATAATAATAATAATAATAATAATAATAATAATAATAATAATAATAATAATAATAATAATAATAAAGTCAATTCTGACCTATGGCAACCCTTTTCAGGCGTTTCCAGGTATAGAATATTCAGAAGTGGTTTACCATTCCCTTCTTCTGGGGGTGGCCCAGGAACTGTGCAGCTTGCCCATCATGGCCACACAGGCTGGCTCAACTTACAGGAGGCACAGTGCACTAGGGGTATGTGGTAAAATATCTGTGCTATTTTTCTGCTAAAACACAACAAGCTTGTCCTTTTGCAACTAGCAACTGCTAAATCTTCTAGAATTAAAAGCCTAATCCTGGACCCTCTTGAAAAGTTTAGTCTCAAATTTTTGAGTTAATAGTAATATTTTCCCTTTCCTGTCAAAGCAAAACAATGAGTTCTTCATCTTAGACCGAGCTTTCACAATCCACCTATATATCGGCAGAGGAAAGAAGCACAACTTACCTGAAGGAAAAAAGTTATGAAGGAAAGGACTCCAATTCCTAAGAACAGTAAGCAGTACAAATTGCTTTTTTCTCGCACAACGGAGGGTTGTGGTATTGCAAAAATCTGTGAAACAGCAATCTAAGTGTTATTTTCATTTTATTAACGGACACCAAAGGGCTTCCCTTGGCTTCGTTACAGTGAAATTCATTTGTGATGGAAAACATTGATTGGTTACAAGTTAAATATGGTGCCATTTAGATTGGTAATAAACTGCAAATGATGCAAAGAACTTGCAGAAAAGCCACATCTGGAAGCATCCATATATTGAAAAGAAGTGGCCGAAAGACATCTATTACTGTTCCTGGAAAGACAACTCTTGTTATTGAATGAAATCAGAAGCCCACCTACAAAGCCCATATGCATGTGTCTGTTTACAGACAGGTGGAGGATTCTGGCTTCCAAATCTATTTTCCCCTAATAGGAGCTACGTAGAAGACTGACAGGGCACTTTCAAGATTGGAAGGAATGTTAAAAGTGGGTTCCAATACAGATTAAAGAACTGGTGAGGCAGCCTCCCAAAGAAATAAAGGGACATTTGGTCTGAAGATGGCCTAATATATCTATATATCTAGAGAACCTGCAAATTGGGCAGAATTTATGCAGGCTCGGTGACAATGGGTGCTGCAGCCCCCTCCTCCAGACAGTCACTTTTCCATGCTCTGAAAACAAGTGTTGAATTCTATAGATAAGCAAGGTTACAAAGGGACTGATATTTCAACAATATGGGACAATGTCAACATAGTTTTGGAATGGAAATCAGAGGCAGTGCTCACAATATACTCACACCTATGATTTCTGAGAACAGGATTGCAAAAGCCGGCTGCAAAGCTCCATTGATGAGGGAAGCACACGTTCCCACTACAAAATAAGGCCATTCAGATACATTCAGCTTCATGATCTTCAGAAATGAAACAGGAGGCACATTTTCGCCCTAGAATGCAGAAACATTACTGTACTTTTTTTCTGCCTCCCATTTATAATTTCTTTATATTTTTGACTACCGCTGCCGTGTTGAGATCTGTACATTTCCAACAAACCCTTGTCAAGCATAAATTTGCCCCGACCTATTGTGCAGGGGTTAAAAAACAGAGCAGGGGAACATCAGCAACAGCAGTTTCATTCATTTCTTCTTCTTCTTTTTCAGTCCTGGCATGCAAAGGGATTGGCGGTGAAACATTTAAACCTCCTCTACCTACCCATGGTGGACCTCATTAGGGTTAGGGCCTCACACACTCTTACTCATAATTAAAAATGGAAGGCAAAACAACAACAATTCAAAAATTTCAAAATTGACTGAATAACAGATACAAATAATAATAATTATTATTATTCAAAAACACCAGGCACAGTCAATCAAAATTATAAATACATTGACTGGTATTATATAACAGATAGAAGTTTCAACCAAAACCTAAGTATCTGTTAGATATGAGCACAGTATGTATGCTGTTCCTGATATTGCTGTTTTTTTGTAGCTCTGATAGTGTTAACTGAGATTTGCAACTGCTTAGAATACTGTGTGAAATTTCATGCAGTATATAAATGCACGAAACAAACAAACAAAGAAATTCCATAGCTTCATAGCTATCACCAAGAAGGCCCAATTCTTAGTTGTAGTTTTTCAGAAACAGAAGAGAAGAGAGAAATACAAAAAGTAAAATCTTCTAGTCTGGAAAATGGAGATCAAGATCTGTAAATGCTTATCCTGGTATGGAACGAAAACAATCCCCATGTTCATGCTTTGAGCAGTCCATTGCCTACCTAGCTTAAATGGGATCTCCCAAGGCGAAGTGGAGGTATCAATAGGATTGGAGAAACCCCAAGGTTCACAGATTAAAAAGGAAGAAAGAAAAAGATTTCTCTCTCTCCCCCCCCCCCAAAAAAAAACAGTCCAATGAGAATAGAGCATGCTTACTAGCCACAGAATACTAACTGAGACAGGAGAGGGGAAATGGAAAGGAGTACTGAGGGTTGAGGAGGGCATAGCAGTCTGAATGGCTGAACACTGAACAGAGAAACTCTTCTGCTGCGATGTTCTGTTGCAGTTTCTCAAGCAAAATATAATTAGCGTGGTTGCCACTGAACTGTAGCTCTCGGGAGCCAAACCACTTACAGGCTGAACAGTTTGAACCTCCAGATCTTCTTCCTGTGCTTCTGTTTTTTTGGAGCTCTTGCGAGTTGAACGTCTTCTCAGTCCATTTGAAGTGGTTTCTTTTAGTGCTTCTTTTGCCATGTCCTTTTGGAAACCCGGACCATTTTCACCTGACTCTTCCGACTGAATTTCAGTTTCAATTGACTGAAAAGAGAACAAACATTGTGAGAGGGACGTGCCTTTTCAATTAGTGGGTATCATCAAATAGTTGGCTGTTGCAGTTGGAAACGTATGGGAGGAATACCGGACTTTTTGATTTTTAAAGAGCTTCACAGATTGCTACTGAAAGAGGAATTGCCTCTAACAAGTCATAAATAATCACAAAATGGCCGAGGCGCGAAGGGGAAGTTTACTGTAAATGTAGCATTGCTATTATGTGCCATTAACCCATATCTGACTCATGGTAACCCTAACAGGGTTTTCAAGTGTGAGGCAGAATAATAATAATATTTAATAATCTTAGAACTGCAGAGCTGGAAGTGATCCTATGCATCATCAAATCCAGTCCCTGTCAAGGAGGCATAGCTGGGAACAAAACTCCGAAATCTGGCTCCACAGCCAGATGCCTATCTAGCACTTTCTAAAGACTGGATTTACCATTGCCAAATGAGTAAACATGCCTTGGCTAACCAATGATTTGAGCACAGACCTCCCGAGTCCTAGTTAGTCACTCTATACCACACTGATTCTCAAAAAAAGGAAGTTTTCCTGTGCCTTTAATAGTTGTGTAGATAAATTACACCTGCTGCAATTTCCTCTTGTGTACACCTGTTAAAAGTGCAGAAGCCCTCTCTTTTTTAAAAAAAATATGGTCATTGTAATTTCCCGTTATACAAAAACCCACGATGTTGTCACCATTCAAAATAGGGACACAAGTGAGACTTCATTTTCTTCTACACATGCTCCTAGATCAGTGCTTCCCAACCTTGGGTCCCCAGATGTTCTTGGACTACAACTCCTGGGAGATTTAGTCCAAGATCATCTGGGGACCCAAGATCAGGAACCACTGTCCTAGATCCAGGGTGGGGAAAGTATGGATTGATGTTGTTGGATTGCAACTTCCAGGATGTTCCACCCTTGGCTATGCTGGCTATGACTGCTGGGAATGGAGAGATGACAACATCTAGGCCCTCCAGTTTACTCAACCCTAGACCAGAGGAATGTTGGGGAATTTCAGTGCAGCTGAAACTAAAATTTTAGGCATGTTCACTCAGAAATAAGCCCCACTGAGTTCAATGGGATTACTCAGGTAAGTGTTCAGAGGATTGCAGGTGAAAGTACCTCTTCAAGGAATTAACAGAGCTGCTTATTTGTAATGAACACAAATTAAATTAGGAAGGCTTAAAGGAAGATTAATATGGCTTTAACTTGTCTTAATTATTAGGAATTACTCTTAGTTTACAAAGCTATCCTGGGAGAAAAACACTTTGTGATTCTTCCCTATAGATACTCCAAATTCCTTTTCCTATTTTTGTTCATCAATGGCATGCCTCTCTCTGTGTGTTTTTGTCTGGCCTAACTTATGACTTCAGCTAGTGACAGAACACTGCACCTTTGCAAAAGGACCTGCACAGTACTACGGGCTCTACTAGAGATATAAAAGATTGCTGCAGGGCAGAATTAATAGACAAAAGAGATTTTTGAAGTTCTAACCCACCTCACAGAGTTGCTGTGAGGATGAAACTGAAAGGAAGGGGAGAGCCATATATGCTCCTTTGAGCTCAGAAGAAGAAAAGAAGGGACACATGAATGAATGAATGAATGAATGAATGAATGAATGAATGAATGAATGAGCAAGCAACCAGGCAGGTAGGCAGGCATGAGGACACAAAACCTGTACGGAGTGCAAGTTCAAGACTCATTTAAATCTTAGAAGACAGAAGGAGCACATGAACTAATTAATACCTGCATATTAACCAGTTTGAAATAAACTCCTTTCCTTTTCATAAGTTCATGATGAGACCCCTGCTCCGTGATGACCCCGTCTTCAAAAGCAGCAATAAGGTCAGCATTTCGCACAGTAGACAAACGATGAGCAATGATGATTGTTGTACGGCCCTCCCTTGCCTTAAAAACCAACAACACACAGAAAGATTAAGATGAAACAGTTGCATGTTCACCCGTTTTTTGCCCCCACAGAGCCCCACTAGACATCGTATACCCATCGTCTTGGAAATAAGTCCCATGGAATTCCATGAGGCATACCTCTGGGTAGCTATGTACAGGACTGCACTGTTAGCGTTGCTCAACATGAAGAGGATGCTTCTCGAAGATGAAGAAGTGGTCAGGACAAAGGAAGCTGCCTTCTACTTAGCTGGACCAGAGGGGCATCTAGCTCAGTAATGTTTACACCCACAAGGAGCAAGTTGTGGCTCTTCAGATGTTGCTAGGCTGACGTGCAACTCCTTTCATCCTTGCCTAGGAGTGATGGGAGTTGCTCTCCAACAAGGAGAGGGCTGCTGACTAAGGATGGGATTTTCTGATTTCTTGGACTACAAATCCCATAATTTTCCATTCTGGAAGTCGTACCTGACAGACAGATACCTAAATGTCGCTCACTTGGGAGAAAGGCTTCAACTGAAAGGCTTTGAGGCTTAAATAGGCCTAGTTTGGGCGCAGTTTCCTCTTCCTGCTCCAGTGCTAGCTGGGAGCTTTCTTTCTGAACAGGAAACTAGGTGAGCCACATCCGTCTGTCAACTACGACTCCCAGAATGGAGCACTATGGGGCCTGTAGTACAAGGAATCCAAAAACCCCATCCCTGCTGGTGATTCCAATGTCACAGTGAAGCTGCTCTGAGATTTAGTTTGAACTTTAGAGGAGCTTTCCAAAGTGATGACCTCTATCCCCTACATAGGTTCAGCACTTTGGATACTTCCTTTAAAGTTGAAGCTAAAATTCGGAACGGATTCACCACCTGCATGTCATTTAAGTCAGCAGCCTCCACTGACTCCAGCAACATCTAGACGGTCGCATGATATCCACCAGAGTATATGTTGTCAGCAGTTCTCTATGGTTTCAAACAGTAGTTTTTCCAACCCTCCCCGAGGCTGCAAGAGGTTGAAGCTGGGACACTTTGTACACAAAGCATGTGCTCTACCATTGATCTTTAGCCTTTCTATTTTTTTATTTTAATACTGCACAGTCATTTCTAATTTAATGAGAATGACAGAGGGGTACTTCGCACATTGTCTTTTGTAACTCTGTTTGGCACTGCATTAAAAGTCACCCAAGCTTCCCAGGATACAAAGCATCTTAATTTTTGTTTTATTTCATAAACCTGAGCAATAAAAGATAATGATTTGCCAGAGAATCTATTGGTACAACTGCACAGGTTGTTGAACCTGGATTTCTAACCCTGTCATCCAGCAGCGTTCTTTAGTACATTGAACTGATTTGGCCTGAAGCTAATTGGTTATGTTACTGCTAGACAAGAAAGGGAAGAAAGAATATCACACATATCCAGGTTCGAAGTCTTTCCCACCCCTTAAAGCTATATTTAGCATTCCATTAGTTTTGTGCTTAAATCAGAGGTGAGCAGGGGGAGAGATCTCATCCCACATTTGAACAGCAGGATACCTTGCCACAAGTCTCCCCACCCCACCCCCCCGTTTCTATTATAATTTCTTTTTGATTTGCGTGGAAGGGTATGTATTAGCACATTCCAATTGTATGCAAATCCTGGGGGTCCTCTTTTGGGGTAACGTTGTGTGTGTGAGAGATGCTTAGGTTGTTACCCTAATCACACTGAAACAGTTGGGAGTCCAAAAAGGCAATTCTCCCTATATCTGGAAGAGGTAAATCCCTCTTTACCCTGCAGACCACTGCCTTTAACCCATCATCAGGCTTTCCTCATCATTCCACCACCCTTATGGGGGGTGGGGCAGGAGTTAAAGGCACAGGAGGCTGCATTGGGGTGGATGAGGCCAGGAAGACCTACTGTACAGCTTCTGCTGTGTATCACTGAAGACAACCCTATTCGATTGAGTATTTTAAAAAAAAACAACCATTCATTTCCTGTTATGTAAGGCTGCCTTCCCCAGCCTGGTCCCCTTCGGATGAATGGGCCAACAACTTCCATCCCCATTCTAATGGGCGGCACATCCAGAGGGCAGCAGCTTGAGGATGGCTGATTTAAGTTTGTTTAGTTGAGGCTGACCTTGTCCAAAGCTGCCTGAACCACAGCTTCACTTTCCGTATCCAAAGCCGACGTTGCTTCGTCCAGCAAAAGAATCTTGGGGTTCCGAACCAGGGCTCGGGCAATGGCTATCCTTTGCTTTTGACCTCCGCTTAGCTGGGCCCCTCTTTCTCCGACCAGCGTCTCAAATTTCTGCAAGACAGAAAAACACTCTGATGCACTTTCATATATCAGAGCTGAGCAAAGTTGTTGTCAAAAGCTGCCCAACCTGAGTCTGGTTAAAAGATAAAGAACCATAAAAGGGAGGATTAGTGAGGACCTTGAACTTGTTGCAAGTCAACAGAAAGTTAGCACTCAGAGCAGCAGGTCACCTTGTCACTTCCTTCTCCACTATTTCTGTCAGAATGTCTATTTAAGTAACTTCTAAATCTGCATGGAAGTATATGCCTCAGTATTTGTAAATTTTATGCAAACCTCTTTCTGCCCATTTGGGTTGCAACTTTTTTTTCATTTTTGTGTATAATGCTGGCTATGAAATTCATGGGGCTGTTATTCCAGAAAGCCAACTTTTCTTATATCTGTAAAAAACAACATATCTCCTTTGCTGCTAATAATATAATTTTTTCCTCATAGTATAGTATCTCTATGCAGCAGTGCGGAACTATGGAGTGTCAGTTAGTTCTCTATACTCTGTTTTTGTGAAGAAAGAAAGAAAGAAAGGAAGGAAGGAAGGAAGGAAGAAAGGAAGGAAGAAAGTTACAAGGAATACTTGGAAAGGTTGCTATTTTGAATTATAACAAACAATCCCCTTTCTTAGCTCTGGATGTAAGCCAACCTAGGGAATTTTGATTGAATGGTAAGTGGGAAATATGTTAAAGAAATAAATGTGCCATGAGTTTTTTCCTTGCAGCAATTACACCTGTGCTGGAACAATACCTGGGCCACACATCTTGAAAATCAGCAGAGTGCACCCAAATCTTCAAATAAGCTACTTATGTCTTAATTAGTTCAGTTAACTTTGTAACTTTTGACCCAATGAGAGCTAAACATCATTAACATGAAAACTTAATGAGGCCAATCAGATTAACATTTACTCACAATGTTACTAGCTGTAAAAAATTCAATTGATTGATTCTACCACAGCTATAGCCAGCAATGAATGCTCAGAAAGATTCTTTCTGAGCCATGAGCAGCAAACAAAGGAAGGGGCATCTCATGGCGGAAAGGCAGAGGATATCACCAGAGGTATAATGGATCTGGTAAAACCACTCCTTACATGTCTATTACCTTGAAAGCCCTATTCGGATGACTATAGGTTGGTTCCAACTTGATGGCACTTAACAAAAACAAAGAGCCATCAATTTTACTAAAGAACTGCTCCTCATTTGTTTCTAAGGACTGATCCAGCTACCTCTGGTTTTAGATGCTCTGTATTTGACGATGGTGGAGACTGTCGGGGCAAAAGCCTGCACTTCCACTACAGCAATGCACCTTTCCTCAAAATTCCAAGATGGTTGCTCCCACCCATCCTGTCCAAGTCATCAGTAGTCTATAGAAGTTGCTGATCATAACAGAAACACCAGCATGAGAGAGGGATATTTTTCTTTTAAATTCACTAGATGCAACATGAAACAGACACTGCTTCATCAAAGTAGTCAGAAATGAAGTGTAAAGAATGCAGATCAGAACTGTGTAAATGCAAGAGATGGCAGGGGTGTTTTCTCTCTCTCTCTTTTTGTATGATTACACTGGATTACTACTTTTCACTGTTTTTCTTAATTCTAAGAGGCTGGGAAGACAGAAGCTATGCAGTAGTGGAGGAAATGGTCTATACCTGTTCAGGGGCACTCAAAACTGTAACTGTTAAGAATTTTCCACCATTTTCTCCTTGGGTCTCCTTAAATACCTATGTAAGCACACCTCAGTAAGCACACCTCTATTGAAACAGCTTTTTCTCATGAAAACTATAAAAGCAGATGCACCACATACTTAAGACAAAGAAGACTGCATATAAGGAGATTCAAAATATTATCCAGACTGGTTGATATCATCCTCTCTGGGCTCCTACTGCAGTTCCTCTTCCCTCTATCCAGGACTCTGTTAAATTTTATCCTAACTTTAGGAAGACCTGTAGAGCAGCTTTCCCTAGCCTGGCACCTTCCAGATGTGTTGGATTTCAACTCCCATTATCCCCATCCAGCATAGTCATAGCCTGAAGAAGGCAGGTGTAGAGTCTTCTTTCAATTTTCGTGCAATTATTTATTTGTGCTTGATGTACCTCTAGTCTAATCTGTAACTTGATGGTTTAGAACAGCGGTGGTCAACATGTACCCCTTTAGATGTTGCTGGACTAGAACTCTCAATATTGTAGACAATCTTGTGAATGGGATGGTTCCTGGAAGCTGCAGTCTAGTCTTATCTTGAGGCCACAAATTTCCCACCCATCATGCAAATAGATGATAGTAGGATTGCTTACATTGGGCAATTTCATGATGAAGTCATAGGCATTTGCTTCCTTGACAGCTTTTTCCATTTCTTCCATGGTGACATCTTCCCGACCATATCGAATATTTTCTGCAATTGTGGTTGCAAACAGCACAGGCTCCTGGTTTACCACACCTATAATCTCCCTCAGATACCTTAAATTCAGGGTCTTTATATCCTGTCCATCGATGGTGACCTAAAATAAAACACAATCACACAACAGGTATTCCAAGTGGAGTTCAGGATAAATATTGCTGCACAGCTGGAATAGAAAAGAAGGGCAAAAAGTCAAGTCAAAATATTGACATAGATGCAGTACACAACTGGTAAAAGGTTGTGATGGGCAGAGGTGGGAAGAGAAAGGATTCTTTGGATAAGAATATGGGGAGAGGACATGAGAGTAGGACTGGCCTGGGCTCCATGAGAGGCTGGTGGCCCCCAAGGACATTTTTGCAGTACCCCAAAGCCCCCTTAAAAGTGGGAAAGTATTAAAAATTACCAACATTTAGATTTTCTATTCTTAAAAATCTCCAGAAGCAGCAGGTTTCACTTCCTGGACCTTCAAGAGAATTCACTAAACCCCACACCCACCCTACTCCCAAAGGGGGGAGGTATCTTCCTGTTTACCTCTTCAAATTGAAGGCTGAAAACATCAATTTTGGGGATTCCTGCAGCTTATGGAGGAGCCCAGGGGCACAATTCTGACCCCCAAGCCACCTCAGCTTGACCATCCCAGAGCACGTGTTGTATTCTACAGAAGACAGGCAACATTTAAGGCAAAATGGCGTTTGGAGGGCTGTGCATGAGTCCCCATATTTGGTTTAGAGGCCAATATGGACCTTGTGAATCTATTCCACATCAAGTTCAGAATGATTGCTGCCCTACACCCCAATCAGTTTTTAATGTCTGCAAATTTGTGAAGTCATTGCATTAGAAATACAACATGGCTGTGTCATTTTTGTTTTTCCCCTGATGTATTTCAAGTTTGGAGACATGATAAGCAAACTCTCCCAAACTTCAGACTGCTAATTCCAGGGGTTTGCAGTTTATGCAGCTTTAAAGCTTGGTCGAAAAGAAAAACACGAGTTTGTTGAAGGAATTTGTGCTCCATTGATTCAGTTTTCACCCCAAGTCAAAATCAGTTTGCAAGTTACGCTTCACTTTGTCCTGCAACTGAGTCTGGCCATCTCAGTTTGACCTGAATCTTACATTAATTGTTCCAGATCAGGCTGGTTTCATCTAGAACTTGTGATTTGTTCAAATCTGGTGCACTGTCCTAGGTTGGACGGAGTCTCTTACCATGCCTTCCACAGGATCATAAAACCTCTGTATCAGCTGGACTGTGGTACTTTTCCCACAACCACTGCTGCCTACCAGGGCCACGGTCTGGCCACTGTTAACCTTCAGATTCAAGCCTTTTAACACCTATATGAGAAAGAATAAAAACATGGATTAGACACTATCAATGCTCTTAGAATAGGAACGACCAATTTATGGCCATCTCATTGGACTTCAGCAACTGTAACAAGTACAGCCACTGGAGATGGATAATGGGAATCTGCAATCTGCCCATGCTGAGATCTTGCAAAAGGTCTGATCTGCTTCCGCTGCTTTTCCCTTTTTGCCAAACACCCACCAAGGAAGACACAATGATGCTTTATACAGAAGGTCAAATGACAACTTAAGGCAAATGTGCATCTATACTGTACTGGTTTAATTTATGATCTGGACAATTTACGGTACCTGTACATCTGGTCTTGATGGGTATTTGAAAAATACATTTTGGAAATCCAGATTTCCTTTCACTTTGTCAGGTTTATGACCAGCTTCTGAAAAACTGTCAATGTGAGGTTCCTAAATAAAAGAAAATCACATAGAAATAAAATCTGGAGTTTAATTATTTTGCAAACTTAAACTCTTATATAGCAAAATAACATACAAGGGATGTGTAACAAAAGTGATTGTCTATTTTGTCATTTATATCTTTCAGCCTACTCCACTCTGAAGAGTCATCCTTCCACCTGTGCTAATCCTGATGCCACGCTAGGTGTATCTTGACCCATCACAATTTTTTTTTAAAAGGCTGTGTGGTCCTACACAATCTAAAGGAGAGGGTGGGTGACACCTTTATTAGACTACTAAAAACATTACAAACATAAGCTTGCTGTCAATGTTGTAAAAGGTCTTCATCTGGGAAGCTGGGTTTTTGAAGAGTGACCCCTACTAGTCCTTTTTAAAGTCTGTTTGGAAAAATGATAAACATAAGAATTGTGGCACATTAAAGATGAACCAATTTAATTCGGGGTCAGCTTTTGTGCATTATATTCCACTTCATCAGGTGCAAATGGAAGTTATTCCACAAAAGTCCACACTGGAATAAACCTGATAATCTTTAAAATTCCCTAACTGATTTCGATTTCAATTTTTTATTATCCAAGCCCAACAGCTGATGCCCAACACCACATCAGAAGCTTCTTTTCCCATTTCCTGATGCAGCTATATATCTTTTATCCGATGTGGTTTGCCCCCTGAGATTAGGTGCTGTTTAAAGATGTCCTGGGTGTGTCTTGCATAAAACAAGTTCCACTTTTGGATTCTGGCCAATGATGATTACAAAATTATAACAGACCTCAGACTTCCTGTCTCTCCATAATGTCAAGCTGTGGCTCTAAAAGAGATACTTACATTGTCTATGATATTGAATATTGCATAAGCAGCTCCTCTTGCAACCGCAAACGATTCTAGGTTTGGAGTCACTTGTCCAATGCCAAATGCTCCTATTAGTACAGCAAAGAAGACCTAATGGAAATATTTATGAAACAAAACATAAAGATCTTTATCAACATTCATTCATTTTGCCCTAAGAATTTCCAGATCACATAACTGTGATGTGGCTGAAGGTCAACAAGTAAAACTGTGTACCAAGGTCAAAGCAAATAACAAACACAGAGAGGGAAGGAACACACTTCCTGAAACTCATTCATAGAACCAGAAACTGGAGGGATCTATTAAAGATGTAATACCTATGGTCCTATCAGGATAGTGGTCCATATTTTTTGGACTGTCTTGAGCTGAAATAGCTGGTTGGATAGCTCAGTGTGTTAAAATGCCTGGCTCCACTGCCAAGGGTTGGAAGCTCAGTTCCCTACTGTGCCTCCCAGGAGGAGAGCTAGCCTATGTTGCCTTGGGTGACCTGCACAGTCCTAGAGCATCACCAGAAGAAGGGAATGTTAAACCATTTCTGAGGACATTCTAGCTGGGAAACCCTAGGAAGGATCACCATAAGCTGAAATTGTCTTAACAGCAGATGATTCAATTAATTAACAAAAATGCTTAGGTTCCGTCCTCACAATAACTGGAAAAAATTCCCAATACCTCCCCAAAATATTACATTTGAGGCTCTGAGTAGCTTCATATGTGTTCAGTTGTGCTGTTGTTGCTATTAAAGTGTCTCTCCAACAATCAGAGGGAAGAGAAGGAAGATTTAAAGTGCTCTGGAGTGTCTCTTCCCAGCCCAGTTTTATATCCTTTTAATGCCAGGCCAATATAGGAGTAGGAGAAGATGTGTGGAGCCTCCCCAAATCATAATATACAGACTCTTCTGACTTTCCTGGTCACTTGGAAATTGGCAAGGGAACTGTATTGACATAACGCTAGGCTGCACAATGAAAGGAAGTTCAGGCATGTGTCAAGGGAGAAGCCAGAACATACTTGGAGTGGCTGGACTGGTGGAAACTGAAGTCAGAAGTTAAGGAGAGGTCAGGAAATCTGAGGATAACTAGGCATGGATCCAGCAAACAGACCAGGTTAAGCAGGTAGATGTGGAAGAAGGAAGAAGAAAGGAAAGGAAAGGGATGAACAAACAAGTAGGTGCTAACTAAGATATATGGCTAGGATGAAACACAGGGGGGGGGGCTTCTATGAGCCACATCAGAGTAGTTTCTTCAGGATGGCAGACACGATAGCAAGAATGGGTAGAGCTTGGAACTACAGCTCCTTATATGGTGATGGTGGCAAGAGAATTCTGGGAGCTATTGTCCAAAGGTTAACTTTTCTAACTCTCAAGAACAAAATAAGAACAGATTTGATGCACAGGCACAATCTACCAGGAAAATCTCCTTCCGGGCAAACTGCAGTTGACCTTTCACAATTCCTATTCATTTTGTAAAAGCACAAGAGTCTTTCCCACTAAGATTAAAGGTCCATCTAATCCAATATTAGAAAACTCAGGTGGTATATTGTATCCAAACCAGAGAGCTTGGAAATATATATGTTGGAAGAGTTCATTTTGGACTACAAATCACACAATCCCCCACCAGGTGCCTGGGGGATTCTGAGAGTTATAGTCCAAAAGTAAAAATCCTAAGCTCTGGTTTGAAAGCAGAGGTCCCACTTAGTGTTCTTGATTAACAGCCATAGGTAAAGTTACCCTCCGTGAACTGATCTAATTTTTTTAATGCTATCTATGCCAGAAGATTTGCATAATTTAGTAATGAATTATCTGCCAGGTGGTTGCATGAAGCCTTGTTCAAGAGACCTTCCCAGAGATTGTACATGACTTCATATACACAAATTAATTTGCAAATCTATTTTTGATTCCCACTGACTCCCTGATCCTCATTTATTCTGAGCAGTGCTGAATGTGGTCATTAAAAGAAAATAATACAGCTGTTCACCAACACTTACTGTGAGGACTCCCCCAATACTGTAATGTTCATCTAGGATCAAAGTAGTTCCATACCAGAAAGCCAATGCATAGGATGCATATATTAATAAGAAAGCAAGACCCAAGGAAACGCTGGCTGTAACAGCCTTGCGGATTCCAATGTTTTTAGCATCTTCTAGATTTTTATGATACCTGAAGAAAGAACAGCAAACAATAACTGAAATAAGTCTACACTGGACAGCCAAAAGCATTTTCTCTCAGTTTTGATTATTTAGGCAGTTTTCCTGTAGAAAACATTTTCTGTCCATTCACATGTACATGTCTTGCTAATGCAACTGCAGCCATAAGGAGGAAGTCACTCCCACCGCTCTACAGAAACCGTTCTATGTAAACATAGAATTAGCAGGAAGGAGATTCAAATAAAATGTGGGTCAGCCTAGCTGCCATTGCTTGACTACCCAGGCTTAGGCTGTCTACATAAGAACATAAGAAGAGTCCTGCTGGATCAGGCCAAGGGCCCACCTAGTCCAGCTTCCTGTATCTCACCGTGGCCCCACCAGATGCCTCTGGGAGCCCACGAGACAACTAGATACCTGTCTCCTGGTACCCCTCCCTTGCATTTTCAGGTAACTTCCTTTTAAGCCTGGAGATTATACATCTCCATGGCTTGTAACCTGCGGTGGACTTTTCCTCCAGAAATCTGTCCAATCCCCTTTTACAGGCATCTGGGGCAGATGCCATCACCACATCCTGTGGCAAGGAGTTCCACAGACTAACAACACGCTGGGTAAAGAAGTATTGTCTTTTGTCTGTTCTCACTCTCCCAACACTCAATTGGAGTGGACGTCCCCTGGTTCTGGTATTGCGTGAGAGGGAAAAGAGCTTCCCTCTATCCACTTTATCCATCCCCTGTATAATTTTATATGTCTCAGTCAGGTCCCCCCTCAAGTGCCTTTTCTCTAGACCGTCTAAATACTGTAGCCTTTCCTCATCAGGGAGGTGCCCCAGCCCAGTCATCATTTTAGTTGCTCTCTTCTGCACCTTTTCCAGTTCCACAATGTCTTTTTTGAGGTACGGCAACCAGAACTGTACGCTACACTCCAGGTGCGGTCTTACCAGTGTAAGGCAGTACAGAGAAACCCTTGGATCTTATTATATGCCAATTATCTGCAGACAACAGTAGCTGGACAGAGAAAGTTTCAATGCTCAACCAGAATGCTAAAAAATGCTACTGGCCATGTAGGCCTCACTAAAATTCGGTAGCATTTACTTGGGTGAAAAGGTTCCAGAATCTAGTGTTCTGTTTGGAAGCAGTTAAACACAGAGTCCTGAATACACCCAGATGTACAAGAGACCTCTAGAGTGGCTGGCTTAAAAAAAAAAAGAAAAAAAAAGGGATGAAAAAGGGCAGTTCCCTGACCTCTCAATTTCTTTGTTGTGTCCTCCAAAAGCAATCACCGTCCTTATGGCTGATAAAACCTCCTCAGCAACTGATCCAGCTTTGGCATATGCAGCAAGCTCCTTGTTCGTGTATGCAGTTAGGACCTGCAGGAAAGGAAAGAGTGCAATTCCAGGACCGGACGAAGACGTTTTGCTGTCCGAGACAAACCAGCTCGTGGTGCCCTCTCCTTCCCGAGAGCAAAGTACCCAATATCCAAGGCCAGACAAGTCATTCTGGTGCTTGAGGAAGAAAATGTCTCGTGCCCTGGACCGCATGGAGCAATAAGACAATCATCATAGATGAAATAGCTAACCATCGCCTGCCTTCTTATGAAACCCCACACTGCCTGCCTGGGGCAGAAGCCTCCCAGTGCCTAATGCTAGGACCAGCCCGATCAGTTCTAGGGTTTTCAACAATTCCCTATGAGATCAGGCATCCATTTCATTCCCTTTAGCTGTACTTCTCTACTAAAAACAAAACACAACACGTAAGGCTGACATACAATCCCTGTCAAAAATCGAGTATCCTGCTATTCTTAGGAGACAAGAGAGAGACAATTTCAGAACCATTTTGGACCGACCGTCTCACTGCTGTGCAATTCTTACGTTTAGGGTGCGGAGGCCCAGCAACCAAGAGACAGCCTTCCCTAACTTCCCATTCTTACATTCCCCTCTTTGCTGTCCTTCCGCAGGCAAGCAAAGGCTTTTCTCTTCAGGCAGGCGTTTTCCTTTGGGGGGGGAGGGAGGGGGCTGCTGTTTGGTTTGGTTTGGTTGTCCTTTCCCCCTTCCAGCTTTTATATTGTTTCTTTTTAAAACTGCAAGCCCTTCTGAGCGCTCTTCAGGAGAAAGGCAGGGTATTAAAATTTTAAATACATAAATAAATAATAAATACAATCTCCATGGGCTTCAACCAGCTTGCCCACCAGAGAACAAGAGCACCAGGTTGGTGAAGGCCCCTCAAGGGCCACAGATTTCCCACTAAATAGGCCATCTCTTCCTGCAGAAAAATCCCACCCCATCCTCAAGAATGAGCTGCTGCTCTCTGAATATGGATCTTAAATCACACATTGCTTGGGATCCAGACTTAAAAACAGGTTAAATAATAAAACATAAAGTTACATCACTGTGATTTAAATTAATAATTACTATGTATGGCTAAATCTGAACCCAGTTGATTAGTTATGTTTGCTTTACTCAGGGGTCCCCAACCTTTTTCACCCCATGGACCGGCTGGGGAAGGCATGCACAAACAGCAGCACCGCACTTGTGCGGGCGCTCGCTTGCACACATGCGCAAACGGCAGCACGGCACTTGTGTGCGCACACGCACGCTCATGCGCATGCACAAATGACTGTGCGGTGCTTGTGCGGGTGCACACGTGCTCGTGCGCATGCACAAACGGCGGCGCAGTGCTCGCAGGGTGCGCTGGAGCACGCGCGCATGTGCAAATCAGCTGTGCGGGGGTGACTGCGTGCGGGGGGTGGGGCGGGAGGTCTGTCTCTGCGGCCCAGTCCAGCTCAGGCTACGGACCGGCACCAGGCTGCGGACCGGGGGTTGGGGACCTCTGCTTTACGTAATTAAATCCAGAAGCAATGGAGAACTCATTTCTGAGCAGTGGTAATGCCATTTTCAAAACAAAACAATTGTGTGATTCCCTCACATTTCACCCAAATTGCACCTACCTTTGCCCAGGCGGCAGCTGAGAGCCCCAGAACAGGACTGATGGCCAGTATGACAAGAGTCAGTTTCCATCCTTTAATAAACCCGACAACAAATCCAGCTATAAATGTAGCTATTCCCTGAATCAGCATTGCCATTTTATCACCAATTCCATCATTGATTTTGGAGACATCACTAGAAAGAAGTTAAGGTAAACCAGTTAAAGTTATATTAAGGGGAAATACTATGGTGCTTTTCTAAGATACTTCAACTGTAGTTCTACAATACACTTTGAATACATATTTCATACATACTACAAAACTCTGATATAACAGCAGAAACAGATGTCATAGACATCTATCAGCAGATGAGAAAATTCCTTAAGAGCTGATTGTGTGTGAGTGTCACAGGAAGTGCCTCAAAGTTTCAAATTAACTTTGTTTAATCATTGGTCTTCAGAATGTAGGCACAGGATTCCTTTGACTTCTGACTTCTCAGACATGAAAAATTACCTTAGCCATCTTCCTCCGACACTGAATGGCTTTCATATCTATTGGCTATCTATGCTCTTTGTTTCTGCAGTACCTCCTCATTTAAAATATGAGTTGAGTAATACTGGAAATGTACTTTAAAACCCTAATGTATTAAGTCACACCAGGACATTAGGAATCTCTACTTTCTTTAAAAAGATCAGTTCAGCTAGTAAATTAAAATTAGGTTTTCTACTGAAGAACAGTACTGGTATTGTTCAATAGGTTGGTATGCCTGCAGTGCCTTCCAGGAGAGGGGCCAACCGCTCATGGTCTTTGGCTGAGAGTTAGGAGCCCTGCCACCAGTGCAGCCTTGGGCAAGCTGCACGATCCCAAATTGTAACCAGATCGAGGGACTGGGAAATCAGTTGTGAGCCCTTCACATCTACAAAAGGTCACCATAAGTCAGAACAGAGTTGATGACACATAATGTACTCACTCTATAAGTCTAGTATTTAGTTCTCCAACATCATTAACATCAAACCATCCAATTTCTTGCCGCATGATGGCATGGAAGAAACGCTGCCTGATGTGCTTGGTCTGTCGGCCAGCTGCAAGAGTCCAACATGCAACGTGCATATAGGCGGCAACAAGAACAGCAGCTCCTATTCCTGAATAATAGTAGGCATATCTGAAAGCACAACATGGCAGGGTCATATTCGAGAAGAGTAGCTGTGTGAGCCCTTTGCAGGAGAGAGACAACTTGGTCTTAAGACAGAAACGGCTTTATATCTGACAATAACAGAAAGTAAGGAAGCTAGGAGAGCTCTGCTGGAGCCAGCTAAGATCTATTTAGTAGAGTATTTTGCTCCCTGCACTGGCCAACACAGTGCCCACACAAAGCCCACAAACAGGATACCAGACCACCAACCTGTTCCCACTGTTGTTTTCTAGCCACTGGTATCCAGAGGTTTGCTGCCTTTGATCATGGAGGCAGCTAACAGTCATTATGACCATCGCCATGCCTTAAACTCCATGAACGTGCTTGCTTTGGTAGCCATCACCAAAGTTTATGGTAGCAGATTCCAGTACACAAGTACAAAAACTCTCATAACCAAAGAGCAGCAGCTACTGAAAGACCTAAATGGAAAGAAACTGAGACAAAAAGTGGGCTCCTCCTTCGTCTGGATTTGGGGCCCATCTGCTGTCTCTTCTACAGACAGCAGCTTCCACTGCCACAGTTTGTCTTCAGCTCAGTCCAACCCTCAGCCCCTTCGGTCCAGTGATGAGTTTTGGGTTCTTAAGAAAGCTTCTGCTCAGGGGACACACTGATTGTTCCAAGATTTGATTCTTGATGAAGATATGAACTTGGCTTCTATCTGGTTGAGAGAAGAAAGGGGAGTTTGTTTCATCCACCATTATTCACTAGATCGCACAGCAGGGTAGAGTGGAAGGCAGGGGTGTTAAATGGCTACAGTCTATGCCAGGGGTCTCAAACATGCGGCCCGGGGGCCAATTGCGGCCCTCGGGATGATAGTTTGTGGCCCCCGCCTTAATATGAAAGTTTAAGGAGTGGGAGCAGCGGCGGCGGCACCTACTTGGCAAGCGTGGGGCTTCCTCCCTGCCTCGTAGGGGCTGGGTCCCGCCTGCCCCCCCGAAGCGCCCACGCATCCAGAAGGGGAGCCCTCTCTCTGCCCGGCACTCTTCTCCCTCAGGGGTTTGGCACCACCGGGGCTTCTGCTTTTAGGTCTCTCTCTCTCTCTCTCTCTCTCTCTCTCTCTCCCCCCCCCCCACTCTTCGCGGGTCACCTGGCGAGGCTGCTGCTGCTGTCGCCTCGTCCTCTCTGCGCTTCTTCCCTCCACCTGGCGCTCCTCCGCTCCCTGCCCAGACGTGCCGCGGGAGGGGGTGCTGCCGAGAGAACAGCCTTCTCGCGCGTGCTCCGCTCCCCCCCCATCTCCCTGAGCCACACTGGGCAGGACCACGGCATCTTGCCAGAGTGGGAGTCAAGAAGCCCCAGGAAGCCCCATTAGCCCTTGGGTAGGGGGGAGAGATTACTCTGCTGATGGGGCCAGCCTCGCAGAAGGGGTGCATGCAGCTGCTAGGGGTGTGTGTGCACTGGGAGTGGAGGAGCGCCAGGCGGGGGGAAGGAGAAGCGCAGAGAGGACAAGGCGACAGCAGCAGCAGCCTCGCCAGGTGACCCGCAAAGAGCAGCGGGGGGGGAGAGAGAGAGACCTAAAAGCAGAAGCCCCGGTGGCGCCAAACCCCTGAGGGAGAAGACTGCCGGGCAGGGAGAGGGCCCCCCTTCTGGACGCACAGAGCCACATTTCAAATTTTTGCGGACCCCTTCTCCTTTGATGTGCAAGATGCCCCTCCTGTGCTTCAAATGGAGCTCATTGACCTGCAGTGCAGCTCTGAACTCAAAGCGAAGTTCAGGGGGGTGAGTGGAAAAGCAGACAAGCTTGGGCAATTTTTGAGAGAATTGACCCCCAGCTTCCCTGAGCTTTCCCAAATGTTCAAGCGGACCATGTGCCTTTTTGGGAGCACATACTTGTGCGAAAAGCTCTTCTCCACCTTGAACTTCAATAAGTCCAAGTACAGGTCCAGACTGACTGATGATCATCTTCAAGCCATACTGAGGGTCTCAACTGCTTCCTCTCTCAAGCCAAATGTGGCTTGGCTATACAAGAGGAAGCGCTGCCAGGTCTCTAGCAGCAAGGAGTAGGCACGAGAAGCCATGTTCAGAAGAACAGTTCATGTTCTTCAATGTTCCATTCATATTCAGGACAATTCATGTTTAGAAGATTAAAGGTTAAAGAACTGTTAATGCAGACATACATCTGAATACAGCAGATATAGAAGACTGAAGAAACCACATATAGTCGCTCACTAGAGAAATATTATTATTAATTATTATTATTTATTACTGGTTGATTTATTTATTTTCTTATTAATTCTTAATTTGTTTATTTATTTTTTCATCTTATTTTGTGTTAAAAAATAAAGAGATTTGAGAAGATTGGAATTTTTTTAACAAAGCTTTTCTTGTGGAAAATCTGATGCAGCCCAGCCTCACCCAGACTCTGCCTCCAGCGGCCCCCAGGTAAATTGAGTTTGAGACCCCTGGTCTATGCGCATGATGTCCCTTGGGGCTCTAACCTATCCCATGTATTATTTACCATCTACATGAAGGTGCTGGGAGATGTCATTGGGATGAGGAGCCAGCAATGTGCAAACGACACCCACTTCTATTGCTTCTTATCACTGGATACCAAGGCAACAGTCAGGACCTTTGAACACTTCCTGATCTTGATAATAAGCTGCGTGCGGCTAAGCAAGCTGAAATTATGTTCTGACAAGACAGAGGTGCTAGTAATCAGTAGAAACTCAGACCTGGGGATTCAGTAGGTTGCAGTCCCCTTGATTGGTTTCACTTATTATTTGGGAACGCTTCTTGATTTTGTGTTTTCTCTGGGGACCCCAGGGGGCAGTGGTGATGAGAAGTGGCTTTCCATTACTCTGCTTAGTGCGCTAGCTAACAAACTTTCAAAGCAGACCTAACCTGGCTACGGTCATCTTTACCTTAGCTACGTCATGCCTTGACTACTACAATGCGCTCCATCTGTGGTTACCCTTGAAGAGGGTCCAACATCTTCATTTGATATAATACATGGCAGAATAGTTTATAAGCTGAAAGCCCTTCATTGGTTGCCAACTACTTAACAGGTCCAATTTAAAGTCCTTGTTTTAAACTTTAAAGTTCCAAACAGCTTGGGGCTTGGCTATCTTGCTAAGGCTCCATCTGGATGTTGAGGTCTTCGGGTCAGGGCCTCTCAAGAATATCAACAGCTGCAGACACCTACTTAACAGGCACAAAGGACAGCATTTTCTCCTTCACAGCCTGAGACCATGGGATGCACTCCCTGTAGAGCTGTGAACAATTTCCACTCATTTTGCTTTTAGGAAGGTTGTGAATACACATCTTTCTAAATTGGTAATTGACATTGTGATGATTTTAACTGTTTGTAGATTTACCAGTTGTAACTGTTCTTTTTTTTCTTCTTTTTTTTTTAATTATTATTATAACTCAAACAGACATACAAAACAAACACAGACATATACGCGGGGAGATAATTTCCATATATCCATCTGGTATATAATTCTGACTACATAAACCATATTACCCTACTAACATATTTAGGCCTTATCCATCTGGTATATAATTCTGACTACATAAACCATATTACCCTACTAAACATATTTAAACCATTATTAAGATCAAAAAATGACTTCCTAGCTTTATAATAATTAACATACATACATTATCTAATATATAAACTTAGATCTATATTGATCTTATATTCAAACCATTCTTAACTGCATAGACAGACTATGATTCATATATTACTTGGTGTCTTTATGTTTCTAACTTATCATCAATAACTTCTAAACAATTATAATCAAAATATGTATTCTAATTTAAGCGTTATATGTACTTATCAACCATTTGAGACATTCAGCAAGTAACTTTCCAATTTTTGTTATATTTCTCAGCTCCATGTATAGACCAGGGATTTCTGATTACTTATAGCCTTGAAAATCTAGAGTTCATTTCCTGCATTCTTTTTACCAGCTTTGAAGTGCCATCTATGAAATCTCTATAAATTCTTTCACCTGCATACCCCTCTATCCAATACTCATCATAAGCATTCCTAATTTCATCTTAAAGATTGCTTGTCCACCAAAAAACTCCAAGCCAGGTCAAACATTTCTCAGAGATCTCCACTTTTGCAGATAAAAAGATATTGTATACCTAATCTTGTCTATATAATCACCATAATAATTCACACATATTTAATCTCTATATATGTACCATGGACACAAAAACATCTAATATTATTATTCTTCATCGACCTTTCTAAAATTCATAATTACATATGCTTGTCTACCATTGACATTCCCACCTGGCCAAAATTGCTCATAATATAATTACTCATATTGCTTTATGTGTGACTATATATCTCTCAAACCAAAATTTTTTATCATTTAATCAACAGGTTACTTTCTCCCTTTTTTTTTTAATCATTTAATCAGCAGGTTACTTTCTCCCTTTTTATTTTTGCTTCTCAGCTCCAGTATCATATTTCCAAGATTCGTCTCTTGCTCCCTTTTTGCCAGTTTTAAAATGCCATCTATGAAATCTCTTTAAGGCATTTTCTATCCGATTTACTAATTTCCTCCCAATATAATCGATGTCTTGATTTTGAAGCAACGCAGATCTATCCGATCTCTGATCATAAATTTCTGCCCCTAAATTCACCCATGCCTTCCCTTTTACATTATTTTCAATAGAAATAATGTCAACATGCTTTCCCCCCTTATCTCCACCCCTCCTTTTCCCATCTTTAAAGATGTCATCAAGGAAAACAGTCTTTCTCTCCCTCTCTGGCGATAGCGGTCGTTCAGTGAATTCGATGTAATCAGTCGGTTTGTCTCCCATCTCCTGCTTCCCAAGAACAATAGTCTGTCCATCTGTCTCCGATGACAGCAGTTCAGTAAGTTCAGTGAGATTGGTCGGTTTGTCTCCTATCTCTGTCTTAATATCCAAGCCAAGAAATGTTGTCTGAATTTCTGCTTTCATTTCTAAAATCTGAGTTCTGAGATGATTGATGAGATTGGATTGAAATTCCTGAAGACAGGCCTCCATTGTAAATTCCAATAATGAGTCTCACCCTCAATCTCCCATCCGTAACCATAAAAGTCAAACAGACTAATTGCTCAGATTCCCCTCATGGATCCTTGGTCAGCCCGAAATTCAAAGTCTTGCGGAGGACACTCTGGTCATAAAAATGACTATTTGATTTATAATCCACCTTTATGGCTCAGAGCAAAGTTCCATAGATTAAATTATTCAGAGATATTCAAGGTTCTCAAGCTTCTAATTTATAAAAAGCCAAATTCTTAGGGAGGGAGGGTTAAGGTGGAAAAGTTAATTTCACTTTCTCAAGTCTCTCAGTTGTGACGCAGTAAAAAAAAACTCCAACATTGCCAAAGATTCTCTGCTGCTTAGAGATCTATCTTCACAATTAGCTTCCAAGAAAAAAAACAACATCTGATCTGTTACTTGCCATAAAAAATAGCCGTTCAACTTCTGTTCATGTAGTCGGATCATAAATCTTTATATCTCCCCCTTCTCCGGGCAGCTACTCACCAATTCATCATGGCGACTTCATGAGTCAGTTGCAATGAGGAAAGGAAACTCCCGAAAAAAGCAGATTGCAAGTCTGAATTCTCCGGCGTCTCCAGCTTCCCTGCTGCAAGCCCACTTCTCCTGTGGAAAACTTGCCCTCCCTTTCTCGGGGGGTCCGCTGACTCAGAATAAAACCCAGGGGTTCTCAGAGCCCTGAGAATTCCCCTGTTCTCGCTGCCCGTTGCTCCGCCCTCCCTCAAGTAGTTGTAACTGTTCTTATGGTCTTGGTTGTTTACCTTCATTTTCAATGATGTTATGGTTGAATCTTCTTTTTAATTCTGTTTTGTGATAGTAAGCCACCTTGAACACTATCTAGTAGTCTAAAGGCGAGTTATAAATGTCATAAAACAAATACGCAAAATGAAAGAAAAGATGAAGAATGGGAAGACAGTTAAGGAGAATGAACAAGCAATGGAAATAAAGGGAGGCTCAGCTGAAATGCATGACTTCTATATCAACACTCCTCATGCTGTTGAAGCGGCATCAGAAAACAACAACTGAAAAGATGAGCCAGGAGCCACACCGTTTCAGCCTGGACAGTAGAGGCTGGAGAAAGGGAATGTTGCCAAAACTTTGTTCAGTTCTTGAATGTTCTAGATAAGGCTCTGCATGCGTGCTGCACCCGGTTTCAGACTAAGGGCTTGTCCACACTGTGATCCAAGCAATGCTTAAAAGGTCCTCAAAGGTTCCAAGATAGTCCCAAATAGACTGCTTGCCCTAGCCTTGTTCCATAAAGATGCAGAGCAGCTCTTAAAGGGGAAGGATGAATCATCTTAAGTAGAAAAAGAAGCAGACAAGGTCTTTTTTCCCATTCCAAACAGAGATGTCAGGGAACCAAATATCATAACTACATACCAGTGTGGAAAGGATCTAAGAACAATACCTTGTGCACATCTTAACGGGGTTTTTTTTTTGGGGTGTGTTTCCATGACAATACCCATGTAAGTATTGTAACAAAAACAGCAAGGAGTCTTGGGGTACCTTAACTTTTAGTTCGCATAAGCTCTCATGAATAGTAGTTCAGTTCTTTTCTGATATGAATGTAACAAACTTCAGCTGTCAGTGCACACATCTGAAGTAGTGGGCTATGGGCCATGAAATCTTAAGGTGCCACAAGATTCTCTCAAAATCTACTCTGTTTCCAGTGGGATTCACTGTGTTTCAAAGGCGGGCAAATGGAGGCATGCCTCTATTTCAGGATACAGACTTCTTTTTCCTAATTAAAGCATGGGTTGGGTCTTTAGAAGACCAAAGTCTAAACTATATATATAAAAAAGTGCTAAATTAACTTGCTATATTTTTAAACCATTACAGTGAGGTCACAAGGGACCTGGAAAAGAGAGAAAAGATCGAAGCAGACACACTAAGCAAGAGAGTAAAGGGAAAACAAGAGAGTAAATGAAAAATTGGATCATGAAACCAGGTTTTCAGAACATTCCTTTGAGAATAACAACTATTATAACCCCTTCCCAGAGTTTAACTTTTCCACAGTTTTGTCTGGCTTGCCTGTTACTCCAACAATTTTGCCTAAGCCAAGAGGAGCAAGTAACAATTACCACGTTATTGCCTTAAATCATTGCGATTTTTTCATAGTTGCAGGGCCAGCTCCCTGGGCAGAGGAAGGTGACTGTCTCAGGGGGCTGATGCTAGGAGGCACTGTCTGGATAGATTCTCTTGAGCTGCTCAGGCATCTTGCTTTCCATTCAGTGCCCTGGAAGGCAGAGCAGTGGATGCAACACGATTTCTTCAGAGTCCCCTAAAATGGCTTGCTGCGTTGGGTATGGTGGAAGTTGCCTGCTCATCGTGGGGAATGAGGAGGAGATAGCCATTCTGTTTTCTGACCAGGATGGTGAAATGACTTGAGTTGGCCTGGCTGGTTGTAATCAATATATTTTTTCTACATTCTTTCTATGCAGGTTTTTGAAACTAGAACTTTCTTCACTGTGGTTGACCAAAGAGCACTCATGGAAGAACAGTCCTCAGTACTGCATAGTGATAAAAGTCCAGCAGTGTAATTAATCTTGATATTAAAATATCTTGATACTTAATTTGTGTTACTCAGTTAATAAATGAATTTTCAGATTCATGTCATGTGAATAATATAAAAATAATATAAAAAGGAATATTTTATATTAAAGAATGCAGTGCTTTTTTAAACAAACAAAATGAAACAGATGCATGAAGATCTCAGATACTGAGGAACATTAAAAGTACCCCCTGCCATAAATATAAAGACTAAAACATATATATCAAGGTACCTTGTCATTTGTTCCTGTAGAGTCTCATTTCGATACTGAGAAATATTGAGGAAATCAATATCATCAAGAGAAATGTTATCTATGTAGGAAAAAATGAAAAGTTGTGAAACAATTATTGTAGGCATCGCTAAGAATGATTCCAAAATTCTGTTATGGCCGTCTCATTTTCCCATAAACATCCAGGGATAAATATGTTACAGGAAAAACAACAAAGAACTTTGCAGCCCATTAAATGCTTAATTTTCTATAGCAAGTGTTGTATTTTTCAACATTGCCTGTGCCTATGGAAATTTTACAGCCTTGCCTCTGGTTAGTAACTACCATGTTTAGTTCCCTGACCCGCTTTAGTGTGATCAGGATGGGAATTATAGTTCCATATTACATATTGTGCAAATGACTTTTATTTCCAGGTCTTAGGCCAGAAACAGATGCAAGAAGGAGCCTGTAATTATAGTTGAAAGCTTGTTAATGTTGCAGAGATTAATGAGGCAGTTTCGAACATCTGCTTCTGGCCTCCACAAGAAGACTGTGTTGTTTGTTGTTAAGACTCAAATCTTTTCCATATTTCATATTATATTATTGCCTAATGTATAATATATGGAATCATGAGTATATGAAAAAGCCCATATCTTCCAGTTGCCTAAAGGATTCTTTCACTCTTGATGCTCTTGCACCCTTGTACTTTGGAATTCCTGCTTCTAGCCAGAGTAAACAAATTGGATCAATTGCGGAATTCTGAGCCAACACTTTGGTAGATCTAATGGATTTAATGAGTCAACGAGTATAGTCCAATTCAGACTACCCACTGGATCAAGCCTCTCCCCTCCCCTGAAAGAAGTAATTGCCTTCTTTCTCAGGAGAATTTATTGACCACTGGCTGATGACGGGATGCTGTCATTCAAAGTCCCCCTTATATCTATACATTTTGCATATATATATGTATATATATAAAACAAAGTCACTCCACCCAGGTAATCATCAGGGGATTTTACACACACACTCTCTCTCTCTCTCTCTCTCTCACACACACACACACACACACATACTTTTTGAGGGGACTTTGAATGACAGCATCCCGTCATTAGCCAGTGGTCAGCTTATATATATATATATATATATATAGAGAGAGAGAGAGAGAGAGAGAGAGATCTCTATATATATATAAAGCTTTCTCTATATAAAGCTCTATCTATCTATATATATAAAGCAAAGGCACTCCACCCAGGTAATCATCAGGGGATGATTTTCTGACTCTGGAGAGTGGACAGACTGCCAAAAATTGGGAAGGCAAAATTAAAAAAGAAAAAGAAAATAAACTGGAAGTAGCTAGATGTCTACTTTCAGCAGGGGTGGGCAATATGTATCCCTCTAGAAGTCCAAATGCAGCCCCCAGAGTCCCCACATCAAAGTTAACAAAAATAAATTAGGGGATCATTGCAACCTATTTAGAAGGTGAATAACCAGTCCTGTAAACTTTCAGGAATAACAATTCACCACTTTTGTCCAAGTAAAAAAGCAGGGAGGGTTATAGGAGAGCAGAAGGTTGCAAAAGCAGTTTGAGAGGGGTTTATGTGGCCTCAGAGGTCTACTTTGCCCACTCTAGTCCTGAAAGTTCAAAAGTTTACACTGTGACCTTTAAGCTGCCCTAGTAAAAGATTGTGTTCATACAATATTTATTTATTTATTTATTTATTTATTGAACCACAGGAAGAATTAAGTCTTACTTATAGGAGGCATTCCAGACTGCACAAAGGAGTTTGTCATATCTCCAAAAACAATCATCATGACAGGAAGGGAAGCTCCATGAACGGCAGCGAACAGCGTGCCTGCTGCCATTAGTAAAGTGTCCGGCCAGTCAGCATAACGAAACTGAAAATCAGAAAGCCTTATGTGAAAAATAATTTCTCCATTCGACTGCATTCAATTATAATCAACATACAAGGAATAATTCATATAAATGGGAGGTAAAAAGGTAAAGGTTCCCCTTGACATTTAGTCCAGTCGTGTCCGACTCTAGGGGGCGGTGCTCATCCCCGTTTCCAAGCCGTAGAGCCAGCGTTTGTCCGAAGACAGTTTCCGTGGTCACGTGGCCAGCGCGACTAGACACGGAACGCCATCCCTATAAGTGGGAGAGTGTTACTCAAATTCAAAGAAAAAGATCAACTAATTTTTCCATTTTATTTTACTGTCATTCCTGCGCGACATATATTATTTTACTGGACATCCCTCCTCCTTACCAGGAATAGAGGTTCCCTAGAGGGATGAAACACCAACCCTCTGATTTACCACACCAAGCTACTGAAAACTGAGCTCCAGTTTAAAGGTGTACAAATCGCCTCACAGCAGCAACCCAAGGTTTGCAATTAGCACCTTACAAGAAGCTGAACTTTGACCACTGTGTGGTTTCAAAGCTTTGACATTTTAATTTGTGGAGGGAACACTTCTCAGTGTTGTCAACAGGGAGCAGCTGCGAGGGCATCCATCGTGCCTGAGGGCAGCAGGCGAGCTTAAGGGCACAGGGCAGGCGACCTGTCAGCTACCATTTTGCTTTCCATTGCAAGGGGATGGAAAACAAAACGGTAGCTCCCACGGCCCCCTAAGCTCCTCTGCTGCCCTCCGGCATGGGGTGAATTACACTCTGTTACCAGTGGAGCGCTGCAGCTGTGTGGGGGGTTCAGTCCATACTTTTCAGGGGGTGCCCAAGATGCTGAATCCCATCTGATGCAACTCTGAGGTGGACTCACAGCCCCACTGACATCCAGCTACCAACCTCCACTGGCCTCGTCAGACAAACACCACAATCCAGCAATACTGTCTGAGAATGCCAAAATGAATGAAGTTTGAAGCAAAGAAACCCTAGTCCAGCGATGGCGAACCTACACACCTGGCATGCAGAGCCCTTTCTGCAGGCACGCGAGACATAAGTTGCCGGATCGCTACTTCCCCCCCCCCCCCCGCAGCCAAACCTCAGGAGGTGGCTGCAGCCGTGGTGCTGGCGCTTCGACAGGCGGCGGGCCAGAATCTGGAGCAGCTGGCGCTGGTGGCGGATCCAGAGTGGGGTCTCGAGGCACCTCCGTGCCCAGGATTCCTCCTTCCACCGCCACTTCCGGTTCTGCCGCCGCTGCGGCACGCCACACGCAGGTTGTTTTTTTTTCCCCAGTTTGGGCACTCGGGCCCAAAAAGGTTCGCCACCACTGCCCTAGCCCAATGCAATAACCAAAGAACTAAAATGTACAATTAATCCTTGCAGCGTTCTTTTAAAAATCAACATCATTAAGTCTGCACTGGGCCAAATAAATACATACGTCACTAAAAGTTCAACCAGCAAGAAGATCAGAACTTACTATTGCAAAGGGGCTGACCATTGGGGGGGGTTTCTCTTTCTTTTTCTCTTCTTTACTGCTGAAGAGTGTATGACGAGATTTTTCAGAGATTTTTAAAAATGAAGAAAGAAACATAACAGTTGAAAATAAACAAGAAGAAACACAGTTTACATGAAAGTATAACATGAACGGAAACTGCTAATCACTTTTCGACTGCATATGGCAACTGTTTGTCTTTATTTCTCCTTGTCTCTCCAACCTCCAAGTCTCTTAAATCAGTTCTACAACCAAGCTACTGTTGGCTACTAATACATTGAAAAAGGTTCTTTTAAAGGCACGCATACAATAAAATGTATATGTCATGCCCACTCCTCAGAGTTTTAATTCATAGGTTTGGTCCCGCCTAGGACCACAGGCAAAATGGGGTCATTATAATGGGAGCAGACAACCATTTTTGTGCCTATGCGTTCAGTGGGTCTTGTATTTAATACATGTGTCAGGGACAGGCCTAGAGAAACCAGGTAAGACATAGCCACACACCATCTTGAAGGCATTCAGCCTGCATGGTGCACCCCAAATGCCACAATAATGAGCTAGAACATGATTAATGCTGAGAAACACCACTTTGGAACAATTCCAATGGGATGGCCACTTTGGCCCTGTTACACAGGTGACATGTTTATAATGAACAGATGCGAGGCCCATAATAAACCACATAAGCAACGCAATGTGGCCATTTGAACCAGACTTTCTCTCCAGCCATTTACTATCTTCCAAAAATAATAATAATAATAAGGGAAATGTGGCCCTCAAGACGTGTTTAGGCTTCATTTTCCCTCAGCCCTAGCCAACACAGTCTGTGGTGAGGGACAACAGGATTTGAAGTTCAACAATACCTAGAAAGAGTCATGGTTCTCATTTCTGGCCTACCATACTTCTCACCAGCCTGCTTTCTTCATTACCACATTTCAATTGTCATATCGTTTTTTATTCTTCTCTAGATCGTTACCCTCAATCCTCACCCCCACCGTTTTGAGCTGTGGCCCGATTAATTTTGCTCTTTGTGTAGACTTCAATTCGACTTCTTTTTGTTGTTGTTGTTTAGTCGTTAAGTTGTGTCCGACTCTTCGTGACCCCATGGACCAGAGCACGCCAGGCCGTCCTGTCTTCCACTGCCTCCCGGAGTTGGGTCAAATTCATGTTGGTAGCTTCGATGACACTGTCCAACCATCTCATCCTCTGTCATCCCCTTCTCCTCTTGCCTTCACACTTTCCCAACATCAGGGTCTTTTCCAGGGAGTCTTCTCTTCTCATGAGATGGCCAAAGTATTGGAGCCTCAGCTTCAGGATCTGTCCTTCCAGTGAGCACTCAGGGTTGATTTCCTTCAAAATGGATAGGTTTGTTCTCTTTGCAGTCCAGGGGACTCTCAAGAGTCTCCTCCAGCACCACAGTTCAAAAGCATCAATTCTTCGGCGGTCAGCCTTCTTTATGGTCCAGCTCTCACTTCCATACATCGCTACCGGAAAAACCATAGCTTTGACTATCCGGACCTTTGTTGGCATGGTGATGTCTCTGCTTTTTAAGATGCTGTCTAGGTTTATCATTGCTTTCCTCCCAAGAAGCAGGTGTCTTTTAATTTCATGGCTGCTGTCACCATCTGCAGTGATCATGGAGCCCAAGAAAGTAAAATCTGTCACTGCCTCCATATCTTCCCCTTCTATTTGCCAGGAGGTGATGGGACCAGTGGCCATGATCTTCGTTTTTTTGATGTTGAGCTTCAGACCATTTTTTGCGCTCTCCTCTTTCACCCTCATTAAGAGGTTCTTTAATTCCTCCTCACTTTCTGCCATCAGAGTGGTATCATCTGCATATCTGAGGTTGTTGATATTTCTTCCGGCAATCTTAATTCCGGTTTGGGATTCATCCAGTCCTGCCTTTCGCATGATGTATTCTGCATATAAGTTAAATAAGCAGGGAGACAATATACAGCCTTGTCGTACTCCTTTCCCAATTTTGAACCAATCAGTTGTTCCATATCCAGTTCTAACTGTTGCTTCCTGTCCTACATATAGATTTCTCAGGAGATAAGGTGGTCAGGGACTCCCATTTCTTTAAGACTTTGCCATAGTTTGCTGTGGTCCACACAGTCAAAGGCTTTTGCGTAATCAATGAAGCAGAAGTAGATGTTTTTCTGGAACTCTCTGGCTTTCTCCATAATCCAACGCATGTTAGCAATTTGGTCTCTAGTTCCTCTGCCCCTTCGAAATCCAGCTTGTACTTCTGGGAGTTCTCGGTCCACATACTGCTGAAGCCTACCTTGTAGGATTTTGAGCATAACCTTGCTAGCGTGTGAAATGAGTGCAATTGTATGGTAGTTGGAGCATTCTTTGGCACTGCCCTTCTTTGGGATTGGGATGTAGACTGATCTTTTCCAATCCTCTGGCCACTGCTGAGTTTTCCAAACTTGCTGGCATATTGAGACGGTAGGTTTGGGAAAAAGAGAGCTCTTTGAACTGGGAGAAGGACACAGGTCCAAACAGAGAGCATGGATTTGTCTTGAGAGCCGCCAGCACATTTCACTCATTCCAGCATAGGTGTAAAATTGCTTCCCCCCCTGCTATAATGGGCTTTGCTAAATTTATCACAGCAGTCTTGTGTAACAGAATAATAATCGGATGAGACAGCTCTTGGGGTGAGTACCTAAGAGCAAAACCTAAGGCAGAATTTCTGCTAAAAAGTACTTTTTAAATAAGTAACCGAAATTTGGGAAATGTTCTTCATTTGGACTTTGCCAGAAGGGTATGTTTTCCTTTTGAAAATAAACAATAACAAAAGCACAAAAGATAGAAGTTTCAATAGCTTTAGTTGTAAAAATAAATGAGGTTGCAAATTAATGCATTTCAAATGAAAATCTGTCTATTTTTCTCTTCTCCCTTGCCCCCACTTACAACATTGCTGGAATAACCTGCCAGAAGACTTTGGATGAAGTCCTGTAGCTTAGCTAAGCAAGTCACAACTAGAGCAGGTCCACAGAATCAATGGGACTTAACAGAGAACATGACTCACCAGATCTCCACTAATTCAGGGGATCTACTTGTGTCATACTACGCTAAGCAACAGGATCCCAGCCCTTGTCTTCAGTGAGACAAAAATTGACCTGAGGTAACCATGCTTCTCATGGCTCTCAAATATTCAGTACAATTTCTCTATTTTTAGGGTTTGCCCTGATGAAACCATTTGCTACTTTTCAAAGGATATCTTCCATATAATTTCAAATTTCTGTCATAACATCAATGGGGCATCATCGTAATTGCACCATGTCCTGTCCCCTGGTGGGTTTACTGCTTTTAAAAATAACATGTCATGTAGACATTCAACAGGCACAGTTTCCTCCTAGAACAGGGAGGTAGGGATGGGACGAACACAGCCTGTTTTTTTATACATATCCGTACAGATAAGAGACGGAGGGAGAATAAGAAATCCAATCAAAATCATATGTGGCTGGCAAAAATCCATATATTGGTCTGCAGTAGAATTTTGGCTAAAACACTATTTTAACAAACATGAGAACAAAGCTGGCAACAATATGAATATCCAAAACATTTAATATACTGGTGATGAAACCAAGCTTGATCAATGAGCAGTCAAGAATGTAACAATAGCATGCGGAACGTATGCACTCTTTTACTTTGTTTTCTTTTAAAAAATAATCCACAGGATTGTAAATCCTTTATGTAAAAAAAAGCATAATAAATGTTAAAGTAAAAAAAAAAATAGACAAGGATACCAACAATGATAACAGTAACAAAACAAAGGAGATTAAGTCCTCACAGGAAAAAAAGAAAAAAGAAACAGCATAATAGAATACAGTATTAATTGTTGCTGTTTTCCTTAACATCCAAGAAACAACCAGTAAATTGGCTAGAATATATCAGCTAGATTTAGAGTGTCAAACATTTCTAAAGGATTCTTTTTCTCTACAAAAGAAAGCATTGTGAATGTCCTCATTAACTAAAAATGCAGAAAAATATCTACTACCTTTTGTTTTTGGTGCCAGATTCACTCTCTGCTGAAGCCAAGCCATAATCCCTTTTACTCATGTCTATCTGTGTTTCACTTCCCGTCTGTGCCTAGGGAAGAAACAGAGTGTCCCAGAATATTAGATTATAAACAGTATGGGTTTAAAGAAACATGCAATATTAAACTGAGGATATAAAACAAAAAGCAAAAGTTGATATAACATTTGTCCCATTAATAGTCAATACTACTAGCCTGCAGTTGTTATGAATTCATGAAAGATGGAGAACAGAATAGAAAGATAATATTAAAGGGGGAAGCACTGTTGTGTCGTATCTTCACTTTGGGTTTACCATCTTGATTTTGATACAGATTATTAGGATAGATGGATCTGCTACTGTTTTGTAGAATTATTGTTGGTGTTGTTTGTCATCAAGTTGACTCCAACTTATGACTCTATGGATGAATGATTTTAAAAACGTCTTGTCCTCAACAGTCCCGCTCAACTTCTGTAAATTAAGAGATTCAACCCATCTTGTATTTGCTCTTCCTCTTTTTGTGCTGCCTTCAACCTTCCCCAGCATTATAGTATTTTTCTAGAGAATCTTGCTTTTTCATGTGTGACAAAGGTATGACAGCCTCAGTTTCATGATTTTTTGCTTCCAGAGATACTCCAGGCTTGATTTTATTGTAGGACCCACTTGTTCATCTTTCTGGCAGTGCAGGGTATCCACAAAGTGCAAAGCTCTCCTCTAGCACCATTTCAAACAAATAATTTTTCCCCCTGCCAGTGTTCTTTTCTGTCCAGCTTTCACACCCATTCATACTGATCAGAAATACAAGAGTGTGACACATCCTTACATTTGATAATCTTTTCTAATTCCTTCATTACTGTCCTTCCACATCTCCTCATTCTTCTTTTTTCTTGTCTGCAGTTTTTGTAGAATTAATCCATTGGCAATTGTGGTGTTGTTCCGAGCCCAATTTATTTAGCTTGATTCCCTCCCAATTCCCTCCTTACACACATTTTAAACCATGACATGCACAGAAGGAATGGGTAGAGGTTGCAATATGATTCACAATACTTCAGTGTGGATTTTAATTTCTATTTTTAAAAAAATAACAATAACACAGTTCATTGTTTCTCAGCCTTTTGACTAAGATTTTGACAAATGATTTCTATTTTTAAAATGTGTATTACCAAGTTCTGACAGAACTATAGTAGCCTGATGATAGTTAACTGAGGAAGATTTGGGAAACAATCCTAGTATTTAAATATATATATATATTTCCAAAGGAAATTACATTATCAACAGAATAGTCTGCTTATTGAAAGACATACAGTACTTCCTTTATCAATGAAGTATTTAAATAGCGTATGACTATCTTTGCTCTTTATATTTAGTACATACATTCTTGAGCTAATGATAGTTCTTGCAAAGTATGAACTGTAACATCCCTGCTTAACTGGTTACATTTCAGAATCAAGTGTCTTTAATATTTATGTAATCCAGTGCCCTAATTAAATATATATATATATATTCTCATTAAAATATCACACAAATACATACTCACACATGTATGGTCTATTGAAGTGAAAAGGGGTGAGGTAAACAGGGGTGTATTTGTAGGTTGTGAAAGGGCTCAGAAGTTTAATTCTGTCTTAATAATCAAAACAAATGTTAGGCTCAAAATTCCTTAATTCTAATTGTATGTGTCTTGTTTATATGTATGTATCTTGATTTCATGTGGTAGATCTTGGGATTCTGGGAGGGTGAAGTCGATCCCATAAGCCATAAAGAGCCAACCTATGTTGTGCATATAACCCAGGAAAGAGATCCAAGCATTGACTTACCAAGAATGGTATTGTTCTGTCTTTTCTTTTCTTTCTGAAGTGTTCAACAGCTGTAGCTGAAGTTCTGTTGTTGGCGAAGAGCTGTAGGCTGTTTACTGTACAGTTACATAAAACCTTTAATGACAGAGATTTACACTCGCTTACACCTTGCTTAGTCCCTAAAGAGATATGCTCTGGTATATTTAACTCCACCTCCTGGAAGACTAATATTTAACAAACTTCCAACTCTCCCTTATGAACTCATACGAACTCTTATGAACTTTCCCTTATGAATTAATCATTTAATAACTCTACCCTAAGAAAGCGTTTGTGGTATTTGCTTCTCAAATATATTGATAAACTAGAATTATCAACATCCCTAGCTTTATTTTTAGGCTAATTCTTAAACACTACTGAATACTACAGAGAACTACAAAAATCATTATTGGGAAAAGAATGGTAAAGACTAAGGAGACAGGAAATCTCAAAACAGGAAATACGAAGAATACGTTAAGGAAAATATCATAGTGTGCAGAAGGCAAGGATTCAAAATGTTATGTAACAATTGGTACTGCATGTAGGACTCTTAGGACTCGCATCCACTGCTTGTGCAAAATAAGGTTCTCACAAGCAGTGTGATCCCATGTTACTACATTGAATGGACTTTCCCTTGTGCAGAAAGAAGCCCAGTAGGATACTAGGCGAATCATTTCAGTGGGGACTTGTGTCTAAAAAGATATAATATAGGCTTGTATTATAACTAGGCTTAATATTGCAGCCTGTGACTAATTCTGTGAACAGAGTATAAAGCCTATGAAACACAGTAGGGTTTACCTGAGTAAATATTTTGTATACAAGTCTTTCCTTTTCCCCATTTTGGCTCACAAGTGAAGTGATTGTGGCTGGCTCAACACCCAATGAATTTCCTCACAAAGTGAGAAAATTTTAACCCAAGTCCTCCAAGTTCTAATCCAAGACTCTAAACACCATACCACACACTGGGGTATCAGTATGCTAAATGCAGAGGAATGCTGAAAGGGTAAGTAGGAAAAAAATCATCTCTATTAACATGATGGTCATTTATCTACAATCTTATCTTAATCTTTGAATTGCAGAGCAGGAAGGGATCCTACGGATCATCGAGTCTCCCCAAAGAGGAACTGCTCACCCCCCAAAAAAGGGCAAAGAGGATACAGTTTTGCCTAAAATTTATATATATATCTTTTATAAAAAATATTACTATTTAAACAGAAATGCAATACGTTATCACAAAGTAGTATTTATTTATTTAAAATATTTTTCACCCCACCTTTCTTCTTTAAAAAAACACACAAGGCAGTTTACATCATTAAAAGACAACATCTAAATCTAAAAATAATAAGTATACAAATACTACAAAGGATTGAACAAATACCACACTAAAAAACAGTAGACAGAAACAACACCAAAAATATATTCAAAGCAGTAAGGCGCAACAATCCATTCAAAATCCCCACTCAGGTTTCCCTAGTCACTAAGGGAAAGCTTGCTTGAACAGAAACGTCTTTGCCTGCTTGCGGAAGTACAGCAAAGATGGATTCAGCCTGGCCTCCTGTTGGGAGGAAGTTCTAGAGTTAGAAAAAAAAAATTGACACACAAAGTAGTAGGGAAGGCAAAGACCATGTGACATGATCGCTGCCCAAGGTGGTCACTGTTGATAATACATACATACATACTCACACATACACAAAAAGTCAGGCCTGCTCATTCTTTGCTAGTGGAGAGTATCTGCTGACTTTAGTTTTGCGGATGCTTTGAATTAATTCTGAGTTTTAGTCTGCATGTAGAGAGCTATTCACAGTGCTGAACAGTCTCTCCAAAATAGGTTCAGTGCCTTGGATAGCTTTTGTAAAGTGTGGACTAAAACCCGGAGGGGATTCACAGCATCCCACAAAATTGGACCCACTGCCACCACTGCCTTTCAGGATTTTACAGGCTCCCCCAAACACTGGTTTCTAAGGGAGCTGGAGCACACAGAACTGTTTGGTATATGGGAAGAGGATGGGGAACCAACAAAGACCTCTTTATGACTCTCGAGTTCAGTGACGTTTAGACGAAGACAACTCTGCCTGCAATCCTGATGTGTATGTGGGTGGGGAAAGCTCTTTCAGATCCCAAGGGCTGAATTCAGTTTCAGAAGAGTTTGTGGAGATGGTACCTAAAATGACAGCATATTTTGGCTTAAAGGTCTTGCTCCCGTTCTCTGACTCTTAACTAAGCCTTAGAAGGGACAATTTACCGTTAATTATGGGTAAAAAACTATTTAAAAAATTAAATCATTTTAGGATGCAATTTCAATGTATTCTGTGTTATGCCTTATTTTTCAAGGTTCATCTTGAAGGACCAGATCAGAATTAATCCATTCCACCATTCTGTCCCTCCCAGCGAACAAAATGCCTCTGGACATTCATGAATGTAACAGCCTGATGATATTATCTGTTCCTAAACATTTACAATGTTCCTCTCAGTGAAAGTCCCATCTACCTGTCTTGGTTAATAGTGATCAGTAAATTCATCTTCTATGAGTTGTTTAATCCTTTTTTTCAAACTATGTTAAGTGGTGGCAGTCTTCATGACTGGTAGATATGAATTCCATAGCTGGAAATGGCAGGTACTTCAAAATGCCAGATGCAGGGGAGGGATATCAGGAGACAGGTATCTAGTTGTCTCGTGTGCTCCCAGAGGCACCGGGGGGGGGGCACTGTGAGATACAGGAAGCTGGACTAGATGGGCCCTTGGCCCGATTCAGCAGGGCTCTTCTTATGTTCTTATGAAATAGAAGCTTCTTGGAAAGTCTTTCCCCACCCCCTTGGTTAGTAAACATTTACAATATATATTACATAGCTTCTCATGACGTGCATTTTTATAACCCAATTTAATTTATACTGGCAATTGAACCATTGAAAGTGTAATGATACCAATCTGCCAGATGTTTGTTCAATGAGACACTCTTTGAACAACTGAACTTTCTCGTGGCAAAGTAGGAAGGGTAAAGGGTGTCATAAGGTCACTTTTATGGGACCACCACCCACCAGATTTGTTCATACTTAACAAAGATGAGATCAGAAGAAATCAATCCCTGTTAATCATCATCATTTTCTTTGACAAGGCTATGCAGTTCAGCAAACTTCTGAAGAATGCCCAAGAAGAGGTTCTTAATTAGCTTTCAGCATAAGCATCTGTTTGGGACCACAATCCTGAGTAAATTTAATTGGGAGCAAACTCCACTGAATGCTCTGGGACTTTTTTTTTCTGATTTGGGTTTTCTAGGTATATGATATTCAGAAGTGGTTTATGCTTCCCTTCTTCAAGGAGCAGCCTAGGACTGTGCCGTTTGCCCAAGGCTACACAGGCTGGTTGTTCTCCCAGGAAGCACAGTGCAGAATCAAACTCCTAACCTCTGGCTCTGCAGCCAGGCAGCATCTCAGGCTGTGATCACACTTACAAAATGTTGTCCAGTTTTCCCCCTTTAATACCGAAATTAAAATTTGTGATCATATTATGTATGGCCATTACTGGAATTTGTCCTGCCTACCCGTGGTAACCCCGCAGTATTTCCCTTCTGCCAGCACCCTTCTACTTTTTTTTTTTTGTTCCGTGCGTAATGTGGAACTGCTCTGTCATGGGCATCTGGTGTGCACAGTTGTGCTGGGATTTATTTTCTCAAAAATGGCAGCCATTTCAGACTATGACGGACACTTGCATTGCCCTCTTTTTATTTCCTTTTCAAAATATTTTCCTAGGCAGTACGGAAGGACCAACTGCTCTACGCCTGGAGCGGAGGGAAGTGATGCCTGGGTGAGGCTCCCCGCCACAGGTGCCACTACAAGCTAGGCATTTCCCAACTAACCGTGTGTGCTGTGGACGGAGGGACATGGATGGCAGGGTTGGATGTTGTGGCGCCTGGCCTGGTGTGCACCCAACCCACCACTCTTCCAGCAGCTGTGAAGGCGATGGTGGTGGCAAGTGGCTCTCCCCCTCACCAGTGAGAGCAGCTACAGCCGGCCCATGGGACGGTTATGGGCAGCTGGATGGAGTGCCGACTGCCCATGCCTGGGGACATGGCATGCTTCCAAATGTGACAGTTTCCCTCCACTGCTGGCACTGCGCTGACACTGGGGAGGGAGGCATGGGCCAAACATCCTGGCATGGGCCTGTCTGCCCATTGCTGCACCCCCTGGGCTGGCCACCAGCAGTAGAGGGAAATTCTGGCTTACTTAGAAAACATGCAATGATGCAGGTCTTGGAATATATGTCACATGACTGCAAAGCATGACAGTTCTGTGATCTGCAGTCATGGCACAATACAGGCACATTTTACCAGGAGCCTTGTGGCGCAGTGCTTAAACTGCTGTACTGCAGCCAAAACTGTGTTCACGACCCAGGGTTCAATCCCAGGTAGCCGGCTCAAGGTTGACTCAGCCTTCTATCCTTCTGAGGTCGGTAAAATGAATACCCAGCTCGCTGGGGGGGAGGGGGCAATGTCTAGCCTGCATAATTAACTTGTAAATCACCAAGAGTACTTTAAGTGCTATGGGGCGGTATATAAGCAGCACACTTTGCTTTGCTTTGCTCAGTGTGACCATGGCCTCACTGAGCTGTAAGTCACCATAAATTAGAGGAATGTAACAACAAAAATATATACAATTATGCTGGGAGGGTGGGTTTTCACAATAATATCTGATTGTCCCAATGTAAGCAAATTTGTTTGGGGCAATCTGGAAACCCAAAACATCAATTTTGTCAGAAATAATTGTTAATTTATATAAATGTTATTTCATACAAACATTATTAAAATCGAAGAATGAACGTACTCCCCATCAGATTTTTGTATGGCTTAACAGTTTGTAATATTGTAGTAGTTTTATTTTTCAAACTTCTACAGGATTGTTATTTCTTAAAAGATTTCCCAGTCTGTTTATCTTGAGCTATTTTAAACATATTTTTGAGTCAAGGAAATCAACACACGGATCAGATCTACTCAGGGACAAAACAAATAACCTATGTGGCACAACATTTTAATTTTTGTCTTTATTGTCCTATGTTGTGAAAGTAAAATGAATGAATGATTTTACCTTTCTTGCTTTATGCAGCCAGTTGAGTGGAAGCAGCTCATGTTGAAGGCCTTTGCAAAACACAATAAATTGATGAAGGAGTGTGATCAAGGAAAAGCAATACCAGAACCAAGGGACATCCACTCCAATTGAGTGTTGGGAGAGTGAGAACAGACAAAAGAAAATATTTCTTTACCCAGTGTGTTGTTAGTCTGTGGAACTCCTTGCCACAGGATGTGGTGATGGCATCTGGCCTAGATACCTTTAAAAGGGGATCGGACAGATTCTTGGAGGAAAAGTCCATCACAGGTTACAACCCATGATGGGGATGTATAATCTCCAGGCTTAAAAAGAAGGTACCTCAAAATGTCAAGATGCAGGGGAGGAGTATCAGGAGACAGGGATCTAGTTGTCTCGTGGGCTCCCAGAGGCATCTGGTGGGGCTATTCTACGTTGCCTCCGCTGGTCTTTTGCAGAGGAGCCATTGAGAGCAGCCAAGAGTAAGACCTGGCAAACCAGTGGTTTTGTATTTCTTTGACAGGATTTGACCGTCATCTTTTCGGCCTCCTGCTTCTTTCCCAAGAACACAGCCTTCCTATGCCAGAGCTCTTCATAGATCCTGCATTCACTAGAAGGTATTTAGAAGCTTTTTAAAATATATATATATATATATAAGTCTGTGTGTGGCAGTAGAGGCTCAGGTTAGTGGGAACAAGGGACACTCAGGCAATCCAGTGAGAGTGGCTTGGGGAAATGGGAAAAGCAGCCATTTATGGAAGGAGCTGGCAATGCCACCTTGATGGCCAGCCCTGTATTCACAGCCCTGGCAGTTCTGCGAAAGGCTGAGGAGGTGTGCTGTCTTAAAAGGTGCAAAGTCGTGGGCCTTTTGCTCCTTCAAAGTGTTACTGCTGGGCCACAAGGGCCTCCAGTTAGGAGGCGACAGAGGGCGTCTGGAGGGCTCCCCCAAATCCCGACTTCCCTGCTTTGAAGTAGTAGCTGAAGTACATTTACTTCCGCCAGGGTTGGCTACGAATTTTAAAAGGGGAAGCAAGTAAGTGTATTTGTTTTATTTTGCCTCACTCTGAAACAACTTATTTTTTAATTTTGCATTTCGTTGTGTTTTCAATTTATAGCGGGGGAGGCGGAAACTTTGTGCTTTCCACCAGCCTGGTAGGCTACACAAGAGTCGGGGGAGCTGTTGTTCCCATGGTGCACCACGGATATGGTTTTTTCTGTAGGATTAGAGATGACAGGTAAGGATACATTTAGTACTAGTCAACAGAAAAACTTTAACCTGCTATCAGAGGTTCCTTGGTGCATGAAACTAAGAAATAAAGGAGAAAAGATGGGGAAGGAAGGACAGAAAAGACGAAATACTTGGCAGTATAATAGCTACAGGCATTGAAGGATAATGTTACTTTTGTATGGGTAATGTGACCATTAGATGGCTTGATCACCTGAAAGACATGACAAGTGCCTCTTCAAGACATCAGGTTGTACTGCTGTCCTGATAATAGAAGCAAATAAAAATGATTTTAATTGTTGTGAATGGAACACACTTGTGACAACTTGGGTATTTTGGTAGAAGTTTTTAATGTAGTTTAACTGTTTTTGTTAAATGTAATGTTCAAGGTGCAGGTAAAGATGGGTAGCTAGTTAAGGCCATGTGCTTTGAAATCTGACTTTGTAAAAAAAAAAAAGCAAAAACTAAAGGAGAAGTCACAATAGCTATGTATAATAAGTTGCACAAAATGTTTGGAAGAGTTTGGTTCCAATGGAGCTCTGCCACAGACTTCCATAACTGCTTCATTTACGTTCAGCCTCAACTTCAGTTTGCTATTTAAAAGTGAGACTAATAATCAGTTACATCATGTAAAGACTACTAGGAACAAAAATCTACCATGGCCATTAAAGCCGCTATTTTTTTGTTATAATAGTGTATTATTATTTTTTGGCATCTGCTATTTATAATACTTCCCAATGCCCTTTGAACAAAAACATTCACAAGGTGATTTACACAGACCTAATATAAAAATAATCCAATTTAAACCACATAGAATGGTAGTTTCAGTGCATCAGAGCAAAAGTATAATATATCAAGTAATTCCCAAATGCCCGGTGGAATCAGTATCTTTGTCTGTCAAGAAAGAACAGGAAAGAACATGTGCCACCAAATTAAATACCACATTTGATGACTCATGGGTTACTACAGCAAAGCCCAGCTTCCAGCAGATGGCAATCTTACCTCCATAGATTGCAGAACCTAAAACTAGGTGTCACTCGAAAGACTTAAAACTCTAGTTTAGTCAACTCTAATATACATAGGGGAAGCAGTACTCTGTGAGATAATCTAAATTCAGACAGGGTAAGGCATTAAAGGTCAAAAACAGGCAAAATACTACCTTGAAATATTGTGGTATTTCATCAACCTATACTCTTTACACTGAAATATTACGGATTGCTCTACATTTTGTATGTCATCTTTTAAAATCATTATCATGTTATTCGGGGGTTCAGCAAATCAGAATTTCTCTATAAACAACTGTGTTTAATTTCTCCACTAATAGGATTGTTGTGGCCTGCACTGCTTGGAAATCATGCCTGGAGACAGATGCAGAAAACCTATGTAAGAATCTCTTCCAGTCTTTTCAGGACATGGTCAAATTAATGGCAACAGCTCAACTGTAGAGCAGGTACTGAAAATCTAGTGCCTTTGTTCCATTGTGCATTACTCTAGTTCCTGAAGATTTGAAAGTGAAGACATTAGCCAAAGGGAGCGTTTTAATTGGTCAGAAGACTTCATGATAGTTTGCCATATACAGTTAGGTCCGGAAATAATTGGACACTGACACAAGTTTTGTTTCTTCAGCTATTTACCAAAATAAATTCAAGTTACAGTTAAATAATGAATATGGGCTTAAAGTGCAGTCCCTCAGGTTTTATTTGCAGGTACTCACATCCAAATTGGAGGAAGGATTTAGGAATTTCCGCTGTTTAATATGTAATATGTATATCTTTTTCAAGAGACCAAAAGTAATTGGATAGTTGACTCAAAAACCATATCATGGACAGGTATGGGCTGTTCCTTCGTTATTTCATCATCAATAAAGGAGGTAAAAGGTCTGGAGTTGATTCTAGGTGTGGCATTCACATTTGGAAGCTGTTGCTATGAACACACAACATGCGTTCAAAGGAACTCTTGAGTGCAAGTGAAACAGGCCGTCCTCAGGATGCCAAAAAAGAAAGAAAGAGATAGCAAGAGCATTAGGAGTTTGCATCAACGGTTTGCTACATTCTGAGAAAAAAAGAATGCACTGGTGAGCTCTGCAACAAAAAGGGGTCTGGATGTCCACGGAAGACAACAGTGGTGGATGATCATAAGAGCCTTTCCATGGTAAAGAAGAAGAAAAAACCCTTCACAACATCCAGCCAAATGAAGAACACTCTCCAGAAGGTAGGCAGATCATTATCCAAGTCCAAAGAGAAGACTTCAGGACAGCAAATACAGAGGGTTTACCACAAGGTGCAAACCATTCATAAGCCTCAAGAATAGAAAGGCCAGATTAGACTTTGCCAAAAAATATATATGTAAAAGCCAGCCCAGTTCTGGAAGAGCATAATTTGGACAGATGAAACTAAGATCAACCTGCACCAGAATGTTGGGAAGAAAAAAGTTTGGAGAAGGCTTGGAACAGTTCATGATCCGAAGCATACCACGTTATCTGTAAAACACAGTGGAGGCAGTGTGATGGCATGGGCATGCATGTCTTCCAATAGCACTGGGTCACTAGTGTTTATTGATAATTAGAGAGAAGCAGCTGGATGAATTCTGAAGTGTGTACGGATATATTGTCTGCTCAGATTCAGCCAAATTTAGCAAAGTTGATTGGACGGTGCTTCACTTTACAGATGGACAATGCCCTAAAACATACTGCAAAAGCAACCCAGGAATTTTAAGGCAAAGAAACTGAATATTCTGCAATGGCAGAGTCAATCACCTGATCTCAATCCAATCAAGCATGCATTTCATTTGCTGAAGACAAAACTTAAGGCAGAAAGACCCATGAACAAACAATAACTGAAGACAGCTCCAATAAAGGCCTGGCAAAGCATCACAAAGGAGGAAACACAGTGTTTGGTGATGTCCATGCATTCCAGATTTCAAGGAGTCATTGCCTGTAAAGGACTCTCGACAAAGTATTTAAAATGAACATTTTATTTATGATTTATTTATTATGTTAATTTGTCCAATTATATTTGAGCCCCTGAAATAACGGGACTGTGTATGAAAATGGTCGCAATTCCTAAACATTTCATACAATATTTTTGTTCAATCTCTTGAATTAATAATGAAAGACAGAACTTTAATTGCATCTCAGTTGTTTCATTTCAAATCCATTTGTGGTGGCATACAGAGCCAGAACTATGAAAATTGTGTCAGTGTCCAATTATTTCTGGACCTACTGAATTGTATGTTAGGCAGAAATAATGCAACCTCTTTTTAAAATGTGATTTACTGCAATAACAATGCAATTTTCCTTGATTAGGTTTCCAGTAGCAATGCAAATCATGACAAAGCTCCTAGTAGAAATTATGCAATGTTAAACTGAGCCTCAGCAACGAAAGCGGTGGGAGTTTAGGAAATAGATTTTTCGTTAAAAACTTGTATTTCTATCCTATCTTATGATAGAAGGTATGAGAACATTTAATTTGGATGATACTAGTTTTTTCAATGGTAGAGAATTCAGCAGCCATTGCAGGGATAATATATAATAATTTCTTTTGAGATGGGATGTGTATTGTGGCTATTTTAGAACTTTTAGAAGTAATTAAGAAAGCTATAGAACTATTTAAGATTACTGTTCAATGTATGTTGTAGCTGATATTCTCTGTGTTATACAATGGGATTGTAGAAACTCACAAGCTTTATAAGAACCTTTAAAATATAAAAGGACAGAATGCAATGAATTGAGAAATTCTTTTTATATTCCAAACAAAGAACATATATTGTAACAATACTTGAAAATATACAAAACACAATGTGATTAGAAACTATCTTGACAATGTTATTTCATATGTATAATTCTCAGGATTATAAACCTCTTTGGTATCTTAGAAGGGGGACTTTGTTTTATCAGCTATGTCATTTCTTCCCTTTGAAATGAAGCCACTACAAAGAGCAGCAGGTGTTGACATACTTGATTTGTACATCAGTTGCAGCAAAATACTTTGGAGATAACGTATTCTCATTAAAAAAAAAACATAAGCTGTATAAATAAATTCAAAGTCAAACATGTCAGTATAAAATGAACTAAAAGTTTTCTGACTTTGCTCTTAGAAAATAGGACTGCCAGCTGTGACGAACACCAGCTTCTGATTTTTTTTCTTAAGGTCCATAAAAGTCTATAGGGCTCTTAGGAGATGTTCAAGCATCAGACTTTCTGACTGGACATACAGTAGGTGCGAAGTCTAATTCTGAGGTTCCATGTTGGACTTCAGCCCATCATTATCACCAGCTTATTTTGTGTGACTGAGATGATATAAACAATACCTTTTGTAAATGCCCATTTGTAAAAAAATGAATTAAGAGCTCAGCAGTATCCACTTCTTAATTGGCAGGTTGTCCTGCCTGAATGTTGACTAGAGAGTAATAGATTCCTCTGGCACCCAGCAGCTGCTGATGTGTTCCTTGTTCTATGACTTTCCCATTCTGGATCACGGCTATGCTGTCAGCGTTCTGCACTGTAGATAAGCGATGAGCTATTACAATGCAAGTGCGGCCTTGTCTGGCTTTATCTAGAGCCTCCTGGACAACCTATTGAAAACAGAAGATATTTTTCAAATAAATAGGAGATGATTACTTTGTCCCGTGAAAAGTCCTCCTATTTGTTACATCTTTGAAAAACAGAAAAACAACTTTTCATTTAATGTAAGTTTTCAATTTTTGAATGATGCACACTCATAAAAGAATGAAGACTCTTGAAACATCATCAGATACAAGCGAATGTATACAATACAGAGACTGAAAACGCTGGCCAGGAATCATAGTAGATGTACTTCAATACATCTAGAGCAGTGGCTCCCAACTTTGGGTAACCCATTGTTCTTGGACTGCAACTCCCAGAAGCCTTCACCGCTAGCTGTCCTGACCAGGGTTTCTGGGAGTTGCAGTCCAAGAACACCTGGGTTACTTAAGGTTGGGAACCACTGATCTAAAGGACAGGAGGTTCAGGAAGGCTGCCTTACAGCAAAACGGGGAATATGTGGCCCTTCAGGAATTGTTGGACTACAGCTCTTATCCGCCCTCCCCACTGGTTATGATGCTCGGAGCTAATGCATTCAGTCAGCCTAACTGGTAGGAGCTTTCTAGGTGGTGGTCTTTCCCAGTAGCTCCTGGGAATGGAATGTAGGCTCTTCTTACCTACAAAGCATGGTATGCTATAATGTGGAAGCCATGCCGATTAGGGGCTTACACCAGCAGTATACCAAAGATAAGTGAAAACAGTTACCTTTTCACTTTCTGTATCAAGTGCAGAGGTTGCTTCATCCAGTAGGAGAATTCTTGGCTTGCGGATTAGAGCACGAGTGATAGCAATGCGTTGTTTTTGGCCGCCAGAGAGCTGGGCCCCTTTGTCACCCACAGACGTGTTGTATTTCTATGGATAAAAATCAGTTCATAAATACATCCAGACAAAGATGGCAATCCCATTAGGTATACTGCAATGCAGTAAGACTTGTTAACAGTTCCAACATTTCTGAAGTCTACGTTGATCTTATTTATTTATTTATTTATTTATTTTTAGATTTCTACCCCGCCCCCCTAGACAATGTCTACTCGGGGCGGCTTACAAATATCATCAATATATAAAACATTAAAACATTAAACAATAAAACAATTGAAACAATAATATAAAGTATTCAAGATGGGAATAATAAAAAACAAAGAACTAAAATTTAAGAATTGACAGAAGGGAAGGCCTGCCTAAATAGCCAAGTTTTTAAATGGCTCTTAAAAACACCCAGCGAGGGTGCCAGGCGGATCTCTGTTGGGAGGCTGTTCCATAGTCGAGGGGCCACTGCCGAGAAGGCCCGGTTTCTAGTTCTTTCTTTCCGGACCTCTCTCGGCGTTAGGCCCCTCAGCCGTCCCTCCTGGCTATGCCGAGTAATTCGGGTAGATCTAGGTGGGAGAAGGCGGTCCGCCAAATACCGAGGTCCCAAACCGTTTAGGGCTTTGTAAGTCATCATCAACACTTTGAAGTCAATGCGGAAGCGAATGGGCAGCCAATGCAATGCGGCCAGAGTGGGAGAGATATGTTGGTATTTTCTCACCCCACTGAGCAGTCTGGCCGCTGCATTCTGCACCATTTGAAGCTTCCGCAACAATCTCAAAGGTAGCCCCACGTAGAGTGCATTACAGTGGTCTAATCTCGAGATTACGAGCGCATGGACGAGAGTGGTGAGGGCCCCCCCATCAAGGTAGGGCCGCAGCTGGGCAATCCGCCACAGATGAAAATAGGCAGAACGGGCCACGGACGCCACCTGGTTTTCCATGGTAAGCGCCGGGTCCAGATGTATCCCCAAGCTGCGGACCTCACTCCGTGCGGTAAGAGTAACCCCCCCGAAAGAGAGGGAGTCTCCCAGACCGCCGATGGAAGAACCACCCACCCTCAAGACCTCCGTTTTGTCCGGGTTCAGCCTCAAACCGTTCAGCTGCATCCATTGCAGTACAGCCTCCAGACAGCGCCGAAGGGACGGAACGGCATCCACTGAAGTAGGTGAAAAGGAGATGTAGAGCTGGGTGTCATCAGCGTACTGATGGCACGAAGCCCCACACCCCCTGATGACCCCACCCAACGGCCTCATATAGATGTTAAACAGCATTGGGGAGATGATCGACCCCTGCGGAACCCCACAATTGAGACTCCACGGAGCCGAAACATTCTCCCCAATCTGTACTCTCTGGGGGCGGTCCCCCAAGAAGGATCGGAGCCAGGCAAGCGCCAGGCCACCGATTCCCAGCTCGGAGAGCCTCCCCAGGAGGATACCGTGGTCGACGGTATCAAAGGCAGCTGAGATATCGAGGAGGACCAACAAGGACATATTGCCCCTGTCAGCCTCCCTCAATAGGTCATCCAACAGTGCGACCAGTGCCGTCTCCGTGCCATGGCGCGGCCTGAAGCCTGACTGAAACGGATCCAGAGCATTGGTTTCATCCAAAAGGGCTTGAAGCTGATCAGCCACCACCCTCTCCACCACTTTGCTGAGGAAGGAAACATTGGCGACGGGCCTATAATTGCCAATATCATCCGCCGCCAAATTTGGTTTCTTCCTGATGGGCCTAATGAGTGTCTCCTTGAGGGCAAGGGGAACCTTGCCCTCCTGGAGAGACCCATTAATTATTGCTGTGGCCCATTCAGTTGTTATGGGCCTGGCTGCTTTGATTAGCCAGGCCGGGCAAGGGTCAAGGGAGGACGTGGTGGCCCGACAGCGATCAAGCGCTTTGTCCACCGAATCTGGCGTCACAGGCTGAAAGCATTCAAGCACAACCGGGCAAGGCGGAGCGCTGGACATCTCTGCTCGATCCACTGTATTCAAAAAAGGAGAGAGATCCCGGCGGATGGCCTCCACTTTTGATTTAAAAAATGCTGCAAATTGGTCAGGTGAGATATTAATGGGAGGCCCATCACCCAGACCAATTCCGGATAGATCGCGAACTATACGGAAAAGTTCCGCCTGCTGATTTGAAGCTTCGCTTATCCGGTCAGCGAAGTGTGATCGTCTGGCAGCCTTCACCTTAGCCAGGTAATGGTTAGTTGCGATCCTGACAGCTATCTTATTATAAACCGTCGGTTTATCTCTCCAAGTGCACTCTAGCCGTCTCCTATTTCGCTTCATAGCTCGTAGTTCCTGATTATACCAGGCCCCTGGCCGAGCTCTGCGACGGAGAGGGCGTTTAGGAGCGATCGTGTCTACAGCCCTAGTGGCAGCGGCAATCCAACCGTCAACCAGGGCTTCAACAGGGGCGCCAGACAGATCAGCTGGAATCCCTCTCATGGTATCCTGGAATCACATTGGATCCAGTAACCTTCGAGGGCGGACCATTGAAATAGGCCCATGCTCCCTGCGGGGAGGGAATGCCACTGAGAGGTTACATTTTATTAGGTGGTGATCTGACCATGACAAGGGAACTGACACCAGGTCAGTCACCATCAGACCACGCTCGCTCCGCTCAGTGGAAAATACCAGGTCTAGCATATGACCGCCCACGTGTGTGGGACCGTTAACATGTTGGGACATGTCCAAGGAAGCCATGGTTTCCAAGAACTCAAGAGCTGGTCCGGAAACCTCTGCCTCCGCATGGATATTGAAGTCACCCAGGACTAAAAGCCTCGGGGACTCCAACAGTGCCGCGGAGACAAAGTCCACCAGCTCCGGTAGGGAAGTGGCTGAGTCGCGGGGAGCGCGGTAACCCAGCAAGATCCCAATACCGTCCCTGGTCCCAACAGACATGTGGAGGGCCTCCAGACCCGGCTTTACCACCATAGAGCGCCTAGTAACCTCAAGAGTGTTTTTATAAACAATGGCCACTCCCCCCCGCCCCTCCAGTCTACCCTGGTGCTGGACTGCATAACCAGGAGGACAGGCAAGGGTCAAGGGAACACCCCCTTCCCCGCCCATCCAGGTCTCGGTTATGCACGCCAGGTCTGCGTCCTCCTCCAGGATAAGATCTTGAATAAGCTGGGATTTGTTGGACACAGACCTGGCATTCAACAGCACCAGTTTTAGGGTGGAGGGCCGGCTGATCTGCCTACCTCGAGACTGGCAGTTGGTCATAGTCCCAGAACAGTGAACAGCCTTCAAACATCTGTTCACCGTTCTTCTAACACGAGTAGGGAGTATGCCACCGCCATATTTCCCTCTACCCGTAATCACTCGGATGTTCTGAGGACCCCCGCTGGGGGGGCAGACCTTCCACTCCATGTCAAGAAAGAAAAATAAAAAGTGCACAAAATTAATATAAATATAATACAATAATCAAAATAATAAACCAAAAATTAAATCATAATACATAATACACTTTAAATTGGTCAATCATTATATATAATACACTTTAAATTAAATTAAACAATAAAATAACAAAGCAAAATAAAACAAACAAAACTAAATTTACTATAAATAAAATAAATAAAATAAAAAGTGAAACAAATTATATCAAAGCCCAAAATCCCCCCCCCCCCCACAGTTGGTTCTGTCCCCCTGCCCTTTAATTATAGATCTTATTTTCCTCCAGGAGGGTTTTAGAGATGAGTTCAGGTTTACTAGGGAGGCAGACAAGAACAGAACAAGGGTCCAGATTGTAAATAATGATGGAACTAACAGAGCTACCAGTAGGGGTGGCGCTGACATTGCCATATTCCACCGCAGGGGAATAGAAGGGGAGTCCAGTCTGAACATGCCAGGGGAGAACACGCTGCCCGTCTTCTCTGAGTTCCCTCTGCGGGTCCTCAGCTAACACAAGTTCTTCCTCCCGCAAACACCTCCAACTCTTCCGGATTCCCCCACGAATGCTCGATCAATGAGCTCTTCCTCCCGGTCACCGCCGACTCCCCTCAGCTCCCTCAGCGAGTCCTCGGGCCCATGGGCTCTTCTACCCTTCCGCGCTGGGCTGTGTCACTCAAGCCCCAGCGCCAGGTCCAACAAGCCCAGGGACCCCGCGGAGACAGGCTAGGGACAGGCTAGGAAACACCCCCCAAGCCCGGGGCGCGAGGCAGGCTCCAGGCACCTCGGCGAAACCGGCTCCAGTCGCTTCTCCTCTCGTCTCGGCCGCCAATCCTCCCGACCACAAACACACCCAAAACAGCCTCCGAGTGTCTTCTCGAAATTCTCCTCGAGACTCTCCTCAGGTAAGGGACGGTGGGAGGACGGCAGGGAGCAAACAAAACAAAACAAAGAAATAAAAAGAAAGATAAAGAAAAATAAAAAACCAAGCCGCCGCCGCGGGGAAAGAAACCCCCGACCAGCTAACGACCCGCCATCTTGAATTCTTCTGATTAAGGTAAGGGTCGGCGATACATTTATTGGACTACTAAAAATGACAAACATCTTCTTTGGATTGAGTACAAAGACCAAATTACTTCTCTTTTTCAATTGATCTGATGCAGTATTTGATCTTCTGGTCTTGGGTTACTGCAGCACTGGTCAGAGACGAGTGTAACGCCAATTAGTTGCTAAGAGTATGATTTCATCTGCATTGTACATGCCTGCTGATTTCCAAAACAGAGGAAGATCACAAATTTTCTCTTTACTGGCTTAGTAAAAGACCACATCCAATAAAATGGCAAAAAGATGAACAGTTGAACAGTGATTCTTTGGTGGCGGATCTGTGTGTGTAGAAGATTACAGGAGAGAAGAAATTTCTCCGCCAGAAGGGAACGAATACTTTGGGGAGAAAAGCATGGAAAGTGTCCTAATACCACACAGCATAGGTTGCAAAACATCCATTGAATATATTGATTAAAAGCCTGTTCTTTCTGAAATGATTCTATGAAGTTTCTTTTATTATTTCAATTGGAAAACAGATGTTGAACATGTGGCCCTAGAAATATTGGACTGCAACCCCCATCAATCCTAGGCAGAACAGTGAATGGAGAGAGGCAATGGAAATTGCAGTCCAAAAACATCTGGAGAACCAATATGCTCCCTGCCTCTATTTATTTATTTATTCATTTATTTATATTTATTTATTTACTTGATTTATATACCGCTCATCTGGCAGCCAAGGCCACTCTGGGCGATTTACAACAAATAAAAAAAAACCACAGAGTAACAAAATAGCAAATAGTGACATTAATACATAGGTGTGAAAATCAAAAATCATAAAGTGAAATGAGGATAAAATTATAATACAATAAATACAATTAAAAGCATAGAAGACAATAAAAACTTGGAGCATGGCAGTATGATAGAAGTTATATTATTGGACACTATTGTATCAGAGTGTAGTTTATTCAGGGAAGGCCTGTCTAAATAGCCAGGTTTTTAGTAGCTTTTTGAATGTGCCCAGTGAAGGGGCCAGGCGGACTTCAGGCAGAAGAGTGTTCCATAATTGTGGTGCTACCACCGAGAAGGCCCGATTTCTAGTGGTTGTTTTCCGGGCCTCTCTCGGGGTCAGAACTCTCAGCCGCCCTGCCTGCGACGATCCTATAGGATGGGCAGACCTAACTGGAAGGAGGAGCTCAGCCAGATATCGAGGTCCCAAACCGTTTTGGGCCTTATAGGTTAGTACCATCACCTTGAAACTGGTATGGAAGCGAACAGGTAGCCAGTGTAAGGTGGCCAGGGTGGGGGAGATATGTTTGTATTTTCTAACCCCACTCAGAAGTCTGGCCGTCGCATTCTGGACCTGTTGCAGTCTCCGTAGCAGTCCCAAGGGCAGCCCCACGTAGACGGCATTACAGTAGTCTAATCTCGAGACTACCAGCGCACGGACCAGAGTGGTGAGGGACCTGGTGTCAAGGTAGGGACGTAGCTGGGCGATCCGCTTTAGGTGGAAATAAGCGGATCGGACCACAGATGCTATCTGAGATGTCATTGATAGCGATGGGTCCAAAAACATGCCCAAGCTATGAACCTCATCCTTCATGGAAAGAGTGCCCCCCAAAGACAGGGAGGCACCCAGATCACAGACACTAGGGGCCCCCACCTGCAGGATTTCCATCTAGTCCGGGTTCAGCCTCAGTCTGTGTTCCTTCATCCATCCCAGCACCGCATCCAGGCAGCACTCAAGGGACGGGACAGCATCCACTGCAGAAGGGTGGAAGGAGAGATAGAGCTGAGTGTCATCCACATATTGGTGACACAGAGCTCCAAAACTCCTGATGATCTCCCCCAGCGGCCTCATGTAGATATTAAATAGCATTGGGGAGATGATTGACCCCTGCGGGACTCCACAATTGAGAGTCCACGGAGCGGACAACATCTCCCCAAGCTGAACTCTCTGAGGACGGTCCTCCAGGAAGGACCAGAGCCAGGCCAAAGCCTGACCACCGATCCCCAACCCTGAGAGCCTCCCCAGGAGGATACCGTGGTCGACGCTATCAAAGGCTGCTGTGAAGTCGAGGAGGACCAGCAAGGACATTTTGCCCCTGTTGGCCTCCCTCAAGAGGTCATCTTGCAGGGCGACCAATGCTGTCTCCGTGCGATGACGCGGCCTGAACCCGGACTGGAACAGATCAAGGAAATCGGTCTCCTCCAGGAGACCCTGAAGCTGGTCGGCCACCACTCTCTCCATCAGCTTGCCGATAAAGGGGATATTGGCGACTGGACGATAGTTGTTAATATCATCAGCCGCCAAATAGGGTTCTTTCCAGATAGACCTAAACTATAGAATATTAAAATTAAGTTAATAAAGGAACAATTTCTGAGAAACAAAACATTATTTTGATTCCAAAACGTGAGACATATAACCATATAAACATTATTATTATCTGTGGTATGCTGTGATGTAAATGTCAGTGCAAATCCAATATAAAAGAAATGATAAGAAACAAATATACAGACTCAAATAGCCAGGCCTTCTGCAGAATGTCAATAAAGGTTGGTCAGAATAAGAATCATGAGGCTCTAAGTTTTAATTTGTAAACTGTCCAGAGTAGTATTTCCACTAAAGGGGCAGTATATAAATCAAATAAATAGAAATAAATAAATCATGAAACCACTGCTTATGAACTTATTTGGGGTTGCATGAATCCAGCTAAGAGAACAGAATGAATGTGAACCGGACCTGTAACCAGATTAAACAATTGTAATCAGTCATCTCAATTTAAATTTAATTAAATTCAGGCATGCATGAAAAAATGCTAGTATATCTGATGGCAGAAGCATGCTTTTCGTTTTATAGCAGGCATGCCGGAAAAGCATTTCCTCCCCATGAAGTTAGACAGCGAAGTTCTGTCATGCAGGCCTCTACGCTGTTCACTAGGCACCCACAGCTACACCCACAAGGAGCTGGCAGGCATTTCTATGCCTATATGGTGGTTGACTGCTGGGGAAGGGAGAACACAGAGAGATCACAGCACACTAGAGGGAGAGAAACACAGTGTGCTTTACAGTAGTCTTTCAGCATCTGTTCTGGTCAGGTACCAGAGTGTATATGCAGAACTGTATGTTACAATTAAACAATATGATGAAGCTGTAGGGAATTCTTCAAAAATGGTTAAGCCAATGTTTTACCCCACTATAGTTAGTAATTCATACTAAAGAAATCAGACAATTTAATCATTATAGAAAGAGCATTTTAGCCATCTTATTCCCTGGTCCGTGTGTTTTTAACACAAGCAATGCATTGTAAATCATAAAAACCCTTTATCCTTTACAAAGACATTTTGTTTCACTTTCATGTCACACCTAACTTTGAAGTCTAGAGAGGCTGAACCAAAAGCTTGAGAAAGTTTCAGACTGCAGCACCCAGAAACCAGCAGCTAGCTAGCTGGCAGAATAATTCTGGGATTTGTGAGATAGGCACTGATTTCAGTAAAGCTTGAGGAAATGCATTTAAGACTGTAGGGAATGACATTTTCAAAAGGCACTCACCTCTGGTAGAGTCAATGAAGGAGTGTATGTTGGCTGCTTTTGCAACTTCAATGATCTCGTCTAAGGGTATCTCTTTGCTGTTATCACCGTAGGCAATATTCTCGGCTATGCTGCAGTCAAACAGGACTGGCTCTTGGGACACAATCCCAATCTGGGACCTCAGCCACTGGATATTCAACTCTTTTGCACTTTGTCCATCTAGTTGCTAGAAAATAAAGAATTTAGAAGCAGGTAAAGGTAGGAATTCCATTAAATATAAATCTTGGCCAACATTTATGTGATACAAAATGGAAATAAGTAAAAAAAATAAAACCATTTTTCAAGATTTTCAAACTATCAGTCACTGTTATCGGTATGATATATTTAATAGTGTTATACTGTGCTTTTCAGAGTATGAACCCTCATGTTGTGGATTATACCTTAATTATAATAATATAATAAGTTTAGAACTGCTGAGCTAGAAGGGACTCTATGGATCATCGAGTCCTGCTCCTGACAAGGAGGCACAATTGAACTCCCATCCTCTGGCTCCACAGCCAGAGACCTAAATCACTATCCAGCCGGTGGGAGATTAAGGACAGGAAAAAATGAAAAGCAAAAAAGACTTCTTCACATAAATCACAGTGGAATTTGCTGTCACAAGGGCCACCAACTTAGGAGGGCGATCAGATGGGCAAACAGCTCCCTATTTCAGTTGAATATGAAAAAAGAAAGAAAGATTTGGGTCACTTTCCAGCGACCACATGGGTTTTCAGTAATATCAATTCATCTTGCCCCTTTTCCAAACTGTCCTGCTGATTTCTGGAACAGGGCTAGGGTTGCAGTTTATTTGGTGCAATTGGGGGCTCTCTTGGTGCTCCTCTTCTGCAGTCCATGCGGTTGGCTAATCCACTCCCAAATGGAGCTGCGTTCTCCGTGGTGACAACCCTGAGATGTATGCAGTGGGTCTTGACCTTAAAAGGAATGTTGGACAAACCCCTTCTTCTATTTTAGTCTTCTCTAACTTTTAAAAAATATTTACCTCACTGACCCAGCACAATCTCTGATACATTGGAGGCGCCCTTCGGTGCTGGTATTAAATCTGATGCAGCGCTGACTCATTGGGAGGCATTTTTTTAAAGGGGGGAGAGACTCACCTTGGCCAGTGGGCCACAAAAGGTGGGGAAAGGGGCATCAGTAAACCAAAAGGGGAGAAAACTGGAGCGCTCTGAAGTGCTGTCTGGATCTTTCTCATGAGAGAAGAAACATCTCCTGTGTGAATGAAAGGATTGCTCAAGTGTAAGGTAAAATAGATTGCACCAAAGATAAGAGCCTTTTAAGCAGGAACCAGAGAGCTCCCAATTCCCCTGTTTAGATGGACCATCAGAAGGCTTGTAAAAAGGAGGTGAGGATGGGAAAGGCTGTATGTCCACTGTCGGTGTCTGCATACTCAGTGCCAGAGGCAGTCTGCCTCGGTCTATCAACGGGTGGAGGGGATGAATGGGAAATCGCTGTTGTATTCATGTCCTGCTTGGGAGCTTTCCCTGGGCAATAGATTTGTTGTTTTGCATGTGGAACGCTGAAGGAGATAAGCCTTTGGTCTAGTCCAACCTGAGCCTTCATACACTCTTGATGTAACAAATAAAACAGTAGCCACAGACTTAGTTAAGAGCAGAGAACTTTAAAATTAATCAAACACACATGGAATAGATAAATCTTTAAAATCCTCCTGAAGGTCAGCAAAGAGACGGCCGTGTGTACTTCCTGAGGAGTTTTATCTTGACATTTGAAAGTTATGTCATTGCAAGTAATTCAAAAGAAAATATATCAAAGGATATTAAAGCATGGTAAAGGCCAAACAAGGGCTAATATCACACAATTATATAACCAGGAAGGTGCTGGTTCATCACAGAACTCATGTAATAGCTTTATGGAAACCTCTCTCTTTTACTGTTGTTGAGTCAAACTACACAAGACATAGGCATTCTGTGACAGGCATGTGAAACATCTTTTCTGTTACCAGCAGCAGTCATACGAACAGGGCATAAAGATGACAGGGACTCGAACACATGGATGAAAACAGAGTGAGGCGGAAAGTGAGTGAGCTCTGTGTGTTCGTGTGTGTGAGAGAGAGGGATGAGAAAGAGAACCAAACCTCTGCTTGAAAGCTACTCTTTTGTTGTGTTGCTGATTATATCACATTATTAATTTAATTACTTGCAGTCAAATCAATTTGGCAACACTCCCAGGGTTTTCTAGGTATGAAGTAGTTGGAAGTGGTTTAACAGACCATCTTTCTCATGGCACTCAAAGCACATAACCCCCCTCAGGCATACACACACACCTGGTGATCTCAGCTCCCCACTCTGCTGGGAAACACAGTGGGGATTAGAATTCCTGGGCCTTGGCTCCACAGCTTGCTGCTCAGACCCACTGAGCTATGCCAGTGGGCTATACTGTATACCAGCTCATTACAGCTCAATAACACTTCAGTCTTGTGAAGAAAACTGAACTGACCAAAAACCAACAAACTTACCACTTCTCCATTTGGGGAATCATAAAATCTTTCAAGCAACTGGACCACTGTACTTTTCCCACAGCCGCTGCTTCCCACGAGAGCCAGGGTCTGGCCCTTGTCGACTGCAACACTCAGGCCTCGGAGCACAGAGACATCTGGCCGAGTGGGGTAGTTGAAGGCCACTTTCTTAAATGCTACATTGACACTAAATCTTTCCTAGAATTAAGACAACAATTCAGGTTTGGGGGGAAAAGCAGAATGATTGTGTAGAGAAACATAGGACTGCAAACAACATCTGTTTTTCATGAAGAGAAAGACTTCCATTTATGGAAGATGTACATCTCGACTTTCAGAGACAACAAATATTCCCCCAATACACCACAGCTCAGCCAATTCAAGGCGATTCCTCCGATCCTCTAGGTAACATTTTCAGTGAGCTGCCTGAAGGAGTTGTCATATAATGAGGGAGGCAGGGGGATCTACTTCCACCAGCCTAGCTGCATATACTTCAGTATGAATCCGAATCCAAATGTGTTGAAAATGCCACTAAGAAGGGACTGGGGTTCATACTTGCAACTTGATCTGGTTGAAATTAGCCTGCCCAGCACACTCTCTTTCTGGATCTTTCTATAACTTCCAAGATTTTAAGAACTAGGCATCTGAGGCAGTTGGGGCTGAGGATATCCCCAGCATGAAGAGTGGTCTTTCTCTCTCTCTCAGGTGCTCTCCCTTCTTTTCATTCAGTATGTATCCAGACTGAACATACTTCTTATGTGGCAACCTTGAAAAATAATTGGGGGCACTTCCAGTTTTGGTCACTCAGAACTCAGCTCATCACTCGGCAGTCCGTACAGCAGTCATTATGGCATTTTGCAGGGACCAAATCCTGAGCTATTGGATGGGATGGAACAGGCAAGAAACCAGAACAGCACGAAGTCACAAACGTATCTGGACTGCCTGGGCGTTGAACGCATGCCCGTCTCCCTCCAAAACTGCTATCTGTTTGGTACAGTGAGGTTTATTCACATCGAACCAGACAAATGAGGAGCTGAAAGGCAGAGAGGGAGGCTGAGCATGTATATAGGCTGAGACAAAGTGGTCGCATCCTGGATTAGTGGGTGTAGCAATAAGTAGCTCATAAAACCCCAACCACAAAGTAACAGAAGCAAATACTGTACTAAAACGTTCTATATGATAGGAAAGGGATCAACTTACAGTCAACCCTCGACTTACGAACTTAATCCGTTCCGGAAGGACGTTCTTAAGTCGAAAAGTTCGTAAGTCGAATCAGCATTTCCCATAGGAATGCACTGAAAACCAATTAATCTGTTCCGGCTGTTTTTGGTTCTTAGGTCGAGGGGCGGTTTGTAAGTCGAAGCATTAGTTCCCATAGGAACTAATGCAAAGCCGGTTAATCCGTTTCTACCACTAGGGGCAGAATTTTTTTCTTTTTTTTCCTTTTAACCTAAGATGACTTTTTCGGTTCGTAACTCGAAGCAAAGTTCGCAAGTCGAGGCTATATTTTTCTATCAGAGCGGTTCGTAAGTCGAAATGTTCGTAACTAGGGCCGTTCGTAAGTCAAGGGTTGACTGTACAAGCTTCAGTCCTTCATCACTGTAGTTATCGATTGATGGTACTCTTTCAAACAGCATGAACATGTGGACTGAGCACCATGGGAGAGGTGCTCAGTCCACACAATAATGCTAAAGGAGTTTGTCACCTGTTGTCGAATCCCTTAAAGAATCCTACAGGTTAAGGCACTCTGCACTGGATATTTCTTTTTACTCAGGCTACTAGGAGATGGAATTTTCATTTTAAAATGAAAAGAAAGAAAAAAATGAAAGAGGCTCTCTTCATTTTTGTTGATTCATCAAAGAGAGCCTCTTAAACATGTATGATCCATATTAATAAAAGAGGGAGTGACAAATATTCTATGCTTTTTCATGCTTCTCTCCTTGGTTAAACTTTCCTTTCAGCCTTTGTCTGTCAAAACCCCAGGAATATTTGCATTTTTTTTTTTCAGGCTATAGCACTGCAAGGGCTGCTGTCAGCAGCCAATCTGAACGTCCGGGGTGGAGGAAGGGGAATTTTGAATTAGTAAAAGGCCATGGATTGGTAGTTATAACCCAGTGAGAAGGAGTGGGGTGCTCCTTCTTTGCCTCAGCACAATTGTGCTGCCTCCTTGATTGATTCTCTGTTGCCTTGCCTCTGCTTTTTTGGAGTAGTAGTGCAGCACAGATGATGAACTGATAAGGTGGCCGGTGTTCCTTTGTGCAGCACCAGTAGAAGAGTGAGCAGCAAACCAGCAGGACTTTTGCAGGTCATGACCAGTCTTAAGACAGTACTATGAGCCCAATCCTCAGTGCTGCAGTGTCTACAGGAGGCAAGGTGGGGAAAGCGCTTCTGTCTGAAGGAAGGCTGAAGTATGACAGAGCAGGCAGCATGGGCAGAAGAAAAAGGAGGAGGAAGAGGCAGTGGAGGTGCTGGGCTGGAGGTAGCCACCCTCCCTGTGACTATTACTTTAAGGGGCTGCCAGATTTTCTGGGGTGGGGAGGACTGTAGTGGCAGCCCAGTGCTGCAGCTGCTGCCTTATCTTTTGCTCACTTCCAGCTCATGGGAAGTGGAACTGCTGCTGCTGCACAACTCAGCATTCAGCAGGAACAGAAGCAGAGGCAACAGAAATAGAAGGGGAAGCTGCTGGCTGAGCCTTGGAGTAGGCTCCAAGGGAAGGGAGTGTTGCATTTTTGAAGGGCAGGTATACCGATTTCCTCCCACCTTCCATGGCTCACCTTCTTACTTCCATCTTGACTGGCTCGTTGTTTGATTTCACTGTCTCTACTGTCAGCGAGCAGTCACTCTCTTTTCCCAACCCTGCCCCCCTTGAAGACAGTGAGATTTTGAGACTTCAGGATAGGTCTCGGTTAGCTTTTATAGCAGGCACAAACTGGGGGAAACGAATGAAAGGACTTGAAAGAGAAATGTTAAATGGAAGGACCAGTACACAAAAGACTAAGAAGACACCTCTAAAAGAATTTGAAACAAAATAAAATTGAAGGTTTTCACCATGCAAATACCTATGAGCAATGCCGGCTCTACTTTAGAAGATGTACCAGCTGAGAACTACCATTGCACTAGACGTAGGCCAAAATGGTGTGAGAATAGTAGTGGGGGAAGTGTGGAAGCTACTATTCAAAAAATGTTCCAGGTAATATGGTGGGAAATTTCTACTAGATCATTATAGGGAAAGGAGGGAAGCTGTTGCCTGTTTTTCCTTCTTCCAAGGAGCCACGGTGACAATGGGGTAGACCTTCCAACCTAAAAACCCTCTTTAATGCTAGGTCAAGTAAAGGGAAAAAACATTGATTGTTCCAAGATTTTATTCTGGATGAAGATATGAACTTGGCTTCTATCTGGTTGAGAGAAGAAAGGGGAGTTTGTTTCATCCACCATGATTCACTAGATCGCACAGCAGGGTAGAGTGGAGGGCAGGGGTGTTAAATGGCTACAGTCTATGCGCATGATGTCCCTTGGGGCTCTAACCTATCCCATGTATTATTCACCATCTACATGAAGGTGCTGGGAGATGTCATTTGAAATGTTGGGATGAGGAGCCAGCAATGTGCAAACGACACCCACTTCTATTGCTTCTTATCACTGGATACCAAGGCAACAGTCAGGACCTTTGAACACTTCCTGATCTTGATAATAAGCTGCGTGCGGCTAAGCAAGCTGAAATTATGTTCTGACAAGACAGAGGTGCTAGTAATCAGTAGAAACTCAGACCTGGGGATTCAGTAGGTTGCAGTCCGCTTGATTGGTTTTACTTATTATTTGGGAACGCTTCTTGATTTTGTGTTTTCTCTGGGGACCCCAGGGGGCAGTGGTGATGAGAAGTAGCTTTCCATTACTCTGCTTAGCGCACTAGCTAACAAACTTTCAAAGCAGACCTAACCTGGCTACGGTCATCTTTGCCTTAGCTACGTCATGCCTTGACTACTACAATGCGCTCCATGTGTGGTTACCCTTGAAGAGGGTCCAACACCTTCATTTGATATAATACATGGCAGAATAGTTTATAAGCTGAAAGCCCTTCATTGGTTGCCAACTACTTAACAGGTCCAATTTAAAGTCCTTGTTTTAAACTTTAAAGCCCCAAACAGCTTGGGGCTTGGCTATCTTGCTAAGGCTCCATCTGGATGTTGAGGTCTTCGGGTCAGGGCCTCTCAAGAATATCAACAGCTGCAGACACCTACTTAACAGGCACAAAGGACAGCATTTTCTCCTTCACAGCCTGAGACCATGGGATGCACTCCCTGTAGAGCTGTGAACAATTTCCACTCATTTTGCTTTTAGGAAGGGTGTGAATACACATATTTCTAAATTGGCAATTGACATTGTAATGATTTTAACTGTTTGTAGATTTACCAGTTGTAACTGTTCTTATGGTCTTGGTTGTTTACCTTCATTTTCAATGATTTTATGGTTGAATCTTCTTTTTAATTCTGTTTTATGATAATAAGCCACCTTGAACACTATCCAGTAGTCTAAAGGTGAGTTATAAATGTAATAAAACAAATACGCATGATGAAAGAAAAGATGAAGAATGGGAAGACAGTTAAGGAGAATGAACAAGCAATGGAAATAAATGAAACATGAATTTGACCCAACTCCGGGAGGCAGTGGAAGACAGGAGGGCCTGGCGTGCTCTGGTCCATGGGGTCACGAAGAGTCGGACACGACTTAACGACTAAACAACAACAAAGAGGGATGAAACACCAACCCTCTGATTTACCACACCAATCTACTGAAAAATGAGCTCCAGTTAAAAGGTGTACAAATCGCCTCACGGCAGCAAGTCAAAGTTTGGAATTAGCACCTTACAAGAAGATTAATGCTGAGAAACGCCACTTTGGAACAATTCCAATGGGATGGCCACTTTGGCCCTGTTACACAGGTGACATGTTTATAATGAACAGATGCGAGGCCCATAATAAACCACATAAGCAACGCAATGTGGCCATTTGAACCAGACTTTCTCTCCAGCCATTTACTATCTTCCAGAAATAAAAAATAAATAAGGGAAATGTGGCCCTCAAGACGTGTTTAGGCTTCATTTTCCCTCAGCCCTAGCCAACACAGTCTGTGGTGAGGGACAACAGGATTTGAAGTTCAACAATACCTAGAAAGAGTCATGGTTCTCATTTCTGGCCTACCATACTTCTCACCAGCCTGCTTTCTTCATTACCACATTTCAACAGTCATATTGTTTTTTATTCTTCTCTAGATCGTTACCCTCAATCCTCACCCCCACCGTTTTGAGCTGTGGCCCGGTTAATTTGGCTCTTTGTGTAGACTTCAATTTGACTTCTACAAATGGTCAATATTTTTCTTTTCTTGCCTTTCCTTCTCATCCTTTTAACCATCATTCTTACAAGCACTTCCTCTGTAAAATGAAATGATCAACAACCCAGACGGTAGGTTTGGGAAAAAGAGAGCTCTTTGAACTGGGAGAAGGACACAGGTCCAAACAGAGAGCATGGATTTGTCTTGAGAGCCGCCAGCACATTTCACTCATTCCAGCATAGGTGTAAAATTGCTTCCCCCCTGCTATTATGGACTTTGCTAAATTTATCACAGCAGTCTTGTGTAACAGAATAATAATCGGATGAGACAGCTCTTGGGGTAAGAACTTAAGAGAAAAACTTAAGGCAGAATTTCTGCTAAAAAGTACTTTTTAAATAAGTAACCGAAATTTGGGAAACGTTCTTCATTTGGACTTTGCCAGAAGGGTATGTTTTCCTTTTGAAAATAAACAATAAGAAAAGCACAAAAGATAGAAGTTTCAATAGCTTTAGTTGTAAAAATAAATGAGGTTGCAAACTAATGCATTTGAAATGAAAATCTGTCTATTTTTCTCTTCTCCCTTGCCCCCACTTACAACATTGCTGGAACAACCTGCCAGAAGACTTTGGATGAAGTCCTGTAGCTTAGCTAAGCAAGTCACAACTAGAGCAGGTCCACTGAATCAATGGGACTTAACAGAGAACACGACTCACCAGATCTCCACTAATTCAGGGGATCTACTTGTGTCATACTACGCTAAGCAACAGGATCCCAGCCCTTGTCTTCAGTGAGACAAAAAATTGACCTGAGGTAATCATGCTTCTCATGGCTCTCAAATATTCAGTACAAATTCTCTATTTTTAGGGTTTGCCCTGACGAAACCATTTGCTACTTTCCAAACAACTTCCATATTATTTCAAATTTCTGTCATAACATCAATGGGGTATCATCGTAATTGCACCATGTCCTGTCCCCTGGTGGGTTTTCTGCTTTTGAAAATAACATGTCATGTAGACATTCAACAGGCACAGTTTCCTCCTAGAACAGGGAGGTAGGGATGGGGCGAACACAGCCTGTTTTTTTATACATATTCGTACAGACAATGGGGAAGGAGAATAAGAAATCCAATCAAAATCATACATGGCTGGCAAAAATCCATATATTGGTCTGTAGTAGAATTTTGGCTAAAACACTATTTTAACAAACATGAGAACAAAGCTGGCAACAATATGAATATCCAAAACATTTAATATACTGGTGACGAAACCAAGCTTGATCAATGAGCAGTATAACAATAGCATGTGGAACACATGCACTCTTTTACATGTGGATTCAATATCTACCTTTCACTTTCAGTGCCAGATACATTGTCTGCTGCAGCCAACTCATAAACTCCTTTACTCATGTCTGTGTTTCACTTCCCGTCTGTACCTAAGGAAGAAACAGAGTGTCCCAGAATACTGGATTATAAACAGTATGGATTTAAAGAAACTTGTAATATTAAGCTGAGGATATAAAACAAAAAACAAAACTTCATATATAATCTTACAAAACAAATATATTTGTCCAATCAATAGTCAAAACTACTAGCCTGTAGTTGTTTTGAATTCATGAAAGATGGAAAACAGAACACAGAAGAGAAATAGAATATTGAACGGAGAAGTACTGTTGTGTTGTACCTTCACTTTGTGTTTACTATGTTGATTTTGATACAGATTATTTGGACTGATGGATCTGTTACTGAAACAGTTTTTTAGAATTGTTGTTATTTGCGATCAAGTTGCCTCCAATTTATGATGACCCTATGGATGAGTGATTTCCAAACTGTCTTGTCTTCAACAGCTCTGCTCAAGTCTTGTAAACTCAAGCCTGTGGCTTCCTTTAGGGAGTCAATTCATCTAATATTCGCTCTTCCTCTTTTCCTGTTGCCTTCAACTGTCCCCAGAATTATAGCCTTTTCCAGAGAATCTTGCCTTTTCATGTGTGACAAAAGTACGACAGCCTCAGCGTCAACGTATTTGCTTCCAGAGATAATTCAGGTTTGATTTGCTGTAGGACCCACTTGTTCATCTTTCTGGCAGTCCAGGGTATCCACAAAGTTCTTCTCTAGCACCGTATTTCAAACAGATCAATTTTTTCCCTGTCAGTTTTCTTTACTCTCCGGCTTTCAGAGCCATACACAGCGATCAGAAATACAAGAGTGTGACACATCTGAACACTTGATGATCTTTTCTAATTTTTTTCATTGCTGCCCATCCAAGTCTCAGGCTTCTTCTGATTTCTTGGCTACAGTCTTTGTAGAATTAATCACTGGTAATTGTCATGTTGTTCCGAGCCCAATTTTATTTTGATTTTCTCCCAATTCCCTCCTTACACAGGTTTTAAACCATGACATTACAGAAGGAATGGGTAGAGTTGCTGTATGATTCACAATAGTTCAGTATAGATTTTAGCTTCTAAATGAAAACAAACAAACAAACCCAATAACACACACACATGGTTCATTGCTTCTTAGTCTTTTGACTACGATTTTGACAAATTATTTCTACACTTCTTACAATGACCAAAGTGTGTATTCTCAAGTTCTGGCAGAACTTTAATAACCTGATGATAGCTGACTGAGGAAGATGTGGGAAGCTATCCTAGTGTTTATATATATTTATTTCCAAAGGTAATTACATTATCAACAGAACAGTCTGCTTACTGAAAGACAGCCATCCTTTATTGATTGATTCTTGGAGAGGTAGAGTTAATGAAAAAAAAATCTGTTTATTTAGCCTGACTCAGATAAATATTGGCATATTTATTTATAATCATGATTACTATTTTTCTCCTTTTCAAATGAAATATTTAAATATCATATGACTATAGTTATTTATCTTTGCTCTTTATATTTAGTACATACATTCTTGAGCTAATGATCATTTTTGCATTTTATTAGGGTTTTTACATGGGCAAAATATGAACTGTAATATTCTTGCTTAACTGGTTACATTTCAGAATCAGATGTCTTTAATGGTATTTCTGTAATCCAGCGACTTAACTGAAAATCAATATATATTTTCTCATTTAAAAAAATTATAGAAATACACACACACATGCATGGTCTATTGAAGTGAAGAGGGCTTGAGGTAATCAGGGGTATGTATATTTGTAGGCTGTGAAAGGGCTCAGAAATTTAGTTCTGTCTTGATACTCCAAACAAATGTTAGGCTCAAAATTTCTTAATTCTAATTGTATGTGTCTTGTTTGTATGTATGTATCTTGATTTCATGTGGTAGATCTTGGGATTCTGGGAGGATGAAGTCGATCCCATAAGCCATAAAGAGTCAGCCCACTCCTGTTGTGTGTATAGCCCAGGAAAGAGATCCAAGCATTCATTTACCAAGAATGGGATTGTTCTGTCTTGTCTCTTCTTTCCAAAATGTTCAACAGCTGTAGTTAAAGTTCTGTTGTTGGTGATGAGCTGTAGATACGGCTGTTTACTGTACAGTTACATAAAACCTTTAATGACAGAGATTTACACTCACTTACGCCTTGCTTAGTCCCTAAAGAGATATGCTCTGGTATATTTAACTCCACCTCCTGGAAGACTAATATTTAACAAACTTCCAACTCTCCCTTATGAACTCATACGAACTCTTATGAACTTTCCCTTATAATTAATCATTAAATAACTCTACCCTAAGAAAGAGTTTGTGATATTTCTTTACCAAATATATTGATAAATTAGCATAATCAGCATCCCTAGCTTTATTTTTAGGGTAATTCTTAAACACTGTTGTATACTACGGAGAACAAAACAAAACAAAACATTATTGGGAAAAGAGCAGTAAAGACTTAAGGAGACAGGAAATCTCAAAACAGGAAATCTGAAGAATGTTTTAAGGAAAAGATCATAGTGTGCAGAAGGGGGAATATTCAAAATGTTATGTAACAATTGTTAATACATATTTCTTCCTATGCTTCTTTGTTATTATAATAGCAAAGTACAATATTATTGAATAGGGGTGTTCCTAAATGTATTTGCCCAGAAGTGCTAATACTACCAGATCCATCATAAACGGACAACAGTCCTATGCCCACTTACCTAGACTGCCTGGACAGTATCCTGCTGAGCTTGTGCTGAGCAGAAAACCCCACCAGCATAGTCACATGGGATCACATCACTTATGCAAGCATTGCCCTTCAGCAAGCAGTAATCTCTGCCAAGAAAACATGTCCACTGCTTATGCAAAAAAATACGGTTCTCACAAGCAGTGGGACTTTCCACTGTGCAGAAGCTCAGTAGGATACCAAGTGAATCATTTCAGTGGGGATTTGTGTCTAAAAAGATGCAATATAGGTTTATTTTGTAACTAGGCTTAATACTGCAGTCTGTGGCTGTAATTCTATAAACAAAGCCTATGAAACACAGTAGGGTTTACCTGGGTAAATATTTTGTATACAAGTCTTTCCTTTTCCCTGTTTTGGCCTCACAAGTGAAGTGACTGTGGCTGGCTCAACATCCAATGAATTTCCTCACTTTGTGAGGATTTCAACCCAGTTCCTCCAAGTTCTAATCCAGGACTCTAAACACCATACCACACTGGTATACTAGTATGTTAAATTCAGAGCACTGCATAGAAAATAGTGAAACTAACACTTAAAGAGTTAGTAGACTCATCAGCTCTGTTATAACATGGTGGACATTTATCCACCATCTTATCTTAATCTTAGAACTGCAGAGCTGAAAGGGACCCTATGGATCATCAATTTGCCCCAAAGAGGAACAACATCCTCCCTGCAAAAGAAGGAAAAATGTTTTTATATATATTTATATATATTTCTATTCTTTAAAAAGCAATTTTTACTATTTAAACAGAAATGCAATACATTATGACAATATAGGATTTATTTATTTTATTTATTTAAAATATTTTAACCCCACCTTTCACCTTAAGAAGCACCTAAGGCTGCTTATATCATTCAAAGACAACATATAAAGCTAAAAATAGTAAGTATAAAAGTACTATAAAGACCCTGATGTTGGGAAAGTGTGAAGGCAAGAGGAGAAGGGGACGTCAGAGGACGAGATGCTTGGACAGTGTCACTGAAGCTACCAACATGAATTTGACCAAACTCCGGGAGGCAGTGGAAGACAGGAGGGCCTGGCGTGCTCTGGTCCATGGGGTCACGAAGAGTCGGACACGACTAAACGACTAAACAACAACATACAAGTACTACAAAGGATCGAACGAATACCACACTAAAAAACAGTAGACAGAAACAACACCAAAAATACATTCAAAGGCACAACAATTTATTAAAAAAAACCACTCCGGCAGCCAGTCACTAAAGGAAAACTTGGTTGAACAGAAATGTCTGCCTACTTGTGGAAGGACAGCAAAGATGGGACCAGTCTGGCCTCCTGTGGGAGGGAGTTCCAGAATTTGAAAAAAACTTCCCCTACAATGTAGTAGGGAAGGCTATGACCATATGACACAATCACTGCCCAGGTGGTCACTATTGATAATGAACAACTTTTAGGGGCTTACTGGTCTGCCGTCTTGGGCGTACACACATACACAAAACATCAGGCCTGCTCGCTCTTTGCCAGTGGAGAGTAACAAACAGAGAAACCCCCTTTATCAGTAGCCTCTGAGGTGTGGTGTCCAGAACTGGACAGAGTACTCAAGATGAGGCCTAATCAGTGCCAAATAGAGGGGAACTAGTACTTCCAAGGATTTGGCGATTATACTTCTGTTAATGCATCCTAAAATAGCATTGGCCTTCTTCGTAGCCACATTGTGCTGTTGGCTCATAGTTTTGAGGACGCTATGAATTCACTCTGAGTTTTAGTCTGCATGTATTCATGCAGAGCTATTCACAGTGCTGAACAGTTTCTCCTCCTCCTCTTCCGTCTTTACAGACAGTGGCGGCAGCTTCCATTCCGGCAGCCTAGCCTTCCCCCTCTGCCTATGGGGATTAATAATAAAGGTAAATATTCATCCCTTCGTATTTGCGATGAATATCAGACGAATCAGCAATTTTATACAAATATCGCTATTCGTTTTATTCATTCCCATGTCTAAAGCCAACTCTTGGAAGGGCTTTCCCCATCCCCTTGGTTAGTAAACATTTACAATATATATTACACAGTTTCACATGATGTGCATTTTTATGACCCAATTTAATTTATACTGGCAAAAGAGCCATTTAAAATTTAATATTACCAGTCTGCCAGATGTTTGTGCAATGAGACACTCTTTGAACAATTGAACTTTCTTGTGGTAAAGTAGGAAGTATAAAGGGTGTCATAGGGCCACTTTTATGGGACTATCACCCACCAGATTTGTTCATATTTAACAAAGATGAAGTCAGAAGAAACCAATGTCAATCATTGTTTTCTTTGCCAAGGCCATGCAGTTCAATAAGCTTTTGAAGAATGTCCAATAAGAGGTTCTTAATTAACTTGTGAAGGCAAGAGGAGAAGGGGACGACAGAGGATGAGATGGTTGGACAGTGTCATCGAAGCTACCAACATGAATTTGACCCAACTCCGGGAGGCAGTGGAAGACAGGAGGGCCTGGCGTGCTCTGGTTCATGGGGTCACGAAGAGTCGGACACGACTAAACAACAACAAAAAAATTAACTTTCAGCATAAACATCTGTTTGGGACTGCAATCCTGACCCATTTAATTGTAAGTTCCATTGAATGCACTGGAACTTATTTCTGATTTAGTCTGTTAATGATAGAATCATAATCATAATAATGGTGCGCTGTGAAGTTGATTCTGACTTATGGCGACCATTTTTTGGGTTTTCTAGGTATATGATATTCAGAAGTGGTTTATGCTTCCCTTCTTCTAGGAGCAGCTTAGTACTGTGCAGCTTGTCCAAGGCTACACAGGCTGGTTGTTCTCCCAGAAAGCACAGTGCAGAATCAAACTCCTAACCTCTGGCTCTGCAGCCAGGTAGCAACTCACTGAACTATAGAGTCGCCATAAAGCGGAGGCACATAACAATAAAGATGTAAAAAAAATGGTATAAAAAAACAACAATAAAGATGTATAGGATTATGCTGTTGTTGTTTTTTTAAACTACAATACTATCTGATTGCCCCAATGTAAGAAAATTTGTCTGGGGCAACCTGGAAACCCAAAACATCAACTTTATCAGAAATGAGTATTAATTCATATGAACACATGAACATCACTTCATATGAACATTACTAAAATCAAAGAATGAACATACTCTACTCCCATCAGATTCTGTATAGTTAAATATTTTATAATATTTTAGTGGTTTTATTTTTCAATTGCTATCTCTCAGATTTCCCATCCTGTTTATCTTGAGCCATTTAAAAAATATTTTTGAGTCAAGGAAATCAACACATGGGTCATATCTATTCAGGGACAAAACAAATAACCTATGTGGCATAACATTTATATTTTTATCATTATTGTCCTACATTGTGAAAGAAAACACACTATGAAACACACTATGGCTGTAGCCACTTGGCAGAAAAACAGTAAGGAACGTAGCCTTAGTTCTTATGACTTCATCTTTAACTGCAAGTGGGAATACCAAGGTCATATACATTGGTTGGCCCTCCTTCCTCTGCTATGTGAACATTTAATGGCTTAAAAAGACTTTCTAGGGATGTAAGGTGCCTCTAGATGGAAGGTTAAACACGATTAAAGGAAATATTGTGCAGCTATTCTTTCTTTTCTGTCTTAATGAACTTTCTCTGGTAAGAAAAGGGAGGGAAGAAACAAAGGGAAAACAAGATAGGGCTGCAGTTTGAAGACAATGCTAGATCCCCTGTAAACTTCAGTGAATGGGACATGCCAAGGCTATGACAAAAATAAAGTCTAGAAGTCACCCTGTACACCTGGAGAAGGAGTAATTCCATCACAGTCAATGTTCACTCAGTAGTTCCAAGTGGGTGTCATTGCCTGTTCCAGCGGGGGCTTCTGGGAGATGTACTCCAAAAAAGAAATGTTTGCAAACTTTGCATGCTTCTTTGTCACCCTACTCCTACATAGTTCTGAACTACAGGAGGTGCAGATTTTGAGTTACTGGATACATGGCATGTTGTTATTAGCTCCACCACACACTGTGAATAAGCATGTGTCATTTCCTTGTATTCTCCCCTATTTGTTACCAAGGTTTATAACTGCTGTTAGGGAGGAAACATTTCTGAAAGTATGGATATCTTGGGGCAGGGCTTAGTTAGCTTCCACCTTGCCTTCCATCAAACAGTGCTCCTTGTATTAAAGGAAGCCTGTTTCTGATTATTTGTCTGATATTGCTAGGTTGATTCCGACTTATGAAACCCAAACTGGAAGACTAACTATAGAAAATCTTCTGCAGGTTGTTGCCTAATGTCTACAATGCATTTGTTAGACAATGTGTCTCTTTGGGATTTAAATAACAGCTTGAGAGGTTATTTGGGCAGCTGGAAAGAATCTTCTTCCTTTAAGTGTTCTCCCAAGGTATCTCAGATTTACTGTGAGAACTGAGCAAAATATCTGGAGAATCCTACTCTGTGGTAGTTGCTGAATTATACCAACATGGCTGACATGTTTCTCCACAAAAACAACTGTATGCATATTCAGACAATGACGAGTAGATCAAGGTGAAAGATTCCAGGTGGAAGGAGGTTGGCCATACTTTGGGGACTCAGGAGGGCTTTTCTTATTGAGGGTGTGCAAATGGGGTCACTTGAGGTTTGTATACCATGTAGATTCAAGGATCATACCGATGGCATACAGAACCTCTACCTGACTTTAAGTGACTCTATTTATCCTGATCCAGCCGACTAGATAAGCCCTGAGTTTTCAGAAAACATAGTATGAGTATGGATGAACAAGGAAGGAATAAGAGGGAGGAGGATGAAGGTGTAGTAAGAAACAACAAAAAAGGGACACCATATTATTGACTAATATATAGCTTAATTGCGGGTCAGTCCCATTGAATTTAGTTAGATTCTTTTTTAGTAGACATGTACAGAAAAGCCCATATTGGTTCCTGAAATAAATGGGAACCAGTGTCAGCAGTTGTTTCATATAGTGGCGTTTGGAACATATAACAAAGTCCTAAACTAAAACTAAAATGATCATCAAAGAAAAAATTAAGTTAATTTTGGACAGTTCCACCTAGGACAAAGGTTCCAGCCTGTTCTTCTCTTTGTTCATCTCTGTTTGCTGTGAAGGATTGTGCAGCTTACCTGGATTCACATGCAAACCTTAGTTTAAAAAGCTGTATCTCACACAGCTGCTTCTGCTCAGAAAATCTTTGAAATTGTTTTGTTTTTAAAAATGAGATACACTTTTCTCATGGAGTTTCTCTTCTGCAGAGTTTTTTATGGTTGGGGGGAGGTAATTTAGTGAAAACTTAATTGAAAACTTCTAACCAGGATGCTCTGACAGGGAAATGAAGTTTCACTGCACTAATTTTACCCCGCGAGTGAACCAAGATAAAAGCAAACCGTGTCTTAGAAGAGTGGAAAAACATGGAAAGTCACAGATTTTTGTCACTGTTGGAATCAAGACAAGTTTTACATCAAATGGATTTTGGTAAAAATACTAAGATTAGTGCTGACTCATATGTAGATATAGAGTACAATTGCTCTGCGTGAAAGAGTATTTCCTTGGTGTCAAAATAAGCATGAGTCAGTGAGAAGCAAAGAAGAGAAGGTAAGGTAAATTCATTGCCAAGGGTTGAGAGAGTATAACTCTAACCTACAAGATACCAGAACAAGGAAAAGCACTCGGCACGTCTTCAAAGTGCATAACATATTCACGAGATAAATTCTGGAATTAAAAATAGCTTAGTTATGGTGTGTCATTGCTATAATCACTGCTGCAGTTTCCACCAGAAGCATGCATACAGCTTCCTAGAATATCCACATTAAGACAACCTTTGGGAATCGGGGAAATTGGGCTAGCATCTCACAGCTTATTGTAGTTCGGAAAAATGTTTATGAAGGTGGCTTAATGGATACCGTCACAAGAAATAGTGTTCTGTCTCTCACCAAAAGACAGAAATCATTACTAGAAAGAGATACTAATAACTGTAACACAATCTGCGCTTTCCTAGTTAATCAAGAAATGCTTGATTACTCAGTAACATAGTTCTTCTTGGCATAAGAAAGTTCTGCTTTCACGTCTCAGACCTGAAATGAACTTTACTGGATTTTAGTTCAATTGTTATCTTTTGTTATCAGTTTTAATATTTCTATTTTCATTTGTGTTTTCTATTTTATGAGATTGTAACCTGCCCAGAGTAGTGCTGTGACACTAATGGGAGCAGGATACAAATCGAATAAATAAATAAAAATAAATAAATTGGAACTAAATCTATATGGTGTACATTGACCTTTGGCTGAGATTATAAATGTTGCTTTGTTCCTATAATCTGGTTTAATAATAATAATAAAAAATTTAGTAAATATTTTACCTGTAAAATATTAAAGATAAGACAGTGTACACCTGAGGCTTTATATCTCACTGAGATATCTACAAATGCTCTAGAGCCAAGACTAATAACACCTGCATGCCACATTCAGATAATTAGATAGAATAAATACATTGAACTAGAAGAGCTTTCTTAGAAGTAAATTCCCTTACCCAAGAGATTTGTCAAAGATGATTTTATGTTTGCAAGAAAATTAATGGCTACCACAGCAAATCTGTGTACTATGCAGAACGAGGTAATAAAACAAAGGAGTAGGATTTTGGATTGTACCATTTTTTTTCTTACACATGCTACTAGTTTACCAAATGCAACTGTCTGGTTAATTGGTGGGGGGGTGTTGCCTCCACATTACCAGCAGCATGTATAATAATTTTTTAAAAAAATATATAGCATTCTTCCCAACATGATGGCTGCCAAAACATTCCGAAACATGACACTCGACTAGACACTGAAGTGGCATAGTCCAGAATACTGCTCACTCAGTCATTCTGTATAAATTAACAGATCAAGAAGAGGGTAAATCAGGTTGCTCAGGTGTGACCCCTGGAATTCTCTTCCAACACTGCTCTCTTGGCCCCTTACCCTTTATTTTCCAGTTTCTTCTGCCTGACCTGGCTGCTTATACACATGCCTGACTCTCTCTGTGTTATCTTTCCTGCTGAAAACAATAACAACTTATACTGTATTTTCCTCCTGTAACTACCCCACTTTGTTTCTAAACTTCCATTCTCTTCTATCCTCACATTTCTGCCCCATAAGTAGACCTTTCCACCAAACTCTAATTTCACAGTACAGTACATTCTGCCACCTTCTGCCCTTCATCAGTCATTCCCTGAAGGTGATCCAGAATGTATTGTTATCTGAGGCAGAGTAGAAAATGTTCCTCCCCTCACAGAGTACTTAAAACCAGTCACATGAGGCAGCAAATCACACAAACACCTTTCCCTATCCCTGGCAGTAAAGATGAAGTAAAGCATTACATAAGTAACCATCTGCTGTCCTTTCATGACAGACCAAATTATTTCCTGCTTGAAATAATTGTGTAATAGTGGGGTTGGTCCTTGTCATCCTGTCTTTGATTCTGCTATACTTCAGCTTCCATAAATCTTCAGTTTTCCTGTCTAGAGCATAGAGCTCCTCTGGTGCTTTTGGCTACATGGAGAACATTTACTGTAGTTGTCAAAAGAGGAGTGGGTGTGAAGATTTCATGTCTGACAGTTTCCCCATCATAAAGATAGGTTGAAAACATTGTGGCATCTTAGCCATGAGGAACTAGGAGCTTCAGTGTCACTGCTGTTGTGTCCACAAGCATGTTTTCCCCAAACTATCTTAGGGCATGAGAGCAGAGATTGGCCTCTTTTATGTGCATGTCAACCACACTTGTGTCACTGCCTCATAAATCTATTTCCCTTAATTGTTGTTTTCTAAAATAAATGCTGCATCATCATCATAATCACTACCAGCATCATTTCAAACCAAGGAAATGAAAAAAGGGTGGGGAAAGGGGGAAAAGAAGTGGAAAGATGAGCAAGATACAATAAAACCACAAGCTAGTCATATACTGTCATATACATTAATGTAACCATACTCTACATCTGGAAACATCTGGAATTGGCATCGACAGAATACATATACTGTATGCATATGTTCATTTATACTAAGGCAGTAAAGTCTTATGACCATTGAATGATGGGTGGTGTGTGTTCATTTTTTCAGCCTTAAAGCGTCTTTTGGCAATGGGAATAGCTTATTAAGATCCAACTGTGCTGACCACCAGTTAACTTCCAAACTTCAGGAATGTAGTTCAAAAGTACATCCATATCCTCAGATTAAAACAGATGTTTTCTTAAACAAAATTAATTTGCTGTAAGACCAAAACAGGGCCACCATTGAAAATGCTCACATCATATGCCTCAAAGAAGCATTATCTGTGTTGTGTCACCAGCATTTAGCTGAAGTAGCCCAATTTCCTTCTACATAAACATGTGTGTCTAAAATATCAGTTTTTTTCTGCACCAAACATAGCTTTAGGTCTCAAAAGATTTTAAGATACTGTATTGACACTAGGGCAGATTTCCATTAGTTGTTTTGCACTGGGTAGTTAGACTCTTCATTTCACTCCATTTTCATTTCATTAACATCCAATTTCAGGTTTTCTAGTAGGCATTTATAAATTACAGTTGTTGGTTTTAATTTCTCTGAAGATGCAATTAATGGTTCTAAAGTAGCAGAGATTGCTCATATACTGATACCAAACGGTGTTAAAATTGTAAATACTGTCATACCATTTCCAGAAATTAAGTTGTATGCGGCTTGCAATGATACAATATGGTAAAAATTCCTGATCTGGACCTCTTTCAGTTCATCTAATGTGTGTGTTCCATAGTCAATCCATTTTTTTCCATTAAAAATTACCTTCCAATTTCCATCTGAGGATTGCTTCATAGAATTAATTTAGCATGTGCATATTGGTCAAATTGTAATAAATGAGAAATTCTATGCCAAGCTAGTCTGGCTGCTGAAATTCTAGGGGGAGGAATGTCTTTTATTGCTAGATGGCCTGAACCTAAAGCCATCCAGGAAAAGAGTGGGGCCAAACAGCTTGACTCCATGACTGCCCATGAAGGGCTGGCTGAGTCAGAATGAATTTGTCCATTGCTTGTGCATGCCAAAATTTATGCTTTATGATACAGACTCAAATCTAGAGAACTGAACCCATCTTCTGGAAAAGGTACTTGTATCTCCTTAAGTGAAAAATGAGGAAACAAAGCTCTCCATATACATTTCCTGAGTAACATTATTTTTCTCAAAATAACTCTGAACACTATAGAATGGGACGGCATGGAGAAAGCACAGTATCATTCGTGAAGTTATAATTACCTTACTCCAGAGAAGCACAAGTTGCATCTATTAGAGGTGCTCATACAACCCATTGCAAGAGGGGGGAAAATCAGTTATCCTCATTGGAATAGACATTGAAACATGAAAAGCAGGTATAAAAGCTAATCTTTAATTCTCCACTAGACCACAATGACTGAGACTACTTTTTACTATAACTTTTGTTGGAAAGCATTGGTTAAAAACAATGGAACTAAATACATTAAATTCAAATGCTTGTTACATTTGATTTAGAGTTTTTGGGCTACTATGCATCTTGTAACAATTCTACAGAGCATGGCTTTATTTCTAACCTGCCCCCGTCGTAACAGTAAGAACAGAGCATCCCACATAACACAGGATGCCTGTTGGTTCTTTGTTCCACTCCTCCCAAACTATTTCCTACAACTGAGAAGTCCAGTGATACTGGCTTTGAACTCCTGGAATGGGCCATTGTTATAGGAAAACATAATACACACCAGATTGTTTTTATAGCTTGCTGTGGTTAGGAAGTCTTGTATCTATTGAACTTTGCCTTGTGGAAAGGCTACTGATAAGCACTGAATAAATCTCCTATGAGAATGGCAAATAAGGGTGGGATCAAGGACAGCAGGAACAGCTGAGGATAACCGGAGTACGTTATCAATTAACACTTTTACAAAATTGTATTATAACTGATACTCAATATAAAGAACAGAAAAAAAGCTTACATGAAAAGAAAGGAAGTATACCACATACAGCAATGCTTTCTTGATTAACAGAATGGTGACCCAAAGAAATGCTCTATGTTTGTTCAATGACATCGCTTTAAATTAATCTATAACCCTTTATTTCATACCTTGTTCCATTCAATCCAGAACTCCCTTAGATGCTGTAAAAGGAAATGACTCAGCATTTATGATCCCTGCCATCACTCCTGGGCTTAGGGCGGAAGGGCTAAGTCCTCCGCCATGCATTCCATTGACTCAACAGGCTGGCTAACTGCAGCAAAATGATCACAACGTTCCTTAGTGCTTGTTTTGTCCCAGCTCCCCATCAGTCCTCCAACCTGGGTCTCAGTTACAATAATTGATCCTTAGTCTTCTGTAGTCCACAGCTGGGGCTGAACTGAATCACTAACCTTAGAGGCTCAGCTTTCCTAAGCAACTGCTGGTATACCTAGGTGGAAGCGGGCCCTCCTGCTGCAGCTGCTTCTCTCATTCCTGGACCAGCTGTACAAGCCACTACCTCCTCCAGCATTGCTTCTGTTTTGGGGTGGCTATCTTGCCAAGGTGGGGTGCAAAGCCTGGCTTAGCAGCCCTCAATCCGAGGTGAAGGGTGTCCAATCAGAGGGTTCAAGAGGACAAAGGAGGCTTGTCTTCCACCTCCCCTAGGACGCAGAAGAGCACCTAGCTGTTCCTCTAGGGCAGTCCTTCCCAACTTTAGACAACCCACATGTTCTTGGACTGCAACTCCCAAAAACCCTAGCCAGCACAGCAGGTGCTGAATACTTCTGGGAGTTGCAGTCCAATAACACCTGGGTTAACCCAACACTGGGAACCACTGTTCTAGGGGCTCCAGCCAATCCTCCTCCTCCTCTTTTATGTCCCCATCCCATCTGTTGCACCTGCCCATCACCTGCCCCTGTGCTCTCTTTCCAGGTCTGCAGTTCCCCTGCCTGCCTCTTCATGATTGCTCAGGGTCCTTGCCTTTGGGCTGCCCTGTAACTGGGGTCTTGGGAAAGTCTGCTGGGTGCCTGCAGACAAGGCGGATGGCCTTCCAGGGAAGGTGGAGGTCTCTCTCTTACAGCATGATATAAGAAATATCTTGTTTAAATGCCCATTTATCTACTTCCTGGGTCACTGCATGTCTCTTAGATCACAAAGAACAGCCCTCTAATTGAAAGTGTTCTCTCTTTGAAGAGCTAGATAATTCCAGCCTGGTTTAATGCCAAAGAGCCATAAAAAAGACAATCCAGGGGCTTTCCAGTTGCTCATTCTCAGTTAAAACATTGACAGTAGGTATGTAGCTGATATGTAGGCCATGTGACCTTAGTGTTCTACACTTTGGTGTAGTGCATTTCTATTTCTATTTAAAGTATATCTATTATCTCTGAATTTACATTTGTACAGACACATTAGCAGATGAATATGTTAAACTAATCTGTTTCCTCTTCTATCCATCTCCGCCCTTTAAAAAATTATTATTAAGCATTTCCTCTCTTTTGGCAATGCATACATGGCTATCCAATCAGTACCTTCTTCAAGTGGGCTTCACTTTCAAAATGGGTGCTTTTGTGCTTTGCCAATAATATCACACTAAATATCTATTTAAGGTAACAGGAAAAAAGAAGACTAAATATGAGACGGATGGATTTAATAAAGGATGCCACAGCCTTCAGTTTGCAAGACCTGAGCAGGGCTGTTAATGATAGGCTCTTTGGAGGTTATTAATTCACAGGATTGCCATAAATGGTGGTGGGCCTAGTTAAGGTCAGGGATTAATGTGGAACACAAAGGAGTACAAACACTTCACCTGGAAGAGTTCTGAGTCTCTCGCAATTTTTCTTCTCCCCTCCATCAGTCCATTTGCTCAATCTTTCCTCTGTCTTGCAGAGTGAGTGCCCGAGTCCATTAAAAAAACCCTACTGAGCAGCATTTTTTTGCTGCTTGAAGCTGTTAAAAGTGGCATGCACGTTCCTGGTTTCCAGCATTCTACTTCTAAAAACAACAATGTCATTGGTGCTACAAACCTGTGATTTTAGCTTAAGAATTTAGCTTACTTATATATACTCCACTTGTTACTTATGAACCCTGGTTCTAGAATTGCAAGTTTATTTCCATCAGTAGGAGCTACTCAAAATCAATTTTATGATTATTCCTGATGGTTGCATTGGAACTTAATTTCAATGATGCATAATAACTGTAAATATCTTCCATCAGTACATTCTGGCTTTTCCAGTGAAGCAAAGCAATTTTGCTGATTTTGCATACACCTTTCAGCAAAACTGAGCCTTTAGGATAGAGAAAAGAATAAAAGGCATGAACCAGGATGGGAATTTCTGCACAAGCCTATCTGGACAGCACTGATCTATCCTGAATTTCTTTGGGAGCCATTCCTATCTACTCCTAAAACAAGTCAATTATGTTATATGTGCATTTCTGGATCTCACACACACCCTGACACTGCTAAAAGAAGAAAAATGGTTGAGGTGAGGGGTGGAGGGAGACAAGCTTTAGTATGTTAATTTTGACCTACCCAATCATAGCATGACATAGCACACTGTGATCTCATTCTGAGCCAACTTCTCCTCTAGCTGGAATGACCAGGGGAGATCTTGAGCTTTACAGAGGAAGGGGTGTTCAACTGGCAGTCATCTCCTCCTTTGGCACCAGTTGCTCAGTCTACTCATACTGTGTATACTTACTATTTCCCCTTTCCTCAGTTCAAGTCCGTGAGTTTCTTTTAAAGCTTTTTAATTCTACAAACATCAGATGAAAAATCAATGATTGTATTGTTTTGCTCCATGGTTGACCAAAGACTCTTTGCTCTGTTCAGTCCACCCCAAAATCAAACAAATACCTCTGATCTGCATTGCTTTCCCACATTTATCTGGAGTCAGCACACATCCCCAATCTGGATTAGTTGATCTGTTTTTTAGGGTGAGGATGCCATGACATCCTGTTCTTAACTGGATAGGAATGTTTTTGTTTTGAGATGGAAACTTACCGACATACTATTGAATGAGGTTAAGAAAAGCTAGCTGAGCAAGAGTTAGGCAATATTGCTCAACTAAATGTTGCCATCTTGTGGCAATACAGAGGTATGGACAAACAAGAGAAATGCTCTAATATTTTATCAGGGAAATCCTATATGGTCCCCAAAACAATACAAATGCAGGAACAGGTGATATCTTTATTGGACCAATAAAAAAATAAAACAATTCCCCCCCCCAAAAAAAACCCAGCAAGCTTTCAATGATAATTCATCTTCTTCAGGCTGTACACTAAGTTCTTGTGGGCAATTCCAAAATTGTATGCTTTTATTGAAGTCCCAAAGTCTGGAAGTTGGGTAATAAATTCCAAACTGCTGGCTGAGGAGGGGTTTGAAGACACACCCTCACCCCACAGAATTCTTGCAGACTGCAGCTATTTCCATCTAAGAAGCTAAACCTGGCCCCAATAATAGCCATGAGACTTTGGGACTTTAATAAAAGGATATACTTGGTGCACAAGAAGAAGATGAATTATCATCGAAAGCTTGCTGTTTTTTTAAAAAATTATATTTTTCTAGTGCTCAAATAAAGGTATTGTTCTTGCATTTCTAATATTTTATATCATCATCACCATCATCTTAGAACTGCAGAGCTGGAAGGGACTCTATGGATCAAGTCTAGTTCTTGTCAAGGAGGCACAGTGGGGAATCAAACTCCCAACCTCTGGCTCCGCAGCAAGATACCTAAAATATGACAAGATCAGGCTGTGAAATCCAACAGTATACAGGAAGGAAGGGTTGGTATTCATTGAGAAAAAGGTAGAAAGCAGCTGTAGTTTGCATTGTTGGTAGGCAGGTAGAGTATACATGAGAACTGAACAAACATGGCAGACACTTGAGTTTTCTCTTAAAAGATAAACAATTTCCCCTTTGCTCAAATGTAGACCTCCATTTTTGTTATTTTTATAGAGTTCATAGTCAGGCCAGGACGATATGTTGGGCAGATGCAGCAGGACTCTTTTGTGAATGAGATGGCTAAACCAGAACCAGTCAGCAGAACCAGTTTCTGCCTGTTTCATCCCATTCTTCTCTTCTTGTTCAGTTATCTTGCCCTCCTTACTTATGACTGCCTAAGGTCCCCTCAGATCAGACTTGAAGTTAGGAATCAGATGTGGGAAAGAGAGCAATTTGTGAGAAGGTGGAGATCTCCATAACCCAGTGGAGCAGCAGCAATAGTCATGCCAAAACCAGTGCCTTCTATAATCTTTGAGTGATGAGCTCATCAAAAGGTATCCAACACTCAATGAGCTGCACTGCAAAAGCCTTGCAAGTTCCAGTCTGACTAGGGAGACTACTGATGAGGAGAACCACTCGTCAGCTTGGGTAGGCCTAGCCTCTACAATACCTCACTATTTTTCCTCTCCCAGGGATGAATGAATGAATGACTTTATTGCGGTATAAAATCACAGAAATACAACTACCACAGTTACAGGATAATACCCTGGTAATATACATCTCCCAGGGAAGCACTGTACGTACCCAAGTTTTGGCCTTTCAGATAGTTTGGGCTTGAACTCCCTCAGATTCTGTGACCGTTGAGCCATCTGGGAATGGAGGTTCAAAGCATCTGGTGGGTCAACGGTTAAAACAACTGCTCTGATCGATAGCTGTAGTAGCACCCGAGTGCAAAGCAGTAGGTTCCTTCAGCTTCCAAAACTGTTGCAGGGAGGTAGCGTGGAGAGAGTGGGGAAGGAAGACTGGATAGATAGTTCTTGAAAAATGTTTTGCTTATGTGCTTGACTTAGATGTGGCTGAGCATACCTGAGTTACCCACTCTGCTCAGTGGAGCCAGAGGTTGAGAGTTTGATTCCCCACTGTGCCTCCTTGACATGGGCTTAACTCCATGATCTATAGGGTCCCTTTCAGCTCTGCAATTCTAAGATGATGATGATTACTCATAGAATAATCACAAAATACTCATAGAATAATCGAGTTGGAAGGGGTCTATAAGGCCATCGAGTCCAACGCCCTGCTCAGTGAAGGAATACAAATCAAAGGGTATCTGCCAGGTGGTTGCCTAGGTTTCTCTTGAATCCCACCTTTCCAGGTAATTGGTTCCACTGCCATACTCTGCTAACAGGAAGTTTTTTTCTGACATTCAAGCGAAATCTTGCTTACTGTAACTTGAGCCCTTTTCACATTCAATTTCATGTGTGTGTTTGTGTTTGTGTGTGTGTGTGTGTGTGTAACACATTTTACTCTCAATTTTGTCAGGTTCCATGTTGCCGGTGGCCCATTCCCTCCGCCCAGAACCGGCCGGTCTACAACTCACGGGTCTCCACGCGCTTCAGGGGCCCATCGTCGCTTCCCCCGCCCCGCCCCGCCCCGCCCCGCGTGCCCATCGGTGGAGGAGCCTGGCCCGGAAACACCCACGCGCCCGACCCCTGCCGGCGTCGAGGCCCGCCCTTTCGGCTTTCCCCGCCCCCTTTCGCGTCGCGGATTGGCTGGCCGAGCCGGCGCTCTGCAGTTCCAGCTGCAGCTCTGGCTGGGTCGCTGCTGGTGGAGGCGCCGCGGTGGCTCAGCGGCTGGAGAAGGCGCTGCGGAGGGGGGAGCGGCCAAGCCGCCTCCACCGAGGGAGAGCCACGGTTCCCCTCTCCCGCCAGGGTCCCGTGCCCCGCTTCGCGGCCCACGTTTGGGTGCCAAGCCGGAGGCTGCTGGGTTTCCTCGCCATATTTCCCTAAAGCGTCTGTGGGAGCGGCAACGCTGCCCTCCTCCTCCTCCTCCTCCTCCTCCCCTGGAACAAAGGGGCCGCCAGAGCCCCGCGGGCACCTGCCTTGCCCTCCGCGGAGAGATGGCGTCGTTCAACCTCGGGGGACTCAACGCCTCCTCACGGAGGAAAAGCGTCTATTCCCGAAACGCGACTGTCGAGAGGCGGAATCTCATCACCGTCTGCAGGTGGGTTTGCTCCGGGGCCGGCTTTTCCCAGCCAGCACTGGCTCCCCTCCCTTCATGTATACACATAAGGCACATAATCTAATGCCGCTCGGTTGCTACTGCATCATCATCATCATCATCATCGTCTTCGATCTGCAGAGCTGGAAGGGGTCCTATGGATCATCAAGTCCAGCCCCTCCTTTTATGTTTACTTAAAAGTAAGTCCCAATGAGTTTATCAACTTTATTATTATTATTATTATTATTATTATTATAGAATTAAGGTCTTCCTCCAGAATAACTGCTTCTGGGCCTTTTCATTGTGTTATTGCGGTTGCTAACACGGAGGGAATACCCAACTTCTGCAGCCCAAAGCATGGTTGGGAGGAGGGGGGGATCCTCTTTTAGGCTGCCCTATCTGTGAATTCAGCACTGGTTGAGTGTCTTAAAGCAAAACGTGTTACTTATGTATCACCCTCTGCTGTTTGAAGCGCTTTCTGGGAGGTTTACAATTTAATTATGCAAGCTACACATTGCCCCCCACCCCTGCGCGAGCTAGGTACTCAATTTTCGGACCTCAAGAGGATGGAAAGCTTGAGTAAACCTTGCCTAGGATTGAACCCCAGTTTGTGAGCAGAGTTTTAGCTGCCATTGCACCAGGAGCTCTTAAGATACTAAGAGAATAGTATCTGTTAAGTTGACTTCTCTGTGTACCTAGAATAGGGGATCTCTTTCCTATCCATCCCACTTTCCTTATGCTGCCTCTTCAACACTTAAGTGGAAGATTTCTTGCTCTTCCTCCTCCTTGCAGCATCTGAGAATTGCTAGGGCCAACTGGTGGAAGGTGTGACAGATGGGGACTAGTGACAATTTCTTGCATGACAGTAAAATCTGTGTAGTTAAATTTATCATTTGAGTGCGAAGGAGCCCCATTCTATCCCATTTTGGTGCCTTTGGCCTTCATGAACGCTAACTTGAGAATACTATACTAATCCATTTACTATGTTGCCATCTTAACAGAGTAAGTACCCTTTGCCTTGTTGCATTTGAACCTTACCTCACCTCTACAGTGGGCTGTGTTGAGTGCTATGGAAGTAGGAAGTGGGGGAAAACAGATGCCAGATTCTGGATTCTGTTGTGCTAGCATGACCAAGGAGAAATCCAAGAGAAGTCTCTGCAGAAGAAAGTGGGCGTAATTCTAGCGTGATGAGCTGCCATAATTGAGAGAAAGCTTGTTCTGCCCTTTACTGTGGGAGGAAAGCATGGTGGCGGGATTAGCTGTCACCACTGGTTTGAGTTTCTTCTGTAAAAATGAATGGCTGCCATTCATTCTGTTGGGAAGAGGTGAATGGCTCAGGGTTATAGTGAAGGCAAAAATGTTTGGCTCTGGTTGGCATAGGTTTCACAACGAAGTGTGTCATAGATTTTTATCAGGGAGTCTAGAAATACACAAGTATTCATTCTATTGCTACATATAATTGTCATAATGATATCCCTTTCGCTAGTCTATTTGTTTCTGCCACATTCTAGTATATATATATATATTTCTTCTGTGATGCTGTAGGCATTTTGTCAACCTCTAGCAGGACTTGGAGTGGGGCTATGAATATGGAAATAGGGGCTGGTTGAGTTCCATAATATGAAATAAATCTGCTGTGATCTAGCTGAGATGCAGTAAAACCTACTGTCTCAACAAACAGTGTAATAAGTGTTTAGTTAATTTCTCCCATATGAATTTATGTTGCCACTTGTTTTTATGGGGAAACAAAAACACTGCAGTTGGAGACAGGGTTGAAGAGGAGATACTGTCCAGCCTTTAAGGGGAACCCCAGGAGAATTGCAGGGAAGAGAGTACTATGCCTGATACTTCCACCTGACTGTGGGATGAGGAGACACCTTCTTATTTGACCCATTTGTCCAGTGCAGCTTCTGGGCAGGAAGAAATAGACAACATTCCTTTTATTCTCCTTGACCTGGATTTGTCTTTGGTTCAAAGACTGAGAGAGTGGCCAAGTCTACAGAAATATGTTTGCTAATTCATTGCCTCATCCATAGACAGCAGCTTCTGTGCCAGTCTGAATTATATGTCAGTATGCACAGGGCTGGGTGATGGTGCTGAACATGGTAACTGCAGATTGGTAATGGAGGTATAGGAAAGAACATGATCCCTTTTCAACAGGCCTAGTGGTCCTGACAGTAATTTAATTTATTTATTTATATAAAGTATTTTTATTCTGCCTTTCTCCTTAAAAAGAATCCAAGGTGGTGCTCCTGGGATGAACCGGATTTGGAAATATTGTGCTGATGCCTTATAAACACAATGGGATCTCAGTCAGTGGCAATACTATACATTTAAGTGGGGGTGTCAAATACATTAAAGAAAGCTCTGCCCTGCTGCATTAATCACAGTGTGGACTAACAACTTCTCTTTGAACTAGTGCTTCACAGTTATTGCAACATGTCGACTTTTATCCACTTTTTCCTGTGTTCCTGAGTTATTTTGTGCATTAGCAAAAGGAGCAGTTGTTCATGTATGTTCCATGGTTCTCACATATCTATGGCATACCAGGCAGAAAATTAGGTTACCCTGCACTGCCTGCATGGCATGTGGAAAATTATCTTCCCCAGCCATGGGAGACTGAAAATTTCAGTGGGAAAGTATCCTGTGGACTTCTCAGTCAGAGGAAGCTGGTGAATGCATATTTAAATTTGTTCACTCCAGTTCTTTCCTTTCCTGACCATTAGAGACACCTGTCCCCCTTTTTAAAGCATCTTTAGCTGCAGCTTGTAGACTGGGAACCTTTGAGTCTCCTTTCCCTCTATTTAATTATGACTGTGTGTTATGTGTATACATGAGACATCACATCATATTATGAATTGCATGTGCTTATATATGTGCTAGCAGGGGGCAATAAACCCATCTGAATCCAGACCAAACACCAGAACATACGTTTCTGTGTATTCCTTTAGTGAGTTTTGTTACTTATGTCAGAGTCCTTGTTAACTTTCCCCACATTTTGTTTTGGTTTGTTTTTGGTTTGCTTAAGAAAATCATCTTAGGCAGTTTTGCTCAGTTGGATGGTTTGTTCCTGCTGAATTAGGTCCCTAAGCCTTTTTATTATCTCTTTCATACTTTCCACTTTGCAGACAGTGTCCCTTTTTGTTGCTGCAGTGATTCATGGTGTTCTGTGTTGTTCTGAGAATATTATTGTTATTGTGATTATTCATTTTTGTAGCTGCTGTGTGTCATGTTACTCTGTGTTGCTGTGATGATATAATTGTGATGATAATGATCACATATAAACATGCTATGTTTGGAATATATTTACAGTTTGTTGTCAATGCTTACACCAAAGTATTCCACATTTTTCTTTTATACTGAATTTGCATACTATTCTTTTCTACAGCTGCTTCTTAGTAGGCAATGAGTGGAGGTGATTGTGATGGAGAGGAGTATATAAAGAGGTGGATTTTGGGTGATGAGTAATGCCAGACTCTTTAAGCAGAACAGTTAATTGGTTAAAAGGCTTCCCTTTTCTGTGTGGTGTACTGCTACATTATGAAACCAGTCACAGATACACTTCGGGTCTTCTGTTTACTCTGTTGCTCTGCAGCCATGATCTTGCCGTGTATGCACTTCAGTTTACCTTTGTTCAGGGGCTGCTGTTTTCCTTTTCTGTGTGAATATTTGTTATTATCTGATAAAAGTGACTGCATAAATAAGTTGTTTGTGGTATTAGTGTCTAATACTTTTGGAGAATTCAAGGTTTGGGAGCAGTGTGCTCTTCTGCTTGCAAGTTGACTTCAGACCCTTGAAAGGCAACATTTGTTCCTCCCCTCCCCTCTTTGTGCCAGTTGACACTGCTTGGTGCCAAATGAACACAGATCTTACCAGGGTATCTGTCCACTCTCATTCATGAAAATGTATCCACTTTTGTTTCTCTTTTCTCTCTTTCTTCTTTCTCCCACCCCTTCTTTTCTTTTCTCTCTCTCTCTTTTTAAGAAAACAACTTTTTTAAAAAAAGGAATGGATAAAAATATTTAAAAAAGCTGGAAGAAAGCCTTTGAAAAATGATTCTCTGTGCTGGATTTCATTTTATGTTTTTGTTTCAGTAGATTAGTGCCAACATTGAAAGCTTCTGATCTGAGCCCTTTTCAGCAGAGGTTCACTTTACTACTCTTTTGGAAATCTGCTGTTTTTCACATCAACTTTTTTGCTGAGAAAAGCTTTGATATCCTTTAGAAACAATATTCTGTGCTGAATAGTTTTATTTATGAATTAGTGCTAATGTTCCCACACAAGAAGCTCTTTCCGTCTGAAGTCCAGTCAAGTACAAAGTGGAACAACAGCAGCAGCAACGAACCTCATGAAAGTGGTTTAAAAACCAAGAGAGTCAATGTTTGTGACACTATTTGTAACTGTTTGGTACTGAGTGTTGGATTCTCTGGGTAGTGGAAAAACTACTGAGATCATCAACATACAATCAGCTTGCTAATTTGAGGCTTGCATCTTTGTGAGTGGCAGGAAAATATTGATAATGTCAGCACACAGTCATGGACATATAGGGGAACAATGCTCCATCTGGATTTGTTTACATTTTGGTAATGGATAAATTGCTACAGTATGCAGAGATTTGCTACTGTTTGATGTTCAGGCAAACCAAATGTGCTCTTTTTTCCAAGGCAATTGCCATCCCCAAATATGACTTTCTGTGATTTTAACAGTAAGCATCCCATTCTCTGGCCATTCTCTTTGCATTTTCAGACTTTTTGTGGTGTTCCCTTTTAGGGTTATTTTTATTTATTTTATTTTACGGTCCTATACTTTTATTACTCAGGTTTTATTGAGCAAAGAGGGATTAATATCTAACTGTCATGTGAGTTTGCATAGCATTTAACCTTGCAGTATGATAAATTTTAGTTTGTGTAAATTCTTTTCTTTCTTTCTTGTAAGTACTGGTAGACACCACACACCATTTCCTTCATCACAGTATGAAGTGTAATTAAGCCTACTATTTGTGAACCAAGTTGGGACACTATTGTTCAGTTAATTGTAATGCATTAATTAAGTGTGCTTCAGACTTCCCACAGAAGAGGTTGAATAGCAAATTAGTTGGCTTCACCTCTTGATTCTGGCTCTTTTGGTTCTGCCCACTACACTGTCAGACCCGGTGGGCAGCAGCTCTAAGTGATCACACTAACAGTCATGAGTGCCTTAGGGTCATTTATGAGTGACTCCTGCTAAGTCTCACATCACTGTACACTTTTTGAACAGTGGGCAATTCTGAACTTGGACATTTGGTAAATATATAAAATAGCTTCAAGGCAACTCTGCAAATCTATAATGCTGATCTCAGCAGTTTATTTACAGCTAAGAATGTTGTTCTTTTGTTCAACTGATTTGTACTGGACAATATGGCTATCTGCTATATTTTTCCATTTTTTTGTTTTGAGGCTCATGATAGCATTGAAAACTATTGTCAGAGAAGGAGACATGACTGAATATTCTTATATAGGAAAACCTATGTATGCTTTTGTTGAGGAGAGCGCTGCATGTTGCAGGGGAGAAAGACTAGTATGTAACAGTGCTGCAGGAGCAGAAATTTTTGATGTGAAACATTTTAGAGATTATAGATACAGACATGTCTTAAGCTTAGTTTTATGTATTAGCCAAATGTAACAAAAGTTTCTTAATTATGTTAAGATAAAAGAAGAAAGGTGAGACAGCATGGGGAAACTTAAAGTTAGGACAGATGGTATTTCCAGATGCTATATAAACTTTCTTTCAGAAAAAATAAAGCTCAAATCATACCAAAAGTGTTACTATTTGTATTATGCAGTCTCAGCCTACAAGTGAATGGGTTGGAGAGTAAGGATTGCTGAAAGTTTCTCATCATAATTATATCACAGTTATATTATTACATTATCTAATCTTATGGCTTAAGTTATGACTTTACTATCTTTTGGCATTTAATTGCACAAATTAATACATAAGCTGCTACACATATACCACCTTACAATTAATGCTTCATTCAGTTACAAAATACCATACATTCAATATGGTGGCTCCTGTTTATGTCTCCAAGAAGTTCCATCAAATGCTATTTGTCATGAGGATATTGGATGAGTTAAGATATTTTAGGATGTTAGGCACCAAACCCATTAGTATGAATTCACAGATGACCAGCCAAAGAACAGCAGTTACCAGGACAACCCGTTGTTTCTAAATGTAGTTATCATATTTGAAATATTGTAGCATGCAGTAGTAAGTTAAAGGTAGGAAATTAATATATGTTACAATCAAAGCTTTGATTTAAATGTATGTTTGCGTTGTGCTGATGTGAAATATTCAGATAGGCACAGTATTACATTTGAACCAGAATTAAGTGTCTAAACATAAATAGTGTCTTCAGTTGATTGCATTCCAGTTGAAATTGGCTTAAATTCAGCTCTCTGTTTATGGAACTTAATATCAAAGATCCTTCTGAATTATAATATATTTATCTCAAATGAAAAAAGCACCAAATGCTTGTTATGCTAAAATTATCTTTAAAGGGTTTTACTGTTACAGTGGACCCTCGACTTACAGACAGCTCGACCTGCAGACTTTTCGAGTTACAGACTTCTCTGGCCGCAAAATTTAGGTTCGACTTGCTGCCAGAGAATCGACCTGCAGACCAGAAGATCAAACAAAATGGACCAAAAACGGCCGGTTACGGATTAATCGGTTTTCAATGCATTGTAGGTCAATGGAGCCTCGACCTACAGACTTTTCGACCTGCAGCCACCGTTCCAATACGGATTAATTCCGTAAGTCGAGGGTCCACTGTAATTCAGATTGTCACACTGTCCAGCTGAACTATCCCCTCACCTGTTCTAGGAGAGAAAGGGAATCAGGTAAAGATAACACTAGACATTGTTTCTCTGTGAGACAGATCTTAATCAGCTATCTTTTGTTATTTGTATTGTCACCTTATTAATATGTATTAATTGATGTTACTTGTAGGCTAATTCAAAATTATTTGTAACCTGAAATGAGATATATATATAAATTGGCCTATTCAAAAGATATCTAAGATCTTGTGGCACCCTGAAGACTAAGAAGTTTTATTTGGAATCAGCTTTCATGGACTGTAGCCCACTTCGTTAGAGACATCTGAAGAAGTAGGCTAAGTGCATGAAAGCTGATGGATGGATGGATGGATGGATGGATGGGAGGGAAGGAAGGAAGGGAAGGGAAGGGAAGGGAGAAAGGAAAGGAAGTAAGTAAGTATTCATCCTCAATGTGCGAAATGACTCTTTGTTGGCTTTGCTGCAACAGGCCAGCATGGGTCGTCACTAGAGATGGGGACGAATATAAAAACGGATCAGTTTTTCTGACTAATATAGCTGATTCGTCATATATTCGTTGATCTGTATTTGTAAAATTTTAAATCAGGACGAATATGGCTTGACGAATATTTCCTCGGTTTTATTCGTCGATCCGTTCATATTCGTCTATATTCGTTACCCCTTTTGGGGGCCTCTCTGAGCTTGCTGGCACCAATTCAAAGCTCTGGCCAATCAGGACAGAGATCCTGGATTGGCATGTCCGGCAGCCAATAGCGCTGCTGAAAGGTGTATCTACTTTTACAGATGCTTCATATAAGCTTTTCCCGTCCGGCCGTTCCCCACTTCTGTTCGTGCTCTCCGGAGTGAGAACACTTGCTGCTCGCTGGCTTGCTGGTGCTCTTGCTGTTTCGCTTTTGCAGCAGCAAAGCAAAGACTTATATTTTTCTTTTTCATCATCAATCATCATCAACTTTACTGGGAATTTGGGGAGGGATTTCAGGTAGCTTAGGCTACTTCTTCGGAAGGGCTTAATTTTATTTCAAATTCAAATCAATCAAACCCTTTTTTTTCCTGGAGGCTTTTGTGTGTGTGTGTGTATCGTCTGGTGGGGGGGACTGTCGTCGTGTGACTGTTGAATCTCTTTTCCTTCATATTCAGTTTTCAAAAGTTTATTTTAGGAGAATCATTTTTTCCTTTCCCCAAATTGGTTGTGTGTGCGTGTGCGTGTCTAGGTGGGAGGATTATTCAGTTTTCAAAAGTTCATTTTAGAGAGGCTTGTGTCTCTCAGGGAATTTGGTGGGTGGCTGGATCCATCATTCCTTTTTCTTCTAAAACTTATTTGGGTGTGTGTGTGTGTCTAGGTGGGAGGATTATTCAGTTTTCAAAAGTTCATTTTAGAGAGGCTTGTGTCTCTCAGGGAATTTGGTCGGTGGGTGGATCCATCATTCCTTTTTCTTCTAAAACTTATTTGGGTGTGTGTGTGTGTCTAGGTGGGAGGATTATTCAGTTTTCAAAAGTTCATTTTAGAGAGGCTTGTGTCTCTCAGGGAATTTGGTGGGTGGCTGGATCCATCATTCCTTTTTCTTCTAAAACTTATTTGGGTGTGTGTGACTGACTGAGACTTAGCTGGCAGGGCTTTTCTTTTTGGACTTTTTTGGCTTCTCTGCCACAGTGGGTCGGGGGGGGGGATTTTCCTAATTACATTATACTGAGGGGGGGCTTTGTTTAGGCAGGTAGGTCACATTTTAGTAAAAGAATTACACCACCATCATTCTAAAAATAAAATTTATACACACTCTCTGACCCTCTATTAGTTTCCTTCCTCAATATCCATTGCTTTATTTGTTTAGTTGGTTTGTTAGGCAGGCAGTAGAAAATGAAGGGATTTCTTCAGGGGCAATCCAAGAGGAAGAAGGCTGTGAAGCTACGCAGGCTAGGTAGCAGCACCATCATCACGGCCACCACGTGCACAACAACGTCTACGATAACCAGTGCCATTGTCCTTCATCCTGTGGCCTTGCAGGCAGGCATGGAACCAAAGCTTCCAGAAGTGCCAAAAGAACTGCCGCTCCTCTTCCTAGAGGAATCTGAGGAGTTACTGGTTTCCGAAGATCCCCAGTCTGATTTGGAACCAGTAACGGCAGGGCAGGCTTCACAGCCCCCCCTGTCCCCAGAGTCATCTGTTCCCTCCCCCCAGACCAGCAGCACCCCTGGGACACAGAGTTCTTCCCAAGCCAGCAGTCAGGGGCAGGCAGTGGGTGGGTCCTCGTTTGGGCAAACATGGCAGAGGGGCCATGTGGGATCATTTCACGGCACTCAGCGATGACCCACGGCTGGCACGCTGCAATACCTGCCTTGGGGTGGTCCGGAGGGGGTCAGACCCCAGGCATCTGTCCTCCACCGCCCTCCGCCAACATTTGGAGAGGCACCACCCAAGGCTCCTGTCCAGGGAAGGCACTTCGTCCACGCCATCTGGGAGAGGGAAAAGAGCAGCTCCAGGAGAGGCAGAAGGGAGGCAGGAGGAGGCGCCTCCTTTCAAAAGGGCAGCCACAGGGGTTTCTGGGGCCGGGAGCATGAGGCAGGCCATGCTCCATGAAGTGGCACCCGTTGGGTCCGCCATGACCCTCAGCCGGCGGTTGAAGGGCAAGGCCTAGCAGCCGGCCACTTGTCTCGTCGCCGAGACGATCGCCCTGCTCGGACTTCCACTGTCCATCATGGAATCCCAAGCCTTCCGCTGGTTGCTGCATTTTTTTTGCCCCCTGGTACGACCTCCCCTCACGGAGAACTCTCAGTTCTAGAGTGCTGCCCTCGCTCTATGACTCTGTGAGGGAGGTGGTCCGTGACCATTTTTCACGGCTACAGGGGCGCAAGGTGCACTTCACAGTGGATCTGTGGAGCGGAGGTCAGCACGGCTACCTCTCGCTCACAGCCCACTGGTGGTAGCCAGAGGACTTGAGTAGTGGCAGGGCATCGGCAACAGGGCCGCAGGGGGAGGCCCTTGCCCTGCCCACAGGCTACAGGTCCGTTCTGCTGCAGGTGCGGCACATGGAAGCTCAGGCGACGGGGAGGAACATCGCTGATGAGTTCCTGTCCGCGCTGCAGGAGTGGGCACCGGAGGGGGAGGTGACCCGTGGCCACATGGTCACAGATGCTGGGTGGAACATGTTGGCGGCATTGAACGTGGCGGGCTTTGAGGGCATCGTATGCATGGCGCACAAATTACACCTTGTGGTGCGCAATGCCCTCGGCCTGGGCAGCCACGTCAAGCCCGAGTGGGACGCAGGCACTCCTGGAGCAATGCCGCCAACTGGTGGGCCACTTCTCCCGCAGCCTGAAAGCTGCCCGCCAGCTGCGTGAGAGGCAGGAGGAGTTGGATCAGGACACCCACGTTCTCCTGACAGACCTGCCCACCAGGTGGAACTCCACCTACACCATGGTGTCCTGTCTGGTGGAGCAGAATGCCATTTTGGAGGACATCATGTCCTCCATGCCCATTCTGCCCGGGGGGAGAGAGGTGGGCATCAGTGCCATGGATTGGCTGGCCCTCTCCCAGATGGTGGAGGTGCTCAAGCCCTTCCTGGAAACCACGGACATCTTGTGTGGTTATACGGCAAGTCTGGGGCAGGTCATCCCCCTGATTCGTGCCCTCAATCGGTCCCTGGAGACTGCTGTGACACCAGGATCCTCCCTCCTTCCATGGACCGGGGCTTTGGTGAAGAGGTTGCAGGCAGGCATTCAGAAGTGACTCCATCCTGTCTACAGCGACAGAGCTTACCACATGGCCTGCCTGTGTGATCCTCGAATCAAGGGGGGCTTGGCAGCATGCACCTCAGACCTCGAGGAGTGGAGAACGGAGCTCTCCACTGAGGTCCGCGGGGTGTTGGGGGCACAACGCTTGCGTGGGGCGACGGGAACGTCAGGCCATGAGGGGCAGGGTGGTTTGCCCGAACCACAGGGAAGGACTTCACCTGGTGAAGGCTCCATTCACCACCAACATTACTGGAGCTCTGTGGTGACCTTAGCACTTGCCTCAGAGGAAAGACAGCTGGCTGAGGAGGATTCGGCAGAGATAATGGTGCGGGAATATCTGACTGAGCCCCCTCAGCCCCACCAGTCAGATCCCCTCCATTACTGGGCTAGGAAACTAGTCATATGGCTGGAGTTGTCCAATGTGGCCATGGACCTCCTTTCCATCCCCCCCACCAGTATCCAGAGCGAGCACGTGTTTTCCCATCTCGGAGACATACTCTGACCATGCCGCTCGCGTTTGGATCCCGTTACTGTGGAGAGACTGTCGTTCATCAAGGTGAACCTTCCCTTGTTGGGCTTCCCCTCACTGAACCCAAAGGGGTAGGGTTCAAATGACAGTCTCTCCCTTAACACACCGCCTGCCTGCCTGCGCCCGCCTCTCTGCCCGCCCACCTGCCCACCTACCCACTCTCCAGTCCTCCTGAAAAAGAAAAAGACCTGCCTACTTGCCTGCCGGCCTGTAAACCTGCCCCTCAGTCAGAAGTCCAGCTGCCGATTCCAGTCGCCTCCTTGGGCCAAGTTCCAACTAAGGCCTGCCTGCCTGCCTGCCTGCCTGCCTGCCTGCCTGCCTGCCTGCCTGCCTGCCTGCCTGCCGGGTCACGTCAGCCCAGTGGGCCAATTTTTGTAGAACTCCTGCCTGCTGCTGTTTCCAGGCGCTTCACCGGGATAACTGCTGCCTGCTGGTCACGTTGGCCCAGCGGGCCAATTTTTGTAGAACTCCTGCCTGCTGCTGTTTCCAGGCGCTTCACCGGGATAACTGCTGCCTGCTGGTCACGTCGGCGCAGCGGGCCAATTTTTGTAGAACTGCCTGCTGCTGTTTCCAGGTTTGTTCCACCTTCTGCCTTCCTCCCTGCCTGCTGGGTTACATAGTTCCAGCAGGCCGAGTTCCACCTTCTGCCTCCCTGCCTGCCTGCTGGGTCACGTAGTCCCGGCAGGCTAAGTTTGTTCCACCTTCTGCCTCCCTGCCTGCCTGCTGGGTTACGTAGTCCCGGCAGGCTAAGTTTGTTCCACCTTCTGCCTCCCTGACTGCCTGCTGGCTTACGTAGTCCTGGCGGGCTAAGTTTTGCAGAACTCCTGCCTGGCACGGGTTAAACCCGTTCTTAAACTGTTCTTCATAACAGCTACGAGTATTGCCATTATAAGTTGGAATAACATGTGGGTAAGGAAAGCCTTAAGAAGTTATGGAGGCTAAATATAAAAGATTTAAAGTAACTGTACCTCCACTAGAAATTATCTAGCAACTTGAATTACCTACTTTAACTTGTGTATACTCCTCATTGATATGATGATCAAAACCCTTTTCTTCCCCATGCAACAGGATTGTGATAATTGGTGACTGAGTGGCTCACTTTCTAATTAAAACATCTGACAACCTAGATAATGTTAGTCATATTAATACAAGCATCTTTATATAAAATGATTATTTTTTGAAAACTATAAATAACAAATACTTGCATAGTTTACTTTGATAAATAATGTAGAAAATAAGAATGAAAGCCTGCATTCAGAAGCTGAACTATTATCAATTTGTATTCTCGAAGGCTTTCACGGCCGGGATCTGATGGTTGTTGTTGGTTTTTCGGGCTCTTTGGCCGTGTTCTGAAGGTTGTTCTTCCTAACGTTTCGCCAGTCTCTGTGGCTGGCATCTTCAGAGGACAGGAGTGACTCACAACAACCATGTTATCAATTTATCTTTAAAAATTGCAAAGGAGTTCAATTCCCCATTGTGCATCCCAGAAGAGCCAGTCTGTGTGGCAAGCTGCACAGTCTCAAAATAGACCCAGAAGAAGGGAATGGTAAACCACTTCTGAGTACTCTTCACCTAGAAAACCCTGAAAAGAATCACCTTAATTCAGAATTGACTTGATGGTGCACTATTAATATTATTGTAAATGTAACTAGAGAAATGTGTGTTTATTTCAAAGCATACATTTCCTTAAAATATTATGCATTCTAACATGTAACATATTTAAAAATAAGCCATGCTCATTCTTTTTACATTCTAGGTTCTCTATCAAGACACTGATTGATCGATCCTGTTTTGAAACTATTGATGATTCTTCTCCTGAGTTCAACAATTTTGCAGCTATTTTGGAACAAATTCTAAGCCATCGACTTAAAGGTATTTAAATCCTGCTTTGTATGTGTTATGATGATAAATAGTCCTTGTTGTCTAGGGAATATGTTCATTATAACAATAAATGAAGGTTAAGCTATTATATCTGCTATGAATGTTAAAGACTTTAAATCTCCAATTTAAATTAATGAAGCTCTCAGTCAGCTTAGTGAAGATTCACAGGATTTCTTTAAAGAAATCTCAGTATAGTTCAAATGTAGCTGGGAAGTTACCTCCCACATAGTGGCAAGAGAACTGGTGCTAAAAGTTTAATTTTCCTTTCTGTCAACTGGCAGGTAGTTACCACCATTTCTCTCCAGGCAGGAATTCCTTCTCAGTTCTTAGGAGGCAGGGGAAGCAAACCTGTTGGGTTTACCTAAGGGTCAGACTAGATCATGCACTTACCTCACAGTGCACACACAAATGGTGAAAGATTCCTCTTTATCTTAGCATGCGTTTTTCTACTACTGTGAAAATTAACTTGGTTTGTTTTGTGACTGATAATTGGGAAGTAAAGCTTGGATTTATTTGCAAGTCTGATAGCTGATTGCACCTTTGGGGGAATCCTGTTGCTAGAAGAAAAGTGTTCTAATAATGGAAAATACACAATCCTTTTAAGATTTAATTCAACCTTTAATTTCAGAGTCCATGCCATCATATTTATTTATTTATGTGCATTTTGTTTGTTACATATTTATCCCACCTTTCCACTAAAAAACAGTACTTCAGATAGCTGAGAATTTAGTAAAAAAAATATATAATTACTGCAATACTTCCTAACCATTTTCTTTAGTTTCATCTTCACTTCTAAAATTATTTTATTTTATTTTATTTTTGTACCACCCATCCCTATACTAATTTTGATCCCTATACTATTTTGGCTTCTACCATGAAAGGAAATATATCAGCACACATTTGTTTTCTGCAAGATAATAATATGTTGTCATATTGATTCTGACTTATGGTGACCCTTTCCAAGATTTTCTAGGTAGAGAGTACTCAGAAGTGACTTACCATTCCCTTCTTCTGGGGGAATGCTGGGACTGTGCCGCTTGCCCAAGGCCACACAGGATGGCTCTACTCTCAAGAGGCACAGTGGGGAATCAAAACTCCCAACCCCTGGCTCTGCAGTCAGATAACTAAACCACTGAGCTACCCAGCCAGCTATATTTCTGGATGCTTGACATTAAATAAATAAAATATATCTTGTTAAATGGTGACTTCAAGTCATTTAATCAGGAAATAAATTAGGCTTGTCTTTGGCAGTGTTACAGTTAACTTTCTTTGCCCACCAACTATTGCAGTAATCATAGGACCAATATTCTTCTGGAATATCTGTAAAATAGTCAAATCACCATCCCCCACTTTTTACGTGCCATAGCAGAGTTAAAACATTTGCAGTGGTTGATATCTCCTTTAGTCAAGTGATTTTCTATTGAAGTCTTTTTCTGTTTTGGCCTGTGAACTCTTGAGTCTCTTCCCCACCCCTTCAGATAAATTTCCTCCTCTTAAATAGTCCTTTCTTGTTGGCTTTCCTCTTGTTGGATGACATAGCAATATGGGAATGGAGTTGCACCACAAGAAGGAACTAGACTAAATTTGGTCTTCATTTATTTTACTTAAGAATAGGCTAGAACACCATAGTTGATGAGAGTCTCAGTATCACATGAGTTTTTGGTAAATGCTGAGTGAACTCAAAAAAAGAGAGTAGGAGAGATAAGAAATAACAAATAAAAGCAAATAATTTCATTCTAAATAAAATCAGTTTGAAGCTTTTGACTACGAGCACACAGCAAACATATAAAGTCCATCTTGGATAAAGCAATGCAGGTTGTTAATTAGGGTTGTGCAGGGGCTTTGGAGAAAAGTGACCGAATGAGGTGGAGCCAGGGATATTTATGTGCTTCTGGATGAGTTACAGGGTAATTAGAGAAGCTTCCAGCCACTGTCAGGTTGGTTTCTTCTCTGGTGTTTGGGTGTGTGTGTGTGACAGAGTGAGTGAGTGCCTGGTTTTCATTCAGGCTTCAGCTGTCAGTATCCTTCTTTTGCTAGAGCAACTGGTGTCAAGTTCTTTTTTTCCAAATTTCAGCATTTCTTAATTTTGTTATATAACCACTTCGAGTCCCTTCTATAGGGAGAAATACTGTGTGTGTGTGTGTGTAAAAGGAGATTGACAGCTGAAGCCTGAATGAAAACAAAAATCTTCCCTGGAAAATGCAATTATTGAATCCTTGGAGAGGCCTCACTGAGCCCCGGGGAGAGGGGTGTAAACTGATTTCATCAGGCTCAATATATTTCTGTCTACCTGACTGAACAGTTATTTTGCATCCAGGCAAGTTGAAGGGACGGCCTGCATAGTGTTCTAGACACTTCAGGCTGCATTCTAGGTTTTTATTTCTTTTTTCATGTACATAGCTCTGATGATTCTTGGCTACATTTGAAGGAAATGACTGAAGATCTCATACAGTATATTTCCCAAAACTGCATTCTTGGTGGAGGTTTAGTCAAAACATACTAGGAATGGGTCCTGTCCAAGCAGTCAGAGGTATGGCTGTAAAAATCAGCAAGTCATCCAGACTTTGAAGACAGCACTTAACTTTGGAGACAAGTTACAAAATCCTATGTTCCAATGCAGTTTTTCCCCCCTCTAATAATAGAAATTAGACCCTCTAAATATTTTGTCCTGCAACTCCCATAATCCTTCACCTTGGCTATGCTGGCTAGTGCTTATGGAAATAATAATAATAATAATAATAATAATAATAATAATAATAATAATAATAATAATAATAATAATAATAATAATAATAATAATAATAATAGGAAGCTATAGCTGCCCATCCCTGCATTAGATGAGAATCAGATGCAGCATGGGGGACAGGAAGAAATGACTGCAGGATTCTCATTGTTTTTGAGATTTCAGCTGCCAAGTTTCCATTACTGATTATTGGATGTTTGAATTCCCAGCTATTAAAGTTGCCTGTTCAGTTCAGTCTTCCTTACCTGCCAAAACGTAGTTAGCTTAGTCAGGGCTTTGCACCCAATTAAAAACTGAAAGCAAAGTGTGCTGCTTATATACTGCCCCAAAGCACACTGGGCAGTTTACAACATAATCATAGAGGCTACACATTGCCCCCTCCCCCGGTGAGCTGGGTACTCAATTTACTGACTTCAGAAGGATGGAAGGCTGAGTCAACTTTGAGCTGGCTACCTGAGCCCATTAGGATCAAATTCAGGTCATGAGTGAAGTCTTGCTACAGTTTAACCAATCTGCCACAAGGCTCCTCCTCTTATAGTATATTAAAGATGATACTCATGGTAAAAATATGTTTTATACTATATTCATATAATTTTCATAGTTTCTCTCTTTGTGATGTCTCTGTTCAGGTCAAGTCACTTGGTTTGGCTATGAAAGCCCTCGTAGCTTCTGGGATTATATTAAAGTAGCCTGTCGCAAGGTTTCACATAATTGTATCTGTAGCATTGAAAATATGGAAAATGTCAGTTCTTCAAGAGCTAAGGTGAGATTTAATTATTAGTATTTACAAATCACATTCTGAATTGTAGGCCATCCAGTACCTTATTTGTTGTTGTTGAGCATTTTATACTGATAGATGCAAAAGCTTTCTGTGATTATCTGTCTTGAGGTAAATTGCACGCTGTGAATGGACCAAGAACCTTAAAATATAAATAAAGGATTTGAATGTGAGAAATAACTATCTGATTTTGATTCCGTTTGCAGTGATGAAGAGTAGAAAAATGTGTGTGTTGAAGAACATCATAGATTATATTACCATTTCAAAGAGAGCACATATGCATGCCACTGTCAAAACACTGTTGTCTTGCAGGCAACACTTACTAAAGTTCTAGAACAGGGGTCTCCAAAGCACGGCCTGCGGGCCACATCCAGCCCACCTGGCCTTTTTATCCGGCCCATCTGTGCATGCGGGTGTGTGGGAGTGTGTGTGTGTGTGTGAGTGCATGGGGGTGGGCAGGAGTGTGTGTGCAGGTGTGCGGGCGGGCGGGTGTGTGGGAGTTCGTGTGGGTATGGGGGTGGGTGGGAGTGCATGCAGGTGGGTGGAAGTGCGTGCGTGGGGGTGGGCGGGAGTATGTTTGTGTGTGTGTGTGCATGCGTGCAGGGGTGTGGGTGGGTGGGTGGGTGGGAGTGCGTGTGTGCAGACGTGCGTATGCGTGCGTTCCTACAGCCCTCTAAAATATCACAAATATATTATGTGGCCCTCTGTGTGAAAAGTTTGAAGACCTCTGTTCTAGAAGTTAAGGAATACTGTGTAAAGCTAAAACTTTGAATCACCTTCTCGTCTGTAGATATTTAAGTGGAGTTTTAGTTATACAAAACTCTGGATTGGGAAGGATGTGCAACGTGAAATCTAGAAGATAGTGTTGCTTTAGTGGAAAATATTTTATTTTATATTACTTAAACTAGCTAAGCCAGGAGTTTATTGCTCACAAACTTTGGAACCATGGTATTTTAGTAAACGTATCCCGATTATGTTAATTTTTGGGAAGGTACTGTGATTTTGTAGACTCATAGAACTATAGAGCTGGAATTAACCCCCAGAAAAAGCATTAAATCTATACCTAAAACATCCTTGGCAGATGGCAATCCAATCTCTGTTTAAAAACCTTCAAAGAAGGAGAATAAACTACTTTCTGAGGTAAATCTGTACATTACTATACAACTCTTATTGTCTAAATATTGGTTCACATTTTAGTGGAAATCTGCTTTCTATTGGAGTCCATTGCTTCAGGTCCTATTCTCTGAAGCCACAGAAGATAAAACAAACCTGGTCCATCTTCTACATGAAAGAATTTCAAATATTCAAAGATGACTATCATATCTCAGCTTCTCTCTCCTAGGCTAAACATACACAGCTCCCTTAGTAATTTTTCATAGGGCTTCGTTTTCAGACCTTTTACCCTCTTGCTCACCCTTGTCTAGACATGTTTTTATCTTGTCAATATCTTTCTTAAGCTGTGGTGTCCAGAACTGGACATAGTATTCCAACTGAGGTCTGACCAAAATAGAATAAAATGGCTGCATTACTCCCTCTGATCTGGTCAATATGCTTTAGTTGATGCATCCTCTGATGTCGCTTTTGTTTTGTTTTAGGTGTTGTTGTTTTGGCTGCATCACTCTGACTCATGTTAGCTTGTGGTCTTCTAAGAACCTTAAATCATTTTCAAATGTATTATTTCTAACTCACCTGTTACCCATCCTATGTTTGTACAAGTCAAGGTTATGGATGGTCAGAGAAGCCCACACTAACCATTCAGCCACACTGCCCAGACTTTTCCTGATGTGGATAGAATCCAGGAGGGCTAAATGTGCTGAAGGCTGGGGAAAACCTTCCTGCTGGGTACCCTCTCCCAACACATTGAGTCATTCTGACTGCTGAGTGATCCAGGGAGTTACCAAACAATTCACAAGGTTGAGTGTTATAACCTTTATGCCATCCCTGCCAGGTAGGAATACCAAAATACCAACAAAATATAAAAAATCCAGTAGATGGTCAAGGCAAGTCCTTTCTTTAGTACTAATCAACCCTCTTTGTCCAAAATAGCCAAACTGCTTTAAAAATATTTTATTGAAGGTGTTGCAAGAAAAAGTCAAAGAGAATTAAGTTCTAAACAGTTCAAAAGATAGTTTCAGAAATTCCGAAGCAGTCAAAAAAGTTGTGGAGGAAGTAAACATTCAAAAGATATTGAGGCAAAGGCAATTCCAGAACAATTCCCATAGTAAACAAGAAAGCTAATATTCACATTCAAGCAGACCTTCAGTATGATTCCAGAACATATGCAGAGTACAAATCAGATAGCAAAGCAGTAGATGAGCATAGCGTTCTCCTGAAAGAGAGAGGCTAAATTAAGCAAAATCTCTTTCCATTTTTATACCCATCATTCCATTTTCTAGACCTTTCAAGGGAATTCCCAAGGCAGGCCTCAAGTCACCCCAAACCTTCTCAAATAAGAGGGCAATGTCTCCAAAATAACCTCTCTCTCATCCACTCCCTTGACTTCAGATACAGCTGCATTTTGCAGTCTCTGTGCAAAGAGGAAAAAGTATATAGGGTTGTGTTTGAATGGGGTGAAGAATATATAGGCAAATGGACATGGAAGCACATATGGGATGCAAGATGTGGTTATGAACAAATTGAGGAGTGTTCTGCTGTCGTTTGACACAGTCAGTATTGTAGAAGCCAAGCCATCACCCCAATGTGCTTTGACTGTACCTTGCTACTTATTAAATAAGGTTGCCAAAGTAATTGCTTAAAAGAAAGAAAGACCAGAATATTGTAAATGTGAGAGTTGCCTACATTTTTAACCTCTTGATCCCAGAGCTTACAGGCTCGTGTCTTACTCAGTTTTGGATAGTCCAGAGTTCATTTGGGAAGGAAGCAGATCTGACTGCAAATGAATGGGTAAAAAAAAAGGTAAAGGTTCCCCTTGACAATTTGTCCAGTCGTGTCCGACTCTAGGCGGCGGTGCTCATCTCCGTTTCCAACCCATAGAGCTAGCGTTTGTCCACAGACAATCCTCCGTGGTCATGTGGCCAGCGTGACTAGACACGGAACGCCGTTTACCTTCCCACCGAGGTGGTACCTATTTATCTACTCGCATTTTTGCATTTTGCATGCTTTCGAACCGCTAGGTTGGCGGGAGCTGGGACAAGCGATGGGGGCTCACTCCGTCGCGTGGATTCGATCTTACGACTGCAGGTCTTCTGACCTTGCAGCACAGAGGCTTCAGCGGTTTAACCCGCAGCGCCACCACGTCAAATTTCAAAGTATGAAATGTATCGTTCCATCAGGAATATAACTCCATCATTATATTTTAGTCATGTAATTTTTATTTGTTTGTTCAAAAACTGTTCCGTTGTTCAGTCTAATAATACCTCATTCATGGCTTCCTCTTTTTCAGGGAAGAGCTTGGATTAGAGTAGCACTTATGGAAAAACACCTGTCTGAATATATTTCCACAGCTTTGAGAGACTTCAAAACAACCAGGTATTAATCCCCCCCCTTTTTTTTACCAAAATATGAAAGTGGATGTTGAGTTCTTCATTATACTTTGCTTAACTACTCCTGTATAAGAATCTTGACATTTGTTTAAATGCTATCAAGTGCTAAATTTTTGGTGGGATGGATTAAAGATATTATTGCTTTTATACGACAAAATCTATCATGTGCTAATTAATACATCTTTCTCCAGAGTAACACCTTTTTTTACTTAATATTGAATCAGTTTATATGGGTCCTTTTAAGGAGAAAGGTGGGGTAAAATTAGATAGATAGATAGATAGATAGATAGATAGATAGATAGATAGATAGATAGATAGATAGATAGATAGATAGATAGATAGATAGATAGATAGATAGATAGATAGATAGATAGATAGATTGATTGATACAGTGGTGGGATTCAGCCGGTTCGCACCGGTTCTACAGAACCGATACCTAATGTACTATCGGTTCTGCAGAACCGTTTGCTGGCCTGCTGAATTCCACCACTGGCAGGGTCCCCTTCCTCCCACCCCACCCCTTAGGACCCTGGGGAAGCAGGCTCCGGGCTCTGCGTGGGGAAGGGGGTGCTGGAGGGGGACGGCCCGGGCGCCCAGCTCTCTCCGACCAAGGGGGCGCAGGCACTGGCGGACGCCGGCCCGATGGGCTGAGCGTCTCCAGGGCCGGGACCCGGGCGCGCTACGTCCCCGCCGGCAGCTCGAGCCCGTGTTGCTTCGCCGCCTGGGGAGGAGGCTGGGCAGGGAGGGGGGCCTGCGCGGGGCCCGGGGAGAGGAGAAGCGGCAGGGGAGGGCAGGGCCAGGCAGGGCAAAGCCGGAGGGGTGTTGCCCGACGGACGGCTCGTGGGAGCAGGGACCTGGGCGGGAGGTTAGCGGAAGACACTCATTTCCTCCTCCGCTGCGTCGTGGCTCCATGAAGTGCGCCTGCTTCCTCGACTTGCCAGGACACCCGATCCTTTCCCGCGCAGCACCTAGGCGCCTCTGGGGCTCCGGGAGTGGATAGTGGGGGCATAGAGTCCGCCCCAGCCTCAGCTTCACCCTGCCTGCCTGCCTGCCTCGGGGTACTTGGCTAACAACTACCTGCCCCCACTGAAAAGGGCTATGCATTTTTTTAAAAATTGGCACCCTGGGAAGGATGTGTTCGTGGGTCTGTGCAAACAAGCACAGCATATAGTTGTCCTCCATTCCCCCGCCGCCGTCGCCTCCCCCCCTTTTTCCTCGCGATCACCCACTCCCCGCCCCATGCCCTGAATCCGCTTGTGCTGAACACGACTGATTGGTAGGGTGAGATTCTGGCTGGGTGTTGTACTCCAGAAGAGTAACTTGTCCATGCTCTGTGGGAATGTGGTTCATTAATCAGCATATTCGAACTCTCAAGATTTGTGCGCCTTTTCCAGTTATTATGGTTACACAGAAACTATAGAGAGCATCTCTCATACATAATGTAATGTTCAGAATGTTGTTCCAAGCATCTTCTCTTCCATTCATAAGTTATATCATTCTCGCTCATTTAGTATTTTTTAAACAGGAGTTTATTGTTTCAAATATTCATCGAAGCAGAGAGAGGATGGGGAAATAAACCGCTTCCCCGGAGGACCCGGTGAATCTTCTCTTCCTTTTTTCCCCGGCTTTTCCTGGCGCGGGGCCTGCCTTTGTTTCCCCCTCCTCCCCCCCCCGGGGGTCCCACCGCCTGTCCTTCGTGGAAGCTCGCCGCCTTGGGGTGGGGATGGGAGCTAGAAGGACTCCCGGCCAAAAAACAGGGCTGGCCGGCTCTTCCCAGTTGGGCCAGACGAGCGCCAGGACACAGAATCTGGCAAGAAAGCAAGGCGTTATTAAACTACCTTTCGGTATATCTTTTGGTATAGTTAAAATGGTCATTAGGACATAGAACCTGTTGTTAATTTATTTGAATCCCACCACTGGATGGATGGATGGATGGATGGATGGATGGATGGATGGATGGATGGATGGATGGATGGATGGATGGATGGATGGATGGATGGATTTTTGCATTTTTGTATCTGCTTGGATGCCTTAAAATTATTAATTGCCAATTTCTTTTAGATTGAATGAGAGAGAGACAAAGAGCAGGCACAGACTGTTGATGGGCATGCATTCCTAACCCTCCCAAGCTAGTAGACTACAGTCTATTGCAGAACCCAATGGCTGTTTGAAGTACTTGTAGAACTGTAAAAGCAAAACAGAATTATCACTTACTCCATGTAATCATAATGTCAATCATCCGTTTAGTGTTTCCAGTTTCTAAAAAATATAAATGTTTACCTTAGTAAGGCATCAGATATGTAGTATATGCTATTAAAATTAATGGGGAAGTAGTATTATCAGATGTGTAAATGTATTTGAATCAATTTTGTCTCCAGCATCACCTCAGAATAGAGCAGGGCTTTTTGATTATATTATAAATGTCATTTTTAATGATTCAGTACTGTTTCAAGGATACTGGAGTAAAATCTTTTTCTGAACAGACCCCTATTTCTCTTTGTCTCTGTCTCTCTCTGTGTATGTGTGTATAAAGCTGGCATTTATTGGGCTCCAAGAGTAAATATTGTCCTATAGAATTAATTTACACAAAATTAATTTTATCTTGGTATGGGAGTTAGCATTCTCCTAGTATAAGATTTCAATACCAACTTTATATTTGATATGTTCTGGAGAGGGGGAACTGGACTCTGTTTTGCTTTCTCCTCCAGAGTTTCTTGATTCCCCAGTGAGGATTTTGAGTTAATATTGCAGGGTGCAATAATATTCCAGTCATTTTTGTCTGACACTATGTTTCTTCAATGTGTTGCCAGTCAAAATCTGGTTATGTTAAATTATAGTCATTTTGAAATAATTTTGCTCTGAAATATTTCTGACTAGAATTCTAGTGGTGTCTGTTGGAGTGTAATAGCAGGTTGACAGTGTTAAAAAGGGTGTGCTTTGGTTATTTTTAGATTTGTGCCTAGAAGTACAGTACCTGAGTAGCTTGCTAGATTACAGCCATATAAACTTATGTCTATATTTCAATATTTCCAATCCAAACATATTAACAGTAATTTTGAAATATCTAGAGCTAGATATTCCATTTGTTATAAATAGTTGTGTCAGTTTTGTAAATATGAAATTAATAATTGTTAGTATTAATAATTTTGTTCACCTTTAGAAACTTTATTATTACATCAGTAAAAGTGACTGAGAATATTTGAATTGATATCTCTGTACAGGAGATTCTATGAAGATGGAGCTATTGTACTTGGAGAAGAAGCAAACATGCTTGCTGGCATGCTGCTTGGACTCAATGCTATTGATTTCAGGTATCCTTCTTACCAATGTGGATTTAAATAACGTATATGGTACAATGTTATTAAATGTTTAAAATGTAATTCACATACTAATGTGTAATTACATAAAATTTTATTGTAGGACTTGGTGTTTGGAATTATTCATAAAGGCTATAAGCTTATTTTGTCTAATATTATTAAAGAAAATGTTTTCAGTTGCTTTGCTGGCATGTGCCCTGACTACAGCCTAAAATTAAGTTGTATAACCTAGTTCATTACTGGAAAATGTTCATTAATTTTTGTGTTGTATGGTAGAGCACATAAATTGTGAGTAGACTTTAAGAATTTGTCATGGATCTTAAGGTATCAGCAACATAATACCGGTACCTTAATAGTAATAAGCACCTTTTTCTTATGGTCCATACATCAGGTCACGTTGTTTGCCACACACTTAAGTCATTAATTCACACTATTTTTGTCTTCTTTTAATTTTATTTGTTCTGTGAAGGAGCATGTTATAAGGCTTGACTGAATTATTCTAGTATGGGAACATGATACTTTAAATATTGTAAGTGTAACATTAAAATAGGGGGAATTGCTTCTTAAATCACTCAAGTTTAGGAAGTAAGGTTTGATGAATGAGTGTAGACTGTTCTAACTTTATCAGGTGATGTTTTAATTTTGTCTGTTATAGGCCCCTCAATGTCGTTTTTAAAATGGTAATTGCTGTATGTTTAGACATAATCCAGTTGTAGCTTAACAGTACTATATGAATCAGCCTTCATGAGCCTTAGGCTTGCATATTCTCTTCCTGTTTGCCATAGAAATTAAGAGATCAACAGTGTCTGCTACACAGTCTATGCGGAAGTTGAGTCATGGCAACTGGACTTCTTTCTTGTTAGGTTGAAATGTTTCGCTACTCCTCCAAGTAGATTTTTCAGTCTGAGGAGGTGGAGAAGGACTGCACAAGTGGGATTATCCCTCACCACCAGTCCTTTGTCCTTCTAATGAGCCTATTCAGAACAAGGGGAAGTGAAAACAACGTGAAGGATATATCAGAGATCTCCTACCAACTCTCTTCAGACTGAAGAAGCTACTTGGATGAGTAGCTAAACCTTTCAATAAGAAAGAAGTCCAGTTGTCATGACTCAACCTCCAGATAACCTCACCTGGGTAACTGAGAATCTTCACAGATACACAGTCTATGCTTACCACCACTCCCTGTTTTATGTTTGAACTCAGGGCACTTATTAAGTGGTAGTTAAATCAGGATTGTAAACTAAGCACAGTTCCTGCAATAACAATGAGTGAAATAGCAATGAGCTCTGGTAAATTTAAATCTGAAAATTAAAGTTATCCTCTGGATGGACCAGAAGAGAAAGGGGGAAAGGAAGTATATGATCCTGAGGTTTGTTCAGAAAGCAGTGGCATAGCAAGGGTTGCCAGGATGCAGAAGCAAGGCAAGTATTGCGCCCCCTTGAAGTCACCTTGGGAAGTGGCAGGGGAGGGGGCTCGGCACTGGCGGAGCCCCCTCCCTTTGGCCCGCCCGCCCGCTCACTTTGTTTATGTGAGTGGAGGGAGGCTGGGCTGCTCTGGGGCGCCCTTTGCCCTCCAGGCCACCCTCTCCAAGGAGGTGGGTCCACTTGGCTGTTGCCAAACCCAACCGTTGCCACCTGCCCAGAGGAGGAAATGGAGTAAGAGAGGCAGCTGCAGCCAGAAGAAGGGAGGCTCAGCTTGTGTGCTCTTCTTCGCCAGACGGCTCCATGGCAGGGCTAAAATTTTGTGCCCCTAAAAATTTTGTGCCCAGGGCAACCATCCCTGTGGCTTTACCCACACTATGCTACTGTCAGAAAGTACAGTACTGTACTAATCATAGTTGTCTTGCATCAAGAAAAGCTCTGGCTAAGGAACTGCAAACTGTGTTTAAAAGGAATACTGCTTTTCTTATTATTTCTTTTCAGTATTACCTTTAGAGGAGGACAAAATCAGTTACTTTCACTTTTTTCCCTTGAGTGTGTTGAATTGTGTTATACAGCATGAAAAGTCAGTACAGGTATATATAAAAGTAGTTGGTTACAAAATGACATCTTCCTTGCCAGGAAAACAGTTGTTACTGAATTTTAATAATCAGCATTTGAGCCTGACTTTTTATTTACTGAAAATTGCTCTGAATTTTAAAGTGGCAGTTTTGCTAAAGAAAATCAAATTATATGCTAAGATTATTCAGTGTTAGTACCACCTAATTTTTTTTGGTGTAAACGGTTACTAATTTCTCACATTGTGTCAGCTTCTGCCTCAAGGGTGAAGGTTTGGATGGCAACTATCCAGCAGTGATAGACTACACACCATACCTGAAGTTCACCCAGAGGTACTGTCTGTCCTGGATTTAAATTTTAGCTGTAGCAGGCTGAATGAGCTTCCAGTCTGTTAGAACACTTCTACTTGGTGATCAGATTAATGTACTCTTCTTACTTGTTATATTGCATTTATTCTAGCTTCATGAATTTCTGACCTAAAAAGAAATAAAGTTTGAAATCGAAGCCAGTGCTGAAACGTAAATTTGAAGGTCTAGCCTTGTTTAAACATGTTTGGAATAAGATAAGTTTGTACAAATAGTAAATGAACCCATTCTCTCACTTAACATCAAAAAGACAGCAAAGTGCTTTTAAACAAATGTATAGGAAAGCTGACAAGCTGAGGAGGGTTTGTACAAATTAAAGAAAATAAACCACTTAGAGAGCTATCATGTAAGTTTTTCAAGCTCTTCTTAGCATTAGCATGTACAACCAAGAAAAATTACAATCCTTGTTACTAAAAAAGGGGCATCGATATACCAAGATTAAATCCTCTGAACAGATCATGTACAATTCTACTGTAAGAAAAATTCATAACCAATAAACACTTGAATAGTGTGGGTTCAGTGAGTTGGAGTGCCTGGCTATGGAGCTGGGGCTTGGAATTCAGTTTTCCACTTTGCTGCCTGGGGGGAAAGAGCCAGCCTGTGTAGCCCTGGGCAAGCTGCAAGGGAACATTTTCATTAATTAAAGTCTTGTGTCCTGCAGCTCCCATAGCTTCCACACAATGAAACAGAGTACTCACAAGTTAGACAAACCACAAGACAGAAGGAGGAAGTCCTTAATTACTAAAAATCTCCCTCTGCTAGTGATATTGTCACCTTTCTGTGGGTATAAATTATGCAACAAATTGTAGAGCATTAATAGGAAGACCATTCTGCTGTATGAGACCAAATCCCTGTCTCGTCCAGAACTTTGTTCCACTGTAACCAACTGGATACTTGATGACAGCAAATAAAAGCTTCCTTGAAATGCCATATACTGTTTAAATGAAATAATGCTATAGTATGATTTTTTAAAACCATTTTAAAAATCCTGAAAATGACTGATGAGGTCAAGGACTCCTCCCATTCAAACTGATTAAAACATTTTTTTGCAATAAGACATTTCTTATTTTCATCTCTGAACCGAAGCAAATGCAGATCACTTTGTATTTTGATATTCACTGCAGTGATAAACCAGTTGTGCTTAAACAAATAGTAGTTCTAGTGCTCTTAAAGAACTTGTTTTTTTAAAGGGTCACTCAGGTTTGTTTTAAGTGGCTACTTAGGTGAATTGAACCTTTCCCATACCTTACTGCAATAGCTGTGTCACACTTGGACACAGTGTGAGAGGTAGACACAGCAAAACGTGGATTTATTAGTGCCAGAAATCAATTGCATTTCCTATTGCAGCTTATAATATAAGTGGAATGATCAATAGAGCCAGGATGCTTCCATTTGAAAGCGGCTTTTAGTGCTTTATCTCTGAAAGGTGTAAAAATCTGAGGGATAAGAAGTAATCTCATGGCCTTCAGAAGTTCCTTATCAAAGTCTGCTTTGTAGTCTGAAGACAAAAGTCTTTATTAAGCGGAGGCCCAGATCCTTTTGAGTAAAGTACTACTTCATTGGGGTAGTGTGACATCACCAGCAGAGGGAGATTTCTGGTAGTTAAAGAATTCCTGCTTCAGTCCCAAAGGTTGACCAATTTGTGCACAGCTTGTCTGCAGTCAGTCTCATTGCAGATGAGTCAGAACTCTTTAATTACTTGCAATCTCCTCTTGCCAGTGATATCATCAGTTTTACACAGGCATAATTTATTCAACTGGATTTGGGCTGAAAGTTTATAATTCTTTAAGGAAGTGCTATGTACATCTTTGACATTTTGATTGCAAGTCTCCTTAAAATTATATGTTTCTTTGACGCAAAAATTGTGCACTAGCTAATCATTATCATCATCATCCTAGAACTGCAGAACTAGAAGGGACCCTATGGATCATCAAGTCCAGCCCCTGTCAAGGAGGCCCAGTGGGGAATCCAGCTCCCAGTCTCTGGCTCTGCAGCAGAGACCTAAACCACTGAGCTATCCAGAAGTTCTAGTTTCTGGTATTTTTTAAAAAGGAGAGAACTTGGTTGGTCCACCTTCACCAGTATCTCTACAGTTTCTCGATTACAGCCATCCTTATTTTAGGACTGTCTTCAAGTAAGATGTGAATTTCTACTGCAATATACAGTAGATGTTTTCAGCAGAAATCTTTTTTTTATCTTTCAAATTTGGTTCCTCAGTTCTGACAGTATCAGTAGTGATGAAGAAGAACTGAGAACACTGGGCAGTAGTGGCAGTGAAAGCAGTACTCCAGAAAATATTGGCCCTCCTTTCAACATTGGTGAGAACAGCTGGTACAACAAATGTAAACGGGTGGAACAGAAATATCGACTCACGCTGGAGCAAAAGGTACAATCTTTTAATTGAAAGGGATTGAAAATGCTTGGGAAATTTATAGACTTGATTTTACGTAATTTTTTTCTTCTTGGAAAGAACTATTTTGTTTGAAATTAATGTGAATGTTTTTTTAAATGGAAAGTATGGAGAGATGACTGCTAAAAGAGAAAAAAAATGCTATGTGTATTTCAAAATTACTTAAATTTTCTACTGAAATATATGAGTTAAGTGTAGTTTGCAGTAACTTATAATTCTTTTTAAATTGCCAAGTTCCTTGAAGTACAAAGTGGTTAGACCATGGATGTTGTGGTTAGTTGGGGAGCATACCTCAGGTTGCCTGGTTTCCTTCTGAGATAACTCCATAGAAAGGCTTCAGAATTATTTGCAATGGCCAACAGTTCTGTGTCTTCTACTGTTCTGTCCACAGCACAATACTCCAGGCTGTAATTGACAGGATGATTTCTGTATCTTATGTGAACAAGCAGATGGTGTGTAGTTTTGCACCTGCTTTGGGGCTACATTTTTAGAACAGTGCATTTTACACAAGGTAACGCCATTTCCAAGTCATCTTGTTTTTTTGGTTACAACAATTTTTGGGTAGATCTGAGTTGCAGGGCTCAGTACAGCCGCAATTGAACACAAGTTGTTGTTGTTCTTTGCTTTGTTCTGTATCCCTTTTGTGGATATGTTTGCCACATGTAATAAAACGGTGCAGCCTATACTGCAACAGGGAAAGAATGGAGCAGAAATGCTTAGACAGCTTCCTGTACTGGTGCTTGGAGTTGTTCCTCCATATATTTTCTGCAGTCTTGCATCTTATATACACAATGGTAATTGCTTCTGACTAAGTGCACTGAATACTATCCCCCAGTGGCCCAGCTGCCTTAGTTTGAGGTCGAATGTTAGTCTCGGACCGATCTTTCCACTGCTTGCCTTCTCAAATGGATCTGCTGTCTTGGAATTGAAACAGCCCGTAAGTGGCCCAATGAGGCTGCATCTGCAGCCAAATGGAATGCATTCATCAAATTTGCAGCCAAATTGAAAACTGTATGCAGGAGACAGGTGTATGCCAGAATGCAGGACTTTGTGTTACCCTTTATGAAGGGAGCTTTGCCTGTCCCATCATCTAAAGTCTACTCAATAGCAATTTGTGTGGAAGCTTTATCCCTGAAACTATATATTTTATTTTGCCATGAAGCAGTGTCCTGTGTCCATCATATTCAGAATACCACCTAATCTATCCACACTCTTGGAGTCATCAGTGCATATTCTGGATGTTCACTGGATGCTGTCATATCTGGACAGTGCATACAACTGCAGTTAATAGTGTTCAAAGAAAGAAATCTGGCTTCTGCCCAGTATCCTTATGATGATTTTCTTTGCCTATATATTTATTTTTTTATTTATTAGATTAATATACCGCCCATCTAGAATGTATCTACTCTGAGCTCTGAGTTATATACCTTTGTTACCAACTGGTGAAGCTCTGCCCTCCAGAAGTGAGGTTTATTCCAGCCAGGGAGCTGCACTGTCTGATTTCTGCTGGGCTGCCATCTGGTCTTCATCCTCTACATTTGTCTACTATTATTGGCTTGGCTGCATGCCTCTTTTAGAAGGGGATGTGCTAAGTTCTTTGGCCTCTCACCACTTGCATCATTGCCACTGGAAGTGCTATTATGCCTGACATCTGCTTTCATTTCCTTATAACTGCAGAAGGAACTGGAGTTTTCAGTTGAATAGGAAGGTGGGTGCCACACTCCCTCGGCATATGGTTAGAGATTGGGGGTGGGGGCAACCAAAACCCTAGTTCAGCTGTGGAAACTTCCTGTCTGTATGACTGCATAGGTAACTACTAAATGAACTGCTGCTCCTTATTCATAAGAAGTCTGGGTTTTGAACTACTTTTCACAATTTAAATGTTGTCCATTTCATCTAGTTCCAAATGCTAGAAGGCTTATCAGTATATAATAAAAAATAAATAGAACATTGGTTGCTGAATTTGAAAGTTTTGTACTACAGTACATAAATGTGTTTCTAGGGTTATCTAGAAGAGCTGGTACGTCTTAGAGAGACCCAGTTGACTGAATCCATTTCTCAGAAAAAGCTGTTACGTCAGAAGATAGAAGCTATGGATCTCACCCATAAAATGGAAAAGGAACAGCTTGAGTACATCATTGTGGAACTGCAGGATCAGCTGTAAGTTGGATGCATTGCAGTAATTTTCCTGGGAAAATAATGTTCTTGAACACAAGTGTCTTGTTTTGGGGGTCCCTATAGAAACAAATACAGTTTAAATATTGAAGAAATTAATGTAATTTACTTATGAAAACTGAAATTCCAATTGCTTGCAAATCCTTTTAAAAGAATATAGTTGTTCAGAACCCTTCTGTTGTAAGTCTTCAAGTGGAGCTCTGTCTACAATTAACAAAATACTAATGATAAACTAAACATATACTATCATATGCCTCAGAAGTTCCAGCGAGTTACTGTGATTTCAGATACTGATTTGTGTGGAAAGGGTACATTTACATTGATAAAAGTATCTCTAATATCCCCCTTTTCAGTCTTTATACATAGTAAACACACTAAGAAGTGTAGCATATTGGAACTTTGTGAATGGCAATTACATAGAAGCCACAAGGATCTTTTTCTTTCTTTCTTTCTTTCTTTCTTTCTTTCTTTCTTTCTTTCTTTCTTTCTTTCTTTCTTTCTTTCTTTCTTTCTTTCTTTCTTTCTTTCTTTCTTTCTTTCTTTGGTACAGTGTGAAATGAATTGTTTTGGTTATTTTCAGAACTTTGTCTGGAATGACACACAGCCCCAATATTATCAAAATATTGGCCAACTAAATTATGCTGATTTTATGCCAGTTTTCTGACTAAACAAAACTGTTCCTTAGAAACAGCCAAAGTTAAATGGATTTATTATAAGTTTATAATATTACTTTAGAATGTTACTGTATTAGTGTGCAGTGGTAAGCCAGATAACACAGGAATCATGGCTTACAAAATACAAACAGTATGCTGGTGCATATTGCCCAATTGCTTATGTTTGAATGAGAAAGCTAAATAACGCCCCCCCCCCCCCCGAGCTTTCCTGTGTAGCTTATTTATTCTGTCATCTAAACATGATAGGACTCTCTGGCTTGTTTGCCCCATAAGCTGGATAAACAATACAGGATTTATTCATTGATTTCTTTCTTTGGCTTGTAGAGAGGAAACAAAACAGAGTACTGACTTCTTCACGATGACATAATTGATTAATTTAGCTGCTCCTGCACAGTGCTCTTTATTCAATGGTTGAAATCCAGTAGTAGGTTGAAACTAGAGGAGGCCCATTGAATCAGTGGCTTTTACATAAGTGTTAACACACCAAATTCCCACTGATTCAGTGAGCCTACTCTAATTGCAACTTACTGTTGGATTTCAGCCAACAGAGTGAGTTTTCCAGATGTTCAGGCTTATCCTTATGTCTGAATATGTCCACTGTATTTAGAGATGAACACCAAAGTTTTATAGGTATTACTATAAACATATTCAGGCAAGTCAGCACAATATGTGTGCAAATCTTTGGTTTAAATAAATATACACAACTTGAATATTTTAGAATTTCAGGTTTTGTTTTTATGTGAAGACCATTCAACTTTTTCATACGAGAGGTTTGAGTAAATTGCCAAAAATGAATTAGACACTTGAATGGAGAAGACCAGATTGAAATGGAGGGACTGGAAATCTAGCTAGAAATGTCAAACACAAACTTTATAGATGTTTGTCCTAATCTAAGGAAGTAGAAGTGTAGGAAGAGCCGGCAGTTGAGCTCTATTCACTCAGCATTGAATAAAGCTGATTATCTCAAGTGTAGCAGTTTCTTTCATGCTTTTCATAATAGATATATGTGCAGATCGTTCTTGCTCTATCATGATTATTGTGTGCACATTTTTAAACATATGTCTAACTGTAATGTCTAGGAACATGCTCTTTGAAATTTTTGTGTTTTTATCTAAACCTACTGGTTTGTTGCACGGAACCTGTTTTCTGTTCTGGTAAACTAAGAATGATGGGTTGCATCCCAAATCCAATCCAGTCATGCCGGCTACTAATTGCTATATCAGTTTAGTTCCTCATTCCAAAGTTGCATCTTTCTTTGTATCAGATGAACATACAAAATGGAAGCATAGCTATCTCAACTTCCTAAATAGGTGCCTGAGATAAAAGTAGTGTATGTTTTAGGCTAGCTGCAGAGCTAGAGCTCTCTGACAAGCATGAATTATGGTCTACTCTATCGTTTAATAGTATTCCTTTTAGATTAATGGAAGGGTAAATTAGGCTCTCCTATCTATTACATTTCTGATTTTTTTAAACAAATGTCAGTTGTTAGACTGCACATACCTCAGTGCCTTTCAAATGCTTCACTTAAGTGTGTAGTAAGCAGAAGGAGGTGTCCCCCTTACACTAAGGATTTCATGTTCTGCAGTGTGGGTATACAACTTCACACAATTCTATATTGTGATTCTTATAGAAAGTTAAAGCTGTTCTAATTATGCAGTTCTTGAGATCTTGCCTTTGGCTGCTTGGGAAGAAAATATTAAATGATTCAAGGAACAAGTGGGAGCTTGGGTGGCTGTAGGATCCAATTTCCTGCCCTGGGAACTTCCACAAAAATGCCAAAAGCACACATGCGTGTGTGTGTGCGCACACACACACACACACACACACACACACACACACACACACACACAAGAAAGCTGAATAGTTTCTAAAATGAAAAACAAAATCTAAACAGACCACAAGAAATTGCAAGGGGGAAAAAAAGAAACTAGCCAACCAAATCAAACAACTAGAGGTGGGTGGTAGAAGACCACATTCAGTTTTGAAAAATTGGTATTTTGGTATGCTATTTTGGGCTTTAACTATTTAAAAGGTGAATCATCATTCCTAGCCACTTCCAAAGGCTGCAATTTACAGTGGTGCCTTGACTTATGAACGCCCCGACGTACAAACATTTTGACTTACGAACAGCTCCGTTCGCAAAATTTTGCTTTGACTTGCGAACGGAGCTTTGACTTACGAACAAAAAATTCTGGGAAAGCGGGAAATGGACTTTGGACTGCCTGGTACTGTAATTTTAAAATGTAAAAATTTGTTTAAAAGGTGCTTGGTTTGGTTTAAAGCTGCTTGGTTTTAAAGGTGTTCTGTTTAAAAGGTGTTCGTTCCCTCCCTCCCTCCTTTCCTGCCCTTTTTTTTAACCTAAGTCATCTTAGGTTAAAAAAAAAAATTCTTCCCCTAGTGGTAGAGGACGGATTAACCGGTTTTGCATTAGTTCCTATGGGAACGAATGCTTTGACTTACAAACGGCGCCTCGACATAAGAACAAAAAACAGCCGGAACGGATTAATCGGTTTTCAATGCATTCCTATGGGAAATGCTGATTTGACTTACGAACGTTTTGACTTACGAACATCTTCTGGGATGGATTAAGTTCGTAAGTCAAGGCACCACTGTAATTTTTGTGCTGAAAAAAACACAACAGCACTGGAGGCTGCAAAAGGAGTGTTGGAGGGCCTCATCTCACCTCTGCACAGCGTAATTGATTACACTGTTTTACATGACACAAAAGACAAACATTTCATAATGCAATCTTATATGTGTCTGCTTAGAAACAAGTCTCACTGAGTTCTCTGATGCTTATTGCCATGTGAGCCTTACCCATACAAACAAAAAGGTCTATGAATATACATTGGGTTTGAGTTCCATAAGTCAAGTCTAAAAATGAAAGAGGGTGTTACTGGCCTCTACTGTCTCTGAACATCTGTTTGGGTGAGTTGGAGAGACCTGTAGAACACTTGGGATGCAATCTGCAAAATAAAGGAGAAAAATGCCTTCAAACCTTTTCCAGTCATGGAAGTGTCCATTGCATCCATTCAGTTCATGGAATGAGTTATTTAGTTCATAGAAAGGCACCTTTGAATTCAAGTGTGACAAGAGAAACACTTTATCTTTCATTTTCTAAACTTGTGTATTATCATAGTAAAAAAATATATATAAAGAAATCCTTAAATATCAATTGTCAAAGTTTGCAACATAGGCATGAGTACATGTAGTTTGGAACTCTTTCTAGAAGCTACCCACATCTGTCTCTTCTCCAAAATCAACAGACTGGTGTGGTATTTGAAAGATTTAAAATATTTATTATCTTATCAATTTCATGGTCTGCAGTCCATTTCATACTGCTTCATGCATCCGATGATGTAGACTGCAGTCTGTTTAAGTTTGTGCCATGAAAAATGTTTTAGTCTTTAAAATGCTACAAGAGATTATGTGTTTCTATATAAATGTAATTTAGTGGCAAGAAATTTAGTAGTCTGTTCTGGAACAGCTTTTAAAAACTAGTATTTATTAAAACTGTTTAAAGAATGCACTTATTCTTGTCTACTATCCATTTTGCTATGGTACTTTTTCATCTAAATGTAGACATAAAGACAGGTAGATGTCTCACTGTAGAACTCACAGTATTCTATACTGGCCATAGCCATAATTAAGATCAAATTTAGTCATACAGATAGATGGCCCTTAATATGCAGGTGCAGAGAAATTAATTTCAACAGCAGAGTATATTTTTCAATTTGGGAGTGCATGTGACTTCATCTCATTGCACATAAGTTGTGTGCACCTCAAAATAGGGGGGAAAACCTGGAAGAGCTCTGGAAGAAGATACTGGCCATTTGGCCAATGTGTAATATTAATGAACATATATTTTAAATATTCAGACTAGTGTGTTAGCAATTTTGTTGAAATAGCAAAAGGGCTAATCAGCTGATATCGTAACAGTCATATATTTCAGTATCTCCGGTTTTCCTTAACTGGATAACCTGAGGTTTGAAATCTTAACTTATTAAAGAATGAATGTGAAGAGCTGGTAGTATCTGCAAATGGCTATTTGTCAAACTCATAGCTTTATTTAAAAGTGCCTGAAAATTTCACTGAGAGAAGAAAACATTTTATAAGTGAAATAGGTGCTTAGCTGAAGTTATGTATGCTATCATCTATTAGAGGAATGCATAATCAGTACCTCTTTTGTTTTATTTGAAATTGAATAATGAATTAGATATGAAAAGCAGACCCCAGTAGGGACTGGTGGTTGCTTATATTAACCCTGACTGTGTAATGTTTATTTGAAATTCAGTATTTTACTGTAAGCATGTGTTCCAGTTTCTTCTGCACCCTACCCACGACTTTGCTTTCTGCAATTAGCCGTTAAATCTCATGACATTTGACTAAATTGAGGCTTTCATTTCTCTGTTGGAGGTTTTTTAAATGAAATAAGGCTTCAGCCTTTGTTATTTAAGCTGTGTTTTTCCTGAGGGGAGCTTTGACTTATTTTGGTGTGATGATATTCTCTTTTTATTGATGTGTTTTTACTTATGGTTTCAATTTGTTTTGTTTTCTTCATTGTATTTGTTTTTATACACTAAATGCCTTTACTGCCACTTGTTTTCATTTGGTTTCTTGGTCACAGAGATGTGGTCAGTGTTTAACCATAGTAAACACAAATTTTAGTGTGATAAAAACTCAAGACTCTCATTTTAAAATTAAATGTGATTGCATGACTCATTATTTGATAACATTATTTGTTTTGTTTTAACATGTAAGTTGTAATAATAAAACCCCAAAACTTAACCTTTGGATATGTTTGTAATCAATGAAAAGCAGGCAGCCCAAGAAAAAAGCAGATTCAAAATTAAAATGTGGAGCATGATAACAAATATAAATAACTTGGAGTAGAGATGGGGGTATTCGTATTCGTATATGAATACCCCCGCATAGGTGGCGATAACGAGGGGTCCAGCCCCATGGGGGCTGGATGGTCCACTTACAATTCCGCCGTTGCCGCAAGCTCTGGGATCCTTCCTATCACTCCGGAGCTCGCGATTGGGATGACAACCCTCTCTGCCAGGTCGAAGAGTGGCTCACAGATCGCAAGCTCCGGAGTGATAGGAAGGATCCTGGAGCTCGCGGCAGCAGCAGAATTGTGAGTGGACCATCCGGCCCCATGGGGCTGGACCCTCGTTATCACCACCTGTGCGGGGGTATTTGTATTCATATATGAATACGAATACCCCCATCTCTAACTTGGAGTTTGGTTAAATGGGATAATAGCTGTGCAGTAAAAGTCAGAATACAGATGGCCTGAGCATCTTCTTAAAGATAAAGAATGTAATCTGTAACAGAAATGTAATATTGGCTTTGAAAATGCACATTGTCCAGTCCTATGTATTTTCAGTTGTATGGCATGGAAATGTGGACTTGAACATGGGGCTACTGGGGGAAAAAAACATTTGAAATCTGGATTTAGCATCAGTTGCTAAGAATTTCTTAGCTCAATAGAAAGTGCTAAGGTAAATCAATGAAGACCACGGAATCATAAAACACATAAAATGTAGAAAAATAGAATACTTTAGTCATGAAAAAAGAAAAATACTGATTGTTATAACTGATCAGTCGATGGTAAAATAAATGGGAAAAAATGTGCACAAAAACCTTTTTAGCTTAAAAACCTTAGAGACTGGTTTGGATGCAACATGCAAGTTTAGAGCTGCCATATGCATGGTTAGAATATCCATGCTGATGTTCAACTTCTGGTAGAAGAGGAATAAGAAAAAGCACATCCTGTATAACATGGCATTTTAACATAGCTGTAAGATGGGACTTTAAGTGGTAAATAGTTAGAAACTCTTAGTATTATACATATGTTTCTTTTTTCTAAAAGATTTATAGTTACTACTAGCTTAATGGTATGTGAAAACAATTATTTATTATTACTGTTAAGCAGCTACTTCTGATGCAAGATACCAGTACCATTTTCCAGCTCTGTATTACTTTAGAAAACAAAGAAGGATAGGAGCACTTCATTTGTTAATATAAGATATGAAAATGTCTAAGGCTAAATAAAGACCCAATAACCTGATTCAACTCAGGAGGGCTTTCGTTGTGTAGAAGATGCATTGTAAGGCTGGTTTTCTTGATTTCTGGCAGCGTAACTCTAATCACACAAACAAACAAAAAATGTATTTGGTAAAATACTTTGAAATGTAGATTTGGGATGTAGCAAAGTTTGTGTAATCTGTATCTAATTTTCAAAATTAGCCTTGTTGAATTAGTTTGAAAAGTGGTTTCTTTCCTGTGGTATTCTAGGTTAAAAAAATTAATCTGATATTTTCAAGCAGTGTTTGGAGAGCCTATCAAAACATATAGAAATTATTTCATTGGTTGACTTCAATTTTGCACCTTTATGATTGACTTCTAATTGCAAATCTAATGGGGCTAGTTATTTCTCCATGCCTTTAAAAAACATTTCTGTCCTTTGGGGAGATAATTCCAAAGGGTCAGTTGTGGGAAATGCCATGACCAACAGAAAAACCAGGTTGCATGTCAGTTACTAGAATTCTGCTATTGTTATCTCCTCCATAAATCCACATTCAGTTTCCAGTTTCCTCATTGCATTGGGTTTGTTTCTGTTTGTTTGCTATTGGGGATTCTGACACTCTACTAACATGTAGTTAGAAGGCAAATAACACACCACATGCATCATTGCACGGGCTCACATCCATGACATTTGAAATTTCAACAGATTTGAGTCATCAAGGTGGTGCTGACAACTCATTCCATAGAGAGGGGATATGTGAAGGAGATTATCCAATAGGAGAATTCATAGTACTGGTAAGTAAACAAGCTGTAGCTGTGCTGTTATTATAAACAGTCCCAAACTTATGCATCTGGAAGATGTTTCCTATTGTGAAGCATATCTGGTTTTGAAATTAGTAAAAGGACATTTTCTTTGTAACTCTCTTGACTATGAAAGTTTAGAATTGTAAAATTGCCCCCTCCCTATCACTTTTACTCCTATAGATTGCTTTTGCTGTTCTGGACTGGTTTTATATAAGCATAATTAATACACTGGAAGATGATATACAATATACCAACACCCACACAAATCCAATGTATAGTATTTTTCTTTGCAGGAATAAAATTTCATAGTGCAATGTAACAAACCTGGTTAGAAGAAATAACATATTTTGTTGTTCTGAAGGAAAAGCACTAGGTGATCAAAATTTTCAGTTTGTCGTAAGCAACTGCATGGAAAGCTTCATTATATAAGTTTTGGCTTTACTGCAGAAATTAATATGAAAGAGCATTTTCAATTCTTTGGTTTCTGTTTTCGAGATGAAATAATAAATACTTCACTCGGAATGCAGTTATTAAAAGTTGTTTTATAAGTTTTGAAATCCATTCTTGTACTTGAAAGAAATCTGAAGGATTGCACTTTGTTATGGATTCTCCTGCAGACCACCCGTATAGGCAAATCTAGTTGTTTAACAGCTTAGCATTTAGTTTTTCCCCACTATAAAACTAGACTATTTCTCCAGTTCAGTATAGATGTGAAATAGGCACTGAGAAATTAACAGTGTTTGCTAACTGAGAATCAAATGTGTTAGTCATTTTAGAAGTAGTATTTAATTCCTTTCCCCCCTCCCTATATTATTCGCCATTCACTACGTTATACAAGATCAGATGATCTATGAAAGTGTCCCACAGTGCAGTTCCATGTGGTTTTTAGTTTTGTTCTTCAGTACTAAATTTTTGACTGTGAAGTCTCTCCTGGGGGAAAATGCTTTAATAGTGTGCTAGCAGCTCCAAGTACAAGCCTATTTTCTTCCTGTGATTTAAGACATTACTTCTAACTGCATGAAATTCACTGTGTGTTCACAGAACTGTGCTAAAGAATAATGATTTAAGATCAAGACAAGAATTAACTACCCATCTCACCAGTCAGTGGCCTTCCCCAGGAGCTCTGGATGTTAATGCTGTTGCCTTGGATACGCTACTTTATCGAAAGCAAAATAAGCAGTGGGATGAGTAAGTTGAAATATTTGTGCAGTGCTCCTAAAATCACAGAGATCTTACTTTCCCCCCTGCATCTTGTCAACTGGAATATTGTGTTCTAAGGTCTTGGGGTGAAAAACACTAGTAGATACTAAATATTTAAGCAGCCTAGAAGTACTTATGTTAAATATTCATTACCATCCTTATGTTAAAACACATTCACAACAACAACAATACATAGTGCCTTCTAGCAGACATTCTCAACTTCTTTTTGATTGCACAATATGAAAGAAACATAGGCCAAATCAGGATTGTATAAGTCACATAATAAACCTTACAAGGTGGTGTGTGAGGAACTGGGTGTCTGTGAACCCCTTCAGACGTGCCAGGGCCCCCATTGAGAATGGCTGCCTAATAAAAAATGTGCAACAAAGCATAGGAGCTATAGAATGTGTACAAACACAAAATGTTTGCATACATTTTCAGGAAATATTGAAACTATCCTGTCAGATAGCACTTTATTTTATTTGATAGTACATAAATTTAATCTTAGGTCATATTAAAAGATGGAGAAATAAAACTGGATGAAAGTCAAATGCTCAGTAAACAAGAGAGTTTTGAAATGAGCCAGAGATGCTCTGGTCCATGGGGTCACGAAGAGTCGGACACGACTAAACGACTAAACAACAACAAAGAGGATATATATATATATATTTACAGTGCATACTATATAGCGGTACCTCTGTTTACGAACGCCTCGGTTTACGTAATTTTCAGTTTACATTTTTTTCCTCCCCCCCCCCCCCCGCTGCATGAAAGGGTTTCCCCAGGACGCATTGAGCCTGGAGGTTTCTAGCACCGCCCCCGTTCCTAGCGCAATCCCCGTTTCGCTTTACGAAATTTCTGCATTACGTAACGTCCTGAAGGACGCATTAATTTCGTAAACCGAGGTACGCCTGTACTGCATTAGGCAAGTAGCTATCTACTCTATTTGTATCAGACTCCTAACTAGTACACAATTATGTTTATATTTAGGCTTGGGATGTAGGATACAGTTTTCATAGTCCTATATGCAACCTCTATTCTTGCCTATTTCTTGTAATATTCCTTAAAAAAGTTACCGCCCCAGTGGTTGCTGGCAATAGTTCAGTGCTGAAACATGGCAGAAATGGAATTCCTACACTGAACAAAGAGGGGTGCATGATCCCACTGTGTAATCTACACCCCAGAGTACAAATCCCCATGAGAAAATTTGGTAATTTTCATTTTGAAAGTGTGGTGTTGTCATGATGAATGTTTGATCTGCAATTTCAGAGGATGAATAGGCATCATAATGATTTAAACAAATATTTGTCCTTTCTGGGTTTTGGTTTAATGTTTGTCTCTACTGAAATTATAATGACATACTTACAAGCTCTTTGGGGAGAAAGGCACTAGCCCACCGAGGAACAATAGTTCTGATATTCTTCCAAATGGTGGTCCTTTCTGTGTGCGTTCATTCCCAATATAGTGCTGCTTATTTATGCTTTTCAAACCCCCACATTATAAAATAGATTTCCAGTCTTGTTCTGTATATCATATATTTATGCTTCTCACCCCATCCTTACTGTTTCATGGCAAGTACTTTGTGTAATCCTTTTGTTTAGTTATCTTTCTCAGTTCCATAGTAATTTATTAGAGATTTTCTTACAATGCCACATGGCTTGATGGCCTTATATTATGTGAAGGTAATTTGGTTTGGAGCTGTGTGGACACTGTAACATGCAGAGCTGGCTTTGCCATCAAGTAATCTGTATTTTACTTTTGCTTTATTTCACATTAATATCCTCCTTTTAGAATTGACCATATGGTGGTTTCAAACAAATACAATGTTATTTAAGAGCCATCTTGCTTCACTAACAGATGGTTGGGGGCTTTCCTCTTCCAGGATGACTGTGGTGCACATAGTTTTGTGAAAATGTAAGACAAAGAGCCTTGGCTGAATAGATCAGTGAACTGGGTATTTGGCTGCAAAGCTAGAGATCAAGAGTTTGATTCCCCACTGTGCCTTCCAGGAGAAGAGTCAGTCTATGTAGCGGGCAACCTGAACATCCCCAGAGTGCCCCCCCCCGAAGAAGGGAGTAGTTAACCACTTCTGAATGCTTTATACTTAGAAAGCCCTAGCAATGGTTTTCCATAAGTCAGATTGACTTGGCAACATGTAATTATTTCATTACTAAAAGAGAAAAGGCAAATGCTGTCTCAGGCAGAAAATGACAAGGTAGGAAATAATGCTGCCAGTGGATTCCAGTTGGCATGACTAAATGAATACCAGCAGCTTACTCAAGATTCTTACATTAAGTTATGGACAGTAAGCCAGAGATTCTATCAAAGCAGTACAGGTTAGTAAAGATGTGAGAATGATGGCTGTTAATAGGTGGGAGTGAGGTGGAGGGTATATGCAGGTTGGGCATTAAGATTGCTTTTCTGAGTGTCATAGGAAAGGAAAGGCAGAAGAATGAAATACAGGGAAACGGGGGATATAACTTGTCTAGTGAGATGCATTCTTCGTACAAAAAATGTAGAATTCTTTTACACGATTACCTGTACCCTGTTTCCCTGAAAATAAGACAGGGTCTTATATTAATTTTTGCTCCAAAAAATGCGTTAGGGCTTATTTTCAGGGGATGTTTTTTTTTTCATGTACAACAATCTACGTTTATTCAAATACAGTCATGTCATCTTATTCTGGTTGCTGCTCAAGGGTGGAGGGCGGGGTTTCACTTAACTGGGGCTTATTTTTGGGGTAGGGCTTATATTACGAGCATCCTGAAAAATCATACTAGGGCTTATTTTCAGGTTAGGTCTTATTTTAGGGGAAACAGGGTAATAACCTGTGAAATTGTGAATTGAGAATAGAAACTTGGAATCCAAATGAAAATACTGTTCAGGTTGGTGGGTTGTTAATCCTATACTATGCAGTACTGTGTATAATCCATTCCATTTAGAAAGTTATCTTCGGCCATCTATGAACTGTGCAAATGGCTCAACTATTACTGGCTTGTGTATCTTGAATTATTCTAAAGTCTTGTTATCCCTATATGATTCTGTGTTCATAGTCATAAGGAGTCAGCTTGAAGCACTGCTTTTACCACTGTGTTCAACCACTCTTGTAGCTTTCGACAGGAATCGGGTTAGTGAAAATATCTGCTCCAAAGCATGTGTGGAGAGTTCTAAACTTCCGCTTGGCAGAGACTAGCATACTTTCAGAGATACGATCCATCTAGAAACTTTGGCTAGTTTCCAGTTGTTCATCTCTGCTACAGTATATCCACTGAACCAATGGCTATATTTCCTTGGCAGTGAATATATATATAAATCCCCAAGTCTTTTTTTTTTTTTTTTTTTTTTTGAAAAATGAGATTATCCACTGTTGTTTGGACTAGGAATAAGACACTGAAATATTTTTCATTTTAACTAATGAGATTTTCTGATTTCAGGTTGGCAGATAGTCCAAGAATACACTGTTTGGGGCAGGGGGGAGTATTTATATATATATTGTTTCAGTATCACTACTTAATATTGCAAGGAAAAACAGGACGTGAACTTGGAAAAGCATCAGAATTCCTGAGCAGTGGCATAGCTTCATTGACTGTTATGATTTGTGGGGTGAGGTAAAAATAGTACTTTAATAGTGAATATTAGAAACACTATGGATCAAATACAGCTGTTAGTACACATGGAAAAAATATTCACAACTGTATTTACATCAAACAATTTTATTTAATGTAAAATAATTTACAAGTACAGTAGGTTCATTGAATGCACAAGACTCATTAAGTCAACCCCAATATAAGTTGATTGAGTCAATGAGTTTGCTCTATTTAACAGCTGGATTTAGCCCAATAAAATAATTATACATGAAAAAAGCTTAAAATAGCAAAGCTAAAAAAGTGGCATGAAATAATAGATGTGGCATAAAATAATAGACAATGCATGAAAAGTTTCAAAGCCTGGGAAAATAAAGAATTATTCTCCTGACATCAGAAAAACATTAAAGTATGTGTCAGAAGAGTACACTAAATGGATGCACCACCACTCAAAAGTCCTTTTCCTTCACACTCAGCTGCTTTACCTCAAATGGTAAGAAAACCCAGAAATGGGTTTCGTCTCTTGGAGAAGGATCAGGCACTTGTGAAGACAGACAGATGTTTAAAAATGTAAAATAAATACATTCCTAGTCCAAGTTCCCAGCATAATGTCCTTGGGATTTGTATCCATGACTGTATTGTGTTCAATGGAACATGTGTATTCAGATTTATTTACTTCAAGCAATTTAAGATAAAATACTTCATAAACTTCAATGGGTGGGGTCCAGACTAGTCATAATTATAGAAAATGCACTACAACACCCCAAGTATTACTAAACCTAGGTGTAACCCTTTATATTTTATTGTGCAACACATTAACAGGAATAATTAAATTGAGAAGGTACTGTTTTATAAATTAAGGAAAATATCACTTGCTATAATAAAAACAATTGCTATTTCTGTTGTACAACAATTTGAAGTTAATTTAGTGGAACTGATTGTCATTCGTTTTGCAGAAAGAGTTTTCACAGTCTGGACCAGCTCTCTGCTGATGTTAGCCTTTCTCAAACATCTCTGGATCCAAGTCACTCACAGGATGGCGATGGAAAGCAAGAAGGGTTAAATTTGCTTAGTGAAGGTAAAGTCACCAGCCTAAATATTATTTTCTTCACAATACTTTATTATGGTTAATGAGAACTTTCCATGTTATTTCCCCCTTTTTTTGCTCCACAGAAATAAATAGTTGAGACTGTGCTTTGTCTTTTCCAAAACCTTTTCATTATAGTGATTATTCACATATGCTACAATTCTTTCTCTCCATTTTACTACTGTCTGAATGCTTTCAGTTCTTACTTGTGCCATTTATCCAGTTTAGCCAATGCAGAGTGGCAGGTATGGATTGAAAATTGTGGTTTTCTGATCCAGTCTCTTCTCAGGAGATTCTGAAGCACCTTCAGATTGTCTGAAGTTTATGCTTGTGCCTTTTATCCAAGTGGCCAATGCAGAATGGCAACGCTGAGTTAAAAATTGTAGTTTTCTCATCCTCTCCTTCCTTGAATAGGACTAGCTTTTGGTGGAAGATGACTGACCTTAGAATAAATTGCCAAACACTGTGGGTGGCAGATATGTGAGCAATGTGACTGGTATATACTGTAACTCCTGTGTTAGCGGGTTTAGGAAAGATTGGTCCTAGTACAGTGAATGCAAGGTTTTATGTTGTGATTGATTGATTGTTCGTGGTGACTTTTAATTTTTTTTTCTTACCTTACATTGTCCAGTAAAGACAGAATTTCTTTTCCCACAATCAATGTCTGTGTTCCTACATTTAAAAAAACAGGGAAATGTCCCAAAGAAAGGGAAAAAAATCCCTACAGTATAATACGAAAAGTTATGGCTGAAGCTGTGCCCCCAAAGCAAGGAACCAGATCATAGATCAACCACTCCTTCCACACTCAAAACATGAGTGTGTGGGCAAGCCCTACTTGTGTCTTGACTTTTACCCCAAATAATCATTAAGAGGCAACCACCACTCTTTGATTTCTTAGAGCAAATAAACCTCCACTTACTTAGGACTAAGTCAATTAATCACAGTGACTCTTCCCAAATATGGATCAGTTGGACTGTACAAGAAAATATTTTATAATTTTGAATAGAAACTACATTGCAAAGTTGTAAGGCCTCACACTGTCAAAGTTCACATTTCATTTCAGCTCTTGAAAACTACAACTGTAGTGGTACACTTTATAAAAGGTGGTTGTGGGATTATGTTGTAGTCTACTTCTTGGTGGTTGCTTCTTGGAAGTTATGATACAACCAATATGTTGTGAGTAAGCATAGGCTGGCTGGTCTGAATTCTAAGGGAATAGCTTTTACTATTACTTTTTGTTTTAAACTGTATGTATTTTCTTTCTGATGTGTAATGATTCATTTCTGGGTATACAGAGTACTATGCAATTGTGCTGTTTCCAATTGTTTTTATGTGTCAACAATTCTGTGGCAATTCTGAATATTAAAGAGCCCCCAGACCTTTCAGACATTATGGATTTAGAGTCACAAAACAGTGTTTCTATGCAATGTAACTTGAGTATGTGCAAGAGTATCTTCTTGTCTTAACTAAGGATAACTTAATCTTTCATTGATATTGTTATTGCTGGGATGCAATATATTAAATTTACTAAAACAAAGAAGCATAAAAATTTAAATTTGGAAACAATTATCACATCTAGATCACCATATAAAATTTTAATGGTCAGAATCCTGTTGGGGATTGCACAGGCATAAGTGTAGTCGTGTAAACCAATCTCTGATAATTAATGAGCTGCCATGCCATGCGCAAAGTTGCATGATTTGGTGTGTGACCAGAGATTTGACTAGCAACTTGTTAATCAGTGGCAGTTTGCAGAATGACACTGATCCTGACTTAAATCTTGGATAGGATTCTAACCATTATACTTTACTTGTTTAGATCCTTGTCTTCGATAACTTTCTCAGGGTGGCTAGATGTCTTATTAAATCTCATAGGTAATCAGTTCTCTGATGAGTTTACATTCTTACGGTTGTGTCTCCATTCAGTTTGGAAGACTTCTGTATAGTATCATGAACTGCATCTCAACATATGTGGCCTTGATTCTGGAGCCAGCTGGGGCTTTTAAAGCATCCCTCATTACATTGGCTCTAATATGAGGATTCAGAGTTATGTGCAGAGTTAATGCAATTCCAGAAAAAAGTTTTGTCAAAAAAACAAAACTGTTCCATCTAATGGAGAACAACTATGTAATTTCGAATTGTTTGTATATGCCATCAAGTCATTTCCAATTTATGGTAACCCTTATGAATTAATGGCATCTGAAACATCCTAACATTAGCAGCCCTGCTCAGATCCTGTGAACTAAGTAAAGACTTTGGCTTCTTTTATTGAGTCAATACATCTCATGTTAAATTACTACTTATATGTGATCAAAAAGATTAGCATAATGAAATATAGCTAATAATCACAACTTAATTTTGGAGCATTTTAGATATTTTCATGAGAATGTTTACCTGGGTTTTTTTAGAATGAACATATAAAACATATTACATTGATAGAAACCAATTAAGAATTAATGGAACATCCCAGTATTATCATACATATAATTTCTAAAGCCTCCTAATCCAGTCAGTGATTAAAAGCAGCTTGGCATTTACCACTTGCTAGAAATGTCAACCCTAGCTCTTATGCGATTAAAATCTATGTCCCTGAATTTTAGTCTTCTGTCAAACCACCTTTATCCAATGGCACTCATGTATTTGGTGTTAAGTAGTAATTTTCTTTGAAAGCTTCTTTCTTTTGAAACTTGACTAAGTTTACACCCACTCCTTTTCTACAACTGTATGTAAACCAAGCATAATATAAGATGCTTGTGGAGTTTTCTCTGTGTTTACTTTAGAATGTCTGAGAAACTGGACCTAGGGGCTGGTGTTGCCAGTGAAGGAGTAGGCTATGTGGATTCTGGCAAACTGAAGCCACCAATGCTTCTGCTTGGTTGAAGAGCTGAGGACTGTGGGAGAGCTTACTGCCCAGTTCTTCAACTGAGCTCCTGCTAAACTGAGATTCGAGCAAGGGGAGGCCCTGGAATACTTCCTAATCACCCCCTGCAAGTGATTTGCAAGGGTTTAAAGCTGTAGCAGCTTGTAGCAAGATATCCTTTTTCTATGTGAGATAGCAGTGGTTCAACTGAAGGATCGAGAAATGAGAACAGTAAGATAATGATAATCCTCTTGTGTTAAATGTGTTATAATTTAAGTGTTTTTCCTCACTTGATTAGGAAAAGAAGATACTCCTTCATTACTTGGTCTCTGTGGCTCTCTGACTTCAGTAGCAAGTTACAAATCTCTCACAAGTTTGAAATCGAGTGAATATCTTGCAAGCCCTACGACAGAGATGACAAGTCCTGGACTTACTCCTTCTTGAGCAGATCTATGTAGAGAAGGCCTTTTGGATTGCATTCAGTTGGTCTTCCTTGGTTTATTTGCTGTCAAGGGTCATAAGAGGTCAACCTGATTTTTTAACAATGGCTGTCTTCTTTTTTTTGGGGGGGGGGGGTGTCTTGATAAAGGACTGTCCTAGGAGCATATTCCTTGACTCCATGGTATTCAGTCTATGGTTGAATGTACAATTAAGGCTATAAATTGCCTATAAAAATGATGGGGGGGAGTTATTATACTAAGTGACAGATTGTCTCTTTTCTGCAAGACCTCTTTATCTCTAGATCAACGTACTTTATTGCAATTCCTTAAATATACTGGTATTTTGAAAGGATAGCCCAAAAATTGGTGGGTAAGTGTAACATTTGATATTAGCATATGATTACAGGAATATTATTATACATAGCAAAATATTTGAGTTGCATACAATTGGTCAGAATTCTACTGGAGTAGAATTACATTACTTGATGTGGCCAACTCCAGCTGATTGATTAATTGTTGGGATATGTCTCAGTGGTGTGTCATGTGCTTAGTTGGACAATCAAGATGTGTCCCAGCACATCATCAGTTAGTTGGAGTTAGCTGTAGCAAGTTATGCAAACCTGATGCGAACATCAATAGAATTCTGGTTATTATGATGGATTTAGAAAAGGAGAACATGGGCAACTATTAGCCCTCTAACTAAACTTGTATTATATTGTAGACTTCAGTTCTAATTAATCTAGGTGACTAAATTATTGCATTTGGCATCTTGACATAACAAAACTTGTGCAAAAGCAAGACATTTGGAGATAGTTTCTAAATGGCTGTGTTCACAATACACCTTAATGTAAAGACAGGAGATACTTCCAGAAAAGAGTAATGTTACTATTTATTTATGACTTCTTTTTGAGAACGAAGTATTTCCAAATGGCAAGTGCCACAACTGACTTTGATGTAAATGTTTTTGTTATCTATTTTTCATGCTTGGGTTCTGAGCTGTTTGTTTCATTTACTTTGTAGAAGAACATATGAAAATTCAGATGTAAGCTGTTAAGCTTCCAGTAAGCTTTATTTTATAACATCTAAACAATGCATATGTTATTTTTGTAAACTGCAGTTTCATTTTTGAAGCACAATCATCATGTGTAATTGTAAGTCATTTTGTGCAAAAGCTTTGATACACACAGGTCCTCTGAATTTGGAGAGTTTTCTTAAATCCTTTATTGTGCCAAAGAAATTCCATACCTTGTTTACTAGTGTGCAGCAACATGGGTAATCTAGAAGTACAGATAACTTTGGGACTGTCAAATTGATGCCATATTATTTTGCCAAACAGAAATGTGCCTCCTATAAGACATGTTGTACAATTTGATTTAGATGAGAGTGAATGAATGGTTTTGACAAGTTTATTGTGTTACATACCTGAGTTAAATTTTGAAACAAGACAGCATTCCTGCTCTGCCAAAAGTTTTGTATTGGGCTGCCTACCTGATAAAAATAATTTCATGCATGTTATCTCTTGTAAAATAGATGCCCTTAAAAATATGAGGGACAAACTTAATCAGTGCATATAAGTTCCCAGAGTTGTGTACAGTAATGCTAGCTGGCTTGTATGTGAAAATGTGGACCAGTATAATGTTGATCTAAAACTACTACTTTGTCACACCAGTGACAGATTGGAGCAGTTGGATGAAAATCTTTTGTAGATCATAGCTGAAATGTCTAGAATGTATGCGTAAAACCAGTCAACTTGATATTTTTGCATGAAAAGGTTGTTTTTGTTTTGAAATCTTAGCAAGATTTCAAAATTGAAAAAGAAACCATGCTGTGCATATTTATTGCCCTGCTGTACCAAATGTTGCACGCCCATTAAATATTTTGTACGATTACTCTTATTAGTTGTTCTTGATGACAGGCTAATTGCCTATTCATATTCATTAGAACTGAGCATTGCATTGATTTTAGGGATTGTGGAATTGTGGTAATCTAAAACATGCAGCTTTGCATTACATATTGCTTTTATGAGAGTTGTGAAATTGATTTTATACCAATGATAGATGTTCATGAGTATTTGCTCTTTTAAAAGCAAGGGCAGGTGATAGCTTTATTAGACCAGTAAAATATTTTTTTTTAAATGCTGGCTTTTGACCAATATTAGTTAGTCTTTATCAGGCTGTGCACCAATATATTGTGGCTAGTGCAGAAAAAATATTTGAAAGTTTCAGAAGTCATGGCAGGTCTGCTTCTTGAAAGTCAGCACTTTTAGGAAACAAACCGGGCACAGACTTAACTTTTGGATTTTTTTTTCTGCACTAGTCAAAACATATTGGTGCACAGCCTGATTGAAGACTAGTATAGATCAACAGCAAGCTATTTTTAAATTCTGTTTTTTTAAATTATTATTTAAGTGGTCTAATGAAATTATCAGCTGCCCTTGCTTTTGTATTTTGTAAGGACCACATGGCTTTGTTTGCTTGTTTTTACTCTTTTAAAGGAGTAGTATTTTCCTGCAGTTTTATATTAGTCATCCTATAGTTGTGTAAAGCATTCATTTTCATTGCATATTATTTTTTAAAATCTTTTTGTACATCTGTGGTATACAAGGGTTCATTGTAACGCAAAAGGTTAGTGCCCTCATACTCAAAATCTAACCTAAAGATGTACAACATGTGACATCTAGACTTTGGGGGACTGCAACTCCAGCTAGGCCTAGTCAGCATGGCCAATGGTGAGGAGGATGGAAGTTACAGTCAAACAGTATCTTGAGAACGAAGCATTCCTAATCCCAGTCTAAATTTTATCAGTGGAAAATCAGTGCAGATTAGCAAGAAGGTAGAAAGGGATGAAGTTCAACAAATTCCTATTTTATCTCAATCCCCAACTGAAACAAAGCTAACTGTTAAATCAAAGTAGGATTATGTGGTTTGAGACTCTCTTGCTGCAACTTCCATTATTCACCATTAGTTATGTAGGGTAGAGCTGCTAAGAGTTGCAATCAAACATCTAGACTACACTCCCTAACCTTGAACCGGTGGCTTCATGGGAATTACATTTCAATACTGCCCATGTAGTGTGTATCACCTCTGGGCAGTTCAAAGAGATGGAAGAGTTTGGGAGAGAAAAATAGAGTAATAGTGAGTGTAACATTTTGAAGACAGTTATCTGCAGTGACGAGGACTAAACACAGTTTACCTTTATGAACAATTCTAGAAGGAATGTCTAATGATACTTACTCTTCAAAATCCATTCAGTTCTTTCCTGTTGGCTGCTCCTACCCCACCCCTCTTGTGATGTAGAATGACAAAACTAGCACTCACTGAGAATGGTAAAATTGGCATTTGCTGGTTAAATTATGAAGGCTATCGAAAGAAATGCCCCAAATACTAAAAACATAGAGAGCTACAAACATCTGTTGTGTAACTTTCCTTTGGATTCAGTAAACGTCACTGCAATAATTTAAATATAAATGATTCTTAAACCTCACTCAAAATTATCTAGATTTAAAAAAGCTGAAAGCTGTATTACTGACACTCAAAACATATTAAAACTTAACTTCTATATCCAGAAGAAATTACACACATGAGACTACATCTATGGACGGATTATTTTATGTGGATTTGGAAGCTCAGTAACCTTCTCTCAGGAATCATGACATGCATGTCCTGATAACAGCCCATGGTTGATCTGCTCAACAGCTGGCTGCACCTGTATGCTACTATTAACCCTTATGTTTAAACAGTCCCTTTCTCCAAAAAACCCTCTAATTTAATGGAAAGAGTGGTAGCTTTTGGAAGTTGCATCCCAAAGACTCAGGGCAGGTAAGCATATAAAACATCAAGATCAGGAAACTGTTCAGTATCTACACACTTCTAGCAAAACTGGAATGATTTTATTCATGCTAGTGATGTGCCACAATTATACAAACAAATGCTTATCTTAACCCAATTATAAGCTTTTTTTCAAGGCAAGAATACTACTACTTGCAGTCATTAAAGTTGTGTAGCTGTTTTAAAGGGGGTAGCTGTGTTGGTCAGTTACAGATAAAACTAAGAGTCATGTGGCACCTGTACTAATAGGTTTATTATGGTATGACCTATGGCCTGTAATCTTCAGACACATACTCCCTACATGAGGAAGTGGGAAGTAGCTCAAGAAAGCTCATGCCACATGAAATCTATTAGCTTTTGAAGGTGCCATAGTATTGTTTTAAAAGTTATGTAAGGACTTGGTTCTTTGCATCCTTATTTATATACATCCTTATTTCCAAGAGTTTCTTTTAATATAGCACAAGCAGACCTACCAAATGCAACAGTGTTACATTCTGCTATCAGATACGTAGCACTACTAACTACATGAAGTGGCTATAGAATGGCAGGCAAATTCTGACACTTTTACAGAAACTGAACAGTAGTTCCTGTTTACTGTGTTCATTTAAACACAGATAATGTTTAGGGACACAGCCTCCGTCTCCTTCTGCAGAAATGGGTTGGATCCTCATACTGAACAAAGGTGGATGGAGGCATGAAAGAAAAGTGACTTATACTTTAAGATGTAATGCTTCTTTTGTGCACCTTGATATCTCACTCAATGCACAGCAATTATATTACTTTTAAGTCTACAGAAGCAGTATTAATGGTTCTTCATTTCTCGATTTTTGTTTAATTTATGAAAAAAAGACTTTCCATATTCATATGTGCTAATCATGATGGCACAAGCAGGAGCAATTTTTGTCAGCCTTGGAATAATACCTACAAAAAAGAAATTGTTTATGTTCAAGAGCTTAGCAGTACAGGAAAATCAGTTGAAACTGTAATTAAAAATCTGAGTTAGCAACTATCAGTAAGCCATTATGTAAAGTAGTTACTTGAATTTTTGCATGACTAATATAATAAAGATGATTTTGTTTTGGTATTTAATCTGGTAATAGTACACTACAAAACATGCTGAAGTGGCATATATAACTGATAATTGGGTTTCTGTTCAGGATTTCAGTTTGAATGCTATTTCATCTGCTTTCCCTCATCTGTATTGACCTTTAGCCATCCAGAAGCAAAACATTCTGTGACAACTTATACTGGCTTTGTGGCGGAGTAAAAGGAGTACAAGGTGTTCAAGAAGTAAGATAAGAAATGAGCTAGGTTATATATGAGAGGCTGTATAGTCTTAAACTAGCTTAGTCATCATTCCTACTTGCAGTTCAAAAAGATATGAAACTTTTTGCCATGAACAACATTCACAGTAGGGCTTCGGAGTCATGTAGGTACCATAAAAGAACATGGCAATTTTCATTTGCCAATTCTTTCACCTCAATTTTTTGTAATGATTACTCATTACACCTTTGTACCATGCTGTTTCTCCCAGTTGTCACCACTGAAGAGGCTGATCAGTGTTACCAGGGCACTTATTGGTCCCTCCTTCCCCAACTAAATAAATAAGCAAAGCCTGAGCAGGGAAGCTTTTCTATAACATAGAACAACACTACTATCACATTAACAAAACTGATAATTGGCCTTTTAAAAGAAAGAAAACACCTCTTTAGGTCTTGTATAGAAACTCTGATACTGTTTTATATCAAGAGACAGTATCAATGTCTTAAATAGTAAAATAAACATTTACCAGTTTTAGACAAGGTAACCGTGTTAGTCTGTGCTAGCATGTCAAGTAAAAATAAAATGAAAATTAAAAAACAAACGTGGCACCGTAAAGACTAACTGCCCTATTTTAAAGTTATAATTTACCAGTAAATAACCCAGTAAATCCATTTTCAGCCACAATTCTCTTCATTATTCTCCATAATGATGCACTTTTTTGCGATGCTAGGTAAAAGAAAAATATTAAATACAAGTGAAAAATGTGGATGCACAAATAAATATCAATTCTACAACTATGTAGCCCTGCGTCTGTAATGGTAAATTTGGCTATAAGCTATGATTTTCAGGCAGCAGGACTTGAAGCCAACCTTTTTGAACATTTTTATCCTGCTGTTTTGATAAACATGAGCAGTTTTCAATAGATTAAGATGTCTATAACATAAACTAAAATAAACCCACTTCAAAGGCCACAATAAAACAGTATTTAAATACACATCTGGATATATTACCAAAATAAGGACTTTTCATGGCATTGGCTTACAATCAGTAGAGACAGACTGTTGTTGTTCTTAAGGGGACTGGACAGGATAGAAGCTATATCAAAATCAGCCCTGTTCTGACTACTTATACTAGCATATCATAGATCGACAAGATCCCTCTGTGACCTCAAAACTAATGGCTTCTAAATTATATTTTGGCCGTATCTTCTAGAGATGTTGCAAGCAGAAGGTGAATCTCTATGCTGGCAGAAGTTAGACGTCGGCCAACATCTAGAGTAATACCTTCTGCCCATCCCTCTTAGGCAGAGTAGGGCAATCCTCAACTCCTCAGATTCTGTGATAGACCGTCTGGGTTTTCAGCAAACTCTGTAGGTATGGTCAATGGTAAAGAATAATGGGCATAGTCACTGACCAACCTACAGAAGTCTATAAGTTCCCACTCCTGTCTTAAGTTTTCAGGTGTAATAACCAACCCCTGATATTGTACAATTGTTCCAATACTGGCTGGATGTTATATATGCTTATATAAATAGGCAATGTATTCTGCAACAGCCTTAACTGAGGATATTTCAGTAGTCTATCCATGATGTTACAAAAGTCCAGATGATTATGGTTAGATATACAGGAATGCCTTTCTTAAATATTATACTAGATAGTGTTTCTAGGATAAAAATACGTAGCAATTTACAGATAACTTACATTGTGTGATATCAGTTTCCCAAAGTTCAGTTTGCTTGTGTGTTTTTACTACATCAAAGGGTAAAGTTAATGTAGCAGCAATCTAGGGAAAATATTTAGATTTAAATGTTACAACATCCATATACAAAAAACTACCAGCAACTTGATGGCCTTATAGGTGCCTCCCAACTCCGTTATTCTATGATTCACTGTCAGGAATAAAACTAGATTTTGCATGTTCACTGTCATTTGTAAGATCATGCAACTACAAATGAGGTTTTTAACCTTATGTACCACAGCATTGCAGCACTACAAATATTAACTTTTATTAATTTACTGAGGCTGAACTGAATATAATTGTACATTATATATGAGAATATAAAATACTGATCTGACACAAATTTCACAGTTTTAACCAAAAGGCTGCAACTGTCCTTGTTAAACTTAGAAGACCTATTATTCATTCTGCAAAATGAGTTTCCATGGCTAAGCAGGGATTCGAACTCAGGCCTCCCGAGTCCTAGTCTGCCACTCTATCCACTACACCACACTGGGTATGCTAACAAAAGTCCTCACATTCTTCAGGAAGGCTCCTTCCATGTCCTTTCTCAGACCAATGGTACGCTTTGAAAGGTCCTGATCACCATTTTAAATTTAAAAAATCAAAAATAATTTGTGGGTACACCAGTATCCACAGGTTCCACACTACCAACCTCCAAAGTAGCATTAAGAACATCAATATCTTCCATTGGCTTCAAACCATTGTTGAAAAACCTTTACTTACTGATCACTTCCAGTTTGTGAGATCCACTATGTAGTTTTTGATTCAGAACAGTATTTCTATAGATTGTATCTATTCTTCCTACTGAATTATCAAGGCAGGGGAAGAGTGTAAAATTCTATATATTCACAAGATGTATTTGGGCTTTATTTGAAGACCAACAAGATGGACCATGCTGCACCATGGAGCCGCAACCAGCATTGTCCCTGCTGTTTGTGCAACATGAATCTCTGCAGAAGCCTTTATATGTAAGAGTATATGTAAAGGCAATAGACATATATGCTCTGAATAGTGATGCCTGGGCACAGAGCTATTTGCATTCCTAGCGTTAAGACAGAGTTATTTGGTATGGTCTCATATTTGCTAATGTTCTGTTGTGGTACTTTAAGTACTTGAGCAAAGTGATAGTATATGTGGGAATATAAACTGGGATGATTGTATATTTAAAGCATGTGTGAATTATTAGTGGAGCTTAAGTGTCTAAATCTATACTTAGACACCATTCATTCTGAGTAGGATTTAAGCAAACCTCATGCTCTGAAACATTCTTGTTCTCTCAGCCTGGAGAGAACAAGAGAGAATAGCAGAGCAGTGCTCTTGAGGTGGTCTTCACATTTGCACAATATAGCATTTATTGAATGTTCTATTAACAACAGAAATGGGACTTACAGAACCAGCTGCTGCTCCTGAAGAGAAGGTAATAAGGACTGTTGGCTCATGTATATCTGCTTCCTTGCATAATGTCTTCTTGAAGAATTCATAGTTATACCAGTACAATGCTATATAGACAAATTGCACAGGAATTATCAGTGGTCAGAAAATCTGGAATGTTATACAAACTGAGAATTATAATGATCCATATTCATATTTCTATGGCATCCGTTGTTAGCAAGTAAATGAAAGTTTCATTAATTGAAACAAAAACAAACAAAAAAACCTGTTTATTATGTTGCATCTTCATCCATGCTGCATTGCGGAATGATATTTTTTTCAACAACTCAAATCCTTTGCCCTGATCACCTAGTTGACTGTGATCAAATATTCCATGAACTCTGTGTCATTTATTAACAGTGACAACAGTGAGGATTGCACAAATCTAGAAGCACAGCAGGTGCAGCAAGCTGGAACCATGCATTTTACCTTCCTAGGTGAACTGGCTGTTTCCTTTGTAACTCTGTTGTTTAATTTGAATTAAATTTTTGTAAATGTTGATTGACTATGATGTTGATGTTGTAGGGAGAGGAAGTATCAATGCAGTGACTTGTTAGTGTTTATGGAAACATCAAACAATAATTATAAAAACTCATTCCAGCTTTAAATTTCATTGTTTCAAACAATTAATTTTGCAATTATTATAAATATTACAGGAACACGAGAAACGACCTTATATTAAATCAGACCACCGGCACACCTAGCCCAGTCATGTGGACAGTAACTAGCAGTGGGTCTATGAGTTTTCAGGGAAGGGTTTTTCTAGCTCTACCTGAAACTGCAAGCATGGGACCATACAGAAAGCATACAGAAAACATGCTTTCTATCACTTGAGCCATAGCAATTCTGACAAAGTTATTGCTTTAAAAATAACTGACTATTACGTGAACAAATTAGTTTTGGCCTGTCGAAAACACCCAAAGTTGCACAATAGCATTGTCGATGGTCTGTTTATATAATTCCCACACTACTGCACTCTTTGCAGTTATGTACTGTAATAAAAGCCATTGTTACGTCAAATCAGAAATGAAGTACAGTGACCCTAGTAGGCTTCAAAGGTAAGTGAGATATTTAAGGACTGGTTTTACCAGTTTCATACCCCTAGTGAGTATAGCTGAGCATGGATTCGAACTCAGGTCTCCTGAGTCCTAGTTTGTCACTCTATTGACTACATCACAATGGTTTGCTAACAGAAACCACAAAAAAAAACACATGTATACAAAATAGGAGAGAAGTGCTCTGAGGTGGGGTCTTGATATTTGACAGTTTCAGAATTAGTACCAGATCATAAGAAGCTGTATTTTACAGACTTTTAAAATCTTCATTCAATGTTTCACTCATGATGCAGAAGAATTAGCCATCACTAACTATATAATGTAATGCCCCTAACTTATCAAAACGTTTCAAATGTCTTACGCTAACCAGTTACAATTAACTTATTGTATATTCTCAGCTGATTAATTTTCAGTCAGGATGAATTCACAATAATATATGTTTATACTAGAGATGGGGGTATCTGCATTCGTATATGAATATCTCCGCAGAGGTGGAAATAATGAGGGTCCAGCCCCATGGGGCTGGACTGTTCACTCATGATTTCGCCGCTGACGTGAGCTTTTCGGACCTTCCTATCGCGCCGTTGTCCGCAATCGATTACCCAGTCCTGACAGGAGGCAGGATGACAAGCCTCTCTGCTAGGTCGGAGAATGGCTAATCCACTGCGGAGAAAAACGCGATAGGAAGCCTCTGTGGAGCCAGCAGCAGCAGCGGCAAAATCGTGAGTGGACAGCCCGGCCCCATGGGGTCAGACCCTTGCTATTTCCACCTGTGCGGGGATATTCATATACGAATACCCATCTCTAGTTTCTACACACACATACATACACATATAACAATCTGGTATTTTTATTGGTTCAAAATAAGTCATACCTGAAAATGGCACATCTCTAAGAACAGTAGGACCCCATCCTTTCCAGAGTGAAAGCCAGCCATTTTTCGTGACACTACTACTAATGCAGGCGTGCAGTTGTTTGTAAGTCAATCGCCGAGATTGCATTCTTGTTCTAATCATTTCAACTGGACTTATTATAGTGGCTGAACACACTACAATTTAGAGACAACAGACAACACACTTAAATAGATCTGTTTGGACGTTTTTTTTCAAGGGAATCTGAGTCAGATTTTGCTCTCTAAAAGTTTTCCACATCTGCCATTTTATAATAAGCCACAGTTTACTGTGCTGGAAATGAGCTGCAATGAACACCAGTTTACATGTTTCTGTTCTTTATGAACTCTGAAAAGGCTCAGATACTTTTGATTCTTTTAGTTAATCATGGCTTTCTATATTACTCAAACTAGGAACTGTTTAACACTAACAGCTGCTGACTTAAACCCATTTCATAGTCCATGATTTGAAACTGGTTTGATTTAAATTGATAATACTGTAGTCAGATTTTTTACAGTTTATTACTCCAGAAAACATGTCAGGCTACATTTGACTAAAAGTGGAAGCAAAATTCTCAATTTCTTTCTATTGTATGGGAGGAAAATACACTATGGATAGGGAACATATGTTGCTCTGTAGATATTGCTGGACTGCTGTTTCCACCAGCCCCCATTGAGATGATGGGAGCTGCAGTCTAACCATATCTGTAGGGCCATGCATGCCACACTTGAAAGATATGGCAATTAGTATTAACTGAATAAATTGAATTAGAACATACATTCTAATATTAAATGCACAGTACATTGTAATATTTCTTGATTTACAGAACTTTTTAAAAATGTGCAAGAGATTAAAATGTGCCTTTTTTAAAGTGCAGTTCTGAAAGAACATATGTACAGTTCCAAAATTCAAATCATACAGAACTTGGTTGATATGAAAAGCAAGTCATAAAGTGAAAAGTAAATTAAACAATCCAAGCTCTTCAAGAACCCTAAACCCTTATACCAATTTTTCCTTCCCCTGGCAAAGCTGTGTGTGATCTGTGCTGTCAAACTGAATCTGATTTAGAACAAGCCTTATAGGATTATCAAGGTAAGTGAGATAATTAAGAAGTGATTTTACAAATGTCCCTCCCTCATGAGTTTCACTGCTGAATGTGCTCCTGATGAGCCCTAGTCCATCACACTCTCCACTGTACCACACTGAGTGCCCTGCCAAAGCTATTCTTTCTCCACAGAATGTTTATCAATATTCCAAAGATGCAAATCAGTTGATCAAGATCTGTTTCCTGGCAAGTTAATGATTTTAGATATATTTAATATATTTTAGAAATATCAAGATCTGTTTGTAATACCAGAAAATATTCAATATGACATACATAAAAGGGACCTTAATACTGAACTTACTGAATTTCTTTGAGCTTAATATATGGCTGACATCAAGAATCTAGGGAACAGCAAAGATGTCATTTATTTCCTCAGACACAAATGTTTCATAAACATTTTCCCTATTAAGGTCCCATAACATTTACCATTTGGTAAATGTTATGATATGGTGAATATATACAAACTCTTAGATAATTAAAATACTTTTAAAAACCTTGATGCTAATTGACCCAATGACATTTTCCCTGTTCCTTAGATTCTAGCTCTACTGTAGTAATTATGTCAGCTATATATTAAGATCAAAGAAATTCAGTAAGTATGAAGATGCCTCTTCACTCTGTATGGATGCCTGGTACCTTCTTAAACATGGCAAGTCAAAAACTAGTCACTTCCTAGACTGCCCATACTCCCAGTGAAAAAGAAGCTTCCTAAGGAAGTCATACTGAAAGCTCCTACTATTCAAGAGAGCTGTTTTATGCCTCTCAAGACAACAAAAGTACTCTGCCTTCAAAACGAAAAAAGTTCTAGCTATTTATTCCACTTGCTTGATTTATCCAATTTGGTTGCTTGACTGCCTACTAGAAGCACAAAAAAAAAAAAAGTTTAGTCACCAATGTGAAAAACTCTACACAGTTAAGGTACTATTAGCCTCTGTTGCTTATAATGTATGCAAAAGTCAAAATAAGAGACCAGGACGTAGAAAGATGTGAATCATCTTTATTCTGATTTAAAAATACTCAACGTGTTTCAGCACACAGGCCTTCTTCAGGTGCTATATATAAAAATAAAAATAGTTTGTAAACGGTAAGCTCAGCACAACTGTAACTATAACATTGCTATCATTGGATGTACCAGCTCCTTTAATTTGTGGTTTATAATATATGGGCAGGGACTGGCAGAAGGATTACTAATTATTTGAGAGTTGACTTTTGTTGATCTAGGAACTAAAATGAACTGCATTAATAAGGCCGCTAGCTTAGCCTTGCAGTGCTGTTTCTGTGCCTACATTTTCTCTCACTAGTACTCAGTTGTTAGCTTTTTAAAATATTCTTGTTATCTCCCTCTAAATTTTGTTAGGGGTTAATTAAGGCTCTAATAGGAAAAATGAGTATCAAACTCTTCCGCATCAGGGCTGTCAGATTCCTAGTTCTTAAAATTGGGGCCTAACCTGCACTTTATAAATGGCTGCTTTACAGCTGAGTCTCCCCTAAAGAGCTCTACTACTGATGAATGCAATTTGAGTTTCTGATGGCAACTCTATCCAGATATGCTTTTTCTAACCAGATCCACTTCAGGAGCAACACTCCTGGCCATGAAACATGAGAAATAAAATATAAGCTATATAAGCATGATTAGTTTTAACTTCAATACAAATTTATGTCACTATCTCTTCTGAAAAGGGAAGGGAAGGGGATTCAAGGAAAACAAGAAAATTAGAACTGCCCTGCTCCAGATGGGAAACCACTGTTCCCTCAAGGTGATGGCTCAGATAAGAGGGCACAAGGTAACGCTGGTGATAGGTACAGATCTGAAATGAAGGAGGTTCAGGACCCTGGACAGTACTACAAGTACCAGCCAGCTTTACAGGACTAGGATTCAGGACCATGGCTAGTAAACCTAGAGAAAAATAAGGTTAAAACAGCAGTGGCCTAGAATGGTTGCCAAAGTTTTATAGTCTCACCAGGTGAGTATTTCTGAGAGGTCTATCACCGCACATACTATCTCCAACTTTCTTTAAGGGTTTGCTGGTATCTTTGAGTGTGCGTGTGAATGTTTAAAGAGCAAATATCTGCTTGGGAAATGCCTCCTAGGACTGGCTTGCTTGCTGGAAAAAAAATGAGGTGAATTCCTCACAGTTAGACAGCAAAGATAGCATACTTCACTGGAACTTAGGGAATAGGTTGATGGCTGCAAGGCAGAGGGCGCTCCCAGAGGTTTTTGTTGAAAAACTCAGTCTCTTACATTCATGATCATAACAGCTCAAGGGCTCTGTGTCACAGGAGCACCAAGCAAATCTTAAATCTAAGGAATAAGGAAAGCTAGTTACATTTGTTCCATTTCCATAGCACTATTATAATTCTTGCTACAACGAATGTAACTTTCATCAAAATTTTCTTTTAAATCGCCAAAAATAAAGTTTAACAGCAGATAAAGAGTTTACAAACTGTTTGACTCACATCTGGCTATGCCACCTGCAATAAGTGGGATGTAGTCATTATCTTCTAACTTAGAAACGAAGGCATCACGTAGTTGATCATAGCAGGTAAAATAAATTACTGTCGTTGGAACTGAAACTGCTCTAAAATAACAGAAGTATTTAATGATGCTGTCAATCAATTAAAATTTGTTTACTCAGTTAAGTGTTTTCCCTTTAGTTAAAACGTGTATGGAGATCCAGATGGGCACAGCTTGATGCCATAGAGAATATACATTAAAAAGATCAGATATCAGGTTATGGAAAGAAATTCTGCACCAACACCCTGGAAACTCATTGTTTGTTGAAAAGGTCTGTGTTAAGCTGCACAGGTCAAATATGTGATTGAGTATAAGGAAGCTTACTAAAGTTTTTGAACGGAGATAAAAACTAAGACAACAGTCCTTAGCAGCACAGGAATGCATTTTTGAAAGACAGTGATTTCTGATGCAGAGATACTGTACTTCCTCAGCACTCAAAAAAGTACAGCAGCTTGTTCAGGTATAATGTAGCCACATAATGCCATGACTGTTATGCTTGTTGGTATACTAAGGGTGCTTTTGAGATAGTATTTTGTTTATTTATTTATTTATTAAAAATATTTCTACCTCATATTTCTCCTAAAAAAGGATTCAAGGAAGCTTGCATCATTAAAAACATAATATTAAAAGCTAAAAATAGTAAATTATTCAAAATTAAAGAAGAATTAAGGACAGTATATTAAAATGTTAGGTAAAAGCAGATTTAGAAGCAACAAAATATAAACCATCCTGTTTACTGTCTCCTAGATAGTCAAGCACTGAAGAAAAGCCTGTTTGAAGAGAAAGGTCTTTGCTTGCGAAAGGACAGTGAAGATGGGGCCAGCCTGGCCTCCTGCAGGAGGGAGTTCCAGAGTCTGGGAGCAGTGACAGAGAAGTCCCTCCCTTGTGTCCCCACCAAGCACATCTGTGAAGGAGTGGGACAGAGAGAAAGGCCTCCCCTGATTATCTTAACTTCTGGGCATTAACAAACCAACTGAACTCCACTCCTTTTCACTTCCCTCAGTCTCAATCATCTTTTATTCAAAAACCTTTACGAACTATTTACAGGCTAATCATAGCAAAACTGAAGCAGTTAAGTGTGAACACTCATATCCTTTTAAGACAAAAACTTGAAACACCAATAACATTGTCCATTTCTTGTAACTCAGAATGATTGTGGGGCACCAAGTTATAAGAAGTGGATAAAATTTCAGTGTTTCTTCTTTGGGGGTAACATTATGGTTAGCTATGGAAAAGCACTGGAAGAGAAATTGGTGTTCAGGTGTACATTACTGGATCACTTCTATTTGAAGATTAAGAATTCTCCCTGCTACAAAGCAGTCATTTTCCTCTAATCCAAGTCTGGCAGAATCACCATCTCCTTTGGTAAGATGATGCCCTGACAAGGTGATCTCCTCTGACACTTGACCCTTTCTGTCTCAATTACTGCTGAACCACAGATACCAGTGACATTTTATCTATAAGAAAAAGTAGAGAGGAGGCAAGGAGTAACAAATGGTCCCTTAGGAATTCTCACCGGAAGTTTGAAACTGGTCTGCAATAGATTGAAAGGTATTCCAATTAATCTAAAGCAAGCGAATTTAAAGACCCCCTCCAAAAAAGTATTGAGAATAAAAAGCGAAATATAATAGGTACTCCCTCAAATATAAGAGAATGCTCTTAAAATTGTGTCTACTATAATATATGAACATAATCCAAAATGAAGGAGCAGCGACTGAAATCCTGTTGCACAGCTCTATGAGCACAACAGTGATGATGTCAGCAGCAGGGGAAATTGCCACAGATTAAAGACTTCCTTTGGGGATTTGGTGAGCACACAACTTCATCACTTTGTGTGTGAGTCAAATGCACCCCAAATTGCTCTTCATCAGTGATGATATCATCACCATTGCACATGAGGAGCTATGCAACAAGATTTCACCTAGTATTTTTTTTGCTTAACTATTGTACATTAGTGTGCATGTTTGTACAGACTTAGTAAATTAAGTTATCTGTAAAGATCTATCTATGCAGTAATAGTAGTTTTTCTTATGTAAGAAAACAAAAGTAGTGTAACTTACAGTGATGGAGGTAGTCCACTCCACAATGCTTTAATGCCTTCTCTTTGAACAATTTTCACAAAAGCATCCTGAAATAACCAAATATCAAAACAGGAAGGATTAGAGATTCTTCTAAATCTTATCCATTTGTTTGACAGCTATAACGTGTCTGGGTTATCCACTAAACCTGAATTGGAGACTGAGGACACATTAAAGGAGATGCTTCTCCCCACATTGTACAGTGGTGCCTCGCTAGACGATGTTAATCCGTTCCGCGAAGATCGCTGTCTAGCGAAAACATCGTCTAGTGAAGCACGTTTTCCCATTGGAATGCATTGAAATCTCTTCAATGCGTTCCAAGGGAAAACGCAGTCGTCTAGCGAAAATCTCCCATAGGGAAACATTGTCTAGCGAGTGCGGGTCCCCGTCGGAATGCACTGACAGCTGCACTGACAGCTTTTGACCACTAGTCGGCGCATTCCTATGGGGAAACCTCATCGTCTAGCGAAAATTCCCCATAGGAGACATCGTTTTGCGAAGCGCAGTAGCGATCGCAAAAAGGCATCGTCTAGCGATTTCCTCGTCCTGCGAGGCAATCGTCTAGCGAGGCACCACTGTATACCTAAACTATGGAATTTCCTGTTACAAGATGTAATATGAATGGTTTTAGAAAGGGCCTGGATAAACTTAGAGCAAACAGTGGTCATTATTCAATGGCTGGGGAACATTACACAGGCTGTAGAGTTCCATTCACATTTCAGGAGCAAACTTGACAGACATATTGACAACTGACTAGGCATCGTGTAAATAGAATATTGGACTAGACAGAGCTTTCTTTTGATCCAGTATGGCTCTTTTTATGTTCTGCATTAAAAAAAAAACCAGAACAGTGTTATTATTTAAAAAAAATACTTGGCACACCAATATTGTAGATTTCCTTCCTGTCTGAATATTTTTAGTTGCTGTAAAATAAAATCTTTCATGATCCAAACACAGGTGGCTGAATGAGTCAATGGCAGATGACAGACTGTACCTTACCATGAAACTTACAGTGATGCAGGTAGTCCACTCCACAATGCTTGGCATCAGATTATACCTAGTAATGTGTACTCACATGAAGAAACAATGTGACTCTAATTTTCAGAAAACAATGCTGGCACCAGCCTTGAATTTTCAAAAATGTCCCATGTTTGCTTGTTCATATCGGCATGTATTGCTTGATACTGCACACATATCAGTGACTTGTTCAATCTGCAATATCCATACCAGATTGTGTTTCATTGTAGACTTTATGGGTATAACATTTCTGCATCCCCAAATTTTGGGAGCATTTAGACTGAATTCTGTAAAATTCAAAGCTTGCACACTTTTTTGGCACTTTATTTGAGTATGATAAAGGTATTGCAGCCTGGCTTTGGTTTTTACTTCCTGTTCTTGTCCATAGTTACCTTTTCAGTCGGTCCTACATTTATTTTTAAATATATCTATTTATGTTTCAAGTGGCTTTCTATCTTGCATTTTTTTAAAAATAAAGACAAGGGTCATTTCAAGGCTAGGTAGAAAAGTTCTTCTTACAGTAGTGAAAATGATAAGAGTCTTTGTTTTTAACACAAACTTCAAATCTATACACTGAGTTAATCTTGCTAGAAGTGAATAATATTACTGGGATTTTCCTTACCTTCATGCCAGTAAAACGGCCAGACGTTTTATTCCAAGTTTTGCCAGTTCCGTTTTCATAGAGATAAACGTGATCCGTTAAGCCATCAGAATCCAAAAAAGACTTTCCTGATAAAAAGGTGAACAATAAACCTGAGCATTATATATCACCTATATTTCATACATTGATGTTATGATTGCCTGTGAAACAAACCACTGAGAATGTTACAGATACCTATGAGAAAATCTTCTGAATAAATTTAATTTCCATTATCTTTTTATATAATTATATAGGCCAAAATCCTGCTGGGTGTGGTTTGCTTGTGCAACAGAAATAACAGCAGCAGCAGCAGTTTGCCACTGATTAAAGGCTTCCTTTTGCCAAATCAGGGTGTACATGACTTCCTCACATTGTGTGCAAGCCATACGCACCTTGAAATCACCAAAGGAAGCCTTTAATCAGTGTAAATCTTCCACTAACAATTGGTTCTGCGCAAGCGGATTTCAGTCAATTTTAAAATTCTATATATTACAATTTTAACAATGTGGTATCTTCACTTCCAAATGAAGCTCATTTTCATGTTGTAACCCCCAACAAATACAACAGTAGTAAAGGCAATTATTACTGACAGTGGCTTAAAAGGCTCAATCTCACACTCATACTTGGACTCTTCACATTTGTATGATTAACCCACTGTACTCTTCTCTTCCACGAACACTGACACATATCAAGAAAACACATGGCAAATAGGCACCTTTCTCCATACCCCAAATGTATAGCTATATGGATTCACCTTTGAGGGATGGATTGCTTTGAGCTTGCAATCGAACTTTGACAACATCTAGGGGTGTCACTGTGGCAAATAAAAAAATACCATCATATAAAAACATTATAAATATTAGGGCTTCTTTGTATTCACAAACAAATTTGTGGCTAATAATTCCATAAACAGAACGAAGCAAGAGAATGTACATAAAAAGGAAAAAATTGTGTTCTGTGTAACTCCACAGGGAGGACTAGATCTAATAGGCTTAAGATATAGAAGCATAACTTTCAGTTGAACATTCAGACAACCTTCTTGACTATACCAGCAGTTCAAATTTAAAACTGATTTGGGGACAAGAGAGCTTCTTACTCATGTTTTTCAAGCAGACACTGGATACCTATTTGCTGGTTCTAGTTACAGATGTTGTGCACCAAGCAGAGGGGCTGGAAAACATTGCTTATAATTCTCTTCTCCAATACTGTGATGCTGCAAACAACCCCTATCATAGTAGTAACAAGCCTTCAGCTTTGAAGGTGCAATTACCAGTTTGTTAGAAATCAGAAGACAAATGAAACAAGCCATAACAATTTCAATCTATTCATTTCTAAATTCATATTGTACTGACTTGAGAGTTTTTTCTTACATACCTTAAAGATGATCAGTGATTATTTACAATACATCAAATGTATTGATAGTGAAAATGTAATTGAAAATTTGAAACACAAAATGAGAACCCACAAAAGGAGAGAAGCAGGAAATCTCTACAAAATATTCATCACACCTATCAGTGCTGATTATGCTAACCCAGTGTTTTATACATATGGTGTCCACTTCCTTTTCATTTCCAAGATTATCTTGGAACTGAACAACAGTCCATGTAGGGCAAGAAGCTAAGGCAGAGCTAGGTCTATGCTAGGCCTCAAGCCTTCCCAGACAGGCCCTTTCTCCAGGTGAGCTAAATTTTAGTCTCTGTATGTGTGGGCCTGTGAGGCAGACTTCCTAGAATGGAGAATTATGTACATGTAGTAAAAAAAATAAAAAAAATAAAAAAACACCTGAAGGGTACACCCCTATGTAAGATATTGTGCTGTCTGAGACACAGATTTATCCCTGCCACTGTTTCCTGCTTTACTGATCCTTCCTATTTTGCTGCCATATTAGCAGTGTGGATTATACCTGGATTTTGAGGGTCACTGTACCCTCTTCCTCAGAGTTAGGCATTATGAGCAAGATAATGCTAGTAAACATCCACACATTGTTTTGTTGCAAGAGTGACAACTACTGTTGGACATTTTATGGTATTTGCTACAGCAGGGGTGCGCAAAGTGCAGCTCTTCAGATGCTGCTGGACTGCTATTTCCACCAGCCTTAGCCAGTATAGTCAGTGATCAAAACGTTGAGAGTTGCACTCCAACAACATCTAGAGGGATGCACTTTATAGCTGTGACAGAAAGCAAAACTTCAGGCAACCACTACTACATTGTGGCAAAGTGGTTATACAGGTGGTTTCTGAGGCCACTTTGCCCATAATGCCGCACTCAGAGGTAGGGCCCTTTCCTCAGAGCCTGGCATATACAGTGCAGAAAGCCTTGTAGAAGTGATGCCAGTAGCTTTCCTGCAAAAGCAGCAGCAAACAATCCATGGGGAGCTGGTAGGTAACAAATGAAGAACGGTTCTGTTGCCTGATCTACATGGCAGAGCTGGTCTACAAAGGAGTGGTCTATCCATGTATGCAGCATGCTGACAACACAATAAGATAAAATCTCGAAGCACATTGAATTCACTGATCCTCAGCCCCTTCCTTGCCAAAGTCATCGCTAAAGAATTAGCTTTGTTTTCTATTCATCTTTTTTAGTAAATGCACTGTTCCCTGTATCTACTTATAATAACTAAGCATTAATCTTAAGCATACTTACCAGGAAATAAGCCTACTGAACTCAGTGGGACTTTCTTCCAAGTAAAGAGGCATAAAAATGTAACATCATTATCTTAAAACTGAGAACATATGTATCAGAACAATACTAAGCTATTAATAGTCTGTGCTCAGTGAATTGAGATATGTTGCCTTACCCAAAACTGATGTAATAACAGCACCACAACAGGAACAGAATGCTTGCTGATAAGTTGTGATTTTGTATAATCCACTTTCATTCTCTTCAGAACCCATCATTTACTCCTTGAGAATTTTTTTTTAAGAAGTCAAATATACTTTCCTCTTCACAATATCAGTACACAAAGTAAAGCATTAATTAGCAGTCATAAATGTTCAATAGTTTAAGATAAATACAGAATGTTATAAAATCTGAAAATATATTTCTGGTAACTCTGACTGCAGAGTAGGTTTTATTTTATTTTTGTTAAGAAACAATTTCCAGCCACATTTCCTCTCAGGCTGTAAACACATAAAGATATATATTCTTATAATGTGCTGTATTACTTTGTTATATACTACAAGTTTCTTGATCTCTCACCCCTGGACATGGTACTATGTTGTGGCCTCAAGTGTCATGGTTTATGGGATAAGTGCTGAAGGAGGATGGTCAAATGGCTTTTCACATATATACTGACCATGTTCATTTTAACTCATTCCAAATTGTGTCTTTTATATTATGGAAACAGTTACTGTCATCAGTTATGAGTTTCCTGTTACAGAGAAAGGACTACTACCAAGAAAGGAAATGAGACCTGCCCACAGAAAAAGATCATGAAATCCAATATTTTAATGTAGCCAGGTATGTCCATTCATCTTAGTCTTTCCTCACTACAGAAAACTAAACCACTCTGTGCTACAAATGGAAAATGTTATGTTTTTTTCTAACTTGTTTCTTAATTAACATTTCAAAAAAATGACTACTGATGCAAATTTCAAAGCAAGTTCAGTTCACTGAAAGGGGCTATGGCTGAGAGACAGTGGCTTAAGATAGCTGCATCTTCTGAAAAATGAGAGACAAAAATATATTTTATGTATCACCTATAGGCCCTATACTAACACAGAAATAGTCTTCACACACAAACACAGACTTTACACCTAAACACTTTTATATTCTCACAGTGTAAATCCACATGTTTCATTACTTCTTTATCATAGAAAAATGAGGAAATATTTTATGCTTTTTTTACTCTTGCACAATAGAAGTACAGACAATTTGCAAAGTGTGGATTTCCCAGGATCATGTTTATTTCTATAATATTATTACCAAAAATCATACATACTATGCTCATCAACTATGCCTTAAACTAAGAAGGACAGACATTTTTAATGTCACAACATAGGCATCTCTAACTGCTGCTAACTTGGGGAGTGTATCATAATTACACTAGATAACTTTTTTTTGCTTCCCAAATAAAACTGAAATATATACCTATAGAAAAGCTCCCTATTAGTACAGCATGTCAGATTCTGAATGGTTTACTGCAAAGCTGTATATTGTCTAGTGATATTAGATGCCTATTGCAAGTTGGACAGAAGCAAAATTGTTAAAACCCTGCATTGTTATCCATTGCTTTTATCCCCATACTGTGAGTTCTGTAGTATACAACAACCCTGCAATATGGTTCGTAAAATATTGAGGTTGCAGGTATGTACTTCAAGTAGCTTACAGCAGCCCTGCAGTACATAGTCTATTCTTCACACTGCAAGTCAGAGGTGAGTCTGGTTGGAACTGCTAGGACCAAATCCCACATATTTTTCAAGCTGCAAGAACAACAAAAAAACCCCAATCTACTTAAATTGCCCCTCAAACTTCCTCCCAGATCCAATGATCCAGTTGCATGCAGATTTTTAAGTATTCAAAAACAGGGGGAGGAAGAAATGTACAGGAAGACAGACCAAAGTACTTTTCTGAACCATTAATATCTGTTCCATTTCTAAAACCAATAAAAATGGTTTTAAAATTTAAATGTTAACAGCACATGCCTATGTATGTTCATTCATTACTACGTTCCACTGTGTTCAATGGAGCTTACTCCTAGGTAAGCGTGTGCAGGACTGTAGTCCAGAGTGCAGTCACTGTAATTTGCAAAAGGGTAACTCTTGTGAAACGGAGAGTCTTGCCCTCAGCATGGATGCATATCCCACAAGTATTGTTATCATTATAGCATAATTAGAATTGAGTTATTGTAGCATGGAGCTAATTCCAAAAAATGACGTCAACTATACCTGAAGAAACTTTAGAATCCCTCCTGCCCTTCAAAGGAGATTTACTATCTACTGTTTGTTAACAAATTCAAAACTGTGTCATGTGCTTGCCAGATCTGATCCAGGCCAGGGTATATGAATGAAACTGACAGGCTGCTGGTCAGTGTTTCCAGGCCACTCCTGTGATGAATGCAAATCTTTACATCCTTGGGGATTGTCAAAAGGGATAAACAAAGAAGATTCATTGCAGTATTCGTTTGGGGAGTATTCTGAATTCATAAGAGAAAGAAATGGTAGGATGAAAGCACAATATATGAATACTTTCTCCCATCTATGTAAAGATCTACCCAAATGAGAGCCACAATTAGGGCAGGGAAACTGGGGCTTTGCCCTAAGGTGCCAAAATTCAAAGGGCAACAAATTTAGAGATAAATTAACAGGTGTCAGGAAAATAAAAGGCAACACCTTCCACTGCACATCAGGTAAATCCAAAGAAACAAAACAAAAAAGACAAAAAATTGTGTCACCTTAAAGACTTATTTTATTGCAAGCTTTTGTGGACAAGTCCACTTTGTCAGAAATACCGGAAAAAATTAAAATATTGGCTGAAATACCAAATACACAAGTAAAGCACACTAACTATTCAGTGACTCTAAGAGTCTTGGGAATTTGTTTACATCTGACATGCAATGATTTATGGCCTATGTTTGGTGTTAAGTTTTAAATATTCCTCCAGGAGACAGAAAACAGATGCCAGGCATGAGCAAAAGGGAGCGGGGAGTAGCCCAGGTTTCTTCAGTCGTTACCAAATGTAATACTTGCACTGTTATCTAGTGCTACTGTTATTTTCTTCATAACTACCAGGACCATCTCTCATCACAAGGCTCAAAGGCAAAAACTGTCAATATTTCCTACAGTAACACACCTGAGTCCTCTACTACGGTATCTTCTTTTACTATTATATACTCTTCCCCCTCTCTTAAGTTTTTAACAGTCTTCACCCCCACCTCTTCTCCCCTCTCTCATGCCTGCCATCTGTTTTCTATCTCCTGGAAGAATGTTTACAGCTTAATGCCAAACTTAGGCCATAAATCATTGCATGTGAGATGCAATGAGATCTACCTCGCTGCTTCCACAGGAAAAGGTGGTGCCAACTTACCCTCCCCTCCCTCAGACCACCTTATATCTTCTAAAAGAACGAATGTGACATTTGAAGATTTATGCATTTCCTTGCACACAAATGCAGGCACATTTATATAGTTCTTCCAAGGAAGGACACAACCCCCTGGAACCAAAAACTCAAAACAGCTGCACCTGTGTATATCCTTAAAACACAAACATATGGCTGACGAAGTGGACCTGTCCAGAAGAAAGCTTACATTAAAATATAATAGTTAGCTTTTAAGGTGGAACATGGTTTGGTCTTGTCTTGTTCCCTTGGTGTTTGCCTGATACATTTAGGTTCAGTACTTCTACGCAAACAAAATACGGCTAACAAGGGGAACTTCTGCTCTAAGCTCAGGACTCAGTCTTCATCCCCACCCCCGTTTACCTGAGCAAAAGTACTGCCAAGTGGGGGGGGGGGAGGAGGGAGACGCGGACCCCCGAAACCTTGGGGGCGGGGCCCTTGAGGAAGCGCAGGCGAGAAAGCCGCCGCGCACGGCCCCGCTTGGCCAGAGACTCCGCCCCCAACGCTGTTCAGTCCAACCTGAGGGGCGGAGCCAGCGGCTGGTAGGCCCACGCGCGCCGAGGCGGGAAACTGCGGGCGGCGGTGAGAGCGAGAAGCTTGATGGCCGCTTTACAGAGACGCTGAGCCATGAGGCTCCGGCGCCATGAGACCCGCTCTACCGAGGTTGAGGAGAGAGAACGGGAAGCGCGCGCGCGGGCGGCCGGGCGCGGGGAGGCGGGGGAAGGGTTCGGCTCGCGAGGCGGGAGCGCACCGTTCGAACGCCAACCGTCCTTCCGTACTGAACGTGGGGGGTAGCCGGGGGGGGGGGAAGGGAAGGGAAGGGCACCCAACCAGGCAGGCGGAGGACGAAGTGGGGGCGGCGGAAGGAGAGGAGCCGCGGGACATCAGGCGCTGCCCCCCGGGGGTGAAGGAAACAAACGTGGGGGGGGGGAAACCGGAGTGAGTGCGGAGGGGAGAGGTGGGGGCGGACGGATGGGAGAGGGGAGGACGCTGCGGTGAAGCTGGAAGAGACGGTCTCGGTAGCCATAGCTCCACCCACCACCTTTTAAAGAGGTTTTTTTTTTTTAAACACCATGATTTTGTAAGGGTTTTTTAATTTTCTGTTCACTCTTTTTCTCTCTCTCCGCAGGCCCTAACCGTCACGAAGAGGTGGGTGGGGAAGATGTGACCTCCCAGGAAAATGAAACCAAGCGGTTTGAAAAGCAGCAGCAAAGGGCAATTCCCCGGTGAGTTCTTCCCCGTCCTTTCCTGACAATAAAAAGTCTAAATCTAAAAACTTAGATTTCTGCCAGAAAAAAAAAAAAAAGGGGGGGGAGGTCTATTGTAGTTGTAGATGTTTCTTTTCTAAAGTATTTACTAGTGCATCCTGACACTGCTCTGCCTTTCACAACTCAGGATAACTATCTTTGTTTTGCTTGTGTATCTTTTATGTTTCTGAAAGGAAAAAAGAAGCCCAAATCTATTTTGTAATGAGTGCCCTCTTCCTCTTCTGCAGAGCTTCTTGGGTTGGATGTTTGATACTTATTTTTAAATCATAATCTGAGTGAAAGTGGACTTGCTAACTTTTCCTTGCCTCTCAAGCTTTGGATCCCCATTCATCTAGCTGCAAAGTGGCATCTCTGTGTTACTGGTATTGCATGTTTACCTTTTCCACAATATAGGTTAGGTTTCTTTCTTGGATGGCTAACTCAACTTAATTTCTTTATTTTTTTAAAAAAATGATTTTCACAGGATATTTGGACTTCCTCCGTGATCTTGAAACACCTTATTGCGCTTAGTAATTACAGGTTTTAGCTACCAGTGGGAATCCTTAAAAGCAGGGGTCCCCAATCCCCGGTCCGCGACCAGGCAGCGGTCCGCGGCCTTGGCAGGACCGGGACGCGGACACAGATCTCCTACCCCCCCCCGCAAGCGCCGCCACGTGCATACGTGCGAGCATGCTCTGCCCCCTGTGAGCGTGCAAGTGCTCTCCACCCCCCTGCGGGCACGCCACACCCCCATGAGTGTGCCATGCCCTCTGCGTGAGCGTGCCACGCCCCCCAACTGGTCCGCGGTTGGGAAAAGGTTGGGTACCACTGCTTAAAAGAGATTTGAGCCAGCAGTACTTATCACTTCTGTTAGAATAGTTTAACTCTTATACATACACTTTTTGTATAGGAGAATGTGGTATTTTTTAGTTTGTTTTATTTGTACATTTGGATGTTGGTCTTTGACCATGTTAAAGGTGACTTGACACCTTCTTCAGCTGATGAGTGCTGATTGTACTAGATGTATTAGAATTTTTGCAGACTTTTTCCCCAAAACATGACAATTATACAGTGGCATTTACTCCAGATGTTTTGCTTTCTGGTATGCCCGAAACACCGTATTTTTCTGTGTATAGGACCCCCCCCCCCCCAGTGTATAAGACAACCTGCAATTTTGACTCTTGCCAGAAGCGGAGGAGCAGTCAATGGGCAGCCGCAAGGGGCGGCCCAGCATGGCTGCACCTCCGCCTGCCGCTGCAGCTGCCTGATTGCCTCCTCCAGCTCATGTTGCTGCCTTGTCCCCTGCCCGAAGGGAGCCCGCGAGTGCCGCTGGAGGAGGCGATCCGGCGCCGCCGCCGGCAGCAGTCATTGTTCAGCTGCAAGAGGTGGAGGCAGCCGCACTCGGCCGAATCTCATGGCTGCCCATGAGGTGAGGTGATTGGGCGGCTGTGGCGGCAGCAGGAGGCGGAGAAGCAGCTGCACTGGACTGCCCCTCGCAGCTGCCCATTGGCTGCCGCTGCCAGATCTCCAGTGCCGGGGCTCACCTCCAGCTCATGGTCTGCCTTGTCCCCTGCCCGAAGGGAGCCCATGAGTGGTGCTGGATGAGGCGATCTGGAGGTGGTGGCAGCAGTCAATGGGCAGCCACGAGAGGCGGCCGAGCGCAGCTGCCTCTGCCTCTCGCAGCTGCCCATTGACTACTGCCGCCGCCGAATCACCTCCTCCGGCGCCACTCATGGGCTCACTTCAGGCAGGGGAGAAGGTGGCGAGGTGAGCCCCAGCACTGACTCCTTCGCCTACGCCTCCTTCCGTGTATAAAACGACCCTCAATTTTTCCTCTAATGATGTTAGGAAAAAGTGTCGTTTTATACACAGAAAAATACGGTACTTTTCATGTTTGCCTAGATGTGCAGACAGGCCAGGTGAAGCAATCCTACGCAGTACTCACAGACTTCTTAATTTGCGTTGATTTGGGGTGTTTCCACTTCATGAGACACCTCAACAAGGAGTTTTCAAACCCTAAGAGAGTCCTTACCTCCAGATGAGAGTGAGATAAAGGTGTGCAATATTTTTTCTTGTGAAGGTCTTCATAATTTGTTTAAAATGTGTGTAACATGATCCCCCCTCTCCCTTTGGGAAGCAAGGCAGACTCACGCAGTGGAGAATTGACTGACTGACTGTTCAAAAAGATGTAAGTAGTCCCTCTATGCTTCCCAGAGCTCATACAATTTTCCATTGCTTTCCCCATGCCCATTGATACATGATTCAGTTTCTGACATGAGTCCACCGCCCTTTATTGTTGCACCGAGAGTCTCCCTGAAGCCCATGATTGCTGTGCTGGATCTCATGGCAACTTAGTGCGGGGCCTTCCTGAGGGAGGAGGAACTTCAACATTTTCATAAAAATAAAAACCACAATTTGATGAAGATGGATTTAAGACTTTTGTGCATGAGCATTTAGCCACAATAGAAGCCTTGTGAGTAAAGGGTGGAGGCTTTATTGTAAATGTTAGGTTGATGAAGAAGAAAAGAACATCTGCTCTTGATCTCCATGCATCTTTGTGATGCATACTCTTGATAAGCCCAAATACATGCTTTTCAGAAATATCTAAAATCCTTAACAGTATTCATCTGTATGCCAAAAAGATCTCCCTTTGGTGATCAGATTCTCTTTTTTTTTTTGATGACAGGTGATATGCAAGGAAGAACAGAAAAAAGCAGACCTCCCCTCAGAACTGTGAAGAAAGAGTCCACAAAGGCAGATAAATTGAAATACAAACCACTTACTGGGAAGGTGTTCTATCTTGATATTCCATCTAACATCCTGTCTGAGAAAATAGCAAAAGATCTTAAGGAATTGGGTGGGGTAAGTCAGTTATGTTTTGATGCTTGAAAAATGTACAAATTCTGCAAAAGTCAATGTTTTAAAACATTTAAAAATATTTTTGTGAAGGAGATGAAAAAAAAAACCTAGCCTATATGCATTAAGGGTTCTCAGCTACCCTGTTTTCCCGAAAATAAGACAGGGTCTTATATTAATTTTTGCTCCAAAAATCGCATTAGGGCTTATTTTCAGGGGATGTCTTATTTTTTTCATGTACAGCAATCTACATTGATTCAAATACAGTCCTGTCATCTTCTGGTTGCTGCACAATGGTGGAGGCCGGGGTTTCACTCAACTGGGGCTTATTTTTGGGGTAGGGCTTATATTACGAGCATCCTGAAAAATCATACTAGGGCTTATTTTCAGGTTAGGTCTTATTTTCGGGGAAACAGGGTAGATCTTTGGATACCAGTCTTAATGATTAGTAAAATTGCTCTTAAATAAGTGTATCATGCATCAGAAAATTGACAGGCTCATTCCTCAGTGATAATGGCAGTATTGTAAATGATTTTAAAAACGTGATATGATTGTGAATTAAGAAAAATCACAAGTGAATGAATAAGTAGACGTGTAACATTTATTTATTTATTGTTTACCACCAGATACTGTTATGGTGTTACAGTCTCCAAAGTTCTTTTCATTTTACAAAGAATTCTTAAACTTGTCTAAGATGCTGCCCAGAGACATGACCACTCAATTCAAAAGCTTATGAAAAATAAAAAACTAGTTAGTCTTATGGGCACTATATTCCTGTTTCCAGTATACTGTAAATTGCTACAACGTAAATTGCTACCTTTGACAGGTAGACATAACTTTATTCAAAATTATTCAGTGAGCTTGATAGCTGAACAGATTTATAAGCCTTGAGCTTCTTTAATTATTGTTTTGATCTATGTGGCTTTGATTAATTGGATCTCTTTGTTTTTGTTCACCTCATATTGGCTGAAATCCTGTTGCTTAGTGTAATAAGTCACACTACAGTAGGCCCATTGAATCAATGAGAATGTGGTAAGTCAAGTCCTCTGTAAGTTCCATTGATTCACATGGGGTCTACTCTAGTTTCATTTTAGCACAGTAAAAAGTGTGCTGTTTTTAGTAGTGTAGTGAGTAGTGTAGTTTTTACTCAGTAGTGAGTAGGGTTATGATATGTCTAAGACTATTTATACAACTGAAAAAATCTCTGCTCTAGCTGATATATTTTAGGTTGAATCCAAAGAGGCTCTTCCATGAATGATTTCATACAGTAAAGAATCCCACAAATAAGAGGGAGAATGACTCAACTGATTCCTCATGCAGCCTTCATGCTGCATGTTTTTTGGGGAGGAGGATGCAGGAGGAAAATGGAGTTTGTGAAAATGACCTTAGTATTGTGACTTTAAGATACCTGGCCCATTTGTATTACCAAATAGCTGTGTAGTAGCTCTTTTTAAAGCTGTTTTCAAAGCCTTCATAAAGTCTTTGTGAAGTTGATTTGTGAAGAGCAACTGTAACTGCAAATTACATGGAATCTGAGGTGTGTACTACAGCTTCCCAAACTTTGCCTCCCCCATTTGCAGCATACAAAGAATAGTGGGGATTTTGTGAATCAAGCAGTTAACATTGAAAAGTTCTTGTAGCACAATTTCTAGTGGATCACTGTTCAAATAATGACTGCATTCTTGATTATATAAATTGTCAAATTGCTGTCACTTCAGTGAGAAAAAAATTATTGTGATTGGGTCCCAACATCTTTGTCTTATGAAAGCTGAATACTAGGGAAGCAAATCCCACATTGACTATGCACGAAGAGGGTCATTGTCATGAATTAAAGTGGTTTCAGTTATGTGACTGTTTTTTTAAAAAATTAAACAAGTAATGCTATTGTTCTCTACTTTCCGTCTTTACATTTAGAGAGTTGAAGGATTCCTGAGCAAAGATATTAGTTATCTGATCTCTAATAAAAAGGAAGCAAAATTTGCTCAGACACTTGGACAAATATCTCCAGTCCCAAGCCCAGAATCTGTGTGCAATGGGGGAAACAGTTCACCTCATCCAAGCAGCAGAAGAGATAAACATGAAGGAAGTTCTTTTAAGATTGTGGACACAGTAAGTCCCATTTCTACCTCCATGCCACCTGTTTCCTGTAGAGAATGTTCAAAGAAGTGCCACAAATGAGGTAGAGCTGACTTTTTACAGCTTCATATCTTGCAAAAGTAGTTTGATATTCAGATTTTATAGTTAACGTAGCCTTAGGCAATAACAGTTTAATATAAATACTCATGGGTCCATTCTCCTGGCCTTATCTTTAATAACTTGAGATATTGTTCTTGAGTAGCATAGCTTTTTTTCTCCTATTTTTCCCCAAACATTGCTTTCCTTAAAAACGATCTGTATTGAGAGAAAGTAAGAAAGAGCACAGCAGTTGATATAGCTTTAGTCTCACGTCATATATCTGGCTTGCAGTTTCTACATATGCCATTTCCTGAATATATTTCAGAAGTACTGTAAAAATGACAGCCCAGTGCTAATCAGAAGGATCTTGGCAAGTCTTTGGGTCCGAGTCATTGGTGTGACTTAAGTCCGACTTGACAGCGAGTCCCCATCCCTGGCTAATCATCTTTCGTTGGATGTAAGTCACAATGGCTTCCTTCCAATAGGTAGTAAGAGCCAGTGGATTATCTGGGCTAGACAATCTTAAATCTTTTCCATGTGTGTTTCTATACATGATTGCAGTTTTCAGTTAGGTGTATTCAAGGTGAAAGGATCACTGTTTCCGTCACACAGCATCTTATAGAGCTGTCTCTTGAAACATGAAATGTAGCGTCAAGAGGTTCAGTAATGTATTTATATATTTTTTCTTTTTCTTAAACATAGGTGCGCATGAGTAGAGGAAAATCCTTGGTTGAAAAAGCAATCAAAGAACAGGTATGTATCATTCAATAGCATTATTACACTTTACAGTTTGGCAATGATCCTGAAGTCCATGGTTATGGGATTTGCTATCAAATAATGGCCAATGGGAACTGAAATAGAGTTAAAAGCATACTAATCTAGCAACACAATCCTATGCATGTTCTGAAGCAAGCTCCATTTGAGTTCAGTGGGACTACTCCCAGGAGATGTGCTGAAGTGCAGTGTAAATAGCTTTCCTATCTAAAAGCTATGAAACTGGTTTGTGAGCGGCATGGCTTTCTTTCTGTTTGGCATTGTTAATATATTTGCGTCCTATTAGAAGACACAATTCAGGCAAAAGAAAAAAGCAACAAAATGGTAGTGGGTTATGGGAATGTCTTTTGCTTCTTTCTTAGGCTTGATCTTTCTAACAGTTCCTTTGTTATTCCTAATAGCCATAGGCATTCAACCAGGGATAGTTGTATATCTATGCTGCTAATAGGGCACAATGCTGTGTTAGGGGGTTTACAATGCTGCTACCAGTGCTTTTCCCTGAAAACATTCTATGCCTGCAATCTATATGGTTAGCAGAAGACAGAGACCTTGATTCTTTTTGTTACTTAGTAACCTAGTATAGTGAATTTAGAGGAACATTTTGGCTGATTTCATATCTAGCAAGGTACAAAAATGCAAGGACAGAGAATCTGATTTTGGCCTATACATTTGTTTTTATTAATGGAGGTGAGTGCATACTTCACTTCAAGTTATGTTGCTGCATTCATGTGATGTATGCCCCAATATTCTAGTTGATAGAATACTTGTCTTCCAGGAATTAATCCCTTCAGGCAGTATACTATCCAATGCCTTGAGCTGGGGAGTGAAAATACTTCATGTTGATGGCAAGTATTTCTGAACTAAAATTGATCTTTAGTCAATTAATAAAATCCCTTTTCATTTTTCTTAGTATTAGTAATGGCTAATTATCTTTTTCTTCCTGACATAGATATCAAGAGCTACATTGAACAAAAGAAAAAAGACCTCTGTCTGATCAAGAAATCAAACACAGAAATCAAAGATACTGTAAGAAGATAGTTTTGTTTCAGAGAGAAATAGTAGTAACCAGTAAATGCAACTTGACTTACCGTATTTGCCGGCGTATAAGACGACTTTTTTGCCCTGAAAAACATGCCTCCAAGTGGGGGGGGGGTCGTCTTATACGCCGGGTGCACTTCAGTTGGGATAACCTCTGCAAGCGCCCCTCGCCGGCTTTGGAGGTCCCCCACCAGTCCTCTGATGGTGCAGGAAAAGCCTCCGAAGTGCTCTGAAGCCGGTGCGCGCGGTTGCGGGGCACCCCCGCCAGTGTTCCGATGGTGCAGAGAAAGCCATCGGAACACTGGCGGGGGTGCCCCGCAACCGCGCGCGCCGGCTTCAGAGCACTTCGGAGGCTTTTCCTGCACCGTCAGAGGACTGGCGGGGGACCTCCAAAGCCGGCGAGGGGCGCTTGCAGAGGCTAGCCCCGCACCCCCGCCAGTCCTCTAATGGTGCAGGAAAAGCCTCCGAAGTGCTCTGAAGCCGGCGCGCGTGGTTGCGGGGCACCCCCGCCAGTGTTCCGATGGTGCAGAGAAAGCAAGCCATTCGGCAAGCCTCGGAAGGTAAAAAGGCTTTCTTTTTTTTCTTTTTAACCTTCCGAGGCTTGCCGAAGGCAGGGGGAAAGGGCGGGAACTTCAAAAATGGTGCCGGGCAAACCTCTACAAATGCCCATCGCCGCGCGGAGGGACCCCAGCGAGTCCTGGGATGGTGCAAGGTAAGACCCGGGGGACCCCCAAAGCCGGCGAGGGGCGCTTGCAGAGGCTAGCCCAGCACCATTTTTGAAGATCGGGCCCTTTCCCCTTGCCTTCGGTAAGGCTCAGAATGGAAAAAGGCTTTCTTTTTTTCCCCCCTTTTTCCGTTCGGAGCCTTACTGAAGGCAAGGGGAAAGGGTATATAACAAACTCTATATTTTGAGTGGAAATGTTGGGGGGTCGTCTTATACGCCCAGTCGTCTTATGGCAAATACGGTATTTGAAAATCACTTCTAAAATAGTTAACTTTTGTTATATCTGGTATTATATATTTATTATATTATATATATTATATTATATATTTCAAAAATACACTCTATCTGCACTGTATTGTAGTGTAATTTATTTAAGCATATGATCTTCATCTAAATAGGCACTTTTTGTAGCTACATAAGAAGCAAGGAAGAAGGTTCTGGAGAGTGACCTGCTCCTTCTTCCTGAAGCATCCCTGTCTACACAAACACCTAGTCCTAATTGCTCCCATTTTGGGAATATCTGTTTCCAACTGTATTAAATATGCTAGGGTAATACATAACACTAAACGTTTACTATGTTAAGTTTGTTAGCCATTCTTATATCATCATTTTTGAAGTTGATCATAGCTGCAGTTCACTCAGCCCTACAAACTATTGTTGACAAGGCTCCTACAACTTGTGTTCAGCTGTAAGGATCTGACATAGCTTTAATGCTCAGTAAATTAAACTTTTAACAATGCTGTTTTCCTTAAATAGGAGAGAGAGTCAACTGATCAGAAAACAAAAAGTAAGTATTCAAGGCATCATTGATACTATGTTATCTGTTTTGCTAAATACAAAATAAACTTGGTGGGAAATATTAGGTGGGACTATTAATATTCAAGGTAAGTCAGTGTATGTATCGTAAGGTTTCTTGTTTTTGAACCACAAAAGTTTGTATAAGTTATTTCAGAGGTTTTTTTAAAAGGCATTCATTCTTTTGACAGGTAAATTAAAAAATCCTTTTCTGAAGGTAGAAGATAGAAAGTGGTAAGTGCTATTTTATCTGAATTAACAACTGACTCAAACTTATACCTAGATATATTCAAATATATCTGTCAGATATATTTTGATTTGGATTCCTGCAGAGAGTTGCATTCAGTGTCATTATGTGCCCCTTCCAACTCCATAATTCTGTGATTCATACGTTTCACAATTAATTGATGCAGTAATGATTTAATCTTTTTGCAGGAAAACTATTGTGCCATCTACTCTGGGGTGCACGCAGATTCAGGCATGCATAGAGCAGCCCAAATGAAAATGTAGTCAGCTTTTAAGTCTTAGTGGCTGAATTCCAGTAGTAAGTCACAACTAAAAGAGACCCATTGAATCAGTAGGGATTTAGTAAGTCAATTCCTCCATAAGTTCCATTGATTTAATGGGCCTGCTATAGTTGCAACCTACTACTGGATTTCAGAAATTGATTCCAGTTGGTTTACTCTAAGTATGGCTAAATCCAAATTCACCCTGTATTAGGTTGCAATATTTATTTGTATTAGAGTAAGGTTTATGAAAGAAAGAAGATAGGAAAATTGATGGAACACGGAGAGGAAATGCTGTATACAGATAATGGGCAACTAATTTATTTGTGGATATACAGTTCATTTTTGGAACTGTTCTACATTTCATATATAGCCTTCTGTTGGTTTCTTAGTCTCAAATGTTTAGTACTAGTGTATTGATGCAAAGTGCTAATGCTTTTGCATATATATTTCTGTGATTGGGTTCGATTGAAGGGGGTGGCAGTTCCTCTTTTTGAGCAGGAAATAACCAAGAAGAGTCATTTGAAACTTTAACATGTTTATTGAAATTAACATCAGGACATTCAACTATTACTTCAACTGGATCAAAATGGCTTAAATTTCCAACTGGAGAACTGTTTGGGTTCATTGCGGTGCTGGTCCGAAGCGTTCTCTATCCGTTGGCTTCCTCAACGGAGCGCTCCTCACGGCACAGATCGTACCACAACACGGATGTCGGGCCCAGTCCCCTTCGATTGGAGGTTGATTGTATGTGGTGTCCGGCCGGATCACCCTCCTCCAATTACCTCCTTCCTCTCGGGAAAACTACTCCTGTCCATTCCTGGGTTTCAGTAATTGTCACCTTTTTCTCCTTAGAATCAGGATTGGGTAATAATCCACCCACCTTCAGGTTGGGGAAATCCTCCAACAAATCCCGTGCTTTTTTATATTCAGCCTCTCCTCCTTTCCTCATTTCTTCCCGCGGCACTCTAAACCGTCTCACGCCTTCCTCCTCCCTTTTATCTTCTTCCCACACGGGTAAGGTTAGCTCCTCCCCTTCTTTTCCCTTTCCTTCTTCCACCAAACAAACTTCCGCCTTTACCTCTTTCTCCTCTTTTTCTTTTATAATCAGCCCTTCTGCTTCTCTGCTTATTCCCTCTCTTAATGATTCTCTAATTTTGGTAGACGGCGCACTCTTACCACTTCTCTTCTGACCTATTTCTCCTTCACACGCGCCCCCCCCCCCCCGGATGAGTCTTCTCCAGGGTTCTTTCCTGCGCACCCTGTCGGGAAAAATAGTCTGCATTAGCATGTGAGCTGCCTTTTTTGTATTGAACATTGAATGCAAACGGTTGTAAGCTCAGATACCACCTCGTCAACCTAGGATTAGTGTCCTTCATCCTATTCAACCATTGTAAGGTAGCATGATCAGTAACTAAGGTAAATGGTGCTCCTAATAAATAATATTTCAAAGAACGTATAGCCCATTTCGCTGCTAATGCTTCTTTTTCAATAGTTGCATATTTTTGTTCCCGTGGAGATAATTTCTTACTCAAATACATTATTGGATACTCTACACCTCCTCAAATTTGAGTTAGCACAGCCCCTATGCCCCTGTCCGACGCATCAGTTTGTACTACAAAAGGTATGTTTAAGTCAGGGGCATACCTACTGGGTAAACTATTCAATATCTCTTTCAATCGGTCAAAGGCTTCCTGTTCTATGAATCCCCACCTTATCTTGTCAACTACTCTCTTCTTAGTTAAATCTGTGAGGGGTGCAGCTATTTCTGCAAAGTTGGGAACAAACTGCCGGTAATATCCTGCTAACCCTGGAAATTGTTGAACTTTTTTATTCTTAGGGGATGTCCACTCCGATATCTTTTCCACTTTATCTTGTATGGGTTGAATTTTTCCTTGTTTGACTTGGAATCCTAGAAACTTCACTCCCCTTCTTGCAATTTTGCATTTTGAAGGGTTTACCTTAAGTCCCACTTTCCTCAATTCCATCAACACTTTTTGCTAAATGTTCTAGGTGTTCTTTCCAACCACTACTATAGATTAAAATATCATCAATATAGGCGCCTGCAAATGCTTGCACCGGCTCTAAAATCCTGTCCATCAATCTTTGGAATGTAGCCGCTGCCCCATGTAACCCGAACGGCATTCTGACAAATTGGAATAATCCTTTAGGGGTGACAAATGCAGTCTTCTCTTAACGGCTCCACACTCGAAGCAGACCGGTGTCCCGTCTTTCCCTCTTTTCCAACCGTTTGCGTTTTCAAATAACCGGTGGTCGAAATTAATGGGGCGCACCGGTTTTGGTCCCATCGGCTCAAAACCTCGGCCTCTTCCTCTCGTGGGAGCGCTGGAGCTGGAAACCCCGCGTGGCACCGCGCCTGGTCCGCTGCTCGCCGCCATCTTTTCTCTCCCTCGGCTCCTCTCCCATGAGGGGGCAGAGCTATCTCGTCCGTAATCTTCAGCGTTACAAAAGTCCTCCACTAAGTGGATCGCCTCCTCTAGTTTCTTGGGGTGATTCTTTTGCACCCAATTCTTCAAACTGTCTCCCAACGTCATTACCAACTGTTCCATTACTAAGATTTCCATTATTTGTTCCTTAGATTTTTCTTCTGGTCGCAACCATCTTACTAGGTTAGATTTCATTCTTTGAGTCAGGGGGTGAGGGTGTACTCCTGGTCTCATCTTCAATTCTGTAAACCTCCTCCTATAAGCCTCTTCCGTTAGGTTAAGTGTATGTAGTATCGCTGTTTTTACGTCTTCATACCTAGTAGCTTCCTCTGGTGATAGGGTATCTACCACTTCTTGCAGCACGCCCGTAAGGCATGGGATCAATATCAATGTCCATTGTTCTTTTGGCCAACCAGCTGCAACCGCTACTCTTTCAAAGGTGTGTAAATACGCCTCCGGATCATCGGTAGACCCCATTTTTTGTATCCTGATCGGAGCGGGTCCAGCTACCCATACATTCCTTTGCTGTCCTGAAGACCTCTGATCTTTCCCTTCTTCCGTTTCTTGTTTTTATATCCACTTCGTTATCAACGCCTGCTGCTCTGTCAAATTCTCAATCAACTTCTCGTGCCTCTCTATCGTCAGTTGTAGTTTTAACATTTCAGCATTTCCCGCCATCAGAACTGCCTCACGTTGGGCGCCATTGTGATTGGGTTCGATTGAAGGGGGTGGCAGTTCCTCTTTTTGAGCGGGAAATAACCAAGAAGAGTCATTTGAAACTTTAACATGTTTATTGAAATTAACATCAGGACATTCAACTATTACTTCAACTGGATCAAAACGGCTTAAATCTGGTAACTGTCCGTATGAAGTAGGTAACGTTCCAACTGGAGAACTGTTTGGGTTCATTGTGGTGCTGGTCCGAAGCGTTCTCTGTCCGTTGGCTTCCTCAATGGAGCGCTCCTCATGGCACAGATCGTACCACAACATGGATGTCGGGCCCAGTCCCCTTCGATCGGAGGTTGATTGTATGTGGTGTCCGGCCGGATCACCCTCCTTCAATGACCTCCTCCCTCTCGGGAAAACTGCTCCTGTCCATTCGTGGGTTTCAGTAATTGTCACCTTTTTCTCCTTAGAATCAGGATTGGGTAATAATCCACCCACCTTCAGGTTGGGGAAATCCTCCAACAAATCCTGTGCTTTTTTATATTCAGCCTCTCCTCCTTTCCTCATTTCTTCCCACGGTACTCTAAACCGTCTCACGCCTTCCTCCTCTCTTTTATCTTCTTCCCACATGGGTAAGGTTAGCTCCTCCCCTTCTTTTCCCTTTCCTTCTTCCACCAAACAAACTTCTGCCTTTACCTCTTTCTCCTCTTTTTCTTTTATAATCAACCCTTCTGCTTCTCTGCTTATTCCCTCTCTTAATGATTCTCTAATTTTGGTAGACGGCGCACTCTTACCACTTCCCTTCTGACCTATTTCTCCTTCACAATTTCCCTGGTATAGTTCAGCGCAAATCAATTATTGCAGTTGCTTGCGGGTTTTTTAGGGGGGATTTGAAAGGAAAAGCAGTGTCTTTATCTGTTTATTATATTCTGTTAGGCACTGAAAAACCTAGGCACATACATCTTCAAAGAAACTGGTGCACTGATCTCAGGAAGAGATATGCCTAACCAGCTCTTTGAAAAATTGGTTGTTTCTGTCTACTAATTTTTGTCTTTTCTATGTTGGTCTTCCCCTAGAACTGCAGCAGACTAATGAAGCACATGTTCAGTGGTTGTAGACTTAATGTATGGGTATTAATAATTAGTGTGTAAGATTTGAAACACAATGTGAGATGGAATTTCCTATATTCAGATGTCTTTCTAGTGAAAAATGCTAGAGAAAAATACAGGAGAGGAACACGTTGGATGGAACTTCTGATAATTGACTTAGCATTACACTGGAGGAATATATGAGCAAACCTGAATACGGAAACGGTACACAAAGTAAAAGAACAAAGTATTGGCAGGCTGTTTCTTATTTCCTTACTCTTCCGGCTGAGAGAGGTGGCTTATATGTCTCCTGAAGCTTCTGAAGGGAAATATAGAGTTGATATAGAAAAAGAATTCAGAGAATTATCCTCCTCTAGTAGTATAGCATTCATTTCAGGCAATGTGTATTTTGGTTGTTGTAGGTTTTTCGGGCTGTTTGGCCATGTTCCAAAGGTTTTTTTCCTTAACATTTCGCCAGTCTCTGTGACTGGCATCTTCAGAGGACAGGAGTTAGAACTCTGTGTGTGTTCTGGTGTAGGATAGTTGAGTATTTGTAGCTGTGGGATCAGGTTTTTGTCCTTTTCAGGAGATTGGGTGATTATGGTGATCACAGTGTTTTTTGTTATGGGTGTATTGTTGTGATAAGGGGTGGAGATGGTTTGTCACTGTGATTGATGGGTATCGTTAGCTAGTCTTTTGTGTGCAGTGATCACCGGTCCTTGTGGCTGGGTAGAGTTCGTTCACCTTTTGCAGGCTGTATTTTTCAGTGCTGGGAGCCAGGCTTTGTTGAGTTTTAGACTTTCTTCTTTTTTGATGAAGCTCTGCTGGTGTTTGTGGATTTCAATGGCTTCCCTGTGTAGTCTAACGTAATTTATTTATTTTATTTATTTATTTAACTTATATGCCGCCCACTCTACCCAAAGGTCTCTGGGCGGCTTACAACAATTAAAATACAATAAAAAGATGAAACAATTAAAATACAATTAAAATAGATACTCTAAAAATTGCCATCAGGAACCACAGTTGATATTATTTTAATTAAATTTTAATTAAAGTAATGATTGCTGGTGTTGTCCAGTACTTCTGTATTTTGAAATAGGATTTCATGTCCAGCTTGTTTCAGGGCATGTTCAGCTATTGCCGATTTTTCCAGTTGTTTTAGTCTGCATTGTCTTTCATGTTCTTTGATTCTGGTGTGGATGGTGCGTTTTGTGGTCCCAATATATACCTGGCCACAACTGCAAGGTATCCGGTATACTCCAGCAGTGGTGAGAGGGTCCCTTTTGTCCTTTGCTGACTGTAACATTTGTTGTATTTTTGTGGTGGGCCTGAATACTGTTTGTAGGTTGTGTTTTTTAAGAAGTTTCCCCATGCAGTCCGTGACCCCTTTGATGTATGGCAGAAATACTTCATTTGTGGGTAGCTGTTTTTCTTCTTCAGTTTGGTGTTATTTTCTTGGTTTGATGGCTCTTGTGATTTCATTCTTGGAATAGCCATTTGCCTGTAGCGCCCACTTCAGATGGTTGAGTTCAGTGCTGAGAAATTGAGCTTCACAGTTCTGATCCACACGGTCTACCAGTGTTTTGATTATGCCTCTTTTTTGTTGTGGGTGGTGGTTGGAGTTTTTGTGTAGGTACCGGTCTATGTGGGTGGGTTTTTCTGTAGACCTTGTGTCCCAATAGGTCAGGTTTGCGTATGACCATGACATCTAAGAAGGAGAGTTGTCCCTCTATTTCTTTTATTTTGTTTTTCAATTTATTTATATTATTTATATAACATTTATATTCCACCTTGTATCTTGTGATCTTCAGGTAGATTATAGCAGTAAAAATTATATATATAAAAATATGCATTGAAAAGTCCTTAACAGTAGAGAAGGCCCTAAGGGGAGAACATTTCATAACTGGGGTGCTACAGCCAAGAAAGCCCTCTTCAGTGTCTCCGCCCAGTGGATCATTCTCTATAGTGGGGACACAGCAGATCTTAGTGATAGAGAGAGGCATCCTGTCATGTATCCTGGTCCCAAGCTATTTTGAGCTTTATAAGGTTATCATCAACACCTTGAACTCATATTGGAAGTGTAATGGCACCCAATACAATTCTTTTGGAGCTGGTGTCATACGGGGTCTGAAATGTGTTCTGGCTAGAATTCTAGATGCTGCATATTGCACTCAGTACAGTATCTGTCATCTTCAAAGGTAGTCCCATGAAAGTTGTGTCGCAGTAATCTAACTGGGCAGTTACCGTGTTTCCCCGAAAATAAGACAGGGTCTTATATTAAAATTTGCTCCAAAAATGCAGTAGGGCTTATTTTCAGGGGATGTTTTTTTTTTTTTTTTTCATGTACAATAGTCTACATTTATTCAAATACAGTCATGTCATATTCTGGTTGCTGCACAATGGTGGAGGGTGGGGTTTCACTTAACTAGGGCTTATTTTTGGGGTAGGGCTTATATTACGAGCATCCTGAAAAATCATACTAGGGCTTATTTTCAGGGAAACGGTACTAGTGCGTGAACTACTGCAGGCAGTATGGCAAGAAAGATAAATAAAAGGTGTTTTGAGCTTATTGGTAAAAGGTGAAAGATTTATACGATCTGAGGAGAAGCCAGAGTTTTATTGGCCGTGTGTGTTTTGTTGCACTTATGTGGTTGTTCTTTTTTCTTATATAGTCATTACAGACCATTTTACTTGCAACTGCCCAGTTTTCCTGTTATCAACTATTCTAATCCAAGACCGTGCAGCCCATTTGAGGTAGAAAAGAAGAATCCTAATGGCCAGAAACAAATTCAGAATAAACAAAGGTAATTAAGCATGGATATGGGAATGCTACGAGATATGATAGGCTGACAAAGGTCTGTAGAGAGTGGAAGCAAATGTGAATTTTGACAACAAAATGTAGGGCTGGTTTAGGGTTTACCCTATATTGGATTTAATAATATGCTGAATATTTAGAGTGTGTTTCAGGAGTTAGAATGCAGAAAAAGTTGTAGTGTCCCAGCATGTAAACAGCATGTTGATTGCTGTCTTAGGGGAAAGCAGCTGTTATAGTCAGTGCAGGAAAAAGAAATTTTAATGTTAGATCATTTGGTCATTGGCATGGAGAAGGTGAATCAGATGCTTGGGAGCCCTATTAAAAATACATCTCTAAGGCTCTGTGCTTATAACGTGGGCTTATTCTATTTATTTATTTATTCGACTCTGCAAGAGTCTGTGGGCGGCTTCCAACATAAATTAAAACAGTTCAGTTAAAAACAGACACTAAAAACCAATACGGCCACATCCACTCTACAAAAGCAAAAACAGAAACAGAAACAATCTACAAAAACAATCTAGATCCATGACTCTATTAATTAAAATTAAAACCTTCAGTTAAAAACTTCAATTAAAAAACGTCCGGAACAGGAAGGTTTTAACCTGGCGCCGAAATATCAGTAACGTCAGTGCCAGTTGGATGTCATTTGGGAGGGCATTCCAAAGACCGGGGGCAGTTGCCGAAAAGGCCCTCCACCTACAGGCCATCCCTCTCACCTCACTGAGGGACGGCTCTTTCAGGAGGGCATTCTGGCTAGATCTCAGTTGCCAGGTAGGTTTGTATGGAAGGAGGTGGTCCTTCAGGTATCCAGGGCCCAAGCCGTTTAGGGCTTTATATGTCAAAACAAGCACTTTGAATTGGGCCCGGGCAACAACTGGTAGCCAGTGTAACCTGGCCAGAATCGTCTGAATATGTTCTCTCGCAGCTCCTCCGCTCATCAGTCGTGCAGCTCGATTCTGAACCAGTTATTCTATATACATAACTTAACATGCTGAACTAATAGTAATATTTGGTGTTTTAGTGTTTTCCTTGTTTCTCATGTAATTTTAGTCATACTGTTGTATACAACTATAGTGTCTGTAAGGATGAAGAATAAGTTTAAAATGTTTTAATGAACAAAATTAGTATCACATTTCTTGAGACTTTCCCTTATACTAATAGTATATTTTTGTCCTACTGTAACTGATGTGTGCCATTATGGTGACTCTATGAATTAATAATTTCCAAATGCTTACACAAATGTCAGGGTGGGTGTTGTGTGTGAAGCACAAATTGATTTTATTGTAAAAAAATCTTTGGTACGTTCCAGTAGGCAATATAAATTTGCAATATGATTTCTAGTGCCTCTTTCTTTTCTTAATCCATCTTGAATATCTGGCATTTTTCAATCTATATATGGTGAAAGTTTTTGTTGTAAAATTTTGAGCATTATTTTTCTCGCATGTGCAATTAATGCACTTGTCTCATTCTTGCAGTAATTTTTGACATCTCCTTTTCTTCAGCATGGAAACATATATTGAACATTTCTAGTCTGTGGACCATTGTTTTGTTTTCTGTATTTGTTGGGGTATTATTAGGATTTTTATGGATTCAGTGACTACAGATTAAAATATGTATTTGTATTTCACCTATTCCTGGTGATTCATTTCTACTGAATGATTTCTGAGTGACTTTCCCTTTGCTTTGTAAAAATGCAGATTCTTCAGAGACTTTTTAGTGCTATTTGCCACAGTAAGGGACAGGATTTTGACCATTGTTTCCATCTTCTGTATTTTATCCTGATCAGATAAAATAACCCCCAGTTTGATCTTTCACCATCTCTAATTCGTGTTTAAAGTTCCCTTTGATTTCTTGGGTTTTCCAGAAGAGACCTTCTCCCCCCCGTTTTTTTTTTTTTCTTAAAGATTTTCTGTTTCTTTGTGATGAGTATTATAAGTCATTGAAATGTTGAAGTCCAGTTATGTCGAAGTATGATTAACAAATTGTAGTCTTCAGTGCTGGATATTTCAAGCTGATTCATGCATTCATTTGTGGTTGTGAAGTTTTCAAGAACTTACCATTTTATTTTACCGGGCAGGGTATAAATTTGCCCTTCTGGTTCAAAGTTCCCATATTCTGAAATGTCATGCTATGAAGTTCCTTATCATACAAACTATAAGAGATATTTATGCAGTGTTTGGTACAAATGAGGTGGGGTTTGCTACTTTTGCTGTTCGGCTAGTTAGCCTAAAAATGTTTGCTTAGATTTTGCATGATTAAAAAAATGATTAAGCCTTTTAACTTTTAAAGTCAGGATCTTTGAAATAATCAAATATCTCTTTGATTTGAATATAAAACTGCTTGGTTTGATTTAAGTATAATGCTCTTTTCCACATATCAATAGGCTTCTCATACGATGATTATAATGTTTAGCTCAATTTGCCTCACTGATCATAAAGATTGTGTAGTGCATGTCCATCTTAATTACCCTGTTTCCCCTAAAATAAGACCTAACCTGAAAATAAGCCCTAGTATGATTTTTCAGGATGCTCGTCATATAAGCCCTACCCCAAAAATAAGCCCTAGTTAGTGAAACCCCGCCCTCCACCATTGTGCAGCAACCAGAAGATGACATGACTGCATTTGAATAAATGTAGATGGTTGTACATGACAAAAATAAAACATCCCGTGAAAATAAGCCCTACTGCGTTTTTTGAAGCAAAAATTAATATAAGACCCTGTCTTATTTTCGGGAAAACAGGGTAGTTGTCACAGTAGTTGTGGGTGGTGAGGATGTGTGGCAAACTACAGTAAATGTTTCAGATTCAGAGGGCTTCTGCATTGGAAACCAGTTTGCAGGGTATGGTAGTATATAGTCTGGTTCTTGCAAGTCCCTGATGTATCTACATGATGAATGAAAAATGTACTTCCACTGTCTAGTGTGATAGAAAATGTAGATACTGCCTTTTACATATGCAAACTGAAACTTGTGGTTATGACCAACAGATGGCATTAGAGACTGGCTTTCTATGTTTATTGATTTTTTTTTCTATTTAGAAACTGGAATGCTAATCATTGTGTTCTACCTGAAGACTAGACATACTAATTGTTTCTGCATCTTAACAAGTATCTTATTGCATCGTTACTGTGCTAATTTATGTTAAGAGTTATGTTTTTTGTGCTAGGTTAATAGAATTGAACAGTGAAATAAGCTTGTGATTTAAATGGGCTTGTGTTTATATAGTCTAGACTAGATTAGACTTCAGAAACGCAGGTATCTGTGTTGTTTTTATGAGAACCAACTGATTGTCTATGTGAAGCCTGATATGAAGGCTTACAACTTAGAATTGAAGAATCTGAAGTCCCAAGAATTTCTTTTCTGTACCACAGTGGAACCAAGCTAGAAGTCCTTCCATACAAAAAATGTTCCTAAGTACCTTCCTAGCAAGGTTCCCTCTAAGCTAGGCATGTGCGCAACTCCACCTCCCTCCATGCAGCTCTCTTCCTCCTTCATACAGCGATCGCTTTGGTTCTGGTCATAACTCCTTTGGTTCTGGTCATGATGGAACCCTGCACGGGGGTGGAGGTGAAATTGCACGCACATGCAAGGGTGAGGTTGTGTGTGAGAGAGAGAGGCGTAGCGCTGAAAATTAGAGGGTATGTTGCTCCCTAGTCAAAGTTACTTCGTTTTATCATTATGATAAGTTTGTAGAGAGGTCATTTTGGTTTTAAACAGTTGAGAGTGAGAAATCCTTGCTTATCTACTGCAAAGTCTACCAGTAGATCTTTGTCTACCTTTTACCGGTCCCGATATAGACTGGTAAATGTTCGATACACTTTTTTCTGTATGCTGTAGTTGTACTTTAAACCAACATACCATCAATTTTCTCTGTTATTAGCTTTGCTGGGCAACCCATAACACGTTTTCCTGTCTGGCTGTTGAACTTTTGTGTGGGCAGAAGTCTTCATAGTTTAAGATTTCTAGTGCTATGCTTTTGTGCCTTACATCCACCAGATGGGATTTGGATTCCTTCTTCACTTGTGCAGTAACTAATTCCTGGATAATAACATTTGAATAGATCCCTTCTGATCAAAATTACTTGCCTCACCTTCCAGATTTGCACCAGAAAGTAGAAGTACAGATACAATCATTTATTTTTATTAAATGACTTGCTTTGAAAAGTCATTTAATACTGTTCTGCCATTAGAAACTGAACTTCTCAGTTAGCATGTAGTTTAAAAAATTTGCTGCAGAAGCTAGTCAGAATGTGTCAAGTCCCTAAGCTGGGTCCTTTTTCATTTGGCTTAGGGAATGTGGTCAGCATCCTGTTGTGGATAACCATGTACATAAAGGTAATCGTGCAAGCAGTTTTTGTTATTTGCCAGCTGGATGCACCATTAGATGAGAAATCAGGGTATACAGTGGACAGCGCATTTCACTTGTGCAGTCACCCATTTACAATAGGATTGCAACAAGATTCTGTTCTGTTTGAATAAGATGTTGCCTGTCTTTTTGGAACAGAAATCTGCTAAATATTGACAAAGAAAAGGCCCCACTTCAAGTTCCTGCAAAACGTAAGAAGAGAAAGGGATATTGTGAATGTTGTCTGAAGAAGTATGATGATCTTCAAGCTGTATGTATATTTTATTAAAATACTGGGTTATTTACATTATGTAATAAATGTTATACAAACATTCCAGTGTTTTGCAGATCTTTTTTCTTCTAATTGCTCTTTTCTCTAAAGCAGGGGTGGGCAAAGTGTGATAATAGGGCTGCACATTGCCTCCCCTCAGCTTTTTCTGTGGTCCTTGGTTCCATCACTTGTTGCTTCCTACTGAAGAATTTTTCCCCTAGCATAAGCAATGAATTGCTACTCTTAGGATCCTCTAAGCAAGGGAATTCACCTTTTCAGTAGGTTGCAAACTTCTCTTCAGTGTTCATCACCAAAAACACCTGTTTTTCAAAACTGGAAATTAATGTCTGGTTTTATTGTTTTGTTTTTGTCCCTTTGCATTTTGATAATCTGTGCAGACCTCAGAGGATCTCGGGTTCAGAAAATTGGCCCTTGGACCCACAGAAGTTGCTCACTCCTTCTCCAAAGAAATGATATTTCAAAATCTTGCATTTGTTCCATTCATAGAAACAGTTTGAACAGGGGTATTAAAAGTTATTGCAGCGTGGACTGTTTTGTCTTTTGTTGTTGTTGTTGTTGTTGTTGTAAAGCTATAAATTCATTCAAAACTCCATAGTGAAGAATTAGGGCATTGAGAGAGATAATAAGGTATCTGGCATTGGAAATCCTCTTAATTAATGTTGTTGAGAAATGTATATTTTCCAAAGCTGAATTTAGTAGAAGTAGTATGGACGTGGTGGCGCTGCGGGTTAAACCGCAGAAGCCTCGGTGCTGCAGGGTCAGAAGACCAGCAGTCGTATGATCGAATCCACGCGACGGAGTGAGCTCCCGTCGCTTTGTCCCAGCTCCTCGCCAACCTAGCAGTTCGAAAGCATGTAAATGCGAGTAGATAAATAGGTACCACCTCGGTGGGAAGGTAAAACTGCGTTCCGTGAAAGTCGCGCTGGCCACGTGACAATGGAAACTGTCTTCGGACAAACGCTGGCTCTACGGCTTGAAAACTAGATGAGCACCGCCCCCTAGAGTCGGACATGACTGGACTAAAAATGTCAAGGGGAACCGTTACCTTTACTAGTATGGACATTAGCCAAGTGTAGCAGCTCCAACAAGGGCATGCATGCATGTATTTTACTTAAAAAAAAAAACTTTACAAGGTGAGTGTGTTAGGTTAGGTTAATTAAAAGGGAGTTGTCAGCACATAGGGGGGAAAGTGACACTGCCGTGCTTAAGAAATTTTGGGAATCGTGAGCTTTTTGGAAAGTCATGCTAATTTCCAGAAAGCAAATGGTCTGCAGGATGGGACACTGATAAAATTGACACTGGCTAGAATCCTACCGGTTTGCATAACTTGCCACAACTAATTGCAGCCAATGGAGCCAACAGTGTACAGCCACATGCCTGGCAACATCCTGGTTGTGCAACTGTGATGAGCCCTGAGAACCTCTCCATTATTTAATAAGCTGTAATTAGCTTTGGCAAGTTACACAAACCTTATGCCAACACCAGTTGGATTCTACCCATTATTTACCAATAAAGACTTAATAGTTATGGAACACAGACAATCATGGGCCAGTAAATAAAAATTGGAACACTTATTGCGTATGTCTAAATGGACATTAAATTGCATCTAATACTCAAAACTTTTAAACAATATTGGTTGGGTAAGGGTTGCATATAGACGGTATTTTTTCTTATCCAAGAAAATTATTACATATAATTAAAATTGTATGAGTGCTTTGGGTACAAATACAATCAATGTGCTGTTTTAATTTTCCTTTCTGACTCTAGCATGTTGAAAGTGAACAACATCAGACCTTTGCACAAAGTTCTCACTATCAAGTTGTGGATGATATAATTTCCAGGGTTCCATGTGACTTTTTAGAGTTAAGAGAAAATATACCAAAAATTAAAAGGTAAATCTGCTTTTTAACTTTCTGCAATAAAATAACTTGATATCTGTTAGACTTCCCAGAAAAGTTGGGTTCTTTCGTACACCCTGAATTTTTATGATCTCCTATTAGACGTCTTCATGATGTATTATTGTAGAACGGCACCCATTTGTTTTTTCTGACCTGTTTAGGGGACATCATACTGATCTTGACTAGTTTAACAGGCCCAATTTTGAAGAGATCAGCAATATAAGAAACACTTTTTAATGAGGCTTTCAAGTAGCCTGTCACTTTTATCTCATAAATAGCAAGCAGCTCTTACTGGGGCCAGGGATTTTTGACAGCTGGACTTGGGAGGGCTGGGAAGGGAAGGAACGTGTTGTTGGATGTGCCCTCCTGTTCTCTGCTGGGGGGCTATTCTGGGACACCGAAGGGGGCAGCCACTTGCTTGGCTTTTAGAAACATCTCTTTCAGGAATATTAAGAAAGGTAAATAATGAACTATGTCTGAGAAATTTAATAAAAATTATCAGGACAGTTAGGTGTGCAGCTTGGCTTCTCTCTTTGTGTTTGCATACCAGCATTTTAGTTTGCTACTTTCACGATCATTAAGCATTGTGGCTACTTTCTTTAAACAACGAAATCATAGACAGCTTGCAAGCATAGGTCTGTCTCCAGCAAAGTCATTCCTTTAGCAAAGGCCCACTGTGCTAGCAGTTGTACATTTTCAGAGTTGATGTAAGAGGGATAGTTTTTGTTGTGAGTGTTGTTATGTAACTGCCTGTCCAACAGTGTGATTCAGTGCCACTGGCGGTGGGGATTTTGACACCACTAATGATATGTAGGATTTGGGCCCTAAAGTAAACTGTTTACAGTTAGTCCATACTCATTGTATGCTACTTGTTCTATTTATGTCGTCCTTGAAAATTCCTTTGAATTTTTACCTGTAACTTCCTTTTTTGTAGGCGAAAATGTAGCATAGGACAGTTTGCTTCTCTCATTGGAACAAAAACAGAAGAACTGAAAGAACAGCTGAAGAGGCATGATGTGCCACTGAGGTGGTATTCTAGGAAAAGCATTACAGTACAATCAGTGAAAGAAGGTTCTCAGCGCTTAGATATCTATCCTAATTCTGCACTCAAAAATTCAACCTCTGAACCTTCATGTTCTGTTTATTCCTTTAACACCATCTGTTCTTCAGAAGTATCAAGAAAAGTGAGTGGCAATACAGAAAATGGTAAAATGTCAAAAGCGTCAAATTTAACAGAGCTTGCTTTATCCACAAAACTGGTACAACTACCTCCCCAAAAAGAAAGTAAGGTGTGTGTGAAAAACTTGCCTGAAATATATGAACATTATGAGCCTATTTCAAGGCAGAATTCACAGTGCTTGTCACCAAATTTAAATTCACTACACACACTGATCCAGAGTTCCGAGTTTAGTGAAAGGAACCACATATCAAAGCCAAAACGAAAATTGAACAGTGCAGTTCTTCTGCCTGCAAAATGTTTGAAGAAGATAGACACTCGTCCAGTAGTTGACAAAGGTGTTGCTGACCTTAGTGTGGAGAGTAATTTTCCAAGAGAGCTTTCGGTCCTTCTCCAGACAGAAGGACCACCATATTGTCCTCTTGCAAACAAAGAGCCCAGTGACTTGACAGATGTTGACAGACAAAGCTCACCTTCAATAAAACTCAGCAGAAAAGTCATACATTCTGTGGGAAAGAATAAAAAAGGAAATCAGAAACAAAACATGGAGCTATGTTTACAACAGACTGATGAACTTCATATTCTAGAAGAAACAAAAAACATACAAAGCTCAGCAACGCAAGCGCTATTCCAATTATTTCAAACCAGTGATACAAATTCTGACTTTGAAGGTTTTTCAAGTATACAGGAAAACAAAGATTCAAGTGTTATGAAAGATACTTGGGAAGACCAGCACACAGATGCTCTCTGGTCTTTGTTTTCTACTTCTGCCTCCTCGTCACCATTTATTGGATTTTAATGCTGCTTTACTTGAAACAATGAGTTTTGAATAAACATGCACACTGAAAGATACTATTTGTGAATATTTTTATTCTTATAATAAACTATATAGTGCTGACTCTTGTATTAAACCATGTTCCTGTTATTCCAAGTGTGTGTAAGAAAAAGTTAAAAGGCTAGTGGGGTAGAAGTAAAACATGTTTGCCTACCTAAAGGAATCCTGTATTTGATAATGTTAAAATTGTAAAATTCTATGTTGTGGTAACTCATGCATGTAATGGCATGCATGTTTTGTAAAAGAAAATCACACTGAGATTAAATGGACTATCTTCCCCATGAGTAGGTTTAAGATTGAGGGTTCATTTTAGGGAATGCATGGGTGAAAAATGTAGAGAAATTATTGAGATACTTTAAATTTATAGAGAGGGTTGCAAAAGACCATATCCTAGGATGGTAAGCAATTTGATATTCAGGGCACAGAGTACTGAAGGAATTGATGGAGTTTTTTCTGGTTTTCCCTGGGAAAGTAAATGTGTTGTTAAGGATACTGTAGTCTTTTTTGTGGGAGACTATTTGTGATTATTGTGACTACTCATTATTTCAGCTTATTGCTAATGAGGTGAGAGACTTGACAAATAGCTACTAAATGTTGTTTCCATTTTAAAATAAGCATAAAACTAGCACTACATTTTAAGTGCTTGGTCTTAATATCAGTAAGTCCTGTTTACTAGATGGAAATGCCAGTCATGAAGATGATGGGGATACACTATGTCTTGATGCTTAAACCCTATTATTCACAGAGTGAAACAACCTTAAGTGGCCGATGTTGGGAGCAGCAGTTGTTTCATCTATTCCCTTTTGGAAGACAGATCTATGTGTTTCACATGGTTGGTCCTGATCCCCAAATTGTGCTGTTGCTCTCAGTTGTGTAAGGGGATGTCATCACCATATTGGAAGTATTCAGTTGACAGTTTCAGTATGTCAGACTGGCTATGGGAGCATGTTTTCCTTCTCAGACAGCAAAATGTCTTGCACTCACCCTGATGCACATTATGTAACATACTTGAGAACAGATACGAGACAATAATAATTAGCCAATCCAGAAGTCAAATATTTGCTCTCTGCAATTAAAAAAAAACTTGAATTCCTGGTCCATTGTGTATGTAAATATATCTAGCAGAATTTGAAGATGTAGGAGAGAATGTTCAACTTGAAGTAGTTGATGCAGAAAGCCAGTCCAGTCACTGGCTTGAAAATGAATAGCATGAACAGGAATTTATTAGATGAGGGAATAACTAATTTAATCAAGTAACATTTATTGCTTGTTTTCTGTCCTGATAGCCATGGTTGTTGAAACAATACTATAAAACTGACAGTCATACACTGTGTAAGCTGCTGGTCAAACGGTGAACACTGGGCATAAAAAATTCCCATATTACAAATGAGTTCAGAAGCACGAACAGAATGATATGATTCTGGAGTCTGTTATATGACTTACGCATCTCTACTGTGTTTTATGAATTCTGAGTCCCTTACTGCTACTCCCTGTGCTATACCAGAACCTGGGAAAATGCAGGAGGTTGACAGTAGGAAGAAGGAAATTTTAAGTATCAAGCATAGGCATATAGCCCAGCATTTGGCTGTTTGGATCCCATTTCTGAACTTTAGTGCTTTGGCAGTTCTGCACCCCTGAGCCTTTTCCAGAAAGTTAGACTTCACCATACATGGCTCTACCAAAATTCTTTTCTATGAAGCCAGTGTGTGGACCTCTGGATGTTGGACTACATCCAACAAGAGCTAGTGTAACATCTATACAGATTGCCATTTTTTTTTCCAAAGACCTAAACCTTCAAACATTCAATTTGGGATCTGTGTGTTCATTTTACAGTGGCCAAAATCTTGTTGCATATTTATGCCTGTGGAAGGCCAATGGCATGAGTTACAATGGTTCCCTGTTCGCAAATAATTAATCCTGACTTGGATTCTTGGATGCATTCCAACCTACTGGCTTTGCATGCATCTGAACGTCCAAATGGGGACTTGTTAATTTCCAGCAAGAAGCTGCTGCAGGTTATACTCTGCCTTGCACAGACATAACCGAGCAACTGAATTTTGGCCAATGTCTTATAAACAGAAGAAGCACAATCAGCTCCTGACTGCTGAACCAGCTGTTGAATTGGGGTTATTTACTTCCTGTAGATCATCTGAGATTTGTACATCTTACTGTCCTGTGTGCTTCAAGCACTATTCAGCTGAAAGGAACAGCTGAAGGGCAGACGGAGCTTTAGAGGACTCCAAAAGAGCCCAAAGCCTGAGAAATAATTAGGCTTCCACAATGTTTATATATATAGTTGCATTACTGTTGTTAACCTTTGACTGAAATTTAGCTGCCCCTCCCCCACACCGCTCAAGAGGAAGTGTGATGCCTCAAGAGAAGCGTAATTTTGATGTAAATTACTGGTTTTAGAAGGGATAAAGAGTTTCCTTACTGACAAGTGACAGCTTAGCTAGGTCAAAGAGATATTTTTCTCTCATGACCTTAATGTTTTATCCTTTTGTTTTTCAATAAATTCTATTATGTTAGTTAAATATAATAGGGTTGAGGTCTAGTCAAGACATTCAAGTCATTTTGCTGCCTGAGGTAGAAGACAAGATGGCTGCTGTGTTCCCAGCAGCTAAATGATTCCTCAATACTCATAATGGGACAGCGTCTTCCACTGCACTTGGGGATCAGTGGATTAGTTTATGGGAAATAGGGGAACAGCATAGCACACAGTTATGCATGCTACCATTGTCAGTTTCTGCTCCTCAGCATCTGCTGATGCAAGTAGATGCCTGCCATTGCCTAATAACAGGCTGCCTCTATGAGGGCCATCCCCATCTGGGAAACTGGGCAATAACTCTCCTTGGTGTCCTGGCAACTGGGGCTGTAGTGAAGAGATACTATTCTAAATGTGTGAGCTACATCAAAATGTGAATTGACAGGTATGCAAAATTTCCTCTGCACAGCCGATTTCCTTGGGTGTCACTGGCTCAGCGACTTTTACTAAAAGATACTAAAACAGCTACCGATGTAAAATTCAGGCACCGATATCACTTGAAGCCTACTGTAACACACTATATGTGTGTCGCCTTGGAAAAGTGCTGAGAAGCTACAACTAGTGCAAAATAACCGATAGGCTGCTGTCTGATGAGTGATTTAAGCCCATACAACCAGTCTTGTACCAACGTCCAGTCATTTCTGGGTGCTGGTTTGGTCTATAAAACCCCAGTTTGGGCTTGGGTATTTTGGAAGACTGCCTCAAATTTCAGATCTTCAGCAAAGGCCTATTGCTCACACCATCACCCTGGACAGCTAGGGTGGTAGGAGGAAGGTGCCGCTTCCCTGTAACAACACCTCAGTTGTGGAACTCCATCCCAAGGGAAGTTTAGATGTCTCCATCTATGTTCAGCTTTTGATGGGAAGCTAAAGGTGGGTGGTTCTGAAAGGTCTCTGGTCCTAAGACTGTTAATAAAACCAGCTGATTTTTAGAGAATGATAGTATTCGCTCATAAATAATTTTTGCATTTGTTTTAAAATCTGGATTGAAATAAAATAAATTTAACTATGGGAACTAGAAAAAATTCTCAAGGGTACGAATGTGTTGCTGGAGACTAAAATGAAAATCGCCAATGCGGTAGTACTGCTATGTATAGATGAAAATGTTGAACAGTAAAGAAAGCTGGCAGGGGAAAAAAATCACCTGAAATGTGATGGAGGAGAGCTTTATGGGTAACACAGACCTCCAGAAAGACAAGTGAATCTTAGGATTTTAGTCTTTATGGTGCCATGGGATTTGTTTTGCTGCAGCAGAATTATATGGCTACCGCAGTGGAACCCCCCCCCCCCCATATTTGTTGTAGTAATAAATTTGCAAGATGTGGATGGGTGGAGCATGTAGCTCTGAGTAATATCAGGGACTTCACACCAATGATTGCCAGATAAACAGCTTTCCGGGTTTCTTAGTAGTGACTTCTGGGCATGCATAGCTGGTGGGGGGATTCTGGGAGACATACAGCACAGCTGGATAGCACAAGCTCAGGAAAGGCCATTTAAAAGAAAAATCCTACACATATGTTAAAATCGGTGAGGAAGGGGCGGCCTTCCAAATGTGGGACTACAACACCTCTTATACCTTACTTTTTCAGCAAGGGATGATGGGAGTTGCAATCCAAGGACACACCTGGAGAGCCGCATCTTATTCCTGGGTTAGGCAATCAAGGAAATGTCATGTGAGACCTAAAAAGCAGAGTTTGGAAAAGTTCTTGCAGACAACATCCCCCATCACCCCTTGGCAGTATGGGGGATGATGCTGAGAGCTGTCGTCTTAAGCAGTAACTTTTCTGGGCTCTCCTCAAAAGGCGGAGAAATTCCTTACACCACACCTTCACTTCACAGTTTTCCGCTGCTCAGTGTGACACATACTCTCTTTAAATTATTGGGCTGGTTTTTTTTAAAAAAAAAAACCAGAAAGGCCCCAGCAATCCTTCCTGTCATTAACAAGTGCTTCATTCGCTCTCGTCCCTCCTTCCCGACCTCGATCATAAACCTGGGTGAGGATTACTCCAAGATAAAAAAAACAGGAGCTGCTCCTCCAGTTTTTAAGTAGCAACCCCGTCGCACCCCCCCCCCCCACCACCACCACCACCACCGCAGAAGAACGGTACGGACTACATTTCCCTTCGCCCCCAGAGGGTCGCTCCGGCGACGTCTGTGGCCCCACGCGCGGCGAGGGGGGGGCCAAAGTGGGCCGAGAGGGAGGGCGCCTCTCGGGGCTCCGAGGCGGCTGCATGGCGGCGGGGGTGGGCGAGGCGGAGGGGGGGGGAGAGGGAGCGGGGGAGCGGGGAGGAGCTTGGCGCCAGGGAGCTCCGGCAAGTCACCCAATGCGGTAAAAGCAAGGGAAGGCAGGCAAATCCAATGCAGCTCTGAGGCGGCGGCGATGGCCAGGCGCGCCTCCGGCTAGAAGGGGGAAGGAGAACCCGGGAGCGCCGATTCCCAGCCGCCACCATGCCAGCCGCCTTGTGAGCCTCGCTTCAAGCGGGAGGGAGGGAGGGAGGGAGGACGCGTCCTCTACCTCCCTACCTCGCCATCCACCCCCGCATCTCTCCGCGGACCCAGCCATGCATCCAGCGGCTCGGCGGCTCTCCTGGATGCTTTGTGCCTTCGGGATGCTCTCTGCGGCTCGCTCCAGCCAGGCAGGTAAGGCGCGTCCTCGGCCGCACCTTTGGGCGGCGGGATCGCAAGCCTGCGGAGCGCACGGGGCGGCGGGTGGCTGGGTGGGTGGGTGGGTGGGTGAGCGAGCGGGAAGGACGCTTCATCCACGGCCAAGGAGCCCAGTCGCGTGGGGGGGGGGGGAGGGAGGAGAGAAGACGATCCGCGGTTATTAAGGGGCGGGGGACCCTCCCGTGGGCAACCTGCCCCAAGAGCCGGCAAGATGACGAGCCGAGGGGCTTTTAACTGCATTTCGTGCGCTTGCACGGGTGCCTCAGTGCTGAAGGAAAGCTCGGATGAATGAATGAATGAATGACTGAATAAGCCAAGCAAGTCCACCCCCTCCCCCCCCCCCCAGCAATCCCAGGTCCGCGGGGCAGAAGGAAGATGGAGATCCCTTGGACCCACGGGTGGGGTGGGGTGGGGGGCTCCCTTCCCCTTGAGGTCGCGCCCGGCGGACTGCCCTCCGAGTCAATCAAACCACCTCCGACCGAAGGGCTTGATCGATACGGTGAGCCTTTCCCCCTCTCCCTCCCTCCCCTCCCTCCCCTCCTTTCTCCCGCGGAGACGCCTTGTTGACGGAGATGGGGCGAAGGCAGGAGGATCGCTTTGTGGAGAGGCAGAACATCGTCCCTTTCCGGCTCCTCTACAGCACGGACGGCGGCAACGAAACTCAGCACGACGCGCTCAACACCCGCATCGGCGGCAGCTTCGGCAGCGAGCAGGTAAGCGGCGGCAACAGGAAGCTTTGGGCTATTGCTGGTCGTTCGGAAAAGGGAGGGAGGGAGAGGGAGGGAGGCCAGCCTTCTCTTCTGGATCTTCTGTTGCCCCGGAGACGAGCGCTTGGGGGAAGAGGTGGCGGCGGCGGCGGCCGCAGCCTCTTCCAAAACACTCGCCTACTACATCTGATGCGCCATGCATAGAAATCACAACACAAGGGCGGGGGGGGGGGGGGGCGGGCGGGCTATTTGTTTGTATGCTTGCCATTTCAACACCCCAGGATCAAGAGACTGCTTCAGAAAGTGGAGCTGGGAAAGTGTCCATCCTGCATCTTCTTTTTCTTTTTTTTTGGGTACAGTCAGGTGATGCTGTTCCTGCCCTTTATGGAAAACATTAGGTTCAGCCTAGAACTCCTCTCTTCAGCAAGATGCTGGGTTGAGTTTTGGCAGCGGTAGAGCCCTAAAAGCATGCTGTGGAGACCTCAGGGCGCTTGGTGAAAGCTTTCCCAAGCCAGGCTGATCGATGATTGCCGGAATAGATATCTCTTTGGCAGCTTCCGGACAGTTCCCTGAGTGGCATTAAGCTTCCCCAGAAGGAAATCCATATCAAGACCAAAACAGAAGTTAAAAAGAGAGAGAGAGAGAGAGAGAGAATCCAAAGCCCAGTAGCACTCTAAAGACTAACTGCTGTGAGCTTTTGTGAATAAATCTTTTTCGTCTGTTTTATTTTGGTTTGGATGTGCTTGCACAGATTAATACAGCTGCTTCTTTTGAAAACCAAAGAAATCCACTTGTCTGTAGGATCCCAGAAGCATTTTAAGATATAATTTCGAATACAAAAGTGTTATGCTTCCCCTGTCTGAAATGTGATTCTGAGATTAGCTTTAAAAAAACAACAACCCATAAACAGAAGAATCTTAGAATCTCATCTGAGACTAGATTTTTTTTTTTTAAATTAATATATGCATTGTCCTGGGAGTGAGGTCCATTGAATCTAAGGGAATATATTTCAGCATTCAGATTGTGCTATTTTAAAGTTTACTCAATCCAAGATGTACTTGCAGAGGAATAAATTCCCCAAACACAGAGGGGCTTATTTTCATTTTTTTTAAGGATTTCCCTTTTTTTAAAGGATTTCCCTCTAAATTGGAAATCCTTAATCCTTGAGGCCATTCTGACAAGCTGAACTTTTTCAGTTTCAAAATCTAAATCAGGATAAAGTTTAATCAATATGTATCCATTTATTTTGTTTTCTAGAGTGGGGCATTTTGTTCATTGTCTGCTGATTTCCTTGCTTTTTATGTAGCAGTTATAAAAAGCCAGTGGCTTTTAACGTTGAGAGATGAGGAAAAAGTTCATGTATCATGACAGGGAATAGCTGGTGGTAGTTCTGTAAGCTAAAAATTTCAGTCACCATTAGCTATGTTCCTTTGGAGAATGTCAGAGAAGAAGTTTCCTTTTGATGTTTTCTGTGGGATGGGAGACCCTGTGACTTTCTAGTTGTCAGGTGGCTATTTCCATCAGCTCTTGGCAGCATGGCCTGAAATCCAGAATGATGGGAGTGGCAAACAGTAACATCTGGAGGGCTTCCGGGTTCCTTTTCTGTGCTTTTGGCCTGACAGCTCCCACTCTCAAAGAGGTGAAAATGTTGCTCTGCTCTTCAAGTCTGAGAGTCCATGTGGCTGAAGATCTCAGAAGGATAATACACCAAATTAGCAGTGCTTACATTATTATTCTGGGTCGTAAATATGTAGGAATTTTATGAATGAAAATGGGACTACTTTGGGTCATCATTACTGTTAAATTGCTACCTGTTTTATTGGGATGCTTCATTAGTAGTGAAATGTAATCTTATATATGTCTTTTACCAAATATAGCCTTTACTGAAAGAATTTTTTTTTATTCACCGTGGACATAGGTCCATAAATTTGGGTCTCATTGGCAGCTATAATATATTTTTCCATACAACAATGGAGATCAGTTGTCCTTGTAAAACTATGCCTCTTAAAAACAGATCATTATTTGTTTCATGGGTGGCTTTTTATAGTCTCTGGCTACATCTTCCAAGTCTTAGGGTATTCCTTATAGTCTTGTGTTGAATAATTAAGGGATATATAGTTTCTTTGCTGGGAGGTCAATTAACTGCAAGCTATTTTCAGATTAATGACCATAACTTCACTGTTGTTCTTGGTTTGCAATCCCAGATCTGTGCATAGATAGGCTTGGCTCAGCAGGGGCTGTCTCTGATGAGAAGACCCATTATTAAAAGCTAATGTCAGATCTTATTTGATGAGGTCATTGAACAACCCTAATGATTTGGAAGAACTGGTGTGTATGTGTAGCAAAAGCCATGCATTTGTTTTAAAGGAAATCTGTTTAAGTGTTTTTAATATTTCTATTTTTTCCCATGCACCCTCTTGGAAACCCTTAGTTTATAAACTGCATCTGTCTCTTGAACTGGCTGAGAGTTAATGCTTACAAAGTTATGCTGTCCTAAAAGAATTTCATAATGCTTTCAAAGTTATTTTTCAAAGTTATGCAGCTCTGAAATGTTCTCATATCTTGAAGGATGTGACAGAAGTAATATATGCAGTTGTTTGGTGCAAACGTCTAAGAACTCATAAGGTAGCTCTCTTTCTCTAATTGCTCTTAAAAAAGGCAAAACTATGTGTAACTAAGGTAACTATGTGTAACTAACAGTAGATATTTTCCCTGAAAGGAAGCCCGTTAGCCTTGTGGGTTAAGGTAACATGTTGTATTATATGTCATCAAGTCATGTCTGACTTATGGTGATCCTCAGAGTTTTCAAGCTCTGTGAGAGATTTAAGGAGTATCATAGAATCACAGAATAATGAAGTTGGAAGGGGCCTGCAAAGTCATTGACTCCAACCCATTGCTCAATGTAGGAATACAAATCAAAGGATCGTCCGTCCAAAGAGAGTGAGATGATTGCATTATGATGCTGATGAAAGACAACCCAATCAGCATCTCCTGTTGTAAAATAATCCAAAATACCCAGAACACAGAGCCAAGAGCTCATGTTCTAATTTTTTTTTTGTGCTTTTAATTAGTAGTCAAGCTAATAAACTCTTGTCTTAACTTTTCTTGGCAAAGAGCCTGTAACATTTATGTTGACAGGCCATGTGAACTGTAAATTAAAAACATATTTTAAAATTTGTCCAGAGATGCTCAATAGCTTGTGTGAAAATAAGCAACAAGAGCAGGTTGCACAGTGTAGAAAAGGTTTATTTTTTGGACTGTAACTCCTGAAGTCCCTTGGACCAGCATGGGCAAGAGTAATTTTTCCAAGCCCTGCCACTACCGTCACATAGAGAAGTTTGTTGTGACACAGTTCCACTCTACTGCATGCAAATATATTGAACCTGAACTAACGAGCGTTGGATCTGAGTTTCTGTTCTGCCAAAAATTTCTTTGATAGCTATGATTATTGAATTCACTCTGAATCATAGCCCTTATTCAGGAATTCAGGATAAAGTTAACCTGAATGTGTGAGGAACAGAATCAGCCCTGCCATCACCATCTTCATGTGGAGAGCAATTGCCTGGAGAGAATAGAATAATAGAATCACAGAATAATTAAGTTGAAAGGGGCCCAAAAGGCCTTCGAGTCCAACCCCCTGCTCAGTGCAGGAATACAATTCAAAGGATATCTGCCAGGTGGTTGTTTAAATTTCTCTTGAATGCTTCCAGTGTTGGAGCACTTATCACCTCTAATTGGTTCCATTACTGTACTGCTCTAACAGTTAGGAAATTTTTCCTGATATTCTACTGAAATCTGGCTTCCTGTAACTTGTTGCATGTCCTGTACAGTGGGTTGAGCAAGAACAGATCCTGCCCCTCCTCTGTATGACAGTCTCTCAAGTATTTGAAAAGGGCTATCATATCTCCCCTAAGTCTTCTTTTCTTAAAAAAGAAGTCTTACCATTGCTACCCCGATGGGTTTCGATGACTAAGTGGGGATTTGAACTCAGGTCTCCCGAATCCTATTCAGACACAGTATCCACTATACCAGTGGTCCCCAACCTTGGGCGTCCAGATGTTCTTGGACTACAACTCCCAGAAGCCTTCACCACCACCTCTGCTGGCCAGGATTTCTGGGAGTTGAAGTCCAAGAACATCTGGAAGCCCAAGGTTGGGGACCACTGCACTATACCACATTGGCTCTTATGCTAATCTCCCCAAAAAAGGTAATATCCATTCTTAGGGAGGCTAAGCTGGCCCCCTCCTTCCTGTGCTTTCATTGGCAAGCGAATAAGTGTTCATTTAAATGGGTCCTTGACTACAGATTTAGACCTTTTAATGGCAGGTATTTTCCAGTTGTATTTTTGAAATTGGTTTTCAGTTGTTTAAACATTATGAGTTGCGTATTTGTTTTACTCTGTTAGTTTCTTTAATATTTATGTTTCTTTTAAATGTTAACATTGTAATTTATTGAGGGTTTTTTTTAAGCTGTATTTAAAAAGAAAACATGTATTGTAAGCCACTTGGGGTCCCAAAAGGGAGAAAAGTGGGATGTTAAACAAACAAACAAACAAACAAACAAATACTGTAATAAAAAGCAGCGCTGTGCATGTGCTGAAGTGAGATACTATCCATGAAAGGTGGTGTCAAATAAGACTTGCTAGTTTGAGGTTTCAGATGACTCAGTTGATCTAAAAACCCAATCCTATACAAGTTTAGTGACCAGTAAGTTCCATCCAGTTGGGTTTACTGTCAGGTAAGTAACTTATGTGTTGTCATGAATAGAGTAACAGACTAGGACTCTGGAGACCTGGGTTGGAATCTCTGCTTGGCCATGGAAATTCAGTAGAGGGTGGCACTAAATATCCTCAATTATCTTGAATACATACCTTGAAACCTACCTATACTAGGATTGCTGTATGTTGGATGTAACGTGAAGGCACACAGTACAGCACATAAGCAGGCAAGCAGAGTTAGAGCCTGAGATGCTATTTCTTGCAATATAGTATTTCTTGCAGCGTAATTTTATACTATTCTGTTCTGAAGTAAAACCAATTGAGTTCATGGGTGTTCATCCCTGGAAAAATAGTTAAAGGAATTGCAGTTAGAAACAAGATTAGACTGTTTCATGTACAGGCTCAGTGGCTGTTCTTGGTAAAATATTTCCACATGACTTCTTTTGGATCCTGTTGCTGGTGATGGCTGATTGCTGTAGGAAGGCCAAATAAGAAAGACATGACATGATTTACTTGTCGTTGACTGATATTACTCAGATTTTGAAGCCAACATTTTCATCTTATTTCTTTCTATATCCAATATTATTAATATCTCGGAAACTGTGTAAGCTAATTCAGGGAACTTTGTGGAAGGAAAATCCCCTCTCCACCCCGCATGAAGCACCTCATCAATCATACTTCAGAATGGTTTCTTGCCTTTCTGGGAGTGCAGGTGACCGTGGGGGGCTCAGGGTGGGAAAATACAATTTTCTTCCATTAAGTTCCACATGTTATCTTAACATTAATTTAAGAGTTCAAGACAATTGGTTCATAGTCAACGATTCACTTTCCAGCAATTAGAAGAGTAGGATTTAACTTGCGTACATTCAATTTGTGAAGCACATTGAACTATGCTAAAAGATGCTGTGATTGTAATTCAGTCGTGAGGTTCTTTTAAATAAAATTGTATTTAAAATTGTTTTACACTGCCTGGATAAAGATTGCCTGGATAAAGCTGTGTTGGACCATACTCTTGTTAATCTGAGTGGCTATAGAATCTCTGGCTCTGTGCTCTGATCATGTTTTTAGCTGTTGCATATGACAGTCAAGCAGATCGTCATTATCTTGTGTTTTATAGCAGAGAATAATGTTCATGAACTGTAAAGAGGGAGACCCAGGCGGGGTTTTTTGCTGCAGTGGTGGCAGATGGAGTGCTTGGACTTTTTCTCTTTCAAATCTCTGGCTCTCATTCAGACTTTGCTTGGAAGCATCAGAATGCTAGCCCGAGTGCTGAAATTACCAGGGGCAACGTGTGTTGGTTTGTTGCATTTGTGTAATGCCTTGCTTTCCTTTTGCTCAGGTTTAGAGAAAACAACTTTTAAGAACTGCAACTTCCGGAATTCCCCAACCACCATAGCCGCTCAGTGGCATCACATTGGTTGTTGCTTTCAGGGAATTTTAGTCCTATAAGTTACTTCTCAAAGTTCTTCTTTTGCTTTGATGAATAATTACTCCCATCTTTTCCCCCATGCCATATATATAAACTATGATCAGAGAAATAACGATGGTTTCACATACCAGGTCATGCACTGTGATTAATGCTGTTTGCACATTATGGTTCTTTTCACTCAGTACAATCACTCAATATAGGTAAATGCTGCAACATGGTTTAAGACATTTTAGTTGGTTGATCATGGAAAATTTACTCTGTTAATCTATAAATACATGACTTGCTTATGAGTAAAAAGTGTGGGTAAGGAAGGATCCAGGTATATACATCATTAGAGTAGTTTCATTGGCTAAAATCCAGTACTAAGCCAGTGGGGATTTGGTGAGTCAGCTGCAATGGGCCTACTCTAGTTGTGATTTCTTACTATATTTCAGCAATTGATTTCAGTGGGCCTACTCTGAACATGGCTCGCTCAATCCAAGCGGTATTTCTAAACCAAGTTCCATGTCTCCTTTGCTTTTAGACGGTGCATATATATTACTGCAGAAACCATAATTTTAGAACAGAGGGTGAGAAGGACTCAAGAGACATGAGTGGAGGCTACTACTGCCTGCCAGTATTATCTGCCAACTAATTTAGTTGTTTCCATCTCTAGCCCTGGTTGACCTCCTGTAGTGAAGGATCATTAAGCAACCTTTAAAATTATAACATAAAATTTATTTTAAGGACAGTTAACTCTTCATTGGATTTATATCCAAGACTATACTGTCAAATATGCAAGTTAGATGCATTAAAAAAAAAAGAGAGAGAAAACAACAAATAGTGGCATTTTTAATAGCATCCAAACACTCAGTTTACCTGGTATTCATTTGTTAGAGTTAACGTACATTCACAATCTGGTTTAAAGTATGTTATGAAAGTTAGATGTGGTAGTGGTTTGGAATTTATCAGAAAAAAAGACATGCAAATTAAAGGACAACAGCAGTGATTTTATTATTCAGTAAGCTTTACTGTTTTGACTACTAGTTGGAAACAGTTCTAAAGGTTAGCTCTTCAATCACTGGCCGTCAATTTATGATAACTTTCATTGTTGCTCCATCTGGATATGATTTTTTTTTTAAATTACAAGGCAATTGCCTTTTATGCAGAACTGAGAGAGTTCCATTTTTGGATCATAATTCCCTCCAAACAGCATGGCCAACAGGCGTGCAAACTGGAAGATTTAGGGAACAGTGGTTTACAAGAATAATTTTTTCCAAACTTCTTTTTAATCAAAACAATTACTGATTCACTATTCAGTTATTCTTGGTTCATTGTTACTTGAATGCATTCTAGCAAGAGATAGCATTTGATCCAAGGAGGCATTCAATACATTTTAAGTTGAAATTTAAGTATTTATTTGTGGCCTTTTGTAATAAAAGTTTTTCAGATTTTCTGAAAGGAAAAAAATGGCAGCTTACAAGTCTATCTCACCTTCCCTGTAAAAAGTCAGTTGAAAAGCAGTTGGGCGTGGAGGTAGAGGCACCTCTTCAGCTTAGGAAAAATACTTCTTTGGACTAGAGCTCCCAGTGGCCATGCTGGTTAGGAGATTCCGGGAGCTGTAGTTCAAAAAATGACCTCCAAACTCCAGGGTAGTCATGACCATGGAAGGAATACCATGATTTATAAGTGGTTTGCTTGAGCAACAGGACCTTCTTTGGCTATCCTCCATCTTGCAGTTCTTTTTACACCTCCCCTGTAAGCTAAATAATATCTTGATTCTGCTTTTGTTTTTGTGGAATTGTGCTGGAATCCTGAAAGTGGACTCCTCTGAAATAAACGGAAGGTACTCTGGAGGTTTGCATGTTGAATCGGGTTCAGTTTCAAATCTTGACTGATCCATGGGTTTATTACATCAGTAGTTCCCAATTCTGGATCATCGTATTGTTGGATTTCCAGAAGTCTGTGCCAACATAAGGGGTTCTGGCGGTTGCAGCAGGTCCAACAGCAGATAGATATCTACACAGTGGGAACCACTGTACTAGTTGATCTTTAATGATTATATAAAGACAGCAGAAATGGGAGTTTTCCAGTCTTAATTAAATTCCACTGTAACAGCAGAAGCCTAAGGATCTTTATATGTTTAAAGAAGTTAAGAAACTGGGCATCTGGAGTTCAGGTTTCTTTGTTTGTATCAGCCACATGCCTTTGGGGGGAAAAATACACCATACAGTATCAAGCAATAAAACTCACCAAAAATCAGGAAGAAATACAAAACTACTGTGTTTCCCCAAAAAGAAGACAGGGTCTTATATTAATTTTTGCTCCAAAAAAACACATTAGGGCTTATTTTCAGGGGATGTTTTATTTTACAGTCATGTTCTGGTTGCCGCACAATGCTGCACAATGGTGGAGGGCGGGGTTTCACTTAACTAGGGCTTATTTTTGGGGTAGGGCTTATATTACGAGCATCCTGAAAAATCATACTAGGACTTATTTTCAGGTTAGGTCTTATTTTCGGGGAAACAGGGTAGGTAAAATCATGTTGTTAAATATTTGTAACAAAGACTGAAAGATTAGACCTTATTAACATGTATTACAAAGAGCTGGCAAGAAAGGTATGGTAGAAGGGAACCTGTTTATAAGAGTATGCTTGCAGGGTAGATTGTGCTGGGAAGTAGAATTTAGCAATGTTGCTTTTTTAAAAACTACAACTCCCACAGGAGTGGGAGTTTCGCCAGTGGAACTAGCTTTGCCAGTGGAACTCAGGGTGTTGTAGTCTTAAAAAAACATGTTGTGCTATGGTAGGAAAATACACAAAATTCTAAGAATCTTATTGGCCGTGTTTGTCTGGTAGGGATTAACAAAAGGTCCCTACCCTCAAGATATGTGTGTGTGTGTAAGAGGGAGAATGAAATGTTCTCTAGGTGAACTGTTTCTCTTACAATGGCAGTAATGCTTTTGAATTAGCCCAGTCTGAAGATTCCAAGTCATGGTTTACACAAATGATTCCCAGTTCATGGGTTCCTAAGTGTTGCTGGATTACAGTTCCGAGAAACCCTTAGCATTGGCCATACTGGCTGGGCCTTTTGGGTGTCAACTTTCAACAGCGTCAGGGGACCAAAGACTGGAAACTGCTGAAAATGTTTCCCTGATTGAGGGCTATTTTTCCTGGAATCCTCTCCCCACCAACCTGAGAATGGAAATTGGATTCTAAGAGACCTCTGGAAGACACCATCTGGGACATCTTCCTTTCTTGTGCATGTAGAAACCCAGGAAGGTACAAATAGCTGAAGAATGTGCAGTGAGTCTCCATGTGATCTCTCTCTTCTGTCTTTCCAGAATATCATCAAGGACGTGTTTTAAAAAAAATATTCTCAAGAGTTATAGAATCAGCAACAGGTTTAAATTTAAGCTAATGAGATATGGCCCACAGTGTTCTTCACTGTGTGAAGTGAGTGTGACTACACTTGATTGGTTTGTTTTCTTTTGGGGATTTGAAGCAACATTACAAAAGAGTGTCTCCTTACTCATAACATGTGTTTGTTGTGGGTAGGAGGCTGGACAAAGTGTTGGTGGATGAGGCAGTTGGTGATGAGCAGTCATGATAGCTGTATATTACTTGAGTACCACAGATTAGGTGCTTCTGTGTATCAGCTGTTGGGGATCAAGACAGAATAGACTGTTGCCTTCATATCCTGTTTTGACTTGGAAGTAACATTTATGAAGTAATGACTTTATCTCTAACACATTAGTTTTTGGGATAATGAGAGCATAATGACATCATTTTTGTGAATCAAGAGCTAGCTGTAATGTCATTATTTTCTTAGCGTTGACATGTAACATTTACTTGTGACTTGTAAAATGTCATTTGGGGGGCTATTTGGGGGGATTTTTTTTTATGCTGTTCACAGTATATCCAGGTTATGTTCTTTGTTCTGTAGCTCAATGGTGTTGCAGGTCTTGTTTCTTGGGCAACTCCTGTTGAAAGTATTAGGCAGGAAGAATGAAAAAGATTGTTTTCTGTCTGAGAAACTGGCAAGTCAAAGCCAGACAGAGTAAACAATGATGATCTTGATGAATGAGCCGCTTTCTCTGTTGAATTACCTCATTTGAGGACCTTATTCCTTCCTTGGAGCTATCTTTTGGAGGTAGCCATTTAAGGAGAATAAAATGTTGCACATGTAGAAGATGTGTTTGTCACTAAAATGCAAATATACTGCAGCATTCTGGCTCATGAGAAATTGATCAGGTTGTCCTTGATTCTTTCTCTCCTCCTCTGGATTGCCATATTGCCTGCAGGAGAATATTTGCACATGTTAATAAAATCGGCATCTCATTACTGTGAATGGACATTTTTATGTGGAAGTGCTGCGCTTGAAGACAGTAATTTTGCCCTTGTGAAGTGGTGGAGAAAGCCATGATGCCCAGTGATTCCTGGGCACTGCAATAGGCAGCAAAGGGCAGTGCCATTCCAGTGGGAACCATCCTTCAATTCTTGCCATTCTGGAAAATAATTATTTGCATGGCTTGTAGTGAAGCCTTCATTCCTTTCAGCTGAGTTCAACATTGTGCCTGCATACAATCTGGACTTCAGTTTAATACAAAATAGTTCCTTCATGATGCAAAAATGCCGGTAATAAATGGCATTTTAGTATTTATTACTAAAATTATATATTATGATTATTTGGCCAAGATGGCTGCCCAGTCTTATAAATTTTCAGTACAGGTAGGAGATTCAGCGGTGATGAGGAATATCAAGTAACCTTTCCAAGTTCTTTTTTAAAATTATTCATATTTTTTGTACTGTTATTTTAAAACAATGTGTGGAAGGTAAGGTGCACTAAATGTTGCTGGACTACAACTTCTGGCATTGCTGACCATTGGCTGTCCTGGCTTGGACTCCTGGAGGTGCACTTTAACAACCTCTGGAGGGCCATAATTTGGCCACCCCGATTTAAAGTAACAGTAAAATCTAGTTCCATAAACCTTCATCATTGTGTAAAAGCTAGGCTAGGCAGGCTAGGGGCATCCACTTTGTTTTCATACAAGGACTCAGAATTACATCCACCAGATGTAATTGCAAAATCATGATAGAAGGGTTTGGAACCGAAATGCTGATTTGTTGTGCAGGGGAGAGAGCCTGGTGTCCACCCCCTCATCTGTGAGCCTGCAGGTGAAAAATACAAACCCACATCTAGGTGACTACAGATCAGGGAGTCTAATACTAACTCAGAAACTAGGGAGCAGAGTGGCATGAAGACCAGATCAAAAGCAACCAATGGAGCTTTTTGTTCAGTAGATAAAGGAAGGCTGAGGCTAGGAGGGAAGTGATTAATGCATCATTAATAAAAGAATAACCAGGAGACAAAATTGAAATAATACTTGCAGTTTTAAGGGGATGTGAGTCAGAAGCCTGTGGAGATTACTGCAGACCACTCAGATGTACCATTAGATTCTGATCTAATTTTGGCCTGCCACTAGAGTAAAGAAATACTTCTTTTGCCTATCCTGAATCTACTGCCAAGTAGCTTTGTCGTGCGTTCCTGAGTTTCAGCAGTGTTAGAAAGAGAGAGTGAAAAAAATCTTTCTCACTATCTCCACCTGATACATAGTGTGTATACATGTTTGCGGCTGTGTCTGTACAGGTGAGAATTCTTCTAGTTGTCATCTTTTCATAAGGGGGGGGGGGAGGAATCCAATTGATCTAAGTGTTACTCTCAAGGTTGGTGCCCCAACCTTGCTGATCATTTCGGTTCCTCTTTTCCTACCCAGTTTCCCATTCTGTGATTTATTTTCTGAGATGGAGCAACAAGAATAACCCAGTAATAACCCAGTATGCCCACACTAAGGGTTATGTAAAAGCATCATGCTGTGGATTAAAAAATAAGCCTGAGTTAGTATTTCCATTGCACTAGCCATTGCAAGCCCAAGATTGCTTTCCTTTGTTGTTTCAGATCCCCTCAGTTTATGGTCAGATCCTGTTGATGTTCATGTAACCAGCAGTGGCTAATAGCAGCTAACTAAAGGAAGGACAAGACACATCTCAGTCATTAGATATTGACTTGTTGCATACCCAGTTACACAACCAAGGTGAGCCCTGGTACCTCATGAGTTCGCCCCAGTTAGCATGGCTAATTACACAGATCTTATGTGAATACTGATAGGATTCCAGCCTATGTATGAGATTTTAAAAGTCCAATAAATCGGCTTAAGAACAGCCTAAAGGGTGCCTTCTCTACAACTGCTTTCCATATTTAATGTTGTGCCTGACTTCAAGGTGCTCTCAGGGATGTACACTTCTCCCTTGAAATGCATGGATCTGAGCAGCATGGTTTTAGGTTATACATGGGTTGGGTTTTTAAAAAAATATATAAATAAATATTTCAATACATACATAAATTAAAAAAATCAATACTGTGCTTCTGTTCTTCTCCGGGTCTTGGGCTTACTTAGGGCCTTGTTGTGGCAGTGAGGCAACTCTGGTCGGATGGCAGTGGCCTAGCCGGCCCCCTCTCTTGTCACGGTGGCTCCACATGGCAACTGGGGAGAGTGCTGGGGCATGCTGAGAAGTTGACATGGGTCAGGGGAGGAGTATGTGTGTGTATGTGTGTGTTAATCAATAGTTTATGCTTTGTAGTTACGTTTTGGGAAGCATAAGAGTTTTACACAGATTTTGAACTCCATGGGGGTCTGGAACCACTAAACCCAGAGTTGTTAAAGGAAGAGGTGTATAAATAACCTTCTTCTTCCTTTTTGTTTTGTTGTTGTTGTTTTGGCAGAAGAGGGGATGGAGGATCTCAGGTTGCACGTGGGAGATGGAGCTGCTAACAGTTTTCATGCTGTGATTGGAGATAAGAGACTAGTTAAAGCCAGGAAGCTGTCCCATGGAACTGACCTTTGCTTTGAAGTCCAGAAAACTTTGCATTGGGGCTTTAAGAAACTGTTGTTTGTGGCATGCTGACTCTCTGCAACTTGTGTACCAAATTTTTCTGGCGACAAACATGAACTATGGATAAAATAAATAAAAAAGATGCAAAAACTGGCAGGGCCTCATGGAACTCTACTATGTGATTTTTAATATATAACAAAGATATTGATTCTTGAATGACTTTGTCATAATCTCAGTATACAGGAAAAGAATTCTGAGAAGAGAATAATAATATATGTAACATCATATGACCATTTACTTAGATCCAGAGTGGTCAACTTGGGGCCTCCAAAATAAGGCATGACAACCCCTTCCTGTGCACAGTGGAATTGGCTCCTGGTTGGGTCTGAACCAGACTTAAGATACGGTGTACTTGCCCTCTATTGCCAAAATTGTTCAATAACAAAACAAACCTGCTAAATCAGATAACATTATTTAGAGTGTGGGAAGAGTTTCTAGTTCTACTTTTTTTCCAGAAAACCAATATCACAGATGTACATAAATAATAGCATGTGATAGTGCTTCTGCTCCTCCTCCTATTGTTAAATATTTCTATTCTACTTCTCATTTGAACAAATCTGAACAGGATTTACAATAAAAACTGAAATAAATCAGTGAGAACAGCAAACCTGTTGCTTCAGGGGAGGTGCAACCCTCATCTAGAGGTGGTAATATTTTATAAATCTGGGAGCCTGCCATTGCTTATCCCAAATCATCTGGTCTAAATAAGCTAGGTATTGACAAGAAAGTCAAAGATAATCGCAGGTGTTTGCACCCAACAAAAAGAAGAAATGATCAGCTTTTCTTTTAACCTTTGAAAGCAGTCATCCTTTCTGTGAGAATAAATCTAAACATATATTGTAAGTTGAATTGGTATCTTTCTTCTTGTTCTCAGCTGGGCTCTCTTGAGGATGGTTTCCTAATTTGCATTTATTTTTGGATTATTCAAGAAGAGGTTTCTTTAACAGTGCCCATTCCTTCTCTGGGGTTGCCTACAGCAGCCACATTGCCTTTAATCTGTTTTTTGGGGGGCTGCTGATTCAAGACCGTTTTCTATTGTCCTTACTTATTGCATTAAAGTTGCTAGTCTGAATAATTTGCCACCTCTAAAAATCCTGAGTGCTCAAAAAATCTTGAGTCCTCTTTTGCCTAAGTGTTAAATCTTTCGTAAACCTTAATAATGAATAATTATTTGCTGCCAAGTCATTTCTGATTTCCCAAGGTTTTTTGGGAATAAAGTATTCAATACTCAGAAATGGTTTACCAGTCTTTCCCTCTGCAACTATATAGCCTGACCAAGGAAAAAGGGTGGGAAATTGACCCCTGGCTGCAGTGCTCCAACCCACTGATCTGCCCAACCATCTGTGTGTATCTCTCTAGGAAATATGGCCTGTTGGACTCACTGGTACTAATTTGTGGACCTGAGTCAGCACTTGAGCCACATGAAATTACTCTTGCATACTCCCATCAATATAAAAGTAACTCAAAAGTTACTGTTGCCCTGCAAAAGGACTTAGTTATGTCTTGTCAAGTTACTTGTTTTATAATGTAGTTATACCCTCATTAGTGAAAAAATTAATTGATTGTAAGTAATATATTATTTATAATTATTTTAGGTTGTAAATAAAACATTTATATGATTGAGCTGTATGAATATTTATTTGCCTTAAAGGCTACAGTTTTCTGTGTAGCAGTGGGTTGGTGCCACTCTTACCTAGCTTTGATTTTATTTATCTACAATGCACTTTCACCACTCCCTTCCCTGTGCAACTGGTGCTTCGGTGGTGAAACATGTTGCAGAACAGTCCCAATGTTGTTGGAAAATGGTACCATGAAGTCACGTTGGTCTCTTTGACTCTCTTGTTGCTACAGGTTTTCAGTCTGTGGACTATCATGTTGCAGCTCTGGAAGATACATTTACTTTTTTCTCTAGTCAGCTTGACACGCGTACATTTTTACAGAAAAATGCAAGGAAGGAATTGTTTCTAGCATTACAGTTGTGCAGAGTGGCAGGAGTACCATGTGTCAAATGTCATGTTCCTTAGTCTGCCACAGCAAGGTTGGGGAATGGGTATGTTGTTGGACTCCAGCTCCATTCTGGATAGATCAGTGGCTTAAGTCTCCGGCTGCAGAGCCAGAGGTTGGGAGTTCAATTCTCCGCTGTGCCTCCTTGAGAGGAGCTGGACTCGATGATCCACAGGGTCCCTTCCAGCTCTGCAGTTCAAAGGTGGTGGTGGTGGTTATTATTATCAAAACTATAAAAAAACATTGGTATTATATAACAGATGCAAGTTTTAACCAAAAACCTAAGTATCTGCTAAATATTGGCGCAGTATGTATGCTGTTCCTAATATTGCTCTTTTTGGTAGCTCTGATGGTGATATTTCTGAGATCTGCAATTGCTTATAGTACTGTGTGAAATTTCTTGGTATTGTTCCCAAAGCCCCGATAACTACGGGGACCGCTGAAGTATGTTTCATGCACAAGCAAGATGTTTTGATTGCCAGGTCTCTGCATTTTATATTCTCGAAGGCTTTCATGGCCGGGATCCAATGGTTGTTGTAGGTTTTTTGGGCTGTTTGGCCGTGTTCTGGAGGTAGAGTTCTAACTCCTGTCCTCTGAAGATGCCGGCCACAGAGACTGGCGAAACGTTAGGAAGAAAAAACTCCAGAACACGGCCAAACAGCCCGAAAAACCTACAACAACCATCTCTGCATTTTGTTAGTTTTTCCAGTAGTTCTAACTCTGGCATCCCCTGGAATTGCAATGTCAATTATCTAGACATTTCTTCGTTCTATCACTACTATGTCTGGAGTGTTCAAGATGTCTATCAGTTTGGATCCGGAAACCCCACAAGATCTTGACTTCCTCATTTTCTGACACCTTCTCTACCTGATGTTCCCACGGGTTTTTGGAGGCTGGCAAGTTATATTTTTTGCATAATGACCAGTGCACTAACTTTGCCACTCTATCATGTCTCTATCATATGAATGATGATGATGAAGCTCTAACCAACATAGCCAACAATGCAAGATGATGGGAGTTGTAGTCTAACCATCTGACGGTAACCTGTTCATTGCCACTGCTGTGACCCCAGGTAAAGTAGAAGCTGGTTGTACAGATAATACATTTGGGCAACTGCCTTTAGAAGATCAGATACAAGAATCCCAGGTCACATAATTAAAGGTCAAATCATTTGCAGCTGGTACTCCCCATTGTTCTTTTTTATTTTCTTCTTTTTAAAAAAACACCTGCAGGAATGGAGATCAATATCATCTATCCCACAAAAGTCTGTTGGGTTGGGAATCCAGAGTCCACACCATCCCAAGAGGGTTTGTCATCCCTTTTCTAATTCTTTAGGCATGGCACAAGAAGCACTGATACTCCAGTGGTCTTAACCATTATTTTAATTACTCTTGAATGTTATTTATCTGTTCAAAACTTTTACATCATATTTACGCACCACTTTGGGTGCCTGCTTCCTAACGGCTATTAAAAGCAATAAAATACTGTCAAATTATGCAGCCTGCTTGCTGAAGTTAATTCCTGGTTTTGTTTGAACTGATAAAATGCAGCTGTCCCAAGAAAGAAGACATTCTGCTCCCTTTCTTATGCTTACATGGACTTCCTGTGTTTTTAGTGAAGCCACCCTCTCCATATGATATTTCTCAAACATCTAAACAGTGATCAGGAGTTTTGTTATCATAGGCTTCCTTTATGTGAAATATCTTTGTTCTGTATTCATATTACAGGCAGACTGAAACATGAACTGGTGTGGAGAATGTCCTTAGACTAATGACTTTCTGCTCCTAATCTGTCTTTTGTCTTGTCAGAAAGCACTTGTAAAGAAATTTCAAGCCGTGGTGTCCACCGTATATTCCTTCAGCAGCTGTGGCCGTGATATATTGAAGAAGTTTTTCCAGATTAGTTCAGCTTGACCTTGCTGAATTTCTGTCTGTTTTTGTTTTGCTTTCAAAGATATTCCGTTTTTCCCCAACAATTTTTCCCCACTGCATTTGTGAATGGTATTTTAAACAACCTTTTCTTGATAGGATCTAAATTGCTTCATCTGGGGTTGTAATTTTTCTTTTATTACATCACAAAAATATGGTGTAAATGAAAACAGATTATTTCATGAACGCAGCGCTGTTAAGTCAGTGTTCCATTACCTTGGCTGCTGTTTGTAATAAGGTGATGATAAAGCAGTCATAATTCCCCTCAAACATGGAATTAAATCACTTCATGTGATTGCTGTCATCATGGGGAACCCCTTTTGGCAAACTGTGTGTTTTTCTGCCCTCAAGTCACCACATTGGCTGAGAAGAAAGGTGTGGGGAAAACTGCTTCAATTGATGAGCTGCTGGTCATGTGGGGCCGGCCCTACCATAAGAAGGGTGAGACAACTGTTTCAGTAGCAGATGATGAGGGGAGAGGCAGCACAAATCCCCTGTCATGTCTCTGGAACTCTCTCATCACGTTCTTCTGTCAGAAGACAGAGGTTTAGGCTCCATACAAATTATCCTACACTGTTCAAACTAGCTTGTCTCACTTCAGGTGTGGTGGAGAACACGGTCGCATCAGCACTGTTGAGATAAAATTCAGCTGCCACTCCAGGTCTCTTGTGGATTTGGGAGGAGAATTTGTTTGTTTGTTTTTGTTTGTTTGATTGATTGATTGTTTCTTTGTTAGGTCACCTTTCTGCCAATAATGGGACCAAGGCAGCTTGCAATGTTAAAAGGCATAGAATTAAAAACGTAATAAGTTAAACATTTAAAAAACAAACTATACACTAATTGAATAATTAATAATTGAATAATTAAAAGCAAGTGAACATTAAAAATAATCTTAATGCTAAGAAAGCATTCAGGGGTTCTATCATGGTTGTCAAAAGCCTGCCTGAAAAGCTGGGTCTTCAGTTGTTGGCGTAAGGTTAAAAGGGAGAATGTCATCTTGGAGCTGCTCTGTTCTTCCAGTAGCACAAGCAAAGTCAACCATGCGGCAGCAACTACTACATGGAACATTCATGGAGTCTTTAGCTTAGATCCGTTGTGATTGTTAGGCATATAATGAAAAGTCATATTGTAGCATACCCTAAAGTTCAGGATTATGCTATGAAATTAAGACCAATCATTTTAAAATAAGGAAATGTTCTGGAATTAATTCTTCCCTGGGACTCGAGAATTAAGCATGAGTGGGTAAGAAGGATTGTATCTGTCTGCAGTGATCAGAAGTAACTAATTACTTGTGATGAATTGGAAAAGGAGTGAGTAAGTGTGAATGTACGTGTAGAGTGCGCATGTAAGATTTGTTCTCAGTCCTCCGCATCATTTCTTTATGTGTTTATTTGACTTCCTGTCTTTCTCTCACAGCAATTTACAGCAAGATTAAAGAGAGGTACAGATAAAGTCACAATATATCATGTAATTAAATGTAATTAAAAAATTATAGTATTAAGACACTATTGAATTTAGAGATAAGTGTACAGCTCCAATCCACTAAACACCTTGTCCAAAGCAGTCAGTCAGTTGTCAAAATCTCATTTGAATAAAAACGGTTATTGCCTGCTGGTGTAAGAAGAACAATAAGGGGGTTGGCCACTGGGTGTACTCATGAGGTTTTACTCATGTGTGGTCCCAATGAACTAGTGACCTGGGGCTATTGAAAGTGCGGATTAAGAACCCTCCTGGGTCAGACGAGTGGTCCATCTAGGCCAATCTTTGTTCATTTTGTTGTGTGCTGCCAGTGTTCATTCAACTCATGGTGACTTCAGTAGGGTTTTTGAAGTGTAGAAAATGTTCAGGGAGTGGTTTCCTGGTGCCATCTCCCATTGATTTTTCATGGCAGAGTGGATCCAGATCTCCTGAACCCTAGCTGGATACTTATCCACTACACCACAGTGGCTGTCAGTCGTTTTTAATCCTGCATCCATAATAGTATAGCAGTTGCTTCTGGGAAGCCCACAAGCCAGATGAGAAGAGGAAAGCCCTTTCCCTAGCAACTGGCACTTCTTTGGACATCACATTTCTGTCTAGCTCTTCATTGTGAATTTGTATAATCCTCCTTTAAAGCCCTCTACGCCAGTGATTTAGATCACCACATAACATTAATGATGCATTATGCGAAGAAGTACTCTCTCTGGTCACTCCTATTTCCAATCAATTTAATGATTGACTCCCAAGCTCTTGTGAGGCAAAAGAGGGTGAATCATTTGCCTTTCCACTCTCTCTGCACTATGAACAATTTCATAAATCTCTCTGCTTAATCATTTTTTTTCTGAGCTAAAAAGACCAAAATGCCCTTTCCTTCATACAGAAATTGCTTCAACATCTGGTTAATGTTAGGCACCCTTCTGTCTACCTTCTCCAGCTCTATAATTTATTTTCTTTTTTTAAAAAATGATGATCGGAATTTTATGGTATAAGCTGTATCTAATGGAGATTTTGTGCTGTGCAGTAGCAAAAAATGTATAGGCTTGCTAGATATTTTGCAAATAAAATCATATGCATGCCAACTTAGATACTATTATTTTTGAGAAGCGTCATTGCTGGACAGGACTAGAGTTTCTGCAACCTGAGGGCTAGATGGGACTAGAGTTTCTGCAACCTGAGGGCTGGATGGGACTAGAGTTTCTGCAACCTGAGGATGTGGACAAGCCGTTTGGAAGACTGAGGTCTTCCACATGGTCTCTTGATTCTTGCCCATCTGGGAAAATTAGCAGTTCAGGTATTGGCTGAAGAACCAGAGGTTGGAAGTTCGATTCCCCACTGGGTCTCCTTGACAGGGTCTGGACTTGATGATTCATAGGGTCCCTTCCAGCTCTGCAGTTTTAAGATGATAATGTTAATGATTAATCCTGGCTCATGAAATCTGAAAGGGCCTTGCAGGTGATTCATGTCTTCTGGAGCAATGGTGAGACTCCTGTTGATCTAAATAAAGCCTTGGTAAGGCCTTCTTTTGAGCACCACACATGGCAAAACAAGTTTATATCCAATGGTTTGGGACAACTGCCAACCAGTGCCTTGTTTACTATCTCTGTGCATGACTAATGTTTGGCTATTGGATGTTGCTGATGGTTTAAATTTATTCCAACCCAGTTCTGAGTCTGGGTTTAGGGCAGAAGCTGCCCTGGCCACCTTTTCAATGGTTTATTAATAGATTGGGGGGTGGGGTCATGGATGTCTGTGGACAAAGTGTAACTCTGTTGGTTCTCCTAGTCCTTTCAGTAGTATTTGATACCATTAGCAGTGGTCTCCTTCTGACTGTCTCATTTGGGCTTAGAAACCATGGTGTTATTGTAGTGTTTCAGTTAAGGGCTCAGCTGAGACCAATATGTAATTACTGAAGGATCCTAGCTAAGGACTCCAGCTGAGAGCAATGTAAAGGCGTGGACTCCCCATATAAGGCAGGCTCCCATGATGAATCCGTGCAGGAAACAACTGTTGTCTGTTTCCTTGAGCTATCTTGATCCTTGGACCAGACCTGGACTTCTCTTCATGATTCCTTGACTCTAGCATTATTACTGCTGGTTCTGACTGATTCTCTGGCTTCTGACCTTGGACTGGCTTATTGGACTCTGCCTTTTGTTTACTGAAGTAAATCACAACAGTTATGATTGTTCAGCTTCTTCCTAGGAGGATGATTTCAGAAGTTGGTGCTGGAAAATCTCTGTTCTACTAAACAGCTATTGCTGTTGTGGGTATGAAAAAAGGATCTATCTTGTTCTTTATGCCCTTTAAACATGTGTATGGAAACCACTGGCAGAAGTTATCCAGAAGTCATCCAATGTGCAGATGACATCTAACGCTATCCCTTTCTTCTATCTACTCATCCCAGGGGAGATATAGGGGCATTTGAGCTGTTGTCTAAAGGAAGTATTTATTTGGATGAAGACTTGTTTCATACAATGTGTAAGTGTGGTGGGAAAGGGAGTGAACTACTCTGCTTAGAGGTCTGTAGCTCAGGGAAGTGTATTTGCATTTTGGGACTTCTTCTAGACACACACTAACTCATGTGTTGGCAATGACCCAAATGCTTTTTACAGCTCAGGATGGTACATCATGAGCGACCCTGACTGAAGAGGGAAGTCCCTGCTTTATGTATTCATGCACTTAGTGACATCTGGGCTCCCCTACTGTGATAGAGGTGGCCTGTAAAATCAATGCAGATATTTCAGCTGGTGCAAACTGCTGCTACTTCACTTATGGAAGCCAGCTGGTCAGATCATGTCATGTTCTGTGCTATGAGTTGCTGGTGCATTTGTGGATACAAATTTCTATGCCAGTTGGACTCATGTGACCCATCTTTGTAGGCTATATATTTTGCTCTTCATAAAGTGAAAGCTACAGCCCTTGTCTTACAGATTGAAACTCTATAATCAAGATAGATCTAAAGATGTGTAAGTGGAAAGAGGAAATTTGTACCATTGGTCTGTGAATTCATTGTACAAGACTCATAGAGTGGAAGACTTCTGGTAGTGTGTTGTCCCTTTGTATTGAAGGTTGCACTGGAGTGTGAAGAATAGGAAATAAGGAGGAACAGAGGATTTATTGACTATATGTAAGCATGCCCCATAATAACTTTTCAGTGTAATTTGAAAACATGTCCCTTTATCCAAATCTTTCCATGACATGGAATCCCATACCTGCTGTTTACTGGTGTGCTTTATTGATTCTTGTCTTGTTATGTTTTATGCTGGTAATTACTAGCCTCTTTAAGAATTATTTTCAATACTAAGTTGTAAAGCATATTGAATTTAGTGTATTAGTGGTAGTTTATCAGTTGGCTACTGGGAGGTCGTAAAAAGCCAAGAAAATGCTATTTAAAGTCTACAACAACAACATTATATATGTGAACAAAATGTATTAAAGAACTCTTAATCTGGAAATGAGCTTTCCCCTCCTCACAATTGTAACATTACTAGTCCATTTATGGTAATTTCTCAGTCAACTTCTACAACTGAATATTTTAAATTCTCCTCTATGTTTGTTTATAATTCCCTTTCTGTTTTCTAGAGAATGTTCTTTTTCTTCCCTTCTTACCTTTAGTGGAGTTATGTTTACTTCAGAGACAAATAACCTCAGCCAATTAATTGTGACCCTTTCCAGCTGATCCTGTATAACTGCTGCTCTATGTTGGTGCTTCAAGTATCTTCTCCTGAAAGATTGCTTTAAGGCTGTTTTGCCAAGATGCCTGATCCCTTTGACAGTTGTTTCTTCAGTCTAGGTCCTAACGATGCAAAAGGCAAGGGCTATACTCTTATATATCAGCTGTTTTCTTCTCAGAACTCAGCTGGACTTTCAATTCCTCGACATATTTCCCCCCCACTTTTAAGTTCCTAGGGAAACCAACATGAAATGCCATTATGTTAGAACAAATAATGGTAGTATAAGATATTCAAAAGGAATTAAATAAGGGACGGAATCTGCTTGCTGCAGGAAGCTGTTCAGAGAAAGACGTTAAATGGGTACTCTCTCTTCCTCTCTTTTCCCCCAGGATTGATATGAAGGGTTATCTGCCACCTGCCATTCTCTGGGTGGCACAGTTCTGGTTGTTTTGAGATGGCCAGACGTCTTCTAAAGAGTGAAATGTCAATGTAGGTGATGTGAGCCAGTGAAAAAAAGAAAAGAAAAATGTGTTTCACTGGAATTTAAATCTGAGAATCTCTCTCTGGAGTTAGATGTATAAATTTGTTGGTTTTTCAGAAAACTGGCTGGGTATGTCTTGAGATCTTGGCAAAGTATGGCAGTCACTTGTGGGTTAGTAGTGCTTGGTGCCATGCCTTGAATTCTTTGTAGACATAATGTAAAATATATTAAAACATCATATATCAAATGTGAATCTTGCTCCTCGTGGAAAGGAATCGCATCTCTGGTGTCTATGGTTATGTCTGTCTCTTAAGCAGGTCTTCCATAATGTTTCCTCCTCACTTCTGTTATATTCATACTTGAGGCTCTCTCTCTCTTTCTCTCTTGGTGAAACAACATTAAGGTCTAACCAATGTTTGAAGGAAAGAACGGAGCTTGGAAAAGTTCTTTTCTGGACTACAGCGCTCAGAATTTCTGGCTGGACTCGGGGATTCTGAGGGCTGCATGATCCAAAAAATAAATGTGATTCCAAGCCTCCGCTGTTTTTATTCTGACTTGTGTTACTAAGTGGCCAGTGCTTCCCAGCTGCTAATGCCAAAACCGACATTGGTGTAATTGGCAAGCCATAATGGGTAATGCTGCTTTCTCAGTAAAATGAGGATGTTTTCCTTGGAGGCCTCCAAAGAGATTCCCACTAACAATCCATTAAGTAAAGCAGCTGCATTTGGTCAAATTACCCTCTAATTTATATGTGAGGGTCAGCCAGAAAGCATTTCCGGTTGTAATTAACTAGGCAGTAGCTTTTGAAGTTGGATTGTTTCCACTCCCTCTCCTACTTCTTACTTCCTGCTCCTCTGCTTTATTCCTAAAGATATTCCTGGTATTATATTATCAACCCCTTGTGTGTCTGTAGGATTGTGATAGATTGGATTTTGCATGGAGAATTGTGATTCTTGGTTCTCCAGCTTTGTATTTTAAAAGGAAGAAATGCTGCAGAAGGTTCTGGGAACTTCGCCTTTTGGAAGGGGCAGCTGCAGCTGCTCTTGATCTCTCGGGACCCAATTACCAGATCATGGTGGAAAGGGGAAGGAGTGCTGCCAACTTAAAATGTGGGAGAGGCTTTGATGAAAATATTGGTGGTTTCAGTTCCTCAGTCCACACCTAGAATACCAAAGCCCGTGGACTTAGAAAATCGGGTAGATAACCTTCTCCTGATGTCTTGCATTTCAGAGTTTGAGAAGTCATGCTTGAAAAGTAGTTAGATCCTGGTGGTCAGTTGCTGTTATAAGTATATATTTTTTTAAAGTAACTCCTGTTTTTTAGGAGTAGCTACATAGCCACTTCTTAGTTACTTTGAAACCAGGTTGGGTGGATTGCAACTGTCCATTGTGGAACTGATGCCGCCATCACCCCTACCTAGAATAGCCATCGATAAGGAATGCTGGGAGGTACCCAGTGTGGCGTAGTGGATAGATGGACCAGGACTTTGGAGATCAGGGTTTGTATCTCCACTTGGCCATAGAAACTCAATGGGGGAGTAGAACTGGTAAAACTACTTAAATATCTCACTTACGTTGAAAGGTAAGGTTGCTATAAGTCAGTTCTGACTTGGCGGCACATAACTAACTGAAGGAATGCTAGGAGTTGCCATTTAACAAGTGTTGCTCTGTGTTTGTGCTGACGCTAAGTATATTTCTATTGTAATATGTGTGTAATAAAACATTGGGGACAGCTTAATGCTGACTAACCCACTTCAATTATTTTAACTTGCAGTCTACCCATGTTACCCGAGCCAGCTTCCAGGTAGATGCTTTTGGATCATCTTTCATCCTGGATATGGAATTAAACCAGTGAGTATATAAATATATTAACTGGCATTGGGTTTGTTGTTTGTTTTTTGTTTTAGTGCTGAATGCCGTGTGTCTAGATATTTCCAGTATTGCTTCTTGATGTAAATTGATACAACCTCAGCCTTGCCATTTGCTCCTTCACTTTGGTGAATTGCCTGCTGATTCCAGGCAGTTCACACAAAGAAGTTTTGCTGGCCAGAAATGACTAATATAGCTAAGAATGAGTGAGCAGGCCAGGACTTTGTGAAGTTGCAATGTTATGTATGTTTTAGAAGTTCGTGCTCAAATGCTGCGGGGTATTTAAACCTGAATTTGTCTAAAGTACATGTTTTAATTAAATGTGTCGGTGAAAGAAGTGCTTATTAATTAGGCTTTGATTGTGCTCACAATCATGTTGAAATAATTCTAAGTATATCTCATATTTGGTCTTTACAAGTGTCCCATTCCCAGACTACACTTTCCCTGTGTGTGGTTGTCCAGAAAGTAGCATTTCCAAGCTGTAGTCTTACTATTCCCTTTCAGATTAAGTCTGTTTTGCCAAGCTTTACTCAGTAAACACCTAAAGAGCCCTTCTGTTCCTTTGAGCTGCCTCACCTGTAACAACAGACCATGGTTGATGAAGCTGGCCTGTTGGACTAGGTGGAATATGTTTCAAACCATGGTGTCTGGTTCGTATGTAATATTCATCCAGGACAGTTTGAATGTGGGACAAAAGAACTGTGAAGTATTTGTCTTGGGCTTATATGAGAAGGATAGTGGAAAGAACTAGTTGTAGGCTTTGTCTGGGCTCTTTCTAGTTTGGGCATGTATTGCTAAACCAATAGTTTAGTGTTACTTGTGAATCAGCTTTTTGATTACCTCACTGTTTAAATGGAGATATTGTCTACTTCTTCTCCACTCTTCCCCTAGTCCAGTGGTTCCCAACCTTGGGTCCTTAGATGTTCTTGGGAAGCCTTCACTACCAGCTGTGCTGGCCAGGGTTTTTGGGAGTAGTAGTCCAAGAACATCTGGGGACCCAAGGTTGGAAACCACTGCCCTAGTCTCTTGTCTTGTGCTGTTTTATCATCTGTGGAAGGAAGCAGTATGAATGGAAGGAAGGTCACAGGCATGAAGGAAATGCTACTGCTGTTTCCTCCTTTGGGATTCCACATTTGTCATTAAGACAGAAGTTATTCATTCACAAATTCTATGTGGACCTTCAAATATTTTGATCTGTACTACCCATGATCCTTTATCATTGGTCATATTGAATAGGAGACAGAAAGTGAATGATTAATAGATTTATCATGATATTTTTATTTATTTTATATATGTTTAGGCTTTTCCCCATTCTGAAATATTTTACAAGAATATACTGTGATTATAAAGCTATTAAAAAAGTAAAATGGCAAGAAAATAATGCTTTTATTTTACCTCTCTATTCCTTTACTGATTTTTAATTTTTTGGTTCTTTGTTTTTTCCAATGTTGTTCTGTAAAGTTAGGATTTTTCTGTGAAGGTTGAAAACTAATATATATAAGTGCCTAAATAAAAAAATTAAAAAATCATGGCATTTAAACAACAGTGGCAGATTAAAAGCATTATTTAAGTATCATGCAATGAAGATATTCCTGGAACAAAGACATTTGGAAGGACTGTTACACCTGGTGAATCCTGGACAAAGAAACCTTGAGGTATAGCAGACTTATAAAGAGGGTTGGCTCATAGACTGGGACAGAGTGGCACCTCACCCCAGAATTTCAGGGAGACATCCCCCTTCTCTGGTCACAAACTATCTGTGTTTCCTTCTTCACCATCAAATTTCAAAACAACTGCTGTTCCATTGTGCCTTATTGGCCGTATACATCTAATCATTTCTGCATTCTCTTGGCAAAGGATGAAATCCCAGTCTTTCCTAGGTGTGCACTGACATATCCATTGGTTACAGAAATGTAAAAATATCTCCCTTCCTCTAGTGGAGAAGGTTGCCGTTCCTTTGAACAACATGTGTTTTCTGAGTTTAATGTAACCCATATGCAAAGTTGAGCGGGGACCAGATACCTTCCTGTAAATGGAATTAGACATGGCTTAAGCAGGTGAGATAGTCCATTTCTAGATGTCTCTGGATTAGTGTGTAATGTGAAGCCAATTGTCATTATGTGCAGCTATTATTACAAAAGGAGGGGCCCTTCCATTTGGAAATGAAACACATACGAGCAAGGGGTTTCAATTAGGCTACAGCTTCACTGGCTGTCCAGTGCATCTGGAATCCAGAGTAATTTAGCTTAGTTGGAAACAAGCAACAAGTTCATCCAAAGAGACTGAGATGACTGCACTGTGATGCTGACGGAAGACAATCCAATCAGCATCTCCTGTTGCAAAATAATCCAAAATACCCAGAACACAGAGCCAAGAGCTCATGTTTTAATTTTAATTTTGTGCTTTTAATCCAGCGTGTCAAGCTAATAAACTCTTGTCTTAATTTTTCTTGGCAAGGAGCCTGTAACATTTATGTTGACATGCCACGTGAACTGTAAATTAAAAACATATTTTAAAATTTGTCCAGAGACGCTCAATAGCTTGTGTGAAAATAAGCAAGAGCAGGTTGCACAGTGTAGAAAAGGTCTATGTTTTGGACTGTAACTCCCGAAGTCCCTTGGACCAGTATGGGCAAAAGTAATTTTTCCAAGCCCTGCCACTACCATCACATAGAGAAGTTTGTTGTGACACAGTTCCACTCTACTGCATGCAAATATATTGAACCTGAACTAAGGAGCATTGGATCTGAGTTTCTGTTCTGCCAAACATTTCTTTGATAGCTATGATTATTGAATTCACTCTGAATCATAGCCCTTATTCAGGAATTCAGGATAAAGTTAACCTGAATGTGTGAGGAATAGAATCAGGCTTGCCCTGCCATCACCATCTTCATGTGGAGAGCAATTGCCTGAACAGAAGAGCTTCTGTTATGTGCAGAGACTTTCTGCACAATCTGGAATGCTGAAAAACCAGGGTTTATGGTGGCTTGGTGGGAGCTACACGTGTACAGAATGCTAACCTCTTCAGTTTAGCATCTTCCATGTGAAGAGAGAGATGACAGAGGGAGCAAGGCTAGCCTGCTTATTTTTCTCCCATGTTCAGGTTAATCCTATCCAGGATAGGGCTATAGTTAATCTGTTACGTTCTTGTCACAAAAATACCTTTCTTTTTGAAAGAATGCTTTCTACATTCTAGACATGATAGTTCTATGGGGGGCACCTAGTGCAGGTCCAGGAGGGAAGCTCGCCCAGTGGGTCTTTTGCTTCTCCTGCCTTCTTTCTATAGTCCCACCTGTCCCTCTCAGAGCTTCTCTGGTGAGTAGCAGGGAAATTACCAAATATTATGGGCTACATCTCATGGGGCTGATATGGGAGGAGGAGATTGCCCTGTTTTGGAACCTTGAACAAGCGACACAGGATTTCTCTGCCTGATTTCAGCCCTAATGGATTGATTGTCTCTCCAGCGCGGGCAAATGCCTTCCCCATGGGAGCCAAGATAATAGCAAGGACTGATTCACTAAAGGCTTTTGTTACGTTATTCCAAACTGCTTGCAGAGAAACAACACAGAATTGTTTGGTTTGTCGAACTTGGAACATCTGCATTTCTTGTCAATAGGGAAATGTTCCTGTGACTTGATTTCAAAGATGTTAATTCTAGCAGATCGGCAACTTCTGTCACAGATACAAATTTCATGTTGCTGTGCTTTTAAAAAAAAAAAACCCAAACTGAAATGAAAGCCTAGCATCACTAGCATCTGGTGATATCATACCTGAGGTATCTGCCATCGTCGACTTCTTCTTCTTCTTTTTTACAAAATGAAAATTATTTCTGCCTTTTCCTGGTAGAGCATCTGGTGTTGAATGTTCAGTTATCCTGTACAATAACTGCTATGTTATCTGGCATCCAGGTTTTCTTAAATGGAAATGGGTACCACTTTTTCATGGTGCAATATGTGGCACATCCTACACTGGTATTGATTATTGGAAACAGGAGGAAAATGGTATACTTTTTCTTGTCTCTTGAGTATGATCCCCTCCCCTCCCACTAGCAAATTAGTCTGCCCATACTACCATAGTAGATCTGTTTTTCTTGCATCTTTCTTTGCCCTCCAAGATTTAATCCCTCTGACAGCTTAATTTTGTCCTAGAGGAATGTTTCTTTTGAATTTCCAACATACACAAGCATGCTTCTGAACATATATCATAGTTTCTGCAAAGCTGATTTTGAGAGACGTATAGCTTTCTCTTAAAAATCTTTTTTCGTTATAAAATCTGTTCTGTGGGGATCTGATCACCAGAACTAATCCAGCTTGGTGTATTAATAAGAAGCAAGCGGGCTAGCAATAGTCCTTCACTAAAGTGGCCTGTTATGGTAAAGACACCCTTTAAAAGGCATGCATTGCAGTATAGCTTTAAGGTTTATGCTTGTAGAGTTTTCACTATAGAGGTGAGAAACCTCCCAATTTCATTTTGCCAGTGCTGAATGCTGTTTGAATATTATGGACAGAATCCTATTGACTTTGGACAGAGCATAATGCTCCATCCACAGGTCTCTGTGGAATATCAGAATTGCCAGATTTTCCAGTTGCAACAATGGGGCTTGTGCTTGCCAGCCCTTCTTCTCTAACTATCTTTGCGGATTCCAGTTACCCTTCTCTCTCCTGCTTTCATATGTTCACCATCTCAGGAGATCAACTGGTAGATCACAGAGGAGTTTCTGCCTCTGTTCATCATGCACTACATCTTGGAGAAAGCAATGCTGCCTCGTAAGATGGAACCATTACTCATGCAGATGGTATAGCCCCAGGTTGTTTCCATCTCGATCTCAGAGCTGGTGTACGCAGCACCCACCTGGAATCCTGGTAAGGTCTGCTAGTGTAACACCACTGCTGGCAGGCCTCAGGTCTCTCTTCACCTCTGCTTGGCTGGAGCTCCTTTTTATTTGGCTAGCTTTTCCCTCAGACCAGCAGAAGGTCCTACTCAGATACTCACTCATGATCTTCCCTTCATACAGGTCTGTCAGCCAGCAATTTAGTTTCTCAGTCCTCATAGCCTGGCCAACATGGTTGACTCATTTCAGTGATCAGGGCTTGCACCAATGCAAGGAAATGCTGTATAAGGTCCAACTGCTCACACAACAGACTGTTTGATCAGATCAAGCAAGGAGGATTCTGCCCCAAATTTCTATTTTAAATTGCTTCGGAGCCTAGGTGCGATGATGTAATTAAATGAAAAAGAACAAACACAGCTTGCTGTTGTTGTTTTTTAAGTGACATTTAACTTCAAATGGTATTTAAATGTAGCAGAAAGAGTTGTTGCTAGATTAACCAGATCAGTTTCCATGGTTACTGCGTATGAGAAGAATATTGGCCCTTTTTTCAGTGTGATGACTTCACTGTGGTTGAAAAGCAATTTTTCTTTTATTTGATGGAGTCACATTCATCTTTCAAATTATTAGTACAAATGGAAAATTGCAACATACCTTTAAAACACATCTTTGCAAGCAACAACATAACATCTGGATGTAGTTTCTTATTTTTCTTTGCCAGGATCTGTGTTATGGAATAATAAAATATCCTGCAACTCAAGGCAAATCGTTTATTTTAGAAATTGTATTGATTTTCAGATGATATTATTGCTTTGTGTTCTTTTAAGACACAGCTCCATCAGACCTGGATACAAATAATGAATATTTGAATAGGTCCAGGCTTAAATCCAAGGGATGATGTAAATATTGGTGGACCTCTAGCAAATCTAGAAGTTGTTCTCTGGACCAGAGATATTACAGTAAATGCAGGATGATGAAATGCCACTGGCATATTGCCAGTAAAATTCTGATTTGTCAGAACTAAGCAGTGGTACTTAATCTTTCTAATGTTGCAAAACAAGGGTGGGGAACTTTGACCTTACAAATGTTTTGCCCTACAAATCCCATCATCCCTCTCTTAGTATAGACAATTATTGTCTTGAACAGAGGAAGGTTCAGGCATTCCCTATCCCTCTTGGGTGTTGGGGATTTAGCTAAAAAAAGTTCCTTTGTACCAGTTTAAAAGAAATCAAAGTTGAGATTGGGGGGGACAGAGATGTTGGACGGTCCAGTGTGACAGAAATGTGGCAGAATGACCCTCTATAACCCATAAAAGACCAAAAGGCCATTCCATCCCCCAAATAAACAATAGTGTTGGAGGTTACATTTGGGGCTCTTGGGGGCTAATAAGAGGCCAGTGGGCAGCCTGTTGCCCACCCCTCCTCTAGTATTATAATTGTAAACTAAGGAAACAGTTATGTACACTCCCAGGAATAATTCCCAGTGAATTCAATAGGAATAGACATACATGAGATTGGAGTCTAAAGGATGAATTTTCCTCCAATGGAATTTACCACTGGAGTTGCAGCTGCCTGTTCAGAAACATGGGTGCATAAGTGAATAATTTTACCATTTCTATCTGTTTTTAACAAATCTTTCCAGATGAGCAACCATTTTCAGAATGGATTTTTCTGTTGGTTTTATAAACTAAACAGACCCTGGGATGGGATGCATGCTAAAATCTTCAGTTGCCATATAGTTCATTTGTTTCGAGAGTACCATAGAGCCAGCTTGTTCAGTTTGATGGATTTCTGCTCTCAGAGCGTTAGAAGAAGTTTGTTCTGTAGCATTTGTACCCATTCTGCTGTAAGGACTGCCACATATTATGACAGAAATAGGAAACATGGCTCACCAGATATTTTGGGATGGCTATTCCTATAAACCGTAGTCAAAATAGCTTATTGTGAGAGGTAATGGAAGCTGCAGTCCAAGAATTCCAGGGAGACCCCAGGTTCCTCTTTGTTATATGATGATCTCTAAATTAGGAATGTGCTTGAAATTGTTCGATTTTCACAAGTAAGGATACTTGTGAATGCAATAATTGCAACCAGTATGAGACTCGTTGTGCTAGAGGCTGTGCATTTTCAGACTTGGGAGAAAGACGGCATCTCATACAGATTTTGTTGTACAAGTGGTTTTGTGACCTGTTGTGCATGAAGTTGAGTTGCAGGGTTACACAAAGTATGTACTCTTCTAGAATAAAAATTGGTACAACTTTTGTTGAGCTAGAGGCCCTATAAAATCTGAGACTCTAAGCTGTAGCCTACTTAGCTTGTACATAAATCCAGCACTGATTCTGCTCTGATTTAGCTGTTTTTTCTATAGCACATGTACCATATGGTGTGCTTCTCAGTATATTATAATGAAGAGGTCTGTGTTTACATTCTTTTCCACATGAGAATAGCATCTGCATCAGAATGGCTGTAGACTGATTTCTGCTTGGCATATAGGATACTTGTATGCAATTCTATCTGGAGACAAATTCTGCACCTTACCTAGATCAGTGTGTTGGACTCTACCTGTTTACCATCCAGCAGTGATAAAAAGAGCCAATAATTAAAGGATAAATGAGTGTGGTGGGAATAATATAAACATTAAAAAAGCACTGATGTGTCTTCCATGTGTTCATCTTTTGCACACTTTATATTTGGAAAAAAATAAGGCAAAATAGGTAGCACATTATTAAAAATATGGAAAAAATTAACAGGTGGGGGAGTTGGAAATGTTTAAAGTCAAAAAGAAATAGCACATATGAAAATAATTTAATGCAGTGAATGAGATTGTAAATCATCTACTCCCGTTGGCCCTTCTTGTATTATTCAATAATAAAATGGTATTCATACATGCTGTTAGAATCTGCCAGTATGTGACTAGTTAGGGCACTGTTAGTTTCTAAGCAGAAAACAAATATGTTATGCTACATACACTTCAATCTTTTTTACAATGTTTGATTTTGTTCATGATGTTCCAGATTTGTATTACTTGGGCCATTGATGCTTAAATTATAGTGCAATAAGATACAGTATAGTTTACAGTGATGTAACAAAAGCAAGACCTTCTCTTTGGTAAGAGTTGTGGCTGGGTTGGTATATTTATTTGTTGTTACGTGTTGTCAAGTTGGAACTGACTTAAAGTGACCTAATAGGGCTTTCAAGGTAAGTGAGATGTCTAAAGAGTGGTTCTATGACTTCCACACCCCCAGTGTGTTCCCAGGGCTAAGTGGGGATTCGAACCCAGGGCTCCTGAGACCTAATCTGTCACTCTATCCATTACACCAGACTGGTATTCCTGGTATAATTATACTGAACTATAATTGTAAAAAATAAACATAGCTTTGGAGTCCATTTGAACCATATTCACATATCACTGTTTTCACATGGTAGGTGTATCTGTTTGCTTAAACTCCATGTAAAACTGCTAGCATGCTTCATTTTAGCCTTAACTGTGTATTCTGGCCTGCATAATTCATATCCCACTGAATGGGGAGAATGAGGGTATACTGTTTTGTGGCTCCCTCTTTCCCAAGTGGAAATGCTTGCAACAGGAAGCCTGCTCTACTCCTGTGTGTTTGTGACATGACCTAGAAATCTGTATGAGAGTTCTGGTCAGTGGTATATGTGGAAGTTCAGGTATTCATCATACCAGTCTCTGTCACTGACACTTGCATAAGGAGAGTCCAGAAATTCAGGCAGCTGGATCAGTCTGTACCAAAAAATGAAGAACAGGTATTTTGTAAAACTAACAACTCTTAATAGTTTGTTCAAGATCAGACTACCACCAAATACTGTGCATTCCAGTATAGATAGTGTCTCCTGATAGACTCCTGGGAAAATCAGTTTTTCTCCCAGCTTTTGACAGGATTGCAGTTCAGCTCAAAGGGAAATTGAACCCACTGGGGTGGATGATGTCATCATCTCTGCTACTGAGAAAGTCCTGGGGCTTTGACCCTGTAAGGCCTACCTCCAATACATAACTGGTTCTAATCTACAGTAGCAGTTAACCTGTCACAGCTTCATCCTGTGGAATCCAGGGGCTGGTAGTTTGATGACTACTTAGAATTCTGTGGCTACTCAAAGGCAGTGCTGCAGGAATCCCTGTGCCTCCTTCTCATCTGAGTGGGCAGCTCCTGGAGGAGGTGGAGAAGGGAAGTCTGTACTCCTGCCGGGGCTGGAAGATCGTGCGATGAGGAAGGAACGAGAAGCGTGCAGTCGCTTGTGAGTGGGGGAGTCAGCTGGGGCAGGAGGGAAAGGGAACACATGGCACGTGGAGTGCCATGCTGATGACTTAGGACAACCTGGCAAAAAATGATTCGTTCCCAGTGTAGAGTAGATACAGGGTGCCTTCCCAAGTATGGCAAGCTTTTCAATGCAGTTGTTGAGTCCTCCATTGCTTAAAGGAGTGGTTCCCAACCTTGGGTCTCCAGATAGATATTCTTGGGCTACAGCTCCCAGAAATCCTGGCCAGCACATCTAGTGGTGAAACTAGCATGCATGGGAATCTGGGACCCAAGGTTGGGTGCCATTGGCTTAAAGCAGGGGTCTCAAACTCAATTTACCTGGGGGCCGCTGGAGGCAGAGGCTGGGTGAGGCTGGGCCGCATCAGATTTTCCGCCAAGCGGAGCAAGAGCCCGAGGAAGCCACCCAGGAGTTTCCTTAGCGGGCTGGGGCTCCGAGGAGGAGGAGGGGCACGCAAGCCCTCATCGCCAGCCACGACCCCCTCCGGCTCCTTCTTCACTTCCACCACCACCACCACCACCAGCAGGACAAAGAAGCGGAGAAGGGAGGGAGCGCCGGTGACTGCCTAGCCGGGGGGGAGGAGGGCACGACATAAATTTAAAAAAAAAACCCTCACAGAATCGCCTTGCCAAAGGAGAAAAGCCCCCATTGGTACCCGCGAAATTAAACAGAACGGGGGTGGGCCCCCACAGGTACGCACGCGCACACACACACACGGAAGTCCAGCAACCTTCCTCTGAGGGCCCCCTCAAAAAAAGGCGTACTCAGCAGCAGCAGCTACCCCCACCACGACAGAGGAGCAAACTTTGCGAGGCGAGTCCAGGCAGCCTCCAGAGCCGAGGCGGCTGAAGCAGGAGGAGGAGGAGGAAGCACCGCCGGGTGCTGAGGCAGCCGCTGGCCGGGCTGGTGCTGGGGGTGCCGAGAGAGAAAGAGAGCCAGAGAGCCGCTTCCCTGGAAGAGGCGGTGGCGGCAGCTGCTGTTGGCGGCTTGGAGGCGCTCTTTGAGGACGGGCCGGGAGCGAGCTCCACTCTCAGGCATCGCTCGGCGGCGGCTCGGGCACTCGGGGAAAAGGGCCGGCAGACAGGCAGGCTGGCTGGCAGGCTGCAGTTTCGGATGGAGGGTGCAAGAGGCGCTGTCTTGTGAGACAGCCGGCGAGTGACACGAGGCTTTTTTTTTTACTCTTGACAGCAGAGGACGCGTGGGCGCTTCAGGGGGGGCAGGCAAGGCGGGGGCCACAAACTATCATCTGGCGGGTGATGAGAATGATGAAATAGGTCTGATGTAAGAGGCAAGATGCCTAGGGATGTGGTGGCGCTGCTGGTTAAACCGCAGAAGCCTCTGTGCTGCAAGGTCAGAAGACCAGCAGTCGTAAGATCGAATCCACGTGACGGAGTGAGCTCCCGTCGCTTGTCCCAGCTCCGGCCAACCTAACAGTTTGAAAGCATGTAAAAATGCGAGTAGATAAATAGGTACCACCTCGGTGGGAAGGTAACGGCGTTCCGTGTCTAGTTGCGCTGGCCACGTGACCACGGAAACTGTCTTCGGACAAACGCTGGCTCTATGGCTTGGAAACAGGGATGAGCACCGTGCCCTAGAGTCGGACATGACTGGACTAAATGTCAAGGGGAACCTTTACCTTTACCTAAGAGGCAAGATCAGGCCACAATCTCCTCCCTCCCTCAGTGATGTGAGGGCAATGCCTGAACAGGGCTTTTGCCTTACATCATTAGGGAATTTCTTAATAATTGGAAAATAACTAGTAATTGATAGGCATAAACTTGAAAGGGAGTTGCATGTGCTGTTAGAACGTAATAAAATGCCCCATCCCATAATTTGTCTGTTTGGAGTTTTTTTCTGGAATAAGTTCATGGGAAGCTTGAAATCTGGGAGGTTTTAAGGGAAAAGGAAATTAAGCTAATTGCTTTCAATTTGTATGAGAGTAAGTTTGACTCTCTATAAAGTATTAATTGTTCTCATACAGAGCAACCATTTAGACTGATTGAGAACTGATATGATTACCCCGTTTAGTCATCGGAGGGGTTGTCACATGGAACATGAAACAAGCTTGTCTGCTCCTGTACAGGCTAGGACTCAAACCAATGGATACAAATGCCAAAAAAGTAGACTTTTGAATCAGGAATTCTACAAGCACCTTCTGTAGCAGTAAGAATACAGTCATGAATTAAATTGCTACCAGATTTTTGCCCTTAGCAAACAAGAGGACTCCAGATCAGCTGCCTCATTCTGCCTGAGGGTACGACTGTACTTGATTGTAGGTCACCACTGTTATTTCATCCACAGGAAGTAAAACCCTGGCCTGTAGCCAATCCCTTGGACTTCTTGTTGGTCAGGTAGCAGGGAGCGTGTTAGTTCTTTCTGTGGTGCTGATTCAGAATCACATTCTGCAACTTCTCTGTGCACAATCTCTCAGCACCAGACTTATGAACTACAGTGGTGCCTCAACTTACGAACGTCCCGACATACGACCATTTCGAGTTACGACCAGCTCCGGCCGCAAAATTTTGCTTCAACTTGCGGCCGGAGCTTCCAGTTACGAACAGAAAAAGGCAGGGAAAAAAGGTGGGGAATTCAAATTGCTAACCATTGGTAGGCGAAGAGGCTGTTTCTTTGTAGCTCTTTCGCCCCAGCGGTTAGAGTGAGTGCGATCGGAGGAGGCTTTGGACTGCCTGGTAAAGTAAGGTGCTGCTTTCTGCTTTTTAAAAACTGTTCTGGGTGGGTTTTGCAGCGTGGTTTTGGGCTGGGTGGTGGGATTATGTTTTTATGCTGTGATGGGTCTTGCGGGGTTTGTTTGCTTTTTGTTTTTCCCCATTTCCGATGGGTCTTGCGGGGTTTGTTTGCTTTTTGGTTTTTTTTTCCCCATTTCCGATGGGTCTTGCGGGGTTTGTTTGCTTTTTGGGTTTTTTTTCCCCATTTCGGATGGGTCTTGGGGGGTTTGTTTGCTTTTTGGTGTCCCCCCCCCCCCCATTTCTGATGGGTCTTGCGAGGTTTGTTTGCTTTTTGGGTTTTTTCCCCCCCATTTCCGATGGGTCTTGTGGGGTTTGTTTGCTTTTTGCTTTGCTTTTTTTGCATTTCCGATGGGTCTTGCATGGTTTGTTTGCTTTCTGCTTTGCTTTTTTTGCATTTCCGATGGGTCTTGCACGGTTTGTTTGCTTTCTGCTTTGCTTTTTTTGCATTTCTGAAGTGTCTTGCATGGTTTGTTTGCTTTCTGCTTTGCTTTTTTTTTGCATTTCCGATGGGTCTTGCATGGTTTGTTTGCTTTCTGCTTTGCTTTTTTGCATTTCTGAAGCGTCTTGCATGGTTTGTTTGCGTTCTGCTTTGCTTTTTTTACATTTCCAATGGGTCTTGCACGGTTTGTTTGCTTTTTGGTTCCCCCCCCCTTCCGATGGGTCTTGCGGGGTTTGTTTGCTTTCTGCTTTGCTTTTTTTACATTTCCAATGGGTCTTGCACGGTTTGTTTGCTTTTTGGTTCCCCCCCCCCCCCATTTCCAATGGGTCTTTCGGGGTTTGTTTGCTTTCTGCTTTGCTTTTTTTGCATTTCCGAAGGGTCTTGCACAGTTTATTTGCTTTTCTTTTTTCTTTCCCCCCCCTTCGGCCGGAATGAATGAATTACGTTTCTGATGGGTCTTGCAGTGGTTTTTTTTTTTTTTTTGGTGGTTTTTTCCTTTGGCCGGAACAGATTAATTGCATTTCAATGCATTTCTATGGGAAATGGTGCTTCAACTTACGACCATTTCGAGTTATGACCGGCGTTCCGGAACCAATTAAGTTCGTAAGTCGAGGCACCACTATACTAATATAAATCTTGGAAGAGGGCTTTCTCTTCCCACAGATGCTGGAATCCTCTTTAACATCAAAACTTTAACTTAGATCAGTGGGTTGTTATACAAGAACAACTGAAGTGACATTAGCTTTTTCTCATAACTGATAGCAACAACTGCTTAATTAAGCAAGAAGTCTCGTGATTCAGTAGCTAAACTACAGTACTGCAGTGAAGACTCAGCTCACGAACTGAATTCAATCCTGGGTTCAAGTAGCTGGCTTGAGGTTGACTCAACTTTCCATCCTTCCAAGGTTGGTAAATTGAGTACCCAACTCTGCCTTTGATTAATGCAAAGTGCATGTTGCTTCTTTCTTTGGAATATTTAAAATGTGGCACATGCTGTCATTTAAATCTTGGTGTGGCAAACCTGTGGCCCTCCAGATGTCAGATTATAACTCTCGTCAATCCCTGCTAGGACAGCCACTGGAGGGGAATAATGGGAGCTGTAGCTTACCACCTTCTGCAAGGCCACATGTTCCCCAGTCCTGATACAGCCTTTTGTTTTGTTCCATAACTCTAGCTTTTAAAAAAGGTACCTTTAATATATCAGACATCTTCTTTCTTTAAGATTGGAAGTGGGCAACAAAGGCCCAACATATGTTTTTGACTGCAGCACCCATAATCCTCCAGTTTAGCTGTAATGGCTGGAGCTAATGGATGGTGTAGGCCCCAAACAGCCTGGAGGCTATGGTTGTCATTTAAGATCCTCAACACAGTGCAGCCTGATAAATAGGAGAATATGTGTTTTAGCATTACTCATTTGGAGTAAGAGGCTATTGGCAAGGTGTAATTCCCTCCCTCTGCAAGTATTGAATGAATCAGACTGTTGCCGAATGAGCCTGAATATTATTTCTATAAAGGTGGTTTGTGGCAATAGCCCTGTTCTGCTTTGAAAATAAATGCCCAAACAGCATTGGAAACAAATTTATCTGGTGACCCCATTCTGTTCTCTCCTTTTTATTCTGTTCCAGAAGAGAAACCAGTACTGATATCTGATGCAATACCCTGTGTGTTAAAATGTTCTTTTTGTGTTTGTTGAGTCAAGTTCACTTGAGCACATACATACATACATACATACATACATACATACATACATACATACATACATACATACATACATACAGTCCTTTTATAGTTTAATTTTAGTGGTGCACCATCATAGCCATCCTGGTGCTCTCCAGATGTTTTGGACTGGACTCTCGCCACTAGCCATGCTGGTAGGGTATTATGGGAGTTACAAGCCAACACACCTCATGGTTATCAGGTTGCCTACCCTTGTCATTTACAACATGGTGGACAGAATGTGGCTTTCTAGGTATTCTTGGAATGCAACCCAAGTCACATAGTAGATAGTGCAGACCTTTCTAGTGTGAAACAGCCTTTGCCATCAGAAAGTCCTTTCTTGCAGTTTGAATCTGTTGTTTCAGGCCCTGCTCTCTGGAGCAGGAGAAAACATGCATGCTCCGCCTTCTTTGTGACTGCCTTTCAGAAATTAGAACAAGACTAATCATATTACTTCTCCTTCATCACTTAACATTTATCTGCCCAAGACCGTAATGACAGAGTAAGAAGCAGAGAATAAAATTGAGTATTATAGGAACGTGTATGCAAGACAGTAGCCTGTCACGATTTCTTCTGTTGCATGGGCTTATGAATCTACCAGCTCGGAGGCAGAAATTTATGTAAAGGGCATAGATCAGTCAGTAAGAGAAGAAAGGAGAAAGACTTTAAAAAAAACTTTGTGAAAGATAGCTGTAGACAGAGGGAAACTAATGTCGTTTGAAGATTAAAGTGAGCTTCTATCCCAGAGATCAGGCCTGTAATTGATGGCCTTATAGGCCCCTTCCAACTCTATTATTCTGTGATTCTATAACATTGTCTAAGGCAGTGTTTCCAAACTTTGGGTCCCCAGATGTTCGTAAACTAAAACTCCTTCACCACTAGCTTTGTTGGCCAGAATTTTTGGGAGTCGTTGTCCAAGAACATCTGAGGACCCAAGGTTGGGAACCACTAGTCTAAGAGATCATATGATCTATTGGGAAAAAAAGTGTGCTGTCAAATCAGTCCTGAGTAGGTGCAAAGTGCTCAGAAGTGGTTTTCCAGTCCCTCCTTTCAGTAGCATTCTAGCATCATGCAGCTTGCCCAAGACAAGTGAAGGGAGCATAACCCCCGCAGCATCACACATTCCCTGTGATCTTGGCTGGCTCTTCTCCTGGGAGGCACAAAGGGGATTCAAGCTCCTGGCTGCTGGCTTCAATCCTGTGGCATATTGCAATTTCTGAAAATGGCATCAAGGGCAGGCTTCTGTGCATGCTCATGTGCCCACCAGATGGGAACAGGGTGCTGTCTCCATATAGCTCCTGCCTTGGAGCAGTGCAACCCCTTTAATTGTATGAAAACCTTCTGCATCATTAACACACAGAGGAGGAATGGGGAAAATATGGACTGCATAGATATTTTTGGAGCACTGGAAGGCATACCAGAACTCGTTTTTCTTGATCTAATGCCAACACACAGAGGTTGTTTTCCTCTAGAGAGAACTATTCCTGCTTCTAGAGGCCTCTGTGAATTATAGGTTTTGTTTCAGGGGCTTGAGGCAATCCCCCAAGGTTCCCTCCCCCCAAATCATAAATTCAGCTGGTAAGCATGGTATGACCTGTGGCAAGTTCTGGAAGCAAAAATAGGGCACACAGTCCTATCAGAGTTGCCCACCCTGACATAGAGGAACCATGTGTTACCTTCCACATGTGAAAGATATGTGCCAGAGGCCAATCCTAGACAGGTGTGGTCAACCTTTGCTGTGGTAGTGCCATGTAGGCTAACTTGGTTATGCATTTTGACTTGATTCCAAAATAATCAAAGTGACAGTGAAAAACACAATCTAATTGACTGCTGAAATGCCATATGCATGTTGTTTTGACAAGGAAAGATGGCGGAGTCTCCTTCATGGAAGGTGTTTGTAGTTGCTTGGCTGGCTGTCCATGGGGGATGATTTAATTGGGGATTTTATGGATTGTCAAGACATTGTGGACAACTCTAGCTTCCAAGCTATTTGGGGTCTATATTACCCATTAGCCCCAACCAGTATAGCTAAGCCTAAGGGATTATGGGTGCTGAAGTCTGAATACATCTTTGTGCTTTTCTTGCCCACCTCCAATCTAAGAGAAAGAAAAGAGCCTCATATATTAAAGGTAATCTTTTTAATTTATTTAGATCACCAGTGGGCTCTCTTTCACATTTTTGTTGACTAGCTTCAAATGTCAGGTCCATGCCCAAAATTGCATCATCAGATATACAGCCCTTAGAAAAATCTGAGCACAGGAAAAACAATTAAGTTTGCTCCCTCCCCCAATATTAACAGGCCAGACTGGATCTGATTTGTGTCAGAACAAAAGATCTTAGTTTGCCAGTTTCTGAAACTTCACTTGCCGATTCAGAAGGACAAACTAATGCTTACCCTTAGAAAAACATTTGCTCTTTATCTGTTGCGAAAGATTGACAGTATTAGGTACATTGTCTGGATTAATCTTCTGCTATCTGCTGCCCTCCAGCTGTGTTGGACACAGGCCCTGTTGCTTCCAGCTGACTACATCTGGATGGCATCAAGCTGTGATAAGCTGCTCTTAAGCATTGATAGAATCTGAACCATTGCCCCATGGTTATCTGCCTTGCGAGCTTAGTATTTTAAATCAGGGATATCAGCCAGTGAAATAATTCTAGCTGCTTAATCACATGCTTGTAAATGGTTTTGCGTTGTTCATTAAATCTTACGTTCATTGGTGGAGCTTTAGTAGAGATTGCTTTTTGAGATACATGATGGTCAGCCTAAGAGGTTAAAAGAAAAACCTTTTCATTTCTCTTTTCTTTCTTATATCTCCTATTGCAACAACACAGGAGAGCCCAAATGGCTTCACCTATAGGTGCTTAATTATCACAGCTTTTGAAGAAGTTAATAATCTCTTACAACTTTTTGGGAGTGTAAACCTAGAGGAAAATGCATTAAAATGCTGATCGGTGCCTGAAAAGTGAATAAATGTAGTGAAAATGATATCTAAGTGCTATGATTTATCATAGATAGAAGTTATTTCCAGGAAAAAACAGAAAGACAAAAGGGAAAAAAGAGCCATTTGTCTTTCAGTCTGCATAAATATTTAACATTGCTGTCTGGATGATGGTCTAAAAGCCTTTGGCTCAAGAAAGTATGATTGATTATTGTTTTGCTAAGTCTGTGCACTCTGGCTTCTCTCTCCATTTCATGGTGCCGCAGCCAGTGCTTAGAAGCACTACTTTGTGTCTCAATTAAGTTCACAAGAAATAAAGGCTAGCAGTGAATGGGGAGGGACAAATTTCTGGAGTGGTATTCATGTTGCAGCAGAACAACCAAAGGTCTGGACCAAAAAAGAGGAATATATTTATTGTGAGTACTTGGTGAGCTCTGGTCAATGAAAACGTATGGTAGAATAGGCTTGATAGTCCAAGTTAAAGGTGGTGCTTGGGTCCTTAGAGAAGCAAGAAAAAAGAGGGTTCTCCCTCCTTGTGCCATCTGCAGAGGAATAGAGAACAGGTGTAACCAAACTGGACATGAAGCTGAATGAAAACATTGGCACGTCTTCCTCCCTGGAGTTATTTTCAGGGGCTTTTAGCAGACCTTAAGAAAGCTACTTTTTGGGCTTACCACGCCCAGAATTCACTGTCCAGAATGACCAATGGTGGCTGTGCTATATATGGGATTCTGGATTTGTGGGCCAAAAAAGTAACTTTCCAAAGCCCTGCTTTGTAGAGTTTCAAATAGAGGCCTTTCACATCTTTGGGATCTGCGGTCAAAAAGCGAAAGGGGGCTCTTCTCCATTTTGTGTTTAGAAACAACGTGGACTTGCAGTTGAACAGTGGCAACAGGACAGTGTTGGCCATTGCCTCTAGTAGCAGTTTGTTAGCTTATGGAGCCCAGGCATGGAAAGTCTGCCAGCACATACAACGGTGGCCTCCAACAGAGGGGGAAGGCGGAAGACTCTGGAGGTTGCTGTGGTGGCTGCCTGCCCCAATATCAGCTGCCTTCACGTTATATGCTGCTTGAGTCAGTTGCCTTACTATGCCTAATAATAGGGTCGGCCTTGCTGTCTGAAGTTTTGTACTGGAGATTTGTGGGCTTGTGAAAAAGGATGTACGAAGGGAGAGAAGGTGCTGTACCCTAGGGTTAGTTTCCTTTCTTCAAGTTAAGCAGTAGAGTTGCCTTGGAGGAACTTACCTATATGTTCACTTACGTCAATGGGGACATAGTAGTAAAACATTGTTATATAATGTCAGATGTAACATAAATAAATTGTCTTTGCTTTAAGTAACAGGATGAGAACAGTATGTACAGAATGTACATATGTTGAAACTGGAGAAGTAGCAGACTAGAGTAGGCCGAGAGTGAGATGCAACTTTTGTTCCTCCCAAAAATAAAGGGTCTCTCTCTCTATTGTGAAGAGCAGAACTTAGAAAAGTTACTTTTTTTGGTTAACAACCCCTGGAGTTCCTCGGAAGGATTCTAGGAGTTGCCATCCAAAAATATAAGTTTTGCAGCTCTGATTATAGAGCAGATTTCTCAAAATTGTAGCCTGTTTGGTGTGAAGCTCAGGTGATCCTGTAAAGATCTGTTTCAGAAGGAAAGCTGCTTGAAAATATCTGAAGCAAAAGAACGTACTTCAGGAAGATGCTTGTGTTTTTCCTGAATAAGCTGCCACTACTGAAATAATGTCTGTGGAGAAATCATATTCTTCCAAGATATTGCAGCTCCTGAACTAGTGCCAGCTTTGCTTCCTCCCCCTTTATTTCACAGAAACTTCTTTCACTGGGCAAAAGGGTGAGTTGTTTCCACGGCTTCAGCTTTTCCCAGATAGCTGTGCTGACACAGCTGGGAAGGGCACTGTTTACAAGCTGATGGGAAGTGCAAAATATTTAAGTAGGGCATCTCTGCTTACAGAAAAATAAAAATAAAGTAGGGCCTTCAGTTACCTACAACTGAAAACTTTACCCAGATGACTACAATCCAGCATGGTGTAGTGGTTAGAATGTTGATCTGAGGCTGTGACTACATTGACAAATACTTCAGGATTTGCTCTGGAATTAGCACAAGTGAATTTTGAAGTATTTTTCAGTGATCACACAACGCAAAGGACAATGTGAATCCACCTCGGTCTATTTGCTTCCCCTTTTACCTTTGAAAAGCTGGGTTGATTTGTGTTTGTTTTGTGTAAGTGTTTGTTTTGTTCTGCAAAACGACAGGGGTGTGTGAGAGAGTCTAGGTGGTGTTCTGGTGATTTATTAAACTAGGGTGTGATGTTTTTGCACAGCTGGAATACTCACCCCTGCAATCTTTCTCTTTAGTTGTGCCAAACTATTTCTATTTTTTTTAAAAAAAACAAACTACAGTGGTGCCTCAACTTGCGAACGTCCCGACTTACGACCATTTCTAGTTATGACCAGCTCTGGCCGCAAAATTTTGCTTCGACTTGCGACCGGAGCTTCGAGTTACAACCAGAAAAAAGGCAGGGAAAAAGGCAGGGAATTCAAACTGCTAACCGTTGGTGGCGAAGAGGCTGCTTCTTTGTAGCTCTTTCGCCCCAGTGGTTAGAGAGTGTGCGTTCGAAGGAGGCTTCGGACTGCCTGGTAAGGTGCTGCTTTTTGCTTTTTAAAAACTGGCTGTTCTGGGTGGGTTTTGTAGCGTGGGTTTGGGCTGGGTGGTGGGATTATGTTTCTATGCTGTGATGGGTCTTGCAGTCTTTGTTTGTTTTTTGGTTTTTTTTTCTGCGTTTCTGTTGGGTCTTGCAGGGTTTGTTTGCTTTTTGGTGTTTTTTCCCCCGCGTTTCCGATGGGTCTTGCAGGGTTTGTTTGCTTTTTGGTGTTTTTCCCCTCATTTCCGATGGGTCTTGCAGGGTTTGTTTGCTTTTTGGTTGTTGTTTTTTTGCATTTCCGATGGGTCTTGCAGTGTCTGTTTGCTTTTTGGTTGGGCTTTTTTTTGCATTTCCGATGGGTCTTGCAGTCTCTGTTTGCTTTTTGGTTGTTGTTTTTTGCATTTCCGATGGGTCTTGCAGTCTCTGTTTGCTTTTTTGTTTTTTGTTTTTTTTTTTTGCATTTTCGATGGGTCTTGCAGTCTCTGTTTGCTTTTTGGGGGTTTTTTTCCTTTGGCCGGAACGGATTAATCGCGTTTCCGATGGGTCTTGCAGTGGGTTTTTTTGGGGGGGGGGGGTTGGTGGTTTTTTTCCCGGCCAGAACGGATTAATCGCGTTTCAATGCATTCCTATGGGAAATGGTGCTTCGACTTACAATCATTTCGAGTTACGACCATCTTCTGGAATGGATTAAGTTCGTAAGTCGAGGCACCACTGTACCGAATTTAGTGCAAGATCACCTTATCACTCCATTGATACATTAGTTTAGCATTAGATCCCCTTTGCACAGAAAAAAAAAAAGATGAGAAAAGAGAGCTAGGGATTGCCAGATGAGTGATATCAAAGAAAAAAGGGCCATGGGCTGTGGGCACATATCAAATCACATTGGATTGAGGGCCAGTGTGAACACTAGCACCAAAATAATCTGGGATCTTTGTGTGATCATCTAAACCAAATACAACCATTAAGGAGACTGTGAATCAAGGCCACAGCAAAAAGCAGTGTAGTCACACCCTCAGACTTGGGAGATGTAAGTTCTAGTTACAACTGAGCTGTGAATGATCTTGGGCTGGTCAGTGTTTCATCAGCCTGCCTCAGTTTACAGATTTTTGAGGATGAAATGGGCAGGTAGAGAGATTTAGACACCACCTTGAGATCATGGGGAGAAACATATTTAAGGTATTTGAATCCATCAATAAATAGAAAAATCTATCAGATCTGTGTACATTTAACCTTGCTTTTTTTTCCCTGACATTGAAACTAAGGCTGGAAATACACCTTTGCAATGAACCGGGGAAAACATATTTGCTGTGGGTTAGCCACAAACAGACGTGATCCCACTTGTAACACACACCCAAGTTGCAGCGCTTTGTTTCTTTCTTTTAAGTATGGGTGAGTGGGCCCACTGTAGCTGTAGACGTGTCAGGCTGAGCATGATGCCACATGATAGGAACGTCATGCCCCCTCACCCCTTTTTTATTTTGGATGTGTAATTTTAAATGCTGTTTTGTTTTTTTGTTTTTAAAAATCACACATCCTCATCTGCAAACAGAGGTGGAAAGGAGAAAAAATAATGGAAGACACAAAAGGCAGTTGAGGGAGGAGTGAGGGTGTTGGTGGATGGGGTTGGTGGGGAAGGGCTAGGCAGACAACGGGTGGGACAAAGGAGACTGGTCATGTACTGCCAAAAACTGTGGTATATCTGTAAAAACCGGAGCAGGAAAGAAGTGGATTGGTGGCCATTTTAGCTGCTGTCATGCTTGGCATTGTGTTCTGTGATGGGAGTCACTATGATTAAATCCAGTTTTTCTGGACAGCGGAGTTTGGGCCTGAGTTTTGGCAATTTGTTTTTAAATGGTGTTATGACCCATGCAATGGTGGCTTGCTCTTGGTGGTAGCCAAATGTTCACTGTTTTCTTCTTTTGTGCATAGGATCCAGTCATCCTAAAGTTAGTAGACGTTCCATTGTCCAAAAGGACACAGAACACTGAGCTGTAGCTGCCCGAAACAGACTTTGATCATTCCTTCCTCTTGACATGGCGCCTTCCACTTTTAGAATATATCATTATTTGCTCTTCATGCCTCTTGTGCTTCCATGTATTATTTAACTTTGCAAATGTATTATTTAAATGTTATTAAGTATTTCACAGGGAGAAAGCATTTGGCTGCCATTTGAAAGAGCTTGAAGTAAAGAGGTTTTTTTTGAAAAGCGTAGTTACCTGTAATGAGTTATATTTTATGTAGTGAGAACATAATGAAGTTACATTTCAAAAGACATGTACAGGAAAAACAAGGAAAAAATATGTTGGGACCTTCTATCCTAACAGATTGATTCCAGAATGAGCTTTCACAGATCTACAGTCTGCTTCCTCAGACAGCATAGGCACCACGAAGGACCAGTTGTGATTTAATTTTTTATTGCTTTGGAAGATTCTCTTGCTTTTTCATCAACAATATTCCATTCTTTGGTCCTACTTTGTTCTAAAACTGGCATTTTGCCTGTGTTGTGCTTGACAGTTGAACAGCAGTATGGAGCTGCTGAATCCTTGCTTTAGTTTGCTTTCTTCTTCTTTTTATAAATAGCACACAGTGCATCAGAAGAGCTTTTTTTAGATCCGTCAATAATTCAAGAGTGTTGAGGGAGATTCCAGAGGGATGTAGAGCTTTGAAGATGGAGCTGCATCACAGAGAACCACCTACTGAAATCTTCAAGGTTTTTGATGTGAATTGTGGTAAGAATGCCACAGATTGGAGTGCCACTTATAGTTTACAAATCCCAGTTAGTTCAGTGACCATCCATAATCAGAGTACTTTGGATTTCAGAATTCAGAGCTTGGAAATCGGGGGGGGGGGGGGGGAGTGTGCTGCTTATATTCGGTCCCATAGTGCTTAAAATGCTCTCTGGGCAGTTAACAGTTTTCTAATTTTACAGGCTACACATTGCCACCACCCCACCGCGAGCTGGATACTGTACTCATTTTACCTACTTTGGAAGGCTGAGTCAACCTCAAGATCCATTGGTACCGAATGATGACCATGAGCAGAGTTTTGGCTACAGTACTACAGTTTAGCCACTGTACCATGTGTTTATTAATGTTAAACTGGTTAATTTTTCAGCCAAATGACCCAAAATGCCACCAATAGGTGTAGTGTTATGAAAATAGCATTGTAATAGCAAAGTTAATGTCAGTTTGGATCATTAAACATTACTACTTTGATAGTTAATCCTTAAACATTGTCACCTTCCCCTAAACAGTCCCATGAACTTTCAAAACTATTCTATCAAGAAAGCTCTGCTTAGGGAAGAATCCATCCAAATAGCCCCACCTGCTTTCCCCACTTTCAGCCAGAGTTGTACGTTTGCTTGAAATTGCTTCAAATGCTAAAAGCATTTTTCAAACATCAATAAATTCTCCATGGAGTCTGAAAACTGTAGTTTTCAGTTGTGGTGGCTGTCCTGTGGAAGGGTGCATATATTAGGAAACTGCTCACTGTAACAGGATATATGTGCAGAGTTGAAGTTGAGATTTTTGACCATTTCAAGTAGATTTTCTTTATGCAGTGGCTGCTGTGGTGTGTGCTATGCAATTCTGTGTGAAAACAGATGAGAGTTATTGCTTCACAGTTTTGTGTAGAGCCAACACATGCTAGTAATAGATCCACACACACACCTCCAGATACAGTCCTGTGTTCCAGGTCCAAGAGTCATTCCTATTCCCACAGTTTTAAAATGTGTGAGATCCTACTTAGATATCACCTCCAGCTTAACAGTTGCAATTGTAAGATTTGTGGCCTATTTTTTTTAAAAAAAAGTTAGATTGGGAGAGACAACTTTTAAACAACAAAAAGAGTACTTCTGAAGCAGCCAATGGAACATGTGTGGTTAAGGCTTAACAGTAAAGGAAGCCTGTAAAGGCTACTGCCTATTTCAGAACTAATGATTTACATAGTGAATTGAAACGGCGGATTCAACAAGTTAAACATTTTCAGTTTTTAAATGTTGGTAGCCATGGATTAATTTTGCAGTTTTTAATGTTTAACACAGTTGAATTAGATTTCAGAATGAATGTTCCAAGCTCTGGTTAGATGGATCAGTGTATTTGCTATGCATACAAATACGATAATGAAGAGTTCTAGGGTAACATTATCATCGAACTCTGCCCCTACCTAGACAAGAGCTCCCTCAGGACCTTGGTGCAGGCACTGGTAATCTGCTGGATCAACTACTGCAATGCTCTCTACGTGGGGCTTCTCTTGAAGCTAATCCGGAGACTACAGTGGGTCCAGAATGTGGTGGCTAGACTGGTGGTTGGTGTGAGCAAGTTTGAGTCTTTTCCACACCAACTCTAGCTGACCGCCTTTTGTCTGCCACTTTTTTGTTCTATTGCTTTAGTGCCATCTGTTTTTATTTATCAGTTGTTATACTGGTTTTAAATAGTTTTAGCTTTCTCTTGGTTTGTTTTGTTTATTATTGTAAACCACCTAGAGTAATGCTTCAGCACTAATGGAGAGTGGTATACAAATTTAAATAAATAAATAAATAAAATTAAGAAAAGGTAGTGGTGTTCTTTCACTTTTGTTGGTAATTAAAAAAATATTTTGACTTAAAATTAATATCTTAAGAACTGCAACGCGGAAGATGGGACAAGTTTGTTTTCTATGGCTCCAGAAAATAGGATCTAAAGCAGGGGCTCCCAACCTTTTTCAAATTGTGACCCCCTTGTATAATAGTTTAGTAACCTGCAACCTCCTGTCATATTTGCATAAAAAGGCATTTTTAATGAGGTCAAGTAATCTCAGAAAGTAGAGGCTTCTTTCTCCCCACAAAGGGCCTGTTTCTCATACATGCCAACTTTAATATCCCACTCTGAAACATCAAGGAAGAAACTATTTAAAAAGGGTTTCAGCACATATAAGGTGACCAGGGACCCCCCAGAAAACACTTCACAACCCCCTTAGGGGTCACAACCTCCAGGTTGGGAAATACTGATCTAAAGCAACCCATTTAAATAAAAAGAAGTAGGATTTGACTAAACATTAGAAATAACTTCCTGATGATAGGAGCTGTTTGACAGTGGAATATACTGTCTCGGAACAGCATAGACTCTCCTTTCTTGGCCATTTTAAAAACAAACCACAATCCTGTTGGTTATGCAGGCCTGAGTGTCAAGGTGTAAATTGCCATGGCAAATTGCCGCTGGTTAATGAATTGATGGTTGTGTCCTTTGTTCCACATCAGCTTACGCTACTAATGCACTGTGAGAGATACAACTGGCAATGTGTTCGCTAGTGGCAATTTGCCACTGCAATTTATGCCATTGCATTGGGTGGGTCTAACTAACCAATAGGGTTTTGTTGATGCTTTAGAGAAGCTTTAGTTTCAGATTCCTGTATTCCTGGCATTTGGATCACAGGTCCACTGGTGTCCTGTCCAACTTTACAGTTCTGGGATTTGTTGATTCTGAGATGGAACTGCCAGAAATTGACTCTGAATTGCACAAGCTATTTTTGTGATATTCCCTGCAGGAAAAGCTGGGCACATGGAAAAGCTTGCTAATGTGGAAAGCATCCCATGAAGATACTGGATGAAGACTTGTACGCTACCATTGCATTCCAAATGGAAGCCATATGATCTGTTCTTTGTCTGCAGTGTCAGCAAAAGGCTACACAGCCCCCTAAAGGCATCTTTCCTCCATATGGAAGAAAGTAATGATCTCACAGATAAGATTCCAGAATGAAATAAAAATTTCTTGGACATTTCTCACTTAGGAGGTGGTGTGGCCAGGGAAGATGGGCTCTTTAATCCCCACGTAGCCTCTCCTTCCAGATTTTCACAATGCAAAGCCAAGGCAGACTGTAATGTGCTAATCTAAGTCCGTCTTTTTCCCCAACCTGATGTCCTTCACACGGGTTTGATTATAACTCCCATCCTCCCTAGCAGCATGGTCAACTTGTGTCTGAATCTGAAATTCGAACTATTGTTTGTAAATCTGCAGCAGATAATGCTTTGGAATTGTAATCATGATGGATTCTGTTTTGCAATTACCCGTGTGTGTGTGTGTGTGTGTGTGTTGCATTAACTAAGATTGATGGCTGTGTACTCATGTTTTGGAGCCCGTGGTTAGATTGGCTCAGTGTTTCTTTTCCCAGGTCTGTCATTAAGCAATTAGAATTCAATAGCTAGTCAGCTGAAACAGATGTTCGGTGTGGCTTTGTGTGTCACTTTTCAATGGCATTTGAATGGGTACCACATACCCATTACCACTGTATTATCAGCCTTAGTTGCACATGAATGTAGTCTACTGTAGTATGATATACTGTACATTATGTGTAGTTAGAGCCAAATTTAGGAATAAGTAAGATACACTTTAAGGCCTCGATTATGAGGGACGTCTAATTATAGAACAAAAGCAAGCACTCATGACTCAGTTTAAAGTTTTACATAATTCTGTGGGGGCTTTGTAAATTTGACATAGCTTAGGGCCTCCCCCAAGGCACCTCACACATGAATTAAAAACATATGCAAATAAAACACAATGGGTGATATCCCATTGCAAAGTTATGCAAACGGGAATTGCTGTATAACTGCAGAACAGGATTTCAGACAATGAATTACATTTTTTAAAAAACAATTAAACATATTAATGAGATTAAAATGACTAGTAATTTTAAAACTATTTTAAAGCACATTAAGACCATAAAAACAAACATGCCCAATTTAATTGCTGACAAATTACTAATTAATTACTCAATTATTAATTACTAAAAAGGCAGGTCTTCGTAGGAGGGGTGGAGGAAGGCCCAATCTGGTTTCTCAAGGAAGTGCATTCTGAAACCTTCATTGTGCAACAGCTAACATGCTAACAGGAGCATTTTAAAGAACCCACATGATACCAGTTCTGCAGGATTTGCACTGACTGCCAATATGCTTCCTGTCTGAGTTCAAGGTGTTGATGATGACTTATAAAGCCCTGAACAGCTTTGAAGCTGGATATCTGAAGGAGTGCCTCTACCCATATAAAGCTGCCTGATTACTAAGATCTGTGGAGGAGGCCCTCCTCTGTGTCCCGCCCACTGAGAACAGTTTGTTATGTGGAGACACAGAGGAAGGCTTTTTCTGCTATAGCAAAGGTCTGCAAAGATTTTAATGCAATAGTTTTTAATATATTAATTTTGTGCTTTCTGATGTTTGATTTTAAATTGTTTTAAATATCTTGTGTTTTAAAATTGTTTTGTACAGCTTTGTAGCCCAGCCTGAGATCCTGTGATTTAGGGTAGGGTATAACTGTTCTAGCTGCCTGGATAGTTCAGTGCTTTAGATGTCTTCCTGTGGAGCCAGAGGTTGGGAGTTTGAGTCACCACTGTGCCTCCTGTGAGTAGAGCCAGTCTGTGCGCCCCCAGAAGAAGGGAGTGGTAAACTACATTCTGTACCTGGAAAACCTTGAAAAGGGTCACCATAAGTCAGAGTTGACTTGATGTCACATGATTATTACAAAAATGTTTTAAATAAAATAAGTAAAACAAAACCTTGGAGCAACCATCGACAAGACCCTGCCACAGCAAAAGTGTCCACGAACGTTGTGTGACTGATAGAAGGCTCCCTCAGAACCAAGTCTTCCAGTGTTTTATGAAAGAAAAATAACTTGAAAGTCAGTAAGTTTTAATACGTATATGCTATAAACGTGTTTTTTTTTTTAATTCTTCATTTAAAAAACTGTTTTCATGTTAAATAATGTTAGAAACTTGAAATACAAAGCCTGGTTAAAGTTTAAAATCAATCTAGAGTATGGTGTACTATAAACAAAACGGGGGCTCTCCCACCCACCCCAGCCCCTTTGCTCTCTGTATTATATTTATATTAAAGTACTCCAATTCCTTTCTCCATATGCTATGAAACAAATGCTCAGATATGAAGATGTTCTGGATATTATTAACTTTTATTACAACTTCATTGGTAGAGTCCAAGTACACATGTGTTTCCCATAAAATGCCAGGCACTCTGCTGCATGTTCCAAACCTTTTATCTCCGTGCTTCAAAACTATCACAGGGCAGGAGTGGCTGCTTTTGTTCTTGCTCACAGGTGTGCTGTCAACCATGGTTTCCCATTTCCTCAGCAGCTGTAGAATTTCATAAGTATCTCCTGTCCTCTGCTTTCAGATTCCAGGTGTGACTTGGCCTGAATGGCATTTCCTCCAGGGGAGGAACCCTTAGTTTTCACCTAAAGTTGCTCTAGTCCGTGACTCCTACCCAGTAAGAAAGAGACTTGTTTTTCCCTTCTGGCGTTTTGGCCAATGAAGGCAAAGCCATCAGGGTGATCGATAATCAATAAGCACTCTTTTAAAAGTCTTGTATGGATAATCCAGTTGTTTGTCCCAACTAGAGAAGACCAACCTGCCCCCAAGACAACCTTTTGATCTCCACATCATGAGTTTTAAAGATTTTTCCCCCCTTGTTGCTCAAAAAGACCACCTTGCCCCTTCTAGGGAGCATGGGAAGGCAGTTTCACTCATTCCCACCCCTTTTGTTTTAAGCCCTGGAGCAACCTTTTTCAAGGGTAAAAATATTTCTAATAACTAGTGGTTTTGTTTTGTTTTAATTCCTGGGTTTAAAAACAGATTTTAAAAAGGAGCTAACATGCTGTCAAAAATTGCTGTTCTGGCTTGCTATATGGTTTGAGGAAGATTTGTGTGGGTGTGTTTGTGTATGTCTTTTTTTTTTTTTTAAATGGTGGTTGCATGGGGGTGGGTTCTATGTATGGATTTGTGCTGGTCCTGGATTTCTGTGCTCCTGCCTTCCGTAAATCAGGTGCTCTGTCATTGCTGAAATGCAAAGTTGTTTTTTTCACCAAATGAATTATTGCTTTTATTTCAAGGGGAAAGTGCTATTTCTGTGTGCCTCTGCTAGTTCTTTGCCCCAACAGGGTACAGCTGGTTTCTGTATAACTGAAAGCTGTGCATTTCAATACAGTGAAACTCCCTCTGTAGAATGTGATGCAGATTTTCATTATTAAAGCTCATACTTCTAAAACGGATTCTTGACTGTGGTTTCTCTTTTTTCTTTTTAAGAGCCTCCAGCTCTCTTGTGTCAACAGCTGGCATTTATCTTATAGTTTCCATAGATTATACAATAAGTTTGTAATATTTATTCAGAATGGTTACATTTTTCTCATCCTTTAGTATCTCAAACAAGTTAAAGCCTCTATCAAGTTAAACCAGTAGATTGTAATTTGCTAAAAGCAAAGAAAAAAAAAGGTTATTGTGAGCATGTAAAGATGTCTTAAAGTGGACAAATTTGCACAGCACAAAAAGCAAGGGACCCTGACTGGTTGTGTACCCACAATACTTTGGGGCACCCTGCTCAATTTGGGAATGGTTAAAGAAACAACAGCTTAGCTTGTTGTGTCTCTGAAAATAGGCAGCTTCCTTTCTTTAGTTTAGTCCCCAGATGTCCATGGACTATAATTCCCAGAAGACTTCACCACTAGCTTTGCTGGCCAGTAATCTAAGAGCATCTGGGGACTCAAGGTTGGAAACCACTGCTCTAGTTAGTTCCCTTTTAATAAACCAGAGAATAAACCCTGGATTTGTTTTCCTGTTGTTGAGAAGATCCAGCTGGAGAAGGGAAACTGCTTACTGCCTAACAATAGGATAAATCAATTGTAGAGTAATGCTGTTTGTTTAACCACTGAGTGATTGAGCAATGCGTACCATAATGCCACTTGTAGATCAGAAACCAGAGTTCCCTCAATCCCTGACTTGTCCTGTCCTATGAATTCACCCATCAGGTCAAAGGTCTGGTCCATCTAGCTCTGTACTGACTACACTTCATGGCAGCTGTTCTCTGGGTTCCATATGGGAATCCTTTTCCAGGCTTACCTGAATTGAACCTGAGATCTTTTTGCATTCATAGGAGGTCCTTCCAAACTGAACAGATCCAGAGCTTGGAAAATTTCCTTTTTGGATGCTGGTAGATTCTGGGAATTGCGGTCCAAACCAAAAATAATTTTTGAACCACAACATAGATCTAGGATCAAAGTACAACAGGCTGCATTGTTTGCTCCTAAACTCTGTATGGAGTGTTGTACAGCAGGGTGTAAAACCCTAATGACAAGCTCTAGAAGGCTTGTAGAGCCATGAAATCCTAGAAGTGAAGTGTTGGAAGGAACTCCAAGAGTTATCTAGCCAGTCACCATCCCCGTGCAGAGCAGCCAGTGAACAAGCATCCCTGGCCGCTCTTTATTTTCTTCAGAAACCTATTCTCACTTCTTCTGAATAGGAATGTCAGGATGATCTGTTCTGAATTAGTTAAAGTTCTGAATTCTCTGCTTTTTATCAGTAAACGAGACATAAGCTGCATTAAAATCAAATGTTCAAGTTGCGGTGGGCTATCTAAATGTTTTTGGATTGCAACTCGCATCCACTCTGGCCAGCGTAGCATATGGTGAGAGATGATGACACTAAATAAAAACAAATGATAAGGGTTGCAGTCCAGTACCTAGAGGGCTGCAACTAATCAGGCCTGGATTTAAATATTTAACAGTGCAATCCTCCTGTGCATATCTATTCTGAAACAATCCTTATTCAATGGGGTTTACTTGTATGTCGGTGTGTATGGGAACTGCAGCACAAATTAGGTTTATGCAATGCAAGGGAGCATCTTCCTGTTGTGTGAATGCTCTTTTCTGGTTCTGCGCAACATAATGGAAAGTGGCAACACTGGTTGTTGAATCAGACATTGACCTAAACCATGCATCTGTTGCTCAGGCAGAGCCAGGCACAAGATATTGTGAACATTCTCCAGATTATTTAGACCAATGAGATCTTATTTTAAAAGCTGTGGTGCAGAAATGTGTCAAAGGAGTTGCAAACTAAACTTTCTCCCCGTGCAGAAAACAACATCAACAATACTCACAGAACATCTCACGTACGTACATACAACTTTGCCTATGTTTTTAACTTGCCTGATTCTAATAAAGGATTAGTGAAGATAAGAAGCTTTTTGTATACATACACTAGTGCTTTCACTCCACCTATTGGTGACTCATTAGATCTTGCAGTGCTAACTGAATATTAAAAGTTTAGTTTTCGTGATCCATCCATTAAACTGGTTCCTATTAGAACTTTTTATTAGGCATCCCTAAGTAAGCAGAAGGATAGCTCTGTGTAGCACCAAGGTGGTTCTTGATGGAAAAAAAAGTTCCTTCAGATGAAGTTGCTCTCTGTCTGGGAATGCTAAAATATCTGCAGTAGTTGATGCCATTTATCTATATGTAGTGGAGAGCTCTACACAGACTCTTTCCGCAGGACAAATGGAAGCATAACTGTAGTTTTTCTCCTGTACTGTATATCTTTTAATAATCAATGATAATTCTTGACTCCTACCTACTGGAAGACTCAATTTTCCTACTGGCAATAAGGAAAGAAAGAAAATTAAGATACTCAGCCATATGCCCCATTCATAGAAACAGGAAAAGGGTAAAGTGTTCACTGGATCATTAACACTGGTGGAAAAGGTGAGCCTTCAACTCCCCAGAACTTCTCATCAGGTTGGATTGTACAAAATGCGAGGTGGAAGTGGTGCAGACAAATAGCAAAGTCCCAAAAATTATTGTGGCCACATGTTAAGGTCACAGGGTCTGAAGTTATACTGAAATTTGAAGATGAGTCTAAAGGCTTGAAAAGTCAACTTGAGGGATGATGAATTGTTGATTGGGTGTGTGTCATATAATGTGGAACATTATGACATGATTTACATTTTCTGTCGTTGCAGTGATCTGCTGTCTTCAGAATACCTTGAGAGGCATATTGAGCATGGTGGGAAGATGGTGGAAGTTAAAGTAAGACCTTGTACATTGACAAGTATTTTTTGCTAGATATCTGTCTTACTGCATGTAATTCAAGTGTATTTATTTTGCTGGAAGCAGTTCTCCTGTTAGGGATAATAAATTGGCCACTTAATTATTTAAAACTACTGTGCTATCTTGGGAAGTTCTTCTTTTGGTAGATGTATGTGTGCACACATGTAATACACAAAGAAATGCACAGGGGATTATAATGGGGTGAAATGCAACCGGACTTTGGAGTATACTTTAAGGTCTTGGATGTGTTGCTTGTGTTGGGAATTGAGTTCAAAGGCCAGATAGTCATCTAGCAAATGACACTGTTAGTTGGCAAATGAGTTAGCAAATGAAATTAAAAAGCCAAAGTGACACCGTCTGTGTTGCGTGCACAAGTGTTGGTAATTTGAAATTATTGTGGAAATATGTTCCTTTTAATGTAGCTATCTAGATGTTGATTCTTCCTTTTGCACCCTGACTAGCCTCTGGGTATAGCTGTAGTATATCCCAGGATACTACAGATAGTAGCCTTCACATTTTTGCCTTCACAAGGGCAATCTGGAGGAACATCAGCCTCACCTGAAATGTTATGGCTGATTGGAAAAGGTGAGATTGATTACACTGTGTACATGAATGGTACATTAATACACCCTGTCAAACAGTTGTCATGGCATATCATAGACCAGTCCCCGTATGTTCTTGGCCTAAAATTCCAAGATGCCTTCACCATTAGCTGTGCTGGGAACCACTGCTGAAGACAAAGCATAAAAAGCAGCCTTTTGTTGTCCTGGTTTGAAGTCTGTATTGAAGATCTCGGACAGCTTTCTTCAAGTCATTGTTGTCCATAGGTAATAGTCTACAGTCACAATCATCTCATGATTTCCAGAGATGCTGGTTGGGGATGATGGGAGTTGCAGCCCAGCATACCTGGATGAGATATGTTGAGAAAGACAGATCTAGGGATTCATCCACATGTGCCTTGCTGTAAGATTCCACTCTGTCAATTGGACTTCTTTAGCTGTCCCTGCTATGGTTAAAAAGAATGGCAATATGCAATATGCAATGGCAATATGCTGCTTTCATCAGACTTCATAATCATGAAGTGTCAGAGATTGAGCAGAAAGACCCAGAAGGGAGTGCAGTATCACAGCTTGTGGTTGTATAGGAATGGTAGGAGCCAACCTCAGTTTCAACACCTGAGATGACAGTTTCCCCTGGTTGTGTTGCACCAGTCTTTGCCCTTTGCCCTTACTAATAGCAGAGTGGCATGCTACATACCAGCCATAATTGCTGGAGGCAAGAAAGAAGTGAGGCCTTCAGTACCACAAAGTATATGTTTGAAAGATGGATGTGTCTATTTACATTAAGGATGTGGTCATGATGGGAGTGCTGTATATTTATGCCATTGAGAAGGCCTGTTTGTACCAAGTATAATCAGAAGAAGAAATAAAAGATAGGTACTGACATTATTAAAGAGCAGGAATGGGCATTGGTTTCTGTCAGACAGTATACACAGAGGGGAAAATCTAAACACTTTGGACGGTTGGCAAATCTCTTTCTGACCAAATTAGGTTCTGATAGTATGCACGAATAAGAACTGCTTTTGGATCATTTGAAGTCAGTATAATCAATTTTGATGATTTATTTATCAGAAATTGAAGATTGGGTGATTGGGGTTGCTGCCCCACTGATCCCCTGCATGCATTTGGGATTCTGAGGTTGTCCTCCAATTTGCCAACAAGAAGATCTAGTCAGAACTGGTAGGAAGTAAAGTAGAAGTAGAGTGGGCAGGCTTCAGCCCTGTGGGATCTGCTTTAGTTTTCAACTGGATCTCCATGGTCTCTCAGATGGAGCCGTGCATTGGTGTTATATGACCCAGATATACAGTTAGAAGAAGGGCAGATAGATAGATAGATAGATAGATGGATGGATAGATGGATGGATGGATGGATGGATGGATGGATGGATGGAGTTTGTTTTCATCACTAGAACCTTAGTTCTTAGCATTTCCAGGAAGGCCCAGGTTTCCCCTCAAGTTTTTTCTCTTTCAGAAGCTAGAGAGAGAAGGGAGACAAATAGGAATTTGCTTGTTCTTATTACTGAGCTGTTGGAAGAAAGAACCCCATGCTGATTTCCCAGAAATCTACCAACAGACTTCAAGCTAATTTTCAAACACAGCTCCAGACCACAAATGATATTTGAAATGGCAGCTCCCAAGTTTGTGCTGTGTTGTGTAGCAGAGTTATAAAATCTGGTGACATCTTCTAGGAAGTTGTCTGTTTGTTTTCCAAATCGTTTTCAACAGTTTTCAATTCTCCCCTGCAGAAGTACCAAGAATAATGATTGTGGTTGAGTTGCGTAACTTTCTGCATTCTTTGCTTTGTACCAATATACAGCACGTCAGCTCTCCTGACATAAAGCACTTAGATCAAGAGTGGGCAGCTTGTGGGCCTCCAGGTATTGTTGGCCAACAACTCACATCAACCCTAGCATATGTAGCCAAGGTGGGAACTTACTAGACATATTGTACCATAAAAGGAAAGAAGAAAAACTAGAACAGAAAAGTTGTCAGTACTGATTTTAGTGTCTAGCCTTAGGAAAGCCACCATCTCCCAGCCTCACATTAACTGTGCTTTGGGGATATATACACCAGCTTTCCTTACAGTATCATTGTAAGAATTAGTGTGAGAAGTGGTGTGAATGCTTTGAGCCCTGTACGTCAAGTTGCACTAAATAAATGTTTAGCTGCATTATTAAAACTGGCAGAAGAAGTGATTTCAGTGCAGTTCCACCCACCTCTTGCCAAACTTTGATAGAGAAGCTGAAACTTCTTGCCATCCCATTTACTATTGTGTGGATTAATTAGCCTCTGAGATGCTTTCTTGCTATTTTGCTATAATTCTTAACTTGAGCCAATTTGCCACTGCAGAACTTTAGTCTAAATTATACCCCCAATACCAGAAGATGAATGAGAATTGCTTCAGGAATCCATTCCCCCCTTTTCTTCCATCAGCTTCCTCCCCTAGGGAGGAGAACTTTGCAAGTTTTTGGCTTAGGTAGCTTTGTTTCTCCTAGGGTTGCCCAATTAGAATTTTAAAGATAAAGTACAGTGCACAATAGGCTTCTGTTCTGTGAAATTGTTGTGTTCTCTTGGCAGCTGTGGTTTATTCAGTGAGTCAAGCCTTTTTTCCCCCTGTCCCTTCCCCTGCTGACCCTCCTGAGTGTTTCTTAGTAGGGAAGGGCCTGTTGGGCCACTGGGACCAACAGTGTAACATGGCTCTTAATTCTACATTTAAAGAGCATTCTGTCTTCCAGGAATTTGACCAGTGTATGCATCCTTCAGTGCTCCTGCTTTAGTTTCTTCTGCTCAATAGCCCTACTCCACTTTGCACTGGGAGCTGCATTCGGGCAAAAGGAAATGAAAACAAATAGGGGAGATTTGTTGAGACTTAGCAGAAAGAAGCTGTGAGGAGAAAGCACTCAAGAGTCCTTTAATTCTCAGATCACTTTATTTCAATTTGCTAAGTGGATGAACTCAGGAAATGAATGTTGAAGGCACAGCATACAAAACAGTGTTGCACTTTTTCTTCCGGGGGGGGCGCATAAATCTTGGTAAAGCACATGCATGTCATACAGAAAGTCCTAGTTTCAGTTCCTAGTACCACCACCATCAGCTTAGAACTGCAGAGCTGGAAGGGACCCTATGGATCATTGAGACTGGCCAGCCACAGTCTAGGAGGCCCAGTGGAGAACCGAACTCCCAACCTCTGGCTCCACAACCAGATGCCTGAACCACTGAGTGCCATCCAGCAGCCCATCTCCATTTAAAAGAAGACAAGGGGTCAGGGAAAGACCTTTGCTGATGTCAATCACAGTAGATAACATTTGGCTAAATGGGCAAAATAATATAATCTGGTGTAACACAGATCCCGACATCCATGTGCCCATTGATTAGGAAGCATGGATTCCTGTGCTCCCTAATAAGCAGCACTTGGAAATGTTACATTTTGGACTATAAATCCCAGAATCTCCCAGCAGCATGGCCACTGAGAGAGCTTTCTTGGTGACCACTCCAAGGCTTGGGCCAAGGGCCAAGGCTGACTCCCTCCTTTACTGTCTTTCTGCTGGCTAACAAGATCTTTTTAAAAATTCAGATAGGCCTTTGGCAACTGAACTCACTTTATTTTAACTGACTGTATACTGCATTTTTTTGGCTGCTTTTTTAAAACTGATTTTTAATTTTTTGCAATGCTTTTTCTTCATTTAATGCATTTGTACAGTTTTCGTACCAGTGCCCTAAAATCCTTTTCTTTGAATACCTTGCCCCATTCCTTGAGGGAAAGATCCAGTATTAATAGAATTAATAATGATGTGAATAGAATGCCTTTTCCAAGGCTGGCTAGTAAGCATCAGTTAAGTATTGCCAGGATGTGAAATGCTAAGGGTTTGGGTTCTTTTCCTTGCAGATGATGCTTATGGGCTGCCTTGAAATGACACAACATCGTAAAGTATTTGTGTTTTTGCTAGTCTGTGCAAAAAAGCAAGGGCACATTGGGAACCTCAGTGGAGAGACAGAGGGAAAAAGAGACAGAGAGAAAGACACACACAGAGAAAGATCCGGATAAACAGCAATAAATATTTGTTTTTGTTTGTATAATCTGGATTCTATTCTTGGGTCGAATGGGCCCGAGTCTTCTTGGATCTCTGTGATGATGGAGTACAAGAGAACAGTGGGGTTATTGTCTCTTGCTATATCTGTTGACTCCCCTTTGTAGGCAGATGCACATTCCAAAAATAAGCCAGCCACAACACAAGGCAATGTGATGAAACAAAAGACTATTCCGCGCATTGCAAAAATACAATTTTAAAAACATAGTTACTGGAAGGGCAACAAAAATAGGTTATATAAGAGATCAGATTATAATGCAGCGTTTTAAAACAATGTTGTTTGGACTACCAGCTATACAGCTTGTAGACTAAACTATATGGAAAGAAAGTGCATTTTTCTGTTCTTCCTGTCAGAGAGTTCCTGACCTAGATGAGAAGTAAGCCTGGGTAGGGGGAACACATCACCTGGAAGTTAACTGCAGGGAGAAATAAGTAGGTTCACGCACCGCCACATCCCATGCGCCATCTCTCCTGTTGAGAGGCCTATGCTATGGCAACAAATATAGTTTTGAGAACATCCATTTGTCAGAATAACCTCTAGTTGTGCCCAGTGTTGCTATCCAATTTCATTTTAACCTTTGGCATCTGCAAATGCAAAGTGTTTGGTTATGTCATGGAAAAGATGACATGCCTTTTTGAAACAGAAAGAGAGGAAGAGAAGGAGAGAAGCGAAAGCCTCTCCATTAGTTATACTTTCATTTGCTGGTTGATATGTGTGGATGGATAGAAGAAGCAAGCAAGCTGGCTAGCTGGCCGCACCTTCAGGTTATTTACTTATTTGATTTATTTAAAATATTTTTACCATAGTGCCTCCTGCAGATGAACTGAAGTAGTGTGTCTAACACACACAGGTAAACACGCTTCAGTATACATAAGCACCTAACTAAAAACAGCAAGCTCAGACAGTGTGACACTTCCAGAGCTGCATTTGCCTCTTGCAAGTGAGATGTGAAGGAGCAGAGAACCTTAATTACTTGGACTTGCTTGTTTTAATTACTGTTTGTGAGGAACCTCTCTGTGTGCTACTTCTTTCTTGGAGGACATTTCTGGTGCGCCCACTTCTGTTCATCTACTGCCGCTGCTTGCCTTTGGTGCTGTGGTAGGGGAGTCTTCCAGAGCTAAGAGTTTGGTTTTGGCTGTAAGATGGTATGGCTGTCAATTGTAAAGCTGGCTCTTTGCTCACTTCATTGGATACACAATTTGTTCAACCTGGTGTTGAGACAGTGGCTAAATTTTACATATCTCAGATTTGGCCAGATTTGGCTGTGGTTTGTTTTTCAACCAGCCCTTCAGATGAGGCAAAGAGAAAAACCCTAAGTGGCATAGCACATCAGCTATGGTATACCAGAGTCTGGTGGGTTTTTTTTTTTTTAACTTCTTCTGCCCGTTCACCAAGGAGCAGAGGAACTATTCAATTTGCTGATACCCTGAAGTGAATATTAAACCACATCACAACATCATACATTCAAAATGGAAGGAGCCTGGACAGCTGCAAGGCTTGCTTGTAGTTCATTTTCAGTGACCACACTCACTGGAAATGGATCAAAGGAGAACAATCCTACCCACATCTAAAAAGTAGAAGCCCACCTGACATTTGCTCAAAAAGGTGTGGGTAGGGACATTCTGAGGATGCTTGTGTTGTGTGGTTGCCAGAAAAAAGCACAGACCATCCATCCTCACATTGGACCAAATAGCAGAACAAATGCCAATTTGATTGCCCTCTCAGGTGGCCAAGGTGTTAACTCCAAGGAGATGCCATTAGCCAGCTCTGGTCAGATTTGATTCACCCCAAAGCTGTTTGTTTTGTTGATTTGGAAAAAAAGGTGTTGCCCCAAATGGCTATGTATGCCAGGCTTCTAACCCTAAGATGTCAGTAGCTGTAAATGAATCATGGACGCTGAAAGGCTCCTCAATGTTACATTGTGCTTCTGCTCAACCATAATATAGCCTCAAGGCTTTAAAACTGGGGGGAAAAACACACATTGAAAGTGAGAAAGTTGGTAGAAAAAAGTGTGTGGGTGAGATTTATTGAAATGTAATTTTCCCTCCAGGACTTTTCTCCACTGTACAAGCCGTGCAGGATCTGCTACCTCGCCCCCATTCTGCTCATCAAGCGCAGTACACAACTCTCATTGGGCAATCTTTGGTTTTGGGATTTTTAATTTTCTGATCACAGGCAGCATTTTCTCCAGGTAATTAAGTTGGGGCTGCCCACTGGCAGAGGGTTGGGCTTGGGTAGAGTCAGAGCCACCATTATATGAGCCCACCTCTTTTCTCTCTCTGTGCTCCTGCTTTCCTTCCCTTCTCTTCTCTCATCTAGCAGCCTGCTGGAAAAAGGGCAGGTTGTTCTTGCAGAGGTCTCAGCTGATTACTTGCAGGGGACTTTTGAAACTTGGCTGAAGGCCACATGAGATCAAGATGAGGGCTATATGGTTTCCGAGGTCCACAGGGTGCTCACCCCTGCTGTAGGGCAAGAGGAGTGACATTGGACATGTGCTGCACTTGCTAGATATTACCTTGCCCTTCGCTGGCAAAAATCTATGTAGTAGCAAGAAAGCAGCCTTGCTACCAGTCTATTCCTAGACTCGGCAGAATTTGGTTTACATGTAATGCCCAACTGTCATTTGGAGGATTGTTACTTCTGATCTGAACCCATCGCATGATAGCTCACACTGGCATCCTGCAAGCGCCATCAGGGTGCAATCAGATGGTGAGACAGGATTGCCTCTAATCACACCAGAAAGGGTCACTTTGCTGGGAGCAATCTGCCTTAAAGTGATCTTTACTTCTGTGCACCTTCGCCACTACCATTGCCGTGGAAGTGAGGGTGGAAAAGGGACATGTGAAGGAAAAGATGGAGGGCTTTTTAAAAACTGTAGGCGTCTTGCTTCACAATCACCCAATGAGTGCCAGTCCAATGCAATTCCTGCCTGAGGCATGGCAGCAAATAGCCTCCCTTCTTCAAGTTGAGGTATGTGCTGCCTAAAAGCAGCCACATTATTTTGAGGATAGGAGGCAAAAAGCCACACAAGTTTGTCTTCCCCCTCCTTGAGAGTAGAAATACAAGGACAGCATATTTAACCAAACAAACAAAAACCACCCCACGCTTGATGTTTTGATTCTGGCACCCCAAATCTGCAGCCTGAGGCAGCCGTCTAAGTTGTGCCTAGTGTTGTGGCCAGCCCTGAACACGTATCATCAATACTTTTTGTGGTCTACAACTATAACTAAAAATTGTTCCTCTGGCTCACCTAATTTCTGAAACTGCCGACCCATTTCATAATACAGTGACTTCAGAGAGTTTCTGTAACACAACTGAAATACCCATTCTAACAGCATTTTAGCAACGGAATGTCCTTTTTTGTTGCAAAGTACTGATTGTACTGATTCTGTCTATTTCCATTTGTCTAGAATACTTTGCTTTTTATTTCAGCATTCCTCACAGGCCACAAGTCTGGGTTATTTTCCTGCTTCAGGCCAGAATTGTGGATTGTCTTCCTCCCTCAGATCTCAGCTGTAGACTAGAGTTTGTTTAGCTACGGGCCTCAGGGTACGCTGCTGAAAAAGCACATTGGAACAGCCAAGCAAAGAGACCCATTAATAAAAACCTGGGAGCAAGGCTCGGAAATAACATTAGTGTAGTAAGTCAAAACTATAGCAGGCCCATTAAATCAGTGGGGATGTGGTGAGTCAGTTCCTCCATAAGTTCCATGGATTCAACAAGCCGGTTCTAGTTGTGTCTTGCTATGTTAAGCAACAAGATTTCAGCTGTTAATTTAACATTAGTGTTAAAATATTTGAATAGTATGAATGTTCAAATGTTACTTTTAAAATGTAATTTTCTTCACATTGGATGCATTAAGCCGCCTAGAGTGGTCATAATTGACCAGATAGGCGGGATATAAATGAAATAAATAAAATAAAATAAATAAATAATATGGTGCTTAATGCAAAAGTAACAATGTAATTTTCTAACACATGGTTTCCAGGTTCTGCCTGGGAGTCGGGATGGTGTTCTTTGAACTGCAGTTGTTGATGATGGTTTGAAAGGTGATCTTGTAAATACTAGGAAGTCTGCTGTGGCAACCAAAATCTATGGTCACACATGCACAGAGCATTATGAACATGTATAAGACATTGGCCACTTTTAGGGAAAAGTCACTTTGGGAGTAAGTGACTTGGACTGGCTTAATTGTTTTCCTGCAAACATGCATCACTTTCTCTGTTATAGAATATTTTACCCTTCTGCTGCAGGATTAAACAGACAAATAAACTTGCATTCAGTGAGTTCTGAGGCATTTTCACACCTAGTGAATTCTGGGGTGTTTTCAGAGTTCTAGTTTCTTGAGGGTTGAGAGTGGGGTGAAGGGTTAGAATTTAAGTTAGATTTACATGTCTAGTTTTCCCTGAACCCACTAGGAATTCTTGTGCCCCCTCTGAGTAGGACCAGCATACTAGCAACTAAGGATGTCAGCTTCTGCTTTTTAGCATCTTGATACATTGCCCTTTCCCCTCTCCACAAAATTGGCTTGGAACATTTATTGTTCCAATATATGACACCAGCTGGGATAAAAAGTGACCGAAAGGCAAAACAAACAACACACAGAGAGACCCAGACACAGGAGATGTGGTGGATTTTTCAAAAAATTATTCCAGTTATTTTGGGCCTGTTGGAAAAAAACAACACCCTGCAATCTGTACATAGCAAGCAGCAGAAAATCAGAGATATTTGTTTACAGTTATTCAGGTGTTATAGAATGGCCACTTTGTAAGTCTAGTTCTGTGTGAGTTTGACAACAAACATGGCTCTAGGGAATGAAAATGGGCTCTCTTGAGGCACGAGAGTTAAAACTTTCTTTTTTGAATCCTCAGAAGAATGTGCAGGCTTGGGAGAATGTTGAGCACTAGACATGTAAAACCAGCTGGACCATTAATTTCTGACTGGAGCCCAGCTTAGAAAATACAATGATATGCCTTAGACAAACTTGGAGGTTGACCAGCTTGACTCGGCCTGAATCCAAATATGATTTGGAAATCCAATTTTTTGTATGTATCACTCACTGGCTGTCCTTGGAAATCAATACACAATTGTAATTCCCCCTCCCTTGACAAAATTAGAAAAAATCTTCAAGGTAGATGCTCCTTGGGAGTGAATTATACCTATCAAATTGCAGGCAGATGGTTTGCTTCATGTCTATTTGTTTTGCCCCCCCCCCCCCCCCAAAGTTGGTATCTTTTATTTCTTGACAGAATTGGATGGAATTTTCAGGAATATTTGTAGGGCATCGAACCCGCCAAATTTGAGGTGAATAGACCCAGGGAGAGCTGTGCAATTTTTCACAGGGCGCCCCAGCTGGTGGGTTCCTCCAAACATAAGTGGTTATCACCCTATGTTTTTGTGGATAGTTATTATGAAAATGCCATACTTCATAGAGGGGGCCCAAGTTCAGAACACCGTTCAGTTTTAGAAGGATAAAAACAGTAATTTTACTAGAAGCAGAAATTTTGGGAAATACACTTGGTCCCTCTGAATTGTAATCCAGCTCTTGGATTTGGAATTCTTTTGCTTTGGAGGAGTTCCCCTTCACTAAAATGTCTACTGAACTTCCCAGGAGATGCAGAGATTCCGCTGTATCTGAAGCACATCCCTGTTCAACCTTTTTTGCTGTCTCTGTCTCAGGTTTGCTTTTCTTCTCAGAGCTTGAAATAGTTATTTTGGGGCTATAACTCCAAAAAAACTTCAACTGGCCATGCTGTCTGAGGATTTTGATCTTCAGTGGTCCAAAAATATTTTTTCCTAAGTTATGACACATCAGTGCATAACATATTATGCTCTTAGGTCGCCTAACTCCTATGCAGCTATGGGGCAGACAGAGTAACAGTTGAGAATTTTATCTTAGATTCTGGGGCTCCTGCTACAGTTTATAAAGAAGCAACAAGCAAGGGGGAAATGTTCCCTTACTTCCTTGCCTTCCTTAAATCTTTTGGGTGGTATTCAAAATCATTTTCTTTATCTATGATGGAAAGTAATTAAGTGGCAGCTTTCCAAGCAGATGTTCGCATATATTCCTTGCCAAATATAGTAAGCAAATAGGCGGCAAAGTGAACAAGCTCTCTCTCAACACCCTAAGATGCTGATGGATGTACCTCAGGGCAAAAAAATCTCTTTTCAAGGAACAATTTATATATGGCAGGTAGAGTTTGAGAAAATTACATTTTGGGGATACACCTCCAGAACCCCCAGAATCCTAGTCTAGAGAATTCTGGGACTTTTAGTTAAAAGAAAAAACATCTCAAAACACTGGTGTTATTCTTGCCTGAATGTTTCATGATGTGGTTGCTGTACAGATTTTATTTTTAAAGCTGGTGTTTGTAACAGTAGGGTTAAAGTTTAAACTTAAAGTTTAAAGATTGAAAGCTTAAAGTTAAAATCTTTAAACTGAAAGATTTCCGAGGCTTACCCATCCTAGCATTAGGTGCTTCTTGGCCTAATGTATCCCAGCCCTAAATATTCTTTATATGCGGATAAATGTTTTTCTGGTTGAGTTTTATTCTGCACTAAACTGTTTTTCTGAAATAGCACTTTGCAGCATTTTGTATTGGTTTCTTCTTTCCCCCTCCATTGTTTTAGCTAAGAAGGTACAGATAGTACTTTGAAACAGTGCATTATTTTGCTGCTGACCTAAACTTATGGATGATTCAGTAATTAGTAATTAGCTTGAGCTGCTTGCTGAGGACAGGGATTTCTCAACTCATTGACCTTGCAATGGCCACTTACCAGGGAAAGAAAAAGTTAATCATTGGTTGGCATTTCACAAATAATACACAACTCATTAGCCTGACTATGTAATGGTGACCTTCTGGCTAGCAAGTGACTAGTCACTGATAGTCTCCCTCGGCCTTTGAGTGGTGAGTGGTTGAAATATGTCTACATGAGAACTGAGAAGAATGACATTCCCTTGCTACCTGCCAACAGTAGGTAGCAAGGCAGGAAGGCCGAACTATGGAGCAAGCTTTTTTCTGTATTGCTGTTAGAAGAGTTTAAGACACACCAAAAAGGTAAAAATGAGAAAGAGTCCTGCGGCACCATTAATACGAATGAGTTCAACGTGGCATAAGCGTTCTTGAACTACAGCTCACTTCATGAGGTGCAAGAGGTACTCCACAAAAACGTAATGCCCGATAAAATCTTTTGGCCTTTAAGTTGTCACAAGGCCCTAGAGGCCAGAATTCTATAGCTGATTGATGCTTGTGTAAGGGAAATCACATAAGTTGTAGTGAGAAGCTGCCAATTGTTAATAAGGTGCTGGTTGTGTTACTGAACATGCATCGAATTGTGATTTCACTTGTATAAATGTGAATCAGAAATGGGATTCTGCTCTGGTTTTTTTCAATGCACGAAGAGTTACATGGATGCTAACTTGGAAACTTCTGTATTTAGGAAACTACTAGAAATTATTCATTCTTGGGATGCACAGGTCTTCTGCAGGTGCCCCGCCTTCCCGCCCACACCTCATCCAGTGGGGGCCTACTCAGAGGAGGAGGTGGGGCAGGGAAGCTCAGGACACTGCCTCTGAGTGGGCACCCACCAGAAGAGGTGGGAGAGGGAAGCCAGGGCACCCGTAGAAGACCTGTGCATCAAAAGAATGAACTGTTACTCCCATCTCTAGAAACTATCCTACCTTGGGATGTGTTGAACTACAACTATAACTGCCTTGCTGGCTAGGGATGATGGTAATTGTAACCAGTTGTATGGGGGGAGTGAGGGGTACCAAGGTACAGAAGATTGATCTATGTTATATAATGCATGATATTAATTTTTGTAGTGCTCTTTTGCCCATTATGAATTTAGCTAACAAATCGTTGTGAGGCATACTGGATGTTCATAGTAGATATCCATTAGTCTGTTGCAGATGAGTTGTTCTTCAATAGTCAGTGACAACCAGACCAAAATTAACATGTTTCTGTTGCAGCTTGTCAGCCTTACCGGTAGGCTGGTTCCAGCTGTCCCAGATAGAGCCTGAAATGTTACAAATCGCCTCAAACCCAGAAACTATTATGAGAGGATAAATGAACATTTGAACTAAAAGCGATGATGGTCTCAGAATATTGCTTCAAACTATCATTTGTCTACAGCTAAAGAGTCTTTAAACATTACACTAGTGCTTTTAGTCTGTGTTAGTGGATGTGAGAATGTTAAGGATAGGTTTGCCTTGAATAGCAAGATGAATTTTTTAAAAATTGTGACTCATATCCAACAATCTTCCCTCTGTCTGTTCAATCATGTGTTACTTCTTTGCAGACATTTGCTTGTAGAGGCAAGGGGCAAGAAAACTTACCTCAGTGAAGTATGTCAATGCTTCCCTTGATAGATCCCATAGACGCCTTGTTGCTGTACAATAAAGGCACAGAGTGATGCAAGATTAAAACAGTGGAAAGTCCAATGCTTTGTCATGTTTGAGCTTATGGATAGTATGCAGTAAAAGATGTAAAGTTAAATAGGTCCCACAAATGTTGGTTTGGGCTTATGATTGTGTCTTCTGACATGCAACAGAGGGTTTAGGCGAGAGGAATGGTTATCTGTCATTAGTGAGAGATGTTGAGATCCAGGATGGTAAGAAACAGCAGAAACCTTTCATTGCTCAGAAAAGACTCCCACTGTAACCCTGCTCAGCCATTTGCCTGCTTGTATGAAGGGCTAAGTTTGTGATGGGATGTAGTGATATCCTTAAGGGCCATTCCTGAATGTCCTCAGGCATCCAGCAGCATTACAGACATTTGAATATGTGTGAATGCCGAAAGAAGACTCCAGTTACGGAACTCACATGAGTAGGAACTAGATATGGGAGCTTCGTATTCATATCCAGGGGATATGAATATGAAGCATGGCACCATAGGTGCCGTGGTGGTCCATTCCTATTCCCAGAACCAGCCCAGTCCACTCACCTTGCTCCACATGACATGCGCATCCATCAGCTTCATTGTCACACCAATCGTGGAAGTGGTCCTGCCAGTGCTTCCCTGCTTCTCCCCACAGCCAACCACTCCAGGGAGGAGATGGGAAGATGAGTCTCCCCATTCAGCTGCTGAGCGGTCAGCTGTGGGGAGAGGCAGGGGAGCACCAGCAGGACTACTTCTGTGACTGGCGCAATGACGATGCTGATGGAAGTGCTCACCGCACAGAGCCTGGTGAGTGGACCGGACTGGTTCTGGGGGGAGGGAATGGACCGCCGTTGCACCTGTGGTGCTGTGCTTCATATTCGTATCCCCTGGATATGAATAGGAAACTCCTATGTCTAGTAGGAGCCTTGCCTAATCACAGGATGATCAGTGGGGTTATTAGTGGATCTGTGAACTGGATTTGGAGAAATCACAAATTCTGAACAGAATCAGCCTGACTCAAACCAATCTGTATCAGGTTTGGACTGAAGTGGAAAGGTCAGATTTAGTTCTAGGACAAAGTGGACAACATTTACAAATCTGTTCATGAGGAGCAGAGATTAAATTGGATGGGGCAAAGATAGTTTGTGGAGGGTGGTAGCTGAGGAAAAAACCCAATATTTACAAGTGCTGAGTATGCACACTCGGCACATCTTATCTAACATCTTACTCCCTGTGAGCCCCGCTGCTCCACCCCAGCAGGATCTGTGGATATCCATACCCATATCCATGAACTCCACAGGGTCTAGATTAAGTCCAGCTGGGTTTATTATAATGCAGGAATTTGTTTCACTCCTCTCTCAGGGAGTGTGAGGGGGCATGCATACTGGAACACTTCTGCATGCAGTGGTAGGCTTCCAAAACAGGAACTGCTGTCCTGAAGCAGGAGCAGTACAAGGGAGGGGGAGCAGTTCATTTGCCACCCCCAGTGCCCCAGTGCCTGAGATGACTGCCTCACCAAGGATGCCATTCAATGTATGGGTATATATTTTGAATCATTACATAACGCTGGGCTAACTTGGTAACCTGCTGCCCGATTTCTTCGAGAAATTGTGTTTGTGTGACATGGTGCAAAGCAACACAAACTCATCGTCTCTGTTTCTAATTGCAGGGTGGAGAACATTGTTATTACCAAGGTCACATCCGAGGAAATTCAGAGTCATTTGTTGCTCTGTCAACGTGCCATGGACTTCAGTAAGTTTTCCTCACATGTTGTGTAATGGAAGAGTACAAATAGTTAAAATGAAAACGGTGGTCTTGCTGCTAAAATAATGTAAGTCATTTTATCCAGCCTACTTGTTTTGAACTGTGCAAACTGAAGATGTTTGCATTTTTAGAACCAGCTCACAAATTACCTTAATTGCTGAAAGAGTACCTCTGTTCCTAGTAAATAGTACATTAGCTGTATTAGATCTTGGATAGAATAGGTTACATTCACTAAACAGTTATTTACAGCCAAGCTGATGTTTAAAAGGAGATTTGCCCAATTCAAAGAGCAACAGCCCTCTCAGATGCCAATAGTTATGATGGCCACGTGGAACCTTCACTTTGGGCGGCATTGTGCCCCCCAAACAGCTGTGATGGAGGAGCAACTGCAGGAGAGGACTACACTAGATGGACCTTTGCTGTATTCTGTTGTATCTCCACTGCACATGTTGGGTTGGATCCAGCTTTTGTCAGACTTCAGGAACACAGCAGTAGTTTGTGCCAGTACTGGTAGTAGAATAATGCCACAGCCAGAGTGCAACAGGCCACACATATAGACTATTGTAGGAGTATGCAGTGAAGGCGTGGGCATGTGCTGAGGATAGATTTCTTGGGATCATTTTTCTGACCTCAGAACCCTCCAGGGGCACATAAACTGAAAGTGACTAGAAGGTCAGCTTCACATTTGTTGTTTTAAAGGTGTGATTTCCTGTGGGTTTTGTTCGAAACAAAAGGGACTAGAATCTTTTTTTTTTCATCTGGGGAGCTGAAAAAATGCTTTGGGATGCACATGATTCCAACTGGTGTTTTAGTGGTTAGTAATATAAATGCAGAAGCACACTTAATTCAGTGGGGGAAATGTAGACAAAAATATGGATAGAAATACACATTTTATTTTTAAATATAGCATGAATTCTGTTCTTTTCACTGTGAAAAGTAAATGGATACAAACATACCTATCAAGAAACAAAGACTTGTAACTTTATATGAACCACGAATGGAGCAAGAATGCAGGTGGGATTCAGAGGAGCACAGTAAAATCAAGACTGAGGAATTGTCACATCCTTAATAGAATCTAGAGGGACGTGGTGGCGCTGCAGGTTAAACCACAGAAGCCTCTGTGCTGCAGGGTCGGAAGACCAGCAGTCGTAAGATCGAATCCACGCAACGGAGTGAGCTCCCGTCGCTTGTCCCAGCTCCTGCCCACCTAGCAGTTCGAAAGCATGCAAATGCGAGTAGATAAATAGGTACCACCTCGGTGGGAAGGTAACGGCGTTCCGTGTCTAGTCGCGCTGGCCACGTGACCACAGAAACTGTCTTCGGACAAACGCTGGCTCTACGGCTTGGAAACGGGGATGAGCACCGCCCCCTAGAGTCAGACACGACTGGACTAAATGTCAAGGGGAACCTTTACCTTTACCTTTAATAGAATCTAAGAGTTCATTGTGTCTTTCTGGAAGTCTGTGATCCAAATCTCATCTCTGTCATGAAGCAGGCTAAGGTAAATTGCTGTCTCAGAGCTTTGCCTCACCCTTGGCAACCCCCTATAATACGGGGATAATGTAGTGCTCTTGCTATAAAGGTAAATGAGATAATGTATACAAAGCATCTCCAACATTTTCTTAATTTATATTTCATATATCTGCAATACAGCATCCAACCTATAGGTTCCCACCAGTAATATATTGCTTCTAAGGTCAAGCAGTGAGCGATGGGACTATAAATAGATGTACTTACCTCTATAGTCTTTATCATCATCCAATTTCCCTGAAAGGCATGCACTTATCTTTTGGGATCTACATTGATTGATGGTTTGGTAATTTGGGTATCGCATTCCTAAACACATTTTAAAATTATTGGATATGCATTGGCAGGGGTAGGACTTATTATTATTATTTTGACCATTTATCATTTTGCACTCCCATTTTATACTTGTAATAAAAACATGTGTCTTTTCTTTTTCTTCCAATAAGCCAGATCTGAAAATATGGAAGGTTAGATATTCAGGTCGGGTTGCACGAATAAAACCAGTCTAAAAATAGTTTCATTTTAATGGATTATCTGCTGTGTTTATCGGTAAAGCTTTCCTTAGCAGTATGGCGTTGTTTCTTCAACTGTTATTGGTGATATTGCAGGTAACTCAGTGATGATGACCCTTTGTTAATCTTTCCTTGATGCTGGGTGGTTTATAATGGAAGTGTATCTTAGTATCTTATTGGTTAGTTACATCAGCATAAATGAAAGGACACAGCACTTATGCAGATGCTGGCAAATGATTATTGCAGCCTTTCTATATTGACAAAAAGCAAAGGGTAAAAAGGAAAAGGCAAGAAGGACAAAATTGTTTTGCAGTTTAAAGACAAACACTCAGGTCACATGCTGAGACAGGTTAACATGGCTACTTCTTTGGAACTGCAGACATAGGCTGTGGCAAGAGCTGAGCAGGGCATTTGAGGCAGGACATTTTGGAGATTGCGAATTCATAGGGTTGCTATAAATCAGATGCTGTCAAATGCTGTGGGATTTGCTGCAGGCATAAAACAGATGAATTCTCATTTTTTTAATGATCTGATGATGCAAAGGCCAATTCAAATCAGTCTGGCCCCTTTTGCTCCTGATGCAGATTTTTTCCTCTCTCTGCCACTGTAGGCTTCTACTTTTTTCAAGCAGACTTTTCCCTGTGTAATCAGTTGTTTCGTTCTCTTAAGGACAGGTTGTGTGATTGTGGGTGGTATTCTGGTGATGTACTAATGTTAGGTACTAATTTTGGACAGTGAGAGCATCTACTTCCATTGTCTTTCTATCTAGTTGCCTTTTTTAAAAAACAAACTACCAAGTTTAGCGCTAGATTACTTTATCACTGCACTGATGTACTAGTTTAGCGATATATCACCTTTGCATGGTCCAAAATAAATAAATAAATAAAATTTGATAGGAAATAGAAACAGCTCTGACAAACTACAGAAGACTACTGTGTTTCTGTGGTATGTGTGTAAGTTGACAACTTTGGAAGTGTTATGGAGAACTTTGGAAAACTGTCCCTTTTTCTTAGCACGGTGCAAAACTTTAACTAGCCCGCCAACTTTACAATGAACCATAAAAGGAGAGTTGGGGATCAGCAGAGCGTAGGATAAAAGGAAGTGGGGCTGTAGGCTGTGCTTCAGATCAAACCACATCAGATTGAGGGGGCAGTATGGACACTGGTACTGAAACAATTCACAGTCTCTGTGTGATCATCTAATCCAAACAGAAGTATAAAATAGGCTGTGAATGAAGCTGCAGGAAAGCTGAATCACTCCAGTTCAGGTTGCCAGTGTAGTCACAGCCTTACTGTTATCCATAGAGAAACTTGTAGTTTTGCTGTTCCATGACAGGTAAAAATAGTTGCTGGTCAGGAAGTGCCAAAATGGTTTGGTTAGTGTTGGCACAGAAAATTAATAATGTTTATAAATGAGAGATTACAGTTCAAAATGAAGCATTCTTAGTGAGTTATTGTTTTTGTCACCCAGTAGTACAAAAGGAGGTGTTGTTACTGTTGAGTGGAATGAGCTGAAACTAAAGTTGATTACTGCAAATAAGAACTTCTGTGTGAAAAGAGAATTGTAACATAATTTGTACTGGAGACAGGCAACCTCCAGAGGGCCCAGGTATTGCACATATGCCCCTCGCATCTCAGCCTCTGCTCCTCCTTGCTCCGCGTCTTTTTCCCCTTTAAAAAGCCCCCATGATACTTGTAGAAGCAAATGGGGCAGTATTCCGAAATTAATACCAAAACAAATAGATTATTTTTCTGAGCCAGTCCAAAGTTTTGGGGAAAACAAGAATCTCCTCTTCTGACCAATGCTGTCCTCATGAACCTACCTCTCTCCTTTTCTACAAGCAAGGATGAGAAGTTTTTCCTTCCACCTCCTCCATTGCAGTATGCCTTAGGAAGTCTCAAGGAGAGAGTGACTGAGGAAAGGATCACCCGAAGTGCTTCGTGGTTGCCTGGGGGCTTGAACATGGACCTCCCAAATCCAGTCCAGTGTTCTAACTAATATAGCACACACAATCTTCTGAATTAGATCTCATGTCTGAGAAGGCCAGCCCCATCCCTGGGCACAAATGTGTGTTAAATGAGCCTCCTTCCCACCCAATGCATAATCCATAGCAATATGCAAGGACCCTATGGATATATGAATCCCTCCACAGGGATCTGAGTTCCGGTTAACCTGAACTGGCATCCCCGTGCATGGATCCCTAAAAGTAGAAGCACCATTAAGCATGTGTTGTCCAGAGAGTTTGCTTAACCCACATCAACATGGGGGTAGACTTAGCCTATATATGCATTGAGAACCTTTCAGTGTTTTTGTATTGAAGAGCTGTTCAGGGCCACAATCTCATCATATGTATTTAGTCATATTTTAGTACGTGAATCTGATATTTGCCCTGTTTTTCACAGTGGCATGTTCTATGATGGGAATCACACTTACCTTATTGAGCCAGAAGAAAATTGTACTTCCCAAGTAAGTAATGTTTCTGTTAACTGTACACGGAATACAGCTGTTCTTTTCTTCTTCAGTAAACAAGAATCCATACGTAGGTTCCACCTATGTTTTTGAATTATGAGAATACTGTGGCAGAAATAATTTACAGTACGTCCATTCCCCTATAGAAACTACATCTAAAACTTCTGATGTATAAGTAGTCTCAGTTTTACAGTCGCAACAAAATTATGTTGTTCTGCTTCCAAGCATTCAGTGATGTTAGAATGAAGTTCCAAGACAGTTTGTTTTCTATTGATTTACTAAAATTAGATGTTCTTTATTTCAGGAGGAGCTCCATTTACACTCTGTCTACAAATCCAGATTATTTGAATTTCCTTTGGATGATCTTCCATCTGGTATGCCTTTTTTGTTTATACTCTTAGCTTAGCCTATTTCTTTGCCTTTATTTAGTAGTTAATCACTTGGGGCTTTTGATTCTAGTTTTTGTTTGTCATTTTGAAGCTGCAGAAAATAATCTGTTAGCTTGAACATAGGACAGGAATATGGGAAAAAACAACAGCTTCTCATTCTATTCTGAAAGAAAATCCTATTCCCCATTTCCTCCCTGAAATATATTTATAACTTCTTGATATCCTGATAGTTATTTATTTACTGGTTTTAGGAGTCTCTGAAGATCAAAACAGCCTAAGAATTAGAACTGACATATTTCTGTAAACATGTTACTACTCTTTAGATTAAGTTTAATAATCAAGAACTACACCCCCCAAAAAGTACTCAGCTCATCAGCAGATGTTGAAGATTCCAAAAAGCTATTTTTAGTGTTTATGTTCAATTTTGTCAGATTTTCTTAGGACATAAGTAGGGAGCCTGCATCCCATAATGTGTCTTGGACTTCAAATGTCATAATCATTACATTTGGGGGATTGATGGGAATAACTAGAATATAGTAGAATAAAGTTATTCAGAATTTAGAATAATATGAATTCAAAAGACCTTCTTTCACTAGTTTTTCAGTTTTCTTGTTTGAAAACAGCATTATTCATCATCATTATGCAGATTTGAAGCACTTCTGTGTTGCTGTGTTTTTCTATTGTTTTATTTAGTTTTTATTGTATGCATAAACAAGTCTTCTGCTGTTTCTTGCTCATTACTTCCCTTCTTCCCATCACATACCCCAATGATTTAGCAAAATATGGTTTTAAAAGAAAAGAAGTCCAGTTAACATTTAACTGTATAGCTCCAAGAATCCACAACAAACACTTAATTTTTCCCCAGATTTTTTAATCATTTATATGCCAAACACCTTGAGGCTATTTGTATTAGGTTTCTTCAACCCACATGCATAGCATGTGAAAACGTGCTCTTGATAAGGCTGGTGTGATTTTGGTAAGTAATTAGATGTGTGAAGAGCATTTTCTTTTCTTCTAATTTTTAATGAGAAAAAAAACAATTCCACCTTTTACCTGAAGAACTCCTCATGGTACACATAATTATTTCCTCTTTCGCCTCAAAGCAAATTAGTCTTACAGGGAGGAGTGGGTGGCCCAAAAAAACCTGGTAGGCTTCACAGCTAAAGATGACCTGAACTGAAATATTCTATTCTTAAATTATTAGATTAGCCCATTAGACCACACTGGTTATTTTTTTAGAAGTCAGTAGGTCTTCTAGATACCCAGTGTGGTGTAGTGGATAAAGTGACAAACTTGGAGTTAGGATACCTGGATTCAAATCAGCCATAGAAACTTGAGGTGGGGAGGGGGTGGAATGGCACTGGTAAGGCCACTCTTTAAGCATCTCACTTACCTTGAAAACCCTATTAGAGTTGCTTTAAGTCAGTTCTGACTGGACAGCACATAACACAGAAGTCTTTCTTCTCTTGTCGCATTTCCCAAGAAGCTAAACTGACATATTTTGTGCTTGTTACAACAGAGTACTTCTCCCAGTTAATAAGTACATTATCAGCCACAGTTTGAAATGCATGGTTATACAAAAGTTTCAGGGACTTATTCTGAATTCAACTTGTGATGGAATGAACAAAATTTGTTTCCTGCTTCCCCCTGTAGTGATTACCAGTCCATTTTAGGTCTAGTTGAAAGTACCATCTTTATTACTTAGGACTGTGTTAATTGAATGATTACTTGCATTAATACAAAGCCCGCCTGCCTGGGTGTTAGTATCTGTCACTAAGGTAATGCTTGTAGTCTCACTAGTGAGGGCCATCAGGGTATAAGAGACAGCCTTTCCCGTGGTGGCCCCATTCCAAGGGAAATTTCCTTCCCATAGGAATTTGTTTAGCGACATCACTGTGGCCAGAATCTATTACTTTTTATCATTTGCAGAAGGGAAGGCATGGAAGTTGGCATGATTAACTGATAAGATGCTTGTTGCATATTGGACACATACTTGGTCACACAACTGGCACTTCATCAATTAGCCATAGGGGCTTCCTCAGGTTTTCTTCTGTATATGGTAAAAAGTTCTGGCCTGTGTGTTTTTCAGTGTTTGTTTAAAGAAGGATATATTTACATCTGTTTTTATCTAGTTAATTTGAAGATGACCCAGACTTTCAAAGAAGATATTTTAAAATTATTGCTACTTCTTAATTGATTATTTTCTTTTCTTTCAAGTGCTCTGAGTTTGTGATTGCCTGCATTGGTTTGTTATTTGTTTTATGTAGACTTGATATGAAAACTGTTTTCAGAGGCTAGCATAATTTTTAAAGGGCATTTATAATTTTTTTAAAGTTGTACAAATAGCAATGTATTTTGATTTTTTTAAAAAAAGAATGGTAAATTGTAAAACTTCAAAAACAAATGTATAATTCTTTTAAAAATGTACTTAATGCAGTTTGAATGCTGGGGCAGAGGGGGAAGACTTTGTAGTTGCATCACTGTCAAAGCTGTGATTGGTTCAAATTTTGATATCTTTAAAGTAAGTGTGTGTGTGTGTGTGTGTGTGTGATCTATATGGAAAGTTAGAGGACATTTCTATGCCTACAAGCAGGTTCACAGAAGGTATTATTGTGTTTTAAACATTTTAAAAGCAATCCAGGAGCTGAATTCTTGTAAAAGGAAAGGCTAAAAACATGATAAAACTAAGACTGAATGTGATATATATACAGTGGTGCCTTGACTTATGAACTTAATCCGTCCCAGAAGAGGTTCATAAGTCAAAATGTTCGTAAGTCAAATCAGCATTTCCCATAGGAATGCATTGAAAACCGATTAATTCATTCCGGCTGTTTTTTGTTCTTATGTCGAGGCGCCGTTTGTAAGTCAAAGCATTAGTTCCCATAGGAACTAATGCAAAACCGGTTAATTCGTCCTCTACCACTAGGGGGGAATTTTTTTTTAACCTAAGATGACTTAGGTTTAAAAAAAGGGCAGGAAAGGAGGGAGGGAGGGAACGAACACCTTTTAAACAGAACACCTTTAAAACCAAGCAGCTTTAAACCAAACAAAGCACCTTTTAAACCAATTTTTACATTTTAAAATTACAGTACCAGGCAGTACCAGGCAGTCCAAAGTCCATTTCCCGCTTTCCCCGCATTTTTTTGTTCATAAGTCAAAGCTCCGTTCGCAAGTCAAATCAAAATTTTGCGAACGGAGCTGTTCGTAAGTCAAAATGTTTGTACGTCGGGGCATTCGTAAGTCAAGGCACCACTGTATGTTGAAACATTCAGAAATGGAAATATTCATGTATGGAAGGTATTATTTTTTATTATGTGCAAAGTTGTAGTATTTGAGAGATAGCAGAAAACACTTTTTATTTTATCATATAGGTCTCCTAAGGCACTTTCAGGAATAGATGGGTAAGGGGGTCATATTCTCCCAGCTTTTTACAGCAAATTCTGCTTGTGTTCATTCAGATAAGAAAACTTTCCCTGTAGTAAAATAATGCCATGTTTGTTGAATGTCATTTTCATGTGGGTTTTGAGTCTGAATTTTATTCATACCATTAGGATGATTTATCTTATCTTATTAAAATGCTGATATAATTATGCTTTGATCATCGTCTGAGGCTGCAGTCCTACGCAGACTTACTTGGAAATAAACACTATTGACGTCAGTGGGGCCAATGACTGGTTTTTTTTTTCATTACCCATTTCCTACTTCACTGACAATATAGCTGCGTAGGAAAATGGATATAATGCTGTAGCAGCCAACTGTGCACTGAAGTTTACATTAACTTATTCAAATCACATGGGCTGGTGAAGCATAATCACATCATGCTCTTTACAGAGCTTGGAGAAGTTATGCCAGCCAACATTTCTGAGCCTCCACTCCTTTAAACAGAAAGCACATTTATTCCTTCATGTGTGTGTCAGCTTTGAAAACATTCAGTGAACTTGGCTGTATGGTAGTTTTTCCATCATACAATACAACAATGGCTCCCAGCCTTAGTTCCCCAGATGTTCTTGGACTAAAACTCCCAAAAGCTTTCACTACTAGCTGCGCTGACCAGGATTTCTGGGAGTTGTAGTCCAAGAACATCTGGGGGACCACAGTAGGAAAGCAGTGCCATACAGTTTTGCCTCATAAAAACTTGGACATTCACTGGTCTTTGGTACTTAAAGAGAGAACCTGAAGTAGGAACTAGGTAGGATACATTACCAGAGCAGTAGGCTGCATATAGCAAATAACATCACTAGTCCTTTAAATTCTTCCTCTACATGGTGAGTCATCATGTTTTTGTAGTATACACTTCACTTCCGCATTTAAGTGTCTTTATTTAATACCTAAAGCCACTCATTAAATTTTAGTTTGGATTCTTATTGCTTGTTGAAACTAGTTAAAACAACAAACTTATCTTGAAGTGCATTGCAGGAGCCATGTTGAAGTCAAAATGTTTAGACGATCATGTCTCTCCCATATTTACTTATTTGTGTATTTATTACTGAAAGGTATGTCCTCATTTTCCATACAGTGGTGTCAAAGGCTGGAGGTGCTGTTTGTGTCAAGAAGTGTTCTGAAAGACATAAAAATGGAAAGTTCACTTTAACTTCAAATAGCTCTTGAAATACTTGCAATATCTTTCTGTTCAACTTTGCTGTGTAAATCTACACCTTCATTCTGTTAAAGAAGTCCATAAGCATACAAAGTGGTGCTAGGCTGACTTGAATATTGGTTCTTTTTAGAGTTCTGGCACATGAATGCCACATCACAGAAGTTTGTTGTGAAACCAAGACACAAAAGAAGGAAAAGACAGGTATGTATCTGTATGTTCATTTTTTAACATATGAAAACATACACACAAACACATACATTTAAAGCATGTGCATTCAGCCATAATTTAAGTTAATGCATGACTTTTTTTTTCAGAATTATTCATTATTTTTCCTGACCTTTCTAGTCTATATAGAATTCAGTAATTTATTTAAAAAGAGACACCTGATAGCCCTTTGGAGCATTATCTCCTAATGAGATAAAAATTGTGTAGAGATATAGAAGTAGTTAGAGGCAAATGGCTATTCCAAGAATGAAATCAAAAGAGCCATCAAACCAAGAAAACAACACCAAACTGAAGAGGAAAAACAGCCACCCACAAATAAAGTATTTCTGCCATACATCAAAGAGGTCACGGACCGCATGGGGAAACTTTGGAAAAAACACAAGCTACAAACAGTATTCAGGCCCACCACAAAAATACAACAGATGTTACAGTCAGCAAAGGACAAAAGGGACCCCCTCACCACTGCAGGAGTATACCAGATACCTTGCAGTTGTGGCCAGGTATATATTGGAACCACAAAACGCAGCATTCACACTAGAATCAAAGAACATGAGACACACTGCAGACTAAAACAACCGGAAAAATCGGCAGTAGCTGAACATGCCCTAAAACAAGCTGGACATGAAATTCTATTTCAAAATACTGAAATTGCTGGACAACACCAGCAATCATTATGTTAGACTGTATAGGGAAGTCATTGAAATCCACAAACACCAGCAGAGCTTTAACAAAAAAGAAGAAAGTTTAAAACTCAACAAAGCCTGGCTCCCAGCACTGAAAAATACAGCCTGCAAAAGGTCAACGAACTCTACCCAGCCACAAGGACCAGTGATCATTGCACACAAAAGACCAGCTAACGACACCCATCAATCACAGTGACAGATCATCTCTACCTCTTATCACAACAATATACCAATAAGAAAAAACACGCTGATCACCATAATCACCCAATCTCCTGAAAAGGACAAAAAGCTAATCCCACAGCTATACTCAACTATCCAACAAACTGCACCAGAGCACAGACAGAGTTCTGACTCCTGTCCTCTGAAGATGCCGGCCACAGAGACTGGCGAAAATTTAGGAAGAAAAACCTTAAGAACACGGCCAAACAGCCCGGAAAACCCACAACAACCATCGGATTCCGGCCGTGAAAGCCCTCGAGAATACAGTTAGAATTTCATTAGGTTCTTATTTGTACAGGAATTTGCAAAAATTAGAAATTTCAAATTTCGGTAAAACCATTCACATGCCTCAGGAAGCCAAAGTCTCAGGACCTTTCCTGGAATTCTTTCAGGCTGATCTTTCTGACATTATAATTATACAGAAGAACTCTGCTGGGACCCTTTTGGAAAAATAGGGATGTGGCACATTCTGAACATTCAACTCTTTTTTAAAAGTTTGTATACTATAAATGATACTCTGAAAGTTGCTTTTTATATACCTTTTTTTGGAATAAATGTATTATTTCTCTGTTAAAGGATCATACTTTGATGGGGGTCAGAGAACAATTTGTGTTTTAATGCAAATGTTGTCCATTGTGGTTATTCCAGGCTTATATTATAATTAGATTGTTAGCCTGTTTATATCAGCCAAACACTGGAAGGCATGACATAGATTCTGTTGCTAATTTGGTGCCTTGAACTAATTTTAAGCCATTTTAAAATGAGGGCATAGTGAATTACTTTCCATCTGATTAGTTAAGAATCAGATATTTTGCATTTTGCTGTTTTAAACATGTATGCTGCTCTATCTCTTTCTACAGGTCCATCAGAGGCCACAAAAAGTTGAAGAGGAAACAAAATATGTTGAGCTAATGATTGTAAATGATCATTTAATGGTGAGGTTTTACACACTGGCCTTTTGTAAATACTTGTGTATTGTAAAACATGTATACTCTGCCTTGTCTTTGGGAGTTGTAGACTACTTAAGGAAAGTCAATAATTAAACAGTTGGAAACACCCTTTCAATTAACAGCTGAATATAAATTTCAATAACAGCTGTAAAAGCTACAACATAACAGAAGTTAAAATATTTGAAGTATTCTTAGCACTGATCAGAACAGCACCTTAGTATTACAAACTCAATGTCTGTCTAAAAAAGGAAAGTTGCTAATCTGGTAGTGCACATATTTTCCAAACCATTTCTGTGTTTCCACTGATAGTTCTTAGCATCTTGAAACAGTGCACTAATTTGAAATAATGGAAATCTACTTTGTATTTTGTTCTCTTGTGTGCCATCACAGTATATGTTTTGATTAGACATGGAAAAGACTACTTTTTTTGGACTAGAACTCCCAGAATGCCCCACAGGCTGTGGTATTCTGGGAGTTATTTTCCTAGAAAGTAACTTTTCCTGTCTCTGTATTTGGTGAATGCTGAGGTAGCTGTAAGCACATCTTTGTGTGTAATGTGCACATCTTTTAAAACTGTAAATAACAATAATGGTGATTGTGTGGGTATGATTATTATCCCCTGAAACCTTCTTCTAAATCCGGACAGTATCTTTAGCAGAGCTGTTTCCTCACGAACACAGCAAAGGAAGGAGAGGGTTTAGCTCTCTTTCCTCTCTTCTGATAATTAAAAGATGACTGACATGCAAAATCCCATTGATACACATGCGTGTGCATGTGCACAGAGCAACCACCTCTACCTCTTACAGCACTGAATTCCATTAATTAATGATACACTAGGTGAAGAAATACACACAGATTCCCTGTTGTGAATCTTCCATTTCTCGGTGGATGACCCTTTAGAGTTCTGTTATTATGGGAGTGGGAATAAAAAGTCTCCTTATAACACCATGCTTAATTTGCTACATCCTCCACCATGTTTTGCTAAACCAACCGAGGTAGATACGAACTGATCCAGTAGACAATCAAGCTACCCAGCTTGTTACGAATTCAAACTGTACTGTCTGTTTACCTGTCAGCTTTTCCATCAATTGATACTTTAACCTCTGTGGCACTATTCTGGGTTAAGAAACAATACTCATGTATGAATAGTAATCTGGTTTTTAAGGTGCAGGTGAAGCAATGCTTTGAAAAAGTCATTTCTGAATGAAAACTGTGTTTTTAATATTATGTTCAGGATTTGTCTGTCTTTTGTTTCTCAGCTGAAAAAGCACCGATTATCGGTGGGCCACACAAACAGCTTTGCAAAATCAGTAGTGAACATGGCAGATTTAGTAAGTATAATTCACAAGCGGCTGTCCTAGATACATTGTCAGTTTTATCACAGTAATGGTAATTTGAGGTCAGAAAGAGAGAGATAAATGATATGCATTTATTTCTCAGTGTCAGTTCAGCTTGACATTTAAATGTGAATGATTGAAACGGAAAAGTCCTAGTTATCTCAACAGAACCGTCTTTGAGATTACTCTTTTGTTTCAACCTATTGCTGAATCAAAGCTTTCATTAGTTTTGAAGCACATCACTGTTTACAGAGATGACCATAAAAGATACCTAGATACTTTTATCCTTCTTATGCTTTAATCTGTTAAAAAGGAGATGACAATGAGTCTTCCTTAATGTAATACTGAATATTTTCCATTAAATACATATTTAAGAGGTCATATTTACACTGTCACTTGGTGACTGTTGATTTTGTTAATACGCTAGATTTATAAAGAACAACTCAACACCAGGATAGTCTTGGTTGCCATGGAAACTTGGGGTACTGACAACAAGTTCACCATCTCTGAGAACCCACTGGTGACTCTGCGTGAGTTTATGAAATATAGGAGAGATTTTATCAAAGAGAAAAGTGATGCAGTTCACCTTTTTTCGTACGTAACTTATTGTTTTGCTATTATTTGGGGTGGTCTAGTTTGAATTCCTAGAATTGTTACCAGTAATGGCTTACAGGGTCTTACAGTGGTCTGATCCAAATGGCAAGCTATCTCACTCTTCCGGTGCTGAAGCAATCAAAAGCTTTTGTTTCCATTTTCATTTAAATGTGGTTTATGGTTGTCTCCAAATAAACTGTGGTTAGTTTTAAACAGAGTTGTGCAGATTTGTGATTTTTGGACTGCAGATCCCAGAATCCCAGCTGCCTGTGGAATTCTGGGAGTTACATTCCGAAACCACAAATCTGTACATGTCTAATTTTAACTGTGGAAACTAATTCTTTTAAATCAGTGTCAGAAACCACAGTTTCAAATGGGCTTGTTTCTCTAAGCCAGAATTAAGACTAAGCACAGTTTGTCTGGATTTGTTTACAAGTCACAGTGGCTACTGAAGCACTGGCCTTTGATCTCTTCATCATAACTGTGCTAGAGGACGATGGGGAAGTCATGAGTGCAAGGTTTATTCATATAAATTGTACTTCAGTATTTAACACCTGGATTCAACCATTGTACACTTGTAATAATGTACTGGAATTGACATACTGTGTGGAGTAAACCTTTACTATGACGAATCAATAGAAATTTTAAGACTAATAGCCCAAGTCTGAAGAGCAGGTTCTGTAAACATGTCCTTGAATAACCACTGTCTGCTACAATACAACTTGATGTTATTTCCAAAAATATTTTAGTTTGTCTCTGTAACGTTTCTGAGGGCAAATGTAGACTAGCACATTGGTTTTATCTTCAGTTTGTGCCTTTCACAGTCACAAAGAAAGCAGTAGAAGCAGTAAAAGAAGTTTGTGGGTGCCCCTCCTGCACATTCTTGCTCTTTGTTTTCCTCATATGATTTTCGGATCAGCAAAGCTCAGTACTAGTATTGAGCTTGACTGATGGAGATGAGTTTGGAGGAAGATGCTGAGGGGAAGTGGGGCCAGTTCTGTCTTCATCACACACAATCCTCTTTGTTTGTAAAAGCTGGACCTCTCTCCCCTCTCCATTTTCCAGTGAAATGTTTAAATAAATTGTCTTCTACCATCACCTTGCTTTTGATCCTGAACTACTGTAGCAATCTGCTACTGGTGTTCTCTTCAAAGATGTCAAGTCTGAGATAAATGTTTAAAATGTGGCGGAAGTGATTTGAGAGCAATTCCTTGTAGACCTGTGCAGGTGTTCAGGATAAGGTTAATCCAGGCATATGAGAAAAGGCAGCTCCATTTGAGCAGAAGCTGCCCTTCGCAGATGATCACTTTCTAATGTGCTACATAAAGTAAACAACAGTGGTTGATCCTGTCTTCTGTATGGTGTTCAGAAGTTTGGTTTGTATTATGAGGCTGATCACCTCAATGAGCCATGTCAGTCCATATACTAGATATCATACATGATGCTGTCCGCATAAAAACAGGTTTCTTCAAATCCACAATAACTGCCTTTTCTGGCTTGTTGTTGTCATCTGTCTGTCTGTCTGTCCATTTTACCTCATCACTAGAATACTGAATCAGTGGAGTTCCAAGACAGCCATGTATATTCTGTTTCCTCTTAACTCCACACATAATGGATAGCCCTGTTTTCTTGTTGTTGAAAACATTATAGTTGCCAAAATTGATCTTTCTTTTGTCTCATTGTTCCCCCCCCTTTTATTTCAAAAAGGGGGAGTCAATTTCAGAGCAGCCGTAGTGGTGCAGCCTACATTGGGGGTGTTTGTTCATTACTGAAAGGTGGTGGTGTGAATGAGGTAGGTTTGCAGCTTTACAAATTCTTCCAGAAATGCCAAACAACTGATACATTCTGTTGCATGTCAATTTTTCAAAATCATCTCTAGTTCTGCCCTCATAGAACATGTAATCTTCCATATTCAGGGATTCCCAGGATTAATATCCACTCTTTCCTTATTCTCCAGAATGTGTGAGCAAATGGATGAATGCCCTTTCCTCTTGAATCTTGTTAGGCTATTTTATGGTCTTTAAGTATGAAGAAGCTCAAGCACTGATCTAGAACCTCAGGAACAAGTATATCTGTCTATGAGCTTAGAAGTAAATAATTACAAAAAGCTAGTTACTTGTCCTTAATTCTTTTGCCAAGAATAAAGATAAAATTAAGTTGTGTTATGATTGTAATGATGGTGATCTCACTCCCTTCGTGCTATAGACTCAACTTTTAAATTTATTTATATAGTAATGAGGGTGTTGCATCACTAAATGGTTTTGGAGGAATGGTTCACATGGTTCAAATGCTGGCTCATATTTTGTGGTGGGTGTGGAGAAGACAGTGAGGTGAACCAGAAGGCACAGCTTGTAGCATTCACAGAATTATGTTGTTAAACCAGGCTTGTTATTTGCTTCTGCTAAACAATAAAATAAAAACTTGCTTTTAAATTGTCATATGGATGACCAGCTAATTTCTTGAGATTTAGAACTAAGGCCAAAATCCAGTGGTAAATTTAGAGTGGATCCCACTGCTTTTAAAAGAATCATTATTTTTGCTCACTTTAGCACCACAGACTCCGTGTAGCCAAAACCTGCTCTAGGGGTCTTAGAAACCTCCTGGTGTGGGCTTTTCGTGTGTTGTAAGACTACAGTACAGGGGGAAGTGAAACAAATCCCAATTTGCCTGGCACTAGATACTGAAGGACCCACTGTTTCACCCTAGCTAACAATTGTAATGAATTACTTTTTTTAAGAAAAGGATTTTTCCAGACTCTGGTAATGGGATGAGTACCCAAGGTGTCCTCTCAGTCTTCAAGATCCTGATAGGCTCTTGTCATCTTCTGAGGGCCAAACATTTTTGACCTAATGATAAAAAAAATTACATCTATTATTTGGCCAGTTCTTGGAAGAGTGCTTTGTAATCTTCTCTTCACTTGGTATTAATCTACAGTTCAAACTGTATCTATAGGAAGAAATGGCACAAACATGTGTATCATCTGTTGCTTCAGGACAATTATTTTGATATCTTCTTTTAAAAATTAATTATTACTTATAATTGTTTTTCAGTTTGGGAAGGCAGATTTAATGTCAGTTACATTGGCCCAGTCCTTAGCTCACAACCTCGGCATCTTCTCAGACAAAAGAAAACTGCAGAGTGGTAAGGAGTTTGATTTCTTTTTTTAAAGGTATGGATTTACCAGGATGGCAAAAATACTTATTTAAAATACTTCTGTGTTACCTTTTAAGGCAAAAAACCTTGATACAGTTAATGTGAACAGTGGCATAAAATATGTAAAAATACTACAGAAATATAATATCCAATTTATAATGTAAAAATAGGTGTGAATTTGTTTAAAAGTAGATTAGAAAACCCAGATATTTAACACACGTTTAACAATAGTGAGGAGAAAGCTACAAACATATTCTGTGGTAGTTATAGAGATAGGAAAAGTTCCTTTTTTGGAGTAGAGCTCCCAAAATATGCCAATCAGCATGAGCACGTTTATCTGTTTATATATTATTATTTTTTATTTTTATTATTTGAATGTTTTATTGAAGTCATGTGTAAGAAATAATTAGCAACAGGTTTTTTTTAAATAAAGCAGTGCTCATATGGTTGATTTTTACAGCTTACATTATATCAAGTTGAAGAATGTACTTCTAAAAAAAGGGTTTACTAATTGATGTTTTCAGAAATGCTTATAACTAAAAAAATCTTAAAGAACAAAGCAAGTTTGAATTATTTATTGCGTTTATTTTAGGTGAATGCAAGTGTGAGGATACATGGTCTGGGTGCATAATGGGAGACACAGGGTAAGATATTTGCTTTCAGAAATTTATGTGCAGTGGAAGCATAAATTAGCAGATGGCATGAATCATATTATAAATAGCTGGATAGCTCAGTAGTTTAGATATCTGGCTGTGGAGCCAGAGGTTGGAAGTTTGATTCCTCACTGTGTCTCCTGGGAGAAGAGCCAACTTATGTAGCCTTGGGGAAGCTGCACAGTCTGAGAGTGGCCCCAGAAGAAGGGAATGATAAAGCAATTCTGAGTATTCTTTACCTAGAAAACCCTAGGTTGCCATCAGTCAGAATTGACTTGATGGCACATCATCATCATCACCATTATGGTAGCTAGTAAATATACTAAATATATAACAGCAGAAGGAGCCACATATATTGAAATTGCTAACAGAAAAATGTGAGCTTGCTAGTAGGACATTATAAGGCCAGGACATTGTCAAAGTGACATTGGGTTGGATCCACAGTCAGTCTTACTTCGAGTGGATTAATTGAAATCGGTGGCCAGATTCCTACTGATGTTTGCTTAAGGTTTGTGTAATTTGCCTTGGTTAATTGTAACTGATTTGTGAAGTGCCAAAGCTCGTGTCTTTTTGCAATCAAGTGTATGATTAGGCACATGTTGGAGACACAGCCTAGCAGCTCGTCAGTTAGACACCGTTTGCGTAACCTAATGTGAACAGTAGTAGGATTCTGGGAAGTGGGATATCTAGGGGTGACTTAAGCCCTGGTTCCAGTGTGTCTGCTATAAGTATGAGTAAATGTGGATATAAACAGAGGGAGACACAAGATCCAAAGTGTTCAAAGTTTATGCTTTTCTGGAAGGCAGATGTTTATATTCATGTAGATGCAGATTGGGTCCAAGGCATTTTGCTCCCTGAGATGAACAAGATGGTGCTCTTTCCCGTTCTATATACAGTTGTTCAGTGCATCTTCTACAGCACCTAAGGGCAGGTGGCTATCACAGCTCCCCAAAGGGTATGCCCTTCACATATTGCATGCATAGCTTGTCTTCTGTTATCTGCTGCTGGAGGCAGCTGGCTCTGCACAGGTATCATTGCAGGGACTTAGATAGACAGGAGAAGGATAGCACTTAATAACAGTAGCTTCTCAGTGGCTGCTCCCAGGCTTTGCAATATACTGCTCCAAGAAGTCAGGTTGGCTCTTACCTCTTTTCCTTCTGTCATCAGGCAAAGACTTTCCCTTTTAAGCAATAAGTGGGAATCTCAGGATTGCTATAGTTATTAAACCTAGAGATTTTTACATTTTTTTTTAAATCTTGAATTTAATATTGAGAAATGTTTAATTGTTTTTTTCATATAGTTTTTAATGGTTTTTGAAAATGGGATTGTGTAGTCTTGATTGCTGTAAACTAGTTCCAATCTTGTATGATTTGAGGGCAGTGTCATGGATATAACTAATTTCACATTAGCCTTATCCAGTCATTAACAGTTCCTATACGCTCCAAGGGTAAGGGGAGCACTTTGGCTTCCTCTGTTTCTGGTTTCATCACTCTCTTATACATGAGCAGCAGTGAGTCTGAATATGAGACACTATTGTCCATGGAGGGGCATGAGTGTCAGCAGGGAAGACTGGTGACTCCAGTTTCAGAGGTGCTGCAAATCCACTCCAAAGTTTAGTCTGAACTTCACAGGAGCTGTCAGAGGTGCTGAACCTATTTCAGGGATAATGCATTTATTTATTACAGTCAGGTGTCCAGCTTGTAAAACATATTATATGGCTAAAATATACAAAATGCAAATAAAAGAGCGTACAACAGATAATTAGTTGTGTAGTAGTTACAGTATATGGGGAGAATCAGTTACAGCATTTTTATAGCCACCCTTTGAACCATTGGATTGTTTCAGGGATAAGGTTCAATGTGGGGGATAGCTCCTGCAAAATATAGAACAAAATGTAGAGCAGATGTAGAGCAGATGCACAACACCTGTGAAATTGGAGTCACAAATCTCAACCAGAATTGAAACCCTGGAAAAATTTTCCTTTGACTCACATGAAAAGCCTCTTTTCTTCACACTCATAGCTCTCTGCACGTAGGAGATTGATGAAACTGGGAACAGAGGGGCAGAGCCAGAGTGCTCCTCAGTTACCATGACTAGCATACATGATTTATCACTGACTGAATAGGGCAACTGTATGTTGCTAAATGTAAGCATTTAAGAGTTAAAATGCCCTTGGCTTGCTTTTCCAACGAGCTTAGACAAGGGAAAGCACCAGTGATATGCTTCCTACTGAAATTAATAGTTGTCCTCCAGGCTAATCAATCTCTCTGAAGCATATGCGTAATGTCAGCTACATTCAAACCTCACAGAAGTTTTCTGCTCCACTAATGAGCCAAGTTCTTTCTCCTATGTATGCTCTAATTGTTTACCTCTTTGATGACATTTTAAACTGTGCACTTTCCGTCTTCTGTGCCTTGTTACAAGTGAGTAAGCCCATGCTGATGATCTCAATAGCATTCTATTTCATCTTGCCAGTGTTCCTGCCTGCTCCAGATAATTTGCAGATATGAATAATAGAAGCTGGAGAAAGGGAAAACTTAATTAAATTATCTAGGATAGAATATCGCCCCAGAAAATGCAGTCATTTTGATAAGACTCCTCCTGCTGGTTTTAATTAGACATGAAATAGCTTAATAAAACAATGGACAAAAAGTCTCCATTCCGACAGAAGAACTTCCCATCCTATGGAAGCCCTTCAGGAACTTTTATGAGTCTAAATGAGGCTTTTGAATTAACCTGCTTTTTTCTTCATCACAGCTATTACCTTCCAACCAAGTTCTCCAAATGTGATGTTGAAGAGTATCATGAATTTTTAAATAATGGAGGTGGGGCCTGCCTTTTCAATAAGCCTTCCAAGGTAATAATACTTTCATACAGCGAAAGATAACCTTTACTATTGTTCTGTCATTAGCTCAATATCATAACCCTTATATTGAAATAAAGGAATTTGGGTTTTGTTGTATTTTATTGGTCAAAATCCTCCCCTCTGAAGATGTTTAGAACTTCCCATTCTATAATGCCTGAATCGAACTTGCGTGTGTTTAGGCTTGCAGGTGTAGACTTTGTTTAGATGGAGAAAGAGCTCAGTGTGTTTGTGGGAAATATGTAAAGGCAGTTTAAAAGGACACTGGCAGCATTATGCATGTGGTATCTTTAAAAAAATGGTTTCCCTGGTGACTGAGGTTTCCTCAAGTTATGTAAAATACAATACAATTCAGAGATCCAGGAAAACCTTCACATTAGGATGAAACAACAGGTTACTCTCATTTTATATCATGTTCTTGCTGTTCAAGAAAAATCCCCTTCACAATGATGTTTGTCCCCTTGGTGATAATGAAATTGAAGCTGAATGTCATATACTGCTTTTTTGTCATTTATGTGATGGCCTTAGATATGATTTCCAGATTCCTCTTTTAAATTCCTTGCTAATAGATCATTCCAATGGCTGAAAACCTTCTGTCTTCAAGACATATTCCTCTGTTGCCAAAGCAGCTGCTGTGTTCTTATGTTGTGCCATAAAGAGAGAATGTTATCTAAGAAATAATCTGATAAGTTTTCAATAATTTTATTGTATATTGATATTGTTGTGCAGGTATTTTGCATTTGTATGTGTTTATGTATATATAAGTGCATTTTAGTGCATCTTTAAATTATTCTCTCTTGGTTTAAACATCTGGCTATGGCGCCAGAGGTTGGGAGTTTGATTCCCTGCTGTGCCTCCCTGACAGGGGCTGGACTCAATGATTCATAGGGTCACTTCCAGCTCAGCAGTTCTAAAATTATTTATTTGGTTGTTTTATTTGTATTGTGAGCTGTAATAAATTCTTCTTAAAATATGTATATGAGGGGAAATCAGATGGACACACAGAAGATTTGTGTGTTGCCCTTTTGGTATTGGTGACGAAGCATCTCATCAAGAACCAGCATTAAGCTTTTTAGTATCTTTAAAACAAAGTGCACATGGACTTATTTCTACAGTCTGTTGTGCATAACGAAGGGTTAAGCTTCATGGTTTGAGTTGTTATATTGTGTGGCATTACATTTAACTAAGCACAGGTCATGTGTTCAGGCTTTTAAAAAAAGACCCAGTGGCAGATGGGGATGATAAATCTCTTCTTATTCATTGATTTGTGTAGGTTAACATACATCTGTCTATTTTTAAGTATGCAATCTTCTTCCCACCCACCCTGGAAATCTTGCTTAATCATTTGTGATAAAGGAAGCTATCTATAGGTCAGTTTAACTTTGTGTTTTATCTCAGTATGGATTAGGGTGGCTCTAGTTTATCCGCATTAACATTTTATCTCCATTCTTTGATCTCCTGTATATGTGTTTGTGTATGTATGTACATGAAAAGATGTGGATACAGATATAGATACAGCTATATGGTTGTCCTTAACATGTCACGCCAGGCCAGTTCTAACTCATGATCAGTGTAGGGATGCTCTGTCTGAAATTTTGGGATGATGCAATATCCAAACTCTTACTGGTGCTCTGAGCCATCACTGCAGTAGCCTGTTGTTCAGTGTGATGTATATGAACCAGAATAAACCTGGGTGTGACAAGATAATATGACAATAATATAATATAATCTTAGAAGTGCAGAGCTGGAAGGGACCTGGTGGATCATTGAGTCCAGCCCCTGTCAAGGAGGCACAGCGAGGAATTGAACTCCCAACCTCTGGCTCCACAATGAAACATTGATTGCTACATAAGTGGGACTAGCTGGCACATTCTTGAGAAGTTCTCTTACACACTTGGTGCTCATGAGTATTGAATGGATGAATTAGGCCCTAATTATTATGGCTAAGGAGTGTACAATTAATGAGGAAATAATTCAAGAAGAAACCTCCTACTTTTTAAGGTGTATAAGCCATACCAACACTTGCAATATTAATTTGCTTGGGTTTTTTGTTTATGAATTGCAGCTCCTTGATCCTCCAGAATGTGGCAATGGTTTTGTAGAAGCTGGCGAAGAGTGTGACTGTGGCACTTCAGCAGTAAGTCCTACAATGAGTAGTTTATTAGCAGCTGCTGGGATCAGGACCACTGGCAGCAATCCAGTAGTGATTTTTTTGGATTCCAAAAGCTTCCTCAGGTGAAAAAGTATCTCTAGGGAGTCTCGGAACCTTGAGGAGGTGGTTAGGAAGCTTTAAATTAGATTAAGTTAAATTAAATTAAAAATTAATGTCACAGGCTAATGATGTCATTGCCACTTACGGCTGTGTAATTACGCAAGAGGATTTCAACCGTTGTGCCTTCTCTATGGAGAAGGCAGATGTGGAAACATTCACATCCACAACAGCAAGATCTGGCTTTACTTCTTCAATTGGGAGTCATGTTAAAAATCTGTAGGAAAGTTGTTGAAAAAGGGCATATGCTCCTTCCTTACCTGTCACAGACTATTGTTCTGTGCTGTGATAATGTCCCCTTGGTGACACTAAGCAACTTCCTAACTTTCAGTAATGTGTCATAACAGATGAGTATAACAGGTTTACAATCACAATGCTGTGATTTCTAGCAGAAATATAGGCCAACTGACTGAACAGTGTAGGATGAATCAGAGCCAATGGCCATGGTTTAGGGGATTCTGGGATCTGTATTTGAAAAGGTGATTTTTCCAGGCTCTGGAATGAGATGCTCTATCATCTGTTTACAGCTCCATTTGTGTCACTCTTCCAGAGAGGTGCAGGAAGAATGACACAAAAAATAGCTCCTGAACTTTTCTTGAAATTGTGATAATTCCTGGTGCCCTATCTCAAGTGACTCTTTTAAACCTTGCCCCTGTTTAAACTGAAGAATTGTTCTATAGCACAATTATATTGGACGCCCTATGTGCACACAGTCTTTTTGTGGGTGCAAATGGCTCTCCAACAAAGCAGGCCCAAGATGCTTTGCTCCCTGAGGTGAACGGCAGGATGAGCTTCCTCTCGCCATTTGATTCACAGATGCCTTCAAGGCTGGTGGTTGAATCTCATTACTGTATCAGCAAAGCTAACTAAATAGTGAGGCCAACTGTAGGCATGACCCCACCCAGTAGTTTTATCTATTTATTTACTTAAAGCCTTGATGCCAGAGACAGGAAAAGGGGTTGTTGGAAAAAACAAGCCCCAGAATACCCCAGCCAGCAACAGTGGTGGCAGTTTTTTACTTTTTATTTCTTTTTTGCACAACTCCTCATCCGGATTGTTCGGGGCACTGCATATGGTTCTTATCTGCATGGCTCGGTGTAGTCGTTTTGTGCTGACAGATGGTGACTGGCCCAAGGTCACCATATGGGCTTTGAGCTTCACAGCTGAGTAGCATATTGCACGGAGGCTCCCCAAGATTTAATCTCACCAAATTAGCTCTCATGCTTGGTGCGGTTTGTTGACCTTCCCAGCATACTCCCCCAGGTCATCCTACTTCTCCTTTCTGAAGTGTGTGTGACATATAAAACAGAATGGCAGATAGTTTTACAGATGTAAGCATGTCAAACTGCTGTTTTACAGTTGCTTCTACTTTCACAGGAGTGTTCTGCTGAAGGTGGAGAATGCTGTAATTCCTGCACTCTAACTGCTAACTCTCAGTGCAGTAATGGACTTTGCTGTATAAAATGTCAGGTATGTAATTAAATGGCTTTGGAAAACAGTTTGAAGGTCTGGCATATGAGATGATGAAAGAGAATGTGTCTGCACATCACAGTTCTAAGAGTTTGTTGCCACTTTAACTCTCATGAATCCATCTTGTGGAAACCTGGTATTTGCCATGTGGTGAGTTACAGTAGTTAGAATTCTTAGCTTGAGATCTCCAGTGACCACTCCTGAAATACAGCAGAGACGTCTAAGTCCCTTGACTGTTACATGTCTTCAAGTCAGAACTGACTTACAGCAATTCTAGCATGGCTTTCAAGGTAAATGAGATATTTAAGGAATAGTTTTACCAGTTCTACACCCCCAGTGAGTTTCCATGGCTGAGATGGGATTCGAACTCAGGGTTCCTGAGTCCCAATCCATTACTCAATCCACTACACCACACTTACCATACAAATTTTAAGATTCTTTGGGATAGAGTCAGGGCAGTTGACGTCATGTCAAACGACTATAACTGTATAATGGAGACAGGCTTAGAGCAAGTAAAACTGCATGTGTAACACAGTTGTTCAGCAGTTCCTTGCTTTCAGGACTTCTGGTCACAATACTTGTCCTGGGAATGGACTTGTGGTTTACCCAAATGATGTATTATTGTGGTTTATTACACTATTGGGGGAGGACTGAGCATGTGATAGACAGGCCAGGAAAAAGATATCTTCTATGCAATCATACGTGGCAACAGGATTCTGGCTTTAGAGCCTAAACAGGCCTTTGACTCACACAATTTCCTTTCCTTTCCTCTGGTGTATCTGTGAGAATGAATTCTGAAGCTTTTGCCTCTGTTAACTATGGATTGTCTTCTGAATCTGACAAACTGAATTATCTTAACTGTGTACTAGAAATAAGCCGTCAAACAGTAGCTTAAATGCTGGCTTGTTTCCATTAGCCATAGTTCAAATTCAGGGTTTTTAAAATTCATTTGCAACAAACTAAGTTGTGATTAGTCTGAAGTGACCTGGCTGGCTAGCTCCGTGGGTCAGTGTATTTGATTGTGAAACCAAGGACCATGACTTGGCATGAAGTGGCAGTAAGGGGAACTCTAGGTGAGAGTGACCATGTCCTTCTAGAATTCTTGATTTCAAAGGAAACAAAAGCAGAGTGTAGCCACACACATCTGCTGGATTTTAAAAAAGCCAATTTTAATAATCTCAGAACAAGGATAAGGAAGGTACCATGGCAGGAGATCTTAACAAGAAAAGGAGTTCAAGAAGGGTGGGAGCTTCTAAAAAAAGAAATTCTAAAGGCACAACTATAAACAATTCCAACAAGAAAAGAAGGTGGGAGGCGGCAAAAAAGGCCAGTGTGGCTTCACAAAAAGCTCAGGGAGGACCTAAAAACCAAAAAGACATGTACATGAAATGGAAAGAAGGCCAGGCCACCAAGGATGAGTACAAACAAGTAGCAAGGAAATGCAGGGATGGCATTAGGAGGGCAAAAGCTGAAAATGAGCTGAGGTTAGCCAGAGACACTAAAAGCAATAAAAAAGCATTCTTCAGGTATGTGAGTAGCAAAAGACAAACAAAAGACATAGTGGCACAGCTCCGCAACGGAGATGGAAAAATGATCACAGAGGACAAATAAAAGGCAGAGGTGCTCAATTCCTATTTTAGTTCAGTCTTTTCCCATAAGACAGACTATGAACTTCCAAACAAATTGGAAGTGCAAGTGGGGGGGGGGGGGGGACAGGATTGCAGCTGGAGATAGATAAACAAATAGTCAAGGAATACCTTACCACCTTGAACGAGTTCAAATCTCCAGGGCCGGATGAACTGCATCCGAGAGTACTGAAGGAACTGGCTGAAGAACTCTCAGAACCGCTATCCATTATTTTCTTGAAATCATGGGAAACGGGGGGAGGTGCCAGAGGATTGGAGGAGGGCCAATGTTGTCCCTATCTTCAAAAAGGGCAAAAAAGAGGAACCTGGGAAATACAGGCCAGTCAGCTTGACATCAATCCCAGGCAAAATTCTGGAACAGATCATAAAGCAGCCATTGTGCAAGCACCTAGAAAACAATGCAGTAATAACTAGAAGCCAACACGGATTTGTCAAGAACAAGTCCTGCCAAACTAATTTGATCTCGTTTTTTGATCAGATAACCTCCCTGATAGACAGAGGGAATGCTGTAGATGTAGTATATCTTGACTTCAGCAAAGCTTTTGACAAAGTGCTGCATGATATCCTGATTAGCAAGCTAACTAAGTGTGGGCTGGATAGATCAAGTGTCAGGTGGATACATAGTTGGCTACAGAATTGTACTCAGAGGGTGATGGTTAATGGGTCCTTCTCTAACTGGGAGGAGTTAACTAGTGGGGTACCCCAAGGCTCAGTCCTGGGCCCGGTGCTCTTCAATATTTTTATTAATGACCGGGATGAGGAAGTGCAGGGAATGCTTGTCAGATTTGCAGATGATACCAAATTGGGCGGAATAGGTAATACCCTAGAAGACAGAAACAAAATTCAAAATGACCTTGATAGGATGGAGCACTGGGCCGAAAGCAACAGAATGAAATTCAACAGGGATAAGTGCAAAGTACTGCACCTCAGAAAAAGAAACCAATTATACAGTTACAAGATGGGGGATACCTGGCTCAGCAAAACAGCAAGGGAGAAGGATCTTGGAATCGTCATAAATCAGAAGCTAAATATGAGCCAACAGTGTGATGTGGCTACAAAAAAGGCAAATGCTATTTTAGGCTGCATTAATAGAAGTATAGTTTCCAAATCCCGCGAGGTGCTAGTCCCCCTCTATTCAACACTGGTTAGGCCTCACCTTGAGTATTGTGTCCAGTTCTGGACACCACACTTCAAGAAGGATGCTAACAAATTGGAACAAGTTCAGAGGAGGGTGACAAGGATGATCAGGGGGCTGAAAACCAAGCCTTATGAGGAAAGGCTGTAAGAATTGGGCATGTTTAGCCTTGAGAAAAGAAGACTGAGGGGTGGTATGATAGCACTTTTCAAATATTTGAAAGGCTGTCATACAGAGGAGGGGCAAGATCTGTTCTCGATCATCCCAGAGTGCAGGACACGCAACAATGGGCTCAAGTTAAAGGAAGCCAGATATCGGTTGAATATCAGGAAAAACCTCCTAAATGTTAGAGCAGTACGACAGTGGAACCAGATACCTCAGGAGTTGGTGAGTGCTCCAACACTGGAGGCATTCAAGAAAAACTTAGATAATCACCTGACAGATATGCTTTGATTCCATTCCTGCGTTGAGCAGGGGTTGGACTTGATGGTCTTGTAGGCCCCTTCCAACTTCACTTTTCTATGATTCTATGATGACTTTGATTCATTAGTGTGCTTACTGGGAGATTTGTGGTGATGGGGTATTACTCTCTTTGATTGAGTAGGTGGGAGAGCAAGATTTCTGCTTTGCTTCTGGCAGTTAAATGATTTGGGCCAGTTGTGCCCAGGGCATGATCTCTCCTGCTTCAGCTAACAGATTTGCAGATGATGAAGGGAAACATGAATACGATTGATCGAGTAGGGATCAGCAGCTGGAGCAAAAATACCACAACTTAGTATGAATGCTAGAATGCAGCCCCATTTCTTTTGCCAGGGCCCAAAATTTACACTACCTAAGAATTCAGTCGTAGGAGTGCTTCCCCCCATGAACACCCTACATTCATTTATTATTTTGATGTATGTAGTAAGATGCAGTGCAGTGGTGGATGCATGCAAATTATACTAACATACCACTATGCAGCCTCCCCCAGATACTAGAGTTCCTGCACGGGCATTCTTAAATCTAAGACCTGTTCTTGGTAACCTGTGAGAAACTCTCAAACGGCAATAAGTGTACATGTTTTTACTTCATAAGACATTTCATTGAAATGGATGTGATATATTTCCAAATTGAATATATTTAGCGGCACGATAAATGTAGAAAATGTGCATGCCAGGAGGACAGGAGGATGTGTCTGAAGAAGTGGAGTGTAATCCATGAAATCTGACATTGAAATAATTTTTTGTAGTCTTTAAGGTATCAAAGTACTTTTGGTTTGTTGTGCTTGCTGTTGGTGTAATACAGCTAGTTCTCTGACAACACATGGACCATTGTAATCATGGAGCAGAGATTGATACTTATGAATTGGATATACAGATTCTCAAGTTGTGAATCAGGAAGGAACACAGCATTAGAGATCATTATAACAGCAACATTATAGTGCTGCATATAGAGTCATAGATGTATAACAAAAAATATGTTTGGTTCCTAAAATGATTTCTGTTTGAATTTGGTCACAACAGATTTAGTCTAAATTGAAGGTTATTAATCCACAGAACAGTTTCAGTCGCATCTGTTATGTTTATTTTATGTAGGTCACTGTCACTGGAATTGTGTGATTTATCAAGAGGGACAGCATTTAACCCTTTTTTGATAGCTGGGCACTTGAAAAATCCACCTCCTGTTTCCCTCAAAGCATATGTTAGAGCCCCAGTTATATTGGACACAAAGAACACACACGCACAAATGATCCGTGGTGTTTTGACTTTAAACTTTTGAAAGGCTACAAATATTCTCAGATATTGTTTGTTCTTTTTCAGCTTGAAGCCAAAGGGGTTATATGCAGAGAAGCTGTAAATGATTGTGATATTCCTGAGAGTTGCACAGGAGACTCTAGTCAGGTAAAGTTTCAAAATGAGAGAATAATTCACGTTCTGAATTCTCAGTAACAGAATCAACAGTATGATGATTCCATATTGCTCTGTTCATCCAGTAATGAAGAAAACAGATATTGTCCAGCCAAAACCCAAGCTTGAAAAGTTTCACTTTCAATCATTTTAGATACAATAGTGTTGGTTTAAAAAGATTTCTTGTTGGCCAGCTTATCATGTTGTTGTTTCTGATGTGTCTTATTCTGCTTTGTCATATTTATCTTATTTCTGCTTGATCTTATTTAGTGTTCTCCAAATCTGCACAAAATGGATGGTTATTCTTGTGATAATGAAGAAGTAAGTATTGTGGTTCCTTTGATTTGGTTTTTTCTTCTTCTTTACATTGTAGCTGTAATATAGCCTTTATCCTAGACTCAAGGAAACCAGAGCTAGTTTTGTTCAAAAACTTGCCTAAAAGAACTTGGCTGAATCAGTGGGATTGATGTCTAAGCAGAAATGCAAAGGATTGTGCTGCTCTTGATGTATTAATTTGCTTTTCCCTTTTGTCCTCAGGAAAGTAGAAAAGCAGCAAATGATGATAAAGTCTAATTGGTTTATGTCCTTTTAAAATTTCTCTTTAGGGTGTTTGTTTTGGAGGAAGATGTAAAACAAGAGACAGACAGTGTAAATACATTTGGGGAGAAAGTGAGTAAACTCTCTGAATTGTCCTCTTTGTTTTTGTTGTTGTTAAGTGCTGTCTGGTTGCTTCTGAGTTATGGTGACCCTATAAATTAGTGTCCTCCAGAGAGTCCTGTCATCAATAGCCCTACTTAGCTTTTGAAGACAAAAGATTGTTTCTTCCTTTATTGAGTCAATTTATCTCTTATTTAGTCTTCCTCTGTTCCACATTTCTACATCTTCAACTATTTATGTTTACAGATAATATTTGTATACTTACTATAGATATTTTTATGATGCTCCTTAAAAGTTCCGAGAAAACATTAAAAAAATGTGTTTGCATTTGCTTGTCTTGTAAATGAAATATCCACACCGTTGGTTTAAAGCAGGGGTGGGCAAATATGGCCCTCTTCTCCCAAGGAATCTTGGCCTGCAAGTCCCGTTGGCTTCAGTCAGTACAGCCAGTGGCAAGGGGTTATGAGAGTTACAAGCCAACAACATCTGGAGGGCAACAACATGGCCACCCTTAGTCTAAAGAAATGTGTATCTTTTTTTTTAAGAAGTGACAGCTGCTGATAACTACTGCTATCAGAAATTGAATATAGAAGGAACCGAAAAAGGTAACTGTGGCAGAAGTGGAGACACTTGGACACAGTGCACTACTGAGTAAGTTATACCTCTCTGTTTACATCATTCCCTGATATATATTTTTTAATTTGTGACTGTTCACAAATTTCTAATGTTTGCAAATAGCCAGATCTAACAATCAGTTCCCAAAATCTGATCTAACAATCAGCTCCCAAATCTGCATGCATGTTTAATCTTCTTCCACCCATGATATCCAGGTCTTTCTTCTGGCCCTCTCTACTAGGGCTGGATTGACACCTGCTAAGACTCTGAGGAAACTGGGAAACCCTGTGAAGAAAAGACTGAAAGAACTGGGCATGTTTATCCTTCAGAAAAGAAGACTGAGGGGAGATATGATAGCACTTTTCAAATACATGAAAGGTAGTCAGTCATACAGAGGAGGGGCAGGATCTGCTCTCAGTCACCCCCAGAGTGCAGGACATGTAATAATAGGCTCAAGCTATGAGAAGCCAGATTTAGGCTGAATATCAGGAAAAAACATCTTAACTGTTAGAGTAGTACAACAATGGAACCAATTACCTTGGGAGATGGTGAGTGCTGGATGGAAGGAATTGAACTTGTGAGAGTTCTGCAAAATTACTTTTTGGGTCAAAAACTCCCACAATCTCACAGCCAGCATGATTTCTAGGATTGCAGGGAATTCTGGGAATTGTGTTCTAAAAAGTGATTTTTCCATGCTCAGGGACACCAGGTTGCTCATCTCCAGCTTGATGATGACCCTAAGTTCCCATGTTTATCTTAATGAAGGTATATCAAAACGTATTTGCACTTCCTTTTTATTAAATATAGTGCAGAGAAAGCCATTGGAACACTGGCGGGGGTGCCCCGCAACCGCGCGCGCCGGCTTCAGAGCACTTCGGAGGCTTTTCCTGCACCATCCGAGGGACTCGCGGGGGTGCTGGGCTAGCCTCTGCAAGCGCCCCTTGCCGGCTTTGGGGGTCCCCCGGGGCTTACCTTGCACCATCCCAGGACTCGCGGGGGTCCCTCCGCGCGGCGATGGGCGTTTTGCAGAGGTTTTCCCGGCACCATTTTTGAAGTTCCCGCCCTTTCCCCCTGCCTTCGGCAAGCCTCGGAAGGTAAAAAGGCTTTCTTTTTTTTCTTTTTAACTTTCCGAGGCTTGCCGAAGGCAGGGGGAAAGGGCGGGGGAACTTCAAAAATGGTGCCGGGGAAAACCTCTGCAAACGCCCATCGCCGCGCGGAGGGACCCCCGCGAGTCCTGGGATGGTGCAAGGTAAGCCCCCGGGGGACCCCCAAAGCCGGCGAGGGGTGCTTGCAGAGGCTAGCCCAGCACCATTTTTGAAGATCGGGCCCCTTTCCCCTTGCCTTCGGTAAGGCTCAGAACGGAAAAAGGCTTTCTTCCCCCCCCCCCCCCTTTTTCCATTCGGAGCCTTACCGAAGGCAAGGGGGAAAGGGTATATAACAAACTCTATATTTTGAGTGGAAATGTTGGGGGGTCGTCTTATACGCCCAGTCGTCTTATACGCCGGCAAATACGGTACTCTATATATGAATAAATATCTTTAAAATGCATTTATAAGTAAATTATAAATAATAAAAAGTGATTAAAAAGACTTTTCGATGTAACCTCATACAACGTGACTCTTTCACATGGGGAAAAAGAATCTATATCATCTTATATCCAGCACTGAGCTGAATTTCACTTGTAGTATCCTATAGATAGAAGCAGAGGTTCTGTAGAGCCAGGGCTCACAGGGTCTGTCTGATCAGCATGATATCATCTCTCATCACCCCCACCCCCCGGCTTCCTGGTTCTCTCTGAGCTTAGCTGCAGTCCTCACATTAGCTGAGAGGGCAATGGATTTTCTCAAGGGACAGTACAGTATATTGTTGCAAGCTATCACTGTTGTAATGCAAAATATTGGAGGCTAGGTGATCCAGAATGGCCAAATAAGAGCAGTTAAGTTTACAAAAGGCATACCCATTTGTTACTGTGGTCTGATCCAGCTGTCTGGAGTTTTCGACTCCCCCTTTTCAGGGGCTGGCTATGGAAACTGTCATGAGGAATTATTGCATTTCCAACTTTAGTATGACACTGAAGTATAAAAGCCGTACAGAAAAGTAGTGTGTGAATGAGACAGTTGCAGATGGGGACTGAAGACTAAGTAGGAGAAAAGATGTGAATATCATTGTAGATTTTTCTCTGGCACCTCTTTTTGCACACTTCAGTATTTCTGAGGGTGGCAAGTAATAGTCCAATTAAGACAGTGGTGCTCTTACAGATTGGGGATAATTTAGGCATTTCTTCGTTTCAGTCACCACGACTTGTTTCTTTTGTGGCTTTAAACAAAACACAACTTGCTTATACTTTCCGTACAGGGACGCTCTTTGTGGATATCTTCTGTGCTCCAATATTGTGTCTAACATCCCACGACTTGGAGAGCTTGACGGTGACATCACATCAGTTTCTCTCCAGCATTTAGACAAGTCCTATACGTGCAGGTAATCCCTCCACACCTGCATGTCCAAGGAGGAAATCATCCTACACATGCTCAGGGCAGACTGTAGGATGCTGAATTCCATACCGAATTGTGATCAGAGATTGCAGTAGTTAACTTTCGTCAAAGCGATACCTTTTTTGTCTTTTTAATTAGCGAACCTATCTGGATTTATATGGGCTGGAATAGACCTTAACCTAGAATGTGGAAAGCTTCAAGGGAAATTAAGCAAATGGAGGCATTATGCTGATATCAGCTGAGTGAAGCCCAGTCACTTCTTAATTGTTTTCCTGATAACTAATGTTTCCACTTATCCATTGTTTTTCATGGATTTTATTGTTGCAAAACAAAACAGTTATTCTATTGTTTGGTGTTTTTTAGCTGTTTGTTTTACAGCATTTGTCATAAACTGCTTTTGAGATTTTTTAAAAAAAGGAAAAGTGGCGTCAAAATGCTATAAATCAATCATAGCAGCCACAAACCTGTACCGTTTAGAGAAGTCTGTCGCTAGCAATGGAAGGTAATGCTGTAGGCTTCAAACTCAAGACATATTTAAATACATTAGCATTAATTAATGCATCAAGCCAAATAATACACTTGATGCCTTCTCTTATGCACTTCTAGTGTTTATGCTTTATGGTCTTAGAGCTGTGGTTCAGATACTATAGACATTCCTGTTCTTATTATGGGTAATATATGAACTATAAGTTCTAGTTAGCTGAACACTTTGCTTTGTAAGAAAACATTGCTCGTTGTCCATAAACATACATAGAGTGTGGAAAAGCTAGATCTTTATTTTAACTATAGTGTGCAGAATGCCCCAGCGGATGTGATGGCTGGGCAGGTGAGAAATTAGTTGAAAAAAGTAATAGCTAGAGTCTTAGTTGTGTTCGTGTAGGTTGCCATGGCTGATTTCCACTAACGGACAAGTTGCCAAAGCACCTCTTGCTTGTGCAATTGAGTGCATGACCAGGCGCACTGCTGAGATGCATCCCAGCACCTTTTCAATTAGCCACAATTAGCTGCAGCATGTTACAGAAACAGAACAAAAGTAGCAATAGGATTCTGGTCAATGTTTCCTACTTTTGAAAATATACAGCTATTGGTGTGTGTGTGTGTGTGTGTGAGAGAGAGAGAGAGAGAGAGAGAGAGAGAGACAGAGAGAGAGGGAAAAATATGCAACCTTTGATGTATGGTATCCTGTGTTTTAGATGTATGGTATTCTGTTAGAAGCTCTTGTGTTCCTTTTGCAGTGGCGCTCATGTTAAGCTAGAAGAAGATGCAGACCTTGGCTATGTAGAAGATGGAACATCTTGTGGTGATGGAAGGATATGCTGGGAACATAGATGTCTTTCTGTGGATTCTTTTAATTTCTCCTCCTGCCCAGGAAGTACAGAAGGAAAGATTTGTTCAGGACATGGAGTACGTTTGTTTTTTAATGTCCTGGGGTGGGAAGATGATGATATATTTATTCCCTTTTTAAAAAAGTATTTAAAAGTCCTCAGGCAATACACCTATGTGTGTGTGCGCGTGCGTGCGTGCACGTGCATATGCATGCAAGCATGTTTGTATTTGTATGAACAGAGTGATAAAACAAACGAGAGAACTGAATCCTGTATAGGGGGATGGACTTAGGAATGGAGACGCTGTGTGCAGCCAGAGCACTCCCCCTGCTGGCATACTTGTAGTTTAGAATCTGAATAGGACTTGTTCCAAGAGTCATCCATGGCTTGCCTTTATTTGAATACAAGTTTTTTTGAAAATGAGTTAACCCCTCAGTGAAGTAGGAGCACCTCCCCACGTATTGCTCAGGGGTGGGTGAGTGGCTTTCCAGAATAGCAGTGCTCTGTGGGGATGGTGCGAGTGGTGTTTCAACAAACATAGGGATCAAAAAGATCATGTGACATCAAGTCAATTCTGACTTATGGTGACCCTTTTCAATGTTTTCTAGGTATAGAATACTACTGGTTTATCATTCCCTTTTTCTAGGGGCATCCTGGGCTGTGCAGCTTGCCCAAGGTCCTGCAGGCTGGCTCTTCTAGGATACACAGTGGGGAACTGAAATCCCAGCCTCTGGCTCTGCGAGCAGTTAACTAACTCACTGAGCTGTAGTGGATGAAGTGATGGACTAGAACTCTGGAGACCAGGGTTCAAATCCCCACTCGGCCATGAAAGCTGACTGGAGGAGTGGAACTGGTAAAACAACTCCTCAAATATCTTACTTATCTTGAAAGCCCTATTAGGGTCACTATAAATCAAACTTGAGGGCATACAACTGACTAATTAGGGATCAAAAGCAAATCAAAGGCACAATAAGCCATTTTTAACCTTTCAATTCGTTTCCTTAGGTTATGTGCTTATTTAATGTACACTACCATTCTTTTACACACACACACACATACACACACACACACACACACCTCTTTTAAAAGTAGCAGCAAATGTTGTAAACTGAGCATGAGAGCCCTCTTCCAAAATTAAAGACTGAATTGTATATGGTGAGGAACATGCGTATCAGAGTGTTGAGCTTTGGTGGGTTTTGGTTGGTTGATTTGTTTTATAAACTTTGGAATAAATTTTACATAGGTTTGCAGCCATGAAATGCTATGCGTCTGTGACCAGTTTTGGACGGGTTCAGACTGCAATAAGCAGCTCTTAGGACTGAACATTCAAGAAAATGAGGATGTCACAGGCAAGTTGTATGGTTTACTTTTTTTTAATGATCAGGTGATTATAGATTTATTTTTGACTGAAGTCCCAAACCAAGTACACTTACCATCTGCTAAAGGAGGGAGTGGCCCATGTCACACCCCTTCTCTCTGATACTGATGTCAGATCTCCCCTTGCCTTGTCACTTGACTATTGAGGTGTTGGTCTCTTTAAATCACCACAGAAATAAATATGTTAATAATCTTCACTCAGTTCTTTTCTTCCTCTTTCTGCTGCCACCAACCTTCAGTTGCCTGTATGTGTGTGCGTATTTGTCCCTTCTCTCAGACCCTTATAACACCCTCCACGTGACCAACCCTCAGGCATTAAACTCAGTGCTACTCAGTTTGAATAGAACAAATGACAGTGTTAAAATAATGCTGTTTATTCCTATTTTAAATTCATTCAGCACAATCCTTCACTCTTTCTATTACCTATCCCCCCCTCAATCTTACAAACTGCTCTGTTCAACTTTTCTCTCAGATCTCTAGACTCCAAACCCTACCCTCTGACCTATCTCTGCATACCAGATTACTTCGAAAACTTCACGAATACTCCCCTCCCCTAGTTTCACCTGGCCAATCAGAAGCATTCTTACCAACATTCTGTGCTCCTCACTCACTGCCCTCCATTTCATACTTACCAAACCATATAAACTAGTGGTTTCCAACCTTGGGGCCCCAGATGTTCTTGGACTAAAACTCTGAGAAGCCTTCACCACTAGCTGTGCTGGCCAGGATTTCTGGTAGTCGCAGACCAAAAACGTCTGGGGACCCAAGGTTGGGAACCACTGATATAAACAATACATTTAAACATCACTGGACATCATTAACCGAATTGGAATTTTGATTAATAACTTAACAATCCTCTTGTCTCTTTTGCCATGGTCCTAATTCAGGCCATTGCACGCACACACACATAAGCATTTTGCACACTGCGAGAGCTTCTATTCTTAGTCCTCTCAAGATGGAGGTTGGGTATCATGACTTGGAAGTGGCCATGATGACATCCAGCGTGTGTGAAGGAGATAGTGTGTGCTGTGCACAATGTGCTAAAGCTGCTAAACAGACAAACAAAAATCATGTTTAATTAGCCTGTTTTGTCTCAAATCTTGTGCAGTTCTTTGCTACTGCAAGCATCCCAGAGAGAGATTATTTCACAATTTTATGTTTTTTCAAAATTATTTAGATTTAGGAAATCTAAACATTGCAGTTTAATGTGTTTTTTCCTTCTGACAAATGAGAATACACTCGACTTCTTGTTTTTGTTTCGTATCCAGGTGTCATTAGCACAAATATCATTATAGGCGCTATTGCTGGTACAATTTTAGTGTTGGCTCTAATTTTGGGCATAACTGCATGGGGTTACAGGTAAGTACTTTGTGTAAATATTTGGCTGTGTGTATTTAATCTATCAGATATATGGCTACTTTTAGCTGCTGGCAGTATGAATTGTCCAACGTTGTAGGCAAAAGGACATGTTACACTTGACTTCAGGGCTGTGACCCAATGGTAGAGCACAGACTTGGCATGGAGGGGGTCACATGTTCAATCCCTGCCATCTAGGTCTAGGAAAGAATCCTTCCTGAAACCCTGGAGAGCCCATATTGACAATACTACCCAATAACAGGCTAGGTAGATCAGTGATGTCACTCACTATAAAGGTAGCTTGCTATGTTGGTTGATCAAATGAGGAAGCAGTAAATGTAACCGTTTGCTTTTTAACCACTTTTGACATGCTTCCACTTCTCATCTCTGCAAGTAGTTACTTGGGTAGGCTTGCTTAACTCAAATGCTTTCCTCTCATGTCAGCGTCTTTGTGGCCTTAACAGCCAGTCAAACCATTTTAATTCTGTGTGTGATGTGTGGTACTTCTTGAAAACATAGCAGATAAGATTAAGACTCCTTGAATTTAGAGAGAATAAAAATGCATGCATTCTCTACGATTTCGCTTGAGGGTGCAGAAGAATAGGAGCCAATTTTCTCTGGAAGAATTTTCCTAAACTCTTATAAAGACAGTATGTGACTGCTTTTTTGCATCTGATTTCACTTACAGCCATGAATGGGATTAGAAGTAAATGGAGAATTGCTTGGGAAAGACCCACTATATTGATTTCTTTAATTTTTTATACTTTTGGGGTTGGATCCTAGGGGCCAGCCCCATGATTGGAAACCACTTCCATTTACAAAGAAGTGGGTTCTCATCCTCCTTCGTAACTATAGCCTTCCATTCTAAATCCACACCGTTTCTGAGGGTGCCATGACCTTCTACAATATCTTGGGAGTGGTGGAGAAGTGGCACAAGGTGCTGCCACAGGAATCTGCTTTCAGGTCATGGGAGCTCAGCCTTTGTTTATAACACTGAATGGAATAGAAGAAGCAAATACAAAGTGGTAACTTATTCTTTATCTCTCTTCTCTCCTCTTGTAAGAAACTATCGAAGACAGAGGTATGTGAAAAAGCAGTGTGGCCACCTTGACTGAGAATGCATAAAATGGTGATCCCTGTTTATTATTTACTTCAGGATGTAAATTTTTAGAGGCAATAGCATGTGTTAAAATATAGCATGCAAGCTTGCCTATTCACCTCAGTTGGAAGTTCCTTGTGTATGTGGCGATGTGGTCCGCAGTTATTTCAATTTATAGAGTTCCTTTACTTGCATTGTTAATATACGTTTTAAGAATTGGGTTCTTTCATTAAAAAAAAAATTAGGAGGAAGAGAAATCCTCAGAGTATATTTTCTATTATAGTTTTACTATTTTAGCACATACGGTGCTGAACGTTCCCCTCAGCTCTGGTTACTATGTAACGTAATATTCTGAAGGTACACACATGCGTGTGCAGAACAGTTGATAAAAAGTTCTAGAATCATCCTTTGGTTTAGCATATGTGTGACTTTAAAACTAGTCTCCTTCAAAAGCTACCTCAAAAACAAATCTCTTTTACCACCATCAGTCACACAAGGCAAATATAAGACAATGGCCAAAATCTTCCTGAAGAAACGTGGAACCGGAAGAGCAAGTGCAGAAGTGGTTTTTCTTCTTTCAGTGGGTAGTACTTCACATGACTAGATTGCAAAATAGGACACATACTCAGTCACACAACCAGTTGTGTAAAGGATAACTCCACTCCGGGAGTGAAAAACGTGCCTCGTTACCCTTGCATGTGTGGAAATTCTCAGGAGGATTCTGGCCAATATTTTTCTGAGAGAAGTTAATGTAAGTGCACTTTGTTCTCAAAGTGAAGTCAAATAAATCTAGATAAATAGAATTACTATAGACTCTATAGTAAAAATAATACAGAGGTGCCTCGACTTACGAACGTCCCAACATACGACCATTTCGAGTTACGACCAGCTCCGGCTGCAAAATTTTGCTTCTACTTGCGACTGGAAAAAGACGGGGAATTCAGATTGCTAACTGTTGGTGGCGAAGAGGCTGCTTCTTTGTAGGTCTTTCGCCCCATCAGTTAGAGAGTGTGAGATCAGAGGAGGCTTCGAACTGCCTGGTAAGGTGCTGCTTTCTACTTTTAAAAAACTGTTCTGGGTGGGTTTTGCAGCGTGGTTTTGGACTGGGTGGTGGGATTATGTTTCTATGCTGTGATGGGTCTTGCAGGGTTTGTTTGTTTTTTGGTCCCCCCCCCCCATTTCCGATGGGTCTTGCAAGTTTTTTTTTTGTTTCCCCCCCCCCCATTTCCGATGGGTCTTGCAGGGTTTGTTTGCTTTTTAGTCCCCCCCCCCATTTCCGATGGGTCTTGCAGGGTTTGTTTACTTTTTGCTTTACTTTTTTTGCATTTCCGATGGGTCTTGCACGGTTTGTTTGCTTTCTGCTTTGCATTTTTTGCATTTCCGATGGGTCTTGCACGGTTTGTTTGCTTTCTGCTTTGCTTTTTTTGCATTTCCGATGGGTCTTGCAGGGTTTGTTTGCTTTTTGTTTCCCCCCCCCCCCCATTTCCGATGGGTCTTGCACGGTTTGTTTGCTTTCTGCTTTGCTTTTTTTGCATTTCCGATGGGTCTTGCACAGTTTGTTTGCTTTCTGCTTCCCTTTTTTTGCATTTCCGAAGGGTCTTGCATGGTTTGTTTGCTTTCTGCTTTGCTTTTTTTTGCATTTCCGATGGGTCTTGCAGGGTTTGTTTGCTTTTTGGTTCCCCCCCCCCCCCCATTTCCGATGGGTCTTGCAGGGTTTGTTTGCTTTTTGCTTTGCTTTTTTTGCATTTCTGAAGGGTCTTGCATGGTTTGTTTGCTTTCTGCTTTGCTTTTTTTGCATTTCCGATGGGTCTTGCACGGTTTGTTTGCTTTCTGCTTTGCTTTTTTTGCATTTCCGAAGGGTCTTGCATGGTTTGTTTGCTTTCTGCTTTGCTTTTTTTGCATTTCCGATGGGTCTTGCAGGGTTTGTTTGCTTTTTGCTTTGCTTTTTTTGCATTTCTGAAGGGTCTTGCACGGTTTGTTTGCTTTCTGCTTTGCTTTTTTTGCATTTCCGATGGGTCTTGCACGGTTTGTTTGCTTTCTGCTTTGCTTTTTTTGCATTTCCGAAGGGTCTTGCATGGTTTGTTTCCTTTTCTTTTTCCCTTCGGCCGGAACGGATTAATCGTGTTTCCAATGGGTCTTGCAGTATTTTTTTGGGGTGTGTGTGATTTTTTTCTTCGGCCGGAATGGATTAATTGCATTTCAATGCATTCCTATGGGAAATGGTGCTTTGACTTACGACCATTTCAAGTTATGACCGGAGTTCTGGAACCAATCAAGTTCGTAAGTCGAGGCACCACTGTACTACTGAACTATTTCCCCACAAGATTCTGATTCATATTCGAGACAGAAATCTGGATTGTTTTTATATACCGTGAATGGCACACAAATAGCTTCTAGAGCTAAGAATATGGAGAGACCTTTCTTTGACATATTTCTTAAGGGAAGAAGAGAGCAAGTCATCTTTGGATTGCTTGCTTGGCTTTTTTGGAAGGGAAGAAAATTATTTGCAGTTAATAAACAGCTATAGGATAACCCCTTCAACTATGCCCAGGTCACAGTTGGTCATGATTGGCCGCTCTCTGATTACTGCCAATTAAAGCAAACTGCTTTAATTTTCTTGAAGGAGTTTCCTTTTAGGCATGTTAAGCAGAAACTACTTAGTATGATGGACATCTGTCTTAATCAGACATATAGAGATTGCATTTCCATATTACACAATTTAAACCTGTTTTATTCTGCAGCCTGATTCTCTTATTTTACACTATTCTGCGACAGAATATCTTAGTCTCTAACTCTTTTCCCCTCTGTTGTTACAAAAGTATGTGTTTGTATGTACATTTAGTATAGTAATGTGTTGTTCTTTTCGCTTCTGACTTGAAAATGTTCATTATGCTTTAGACAAATTCCTCAGGGAGATTATGTTAAAAAGCCTGCTGAGGCCGACTCCTTGTATAGCGGCATGGGTCCTGGAGTCAGCACAAATTCTGCATCTAGTTCTAAGAAGAGGTCTGCTTTTCTGTCGCATTTTCAGATTTCTACCTGTTCCATCACACATTATTCCATTAGTCAGAACCTTTCATTGTTTTGCAGCAGGTTTGATTACTTCCTTCCTTCCTTCATTGTTGTGATTCATGTTTTTAAAAATTACTTCCTTCAATCTTTGATTACTTGTCCGTTTTATCGTAGGACATAGGGGCTTGTCCTAGAACACCTTTGAGAACCCATTGCAACTCTGGGGGTTTCTCTGACCCTGCTAAATAGTGTGCTTTGTTAACAACCAAATAGGAACAAATGCCCTGGTTAGGTTTTGCAATATGTTGCCCTGGAAAATTAGATTCCCTCTTCTGAAATTCATTGGCCACACTTCGGGATTTTACTTGTTGGGGGCTGCCAACAGCCTTCATGGCTTTCCCCTTAGAAGTAACTTATTTTGCTACTCATAATATGTGCTGTTTCATAGTGCAGCATAACATGATAAATCTTGCACTGGTTGGATTAGAACATCTCTAAGAACCTTTATAAGACATTAGATGGTGTGAATACCCTGTCACAGAAGAAACCACCACTGCCCATCTCACTGTACAGTTTATATCATGATCAAGTAATCAAAGAAGGAGGATGTTGTGCTTTTGTTAACAATGGATGAATTAATATAAATGTTAGTATATCGATGCTGTAGTTTATCATTAGTTGGCTCTGCTTCTTCATTCTTGGTAAACTGCGTTATCTGACATTTCCAGCTTGTGTTTCTCTCTTTCTTTACTAACTAGTAAAGACCTCATTTATGCACACCCGCGAGAGGGTGGCTTGTAATAAATATCGACCTTAGGATCCTACAAAGTGAGAAGCTGCTTTTTGCAAGTCGCTTCCCATGTGCTTTGGCCATGATTGTGATACCAGGCTTGAAATGCAAGAGGAGCTACTTCACCTATATGGTTTACTGTATGATTTTGCATTCACATGTTTCTGTTACAGGGATGGACAAAGCATGGCCCAGAGGCCATAGGAGGGACCCCAGGATAGCCCCCCAATTTCCTGTCCCCCCCCTGACATGTTGAATTGTGTTCTTTCTACCTAAGAAAATCCTTCATGCTGTATAAGGAGTGTGGGGACAATTCTGCTATGTTTTTGCACTGCCCCAGCTATTTTAGTTCCAGTGGGGGGCTTTTTTCAGAATCAGAGTTGCTTTTCAGGCATGTTTAGCAGCCCAGAGGCATCCCTTTGAGAGCCAAGGATGAGCATGTGTAGCCCTGGATTGCTGGAAGTTTTCTGTCCTTGTTCTTTTATAACCAGTCACCCATGGTGGGGTTGATGCTTTGCCAACTGGACCCTAGAGACATTGCTGCCTCCTAGATCCTGCTAAATTTAATATCCAGCCCATTACCTCTCATAGCAGTATCTCAAACTCAACGTGAATAAAGATTTCTTGCCCAAATCTGTGGAAAGAAAATATTCAGTGCATTTGTGAGACGAGGAAGTTCTGTTACAGATCTATGTGTGCCTGACTGGAAGAACTGAGTTGTGTATTGTTCTGTTTGCTGAAAGAACACATACACACCATTTTAAATTTACAAGCTCATCTTAGTGAGCACTTAACGAGGTCATTTTGATCTGTAACTCCTTTATGTAGCCGTGAGTTTAGAATTTTTAAATTATTTTAAACCAGGATTTTTAAAATCTTTACCAAAAAAAAAACCCCTACTGTGTAGTGATGTTAATAACAGACAGACCTCAGGTATCCAGTTTGTGAACCCCGGTTTTATTTTTCCATCATTTGGATCACTCATTGTTCAGATTAAAAGCTGAGAAGAAAGATTTTTGTCAATTTAAACTTGCAGGCTGTAGTTAAATGGTGCATGTATAATGCTAATTCTAGTGTTTGATTATTGCACTAGTTAAGTGTCTGACTTTAAAAAAAAATACCTTGGTGAATTGCTGGCACATTTTTATTAGAAAAATAGATATGATTCAGTACTGAATTTCTTAACTGAAAGTGTATGTGTGTGGAAGAAACAAAGTGTTGGGTTTTTTTGAGTGAGATCATATGGGGTGTTTTTTCTTAAGGGAGGTTTTTATATGATGCAGATTCTCCTGCTTCTGAACCTCTCAAATAACTTAATGTAACGTAATCTTGGGAACACTGGTTTTCCAAGATTTTGTTTATATCTGCACAATTTCGTCCCTCCTACGAAGCTTTGTTCGACTTTTAAAGTGGGCATTACTTTAATGTCATGTCACAGTGGTGTATGTCTTTTCCCCACCCTCATGTTTCCATCGAGTCCTCATTTCAGTCACTTGCTTGTTCTTAGCTGTATAACGTCATAAAATTCATAAGGTCTGACTACATGAGAATATAAGAGCACTGTTGCTAAAAATGGCTTTATACAGTGGGTGTCTAGATTCAGATAGGTAAATTGCCATCCCAGACAACTTCAGAGAACATAACAGGGGGAAAAGGTTGTTTTAGATGCAATCTCTCTCCTATGAGAATCTTGTGCAAAGGAAAACAGAGGAGAAGATGAGAGCAGAATTCCCTAAGCTAGCACTCTTAATGGGTTGGACTAAACTCTTATTATTCCCAAGCCATGTGTCTGACTTGTGTTTTACTTTAAGGAAACAAACATAGGAAGAGAGACTTCTACCTGGCAGAGGAAGAATCCTTTTCTCTCTCATTAGTGCCTTGTTGTCTCTGCCCAGCTTGTCCCTAAGGACAACAGTGGGTTGTGCCTGTGGCAGATGCAGAAGGAATAGAGAAGAAATTTTGGCCTGAGTCTGCTCACTTATTTGATAGCTCTCCTTGAGTCACACCTTGACAAACGATGAGACAGAAAAATGTGTGTCTGAATATTTTGATTAAGCAGGGAGTGAGCGATGCTCCCAGGACTAGATACAGCTTCAGAGGGGTTAGACTGCAGTCCCCACCTTCTACTTCCACAGTGGCTCAGGATTGTGGGAGTTGTAGTCCAACACATCTGGAGGACAGCAGGGCAAGGGAGGTTGCATTAGTAATAACTGGTCGGTTAAAAAACAACTGCAGGAGTTCAAGGGATACTGAAGTGGAAAAGGAAAGCTACATAGAACTAATTTAAGTAGATATTTTAGGGGCTGTGGACAGACCTTGAAGTTATCTCAACCTGAAAAGTCAGTCATTGAATGATGGCATTATTAGGAATTAAATCAACCACCTAATGCAAGTCTTGTAACTTACACTTAGGTCAAACGGATTATCTCATTCATGGAGTGAAAGAATCCAAGATGCAAAGAACCTTTCGGACATCTGTCAGAATGGGAGACCAAGGAGTAACTCATGGCAAGGTGAGGATAATTTTTGCATACACAGTTATGACTTTGTACAGGAACAAACCTCTTTGAAATACACTTCGGAGGCTTTAAATTATTCTGTGCTGCTGTGCACTGGAGCAGATTAGAATTTTAAAGATACAGCTTAAATTCTGCTTCTCTTGCAGTAACTTACTGAATACATAGTAAAAGCACAATTCATTCTAAGAATCTCACTATGAATAGAGTCCAGTTGTGCCCTTGGCAAAGAATTAGAAAGGGATTATACATAAAACTGATTCTCCGACTTTACCCATTATATAGCACTTGTGGCATATAATGGGAGAATATAATATAGACTTTGCCTAATTCTCCAGAGTTATTCAGTATTATAACTGGTTTCCTTTCATAGTAAGGAAGTACATAATGAAGTAATATTTTCAAAAACTATGCAACAGAGTTACTTCAGTGGTGTAATGAGCAGTCTTTCCTTCAAAATTAATTTGGAGAATATTGTTAGAAGTGTTTTGACAGGATTATTCCCGAAGTTGTTGGTTTTTTTTAAAAATTAACTAAGAGGTTGACTACATGGGCTTTTAGCCAGCTGTTTGGTCCATTGCAGGGACGGGCTGGTTCATTCCGAAAGATGGTGATCAGACAATGTCGTTGCTGGAATGAACCAGCCTGCCCCTTGAGCATTCCAACCTGCACCTTTCTGGCCCCTGCCAGAGGCTTCTACTTTTTAAAGTGCAACTAGGTTTGCTCTCTTTCCAGTTGATGTGATTGCTGGAAATAAACCAAAAGCCTTCCCTTTTCTTCTTCTTCTTCTTTTTTTAATTTGGCACTATTGTGAAGTGGCTTAATAGAACCCCTTCAGGATATTGGCTGTTTAAACATTTCCTCTGCTCCTTGGAAGAGAAAATTTTTAGCTTCTGTTAGAGCAGCAAAAATGCCCTGCGTCACTTATAATCTTTTTTAAAAAATAATTTATTTCCCTTGTTTTAAAGAGCTGGTTGAGAAACTGCCTGTGGCCAAATCTGCTGCCATGGTAGTTTCTTGACAAGCCCTTTAAGACAAGGGAAATAAGTGTATTTGTGTATTTTGTATGTGTATTCTGTGGCAGGTTCTCTACTAGACCTTTAAGAGGCGTATTAGGTACAAATGCACAAGTAGTAATTAATACTACTATTAATTTCACTACAGTAGGACCCCTCTATCTGCGGAATCAGTATCCACACTTTCATTTATCCACAGTCAGAAAAGATTAAAAGAAAAAAAAAATCCAGAAAAAAACTGTTTTCAGATGTATTACCAGAACAGGCCACTGGATGGATTCAGAGACTATGCTATGAATACTTGTTAGTGAAGAATACATAGCATGGTCTTTGGCACCTTCTATATATAGTGTTCACTATTATTCACATTTTTCAGTATCCAAGGGGGACTTGGAACCAATACCCAGTGGATATGGGGGTCCTACTGTGCTATGAGTGTTGGCCCCCAAAGCTCTAGACCACCACATACACTTACTACAGAAAGTACAGTGGCCCCTCCTGAGAATTGGTTTCAAAGAGACAGGGGAAAAAATAATGATTTAAGAACTTCATGGAAATAGGAGGCTTGGAGACATACTGATGCTTATGCTCAACTAGACGTAGCATGTTTCATATGATTGTTGTAAATCCCCTTCACATCCTGGCTTTGAGCTCCATTTAGTAGACCCACTGAACTCTGTTAGCTATAACGGATATGTCCCATGGATTTCAACAAGCCTCTTCAAAGTCTGGATTCAATTCAACTTAAATAACATCTAGAGTGCTACTTTGCTGAATTCTGAATTACTGTTTTTTTTTTAAAAATTATCTTTCCCTTTGGTCTCTTGCAGGTAATATAGGAGGCAACCGAAAGAAAGTCAAAGGCAAAAGGTTTAGGCCGCGGTCTAATTCAACTGAGTAAGTTCGACTTTCAGGTGAAAAATCAAACTAAAAAGCTGCCCAAGGAAATCTGGTTCATTTCCTGCCTGTTCAGGAATTGAATCAGACTGTTCAGATGTTACTTCTTGTTTGAAAGTACTGATTAGTATTGGGTGCAGTAGTAAATCTACTCTGCTGTGTATTCATAAACATTACTTGGTATGGTTGTTGTGGGCTTTTTGGGCTCTTTGGCCGTGTTCTGAAGGTTGTTCTTCCTAACGTTTCACCAGTCTCTGTGGCCGGCATCTTCAGAGGACAGGAGTCAGAACTCTGTCTGTGCTCTGGTTCTGACTCCTGTCCTCTGAAGATGCCGGCCACAGAGACTGGCGAAACGTTAGGAAGAACAACCTTCAGAACACGGCCAAAGAGCCCGAAAAACCCACAACAACCATCAGATCCCGGCCGTGAAAGCCTTCGAGAATACATTACTTGGTATCTTTGCATAGACTTCTTTATAGGAATACTGACCAATGTTAATCCATTCTACCCAAAAGCCTTTATGTTTCTAACTCAGTCTCAAGGAAGGGGGATTTTCATTTTAGAGAATGCTGAGAGAGAGATTCCCCATGTACAGTTTTCCCACCGCCTCCCTCCCAGCTTTATTTGTCCTTGAAAATGTAATTTGCCCCCTTCAGAGGCAATTGACACCATCAGGGAGGGTGTTTTTTGTGCATCTGTGGCATTTTTCTGTCTGAAAAGGTTATGCACAGAGATAAATCTTTAAGAACATACTATATTTCATTGAAGGATTAGAAAAGGCTAGGCAATAAATTTTGTGTCTACATGAAACAAGAACAAGAAGCTCCTGATTCCATCAACAGTCAACTGTCCAAACCACCTAGTTCCGGGGCTTATTCTAAGGTGGGTGTATATAGGATGGTGCCCTGTGTGGACCAGACTGGTTTCTTAATGGTTTTCCAGACCAATTTTCCAACAATAACTATGTTTTTTAAAAATGGGAGCAAACATCAGCCCCTGTAGAAGGTAGCCTGAGAACTCTGTTTCTCTGAAGTTCTTCTAAGATGGGGCTTTCCATCAATAGAATTTTGCTTCGTAGACTAGCTTTCCCCTGTGCTATTGAAGGCCTAAACCTTTTAATCTGTATGTATTCCACCTTTCCCAGCATCCATTAATTATAGTATGATCACTTGCATGCAGACATGTTCCTAACTGAGTAAATACAAAGTATTTTCCTATATTTGTTTATTTATTTGTTTGTTTATAGTTACATTTGCATCCTTCTTGCCCTCCAGTCTGCTCAAGGCAGAGTACGTGATTCTCCTACCCCTCACTTGGTCCTCATAACCGCCTTGTGAACGTCGGTTGAGAGAGAATGACAGGCCCAAGTTCACTCAATGAATTTCTTGGTTCAGTGGGTATTAGAATCTAGATTGTCCACCTCCTGCTCTAACTATTTTTAATGCTGCCTTCAGGCAGGGAAAAAAATTAGAGAGGAACACTAATACAGAATTCAGTTACAGCGTTTTAAAAGGTACTGTTCTGCACATTAAGTCTGAAAGATTATTTTGTAAGCCAAAAGTTATTCAGAGGGACCTTTTAAGGATGCATTAGGAGTATGCCATATATTCCTGAGCCAGGGACTTTACTTGGTGATCAATTAAAACTATTGGTTTAATAATTATACTGCAAAATCCTATCTCTTATACTGATCTCTGTTGTGTTCATCCATTCTATGCTGTCTCCTAGTGGCAGAAATCCTGTTATAAAACCTGAGGAGTGGTGATGGAGTCTAGGGAAGAGAGCAATTTTCAGTAATCAAAAGTTTCTGTTTTTGTCCCATGGTTCTTCCCTGTCACAACATGGAAGCTGTGGGAGCTGCAGGATAGAAGGAGCAAGTCTTTAATTATTGAAAATCTCAGCTCCTGGATGGTGTTACTTACAGGCAGGGGGAAAAATAAGTAACACAACAGGATTCCGGCCATTACTGAACATTTTGATATATAATCATGAGTAACTTCATACAGTGCTTGGTAAATTTACTTTTTAGCTTCCAAACTTGTCCAGCTCTTGGAGGATTCTGGGTAACTCTTTGTAGTTCTTCCTTGTGCAACAGTTTTAGTTCAATAAGATTTTAGGAGTATAAGAGGCCCTTTATTCTAAAAAGGATATGCTTTCCTTTGTGTTAGTATGTGTAAATTTTTATATCATATAATGGCTGAAATTCATTTGGAAGTCACAACTGGAATAGACCTATTGAGTCAGTGGGGATTTTGTGAGTCAGTTCCTCCTTAGGTTCCACTGATTCAATGGGACTACTCTAGGTGTGACTTACTGCTGGATTTCTGCCAATAACAAATGTTACTAGAGAATTGTGTATTGTTAAGTAAGATTTTAGTTAATAATTTGCCTAGTTTTTGCAAGGTCATTAATGTATGGATAAATTGAATATGTGCATGTATAGATAAAGTGATTTATATCAAATTAAGCTCAGGAGGGCATTTACAATTTTTTTGAACTTATGGTTACCATCATGATGCGCCACATGATGTGGCCTGAGTGCAGCAAACATATCTTCTACCAAATAAGCAGAAGTTCAAATAAGTATAGAGAGTAAGTAAAATAAATCACATCATATCTCTGTGGAGTGTTGTATATTGCAGAATGTCTGGTAGTTCATTCAGTGTTAACTACATAAACATGATGACCATTTCCCAAATTCTCTAAGTATTTAGATGACTATGAGGAAAACTGTAGAGGGTTTTCCTTCTGTTTTCTGTAAGCTAGTTGTTAATGCAAAGACTCAAAGCTGGTTTGTTTCAAACAAACCAACGTTTATTAAGATTAACTACATATTGGTAGTTCCAGAAAACCTGAAGAGTCGTGGTTAATTAAGAACAGAAACAAGAGATTCTGAATTCCTCTTAACATGAAGGGCAGGAAAGCTAGTCTCATTAATAAACCACACTTTATTATTATGTCAGAATCTAGCTGATGAAAGCTCCTTTTTGGAAAATGTGTTTGAAAGCCTATTATTAAGACATGGGTTTACTGCCACACGGGTCCTAGAGATCAGTGCCATTAAACAGTAGTCTTCTTGGATCATATTATGTCAGTGGGACAGAAGATAAATTTTGTAGGTGAAAGACAATTTCTGTGGGACTGATATTCCTTCTCCACTTTTAAAGTGACTCAATAAAATGTATTTATTAAGACATTCGCTGGTGTCTTCTATAAACATGAATGGATCGTTTACCCCAGAGTTGGGTTTTTTTTAAAAAAAACTGCAACCTCAGTAAGTTCTCCAGCATTACTGGCTGTAGCATTTTGGGAGGTGTAGTTTAAAAAATTATTTTCCAAGTTCGATTCCTTTTACCTATGATAATCAAGATTTTGACTGTTGGCATAAGAGCATATATTAAAGCAAGTACTAGTAAATTACTGTGAAAATAGCCATACCAGCTTTCTTTCAGCATTTGTACTAACTTTTCCTCTAGATGTGCATCTTCCTCATTGGTATAAATTATACAGATTACAGCTTAGGTTTTTTCCCCCCTGTATATTGTGTTTTTGCAGCCGGGCACCCCATGCTTCTGAGCCTGGGCTTTCCCACACCAATCAAATCCCACCCCAGGACATAAGTCAAAGGGGTTCTCTTCACCCACAGGCAGGGAGTCGTGATCACAGGTCAGTTTCAAGAGCCTTTTTGCTTGGGGCAGCCGATTCAGATTTCCTTCTGAGAAATTTCACTGTGGCAAAAAATACCTTTGATTGCTTGGAGATTTTTCTGCTGATTGCAGTGCTAGCTAAGCCCTTTTTCTTGCTGACCCAATAGATAATATTTTTTTCACTATCACCAACCTGGGACTTCTGCCTTGTTGCATGTTGTGTTGCAAGCCACATCAAGCCAGTAGTTTAGCTTTTTAGACGTAGGCTGAAGATGACTTTATTTCAGTTTTTTAACCATTGGATCTGCTGTGTTACAGTATATCAGTGATGACTGATGCACAGTTACCCTTCTTTCCTGATTCAATTCTGTAATATGGGATGATGTTAACCTTCAGCTACAGGATAATCAGGAGAGATAGATGTTAAAACTATATATAATGGTAATAAGATGCCAAAACATATGTTGTATAATAGTTGCATGCTTTGCTGATGTGATAACTTTCTTTTTTCTTGATATAAAATTCAGATCAGGAGTGCTTCATGGTTGCCAAACAAGCCTTTCCTATTAAAAAGTGTAGGTTAAAGTTTTGGCATCTATTCTCGCACGAGCCTACTAAAAAAATTGCAAGATACGAATTTGTGCATAATGTCCTGTCATGAGCCCCTTGCTTTGCTAGCAGTTTGTTTTGCAGCTACGCTTTTAGCTATATAATGAAGAACTCATATGGAAAACATAAAGCACTCCTCATTTTCACCTATTGTTAAATTAGTCAATTTATTTAGAAGCATGTATGGCTGATAGAGAATTAAAATCTGAGCTTCTGTGATGGGTGGAAGGAATTTATGCAGACTAGAAAAAAATATGCATTTAAAATTTGGTGACATTATTTAATAAATACACCAAATTGGATTTAGACTTATGCTGAAGATTCAAGCTCTATTAAATGCAAGTGCAAGTGACCTTGAAATTAACCCAAAATGCTGCCATCTAGTGGGATCATAGAAGGAAAAGACAGAGATAGATTTTCAGTAAGATTTTCAGGGTAAAGTTGGGATGGGAGAAGAAAAAGGCAGAACCTTTTATTTTCTTGCCTTTGGCAGCCCCATTAGGCAATGACTACCTTTTAATCCAGAATTGCAGGATTAAATGCACAGGTAAATAGAACCTGAGGTTCACCAAAAACGTGATGAGCCCCATAAAGTACAAGATATGGTCTAGTATGTTGTTAGTCTGCAGAAGACCAAGGTCCTGCGTATATATCGGCACATCTTCATTTGATTTTATAATGTGCAGTCCTAGTACCAAGAATATTCATGGTATTTGCAGAAGGAGGAGGAGAAATTTTACCTTAAACCAAGCAAGTATTCACGGAATCTATAATTGTTTGGCTGTCAGCTCTCCAGAGCCCAAGCCCCACATGTACAATGGGCAAAGGGACTATGAGAGTTGTAGACTAAGACACCTGGAAGGCCAAAGGCTCTCCACCCTGATCTGTGCTAAGAAAGAGAAGGAGAGTTTCCAGTATAACTAACTAAACCTTTTGATTGATAAACAATGATAGTTAGATCCAATCTGAACATTTAACCCCATAAATAATGTCATACAAGTCACGGTGAGCAGAACCAGGATTTTGGAAGGTTGCCAAAGGTCTGAAGGCCACATCCACTCTGTATGTACAAATTCCATTTTTATACATGCCATCTGTTTTGTGCAGGATACATCGTACACTCATGAGCCCATTTCTGATGTGCATTACAGAAAGGGCCTTATTGACCTTTGTGATCCCATATAAAGTTTACTGTTAAGTCAATCCCATGCAACTCAGTGGAAAATGTTCCCATATAAATATCCATAGGATTGCAACCAAACTCACTTGGTATATGCCACCACAAGGCAAACTCTTTATAGGTGCAGTAGCTCATGACACAGAACTGGCTATTTTCTTCAAGTCATCACAGATGTTTTTCTTCTGTGCATTTGCAGTGACAAACAGAAAGGTGGAGAGAGTCTTTCTGACAAAAGGAGAGTTGTTGGCAGCATCTGCTTCTTGCTTGGGAAATTTATGCAGAAAGCACAGCTAGAAGTGGCTGAGGTCTTTCCTCCGCTTTTCCAGTACATTAAGTAATGTTCAGAGTTGGCTTGGCTGCAGCGTAAGCTTTGCTATGCAGACTTAAGAAGGGGATACTTCTTGTGTTTAAAGCCTAGGGTCCCTGCACATGAGTATTTTCAGAGCTTGGAGAAGTTAGATTTTTTGGACAATGACTCCCAGAATCCCCCAGACAGCATGGTTAGTGACCATGCTAGTAGGGGCATCCTGGGATTTGAAGTCCAAGAAAGTAATTTTCCCAAACTCTGGCTGTATTTAAAAGAGTATAATGAAAATGTACGCCTGGAGTAATTTCTAAGGGAATTCATTTTGAACACTACAGTTCATGTTTTCTTTACCCAGCATCCACATTGGTTTTGTTAATGCAATCCCTGACATTTGAAGGAACAAAACATCCTTACTGGGCTTATGCTGTGTATGTTCTCAGATATTTCTCTATTCTTCTGCTTTCTCTGTTCCTCCCATTGCTTTTTGCAGGTATTTAAACCCATGGTTCAAAAGAGAATATAATGTAGCTAAGTGGGTAGAAGATGTGAATAAAAACACTGAAGGACCCTACTTTAGGTATTTTGCAAATTAATTCTCTATCATCTTTAAGAGCTGTTCCAGCATAATTCAGATATGATGGGACTTCTTTCTTGTATCTTCCAATACAAGTGACTTCTTGTAGGTGCCAAAGGCCCTTTGTTCATTTGCTGCCTTCTGACATCTTTTGGGGGCTTCATTGTGCAAATAAACGTCTATTCTGAGTGTTTTAATGAAGCCTTTTGAAAAGGATGCTCATAGTGCATGCATTTCCCATCACCATCTCTAGCTTTTAGTAGCTTCTTCTTCATTTAATGCCACGTAGTGTTTTATGGCTATGGTCTATGTCTACCACTAACCACATAGCATTAAGCCTGAAATAACTCGATTTTAGTGCAGTAGTTTTGCTCCACACTTAATTCTGAAGTTGTACACCTCTTCATCTGAGAGAAGTTGGTCAGTGGAACATCTTCATAGGACTGTGCTATAACTGTACCTCTTGCTTTTAGATAAGATAATAAATGCTTAAATTGTAGTAAATAGCATAATGTTATCTTGGACACAGAATAGGATCGAGCTGACTTGAGTTTCAAGGTTATATTGAAAACACCATAGAGAGAACCATGCAAGTATACTATCAGACCATTCATCTAATGTAACCATTAGAGAGCAGTACAAAGATTTGCTGGAAAGATTAATTACTCTGTATGGCAAGAAATGGAAGAGGCAAATTACTAATATTCAGTTAAGCTATATTTATGTTGAACATTAGCTGTAGCCAAAATTAACAGATTGAAATGACAATGAACACAAGCTTATAAAAGCACATAACTTGCCTAATGTCCATCTGTTTGTGATAAACATGTTAAATATTGTATTGAGTGAATATTCTGCATCTTTAAATCAATTTCAGTAATTCAGTGTGTTATCAGTTGGCAGTCTAACTGAAGTTCAGTCAATTATGTGTAAATCAGAATAGTTTTGCTTTGCATCTACCAGAGCAAGGTATCCACCACCCAAAATAATTTTTCATTTCTTCTGGCCAATAAATATTCTGTTTTTCTTGAATATTGGGGAAGAAACTTGTTCCATATATTTCCATAAACAATATGGATTATCTTGTTTCTTCCTCACAAGAAGAGTGGTGATAACTAAAGTGTATGTACATTTGATTCTGAGGTTTGGGAAATTGCTATGGTACATATAAGACAGTGGTGGGCATTAGTTCAAATCCCAGTTGCAGGTAGAGCTCTTCTAGAAGGAATTTAAAACAATTTTTTTTCAAACTGTGGTAAAATGTTGCCATTGTACACTACTTTATGCCTTTATACCACTTGTCGGTAGAGAGAAACCTCTGCGTACAAAGGTATCTCTGAGACACTATCTAAATACCAATTTGGCCGTCTCTGACTCTATTGCACTAAACTGATTCAAAGACAAGCCACCCCTGTAATTGGATTGAGACGGCCATTTTTGAGGGCCAGGTCATCACCATATAAGCTTTAAAAAGTGTATTTTCACACTTCTTGCTTTGCTTTCCAGTGCCCATCTTTTCCAAAAAGGAGTGATTTAGGCCGACATTAAACAAATGGAAAGACACTTGTTTCTGTTGGAAATATTCTTGTTTGTTCTTGTCAGGGCCCTAAAATCAAAATTTAATATTCAACCAAAAGAAAAAAATCCAGCGCATTTTGACTATACAAATTCCATTATTCTGGAACCTTATAAGAATCATGAATGCAGCATTCCTGTCTCCAGGATTCAATATCAATGCTCCTGAGTCTGTGAGACTTAGAACAATTCTGTTCTTCCAGCTTTAATCAAAGCAGCCTTTTTTCCCTTTCCAACTGACCGTATTGAAGAGTATCAGTACAACACAGCACTTCTTAAACTTTCTTAGACCCAGAATTGTTTCCAGGTGTCATAACCTGCTGTAGGTAAGATGCGATTTGCATGCAGAGGTCCCAGGTTCAGGTCCCCTGCATCACCTGGCAGGGCTGTAAAAACTCTTGCCTAAAACCGTGAAGAGCTGCTGCAAGTCAATTTTGACAGTTCTGAGCTAGACAGACCAATGGTCTGACTCAGTAGAAGGCTTCCTAGTGACAGGAGAACCAAGTCATCTCCATAAAATAAAGTCTGCACATGTTCATGGTCAATGCTAAGTGAACAAAGGGTGTGACTAGATGGCCAAATTGTCCCACACTGAATCAGGCTGGATCATCCTAAGCAGAGCCACTTTGAGGTCATTGGCACATTGGACTGGATGGTTTCAAGGCAGGAACCCATGCCCCACCTCACGCAACCCTGTTTAGTCCCTTCCTCCCTTTAGAGGGGGAAACAAAACAAAACAAATCCCCTGCTTATCCTCTTCTGTTTCCCCCTCTGGAGGGGAGTGGGAGGAAGTTTTCTATTTTCAAAGATTATTATTTCCAATTGGCTTGCTGAGCAACCAATTCAGAGCTGGATGACAAAGACTTTAAAATAATCCTTTGCATCTTCTTCTATCTCCTCCTCCAGGAGCAGGAGGAAGCTTAGCCTTGAGTTGCTGGCTAGTGTCTGTCTGTGACGAATGGAGAGATAGTTCTCATTTCTGGGCTAACATCTGACTGTAGAAGATATTGTTCAGATACTTTTACTTCTTGCCGCTGCTATTTCCTTTGCAGCAAAAAAGTGTAACAGTTGGAGGATCCTTTTCACGGCCTGGATATGGATTGTGTATAGCAGTGGGAAGAAGGAGTGCTGGGGGATCAGGCGGAGCCGGCCTTGTACTAAATTTGACTGTTCATCTCTGTCTCCTTCACCCCCAGATATCCCTTTGTTTTAAAGTACTCCATAAATAGTTTCCCCACAGGATTGATTTAAGATATGTTTATACTGCTGTTCAAGACAAAGTTCCCCAAGGTGGTTTACTAGATAAAAATTTAAAACTGTAAAACAGGAAACACAGTGAACCAATATGAAGAATGAAACTTTTGAAATATTAATAATAGCAACAGCAAGAAGATTAAATTTATGAAGTAGAATTGAGCATCTGTTTGCACAAAAGCAGGCTGGGGAACATCTAGTTCTTTAAAGCCTGTTAAAAAACAGTGAGTGAGGGGCCTATGTGTTCATCCATTGGAAGGGCATTCCACAGAATCGGGGCCACCACTGAATAGGCCCTGTCTCTTGTTGTTACCAGACTAAGTGGTTGTACAAGCATGTCATAAGGTCCCCAAAAGCTCATATAGGCACAAACTCTCCTGCAAGAGATCTCGTCATGGCTTTAAAGCGGAACTGAAATGACATCAAAATTTAAGCATTTAAAATTTGATTTCCTCTCCAGACCCTCTCCAATAGTCAATCCTTGATCAGATTTCTGTACCTGCCCATCAACCTCTTTCAACCTTTCCTCTACCTTTACCAACTCTGTCATTAAAGTGGATCTTAAATTGGATTGTAGTGCACAGATGAACTTTTCTTTGTCAATTTGCCTAGAAAGTTAAACTTGTAAAGGGGGTGGAAGGTTTTTTTGGAAAATCAGATGTAGTCAGTGAGATTGAGAAGTAAGCATTAGATACTTTCTTGCAAATGTGATGGGGGAAAAAAGAAATGGCATTAGAAAAGAGGGTCCATTGTTGAAATATATGTATTAAAAAACCCCATCTCCTTCGACCATCATCATGTGTAAGAAACAGAATAATTAAATAGGACTCCCCACCCCTACTCCATGCCGTCTGATGGTTTTGTGACAGTGGAGCACAGAATAGATCACATAGTATTTAAGCAAAGAAGGAAATCCTCATTTCATTGTTTACTTCCTTACTCTCATTGACTTTTGTCATCCTCTCCCCCCACCCCTTCTCTCTTGCTTGCCAATCCCATCAGGTTAACTAAATTGACTGACTCACATATCTTTACTTCATGACCAGCTGAATGTCCCTATGCATTTTTAGTTGTATAAGGTTTTTTTAAAAAGTTGAAGGTACTCATTCTGAAATAAGGCAAAATAAGACAGATTTTGTTTTCTTTTAGAAATGCAGGCTAGAATACATAAGAAGGAATGACTGGAAAAGATATCGTCAGGAGTAGCTTGTCATCTGAGGGGGGCTCACTCCAACATTTTACTGTGAATCTTCTGTGCATCCCATCTAGGTGAAAACAGAATGGTGAATCTGAAAATGATATTACAAGGATTTTCTGGGGTTCTTGCTCATATGTAGAATCTTTCCTTTTCAGACTTGGTGCTGAAATCATGGGCAAAGTGAGAATTAAAGGAATGGGGCCAGGTTCTCTCCTCTAACTGTATTCAGAATATTTGATAATATAATGCCCAAACGCGATTCTCCTAGAAACTGCTCTGGAATTTATTCCATATTTCATGAAATTAAAATTATTGATTAGTTTCTAGGTGACGTATTCTCCTCCAAAATGATGGGCATGGGATTCTGAGATACAGTTATGGCGTATAAGAGAAAAATCTGTCCTGTCCCTTCCCAGAAACTAGGGCCTAAATCCAATTGTTAGTCTCAACTAGAATTGGGTCCATTGTATTGAGAATAATGTACTAAGTCAACATTACATAAATTCCATTGATTAATTGGGTTTATTCTAGTTGGGGCTTACAATTGGATTTAGCTCTAGGTGGGCAGTTTCAAAGGGTGGGTATTCTTGGTTGAATTAAGAATTTTGGATTTAATTTGGGAAGGTTCTTTGAATTTTTAATCTTGCTTTTTGTTCCGCTCCACCCTGGTCCCCTGGGTTGAAAAGGATCTTAGCATGTGACAAGTTAATCATGAGTCAGTATTGTGATGCAGCAGCAGCAAAACAAACGAACAAACAAACAAACAACAAATGCAATTCTAGGCTACATGAACAGAATGCAACCTTAGAATTCATCCAGTTCAAGTACAGACCAAGGAAAGTAATAATGCCACTCTACTTTAGCCAAATCTCTCAGGAGTCAAGAAGATGACAATAACATGGTAAATGGTCCAGAAATCAATCCCTAGAAAGAATTCTAAGGTTGTTAAGGATGCTGGGCATGTTTTGCCTGGAGGAGAGAAGACTGAGAGGAGATGAAATGGTTATTTTCAAATATCTCAAGGGCTCTCACACTGCAGATGGAGGAAGTTTATTTTCTGTGATTTGATGGCACATAACAACAGCAAGACAGGTGGGACCTAAACTAACATATTCAAATGACAAGAAAGGAGATTCTGACTTTAGCATTAGGAAAGGTTTCCTGATGCTAAGAACTACTTGACAGGGGAACAGATTACTTCACAAGCTGGTAGACCATCCCTACTTGGAGGTTTTTAAAAAGACATTGAATGGTCATCTTTCAAGAATACATTAGCTAAGGATTCCACATGATCAGGGGCTTGACTCAGTACCTTTCAGATTCCTTCCAATTCATAGTTTTGTGATTCCATAGTACTGTTAGAATGGTGAGGTTGATTCAGTGTTTGGTTCCTACATTATCTACATACAGTATTGTACTGAGTGAGTTGATAGATTGAGATTGGCAGAATTGCTGAGGGTACAACTTCAATCTACATATAATGGCTCAAATCCTTTGAGTTGTACCTGCAGGGGTAATGCAATGGACATACATCTTATTAAAAAGTAAACATAGCCATTTGCTGTTGCATGCCAAGTGACACAACTTGGTGTGCAAATGCAAATAGCTATGATGGCTTTTTAACTTGCAGCGGTTTGCTACCAAGATTTGCTCCAATTGTGTTATGCCATCGTAAAAATGCAATAGGATTTTGTCCAGTATTTTTAAATTAGATCCTCTGTGCTGTAAACTAGCACATGTAGGGAAAATGTTCAGTATTGCCTTCAGCCAATATACTTTGTACAGGGATTTCAGCAGCAGCATCACAGAGGAGCATTAATATATATGGCACCCCCATTTGTAATCTAAAGCAGTGTAGTTAGAATTCTACTTCCCCAATACATTATCTTAGTATATAGACTATTTGGCCCTTTTCAGGAGATCTTTGGCTCTCAAAATGGTTTGGCCCACAGTTCCCATCAGCAAGAAAGCTGAAGTTTTTCCAGCCTTCCAGTGGACTATGTGCTCTTCTACAGAAGCAACAACTGGAAACAAAATACTGAACTCATTTCAGGTTCAAACAGAAAAGGGAGTTGTTAAAGAAACCAAGATACTTTTAATCAATGAGGTCATCATGGTTGACTGGTTCACTTCTATGATGTACAGGAGTAATAGTTACTGGAGTATAGATGGTTTTCCTGCAAAATATGTCCACAGTTCTAGGCTTATTTCTGTTCTTGTCTTGAATTTTAAAATTGGTCTGCTGAATATGAGCTGTGAATTCTTAGAGGAAGAGGAAGTGATGGAAAAGTCCAATAGATGTTGGGGGTGGATACATAGGAGCTTTTGAAATTTTGGGGCTGAAGGTTGATAGGAGGCCTCTTTTTATGTCAATGTCAACATTATACATCATGTTTTGACCTACAGCTTCCACCAGCCACATCTAATATGAACAACATTTAAGAGAGTATGGGAGTCATAGCCCAAAATATCTGAAGGATGCAAGGTTGCTCACCATGGCCAATATATTCCTCTCACCCTAGTTAGGACAGGTTGCATGATAGCATTTAATGGTGACTAATGGCCTAAAAAGCAGGACGTATACCATTTATTCTTCCCATGCAAGCAGATGTAGATGTTACCTGGAGCACTATGGGAGTAACTATGCTACTCTGTGTTGAATGTGTGGATATGATCTGAGCTTCATGGTGAGGGGAATCCAAGCTAGTGCCTGGAACAGCCATGTGAACTAACATTGAATTTGTAATGGGTCCTTTCCAAAGCTCAACAATCCAGAAAACCAAATGTTGGGTGTGAGGAGAGACCACTACAGGCAATGGACAGGAGTGGGCTGAAGTGATTTTAGAATTCAATGAGAATATCATCTTACTTGAGATCGGCTGTGCTGCTTTTTATATTTTCCATATGGGATATTGTTTTGTTTTGGAATCAGGTTAAAATTTTGGACCAAAAAACCCCAACAACACATACATATAAAATTAGAGTGAGGTCATTAACTTTTTAAAAAGCGTTATAATCTTGGAACAAGAGTGGGGATGTTTTGGCCATCTAGCTGTTTTGGACATCAACTCTAATGAACCCCATCCTGCATGGCACAATGGAACACAAAGATGTGTTCCAGAACATCTGGAAGGTCAAACTTTCCCCAGATTAATGGGCACGCTTGTGGTACAGCTAGAGTAAGGTCTTTATGTTTTCTTCCACACAATCCAGATAACAAGATTTCTTAGGTTTCTGATTCTGAAATAGTTTAAAAGAGATATTTCCCAAACTAGTGCCCTACAGATGTTGCATTGTGCACCCATTCCTTCCAAGCCATGGTGGCAATCATTCCCAACACATCTGCAAGGCGCCGGGTTGGGAAATCTGGCTTCAAATCTGGGGATGAGCCAGTTTAGTTGTTCTTTTCCTTGTGTGTAAAAGTTTCCTGTCAATAAAGTGCGGAAGCCTTATTGACCTAAAAGGAAAGAAAAAGTATGCCTTCCCTGTGACTGACTTGCTGCTGCTTACCTTAATCACCTTGTACAGAAATGCTGATTGCTGTGACTAATCAGCCCATTTTTGTCTACCTTCTTCTCCTCTGTCCCCCCTGTCCCATCAGAGTCTTACTTTGGCTGGAACCAACGTTGCATTGATTGATGCTTGCATGTCTAACAATTTAGCTCTTTGTCTTTGCTTCACCATTATTAACTGTTTTAAATTCTGCACTGCATGCCTTTGCATAACCATATCCTTTGTACATTGTGATGAAAGTATCTGCTTAGTTAATTGAAACAACTTGACTATAGTCTTATGTGCACTTACAGAGGAGTAAGCCTTGTTGAATGCAGTGGAGATTGGTTCCAGGTAGACATAACATAGAATTAAACTTGCTGTCTGTGTCTGTGACAACTTACAGGGATATATGTTCTCAATCTTCAGTGGGTCTTGCACCACTATAAGTGGTCATGGAAGGAACAGGGACACTCCAGACAACAACAGCCTCTTTAACTATTGTTGTCCAGTATCATTTTTTTCAACCACTACAAAAATACACATATCAAAGAATGTTTCTTGATATATTTGGAAATCATTCTGAGTTAGGACAAAAGAGTCTTGTGGCACCTTAAAAGTCTGAAAAAAGTTGTATTTGGCATAAGTTTGTGTGGACCTGCAGTTGAGTTTCTCAGGTTCCTGTTGGAGAAATTAAAGGAAAAAGAGAAAGGCAAAATGCTATGATATTTTAAAAACTAATGTTTATTTCAGTGTGAGATTTTGTGAATCTAAATGTTGCTTATTCAGACACAAGGAATGCAAATGTTACTATTTTGGAAATTCCTCAGTATGTGCATCTGAGAATGCAGGCTACAGCCTGTGAACTTTTTAGTTTTTATGGTGCTACAAACACTCTATAAATTTTACTGCAACAGAGTAACATGGCTAATTTCCTTGAACAATGGGTGAATAATAATGGCCAGAATTCTGTTGCGAGACAATGTGTGCATAAGGGAAATTTGCAGGCAGTTTTTGCAATTGTCTGATTGTCTGTTGCATGCTGGGTGTGCAGCCAAGGGCGTGACCTGAGTATGTCAAAGCATGTGACAGACAGCTGGAACAGTTGCATACGCCAGTGACACAGGTTCGGGTTTATGCTACATACATCCAGTAAGATTCTGAGCAATAATTTGCATCTGTCGGAGTCTTTCACACCATTTTTTGTGTAATCTTTCCATCACCTCTGGACAAAAAACCTGTTGATAATTGGGCCTTTTGTATGTGAAATCAGTTAAGTGGCGGCAGCAAATTGCCACTGATTAATAAGATACCAATCATATTGCTGGTTATGGGCCTGTTCTGTAGCTGACTGGAACATAAACAGCACCTCATTAAATAGTAGCAATTTGCTGCTGTCCATGACTGAATGCCTGCATAAATCACCAGTAGGATTCTGGCCTCTGTAGGGTAAACCAATCTCATTATCCTCATATTCCAGATGGCAGACTGAGGCTGCCTGAGAGAATGGCTCACCTAAAGCCACCTAGACTTATTGCCTTTGTCATTTTAATACATAACATAGTAAGTTAAATCAATTTCATCTTGCCAAATGCTTAACAAAGACTACTGTCCCCTGGGAAAGCATCCTGCAGACTCCCCATTTAAATGAACAACAGTTCAAGAATTGTGTGGGAGGCAATCCCAGTGAACAGGGCGTCAGACCTGTGACTTGAGAGCCTTTGGCTTCCCTTCCTGCTATAATCAGCCACATTATTGAACGAAATGCTTAACCAAGCTTCAGTGTAGTTGGAAATTCTGTAGAAAAGCTGGTATTCCAAGACAATTTGTTTATTTTTGTCTGTTTCAATACTTCAGGACTCTTTCTCCTGCAAAGTCCCCATCCTCTTCTACTGGCTCCATTGCTTCTAGCCGAAAATACCCATACCCAATGCCTCCACTTCCTGATGAAGAAAAAAGGGCCAACAGAGTAAGTGCCAGGGTAAGCATTGTGGCCTCCTTCAAACCTGCCCATGCATCTTTTGGGTATTTGGAATCAGGTAAGCGTGACTTGCTTTATGGTCACAAATAATGAGTCAGATCCAGCTTCAGGAACCTGTTCTCCCTATTCCACCCCCATTTTCCATTGCATGCCATCTGCCTTTGTGCTGGAGATGCTGCTGAAGGGAAGAGGCTACAATTCATGGCTTAAAGGGAAAATCTGTAAAAATTGGCCAGTGGCACCTTCCTTTTTCTCCAGTATAGGGAAATTCCTTCCTTCCCTCACACACCACAATGTACCCATTCAGCAGAATATCTTGACCTTACCTGTTGGCGAAAGGTGCTGCTGTGAGGGAGGAACTTAACTGCTCTTAATTGTTAGAGCAGTACAACAATGGAACCAATTACTTGGGAGCTGTTGAGTGCTCCAGTACCGGAGGCATTCAAGAGAAAATTGGACAATCATCTGTCAGATCTGCTTTGATTTGGATCCCTGCATTGAGCAGGGGGTTGGACTTGATGACTTTATAGACCCCTTCCAACTCCATTATTCTGTGATTCTATGAAGAGGTGGGGCAATCTGCTTGTGCCAACACAGCTAGACATGCCTAACTCTGGGTTCAGTACAATGAATCCATGATTGGGTAGAACTGGCACTGGGGTCTCTGCCTACTGGATTGTACTGGCTGTTTCCCAGTGAAAATACCCTGTTGCATCAGTTACAGTATTAATAGTTATACTGCAGTCCTAGTCATGACTTTCTCTTCCTCCTCTTATAGCTATGGGAGACTTCCATTTAGTTCCACTGTCTACCTGAGCTGACACCAGAACTGTTTACTTCACATTTTATACAAACTCAGCATCACCGAGTTGCTGGACATTCATCTGCTAAGTGGACAGTTTGATGGGGCAAGAGACCCTACTCACCATGGAGCAAACAAGTTATCCCAACGAAGGAAAAGTTGGTTTTCTGCATCTGGCTAAAATGTTGTCAACTACACATAAAGAACAAATGGACTGTGCAAAAAAAGAAAAAAAAGTAACCTTGGATACATGGGCCTGAATATGATAAAATTATTCCGCATGATGAAAAATGATATGTAGAGATTCAGATAAAATTGGAGTCCCAACTATGGATTTTTCTCTAGTCTGACATAGTCCCAAAAAACCTCTTGAAAAAAAAATCAGGATTTGGTATGTAAACATTTAAGCTGTATGCATGAGCCCCTCAATTTGCCACTTTTCATGTGTAAGGGATTAGTCGTTATACTGTAGAGTTAGCATGCAGGAATAAGAAATGTTTTTTTCCACAAGTTGGAGCTGAAGAGGCAAATGTTTTTGACATAAGCATCCAAGAACAAAAAAGTGACTTAACAACAACAACAACCACACAACTTTTGTGATTATATTCTCAGTAAAAAATGCATATATGTATAAATATTGTAAAATAGCAATGCTGAAAATACATTACATAGTATTGGAGGGGGGGGGTTGCTCTTTTGATTTGGATGGAACATTACATGTTAGACAGAGAATGAAAGAGCCAAACTAAATACACAATGTGGGAGATTCTTGAATAGGGTGGGGTTATAGCTCTGTGGCAGAATGGAAGCATGGCATGCCCCCCTCCCCTGCCAGTGTTCAGACTCCACGCAAGTTCTGTCTGAAAAACCAGGAGAGCTACCATTGCTCAAATCTGCAAATACTAAACCAGATGGAATCAATGGTCTTCTGGGGTATAAGCTACTTTCTTGCGATCTTGAACAGGTTTGTTTGTTTGGTCCATTTTTGAAGGAAGGATTGTTTTGTTTTTGTTTAGTAGTAGCTGCACAAAGGGAGGGCAATTCTGAATTTGAAAGCAGTATTAAGGAAAGGTTTTTCAGTGCTTTCTCCTCATATTGGTTTTTGCCTCCTTGCAATTGCGAATCAGACATGGATCCATATTCTAAGCAAAGGTGCTAACTTGAAGGTCTCATCCAGAAGTTATGAACTTCAGTTCCCAGACCACTGGACTATGCTTGCTAGTGCTTTTGAGAGTTGAAGTTCAGAAATCTGGAGAGCCAGTGGTTGAGAACAACAGGTCTGGACCAATGAAAAATAGGAATTCGTGGTGAGATTTCCCCCCCCCCCCATTGAAATTGTTGGGATTCAAACAGAATACATGATTAACTTCATAGCTGGAACCACAACGGGTAATGTGACCATGAGCCAAATGGCATATTTGCTGTATTTACTGAACCCACTGTTTTCTAAAATACAGCTAAGCCAGAACTCCCATGTTTTTCTGACTTCACTTTTACCCTGTATGCTGATACAATATTGTGTACATAGAACAGTATTTGGCCAAGTAGGAGAAATTGTTGGAAAGGTTGAGTGAAGCACCGGAGATCATGTGTGTCTGTGGCAGTAGACAGGCAAAGTGGAACAATGCACACTGCAGAATATGCAGCAGTAGCATGAGTGCAAATTGACGAATGTTTGTGGGTTGATATGATAGCTGACGGATACAATCCTTCACCTGACCCCATTGGCCTTCATACAGGGAATTTCATAAAGTTAACATGACATTGCCAGTATAAACATTTTATATGGGAGTCATTCCAACTGTCTAGTAATTGTAAGACAAAATGTCCAAGGATACGAAGATTATATGTAAAAGAAAAGGTAGATGAATCTTTTCAAATCCATTTGGGCTGCAATCCTGTAGCCACTCACCTGGAAGTAAGCCTCACTGAGACCAGGGTCTTCCTTTTGAGCAGACATGTATAGCATTGTGCTGTACATTACTAAGGCCTAATCCCCATTCAGTTCAGTGAAGTTTACTCCAGAGGCAAAGGATCGTTCTGCACATTTTAAAGTTAACAGTTATATTCTAATTAAACATTTCAAAATGATTGTAAGATAAAATGATTCTTGTAACTTTATTGTAACTATAGTAAGGAGTTGTCTTTCCATGCCTATTAGGCAACATTTTATATCCAGCACTTTGTAGTGGTAGGATTTGCTGTGGAGGCACTCTTGAAGCAGAAGATTGAGAGCCATGTTTTATTTTTATATAAATCCCAGGAGATTCAACTGTGGCATTCCTTAGCAGAAGCTGGGAGGAAATTGCCTTGCAAGTGGCCCCATGGTAAAAGGGCAGAACCATCCATCTAGTTTCATGTCAGGCACTTCCTTCGTGGGTCCTGAAAATCTCCCAGTTAAAAGCAATGTTAAGGCATATAGCGTTGTTCAGTCTTTTGACAATAATTGGAAGGGGAGGTAATTTTTATTTCTGAATCATCTACCTCTTTTGCCTAATCTGTTTGCTTAGGTGTGTTACCATGCATGGCCTTCCATCTTGCAGCTGGACTTATTTTAAGAAATTCCACTTATTTGAGCATATCAGTCGTATGAGAAGTGAAGGTACTTGCGTAAGAATGTCTCAGACTGTAAAATATGTAAGACTTTGAAAATATTATATTTATAAGACTTTGCCAGTTATATTTATACAGTGCTGGCTTTGTGGTCATAAATATCACAATAAGAGGCATAATGTTTTGGTAAGTCTATTGATTTGTAAACACAAGGAAAGGGAGAACCCATATAGCAAATTCGCACATGAAAAATAACTGAAAGATTATAGAATATAAATATATAAATAAATATATATATTTAGAATTTTGCAGATTTATACTGTGAAATGGGGATTTGAGAGCTGAGTCAACAAATCCTGTCATTAGGCCTGGAGGAAAGTTGGTCAAAGTTGTAGTTTTCTTTCTGCAGGGTTATCCTGGAATATCTTCTCCCCCAGATGAGGAAAACATAAAATGGCTAACTTAATGGTCATTGTAGAAAATCTTCTCCCCAAATTCTAGCTTCGATGTTTCTCATGTGCCTTTTTTGAATCTTTTGATTTGATGTAAACCATGTGTCATTTAAAATTGAATGTGATATTTTCTTTGTCCTCCTTTCATCTGTTGATTTTAGATTATTAAGAATAAAAAGCCCCCTTTTTTAACAGACAAAGCTGAATGTAATGTGAGAGCTGAGGTCACTTTAAACTATTCATTTAAAAAATAACCTTCTCTGTAGTTAATGGCACACACATTCATCCACCATTGTTTGATCATTATTATTTGTACATATTCAGTTACTTAAACATCTTAATGTAAGATTAACTATAATTTTAATAAATTTTGGTGTTTACTTTGTGGTCTAGTACAGGTTTTCTTAGCTCATAAATCTGGTTTGCCTTGGCTTGTGAAAGTGGAATGAATGGTGAATCAGTAGGAGGTAGGGAGTGGATCGGGGCTGCAAAGATTGACCAGTGGGTTTGAGACCGTGAAGGTAAGATGTTAGAAGACCTACTGTGTCTAGTTATTTCTTACTTTTGATGTATATGGTCAGGTGTGGGATAGCTGTTTTTGATTTAACTTTCCTCTATCAAGATTTTTTAAACCAAACAAATCTTGAATTATGTGCATTGCTGGTACTTTCTGATACCCTGCAAATTCCACTATATTGAGGGGTTTAATGTTTTACAACTTGTTCCTCTCCTACTGGTGGATGGACGTCATCATGGCTATCTTGACTCTGGATATGGCAGCTCTAAACAATGAGGTATTGTATCTAAACCAGTCTTCAAGGATCTTTGGATTTTAAGTTCTTCTCCTTGTTGCACCTCGTTTCCCATTTATTTTACCCCAAGTAATCTATATGTCTTGTTTCATTTAGTGTATACATCTTGTATTTCCTGAACCCACTGAAAACTCTCCTGCTGCCCCCACCCAATCATAATAAGACTCCCCTACTTATAAGGAGGGTGTATGATTCTCTTCTCAGCATCACAGTTTGCTGAAAAAAAGCATGAAAACTTTTTTTATTTGAATATGTTACATTGCATGGGATAGGAAAGTACTCCAGTAGATCTGTTGGGACTGTTTATGTCCACAATAAAAAATTTTCCCCACCCCACCCCAACAACTGTAGAAGGCTGGTAGCTAAAAAGGAGGGATACTGTTTAGAATAGTTTGGGTGTAGAGATGGACACAACCCGTTGGTTTGGTGGTTTGGCACAGTTCGTTTCCTGGGTGAACAGCAGATCCATGGTTTTTGATGCCCTGCTCCCTCCAGCAGGTGCCCATTCAGGAGGGGTACTGTCTCTGAGTGGGTGCCCGCTGGAGGGGGCACGACCCTGAACTGCGCATCAGCTATTCAGCTGGGAAACAAACTGTACTGAACAGCAGAGCCAGTGGTTTGTCCCCATCTTTATTCAGGTGACAATGGCTCAAAAATGCATACCTTGTAGGTCTCTTTTTGTGTGGATTCTGAAATAAAAGTATGGCTGTAGGGAACTTAAAATGTCCCATCCAGGTGCATGAAGATTAAACTGTGAGGATGGCTGAGGCAATGGAAGATTTTTGCACTGAGTTCAGTTCTTTAATTTAGAAGGTGATTTATTTTATTTTTTTAGATCTGGAAAAATTAGACTGAACTTTCAGGCTCAACTTCCTTCGGCCTTTTAAATAGCACATGCATTTTTTGTAATTTTATAGCTTCTTTTATTTCCTGTTTTGCAGTATAACCAATAGTTGTAGTCTTGAAAAAGGCAATTTTCCAAGGTGACTGAAAATATCATAATGAGCTTTGGTCTCTGGTTGCACAAAACACAATTGATGAAGAAGTTGGAGCCATAGACATGAAACCCACACCTCTTCTTCCATCTTACCCTATTGTAGTGATTTCAAATTCTGTTCAGAGGAGCAACATCTGGACATGAAACAGCCAGATGTACAAATGCAAATTGACAGAAGTAGCTGTTTGAACAAGATCTAAACAGGATCAACGATGGCATTTATTCTGTTTTGGAGTTTTGGCAGTGATTCGCTTTATGTTGCTTGCTAGGGTCTGTGTCCTTTTGATAGTCCCCAATAGAGTGGACCTATTGAATCGGTTGTTGATTGCCAAGAACACTTACATAAATCTCATTGATTCAATGGGTCTACTGTAGCTTGGATTAACAATAGGATTATGGTCTGACTGTATTTTGTTCTTGTTTTACTTATCTTTAACAGCCTTATAACAAAAATATTTTAGAGTAATTTTATGTATTGATAGGGATAAAATAGCAATACACATATATTACCTGTTTTTAAGGGTCTTTTCTACTATGAGACACCCATGAAGCAGTCTTTTGTGCATTGCCTCTAGGTACTCTTAAATTTTCTGTTATGTCCATGTTGTTTCACATTATACTGGCAAGCCATTAGTGTCACCTATACTGACATATGTGTACAAGATACTCAGAATGTGTTTTGTTTCACATACAGGATTTGAGGGAAATTACTGTTGTAAGAATAATTCTGGTGTCTATTCAAAGTTAGGACAGTTACAGTAATCCTATGTATGTTTACTCAGAAATCCCACTGTGTCCAGTAATGGGACTTGCTCTCAGGTAAATGTGCATAAGATTGCAGTCTTAGACTGAGAGCATACATACACAGAGTATCAAAGGTTGGTGCTGATTTTAAGCCCTGCTTCTCAAATTCAGGGATTCTGAAAATAATGCCTTTTCAGCTAGGTTAGAGCAATAAGATATAGTCAGGAACCAGCTGCATGTTTTCAGAAACAAAGAGCATCCAGTGATTCTTCTTATCCCATTGATAGATACAATCGGATACTTAATCCCTGTCAATGATTCATTCCATCTTGTTGGGACGGGGTTGCGCCACATATTTCATTACCGCAACATCCCTCTGCCTTGTATGTGTCTTCCCCTTTTCATCTTTTTGGGTACCCCATGGCTTGATGATGGCTTCTTGAATGCTGGAAAACTTGAGTGCTTCCACATTTTTGTGGCATTGTGGCTGTTTTTAGGAAATATATTGTTGAGCTGTAGATTTTGTTTTCAAACACCAGCACAGCTTTGCTTTACTTTTCAATTTTTCAAAATAGTGATTCATTAGTTGAGCGCTTTCAGAGCACTCTTAATAGCATTTCCATTCTCTCAAACTTTTATCTGAGAGCAGAAGTGTTTTGTTTAATGTATGCATTTTCTTTTCATTTTATAAAATGGTTGCTACATATTTTCTATTAATGAAATGAACATGAAATACTACTTTTTTTTGGTCAGGGTGTAAGTTAGTAGGTATAGCCAGTGTGGTTTCTACACCACGTGGCACCTGAAGAGCATTATAGTGATTTTGTTGTGGTTAACCATCATTTTTGTGGCATGTAGTGATCCTTGACCTCACAACTAAGTTTCTAGTTCTAGTGAAGTTTGGTTCTGATGAAAATATTTTGAAACAATAAGAAATCAGTACTACGGCTGTTTGACATGAAAAGGAGCTGAAAATTAGGAGAAATTAATCAATAGCCAGAAAGCAATGAAGTATCCAAATGTAAGAGACTGATAAGGCAGAGCCTGTTATCCATATGACAATCAAGCAGGTAAAAGATGGCACAATGGGGATTTAATGAATAGCCTGAAGGTGCTTCTGGATTCCTAGTACTATAAAAATTTAAAAGCATGGCACACCTATTCTATCTCTTCCTCCCAGAGAAATTTCATTGTGGTAAGAAAAATCACGGAAGTAGTGGTGGGAAACCCCAGAAGGGTTAGAAACGGAAGACAATAACATTCCGACCTCTTACTCCACATCATTGTATCATGTTGGAGGCAGCCCAGTTGAACTACAGAAGTCTACTGTTCAAGGACCCTTAAACTAGATGTAAATGATGGTCACATTTTAAAATCCTTACAGATTAGGCAAATGAACAGCCCCATTAAGTCTTACGGTGCATTCTTAAGAGCAAGGAGGTGGATGGAAGGAACACACCAATTTATTGACTCCATTCCTTCCAGAGCCCCACATGCATTGGTGGTGGTGATAGGATGCAAGCATTGATGGAGACAATCTTCTGCTTGTTTCCCTTTACATGTTTGACTGGTCTGCAACATATACTGGAGGGTGGAGGGGTCCTGTGGAATTAAGATGTGCTCTGATTTGTGACATCGAAATTTCATTCTATGTTTAGGGGCATTGCCAGGGGCTGAGAGGCCTTTGGATCTGGCTGATCCAATGCCTCTTCTCCCCTCCAACATCCATTTTGCTCCTTTCTTAGGTTGGAGTTCCAACCTGGATGGGAGAGGCTGCTTCAAAATTTCCATAGTAACTGGGAGAGGTCAGGAGGAGAGAATCCAGCATTAGATCTCCAACTCTGAGGTCACAGCTTTGTTGAAGACCTTGGAAAAAGGAGACCCGCTCTTTCCTGTGGCCTCTGGGACATATTCTTAGAGCCACAGGATTGCAGCCTTAGAGGCCTTAAGACCTTAATATTCAAGAATTTCAAAGTATATTTTTACAATAAGTTCAAAGACAGTTGTAAATATGCTTCACTGCCCTTGAATATAGTGGTGCTAGCTAACTGTACACCGTTGTGATTCTGTAAATGCCGTGATATCACATATATAATGGTATAATAACGCCTGCTGATTGCCTGCATTGAGAATCTGTGTAGTACCTGCTAGGGCATACAGTCTGGTGTTTATTAAACTGTGACTATTTGAGTAAAAACATACCACTGTATTATTGAGATATTGGCCACAATCTCAGTATATTTTAAGTGTGCTTTTAATGCCATTAAATGGAACTTGAACCACACTTATGTGGGTTGTCCATTTGACTTCAGCACTTCGTTATAATTGCTTTGACTTTTTTTTCCAAGTAGCAATGAGCCCATTTTCAATCTGCTACTGAAATTATTTTCAGTACAAAAGATTTCAGCAGTGTAGTGGGTGTACAATATATTGCAACAGCTGATTTTTTTTTTTTTTTTAGTGTTTGTGTTTAAAGTCTTTTAAAACTATCCCATATTGTGAGAACAAACACCACTGGAATTTGTTTCTGCAACAGATCATGTTATATCTTGAAATTGTTTTGCTAAATGGAATGCTCTCAATTTTTACCCTATATACTGCTTGAAATGTTTGATTTTGAGAAATGCCAGTACCAAATCTTGCCCATTGCATCCATGTAGCTCTGAATATGACTTATTCCCCATCAGCATCCAAATTCATAGTCAGCCTTCCTATAACTGAATAAAATGTTCCTTTTTATAAAACTGTAATTTGCCAGTCTCAATTCTTGCATACTTTTCATTACTACAAGAATATTGAATACAAAATTATTAATTCCCCACTGTTAATTAGTGTACTATAACATCAATAAAAATGACTTTCAAATGAATGCAGCTGTGGTGTCATGTTTGCTTTAAACGGTCTCTTATTTATTTTGTGGATGGTAAAAGGTATTTACTCTTGACAGTAGGACCCTGCAATTTCCTAGATCTCTAAAGTTTAAGAGCAAATGTCCTTTACTAGCAAAAAAGTGTTCCAATTCAAAAACAAACAAAAATTAGCTCTGTGGTCAATGAACAAAATACAAAATCAGGGTTGGGTAATATGTTTATTAAACTTTTTAACTAAAGATTACTTCAACACAGTCTACTATTTTAAAAAACATTTGAGATGAGGATTTCTGCTAGCTCTGTTCAGAGATAAGACAATATTTAAAGGCCAGGACACTATTACATGGAGCTGTGTTTTGCAGATCAGGAAGCTGGTGCACTGGGACTTATGCCTGAGCAGAAACACTCAGTTTTAGAATCGTAGAATCATGAAGTTGGAAGGAGCCTCTAAGGCTCAATGCAGGAATACGAATCAAAGGGTATATGCCAGGTGGTCGTCAAAATTTATTTTGAATGCCTCCAATGTTGGAGTACTGGAGTGAAATATTTAGCAAAAAGTGTCTTAAGTTGGTAAGAATTGCATCTAACTAAATCTCAGCTTGCCTTGACTCCATCCCAGCCCCACCCACCTCCATAATGCAACACATTAAGGCTCTTCCCCAACTGGAATTTGGGCACCCTGGCTTTGAAGATATTTCCCCAACCCTGACTTATATTAAATTTCATTTCCCCCAAAGAAAATCTATCATATTCAAAACTAGCTAACTTATCTAGTCTCTTTCATGCTCTGGCAGTATAATTAAATAGATTAAGTCCAATTTTAATTGTTGCTTTTAGATTAATGCTCAAAACCTAAGTATCTCCTCTCTGGTTAGACAATCGTGAAGCTTTGGAAACTTCCCCATCCTCTGAAATATATAAAAGCATATTTTTGCTATGTCAGGCACATAGAATAATTTGTTACTGTCCAATTTGTTTTTGTTGTTAGTTATGTTGTTATGTAATTGACAGGGACCTTAACAGGGTTTTTAAAGAATGTAAGATAGAAATTCATCACCTTGTGAGTTTCTGTGACCAAGCAGGGATTTGAACCTGCTTCTTGTCAAACTTCTAAACCACATTTTATTACACAGTTACCCATAATGGTACCGATCATACAATATAAACAGGATTTTTTTTTTCGGAGTTTGAACATCAGTAGTTTAATATTTTACCTCAACAGCTCCAAAATAGTATTACTGTCTGGCTTTAGGGAAAAATTCAAGGCTACGGTAATATTACAACAAGCTATATCCAGCCAGTCAATCTGAGCCATGAACAGATTTCTCCCACAGTTCTTTTTGTGTTCGCATGTTAAGCCCCAGCAAAAAGGTGACCGTGGTTTTCTCTGTGCAGTTTCCCAAACAAGAAGCTAGTCAGAGAGGGAGAGGAATCCAGCTCTGATTATTCTGTAGCAATGTTTGCATGTAGCTAGGGACACTGGGATGGGTGGGTGGGTGAACAGGGAATTGTTCTTACCCATTCCGGCCCATGCAACTTCTTTTTGCAGAGCAGAATTTTCCACATCTTGTTTTTGCAAAATCTGACATTCGATTTCATTTCCATTGAATTGGAAAAAGAAAACTAGCTCAGACAAAATAAAGCAATGCATTCTTTTTTTTCCCTGATGTGTGGAGCAGAAACAACTAAAATTAAAAGCTAATTAAATACACCATAAACTGGCAGTTAAATACACAAGCTTCTAAGTTTGCCAGTGAACATATTAAATTTGCTTCTTCATATTTTCCTGACCATTAATGCTGAAGCTATAGTATATAGATGGCTCATCAGTCATTCTCCTCCATCCAGAAGGAACAGAATCTGGAGACGGGAAGAGTCATCTCTAGGACCCACTGAAATCCAGTCACATAAAATATAGGGGCCATTCATTAAGATAAACTAATGCTCCTTAAAATTCAGTACAAAGCTATTGAAGCACAATTCCTATCATAATTATAAATGACACATGCAAGCAAATACCTCAACAAATCATCTAAGCAACAGGATTTCAGCCAGAGTCCCTTTGTCAAGAGACTCTGGCTGAAATCCTATTGCTTAGTATAGTAAGTCACAATTAGAGTAGGCTCACTTAATTGGTGTGGAATTGCATTAACTCCATTAAGTTCCATTAATTCAATGGGCCTACTCTATTTGTAACTTGCCATGCTCAACAACAGAATTTCAGGCTCTTTTTTAAATTGCATAACAAATATTCTGGCAACAAAGGGCACAGCACAGACATTGTACTCTTTCAAGGTATGAAGCACAGGTGAACAACTGTGGCACATAAGACTTGGTTGAACTGTAGTCCTCATCATCCCTAACCAGCATAGCTATAGTGGGGGACAATGCCACCTGCTTCTGCTATAACGAAAATTTCCCTACAAAAGTATTTAAAGTTCTGGCTCAAGATTTTCCCCTATACTAATTAGGACAGTAGCCTTGTTACTAATTTGTACATCTACTTTAGTCCAAATACATGGGAATTTTTTTTGTTTAAAGGTACATGAGGAGGAGCATGACTTTATTAAGCTAATAGTGTCTTATAATTCAGAATACGTGGCACAGCACAAATACCTGAATTGATTATTGAATAAAAAGGGAAACTATGGATATAGCTGACAAAATACTGCCTCAAATCCTCTTACTTAGTTATGCTGGTGTCCATACCCAGAAGGATTTCTGGAGGCGAACTGCCCGAAGTTAAGAAATCAAGCATTATCGGTTGCAATACTGAGTTGTATAACTCAACACACAGCAGATAATGTGTATGGTGACCTTAATATGGAAAATAATTGCCTCCAAAAATTATTCCATTGGCATAGCTATGCAAGAGGATTCTTATCACTGTTTTAAAGAAGTAATGCTTTGATTGCTGATAAAGAAGTCTTTCATTTTGATTCTCTCAAAATACTATTCCTAGCAGGAAGTTTCATTTTATGCACTTATTTTAATAAGAGGCCTGGTTTCTGATCCTTTGGCCATCATGACAGCATGGGTACAAAGCATGTTCTAATATAAACAGTTTAAGGTAGTACAGGAAAATATAATAAAGGAAAAGAAATGAACTGCATTTTTTTTATCAAGGCAATTATAAATATGCAAGACAGATCAACTCAAAACAGAATTTATTGAATTTCTTTCTTTTTGTTAGTTATCAAAACTATAAAAAGCATATAAATCAATACTTATAAAATGTGCAGATACCACCATTCAGTTACACAGCCATGATAATTTTTGGTGCAAAGCAAAATAAAGTGGAATGTGGGTCATGCTCATCCGTCTCTTCCTTCAGCTTGAATCAGATGCTCATGACGCACTGTATGAACTGCAAAGACAGGGAAAAAGCACATGTGAAGGGCGCTGCTGCAGTGCGGTAATAAAGTGTCTCTGTACAGCAGGGATGGGACACCTCAGCCCCCCCCCCCCAAATGTTTGGACTAAAATTCCCATCATCCCTGGCCGTCAGCGTATGAACTGAGGTTGAGGGGATCTGGAGGGCCAGAGGTTACACAACAACCCTGCTACCAAAGGAGAGGATGGGAACATTAGCTTTTTAGATTACAAGTCTCAGAATCCCCCAGTCAGCAAGGATTTAAGGAATAATACCCTGAAAAAGTAATATTTCCATATTCTTCTGTAAATGAGTGCCTTTGAGTAGCGGTTTTTAAATTATTCCTAGAAATACTAGAGTTCTTTGGATGAATGATTAGAAGTGACTGACAGGCTTCCATGAAAGGCATCTTAGCATTATTTTTACAGAATTTGCAACTACTGAGAAAACGCTGGAAACATTCTAGAGCAGTGGTTCCCAACCTTGGGTCCCTAGATGTTCTTAGACTAAAACTCCCAGAAGTCTTCACCACTGGCCAGGATTTCTGGGAGCTGCAGTCCAAGAACATGTGGGGACCCAAGGTTGGGAACCATTACCCTAGAGTCTGCTAACATTTCTATCTAGAGCAGTCTCACAGGCCTGAGTGCTCTTTTATGTGACCTGAAAACGCATATGTAGTTGCTATATAAGCCAGCACTGCTGCAATTGTGTGTCTCCCTCATGAGAAATCAGGCATCCAGAAAAAAGGCTTTGATATTTTCTTTTTCATTTGAAGCACCATCCAGCTTTAGATTAATCAACTGGGACTGGCCTTCAGCAGAATTTCTTATATTCAGAAGAAGCTGTGTGGAAAACTCATTGCACCAACAGAGGGATTTGCATGCGAAAAGGCTCAGGTAGGGCTAGAAAGCCTGTTTGAGACTCTGGACGCTGCTGTCAGTCAACCTGGTACTGAGTCAAACAGGCCAATAATCTGAGGCAATTAAAGCAGCTTCTTTTTATACAAGCATAAATGGTGTTCTAAATCTGCTCCAGGAATATTTCAGAGTAGACACGTACAAGATTAACCAATTTCATTGGGACAGGGGGCGTAAACAATTCAAGCCTTGAATTTTCAGCTAATAATAATTGTGTGCCACCAATTTGATTCCAACTTATGGTGACCCTTCTCAGGGTTTTCCAGGTATACAGCACTCAGAAGTGGTTTACCAGTGTCTTTTTATGGGGGGTGTTATGGGACTATGTGGCTTGCCCAAGGCCACACAGGCTGGCTTTTCTCCTAGGAGTCACACTGCCAACATTCCCTCTACTTTTCAGCCCCGCTGGGTGGGGCTCCACCCCTCTCTCATGCGACTCCGCCCTGCCTCCACCCCCACCCCCACATGGGGTTCCATCGTGACCAGAACCAAAGGGGCTGGAAACGCTCACTGGGGGTGCATGGAGAAGGAAGAAAGCAGCATAGAGGGTGTCGGAGTCACGCACACGTGCGCAGCCACACACCTCAGAGGGAACCTTGCACAGTGGGAAAGAGAATTCCTAATCTCTAGCTCTGCAACCAGGTGTTCTCAACTTAAACTGGTGCAATTTGTCACAAAACTCAAAGACGGTCTGGTTTTACTCAGAGAAGACAAGTGACTGACTGACGCACACAGGCACAGAGGGGAAAAGAGAGAAAAACCTCAGTCCACTTACATCATCATACTGGAAGTTCACCATTCCCTGCTGAGCTTGATCCCTTCTTCGGAAACTATCTGCAAGGAGTACAGAAAGAGCCAAATGTTGAAATAGGAGCCAGGAGGCAAAAAAGCAGGAACCAGGATGGACAAAAGCACAATTAAATAGCCAATACTGGTAGATTGACTTATGAGAGTCAGCAAACAACACCATGGGTTGATCTCTAAAAACTATCCACTGATTTGCTATTCCACACATACCATGGCTTCTCTGTTAAAAAGTGTTGCTAACCATGTCATGTTAGCAACCTTTTTTAGGGGAAGAAGATTTAAAGGTCATCACCCGCTTGGCTCATCGAAAAGACCTCTTTTATTCCTCAGAGACATGTAAAGCAGCTTTGGGTCCTTGCTTGACATTGAGACAGTGTGAAAATGCATTCCCTCATCCACCAAATTTGCCCAGGTAGCCATGGTGCTGTCTTCTCAGGTGAAGAAGCATTACCTTGTTATAGTCAAGAAGCAATTCCCAGCATTACATGGAAAGAACAGAAGCAAGAGAAAATATAGGAGTTATTTCTATATTTTGTTCTGTTATGATGACACAAACAAAAACATGGGTAGGCAAGTTTCAAAACTACCTGGTTTGCCAAGGAAAATTTACATGTGGTAATGGAACTACCATCAATTGCTGAGTTTAACCTGGGTTGACTATGTTCTGTCATAAATCTGTAGCAAAACCAACTTGTTATTAGAATGTCCAAGTTTTAAGGCTGCTTGCCACAGTAGAAAATAAAGTAAGAGATCAAACTCACGTAACCATTCTCAGACAAATAAAATGTTAAATTTTATTTCAGTAAATAAAGAGATATTGGAACAATCCCATAAATGGTAGAAATTAATCTTTACTAACGCACTTTCTAGGAAAAGGTGTTTTTTTTTACAAATGATGTCAATGAATGGGCAGAAAGACTCTATACCAAATTTGTGGAAATTCCTAAACTGGAACAGAGAACTTGCATGACAGAATTTAAAACAATCTTGATAGAATGGAAAAACTGAGCCAAAATGAATAAATTGATATTCAAAAAAGAAAAATGTAGGTAAATGACATATAGAACCAGTTGGGACAGACAATAGGCATGGTATCCCAACACTGCCAACAGATTGTTTGGCAGAAATTACATGAAAATAAGCTCAAAACCAATGAACCTGAGCCAACATCCAACAATTGAACCTGAGCCAATTCCACCTGCAAAATAGGTTAATCCAATTTTAAGCTACATTAACAGAAATCTTCACATAGTTGAAGAGCTACTAGAAAGAAGAGGCTAAACATGCTCTATGCTGCTCCAGGATTGGATCAAACCGACTCAAGGTATAGAGGGGTAGATTTCAATTTAATTTTCCCATTTGATTCTTGTTAGGAAGAGACAGCACAATAACGGAATCAAGTAACTACAGAGGAAGTGACCCCTCTTTCACTGAAGGTCTTCAAGAAGATGGTGCATAGCCAGCCTTCAGAAATGCCCTAGTGCAGTGGTCTGTAAACCCTTTTGGGTAATGGACCCCTTTGGGAATCCAATTAAAACTATGGGCTCCCTCTGAGTACTTGACATAAAGTGGGTAGAGATTTTCCTCCACAAAAACAATTTTCCGGAAGGAAATCTAAGAAAAAAAACATGTTTTGCTCTAGTTCATGAACCCTTTAAATCTCATTCATGGACCCACAGGTTAAGAACTCTCTAGTTCTCCAACTAGTGTCAGACTAAAAAAAACTCAACCCTCCAACTCCTTCTTTTAAGAAACTCATATAATTAGCCCAGTTTTTTAAGAGCAGAGATTATAAAATTATCATAGAAATCATAGAAAAGTGAAGTTGGCAGGGGCCTACAAGGCCATCAAGTCCAACCCCCCGCTCAATGTAGGAATATAATCAAAACATGTCTGCCAGGTGATTATCTAAGTTTTTCTTTAATGCTTCCATCAACCAATTCCAACAGAGATAAACAAAAACATACCAGTAAGAGCTCTAAGTTTGACACAGCAGGCAATGTAGTCATCAAATGCTATTTTTCCATGACCACTGTATCGTTTCACAATTCCATTGATTGCCTGGGGGCTCAATCTAAATCCTACATAGAAGACGGGCAGGGAAAATAAAATAAAAAAACTCAGAGCAGAACAAGTTTAAAGCATATTCTTTATAATAACAGCAAACTTGGTTCTCCAAGGGTAGACCTTCATGTTGTCAGCATGGCACAATCCACACACACATAAAAGGGAAATGTCTGCAAGTTTTGAAGAACCCTGAAATTTTTCAAAAGTATCAGGAAAAAAGCCACACTCTTTGAGTGGAAAAAAGCAAAATAAAGGGGTGACAGAAAGGACAGAACAGTCCAATGAGGATCTGACATGGGGGTGGATGGATCATATGAGACGCCATGGTGGCTGGTTGGCATCCTGAAACAGGCATAGTGTACACAGTAATGTTGTATTGCAAGTCTACCTTGTAAATTTAGTACTATAATGTGGTTGCAGAAGGACATTCTTAATGTGCTTTGCATCAATAGTTAGGGGGGTCTTACTTTGTCAAGAAAAGCTGGTCTTTAAAGTCATCCATGGATTTGTTTGGTGGCAACTGACTGATTTCTGCTCAGAGGTTTCAAAACTCACCCATGCTCAACAAAGCTTTCTGCAGCTCCTGAGAATCAACCGTCCCACTGCGGTCAGTGTCAACGGTCATGAAGTGTTGCCTCCAGCCATTGAGAACAGCCCAAAGCTCTTTAAATTCATTGAAGCCCAGAGTGCCAGACATATCTCTCTGGATTATGGCTAAGGAACAAGTTGCACCAATAACAAGATAAAGGCAAGAGAAATATTCTCAAATGCAGTATTATCATACCTGGGAATATTCTGGTTCTAGCTAAGACTGTTGCTCCAGAGCTGCCCCACTTAAATTAGTAACTGGACTGAGTTGAGCTGCTGAATTCAACTGAAGTTCCAAGCTATATAGCTATAAGCATGCTATATAGGCCTGTAGTGCAGGGAAGGGAAAGGGACATTGCAGGTTCATTTTGGTGAAATGACAGAGAAATGTCCAGTCAGGTTGAGTTCCAGCATTATGCATTAACAATGCTATCAGTCAGTAATCAAAATTGTATAATATGGATCAAACCATTTCTATAGATTGTATTAGTTGATTATACCAGCACGTAGAAGTTACAAATGGAAAATGACCATATTTTATCTAGACATCCTTCTAAGAGTGGGTGTCTTGCAGTCACCCAGGTGTTGGGATGCGAATATCATCTTTGCTGATATGGTGACTGATAGAGGTTGGAACCCAACAACATCTCGAAGGCCACAGGTTTGCTACCCCTGTTCGGTGAGTCTCTTTACAAACTGTATTTCAAACCCATCAAGGTAGCTCAAATGGGAGTCCCTTGCTAGTTGCTTCAAAGTACCCTTTCAGATGAACTGGAAATTGTTCCAAACACAAGAATTTCCTCTTCTATCTCAAACCAAACCCCTACCCTATGCATTAGAAATCAAAGCCAGATTTATGAAGGATACATCAAGCATGGAGACCATAAGCCTGCATGTCTCCAGGTTAAAAGCTGCATAAAGGAAAACAAAAGAACACATTAGTCAATACAGACAATTTTTGATTCTTATAATGAACTCAAGCCTGTTATTTATCCAAGTGCTTTTATCTCCCTTCCATTATTCCTTCCCAGTGTGGTGTAGTGTATAGAGTGATGGAATACGACTCTGGAGAATAAGGTTCAAATCCACATTCAGCCATGGAAACTGACTGGGGAAGTGGAACTGGTAAAACTTGAATCTCTCACTTACCTTGAAAGGCCTATTAGGGCAGTTTCAACTTGACAGCATAAATCATACACACACACAGACACTCACACAGAAACACACACTATTCTTTCCCAAAATGCCTGGTTCTGGAAGGAAAGCAGGAAAACTACAGATTCCTGACCAGTAATTGAAAAGCTTTGACACTGTCATTCAAGATTTGTATTGCCTCTTCGTCCCTCAAGATCTGTTTTACTTCAAGTAATAGGGGAAAGGAAAAGAAAGGAAATTACAGAACAGAAAGAAATGCAAGAGGGCAAACAGCTACTCTTTCGTAATAAAAGGTTCATGTGCTGCTTGGAATAGGTGTTGTACCAGAAGAGGAAGAAGGCTTTTTTGTACCAACATTCATAATTATCGATCTAACCCTTTTTAAACCAGCAGATGTCGATTTACCTTGTAGCAGGGAATTCCATAACTTATGACCTTTGAAGACACTAACAACCCATTCCACTGAGGAACACAATAACACTGTAGTGAAAGGTATGTGTGTGCGATTCATGATTTTATCAAATATCATGCGACTCTTCAAACATATTGTTTCCCCGTGGCAGTTAAAGTTCTAAGGCGCTTTTATATAAGAAAAGGGTTATAAACCAAGGAAAGCAGAGTTTGATGATCAGCTTTGTTTTTGCTAGAATGTCAAGATCCACCAAGAAGAGCTATTTTCAAAGGATGCCTTTGCATACATTTTGTACCCAAGTGTTTGCTTTCAGTGTCAGAACTGGATTGACCTCACAGAAAAACCCATTCATGGTTAAACAAGGTGTCCTTATCTCAGCAGTCTAACATAGGTGCAGAAAGCAGTACTGTTGCTGCTATTAAACACTTGGGAGCCAAAAATGTTTGCCAAACATCTGAAGCTCAGCCAGAGAGCTACCAGTGGAGCCAGTTTACCTTCTGCCCATCCCTTATTTGCGTTGTGTTTAATAAAAGAAAAAAAATCTATTTAATTGTCAGGCAGCTTCAAAATAGTTAAACAGAAGTAATACGTTTTCAAGAGGTCTGGGATACATACCAGTTAGAAAGGCAGCACACAAACAGGTATGTGAGAGAGCAGAATAACTAAGCAAAAATGAAAATCAATGTAATTTTCATCACATTCTTGTCACATTAGAGATAAGTTTTCAAATACCGTATTTTTCCGTGTATAAAATGACACTTTTTACTTAAATAATTAGACAAAAAATTGAGGGTCGTTTTATACATGGAAGGCAGCCGCTTTCCCTGCCTTTTGTGAAGCCACAGGGTAGCGCAGCCGTGAAAGGGCGGCACACTTGCACCCCTTTGATTCTGAAGCAGCCATGAAAGGGCTTCAGGATCAAAGGGGTGCGAGTGTGCCGCCCTTTCACGGCTGCGTTACCCATTTCCTAAGCCCCACGGGGCTTAGGAAGTGGGTAACGCAGCTGTGAAAGGGCGGCAGGATCGCAGCCCTTTGATCCTGAAGCAGCCATGAAAGGGCTTCAGGACCAAAGGGGTGCGATTGTGCAAATTTTCAAATTTTGGGGTTAGAAAAGGGGGGTCGTCTTATAAACAGAAACATATGGTATGTAAGAGGCCCCTGGAAAGTCTGATTTTATTCATTTAGGCCTTACAAAGACCAATGGTTTCCTATTTCAGAGTAAGCACTAACAGCACAGCGAAGGTGACCATTTTCATTAATTACTCTGATAGCAAATGTCCTTGTGTCAGCTTTACACAGAATTATAATGGAACAGTCATCAGTCTATTGCCACTGATTACTGTATGGCTATCTAATCACAATATTTAAGATTCTCCCCACTATGTGTCCATGTATATGCATAGGATATCACTGCATGCATGTGATAAAGCAGATTTTGACCTACAAATGCTTTTGCTGTAACATAATCATTACTGAAACCTGTCAACTTACGTTTATAGGCACCTGCAATTCCTGATTGAGACAAACATCTTTGAAGCTCATCAGCATCTATTTGCCCATCCTTTGGAAAACCAAGGAGATAAAAATAACATGAGTTTTTCTTTCTTCATACCCCACGTATTCCATTCTTTGCAAACTCCAGAGATGGGGGATCAGGCCTAGATGCAGACAATGGGGCCATTCAAACCAAATGCTAACTATCTTGTTAATAGTGTTTTAACACACTGCCTTCTTTGCTCTTGCACGGAAATTAGAAACTTCAAACCCTTGTTTGCAGGAAACTACTGCTAAGTCCCACAAAGTATGCCCTCATAAGTACAAACCCAGAATTAGAAAGATCTCCCCCCCTTGTTTGGATGAAGCCACAACTGCAAACAAGTAGTAGAAGTTACAAATCCCCACCTGCAACAGACGGATGGAGGGCTCCTCAGTTTGTGCCCCCTTATTCTCATAACACACATTGTACCTTTATTGTTTCTGGCCATAGGCCTTTACAAAGGCAGACTTACATAAAAACGGTTAAAACAAAAGGATGCCCCAGGGGTCAATAAACCTGTTCTGGGAATGGTGGCATAGTGTATAATATCAAAGTCACTATATTCAACATTTATGTAATATTATGAACCTTAACAAATCAAAGCCTCAACTTCTTAGCTGCCAGAGCAAATTGTGCAACAGAGTACGTAATATACAGCTGTGTATCAGCAAGTAGTCTTACTATTATTTCCATTGAAGTACAGTTGGGAGACAGCTGAATAATGGGAGACAAAAATCTTTCTCTGGGATTTTCATAGAAAGGATAGAGTAATAAGTAGTGAGTTAGGCCCTCAATCTGATTGCAGCCATAGACACATTTCCGCTCCTCCGCTGGGGTTCCATTATACCTCCCTTCAAGATATGCTGTGGTCATCTGCCCAAATCTAAGTTCTGGGAAAGCTCTGCGGATCTGAGGAAAAGTCAGTGACTCAAAGTAACTTGGTTTTGCATAATTCAACTGAAGTTATTCTCATAACAGCCAGTCCTAGTCCATACCAATTCCCTGGACATCATCTGCACTGGTGGATCAGTGCACTCTCCAGTCTGCCAAACGATATCAATATCTTCCTAGAATAGTGGTTCCCAGCCTTGGGTCCTCAGATGTTCCTTGACTAAAACTCCCAGAGCCTTCACCACTACCTGTGCTGGCCAGGATTTCTGGGAGTTGTAGTCTAAGAACATCTGGGGACCCAAGATTGGGAACCACTGTGCAAGAAAGAGACTCCACCACATTCACGAAAGCTAGACATCAACACAAAGAGTATTGAATGTTACATTGAAGACATGTCAATATCCAATTTTAGGATAATTAAGCATAGCTACATGGATGTCTTAACACATGATCAATGATCTTTTTAAAAGCTGTTATAACATTATGGCAGTGGAAAGTGCGGGTGTTGTATATACATACCCAATGAGCGCCACCATGTCACACTGTTTAGGGTTTTATTTGGGACTCAGAGCACCTTGAGTCAAATCTTATCTCAGCCATGAGTTGTCTCAGTGACTTTAGCCTATCTCTCAGCTTAACCTACTTCACCTGGTTGTTGGGACAATAAAAATAGGGAGAAAGACCATATGTCTTGAGTTTTTTAGAAATAAATCTAGTGACTACACCCAGAACAAAGATTGATAAAGGATGCCATACAGGTAGATCAGCAGTAAAATGAACAACATACACTGGTGTAAAGGTTAACACAGAATATAACACACCTGCCCAGCTACTGCAGCAAAATAGCCATATAAAGGATCTTGAGCTTGACCGGGAAATGCAGGTCCTCCAGGAGCACTTCCATACTAAAAAGAAAATGAAATACAGTTAATAATTGCACGCTTTTAGTTACTTGGCATACTTATGCAGAATTGTATCCCATTATGTCAATGGAGACTGCAGTCTTAAAAACTGCCTTGATTATTTGGCATCCTTCCACCAAAGCCTGTTTGAAGAACTACTCCTTAATAATTCCTTAAAGCACACAGTAAAGTGGGTCAGATGTGAGTGGATAGTTCAAATATCCAGGCTTACATCTTCTGGTGCCAGGGGCTGGATCCCAGTGTTTGGGATCATCTGCTTTCACTCATCCTGGCTATGAATGCCATTACAAAAACTATACCTAACAGAGTTACATTAATCAATGTTTGATTTCAAATAGCAGGAATATAACTAGGGCAGAGCAATTAGGCCTTTGCCCCACAGTGCCAAAGTTTAGAAGGCACCAACATCTAGAGGTAAATCTAGTTGAAAGAAGAACATCTCCCATCTTAAATACGTACCATTTTTTGGGAGGGGGGCATAAAACTTATCTTCGGGGGGCCTCCTTTTTTCTGGGTAGTGGTTTGCACCTGTGTCTTAGGGCAAAGTGGGTTGGAGGCTGCAGTTCCAAAAGTGCTAGTTAGGGCTCTGTCAAACAGACCTCCCTTGGGCATTGCTCAGTCTCCAATTTAAGAGGTTTGATGAAAGACTATTGATTACTTTTAACAAACCAAGTGGGCATTTCACAGGTTTGTGTTTAATTTTAATCACTACATTTTATCTAAGAGAAACGTACAATATTTCTAGTTTTTATTTTAAGAACTGAAGTCCCCCCCCCAAAAAAAACACCCATACCCAAAAAACAGCATGTGTGCCTATCTGTAACCCAGCCTCTCCCAACCTGATAAAACAAATCTGTTGGAGAAGGCCAAGGCAAAGCTCCACTGTTATTCAAAGACGTGGGAGGGCGGAAAGCAAGCTTTTCTTACACCTAAAAGCACACTGAACAGCAAACATGCATTACCAATAGTTCTTTCAGTTCTGGAGTTCCACAAGATGAGTTAACAGAAACTTCCGCCTCTGTGCTTAGTTTTCTTCAGAGCCATACCCCAAGTCACAAAGTTCATTTCTTTTTTGACCTTCCTGAAACAGCCACTGTGTGGCTGGGATTAAGTCAAACAAGGGCAATTTATGGCCTGGGAGAAATTGTTAGACTGTAATTTCCGTCACCCTGGAATTTCTTGGCTAGGGCTGATGGGAACTGCAGTCCAACAACACCTGGAGGGCCATAAACTGCCCACCAGTAAACTCTGGATCAGAGTATCAAAGCACGACTAGGAAGAATGGAATTTCTCTCTCTCACACACACACTTTCAACTCAGAGCTGCTAAGTAGATAAGTCACAAACAGGTGCAGACTGAACCTGAAATATGAGTTTGAGTGACACATATGTTGCTTGCTAGAGCCCCACAAGCTAAGATACACCCACAAGTCACAGATCAAAACTGACTCCAATTTGTTTAGTTTTGTAGATGGGCTCGTCAAACTGCTATGGAGGTCACATGATTTCCACTGTACACAGATACTGCCTTTTATCTAATTTTTTATTACAACAGATCCTATTATTGAGCTCACAGCAGTGTACATGGCTATTTTCTTTCATATTTTTATCTGCACAACCATCTTGAGATGTAGGTCTGGCTCTGTGTGTGTGTGTGTGTGTGTGTGTGTGTGTGTGTGTGTGTGTGTGTGTGTGTGTGTGTGTGTGTGTGTGTGTGTGTGTGTGTGTGTGTGTGTGTGTGTGTGTGTGTGTGTGTGTGTTTGGCCAAAGGTCATTGATGCAATTATGCAGAACCTTTAAAAGTTCATCAGCTCAGTGGCGGCCAGGAAACAGTAGCAAAATGCAGGGTGGTCAAATAAATTTATTCAGAACTTAACACGCATGCAGAGAAGCAGGCAGCAAAATAACAGAATGAAGAGAGGGTTAGAAAAGGGGGGGGGGGGGAGAAAAAGAAAAAGCTGCCTGCAATGTGCTCTCAATGTGTTCTTTTTATCTCATCACATCATGACTGCCCCCAGCCTTCATCAGAAATAGTTTTCTCCAATCAGGAGAACAGATGAAATCCACGTTACAAACAGTGACACAAAACACATAGTATTTTGAGTGAATGAAAGGCTGGTCGGGTGTTGGCTATAGTTACCTAACTATTCTAAAAGCCAGCTTCCATTCGTAGGTGGTTTCTTGTTGCTTATAACCTGTCAAAACTTCAGCTCTCTTATCTAACAAAAAAAAGACATCAGCTCTGACCAATTCCTCAAAGAGGCCCACAGCTTCATCCTGGATTCTTACCTTTGCTTAAATTAAAAAAAAAGAGGATCTAAGAATGTAAAATGGAAAATTAATTTATATAATTATAAATTATACAGAGGCATAACAATGTGGAGAGACAAAACTGACCATAACGGTCATCCATTCAGCTTCATGATTCCAGTGAAGGCTAGAACTAGAGATGGGGGTATTCGTATACAAATATGAATATCCCCCCCACAGGTGGAGATAACAAGGGTCTGGCCCCATGGGGCCGGACTGTCCACTCACGCTGATGCGAGCTTGACGGAGCCTTCCTATCGCTCCGTTGTCCGCAATGGATTAGCCAGTCCTGGCAGAAGGCGGGATGACGAGCCTCTCTGCCAGGTCGCAGAGTGGCTACTCCATTGTGGACAACGGAGCGATAGAAAGGCTCCGTCGAGCTCGCATCAGCAGCGGAATCGTGATCTCCACCTGTGGGGGGATATTCATATACGAATACCCCCATCTCTAGATAGAATCTCAAAACCTCCTAAGACTCAGTCCAACATTAAGCACTACGCTACACTGGCACATGTTCAGTTCAACCCATATTGTTAGAAAACGTTGCATCCTAGTTCCTGCATACAACCAGATCGCCATATTCAGGAAGCCAATATATGCCCACTGCTATAAATTAGACCAGGGGTGGGCAATTAATTTCTATAGGGGGACACATGAAAAATCTGAACTGTGTTCGGGGGCCGAACCAACTTTACTTAAAAATAAAATGAAACAGTGCTGTTATTTTAAACTTGTTAATCTTCACAAATACTAAAGAGGTTTTTTGCGGTATGTTAAAGATAAGCAACTGATCAACTTTAGACAAAAAGCGGCGACGGGCGGGCCGGACTGGAGCGACGACCGGACAAGAGCGGCTCGCGGGCCGTATGTGGCCCGCGGGCCGCACTTTGCCCAGGTCTGAATTAGACCATGGAATACTTTGTGCCACACATCACTATGCAAATGGAAGAGTCCACTTCCTTCATTGCACCACAGACCAGCTCTGAGTCCAGTACCACATGTATCCCACAGAAGCATTATGTACATTAGCATAGCAGGAGATCTCAATGAGCATTTCTGAGTAGTCACAAGGCTACACAGTTGATGTAATTTAGAATACCTTACATCAGAACAGATCACAGGCTTATCTAGTGAAGTACCGTATACAATGTAGACTCTGTTCAGCCTTTAAGAGGTTTCATATAGTGGCCTTCTCAGCTATATCCAGAGATTCCACACAGAACTGAATCTTTTGCACACAGAGCATATATTCCGACATTGAGCAGAGTATACGCTAGCCCTTCACCTAGTTTTCAAACAGACCCTGCAGACTATACAACATGAGTGTGGAATATCCCTCCCACATGTTTTTGGCCTTCAACTCCCATCAGGCTGAGCCATGAAAACAACATTCTCTGCTACTCTCTTCAAGTTCCTTTTGAGTTTAGTGGCAATTCTTACAACCCCCCCCCAAAAAAAAAACTGGGGCATGAATAGCTTTCCCTAGGAGCAGTGTATATCGTTGCAGGCTCTCTCTGTTGCAATGCAAAGTACTTGAGGGTAACTGGGCCTTAACTGGGTTGTTAAGAGCCCTCAGCTTTACGAAAGCCACGTTCTTCCTTTGTTTAATACAGATTGATCCGTCGCCCTGCATGTTGGCCTCCTCATTTGGGCTCTGCCTGAGGCGAGGCCGGCCATGCGGCCTGTCATGACAAGCACAGGCCCTTCCAGACGGACTACTACACATCTGGGCTCCCAGCCGTAGTAACCTGAGAACGCCTTTTCGGCTAACACAGCCCACCAGAACCCAACGAGGTCCCCCTTCCTATGGCGCGTTCATCGCGGATGATTCCTCCTTCGCTCCCCTATTTGCAGGTAGGCGGCTTGAGCGAGGGAAGGGGGGGGGGAAGGAGAGACGCCTCTGCCGGCTCCAGATGTTGCATTGCAGCTGCAAAGCCTTGGGGTGCAGAAGGACCCTCGTCGGACCCTTAGCCTTGCTTGCACGGAGGAGTGCCGGCCTGGGGAACCGACCGGAGCAGAGGGGCTCCAGGAGGAGCGAGGCGAGGGTCGCCCCGGGCCTTCGCACGCCAAACACTCGGTCCCACCCGCCCCAGGGCTACTCACCCCGCCCTGATAGTAGCCGCCTCCGGCCCCAGGATGCCCAGAATACGCCATCGTATTTTCGCCGCTTGCAGTGACGCCGCAACAGCCCGGGCCTGACCTCGCCGGCTTCTCCCCACCCGGCAGGAAGTCCGGAACAAACCATTTCCAAAAAAAGGCGGGAGAGGAGAAATGATGGCAATAGGGAGGCCTTTTGCAGCCGAACGACTCTTTATGGACAGCTTTTAAGGTTCCCTGCGTCTTTTCTTTCCCCCGACGTCGCATAGAAGAAATTACGAATGTTCCGTTCACCCCTCCGTTCCGGCAATAATGGTATAAGCCAGGCCGCCTTCTGCTGGGGGAAAATTCCCGGAAACTTTCCCTTGCGATAAGGAAGCAACACAACGCGGTTCCGTTATTTGGGGGTGGACTGGAGGAATTGATGATTTGGAAACTTTCTGGGGAGGCTACAGTACATCTCGTGTATATTCATCCAGATTGCCAAGAAAAAACTAAAATGAAGGAAGGTGCCTTCCAGCCTAAAGCGATGGTGCGGGTACAAAGCGATAAGGCCCATTCAGTGCCAGGTGTTTCCCGCCCACGTGAGTGCAGAGAATTGCAGTCTTAGAGAGCAATTTTATAAAATATGATCGGCCGTGTTCAACAAGGCATACTCTCTTAGTAAGCAGCCTTTCTTTGCTAAGGGTCCTCGTATTGCACTTTTAGGAAAAATTCTTCCCCGGTTCAAGAACAGATCCAGCACAAAACCATCATGAGTGAATTGGAAATCGGCTCCTGCGGAATCTGGGAATAAAATGTCTTCGTTCAAAAGGCTTTTCTTACTCTCTGGATGATTATTTTCGCTACAACAGGTGTTCCTCTTTGGGTGTTTACTTCCCTCTTGGGTATTTGTTTATTCATAACATAACCGGTGGTAGTTGGATGAAGGTCACCGTGGCTAATTTCCTTAATTTTCGTCTCCTTGTTTTGATCTGAGGCTGTATTATGTGTCTGATCTGTTTATGGAAGCCTAGCCCAAAATAAATTTATCAGCCTTTAAGGTGCCTTGGTTGTTTTTATTACAAACAACCAAAATAAAACAAAACTAAAAATTGGCCTTTTCTGGCCTTTATTTTCATAGGACTTTGGGGGATTTTTTAAACAATTGTGCTGGTTATTCCTATAGGATTTGATCAAATATCCTTACACAATATGCATGTTATCTTAGAAGACTCTTACTGGTTGCCCAGTGTGGGACTATGGTTTCAAATGTAAAGGACTACCCAAGGAACAAGTTGATTCTTTACTTCTAGCTTTTAAAATCATCTAAGAAGAGCTTGAATAAGGAACTGAACTCAAAGGCCTCTATGTCTTGAGGATCATTGTTAGCTACTTTGCAACAATTCCTATAAAGTTATCTTTCTGGGAGCAGAAGCATGTTTGGCTCTGAAAACCACATCAGAAAATAATGCAGTCACTTATTAAAATTTAGGTCCACACCCAGAGTGCAGTGTTAGAATAGTGCAGTGGGACTTGGACAATCTGAGTCCCATGAAACACATTGGGTAATCTAGGGCAACTGTCTCTTAGCCTGAATTTCACAGGAGTAAGACAAACAAGTGTATCCTAGATCAAATCAAGCCTGAATTATCTCTGGAGGCAAAAATGTTGAAACGGAGGTTGTCCTGCTTTGGGCACATCATGAGAGGGCAGGATTATCTGGAAAAGACAGTAATGCTGGGGAAGGTGGGAGGCAGCAGGAAAAGAGGAAGACCAAATAGAAGATGGAGTAGAGTAAAGCCACAGGCTTACGTTTACAAGAGCTGAGCTAGGGCTGTTGAGGACAGGACATTTTAGAGATAGCTCATTCATACGGTCACCATAAATCGGAGGCAACTTGGTGGCACAAAACAAGAACAATAAAAGTTATGAAGATTGAGTGCAGACTTGGAGAATTTCTGAACTCAAGGAGAATTGCAGTGTCTCCCAAGTATCACTTCAGCTTCTCATGACCATGGCCTGCCAAACATATCACGGGATGTTACATTGGAACGAAAATGTGCCCCAGTGGCAAAATGCTATAGTTTTATTGATGCAGTTTTTGTCCCAGCTGCTTTTTTGAACGGGGAGAAAAACCATCTGTGGGAATATCTAAAGAAGTAGCCCTGTTAGTCTATCTCCAGCATGTTGGCCAAAGAAGAAAATAGAAAGACTACAAAATACTGTAGCACTTTAAAGATTAACAATTTTATTTCAACTCACACTGAAATAACATTCCTAGACTTTAAAGTGGTACAATATTTTGTTTCTCACCCCCCTTTCCCCCCTCTTTTGCCAACATGTCCATGGGAAGTGACTGAAATCTGGGGACACTGTTTACAGTTCTTCAAGTAACAATGTAGTAGAATAATTGCCTTGTTTGCTGAGTTTGATGTGAATTGTGCAACACTGAGAACCGTGAAACAAATTCTTTAAATAAACAAATAAACAAAATGTGGCTGTAAGGATATTAACATTTCTAGTCATCCTGAACGAAGGTTAAATCACTTTCTTGACAAGTTTATAACATTTTATGGGTCCTTGAAGCCTGAAATACCAAAGAACTCTTGGAATATGCAAAGCCATGTACAAAGTGGAAGTTAGTGAAATGGAATAACTTACAGTGCTGTCCTTAGGTGGAAACTGCATGCTGATGACTCTTGCTAGATTAGCAAACTAAGAAAATGGTTTCTACTGCCCCAACCTACAGAGAAAGGAGAGAAAGACGAGAAAATGCAGTGTTGAAAGGCTTGGTTAATAAAGTTTCATCTAAAGCCAGTTATTTCTATTTAAAGATGATTAGCTCACCTTTTCAGTTGGTTGACTTGCTTTCTGTTGACTGTAGGAGCTTTGGTGTGTGTATGTGCAGGTGGAGGGTAAATATAGAAAGACAAAAGAATCACCTTGGTGAGAACCAAGCCATGCAAACTTGTCAGGGTTGGTTTGAAAGGTAAATGTGTTCAAACAGGACTAGAATGTTGCTAGTGCTAGAAAGGATGAGTCATCCCTCCACTTTTCTTTAAATATCCTTTGGGAGTAAGAGTGAAAGAGCAGTAAAAGCAAGTATGATTCCGCACCTCCAAACCTTGATCCATGTCAATAGAGTTTTAAATATTTTACTTTTGAGTGGCCGTGCCATAAAAAAAAACCTTGTCAGACTCCTTTGCATGATACTTGTATAACAAATAGTTGACTTTTGGCTACACAGCTTTTTGGACTGTGACTCTCCAGATCCCCCAGTCAACATGACTTGGCACAGAGCTACCTAGAGAAGGGCTCAAAGAACACCCTCAAGTTCAGAATTTAAAATTACCAAGCTGCAAGGATGGGGACTCACGATTTGCTGTCAAGTCTGACTTAAGTCGCACCGGCAACTCGACTCAGATTCAACTTGGTTTTTTATTTCAAAGACACAGACTCAACTTGCGACTCAGATCCATTTTTCCAAGTTGTGTTTTGAGTCCCTGTTCTTTTAATGGATACCTGCAGGAGAGGCAGGCAAATGGCAGAGGAGGAGGTAGCAATGGGGAGGGAGGGTTTTTGAGATGGTGGAGGGGTGAGGGAAGGGAAGGGAAGGCAGGCCGAGAGGTTTTCTTTTCCCCCCCTATTGGCCATGACTCTGAGTGCAAGGGTGGGCTGGGCAGGGAGGAAGAATATATACAGCTGTTCTGTGTTTTTACTGTACTTTCGTTTCATCATTGGCTGGAACGGTTAGGTTGGGGGATCGGCTCAGGCTTCAACAGCAAGTTGTGATCTGTGGTTCACAAACCTCAGACCTACCCCCCCCCCACCTCCTGCCTATTTTTTTTTTGGGAAAAGCTTTTTAATAGGGATTTGAGACTTCGACTTGCCACTTGGAACTCAGGACTTGGACCCAAAGATTCAGACTTGGGACTTTGACCCAAAGACTTGCCAACATCTCTGACAAGCTGCCAGCCTGACCATGGTACTGGAAATATAGGCTGGAATCCTGTACAGATTTAGGTAGAATAAAGCTTAACTGAATTAATTGGCAGGTACTAATAAGTAGACATTTATAGGCTTTCCTTATTATCTGCTGCTAAAAGTTGGATGAGAGCAACATTTTGACTTTTCTAATAGATAAGGATGTTGTAGCGAACACCCTGTCTTCCTCTATATATAATGATATTGGCCTGCACCAATGGGAGCTGTTGGGAGGCAGAGCCAGAGAAATTAGAAGGGAGGGGTGAGTCAGAGTCTAGTCAGTTCAGTCAGAGACAGAGTTTGGAGAAAGAGTTTTGGGGTTTGAGGCAGAGAAAGGGTGTTTAAGGAGTGATTAGAGTGTGACCTGTATTAATTAAGATAGAAGAGGTTAAAGTAAAATACTGAAGCTTTGTGTAACTTTAAGAATGTGCTTAAGAACTATTCCTAAAACAACTTGTAATCAATAAACCTGTTTCTGTTTAAAAGTTCAGTACTGAATGGACCTCGGTCTTTCATAGGAAATATAGGTTGATAAAGAGATCAACTGGTGGCAGCGTGTTGAAGGGCGTATTGGGATACTCGTGAGAGCTCTGTGTTTGGTGAAACAAGCAGGGGCCACGGGATTTAGGTAGAATAAAGCTTAACTGAATTAATTGGCAGTTACTAATAAGTAGTAACGTGGTGGCGCTGCGGGTTAAACCGCAGAAGCCTCTGTGCTACAAGGTCAGAAGACCAGCAGTCGTAAGATCGAATCCACGCGACGGAGTGAGCTCCTGTCGCTTGTCCCAGCTCCTGCCAACCTAGCAGTTCGAAAGCATGTAAATGCGAGTAGATAAATAGGTACCACCTCGGTGGGAAGGTAACGGCGTTCTGTGTCTAGTCGCGCTGGCCACGTGACCACGGAAACTGTCTTCAGACAAACGCTGGCTCTACGGCTTGGAAACGGGGATGAGCACCGCGCCCTATAGTCGGACACGACTGGACTAAATGTCAAGGGGAACCTTTACCTTTTACCTAATAAGTAGACATTTATAGGCTTTCCTTATTATCTGCTGCTAAAAGTTGGATGAGAGCAACATTTTGACTTTTCTAATAGATAAGGATGTCTTTTCCCTTTCCCTGTTAATCTTGTGCTGGGAAAGGTATGCTCTGATGTTTCTCCAGATTGAAAAAAAGAAGGTATAATGTTCTCAAATGTAAGTGCTAGGTAGCTCAGTGCTTTAGGTATCTGGCTGCGGAACTAGAGGTTGGGAGTTCAATTCCCCACTGTGCCTCCTTGACAGGGACTGGATAATCCATAGGGTTTCTTCTGACTGTACAGTTCTAAGATGATGATGATAGATCATATGTGCATAATTACTCTGACTTACAAAGTACCTAAACAAAAACAAGCTACACTTGCAGAGTAAGGCTGTTTGAGAATTATATGAGTTTCTCGCTTGCAGTAAGCAAGCATCTAATACAACTCCTTCCATCCCTAATTTGAAGAAACTTCCACTTTCCTGTATGGGTTCTTGCATCCAGCAGGTAGAGTGGTACCGGTAGCATTCCCCTGTGCAGATAGATCAAGGAGAAATTGTACTATCATAAGTTTCAAAAACAAACCCAAACTGGGGAAAACAATTTTTTTGAGTAACAATTCTCTGAATTCCACAGCTAGTATGGCCAATATCAGATTCTGGGAATTGTTGTTGAAAAATTATTCCAGCCTTTGAGATTAACAAATACCAAAATGGGCTTTAGTTCACAACAAACTTACACTACAACAAATGGTTATTTCTTAAAACAGATTGCCTTTATTGCAATAAAAATACACAGCATATAAATGTTGATGAACAGTGTTTATACATGGAGATTCTGTATTTACACAAAGAGATTTATTTCCTCAAATATGGTAGAAAATACAATACAACAATATGTAGTAATTGACATTATTATGTTCCAGGAAGCTTGAGTAACAATTGCCTGTTATGGATTTGCCTTATGAATAATCAGAAGCTCATTTACTGACTCTTCTCTGTTAGATAGCTGAGCTGGGTTAGTACTTAGAATGGGAAACCACCAGAGAATACCGGGTACTGCATTCAGAAGGGAGAGTAGTTTAGTGGAAAAGTATATACTTTGGAAGCAGACATTATCAGGTTAAGTTCCCAGCTTCTTTAGGTAAGGGCTATGAAACAATTCTTCCTGAAACTGTGGATGAACCACTGTCAGGCAGAGATTGGTAATGCTCAATGGACCCGGGGTTTGATTTAATCAAGGGGAACTACCACGTTCTTAATAGTAAACCCACAGGAATCGTCCGAGAGGGATATACTTCTTGTCTCCTGTGTCCATCTAAGTGGTCTCTTTCCTAGTCATGGCTGCAGTTTGCATTAGTCCTGAATGGCAAAGTCCAGCAGTTGTGTATTTATAGGAAAAGGATTCTGCTGGATTAAGAATACAGTCAGACTCTGCAGAAAACCATGATGGGCCTCAAAAGGGGAAAAAAATCCTTCTTGGAGAGAGTGTTCCTATAAGCAACTGTGTGTAATCCGTGTGCAGATTGTTCCTTATGTTGTTGAAGAAGTTCATATCTCACAGTGTTTACACATGACCAGGGAGGCCATAGCCATTTCTGAAATACTTGGACCACCTCTACAGTTACGGGAAGAATATGCATTTGAAAAGGCTCAGATGAGGACCAGAAGCCATGATTCAAAATGACTTGTGACATAGACTATAAATGTATCCATAGTCATTGGGCCTCAATCCAACTGGTAGTCCCAAGTGTGCAATTTCCATAAGTGTTGACTTGTCATTCAACAGTTAATTCAACGGATTGACTCTAAGTGGGACTGGCAACTAAATGTAGGCTAATATAATCTTATGTGATGTCATAAAAATATAGGTTTCCTTGTTTTTCTGTAGAAATAGGAAACAGACTACAATTGTTTCCTCCACTGTGAAAACCAAAAAAAGAGATTTCCGTAGAGACTAAAGAAACTGAACACTGGTGAATTGTTGCCAAGAATTGTCGGTCTTACTCCTAGAAAGTAATGATTTAGTGTGGTTTTTTACAAAACAATTTTTGGTGGTCTCAGTTTCTTACTCTTATACTGTAATAGTAATACAGTATTTGCTATTGCCCACATGTGCATGCTTATGTACATATGCACATGATGTGCATACATGCACACAAACCAAGCATCTGATCAAGTGCTCTGAAGTCCACAAAAGCTTATGCCCAATAAGATTTGTCAGTTTGCAAGGGGCTACTGTCTGTTGCTTTCATGTTTATGTATGTGCACGCACTCCCTTTGATGTACATTGCTGAAAGATTAGACAGCTGATGTTTCTCTAGCATGTTCACTGTTGTTTGACTGGTTTATGTATTTGGGTTTCCTCTCCCAGCCCTGTCGAATTGCTGTCAGTGGTCTGTCTATGCAGGGAAATATGAGGAAAAACTTCATGACCAACACAATGCAGGGGATAATGAGAGAGAAGATATAAACGGCAGGAAGAAACCATGGGTATGTGCCGGCATTCAGAAACCTCTTTCCACCATAGCCCAGCGTATGGGCAGTGCACAAAGCCAATGTGAGGTAGCCCAGATAAGACTGTGGGAAGAAGAAGAGAGAAGATAAGATCATCATATAAACAGTGACTTCTCTAAACTATCTCAGCAGTTGTGTGGTATGTAAAGAGCATTTCACAGTTCTGCTTCTGTTACAAATTAACTTCATCTAGTTGCAGTTGTAATGCATTAATCCAATCCATACTCAAGGCAATGAGCCAGCATGGAAGGTTAAAATTTTGTGCTGGGGACAAGGAAGACCTTGGTTTGAATCACCATTGAACACTAAAGCTGTGGTGATGACTTTTGGAACAGCAGTATTTTCCACCTGAGCCTACCTCACAAAGTCTTGCTTTGTCTTGGAGGAAAGACTGGATAGAAATGTGATAAAGAAATAGGCCAGTATCCTGCTGACTATGGAGCCCCACCAGCAGAGAAACTGTGCAGGTAAATATCAGATTATGGAGCATGAGCCTGCGTTACTCTTGTGGTGGGACTTTCTCTTCAGTGGAAACTTAATAGTATATTGTGTGCAATTGCCAGCCAGCACCTGCAGGGGACAAGATAGTGGAAGACTAAGATGAACTGAAGATGTAATGTGCTGCTGTGTGGTTGCTAAGATATTGCAGCATGTAAACAACACTATATGCCCATGTTTACAACATTCAAATAATTAGAACCATGAGGTACAGATCCCATCTTTGTATTGGATGGGAAGGCATGAATAAAATGAGCAATAGCGAGAGTATATGTATTTAATTCCTTATTTATTTACTTGATAACCACTGCTCCCTGTTTTACAAATGCTTCAGTCATTCTGTTTCTTTTTGAATTACAGTTCTCAGAATCCTTCATCAACATGCGGTCAACCATGCTGCCTGGGGGGGTCTCAAAGTTGTAGTCCAAGCAATTCATATTTCCAAAATCTGCACTCATGTTTGCCTTCAAAGATTCTTCTCTAGTTTCCCATATTGAAAGGAACCTGCTCCCCCGTATAATATGGAAGCCCACAATGACAGCCAAGAATAAATTTGCCCCCCCGACCCATCATTTGGACATCCATAGTGATACCTGCACAGAATAGACTCCCCAGTTGTATATCATCCTTAAAGCCTGAAATATCCCTGGAGGCAAAAATGATGAAACTGAGGCTGTCCTACTTTGGGCACATCATGAGAAGGCTATATTTGCTGGAAAAGACAATAATGCTAGGAAAGGTTGAGGGCATCAGGAAAAGAGGGAGATCAAAGATGAGATGAGATGAATGAATGAATGAATTTATTTGTTACGGTTGGGTGACCAGCTCATAAAACATATTATATGGCTAAAATATACAAAATGCAATTTAAAAAGTGTACAACCAGTTCATAAAACATATTATATGGCTAAAATATATGATTTGAGTCCCTAAAGGAAGCCACAGCCTTGAATTCACAAGAGCCGAGTAGGGCTGCCGAGGGCAGGACCTTGTCAAGGTTGCTCATTCATAGGTCGCCAGAAGTCAGAGGCAACTTGATGGCAGGTAACAATGACAACAAGGTTCCAGGGCAACCAAACCTTATGAAGAAGGGTCAAGGGAGGTGGGTATATTTAGGCTGCAGGACAGAAGACTGAGAGGTGATACGTTAGCCATTTTTAGTATTTGGAGGGCTGTCATCTAGAAGGTGAAAAAGGAGGGTAGTATCCAAATGGATTCAAATTATGAGAGAGGAGATTTTGTCTAAGTTTTAGGAAGAACCTCTTGGCAATAAGAGCTGTTCCCCAACGGTATGGACTGCCTTGGAGTGTGGTGGACTCTCCTTCATTGGGCATTTTAAAATCAGCAGCTAGATGGCCACTTGTTACGGATGCTTTTGCATTGGTGGAGGGTTGGACTTGATGGCCCTTCGAGTATCTTCCAACTCTGTGAGTCTGTGATTCTAAAGTTCACCCAACTAATGAAAAACTATCACAAGCGGCAAGCAGGAGAAAATATAGAAAAAAAATTGAAGAAGAAACAAATGTATTAATCGCAAAGATTGTTCTGAAGAAACTACAGAGAAGGACCTCATTGTTGGAGCAGGTAGTCTAATACCTCAAAGTGAGCAAACCTGGAAAGAGCATCTTTGAATGCTACCTCAGTGCAGATCCTGGCCATGTTAAGGTTTTTGGACTATCAACTCCCAGACTCCCCAGCCACCATGACCAATAGCATGCTGGTGGTGGATCCTGGGAGCTGTAGTCCAAAATAAATTGCTCAAGTCCTGCCATAGTGAATGTCCAAAAATTGTGAATATCCCTTTTGCTGTTATCATTTACGGTGCCTAGTAAGGTAAAGCAGGAGAGCAAGATTGTGTTCCTTCTAACAATTTGAGCCAGAATACTTGAAAGGAAGAATTGCGTTATTTGATGGGTCTCATTTCTGAGTCAGGAACACGTTGCAGGTGAGGAACAGGGCTGTTTCTTTAACCACTTTGCTAGTTAACGGGCTCTTACCTGTACAAATCGAAACTCTCTCCAGTTGACACTGTTGCTGACGGAGGGCAAGGATGTTATTCCCAGCAGGACAAAGAAAAAAAAGCCCAAGATACCTAAAGCAAGATAAGCGTCACTATGCCAGGCCCCCGAGATATTCAGTGGATCTGTTCTGTTGTTAAAAGCCTTAAAGGGAGAGGGGAGAAAGCCCGTTATTTTTAATAGGCAGTATTTAAAAGGCATAAATGCATTAAATATCCCATCATTCTTCTGGTGAACTCAGGGTAACATACATAGCCCTCTTCCTTAGCAACTTTGTGGAGTACGTCAGGCTTAGAGAGACAGAGAGTGACTGGCTCATTGTCACCGAGTGAGTTTCTTGGCTCAGTGGAGACGTGATCCTGAATCTCTCAAGCCTGAGTCCACTGGCTGTCATCACCTGTTCCGCTTTCTGTCAGGAATTATTCAAGGGGCTTTGGACAATTTTTGTACATGCCTCTCATATTTGCTGTGATGACAGAGAAGTTGCATTGATTAGAATTCATGATGAATTTATCCAATTACTAGACTGGAAACCCTTTGGTTTCCCTCCTCACCCCATGGCTTTTTCTCTCTGCATCTGCTCTCTCTTTTCCTCCTTCACAATTGCCCTCCCCTCACTTCTCAAACACTGGGAGTTTTTCCTCAGGGTTGTACCTTATATTATGTGACACGTTTGCCTATTATACAAGTCGCTTGGCAGAAGCATCATGAAAGCCCCACAAACCCAAAATTCACTTCCCACTCAGAAACACTTTTGTCAAATTGTCCTATTTTGTGCAACCTCCCCAAAGATTCCCTTTTTTAAACTATCTTTTTGCTATCATCTCTCTTCCCTGTGCTTGTCTACCTTTAAGAGCTGCAGGAGACACAGATATTCAGGAGGTACTGTATATCTGTTCCAACTGTGGGAATTCCACAAAGTTTGGAGTCCACTCTCGGACTCCCTAGGTGTTCTCAGGCTGCAATTCCCAGGAGCCCTTGCGAGCACAGCTGGTAGTAAAGGCTTCTGGGAGTTTTAATCAAAGAACATCTGGGTAACCAGAGTTAGGAACCACTGCACTACAAGAAGAAATCCATTTGTTTCTGTGATTTGACATCACCACTGAACAGGTGCATCTGAACTGGATCCAATTTCATCTCCTGTTTTTCTGGCCATAGTTTCATTGACACAGACCCTGAAACAGGGGTGAACATCCTGGAAAAGGTTTTAGACCCTGGTGTACTCCCGGTGATACCATCAGAACTGGGTTTATGAGCTCATCAATCCTGCTATGTTGTTTGGGATGTCTCCCTCATTCCTCCTTGGATGTTTCCTGCATGGGAGCACCAGAGATGGATTAAGCATAGCGGTATTGAGCCTTGAGCCCATATATATTTCTGATAATTTCAGAGCCTTCCTTTCATCCTACACCCCTTCAGGGTTTTTAAAGCTTTCAAGGCTGCTGGTGAACTGGGAGAAGAAAGAGCATCATACCAACTTACCTGCTGAAGGACGTAGGAGTTCATCTTCCATCTTACATAATACCGAATAGGGATGACAAGGGTGTACAAAACATGTAGGAAAGCATATGCCAAGGCCACCAAACCAAGTTGTTTCCTGCAGAGCATCCACTGGTCTAGCCAATCTGGGAAGCGACTGTATTTAGTCCCTCTGTATAACTGGAGGATGGCAGCAAAGATCCCAGGCAGGTAAACCAAAGCGAGAAGGATGAGTGCGACAACAGGGCAAATCCGATTTGGGATGCTGATGACAATGAAAAAGGCGTAATCTTTGTTTTTCTCAACACGATTGTAGACCACATCACGGATCACTGAGTAGATGAAGATGAACAAACTGAGACCAATGGAGAGATAAATGGGGTATTTCCACATTGGAAAAAGTTGCAAAGGGTAGTTCTCAATTTCTTTTGCTGCTAAGAGAGAACCCTTATCCAGCGGAGTAAGACCGAGGCTCCGAACAATCTCCATCACCTTTTCTTTTGACTTCTTGTCATCTCCACATACAAATACCTGTAAAAATACAAAAAGGTAAAGTGTTGCGTATTTTTTTTCTTTGTTGCAAATGTTTGCTTTCAGTATTGCTCACTTCAGCAAGAGACAGGGCTTAAATCGTGCTGTCCAACCCACTTATCTCTCGCAAGGGATGGCAATCATAAAAAATGTTTTTAGAAGGGTGAAATATGGTCCAGATTTTGGCTAAATACGGTGCTGCCCAAGGCTGCGGCTTGTAGATTTCAGTGAGAAAATCCCTACTACTTATTTCCATAGTTTGAAATTATCTCTGCTGTTGAAAATGTTTCCCTTTCTTAGCAGTGCTTTGGAGCATTAGATAAAACAAAAAAGACTTTTAGACTAGCCTTCCCAGTGGTGTTGGAATACAATTCCCATTATCCCCAACCAGCAGGGTAATACTGGCTAAATATGATGGAAATGTCGTTCCTTGTATTTGAAGGGTCTTGTTTTTGGGAAGGCATATAGATAAACTTATAGTATAGCCGCCAGGGGTTAAAGAGTCTGGAACACTTTTATCATACAATAAGCTGTTTTTCTAGACACCTCTTTCAGACGCAGAGAGGGAAAATAAGAGGCACGAGCGGTGCTAATTTTGCAAGAGTTTTTAGCATCAGCTCAAAAAGTTGTATATTGAAGCTTATGTAGGGTGACGTTTTCCTTGTTGTGTTGTCTTTGATGGGTTTATTTGCTACCATCATGATGTGCTTTAATAACTTTTGTTTTATTGTCTGTTTTAATCATATGAAGGGTAGATTAGCATTTTCTAAAACATAATAAATAGAGCAAGAAAAATGGAATTGAACTTTTATCTTAGCCTTTGTTTCTCATTATATGTTGCCATCTTTTGCCCAGGAAGTGAATATAAAGTGAAAGTGAATATAAAGAATGTAGTACGCAACAAAAAATTTCAATTGGCTTTAAGAATGGGCATTGTCCAGTGCTACATAGTCTCAGTTCTATGGTATGACATGGACTCATGGTCTTCAACATACCTACTATTTTTTAAAAAGCATATGAAATGTGCATTTATTGCAAAATAATAAGGATTTTTTGATCAAGAGAGTAACTGACAAATAAGTACTAAGATGAATGAATAAATACCAGGAAATCCCAAAACCCACAAAATGCAAAAAATAATAATAAAAAAAATAAGGAAAAATAAATGAATAAAGAAGTATAGGAAGTAGAAAAACTTAATTAGCTGAAGAACCCTGGGGACTGGTCTGGATACAACACAACATAATTGTTTAGAGCTTGTGCATCCTAACTCAGCGTAGCCATGTTGGCATCTGACCTTCAGTAGGAGAACAACAATAAGAGGAAGAATTAAAATGTTTACATCCTGCCCTAAACCTGAAGTTTCCAGGACATGTACATTCAAGAACAGTGCAGCAAAATTAAAGTAGATCTGGTAGTCCTGTAGATGAAACAGCAAGCCATGAACACTGGGCCTCCTCAAATGCTAGAGTAAGCAGACAGGTTTTAAATTAGTGATGAAATGTATTATGAATGCCCCAGGCTTTCACGAGAGAGGGCGGGATCGACACATGCAATAATAATGGATTATCATTATATTTTCCAAGGGGAAAGTAGAAGATGTCCTTACCTGTCTGCTTGCATCCAAGCCACCTGACTGCAGAGACCATGCTGAGACAGTGTTAAATGCTTTTACCACCTTACTGTTTGGCATCATCTGGGCAAGGTATTCAGCATTGGATTCTGGATACTGGTTTATTTTGAGGTTGTTGCTGACATCCACTAGAACCTTTCCACGTAGAACTTCCTGTAGGCTCTCAAGAAAGCTGTAATGTGCTCTGTGGACAGCTATAATGATGATATCAGACATTTCTGCAGCTTCTGCATGAGATAGCACTGTGGCTCCTTGAGGGATCAGTCCAGACACCTGAGGACTTCGGCTTCCATATACTACAGAGTAGCCACATTGCATCAGCCTGTATCCTAAAGATCTTCCAAAATCTCCTGTTCCGAAAATGCATACTGTCTCTTTCTTCATGGGTAAATCGGAAGCAAGTGGAACCATTGTGTTGGCCTTCTCCATGATGAATAGATATGTTGGTGCCTGAGAATATGTAAAATGTTGCAAATTTAAATAAACATTGTGTATGCATAAAGAAGAAAATATTTCAGTCTAATTATCAATAAATTCAAATGCATTCAGCATTCATTGGTATCACACCCACCCACATGTGTATCGGGGGGGGGGGGAAGAGAATATTCTTGGCCTCATCCCATCACATAAAGGAAGAGCAAAAATACAGATCTGACAGTAAAACTGCAACCTTCTTACCTTCTTACCTAGGAATAAACCCAACTGAACTCATTGGGACTTACTTCTTAGTACAGATGTCTAGTATGTCACCTTTGCTAGGATGCAGAGAACTTAATAATAAATAATTATGTGCCATAAAGTCAATTCTGAGTTATGGCGACCCTTTCCAGGGTTTTCAAGGTAGAGAATACTCAGAAGTGGTTTACCATTCCCTTCTTCTGGGGATGCCCTGGAACTGTGCAGCTTGCCCAAGGCCACATAGGTTGGCTTTTCTCCCAGGAGGCACAGTAGGGAATCAAAGTCCCAACCTCTTGCTCCACAGCCAGATACCTGAAACACGGAGCTATTGAGAACTATTGCAGATAACCTATATATATGCCTTATAAACGGTGTAGGCTAAATTGCATGGCAGATGACAACTAGGTGTACATACTGTTTATCTTAGTGAGGGACTTTGCCTTTGGATTGCTCTCAAACAGAAATTGAAAGGGAGAAATATCTCTTAACTGAAAATGGAATGGAAGTAACGTTTGTAAAGAAAGGCATATCAGGCAGAATAGAATGAATTTGCTAGGAGCAAATTCATTGTTTTCCCCTCAGCCAAGTTTGACTTGATGGGCTTGCTGTTATAACATAGCTGGCAGACAGTCACCACTACTGGGGGCTTAGAACTAGCAGGAGCTAAGAGATTGTGTTTGTCTATGCCCAGCTGGCTAAAGATGGGAGCAATTGGATAATTTGCATTTAATGATCTTACTAGTGGATGGGAACTTTAGATCAGAGTGGGCAGTTCTTCAATGTCAAGGCTGACATGTCCTCAAGGCTAATATGTCAAGTGATGAGCAGGAATTGACGACAGCTATGGGTGGGATTGGAACCAAGTGCTGGTGAGCACAACTTTTCTCTCTTTTTCTCTAGGATGGACCATTCTTGCAGTCTCAAAGTGATTATTTGTTCAAAGCTTTTGAAATTAGGCTGAGATTGCACTATGGATTGCCAGTTGCCTATTCATCGTTTAGATGGGAGAGTGTAATTGCTTTGCTTCCTTTAAAATGTGTCAGGCTTTTTGCATTACAGATTGTAATTGTTTTACTGAATGGGGCCCCAGACATCAACCCCAGTCCTTCCCTGATGCCATGTGTGCATTGATTTACCCCAAAGCCCACATTGTGTTGCAAGACCATGCTGAACGTAACCATTTGTATTTCACCAGAGAGAAGCTCCTAGTTGGCTATCTAAAAAGAGGCTATGTATTCATCTTGCTAGGACTTGTCCATTTGCTTATTTAGAAAAAAAAATTCCATTCAAAATGTATTTTGATGGAATGTTGAGACTTCTCATAAAAATAGCTCCTTTCTACAAATACACATCACAATTAAAAAAGAACTAAGACAGCCATGCATATGTTTCTGTTTTTAACCAAAGAGTTGTTTGAAAAGGTTACTTTTTGACAAGGTGGATTTGGTTTAACTCAAATCGATTTAAATTTAAAAAATGGGATTTTTTTCAATTGAAATTAAAAAAATATTAAAAATTTTAAATATATTTTTAAAAAATCATGACTTAAATCAATTTGATTTTTAAAAATGCATTGATTTTTATCCACCCTGCTTTTTAGGCTCTAGCCGTTCTGGCTTGGGTTCTCGGCTGGCTGTTAGAAGTTTGTCTGTTGCCAAGATAAGTTAATATTTCATAGGCTACTGTTTGTAAATATTTGATTCACTTCAGTACAGTAGATAATTCTGAAAAGTTAACTTAAAAGACATGAAGCTAGACCTCCCAGAGGATATTGTTTGTTGGGAGAGTTAGGCAGTGTCATCTCATGATTTGAGTTCACTCTCTGTAGCGTACAAGACTGAAATAGCAGACTTCTGTCATGCTAGGAAAAACCGTTTGATGATCTGAGTCGTGTCTCTGGAGATTCCAAGCAAAATAAATTTTGCAGTTCCCTTCTGCAGGTACTGTTGGGATTTGGCACAAAACACAAGGGATACATGTGTTAGCTGACATGTTGTTTCAACTGTGATGTCATTTTTTTTTATCCCCCTGCACACCTCACTTGTCACCCTATGAATGGGTTTTATTTTTGAGGAAGGTAATATTCATGTGAAACTCCAGTCTTGGGAAACATGAATAAAGTTTACAGGCTTTTTATCGGCATTTGGGGAATCTCATTATATCCAAGGATGTGGACTTATTATATGTACACCTTTTATTTGAGTTCGCTCAGCTTCTTTTCTCCCTGAAGGTTCAAAAAATATATGCAAACCCATAAAGCAGATAGTTTCATCCAAAAGGATATTCTTTGGTGTTTTTTTAAAATGTATGGCTGAAATAAAGGAATACAAAATTCTATGAGTTTTATAAGGACATGACGGAAATAACCAGCTATTTTACAGGTGTGTCTGATCTGTAACAGTCCATAATCCATAACAGTTCTGCTTAAAATGCATTGGAAATTAGGTTTGCGGTTCTATACAGAAGCCTAAATCCAATTACCCATCTCAACTAGAGTAAGTCCATTGGATAAGTTGCTGAAAAGAAAGTTGATGCTCCAAGTGATTCAGTAGATTTACCTAGGTTGGAACTAGGCATTGGATTTAGGCTGAAATTTGCATTCCACACCTTTCTAGCTCCTAAAACCACACGGAATGTAACGCACAGAGGCTAAAATCCAGCAATGGGACTTACGACACCATAAGGCTGACGACATCATCAGCCATGGTAGTTTTTCAAAAATTAAAAGTTTCCAATTGTCCTGTCTGGAAGGTCCTGAGACTTGCTTGGGATCCCTTTCATTGTGGGGAAGCCATTGGGTGGCGTGAGATGAGGAAGTCTTTATAATGAAACGGATCCCAAGGGAGCCTCAGGACTTTTCAGGGGGATCAGAACTGTTTATTTTTTTAAAAAAAATCACTGTGGCTGATGACATCACTAGCCTTACATGGAACAGGATTTCAGCCAGAGTGATGTACAAAAGAATGAATAAAAATGGGCCTTGTGTTCAATGATGCAGCATGGAGTGTTCTTGTTCTGGAGGTACCATCTCTCCCAACCTGGGTTTTCTATTTTGAAGTCCCAAATTGGCAACACAGAATGGCAGCTAAACACGTTGAGTCTTCAATGGGTCGGGTTCCCTTTTTCTGGGAGGAGGTCCCTTTGCTTAGATCCCCACCATTACCAGCTGTTTCTTGTGCTCCTACAAACCTTGATATTGTCATAAGGCTGCTAATGCCTTCCTCTAGTTAACTGGTTCTCAATGTCTGGCTCTCCAGATATTTTGGACATTATTTCCGATCATCACTGAACATTGTCCATGGTGGTTGAGGATTCTGGGAGTTGCAGTCCACACTGTCTGGTGGACATTTACTCCTTTTTTGTCATCTTCGATACACTGTCATTGTGAGCATGCATGTGGGTATGTCACATAGAATATCTTCAGTTAGCAATGGTCCCCGTGTAACTAAAATACTGGCAGCCATGGACTTGCTATGTTTTGCGATTCTAGCTCTTTCATATGGCAAGGAGGTGTTTTTTTGACTGAGCCTATTTGTATGTTTTGCACTTAATTATGACTCCCAGTGACATTTCTCCCCACCAACTAGAAACTAGCTGTTTTCTCTTGAGATTTGTAGTAATGGCCTTGAAATGAGTCTTACTTTCCCAGGAATTCCTCATCTTGACGACAAAAACCCAGCAACTTTTTTTTTGCAACATATTGGCTGAAAACATGTTGCTCAATGTAGTAAGTAGCAACTAGAGTAGGCCCATTGAATCAGTGAGGATTTGTATGTCATCTCCTCCATAATTTCCAATGATTTCAACCACTATTCTGTACTGGCTAAAAGAAAGCAAATAATCCAAACCACTCTGCTGGTTGAGAATATCGTGATGATGCAAAGCAATTTCTGGAGTATATTTGGTGTGCTCCAGATGTGTTAGACTAGTGGTTCTTAAACTTGGGTCCCCAGATGTTCTTGGACTGCAACTCCCAGAAATCCTGGCCAGCACAGCAAGTGGTGAAGGCTTCTGGGAATTGCAGTCCAAGAACATCTGGGAACCCCAGTTTGAGAACCACAGTGTTAGACTATCAGTGTTCCCAGCCAGCACCAGATTGGCGGTATCCTGGTGCGATTAAATTTAGAAGGGAGGTTTGAGAATGTTGTTGAAAGCATGTTTTACCACTAGATGGCAGCAATGCTTTATTTTGTAACTACAGTTCTGCAATTTATCTATTGGTAGCCGTATATAGCTGGGGAGGGAATACCAAAGAAATATATTTGGTTTTCTTATGGGGAATAAACACAATAGAAATGCAATAAATAAGTGAAGCCGTGTTTACTGTACACTGTATTTTTCCTAGGTCTAATGATAGTTCTGTCACTTTCCTGTTCCCCAACAAAATTGGAATACAAGCAGAATTGAATGCAACACCCAGGGAGTAAATATATACTTTGATGAATCCAGGACCAAGGCCAGCCTGGCCATTAAGCAGAGTGAGATGCAAATACTAGGAAGCAGAGTGGTGATCATGTTGCTGTTCTCTTTGAGCTTGCCATTCCCTTTTGTGGGAGGACAGAGCTGTCTGTAATGTACAGCTTGACCTTTGCAAGTAGTCTGCTGCCCTCTGGTGTGGTGGAGGACTTTATCCCTATTATCAGGGTTGAAATAAGATAGTTCACTCAGCAGCTGTACACAGAAGGGAGAAGATGCCATCTTGTCTTTCACTTCAGACTGCAAAACATATCAGGCTGCCCCCTCCCCGCAGTAGATCCCCTAAAAATCAGGTATCTTTCTTGCCCCCAATATTAACATTTTAAACATAAAAGGCCCCTTGTACTCTCTAGGGTGCACAGAGGAAATTACACCATATTTTAGTCTGCTTTGGGCCCAGATATTAGTTTGGGGTCCAGGGAGCGCAGAATTGGAGACAACTCTGAAAGAGCAAGAGGCGGCATGTACCACCCCCTCACCTCTGGAAAATGACCACCCTGCTTTAAGTATTGTGACCTGAGTCTGTGAAAGTCAAAGACTGGAGAAGAACAGGATGTGAGATCCTGAAGCTGAGGCTCCAATACTTTGGCCATCTCATGGGAAGAGAAGACTCCCTGGAAAAGACCCTGATGTTGGGAAAGTGTGAAGGCAAGAGGAGAAGGGGACGACAGAGGATGAGATGGTTGGACAGTGTCATCGAAGCTACCAACATGAATCTGACCCAACTCCGGGAGGCAGTGGAAGACAGGAGGGCCTGGCGTGCTCTGGTCCATGGGGTCACGAAGAGTTGGACACGACTAAACGACTAAACAACAACAACAAAACATTGGGGATTTCTTTCATGGGGGTTGGACCACATGAGCCCTGGAGTTCCTTCCAAGTCTGCAATTCTGTGATTCTAAGAGGTGTTACCAAACAGTGGGTGAGGATCTGAATTTAAGAACAGGGATGGGCAACATGTAATCTTCCAGTTGTTGTTGGACTGATGTCAGCAGGGCTAATGGGAGTTTCACTGAAATAACATGTGGTGGGTTGGAACTCCCCCACCCTTAGTCTTGAATAGCCTGACCAGTGCCTTCCCATAAGGCTAGGAGTGGGAACTTCTGGCTCTCCAAATGTTTCCAAATGCTTTCTTCCATCATACCTCATTGTTGGCCAGGTTGTTGGGGATTATGTTGAAATGCAGTTTGATAACATCTGGACAGTCACATGTTCCATGGTTCTGTATTAGGCTGGGAGAGGCAATTGCTACACAGAGCAGATTGGTCTTGGTTCACCTGAACATTGAATAGAGGTGAGGTGTTTTGCAACAGACTGTGACCTATTTAATTTATTATAAACTGCATTTTGACTCTGAAGAAGAGGTGCTTTGGGGGATTTTCTGCCTCTTGGGCCAACTTTAGTAGCTTGTTGCCCTCAGATGTAATGGGAGGTCACAGTCCCATCAACCGGTGATTTCTGTACAAAGCATTTATTTATTATTATTTTTATTTATTATACTTATACCCCGCCCATCTAGTCATAGACTACTCTGGGCGGCTGACAGCAAGTAAATAAAACAATTTTTATTTGTGGAACACCATCTTGCCCAGGTCCTAAGAAGGCAAATGTCTTGGACCAGTCCTGTTTCTGCAACTAGCAGAACACTTGTTAGGGCTTTTGGACAGTAAATTGACCAAGAATATATGTCTACTGAGAGATAACCTATTACATTCTGTGGGATTTAACTCTCAAGATAAGCTGCATGAGTTTCTGTAGCCCTATGAACCTCAGTTCCAGTTCATTTGGGAGCCAGCAATCAAGAAATACACTTTTACTACTGAATTCATAAGAAACTACCTGTCTCAACCTTGACATGATAATCTTTCTCTTTATTCAGTCACACCTTTTGAAGGCAAACAATAGGTGCCTTCATTATTGGCGTGTGTCATGACAGATTCACTCTGTTTACAGTCTGCAATGGGAAAATGTGGACTGTTTTGAGCAGGTGCAGATTCCAGCCTATGTATGGTGTCTATGCATCTTATTTTTCAGGGAACAGACCTCCTTTTGAAGACACTCTTTTAAAAAAAATTCCTCCCACAGCTGAACTTTAACAAGGATGGGCAGCAGGGTCTCCTAGTTCTTCATCAGCTTTTAGCACTGTGATGGCACACTTGTCTTGCTTCCAAACAGGCAGGTCCAAGGATCTTTGTATGGGGAAGCACAGGTAGAAACAGGGGGAGTCCAGAATCAGGGTCAAGAGACAAAGCAGAGGTTTTAATAAGCACAATCCTACTAAATAGTCAGGTAAACCAGGAGGGAGGGAGGATTACCTTCTAAGTAAGAAGCCATTTCACATCAATTTTTATATAGACACTGTGAGTTTGATCCACTCTGTCTAGGGGACGATCATAAAAATATCTGAATGCATGTAACATGATTTCTTAAGATACGAGATTTAATTGCATCCTAAAAAAAGGGGAGAAATCCCTTTTGAATTTTCAGTGAATGGTTATGTAATCAAACAGATCTTCCTTATAGCTTATCCATAATTATAAGAGGAGTTGACAATGTACACAATATGTACATAACCTTACTTTACTGTAAAGGCTCTAGTTTGGATGGGGGGGCGAAAAACGTTTGTTAGTTTATCTTTTCCTACTTCTTATTTCATATGCACTCTTGCTTTGTTTCGTTCTCCAGTGTTGCTACATCTGGGAGATGTATGCCCTGCTTAAAATGAATAAATAGTGTGCCATGAACTACACGACCAGGGCTGGATTAAGATATACCGAGGCCCTAAACTATGTCAAGTTTAAGAGGCCCCATAGCTTTACCTACCTGTTTTTCCATGTTTTTTGTGCATATTTTATTTTGTCGAGGCTCTTATTCGCCAGCAGGTGGAGGAGCATAAGGCAGTATCTGCAGAGCTCCTATGCAATGGAGCTCTGTAGACACTGGGAAGCCTGCAGACTTCATTGTGATGTTGAAGAGTGCCATCATTGCCATGTGAGGAGCTTATGCTGACACAGGAGGGTGTGAGAGATTTCTTTGCACAATTCCATTTCCAATCCCCCCCCCCCCCCACTGCTGCAGTAGCCAATGTGGCTAAAGGGGATTCTGGGCTTTACCTTTTATTTTCCCTTTCCTGTATTTAAAGACTACTCATTACATGAGGCCCTACATTGTTGCTTATGTAACATGTACAGAAATCTGACATGATACATGACTCTTATGGATCCCCCTCATGGAGAAGTACAAACAAATACAAAGAATCAAAGGGCCAAAGAAGATCCTAATGCAGCAAATCAATATCACTGTAATTTATTTTAAAAGGAAATGAGGTTCTTTACTGTGTGCAAAATATTTTTGCCACAAAGATCCTATGCCTGGGTGTTTTGACAGAGAAGATAAAACGTGTTGTTAGGAGTGATAAATCCTCCTGCAGCAAATGCACAGGTATTTTGCTCATCATATCTCTGCCTTTTATCAAGGGAACAGTAAAGCTGCCCCGGAGGTTCTTCAGACATATGAAACGGAGGACTAAAAAGATGTGCTTAATGTTGTCTAAATCATAACAAACGACTGAGAGAGCTGCAAATCTCACCACCTCAACCTGTTCCCATAAAATGCATAAAGATCAGGTTTAAAAGTTGAGTCATTTCCTTTTCATTTTCAGGGTTGTCAAACTGTTCAGAGTTTAAAAGTATCAAACATTAATCCAGCCCAGTCAATTGCTCAGGTAATTGGATGCGAGTCCATAAAAAGGTCGAAATTTGAAGGGTGGAGCCTGCTTTAGGTATAAAGAACTGAGTCTGAGTGGGTGGATTGGCGAGGGCCAATGGAGAGTGGGAAAGATTGACTTAACCACAGGAAGGTAGACAGCTGACTTCTAAGGGATACAAAACAAGTAGAAGGTCTCTTATTAAAAATATTGTTTTGTTTTGTTTTGCTGCTCCAGAGAATAGGATCTGAGCTATAAAATTCAAACTATGTAAATAAAAAAAATGACATTCCTGCTAAATATTAGGAAGATCCTCCTGTTGGCAAGAGCTGCTTAACAGGGGAACAGATTGTGTTGGAAGGTGACAACCTTCATTGGAAGTTTTTATGCAGAGATTTGGTGGTGGTCTGAGAGGGATATTTCAGCTATGGATTGACAGTGGGACTTTAGTGAGTCAGCTCTTAGCACAAGTCCCATTAATTCAATGATTCTTCTCTAGTTGACTCAAGGTGATTTACCACTTAGCCCTTAAAATTTATTTATTTAATTTCTTACTTACTGACCATTTGTTTGTATGGTGGTAGCACCGCATGAGGACCACCTTCACTTAGGCTATGTTGTTGTAGCTACTACAATGGCCATCAGTGTACATTGCAGTGGGTTAGTAGAGCCAGGGCTCGTAGGCACAGAGATCCGGGACTCTTTGAATAGCAGAGACATCGATGCTATGTGCCAGCCCACTCGGCCTTCCTGGTTTCCTTTGAGCTAAGCTGCAATCCTCACAGTAGCAGCGGCAAAATGCCCCCCCCCCCCCCAATATAGGATCTCTATTATTATGTAGGTTATTTTGCAGCAGCTTAGTCCCAAATGAGCTACTAAGACCCCTTAACTGTATAAATAAAATGCTCAGGGTGGAGTGAAAGACTGCTACAACTGGTTGTTTGAGGTGGATCAACACAGCTACACTTTGGACTCTCCTTGAGGCCAGTGAGCATGCTGGCCTGGGGATAATGGAAGTCAGATCCTCCAATGCAATAGTTCCAAGCTTTGCAAGTTTTTGTTTTCTACAAACACTCAGAAGAACCAAAGACAGTTTCCAGAGGAGTAGTCGCGTGAGTTCATCCTGGCAAAAACAGCAGAGTCTGGTGGCACTTAAGAGGTGAAGCAAATTATTATGGCACAAGCTTCTGTGGACAAGAGTCCTTTGTGCCACATTGACTACCTCTACCTCCTCTAACCCACATGGTAAACATGGGTCTATTCAGTCTGTTGTGCTTGTCTACTCAGGGCTGGCTCAAGTTATTCTTCTGCCTGTGGTAAAGCTCAAGTGGCTACAGCCTCTGTTGCATGCACAGAAACTGATAAAACTGGCAGGTGAAGCTTCCATCAACATGGTGATGGATGATGTCATTATACCTCAGAGCAGCGGTTAGCTTAGGGCACACAGGACAGGCTTGTGTGACACAATTCTGCCTCCCGTTACCTTACCACCGTTCTCTGCCATCAACATTTGCTGTCCAAAACAGGTACTTCTCTCTGCGTAATGGTAGATCTGGCCATGAGTCCAGCACTTGTTGAAAATGGAGCTCACTGCAGACAGCAAAGCTTGACAGGGAGGAAAATTACTGGCACTGGGGAATTTATTATGTGTTAATAAAGGGGAAGGGGAGCGCCCTTTCACAAGAATTGTTACAATTCTGGAAGGGAAAGAGGACTCCGTGAAGGCAGGAAAATTGGTTCTATCTCCAATGGTCCCAGTGAGGTGGGGAACACTTTTGATGAAATTGTTTTGAAGTTTTGAATCATTAGTTTCCTTTGTAATGTTCTGTTGTGTTTATGATGTTGTGTTAGGTTCTATTTTTGTTATTAATAAATAAATAAAAATTTAAAAAAGAAAATTACTGGCACTACTACAGCTGATAGCAGAGGCCTAAGATGACCTGGGCCATAGCAGAATGTAATTTCCAGTATTACACAGTACTGTAGCTGAAACAACATCACTGGCTCAAATTCAGCAGTAAGTGGGATTTTCCTGGACACTGCAATTTATGTCTTTAGTGCCAGAGACTTCTGGTAAATTGCCTACAAAAACATTGTGTGCAAGTTCTTGGCACTGACCAGTGTGAAATATTGCATAAAAAATTTCAAATGTGATACAGGAAAGAAAAAAAATAATGAAATGTACTTAACTCAAGTTAATATTGGAAATTACATAATGCTGGGGCTCTGGTAGCCATGACCTCAAGCTTCCTTCCTTGTTTCCCCCTTATTTTTGTGTAGCTGCCTCTCTTGCTCCATTCAGTATCCAAAAGTTGTGAAACAGTCCATCTACCTTGGAAAAGTTATTTGTGGAAATTTTGCTGCCTAAGGCACACAACAAAAAGATTATGTGCTGCTAAAGTCAGGGTGTAGAACAGCCAACGCCAATCAAGTTATTTCAACATCTCGAGCAAAAGACTCACAAGCAGCTTTCCTCCGGCCTGGCAGCCAACAATAAAAAAATCAGCTAGGAATTCAGTGCCATTTTGAAATATTTCAAATCAGCTGTCCAAGGCTACCGGACTCTTCACATATTAGTAGGGAGACCCCTGTACTACGGAGCAAATGGGGAACAAAATTGATTCACTTAACTGGGATTTATTTATTTATTTACTCCACCTTTCTCCTTAAAAAGGACCAAGTCAGCTTACGTTATAAAAATATAGTATTTAAAGCTAACAACAGTGAGTATACAAATACGAAAAAGGGTCACACAAATACCACACTGAAAAGTGGTAAACAAAAGCAACACCAAAACATTAAAAGAGGTCACCTGTGTGTGTATATTTTTGATCCAGCCTCAGATGTTCTGTTGGGCAGCTGTCTTGGGTGAATAATGCTGCATCACAGAGCCTTCCTTGCCTCCACACTTTTCAGCTGCCCTTAATTATACGGGGAGGATACTGTCCTATCACTAATGTCAAAATGCAGGATGAACTGGGTGGTACCATTTGCATGCCAATAAAACAAGAGCTTACAGACGTATGTGTATCCTGGCATGAGTGTGGCTCACTCCACAGTTGGAAAATCAAGTTGCTTTTGTTTTGTTCATTGTCTTTGAGAGATTAACCCAGTGTGGCATAGTGGATAGAGTGATGGACTAGGACTCAGGAGATCTGGATTTGAATCCCTGTTCAGTCAAGTCATGGAAACTCATGGACGCGTGGCACTGGTCAAACCAGCCCTTACGTATGTGACTTACCTTGAGAGCCCTGTTAGAGTGCTATAAGTCAGATGTGACTTGATGGCACAGAACACGTGTACTCTGAGAGACAAACATAGCCTTCATTTGCAAGTTCCAAGCATGGAACTTAGAAAGATTGTGTGCCCAGAAGGAAACTGTTATAATAGCAGCAGGAAATGCACATTTCCCTTAATATGTGATTTGACTTTAAGATCAACAGCCAGTCTGGAACAATGCTCAGAAAAGTGGATTATTTTTTAAGGAAGTGGCCCTGCTATCTGGTGGATTCTTTGTGGGGTCATCTCAAAAGGTCCTCCAAAGGTCACTTTTCCAAGCTCTGTTCAGGACAGTTTCTCTGCATGGGAGAAGCCATTTGTTAGTTTTATTCTAATGATCTCAGAAACAAAATGGCTAGATATTGGTGTGTATGTTGGTGTTGGGTTTTTTTTTTTAAATGAAAAGCTTAAATATAAACCAGGAATTGTAATTCTGATTCCATAACTTATTGAAATGTGCCACTGATTTAGTGCATCAAACTTGATATTGTCTCCCCCTACTTAGTTTCTTTGGGGAGAGAGCTTGAACAAGAAAATACTAAATTTTGTTTCTCTACTCCTCATCAGGAGAGCAGGTGTTTGTGCTCACAAACAGCAAAGCCTTTTCTTACTTAGCTTTGTTGTTTCTGGAAATGCCAGCTTCTCCATCCATATCAAGCTCATGAGCTCTCAAGGCCTCAAAGTGTGGCATAATGTAGCCTCTTGTGCTGTCAGATCAAAAACATTCCCCTGCCACAGTCTGTCAAATCACAGATGGGTAGAAACAATGAGAGCTGACTCAAGACATTGGCACTGTAGCTGGGCCTTGGATGGACAACAAACAAGGCAGCCTCTCTCTGAAACAAGAACAGTCAGCACCTGGGCAACAGGTATTTCTAGGAGAAGCAGGGCGAGTCTAGAATGGTTGAATATTTGGGAGGAGACCATACCCAGGAGGTGGAGGGCATTGGTTCCTTAGGCTCATTGAATAACCAGAAAATGACAAAACAAATAAATAAACACTAGCACTTGAACAGGATACTATTTTGGACTACAATAGGGGATCATGGGGTTTGTAGTCCAAGAAAGTAACATCTCCAAATTCCGCACAAGCCTCCCAAATGTGAAGGATTGTCATAGGGTACATATTGCTATAGGATGTAAAGAGGACAGGACTTCTGTGTGTCTAATAATTATGAAGAGCAAGGAATATTGACAAGTGCTTTGTCATGCAGTGAGGAGAAATTGAAGCATTTGCTGAAAATCTACCTTCCGCACAACTACAAATAGCCTGTGCCCTTTTGTTCCAGGTCAGTCTGAATTTTAACTTCTGGTAAAGCCCAATGCATGCAGTAATTACTGAGTGCTCAAAAGACACAACATTCCTGTAAACAGAAGTCTGTGGTAAGTACTGTCCACCACTTCCACATTTAATTATGGATTTGTCTGGAAAGATGGCACATGAAAAAATGTCCAGTTCACCCTCCTATATTACTGGAAAACCCAGCATACTATATGTACCTTTCTTTCTTGTTGAAATTAGTTCCTTCCTTCAAATAAGATTCTTGTCAAGGAGATAAGCCTGATTCCTAGATAGCTAGGTGTATTGTGTGAACATGTTGCTGCTCCCAGGCGTGGGCTCAGCTACTATATAGATCTACACCTGGACACATAGTGTGTGACAAGAGAAGTACAGACATAGAGCAAGACAAAATGAGTGCATGCACAGGTGGAACCCTGCACAATTAAAACCTGTACTCTTCTGACAGGAGGTCCTTGATTGTTCTTGAACCAGGAAGTTCACAGACATGGCATCCACTTGGAAAAGTTACTTTTTGGGCTAACCAGTGGCCATGTTGACTAGAGGGTGGTGGTTCTGTAAACTGTAAACTTTGCAAGCTCAGTTCGTATGCAGCTGCTTGATGCTGCCTCTGAACCATTTAGTTTTTCTTCTGTCTCTTCAAAGTGATAACAGATTTCCAATGTCTCATCAAGGCGGGAGTCTTTGTTTCCCTAGCCCAGCAAATTTTTATAACAAGAGTTCTCAAGGACTGAACCTGTGGTCTCCTTTGTAACATCATGGGCTCCACTACTGAGCTATGGGATACATAGCAATCCGGAACTACAAGTCTGTTCCCCACACAAAAGTTTAACTTGGCAAATATTGTCACATACCAGAATTAAAGCAAATCATTTCCTCTTTTCAGTGGGGTTTGTAATAACACGAATGCAAAACATAACCTGGCAAGAATGCTCACTGGAATGACAAATATCTCTCTTCTGCTTTCAGTTAAGGTAAAGGTAAAGGTTCCCCTTGACAATTTGTCCAGTCGTGTCCAACTCTAGGGTGCGGTGCTCATCCCCGTTTCCAAGCTGTAGAACCAGCGTTTGTCCGAAGACAGTTTCCGTGGTCACGTGGCCAGTGCGACTAGACACGGAACGCCGTTACCTTCCCACCGAGGTGGTACCTATTTATCTACTTGCATTTGCATGCTTTCGAACTGCTAGGTTGGCAGGAGCTGGGAGAAGCGACGGGAGCTCACTCTGTTGCGTGGATTTGATCGTACGACTGCTGGTCGTCCAACCTTGCAGCACAGAGGCTTCTGCGGTTTAACCCGCAGCGCCACCACGTCTGCTTTCAGTTACACAAAAGCAATTACATTTACATATATAGCAGGAGAGAGGCTCAATTTCAGCCTTGCATATAAAAACTTGCCATCCAGCTTTACAGAAATCACTGATTATTTGAGGGTTCTGACCGGACAAATGCATCACACGTCTTTCAGAGAGCCGGGATCTTAAACATCCACTCAGCTCTGGCAAAGTAGTTTTGCAAGACTATTTCTGGTCTGATGCTCTTTGGATTTATTAAGCATTTTTGCAGCATGATGAGGGAACATGGAACATTCCTTCTGATCTCATGCAAATATTGTAGAATGCAACTGTAATGCTTTCTTTGTTATTGATCTATAAACTATTCTCAGTCTTCCCTTATCAACCCATCTAGAAGCCTGGAGCGGTCATTTCTTTTTTTAAAATAATGGCACAGGTTTTTGATAGGATACATCTACAAGGAAAGAATTTGAACCAGCTTTAGCAATTACGGAGATGCTTGCTTGCTCAGTGATAGAACCATTTATATGTACATTTTAAAACATAAGAGTAGTTTCAGAAAAAGTTAGAAAGAGGATTTCCCTCCCACCGTTCAATTTTTTTCTCCTTCCCCTTCTAATCAGCTCATGTGGCTAGTAAGGTAGCCCCATCACCTGGTCCTGACTTAATATTGTTTTAATGTACATGGACAGGTGCACGGTGTTGTATACTCAGAAGTGGTTTACTGTTTCCTTCTTCTGCAGGCACCCTAGGACTTTGCAGCTTGCCCAAGGCTACACAGTCTAGCAGTACTTGCAGGAGGCACAGTCGGGAATCACACTCCCAACCCACTGGGGCCACAGCCAGATACTTAAACCACTGAGCTATTATTAGTTGAAATTAGGACTCATACAAATCAATGGGACAAATTCATCATGGCTTAATTTTAAATTCTATTGATTTGAGTGGGAATCAAGTGCAATTAACTTAATCTGAATTCAGTCCAATCTGAGCACAACAACCATAATAGAGGATAAAAGTCAAAATACGTCCTACCACGTAAAAGGATTATTGAACCTTCTCCTGTTCTTTTAAAGCTTATTGCAAGTTATTAGCTCATGTGGGTTCCCCTTACCCAGTCAGAGTTCTGCTAAGCATTGCTTCCTACTTCAGTGACCACCAGAGCTGGCCTGCCCATCACTTGGGATGAGGTGGTTGCCTCAGGTGATGGAATAGCGGAGGCAGCAGCCAAGTTGCTGCCACTACCTAGTCATTACTATTGAAGGCAACCACCCTCTAAGTTGGAGCCTTCTTTTTTCGAATTGCCACCCCTGTAGTTCAGCCAGTTTAATAATACCTGGCCTTATTTTATGGCCACTAGTTCCCAGAATGCCTTGGGCCTGAGAACCCCCAGAGCCGAGCATCCTTAAAATAACCAATTGAGAAGTGTCCAAGCTTCAGACATGGCAAATAGAAGGTGCTACTGCCCTGGCCACCTGTCTATTTTTGTTCCTCTTCTTTTTATCCCTCCCTCTCCATATTCCATCAGTGTTGCCATGAAGTGAAAAATTCTTGCATTAAACAAATGAGAAATATATCTTAAACTACATCTATCTACATCCCATGCATCTGAAGACCTAGGCTGCAGTCTACAAAAAATTATGCTCAATAAAACTTGTGTGACTTCAGGCTTGACCCTCTATGTCTCTTCCCGTCTGCTGTTAGCATTTTGCAGTACTACCAGATGGAATTACTTACGACCCCTCTTTGTATTTCTAGCAGTGGAGGGAAAAGCAGAAACAACTTTGTGCTAAGCCATTGCACATCAACCATGTACAGCAAAGGATAACTTAGAGGAGAAAGTGTCTGTTTCTAAAAGTTCATATTTAAGACATAAGTGCTAACAGAAAAATTCTAGGAATTCTCTCAATTGTCTCCATTTTCAGTTGAAACTTACCTTGCACACACAGCCTTTGGGCGTGTGTGTTTGCTCTCTGAATTCCTGAGCTCAGTGACAGCTGGCTGTGAGCAACTGCAGAAGCTTCCTTTTGCTTGGAATGGAGTGAAGAAGTACTCAGTTACTCCTGGACATTTATCAGCTGGAGGAGAGAGGCAGGAAAGGGAGGGGGAATTAGGAAGATCTAAAATTTTGCAAGTCTGTGTGTACTGTACAGGACAGACAGCAGTTCCCAGAAAGAGCTTTCGGGGAAATCCCTGTCTTTGTGTTTTACTGGGTGAGGTTCAGCCTTCTGCCTGCTTACTTGGCAGTTTTGGCAAGAGTAGTAAGATAATCCTGCCCCCCCTCTCTGTTGTTGTTGTTGTTGTTGTTGTTGTTACTGTTGAAAAGGAACAAAGAAGGGGGAGGGACCAAATTCGGAAAAGGTACTTTCTAGACTTCACTTCCCAGAATCCCACCAGCCATGGTCACTGGGGGATTCTGGAAGTTTGAGTCCAAAGCAGTCTCTTTTCCAGTTTCTGGGGAACATGAGCTTTGGTGGGATGTAGGCTAAGCTGAGGATGGGCTTTCCTACCCAGAAGGAAGGGCATATTCTGTAGAGACAAAAGTGAATTTCAAAAATGATTTGCCACTGGCAAAGGTAGGTTTGGACATCCTCTTAAATTTTTCTAGGTCACTGAAGAGTGTTTACTTAGTACAGTATTGTAATTGATTAATCACCTGTCTGTTAACTGATTAATTAATTACCATTAATTACCATTAATTACCATTAAATGCACATTACCAAAATATCAATGTAGATGACTTTGAGATATTAAAAAGTAGTGTAAGACTGTTTTCAATTTTTAACGAGCAAAACCTACAGCCAGTATTATAGGGGAAAGGATAATCTTTCATATTTTCCTTTTTATTTGCCACAGTATTAATGTACTAGCTATGAAATAATCCCCTAAACTCCTACGTGTTTTTCTTATAGCTTTGTGAAAGCAAATTTACCTTCACTAATTAAAAAATACATCCTCTGATGAATCAATTGAAGCTTTTGTTGATCAAGTACAGATTAAAGCTTGCAGCTCTGAAATGAAAGTAATAAATTTTAAAAAATCTTTTAAAATTGCTTTGAAATGTAGCGTGATGTCTGATTCAAATGGATGTGTAGTTGAAAAATTCCAGACTAATTGTGCATAAATGAAATAAAATGAGCATTAAATAGAGGTAAACTTGACATAAAACCAAGAACTCCATAAAATTAATAGCAAACCTGAGTATTTAATGCACATGTTTGCATTTTTGTACATTAAATGCAATATTGTGTGATGTAGGTTTCTGTGCAACTAACTTGTAACTTTGTTGTTGTTAAATGGAAGGCAAATTGTATAACTAAATCCTGAGAATTGACCAAACCACCCAACAATGCCTTAATCAACATTGTCCTGGGCTCCATATAAATAGTATACATAGGTACAAAATGGAATATATTTCAGCCACTATAGAGTATTTATCCTTCTAGAGACACATTCTTCAAATCAGTCAGAAGAAATTTTGCATGGTCCCTCAAGATAATGGCTAACATCCAATGCTGTTGGGTTTTAGACACTACAAAGTGCAATGATTTTAAGTTTATACTCATGTCGTAGGTTGTATTGTAAGTTCACACTCATGCTCCTGTATTGTTGCACACCTGGTTCATGATATCTAGTGTGATCTTGTCCTCAGATTAATGTGACAACAGAAGCTCGGAAAAGTTACTTATTTGGACTGTAACTCTTACAAAAATCCCTACGGTTAGGGGATTCTGGGACTTAAAAGTCTAAAAAATAACTTTTTAAAGCTTCACATCTGATTCCATTCATTTTTTGAAGCTGTGAGACTCTACACCCGCCATGAAACAGTCCTTAATCAACTGTGAAACTGGAAGGAAATCTGGAATTGTTGCTGAGTGAGATTGTAGGGGAATGTCCTGCACACTTTCCAGTAGTAGACCTTCATGGAGAGGAAGACCTTTTCCACAAGGGCATCCCTAATTCCATGAATGGAAGCGTTGTTTGTTCTTGGTTGAGAAGATTGGATGCTTTTGATCTGGAACCTCTTTTTCTTTGTAACAGTAACTTTATTGATTTTTTCCATAAATTTATCTGCCATGATGAATAATATAATGACATAGATTTCAGAATAAACATTCTTAAAAAGTACATCTGTATCGTGTCTTGAAGCTGTATAATTTTTCAATTATGAATTTGTGATGAGAATTTGTCGAGCGGTGCAATCTTTTAATAACTAATTTGTGATTTCCTTCTGATTAACTGGTCACATTACAGAGTTGTTTACTAGAGGAGCCAGCTTTAGCCTGCATTTAACCTCCTTACTGTTTCTGGCATTTGTGAGAAGCACGGAAGTCGTTGGGAGAGCTGTCACCCCTTGCCTTGACTCCTTCTTGGACCCATGAGAAAAGTTGCATGAAGAGTGGAGAGCCTTCTTGTGGGCAGTTTTGGGAGGGTGAGAGATTTGCTTGTTTTAGGATGGGAGAGAGGGAGAAGTATATGCATAGCAGGCTACAACTTTGCTGATTGTTTAAGCTACACTACAGTGTGGTCAACCAGGCTTTTCTCCTCTCCTTTTTAAGGACGTCACACCCTAATTCCTGTGTAAGGCAGACTTCTGATTACATTCCAGTTTGGAAACTCAGAGGCACTTTACACATTAGGTACATTTTACGTCTCATTTCTGAGTGCCCAAGGGAACAGCTCGTGTTAGGAATATTGGATATTTACCGGAAGGTTACTGTTTAGTATCAGGAAATCCTACTGTTGAGGAGGAAAATATTCTTAAACTTGTTAAAGAATCCTCTAGGGCCGAGTACCACATCCTTAGTCTGCTTCTCTCTAAAATGGAAGAGCAACAAACAGGAACACCTGTTTGTTCCTTACATAGGAGAAGGTGGAAGGAAGAGCCAGAGAGAGGTGATCTGTATGCAGATTTAGAAAAGATAAAGGGGGATTACATGCGCTAGCCTATCTGATTATCTCCCCACTCCCCCAATCAATTCAGTTTACTTGCTGCATGCTCTATTCTAGCATCCTGGACACCTTACCTGGAAGAAAGGGGGCCTGAATGTTTGGCGTTGTGCCCACTTGGAGGTTTGTTGTTGTTGTTGTTATCGTCATGTGCCATCAGGTCAGTATTGTATCCCTATAAAATAGTGACTTTCAAAAATCCTATACTTAATGACTCTGCTTAGATTTTACAATCTGAAGGTTGTGACTTCCTGTATTGAGTCAATCCATCTCATGTTCGGTTTTCCTGTTTTCCAACCTTTTTAAAATTAACAAAATTAAAAACTAGTGCAAGGTCTTTATGATAGAAGTCAATGCACCCAGATGTTGGAAGTATCACGAAACAAGAGCTTGGCAGTTTGGGCTTATGGTCATTGCTGCACATACCACATATAATATCTTGTTCCAATTGTGCCACTAAAAATCACAACAAATGTGCTGTTGTTGTTGTTGTTTCCAGCATAAACTCAGATGTATCCAAGAATGGGCCTGTGGAAGCTGCTATTTCTTTCCTTGCTCTAACAACCACTTTTCTCAGTTCAGCAGCAGCCCATTTCTTGAGATTTCAGGGCCAAACCCTGAGACTACTTGGCTGGCCCTTGTGATTTTACAATGGCATGCCAGGAAGGGGCAATTTCCCCCTAGGCTTTGTGCCACCGTTGCCTGGGCTTGTGCATTAATTATGGTTCTTATCGTCCACTCCCTGCCTTGTTCCAAATGGTGCCATGTGCCCATGCACCAAAATGGCACAAATGAGGGAGCAGAACTGGGTAACAAGGTGTGTACACTTGGGATGATTGTGCTATTTACAGGAACACACAAACATCATCACACGAAGATGGTGAGCACTGATATGAGCTGGTGAGGGTGGAGATGGGTGTGAAGGTTTTAAAGACATCTCACGTGCGAAGATCAAAATATTTCCTCCAGTGCTGCCACCGTTGTTGCTCTTGTGGGCATTGATGCTGCTGTGGAGGTGGCTGAGGGATGTGGGAGGCAAACGGTATGGACTGCCAGGAAAGCTGGAGCACCATAGCAGTTCCTTGAGACCTAGAAACTCTTTCACCTCAAACACTCCACCTTCTCCTGTTCCTTTCTCAAAATGGTATCCATAGAAATCTCTCAAAAAATGTTTTGTCTTTCATTAATCTTTTACTGCCAGGGTATAATATTTGTTTTGTCTGAAACTGAGAAGTCTAAAAACTTAGATGTTGACTAATGGACAACAAAAACCCCCACAAGAACCTTATTTATAGCAAAACACTAGCAAATATAGCAACACTTTGTTTATAGCAATGTAATAATACATGACTTTTCTTGGTCCACCTCATTATAGATTTATGTTCAAAGCAAAGCAAAGTGTGCTGATATTTTTCCAGTTTCTGTTTTCCTCATCTGGGCATGATTCCATTTTTCATAGGTGGTTTCTGTCCTGTCCTGTGTCCCTGAGAGCCAAGCCCAGAAGGTCTTGGCATGAGATGGGACATGTGACAGACCTAACTAGAGTAATCTCTGTTTGGTTGCTTGAGTCTGTCTGAGTGGCTGAGCCTGCCTGATCTTCTCAGAGTTCTAGATAAACAAATCAGGAGTAACTAATTGTTACCAAATTATTTCCAAGCTCTGATTTTAATTGTGTTTATTTCAGAATTATTTTAATTAAATGTGCATTTATGATGTGATATTAAATATTATGTTGTAAATCCTTATGAAATATCCACTGCCTTGAAATACCACACATGTTAAAGGGAAATAAAGATAGATTTGCCTTGTGTTTTAGGGGAATCAAGAATAAAGTAATCAGGAAACAGAATAATAGAATCATAGAATCATCATAGGGTTGGAAGGGACCTTGGAGGTCTTCTAGTTCAACCCCCTGCCCAAGTCAGGAGACTTCATACCATCCCGGACCTCATAACATACAGCAACTCAAGTATTCATTATCAAGATGAAAGTAAATAATTTCCAGCAAGTAAACAGGGCATAGTGTTCGATAACTCTCTGAAATGCCCAGTGCCTTGTGTTTTCTGCAGCTGACTGAAAATGAAAATGTATAGAAAGAAAATAAACTGAAGTCACGGTTGCTTTGTTGAAATATCTCACTAGGGTACAGTCAGTTTGGAGGAATGGTCTGAGCAGAGCTTTCAGAATGTTCACTGCTGGAGCTGAACTCACATCTGAATTTCATACAGAATTGGCATATTCTGTGCCATATTCTTCTTGCCATTCATCATTAGTTACATTTCAGTGTGTTGTTTGCTTCTTTTCTGGCAAAATTATTCCCCTCCCACCATTTAATTTAAAAATGGAGAGAGGACTGATTAGATACCTTTACCAATCAAAGCTTCTGCTTTCCCTGCTTGGCCACTCACGGAGGGAGGGTAGGGTAGCCACTTAACGCATCAATAAAAAAGGACAGCTCTTCAAATAGAGGAGTGTCTTCCCTAAGGGAGGATATACAGCCACCCTATCCATTCACTCAATGGAACTACAGTAGTTGGGACTGACAATTGGATTCAGTCCATAGGGTTTGTTCCATATATCTGAATGCAAGTCAGTATTCTAGTAGTCACAGGCCCAAACATCATCCTATGTGCCTCATCCTTTTGTAAGGAATAGAAGCACAGTAGTTAGGGTCAGTTTTCAGCATGAGTAGACTCAGTGAAGCCAATGGGACAAGTAACTCATGGCTAACGTGAGTGCCACTTATCTCGATGGATCTACTATAGACAACCCACAGGTTGAATCCAACCCAATATCTGTAACATCTATTGAATATTTGAAAATACTGTAAATACTTTTTATTGCCCTTTATTAGTTAGTTTGGGTTGTGGAAAAAATGCCTCTTTTTGGAATCTTACAGAAAGCTAATAATTTTGCATTATTTTTCTGATTCCCTGGTCATCGGTTTCTCAAATACCTATTCTGTAGTATTGAACATATGGTAGAAAGATGTTTTAATACATGATGTCATCATTCAAAATAAATGATTTGTGACAGAAAAGTTCATTTGCAGTTTAGTTCCTCGGCATTTTAGAGGACAAAATATTTATGAATGTAGCTGACAGAATTATATTCCAGTCACATACGTTCACATCTGTGGTATGTATCTATTTAGACATTAGATTTGATTACCAGCTTAAGCTTTACATTATGACATAAAAACTGTAAAATAGGCTAGAGAGTTAAAGACATGCTATTTATGCCCAGCATAATATTTCTCTGCCTTGGGTATTCCTGGCCTCGCTAAACCATACACTCATCATCTTTTATCTTCTGCAACTGATTTTTCTCTAAGAACATTTGGTAATGATTAAAAATCCAGAAACAGGGTGACCCCCCCCCCCCCCCCACACAAAAGACAAAACAAAAAACACTATTTGGAAAGCACAGTGACCAGAAAACAATGCTGGTGAGAGAAGATATGAAAAACAAAAACAGTATTAATATGGAGAAAATCAATGTGTTAACAATAAATGTCAACTAAGAACAAAAACAAGTTAAAGCTACAGCTATATGTCAATCACCTATCAAAATCTCTGTCCTGTTATATGGGATCAGAAAGTGAGGGGGCAAACTTGGGAGGGGGGAATTTTCCAAAGTTTTTGTGGGGATGGGTGCCACCACAGCTTCTTTCTGGTTTTTTTTTATTTTTAAATTGGGATGTTGTGATGATTGCAAGAGACTATGCAACAACATCAAGTGGAAGAGCTAAAAGTATGGCCATCACTTTACATCTTAGATAACAATGAGCGTTGTTTTGGGGGAACGGTGGGACCCATCACGAAAGTGGAAATTTTTTGAATAATATTTAAAGCAGTGGGGCTTATGGATGTTTGTTTTGAAGGAGACTTTTGCTTTTATGGGTGCCTTATTGATGAAAGCAAGTCCTTAGCACAAACAACAACAACAACATAGAATTATAAATAATATGTTTCCCCCCACAAACATTTGGAGTTCATCTCTATATTTTTATGATCAAGGTCATATTGTTCTGCCTTAAATAAGGTAAAATGAGAAGCAGGGTGTCACTAGTCCACATGAGTGCTTTAATGGTTAATAATTCTGGCATCAAGAGAAGTGATGCTTGAGGTAGATTGCTGAAACAAACTTTACTGGAAACATCCCGCTATTGCGTTCCTCAAGCATACAACTTACCATACTAGATATCAACTTTCCTCACTAGCCCCCAGAGTACTTCCTGTTGTTGCCCACTTCCTGATATTACACCAGACTCTGACTGATTACAGAAACGATGCACAGTTGTATGGAACTTGACTTATTGCTGTCACAATTTGAACTTCCTCATTTTATCTCTGGATCATAAAAGGAACCCAGCTAGATCAAAACAAAAGCCTATCTAGACCAGCATCCTGCACCTCACGAACATCAGTATTATGTTTCACAGCTTATGAAGGCAGCAACACCTGTTGTTGCCTACCTTGCCTGCAATCGGATTCAAGGTATACTGCTTCTGAAGATGGAGGTTCCAATTATCCATCATGGTCAATAGCTGTTGTCAAACCAATACTCTGCAAATCTGTTAATCCTTCTTTAAAACCTCTTCATCTGCTGACCATGGCCCCTTCGCTGGCACTGGATTCCATAATTTGGTTTGTGACAATGTACTTTCTTTTGCCTGTCCTAAATGCTGTTGTCCGCTTTCTTCATGCCACATGTCATTTTACAATTTTTAAATGGAAATTTCATCACCAGTTTTATAAAATTATTTATTATATTCTTTCTAAGCTTAAAATCTCCACCAAGCGGTAGACTTTCCTTTTAGTAAGGCGGCTTTTGACGATGCTGATCACTCTTTTCTTCAACCTGTTTTCAGATGGGATAATTATAGTGCACAAAGTGGGATGCAAATGGAAGTTGTTGTGCTTGAGCCCCATTAAAATTAATGGGAATAAGAGAGTCATCATGACTGCTATCTATTTCACTGGGACTAAAATAGTGGCTGGATAGCTCAGTGAGCCAGGTGTCTGGTTGCAGATCCAGAGGCTGGGAGTTCAATTCCCCACTTTGTCTCCTGGGAGAAGAGCCAGCCTGTGTGGCCTTGGGCAAGCTGCATAGTCCCAGGATGCCTCTGGAAGAAGAAGGGAATGGCAAACCACTTCAGAATACTTTCAATCTAGAAAACCCTGTAAAGGGTCACCATAAATCAGCATTGACTTGACAAAGTGGCACATAATTATTAAAGCAGAACTAATCTAGGACCAAACCATGCAATTTCTCTGCCTAGTTCTGGCACTGACTGCAAGGTTGTTGGCTTGGGTTTTTTTCTGGCTTTTCACAAATCAGGAGTTTCTAACTGACATCAGGCCCATAACATGGGTTGAAGCTAGTAAACTTTGGAGTGGAGTCTTTTGCCCATATTGGTGGCCAGCTTTCTTCCCAGAGGCAACACAAATTGCTAAAAATGACCAACCAACCAAGCAGAATTGGCTAGAAATCTACTTCCAGTTTTGAACAATGGATATTTTGGGGAGTGTTAAACAGTTCAAAGTGGCCTGAGGACTTATTTAAAGGTGAATCACCATTCCTGGTGCCTCCAGGAGCTGCAGTTCACTTTTGCCAGAAAAGGAGGCCACTAGAGGATAGCTATGGACCACAAAAACTATGTGCCTGCTGCCCCAAGGCCACACTCTGCTTACCCCTGTTTTAGGCCTTTGCCCTGTTCCTGCTGTGGTCCTGATGCCAATCGCAGGGTCCATACCCACCATTTGCATTGCCAGGAAATGATCCTTGGTGTGTGATCCCTCTTCCTCGCTCTCCCCCTCTCCCTCTCTCCTTCTTCTCTGAATGAATGGTGTATGATAAGACAGGATGGGCTGCATTAGTCTCTTATAAAAAATCAGTAGGAAAATGTAGTAGCATGTTTTAATAGTTTAATTTACATTTTCTACATGAACTTTCATAGGAAAAGTCTACTTGATGAGATGAAAATCATTGAAGGCTATAACAGGGCATGGCATTTGAGAGAGATGGATGCACTTTGGAAAAGGCATTGCTTCTCACAAAGCATTATTATTGCTGTCCTCCATTATAGCAGGGTGTCAGGCTTTTAAAATACTTTCAACAGGTGTGTAGTAGAACTTAAATATATCTGTGAAGATTCTCAGTCATCCAGGTGTGGTTATCTGGAAGTTGAGTCATGGCAACTGGACTTCTTTCTTGTTAGGTTGAAACGTTTTGCTACTCGTCCAAGCAGCTTCTGAATAGTCTGAATAGTCTGAATAGCCAGGGGAAAGTGAAACAAACGTGGAGGATATATCAGGGATCTCCTACCAACTCTCCTCAGACTGAAGAAGCTGCTTGGATGAGTAGCGAAAAGTTTCAACCTAACAAGAAAGAAGTCCAGTTGCCATGACTCAACTTCCAGATAAGTAGAACTTAAAGTGGCACAAGCATTTGTATCCACTCAGTGTGGGTGCAACCAGTTTTTGTGTTACACTTCTTATCTGCAGTTGGTTTTCACTTCCTAATAAGTCTATTACACACTAAGTTCACACTAATCAGTTCACACTAATCAGTTTTCTTTTTTTAATTTGGCAGAAAGGTTTTTAGACAGCCGCATTCTACCAAGTGTTGAGAAGGCTGCAGTGCATGACAGACATGGTCAGTTGTAGCTTTTCTTCCAATGACTGGCATATACATGGAGGGCAAAGTGCCTTTTGCCACCACCATGTCTCCTGCCCCCATCCCTGACACCGTACACTGTGCTGGCCTCTTTGCCACCATCCATAGTCATTCAACACTGAGAGTGAGTCATTCAGGTGGGGCCAGAAGGCATACATATCCTTGCCTATGCATGGGAGTTTCCATGAAGACTGACTGCAAGCCATAACAAACACTTTCTTTCATAAGCCGCTCTCAGACTGACTTATAGTTTGTGACAAACCATTCAGGCCTGTGAAAAGGCTTTCCACTCAAGAACAAGGGTTACCATATTCAAGCACTCTGTTTTACACAATATACAAATTTGCATTTGCTTAATATACAGATTTGCATTTGTCCTTTAATCCAAATTATAGCCCAGTCTAGGGTCCAATTTTATGCCAAAGACAGAAATGCAGCAATGTGTGTAAAATCAGAGCTTCGAAAAGTTCCTCTTTTTTGGACTACAGTTCTTATTATCCTCAGATAGCATTAATTGCTGTCGCTTCATTGCTTTCTGTGCACTGTTTGGGGACAACTCTGGAAACATACTTCAGTTGTTTGTAAATCAGCTGGGGACCAAGTGTTCTCACAGTTGCAACTTTTACTCAGAGCCTTTAGTTTATACTTTCTGTGAGATCTGTCAAACTGTGCATGGCTTCATTCATTGGCGACTGAATGTTCTGACTGACATGACTGGTTCCAAAAGAGCTAAAAACTTAGAACCTGAGCCAGGTGATGCTTTGCAGGGACTGGATGTCATGTGTGGAATCTGTGTATAATCCAGCCAAATGGTTAATATGACAACCTACCTAAGAGGTACATCTGAGACCATTTGTATTCACAGTTTAATACCAGCTGAAGATCAATTAGTTTTTGTGCATATTTATGAGCAGCTCAGTGACTTAGGTATCTGACTGTGGAGCCAGAGGTTGGGAATTTGATTCCCCACTGTGCCTCCTGTGAGTAGAGCCAAGCCTGTGTAACCTTGGGCAAGCTGCACAGTTCCAGGGCACCCCCAGAAGAAGGGAATGGTAAACCACTTCTGAGTATTCTCTACCTGGGAAACCCTGGAAAGGGTCACTATAAGTTTGACTTGACTTGACAGCACATGCTTATTAATTGACACGGTAGAGGATCTCTTTGGTAATTATTTATGCTTGTTTATTGTAATTTTTCCCCCTGTTTAACTACTGTTAACCACTTTGGGATTTTCTGAAATGGTAGAATATAAATCATGGGTGGCTCATGGACCAAGGAAGGAAGTGGTGAAATGCCTTCTGCTTTCTCCAGGAAATCAACCAGTGAAAGTAATACAAGAAATACAGAGATACAACAGAGCAAGTAGCATGAGCCATTATTTATCACATGCTATTTGGTGTCAAAAAGTCAAAACCAACTTGATGACCCGAACAGGGTTTTCAAGGTAAGTTAGATATTTAAAGAGTGGTTGAAACTCATTCCTCCCAGTGAGTTTCCATGGCTGAACCCAGGTCTCCTGAGTCCTAGTCCATCTCTCTATCCACCACACTGTATGAACTTATCAATCACATCATCATTATGTGCTGTCAAGTCAATTCTGGCTTATGGTGAACGTTTTCAGAGTTTTCTAGTTCTAGAGGACATAGCCATGCGTCACCATTCCCTTCTTCTGGGCACGTTTATGGGAATGAACAGGTTGCCCAAGGATACACAGGCTTGCTCTTCTCTTGAGAATGACAATGGGGAATTAGACCCTTGACCACTGCCTCCACCGTCAGATAGCTAACTCTCTAAACTAGCTCTATCTATCATATACAACCACACACCATCAAGTCAATTCTGACTTGTGGTGACCCTTTTCAGGTTTTCCAGATAGAGACTACTGAGAAGTGGTTTACCGTTTCCTTCTTCTGTGGGCATTTTGGGATTGTGTAGCTTGATCAAGGCCACACAGGTTTCTTTTTCACAGTGGGGAATCAAACTCCCAACCTCTGGCTGTGCAGCCAGATACCTAAGCCACTGAGTTACTGTATATCTATCACATATACAGCTTAAAAAAATCCATAAGGTCATTACTATTTAATTAAACAGCGGATGTTTGTAAATTGTTTATAACTGCAGTTGACAATAACGTTGGTTCAGAACATGATGACAGAAAACCTTTTGATTTATTGGTGTGTTGAGCAGCTAATGCCAGAACCTGTGCAGAAGCTCCACTTATTTACAGCTGAGATGAAAGAAACAAATAATATGTAGTAGGGAACGTGAATTATTTGCCTCTGTGTGTACATGTGCTGTAAAATCCTGCTTTTGTTGATCACATGACTGTCCATATGGCAGAAACATTTGTCACAACTCTAGCTATAAACAATCTATAAAATATTCTATAGTGAAACTGTTACGCTTGCCAAATAAAAGCCTGTAGTGTTTTATGTCCATTGGCATCCAAGAGAAGAAAGGGATAATATATGTGCTGCTAAGAAGTGTCATTCTCTTAGGAAGACGTACACCTACACAATCCAATAGATGAACCACTGCATCACGGAACCCACCGCACCAGGGATTTAATAACAATGGGTTTTCATTGTGATTGGATTTAGCGAAATCTGTTTAAATGCACACCTGATTTCCCACCAACACTTGTTTCTTTCAGGTGGCATTCTTCATGTTCAACACATTCCTGATAAGCCACTGGTTAAGCTATCTGAAGCGGAAATCCATGGCAGAAACGCAATAAGCACTGCTAAGCATGTACCCTCCCTCTTTCCTCCCATCCCATCCAACCTCCCATTCTCAGCGCTGGCTAAGCATCCTCAAACCGTATAGGCAATTGTGCTCAACACAATGGCTACTCCTTCCCAGCAAACCAACCATGCTACTCACTCCTCATGCTGTCATGAACCCAGAGATCTACTCCAATCTATTGTTTACAGTGAAAGGTCATGAACAAATTGTGCTGTGTTTGAGGCATAAAACTGGTGAAACAACTGGGTTTGATCTGGGTTGATGGGGCACAGCAATGGAGTCAATGAACAGAGTGAGACCTGGAAGAGGTACATGAGAGCTGGCTGCCAGCTGGCTGAGAGACAGGCCATGCCACCATCTGCTCTGGAGCAGGAAGTCACTGAACTAAAGGGATCTGAAAGGGAGTAGCAAAAAACTAGGATGTCAGAATGTTTTTAGAGGCTGTCTTTAGAGCTGGTGAAGGCCAGCAGTTTGTTCTTATAGATGATATCATGGTCAGATCTGGTACTACTAGTCAAAATCTTCATGCAGCTATTGGTACCCACTGTCAGTGGTGGCAGCTGTTGGTTCTCAATGCTGCTAAAAAGGTTGGCTGGGGTGTGGGGGACATTTTGAACTACAAATCCCAGAATCCCAAGCCAGTATGACCACTGGGAGTTGCAGTGCAAAAAAGAGGAACCACTAAAGCGCCAAAGAGATACATGCACTGTGGTGTAGTGGAGAGAGTGATGAACTAGGACTCAGGAGACCTGGGTTCATATCCCTACTCAGCCATGGAAACTCACACTCAAGTTGTGAACTGGTAAAACCACTCCTTAAATATCTCACCTTGAAAGCCCTATTAGGATTGCTATAAATTGGGTCCAGCATGTTGACACATAGCAACAACGAAGATCCAGATACTGCCACTTAATGTCCAAATTGGACATTAGAATGTGCCCTGTCTTTGGATGTTTGTGCAAAATGGCCCAAACCAGGGTAATTTTTGTGATTTGGAAGTAACTATGCAGTGGCGCTATGTAGCTTGCCCGTCCCACACTTCAGATCATAGCTGTTTGTATTTGCCCATTCATTGTAATTGGTTTTCTCATGGAGATCCAGAATTACACATATACCATAACAGACCCAGACAAGGATGAGGTCAGAGTGTCACAGGGCTGGTCAGGCACCGATCTATGTTCTGTTCTGGTGTGAATCAGGTATTTTTTGGGGGGTGTATATCCCTACATATCATTAAACCCTTCCCCCCATTCCCAAAACTAAATTTCCTTAGGTCTGAAAGGGGACATTAGACACAGCCCACAATTAGTGCTGATAGCATATTAACAATGTTAAGAGGTGACTGAGGCAGGCTTTTTGGGTTTGAGACATCAAATTTCAAGGAAATCCATGCTTTAGTCCTGAAGACCAATCACCAAACAAAGCAACCCTGTTTGCATAATTCATAGAGATGGGAAAAAAGCTCATGCTGTGACACTAAAGTGGTTTCATTAGTTGCCCCTAGAGGCACATATCTCATCAGTCAGACTTGTACATTAAGCCCACATTTATTTTCCATTGGCCAATCACAAAATAAAGCAGGGTAATTTTAAGATACATAGACAAAGAAAATTGACAGAACATAATTGTCAAACTTCATTCGTTACTTGAGGGAGCATCTTTTTTAAAAAATGCTAAATATATTTTCCAGTTCGACTCTGAACTATGATCTTTCCTTTTCAGTCAAGAAGTGCACAAAGAGTTATGCTGATATAACTTAATACAGGATCAGAGCTTTGAGGGTACTTCTTACAGTCACTCTGCCACACTACTCTTGCTTGTCCTGGAGTGTCTAGAGAGAGTCAGATATGGTGGGAACTGTGGCGCTTTGACTGGAGCCATCTCACTCCCTCAGCACCTGTTTAGTCTCCTAGACTTTGAGGTGCTCTGGAGAGTTTAACACAAAACGGAAATTCTCAAGGTTAAGTGCTGAGAATGAGAATGCTCACGTCATGAGGCAGCTGCCACCACTCCCACACCCAAATACTGCAAAAAAAAAAAAAAAAAAAAAAAAAAAAAAAAAAAAAAATCCCAGTAGCTGGACGATGTTAGGACTAGTTTTAATACCTTCAACCCTCTCAGTCAAAATGAAACAACTTGCTTGAAAGGATTTTTTGTAATTTATTAAAAAAAGGAAAAAAAAAACAATTTGAAAGGATAAAGGGTAGAAGTTCCAGATGGTTATAAGACACGGCCTTTCAAAAAACAAAAGCAAAGTGGAGACAGGCTTCCAAGCATTCAGGCAGAAAACACACCAGAAAATAATAAAGTTAATCTTCTCACACCAGAGTGAAGAGATAGCATATTTCTGGGCATACATAGAATCAAGGTTCTCTCTAAGCTGTGTGTGTGCACGTGCAACTCCGCCTCCCTCCATGCAGCTCTCCTCCTCCATGCAGTGATCATTTTCAATTGGTTCTGGTCATGATGGAACCTTTTATGCGCAGGGGGTGGAGTCACAAATGCAAGAGGCGGAGCTATGCCCAGCATGGCTGGAAATTAGAGGGCACATTGCACAGAATATGTCCTCCAGCACAGCTTGTTACGATGGCAAATGGACCCTGAGTCTACTTGAGAATCAGACTGAGTTCCTTCAGGCAGCAGGGGAGCAAAGCATGGATCTCCTCAGAGGTATGCTAGGCTAACTAACTAATCATGCTAATCTCTTTCATGTGAATGAATGGGCCATTAAGCACGTAGTGCAAACCATATCTTCTGTGTCCCTTTCATGTTCCCTCAGGACAAAAGGCAGTTTCCTGACATGATGCCATTCCCATTTCCCCAGTCTACATAGCTCTGTAGGAAGGAAGTGCACTGAGTCCTTTCAAGCCAGGCTTACAAAACAGGCATTAATGCACTTTTGGGGGCAGCTTTACTATGTCCTCTGATAAAGATAAGCATGGAGGTGTCTGCTCCCCACCTCAATTCTTCCTTTGAAATGTTCAGTAGCAGGAGATTAAATGAAGGTATGACTTATCCATTCCTACCTTGACCTATGCCTGTGAGGTCAGTTTCCCAGGCTCACAGAAGCATAGAAGAATCCAGCAACTGAATTTCATAGAGTAGGACTCTTGTATCCACAGCGGATCAGTTCCAAGCCCCCCTGTGGATGCTGAAAACCATTGATAATAGAGGACCCTATACATAGCATGGGCTGTGGCTCCCTCTAGTGGCCAGGTCTAGTAACTGCATTGTGAAAATATGTATTTCTGGGTGTTTCTTTTAATATTTTTATAAAATCATAGACTCATAGAATAATTGAGTTGAACGTGGCTTATAAAGTCGTTGAGTCCTACCTCCTGCTCAATGCAGGAATCCAAATCAAAGCAGATCTGACAGATGGTTGTCCAATTTTAGCTTAAATGCCTCTAACATTGAAGCGCTTTCAGGACACAAATAAATGAAACTGCAGATACCGATCCCACAGATATAGGATCTACTGTATCTCATAAATATCAAGTTCTTAATTTCTTCACAAGCACAACTTAGAGAAGATACTTTTTTGTACTACACCCGCCCAAAGCTCTGCTATCAAGTGCATCAGCTCCAGTTACCACAGTGGTAACCACTGTACTCTGCCAAACTGGTTTGAAGTTTGCATGAACTCCTTGGCCTGATTTCCTTATTAAGGATTATGCTAGTGAGGCACGGTTGTTCAGACAAAGAATGGGGAAATTATAACCAGTGTATTTCCGGGGGAGAGGGAGGACCACCTGCAAAGTATTAAGCAAGGGTGATAATTTTGCCATTGATTCAGATGTTTCAGCAGCGAAAACTATAATCATTCTGGATTAATAGCTTTCAGAACAAAGTTGGATTTCTATCAGGAAACTCCATCGTTGGCAGAGTGAAACATTTGGCCGTTGGGAGGGTGAGATATTTGGCAGCAAAAACTTTGTGTTTCTTCTTTGCACTGAGTTGGCTGCAATTTTGTTAAGCCTTTAAGCAATATTTGCCTTTACTATTGACTTGTGCCTTTGTGAATACAAGCTGCTCTTTGAATATGGACATCTAAGCAGTGTGTGAGACAGACGAAGAATGTGGACGAATGCCTGCGTAAGAAATATCATGGATACTACTTTGGTGAGTTCAGCAAAGATCTGCTGGACATTTTGTTCAAATTAATCACAGAAGAAGGGAGGGCCCATAGAGGGGACGGAGACAGCAATGAACTTATGAAACTGTTTGGTCCACCTTATCTAGAAAACACACCAGAGGCTCTCTAAATAAATTCCGCTTCTACAGAAGCATAATGACCTTAATGAGTTTTACTGTCATCCGTAAATTTCTGTGCCAAGAATGTGAGTCCGGATTAGAGCAGATTCCTACTGGAGTTCTTCCCAGTTCCAATTTGTGACAATGAATCAGGGACAGGGTGTACAGTCGTGTGATCAGCCCCGTGCTCATTCTGTCATCCTGGTGATAAGAATTTATGGGCAACTTCAAGGCTACCGCAGCTCTTCCTTCTCATCGGTCTTTCATTTTCTTTAAATTGGATTTGAGAAGGGTAGTTCTTTGAGCAGTGGTTCCCAACCTTGGATCCATAGATGGTCGTGGACTACAACTCCCAGAAATCCTAATGAAAGCTTCTGGGAGTTTTAGTCCAATAACATATGTGGACCGAAGGCTGGGAACTACTGCCGTAGAAGATGCCTTCGTTCGTTCATTCATTCATTCATTCATTCATTCATTCATTCATTCATTCATCCTTATCAAATTTTCCCACTAATAGTGCCTAACATGGCTCAACTCAGGCGATGATCATAGTAACTGCAAATGACAGAAACAATTACAAATCATCATTGTATCCATAAACAAGTACAAAACATACCCATATTGAACAAAATACAAATGAATTAATCTAACCTAGCAAACTAAACAAGATGGCAAAAGAGAACAGAGCCTAGCATGGGTATAAAAATATGGCAGAGAGAAAGCCAAATAAGTCACCCATTCGTACAAAGATATACAAGCATTTCTACAATTAATCTGTAAATGTTTACACATCTACACCTCTCACTTGTAAAGCTTAATTTACTCTCACCTCTTGCCTGGGACTCTTCTTTTGGTCCCTTTCACATCTCTTAATTGGGGAGAACAAAGTTGCCAGTCCTGCTGAGAGCTGTAACTAGGGCAGGGCAAATGGTGCTTTGCTCCAGGTCACCAGGTGAGTTGACTGGTGAGTTTTAGGAAAATAAACATCTCCCAGTGCTAACTGTTTTCAATGGAGCTCTCCACAGCCATCTTGTTGCTTAAGGCAGGAAGCAAAGTGCCATCTCCCAACATTGTGGCACCATGGCATTCTCCTCTCCCCCACCTTCTAAGCAAGAGAAAACTCATGGTTTCAAAGAAAGAAAAGAGGATACCATCGCATGAGGTCCATCCTCTGCTCTACCAGACAATCATAAGTATTGGTGCAGGTGTGGCACACATGCCCTGCATTCCATGCCCAGTAGGGATGGGAAGATCACAGCACCAGCAGCATTGTTGTGTAGCCCCATGTCCCTCCCCCTCAAAAAAGAGGAGCAGGGCCTTCAGGGAGGAGAGGGTGGTAAGTGATGCTGCTTGCCCCAGGTACTTAAACTGCTAGTTACTGGTCCTCCTTCTAATCCCAAATTCATTTAGTCTTTCTAGAAGATGGGAGGGGCAGGACAGACTAAGTGGGAAATGATCAGTCAATTGATGTTTGTCTCTCCACCTAGTGGATATTTAGTCACAAAGAAAATGGATATGAGGGCTGATGGTTTAGCTGGTTTTAAGTCTTCCATTTGAAAGGTTGGCCATCCAATTTAAATACAGAGAGCCATAAGGAAGGAGATCAGGAGTCTTGGAGCTGCTCACCCACAGGCACACAGGTCATTTCCCTGCTTGAATGAGATGCCTTGGGGTTCTGCTGAAATTTCAAATATTGTGTCTAATTTTGCACAGTCTGCCCATATAAATTAGCACATGCATTTCTATTGGCATCCTCTTTCGACCTCCTTTTTGGTGATGCCTGTTCTTCTTTTCTGGTGATGTGTATAGGTAAAGGTTCCCCTTGACAATTTGTCCAGTCATGTCCGACTCTAGGGGGCAGTGCTCATCCCCGTTTCCAACCCATAGAGCTAGCATTTGTCCGAAGACAATCTTCAGTGGTCATGTGGCCAGCGTGACTAGACACGGAACGCCGTTACCTTCCCACCGTGGTGGTACCTATTTATCTACTTGCATTTGCATGCTTTCGAACTACTAGGTTGGCGGGAGCTGGGACAAGCGACGGGAGCTCACTCCGTTGCGTGGATTCGATCTTACGACTGCAGCTCTTCTGACCTTGCAGCACAGAAGCTTCTGCGGTTTAACCCGCAGCGCCACCACGTCCTTGTGTATGTGTATACAGCCACCCTATTAGGGACTCCTTGCACTCCCAAAATGGGAATGAGAAGAAGTATTGTAATTAAGGCTGAACTTCAAAACTGAAGACCTGACCTCTGCAGCCCTGTTTCAGGTGCGCCCCAGCCATTATGGCCATGATGAGCTCCAGTTAAAACCAAAGCTCCAGTTTTACACCCTCCAGTTATGATATTGAGAAAATGCAAAAGATGGTGTATAATTTAGCTCTAGTTTATAAAAAACGAACACGTGCCTGGCTTATTATCAGAGACCATATTTTTCAAGATTCTGAAGTTGTAGTTACATTGGGAAAAGAAGCAGCAGATGAAAAACTTGTGTTGTTGTTGTTGTTGTTGTGACAGGTCCAGGACTGTGCTGGTAGCTACACATGTGTCCACTTTCCCCTCCTCCCTAATGTATGGGATCAGGTTGTAGCCTGCTTGTTAGGTCACCTCTAGATGGCATTATGGTGCTATCAAGCACTACTTCTATGAAAGAAATTGTTAATTTTTAGCAAGGTTGTGATGTGTTCAAAGGACCCTTCATGGAACATCACAGAATATTAATTCCCAGCATGCATGAAATGGTCATTGCATTAACATTCATATACATATATTTTTAAAAAAGCATGAGAAAATTATGGTGCATTAATACTTGAGCTTCAAGTAACCATGCTTTCAAATATTAATAAAGTTTTCATTCATTTTTAAATACCCTCAAAGCATAGCACATATATTTAATTGGTTTTCTTTTTCTTTTTAAAGCAATACAATATTGATAACAGTCATATCTGAGTTATAAGAATGCAGAATGAAGGTATCAAAATAGCCGAATCTGTTCCTTTTATTTGCTTTGCTGAATGCTGGTGAACTTTTCATCCCTTTATTTATTTTATTTATTTGTCTTCTTTGATGTCAACATATTGATCTGAAAGGGAGTGAAATGCAGAGTAGCCCTTCCTCATGTACCCTGCTGGTCACAAATGTGCCAAAAGATTTGTGAAGTAAACATGGAAGTTTCAGCTTCAAACTCTAGTGAGTTCATGTATATTCCATTATCACTATTGCACATTCACGTCTCTCCTCCCTTTTTCTCACCTTGTCCTAAAGACAAGGAAGTACTGTGTGTGCTTATAAACATTGGTGATTAGATAGCTCCCAACTTTAGGCTGACAACCCAAAAGATACAGCATAAGAGGAAAGGGGATTGAGAGGGAGAAGGAAACAGTGCCAGGAGGGCTTGTGGGAGGAATAAAATTGAATGCTATCAGTTTGGGGCAGAAGAGATCACACATTTATTGAGCCTGAATCACCTTCTTAGATGCCAGGACTATTGGAAAAGAGCACCAGCACATGGAACAAATTATTTGCATGGCAGGGATGGGTGGGAACAGGAAAAGTAGTAAGATAAATAGCCAGAGAGTAGTATTCTACTGTTTCCTGACAAGTAGATTGTTATTTTCTTCCCTTCTCTCTTCCCTGAAGTTACTTCTTGCTCGTCCATTGTAGTTAAAAAGACAAACCAGCCTCTCTTAGGAGTTTCTGCAAATAAGTTTAGCAACCTTGCCTCCTGTACTATATGAAGTGGCTTCCCAGATCCCACCCACCTTTGCCTAATATGAGTTTCCAGAAGAATATTCCAGTTCAGTAGCCATAAGTTCAGTGCCAGGCCGCTGCACCCTGTTAGTAAATACCACATGAACTGTATTAGTAAGCAAGGAAAGCTAGTACCACAAGGGCTTCAATGACACCTTAAAAACCAACAGTTTTAGTTGGCATAAGCCTTCATAGACAGCAGCCCACTTCATCAGATGCTGGCAGTCCACAAAAGTTATGGCAAATAAAACTTCTAAGTCTTTAACAGGAGTCGTCGTCCTTTTTGCTGCAAAAGACTAACTCAATACTACCTCTACCCTCCCTGTGTTTTATTTTGTATTTCTGTCTTGCAGGTGGTTTTTAGAAGAATCAAATTAATTGAAGACATCACTGTGTTATCCAGCTCATCAAAAGTATTGTTCTTGTTGATCAAAAAAAGACCCAGGCTGCAGATATTTCGAGTAATATAACTGGGGAAAATGGTTTCTTTAAATAGAAAACCTGACAGGAGAGAACTAGAAGGGAGGTCTCTTTGGACCTCAAGTGTGAGGTTGTTCTAAAAATAAGGCTCTAAGGAAGTGGGGTGACTAATTGTAACCTCTCCACTATGAGTGCTCTCTGTGTTGTGTTGTGTTATGCTGGCCTTTGCTGCGCATCTGCTTCTCTAGAACTCCATATACACAGCTGTCAGCTTAAAAAGCAAAATGGTATAGCAGAAATGCCAACTGGCAAAGACGTTTTGGCCTCTGTGTTTCAGCAGCAGCTGCTCTCTCTTTCCTGCATCATTGTGGACTCGGTTTACATTTACAGCCACACAGTAAGCTAGCATTCTTTGAGCCGATTCCAAAGTTTTATGTGTTTAATAAACATTTAAAGGGCTGATGTGAAGTTGGAAGGTCAGCACTCCTTAATAAGATCAGGGGTGCTTGATTTATAATCTTAGAATCGCAGAGCTAGAAGGGACCCTATCAAGTCCAGCCGCTGTCAAGGGGGCACAACAGGGAATTGAACTCCCAACTTCTGGCTCGGCAGCCAGAATGCCTAAACCACTGAGCTATCCAGCAATTCAATTCTTCTCCCTTTCATATAAGTATGTTTCCTTTCTCTCTTTTTCTCTCTCTACCTAAAACTCAGTGTTCTCAATTTTATCATGTTCTTCACTGCTAAATTTTATCATGCTGTTAATCAAACAGGAGGAGCTGCGATTTGCAGGGTGTACGTTTGTGCGTGTGCGTGCGTGCGTGCATCTATCTATGTCTGTGCATGTGAAAATGCCAAACCTGTGTTTCATTCCAAATAGTATCTTTTATACTCCAGATAGTAACAAAAATGGCAATATAATGATGGAACTTCCAGGTCTCACAGAACTCATGACCTAGATAGAGAAAACAACTGACCCAAAATAACAAAGAAAATAAGAAGTTGCTGGTAAAATTGTGTTTAAAGAAAATATATTTCTGGGTTAATCAATTGCATTTCTGAAGTCATCTACTGCTTACTCACATAGAAGTCTCCACAAGGTTTAATGGGATTTGCTCCCTAATAAGTGAGTTTAGGATGGCATTGTTAAAGATGCATTCCTAATGACACATAGTATGTAAAAAAAACCCATGAGAGAATAAGTACTCAATGGGTCTTGCTCCTGAGTGGATGACCTTCATCTTACACTCTTTTTATGCCAAGTCCAGAAAATATCCACAGACTGCCACCAGCTGTGACAGGAAACAATGGCTGTGTTCCTTTGAAAATCTCAGTGCCAGCCAGTTGTTCAAGTGCTAATCAGAACAAACACACACATACAAGGAGAAAGAGAGAGAGAGAGAGAGAGAAGTGTAAAGATTTTTATCAACAAGATCTTTCATTCCTATGTTCAGTTTGCAAAAGCAAATCAAAACAAATTTAATAGATGCACCATGATTAATCACAAGGTAACATTTTGTTTCAAGGATATGCCACTGGGTTATTTATCAAATATGTAAATGGATTCCAGACAGAATTTCCCATTTTGGTTCGATGTGCACCCTCATTCATTACTGGCATTTGTGTACAAGAGAAGCATGTGAATTTTCAGGAGGCTGGATGTAGATAATCCTCTTTTTCTGAAAATGTTTTATCAAGGAGATTGCCTTAAGGAACTTGGAAATATTGCTCTTTGTTTTTTCGACTACAAGTCCCAGAAGCCACAGCCAGCAGGCTTCCAGAAAATAACATTATCAACTTCTGAGCAAAATCTCTCCTTCCCCCAATTAAAACCCTAATGTGATTGGTCCTTCCCCCAATAAAGTGGTAATTTGATGGATGGTTATTTGTTGAGAACACCCAGAAAGCCAGTCACAAACAATGGAATGTGTTTTTTCATATTGTTGTTTGCTACCTACTAAAAGATGCTAACCAAAGTTTACTGAAGGAGCCTCAGGAGATATCCTAATTATGATGATCGTGCTAGTTATACACTGCTTTTTATCTTTGTGATTGGCTAATTAATTCTTCCTGCATCCTGTGAGGGGGGAAGTATAAACTTATTAGCTCCATTTTTTAAATGCTGGAAAATAGAACCTGAATGTATGAGAACTTGCCGTAGGTAAAGAAAGACTATTTGTATGTCAGAAAGATGAGAAGTGTATAGGTTATGGCTGCAATCCTATACATGGGAGTAAGCCCCACTGCAGACAATAAAACTTATTTCTCATTAGACACATACAGGCTTACACTGAAGCAGTATTTTCTGGCCATGATTCATCTGTACACTCTACTACCTACTTTATACCAGCCCTACCACTCAATTGTCACATATCAATGTGACCGGCTCTTTATCTAATGTCATGTACAATGAAACACATGGACTTCTCTTCCAGGGTGACCTCTCCCTTCTCTCCTGAACTAGTTCTTCAGTCTGAAGAACTAGTTAAGATGAGATCTCTACCATGGTGACATGGTTTCTTTCTAGAGATGCATTCTAGAGATGCATTCCACCAACATTCCCAAAATAAAAACAAATTAATTTGCAACTCATAGAACTGAGGTGCTATTTTTGCTGCCAGAGATAAAGCAGCATGGTAGACGTTGGCCTTAAGGATTCGACAGCTCCATCCTTTGATTTGTATTCCTGCCCTGATCGGGGGTGGGGTGGGGTTGGAGTCGATTGCCTTATAGGCCCCTTCCAACTTCATTATTCTATGATTCTATGAAACCTGTTTCTGAAACCAACTGGATAAATGGATGATAAAATTGTTACCAGTCATTCCATTAGATTACGAAATGGGCAATGGCAAAACGGAGACATTCCAGCTTCCATGAGGGAAGGGAACGTTGTGTGTGTGGTTGAAATTAAAACCTCAAGCAGACCTAGGAGGGCAACAGAATCTGATTTTGGGTCAATCTGAGGAATGGACTACTTAGAAGGGTCACCAAAGACAAGGAAGCTAAGGATGAAATCCAATTTTGTGGGAATTGGCATCTTCCCAAGCAAGAACAGTCCTGCTCTGGAGGGTCCCCCGCCTTGTGAAGAAGATTATAAGGGTCACTCCATCAACAGCAGAAATTAATTGGGTACCACCTTAGTAGCTGGAGACTAGATTCTGCAAGGTCACCGAGGGAAGGCAAAATAGGCAGAAGTACTTTTTGGGCACCACCCTGAAAATTCTCCAAATGTTGAATGAACAGAGTTAGAAGAGAGCAGAATGACAGAAGCAAGCTGTGAAACCATCACTACATGTGAATTAAAGTGTAGTGCACAAGCCCTAGCGCATACAGTTTTAGGCACACAGTTGCAGGAGAGACAGATGCTGTCATCACTGTATCCGGATTCAGAGAGTGAAAAATAGGAACCTGAAGACATTCAGTTTTACATTAAAGATTTTATTAAATGTCTAAAAGTCGGACAGAGAGCTCAGAAGTTGTTTTAAGTCATGTAGACACTTTCTGAGGTGAAATAAAATTACATTCATTTTTTATGACCACATATTTTAATGAGAGTCTTGTGGCACAGTGGTTAAACTGCAGTACTGAAGTTAAGACTCTGCTCATGACCTGAGCTCAATCTTGTTCTTGTAGCTTTGATCATTGACAAGTTCCTTCCCCCCCCCCCCCAAATTTATGACACAGTGAATGTTGGAGGTAGCTTAATTAGACATTTTAGATAAGTACAAAAAAGAAATGGTCTGACTTCAGTTTCTATCCCACTGAGGTCAATTTTTTTGTGCATGCCTTTATTTTAAAATTGCTGTTTTTGTATCATCAAGGATAAGTGGAGACAAAAATAGAAGTATTTACATTCCATGAAATTTTCAATAAAATCCCAAGATCAGATGCAGCTTCAGGTCGAACTGCAGTAAATAGAGGGCAGTTAAATATTTCATTCAGTCATTGAAAACACCATATGAATAATGTAAAAAACAATTAGGAACTCAATGATTGCATAAGATTTCGCCCCTTGTCATCCTGCCAGTAATACTCCTCCTGCACAAATCTTGGCCCTCCTTTCTCCCCACTTTTGATTTTTAATGTCTGAATATATTTAAAGTTGAATGGCAGGTGTGTTGGTATGGGTGGGTGTAGATAAGAAAAGCCACTTATTTTACCTGAAAAAGCTCTGAATGGCTGGTGTATTTCTCCACATTTTGCCTCTACCAAGACTCTGCTGTGTTAAAAATTTCGTATTTGTGGAGTAGAGAATAGAGGGAAGGGGAGATAGGGATTCTCTCCTGCTAAATAGCTCAATGAAAGAGTGCAGTTTTCTGTGCAGATGTTTTCAGATTCAATCACTAGCATTTCTGGTTAGAATGATTAGGTAACAGGTGATGTGAAAGATATGTGACCTGTTCTCCGGGGGGGGGGGGGTTGGTTCTTGGGAAAATAAACAGAAACATAGTGGAAAGCTAAGTTGGCTGGGTAGCTCTCTGAGTTAGGTGGGTTGGAAGTTTGATTCCCCTTTGTGCCTGCTGGGGGAAGAGCTAGATTATACAGCCTTAGGCAAGATGCAGCACCCCAGAGTGCCCCCAGAAGAATGGTACCCTGTACTTAGAAAATCCTGGAAAGGCCCACCTTAAGTCAGAATTGACTTGATGGCACATAATTATTAATGGAGAACGAAGTACTGTAAGCTAGGTGAAGGAGATCCAAAGCTAGATTGAAAAAACAGTCTGACTCAAGCCAGCCTAAGAGTTGTCACAAACAAATAAGGAAATTCCAAAAGTCAAAAAACCAAGAAAGAAAGCTGCATGCAAGAACCAGTGAGATATTATTTCCAAGGAGTAGGCATCAACAAAGTGTTTATATAGCTGGGTTGCTGGGACCACCCACTGCTGAACTGCAGAGATTAGATCCTTGGGCAGGGTTGTGTCTCCTGCTCTCCCAAGGAGACCATCTGCTCCTTGTCCTGTGTATATTGTCAGGGAGATTTGACCTGAGCTTGTACCTTCCACCTGCATCACTCCTGTGGATTGTGAAGAGTGTCCTGGTATATTGAAATGAGATAAGACTGGTGTCTGTTATGAAAGTTGCTATTCTGGAGAAGAAAAACCACAGAGCAAGAATCCAGAGGGAAATAGCTGATATAAAATAGATACACATGCAAGACACCCATCTCAATGATTACATATTTGCCAAGTTTTCTTAAGCCAATAATTATGTTGTCATGTACTGTTATGTTCCTTCTCAACTAACCAGACTTATCTTTTCAGAACAAGGCTCAAAGGTAAAGTCTGTCATTCTCTACATTCCCATATGTTTCCCTCTGTTTTCTTTAATCATTGTTGCTGTTTACAGAGGTAAAAGATAAAGGTAAAGGTTCCCCTTGACAATTGTCCAGTCATGTCCGACTCTAGGGGGCGGTGCTCATCCCCGTTTCCAAGCCATAGAGCTAGTGTTTGTCTGTAGACTGTTTCCGTGCTCACGTGGCCAATGCGACTAGACACGGAACGCTGTTACCTTCCCACCGTAGTGGTACCTATTTATCTACTTGCATTTTGACATGCTTTCAAACTGCTAGGTTGGCAGGAGCTGGGAGAAGCGACGGGAGCTCACTCCGTCGCGTGGATTTGAACTGCTGGTCTTTCGACCTTGCAGCCCAGAGGCTTTTGCGGTTTAACTCGCAGCGCCACCATGTCCCTATAGTTTACAGAATGAGGCTTCAAAAGAACTGAATAGTAAACAGGGGTCATAAATCTTTACTAGGTGTGATATGCAACCAAACACCACTGAGTCTTTATCTTGGAACCATACCTGAATGTTTTACCATGTAGTCTCTGTATTCTAAGTTTTATGTCTGATAAAATGGACATGTTCCACAAAAACATACATTAAAATATAGCAGTTAGTCTTTAACATGCCACATTTTTTTTGCTTTTGTTTTGTTTTGTGGTTTTTGTTGAAATGCTTGCACAGCCATCTATGAGAATTCAACTTTTAGTTTACTGACTGAATATGGGGGTGGGGGTGGAATGGAGAATCACTTTCTGTGAAAGAAAGAAAAGAAAGAAAAGAAAAAGAAAAGGAAAATGGAAAAAGGGAAAGAAAATACTCTAGCAATGAATCTCAAGTGAAAGAGGAAATTATCAATGACTGTTTAGAAAAAGGCAATTTAATTAAAGTACCCTGCACCCCAATGTAGTGCTAATTCTTAATTGGCTAGTAGGTAACCATGCTGTTAAGTAACCTGGCAATTATGCTGAATTGTATTGCACTTACAAAAATTAGATGATAGTACAGTAATTGCAATAAGAATTTATTCTAGCAGAAAAAAGGGGTTTGTGTCTTATGGTAGATGATCTACAGCCAACGAACTCAACTGGCAATTACTATAACAAATAATACTGATTTTGACCAGGAACTTTTACTGGGTACTTCAGAGTGAAACATTGTCTGTGTGTTGGGAACTGGGAACACTTAAAGCAAGCAACACAGCCTTTTAAAAAGGTTCAGCTATTGAATGTCCTCTCTCTCTTAACATAGTGACACACTGTTAATTTGTCATTTTACGGGAAGGATAGCTGCACTGTCTAATGCCTTACATAACACTGGGGGGTTTCATCCTGAGGACAGAATCATATACTTGTGATAATTTCTGAAGAAACTAATTACTGCGTGTCATTAAAAAGAGAGAGAGAAAAAACCCACCTACACCCACTGATGATCATAAGAAAGGAAATGAGTTAGCAATATCTGGTGCCATTCCTGTGATCTTTACATTTGTAGAAGTTGAGCCATGGGGGAATGAGAGAGTCATTTGAATTATTTATTAGAGATATAGCTAGCTTCTTTTCATTCCAGAGTCAGTCTTGGTTTATGCCAATGGAGTGTGGCTATCACTCACATGTGGTGATGACTGGAAATTAGCGGTTAGCGTCTCACCCTCTTCCCATGTTGTCTGCCTTATTTTAGCTGTTACATTTGTCTGTGAGTTTTCTTTAATTGTCACACAATTTTGCATGGCTGCAATGTGGTGTCTATAGTGCCAGCCCCACCATTAAATTGCCTTACGTGGCAGATGCAGAAAGCTACAGAGCATTGGCAAGGACAGAGCAACATTCAGCCTGCTACCCTCAGGTATGGTGGAGGATGTTGTCCTATTTCTAGAGCTTGGAGTAAGTTTCAGCTGTCATTTGAGTTGACTTTCATAGGTGGCGCAGGCAGGGATGTGAGCAAGTCTTTGGTACCAGGTCCTCAGTCCGAGTCTTTGGTACCAAGTCCCACGTCTGAGTCTTTGGTATCAAGCCCCAAGCCCCAGGTCCGAGTGCCTATTAAAAACAAGCTTTTTCCCCCCAGAAAAAAAGAGGGGAAGTAGGTGGGTTCCGAGTCACAAGCTGAGTCTGAGTCATTGAAAAGCAACCTGTGGTGAATCTGAGTTGAGTCACTGGTGTGACTTGACAGTGAGTCCCGCGTCTCGAGTCCTCAACCCTGGGAGCTGGAGAGGGCATGTTTTCCTTTGGCAATGTGTCCAACGTTGCCATACTTGAAGACTGAAATTATCACTGCTGAATGATGACCAATGAACACTTAAGCACACAAGGAGAACCAGTAGGGCATATTGGTTATTATCATGGGTTGAAGTTTGGGAGAACTCCCGAATCAAATTAGCATCCATTTTAATTTGCAACAGAGTCCAGAGGAACACAACACAACACAAAACAAAGTAGTCTATGAACAGAGCTCAAGAAGAGAAATGAAGCCAACTGAGTCAACCCCTGACAACAGAGATGGGAAGAATAAAACAGCTTCAAGAATTCCCCAATCAGACAAGGCAGTGAGCATGACATTTAGAGGATTCTAGATTGTATTCCAAAAAGAAAGATTTTCCATCTCCAGAAAGTAAGTCTGGCCCAAGAAACAGATCCTGTCAAAAATATTTTCAGTTTTCATTTCATTTTATCTTATCTTGTAAAATTGTTTTTTATTCTTTTCAAAATATGAGAAGGAACTTGGAATATTCTGCACACAGCAGAAATATCACTAGTAGTCCCACTGAACTGGTAAGAATTCCAGAGGATTCTTGTAGTCTGTGCTAATATTTTTTTTATTTCTGAGATCTGAATATGAATTGATCTGGCAATTCCAACAACCTTACCAAAGTTGCTATTTCTAATGCAACACCCTGTGAAACTCAGGTGGGCAAACCCACCATTCCGAGACAGGTGCAACTACCGGTGAAGTGCGCCACTCTTGCTGCTTCATGCAGCTCTGATGGTCCACAGAAGTAGTGGGTTTGTGGGCTATTCTGGCTGGAGGGCTGGCCTGAGAAATTTTGCTCCTGAGTAGAGCAAGAACTGGTGCCTATTTCAAGGTACACAGAAAGTTCTGGCACATGAGACAGAAAATTCCACAAGCACAGATCCTCAGTCAAAATCCAACAAATAACCCCCAAAATGTTGCTGCTTTTCGATGACCTTCAAACCTGCTGTTTGAGGTGGCTACCTCAATTTGCCTAATAGTAGGGCTAGCCCTACCCAGCAGAACCTAATTCCAAGACCCTATGGAGCAAAAGAGAAGGCATTTGGCACCTGCCAGCACTGACAAACGAGGCTAACTCTAGATGGAGCCCCTACAACCAAGTGTTGTTTGTTGCTCTATCTCAGTATACTAAAGAATCCTTCTACCAGCTGCAGATATATTTGAAAGCAGCATCAATAGCTGGGCAGCCACCACTGAAAATTTCCTACAGAGCAGCAGAAGACCAAACCCAGTATTTCAGGGACAATGGGGGACATGTTCAAAGGTGGTTTCCCAGACTCTGCCACCTGCTGTAGAGGCCGAGAGCTGGTGTCAGTGATGGTGAACCTTTGGGAGATCTGAGGGCCCTAACAGCTGCGTGAAGGCACCAGATGCTGATGCTCTGGATGTCACTGGTCTGCAACTTCTATGAGCCAACCATGAGGAATGCAATCATATCTCCGTATCATGATGGAGAGTGTCCCCTTCCCGTAAAATCTAGACATCTCTGACTTTCCCAGCAGCGTCCATGAGGTGGTAACCTCTATATGTAGAGCTTGGTTGACATTCCCTCTTTGACATGTGCACTTAATTACTTGACACCACATTCATGACGAACTGACATGAATGAACTGGCCTTTCGGTAGATGAAGCTGCATTATTGTGCATCCTGAAAGAGCAATTAAAGCTAAAATTGGCAGCTCCAAATCCCTTTCCTAGAGCTTATGCCGTCTTTACTGGCTGTCTCTTCCAGATGTTCTCTCCGTAGCTGATAAGACTTAGAAAAATGAAAGTGCAATGCACACATTATTTGTGCAATTTCTTTAGCTCATAATCCAGTTGTCCTTTTTTGCTTACAAAGGTTATGGGAAGAAAATCTGTAACTAGATCAACACATTTCCTTTGGTATTACAGAGGGTTATTTGGCTGCTGGAATATGCTTTTAAAATGCCTTTCATGCACTTTGCGAAAGCAGCCTTTTTATGTGCTGTGAATCTCAGGGTATTCAGCCTCTTTATTTATCGTCCAGTTCAGCAAAATGTAGCAACTTTGTAAGTGTTCTTATAGTTACCTCGTTTCAACCCTATGTTATGTCATGTAGTGATAGTTGCTCAAGAAGCAACAGAAATTGGCTCATTGACCTCCATAAGGGGAAGTCTGCCTGCCTTTCCATTCATGCAATGAACAGCTTGATATATAATATCATGCTAAGTAATTGTTTAGTGTTGGGTTTAGCCCAGCACTTCCTTTGACACACATCCCACTGAAATTGGTATGATTCCTGAGTTAAGATTGGGCTAGTTTGGCATGTTCCCCCAAATTATCTGATGAAACTCCCTCCCTTTTATATACCTCTCAAAGCAGACAGAGCTGTTTCCCTACAACTCTTCTTGAACATTGCCAAAATCACTAAGCATTGTCATTAGAAATCACCAAACATTGGTTTGGTTTGGTTAGCTCCCCATTTCTTCCAAAACGGGTTAATGACAACCAAACTCTGGGTGCAATCCAAGAGGCATTTGCCCACTGTGGATTTGCATTTTTCTCCTGGTGATCACATGACATAATTTCTGGAGCCAACTAGCCCAGCCCCCAATCATGCCAACTCACACTTTTCTGGCCTCTGCCAGGGGGTTCTACTTTTTTTTGGTAAGGGTAGGATCACTCTGTTTTGGTTCATTTCCAGCATTTGCAATAACTGAAAATGAACCAAAGCAGAGATTGTGGCCTAAATTTGCCTTCCTCTTTCAATTTTGCATACAATTGGCTTAAGAAGACAGTGACTTCATTATGTTGGGAAATTAAACACCTCCTCTCCTCCATGGAGCAGAGGAAATAAAAAAAATGATATTAGGGTAGCACTGATGTGCTGGACCACTTAGAATATATATATAGTTTTAGAATATATATAGGTAGTTTTTAAATATATATTGTTGTTGTTTAGTCATTTAGTTGTGTCCGACTCTTCGTGACCCCATGGACCAGAGCACGGCAGGCCCTCCTGTCTTCCACTGCCTCCCGGAGTTGGGTCAAATTCATGTTGGTAGCTTTGATGACACTGTCCAACCACCTTGTCCTCTGTCGTCCCCTTCTCCTCTTGCCTTCACACTTTCCCAACATCAGGGTCTTTTCCAGAGAGTCTTCTCTTCTCATGAGATGGCCAAAGTATTGGAGCCTCAGCTTCAGGATCTGTCCTTCCAGTGAGCACTCAGGGTTGATTTCCTGCAAAATGGATAGGTTTGTTCTCCTTGCAGTCCAGGGGACTCTCAAGAGTCTCCTCCAGCACCACAATTCAAAAGCATCAATTCTTCGGCGGTCAGCCCTCTTTATGGTCCAGCTCTCACTTCCATACATCACTACTGGAAAAACCATAGCTTTGACTATGCGGACCTTTGTCAGCAAGGTGATGTCTCTGCTTTTTAAGATGCTGTCTAGGTTTGTCATCGCTTTCCTCCCAAGAAGCAGGCGTCTTTTAATTTTGTGGCTGCTGTCACCATCTGCAGTGATCATGGAGCCCAAGAAGGTAAACTCTGTCACTGCCTCCATATCTTCCCCTTCTATTTGCCAGGAGGTGATGGGGCCAGTAGCCATGATCTTAGTTTTTTTTGATATTGAGCTTCAGACCATTTTTTGCGCTCTCCTCTTTCACCCTCATTAAGAGGTTCTTTAATTCCTCCTCACTTTCTGCCATCAGAGTGGTATCATCTGCATATCTGAGGTTGTTGATATTTCTTCCGGCAATCTTAATTCCGGTTTGGGATTCCTCCAGTCCAGCCTTTCGCATGATGTATTCTGCATATAAGTTAAATAAGCAGGGAGACAATATACAGCCTTGTTGTACTCCTTTCCCAATTTTGATCAGTTGTTCCATATCCAGTTCTAACTGTTGCTTCCTGTCCCACATATAGATTTCTCAGGAGATGGATAAGGTGGTCAGGCACTCCCATTTCTTTAAGAACTTGCCATAATTTGCTGTGGTCCACACAGTCAAAGGCTTTTGCGTAGTCAATGAAGCAGAAGTAGATGTTTTTCTGGAACTCTCTAGCTTTCTCCATAATCCAGCGCATGTTAGCAATTTGGTCTCTAGTTCCTCTGCCCCTTCGAAATCCAGCTTGTACTTCTGGAAGTTCTTGGTCCACGTACTGCTTTATATATATATATATATAAAGAAAAAATTTTTAGCCAATTAGGGCAGCATTGATACACTGCACCACTTCGAAAAAATAATAATTAAAACATTGAAAACTTCCTCCCAGAAGTGGGAGGAGAGAAGACGGGAATTTTTGTTATTGTTTTTAAATGCAGGTGGACCGAAAAAGGTCACTTGAGGTGAGTATCCTATTTGGATGCAAAGATCTCATCAAATGGCATACTCGACCTTAAGCAACCCTATTAAGCCTGTACCAGCCCACTCCAAATGAGCCCATGTAGACAAGCTCTGAGACTCAAGGTGCCTTGAGTCATATTACCTTAACTTTATCTTTTGGCTTGTAAGAGCTTTGTGTATTTGGGAATGAACTTTTGGGGCTACAGATAGAAAGTGAATTCCTAAGTAACAGATCTAATAAGGATGCCCACCTTTTTTCTTTTTTCTTTTTTTAATGTCATGCTTTAGAAGACTAGGGTGATGGAGAGACAATGCTTCCATATTCATGGGGGCATTTTTAACAACACTACTAATACTTCTAGTGGTGGCGGCAGTGCCAGTGACATTCACATTATGGACAACGTAACCTTGAAAACCAGGAGTCTCCAATCCGAAGTATTATAGATACACAAAGTGCATTCATCACTCGTTCTACTGCAGATGTTCAGGTTATATTTCCTGCTGCTTATGTGGCCGAAACTGCACCACCCAGGGACAAAAGAAAGACAGAAACAGAATGGAAGGGACTCACAGTTTTGCTAAAGTGAAAGGCTCTCCTAAATTCAGGGCTTAGGAGCAAAAGAAAACTGGAGGAGAAGGACTAGAAAAGCACGCTCAGTGTTTGCTGAAGTTTGGCTAGGGCCAGCTAGAGAGAAGACAGGGAGAAAAACAGGCAGGCGAAGGCCCTTCTATGGAGGTCCTGGCATTCTAAACAGGGAGCCCTTCATGCTGCAATATTTTGTTTTATCTCACTTATTTGAAATATATTTCAAATATTTGAAATTATTTATATTCTTATCTCTCTCTAGCTTGCTTGCATCTTTCTTCCCGTGAAATGGAGCTTTTATGTTCCAGTTATACCCCCCTTCCCAACCAGAACCAAGTAGGGCATGAACCGTTTCCATTATCTCCCATTAAGATCAATGGATTTGCTGTGCTTAATTACCTACTTAAGTTCTGTTGATTTTTTCACTGGGGCCTTACAGGTACCTGATGACTTCTGGATCATAGCCATGATTGGTGATATAGCATGAAAGGCCTTTTCCTTTTTGGTTAACCACATGACACATATAGGTGTAAAGCAGGGGTCTCAAACTCAATTTACCTGGGGGCCGCTGGAGGCAGAGTCTGGGTGAGGCTGGGCCGCATCAGATTTTCCGCCAAGCGGAGCAAGAGCCCGAGGAAGCCGCGTGGGAGTTTCCTTAGCCCAGCTGGGGCTCCGAGGAGGAGGAGGAGGAGGAGGGGCGTGTGAGGCCTCGTCGCCCGGCCACGACCCCCTCCGGCTCCTTCTTCACTACCACCACCAGCAGCAGGACAAAGAAGCGGAGAAGGGAGGGAGCGCTGGCGACCGCTTAGCCGGGGGGAGGAGGGCACGATATATATATATAAAAAACCCTCACAGAATTCACCTTGTCAAAGGAGAAAAGCCCCCACCAGTACCCGCGAAATTAAACAGAACGGGGCGGGGGGCCCCTACAGGTGCGTGCACGCGCATGCACACACACACAGACACACACACACACACACACACACACACACACACGGAGGTCCGGCAACCTTCCTCTGAGGGCCCCCCCTAAAAAAAAGGCGCACTCAGCAGCAGCAGCTACCCCCACCACGACAGAGGAGCAAACTTGGCGAGGCGAGCCCAGGCAGCCTCCAGAGCCGAGGCGGCTGAAGCAGGACGAAGAGGAGGAGGAGGAGGAAGCACCGCCGGGTGCTGAGGCAGCTGCTGGCCGGGCTGGTGCTGGGGGTGCCGAGAGAGAAAGAGAGCCGCTTCCCTGGAAGAGGCGGCGGCGACAGCTGCTGTTGGCGGCTTGGAGGTGCTCTTCGAGGACGGGCCGGGAGTGACTTGACAGCAGAGGACGCGTGGGTGCTTCGGGGGGGAGGCAAGGCGGGGGCCACAAACTATCGTCCGGCGGGCCGCAAATGGCCCCCGGGCCGCATGTTTGAGACCCCTGGTGTAAAGGAATGTCAGCAGTATAACATGAAGAGCTGTTGTAACACCTCCCCCCACCCCAGGTTTCCCATAATTTATGATGTGGTAATGATTGCTTGCAGTCATAATGCCCTGTTCTGAAATTGATGTTGCACACAGCCCTTGCACCACCCAACTTTCCTTCTCTAACAATTCGGTAGCTGGACGCTGCTTTCCAACAGTCAATCGATTGATACCATTCATTGCATTAGTCCAAGTACTGGGATAGGACAACAGTCTGAGACCGCGAGGTCCTTAATTTATTGGTTATATCTTGCAAAGTAGCATGCACTTTAAACTGCCCTTTAAAAAAACAAAAACAAATGAAGAGTTTGAAGGAAAAAAGAGCATTAAAGTTATGTGGTGTACATTTTGTGTCAGCTCAGGAACCCAGCAGCATCCAACCAGCTGACTAATGCAGTTGTGGTGCCTTCACTATCTTCTTACTTCTTTAGTTTTTCCCATTCTCATGTAATTATCCTTCTTCTTTATTATTTTTGTTTATGGTTGTAGTGGCTTCTACATTGCATTCAAATATTTATTGATTTATTTAAATATTTACTTTATCTACTTGAAGACTGTGTAGCTCAGGGACCCTATGTGACCCACTGTATTTGTTGACCCCGAAATCTTCAAGAGTAAACCCATAGCCAATATTCCCTTCATGGGCAAGGTAATTGAGTGGGTCATGGTGAGGCAGCTCCAGCAGTACCTGGAAGATGAGAACTGCCTTCATCCATTCCAGTCTAGGTTCAGGCAGCGATGAGGTACCAAGACTGCACTAGTCCGCTGCATAATGACCTTTTAAGGGAGGTCAATAGGGGAGGAGGTTGGTGCTCCTTGATCTTGCCTGTGTTTTGATACTGTTGACCATGGTATCTCCTGAACAGGATCTCAGAAATGGGAATAGGGGAAACTGTCTCTTAGCTGGTCCTTCCTGGTGGGCCACGTTCAGAGAATCCAGCTTGTGGTTGAACTGTCGGTCCCCAGACCTTCAACTGTGGGGTGCCCGAGGGGTCATCAGTATCCCCAATGCTATTTAATATCTATGTGGAACCATGGGGGGGGAGTCATGAGTAGATCTGGAGTAAGATATCATCAGTACTCTGATGATATGCAACTCCATCTCTGCTTTTCCACTTCTGCAGTGGATGCAGTCCGGACTCTCAAGCGTTGCCTGAGAATGGACCAGGGCTAACAGGATCAAACTGAACCCAGACAAAACAGAGATTTTGTTTCTGGGGAGCTCCTTGGACAGGCTGGGGGGCGGAATTTTCCCTAGACTGGACAACATTGTCCTTATGGTCAGGGATCAAGTTTGTAATCTGGGCATGCTCATGGACCTGGCTCTATCTTGGAATTCTCAGGTTACAACTGTGTCCAGAGCTGCCTTTGTTCAGCTGAGGCATATTGCCCAACTCTGCCCTTTCCTGAATGAGGAGTCCCTCAGGACATCGGTGCATGCATTGGTCATTTCCTGCATTGACCACCGCAATGCTCTCTACGTGGGGCTTCCCTTGTGTCTGACCTGGAGATTGCAGTGGAGTTCAGAACGTGGCAGCCAGACTGGTGACTGGTGTGCCCAGGTTTGACCACATCTTCCCAGTCTTGGCCCACCTGCACTGGTTACCTGTTGCCTCCTGGATCAGATTCAAGGTTTTAATGATCACCTATAAAGCCCTTCCTGGTTTGGGACCACGTTACCTGTCAGAGCACCTTTTCCTAAAGTCATCCACCTGACCCACAAGGTCCTCCCAGGCCATGATCCTTTGGGTAGCTACTCTAAAGGAGGCCAACAAATCCTCTACTAGAAGTAGGGCCTTCTTTGCGGTGGCTCCAGTGCTATGGAATCAACTGCCAGTGGAACTATGCTTGGGCTGCTCTCTCCCCTCTTTTAAAAGATAATTGAAAACACTGCTTTACAGAGAGGCCTTTTTTGGCAACCCTGCATGACCCATTCTTTGCTACTCTATATGGTTATATGCCCCTGCCGTATTTCATTTTATATTTCTGCCACTTGATATGTTGATTGTTATTTTCTTGTTTTTATTTACATTTATTATTTTAGTTGATTGTAACCCACCCAGAGTAGTGCTTTTGCACTAATGGGCAGTATACTGATTGATTGATTGATTGATTGATTGATTGATTGATTCAACGAATGACCCAACGACCGAATGAATAAATAAATAAACTTTTCCAGAATATTCTTTTTTTTTTTAAAAAAAAAAGCTTACTTATCCACTAGAGATTGATACAAACTGCCAGTTCTTTTACCAGTTGACCAGGTATTTGATGGACCCCAACCCCTCCTCCTCTGGTGGGCACCCACTCAGAGGCAGTGCCCCAGCTTCCCTGACCTGTATCACTTGTGTGTTGGGATGGAATGCCTTGGCTGTGGGTGGCAAGGCAACTGCACTGCCTTCCTGCTGATCCTGAAGTCCTAAGTTCAAGCAAGCAAAATATTGCTTGTTTGCCTAAATTCACTACTAGAAGGAGTTACAGTGACCTTCTGGAGCAGTCACTAAACAGACTGTACTGGGAGAGAAGTCTGAAAGACTGTTCATCCTAGCTCACCTGAGAGAGTGGGCTTTGCTGTCCACCTTTTTCCTCACACAGAGCCATGTAGAAATGGATGCAGACAAATTCTGTTTTAGATACTAGACTCCGTTCTTCACTGCTTCATTCAATGGAATTTTTCCATTGACTTCATAAGGTTTTTTTTTTTACCAAATTCTTCTTTTTTTAAGGTGATGATAATCCCAAACTCATTTCTGCAGATCAAGTTTAAAACCTGTCCCATTAGCTTGCTGATTACCATTTAAACAACAGTCACGTTTTTCATTTCTACACCTTATTCAAAACTGTGCAGCTGTTTGGAAATGATTGGGCTGTGGACCAGTCAGCCATACTACAGTCCGAAGAAGCAGGAATGAAACTCTCACATGTGTAATCTTTTCCCACGCTCTTTTCCCACATTCTTTTTATACTTAAGAAAAAGAGTATGGTGTTTAGCTTTGAGTACACCATGGCAAAGTGTATCTATTACTGAATAATGACAACTTTTAAATTAGGTTCATGATTGTGCCTCCAGGGAAGAATGAAGCCAGAGGCACGTCGTCAACGAAATGCAAATAATCAAATGTTAACGAACAAACCTCTTCAAAATACAGTGAGTCATTCAATATTGATTTGGGTCAGAGTTTAAAATCTGTGCACTAGTTGTTTTTGGAAGTTAGTGACTGTTTATATTTAAGTTCTAAAAATAATTGTAACTCTCATCCTGGGTGAGAGATCAAATCTTCCAAAAAAAAAAAAAAGTTCTAAAACTGGATTGCTTACTAGGGGATGCACAAGGCATTCTGATTCAATTCATTCTGGATAAGAAGTTCTTCATACTTTTGGCATGGGAAGAACTTGGGATTTTAAAATATTCAAAGGTGGGACAAGCCAACAGCGACAGCTTCATCTATCCAAGCCCAGACCTTTGGGTGCATTAAGAAACTTAAAAGTTTGGGTTTGAATATTTGCATATGCAACCAAGTTACTGCCAAACTGGGGTTATTTACCAATATTTGCAATGGTTTTCATATTCTTGAAACTTGAGGTTTTAAGCAATTCCAATAGAGTAGAAATTGGAGTTGAGAAATTGTTCTGTCCTTACTGGAGGCAGACCATAAAGTTCTTGTCTAGGTTAGCTATTGTGTCTTCTAAGCCCGTCATTCTGAACCTTTTTTCGGCCACAACCAAGGTTCCCTTTAAAGTGCACGCCTCCACCTCCACTGGCCAGGGCTCCTCCTCCTCTGCGCACCCACAGCAATCTTTTTCAGGACCTTTGGTTCTGGTCACAATGGAACCCTGCGCAGGGGGTGGTGTTGTGTGCACGAAGGGCAGATCCTTGCCTAGTAGGACTGAAAATTAGAGGGAACGTTGACCACAACTCTTTGAGGAGCTCTTCTCAGGTTCCAGGGCCCCCCATCAAACAAAGAAAGCCTTGGGCTGTGTGCAAACAAGGGTGCAACACCAACAGATGAATCTGTGGCCCCGTTCAAATGTAACAGGGACACCCAGGGCATCATAAGGCCTCTCTTGAGAATGGCTGCTCTAAGCCAGCATCACGTCCCATCACAGTAGGAAAAAAGAAGGGCCCATTTTGCACTAAAAAGGATACAAGTACAGGCATGCCTGCACACTTACACATACATTCTGACAGACATTCTAGGTTATTGAGAGAAATGTGAACACATAATGAACTTCTCAGACCTGGCCACCAGGTGAGTGGGGCAGAGGGTATTCTGGGAGTTGAAGTCCAAAAGAGACAGATCTAAAGGTGATTAAATTATTTTGGCATGTGGAATAGAATATCTCATATCTGCCTCTCTGCTTTCCTGGCAATGAAAAGCACCTTACAATTATAAATAATTGAATAATAAATAATGTGTTGCCTTCCATGACACCTAAAATCTGCTATAGGAGGCAGCTGTGTCACTCTGCCTAACGGTCAGGCCAACTCTACAAAGGGCCTTATGCATACTTACAGGACAAACCCAAAGGTTTTTTGTGCACTAAACCTCTTCCATTTAATTCCACTATAAAACTGACACTTGCTTGGACTACCAAGCAGTCAGATGGTGAGAAATCTATATGGAGTGCTTGTCTTGGAGGATTACAGCAGCGACATCTCCAGTGATGACAGAAAGCAAGATCTGTCAAAGTGTGGATGGTATCTAAAGAGATCGAAAGCTAAGAATTAATTGAGGAGCCATCCTCTCTGTATTTAAAAGCCATCAGCTTATAGCTGTCTCATCAGATTGTTGCAGTCGAGACTGAGCAACAGTCGATACAGAAATAGGGCAAGGGGAAAAAACCCCCCACAACAACTCACAAATCAGGGCCTTCATCTTTTTTCTTCTGTAGCTTGCTATGTATTTTCTTAGGCAGATAGATGTTTGCAGAGCTGGAATCAGACATTGCCAGCAAAGTCAGGTTGTTACAGGGTATTGGGAACAGCAGAATTTGGTGATTATTGATGTTGAAAGCTTTCTGTCAGAGGAAAGATTGCTCCGTGCTTCATTCTTCCATCAGCTGGAGCAGTAAGAAAGCACTAATGCTCCACAGGATGAGTGTCGGTGGTTTAAAAAGATGTTGTCTGAAGCAGAGACCTGCCTTTTCTGTTGACAGATCACCCTACTTTAATACACACCATTCGTTCTGCCATCTTAGAACAATTACAGCAGTTTGCATTGGGCTCATTCTGCCCTGGACCGTTAAGACTCTTGGCAAATCTTTGTAGCCTGTCTAGCACAGTAGATGCTCATGAAAAGTAAATGCTGTACCTAGTAGCTACAGAAGGCAAATGTTCAATCTTCTGGGGCAATTTCCCTCCGATGCCAATTGTTCAAAGGCAAAGACATGACCGAGAATCCTGGAAAATCATAATTCTTGTTTGCACATAATCAGAATGGAGAGAGGAAAGGCAAACCACTCCCCTCTAAACATGGCGAGTATATCAGGGTAGGGACAGACTGAATACATCCCTTGAATGCTTTGCTCTGACAAATCTGGATTCCAGTCCCTGTACATTCAACCACGCAACTGCTGAATTAGAGATGCCACTCGCCCCCTCCCCTTTTTTGAAAGGCATCTCATCTTTTCCACTGATATTGCAGGCAGGTATGACACGGCTCTCTTTATGCTGGGAATTAGCTGTACCTGTTCGATTTCACTCGTGCAGGTGGTTGAGAACTTTTCTTTCGCTCATTTTTGAAGAATTCACCAAGTCCACAAATTTCTTCATATTCAAGATGAGAAACATCTGGTTTTAGAAGTTCAGCTATGAGAAAAAGAGAAATTGACACATCATTCTGTCTGTAATAAATGGGAACAATAACTCTTTTCCAATTTTCCTGATTTGTGTGTCCTTCAAGCCTTCCACATTGTGTCAGTAGATATGAGCAGTGTTTTGACTGTTCGTGTAAGCAAGCTTTTGCATTTGCTTTGTTTTTGTAGCCAGGGTTTGTTTTAGACTTTAAAAAAAGGGGGTGTGATGTGCATTGAATTAGGAAAGAGAAAGAGTCAGGAGCACTTACATGAAGATTTTAATCACTAGTGTATGGAACAAGATAATGAATGAGTTTGTCTCATCTTGTAAAACAATGTCACTTGTGCCTCCTCATTGAAGGTTTACAAGATAACAGAACTATAATAAGCTGACACCTTGAAAAAGGCGGTGGTATTACTTCACCAGTATGTGTTAGAGGGGCTGTTTTCAATGAAGGCAATTTACAATGCAATTGAATTTAATTAATCTGGCTCAAACAGTGTTAGCTAGATACTGGAGCAGCACACAGCAAGAAGAGAGAGAGGCAAAAAATGGGAAGAGTCGAAAGAACTTCTTAATATGATCTACATTTCAAGTGTTGGATTAGTGTAACGCCCTTGAACAAAAATATTTTTATTTTTCTTCTTCAAAAATGGGAGAAACATAACTTTAGGAGGAAATAATTTCCCTCTAAAACAAGGAACACTCCTCTCTAGAGATGGGCACAAAGTACTTCGTGCCATGTCATCTAAGTCATCCTCTATATGCATGCTTAAGGGAGGAGCCGTAAAGTGCCCTCTGTATGAAAGGCAGAAAGCAAGAGTCCTGAATGCACAGAGGGCATCTTATTTTTGTAAAATATTTTCTTTACAAAGACCAACAACAAAAAAGTATTGGTTTTATTTAGAGAGACTGATGACTCTTCTAAGATTCTAGGGCCAGAAAAAGTGACCGCTAGACTCTTCGATTGTATCCACCACGGTCTAAATGTATAAATTGTCATATATTATCAGGCTTCAAAAGGAGAGCTGAGAAAGAATGTGGTGCTCAATAGCTGAGATCATACAGACTATCAGAATAGAACATAAACACATTTTCATGGTAGATCTGTTTTGTCCATGAAATGGTTAAACAACATATCTTCGTATGTGGTATATGCCGGTATCAGCTAACATTGCTCTTCTGCTGTTTATTTAGTACAATGATCCCCAGCCTTGGGTCCCTCAGATGTTCTTGGACTAAAACTCCCAGAAGCCTGCACCACTAGCTGTGCTGGCCAGGATTTCTGGGAGTTGTAGCCTAAGAACATCTGGGGGACCCACAACTGGGAACGACTGATATAGTACAAGGTCTTGACGCAACAGAATAAATGATGAAAAAATTTAATCTAAAAAATGAGAGTATTTGGACACCAGTGGTAGAACCTTTCAGTCTCCCAGGGCACTTTGCTACTGACCAGAAGATACTGTATTCCAAAAAGACTTCAGAGTGCAAATGCTGAACTGCTCAGCAGGCAATAAGTTATACATTTGATTCTATTCAGTTTCCACATAATCAGAATATTGGGTTCTTTTCCTGCCAACACTATTCTTACATTTTATATACTTCGGCTTTGCATAGAAGTAACACAATTTATTATTAGTCCTTCCGTTTCATGGTATTTTGGTCCCACTGCATGTGAACTTTTTTCTCTCTGTATCCAGAGGAAAACAACTGATGCATAAGAAATAATGGACACCCCACCACCTGGAAACAATGACTCACTTGATTTCAATTTTCCCTAATTTTTCCAGTTTTAAATTTGGTTTGTCCTAAACTTTGATATTTATTTTCACATGATTATTCATAAATCACTTGTATACATACGTAAATGTTGCCATACGTACATCTTTGTAAGCAGTTACTCCAAATACATCAATTTGTGCAACTAGTTCTCCTGATATAATGCACAGCTGGTTGTTAATGTTAGTTTCACTAATATATGCATTTTCTCTGCATATTTTTCTAATTAGATGTACGTATTTTTGTACAGATTTTTGATTGGAGAATGTCAGTGCAAAATGTGGAGAAATTGGGATTTTGAAGAATAACTGTGTTTTGGTTCACATATGGGTTCAATGCCCACACGTTGTATGGTTCATTGTATTACATGAGAATGAAAGTGGTAATTATTTCCTGATCATACATACCTTATAAATATGAATTTTGGTTTACATATGGGTTCACTTATGTTTTGGTAGAGACCCCTAAAATTATGACATCTATACTTTGGCTTGTTCCATAGTTTTCAGCATATTTCTTATTTATTGTGCCATCTTCAATAAGGTAGTGTTCCCAGGGTGGCTTACATTAAAATGAGCATGTTATCAAATGTACCAAGCCAATATTTCCTGCTGTTTCTCTGCAGAGCTTTATTGATTAAAGAATGAAATGAAAGAATCCTTCCACATTATATAGACAGCAGAACGAACAGATCCTTTAATCTCAGTTACCATGGCAGTCTTCCTCAGCCCAGTTCCAGCCCAGTGTTTTAAATCTTCCCCATTGCCAGTATAATTCAGTTTGATTTGATCTGACCAAATGTCACTAATATTAATCATCTTCCAGAAGTAATGAGAGATATTGTGGAGGGAAGGAGGTTCAATTCCAGGAACTGGGGCTCTAATATAAACTTCAGATTAGACATTCAAAATTATGAGAAACCTTTCAAGAATTATGAAGCTAAAATAAAGGCAGATCCTTTATAAATAAAATATTAGTCACCTGTTAAGACATGGCATCCTCCATTTTTGTTCCATCTCCTTTTGCGTTAATAATGGTGTTCCAAGTAGGGCTACACAAACAATTTATATGAATCCCAAAATGAAGTGGACCAATGCAGGTTGATCTGGTTTGAGTCCCACTGTCAGGAGGAAGGCAGCATCCATATATTCACAATTGTCAAAAAAACCACACCACAAACCAGCCCTGAAAACACGGGCATGATATCATGCAGCAATATCAGGTTATTTCCTGGCATTTTGTATAATGGATACAGAAACACGATAGCTCACATTCATAAACTGGAGAGGGTTTTTTTTTTAAAAAAGAATTGAGCTAGCATTTGGAAAGTATCTGAACCCATGTCCCAGTATAGCTCCCATTTCACCGTAGGGAGGAATTTATTTCCTGGGTATAATTTTATTCCAATATTTGTCCAGGTGACTTTTGTTGAAGGCTTTTTTCTTTTGTTTCAAAACCTATATGTTGGTACCCCCACAGGTTCTCTCGTGGGATTAGGAAATTTGCATTATCTCCCTTGCCTGCAATTTTGTTGTAGCCATTTGTAGCTCAAATTAACCACTTTTTTTTTCTTAGCGGTATCTAGAGCTCTTTGGTGTTTAATTCAGGAGCAGCACTGTGCATTGTTTCAGGATATAGACTTTCTCAATTAAAACCTGAAACCAGCCCACTGCTCTCAGGATTATGCTTCGTTCCTGCCATTTCCTCATAAGCAGCGAACTAGAGACTTACGATATGTAGCTTTACTTTAAATTACTTGTTAACCTCCTGATGGTGCTTCTGAGGACAAGCTATTATGTCAGGGGATAAAACTTAGATCAAATGACAAGCCGGCTTTATTCTTTCCTTTCAAAGGAGAAAATCACTGCATGCTTACTTTAATAAAAAGAACAAACCTCTCCAGTGGCTTCAGGATAATATGGCAGGTCATCATATCAATACGGTTCATGGTGCCCCCTGACCTGCTGTGCTGTAATTTAGCAACAGGCTTGTTATCAAGATTCTAGGGGAGCATGTTATAGTATTATACTGTGAACTATCTAGCATTATTCTGCTTCTCTCAAAACTCAGAAGGGCATTTTAAAGGTAATATCCAGGGCAAGTCCTATGTACTTTTCCATAATAGACTTAGAAAATTATTATTTTTCTCCTCCACTATTGGGAGTAGAAAGAAGAGAAGGCAGAATGTTGGCATACTGGGTGTAAAACACTCGGGAGACCAAACCCTAGCATTAGGCAGAGGGATGTGGTTGCCTCAAATGGCTGATTTGGGGGTACAGTATCTTGAAAGGGCAGGAAATTGTTATTTAATGTATTTCTTTTTCTCTTAAGAAGAGGAATTTGCTGGATCTTTCCTTCAAGTGCTAGTAGAACTAGACTGGCTTTGGCTCAATTTGGGAGAGTTATTATTATGTTTTAACTACAACTCCCACTTTCTTTAGCGGCCTGACCAGTGTAGTGATCGGTCTGGTTTTTGAGGGATAGTGAGCCACGAAACTCACTAAGTAACCTTGGACCAGTTGTTCTTTCTCAGCCTGAACTGCCTTGCAGAGTTATGAGGATGGAGTGTTAAAGAAGAGAATCACCTTAAGCTTATTGGAGGAAAAGTGGACTATAAATGCGCCTAGTCAATCCGTTGATCAACTCTCTGGAGTGCTCAGCCTTGAACGCTACGTCTCTCAGCTTGAGTGCAAAGGGATGCCATCTGCTCCTTCAGATCCAGGCAGCATCTCAGTCTTGGTCTGTCCCTGACTAGGGATGTGGTGGCGCTGTGGGTTAAACCACTGAAGCCTCTGTGCTGGAAGGTCAGAAGACCTGCAGTCGTAAGATCGAATCCACGCGACTGAGTGAGCCCCCGTCGCTTGTCCCAGCTCCCGCCAACCTAGCGGTTCGAAAGCATGCAAAAATGCAAAAATGCGAGTAGATAAATAGGTACCACCTCGGTGGGAAGGTAAACAGCGTTCCGTGTCTAGTCACGCTGGCCACGTGACCATGGAGGATTGTCTGCGGACAAACGCTAGCTCTATGGGCTGGAAACGGAGATGAGCACCGCCGCCTAGAGTCGGACACGACTGGACAAATTGTCAAGGGGAACCTTTACCTTTAAGTCCCTGACTGGATCCTATGTTTTTCTCCTGTTAATCACTCAGATACGAGCACAAAAATGGCTAAAGCTCTATCTGCACATACCATACTCTCACACAGGAGAAAGGGATCAAAATCTCCCTCCCCCACCCCCTCCAGAGGTTATAGGAGCCGGCCTGTGAGAGCAGGAGGACTGATCCTAGAAAGAGATTTGTTGCATAGGAAGATAGCAGACACTGTTGCATGGGACAAGCTGACTGGTGCATAACATTAGTTCACAGGGGGTTATCTACAAACATACATCTTGGGAATCTCACCTACCCACCATGAACTGTACTGATGTGGAAAAGCTTCAACCCACACAGCCATTGGTGTGGTGGCAAATTCTGAGTCACTTCTCTCACTCATACAAAGATTTCCCATGCTTATGAAAACTAGGCCCAGGGCTTGAGCACATGTGACTTTCTTTTCCTCTCCCTCTTCTCTTTTCCTCTGGGAGGCAAACGGTTTGGGGGTGGAGGGAGTCTGCCTGCAAGCTTTGCTTCTTACACTTTGCATCCTTCAGCAGAGGGATGAGGTGAGGTGGGGTGGAGAGCTAGTAGACACTGCAGCAAAGCCAACTTTTCAGGCATCAGTGCTGTTTCTTAGGTCTTTCTGTCCTCAGTGTGTGGTAGCATAAACCAGTTTTAAGTTCCAGCTTATTAAACTACCCAGACACATTCAGCATGAAAACCAAACCATAACAATTAATTACAGTTACAGTTAGAAGTGATTGTAATGGTACGTTGAATGCGCACTTGAATAATCACATAATAGGATCTCAATGATTTACACCTTCAGCATAATCTAGACTATACAGTTTGCTCTTTTCCAAGTCAAATAGTGGTTTGGAAAGAAGGGAAATAAGTACTTACATTCTAATTAATTTATTGTTCACATCCGGGGGCTGGTCACAGTGTCTAAAGCAAAATACATTCTTATGCTTAATTGTACGACAATTCAAAAGAACACACAGTATGTATACAGAGCAATTACAAAACCTCCCATTCATTTCCATGTAAATCTGTGTGAATAGCTGTACTATGGAAAAGTCTATTGGGTTCACAACTGTAGCAACTTTCATAGCGAATGTGTGGCATTTCCTACTGAAGCAGAGTCAATGATATTTTGCATTAAGTCTGCTAGTTTAGGAGAAAACATAGGTAAGAGAGATTGTTTTTGTTTTTGTAATCAGTTAGTTGTCAGTTTAGGTAGCAATGTCAATGATATTTTGCATTACACCTTCTACTAATGGAATCTTCAAGTTTAGCAAGAATATGTAAATAATAGATAAAGAATATATAAACATCCATGCCTCTAAAAGGGCTTGTGGAATGTAAGCAAGCTGCCACTAAAACAGAGTCCACTGAGCCAGATGAGCCAAAACGGAGCCAAGAACAAGTTTTGAGCTGAGAAACCATGGTGGGGGAAAGTTAAAAGCAACAACAGAGACAACAGCACAGAGGCAATACACAGAAATCATGAATTTTCTTCCATAGATTTTAATTGGCAGTTGGCTGGGTGAGCATGTAGAAAATTTAGTATTTTCCCGTGTGTGTCCAAATATGCCAAAAGGCTGAAAAAAAAATGCATTCCTACTATTATGGATCATCACTTTTTTACAAGAAGTGCTTGTAAGATATAAGCTCTTGTGTTTTTTGGTTAAGATGACATTTAAGTTCTTGTCTATAATTTCTAAAGCTATAAGTTTATAAATGAAATATATTTTTCTTATTTAAGTATTTGTCTATGGCTTAAGTTCCATATCCATATAATTTTAAGCATATACACCTACAGCTTTGTTCATAGGTGTAAGAAGTAACATGCCTGTTAAATGCTTTCAACAACTTTGAAGTATTTTTAAGCTTACATGGAACATAGAAGCAATGTGGATGAATAAAGCTTGTAGAATTGGACAAGCTACTGTTACAAGGAGCCCTTTTTCTCTGTTTACTTCACCTCTGAAGATATATGGAGCAAGAATGGAAGCTACAATCCTGGAGAACCAGCCAGGAGACCAGATTAATTAATTACTGCACCTTGACATTTTTGGTGAACAAGGCAGGAACAAGTAAATGACATATATAGTGATACCCAGATGAACTTTGACAAGGTTGTCATGATTATTTGGTTCAACATTGATATTTAACCCTATCAGGGATAAATGTTAGCTGTGATGACCACCACAGACTCAAAGGTTCTATAGTGTTCTGAGGATATTATTTGGGTGTCACACTTTGTGACCTTGATATTTTTGGGGATCCAACCAGGAGGATCAGATAATCGAATAAGAAGATACAGTACTAGGTCTAATTAACCTAGAACTCTGTCTCTTCACATCCGGGGACTGAATCTGATCAAAGTGCATACAGCAGAATATGCACAAATCTATGGTTATCAAATCCAGGAGGCGTAATGATTTGGGCAGATTGGTGAAGTCCAATTAATGATAGAGTTTGAAATTATCTTCCTCTGTCATGTGCTTGAGGCTTAAATATTATAAAGTATAATAAAGTATAAAGTATAATTGAGATACTCCATGAATACCAATATTGCTGAACATTCCATGTGTTCATTTTAATTGCCATACAATTGAGCATAAGAATCTATATATTTATTCAATGTTTTAAAACAATCCCTGTAATCATTGGACATTTGAGATAATTTACAGTGAAACTGTGAGAACTAAACTGAAACAAAACAGAAAAAATACATACATCACCATAAAACACTGAATTTTGTAAAAATGTATGTTGATTTACTGTGCTATATAATTATATAAAATAACCTGCAATGGTGAAAGATTAATAAAATAATTACACCCCTCCCTAGTTATTGCAAAAAATGCTCCCAGTGATCTTGTTGTTAATAAGATTAAATATTTAGTTCACAACGCTCCTTGCTCTGTTTGATTTTATTAAAGAAAAATGCTAGTTCAAATAAAATAATACTCCAATTATGTGGCCAATGTTATTAATAGCTGACTATCTTTCAGAAAAAAATGGGTGTTCTTTAATTGATCTCATGGCTATAAGCAGTTTTCTACTTTTTTGCATCTCACTAGGCAGGTATCACTTGGCGGGTTATTTTAGTGATGTCTTTAGGCATGACCCAATCTATAGCTCAACGAAGCTCAAGCACTTGAAATGAAATCTATTGAATATCTCTCTGCTGAGGCCAGTAAGGCTAAACTGGACTAGAGCCAAACATGGTTGGTTTAATGGAACTGAGGAGTCAGACAGCTCTAACAGCTCATGTTCTAGCCTCAAATTAGGATGGTGTTTACAAATTCATATACAAGTTCACAGAAGAACTAAAATGAAATTAACATCTTTCTACCTAAAAAGCAGACAGACAAAGCTTATTTACAACCTACGGAGTGCTTTCCAGTGACGTTTGTGAATGTAAGGAATGGCAAAATGGCAAATTTCACACTATAGTTTCGAAAGTTGATTCTGGGATGAATCTGTGTTTGCTGTCTTAGAGCAGGGCAGGGTATTGTAAGGTAATGTGGCTCTTCAGATGTTGCTGGACATCAGTTGCCACCAAATGACTTCACAGAGGTCATGATACCATGATGGCTCAGCAAACCTACGAGCGAGAAGGATCTTGGAATTATCATAGATCACAAGCTAAATATGAGCCAACAGTGTAATGTGGCTACAAAAAAGGCAAATGCTATTTTAGGCTGCCTTAATTGAAGTATAGTTTCCAAATCCCGCGAGGTGCTAGTCCCCCTCTATTCAGCACTGGTTAGGCCTCACCTTGAGTATTGTGTCCAGTTATGGATACCACACTTTAAGAAGGATGCCAACAAACTGGAACAAGTTCAGAGGAGGGCAAAAAGGATGATCAGGGGACTGGAAACCAAGTCCTATGATGAAAGAATGAAAGAACTGAGCATGTTTGTTTATTTATTTATTTATTTATTTATTTATTTATTTATTTATTTAACTTATATGCCGCCCACTCTACCCAAAGGTCTCTGGGCGGCTAACAACAATTAAAATACAATAAAAATACAATAAAAAGATGAAACAATTAAAATACAATTAAAATAGATACTCTAAAAATTGCCATCAGGACCCTCAGTTGATATTATTTTAATTAAAAGTCTTCTGGAACAGGAAGGTTTTGACCTGGCGCCGAAATGTCATCAGCGTCGGCGCCAGACGAATCTCAGTCGGGAGGGCATTCCATAGTCTGGGGGGCAGCTGCCGAAAAGGCCCTTTGTCTACAAGCCATCCCTCTTACCTCCTTGAGGGACGGCTCTTTCAAAAGGGCCCCCTGGCTAGAGCTTAACTGCCGGGTAGGCTCATATGGAAGGAGGCGGTCCTTCAGGTATCCAGGGCCCAAGCCGTTTAGGGCTTTATATGTCAAAACAAGTACTTTAACCTTGAGTTTAACCTTGAGAAAAGAAGACTGAGGGGAGATATGGCAGCACTTTCCAAATACTTGAAAGGCAGTCATAAAGGGCAGGGGCAGGATCTGTTCTCAATCCTCCCGGAGTGCAGGACACACAACAATGGGCTCAAGTTAAAGGAAGCCAGATTTTGGTTGAATTTTAGGAAAAACCTCCTAACTGTTAGAGCGATACGACAGTGGAACCAGTTACCTCAGGAATTAGTGAGTGCTCCAACACTGGAGGCATTCAAGAAAACTTAGATAATCACCTGGCAGATATGCTTTGATTGTATTCCTGCCTTGAGCAGGGGGTTGGACTTGATGACCTTGTAGGCACCTTCCAGCTTCACTTTTCTATGATTCTATGATTCTGTGATGAGCTATTTCTGATTCCTCCTGCCCAAATGTTCTGTGGCACTCATAGAATTTCCTTCATCAGGAGGTAGCCACTGGGAGCTGAATAGAGGTTATTTTATTGGCAGCAGAAACTGAAGATTCACACCCCCCCACACACACCCCAACAGCTTCGTCACAACAAATGGTATCCCACAGGAGCTTTACGACCTTTTTTGGGGGGGGGGTGTCAGAATTTTTTAATTCTTTATGTAATCAGCCTTACAATGCATAAGTTACGGGACAGAATTTCAGCCATTATGTCCTGATTGCTTTCTCATTTGAGAGCTTCAGGGAGACCAAGATGAGTCATTGGGGCATTTTGAGGGATTTGCTTCTTAATTTCAGACCCTTTAAAAGCATGTAAAAGGCAACTAAATAGTAATAGTACAATAAGTAACAAAAAACTTTGTAATGGTAAGAGTAACGAGTTGCCGTTTTGGCTTTTGTATGAGGTTATATTTGTTCTGTGTTGTCACATTGAGTCTAACTTGTGGTGCTCCTAAGATACGTGAGATGTTCAAAGAGAGGTTTACCATTGCCATCTCCCAATGAATGTCCATGGCCAAGTGGGGATTTGAGCCCAGTTCTCCTGAGTCCCATTCCAGTACTCTATCCACTATCCATCTATTGGCTTTCACAATGAGTTATCTAGCTAATTACTCTCCACTTACACCAACTCTGCTTACACCAGCCTGTTTTGAGTCTCAGTCAAGGAGACCTTTCACTTTTTCTACTGCATGACCTTCTTAAATAGATGGAGGTCAGGAATTCAACCTGGAACCTTTTGAATGCAAAGCTTGTGCTGCATCAGTGAGGAACAGCTCTTCCCCAAACACGTAACATCACTAATACATAACGGCAGTGACAGCTGATGTTTGGGGTAGGGGCTGCCCCCTAAACATTTTGGGGTGAAGCAGTTCCTTGGTTCTGGTCCACAAGCTGCTGAGGCACAAAGAGTAACAGAGCAACAACAACAATACGTCTTTAAACACATTTGTTTTTTAAAATTAGATCTACATTCTACTCTTTCTTCTTAGAGGTCAAGGTGACCTTAACAGTCATAGTGTCACTCCAAAAATTTCAGGAGAAAGACAGTGCCAGTCGCAAGTCACTTATGCAAGGGTTCTCTCATGTTCTTCTTTCTACACCCCTATGATGTCAGTTAGGCTAAGAAAGAGTCATTGGTCAAAAGCCACACAGTAGACTTCAAAAATGAGTATGGTTTCAAAACTTACTTCAAATAAATTGCACTAGCTGTGGAATAAGTGATAATTATGGAACCAGTACATAAAATATTATTAAAACTATTTTTGCACATTTTGCAAACCTGGACAAATGCTGCTGATAAACAATGCATTAGTTATTCCACCTCGGTAGTTATCCGTTTTTATGAATGTGCAAAACATTTTTTCCCAGTGATCTCAGTGGAGAGGTATGAGTTAATAAATGCAACAAATTCAAGTTCGTAATTTCCCCAGTTGTAGCTGATATGTGTTGGATTCAGCTGGAATGCTTAATTGAATAGTTCTGAAGTTTTCTTCACATAGATTACAAAAATGATGGCTATTTGCATGATAAAGTACAAAATGTAATTAAATTGGACTAGCATAAAGAATGACTACAGTTTTAATCTCAAATATAAAGAATTGTTGCTGCAGAGGCTGCAATGGGCTCAAGCTAGCGAGATGTGTTTACATACCAATGGCTAATCGTAGGGTTTGCCAATGTGAAGGATTTGTTCTACACAAGTAAAATGCTATTAAAAATATAAATTGGGTCATTTGCACTTCATGAATCTCCTCACCTGACCCTGCCATACATATCATTATCTTTCCACAGAAAAGCCTCAAGTCCTTGCTTTGTTTGAGGCTGAAAATCTACCTCCATCATACATACATACAAGCTACATACATACAATGTGTAACGGAATAATTGACAGTCGTGCTTTCATTATGTTTGCCTGTTTTTTTGTAGTGGTAGCAGTAGTTGCGTTCCCACTTACCCAATCTGAAAAAAAGTCTAGGGTGGTCTTCCTCAGCCTGGTGTCCTCCCACTAACAGGGTACCAGTGAGGAAGATGGGAGTTTTGGTTAAGCATATGCAAAGCACATCATGTTGGGGCAAGACTCTTGAGAAAGCATCACTGGTAGGGCTTTGGTTTCCTCTGGCACAAAACACACCTATTAGTGCTTTACTTACTTGTGTACAAGTAGGGCATAAGTGAGGAGAAGAACTATGCCCACTTACCGCCGGTCTCTCAAAATTTGCATGCTACGCCCCAATATACAGTACTTTTTGTGCTCAGTAAACTCTAGCAGCTCTTTCTCGGATAACTTTTGCTCCTTTGTGCAAAGGCTAGTATAGTGTACAGTAGGACCCCTGTATCCATGGGGCATCAGTCCCAAGCCCTCTGCGGATCCTGAAAAATGTAGAACACTATTTTAATAGTAAACACATGGTATCTGGCTCCATCTAGTGACCAGTTCTGGTAACTTCATATATATATATACTGGTTGGTTATAATGGATACTGATTCCTGTGGATAAGGGGGTCCTACTATAGTTGGGTTGAACTCAGGACATGTGGATTCAATCCCCTATCAGTTGACTAGGTGACTTTGGACCACTCACACTCTCCCAGCCTTACCTATCTGACAGGACTTTTTTGAGGAGAGTGGAGAGGAACAGAATTGTATACACTGCCTTGAGCTCATTGGAGGAAAGATGGTACATAAATGTAACAAACAAAAGGTAAAATAAATAGACACCTATCGGGTCAGCCCTATCTCCAGAAATGAAGGAAGGATGAGCTGTTTTATCGGCCATGCTCTAATAGTTCCTTCATTCAAAGCACATGAAAAAGCTGGATTCCTTAACCGTTGGATCCACCAAGTAAACCTGAACCAGCTGTTCTAGTTTATTAATCAGCAATCTGCCTGTCAACTTCATGGCCAGCCAGCCAGGCCAGCCAAGGATCTTTTGCCTGGAGTAAAGGAAAAAGATGGAATCTCCCCCTTTCCATATGTAGAAGATGAATGGACTGAGTAGGGCTGGGCTCTCTGGTATTGGGATGGCATCCTTCATTGCAAAAGGAGGGTACCTCGCTAGCTTTAGGGGCACAGGGCACTAAACATTACTCCCTATCACCATAGATCACTTTGCTAATATTAGGGTCACCCAATGTCGCTGGTGAATTGCTGTAACAATATGTTGCACCATGTATAACATATAGGGGCCACTATGAAAAGCAGCATATCTGCCTCTATATCTGGACTCTTGGTACAGAGAATTCTAATGATGGTTAGTATGGCTATATGGTAGTTAGTACTGCCAAATGTGACTTTGGGAGCAATTCTATGTACCTGGGAGTTAGTTGCATCGAGCTAAGTGGGACTTGCTTGGAATGGGACTATGATGTTCTTTTGCCTTGTGCACCGCTAAATATATTCTCAAAAATGCCTTATTACCTTCACTGAGTCAGTGGAGTTGTCTATGGGAGCTCACATTAAAATATAGCAGTTAGTCTTTAAGGCGCGACAACATTTTTGTCATCTGTATTTTTTTAATCTTTCTTTTGTTTTTGGTCTGATACGCTAGCAGAGACTAACATGGCTACCTCTTCTAAACCTTCAGTGATGTTGTCTTTCCTTTCAGCCATCTCTGCTTTAAATACCCTGCTATCTCTAGGGTGACAGTATCACCAGGGCATTCCTCCTTCTCCCCACCCCCCACTTACAGAATATGTATTGTTTTTTGACACTCTTGTATCACAGCTCTAGCACTAGGCTTGTGTTGCAAATCAAAACCTGATGTACATTGAATCAGACAAAACGACTGCTAAAAATCTCTTCTGTTATATGAGTGTCAGTATGTATTGGAATCAAGGGGCTGATTTGCTGATTTTAAACTATCAGCAAAAGCTGCCTTTGATTGTGAAAGAAGACAGGATATGTGGGAGGGAAAGGAAGGGTTCAGAAACACGGTGCAAAATTAAAACACCATCTAAGGGCAAATTTGTCAGTGCCCAAAAAAGCATGACAATGAATGCAAAACCAAACAACTGCTGTTGTCTATGGACTGCGTACATTCAACAAAGTAAAAGTCACCAATGGCAGTCCCATACCTAATTTATGAGCTGGATATCCCATTTAATGGTTCACTGTAATGTTTGCTGATGCAGCTTTTGTAGAATGATGCCAAGGAGCTGTAGAACAAACAAAGCATTATTTTGAACAGTTAAACCCTTACTGCTGCTGAATTCAAAATTAAACTGGCCATGTGCCCTAGTTTCAGGACAGTCTTCTGGTTGAAGGTGTCCTCTGTATGAATGAGGTTTGAAGGTGTCTTCTGTCTGAAGAACTATCTAACCTATTTCTGGTTATTTAAATCTAAAAAAATTTAAAGAGACCAGGAGCTGTGGAGTTGTCCATCAACACGCAGGCCAAGTAGGTGCACATCAATCTTTGAACATCAAGCGCTTGTTGTTTTTTTTCAAATTAGTTAGGTCAGATTATTTGAGTAATTGTTTTGCTTTTTGTTTGGTTCAGTTTAGGCCAGAACACAAAGGCCAAAATGCTGTGAAGTGGATTCTGCCTGTGTCAGTGGAAATGGTATCAGATGGCGCTGATTAAAGATGTATTTTTCCAATTTTGGGGATCATACAGCTTCATCTCATTGTGTGCAATCCATGTGCATCCTGAAATCAAAAAGAGAAGTCTTTAATCTGTGATAGGCTGCCACTGATGTTATTTCAGTTGTGCAGGCAAAGCTGCAAAACAGGACTTTGACCAGTGCATGAACCTGGAAGAAAAGTTCAGTAGCCAAGGACAACAGTAATATTGCTAAGGTATAACTTTCTGGGAAATGAAATGGAGATACAAGAGGGAGAGAGTAACTGAGTAACAAGCCCATTAGTCTGCAAGATTTCTCAGAGTATGAGAACTAGGAAGAGGTGGATGCTTGTACTGCAGCCAAACAAAGCTGGATAGCAAAGTTACCTGGTAGCTATCTTCCTGGATACAGTAAATCTACTGTATTTACACTTTAATTTGTTTTTGGTTTTACCTATATTTCACATGCATCAATAATTTTAAATTGTGCAATGCTTTGATATGAATAAAGAAAGGAAGGTATAAATATAGTAAGTATTTCCAACTCTATAATATAAAATATTATGCAAATACATGTCCTCTTTTATTATTATTATTTTTTTTCAGTGATGTGTAATTGGTCATCCTACTCAAAATGGTTGCTTCAGTTATGTTTTCATTCTTTGCAGGTGTTTCTCAGAACTGCCTTCCTCGCTCCTCTTATGGAACACTTTGAACTCTATACGGACTTGCTGGATGAAGGATTCTGGTGAATGAAGGATTCTGGAATATGGCAACCAAAGAGGAACTTTTCCAATTTACGATTCTGAAGGGACTAAATGTAAACAAAGATCTGCTGGAATTTATAAGTTGTTCATACACAGAATACAGTGTTCCTATAGAGCAAAACTATGTATTTTTCCAGAGTTTGGATTACAAGCTCCCTTGATCAGCTGGCATGTGCTGGCAGAGCTTGGAAGTTTTAATTAAAAACAACTTCTCCAAACTCTGATAGCTTCTTGTTAGCATTTATATCAATAGCATGCTCCTTACCAACATTATTTTGATCTAGTTAGTTGTACGAGTTTCAGAGTTCACCCAATTCTTTACTATATAGCTACTCCTGAATTTGTTTCACTAACTGATTATACCCTTGTTGACTTCCTAATCATCATCATTGTGTGCCGTCAAGTCAATTCTGACTTATAGCAATCCTTTTCATTGTTTTCTAGGAAGAGAATACTCAGAAATGGTCTACTATTTGTTTCTTCTGGGGGTGCCCTGGGACTGTGCAGCTTGCCCAAGGCAACACAGGCTGGTTTTTCTGGGATGCACAGTGAGGAGCTGAACTCCCAACCTTTGACTCCACTGCCAAATACCTCACCCAGTTAGCTATTCAGCCAACAATTTGAGCCAGAATTTAAAAATAATCCAAATAATGTCTGTCAGCTATGGCTATGTGGGTGCCACACAATCCTGAGCTGATGTGCATCAAAATCAGCGTAGGCTTCCAGAAAGACTTGAGATGTGGCAGGGAATTATTCAGCTGTTATAAACAGATGTCTAATGAATCTGTGTAGACAGCCCATGTTTAAATGGATGAGTGACTGACTGCAAAATTGGACAAATTTAAAAAATTCTCTGTGCTATTAATGCTTGTATCTTATGAACTGAAATCAGACTGAACTATGAGATTCATCAGTTAATCTGCTGTGATCTGAGGCTGTTACAACTTTTAAGAATGGGGGTCTCCCTCCTTCAGAGTGTTATTGTAATGATTAGTGTGATAATGACTGAATGGGAGTGGGGGAGAGAGTTATATCTTTAACAAATGATTGTACTGTCAGAGCACTCTGACATTTTTTATGGCCCATTGAGCTCCTTCTGGGAAAACAGAAGAGAAGGGTGAGCAGTGATTGCTGCTTATGTTTTTTTTTATTTTAAAAAAACTTGTTTCCTTCTCACTACTGGCACTGAGAAGGAGGCATTTAGAGGAGCACCCAAGTGGGCCTAAATCTTCCCCTCTGTTGGAGCACATGCCGGTTGGCTAGAGTACTTTGAATTTTTCATATCCAGAGTCTGTCAGAGTTGATCTGCTCACACACGTACCCAGTCTACCCACTTTTTACTTCTTTGGACCTTGAACCTCCAGTATTTTGGAGGAAACAGTGAGAGACGAATCCACAGAAGCAGAAAAGGGGAATCTAAGTCTGAACCTCTCCCTCTGAGGTTAGAGGGAAAGCTTTTCTATGACAAGGCCTTGAGGCACCATCCCAAGAGTTCTAGGTTTCTTTAAATATTTATATCAAGGAAAATAAATAACCACCAGAATTCTTTGCATCTTGAAAAAGAATGACATATTGGACATATCACAAAATAATCAAGGAACTCTGGTAACATCTCCCCATCTCCTCCCTGAAAAATAATTTTTGTCAGGTCTCCTTTTGCCTTCTGCCAAATTATGCACTTTGCAGGTTATGTTGACCAGTGCCTATTTTACGGTACCTCCCAAGATAATATATTTACAGGCAATGGCTTTGCTAATTATTTTTTGTTTTCTGGATGTTGAGCCACTGATTAGTTGAAACAGTGGCTCTTGCCTCAAAGCCTGGGCAGAGGTTCAAAATAGATCGAGTGGCTGTTTGACACATCCAGCAGTTGCATCAGCAACTGAAAACATATACATGAGATGGTGATTAATTGATGTGACAGAAGTTATGCATTCAAAAAAGGGAGGAAGGAGGGCAAGTAAGGCCAACTGGGTCTCTGTATGTAGTCTGCAAAAAAGCTTGGCACCCTGACATGCATTAGACATACCCTTGAAAATCTGGTATTCTTGAAATAGTTGGTTGCCATCTTCCTTCTGCATAGTAGCACCTACGTTTTCTGAACTCAGAATAAGTCTATTGCTCAAGATGCTGGTCTATGTTGCAAGGAGAGGTCAAACCTAGAGCACATGCCTTGTTTATAGTAGGTTTTAATACAATGTATTGCATTTCTGTTTTTAAAAAATGAGAATCAGAGAGCAGGTGATGAAGATTGTTGGCTGAGATTCTGGAGAGTGGCTACCAGTCAGAGCAGACAATATTTGGATAGATTGATAAGTATTCAGATCTTGAATGAGGCAGTTTCGTATTCCCTATATTAAAATACTGTTTGAGTTAAAATAACTGAAATTTGGAGGAAGAAGCTGGGGTCAATGGTAGAACATGGGCTAACCAGGCTGAATCCTTGATATCTCTAAGTCAGGCTGGAAAATATGTCTTTCTAAAACTTTAGAGAGAGGCTGCCAGTCAGTGCAGCCACTGTAAGCTAAATGGTTCAATAGCTAAGATTAAGAATAAGGCAGTTTCCAATGTATGACCTGATTTTTCAGAGCAACCTCTGAGAGTGAATGATCATACTTGAGCCCAGAGTCAAATCAGGTCAGACATGAGGGAAAACCCCATTTTTGCCTTGTCTATAGAATCATAGATCATAGAAACGTGAAGTTGGAAGGGGCCTACAAGGCCATCAAGTCCACCCCCCTGCTCAATGCAGGAATACAATCAAAGCATATCTGCCAGGTGATTATCTAAGTTTTTCTTGAATGCCTCCAGTGTTGGAGCACTCACCGACTCCCAAGGTAACTGGTTCCATGGTAACAGTCCCGAGGTAACTGTTTTACTCCCTTGTTCTGAAGATACATCAGTCAGAGATAAAAATGACATTTTCATTCCCTTCTAACCTTCAGGCAGCAAGGAGTGGATAAGAGTGAGTCTGGGGTTAAGGTGTGGAAAAGAAATCTTCCTGGAATGGAATAGGCCTGTGGACTGGAGATGCTGGTCTACCACTTAACTCATTTCTATACTTCTTCCTATTTCTATTGATAACTCATTGAAGTCCCCTCTCCCTGGTCCATAAGGATGGGTTATCTAGTTCTATGTAGAGATTGGGATGTATAGAATAGTAACTAAACTCCTCGTTCTCACTGATTTAGGCTGTCTTGATGCAGTCTTGAAACATCTTGAAAAGAAACATTCATGAAACCCTCGCCTCCAGTGGGAGAAAAAAAACAGGACTTTCCCCCTTGCTAATTTGTGGGAAATGTCTCTGTGCAAAACTAGCTTCTTTTCCCTTTGGGAAGCTAAGCATGCATGGACCAAAAGCACAGAAAGACTGCCTGATTGATCACAGAGATGCAAAGAACTCCTCTGACACTTTTGGGTTTTGAAAGTCTGCACACCAAAGCTGCAGCTCCTGTAGTTCAGTGCAATATGCATTATTTCTGGAAAAAAAATCATGATTGTCATTCTGAAGACTTGAGACCAGTGAAAAATATCTTGCCCTTTCACAGGTGAGGAAATTATGTTTTCTTTTGCTTTGTTCTCCCACCCCAACCCTGCTGTTTCTCATTCTCACATGCAAGAACAAGTGAGGATTTATTTCTCTATTTGGTGTATGTAACAGGATTCTCCCCTATTTTGAAGAAAATTGAACCTGGATCCTGGGATTGAACACAGGAACACCTGCAGTGCAAAGCACACATTCTCTGCCCTGGAGGGGCCTTTTACAGAAAGAGCCCTAATGTTACAACATTATTCTAGAATTATCCATCTAAATGTGGTTTTACTAAAGGCTTGGCAACAAAAAGCTCCTCTCGGTGGTGGGTTGCTTTGAATGGGTGAAAGCAAACTCTAAGCAGCGCGATGTCAAGTGGCCTCCACTCAGAGGCTATTTATGCAAGGCAACCTAGAGGACCTGCCCTTTTTCATATGGTTATTTTTTGCACACACGCCAGTACTGTAAAAAATATAACATGCTGAAATCGGTGCAGTTTCTTGCTTGTCTGCTCGACTTTTTTTTTTTTAACAAGCCAGCACATGAATAACTGGCCTCAAATCACACAATGAATCATACCACTCATGATTTCCTGCCACTTTCATTTTGGTCACTTTAGCTTATTCCTACCGAACGCCTCTGCCTCTTGTATAACAATGGCAACCTAACATTATGCTAGATTACTGCAAACCTAATTTCTTTCCTGTCATTCCTTATCCATCTTCAAAGGTTTAACATCTCATTCCCATCACATTCTGTGCAGAAAACCTATAGCCGTCTGTAATGTAATTATGGTTGTGTTATCACTCCCAACAGTAAATGTCACTAAGAATCTTCTTCTGCTCCACGTACAATTTCATTTCTACCTTGATTGGCATTCTATGGTGGTGTATGTGTCAGGATTCTCTCCTTTAGTTTTTGTATGCCTGAATGCATCTTTTCCTTCCCTTAGTCTGAAGGAAAAGGCCAGCAAAATCATCAACGTCACTGTAATTAAGATATATGCTCTAAATATTATAAACTCTCTCTGTCTTTCTGTCTCTCTGTGTGTGTATGTAAAAGAAACAGAAATCATTTTCTTGCAGTAGGCTTGGTATACAGTATATGTCTTTTGCACTAATACACCTTCACAATCCAAAAAAATCATTTGCCTTGATTTGGGGCACTGCCAGTGAAGGTGCAGATTGCATTCTCACACTTACAGGTTCAATTCTAGTTAAATGTAACTGGCTACATGCAACAAATTAATGCTCTGGAGGAAAGGCACACACAAATGTGTTTCCACTTCAAGAACTTAGAAAAGGTAATTTCTTGATGACAGCTTCTAGTTTCTTTTACTAGCATCACATTTTCTGTGGCTTCTGGAGCCTACACTCAGTTTTGGTGGTGGTGGAGCAGCTGAACTGGAAAAACATTTTAGAATCTTATTGGTGTTTTATGTGTGGGTGAACAAAGACACAAGCCACAGTGACTAAGCAAAGCCAATTGATGACATGCTGGTTGCGTATCTAGGCATAAGCAACCAGTACGTGACCAAGCATGTGACCTGCACCTCATTAATTGGCTACAAATAACCACCACGAGATAGCTAGTGTAGTGTAGTGGATAGGGTGACAGACTAGAACTCAAGAGACTTGGGTTTGAATCCCCGCTCAGCCATAGAAACTCACTGGGGATGTGGATCTGGTAAAACCACTCCTCTAATATCTCACTTACTTTGGAGGCCCTCTTAGGGTTGCTGTAAGTTGGTTCTGACTTGATGGCACAAAACCACCAACACCATCATGGCTTCCATGTTTTTGCTTACAGATGCATAAAATAACAACAGGATTGTTGCTCGGCGTTTCTGTGCTTTTAGAAGACAATTGCTTCTGAGAATCACTAAGAGACTTAAACAAATGTTTTAACAAAAGGGATTGTCTGTGAACAGGTTTCAATTAATGGTTGGAAGTTCATTATACGGAATATTGCAATACTGCTAAGATTGCTTTCATGCCTGCAACTTTTGAACACAGGTTTTCTTTTCTGGTGTTGGTTTTCCTTTCTAGCATCCACAGTCCACGAAACTCAGCCTTCCATTTTCACAAATCTTTTTCCTAGACCTAGGGTAGCATCAGAATTTCTGTTTAGAAAGCATTTGTTTAATAGCCATTGCAAATCTGAAAGTTTTCTGCAGCTTTTAGTACTTCCCTAAATCTCACTGTAGTTTCCTGTGGTAGGAGAAGTTATAAACCATGGCTTTTTCTATTTGTTGAATTTTCATGGTGAAGAACATAAAGGTAAACATTGACATTTTGAACTCTTATTTGAGTTTCTCCAGGCAATACATTGTAATTATAGAAGTGTGAAGGTTTAATGGACATTTGCAAAAGCAATGCAATGCTGGCTGCATACTAGCAACCAAAATAACTCTCAAGAGGACCATAAAAAAGCTCTTCCTGAGAGGAGAAGGAAATTAGTCAAGGGGTTATAAAGATGGAGTTCTTATTAAATGTAAGAATGAAATCTCAGATCTGTTGATTTGAGACTCAGGCCATGGCCTCATATTGGCATTTCCAAAATACTGTAAAAGCCCTAGAAATGCAGGTCAGGTAATAAAAGGGAGTAGCTAAACAGTACACTAGTCCCAGATAAATGTTTCATCTGAACTGAAAAATTAGAATTATCTCCCTCCCCCCCTCTCTCACACACATACACTTCTCTGTCCATTTATAAGCATCCATGAGAGACATAAATTACTAGCCTTTCCAGAATCTGCTAATTTTTTCATATCACTTTATGGTAAAACAATAATTTCAAGTGACATAATATAGTTAGAATTTAGGGGAAAATCACTTTAAAAATCACTTTTAAAAAGACAAAGAAAAATATACTGTATACAGAATTGTGGAGTGGGGGTGACGAGAAAACAAGGGCTGACTATTTTAACTTGTCAGTGCAGGAAATCCACAGCTAAAGCCTCCCAGAGAGATGGGAGTTAGGATCTTTTTCAGAATTTGCTAGATTTATACTACTTCATGGCAAGGCTAGGCTTGGACAAAGAAGCAAAGATAAGTGTAACAGAAGCAGGTTTTTGAATTATGACACATCCATGGGATAGGGTTGTGAATAAACAGTCCCCCCATGTCTACACACACTCTTGTGATTCAATGCACTGACATGTTGGCAGTATAGTCCTCTATATTAGGAACAGGCAAAGTCTACCATTACACATTCTGTTCTCCAAACCTTGGAGGGCTTTTCCTGCCTTCCAAAATGTACTACTGCTGCTGCTGCTACTGATAGTGGTAGTGGTCACGGCAGTAGTACGAAAAACACCTGTCTTGAGATATTGAGCGACAAGTTTACAATGTTTTTCATACTTTCTGATCACTTCCAGATTTGAAAAAAGCCCAGCATAAGTCTAAAAAAGACCAGAGAGGTTCCCAAAGTATTAACCTTGTCATTTACACTCGCTAGACAGCGTAAGGGGTATTTCTGCAAAAGGAATAAAAAGGGATTAAAAAATGTAATAGGGCTTCAGGACAGTTGGGCTGCTAGTGGATAGCGGTGGTATCTTTTTACTCTAATGTAGGTTAGCCATCTTTAAATATTTGAAGGGCTGCCATGTGGTACACGGAGAAAGCTTCTTTCCTGTGGCTCCAGAAGATAGGACTGAAAGTAGTGGGTTCAAATGACAAAAAAGAGATTTTGAGTAAATATTAGGAAGAACTTCCTGATAGTAAGAACTGATCTGCAGTTAAACAGACTACTCAGAAGGCAGTGAACTCCCCTCAATTGGAGATTTTAAAACAGATGTTGGATGGCTATCTGTTCATGATGCTTTAGTTGTGGCTTTCCTGCTTTGCCAGGGGACTGGATCTGCTTGCCATTTGGCAAGTTCTGTCATTCCATTATTCTACTTTTTCAGCAGGATTGACTCAGTATACATATGCATAAGGTTGCATAGAGCCCAATACACTCCTAAGCAGTATTTCCCCCTTGGAATAAGTCTCATTGGCTTCCATGTGGACTTACTTCTAAGTAAACCTGCATAGGATTGGACTATAAGAGTTTGCATTTTCTCTTTGGATGAAGACTAGGACACATGCAATTTTTGAGTCTTTCTGTTCCACCATTCTACACAACACCAAATCTTGTAATTAATATAAAACCAGTATATTGTTGTAAAACAATCCAGTATATACTTCTAGGCACAACTCTGTTTGTATAACAGAAACTGGAATTGGTTCAGTAACAATTCAACCATGCATACACACTTGCGAAATGGAGAATAAATCAAACAGAAATGACACAGGGGAAGGAGAGAACAGAGAGCCCGTTCTGAATCACTGCTTTTGTATTTTCACATGGCTCTACAATAATTATCAAACAGTTCCAAGGAAGTGACCCAAAATACTCAGATAACCAGATCAAAAGGCTAATTGATTGTATTACTGTTTACTTCTGTGACTTAAGCGAATGGATCTTGATTGTGAACTTGTCCAACCAAGTGAGATAAACTGTATTATAGATAAATGATTATCAGTACAGATGGTGACTGCAGACAATTAAATTGCCCCATTGCCTTCAGTTGGATTGCTGTTGAATGGATCATGCACATAAAGTCAACCTCCAAACACAGCTCATGAACAGCTGCAACAACGCTGGGCTGTCAAAGGGCCAGTGGTATGTTGTGAAGCCATGTGATTTGCAATACCTTTAGAGTAGGGCAGAACTGCCTCAATGGAATCAATAATCACTTACTAGGTGTGTCAAAATGGCTAGCATAGTTGTGAAATAAACAAACAAGGAAAGTAAAAAAGGTGGTATTAGTCACTTCCAAGTGGTATTATGAAATTCAGAAAGAACATGATCTAATCCACAGTTGTATTTATTTGAAATTATGCCCTTCCACCCCACTCTCACCACAGAACAAAGGTTTAGAAGCAGGACAAGATGAAGTCTGTAAGAATAATAAATTATGCACATTTAGAACTTTGCAAAGCTGGCTGGATAGCACAGTGGTTCAGATATCTGGCTGCAGAGCCCAAGATTGGGAGTGCAATTCCCCACTGTGTCTCCTGCGAGTAGAGCCAGCCTGGGTGGCCTTGGGCAAGCTGCACAGTCCCAGGGCAGCACAAGAAGAAGGGAATGGTAAGCTACTTCTGAGTACTGTCTAAAATCCGGGAAAAGGGTCACCATAAGTCAGAATTGATGGTGCATATTTACAGCTATTGGTTTACAGAACTTTGCAAATAGGGGTTTTGCACGGCTGTAAACTATCGGAGACTATTCCTGCATTGGTAGAGGGTTGAACTGGAGGACTCTTAGGGTCTCTTCCAATTCCACAATCCTTTGACATCAAATTCTTATTATTTCTTTGGGAGGTTAATATTTAACATATTAATCCAATGTCACCCTTTGTGGAGTTATCACTGGATCACTGAGTTTGCTTCTTAGAACAGAAATAGTTGCTTCTTTTAAGAAAGACAGTAGAAGCCTGGAAGCTGGAAAAGAGGGTGACCTTTACATGGAAGCATGGAATTCAGAGTTAACTGTAAAAAGGATCACATGCCCCTCCTACTTACTCCCTCAAGTTTTCAGATGGAAGAGTTGGACCCTTACAATGTTGATGGCAGAAGTATATTTGGTAAACTGGGCAGACTTGGTGACCGTGACTCAAGAAAGCAGGAAAGACCCATCCCTTCCTCTCTCATGGCTTGCACTTACAAGATGGAAGCTGCTATGGCGATGAAGGAAGTGTGCATTAATTTTCAGTAATTAGTATTCAATCCTTTCCTGATTTAAATAGTTGGTTTCAGAGTTTCATCTGGGGAACAGAGTAGAAAGCCTAAATTATCTCTCTTGCTAAATTATCCATCCAAAGTCATAAAAAGGAGTCTATTTTCCCAATATGAAGTTATACTGTGTCATTAATCATTCAGCAGTAAAACAAATCATGCAGTGTGTAAAAGATAAAATTCCTCATGCTGGGCCCTAATGGAGGAGGAGGAGAAGTACCTAAAAGCAATTCCCCCTTATATTAAATTTGCACACTTTGCTTAAGCAACAATAGATCATATTGACTAAAACTAATTTATGAATTTACTAAACTAAAAAAAGAGACTCCATTTACAAATTCGCATGGTCTGAAATCCTGTTTCCCAGTATAGTAAGGAAATCAACCCTGAGTGCTCACTGGAAGGACAGATCCTGAAGCTGAGGCGCCAATACTTTGGCCATCTCATGAGAAGAGAAGACTCCCTGGAAAAGACCCTGATGTTGGGAAAATGTGAAGGCAAGAGGAGAAGGGGACGACAGAGGACGAGATGGTTGGACAGTGTCATCGAAGCAACCAACATGAATTTGACCAGACTCCGGGAGGCAGTGGAAGACAGGAGGGCTTGGCGTGCTCTGGTCCATGGGGTCACGAAGAGTCGGACACGACTTAACGACTAAACAACAACAACAAGTGGAGTAAGTTGCAACTAGAGTAGGCCAACTCCTCTGTAAATTCCATTAATTCAGTGGGCCTATTCTAGTTGTGACTTACACACTAAGCAACAGAATTTCAGCCATTACATCACACCCTGGCTTTTAGAAATACACATTTTTGATTTTTGTATCCATGGGGTATTTTTTAGGACTGTGTCAATTGTACACCAGATGTGAATCAATGCATTTCTAGCATCAATTTCCTTTTTTGCTTGTGATAGATTTGTAATAAACAAAATCAGAAAATGAAGAAAATTATAATATGGGAATGACTAGTTACTTCTTTTCTTTAAAGGGTTTCCCACTTCAATTGTGGCTGAGGATTCACACTCCTTCTCTATCTGGGTGTGCTGCTGCCAATAGCAGCCATTTCCAAACATCTGCACTATGTTAAGGGTTGCTATTTAAACCTGTGTACAGGGACTCTATCTCTTGGATTATCACTATGACCAACCCAGGCAAACAGCCAGAATTCCCTTTTATACTGCTGCTATAACTTTGGCTCAGCTAAAGGCTGACTTTGCGCGATCTTTTTAAAAGAAAGGATGGTTTTGGTAAAACACAGCAAACTTTTGTTTACTTTGATGATACTATCTACACCTTGTGTCACACCAATGATCAGCAGTATATGTGGTTATAATAACTTGTGACTACCGTCTATAAAATAATAAGCAGGGTTAATAAACTAAAAAGAGTTTTATTTTAAAAGGCATAAAGAAATATAAAAGTTCAGTGAACAGGTAAAAGTCCTAACACTATAACAGCAATGTTTTAAGTTGTCAGTTTCTCCAGTGTATAACAAAAGTTTTCACTTTTCTTTTTAACACTTAAATATTATCTGTTCATGATAAATAGATACTTGCTTTGACACAAGTATTAACAAGGCCACACTATTATTACCAACCTTTTCATGAGCGGACTACTTTCATTCTAATCCTCAAATTCTAAATGACAGCTGGAACTAATTCACAGTTTTTACTAATTTACTCTCTCACACACACTCCCTTATATACAAAACACAGAACTTCTCCAGCCAAGACAAAAACAGGCCAATCAGCTCATATTTCTGTTCATAAACAGGCTTGTCACTTCTCAGCTATCATAACTATCACTCCTAGCACAAATCCCATGTACAACTGTAAATTAAACTCCATCATTTACCATGGAAACCAATACAAACCTATACACAAAATGTATTCACTGCAGAATCACCACAGTGGCCCTCCAGATACTGTTGGAGTACAATATCTGTGAGCTCTCGCAAGCATAATGTATGATGAGAATGATGGGAACTGTAGTTTAACACCATTTGGGAGGCCAAACATCCCCGATCTCTTCTCTGATAGTTTAACTGATAGCACGTCTTGGTGCTTCTATTTCTAAATCTGAAAGTTGCATTTTAGCTGCCTTAAGATCTTTCATTAGGGCTCAGTTTTACAAGCTACATCCACATAGTTAGCAGTAAGCACCAATGAGTTTAACTGAACTCATTGCCAAGTAACAACTATGTGCAGGATCACATTCTGTGCTGATATTAATGCAATAAGTGTTGTGTAAGATCACATTGCTTGTATTTTGGGGGGAGGTGGGAGTTGGAAACACTGTCACTGTTCTTCACTTTGGCACTTACCAGTATTGTCTGTTTGTGCGTCTAGTATGTATGGATACATACATGACACACAAACTGAGATAAATGGAAGAAAAACTTTACTCCCCTTGCTTTGGAACAGACTGCTACGGTAACTTTTCCTTGTGTTGCAAACACAATGGTGGAGAAGAACAACGTCTGGAAGGACGTTGTAAGCCGCCCAGGGACCTTTGGGTAGTGTGGGAGGCATATAAGTTAAATAAATAAATAAATAAATAAATAAATAAATAAATAAATAAAGGACCATATTACTTCCGTCTACAGAGGTGCACAGAGATGGCAAGAACACCGTGCCAAGTTTTTGAACTAGTTGTACCTTCTCATCCTCTAATTTTTGTAATATTCTCATCTGAAAAAGACTTCTAGAAAACTCAGGAATCTCCAGCCACTTTTGTAATATTTTTGAGGTCCCCCAAAAGCTGTTACCCATCTCTAAACTTTGTATTTTTCACATATGGGCCTTTTGCTTTTTTTTTTTTTTTAAATTGAACTGAAATTAATGAAAGTGGGGCCTTCTCTGTGACTGCTCCCAGACTTTGGAACTCCCTCCCACAAAAGGCCGGGCAGGCCCCATCTTTGCTGTCCTTCCGCAAGCGGGCAAAGACCTTTCTCTTCAGACAAACCTTTTAAATGGATTGTTGTGCTTTACTGCTTTGAATATGTTTTCGTATTGTTTCTGTTTACCACGTTTTACTGTGGTATTTGTTTGACCCTTTTTAATATTTGCATCTTTACTGTTTTTAGCTTTAAATATTGGCTTGATGTAAGCCGCCTTGGGACCTTTTGAATCAGAAAAGTCAAGTAAAATATTTTAAATAAATAAATGTATTTATTTGTGTGGTTTCTTAATGATGGGGAATGCCATGCAATGAATTTAAGTTTAGATAGACAAACAGATTAATTAGTTCATAAACTCATTCTAGCCTTAGAAAAAGTTACAAATGTTTCAAAATCCGTCTGAGATGTGTACACTGGGACACTGATCCTTCTAAGGGATGTCAGGCACTTTCTCTTTCCTGATGGAAGGTGGTTACTTATAGTATACTTACTTATACCTTCCTTATAGTATGGATGGCAGCTGATGACTCAACATATCTTTGCTGTTAAAAGAAGCAAGAAGGTGGACTCTAATGCATTTGTATAGTCATTCAAATAACATATGGAATCTGATATTGCTGCTTAACTCTTGATTTTGCTAATGCTCTTGTCTAAAGACTGGCAAGAAGGTGAGAGCAATCCAATCAATGTCCATGTTTTCAACCAGGCTTTAAAAGGCTTCAGATGTTGCTTTCCTTGAACAGTTAGTTCTCTTCTCACATGATTTTATCTGATCATTTCGGAGCATCTGTAAACTTCAAAAAGAACAAAAAACAAAAACAAAGCAAAAACCCATTTCCTTTTTTATCTTCTTACCTTTCCCTAACATCCTAGAATGCACTGTCGAGCCATCTGTGTGTACTGTGATGATTTTCTCTGTATAAGTAGTGCTTCCAATTTGACAGACATAGGGTGAAATGAAAGGGCACAGAAAAGTTACACAAAAGCGTGAATATGAAAGAAGCACAGACCTTTTGGGTACCCCTCTTTCATAAACAGGAATCATTTGCTTTTAAGCGTCAGCAATAACAATTCCTGAAAGAACATGAATTACAAAAAAGAGAGTCTTTTTCATGTCTGGAGTCTTTCATTTAGACATGGAAGACCCATCTCTAATGATAATACAAGTGAGAATAATGGAAGGTTTCCGAGACTGATGGCACAAATTAAGTCCTGATGAAGATATGCCTGCCAGCTTGATTGTCCAGTCCCACAACCAGGAAAATTGCTTTGAAATTTTGTCAGTGTTCTATCTCATTGGCCAGTTTCTAATGTTTGGGGGTGGTTTTTATAGCTAATCTAGGGCTGTCAATTACATCTTTCTTGCTGCTGAGAACAACTGTTCTCCTTAGTTACACAACACAGAAATGGATGAAAAACTAGATGTTCTCTGTCTTCTCTTTACTTATTCTCATCAGAAATCAGAAATGCTGGGTTTTTTCTACTACAACTCTCAGAATCTCTCTTCCAAGACAGAATTGTCATTACTTCCATAAGCAAAGCAATGATGAAGCAGGAGGAGACCAGGAGCTCCATTCTAAGTATGTTGATCAACTCAAAGGCCATAATGGCTGGATATGGCGTCTCTCTCTCTCATTCGCTCCTTCCCTCTCTCTCAGCCAAACCTTTACAAGCACAAAATCTTTCTTTAGGACTCGGATAAACCATTTAGGTGTGACATCTGCACAGAGAGAGTAAAGATCCACAAGAAACTCTTTTTTCACAATTGAACAATGTCGTTCATGTAATTTTATTTTCAGTTTAACTAACAGATGTGAGACAGTAATGCAAGGCAGGTCAAAATACAGGGATGTTGTTTGGTAATTTTCTAAGTGCCATTGTCTCCAGAACAATGCCTATGATTAACCGCCTAAAGGAGCATAGATATTTTTTTAATTATTTTTGGAAAATACTTGGAAAGATGAGTGTAATATACGTTGCATTCTTTGCAGAGAAAATTTAAGACAGAAATTACAGCTTTTCATGAAGTTTGATAACTGCCTAGCTTGCTTAGCTAAATTATCAGTTATTACATAGTGAAAAAAAGAGATTTTTACTTCACTTGTCACACATTTTAGCATCAAGGTATTTTATTTTATTTCGCTGATAAAACTATAGAATTCCTGTGTGGTGACAAATATTAAATTCCGCCCACGAGAAGGGACATTAGATAATTTCCTATATTGCACAGAGGGTTTAAAAAAATGCTGTCAAAAGCAGCAATAAGTTGGGTGTATGTTTTTTCTGCAATGGAATGAAGATATCTTAGGTATATGCACTGCAGATAAAGTGTTATGGTTTTGGTATTATCACACAGACTATTAGTGGTAATTAATTGGTTGTAATTGTCACTAGAGTAATGTCATAATATGCTTTTTAAAAGTTTTGGATTGCTTTTTTGTGAAAAGTACAACACAGACTGACAAGTTTCGTTTACATTGTCTTTGTGATTAGAAGTCAGGGATGCTGGCGAGTGTTCAGACCCGAGTCCCGAGTCTGAATCTAAGTCTTCTAGCCCGAGTCCCAGATGAGAGAATGTTCTGAATTTTATATGGAAAACCATAGGCCTAAGAATAAAGCCTAAAATTTTGGTTCAAGAAGCAGGTTCAAGTCAGCAGAATCATCCAGAGAGATGGTTCTTCCTGAAGTTCACAAAATTATTTAAGAAAAGAGGAAGGGAGTTGATGAGAAGTAAAAATTTTTTTCAAATGGCATTTTTAGATATTCAATGCTGATTCCACTTCAGCAGAAAAATGAACTACGGAATTGCTGAAGATGCAAATAAGTCTTCACCAAGTCTATATAAAGTGTGTGCCCCAGCAGGGCACCAATATATTGTGCATTAGCAGTATTAAACATTCTGTAAGGCAAATAAAAAAATAGCAGTGCCCCAAAGGAAAAAAAATGTTACTATGAAACTGGACCTCAGATCAGCACCAAATTTGGCACGGATGTAGCAGAAATTCAGGGACGTTTGGGCAAATCCTTTAAAAAAAAAAATAACACTCTTTTACCCCTGTGCAAGAAACCTCTTAGTTTCTTAGACCCCACTATGTGGTCATCCAGTCCACCCAGCCCCAATTTCACTGTAGAATCTACAAGGAATGAAATATGCAATTTAATTTTGCCTTCAATTCTCATTTAATCCAGACTTAGCCTTTTAAAAAAATTGTAAAAAACCAGCCTGTCAGTTCCTAACTCTGACTAATCATGGTGCATGTGTTGCATTTAAATGGAAAATGGTTCTCCCAAGGTTTCTGGGAGAGTTGAAAAATTGAGGGGCTGTGGTACAGCCCACCAAACATCCAGGGGTGGGAACCAAGATCTTCCAGCCTCTCAGAGTTTGCCTGTTATAAAACACATTCAAAGAATCAAAAATTTTGTATTTCTTGAGAATACTCATATGCAGATACTATTCATCTTTCTTTGGCTTATTCATCTATGATCATGTGACCTGAAACGTCTTTAGAAGTGCTATGTGTCAAGAATTTATGAGATTCTGTTTAGTGATCTGACAACTGTGGTAGTGAGTGTGTACTATTCCTTAAAGGTGGCCATTTGCTGTCTTGTAAGTACATTTATAACACGGTACTTGTTCTGACAGGTCTAGAAGGTGGATAACATTGCCTTGTAGGTGGAAAAACAACATTTTCCAAAACTTCTGCACTAACTTCATCAAAAGGAGTGGTGATTGTTCATTCTTCTGAATTGAGAACTCATTTGTTCAAGGCCAAGGAAAAACTCCTTGATTTGATGGTCATTCAGAATACTGTTGTTTGTAACATTGAATATTTAAATTGATGAAACAGAAAAGGCACAATAACTGTAAGGTTATTTTTACAAGTAGAATTTCAGCTGTCTAAGGGAGTAAGGTAGATTCAATGGTGAAATTGGCAGGGGGTGGTGGAAGTCTGGGTGATCATGTAGTGGGGTCTGAGAGAATGAGAGAAGGGCTTCCTGGGAGATTAGTGACACAACGCAAAGGAAAATCTCAGAAACTGATTCCTTTTCCCCCCACTTCTCATCCAAACACACTGACTAGGAAGCCACAGACTATGAAGGAACCCGTGGGCAAATCCAGAAGGGGTGAGGTCCCTTTGCGGACTTTGCCACAAGGGCCCACAACGTTTGTCGACTGTTTGCAGCTGGATCTCCTGTCTCCTTCCTCATGGCTAGTGTGGTTGCCGGCTTCAGAAACTGATTTACTCATTCGAGTCTCAAGTCATTTGCCCTGCCCCCCTGAGGCTTGGGACTCAGGACTTGGACCCATAGACTTGAACATGGGACTCGAATCCAAAGACTTGCCAAAATCCCTGACTTCTAATCACAAAGACAATGTAAACTAGCCTTTTTTTTTCAGTTCAGTTCAACCTTTCACAAAAAAGCAATACAAAACAAAAAATATATATTTTATGACATCACTCTAGTAACAATTAACAACCAATTAATGTACACAAATAGTCTGTGTGATAATACCCAAACCACAGCACCTTATCTGCAGTGCATATACATGCAGAGACAGCAAGCGGACTTCCCTTCCAGGAGCGGACCCCTTTCTCTGTGCATGCACTGGCCTATCAGCTGGGCGGCAGGTGCATGGTCAGCACTCGGCTCTTGGAAGGGAAGCTGGGCCTCCTTCCTCTCAGGATGATGGCGGCAGGGAGGGAGGCCCATCCCTAATAGGGACTCGAAACTTGACTTGGAAAAATTGTTCCGAGTCATGAATTGAGTCAGCTTCTTCTTTTAAAAAGAGCCAAGTGGAGTTGCTGGTGCCACTTAAGTCGGACTCAGCAGCCAGTCACAACTTGTGAGTCCCCACCCCTGTTAAAAGTAAGGGAAAGGCATAGCTGATAACTTTTGTATTCAGAAGCTATAACAATTGCAAACTCAAAATTGTTTTCTGCATTCCTCTAATGAAACATTTGTGTTTTATTAATTAGGATGTCATGAGATCATTACTGTTTGTGTGGCTGAGACTGGTGTGTACAGAATGTTTACAGCAATTTTTGCCTGCAGCTACTCTTGGGAATCACTGTTCTACATTGTCTGACATGAGAAAAAGCTGCAAATACATAAATGTTTGATATTGCTCTGCTGGGAAATGGAAATCTATTTGTGGAAATGTTTTTGATTTTCAGAGGGAAGCATATTAATTTTGTTACCCCTAAAAAAAAAGAAGAAGCCATATCGTTTCCTTCACAATTTAATACTGGGAACAATCTGCCCCAAATTAAGCATTTGTAGATCCCTTTAATATGCTGTTTTCTGGTAAATTGGTACTACGACTTTATCCCTGGTTTTACCATCCAAGGATTCCATGTTTTTCCACATTGTTACTGTGAATGTCTGTAATTATCCTTGAGTTCTTTACCCTGGGTCTGTAGGATCATGTATGGGTCTCTCATTTGAAAGAATGAGGCAGCTCTCTCAGGTGCCAGATACTCCATCATTCCTTTCTATTGAAGGACAAAGGTGTGTATGTGTACCACAATTCATCTTACCATCATGAACCCACCTGATCTCAGCAACGCTGGAAGCTGAGCAGAGTTGGTCCTTGTTAGTATTTAGGTGGGAGACCACCAGGGAATAGCAAGGACCTCCAGACAGAGATGGGAAAGTTCTCCTGCTTGAAACTCTTGAGAACAGCTGCAAGTCAGAGTTAGCAATACTGGCTAAATAAACAAAACACAAGCCAGCTTCATATGTCATAATGTACAAAATTGCCTCCCTACAGCAGTGAAAGAAATACGCCCTTAAGAATTGTGGTAGAGGACATGACCCCATACTTGCCAGTGCAGCAGCTGCCTGTGGAATGGTGTGTGTCTGTCATCTATACCTCAGGCTACAGATGTCAAGAACTCACATTGCATTCTTTATTCACATCAGTTTACTCTATCTTGACTTGATGAGACACCTCAGCAAGAAATTCACAAGCTCTACAAGGTCCCAGGTAAAAGGGAGACAAGGAGTGTCTAATTAATTTTTTTCTAATTACATTCTCTGTAATTTGGGCAGCCTGTCTTTGCAAAACTAGGGGCTTTTCCATTTGAGAAAACAAAGCACCTCCACTCACAGCCAAGCACAAGAGACGGGCTGATTTTGAAAAGAGATACAAGTACTCCCTTCTGATGTTTCTTATCCTTCACGGTCCACATGCAACGGAGCAACAGCCATTTGTGCACACTGCATTTAGAGCTTCATTTGAATTAAAGTGTTATTTTGTGTAATTTTGCTCCCATTTATGCAAATAAATCTTTTCTTCTCTTTCTTTTCACTTGTTTAGAGTGCAACAGAATACCTCATTCTGTTGTGGGGGTAAGAGTAATAATTTGCATTTCCTTGTCCTTGCCTGGAAGGAAGAAGTGACAAGGATTTACATCCTTATCTCAGTCAGGACAGCCCTGTCAGGCAAGGTGACAGTCAGTGGCATTATATCTTGTACCTAGGGCTTATATAATTAAATACTGACACTTGTAATAATACCGTCTTGGGAAAGCTCCATGTAAGGTACTGCCCACCTTTTTGTGTGTAGTCATTAATAAATTGCTAATTTGGCCTTGCTAGGACCAAAAAATCATTGAATTAAGCAAATACAGGAGCAACCAATGTCCCTCAGAATACCAGAAGCTAGAAGATGATAGGAAGGTGCTGCAGCTTGGCTCATATCGTGCATTTAATTGGTTATTGTGGTAACAGAATGAAGGGCTAGGTAGCCAGGCCTTTGTTCAATGCAGAAGGACTCTCCCAAGCAACTTCATTTCAGTCCATGTAATGTTTGCTGAATTAATTTCCTCCTTGAACCCCAAAGGGCAAGATTAACATTGGCAGATGAGAATGTAATTAATTATGTATTTCTACTTTAACATAAAGAGCAAACACATTGGCTTTTAAAACAGTCTGGGGGAAATAATGGCTAAGTAAATTAATACAAAGCTGGCTGGATAGCTCAGTGAGTTAGGTTTCTGGCTGTGGAGCCAGAGGCTGGGAGTTTAATTCCCCAGTGTGCATCTCAGAAGAGCCAGCCTGTATGGCCTTGGGCAACCTGCACATCTCCAGAACACCCACAGAAGAAAGGAATGGCTGACCACTTCTGAGTACTCTGTACTTAGAAAAAACCCTGAAAAGAGTGGCCATAAGTTGGAATTGACTTGATGGCACACAATTATTTATTATTAAATTAATACAAACAATACAAATGGAAAAGTATATTCAAAAATATGAATGGGAACAGATGGATGTCTGGGCAGTGATCCTCATTAAAAAATTACTTCTCTAGTATGAGAGGCAGCATGCTTCTGCATACCAGGTCCTTGGGAATATGAGGCAGAAAGTACAGTAGCACCCACGTCCTGCTGGCAGGCTGTCCTTAGGCAACTGCTTGTCCACTGTGGTGACAGAACACTGGACTAGACAGGCATTTGGCCTAAACCACATGACATTTGTTCCCGTTTTCATCTGTGACATCATAGATTTGCCAGGTCTGAAATCTTAGGAAACAACTATGTCTCCCCCGGTCCCCAGATGACAAGACATATTTCATGGTGGGAAAGTACCACAGGAGAATAACGTCTAATTTTTGTGGTGAGGTGGCTTCAGAGTAGTTATGGGCAGCTTCCATGGATCTAGGAGACTACGCAAGCCTCTTCCTCAGGAGTGTTGTGTCTGCTCTCCCAGATCAATTATTTTCCTATAACAACAGGATGGTGTTGGTTCACTTTCATTTTCAGTTTTAACCTCATTGTTTCAGTCCATGACCAGGAGCTAGGGGTTCATTGAAAACAACCCCTTGCGCCCTGTAGTGGGGAATTTTTTTTTTTAAGAAATGAAAAAAGGGGGTACAGGGCTTCAGGGTTCCTGAGGGCCGCTCAAAACATGCAAAACTTTTCCCAAGCTCCCAAAGGGAATATTAGGAGTCATTTTTAAAAACCCAATATAATTGTAGGGGAGCTTGTTGTGGTGGTGGGCAGATGTCTGGGGAACTACACATGGGCCCCTGGATGGCCAAATTCAGGTTCTCATAGATGATGAGACATCCGAATTATGCCCCTGTTGGGGAAATGGAGCACCTTTAGAGCTAGTGCATCCAATATCAGCTTCACCATCCCCAGAATGCCATTTCAGGGTCTTTGCTACTAGCAGTAGAAAAATAAGTGGTACTTTTCCATTCATATAGCTGCTTCTCTCTGCCAACAGAAACCAGCAAAGGGGCACTTCTGCCACAACCTAACTCCTTCCAGCTGTAGCAATCTGAAAATGTTAGTATTGCATTTTTTTTTTAAAAAGCAGTATTGTATTTTCTTTAAAGGATTTTTTTTTTTTTTTTTTGGCTTTCAATGGAGATAAACAATGTTTCCTTCCTTTACTCCACTAAACTCATATGGTTCGGGTGGCAAGTCAACACACACTTTCCAGGGATAAAGTTCCATTGGAATCAGCAGGACGTCTGGCTAAACTTTCATAGGCTTGTGTTCTATGTCTTTTTGGTGAAAAATTTCAAAATATGAGAGGCTACTTTCATATTTAGCTATATCTCCATAGATACAAGGGGGAAGGGATCAGGTTATTCAGCTATCATTGTGTTGCTTGCAGAGTGTTGTCCCTTTGAACTTAACAGAAATCCTAGTTATGGGAAACTGAATTTGTTATGTTCAGCACAGTACAACAAGTGATATTGGATCAGAATCTGTCTGGATCAGAATCTGTCTTCCTCCATCCTCCAAATGCTAGATCTGTGGCTTTCAATCCTGGTTCATGCCACCTAAAAGACAGACAGACAAACAAACAAAGAAACACTGTTTTGCAGTTTGGCAAAACAAAATAAGGAGAAACAATAGTTAACTTGTATTAAGCTAATGGCAGGAAGCAAAGAAGGAATGCTGGGTGCATTATTGTTTAAATGAAACCATTGTTTATTGGACTGGAAACATGACAATATAAATACAAATGCACACTTTCTCTGGATCTAATCTTTTCTTTTTTCTTGCCAGTTAAATGGATGTTCTTCCACACTGAGTGTCAGCTTTAATAATTTCTTGTGTTAGTACTGTATGCCCCAGATCTAACAAGTGATTAAAGAATTATGGACTATATTGATTTTTTTTTGTTTCCACATAGCTTAGAATTGAAACCTATTAAAACTAAATCAACTAAGTTTATGATGGCTATTAAGTGTATTTGGCAAGGAGAGATATGCACCTGAAATGGCTGGGCCTTAATTGAATAGGATCTGATGATTAAGAAGGAGAAGAAATATTTGTAAGAAATTTAGTATTGATTGTCATATCTTCACTTCATACATGTTTAAAATTTATTTTGCCTTTTTTTTGCCCAATTGGAGTATTGTTATTTAGTGCATTTATATTCCATTTTTCTATACCAGATCAGGTTCAGACCTGCTTAACATCAGCAAGATGGCTCAGTTGCACTGCATGCCTTCACAGCCTCGATTAAGGCAGTATAGTGAAGTGCTCATCTAGCAAGCTACTGTACCTTCAAAAAGATGATGTAGTTATGGAAGCTTTATATCAACAGTAAAAATATGAATCTCTCCACATGGGCTGGAGTTGCAACTCTTATCAGCCCTATCTAGCATCATAGCCAATGGTGAAGAGTGATGTGAGTTATAGTCCAATATCTGTACTGAACATGTAGAGGGCTATACATTCTCTGTTCCTTCTGTAAAGTGCAATGCCCATATGAAATTCCTCTGCTCTGTAATCTGTGAAGACAATGCTAAACTCTGATTCAGCCATAGCTGAGGCTTAGTATATAAATCTTGTTATTGTATAAACAGTCATTTTTGCTTCCATAGAAAGTTCAAGTTTGATTTGATCTTGGCCCCACTATTTTTTCTTGGTCCAGGATATCTGCAGAGTTGTTCTCCAGTACCATATTTTAAAAGAATAATTCCCCCCCCCCCAAATTGGCTTTTTTAAATGACTAGCCTTCACATCGACTCATTAATTGGAAATACAGTTATGTTGATGTTCTTGGCATTCCTGCCTGGTTCCACCAGATGCACAGCAGAGATGGATCCATTCATATTAGTCTCAGCTGGTCATTTTTTGTATAGTTGATCTTCTTACAGTGAGCTATGTTGTCAAGCGATTTCCTCAATCATTTCCACTCAAGGCTGTCAAAGGCCTTTTTAGCATTAAGAATCATTGTGCAGCTTGTGGTTTGTTTTTGTCATAAAATGCATAATATTGAGGGCTCTGTGAATATCAGCTCCTAACAGTGTCTTGAAAATTAATCCCATCTGGTCCTTAGGGATATGACATGAGACAAGTGTCTAAAATCATTCTGCCAGGATACAAGGGCAGAAATATGTATAGTTTGAGAAGAGAACTTGGTCTATATGACCTTCTTTTTAAAATGACAAGGAGTGTTGTGGGAATTGAAACAAGGTTTATCTGGCATAGGCTTTCACAGGTTATAAACCACTTCTTCAGATGCATAGAATGCACCCTCAGTAGACAGGGTCAATGCACTTATAAATCTGAGGAAGTAAGCTGCAGTCAACAAAAGTGTACGCTGTTTTTGCTGCCAACAGATTAACATGGCTACACCCTGGAAAATTCTGTATAAAACATATTTGCCTAGTTTTAATATGAATAATACTTTTGGGATGAATTCCCAGTGGTTTATTCTTTTACTAGTTTGATCAGTGGCTGTGTACATCAAGCAAGACATCATCCATGAACATTATGTACAACTTTGTACAGGATTCTTAGTTCCCAGAATATTGTTCTTTCTGCTTCATCAATACTACCTATGTCCAAAAAAGTTGCATGTTTACTGTTCTGTTTTTAATATTAAGTTTAGAATAGTTAATTAACTAATCTGAATCCATATTTTTCTCTATGAGTAAAAAACATAACCATTTTTTTTAAAAAAACTGAGCAATATATTGAGATCTAGCAATTATTCCTGTAGACAGGATTTAAAATCCATAATGATGTTGGATGTGTTTTGTTCAAAATTTATGAGGCTGGAAGATGATAATCCTTATTTCCCTTCTCATAATAGCCCTGTTTCTCTCTCTGTGTGTGTTTGTGCCTGTGTACATGTTCAAAGCCTTCACAATTTTGTCAGAGTCCAACAGGAATAATATCTTATGATCCTGATGCCATTAGTATGTTTATGACCTTTTCCACATGAGAAACATTTGCTTGCCTCTTCCCTTTAACTTTTTATTGTGAGAATATACACGCTGCATAAAACGTCTTCTGTAAATAGCTTTCATATGATTCTGTGAAGTTTGAGAAAACACATTACAAACATCATTAATTTCTTCCCTCTCCATTTCTGATAATTTGTTCACCTACTGTGAAGTGGCAATAGCGTCACAATCTAATTTCTGAAAATGTAAAGATTCTTTATCCTCACATGACCTAGCCAAATTATTGGAGAACATCGTATCTGTGAATGGGAATGCAATAAAGAACGCTATAGTTTGGAACGTGATCTGAACACTTTTAAATGGAAACAAATAGCCCTTGTTTTTTGCATTGCACCGCTGGCATAATTCAATTGGATCTAATTTTTTAAATTCTCCTGTTTAGCAGTATGCATATTCATAACTTAGGTTGGTTTTGTACCTTACCTACCAAATTCTTCATATAAAAATGGAAATAAAGTCTTCACCATTACAAGTTGCTCGCTGGCAAAATATTCTATAGCCTTGGAAAATTAATTAAAGATGGCTTCACAAAACGTGAACTCTAAACAGAATACAAGAGGTTAGAAGAGCCCTTTCTGTGGCATATTTTCCATTCCAATCACTTAGACAAGTCTGTTTTGATAATGAGAGATGATTTGGTAAATTGATTACTGGACAGCCTTGTACTAGGGGAAATCTGGTGCCATGAAATGATTTTGAAATCAACCTGGCCCAGTCCTCTTTTTGATAGGTGTCCTGGAGAAAGAGTTTCTCAGCTTGTACCTTCTCTTAAGATGTGGTGAAAGCTTCTTTTTAAAAATCTAGTAGGATAACTCAGTCCGCAAACATTTCAGCTTATAATAGTCAGTTATTCAGTTCTTCATTTCTAAAAAGTTTTATCACTCAACCCTGTTGGCTCGCTTGCCATATCAGCAAACCTGAATGAGAAAACAATGAAGTGGTATAGATGGCAAGCTCTCTAGCTCTGAAAAGAGAGTTGGAAGATAAGGTATAATATAACAATGCCATCTAGTGGCCTTAACACAAGGCAGCTACAAAAAGCCTCTGCTCCCAGTGGTTGGGAAAAGTGGAGGATGTGGGAGTGGAAATACTTAATCCAGTCAATTATGATGTGGAATGGGCTTTAGGAAAAATCTGTTTTGCATGCAGCAAATCTCAGGGCAATAAACAGACCAATCTTATACTCACATTATATTAAGACCAGGTATGACATTGCTGTTTGACAGAATGGATTCTACATTCAATGAATGCTTGGAGCAGGAACATTCAAGCATCTTTTGAAACTCTGCCAGTGCTCATCAGCCATGGATTATACCAGCCATGATGCCAAGGCTGGCTCTAGTATTAGCCAAAGTGAGGAGGCTACCACAGGAGCTGATTTAAATTACTGTGAAAGAGAGGAAATTGATAGCATTGATATTACTGGGTTTGGGGAGAGGTACTTAATTTTTTAATCTCAAGTGCCAATGTACAGCGGCTGGCTTTCGGTACTCTTCACATTCCATCCACACACTGAAAGAGATGCATGTCAGCAGATCTCTAATGATAGCTGAGTACCCAGAGCTTTGCTATCCTATTGGTTAAGTGTAGCTTATGTGATATTATCACACTGGGGGTGACGATGTCTGTCACATACACATTGGTTGATATCTTATTGCTTAATGTAGTAAGTCACAACTAGAGTAAATCCATTGGATCAGTGGGAATTTGTTAAGTCAGCACCTATGTAAGTTCCAGTGATTTGTTGCCATTTACTTCTGGATGTCAGCCACAGTAGGCAAGCTGATTTTTTTACTTCCCAAGGCAACAGGAAACTCCACAATAGCCATCCTGGGGCCATTAGGATTCATAAGATTCCTGGAGCAGACCATCTTGATTGCTCCCCTCTGCCCATCCTTACAGAAGCTCTGAGTTCCAGTGTGTCTACAGCCCACCAGGTTTTTGATACATCCATAACAATGGAACTACTGAGAGTTCCTCCATACTCAGATCACCATCCTCCTACCTAGTACAAAAAACAAGGTCCAGAGTGTGCCTTGGTTTGTTACAGAGGACATGACATTCTTGAGCCATTCCTGATGGGGTGGTCTCGGCATGGATGTTGACATCCTCCAGCAGTGACAAGCCAAAGGGTCTCCCACGCTGCCCCTGAGAGCAGCTCAATTTGTTCAGGAGGAGATGCTGTTGTGCCACAGGGTGAGTGGGAGATCAACAGAATCCCAGTTCTGCTCTGGGGTCCCACTTTCAGCCAGACATACTCAAAGCCTGGCAAAATGAGAGATGTAGTAGCTTGTAAGGTGGATGGAGTCATGCTAGATTGCTGCAGCTCCCCCCCTTTGCCTATCAAGTCTGCCCTGCTACAGACAAACATGGACATGGAAATGTTTGGTTGTAATTTCCAATATCCAGACCTGCCTCCAACCCCAGTGCAATCGCATTTCTTTGTTTTTCCCACCCAACTGCTGCCATAGTCAACATTCTCCATGGTGGTTCAACAGAAGAATGCAAGAGTAGACTTCCCACTTAGGCTGTGCCATCTGATACTGGTGTGATGATGACATCATAAAGTTCTGGTGTAATTTATTTGAAAAGAAGGAGGAATACGGGGAGTTGAGCTGTGTGGTGCAGTGGATAGAGTGACAGACTAGGACTCTGGAGAACAGGGTTTGAATCCCCACCCAGCCATGGAAAATGACTGAGGCTATCATTTACCTTGAAAGCCCTATAAGTCAGTTCCAACTTAATGACATAGAATTTCTGGTATTGCTAAGCCCAGACACATGCATTCATAAATGGGCTTTCAGTGAGGTTGTATCTTTTACTCAGGATTGACTGAGACCATGCCATGCTTATGTCTGCCTGACAATTGCCATCTAACTTATTGTTGGCTGTAGCCCCACCTAGCCTTGACTTTGGCACTGCCCACTGCTTAGTCTATCTGTAGCCAAGAAGCATCTTAACCCAAAATGTTTGCTGTCATTTTACTTAGTGCCTACTCCTGTTTTGTCCAGGTTGTGGAAATTTCTCTAAAAACAGCCAGACCAAAGTCCTACACCTGGGTGCAGTCTTCTGAAGGACTTACACTTTTGTGGGTTGGTGCACTTATGTTCAACAATGGACTATAGATATTCTGAGAACATGCATCTAAATTTATTTGGGTTCTAATTTTAACAACACAAGCAAACTACTATGCTCCTAACAGATAACATGGGATGCTTCAAAATCACGAACTAATGTTTGTGTGGAAGATGTGCCTGATGGTGCAACCTGTTCTTTAGGTCGATAACTATTGATTAGCTATTTATGGGAAACATTTGCTAATCATTTATTTGCCATTTAGAAATGCTTTAAATTTACAAATGACACTTGCAGTCCAATGCTATGGATCAAGCTTCGCTAGAGCAGTTTGGAACAGAAATTTATGCTGCTGCATGATCTAAAACGTGGTTTTGCCTCATTTTCCATATAGCTTTGCCCTTCTTATCTACATAAAATGTAAGTTTTCCAAGTTCTTTCTCACCTAAGAGGAAAGAAAGGAGGTTGAAATACTAGAACTCAGGGTCATCCACTGAAGCTGAATCATGGAAGATTTAGAATGGATAAAAGAAAGTACTCCATGCTGTGCATAATTTAACCCCACAGAATTCACTGCCAAACGATACAGTGATGACTACCAGATTACATGGGTTTAAAAAGCGATTAGATGAATTGATGGATGTTTCTGGGGGACACAATTCTGTGATGCACAAATAGTGAACAGGGTGAAACAGCAAATGCCTGCACTAGCTTTTTCACTTGTGGCAGTTCACCAACCAAATTTATGCCAATTACCTTGTAGTGAAGTAAAAACAACACAAATAGGATTTGTGCCAGTATGTTTTCATATATTGCCAATGAATGTTCCAGGTTGGAACGAGCATCTCAGTATGATTTGACTTTTACTTTGATGGTTCTCTTTGTTTCTTTTGTTATTGGTTGTCTGATTTTATCATTTGTTAACTGTCCTGAATAGTCCATCACACTAATGGGGCAATATATAAATTAATGAAATAAATAAATAAATTATAGCTGAGTGGCAGAGCACCAGCTTTACATGTAAAACATCCAAGATTCAATACCTGGCATTTGTCGTTTGGAGAAATGGACCCAATGTCTGATTTAGCCTAAGTTCTAGCTTTTGAATTCAGAGTGGGATATACATTTTTCTCAAGACAGCACACATGGTTGTTCTGCAGCATCAAGGTCCATTAACAAAACAACAGATGGGACAGAAGAATGTGATTTTGAAATCAGTTGGCCTTCTTCTAGAAGAACTTTGGTGATATCCTCTCTATTGTGAGGTCCTTTTCCTTATTAGTTCTGTGTTTTCCAAATGTTAAATGCCTCTTTCCTGCTAGGCCTCCCAGCTGTGACCATGTATTGTTGTGTAGCACTCATTGCTTACCTAATTGCCTATTGAAATTAACTCTTTGAACTTAGAGGCTTTAATTTCCCCAACTAATTAACTTGTGCCCACATGGTCCCCAGAGACAAAGTATGCCATAATTGACTCATCCCAAATCTATATGTTTTAATTGGACCTTTGATACCGTGGGAAACAAAGTCATGACTCTAAAAGAATCAATATGATTAAGATTGCAACATTCACAGATAACTATGTAGTTCTTACATTAAAGAAGTCACTCCACTCTTTAGAGAATGTCTTCTGAGGTCAACGTTCTTTTGGAACTTGGGCAAGGGTTGTTTTGTTTTGCTTTGTTTTTTTAATGAAAGCTTTCCGAATCCCTCAATCAAAAAGTTATTTTTTCCCTCCAAAATCTACTTCATGGATTTTTCACTGGCAAAATGACTTCCCATGTGAGTTTTGAATTTCAGTCTAGAACCTCAAATAATATAATATAAAATAAAGCTAAATAAAATAAAAATCAAGCATGCCACATCCATTGAGAAAGATGTAGACTTGTGTTATTCACTGCTTGACCTATTTAAAGGACACAGAAAGAAATGAGGAAAGAACCAGGCAGTACTGTTGACTGAAATTCTCCCCTATCAGGTATCAGTGCTTCTGGAGGTCCTTCCTGAGTGAATGGTTAGAGTGCAAGTCATGTAAAGAATATGAAATAACTTCTCTGTTCTTGTAGGTTTAGGCTGAAATGCCCTGACAAGAAAGGGCATGAGTTTCATCCATCCCAGGCAAAAATGTGGCATGGGGTGCTATTTTTTTCCCCTCAGCAAGATCTCTATCATTTGTGCAAACCAAGTAGGAAAATAAGTATCCTTTCCTTTTGGGGAGCAGAGCACATGCTCATAAATCTTAAAAAGTCCATGCAAACCCCATCAATTATGACCATTATGCTTTATCTGTGTTACTTTGCTTAATTTGTAAACTACCTTGAGTCCCTCTACAGGGACAAAGGTGAGATAGAAATTAAAACAAACAATTTACACAAAACATCATTCTACTTCTCCTCCTCTTCTTTTGATGGTGCCATACCTCATCCCCTTTGAGGTGAAGATAATACTTTTGGCAGTTCCACAAGTGAGAATTTACATCCTTAATGAGTGCTGCCAATCCAAAGATATTGTGTAGCTGTTGCATCTTTCTTTTGACTGATATTGTGAAAAAACAATAACTACCAAGCCCATCTCTCATCACAAGGCTCAAAGGTAAAAACTGTCAATATTCCCTCCATTAACACACACGATTCCTCTGCTATCTTTCCCTTTTTATATTTACTTTTATATATTCTTTCCCCCTCTCTTGAGTTTTAACTGAATCCCCAGTCTTCCAACCTTACCCCCATCTCTTCTCTCTCCCCTCTCATCTTTGCTTAGGCCTGGTTTCTGTTTCCTGCTTCTTGGATGAATGTTTACAACAGTACCCAAAAAACAATGTGGTCCATAAAATATTGCATGTAGATGTACCACACACCCAAGAGCCAATGATTATTTAGGATATTCTACTTGTGAAACTGATATTTCATTCTACATTTCATTCTGTTTCCCTATGACTGACGAAGTGGACATGTCCATTAAAGCTTACATTAAAATATAATAGTTAGTCTTTAAGGTGCCACATGTTTTTGTCTTTTTTTGTTATGTTTTGTTTTGTTTCTTTGGATTTTGCCTGATATCGGGGGTGGGAGACTGAAGCAGCAGCAGTAGCGAAACATGGCAGTGGTGGGGCTGAATGTGAAGGTGATGTCTTCATGGATCTCATAAAAGTCCATGAATAAGGCCAGGTAATTACATGACAAAGGCATTATCATGAAGACCTGATCTTAGGTCGTAAGTCACTAGGAATATGAGTTGTGTCAGAAAGAGCTTTGAAAGGCACTGGTTGAAAGGTTGCATTTGGAGGTTTCAGGAATATAATCTGGGTATTATTTTCAGACAGCTGGCAAAACCACAAAGGGACAGTTAGCAGTTTGTCACAGAATATGCATATTTCCTTTAAGATGAATTAACTCAGAAAAGCCATATTATAAGAGAAATTGGAATATATGAACATAGGAGGCTGAGATCCAGTCCTAAGTCGCAACTGGCATGGCCTGTTGAATCAGTGGGGATTTGAGAAGTCAACTGTCTCTGTAAAGTTCCATAAATTCAACAGACACACTCTAGGTATGATTTACTGCTGGCTTTCAGCCATAGAATCAGATGACTGGTCCAACTAGCCCAGTGGTGTCAACACTGACTGTGAGCATTTCTCCAGGACCTTAGGATGGATGGGTTATTTTCTACTCTACCTGGAGATACTGGAGGTTATTTTTTTACCCTCCTTGGAAATGTTGGGACCTTCTTCAGGCAAAGCATGTGCTCTACCACCAAGCCACAGGCCCTTACTCAATTCCTTTAAATAGAAAACAAAGAAGTTGGTGCAGTGAGCATCAAAGTCACAGAGCATCATCCTACTACTGCTCATTTATGGACAGCACCAGCTTGTCACTAAATCCATTCTTATTAAATATAACTTACCAAGTTGTGGCGGGAAAAGTACTTGAGAATACAAATCAGAAACCATGTAGATGTGTAGTTCTTTAAAAAAAAAATCCTGCGTGAGGCATTGGAATGAGAAAATGTTGATATATTGGTTTGTTTCTAGGTTTCTAACAAAATGAATTGTCGCCATCAATTTGTTTTATTCTCCTCTTGTAATCTGTTTGGAAGAAAAATGATAGAGCAGCAGTAAAACACACACACACATCAAAAGAAAGGGGGAGCACAACTCTGTGAACTCTCAACACTGTATAGTGGAATAAATTAATTGAATACCAACATGCTGTGAACAGCCTGTACTTTTTTCTGACACTGCTAAATATATTTTGAGTGTGTTTTCTTTCTGTAGCAATAGCAATTAGGAAGTGTTTGCCTAGCACATGAACAGTCTGGGCGCCTAATAATTTATTAGGCTGATTTTGATAAATGGTTGATCAGATCACATGCATTGTTTATCATGGCAGGATTCAAGTAGAATAGCACCTCAGGTTAATTTGCAACAACCGGTCACGTTAATATTGACAATGACTGCTAGCCAACAAATGCTTCAGGCTGGTCAGCACTAGCATGGGGCCAAGGTAGTCTCTGAATATTCATAGTTCAATGAGTTTCCATTAACCCTATCAAAGCAAAAGCAGGCTATAGGATCCAACATAAAAATTCAGAGATAAAGTAGGGGAAGCACTTGGTACAAAGTTATTGGCTTGGCACCAGCTTGGCATCTGATTTCACTGTGTGCTGGCTTACTTGATATTTCCAAGATGCTTCTGCCCCATTTGTTTTGTAGAATCATATAACTGTAGAGCTCAAAGGGATCCCAAACATCATCAGGTCCAACCCACTGTGGAAGCAGAAGATCCACAGCTAAAGCATATTTGGTAGATGGCTATCTAATCTCAGTTTAAAAACCTGCAGTGAACAAGAGTCCAGTAGTTAGAGGAGTCCACCACCCACCAAGGCAGTCCATTCTACTGATGAACAGCTCTTACTATCAAAATGTTCTTCCTAATGTTTAGGCAAAACCTCCTGTCTTCTGATCTGAATCCATTACTTCAGGTTCTGCCTTCTGGAGTCACAGAAAACAAGCATGCACCATTTCCCACATGAGCAGCCCTTCAAGTATTTGAAGATGGCTATCATATTGCCTCTTAGATTTCTCTTCTCCAGGGTAAACATGCTCAGCTCTGTCAACCATTCTGCTTACAACTTGATTTCCAGAACTGTTACATCCCTGCTCTCAACAACTTGCAGGTTGTTCGTACCCTGGACACAGTATTCAAAGTGAGGTTTGACCAAAGCAAATAGGTAGTACTACTGTTACTTCCTTTCATCTGGACTTTTGTGGATGTGATCTTGTACTGTATTGCATTTGCTTCCCCACCCCTTCTCCATCACACTATTGGCTTATGTTTATTTTTTATTTACTAAAACCCTTAGATCCTTTTCACATGTACTACTGCCAAGCCAGACTCCTGTCAAGAATTTTAGGGACTCTCATTTTGTGGTCCAATAAAATGCCCTTGCCTCTGTATTGTGTTAGGACCACACTTCTATTGTTGTACTGCTCTAGCAGTGATGAAATTGTTCCTGATATTCAACCGAAATCTGACTTCCTTTAACTTGAGCCCATTGTTGCGTGCCCTGCACTCTGGGAGGATTGAGAACAGATCCTGCCCCTCCCCTATATGACTACCTTTCAAGTATTTGAAAAGTGCTATCACATCTCCCCTCAGTCTTCTTTTCTCAAGGCTAAACATGCTCAGTTCTTTCATCATAGGACTTGGTTTCCAGTCCCCTGATCATCCTTTTTTGCCCTCCTCTGAACTTGCTCCAGTTTGTTGGCATCCTTCTTAAAGTGTGGTATCCATAACTAGACACAATACTCAAGGTGAGGCCTAATCAGTGTTGAATAGAACAGGGCTAGTACCTCATAGGATTTGGGGACTGTACTTCTGCTAATGCATCCTAAAATAGCATTTGCACCCACATCACACTGTTGACTCATATTCAGCTTGTGGTCTACAACAATTCCAAGATCCTTCTCGCTTGTAGTATTACTGAGCCAAGTATTCCCCATCTTGTAACTATGCATTTGGTTCCCCAGACCCACGTGTACGATTTTGTACTTATACCTGTTAAATTTCATTCTGTTGTTTTCAGCTTAGTGCTCAAACCTATCAAGATCTTTTTGAATTTTCTTTTTGTCTTTCAAGGTATTAGCTATTCCACCCATCTCTGTGAAAACACTGGGTGTTTACAAAATGTTTTCTAAGGCACGGGACAAGTATGACAACGATAATAGAATCATAGAATGATGAAGTCGGAAGGGGCCTATAAGGCCATCGAGTCCTGATCTTGCTGCTATCCTTTACAGGAACCCATACTTGTGTTCCACTAATTTTTACCTAGTGCAGATGATATCGAATTCAACATTGATGATCCTTTTTGTAGCTAATATGCAACCAACTTGTATAATTATAAAAAAAAATTACAGGTGCTTTCTTTTTACTTCAACAGAGAGCCATTTTAAAAAAACCCAATGTTCCTTGAATTCAGCAAGATATCCCCTTCAGCTCAGATTGACAGCCTCTCAAATTGATGTCTAGGTATCTGTCCTCTTAAACTGCAAAGCCTCTGGGCTGCAAGGTCGTAAGATCAGCAGTTCGAATCCACGTGACGGAGTGAGCTCCCATCGCTTGTCCCAGCTCCTGCCAACCTAGCAGTTCAAAAGCATGTAAAAATGCAAGTAGATTAATAGGTACCATCATGGTGGGAAGGTAACGGCATTCCGTGTCTAGTCGCGCTGGCCACATGACCACGGAAACTGTCTATGGACAACCGCTGGCTCCATGGCTTGGAAACGGGGATGAGCACCACTCCCTAGAATCGGACATGACTGGACAATTTGTCAAGGGGAACCTTTACCTTTACCTATCTGTCCTCTTATCATGTTCCTAAGGCCATCCTGGATAGAGGGCACTGGTTGTGGTGGGGATTCTCATTGCCTAAGTGGTGGTCTATTTGTGTAATATTGGATTGATCCTCCTGAATTCAATAGCACATATTCCTTTGCTGGTGTTATCTAGATCAATAGCTGCAGATGTAACAGACAATCCACTTGTACAGGCTATGCATTCTTGTTATGGAAAACAGCCATGCCATGATTCAAATACTGGGTGTGGGGGGAGTGTTTTGCTGCTACAAAGGTTATTCACATTGCATAGCTCCAGAATTTTAAGAGACTTTTTTGATGCTCAAATATAGACATCACACAAAATATTGATTTTCATTGCTCTGGAATGAAAAAAAAAAAAGAGTTCTCGTCAATAATTTCAATATTCTGTGATTTTTTTTTTTAATTTTTACAATGTTCAGGGGTGGCAGTGATCATGCTAATCTTTACAACTATTATATTATTTTGTGAGATAAGTAGCATGCAAACGCAATTCAGTTTATTTATTTTGGTAAGTTGCTCCATTTATAAACTGTTCCGTTAATACATGTGGTTATAGTTAAATCAGCTTCAGGATCTGTCCTGGAAGGACAGATCCTGAAGCTGAGGCTCCAATACTTTGGCCATCTCATGAGAAGAGAAGACTCCCTGGAAAAGACCCTGATGTTGGGAAAGTGTGAAGGCAAGAGGAGAAGGGGACAACAGAGGACGGGATGGAGGGACAGTGTCATCGAAGCTACCAACATGAATTTGACCCAACTCCGGGAGGAAGTGGAAAACAGGAGGGCCTGGCGTGCCCTGGTCCATGGGGTCACGAAGAGTCGGACACGACTTAACGACTAAACAACAATAGTTAAATCAGTATAAAGGAAGAAATATGCAGTTCATATTTCAAAACACTGCTGTGCTGCCACTGGATGGAACCAAACTAGTTTATCTTGCTACATTCCCAATGAAATTAGCAGGACAAGTTAGTCATGGTTTTTATTTCAGTTGAGTCTAAATCTGAACAGCTTTGTTTGAATTCAACTCACAGAAAGCAATATTATAGCTGTGGAAATGTACAGATTTGACTTTAAAGGTCTCAGATGTTTGCAGGGCTTCTCAAAATAATTTGCTCCATTCACCTAGAAGGCACATCTAGAGCCTGAGAAAGGTTTGTTTGCTTATTTACTAGCACTCTCAGAATTCATTATTTTAAGAATTAAATGTCAATAATGTTCCTTTTTTTATGCATTAATGTTATTTTATGTTCTTTAACAAATAACAATGTTAATGTTTACTTTATTTGTTATTATGACAATAAATCCGGAACAGCCTTCCTAAAGGAGCCATGCTTAGAAATACAGGAGAGTATTTCTGAATCCAGATGTTTTAGTTTGGAATTATGTATCTGGCTGCAGACCCAGAGTTTAAGAGTTCAATTCCTTATAGTGCATCCTGGGAGAAGAGCCAGCCTGTATAGCCTTGGGCAAGCTGCACAGTCCCAGGGTGTCCCTGGAAGAAGCAAACTGTAAATCACTTCTGAGCATTCCATGCCTAGAAAATTCTGGAAAGGGTTGCCATTACGACAAATTGACTTGACAACATACAATTATCAATTAAATGTTCAATTGTAAGGAGTTTATGCTCAAGATTTCAGGTTATTTTATTCTGATATTTGCAATTTCATTAAGGATTTGTTGTTGTAGTAGTATTGTTCCTGTAATCTAATTTATTGTATTACATCTTAAAACTGATTGGATGAAGAATGCTATATGAACGTTTAGAGTATATTAACACATTTCTCAGTCATTTTTGAAGGGGACAGGGAGAGCCTGTAGACCTGACAACACTGCTTCTGGAACAAAACTGTGCCACAATGTATCATTAATTTAGCAGGGCATTATTGGTTTGGAGGAAGAAGAGATGGTACAAGAACATTGCAGCACAAAAAGGACATAGTTTTTAGAAGGGTTAGAAAAACCTGTTTCTGCCAGCTTTTCCTGATAATCTACCATCTTCTGAAAGTGGCTGTGAAAATTTGTCTGAGACAATGTTTTAAAAAAAAATCCCAGTGAATTTTCTTCCCCTCCTTGTGTTGTATAGAGTTGCAAGATAGTTTTGCTCTTCTACACTGGTGTTTAGATGCATTTTCAGATGTGTTCCCCCCCCATATGCAGATTACGTGTGCATTTTACCTAGTGCACATGCCTTCCCTCACTGAGTAAAGTGTTTGTGTGGATTTTCTCCCACTGTATTTAATTTTAGCCCTTCACATTTAAAATGCTCACATTGTTTTTCACGCATTTTATATGTCTGAAATGCCCCATGGGAGAAACAGAAGTTACAATAAACGTAAAACTGCCACCCAATCCCAACATGGTTCTTTCAAAAGCAGTGATCAGAGAGTACTGGTGAGATTCTTGCCCAGCTATGACTGGAAGTTAGAGAGACAGGGCAAGCATGGGACAGCAACGCTACATTAAGATTCACACACAGTAAACTGATTACTGCTCAAATAAACAAATCAACAGGCAAAAAAAAAAAAAAAAGGGGGGGGAAGGGGTTAGACTAGGTTATTCAGATTGAAAAGGCCAAAGGTTTGGAAATGAAGAGACAGAGATTTAGGGTGCAATCACACAGGGAAATAGTTTGCATTTTGGACCATTTGTGATATGGTTCCATTTGAACTTTTCCCTAGTGATGACTGTGAGACTGTGAACCAGTCCAAGCCTGATCTGTGCCCAAGGTAGACCTTTTTGGTCCAGCATCATGGCTACTGTTTTGGATCCAGGTTGTAATGATTTCTTCATGGACGGAAGGGCTGCTTTAAGGGAGATTGCAAAGTGACCTTTTCTAGCACGATCAGATGCAATCCTTTCTTGTTGTCTAATTGCACCCTCAGATTAATGGAGACAATAAACAGCCACTAAAAGACATTCTGTAGCTTTCAAGGGACTGCTACTGACAGCCAAAGAAAAGCAAAATAGCTGTCTAGCAGAACTGAATGTGTAGCTTCAATGACATCTCACAATCCCTCCTTACATGCATAGTGACGGGAAAACGCTAGTGAAATTCCTGTCCTAGATTGTAAACCAGAACTGCTGATGAACAAAGTCCAGCCCTCCTAATTCCTATCACACCAAACTGAGTCCTTTTAAGAGACTCTTTTGCAAGACTGAGACACAATCTGTCTTACATTTTGCCCCTGATTTGGTAAAAACAGTCCAAGACCACTGGACTAATCTGAATTTGTTGCTGATCTGATCTGAGCCAATCCAGACTGGATCAGCCTTATTAATTTTGGGATTTAAAATATAGAAATAAAAAACTGTTTATTGTTATGAGTACTCCAGGAGCTTACCCTAGTGGGAGACAAGAGAAGCAAGACAGGGCAGACACTCCCCTACCTCACATCAATGAAGATATCAAAGATCTGCTGTGTTGGACTAAACTATACAAAATTGCATGCTATATATACATACAGCAGCTGTAGCTTTAAGCTGCAAAAATGCCAGTCTGGATGACCCCTGAGTTCAAGCACCGCTCCATCTAGCCCGGTGGTTTCCAACCTTGAGTCTCCAGATGTGCTTGGTCTAAAACTCCCAGCTGGTGGTGAATGCTTCTGAGAGTCCAAGAACATCTGGGGAACCAAGGTTGGGTATCACTGGTCTAGCCCATTGTTGTCAATACTGACTGGCAGTGGCCCTACAGGTTTGAAGCTAGGTGTGAATGCTTTAAGATACTTTTTTTTTCTAAAAAGGGCCCATATCGGTTGAATATATTTCCCTGTTAGCAGCTGAGAGATCCCCCCTGAGTCATCATCATCTGCATGGACTTCATTTGTTTGTTTCTGCCCTCATGACACAATGACTCATGACATTTCTTGACATATTACAATCCAATATAAATAGTTGTGGTGTTTGCAAATAAAAGAGGATACTACTTGTGACAGAGATTTATAGCACATAGTGCCTTAGGTTCTGTTACCTGACATAGAACGAGCAGATTTCATTTTATAGACCAAACCAATTTAGGGGAAAATGACTCCAGAATGACTCCTTAGCCATATAAATTATCTCTACTCAACTTTTAATAAATAAAACATGTTCAGTTTTTTAGATAAAACATGGGTTTTTTTTTTACATTCACAACCAAATGATCCCTTTATTTCCAGTTTCAGAGTGGGTGTGTGGAATAAATCATTAAGAAAAATGATCTCTTTCTTCTGCTGACAGAAGAGGATGAAATCCAGACTTTGCTCTTGAGCATTTTATTGTGAGATAATGTGATGGCAATATGTTCAATTGTAGCAAAAACTATTTTATTTCTGATAAGACAAGGATACTATTGTTGTAGAAGAAATGAATTATTTTGAAAGATGCTGAGCCAGACATCTAAAAAGCCCTTTGAAAGTTATTATGGCGCTTCTAATTTGCCTGCCTAGCAAAGGCATTTTCCAAACCCTTGCTTTTTAATGGAACTTCTGCTCATTTATTTATTTGATTCATGTTATTTATAAGCCACCTTTCTCCCCTTTGGGGACCCAAAGTAGCTCGCAAACAATTAAAACTGCATAATAATCACAGTTAAAAACACAATACAAACTATCTTTTAAAAATTAAACATCTATGAATATTTTAAAAACCCTATTAAAATATTTTTAAAAACATTTAAAAATCTATAAATTCAATAAATACAACATTTCTAAAAACCTCCACTTACTGCTTGAAAGTCTGCCTGAAAAGGAAAGTAGTTGCTTGACCATGGAAGGCCAAGGAAGAGGGAGTCAACCTGGCATCAAGGGGTAGTGCGTTCCAAAGCTTACAGCAGGGGCGGGCAAAGTATGACACTACAAATGGTGGATGGAATCCCCAGCATTTCTTATCATTGGCTGTGGTGGCTGGGGCTGATGGGAGTTACAGTCCAAGAACTTTAAAAGTTTAAAAGATTATTTGTGGAAAATAGGGGTGAACCTGTTGACTTTGTTGTACTTAAGATGCTTATTGCCTTTTCTACACATACAAGGCCATAGCATTGTCAAAAATAATTTGGAATTGCTACTACTATTTAAAACTATTGTAGAACTATTTGCTATTCTTGGGAAGGAATCCACTTGATGTATGATGCTTTGTGATAATAGAAACAATACTAAATCAGCCAGAATAAAGAGTTCAGCACTAAGCCACATTATTCTTTGCTATCTAGCACTAATTTTACTGCAACGTTTTGAAATATAGAAATAAAAAATGTTTATTGTTATTAATACTTCAGGAGCTTAACCTGGTGAGAGACAAGAGAAGCAAGGGAGGGTAAATGCTCCCTTCCTCACATCACAGGAGACATCATAAATTACATGTCCATCAAAGATCTGCTATGTTGGACCAAACATGTTATATATGCATACAGCAGCTGTAGCTTTAAACTGGAATAATGCCAGTCTGAACGATCCCTGAGTTTAACGATTGCTCCATCCAGCCCAGTGGTTCCCAACCTTGGGGTCCCCAGATGTGCTTGGAGAAGTCCCAGAAATCCTGGCCAGCACAGCTAGTGGTGAAAGCTTCTGAGAGTTTTAGTCCAAGAACATTTGGAGACCCAAGGCTGGGAACCACTGATCTAGCCCATTGTTGTCATGATACCACTGGCTGAGAGATTCTGGAAGTTCCATCCCAAAAAAGAATTTTTTCCAAGTGCTGATCAGGTGCAAAAAATGTAGTCTTCTATTCATTCTCTTCTTCATTGTTGCAGAATGAATAATGCCTTCTTCTCCGTTACATGCTGACTCATTAAGGTTGGTGCATTAATCCACTGAACTGGATAGTTCAATTGCAGATCTAGCAGACTCACCACCTGGGGGATTCATTATAAAGGACTGTTGCTTTTTTGTTTTTAATGATATAATCAGCTGGTTGGGGTGGCCCAGGTCTTCATCATCTCTTATGCTCATAAAAGGAAAATGCAGCCAGAAAAGTAGAAGTAACCCACATTGTTTCATAGAGATATCAGCAGATCGATATGTGTTGAACTCTTCAGTTGAAATCTAGTAGTAAGTTGCAACTAGAGTAGGCCCATTTCAACCTCCGTTTGTTAAATTGTTATGAATAAATGACTGAGCTTCATACCAATACCATTACTGGTTAAGGTTACTGCCATAAATATTGGTTGTGGTTTTTTCAAATGTAAGAAGGAGGTGAAAGGGAAGCCTTGTAATTTTAATTGATATGATCTGTCATAATTCAAGAAGGGAATGGCATTATTGCTATAGAGCCAGCTGCACTTCAGCAGAAATAATTTATTACCAACGTTCTCATTGTTGTGAGACCATATTCTGTTCAGCCTTGAAAGTACCCCTGTGTAAAGTGGGAAATCACTTAATTTAAGAACCTCATTATGAACTGTAAACAAATCTTTACTGACAGGACAACACCAGTTCTGTGGAGTTTTAAGGAAAGCAAAGAAAGTTTCTCTTGATAATTAAAAAGCTGCTGATGCATTAGCTTTAGGACTTACAAAAAACAGCAGCCACAACATTCTTGTGTTTTCTAATGCAAGATTAGTTGGGAAGTCTCATTTTTGTGAAATAAATTCAGTATTCGAGAATACAAATTCAATAAAATTGAGAAATGTCTTCTGAGGGAATTTTAGCATTGCTATAGCTTCTAGGGATTACCTGGAAGTACCACAGAAGTAGAGAGGTGACTTTTTCTGACCTGAATGCCCAAAACAGTGGCAGCTTATCCATGAGGTCAAGTAACTACCCACTGCCATACCTACCTTTGTCTGCCCCTTTATAGTGAGAGAAGACCTACTGTATGTATGTGTTAATGCCTACCTGCCTGCCTGCTTGCTTGAGTGTACATATGTACAAATGCCTATTCTTGCTCTTGGTTCTGTCCACCATAGGTTGGTGTGCCACAGTAGGTACTAGCTGTCACTGTCTCAGAATGTCTCAGCCATAGCTATCCTGGGTTGGGTATTTTGGGTTTTGTGGCACAAAAATAGAAATTTTCCAAGTTTTGCTGCTGACCCCTCCCCCACCCCCAGCAGCTTCCGTATTGGCTCTAGCTATTTGACAAGTGAGAAGAAAGATGTTATTCTCATTATAGGGGACTGGAATGCTAAAGTAGGGAGTCAAGAGATAAAAGGAACAAAAGGTAAGTCTGGCCTTGGAGTTCAAAACGAAGCAGGGCAAAGGCTAATAGAGTTTTGTCAAGAGAACAAGCTGGTCATCACAAACACTCTTTTCCAACAACACAAGAGGTGACTCTACACATGGACATCACCAGATGGGCAATACCGAAATCAGATTGATTATATTCTCTGCAGCCAAAGATGGAGAAGCTCTATACAGTCAGCAAAAACAAGACCTGGAGCTGATTGTGGCTCTGATCATCAGCTTCTTATAGCAACATTCAAGCTTAAACTGAAGAAAGTAGGAAAAACCACTGGGCTAGTCTGGTATAATCTAAACCAAATCCCTTATGAATACACAGTGGAAGTGAAGAACAGATTTAAGGAACTAGATTTGGTGGACAGAGTGCCTGAAGAACTATGGATGGAGGGTCGTAACATTGTGCAGGAGGCAGCAACAAAAACCATCCCAAAGAAAAGGAAATGCAAGAAAGCAAAGTGGCTGTCCAAGGAGGCCTTACAAATAGCAGAGAAGAGACGGGAAACAAAATGCAAGGGAGATAAGGAAAGGTACAGAAAATGGAATGCAGACTTCCAAAGAATAGCAAGGAGAGACAAGAGGGCCTTCTTAAATGAACAGTGCAAGGAAATAGAGGAAAATAATAGAAAGGGAAAAACCAGAGATCTGTTTAAGAAAATTGGTGATATTAAAGGAACATTTTGTGCAAAGATGGACATGATAAAAGACAAAAATGGTAGGGACCTAACAGAAGCAGAAGACATCAAGAAGAGGTGGCAAGAATACACAGAGGAATTATACCAGAAAGATCTGGATGTCCCGGACAACCCAGATAGTGTGGTTGCTGACCTTGAGCCAGACATCCTGGAGAGTGAAGTCAAGTGGGCCTTAGGAAGCATGGCTAACAACAAGACCAGTGGAGGTGATGGCATTCCAGTTGAACTATTTAAAATCTTAAAAGATTATGCTGTTAAGGTGCTACACTCAATATGCCAGCAAGTTTGGAAAACTCAGCAGTGGCCAGAGGATTGGAAAAGATCAGTCTACATCCTAATTCCAAAGAAGGGCAGTGCCAAAGAATGCTCCAACTACCATACAATTACACTCATTTCACATGCTAGCAAGGTTATGCTCAAAATCCTACAAGGTAGGCTTCAGCAGTATGTGGACCGAGAACTCCCAGAAGTACAAGCTGGATTTCGAAGGGGCAGAGGAACTAGAGACCAAATTGCTAACATGCGCTGGATTATGGAGAAAGCCAGAGAGTTTCAGAAAAACATCTACTTCTGCTTCATTGAATATGCAAAAGCCTTTGACTGTGTGGACCACAGCAAACTATGGCAAGTTCTTAAAGAAATGGGAGTGCCTGACCACCTTATCTATATCCTGAGAAATCTATACGTGGGACAGGAAGCTACAGTTAGAACTGGATACGGAACAACTGATTGGTTCAAAATTGGGAAAGGAGTACAACAAGGCTGCATATTGTCTCCCTGCTTATTTAACTTATATGCAGAATACATCATGCGAAAGGCCGGACTGGAGGAATCCCAAGCCGGAATTAAGATTGCCGGAAGAAATATCAACAACCTCAGATATGCAGATGATACCACTCTGATGGCAGAAAGTGAGGAGGAATTAAAAAACCTCTTAATGAGGGTGAAAGAGGAGAGCGCAAAAAATGGTCTGAAGCTCAACATCCAAAAAACCAAGATCATGGCCACTGGTCCCATCACCTCCTGGCAAATAGAAGGGGAAGATATGGAGGCAGTGACAGATTTTACCTTCTTGGGCTCCATGATCACTGCAGATGGTGACAGCAGCCATGAAATTAAAAGACGCCTGCTTCTTGGGAGGAAAGCGATGACAAACCTAGACAGCATCTTAAAAAGCAGAGATATCACCTTGCTGACAAAGTTCCGCATAGTCAAAGCGATGGTTTTTCCAGTAGCGATGTATGGAAGTGAGAGCTGGACCATAAAGAAGGCTGACCGCCGAAGAATTGATGCTTTTGAATTGTTGTGCTGGAAGAGACTCTTGAGAGTCCCCTGGACTGCAAAGAGAACAAACCTATCCATTTTGAAGGAAATCAACCCTGAGTGCTCACTGGAAGGACAGATCCTGAAGCTGAGGCTCCAATACTTTGGTCATCTCATGAGAAGAGCAGACTCCCTGGAAAAGACCCTGATGTTGGGAAAGTGTGAAGGCAAGAGGAGAAGGGGACAGCAGAGGACGAGATGGTTGGACAGTGTCATCGAAGCTACCAGCATGAATTTGACCCAACTCCGGGAGGCAGTGGAAGACAGGAGGGCCTGGCGTGCTCTGGTCCATGGGGTCATGAAGAGTCGGACACGATTTAACGACTAAACAACAACAAATTTGACAAGTAATTTAGTGAACTCTGGCAACCTGGATCTGATATGAAGGTGGGTACTTAGATTTGTTACAACTCCATGTTGGCTTTTCTAGAAGGTAGAGAAATGTGGAATGTCCTGGAAACTCTCTGTACCAGAGGTAGGCAAAGTGCAACTCATGCATGAACATCATGCAGCTCCCTAATGGCCCAGAACTAACCCCTGGGAACCGCTGGAGACCCCCGCCCCCATTTAATTTTTTTCCTCAAAAATTTTGCTTTTTAGCGGGTGGGCAAAGTAGTTCTGACAAGCCCCTCTAGAACCTCTTGAACCCTCATAACTTCAAAAATTTATGTTTTAAACATATTTTGGGCAATAGAGAGTGCAGGATTTTTCAGTTAAAAAGTTTTTTTAAAAAAAGAAATGTCCGTGAATGGGCTATGTTGGGTTTCTATGTTTAGCGAAGTTAAAGAGTGAGCATTGAAAAACCATGAATACCTACCTATAATCAGTAAGTAGTCCTGAAGACCAGTCCTCATTCAAGTGTTTGGTGGCTTCAGTCTACAGTACAGCTTCACACAAAATTATTTGCTGAAAATGTCAGAATGGTTTATCATGGGAGAAGGTGAAACACAACCCTTTTCTCCAAATGCCCAACTATTCATCTTTTTAGTTGGGCAGTCTTCTGATGGGATGTCCATTTCTGCCTTTTATCCCTGTTGCATTAAACAAAACACAGGTAGGCGACTTGAGTGTTAGACTAATTTCATAAGGCCTGTTCAAAAGCCCTCTGCAAATGAGCAGATCAGACATCCAGAAAGATAGTTCTGCCCTTTTTTTTTTTTTTTTGGCATGGTACTGGGACAGAAAGATGAGCGTGTCAGAAAGAGAAGTAGGAGGAAAGGGTGTTATAGAGAGTAAGAGAAAGAAGATGGTGTAAAGAGAGAGAGAAAAGAGATGGTCTTCAAGAGCTTAGAAAAGTTAGTGTTTTAGATTGCAACTCCCCAAATCTCCATCTTGAAGATAGTGTGGGAGTTGCTGTCCAAGTTTTCTAAGGTCTGAGGTCTGCTCTGAATTGCCCTATTTTGTCTTTAATTCCACTTACTGCTGGCTTTGGACTCACATACCAAAGATTTAAAAATTAAAAAACCGCTCCCCATCCTTGAAATAGCAGCTGATTTTTTTTGGGAATGGATAGACCATGCCTGTACTTTATATTCAGGCTGTTGGCACAAACAAATAGTTTAAAATATCTCAGCTCATTTCTTTGCTATGCAGCGTTCATTCAACACTCTGGGTGAGTCATGCCATTGAATATTAACTCTCAACAGTTTCCAGTTGTCAAATATGGAACTTGGTTACATGCCAAATATTGTCCGATGTCAAACACTAACACTGGATGTTGAATATTCACTGGATGATCTGTCTTTGAAACTGAAAGTGACAATTTCTGAGAGGGGCTTTGACGGGCAGATTTGTATCTGCTCTAGTTAGATTAGTGAGCTGATACACTTTGGTATAAGAACTAAGAAGCAAAAGGAAGGGAGAGGGTGTTCTCAAAAGATGTGAAAAATGAGGTCAGATGAATGAGTTTATAGAACAAGTGAAGAATCAGAAAGAAATCAAAATCTTGGAGAATAGTATGCTTTATAGATAACTATATTTGGCCACAAAAAAGGTTTAGCTCTTGGATTACAGCTCCCAGAATCCCACAGCCAGCATGGTCGTTGGTAGGGAGCCAGTGGCTTATCTTTACTGCTGCATTTCGTGATGAAAAAGAAATGTCAATCCATCCACATTGTGGTCTGCAAAACTATTAGCAAAACTAGGCATGGATCTTTTGGTTTTCCAATAATTAGGAGGAGTCTGTGAGCCTTAGATACTTCACCCCTCTCCTGATCTCTTTGGAATTATATGCAAATAAATATGAACAAATTAAAAGATGTAGGCATTCAAGAAAAATTTAGATAATCACCTGGAAGATATGCTTTGATTGTATTCCTGCATTGAGCAGTGGGTTGGACTTGATGGCCTTGTAGGCCCCTTCCAACTTTGTTATTCTATGATTCTATGATATATTTTTTAAAAAATCTGATTCTGAAATTATCCTGGGAAGTAATCTGATGAACCCCAATTTAGACAGAAACTCTGTTGTATGGGCTGGAGAATGAGTAGCCCTGTGCAGCAACAATACTGTGAGGACTATATGTTCCTCATTCCTACTTAACTGGCTTTAGAAAGATTTATTCTAAAGAAACATGCACAAACATGCTCAAAAATTAGCAGTGGGAAACCTACTAGCTGATGATGGAAATGTCTGTATCTTTAAATTACATAAATTCATGTGTTTTCCCTTGAGTCACAGCATCTCCAGCCATCAGGGCAAAAAGTGCTATTTTTCTGCCAAACAAAATGTCTGTCTGTATGTCTGTCTGTCTGTCTGTCTGTCTGTCTGTCTGTCTATCTATCTATCTATCTATCTATCTATCTATCTATCTATCTATCTATCTATCTATCTATCTATCTATCTATCTATCTATCTATCTATCTATCTATCTATCTATCTATCTATCTAAAATATTTATATCCTGACCCCTTGAGATTGCAGGACAGAGTGCAATATACAGAACTTAAACAATTCAGACCATATGCAACTTATTTAAAGCAAAGTAAAACAATTTAAAACATATGGAACAACATAAGGAATTGAAACCCATTAAAACCACACATATTTTAAAAGAACACCATACAGGCAGGCACAGGGAGAGACGTAGCACTTCGTTGTTTCTTTGGGTCATACTTTCTACTCCATGTCGCCATAATCTTATGTTCTTATGTTCATCTAGTCACAGAGGAGTAGTGAGAGACATGAAAGTATACCCCAGGTAGCAATGGCATGGATTGTTAGTATTTTCAAAGAAATAGGAGTGGATCTGTGATATACATTGGACATATAATTGGAACTGTGGCATTCCAATACTGAAATGTCATACCAGATGGAGGTCTTTCCTTCCAACTTTCTTCTTCTGAAATAAGCATCTCCTTGTGTTCTAGCGCACTGATGTAGTGAAAGAAATCAGGGCAAAGAAGTATTAGAAGAATCTGGAAACTGTACTTTAAGATGTTGATGACGACGTATTGCCTTATTATACATTTTTTAAAATCTCATCTGCGTTCTATGATAATCCTTGTTGAAGGTTTACCTGAAATGCATTTAGCAAATGCATTAAATACACTGTGCTCTTTTTTTAAATTTTATTTTTTAGTATAATAGTGCATCTATTTCTTGTCTGAATGGCTTTAAAGCTATCTGTATTATTGCTTTGGCTTGTTGCCATTCATCTATGACATATGTAGTGCAAAAGCAAAGTTGAGAAATCTTGTAATTATCTGTACATGTCTTCAAAACTGACTTTAAAAATTGTTCAAAATCCAACAATGTTGCATATTTTTCATAGAAGAAGAAGAAGAAGAAGAAGAAGAAGAAGAAGAAGAAAAGCTGTCAAGTCAATTTGGACACATGGATCCCTAAACTATTCAGTCAGAACTGAAAATATTTTGTAATCTTGCTCTTTCAGCACAGCTGCTCTTAAAATTGAACCATTTTCTTGTTTTTCCTTTGACATGTATAGTATATATCTGTGGGCAGAAACAAATATTATAGGTAGTCTGTGATGACAGCTGAAAGTGTATTAGTGTTGGAATAATATGAATCAGATAGACTTCCATATCTGGAAAGTCTGACCTCAAAAGGATCTGTTGCCTAAAGTCTGAAGATTAACCACAAAACTAAGCAAGCAATTCAGCAGATGATATGAGGTGCGATGCTAACTCCTGTGAACTCAGACTTTTTCAGCCACTCAGAAATTTCCAATTTCTAATGATGGATTATCTGAAACATCTGCTTTTACCCTCAGTTACCCACATCTCAGCTTTCTTTTCTGCTTGATTGGAGTCCCATGGACATTCAATAGTGTAATGGGGCTTACTCCTAGGCAAGTGTGTATAGAAGTTGTCCCTATGTTGTGCACAAGCTAAGAGACAATAGCAAAGCACACTGTTATCATGCCTATCATGATTTCCCAATGTGTTGCTGTAGCATTTGTGTGAGGCAGAGAGCATTATGTTGTTATTATTCTAATATATCATTGGGAACACAAGCTGTTGAGTGTAAAAGTAAATGCATACTTCTCTTGTATTCATTCCTATAAACCACCCAATCTTTCTCAGTCTAACCTTTCAGTACTAAGAATTTTGTCTCCTTGTAAATTTTCCATTTAAAACATTCAGTATTTATTGTAAGATGTACTTCAGTAGATGTTGATTGCTGTTAACAGTGTAACCAAATAGCTTTTGCTCTAACCACCTAAGATTGGAGTAGTTTTCAATTTCAAAGCTCCATAAGAGAACAGCGAAGAAAATAATTACTTAACAGAGCTACTGCACAAAACTACCATCATTTTAATGAGACTCTTTCAAAGTGGTTCTAATGAGAGAGAAAATACTTGGAAGGTTTTTGTTTGTTTGTGTTTTTGGATGGAGTAAGCAATATCTCAATTCCTAAAGCTAACAGCACTATATCTGTAGAGGTCAGAGTGACAGACCGGGACTCAGGAAGTCTGGGTTTGAATCTCCACTTGGCCATGGAAACTCATTGGGGAGATGGAATTGGTGAAAAACACTTCTTAAATATTTCGCTTACCTTGAAAGCCCCATTAGGGTCAGTTCTAACTTGATGGCAAATAACAAAGGTCAGTGTACTTCTCACTTACAGATAAAAAGAAAAAAGAAAAACAATGTTTTCCTAATGGACATCACATCATCTCACATGCCATGTGGAAAATATTCCACCTACAATGTGTAAAGATCATCTGCGAATGTCCACAAAATGGAAGCAACCGAGAGCAGATCTCTGAGATTTTTAGGAAATCCTTTTAGCATATTATTGTGTGCTACGTTGTCCTGTTTTGTAAAGTAGAAACATTTCACCTCCCATTCAGAATATGCTGGTACTGACATTCTGGGCTATATCAGATGAAAACTGCAATAAAATGAAGTATGTTTACATACTTGAAACATACATGTCTTCATATAGAAAACTATATATTTGGGGGGAACTGTATTAGTGTTGTCTTGGTTCTGTGGGATTGTCTTTTGAATGGGTATTGTAAGCACATTTAACAGGGTAAGGATTTGAACTCCTAAAACAGATGACAAAAGCAGGAATGGTAATAAAAGCATAGCCCAAACTAGATGATACATAAACTATGTTGCTTGAGTTCCACAAATCAACAAGGTACTGAAAGAGAAGCTGCTTTGCAAAAGAAGATTGCAAAACAATTGTTGCTCTAAAACATCAGGAAATCAGTCTCAGGAAAGCATTTTGAGAGTCTTTTTTTTTCCTACCTCAAGTATCTTTTTATTTTGTTTTATTTTATTTGATGCAATCCATGGCAAAAAGCAAGTTGTTTCACAAAAACAGACACAATCACATGAAGCTGTCAGAAGGAATTTGCCCTTCTGCACATACATAGAAGTCTTTAGGTACTGCCTCTGAGAAGGCCCTAATTAACCATTAGACATGGGCTATTTGTATTCATATCCCTGGAGATTCAAATACGAATCATGGTACCAGAGGCCCATTCCCTCCCCCCAGAACTGTCCAATCCACTCACTGGTCGCTGCACATTGCTGGGGCCCTGTGTTGTCGTCATCGTGCCCATCCGGGAAGGAGCCCGGCCAGCACTTCCCTGCCACCCCGAGCAGCCAACCACTCATCAGCTGAGTGGGGAGACTCCCCAACTCTCCTCCTTGCCGGAGTGATTGGCTGCGTGGGGAGGTGGGGAAGTGCTGGCCAGCCTCCTTCCTGGACTGGTGTGTTGACACTGACGAAGGACCCCAGTGCTACACGGCAACTGGTGTGTGGACCAGCTGGTTCTGGGGGGAAGGAATGGGTCTCTGTGGCACCTGTGGTCCCATGATTCATATTTGTCTCCCCAGGGACATGAATACAAATAGCCATGTCTATTAACTATGCTTCCACCATAGTTGAGAAACAGAGGAGGACCTCACCTTCAGATCTTGGGGTGCAGGCAGAGTCATAATGGAGGATGTGATCTCTAAAGTATCCAGGGCGTAAAGCTATAAAGATTATCATCAACACTTTGAATTTCTGCCCCTGAAGTACAGATATTATATTATGTTATCAGAAACCAATGCCCAGCAGTATTCTCATTTCTACATTCTGGACTAACTCCTCATATATAAGCCTCATGTAGATAGTTTTTAGTAATCAATTTAAGATGTAATTTATGTTGGCATACATTTATTTTATTTATTTATTTAAAATATTTTTACTCCACCTTTCCTTAACAAGGACCCAAGGTAGTTTACGTCATTAAAAGGCAACATTGAAAGCTAAAAACAATAAGTACAGTATACAAATACTAAAAATACTAAAAAGGATCAAACAGATACCACACTAAAAGACAGTAGACAAAAGCAACCAAAAATGCATTTAAATACATTTAAAAATGCCACTCAGTCAGTCATTAAGGGAAAGCTTGCCTGAAATGAAAGCTTGTTTTTGCCTGCTTGCGGAAGGACAGCAAAGATGGGGCCAGCTTGATGTCTTGTAGGAGGGAGTTCCAAAGTTTGGAAGCAGCAACAGAGAAGGCCGTCCTCCATGTCTCCACTAAGTAGGACTGAGAGAAAGGCCTCTCCTAATGATCTCAGCAGCCGGACAGGTTCATAAAGGAAATGTCATAAGTTGTGGTGGCACATTAACATTAATTTAAAAAGGTGTTGTGTTGTGCACCAAAACGTGTAATCAGCACCTCAACAATTAGCAGCAATTTGCCACCATGAGTTCCATCAGTTCACTTACACATGCCAACTGAAATCTGTCCATTGTTTTTTCTTTTTAAATGGCATTGATTATTTCTCAATATGCACTGATACACATAAATTACAATATGCATATAATATGCAAATGTGGGTCTTCTTCCAATCTCTCCATGTTTTGCAATGCTAAGTGGTGACTCTGGCAGTGATTGCTTTCAAAAAGTCAAGGAAGAGAAATCTTGAGCCCCTTCAGCTTTGGAGAAACAGTTAGCATATGACTTGAATGAATGAATGAATGAATGAATGAATGAACGAATGAACGAATGCACTTGTGCAGCCTGAGTTGGGTAAGCAACTAATACGTACTCTGCTTATGTGCTAGAAGACAGACCTTATCTATGAAAGACACAGTGCAGATCATTTTTCCCCAATAGCACAAAGACTTTTCAGCCCTCCTTGCTGATGCGGAAGCCTAGAACTTAAGACTTTTTTGTAGGGATGGCTGTATTATTAATAAGGCTGAACAGGCTGAAGCCTAGGGGCCCTGCAGAGACTAGGGGTCCATCAATTTTTTTTGCTGAGGTGCCTTAGGGCTGTCAGCTGTAGTGGGGTAAAAGATTGAAGTGCCAGAGGGAGGCTGAAATACCTGAAAGCCTAAGGGCCCGGCCATGGGTTAATACAGCTCTGGGTGGAGTCTCCATTACTCCTTTTAAAAATACAATACAACTCCCAAACATTTTTCATTAATTTTCAAGTCGTTAGATTTCATTCTGGTCCAATCCAAATGTCTAGAGTAGGAAGGAATTCAAGAAAGAAAGCAAAATCAATCCGTTATCTTTATAGGTATATTTTTTAGAAAAGAAAATTTAAAAAAGCAGAATATTTGTTGCTATCATAAACTATCCTTTTGTTTTCTCTCCTCTTATAATTGTATCTCTTTCTCACTGCTAAAGCATTCTTCATTTCAAGCTACTGTATTATTTCTGGAATTTGCAGAAAGGTTAGTGAGTCTCCTGAGTTGTGATTACTTTTTTCTGGATGACATTTATTGATCTCATTACCTTCATGCTCATATTTCAACAAATATTTTTTTTACTCTGTTACCATTTCAAAGATGACAGAGTTGCTGCAGTGTGCTCTGTATTAGAAAAATTGTAATTAAAATTTGTACTCTGTGCTTCATCAGAAGTTCACTGTCAAAACCTCAGCATGTGTTGTTTACAACTTAGATTGTTATAATTAGAACACAAAATGACTGGTAAAAACAAGAGGGATTTTACATTCAATATTTCTGCTGCAAGATATTGTGGCATCTTCATTCTATGGCACATTGCTATCAAGGATTTCATTCTACAAAAAGTTAGCTGATGCGGGTGAGAAATAGTGATTGCATCCCAAGCGGCAGTCCAGGAAAGGTTTAGTGAATATACGAATATATCGTAATTATGGCCCCTGCTACTCCTGTGCTATTGGATAACTTTCAGATTTTGCAGCCTGAGAATGTGTACTAGACCATTGGAGACATGAAGGCTACCACATGTTTACTGGACCCTTGCCCTTCCTGGCATATAAAAGTTGGATAGGGTCTCAGCATGCTTAAAGGAGGCAATAGTAAGACCATTGCTGAAAAAGCCCTCCATGGATCCCACAGTATTGGGTGATTACTGGTTAGTCTCTAATGTTCTATTCTTGGGCAAGCTGCTGAAGTGGGTCATGGCTTCTCAGATCCGGGGTTTCCTGGATGAGACAGATTATATAGATCCATTTCAATCTGGCTTCAGGCATGGTTATCCACCAAAATTTTGGTCACCTTGACGGATGATCTACACTGGGAACTGGACAGTGGAAGTGTGCCCTTGTTGGTTCTGCTGGACCTCTCAGTGGCTTTCAATACCATGGACCCTTGTATATTTCTAGTCCATCTCTCTGCAATGGGACTTGGAGGCTCTGTTTTATGGTGGCTCAAGTTCTTCCTGAAAGGGAGAACTCAGAAGGTGGTGCTCAGAAGGTGATCCGATTCAATACCTTAGCCATTGGCCTGTGGTGTCCCTTAGGGTTCTGTTTTGTCCCTTGTGCTGTTTAACACCTACATGAAATCATTGGGTGAGGGTCATCCAGAGTTTTGTAGCTTGCTGTCACCAACTCTGTCCTTTATATTCAAATCTGAGGAAGCTGTTTTGGTTCTAGATCGGTATCTGGTGTCAGTAATGAACTGGATGGAGGCGAATAAACTGAAATGTAATCCGGACAAGACAGAGGCGCTCTTGGTCAGTCCAAAGGTAGATCAGGGACTAGTGATCCAGCTTGCGCTAGATGGCATTACACTCCCTCTGAAAACACAGTTGCATATTTTGGATGTGCTTGTGCATTTGACTCTGAGCCTGGGTGCCCAGGTGTCAGCAGTTGTCAGGAGTATATTTGTACAGTTAAAAGAAGTGTGCAATCTGCGCCCATTCCTGAAGATGCCTGATCTGGCCATGGTGACATATGCCTTAGTTACATCCTGGTTGGTTTGCTTAATGTGTCCTTTGTGGGGCTGCATTTGGAAAGTGTTTTGAAATTTCTCAGTGGGTCCAAAATGCTGCAGCCAGATTGTTAACTAGGGTTGGTTACAAGGATCACATAACTCCCCTGTTACAGCAGCAGCACTGGCTGCTGGTCCGTTTCCAGGCACAATTTGAAGTGCCGGTTTGAACCTATAAAGCCCTAAATGCTCGGCTCCAAGGTATCTCAAATACCATATCTCTCCTTGTGAGCGTGCTCAGGTTTTAAGACCATAAGGGGAAGCCTTCCTCTCAGATCCACCACTCTCACAGATGTGTTGGATGAGGACACGGGAGAGGGCCTTTTCTGTTGCTGCTCCCAGACTGTGGCACTCCCTCTCCCAGAAGGCCAGTCTGGCCCCGTCTTTACTCTCCTCCCACAAACCGTTCTCTTCAGGTAGGCTTTGTTTTAATGGCTGGTTGATTTTTAAAGGGACTATTGTATTTCTGTTGTTTTTTTTTAATGTGTTTTTTAAAAAACCCTGCATTTTCTTATAAGTTTTAATATGATTGTTCTTTCATTCTTTTATAATAGTGTAATAATGTATTGTTTTAGATTTTAATATTATTTCTTTTAATACTGTAAGCTGCCTTGGAAACTTTTAGGAGAATTATATAATTATCTTAAATAAATAAATAAATTTGTGTGTGTGTGTGTGTGTGTGTGTGTGTCTGTGTCTGTGTGTCTGTGTGTCTGTGTCTCTGTGTGTGTTCGTTCTTGAGATCAGCCACAACTGGAAAGGGATCAATATCCACACATGCCATATTACAGCTCTGAATGCTTCCAGACATTACCCTGGTGTAGTTCTAAATGCAGCAAGGAAAAACCGTTTCACGCAGAGTCCTTTCTTTGTAAACAGTAGCCTTAATGCCAGAGAATGGGAGAAAGTCCATTCCACTCATCTTACTTATATATATATACAGACACAAGTGAGGTTGCTTAAATGAGACAAGGGAGGGGAAATTAAGAGAGTGGGTACATGACAGTGCACAAATAACTGTAATACAGAAAATAAAGTTGTGTTTTCACATAGTATTTCTATATGGATGAGAAGGAATAACTTTGTTATTGGCTCAGATAGAAGGTCAGACAGTTAATTCCCAGCGTTTCAAGATTTTGGCACTTATGTTGAATTCTTTGCTGCCTGATGAAGTATTGTAAAACTGCTCTGTTGTTATGTATGTATTTAATGTATTTCTTAGCCACATTTCTTCTCAAGGCAGTTTATACTATAATGCATACAATTTTTTGCATTACTGTACGGCACCATGGCAGTAGTTAGCATCATTATGAACAAGAAAAAACTAAGTGCTGTGTGGTGCTGGAGTTCAGTCCAAGAAACCATGCCTGCAGGCTCTGAATAAGAAGAGATGACAAGGAAAGTGGAAAGGAGAAGAGGCAGAGATTAGAGGTTAATGGGTTGGAAGAAGAACTATTTCCAAATGCTGTTGAAAAAAAAATGTACAGAGAAGTATAGATGTCAAGAGGCAATGAGTTTCAAAGCAAAGGACTAGAAAAAGAGGGGGAAATGTGTTTGTGGAGAGAGAGAGAGAGAGCTTGAGCAACAAGGCATAAAACAGAAACCTTGCCTAAAATAATTCTAGCTATTGAGTACTCACTAAAATAATGCCTTTCCAGTCTGAACTGCATTATTCTTTTTAATTGGTTTTAGGTGGAACACAGTTGTATAATCCATACGTAGTGCAGAAAAAGTAAGTAAATTTGTGGAGCACGGGGGTGGGATGGGGAGAATGGAAAAAAGTCTGCAACAAGTTCATAGTAAAGAGGAATGAATGCAGATGACCCCCAAAGCTGGTTGTGTACATGTCATTGCCAGGCCACTCCACAGTAATCATTCATATTTAGAGGTTATATTATCATTTTTACCATTACTGTTGTTCTCCAGTAACAGAGCAAAATAGGATAGTGTGAGAACATCCATTTCATTTATTTGAAAATATCTGTATACAATTGTGTGACTTTGGGATAAACAGGTGAGATGTATAGGAGGTGATTTAAAATTCAAGGTTTTTTTTTGTGTTTTTTGCATGTATCAAGATATGTTATTGAAAATGGAACCGCTGGAATATTGAAAGGAATCTGTAGAAAAAAGATGAAGGTGCATAAGGAGAGTGGTTCTGAAATATGCATCCCCAGATGTTGGTGGATGGTAACTCCAGGAGCCCCAACCAACAAGAGGTAGGGGAGCTGTAGAGATCTAGTAGGTACAATGCACACACCCCAGGATGCAGGGGAGAGGATTAAAACAGATTTGGCCAGAAGTTCACTTCCAGTTTGGGACAAACACTCTTTTAAACATTTAAAATGTACAAGGAACTGCAACTTGTTTAAAAGGAAAACCACTACTTTCTTTTAGTGGCAGTTAGAAAACCTGGCTGGATAGCTCAGTGAGTTAGGTCTGGCTGAGAGTTCAATTCCCCACTGTGCATCCCAGAAGAACCAGCCTGTGTGACCTTGGGCAAGCTGCACAGTCCCAGGATGCCCCTAGAAGAAGGGAATGGTAAATTGTTTCTGGGTACTCTTTACCTATAAAACTCTGAAAAGGGTTGCTATAAGTCAGAATTGACTTGACAGCACATTATTTCAGGAGACCATCAGGGTCCTGGGACAAAAAACCCTCAAAAGAAAACAAAAAAATCCCCAAGAGTGGAGCTGCCTACGGGCCTCATGATAGCCACTTAAATTTTAGACTTTCACTTAGGCATAGCTATTAAGACAAGACTGACAGACTCAAGTTAGTAGCTGTCATCCCACACAGTGGCAATGGATTCTATTGAGTCAACAAAGATTCAATGGGAGAGTAAGCTTGAATTTTTTTTTAATGGTAAAACGTTTCACAAGTAGTTACCTTCTCTCACATTTGCATTAGCTTCAGAAGTTAATGAAATCCCAATGGACCCATACTCCATATGTAATATACCCATAACATTTGGGGAAAGGGAGGCCCAATGACAAATTTTACTGTGCTTCTTTTCCTTTTAATTAAACTCTGCCCTGGGAGATTACAATGAAGGGTGGCTCATAAATTTTCTAAATATCAGACGGAAACAAGTCTAAGCAAGACTAGCCTATAAGGACACTGAAGATGGCAGGGATGGTGGAGAGAGTCTGTCATGTAACAATGTGGTTGCTGGAGACCATTCTCTCTTTAAGAGAGAATGAAGAGAAGATTTCCCATTTTAAAAATTAGGTCATTTTCCAGATTCTCATCTGCTGCTTTCCCCTCTTTTGTAATGGGACTGACATGAATATTACAGCACACGTTTTAGCTGAATAAGGATTTAGAGTTTGGTTTGTAAAACGGAGATAATAACATTCACTTCAAAAGACTGTAAGGATTAATTAGCTTATGAAGTAATTTGGTGATAACAAATGCTAAGTACTATTAATAACAGTAATAAAAGCCTCTCTTAAATTCAATGGACAGTTGAGCAAGGGAGGGGTTCCCACAATGATTTTTCTGCTCCAACCCTTGTTTCAGCAGCTAACCCTTCACTGCCTTGGCTGAACATAAAGTACTTGTTCAAAGTAAATGTACTTGATAAGGATTTGTGGCTTTGTTGAAAATGCTCCCTAAACAGACATTAATAACTATGGCTTGGAAGACAGCTTGGCAAATAGTTATGTATAGATTTTGGCCAGTGTCTTATTGAGCTTCCACTGAGCAGAAGGTCCTGTCAGCATAGTAATATGGGATTATGCTACTTGTGCAGCCATTGCTACTGGGCAAGCGGAGGTTGAGGTTCTTTATGGAGAGCATCACATGCACAGTGGCCATGTCAGTGCAAGCAGCATGGTCCCCCATTACTGTGCTAGGCAAGTACTGAATTATAATTGCAGGTTGCCTTCAATAAATAAAAAAAGAAAGGTACAGCAACACCTCAGTATTAACATGCTGTTTTTGGCATGTTGTCATAGTCATCCTCGTCCATCTTGAACCTACTAGCCTTCTGTTCTAAGAGCTGGCTGCATTTTCCAAATATTGCTGGAATAGACCACCAATACATATAGCAATACAATGAGCAAATAGATAGCCCAGGAGTTTCCCTCCTTATGGTTTTTTTTAAAAATCTATTAATGCATCATTAATCTTAGGCTCCTCCTTCCTCTTGTGTAATTTGTTTTTTCTTGCCCCTCCAATTTACTTACGGCAGACTTCCACATGTGGAAGTAAGCTTGTAAGAAAGGAAGGTCAGTGGTTCCTGACCTTGTGTCCCTAGATGTTCTTGGACTACAACCCCCAGAAATTCTGACCAGCACAGTTAGTGGTGAAGGCTTCTGGGAGTTTTAGTCCACAAACATCTGGGGACCCAAGGTTGGGAACCACAGCTCTAGGTGTTTCTACAAGCAAATTTGAGAATTTCTATATAATAAACACTACATTTCCTTTTTTGCTTTATTACCTGTCTCTAGCATGATTTCTCTTCTTTTTTGATAGTCACAAGTGAAGTACTAGACTGCTGCATTCTGCTAATAAAAATATGAAATAATCCTAACAAACACATTTTCAACAGGAGTTACAATCTTATATCATTTTTAATATTATTCTTTCAACTGTAAATCTTTTGCTGGGCAGCAAAGGTAGTGTCAGAAGTGGAGAAAGCATCCATAGATCTGAGAGAACAACACAAAGTGTTGGAAGGAGGAGGATATAAATGGGGGGAACACTGATTGATATCACTGATTGGCACTGAATGCTAAAAGTTTCTTCTAGAACAGTAACGGCAACCATGTAAAGTGGCTTTGGTCCAATTGCTTTGCAATGGATGCTACTGTAGGTGCTCCTGTCGTCCTTGAGTATCAGATCTCTACTCTGACAATAGTAGAACTATCCTGACCAGTTTGGGGGGCCAATGTTCAACACTGATATAATTAACAGGAAATGAAGTCACGATTCACAATTTACAAGCCACTTTCAAGGTGTATTTATAACATTCATAACAGAATGCACACAAATAACACTAGAACATATATCAAACCACTGAGGGAAAATATAGAGTAGATTCACTGCAAACATTAAGACTTAAGTTAACCCTGACTAAATCTGGATCCAACCCAACGGTTACAAAAATCACAGTATGAATAAGCCACGACAACCAATGACTTCCATTTGATTTTATGGGCAGAAGTCTGAAAAGATATACAGCTTTACTAGCTGCTAACCATGAGACTGATTCTTCTGCACTTTCTATTCAAGTTAGTCATGGTGCCTGTACAAAATTTTTTGATTTTGTTTTTGATGGATTTGCTTGTTGTCTGCTAAAGGATCTGTAAATCAAGTTTATGTCAGCACTGCACATTTGTTGCAGTTCTTTATAGGATGAAGAGGGTGTATGACAGCTTGAAAGATGGTTCTTTTTAAGCAGGAATGGTAACCTCATATCAGCACTATTCTTGACTACTCCAAAGTTATAGGTAGACTGCTATAACTTTACTTGAGTTAAATGATAAGGGGCATACATGTAATGCACTAACCCAGGACCTATCTATATCAAATCCACATCCAAACTGTATGAGTCCCTCATGCTATCATCATTTACTGAATTTATAAACCACAGCATGTTGAAGATTACAGTGTAGTGTTATATTATGTGCCGTCAAATCGGAACAGACTTATAGTGACCCTAATAAGGCTTTCAAGCAGTATCCAGCAGAGCTCATATTGGATTGGGAGCTCTCTGAAGCAATGAATTTCATTTCAGGGGTTAAAAACCAAGCCACACAAGAGAAGCATGAGGTTCAGTGTGCCCTTCTAGAACTTCTGTTGACACAAACAACATTATGGGGAGAGGAGGGAGGAATCACCCTTTCCACTTCTGGATCCTCTGAAATGAATGCTGTTGATGCCAGCATTTTGAATCACAGGTAGATCAGAGACAAGTGTAGGCTGTACAACAGCACCAGTCTTCACAGATCCAGAGATGAGTGTAGAACAGGCAAAAGTGCTCATCTGATGTGAGTAGATCTGAAATGTTGGCATCATCATTAGCTTTCAGAGGATCCAGCAGTGACTGAAATTTCCAGATTACAGGGACCACATGTAAACTACTTTGGACTCTGATTGTAATAAAACTTAAATATGTTTATCATCTTAAAATTAAGGTGTACAAATGGCATGAGGGACGTGGTGGCGCTGCGGGTTAAACCGCAGAAGGCTCTGTGCTGTAAGGTCTATAGATCTGCAGCTGTAAGATCAAATCCATGTGACGGAGTGAGCGCCCGTCGCTTGTCCCAGCTCCCGCCAACCTAGCGGTTCGAAAGCATGCAAATGCAAGTAGATAAATAGGGACCACCTCGGTGGGAAGGTAACAGCGTTCCGTGTCTAAGTCGCACTGGCCATGTGACCACGGAAGATTGTCTTCGGACAAACGCTGGCTCTATGGCTTGGAAACGGGGATGAGCACCGCCCCCTAGAGTCGAACACGACTGGACAAATTGTCAAGGGGAACCTTTACCTTTACCTAAATGGCATAATTTATTTTTTGTATCTTGAAAATATGGAATTCTCAAGGCCTAATACTACATTCCACTTTAATTCTTTCTTTCTCTCTGTTAAAGAAGGATATTTTTGGTACAATTTTTGTTTATGGTAGTAGTTCTGCATATAGAGACATGTGGGAGAACGGTTTGCCTCCAGTTAATTGCTAAGACTGTGTGGGGGTTTTAACCGAATTAGCGGAATATATGCAGTATTTACACTAGAGCTGCAGAGACATTGCTTGTATATTGAAGAAAGGAAGCTGAGTTTGCTTATCAAGCTAAATGAGATTGATGATGTGTATCCCCTGCAGAGGAGAAAAATAGCAACCTGTTTTCAACTGCCTAATGTTGGAAACATTTCATGCTTGCAAAACTATGTCACTTAGTTAGCTTGTACATTAATCCATATACACCTACTCTGAGAAGTTAGTGAGAGGTGGATGTGATGATCATTACAAAGACACACTGGGAAGGGTTTTTTTTTAATGCTCTCTGTAGTACTTGTGTGTGTAAGAGAGGGAGAGCTGGATTCAAAAATATCCATCCAGCTGTCACTCTTAGTAGGGTAACCTTGAGCTAGCCAATGCCTCTGAAAACAACCTCCCGCCCATTTATTGTGATAAATGTGTCCGGATGGGACCATGAATAATTTCATTTCCTCCAAGGAAAGGTGGGACACACTGGATAGCTCAGTGGTTTAAGTTTCTGGCTGCGGAGCCTGAAGTTGAGAGTTTGATTCCCCACTGTGCCTTCTTGACAGGGGCTGGACTTGATGATCCAGAGGGTCCCTTCCAGCTCTGCAGTTCTAAGATAATGATGATATATAATAACCACTGGGTTGAACCTCGACACAAATTAGATTGTGGTTGCTTTTACACCGCTGTCAAATCAATCCAATTCTTTTTCTCCGGGGTGTTTATTTATTTATTTAATATATTTTCACTCCGCCTTTCCCCTTAAAAAGGACCCAAGGTGGCTTACATAGGCAGAAGATTATATTTAAGTGCTAAAAACAGTAAATATACAAATATTCCAAAAGAATCAAACAAATACCACACTAAAACCGTAAACAAAATCAACATCCCTTCCCCCCCCCCAACAGCCTGTGGGAGGGAGCCGGTAGACAATTCGTTTTCAAACGAGAACGAAGTCGGTGCTGAAAAAGCAAAGACCTGGAACTTCAAGCCAGCGTTTCCTTTCCTCTCCATCCGTCTCCCCGTCTCTTTGCCTCACGCTGGCGCCTGCGGCTCCCGCCTCCAGCTGGGTGCCGAAGAGGGAAAGCCTCGCTCTTGATGCTGCGGTGGAGGCTAATTCACGAGGAGTTCTTGACGGTGGCTTTACTGGGCTGTGGAGGGCGGCCACGTGAGACGAGGAGGGAGAGCGAGGGATGGGAAACACAGCGGTTGTCTGGGGAAATGGCGGGAGAATTCCGCCTACTTTAGCTCGCTGTCTCTCTTTTGCAAGAAACGGGGACTGAAGCCCATTGAAGCCTCCTTTCCCCTCTCATCCCCGACCCCCGAATGACTTCCTCAGGGGCCTTGGGGACGGCAAAAAGGGAAAGGGCTGGGAAAGTGGAGCGGCGGGTGACATGATTCCGCTTCCTCAGCGACCCTGAGGTGTTTTGAGGACTTCATGCGTAAACAGCCAGGGCTTCCCTTCCCCATCCACCTCCTCCACCTTTTTACATCTTCTCAGCCATTCCGGCTTTTCCCGAAGGGGGGGGGGGGGGAAGATGCCTGCCGCCTGCGAATAGCGCCTCCAGGCTTGTGAAGGCGAAGGAGGAGGAAGAGGCAGGAAAGCTGGGCTGGCCCCCTACACCTGCTGCTGCTGCCCCCTTTCCAAATTCTTCTTGGGGCCGCCATTTGGGGATTCGGCGAGGGTGGGCATGTAGAGCCGCGTGGGCGCGCGCCCTCGCCGTCCCCAACCCCACCTCCCCGCCAGCCCGCGCGCTCTAAGGTGAGGGCGAAGGGGAAGCGCAGCCTGACGGAGACGTGGCCTGCAGCAACGAGCGCGGGAGGAGCTGGGGGGGGAAGAGAGAGGACTTTGGGCGCCGACGGCCAAAGACTCTTCCCCGCGCTCGCTGGCTCGCTCTCTTCGGCTGCTGTTGCTCGACGCGGCGCAACGAGGGACAGCTATGAGGAGTCGCCTCTAGCCCGAAACCTTCCCCTGTGGATGTTTGTCCCTCCTTCGGACCTGCTCTGAAGAGAAAAGGGAGCGGAGGTGGTGTGGCCGGGCGGGGGTAGTAGTGCGCTGTGGCGAGCGAGGGAGCCCGGCTGCGGTACCTCCCCTCCTTGCCAAGTTGCGCGCTCGCCCGCTCTCTTCGCCTCTTCTTTTGGCGGAGCTCGCCCGCAGCAGCAGCGGTACAGCATGTGGACTGGCTCCCCGGCTTCCTCCAGTGCGCTCGGGCTGCTGGCGTTGCTTTCGTCAGTTCTCCATCCTGCTGCCGGCAGCAGCAAGCCGGGTGCTGCTGGATGAGAGAGAGCGCGCGAGAGGGAGAGGGAGAGGCAGGGAGTGGGTGGGTAAAGGGGGGACACTAGTGGCTCCTTCCTTCCAGGCGTCTGCTCCAGCGGGGCGGAGAAGAGCAAGCGCTTCTTGGCCACTCTGCTTCTTTTGACTACTGCTGCTGCTGCTGCTGCGTGACTGTGGCGAAGCCCCCCGCTCGCTCTTCCCACCTACCCACGCACCCACGCACCCACCCGCCCTCTTGCTCAGGAGCCAGGGTCTTCTTGCGCGCTGACCCATTGCCCCGTTCTCAAACCAGCCCGGACCCGCATGGCGTGCTACTTGGTGATCAGCTCCAGGCATCTCAGCAACGGGCACTACCGTGGCATTAAAGGGATCTTCAGGGGACCGCTCTGCAAGAACGGCTCTGCCTCCCCGGTAAATGACACCTACCTGCCTACTCAGTCAGCCTACTCAGTCGGTCCCCATAGGCCGGGCGGCACAGATCCGTAGATAACAGATCAGCGTGCATCCCTAAGCATTAGACTCTGCAGGCATCTCTGCTTCCGAGGGGAATGCAGACGGGGGGGGGGGGGTTGAGGAGGGGGGGAGCGCTACTCCTCTCTTTGACTTTTCATTTCCTGCTACGTCTTGTGTTCTAACCTGACTGTTGCCTTCTGTCTTTGGTTCATTCGTGTTTGTGTGTTTTGAAAAGCTTCTTTGGTGTTTGGCAAAGTTTCTACTTCCCTTTTCTCGATTTACTGATGCTAAATAGGCGAGAGAGAAATGCTGGAGGGGAGCGGGGTTTGCTACCTTGATGGCTAGACTAGGATGGTGTCAGGTGAGGAGGTTTGTGTTTGACACCCTGGCCCTGGCTTAAGGCACGGATTTTGCTTCTGTCATGTGGACAAGTTAAAGTGACTTTGATCTATAGCCACAGCAAGCTGGTAGATAGAGTTTTGAAACACACTGACATGAAATGAGCACCAGAAAGTTGAGTGGTCCGTTCCTTCAGAGCCATGGAAAACCTTGAGAAGGACCACTGAAAAGGCAAGAGTGGGACGGATAGGGAAGTGACATGATCAAAGCCATGCATAAGGGCAAAACAACCAAAGGAAAGAGGGGGGCAGTTAATCAGCATGTAAGAGTAGAGAAAAGTGACAGTATCCAGTGGAAGTAGGAGAATGTTTGAAAGAAGAGTGTGGAATATAAAAATCAACACCAGTAAACAAGAAGGAAGCCTTTAAACTCTTTCAGCACCAGTATTTGATTTTAATCACACATACAATATGGGAAAACTCTTAAATATATTGCTGCAGGGAACCAGTTTGATGTTTTTGCCATATTTTCTCTGGTTTCTTAATTGTTTTTGTTCTGTCTCTGATACATTTCTCCATATCACTTTCCTGAAGGTCTCCCCCCCCCCCCCACAAATCCCTTCACTGCCCCCACCCCAGAGTTAAGATATGGTGGTATAAGATGTGCAGTCCATGCCAAACTGGGTCTTTGAGAGCAACAGTGCAATGCCTGGTGTGCTAAGGTGATGCAGGTCCACTGGGACTTACTCCCAAGTAAGTGTGCACAGAATTAATATCCATAACAGAATAGCTACAACATAACACAGAACACTTGTCAGTTAAAGGTACCTAACACATGACAGCAGTTGAGACAGTTCAGAAAATAGAACTAGAAAGTTCAATTAGAATGAAGTGGAATCCCTGAAAAGACTCCTGCATCCCAATGAAGACCAGGATATTATTTGTTGTGAAATAACAAAACACAGGATCATGTTCAATGTGAAGGTTAACGTTTTCAAGTTTTACAGTACTGATATGAGAGTTGGATGATACACTGCAGGGACAATTCTTGTACCGTTATAGAAGTGACGTGGTCTTCTTAAGTTGGGAGCACTTTGGGGTTGCACAAAAGGTGGCCCACACAAGCAAGGGAGTGCCCGGCTCCAACATTTCTGACTGACATGACCCCTGTTTTGTAAGCTGCAACTTTAAAAATGCATCATACCATTGTGAACCTGTTGGAGAGGTTGTTTGAGAAATCAATAGTGGAAGTGCATGTGTTGCTGAGAATCCAAGTTCGAAGAGTGAATAAACTTGAATAAGTGGCAAAGTTAAGTTAGGCACAGTTGTAATGACAGAGTACAAAGAGAAGAATGGGGAGGAGGCGGAATAGCAAACTGGAGGTTATGCTCAGTTAATTAAATAGCAGGAAATGCTGTGAAAAAAGCAGCTTAATTTCTAGAAAAGGTGTGCCGAAAAACTGTTGAGAGATCCTTATTGGGATATGATGGAAGGGACTGAAAGACAGAGAAACATCATGGGAAATCAATAGAACGAGACTGAAGTTAGGGGTAAATTTTTGATTGAGAGCACTCTGATGTGTGCTACATACTTATTCTACTGTAGCTTCTTTACCTCTCTGCAAAACTATGACCTCTACTTTGTGGTATTAAGCATCATGATTATTGTATTAAGGTCCTGTCAGTACCAGAAATGGAGAAATAGTCAGTGACCTTACACTGCATTGCCTTTTAAGACCTGTTCCATCTTATAAATTTATATTACAATCTCTGTCCTCTGAAAACTTTCATTTTGTTTGTGGGACCCTGGGCACTGTTACTGCTTGTGTTTCTTGAACCCCAGGAAATACAGCTTTGTCAGCACACAGTTATTTAAACATAAAGTTTCAGTTATTTAAGGACACTTATAGACCACTTAGAGACCCAGTGTGGTATATTGGATAGAGTATCATACTAGGACTCTGGAGACATGGGTTGGCCATGGAAACTTACTGCAGGCTGGCAGTGGTAAACCATCCTTTGAACATCTTGCATAGCTTGAAAACTGTACAAGGATTTGGAAGCAAGTTGGTAGCACATAACAGCAATTTAGATCACCTAAATGTCAAAAGACTCTTTTCCAGCAGCTTAAAAATCCATATGGTTTCCATGAAACACACTTGTATTTCATGAAAAGATTTTAGTTGGATCACGACTTCAATACAGCAGCTGAGTACATATGTGCAAATGAAACATACAGTACATATCTCAGAATATAGCAGAATGATAAGTTAAGGTATAATTTGTGTGTGTGTGATGATAGTTTCATTTTCCTGTATGTTTATTTGGAAGCATAGTCCCAAATCAGCTGAGAAGGTGGAACAGGTAAACCACACTTAAACCAAAATGTCATGAAAGTGACAATCTTAAAGATCTTATGATCTTGAAATAGACATAAAAGAAACAGCAGATTAAAGGGGAGGGGGAAAAATAAAGAAATGGTGAACATTGCTTAGATTTATTTGAATTATAATTCTGTAATTATGACAGTGACTACAGCTTAACAAGATTTATTTTTTAAGATACAACTTGGGCACTTTATCCAGAGAAGGAACTTCTTCAGGCTTGTTGTTGTTTAGTCATTAAGTTGTGTCCGACTCTTCGTGACCCCATGGACCAGAGCATGCCAGGCCCTCCTGTCTTCCACTGCCTCCCAGAGTTTGGTCAAATTCATGTTGGTAGCTTCAATGACACTGTCCAACCATCTTGTCCTCTGTCATGCCCTTCTCCCCTTGCCTTCACTCTTTACCAACATCAGGGTCTTTTCCAGGGAGGTTTCTCTTCTCATGAGATGGCCAAAGTATTGAAGCCTCAGCTTCAGGATCTGTCCTTCCAGTGAGCATTCAGGGTTGATTTCCTTCAGAATGGATAGGTTTGATCTCCTTGCAGTCCAGGGGACTCTCAAGAGTCTCCTCCAGCACCACAAAAACATCAATTCTTCGGCGGTCAGCCTTCTTTATGGTCCAGCTCTCTCTTCAGCCATTCTATTCTCATATTCCAGGCCAGTCATGCTTCTCAATCATAAATCCATTTATGATGGCTGTCCCATCATTCCTAGCTAGCACACTTGCTGGAGGTGATATATACTGTATATCAACACATATGTAGGGCACTAGTTTAGGTGAGGCTATGCTAGGCAGTAGGTATCATATGATAGTATGGATTAACTGTTTTTTGTTGTTGTTTCTTTTTTAAAGTTCTTTGCAAACTGAGGTCCCATTCCTTCATCCATAGATGGTATTTAAAAACTAGCTAACATCATACTGAGCACCAGTGTGGTATAATGTGATGAACTAGGACTCAGGAGACCTGGGTTCATATATAGGCCAAGCAATGGAAATTCACAGGTGGGGGGGGGGGGGCAGTGGTAAAACCACTCCTGAATTCTGTCACATACTTTGAAAACCCTATAATGATGGACTTACATTCAGTGCAGCTTGACAGCACATACCAACACAAACATGCATATTAAATGTATAGCCAGTATTAAAAGGATCTGTAGTTTGGCTCTCAAGTCCTTCCAAGAACAGGCCAATTATGTGCTGGGACTACAGGTCTGTATATTTCCCTGAGAGCAAATCTCATTGAATTTAGTGGGATCTTCACCTGAGCAGAAGGCATAACATTGTGGCATCAGCACTGGTTGCCACTTTGCAGTGATAATTGTACAAGGATGTCTGCTTCTAGTTTTGAAACATGTAGTGCCCAGTCAATGTATTTGTAATATCCAGGAAGCTTAAAATGTATGAAGGCCATCTTGAGATTTCAGCCAGAATAACTTTTGAGGAAATTTCTGTCTCTCTCATTTTTAAGATATGAAACCTGATTTTAAAGATATTTGAAAGCTATTCAGGCTTTTGGAGGGATGGAAAAAAACCCTGTGGTGATGACTTGCATTCTAAAGTCAAGAAATTTAAAATGTCAGATTGATCTGAAAATGTGCCTCCAACCATATTGCATGTGTGTATATTCTTTATCCTTGCTTCCCACAGAAAATATGAATGGGCATGCTGTTGTTCACGTTACAGTGCACCAGACTTACACATATAGATCTTTTGAATAGACTGATAAACTAGCTATCTTTGATGAACTTCTGGATTTTTTCCTCATTCTTATTGTTCTGATTGTATCAGTCCAAACTCATTTTGGAAAATCTTCATAGATCTTGGGTGGGTGGGAGGAGTGGTAAGGCTTGACAAACATATTTATTTATAAATTTAGTGCTTTATGTTTTAGTAGGGAAGGGACTAATGATAAATCTTTTAAATTTCACTTGGAATGGTCTCTGGATTTCCATAGAATCCTACATGTTCCATTTTAGTAGTTCCATCATTAACACTGCAATCCTTACAAACGTGCCTACTCAGAAATAAGTCCTATCATTTGTAACGTGGGTTACTACCAGGTGAGTATTATTAGGCTGTGAGTATGGCGGCCTAAAGATTCCTACAATTATACAACACAGGCTGCCTCATGCATGGCTCTGTGTAGTTTTTAATGTATAATGTGTACCTTTCTATATTTAAAGTGTTCTGTATTAACAGACCATGAAATGTCAGAAGGCTTATGGCTGTGCTTTCAAAAACGAGAACAGTAGTGAATATTTTAAACACCTTTATGAAATTTCATGGATGTGTGAAGAAAGATTTACCCAAATGGATATTTGTGTGTCACTATGTTTCTGTGTCAATGTCTATATCCTGTACTGTAATAATAATGGTCTAAATCCTTAGGGTGGGCATTTTCTGTAGCAGTTTATAAAAAGAAAAAGAGCTGTGTGTACTTTACATACTGACAGTTTTGGGGGCAATGAGCAGTATTTACACAAACATACTTTTGTTCTTATGATTTACCATGCTTGAGTAAACCCAATGCCTCATGATTCCGAACACAACATGATTTGGTAGATGGGCTAGAAAAGTTATGGGGGTGCATAGAAAGTAGATGTACATGCGGGTGTAGGAAGGCTATGGGAAGTGGCTAGCACCCTTGCATTTTGTTTATGTTTATTTAATTATTTGTATTTGTAAGCTATAGCTTTATTCATTTATTTGATACATTTAAATTCCGTCTTAATTGCTTCATGGATGTGTCTCATCAAGGTGCTGACGAGACCCAAAGTTAACCTATGGATGACACTGGTTTGTTTTCAGCTGATCATAGTTACAATTCACAATATTATCTCTGGGTTTGGACATAATGAATGGAACCTGCAAGAAAGCAGGTTTCAAGTGAATGTTAGGAAGAACTTAATGGTAAGAGACATTTCACAGTGGAATAGATTCCTTCAGGAGATAGTAGATTTTCCATCACTTTAGGTAATCCTCTCCTAATACAAATGGCGTATGTAAGGAATCACAAAGCAGGGCCTGAGCTGCCATCTGACAAAATAATAAAAGACTATAAGCCCTGCCTAGGTCCATCAAAAACCTGTCTACTCCAGCATTCTCTTCCCACAAGGATCAAACATATTCCCATGAGAAGTCCACCCATAATCAGGACATAATACCTTACATTCCTTATCAACTAGTATTGAGGGGTATGCTGTGTCTCATGGAGTCAACATAATTAATACCAATAGACAGACTTGTTCTTCAGGAATTTGTCTAATTCCCCTTTTACCCAATCCAGGTTGGTGGCTGTCATCACTACTTCTTCTGGTAACAAAAATCCATCACTTAATTATATGCTCTGTGAAGAAGATCCTCTTTTTACTTATCTTGAATTTCCAACCACTCATCTTCATTGGATTTTGAAAGAAGGACCTATGCTGTGACCATCAAGGAATTCTTGGAAAATAATTATGACTAGTGCCAACATGACAAGAGACAAGATAACACCAGTTATAAGTCTTCTCCCTAGCCACCAATGCCTTAATTCAGGGCAGTGGAGGCTCTTGAAGGGGAGCCTTACATTATGATTTTGGTTATTGGGTTGACCTGTCCAACTAATTAGGTGTTCGTACATGGAGAAAAAATACATATGGGAACAGTGGCATTGTGAGAGCAGACTTTGCCCCTCTCTGTGGCCAAAATCATGTTGTTTAGTATAGTAAATTGCACTAGAGTAGGCCTATTGAATCAATGAGGATTTAGTGAGCCAACTCCTCCATAAATTCCATTGGTTCAAATGAGTATTGACTAATTGTGACTAACTGTGCTAAAGTAAATTGAAGTTAGGATAGGCCTTTTAGAATCAACGAAACTTACAGAGGACTCACCAAACTGCTGATTCAGTGGGCCTATTAGTAGTAGTAGTGCTATTTACTACACTAAGAATGGGATTTTGACCACTGCATATTCATTATAGCTGGATGTGGAAAGGCAGTGTCACCAGTAATTTTTAGCATGGTTTGTATGTGAATGAATTAAGGGAGGTGTTTTAAGTGGACGCGACTAGGTGATGGAACGCCCAACTTGACTCCATAAAGAAGAAATTACAAAGTAAATTTAAAATAAAATAAAAATACAGGAATACACATCTTGGAACACTAGTAAAACAAGTTCCATTTGAAATGTCAACAAATTCCTAAAAGGAGGCATTGTTATGGATTGAAATATGACACTATACAAGCCTGAAATTCATCCAACAAAAATCCCAAACTCAGTTGTGCCATGTCTTGAGATCAGAAGGCAATTTAAGCCATGTTTTTCTCCTGACTTAAATTTCTCCTGAATTAAAAATTTCAGGCACTTTTTATACTCACGGTGAAAAAGATTTACTAAGAGTGTGACAGAATAAAAATCATTCTACCTTTACAGAACTGCAATCCCTGTGTTTATAAGCAAGGCCCATTTCTGATCCTATTGTCTAAATGGAAGAAGCCTAAAGCATGCAATACACCTTCTAATGGCAAATAATCAGGAATTTATCAGTCCACCAATACCTGATATACTGTCAGGGCAATATTACCTATTTCTCTAGCATGACCTTATTGGAAGGAGGCAAATGATACAAGGGTTCAGCAGCTGGTTTATGACTTGCTCTATCTCATTAAACTCAGAATCGTGGATGGAAAGTTGTAAGGGACTTCTTCAGCAGTAATATTGTCCAGGCCTGCTGATTATAGGAAAATTATTGCTATACCGTATGTGTTAGGAGACAATAGTTATACTGTCTCCTTCCCCCATATTCCCCATTTTTTTTCACCTTATAGGTACTATGACTCATATAATGTCATTTATACACTAACTTACTGCACAAATCCTTTGTTCTTACAGTAACTTAATCAACCCATTAAAAACAAAAACAGCCAACAGGAGAGCATCCAAGCTGTGCTAACTTTTGAGATTGTCTGTTCTATAGGTGAACAGCTTGTACAATATGAAGGAGGTTCTTAATGTTATGTTGAAGTCCTTTTCTTGTAATTTGAATGTGTTGAATTTCGGTCCTGCCCTATGGGACAAAGGGAAATAAATTTGCTTTACGATCATTCTGTGACAGTCCTTGATATATTTGAAGGTAGCTGCCATATTGCCTCTTAATCATTTGTTCTTCAAGCTAAGTATTCCCAGCTGCTTCAAACCCTTCCTACTAGGTCATGGTGTTCACACCCTTCACTTTCCTTGTTGCTTCCCTGTGGACCCATTATAGTCCATGGCCTTACTGCTGTACTGTCTTACATGTCACTAAATCCATGATGACAACTTGTTTCAAGAGCTCATTGATAACAACAACAAAATCATTGTGACTTCGAATGAAGGTTGTTGCCTAATCAGTGGTCTATGCTCTTCTTGGCACACTGTTTGGGAATTCCTGGCTGACATGAGGTGTCTGGCGTGCTGCTTGCTTCAACAAAATTGTCACTCATCAAGAGGACTGAGAAGCTAAATTCAAGGCTAGCATAAAACGAAAGATTATTGGGTTGATAATTAAAGGGAGACAATGAGGAATATTGAGCTTTAAGCAGGGAGTCAGACTCCTGAGAGAGAAATAGTTTGTTGAAGATGTGCCTTTCAGATGTTTCATTTCATCCTTCCGATTTTTTTATGGGATAACACATCTTCTTTGAGAATCCAGGGTGTTGCTTTGCAAAATGTAATGTGATCCCTATGCAAAAATCTAGCATTTACCAGAGATTTGTAGAGGTCTGTGAGGAATACCTATGGCTATGGCTATATCACATGGATGGCCGAATTGCTTGGAGCTGCTAATGTCTTTTCTCTCTCTTTTATCTATATCTGATATATAAAATACTGGTATGCAGTACAGCAATCAGTATCATACCATACTTGGCCCATAGTATTGTAGAAGCTAAACTGGACTGGATTTGAGCCCTGCAATGGTGCTGATGACTCAGCAGATGGCTCCCTTTTCTTCTTAGCTGTTTTGATCAACTGCTGCTGGGCTGCTTGAGGCTTTTCAGCTCAGACATAAAACAAAGTCAGTTTTAGTTACATTTATTAAAAATTACTTCTTATTTCTGCAGGTAGGGAAAAACTAAACTGGTAATTTATATACCCAAGGTGGAACGTACATTCTGCTTTCCCAAAGCTACCTCAAAATTGAACAGAATATAATACTTGCCACCCACTTTCCCAAATGATTATTTAGCAAGTGTGAATTATTTATTGTATTCCATATCAAAGACACATTTGCCTAAATGGGGGGCACAGTGATTTCTGCACTAAAATGCCTGATAAAGGATCAATTGAATTTAATGGGAGTTGGTTACAGATTTGATGCTGGATGTTTTAATGGACTATAAATGGCTTAACTTGTCACATGCAAAGCGGTCTTCTTCAAGTTGAAGACCATATATCTGACTCTACATCTTTTATTGGACTGCAGGTCCAAAGATGAATACATTTAACAAATAATATCAGTGGTTTAGATAATGATTGATGAGGCAGTCAGATTCCAAAATGGAAGCATGTGGGCCAAGGCATTCTTAATGCAAATTCTAAGTGCTGGATGGGGTTCCCAAGGAGTACTCCTTAACGCATCTTTCAGACTGGAAGCTTAGGTCTCAGCTCTGAACAGGAATGTATTTGCACAGTTTAAGCAACTTCACCAGCTGTGCCTGTCCTGTGAGTTGTGTGATTTGGCTACAGTGACACATACCATAATAGCTTCCTGTTTGTATCACTGTAATACACTCTGTGTGGGGCTACCTTTGAAGACAGTCTGGAAACTTCAGCTGGTGCATGATGCTGCACTTAGACTGTTAACTGGTGCTGGTTGCAAGGGCATACAATTTCCCTACAGTTTCTCTAGCTACCAATCCATTTCAAAGCCCAATTCTGAGTGTTGATGATGACCTATAAAGCTGTATATGGCTTGGGCCCATGCTATCTGATGGATCATGTCGTCTTGGATCTTAAGGTCATCTGGGAAGACACAAACCTCAGAACCATCACTTTTACAGGTCCATTTAATAGGGACCCAAGACAGAACCTTCTCAGTGGCTACCCGTAGGTTATGGGACACCTTCCTCTGTGAGTCTAGGCTGGCTCCCTCTCTCCTCTACTTTTGGTGACAGTTGATAACATTCCTGTTCAGTTTTAATATTTAATTTTAACATAGCTAGATGCCCTATACATGCTGTCATTATATCCTTTTTAATGTATTTCAGTGTGTTTTTAATACCTGTACAAAAGCTGTTTTTAGATGACAATTTTAATATTTCCATGTTTTAATATCCTTAATCTTGCTTTAATTTTTTGTTTATTTGAATGATCTGCAAGCTGCTGTGAGTCCCTTTGCTGTGAGAAAAGTGGTGTAAAAGTCACATCAATCAATCAATCAATGACAACTATTAAGAAAATACATTAAACATTTTTGAAGCATCAGGGCAAGATCAAGTGTACTTCCTTTTCAGTTAGAACTGACTACTTACGACTCATGCAAACAACCAATACAAAAGGAATCACAAATACTAAGGATGTTGTTTGTACCCATGTGTTGTCTTGCAATATGCGAAGTAGACCCAGTGGGTTCAGACTCCCTGGGTAACATTCTGCTTGCAGTGAAACTCATTTCCTTTCCTTATTTTCTCAGGATAGCCTGTTTAATGTCTGTCGGAAAACCAGATAGAGCTTTCTATTGGTGGATATACTTACACTATATAGAAGTACTTCAGCTATATGTTAAAGTATGGTTTAATGCCTTGCTTTATTTGGTCAACTAACATATCCTGGTGTCATTACAGCGCTTGGGAAAACCAGAAGCAACAATAACTTACAAAATGCAGTGTGTAAATAAATGGAATCTGACGTTATCCCACAGACGCCAAAGGGATATATGGCATTATGAAAATGAATAGTTTTATTTGGAATAAGACTACTTCCATGACCATTGATCAGTGACATCTCTTCTAATTCACTTTCCCCCTAATCTTGGAGATAAATAGGCTGTAAAGCTTTCTTTACATAATGACAAATAAGAGAAAGCTTTTTAAGGTGTAAAGATTTTTTTCCATTCATTTTATTTCTTTGAAAGATGTCCGATCTTTCTTCTGTGGGTTGGCTTTTGATGAAAAATGCTTCTAAGGATGTTTGTTAAGCCCTCATCTTCCATCTCGTCTGGTTCCTGTGAGAAACGCATCATAGAGCTTCACCATTGTCCCTGACATATGAAAACCATCTTTTCCTCACAGCATTTTGTTGCATTTGCATTTGTCTGTTCTCTGACTGCTCTACCTCTTGTAAATGTTCCTTTAAAAATGATCTTTGAAACGTAGACTATTTATATTCATGAATTAAAAATCTCCTTTTTTTCTGTTGTATTTCTTTTACAATTAATATAATGTTTAATACTTTTTTGTTTTAGAAATGATTTATTCTTGTTTAATATGACATGGACATTAAAATAATAGTACATCTTGTACCAAGATAATGTTCTAAAAATATCAAGACCTACCACCAATTAAGAAATCCAGAACTGTGCATGTAATCTACTCTCTAGAACATTTTGAGGCTGTCTGCACTGTGTCTGATTCTTGGGCTCAACATGACAATATTTACTGTGAATAGTTTCTTATTACAGTAAATTTGCTTGAAAATGCCCGAGACTTTGCAGTGGGCTTTGTAATGTGATGTCTATTATTCAGAAAACCTGTGATTGACATACACAACATTAGTACTAGATTCTGCATTGTCCCATTTTACCCACTCTTGTTATCTACCAGGTAGAACCATTGTTATCTGTGGGGAAGGAGCTAGATATTGGTGGGAAGGGGGTTAAAATGCATGAGAGAATTATACTGCAAACAGATGGGAGGGTTACTTTGCAAGCACTGTGGTAGTCTCACTGCAAAGTCTAATACAAGTTTACCTCTAAATAACCTCTGTTTAATATAATGAACCTTTTTAGAAGAAACTTATTTAAGAAACTTGAGTAGGTGTGGATAGGAACAACACCATCCATATCTACTGAAAAGCAAAGCTTATTTTTGGATTACAACTCTCTGAAACCCTCAGGTAAATGGCCATTGCTGATGTACCTTGGGGATTTGGGGGAACATCATTTAAAAAACAAACAAACCCAACTCTCCCAAGCTCTACCATAAAGTAATTTGACCCGAGGGACTTGTATTCACAGATAAATGAGTACAGAATTGAAACATTAGCATATCTTTGTAGTATTAGATTTTTAGGTATATGCCTTAGATTAGTTTTGGCTTACTCAGAAAAAAGAATCTTCATTCTCAGTGATTTAGGCTGGCTCAATTTGATGAAGCACCTTGGTAAGACACAAGATTTAAGAGGAACTTTAAAGTCCCATGATATTCCTCATCTCCAGGAAAGAGTGTGAGAGGAGTGCTGCTTTTTCTCATCAGGGCCTCTCTAAAATGTTCTAATTGGCTGCACAAGGCTATTATCCTTTCCTTTTGAGAAAGATGTGCACAGTGAGTACAGACTGACAGGCTGATTGTTAGAAGAGAGGCAGACACTCCACTTAGGCTTCTAATCCTCAAAAGACTACACAGCAAGCCAGCAGCCATCATCCTTTTGCCCAATCCGTTATTTGTCCATTCTTTTATTTGCATTAAATGGTTGATTTGTGGAAAAAGCAATACTTGCACAATTTTGTTTAATTTTGTGCAAAAATTAGTTTTTATTCTCAGTCTCTTCTCTAGTTGAGAGCTCTTCAAAATATCTCACCCTCTTATGGGTCAGGTAAAAATATTTTTTCCTTGCAAGATGAATCTACTGAGAGGAAACATAAGAGTTGATTCTATTTTGTTAGATAATTACAAGCAGTCAATGTAAGGAAAGCAATAGGCATTTTCACAAGGGACATTAAAATCAAAATTTAGAATGTCTGTGAGCTGTTAAAATGAATGAAAATGCCACATTTTTTTAAAAAAAGGGTAATTTCTGCTTTCTGCATTGCATTAGTTGCATCAAAAATGATGCATTCAAAGCCACTCAAGCTACATGACACCATCTTTTAAAGTTTTCTTAATATGGCACAATGGACAGTCCTGTGTGCTTGTCTGTGTCCAGCACTGCTGTACTGGAGTCTGAAGTTTACATTGTTGTTTGCCATATTTGTTGGGAAAGGCTTTACTTATCTGTTATCTGGTGCACAGTACTGGTATGGCTGCTTGTGGTAGTCATAGTCTCCTAATCCAACTGGCTGTAGTTACATAGCTGGTGATACTGGTAAGAATCACTGACTTATTGAACAAGAGTAACAAGATAGCTATATATATTCATCAGAGTAGGTTCTACTGTTCAATATTTTATTTAGTAATATCAAGATAATGTTTGCTAGTTAATAAACCAGTGACATTTTGATTTTTCGTTAATTTAATCTAAAGTATACATGTAAGAAGAGATAAGGTATGAATATTTTCTTCAGAGATGATAACATTTGAAAAATGAACGTCTGTGTTCGTGTCAAAAGAGCCGATACCTGATATGAGGAGATAACTTGCTGAGCCTTCTGTTATAGTAACAACTCCCCATGTCCACTACCCATGGAGAGCTGAAATTCACAATGGTGGAAATTTATAAAACTTTATAAACTTTAATATTTGAGTGTTTGCAGGATTAGCGCAACCATTAGGAAGATAAAGGAAGGTGTCATAAAATATCAAACACTTGTTAAGTTATTTACTTTGTTATGACAGTATTTTTACAGCCAGTGATGGGGAGAGCTCCTTATGGAAATTTCTGCCTCTTATAGGAATAAGAATTTATCTTGCTTGACTTTGGTTTCAGCACACCTTCATTTGAGCACATGGGGCTGCCATTTGCTTTTCTGCTTCAAGCAACAAAATATATTGGGTTGGCTTTGAGTGCATATCATGGGACCAGTGTAATCTCATTATACAAGTATGAATCCAAGGATGGGGAAAAAATGGCTTAAAAGTGTTTCATTTTTGTCTTGCATTTCCAGTAAAAATAACTTTCAGCCTGGCTAAAATAAACAAACAAAATTACAATGCTATAATTAAAGCATTAGCACTTTATGCAAATAAATATTTAAAAAAATTCAATAAGAAAGAACTAATGGCATCCAGCTGGTTAAAAGCCCACATTCAGCACTGCATCAGTTAAAAATCTCTGAGTAAAAATACTTTTACTAGGCAAACTGTCACATAATTTTTCTGTCCTATAAGCATTTTAAAAAAACAAACATGTAGTCTTACAAGGCACCTTGGATCCAGAATCTGGCATACATGGTTAAAAAGACTGATCACAGAAGATGCTGCTGTTTTGTTTTTGGCACTTCCCACAATGCCATGGTTCTCAGCTCATTCAGCTGGGTCCCCTGCTCCTTTTCGTAACATTTTTAGGGAACAGGAAGATGAGGACCAAGAAACTCTACTAGCCCAGTCATTTATGCCTGTATCCATCCTATGATGCTCACTTGCAGTTGCCCTTGGTGCTTCCGGAAGGGTGGCTCCTACTGCTGTGAGTCAAAAGGCAGTTTATTGTGTAGCTGTTCCATTTTATCTTCAGGTTTTGTTTTTTGTTGGTAAAGAAAAATATGGAAGAATAGAAGGGAAAACATGGTAGAGTTAAAAAGAGAGAGGCAATAACATGTGGATCATGAACTGCTTCCATGAACCACGCAATATGACAGCATAATAATGACCCAAATCATCTGTTTAGCATCAATACCTGCCCTTTGTCTTTCAGCCCCAAGCTTCTTCCTATGGTCATGGTAACAAACATGGTAACAAAGCTAGGGCCAGAATTCAGGGGGGAAAAAGTGATCTAATCAGAACTTGGAAATGTTAGTTTCCAACTTCCAGATTCTGAGAATTATCATTCTCAAGCAATGATGTCCTGTTGATATCCCTCATTAAGGTGATTCTATATGTAAACTTTAATTAGAAGGGACAAAATAGTCTTCATTTTACAATTAATAGAAATTTCAGATGTTATAATAGCAGAATGCTGGGGGAAAAAACAAGTTGGCTTAAATATCCAGCTACTCTTGGGACTGTATAATATTAAAAGCTTCTTTTAGGAATGTGACCTTTGTAAGGTTGCTTGATTGTGTATCCCCTTTAGACAAAAGAGTATAACAACCACAAAGAAATGGCCAACTATATGTGCAAGAAACAACGAAGAAATAAGACCCTTCTCCCCTTTAAGACAAACCAGACTATCTGGAACAGAGCTGTCCAGTTCATCTTTGTTATCTCTGCCTTTTCTGAAACTAAGTATGTAGTAAACAGAATGTTCTTTTTCTTTTTTGGGGGGGGGGGAAAGAGGGAATTGTACGACATTACATTTTATATCTGAACAGTGAAAGATACCGATATTGCAAACTTTATAACCAAGAATAGAACTGTTATCTTTAAAGTATAGGGACATGTTTAAATTGCAGTGTACTTTTCACTGCCCTGCATGTTTCTTTTCATTGCAACAGATTTAGGAAATAGGTCAAGGACCTGTAAAAAAAAGGGATTCTTAGAAAATGCAGACCTTTGCCTCTCGTACACATTGTAACATTTTCAGAGCTCTCTCAAAAACAAAATGTGTGTAATACAGTATATTGTTGGTCTTATTATGCTTGTCTCCCTATAGTGTTCGTAGGGCTTTGTATAAATATTCAGCTTATAATATTTATACAGCTTGTAATGGTCTGTTTTTGTGCAGGAAGAAGACCAGCCTACTACAAAAGCTAGCATTACAACAGAATATGGAGAAACAGAACCGTTTCATATAGGAAAAGACCCTTCTCTTCAGGCAAGCTTTCCCTTAGTAACTGGCTGCCTTAGTAGGGTTTTTAAATGGGTTGTTGTGCCTTACTGCTGTGAATGTGTTTTGGGGTTGCTTATGTTTTTTGGTATAGTATTTGTTTGATCCTTTTTAGCATTGGTATACTCAGTGTTGTTTAGCTTTAAATACTGTCTTTTAATTACGTAAGCTGCCTTGGATCCTTTAAAGGAGAAAGGCAGGGGATAGATAGATAGATAGATAGATAGATAGATAGATAGATAGATAGATAGATAGATAGATAGATAGATAGATAGATAGATAGTATCAGACAAGGGTGCATTTTATCCCCATATCTATTCAATCTCTACACAGAACATTATACAGAAAGCCACACTAGATTCAGATGAAGGAGGAGTGGAAATTGGAATAAAGATCAATAATTTAAGATACGCAGATGACATCTTAATGGCATAAAGCAGCAGTGATTTGAAATGACTTTTAGTGAAAGTGAAAGAAGAAAGTACCAGAGCAAGACTGCATTTCTACATTAAGAAGACAAAAATCATGACTACAGAAGAACTTTAGTTTTGATAATAAGAAATTGAAATAGAGAATTTCAGTACCTTGGTTCAATCATCAATCCAAATGGAGACTAAAGCCAATGAATCATAAGAAGACTGAGACTAGGAAGGGCAGTAATGAAGGAACTAGAAAAGATCTTCGAGTGTAAGGAGACGAAGACTAAGATCATCCATATACTTATATTCTCGATCACCATGTATGGATGTGAAAGCTGGGCAGTAAAGAAAGCTGGTAGGAAAAAAAATGATTCATTTGAAATGTGGTGCTGGAGGAGAGCTTTGTGGATATCCTGGACTGCCAGAAAGATGAACAAGTAGATCCTAGAACAAATGAAGGCCGAACTATCTCTGGAGGCAAAAATGTTGAAACAGGGGCTGTCCTACTTTGGAGAAGGCAGGATTCCCTGGAAAGGATGGTCAGGCTAGAAAGCTGGAAGGCAGCAGGGGATGAGGAATGTTATTTATTTATTTATTTGATTCATATACCGCCCATCTGGCAGCCAAGGTCACTCTGGGCGGTTTAACAAAAAACAGATAACAAAAAACATTAATACATAGGTGTGAAAATCAAAAATCATGAAGTGAGGGTAAAATTATAATACAATAAATGCAATTAAAAGCATAGAAAAATAAAAACATAGAGCATGGCAGTATGATAGAAGTTATATTACTAGACACTATTGTGTCAGAGTATAGTTTGTTCAGGGAAGGCCTGTCTAAATAGCCAGGTTTTTAGTATTTTTTTGAATGTGCTCAGTGAAGGGGCCAGGCGGACTTCGGGCAGAAGAGAGTTCCATAATTGTGGTGCTACCACTGAGAAGGTTCGATTTCTAGTGGTTGTTTTCCGGGCCTCCCTCAGAGTCAGAACTTTCAGCCGCCCTGCCTGTGATGATCTTATAGGACAGGCAGACCTAACTGGAAGAAGACACACAGACAGATATCGAGGTCCCAAACCATTTAGGGCCTTATAGGCATCACCTTGAAACTAGTATGGAAGCGAACAGGTAGCCAGTGTAAGGTGGTCAGGGTGGGGGAGATATGTTGGTAATTTCTAACCCCGCTCAGAAGTCTGGCCGCCACATTCTGGACCTGTTGCAGTCTCCTTAGCAGTCCCAAGGGCAGCCCCACGTAGAGGGCATTACAGTAGTCTAATCTTGAGACTACCAGCGCATGGACCAGAGTGGTGAGGGACCCAGTGTCAAGGTAGGGACGTAGCTGGGCGATCCGCTTTAGGTGGAAATAAGCGGATCGGACCACAGACGCTATCTGAGATGACATTGATAGTGATGGGTCCAAAAGCACGCCCAAGCTACAAACCTTATCCTTCATGGGAAGAGTGCCCCCCCAAAAGATAGGGAGGCACCCAGATCACAGACACTAGGGGCCCCCACCTGCAGGATTTCCATCTTGTCCGGGTTTAGCCTCAGTCTGTTCCTCATCCATCTCAGCACCGCATCCAGGCAGCGCTCAAGGGACGGGACAGCATCCACTGCAGAAGGATGGAAGGAGAGATAGAGCTGAGTGTCATCCGCGTATTGGTGACACAGAGCTCCAAAACTCCTGATGACCTCCCCCAGCGGCCTCATATAGATATTAAATAGCATTGGGGAGATGATTGACCCCTGCGGGACTCCACAATTGAGAGTCCACGGAGCGGACATCTCCCCAAGCTGAACTCTCTGAGGACGGTCCTCCAGGAAGGATTGGAGCCAGGCCAAAGCCTGACCACCGATCCCCGACCCCAAAAGCCTCCCCAGGAGGATACCGTGGTCGACGGTATCAAAGGCCACTGAGAGGTCGAGGAGAACCAGCAAGGACATTTTGCCCCTGTCGTCCTCCCTCAAGAGGTCATCTTGCAGGAAGACCAAATACAAGATGGACTGACTCCCTAAATGAAACACAGACTTGAATTTACAAGAGATGAGCAGAGCTGTGGAGAACAGGACATTTTGGAGATTTCTCATTCATAGGATTGCCATAAATCAGAGGCTACATGATGGCACATAACAGGAACAAAAGCACTCATAATGTCTTAGAGCTGCTGTTACAGCACTTCTGATTCTGCTTGTGTGCTTTTTTCCCCCTTCCCACCATGTGTGAGCAACCTGTACATTCATTAATACCGTAACAACAACAACAACAACAATAATACTACACAGATTATTTTGGCTGGAGTTCTAGTTCATAATCAGTGCTCATGAAGTAATATATTTCCCCAGGAGAAAGGTGGCATAAAAATGCAATGCCATGCAATAACCTAAAATAAAGTAAAATAAAATATTTTAGTATTTTGTAATAGTGGATTAGGATTGCCAATCATACTTATACTAAACACAGTTCAATTTAGAAGGAAGTTCATTGTAAGTTCAAAGTATATGTCCTTAGACCATTACAAAGAGGTATGTGTCCAGAAAGATTTTTTTTTTGCCTTGAATCCAGTTTATAATAGTTTAAAGAGGTGGTCGCAATCCTGTCACATTTTGTGCTAGGACATTACACAGATACTGGTGGGACTTAATTCCTGCTCCAAGCATATATCAAGTACCATCCTGATACTCTGTCCTGAGCAAGCAATGATTCTCTCTTCTGGTACCCTTTTCTGATCAAACAGTACCAACTGTGAAGTAATTTGGCTTTCTATCCTCTTGCCCCCCAGGTATACACTTTAGGAAGGGTGATGAGAGAATATAAGACTATGGTAACTGGAACAAGGGGTCTTCCTTCCCCACAATGTTGGACTGTAACTTGTAGCATTTCTCACCACAGGCTAAGCCGGCTATGAACTAGTGGGGTTTGTAGCCTACCACATCTTAAGGAGCCACGTTTTCCCCATCTCTGAGCTAGGAATGAGAAACCAATGGCTGATGTCTGCAGCATTTCTAAAAATACAGAATGCAGTTTTACTTACTTGGTCTGACACAAAGGAGTGAAGTGTTGGGGTTTTTGCAGTGTGGAAGTGGATAGGAAAAACCAGGAATGTCTGTATCTCTCTCTGACAACAACAACAAACAGCTGGCTGAGATGCCCTTCAGTTGCCCTTTCTGTTGTTGACTCCTACATGTGGTAGAAGTGACAGTGACACTTTTGCTGGCAATTATACAAATTATGTATGCTAATATAGTTGGTCTGATTTGCATAAAATGCAAAGCATCTTGCCCAGCTGGATGGGTCTTAGACATGTCATAGCTAAAAAGCAGATCCTTTAATGAACTGAATAAATGAATTGCATTTGACGGTGACCTCAGGACTTTGAAAACCCACTTAGACAACTGTTACTCTACAGCAGATTGGGACTGGCTCTTCCTCTGGAAGTTGGAAGGGTCGAATTTCACTGGAACGTGAAAGAGAAAGATATCTGGTGAAGGAGAGCAGGGTGGGCAGCTTCTAGAAACTCAAAGATTGCACCCCCCCCATGTTTCTAGAAACCCAAAGATTGCACATCTCAACCCCCATTGTTTTGAAGAAAAAAAACCCTCCTCCACACTCTGAGAGGAGTGAGGGCACTTTCCCCATTCCTTGCACCATTCTCAACATTTTATTTGGCCACAGCCATAAACATGAAAAGAAAGAAATATGGACTGAATCAGAATTGTATAAGTCACATAATGAACCTTATAAGGTGGTGTGTGAAGAATTGTAGCCAGTCTATGGCCCCCTTCAAATGTGCCAGGACCTCCGAAGGGGCCATATGACCATCATTCTATATCCTGTTCCAGAGGATGTGAGACACCTTTTTTAAAAATGAAATTTATATTTCATTTAAAAATATAAATGAAACGCCTACTCCCACCAAAATCTACCCGTATCACTTGATCTAGCCAGGAGGTGAGGTTGAGGAGCCTAACGCCGAGGGAGGCCCGGAAGGAAAAAACAAGAAACCAGGCCTTCTCGGCAGTGGCTCCTCGCCTCTGGAATAAACTCCCTCCTGAGATTCGTATGGCCCCTTCGCTGGGCATTTTCAAAAGCCAATTGAAAACTTGGCTGTTTAAGGAGGCCTTCCTTCCAGCCACTATTTGATTTATGTTTTTTCTTTTTTCTTTCCATTTTGAACAATTGATTATTGATGTTATATATTGATGTTATATTTAAATTGTTTTACTTTAATGTTGTTAGCCGCCCAGAGTGGTCAATTGATCAGATGGGCGGGATATAAATACAATAAATAAATAAATAAATAAATAAATAAATAAATAAATTTGCTGCTGTAGCACAGATTTATCTCTGAATAAGAGCATACAGAGAGCAAATAAAAATGTAAATACCTACTCTAGTGTGACTTACTATACTAAGCAACAGAATTTCAGCCAACGAGTCTTACTTGTAATTTGATAAATATAACATTTTACTGTACATGATCCAGATGCAGGTTTTATTCTTCTGACATAAATGATCACATCATGTACACACCTTGGCATGTCTTCATGAGGAACTCCTAGATTGCCATCAGTGGGTGCTTTACTTGTTCCGTTTGGATGGTAAACTTATATTTCAGGACATTAATATATACAAACATCTGAGGACACCTTTCTTGTTTTAAAAAGTGCATTTTGCTAAGGATCTCACACCAGAAGGTCTATGTAGTTCATTTCTACTCAAACATACTCCTAGTTTATTCATCATATCAACTTCGCTAAATGAATTAAACATAAGATAATTAAAAGCCTGAAATTACATGTACATCCGGCATTACTGTTATGTTATACTCAGTTTGGCCAACAATCCTCAAGCCTACCAGTCTGAAATAACTTCATTAAAATCAGTGGAAATACTCTAAAGTAAAGAACTTCAGAATCATTCATGTTGTAAGAGTTAATAAGAAATAGAGCCATTTCTTTTGCATATGATAATTAGTACTGTGGCACAGAGATATTTTTGAGCATATTAATAAATTTTCATATAATTGAGTTAATACAGAAGTATTCTGCAAACTCCAGTTCAGTAATGCTAAAATGCATTTTGAAAAGAACAGTTGTTTGACATCAGTAATACAATAATACAATAAATAAATAGTTTAACAACAATAAAAAATGTCAGCAACAATAATAGTAAACTTTGCAGTTCTGATTTAATATTAGGCTTATAGCACATATATCTGTCTTTGCTCATTATTTTCTTGGAAACTTTTGGCCAGAAACATCAAGTTATTTTCGGAGCATCTCATCCAGCATGCATGAAATATCTGATTACTGTTCACCTCTTATTTACTTTAAATGTATTATAGGTAAGCCTGAAGGTGATTAGCAATGGCATGTGAGATAGGCATTAATGGTTTTTAAAAATAGATTTGCCAAATATAGCAGATCTTCATTAGGGGCTAATTATCATCAGATGCCCTCTGGAATGCAGGGGGACCGTCATTCTATATCCTGTGAGATTTAAGTACTGTAGCAGTAACAGGGCAATCTTATACATAGCAGTTCAGAAATCCACTCCTTTAATTTAACACTAGGTATGTATGAACTGAACTGCAGATTAAACCTGGCTTTGTGCCAGTAAACATAGTAGATCAGATTTAGACGAACAAAACAACGCTATAATATCTACTCAGAACTACATCTCATTGAGTTCAGTGGGACTTACTCCCAGATAATGTGTGTAACTGATTTTACCGAGGTCCCATTAAAATTAGTGCCCTATGTGCAAGTAACTTACACTTAACTCCTATGCATATGTAGTCTTAAGTAAATTCAACTATATTCAACAAACTTTATGCCTCACTAAGTATGAATAGGATTGAAGCCTTTTACTACATACTTACATGTCTGCTACACAGAAATAAACCCTGCTTAGCTGAGTAATACTTGCTTTTAGGTAAATACTTTTAGGAAACCACCTGTAGGATCCAAACCAGTATTTCACAAAAGAAGCTACAGTCAGTCTCTTTTCACAGATGTATATACCTATATGAGATACCACTTTCATGTTACTTTCCTACATTTTTAGGTGCAGTTCACATATGCACAATGTGCAAAATTTGTGATACTTTAGTAAGTACATAATCAGGATATTGTTATTATGTGCCATCAAGTTGCTTTTGGCTTGCGTTGACCCTAATAGGATTTTTGAGGTATGTGAGATATTGAAGGAGTGGTTCGTTGTTGCCCCCACTAAGTACGTTTATGTGGCTGAGCAAGGATTTGAACCCAGGTCTCCTAGTCCAACACTGTCCACTATACTGCACTGGCTTTCATGATCAGAATACAGGTAACATTTATCAGAAAGGAAGAAAACAGCTATGTTTCTGCCATCACACTGGTTTGGGCTAGCAGAGGCAAGACTGAGCAAATGAACTAGGAATTCAAACTGAAATCATTTTACAAGATAATGTTTCATTGCAGTTATACTTATTTATACATGCCCTAATTAATTTCTTTATTGGTGATTTTATTATACCTGTTAATAACAGTATTTTGATGAAATCAGCTGGATCACTCATCATGGATATACAAATGAGCAAACACAGCTGGAATCTGTAGTTCAGTCAAGGCACATCCTCTAGGTCTGCCCCAGTCTACCTCTCTTGTTTTGATATTAGAACGTGGTTCGTCCTATGAATACTGAAATGCTTAACAAATGAATTCAGACTATAGATCAAGGTAAACACTTTACTCTCTGAACAGCGGGATAATTGCTGCATCTTCAATTATTTTCTGGGCAGATGAAGGTTACAAGACCTAATTAAATGTAGTTTAAGTAGTGAGAGGAACTATAAGTTCCTTATTTTAAAAATGGAAAAAATGGAACTACAGGGAATTGGGATAACAAATGCCTATTGATTTTAAACTTGTGTTGATTCTTTTGCAATGGATATTGCTATCCCTTTCCTTTGCCATTTATATATACATACACAAACAACAAGTGTGCCACTCTCTGCTGGATTTGTATCTCCAGCGTTTCATGTGGCTTAATGATTATGATGACTGATATTCCCCATATGTTCTGTTCCAAAGAAAAATCAAATCTCCTGCCAAATTCCACATTAGGCATAGTCCAACCTCTTATGGCATCTGGAAATAGTTATAGATTTTAAAAAAAATAAAGGGGGGGGGGAAGGTAAAGGCACTTTAAAACTAACAGGTTTATTTTGACATGCATTTTGTCCTTGCATCGGAGAAAATGGATTGCAAGCAATGACTGTTCATACTAAAATAAAATGGTTAAACAGTTAATCTTAAATCTTCTTGTTTTTTTTGTGTGTTATGGTGAAACAAACGAACATGACTTTTTTTGAAAATTATTATAGATAATTAATTTGTAGTAGAAGTGATAAGTTTTTTATGTTTGCATGTGTTTCTGTTCTACAAACCTTTTCCTTAATCAACAAGCACACACAATGGCTATTTAGATTGCACCCATTCCCCTTGGGATATAAGTGCAAAGAAATTCTTCTGCAGTTTTAACGATCAAAACTTCCTTTGGCTGTTGTTGGCTACTTAACACTCTTTTTGATCTTCCATTCTGTATTCCTTCCCTGACCCTCATACTCTGAGGTATCACGGATTGGTTTTCCCATGGTGGGAAACCATGTTGGACATATGCAAGTATACAGCAATTTACATATTATCTTTGTGGTGCATTGTTGGTAAAACAAACAACACCTGTGGACGAAGTCCAGCAATTTCACTCCTAACAATGTTTCTTGGATCAATGCTATGCCATAGTGTAGTACTGTTGCTAGTGGACCACTGTATATTTGGTTTATATTTATATGCTATCTTTCTCCAATTTAGCTCAAGTTGGTTATAAGGTAGGTCAGTCTGAGAAATAATTATTGGCCCAAGGTTAGTCAGTAAGTTTTTTGACTCTATGGGATCTTGAATCTGGATCAAAGCCTCTCAAATTCCTGTCTAGTTCTCTAACCTCTACTCTGAAGGGGAATGCTACTTGTAGCTCAGCCACTGTTTGAAGCGACAGCAAAACTTGGAGTTCTGAAAGAAAGATTTGGAAAGTGCTTCGCCACATTGTGTTATGATGAGAAATAGAGATGGGCACAAACCGCAGTTTGGCAGCGGGCTTCCCTTCCCCGCCTCCTTGTCTGACTGGGTGGTTGCCAGAAGAGGCAGAGGAGAGAAGCATGCACTTCGATTTGTGAGTGGGCCGTCGTGCTGGGGAGGCAGGGAGGGATGCTTGTATCACCTAGGAAATGGGCAAGCATGCAGAGGATGCAGGAGAGGAGGGTGTGCGGTGCCTGCATAGCACCTGTCCGGGTACCACACCAAACTTGGCCAAACCCCCAAACTGCAGTTCGTACCCATCTCTAACAACAAATCTTTCATGAACAGATTTTGGCTGATTACCAGTAATGGTCCTCACCGCTTTAGTGGGGGATAAAATGGCTTCACAAACAATGGTGAGAATACTTGGTCCAGGACAAGATGTGACCCTTATTTCCCCTGGTGCAGAAACTGCCCTGCAAATTTAATCCAGGAACTAAGGAAGAAAAATGGCCCAAGACATCTAAGACACTTGGGGCACAACTGGAGATAAAGCTGTGTGGAATATTCACCAAATATCTTGTTCTTGTTCATTTGGGTAGCCTTGACATGTTGAGGCAATTCAACATGGAATCCCCAGGCCCCACAATGTTCCTGATATCCATTGTGAGAGTGAAAAAAGGAATGCTTTGTAAATGTCAAGGTTTCTGCAGATTTCTGCAAAATGTCTTTATTTAAGTCAGTGCAAACTAGTTCCTTCTCCCCTGCAACATACGCACAGTAAGTACACACAAATGAGTAATCAGGTCCATCTCCATCTGAGGATTATGGAAAATGTAGCCCAACTAATGCCTTTTAAAAAAAGATGATTGCAAATGCTGAAATTGGTACTTTAGGATTATGCTATTGAACTGATTTTCCCAGTTGACAGAATTAACCTTGGCTGTGAGTGCTCTTTCCTCCAGGACATTCAACTCACATGTCAGATGAGGTTGGCCACTGGGTGCTCTTAGACAGGAAGACTCTAAAGGATTTCCTGTTAGGGCTGAGATGTTGTCTGAGCAATAGAGGTCCTTCCTGGCTTTAGTTTGTTCCTTCACTCTTGTAAAACTCTTGGCTCTTGGCTCCTGTTTCCTTGCTCCCCTTGGTTTATGGCTGAACGATTGGAGAACTTATCATTAGTAACTATGAAATGCCTCTTAATATAAGAAACTACTTTTATGGCATTAGATGGATTTAACAGAAATCTGTCCTGAATTGATATGTAAAATGTAAGTGGTATCTTATATACGACTAATTTATTGCTTTGTGGTTTGGATCACAGATGAAAATTTCAGAAAATTGACCACAGAGCGAGGTAAAAAAATATCTTGTGGTAATGTAGCCAGAGCTGTATCATACATGAAATGGCACAGTCAGATCACCAGCAGCTGAAGTTGGTGGATAAACAATATAGGAAAAAAACAGGGAGTAAGCATGCATGTGTATCAAAATAAGTTTATTGATTGAGCTTAAGACATTTCAAAAATATTTTTAAGGCACAGCCAATTTATCTTTGGTTTCCAAATCTACAAAGTTTCTTCCAACTTTGCATTTGTTTTAAAGTTCCCGGAATACTACCGTCTGAATATTCTGGAAGCTGTACTCCAAAAAAGTAACTTTTCCTATCTCTGATATAGTTCAATATTGGCAACACTGGCTGGCAGCAGCTCTCCAGAGTTTCAGGCAGGATTATTTCCAAGCCATACCTGGAGATGCTGGAAATAGAACTTGTGTCCTCCTGCATGAAAGGTACACATTCTGCCACTGAATTTCTACTTTCCCCATTTAATGTTTTAAGGTCATTTACTCACAATGGTTCTTGTGCCTCATCTCAATAGCTGTTTTATTTGGTGCAGATACAAAAACACCAGACCTTAAGGATGCAGCAGTCTATTGCAAAATAAACAGCATGAACTCAGCAAGGTTGCCCAAGGAAAAGTTGCTTGAAAAGAACAAATGAAACAGAAGACTTGTTCCCATGATTGCATATTATCTTAATTAGATATGCATGGCACATGGCTGTCAATTTCCTAATTCATTTCTAGCTTTTGAAAATTTCAGTTCATTTGTATATCAGAGTACCTCTGTTATACACAGACCACTTTCCGATCTACCCACAGATTTATGGTTATATAACTTTCATTGTGTTCACTGACATTTCTAGTATGTACTCTGCTAGCATGATTTGTTTTAATGGTTTGTTGAAAAGTGACTAGAAAAGGAAAATAAAATATGGCAAATGTCTTTACAAAATTTAAGGAACTGTTGTTGTGTGATGCTCTTAGGCTTTGTTTTTCAGTGGGGGAAAAAGAATATTGTTTCCATCTGCCACTATATAACATTATATAACAGGTCTTTTTAAAAATCACTAATGGATGCAAATTCAAATGGCTGATTTCTATAATAGGACTTTGTAGCCTACAATCAGAACTTCAGAATTAAGATTTGTTCTGCATTTGGGGACACACATGGGAGTGGGGAGAACTTGAAAAGGTGCCTTTAAAAGTCATTAATTGCTCTCACAGTTTGAAGCCCACCCCCTCCATAGTTGCCATTGTAGCTAATACATTTAATAAAATATGTTGTAGGAATTCTAACACTTGTAGCATAGAGAGATTTCTGAGCTCTCATAAGGCATTAAACAACTCGGTTCCAGGCTGCCAGAGAGAATGCATTGTTCTACATGGAGCTGCCTGGCACTATTGAGTGTTGGGAGAGTGAGAACAGACAAAAGAAAATATTTCTTTACTCAGCATGTTGTTAGTCTGTGGAACTCCTTGCCACAGAATGTGGCGATGGCATCTGGCCTAGATGCCTTTAAAAGGGGATTTGACAGTTTTCTAGAGGAAAAGTCCATCGCAGGTTACAAGCCATGATGGGGATGTATAATCTCCAGGCTTAAAAAGAAGGTACCTCAAGATGCCAGATGCAGGGGAGGGGTATCAGGAGACAGGTATCTAGTTGTCTCGTGGGCTCCCAGAGGCATCTGGTGGGGCCACTGTGAGATACAGGAAGCTGGACCAGATGGGCCCTTGGCCTGATCCAGCAGGGCTCTTCTTATGTTCTTGTATTATCATCATGAGAATCCCTCCTGGTTGTGCCACATCCTGAATATAGCTATCTAACGAGGATATTTTCTGGGGTGACACCCACGATCTGGAATACCTTCTCTCATCTCAAAATAAGATATGCATCAGCTTAGTTGCAATTCAAGCATATGCTGAAACCTGTTTTCCCCCCTCAGCATTCAATGTCCCAGGAAGCCTGTCATCTATGATTTTTGACCTACTCTTTATTGTTATATAATTCTAGTGTGTGTTATCTGTCAGATATGCTTAGGTTTTAGTTTCTATAGTAGTAAACCATCTGGACATGTTGCACATGGCATGTGATATAAAATACTTAAAAAAAAATAAATCAAGTCAAATACGACAGAAAGAATTATTCTGTTCCACCAACCAACATGCACTCTAGTACTCACACAGCACAAGACTGAAGGATGCAGGTGATTTAACTATGTGATGTCTACATTCACAGCAATTCTTGCCCTTTTTTCGAGCAAAACTTTATCTCTAGAGTGGATAAAATTCTGCTTGTGACAGTTTCTGTTTGATCCCCAAACCAGGGCACTTGCATTAATCAGCAATGGAAAGTATGCTTCCTGAATTCTTCATTCTTATTAATTCAGGCTTTCTTGACAACTTGACAAGGAATTTTAAAGCCCCATTAGATTCCTCACTTCCAGTCAAGAGCCCAACAAAGAACTCTCCCCTTCCCCCTTCTTTAATCTGTGTAAATTGTCTTGAGTGTGCTTCACCTTCCAAAGCAAAGTATACATGCAGCAAGCACAGAGGAACTGGCTGATTGTTAAGAAAGATGCCAACAATCTGATTAATGCTTCAAATTATTTAATAAAGCTGTAGCCATCCTGATTTTGGGTAATTTTCATAATTTGTGCAGTTTGCAAATTTGTGCAAAATATAGGAAATTCTGCGCATAAATAGGCTTTTTGTGCAAAACATCATTCTCACTAACTCAGTGTATAGCCCGAGGAAATTTTTTGCTATCCTTATTGCCAAGAAAAATTATGTTCAGGTTTTGTCTGCCAGGATGAGACAAATAATTATTTACTTTCCTGATAATAACTCATATTAACCAAATATTTTTATTGCAATCTACATGTTTCTTAAAGAGTAATAATGTGTGTGAAGGGTTTCCAGGCCAACAGTCAGACATGCTAGCATAGACTACCTCTTCTAAATCATAATTTGAGATATGCAGATTATACCATCTAACTGGCAGAAAGCAGCAATGACTTGAAATGACGTTTAGTGAAATAAGAAAGTGCCAAAGGAGGACTGCAGTTGAACATGAAGAAGACCAAAATCATGACTACAAAAGAAGTACACAACTTTAGTGTTGACAATGAAGAGGTTGAAATAATTAGAGATTTTGTATACCTTGGTTCAATTATCAATCCAAATAGAGACTGCAGCCAAGAAATCAGGAGAAGACTGAGACTAGGAAAAGCAGCAAGGAAGGAATTAGAAAATGTCATCAAGTGTAAGAATGTGTCACTGGACCAAGACGAGGATCATCCACACTCTTGTATTCTGATCATCATGTATGGGTGTGGAAGCCAGGCAGTAAAAGAAAGCAGATTGGGGAAAAAAATATCCATTTGAAATATGGTGCTGGAAGAGAGCTTTGCAGATATCTTGGATTGCCAGAAAGATGAACAGGTGGGTCCTATATCAAATCAAGATTCCTCAATCTCTGGAGGCAAAAATGTTGAAACTGCAGGTATCCTACTTTGGACACACAATGAGAAGGCAGGATTCTCTGGAAAAGGCAGTAATGATGGGAAAGGTGGAAGGCATCAGTTAAAAAGGAAGACTAAATACGAGATGGACTGATTCTCTAAAGCAGTGGTTCCCAACCTTAGGTGCCCAGATATTCCTGGACTAAAACTCCCAGAAGCCTTCATCACTAACTGTGCTGGCTAGGATTTCTGGGAGTTCTAGTCCAAGAACATCTGGAGATCCAAGGTTGGGAACCCCTGCCCTAAAGGAAGCCATAGGCTTGAGTTTACAAGAGCTGATCAGGGCAGTTGAGGACAGGACATTTTGGAGATTGCTCCTTCATATGGCTGCTATAGGTTGGAGGCGACTTCTTGGCACATAACAACCACAGCATAGTTTGCATTAGTGAGAAACAAGACATAAACCACAGTCTCTGTTAAATTTAGAAAGAAACACTTTGCTTTACTGATTGTCCAAATGTATGGCTCCTAAAATAAACATTCAACTGAAGGAGGAATGGAATGTGCAATTTCAGATAAATTATATGGAAAGGAAAGACAGAAAGCTACCATGTTCTGGAAATTTATAGATTTCTGTTCAAATGCGTTTGTATTAAAATTCCAGTAATATAGTCTTTAAAGATTATTCCAGAATGTGATATTTTAAAAAGAAAGTTCATAGCTTTAAAAAGTAAATAGAGCAAAAATCTCTCTTCCTAAAACGTTTAGAGTGTAGAAGCTTTGGAAATTGTCAGTTAAATGCTAAGGCTGTAATTGGTAAGTATTTCTATGCAGTTTCAAATTTCTGGCCTTAACTTTATCAAGACAGTTTTATACAAGTCAACCAGGAGGAATGGTGTGATTTCATGAACGCTGCCACAATTGCCTGTTTGCATAAAGGTCTTTCCTTCATTTTGTTGATAGCAAAATAAAGCAAAATAATATGTTACAATTGCTTTGTATACCAAAGTGTTTAAATAACATTTTGTCTGGGTAAAGCTATGGTTGCATAGCTCTACTTCCAATATTTTAGGGTAGTGCAAAGCCAGAAAGACAGAAAGTATTTTCCATCAGAATTCAACAGTAGATTGTTCAACCTGTGCTGGTCCCTACAATGGTCACTCACAGTTGTATGGACAACATTGGCTAAAGTAGATTGAAGCCTTCTTCCAGCATGTAGTGTAAGGACTGGATACATGTGAAGAACATATTTTATTATCTAAATAAATATTCCCTAGGATTCTGCATAGCTCCAAGCAGAGACTTTTCTGTAATGTATTTTAATACCCAAAGTTTGAATTCAGTGTAGGAGATGCCTTTGGAGCATTATTTCATAAAAAGCTTGCATTAGTTGTTGAAAGTGATGTATGAGACACAGCACTGGTATGTGTGTCACTTTTCTTTGTGAGTATAGTATGCTAAAAGCCTTTCTCCCTTTTATAAAAAAGTCAATGGTAGCTAAATGGATTATGAAATCCTATTATTGTTATTATAGTCATCTGTATTATAAAATTCCATGCTGTTCTCACTTGGTCAAATTTAACATAAAATGAAAAACCAGAGTATGGGGTAGTGGTTACAGTGTTGGATTTGGGAAATCCAGGTTCAAGTTCCCCTTAAGCTATGAAACATAGTGGATGATCTTGGGCCCATTACTCTTTCTCAGCCTGACCTACCTCACAGGACTGTTTTGAGAATAAAACTAGAGCCACACAGGCCACCTCAAGCTCATTGCTCTAGCACAATTATCTCAGTGACAAAATCCTACTGCTTATTTACACAAGCCATAACTTTTAAAGGCAAATTGGTGTTAAGAAATCTCTACAAACCTGATCTGCTGCATGCCAAGTTGTGTGACTCAGTATGCAACAGATAATGTCGACAGAGACTTCTTAACTCATGACAATTCACTACCAAAAGTTATGCTATTTGCATAACTGTGCAATAGAATTTCAGCCAGTATATTATTACGTAGAGCTGGAAGACAATCAGTATTTAGTCTTTTTTTTTTTTTTTTTTTTTTTTGCACCTGTCTTAAGTTTTGCCTGAACCAGAATTCTGTGCTGCAGTAAATCATTCTTAACTGAGTGTGGAAATATCTATCCAGTTACTGCTGCTCCCTAGCTTAAAGACCCACAGACTCAACCAGTTAACGGTACTTATTTTGGGGCAGGAAAGTCAAATTTTGTGGCCTGCAGATATTAGGACTGAAGTATTAAAATATTTAACAACATTCAAACGTTATTATTTTTGGCTTTGAACTGATCTTTGCATCAGAGCCTGTGATAGCTACCATGAAATTGTTCAGTTCAGGTTCTTGAATGGAAAACCAACACACTTAGCAAGTGTTCTGACTGGGGAAGGGAGGAGGAATAGGCAGATACCCCGGATGTTTCCTGTTATGCTGGAGGTAAGGTAGAGGTTCCCCATGACAATTACGTCCAGTCATGTCTGACTCTAGGGGTCGGTGCTCATCCCTGTTTGTAAGCTGAAGAGCCGGTGTTTGTCTGTAGACACTTTCCGTGTTCACGTGGCCCCATGACTAGACACAGAACGCCGCTACCTTCCCGCCGAAGTGGTACCTATTCATTTACTTGCATTTGCATGCTTTTGAACTGCTAGGTTGGCTGGAGCTGGGATAAGCAATGGGAGCTCACCCTGCTGCACAGATTCATACTGCCGACCTTTCAATCAAATAACCCAGTAGCTCAGCAGTTTAACCCGCAGCATTTTGACACTGTTATTATTGTGTAGTACCATCACTAATACTAATAATTAGATTTTTTTTAAAGTCAGAGTTTGGAGAATTTTATTTCAACTCCCAGAACGCCCTGCCCAGCATGACCAGAAAATGGAAAATGGTTGATAAAACTAAGGGATAGCATCGGAATGTGTGAGTCTCAGATTTATATGAATTACCTGGGTTCCACACATAGGAGTGGGCCAGAGTCTGTGCCGATTCTCCTTATTCTTTTAGGAAGAGTGATAGCCTTGCTACTTTCAGCACCATATACATTTTGAGAATGAATTTATGAATTTCTAAAAATATTTGCAGTTCTATAGGTGCAAGGTTTTATGGACTTCACAAAACAGACTGTCATTGTTCCTGCAAGAATAAGGAGACTGAACAATAAAACAAGGAGAGGAATTTGACAAATGATTCAGTCCACTGTAAAAAGGAGAAAGAGAAGAACACTTCTTGAAATGCAAAGCACTCTTCTGAGATGGTGGGAAGAGATTAAGGCACATGAAAAATAAAATACATTGCATAGACTTTTCTGTCAGCCTGTAAGGGCATGAGGATATGAACTTTCACACCTGGAAAACAGCTGGTTTCCATTTCTTTCCCAGTCTCTTGTCCCTTCATCCTTGCCCTGGGTTATTTCAGAATGAGACTTGAGATCAAGAAGACTTCAAAGAGGAGCCAAACACTCAAATTTTATCTTTTGTTTATCTCTTTTGTATATCAAAGTGACCAAATGGTTGTAGTTGTGAATTAGGAAGTTGGCAATGCTGCTCGCCAGAGGGTACACAGATTTAGAAGTTGGGAAGCATGTAAGAATGATCAAAGTGGATGAAGAGTAATTATATAATTATATCAATTCATGGGTATGTGTTTATTATTTTCTGGTGTTTCTGTTTTGTATCCTCTAATTCTGTACCCAGAGTTGTTTTGGATCTGGAACTGTTTTCCTGTTTTTTGAATTATCCTTTTATTTTCTTATCTTACCTTTCCTTTTCTTTTAAAATAAACTTTACAAATCCTTTCAAGCCGGTGTCTGGATGGTGATTAAGAGCGGAAGTGTAGTACTAATTTTCCATTCCTTGCCTTAGTCAAGCTACTGAATTGGTAATATTGATTTCAATGGGAGCTGGTGGCAGCCTATCATAGTTTTAAGCGGCAACCCCTGGAGCATGCATTGCCTAGCAGAATGAAGACATGCTGGGGTTGGAAGGATCCCAGCCAAGACTTGAATCTTCTCCTCTGCCAGTTCCTTCTGGGGTGCTTCCCCTGAGAAAAAAAATGGTAGGTAGCATGGTGGAGGTGGCTATAGGAAGGACTGGGCTTGGAGATCATGACAGATGGTTGAAAATATGAATGATCCTTTTAACAAATGCCAGAATTTTTTTTGTCTAGTTTAGATGAATATGAATTTACAGCTGTAAATCGTTCATTCCTCTGCTGTTTCAGCAGTGTGTATTTTATGTAAATTCAGCATCATTAAGTGACTTCTTTTGGGATTAATGATATTATGTTATATGGTATCCCAACCGTAAAGAGAACACGTTACAGAGCAAAGTGGCTGATTTTAAAGCATCAGCTTTAGGCAACAAATGCAGTTCACTCTGCTGCAATACAACAAAGAAGCCAAAGACTGTAATTTTTATGGCTGACAAAATATGTAAAACCTTACAGTATTTATTATAAATCTCTTTCTTCTAGACAGCTCGAATCATTCTAGCAGTCAAAATCTGTGAAGCAGAACAAAGAACCTGAAAGCACCAACTATTTTTTTAAAAAAGCATAGTTTTTCCGTTAGACAACTCAAGATGGCAAAGTACATTCTGAATAAATGCTTATGCCAGAACAATTTGTCATGGCTAAGTGCTTTTACTGGGACTTCTAAAGTGCTGCTTTTTTCAGTGTCTTTAGTTTATTAGTGATATTACCTGCTGATCATTATTACAGAGGAAGGCACAGTTACGTCTCATTTCCACTCTGCTTATTCTGAAATATTGGGCACAGCAGGTTGTGTGAGTCATATTTCTGGTCATTCCATTTGAATGTATTTATATCTATCCTACTACTTGCCTAGTTTTGCTGGGGTTTTTACAACCTCATATACTGCCCAGAGAAGGTGTGGCTGGGAGGGGCCTTTCTGGGCTGTGGTGACCATCAATCTATCCAGCACTAAACAATTTTCCTTCCCTGCCTCTGATTTCAAAGACAGCCCTACCTCTTTGCTGAGAATTTTTTCACTCTCTAGAGCAGCGATGGCGAACCTATGGCACGTGTGCCACAGCTGGCACACTGAGCCCTTTCTGCCGGCACGCGAGCCATAAGTCGCCGGATTGCTACTCCCCCCCCCCGCAGCCAAACCTGAGCAGACAGCTGCAACCGCGGTGCTGGTGCCCGGACAGGCGGCGGGTCAGGATCCGGAGCAGCTGGTGCTGGCGGCAGATCCGGAGTGGGGTCTCGAGGCACCTCCGTGCCCAGGATCCCCCCTTCCGCTGCCACTTCCAGTTTCCGTTGCCGCCACTTCCAGTTCCGCCGCCACCGTGGCACACCATCCCGTTCCCCCCCTAGTTTGGGCACGCGAGCCCAAAAAGGTTCGCCACCACTGCTCTAGAGTCTCTTGGCAGTCAGCTAGTCTGTTGAGACCTGTTGCTAAAAGCAGTAAGTTTGTTTGGTTTGGTCAGGTGTAAATAAATGAAACATTTTAAATTTTTCTTCTTGCTAATGTCCCAGAGTGAATTATTGAGACTGTAAGTGCCAGTTGATGAAAAAGAGGGTGGACTACTGTGGGGAACTCGAAGCTATTCTGCTATGTGAATCCCTGCACTTCTGCTGCACAACTAGAGGAATTTAAAAACAACAAAAAACCCAAAACTCTGCAACAGTTTTTTCATACATTGTTGTGTGAAACATAGATGCTGGGATTTTGTTCAAATTAAATTTACTTGTACATTGTTGTAGTGCAGGCAGTCTGACATGTGCCTTGCACGGTGGTGCAGGGAACTACCCAGAACCTCGTGCAGGCATAACTGACTTGTATGGAATGGGGATCTGTGCTTCTGGAAGGACAATGATTATGATATTGGTGGAGCTTTATGTACTATCAGTGCTAAACAGGATTCTAGAGAGAAAGAAAATGAATGAGACCTTGTTTTATTTTATTACTTTCTTTATTTGGATATTTGATTTCCTGATCTTCAGTACAAATTTTCTCAAAGGTCCCACTATGGAATCAAAATAACAAACACAGAATTAAACCAAAACTGATAAAGGAGTTAGTAGAACAGCAATATAAGCAAATGAAAATAGATTTTTTTAAAATCTGAAAAAGCCTGGGAAAAAAGGGTTTCATCTGTTGCTTATTAATCTGAGAAAAAAATCTTCTTTCAACAGCAGTTGGGTTTTTCTTTCAACGAAAAGACTTGTGGCACAATAAACATTAACAAATTTTATTTGGGGCAAGCTTTTGTGGAGTGCAGCCCGCTTCATCAAATGCAGGTTATGTGATTTAACTTTCTATTTATGCTGAATAACTTTAAAAAATAGTTATGTTTTTACATATTTCATTGAGCAAAACATTTCAGATGTGGATTGTTTCCTTCTCTTGCTCTTAAATACTGCATGATGACATGCTTGTTTGCTTAATGTAATAAGAATGTATCCATTCATTCCTGTCAAATACTGCAAAATAAACACTTTAATTTCTCCCCCCCCCCCCCGGCTTAGTCTACACAGGCAATGGGAACTGAATTTCACAGCTGGTTTAGTCTACATAAACAAAGAATGGCTTTTGTCTTACAGCTATTATATCATAGTGCAATGTCTTCTAATAGTGGGATTGTGGGTGTATATTGTGAGGATAAAGGACAGTGGTTATGTACCCTACTAATACTATAGCTATCCATAATATTAGCCCAGCAGATAGATGAAGTATTCAGGTATAGTGAGAGTTCTTTTATTATTATTATTATTATTATTATTATTATTATTATTATTATTATTATTATTATTATTATTATTATTATTATTACTATCATCATCATCATCATCATCATCATCATTGACCACTGCTCTTTAACATCTCACTTATCTCCATGTCAGTAATGTTAAACAAAACTCGATTGGGCTACCGTATTTCAGAACAAGCAAGAAAAATCAACCATCAATTATACATGGATGATCTAAAACTATATGCAAAAAGTTCCACGGAGATAGAATCACTGCTAAACACAGTGCAAATATTTAGTGAAGATATTCAAATGAAATTTGGAATGGACAAATGAGCAGCTCTGTCTATACACCGTGGCAAGATCCAAAAACTAGATGGAATAGAGTTTAAAAAATTGTGATATTTTAAATCACTATCAAGTGATGAAAATTGATACTTTGGAATACTAGAAGCATATAACATCCTGTACACAAAAGTTAAAGAATTGATAGAAAGGTCTGTGGAAAATCTTAAAATCAAAATTAAATGGTGGAAATACAATCAAAGCCATAAACACCTAGGCAGTTCCAATAATTAGGTACCCGGCTGGAATAACAGATTGGACCCAAAAAGAATTAGAAGAATTGGGTCGAAAAACATGAAAACTAATGAATATGCATCAGGCACTACATCCAAAAAGTGATGTGGACAGATTATATTTACCATGAAAAATTGGAGGCCATGGATCACTGCAAATACAGCAGGTAGTAGAGGAGGTAAAAAGAAGCCTAAATTATTATATCAGTACAAGTAGAGAAAAATTGTCTAAGGCGCTGAAAATGGAGAATATGTTGAAAACAACAGAAACAAAGGCTCAATATAAGAAACAACAATTTGAAAAAAAATTAAACAGTTAAAAAAAATAAACCACTACATGGACAACACCTGAGATGGAAAGCATGATAATAATTCAACATGGGCATGGCTAATTATTAAGAAACTTAAAAAAGATTTTTGCTGCACAAGAACAAGCACTCCAAACCGTGATGAAAGCTAAGATCCAAGGAATTAGTGCTAACAGCAAATGTTGACTCTCCCAAGAAAAAGATGAAACTGTGTCACGTCTCATCTGTGAATGTCCAAAGATTGCACAAACATATTGCAAAATTAAATATGATAGAGTGGTAAAATTAGTGCACTGGTCATTGTGCAAAAAATACAAATTGCCAGCCTCCAAAAACCCATCGGAACATCAGATGGAGTAGGTGTCAGAAAATTACGAAGGCAAAATCTTATGGAATTTACAGATCCAAACTGACAGACACCTTGAACATACTTAGGTTTGACTGAGTCTTTGATGTCTTCAAAGAAGCATTATTAATCTCTGGCATCCAGATATTCAGTTTTGCTCTGGCTGACTTCATGAGTCAGATGGGAAAGGGTCGAGAGAACAAGTGGTAGGTCTCAAGACTTCCATACACTTTGTCAATGTCTGCAGGTTGTACAAGATAAAATATGATTAGATAGCCCCATAGTAGTAATATTACTACTCCCCATGACTACCTCCTTATGTGACTCTGTTAAAACAATGGTGAGTCAGTACGGATAGACAAAAACATATTCTATCTTCAAAACATATTGGAAGCTGGTGACACTGGGCCCCTTCCAAAAACAGTGACCCAGAAGAGTTCCACTGGACAACACAAAACACATACGGTAATGACAGAGTAGTACAATAAGATTTCTACCACTATTTCTACAGTGTGGAACCAGAAATATGTTCTTAACAGTGTTCAGTTGCACGTGTTATCAGTCTTGTTATTTGTACTTGAGTTCTTTAACTATTTGCATCATTGCCCTCAACGCCTCAAAATACCGCACTTTTCCATGTATAAGACGATACTTTTGTCTAAAATCTTTAGACTAAAAATTGAGGGTTGTCTTATACATGAAAGTAAGCTGAGGAGAGAACAAAACAGCACATATCTTGCCTCTGCAAACAGGCTTCCTTCAATCAAGAGGCTTAGCTTCTTACAGTACGGAGACTTAGCTTCCTCCAATCACGAGCCTTATGTAACTGATGTCAGCTGATGCTGTACAAACCAACTGGAACACACCTCGTTGGAGGTGGAGCCTGTAGGCAGTGCTCAGATTTAACAGGGACTTGTAATGTCCAAGCGCTCTGAGCCCAGAGGCTGAATACTCAAAGCTAGGTTTTCTTAATTTTGGGTTAGAAAAGGGGGGGCATCTTATACATGGGCGCGTCTTATAGACAGAAAATTATGGTACCAAGTTGCCAGTGCAGCTCTGTGATAGGCTTAAGGATGCTTAGAGTGATCATATCGAGAGCATGGATCACCCTCTCATCCCAAGAGTAACCTGAAGGAAAATCCCCACAATTTCTCCAAAATGCTGCATGGATTTACCAGTGTCTGGGACAAAACTTGAAAAAGTTAATTTTGGACTTCAGCTCCTGGATTTCTTTAGCTAGTGTGGCCAATGGCCCAATACTTACTGGGACAGCTGATGTTTGACAAGGAAATCTGGAGCCATTATTATCAAAAGAGTTTTGCCACAAATACTACAGCATTCCAAAACTGCCAAATGTGATATCCTCAAGATGCTTTTCATTTTCACACAAGGAAATTCGGCAATGAATTGATCAGTATGTAACAGAATCCTAGCCCTTTTTCAAGCTCTCAAGCCAATGACAGACAAACAGGCATTCAGAGCTCACTTGTGAACCAAGCATCTAATCAGTCCATTTTATTTGGACTAAGTTTCTTTTTGGAGTAGATGATAAGTATATAACCTAAGATAAAGTAGAATTAAAAGTGTTATTAGCAGATAGAATCCTATTGCTCTTTGTGTCATATTTGCTTAAGTTGCTATGGCTGATTATGGCTAATTGATAAGATGTTGGTGAACATCTTATTTGTATGTCTGGTGATATCCTCAACTTTACAGCCAAGAAGCTGTCTACATCGCATCAGTTAATTGCCATTAGCCATGGCAAGTTATGCAGACCTTAAGTCAATGGTTCCCAACTTTGGATCCCCAGATGTTCTTGAACTAAAAGTCTTCCACGCTAGCTGTGCTGGCCAGGATTTCTGAGAGTTGTAGTCCAAGAACATCAGAGGATTCAAGGTTGGAAACCGCTGCCTCAAGTGAACACCAGTAGGATTCTGGCCAGTGTGGTTAAGTACAATAAAATCATACTTGCAAAAGATGAAGGCAGGTATTAAGATCTATTTTGATTTACTGTCCAACTTACAAACATAAACACAAACAATAAGTAATTGCAGAGTGGAGGGGGAGGAGTTGTTTAAGTTATTAAAGTATGTTTGCAGATAAGTAAGATTGTGTAGTTGAAATTCTATTCCTTTTGGCATAATGTAAAGTTACACCAGTGTAAGTGTGCTGGGTGTCACACACAGGCAGCCAGCATTGCACAATTTGATTGAACAATTAGTTGCATGGTTTGCATTGCAACTGTTATGTTAGACACATACAGAACTGCTTTGTGTATAGCCCTTCTGTCTTTCTACAATTTCACATTACACACACGTCACTGTGCAGCAGGGATTTCAGCCAGCACATTTATTTATTATTTATTTATTTCCATTAGGGTTTCTCCCAATAAACTGATACAAGGTAATGTACCACTTTTAAAAAATACATATATTTAAAAGCACAATAAATTAAGACACCAATATTAAAATACCATTAAACCAAATGAGTGTTCATTTATGTTTCTTTCAAGATAGGCGCACATTGCAGTGCAGTTTTACCCACAAAAATAGAAGGTTAGACTTTATATTGGACTGTGTGAGATACATATAAAAAGGTGAAAGAAACGATAGTGTGGGTAAGAAAATGCTACATGTAGTAACTAGTGAATCCTGGATAAATTGATAAGAAAATTGCAGTAGTTTGTAAGCCTATTTTTCCCTTGCAGCCTTAAACATTCATATTTCATACTCAGAGGAAAGGTGAACTACTTGGAAGAAGAAGAACAGAAAAGACTACACTTTTAAATATTGCTCTATGGTTTGCTAATACAGCTGTGGAATACATAGAGTATTTAGGCAGTATCACCTTAGCCTTGCAATAGAAATACAGGGTGTTTAAGAATGAACCCCACTGCAAATACAGGATTAAGGAGTCATGTGCCTGGAGGGAAAACATATTATCCCAAGAATCGTGTCTGTTTATAGCTGCTGCTGCTAGTAAAGCCTTCAGGCAAGATAAGGTGGTTTTATGTCTAAGGTGCACTTTGTTTATAGTCCTAAGGGAAAGTTTACTTTCCTTTACTCCCCCTCTTTGCTTTCCCCCCAATAATTGCTTCATTTTCTAGGGTTGGTTTTTCCAGTGCAGGTGAACTGTCAGTTATGACAACTGGTCTTCATTTTCTGATTCCTTTCCCATTAACCCTGGCCCAAATTAAAGCTGTTTCTTTCACAGAGTGGCTGGGGAAAGACAATTTTGAGATTTATCAACAATGTGCTCTTATGCTACTAAAACAGGTTCAGCACTTGAACCAGAGTTACTAGGGCAGGATAAGAATGTTTCCACTGCCACCAAGCTGATGTTGCCACAGCTCTTGCTACACACAGTGGTGGGCAGTGGAAGGCACAGAGCTATGTTTGAGATACAACTCTCCAAATCCTGTCTCAATGGAATTTCAGGAGTTATAGTCCGAAAAGGTAGTATCCCTAAATTCTAAGCAGGCAACTGCCTGCCCACCTGCCCGCAACAGTAGCTGGTGGGGGAAGCATGCTCACGCTTGGGCATGCATGCAAGTGGCTCGCTCACCATACAGAAAGTTGCAATGACCTGCAAGAGAGATGGGTAGCAGCTTTCCCAATCTCCCTGAAAATCAGGAGCCAAGACAGAGTTGTGGCACCATTCAGACAAAATGGATTTCCATCCATTGAAAGTGAAAGTAAGAGTCTCTTTTGTATTTTTGTAAAGTTCATTTTTACATAAAGGTTACATCCTACTGGTGCTGATTTTGCAGTCCTTGGTGTTCACCCATATGAACTTGTGCAAGAATCCAGAGATTTGGGAGCCTTAATACCTCACAATTGTAAACAGAAGGAAGAGCATTATCAGATGTTTTAAAGAAATAATAGGCAAGGCAGCAGTTAAATCCTATGTCCCCCAGTCCCATTACTGTTAGCCATTACAACTAATAGGCCCTAGTAACAGAGCACGCTTTGAGTATAAAATCTAGTAGGCTATGAGCTATTATCAAAGAATATATATTAAAGAGTAGTTATTAATGTCTCCCAATGACTGTAACACTGGTGGATGGGGGTTCAGAGTTCTTATGAAGCTGATTTGGCTGGGCTAGGGATGTGGCTAAAGAAGGGAACACAATAGGCTTGTGGTGGCCATTTTTTATGAAGTGCAGCAGGGCCACTTGACCTATGTTTCAGACCAAAAAAAAATGCTTTTCATTAAATTGACAAAATTCTTCTTTGGAAATGTAATGAATTAAATATTTTAATCTAAAATGTAAAAACATGGAGTTGTCATTTTAAGATAACTCTCCAAATTAATATGTTACTACTCACAGTTCATTTTGAAAATTAAAGATTGCTTTGTCATGTTACAATCTGAGTGTGAAACAGGCAACAATCTTGGATTGTTTTGTAAATAAATATGAAAATTCACGATTCATTGTGGAATATCACTTTGGTAAAAACAGAATAATCACTACATTGGTGGTAGGACGTAACAGCCAGGAATACCCTTACTGATTTGTTTGTTTGTTGGACTTAGTAGTGAACCACTACTCTGGATGGTTTATACAAGAACATACGAGACAATGTTGAACCCACAATAATGCATAAGATAACAATAACAATAACAGAATAACCAGTCAAAGATCAAAAACATAAACCAGTGGTTCCCAAACTTTTTCCACTCGTGGCTCCCCTGAGCGGCAGTGGCAGCAGTGGAGCAGGAAGAGTGATGAGGGGTGTAGTTGGAGCAGGAGCAGGTAGCAAAGAATCACAAAGGAGCAGGAGCTGGAAGAGCCGCAGCTGCGCTGCTGCCAGCTCAACAAAAAAACAAAGAAAAGCTTCTGCAATGCTCCTGGCTGGTTCGACGGTGCACCAGGGAGCCATGTGGCACCGTGATGGGTGTAGGGCACTGTGGAGTGCACTTTGGGAAGCTCTGACATAAACCAAAACACATAATAACCCCCCCACACACAACAAATAGTGACAACAAATCAGTTGAAATATATTGGTTCAACTCACTTTGTCCTTTGTCTGACTTCCGTTCTACTCCAAAGTTTGGTCAGAAATCTTTATATTATGCTTATATGAGCCAATATGTTGATATATTGTCCCTAAAGCTCATATTATAACTCAGTTATGTCTATCAGGGTCTTGTTTTATTATCAGCTACAGGTTCACTTTATGACATCTATAAAACATTTCCAAGAATTTGTCTACAAATGGCAACTTTGCTGCTACCTGTGTATCAAAATACAACTATGTAATTAATGTAATGGCACTTAATATAATTCAACATAGTAGCACCAGTGTTCCAGTTAAGCTGCACTAGGGGGAAACCCAGCTGGGTTCTTCAACCACTGGAACATCATCCACTAGTCATACAGATTCACTTTCCCCCTTATATCCATTACTCCAGAACTGGTCCAAATGACAATTGGTGGACACTACAAATATTGAGGAAGTATCTTGAACTGACCCTTAAAACTTTTTTTTGATGTTGTCTATTATACCAAGATCAAAGGATGCTAAAACACTTGCTAATATTTATGCCTGTAACATATACATTGCAACTACATAAGCCATGACTGTACCTAGATTGTAACTATCTTATCTGACATGTAACTAAGCATGGGACTTTCAGGTTTCTTGGATTTTAGTTCCCAAAATTATTCAAGCATCCCCCCAGCCATAACTCTGGGGTCTTTAGCCAACAAATTAAAGTCCTAACAGAAGTTTTCAGTTACCTACAGCTAAGGGATGGGTTGGAGTTTTTACAACCTCACATGCCATCTGTGATTTGTGTGGATGGAAGGGACCTTTCTGGACTGGGGTGACTGTCAGTCTATCAAGCACTGCTCTTTCCCTCTCTTTAGTCTGTTGGAAGCAGTTATATTAGTTTGCTGTTGATCTGTTCACAATTGTAAGTAAAGAAATATTTTATTATTTATCCTACAAATGGCTCAGAGTGAATTATTGAGACTTTAATTAATGAGAAAATTGTGAACTATCTAGGGAACTTGTAGCTATCCTCCTCTGTGAATCTCTGTACTCTACTGTGTAGCAAAAAGAACTTTCTCTGACAGCCATTTTGTTCCTCTGAAGAAGACAAAGGATATGGGTGGGAGGGGCCAGGTTGCATGAGAGTGGCAAGGGATTAAGGGACCAGTAGTTTTTTTAGGGGCACCCTTATTGAGTCTGATGGGCAGAGAGACTACTAGCCCCTAATTCCCTGCAGTTCCCGTGGAGTTGAGCCCCTCCTACCCATTTTCTTTTTTTTCCACAGGAACAAAATGGCTAATGGAGCCTTCGTTTCTCAATTGTAAGTAATTGAAAATTCCTGTGAAGACTTTGCTTTCTTGGCTAAAGCCCCCAGAAATCTGGCTGGGAGAATTCCTAGAGAATTCTGGGGACTGAAGTCCAAGAAATCTGAAAGTCCCATGCCTTATCTTAACATTATATTACAACCAAACATGTACAGTGCCATTGTTTTATCTATTAAGCTTTGAATTCAGAAGGGAACTTCCCTAGTGACTGAGATCAAAATAACTTTCCTCACTGCATTGGAGGGATGACATAACAGATGAACTTTTGAAAAAAAAAGTGTGAATTTAGATCATTGATAACACATCATTCCATATGATAAGAGAATTCTTAGAGAGCAGCTTCTGCTTCAAAGGCAGAAGGCTTCTTTGGAATGCAAAGAACTAGCATGACTGTAGATAACTTCCTTTGTGTCCAGTATGAGAACCTCTGAGCCACCAAAATTCATCTGGTTTGCATTTCTGCAGACAGTTTAACTCTCCAACTGAAATACTGTATGAATGACATATGTTATTACCAAGAGTATTTTTTTTTTCTTGAATACTCACCAGTATGAAGGCAAGGTATCTGGCTAGATAGCTCAGTGGTTTAGGTATCTGACTGTGGAACCAGAGGTTTGGAGTTTGATTCCGCACTGTGCCTCTTGTGAGTAGAGGCAACTGGGTGGCCTTGGGCAAGCTTCACAGTTCCAGGGCACCCCTAGAAGAAGGGAATGATAAACCACTTCTGAGTATTCTCTATCTGGAAAACCCTGAAAAGGGTTACCAGAAGTCAGAAATGACTTGATGGCACATGATTATTATATTATGAAGGCAAAACTATTTCCTTTAAATAGAACTACTCCCTTTAAATTCTTGAAAACATGAAATGCATAGTGTGTAGAACTTCAGTTCCTTGGTGAATGATATCACCACATGTCCTCTTTCAGGGAGGATAGGTCCCCCATTTGTAGGGCTGCCAGACAGCAATTTCCTTTTCAAGGCCTCCTTCATTTTTAGGGCTACTCAGTCCAAGTCTAATTTGAAGAGAAAGAACTGTAAGTAAGGAGATCCAGGACCATAAAGCAGCCCATGCACCGTGAGCAATTGGACAGCATGCTCAGCAGGTAGACTAGTGTTGGCCTTCCCACTTGAGTGGAGTGCAAAGTTTTATTTAAATGTTTTTAAATTCTGTAGTAATTCTGTTCTATGGGGCGGGTAGAAGAAACAGCAATGGATAGAAACAGATGGTTGCTTACCGTCAGCTGATAGGTCTTCTACCCCCGAAACACAATGTCTGTCAGCTGTGACTGCATGGATGTAAGGCCAATGGTGTTCATCTCCATCATGTGTAAATATGGCCCTAATTTAAACTGTAGTCTCAACCAGAGTAAACCCATTGAATGCTATATCAGTATTGATGAAGATCCTATTGATTCAATAGGTCTGCTTTGGTTGAATTGGATTTAAGCGATGGGCTATTACAAAATAGCCCTTGATGCTTTGAAGTAGTAGCATTGAATTTAAAAGGATGCAATTTTTTTCCAAAATGGATTGCCTTTTTTTTTACTATCCATAGTTGTTGCATAGTTTTATATCATCTATTCCTTTGCCGATGACTTGGGTAAAAGCTTTTGGCAACAGCCTAAGCAGCTTTCACAAATTGGAAATCCGATTCGAGCTTTCATTGCATTACGAAGACAAGTTATTATATACTTGAGTGCTTTCTTGCTAGCTTTATTACTTTTTACATAGTAAAAAGTAATCAGATCTAATTTAAGTCAATAAACACAGAAGAGTGAAAAGTATGAAAAAGCCAATGATCCACAGCACAAAGGTTTGGATAATTTATTACAGAAATATCATGCAGATCATAGTCTTGTTTTGCTTGTCTATCCACAAAAGGTAATATAATAGTGTGCAATCAAATGGAAAATATAAATTGGATTTGATTTATGTGAAACTATGAGCTGATTTGGAAAACTATCAATTAATCTTAAGAGGCAGAAACGAAATATACTAAGGACAATTAACTCAAATCCCTGAGTTTAATTTTACAAGTACATCCAGATTCAGCACAACAACTTTTCTTTTTGGTCTATCTCCATAAAAGAACGGCCAGAGTTTGTTTAGGGTCATCCCAGGATAGTTACTGTAACTCATCTATTTAGCCATACCCGCAAAATAAAGTTCAATACGGTTAGGTATAATCAATGTTGCACTCGCTGTAGCAGTAAAACTGCTTTTATCTTGCTTGCTTTTCCATACTTTCTCACTTGTCATGTAACAGTTGCTCAGTTTTATGGCCCAACTTCATTTGGTAGAAAGCAAATCAATACTAAAGAATTTAATACAGGCAAAGCTTCTGTCTAGCATTGCTTATCATCACTGTTTTAGGATAAACATGGCATACACGAAGCATTGAAGCTTCCCATATTTTTGGTTTTGCTCAAAGCAAATGCTGTACAAACTTACACATAGAATACTGTATTGAATGGGAAATTTTCTGTAAAAGCACTTTTATGAATGTTGCGTCACCAGTAGATTAGAAGTCATGACGATAGGAAGTTACCACAAACAGGCATACTGATTGTCCATAAAAACACCTGAGTTGTACCTCTGCGCTTAGTTTTCTTCTGTCACTTCATTTTTTTTGATAACATGTTTGTCTGAATGAGGCCTTTCTCTCAGGTTTCAGAGGTTGTGATTTGTGATTGTGCTGAACGGATTTAAGATTTACTGGTTGTAAAGAGATGGTTTTAGTCCTTCTACACTTCTTTTAGCTTGTAGCCTCCCTCCCGCTCTAGCTGAAGAGGGTTGTTGGGTGTTGTTTGCCATTCTTTCCTGACAACCCAGTAACAAACAACCCTGTTTTTAGATTCTTGTCCTTTGTCGTCTGTTAGTATAGAGAAGAGCAGACATGTAGCTAAGAAATGTGCTGCAAGCAAGTACTGGCTTGCTAGGGAGCCACAGTCCAGAAGTTACATGGTTGATCTCTTTTGTTGGACTTTGGTGCATTGATTTAAGATCGATAAACCATTTCTTTTGAATTCATACATGTGGCTTTGCATTTCTTTACCTATCCTCGAATCAAAAATCTATGAGTTTGGTGTAAGATAGACCTCAAAACTGAGATAGATTCTCACTTAACAGGCTTCAGCTTCTGATCTTGGGACTGAATCAAGGATTGGTTTTTTATTTCTCTGGTCTTGAACTTGTTTCCCCTTGGATTGTCTTTGGACAAGCTTGGGAAAAACACCAGGCCCCTGTGTGTATAAAATCCTGCCTACATCTGAAACATAATAGTAACCCAGCAGTAGTAGGGATTTTAAAGAGTTTGGAAAAGTTATTTTTTTGCTGGTTGGGGGGGGGGCATTCCTCAGGATCCCACTGGCATTCTTGTACTATCCCAGTTCTGCACTGAGATGTATGACATTTCTTCTTACTTTTCTTCATTATAATTTTATGTGTATTTTTTTTTCAAATAGGCACATTTCTGAACACATTTTTAATAATAAATTAACTTTGAGACTTTTTTTCCTATTGACTAAAGCATTTTTCAAATACATGCATGTTTTTCTAAACTTTATTGCCATTAAAAAAAGAACAATCAAAGTTAGTAAATAATTATCACAATATAAGCACATAACCAAGATAACTTTCTATTATCTCTTATGCAAAATAGTAAGTCTTTAACATCTTTACTTCCTTATTTTCCACCAGACATTTATTTTCTTCGCAATCTTAATAATACCTTTCTTAATTGTTATTTTATATCTATGTTAACAATCTGCTTTACTTTGTTTTTTTACCTCTACCAATGTTGAGAGCAGTTCTGTGTCTAATTTATGCCTGAGTCACTTGGTACAGGTTTGGAATCTTTCTTCCATTTCTCTCTAAGATAACTCTTTACTTTCCCCCACTGAGATTCGTGCTCCATTCTACTCTTTCCTTTCAATGCGTCTGTTAATTTATCCATTAATATTAATTCCTGTAGTTTTATTAAACAATCCTCCACCGAAGGTTCCTCCTTGTCTTTCCATTGTTTTGCCACTTGAATTCTGGCTGCTCCTAATATGTATAAACAAATTTTTGTTTCTTGTTAAATACATGCATGGTTTTGTGCACATCCTCTCCTTCGTAAAACACAATTGCCAGCCTTGGAAATCTATAATAAACAAAATCCCCTGCCTAGTTATGCTGATTACTGTTTCTTTAAATGTTGTCTTTTCATGATGTAGACCAGGGGTCATCAACCCCCGGTCCGTGGCCCAGTGCTGGTCCGTGGGCTTGCCGGAACTGGGCCGTGGATATGGATCTCCACCCCCCCACGCACACGCGGTGGGCGTGTCGCGCGAGCGCAACATGCCCCCCACAGGCGTAACATGCCTGCCACACAAGCGTGACACACCCACTGCACTCGCATGGGGGTGCCCCGCCCCCCCCGCACATGGAGCTCACTCCCCCCAACCGGTCCGCAGCACCAAAAACGTTGGGGACCGCTGATGTAGACTGCCTTGGGTCCTTTTTTAAGTGGAAAGGTGAGGTAAACAACAAACAAGCAAACAAGCAAACAAACAAGCAAATAAATAAATAAATAAATAAATAAATAAATAAGGGAGTCAAATTGCATCAAGTTAAGAAACCATTGTACGCATATATGTTGTGTACTGAGTAGTGTGACTCAGTATGCAACTGACAATGTCTCCAGTAATTTCTTAGCTTGAGGTAAAAATTCATCTCCAAAAATTAAACCATTTGTATAGCTACACGAGATGATTACAGCCACAGATTTCTGATCCAAAATGCATTTTCTCCCATTGCCAATCTCAGGAAGCATGAATTGCAGTGGTGCCTCAGGGACTTAGTGAGGCTGGGGATACCTCACTGTGAAATGGTGGAAGAAGCAATTTTTTGCTTCCTTAAGCCACTTATTTTTTCTCTTGAAATGGAAAACTGAGGACCCTATGAATTTATTTTCTGTCCCTATTATCATTTGGCTCTTACTGTTCCCTCCACAACCAAAGTAGTCTTAGAATAAAGGAGTATAAATCCCATGTAGTGAATGGGCAGCAAGTGAACATATGCTGGTCTTCCTCCAAAAGAGGGAGCAGTGTAGAAAGTCTTTTATTTACAAATTTTTATTACCACAGTTCGATCCTTTCTGTGTTTTAGTGCAGAATTCTATTTTCCCTTGGTTATCATATTTCAGTGAAAGTAGTAATAAAGAGGTTAAAAGGTTGTTTTTCTAATGTAGCTATAAATACAATATCTGCTGCATCTTTTAAAAGTGCAGAGAATCCAATAAACAACTTCTTAAGCTATGAGGCCATGGCTCCCTAGAGAAGCTGTGACCTCTTAAAGTAAGATCAAGCCAGTCCAAGAAAAATTAAAAAGAAAGCAATGAGTTTTTATTTCTTCGGCAACTGCTTTCAAGACAAGTAGAAGGCAGCACAGATTACAGGCTGCAACCACCTGAAAGCTATTCAGCCTTATGTGGACATGACCTGTAAGGAAAGCAAGCATTTTCAGTGTACTTTGTTAATTCTTAATGAATTTACCTATGAACAATTAATGACCTTTTTTAAAATGTGTTTTTACTGAGTCATTAATAATATCTTGGCATTATGGATGGGTAATGATTATAGAAGCACAGAGTACATTTAAGGAACTTAACATCTGAATTATTTTAGTATGTTCATTTCCAAATACATTTTTTTCTGTAGAACTATTTTGTTTTGAGGATCCCAAGGTTTCAGGTAGTTACAGGTTCAGAATAGTACATCTATGTTTGCATGGAAAGACGTTGGAGAGCTGTGTTTTTCTATAGATGCAGAAAACTCAAATTTTACTGACTTATGTATATCTGGAGCTAGCCATATAACATTTGTCACAGCAAAAGCAAAAAGAACATCTATATTTGGAAATTCAGAAAATAATTGCACATATATCCAAAATAAGCACAGTGACTATTTACTACAGAAAAAAAATACTGAGATTATAAATGGTACATCTATTTATTTTGTCTATATTTAATTTTCAATTGAATTGTCACAGGCACTAAGTGACTCTAGCCCACAATTTATGCTATAGTAGAGTAGTTCCCAATCCTGGGTAACCCAGGTGTTCTTGGACTGTAATTCCCAAAAGCCTTCACCGCCAACAGTACTTGCTGGGGTTTCTGGGAGTTGCAGTTGAAGAACACTTGGGTTCCCCAAGGTTGGGAACCACTGCCATAGTAGATAATCTACTCTTTGGGTCTATTACATGATTTTGATCTACAAACTGTAGAGGTCTAACAGTTTGGGAAGCAAGTATTTAGTTCTGCTGCATTGTCTGTATATAAGCAAAATCAAGGAGAGGGGAAGAGTTTTATGGACAATCTATTGTGGTGTGTCTGGGCATGGGGCTATGGTTCCATGGCAAGTATATGGTTTACAGAAGGTTCCTGGAACAATCTCTGACATCTTCTGAAGGCTTCCTTTTGAAACTCTCTCTCTCTCTCTTATTTTTTTTAAAATTAATTTTTGCTTTGGTTGCATAATATTTTGCATGGGCAAACATCTACATGCTAGGAGTTTGAAGGATGCTGGTCTCCTTACCTGTTGTGATGGCGCCCTTTGCTACTATGTTTACATGAACAGAAGAGGGAAAGGATTTGGTTCTTACTGGATATTTGGGTTGTGAATTTCATTAAGTGCTCCCCCCATTCCCTCATAATTCAAATATTTCTTGGGAAGCAGGCAGTCTTGTAGATTAAATATTTTTCTAATGTTAATTCCTAGAGGAAGGACTTATGATTCAGATAGCTGTATGTAGGGTTGTTTGCTTGGCTATAGAATATAAATGGATCAGGAGAACAGAAAGTCTAAAGTTGGTTTCTGTTACCAGAAGGTATTGCTGCCTCTCTGCTGTCTTCCCTAGTTTATGAGGATGCAGGGTTTATGGGGATATTCGTGCTAGTCATGTTCTGACTTTCCATCTTCCACTGAAAGCGCACCTTCTTGCTCCATCTCAGTCTCTTGCCCTTCCAATGGAATGTGAGAATTGAGCTCTGTGTCTACACAGGTATTCATCCTACACAGTCAGCATTCCTAGTCATCTTCACACAAGGAATCATATTGTCAACTACTTCTGCATGTGCAGACTTCAGGATATGATAGGCACCAAAGGCTGGTGAGTACAATTTTTCAGGGTCTGTGATATCCATTTTAGGTTTTGCAGGAGCTACGCAAAGAGCTACACCTGTTTGGATCAGGACTTTGGATTGTTCCTGTAAAATTGAGATGAATGCCCAGAGTATATTCCCCGCTACCATGAAATTTGAGTCACAAAGCCTCCACTGAGTGGTTATAATCTTTTCTTATTTTCAGCTGACATGAACGTAGGGTGAGAAATAGGGTTTCCGTGATCGCACTATTTAGTGTGTTAAAAATTCCTAAATGTTACAGCTGGGGACAATGAGAAAAAAATTCACCAAGGGCCGTGGCTACAGTGTATAGTGGATTTCAGTTGGTGTTGATGAGCCAGTGGAAAACCTATGCCAAAGAATTCTATAATCTTTGCATGCCACAAATGTGCAGATTTCATTGAGATTATCACTTGTTCCATTTCAAATCTTTTGAGCCTCTTTTCTTTTGAGATTTCAGCATAATTGCAGACATTGTTATCAGTGTGCTGGATATACTTTGGAAAGACTGTACCTCCTGGATTTTCCCCTCAAGAAGAGTTTAGTCTTTGCACCAAATTCTCAAGCTAGATGAGCATGATGGAGGATGTCATCTTTTGACTTCTTATCAATAAAGCTGAATGGATCTGCTACTCCAGTTTGCCATCTCAATGCCACTTCCCTGTCTGTTCAGTCTGGTTCTGCAGATGGAATCATGCTCATTTCTATGGCTGTTTCATGCAATGAATGATCAAATGTTTCCCTACATGGCCCAAGGTACCAATCACATTGATGGCAACTGTTGTCAGCTGCATCAGGATCTGTACTAAGCAAGTAAGCTTCTCTTTGCTTTTTGTCTCTCAAGTGCCAGAAAGAATCTGTAGGTGTGATTGCCAATGGACTTTGATTTTTTACTTTATGTGCTCATTATTCGTGAGTGCTTGTCCCTGGCACTAGTCATTTCTTTAGTTGATCATTCTGTTGACTGTTAGCTCTTCTGCCAAGAGGACCTAGAGATTCGGAACTCATTAATTGCTATGGAAACACTCCTCCTCCTCTTCTTCCTCTTTCTTCTCCTCTTTTCATCATAATCATTTCCAGGTTGATTGGATGGTGTGAGAAAATAGGCACTCAGTTTCAATGAGATATGCTCATCTTTTTAAAGGAAAAACAACAAAGTCTTGTGGCACCTTTAAAGAATGATAGATTTATTATCGCATAGGTTTTCATGGATTATAGTCCAGTATGACAAATGCACAGAATGCAACCCCAGGTGACCTTATAACTATGACAAACCAAGTTGATATCATAAGAGAAAGAAACAGATCTAAAATCTTGAATAAAGGAAATTAAAAAAAATCAGGCAATGCTTATGAAATGAAATCCCTTTGAGAAGATTCTATAAGACAGATCAGTAGTCAAAATACATTAGATTATATATTCCTGTGGAAATATGGATATATGTGGTCCTTAGGTACCTGAAAATTCCTGTGTATAGTAGGCATGTTATTATCTCTATGGGAATAAACTGCCTGCTGCAGCAGGCAGAAAAGGAAGTAAAATGTGAAACACCAGAGGTACATCAGGGAGTTAAGTTATGCATCTGAGAGGAAAGTATTTATTTTAATATTTGTATCCCACTTTCCCCTCTAAAACAATCATTGGGTCACTCAGATAATTTTTAATGGTTTATAGTAAAATGGAACCAGAAGGTCAATAATAATGCTACAACCATAAAAAAACAATAAACAGGAATAAATGAATTTCCACTCAGTGTGTAACTTTCACATTGACGTTGGGTCTGTTTCCATAATGATCTACAATTTTAACAATTAAAATTAAAAACACATACAGTACATTAACATTTAACTTTTTTTATTTTTGAGTTTGTCTTGTCTCTAAATCCATATTTCTGAATGTAATATTATATCAAAATTGGGTAACTTTGTAAGAGAAGAAAATACGTGTGTTGTTGGCTAAAATCCAGTAGTAAGTGGCAACTAAAGTAGAATCAGTGGAAATTTTGTGAGTCAACTCTTTGAAGTTCCATTGATTCTGTGGGATTGATGAATTCATACTCTGTGAACTCTGATATGAACTGGCCTCTGAGACAAAAGGTCATAGTAGTAAATCAGAACTAGCATAGGCCATTGAATCAGTAAAACGTACAGAGGATTTGCCAAACTTACAGAGGACTTGCTTAAGAACACGGCCAAACAGCCCAGAAAACCCACAACAACCAACTTGCCAAATCCCCACTGATTCAATGGGCCCTACTCTGGTTGTGGTTTATTTCTGAATTTTAGCCATAGTGTGATATGATCTTTGTCTCAGAAGTCAGTTTATATTAGAATTCATAGAGACTGGCTTCTTGAACCATCCTTGATAAAAAGTACAGTCTGGATACCGAGCAATAATATGTTCAGAAATTTAACATAATTTTATCACATGGTGAGAACTGTTTTCTTGCCTGCAGCATCCTTCCTCTGTTATATCCGGAAGCTATATGCGGGGAACAAAGATGTAAGATCCAGCCTTTTCCCTGCTGTTCCCTTCTCTTTGCTTTACTTTTTAATTCCATTCCAATGAAGAGATAGTATTCTTGAAAGTTTGCACACATTTTTGCACACCGTTCTGTGCTTTTTTAAAAAGTTGACCTGTAAAGGTATCACCTTTGTATGTATTTTTGAATTTGTGTTGTGCCAACATAGCTATCCCTGCATTTATTTGTTTGTAGTTACCTAATTTAGCTATTTGGCATTGGAATGTACAGTGGAAGAATTTACACACCATCATTAAACAAAACAGGTAAATCTACACCGCTTGTCTGCATCTGTGGAACAAGTACTCTCTAAAACAAGGGAAACGTTTAGGGGCAACTTTGTTCACCCCCAGCACTTACCACCAGTCACAACAAGCAGAGAAAGGATGGCAAAAAAGAAAAAAAGTGTGGGAGAATACTAAGAAAACAAAGACCCAAAGCAAACTCAAAAGTGTCTGAATGGGTGCTTCTGGTTTTGATTTCTGAGTTTGGAGGGCTTTGGGGATTCCCCAGTCTTCTTACATCAAAAAATGATGCCTTTGGCAGCCTCCAAGCAGAAGATATCATATTTTTGTAAGAAGAGTTTCATTTTTCCCTGGGGTGCATGAGGGAGGCTCTTGGAAAAACCAGGGGGAGGGACACAAAAACGCTCTTGTGATTCATGTGGCCCACACTTTTTCCATCTCTGTTCTAAAATAAAGTAATTTAAATTTAAAACTAGGTTGTACTGTGCCCATAAACTGTTAAGTAGAATTTGTTTCACAGTCGACTTTCTATTACCCTGCCTAAAACTATTGGAAGAAGAGTATTCCGCCTAGTTAATGCCACAATGCAGAATGAACGACTCCAAACAATTGTGGAGAATACCTCAAGAGTATGCAAAATATTTGTATTCTTCCTGTACTGCAGAGAAGGCGTGATCCTATTTACTGCACTTCTTTACTATTATGTTACGAGTAACACTTATAAGTGAAGTTAGACAGAGATATAAATCCTCTCTTGTTTCATTCTAGCACTTGAGAATGATGAACCACAACATTCTTATCCATGTCACGTAACAGGTTGAAGTATTTTGTAGTGCTCTCAACAAGAGAACAGAATCATTTTGCTTAATTACACAATTAAGCAAAACTGCACAAGTAATGCTTAAATGCAAATAATGTCTCAATACAAAGAAAGTAAATTGTGCAAAATGATAGTAGCTGCTGCTTTCTTGAACAGACTTCTAAGGACAAGTACTGGAATTCTTATAATTCTGCGACTGGAGATTGGACAACATCATGGCTATACTTACTGTGGATGTGGCAGCTCTGAACAATGATGTTATACTGCCTCCAGACCAGTCTCTAAGCACTTCAGCCAATAAGCTCTCCACCTTCCTGAATTTTATTTCCCTTTTTGTTTTTGTTTTTTAAAAAAAGTCAGCTATAACAGTCTTTAATTTTTATTTCTTACTAAGTGACCAAAGTATTCTAGCTTTTTATATTTTATGAGTTTTATTTCATGGTCATTATTCACTCCTATTAGTACTTTTTGTTGATTCTTGATTCAAGAAATTCTTAGCATCCTGCAATAAAATTCACGCTTCACATAATTTCTGTCATTTTTATGGTAGGCTGTGTTGAAGTCCACGATTCCATACCATACAGCAGAACTCAGAATACATAACATTCATTGTACAATATATATTCTTAATTCAAATTTAAGTGTTTTTTGCCCATTACATTATTTGTCTTAAGAAGTTTATCCTGGTCCCTCTCTGTTCTGTTTTGTGGCTATGTTCCCACTATTCATTCAGTAGAATTCCATCAGAATGATTATTTGCATCTTTTACAACAACCACCAGTCTTTCAGACCTTGCTGTGCATGCTTTGCTTCTCATTGGGAAACAAAAATAGTTTTGTGCAGAGGCAATTTGTGCAGATTTCACACGGCCTGCACAAAGTTTTTCATGACAAGAAAAAAAATAGTACTTCTGGTCTTTCTCTTGCCTACAAGTGAGAAAAAATTGGAGGCTTGAAAATTCTTCACTGAGGTGTGTTGAGTCAATAATAATTGCATGCCATTAAGTCAGTTCAGACTTCCTGTATGGTGACCCTTTTCTAAGTTGAGTATTCAGAAGTTGGTTACCATTCCCTTCTTCTGGGGGCACCCTCGGACTATGCAGCCTGCCCAAGACCACACAGGCTGGCTCTTCTGGGATGCACAGTGGGGAAGAACTCCCAACTTCTGGCTGCTCAGCTAGATACCTAACTCACTGAACTATGCTGAGTTAAGACAGCCTAAATCTTTAAGAACAAAGAATTGATTGAATATCCTTTTCATCTTTAGTACAGAGTTGTAGAATGTCTAAATACATGTTGGAAAAGTGAGATGTTGTGAGACTTTAGGCTGCTTATATAGCTGTAGTCCAATGGGAAAAGAAAATCTTTAGTGGTGACACTCCTAGATCAAAGATTATTGTGATACTCATGCAGATATTAAAATAAATGTCCCAAATTCTAAACTTCCCCATTGCATTCAATATGGCGCTTACCAGTAAAATGTTCATAGGAATGGATTTACATTATGTAGTGCATGTATGGAAGCTGAAGGGAATATCTAGTGTGGACAGAGAGGTGGACTAGGATGTAGGTTTGAATTCCCGCTTAGCCATGGAAACTCACTGGTTGTGTGGAACCGGTAAAACCATTTCTTTAATATCTCATTTACGTTGAAAGACCTATTAAAGGTCGCTATAAGTTAAATCTGACTTGAAGGCTCATAACAACAACATGGTAGCTGAATTTGGAACATTTCTGCTAAGATGTTCATTTATATTACCATTAACCCAAAATGCAGAGCATTCAGGTGAACAGAAACGCAAAGCATTTGGAACTTAAATGAGAAAAAAAATAGTATTTGAAAATGGTGTTTTATGAAGTCATTCTATTTGAATTAAAGCAAACTTTGATTCCCTGCCCCCCCCTCTCAACTTTTCTGTGTGTTGGGGTCTCAGACTTACATATTGGTCTGCTTAATAAAAGATACCAGGTTAGACAGAAGTTCTATTTATTACAAAAAAGCTTCACTGTATTCTCATGTGAAATGGAAGGTAATTCATCTGTTTTCTTTTTTTCTGACTCCCAGCAGGCATGCTAAACACACATAGTTTGATCTGTTTTAAGGGTCTGTTTCCCTGTAGAGATTAACATTGATTTTCACAATGAGACTTAACATCCTAGTTTTATCTAGATATGTGCTGCTGTGATGGCAAACAGTGGTTTGTGGCAATTTACCTACAATAGCATTGAATACTTGAAAAATGGAGGGGAGAGGCAAGACTGCAGCATACTTTCTACCAGTCAATTTATTATTATTTTCATTCATGTGCTGGTTTTTTCCCATGCCTGAGACCCAGGACGGCTTACAGTGTAGTTTAAAAAACAGCGCCACTATAAACACAATGGCCAGAATCCTGTTTTTCAAGTTATGCTGTGCAACTCTGATGATGTCATCAAATTCACCCATCCTGCAACCATTTCAAGGAACTAAAAGCTTCCAAATCCACACACCCCAGGTTTGTGGGATCTGTAGGGACCCCCTTCATCTTAGGAAGCCTTTGGGAGACACAGAACAGGGTGGAGAGTGATTTAAAGTTGGAAAATCACCATCATCTGCTGCTGGATCTGGTGGTGTAGATTTCCCAGCTTTACATTGTTCCCAACCCATTCTTTAGTTCCCAAAGGCATTCTAGGATGAAATCCCAAGGGTTCCCCAGCTCATGGCAAGGGAGAATAGGAAGCTTTAATTCCACTGAAATGGCTGATGCAAGGCTGCACCTAATGATATAATCAGACTTGGGTGGTGTAGCTTGTGCCATTTGGATTCTTGAGCCAATAAATTATACATTTTAAAAAAACAAACTCGTTAAATGTCCACAATAATCTACACTAAAAATAAAAGGAAGGCAGCACATTCACTTCAAACCTCGGTACTTAGCAGGCAATCACTTGCCTAAATAAAAAAGGTTTTTGCCTGCTGATGGAAGGACAACAGGGAATGGGCTGAGGGTTGCAAAGTCTGAGAACACCCATAAAAAAGGCTGCCTTTTTGATATGTCTTCACCAAATAAGCTTTTGAGGGTCATAAGACTGAGTTTTCCTGCAGTTTTCAAAGCCCAGATAGGCTTGTATGGGAAAATGTGGCCTTTCAGATGGTCTGGGTACTAGTTGTATTGGGCTTTATAGGTCACAATCAGTCCTTTGAATAGTTCTTGGGAAAGGATTGATATCCAATGAAGCTGTTGTAGCAGAGGAGTCATATGTCCCTCAGAATCAATCCCAGTCAGCAGGCTGGCTGCAGCATTTTGGATCAGTTGATGTTTCTAGACACAAGGACAGCCCCACGTAAAGCATCTCAGAGTAATCCAGCACATGAAACTAAGACACGCATCACCATTGTCTAGTCCACATGTCGAAGGACAAGAACAGCAAGCATATTAGCATTAACTGGGGAAACACATTCCTGGTCACTGCTAAAACCTGGAAATCCAGATTCAGGAACAGATTCAGAAATATGGGATAGACTTTTGAGAGTTCCTTGGTGGAAATAACAAATTCAGGGAGGAAAAAGCAGCTGATAATCCCAAGAGAAATGCACAAACTCTTGTCTGTACTCAAAGTAGTAATTTATATCCTGAACTGTGTAATAAGTTGGCGTTTCCTGTTCTCAATGTACCTTAAGATTCTAGGTGGGAGGCATCCCTCCAGGATGTCTCCCTTATTCCTTGATTCTCTGCTAGACTAGCAATGGGAGCAAATTGGTGCATTTTGTGACATTGCACTAGTGCTGTGCTCATTCAGTTTCATTTTGAACACTTAGCTGCCTATACAGCTGTTGCTGGCATAAGCCATAAGTGTCATATGCCTTAAGGAAGCCTGTCAGGATGCACTCACAAGCTGAAGGGCAAATTCTCTTGATATTGATTTTTCCAGTATGAGTGCAGATATAATGAAATGCAGGCATCTTGAAAGACTATCCTCAGAATGCTGAGTTGAAATGAATGGAACTGAGCTGTTAGGGAGGTTTGAAAGGTGATGCCTCAAACTTTTGTGGGCAGTTTTTTTAATTTCTTTTAAAAATAGAGGAACTTCTAAAATTCAGCTGTATAAATAAAATAAATTCAGTCCATTTATTTGAAGCTCAGCTGATTCCAGAGGTCCTGGGAAAGCCTCAATTTGAAATCACTGTCTTGGAATCAAAGTGCAGTGTATTAATCTAATTTAGTTGAGACGGTGAGGAACACTGATGCAAAGAGGTCATGAAATTAGAAAATGAAGAAACACAAGGTGAAAAGCTCTCTCTCTCTCTCTCTCTCTCTCTCTGTGTGTGTCTAACAGAAGCTCATATTAATTCAGGAAAGAAACAGAAAAGGTCCAGTGGGTGAAAAAAAAAGTATGAAGTAAAAGAAGCAATAGGTGGCTTCTGCAAGGAATATTATCAAAGGATATCATGCAAGGTGTTATGAAGCTATGAAAAGATAAGAACATTCACAAGAAAGGAGATAGTTGAGTAAAGATCTCTTGGACATTCTGAAAACCATAATAAATATACAAAAGTGAAAGGAATGACATGACGTTACTAGTGTTTTTTAAAGAACAGTACAGCATGCATTAAGAAAATCAGATAGGCGCAAGGACAAAATGATCTAAAATAGCAGTGGGGTTAGAAATAAGAAGCAGAGTTCTTAGGAGTGCATCAAAACTACAAGCAAGTCAAAGAAAACAGCTGGACTACTGATTAATGGGAAAGCTGAGCTTGTTAACAGAAAAATACAAAGGAGGCCGAGTTGTTCAGTGCCTGCTTTCTTCTTCATGAGATGTAAATTGTTATCAGATGAATCAATACCAAAGAAGAAAAAGGAACAAATAAGTAAATAGGAAAAAGCAGCTATCAAAGATTTGACCAAGAGTTTTGGCAGCTTCATAAAATATGCAACCTATCATTAAAAAAGAAAGAAATGAGATGAAATATAGGTCATATGAAGGGGACGATTAGCCTGTAAATTGTTTCGAAAGACCACAAACTACCTTCTGCTTATGTCTTTGTGAGGTTGACACCAGTAAGAGCATCCTTGCCGGGATCTCTAGCCCTAGCCCAGTCTGTAGAGAGAAGAGTGACATCTACTTTTTAATATCTTCCAGGAGGCCTTCTCTCAGTTTCTCAGGCCCCAGTGTGTGGTCACCCCCACCCCCACCCCACCCCCATTTCACCCTAGAATCTACAGTGGTCTCTCATAGACAATTGAAATTCTACTTGTAAAAATAACCCTACAGTCATTATGTGTTTTCTGTTTCATCAATTTAAAAATTCATTGTGAAAAACAACAGAATTCTTGCATAGACACCAAATCGAGTCAAATATTTTAACTCCAGCTCCCAGAATCCCCACCCAGCATAACCAGTGGTAGAGAATTATAGGTATTATAACTCCAATATACATGGAGAGCCAAAAGCCTCCCACTCCTAATAACTAATAACAATAACATTAATCTTTGTGCCAGTGACATGGTCATGAAAGATCTCATAACTTCTTGACACAGAGCACTTCTAAGGATGTTTCAAGTCACATGATCACTGGAAAAAAGTCATTGATGGATAAGCCAAAGAAATATGAATGATATCTGATTATGAGTATCCTAGATTTCTGATTCTTTGAAAGTGTTTTATAACAGGCCAGGCAACCCCTGAGAGACTTGGAACTCTTGTTTCCCACCTGCTCCCAATATTTGGTGGGCTGCAGCACAGCCTCTTAATTTTTCACATCTACCAGAAACCTTGGGAGAACCATTTGTCATTTAAATGCAAAACATGCACTTTGGCTAGTCAGAAATAGGAAGTGACAAACTGGTCTTTTACAATTTCTAAAAAAGGCTAAGTCTGGATTATAGTAGTAGTATATATATATACTACCCACAAATTCCATCAGAAATTTCCCTCATATAGAATTACCCAGTGATAGAGGATTCCAGAAGATGAGTGTATATGATCTGTACTATTATTCCTGGAAAAGACAGACAGAAGAACTGCTTGGATGTGGCCAAAATATTTTGAAGGGCTGTTTTGGATTTAATGGAATGGTGAAGTAAAGGTTTGAGTATTCAGTGCTACATCCTGAAACTTTTGGTGGTTTGACAGAGTAACAGAAAGATTGGGGTTTTAAAAATCAATTTCAGAGAAATCAAGTTTATTTTCACATTTCTAGCTGTAGAACCATGACTGTTCTTTTTTCATCTGTTCTATGGCTGTAAGCTGTGTAATTCTGTTTACTTCTAAGAACTGAAATACTGAGTCCAGTTCTGTATTTGAAATAATTCTCTATGTGGAGGACTGCAAAATCTAATTCCAGTTTATAGATAAAGAACCATAAGAACAATTGCCTATTAGTTTTCAGGCACACTGGTCACTTGATCAGAGTCTTCACTGCTATGGCGAGTTATATGGTGAGGGCCTTATTAGTCTGGTCACAGCAGACTATGGCACCCTAAAAACTCACAAGTTTTATTTGGCATTAGTCTCCATTCACAGATGCTTTTGACATGATGAAAAGTGCTCCTTTAGAGCTACTTGTATTGAAAATACTTTAGAAGACCGAGCTGGATCAGACTGAAGATCTGTCTAGTCCAGCCATTCCAGTCTCCTAGTGGCCCATAACCAAGACATACAGTAAATACAACAGCATGCTTCTCCTTTTGTGTTTCCTGGCAACTGGTATACAGAGTCATATTATCTGTGATACTAGAGATAAAGCACAGGCTGGTGTCATGACATTGGCCATTGACAAGTCTACCCTCCATGCATTTCTTTCTTCCTCTTTTAAATCTGTGCAAATTGGTGGCCAGCACTCCATCTCATGGTGGTGAATACTATAGTTTCCATAGACTCCTCCACTGACACTAGAGAATGTGAAGTTCCTATTGCATTTCCTCTGCAAAACATGCAAACACAGCTGGAAGAATATGTGGGGAATATTCTGATTGTATAGCCACTACTTTGCACAAAACCAGAGACATCTGGTTTGCTGGGCTGGCCAGATGGAAGCGATGGCCACATACAGTGAAGTCATTTCACCAAGAGTGCAATGTACAATTTTGTATTGCACTTTATTTTGTAGAAGAATCATACACATTCTTGTCATTCACAGAGACATGTTCTAAGACAGTGGATGCCAATCTTGGGTAACCCAGGTGTTCTTGGACTGCAATTCCCAGAAGCCTTCACCACCAGCTGTGCTGGCTAGGGGTTCTGTGAGTTGCAGTTCAAGAACACCTGGGTTACCCAAGGTGGCGAACCACTGGTCTAAGACATTCACTACAGCCAAGCATTTGTGCTTCAAATAATATTCTGCTAGATGAGGAATAATAAAAGACTAATTTATTTTTCTAAATGGACATGCTCCTTAGCTTGTTCACAAACTGATTCTATGGCTGAACTACTTGCTTCTACTGGAAAAAAAATCAAGCTGTGTATTTTTTCTTGTTTTGATCAGCGAAGAAGCAGAAAGAGAAGAGGTTGAGCCTCTGTACATTTTCAGTCATAGTTAAGATACAAGATGGAGCAATAAGTCTATGCACTTTGTGCTCACCGTATGAAAGAGACAGCAAGGATTCATAAAAATGAAACATATCAAGCTTCTTTGGTTTCTGATTTTGACAGGATAATAAGCTTGACAGAAAGAGTGAGCAAAGTGGACATACCCTTTGACTTCAACAAGACATCTGACATTACTTCATATCAGATTGAGAAGCGGAAATTTTTAAAAAGCTATTTGCAAAATAGTTGTATCCTGATATTCAACAAAGTAGGTGACGGCACACCCACACACTCACACACCAGTTTCTAATATTGTGGGTAAAATGGTGAAATAAAATGTACATTTGTGTGGTAAGACTTAGTAATGTGTTCACAGTGGAGTAGGGCTCACCAGTGAAAGAGGAAGATGTTTAATACATTTTCTTTCATGTGCAGTCAATTATTCCTTCCTATCCAAATGCAGTTCTGCATTGCAGCTGAACAAAGCAGAAAAGGAAAACCTGCTGGGTTTAGTGAGGATATCTCTGTGAGCAAGTTGCTTATTTTGATTTATATATTTATTTGCTTTTCATTTAATGAGAAATCTTCATATTTCAGAGAGGCAGGGAGAGGTACTAACATATGCTTAAGATACATCATCCCCCCCCCCCAATGCTTCAAGTTATTCATGTGTGGATAGTTACTTTTCGTATCTTCAAAATCAAGAGTGAGTAACATGTAACCCATGGGCTGCAGAAGGCTCACAGCCATTTTACAGTTCCTGCAACCAACCACCCCTTGCTATCAGTGAAGCAGATGTATTGTTTTGGCACAAAAGCAAGGTGGCTAGGATTGTGTGCCTTGTTTTAGAGGAGAATCATATTCCCATTCACTTCTGGGAAGTGCAATTTTCTTCTTCTTTTTCTTCTTCTTTTGAGTGCAGGATCCCTGCATAACCCCTTCTTGTTTCAGGCTGGTCCCATATAACTGAATTTGGGCAACATATGGCATAGAGTGGCCAGAAGCACAACTGGGCAGGTTGAAATTGATCCCTGGAGCCATCGAAGTTGGCCACCCCTGTTCAAAACCCTCGCACCACAGAAATGTTAACAATAGCATAGTGGAAAAATGGAGTGGTGTGGTGAACATTGCAAATTGGTGAGAGGCTACAGACAATGAATCATCCAAATGACTCACTTGATTGGATTTAAAGTGGCCATTCAATCATTCAAATTAGTCCCACGTACCCTATTTCTGTAAAGTAGAGGAAGAGAGCACCATAATTTTGCAAAGATTTCTATTGAGCTCTGAATATATAATAAATTGTTTTTATTTCTTGTGGGTGCTTCCCATTATCCTTAAGAATCAAACTGAATAAGTGGGTCTTAATGTCAGTCACAATGATTCATAATTGATGTTGCTAAAATTGTTTAAACCCGCAGGGAATTGATACCTGAATATACCAAAAACTAGATTTTCCTGTTTGGTCTTAGCCTGACACAGGCCCTATAGATATTCAGCAGAACCATGGGCCTGGGACATTCACACATAGTATAGGTAAATAGAGAAACATTCACAGATAGTATAGAATTTCCTTTTGTTACTCTTCCATGCACCCCTTCACCTTTGATCTAGCAGATGACCAAGGAATGTGGGCAAGGAGGAACCAGGCGATAATAGTCGAAACATCACCAGCAGAAGAGCTGAAAGTTGAAGGCCATATATCAGGGCCCAGGAAAGGAATACATAAACATATAAACATATCAACAGATAAGGGCAATGGTTACACTTTCCTCCAGACATTCAGGCGCATCCTGCCATGGGTCAAAGGGAGATGGGGGGCATCACATATACATATCTATAAGACCCAATAGAATAGCTAAGTTGGCATCATTAACCAATGAGGGACTGGATCCAAGAATTGGGAAAAGGAGACCAATAGAATTGTAGTACTTTATGGCTCTTTGTTTGTATCATTATAAAACATATGTACACTGTATTTTTGGGGTCTTCTCTGCTTTTAAGAGAAGTCCCCAGCTGACCTTTTCTTTGCTGCTATTCAATAAAATTGGGCCTTTGGTTTAGCTGGTTGCGTCTGTGCCTGATTCCTTGCCGGAGAAACTTAGCACCCAGGTTTGGCTGGTAACATCTGGTGCATTGGCCAGCCTAGTCTCCGGTGACTCTTGGAATCATCAACGGAGGGATCAGGCCACCTTGGTCGTCCTGCCTGCCACCTGCTCTCCTAGGTGAGTAGCCTGAAAGATGGTGCTCACGAAGGGGTCCCGGTGTATGGGTTGTGGCTTCCTCTTCGTGGCGAAGACGCCCAATTCCTTGTGCTGAGGCTGTGGCCTGTGACGCCAAAGGAGTGATAGCCAGTGCGTCAAGAACAGGGGCCTGTGTGTGATACATGTGTGGTTTGTGTGCATACCTGGATGCCCTTAGGAAAGACCTGGCCAGGCCGTAACTTGCGAGGCATGGGAACATGCGCGAGCAAGGCACACCCGGTAAGGGAACACCCCTCGGCTGTGTTTTGGAAAACTGGAGAGGGCTCGTGGGCAGGCAATCAGGGCTGACGAAGAGACACATGATTAAATTGTGCACGGAAATTTGGCCAGTGGTTCTTTCTTTGTCACCTCCGTGGCCCTCTCAAGGGAGCTTCTCTTCGGAGTGCTTGGCTTCCCTGGTAGATTGGACAGAGGAGGCGACAAAGAGGGGGAGGAAGACCATCTCAGATATGTAGGCTGTTTTGCTTCAGTAGCAGCTCAGCCAGAAAGATACGAGGGAGCTTTAAAATTAGTCCCTCCAAAAAGGACCAAGAACCCGTATGGTTCTATGGATTATGTAGCTCCCCCACCAACAGCAAACCCGCAAGAATACTATAAAGTTTTAGTGGCAGCTCTTAACAAATATAAGGAAACAGAAAAAGACAGGGCAGGCATATTGGATTGAAACCTTTTAGTCACCATTAGCATGCTATATGTTTCAGTTGGCAGCATGCACGTCTCTACATATGTCAAACAAAACCAAACATCAATTTTTTGTTGGAAGTTCCTCAGTTATTAATCTTGATGTCACTCTGCCCACCAAAATTTAGCTATCTTTGTGTTGCTGATAGCAAAGTTTGACTCAGAGTCCAAGCTCATTTACCTACATTCCCTTGTTACCGAAGTTGGCCCACAGCCAGTTCCATCTGCAAGCCCTGAATCTTGACCACACAGCCTTGATGACATCACAAAGAACCATCCCTGTGATGTCACAAAGAACTTAGGCCTTTATCCTCAACACAGAGATTGCCACTGTTCTGGAAACTCTACTGATTACTGAGGAAGGTCACAGTAGTGGGGAAAGGAGTGTTAGCTTTTTCCTCCCCCTTGGTGATTTCCCCCTCTGAAAATGCCTCCATGATGCAATGAGGCATTACAAAATGGTATCTCCATTAGTACCAGATACCCATAGTAAGAAATAAAGGCAACTGGAAAACTGTTAGGCCACAAGAAGACTTCCCCAAAGTCCAGGCACTCCTTATCATTAAAATATGCACTATTCAGAAAATTGCAGGGTGGACAAGATTTCAGGGGCATATTAAACAGAGACAGACAGGTGGAAAGGAGAAAGGGCTTTCTCATACACTATGTAGGTAACATTATATGTTTCTCTCTGCAGTTTGGGAGTGGAGAAGAGATGATGCTTTTAGCTGGAAAAGATGTTTTGAAGGGATAAGTCTGAGTTCAGGGAGCACGAGCTGATTAATATTTCATAAGGACAAGAGACTGTTGGCTGGTGCTCTGGGGACAGGCGCGGAACTGTGTGCTCCACGGATCTCACTTGACCTCACAGTCACTGGTTAATGGCTATTGTTGCTGAACCAAGCTGTCTTTTCAATACCAGATTGGAAAGCATGAGACATGGGTCTAATTTACCATAACAGTTTAGTTGTGCTGCTTGTTACAGTACACGAGTATTCTCTGGTATAATTTAAAGTTAGGGGAATATCATCAATTTCCAGTAAAAAGATCTGTGGCTGTGGTAATCGCTCACTACCAATTTTTTAATACTGTGGCCCAGGAATTCCTCTCTAATATCCATTCATTCATTCATTTAATTTTTAATCTCACCTTTCTATTTAAACATTGTACTCAAGGAAACTAACAAACATCACTGAAGACAGATTGTTCAATAAAGCTGTTAAAATCATTACAGTTGTCAGTAAAGAGGATATATACAATTACACCCAGAAACAGTACTCATTTTTGTTAAATCTGTTCTCTTCGTCTTAGGCCCAGATGGATCATCTTCACAGTCCATTCAAAATATTTTGTAAGCGCTTCAATTAAATTGTTTGACTGACTGATGTCTTTGACAGAAATGAAAAACAGAAATCAGATTGTGATCCTTCAGTCACTCCCCTCCCACAAGCTCCACTTTCCAAATGAATTTGCCAGACATCCCGTAGTTTATAAGTCATTCTTGTCAGGTGGATTCCTGGGGACTGATGGGGTGGGGTGGGCAGGTGCTGTTCCAAGATGTCAGTAACATTGGATTTGGAAACAAGATATTTATTCAGACAATAGATCCTGGGATATTTTGGCTGTATGGTGATTATAGCAGCTGTTTTGGCAGACCTGGCATAATGGTGCATTTGACTTTTATTTGGAAATAATAATAATATTAATAATAATAATAATAATTAATAATAATAATAATAATAATAATAATAACAACAACCACCACCACCACCACCACCTTTGAACAGCAGAGCTAGAAGGAACCCTATGGATCATCAAGTCCAGCCCCTATCAAGGAGGCACAGTGGGAAATTGAACTCCCAACCTCTTGATTTGCAGCCAGATGCCTAAGCCACAGAGCTATCTAGCAGTTCATGCTTGAGAATCAGAAACTACTCAAGAGTATCTTGTAGGTTATTTTCAAATTAGTAGTACGACCAACACAGATCATACCTTTTTACTACAGCGACTAAGGAAGTTCTGATCATATAGATCATTCATACTGATTTATTTTTAACAATGATTAGGTAAATAAAGGAGGAGGAAAAACAAAGACAAGCCCATTTATAAGATGTTTTTGTGAAAGACTGACAATACAATCGTATCTATTCAAAATTAAGTTCTGTGTTGCAGTCTCAAATCTTTTGATTAGTTTCAGCCTTAGTAACATCCTTTATTTCTCTAACAATATATAGTTTGAGTTTGGGGGCATATCTAATAGTCATTCCCCCCTTTTGGAAACCATAATTCTGTAAGTGAGGATGGATAGGGGTCCCTAATGGAACAACTCTCACCAAAATGTGTCTCTCACTATTCCCTTGATGGAAAACATAATAATTAAATTGGAATAAAACTAAGAATCTGTTCATACCTAACCTCAGACAATATCTGTTCCTTTAGATGCAACATACTTTTCCATAGGTGCAGCAAAGATGCAGACGTGAGTAAGACTTAATTTCCTACTTAGTTCTCTATTGGCAGACAGTAACTGAATTTGGAAAATTCCTTTTTAAAAACGACTTCTTGTTTCTCTCTTACTGGACACTGGACATCATGATAGCTATACTGACTTTGGATAAAAAAAGGTCTAAGCAAATATCTTACTATGCTGCATCCAGACCAGAGTCTGACATTTTTAATCAACAGGTTTTTTTAATTCTTGCATTTCTATTCTATCCCATGGGGGGGAGGGGGAATGGTCAGCTGTAACAATCTGTACTTTTCATTTCTTTCACGTGACCAAGTATTCTAATTTTCTGAATTTTCTGATTTCTTGGTCTTTATTAATTCATCTTGCTAGTTACCCTCTAGTAGTTTGTGTTAAAATCCATGCTTCAATGCCATATACCACAAATGAGAATACATAGCATCATAAAATGCACATTCTTAAAATTGATTTTAAGTTTTTGTTGCATATTAAATAGTTTGTCTTAAGAAATCTGTTCTGAGTCCTCTCTACTAACTTTTGTCTCTCAGCTATATTCTCTCTTTTCATTCAACCAAATTCCAAGGTACATCTCACACTCCATATGTTCACTTTGGATTTTTAAGTTTATTTCTCACTTTCCCCTCTTGCATTCTTTCTCAGCTGCTTGCTTTTTATTGATTACTGTGAACCTGTTTTTTCATGTTCATTACTTACTACATTAACTTTACTGAGTAAGTTTTACAGACCAGCTAAACTGTCAGGTACTAATACTGTATTGTCTATGTGTTGGATAACATCTTCATCAATAATAATGCGAATCAGCAAGTGCTTCTTCAAAGAACAACTTTGCATATTCCCATCCAGAACAGCCACTTCTGTGCATGTAGACAGTATCAGAACTTGGAGAAGTTACTTTTTTTTACTACAACACCTTAGAATGGACAGCTGGCATCATCATGCTGGCTGAGGATTCTGGGAGCTACATCCTAAGAATTAACTTCTCCAATTTCTAGACAGGAAAGGTAAGATGTTCTTTACAGAAAAAAATGACAGTGGACCCAACTATTTCTGTTTTAGCTTGTAGGTGTGGTGAGGTGTCATGAGTTCTGAGATGCGTTTGTGGAATCACATGCTTTTAGTGTTTGAATGGGAATTTATATTCAAAATGGATCAGCTGTGTAATTTGAAATTATTGATGCTTTGTTTGCTACGGATCAGTTTCTAGTTGTTTTGATATCTGTACTATAGTTCAGCTGTGGTATCTGAAAGGGTTGGAGGGCATAAGATATTTCATTTTAGTTATTATTTACAGGCCTTTGATAGATGTGCTTTAGTTATACACATTTTGATTAGACATTTGTACCTTTCTGTTCTTGACAGGATGTTTGCACTGTGACTTTTCCCTTGCTTATTGTTTTCTCTCAAAATGATGTATGTGAATTATCTGTTTTGATAGAAAATCAGGATACAGCAGACTTTTTTTTTTAAAAAAAGCACAACAAACAGTGTGTGCTCCTTTTTCTTGATGAATTGCTAGTTGCTAGAGGCAGGTGTATTTGTTTTAATAACAGATTTCCTGTCACCACATACTGTTCAAAAGATCTGCAGCTTTGGCAATCGTAACCAATTTTTTATACTGTGGCCCAGTAATTCTTCTCTAAAATGTGCATGTTATATGATCACAGTGAGAAATAGGACTCATTTTCATTTCATCTGTTTCCATCATCACAAGGCCCATATAGATCATTGTCGTGGTATGTTCAAGATTCGGAATAATCTGCAAAACTAAAAACTCACCATGCATCAGGGAACAAACAAAGCAGATAGGATGATGAAACCATCCAGTGGGAAGTAATATGTAACTGGCCCCCTGCTCGCTCGCTCTCTCTCTCTCTCTCTCGCTCTGTGTGTGTGTGTGTGTGTGTGTGTGTGTGTGTGTGTACGTTAGCTGCTTTTTTCTGTGGCAATAAAAAGAGAGAGAGAGCCAGCTTTGTAGCAGCTTTGTGACTAACACATTTTAACACATTTATTGTTGCAAAAGGTTTTATGGACTAAAGCCTGCTTACAGATGGAGAGAGAGAGAGAGAGAATAATGTCTAGAAAGCCATGAAATACAAGTGGCATAAGCTGTGACAATTCTATGTAAAGCTTCAGTGTTTCCAAGATAAGCATATGTGACCTTTCTCAACAGGATTAAGTAAGATTGCCAGGTCTCAGGGCACTGGCTGAAGTCTCAAGGAGTATATGTGCTTCTCTGGGCCTTGAGGCAGGGAGAGAAGTCGCAAAATGAACAGCACTGGGGGAAGAAGAAAAATTGATTTCAGTGCATGAGGTGATTTTGAAGCCTGGGCTTCCATCTCTGCCGAGTAGAGGTTGTCTCTCCGATGCCAGTGGGGCAGTGAATCTGTTCTGGGTTTTATTTCATACTTTAAAGGAGCTATCTTTTAAATAGTGATTTTTCCTTTAAATGGGGAACAGCCACCTTCGGTAGCTCCTATAAAGTTCAGACTGAAATCTGGAGTGGATTCATCACCCCACTCACATCAGAGCCACCACTCTCTCTACCCATTCCAAGCTGGTGCTGGGGCTCACTTGCTCAGTACGAAGGTATTTGCATGTGTATTGTGTTTGTCTCTCTCCCAAATCTTGCTTGCCCTGCCAAAACGCTACCGCTGTGACATCATAAGACTCCTCCCCTGTGACATCACAAAGGGCCCACTCTGCAATGCACCATATGGAGCTCACCAAGCAAGTTTTGATAGCTGGTTGATCCCCCTCCTCTCCTTTATACAAGAACAGGAGGTGTGACAGGGAAGAGTTACTGTTTTTGTTTTCTCTCACACCTCTTTGGAATGTGCAAAGTAGCAGTTTGCATGATGACATTTACAAAAATTGTTTAACCGTTTTAAAAGGTAAAAAGGTTTTTGTCACACACATAAAATTTAAGCTGCAATAGCCCCTGTGGAATCAAAACTTTTACTGGGTAAGATGCTGCCTCCTATTTTTCATGATTAAACTGCAATAAACCACCTTTTCCTCCTTTACACCATGCAAACCCTATACAAACTAATTATCTTGGGCTCAAGTGGTATATTTATTCTAATTAGAGTGTGGCATTATTGCTTTAAATATATGAAGGCTGTCCTGGCCTTTTTCTGTATTTACCCATCAGTTAATGGGTTTGAAGTACTATTTTCTTACTTACTCTGTTAAAATGGGAAAACTGGCCAGAAAGGGCTTAGCAAACTTGAGTTGCTGGCATTTGTTATTCTATGCCTCTAACAGCAGCCAGCAGTTTATTGGGTATATCTTTTCCTGTCACTTTAGATCTACATAAGGAAAAGATTTATTGCTTAATTTTTGAGTTGTCTGACTGCTGTTAAAGCACAGAAACAGGACCATATTGAACAATGGCAATCATCTAGGGAAATGCCAGTATGAGGCCCCCTTACCTGTATCTTGATGGAGCTATCAGGGGACCTAAAGAGAAGCTCATGCTTGACTCAGAGCCAAATTACCTGTTACAGGCAATTGAAGCAAAAAGACACAGGAGGATGAACATTGGAGTCAAAAAGTCTGGGAGAGAATGTTGCTGTTAATTCCCCCCCCCCCCTTCCTTTTGCAGCTCAAAATGTTCCTGCCCCAATACTGCTTTTCCATTCTAGGGGAAAAAGATATTGCAACTCATGTCTTTTTGCCCTCTGGAAATAAAATCATGCCGGCCACAGCTGAAATGGAGGTAGAACTAAGTAATATTTGCATGCCATCTGGCTGATATTGTTCACCAGCTTGACACCAAAATAAAATCAATGAATTTGCTCCCAAGGACTAGTCTCTCCTTGCTTGAGCTTTTTCTTCCTCAACTTCTTTTTTTTTATTTCTAGGGTAAAGAGAAAGGACTTGGGAAAACAGTGAATATAACATGTCATTTCTTATCACATATTATCTGTACTTACACATATCATTACATTAAGAACTTTTGTATCTGTTAATTGCTTATATACTTCCAACTAGAGCTATTTGACTATTTTGTATTAGAATTATCGCATTTGGTTTTCAAGTTATAGAATGGATCCAGTTATATATGGGTTCCCATTTTTCAGTTGCTTCTTGGATTGAATTGTCTTTCAAAGCTTCTGTTAATATGTCCATCTCTGCCACTTCCATAATCTTTTCCGTAAATTCTTCACGATTTGGTATTTCAGTTTTCTTCCATTTCCGTGCATATAATATTCTGGCTGCGGTTATTATATGTATTACCAAATAGCTCTCTCTCCTATCCAAAGTCTCTGGCAACATATTTAATAAAAATAATTCTTGTTTAAATGGAATATTACATATTAGAATTTTCTGCAAACATTCATGTATTAGTATCCAACAGTTTTTTGCTTCTCTACATGTCCACCACATATGATGCAAGGTTTCCTCTTGTATTTTACATTTCCAACATACATTTGATGTACCTTTATACCATCTATGGAACATTTTGTATATGTTTTCTTTAAAACTTACTGATTTTGTAATTTTTATATTAATTTTCCATATTTTTTCCCAGTCATCAATTTCAATATTATGCCCTATATTTTGCGCCCATTTGGTCATACAATCTTTTACCACTTCATCTTCCATCTTAATTTCTATTAACACTTCATACATTTTTTAAATCAATTTGTCATCTGTTTCTAATAGTACTTTATCCAGGGATATTTGCTCTACATAAAAAACTCTTCCTCAACTTCTTTTTAACTTCCATGGGTAAAGGATGTTTTTGATGCTCCTTCATCCAGCAGATAACACAAACACACAAATAAATACATTATTTATTTATTTTTACTTGCCTTTCTGTCATGCCTAGGGCTTAGCAGTATCCTGTTGCTCAAGTAACACATTATTTTTTTGATGTTGTTATCTGCGCTGTTACTTTTGAAAACTAATGTCTGAAATCCTATTAGGATTCTATGCTGGCAAATGACATAATGTTGCAAATGACATTATGTCATTACAAATGACATAATGTTGGAGATGAATTTATTCAAGTTAGTGGGTAACCCATGTGGTGTAATGGATTGAGTGATGGATTAGGACTCAGGAGACCTGGGTTTGAAACTCTGCTCAGCCATGGGAACTCATGGGGTTTAAGAAACTGGAGCCAAACTCAATGACTTGTCCCAACTAGAATAGGTATATTGAATGAATTTTTAAATGTACACGAACATTTAGATAAATCCCATTGATTCAATGCTACTCTAGCCAGGAGCAGCACCAGAATTTAGGCCCTTGTGTTCTGAGAAATAACATGTATATTATGGCTTGCACTACATCATCTAAATTTTAATGTAGATTAAGATAGCTTGATGACTTACTACTTCTCTCCCATCCTTCTAAAATTACTGCAAAAAAACTTACCTATTTTCAGAATTTGTGATTTGATCCAGGACTTGGCTACAGTTTGAAATTCGTAGATGTAGTCATGCTAGAGTAAAATAATTAATCCAGAATTCTGTTATGTGAAGGAATTTAAGATTGAATTCAATATTTTATTTATTTGAAATAATAGCCTCTCCTGATCTTTATTTCCAAATAAACCAATTACAACACTAATTTAAAAAACAGCAACTCCCAAGCCATTACAGTTCCCTGGTGTTTGGATTAGTATATTGTTTTTACCTTGTCTGTATTTTTTGTTGAAATGTTTTACTTAAACTCCTTGATCTTTCTGATGAAGAATGATTGTAAATGGTTTTAAATAAACGGACAAATGAATGAATGCTTTTTTTGGGGGGGGGGATGTTGACTTGGGCAAACATATTTCGTACAGTTGCATTTTTTTTCTGTTGGGGGGCATGGAGAAATGGTAATGTAAGCATTAGGCATGATCCTATAATGTTTGATTTAGGGCAAACTATGAGTATATGCGGAGGCCCTCTATTTGGATACAGAGCAGGCTTCTGTGCACCCATGATATTATGAAGGACATGTCAGGCAGCTCTGATGCAAGTCCTCCTGCCCCCTGAGTCAAGAAGAAAAGCACACCTGCTCCCAAGTCACTGCCATGATGCTGCACTCATGAGAAGGAGGGTAGCAGCAGTGACACCTTACTTCAGCTAGCCACAGTTCTGGAATCCATAGTATGTTCACTCCTTGTCAGCTATGTGAATAATGCCTATGTTAGATGATTTTGTTGACCCCCTGCTCCCCATAATGCTTTGGCTCCAAGGACCTTCAGGGCATTATTCACAAAGTCAGAGGATAAAGTGTTGCACAATGTAGGTGGAGAGAGGGCAATGGCAGCTGTGGCTAGAAGAAGACAGTGATGGCAGCTGGTGGCTTTGACAGCACCAAGTGGGTGGTGATCCACTGCCACCTCTAGTATTACCTGAGATGAGTATTCCACCCTGGCAAATGACTGGGCTGGCCCTATTATTGGGTTGTAGTCCTCCTTCCTTCCACTGAGTGATGTTGCTTGCTCCAAATAACAGTTCTGCTCAAGCAAGGAAGCACTGCAGCACTTCAGCTTACCCATTAGAAATTCTGGGAGTAAGCATTCTGCAATTGCCTTGGAGGTGAAAGTTTGTGTGGGTTCAACTTTGTTGATCCATAAATCGTGTGGCATGAACCACACGAGGTACCTTAATCTTGCGAGGACAATTTGTCACCATTCTCTGCACCCTGCCTGAAGCATGTCAGGCAATTAGAAGGATGTTTCTGTGAGTGGAGAAGCAGTCCCCTATCATGTAGTGTTTCCCAGTCTTGGGTCACCAGATGTTCTTGGACTACAACTCCCAGAAATCACGGCCAGCAGAGCAAGTGGTGAAGTCTTCTGGGAGTTTTAGTCCAAGAACATCTGGGGACCCAAGGTTGGGAACCACTGATGTAGGTTGTTGGTAGCCTGCTTCTGGCGTATCCACTGCTTAAAGGGATGTTTCGAGCTTGGAACTAGGTATCTGCTACTGTTTTTTCAAGCAGTAGATGCTGATAGTGTGTGTTCTCAGAGCATCTTCTCTCCAGTGGAAAGTATGTAAATAGCATATTTTCCTTATTGGGGATTTGAAAATAGCTCTGATGGAAATCTTTTCCTGGCACCTACATTCTTGGGCTATAGGAATGGAGGCAGAAAAAGTCACTTGATATTTAAGCTTATAATTAGTCTTCACAAAAACATCTATTTTTTTGGGGGGGGACATGGGATATTCTTAAACAGAGGCATTCACTCTGCGTGCTGGTTTGTGACCCCCAGCCAGCAAACGCAAGCTGGGCTGAAGAGCAGTCATTTCTCCAATACCTTCAGCTTTTCCCAGCATTGCAGTTTTTTCCACCAGGTTTTGTCTTCTCATAATGATGTTTCGCGATAGCGTCAAACATGCTTGCCACTTCGAAATTCCAACATCAGGTAAGATGTAGAAATACACAACCCTAGACAGTTTCCACTATCTTACATCAACTCAAAGTTAATGTCTTTCAACAATCACTTCCATGCCATATGTAAATTGTGAGGTGATTAAAAAAAAATTAAAATGTTTGCTTCCCTGAGACTTGAAGACTACGGTGGTGAACAGTATGTCTATCTGATGCATCCCATTGCTTCCCCCAGAATTAGCAATTGTCTCCCTCCCACTGCCGCTTGTGCACTGTAAGACCTTCTCTGAAAGGCTGAATAAAACTCCTTGGTATCATGCAAGTTTTTTGGGAAGAGCACCACAGAGGTCTGCATTGAGAAGAAGTATAAGTTCCCTTTGCACTGGGGTTGGATACAGATGTGCACCACTGGATATGGTAAATACACAATTGGATCTTGACCTAACAGTATTAATCTCACCTGTTGTTCATGTTGACTGAAATGAACAGCTTGGGGGCAGGGATAAGAGGAGTTGATTTTTTTACTTGTAATACAAAACTTCTCAATGGTATGAACATGGTCATTGTCAAATGCATCTGTGGTTATCAAGATGGAGCAAATGATATTCACCTCTAACGCTACTGGGATGTAATGCTGAACAATATTCCTTTCCTCCTGCCATAGGCTCCTTCTTGCACATTGCTTTGAATGATCTATTACTTGCTTTGGTATGCAGTTCAAAGTAATGCCTCTGCTGTTATGAATAATGCACAGGACCCAAGTGCTCAGCAGAGGTTATAACTGTTCAGAAAGTACTGGATCACAAACATGGAACATGCCTGATTGCCTAGTTAATATCTCCCCCTCTGCCCCCTCAACACACATTGGCAATAAAGTTAGGAAAACATGGTATGAACTGTGACAGAGAGAGAGAGAGAATGCATATGTGTGAGAGAGGTGGTTTGGTGTGTCATTTCTCATTAAATTCCAACAAAATGCTATTGATGATAACATGTTTTGACTGTGGTAGTGATGTTTTGTGATGGTGATTACCAAAATGCAGGCTTTTTTCCTGTTTCATTAAGATTGCTTGCTGCCTCGAATTTACATGTGTCCTTATGCTGTGTACTTATCCAGGTGATCCTAATTAGACATGGGGGTATTCGTATTTGTATACGAATACGAATGTCCCCACGCAGCTGGACCTAACAAGGGGCCGGCCCCTGTGGCCGGCCTGTCCACTCACGTGTCCAGCTCCAGCGGCAGCCTCGCTCAACCTTCCAATCACTCCAGGAGCTCCGCTCTCTTCCTGCTCGCCTGGCCACTCCAGGCAGTGGGAGGGAGGACGAGTCTCCCGGCATGGCTGCTGAGTCACTAGCTGAGCAGGAAGAGAGCAGAGCTCCAGGAGCAATCGGAAGGATGAGCAAGGCTGCCACTGCCGGCGGACACATGAGTGTTAAGTCCTTGTTAAGTTCAGCTGCGCGGGGATATTTGTATTCGTATACAAATACGAATGCCCCCCATCTCTAATCCTAATTCATGGTGGGTCTCTAGGCTTCGTGCAACTTTTAGATTCTGATGTCCTCCCTCCTTTTCTGTTTATCAGAGGCACTGTTCATGTTCCCCTCATCAAGAAATTACCATTCTGCATTTCAAAAGATGCCAAGGTTTCGTATAAACTCTGCAACCAGTCTGAAGAAACAGATGAAAAGAGTAAACATACTGACTCAGTAGAAACTGATAAAGTGCAGACGCTGCCTGAGGCTATCACAGCACACAACAGACGTAACCTGTACATCAATTTTATCTCTTCCTAGGTATTTTCCCCTGCTTGCTTTTAAACTAGGTCACTAAAAGCTATTCTCTGTTTCTAAAAGCAATTTTTGGTCACTAGCGATAAGCAGAAAAAATATATTTCCCAATATTTGTGTGATAGTCTGCAGCTCAGCCTCTCAGCTTCTGTTTGTAATGAGCTACGGAGGACAAAGGATGCTTTGCTCTCGTGCTGGTGACAAGGCAGCAGTCAGTGCATCAAGTTCAAGATAAGAACGCAGAGCCTGTTCCTCTAAGCGGCTTCTTTCCAAATCCTCATATTTACAGTTCTGGGAGGTGCTTGAGTGCATGCCTCTTAGGAATCAGGAAATGTTTGCTTCAGCCCACTGAAAAGCAAGATTAGATTATAATAAATAATGAAAAGCATGGAAACACATGATTGTAAGAATGTAAAAGTACTAATATGGCAAATTGATTGAAAAAGTTCCAAAATATTTCCCCACCTGCTTCCTTAAACCCCTTCCCCATTCATATGCATCTTGCTTTTGAAATTGCACATTCAGGTATAGAAAACAATCATTCTAAAGATACCAAGAACTTAAAAATCCAGTAATTTTAGTGCCAAGGGCCCTGGCTTCCCTTCAACTTGCATAACAAAATTGTTGATAGGCTGGGGTATATGCTCAGTCAATATCACACACATACATATATATTTGCCTATAGACTTTATTATAAGTGAAACTTAGTCTTGTGACGGCCTACATGGTTTGCTCATTTTATGTTAGATTTTTTTCTTGCAGTCATATGATCATTAGGTTTTGAAGTTCTGAGCGCCTCTGCAACAGTCTTCCACAAGCTAATTCTCTTGAGACATATTAGATCTAAGTTATGGTGGCTGTAGACCCAGTACAAGCACAAGGTGCTAACTTGGAGAGGATTGTCTGCAACAAAGGAAGCATGGAATCTTGCTTGTGTGTGGAAATTTGTTTGTAAATCAGGACTTTTCCAGAGGAGGAATAATTTCTTCTGGGGTGGAGTTTAGCACTGCAGGGCATTCAGTGGGAAGCTTTCAAATAGCTGAATGATATGAAGGAAAGTAAATAAACAAATAAAAGTTGCAGAAGCAAAGCTTCAGCAGGGTAGTGTATTTCTAATATTTGTACCCAAGGATTGCAAGGTTTTGCAGAGGAGAAGAGGTTTGCAAAGATGTGGCATATGTAGCATGGTTTGGGTGCAAATCTTTGTAAGCTCTACTCTCCTTCACACCAATGAACCATGACTGACTGGAGCAGAAATTTTGTCCTGTCTGGATAAGCCCTTCGTCAGCCTTACGCCTTTTGTAGGACACAAGAATCAATTGGAGGTGTAAAGAAATTGAAATCAACAATAATTATTCAAAAATTTGACATGCAGGTGTTTAGACTTAATTGGAACAAAGATCCATAAAACATAACCAATGGAACACTGGCACAGTGTATACACTTCTGTATACTGTTTTTCTGGTTTTAAACCTAAGATTTGTTCTGCAGAACTGGATGCTTTTCTTATCTTGGTGTCCACAGTGCCTTTTATAAGACCACTTATGATGTGCTTTTGCCCTGTGATAGCTTCTTCCTGGTCAGAAATTTTTATTAAGTTCAATTCTGTTTTCATTTTAAAAAGCATTGATATTTGTAAATGTTCATGCAATGCAGATTTTATTTCTGTGTTGTGCGATCTAAAAAAAATGGACAGTGTAAGTGGCCTCACTGAATCTTTACTGTTGTGAAGAAATCTAAATTCTACAGTGTGGGGGTTCCCAAGACTCCCACAAGCAGAGGGCTGTTGAAGGAGCTCGTGGGGTTGGTCATCAGCACACAGAATAGCTGGTGCATTAAACATAGTACTTTATACCTAAGCTACGTAGACCAGACCAGATGGCTTCATTGGATGCCCCTCCTCTAAACCCTACTGTCATTTAAGGCCAAGTTTTGTTCATCAGGGTGGTTAAGACTCACCCCATATCGTTCAGTTCCCTGGGCCATTCTCTTCACCCTGAGTCCTTTAATGTCTTTGTTCTCTCTCATGCTCCTCCTTAGCACAGAGGTCTCTTGCAAGCTGCCGTAGTCTTCTAAATTGACGATCTCTTCCCCAGCCCCATAGTTGGGTAGGAGTCAGGAGCAGTGCAGTTGAGGTTTGGCTAGATGCCTTCAGTGTGGGCCCCATCCTTCCCACGGGAGACTCAACATGGGGCTGTTCTGATAGTCCTCTGGCCTATTCACAGTGGATTCATTGTTTGGTTGGATTCTCAGCAGAGCATTCTTGGATGAGCACAGTGTATCTGTAGTAGAAGGGGATCTCTGGGCACTCACTCATGACCGGCTCATGACCTCCATGCTGAGTGCCTGAACAGAGCAAGAGAGTAGTGAAAGATAAAAGGAAGGTGTGGCGTTCGCACCTCGAGGCCCCTGCCTGACTCCCCAAACACAGAGCACACGAAGGCAAACCAATACTCCTTTTCACCCGCTGCCACCAGTTGATCACTAAATCAACATACTTTACTTATGGAAGGATGAAGATGAAGGTCCAAACCTCACTGTCTTTTAAATAAAACAAGTTTATTGATTACAGATGTTTGATAATTAATCATAAGTAACTTCTACAGGTTTATTTATCATCAATCTCAACCTTCTATTTGTTATAACAGTATTTATTCACTCTTCTCACTAATCACACCTCAGATCTCCCAAATACCACACTCTATCTCCCTCTCCACTCTCATCTCCCTCCTGACTCTCTCACTCTGACGGACTGCCCTCTCACTCTCTGACTCCGCCTCTTTATTACATATCTCTCGGCTCCGCCTCTCAGCAACATTAGCCTGCAACATGAATATGCATGACTACTTAACATAATAAGGGTGAACACTACAGAAGGATAATAGGGTGTTCCAGTGCACCATATGATGATGCGATAAAGTATAATTAAACTGCCTTTTCTTTTTCTTTTTTCATATAAAAATAATATAATGTTGATTTTCTACCCCAAACAACATATGTCTGTGCTGAAATCCTGGTATGCCCCTGCCCTCCAAGTGTGGCATGCCTCACTTCTTGAGGACCACTGGCTGAAATCCTGTTGCGTAGTGTAGTAAGTTGCACTAGCATAGGCCTATTGAATCAGTGGGGATTTGTTGAGTCAACTCTTCCATAAATGTTGTTGATTCCAATGGGCCCACTCTAGTTGCAACTTTACTAAGCTAAAGCAACAGGATTTTTTGCTGTTGAATTAAATTCTGTGTTCTTTCTACCTAAACACTGAATTTAGACATTGAGTTCACATTCACAAGCAACCCTTTTTCTTAGCTTAATAGACTTTCCCCACTCTCCACCAAAGACTTGCTTCCTAAGATTATCGGGGGTCTACAAGAAGTTGTTGTTGGCTTTCAAACCTACCAATTGAGCCCCCAAACTCCATCCAACAGGTACACAAAGTGTACAGCTGGTATGGACAGATAAATATTTTAAGGCAACAACAGTGCTTCCTTTTCCACTCACTCTCATTAAGTTTCTAAGACATGCTTTTTCAGCCATTTGGAACATTTATTAATCTGGATATTTTCCAGTTTCCCCAGCATCAAATCACTAGAAAAGCAAATGGGAACTGTCATTCAATTGTAGTATTGAACAGAGTCTGAAGAGTGCTTAAAGAGGATAACAAAAGCAAATAATAAGGGCCTAAGCAATTCTTAAGTTCTCATTTGTCTCCTATTATAGGGAACATCTCCCACTTTCTGAAGAGCGCTCCTCAGCTAGGTAAGAATAATCTCTTCTGACGGTTCTATTGAGGAGGAAAAATAGTTCTTTAGTGATAATTCCTCTGGAGGCAGCGCTACAAAATGTGTGTGTGTTTGCGCTGTATGGGGAATCACATTAACAGGCCCAGAATATTTAGTCTGGGGGCATGTTAATAGGAATGGAAGCAGCAGAGAAAACCCACCAATGCTGAGCACTTTCATCTGTGCTCAGCCTCTCACAGCATTTCCCTTGTGACCTTTTCCTTAACTTTGCCACATCTCCACCCCACCTGCTGTTACATTCTTGACACTTTAGCCTTTTCATTGACCTGCATGAACTGTTAAATTGTGAAAGCTTACACATGTCACTCGAGAGGAGATGAGGAAAAGCTCTCCCTTGCTTTGTTCCTCACAGCAATAATGCTTGGCTAATGAAAGTTGTGACACTTTGAACATCTTTTAGAATGGAAAGACGCAAAAGATTTTTATTTTTAGATTTCATTTCACAGCAGTTATCCCTGCCTTGGTCGCATCACAGACAGACTCTTGCAATGTGCTCCATGTACAGCTACCCATGAAGAGTAACGGAAAGCTTCACCTGGTACAAAATGCAGAAGTTAGATTGCTAACCTTCTTGGCTTTTTTGATCAATGCACCTGCGGTTACAAAATACCCTTCCATTGTAGGCAACATTGGTCCTTGGCTTCATTTCTGTAACAAGTTAAAACTTGGTTATTCACTCAGGTATTTGGAGCCCAGTGATAGTAGTTTTCAGTTGATTGGAGCTTTACTTTGATTTGGGTCCCCAGATGTTCTTGGACTACAACTCTGAGAAATCCTGGCCAGTACAGCTAGTGGTGAAGGCTTCTGGGAGTTTTTGTCCAAGAACGCCTAGGGACCCAAGGTTGGGAACCACTGATTTACAGGAATGGCTAGGAAGTTTTTTAAAAGTTGTACCTCAATCATTCTCTTAATGTAAGCCTGAGATCATCAGATAGTGGCCCAAACCCTGTTGCTTGCATACTGAATTCCACTAGAGTAGGAACATTGTATTAATGGGTATCCATTGAATCAACTCCTCCACAAGTTCTGTTGATTCAAATGGGCCTATTTTAACTGTGACTTCCTATGCTAAAATAGGCTGCAGTTAGAGTAGGCTCAATTGGATCAATGGAATGTATGGAAGAGTTGACTCACCAAATCCATATTGATTCAGTGGGTCTGTTCTAGTGTGTTTTACTACTCTAAGCAACTTGCCAGTGGATGGGATAGGACATGTATTGATTGCCAGATGCTTTCTGGGCGAAGTGCAAGGTGTTAGTTTAAACCTTCAAAGACCTGCAACAAACTTGTCCAGTTATTATGACCTGCAGGAGGAACTCTTTTGAGGACATACTTGCTCATAGATACCTTTTTATTAGGCTTAAGCAACAGATATTTCTCATGTATTTCCCCTGCACTGTGGAATGTTATCCCTTCTGATTTAAGATTGGTTCCCATTCACTCAACTTTTATGAAATGAATGAAGACACATCTTTTTGGTTTCACTTTTAAATTTGCTTTTAGTCATGTTGATGTTTTAATGTTTGTTATTTATCATTCACTTTGTTTTCACATTAATCCATTATGTATCATTTCAATTTTTTTATATGAAAATTCACATTTAAACTGTATGACTCTCTCCTAAAAGACACATTTGTGTGTGCGCCTTTCCCTACAATATACATTTTGTCAGCATTTTTGAAACAAGAATTGTATACCAATGTTTAAATACATACTTGATCCAAAGGATAATTGTAATACAGTACAATCCAGGAAGTATGAAGTAGGTACGTCTGCTTAAAAATGTGGCTCAAACAAATCTCTCCTTATTCCTACTATAAGCTGAGAAAGTTCTGGCTATGTAGCTTGATTCTGAATAAATGACACAAACCATGACAATCCACATTCCTGGAGTTTTCCATTTAATGATTTTGTTTGTTTTTTACTCATATTGTGTGTGATTTCAATTTGGGAATAATGAGGTATCTCCAATTTTTGTCCCTGCAAGAGCTAAACCATTGAATCAGTGGAACTTAGACAAATATTCACAAGCCTCATTCATTCAATGAGCCTTCTCTATTTGGGACTGTGGTACACAAGCCTCCCTAAGGAGCGCTTAGCACTCGGTCAGAGAGTTCCACAGGCCACTTACCTACCACCTTTGCGCTGAGGCAAGTCCCAAGACCTCAGCAGTGCATAGCATAAGTACCTTGAACAAGTCTGACCTTAAACAAGTACTTTACTTCATGCAGCACTCTGCAAATACTGAAACATGGGCTTTGTAATTCCTTAGAATTCACAACAGCTCAGTTAGGTAGGACTCTCAATGATAGCTACTTTGTGGCCCTCTCCACTCTCCTGGATTTAGCCAGACCCTGCTGTTCAAGAGACCAGTCCTTTGTAAGAATTTTTATAATTATTTTTATTAGAAAAATAGAGTTTCATAGAATCAGTTTATATTGCTCAAGCTTTAGCATAAAGAACATATTCAAAGATTATTACAGTTAAATAAAATAACTAATCCCCATTAAAATAAGAAACACTACTAAGCTGAGCTAAGGTGGGCTAACCCCCACCTTCTTCTGGCAATTACATACTTTACCATCCAACTACATAACACATTCCAGAAAGAATAATCATCTCTCAGATCCTTCTGAAATCAGTTAGCTTGTAGCTAAGCTCAAACACACTTTTCCTTCCATCTTTTTCTACATTCTCTAACTCCTCCCTTCTTCTTGACACTTCATGGCTGTTAACCAATTAGCCTCAAGGGGATGTAACACCTTCCTCCACCCTCAGTTCCCATGAAGATCCAGGTGTGTTATCTCTTCTCCAATTAGCTCGGAATGTTGAGTCTTTTCACGGGCCTCTTTGTCCAACCTTCAGCTTATCACGAATCATGCTGTACCAGTCTTCAGAAAAACACTCTCACGCCACTTAGAAAAACACATTCCAATGTCTCTCAAATCATCTTCACACAGAACCTGTCTGACTCCATTTTACATTTCTCTGACTACACATCCCACACTGCTTCAACTCCATCACAGGGACCAAAAATTGGATTTTGACCCATTTATTTAATATTAATCTTGCTCTATTCTGCAAACTCTGATTATACAGTGATTTTAAGAAAACAGAATGAGTAGTGATGGAATGTTTTGACATAACATTTTTCTGTTTCAGAGTCAGGCATTGTTAAGCATGATGACTGCTATAAAATGATCTCATTTAGTTGACAGGCTCTCCAACCCAACTTTACTTTAGAACATTTTAACCACAATGATTTCAATGGCATTTCATTTCTAAGTAAGTTTGCTCGTAGCCACAGGCTGATCCTGTGAGCTCTTATTCTTCTGCAGGCAGAAATTCACAATTTAGATCGGTTATACTGGTGATCAGGTGGAGGTTCTACTGTCACACAAGTATTTTGTGTTTGTAACATGATGCAGTGCTGGTGGGCAGGGACACATCAAAAACAGAACACTGATGTATTAAAGATAGGGGTAAAAACTATCAGAGTTATTTGGAAATAATTGTACACAGCAGCTACCAGGCATAGGAATTCTCTCTCTATATATTTTATTTTAATTTTAATTTCACTACAGCCCTGAGAAATCTGCAGGAATTCTCCAAAACAGGTTTGAGGGCTTTAATGAAGAAAAAAAAACACCTACCAAAGTCCTCTCAGCTGTTTTGAATCACTGACAGCTGAGGAATAAAAGCTTCTTTGGATATGACATCTCTTCCTGAAGATGGAGGAAGTGGCTGCACTGTGCTGAGCGCTGCAAAGCATTAGCTGTCTGATAGTTTCCTGAGAGGCACCCTGTGTGGAGCGTAATGGGCTGAGAGATTCCTAGACTCCTATTGCCTTTCAGCTCCCACAGAGCTCAGCCCCACCCACCTCCCCCTTTATGTATTATACAAACTATGCCATATTTTAAAAAATAATACATCTACCTATAAAATATGGGATATAGTAAGAAATAATTCTGTTTTGAAAAATTCAGTGCCCTTGAATTGAATCTGATGAAATTAAAGCAGGGCTTTACCCATATTTACCATCTGATTCAGGCCTGTAACTTGGGTCATGATGGCCTGGCGATTTCAGACTCTCATGATAACAATGCCTAGAACTTTGGTTCAAAAAAAAAAGGTGCAACATTTTCAAATATAGATGCTGAGAGCTATTTATGAAAAGCTTTTTGAATATGGATGGAAGTACATTGAATAAAGTCTTTATCTAGAAGCTTACCTTCACGTTTCTTAGAAAAATATGGGCATACATTAAGAACAAATTACATATTTAAACATTATGGTGCAATGTTGGGTGCCTTTGCAAATGAGTGTTAACAACAGGAGATCAGAGCATACAGTATGACCGGAATACTTAGCTAATTGTTTAGGTGGGATTTTCAGTAATTTACCTTTATGTAGCCTTTGAGAGAACTGAACATAAAGTGAAAAATTAAAAGCAAAATCTATTTTAGCCCATATTTGGAGGGACATTAAATATTATGCCTTTGTGAAAGAAAAGATTGTAAAGGTTATGGGTAGAATGTCAAAGCTCTGCAATAGCAAAAGATATGATGTTAGAGTTAATACTCTTAAGGGTTCTCACCTTGGCAAAGTCAAATAAGATTTTTTTCCCCCCAAAGCAAAGCAAAGCAAAGCGTGCTGCTTATATACCGCCCCATAGTGCTTCAAGCACTCTCTGGGCGGTTTACAAGTTAATTATGCAGGCTACACATTGCCCCCCCAGCGAGCTGGGTACTCAATTTACGGACCTCGGAAGGATAGAAGGCTGAGTCAACCATGAGCCGGCTACCTGGGATTGAACCCCAGGTCGTGAGCACAGTTTTGGCTGCAGTACAGCAGTTTAACCACTGCGCCACGAGGTTCTGCGCCCCCAGAATACTAGAATGCTATTGATAGAATTAAGAAGGCTGACAGGAAAAAAAATTGTTTCCTTTGAAATGTGGTACAGGAGGAGAGCTTTGCAGATGCCCTGGATTGCCTGAAAACCGAACAAGTGGGTCCTAGATCAAATCACGCTTGAACTATCTCTAGAGGCAAAAATGTTGAAATTGACGTTGTCCTACTTTGGTCACATCATGAGAAGATCGGGTTTTCTGGAAAAGACGATGATGCTGGAAAAGATGGAAGGCAGCAGGAAAAGAGGAAGACCAAGTACAAGATGGACTGGCTCACTAAAGGAAGCCACAGGCTTGAGTTTGCAAGAGCTGAGCAGGGCTGTTGAGGACAGGACATTTTGGAGATCATTTTTTTCATATGGTCACCATGAGTTGGAGGCGATATGACAGTACATAACAACATTGACAGAATAGATAGAATATATTTATTGCTTTAGTCTGAGTGGGAGGGTAGACTAGTGAAAAATGATTAACAACGCTTACTGTTAATGCTGATAATGTTCTGTATTTCCCAACAACATGATGCTGCTAATGTTTTAAGCAGGTGACTATAACAGATATGTTGTGCTGTATCCTAGCAACTTGACTATCAAAAGTGGTATCTCCACTGGAGACAAGCTGAATGTCAAATTAATAATCTCCACATAAAGGGTTTGACAACTGTACAGGCACACAGGATATTGTGTGGAACTCTTTCTGGAGATAAGAATTACTGTAGTTTTATTTTCTGTATTTGGTATTATAGATTAGAAAAGGCCCTCAATGGTATAGGAAAGGATCCACTCTGGTGTGATAAAATCAAGACACTAGAAATTTTAAAAAGACACATCAGGACACTGCAGAGAAAGAAGATTAAATCACCAGGATGAAGAAGATTGCCACTGTTTCTTTGCGCTGTGACATCACAGAGTGTGTGTTTGTGTGTGTGTGCGTGCGCATTCATGGGTGTGATTAATATTGATTCTATTTTTTGCAGCAAGGAAAATTTGAACCAAATACAAAGCAATATTAAAGTGAAATATGTTGAACAATTAGCAGAACTGCAATAAAGCCACTGAAACAAGAGGCCCAGAACCAGAAATGAAGAGAATTTCCTTCCAGATTTGGAAAGCCCCTCACCTCTTAAATTCTTTGGAAAAGCATATACGTTGTCTCCCAAAAGATGCTAACAGCAAAGGGGCAAACTATGCATTCCCCAGGAGTGAATACTCCAGTGCTTTAGTGCTATTTAAAAGGATTAAGGATTTGAAAGGATTAATACCCTGCCATTTAGGGGGGTTGAAAACAAAACAGGGCTTTGGAGCTCCAGGTTGCTCCTGTGGAATAAGGTAATCCTTTGAGTGATTTGGACATCCTGGTTAATAAGAGCTGACCTTCATAATTCTGTTATGACTGGCTTTGCATAGATTAAAATTCAGGTTTAGCATGTTTTTAGAAGCAATGTCCTCTGAGTAATGAAAAATGTCTGTCATTGCATGTGATCTATCTCACCTACCTATCTTGCCTTTGACATGCTCTGTTTTGTGATTGGTCATTGGAAGGTAAACATGAGCTTAATTTGTAAGTCTGATTGCCACAGCCCTCATGTCTGAAGGAATCCTCTGTGGGAGGGAAAATAAATTAATCATAGGGGATATGCATTCCCCTTAACATCCCGCTTGGCTCTGTGTCCTGGCAAATGGGACAGATGTATGTGAGCCTTGTGTTTTCAGGTTGTTCAGGTTTTGTCTGTGTTTGTGTGAGAGTCTTGTGGGATATAATACAGCAAAGAGAAGAGAGTGGGAAGTGTAAAGGCAAACTTACAATCACAAAACCCTTCTTTACTACAATCAGTATTACATTTCATAACAACAACAAAACCCAAGGACAGTTATGCCATGTCATGTTTTATTTAGCCTGTGTAGTCTATAAACTATAGCCGACCTCTTGTTTCTAATTGGTCGCCTAGCACAAGCTGTGAGACTTTTATTGCTTTTCAGAATTAGCTGATCTTTCTACAGTTTTGTCGAATGATTCAGAAAACTTTCACAATGTCCTTACTCCTACTAACATTGCCTTCCATGTTTCGGGGATCAATATGTGGTTTTACTTACTTTCCTGTGGGGTCCAGTGTATATTACAATACAGGCCTATATCACTCAAGACAATTAAAAGCAGATAATGAGCAAGAGATGGTAAATTAGTTTCTCCGATTTCCTGTCCATCCTAATAAAAGAACAGGATCCCATTAAAAGGCGAATGTTTGTAAGGAACCAAGAAGTTACAAAGTTAAAGCTGATAAAAGGAGAGGCTGAACTAATCTGTGAATTTGTCATAGATTTAAAAGCGAACAGGCATTTTGTGGTTAATGGCACCTAAAACTGCATTAGAAATGGGTGCACTTATGCAGCAAAATCCTTTGTGACACTGTCAGCCACAGGCAAGGAAAAGGAGCACTAGGAATGTCTGAAAGTAGAGATGGAAGAATACAAAAAATTATCTTCACCTGGAGTTCACTTAATCCTGTTATGACTAGAATAATTGGGAAAATGTCCAATGTTTCAATGGATAAGAAAAAAAATGTGGGGACACCTAATAGATAAAATAGCTTTATGTCATCCTTATGGAATACCTTTATGCCACCCAGGCCAATCTCTTATGGGCAACCACTCTGAGGGAGGGGAAGAAGGTTTCCACAAGGAACCGAGCTTTTTCAGGAGTGGCCCCATATCTTTGGAATGCTCTTCTGATGCAGATCCATTCGGCCCCCTCCCTCTCAGCCTTTAAGTACCCTGTTTCCCCGAAAATAAGACCTACAGTCAACCCTCGACTTACGAACGGCCCTAGTTGCGAACTTTTCGACTTACGAACCGCTCTGATAGAAAAATATAGCCTCGACTTGCGAACTTTACTTCGAGTTACGAACCGGAAAAAAAACCTAAGTCATTTTAGGTTAAAAGGAAAAAAAAAGAAAAAAAATTCTGCCCCTAGTGGTAGGAACGGATTAACCGGCTTTGCATTAGTTCCTATGGGAACTAATGGTTCGACTTACAAACCGCCCCTCGACCTAAGAACCAAAAACAGCCGGAACGGATTAATTGGTTTTCAATGCATTCCTATGGGAAATGCTGATTCGACTTACGAACTTTTCGACTTAAGAACGTCCTTCCGGAACGGATTAAGTTCGTAAGTCGAGGGTTGACTGTAGTATGATTTTTCAGGATGCTCGTAATATAAGCCCTACCCCAAAAATAAGCCCCAGTTAAGTGAAACCCCTCCCTCCACCATTGTGCAGCATTGTGCAGCAACCAGAAGAAGATGACAACAATCTACAACGATGTAGATTGTTGTACATGAAAAAAAATAAAACATCCCCTGAAAATAAGCCCTAATGTGTTTTTTTGGAGCAAAAATTAATATAAGACACTGTCTTATTTTGGGGAAAACACGGTAGTTATTAAAGACTACATTATTCCAAGAAATCTTTAGAGATATTCCCCCCCCCCCCAAAAAAAACGCACACACACAATTTATGAGCACTGTGTCTGCCATCAGTGTTTTGTTGGATTTGGGTCTGGTTTTAATTTGGGGTAGTAGGGAAGTTTATTTGGGTTTAGTGGTTTAGTTGAGAGGGTTTCTATACTACTGTTAACTGCCCAGAGTAGTGCATGACACTAAATCGGGTGGTATATAAATCAAATAAATCAAATAAATAAATAAATATCAGAGTTCAGTCCACCCATTTGGTCTCCAGATTAGAAATAAAATATTCTTTTTCCTTTGGAACATAATTTTCTTTATTTAATGGTTCTGTTTTTGCACTTACACCTACTGGGAACTCCATAGGCTGCTCAGCTGCCCAACAACTAATCAGATACCTTGCTGTCTGGCAGTCTCAATGTCTGTTAGCAAAAATATTGAGCCAAAGCAAACTTGCACCTCAGTAGGAACAAAACTCAGCTGCAATGGACCCATTTGTTATTGTTGTATCTTCTCAAGTTGTTTTGGACTCATGGTGATACTATGAATTAATGATCTCCAAAATGTGCTATCATTAACAGCCCTGTTCAAGTCCTGCAAATTGAACTTGGCTTATTGAGTTCAATGGAATGAGAGTGTGAGTAACTTAGAGTGTGACTACATTGACAAATAATTTGGAAAATGCTCCAGGATTGGGACAGTCTGGTTTGCATTATTTTCCATTGACTTTAAGTCCATCACAGCTAATATTTATCCCTAAATGGGTTAAATACCAGTGTTGAGTCAAATAATCATGACAATCTTATCAAAGTTCATCTGGGTATCAAGACACATATCATTTACTTGCTCCTGCTTCACTCATCAGAAATGTCAACGTGCAGTAATTAATCAATCTGATCTCCTGGCTGGCACATCAGGACTGTAGCTTCCATATTTGCTCCATCTTTCTTCAGAGGTGAATCAAACAAAGAAAAATGAGTCCAGGCAACAGTAGTTTGTCTAATTCTACAAGTTTTATTCATCTACATTGCTTCTATGTTCCATCAACGTACAGGTACTTCAAAGTTGTTGAAAATGTAACTTTGTAAAAAAAGTAAAAATCAATAAAAGTAGAACTAAATTTCTTTGTCTTTTAGCATATTTGAACACACAAGTGAAAAATATTCTGTTTTCTACATGCTTATCCAGTCATCTGTCAATTAAAACCTATGGAAGGAAAACCAGGGTTTCCATGTGTTACCTCTGTGCTCATGTCTCTGCAGCTGCTGTTATCTTTCTCCTTCCCCCAGCTTCTCAGCTCAGCTCGATATGGCTGCATTGTGGGCTCATCTGACTCTGTGCTGACTGGCAGGTTGCTTTACATTGCACCAGGCCTTTTATAGGCATGGATCTTTATATATTCTTACTTGTTGTTTACACATTTTCACTCCAGTTGCCAATTCCACTAATAGGAGGCTAATGAAAAATCTCATAGACTCTGCTACCCAAGCAAACTTTCTTTGATAAAAGGAAGCAATACCATTCCTCCTTATCTTCATTCTATCCTAAGCTTGCACACTCAAAGCATTTTTTTCATTGAGTCTGCTTCATTGGCAAACACTATGCATTCTCTAAGGGAGTTGCTACAGTTGCAGATCTAATAGACTTTCCATAGGCTCTGCTATCCACACAGGTAACATAGGATTTCATCAATTGCCAGTCATTCTGGAGTGACCTCCAATGGGCATTTAGCACATTGCTACTTAAACAGTTACTTCCCTCCCCCCAATTCCCCTCCCCCATTTTCAAAGTTACATCTCTTTCTCCTGAAGTAACCTCTACTAGGCAGTTCTTTGTCGTTCAGACTTCCATGTTATAATTAGATTTCACACTTCCATGGTTACAACAATTCTTATACCTTTTATCCTTTAATACTTTATACAACTTATCAAACATTGGCAGTTACCCACTGCCAATCAAGTAAGTGTGGGAAAGTCTTGTTTGTAGGTTTTCTTTGTTGCTCAGTAGCCCATTTTTTACTACCACCACCCCAAATATGCATAGGTTCAGGCAACGTGACTGCTTGAGTTGATGTGGAGGGATTTGTAGCTGTTGTATTTAATTCAATTTCAACTGGCTCAAGCAGTAATGAGAGAGACAGGACAGTGGGGAAACTGGCTGCCATTTGAATAATCTTCTCTCCATAGCTGGTGCCTGGGTCTTCCTCCCATCCCCTTCCTCTCTCTCTCTCTCTCTCTCTCTCTCTTTCTTTCTTTCTAAAACGTGCTGATACAGCACTGGGGCAGGTGGGTGACCAAGGGGGGAAAAGAGAGGAGGTAATTTTAAGTCAGAGCAAAGCAGAGCTACCTTAACAAGCTGGAAACAAGGCTCAAGGGAAAACGTCCTCCTGTCTCTCTGCTGATTCCTCACTTCTGCCCCCCCTTTGATCACCTAGATGGCCTAGCATGAGAACAGCAAGCCTTTAAAAGAAAATAAGAAAAGAAAGGAACAGGAGGGGAAGATGGAAACAAGCAGATCCAGGCAACAGGGGTATGGATGAGAGGATTCAAACAGTTAACATGTTGCAAACAAGGCAGATTGTCCTCTCTATCTCTGCTGACTCATGTGTGGTTGGCAGAAATGAATTAATGGAGGAGAAGTCAAACTTCTGTGGTGTGACTTCATAGTGGATGCATTTGCATTTTTCCTGCTGTGTAGTTGCACCCTTAGACTGGGTACAAACCAGTTATTGTCTTGGAATGCAGGAAAATCTTTTGCTTGAGTGAGGTTATCTTATTCAGTGAGCTGAATAACCACAAATATATTTTGAGACAATTCAGGTGCCTTCGGAAGGAGCAAGAGAAAGAAAGCTTCATCACATTACCTTTTAGCACAAGTACAGTGTTGGCAAAAGGACCATTTAGCACAATCATTATATATATATGGGGAATGAAATTGGAAAAAAGAAAGAAAAGGCACAAACCTACAAAACATCATCATCATATGTCATCTATTTGATTCTGACTTATGGTGACCCTTTGCAGGGTTTTCTAGGTATAGATTAGTCATACATGGTTTACAGTTTCCTTCTTCAGGAGGTGCCCTGGGACTGTGCAGCTTGTCCAAGGCTACACAGGTTGGCTTTTCTCTCAGGGGGAACTAAAATACTAACCTAACTCTTTAAGCTATCCAACCAGCTACAAGCCATCATAGCTCAGCTCAAAAACTGCTAAAAGATAAGTTAGTATGTAGCATATGTTAGATTTCTAACTCATAACATTATTAGTATTTATAAAAGCTTATGGTTCATTTAGCGAGACTAAATGTATACTTAATTTATACTTAGTACTTCACAGCAAGAGGTGACTAAGTAGCAAAAGCTAAATAAAATGGGCACATTTATAAACAGATGACTTTTTAATCTATTTGCAGTTTGCTGTAAAAACGTCGAAACACTATAATTTTGTGTGCCATAGAAATCTATGAGATAAGTACATTCTTTGATCATGGATCTTGGAACTAATAAGAGGAAATAATTTTACCCCCTGTAACCAAGACATAACCGTTACTTTCACTTATGAAAAGGTTTTCTGTGGAAGATGGCTTTCATAATAGAGCATGGTCTACAACAGATGGCCATTTGTTATAAAGCAGAATGTCTATTAATCCATTTCATTCCAGATATTCTTGAAACAACAGAAATATTTTGCTATATTAGACCAAATGTCCATTTTTTTTTCTAGCAATGACTGACAGATGCCTTTGGAAAGCTTATAACTTATAGTGACTCTAGTTGGGTTTTCAAGGTACGTGAGATATTTAAGGAAAGGTTTTACCAATGCCAGGTCGATAGATAGATAGATAGATAGATAGATAGATAGATAGATAGATAGATAGATAGATAGATAGATAGATAGATAGATAGATAGATAGATAGATAGATAGATAGAATGTGCTTTTGCAAAAAATAAAAATACAAAAACTTGCATTTTCAGTATCTTATATTTTGTGTCTTGCACAAATACTGGTTTTTTACATGCCAAATTTGCCTTGATTTTTTTAAAGGAAAGATATATGGAAAACGAGCACATCCTCTCAGAATTCTGCCCCAAGAAACTTTTCAAAAGGTTCATTCTTGCTTCTGAGAATGACAGAAAGAAAACATTTACCTCTAAAAGCTACAGTTGGCCCAATATAATATGCTGATTCACCCTGAACTGTGTGGGATTTAAACGAATATCCCCATGCAGCTGGAGTTAACGAGGGTCTGGCCCCTGGGGCCGGACCGTCCACTCGGACATCCGGTGGCCCCAGCGGCCCCTCTCTTCCTTCCAATTGCTCAGGAGGGCCACTCAGCTAGCCAATCGGCAGCCTTGCAAGGACACGGGTCCTCCCTCCCTCTGCCAGGAGTGGCTAGCCGACCAGGAAGAGAACAGCACTTGGGAGCGATTGGAAGGATGAGCAGGGCCGCTGCTGCTGGCGGTCGTGTGAGTGGATGGTCCGGCCCCAGGGGCCAGACCCTCATTAACTCCAGCTGCACGGGGATATTCGTATTCGTATATGAATACCATCTCTAGTTGCCACTGATGCCTTTGTTCATTAAAATAAAATTGTGCTAATATTCAAATTGGACAAAAGCTTGAAAACATCTATCAACAATACTGTGAACAGGCTTGTGTCCTCTAGGATATGCTTTCTGTGCTAGCTGAAAGGTAGTAAATCAAAAAAAGTTAAAGGTGCAAAAGAGATTTTGTCCAATTGAATTAGTTGGAGACAGGAGGGGGATATCTTGAAAAATTCCATCTTCTGAGGTTAATACAGAGACTGCTCATTTACATAGTACTTTGAAGGTTTATCCCAAGAACCTAGGTCCTTATGTGCTGCATGCTTTATATTAGTTTTTTGTATTCACAGTGTGCAAACCCTGTAGCCAGTTCACCTTAGACTTTGATCTATACCTGACTGACCAAATACCAATTCAGATCATTGCCTTCTGCTTGCAAATGGAAAGGCCACCCTTTCTGCTTTAAACTACTGTGGAATAGTGATGCCATCAGGCTTCAGCAGAAGTGTAAGATTTCTGTGCACAGTTTCTTTGATCTAAATTTCTGTTATCTAGTGCACTGCAGTGTAAAACAGCAAAATGATAGCAGCTCTTGTGAAATTAATGGCATAAAAATTATGGAGAACACATAGAAAAGACAGAGTTGCAAAATTTGAAAAAATATAATATAGTAGACATTGAGATCAAATTCTATATACCTTTTAAGCTTTCTATATTTGTGGCAAACCGCTTTTTTTAATTAACATTTTATTAAGGATCTGCAGTGTGTAAATATGGACTGAACTGGAGTATTTCTGCATTTCCAGGGTGACCCTAAGGTAAGGCAAACAGCCTAGAGGCACTCACAGGATGGAGCAGTTCTCCCCACATATTCCTCATGTTAAATATTGCATCTGCGGTGCTAAAAATATATTAAAAGATGCAGTGTGACTGAAAGCAGAGAATAAAAACTAAGGAAGACACTGAGTTGACACTAACAGAGAAGGAGTACGCTCATTATCTCCGAAATCAACCTTCCTTGCTGCAAACACATAGATTAAACCATCAAGGTCTATTCGGTTTAGAGATTTGTTTTTGCAATAACCCAACATCCCAGAGCCTAGTAGTCACAGTGCTGAAGCAGGAGGGGGCCACAGCACCATTAATTTCTGATCCAAGGAAAAGAAAGAAGAGGAAGATGGGAAGAAAGACAGGAAAGAATGCGTAGATATAGTCCTGAGAGGTTTCTTCTATCTTCAAACAGAAACAAGACAGACCGTTTTCTTTTTCTCTTCAATAACCCTACTTGCGGTGCTTGTAGATAGCAGAAAGACAGGAGAAGATGAGATAAAATTCCAGGTGGTGTGAAGGAACAGCAGGTTCCTTGCATTGTCCTTTTAAGAACAAAACAAAGGGATCTGTACCCATTACTCTTATAAGTCCCTTTTTCACGTGTTTCCCTGTATCTGTCTTAGGTGAGTTTGGGTCTTTCTTCTGGTAGCAGAAAAAAAGAAGGGGGAAAATAAAACAGTATTCTGCAGACTGTTCCTGCCCTGGCCAGAAGCCCTTCTGTCCTGCGTGCACCTTTCGTGCCCTCCAAACTTCTGGGGCTTGATGCAGTTGAATCATATACTATAACCTGGCCTTGCATTTCCATTTTTTCCATTTGCACGAATGGATTTTTCCTGAAGATCTGGAAATCGACAAACACAAATATGAATCCAGATACATTAGGTTTGGTCAGTGTCTCTAGAAGGGCACAAGGTAGGTGAGGCACCCATCTATGTGCCCTTACCGAGGCATAGACCAGCTCAGGAGGCTAGTGCACATCCTTACATCTTATATACCACACTCTAGGGAGGCAAATATACTTTTTATACTTTTCATCCTCTAATTTTGATCAGGAGATCAATGTAGGTATTGTAAAAGAAATAATACTAATTCTGTTATTGGCTTCAAAATGACTGTTTCCCACATAATTCCATTGGTATATAAAATGCTAAACTCTCACGAGAGTGGCTTATTACAACGGCAATAATGCCAGTCATATGTGCCTAGAGATGATAGTGAGAAATTGAAAAAGTAGCTTTTATGGACTACAATTCTCTCAATCAATCTGACTGGGGGATTCTGGGAGATGTAGTACAAAAAAGCAACTTTTCCAAGTTCTGAAAAGAGCCATGAGGAAGTAGCAATGTGATCACACAACTGATTTATGAATTAAGTCCTGAAATTATTCACATTCCAATCTATGTGCATAAGTGCTGGTGCCTATTCCCTACCATACAAGCAAAAACTTTATTCAAGCTGCCTCCTCTTTCCTGCTGGAATCATTTATTTACATTCTGCTTTCACTGCCTGTTAAGAAACAGTTCTTTTAAGCCAAGAAAATCTGAAGTCTGAAATGTTTGCCTTCTGTACACATTCCCCAGCTAGCGCACATCAGTGCAGCTTTATTGATTTCAGCTGATATGTGGCAGCTTATGCCATTAACTGGGGATATGACAACCACTTTCATCAGTCTTCAAGGTTCTGCTTTACGTTCTGTACCTAGGCAAGCCTTGGCACACTAAATATACTGATGCAAAGCTTCAGAAAAGACCTTTTGTAAACTTTGCTGACCCTACTTGTTACCGTTAAATGAATGAAACAGTTCAATGGCACGAATTCTAAGGATATTGCAAATTTCCTTATGCTAAGTTATCACATAGATCATCATAATTAAAATAAGAAAAAAAATACAGAAACTCAGATAATTTTGATCCCTCTGAAAGAATCAAGAGGGAGTTTCTCCAATAACAGGTTTCCAGATTAATCAATCTCACCTTACTTGAGAGTATTGGCCAAATATTTTCCAATTCCTGTCCTCCAAAATCTATGACAATGGAGGAAGAATGAAAAATTACACTGCAAAGTCTGTATATATATTTTATATATATATATATATAGTGTGTATGTGTGTGTAATGTGTGTGTGTGTGTATTTATATTTTTATATATTTATGAAAGAGGAAACATTATCTCAAACTAACATCCAGTGAAAAGGAGGCTGCTATGTAGATAGTGGAGCACAGTGGATGATTGAGCTGTGTAGATGGCAAGATACATTGGAAGGGATAGTCCAGATCATGATGATTATGATGATGCCTGATCATGATGATGCCTGAGACAGAGGAAAATGGCCTTCTCCTCCATTCCATGCACAGAAACGAACTAGCCTGACAGTTGGATTTTACTTCAGAGGGCACAGAAAAATGTCTAGGGATCTGCTGCTCTCACTTCACATCAATTGGCACAGTTGCCTCACTTTGTCTCAAGGTATAGCCAACCCTAAACAATATGAACTTTATACAGAAAGTTGCTGAAACATTGCATGCAGCAGTGTCAAATCTTGAAAAAAGTGTACCTCAGAAGAAATAAGTTATATTTATTCAGCTGCTCAATCTGTTTCAGCTCGGGTGTCCCTGGTGAGCAGAAACAACTATACATAGAATAAATACAGTTTAACAAAATTCATAATGTTGTTTCATATTTTCAAATATAATTACCAAAGAAACGTTGCAAGACTAAGTAGATAGCCTGAAATGGTAGCAGTAAGGGAATGTAAAACTCTACTATACAAACACAAATTAATTGTATTGGTGTTGGCATTATATGGCATTATGTATCTATGCAGTATGCTTACAATATTATGCAATTGAGGAAATAAGAAGGTGCGGAAAGAAAATTAACAACACAAGCAGATCACTTATAGAATATATTCCCTGGCACACAATTCAATATTTCAACACAGTCTTGGCCTCAAGGCACTGTCTGCCATTTGCCAGTATAGTAAAGAATGAAAAATGAGTGGTATCGTGAGAAATCCTGCAAATGTAAACCTCCTTTGAACACAACTGCTCTGTCATGGTGGTTAATTTCTTAAAGCAATTACTTTCTCATTTGTGTCTGTGCCGTCCCATTTTTTAAGAAAGACACATAGATCAGAAGGCTATAGAGTTGTCACAAACAGGCAGTTTGTCATTCAAAGTGCTTATCTGCACCTGCTGTTTCTCTCTCACCTGAAGTCATGGAAATGCGGTGCAGATTATTGTGATGTCCTAATTGCTTTGTTGATTAATTTTTCTTTCTTTCTTTTTGGCATCATGACGTGTGGTATATTTAAAAATCAGCATGTTTTTCATTATTTTCTTTCATTGTACTAGAGACTCTGCTTTGATAAACTCGGGATTCTTCCTGTTCTTAACTATTATTTTCATATTACACGCAAAGAAGCAAAAACATGTTTCTTATCAATATGAATCACACCGGGCATTCTGATGTTCCTTACAGATCACAGTCTGCCCAATTACTTTGTACTGGTTTTGCACAGCAGTTGTCTTCGGATTTCTAAAGTTTTCAGAGTTTGTCCCACTAGCCTGGCAAGTAGATTCCTAGACCCAATATGTACCTGTGCTGCAGCAAGCTCTGCTTTCTTTCACCCAAGAGTTGATCTTGTTCAACAGTAACAGTGAATGTTCTTCTTTTCCCAGTCCTCTATCCAAGCCTGTCCACAAAGAGGAGTGTTCAGTTAGACAACACAGTCACATGTTTACAGCTCCATTGTGTGATTTCATCCCAGGGCATATTCTGAAGGCACTTAATACAGCAGACCTTGTGAAAGCAAACCAGACCTTGGTCTGGCTGGCCTTCAAACAATTCAATGAGCAGCACACCTCCCACTGCAAAAGGTTTTCTTTTTAGGAAAAAGTAGTAAAAAAAGAACACCGCCTTGGTTCTTCTTGGCGAGAAGCTAGGGAGAGAAGATCAGATTCAATAATGATGGCAGCCGACTTTTTCTTATCTCCTAAGTAGAGCAAGGAACACCTTCCAGTAACACAATAGAAATGGAGGAGCAGATGGTGCACCCTTAAATAGTTACTTGTAAATTTGGAGGGGAGGGAAACAGTGTAGGTCAGCTGGGCCATCCCCACACCACACAGTTTACCAGGCAACATTGAAAAGTAATGCCCTTTCTTCTTTTTTCAAAAGCTGAAGACATGCTGTTCCAGTAACCACATGCATAACCACTGCTGGACCTTGAAAGAAAAATGAAGGGAAAGAAGAAGAAAAAAGAAAGGAAAAAAGAGGCCCATTTTCTCATGCTAAGCTTCAGCCAGGGGTGAAGAGGAAAGCCACAAGAGTGGCAGGGGAGGGGGAGATCATGGGGCTGGCAACTGGAAGAGGAGCCAGCACCATGCTGGGAATGGGTGGGTGTAAAGGAAGGGAAAAGCTTTGCCTAGAGCTTCCCCACTTAGCTGCACCATTGCTGCCTCGATGTCAGACTGCCTGCTAACCCTAGGCATGCCATTTTGAGTCCCAAGGTGAAAGAAAGCAGTATACCTAGCCATGTTCTAAAAAATGTGAGAAACTCTAATTACACTAAAATCTTTCAGATCTATATGTATGTGCACATTTATGTATTGTATATAAATGCTTTTGAAGTCAGCTGGACTCATTTTCTTTTGAATGAATGAGGGTCAAACTGATTTTTGTATGTAATTTATTATTTATACATCATTAGCAGCTGCAAATTGCCTTCCCAGACCAAAAGCTTGTACAGCAGATGTTCATACAAGGGCCTGGGTAAAACAGAGTTTAATGCTTATCTCATGCAGTCTCATGCAGTGAAACACACACAGTGCCATCTAAAGCATCTTTCCTTATTTGGAGAATACATTCTATATACATCATATAGAAAGCTGGACTGGATATAAATGAAGAAAGAATGGAAATTGGTGGAAGAAAAATAAATGATTTAAGACATGCAGATGATGATTTTGCAGAAAACAGTAATGATCTGAAATGATTAATGATGAAGTTTAAAGAAAAGGTTTACCATGGATTGCCAAAAACCAACCAACCAACCCCCAAAACAAACAAATAAGTGGATTTTAGGGCAGATCAAGTTTGAACTCTCACTACAAGTTAAAATGACTAACTGAGGCTATCCTACTTCAGGCATATAATGAAAAGGTAAGGCTTACTGGAAAAGATGGTAATGTTGATAAAAGTTGATGGTAGTAGGAAAAAAACTTAAAGCTAAACATGAAAACGAATGCCTTCCAGCATCCAGATGGTAGAGGAACATTGTATTTGGAAGGAGTCTCCTCTTGATTCTTTGTACTTGATATTTTTCCAACTGTTCAATATTAAACACAGTGTAATTGTATCAATATTATGAGAGCTTACAAATTTAGTGAAAGTCATACTTAGTGATCTTTCTCTCTCTCTCTTTCTCTCAAGTGTTAAGTCAGCTACTTCCACCAAGATCAAATTTAATAATTAGAGTAAGTGAGGAAATTATGGTGAAATTTTGAGCTATAGGGCTGAATAAAAATCAGCTGGCAAATTGAATTTGATTAAAGCTTTAGGCGTAATAACTCAATAGCCTTTTGTCATACTAATAATTAATTACTTCCCTTTGAGAAGAATAGACTATGATAGGCTGGCTACCTAGCTGGCTGACACTAAGAATCTTCATGGCTGTATGCCTGCCCTTTAACCAAGGTATTTCCTGATTTTATACTTAGCAAATGCATAGTAATAGCTTTTCTTTATCCACAAAAGAATGTTTCAGATGTCAATGGATTTTATCCTCAAAGGCACACACACACACACACACACACACAGAGAGAGAACAAGATATATTGTTTATGTCAAGTCATCATGTGAAAAAAAAGGCAGCTCCAGAAGGCAGAAAAATAAATCTATCCACACAAAACAACACTCCAAAGGTAAAAAGTGTACTCTAAATGAGTTACTGAGCAGAAGGTTTTCTGTTTTACTAAACCTGCCAATTAGAATGTCCAAGCCTTTTTAAGCCTTTATTCAGAAAACTCCAAGTCTGTTTTATCTTTATTATGCCCAGCAAAGATAAATGTCAGACTTTAAATCTAAGAAACTTGTTACAATTGTTTAAAGTTATTGCTTGGATATCTTGGCTGTTCTTTTTCTCTCTCTCCAGAAATGGTCCAACTCAACAAGCCATACAGAATGGCAGAGCTCCAAGCCAGGGGTGGAAAACATCTCGGGCACCAGATGGTTTTGGACTGCTACTCCTATTAATTCCTGCTGGCCTCATACAAAACTACTCCCATTAATATCCATCATTGGCTATTCTACCTAGGACTGATGGTTTTTGTAGCCCAGTAAGATGGGGAGGACTGGCACAAGCTACTTACCCTGTTCTAGGCTTATCAGGAAATCTTTCATGACAAAATAGAACATCTACCCCAGAACCTAGAACTTGATCCTGAGCATGAATGCAATCGTAATGCAAGAAGATTAAAAGGGGATTAAAAGAGACTTGGTCTCAGCATATCATCATGTGAAAGATAGAGTTCTCTACCCAAAAGACTTGTTCCTCAGAAAACCCATATTGCTTATTTTGAGTCCGTAGCAGCCTTTGGGCCATCCTTCTGAAAACTGTGTTAATCGAGTCAGCTGAATGTTAAGCAGCTTCTTCAGAATCAGTTCTTTTTTGGTGTTTCCTAAATTACCACATTTAATTAAGTGGGGATCTAAACTGGGAAAACCTTTCAGGAGCTTCCAGAAAAGAAAGTGATGAAAATTGTGTTTTTCTGTCATCAATGAGAGCTCTGTTCTTTTCCCATAGAGTTTGAAACATTCAAGGCATCCAAGCACAATCATCTCCTCTCCATACAAATCATACTTTGATTGATTTTCACTGCCTCACCTGCTCAATCAATGCTGACACAATCATTCTTAGAGTGGCTTCCTTGATATGCCTATTGTGAGACTTAGGCAGCATTTTGGGATGGAGTCCTGGAAATATAAAAGAGTGCAAGTAAAAATATAAGAAATGTATCTCTCAATTCATATCTCTTGGTGCGGTGACACTCACACCTGAGAAGGCTGCTGTTTGCCCCACAATTTGATGGGTGGCCTATTTACTGTAAATTAAACACAGAGATACAGAAGTATATCTTGTTTTCTTTGCTTTTTGGTCAAATCAGCACAATATCTTCTATGAGCCAATAATGGAGCATCATCTCTCTCTGATAATGATAATAATCTTAGAACTACAGAGCTGGAAGAGATCCTATGGATCATCAAGTCCAGCCCCTGTCAGGGAGGCACAGTGGGGAATCAAACTCCCAGGCTCTGGCTCTGCAACCAGATGCTTCAACCACTGAGCTTTCCAGCAGTTCGTGTAAGAGAACAGTGGGATTCCACCCCCGTTTCACATAGTTACCTGTTATAGTTCCAACCAGGAAGGCCAGTCACGTGTGGAAGCTTTCTGAAACTTGGATTGGTGCTTGAGAGAGGGGGTGGGGCTTTCCCAGAACACATTCTGGGCAGGACGGAGGTTGCTCGCCCCAATGTGCATCAGGTTTCCCTGAACATGTGGACTTTGGTTTAATGAGTAATTAGTCTGTAGATTTAACAGATGTGTATCAAATTATGGTTTTCTCATGATCTCAAAAAATCTGTACATGATTATTTGTTTTTCTGCTTTAGACTGAAATGTTGGCTGAATCCAGTAGTAAATAAGCACTAGAATAGGCCTAAGACTTTCATTTCATTGAAAGGTACAGAGATCTCTATCCAAAGAATACTCCCTTGGAAAACTCACATTCCTTGTATTGAGCCCCTAGCAACCACTCTGAAAACTGTATTAATTGAGTTGGCTCTGTAAGTTCTATGATTCAGTGGGCCTATGTGAGCTCCTTGATTCAATGGGCCTTCTCTAGTTGCAACTTACTGGATTTCAGCCATAATGTCTTTGACAGTGCTGTGGTACAATGTATCAAGAAGAAACATTACATTTAACATGTTTAATTCAATTTAATTCATTTCAGCATAAAAATTCTGATCAGCTACAAAAAAGGACTTGGTCAAAGCTTTTGCAAAACACAGTAGGACAAGCTTTTTTAAAAATGAAGTGGGAAGGATGCCACTGAATTCAGGATCAGTTTTTTTATGCAATATTTGTCCACTAAATTTGATGCAGTCCTTTTATGCAGAAAAGGATTTTGACTGATGGATAGAATACTATTTTCATCCAACCTATTCTGAGTAGAGCAGGAGTGGGCAATGGTGGCTTCCAAATATTTTTGGACTGTAACTCCCATAATTCCTCTCCGGTGTCAATGCTAACTCGTGTTGATGGAGTTGTAGGGCCACAAACATTTGCAAGGCCTCTTCATGTTCTTTTCTTCCACTGTGTCCACCGTCTGGCTCAGAGTTTGGAAATACCTAGTTCCTTGTAAACAATCCCTTTTCCCAGGAACAAAAATGTTACTGTATTGCATTACAGTTATAATTTTACAAGAGATAAATACAGTACTTTTGATACTCTAGTTGTAACTTTTTAGTTACTTTTATAATTAAAGGGATATAACCTCACTTGATGGTAGAGGAGGAAAACCACATGGTTCAAGTGCTGGCTTGCAGAGTTCCTTCAATCTGTATTGTAGTGATTTGGAAGAGAGGATTGTGTGTTTCATGACTGTCAGCCAGCAGCTTGTAGTAAACTTGAAAAAGTTGCTTTTTGAAATTTGTAACTGTGTTGGCTGCTGATTACCCTTTGGCTTTGAGTCTTAGTTTTCAGAACCAAGGAGGTCTTTTGTTGTGCCCTTTCGATTGTCTCTTGCCTTCACAGACATGAAGCTCAGTAGCTTGCCATGTAAATATAAATATTGGTTGAATTCAGACATAACAATAAATGATCGTTTATCTTCATCTCAATGAGCTTGAGTCCAGGCTAAGGAGAACTTCCTCCTCTCTTCTCTCTTATTGGTACAAGAAGGTAATTGTATGCTTTGAATGTCAGTTTTTCTTTAATTTAATTGCAATTTAGCATTATGTCCAAAGCTGGATAAATGATAGTTAGTGGTTTGATACCAAAAAAATCTGAACTTAGAAACACTTTGTAATTACAGATCTCAGTTGCTTGTTGTAAATGTACAAACCAAACATGTCTTACAAAGAGTTAATTCTAACAAGTTCAGAAGACATTGCTAATGATACTTATTGCTCTCTATTAAATTAATGTTTTCTTTGCTACGTAACTTCATTTTGAAACTTAGGAAGGATTAATATTCCAAGAAGAAATGTTTGGCAGAACCAAAGCATGGCAGCTGTCTCATTCAAAAGCGATGGCAACTTAGAATGATTATGCAAGCTGTTTTCCAGTTTCCCACTTTCCTGTGACTTTTGCAAATTAGTTTTCTATGAGGCCAGCAGGGATTCAGTTAAGTAGTATCCTACAATGCGTTAAATAGAGCAGATCTTAGTACAGAGCCCTAATGCCAGTAAACAGGCCCCTTTAGACTCACTTGGGAAAGTCAAAACACTCTCAACTCTTTACCCATCCAAGGAATAATCCAGAATCAGGAAAGAGACTGGTAAACAAATTAAAAAGAGGCTTGTTGAAAATGAATTTCTCTCCAAGGTTTACTTCCTTTACAACAAAGTCCAGGACACTTTTTAAAACAACAACAGAGCTCTAGCAGAACCCATGAGCTCTTTTCCTACCAAAGGTTTTTCTTCCCAATTTCTGTGCACTAGCATTGGCTGCCCCGGGGGGGGGGGGGGGGGAAGCTTGGCCATATGATTCATACTTTATCTGTTAAATTTCAGCCTCCAAGACAGGGAAGAAATAGCGTAGGAGTTTTATAGCTTTTTCTTCCATACCAGAGGGATCACAGCTCCATCGAAATATTAAATAACAACAACTACGGGGACACTACTTACATACATTTATGAGTTGTTTCAGATCTCTCTTTGAAAAGTTTGTGCCTGCACAGTGAGAAGAAAAACACCAGAAAATATTGCTCATGAACTCTGAAATACACTGTACAGTTTGAACTTTACAGTGCCACTTTATGAAACAGTACAAGGAAATCCTAATGTACATATGGGACCTTGGCATGCAGTTCAAGGTCAGTTACAAGGCAGGTTGTAATTTGAAAGTCCTGGTTTCATATCATGGACTCTCTCTCTTTCTATCTCTCTCTGCATGTGTATGAAAAGTAAAATCATACTGCTACACTGATGTGAAGAAGACTTCTTATGGGACTTGTTTGTTTTGTGGGCACTTGCTGGTAACTGAAGCAATTAAACAGCATGGTGGATGCTCGTATCTCCTGTTCTTGTTTATGGATAATACAAATCTCTATAGATAGGTAGGTAGGTAGGTAGGTAGGTAGGTAGGTAGGTAGGTAGGTAGGTAGGTAGGTAGGTAGGTAGGTAGGTAGGTAGGTAGGTAGGTAGGTAGGTAGGTAAAGGTAAAGGTTCCCCTTGACATTTAGTCTAGTCGTGTCTGACTCTAGGGCGCGGTGCTCATCCCCGTTTCCAAGCCATAGAGCCAGCGTTTGTCCGAAGACAGTTTCCGTGGTCACGTGGCCAGCGCGACTAGACACGGAACGCCGTTACCTTCCCGCCGAGGTAGTACCTATTTATCTACTTGCATTTGCATGCTTTCGAACTGCTAGGTTGGCAGGAGCTGGGACAAGCGACGGGAACTCACTCCGTTGCGTGGATTCGATGTTACGACTGCTGGTCTTCTGACCCTGCAGCACAGAGGCTTCTGCGGTTTAACCCACAGCGCCACCACGTCCCTAGATAGATAGATAGGATTGGGTTTATTCCTTCTTCCAGAATGGGACTTCATGCAGCCCACAATATGACTAAAACAGGTATAAAGTGGTTTAGGTGTCTGGCTGCAAATTCCCCACAGTACCTCCTTGACAGGGCCTGGACTCAATGATCCATAGGGTATCTTCCAGCTCTGCAGTTCTAAGATTGTTGTTATTGTTAAGAATATACATAAATCTAGTAATATTAAAATCCAATTAAATCAATTGTGTTGGTATCTCCTTCTCATCACACTAAACTATGGATTCGTGTAGCTTCTGACCTGGCTCTCCAATGGTGAAAGCACTCATTAAAGGAAATGTGCATGATGCTATTATGACATCTTCCTTCTAGGCATACAGAATTCCTTCTGTGCCTATGTTAACCAGTCTTGCAGGTGAAGCCCATGTTGTCTCCTGAGGGCCAATCACAAAACCAAACCAAACTAATTTACAACATGCAAAACAAGGAAAGTTCATGCTACTATAAATAGACCATCATCTTTTAAAGCTCCCCTTCTAATAATTTCTCAACAGTATTGTCTAGTTGGATCTAATGTACTGTAACCATCCTGTTGTGCGCACAATTCACTAGTAAAAATAGGACTATGCATGGGTTCTCTCCTTTTGATTGGAAAATTAGTTCAGAGTAGAGATGGGCACAAAACTAACCACAAAGCAAAAAAACAAAACAAAAACAAAGAAAAAAACACCACAAAGTGGGCATTTTGTGGTTCATTTCAGGGCACTTCAGGGAAATGCGCCTGCCCAGAACGAAACAAAATACCAAAATATTATTGGCAGCTGGCTAAAGAGCCGGGGTGGGGGGATCTGCTCTGGCAGGCTGTAACTCGGACATCCCAAATCCAATCTTCACCAAACCTGGAGGGGGTGGGGAGCAGAGTCAGCTGAAGACTCACTGTGAGTTTGGCATCTCTAACTCACACAACTCTGTTCTACTGCTCCCAGAAGTCCCAAATCACACAAACCATTAAATGTTCGTGAACGTTTGTGGTTTGTGGTTCATGAATAGCGACAAACCACGAACCATCACAAACTACAATTTTCCCAGTTTGTGCCCATCTCTAGTTCAAAGCTGTAGAATGGATCCTGACTCAGGCTGGAGCATCTTGTGCGGCTGGAGCATCTTGTGCCCCATCTGATTTGATTTGTGATCCAGATCTGAATGATTCTGCAAAACCTCAAATGAGAAAACCAAAAGGCTATGATTTTTCTTTGTTCTTGCACTGGTGAAAATGAAATTTGGACATAGCAGGTCTTAAGAAGGGGAGTGGACTTGCCTAATTACAGATAGCTTGCTCTCATACTTATCATATCTTAAATTTCAGCCTTGAAGACAGGGCAGAAATAGTTTTATAGCTTTTCTTCCATTTCAGGGAGATCCAGGGTTTACATACAATACATCTTTAAAGTTTGCTTTTTTAAAAAATTAATAAGCTGAAGTGATTTGTGCCTCATCAGTGCCTTGGGCCCAAATTTATTTGTAAATTCATTTCCCCTCACCTCAAACTGGATCCAGTTGCTCCACTTTGCTCCAGGCATTATATGCAGCAGTCCAAATCAGTCTTTGTGGTTATTAATTTGGGCTTTGGCAAAAAATCCCTTCCCACTGAAGGGAGTCAGACCTGTAGAATATTTGCTTCATTAAAAATACAGAACCATATGGACATATTTCTCTCTTTCTCTGCTTTAATCCGATAGGTAATCTTTTCTGAAGACAAAGATCATCACTTCATATATTCATGAGGCTTCTCTTTTGCAACAAGTCGCTTGCAAAATATTAAAGCACTAATGAGTATAATTTCCATGTCTCTCCTTTTGATGTCTGTACTCTGGGCCACATCTTGACACCCAGGCAAATACTGCCAGCATTATACATTAATAACAGTGTTTCGTATGTTCGTATTCCTAGAAGGCTGTAGATTACTATTTGCAACAATAAGTTTGTTTATTAGAGAATCTTTTATGTTTCAATATATGATTTAGAATGGAATGCAAGCCTCTGTTGGTTCAGAGAAAAAAAGCCACCTCACCTACACAGATCTGCAGTATTCTGGTACTCTATGCTACTGCCTTTTTTTTTTTTTTGGCTGAATTCGGTCTCAGTGGCTGTTTAATACATCATACCAGTCTGCATTGGGAAGTAGTTGTCTGATAGCCACCAGCTAGTGTGAGCCACATTAGAAACAAGCTTCTTTATGTACTGATTTGATTTATCTCTCTCAAAAACCGAACTAACAAATGCACATTAAAATGCAGGTGTAGATTAAATATGCAATTTAATCTTATTTTTTAAAATAAGGTTTGCCCCAATAATCAAATGTAGATCATGATTTTGTTTTAAAAATACCTTGTTTCTTCATCAACCACCAATGATAAGGCCATATGCACCTCCCAGAGGAAGGAGTTCTGAAGATGGATGTAAAGTTACCAGCGTCTTCCCCAGTTTTCTCAAGAGCTACAGACTGCTTTGCTTCGACCAGCTTTCACTTTTCTGGATTGCATTTTACTATTTTTGGGGTTTAACATAAGGACGGATTGCTATCTGGCCATGTTTCCCTCCATCTTGAAGGAGTATGGAAGGAAGCAGCCCAGAAGGATTATTTTAAGACGTCCTGCAATAAGCAGCCCTGAATGTAGTCATGCTTTCTTTACAGCTCTTTAAAATGAAATGAGTTTTCAAGAAAGGATGATAAAGGAAGCAGTTGAAATGAATTTCAGAAACTGGAGCAGTAGGGCCTGCACAGTGTATCTTGCTCCCCTCCCCACCCCCAACGCATACAACAGACCCTGGCGAGCAGGAGATAAAAAGCACAGCCTTGCTTGTGTATAATTAATAACAGGGAACTATGATCCTAGCATGACATAAGCTATATCACAGAGAGCAAAAGGGAAAAAGAAAAGATATTCTGATTGCTCAGCAATTTTCACTGGAGCACGAAGGGGAAAGTTATCTTAAATTAATGGTTCTGAGGCCTTGATGTTGCCTTGCCATGTTTCATAAATCTTTCTCCAGTGGAAAGAAAATTTCTCCTGTGAAGAACAGACATTTGCTGGAAGAATAAAGCAAACCATTTAGCAGGAGGCACTAGTTGAAAGATAGTTTTAAAAAAAACACCCACAGTTTTCTCCCTTTTTTTGCTTGGAACATGGTAGATAGGTTCTATAATGTGCTATGATAGTGGTCACTCCCAGCTGGACATGGGCAATGTCAGCTGTGAGAATGGGGTGTTTCAGCCTGTATGCCCCTGTTTGTTTGTTTTGTTTTGTTTTTAGGACTTAAGAGTCAGTTCATGCATGAGGGCCACCAGAATAGCACTGCTCAAAATTGTTCCATGTAGTAGTCCAAGGATGGGAAACATGGCTCTTCAGATACCCTGGAATCTGTTAGCAATGTGGTAAGGGCTGATGGTTATAGCTTACCAAAGATGAGCACCTTGATAAAACTAGGAAAATTATTTGGAACCACTCTTACATACTATGATTAGTAAAAGCCATTATTATATAGTTGGAAGAAAAAGAAAAAAAAACCCTTATCAAAACAAGTTTTTATTATTATTATTATTACTCACAAACAACTAAAATATGACGGAATGCATGTAGGTTCAACTTAAGTACAAGTAGTTAATTTTTTGTTTTTCTGGCCAGACATCTTTGCAGAAGTAGCAAATTTTGCCACTGCTAGGGGAAGCGTTGTAGCCGCCAGAAGCAGCATTTTCCCCGAGGTGTTTCCAGGGGCATTTCAGCAAAATAATGAAAACAGGATTATCATCACTTATTGAAATCTTTTTTTAGCAGTGGAAAAAAGACTGTAGCCCTCTGCCACTTCAAATCTACAAGTCAAGGCCCCACCTGAAACATGGATGAAATGTCGTTCAGTTCCTAGAGAATACAAAAATCTCCCACTCCTAAAAAGTTAAAAATACATGTGTGAATGGCCATTCAGCCCAGTTTTACTTATAATGGGCGGGGGGAGGGAGATGTACAGTTCACATTTCTATGGTGGGGTTTTTTTGTTTTGTTTTTTGCAGAAGCTCTGTAAACCGAAGAGGCAAGCTACTTTTCAATCAGACCAGCTGTTTGCCTCTTCAGCAAGAGAAAAAAACACTAATATATAAGATGCTGCAGACTTTTGAATTTCTGGTAAAGTTCCTTTTACTACGCAATAGAAGTACAGAGATCCATAGAGGAGAATAGCTACATGTTCCCCTGACAGTCTACTCCTTTCTCATTAACTGGTACTTACAGTCTCAATAACTCACTCTGAGACATTTGTGGAAGAAAGAATAAAAACATTTCATTAGTTACAGTTTTGAACAGATCAACAGCAAACTTACAAACTAAAAAGAGAGGCAAGGCTCTCTTTGAATTGAGAAGTGGGAGAGAATGATTGGTTAGCGCTGAATAGATTGACAGTTATCATGTTTCATTTTAATTAATAATTTATGGATTTAAGAGAGTGATGATGAAATACAAAAATCTATCTTTAATCTCCCCCCCCCCCCGCACTGCTTTATATGATACTATTTGGTTCCATCGTCTCCTCTGCATTGTTCAGTAACTTCTGTTCAGAGTTTAATGCCAAATGTGCATCAGAGAGAGAATTAAGAATGATATTCTGAAAATATAGGAAACAGAACATACCCAGAGCTTTATGTAAATGAAACTTTGGCTAATCAAGCAAACTTGGCTATTTTACAAGGTCATATATTTCCACCTATAGGTCTTTGCAAAAGCAAAGCTTATTTCTCCTAAACCTTTTTGCTTGAAGTATTATTTTGTACCATTCATTTAGCTTGTAATAACAAATACTGGGGCAAAGAACTGTTGTCGTCCTTTTGTCTTTATAGTAATATGTAGCTTACAGTGATCTGGCTTTTATGTTCAGTCTTATATTTTTTTAAAAAAAATGTGTAGACACCAAGGTGCATTTGTCATGGCCCGTATATGGAAGTGATGAATCTGCCAGAAAAGGTTAATGCAATGGGCCAAATAAATCAATTTCAAGTTTCCACTAATAGCCTTAATAGTTGGGTAAATCACATCAAAGTTTTCTTGGAGATTGTAGCTACAGCTAAAGTGACAGAGTGCCCACCATTAAGAAACAATTATTGGCTTTAAAGCGGAGCTTGTCTTTATCACCCTTTAAAAGGTGAATCAAGGGAAAATAAGATGCCTTTGCGAAAGAGAGTGAGCAGAGGACATGCTTTACATTAAATCACTGAGCAGTGTTTTGGTTCCTGCCATACGTAGTCTCGGTGCCCTTTGATCATAAAAGGGTGGCTCCTTTTACCTATCACACTCAATAGATGTGCTCCAAGGGTCTTATTCTTTCAGTGACTGTGCCTTGTTTGTTGCACACAGATTTCAAGTTTCTGAGTTGCAATTGTCAGAGACTTTGCTGGTTATTTTCTATGATGTACTGTAATTAATATCTTCATTCTGCAGCCTGCTTTAAGAATGCAACTTCATATAATTTGGGGGAAAGTGGCAAAGAGTTCCCTGCTTCTTTTGGATTTTCTAAAACTACACAAACTTAAAAAAAATATTTGGAATTTGCACACTGTTTTTTTCCAGACTGGACACGCACATTCAGTCAGAGCATAAACAGCGCTATAGCTCTTTCTCCTCCTCATCCAGCCATCCATTTAAGGTGCATCAAATCCATTTTGCAGAAAGCTATAGTCAAATAGCCAGTCCTATGATATGCCTTGCTAAATTATTTTTGTATATAGATTCAGTGGTGTGGGGTCAAGGAAAAAGGGATAAACTTATAATCTCTTTGTATAGTGATATCTTTCTATTTGCACCCAAAACATACTAGGTTGCAATCCTGTATCCACTGACTAAGGTTGTGTTTGAATTTAAATTTGCCTTGCAATAAGCTCTGTTTTAAATGGAATCAATTTAGAAATCACATGGTAGTCACTTTGTATTTGGGTCAGTGTGTGCATTCTCTTGGGAAAAACTTTTAATTCATTTTTAAGCTGTGTTGCATCTCAATTAAGGGGGCCACACTGGCTTTTAGAATTGTTGCATTTGCAACTTTGTCCTGCACCCACCCGCCCTGCCATCACACTATCTACTTGCCCCTGCTGCTGTAGTGAGAGAGGGAGGGAGGGTCTGCTGGCAAAGCTACTTGTCTCTTCAGAAAACCTGGCTGCTTCTATCCCTTTAAGAATGTGCCTACTGTTTCCTGGGAGGCAGAGGGAAGCAGCATGTGTGAGCCTGTCCAGTCTTGAGGGAGGCAAGTGGGAAAGTCTACAAAGGGCTCCTTCTAATCCCTAGCAGCTCTATATCTCTATGCTTCTTTTCCTAAACACCACTTTTCTCTGCCTCCCAGGGAACAGCAGGAGTATTCTTAAAGGGACAGCAGGAGCGGGGAGTGGCTGTGAGAGAAGGTCAGGCCATGCCCTCCCTGCACCCATCAGCCCCTCTTTCCTTCTCTGAGCTGTGGCTCTTGTTGCTGCTGCCACCTGTCCGACTACCTCTGCTGGTTATCCAAAGGTACAATTTGCAGCAACAGAGGGGTTTACATATGTGGAAACCATTGAAACAAATTGGGTTTCACATACGTGCTAAAATAAAGAACACTCTGGTGGAAGAGTATTTTTCGTCACTTTCTAATCAGAAAAAGCGCTTCCCTAGCAAAATAATCCATTCTTCTGTTTACATCATGGAGACATCTTGTTTTAAACTTTTTTTTTTAAAAAGCAGAATGTAATACAACACCATTTATTATTGACAGTGAGATCAAGTCTTAAATCACAATTAAGTCCCATTGAAACCTTATATAGAATGATCGTGTTGGTAGACAAAAATACGTGTTCTTCTCTATTTCTAGATTTCAAGATCTGAAAAGGATGGTTCAGATAGAATTACATTCTAAGAATGGAGGGACATAGGTTGGATATGTAAGGATGTTCTTTCCTCTAATCACCATATAATCACCCTTAGCAGATCTGGTAACAATTGGTTATTCACGTGTATATTTATATTGATTGTACTGTTAGTTGTTTGTAATGTACCATAGCTATCCATGGGGCAGAATCAGCCTTCTAACAGTCAGCCAACTAAAATTACTAAATTTGTGTAAAATGAATTGCTGTTTCTGTTTCTAAAACATCTATTTGTTTTCATCAGTATAATATTTCCTCCTTCTCTGGTGGAGTATTTGTCATTCTGTGTAATTTGGACATTGTTTAATTAGCCTCCAAAATGGTTCCCTTTCTCTTCTCTAGTCAAGAGCACCAGAAAATTTCTTGTTCCCTTACAGTGCAGGGAGAATAATTTTGCAGTTGCAGTGACTCTTAACATGCCTACTATCTTTAAATCCACAGAATTTCAGTGCACTTAGCTTTCCCAAGAGCCCTTGGGCCTGTACTTGTCAGAAACACGTTAATTAAGTACCTGAACCGAGCCCAGTTGAAATGAAATAGCAATTTTTTTTAGTAGGGAAAAGGAATGAAATGAATTGATCTCAATGGATTGATTTTGAAAGAAGAACAAAAAATATATAAAACAATGAAAAGATGCAGAAGGGTTTAACATGTATAATCGTATGATGAATACTTTCTGTATTAAATAAACTGTCAGGGCAATACATCTCTCGTATTTGTCTATCAGAGAACAAGGACACAATATGTCTCTCATAACCATAAAAAGTTGCATGTTTCATTAATTTGTCATTTTTGTTAGGTTTTCTTTGTCATGGTGCCTATGAAAAACATGGCATAGCACACCCTAAAACTGATGCAAAGGCATCTTTATTCAAGAGATAAAATGCGATGTGCTTTCTACTGCTGTGAGCTTTATTTCTTAATCTCCAAAGTAGAACGCTTTGGCCCGTTTAATCTATCAAATAAAATAGTAAGTGAACGTAATCAAAGAGGTTTTATTGCTCTTCCCTCTCTAGGGCTAAAACTCTTCTAGATATGTGTGGTGGAGAGAGCAGTTTGAAGACTGAAATGAAAAAGGCATTTTTATAGCAACCTACCTCATAGAAAAATAACTCAGTAAATTAAGACCATGTACAGCATGCACTGAAATCATTTGGCAATCACAGTACACTCAGCAAATTGTTGGAGTTTTATTTACAACCTCACATGCTCTTTGTAGTGTGTGTGACTGGGAGGGACTTTTCTGGGGTAGCATAATTGTTTATCTATTCAGCACTAACCAATTGTTCCTTCCAGTTTTTGAAATTCTGTGTCTGCTGCACTGGTTGCCAGTTACTTACTGGACCCAATTCAAAATATTCGCTTTAACATTCAAATCTCTAAAATGCTTGGGGTCTCACTACCTAAGGGACAATCTGTCATGTTATGGACCTGTTTGGATGTTATGATCTTCAAGAAAGGTCCCTTTAAGACTACCAACAGCTTCAGAGACCCTTTGGATTGGTATATATGCATGGCTCTCCCACATGGTGACCAGATGAAAAAGATGAGAGGGTTCCTGCATTCAATAGTTATGCGGAGGAATAAATTTATAGGTTTGCTATTTGTTTATGTATCTAAAGGGGTAATGTTTTTTCTGCATTTCCTGAAAAATTAATTGCAGGAAGAAGTTTTGGTAGAGGAGTGAAATATAGAAGAACAAAAAAGGTACACAAGTACCTTAGTACACAAGTACCTTAGTAAACAGGTACACAAGTACCTGTTTTAGTGCAATGGCAAGTGCTCTAGATGTGTGCAGAGAGCTACAGTTGCTAACAGTCCCTTGTTCTTCATGTCTTGTTCCAGAAAGGAAGCCGTCTTTTAACATTGGTTTTTCATTCTATCTACATTCAGTTCATGCTTATTAAACATCATGTTACATGGGTTGCTTATAATTATTTGTGGGGTTTTTTGTATCTTGGTGTCTTTTTAGTTGTCCCTTCAAAATCTTTACATTTTTAAAGCATTTGAACCAATCATATATGTATTTTAGTGTACAATATTGGTACTATCATAATATTGCTCTCTTCTTATATAATGTTTCTCAAAATCCTCTAATAAGATACCTCATAAAAGCAATTCTGGTTTCAAATCTATATAATTTCGAGGCAATTTAACCAACTAACTTTGTATTTTTTTTATCAATGATAACTAAATAGATTTATTATGTGTTAGGAAGCCGCCTTTTACATCACTCAGCAAGGTTAAGCAGTCAAGAGCTCTCTGTTGAATTCCCACTTTCAGTTGTAGGAAATATATGTACGTATTCAATACATTTTGAGGTGTCTGCAGAATAACCACAACATGAATACAAAAACATAGCACTCACATTACTGAAACAGCGATGTCTACATTGGCTTGGGGATGTCGTGAGAATGGCTGACGGTCAGATTCCAAAAGATCTCCTGTATGGAGAATTAGTGCAGGGAAAGTGCCCCAGAGGGAGACCACAGCTGCGATACAAGGAGATCTGCAAGCAGGATCTGAAGGCTTTAGGAATGGACCTCAACAGATGGGAAACCTTAACATCTGAACGTTCAGCCTGGAGGCAGGCGGTGCAGCATGGCCTTTCCTAATTTGAAGAGACACTTGTTCAGCAGGCCGAAGCAAAGAGGCAGTCCTGAAACCAGCAAAATCAGGGAGATGACCAGGGGACAGATTGTATTTGTCTTCAGTGTGGAAGGGATTGTCACTCTCGAATTGGCCTTCTCAGCCACATTAGATGCTGTTCCAAGACCTCTGTTCAGAGCACGTTACCATAGTATCTTGAGACTGAAGGATGCCTACTTACTCTAAGTCTGGATTCAACTTCTTATATTTATATTTATATTTTTATTTTCAACCAATATTGGCTTCCAAAGTGTCTTACAGTTATAATCTGCAGAAAGATGGAACAGATTAAAGGCCTATGCATGCATTTATGGCAGTCTTTCTTGTCCCCAGAAACTAATTTCATAGCCCAGTTTCCAGGTTCTTCTCTCCAGATAGAGGAGGCAGAAGGAGCTGCAGAGCAACTTAGTAGACTGATGGTAAAGATGAATTATTAACTGAGATGAAAATGGGAATTAAAGCCTTCTTGCTTCATGAAGAAATTCCAGAAGTTCCAGAATCCTTTACGATTTATCACACTGATGCCAACTGTGTATGGAACATTCAATTAAATATAATTTTGAGATATGGCACTTTTACAATGTACTTTTATTTTATTTTATTTATTTTTCATGTTGACGGCTTTGAATTATGCATGCCCTTCCTGTACACTGATTCTCTCTTTTGCTCTCTCTTTAATTTAATAACATACAAAAATAAAAATAATGGAAAGGGGGAGTTTGGGAGTCTGCAATTTCAATTGACATGGAGTTGCTCATAAGTTCAAATACATTTTAAAAAACATTATAAAATTGTTTTTTAAACTCATTATGTAAACAAAAAAATCTAGGCATTTGCCTTTAAAAATTCATTAGTTATGATGAATTATTACGATCCATGAAATCTCTTGTGGCATGTGTCATCCAATTTATGCTATGAGAACCAGATGTTTCATTTCTGTGTTTTTGTTCTGTTTGCCCATTACTTCCTATGTCTTTGAGTCCACACAGAAGATAATATTCTTAGCGTATAATTGGTACCCCTGATAGTAGATTTACATTTCTAGTCTGCTCAGCTTTTCTAAAAATTATAGCAAGGAGGTTGCATTTTGTTTCAGGTCTCTGTAAATTGCACCCTATGCTCTTATGTTCAGCGGATGAAATGGAAATTGTGAGTGTTAAGTGTATAGTTTATTATAATGCTGCTACAATAGGTCATTTGATTTCAACACGAAAACACAAGATTAAATGACTGGAAGCTGATGGTACTTCTGTCTTTTCTAAAGAGGAAGGTAGAGAATAGCATCCTCGTCTTCAATCTGCTGTCTTGATCCATTCCTATGAAAGGTTTTAGGAAAGTTAATCTAATCCATTCTGGTTTACACTGCGTATGTTCTTTATTTGAAATACACTTTATGTGATGTGCACTAGTAAATTCAACTTGCATTCTGTAAGCACAAGTACATGTCTGTTATAGCTGTCCATTTCCCTCCCTATCCTCCTACAAGCATGATAAAAATGAATAAAGGAAGGAGTCTCACAACTCTGCAGAGGTGCAGCTCAGCTTGGCATCGGTTATGCCTAGGGTGAAGAAACTGCAATGTCCCAGCTTCAACAGAGGTAGCAGCAGAGTCCTTTGAAAGCACATAGACAGCTGGATCCCACTTTCTCACATGGGTGGGGAGGAAGCAACCATTAGGAAGAAGACCAGGATGCTTTCAGAGTATGGGTCCAGCCAATTCAGGTGCTGGGAACAGGAGAGAGAAAGTGTGGTGGAAAAAGAAAAAGTTGGATGGCTACAATGAGGAAAGAGATGAGGAACAGGTATAGGAAAAACAGGAGGGAGGGCTGCAGAGAAAGGAAGAGTAGCCTTCGCCACTGTAGATTGTAAACCTCGCCATCAGCTTCAGCCCTGTCTGCCACCAACATACACATTCACCAACAGATTCCTCCCATGGCAATCTGGCCCTTTGCTCAAAAGTAATGCTTCCCTCTGAGTATGACAAAATTTCCACAGCCTGTTGATGATTTTCCACTCCACCCCCATGAGCATTCTTGCTTCTAGCACAAAAGGAAGACACTACCAAGTCGGTTGTTGTGTGTTTGTCTAGCAAGAAAGACCATGGCATCCCATTTTCAAACTACCAAGTACATAGAGAACGGACATATTCAGCTTCTTGTGTGCTGTGAAGACATCAAAAAATACACCTATTGAACAAAAATAGACATTATAGATATCCCATCAATAGCTGGGGGAAGCCATGAATGACTGATGTTATGTCAGTGTTACCACGGAAGTGTCTTTCACTACTCAGAGGTTACAAGTTAGTTCTGCATTGTTTTGTCATTGGTCTTCAGGACTTAAGCACACAAGAAATCTGATTTTTCAAATACAAAAGTCTTCCTGAAGTAGCATCTCTTCAACACTAACCACATTCAACTCTATTGACAAGATTATCTGTAAAACCTGTTTCTGGCCAGAGACAGGACATTGAAGGGGAAGATGAGCACTAGTGGTCATAGAATACTTCACATATGCATTGTGGATTATTTATTTGCCCATCGAACCCATTATAATGTCAGCTCTAATCTTCTCTAACCTGGCGCCCTCTTGATAGTGTTCAATATAATGCCCATCAACCCAATCACCATGGTAATGTAACATACCCTCATAAAAGGCTATAGTCTTTTCTTTAGATATAGCCAATAGAATGTTTGCTGCAAATTTCTGATTGTTCTTTGAAGGATAGTGTGGGGATTGCCCTTGTGGCTGTGTTTGTTGTGGCCCTCACAAAGGTTCTCTCCCTCTTGATTCTTCTCACTTGTCACCAGGTATTATTATCTTAATACCACCTCTGAGTGTTAGACACATGTGCTGCCAATTGCCAGGTTTATTGAACTACAGAATCAGTTGGTTTGAATAACAGATAACCTTTTATTATTAATCATTTCACAAAGTAAATCACGTAGTCACTGTAACAGGGGTCTGATTAAGTTTGGGTAGGACGGGACATATATTCAGGCTTGTGTTATATACTTTCAATCACTTAATATCTCTATTATTCTAGGTGTTCTCATTCCTGCTTGTTCACTCTAATAACCTTGGTCTTAATTCACTTTCCTAACTCTGTCCTCAGATCACTCTAATTCTTCTCTTCTCTCTAAGCTCCAACTTCTCAACCCCCTTTCTCCGGTTCCAACTGTCTAACTCTCTCCTTGGTTCCGCCCCTCCTGCTCTATCCTTGGCTCCTCCCTCTAGAGCTCCTGTGACTGACAGGCAGGAATGACGTCACCTGTAGGCATTTCGCCACAGATAGGATCTACTTATATTTTGAGTTGAGGAACATTTTTTTCTTGAGAAGGGCCACTGAGCCACAGGAAAAGCCAATGGGGTGGGGGCTGTGCTGTACGGGAAGGCAAAACCAAAGATGCATATAGCCAGGGGCAGAAGCTGAATGAAGCTAGAGTCAACCATAGGTGGTTTACAGTAATAGAAAGTAGCTGTTTCTCTTTAGTGCCCCATCCTTGTGCACAAACATGAGGGAGATGAGCTACTGATGCTCAGAGAGGATGTCCAGAGACCAAGAGTGAGCCTACAGGGTCCAAAAAGCCAGATTCTTCTGAGAACCACATAAAATTAGGTCCAGGACCACATGCGGTGTTTGGGCTGTACGCTTCTGTCACAGTTTTAGACCTACACCTCAGACACCAATGAAGTTAATTAAAACTCTTTTTTAAAACTCTTGCATGCTTAAACCTATGATCACAATAGTCTGTTTTCTTATGTGGAGTTGATGTAAGACATTAATTTTAAGACCAGGATCCATGATTCCCATTGAATCTTGCTCCTCCATATACTGGCAATCCTTTTTACTTCTGCAGCCTGGTATTTCCCCTAAAAACTGGCTTGTGGAGGCTAATGAACTCTTTTTGTCACCATGGAGACCTGGAAGAAGAAGGGGAGGGAAGGAAAATCCTGATTCCACAGGCACTGGGTATTGATGTATCCAGTGGATCTTGGCCATAGAGTTCACTTTACAGCTACAGGGGACAGAAAATTATTTAGTTCTCAGCTAAGTACGTGACAAGGGAACAAAATAAATGTATTGAAACCAAAGCCTGTGGACTGGGAAACACTCTACAAACACTGAAAGATAGAAGATAGAAAAATATTCTCCATTTGTACCAAAGGGAAAAATTGGCATTTGTACCAAAGGAAGACATGAGTGTGTTCATATTCTTATGTTTTCATTTACAGAGCAAACAATGGGTTCATCATTCTTGATTCCATCTTAATAGGTTCATTTCTTTCCCTATCCTGAACTACTTTCTCTTTTCACAAGAACCTCCATTGATCTTCATTTAACCACATACCTTAAAACAAGAGCTGGCACTATGTTTGCTAAATGGATGGCACACCTAGAGGAGAAAGTTAATAAAAAAAACTAGAGGGAAGTCTGTGTTTGAAACTAGTAGTTGGTAGTCATATTGTGCAATTTGGGAAATCTTGTGGCTAGTTTGCAGCCTGATCTTTGGAATCACGAAATGCTGATTTCTCGATGGCGGAAGCCCTAGCAATTTGTGTGGTTGACATGGTTGTCAACAGAGGAAAGGGCAAGTCCTATGTATTATTTTGATGTACAGAGACAGATGCACTGTATTGCAGTGGTGTGTGCCTTGTGCACAAATTGTGCTAATATAATGTAGCTTTCTACTATCTAGCTTGGCCCACTCCCCAAAATACCTCGACAGTTGGCTCTAATGTTAGGCAGAATGAATCAACAGCCTCAGATAGAAGATGCCACTGAGAACGGCAGCCACGTAGCCATACTTCTCTGTTGAAGAACAAAGCTCTGTGTGCCCAGCTTCAGGTACTGTCTTCCTTCAGGTACTGCAAAAGGCACTCTCTCCCAAGTAATACTGAAGTGAAATTCCATGGCCTATCTATTTGGCCCCTCTGTATGGAAAGAGGTGTCCTGTCCTTTGCCAAAGGCATCAGAACATCATAACCTGATCATGAGGATAGCGATCAGTAAACTAATGCAGAGTTGAGCGCAAGACAAACGAACTTTCCCCTTCTCTGTTCCCTCTGATGGCTGCTTCCAGATTCATCTGCGGTTGTAGATTCCTATCCAGTTTCCTCTTCACTTGCTCATAACTGCGTTCTACAGAATTCTTCCTGCAATACATTCTGTAAAGTCAGAACCACAAGGAAATTTTAATATGGCAATGCAAGGGAGAGGGGGAGGAAGGATAGTTCTTATTTAAGTATAATTTGCTATCTTTTACAATATCCCAAATAATACTGATGATCAGATAAGGATTAAAAATCCATTAGAACCTCCTGTAGGAATATTCATGAGAGTGATAATGTAGCAACAGTATGTTTGCTTCTACGCTCTGGCTATTGAGAGAAACCTTCATGAGAATAATAATTCTAAATACTCATGAGTGCAATTAGCTAGCGAAGACTCCCGGGGATAATGAGAAGGTAGCAGCAACTGCTTTTGTTGCTGGCAGTGAAAAAAACTAGTTTAGCAAATGACATAAATCTGTGCTGTATGGATAAATACCCAAATGAGATATTAAATATGCTAATTCACTCCTCCTTTTATCAGCAGTTCTTAGTGCTGACAATGGCTGTGTAAATTAAATGGTCAGAAACTGAAATGCCGCTTGTTGAATTAGCTCTTCTGCTCATATGTCTTGGAGAAAAGTGTGCGGTGACTTACAGTTTGTGAGGAAAGCTTTGGAGTTTTGATGCATTTTTTTTCTCCAAGTCACATTTTCTTTCAGCACAGCCTATTTCTGCACAGTTCATGCTCTTTTAATTCATACTCAGCTGGAACAAGATTTCAAGAAAACACAGGGCTCCGTTTCTCTCAGGGAAACTAAAATCCACTTCAACTAGGCCATGACCCACTGAAGATTTTTTCCCCCCTATGCTTATAGTTTAGCCTTTACCGTCTGTTCCCTCAGACTAGGGTTACCAAGTGTCAGTGTATGGATTTTGCAGCATTATTATCTGTAAACAGTGTCCACAGGTTTCAGCCACTTGCTGTGAAGATTTAGAAGAGGTAGCCATGTTAGTCTGCGCAAGCGTATCAGGCAAAATCCAAAGAAACAAAACAAAACAAAAACATGTGGCACCTTAAAAACTATTATATTTTAATGCCAGCTTTCATGGAGTGTTTCAGGCCCTAGTACCAAATTATGGGAGACATCTTGCTGACTCATATCTGACCAGCAACGTGCAGCCAAAAAAGAGAGGGAAAGACAGTGCAATGATTCCACTGCATTCTCATTCTCCCATGGCTCCACTTGCCACTTATGGGGTCAGAACAATACTAATGTGGCTATATTGTTTATACAGCAGGACCTCCATATCCGCAGGATCAGTACCCACAGTTTAACTTATCCGCTGCCTGAAAATATTAAATAAAAACCCCTCAGAAATACACATTTCCAAGGTGTATTCCCAGAATTGGCCACTACAGTGAACCAGAGACTATGCTAGATAAAGGGTTTCTATACCCACACTTTTCAGCATGGGGGAGGGCTTGAAATTGATCATCTGCAAATACCTCAGTCCTACTATACTTCCTCCACCCCCACGTAAAATTACTGCGAGGGAGATGTGTCTCCAGAATTACAGTTCTTGTACAGCAGTGCGTATTTTAGTAAGTCGTGCAGACAGAAGAATGCGAGAACATTAAGTAAAAGCTTTTAAACGTATTCAGGCCCTGTTGCTTTGCCAGATGTAGCCATGATGTCAGATAAAACAATGAAGAGTCTTGAGGCATCTTAAAGACTAAAACTTTTTTATTTGGCATATGTTTCGACGGACTCAAGCCTGAGACCTCGTATCGTTTATTGGCTTTTTATTTATTTATTGCATTCTGAGTAATGATTGTCCAGATTAAACAGATAACACTACAAAGACCATAAGTTCTGGGTTGGAAAGTCATTTATAGAATGGTTAATTTCAAAAAACGATAAGAAGTTTAGCTCTAGACATAATTTATTCCAAACTGTAGTAAACTACATAATTGCTAACTAATTGGGGATGTTTTGCATATGAATCAGTGCTATTTGTGTAACGGATTCCTTAGAGATCTCTCGAAGCACACTATAATTACACACAGTGAAAAAAATGTGGCTACCTTTTTCTGTTTAATCATATTCTACAATCTGATTCTCAAACGTGATTCACACAAATCATGATCATGGATGATGGCCCTTCCTAGCACAAATAATTGTGCAACAGACACATCTGCTATGCACCCAGTTCTCCTGGGACCTTCATGGCTTGGGAACAGACTGTTTCAAGCACCTTTTTCTCCCAGGAGAAACCATCCTGTCTTAAAGATCAGCTGCTGCACCCCTCTTGTATGAAGTCTTGTCTCCAGAGACACATTTAGTGTCAAGGGGTATTGTGGATAGCAGTGCCTTGAATATTGAATTCCCTGGTATAGGGAATAGTCAGAGCTTGGAAATGTTGCTTTCCGGAAATGTTTTTTTTCAGCTCCTTAAATTTCAGACTGAAAGCCCTAAAACTCCATCCTGCTGATTGGGGATTCTGGAACTAGCACTCCAGAAAAGAAACTTCTCTAAACCCAGAGCTAGATTATCTCCTTCTTCATCTGTGTTCCACCTTCAGGTGAAGTCTTTTTTAAAAAAACCAACCAACCAACAAGCATTTGAATCCCCTCTTCCTTCATTTTATTGATTGATTTATAGCTTTGTTATTTGCTTTTTGTATTTGTGGATGTTTCTGATGTGCTAATTATATTGTCTATTATGAACATCATATGGGCAGAAAGGAAAGTACAAATAATAAAGTTTTATCTTTATCTTTATTAGATTTTTACCCCGCCCCCCTAGACGAAGTCTACTTTTATGTTTGCATATCTACTGGTGCATAGGGAAAAGGGCAGCTCCAATCATCTGCTTCTTTAATTTAAACAATTATGGGAAGCTTGACAATTTTGCATGGGGGGGGGTATTTTGTTTGTATTTAGAGGCTCCAAACTGTAGCTTGTTTATTTGTGCATAAATGTTGGACTACCAAGGCCTCACTTTCAATTACTTTTCTATACTATACATTGACCAGCCTGCTATTTCAAGGGCATAACATTTCACTTTGTTCAGGAAAAAGAGCAGTATATAAAATAAATTGTTCTAGATAAGCAGGCATTTTATAATGTTTACATGCTTACGTATCTTTTTCGTCCATGCAGTTTGTACTTATGCCTCAAAGCCATCTCATCTCATAGCATCTTGCGTTTGAACTGCTTTTCTTTTTTTGGAAATAAGAATAAAAGAGTAGCTGCTTTCTCAGACACCAAGTCAGCACATAAAACAATTGTTATTTAAAAGGAGTCCAAGGCTGCTAAACACGATATGGCCGATAAGACCAAACTGTTGAAGCATTTGTCAGTCTTTTTTCCCCTGTTTGAAAATAGTAATGTCAAGACATTCCTTTTTTTTAAATGCAAGGAATAAAATGTTTCATTGTTAACTGCAATAAATATGTTTGAGAGCTTGTAGTTATATTTCTCCTCCTAAAAATGCAGCTCAGGATCAAGTTATATATCACATTAACATTACACATATTATTTAACCTTCAGTGCAGGATTTGGTAGCCTGTTAAGTAGCAAAGGGCAAGCAGTAAGGGGAGAACAAGAAAAGAAAAAATGCACCTTCCTCCCCTGTGCCTTGTGTAGGTCGCCCACCAAGGTTTCTCTCAGGTTCTTTGTATTTTCAATGTGAGTAGTGAATTGTTATTTTCAGGGATATCTTGCATTAGATTGAAGATGCAAGGAGAAGAAAGATATAGCTACATCCCTTGGCCCCAGGAACAGGAACTGTTATGTTTCTTTTCTTCTACCATTCATGGTTGGGGCATAGTGGTGTAATAGTAAATTTGAAGGTGCTCATTATGACAGACTCCATAGCATATCTCTCTCTCAAAAAAATTAATAAATCCAAAAGGCAGGCGGCTGGATCTATGTATAAATGAGGAGCAGGTCTTTTGTAAAGTTAATGCCTCTTCATTCTCCATTCAAGACCAAATTACCTTCAAAATGCTTTGTATTACTCTGTTTTTGTTATGTGCCATAGCATAGCATCTGACTTATAGCAAGCCTGACAGGGTTTTGAACATAAATATTAGAGTGGCTTTAGCATTGTCATCACCAGTGATTTTCCATGACTAAGAGGAGATTTGAAACCAGGTCTCCTTCATTGAGGGCTTGACACCTTCCAGGCATGGTCATGTGTGGATTGTAGCCTCCATATATGCAGGGGGTCGTGAGGTTAGGCAAATGTGCAGATACATGTGAGAAGATGTGAAATACAATTCATGTACTTCTGATTTCTGGATATTATAATCTCTCCTTTTTTGCATTGAATTAGTCGTAGATAGAATATGTCTAGAGAGTTGAATTGTTTTGTAAAACTTCCACATGTGAGTTTTTGTACATAATTAATTCTGAATACAAATTCATTAACACTATTTTTCATGCTACGTTAGAACAGCAATGAAGAGTTTCATTTGATTTCCTTGCATCTTAAAATTTTTGTGCAGTTTGCAATGCTTAATTTCCTGTTTTCTAATTCCTTTCCCAGAGAAAAAAATTTACCATTAGCAAAACAAATATCTATATTGTTTTAATAACAGTATTAGCTGTCTATCAATTATCATATGCTGTGTGAGCTATGCTCAGATATCAGCCATATCATGGCAAAAAGTTTGACATACAAACCTTGAAAATACCGTATTTGCCGGCGTATAAGACGACTGGGCATATAAGACGACCCCCCAACATTTCCACTCAAAATATAGAGTTTGTTATATACTCGCCGTATAAGACTACCCCCTCTTCCGCACACCTTCCACACACCAAATGCGCACGGAGCTTCGACATAAGAACAGAAACAGGCAGGGAAAAAAGGCGGGCAATTCAACTTTCTATAGGTGGCGCCGAGGCTGCTTCTTGGTGCTTTAGGTCTGTCGGCCATTACTGTATAGGGTGTGTCGCAGTTGAGAGAGCTCCGGCTTTCCAAGTGAGCCTGTGTGTGTGTGTCTGCAAGGAGGTAAGCTGCTGTTTTCTCCTTTTAAAAAACTTCTGGGTGGGTTTTGGCTGGGGCGGATATGTTTCTGTGCTGTTTTGTTGGTGGCTTTTTTTCCCTTAATGCCTCAGCAAGGGAGCTGAGTTTACTGTGTGTTGTTGGAAGTTTCCCCCCTTCTTAAAGCCTCAACAAGGGAGGTTGTTTTACTGTGTGTTGTTGGAGGTTTCCCCCCTTCTTAAAGCCTCAACAAGGGAGGTCGTTTTACTGTGTGTTCTTGGAAGTTTCCCCCCTTCTTAAAGCCTCAGTGCCTTCCATTTCTTCGGCCTGAACGGATTAATTGGTTTTCAATTCATTCCTATGTGAAATGGTGCTTCGACCTACGAACATTAAAAAAGAGGACGAAATGGCTGAAAAGCCTCCAGGCAGCCATGTGGCTGTGGCCATTTTGTCTTCTCCTCCACTCCTCCCCCCTCCCCTCTCCCCTCTCCCGACGATCAGCTGATGGGCGGGCTATTAGGAGGCTTCCTGAGGCTTTCTCTGCACTGGAAATTCAGGGGAAAAAGGTGGAAGCTACCAGTATGTCTATTCCAACTGAAGTGCACCCGGCGTACAAGACGACCCCCCCACTTTGAGGCATGTATTTCAGGGTAAAAAAGTAGTCTTATACGCCGGCAAATACGGTATATGTACTGTATCTTACTTGTCACATTACCAGCAGCAAAGTAGGAATCTAGTGGGTATTACTTCTTCCTCTTCCCTATTTTTGCCTTTTTGTTATAGATCAACTGAATTCAGAATACAGAGACAAAATGAGGCAAGACAACAGAAATATAACATTAAGAGAGAGAGAGAGAGAGAGAGAGAGAGAGAGAACTACTGCATCGTGTTAAATCTAGTTATTGACCTAAGGTAGCGTAGCGACGTCTACGTTGGCTTGGGCATGTCGTGAGAATGGCTGACAGTCAGATTCCAAAAGATCTCCTGTATGGAGAATTAGTGCAGGGAAAGTGCCCCAGAGGGAGGCCACAGATGCGATACAAGGATATCTGTAAGTGGGATCTGAAGGCCTTAGGAATGGACCTCAACAGATGGGAAACCTTGACATCTGAGCGTTCAGCCTGGAGGCAAGCGGTGCAGCATGGCCTCTCCCAATTTGAAGAGACACTTGTCCAGCAGGCCGAGGCAAAGAGGCAGTCCCGAAACCAGCAAAATCAGGGAGCTGGACAGGGGACAGATTGTATTTGTCTTCAGTGTGGAAGGGATTGTCACTCTCGAATTGGCCTTCTCAGCCACACTAGATGCTGTTCCAAGACCTCTATTCAGAGCACGCTACCATAGTCTCTCAAGACTGAAGGATGCCTACAGGACCTAAGGTAGTATATTTAACATAATTTTCCCTTGTAGGCTGTAACTACACCAGTGCTGGAGCAGACTTAGTTCATTCCTTTCCATTGACTACAATGGGGCTGGGAAAATAAAGGCTTCAGCAAACACTGGCAGTAGCCATGGACACTCCCATCATCACCCTAGGATGTTGTGCCCCAGTTGGCATCTGTCAGCAAACACCTGCTGCCACGGGAGGGGGGAGAGAAAGCTGAGTCTTGCAAGCTCATCTGTCTAGTGTTTGTGTACAAATCTGTGCTCTCCTCACAACCTAGAAACTGCTAGCTTTCATGCTTCAGTTGGGACTCCTTGGCAACTAATTAGGAGACCACTTTGGCAACAGCAGCCTTTGCCACTGAAATCTGACACAGCCCAGATGAGTAAGCCAGGAGGAAACTAAGGAGAGACATAGCAATCTGTTTCAAGTCCAACACATCTTCACATATGTTCACTTATAAGCCTGTGCTGCCCCTTTCTCAGATTCTTTATATGCGGGGGAAGCATAACTTATTCCTGAACATATTTTATTTCAACAGTGCATTCTTAAACGCATTTGACCTATTTTTCTTTTGAATCCCCAAATGGCAGAATATTCAGAATACATGAAATCAGTGACAAATGATTCATCCAGAAAGTCAAGTTCAACTCAGTTCACGCTGGAATTTGTAAACATCAAGTTTCTTATAGGTAAAAACAAATAAACAAACAAAACCAAGTAAAAAAAGACAAAAACATGGTGGTATCTTAGGTTCCTTTACAAATTCAAGTTCTTTGAGCATCTTTGAGCATCTTTGGTGGCTGGACAGGTCAGTGGTTTAGGTTGGGCATTTGATTTCCCACTATGCCTTCTGGGAGAAGAGCCAGCCTGTGTAGCTTTGGACAAGCTGCACAGTCCCAGGGCACCCCCAGAAGAAGGAATGGTTTTCCACCTAGAAAACCCTGAAAAGGGTTGCCATAAATCAGAATTGACACAATGGTACACAGTTCTTATTCTTATTATTCAGAAATACCAGAAACAGTCAATCAAAATTATAAAAAACATTGATTAATATTATGTAACAGATACAAGTTTTAACCAAAAACCTAAGTATCTGTTAAATATTGGTGGAGTATATATGCTGCTCCTAATATTGCCATTTTTGTAACATTTTTTGTAGCTGTTTTTGTGTTGTTTCTGAGATCTGCAACTGCTTATAATATGTGAAATTTCTTGATATTTTCCCCAAAGCCCTGATGACTACGGGGACCACTGAAGCATGTTTCATCCACAAGCAAGATGTTTCGATTGCCAGATCTCTGTATTTTGCTAGTTTTTCCAATTTTTTATCTTCAGTTCTGGCATCCCCTGGTATTACAATGTCAATGATCCAGACATTTCTTCATTCTAGTCCTATGTCTGGTGTGTTATGTTGAAGGTGTCTATCAGTTTGGATCCGGAAATCCGACAAGATCTTGACGTTATCATTTTCTGACACCTTCTCTCCCTGATGTTCCCATGGGTTTTTGAAGGCTGGCAAGTTATATATATATATATATATCTTTTTGCATAATGACCAGTGCACTAATTTTGCCACTCTCTCATGTTTAATTTTTTAATCTCTTTGTGCAATCTTATTCCAGCTGGATACCTAATTACTGGAATTGCCTAGGTATTTATGGCGTTTATTGTATTCCCATTGTTTAATTTTGATTTTAAGATTTCCTACAGTCTTTTGATGTATTCCTTTTCTGTCAGTTTAACTTTTGTGTGCAGGATGTTGTCTGTTTCTAGTATTCCACGGTATTTATAATTTTCATTACCTGATAGTAGTTTAATAATATCACAATTTTTTAACTCTATCCCATCTAGTTTTGGATCTTGCCATGTTGTATAGACAGAGCTGCACATTTGTCAATTCCAGATTTCATTTGGATATTTTCACTAAATATTTGCACTGTGTTTAGCATTGATACTATCTCTGGAACTTTTTGCATATCGTTTTAGGTCATTCATGTATAACAGATTATTGATTTTTTTTCTGCTTGTTCTGCAATATGGTAGCCCAGTTCAGTTTTATTTAAAATTATTGACATGGGCATTAGTGAGATGTTAAAGAACAGTGGTGACAAAGCATCCCCTTGAAATATTCCTCTTTTGATGCTAACTTCCCCAATTTGTTAACCACACACCATTAAGATAATTTTCCATTTTTCCATGTGTTTTTTTTTTAGGAACTTCTGAATATTTTTACTCCCCAAAATTTTTAGGCAGGTGTTAATCCAGCTATGTGGCAATGAGTCAATCGTCTATCCAGGCCACGTCAAGATATGTTTTTCGTCTTTTTGCATTCTTTAGTATCATATTATCAATAAGCAGCTGATCTTTCATGCTTCTTGACTTTGTAAACTTCCCTTTCTTTTCAGTTGGATATAGAGATTTTTAATTAAATAATTGTATATTGATCTTGCAAGTACTCCTGTGAGGAGCTTGAACATCATTTGAAGGCATGTAATTGGTTGGTAATTACTGGGTTCATTGCCCTTTTAATGGTATTTTATTATTAAAAATGTGTGGCCTGTTGTCATTCAATCTTCAGTTGTAGAATTTTGATGTAAGTGATTAAATTGCACTGTTGTACATGTTGTTGTTGTTGTTGTTGTTGTTTGTGGTGGTGGTGGTCTTTGAAGCAAAAAATCAGGTCTTTCCAGGACTCACAGACAGATTAGTTTCAATCTTCCTATATTTCTTGATTCGGGAAGTTGTGTAGTTTGCATATAAATTGAGTAGATTGTTTTGTAATAACAAATTCATATGTTATTACACTTTTTTTTCACCTTAGCCAGTAAATGCTGGTCTTTGGGACCCATAAACTGTCATTACATGAAAAATTTGGGCTCAGGGCTCAGGATTCTGTGCCTTTCTATAAGATTTATCACTTATATTCAACTCTTGGAAAGACCAAAATCCTGCTGTGTTTTTATGGCATCATAACACCATTGCTACAAGTTAAGTAGTGTAGGAAGTTGCTGCTGTATGCTGAGTCAGACAGCTTGGCATGCAACAGCGAATGCCTGTGCTAACTTCTTAATGTGTGGCAGTTTGCCACTGAGATGTATTGTTTTGCCCTGACAAGCGTAACTCATAGGATCTTGACCACTGTATAACTGCAGTGTGAGGTGGCTCCTTACTGAGGTGCTGTTAGTTCTTCTTGGAGTTTAAAGCTGCTACCTCTTTTCCCCCCTGCTTCTTTATCTAAAAACATGCTAGTCTTTCTACCTTAAGTGATGCCCACAATTTGGGGTAGCTTTGCTGTATTTAATGTGTGTGATTAATAGAGATGTAACTCCCTGTCTGTATTGCTTCCATGCATGAGAATAAGAAATTATTCCCCCCGCCCCTCATGAGATGGCAAGATATTTTCCTGCTGGTGATAATGAGAGTTCTCACATTTGTGAGAAAGATTTTCGCTCAAATTGTTATATTGCTTAGCATTAGCACAGCTGCTACCTTGTTCTGTGGACTTTATAGAATTAGAAGCATTGGATGGGTTTTGTCTGCCATTTCTATCAATAATCGAGTTCTTGCTTGCTGTAGGAGTTGTGCTGTGCTTCACAAAGGGAAAAATACTTGTTTTGCACATAATTTCTGTTTTGTAAATTATGGAAACCTTCATGGAAAAATGACATTGTCCCCCACCCCCTCTCATGCTGGAGAGAAGAGATCTCATGAGGGTCAGTGAATTCTCAACAGGCTGTCTTGGTAAGTTGAGAAGCCTGTCTTGTCAAGAAAAAAATAATTTTGTGAGAATTCTTCACATCCCTCGTGCTTAATCGGTAATGTCATTTACACTGCCAAACCACTTGCAAATGCGCTTGTCCTCATAATGTCATCAGCCCAAGTCAAACTCCTGCATGTATCTCAATCATTAATAATAGAATTTCAGTAACTGTGTTTCCTGCTTCAATGTTATCTGACAAACCAGCATGTAAAAAACAGTTTATAAAAGAAACTCTACTGTTCAATTTGCTTTCATCCCCTTGTTTCAGTGACAGATATTTGGACCTACAGCTGCCTTTGTTATGAAGCCGTCAGCTTACTAAGTTGTCATCACTGAAGAAATACTGGGTCCATTTAAATATATATATTTATATATATATATTCAGGAAGACATCAGAGCTAGTGTTTTCCCTTGAAAACAAGCTGTTGGATTTTTTTCCCTGTCAATCAGACAGCTACACTACATTGATTTATTCAAAAATATGCCCTTGCAACATTTAACTCTTGATTCGCTCTGGAACTATTATTCATAATTACTATGTGATGGATAGTTGGAGCACTATTCATCTTGACACCATTGTCTCCTTTGTAGTGCAATCTCTTATTTTTTGAGGAAATAAAATCAAAGTGTTAGGATGTCTGTGGATTGCTGCCTTTGCTGCTGCATCAGATCTATACCAGAGCTTCAGTGATCTACAGATATCATACAGAATGCTGGATAAGTATTCAGCAAGCACATGTTGCCTGTAAGATAAAGGCCTAGACAAGGTCAATTGTCTGTCCAACCTCTTTCTACTACATTTTAAAGAAACAGAAAGTTTCCTAACTCACAGCAATTGCTCACTGCTCTCAGAACGCTCTCTTTGCCTGAAATCTAACACAATAAAGCATATTCAGCCATCAAATGCAGCAGATTGAGAGAGAGAAAAGAACATGGACGTGCAAGAACAGATTGTAGCATCCAGTAGATTTTTGTGAAATAGCTGCTGAGCGGAACTTTGTTGGAACCAACTGGGAATTCTAGATTTCAGTTGTAGCAGAGTCAGTGTCAGAAATGGGGGGTCACTGGGCACAAAACCCCCACAAAACACCACATTCCTGCAAAAGACCCCCTGCCCACTCTCAGGACATTTTTGGTTCTGTTCCTCCTTGCTGTTGTGTACCGTGCATCTCACACTCTTTGAACATGTCATCAGTGACAGTGGACGGGCCAGCATCCTCCGCTGGTGCTCCAGCACCTCCGTTTTGAAATTGACATTTATTTAATTAAAATATCTCTGTAGCCTGCAGTACCATGTTCAGCTGTTAGGTGCCAGACTTCCTTAGCCCCCTTTCGCAAGGATGTTGCATTCAAGTGTGGGATACTTGTTTCTCCAGAAGGCCTCTAGGCAGGTCTGGTTATCTTTTGCTTTGCAGGGCCCTTTAAATGTTCAGACAGTTACAAGAAAGGGGGATATTGCTGCCTGGAAAGGGGGAGGGAGCAGATAGACAAGCTGAATGAGTGCTGAATTAGAGGGAGAGAAAAATCAGTGGGGGGGAAAAAAGAATAATGGAAGAAAAGGGAAAAAAGAAGCAGTGAAAGAAAAAGGTAGAGGGGACTAAGGGATATTTTTAATTCTTAAAAAGCTGGATACCTCTGCCAAAAATCATATTTTAAAGACCTGTACGACTGGAATGCACTATGCTGAAGTATGATTCACTTGCTATAATCAGCTGGAATTTTATGTACTTCTACTCATGCTGACTGATGTACATTAACAAGCATTGCACTGTGCAAGTCAAGAGCTGATGGAATACTATGGAAGCAATTTGATAAATAAGTACTACTTGCTGGTGCAGTTCAGATAAAGTCCACACATAAATGCCTGACCTATTGGGTATTACTTGAAGTTGGAATATATCTATTATTAACAAAAGAATCCAATCATTTTGAGGTAAAATGAAGACTGGGAGCAAATTGTCAAGAAGGACATGACAACATAAATCTCAAAAATCTCTCTCTGACACAAGCTTAGTGTCCTCAGGGAGAAAGTGCAACAGACCTTTCTGTGTCTAAGCTAAACATAAATGTATTTGAATAAATACTGTGGATACAAGAAACTCATATACGTTTTTCTTTTGCTATCACTAAATGCAAGACGAAGAAGCTGCCACCCTGTTTGAGCTCTAATGTTCTGTAAGAAAATAAAAATCTGAATGCATCCCAAGATTTCATACTTTTAAATAGAAGCATAAGGTGTAGACATGATTCTCCTTCACTTTTTTATAAGCCTCACATTAATTCCATCAGTAGATCAAACTGAAAGAGACTAGGGTTACCCAGAGAGTTTTATATGACTGACTGGAGATTAAGATCTAGATTTCTCCAGGCCTAGCCTGAGGTTCTTCACCCCTGCACCATGACATGACAGCAGCTACTTGTGGCGTCGCTACGATAACAAGAAAATTCTTTCCTACTCCCCTAAACCATTGCCCTTGCTATATACATAGTTTTCACCTTGCCGTATGTTGAATTCATTTACCCTGCCCTGTACTGAGTTCTGAAATAAGAGTTTTGACTGTTTATAAAAGTGTACTTTTCTTAAAATGTCTAAACAGCCTATCAGAGAAAGCTGCACTGTCCTTGTAGTGTTTCTTTTCAGCAGTATTTTTATTTTATGCATCCTGGCATGCTCAATTGTTTACTTTGGAAATTTCCACTTAGAACTATAAAAGAGTAATTGTCTGGTTATTCAAAGAGACCCACTTTACATCTATACTGTGTGCTGGTGACTCTCTGCTTTTGAAGGCAATAAAGTTTTATTGTTTTATTACTGAGATTCACTCTGTGTTCTGTTTTGTGACCCTTTGCCAGCGAACAGTTGCTGGGCTGAAGGGCCATTCTTCCACAACAGGTTTAACAATATAGAAACTCTGCTGCTAGAAGTAGGGCTGTGCAAGGTTGCAATAATGCCAATCCCTAATGTAAACCTGCCCAGTTTTTGCTGACATAGTTTCAATAGAACAGGGTCATTTAGAGCATATGCTTTGTGCATGCAGCACAGACAGGGCTAGTTGGCATAGCTTTTAGTAGGGGTATGTTTTTTATTCCAATGAATCTGAATCCCAATTTGGATTGCCCTGTTCCAAACATCTCTTCAAATCTCAATCAAAGTAGGTGTCTTTGAAAACAGGCCATAGCCGAATCTCATAGCCATATCAAGTTATAAATATATGTTATTGTTTTTCCTGGGTTTATTTATTTATTGACTTATTTCATTTACATCCTACCTTTTTCCCAATCCAGAGATACAAGATGGCTTACAAAATAGTATGGAAGGAAGGAAGGAAGGAAGGAAGGAAGGAAGGAAGGAAGGAAGGAAGGAAGGAAGGAAGGAAGGAAGGAAGGAAGGAAGGAAGGAAGGAAGGATAGACATACAGGTAAAAAATATTGAAAGAGGAAGAGGAAAATGCAGTATCCTCTATTTTAAAACTCTCCTTGCAGTTTGATCAGTGATTGATTGAAGCAGAAGGGCAGGTGGAAGACATGTCATGGTTTGTGATAAGATCATTCATTTTGTTAGGGCCGAAACAGACAGAGCTGGAGATCAGCTCTTAGGACCTCACATTGTTTTAGCAGCCCCTGGGAACAGATTCGAAGACTGCAGAACTGAGAAACTGTTGAACTGTTTTCTGCTATGAGCTGGCCTTCAAATAAGACATTCCCCGTGTGACTCATCCATCCATCTCACTCCACATAGTGGATATTAGTAAAACATGTGGGAAAAAGAAACTGTGATACAGTTTCTGCACACACACACACACACACACACACACAGAGAGAGAGAGAGAGAGAGAGAGAGAGAGAGAGAGAGAGAGAACTGGCAGTAATTTGAAAAGGTGATTTATGTCAAGGGAGTAATATGATTAAGAAGGGTTAAACACTTTTCCAAAGGATGACTCCTTGATTTTGAAAGTCTCTCATGGAGGCTATTGTTTTAAAAAACTGGAGGTCCAGATCAGCATCTATATGTCTAGACTAGCCCTTAAACAGCAAGGTGTCTTGGTACTGTAACCTAGACTTCACTAGTACCATGTGAAATGTGACATTGTATCAAATTGCTTTTTAAAAAATCGGTAGTATTAGACCTGATCAAAAACAGCTGTAAGGTTCTTACTGAGACTGTACATTGCTATCTGCCTGCTTTTTGATCTTTGTGATACCATCAATCACATCAATAGGATCTGACATGCCTTTAACTGTTGGTTACTGAGGCATGCTTTTGTTTTGATCCACTGCATAAGTTGCTATTACTATGGACATCTTCCATTATAAAAAGGAGGAAATGCCACATTTGGTATCCTTCAAAGATTTTGTTATTAAGATACTGCTAGCAACCATACACAGGAAGAACCTTTTAATCTTATCTGCTCTACAATCCTTAAGAGATTCCTTCTTGTTGTCAGCTAACTTATGAACATTTTCTGCTTCAGCAGTTTATTAGCAGAATATGCTATGAGCCTTGACTGTGTTTTTCTATTAGAACATAAATGTGTCATACATCAGATTCTGTGCTTTACATTTTTGGTATGTATTAATTCAAAAATATGAACTTTGATTCTGTTGTTGTTTTAAAACAGAAAACCATCACTGTCTTTTTTTAAACTAAAGATAGTTTCCAAAAAAATAATAATGTATAACGCCTTTGGTACACAAGTCATTTTCTTAAATGACTTCCATCAAAGGTTCAAAAAGTTACTAATTAGAAAGATAAATCTCAGAATCCCCCAGCCAGTACAATGACCAGGCTAAACCCAGTATTAAACCCATCCACAGAGCCAAACTGTTCAGTCCATGTGTTATAATGTTCCTGGAATTAAACCCATTGGACATTGTAGGACTCTGTAAACCTGTGTAGGAGTGCAGTGGACATGGACAAAGTATTAGAACAAGAGTTCACAATAGTGGTACACATACCAGTGGTGGGACACAATAGGTGGTGCAGTGTTTTCATAAGCATCCACTCTCCCTCAATCCTCTTGTCCTCTCCTGCTACTCTCATGTGCATTGTTCCTAGCTAGCCTACACATCAATGATTATCCTTCTGTAACCTTTGTGGAAAACTAGTAGTAATTATGGATAGTCAATGTTTCTCCTAATCCCCTGTTTGTCCTGCCCAACAACAGATCATAATTGAAAAAAATTAAGAACAGAATGCCGGTAAATATATAAATGTCCACCTTCAGAAATCTGGGTTTTCCATTGGTGAAACTTGGGTTCTTTGACAGTGATTGGCAACACATAAGATATCACAGTTTGAGAATCACTACTCTGGAACACTGCCCTAAATGGCTGGACTCAAATGCTTCTTCTCTTTAGCATCTATGTGAAGCTTCTGGAGAAGCCCATTGTCGGTAAGAGGGTGAGGTGTTTGCAGTATGTTCTATTTTCTCTTGTTATCTGGGTCAGATAAGGGTGTGGAGCTGATGGGCCAGTGCCAGGAGGCATTAATGGATTGAATCAGTAATCTAGACTGAATCCTGAGAAGATGGAGATCCTGTGACTGGGTGGTTCTTGAGCCTGGAAATGGGATGGACATCCTATTCTGGCTCAAACTGAACTTTTACAACTTTGTAAGAGACAGTGTATCACTTCTCATTGAGGGTCAAGGGCTTTGCCGAGATGTGGTTGGTGCACCAGCTATAGGCATATCTGGGAAGATATCCCTTAGTCACAATGACACATGTTCCGATGACCTCATGTTTGGATTATCATAATGTGTTTTCCATGCAGCCACTCATGAAAGTCATCCAAAGATGCTGTTGCTGTAAAACGTGGCTACCAGAATGTTGAGTCACGTACCACCATTTCTGAAAGGGCTGCATTTGATGCTTACCAGTTTCTGGGCCAAATGCATGGTGCTGGTGCGGACTTAGAAAGCCCTAAATGGCTTGAGACCCAAGTGTCTGAAGGAATGCTTACTTCCTGTAATAGCCCTGGCAGCTTGTCTTAACAAAAGAGTGAATTTGAGAATAGGATCTCCTTTTAAAAAAATCAGTGAATAAGGCAGGGTATGGACATGGCAAAAGGCTCATCTAGAAGAGCCTCATGAAGTCTGCCCTCTCAAGTCTGTCCTGAATGAGGCTGGATATTTCATTATAATCACCCTAATTACTTGTCATCCTTGGAGAGGGGTAACAGCAGCCTGCATAGTACCATGAGTGAGATTGTGGGCAGGGGGTCATCGTCTTGAGGCAAAGGTTGACCTCGACCTCAATGCTTTCCACAGACCCTTTGAGTACCAGCCAACCAGAGAGGTATCTCTGGCATCCCTCAGCCAGGCATTATCCAAGACAGGATGAGCCCACTGTGAGGACTGTTTGCAGATCCTAAAAGTCCCAGGAGCTGAGAAAGCGAGAGAACCTTCTATAAGGGGAAGGAAGGGCAGTATAAAAGGGAAGAAACCATTAGTGATGAGAGTGAAGAGAAGGGGAAGGATGTGCGTGCAGATCCTCAGGGATAGCGAGAGGACAGGAGGGCCCCTGGTTCCCTGAGGTCCTCCTGTGCTATAGTACTCCAGATTTACCCAAGAATGTTCTACTTCCAACCCCAGCTCCCAGCGAACCCACTGTGGCTGGAGCTGATGTGGAGCCTCCTGTCAGAGGACTGGGTACACACCAAAGGCATCTAGCCTAACCCCAGCTGCACAACCCGAACTCCAACACAGCTGCAGTGCTGGAGAAGAGAATGCCAACTCAAAAGGCTGCGCCATTTTGAGAGAGATCTCTGCGCTAAGGAGGAGCACAAGAGGGAACAAGCACATTGCTTAACTTACTTAAATTACTGCATCTTTTGTAAATGAATAGATTGCAATAAATACCAGCAGGAACCACGGACAGCAAAGAGCTCCCACTGCTGTTTTGCAGGACATTTTGCAGATTCAGACTTCCTTCCCACCCACCTTTCCCCATTCTCCTCCAGGATGTTCTGACTGGCAACTTAACAGCCCTCATCATATGCCTCACAACACTATTGGTCAGAATAGCAAATGAGGTAATTTTGCATAAATGGGTTGAGATGAAGGCAATGAATGATGAAAACACAGATGGTGATGAATGATCCATGTGCCTCTCATTCATTGCAATGGATCATTCATTTTAAGAGGCTGTCTTCTGAAAAGCAAGGGGAAAAGGGAAAAGTGAATAAGAGTGCCTCTTCTGTGGTTTCATTTGTCCTAACATGAATGCCTCACACCTACTAGTGTTTAACAGGAGGCAACCTTTACAATACATTTTTTAAACATTAATCTTTTATGTTGTGCAACCAAAGCTTTTTGACCAATGCAGCCAAAGCTTTTACTCTGCATTGGTCGAAAAGCTTGGGTTGCACAACATAAAAGGAGAGTATTAGAATTACCAAAAATAGAAAATTCTTAGTCACAGCTAGAGTTAAGAAATTCTGCATTTTAATTACTGTCATTACTTTCCTACTCCAATAGCTTTTTAATTGTTTTTTAAATCATAAAATATAACAGTTTTGCATTAAACTCCCCCACCACCTTCCATTACATCATGCTGTAATTTTTATTGCTGTAATCAATATAAAAAGCAAGTGCTAGAACCTTTTAAAAATCATGGCAATCAGTTTTAATGGCTTTTCATTTTTTCCCACATATTTGATCATTATTTTTTTTGGGTTCTCCTTACATAGAGTCTTTAATTGGAATGCATGCTTTTATATTTAGCATTCAACTAAATTTGTCATTAGCAAGTATGCAAAAGTTACAGAAAAAAAAGAGGCAACAGTTTTCTTAGCGTTGTTTCTAAGTCTATCAAGAGTTTGGAAAAGTTCTGTTTTAGAATACAGCTCTCAGAACCATCCAGCCAGCATGGCTAGTGGTCTTTCTAGTAGAGGAAGTAGTTCTGAGCCCACCAAAGGACTTCTCCAAATTCTCACTGAGAAACAATTTAAGCCTAGAGAGCTGCTTTGTGCCATCAAACCATTCTCTACCCAGCCCCATATTGTCTACTCTGGTTGGCAGGATCTTTCCAACTGGAGATGTCAAGGATTGAAGCTTCTAAGACTCTCTACATTGCAAAGTAGGTGCCTTACTACAAAGTAACAGCATTGCTGCTGAATTATGGGATTAGTGATTGGAGTAATCTTTTATGGGACCTCCCCTTCCAATGAATTTGGGAAGGCCACATTCAAATCTCTGTTTGGCTATGAATGTTGCATTAATGGCATTGGGCAACTCATGTACTTTCAGTTTGACTAATTTTGCAACATTAGTGGTGGTACAAAAATCTCACTCTGGATCACACCAGCATGCAGAAGGATGGAGAGTAATTTGTATTGGGACTCTGGCATAAGGAGATAATGGGGTTTAATATGTTGCAGTGTTTTGAAATTCTGTAGTTAACTTTTCTCAGCTGAGCAGCAGAAGTGTAGGAATGCACAGAGCATAATAGTTAATAGTTACTAGCTCCCAGTTAATCCACTCTTCTCTCATTAACTGGCACATACCGTCTCAGTGAGTCACTGTGAGCCATTAGTAATAAAGAATAAAAATGTTCCATTTACTTACAAATGCGAATTAACAACAAACTAACAACATGATTGCTTTTAACAACTCTGCTGCAATATACTTTTAACAGACATTTTCCTACCAACTACCATCAATGGACATGAACAGACTTTCTGAGGATTAAAAGGGCTCTCTCAGCATAGAGGCAGGGCTCTGTCTGAATTCTGACACACAAGAGAGAACTATTGGTTAATCCTGGACATATTGACAGTTACTCCCAGCCTATAAAGGTCCCTTCCAGTCAAGCAAGCTAGAAGGCAATATGTGTAAATGCCAACATAATCTTCCACCCTCTTCATCCATGTCAGGGAGTGCCTGTGTGTTATTTGCACCGAAATAAAAGTTTTCATCTGTTCTTTGCATCCTTGAACTGCATGTGATGAGTTGGGTGAATGGATTTTATGCCAAGTTCAGGTATTTGTGATCAGGAGTTTCAATATCTCCTGTTTTTGTCAGGTATAAGATAAGAAGACTTTCGGTTTTACAGCTGTTTGGCTCAGAAGTGTCCCAAGAGATATCCTCGCTGAGTAATTTCACAGAAATTGTTCTTTGCAGATCATTATCTATTTACCATTCCCATCATCACCGTGTGTCCAGATTAGGCTTCTTGTTGTCCAGAGTGAACTGAGACATGATTTTTATTGCATAAACACAGTTAACATGTTCATGCTTTGTTATGTAAATGCAGGGCAGGCACAGAGAAAACTAAAGAGTTTGATATTCACCATCATCCTCCAAAAATGACCCCCCCCCCATTTGTGTGAATGTTGACTTGTGATGTTAAATGTGGTCATACAGTTGCGTATGTACATGCAACAGCATGCCACAAGATGTGTACTTTTTAAGAGAGCTACAAATGAAATGAAGCATTTTCCAAGTGAACTAAACTGATCACACATTCACCACTGTGAGAGGAGGTATGGGGCGGGGGGAACACACAGTATCGAAGAGCACGACACTGTAATATGGGGTTTAGGGAAACAAACAAGAAAATTCCACTCTGAAATCTCAGAGGGTGATGTGCTTCAAATGCAAGATGGAAATGGAGAGTTTTATAGTTGTGGGAAATTGCTATGCACACAACATTTGCCAGTACTCGGCACATACGGAAAACAAGTGATTAAAAGGAAGAATAAAGGGGAAATTGGCCTTAGACCTTGCCTTGAAGATTGGTTAGGGCCCCAAAGATTTGTTAGTAGCTAGTCTTACAGTACAAAGCAAAACAAATAAATATCTGCAATCCTCTGCAGGAAGATCAGTGCTGTAAGGGAGGAAAATGTGAAGAGAGGAAAAGCGTATGCCTTCTTGTTCTTGAAAAGAAAACAGAAAATGTGTAAGCACTCTGGGACAGCCAATAGTATCAGATGCAGGAGGTGATCTGTAATTTCCCACACATCTGTCTCTCTTTCCTCCTCCTCCTGAACCATTTTGCCAGTGTGTGAGTAGGAAATGTGGTGGGGTGACAAGACTCTTGCTTATGGGCCATCAATCCCCAAAGGGCTTCCCACCTCAGGAGACTACCACGTCCTTCCTTTTATGCTTGCCTTGTGTCATAAGCACCCATTACTGAAATCCCCATTCTCTTCTCAGGCCTGTTGGTACAAAGAGCAACCGAGACCTCTCCTGCTAAAGACAGAGGCAACAGTTGTCATTGGTGAACATAGGGACACACTGAACCCACTGAAGGGTTGTGAGGGAAGAGAGAGAAGCTGCAGTAAATTCGCAAAGAAGACGGCAGGCAGATACAGATATCCTAAGGGAAATAAAGTCAGGACAAAGCTAATTGTAAAGATTTGAAGCTAGGCACCTTTAGAGTCCTGTTTTCACCTTTTCCACTTCTGTCTATTTGGATGTGTTTTGATGGGCATCTTACGACTCTGGATCGTATTTAGTGAGCATATTGTTATCCTAGAAGGAGATCTTGTCTCCAGAACAAATGTAATCATTTTTAAAAGGACTACTTCCAAGGATTGATTTTATGTTTTAAAATAATATATTTTCCCTTCTATGCCCCTACATAGTATAAGGACATAAAACATTTCGCTGTCGTCTTGATTTTGTTAAGATAGACTCTCTTGTTATGGTGATACAATTTCTCAAAATAGTATCTCATTCTGCAACACTTTGCCAACTAGATGAATGCTAAAGAGTGTCTTCCACCAGGACAAGACTGGACCATCTGGAAGTCACTTAATAGACCTCAAAGCAATATAGGAATATCAAATAATAAAGTAAAATACAGGACAAATTTTCTGTGACTGTGGAGAAATTCAATCAATGCAGCACTTATGTATGTGCAATTTATGACCCACCATGTGTACAAAAGAAGATCTAGCAGATGGCCAAGTTAGCGCTATTAAAGTAGCCCACTTCTGGTCAAAAATAGTCTAATTATCTTAAAATTTTAATTTGTTTTTAATTTTACCTATATTTCATATACATCCGTAATTTTAAATCACGCAATGCTCTGAAAGAAAGAAAGAAAGAAAGAAAGAATCACTTCAAAGGCAGTGTATTGAAATTACTGTTATGTGTACGCCACATTTGAGCCAAACTGCTCAAGTTTTCTCACAATGATGGGGAAAAAAACCTGCAGCAATGTTGTCATTCTTTGCTTTCTGTTTATTGCTATATCACCAGTGCCATCTTCCTTGTTTCACTGTGGACCTAGCTTTGAAGTGGCTCTCAGCATGCATTCATTTCTCACCCAGTTTTTCCATATGCTGAAAGTAGAAAGGTTATTGCAAAAATAATTTGTAAAGCTATAAACGCAGCCCTTGGGTGACACAGTCTGTGATAAACACAATAATCAACATAGCCGGGGGTGGAGTGGTGGTGGGGAAACAATTCTGTTGAAAAGTTCATTAAGAGAGAACACAGTCTTAAAATCTACAAATGAAATGCATCCTGCAGTGTTTTGTAGATAGAAATATTTGAGCTTTCATGTTTTCACTTTTTAGGAATGTCTTTTCTGTTCTGGAAGAAAACACATCTGAATGTAGGTAGCATGCCATGGGAATGGAGCTATTAAAAATATTTTCTAATTCAATATTGCTGCAGTGCAAAATGTCCTGTTCAGATATGCAGTTTGCAATCAAATGTGTAATCAGTGGTGCTGCAATTCATATTAAAAAGCCATTTAATTTATATTTGCTGGCATTCTTTTATGACTGTTGTTTCAGCATTGGCCTTGTGACCTATATTATATGAGTTTTATTTAGGTAGGTAGTTACTGCAATATGGGTTTCCTTCCAATACCAGTCTTTGGAGATTTATCCCCGTATTATGACACATAGTATCTTGAAATACAGATCACAGCAAAGAATATAGAAAACTTGTCCACCAGGAAATGAATGCCTGTCGATCACTGAAAGTAAAATAATGAGTGCTCCACTGAATATGACAATAATGAAGGAGAGAGAGAAAGTGTAGGGAGGAGGAAAGTGGAAAAAAAATAGTGAGTCAGTTCCGGATTTAATTACGTAAACCCATCGAAGTCAGTGAAACCTAAGTTAATTAGGACTAACTTAAGTCTCTCTTGCTTCAGCATACCTGCTGTAACTGTAATTAAACCTGCAAGCCACCCATTAAAATGTCCTAAACTCAAGATGTTCCCTAAGAACACTTCAATGGATAAAGTAAGGTGGCTGAATTTTGAGTGTGCTATTATTGAAAGCCTGAAGGCTGGCACAGAAAAAGTCCGAACTTGAAATACTTCTTACTCAGCACTTTTAATAAAGTTTCAGACCATTCAAAGAGCTTCACATCATAACATTGTTGTAAACCTTGTCAGAAAACTGCATAAGGTAGGCAACGTCCATGTTGCAGATGGGAGAGGAACTGAGAATATTGAGCAAGTGCCTAGGGTCTAGGATTGCGAAGTGCCCACTTTTGGGCCCAAGATTCACACTGTAGAGTCCGTTCTACACGTCTCAACCTCTGAACTTGAAATCTTCAGGAACAGGCTGCTGCTAAATTGGCAAATCTATTAAGGGCTCTTTGAGAGCTCGTGGCAAAGAGAGGATTTGAATTTGGTACTTGTTAATGTGTAACCCAGTCTCTTAGTCATTGTTCTATGCCCGCAGATACCTCAAGACCTTATTCTGCTTGAGGCAAAGGACAAGATGGTGCCCCTCTTCACATTCCATGTAAAGAAACCAGCAGGAGTGGCACTAATGATAAGGTGGCATTCTCAATGGCACCAGAACTGCAGGTTTGTTTAGGTGGCTAAGAACAGGCCCCACCCTCCAATTCAACAATTAAATTGTAGAGTTAAATTGTAGAGCTCAGGAGGAACAGTCAGCAGGTTGGTGTTGGTATCATTTGCCATTTGAAGTGAAGATGAAATGAAAGGGCGTGAGGAAAGCTTGTTATGGGAAAATCAGACACCTTTTATCACTTTAGGAAGCCTAGCTTCTAATAATATGATAAATGTATGGTCTAACATGTGTCTCAGATATGGGATAAAATCCAGGAGTAGAGTTACCTCAGGAATTGAAATTGAATGGGTGGAATTGGAGGTATGAGGGAGTGACAGATCCTTACTCTGGATGAAAGTGGACTTAGGTTGTAAGGCATCTCAATAAAACATTTTTTAAAAATTCACAAACATGAATGTTCCTCTAGGTATAACTTTAATGTAAGCAAACTACGTATATTTTCTTCTTTTCTTATAATTTTGAACAGCACTCTTAATAAGCTCCTCAAATGCACTATATTCTCATTTTTATTTGCTTTTCCTGCGTCTGGTTACTCTCGCCCTTTATATTCTGAAATGGTTTATTTCAGAATATAACATTCCACCAAGTGAGGGAAAAAGAACCCTAAGCTGTAGTTCTGGAGTTCACCAGATATGAAGTAGTTACGGAACTGGAGATTAATTCTTTCCCCTTTGTTCATTCTAGGAAACTTCTTTCAGAAATGAAATTTTTTGATTAGAAAATGATAATAGTCCTTCTGACAATCTGATTTCTAAGAATGTAGGGAAATATTTAGAGATGTGAAGAGGCTGTAAACAGATAAATAAACACAGTGGGTGGATTCAGGGCAGAGAAGGGCTTGATGAACCACAGGGTTCCTTCCCGCTCTGCAGTTCTAAGATGAAGATGATTAAAATCTTGTACTTACTATATTTGGGTCACACCTTCCATAATCCTTAACCACTGACCATGCTGGATAGCACTCATTGATGAGTTGTGACTGGGACAGGGGGAGGGCACCTGAAATTTTGGGGTGAGGCATCCCTGCCCAGCCCACTAGCTAGTGAAGGAAGAGCTGATGGGAACTTTAGTTTAAAACATCTGGAAAGCCTATGGTTCCCCATGTGTGGTTGAGGGAATTACCAACAGAGGTTTGGTAGGAATGTATCTCCCCACTGATGGTTTGTGTCATAGCTAGAAACAAACCATCCTAAGAGGAAGTGACACATTAAAAGCTAAGGGGGCCTTTGGTGTAATAATGTTGGTGATTTCAGAGAAATGTGCCTTAGGTAGTATACACATTTAAATATCAGAATGGACCCTAATGAAATCAAGTAGCAAATGTGTACTTAAGTATCCATTATTTCAATGGGACATAAACTTTCTTTGGACAACAACAACTCACAAATACAACTGTTGCAATCTATTTTGTAAGTTTTGTGCACTTTTTATATAACCCATTTTAAGAACTATAATAAATTATGGCTTCCAAGACTCGGAAAACTTGATATTTATCCGGTGCTGACACAAGCCAAATACAGTTAAAAGATGTTTCCTTATCTATGACTCCATGGTGTTCAGTGCTGGCCTTTGTATAGTAATGGGTGGGGGGCAAAGACATTAAATTGTTAATTGGCAAGGTAGCTAATAATCCTTTGATTACAGTAGCTCAAGGCTGTTCTATAAAGGATTTGACTTGTCACATTTAATGGTGTTTCTCTGCATTTCATTTCATTAGGATGGCTTTATTTAACTGATGTCTCTCCTGTCATTGTTCTGATTCTAACAATGACTTGGTTTACATAGTATGAAGATATAGCAAAAAAAAAACAAAAAAAAAAAAAAAACCAAAAAGTTAAGAATGATATGGGTATGTTTATAATCTTTGGGGACATTGATTGCTTTTACCAAACAGCTTTCCTAGGGTTTTACCTTGTACATTATTGCAGGTTTGTTAATGTACAGTATTTTACACTTTTTTGCCTGCCGAGTAAAGCTTGTTTTAATCTTCCATTGCTTAATCTACCTAGAAAATATAATTTATAGTTGATAGAGTCCATGAGGATTTTGATATTACTCTACATTTGTAGTTTAGATTTGCTTCTGAACTTCTACATGCCTGAAGTGCAGATCTACTAACAAATGATGTAGCTATCTGAAATTGATTTATAGGTGTTTTTAGAAAGAGATTCACTGCAGATACATTTTTAAATGATTGCATTTTTCTTCCATGCCTCACACATATGAAAGATGATTTGGGGCCTTCCTTTCTTATTCAGGGATTATTATGTGGGGAAGGGCGGAGTTTTTGATGTAGTCAAGCCCTGCTTATTTATAGATCAGTTGATTGTAATGTTTATAGACCAGTAGACTGTAATGTGAAAGATAATCCCACCCACACTATATAGTGTGCCTTGTTTCAGTAGCAGTTGTTTCGGCAGCACGCATTAGATTTTGCAGTTTCAGTGCAGAGATAATATTGTGTATGGACGCAATGAACAGTGCAGAATTTTATTTCTTGAGGTTAATTAGAGCTGGTTAGACTACTGTAGATAATATAATGTAATATAAGATAATACATATCTGTGATGTATATTCAATTACAATCTTGGTCTAGCTTTGTATAGTATTAGCGCAGAAGAATCTAGAATTGCAGCTCTAAGTATAAGAAGACTGCTTTTTTCAATATATTCAGGACTACTGACTGCATATTTGCAACTTGGATGTTCAGTTAACAGATCTTATTAAAGCAATTTTAAGGAAACTGACACAATCCTAAACATGTCAACTTGGAAGGAAGCTGTATCAAGTTCAATAGGATTCAGTACCAAGTAGAGATGGACATGAACCAGCACAATGGAGGTTCGTGGTGGTTTGTAGGTATACACAAACCACACTGAATTTTTAAAAAACAAACAAAATGGTTCTGGTTCATTCTGTTTGGGCCCATCTCTAAATGATGTTTCCCACCCTGCACCCCCTTTATGCATCCCAGCATCTACCTTACTTGCTCTGGGTCTCTTCTTCCTCTCTGCCACTGCCCTGCTGCCCAGCTGAGTAGGACAGTAGGCTATCTGGGGCCTACCTTCTGCCCCAGTGCTTCCAGGGAGGCTTAGGGTATTGTACTCAGAAGTGGTTTCCCACTCCCTTCTTCTGGGGGCACCCTGGGACTGTGCAGCTTGCCCAAGGCCACACAGTGGGGAACTGAACTCCCACCCTCTGGCTCCATAATCAGATAAATTGTTTTTTTAGTTTTTCCTCAGATTTCATTTTTTTTCCTCCTTTGGGAAGATGTGTGTATATGTAAAAACCTGAAGGGAAAATTGGAATTGTTTCCCTCAATTTTATCTCCATCGGCACCAGGCCTTCACATTTTTGTGAAGGTGTCTTGGATAGAGGTGGGATTAAATGTAATAAATGACTTGGATTCTTTTATGTCATGAATTAGCACTTCATCTAAACTGATCAAACTGGACAATCAGGTTACAACACCTGAAGGATGCCCCAGGTAAATGCTGGGCTGTGATCTTATATATACATTGAAGTAAACTTGATTGGAAGCACTGGGGTTTACTTCCAGTAAAATATGCAGAGGATTGGAGTATTCCTCACAATTTATTGGATGTGCCTATTGTTTACTGACAAGTATTTACAAATATTCTTTCCTTTTTTTAATATCATTTAATCCTCTTTGAGATTACTTAGCTCTAAATCCATTTTCAGTCTAAATCAACAGCTGTTTGAACAGATATTTCTATACAGACAGGATTAGGTGTTGTATTCTGGTGCTTAATTAAGAATTTCATTATGAAATTCCACTTCAAGCATCTTGAAGTTTTGCTGTAATTTATCATTGGAAAACATTAAAAAACACAAATAACACACAAAAGGGAAAATGTTCTTTTAAACTATAGATATGGATGTTATCAAATTGTATCTGGAAAATTAAGAGAACATAAGAAGTTGACATTCCATAAGCCATAGAAATGCTGCTCATTTCAAATCCTTCTTGACTTAAGAAATTTCTATCAGATAGATAGAGTAGCAATCATCCCAAAAAGTCTAGTGCTGCAAGATGCAAAAATGCTGGCTGGGGGATTCTTTGAGCTGTATTTTAAAAAAAGAGAAAAGAGTAACATTTTCAAGATCTGGCATTGCCTGGTGCATATTTACACAAGCAACCTTGCTACCGAGATAAGTCACAACAATGTTTCACTGCTTGGGAAAACCCATTTTGAGGAATGGTGCTTAGTTCAGGTGGTGAGAGTGACTGACAATGTCATCATCCCTGCTAATCTGCCAGCATTCATTATATGGTGATGTATATAAGATAAATTTATCTAGTAGGGTTTAGGTGGTTGCTGATTTTTATTTCCATATTTGTCATTTGTGTGAAATATCTTATTATTGAAATGTAGTGTTTCTTATGTATGTAATGGATGGATAGCTCAGTGAATTAGGTTTCTGGCTGTGGAGACAGAAGCTGGGAGTTCAGTTCTCCACTGTGTATCCAACCTGTGTGGCTTGGGCTCTCTGCACAGTCCCAGGAAGCCCCCAGAAGAAGAATATATATAGATATATCCCCATGATCACTCATGTAAACCCAACCAAGTTAAGTCCAATGAAGTGCAACCTCAGAATTCTTTACAAAAACATGAATGTTGTTTAGCTATAGTGGTTAAGGGTAAAACAACACCTGATGCTCATTCATGTGTATAACCAGTCTTGGAAATAAGAGGACTCCCACCTCCTGTTCGGAAGTCTCTTAAGTTGAGTGCAACACATCATCTGCATATCACCTTGCATCATCTTAGCTCCCAGTGACTCAGTCCTCAGGTTCCCATCTCATATTTTCTTTCCTCTCCAGCTTTCTCAAGTGCATCATATGGGGGCGAGGTGAGGCAGGGGCAGCTAGAATTAGCTAGAAATGTGTTTCTAAGCCATTCCTACATTGTTGATGGATTTTGGGAGGCTCATGCTTCTTTGCTTCATTGACCAAGAGGAAGCCATTAGTATTTTAAGCTGTTCCCTCCCATGCAATCCAGTGCAATGTAATGGAGAGGACATTGTTAATTGGAAGAAGCATAGCAACCTACATACTAGGAGGAGTTTAAAAACAGCAATTCACAGAGTTCTCATCAATGGTGGAGGATCCAAACATGATCAGAGAAACTTTTATTGTTTAGAACTGGACATTTCGGGAAGACCAGTAAATGAGGAGGTGGCATTTTAACACCCACAATGGCACCCTAGGAGTAAGACTGGTAGGAGAACCCTCTGATGTCAATAAGCAGGGCTGCCTTATACATGCAACCACACATCCTGTTCAAGTTTAGTACCATCGTTTCAGCATATCCTGTGTGACTTTATCTGGTGCTTTAGGAATGGCCCCAGTTGTAAAGCCTGCTCTCAAAATGCACATTTCACCATGCATCTCTAGTAACTATAAGAGTAACATAATTCTTTTGACCCTTTAACACAAGGAACATTTCATTTTCAGTTCTGCCAATCTGCTGCGCCTTGCTGTCAGTGGAAATAGAGATACACTGCTGGAAAAACTTTTTTCCCCTTGGTGGTCAGCCAGGCTTCTCATTCATCATATTCTGAACCTGGAACAGTTTCCTGCAGCTTCAAAAGAAAGAGACCAGGTTGCTTCCACCAGTCAATAGCTTTTTGATGGGTTACCCTGCCATTTCTACAGAGCAATGAGTCATCCTACCTTTCCCCTGAAGCATTCTCTTTCAAACTCTTCCTCACAGGTTGGCAAAAAGGTCCAAGCAGCCTCATAGCATAGCTTGGCATTCCAGCCACAGCTGCTTCTCTTACAGCATCACCGCGAGGCACAAATGACCTTGTTTGCCCCTTTCCAAGGTTCCATTTCTCTCAGCTCTTTTGCAGACTCCACCACACGTCCTGAGTATTTTTCAGTTCAGCAATGATTACTTCGTTTGGGGACCTCTGTTATTCATATTGCTGCTTTAGCTAAAGGCACTGAAAGCAAATCTGCAGATGGTGCTAAAACCTGAGATGGAGGAAATAATGAGAATCAATGCAGCCAGTTTTAAACTGATTTTTTTTTTATCCAGAGGACTTGGCCGGCATGAACAACCTAAAGAAAATGAAGTTAAATGGAGGCAAATCTAAAATAATCATTCTGGTTAGAAAGAATCAACTCACAGGATCCATGATCAATCAGAGAGTCAGCCGGAATACTGATGAGGAACAAGTGTAAGAACAGGTAGGGGTAGAAGTCATAAATGAGCATAAAAAGGGTCTTTTGCATCTAGCAGACTGGACTAAAAGCATATAGCTTTTGTGTTGTAAGACTGTATCCCAGGTGCCCTATTCTGCATAGCCAGTGGTGAGAAATGATAGAAACTGTAGTCCACCAACATCTTCAGGGCCACATGTTCTGTATTCCTGGATATGGGAACCAGAGCTTAGAATGTGACTTTTGAAAGTAATTAGTTACAATTATTTTCAGAAGGCTGTCCAAAGTTGTTGGTTACTATTACAGTTACCTTTTTTTAAAAAAAATCTTAAGTTATTTTCTCAAAACCAATTAAAAGCATTTGCATCTTAATTCTGTTTTTAAAAAACTAAATGTACAAAACACGTTCTGACAGACACTGTCTGTCTCATTGTCACTTCAGCACTCACAAGAGAAACATGAGGCATTGCACGAGGCAGCGTGTGAAGCTACACCCCTGTATTTTAAAAATAATAATAACTAAAGTCTTACAGTAGTGTCACAAAAGAAGTGGGGTTATCTCTCATTAATTTGCAATCATAATATTATGTTATTAGAATAAAGGAAATAATTGAAAGCATCTAATTAGGGTGTGTGACTGGACAAGGAAGCAGGACCACAGAGAAAAGGGCCATTTCTCTGTGTGCAAACTCTTTTAAAAAGATCCTTCCATACACACATAATCCCATTCTCATTGCAACAGCCCAGCTTAAAAAAAAATGTAATTAAAAAAAAAAAAAACCATCCACTGAACCGGAAAGGTATGGATGGGCATGAAACAGGGCTGTCCATAGTTTTAGTGACTGGTAGGGATGTTTCTGGGCTGAGGTATTTGTCTGTCTATCTATTCAGCACTAACCAATTGTTCCTTCTAGCTTTTATGATTCAGAGAAAGACCCACTTCTCTGCTGAGAGTTCTACCCCCTACTTTGTCAGGTGTTGGCAGTTTTTGTTGCTGTTGATCTGTTCAGTTGGTTGCTAGTATGTGTGCAGTAAAGAAAGCAGTATACACAAGTTTGTAATTTCAAGCAATTGTAAGTAAATAAAAATTATTCTTTCTCCTACAAATGTTTCAGAGTGAGTTACTGAGACTTTCAGTGCCAGTTAATGAGAGATAGGTGGACTCTGGGGAACTTGTACCTAATCTCTGTGGATCTCTATACTTCTACTGTGTAGCAAAAAGAGAATTTTTCCAGAAATTCAAAACTCTGCAACAAATGGTCAAATAGAAACACAGAGGTTTGAACAGAAATCTGGAAAATGAGTAGCATCTTTGGAAAATTTCAAATTTTTAGCACCATTTGATGGGGCTGCAGAGATGATCTGGAGGAATCACATGCAGTCTGCAGGCCACTTGTTATCCAAACTTGGCCTATACAAATACCTGCATGTAACAACTTTCTTTCTTTCTTTCTTTCTTTCTTTCTTTCTTTCTTTCTTTCTTTCTTTCTTTCTTTCTTTCTTTCTTTCTTTCTTTCTTTATCACTCCAAAGTAAAAATCTAGTCTCCTTTCCTGTCTATAAAAAAGCCTACCAAAATGTCCTAGGAAACAACAAAGGACATGATGGAAATAGCGCTACCCTGCCTTACTCCCACTATACGTTTTCATGATTTTTAATATTTTCGTCTTCTTGTGCCTTTTTTACCGATTGTATTGACATCATCATGGCTATTTTGACTGTGGATGTGGAAGACATAAGCAATAAGCATTTGTTGCATCCAAACCTTGGTCCCCAAGGTTCTTCAACCAATATGTTCTACTCCTTCTTATATTTCTTTTCCCATGTGTTTCAAATGATCAGTTGTACCAATCTGTACTTTTCTTGCTACATAACTGAAGTACTCTAGCTTTGTGCATTTTGTATGTCTTATTTCTTGGTTTTCATCCATTCACTTCATTGGTGACCATTTCAGTAAAGGAAATTTTTAGGGTGTTGCAATAAATCCGCACATTTCAAATGCTCTTATCTTTTTCTATAGTAGCCCATTTTAAATGCCATAATTCCATGCCATACAGTAGAAGGAAGAATGCATAGCATTATATACTTTCTGAAAGCCAATTGTAAGGTTTTTTTTGTTCCATATTATATTCTTCATCTAAAAAACCTGTTGGAGGCCATCTCTGTTCTGGCATTTATTGCATGGCTATGATACCACTGTTCATTCAACTCAATTCCAAGGTAATTATATTTGTATTTTACTGCCTCTTAATATGGAGGTACCATTTAAACTATCATAGTACTCCTGTCTATTTATACAACCATCCTCTCTTAATGTGTCCATTCTTTCTAAGGCTATTTAAACTGATGGCAGTTATTACATTTTGAGACTATACATTGTTTATATCTATGGTGTGTTACATGAATAAATAATTTGAACTATTGGTAGTCAATTCCCTAGGCTGCCCACCAGTTCTAGAGAGCTGACTCCATGCCATCCAGCTTAGGCAAAGAGTTCTTTCCACATATATAACATGCTTTATAACATATATGGCTGACATCCTGTTGCACATGGCATACTGTAAAGTTATGCCTATTGATATTTGCAAGGTGTTATTGTCCAGGCAGTCTGCATTGCACAATATCATGGCACAATTGGTCATGGAGTTCACAGCATGACTAGCTGCACAAAACAACTGTGGAAATGCTTCTTGAAGATGATCTCTGCCTTTTTTTTTTGCTACCACTTGCAGAAGGTTGAATTACACAGGCACAACTGCACAACAGGATTAGCTAATATTTGTTGTTGTTGTTTAGTCGTTAAGTTGTGTCTGACTCTTCGTGACCCCATGGACCAGAGCACGCCAGGCCCTCCTGTCTTCCACTGCCTCCCGGAGTTGGGTCAAATTCATGTTGGTAGCTTCGATGACACTGTCCATCCATCTCGTCCTCTGTCGTCCCCTTCTCCTCTTGCCTTCACACTTTCCCAACATCAGCTAGACAGCTCGTGGTGAAGGCTTTTGGGAGTTGCAGTCCAAGAACACCTGGGTCACCCAAGGTTGGGAACCACTGCTCTAGAGAACATTACATTTGGCTAATCCACAGGGAATGGGATTGCTATGAAAAATGATTCAAGCTATCAATATAAAATGTTTCTCTTCCCTGCTAAATTATTTTAAATTATTTCTGTTCTATACCAGGTAGGTGATCAATACAATCTAAGATGTTAGACCTGAAGCCAGTAAATTAGTATTACCAATGTCTTGTATTGCAAAGTTACCTATTTTCTCTAACCAGCTACGCATGGCTTTGTGCAGAGGACATATTTTGCTTGCCTAAGGTTGAAGCTTTGATACTTGGCATCAGTGATGCTGGTACAACTAGAACTGTGCAGCATGGTGGCAGCCTTAAGGGCCCTCAGACAATGGAAGAAGGACAAAGAGCAGTGGTCGGGATCTAAATCTCTCTCTCTCTCCTTCTCTCTCTTTCCTTAGAAGAAATCTTCTGGGAAATCAAGTGGGATTTCTTGGATGTTTCCAGGTAATTTCCCCCCCCCCCCCAGAAGAAACACCAAACTGAGCAGAATTATTAAAACGCCTATGCGAAATGGCATCATTTTTGTGTAGGATTCCCTGGAAAGGATATGATGTGCATAGAATTGGGCAGTTTCTTGTGCAAAAGAACAACTGAAAAATAAAACAAAAAAGTCTCGTTTTCACAAGAAGCTGGGATATCTCTGTAGTTCGGGGGAAAGTGTCAGCAAGGACTCATGGCACACCACATTTAGATCACTCAGCACAATACATGTTTTAAGTCCTTTCCAACTGAAGTATTCTCTGCAAGGGATGTGTTGTAGCCATTGTACCATTTTAGTTCAAGTAATTTTCTGGACTGAGGGTGGAAGTGACAATCCAGTCTTCAAAAACTATATCCATAAAATTTCACCAGAGGAGGCAAGGCAGCTCCACATTCCGACTGTCATGCTTGTATGAATAACCAGATGGCTGGCATCATTGACGCATGTGTGCATTTTCACTTCTCAGATGTCATTTCCCAAAAATTTAATGAATCCACAGTTTACACACATGAACAGGTCTTCCTTTTACTCTTTCATATGCAAGGATACAACAATATTGGGGGAGAATTAGAACTTGGATACATGGATAGAAACTGAGCAGTTTCTGTTATTATAGTGGGCAAGGGAAAGGTCAAACATATATAGACGAACACACAAAACCTCTTATCTCTGTCTTCAGGCACACAACCCTGCCCGATTCTTAAGAACATTCCATTTTCCGTGGAGTAGGCACTACAGAAGTGCCCTCTGCAGGCCTCTCACTTGGGGAGAAGAGTTCTTGTTTGTTTCCTCCTGGAAGGCAAAGAGGAGGAATTGCTGGTCTTTTCTGCTCAGTCTGCAAGGGGGCAGGGGATCTTCTGGTGCTCTCCATTCCTTGGTTTTATGCAAATTGCATAACTTGTGCAAGCTGTGTAAAACTGTGATAGCAGTTGCTTTATTTCTTGGACTTTGAAAAATCTGAAACATGGCGAGGGTCAGTACTTTCTCTTTGTCTGCCTGTCTGTCTTACTCTTTCACTCGCTTCTCAAAGGGGACCCTTGCTACTTTTGCACAGACAGTCTCCGAGCCATTTTGCATAAATTACAGAAAATCTTAATGGGGCAGGGGAAACATTCCTTGCCTCTCACACAAGTGGCAAGGTATCTCATGGAGCTTGAAAATTCCTTGTCTGGATATCTCAGTGCCTCAAGGCAGCCTAAACCGTTAAGAAAGAGGCAGTTAGTGAGTGCTTATTCCTAACCCCACTCCAGACCCATCTGTCTCAAATTCTTTGATTTAGAAGTGAGCTTAAAAAACGGAGCAGAGGTGAAGAGAAATCTGTGCTTTGAATGTTTTAGAGCCACTTGTTAAAAACTATAGACTTCACTAGGCAAGCCTTAGTTAATTATCATCATCGTTTTTGGACTGCAGAGCTGGAAGGGACCCTATGGATGATTGAATCTAACCCCTGTCAGGGAGGCACAGTGAGGAATCAAACTCCCAACCTCTAAACCTCTGAGCTGCTGTATCCAGCAGTTCAGTTCAGGGAACCTTCATCTCTTCCAGGGGCCTTGTATCAAAAGTTCTGTTTATTGATGAAACTGTGCTGAGAAGATCATTAGCAATTGTGCTATGGCTTTGGACATAAACAAAAACTTCCCATTACCTGCTTGCCACGAATTTATGCAGCGGATGGCACAATGAGTTCTGGAGTTTGGCTGGCATGATGGAAACCTGGTCATAACACTAGCAGTCATTAGATACCTCTTGTAATAATTACAAGAGGCATGTAGAGCACACCAGAAAGGAGGAATGGATCTACAAATTACTTCTCTGCTCATAGGCTAGGCTGCTAGAAACAGGGATCTGATGAAATTGTGAGATCACTGTTATTGCCTTGGCAGTACTACTTGACACTTTTCATTATCCTTGCTGTAGTTTGGAGACAGGCCACAGAATGCCCATTTTTATGATACTAGCAATTTCTTTTATGGCAGCCTCCTGTGGTACATGGAAAGGGAATGTGATGCTTTAAAAGCTGCCACTGCAAATTGACAAAAATGACTCTTCTTTTATTTATTGCTTGACACACTCCTCTGTGTGTCATTTGGTACTTAAAATCAACCAGATTTGAGAGCTAATTTGAATTGACAGTTGCACACAGTGCCTCGTCTATGTTAGGAGTTAAAAATCTGGAGAACTCTGATGTTTTGCCATTTTTTTTTCTTTCTGTTTTTCCCCTCTCTCTCCCAAATAAGGGGGTAGAATGTCTTGGTGTAGAGATTCAACATGAGAGGATTGCTCATCTTAAAAAACAAGAGCTGTCCTCCAAAAAGAAAAAAAAAGGGTGGGTGGGAAGAAAGAGCAATGTTCCAACACAAATAAGATGACAATCCAGAAAGAAAATGAAACTCTGATCAGTTTTTCAATCAAGTGGGATTTCTTGGTAATGGGATGATATATCTTCAAACTAGCTCTTCATACAATATATTTTCTCACATAATAGAAGAGTGAATGCCTTGTGCCCATGTCTTATTCTTACTTCATTGAACAGACTTACTAACTGGCCATTTTGATCAGCTCAGTGGGTCCCATGTTAGATAAGAGGAAGGCAAACACAGAATCCTATAGTTTCTTGAACATAAGGTTATTTATCAGACCATTTCTCCTCTGTTCCCTGCATCCCTTTGTTCATCTTTAGCTTAGGGCCATGTTCTTTCCTAGTGCTCTTAGGGATTTTTTTTTTTTTTACAGATAAACAGAAAGCATTTGCAGATAAATAGGCAGCAAATTCTGCAACTGAAGTTCCAAAGAAATGATAGATTGAGATAATGCACATTCATAAGCATTCAGCAGTATTCAGTGGGGCCAGTTCCAAGTTCAAGAGAATCTGTTTCTCAGCTAACAGTGCAATCCTATGCATATTTATTCAGAAGGAAATCCCGCTGTGAACAATGAGGCATTTTCCACATAAGTGTATCTAGGCTTGCAGCCTGAATCTCTGTTCATCAACTACATTGCTAAGTTACAAAGCAGGAGTTGGCAACTTGTGACCTTCCGGATGTTTGATGGTAACTATCATTCCTTGCTAGTGGTTATATTGGCCAGGTCTGGTGAGAATTGTATTGCAAGATCTGGAGGGCCTCCCTAATTGATAAAAACATGCTTTTTATATATAAAAGGAATGTACATCCTGCTGAATGCGTGCTTGATGGTTGTGTTAAAAAGAAAAGTTTCTTATCAAACTAAAGTTCAAAAGTTAGGTCTGATTTTCTGGTGAACATTACGATTACAGTAGAATACTCTGCTTTGTCAGTAAAATTCAGCTGAATTCTGTACATCTGTTAACTGAGGGGAAAGAAGTCCTACTGACCTGAATATGGCTCCCTGCAAATAAATCTCTATGGGTATAAAATAGTTGAGGCAGATGATAAAAATCATGGGCCTTCATTGACTCACCTAATTGATTCATAGTTTTAATTTCTTCTAGATTTTCTAGTGGTCTCTTTACAATATCTGCCATAATTACTGCACCTTAGTTGATGTTTATCACACACTAGCTTCCTTGAGAGGGTAGCTTCCTCTCCTTCTTTACAGATGAAAGCCTTCCATTCAAAAGGCTGTCAGAGGACAGTATTCCTTTTGAAGACATCTTCTGTCTAAGTCTCATCTTGAAATTATCAGTTGACAGATAATATCTGGGCAGCAGACTAGGCAGGTAGAGCAGTTCCCTGGTCAGAGCCTTCTACAATATGCTGCCCCATGTTATATTTATCATTAGAATTCTGACATTTATTTCTAATTGTGCAAAACATTTGTACAGCATATTCTCTTGTTTGATTATGCATTTCTTTCTTTTGAGTGTCTGTACCCTCATTTAGAAGAGGCTTTGGGCAATGTGTAAATGGCCAACCTTACTCCTGTTGTAATTGCTGTCTGCTTTCATAGAAATAAGTAATAATTATTAAAATAATCTAATTAAAATGTAGTTATTATAAGCAAACAAAACTAAGTTGCATATTTATAACTAAGAACGTATAGAGGCTACCCCTAGGTGACAAGAGGACTGGGTTCAACAGTTTGTTTATTCATTTATGTATTCATTTATTATTCCCAGCCTAAGGAGCTCAAGACGTTATACATGATTCATCTGTTCTCTTCATTTATCTTTCTAAGAAACTTGTGAAGTAATTTAGGATGGGATAGCAGGTGGCCCCAGCTCACCTCAGACAATTGTAAGGCTGAGTAGGGCTTTGAACCTAGTTCTGTTATTCCTATACCATTTTAACACACTGGATGAAATCCTGTTATATAGCTATGTGGGCATAACTTGACTTTACACTGCAGTAGCACCAATGGCACCAAGACAGAAGTGCTGTCCGCAAACCACTTCTGCCGGTGCATTGCTCAATTGGTTGTGACAGAAATCATGTGACCGATTGTGCAATCAAATTGCTCAATCTGCATTGCTTGAGTGTAACTGTAATGTTCTGCAGCAATGAACTGGATTCCAGCCACTGTGTAGTGAGCTGATTATCAATCTACCATTCATCCCATTTAAAAGATTGACGAGTACCAGAGGAAAAGTGTGATCTTCTTAACAAAAGTGTGCAGTTTCCAGAACATTGAATACTGTCTGTTTATATCATTATCAGGTACCAGTTCTATTGCACTGTCACTACAGATCAAGACAGTCCAAGATATTTCGCTGCTTGAGAGGAAGGACAATTCCTCCACCCCAGTCCATGTACAGAAGTTGACTAGTCATTGCTCTAGCACTGGTGACAGGATAGTGACCCCTGCTATCCTTGACACAACAAGCTTGTTCCTCAGTCTTAGGAGAGGTTGATGGGGATAAAGGTAAAGGTTCCCCTTGACAATTTGTCCAGTCGTGTCTGACTCTAGGGGGCAGTGCTCATCCCCATTTCCAGGCCATGGAGCCAGCGTTTGTCCGTAGACAGTTTCTGTGGTCATGTGGCCAGCGCAACTAGACATGGAATGCTGTTACCCTCCCACCGTAGTGGTACCTATTTATCTACAGTGGTGCCTCGCTAGACGATTGCCTCGCAGGACGAGGAATTCGCTAGACGATGGCTTTTTGTGATCGCTAATGCGCTTCGCAAAACGATGGTGTCCTATGGGCGATTTTCGCTAGACAATGAGTTTTCCCCATTGGAATGCATTGACTAGCGGTCAATAGCTGTCAGTGCATTCCAATGGGGACCCGCGCTCGCTAGACGATGTTTCCCTATGGACGATCTTCGCAAGACGACGAGTTTTCCGTTGGAACGCATTGAAGAGATTTCAATGCATTCCAATGGGGAAACGCGCTTCGCTAGACGATGTTTTCGCAAGACAGCGATCTTCGCGGAACGGATTAACATCGTCTAGCGAGGCACCACTGTACTCGCATTTTTACATGCTTTCGAACTGCTAGGTTGGCAGGAGCTGGGACAAGCGACGGGAGCTCACTCTGTCACATGGATTCGAACTGCTGATCTTCCAACCTTGCAGCCCAGAGGCTTTCTGCGGTTTAACCCGCAGCGCCACCAGGTACCGTATGTGTAAATAACCTAAGGCAACTGCTGTGGGTTTTATGAGGACTGGTAAGACAACTTCCACAAGTGTTGCTCAGCAACTGCTACCACTGGCACTAAGGTTAGATGAGCATAGTTTGAGTCTGTTGTGGCCTACTGTGGGCAACCAAGATAGATTCTCAACATACCTGCCGTGCACTGTGCATTAACACTTCCCTTTAAACATAAAGCACTATGATGGCTTCCTTCTTATTATTTAGCAGCCTATTGTAATTCCAGTAACCATAAATTAGAATAAAAACGAAACCCTCAGCATGCTCCATGCCACTTCTGAATGGCAAGATCATTGAGCTATCAAATAAATGTTCAAAGCTAATTATTTTTCTGATGAAGAAACATTAAATCACTAACTCCTGGGAATATTATTACAGTTTTGGCAGCCAGCATAATTCAGCTTGGCCAGATCTTCTCATTTATCCCTATTTGAAATATAACCAGTCATCGTGCAAAAATGAACTCTGGATGGTTTTCATTTTCAAAACACCAAGGAAAAAAGTGTGCATGTGTAATATAAAATGATACTGGGTTTAACTGATGAAAGCCACTCCTCATGTCCATCCAGAAGCTGTTGTACTAGCTACCTGTTGCAAAAGTATTGCTGGCTGTGAAAGAGCCTGTGGTCTGTGCACTGTGTATTATATAGATGGAAAGTCCCTCTGGGGGTTTCTTCGTGATGACTGCTGCCCGTTGTGGTTGGTGGAGCACAAAGGTTAGCAACCATGGTGGGCAGAGCCATGGGCAGAAGTGGACCTTTATGCCCACACACAAACACACAAAGAAACAGGCAGGCAGTCACACATGCAGAGGATTTCTTCCTCTGGTAAGGAAGCAGGCAGGAGTGGAATGATCATCAGAATATCTTGGGGCACACTTTGCCAAAAACTTTGCTGAGGTCAAGATATATTATATCCACAGCATTCCCACTGTCTAGCAAAAGAGAGAGATCAGATTAGTCTGACAGCCAGAATTTGTTCTTGACAATCCATGTTGGCTTCTGGTTATTACTGCATTGTTTTCAAGGTGCTTGTAGAGTGGGCACTTCAATGTGCTCCAGAATTTTCCCTGGGAATGATGTCAGGCTGACTGGTCTGTAGTTCCCAGATTCCACCTTTTTACCCTTTTTGAAGATAGGGACAATGTTACCTGTCCTCCAGTCATCCAGCAGTTCACCCAGCCTCCATGATTTCAATAACATAAAAGACAGGGGTTCTAAGAGTTCTTCAGCCAGTTCCTTCTCCCACCAAAGTCTACCCGTTTCACTCGATCTAGTCTGGAGGTGCGACTGAAGAGCCTAACGCCGAGAGAGGCCCGGAGGGAAAGGACAAGAAACCGGGCCTTCTCGGCGGTGGCTCCTCGGTTATGGAACAACTTACCTTCAGAGATCCGTATGGCCCCCTCGCTGGGCGTCTTTAAAAGCCAATTAAAAACATGGCTGTTTAGGCAGGCCTTCCCTCTGGGCATTATTTGATTTATTTTTGTTCTCCATCTTGAATGATTATTTATTTTTATTTTGGGATGTTGATGTTATTTTAATTGTTTTTGTTATATATGATGTACACTGCCCAGAGTAGTCGAAATGACTAGATGGGCGGGATAGAAATATAATAAATAAATAAATACTCTTGGATACAGTTAATCAGGTGCTGGAGATATGAACTCATTTAAAGTAATAATGTAGTTTTTGGGCCTGTCGAGACTGGCCGTTTTAGGTGTGGGGTGGATAGGGCGACAAAGGGTCTGTTGAGGTTTTAGCTTTCTAACATCGTAGAAAGCTAATTGCAAGTAGCAATTCTTTGCTACTTGTCTGTACTTTTCGTTTGTGGCCTTGTCTTCCTTTCACTTTCTGTATGTGTTCTCTTATTTTCAGGTCCTCTCAGAACTTTTTATGAAGCCACATTGGTCTTTTTTGCTATCTTCCACCTTTTTTTTCTTTTTGGAATTGTTTTTAGTTGTGCCTTTAGAATTTCCTTTATAAGAAATTCCTACCCATCTAGCACTCCTTTTTCTGTTAGGATCTCCTGTCATGGAACATTACCTATCATTGCGCTGAGTTTATTCAAATTGGCTTTTCTAAAATCCAGTGTACACATGCCACTCCACTCCACTTTTGCTTCATTTGAAATTGTGAACTCAAGTAGAACATGGTCACTTTCCCCTAGAATTCCATTTACTGCCACTTCTTCCACCAAATCATCTCTATTGCTTAGAATCAAGTCAAGGATAGCTAATTCTCTGGTTTCTTCCTTCACCTTTTGTAACAGAAAATTATCAGCCATGCGAGCCAGAAATTTCTTGGAAGAGTCACATTTGGCAGAATTAGTCTCCCAACAGATATCAGGATAATTGAAAGCACCCATTTCTACTCGTATATCATGTCTCTTTGAAATTCTTGCAATTTGTTTTTCAAAGGTTTATTCTTCCTGTTTGGGTGGTTGGTAGTAGACTCCAACTGCCACATTCCTTTTGTTTGCCCCAATTATATTAATTCATATTCTCTCAATGGAACAACCTAACTCATCCTCCTGTATTTCTGTGCAGGAATATGTATTTTTTACATATACTGTGATTCTACCTCCCTTTCTATTCTTTCTGTTCTTTTTTGAACACTTTATTTTTTTCTCTTTAAACAGTTTAATATAATATAATATAGGATGTAGTTGCTATATTCCAGCCATGCAAGTCATCTCACAAAGTTTCAGTTAGCCCTATCAAGTCGTATTTACCCTCCTGAAGATTTCCAGTTCTTGTTTGTTTCCCATACCCCTGGCATTTATATGTAGACAACAGAGACTGTGTGATTTGTAGCTTGCTTTCCTTCCTACATTTTAATAAAGATTATTATTGGGCTCCATTAGAGCTGCTCAGACATAGATTCACCCTAGATAATATCTACAATCCAAAATAGATGGAATGTAAGAAATTTAACTGCAATGGAATGTAACCAGTGTAGAAACTGTAAGTGGGAATTCTAAACAGGATGAGCAACTAATTTCATAGCACATTCTTCTGGCTAATAAACTTTGGAAAATAGAAGGAAATAAAATGAATTGGAAAGTAAGAAGTAGCTGGTAAATGCCACTTTAATTTAGCCTGTTATCCCCCCATCCCCAGTTTATTATGCAGTTGAAGACTTTGGTTAAATTACAAAATGCAATTTAATTAATGCTGCCTGATTAATAAAGAAAAATGTCAAGATCTTTTGTGATTTGTTTCTTGCTGGAATTAACCTCAGTTCAAATAATTTAAGAATTTATCTTCTCTAATGCTTGCCTTTATAGTAAGATGTTTTACAAAATGTAAATGGCACTGTACTTGATTCGATGTCTGCTGATGGACTGGGCAAGCTAAACATTGAACCTTAAAATATCCAGGTTCATGCAGGATGGAAGTGAAGGAGAATCAGCATTTTGACAACTTTCCTTCCTCCTCAGCCCCTTTTCAGTTTTGAAGCCAATGGGAGAGATTATGGGCCACTACCATACCATCCTGAACACACCCAATGTTGTCTGATATTGGAAGCTAATGAGGGATAGGCCTGGTTAGTACTTGGATGGGAGACCACCAGGAAACAACAGAGATTTCCATCCAGATCTAGGAAAGGATTCTGCCTGCTGTCCAGGAAAGCCACTGCCAATCAGAGCTAACATTTGTAGGCTAGATAGCTAGATCAAAGACCTGATTCCTTGTAAAGCAGCTTCCTGTGTTCTTAATAGTCTAAGCCAGCTTCAGGGCAACTTAGTTCAGGAATCTGTTTGTGGGCAGATCCAGGGACCAGGAGTTCTGTAGGTTAATGAGATCTGCAGCCACTCCTAGCAAAACCACTGCTATAGCCTTGACATGACTCCTTTCTCCAACTGAAGAATGAGCTATGATGGTTGGGAGGTAGGTTTCAAAGTTGGATCTTCCCTTCTGAAAGTGAAAAACAAAACAAAAGCAAAAAAAAACCCTCTCCACCATAAGTATTGAACATCCCATATATCCCCTAAACCCAGAATACCCTACAAGAGACTGTAAGATTTCATTGTGAGGGTTTTACTTATTTTTATATTTACTTGGGCACCTGAACTCTATTCTACAGTACTATCTGTTTCCCATTCTTCTCCGAGTTGAAAAATACTTCCTGTTTTGATTCTGCTTCAAAAGTAATGGGAGAGGCATGGATGTCCCATTGATATGGTACTTTTTGTTGTTTAGTTGTTAAGTCGTGTCCAACTCTTCGTGACCCCATGGACCAGAGCACTCCAGGCCCTCCTACTGCCTCCTGGAGTTGGGTCAAATTCATGTTGGTAGCTTCGATGACACTGTCCAACCATCTCATCTTCTGTCGTCCCCTTCTCCTCTTGCCCTCACACTTTCTCAACATCAGGGTCTTTTCCAGGGAGTCTTCTCTTCTCATGAGATGGCCAAAGTATTGGAGCCTCAGCTTCAGGATCTGTCCTTCCAGTGAGCACTCAGGGTTGATTTCCTTTAGAATGGATAGGTTTGTTCTCTCTTGCAGTCCAGGGGACTCTCAAGAGTCTCCTCCAGCACCACAATTCAAAAGCATAAATTCTTCGGTGGTCAGCCTTCTTTATGGTCATAGTAGAAGTATTACCCTTCCTTGATTTTGTACATTTAATTTTTCAGGCAACTCAGATTTTTTACATAAAGTATTAAAGCACAGAGTGCATCTCAATCCATTTAGTTTGTGAAATTTTAAACCAGGTTCCAAACCTTTAAGGTAGGAATTATCTCCACCCCAGTAAGGGCAAAACCTGGAGGATGAACTAGAAGCTCTGGTATTTGTTAGTTACTGTTGAACCTAAATTTGATACATATTTGAATAGTATGACTTGGACTGAATTTTCTAGGTTGTTCATTAGCCAGCAAATTTGCAGCAATCCATTTACAGGGAATTATAAACTCATCCTAGTTTAGAATTCTACACCTAACTACACTATTCTCATTAGTTTCTGGTTCCAGATGTTTTACTAGAATTTAACATGGAATATGATCCTGTAATATAGGCTGGATAGGACAAAGGGTTTAGGTATCTGGCTGTGGAGCCAGAGGTTGGGAGTTCAATTCCCCACTGTGCCTCCTGAGAGAAGAGCCAGCCTGTGGTCTTGGGCAAGCTGCACAATCTTAGGGCACCCCCAGAGGAAGGGAATTGTAACTTTTTCTGTGTACTTTCTACCTGGAAATCCCTGGAAAGGGTCACCATAAGTCAGAATTGACTTGACTGCACACAATTATGATAATGATGTAACCACGATGATGATAGTGATGATGATGATGATGTAACCTAGTTTTTCCAAGGATTATTTCCACACTAGGTTTGTGGACGTATTTTACTAATTAGAGTAATTTAAAGACATTGTTCAGACGTCACCAAATTTTAGGTGACAATATTCTAGAATGCCTACATTGTATGTCTAGTTCTGTGTTGATTCTGCAATAAAATGTGGGTCCACAGGACGAAAATGTTGCTTTCTAGTGCATGACAACTGATAAAACTCTATTTCATCTCTCCCATCTGCAACACTACCATACAGGACTGCTGTTAATTGTTATAATATATAATAAGCACTTTGAAGGCTCTCAATCACATTGTTGGCGTCATTAGCATCATCAGAAAAAAACAGGGTCTATTTATTGCAGGCCATGCTGAACACTGTAATTGGGTCTTGTAGGAAGGCTAAACAATAGAGTTGATATTGTTCATTTGTTTAGAGAATGGCCATTCTAATCTTTTGCCAGAGCAAATTCCCCAGCAGTAGGTCAACTGCACAAAATGATGCACACCATGTGCTCACTGAGCCCTCACAGTTGGCAGCTCTATTGTTCCCGAGGAACAGAGCTGTCAAAGGAAGTCATGGTTTTGAAGAGACAGATGGTCTCTATGGTAGACCGAAAACATGAACAGCTTTGAAAATTAGGATTTAAAAAATCAATTTGTCTGAGCAGTCATTGGGGAAGCAAGGAAAGTTAGGGGAAGATGCAAAGGTGATGAGCTTTCAGTAACTGGTGTCATGAAATAGGCGGACTTCTGCATACTAATTATCAAGTTTGTGTCAGGTCATTGTTTTGATTACTGCAGGATGCTATTCAATGCTGATAATGTGTGATTCGCCCGGAAGAAATCCAAATGGATAACAAAAGACTTTGTCTCTTGTGAATTTCAAATTTAAATCAAGTTTTCATATGTCCATTTTATTTTCTGAGACTGAGTCTATAGAGTGGGTCTAAGTTAGTTGAACTTCTCCCTCAGTGAAATTAGTGGGAAAACTTATGATTTTACTTAAATCCCAGTAGCTTAAACCAATTGCCAGCCCCAACTACAATGGGGCTCATTGAACTGTTGAATGGTGAGCCAGCATTTAGGTAAATTGCATCAGTTTGATGGATCTACTCTAAGTGAGATTAACAGTTGGATTCAGACTACTGATTCTAATGAGTACTAATGAAAACTCAGCTGGGATCCAACTCATCATTTGTGGTATGGAAACGTTATTAGAGTGGTGAGGTGCAAGATCATAGATATATAACTGTCTTGTTGTTGTTACGTGCTGTCAAGTTGGAACCGACTTTTAGTGACCCTAACAGGGTTTTCAAGGTAAGTGAGATATTTAAGGAGTGGTTTTACCAGTTCCACTCACCAAGTCAGTTTCCATGGCTGAGAGAGGATTTGAACCCTGTTGTCCAGAGTCCTAGTCCATCACTTTATCCACTACACCACACTGGGAACTCTATAACTGTGTAGACAGCCTTATTTATCTTGACTTGCTTTTATAAATAGCCTTTGGCTGGAAACATCTACATATGTAGTTATTTGTTATATTTACAGTACTTGTATGGTGCCATATAACTAAGTTCTTTGGTCGGCTTAGAACAAACAAACATAAACAGCACCATGCTGCTAATGTTATTACAGGTTTCTTGAGCAAATCTTATTCATCTCTTTAACTATAGGGCAATGGCAAGATTGCAAAATGACTTCTAAACTTATCTTGTACTAAACTTTCTTTAGACTGAAAGGAGAATTATACTGAGGGCAAACATCTATTTTCTCCTTCCTCTTTTTAATCACGATCACATTAAGATAGTTTCATATTTCAAAGAACATTTTCATGCCTGAAGTGAGTGGATTACTAAAATGAAACAAAGTGTTATATTTAAATGGCTTACTATGGACATTAGCTTCTTATCAATACAGGGATGAATTTGATGAGGTCATTTAATGCTAGATTATGGGAGAAGGGGACTCTATTATGTCACACCAGATGGCAGACCCTACTGCAGCTCCAATAACATTACCACTAACTAATTAAACTAGAACTTTACGGATATTTATAGTTAGCCCAATAGAACAGACTGAGACAAATGCCTAAATAATTTCATGCAGTGTTAGATCAGCTGGATTTTTTAAAACAAAGCATGGCACTGTCCTTCTACTAAAGAGAAAGGCCTATCTGAGATCTTAGATGTAGCTACAGTTTCCTGCTTCCAGAATAAAATGGCTCATACCCTTCACTACGGCTCTCCTGATACAGAGACAACATTTGATCCTGTAGTAACAATAAGAACAAGCCACACTGTGTTTGAAATCATTGATAGTGCAAATGTATTTTAACTTGAGCTTAAGCTATCAGCCATCACAGAAACTAGGTTCCAGGATCTTTGGGTTCTTTGACTATGGACTGATTTAGATATTATTGTCGCCATGTGAGTATTGTTCTCTTACTCCATAAAAACTCTCCATTCCAATTCTCAGTCAAAACATGTGACACCATGCATATACTTTGCATTGTGCACCAAAGTGTATGATTTGGAGACTGTAATTGTTAAGAGTTTCTTTGCTGCCTGAAGCTTATTTGCAAATAGCCTTTGGCTGGAAACTAGAGACCATGCATACTTCCAAGCACCTATGATCTCCAGCTGCAATGTTTTAAAAGGAGCTTGAGCCTAAATTTATGTTGGGGCAGTTCAAAGGGGCTATGTCTTGTTCAGATTGAAGCCATGTTGGTAATTCACCAGTGGGAGCTCCCAGTTTGGAAAAGCCCTGCTTCAAATAACCACCCCATCATTATGCAATAAATGTGCACATTTTATGTTTTCATACATCGGCCAAGGTCAGCCTTGAGTCAGACCTAAATCCAATGGTAGAAAGGGACAAGGACCTCTGAGATATATATATATCTCAGATATATATATCTCAGAGGTCCTTGTCCCTTTCTACCATTGGATTTAGGCAGAGCCCCCCAAAGGCAACGCCCTGAGAGCTCTTTTTATTGACTTATATATATATATATATACTCTGGACAACAGGGTTCAAATCCTCTCTCAGCCATGGAAACTGACTTGGTGAGTGGAACTGGTAAAACCACTCCTTATATATTCTCTTTGAGTGAAAAGCTTCCATATCAGACTGTGTAACTAGGGTTTATTTATGTTCCACCACACCTGTACAGGGTGACTGGAATGGAGTGCTGTGTCATCAGAATAAACCATCTACAGCAACATCTCACAATTGATTGAAAGAAGAAAATCAATCCATTAACTTTAGTCGCCTTTCTGTACTGCTGACACACAACGCTCGTTCTTGGCTGAGAGAACTACTGATCCCATTCCTGAAACTATGCTTTTATCTGCTTTAAACTTGCAAAATGCCAATCGTTACTCCTCCTGGTGCTACAGGAACGATCCTTTCTGAGTTTTCAGACATTCAGGATAGAGGCTTAGAAACTTCAGCCAGGAATGGATGTCATAGATAATTGTGTGCAGCTTCTGGGTTTGTTTTTCTACACTGCAAAGCAAGGAAATAGCATTTAAGTCACTATTCATGAATAAATAACACTGACTGTGGTAAAACTGTCAGATGAGCTTGAACTGCTGTTTATGTAATAGGTAGTTAATGTCATATCTCTCTTGTGCTTCTTAGCAATTGGGGTCCAACTAGATGCGGAGTCCCTAATACCTGTTTCTTTGAAGAAAAGCAGCTGGATAGGAGGGCTATGGAGCCATGGTAATGGGAGAGAGGATGAATTTTATTAATGTTACCATTTATTTATTAAATGCATATTATATGCTGACTTCCCACTCAAAATAGTACTCAAAATGGAACTAAAACTTTCCCTGTGCTTTTCTTCCATCATAAATAAATCCACACAAATTGATGGTTGTGGGTGATCACGGAACAAAGGAAGGCTAATTGCCTTAGAACAAAGGAGTCGATGACGTGGATGTCCGAACCAGCAGAGCCCCCCAAAGGCAACGCCCTGAGAGCTCTTTTTATTGACTTAGCATGAGTTATATAGTATCTTGGAGGCAGTGGAAGACAGGAGGGCCTGGCGTGCTCTGGTCCATGGGGTCATGAAGAGTCGGACACGACTAAACGACTAAACAACAACAAAAAATCGTAACTAGGATTGGCTGAAATAACTCTTTGATCTTATGCTCTACCTCTAAGCGAAAGGGCAGAATAGGGGGTTACCTCACCTGCTGGCAGCTGCTACTTCCTGCCAGGAGTGTATGCAAGTCACTGGAACAGAATGCAGCTACAACCTTTAAGCAGAAGTTTCTCACAGATGGTAATTATGGAAGTAATATAAGCATAATCTCCCACATGTAGTTTAGGCTAGTCTTAATCAAAGCACTGCCCATTGAGCCCTTTGAAGGCCTGCTTTAAAACATTCAGAGGACTGTTAGGACCATCCTCTGCTGAAATACAAGGAGCTGATGTTGAATAATGAAAACAGTGAAGCCTTAATGCTTACACCTAGAAGAGAAAACAATTAAGCTGAAGCGATTGTATTTTGGACATCACATGAAAGACAGGACTCACTGGAAAAGATGATAATGCTAGGAAAAGTGAAAAGCAGTAGGAAAAGAGGAAGGCTGAACAAGACCTGATTAGCTCAGTAAAGGAAGCCATGGCCTTCAGTTTACAAGACCAAAGCAAGGCAGTTAATCATCAGTCATTAATTCATGCAGTCGCTATAAATCAGAAATGACTTGACAGCACATAACAGCAATAATTCTCATGCAGAAAGAATTCCAGCCTGTAATATCTCCGAGGAATAATGAAGTAACAAAGAAACAAGATACTGCCATTTTGTAGGTGATAGATTTGTAGCCATGTACAGCATTAAGAAACAAGAAAAATGCAACTAATAGCCGTTTGTTTTTCTGTTTTCTTCCCATTTTACTTGCTTTGTCATTCACATTTTCTTTTCTTTTTTCTTTTTCCACTGGACAGTTCAATTCTTCCCAAGGGCGATATAGACGAAAAATTAATTTCCTATTCGTCATGCAAATGCACTGACAGAAGTTGAGAAAAAGCAACAAATACAATAAGTGAGACTTATTGTTTTATATGCAGAGCCAACATGTGTATTTGCTGCTGGCATAACTTGACTGCTGTACACTTTGTGATACGGATGGCCAGAATTAAAATATGGATTTTATGAAGAGAATAAAAGATTATACTATTATACAAATCGTTGCAGCTCAAATGGAATTTGAATGTAGCACCTTTTACCTTCTATGAACACAAATTATGGTAGCCACTATTAGTCTGGGACAAAATCTGAAATGGTAAGATTAGGAAAGGAGGAGGGGTTGTTAAATTATACAGCTTGCCATAAATGGATCATTAGACATCGGCCATTCTTTTTATGACAGCTCAGGCAAAATACTTTTAAGAAGTTCAATCGGCTGTTTTTCAACAGCAGCAAGCTGAGTAAGCAAATCTTTAAAGACAGACCGTGAGCAGTTTTAATGACCTATCATAATACATCTCAACAAATTATCACTTCATTCTAAATTCTATGCTTTTAATTCATTGAACTTAAAAATTAGTTTAATGGAAGGTATTCAAGAAAATGAATTCATGAAAGTCTGCTATTTGTTTTAATTTGTAGTCGTCCAATAAAAAGTATCACCTACTCTTCCATTTGTAGTCTTCAGGACCACACCAGCTCTTTCCTTTTTCATTAACGAAAATGTAAGTCATTTAAAAATAATTTGGCAGTCCCATTTCATCTATTGACTACCTTTTAAAAAACAATTGGTAGTTTGCAAACTCAGAGATTCAGGGGTGCTGCACCCCTGAAATGTTGGAGCTAGGCCTTTCCCCAGCTCATTTTGTAGATGGCTATTAGGCAACCTTGGGAGAAAGGGACCGACAGAGAAATCATGTCTGGAATCACCCAGGCTGCCAAAACAAAGCAAAGCAAAAGCCACAGTTCCCAACCATCAGAAAATAAAGCTGAAATGGAAGGGAAGTAAAAAGATTTGATTTGAAATTGCTGTTAACATCATGTAAATTTCTGAAACTAATCTAAATCAATTAGCAACTGAGCCCCCCCCCCCCCCAGACAAGAACAAAGTGTGTGAATGAGCTTAAAGTCATGTTGTTGATTTAATGTTGGCCATGGCATTATTTCAGCCTCCATTTAACTTGGCCATGCCGTTATTTCAGCCAAGAGTCTTGCTAGATGTCAGTATATTTAGTCTATTGTGGACCCTCACTTTCAGGCATTTCCCAAGGGGAAGAGCAAAAGAACTATTCTAGTAATAAAGTTTAATAGTGGGTAAAATGGCAGAAGACATTTCATGTTGTGATCACAGTTACTGTTGAGACATTAAAAAAAAGGAGGAGTTTGATCCGGAACACTAAACTCATTACATTTCCATTGAGAATTCATTCAGCAGTTTGCACTTCCTATGTTTTAACAGAAGGGAGTAGGATTTCTACATACTGAACTGTTATTTCATCTGTTTGTTTGCAATCATTCCAAACTGTTATTCACTAGCACAACAATCCAATTTGTGCTTTCTGCCATTGGGTTGCAATAGTCAACTACAGATATAAATAATCAATTTTCACAAACCATAGATTCTTCAGACCTAGATATTGTTTTTCTGGTCTCATTGTGGGTGATTTTGAAGGTCTCCATGAGGTGGCAGTGGGGAGAGTCCTTATCTCTACTCTGAGTGCTAGATTTGGGATTGTTTGTATAGCTGATGAAAAAATTATGGTGTTGTTTAATATTCCTAGGGACATAGTAGAGCATATGAGCCAAGTTTCATAAGATGCTTTGGAGTCTGAAACGTGTGCTTATGCATTTAGATGGCAGGAGTTCCAAAATGAACTCACAGATGGAGGTATAAATCTAATATGCCTGTAGCGTTTTTTTAAGCTCTCTTCATAAAATATGTGCCATAATTCTGGCAAATCCTGTCACAAGTATTTTCATACAGAAGCCTGGGCGATTTTGAATGCATAAGAGTTTCCTTTTAGATATGCAGCTGGACGTCCCTCTACTGGAGAACAGGACAGGGAGGGGGGGGAGTTCTGTTTTATGTTCATTGCAATCACAAGCCACATTTTCTGTCAGTGTCCTGCTGGATTTTTGACAAAATCATTGCCACATGATCCTTTACATAAAAATGCAGAATCATAGAAACATAAAAGTATAGCATTAGAAGGACACCAAAGGGTCATCGAGCCGAACCACCTGTCAATGCAGGAAATCCACAGTTAAGTCATCTGTGGCTGATGCTATCTATCCAACTTCCAGAGAATTTACTCCATTATTGAATAGCTTTTACCACCAGGAACATGTTGAGTTAGACTCCCTTGCTATACTTAGTATCAATTAAGTTGGGTCCTTACATAAAGAACAGCAGAAAACAATGTTGCCCCAATGTAGAGTAAAATATATTGATACCCCAGATGAACTCAGTAACCTGTATGCCTGTTCTTTAGATTTCCATTTTATAACTACCTAAAACAGGATTAGGAAAGATGTAGATGTCCAGATGCTGATGAGAACTGCAGTACAGCAGTTGCCTGCTCCTGACTTAACAGATGATCATGTTGTCATAACAACTGTATCTAGTGATTGATTTAAAAGTAATGATGGTGGCAAACTAATGGTGGTGATGAACTTGGTAGAATTTCCTTTCTGGGTTATATACTGTGTTTCCCCAAAAATAAGACAAGATCTTATATTAATTTTTGCTCCAAAAAAACACATTAGGGTTTATTTTCAGGGTATGTTTTATTTTTTTCATGTACAGCAATCTACATTTATTCAAATACAGTCATGTCATCTTCTTCTGGTTGCTGCACAATGGTGGAGGGCAGGGTTTCACTTAACTGAGACTTATTTTGGGGGTAGGGCTTATATTACGAGCATCCTGAAAAATTATACTAGGACTTATTTTCAGGTTAGGTCTTATTTTCGGGGAAACAGGATATCTACACTTAATCCCTTCTTTGTTGCCTTCTTTTGTTTTGTTATTACCTTGAGTCTTGAATGTGTTGCTTAATATAAGGGTTTGATGTTTATCACATAGTGACACAGTCCTTGTATGCAGAAGGTCCCAGGTTCAGTTTCTGTATTTTCCAATTTAAAAGCTGGCAGCAGAGTGAGTTCTCAGGACTGTGGAGAGCAGCTGCAAGTCAGTGTGGAAAACACTGAACTGGAGAAGAACAAAGGAACAAGGAAGCCACTTAAACAGTCAGGTCATTGGTCGTTGTCAGCTGAGAAGCAGCAGTTCCCTGGAGGTCCAGCAGGATCCTTATCTAGTCTCTGCTGTACATCACTGGTATTACATCCAAGTACTTCCTAGGCATTAACCTGTTTGGCTTCCAAAATGAGACCAGGTCAAGCGCGTTCAGGGTGCTGTGCTTGTCCACTAGTGGTCCAACAAATGTACCAATGAGTATCAACTGACCTGACACTCAAAAAGGTCTTCTGAAATCACATTCCTATGTCATCCAGTCTTAGCTTTCTTAGAACCTTTGCAAGGTTCTTAGGTTGGGCATACTGATGGAGTATCTTCTCATGTCATGTAACATACTTCCTGGTAACTCTGCAGGAAGTAGGTTAATGCAGTTTGGAGTTTCAACTCTGGAGTACACACTGTATTCAACATGTTGTTGGGCTCATGCTGGAAGACAGAAATGAGGAAGGAGAAGCATTCTTGCTTCATTCTTCCATCCATGCCAGGTTTGCATGTTTACAGAGTTTCCTTCATTGGTTTAAATGGAAGGGAATTGACCAATGCCAGCTCCAAGGCTGGTGTAGACCTGGTGCTGTTTTGGTGCATGTATGAGGACCGGGAACATTGTTGATTTGGAGCACTCATGTAGGAGACTTAGAGAAGCACGATCCACTGTAAGCAAATACAATTGAAATTAGTGCAACCTATTTTTATTCTGAGGACAGCAATGTAATATATTTATACATAGTGCTGAGAACCAGCTAATAATAATAGTGGTGTGCCTTCAAGTCAGTTCTGACATATAGCAATACTTCCCAGGGTTTTCTAGGTAAAGAGAACTCAGAAGTGTTTTACCATTCCCTTCCTCTGAGGGCACCCTGGGACTGTACAGCTTGTCCAAGGCCACACTGGTTTGATCTACTTGCAGGAGGCACAGTAAGGAATTGAACTCCTAACTTCTGGCTTTGCAGCCAGATACCTGAACCACTGAAGTATCCAGCCAGCCCTGAAAACCAACTAAATTCAGGATAATACAGAGAGTCAGTGTGAAGAATATCTGCGGTATTCCTTGTTCTGATTGATTCCATCTATTTTGACCCTACAAGACACTTTGATGAGAAATTTCCAAGCCCTGCAAGATTCCTTATCTTCAGAGTAAGATCAAACAGTTTATTTTCTTTGTCAAGTTTTCTATAATTTGTTCAAAATGGCTCTGTAGTAGTCTGAATAAAGCTAATATCCTTTACCTAGAAGTAGAGATGGGCACATACCATGGTTTGGCATTTCGGCACGGTTCACCGGATTGGGCCCACAGGTTTTGCATGGTTGCTCTGGACTCTGAACGCCACCTCCTCCCATAGGTGCCCCATCAGAAGCAGTGCTGCAGGCTTCCCTGCCACATTCTCCTCTGAGTGGGTGCCCGCAGGAGGAGGTGGGTTGCGGAATCCAGGCACCCATTCAACACCTGTGGGCCTGATCCGGCAAACTGTGCCAAACTGCCAAACCACAGTAAGTGCCCATCTCTACCTGTAAGCAAAGCAAACACACACATACACACACACACAAAGCAAAAGTGGGTGATAGTTTTAAAAAATGCAAATGACCCATCTGATGTTTTGATTCTTGAAAGTCCACACCCAAAGCAGTAGCAATTGTAGTTTTGAGTAATTTGAGCATGTTATTCAAGTTGCGCAATTAGCATAAGATATACAATGTGCATAAGAATTGTTGAATGGGAAATACTGTAACATTTCAGAGGGCAAGAAGAAAAGTGTTGCAGTACTTTCTCCTTGAAGATGAGAAAAGCAATTACATATATCCCTGGTGCAGAGACCCAGTCTGATAAACATCATTTCTCTCTCACTGTGTTCTTCCACATCTTTTAAACACATAGATTGAAACCTTAGAGCTGCATTAAATATAAGCAAGGGGACTTCTGTTGATCCCTTTCCCCCCACACACTTTAACTGCAATATCCATGTTTTGTACCAAAAGAGGCTTGCCCTACAGCATGAAGAGACATGTCTGGTTAAGATCAAGTCCAAAATACCCATGGTATGCAGAACGTGTTGTGCAGATCTTTTGGATTCAGACCATGAATTATTGCTACTACACATAGTAGTAGAAGATACTATGTGGAAATAAATCTGGCTTGAGTGAAGCAATCAATATTTACACTATCCGGTTTTAAAATAATAAGTCATGCAGTTTGCACTTATCTTTATGTATATATTGAAAATCACCAATATTTACTTGGTGTGCAATGAAAACAATGAGTGTATAAAGAAAGAAGGCTTATCAAAGACTGTCAACCAACAGAGTAGCTGTCATCTAAAAGCAGTTGTTTCACTTGGCTGTAGCACAGGGCGGGATGGTGCTGGAGGTCACACTACATGCGGAGACATCATCTCCCTTTGTCTCACTGGTTGCTGTTGTTATTGCATAAACTGGACTGGGAAATTTTTCAGCTGAAGAATAGGATAACATTGCAATCCTGTCCCTATTACATAGGAATAAGCTTCACTGAACTTGGTGGGCTGTATTTCTGATAAGACATATATGAGATGGAACTGTAAATTGCTTTAAATAAATGCATAAATCAGAACTAAGAAAGTTCTTTTTAGAATTATCCAGCCACATGGCCACTGGGAATTCTGGTCCAGAAAAGTAACTTTGTTACACTCTGATATAAATTGTATGAAATAGAAACTCACTAGAAACTCAGAACTGTCTTATTCTCACCAAACTAAAATTCATTCTGCACCGTACAACAATTGACTATAGGGTATCAGCCCAAGAAGTTTTAAAATATCAGCACAGATTGACACAGGTTGAACCAGTGTTGTGTATGTAACCAGATTGCACTACCTCCAGCCAGTAGTGTATTTAGTGCTTCTCTCTTCAGCTTCTCTGCTTCTGTGTCTGTCTGAGGATTCGAGATTTACACACATAATACTAAAAAGTACATAAGGGATTTATCAGCTAGCTCCAGCCCTCTTCACCTCTGTCCTCAAAACATGTTGTCCTCCACAAATTAGAGAGTAACCTGCAGCCAAGAGCTTCTTTCTTGTGAGTAGACTTTCTGTGAGATTTAGAATCTGCAGAATCAAGGTTCTAAATTATGTGTGGAAGCTACTCAAGCCACAGCTTGGAAACATGACTGTATTTTGAACTACAGACTCCTCAAACCCCCTAGTCAGCATGGCCATGGAAGGTGTAGTCCAGCAACAACAACAACAATCCCTCCAAGCTTTGACCCAAATAGAGCCGGTTCCATACATGTAAGTGAATATAAGTAGCTAAGGAATGTCCTTCAGTGCATGAGTATAATGCTGGTTTTTTTTTCTGAGTTTGCTTTGATGCTGGCATATATTAGGGGTGACTGAAAGTTTCAGTCAATTGGTTTGAAAAACCAATCACATTTTACTTAAAAGTGAATGTTGTTTGCTGTTCAGGAAGTAATTTGTTCATTGCTCATTCAAGAGACATTTACTTTAATAACCTCCTTTTTCAAAGAATTCACACATTGACCCTCATTAGGAACGGATGTTATTTTAATTCATTGAAAAGGAACTACATTTAATATAATCTAAAACCCCTTAGGTATTGTTCACACCCATCTACCATCTGTGTGTTTTACTCTATTCCCTGAAAGACCAAATGTAACCAACATAGGAAGGAATGTGTGTTATGTGCCATCACATTGGAACCAATCTACAGTGACCTAGTAGGATTCTCAAGGTAAGCGAGATGTTTAAGGAGCAGTTTCACCAGTTAGTTCCCTAGTATGTTTCTGTGGCTAAGTGGGGACTTGAACCCAGGTGTCCTGAGTTCTAGTTTGTCAGTCTATCTACTATACCACAAAGACTAGTGAATAATAAATAACTGGCACATACAGTATATGTCCATGGTGAACAGTTTGGGAAGGGGATCTAGGGGGCAAACACATCACGGCTGCTCCATGGAGAGCATAACATAAGAACATAAGAAGACTCATGCTAGATCAAACCAATTGTCCATGTAGTCCAGGCTTCTGTTCCTACAATATTTAAAAACAAAACAAAACACACACACACTGCTTATATACCGCCCCACTGTAGTACAGCAGTTTAACCACTGCGGCACGAGGCTCCTATATACTTATGAGAAATCTACTATGATAAATCATCAGTGCAGGAAATGACCACAAGATCACCCTTTCTGTCATGTTTCTTAGCAGCTCGTATTCAGAGGCATACTGCTTCAGACATTGGAGACAATGTGAATAACAACAATTGTCAGTTTTACCCTTGTGAATTTAACTAATTTCCCTTTTAAAAAATCCAATCCAAGTTGGTGTCTAAAGCTACCACAGTTCAACTTAGCACCACTTTTTAATGGCTTCACCATTATTATTATTTTAAAAAAATAATTTTGAAGGCACAGCTAAAGGGCTAGTTTGAAAACTAACAATCCTACTGATGGTATAATTCAAGTTATACAGAGTAAAGGCATGAGGATCAAGAGATGAATATGCCCCAGGAGGCCCAAATTACTATCAAGCTTTAAGCATCCACTTGACTTCTTTCTCAAAGCCTTTGTAGCATCATTGAAAATGTGCAGTATTCTCTTGGCTAATGTATTTCTGTTGAGAAATTATAACAGAATGAGCTGAAATAACAAAATTTAATACACATGCATTGTATATAATATTAAAAGTAATTTTAATATTTAATGTTCACTGGGATGGACCAGTGAGGTCACTGTCCATAAAAACATGTTGGCACAGGTATGGATATTCTGTCACTGGTGGTTAGAGTTTTGGACTAGGACTCAGGAGATCTGGATTAAAATCCCAACTCAGCCATGCAACCCACTGGGAGACCACTCTCTTAGGCTGATGTATCTCAAAAAGTTTGTTGTGTTGATAAAGTGGAGAGGAGAGCCATGTTTGCCACTCTCCACATACAAAGGATATAACACACGAAGGTTACGGGAATAGCTACATAGAATCTGGAGAAAAGAACCCTTTCATGTCAAATGGTCTTTTGTTCTCCCCCCCGCCCACATGCACTATGCAATGTTTCGTTTCCTTGTTTCGACTTATACACCACCTCATAGTGCCAAAGCACTCTCAGTGTGGTTTACAACATAATTACAGAAACAACAACTCCCCCCCCCCAGCAAGCTGGGTACTCATTTTACCAACCTGGGAAGGATGGAAGGCTGAGTCAACCTCGAACCAGGTATCTGAATGCATCAGGATCAAACTCAAGTCATGAGTAGAGAACTGACTGCAGTACTGCAGTTTAACCATTGCACCATGGGGCTCGTACACCTTTCATCTACTGGTGGGGAAAACTGGACACTGTGAATGTACATAGAATCAGAAACTTCACAGTGCTTATTATTTAATTTATTTAAGTTTATTCATTTAAAATATTTTTACTCCACTTTTCTCCTTAAAAGGACCCAAGGAAGCTAACTTGGATACAACCCTGATCTTTGTTATCTCTGCCAACTGTTGCAATCCAACATTACCCACCATCAAGTAAAACCTAAACAATATTATTCCCTGTAGCCAGGGAATAGTTTGTGTCCTACAAACTATTCATTAATTGGGTAGCACAGATCATAAAGGTCTACAATTAAATATAATGATGGTATAAAACCCATTTTCTTTTCTAAATGCACACTTATAAAATGCTAATGTTGAGAATTTTAGCTCAGTAGTACTAAGAAAGTAATCTGCTCTTCCTTTAATAACTAGGTATAGTACCACCCCTGAAAAGTTTTGCTTCCTGTTTGCCATCGACAAATGGGGACATGTATATGTCAGCTCAGTGGTTCCCAATCTTGGGTAATCAGGTGTTCTTGGACTGCCACTCCCAGAAACAGCTGGTGTTGAAGGCTTCTAGAAATTGCAGTCCAAGAACACCTAGCTTACCCAAGGTGAGGAATCACTGAGCTAGCTGAATTGCCTTCCCTCTAGGTCAGTGGTCGGAGAACAGGGGTAATTTACCCCAAATGGAGTAAAAGTGAAAATCCTGGGAGTAATGAGCAGAGCGCTCCCCCCCATCCCCCCCCCCCTGCAGTCAAACCTCAAATTGTAAGCCACCTCTTCCTGTTACTTCCTTGGGCACTTGTAAATCCGTTCTTTCAGAGATCGGAGATAAGCCTGCTTGATTGGTTACAGCTGAAGAATAGCCCCAGGGGCTATGTGAATGACTGCTTCCGCCCAAGCAGGAGGAGGGAAAGGCTTCAGTTAACGAGGGGAACGAAGGTGCAAGAGATCGACGGCTTCATCAAGCTTGTTTAAATGTATGTAGATTGTAGAAAATGGATGGATGGATGGATGGAGGGTGGATGAGTGTGTGTGTGTGAGAGAGAGAGACTGACTCAAAACTATGAAAAAAGCAACAGGCAAGCAAAACAGAAGGCTTGAATTAAGGCGGGGGGAAAAGGGTGGCTTTTTAAGATGCTGTCTAGGTTTGTCATTGCTTTCCTCCCAAGAAGCAGGCGTCTTTGAATTTCGTGGCTGCTGTCCCCATCTGCAGTGATCATGGAGCCCAAGAAAGTAAAATCATTCCAGCTTGAAAAAAGTAGAAGCTTCCAGTCGCAGAGAAAAAGAGTTGTTTGGGGAGCAAAAAGGGCTTGCAATTATGTCAGTGCTTCTCAGCTTCTTCAGCTCATTCCCTTGCAATTATGCCACCAGTGAATGTGAGTGGGGAAAGGTTTCTAAGCTGCTGTCTCCCTTTACTCACAGGCTGTGCCTGGTCCTGCAGGGCACAATTCATTGGTCCATTGCCACAACAATGGTGAGTGAGAATTAGAGGCAGCAGTAGCTGCTTCTTTTCCAGCCTTTTTCAATCATGTGGGCAAATGGAGGAAGAAGCAGCAAGCCTTGACTATAGGGTGGTAAGACAGAATCAAACAATACATGTGCACAGATGTGGCAGCACTTGTAGGGGCAAAACAAGAATGTGTTGGAAGGGGGCTCTTTATAAAACAAATTGACCAAACATAAACATAAAACATCCATGGGATCTATGTTACAGTCTCTGTGTTGAGTAAATATTTATATTCTGGAAGCCTACCTTGTAGGATTTTGAGCATAACCTTGCTAGCGTGTGAAATGAGTGCAATTGTACGGTAGTTGGAGCATTCTTTGGCACTGCCCTTCTTTGGGATTTGGATGTAGACTAATCTTTTCCAATCCTCTGGCCACTGCTGAGTTTTCCATTGATGATGATAAAAAAAAAAATAGCGCACTGGTCCTTTGATATTGGGCTGTGGCACCAGGGTGGGTGACATGATCTTTAGCCTGGTTTGTTCCTTTTTGCACACCACACACAGAATGATTAAAGTGATAGGAAAAGCCCTCCCCCAACTCTGCTTTGGCTGTCTCTAGCAAGCACGTCATTGCTAGCACCACTCTGGCAGCCATTGATGATGATTAAATCCTCTGCGAACTAGCAAAAATTTAATGCAACTTGCTAGGCACGCTGGACACCTTACTACTCCCTATACCACCCCATGGCTGGAGTGCAATGTGTTCCAGCAAAAATAGTGCACATTTTTATTAAATTTGGTGCATCCTGCTAGTTCAGTACATAGCCTGGCAGCAATTGATACTGATGATATATCCTGCTAGTTCGGTACACAGCCTATTTTGAATATTTTGAATTCAAGTAATGTATGATTTCCTTCCTTTCAAATCAAGGGGGTAATGTCGGCGTATATAAATTTTTTGGGGGGGTAAAAGGTAAAAAAGTTCCCTGACCCCTGCTCTAGGTGGTATATTTTAAAGTAGATTGGGATTAAGAGTTATAGTATTAATCAATGCTTAGAAACGTTTTTTTAATAAAAAAACACCTACAACTCCCAGAAGAGCCAGCCTGTATAACCTTGGGCAAGCTGTGAGACCCATAAGTGCCCCCAGAAGAAGGGAATGGGAAGCCTCTTCTTGATTACCCTATGTGTATAAAAGGATTGCCCATAAACTGGAATCAACTTGAGGGCATATAAGTATTGTTTTAAAAGAACTATTTCTTGATTTTAACACACACACACACACACACACACACACACCTGTAGCATCTTTTGATTTAATTATGACAATGTTAATCTTTTAATTGTCTTTTCACATTGATGGCATCATACTTCATTTATTATACTTTATTATTAATAATCACAATATTAAACATGCTTATCCATATCAAAAATAATTACAAGGAATTTTACACTGGAGTATATAGATAAGAAATCTTTGGACAGACAAGTGGCTGGTAAGAAGTAATTTAATTATCTTAATGGACTGAGATGGTCTTATCTATTTCTAGAAAATGAGTTATTGAAGTTGTACTCATTCCAGGAAAATACGATTTACTCAGGGATAACTGATTAATTGCCAATAAATTTTGCTTTGGGTTTCAGTGATTTGTCCCTGTGTGCAATTAGTCTTTTTAAAAAAAGTATATGCAGGGCAGATTTTAGCCTTTTTCAATGGTGTTAATTAATCTGAAGATAGGATAATTTCATAGAAAATAAATTGGTGTTGGAAAATTGTCATGAAAACAATTCTAGAAATGACAGGACATATTTTACCAAGGATTTAATGATAATTAGGATGGGGTGGGGGGACATGGTTAAAGGTATTAAGATAAGATGGAATTGTTAATTAATTTATTGCTCAAGTAATAAGCATCAGTACAGGTATATCATTTGAAGACTTTCTGAGAAATGGATGCTTGCCAAGTAATTAGGATATATTAAATTATTCTTGCATTATGTTATAGAACATATTAAGCTCTAATACTTGTCTGTGAGGGAAGGGATTCCTTAATGTTCTGTTTCCCTTTTTAAAAACAAACAAACAGGGTGAGCTTTCTTAAAGGCTAGCCAGATTACTTTTCTCCTGCCATGAAAAAGGTGGCCATGAAGCAATAATATCACATATAGCAAAAGACCCTGGTTGAGTTTGTTGCCTATAACTTTTAGAGTGCAATTCCTCTGGAGGATTGTGCTGAGAGACTACAAAGCTAACATGAAAATAAGTAAAAATGACAGTGTTGAACATCCGAGAATTGAAATGCCATTAGTGTTTAAATATTCTCAAACGTTTGATATTATTATTAAAGTATATTTCATGAAACAGCCATACCTTTATCATCATAGCTGTCATTGTGTTTTATGACCCAAGGATGTATTAAGGGCTACATACTAGGGATGTTGGCAAGTCTTTGGTACCAAGTCCCAACTCCCAAGCCCCAACTCTGAGTCCCTATTAAAAACAAGCTTTCCCCCCTAGAGAATAGGAAGGGGATGGGTGGGTTTTGAGTTATGAGTCAAGTCAGAGTCATTAACCCAAGTCAAGTCCAAGTCCAAGTCACTGGTGTGACTTCAATACAACTTGACAGTGAGTCCGGTGACTTGAGTCCCCATCCCTGCTATGTACCATATAAAAGATGCTTGATTTCTATCCATTGCAGCCAATGTCTACAAAGTGGTTCTTCATATCTTGAGTCTGAATGACAGATGAATGACTTTATACCTAGAACACCGAAATGGATCAGAATATATGAAAATCTTTCAGTGATATGACACATAAGGTTATTACTCCAGCTCGGAGGCCAGGGAAAGAACATTGTTCAATCAGTTAAATACGCTGCACATCTTTAAAACCACACTAGGAAACCATTTAAGATGGAAAAAAATTAATAGGAAAAATATGATGGAGTATTTCAGATTATGTCACCAGACCCGATCTGATCACAAAAGACGTAAAAGGAGGGATTAATGAAAGAAGAGAAAGAATACATAGCAGCCATCCCCAGCTGTGTCTGTCTACAGTTCTTCTACTGGCTTTTTATAGCAATAGAACATAATGAATAATAATAATAGCCAGAAGGTTCTTTCTACCACTTATGCAACAGATGTTGTGCAAGAGGTGGCTTTTCTGGAGCTCATTCAAAGGTGATTTGCTATTCTCTTCCATGAGCCAACAATCTACTGGTTTAAATGGGGTGATCTGGTCAAGCCAGAGCTTGGTGGTCAGAGCATTACACTCCACCTACTCTTAACAGGCTCAATAAAGTGACATCAGATTTAAACAAACACTCACACACCGTACAGAAGAGTAGTAAAACCAAACACAAAAAGATGGGATTGTATCTTATTTTTATATTGGTGAAATAGAAGAGGGATTAGGTCATGATGATCCTATACACATCTACTCAGAAGTAAGCCCCAATTAAGTGTATCTGAGGATTGCAACCTCAAGAACTGGAGGTCTAAATGAAGCCGTTCTGGAATGGTGTTCCAAAGGCGTTGATGTATCTGCCTGATTTCCTGAAGATATGGAATGAGAAAAGTTCCTTTTTTGTACTTCAACTCCCAGAATAACCTCATCCATCATGGCCATTGGTTGACGATAGCTTTCTTTTGCACTATGCCACAAGCAGGACATAGTTCACAGGAATATGACCAACGTATAGGAATGGTGTAATGGCAGTCAGATGGAAATTACAATTTAGGACAGCAGATATAATCAGGTATGTCTTACGAATCCCCAATAAATCCTAGAATCATGAATGTCATTCTTTGATTATACATTTCTTAAGCATTAAGGACACACATTTCAAAAAAGGCATCAGCTTTTTTTTTTTTTTACTATGTGGGGTTTGATGGTTTATAACTATTATATGGTTTTGTATATTGTATCTTATTAAATTTTAACTAAAAATTTAAAAAGACATTAGCCTTTTTTTAGAATGAGTTTGCATCTGAAAATCTCTAAATGAAATAGAACTTATTTTATTTCTTTTACCCTGCACATAAATATGAAATCAATAGAATTTAAGCTTACAAAATAGTGTGAAGAGCTGAAGCCTCAAAGTACTTTTAAAAAAAACCCTGCTAGGCTTCTTTTCTGAAGGACAGAACCTCTAAACCTGCTAAAACCTTGGCACTTTTTCCTTTTTCTGGCAGCACACTGGTGTAAATGGCCATGGATAGATGCAGACAATCGTGAAGTCTGGTGGGATATTCTGAGTGGGAAATGATTAGGAGTATAAAGACACAAATAATAGAATCATAGACTCATAGAAAAGTGAAGTTGGAAGGGGCCTACAAAGCCATCAAGTCCAACTCCCTGCTCAATGCAGGAATATAATCAAAGCAGATCTGCCAGGTGATTATCTAAGTTTTTCTTGAATGCCTCCAGTGTTGGAGCACTCACCAACTCCTGAGGTAACTGGTTCCACTGTCGTTTTTTCTGATATTCAGCCGAAATCTGGCTTCCTGTAGCTTGAGTCCATTATTATGTGTCCTGTACTCTGGGACGATCGAGAACAGATCTTGCCCCTCCTCTGTATGACAGCCTTTCAAATATTTGAAAAGTGCTATCATATCACCCCTCACTCTTCTTTTCTCAAGGCTAAATATGCCCAATTCTTTCAGCCTTTCCTCATAGGGCTTGGTTTCCAGCCCCCTGATCATCCTTGTCGCCCTCCTCTGAACTTGTTCCAATTTGTTAGCATCCTTCTTGGTGTGGTGTCCAGAATTGGACACAGTACTCAAGGTGAGGCCTAACCAGTGCTGAAGAGAGGGAGACTTATCACCTGGTGGGATTTGAAAACTATACTTCTATTAATGCAGCCTAAAATAGCATTTGCCTTTTTTGTAGCCGTATCACACTGTTGGCTCATATTTAGCTTGTGATCTACGACAATTCCAAGATCCTTCTCGCTCGTAGTTTTGCTGAAGACTTTTTCCAGGAGATAACAAAAAATGATAATCATGAGTCTGTTCCTATGAATTCTGCCCACCCTTGAACAAGTTGTATTTTTTTAAAAAAAAACAACTCCCATGACCATTGGCTATGGGATCTGGAGAGTTCTAGCATCAAAAAGTAACTTCTACAAGCTTGAACCCCCCAGTGTAACTGCCACTCCTTTTAAAGGAGGGTGTGAAGACACATCTTTTAGAATTGGCCTCTGACAGTGCTTAATGAGTTGTTATATTTTATCTCTTTGAACATTTGTTGATTTTAATGGTTTTTATGGTCCCATGTGTTTTATTTGGTATTAATAGCTTCTTTATGGTCGTTTTTATTATGTTTTATGATTGTAAGCTGCCCTGATCATACTTTTAGCAGCAGAGAGGCAAGGTATGCATATTATAAATAGTAGTAAAAATAATGACAATAGTGACAACGAAGGCTAATATGTTCCCCCATTGTTCTTCCAAACAACCATTCATAGGAGCCTCCCTATAAACACTGGTAACACCATAACATTTGCTACAACAAACAATGCTGAAAAAATGCTGCCCTTTCCTGAAACAAGGTGCACGCTTAATTTAAAGCAAATAAAAACTTTCTGCCACCCATTTTTTGCCATTACAGAAAATTCAACAGCAACCATAATAGGAACCCTTGGGGCACGGACAAAACTAAACAGGCGTATACACAACCAAGAAGACAGGAGGGCCTGGCGTGCTCTGGTCCATGGGGTCACGAAGAGTCGGACACGACTTAACGACTAAACAACAACAAATACACAACCAAAGGCCACACATTGCACACCTGGTCGTGCATGAATGCAAAGGCAGCCGGCTGCTTCCAGTGAACAAGATTCTCAGGCCAGTTATGCTTCCCGCCCATTTGATACCCAGTATGGGTTCCTCTGTGTAGCCTGGCTTCAAAGTAACCATACTGTGTATGCCTCATACTATAGCCATGCCTCACTCAGGACATAATTAAACTGCCAATTAGAACCACTGTTGATTTGGGTTAAGAAAAAATAAAATCGATTTAAAATAAGGTGTCTCCATGACATAAATGGAAGCATAGATTTTAATTTTTTTTAATTTTGCCTGGGAAATTTTTTTTATTTTATTTTTTGCTGGAAGGCGAGGCAAAATACTCCTCTGCCAGAGGGTCGTTTATTTTAAATTGCATGCCAAGCTGAATTATTTCAATCAGTTTGGCTTATGTAAACCCCTCTGTCAGAGTACATTGTGTTTTACCAGCAAGAGCGAGAAACAGAGCCACCTGATCAGAGATGGTGGCAGTGAGGATGCACACATCAATCCAAAAGTTTAATTAAAAAAAAAAACCCTCTCCTAGTTTATTCCAGCAGTGGGACCAGGCCCTCACTCCCATAAATAAACTGAAAATACATGCATTACTATAGGGTAATGACAGAGGAAACAATGTGTCAAAAATTCATATGGCAACTGGGCTTAAAACTATGCTGATGTTGACAAGCTGCTACAGCTTAATACAAAGATTGTCTAACTTAATTAGAACAACAGGACTCTGTTTATGCATTTCATTCATCTAAGCTTCCTCATTTCTTCAGAGACCATCTTAGTTTACCTGACAGGACCTGCAAAAGCGCTAAGGGACAGAATCTAAACTTTATGCCTTCTTTATTTATCACTCCTATATTGAGTTCTCTCTCCACAGCTGTACGTCTCCCTGTCAAAGTCTGGTGTCTGTGGATCCTCCATAGACAAGCTGCTGGGGTAAGGAGGAGGAAATGATGTTCAGTTTGGTGGAGATCCAGGAGGAATAAATCTTTTGGATAAGGAAAGATCATTTGCATTTCATGAGTGCCTGAAATAAATGATTTTGAGGTCGCAGTCCTACTGCACAGAGTGCCAATGAGATAGACATACCTCAGTGTAGATAGACGTATCAGACAAGTACTCAGGAGATCGGTGTTTGAGCCCCCAACTAGCAGTATCCTGTGTGGTGTGGTTGCGCACAGAGTGACAGACTACAACTCAGGAGGCCTTAGATTTTGAGAGATGATGTCCATCTTCCAACAGTGAATTCTTTCGAGAGATAGTAGCTCTCTTTCTTTCTTTCTTTCTTTCTTTCTTTCTTTCTTTCTTTCTTTCTTTCTTTCTTTCTTTCTTTCTTTCTTTCTTTCTTTCTTATTGTGTGTGTGGGTTTTTCAGGGGAGGGAATAGATAGTAAGGATGGTGCTTCAAGTGGCAATAATAGCAGTTATGTTGGCAGGCTGGCCATCATTTTACATCCATTGCAGTGACCCAGATTTAGTATTATTCAATATCATCAGGGAGAGGAAACACTCTGTGCCACCCACAGGAATGGTGGAGACTATTCACCCTTCTTCTATGAGGTCAGGCAGGGGAAAAAGATGGTTTATGCCATAGTACAGTATAGTATAATACAGTGCACTGCAGTGCAATGCAATACAATGCAATGCAATACAAGAACTGCAGAGCCAGAAGGGACCCTATGGATCATCGAATCCAGCTCCTGTCAAGGAGGCACAGTGGGGAATCATACTCCCAAACTCTGACTCTGCAGCCAGATATCAAAGCCACTGAACTATCCAGTCATGTCATCTTGTCCTTTGAATTAGGTAGGAAATCTCTTGTACCAACTCTGTAAACATGCCTGTTCTCCATTATTCTGTGATCATGGAGGCAGTCCCTAATATTCTTAGCTCTGGTACTGAGCAACCTTTATCCAACTTTCTATCAGTCAGCCACAATGTTTAATATATTCAACTATTACAAAAAGGGTAGGAAGAGTGAAAAAAAATCACAGTTTACCCATCAGTCTTTATGGAATTATGGCTCTAAAGCACAGTTTAATCATTAAGATGTATTTGTTTTTTAAGTACCTTATCCTCAGCAAGGTTTGCTGGACAAAGTGGCTTGCTTTTCACCTCAGCCCACCTTAATCAGGGGAGAGATCTTTACAATCAGTTTCTGAAATAAACTACACATGGGATTGTCTAGGTCAGCATTTTTTAATGGCTATGCAGTCTATTAAACATCCCTTGCAAACTCTGGGTTTAATAAATGATACCTAATTGACTACATGTTACAGCAACGTTCTAGAAAACTCAGTTACACCACATGTTCCATTGATTCTCCTTATATCAGAAAATGAAATGTCAAAAGCCATTAATTGCATTTTCACAAGAAAGAGCCAAAGCTACAGCTTGTGCTCTGTGCAGGCTCTTCTACACAGTTCACAACAGATTTGCTTATGAAAAGATGTCATCAGCATTTAGTGTAGTAATGTGCATCTATAGCTAAACCTATGTGAATGTAACTCTTTTTAAAAAAATACCCATTTGTCATGTAAAATTTCCATTTCTTTATTAAATACTACCTTCAGTCAATCCATAGAGGCAGATACTAGAACTCCATATAGACCACATTATAAACTGTATACTAGGACTAGGAGTATGGACATAATAGAATACAGAGGTCATATAATGTAGTAGGGCTCATCAGCAAGTTTACAAGCTTTGAAGGGAAATAGAAAGATCAAAGAATAATCAGATAAAACGGGGCTACATAAATGCAGGACAAATATATTCTCTGAATGTGAAGAAATTCAAGCAATGCAGCATTTATGCGCATGCAATTTATGCCGTACAACATGTACTAAAGAAGATCTAGTAAATGGCCAAGATAACGCTGTTGAATTAGCCCGCTTCTGGTCAAAAATAGTCTAATCATTTTAACATTTAAATTTGTTTGAACCTTATCTGTATTTCATATATGTCCATAATTTTAAATTGTGCAACGCTCTGATCAGAATAAAGAAGCAAAAATATGTAGCAGGGTCATATAAAATATCTTTATTTATTTATTTATTTATTTATTTGATTTATATCCCGCCCATCTGGTATATTCTACCACTCTGGGCGGCTACCAACATACATATAACACAGACATAATCAATAGAAAAACAGTGAAAAAATATTATAAATAATAAATAGCAAAAGAAAAAGAGTTAAGTAATAATATCACATTGTATTAGTAAGTAATGACTGCCACTGGGTTCTTTTAGTGGCTTCAGCTTCTCATCTACAACCCCCCTCTCTCCCTCCATTCCACTAGCCTTTGCACAAAGGTGCTGGTGAGGAGCACCATGTCACAGAGAGACATCCCATTGAAAGTAAACAGGTGAACATATTTTACCACCTCTGGAACTACATGCAGTTCTGTTCCTGACCAAGAACGGGTAAAAAGCATTGTTGGTCAGGAACAGAGTTGCATGTAGTTCCAGGGGTGGTACATAGAGCCTACACTGGAGGTGGAGAACCTGTGTGCTTCCAAATGTTGTTGAACTCTGTCATCTCTATCCATCATGCCCAGTGGTTAGGAGGAGTACAGGTTCCTCATCCCTAGCCTACAGTAGATACAATAGATGCAGACATGGATAAGGATAGTATTCTACAATTCACATGTTCTGTGAGGGCAAGAACAATGGGTTGCTTTGGATTAAATCCAATTGTTATTCCCATCTAAAATAGGCCCATTGAATCAGTGGGACTTACTTAAGTGTTGAGTTGTAACAGGCTCTGTTAATTCAATAATTCCTCTCTGGTTTGATTCAACGATTGGATTCAGGCCAACCTCAGGGTTACCCAATTTGCAATCCCATGAAGGTCACAGGAAGCAAAGGTTGAAGCCTCCGCCACCTTAAAAACCTTCAGCAAAACCCTAGGACAAGGACAAACTGGGAATCTTCTTCTTCTCTTCCTCATCCTGCTATGTGCCACTAAGTCTGCAAAACTGTCATGTGAGCATATCTATCTATTGACTTTCCCAACATATCTTGTGATCCTTTGGGCCGAAAAGATTAGACATCCCTGATGGACATATGGTTTTATCAGAAGTAAATTATTTTAGGATTTGCACTCTCTTATCATTCCTCCTCTACAGAAGGCTGAGTGTCACTGTGACATTTTTCACTCTGGATGTGACAGTTCTGAACAGTGATGTTGCATTCATTCCCTCCAAACCAGTTTCTGAGATTCTTCAACCAATTAGTTTTTTCTCTTTCCTGTGCCCCCCCCATTTTATTTACCTTGAATGATTGAGCTTAACAATCTTTTCCTTTTCTCTCTATGTGACTAAATAGTCTAGTGTTCTGCCTTGTATTCCCAAACTATGCTCTAGAATTATATGCAATTCATTGCCATTCTCAGATTTAACAACTGAACAAAGAAAGCCATTTCTGACCTGCAGGAACTGTACATGATGTAACAGTAACTGTACCTATTTCAGATCAATACGCAAGTTTGAAATTATGGCATTTTTTTTCCTATTGCATCAAGTATAATTAGGCAATCAGCAATGGAGGTAGATGTGATTATCTCAAAATGCACATGGGAGCTAATCGGTTGCTATTTTAAACCATCTGTACAGAAAGCAAATTGTGTATTAATCTGAGCTAAAAGAGATAGAATTGGAAGTATAGAGTCCTTTATAAGCAGAACATTCTTGTGGATGTTCTGCTTATAAAGGATATTCTATTCTGTCTATCTCAACACAATTAAAATTTCTTTTCAGTCAGTGGAATGGCATATAGTGCTAATATTTAATTGACTAGCATCACTTAAAAAAAAGAAAAAGAAGGAAGGAGGGCAGACCGATTAGATTTTGGATGGCAACCAAGGTGACACAAGCTCCCACTACCTGTAACCCCCTGTTCCAAGCCTGAAGTTTACAGAATATGTCTGTACTTAATTGATGCTATTGCACCCATATTCTAATTTGCGCATTTTAATTATACATGGAATGATTAATGTTATTAAAACAATAGGTCAGAGAGTGACTTTATTTTTTTAAAAGCAATCCATAGAATTAACAGGGCTTTTCATGTAATCTAGGAGAACTCATTAAAAATAGCTTAACTGTTTCAATAAATACAAGTGCTTGCATTTTTGCAGCTAATGAGTAAACAACTTTCAGCTGAGTGTACTCAGTAAAGAAAGCATTGCCAATCAAATAGGTTATAAATGTTTACATGTGGGCCCTTCATGTGGCAAAGCAGGTGGAAGCAGAATTCATATGAACCCAAGCTTCACCCCTCAGAAGGGGCATTCAAAGGTGCAAATCCATGTCTATTTGTAGAAGAACCTAACCTGGTTCCAGTCTCACAGGGGCACAGCCTTGACAATTGAGGTCATCTGGCAGCTGCCACCCTCTCTTGGTGAGAAAGCTCAGAGATTCTCTTCCTTAAGAACCAAAACCAGCCCTGCAGGGAAGAACAATACACCATTGAACTTGTGTCTGGGCAACGAGGCAAGACTGGATTTAAGATCATACTCTCATTAAGCACGCCAGATTTTATGTCATTTTATTAAAGAGATAGAAAGAAGTCAAATTAAAGGAGAGAAAATACTCTTAGGGGGAAAAATGAGCCAATTATAAATTAAATACAGAACAATTTGGGAAAGAGTTACAACCTAAGAAAATTCTCTTTACACAAGGGGGCCTTGCCATAGATGTAGACAGGCTCCCAAGCTTACCCAAAGGAAGCTCAGGGTATTTATCTCACCAACTGAGTGAGAAGCTGACAGCCAAAGATATGAAGCATGCTTTGTCTTCCACAGCTCTACTCTTACAGTTTTGCCTTCAGCAACAGTGGTGACACCCAACAACCAACCAGAATTCAGTTTCCCACAACATTCTTAGAATATGAGTAATCCTTCAGGTCCTATTAGGAAAAAAAAACAACTGAATCTAACTAGCAATAAGGTCCCTCTACCAGCCAATCCAGCTGATCTTGGTTCTGCTTCATTTGCTGATTTATCACTCCATCCTAGCTGGTACCACTCCACCACCCATCAACCAAGACCACTATCAAGATAGTGCTGATTCAACTCTTAGCATTTCTTCACAGTATTTACTAAGAGGTGTTCTGTGGAGTTTACTTACTGGCAAAGATTTGTACTATTTCCAAACAAATGTCTAAAAACAGACTTAATTGGGATATTTGTGAATTTGTGGGTATATGGCGTGAAACAAAAAGCTGCTCGCTGCCCATGGAATGGAGCAATACCCAATACTTTTTAATCCATCTAACACTCATGAGATTAAAAAGTTTTTAACACAGGACTCACAATGAGGAAATTGAAATAGAAAAGACTGAGCTGCTGGAGTTGAAGAACAAGGTGACAGCTCAATACACACACATACCATCAAGTTCGAGATCTGTTCCGTAGATTCTATCTCTTAAGTGGGGGTGGGGTGGGGGAGCACAGACTGTGGTCACTGTGCACTGTGCAACCCCTCACATATATTTCACATAGTGAGATAAAGCTGCTACTCCAAACAATTTTATTGTTGTTTAGTCGTTTAGTCGTGTCCGACTCTTCGTGACCCCATGGACCCGAGCACACCAGGCCCTCCTGTCTTCCACTGCCTCCCGGAGTTGGGTCAAATTCATGTTGGTAGCTTCGATGACATTGTCCAACCATCTCATCCTCTGTCGTCCTCCTCTCCTCTTGCCTTCACGTTTTCCCAACATCAGGGTCTTTTCCAGGGAGTCTTCTCTTCTCATGAGATGGCCAAAGTATTGGAGCCTCAGCTTCAGGATCTGTCCTTCCAGTGAGCACTCAGGGTTGATTTCCTTCAAAATGGATAGGTTTGTTCTCCTTGCAGTCCAGGGGACTCTCAAGAGTCTCCTCCAGCACCACAATTCAAAAGCATAAATTCTTCGGCGGTCAGCCTTCTTTATGGTCCAGCTCTCACTTCCATACATCGCTACTGGAAAAACCATAGCTTTGACTATACAGACCTTTGTCGGCAAGGTGATGTCTCTGCTTTTTAAGATGCTGTCTAGGTTTGTCATGGCTTTCCTCCCAAGAAGCAGGCGTCTTTGAATTTCGTGGCTGCTGTCACCATCTGCAGTGATCATGGATCCCATGGAACTCCAAACAATAGCTAGTCCTGATTTTGCAGATGGAACAGAGAAAGATTTCTTATAACAGAAAACTAATACATCAGGGGTATTATCTGGCATCTGGCTTTCTTCATCGTTTAGGTAAGAACTAATTAATTGAAAGAACATACTGAAGTGGTAGGTTCAGATGCAAAATAATGATGACTTCCACTCCTGCTAGTGAGAATTAGGTTCTACTTAGTATGTTAAATATTATTTCAGTTTGGGGGAAAAACTTTCAAATACTGAGTATCTCAGATGTAAAGTATTGCTTAATTTTATCTCTTAACTATCAATACTGCATTTATTTTCCTGCTGTATGTTTGAATGACTGGTTATTGTTCTGATACTTTTTGTATTTTGTATGCTGCTTTGAGTGACTCCTTTGCAGGAGAGCAAGGCCTATGAGATGGAGGCCAGCTGTACCATTTGTCCTGTGACTCACCCCACAAGGGGTCACACCTCAGTCAAGACTGTATGATCCTCACATTTAAAAAATTACATGGTACTACATTAAAATATTTTTCACCCCTCTTCCCAAACAATAGGGTGGGGGGAATAATGTGATATGGCCTTGACCTCATCTGAGCTCTCAGACGGTCTGGTGGGGAGAGAGAGTGAAGTATATATTATTTAAATAAATAAAATATTTTTTGAAATTATTTTTATACAACAGATACTCTAAGTGTGCTTTTAAAATACCTTTAAAGTGTCTCATTTTGGCAACACCTGTATTGTATTGTCTACCTGGAAAGCCCTGAAAAGAGTCACCATAAGTCAGAAATGACTTGATGACACATGATTATTATATTTTAGTATACACTTCATTGATGTGGATTCTTAAGACAGGATTCTGGCCACATGAGGTGAATCTTACGTTTGCCTATTGGTCCGCCTCCTGTGAATTTTTTTGAACCCATGGGCTTGTTGGATCATTGCACCCATTGATTCTCGTCTATCACAGTACTGGGATTTGAAATTTTCCTTACCTACGTTTTTTATTGCTTTCTATTATTGTTATGCTTGGTTGTGTTTGCTGCCCAGAGTGGTAGTTTTGCTATTAGTTGGGATGGATGGATGGATGGATGGATGGATGGATGGATGGATGGATGGATGGATGGATGGATGGATGGATGGATGGATGGATGGATGGATATCAAATGAAGCAAAATCTTTTATTATATTCAGAAATAAATGTGCCTAACATTTTATTTTATTTTATATATTGCCTTGCCTACCTAGAACTGAAGATGGGAAACCTGGGATTTCAAAGTGATTTCTCATCTGACACTCACTACTAACCAATATCATGTACCATCATGTGGGACCCTATAATAGCTATTTATATTGGGGACAGGTGTGCTCCTTTTGACGGGAGACTTGGATGAACTCCAGATATATATATTTTTTATCCAACCTGCTGCCAGTAGTTAGGAGGGGTGATTGTGACAATACACTCCATAGCAAAAGAAAATCAGGGAAAATGTCCATGCAATACTTAATGTTTTCCATACTCACCCACTGCTAAGGAGAGGTCAGAAAAAGAAAGACATTCAAGAAAGTAACAAGAGTTGAAAACAATAGATAATGAATGATTACTCTAGCAAAGTCTATCTTACTTCTCAAAGCAGGAAGCTTCAGTAATTGTTGAGCTCTCAATGCTTTCGAGCACAGCAAACTGTTCTCAGGTCAAAGTCATGGTGTGGTTTCTTCAACTTTAAAACTTCAAAGAAGTTCACGCTATGGATAAAAGCTAAAAGGAAGTAGTGACCTCAAAATTATACGCAAAAATAGTGGTAATGATACGCATTCAGCAGAAGCCATTGAGCTCGCCTTTTGCATTGAATCCGAGATTCACTAACATCAGAGCTAGGAAAAGTTACCTGTCTGGACTACCACACCCAGAATTTCCCAGCCACAATGGCAACTGGTCATGCTGGGAGCTGTATTCCAACGTAGTGACTTTCCTAAGTTCTATTATATGTGGCTTTCCCTTAAAGCTTACCAAGAAAATAAAATAGTCTTGTTCTCTGTTGTTCCATGGCTATACACAACAGAGAACTAGTTCTAAACATTGATACAAACATCCTAATGGTAAGAGCTGTGCAACAGTAGAAGAGACATCCTAGGGAAATTGTGGGCTTTCCTTCTGGGAAGACGTTTAAGTCCTGGGTGGACAGCCAAGGATCTGTCCCAGATATTGTTGATTCCTAAACTGTGAAGTATGAATTTGACCCAACTCCGGGAGGCAGTGAAAGACAGGAGGGCCTGGCGTGCTCTGGTCCATGGGGTCAGGAAGAGTCGGACACGACTAAACAACTAAACAGCAACAACCAAACTGTGAAGCGAGTTCAGCTAAATGACCTTCAAGATCCCTATCAACTCTAAAATATTTAAGTTCTTTGTATCCTTAAGAGTAAAGATATAAGCCCTATATCAGGCATCCCTGAAGCACATGCAAGGAGAGGAGCGCCCTGCCTCTCCCCCTGTCACTGCATTGTTTGTATACAAGTGGTGTGTTCAAATATGAGAGTGTCTACCACTCGTGGAGGGCCTCCCTGTGCCCCAGAACCCAGCTTTCCCCCATATTCTTGTTCTTATGGAGGACCCCCATGAGTAGAAGAGGCTCTTCTTTTCAGACATGTCACTTTCATTTAAGTAAAACAATGAAGCAGTGGCAGGGCTTCTCTATCACATGTTTACATACCATAATTTTTGGGAATTCATGAATAAGGTCTTACTTTTCAACACTTCACAGACAGTGCCCTCCTTTCAGTCCTCCTGTCTTCAAAATAAGGCATGGGGTGGAGAACTGGAAACCCTCCAGGTGTTGTTAGGCTACAGCTCCCATCATTCCCAGCTGGGGTTCATGGGCACTGGAGTGCAGCAACAACGAGAGGCCCACAGCTTCCTCACCTGCTAAAAAACTGGTTAAGTTGCAAGCCTTATCTGGCCTCACTACAACACAGCAGTAAAAGTTCTTCCCTGTCTGATCTGTAATTTCCACTGAATTAAATGCCGACAGAGTGACTGTTGCTTTGGTTAAAGATATCCTGGGAAAATGTAATTGTCCTACAATTTACCTCTGCAGTGAAAAATGCGTGAACTGGCAGACTGTGCACTACATGACGCCTTAGCATAGAGTGTATGCCTTTGCCCACGTTTGCACTGGATATGAGAGGCAGCAACCTATCCCAGCTGGGGAGTAGCTTCCCTGCGGAAGGTGCTGAACCCTGAAAAATGAAAACACTAACTCCTCACTGTAATAGCATTTTAACAAGGCTTCCCCTGAAGACAGAAAACAGGGACAAAAGAAGGATACTCAATTACCAGAAGACAGGAGCTAGTCTTGGTTGGAGTTATGTGAAAGTGGTTCTTTAAAATAGGATTATGTTGGATTATTCATTACAAATATTTTGTACACGACTCCTCAATCACATTCATATTCCCAAGAATAAAATAAGTAAAATGTAGGTTCAAAATTTTTTTGCTAAAATACACAAAATTATAAAAGTGGAGATTGGGAAAGTTGCTGCTATAGACTACAGCTCTCAGAATTCTGATTGCAGCCAATATGGCCATGTTGGTTGAGGATTATGGCATGTTGTCATGCAAAATAACTAACTTTTCCAAGCTTTGCCTAAATGGAGCATGAATGGAACGATAAAAATTGCATGTGCTCTGTGCAGAACGGCAAAAAAGTTATTTGCCTGGCACTGAAATAGTGTCATAGTCTAGGGGGTGTCAGTTGATTTGGCTCTTTCATGCCCAAATTGGCATGGTGACACAAAGCACCTTCTACCAGTTAAGCTTGCTTTGCCAGTTATGGCATCTCCTGGACAGAGATAACTGGGCCACAGGCTTTTGTGGTCTGGTGACATCATGTGTGGATTACTGCCATGTATCATGTGTGTGGCCGCCCTTGAAAATAGATCGAGAACTACAATTAAGACAAAATATAGCAGGCATGGTACTAACCAAAGCCAAGAGTATGGAACTGATTCACCTTCCATTTCCAAACCCAAGTCAAGGTGCTGGCTTTAGTGGTCTAATGGTCAGTTTTGAAATGAAGGTGCTGCTGACAGTTCCAGAGAAAGAGAAAAAAGAATTAGAAGCAGCTATGTTGATCCACATCAACAAATCATCTGTAGTTTTAGAAGAGGTAGCCATGTTAGTCTGTGCTAGCATATCAGGCAAAAACAAAATGAAAATGAAAAAAATATATAAACAAAAAGATTGTGGCACCTTAAAGACTAACTGCTGTATTTTAATGTGAGCTTTCATGAAACAAGTCCACTTCTTCAGACAAGCATTCGTTGCAATTTTCTTTTCCACTAGAACTAGTGTGTCAAACTAATGGATCCTAATGGTCTATTCAGGACTAAGCTGGTTTATAATGATTGGCATTCCAATGGGAATAATTCGCAATATGTTGTTGTTGTTACATGCCCGTGCCATCAGGTTGCCTCTGACTTAACAGCCACACTATGAATGAATTATATCCAAAATGTACTGCCCTCAACAGCCCTGCTCAGCTCCTGAAAACTCAAGGTTGTGGCTTTCTTCATGGAGTCAGTCCATCTCATATTTGGTCTTCCTCTTTTCCTGCTGCCTTCCACCTTTCCCAACATTATTGTCTTTTCTAGAGATGGGGGTATTCGTATTAGTATACGAATATCCCTGCACAGATGGAAATAATGAGGGTCCAGCCCCATGGGGCCAGACTGTCCACTCACAATTTTGCCGCTGTTGCCAGCTCCACGGTGCCTTCCTATCGCGCCGTTGTCCGCAGTCGATTTCTCAGTCCTTGCAGGAGGCGGGATGACAAGCCTCTCTGCTAGGTCGGAGAGTGGCTAATCCATTGCGGAGAACAGCGCGATAGGAAGCCGCCGCGGAGTCAGCGGCAGCAGCGAAATCGTGAGTGGACCCTCGTTATTTCCATCTGTGCGGGGATATTCGTATTTGTATGTGAATACGAATACCCCCATCTCTAGTCTTTTCCAGTGAATCTTGCCTATACTGAAATACGTATTGAAACAATATATTACTTCAAGGGAAATCCCTCCCTCTCCTTCCATCTATTGTGAGGAATGCAACTAAGCTTATAGGGAGACAGGGATGTCTGAGCTGAAGGTGGTAGCGCAAGTCATCATTCTTGCTAAATCAAAGAGTCCTGCACTATAGACTAGTGGGTCCTAGTTTTACCATGTGACTGGCTGTTTAACCTTGACTAGACCAGTGGTTCTCAAACTTGGGTCCCCAGATGTTCTTGGACAGCAACTCCCAGAAATCCTGGCCAGCAGAGCAAGTGGTGAAGACTTCTGGGAACTGCAGTCCAAGAACATCTGGGGACCCCAGTTTGAGAACCATTGGACTAAACCAGTACAATCTTATCCTTATCTACAAAAAAAAATTAGTTTCAATGAATATACTGGAATTTACATCCAGGTAGATGTGTTTAGGATTGTGTCCTTAGAGATGGGAATGAACCTTCCCCCACCTCCCCAGGCAATGACCAACTCACCAGTCAGAGTGCACTCCTCTCCTCTTTGGCTGTTGGACCAGTCCCTGCAGGAGTATGAGTTTGCCTGTCCTGCCTCCTTGTCTGAGTGGGTGATCAGCCAAGGAGGCTGGGCAGGGAAGCCTGTGCTCCTGCCAGAGCCTGGTCAAACACCCAAAGAGGAGGAGGAGAGGAGCACATGCCAGCTGGTGGTGGTGGTGGATCCAGCCAGGGACCCAGGGAAAAGGAAAGTGTGGCACCTCTGATGCTGTGCGTACAATCCTGCACGAACCTCCAGAGGTTCGTGCCCATCTCTAGTCATGACTCTTTGTTTTCTGAACCGTATGTATGCATTTTTAATTACACTGCTGATCATATTGCTGATTCTTATGATGGCCATGTATCTTAGTGTAGTATTGCTATGACTGCAACAAGGAATCAGTCTCTTAATTACATGCCTTGCAGAGCTCCACACAATCATTGGTGTGTCCAGCAATCCCTTTGTGATGTTGTTGTTTTTAATCAGCTTTCCTTGTATCAGTGCTGTAAGCAAAGAGATGTAAAATGCTTGTTGGGAAGACTAACAGAGCTGCTGGCATTCCCAAGAGGGTTTGCTTATTCTCTCCCAGGAGGCGCACACAGACTGGTTCCTTTCACTGCTCTTAACTGTATTGTGTGCTGATAAGGGGATTAGAGGCCATAAGCATTGTACTGTAACATCCTGACATTATAATGTTTCCCTTTCTCTGTTCTTGCACATTTGCATTGTTGAGTGCACTGTTTAAGTAAGGCTAGAGGACTAATTAGTCCAGAGAGTAAATGTTCCTTTAATCTGCCTGCAAAGACTCATGTCCAGTAAAAGCTCACATCAGTTGCTTTAGATCGAAGACATTCCCACCTGAAAAGAATTTTCACATCAGCAGTGTAGGGTTTTTCCCCCCAGAGTATTCACACCAGAAAGAGATAGTTCATGAAAAGGAGAAAGTGCTTCACTGAGGATCTGATTGTCACAGGTTTCTCTCTCCTGTGAGAGGATGCAAACTAGCTTACTTTTCTTGATGATTGGTCTTTAGGACTTATGAGTGAGATTTCTTTGATGTCTGATTTGATGTCTGATTTCACAGATGCCAAAAAAAGACCTCAGTCATCTTTCTGCAATGTAAATGTGCTTTCAGCTCTAAGTACGGGCTGTCTCTAATGTCTGTTTCTAGACTAAGCCATCCAGCTGTCTTGAGCTGTTCCTCAGGCTTGGTTGTCTGGATGCTGTTCCCTGGGCGCTTGGGCTGACCCAAGGTATTTGGGGCCTCTGCAAAATGGCACTTTCTCCCTCTTCCACCTGGAAAGTCAAGTTGCATCATACCTAAGCCTGACCCCCCACCCCCAAAAAAACCCACAACAGCTTCTCTCTGGGAGTTAAACGAAAATAATTTAAAAAATTGAATAATTAACCATGGGCAGCATCTTGTGATCCAAAAGCAGCTTTATGAGGCAGCTGCCAATGTCTGCTTTCATTGCTTGGCCTGCTGAGGCAAAAACATCAGCAATGTCATTGGTCACCAAGATGTAATCATCGCCTTCTTCTCTTATAGGACTTTGCTGAAAAGGAGAAGGCTGCTGCGAGGGCTTTGGAGGATGTGAAGTCTAACTTCTACTGTGAATTATGCGACAAGCAGTATCACAAACACCACGAGTTTGACAACCACATCAATTCCTATGATCATGCTCACAAGCAGGTAAGCTTTTTTAAAAAATGGTGCAAGGAAGTTTGTCCACTCACACGTCCCCCACCGCTGCCGGCCCTGCTCATCCTTCCAATCGCTCCCGAGCACCGTTCTATGTGGTATTTTACCAACAGAACCCCAAACAACCAGAGCAAGTGCGTGTGTGTGTGTGTGTGTGTGTGTATGTGAGAGAGAGAGAGAGAGAGAGAGAGAGAGAGAGAGAGAGAGAGCAGTGGGGAGGACCGGAATAGGCTGTCCTGGCTGTTAATGAGGTACAGCTTTTAGGCACTGGGCAAAAGGCCTTTGAACATATAGACTGAACTGGTCTTCAGATATGTGGCCTATGGAATGGACTGACAAACCACCAATTTGGTGGTTCGTGTCAGTTCATTTACCAGCTGAACAGGTGTTTGGCGCTTCCTAGCCTCACCTCTTCCAGCAGGTGCCCACTCAGAGGCAGTGCCCTGGCTTCCCTGTCCTGCCTCCTCCGGGTGCTTTCTCTGAGTGGGCACCTGCCAGAGGAGGCAGGGCTGGGAAGAGGCAAACACCTGTTTCGCCAGTAAACAAACTGGCACAAATTGCCAAATTGGCAGTTCGTGCCCATCTCTAGTCCTGACTTTAGACCTCTACAATACAAAGCCAACTATAACCTGATTGCTATGTATGGCAACCTATCAGAAGTTTGATAAATGTTTAGGGTTTGCTACATGCCAGGGAGTCGTTGTATCTCCTTTACTGATTTGTCTCAGAAGTACTGGTCTGAATATTTGTCTGAGAAGTACAAGATCATGGCAAGGGCAATTAATTTCAGTTCATATAAGGAGGGTTTCTTACTGATTTGAAGCTTCAAAAATATCCTTGACTTGTGTATGCAGTCATCTGGACCAGCATGCCATTTCTTCCTCATTCTCAGTCAACTTCTGATTATTGTTTCTGACCCTCACAGGGGCCAATGCAGTCGAAAGTCATTTCACAAGTACAACCAAGACTATGATTTTTGGCCCATTGTTTCGGAGACAAAACTAGGTTAATCGTGGTTTAAGGGTGGGGAGAGGAATCAGCTATCCCTCTTCCCTCACTACTCAATTAGTCTATAAAAGGCTTGTAATGATATAAAACAAAAACTGTTTCAGATCCAAAACATGTGAAGCTAATCCTATAATCCACCTTCCCTATACAAAAGGATTTATTTCCAGTTTCAGCTGCATTTCCTAAGCATTAAGGTTGTTTCTGGACTCAGATCGATCCATTCCCACCATCTCCCCACCCTTTCCAACTTTTTGCACTCATTCGCACACACTCCCTCAGTTTTAGTTATCTATGCAAAAAAGAAATGCCGTGGTGATGCATCAGTCAGTTTTCCTTGGCCACGTTCCATCATAAAAGATCATGGCTAAGAGCAATGAAGCTCTTTTTAATTTTAAAAACTAGATTTAGCACTCTGAGGGGAAAGTGACAGATTGGCAGTGGAAGGAACAAACGACCTATATATTTCATCAAACAACATAAACTTTGCAAGGAAACGGGAGCACAGGCTTTTCCAGGACTGTCAGGTGCTGCAATGTCTCAATTAGCACACCCAGAAGGTGAAAGGATAAGGATCAAAAAGGCTGTTTTGGTTTTTCACCTCTGTTAAGGCATCTTGCCAATTATGTGAGGCACTAACAATGTGACTTTGCTGCTTTCCCCTTACAAGGAATGAGTCAGATGCCTATCTTGAGATTGTACGTTTTGTTAGATCAATTTCTCAATATCCCCGCTAATACAGGAGTTATTTGTTGTTGTTGTTTAGTTGTTAAGTCGTGTCCAACTCTTCGTGACCCCATGGACCAGAGCACGCCAGGCCCTCCTGTCCTCCACTGCCTCCTGGAGTTTGGTCAAATTCATGTTGGTAGCTTCGGTGACACTGTCCAACCATCTCGTCCTCTGTCATCCCCTTCTCCTCTTGCCTTCACACTTTCCCAACATCAGGGTCTTTTCCAGGGAGTCTTCTCTTCTCATGAGATGGCCAAAGTATTGGAGCAATTATTCGGCAGTCAGCCTTCTTTACGGTCCAGCTCTCACTTCCATACATCGCTACTGGAAAAACCATAGCTTTGACTATGCGGATCTTTGTCGGCAAGGTTATGTCTCTGCTTTTTAAGATGCTGTCTAGGATTGTCATCGCTTTCCTCCCAAGAAGCAGGCGTCTTTTAATTTCGTGGCTGCTGTCACCATCTGCAGTGATCATGGAGCCCAAGAAAGTAAAATCTGTCACTGCCTCCATATCTTCCCCTTCTATTTGCCAGGAGGTGATGGGACCAGTGGCCATGATCTTAGTAACAGGAGTTATAGTCCCCCAAAAAAGTAACTCTTCTCCACTCTGATCGGTTAAGCTTCCTGATAACCATGTTGCAAGCCTAACGAGAAGAGCCATCCTGTGTAGCCTTGGGAAAACTGCACACTTGCAGAGTAACCCCAGAAGAAGGGAGTGATAAACCACTTACAAGTATTTGATACCTAGAAAACCCTGGAAAGGGTCGTAACAAGTCAAAATCAAGTTAATGGCATGCAGTTACTATTTTACTGTACGCTTTTAGAAAAGGCTTGTCACTCAAGTTACGTAGTCAACCATGTACACATGCCAGCCTTTGGGTGCGTATAGATCTCACAGCCTATGCAAACCTCTTGCTGCACAAGTCCTTTGGACAACCCCTTCTTCCCCTGCGCTGAGAGTCACAAGGAGAACCAGTGCTGGATCCTTTGCTCGTAAAAGCTTCAGGTATCACAACTTCCAATTATGAATGTAGTTGAGGATTGTCACATGCTGTGAGAAGGAAACATCTTTTTGCCACTTGAAGGGCACTTCTTCTTCTTTAAAAAAAAAGTATCCTGCTTATCACCTAGTTCTGTGGTTTCTAACGTTGGGTAACCCAGGTGTTCTTGAATGGCAACTCCCAGAAAACCCAGTCAGCACTACTAGTGGTGAAGGCTTCTAGGTGTTGCAAATCCAAGAATACCTGAGTTACCCACGATTGGGAACCACCAATCTAGTTTGACCCCTAGTCCCTCATGAAAGGGAATGTTCTCCTAGAGCAGGGGTGGGAAGCTGTGGAAAAAGATTCTGTGGATTAGGTGCTAATGTGTCTCCATCAGATAACTCGTTAAAGCCAGGGATATGTATTCTAGAACTGCTAGAGCATCATTCTACTACATCTGAGATATTAATGCCTTTAGCATGCCCTTATATTCATTGGCTAGAATCCTACTGGTGTTGTTAGGCTAGTTCCAGGTGGTTGTTGAGGTGCCAGGGCACACCTCAGTTGCACAACTGGACCCATGACCAGGCATGTGACCAAAACACGCCCCAGCACCTCATCAATTAATTCCAGTTAGCCACAGCACATTATGCAAACCTTACACAACTACAAAAGGATTCTGATCATATTTCTTAAAAGTAACTCTCTAAACTCCAAAGCAAATGAATATACATGATTAGGGACGTACATGGTTTGGGAAAAAATCATATTTGTTTCATTCCAGCTTCTTTTATGGAAATTTGCTTTCATTTTCATGTTTTTCATGCTCTGGTCCTTTTATTTTACACAAAAGGCTCTGTCTCTTTTGGGTCATTTCATTTCATTTCCCCCCATTTGTGTTTTCTGGCACTAGTTCAAAAAAGGCGCTAAAGAACATATAAAAATTCCAAAAAAAAAAAATAGAAGCAAAGCAACAGAGAAAAATCAATCTACTCCAAAAGCAGGCAACAGTACATGAGGAAGAAAAGTCCTCATCAGACTTGTGCAGCACCCACACAGCCCAGTGACATATTAGCAGAGTCACCAAGTCCACTCCCCCAGCTCACACACCCTCATAGAAGCAAACAAAACTGTCCTCGAAACACCAGAAAAATATATATCTTATACAGAACAAATATACAGAAACTTAATAGAATAACAATTTTTATTTTATTATTTTTTATTTTGCTAAAATAATCAAACAGGGAAAGCACCCCCATATAAGGAGAAAATAGTAAAATAGAAAATAGAAAAATTAAAAAACACACACGCCTCCCTCACAAAATCAAACAAAAGCAAGCAAGCAAAGCAAGAATACAATCAAAGCCCGCCTTCAATCAAAACTACTAGAATATGGTGATGTTTCTCTCCCCACCACCACCTAATGCCTTCTGTTCTGTTCTGTAAGTCCAGCAGGCAGCAAAATAATCCAGCAGGCAGCAAAATAAAGAAAGGAAAAGACTAAAGAGGAGGAAAACAGAAAAAGAACTGGGGAGGGGATCCAAAAAATAATCCACGTGATGGCACAGGCTGCTTTCCCCATCTTGGACTGGCTGCTGAGAACAGCCCTTGTGATGCTATTGGATGAAATATTACCCTGGTAATTTGACAGGCAAAGAGTAAAAGAAAGGTTAAACAAAAGAGGGAAACAGGGGGAAAAGAGACACTTTTGTATACCAGAACTTCTGGATAGCTCAGCAGCTTAGGTCTCTGCAGAGCCAGAGGTTGGGAGTTCAATTCCCCACTGTGCCTCCTTGAAAGGGGCTGGACCTGATGATCCATAGGGTCCCTTCCAGCTCTGCAGTTCAAAATTTTTTATTGTTATTATTATATTATTTTCATTAACATGAATCCTTTTTTAAAAGAGGCTCTTTTTCACTAATGAAAACAAAAATAGAGAGCCTCTTTTTCTTTTTCTTTTGTTTAGTGTAAACACAAAAGACCCATCTCTACAAATGATATATTGAAAGCCTCGAGGGATTCTCCCGAAAGTCTGAGCTTGGTTAGCCTTTGAAATTTAAAATCAACAATGTTTGACACAGACACAGTAGCTGTTTGTACAACATGGCCAGCTGCATATGAAGGCAGCAATGCTTCTTAATTATTCTCATGTTTGTGATCATATTTGTCCTTAAAGGGATGCGGGGATTTACTGTGAAGGTAACTGGTCTCTGATGAAAGGAAACAGATTTTGGTATCTCATTTATCTCTATGAATACTGTGTGCAGGCATGCTTATGGTCTCTTGTGTACTCTAACCAACCCCCAAATTACCACAAGAATGAGTTTGTTAACTAGTTACCTCAATGAACACAAGAGTAAGGAAACTAAACTAAGGCATAATGCATATAATACAGCCCATAGCAGATTCTGAACGTGTAAACTGGGGTTGGGCAAAGATATTGCTAAACTACAACTCCCCTCATCCCTAGCCAACAAATGAGGAATGCTGGGAGTTATAGTTCAACAACTTTTGGAAGCCCTCACTTTGAGTGTCCCTGTGGTACAGGCCTAACATTTGTGTAGCTCCTTTGATATGAATTCCATATTTTATTCTCCTTATTCCAATTTTGCCTAGAAGTGGAAATCAATAAACATTTTCCGAATATGACACCCTCATTTCTGAAGCACTAATTTATTGCAGAGTTCTACTTAACTTGCACATTACCACAGTCACATTTGTGAAATCAGTGCTTGGATCAGAGAAATAAAATTATCAAATGCCACTGAACACAGGCCGGTGACTTGTTATGACTTGAGGCCGCACATTCCCATTTTAAATGTCACTTTAGAAAAGTCTTTATTTTATACCCACAAACCGACACAGCTAGATGTGCTTTATTAAGAATCAACACACACCTGATGCAGCAGAGCTGCTCTGTTAACTTTCTCATTATGCAAATAAATTAGCAGTAGTCTTCCAGAAAGCTGTGTGTTGTTTAGAATAATGAGGTTCCTCTTCTTGTCAAGACTTAAGAAATCTCTAGAAACAACAGCAAGCTTCTTTTAAATATAAGGTCTAGATAAGTTACATTGTGAAATGTTAGATATGTCATAGAATTACATTGGTTACTTTTTTAGACAGAATGCTAATTAACATGTAAATTAGCAGTTTAGACCTTTTTAAAATTGGGGGAGGTAAACCCATGGGACAGTTATTTTCACAGCTCATGACAGTCAACTGCTTATACAATAGTTTGAGGCCTCACATTATACACAGAACTCCAGAACTCTATTATTGGAGTCCTGTGGCACAGAGGTTAAACTGCAGTACTCCTGTCAAGATTCTGCTCATGACCTCAGTTCAGTCCCAACGGGCTCAGGTAACCAGCTCCATCCTTCCGAGATTTAGTACTCTGCTTGTGGGTGGGTGGGCAATGTGTAGTTTCCATAGTTAAATTGTAAACTGCCCAGAGTTTAAGCACTATAGGGTGGTATAAGCAGCACACATTGCTTCATTATCTGGTCGTAGCACTTCAAGCCAGCTGTGCCTGGTGGCAGAAGTGCTTGGTGCTAATACTTGTGCTATCATCTTTTTACATTTTATTTAGAAAGCTTACATTTTTGAAGAAGTATGCTACATGCAAGGATTAAAAATAGACACCTTAATCCACTATAGGCAAGTTAGGTACCAATGTGATTCAAACACCTTAACAGAAATATTTCTCATTCAATTTAATAATGATTGTGCCTAGGTATAGGATTAGAATTTAGGATAATAGTCCTATATATACTTTTTTGGGGAATAGGTTCAATTGAATTAAAGGGACTTACCTCTGAGTATACATAGGCTTCAGCTCCAAGTTAACACCTTTAATTGGGAAAGGATCAAATCAGATCCCCTATGATTAACCCATTTCTTTTCCTCAATGGCATTTCCTCAGAAATATCTACTTCAGCAATCAGACTTACAATTAAACCCATGTTTGCCTGGCAATGACCAGTTACAAAACAGAGCACACTAAATGCAAGATGTCAAATTCAGCAAAATCATGTACTATGAATAACAGATGGCTTTCATCATTTGAGTGAAGACCTCTTCTAACAACATGCTAAATGAAAGGTAGATTTACAGGCTCATGCCTCACCATCATCCCACAGGCTGCACTTAACTCTGAGCAAAGTGGGAAATCAAATATCTATTATATATATTATATATATAAAAACAAGAAGTGCCCACATATTATAAATTGTTTAAGGGATGTGGAGGTCTAAAGATGTACCCCTCCCATACCCACCAAAGTGAAAACTGCCACAAGGGTGAATATAGGTCATGGAGAAAATATATATATATTGCAGTTTTTTAACTGGGGTGGCCAAGAGTGGATTGGAGTTACAAAAATGTCCCTAGGACCACATGAGGGTGTGCTGTATTATGCCCACATTGTGTTAAATGAATAATCTAATTTGACTTGAGAGCTCTTTACAACTAAGGGAGGTGAGGTTAAAATAAAAATGTATGCACCGTTTGTTCTGCTGTTCATTTTATTCATGCTTTTAATTCTATTCTACGGTCTGTTTTTAACCCAAATATCATAGTTTCCATTAGCACAACTTAGACTTAATTATCAGCTGCCTTATGCTTTACACAAGGCGTACAAAATAGAGCTTTTATATTACAATACGCCTACCAGAAAAATGAAGTTATGACACCTAAAGATGTCAAAGATTCTCCTCGGTGCTCTCTGTCTTTGCTGGAATATCACTGCATTCAGTACCTATTTAGTCTGCTTATAGAACTCACAGCTGTGTCAGTTTGAGTGGTACACATTTTTGGAAAATAGAAGTAGTCCCATGTTTGCAATTTAAGTCTTTGGTGCTCTCCAAAATCTCTTGGAATATATATAGGCTTTATTTAGATTTGAAATGAGATCTCTTTGAAGTTTTCTCCCCCTTTTCCTTACAGAAGAAAGAGTTCCAACTGTTGATGAAATCAAAATTTTGAAGAACTTTTTATCAACTGATTTATTTGTTACCGTTTCTTTTTTTTACCAGTAGTGGAAGCTGTCTGAGTGATTCACAGACTTAAAACCATAAAATAAAACACATAAAACATAGCATATAAACCAACAGCAGTAGCTACAAAATAAAATCAAAGTGAAACTAACAGCAACTTTGGTGTCGGATCCTGGTTTGTTGGCCTCATACTCTGTAGGCTAGATCAGACATTACAAGAAACTGTGGTTCAACCACTAGTGGCCTGGCCAGAGTAGGAAGGTGTCTTATCCCTGAGCACAGAATAAGCTCCTCCTCTAAGACCACAGGGAAACCATGTGGGTTCAGCTAAAGAGATATGATCTGAACCACCACTCTGGGCCAGGGCTGAGGAATGTCCGATCCTCCAGATATTGTTGAGTTGCATCACTGTTCATGCTGGTGGGACTATCAGTCAGGCAATGCTTGGAGAGCCACATATTCCGCACCACTGCTAGAGGGTGCTGTGGGTCTAATTCAGGTTCTGCTGCCAATCTCCATGGTTTCAACAGCATAAATACTGTTGCAGAGTTTTGAATTTCTGGGGAAAAAACATTTTTTTGCTATACAGTAGAAGTACAGAGATCTACAGAGGAGAATAACTGCAAATTCTCCAGAGCCCACCCCTTTCTCATTAACTGGCACTTAAAATCTCAGTAATTCATTCTGAGACATTTGTAGGAGAAAGAATAAAAAATGTTTCTTTACTTACAGTTGCTTGAAATGACAGATTTGCATATACTGCTTTCTTTACTGAACACATACTAACAACCAACCAAACAGATCAACAGCAAAACAAACAAACAAACAAACAAACCTGCCACCAACTGACAAAGAAAGGGCAGAACACCCAGAAGAAATTCAGGGCTCTCTTTGAATTAAAAAACTGAAAGGAACAATTGGTTAATGCTGGATAGATAGGCAATCACCCCAGCCCAGAAAAGTCCTTCCCAGTCACTCAAATTATAGACAACATGCGAGATTGTAAATAAAACTTCAACAAATACTCTTGACATTTTAATATCACCATCAACTGTGACTCATTTTCTTACAACTTTAAAGCTGATCACGCTGTTCCAGCAACTACTCGCCTTCCTCTAGGAGATGATTCTATCATGTAATTCATTTTCTCCTCTTTGCAGTCATTCTGTGCCACAATGAATGTGTCTCCTGCACCAGCATAAGCTTTCCCTCTCTGCTTTGTGTATAGATTGTTACCATCTATCTGATTAATTTGCACAATTTAGCAACATAATTGAGTCCAATGGAATTTAAGAATCTTGCTGATCTTTGTGCTTCTGTATAAATGAGCAACAAATCTTTGAGGAATGCATCTTGCAAAAACCAAAACGTATGTGTGTGTGTTTGTGTGTGTGTGTGTGAGAGAGAGAGAGAGAACGAGAGAGCGTACACATATTTGTGTATTTTCAAGGCAGCAACAATGTTGTAGGAGAAGTATTTGCTTAATTTGCAATTTGAGTTGGAAATGTCAACTTTTTCTAATCATAGCATGAAGCTATAAAGGGGAGAAATATTCAACACATTAAGTCTTATTAGGATTTTTAGCAGTTAAGAGCCAGATAAGAATGAGATGAGCCCTCTTGGGTGAGATCCATTCCTATCATGAGGTTCATAAGTCAGTTCACTCAGGTGGCTGCATTTTTGACCATCACTGCCCTATTTAGAGCTATTTCCTTCACAATAGGTATATAGCTTTTTGCTGAGGGAGCCCATGCATGTTTTGCAAAAGGGTATGGCTGTCAAGAGGCAGGTCAGGACAACCCTAGAAAGTTTCTTCGCTGACAGTATCTCTGCAACGATACACATAGTCGAGGAAAGAAAAGTCCCTGAGTTTTGTGCCTCCCTCAACCCATTTTTTCCCTCTGGGAGTTTTCCTCATTTTTTTTTTCTTTTCCATTCTCATCCTTTTTCCCCCTTTTTTTTCTGTCCCTTCATATTCAAGGTGGCTGGCTCACTCCTTTTCTCTATAAATGGTGCCAAGTTCATTTGCAAATCCTCAGAGCCAATCTTCATTTCTTTTTTTTTAAAGGTTATTAACAGACTGATCTGCAAATTTGCTAAGATGAAATACATGTCGTCTTCTTGGATGCACACCTTAATGTGGCGATATGGGGGTTGCACGTGTCAGAGAAAACGAGAGTGATGCTGTCAGGACGCTAGACTTTACTATGCGCCTGGACTCCCGTCAGGGCCATTCGAGGTGGAATATTTACAAATGAGCCACCAGACTCATAAGATGCATCCGCCCTCTTCAGGAGGAACAGCTGCATCAGCAGAAGATAATAGATAGTTCTAATGTTAGTGGGGCAGAGAGACATCTGGAGGGCAACTCCTATACAGCACTGGTAGCTGAAGGTGATGCAGGCAGAGGATCGATCTTTCACAGACAAGGGCAGTGACACTCAAGCTAACGTTTGCCAGTACTGTACAGAAGAAGGCAGTAGGAAACCATTGCTGAACCTTTCTTTCTTTGAAAACCCTATGATGAAACACCAAAAGGAAACATGAAGACAAAAGTCATGACTACAGAAGAAATGCACAACTTTAATGCTGACAATCAAAAAATTGAAATTGTTAAAAGATGTTGTGTACTTTCGTCCAATCCTCAATCCACATGGAAACTGCAGCCAAGAAACCAGAAGGCTGAGGCTCAGAAGGGCAGCAATGAAGGAATTAGAAAACATCAAATGTGTAAGGATGTCTCACTTGAGACCAATCACTGTGTATGGGTCTTAAAGCTGGGCAGTAAAGAAAGCTGGAAAAAAATGGATTCATTTGAAATGCAGTGCTGGAGGAGAGCTTTGCAGATACTTGGGACTGCCAGAAAAACAAACAAGTGGATCCTAGAGCAAATAAAGCCGAAACTATCTTAGGCAAAAATGACAAAACTGAGATTGCCATACTTTGGGCACGTCATGAGAAGGCAAGATTCTCCAAGAAAAACAAAAAAAGTAGGAAAAGTTGAAGGCAGTGGAAAAAGGAAGACCAAAGATGACAGAACATTTTGGAGATCAGAAATAGGGTTGCCATAAATTGGAGAGAACTTGACAGCACATAACAACAGCAGCCTTCTAAATAGTAATGACCAGACATTCTTGTATAACTAGTTCTATGCGCTGATTTAAATGGATCTAAGTGGAGTTAATTGAGAACCCCCATCTGAGTGATTAGTCATAGCATATTACACTTTTATTTTATTTTTAAAAATTTTATATCATATTTTTAAAAATATGATATAAATTTAAAAAAATGAATTTAGGAGAATAAAAAGATAACTATAATAGGGGTTTTTTCATTCTCAGTCATCAAAACCAGTGAAGATTTATATCCCTCATCCTTAGCATAGGAACCTGAGGTTGCAAGTACACAATCTTTGCTTTCTTTGGTTTGGGCCATTAATAGCTACCACCACCATAATCATAACCTTGCTAATCTGTTAAAGTATATATAGGTTACTCACAAGATGACATCAAAATCTGTATCTGGAACAAGTGCAGCCTAAGGTGGTGAAGAGAGTGTAGTTTTGGAGTTCCATTAAAAGGTGACACATGAATGTTACTTATATTTGGAATATGGACAAGGACTTATTTGCATGTTTAATTCTGGAGACATGGAAGTAAAGGAGTTAACATTGCTGGGGAGAAAACAGTGGAGGAGCAGGAAGGAAACATTTCCTTGATTGATCTTTTGTCCCAGGAGGTGCAGAAGGATTTTGAGGGAAAGAAAAATAAAACCAAAACAGAAAAAAGTAACCATCAGCAGAAAAGTTACAATTCTTTAAGGAAAGTCATGCCACATCAGACCAAAGAGCTATCTAGTCCAGTATTCTGTCCCCATAGTAGCAAACCAAACATCTATGGACCACCTACAAATTATCTCGTATTGTCAAGACAGCCTGAATGGATGAGAACAAGGATTTTAGTTAGTATTTTTCACAACCACACTTACGAACCATTGATAGCCTTATCTTCCATGAATTTGTCTAATCCCCTTTTAAAACAGCTGTCACTACATCTTCTGGAATATGTGATACAACTCATTGGCAGAAATCCTGTTGCACAGCTCCACAGAGACAATGTCATCACCTGCAGCAGATCACCACTGATTCAAAGCAAATTCAGGGTGCAAACAATGCATACACAATGCAATGAAATCATGTGTACCCTGAAATCCCCAAAGAATGACTTTAATTGTTAGGCATTGTTGTGTGTAATTTAGATGCTTTTTAATTTCCTAATTCAGACATTAAGTCGGTCGGTCGGTCGGTCGGTCGGTCTTCCTTCCTTCCTTCCTTCCTTCCTTCCTTCCTTCCTTCCTTCCTTCCTTGGTCTGCCTGTGGGATGACTGTTGGAGCCCACCTGCTGTTTCTCTTGAACCTGTTTAACATCTGCCTGAAGTGCTGGAAAAGCTCATCTTGATATATCTGGATTAAAGTGTCATAAGAAGGCAGATCACAATCAGTTTTCTCGCTCCTCCCAGTCTAGTGTAGGTGAGGCCGTGGATGTTCAGAATCAATGCATGGAGGTAATAATGGACAGTAAAATGAGACCCTATCCAGATCAAAGCAAACTATCATCAGTAGACTGTGGGTTTTTTTAATCACTGGATGGGCAGATGACCTCAATGATCCAGCACACCTTTATTAATCAGTTTAGCTCCATATACCAGATGTGGTAGCTGCAGGATTTATAGGGAAAAAAACCCAAACCCTTCTGGTATATGAACCACATCTTGGAGTGGAAGTAGAATAAGCAGTAATTGCACACCAATTGAGCTTGCCGGGAACTTTGACTTTGAGGTCAGCATGTTATCTTTTGGCTGGAAACAAATTCAGCCCCTTGAAATAAATTATTCACAATATTACCTGAAAAGGGCATACCAAATAGCAATATATATGCAACTTGTATTTATCTAGCAGTCATCATGTGGCAAATAGAAAATGGCTTAATCAAAAGCTGTGAAATGTTTTGTCATTCAGCATATTACCCTTTCTGCAGTTCAGACTGCTGTACAAGGTTACTCCTGAGCTACACCGGTAATACTCAAAATAACAATGACATATTGTTTCAGAAATGAAACAGCAACTTTCAGCTGCCCTATTTCTCCTTGTCTTTCAACATAGTGTTTGGAATCATTTTGGCTCCCTTAAGCCAGGAAGATATAAAGTCACTATCAGCATGTTGAATCTGTGCTGATGCATATTTTAAGGGGATTCTACTTCTGTTTTGGCATTTAAACTTAACAAACTTTCCTTTTAACACTAAATAATTCAGATTCAGGGTTGCAAGAAAGGTTGCACACATGAAACAACAAAAAAAGCTACTCTAAACAAACAAAAAATAAGATTTCAACTTTATTTAAAAATTTTAAAAATTCTCCTGCACATGAACACATACATGTTTTTGAAGACCAATTAAAAGATTACAAACCTTTTAAAAAGCTAATTGGTTCCTGGAGAGCAAATTAAGAACAAAGGCACAGGGTCCTTGCAATATGCTAGTTTCTTTCAGCTCCATTTTTTTAATTGGACACCTGATTGCATGTTAATTGTTGATGCACTAATTCCTCTCTTCTCTATAGCAGTACATTTTATATTCTTTCTTGTTCTGGAGACACAAATATAAACATGTTACTTCCCCCAGTACAGCTGTAACTTCTTACTGGAGATTCCTACTTTGGGATTTTAAAAATCAGTACCATTGTTTTTACCCTCATACAAATGAACATGACCCCAAACCAATGCAGTGGAAGTAAGGAACTTCTATCCCTAGAGGGTATGGATCTAACCTTCTGATGTTCCATTTATTTCCAAAGCCCCCTTCCAGACAGAACTTGGAATAGTTACTTTCTTAGATTACAGCTCTCAAAATTCTTAGGCAGCGTACCTAGGGGATAATAGGAGTTATATTCCACAAAGTTAATTTTGCATGCTCTGACCCCTGCTGAGGGCAAGGGAGAAAGGGAATCCCCACCCACTCTGCTGAGTGACAAAACAGGGATCATGCTTGCTGTTCCGATTCAGCACTGTCACAAAGGAACCAGCCTTATCCTGCAACATACATGAAATAGCAATCAACATATTAAACTAGCAGTTAGTCTTTAAGGTGCCACAACATTTTGGTCTTCTTTATTTTTATTTTGGCCTGATAATTAAGTTGGCTCTTCCTGTTCCAAGTCCAATAATACACATTATATTATGTTCTTTATTTTATTTATTTAATTTCTGTACCGCCCATCTGGCAACCCAGACCACTCTGGCCGGTTTACATAATACCATAAAACAAAGTATAAAGACAAACAATACCAAAGCAGACAATAAAATAAAATAATCAATACAATATTGACACATGAAAACAATATCAATAGAACATTAAAATAAAAGAAAGCATGGCAGAGGTTGAACATTAGCAAATTCTGGTTATTTTAACGCTATTGTATCAGATGTCATAGAGTCTGGGGAGGCCTGTCTAAATAGAAATGTTTTTAATAATTGCTTAAAGGTTCCCAATGAAGGCGCTAGGCGAATATTGGGCGGGAGAGCATTCCACAATTGTGGGACTACCGCCGAGAAGGCCTGGTTTCTGGTTACTGTTTTCCGGGCCTCTCTCGGGGTCGAAACTCTCAGCTGTCCAGTCTGGGAAGATCTTAAAGGATAGGCAGATCTGGTCGGAAGGAGGCATTCTGTCAGATAACGAGGTCCCGAACCGTTTAGGGTTTTGTATGTTAACACCATTACCTTGAAGTTGGCACGGAAACGAACAGGTAACCAGTGCAGGGCAGCCAGGGTGGGGGAGATATGTTGATGCCTTCTCACCCCACTTAGTAGTCTGGCAGCCGAGTTCTGGACCTGCTGAAGGCTCCATGACAGCACCAAGGGCAGCCCCACGTAGAGAGCATTGCAGTAGTCTAGTCTTGAGACTACCAGTGCATGGACCAGCGTGGTGAGGGACCCGGTGTCAAAGTGGGGATGCAGCTGAGCGATCTGCCTTAGATGGAAATAGGCAGGGCGGACCACAGATGCTATCTGAGACTCCATTGATAGAGCTGGGTCCAGAAGTACGCCCAAACTGTGCACCTCATCCTTCGCGGTAAGAGAAATCCCCCCAAAAGAAAGGGAGGTGTCAGGAAATTACAAGGTTTATAATAGAAGAAATTGACATCTTAAACTGAATGTGTAGAGGAAGTTGTTAATCAGCCATATTGTACAGCTGTGTATAAAGCTGAGTCATGCTGACTAGGCAAAAAGCTGATGTAATCATTCAAGATCACCTAGGATGAGGTAATGTTACCTGATTGGTTTATTGTACTATATAGTGTACATAGGAACACACATGTAGAGTGGAGACGTGGAGAATTGGAGAATTGTTAGAGGACATGCTGCTGGAGTATTTTGTGAAGACTGTACATATGTAATATAAGCTTTGAAGAAGAAGCTGTTGTCTCATGTTTTTACTTCTTTGCAAGGACCTTGAAGGCTGGTGGTAAACCTGCTTTGCTCAGCGCACCCTGATTCCTGATACAGGAGTTTTTGACAAGAAATTCCTGACAGGAGGCACCCAGACTTCAGACATTAGGGCCCCCCACCCGCAGGATTTCCATCTTGTCCGGGTTCAGTCTTACTCTATTGTCCTTCATCCATCCCAGCACGGCGTCCACACAGCGCTCAAGGGACGGGACAGCATCCACTGCAGAAGGGTGGAAGGAGAGATAGAGCTGGGTGTCATCTGCATATTGCTGACACGAAGCTCCAAAACTGATGACCTTCCCCAGCGGCCTCATGTAGATATTAAACGGCATTGGGGAAATGATCGAACCCTGCAGGACTCCATAGTTGAGAGTCCATGGGGTGGACAACATCTCCCCAAGCTGCACTCTCTGAGGACAGTCCTCCAGGAAGGACTGGAGCCAGGCCAAGGCCTGACCTCCGATCCCCAACCTGGAAAGCCTCCCCAGAAGGATACCATGGTCAACAGTATCAAAGGCTGCTGATAGGTTGAGGAGGACGAACAAGGACGTTTTGCCCCTATCGGTCTCCATCAAAAGGTTATCTTGCAGGGCGACCAATGCCGTCTCCATGCCGTGGTGCAGCCTGAACCCGGACTGGAATGGATCGAGGGCATTGGTCTCCTCCAGAAGCACCTGAAGCTGATCCGCCACCACTCTCTCCACCAGCTTGCTCATTTAAGGGATGTTGGCGACAGGTCTATAGTTGTTTATGTCATCTGCTGGCAAGTTGGGCTTTTTCCGAATTGTTCTAATGAGTGTCTCCTCGAGGGCAAGGGGCACCCTGTGACCAGTCGTGGATAAATCGCACACAATACAGAAAAGTTCGGCTTGGTAGTCATGAGCTTCGCTTATCTGGAAAGCGAAGTAAGATTGTCTTGTAGCTTTCACTTTTGCTAGGTAGATATTAGATGCGATTTTTGCGGCTTTTAAATTAGCTTCCATCAGGTCCTGTCGCCAAATGCTCTCTAGCCTCCTCCTATTTTGCGTCATCACATGTAGCTGCTGGTTATATCAAGCAGCTGCATGTGTTTGGCAAAGGAGAGGGTGTTTAGGTGCTATTGTGTAAACTGCCCTGGTGGCAGCAGTATACCGTCCATCCACCAGAGCTTTGACAGGAGCGCCAACTAGTTCAGCCGGTAACACTCGCATTGCATCTTGGAAACCAACTGGATCCAATAGCCTGTGGGGGTGGACCACCTTAATGGGTCCCTGCTCCCTGCGGGGGGGGGGGAGGGGAGTGCCACTGAAAGGTTGCATTTTATCAGGTGGTGATCCGACCATGACCCGGGAACCAAAGTCAAATTGGTCACCCTGGGATCACTCTCTCCCTGTCCAGTTGAGAATACCACCAGGTCTTGTGTGTGACCAGCCATGTGGGTGGGGCCGTTAACATGTTGGGACATGTCCAAGGAAGCTGTGGTTTCCAAGAACTCAAGAACTGGACCTGTGGCCCCAATCTCGGCATGGGCATTGAAGTCCCCCAGGACAAGAAGCCTGGGGGACCTCAACGCCGCTGCCAAGATGAAGCCTGTCAGCTCCAGAAAGGAGAGTGCTGGGTGGTGGGGAGCACGGTAAGCCAGCACCATTCCAAATCCGTCCCTGGCTCCCACCGATACATGGATGGCCTCCAGGCCTGGGATTGTCAAGGCAAAGAGCCTGACAACCTCTAAGGTGTTTTTATAAATAATGGCGACTCCCCCTCCCCTATTCTCCAGTCTACCTTGATGATGGAAGGAATATCTGGGTGGGCAGATTAGTGATAGGGCTATACCGCCCTCAGCAGCCACCCAGGTCTCAGTAATACATGCCAGATCTGCCACTTTGTCCGGGATCAGGTCCTGAATAAGTTGGGCTTTATTCAGGACAGATCTGGCGTTTAACAACGTCAAGGATAGAGTGGATGGCTGGCTGAGCGAGTTACCTTGGTTCTGACTGTTGGCGACAGAGCTAGAATGAGGGATAGCTTTCAGACATCTGACCCTCGGTCTCTTAGATTTAACTTCTACTGTGCCAACGCCATACCTTCCTCTGCCCGTCACCGTTTCTTATAGGACTGGCTCCTATATAAATGATACCAGGGCCAAAACATACTGGTAGGAAAACAACACCACAGTATGCTTGATTTGCATAATATAGAGGAAATTCCAGTGAATTTGCATAATATGCAAATAAGAGTGGCTAATAAAAATTTGCATAACATGCAGATTAGGCTGCCTGGATTTGAAGAACTAGAATTTCACCACCCTACTTCTGAGGGGATCTTAAAAGAACAAAGAAAATGCATGGGGGCCTGCATATTAGCACTGAATTGCATGAACCGATGCTTAAGTCTACAGCAGTGATTCCTAACCTTGAGTAACCCAGATGTTCTTGGACTGCAGCTGGCAGAAACCCTGGCCCACACACCTCATGGTGAAGACTTCTGAGAACTGCAGTCCGAGAACACCAGGGTTACCCTAAGGCTGGGAATCACTGGTCTACAAGGACATAGATCAGACCCATGCTGAATCTGGTGGTGGAGGTAAATTTTAAATGTTAGTCCTAATTGTTTTACAGAGGCTTTACACATGTGTGTATGCTACTGTGTATGCTATAATGCAGATCTGATTGTTATTATTCCCGAAGCCCTTTCAAAGCAATTTTGTAGCCATATTATTTTGTGGCTCTCTAAGATAAACGGAAATGCATCAGTTAATTTTAAAGTTGTCTTTCTCATATATTTAATCTGCAAAAGTAATAGCCTTTCAAAGTTATTTTTAGAATGCCAGTTACCATGGTGAAAGCAAATTCTCCCATTGCTTTTTCTGCCAGTTGCTTAGATGGCTAATACTCTGTGCTTCAGACATACATCCCAATTACGCTTTTTAATAACTTTATCATAGTCATTTTATGGTTGGGATTTTGAAGGCACTTTACAAATCATGTTATTGGGTCTACTATATTAATGCATGGTTTAAGTCTATTTAGAGAAAGAAAATCATTCTAAAATTGTGTTTCCTGCCTCCATGTCTAATATATCATTTTTGTCATGAGGAGGTGCATCTAGCTTTGGAACAGAGATTTGAAAATAGGTTGTAAACAGGGCTTTCTATGGTCAGATAAACCCCTGAAATCCTTCCAGTTTGATTGCATGCTTATATACTCAAATATCAGCACAGCTGTATTGCTACCTCATAAGGGTAGGTAGGATTGCAGCCTCCTTGCCAAACATGATAATGATTTTAATAATCAAGGTCAATTAATACCAGCAAAGAAATGGAGAGCATAGTTCATTTGGATGTGAAGCTAGGCTTGCTAGTTGGCTAGTTTTCAGCCAGCTACTTGAAGGACAGAGTTAACAGAATCTAGCCAACCAAGTACTATTCCCTAGTCCAGTGGTTCCCAACTTCGGGTAACCCAGGTGTTCTTGGACAGCAACTCCCAGAAGCCTTCACCAGTAGCTATGCTGGCTGGGGTTTCTGGGAACTGCAATCCAAAAACACCTGGGTTATCCAAGACTGAGAGCCACTGTCCTAGTCCACGAAGGACCTTTGTGTTCATTCACTCATGGAGTGGGAGCATTCCACAGAAAAGGAGAGGAGCTTCTATGAAAGAGAAAGTTTACTGAATTGAATGTGTTCCACAGGCTCTGCCGTTCCCCATGAAACCTAAGCTATAAGTTCTAGGTGGGCAATTTCTTGGTGTCCAAGTTCACACTGTATTCCCCAACCCACTGGGGGTTGCCACATTTTGGTGCCCAATGCCAAGCTTTCCACTGCCAGCACATTTGCTATCAACATTCAGCCTTTGTGGCTCTTAGCAGCTGTCTTTGCTCACTGGCAGGTCTTACAAGCAAACTGAGCACAAAGAGATGTAAGAGGGTTGTTTCTTAATTTTGTTTTCCCAACAGCATCGAATGTGGAGGCAGCTATAAATGTAGTGTAATTCAGTGGTCCCCAACCTTGGGCCTCCAGATGTTCTTGGACTTTAACTCCCAGAAATCCTGGCCAGCAGAGGTGGTGGTGAAGGCTTCTGGGAGGTGTCGTCCAAGAACATCTGGAGGCCCAAGGTTGGGGACCACTGGTGTAATTTTTTTTAAAAAGGCCAATATCCCACAGGGTGGATGTTTCCCACTCCAGTCTAAGGCTATAGCCTGTCAATGGTGCTTTAAGTGTGGTTTAGTTTATTAGATTAAATAGGCCTATACAAGCTTTACTCTGCATTGGTGGTGGAATGTGATGATGGCACCTATTTCAAACAAGAGTGATACTGATTCATGCTGCTATGCTTGCTAATACCCTGGTTAGTTTTAGAATGGCACAAGTTGTGCAGGCATGCACACTTCTTTGCCTATTCTAATGCACTTATTAGTCACTGCAACAACTCATGCAACCAAGCTGCAAATATCCTACTGTTGTTATTTATAGGAACCAAGGACCAGGCAGTGGACTTTAAAAAAATAAATAAATCATGCTTTGGCACTTGTGACTAGGTCTCTCCAATCAGTTAGGTACCTAATGGCATGCAAAAATGTAATTGCATGCTTAGACTGCATGTTAATTCCCAACCTGAGCATGTTGGTTGAGCGCCCTTATGGATGAGTGCCATTATTTGTTATTGTTCAGCAACAATGCTGTTAGGATGGAAATGATGCAGGCTTCTTTGCCCAGTTGGTTAGCAAAACAAATGCCCCTGTTGCACATTTTGTTTGTGTGTTTCTCTAAGGCTCATTTCTCTAAGACTCTTTGTCTAAGAGTCCCCTGGACTGCAAGGAGAACAAACCTATCCATTCTAAAGGAAATCAACCCTGAGTGCTCATTGGAAGGACAGATCCTGAAGCTGAGGCTCCAATACTTTGGCCATCTCATGAGAAGAGAAGACTCCCTGGAAAAGACCCTGATGTTGGGAAAGTGTGAAGGCAAGAGGAGAAGGGGACGACAGAGGACGAGATGGTTGGACAGTGTCATCGAAGCTACCAACATGAATTTGACCAAACTCCGGGAGGCAGTGGAAGACAGGAGGGCCTGGCGTGCTCTGGTCCATGGGGTCACGAAGAGTCGGACACGACTTAACAACTAAACAACAACAACTAAGGCTCATTCAGTGGCTATTTGTTGATGTTGCATAGGGAAATATTTTGAGATTTATTCATCTACAGTGTTGGTTTCATTTCCAACAATACAATTTAACTTCTCTTGTTTCGTTCAGTCAAGCACTGTTGAATGCAAGTATGTAGAACCCCATCTAATATTGTCTTGTAAACTGTTGTTGGTTAGAACATAGAAGCAGCCATAAAGTAACAGGGCAGTAGCTTCAGCCACATCCTGAACGAAATCACCCTGATCTGTATGAGGTCCAGATCAAAAGAGAATGGTCAGATTCGATTCTGGAGCAAAGTGAAATGGTCCACAGCAATTCAGACTGATTTGGTGAGTCAGATATCTAGAATGAGCAAGTAAATGCCAGACTTGCAGGGAGGGTCGATGTGTTCAGGTGTGGAAAGAGGGAAGGTGGAATTTGTTCACTGGCAGCTCTTACAAGCGATCTGAGGCAATAATTTCACTGCCATTGCCCAATCCTAGGGTTTACAAGGCAGAGTCTGCCCGAGCTTTCCAGTGACCTGAGTCAGGAAGAGAAGCGCTGGTGCTGCTGCCATGTGCAGCCCCCAGAACATTGACCAAGAAGGTAGGGGAGAAGAAGGAAGGTGGCAACAGCACCTTTCTCCCTGCCTCCAACATGACCTGTCCACACAGCTTGGCCATTTCTTGTCTAGCTATATGAACCATGTGTCAGCTCCAAGGGTGGCCAAGGAAATTGCCTGTACACAAAAATGTGAACCCATGGGTGCATGTGTGGGTGTGTGCACATATGTTTGTGAGTGGTGAGGACAGAGTTTTCAGTTCTAGGTTTACACAGCGGGTATTTCCGCACTCAAGAATTTTCTCATCCATAAGAAACCATACTACAATTGGGTACACACATACAAAGAATGGTATTCAAATTAACTCATCTTTGGTTGTAGGTTCCAACAATCTTTTTGTTTCCTAACTGTTAGAACAATATGACTATGGAACCAGTTACCAAGAACTGGTGGATGCACCAGTGCTGGAAACATTCAAGAGGAAAATAGGCAGGTAAAGGTAAAGGTTCCCCTTGACAATTTGTCCAGTCGTGTCCGACTCTAGGGGGCGGTGCTCATCCCCGTTTTCCAAGCCATAGAGCCAGTGTTTGTCCGTAGACAGTTTCTGGTCACGTGGCCAGCGCAACTAGACACAGAACGCTGTTACCTTCCCACCGTGGTGGTACCTATTTATCTACTTGCATTTGCATGCTTTTGAACTGCTAGGTTGGCAGGAGCTGGGACAAGCGACGGGAGCTCTCTCCGTCACGTGGAAAATAGACAACCATCTGTTAAATTGTGCTTACCTTGGTATAAGGTGCAGTTGGCACGCTTCATACCTGGGGTAGGCCTAACATCTTGTTTGAAAAGGAAACCTAATAACCATCAGGCAACTTCCTTTTTCAAACAGGAAGTTAGGCCTATCTAAGGCATGAAGCCTGCCAGCTGGCCTTCTACCCAGGTGAGCACAAATTAATTGTTTGTAATGTCTGGATCCTGCAGTTCGGCCTCCTAGAAAGGAGAATTATGGAATTTGTAATCCAAGCAAATTGAAAATGCACATTCCTAGATCTGTCTTTGCAGTTCTAGTATATTTTGTCTGGGAGGCCACTGGCATGTATCGGCCCATCTCCTGATAACCTGCAGCATATTCACTGGGAAACAGGAGTAACAGTTCTCAGTAAGAACCATAAATTGCTTTCAGTTCCCTTCAGCAACTGAAAGCTGCAATTGTCCAGTTCCATGGTACCAGCTGCTGAAAGGGCAATAACCCTCCCTCCACAAAACCACTCACATATTTACCACCTCCTCTGGATCACAACCTAATGCTGCAATTGCTTTTAGCACTTCCTAAATTGTGGTTTCTTTTTCCTGTTGTGTCTGGTTATATTAGACTCAGCTTATGCTAGATAAAGTTGCATTTTTGTGCCAGTTGAACGATGAAGTAAATTCCCACAATGAAGACAGCTAAACCTTATTGGAAAATACATATTAAACCATAATTGCATTTTATCAGTTTTACCTCTTGTATCTTGTCTTGTTGCATGTGTGGAAACTGAAATGACAAGTGAGCTAAGAAGCAGTTCCTTGTCTTTTATTCTTGTACTTCTCTTACACAGAGGCTGAAGGAGCTAAAACAGAGGGAATTTGCTCGCAATGTGGCTTCAAAGTCCTGGAAAGATGAGAAGAAACAGGAAAAAGCACTCAAACGACTCCATCAGCTGGCTGAGCTGCGGAAGCAGTCAGAATGGTATGCTTTTGGAACTCATTTATATTTTAATCCTTTCTCCCCCGGCCCCCCTTGCCAGCAGTCCTGGAAGAAATCTCCATAACTTTACTCCTGCTTTATATAATGCACAGATCATAATCACATGCTGTGCAAACCATTCCCCCTTCTCTATCCTTGAATCAAACACTTTGCTCTACAAGCCATAAAAATGGAAGCTCTGCATTAATTCCTTGACATTTGAAGGCTGCAGTTTTTATCCCCCCCCCCCCATCTGATCCTAACAAAATGATTTTTAATAGTACAGAGCTGAGGTTAGTGAGCCAAATGTTTGCAATGTAAAAAAAAGAGAGAGAGAGAGAGGTTCGGAAGGGGAAGAACAGTTCAATGACTGCAATACACTGATCTTAACCTAAGCTTTCCAACTTTGTTCACTGGCTGTCCCCTTAGAAGCTGCTTTAGTGTTATTGGGATCGATCTAAATGTATTCATATCTTGAGTAATAGACCTATTTAAATGATTAGGATTTAAGTTAGCCATGACGAACTGCAGACCCAATTATTTCAATGGGACTGCTCTCAGCAACACAATAGCTCTTTAGGCATTAGTCTTCACATGTGTATCCTCATACGTAAATGTGTGATGGCTAACATAACACCCATTGTTTTCAATAGGTCTGCTGTAAGGATCTTTAAATATGGATCCAACCGCGTATCTATATATATTCTATGCATCTGTTAATATATATAGATACTGCTGCTGCTGTAGATGTATATTCATCAATAATCTATTTGGGGTAGTCCATCCTCTTTATTCTTTCTTTGGTATTCTATAGCTGCCATATTGAGTCCAGCACACTTTGATTCAGAGCAGCTGAAGAAGGCACAAACCAAACATCCTGCTCTAACAGCATCCTAACTGGCAGGGTCAAAAGATCAGATTGCCCCAGACCTGGAGCTGATTTCCTATTTGGAGACTGGTGTCAGGAGCCTGGTTTCAGAAATGTTTGCTGAAAGCACTTAGGGCAGGGCAGACATAACTGGTTTGTGCTTTTGTAATGCAAAAATACTTTTAATATGCCTTACAATTTTGTATGCTAATTCCTTGGAGATACATGGCATAATGGCTCTTTCTGGAGCATTGTCACTCCATTACTTTATTTAAACCAAGCTTTCCCCCCCAAAAAAAAACTCTTTGAAGAAAACCTGTCTTTTGACTGTTTCTGTGGCCTTACATTGCTCTCCAAACATCTCCCTTTCTAGCCACAAAGCTGTAACAATGTATCTACATTGAAAGGATTTGGTGTAAGCCTGTTCCATGCATGCTCAGTTTATAACGAAGTCATTGTTTTACCCTTTTGAAAGGACCTTTTTGAGGATCAATGTTTCAGCCCCTGCAACCTGGATCCATCTAAATTTAAAGTAGGTGGGCCAGTCATTCTCTTTCAAGATAACCAAGACTGATCTTTTCAATTAATTTGATCTGTTTTAAATCTGGGGATGTTTAGAGTCACTTGTTTCTTCTTTGGGTGGAGGGAATAATCAGTTTCACTTTTTAAAAAATCATAACTCAAAACTTCCCCAAATTTGACACAGCACGAGCAGACTGTCTGCTGTATCTATGCCAAATCTGGTGCTGATTTGGCCTCCTGTTTCATTCAGCTTTAATTTTCAATAGTTAATTAAGATTGTCTTTACCTTATTAAATCTGTTCTTAGTTTATTACTTAGCAATATGTAAAAATAAAACTTGGTTGGAAGAGGAAAAAGGAAACCTTCAGTCTTTCTTTGTGTATTCTATAAGTCCACATTTTTCATGAATTTGCACATGTCCCAACTCAACAAATAGTTCCTTTCAAGGTGCTGACAGAATATAATTATGGTGAAAGAAAACAGAGAAATGGTTGCTTCAGTTGTGCAACTTCCATTTCATTACTTAGGTACAATCCTTTACACTTTCCTAGGAATAAGCTTCACTGAACTCATGAATCTTATAAATCGGATACATATGAGCAGACATGAGTTGCCAGTAACCCATACTGAGCTCTGTCTGCTCATCTGGCTCACATATCACTCTTTCAGTTTTGATCGCCAGCCACTCCTCCTTGTATTTTCTAGTCCTGCTACATGACATCTTTCACTTGGAGATAATAATGACTGAAGTGGAAAACTCATACACAGGAAACACATGCTTCACTGAATAGCTTCATAGTAAAGTACATGATTTACATGCAAAAGACCCCCATGTTCGACTGTCAGTCATTATCAGTAATTGCTGGTTGGGTGGACCAGTGGCATGACTTGGGAAGACAGCTTCATCAGTTCCTGTCGTTAAACTGTCACCACAGGCTGCACTTGATCCAGGGGCTTTCTGAATGCATAGCTATCTTTCAACTGCACAGCTCCCTAATTCACTGGTTGATCTGGGGGTGGGGGTAGGCTTCAGTCATGCACACAAACTTACCTGTATGAATAGGACAGTCCATCTAGTGTAGTGAATAGGAAACCTTCTGTCTGCTCGAAACTTACTGGCCAGAATCCTATTAGTTATACTTGCTGGCATAACAGTATCAGCATAAAATTCAGTAGCAGATTGCCACGAGTTAAGGAGTCCATGCTCACTTTTCTCATTGCACAACAGTCATGTGACCTGGCACACAAATCAGAAAAACCAGCACCAATTTCTTAACTGGTTATGCCAATGTGAATAGGTATTAGAATTCCAGCTTTGGGAACAGAGGTTATGGCTACAAACCTAAAGAAGAAATCAATTTCAAGTAGAGTTACTGATTTCCATTAATGTAGTCCAGTGTAAGCAGTTTGAGAATTGTAGCTTTAATACTTTGCACAAGAGATACTGTAAAACATGAACAATTATTTATTTTCATTTATTCATTTCCTTTACAGTTACCTGATAATAAAACTTTTCCGGGCAATGTACCAAGAGTTCTGCTGGCCTATCCTCCTATCCTGAGTAAATCAGAGAGGAGATTCAGCCTGGAGCTTAGGGCCAGCCCATAGTGATTCCCCATGTGGCCCATAAGTGTCTTCTTCCAATATGTTTCATTAGTGATTAGAGATAAGATGCAAGAGGCTATTTAAAGCCTAGGAACACATGGCTGGAGCTAAGCACTGGTTTATATCACAAGAAGCAACTGCACAGACACTCACTCCAAAGAGACAAGTTGGGAATGAGCTATGCCTTGCATACTTAAGAACTATATCATTGGCGCTTCCTCCTGTGGGGACAAAAGAGGTGGTGCCTGGTGGTGAAAAGACAACATTGCTATAAATTACTACTGTCCTGTCCACTTCACTTGTACCCTTACCCTATCCCTCTAGCCACGTCCACTGTTGGATTGCAATACTCCTTCCTATATCATTGCAATTTGACCCCCGAGCCAACGAAAGAAGCCTGGCTCCTAAACTGAAGAAATAATTTCATTAGCAAACATGGCAGCCATGAGTTGTGTATCATAGTAGGACAGACCATTCTATTCATAATCTTGAAGGAGATATATTATCAAATTCTCTCTCTCTCTCTTAAAAGACAAGAAGACACAGTCATTTCCTGGGCCAGGAACTTTGTGTAACAAGATTTGTATCAAAATACTAATTTTGTACTTGCAAACACTGTGCTCCCCTTCTACTTCTGATATCAGGTTCTCCTTGACGGGGCAGCCACACTCCAGCTTTTAAAGTCCTATTCTTCTTAGTGAGCTTAAGAGCTCCATGCTCATGCAGAAATTTATTTATCTTACTTATTTATTTTAAATATGTTTACCCCGTGTTTCTCCTTACAAAGGATCCAAGGTGCCATACATCAGTAAAATACAGTATTTAAAAGCTAAAAACAGTAAGTATACAAAGTGTTAAAAAAAAGAATCAAACAAATGCCATGCTAAAAATGGTAAACAAAATTTGATTGTGGCCATATCACTTCAGGTATTTTCATTTATTTTCTACAAAACACCATTGGTCTTGCTACATTTTATTACATTAAGATAAGTATTTGTGTCAAATGGATAGTGTATAGAGATGGGGGCTTCATATTCGTATACAAATATGAAGCCCGCTGTCACAGGTGGCCGGACGGCTTAACACCCACCCCCAGAACCCACCGGACCACTTACTGCACAGCACACAGTGCACGTGGCCAGCATAATCTTCAGTGCCCCAATTGTGGCAGTGCCCGGCTGCCACAGCCCTGCTTCCCTGCTTGCCCGTCCACTCTGCAGCTGAGCAGGGAGACTCATCCTACCGCCCCCCTTGCTGGAGTGGCCGGGCAAGCAAGAAGGCGGGCTGTGGCAGCCAGGCTACTGCCACGATTGGGGCACTGAAGATGACACCGGCCACCTACGCTGCGTGCTGCATGGTAAGTGGTCTGGTGGGTTCTGGGGGTGGGTGTTAATCCGGCTGGCCACCTGTGTCAGCGGGCTTCGTATTTGTATATGAATATGAAACACCCCCCCCCCATTTCTAATAATGTATCAATACAGACTATTTCTGAAAACTGATCATTTTTAATGATTTTGTTATGTCGTTTCCCCCCAGTGTCACTGGATGTAAAAAACCCGAAGTGACGGTAGAGAAAGAACAACAACCACAAGAAAACCTTCTCTTAGGTCAAGAAAGAAAAGCCAAAAATGAAGCTGAAAAACAAAATCTCACCAGCAGTACTTCAGAGAAGCAACAGGAACTTTTGCTAAGCAAAAGCCAGTCTTGCATAGAGAGACGCCATTTGCTTAGAGATCGTATCTCTCCATCATTCTCCTGTGGCACCAATAACTGTAATCGAGCTGGGGTATCTTTTTCATTTGCTAAAAAAGTCCATTTAAAGCTTGAGTCATCAGCATCCGTTTTCAGTGAGAACATGGAAGAAGCATATGACTGTATTGGATCACCTAGGCATAAAGCAAAGGAGAGATCTGAAAAGTGCCAAGGGTGCATACATATGAGTGATGAGAGAAAAGCAAATGTGCAAAAACGGTTAAACACGCTTCAAGGTCACTCAGAGATCATAGTATCATGCAATTTGGCTGGAAAAAATAAAACACAAAAAGAAAATGATCCCAACATTAGCAGAGCTGAAGTGGAAATGCATCTTTCGTCTTGTAAAAACAACCTCCATCCTCCAGATTTGGAATGCACTGCGTCTCCTGGTGTAAGAAAACAAGGAAGAGTATCTCGGGATGAGAATCAGAAGTCATTGGAAAGTCTTGTTGCACCTCAGTGCCACACTCAGACTGTCTGTATGCAGCAAAACACGTATAAGCACAATGATGCCCCATTAGCAGAATATGTCTCTGACAGATTGTTATCAACCCAAGACTCATCCAAGCAAGGACATCCATGTGAATTTAACTACAGTCCCTTTGTATTCAAACAATCTCCTAATTGTTCAAAAACTGTGAATACAAATGCAGAAACACCCAGGGGTAATGCAGTGGTTCATGAAATTAAGCCTAAAGCATTGCCTTTTCTTCAAGTACTGAGTAAAGATGGCACCACAGCCTTACGGTGGCCCACAGAACTTCTTTTGTTTACAAAAACAGAACCTTCTATTTCCTATGGTTGCAACCCTTTATATTTTGATTTTAGACTTTCCTTGTCCCACAGAGACAGCGGACATCATGAAGTCAACACAGAAAGAGAACACCCAGACACAATGGACATAGATGGAAATGAAGCCTCAGGTCGAAGTGAGATCCAGCAACCATCTAGTGGAAAAGATAATCGGTCCTTAAAGCCAAAGAAGAATAGAGCTTTGAGCCTCAAACAGCCCCAGCCAAAATTGGATTTAGACACAGAGAATGAAATGCATCAAAGTGCTCCAAAGTATATTTCAGATGATTTGAATGAAAATGTACCACAAGTGCCTGCCTGCCTTGATTGCTCACAAAGGCATTACACAACAGCAACCAGACCCTGTCCCACAATGCACGTGAGATCTTTAGCACAGCACTTGCAGACCTGTGAAAAAACTCTACAGGATGAAGTAACGGAAAACATTTGCATCTATCCCTTGGTGTCTTCTAGGACAAACATGCAAAAATGTGCACAATGTGATTTAATATATTCCCCAAAACGAACCAATCTGGATTTGGTTACCTGTACCGGGGACATCAGTGATGGTGGGAAAGATTCCATCCTCAGTTATAACTTGGGTTCCAGTGGTGGATTTGTGGCAAACACAGACAACAGAAGTTTTGATGGTTGCTGGAAATTTTCTTCTTTGCAAAACCCCTTGTCTGACAGGCAGTCTAATTATTCTGACACCTCCGCTAGCAGTGCAACTAGTTTTGCTACTTGCTACTCTAGTCACAGATCAAGTGATCACAGCAGAAGTCGTTTGTCTTTTTGTTGCAAAAGGAAACAAAAGCCGGTTGAAAGGCAGAAATGTAAACACAAAAAGCACAATTGTGTCTCATCTTCTGATGATGCAGACGAGGACTGCCTTTTCCACAAGAAAAGTCAAAAATCTCGAAACTGTACACAGAGTCATACAGTTAAATATCAAAGACATCCAAGGTATAGGTATTTACTACAAAGAGACATATCAAAGCCAGGCAGAAATAGACACCTTCTCTGTAAACACAGCAGGGGTAGGAGCTACAGCAGTTCCAAAGGTTCTTCCACCCAAGATTCAGGAAGCAGCGAAAGATCATCAAGTTGCACCAGATCAAGAGGTAGTAGTTCAGGATCCCTTGCAAAAGAATCAACGTACATCTGGAACAAATGCAAAAAGGATGACAGCACTAAACCAGGGACATCAGAGTCTGCACGCTCAGACTGCCAGTATGTAACTTTTCCATCAAAACGTACTGGAATATGCTCTTTCAACCGCTTAGAAAGAGAAGCAGTGGGAAAGAAGTCATTAACTGCCAAGTTACTTCTAGAGAAGGTGAACTCAAAGAGAAACCAGGCACAAACTCAGAACACTGAGCTCTTTTCAAACCCCTATGGGGTAGATAGTCCCCACAGTCAAACTGATATTAAATGTTTGTCTTCGGTAGGTAATGAAGCAATGTTCTCTTCACCTGAGAGAGCCCTACATCGTGATACAAACAGAGTGTGGAACAATGAACCCACTGCACTGCAAAGCAATGCAGGCAAAGATCAAGTTGACATTACGGCAATAGATAATCTTACCTTTCCAGCCAGCACTAACTATGGCAATTGCCTGCTCAAGGATATAACTCAAAGAGGGCCTGGCTATCAGTCCCCATATGTAGAAAAAGACACAGCAATAAAGGAGCAGTCCAGTCTCTTACCTGGTGAAATGCAATCCCTTCTACACAGCTGCGACCCAGTGCCAAATGATTTCCCTGGTGCTTTTTCTTCTCACAGATATTCTGTTGTTCCAAATCTAACAGAGACCAAAGAAGAACACAACACAAGCATGAACCTGAAGGGCCTGGAAGGGCATCTGAACTGTCCCTCTGACAGCACTATGCATAAATCGAGTGAAACAGAAAACAAGACAGAACTGTACAGCAAATGCATCTCCTCTCCTTTAACACAACAGCCTATAACGTTTTCCCCTGATGAAATAGACAAATACCGATTCCTCCAGCTGCAGGCCCAGCAGCATATGCAGAAGCAACTTGTGGCAAAGCATCTCAAGGTTCTGCCTGCTACGGGACAAGCCGCCTTCCCTGCATCTCCAGTCGTTCAGCCCATTCCCGTTCACCAACACTCTGCTGTTGCTACCCTCCACCATACACTTCTGCAGAGTTTTGCATTCTCTGCTGGAGTGCATCCTCACAGCAGCCACCTTTCCCTGACTCATATACACCCATTCGCACAATCTCATTTTGCTCCCATGTCTTTTTCACCTTTCACTCCAACCTTCATGCCTTCACATTCGGCCCTCCTGACAGGACACCCATTCCGTTTGGTATCAGCAACGCCCATCCACCCGTCTCATCTGACGATTCCACCATTGCCCCACACAGCATTTATTCCTACCTTGTTCACTCCACAACTGAATGCAGCTGCTTCTTCTGCAATACATCTGAATCCTTTCATTCACCCATTATTCCAGAGTCAGGAACTTCAGCATCGTTCCTGACCATGTCCCAGGCATTGGTTAGTAAAACCAGGGGTGGGTGGGAAGGACAGGTGTAAGTTTGGGATTAAATTATTGAAAACAGCAAAATCGTTGATCTATGCTTCAAGAAGCTAATTGGAATGGAAATTCTCATTTAGCAGTCTAATTGCATATTATAGGGAAGTTATGGCTTATATAGCTAGAATTACAACAAGGATGCTGAGGGAAATCAAGGTTTGGCTAGCACAGCACATGACTGTTAATTCAGTGATGAAACTGTTGAGTGATAAGTCATTTCTCACAAGGCTGTGCCCATTCTTTATGCTTAAGATTAAGTTAAGGTTCATTGGCCAAAATACTCTTGTGTAGCTACCCAAGTGGCACATCTCTTGGAGGCAAATTGCCTAAGAAATAATCATAGACATTATCAGTTGCACTCTGAGTTATACACGTCCGTTTTCAAGTGATTATGTCCTTGGTGATTTCTTGACTTGGGGCAATTCACCTCCAAAAGCTACGTCATTTGTGTTACGTCTATGTAACTAAGTAAGAGTATTTGGGTCATTGTATCTTTCATGTTGTAATAGGTCTTTAAAAAAATCTGTAGCTATGTTCATGAGCGTCTTTTTGCTACAATTGAATCTTGAAGAACCACAGTTCAAAGACCCATTAGTTTTATTCGGCATAAGCTTTCACCAACTGTAGTCCATTCCATGAGATCCATGCATCTGATGAAACAGGTTATTTTGGCCTTGTGGCACAGTGGTTAAACTGCAGTACTGCAATGAAGACTCTGCTCACCACCTGAGGTCAATCTCAGGTAGCCAGCCAGAGGTTTAGTCAGCCTTCCATCCTTCCAAGTCAGTAAATTGAGTACCCAGCTTGCTGGGGGTGGCAGCGGCAATTCGTAACCTGCATAATTAAATTGCAAACTGCCCAAGAGTGCTTTAAGCACCACAGGGAGGTATATAAGCAGCATACTTTGCTTTATTATTGCAAAAGCTTATGTCAAATAGAACTGGGCAGTTTTTAAGGTGCCACGGGGTTTCTTTCTGCAATAAACTAGCATGAAAATCTCCCACTAGAAATTTCTGTAATGGAAGGCATCTTTTTAAAAGGAAAGTAAGCAATAAATATTCCACTTGGCTATAGCAGTGTTAGGGGTGGGAGAACACTGGATCCAGGTGAGTGTTATTTTAGTACTGAAAGCAGTTATTTCTTTCCTCCTTGTCCAGAAAGATTTTTAAGGAATCACCCTTGGGGGCATCAGCCATTTGCCCTAGGCAAACAGCATTACCAAATCCATCAAGGATACATAGGTATATGAATGCCAGTTGATGGATAACCATTGTCCTTGGTGGGCTGGTTACTATTTAAAAAAAAAAAAACTTGAATGCAAAATGGCACCACCTGATCTTGTAACATTATATTATGCCTTTTATCAGTATCAAAGAGATGAGATAAATGATTTTGGAACCAAATCAATTATCTAATTTGTTTTGGATACATTAAAATGTAATATCTAGAGGACACACGTTACAAGGTAAAAATCCATGGAAGCATAGAAAATATAAGCCATAACCTCTGCTATTTTGGTGTATCTGTGTACTCTTTTTGCTTTAGGCTGTGACCTGTAGTAATTTACTTAAAAATCTGCACCATGAAAATGAGCTGAAATTAGTTCCAAGCTATTATTAAGACATATATTAATCATACTGTGTGATGGTCAACCAAGGGTTGGGTGGATTTGTCCAAGCATTTTAATCCAATGACAAAATATTTTCCATTTAACTCAATGGTAAGATCCACAGAGAAGTGTCTCTGAGGCTACAGAAAAATACAGGGTGATGCTTCTTTTTTAAAGTTGCAAAGCAACTTGAACTTGTAAAGTTACCAGCAACCTTTAAAGTTTCAAGCATCAGACTGGAGCAGTGGCTCCCAACCTTGGGTAATCCAGGTATTCTTGGACTGCAACTTCCAGAAAACCCCACAGTACAGCTGGTGGTGAAGGCTTCTGGGAATTTCGGTCTAAGAACACATGGATTACCCAAGGTTGGGAACCACTGGATTGGAGTAATGGCACCAGAAGAGAAGGATTTAACCCAACACCATTTTCATTATTTAAATTGATTCCCCCATCCCCCCCCCCCAAAATGTATTTCCTCAGATCCAAAATGGGAAATTTAAATTAGGAAATGAAAACGGGAGGATTTAACTCCCTCCCCTAAATACCCAAAGCCTCCCCTGATCTGCACCCCCCCCCAATAGGCTTTACTGATTGTGGATTTCTAACAAAGCATCGAATTTAATCTTATCAAGGATCCAACATGCCCAGTCTTGTCCTGCAAGTGTCAAACATCAGTTGTAACTTTCCAAGATGCTGTTCTTTTCTCACCAACAGGGTTCAAGTGTGTTTATACTGGGAGGAAAGTGGGGAGTACCTTCAGCCGTAACCACGGAACATCTATATATTAAGGCATCTATATATTGAATACAGACTTTGTCTATTTGTTATGCAGTTCTTCATTTAAGGATTGCAAGGAAGCAAAATTTGAAAAATGCCACTGGATTACATTTTTAAAGAATTTTTAGTTCCTTTAAAACTAAATAATACTCTGGCGCATATAATCGGTAAACTAGTTATTTGGTTTTGTATTCTCTGTAAAAAGTGTTTTATATTATACAGTAGCTAAGTAAATTGCACTATTGAACATGCAATGCAGGTTTTTCTTTTAGGTTATTCAAGTTGTTCCTGGGAATGTAGTTCATGCAATAATTTTTTTTCCAATAAAAAAAGGCTTAATGGCTTAAGAAACGTCAGTCACACATTTTTAAATATCATACCAAAAGTCAGTGACAAAATAAAATGAGATGGGGCCAATGCATTCTGTATTTTAATCCACAGAATCGAAATACATTTCATTTAACCAAGAAGCTGTAATGATGAATTTTTTAAGCTATTTCTTTAAAAACAAAAGCATGTGTTACTAGAGTTATTTAAAAGGCTCTATAAATAAATTTTCCTTTTTAAAAATCATCAACAATGTGTTTTTTACAACCATTTGAATTGAGGAGGCTTCACTATTTGAACAAAAGCACTGGTTTCTCATGTGTTTTTGCATATTGTGCCTTGAATTCTGCATGAAAGAATCCCACAACAATTGTAGAAGACATACAAATTCCCATGAAAAATTTATCCCTATATTAAAGATTGGAAAACCCATGTAGCTGTTTAGACGACACAGTCTTGAAAAGGACAGGTATGTGCGTTGCATTCAAACCCTGACTTCTTATTTTCTCACATACACCCTGTGTTTTGTCCTATATAAGTGAATGGTTGTTGTTTTCCTTAGTGATGGGGGGGGGGGAGCAGTGCATTCTGGGATGGCCCAGGCTTGGCTAATAAAGATTCCACAGCAGAGTGGCTACCCTTCATGCTTTCTAAAGTTCTGTTTTGGATAGTTTCCTATTTGAAACTATCCTCTTTGTGAAGGGCTGGCCAATCCAAGGCCATGTAGCAATAAACAGCCAAATGAACAGAGAACAGAGGCCTTGTACTTGCCCATCAAAGTCATAGCACTTGGGCAGCACCTTGCTGGTGTTTACATAGCTAACTGTGGCTAACTGACAAGCTGCAGGGATGGATCTCCGTTGCACAGTTAGGTTACACACAAAAAACTTACATGAACACAGAAACCTTGCGAGATTCTGGCCTAGGTCTGTATGTCTAAACAGTCAAATGCAAATTTATGCAAATATAACACCCCTTTCACCTTTTTGTTTGGCAATGCCTATATGACCGTTCTACCAGAGAAGAAAAAAAATGCAGTGCACACAGATGCACATACCACTCCTATTCATATATGTGTTATAATGATAGGTACTTCCCTAGAAGGATCATAAGGATAACTCTCTGTGTTACATGCCATCAAATCACATCTGACATGGTGACCATAACAGGGTTGGCAAGTATGTGTGATATATAAGGAGTGGTTTTAATAGTTCCACACAGACCCCTTGAGTTCTCATGTCCATGCAGGGATTTCAACTCACGTATCTTGAGTCTTAGTCCACTACTCTATCCACTACCCAACTCTGGCTCTTGTATATTTTTATGACTGAATTCTAATTGTAATTCAATTAATACTTTGTCTCTTCTATCTTTAGAACTAACTAATTACAGATCGTGCCAAAATGGGCAATGATGCTATCGACAGATCCTATTATAATATGGACTTTAGGTTTAGCAGGAAACCAGCAAGGTGTAAACAATTAGGATGGTATTCATAGTGACCCTTCAAATCTCTATCATTAACATTGTGAGGCTTATTACCTACTGACTCAAGGTCAGAGAGCTCCATGGCTAAGCAGTGGTTTGAGCCAAATCTCACCATCCTAGTTCAAAATGCAGAGCACTATATTTCAGATTTCTTTGTTATTTCAACTCTGCAACTGCATTAGTGGGAATAATGCAGAAAACTTCTAAATAACAAGATACATCTTCCTAGGGCTGACCCTTTCCTTAAATATAGGGAGGCATCTACCTCAGGTAGCAGATGCTGAAGGCTGAGGAACGAGCACAACTATGTCAGCCTGGTACCGTGCAAGCTAGCTTCATGCTCTCTGATTTAGTGAGAGATGCTATACTATAGCCAGTTTGGAAGACGTGTTACAGCTAGAGATGGGCATGAACTGCCAGTTTTGTAGTTCTAATGCAGTTCTGAGTCCTGCCTCTTCCAGGCGCTGTCTCCAAGCGGGCACCCGCTAGATGAGGCAGGGCTTGGAACTGCACCAGAACCGCGAAACACCTATTGGGCTGACGGCCAAAATGGCACAAACCGCCAAAACAGTGGTCCGTGCCCATCCCTAGTTACAGCAATAGTCCAGTAGTCCAGTAATATGTTTATGTATAAAGCGGGATAGGTGCCTATCTCTCCAGTTTTTTAATTCAGTGTCTTCCAAACAACCTTATCTCCAGCCATCACTGTGTTGTTTGGATGAAAACTTCATTGTAATTTATTATCACCATTTGGCATTTATAAATGGCCCTGTCCACTCACTAGCAAACACTGGAAGGCTCCTTTCTTTAATATCATACACTCAAACAAATCAAAGCATCCTGATTTTATGACAATAATGTAAACCTTTCAAGTCAGAGTCAAGATGGCTGATGGCCATTCAGTTAAGCTAAGTGTGCATGCACAGCCAAAACTAGACTTGTTAGATCAATACTCCATTCTTCTAAGCCACTAAACCTTACAAACCAAATACCTCTTCTAATAAGTTATATTTTCTTATCAATATTTTATTTATGAAAACTGGTCTCTGAAGACTCAGCTAGATATGCAAATCAATGTCCATAAAGAAATAACTATGATTAGATCAACCTAATAACTGCTCCCTGTCATATGAAATCAACTGTGTCCTAAAGCTGTCAAGCCATTCACTGGGTTATGGCTGTTTTCGGAAAGATCTTAGGCAAAGTTAAGCATGTAAAAGCCTACTAAAATTAATGGGCTTGTATGTTTACACAAGCTGAAGCTGCATGAAGTCCTATGAGGGACAGGTTCTCATAGAAAGCTCTCTGTACAAGATTTTTCTAGTTCTATTTCTTCTTTGTTTTTAAAACCCAAGTGAATAGATGGTTGGGGTGAGACCAGAAACCACACTTTTATGTATAAGTGTCTATATGATGAGATCTCACTGATCTATCTTTCTAGACGATTAGGTGTTATTTTTAGACTTTAGGCTGGTCCCACCACTCAAGTTGAGCACTGAAATTTTCTAAAAGCAAAAACAGACTGTAATATACGTCTCCCCATCTTAACTGGAAGGAACAAGTTCTTTCTGGCTCTCTTGTTCTTTAGTAATGGCTTGACCCTCCTGCTCTGACCCTCTGGTTCAACCCCTTCCTCATGTCTGACAGCTACCTTGAGCTTAATCTTGACAACCAAAGCTAAGCTACAATTGCCAGACATTTACTTTTCTGTGCTATCAACCTCCACACTCTTCCACCCACCCTGTTGCCAGATGGCAACAAATATTCACCTGTTCTTTTTATTGACTTCTCTTGCTATCTGGAGGCCATATTCTGCAGCAATCAAAGGTTCTTAGTTGTCTTTGGTGAGAGTTCTGGGAACTTGCTTAAGTTCCAGTAAAATGCACAGCAGAAGGCCAGCTCTTTAAGGTTAGAATTAGCTGTAGAAGTCCCCTTCTACCCAATTGTTCTTGGTATCCACTCTCACCAAAGCCTAGCACTTTAGAAAATAAGACTCAGGAGGCGATCTTCAAGTATGAAAGGTTTTGTGTATTTTACTCACTTAAAAGTCCATTTCTAAAACAGGCACACATTAGGCTTAAATTTGATAGAAAGGAAAATAGTAAAAATAAGGTTTGTTTCCTCAGCCCACGTGGCTGGGAGGATCTCCAGGGTGCAGAGATCCAGCCTGGAGATCTAGCATCTTCCAAGGTGAAAAAGGGTCTGAGACAAAATGGAGTCTCTCAAAACACGTGAGGAGGGGAAGGGAAGAAACAAGGGCGGAGTTTCTCTAGCCCAGCAAAAACAAGCCCCTCTGATTAGTTAGCATGCAAACAAACAAGCAAACAAGTTAGTCTGTGATGGAGGCCCTTCCTCCCATATCTTGAAATTTACATCAATATTGCTAACTAGCCAACAGTCTTGAAGGGTGGCCTATACAAAATACATTGCAGTAATCCAACAGTGAGTTTGTGGAAGTACATGTCACAGTGGCCATTTTATTCCTATCACCACACTAACTTTATACCAAATATAAAGATTCTGTACTCATGTAAAACCAGGTTATCTGCAAGATCAATAATGGTCATTTCTTGAAGCAAACCTGTTTTTAAAAAAGTGTGGAGCCACTAAAGTACACTGCATGTTGGACTGATTTTGAAAGCCCTGCAGGATCACTTTGATCCCTGCTTTCCCCTCCACTTATTTTTGTTCTCTCCTCAGCTTACTTCCATGTATAAGACGACCCTCAATTTTTAGTCTAAAGATTTTAGACAAAAGTATAGTCTTATACATGGAAAAATACGGTACACTCTCCTGTCCCCTCCCATCATACTCATGTTGCCTGTTGGGAAATTAGTGGCTGATTGGAACGTTCCAACCAAATGGCACCAGGGGTGAGGCATTTAGCAACACCCTCCCCCAAACTGGTTGAAAGCAGCTCTCAACTCCCCAGAAGCAGTGTGCCTGGTGGATTATCTCTGCCATGACCATCTTTTGACTTTCATTCATAATATTACTATTCTTAAGCCTGGGGAAGTTAATTTTATTCATGAAAGCTTGCATTTAATGTTTGAATTTTAGTACTCTAAATAAAGATATCTCCTGCTTCTGGACTGTGTAAAGGAACATGTGGCTATCTCTGTTGTTGTTGGGTTTTTTTAAAAAAAAGATTTTCATATACCTTGGTTCAATCATCAATCCAAATGGAGATTGCAGCCAAGGAAAAGAAGACTGAGGGCAGCAGTGAAGGAATTAGAAAATATCATCAGGTGTAATGATGTATTACCGGAGACCAAGACCAAGATCATGCATACTCTTGTATTTCCATGTATTGGTGTGGAAGCTGGACGGTACAGGCACTTCTCACTTAACAACCTACCTGTTTAATGACCGCTCAGACTTATGACCCTCATCGATGCATGCTTATGTCTTCACCATGCCCCTTCTCAGTGGCATGTGATTTATTACTCCCGTATTGCTCATTGCTTATCGACCAATTCGCTTCACAACCTAGTCATAGGAACGGAACTCAGTTGTTAAGTGAGGAGTGCCTGTAAAGAAAGCTGACAGGAAAAAAAATATTCCTTTGAAATATGGTGCTGGAGGAGAAGACAAGTGGGTCCTAGAGCCAATCAAGCCTGAACAATCTCTGGAGGCAAAAAATGATGAAATTGAGGCTGTCCTACTTTGGGCATCTCATCAGAAGGCAAGATTCTCTGGAAAAACAATAATGCTGGGAAGGCAGCAGGAAAAGAGGAAAACCAAATACAAGATGGATTGATTCACTAAAGGAAGCCACAGCCTTGAGTTTGCAAGAGCTGAGCAGGACTGTGGAAAACAAGACACTTTGGAGACCTCTCATTCATAGTATCTAACTCCTTCCTCTCCCATTGCTTGCAATGGCAAGCATTTTCGTTTACTAGAAAAACAAAGCACCCCAAAGAGAACTGAAGTCAACTGTGTTGACAGAGTAGACATATTGGACACTTAGAAACTAGAGCATTTCCTTCTCCACCCTTACCCCATTTAGGATTCCTACCAATTTAAGATTACAGCCCTTTCACTTTTCTTTGTAAAATAAAATCTCCTCTTGACACATGCTTCTTTCTAGAAATCTACTATGAAGAGCAGACAATGACTGTAAAACAGATGTGCACAATCTTCTCCCAGTACTTTTCCCACCTGTTAAATCAATCACTCATTGCATCATCAAGCATTTTGTCCTTTTCTTTCCTTGCAGCCCATTTGGTAGCAAAAGCAAAGTAAATATACTCAGCAGGTAATTGCAAAGGGGGCGTGTTCCAAATACAAGAGTTTGAGAGACACAAATGCACATTCAAGTTGATGGGATTTGCATAATTAGAGATGCCTTGGGTAGAAACTTGAAACTTTTGTGCATACCACAGATGTTTCTGAATTAAAACGAGAAAAAACATAACATATAACCTGATGTTCTCACCATAAACTCTTGTAGCTGCTGGCCAGAGAGTGACCCAGTGGGGAGAGGGCTGGATTTGGACAGTAAGAGTTTGGCCTCCCATCCATTGGCCTCCCATGGGCTTAGTGGCTTAGTCCAATTCATTCTCTTTCATGTTCTTATGTATCAAATGGAGGTCATAATGATATTTAGCACTATGTCACAACTGAATCTGGAAATGCAAGTGTTCACCATGACAACCCCTCAGCCCACCTCCCAACATGGAGATTTCAAACACGCAGGCAGCTGGATCAATCCTTCCTTGTCAACAAATGAGGAGCAGACATTTTTACAAAACTAACAGCTATTCATTTCCCATGCAAGACCTAATCATTCTCAAATACTTTGAGATGTAACACAGGTAGCTTGCAATAATGTACCGTCTCTGTAAAGAACAATTTCTCTTCCAGCTATTCTGAGAATCGTAATTAAACTCAGAAGGAACAGGAAGCCTTATGGGGGTGTTAGGTGATTTATAATTTATTTATGTTTATCTATATTATTTCTATTCTATTTCTATTCTATTTTCTATTTCTATTCTATTTATTTCCTATTCTGTCTTTTTGCTGGAAACTAAGACCCAAGACAGTGAGTCTTCACTGTCTAGGTTTTTTTTAGTAGTTTCAAAAAACAGTGCATTACAAATATTAAAATGTAATGAAATCAGATTTTCAGTATAGTCTTGCATTCAATACAGAATATAGTTGAAAACATTTAAAAACCACTCCACTAAAATAATCAGAAATTATCAATAGAAAACTGCAGCACCACTTCACAAATCACTGTCTTTAGCCATCAATTAGCTGTCAAAGGCCAGTCTAAACAAGGTTTTGCGCACTTTTAGATGGACATCAGTTGGTTGGCAACCTGGTCTCTCTAGGCAGGGAGTTCCAAAATCAGGGCATGGCCATAGTTTTTCACCATTTTGGAGCAACTAGTGGAAAGAATTGCATTTACCATGGGGAGATTCATTGTAGCAACAAAAAGAACAAATGACACAATGGAATTAAATTCCCTGAGGCTAAGGGATAGGAATCTGGCATTTGGGTAAGATTCTAGATCACAGAATCCCAACCCCAAGGAGGTCAAGAAGTGTTTTCTGAGGGGGGGACCATGGTTATTTTTAGTTGCAATTATTTTTATATTTATTACAGTATATTAAATGCAGCAAGTAAAATGCTGTTTTATTTTAATCCTCTTGGTCCACACATGGATAATTTTAATCTGAACTGGAATTTCAGGCAACCTACAGTTCTTAATTATTTCTGTGCTCCTTTGGGTGGTGTGTGTGTTCTCTTTGGAAAACTTTTAATCCCTGGGCAAGAAAACCTTGCTTCCACGTGCATCGTGTAGTCACCTTTTAAAAAATTGATTTAAAACATGATAACCCAAGTCAAATACAGTCCTTTTTCCTAGTGCAACCACACTTTAACTCAGCCTTAGTACCAGCTGTATCTTTACTGATATTTTTTGTTGTTTCTTTGTGGGACAACTTGTGCTTTTGCCTCTTAAAACTTGCAAATGAAAAATCTTTCTTTGCTCTTCAATCTCTCTCTTACATATCACATAAAAATGAAATTCAGCCTTAGATCATTTGATGCATAATTTTAAGTGCTGCTGCACTAATGATACCTCTATACCACAATCCTAAATTGGTTTAGTAGTCATTCATACCAGAGAACTCTGGAACGTGTAGTTCTGTGATAAGTGAAGGGGATTCTTATAGATACCTATCAAACACTAACTCCCTTGATTCTTGAGAGGCATGTAGAATAGATTTTCTATAAACTACATTACAGTATTCTGTTAGTTAAAATGCTGATAAATAATAAAAGCTGCCAGTGGTCAATTCATTTTCAAAAAACAAAACAAAAAACAGCAGATCATTGGTTCATTCAAACCTTATAAACAATGGTTACCCTTAAATAACCACAGTTTGTCGACTTTCAAGACTGATTTGATACAAGTCGATTTCAAATGATGGGTTATGAAATTGGCTTCTGATATTTATTAAAATTTTTGGTTCATTTGAACATAGCATTAAACTGCTGCTAACATAAAAATGGAAGGGAAAACTCCCTCTGCCTTTGCAACCATGGCAGAAGAGGAGTAGGAATAGGGAAAGATCAATCAAACATGAAGTTTGCTGAGGCTTATTCTCATCATTCCAATGGACCCTAACTAGAAGTAGAAGGAATGGAGGGAAAAAAGTAAAAGAAAAAAAGGATATTCAGAAACATATTTGAACATAAGAACACAAGAAGAACCCTACTGTTGACACCGTAGACAACCAAATAGCTATGGGAAGCCCACAAATAGGACAGGGGTTAAAACAGCAACCCCTGATCATGTTCATTAGCAATTGGTAATTAAATATACACTGCCTTTGATACTGGAGCCATCATGATTAATTCAGGGGTGGCTCATGGACAGAGGGGAGTGCCTCACCCCAAAATTTTGGACAAGCATTCCTTTCCTGTGGGCATAAAACTCCTGCAGGCTAATAGCCATTCATAGATACTATGTTTCGTGATTTTTGTATACCCCTTCTAAAACTGTTCAAGTTGTTGGCCATCACAATAACGTAACCATAGTAAATTCCATGTTTTATCTTTGTGAGCAAATATGAGCACACAGGTCTCATTTTAGTAGGCAATCAAAAGTAAGGCTGCAACCCTAAGCACACTTCCTCGAGAGTAAATATTGCTTGCTATGGCAGGATGTACGTCTAAGCAGATGTGCATATTGTTGCATTCTAAGGAGTTAACTGGAAAAATCCATTTTCAGGTCTCACTTTGGAATCAAGCCTACATACCAAAACACTTGAAAGACACTTTTTTTTTCTTTTTGCAAGCACTCCTCTAAATTAGCCGCTGGAGAAACAGCTTCATTGTCAAGCTTTGTCGGTATTTCTGGCAGCTAAACTGTGCTGGGTTTTAATAGAAATACAAATCCTCCCTCGCTGAGAGGTCACGGAGATGCTACTTGAGGGTATTGCTGGAAGATTATTATGATCTCTTCCTGTGACATCTTAGAAGTTGTACAAATAACTAAAGATATGCCCATCTCAATCTGAACATGTTCATATCAACAGGATTTGAATAGCCAACTGCAAAAACAATTTCTTTTAAAGCGTGCCTGTCTTTTGCTTCTTACAACTTCTCTAGCCTTCCTTAAAAGGCTAGGCTTTGAAACCACCGGCCAGTGGAAACGGATCTTGCACAGATAGTACTGCCTTGCTCACTTTCATGGAAACAGCACCTCTAGGTAGAGAAGGTCTCCCAGCAGACCTAATTGATTCTTCCAGTGAATAGGTCATATTCCTAAAGCAGATGAAGTGGATGAACACTGGAGAATTCAGATCTCTAAACAGGAACTCTTTGACACATGTATTGATGGAACACGAAACTTGCTGAAGCAAAGGAACAAGGGTTGAGCAGGATAATGCCGGAGGCACCAAGATAACATACAAATCGGACCGGTCATTAGCCCGGCTCAGTCCAAGCTGCTTCGTCTCATGTTGTTCTCCTGAAATATTCAGTAGGGGTCTGTAGTTGCTCTTCCTTCATAGAATGCTTTTCTGCTCTTGTACTCCACTTTCTTTTTCATACTAACTTACCAGTTGCTGGGCAGCATGACCGAGAATTCTATTTTGGTCATGTCCTGCCTGGGTGCTTCCACTCACTCCTTTTTTGTTTACCAAAACCATGTCTTCTCTTCTGAATATCATTCTTTATCTGTTTCTAGTATTCTCTAGAAGCCGTGGGTGAACAGACTGTATCCCTCCAATAAAAGCAGATGGTATTTAGTCTTAAATTATCTATTCTGTCAATGTTCTTATAACTCATTCTGAAATTGCCAGATGTATCCCAGTAAATCTTCATTGAAATTTTACCTTCACACCCACAGTCCTTTGTTTCAAAGTGATAACCACAGAGGTCATCATGACACCTTTCTATTTGACTACAAAGTCTAGACATCATATAAACCTAAAGCCCAAGTTGACTCCATAAAGGAGGCCAGAGCTTTGAGCAGGACTCTTGAAGACAGGGCATTTTGGAAATCATTCATTCATATGGTCACCCTAAGTCAAAGGTGACTTCATGTTGCATAACAAAAACAAAGCCCAAGGGGATAACCAGTGAAGTGTATCAAATGTAAAGATAGAGTGATGGACTAGGACTCAGAAGACCTGCCTCAACATTCACTGAGGGGTGGCAATGATAAAACCATTCCTTAAACATCTCACTTATCTTGAAAGCCCTATTAGAGTCACTATAACTTGGCTCTGACTTGATGGCACAGGACACACACAAAGTCCAAGTACAGGTATAGGGCAGAATCTTATTTTGCTAAAATAATTGTTCCAGGCGTGGAATGTTCCATCCATGCTGCTCCATCTCTGACTTACAGTTAAGCATGTGAGAGATCGCTTCTTTTACAGCAAATGGGTCTTCTGGATCCACAAAAGGATATTGGGTAAGCCATTCGACAAATGCCAGGAAAAAAGAATCATATACAGAACAGGCAATGAAGTACACGGGGAGGGGGAAAGCAGGTAGTATTTTAGCCATAATTTCCAAAATAAAGACACTCAGTTGCTTTACCCCTGGAACATTTCAGTGTACTGTGAGCCACTGTGGTAAAATGTAGCATAAAATATGGGTTTGATGGGCAGCAACCTCGCTTCAATTCCTTGGAATGGGGAGAGTTTGCCAGAGTATAATGTGTACTGGTTGGCCTTAAGGGCATTTATTCCACTTCCTTCAAGCAAGGGCAGGACACAGATGAGATTGGAAAAGGTAGGTGTGGGGGGGGGGACAAGGGAGGGAATTGGGATTGTTTCCTTTTAAAAATATATGAATGTACACGTGTTTGTAGATTTCTTCATAAATAGGACAAAAATAACTAGAGATTTTGTTTAAAAATAATGAATATCAGAGAAAGCAGAACTGACACACTCATTCATCCCTAATCCGGAGGCAGAGGACAAGGGGCTGGGCAGTGGTGATAAGCAGAAAGGTACATGAGGAGAAGACAGCGTTGAGAGCCCATTATAGGCAGCAGAATCAAAGATACGTTGGTACTATTGGGTTTGGAATGAGCAGACACCTCCTCCTTGGGGTGGCACAACTGTCCTTTTATTGGCTGGGCTCTCAACTGGATTTGTCAGCTCCATTGCTGTGCTGACTGAGATCAGCTGGCAGGAGAGCCAAAAAAAAGGAGGTGAGGAGGAGAAAAGGAGGAGGTAAGTTATGCCAGATCCAAACCCTTCTCCAACCAGACTCATGGGCATTATGCTAGCACAAATTTAGACCAGTGTCAGAGCAACTGTAGGTAATTTCCAGTATCCTTAACCTGGGAGGCATCTGAATTTCATATAGCATCATCTGGTTAAGTGTTAAGCTGTGCTAGCTGGAGGATTCTGGGCAATGCTGACCATTTTCAGGCTCTGGGATTATACAATAAATGTGATGCCCCAGGAGGACCCCCACCTTGGGACAAAAGGGGTGGTGGTTATAAAACAAATACATTACGAATGATGGTGCTACTATTACAGTACTGATATACTTGCAGCTTCTTTATGATAAGCCTATATGACTTGGTGTTAAAATGGGCAAAAATGATTAACACATCTCCAAGGCCTGACTTTTGATGGCTTCCAAAAAGCAAACAAAGTTTTTGTATTTATTTACATAGTTGTGTTCAGTCTCATTAATCCATTTCAAAGGCAGTTTAAAGGGGGAAAGTAGAACCGGTGTGTTATGTCGCTTCTGAGATCTAATTCACTCTGTGAATTAATGACCTCCAAAAGGTCTTATACTTCATAAGCCAGCTCAGGTCTTGCAGACTAAAGGCCACAAATTCCTTCACTGAATCAATCCTCGTCATACTAGTTCTCCACCTTTCCCTATGACCTTCAGCTTTTCCTTCCATTATCGTCTTTTCCAGTAAGCCTTGTCTTCAATGATCTGGCAGAAGTACGATAACCTCAGTTTATTCATTTTAGCTTCTAGTGAGAATTCAAGTTTGGTTTGATCTAGAACACACTTGTATCTTTGGTATCTGTAAAACTCTGCCCCAACAGCACATTTCAAATGAATCAGCTTGTGTGTGTGTATGTGTGTGTGCTCCCTTCATTGTCCAACTTTTGCATCTGTAGATGGTAACTGGAAATATCATTGACTGAATGACCTTGATTTTGGTCTCCAGAAACACATTCCTATTCTTAGGACTGTTTTTATAGTTCATTCGTGGCTGCATTTTGATTTCTCAGTTAGTCTCCATGTTAGGTAATGGCTGAACCAAGGTACAGAAATTCTTTTAACAATTTTTATTTCTTCATTGTCAACACTAAACTCTAGAGAAATGAATAATATTCATGAACACTTTCCAAATTGTTGCAAGAGATCTACGTCCAGTTGCTAGAATATAGACTCACTGAATCAACTGCACATCAGCAGTTACATAAATCCCATTGATTCAATGGATTTTGTTTCACATCAAGCCCTATGTTCAATACAAATTTAGATGTCTCCTTAAACTGAACTGTTGTGCACCATCTCACTATAGATGTTAAGCATATGGAGATTAAAAAACAAAAACAAAATCTAGCTCTGTTTGTTTTGCCGGGGCACTGCTAGAAATCAGGATATTATTTGTTAAGAAGTTTCACAAGTCCACGCTTAATCATATATATTTCTCCTCTCCAAAAACATACAGTAAAAATCAAGCCACCAGTTTTGTTTAAATGAAAAATCTCTCTTTGAGACATATAACTGGAAGTAGAAGACTTAGAGGGAAGGGAAGCAAAGGGAACAGGTTGAATATATATTTTTTTAAAAGTCCCAGTAGTGAGCTGGGCCTTAGAATAATTTCCCTAGGGCGATTCACGTATCTACTGTAAACTAGAGTATACTTAGTTTTATAGTCCCTAGCTAGGGGAAGGGTAATAAAAAGGCAGGGGAGTTTGCCTTGGGCAACACAGTCCAAAATGTATCCATTAGCTGCTGCAGCACCAGCAGAATTGATCTCCCCTATTAGACAAGAAGAACATGCAGTTCTGTCCTATTTGCCCTCAAGAAAACATAAAGTCATCTTGCTTCTGCTTATTTTGATGACACCATATTTTGCTAGCAGGGCTGACAGTCTAAGGATGATCTACAGGGAATCTCTGATTTTCTGTCTGCTTATTCAGTCCTTCCAACTTCTGCTGGGGGAAAGGCCTTTGTATGATGGTGCTAATTTATGATACGCCAAAGACGATTTCCAGTTCTGTTTCCCATGGCTGGCTCTTCTTCCAGGAGGCACAGTGGGGAATTCAACTCCCAACCTCTGGCTCCTCAGCCAGATAGCTAAAGCACTATCCAGCCAGTCTTCTTACTTTACAGACCTTTAATCTTACGAAGGTCACTAACAGCAGTTCTGCAAGACAAACAGGTCAAAGCTCTGTTTTGGTTTGTTATTGATAAGAATTTACTGAAATCCACAACTTTCTTCATACTGAGAATGAATTTGAGATTTTAAGAAATTGTACTGTAAGAGAGTGTTGTGAGTGTTGAAGGTTTTCACCTCTCTTTTTAAATACTTGTTTGACAGATAAATGGAATATGGCCCACTCCATGTTGGGAGTAGCTGTACCTAACAAAATCCTCAATACAGATGGAGGAGAAAGTTGGTGATTTTTTATATCCCTACAATTCTGGATAAGGAGACTAAATATACCTTCTAGAAGTAAAATTCATGTTTTAAAAAAATCAAGCAGGAAGCAGTATCTAAATTAAATCTCATGTTTTTCTTTTTAAAAAAAACTTCTGTGGATTTCCATAATGGCATCTAAGGTATTGGGCAAGTCAGCATAGCAACTGGATGCAAACCATCCACTCATCAGTGTGCTATGTGAGGAAGAAATTACTAGTGGCACATTCATAATTTACAACTGGCTGCAGCAACTCCACCAAATCTGGAGGCTTTGAAAAGTTAATGAGGACATTCCAGGCCAACTGCGTTAGGGATCTCCAAACTTCTGGGCTGAGTTCCTGATTTCATTCCCATTCCTCCTGCTGCCAGCAAAGTGTGGCATCTTTAAATTAGTCGTTGTATAAGAGGAGGTGACAAATGGAAAGCAAACACCATATGTACCCTTAGTTGATGTTCAGATATGGTTTGGGATAGACCTGGTTCATTATAGCACTGAAGACATTGACTGAACACAAATCAAAAGCTACAGTCAAGGCACTGAACTCAGAGAAGTATATAATTTCATAACTTTAATGTAAATCTGATAGTTTTATCCTTCAGCCACAAAGCAAGATGGATCCCCCAATTGGACACTGAGTTTTGATTTGAGCTCTGGCTCAATTTTTCCTTAAAACCTAAAGTAGTCAATCATATGGTCGCCAATCCACTTTCACCACTGCAGTCGCAGCAGGTAGAACTCCAGCCGCAGGAGTGCTGTCTTAGGCCCAGATTTTGGAATGCCTTGTTCCAAAATGTGGAGCTTTTAAATCTACCTGAGCTCCATCTATGCTGGCCTCATTTTCTGAACTTAGTTCAAGCTGCTAGAAAGCCTTAAAGCTGGGATAGGGAGGGAGCTTTCCATCCTTGCACTTTCGCAGGCTGCACCTACTCTTGGGATACCCACTTCCCCCCAAAATTTTCTTATAAAAATTGAGGGGTTCCTGGAAAGGCTCCTTGTGCCCTAATGCTCGAGGGGAAATTGGGATGTTGGGTGTTGGGTGACCCTTAAAACAAAGCCAAATTCCTTCCCAAGCCCCCTGGAAGGCACAAGGAGTCTTTTTGAGTAAGAAAACATTTAAAAATTAAGTTCGGGGATCTTGAGGGTCCCAAGTGTGATGGGAACTGCATTTCAGCTCTGGCAGGCCACATGTGGCCCACAAGCTGCATATTGTCCAGCTCTACTGGGAGCCCTGCTGGCCCTCGCTGGGTCTACAGGGCTCCTTCGTCTATCCCCAGATCCATACATGAGACCACAGGTGATTCGGTACAAATGGGTTTTATTGCAACTGGGATAAGGGACACAAATGAATGGCAACTTGACTCCTTTGGACTCCTTCGGGATAGTTCCTTTCACTTCCTTCAAGCCAGAGTCCAATTCCTGCAACCCTCATCTGGTTTCTCCAAAGCTTCTCCTCGGGCCCCTTCTCCCTCAAACATCTCCACTAGGATTTCAGGGAGCCGGCCCCCACTTTACCTTCTCCATCTTGTCTCCTGGCAGCCTCTGAATCCCTGCCTCTTAGGCCTCCCAGGGGCCCTCATCCCTCTTCTCCTCCAGTGGTTGCTCTTCCTTACCAAGGCTTGCACAGCTGGGCTTATGACTGCAGTTGGCTACATTTAGCTGTGACAAGTTACACAGACCTTATACAGCTTAGGAAAGTGTGTGTGTGTGTGTTTTTAAATCATTCATTTGTAGTACTACACTAGCCCATGGCCATTAGTCATTAGCTGAGATGGCTGATGGCCAGTAGAGCTGATGTTTGGATTTAGCCTGCTGCAGCTGTGCTAAATCCAAAGCTCTCCTAGGAATGCTGGAAGTTACTTTAGGGATCTTAGGCCAAAACAAAATAAAAATAAAAAATAAAGAAGAAAAAAACATTGTGGCATCTTTAAAAAGAGGCAGTACCTTTATTTAGACCACTAAAAGTCAAACATTCAACACAAGCTTTCGTGAAGAAAATTCACTTCTTCAGACATAGGGTAGAGAAATTATGAATGAGAAGTCTGAGGAAGTGGACTTGTCCACAAAAGCTCACATTAAACATCGCAGTTAGTCTTTAAGATGCCACAGTGTTTTTGTTTTCTTTATTTTTTTACCTTTCTTTTGTTTTGGCCTGATATGCTCACACAGACTAACACAGTTACCTCTTCTAAATCTACAACTGTGGGGATTACCTTCATCATAGTCTTTGTGCTGGCACAGCCACTGGCAGTTACGTTGGGTATGACCTGTTTGCAGAACAGCCCAAAAAGGGGAGGAGAAGGGGCAGAATGAGGGAGGAGCTAAATTGCAGGAGGTTTCATTTGGCATAGTTTAGCCCCTCCCTCTCTCCGCCCTTTCTCCGACCCCTTTTCGACTGTTACACAAACAGATCATACCCAGCAAAACTGCCAGAGAAATCTACCAGCAGGTCTCTGAGATCAGCCAACAGAAAGGGGAATCACTGTCAGCAGAGTAGAATTTTTGCCACTAACACAAGATTTCTGCCAGCAGAATAGATTTCTGTCTATTCCAAACAGTCTGTAACTGGCACAACTTTCAGTTAAAATTGCACTGTAACATTTTCCATTACTTATTATGGTGCTGATTCCACACACACACACACACACACACACACACAACTTTTCATTACTTTTGGGTAGAGTTTGAAAAGTTTTTTAATACAGCTCCCAGAATCCCCAGCCAGCATGGATGTTGTAATGCAAAATGTAACGTCTCAAGCTCTGCTTTTCTGGGGATGAATGTAGGATTGACATGAAAGTGACCTAAAACGAAACAAAAAATTCTGTCAAAATATCTAGAAATTCCCTAAAATTCCCCTTTAAAGAACTATTGAAAACAATTACTTATTTTCCTTACTTCTAATTACTTGTTTCCCTTAATAGAAATGAACAAGCTGCTGCTGAGCCAAACTTCAGCAGTGTGGCTCACCTTTGCCTTCTTCCTCGGAGGTTGCGAGACCTCTTCAATCTCACGCGAGCAGCTAGGTGGGAGAGGGGGAACAATAGGTTATTTAAGGGCTGTTCCCCCCTCTCCTCTTCCTCTTCCTTCGCTGGCAGCACAAGGAGGTCAGAGCTCCACCACCCGCTCCCTAATTGTAGCTGCGTAGCTACCTTTCCAGGCTCGAGCGGCGTTGCTATTTTGGAGGGGGGGGTTGCATCGGCACCTACACACACACACACGGTTTGCTTGCATTTACTCAGCTCTGGGATTACGAGCTGTTTGGCAATATTGGTTTTCTTATCTGCTCCTAGAACACTTTCAATGTTACTTACTTTTGCGGGTGAGAGGGAACAGCGTCAGCTGAATTGGTGCCGCTGCTCAGGGCCTTGCCGAGTGGGCGCTCGCACGCCTTCAAGCCCTTAACTTTTAAGGGGAGTTTTTGCTCACGGATACTTTGATTGCTTAAGTTAGTTGATTACCATTAATAATAATAATGTATTCATAAATCAAATGAGTAATTACATAAAGGAAAGGAAGTTTTAAATTGGTGTTATTAATACAGCTAAAAGCAGCGGGCTGCGGTTTGTGAGTGGCCCAGATCAGCTGGGAGGCACTCAGCGGCACCTTCTAATTGATTAGTTTTATTTGCTTAGTTAATCGCTTATTTTTCTGTATTTCATTTATTAGATTTATTTCCCTCTTCAATTGTTTAGCTGGTATTGGATTTATTTTAAATATCTTTCGTTAAAATCAAGAGTAGATTTAGCTTGGTTGGCCCTACCCACGGTTGGGGGGGGGTTGGCATTCATTGGCCTGAAGCATTTTAATTTATAGAATAAATAAATAAATAAATAAATAAATAAAATAAATAAATAAATAAATAAATAAATAAGAAGGGGAGGATTTGCTGATTGATTAATCAATTAGAATTTATTGTGATGGCGCTCCACTTTCCCCCCTCCTTTGGAGAGAAAGAGTTTAGAGCGTTTGGCGGTGCCCAGATTTGACTCACACCACGTGCTAGGCGTTTGGGATAGGCGCGCTTTGGTTTTGAGGCATCAGTTTTAAAATAACATCAATTGTATTCCTCAGCATACTTAATTCATTGGTTCCTACTGTCTAATTAGAGAGAAATATTATATAGCAATTTGAAGTAATTAATTTAAATTAATTTGATAATTACAATTCCTCCTTAACAGGATTGTTGATCTAATTTTAGAATAATTGTAATGAAATAAATAGATAATTAAGTAATTGCTGAATTAATTAAAATTGATTAGACAAGTTGATTAATTACTAATAATCATTTAATAAATACGTTTTTAGCTACAAATAAATATACAGGTAATTCATTTCCATTAGCAATATTTACATAGTATAATTAAATAGAATAACTAATAATAGTAATCTGATGTAAATCAGTTCCTAACTACAAGAGAAATATATGGGTTAGTTAATTACATTAGCATATTTGCATAGCATTATAGCTACAGCAAAGGAAGGTGTTACATTACTGGGCAGCGGGTCACATCTGGGTGTCAACAGCTGTGCCCCTCATGGTGGTAAAAGGAAATGCGGGATTCCTGCCTGAGTGGGGGCTGAAGCTATTGAGGCCTGATGAAAGTTTTGACAGGAATTGAGGGTTAGGCTTATATGACCTCCCATACAGGCAGTGTACCAGGAAGGGAAGGCAACTGGCTAGGAAACGGCCGGTTCCTCAAGTGTCGCCACCTCAGTCTTCATTGGATGAAGGTTCTTGGCCCACCTGACAACAGCTGCAGGAAAAACTTCTGCTCTAAAAGATGAAAGAGAGGCGAGACAGGCCCCACGGCCTTGCAAGGCACAGCCGCGCCACTCGGCTATGGAGGCTAAGAGTCATTGCAGGGCTAAGCTCAGGGTTATAGCTGATAATCTAATGTCTAGGTTTGCTGTCCTAGAAGCAAAGCAACAGGCGGAGAGGACATCCAGATGGGAGGCAGATGGGGCAGCAGTAACACCTCTTCAGCAGTGCACCGAGGAAGGGAAATCGACCCCGATCACGGCAGCAATCGGTACGGCAGTGGGTAGCAGGCAGGGGGCGATGGTCGAGGTTGGTCCAGACTCCATGTACAGCAGTGAGGAGCCAGTTGCGACGACGCCTCTGTCTGGTGAGTCGACTGCTGCACCAGACACTTCTCCACCATCACCTGCTTGGCCTTGGCCAGGCAGTGTACAATTTAATTCCCCATTTTACTCAAAATATAAAACTCAGAGTTAGGGCTCCAAATACTCCATGGCCTAGTACGAGTGCGCAGTGTGGCAGCTGGACTACTCCAGACCCATTAGTGACATCTCCAGCCCCGATAAATACGACGGCTGGTATAGGGGTTTGGCCATACCCGTCGGTCCCGGACACGGGTTATAACACTGTGATATTGCAAGCCTTGCCATTTGGGGATCACGCTATGCCCCTGGGTGATCACCTCACCTCAGCGTCTAAAGAACAGATTTGTAAAGGTGAATAGGTAGATTTATTTCAATTGCTGAACAGAGATGTGGAAAAGAAGGATTTGGATAAGGAGGACGAAAAGGACAAAGAGAAACGCAGGAGGCAGAGACCAGACAGGACATGGGTAAATTGGCTGCCGGGTTCTTAATATACACCGGGGTTGTGGTAAATGCCCAGCCTTGGTGGGCTCAACCCTTATTCCAATACTTAGACCTGATCTATAGGGCATATGTGGACTTCGCAGGACAAGCATGGCTTGTCTATGACGGATCGTTCCGCATGAGGAGGACGATTAACCCAAATTTACGTTGGGACGAGCCCCTGCCGGGCCTCTGGCTGCAGTCTATGACCCCAGCCAGGCCCTATCCTGGTGACAGGACCGATAGTGGACACCTTACTAGAAAGGCTGCCCTGAATCAGAATCCCCGGGTAGGAGCAGGGCAAGTTATTTACTGGAGGGTTTTTAGGAAAGGCTTTAGGATACCGGCGGTAGGGGAGCGCAAGGCATTCTTTGCCCAAAGCTTAAATCTGTATGCGGCATGGAGGTTGCAGTCGAGAAAAGATGGCCAAAGAAGTACAGGAAAGAGAGTGTTGGAACCATTTGCAACAGCGCCATTGGAGACCTTGTGGGTCTTACCATTGGAAGTAGTAACAAAGAAGGCACAAGGTGAGTTTAGATCAATACATCATCTGTCCTACCCCGAGGGGGAGTCGGTTATCAATGCCATCCCTCAGGAAATTCTTGAGTGGAAACATAGGTGTAGAGTGGGATGTAACTACAGCCCTTTATTGGGATGTGTGACGTTCACCCCTCGTGGCCCCTATTTGTCTCACTAAACACAGAGCTCACAAGGTATCCCAAACGCTTCTTGACACGCTGCCACCAGTTGATCCCTTTTATCAACCTAGTTTACTCAGAAAAGATGAAGGTCCATTCAGTACTGACTTTTTAATAGAACAGGTTTATTGATTACAGTTGGTTTCTGGAACAATTCATAAGCACATTCCTTAAGTTTCATCAAGCACCAATTTTAATCTTCTATATTAATTACCACAGTTCTCACTCAGACTAATCACTCCTCAGACCCCTCCTTCTCTCTCTGATTCCTAACACAGACTCTGACTCAACTCTAACTAACTCTCCCCTCTCAGGCTTTGCCTTTTAACCTTTCGGCCCCGCCTCTTAACCACATTAACATATACCATGAATAATATATAACTTATTACATAACAAGGGTGAACGCTACAGGATGCTTATCTTTTTTGTGGTGAAAGGAATATGGGAAGGTGTAAATTCATACTAGATACCTTTCGTTCAATGGCAGAAGAGTTAGGTTTACCTCTGGTTGAGGAAAAACGGAGGGACCAACCACGTCCCTGACGCTCTTGGGCATTGAAGCGGACACGGTACAGCAAACATCTAGGCTGCCAGATGTCATGTTGGCTGACCTTAAGGTCAGGGTAGCCTCGATGTTGCATAAGAAAAAAGTGTCCCTGAGGGAGCTTCAGGAGATGGTAGGACATTTAAATTTTGCTTGTAGAGTCGTGGCCCCGGGTCGCGCCTTTCTGCGTGGCTTTGCATCGCTCCATCGCCCGTTTCACAGGACTAGAGTTACGAATGGTATGAGAGAGGATTTGAAGGTTTGGGGTTAGTTCCTAACTGAGGGCAATGGCATTTCCTTTTGGAGAGGAGACAAGACGCTTAAGGCTGAATTTCAGGTCCAGTCAGATGCTGCAGGCTCCTTAGGGTTCGGAATTTACTTTAGTGGCAGATGGTGCGTAGGAAAATGGCTGGAGAAGTGGCACCACACGGGAATCACCAGAGATTTGACATTCTTGGAGTTTTTTCCCAATAGTTAGTGCCTTGTGGCTTTGGGCAGAGGAATGGGTGAACCTGTCGTATGTTTTGGTGCGACAATCTGGCGGTGGTCTATATAATTAATAACCTCACATGCATTCAGACCGGATCATGACACTGGTGCAGGCTAGACACGTACCAGGTGTAGATAATAGCTTGGTCGATGCATTATCACGCCGACAGATCGAGCGGTTCAGGGAGTTAGATCCAGGAGCCAACGAGTTCCCGGAGACTCTTCCCCCGGAGGCTTGGCAATTTGGCGTGATGATGTGAAAGGACCATATGACTGGCCCCTGGCACCAAGGACATGATAAGTGTACTTGGCAGTGAGTATAGAGTTTCAGGAGCTTAGGAACTTAGTTGATTTAGAACCTACGTGGCCAGGACCTATACAGGGTAGGTTATTGGCGCAGGCTTTCTACACTACAGTTCATGGTATCAGAATTATTCTTCACACTACCACTTTAGGAAAATGATGGAATGTCGGTCTAAGGAAAGAGGCAGATTAAAGTTTCGAGAGTACCTATATCACCGGGACTAGTAGAAAGCATTTATAAGCAGTGGTAGGTTATATGTAGAGATGATTATGAAGTTGTTTTATTCAGGGCGGCGTCCTTAATATCTTTTTGGCGCCCTCAGGATTAGTGAAGGGGTAGCCACTGGAAAGGGAGACAGAACCGGAGTGGCTCTACAATGGCAGGATGTTTGGGTAGTTATTGGGATGGTGCAGATTCACATCCACCGATCCAAGGCCGATTAGCGAGGCACCCCCTGACGTCCAGGTAGGGGCCTGGTTTGTTTTATCTTGCAGATGCCATAACGATGATGAGATGGTAGCACATCATGATCATTGGCCGCAGCTATGTTTTTTGGGCAGCTTAGTACGCTGCCACATCCCCATGAGCAGTCTCGGACTTGGAGCTAGAGCCCTTATCGAATGGAAAGGATGCCGTGGGATGCTGTGAGGCCAACTTTGCCATGCAGCTGCCTTTGGTCAACATCCCCCAGATGGTGGTAATCTGGATCTGCGGAAAGGCCTGATCCTTGATGCGATTCGTGACATCACATGATTGAGGGTTACGTACCCTGCTATGGACATTGTATGGTCAATGATCATCCCTCGGCTGGCATGGAAGGATGTGAGGCAATTTTTGGCCCGCTAACACTGCACGAAAGAGTGTTAGCAGGGTGGTCTGCAGAGCTGTCTGCAGCGGCCTGGATCGGTGATTGGTCACCAGAGGATCCACGGATAGGTCTGAGTTTTTTTCAGTCCGATGGCGTACATCTGTCCGAACAAGGTTTGGATATCTTCTTGGAAGACATCAAGGGGGGCCTGCTTTTGGAGCTTGGTGAACTCGATGGCGGGCATGGGACTTAGCATGGCTAGTCCCAATGCTGTGGTGGGTAGTGTGGAAAAAACAGGTTTTTGGGTGAGTCCCATAGCAATCTCAGGTAATGTATAGGTTATCTGAACTCCCAGCACTGCGGATCGTGCGATTACAGTGCTTGGGGGGGGGGGAGGAAAGATGCGCTGGGGCCACACCCGGACCAACAGTCAACAAGGAGAGGGTGGCTTGAGGTCTGGGGGTGGTCAAATTTGGGCCGGCTGGGTTTCTCGCTGTCTTCACGGCTGCGAAAACTTGGGCCAGGGACTCACCCATTTGTTTGTTTAATGGGTCCGTTCAGACCTCTGTGTTTAAACCTGATTCCGCACTACGGCAGGACCCCCCTTTGCCAAAGGATTGGCAACATTGATTATTTCAATAAAGTGTGGCCCGTGTTTAATCCACAATTCTGGTCTCGCGTCATTATTCCGGGGTAAGGGGGGCAAAGGGTAGTTGCTGTACCAATACATTAATTGCATTCCAACTTGTTATATTACTTTTGAAATGCAACTTTGCTACATGGTTAACTCCCACGAGTAACTGAATACTAATAACTTTGCCATTTGCAACTCATTACTTCCAAGCTCTCCCTAGGTGTAAACTCACTGAGCTGGATTGGAATTACTTTTGAGTAGACATACCTCTAGCATGAGATATAAAGAAAGCCAAGGCCTTTACTTTGCCAGATGTGTGAACACCAGGACCTTTTTGAGGTCACCAATTCATCGGGTCACCTGAAGGCGAAAGTGACATGACAGCACATAACAATACAATCGCTATGCCTCGAATGCCTTTTAAAAGTCAGGATTGACCACAGCTCTTTGCAAAAGGGACCTTCCTCATCCTCCTGACACCCAGTGGCTGTTTCCTGCCTCTTTTCTCTACCCAAAGTCATTCCCAAGACTCCGAAATTAATTTCCAAATCTTCACCTTCCTTCCAGTTACAAATGACCTTAACTCAAGCAAAGGTATTAATAAAGACACGAGCATGGAGAGAGAGAGAACGTATTTCATTTTCTCCTGCGAACCTTACGGCTGCAGAGGCAAACAATTGTTGGCGTTCCTAGATATTGCCTGCTTGCTGTCCAGAAAGCATTTCATAAAATCAAATGCTGGCACAGCATCAAGGACAAAAATAAGCTTACCTTAATCAATACTGTGACAAGCTAACTCCAGTGACAGCAAGTGCCCCAAGCCCATCCTCCAAAGGAATCGCAACATCTCTCCAGGGACCTGCGGGGGTTTTCCACTGTCTATAATTGCTTCCCTCAGAACAGAAATCTCTCGCGACTGTTCATTTTATCTATCGTATACATGGCTAAATAGGCTGATGTTATTTTTTTTCCTCTGCAGCGAGAGAAAACTATGTTTAAATTCATTCAGACTAATACCATAGCAGGTGGCAATGTTGAAGCAATCACACTTTAAAATAATAGTGAGAAATTGTAAAGACTTGTGACAGCTCTCTTCAGCTAAACCCAATTATGGCAATATTTCCCTTACCTCAGGGGCTGTGCCAATTCCACCGGGAGTATGTAGATCGTAGAGACTGGGATTAAAAGAAATCAAGGCTGTCAAAACTACTCACAGACATTCAGATCCGGCTTGCCCTTTACCGAATCAGTCACCAGTTTTTCAATTACTCATTCCTTCTACTCCATTTGTGATTTCTGTAAGCTAATTTTTGCTGAAATGTCTGGTGGTGTTATGTTTTGTCACCATGATTGATATGACTGGCCAATACCTGTCAGTGTTTACAGAAGTATAAGCAACACCCATAATCGAGCTAGGAGCAAAGAAATTAATGTCATCTGTAGGTGCCTTAAATAATCATATGAGTTACAATGAAATTCCAAGAATAAAATTCCAAGACACCATATTCAGAATATGAGATTCCAGTTAAGATACCTTTGAGACCCGTTGCAGACAGTGTATAGACAATTCCTAGCCACAGAAACCATTTGTGTAATTTAGTAGAAGAGGAGACACTTTGGAACAGGCAAGAGGCCTATCTAGTCCAAAAAATCTATTTACATGGTGGTCAAAGAGTTATCTATGGGAGACCCAGATGTACTCAATCAGTGTCTTGATGAGAAATCACCTAGGAAATGTTACAGAGCTTTGAATTTTGGTTGAATTCCTCTAGCTGCACAGCAGAATCACAGGGATTCACACAGCAGAATAGCTTCCAGTTCCCCAGATTAGTCCACCCTTTTTTTCATTAACTGACACTTCCAGTCTCAATAACTCACTTTGAGACATTTGTAAGAAGAAAGAATAAAAACCATTTTCTTTAGCTACAGTTGTTAACAGATCAAAGAGTAAAACTAACAAATATGACTGCTTTCAGGAGCAGGCCTCAACAGACTCACTGACTGCTTCCAACAGACAAAAGGGGGAAGGGCTCAGAGCAGAGAGGTGGGGCTCACTTTGAATTCAGAGGCAGGAAGGAATGATTGGCCAATGCCAGACAGGTCCCTCCCAGCCAAAACTACTAAAGGCAGCATGCAAGGTTGTAAAAACTCCAACAGGAAACCCCAAGAATGCTACCTTGAGATCCATAAAGGTATGATAGGCAGACCTGTCTCTCTGTCTGTCTATCTCTTCATAGGTTACCTCATCTTTCCATGAAAAAGGACACTCAAGGTGGCTATAGTATAAGTATATATTACCCAAGGAAACAAAAACCAATGACACAGTCTAATTGGAATCCCAATTTCTGTGGTGAGAACAGAAGTGCAAAGATGTGAGACAGAAAGCTCAAAACCATCATATTTTTATGGTTATGGCTACTATGCTTCTATTCATTCAGAGTCCCCATTAAAATTCAGCCACTTCCTCTGAACCAAAAACCCCATGCACCTGTCAAGTTGGTATCAGCAGCTGGCTTTTTTGGGCACCTGCCAGGGTCCCAGCAGGGTTCACCAATACTGACCCTTGTTTCCTTATGCTTTTTTGCATCAAACAGTAGTACCTGTGAGCTTCCATTTTAATCTCAGTGCAATTAATTGTGAAGCAAAAGATTTCTAGTTCTAGTCCCAGTTGCAGGAAGACAGAATTTGGGAACATAATATTTTGAATGGCCAATCCTAGAATCCCCCAGTTCGGATGCTCATGCTGGCTGGGGAATCTAGGAGTCATAGTCCAAAAAGTAACATTTCCAGGCATTGTAGGAGGAGCAGGGAAGTATACTTTTTTTTGGTAATGGAAGCATTGAGGTTCAGTGGTAGAATTTATGCTTGGCCTACAAGAGGCCCCTGGTTCTATTTCTGGGTTCATTGCAGGCCTTCAAGAGGATTCTATATACCTCGCTAGTTGCCTTGAGTTTGAGTTCTGCTGAGTTGGTGTGTATGTTTAGATCTCTGGTTTAAGCCTTATTTATTTATTTATTTATTTATTTATTTATTTATTTATTTATTTATTTATTTATTTATTTATTTATTTATTTATTTATTTATTTATTTATTTAACTTATATGCCGCCCACACTACCCAAAGGTCTCTGGGTGGCTTACAACAATTTAAATACAGTAAAAAGATAAAACAATTAAAATACAATTAAAAATACAGTGCTCTAAAAATTGCCATCAGGACCCACAGTTGATATTATTTCAATTAAAAACCTTCTGGAACAGGAAGGTTTTGACCTGGCACTGAAACATCATCAACGTCAGAAATACAAGTCCTGTCATAATCATGATACTGAATGCAGACTTTAATGGAGTAAAATCTGGACATCTAAAAGTATCAGAAGGTAAAAGAATGGCTACATAGACCTAGCAAGATAAATGGCAAAGAAATGGGATATACCAACCAGGACAGATACCCTTGCAGTGAAAGTAACAAATATCTGAAGTGGCTTGACTGTGACAGGAATGTATCGCCTAACAGATGATAGAAAAGGAATTAACCAGAAGACCTCTACTGGGAGTTGAAGCAATCAAATTCCCTCAAGTTGAAAGATATACAGCAGAACTGTAACAGGAAATAGGACAGTTTAGAAAAAAATCTATTCATGAGGAATAATGCTTCCTTTTACAGAAGCGCTCTCTGCTGATAGGTACTCGTAGGACAAGGATTAAATTCTAAGAAAGTTTGAATTCACCTTCCCCCTACATCTTATACCTCAAGACAACTCAGGGCCTTCATCCTTGGAAAGAGTTGGTTGGACCACGATAGCTTTGATTTTGATCATCTCACACCCATGAGATACAATACAACTGCGCCACTTGCTTCTGCACTTTTCCCACTGGAAGAAAGGGCATTGTCAAAGTACCTTTATTGGAGTTGGCGTGTTTTCTGTGAAGACAGAAAGATTATTCTGAGGATGTAGGAGAAAGGTCTGGACACACATGATCCATTCAGCTACTGAAGCTAAGCAGGTTTTGAATGAGTGCTTCCAGGGTGAAACCATGTGGGAAGCCATATGCAGTATTGAATTGTAGACTTCTCTGAGGAAGAACAAGTGTGGTGGAAAAGGTTTGAAGAGTCCTCTGCCCTGAAAATAAGACCTTCAAAATATGCTAGTTAGCTAGTTTGTGAGGGTAAAGGAACTGAAAGCCAAATAATACAATTGGTCTTATTATCCCAATTCTTTCTGCAATCATTTCATCGACAAAATACATTTAGGCATCTGGTACAAGCTAAACATAATTTTAAACAACTCAAAACAGTCAGTCAGTAGGTCATCAAAACAATACAATTAGACTCAGCAGGTGAAATCTTGCTTGAATTTCCGTCTTCCAGCCAGTCTTCCAGAATCATCCAATCTCTTTTTCCCCAAGGTGACCTGACCAGTCCTTATTGGAGGGACTTCTTCATGTTTTTTCCCTCCAAAACACTTTTCTGTGCTTCTATAAACCTTGAGGTTCTCCAGCCACTCTGAGATACCTCTCTTTTCTTCATGGCTGGGGCCAGCTTGGTTACACAGGGACAGGCACTGGAGCCTAAATCCAACATCCAACACTAGTGAAGTGAAAATCCCCAGTAATGCCATTGTACTAGCAGTTGTGTGAGCAGTTACATAGCAGGCATTGGATAACTATGTGCACAACTCCTTGCTTTAAAAAAAAAGGATTTGGATGCTCCCTTTGTGATAACTCCAAAGCTGCACAGCTTCTAGCGCAACAGATTTCATGTTCCTGCAGTGACCTCATTGGATGCAGACATGGGAGATTTAGTTCCCCGTTGGTATATATGATTCAGACCAAAGATACTGCAAATGTATGAACAAGGGATTCTGGATGGGCTGGAAACCATTTCCTCTGTCTGCCAAATGGCAGTTCAGTATGAGAAACGGCTACCTGCCAGCTCAGAGTCTTCTTTCCTTCCTGGGATCAGCATTTTTCATTGTTTTATTAAAATAAACTGACAGGACATGTAGACCTGGGACTTAATTTTGCACATTCCAAATTGCAGATCAAGATGCTGTCAGGGGGGACTGGCAACTAAACAATGATGTGGGATCTGGTCAGCTCAATCAAATTTGCATTGAAACAGCCTGTACAAAAGCATCAGCCAATTTAATGTCCTTAAGGTAAGTTTCCACATAATGATTGATTTTTAGAGCCCAGCAAACCCGTTGCATTTGTTGGCTGTTACTGTACTTGTCCTCTTTATCACAAAAAGTGTAATCATGATCATCACCTTGTTTATGCATCATTTGCCCTAGGAATTACGTACAACCATTCGTGTATTCAGAATTACACACTTGAAGCTTAAACTTACTCTTAACTGTACTGTAAGGTCAGAATGCATACTGTTTTCTATTTCAGAACATTTTAATAACCTTTTTTATTGCAAAAAACTTTAAACAGTTTGTTATAAAAGGTGCAATAACAGCAGCTGCTAAAAATAATCACACAAAGATAAAACAATTAAAACAATTCATTAAGATCATTTCATTAAATGCTGGGGTAAATTACAATTTTATCTCAGAAAAATAATCAAGAAAATGATTGGGAACACAAATCTATTATTCATAGAGAAACCACCCCATACTGAGAGTTCCCCAAGGTTCAGTGAGGAGCTCCTCTTGCTGGAAATAAAGATAATATGCAAGCACATGTGCACCAGCAACTATGTGCCATCAGTGGGGCAATAGAGATAGAGATGACTATTTAGGTTCCCTGAAGTATTCCTCTTAATCATGCATCAATACTCAGCAGACCCCATCCTTCTGAACCTATCTGAACATTCCTTAATATATGGTTTCTCTTAACTTAAGCCAGTCTTTGATACTTTCTCAAAGCTTCATGCTTTCATACAAAACACACATGAAATTTGGGCTTCTGACACGAGCATCACATGATTGACGGACTCACTGTGATGTGTGGGATGCATGGTATCATCAAGTCAACTCCACAAAGCAGATTAGATGAAGAGATTGGGAATCACTTATGCTTTTCCAGACAGTCTTAGCATCAGTCAGGGAAGGAAGGGTACAAGGAAAAGAAGCTGTTGCCCAGTGACAGTAGCAGCAATTGAATAACAAGTGAAGCAAAAGGCTGTTTGAAAAAAATAAAGTAAAATTCAGTGTCCATCCAACCCTTCTGGAATGCTGCCAAACCAGCTCCAATAGTTTCAATGAGCTGAACAGAGTAAAGATTAGCAGTCTCAATAACTGATCATCTCCCACCTCTTTTCTAAAATTATTACTGCATATTGCTGCAACCAGACATTGTATTTCTATAAAACACCTGAAATCCATGTGAAGTAAAGACCAAAAGGAAAAAGGAAATAAAAAAGTAATAGCTGAAGAACACAATTTCAAACAACTCTGCAAAAAAAAAAAAAAGGTCTCAAATATACATCTGTCCAAACATCCCCCGTCTGCATTACTCAGCCCAATGAAAAATCCTAAAGTTAGCCAAAGAATGGAGAAAGTAAACGAGGTGAAATTATAAGGAAGGGGAAGGATAAAGCAAGGGAAGGCTGTTTGGTGAGACATGGGGTTTTCAATATGTCAAGCTTCCTTTTCTCAAAAGTAAAGCTCAAAATGGGAAAAGAATAAAACCATTAATGGGACTTTCCCCCCTGCATTCTGGTAAAGCATAGTCTAGTTGCTGAGCCCACTGCCCAGCCCAACCTTCATTGTCATCCTCATAGCCCACTGAATGTACTGGAACTCCTGTGGGCTGGCCACAACACCATAGGAAATCATAGCAGCCCGCCTGGTCTCACAGCCCAACCCGGCACTTCACACAATCCAGAGCAGCATGAGGAACAGAGATACATTAGACGGAGTGATGTGAGTTATCCCCTTTGCCCAGCAGCCAGAGATGGCTTCAGAGGAAGCCAGGAGACCACAGGCAGAGGCAAGACGTGGGGGGTTTGAAGAGAGTGGAAGATGGCAGGGATAGGAAAGGCAGGGAAGGAGGTGAGGGACTGCTAGGGAGTGAGACTCAGAGGAGAAGATGGTCCTGGTTCAAGGAGAGAGCAGCTCCCCAGGGTGACATAAACCTATGGGCCTCCATAGGCCAATCAGACTCACTTGTCCCTAGACCCTTTAGTGGAGGGAATGTCACCAGGGGGCTCTTATGTTACTCCAGATGTTGAGAGAAGCATGAGATGGAACCCCTTTGAGAAAAGACATTTTACACCTCAGACTTCTGATCTCTCAGGAAACCTGGTCCTTTCACACTTTATGAGGTTAATGGGGGAAAGGAGGGAAATGAGTCCAGGAGACAGGAGACCTATGGGTACTTACTTGACATGAAGATTCTCTACTGTGTTGATGTTTCCTGACAATAATAATAAACATCCCATCATAATGGAGGGAATCTGACTAAGCTGCTGGGACTACAAATGACATAAGACTTTTAATAAGTAACATAAACTAAATTTAATGTAAACATCAATTTAAAATTAATGTAAACATTAACAATGTCCCCCTTTTAATGTAAACCTATATAATTTTTAAAGACAGAATGTGCTACTTTTCCGTTAACTTTCCCATTTCTTACCTGAACTCATTCTAGGTCCCATATGAGAGAAACCTGATTCTCTAATTCAAACCAATGAAGTGCAGCAGACAGTTTATTTCTCTGCTTCTGTTTCCCATTTGCAAAGAATCACTCTTGGGAGAGTGTATTTCTTCCTGTAAACTCTCAGAGAGATGAGTAGCACGCCTGCTTTCTCACAGAACACAAACAAGTCATCTCATTAAGAATATCCTTCATAACACAATGCACTTCAAAACCAATAGGGTAAATGCTGACTGTTTTCAAAACCAGTGTCATTTTGGGCTGTATAGGATAAAAGAAGCTCTCCTTCAAAAAAAACTCCCCTCTGCAGTCAAAACTACAGGGTACCTTGCATTATATATTCAAAAAGATAAGCTATATATCAAGGTTCCTTTGAAGACTTCGTTCTTTAGTCCTACAACAGCAAAAAAATATTCTTGGTGTTCGGAAGACATGTTTATTAAAAGATTCTCCGAGAATAATAGAATTGGTACTCTAAATCAGAGTTGGCATTGGGAAGAGAATTATACAACAGAAGACCAACCTGGACGTTCTCGTCACCACAGGAAGACCAATGGATGTAAAGAATACTTTTAAAGACATTTGTTGTTGCAGATTTAGGCTATTTTCACCCAGTGGAACATCCTGACAAGAAATTTTGGAGCCCCACAAGAGTCTCCCCCTTCAGGTGGGAGTGCGCCCAGGACCATTATTTTTTTCATCTCAGTGCCTCCATAATTTGCACAAAGTGTTTTTTGAGCAAAAGAAGCATCCATTCCTTCCGGGAAGAAAAGTGTACAGACAAAACAAGCACGGAATGTTGTTGTGGAGTTCCCAATTAGCCAGGAGATATGCCTAGGAAGGCGAGTCCAAGGGCAGGCTGAGTGCTCTTGTTGGTACAGAGAGTCCTCCACAAAGGCCAGGCTCTGCCTCCTGAATCGCTGGGGAAAGGCTGTCAACTGGGACGACAACCTCTCTTCGGCCCCTAGTCTTTCCAGTTAGCCTTCATCCTTTGAGGAAGACTTTGCCAGGCAGTGCATGACAAGTGGCTGGTTGATCGTTTAAAACAGTGGTTCTTAACCTTTGTTACTCAGGTGTTTTTGGACTGCAACTCCCAGAAGCCTTCACCACCAGCTGTGCTGGCTGGGGTTTCTGGGAGTTGCAGTTCAAAAACACCTGAGTAACAAAGGTTAAGAACCACTGGTTTAAAAGACACAAACAATTCCTTCAAATTTTCTGAACCTTTTAAGTCCAGGTATCAAGGTAGCAGCCACCCTTATCTTATGCCGCTCATGCTATGTCCATGAAAGCATTGTTTGCGCAAATCTGCATAATTTGTGCAAAAAAAATAAATAAATCATTCTTTCTTCTCTCTCTCGCTTTCTCTCTCTTTTTTTAAAGACCAGAATGAAATACATCAGCCTTTCTTGAGGTGAGGAGAATAATTTTACAGTTCCTTGTCCTCAGATGTGAGGATGAGTCAAATAACAATTTAGATCCCCTAGGCCACAGTAAATGGTCCTGCATAACTGTTATCGTAATAGGGTAAGGCCTGAGGAATGGGGGCCCATTCAGCACATTCCAGTAAACATGCATAGCATTTTCATGGTACATTCTATAGAGCAGCCCGTCATTCAGTTAGGGTAATATTCCCCTCATCAATGAACATGTTCAACAAGAAAAAACACAGAAAGAATTACATTAACTGTGTAATGTGTTTTACCTCACAGTCAGCTTAGGACTGGATCCTGCTAAAGTCTGCAGGACCTGAATTTAACTGAGCCATGTGGCACAGTGCAGTACTGCAGCCAAAACTCTGCTCATGATCCAGGTTCAATCCCAGGTAGCCAGCTCGAGGTTCATAGCCTTCCATCCTTCCAAAGTTGTTAGACTGAGTACCCAGCTTCCGGGAGGTGCAATGTGTAGCCTGCATAATTAAATTGTAAAATTGTAAAACCACTCAGAGAGTGCTTTAAGTGCTATGGGGCAGTATATAAGCAGCACGCTTTGCGGGTGTGTGTGTGTTAGTGTTTTGTTTTTTTGTGTTTTTTTGCATTTTCTTTTAACATGAGAATACTCACAGAGGTATGGAAGAGCATATACTCAAAATGATCCTTCCCATTTTCCAAAACAGGACAAGGCCAAAATATTCTTCTGAGTCAAGCAGAATGCTAAGCAGTGCATCTCCCAGCCACCCAGGCCAGTGTTCTTGCTACCCAAGGCCAACCAAATTATTTCTTGCATATGAGGCAGAAAACCTTATGAGCAACTCTCCTCATCCTTTGCATATATATATATATATGAGCCATGAGATATTGGCGGAAATCCTGTAAGCTAAGGTATGCTTGCACAATGGGAATGACATCATTGACAGCAGTGCATTGCCACTGACCAGAAGTTTCCTTTTGTGATTTTCTGTACACACAACTTCATTGCATTGTGAACGAGTTGTGCATATCCCAAAATAATAGAAGAAACCTTTTAGTAGCATCAGATTTAAGCAGACAGCTGCTGACATCATTCCCATTGTGCAGGCAGAGCTTCTCAACAGGATTATAGCCATTCCTTATTTATGTCAAAGTAAGTCCACAACATGATTGGTTTGTTAGACAGATGGCATTGAATGCAAATATCTGAATAAAAATCAGTTTGTCAGTTCTTTGATTCATAACTGAGATTGCTCAATTAGCAGGTGACTGCTTTCGCTAGCAGTACTTGCAAACTGAATCACAGGGAACACAAAAGATAATCCCTTTGTTTCTGTGTGATGAATGGCTGTAGGGATGCTACTGCATCTCTGGCTGAAATCTGCACAACTGACTCATTGCTTCCACATCTGAGACCAGAATACACAGATCAACATTTTCAGGTATAGCAGCTAGTCTTCAGCCATTGTATCTGCTGGAGCCTTCCAAGAAACTGGAGCACACATCTAATTAAAAAGGTGTTTGACTTAAAAAAAAGTGGGGCGTGCAGCAAAACAAAAGACTCTCCAAGGCCACAAAAAGCAATATTTAATATAAGAAACATTGCTTTTCCTTTTCCTAAATTTTCATAAGAAAAGAATAACAATCTGGTTTTACAATAGGTTCTCTGTTTGAAGAAACTCAAAAAAGGGGGAATTAAAACAGAGATAATGTAGCTTACAGCCTTAGAAAAACAGCTGGAATACCTTGGCTCAAATTTGGACAGACAAGTCAGTTTGTGTGCAGTCTAAGTCAGTTTCACATATGTTTGTAAATCCGTTCCATTCTATTTTCTGAATTAATCTGCAGAAGGAGTTGGGGGCATGTTTATACAAAAAATTCTACCTAGCTATTATGTATTATGCAGGGACGTAGTGGCGCTGCGGGTTAAACCGCAGAAGCCTCTGTGCTGCAAGGTCAGAAGACCAGCAATCGTAAGATTGAACCCACACGACGAAGTGAGCTCCCGTCGCTTGTCCCAGCTCCTGCAAACCTAGCAATTCGAAAGCATGCAAATGCAAGTAAATAAATAGGTACCACCATGGTGGGAAGGCAACAGCGTTCCGTGTCTAGTCGCACTGGCCACGTGACCACGGACACTGTCTACGGACAAAACGCTGGCTCTATGGCTTGGAAACGGGGATGAGCACCGCTCCCTAGAGTTGGACACGACTGGACTAAATGTCAAGGGGAACCTTTTCCTTTACCTTTACTATGTATTTAATTTTATCTTATTATAAAATACACATTTTAAATACAATATACAATATGCATGCAATATGTATTTTACATGCATTTGTAGATGAATTTTCAAAGCCTCAAATAGCATAACAGAATTCAAAGTGATGCAAAATCAGATTACCTGGTTCTGAATCAAACTTTAATTGGAGAGGTGTGGCTGATATCCTTTAATGTACAAGTGTGGACCAACCACAATCTTCAACTATCTCTAATTTCACGTTCACTAAGTAACCTTTAAAAAAAACACACACACCCTGGTTCAGATTTTGCCGTGGGCATTCTGTTACATGGTGGGCTGGACCCAAAGGTGCATTCTCTGCCAGTTGCACTGCTAGACCGGAGAAGTCACATGTCAAAGACAAAACAAAGAGCAGAGCAAGTATTTATATACTCAACGGATTTGTAGGCAAAGCAGAGTGATCTTATACCATAGTCCAGTAACAGTCCAAGAAGTCAAGCCAGGCAGGCATCTACAACCAACTTGGAGCACCCAAGGGCCTAGGCAGCCTGGCCCAAAGTAAAGCACAGTTCAAGACTCAGTGTCCGGGGCTCCAGCTATAAAAGAAGCAAGAAAAGGAGCCAGAGGATATGCTGTCTCTAGGATCTAGCTGGCTCCAACTGATGGCTTACGTATCTGGGCTGCTGGGGCAGCCATCACCCCACACTCAGTGTCAGGCATTTGGTCAGCAGAGGAAGGCACTCTGAAGAGCCTGTTGGTCTCCCTGGATGGAAGATCTTTCTCTCCAAAAGACCACCAGTTGTAGAGAAGGCTCTTTCTCCTGAGGAGCCCTTCACCACAGCCATGCACTACATTTGGGAGTCTTCATCTGAGTTCCTGCCTTTAGTCTGCAGCACTCCCATGTATTGTGTGTGGGTTCCATCTCTTTTGATTTGACTGTACTGTCAGGCTTAGAATCTTCTGAAGGTCCAAGGTCTGCAGTATCTGGCAGTTCTTCCCCAATGTCACATTCAGGGTGTTCTGATCCTGGTTTGCCTTCAATGCAGAACTTCTCCAACCTGACCATGAGCTGCAGAAAAGCCACCATTTCTTAGTTTCAGCTCAACATTCTATAATGGCTTTGGCTTAGCTATTAGACTGTGCAAGGATTACTGAGACAAAGTGTGTGAAGTGCTCTGATCCTTTGAAAAGCACTAAGTATTGTTGTTAAAAATGAACCTAGCTATTATGGGCACTATTGAGGTTGTAAAATACTGCCCTTTCAGCTCGGGCTACTTAATGGTTAGAATTTCAGCAGTGAAAGAATACTTCAGGAAGCTTGGACAAGCAGTTCTGCATCTCAGATATAGAGCATGGAAAAACTCAAATTTTTGGAACACAACTCCCAGAATCCTCCACCAAGCATAGCCAGACCATGTTGGCTAGGGAGTCCTGCCTGCTGTAGTCCTATTTAGACACTTTCTCTGTGAGATAATGATTCCATTAATTCATTTGGCGAATTAAGAGAAGATGAATCAATCAAGGGAAAGGGGATTCAAGCCAACTCCCAAACATTAAAAAGACGTATGGAAAGTGGGCATGTGGTTTCACACTGGATAGCTACCAGTGAACTCACTGATTCTGCATTTGGCAGCCATCAAAAGAGAGCTTTCACATGTACCAGCACAGACATGGATAACAAAAAGTTATTCCACTGAAAAGAGAACATCCAGTTTATAAAGCATCATTTAGAATATGTAGATTTGTGGGTTTGGACCACAAATTCCAGAATGCTCTAGCAGCATTGTGACTGGCTATGTTGCCTGGGGAATTCTGAGGGCTATGGTCCAAAAACGCCCAACTGCACACTTTGTTTTTAGCTCTGTGCAGGCATATGCCTGCTCATTTGTAGACCCAAATTCATTGTGAGGGTGTGAGCATGCACATAAAACCTGATCCGCATATCTCCAGGGTCCTGGAGAAACATTAACACAATGAACATGAAGGTCTGAAGAGGACACTGTTTGTTCAGCAGAACCAACTTAGAGAGCTGACAGGTCTGCCTTATCACAGAGGTCTGTTGGTGCAATCCCATGTGGTTGTAAAATCCTGTTCGAACCTTCATACTGAACATACAAAGGGCTAGCACTCTTCCATGTGGTGGGGATATTAATGGTCAAGATATGAATCAGGGATGGCAACTCGAGTTGCAGATTCGCTGTCAAGTCAGACGTAAGTCGCACCAATGACTCAACTCGGACTTGACTTTGTTTTTGTCTTTTCTATGACTCAGACTCAACTTGTGACCCAGAATCCACCCACCCCTCCTTTTTTCTTGGAAAACAGCTTGTTTTTAACAGGGACCCTGTCTTGGGACTTGGGACTCAGGACTTGGTACCACAGACTCGAGCCTGAGACTTGGGACCAAAGACTTGGACTTGGATTTGGGCTTCAGACCCAAATACTTACCAACATCCCTGGTATGAATTCAGGAGGCAAGAACAGGCAAACACCTGCCTAGGTCTCAACAAACAGAGGCGTTTTCTGTTCCTACATAAAGATTCTTCTCATGAACATCAAGCATATGGCCAATGTAGACTTTGGCAAGATGCTCTTTACAACTACACCTCCTAGCTCCCTTCATATTCTGGGAACTGCAATCCAAAGAAGTAACTTTTCCAAGGTTTTGTTACAATAGGAGATGTGGGCTTGATGGACACACAGGCTATCTACAGATTACTCTCTCTTTATGCATGTTCTGCATACCAGTCACAAGGAACATTTTGGACACTAGGTCTGATGACTTCATATCAGAGATCATTAAATACATCGCAGAGAGGCAGAAAGAAAACTAAAGAACACTGTGAATTTAAAATTCCTCCAGTGGGATCCGAAGTATCATTATTCAGATGTGACAGCTGTGAAGCCTATGAATATGTAATGATCAAACACTTGTCAATTAAACTTTTCAGCTCCTGTTTTTAAAAACATATATAAAAGAGGGACACTGAAGAATGCTAATACTTTTCAGAATGATGTTCTAGCATAGACAGGTGGTGTTCAAAGTGCCGAAAGATGCTAATGCATCTCTTTCAAAATGCCATGGATGAAAGACAGAATCTGATCACCGACCTCAAAGGAAGAGGAAAACGGGTGAATGGGTTTGTCTCCTGTAAAAGAATTCTTGTGTGTTAAACTTATTTTGTTGATGAAATAATGTTGCTATTATTTTTAACTCTTCTTTTCTTCCTAATTTGCGAGAAAGAGGTTTCATATTGCTGCTGTCAGCTGTAATACGCCCAGGAACGTTCTGGCTCCTGAAGAAGGAGAAGCATTCCGATATCATTAACATGAAATGTTCACAGTTGAATTTATTTTTGCAAAAATCTGCCAGTTGGGTACACCTTGGGTGTCAAAAAGCTTAAGTTCACTAGGCATGGTCCACTCTAGTCAGTATCATCAATCCAGGAAAATGGAGCATGAATCAATCTGCAGATGTTTTTGCTGCTGAATTGAAAGTTACAGCTAATATTTTATTCTGGCATTAATACTAACAAGGGAGAAAACTTCTGAGGCTTTCTCTGTGAGGCTGCTTGATTGTTCATGTCATTCTGAGTGTGTTATTAGTCATGCAGAGTCTTTCTTAAGAGGAAGCTTTCTTGGTATTACAATGACCTGTAAAATATACCCATTAATAGTTCTAATTATGTGAAAGTTGGCAAGCTTTATGGTCATGACCCAGCTTCATGAGGAGACATTTAAACAGGTTTTTTTTTTAATTCTTCACATTAGGAAAAGGTGAGAATTTCATTTCAGTTTGATTTTCTTTATATAATAGTCTAGCATAACTTGTAAATGTCTTCATAACTGGGAAAGAAAGGATTTAACATTTTAGAAGAAATTGAGAAACAAAATGATATTGACAGATTTGGGTTTTAAAATCTGAGTTCAAATGCCAGGGTATTCAGCCTGGTTAGAGTTGAATTAAGGTTGCTGTATTTTCCCCCATGTAAAAGTGTGGCTCCTCACCTCCAACCACACCTTTAACATGAGAGGCAGCTGTGTGGTTCTTTCCATCCAGAGGATATTAGTTCAAACCAATGGGACTTAAATTGTGTGTATTGTGTGTTGTCAAGTTGGAACTGACTTAGAGTGACCCAAATAGGTCTTTCAAGGTAAATGAGATGTTTAAGGAGTGGTTTACCCAGTTCCACCCACCCACACCCATGAGTTTTCATAGCCAAGAAAGAATTCAAACCCAGGTCTCTTCTATCCACTTCACCACATGGAGTAGCAGAGACTTAAATTAGTGATCTTTGATACTCTTCCAGTTCTATGTGCAGAATCCAAATTTTGTCATTACCTGGGATAGTCCATTAAAATCAATGTGACTTTAATTCTGACTAGCAAATCCCATTCATTTCAAATCATCTGCTATAGAGAGGACTATCACTAGATTCAGTTCTATGATGCCATGATCTTAATAAAAAGCCAATTTTTAATATCCAGGCAAGCAGGATGGTGCCTCCAATCCACTGATTTCCTAAGGACTCTTGTAGTCTAATATAGAGAAGAGCCATGATATTTCAGAATTAGCCTTGCAATCTTCATAAATCTATCCAGGCAGAAGAAACATCTCCTCCTTTGAAGATCTCTTTCTATTTTTTTCTCTAATTAAACTGCAGTGCGTCCTTGGCCTTAATTCTTGCAGAATCTGTTTGATCCCCTCCCATGGTCACACATACCTTTGCTGTCTCCCCTACTGGAGTTTTTTCTCATGTAATGAAAGGCTAGTGTTCAGCCTGCTTCAATCAAATCCTGGGAAAGAATATAAATAAACCAAAATACTGCAGGATGCTAACACTAGTTACTATTTGGTTTTACCCCCCCCCCCCCCAAAAAATGTTTTATCCATTCCATGAACACCAGAGAGCTGAGCAATAAGAACATACTGCAGATTATAAAGTATTCAGTATGTTGTGTTTGGAAAACCTATGTAAATTCTTTATTCAATGATGTCAAATTCATTGTGTATGTTATAAGGAGAGGCCAGGAAACACAAAAAGATAACAAAAAGGTCTTGTGCTACAATTTGAAGTCCTCAGTTGCATTTTTAAAATAATAGCAACTGTCACAAAGAGGATTATTTACGAGACGCCGAAGATAGAAATGGAAAGAGTCGATGTAATTTAAGATATAACGGATAACAAGAGTGAATTCTGCAAGAGGCTTAAAGGAAAATTGGAGACTGTAATGAAAATAATGACTGATGGGCAGGATGTTGTCTTAAAAAGTTCTGATCAAAGCACAGTAAACTGCTGAGAAATCAACCCAATGACCTGGAAATTGATTGAGACTAAGAAACAGAATGCGATGTCAGATGAGGTAGAGAATCAGGAGGAGCGGTGGGGTGGCCTATGTACAATAGATGATCAGGATTATGGGTGGCCCAGCGAAACAAAATTTTGAAATCCATTTAAATCATTTGTAAAGCATGTTAAAGCATGTTTGTGATATTCTTTTTTTGAAAGTCAGTTATATATCATCCCAAATGACAAGCCAGGTAAGAGAGTATGGTTTTTTGTTTGCTATTTAAATATTTCTGAATTTATAATCACTGCACATTGGGTTATAAGCTGTCTATTAACGTTAATGGCAGGGCAGGGCAATAATTATTTTGAAATGTTTTCATATTTATTACCAGTATTTTCCAAACATGATTTTGAAAAAAATCAAAAGGCTATATTGAGGCATTCTGCTCCCTAAAAGGAAGGGCAAACATTCTCCCCACACTTCCAAGTTGGAAAGACAACCAAACTGGTAGGAAAGTTTGCAGAGTTTTGCATTCCAACACCTCACTTCCACTCACCACCAATCTATTGCCTGAGACAGTTGCTTTGTTCTGCCCAATGGTAGGGTTGGCCCTAAAAGGCTAACATTTTTATCAGTCTAATCAGTCAGTTTTTAAACTTCATTTTTAAACCAAGGTTTTCCATAAATTGTTCTTCATTATGTTGAAAAGAAATGTTCCTAAGCAAAGATGACTGATCTAAACGATAGGACCTCAACCAATTTTTCCCATGGCCCAGTGGCACTTCATATGAAAAAAATAAAAATAAAATCCCCACCTCTGTACATAAGGGCCAAAGTCTTTACTATAGGGAATCCATCATTGGAGCTGAAATCACATCAGTTTTCGAGAAATGTGACTGAAGCACTCTTTCAAAAGTGACAGATCAGACTTGCAAAGAAAGATCTTGCTTATGCCATGCAGAACATTAACCAAACAAAGGAAGCTAATTTGCAAAATACGGGAGGTGAGAAAAGCTTCTGCTATGAAAGTCACACACAATCAGCATTTAAGGAATTCCCTCTTCTAATTATGTGTTGCCTATAATATATAGTTAGATGCTAAAATGAAAAGTTCACTTTTATTTTTGAGGAATTCAAGTTAGAATGGTCCAGCTGCCCATCACTACTACCAAAGCCTCCTCATGTCTCTTACTGGTTTTTTAAAAAAAGAATGTATTGCAGAACTGACACGGACAGACTTAATGACTGTCCAAAAAAGAATATCACGCACCAGCTATGACTGAGGTGTCAATAGCTTATAGGGCATATATTAAAGTGATTGCTAGCATATATTTCCAGCAATTCACCTGACAGCCTTGAAGGTACTTCTTAAGGCAGCTGCATGATTATGCAGCTCAAAACAAGCTACAGAACCATTCTTCCCTCTAGACAATCACATTGTTGTTCTCATTAAGATAACACACAATATTGGGGTCCATTTTCATCTCCCCACATCATTTTTGCAAGACTTTTATCCTGGCACATCTTTCAAGCTGAGGCTTCTTTGTCCTACTTTTAGAACACCCTTTGATTCTACCATTTGTTGCTTGCAAAAATTTCACAGTGCCTTACTTGACATTAGAGGGGGGGCCTCCCCAAAGAGACACACAACATTTCAAAAGAAGGCCATACCAAAAAGGAGAAAAGATAAGAGAAGAGACTTCTAGGAAGACATTGAGAATATAGAAACAAAGAAGATTTTTTTTAAAAAGGGGAAATAGTGGAGTTTAAAAATGGCCCTTCTTTGGCCTATAATTTCAAGAATCCCTGCCTGTTCAACTGCTGGGAGATTCTGGGTATTGGTGTTTTTAAAATTCACTTTTCCAGACTCTGGGTGGATAAGTTGGTAAGTGAAAGACTCTTGCCTGAAACATGGCAGCGTTGTCTAAACCTAAAAATTGGTCTGGAAATGAAATGCTGTCTCTAAAGATGGGTTTCCAAAGGAATCGTCACATGGAAGGAAGCCTTGGAGATTTAAATTTCTTAAATGACTCAGTAATTGCTCTCAGGTTATATGGTTGCCCACAATAGATCATGGAGAGAGTTAATACATAGCTGAAGACCCACCTTTTCAGGCAGGCTCTTCAAAAATCATGACTGAGTTCTTGTTTTATATAAGATCATTTTTAACATTTTACATGTTTTTAATCATTTGATGTACTTAATCAGTTTTACAGTTTAATTAGTTTTTTTAAAAAATATAAAACTTATTCTGTTTTTAATGTTGGGAGCCACTTTGAGTCGTTTCATCAGGAGAAAGGTGGCCTTTAAATGAGACAAATCAAATCAAATCAATAGGATCAGTTGAAGAAAGTGCTAGGTACTTGTATATTCAGATGGACCAAGCCTCTGGCCTGGACTTGGAAGGGAAGACTGTGAGTACAGTCCTATTTCAATAGGCAAGAGTGGCGGGCAGGACCTTTTCTCCTTGATACTTTCTAAACTCTAGACCAGTTCCTGAGCAATGCATGCTTGCCCCAATTATTTTGGCCTTCAAATAGGCTTTGAAGACTCACTTTATTTTGAATGGCTTCAAAATGAAATTATGTACGTACTACTTGTTGTTTGGTTTTTAGGACTAATCCAGTCCTTAGCCCAATTAGGGTAGTCCCACAGAATTCCTGGAACATATATATAAGTGTTAACGTAAGTCCCACTGATTTAATAGATCTACTCTGACTAGGAAAATTAGTTAGATTTAGCCTTTAACTTGCTGCTGGATAGTGGTTCCCTTCAATCTGTTTGCTTTTGGGGTGGGTGTGCTCTGTGCATTACATGGTTTTAAAAACAGACATTGCTGTTGATTAACTTTTTGTACTGATATTTGCAATCTGTGGTTTTAAATTATGTTATTGATATTGCTATTTCTCACATTTTGTCTGTGTTGTATATTTCTACATTTTGTAAGCTTCTTGGGAGGACTTGGTCTTGAAAGCCACACTAAAAATCTTAACTAAATTGTTCAAAAAGCCTTAATATATATAGATGTACTTTTTTAGCTGATTCTTGTAACAGTGAACTATATATATCTAGTGCACTGTTGCCAAGAATCAGCTAAAAAAGTCAATCTATGAATGAAAAATAAATAACTAAAGACTCTTGGAGTGCCTTAAGGATGAATGAATTTATCATGACATAAGCTTTTATGGACTAGCATTTATTTTATCAGATAACCCACTGCTACAAAGAGAGAGATTCACTGCAAGAATGGCCGGTAAATTGTTGGATGCACTTTTATTAATCAAGCTGACAGCAATATATAAATAATGGCTGTCAGCTTTATTTATTTAAATTATGTATATGCCACCTTTCTCCCCTTAGGGGACCCAAGATAGAGAGTTGGGTGTCATGTGCATACTGATGATACCAAACCCCAAATCTCTGGATAACCTCTCCCAGTAGTTTCATGTAAATGTTGAATAACATGGGGGACAGCCAGGTTGGGGCAGCAGATAGCCTTTGCTGGGTGGAAACTGTACCAACAGTGCGAGCCCAGCACAGTTGAGGGAATGAGCACAATCTTGGGTGCTCTTGACTGCCCTGATCTAGGCATACTTCACTTCAACCTATATTGATTTATCTTGCAGTATATCTTATTGCTACTTCCTTTTTCTTTTCATATTCTTTCTCATGCCTCTCCTCAAGAGGAGCTATTTTGCCTTTGTTCCCTAATGGCAGGAAAACCCCTGGTTTCCTGTATCTTCAGCTTAGCTAAGAGCTATGAGTCCTATCATCTTTCATATCTTAATGTTCTTCTCTAAGAGATATTAGCTTCCTCATTTCCTCTGAATAAGAAGTCTGGATGTTATTTATTTCCAAGCGTGAAGTGTGCTCTGCTAACCATTCTGTTATTGAGTGAGCTGAAGCCACTCAACTGCAGTTCACTCTGTTCGCACTTTAAAGGGAATGGAAAGAAATCAATACAGTATTCTCCATGTTCCCAAAGAGCTAGCTGTGTTAGTCTGTTTCTGCATATTGGCAAAGCGGGGGGGGGGGGGCAGGGGGGGGACAAAATATTGTGGCATCTTAAAGACCAACAGATTTGTTTCCACGTGAGCTTCCACAGGTCAAAACCCCACATCCTCAGACACAATTGTGTAAGTTTTTATGACAAACCTCCCCAGCCTGGTGTGGCTTCATAAGGGAGGGTCTACAGTTCCCATCATAACCAAAGAGAAAGGACAAAGAAAATGTCCAGGATGTTTGGAGATGATGGGAATTGTACATTGGCAAATCAGTATGGCACTAGTTAGAGCAAAAATAGTCTAGTCAAAAAAAAAAAAAAAGAAACAAACTTTTCTTCACCGTGGAGTTTACTTCTCCAATTTCAATAGTCTAGAAATTAATGTACCTAATGAAAGTTGTGACTGCACAGGAATTAAAAATGTAAGACTATTGGAAGATTTCATTTCATTAAGAATGTCAAGGCACTGCATTATTTTAAATGAGAAATACTCGTTCTTCCAAGACTTGGCAGGAAGTTTTTTTATGTGTCTGCGGTATTTTTATATCACAGCATGTTTGCATTTCTGGGCAGAATTATATTGAAGGAAAGCACTGCCAAATAATGCTGTGCATGGAGATGAGATATTCATTTATACCGTCCTATGAATATTTTATTATTGGTGGCAATTAGATGCAGACAAGATAACATTATTGCTACTTGCCTCCTGATATTAATTTTACTCTTTCATCTGAGGAGGGAGAGAGAGTGGGTGCTGTAGATAGGTTTATTTATTTATTTCCATTTCTGCCATAGGAGAATAATTCACCTAGAGAGGAAACATTATGTCCAGTGGGCAAGGAAAGATGCATGACTTTGGCGTGGGGCCCATAGCATGGCTCTACTGTCCCTTGATCACCTAGGTGTGTAACTGAGAAATGGGTTAATTGATAGCAATACAGGAGAGAGTTCAGATTCTTCAACTCTTATTTTCCTGGAGCTGAGGAAGGCAAAACATTACATGCATGTCAGAACCGGTGATATAAGTTTCTTTATACCAAAACTACTTTTGATCCTTGTAATTCTGTGGCAGGTGGAATGAGGGTATATGTGCATAGACAAACACATACACTTTACATATCATTTGTTAAATTCATTTGCTCTGTTTGATTATGTCCTGTTGCATTACTCATTGAACTCCCATCAGAGATCCTGTTGTCCCCCAAATTTCTGTCTTTCAGGCACCAATTAACATGTACAAGCTTCGGCAGCATTAAGTACTTCACAAACATTTGCAATTTGCATAGTTAAGATATTTGAATTTTGTAAATTTATGATTCTAGTTATTTGAAATCTGTGACTTAATCTGTCTTCTTTTCTGTCAGTTGCTAGCCAGCCTGAGCTCTAAGGATGGAAGATGGGATATAAACTGGACTGTTTTTGTTGTTGCTGTCATTTTAAAACATACTTCTTTGTATAGTCCATGGACCAAAAGAAGCACTATTTTATTTCCTAGTTTCTGATTTAGACTTCTGATGGTATCTTGGAGGTCAAAGGGTATGCTTGTGTTTGTTTGTTTAAAACAAATACCCTGTGCTTCCTGAAGAGTTCAAAGTATCTGACAAAGTAGAGCAGGGGCAGTAAATACAATACATTTATACCCCACTCCCTCCCAAAATACGAATTCAACAAACACTAAGGCATCATTATCACAAGGGGAAAGCAGCCAAGGATGGGCAGGCAGAAATATAAAAATAGCTGTCAGTGCCAGCCAGAGACATTTTGCAGCCTGAGACAAAGGACAGAAGGACTCCTTTTCTATTCCATGTAGACAAAGCAATTGGACCAGCAAATGAATATTCCTTAACATAAATGACATGGTATTGTTGACCAGTGTATTGGAAGGCAGCAGGCTTGTTTTGGTGTTCACAGCAGGCTCTGGGGCATGGCAAAGTGCCATCTTCTGCACTCCCAAGCATTTGCCAGCTATAGCAATTGCCTCGTTCTGCCCGAGCAGGGGGCTAGTCCTGGCAGTGGTTGATTGGAATTGCCAAAAAGGGGGGAAACCACCCATTAAAACAGCAGAGAGAGTAGGATGCTAAACAACTAGAGTAGACCAATTCAATCATGGAATTTACAGAGGAGTTCACACTAAATCCTCACTGATTCACTGGGCCTACTCTAGTTGCAACTTACTGCTGGATTTCAGCTTCTGAATCACATAATAAGTGTGCTGAGGAAATAATATTTCAGTTTATTCTGTACATGTTCCATGTTTAATGTGGAAATGGAGAAGTCTGAAAGTGGCTTAGTGATGCTGCACCTCTTGAGTTATATGGACACTTCATTGGTGGGTACCTACTTCCATAATTATTCTTTAACAAAGGTCTGTCACCGTGTAGGCTTACTGGATAGGTGGCAAGACTTTTTAAAATGTAAATGGGCAGGCACTTGTTTCTTATTCTGCCTTCCTGCTGCTGTGAGTAGCTAAGAGCTTTTTTAAAACACCCAGGTTGAAAGCTTACCATATGATCTGCCAGCCCCATTTCAGAACATCTTTCCGTCGCACCAATTTCACAGAATTGCTGCTCTGAGATCTCACAGTAATAGGGCTGCTGTTTCTAGTCATCGGTGTTCTCTGCATACTACTTCCCTTTAATTATGTTGAAGTTGTTTTCCACCCAACTCTCTTATGGGATCCAACTCAAAACCTGTGGAAGTTAATCGAAAGCATTCCACAAAAGGCAGCACACATGAGATCAGAATCCCAAGTGGGGTAGCTCACCACAAAGGTCACTAAGCAATAACAGATCACCAAACCACTGCAAAAGGTTAGTCAGATTATTTGTGCAAAACCGTTCTGGATTGTACAGCTGCTGAGGCTGGGTTTTCTTTTAATCCAGGACTGGCAGTTGGTGAAGGCAAAGACAGGAAGAATTTATGGGCCTCTGAGACCTTCTTTCCAGGCTTCTCACTTTATTCATTAGCTGTGGCAAAAGTAGTTAACATTTCACTGATATATGAAAGCAGCAAAGTAGCTACAAACAGAAGGAAGCCTCCAGATACTTTACTGCTTTCTGTGGTGACATCTGAGGAAAAGGTCTTATCATCCCCATAATCATTACAGTTAAGTATTGAATTTGTCAAACAACTTTTTAAAATTACTGTTGTTAAAAATTATTGTTTTTAAGCCATGCGTGTTTCTTGTGTTTTCAGAGTAAAATATATGAAGTGAGCAGAAGGACTTGAACATTATCTTTGCTGCTAGCAGAGCAAAGTTGTCACTGCAGCGAATAACTGCCAGAGAAACTGATAGAGTGCCCCTCTGCACTCTGCACAGCACAAACAAGACAAGGTCTCTGTGCAAAATAAGTAATGGACACAAATCAGACATCAGGAATGGCAATACACAGAAACCTGTTTCAAATCATTTTAATCTACCTGCACATCCTGCATACAATCTGAAAGTAGCCATTCTGGAGAAGAAAAATTACAGGACAGGAATCCAAAGAGAGACAGCTGAGATAAAATATATACATGTGTTTAAAACCAAACTCAGTAGACTCAATATAAGCCAAGGTTTCTTAGGCCTATCAGATGTGTTGTATCTGCTGATCTAGGATTAATTTAGCCATCATCACTGTCATTGTTTACAGAACAATGCTTCCTGGGAGGGGAAATGAATGTCAACAAGGGCCTTAAAGGTCATTGCCAGGCATGAAATGCTGCACTATTAACAATTTGTGCCCAGAAAAAAACAGTCTCTTTGTTAAAAGTACCGTTTCTTCCAGTGATGATCCCTTGTATAAATGTATAAATATTTCGCATGGAGTCCCACTCTTATGTCTGAAGAAATAGACTTGTCCACAAAAGCTCACATTAAAATATAGCAGTTAGTCTTTAAGGTGCCACAACATTGTTGTCTTCTTTATTTCTTATTTTTCTTTTGGTTTTACCTGATATGATAAAATTAAAAATCCAAAATGGCTCCCACCAGTGTAAATTACTATCAAATGCAGTTTCACAGTCAACATCTTTTCCCTCCTCCCCTACCACATTTCCTTTTTTTAAATAGTGGTTTTATGTAGAATAGTTAGTAACTAAAGAATGCCAGGGATATAATTTTTATCACATGGATTCTAAAACAAGCCTGAGGAATTTCTCTGCTCCAAATCCACCTGCATCTTTTAAAGGCATCTTTTCATGTAAACACTAGTCCATAGGGTCCCTTCTAGCTCTGCAGTTTTAGGATTATCATATCATATATCATATCATATCATTATCTTCCATACCAGGGGCACTATGCCTTTGTACAAATGGGCAACGTGAATGTTGTGGTACAGTAATACATTCTGTTTATGGGTTTCCAATATGCAATTGGATGCCTACTATGTGGAGAGAAGGGTTGGTCTCTCTACTGATCAAGCTCTTCTTAGTTTTTTATGTTTTTAAGTCACTCCAATTTGAGTATAAAATCCAGTGTGGTATAGTGGATAGAACGATGGACAAAACTCAGGAGACCTGGATTCGCATCTCCACTCAGCTGTGGAAACTCACCAGGAGGGGAAGTTTAAACCATTCATTAAATGTCTCACTTACCTTGAAAGCCCTGTTAGAGTAACCATAACTCCGTTCCAGCTTGACAGCACTATTAGAGTATAGCATTACCCAATAAAATGTTTCTTTATCTTGAAACTCTCTAGTCAGCCCAACAATTGGTTGTGATTACATTTGACACAACAGGGCATTTGAACAAGTGCTTTTCTATCTGTAATTAGAAATGGTATATAACCCAGGCAGGGCATACAATTTCTAAACTTCTCATTCTGCTCTTAAACTAAGAAATATTGGTCAAGCAACACTGCTCTAAGAACCCAGCTGTTTATGTTTATACATCTCTGTGCCAAAATCTACCTCAAGGAAAACACGAAGCCTTCTCTTTGGCTCGTGTAAACTCTTGCAAATTCTCAAAATGCTTGCTTCCATACGCTGTTGCGTGTATCCGTATTTTTCAGCTCTTTTTCTCTCTCAACAATCTCTTCAAGATCAACCATTTGCAAAATATATTTTTAATGCAAGTTGGCCAGGAAAACCAAACACTGCAGGTGTCAGATATTTCTCTTTTCTCTGGTGTAGGTAACGTGTACTAATGCCTGGCTGTACTGTTGCTTCCAGGATCTTTTACCCTTGCTTGCTCCCAAGACAGAATGATTGCTGCTGCCACATAGAAAGACCTTCTCATGTTGCCCATTTAGAGCCACCTTCCTTCCTTCTGAACACACAAGAGGTCGTTTGTATTTGTCATCATCAGTGCTGGTCTGTGACCTTCAGATGTGACGGGAAGAATCTATTTATATTAGTGCCTGGCTAAGGGGAGATATTTTGTAGCATTCTCTGAAAAGAATTCTGGAACCCTACCCATAGACAAAGCACTATGCTCTCTAAGGTTAGGGTCCCAGAATGCTTTTCAAAGTCTCACAGGAAGGTTTCTAAGAAACGCTCACAAATTTTCTGATCCTGGATAATAATAAAAGAAGAAGAAGAGGAGGCTGTATTGACACATTAATAATAATCATGGGCCATCAAGTCAATTGATGGCAGAGAATACTCAGAAGCAGTTTACCATTCCCTTCTTCTGGGGGGCACCCTGGGACGATGCAGCTTGCCCAAGGCTAAACAGGCTGGTTCTTCTCTCAGGAGGCACAGAGGGGAATCAAACTCCCAACCTCTGGCTCCACAGTCAAATTCCTAAACCACTGAGCTATTCAGCCAGCTCTATTGACACAGTGAGGCACCCCGTTTTAAAGAAAGGTCAATTGTGAGAATTTTTTTCTTTCAGCATGAGAACCAAAAGGTCAGCACGTTTTTGTTTTTTTTAAATCTGTGTCAGCATCAGAGAGAGAAAAAGAAACCTATGTAGAGTTTTGCCCAAAAATCTTGTATTCTACATAGGAAATGTTGTGTGTTGTGTAGAAGCCCTTGTGCTGATATTTTTTTCAATCTGTTTTGTACAAAATACAAGGGTGTTGTTTTTACAATACGAAGTTTTATGAAAAGCACAAAGTTTTCATACACAAAAAAATTACCAAAAAAACATGAGATGTGAAATAAATTCACAAAACATCTCACTCAGGAAGGGAGAAAACTTCTTTTTTTTTTTTTCCTGGTCATCTGTGAGAATGAAACAAACAAAGATTTCCAACCCTACTAAAAGGTTACTAGAGTGGGATAATATGAGAAGGAAGTATGGGGTTGTTGTTGTTGTTGTTGTTTGAACTTTGGAAGGATGCTGTGATAGATCTCTTAGATCACACATCTAATCTTGCTACAAAAGATGGGGCCCATCTTATGCCCTCTTTCCCTCAGTGGAACAACAACATCACCCACAAGCAACAGCACTCACAGCACCACACCACAGTGTTTGCTTGTTTATTTTATTAGTTTAATTTATAAACTTCAGTGGTAACACACATAGCTCCCCTCTTCCTCACTTTGTCTCCACAACAAACCTATGATGTAAGTTGATGGAGAAAGAGTGGCTGCTTCCAGGTCACCCATTGAGTGTCATGGTTGAGTTGAGACTGGAACTTGACTCTCCAAAGCCTAATCAGTATACCAGCTAAAGTTGTCAGAGAAAAAAGAAAACAAAAACCAAAAACAGATAGGCCAGAAGTTTGTATACGGTGCTTGTAACTTGCCATGACTAATTGCAACTAATTGACAAGGTGCCAGGGCATGTCTTGGTCATGTGCCTGGTCACACAGCTGATTGCACAACAGAGGTGCACCCCAGCACCTCATCAATTAGTCACAATTCACCACAGCAAGTTACACAAACCATACATTGACACCAGTAGGACTCCAGCCATAAAATAATGAACTAGGGAAGCTTAGGTTCACAAAATGGAAGGCCACTGCTGTGGGAGTTGCCATGGTTGTTATTTACAGTTTATTCTCTACAAGCACTAAATCTGTGAAGCTTCCTTAAATCGACTCAGATAATTTGTCCAGCGAGTCAGGTCCTATCTACTCTGGCTGGTAAACTCTCTCCAGGCTGTTAGGCAGAAAATGATCCATCAAAGCTCACCTCCCCTGAAGATGATTGGGAATGAACTTGTGACCTTCTGTAGGCAAAGTCACGGAGCTACAGCTTCTCCACATCAAACCCCCAACTCACCTTTGCACACCTTTCCAAACACTACACTTGGCAACATCACACAAAAGTTATTGTTTTCGATGTTGGTGTAGGACTTAAGCCACAATGCCAATATGACATTCCCTTGTCTGTAAAGTATTTTCATTAGCACTACACCACACGTTATGATGCTGTACTGGTGCCGAAGACGCAGTTACGACCTGTCCTAAATGCATTTGCAGAAGGTCACTGGATTTAGCAGCAGGAGAACTAAATCTGGTACATCTAGCTACTAAGCTTGTAATGAAAGAAATGAATAGGTCTATATAATACAGATTATGACTGTCGTATTTCTTGCCCTAATCACAGTCAGGCACTTGGGCAGACAAGCCGTGTCCTTGACATTGTTAAAGTTCTGATCGATCGCGATTTGAATCAGGACTGAGCCTGGCAGCAATCTGTTTTTACAGCTAAAACACAGGCATTATTTTTATATATTTTTTTCTCTTGTGTGTTGTCTGTGAGGAGGGGACAGCCGCAAAAATCATAAATCACGTTAAAATATCTAGTAAAGTATTTTCACCAAGGTATCATTTGGGACAGACAGACAGGCAAGCTTGTATCTATCTTAGCTTATCTAGATGTCTCTGAACTCACTTGTCACATAAGTTGGTGAAGTATTCTATTTAGGAATTCGTATTACTTCCCTTATCTAATGATAACTATATGTGCTTTTTAGCGATCCCAAAGAACAACTTTAGGGATGAGGAACCCAGAGAGTCTAACCAGGGCACAGTATGCTCAGTGGACATGGAATGGTGATGGACTGTTGAGAAAGAAATGGCTCCCTCAGAGAACGGGAGGATGGAATTGAGTTCCCTGGAACTGGCTGGTAGGGTAGCTGACTAGCTGGTAATGCTGAATATTTTGCTGCAGTTGTTCAGCTGTATTTTCAGATTCACAAAGCCAACTCAGTTCCATTTCAACTGTGAACAGACAACCACCAATAATGAAATGATACCCAGTGTGGTGTAATGAATAGAAGTATGGACCAGGAATCAGGAGACCTAGGTCCAAATCCCTGCTCAACCATAGAAACTCACTGGAAGAGTGGAACTGGTAAAGCCGTTCCTTAAATATCTCACTTATCTTGGGAGCCCTATTAGGGTCACTTTTAAGTCAGTTCCAGCTTGACAGCACATAACACATACAATAATGAAGTATTTATAATAATTCCTAGGAAGTCTGGTCATCAATTTTGCATAGAAACCGATGGGCACACCACTTGACTGGTGCCAATTACAGCTGCCCAGTTTTCTCAAAAACCACCATGCTATAGCCCCCTTTCACTACGTACCAGCCCCTTCCTGGTAATCCCCCCATTCTCAGGAGAGCTTAGAGTGGCTACAAGCAGCTGCAGTGAAGAAAGATTAATGAACCACCACCCTTGCATAAGCATCATGTGTAAATCGATTTGTGGGGGAATACTTAATAGTTCTCAGTTGTGTAACATCTAATAATAATCACAAGTATGACCCCAAAGCATGTGCATAACTGACTTCAAAGAACATAGGATCACAGGTTCAATCACAGCAGGCTCAGGACTTTTTACTGCATGAGACACAGACCTATAGATAGTGCTGCCTTTTTCAGTTCTAGGACAGGATACAAAATATTCTTGGTTGGTCAAGTTATTTTGTCCCTCCCCAAGGCAAAAAATCCCAACAGTACCTCTCCCCATCCTAAATAACAAATTGTTGTTGTTGTTTAGTCATTAAGTCATGTCCGACTCTTCGTGACCCCATGGACCAGAGCACGCCAGGCCCTCCTGTCTTCCACTGCCTCCCGGAGTTGGGTCAAATTCATGTTGGTAGCTTCGATGACACTGTCCAACCATCTCATCCTCTATCATCCCCTTCTCCTCTTGCCTTCACTCTTTCCCAACATCAGGGTCTTTTCCAGGGAGTTTTCTCTTCTCATGAGATGGCCAAAGTATTGAAGCCTCAGCTTCAGGATCTGTCCTTCCAGTGAGTACTCAGGGTTGATTTCCTTCAGAATTGATAGGTTTAATCTCCTTCCAGTCCAGGGGACTCTCAAGAGTCTCCTCCAGCACCACAATTCCAAAGCATCAATTCTTCGGTGGTCAGCCTTCTTTATGGGCCGGCTCTCACTTCCATACATCACTACTGGAAAAATCATAGGTTTGACTATGCGGACCTTTGTCGGCAAGGTGATGTCTCTGCTTTTTAACTCTGCCAGTTCCTGCTCCAGGTGGATTACGTTTAGTCAGAACTCTCCACTATGACCTGTCCGTTTTGGGTGGCCCTGCACGGCATAGCCCATAGCTTCTCTGAGTTACTCAAGCCTCTTCGCCACGACAAGGCAGTGATCCATGAAGGGGGAATAACGAATACATATATGCAATAATGATTAAGAATGTGATGACCTTGCATGACCCCTAAAACTGCCTGAGTTAGCCATCCTTCTCCCTAATGGTAGGACCTGTCCTGGCAACCAATCACTGAGCTTATTCAACATTGTAAATAAGAGACTGGCAACCAATGGCAGTCTTTTGGTATCAGAGTAACGTGGTCCAGATACTGAGCATCTGGGGTGAAAGACCTAGAAGCAAATAATATACAATGTCTGGTTTCTTTCTCTACAATGCTCTGGTCACATCACTAGCAGAGTATATGGAGATCAGGAGCATGTATGACACACACACAATCCTGCTCCCAGCTCCAATTTAAACATGTTGATCATTGTGTGTGAAAAGGGCTCGAGCCTTAATTGGAAAAAGAGTACCACTTGCTCTTTTTTTAAAAATGGAACACCGTTTGCTCAGTTCCCATTAAATCATCTGATTTGTTTAGATTTATTATTATTATTATTATTATTATTATTATTATTATTATTATTATTATTATTATTATTATTATTATTATTATTATTATTATTATTATTTATTACATTTAGAAGATTTTGCTTCTCATTTAAGTGTACCATCACTATTTCTCAACTGCGCTGAAAGAGGCAGCATATCCTACTGATCCTCTAGAATTCTTTTTTATTTTCACATTTATTGTGAACTCCTACGAGCTTTGCTTCTCAGATTGTTAGGTTTCACTCCTTCTCTTTTTTAAAACTGTTTTTGTAAGACTGATGAGTGGCTTCTTAATATGATTTTTTTTCTTTACCTATCACTTCAAATCATTAATGTGACAGAAATATTACTGATACAACCACTTTCCATCATCCATTGGAGTAATTATATACTACTCTCTATCACTCCCCAGGTAGATTTTCTGAGTCACCTTCGCTGTACTAATTTGAGTATATTTATAACCTGCATGCCGTTCGCAACTCAAGATGCCTGTTAAAATAATAACATAGAAAGTGAGTAGAATATAGACTTTTCCTGCCTTTAGGAATCCAGCAGTGAATGTAATTTTGTAATGTGATTTTGGAGGTATATAGAACTGACTGACCCTGGTGGTAATGGAATTTATCAACACTTTTTTTTAAATCAGCAAGCATTTTGGATCAGGTGTCTGTGGCATGCTGCCATTCAAGAGCTCACACAAGCACATAAATATATTCACGGTGCTTTAGTGCCTTGTTCACTGGCTTAATTGCTGTAAATCCTTCTTTTATTGACTTCTGCATCAATGTCCCAGCATTATTTGCAGCTCCAGCAAGAATGCTTTCTTGTGTGAATAAGGGATTTGGCAGAAAGATCTACCAGTAGATCTATGGGTGAGCACAATACATCTCAGAAGGATTCTGACCATCAATGAGAGCTTGGAAAATCCTGGATGCACAATTAGCTATTTGCTACCAAGACTCATGTGATTTCCTTTATGCAAGTGTACATCAACAATAGCATTCTGGCCAACAAAAAAAAGTTACATAGCAATTTGCCCTCCCTCCATATCATCCAAAATCGGCTCCCTGGGGTGGCTGGATACCTTTTTCAGAGGGGAGAGGGAGACAACAGTACAGAAACAAGCCTCTTTTGAAAGGGAAGAAAACTAGAGGAACAGAAAGATAGCTAAAGATAACAAACACATACTTACTCCTCTGAGGGCCAACATCTATGTTACATGTCATCCATCATTCCAGATGGAATTATGTCAATTTGTTGTGTCTAAGAAAGCAGATTTGAAGAATGTGCTTACGACCTGAAGATTAATCCCAAAACAAAGCAAGTTAATTTGACAATTAAGGGAGGTGAGGAAAGTTCCCTCTATGACAATGACAAAGAATCAGCACCTAAGGAATTGCCTGTTTCAATGGTGAGTTAACTGTAACAAATAGTTCAGCCCTCAGCTGTGCATATAACAGACACCTAAGATTCATATGACAGGAATCAGGAAATGGGGTCACACATATCAAGCAGAGGGTGATGATTAATGGCTCCTTCTCAGATTGGGAGGAGGTAACAAGTAGAATACCCCAGGGCTCAATCCTGGGCCCACTGTTCTTCAACATTTGTTTAATGACCTAGATCAAGGAATGCAAAGAATGCTAATTAAATTTGTGAATGAAACAAAATTGGGTGGAATAGCTAATGCCCAGGAAGACAGAAAAAAAATTCAAAATGATCTGGATAGGCTTGAGCACTGGGCTGAAAACAACAGAATGTAATTCAACATGGAGAAGTACAAAGTACTGCACCTCGGAAAAAGAAACCAAACACAAAGTTACAAGATGGGGGATACCTGGCTCAGCAATACTACGAGCGAGAAGGACTTTGGAATCATCATAGATCACAAGCTGAATATGAGCCAACAGTGTGATGTGGCTACAAAATTATTATTTATTATTATTATTTATTCGATTTATACCCCGCCCATCTAGACCGAAGTCTACTCTGGGCGGCCAACAATAAGACATAAAAGTAAAAGCAATATAATAAAATAAAAACAATAATGACAATATAATTCAAAATGGCAAATATAATTCAAAAATAATTCAATAATTCAATATAATTTAAAAAAAAAGGCAAATGCTATTTTTAGGCTGCATTAACAGAAATATAGTCTACATATCCTGTGAGGTACTAGTTCCCCTCTATTTGGCACTGCTTACACCTCATCTTGAGTACTATGTCCAGTTCTGGACACCACACATTAAGAAGGATGCTGACAAATTGGAACAAGTTCAGAGGAGGGCAACAAGGATGATCAGGGGCATAGAAACCAAGCCTTATGAGGAAAGGCTGAAAGAATTGGGCACGTTTAGCCTTGAGAAAAGGAGGCTATGGAGAGATACAAGACCACTTTTCAAATACTTGAAAGGTCCAGGTGAAATGCATGCGGGACTTCCTCTTCGCTGATGATGCAGCTGTTGTTGCCCATTCTGCTGAAGACCTCCAACAACTTATGAATCATTTTAGTAAGGCCTGCCAAGATTTTGGATTAATAATCAGTCTGAAGAAAACACAAGTCATGGGCCAGGGCATGGACTCACCTCCCTCTATTACCATCTCTACACAAGAATTGGAGGTTGTTCATGATTTCATGTAACTTGGCTCAACGATCTCTGACACTCTCTCCCTAGATGTCGAGCTGGATAAACGCATTGGCAAAGCAGCTACCATGTTCTCTAGACTCACAAAGACAGTATGGCTTAATAAGAAGCTGATGGCATATACCAAGATGGAGATCTATAGAGCCTGTGTCCTCAGTACACTCCTGTACTGCAGTGAGTCCCAGACCCTTTGTGCATGGCAGGAGAGGAAGTTGAACACGTTCCATATGCACTGTCTCCGACGCATTTTTGATATCACCTGGCAGGACAAAGTTCCAAATAGAGTAGTCCTAGAACGAGCTGGAATTTTTAGCATGTATACATTACTGAAACAGCGATGTTTACGTTGGCCTGGGCATGTCATGAGAATGGCTGACGGTTGGATTCCAAAAGATCTCCTGTATGGAGAATTAGTGCAGTGAAAGCGCCCCAGAGGGAGACCACAGCTGCGATACAAGGACATCTGCAAGCGGGATCTGAAGGCCTTAGGAATGGACCTCAACAGATGGGAAACCTTGACATCTGAGCATTCAACCTGGAGGCAGGCGGTGCAGATGTTCTTGGACTACAACTGCCAGAAAGCCTGGCTAGAACAACTAATGGTGAAAGCTTCTGGGAGTTTTAGTCTGAGAACATATGGGGAACCAAGGTTGGGAACCACCATCCTAGAGTATCACTAAAACAGTTCAAAACGTAAATGGAAGCTGAGTCCTCGGCAACCTGAGATATTTAAATCAATCCATTAATTCCCACCAGAATTTGTCCATAGAGTTGCTATCAATATATTTTGGACAGAAATAAACATTTGCAACTTCCTGTAATCACTAAAAATTGTATCCATGTATCGGTTTGTTGTGTCCCCCACCTCCCCAATGTTATTTAGCAGGACACACCCCATGTTACAATTTTTAAACTACTTCTTCTTTTTTTCTTCTTTTTTCTTTTTCTTTTTTTTTCTTTTTTTTTTGGCTACTCCTGTAAATAGCCAGTGATGGAGGGGTGGGGACGCAGGCCCAGGAAAATGTATAGCATGTCCTCTCCTTCATTAAATAAGACTAAATATTATGAGAGAAACAGAAAAGATAGCAGAAGGATGTGTGCGTTTTTTCCAAGTGGGAGAGCCATATCATTCATAATGCATTTAAAAGAGAGTTCTAGACAGGCTACAGAGTAACATCTGAAAATAGTTTACTGAGTCTGAGTGACTTGTTTACTTCCTGAAGTGATAATGAAGGTATCAAAAGTGCTTAAAGAAGGATGATGAAAGATCTCTAAATGGCTTGTAGGAACTCTATAGTTGAAATTTTTGCAGTGGGGAGAGGACTTCTCTGTATTATTGTTATTGTCTGCAGCAGTTTCTGAGTGAGATGCTTTACCCTTCAGCAAACAGAAGATGACATATTACTAGGTGTGGCATCATTTACATTCAGCATATCGTTGCTATTTTGACTTTTTATGGTTTCCTGTGGTGGTAAATTTCACTCCTGCAGACAGGATAAGTAATTACTTTGCACCAAATGACTATTTTAAAAAGTTTTACTCTGTTGCCCTACACCCATTAGAGTACATGTTCTAGGATTATATTAGATGTATAAGGACATTAGATGTATAAGGACATAAACAGCCCTGCTGCTTGCAGGGTCAAAGAGAATATATATGTACAATAGAGCAAGAGATTATTTACATGCTTCCCAGGTGTTATAACATGAGGGAAGTATCCTTTTTCAGATAAATGTGTTTCACGCCCTATTTGCTTTTACAAGATTATTGTACATTATTTGTAGTTTTCTTAAGAAAACAAATGAATTCTCCAAAAGCAAGAGCATTTGCTACTGTTTAAGCTTATGTCCTTCTGGGGTCCAAATTCTTAGTGGATACTGAGAGAACAGAGCATCATACAAACAGTCCAGAGTTAGAGAAAAATCTTTGGGGACTACTATTCCCAGCATCCCCTGCTGTCTAGGAAATTTGTAGAGTTGTAGTCCAAAAAACATTTCCAAATTCTAGAAAACTCTCCTAAAGATTGTGCCATTCATATTACACCATGGTTTCCAGTCTGCTGGAGTGTTAACTTTCTGTATTTCTGGATTTGGGGCACCACTCCTAATGATTTGTACCATCATTGGAAGTCAGTCTAGGAGCCTAAATCTGGGGAATATTTCTGGAGCAGTATTATATTCTTGTAGACTTAAAAGATTGTCACTGGCTCATATTGATTGAGCTGTGTCTGGGCCAATGCAAGGAAACATTTTGCATTCAATTTTTAATACATAAGCTCTCTTTTGAGCCTGTATTCCTGGCACATCATATAAACAGCATTGCAAATAAAATTCTATAATGTCCTCAGAAGACAATGTTATATTCAAACACTCTTTTTTTTCAAAAAAAAAATTCTCATGGCCTTTTTGATGGAGCTCTACTCTTGCAATGCAGGTTTTTAACCCAAGTAATATTTCTTGTGCTTCCTCTACATTATCTCCATGGAGAGGTCTTTAAGGGGTTTTGTAAAAGCCACAAAGATAATTGAAGGTTCTTTCATGTGGAATTAAAACTATGAAGCATGAATCCTTGATATCTGCATAAGCTCAAAGCTAATGATTAAGCTGGAAATCACTTGCCACAGTATATATTTTCTTTGGTGGCTCCATTCTTGGTAGAGATCCACCTTTTAATGGTGAATCTGTGGAGATTCCATGGAGATGCAACTTATGTATTGTATCATTTGTAAATAATAAGTAGTACTAGAAAACAAAGGTGTGATTTGGTAGGATTGGTTCCCATTTCAACATAAAACAGTTTTTATTTCCACACACAGGAGGTGCAGATCTATATTCTATAGTATGCAGGGTCTAGATCTCAAAATCTGTGTTAATGACCAGAATCCCTACTTAAAGTGTGAGCAAATCTATATAGCCTTAGCAGTATCCTTCTCAGTTGTGTTATGTGTAATCCTTTCAGGTCCGCCACCAAAGGTCTTTTGAGGGAGTGGGGTGTGGGGAAGCTCAACAAAATAAGTGTTGGTGGTTCCCTTCCTCCATCCATGAGCTTTCCACCACAGTAGAGGCTGGTAGCTCCACTGTTCATGAAGCAGTCAATCAGCTCTGGGATGAAGTCTGAACTTTTAAAGGTGCTGAAACAAGGATTGAGCACCTTGGATAGCTTCTGTAATGTCCAAATAAAAACCTGGTCCTGATTCACTTGCCCATGGACATCATGGCCACCAGCCTCCACTGCCCTGGCACACTTAGCTAGCAGTGAACTGCAGCATTCTGATCCACACTAAGAGCAAAGTTTGTGACACCGTTTTAATATCCCATGCAGTTCAGTTGCAGCATTGTGAGAAATTTAAATATTGGCTCAAATAGAGTGCAAAGTGGTCATCATAATCTATGTAAACATTCTTTTCCCCCAAAGAATTAGCAGAAAACGTTTTTTTTAAAGCAGCGGTCACCAACCTTTTTCGGTCCGCGGACCGTTTGGGGGGTGCGGGCTCCATGCGGGGACCGGTTGGGGGGTGGGGCACCCCCGCACACATGGGTGGGCGTGTCACGCTCGCAGGTGGGTGTGTGGCATTCATGCTAACCCTTCCCCCAGCGCCCCTCGCAGGAGAGCAGCGCCCCTTCCCTGCGGGGAAGCCGCCGCGGGGCAGCCCGCCTGGGAAGCGCCGACGGCCAGCCACCAGGCTCGGCGCCGAGCGGCCGGCCAGGAGCGCACGCACGATCCTGCTGCTTCCTGCCCGGCCGACTCTTCCCGGGCGGGAAAGGTGGGCCGGGCCGGACAGGGTGCTGCTGCTTGTCCGCAGAACGTCCGAGGTTCCGGGAGGGCGGCTTCTCCGCGGCCGCCCCCCCCAAGTGCGGCTCGCATTCCTGGGCCTTCCAGGAAGACGCAGCAGAAGGGGAGAAAGAGGCAACGCCAGCCCATGGATCATCCACACCGGAGCGTCTTCCGTCAGCTTTCTCCCTTCTCCTGGAAAAAGCTGCTTTAAAAGATCCTCTCACTGCCCCACTCGGAAAGGGAGGGCTGGTTCAGGCAGGGAGGGGAGTGGAGGAGGACGATGGACGGATCGACCGTCCCCCCCCCTTCTTTTCTTTCACTCGGACTTAAAGAGTTGCACGGAAGGAGCCCGGGCATAGGGGAGGTCAGGCGTGAGGGAAGCTCCTGAGGGACAGGGAAAGGAGCCCCTCCTCTTTCTCCTCCCTTTCGTTGCCCCTAAAAAGAAACACAGCACTGCCCGGTTTGGTTTCCTGAAGCGTTTCCAGCGGCCCTGGAAGGCAGCTTCTCTCCACAGCCTGTGCGTAAAAAGCCCGCCCACCGGTCGATCTGTCCGTCGTCCTCCTCCACCCCCCTCCCTGCCTCAACCAGCCCTCCCTTTCTGAGCGGGGCAGGGAGAGGATCTTTTAAAGTGGTTTTTTCCAGGAGAAGGGAGAAAACTGACGGAAGACGCTCCGGTGTGGATGATCCATGGGCTGGCGTTGCCTCTTTCTCCCCTTCCGCCGCGCCTTCCTGGGAGGCCCCGGAATGTGAGCTGCACTCGGGGGGGGGTGGCCGCGGAGAGGCCGCCCTCCCTGAACCTCGGAAGTTCCACGGACAAGCAGCAGCGCCCCGTCCGGCCCGGCCCGGCCCACCTTTCCCACCCGGGAAGAGTCAGCCAGGCATGAAGCAGCAGGATCACGCGCACGCTCCCGCCCGGCCACTTGGCGTCGGCGCTTCCCAGGCGGGCTGCTCTGCGGTGGCTTCCCCGCAAGGAAGGGGCACTGGGGGAAGGGTTAGCATGAATGCCACATGCCCACCAATAAGCGCGACAGCCCACCAGCAAGCGCGACACGCCCCCCGTGCAGGGGGGCGCGGAGATCCATGTCCGTGGCCCAGTTCCGGCAAACCCACGGACCGGCACCAGGCCGCGGACTGGGGGTTGACGACCCCTGCTTTAAAGGATAACACAAATCAAAGCATAGTTTATTTTGGTGTTTAGCTGCAGCAATCACTTTTGCCAGTCATTTCTTTTATTTAGACCTCTATGTAGAAACTTTAGAATAGCTATCTGCTGCTGCTTACAGCACCGAAAAAAATGAAACAAAATATAAAGCCGGGCCACGTGTCAGCAGATGGCATGCTGGCTGGATCATTCTGGACACTGCAGTCCAAAAAAGTAACTTTTCCCAAATCTGGCTCTTTTAACCTGAGATAAGAAGGAAGGCCCTTTGAGCTATAGCTCATTTTATTTTAATTTTTTTGCTAGTGGTATAGATAAAATAAATTAATCTTGTGGGAAAGGGGGCTTTGGTGTAGCTAAGAGCCCAGAGAACGTATGCTGTGATTTGCATTATCCTGTGATTTTATCTTTTTATCTTTTTTAGGAGTCTGTCGATTCTTGTAGACTGTGATCTAATGACCATTTTGTATTGTGCTTTCTTTCGTAAATATGAAATGAAGGCTATTGCGCCTGCAGCAAGGTTCTCGGGCTGTCTTTGAGTTTGCCAAAGGGTAAAAACACTGTGCAGTGGATTAACTAGGAAACCTCTGTTGTACAGAATTAATTTTTCAGCTTACCACAAACAGGCCATTAGCAGGTCTTCTGGGATGGGGAAATTCATATAATAAAGGAGCCTCCAACATTGCGAACTTGTTTCAAGATGCTTCCTGATATAATAGGAAAGTTCAAATGAATGAATTCCAATATATGTTCTATGTTTTATTGATGCTTTGCTCAAACACAGAGGAGGAGGTTGTTAAAATTTGTGAAAGCCATTAACAGCATCACAATTCTGACATATTCTCCTCAGCGAAAATGATTTTGGTCATTCTGCGATGGGAGCTTTCGTTTTCAGTGCTAGTCTTGGACATTTTAGCTCTTGGCGTTTTTCCCCAGTTGGTCCAGTTATGGAAATTGTACTTTAAGAAGGATGTAGACAAATCAGACCAACTTCAGAGGAGGCAAGGAAGACTGCAAGGAAGAAATTGATGTGGCTGTGATGATACCTAATGTCCAGTAGGAGAAGAGCAGTAGGAGGAGGGGAAGGAGGAAGAGAGGAAAAGAAAGAGGAGATGCAAGAGCCCTCCCCACCCCCTCAAAAGGACAATGTTACGGAACCTGTGCTTGTAAATAATACTTCTTGGGCAACAACACCCAGAATCCTGAACCAGCCTGGCCAGTTGAGGAATTCTGGAAGTTATAGTCCTAAAAAGAAATGCTTATCTGCTGTGCATAGACAACAGCTGCTATGAGGGAACAGAATATGTTTACCCTGGAGAAAACTGTACAGCATTCTTTAAATACTTGAAGTATTGTCTTGTACAACAGATCTTGTAGGTCTGTGCTGTTCCAGATGGTAGGAATGAAACAAACAGGTTTCAGTCCCAAGATGTCAGCGGAAAATGTTAGCACAAACCTCTTAAGAGCAGTTTGGGAACCAATGACCTGGGCTGATGGGTTCTTTTTCCCAAAGGAGCTCTTCCAAAGAGCTCTTGGGGATGCTGAGCTCTGGACTTCCTGTAACAAGTACAGGGTTTTGGCTTGGAAGCCCACAAGGCTTTCTTTGTGATATGCCTCTGCTCTCTTGGTTTTCTTATTAATATCAAAGATATGGAGGTTGGAAACAAAGGAATGATCCTCCAATGGCCCTTCATATTTATTTATTTTATGTATTTATTTGACTTTTATACTGCCCATCTGCCTGCCAAAGCCACTCTGGGTGGTTTACACTTGAAACAAAGATATAATCGAACAACAATTTAAAACAAGGCACATAATAGTTATAAAATCAAAATTAAACACAAACACACCAAAAAAATTTAACTGAAAATAATTGAAATGATATGGAAGCAAAGCGGCAGGACAAGAGGCCCTGGCTCATAAGATTCAGCATAACTTTCGCATGCAGGATGACCCAGGTTTTTGTCCATAGTGTATCTAGACAGAAGGATCACATAACAGGTGTTACGGAAGATCTTTGTCAAAAATTCAGAATATTTACTGATGATCAGAGATGATGTCACTGGTCAGAAATGATTTCCATAAATGGGAAACAAAATTAAAGCTTGGAAAAGTTACTTATCAGGCAACAACTCCTTGAATGACCTAAACAAGATTTTAAAAAGACAAAGAGGGCTAAATTCAAATTAGTTTGAATTAGAGCAGAGTCATAAATTAATGGGAGTTTGGTTAAGTCAATACTCAAGTTTGATTGATTCAGTGTGTCTATTCAAACTGGGACCAAAAAAGTGGATTTTGTTTTGAGAGTTGTAATCCAAAATGCAGCTTCTCTAACTTCTGCTTAGAATTTATTTCAGTGATGTTAACTTTCTATACTGAGGAACCTGTTTAAGTCAGACTTGCTTTATTTTTAGAAGAAAATATGTCTACCACCATCCTACTTAATTTCGGTCTAGCGTATGTAGTATTTGATTTACATATGAAAAAGAGATAAAGAGACACACAAATTGACTATGCTGACTAGGAGATTCTGGAAAATGTTACAAAAGAGTAACTTTCCCAAGTGCCAGAAATAATATATAAGATCTTTGAGTGTTTGCTTGTGACACTGGAGCAATTAATCACTCTTTGATATCTCATATAGTTCAGCTTTTGCTTTGAGCCTTTCAGCTTCCTTGTTCTCAGGAAACAAAAATATCGATGTGTTCTATTGTTATCCAACATCTGAGCTAACTACGTGTCATCTTAAATATGGTTTGTGTACATAGCCATCAAGAACTTCCTGTGTTGTCTTTTTCATGTTGTCATTTACATGTACATTCCACCGTGATGGAGGGTGCTTTCTGTGTTCAGAATTGCATTTTGTCCTGTCTCACCAAGACACGAAAGATAACACGTCTCTCCAAATCTATAACCAATCATTATTTTGCTAAAAACTGCTTTGCTTTATAAACCTCTCCCAGTTGTTAAATGTGATCACCTGTTTATTTGTTATTAAAAATTCAAAGCTTCCTCCCAGAAGGAGGAGAAAACGGGGAGGCAAGAAGGATTTTATTTGTTTGTTTTCACTCTTTGTTTCTTTCTCCGAAAAAGGTGGGCCAAATAGGATTGCTTGAGATGTGTATGCCATGTGGATGGGAGCACCATACCAAATAGTATACTGGTCCTCTAGCTGACCTTAATTGACCCAATTTAGCCCAATCCAGTCTGCTCTAATTGAGCTGTCTAGACAGGCCCTTGGTTTTCAGAATTGTAGTCCCAAAATCCTGTCTGAAAAATTCCAGAAGTCAAATTATTACTATTAACCATGCTGGGTGGAGCAGATGGGGTTTGTAGCTTTAAATATCTTGGAAGTGAGGAAGGTTCCTCACACTTGCAATAAATAGATGAGCCAAGCACTTTAATAAACATGGTGTGTGTGGTACATTCAATTCAGTATTCCTGCTGTTTTTTCCTATTCTGCTCCCACATGTTTTGCCTTTTTTCGGAGCATGCTCAGCTTTTATTGTGGAAGTGGAAGACGGAACAAGTCTCTCAGGGCATGTTGTGCAGTCAAGCCTCAGGATTGTGAATGTTAGGCTTCCTTTAAGCAAATAAATAACACAGAGCAGGATCAGAAAACAAGATTTAAAGATAAGTAGAATGCAGTAACATTTTTCATTATTTCTTGAGCAGGCAAGAGAAAAAAAGCAATAAACAGATCAGGGAAACTTGTCACACAAGCAAGCACATCAGAATAATACGGAATTGTGAAAGAAATAACTTCCTTCTAAAAAGTAGAAATCAGGGCAGAGAAGTAAATTCTCATGGCTATCTCAGGAAAAACAAAAAATGCCAAGTCAGAGATGACAGTTGGTGAAATACAATATCTTTCCTTTATTAGTCAGAAAAACAACGCGGGCAAAATAAATGCATAAAAGTGGATAAATTTCCTCTTTGATTAGTTACTGCTGCTTTAGAACTGTAGTAAATTACAGTCTCCTCTTTACCATTTTAATACATAGGTGACTAGTGCTCGGCAACTGTTTCCTACTTCTTAAAATCATAGCTATGTTTTTGAGATAATTTACACTTTTATTTTAATATATATAAGTTGGAGGGGGCCAGCTCCTTTTTCTTGTGTGAGGGGAAAAAGGCTGATGGATAGGAACATAATAACAATAACTCAGAGGAAGCAGCAATTTATGATGCGTTTCCCACTTTTGGTTTGCATGATTTCTATCTTTCTCCACACGGCCACCATAAAACTAGCCCGTCATCTTAGCAAGTTAAGGACAAAGAAGGCGTCAATCCTTCAGGCCTAAGCTCAGACACCTCAAAGAGTTCCTTGTACTGTATTATTCTCACATACAAAATCTGCAACTCAGCTGTGGTTATTAACTGCTGCCTATACTTATAAATAAAAAATACAGAGTTAGCAGGACGGACTGAATCTGAGGCATAAAAATGAAAGATTTATTTGAAAGTATTATTGCTCCTTCCTCATAGAAAATAAGAAATTTTGGTGAATGGATTGGGGAGGGGGGAATGAAAGAGGAGAAAGAATATCTGATAAAGAGAATCCTCATTATTGACTAAAATGTTTTAAATAAAAGATATCCAGCTGCTTACATCAATGGAAGATTCTTTCTTTCAATTGTAAAGGGAAAGCATGGGTGCTTTGTAGTTTGACATTTCTCTTTGGACACATCGCATTTCCCCAAATAAACTCCTCATTCAGCTGGTAATGGTGGTGGTGTTTTTTTCTGTTGTCAACAAAGTTGTTGTGGTTTTTAAAAATTTCTAGAGAGGATTTTAATTCCATTGTATTTCCTGCTTGATGGTGTTTTTTAAAAAGGATGTGAAAAACCTTTCTTTTTTTGAGGATGTGAAAAAAGTTTTTAAAATAAAGATAGATTTGAGGGTAGTGGGGATTAGGAATTGCGCTTTTTCCCCCTTCTATGCTTGGCACAAATAGATTAGATTCCCTTGATATCGTAGCACTTCATTTCTCCCTATGGAATGGCAGCATGTTCTGTTTTAGTAAGACATTGTCACTTACAGTTGAGTTCAGGTGCATCCTTGAACTTGGGAGATGTGTCACTGGTTTCTGTCAGCACAATTCCAGTACAATGTTTGTTCTGAAGGAAAATTCACCCTTAGTTTAATGACATTTAAAGTCTATATTTGGGTTCAAAATATTTAGAAAAAAATATCAGAACCAAAAACATGAGATGACAAGCTGTAACATTTTAAATGTGGTGAAAATTGTATTGAACACTTGATTAGTCTCCAGGGTATCAGACTGAGGGGATGGGTAATCTGTGGTTCTCCAATAGGGAACTCTAACAGTGGTACTTGCACCACATGTGCTTGTTCCAGATGAAGAAGGCAATTTGTGGGGCCTCATTCCTACCATTGCTAGGCCTATGATCAAAACCATAAAATGCCATGTTCCTTAAGAAGAATGACATTAAGGAGAAGAAGTCCACCACAAGGGAGCTTAAAGGTCTAAACTGAGCTCTAATACTTACAAGTTCTTGTATTGAAAGAACATTCATGGAGGACCCAAGTCGTGCAGGCTAATCATTCCTCTCCATTCACATGTTCTAAGTGTTTTGGAAAGAGTTTTATTCCTGTATGCACATAGGACTTCTCCACACAAACCCGACCTCATCAGGATCTCCCCTGACACAGAGAAGCTCCACTCATGTGTATCAGTGCACTCATAGAGTCTTTTTGAAAAGTTTTTAAAGTGAGGAGCAGAGATTGTCTCTGGGGCATGCCAAGGAAGGAGCAGTATTGAGTTGTGTGGCCCCTTGGCTTTCTCCTTTCATATGTTCTTGTAAGAGAAAAAGTGGGATCATCTGAACTACTCCTCTGTTTTATGTTGTTTCCATATGTCTGACGAAGTGGACGTTTCCATGAAAGCTCACATTAAAATATAATAGTCTTTAAGTGCCACTTGTTTTTGTCTTTTTTGTTTTGTTTCTTTTAATTTTGCCTGATATGATTGCACATACTAACTCTTCCAATACTTCAACTATGAAAGGCACTGAATTTAGCCAAAGAGAATGGAAATCCATCAACCTCATGAAGAAACTATTACAGGAAATTGTTTGCTTAGAGCAATCCAAGGTTCTGAAACTATGGCCTGCCACTACCTGCTTACAAATTCACTGCTCAGCAGTACAGTATAACTTAGACAGATGTATTTAGAAGTATGAAAGTCTATTGGGATATCTCCCAGGTAAGTGTGAATAAGATTGCAATTTAAACTATCTTCAGGCATCTGTTGTGCACCATGGGGCCCTGCTCTTTGTCCTGAAAAGATGCTGGAGCAAAGATGTTGCACAGAGCATGATTGCATGAGATGTTCAGACAAATATGACCTGAAAAGTTTTGCCCTCAGCAGGGACACAAGAATGCAATTAAGCACACAGCTTGCCAAAATTACTTTTGTGAACTATAATTCCCAGGATCACACTACCAGCATGGGCAATGCATAGGCCAATGGCCATGGTAGCTGGAGGATGCTAGGAGTTATAATCTCCAAGAGTAACTTTCCCAGACTCTGATCAAGAATATCATATGGGCTAACTTGGCAGACTAGGTGGAGTAAGCAACCCTCTAGTGCAGTGGTTCTCAACCTTGAATCTCCAGATGTTCCTGGATTAAAACTGCCAGAAGTCTTTACCACTAGCTGTGCTGGCCAGCATTTCTGGGAGTTGTAATCCAAGAATATCTGGGGACCCAGTGTTGGGAATCACTGCTCTGGTAGAAGCATTAAAATTAGGTGAACTCCCTTGCTTTCTAAGGCTTCCCCATGCATTTTAGTAGAGGGTAGCCAGGTGGGTCTGAACCTTGCTCCCTGAGGTAAAAGTGACAGATTAAGACTGTGGACCTAGGGTCAAATTCATACTGTACTTGTCCTGGACGACCATGGGCCAGTCACCCTCTCTCAGTCATGAAACTGTTGTGAGGATAAAGTGATGGCTGTAATGGTGTAGAAGAGTGGTTCCCAACTCCTAGAAACCCCAGGCAGCACAGGTGTTGGTGAAGACTTCTGGGAATTGCAGTACAAGAATACCTGGGTTACCCAAGATTGGGAGCCACTGGTATAGAAGAATGAGAATGATGTTCACCAAATTTTGAAAAGGTATGGGATCCTTTGTAATCCTATGCATGTTTATGCAAATACCTTTTTATTTAGAGAAAGCCTTATATATTTCATTTATTTATTTAAAATATTTTTACTCCACCTTTCTCCTTGAAAAGACTCTAACTGCTTGATGGTTTTTTAAATGTTTTTTAAAAATTTTGTATGTTGGTGGTGGTGGTGGTGGTAGTGGTGGTGGTCATGGCTTACTGTCCTGTTCATTGGTTATTGTTTCAGAATAAAAACAGGCAAAATCCTGTAGCACAAATTACACCCACATAAGGGCAATTATATCACTGGCAAGGGGAGATTGACAGCAATTAAAGATATCCATTTCTGGGACTAGCATGAATTGCCCACACTCAAGCTCTTTGTGCATGACTTTGGTGAGCCCCAGGACTTAAGGAGGAAGTCTTTAATTGCCAGTTATCTCCCTGTGCTGGATGACATTACCAGCAGCAACAGCAGACTGCTGGCAATTGAAGAATTCCTGCTTCACTCTTAGGGTTTGCCAGACTTGCTGGCAACGGGACTGATTACAGGCAAGTTACAGGCAGATCATGCAAGCCCCAAAATCAGAGGAGAAACTCTTTAATCACCTGCAAACAATCTCTGCCATTGACATTGTCCTCATGCGGGCATAATCTATGCTAGATAATTTTGGTTTATTTATATTTTTAGGTGTATCTGCTTTTAATTCATGTTGTAGACTGCCTTATGTCCTGCAAATGAGAATGTAAATAAATAATAATCCACATGAGTCATGAAAACAATTTTTTTTGTGTGCATTTCTTCTTGATGCTGGCCTAATTGCATGGTCCTGAGCTGGCACATAACATTATGATGTCCATAGGTGAAACTAGGTAATACATTTATCATATTATTATACGAGATTCTCCTTCAAATGGTGAAAGACATCTGTTTGTCATAACTAGTGTTTTTTTCCTCACCTGTGTGTTTTCCATTTAACATGCTTTGTTTTGTGATTGCTAACCGGAAGTTAAGCAGACAGGATTGGCAAGTGTGATTGCTGAGCCCGTTATCTTGATAAGACCCCACTGTTGGAGGGGGAAATAGTCAAATCATAAAGAATATGCCTTCTTATCCTCTATTTTGAGCCTGAGAAGAAGCAACAAACAGCGTCCCCATTACACTAGGGCAAAGTGTGTGATGTCATTTGGGAACCTAGGACACGAAATCCCACAACTGTTTCTCTCCTCATTGCTGGCAGTAAAAATACAGCATGAATACTAAAATAAATAAAACATTTGTGTTAATATAATATAGAGTATTTGTAGGGGAACATAAAGGGGCAAATGCTTTGGTACTGAGAGCTTCCCACAGGCAACTGATTGTCCCCTTAGTGAGCCGAATATTGAACTAGATGGACCTTTGACTCAATCCAGCATGGCTTTTCTTACATTCCCATGTAGTGGCTCACAGGTGTGAAATGCCACTCTGTTCATGCTCAGAGGCACTTGGTTTAGTCCTTTATTAATTGCAGGCCCATGTCCTCTTATTGACAGCAATTGTTAAGTCCTCCTTCGATAAACCTGATTCTTCAGCATAGGCAGTTGACCTCTGTGCTTTTTGTCTCGTTCTGGTATTATATGAGGCATGGAAGCGCAGCTCTCCTAGAGAAAAAAAAGAGTACTGCATTTTTACTTTTATTTTTATTTTTACTTTTATTTTTATTTTTACTTTTATTTTTATTTTGCTTCTGTGTTGGCTTTCCCGCAAATATATCCAGGTCTTAGAAATGAGAAAACACACAGCAGCAGGGATTAAAACTAGCGGAGCAATCACAAGGGCAAGATTTCCCCCCCCCTCCGCCTGCAACAAGTTAGATGTACTGAATTTCTTCAGAAAGCTGGCTGTCAATCACACTGGAGTCATGCAATCCTGGCATCAATATGACTGCCAGTCATCAGGGATGCCATGACTTGGAGATCCCCTGTAGATCTCATTCAGATCACATGGCTTTTCTCTTCTTTTTCATCTGAAAAATAATGATGAGAAATTAAACAATATTTTGTCTCTGTCTTGTTGCTTGTAATAGATTTTCCCTCTTGACTTTTTAGAGAGTTTGATGATCCTTTAATTAGATGCCTTTTTGACTAGCTATTCATTATTCCTCTTTCACTTTTGAGAGTTTATTTATATTTCAATACAGAAACCTAAATAGTAAAAGAAAGATATTGTGTGATTATCCAACCTATGGTTCAAGATCTACGTAATAGTACCTATCTATCTATAGACAGCGATCTATCTATCAGATTATCACTATCAAGACTTACTAAATGTATTAAAAGACTAGGTTGATGTTTACTACAACCTGAGGTTCACCAGGTGCAGCCACCTGCTTGAGTGGCCAGGACAATATACTGCAAGACCTGAAGTCTGGGCCAATGGTGGCCGGCGACTTCCATGTTGTGTAGGTTTCAGTCTGGACTTCAAAGGAGTTATCCAATGTGCTGAACCTCTTGGGGGAATGGGGTTCATCATTAAGGATGGTTAATGTGAAATACCAGGCTAAAAATCTGGAGAGACTTCACTGCCCCCAGCAACACTGGAGTCACCAACCCCTGCTGCCCAGAGCACATGCTCTGCCAAGGGAGCAGATTTCACTACCAGAACTGAGCTCAGACTTCCTTCTACTCAAAACTGACTCTTGGTTTAAACTCCGGGTATTCTTTTTCAGCAGTAAAATTTGGAGAATCAGACTTTTGTGGTTGTTGTTTGACCATGGGGAGTCTTGAGGAAGTGGTAAACTTTGACAGCCTCCATAGCCACATCCTTAAGAAGAGACCAAAACGGCATGTCCCTCTGTTGGTCTCCTCTAGGAGCAGTTTCACAAAGTAGTAATTGTTCTTAATTGGCTATTCAAGACCAAGCAACCCCCAAATACCTTATATTACCCTGGAGATAGCTCCCAATAATTCATTGCTGCTGAGAAAATCCATTTCTCCTCATTACTGTGAGGATGGCAGCTAAGCTCAGACAGAACATTGGAATCCCAGATGGGAGCCATTTGGCTTTTCGACTGCAATTCCCAGAATCCCATGGCCAGCATGACTAGTGGCGCCCTGGCCTGATCATGGCAGCATCACTTGACAGATATGTTTTTTGCACTATAATTCCCAGAATTCCACAGCCAGCTGGGAAATGTAGTCCAAAAAACACACACTTAATTTCTGCTAAGAGGTGAAAAGAGGATGTCATTGTCCCTGCTAATCGAAAAGTCACACTGTTTTGCTCCTTCAGGTCCTGCCTCTGCTGTACCACTAATTCAGAATCAGCAAACCACAAGAGATTTACCAGGAGAACATGATCTATCGACTGTCACCCCATTCCATGGCACACATGAAACAATTGTTTCCATATATATTTGTTAGTACTTATACCCAGCATTCGGTGTCCTAGACCAGCATTCCCAACATTTTTTTGGCCACAGCTATAAACACAGTATGAAAGAAATATAGGTCAGATCAGACTAGTATAAGTCACATGACAAACCTTATAAGGTTGTATGTGAAGTATTGTTTCCAATCTGTGACCGCCATCAAATGTGCCTGGCCCCCATTGAGAATGGCTGTCCTAAAGAACTCACTTAGGAAATGAACCCATGAATTTTCCGGGTTCAGTTGTTCTTTGCCCTTATTAGATATATAACTGCCAACTATCTTTGAAGGTTCATCCACAGCAAATGAAACAGAAGAGAGGTATTTTCAAACCTTGATACATTTGGCTCTAATGATTGAGAATCAGCTTAGATTTATGCGTCTATCCTTTCAAAATATGATACCTGAAAATGCTTTCAAACTTAATTAATTCACTATCACAGCATAATAGAGTTTGTGAAAAGGGCGTTTAGGGAAAACTAACAGCTTCTTTATGAATGGCTTACACCATTCAGCAATAGGCTGTTCTTTCAAGGGGGAACAAGGAGAGTGAGATTTATTCCCATCTTATGCAAAAGAACTCTTTAAAATCTGAAACTGAAAAAAGAAAAGGGCATGTCACTATTTTTGGATGTTGTTATTACATGTCAAGTTGCTTCCAACTTATGGCACCCCTATGAATGAGATTACACAAATGTAAGAGTGGGTGATGTCTTTTATTGGACCACTAATTTTTTTTTAAATGGCCAGCTTTCATGGAGGAAAACCTCATTCTCTATGAATGAGAGATTGTCAAAATGTCCCCTCGTCAACGGCCCTGTTCAGCTCTTGTAAACTCAAGAGCTGTGGCTTCACCTTTAAGGAGTCAATTCAACTCACAATAGTCAGTTCAAATTATCTTATTTTGAGCAACAGAAGTTCCATTTTAAATAAGAGGGAAAGTCCATTATCTGAGTCCTAAAACACAAGCTACCCCTTTACCCATGTTGTGTTTCAACAAATCCACATGTGAGCAAACTGGTGGCAGTGAGCTTTGAAGTTTTCCCATATATAGCATACTACTAGCATGCATGCAACTGGGATTTCATGGTGCAATATTCAGAGCTGACTCAAATGCTCCATCCAGGTGAAACAAGAAGGAGTCCATTTTGTCAGCTATTTTCAAGCTGTGAAACAAATAGACCACACTACTGAAACAGGTAAAAAACGGTTGTCATTTGTCAGCATGCCAAGCCATTCCAAGTGGTTTGTGGTCATAGCCATTTCACATTGTTTACAGTCCCATCAAATGGATTCCATTCTGAAACCCATCTAGAACAGGGAGGAGGAAAGTTAATGGAGATAGACAATGCCCATCAGTGCAGAAATGAATAGAGTGGCCTGAGATAGTGATCTCAGAAGCAGATCAGCAGGAATTTCTAATTTCCAACAGTCTCACAATACAAAAGGGGAAAATAACTGCATAGCAAAATGTCTGTAAGGATGTGATGTCCATCCAAGTCTGATACTGAAAACAAGCCTTCTGTTCTGAGTGTTTATCTTTTGCCTTCAGCTCTAGTTCCCAACCGTGGGTCTCCAGATGTTCTTTGAATACAACTCCCAGAAATCCAGGGCAGCATAGCTAGTGGCGAAAGCTTCTGGGAGTTTTAGCCCAAGAACATCGTGGGACCCAAGGTTGATAACCACCATTCTAGTTGATCAATCTCAAGTTTCTGCTTCAAAACAAAGCAGATCTCACTAGTTTGAGATCTTTCACTTACCATTGCACCACTAGCCAAGTTTTAGCATCTGCTGGGGGAAATGAATCACATAACAAGAAATCTATCCACCTTGGATGTAGAGAGCAAAATGACTTCACTAAAACACAAGAGATAATCTAGAGAAGTACAATTTATGAGAGGGGTTTTTCCCCAGATGTTCCATTACAGTTGATGGTGGTGGTGGTGGTGGTTCAAAAACACCAGACACAGTCAATAAACATTTTTAAAAACATCGACTGGTATTGTATAACAGATACAAGTTTTAATCAAAAACCTAAGTATTTGTTAAATATTGGTGCAGTATGTATGCTGTTCCTAACATTGCCATTTTTTGTAGCTTTAATTGTGTTATTTCTGAGATCTGCAAATGCTTATAATACTGTGTGAAATTTGATATTGTTCCCAAAGCCCCAATGACTACGGGGACCACTGAGGTGTGTTTCATCCACAAGCAAGATGTTTCAATTGCCATATCTCTGTATTTTGCTAGTTTTTCCAATTTTTTATCTTCAATTCTGGCATCCCCTGGAATTGCAATGTCAATGATCCAGACATTTCTTCATTCTATTACTACTGTGTCTGGTGTGTTATGTTCAAGTTGTCTATCAGTTTAGATCTAGAAATCCCACAAGATCTTGATGTCATCATTTTCTGACACATTCTCTACGTGGTATTCCCATGGGTTTTTGGAAGCTGGCAAGTTATATTTTTTACATAAAGACCAGTGCACTGTTTTGCCACTCTATCATGTCTCATTTTGTAATCTGTGCAATCTTTGGACATTCACAGATGAGATGTGACACAGTTTAATCTTTTCCTTGGCAGAGTCGACATTTGCTGTTAGCACTAATTCCTTGAATCTTAGCTTTCATCACATTGGTTTGGAGTGCTTGTTCTTGTGCAGCAAAAATCAAGTCTTTGATTTTATTCTTAATGGTCCCCAGTTTTAGCCATGCCCATGTTGAATTATTACCATGCTTTCCATCAATATTTCTCAGGTGTTGTCCATGTAGTGGTTTATTTTTCCAACTGTTTAATTTATTTGCAAATTGTTGCTTCTTACATTGAGCCTTTGTTTCTGTTGTTTTCAAAATATTCTCCATTTTCACTGCCTTCAGTAATTTTTCTCTGCTTGTACTGATATAATCATTTAGGCTTCTTTTTCCCTCCTCTACTACCTGCTGTATTTGCAGTAATCCACAGCCTCCAATTTTTTGTGGCAAATATAACGTGTCCACATCACATTGGATGTGTTGTTGTCGTTGTTGTTGTTGTATTCTCTTCCAACTCTTCCACAGACATTGTATCCACTTAAAAAATACTATTGAGCAGCTTTGTGACCTTTCCTGTGAACAATGTTGAGGTAAAATTCAGCAGCTGATCCGGGTGGCTTTTGTACTTGGAATGGAGAGAACCGCCATCGTGTCTTCCTCCTTATGTAGCAAAATATTCTGAAAGGACAGATAGAATTTTTTAAAGAGTATTTCTTATCGTCACCCAATAATTTTGACAATACTTTTCTTAAAATGAGTGATGAAAGTTGTTGGGGGAAAATCTATCACCTCAGTTAGATACTAACTGAATAAATTGATTCAAAAAAGGAACTAATGTGCATGGTATGGGTGAAAACATGAAAAATGTGGTTTTAAAGGTCAGGCTTTCAGCTAAGGGAGAACAGAGATCAGCCTTTGGAAAGCAATCTTTTCACTTTACTTAAACATAATTTGCATGGAGTTTATATTCCAAATGCAGCTATAGCACCACACACTTACAAAGCAAAGGAAATAAGACATACATTTTTGTCTTTACAAATTAAAAATAAATATAATCAATATTTGAGTTACAACGTTCAGGGGAAAAAGTCTTCAGTAGCCCTTGAAATAATCTGATTTTTTTCCTGCATGAAATGGTTTTCATGTCTTTGTTTTTTTTTCTGAATGTCTTTCAACCCCTCCATACACACACCCCAAAAAGGCAATTCTAGGTTGAAAACATGAGTGAAAAGAAAACTTTAAAACAGGAGCAGGCATCAGGGCACTGGAGAGAAAGGGATGCATGTTTGGGGAACAAGAGAAACTCTTTTAAAATTGCCTTAGGAGTTTTACCCTCATAAAGTGTTTGTTGTTGTTGTTGGTAGCAGCAATGTTTAATGGGAAGAGGTTTTTCTTAGAACTCCAAAAAGTTACTTTTTAAAACTATAATTCCCAGAATGCCACCTAGCAGCATGGGGGGGCCGAGGGTTTTTGAAAGTTGTAGTCAAAAAAAGAAATGTTTTATTCTGTATGATTCTCTCTCCCTCTCTCTCCCTCTCCACACGTATACACGCGCACACACTTAATATTGTAGTATCACAATCTGTTTAATATATGTCAGAGCTCAGATCTCTGTAAGCCACATAATCTAACTCACATGAAACCAATGCCTAGTTAGGTATGGATTTTTTAGACGAAGTGATGACTCCTCTCACAAATATCCTATATATCATAAGCACCTTTTAAAAATTTGATACACATTTTTAGTTTGATATCTTGCTCTAAGAACAAGGCATTTGTGTCTAGTGATAAAATTTAATACTTATGTACTGCAGAGATTTAATGCTTGCATATGGCAATAACTTTCCTGCATGCATTGATTGCCAAGCAATATAAATGAAGGAAATCCATCTCTATGAAACTTAAGGTTTCACACAGTGGTAGTTTTGAGTCTGGAAAGTCATTAGCGTCCTTTTCTGAAAGGACTTATCCTACGTCCAAAAGAAAAGATGTAAAAAGTTGCATGTGGATCTAGAAGCTGGGCCCAGTCTTAAAACATTCCTTCAGAAAAAAAGAAGCCCAAATTGCCATCCCTAAAATGAAATCAATCCTAGAAAGGTCCCTGGCTTCTCTGCCTCTTCTATGTTTGCTGAAACCCTATTAACCAAAATACAGAAAGTATCACTGTGGACAATTCTGGGTACAGGAAAACAAATCCAGCAGAAAAAGATGGTGCTGTGCAAGACCATGATCATGGAACAGCACAATGCCCATCAAGTCCAATCTGGACAAAGGCACCATCTGCCCCACATCACAGGTTTTTATATCTTTGGCAGAACATGTGTCCATCACAGAAATCATTTTTGTTACACATTGCCAATTATAATTTGGGACTTATCTAAGTTGCAACATATTTCAGACAGTACATCTTGTGGTTTGGGTTAACATCTGGTCAAGTTCCTCTTTTTAAACATCTATTGTAGTGATTAATTTTTGTGGTTAATTTCCAGACTGCTGCTTCTCACTTGGACGAACCACCGGTTCAGCGGTTCATGCCACTTCAGCTGACAGGTGCACAGCTGTTCCATGGTTTGGCATCCTACCCCCTCTGGCGGGTGCCCACTCAAAGGTAGCAGTCCAGCTTCCCTGCCCCGCCTCCTACCTATGAGTGGGCACCTGCCAGAGGGGCAGGGTGCCGAATGGCAGAACAGCCGTGCACCCATCATCTGAACCTGCACGAACCACCAGAACATCAGTTTATACCCATCTCTACTCAGAAGCTTTGAATCTGCCAGCTAGGTCAAACTGCAAGTCCTTTCTGCCTGTTATTAATTTCTTGATTAATAAGATTAATAAAATTTCTTTTCTGACACCAGAATCCCCCAGAAGAAGGAACCAGTAAAGTACTTCTGAGTACTTTATATCTCGAGAACCTCCAAGACCAATTACCATAAGTCAGAATCAACTTGATGGCACTCAATTATGATTTTATTATTACAGTGTATGGAAGAAGACCCTTCTAACCTTTGATGCCTTCATTGTTGTTGGTAGCACTGAAATACAGGACTGCTATTGTGTTGAAAACAGCAGAAACATAATTGAGATATAGTGAGGTTTCTTATGGATACCAATATAAACCTGTAGTCACACATCACTTTAGAAAGAGAGAACATTTTAGTGTTGTTAAGCAATTAATAATATAAATTGTGTGCCGTCAAGTCAATTCTGACTTATGGAGACCCTTTTCAAGATTTTCTAGATAGAGAAGTGGTTTACTCTTCCCTTTTTCTGGGGGTGCCCTGGGATTGTGCTGCTTGCCCAAGGCCACACAGGCTGGCTCTACTCTCTGGTGGCACAGCATGGAATCAAATTTCCAACCTCTGGCTCTGTAACCAGACAGCTAAACCACTAAGCTATCCAGCCAGCATTCTAAGCACAGAAATTAGTTCTTTGGGGATATTATTCATGGAAGTTTAAAGCACTTACATGAATAATATCCCCCAAGGAACTAATTTCTCTGTACTTCCAAAGGTGGAGATAGTACTACAATGAATTTGATAAGCCAAAATGTCTTAGACATCCAGTTTTATCACAGAAGCAGTTCAACACCAAGCAGATTCAAATGTGTTTAATATAATTGTAAGCTTTGTTTACTGAGGATGAACTGGAAAGTAGATTACTTTTTCAAGAGAAAAGTAGGTACTGTTTAAAAAATATGATGATACTGATGTAAAAATCATCCTTCCTTAGATGACCAATCGAAGAGTGTGGACTAAACGTCCCATATCCGACATAATAATTATAAATGGATACCTTTTTGGAAGAAAAATCACGGCTTTTTGTCTTTTAAAATGAAGCAGGGGGAAGCATGAATATATGGTGGAATGTTAGATAATGGAAACTCTAAATTATAGTTTCTTTGTTATATAAGTTAAAAATACACATTCTGTCTGAAAATGTTCTTGCTTAAAACTACAGTATTAAAAATGCTTTTACTTTGACCTTGGAGGAAAAAAAGTTCTGCAGATATTTTCCCTGTAATCATTTTCCTCAGCATTCATCCAAGATATAACTTTGGTTTCAGATGGTTGGAAAATAATGTAGCCCACCCATATCTCCAGGCTTCCAGTATTGTGCCCACAACCGATTTATGCTGGTGAAACATCATCAAGACTTACGACATGTGAGACTCTTGCCGTCACTTTAGGAGACAGCAAAGAAAGCTTGATGGCCAAGTGTGGGTGGGCACATTGACAAGGAGGGGAGAAGGAGCCTACGTGGATGAAATGACAGGCTGTCTGAGCAATTGGGTGAAAAATAATCTGTTCTCTTACCTTCTTCTTTTTTAAAATGCCAAATTACTTCAGTTCTAGTGTCACAAATGGTGCCTCATTTTAACAAGCCATTTATTGCCAGCAGCATCTCTGATGTGCCAGTTGTAATTAACAAGCCATGACAATGAGGCAGATTTGATATGCAAAAATAATTCTGATTTAGGCATCCATTTTTGCATTTGGACCTAGATTTGTGGGAAGTGGGGAATAGTGTTGAGAGTGGCCAGATGCAAAAGAGAACATGCCCCCCTCCCATTGTTAACAGTTGTGTAGAAGAGGGATTTTCAGCAGGCTGTAGATTCTATGACCAGGTAGTCTGGCTCAAATGCCTTTTTCTGCACAGCTACTAAAGAGGAAGGAACCCTGTCATCTTTTGTTTCCACCATAACTGACTCTTGTTTAGAACTGAATGAATAGTTATATCCTGCCAATCAGACTGATTTAGGGGTCCCATTGTTCTCACTGGCCCTGTTCCAGACCTGTAAAAAATATTTTTTAGAATACGATTCCCCAGATCTCACAGCTCCACTGAGATATTCTAGCATGTGCAGTCTTTCCGCTCCTCATATTAGAATGATTTAGTCTTTCTACTGGCCAGATGCAGCAGCTTCGTGTTGGGCTGAGAAGTAAATACTCTGCTGTACTCTGGACACTGACAATAAAGCAAAGAGAATACTCAGTGTTTATTTCTTAAGAAAATCCATCTACAGATAGAGCAGGAGTGAAGGTATTCTCTGAAATTGTTTACAAAAGCCTATAGTTGGATTCCATGGTAGCTGGTCTTATCTTTCTAGATAGAAGGAAGAAGAAGCAGGAAGTGAACTCAAAGAAATATGAAGGAAAACCCAAGAGTGCCAATCTACCTGTAGATATGGAAAACGAAGAGGGAACAAATTCACATAATTGTTTATCTGCCGATTGCATCCATCCCTCATTTCAGCATTCGTGCTGTATTTTAACAAAAAGTAGCTCTCTAAACTCTGCTTATTCTATCTTTAAACATGCCTGACATGCAGAAAATAAGCAAATGAAACCTTTGCCAGCAGGAAAGTAAGTGCTAAGAAAAACAAGTTATTTTAAAAGAACGGCTCTTTTGAAGACAAAGGGGTAGGAGCAAAAAATGACAACCCCACCTAGATATAGAGTTTATTTAAATAATCTGTTCATGCAGCAAAAGCATGATGTGCTTATTGGTTTTATAGGTACAAATGAGAAGAAATAGACATTTTAAGTTTCTGTTTCATCAAATCTGACAAAGAGGAGAGAAGAATCATCGTTTAAAATCCAGATTTAATCCTACTTTAAACTGACCAATGGCACAAAATAGGGTTTAAGTTAGTTGTTAATAACATAAATCCTATTGACAATGGATCTACTTTAAATTTGGTTAAATCCCATATACAAAGATAACTATTTGTAATTGGCCTTTCTAGTTAATGGGGTGGGGTGATTTTAATTTGTTTAAAATGTTAGTTAATTAAACTAATTACTGTGACTCACTGGTGGCACCCCTTTATTACTCCGTGGGTCTGGTAGAATTATAGGCCTCATAATTCTGGAGTTAATACAGCTAGGGAATAAGGGAGAATGTGTGATTCCCGTTCTTTTAATGTTATTTCAGCTTCTCAAATTAGCTGTAATTAGTTGATATTGTCTTAACTGTAAGGCATGGTGATATCACTTGGTCAAAGACAGTCACAATCTCTGGGAATAACACCTGAAAAGAGATCTCTTCTCAGAACAAGGAGTCTTTGGTAGCCAATGATGCCCATTGAAGATATGATGTATCCTCCCTCAGTGCACAACTGTTGTACTTCAGACACATCCTGAGAAGACAAGGCTCACTGGAAAAGACAACAATGCTGAGAAGAGTTGAAGGCGATAAGAAAAGAGGACCAAAGATTAAATGGGTGGAGTCAGCAATGGAAGCCCCAGCCTTGTGTTTGCAAAACCTGAGCAGGGCTAGTTGAAGACAGGACCTCACCAAGCTCACAAATCCATAAAGTCACCATAAGTCAAAAGCCACTTGTTGGCACATAACAATGACAAAGGCACAGTTGTAACTTCTGTAAAGGGCAGTTATTTTGTAAAGCCAATAGTTCTTAACTGCCCATTTCAACATGAGGACACAGCAAAAGTTATCACATCTGTTAATCTTTAGTGTGATATTTTAGTCTGATACAGATTACAATGGTGTGAAGGAACTATATCAGATTATACATATCTAGTTAAAGACTTGTAATATTATTTTGTTGTTGTTATTGTTGTTTCAATGTTCATTCAATAAAGATTTTTTTAAAGTGGGGAGGAAAGTCATCACATTACAGCAGGGATAGCACAGAAAATGCATTGTTGTTGGGAAAAACCATCGCTTCTCTACAGCTAGTGAAAGAGCTGCAGCTAAACTCAGAAAGAACAGAAAAAAAATGGAGGTGCTTTCCTCTTCTCTCTGAGTTCATTTGCAGTTTGAGTTGTGGATGAAGAAGCAAGCCATAGGGGATGCTCAACTTGCACCTGAGGGACTATTTAGGACTTTATCCATAACCATGTTTGGGCTCAGAATCCTCCTTCATTCCCCTCTAAACTGCTCCTTTGCCCACAAGTGATGGATATCGCTCAGAGTCAGGCAACTGATGGCTCTCTAGCTGTGTTTTGGGTGGCAGCAGCTCCCATAATCCTTTGCCATTTAGTTATGTTGATTTGGGCCAATGGGAGTAGTAGGCCAAAGACATGTGAAGGTCACAAGTTTCTTAATTCTGTCCCTACCTGATTCTGTCCCTCTCCACTGCCATGCAAAAGGGCTGCTATGAAGAATTAAATTTCTAGTGGGAAGACAACGGAAAGGTAAGGGGGTGAGTGCCAACACCCACCCCTCTGCACATACTATTTTTCTGGTTGACTTCTAAAATATTGTAGTTCTTTTGTTTTTTCCTTTAAAAAATCCTATTTGGGAATACTTCCCTTTTAACGTCTATCCAGTAAGGCCTGGTCCCATTCTTCATGGGCCAAATGCAGCTGCAATGACTTGGAAACATGGAGTGTTTTCCACTCCAAAGCAGAAGACAGGAGCTGATGAGATACAGAGCTGACAGGTGAATATTCATTCCAACAAGATGTTGCAATAAAAGGCAGTTACCAGAGAAACCTTATGCCTGAGCAATTTAAGGTAAATCTATAATAGTGGTAAATCTGCAGTGATTTGATCCATGCAGTGGTTTCTCCATGAGAAGGGGCCATATCTGTTCTGTAACATGTGAGTATATCTTTTTATCCATATTCCTGAAACCATAGATGTTTGCCAATTATTTGTTATCAGTGGAAAAACATGGCCTTGTATTGTCAAGACAACAGCTAGCAGTAGAAAGACATAGGGAAAGAAAATGATGCCCTTTTTGACTTGCCATACATGCCACACATTGCACCATCCGTGGTTGAAGCCCAGGTTTAATTGAGTCAATATATTGAAGCAAAGGAATCAAACTAAAGCTGACACAGATTGGAATACAAATCTGGAGTCCAAGCCAAGTAACAAGTCTCCTAACATCTCATGCTCTGGACTGAGGTATGCTCTCCAACGGTAAGCAGTTAGATGTAATGGAGCAAGCTGTTATTGCTTTAAAACAAGTATGTAAGACCTCCTTGAAGGGGCACATGACAGCCGCCCCCCCTGACTCCTGCATGGGCTAGATGATGTAAGTAGCCATTCCTTCTGGCATCATCAGATGCTCTGGCTTCACTGTCTGTGGGTTTTCCTCACAACCACCTCCATACCTACACTGAGTGCCAGCTGAAGGAGAACTCACCACTACAGTGACTGGAGATAACGGGGGTACTTCTTCTCTCCTCACTAGTGTGCAGGATGAGTCGATACACAGGGGATGTGCCCCACTGCAGAGGGGAGGACCTTGAAGAAGGACATCAAGGAATTTATTATTTTTGTTACAAACTGTCCAGTGTTCCCTGACTTCTGGTAACCCTGGGGATGAGCGATCCCCAACATGTACTTCTAATGTCTGGCTTGGCAGCCAGATACCTAAACCACTGAGCTATCCAGCTATCCAGCCACCTTACTTTGCCTAACTCTGTGTGTGTGTGTGTGTGTGTGTGTGTGTGATGTTGCATCTGATTTATAGCAATCCTAATAGGGATTTAAAAGTAAGTAAGATATTTAAGGACTGGTTTTTACCTCCCCCCTGAGTTTCCCTGGCCAAGTGAGGATTTGAACCCAGATCTCCAAAGTCCTCCTCCATTATTCCATCTGCTATGCCACATTGGGTACTCTGCCTGAAAGTAGGGCCAGCTCTGTTACAAATGTGTGCTGCTCTCACCATTTGATGAAGCAGCTGCAGGTGCACATAGGAATGGTTCACAAGTGAGCTTTGTCTTCATTCTCTATTCAAAGCTGCTGTATATCCATGGAACGACACACATGGGCAAATAACAAAATGGAATTCTGCTGTAAATAGAAGTGTGTGAGCTATTTATTTTTTTCTATTTTTCTTTTACCTTTCCACATAAAGATGGAATAGGAAAGAAGAGCCATGAGTAGCTGAATCATTTCTAAAATGTATCTGCTATATGCAAACAAATAGAAATGATGGTAACTCTGAAATGGTGTAAAATTGATATCCACAGAAGTATCCACAAAAGTACCATATTAGCTGAAGCGAGGGAGAAAAAAATCTATACAAATTATTAACATGCCAAGTTATACATCTGCTGTTTAATTAATGTAAGCATTTCCAATGCGGTGGCCACATTTTGATGATATCAGCTGCAATAAGATAACAGATACAAATTGAAGCCATTTATGTAACTGAATAGCCTTTAATCCTAAGCACAATTATTTTTCGTTGTATCATCCTCACGAGCAACGTATTGGCATGTGAGCCATTTAACAGAACATTGTAAACAGCCATCTAAATGGAATGCTAATTTCCCTGGGTAGAAGGCAGAGATTTCTCATTTGAATGTACGCATCTCACAGGATGCTTATTAATTTTAATCTGAATTAGGCTGATTAAAATATTAAAGTTTATTTGCTCCTTCCCTCACCAGCACATCTTACGCAATTTTTTTTCCAAAAAATGAGTCATTTGACACAGTAATTACTGACTAATTTAAACTCACTGAAGCTTGAGATTTGGTCGTATAGATTCCTATTGCTAATGAATCCAAACAAGTAGAAAACTACAAGCTATACAACTGAGCAAGTCTGCCCCTCACCTTCTGTGCAGTATTTTCATGGGTCTAGAAGAGCTGCTCTGGGGATGAGAGAGGGAAGCTGTAGGCAGACATCAAAATTACTAGTTACTCATAATTAATTATTTCCCACTAACAAAGACATAACTACATTCACTTATTATTTTAAAATAGTGAGTTATTACTGATAAGACCAGAAACAGAAAAATGAATTTCAATATCTTCTTACATTTTATTGGTTTGAGGACATCTGTGAGAAGATCCAAACAGATAGCAAAGCAAAATGAAATGAAATAAGCATTTTCAGGCTACAGCTCACACAACAACCATGCTTATTATTTCCATATGACTTTCGGTCCCTGTGGCTGAATTGTAATTGCTTTTGGCTACCACTACACAGTTGTGCAAGAGGTAATACAATGTCTTCTTGTTTGTGGCGCTCCTCAAATGCCAGTTTATTAGACCAAGATACCTTCCTGAACCCAACACATTTTTACAACCTCATCTACAGAGAATGAGTTGCACTTTCTGGCTTGCCTTCAGCTTCCCCATCTGCTGGACTACAGAACCTTTTTCTTGAATTCCACAATTGCTCTGCAGCTTTTAATGTTCTCTCCCCTCTCCCCATTATGCTTGGCAGTGCAAGGGAGTCGTTTGTCTCACGTTAACCCATTTCTTTCTAAGAAGCCAGACCAGAAGCCAAAACTGAAATGAACCAATTTTATAATAATCCTGTGATTACTGAGGTAAAAGCAAGGTCAAACATCTCCAGACTAGCCTTCCTCAGGCAACAGATGTATCCACACAAAAATAAAAACAAATAGAAAACAAAAATGTCATGGCATCTCAAAGACTAACTGTTATATTTCAGTGCCAGCTGCAGGTGGCAGAGCCATCACCACCACTCACCCAACAAATGGCACAGGCATCTTTCTTTGAAGCACGACCTGCTTGCCTCCATAGCAGGGCCACTCCTCAGCTGGAAATGTGAATAAGACCCTGGTTCCCAGGGTCCTTGAGGTCAAGACATTATCTTGACCTCAAGGTATGACCATATGTAATTATCAGCAACTTTATTAATGCTGCCTCTCAATAATTTTAGCAATCTCTCCCACAGTGCCTGAGCCCCAAGGAACCTCACAGTCAGGTGCCTTTCATATCACCCGTCGAAAAATGACCATGCTAGAGAGGCAGCCAGGAACCAATTTGGAGAACAAAGGTAACCTCCCTCCATTTCCCTCCCTGTGAGTGTTGCCACTGGGCAAGAAGCAGGAGTGATGTCTCTTCTCCCAGTAGGAGGGGCTGCAACGCCCCTGGGATCAACTTACACATCACGAGAAATTGGTTTTATAGTACTGTTCTAATAGTATTCATTTTCCTTCCAGCAATGCTATTCCTTCAGACCTCCATGCCTAAGCAATCAGACTTGCGAATGAAACCAACATCTCAGACTCAGTGACCCAACACAAAACAAATGCTAGTTAATTAGCAACATATGAGTGAGAAAAGCTTGCACTAGAATAAGCATATTATTTTTTACTTCTTAATGTAGTTCCACTACTAATAATGTGCTAACGGCTAGTGTCTTGTTTTCCCTTTGGCTAAATATTTGTGATATGTATTTACCTACTATATTATCATGTGTTTTTTGGTGAGCCCACTTTCTCTCCAGTGTTCTATTATTGCTCAGCCATCTGAGAGGACTGAGTTATGGGGAGTGTTCAAACAAATATTGTTAATCGCCTAGACCTTAGGAATGTTTCCCCTTAAGGACCAAAAATCCCAGAACTACCCCAAGAGGGATTCTGGGAATTACAGTCCAAAAATATATATATGAAACATGTCTAAACTCTGTTTTCCCTTGTTATTGGAGTAGAGCTGCACAGATATACCTGTCTCTGATGCTGAAGTTAATATGGAAGAAAAACACCCTGCCAGGTTCAAGATCTTCCCTTATGCCTTTACATAGATAACCTCTCTGGTTAAGCTTCATGATGATCCCCAAAGTATCCTTTGAATAAATCCATTCATTCTTATCATAGAAAGAACCATTTATTTCTGTATTTTTCAAAAGTATTTTAAGAAGAAAAGCAATAGAATGCTGTAGCAGTATTGTAGCACAGTGTCCTGTTTTCATGACCGAGTATCAGTACTCAGGGATTACAATTAGAATTCGCAATTTCTTTGGAAATTGTACTTTTATACAAACAAAAACACACACAAACTTTCACAAGAAGGAAGTTTAGAATAGTTTTTATGGGGCTTTCACTGATCTCCCACTCTGGCACTGAGCAAGGTCGTACCTGCTTGGCTTCAGTCAGAGTGTAGCATCAGGTTTAGGTATCTGGCTGTGGAGGCAGACGTTGGGAATTTGGCTCCCCACTGTGCCTCCGTGATGGGGCTGGACTTGATGACCCATAGGGTCCCTTCCACCTCTGCAGTTCTAAGATATGGTAACATGGTCATTCAATTGTGGAAACTTAAAAAGCAGGGAAGGAGAGATGAAACTGATTTCACAGGTCTTCAACTGACTACAACACTGGACAAAATCCTGTTGCTTAACATAGTAAATCACACTAGAGTACTGCCAAGTAGTGTTCAATTAGGTAAGTTTGGTCTAAGGATTCCACCCTCCCCTCATGTCTGCCATCCTGCCAAAGATCCCATTTTATTGTGTAGTACAGCTTCTTGTGGGATACCCTAATATAAATGACGGTAATGAAGAAAGCTTCTCTCCCCCCCACCTCCCCAGTTGTAAGATCTTCCTTCTGTTATTTTCCCTGCTGTTCCCTCCTGCTGAGACGGGCTATCAGCTTAATTGCTGAGCAGCTCCAAGCCAGCAGACGCAGTGGGTGGCCTCTGAGCCACTTCACAGTACAGTCAAAATGCAAAGGCAGTTCAGGCTGGAGGAATTACAAGGAATGAAGCATCAAACATAGATTTGGGATGGGAAGATTGATGGAATCACACCTTTTTCTTTGTAACCGAAAGCAGTATAATTTGGACTTTGGAGAGGTAACAATGGGCATTTTCTATGACAATGTGTCAAACCTCTGATTGAGGAAACTCAAAATAGGGGCGGTAATAACTTCTTCTAGTTCACTTCTCTCAGTCTTTATGACTAATCCAACAACAGCAAAACAGGTGTGAGGAGCTGTGATCTAAATCAAACCATCCTCCTCCTTCTCAAGGAAAACTGTATTCCCTACATTCTTTTACTAAGAGCTGCTTTAATAACACCAGCATTACCCTCCCTGGAAGAGTGTTGCACTAATATATTTGATATTGACTGAATTGTGTGAATGGCTACTCCTCTGTGAATTCTCAGATCTCTCCTTCTAATACCAGACTGGGTGGTTTACAATATAATTAAGTAAAACACTTTCTCCTCCCTCCCCCTGTGAGCTGGATTCTCATTTTACCAACCTCTGAAGGCAGAGTTGACCATGAGCCGGCTACTTGAATCCGTTGGGATCAAATGCAGGTTGTGAGCAGAGGTTTGACTGCAGGACTGCAGTTTAACCACTGCACTACAGGGCTCAGTCCTGATTTTGTGTGTCGAAAGGGATCGCTGACAGTCAAGGGATCACTGACAGATCACTACAGGATGCATTTATCCCATTTTTTTGCTGAGGTGCTCCCCCAATAGGTGAGGACATTTGTTTGCCACAACACACAATTTTCCTGTGCATCTTGCATTTAGTGTGCTTAATCTGCTCTCTGAGGAAGCCCTACTGTGGGGAGGGAAGTAGATTTATTGTGGGCAATATACATTCGTCTCAACATCTAGTCTGACTTTGAGAGTCAAGGGGTAGTATCAGCATGCTTGAAGTTTGTAGTAGTTCAGTTTCAAAACAAACAAGGGAGAACACCTCCCACAAAACAGACTGAGACGTTAGCATGCTTTTTTGGTTCAAAGGACAACTCAAAAATCAGTAAACAGACAAAAACAAGAGAGAGCATGGGTGTAGGTAGGATGAAATGCTTTATCCCTGAGGAAAACATAGTGGGCTGAATTTCAGCAGTGCAGAGCTTTTTTAAAAATTATTGCAAATCCCGTTTCTATTCATCTCTTATTCAGGGAGCCAAGTTGAATCCTCTTTGTTCAAGGGCACGGCTGAATACCAGATGATGGAGACAAAAAGCAGTAGCATCTTGTCTGTGTCCATCATCTGGTATTCAATATAGCATTAGAATGGAGGCTCCTATTTAGCTCTTTAGATAATAGCCATTGATTGATCTGTCTTCCTTGGATTCATATAACCCTTTTAAAAAGTCATCTAAGGTAATGGCCATTGGTGCACCTTGTGGGAAAGAACTCCATAAATCATTTCAGTAGTGTGTGGAGAATTGCCAGAACATCACATTTTATTTAAACGGGTGCATAACACACCTCCAACTTATTTATTTGACCAGTCATTTCAAAGTGTGTCAACTTTTAACAATAGCTTTTAACTTTTAGCTGTCATGGTGGCAAACAGTTTTAAAATAATGGAGAGAAATCAGTTGACCTAATATCAACCTTAGAATAGCGGGGATAGTATATGAGCCATATCGTCCGTCCATCCATCCATCCATCCATCCATCCATCCATCCATCCATCCATCCATCCATCCATCCATCCATCCATCCATGTTATTTATATGCTGCCTTCTACCCACAGGGAACCCAAGCCAGCTCACAACTATACACAATTAAAACTATTCAAAAACCACAAATGTTAAATTACTTAACAATTAAGCATTTACCACATAGTAAAATCAAACTCGAGTAGCATAACCACTTAGGTAATAAAGAGGACTTTTCACAGATAGAGCATCTCTGCTTAGTCAACTCCTGGCTAACTTCAGAAACATAAAACACAAGGGGCTAAGATGAGAAACATAAGTGCCAATAAGCAAGTAAATATGCATATATAGACAACCAACTAGCTATATAACTTCCAGGCTCCAGAAATCATCTTCAGACACCCTGTACAGCTGAGGTGAATAGTTAATAAGAAAAGATGTGCTTTCTCTGGTAGCCAGTGTGCCACTGATATTGAGCAAGACATGAGTTGTAGAAGGTTCTCTTTATAAAAGGAAGCAGTGACAAATTAGTGGCCATCATACATGATTATCACGCTTCCTTTAAAGGGATAATGTACAACTGTTCCAAAGAGTAACAATCAAGGTGAGCTGACATGCTTAGGGATGTTTTCCACTTGCAATGAAAACAAAATGTGTTGTGGTATGGATTAATTACCTTTGAAAGTGACAAATAAACTCAAGTCAAAGTGTTTAATTGTCTGTAGACTAGGAATCAATTTGTCTTACAAAGAGTGTCTGAAAGGAAATAAACAAGCAAATGTTTTGTTCATGTTGTTGCTGCTATATGCGTTGTTTTAAACCACAGTTCATCTTCGTCTTCTGTAGACATTGAAGCTGAAGTGAATTACTGGCTGCAATAGCCACTGAGAACAAAAGAAAAATGATTGGTGAGAACAGAAACTGGTAGGACTGAAATAAACAAAGGCGGGGGGGGGGGGGAACCACCTTCCAATGGGACAGGCCAAAATATAACTGAATGTCTCTAAATATTTCCCCAAGGAAGAAGGTAATGAATGGTGGTGGCAGGATGGAGACATTTTAAGGCAGGAAAATAAAAGAATCATGTATCAAACTGAATTGTGTTTGCTTTGTGATATATTAAATTTTTACATGATCTTCCATCTCCATGCAAAGCTTTGCTCTTTTCATTTTCTTCTTTTGGAAAGAAGTTCAAAGGTTCTAACCACATTCTTCCTTTGGAATTTGTGTACCACATGAGCATTCATGTCCTTCTTGCACAAATGCAGAGTTTGGAAAAGTTACTTTTTGGGGACTACTATCCTGACTTTTTCAAGCTCTGCACAAATGCACAGTTAGTGTGCATGAAAAAAAAGTGTGTAGTGGAGGGCAGGACAGGGAGTATATAGCCTGCAAACTGCCTGTAGCTTGCAAGGAGTCCCAGGATGTAAGGAGGGAAAGCATGCATAATAAATTCCTTGCTCTTATCAAGTTATTCCTTGCTCTTATCAAGTTAGAACAACTCAGTGAGGGATTTTAAAACCACAGAAGTTTCTTCATCTCCAGCAAGAGCAAGACAAAGAGAATGACTGAATTATTGTTAAGAAAGGTGCAAACAACCCATCCAGAGCTTCAGATGCTTAAAGTCAGCCTACTTTGGGACAGTTGCACCAACCAGACAATTCTGCAGTCATTGTGGCACAGAACATCTATTGAGGATGCCATAAAACTGAGCAGCAGTAAGCCTGGCATTGTTCCCTCTTTCTTTCTCCCTCCCTCTCTCACTGCCATAAGTCTGCCTTGTCTGTCCACATCTCTCTCTCTCTCTCTCATTTTCTCTTCCCTCAGCCTCATCAGTGGACTGCGGGAAAACGAGTGATAGCTCTTGCAAAAGCCTGACAGACATTATCCAAAAGAGTAAATTCTCTCTCTGGGTCTCTCTCTAGCATTACACTGACAGCTTCTAAAATTAACACACAACAATTAAAGGTGTAAACAAATTCATCTTAAGATGGTTCCAGCTGAAGGCCATACAAACTGACTACTATATTATGATGCCATTATCACAATATGCAAACATTGTGACTCTTTGAATGAGAAATGTTCTGTCCAATACATAATTACATAGATTCCACAGATGAAGCTGCTCACAAATTATGTAGATATCAAGATGAGGGTGATCACAGAGATAACTGGTGATAGAGATTGTAAGGTTGATTGTGCTTAGAGATTAATGGAATATAGACATCACATTAATGCCCTGCCTTCTCTCCCCTGTTATGTAGGACAAAGACAGAAAATTGGTCCATCTAGTTTAGTATTGACTGGTAACAGCTCTCAAAAAATGTTTTGGAGGATCTGTTTCAGTTCTACTGGGAAATGCCTGGAACAAAACATGGGATCTTTTTCATACAAAGCATGTATTTTACAAATTGAACCAAGGCCATTTACAGGATGGGGGCACAGAGAATGTGAAAATGTAGAGCTAGAGATAGACCAGAGAGGGGAATTTACTCTTTTGGATAATGACTCACAGAATGCCACACTGTTCATATCTTCTAGTCATGTTGGCCATGAAAACATAGGAACAGTAGTCTCAAGAAGTCACTTCCTCCTTCTCTGATTCAGGTATAAGCATACTTAAAATACACCACAAAAATCAACCTGATGTCAGTTAGCTATTATTGACTTAATTCTCATTAATACTACAGTAGATTCTACAATAAATGTGATTAAATCTAGCCTCCTCTCATAATGAGGGCTTCAGTCTAGCTTTTGAAGGATTTAATTGCAGGGTTCAAACTATACCAGTTGACTGTGGACTCTAGTGACACATGAATAAGGGGTTGTCATCAGGAAGTGGCTGAGCAGGCTGTATGATTTCAGAATATAGGTGTAAGACACCATTTCTGAGTACTCTACTACTCTTAAAAAGGGAATGAAATTAAATAGCAGGGAGAAAACCTCTAGCCCAGTCTGCACTTTCCTGCAATAAAAAATCTATTTGAAGGGTATGTTTATATTTAGAGGGCCTTCCAAGGTGTGATTCCACCTCCTTCCAGCACATAATACACCTGCAATCTTAAATTCACTCCAACACTTCAGAACTCTAGCGTCTCATTTTGTTGCATTGTATAGCTCCAGTCTTCTGTTATTTCCTAAATAGTTCCAGGAAAGGGGGAGTAGGGTGTAGCAAAACTGAGAAAGAACTATGCAGAGGAAATTAAAATATATTTCTAAAGTATTGGAGATCCAGGAATCATGCTAGGAAAAACTGTGACATGCAGAAGGGAAGTAGGATGTGTCCTCAAAGATAAAATAATGTAGGATTGTCAATACATATTTATTCTAGATTTCCTTCTGGGACCCGTCCTCCCAGTTTCTCCAATATAGACAGCATACCAGTGATTCTACAATATTTGTTTGGCAACTAAAATAATAATCCATCTGAAAATGATAGAAAGGCAGTTAGATTAAGGGCACAATATTGCCAAAATTATGACTCTTTAAATCCCACTCATTTTAATGGGAAAACACCATAAGGTGCATGTTTAACCTATTGCCACTGAAATTAATGGAACTTCAAAGTGTTTAACTTAGCTGGATGATGCCCCAACTGTCTTGTAAAACTGCCTAGAAGTTCAGTTAAGGAGATTCTTGCCACTAGAAGGACCACAATTGGAAAAATTTGAAATCAATAGCCGGAAACTGCTTAAGAATAACTTGGGTTGACTTTTCCAATGGAAAGAGATGTTCAACTTTCATTTGGGCCTTCTAGTAACATTTATTTTAAATATGCTGTTGGTTTATGAATCTGTTCTCATAGAACTTGCATAAAACCTCTCTCAACATGCCTCTGTCCAGCAAATACTCTAAGAATAAGAATAATAAAAACAAGAACAAGAATAAGAATATGTCAGCAGGTTGGTTTTCACTTATGGTTACCCTTTCCAGGCTTTTCTAGGCATAGATTACTCAGAAGGGGTTTACTAGTCCTTTCTTCTGGTGATGCTCTAGAACTGCACAGTTTGCTCAAGGCTACACAGGCTGGCTTTTTTCCTTGGAGGCACAATGGGGAATTGAACTCCTGACCTCTGGCTCCACAGTAATAATAACAAATGCCTATTATTCATTTTTACCATCTGCAAATTTCGTGCAAGTCTACATCTTATTTTTGTCTTTGATTATGTATGAGTGAGTACCCTAGGCACCTGGCTTGTATGGCAATCAACATTGTCTGCTTCCAGGAAGCTTGCTGGGAATTCCTGAAACTTGTAGTCCACAAAAGACACCCAAGATCTATAGAGGATTCAAGGCAACACTGGATATACCAAGACCCATTGGGTCTATGGTAGGTGGGACTAACAACTGGAGTTAGGCCTACAATTTTAATTGAGTTCTAACCCTCTTTTGCTCGGGAAGTTCTAACATCACATTTTACAGCAAAAGGGCATGAATTCTTTCACTTGGCTATGTCTTTCTGCCCAAACTGGTCATTAAATGCAAATTTGCTATCATGGCAAGCCAAAGTACTCATATAACATCACCAAACCTTTTAGATTCTGAGTTCCATCTGCCCTGTACATCTAATTAACCAGCTGCCTTTGTCTTGGAGGTGAAATACATTGTTCATCATATCTCCAAATGTAGCCTTTTATCATCTCTACCTCATCTTTTTGGGGTGAAGGACTCATGTTTTAAAACCTGCTAGGGTAGCAAGCCTCTATTTACATCTCTATGCACATTCACAACCCCTCCCCCCAAAAAACTCTGGTAAATTAAAATGTTAAAATATCTAAAATATCAATGGAGCGTCTGTCAGAGAATTTCCTCTTACAGGTTGTAACCTGTTTAACATCTGTTTAAAGAACTCCAATTAGTTTCCGGAGGTCTAAAGTCAAATACGTTGTCTTGGAAGTCGCTTTACAGCAAGCTGCAAAGCTCTTCACTCGGTAATTTAAATGACTGACCGTTCAATTTATGAGCATTTGAAGCAATAAAATTCAGCCTGAACTTAATAATAGCACATTTTATGTGACAACGATGACAATTACAATCTATAGTTACTGCGGTCACCCTTTGGTCTAGGGAAAGATGACAGCATTAATTATACACGCTCACCATTTGTCAGACTTAACTTGGCAGCCGACGGAGCTAAAAACCATCTTCAGCTTGACTTCTACATTTTCTATTTTCTAAGCCATTGCAACAAGGATAATTAGAATAGAGGGTGTTTTTCCCCTCCCTTACATACTTATTTAAAATATTCCTTCTTTGTATGATTTGCAAGTTCACATATAGTATAGACTTGTGCCAATCTTGTTTTGAAAGAACTGTCAACATTTTCTGTTTTACTATTTCTTGCACCAATCAGCTCCGTAGCTCATTCATTTTAATGCTCACTAGAATATAACAGATATGCTCTCTGTCCTTGTGTCATTGCCTCATACTTTATACATTTTAAAGATAATGTTCTTTGCTCCCTTGTCCATGGTTCAGCACATGCTGAGGGAATAGAAATGTATTATTTTAACTTTTTTTACTCCCAAATTTTATGAGAGCCACAGCAGCCAACAGAGTTTATTTTATGTATTATCTACTTCCCCATAAACATTTTGTGGGAAGACCACATAAACATTTTGTGGGGAAGAGAGGAGGTGTATCACACCACTCCAACAGCCATTGAACAATTAAAGCTTCATCTTCAAGCACCTGTAAACTAATAAACATATTTATGTTCAATAACATTTTAAATAACTGGTTTAGGTGATTCAACACTAAAGAGTGTTGTAGCTTGATAAATTCTGATCAATTGTTGTTTCATCATGACCACTTAAAGCCATCAGGCCTTATAAGTTAGGCCAGTTGAAACCCAGTCAGGAGACTAAAGATGTGAAAGATGTAGATAGGTGATGTAGATAACTATGTATGAAAGAAGACATGGTTTAAGTGAGGAGAAGTCATTTCGCCCTTTTTAAAAATCTTCATTCCCTTTGTCTCAGGAATTGTCCTGCAGCTTTGGGTTCTTTTGCACACATTCCCCCTTTACCCAAACATGGGGGAAGGACCCTATTCCAGGTTTCAATAAAGCAACAAATTTGAATGCTTGAGCAGAAGTCACAAATTAGCCTCATTTACCCTAGCTTTTGTGTTTGTTGTTGTTGTTATGTGCCTCCAAGTTGGGGCTGCCTTATAAAGACCCCAATAGGGCTTTCAGGGTAAGTGAGATATTTAAGGAGTAGTTTTACCAGGTCTATTTCTCCAGTAGCTGAGTAAGGGTTCAAACTCCAGCCTCCTGAGTATTCATCCATCACTCTATCCACTACACCACACTGGGTATCTAGTTCTCATGTTAGGAAAGCTACATTCATAGACAGCCATATCTACTTATGTAAGCTCTCTGTATGATCAGAAGCATTGGGAAAAAAATCAGGGTTTCTCAACCACTGTCCACACATGAAAATAAAGGGCTGGGACTAGCCTGCTTGCCCAGTTTATGGATTCAGATTAACCCTTTCATTGAAAATAGGGTTAAAGAAAGTCCCGATATTTCCTTTTCTCTGTAGTAGTGCTGTTTTTCAACTGTTTGGCTGCAATTCACTGCTGAGTCAGCACCTGCTACTGCCACATACACACACATGCATGTGTATATGGATGTCTGTCTAAAAATATTATTTATTGGAAGATATGCAAAGAAAGGAAAAGTAGGGCAGGGTACAGAAGCAATAGGTAGACAAAGGAAGAGGGACAGGAATGGTCAGAAGAAAATAAAAGGTTAAACAAGATGCTAAGGGAAATGTGTCTTCCCTTGGTTTCATCATTTTTTTCTCCTCCCACGATGTGATTTTCTTAGAGATGAGCCTGAGCAATCAGATTTGCATATCAATTCCATGTTTACCTTGAAATAATAAATCAATTCACATGAAACAAGCTTGAATGCAAAATACAGAGGTGGAGGAAAACATCTGATATAACAAGCAGATGTCTTTCACCACTTGAGGGAGCACTGATTTGAAATACAGGCTAAATGTCTTGGCGAAATTTAGACAGAAATTTGAATGTAGAGAAAGGAAGGAGGGAATAGATGAAAATACTGTAGACAGGGTAGGAAGAAAGAAGGAGAAAGAAGAGATGCAAAAGTAAAAGAATGAATTATCCAAAAGATAGAAAAGATATGACCAATGTAAATAGAAGGATGGTAAAAGGAAAAGGACAACATAGGTGGAGGAAGGAAGAAAGAAGAAGGAGATAATGATGTGCAGGAAAGAAAGGAATAAAGAAAAGATAAACTGAGGGGAAAGGGGGAGTTAAAACAGAGGGGCAGCTTCATAGCTGAGTAAGATTAACAATCAAGTACAGTGTCCCAAGCAAAATCCCAACAATTAACACACCACAGGATGAGGAGAGCCATTGTATTGTAGAAGACAGAGTGTCAGACTAGGACCCAGGAGATTTGGGTTAAAATCTTTGCTCTACCATGGAAACTCCCTGGGGAGTAACAACAAGTGAACACTCTTTGAACATTTCACATGTTTTGAAACCCTATTCAGATCACCATAATTCAGAAGCAACTTGATGGCACATTACAACAGTAACAACTTACACTGCACTCTTTCCCTGGCAGCTTCAAGTAAGCCTACTAATTCCCCGAAACCAGGAAAAGCCATCACTGATCAACATAGGCAGTCTTATGTAACAGGGAGGGACATGAAAATACAACCATGCTGTTTGAAAATCGTCCAAAAAGAAAAGAAATGATGGAGATTTGGGGTTTCAATGTCAAGGCTAAAAGCACAACATTTTAACAGCCCTGAACAGCTGGTTGAGCATGCAAATAAATGTTTGAAATTGAAAGCCATGTTTCTCTCAGCTCTACGGAAAATACTTAAAACATAAATAGAATTAAATATTATGACTTATGGTAATTCATTCTTATTTGCAGTTGGCAGCCACGTCAGATCAACCATATTTGAGTCATCTGCCATGGCGAAACAGGAATGCCAAGATGAAACTCATTTTCCAGAATCAAACCGGTAAATCTTTGACATTCTGTAGCAATTACATGGTGAATGAAGATCTCTTCAGATGGAAATCTTCAGAATATCTGTTCTGGAGATCTTCTCAGAATCTCTCTTAACTCAAGGTCAAACCCATTGTTCCCCTCCACTACCTTCTTGAACCTAATTAAGTTCCAGCAAAATGTTTACAGAATCAATTTTCCTCCTGAGAAACAATACTAGAACATTCTTGTGGTTGGTTATTTGTTTGGAATTGTGTTTCAATGTCATCATACAGGTTGAGTAGGAATGACAGGAAACCAGCACCTGGCACATGGGCATAAACAGTTCTCCAATCAAAAACCAATTACCCAACAAGGTGGAAAGTGTCACAGACTGCTTCTTTCATGATTTTGTTTACAGTCTCCCAAAGAGTCTCTTTAAAAACTGTTTTCTTTTATTTCTCCTCTACAATCACATACTTCATATTTGTTTAGCTGAAAATCTGATGCACCACATAAGAGAGTCCAGCTAAAGAGTTTTCAAGGGGCTAAGTCCACTTTAGTTTCAGCTAGAGTAGACTCGTTGAATCAGTGGGACTTATATAAGTGTCAACTTCACAAGTCACATTCATTCAATGAGGCTACTCCAGTTAGGGCTGAGACTTTATTTAGCCCAAGAATTATGTGCTCATATCGGGTGGGTAACAGACGGTCTAGCTTTATGTGAGTTGCTACTGAGAAAAGAGGTCAGAACGGATAAAAATGTAGTGAGAGAACTCTGTACACCTATGGGTCCTTTTTGACCCAGTATGAAAAGGCAACATGGTGGAAAAAAGAAGGGAAGGTTAAACTGAAGCCTGAGAGAAACTGTTCCATGATTGCTCGCAATGGAGAACAGCAGCCTAACTCATTTACTCACAGGCAAGTGAGGAGTTTTATCAACCTCACAGTTTAACCCTGACCAGTTCAAAGGGGAAAGTGATTCTCCGAGAGTTCAAGGCAGAAGTAGACAGATACTGCCTTCTGATTCTGCCATATTTCTCTGTAAGTTTAGGTCAGCCTCATTGCAGTGACAAAAGCCCTATAGAAACATCAGCAAAAAGATGTCTCTTCTGGAAATAATAATCATTTTTAGACTTCAAATGTATACGCTTTGCCCTGCAAGTCAAAACCATTAAGAAGCACTTTAAGAATTTTCCAGCTATTTCTTCCATTAAATCATAAGTTTGGGAAAACATACAAACACTGTAATTTTGAAAATAGTGGGTGCTTTAGAGGAGGTGGCAGAAAGTTCTTGGATGATTCTATTTCATTTTCTCAATTGATCCTTTCTGGACTCTTGTGTTTCTTTTACATTTTTAAAAAGAAAAACATTAAACTCTTCTGGCCTTTCAGGAAATTGCTCCCTCGCCATCTGTCCAAATGACTATGCAATCTAGATGTCCTTTCATTTGCAAATTCTAATGGTGATGCAATTATATACATGCTAATATGGCCAGATCTAAGCACAGTGTTAGCTATGAAAAATTCATAAACACATGAAAAATTATTTGGGATTTGCTGTAAGTTTTTAATGAGGTGATTTGAAATTGTTTTAAATTCAGTCATCATCATCATCATCAACAACAACAACAACAACAACAACATCTTAGACCTGCAGACCTAGAAGAGACCTTATGGATCATTGGCAGGTTGAGCAGAAATGATAGGAAACCAGCACCTGCCACATGGGCTAGAGCAGGAGGCACAGTGGGAAATCAAACTCCCAAACACCACCAAGCTATCCAGCAGTCATGTTTTAATATTGGAATTTGTTAACTTGTGTTTTATTATTGTAATTTACTGGCTTAAACCCAATAGTAATGGTGCAACTACACAATGATGGAAATGTGATTTAACTTTCTCACTGTGAGGTCACACTGGGGCATTCATAATAGGTGAAAACGAAATAGAAATAAAAAGTTAAAAAAGACAAAAATGTAGTGACACCTTAAAGACTAACTTTTATACTTTTATTGTGAGCTTAATGTGAAGATTCAGTTATCTTCAATATAAGTGGCCACACAGGCAGAGGAGAGAGAAAAAAATCCTTCTAACTGCAGTTCTAGCCTGTAGGTGATGCAGTTCAAAGGAATTGTCTTAAGAAGGCTTTCAGTCCTCAGTGAACATTTCCTCATTTTGTCTTGCCCACCAGATAACTAGTAAAACTAGAAAATATATATAAGTAATCAGGGGCTCTGCCTAGGAAAGCTGTTTAAAAATAGAAGTGCCTTGGGCAAGAGGCTTTGAAGAGAAAGGTGAATGCTGGTGTGTGCATATGTATGCGCATCACTTTGTGCGTTGTGGGAGAGAGTATGCTCAGTTGGTCTTTACTTTCTGCACTGGAGAAAACAAAAGGATTTGACTTTTAAAAAGTAGAAGAGTCTCTGGTGGGGAGGAAAAACTACAAATTGGGACTCTGGGATTCTGAGTTGATTAATTTTTTCTATGCCAAGGTGATCTAGTGCCAAGTTGATCAGGGGCACCTATTCCTGCCATCCCTAAACATCACACCCTGGCTGCCTATGTCACCACAACACCACACACAGGCACACATACCTATCATTTTTCAAAATGAAACAACTGCTCACACAAAGAAAAGGGGAAAAAACTCTGTTAGGATTAAAAAGAGCTGGACCAATTCAAATTAGCCTTTGCACCACATGATCAGTGAAAAATATTGAATTCATCCATTTATACCCGCAGCAAATCCTGTAGTATTTGTCCACATAGTTGAAGCCCAAATTGCAGCTTGAGTAGGCCCATTGAATCAATGGAACTGATAGAGGAGTTGACTCACCACTTATTCAATGTGTCTACTGTAGTTGCAACTTATTACTGAATTTCTGCCACTACATTTTTATGGGCACCTATTCTTTAATCTTGACATGACTTACCCCGAGTCTCAGGTTATGGAGAATGGTGAGATATAAATTGTCTAGGTAAAGAAGATCCATTTATTTCAGCATCCTGTTTCCAACAGTGGCTCATCAATTGCCTCTATCTGAAGGTAGCAGCAGCCCTCCCTTATTGATGCTCCCCAACAGCTAGTACTATTTTTTTTTTTTTTTTTTTTTTTGTCAGACTAGGCTATATATTAGAAAGTCTTTGGTCATTGTGGAAAACAGGATGCTGAAATAATCTTGCTTCTGATCATTCTTTCTGAATCTCACCATCCTCCTCATATTTAAAAATGGGTAAGAATAATTGTTTATCTTTATTGTAGTTGTTTCTAGGAAAAGTTGAAGGCAGCAGAAAAAGAGGAAGATGGAATATGAGGTGGATTGCCTCCATAGAGGAGGTCATAGGCCTGAGTTTGCAAGAGCTGGCTGTTAATAACAGGACATTTTTAGAGCTCACTCATTCATAGGGTTGCCATAAGTCAGAGGCTACCTGACAGCACACAACAACAACATTGCTACCATAAACTTACAAGATAACATATGGGGTAGAGATGTGAATCTCGCAACCATGTCTCTCAGGGTGTGGCAGGGGAATCTCTTTCACAGATTTTTCCGTGCAAGGGTTTCTTAGGTTTTGCTTTTCCTGAGAAATCCTGGCGGAAATTTCTTGGGACTACTTGGCTGTTTCATGGCCCCTTTTCTCCAGACATTACAGCAACCTGTGCAGAATTATGATGCCTTTGCTATGTTAAGACTCCCTGGAAAGGGCACTGAGTGTACAGAATTTGGGAGTTTCTCATACAAAAGAATAGCAACTTGAGAAATTATGCTGGTGCAGAAGGAAGTCTCAGCAGAGCAAGACTTGGAGAATTGCCAAGAACAAGACATATTAAGCATCCCTAATATAAGGAGTGCACCATCCAGCATGGCATGACAGGACAACAAATGAGCATAGCGTCTCCTAGGATATAATTAAGCCAACTAAATTATGTTCTGAACCCCTCTAAATACAGTACCTTAAATATGACATTCTGGACTTCTCAAGGTGGTCTTCCAATCAGGCTTTGAGTTCCCTCAAATGCTCATGAAGACAAGATCATTTTTGCTCCCCTCCTTTCACACAGTTGAAGTCATTTTGCAATTAGCACAGTACCAGGGAACAAGCTGACTTGGCCTTGAAGCCTTCACTCAAAAGATAAACTGCCAGTGTACTCCCATTTCATTACTGGCAGAAATTGTCCCCACCTTTCTCCCAGCCAGCCATTCCTCAGGCACTGACAGAGAGCCTGAATTTTCTGGAAAGGTCTACGAGCCATGTTCCCTAATTTCTCATTTTCTTCACACTGACCATTAGCTGTGTCGGTTGGGTTGATGAGACAGGCAGCTGGTCAACTTCTGGAATATTGTACATTGCCCTTCCTTCTTTCCTTCTTTCCTTCTTTTCTTCTTTCCTTCCTTCAAGAAGCTGGGACCAAATGCCTGCAGTGTTGCAACAGCAGTACGATGCACAGGGTGAATGACTGTTAAAAGAAGTGCAGTTCATAGGCAACTCATAATTGCATGCCATGGGAGTCCTTTTCCAAAATTTGGGGGGTGAACTGCTCTTCTCATCTGCCACCCAATTTGGTCGTCCTATTCTATCGAGGAATGAGTATTGTTTGGTCCAAACCAGGGATTGATTGCACTGTGCTTCAGAGCTCAGAAAAGTTACTTTTTTTGAATTGTAATTCCCAGAATCACCCAGTTGGCATGTCTACTAGCTCTGCTACCTGGGAGGATTCTTGGAGTCCAAAACAGCTCTGCTTCTAATTTCACATGGAAAATCTGAAGTAACACAGTTGGTGTTAGCAAAAGTGAAGCTTTGCTTATTGGTTATCTAATTAACCTGGAAACATTTTGTTGTAGCTGTTGTTGTTGCTTGTTGATCTGTACTATCTTGGCTTATGCCTCTGTGATTTTCCTCAACGAAAGTGTTCACTTCACTTCCGGTTTAGTCAAGGATTTTATATTGATTGTTTGCTGTTGGGTAGGACTCAGTGAGTAATCTTTGATTTGTGATAGGCATGTCACTTTATTTCATGTAATTTTCTTTGTAATTATGTTCTGCTAAGGCACCAGGTGCCTGTGGGTATATGTGTCAACAAATGGCATTTATTACCAGCCTGCGCTATTTCAAAATGTCATTTAGAAAATGTATGTCACTAATGTCATTTCTTTTATTAAAAGTTAGGTAGCTATTAAGTGCCAGACTTGTAACACTGTACAGATGGGCAGACCAGAAAAGAGAGGTTTGTTTGTTTGTTTGCTTGCTTGCTTGTTTAATCTGTCCAAGCCCAAAGGCTGAAGAATAGGCAAACAAATATCTGGAACATATAAGTAACAAATTTAAATTAGTAAGAGATAAAAATGCCATGCTTTCCATCACTTTAACTTTGCTGTCAAAGTTTGAAGATGTTTTACAAGTTGAATGCCTCAACTTAGAAGTAAGCACTGCTCCGTTAACATATAACTGGAGTAGTGCCAGTGGTTTCAGAGTGTGGAAAAGTTACTTACTTTGGATTACTCCCAGAATAAAGTATCCGTGCTGCTTGTAGGATTCTGGGGGAAATAATCTTAGAAATTAATCGTTAGTATGCCAATTACAGCTCTTCACCTTGAAATCAGAAGTCATGCAAGCATTGCCTGGCCTCAGTTACAGACTGGATGAGGGCCAACAGGTGAAAACTGAATCATGACAAGACAGAGATCTTGTTGTTGGGAGAGGGTCCTGACTGGCTGGGGGGTTTCTTGCCTGGTCTAGATGGAGTTGCACTCCCCCTGAAAGATCAGGTCTGCAGTTTGGGTGTGCTTCTGGACTTGGCCCCCTCTATGAAGAAACAGACCTCAGCCGTGGCCAGGTCTACCTTCTTCCAGCTCTGTCAGCTTGCACACCTGTGACCCTATCCGGACAAGAAATCCCTAAAAACACTAGTTTTTAGGGATTTCTTTAGGACGGTTTAGGACCTCGATACCTAGCAGAACGCCTTCTCCCACCTAGATCTACTCGAGTCACTCGCTATATCCAGGAAAGACGGCTGAGGGGCCTAACGCCGAGAGAAGCCCGGAAAGAAAGAACAAGAAACCGGGCCTTCTCGGCAGTGGCCCCTCGACTTTGGAATAGCCTGCCGTCAGAGATCTGCCTGGCACCCTCGCTGGGTGTTTTTAAGAGCCAATTAAAGACTTGGCTCTTTAGGCAGGCCTTCCCTCCTGTCAATACTTGACTTTTACTTTCTACTTAATCTTTTGTTTCATATTTTCCATCTTGATTAATACTAATATTGTCAATGTAAATCGTTGTTTTAATTGTTTTTATGAATAATTTTATTGTGAGCCGCCCTGAGTAGACATATGTCTAGAAGGGCGGGATAAAAATCTAATAAATAAATAAAATAAATAGTTCATGTGTCAATAATCTCAAAGATCAGGTACTGCAATGCTCTCTAAATGGAGCCACTCTTGAAGGCAGAACAGAGGCTCCAACAGCTGTGAAATGTGGTGGCCTGTCTGGTTTCAGGTATCTCAATATATGATCATATTTCCCCAGTCACAGAGCTGCTTCTGATAAAAATCAACCAATTATTTCATTATTCTGTCATGATGTGGCTTTGTTGTGTGAACTGAACGTGGTGAATCATTTCAATTGGCACCTATCTGATGCTTTAGTCCTAAATCTAGAAATTACCCAGGAAACACATGGTTACATGCTGGCAAGAAACTACAAAATAAACACACCAGGAAACAAGATAAGACAAAGGATGTTTGATATTTGCTATTATGCTTCAAATTGGGTCCCACCATCTTACAATACATGTGATTAAAACCAACCTTTTTATGGCACATGTGGCCTTTAAAATAAAGCATGTTAATTAATTTCCTAGTTACTTTTTTAAAAAATTGAATAGGGTCAGTCATATTATTTTGATCTGAAAATCAGTGCTGGGTAAATGCACAATGAGAGATATATTAATGCAAAGTTCCAAAGTGGGTAAAAAGTAACTTTCATGCATGCTTGACTTTTATAGGCATATAAAACATCTAGCTCTGTAGTAAAATATGAAGGCTTCAGTTACCTGACTTCTGATTTAGAAGCTTAGTAAAAGCATAGGAAGCAAAAGCTAAAGCAAAGCAAAGTGTGCTGCTTATATACCGCCCCATAGCACTTCAAGCACTTTCTGGGTGGTTTACAAGTTAATTATGCAGGCTACACATTGCCCCCCCTCCGCGAGCTGAATACTCATTTTACCGACCTCAGAAGGATAGAAGGCTGAGTCAACCTTGAGCCGGCTACCTGGGATTGAACCCTGGGTCGTGAGCACAGTTTTGGCAGCAGTTTAACCACTGCTTCTGGGATTGCACTCTTCAATTCTAAGTATATGACATCATCATCATCATCTTAGAACTGCAAAGCTGGAAGGGACCTTATGGATCATCAAGTCCAGCCCCTGTCAAGGAGGCACAGTGGGGAATCAAACTCCCAACCTCTGGCTCTGCAGCCAGATGCCCAAACCACTGAGCTATCTGGCAGTTCCATGTAGTGTTATAGCATGTGACAGGGAGGTGAGGTGTTTTATATACATGCTTAAAATCCGGCACCTGCTGAGTGGCACTAATAAGGAACTTACCCAGACAACAGCCAGATATATCCATTCCATCATGCAGAGGCGTCGCATTATGCTGTCACACACCACTGAGCCCTAACGATGTCATCTGGGTATCCCCTGGCACATATGGCATATATGCTTTTTTAACATTTTACCGTATCTCACTCTCTTTTACTGTATGCCAATAAAGGTTCTGAAACTGAAACTGAGTAGACATGCTTTGTACATGAGCTATATGGAAACATGGATGAAAGATGAGTGTTTTTCATGTGCAGTGAGCAATTTTGAGGGCTTAGGGGCCAAGTCATGTGTATATTCCCACACTTCTAAACCCTAATATATGTCCCTCCCCCATAGCAAATAACACTCCATCAAATCCTGGGAGGTAGTTTAGTATTTAAAGATAATGTCCCATGCTGTTTTAGGTCAAGAAAATGGCTTTTCTTAGAAATAGGAAGTGACTGGTTGGAGTTTCAGGGTTTGGACAGGTTCCAGAAGGCCTAGAAGTAGCCTTAGGATCTGCATGTGCCTTCTAAGCTAAATTTTGTCCACCTCAGAGTATAGATTTCTTCTAGTGCAATATGCTGTAAGTGGAGATCCAAAATGGTGCCTTCCACATAAGAAAGAAATATCAGCAGAACTGGAAAAACAATAAAGTGTCCAGAATGTGCCCCACCTCCAAAGAAACAGTCCAATCAGGAATAATTATTATCATTGGATATACTACTAACTGAGGGGCAAAACGAAAGTTAGGGTAATGAGATGGGGCAAAATATCCTGAAAGAAGGCATGATTTGATTGGCTGGAATCCTAAATGTAGCAGTCAACACTGCAGAATGTTCTTCCTGCTCCTACTTATGAATGACTAAAATGACTTGCATTTTGTATCATTTAGGTGCAACCTCATTATACAATGGATTCATATGTACCTGCCTTTGTATAAAATTCTGACTTGCAAGAAACTCACAAAGAAATTGAGTCCATTTTTTTTGTGAGAAATGCCCTCTAACTATTTCCTTAACTCTCCAATATTTGGGTGCCAACATGTTCATTTACTGTTCTTCTGATATGCTACACTGTGTCACATGAAAGGAATAAAAGTAAATTTAAGGGCATATGAAGTTAGTAAACCAATATATTTACCTCAGATTTCAGGAACGGTTGCCTTTATAAAGGGCAGTGTTGGTTGTGGCCACAATATATTGTTGTTTGTATCTTCCCTTAGACGCCTACCTTCGAATTACTCTGTTTATTTCTTCCATATTTCATATAGCATGCCACAGAATGAGTTAATAAATTATTAAACTGAGATTATTCTCTGTTTATTCCCTTGAAATGAGTAGTGTGATACAATGGCTGAAATCCTGTTGCTTGGCATAGCAAATGGCATCAGAGTAGGTCCATTAAATCAATGAGGATTTAGTTAGTAAATTCCTCCATAAGTTAAAATGATTCAAATTGGCCTACTCTAACTGAGGCTTACTATGCTTAAGTAAGTTGCAACTAGAATGCATCCAACTGAATCAATGGATCTTATGGAGGAATTGATTTAATGGTCAACTTGTGGTGCCATTTACTATGCTAAGCAACAGGATTTTGGCCAATAATTTATAGCCAACTCTTGCTAAACCTGTCTTCTAGTTTAGATTTCATTACCAGACTCTTGCTGCATTACTGATACACTCAAGTTATTTAATTCATTTATACCTTGCTTTTCTTCTAAAAAGGTACTCAAAACCCCTTAAAAGAACAAAAATAATTAGTGAAATATTTTATTAAAATGTGTCATTTCATTTATAGACTATTCTACTTATTTTTAAGGTTTATTCTATGTCTGAGAAACTACAGTTTTTGATAGAGAGAAATTTCACAAGCAAAAACCTTGCTATAATTAGTAAAATCAATAGCTTCCTATTCCCAGGCAGTAGTTAGAAAAAACATTTTTCTGGCTTCTTTATATTGATCCAAGGATTTAGCTGTATTTGCATTAAACAGCATAATGCAGAATCCATTTCGCTCAATTCAGGTGGCAGCTGTGTTACTTTCCTCAGTATTAATGGAAAATATTCAATTTAACCCATATTAAAAATGAATATGACTACTCTCCTGGTCTGATATAAATGTTTACTAGATTTATTTTAAAAAATTGCATGCATTCAAGTTTCTAGAGTTTGTTCTCTTAAGAAAACGTATCTTTTCCATTAGCCTGCCATCCTTTAGAAATGCATTGAATATCTAAACATTTGGGTGCAATTACTGACACGTGGATATATAACTGGTAGAAAATGAATTATATATCCACTCGACATGTGCATTGATACATCTGTGCCAGATTGGAAAGTGGTAGCCAGTGGGACTCATCAACATCATTTTTTTCTTCAAATCATTGAGTTCCATCAGGAAAAATCCTGTGGTGTAACTTTGCACTCAGAGTAACCAAACCAGGTGCTGGAAACATTTAATTTACACTGATTAAAGGCTCCTATCCCCCTGTTTTAGGTTCCCTTGGGCTCCCTTTTGCCCAGAAAAAGCCTTTGGGAGCTTCCGGATTGCGTCAAAATTTGCCACTGGATCATTGGCTGTGGTCCCGATCCCAGCAATGGCAATCCAGCAGCAATTTTTAAGGCTCTCTCCTCCCATCATCCAAGGCATTCCTAAATATTTGATTCACACAGTACAATCTACATATATTTATTTGAAAATGTGTCCTACTGTGTTCAGTGGGGCATAGGATCACCGTCTGATTCTGTTGAAAGAGCACAAATGAGTTGTACTGTAGACGTGTCAGTGAACTGGAAGGAACAATGCATCCCAGAATGTCAATTTCCAATGCTTTATCCATGTTCAAGGGCATCTGCAGAAATAATTCTCTGTGGGGGCAGCTGGCAAAGTCTATTAATGACACCCACGGATTATTGATCTGACCATAACTTTTACCTATGTACGTTTAAAGAAATACTACGTTAAAGATTCCAGGGGTGATGAGCTCCCTCCCTAGACCCACCCCCAGCCAGCTTACACTCATGTCCATGTTCATACAACAGCTTAGGGATTTTAGGGCAGTCTCTGGTCTATTGTCCAACCCTTATCCCCCACGCTGTGCCTCACCAAATATAACATTACTGTTCTTTTACTTAATATGAAGGGAACCTTCTCATTGTGCAGATGGAGCTGCACAACAGGATTTTGGCCTAAAACTGGTTTCATTGTGTTTTCATAGATATAGCTTATTCTGCTGTTTGTGGGGTTTTTAAATTATATTTTAATCTGCTTTGGATCCAATCGATCAATCAATCAGTCAATCAGTCAACCAACCAACCAACCAACCAACCAACCAACCAACCAACCAACCAACCAACCAACCAACCAACCAACCAATCAAATAAATGGTTCTTAAAGTCGAGGAGTTTCTAGACAAATGTGAGTCCTATAACCTACTTGTGAAAAACAGGCATTGTGAAGTTTTGCCCTTTATTCCTTTGTCGCCATTGGTGGTGTATTATTCCATTCTCTGACTGTGAAAGGTTGATGCTTAACTGAACCCAGAATTCAGATGTGCTGTGAGGCAAATCCATACAGCCAATGTTAATACACCAGTGTAATGTGAGTGAGGGGAGAGAAACACTGATAACAGCAATTGTTTTAATGAACAAAATTACAGCTTTCTTTAATGGCTCCAGCATTCCAGGAAACACTGAGTGCTTGGTTACACTATATAGTACAATGAATACACTCCCATTTTTACAACTTTTTGCTGAAGATCAAAGGCTTCTGTTCTGTCGATCCTAGCTGTTACTAAAGCCCCCACAAAACACCTACCTGATCATATGCAAATCAGTGCTAAGCATTAAGCACCAACTCCTTGCATGTGGGTCACATTTAAAGGTTACATTCCTATTAGAGAAATTATCTGAATGCCATCCGTATTATTATTGACATTATTCTTAGTCCTATTAGTATTACATGTATGTATAACCACACTTGAGATCTTCACACAGTAGCAAAATCAAAAAACACATGTCATTAAATAGACTTTGAACATCAGAGGATTATATGAAAGATTAATTATGCATTTGGAAGCCACCCAGGATATTTGGAACTGTATCTTTTTGAAACGCTAGCAGGAAAACCAAGCTCATGGATACATAGAAGAGTAGCTTTTATCATTCAGGTGGTGAAGAAGCAAGGTAAACAAATTGTTTGCATCAGATTCCCACTGACAAATATAGACAAGCTGAACTTTGGGGCATGATGTTGCAAAGATACTAAAAGACATACTTTTACATTTAAATGCCATACAGATATGACTTACTTCGGTTGTCATTCTCATCCAGAGCATGCTATACAAACCTCTCCCTGGTATTTTAATTCAGAATTTTGAGCCTTAACATATTTCAGCAAAGATGTGTGATCCAGTACTGATGCTAAAGCGGGGCATCTGGTATAACTGGATGTAAAAGGCATGAGCAACTGTTACAAAATCAGTACTAATTTATTGCAAGAAAAAAGATCTTGCGCATCCTAAATTGGTACAGTTTGGGGTGAGTCTAGGAAGCTTTCCTGTCTTGGGATGCCAGGGAGTGAACCTGAAAGAGGTTGCATGCAAAGATGAGATGTGAGGAATCCCCACCATCATCTTTTTTTTGTTTGTTTGTTTTTTTGGCTGAGAAAAACCCTCTTTACACATCAAGGCATCTTGGCCTCCCCCTGCCCACCCAAAAGTGCATGCCTCTGGCATGAGAATGAGACAAGAACTCTTTCAACTTTTCTGCAGGTTGCATAGCATTGAATAAAACAACTCTCTTTTTCCCTTTTGAAGCTAAGCACACACAAGCAAGCACAAAAGGACAACCTGGTTGACTCAGAAAGATTGAGACAACCCATCTAGTGCTTTTGAAAAATCCATTCAACAGAACAGCATAGCACTTTGCCAAAACACTGATCTCGCAATTTGCAAAATCAGCCTCACAGTTATGAAACACATGTCATGGTCAACAAGAAAAATCTCATTAGCTCACAAGCAAGGAAAACATTTTTGTAGTTTCTCATGCTCATGTGTCCGGATGAGATGGAGGAGGAGTTACATCCCTAGGGCAAACCACACAGTCTGTCACTGAGCAGTAGCCCCCCCCCCCCGTGTTTGGTACCTGTTAGAGAATTGAATGCAACATTTTGGAAATATCTTTTGGAGATACCTTGTTAGCCAGGATTACTGACTGTGGGTATTTTGTAAGCACTTTCAACTGAACATGCTTGAAAGCTCCAATACAAACCTTTGTATTCAGTTTATAAGCATCTGAAAGGTAACCACAGGGAACATGGAAGAATTTCAGGATCAGCATGCATATTCACATACATTCTAGGGAGACAGGAAAGACGGAACCATTGTCTGAAGGCCACAAAAGGCTGGACAAGAGCAGATATATGGAATCCTAGTCCAGACAAAATAGGTGTTCATAGTTGATAGAGATGACCCTGAACCTGGAGTTGAACCAGTGTTGGGATATGGTAGCATCACTGAAAATGATGGTCTATAGCTCTAGGTTTCTTCTGAGTCTGGACTTGATTCTGCGTGCCCAGAATCTGTGCTCAGAAATGACTTTTCTTGGCTAAAACAGCTGTACCAATTCTGCTGGTTTCTGGAGAATGCAGATTTGATCATGGTAATACATGGCTTAGTCATGCATCACATCTAGATGAATGGAAAACTTTGGGCTGTCTTGGAAACTATAGTTGCTCTAAAATGTAGCAGCAATATTGTTAACTATAGTTTGGACATGGAACTGCATCTCTCTTGCTAGAACAGCAACACGGGGTTCTAGTTTGTGCTGCTAGGTGCAATTCAAAGAGCTAGTGATGACATTGAAAGTTCCTTATGGCATCAGATGAGACATCCAAAGAACCAAGTTTCACCATGTGAACACTCCCTTCTACTAAGATAAAATTCAAAGCCCCACCTTCCCCAGGAATAGATTTGGTTGGGATCAAGGGACCAGTCTTTTGGAGTCTGCCTCTCCTTGTTGAAATTCCCTTTAAGCAGTGGCAGGTGGTGACTCTCAGGGGCGCTGTGTATCCACAGTTTTACTCTACAATTTACAGGAGCTATCCAAGGTGCTGAAATATTTGGAGAAAGAGGATTCAGCATCCTGGGTACGTCCTGCAAAGTGCAGACTACAACCTGTAGTGGATTCACAGCACTGTCAACAGTGGAGACATCAGCTGCCATTGCTTTAATGAGGCTCCCTCTCACTTGAATTTTCATATTATGAAAACCAGCTGCTTAGTTGTTGATGTATGAAATACCCAGGGAAAAGAATGACAACTGTTATTCTGTGGAATGAAAAGAACCTGTGTATTCCTATTGCTTTGCTTATCAACATTACAAATGAATACAACTGTGAATGATTAAATTAGCATACTACATTATTACAAAACTGCCACCATGTATCATGAGAATGTGCTTGTGCATTGCATAAACAGCCCAAACAAACACTGATCCTCATTCTTCAGGGCTGTCTGAGTCACTAATAGGATTTTTCTGTAGTGAATATAGCCTCCAGGACTCTTGCAGAGACAAATCCATACTCTTCCTGACCCAAAATTGCTGGGACCCAACCGTCACCTTTTGATTTGCCTAATGGAACATTGACTGCGGTAGAATAATGCATTATTGGCAAGTAAACTTTATCCATTGAGTGGAGTGTAAATTACCCACAGCCAGCAAGTGATCTCTTATTTGACATATTTCCTTGTCCAAGTTTTGATTTCTTTGGAAACACACAACTTCATTGGTTTTCACTTGTTTCCACTTCCTCATCGTAGCATAAGGATAACATTTTACTATAACTTTCTGACATAAATTCTTCTTCCCGTAAAGATAAGCAGCATGCGATAAGATGGTTGAACAAGTTTATTATAAGTTAAATAAATAAAATATTATATATAATTATGACATTAAAGGCAAAAATAATGTACTATCAGTCCAATACTAACTTATGGTGACCCTGTGCAGTGTTTTCTAGGTATAGGGTACTCACAAACAGTTCACCATTCCCTTCTTTTGGAAGTGTTCTGGGACTGTTCTTCCAGGAAGCATGGTGGGAAATCAAACTCCTGACCCCTGGCTCTGCAGCCATGCACCCAATTCACTGACCCATCCTGCCAGCTTTAGATGATATGATCACCCCCAGAAGCATAATGCAGATTATTCCAAACATCACGTTGAATCAGAATTCAAATCAGAAATACATTAATCCAGCTCCAGCTTTTTTGAAAACATTACTTTTTGCACTACAAATCCTAATAAGTAACTTTTTCAAACTTTATCACCCTGCTGTATGACCAAGTGAACCTCAGAGGCTCATACTTCCCAGCTCATTCTGTGTTTCTTTCATCCCTGTAAAGAAGAATTGGGAAACTTTGCTTCTCATTTTAACCAAAGTGTAACTTGGGAACTGACTTTAAACTCTGGATAACAAAAACAAGCCAATCAAACTGTGGTTTCAGATCTTTGCTTATTTTGAAACCACAACTCCCCATGTTCAGAAATCACAATAAATTAGGGCCTGTTTAAAACCAGAAATAGATTATTTCCTAATGGGTGCAACGGAACGAGGTACTTTGCAATCATTAGCTGAAATCCCATGGCTTAGCATAATAAATCAATATGCTAAAGTAACACAAACAAGAATAGGCCCATTTGAATCGATGGAACCTATGAAGAGGTTGGCTCACCAAATCCCCACTGAATCAATTGGCTTATTCTGATGTGACATACCATGCTAAGCAACAGGATTTCAGCCACTGCAGCTCATTAATATAATCAGACACCATGGTTTCTTGTGACATCTGAACTGGGCTACTGCTGTTGTCTGCCCTGGGTTTTATGAATGGAGACTTATTCAGAATTTTTAAAAAGTTGAATGATCAGTGAATTACAAAGTCGATCTGTGATTCTATACTCATTGCAGGGAATAAAACAAACCCTATCTGGCAGTAAGACCTACTAACCACAGTGGCACTTTTGACTTGATATACAAAGGACTGCACTGTAAATTAAATAAATACAAGGTATCTCAGAAAGGGATGGAGAAAGTGTTTGTTTTATTGACAATAAATCTTGAAAACAACTTTGACCTTTGGGGGATTTCTGCTTAACTTTAAGTTACATTTGGAAAGCCTATTGGTAGCCACAATGAATCAGTGTGATATATGTAGCTGTTGACATAATATTTAACAGTTGATTCAGTCGGTCTAGTTTTGTTGGACTAACAATAGGATTCTGGACAATCAATTTATCTTTGACACCTCTCAGCTGTTCTTCTAATTCTAAATTTGAAGAGCAACCAATTAAGCCACCCAACTTCTTGTGATCCTGCCTGATGTCTAGGTAGTAAAAAATGCAGATCGGGTTTCTACTCTGGGCTTTTGAATGTTTCACAAAGTTGATGGTGTTTGCCTTGTCATTTTATATGCATGCCTCAGCATTTCTACAGCTTAATCATAACCAGAAGACAACAGGATTTCTTCTTGCTTTTCAAAATTACATATACATTATTGCACATTAGTTCTGGCGCAAAGTGAAGCATAATAAAACATCAGAGGAAATTAAAGTGCTTCTGATGATAAGCTGAGTTTGCTCCATTAATCTGGGGGCAGAAAAAGCTGAGACATCTATGTATAACGTATTGCATAAGGGATTGAGATGGATCCGTCCCAACCTGTGGGTTTTCCTCCTCTGAGCGTTACTGCTAGCACGTTAAGTCCAAAGGCTAATTTATATTGGTTTAACTTAAGTCTCTGTATAATGGTTAAATCTTCATTCACAGAGGCGCCAGGTCACTGTGAACTACCAAGAGGAAGAATAAGATTAAAGGCATTCACACTTAATTATTTTAAAAGGTTTGCTACGGAGCACAGACATATTACAGTGTAATATTAGTAACGCTTTTCATTTTTAATAATTTTGCCTAAAAAGATGTCCACAACTATTATCATTTGGGCTGTTACTGCTATCAAAGCCACGTGCTTTTTGAATCTGCCTTTTTTTAATTTAAGTTTTTCAGTAGCTAAGCGCCTAAAAACTCACATTGTGAATAAAAGTTACTAAATAGGTTAAATTTCGTTACAAAGCTGTCTTCTGTACAAGGGTGCAACTGAATGAATTAGAAAGAGTTTTGAGGTTTGTGTTCTAGTATTGCAAAATTATACAGGCGCTATCAAATGGCAGAAGGAAGGAGGGGTTGTTGTGTTCCTGCAAAAATACATTAAAATGCAGACATCTACCACAAATCATTTCTGTTTTCAGGAAATATAGCTGCAGCCCTGGTTTCCAGCACCATGGCTATTTCCAGCAGCCAAACATGCAATAGAAGAGGCTGCAATAAATGCACATATTTTTTCTGAATTGCTGCACATGGGAATTCTATCAGCAACACAGAACATATGCTGAAGTTAGCTAGATCAAGGCCTCTTTACTCATGTCAGGGTTCTATTATTATTCATGCAGGGAGGACATTCCCTATGTGTGCTTGGAGTATCATTTGGTATCTGAAGGATAATTCTGAAAACAACTATGATATTTCGTTGACATCAGTTAGAGATGCCTAAGAGAAAATAAGGCTTCCTCTCGGGAAAGAAACAAGGTTTTGGAATAGAGATGGTAGAGCTTGTCACATAAAATGAATACCTGAAGTAACATTGTTGAGAGTAAACCCATTGTATGAATGGAACTTGTCAAGTCAATATTTACATCGTCCCATCCATTCATTAAATCTAATCTACTTGGGACTAACCAATAGATTCAGGTGTGGGTGTGGGTCTGCGCGCTGTCGATTCCAGCTTATGATGACCCTTGCAAGGCTTCCAGAGTATGTGAGATATTTAAGGAGTGGTTTTACCAGTCTAGTCCATGGTACCTTTCCATGGCCAAGTGGGGATTTGAGCTCAGATTTCTTAGGCACCACTACACTGGCTCAACCACTAGATTTAGCCCTATGAAAACGTGTAAAAAGAAAGGACCAGACAGCCTATTTTGCTGCCTGAGGTAAAAAGGTAAGATGTTGCTCTCATACAGTTGCTGATTGGGTGGCTGTTTGACTATTATTGGCAGCAAGCCAATTTAAGGGATGAAGACACAAACCGTTCTGTCTTCTGATAGAAGGAAACAGACATGGGGCAACTAGAGTTACTGCTACCACCCGCTAAGTCTGCAGCCTGAGGTGGCTGTGTCAGTGTGTCTCATGGTAGGGCTGGCCCTGTAAAAACAGAATGGACAGAAAACAAAGGAGATAACCTCTGTGGAATCGCATGCAAAGGTGCAGTTCAAAGGAGAACTTACAAATAGCAGAGCATTTTAGAGATGTACAATGAGGCTAATGGAATATGCAAACTTGAATGTCAGGGATGAACCAGATGTCTTTTATTGACTGCATAACAAAGTCATGGATCAGGACACTTGAACTCACCACATAAACACACAGCAGTGAAATCATAACCTCTGGAGATGGAACAATAAAAAGAGAAATGACAGACAGAGGCAGAGGAGCCCCAAAAAAACCAATAAGGAAATAACTCTGTGGCTATATCTATTTGTCTTTATCTTCCAAGTTGTATATGGCATTGTGTGACAGTCTGTGGAGAGCTTTAGCTCTTTAGCTGTAACAGGCATCTCACACACACAATGGGTAGCTAAATATTGCTTGAGACTCACCTGTTGGAACACCTGGGAAATAAAAGGGAGACGAATACTACGGAGAAATGGAAATTGTTTCATTTTTACAGATGCAGCCTCTGGGCTTGAAATCTTTTGTTTGACATGAGCCATATGAAAATCTGAAAAGCATAAATTCAAACTCATGCTTTGGGAAAACACACAATGATAGATGAGCTATTTCCATTTAATACATTGCTTCCCACATTGCAGTAATGCTTTCACCAAAATATTCATGGTTCTTTTTAAAAGCTCAATCTAATTTTGCTCTTCCTTTTTTCCCTTTTCTTTATTTTGGGATAGAGATGTCTCTTGAATTCCAAAACACTGTTGTAAAGAGACTAGGTTGTGTAGTTAACCTTAATGCAACTGCTGGTCTCTATCCAAGGTCCCAACTTGAGGATGCTTAATTATTGTGTAGGAGCATATTTGCAAACCACTCATTTGCACCATTGCTTTCAGGGGGAGGGGAATAAATCCCCTAGACCTGACGAGCAACTAAGCATCCAAGAACTTGGCAAGTAAAATTGATTTCTCTGATTAGTGCATACAGAAGGATATTGTTGAATGGCTGACTCTGTATACAGCAGTCTTTGTTAATCAACAGGCTAATTGTTTATATGAGTTGCAACATTCTAACTAGAGATGGTTTGGATTCTGGCCTGTGGGACAAAGTTCACGTGCATCTACATAATACAAGCTCTATTCAGTTGTCTTTTGAAATACATGAAGCCCACAAAAGGAGCGCACCCAAAACCGTCATCACTTTCAGCAACAAAATGTCTCTAAAGAGGATGAGCATACTGTACCAGATAGCCTTGGCATGCAAGCCATAACTCTGATTTTTAAGGGGGTGTCTCATGTGAAGAGGTTATCTAAGTATAAGCAGCCTACCCCTCTTCAGATAGCAATTCTCTATTTGGCACCCACCCCCATTCGGCACTTGTTAGGCCTCATCTTGAATACTGTGTCCAGTTCTGACATTGCACTTTAAGAAGGATGCCAACAAACTGAAGCAAGTGCAAAAGAGGGCAACAAGGATGATCAGGGAACTGGAAACTGAGCTCTATGAGGAAAGACTGAAAGAACTGGGCATGTTTAATACTGAGAAAAGAAGACTGCGGGTTGATATGAGATATGATAGCACTCTTCAAATACTTGAAAGGTAGTCATATAGAGGAGGGACAAGATCTGTTCTCAATCATCCCAGAGTGCAGGACATATAACAATGGGCCCAAGTTACAGGAAGTCATATTTCAGTTAAATATCCAGAAAAACCTCTTCGCTGTTAGAGCACTATGGCAATGGAACAATTATCTCTGGAGGTGGTGAGCACTCCAACACTGGAGGTATTCAAGAGAAAATTGGACAACCATCTGTGAGATCTACTTTGATTTGGATTCTTGCACTTAGCAGGGGGTTGGACTTAATGGTCATACAGGCACCTTCCAACTCCATTATTCTATGATTTTATGATTAAATATGTAATGAAAGGAGTAGGTCTAGTGTACTGCCCTCAGGGCAGATGCACTCCACATGCTTTAAAACAAGACTGGATAGGTTGTGGCTACAGCAGTGTGATAACACTTTCATCATCATGGCTCCATTTTATGATATCCTAAGATTTATAGTTTAGAGTAGTACTTAGAATTCTCTGCTAGGCAGCTCTTCTAAAGTCCCCTGAAGGGTAGCAGTAGAACATTCTAGCAGAAGATTCTAAATACCTCACTAATGTACAAATCCAAGGAGTCCTTAATCCATAATGGTTAAAGTGGGATCACACTGCTACAACTGCATAATGCAGATAGCACTCATTTTTGCTCAGTGCCCATTCTTATTGTTAACAAGAGCTGGCTAGATAGCTCAGTGGATCAGGTATTTGAGTGCAGAGACAGACCTTGGGAGTTCACTTCCCTAGTGTGTGTGCCAGGAAAAGAACCAACCCATTTTTGGCAAAATACACAGCTCCAGGACGTCCTTACAAGAAGGGAATGGTAGACTGCTCCTCACTCCTCTATTCCTAGAAAATCCTGAAAAGATTCACCATAAGCCAGAATTTTCTTCTTCTTCTTCTTCTTGTTACACAATGCTACCTAACACAGCTAAAACATACTGGATAAACATACTGGATAATAGCTTTACGATAGATAAAGCTATTTGAGCAATACCTAAGGTGCTGGGCATTCTGAGAAAATCATAGCATTTCAGATCAGGAAGGGTTATTAGAGGTTATCTAGTCCAACCTCCTGGTTAATGCAGAACTCACAATACGAGATGCAGCTATAGCATCCCTGACAGATGATCCTAAAGCCTCTGCTTTGACACCTCCAGGAAGATATCTGGCATGACATTTTCCCTTTCCCAACCTCAACAACAGTGGCCTTGCAAACTATACCATAAAAATTGTGAGTGCTAAATTGCCTCAGGTTTCAAAACTCCCCTTTCCTGTGGCACAGGAGGGTTTATGAGAAAAGGATTATTTATCTGGAGTTAGTGACAGTGTTCAGTGTCTCTGCCCTATCTTTATAGGAAAGTGCATATGCTGTCTGTGTCCTAGGTTTTTGTGTGTGTGTGTGTTCCTTTTTAGAAAAGTGCACAACACTGACATCTCAAATGGGTGTTAAACTGCAACACTGGGATCCCACTATATTCTGCTCATTTCTGTGAACACAAAAGAGTTCATGGGATTGGGCCGAAGCTGGCAAAAATATATCCCAATCTGCTGGAACTGGAGAATACATTAAATGAAAAAGAACTGAGATGAGAAATAAGACATATTCCCATAATAGCCTGATTCATTTTAGAAGACAATTACCACTCACAGTTTTAAAGGTGGGGAAAAAATGATATAGTCTCATCCAGTTTTTCTGGCACGTATCCCAAACCAAAAAGACTTTATTTCCTGTCAAAAGCAGCCTCTCTCTGTTAGCAATTCAGCAAACCAGAATGTGTAAAAAATCGAAGTCATCAGAAATCTGGCAGATATTGTGCTGCCCGGTCGAATCCAACAGATACATGCCAAGCTATTTGTGCCATCTGTCACCCAGGAATCAGCTCCGTGATGACAGGTGGACAGCTGGTGCTGTCAGTTTTGAAATGCCACTTCAGCAGAGAAAGAGCAGAGAGAAAGTGTGGGTCAATCAGTGTGTAAAACAAAGAACACTGGTGGTGAAAACAATGAAAATTGTTCAAGATCAATGCCATTTCTGAAGAGCTGGCTGGTCCTCTAATCATACTTTCAGCCCTTGATGAGTTATAGCAATACCTTCTGTGAAGTGAGAAGGTTGCTTGGCCTGTAAAAAGCTACCTGCTTCCTGTTGCAACTCATGATAGCAGTCTTGGTGTTGCAAGGAAACTCGCCCTTCTGATAATGACTGGCGATAATGAATTCTTCTGTTGCACAGGCATGGAATAGGAACACAGTCAAACAGCTTTCTAGATTGATTTTTGCCATGGAAACTTTGTTGGCAGCAAAGTATTCATCAAACGTTGGCCGCCAGCTGACCTCCATTATGCTGCTCCTCCTTTCTAGTCCTCCTTTGGTGAAATGCTATTTCACACTTTATGAATATGTCAGCACAGCAATGGAAATGCATATCCCAAAGAGGTATGGTTCTGAGAGTCGTTTTTGCATCTCTGAATACAAGTTGATCCATGTTCAACTGAAAAAGAGGAACAGAAACATACACACCCCAAAGTCATGTAAATCTGTGAGTAAGGCTCATGCACTCAGAAGGAATCTGAGACTGGAAGACTGTGATAGGTATGATGGAGGAGTACACTTTCAACATGTATATGGAGATCTTTCAAAAGGAAGCCATGTATTTCCCCTTCTTGACTCACACTGGAAATTGAAATAGCTTCAGCATCTTGAGCTGAGTAACATCAGCATGTGCTTCTAGATCCTTCATATAAACTTTGCAGTCACTTGATGTGTCATTATACTCATCTCCTTGGTTTTAAAAATCAGGCGTGGGCCAAAACAAGACAGGGTAAGAGCCAATACTGGTCCAAGCATTTTATTAGTTACATTTATATACTGTATCACCTTTTCTCCAATGAACACAAGATGGCATAAATGGCTCTCTTCCTCCTCATTTTATCTTCACAAAAGCCCTATAAAGCAGGTCAGGTTGAGAAGAAGTGTCCTAAAGTCACCTAATGTGCTTCATGGCTCAGTGTGGCTCATGAACCTTGACATCTCCAGTCCAAGACCAACACTACAGCCATTATATAACACCACACTATGAAACCCCTATATAACACCATTTGACACCACATGGACTCACAGTATCTACATGATGTAGGTTGTACAGCAACATGCTGCTCATGTTTTCATAGACAGGCACCATCCATCTCCTAAATCTTAATCACTGCTGTCCCTTCAGCCCAACCTGATGGCTCCATCTTCTACTATCAAGTAATCTGCACATAGCAAAGTCTTCTGTAGTAGATTCTGTGATGGCATGTAGCATTGGCCGTGACTTTTCTAGAGGCGATACAGATACCGGTGTCTTTTGTTATATCCAGGTGGTTATGTTTCAAGTCACCAAGCTTCATTGTTTACACTGAAATGGAAGATGATACCAGCTTTTCTCTGAGTTTAACAAAAGGAAGCCCATCTTGCCATTGCTATATAAAAAAAGACTTCATCTCCAGGAAATGAGGCCCACTTTCCTGCAAGGAACAACCATAGATCATAACATTTACGTTATGAACAACCAAATTGCCCAACCAGCATGACCAGTAGACATACTGGCTGGGGGATTCTGGGAAATGTAGTCGAGAAGAGAAATGATTCCGAACTCTGGAAGTGACTGCCTATGGTGCCATTTCTCTCCTGCAGTATCCAGTGAAGCAGTGCTTAACATCTCTGCAGCTAACACAGACTTTCCTCTTATTATATGAAGCACCAAAGGAAAGATTTTAATTAATATGAGGAAGTTAAGCTCCCGCTATGAGAGTGATAGCACCCGAAACACAAGAGACAGCAATCAGCCACCACATTTCTTGCAGAACTATGCAAAAGTGTTCCTGTGTGAGGAATGGCAGCTCCTTTCTCAGCTAAACTAGGGCAGGTCTATTGAGGCAAAGGCAGTCAGCTGTTAGATCTGCATTCCCAGTCTTTTGTCATGTTGATGCCGACTATGACAGTGCTGAATGATGACAAGGAGAGACTTAGTGCAACCCCAGGCAATCACTTCCATATTTGAACAGCCAACATTTTTTACTTTGAGACATGCACTTGGCATCCCCATGTGTGATTTTAAATATTTTAAATGATCTACTGGAGTACAGCATGGACCCCTATCTTTCTCCTGAAATAAGTACTTGATAAGCCAGCAGAATTTATGATTAAAATGCAAATCATAGAGTTGGGAGATTTTTATCTGCGATTCCTTTTCTAATTCTTTCCTCTTCCTAATACAGCTCTGTGGAGAAGTAAAAATTTTTCACACTGTTGATCATCAGCCCTGAAAAATTTCCACATAAAATAAAGAAATTTACTGCAGCTGTAATGGTAATATAGCCAGTCAAAAGGGCTACTTTTAAAAAAAAAAAAATTAGGCCAGTGTTGGTGGGCTGTCGTTACAGAAATGGCAGCAATACTCACTGTCAGTCTTTAATCTATTCAAGCTTAGCCAATTAGGAAGCTGAACCTGAAAAAATGATTAAATCAAGCCTGACGGGAGAAGGAAACATCATTTCCACCAGGTGTGATTTGAGAGAGAATACTCTGCGGCTTAACACCCTGGCCCGACAGAAACTCATGGCCTCCAAAGAAAGAACAAATAATGGATGTGGCTACCATATCTAAAGCACCATTCCTTGCTAGGTACATAGCATTTCCATAGCTGGGAAAAATAACTTTATTGGACTATGATCAACAGCCCAGCCCCTGGGGGATTCTGGGCACTGTAGTCAACAAGTACCTTTTCCAAGCTCTAATACAGATGTTTAAAAAGCCCTGCTAGATCAGAACAAAGTCTGGGAAGCCCATCGTGGTGCTTCTACAGAAAAAAAATCCTAAATTACCACATTTGGACATTATTCTCAATCCTGATCCCTGCTATATCCATGCAACTGTTCCTAGGATTTGATCATAATCTAGCAAAAGTATGTCATACATGGAATTACAACTGTAACAAATTATTTTCAAAAGTTGTTTTCCACGCACTGGCTCCTCAAAATACATACCACATGCAGCCCAACAGAATGAGGCAAACTGTCTTTGTTCTTTGCATTCGACAGAGCTTCTTACTTTCTCCTGCCCTTTCTGCCTGCTCCTCCCTCTTTTCTCTCTTTTTTCCTGGGGCTGAACTTAGAAAGACATTTTGAAAGGTTAATGGTTATTTTAATGGACCTGGTTTAATTTTCAGCATTGCAACACAACCTTAAATATGCAAACATGTCATGGCCTTTGCAAGTTCTCAGCCTGGAGACAGTGATTCATTGCTGCTGCCTTCAGAATTATTCTTTCCAAACAAAGCAGAATGAAAAGTCTTGGTGATCCGCTAGTTTTGCAAAAAGGGGAGGGGAAAAGGAAGAAGAAAACTTTTGAGCTCCACAGTCCCTTCTAGTTGATTAGCCTAGAGTAAGAGTGAATATCAAATAATCAGACTGATTCTTTCTTGTAGTAAGAAAGAGCACACAGTTCTGCGGAATCTCAGAGCCTACCCACACTGAGCATTTGTTCAAATTCTCTTAAATTGGTATTGCCTCCTAGTGTCCAAACATGAAACTACCACCAACAGATTCAAATTGGGACCAAAAAAGGGGGGGGGGACTTATTCTACAGGGTTTGTGGGTTTTTTTACTCCACTTTTTTATTTGCTCCAGTGTAGGATCTGCCCCTGTAGATCACTGTACTGAATCATTCCATGTTGAACCTCACACTTTGTGGGCACATGCCATTTGCGGATATGTCTTTATGGGTGTTTTTCTGCAGATCAGATTCTATCCATCCATACCCCATAGACAGGCAAAACAAGAATGGATTGGAGGAGCAAGTGAAGAAGACAGGGAGAGAGTGGGAAAGACAGGCAGAAGAGAAGGGCAATCTGTGTTGAGAGTAAAATGTCAGAGAGCAATTCCAGATGTTTGTGGACAAGCTGTACCAGGAGAACCCAGCACTTCCCTGTTTATCCAGCAACAAATGTCATCTTTGATGGAGTGCTTTGATGGAGTTCCTGCATGGCAGGGGGTTGGACTCGATGGTGATTCTATGATCTTCATATGTGGATGCAATACCAGGATGATCTATTCAAATCTGCAACAACAAAATTACAAGAACGACCCAGAACAACTCTGGAACAACCAGAGACAATACCACCATGTGGACAAGCCTTTAAACTAGAAAACATTGGCCCAAATCCTGTTGTATTCAAGCATGCAAGGGAACCAACCAGCCAGCCATGGCACTCCTCTCTTTTCTCCGTTCATAGAAGCACTCATGCACTTGGATGTGCAATTGATGGCAAACCAGAAAGGGAACACTGCTGCCTAGTTTCCCTTGTGCATGCAGTTTTTTCCAGTAGGAGTTTGGCCACTTATGAAAACAGTGGGTTGCAAAACATTCTGAGGAAAGAAACTGCTCCCCAGTTCAGCTCTTTTCTTTGTTGTGCTGTTGCTATAGGTTTTATGACTCTGGGGATTGTGCAAGAGCCTTCTTGGAAGTTCAGATGGTTGGCATGCTCCTTTTTATTTCTCACCCCTAGACACAGGGTGGTAAGCACTGAAGGTACCAAGCCCTGCGACTTGATACCACTGAAGGTGTTAGATATTGCTTACAGCTGACATTGCTACCTATGGCACAGAAACATAGCATCTGGATGCTGGGAGGACTTTCTCAGATTTTCCGACCTTCCGCTAGAAGTATATATGGCATTTGTATTCAACAGAAGCCAAGCCACCTCTTCAGAGCTTCATGGGGGGAAAAATCTGGCCTTTCGATCTTTTGAGGAAGATTCTCATAATTGTCTCATGACTGAATTGCTATGGTTGCTGTTATTGCTGTTTTTGTTGTATTATTGTATTTTGCCTACTCCTTTTCATCCAAGTAGCTCATGCCAGAGTTCACAGTTTAAATAAAATGTGAACCCAGTGCAGTTGGTTATGCTGAAAGAAGTTCAGCTGATACACCAGTGTCCAAGGTTACCTAACCTGGGTATTCACTGGTTCCCAATGGCCCAAGGTTCAAGACTTCTTTTTAAATGCTCACATTATTATCGCATCATTTTCTAAGATTCAAGGTCATCTGTTATTCCTGCAAATTGCCCTTGTAAACCTTCAGTTATCAGCACAAAAATAGCTTCTGGCTTTTCGAACCTGGTGTTGGGGAGGAAGGGAATTCAGTATTCCAGATCCATTGATAATGCATTTGTGTGTTATGAAGACTGCCCACAGGGGATTGCTTTGATTCCAGACTTTGCGATAAATTCTTAATCAGCTGAAATTCATCAATTCCAGCAGGGACAAAAAGCATCTGAGCACACAGGAGCCCTTTGGGTGGGAAATGAAACAAAACATTAGCAACTCCACAGACTGCCTTGGTGATAAGCGTCAAGGCATTTAAAAAGTGAAGAAAGAACTCTGCCTTTCACCAAAGTTGTAAAAGAAATCAGGGTTAGGCGGAACATATGCAGTTTTCACAATCATGAGGCTGATCAAAGTTCTTTTCTAAATGCTAAATATTCCTTCCTTTTCTGGAACACCCCTTTTACTTCTAGTAAAGTTAGAGTCAATGTAGTGTAATGTCTAGAATGGAACTTAAGAGGTTCAGGTTCTAGTAGTCCCACTCAGCCCTTGCTCTCACAGGGTAAACCTGGGCTTATAATTCTATGCCTGAACAGCCCCAAAGTCTTCTGAAAGAAAAGTGCCCTCTGTAGGAACAGAATTGGGATCCTCAATAAAACCATAAATGTATTCTCGTTTCCTACTGGAGGAGCCTCCATTCAAGATTCTATCCTGTTGTGTTGAGGTTGGTCGGTCAAAAGGTCCAGCATTAAGCATAACTTCCAGTGACACCTTCTTCCAATAATGGCTAAAACCAAGCTAAGACCTTTTATACTCCTGGCTGAGGACTATCCCTTCCAGACTCTACTCCTTTCCTCTAAATAGAGGTCTTTAAACTGATAGCTCCTTGAACTACAGTCTGGCATTTTTCATTCATGTGTGAAGTCGTCACACAGTAAATGATTAGCTTCTAGAAATAACTGCCACAAGAGATTGGTTGGTTGGTTGGTTGGTTGGTTGGTTGGTTGGTTGGTTGGTTGGTTGGTTGGTTGGTTGGTTGGTTGGTTGGTTGGTTGGTTGGTTGGTTGGTTGGTTTCCATTTCTATACCTCCCCATTAGTGTTGCTACTCTCTGGGCAGTTCACAATATACAATAAAATCATATGCTAAAACACTATGTAGTAAACACAAAAACACAATAAAATACAATAAGCCCTGTCACTAGCTAAAACTGTTTTTAAATAAAAATACACAAATTTAAACCCATCAGAACATCTCAGGACAATATTCACACAAGTAGAAGGCAGCTTTATATAATTCAGTCTTAATTAGCTTCTTAAAACAGAGATAGATGGTACCTGGTGAACTTTTGTAGGAAGCTTGTTCCAGAGGGAAGGGGCCATGACCAAGAAAGTACAGCTCCTCATGCTGGCTTTTTTGGCTTCCTTGTTACAATTCTTAGCATCAAGGACTGTGAGGAGTGTGTGGGAAGGGTAGCTATTATGTGGGAGAGAGGTTCCTCCAAATATTGAGGTCCTAAATCTTTAAGGTTATAATCAGCACCTTAAATTGAGCATGGAAACTAACAGGGAGCCAATGCAGGCATGCCAAGGCTGGGGATACAAAGGCTACATTTCTTTGGTTGGCCCTTTAAGTAAACATCTGGGAGTGACTCCACCAAAGCTCTGCCTAAGGACTACAGTATGGTACAGGTTAAAGCATTCTAACAGAGATTAAAGTTGTCCCTATGTTTGTCTGCATTCTTTTTCCACTAAAGGTCAAATGAGACATTAAGCAGCACATGTATTCCCATTCATATGATTTATCCATCTCGTCTCCCACATGTGTCCTCCTCCCCAAAGACCAATCACAAAATCATAAAACAAAGCATGCTAAATAGAAAATACACAGAGGATGAAAATCACTTATTTGTGTTAAACAGACAGTCATGCCAATTGCAGTTGGCCCTTCTCTTCTGCTCACAGTAACATGTGGATAGTGAAAGTAGGGGCCCCATTTCTCCAATGGATAAAATCAAGAAATCTGGATAACGAAATCCCCCCCCCCCTCTCTCTCTCTCTCTCTTGGTTCTTCCTCACTCCCTGTGACTCTTGCATGAAAAGTAAAAGTAAGGTTCACAACAGTTAGAGTGCATATGTGTTGAGAGACAGCGACAGAGAGAGAGAGAGCAATAGCTTGGTAATCAAATTTGGCAAAAATTTGGTAAGAGAAGAATGTAATAATAGATTTGTAACGTAGGTTATACTGTATTGTAAGAAGAAAGAAAATGTCAAACCAGAGAGCTCTTGGTCTTTCAGAAAGAAAGCAAACCAACCCGGGTAGGTGGTCCGTGTGCTGAACCTTGATGGGCAGCTGTAAATTAATATTGCATGGCACCTCAAGACAGCATAATCTAAAATTCATCTGAAGCAGCACTCCTGTAGAGTAATTTGACCTTTAGTGAGAAGAAGGGGAGGAACCTCACCCAGATATCACAGGTATGGGGCCCACTGCTGTACAGATTGAAATCCATTGCTCAGATCTGCAAACTGTCTGCCATATCTCATGGTATGATTCTAGAAAAACATTATCAGTAGATTTTAGAGTAACAAAAAATTAGATAAGAACGCAACAACAAACTGGGAAGTAGTGATGTCAAACAATGTTAGCTGCAGTCTCTCAGACAGAGACTGACAGGAAATGGTCTAGAAGAGATGGACGTTTCAGGAATTTGTTTTTACTGTTAACTCCTGTCAGATTTGTAACAATGAGATATAGTAGAGAAATGCTCTGAAATAAATAGTAAATAAAATTAAATCTGGTACATCTTATTATGTTCCTGGCAGAACTGGAGGGAACTTCATGAATCATTGGGTGTCTCTGAAAGCCATACCAGTTGCTCATGTTAATACTCCTGTTGGAGTATTAACTCCTCCTTATGGAGGAGAAGAGATACCATCCTTTGCTTGATTTGGAGGCAAGCTTGTCCCATTATTACCACTACTACCATGTGTCTTGGATTCATGATTCTATCTGAAGTCTGTGGCCAGAAGCAGGTATTACAGATAACCTGTCATTCTATTGTTATGTGCATCAAGTCACATGTGACATATGGTAACCTTAATGGGCTTTTCAAGGTATGTCAGATATTTAAGGAGTGATTTTACCACTGTCACCTCCAGTGAGTTTCCATGACTGAGCAGGGATCTAAACCCCAGTTACCTGAGTCCTAGTTTGTCAGTCTATCCAATACACCACACTGGTTCTCCATCTGTCATTGAATTACTTCACTGCAGAAAACATATGACTTAGGAATTTTTCTCTCCTTACATAATGATGCTACTTTGTTTCATGATTAGTTTTTGGGACTCAAGCACAGGATCTGGTTTCTCAACCATGAAGTTCTGCCTGAATCTCTCCAACCCTAAAATGCTTTCAGCTGTATTCGTGGGTCTCTTTATGCCCTGGAGAGCCCTGTCGATCAAAGAGAAGATCTTCTGCTAGGCTACTGAAGCAGTGGGACAGCTATCCAGTGCAGACTAAAGCAGATCACAATAAGGTGTTACACCAGTAAGAGCCGTGTGATATAAAGGAAATGGTTTTACAGCTGCTTTGACAGTTTGACCTCCTTTTGTTTAGGAATGGTGGGCCTTTGATCTAGAGAACCCTTTGGGTATTTTTGTTCCAATGAACAACTTCAGAGATAGAAAATCTAACTCTGCCAGTCTTCACTCCTCTAATATGAGGCTTCTTCCAGGGCAGCAGTCTTGAGGTGCTTAGATTTTGCTGGTACTAGTGTATAATCATAGAATCATACATTAATTGAGTTGGAAAGGGTCTATAAGGGCATTGAGTCAAACCCTTTGCTCAATGCAGGAATCCAAATCAAAGCAGACCTGACAGATGTCTGTCCCATTTACTCTTGAATGCCTCCAGTGTTGGAGCGCTCATCACCTCCTGAAGTAATTGGTTCCACTGTTGTACTGGTCTAACAGAACAGTACAACAAAAATCTCCTAAAGAAGAGAAGGTCATATAGAATTTGGGATCTGACAGTAACGGATATGACACGCTGGCTTAGCCATGAAGAAAGGCAACTGTTTGCTTAACTTGGGAAAAAGGAGACAAGAAATGTCTGTCTACCTCTACAGGTTGGAAATTCACTTTTCAGCAATAGTGCCACTTACTCCCTCAACTCACTCTACTTCACAGGGTTGCTGTAAGGACAGAGTGAGGAGAAGGTAAGCTATGTAGATGACTTTGAGCAAATGAAAGGAAAGACAGGATATAAATGAAATAATAATTACTTGCTGTCAAGTCAATTTCAACTTATGATAATAATTTCTAGGTACAGAGTTGTTCAGGACTGATTTACCATTCTCTTTTTCAAGTGATGTTCTTGGATGGTGCAGCTTGTCCAAGGCTACACAGCCTGAATCTTCTCCTAGGAGGCACACAGGGGAATTGAACTCCCAATCTCTGGCTCTGCAGCCAAGCACCAGCTCTTTGAGCTATTGAGCTATCAAGCCAGCTGTAAATTCCACTAATAAATAACATAAAACATAGGACAGTGACTTGTTTCGTTCTTTTTGAGTTCATGGGAAGAAATGTAGGATATAAACATCACTTAACTAATGAATGAATTTTTAAAATGAAATTGTAAAATGATTTTCAGTGAATAAGGAAATCTACTGTTACTGCTTCTCTTTTCTAAAATAGCACATATACTGTTACATATATATGCGTGTTTATCTCTTGATTACACAAAGTATAAACAGATCAGGCATGGCTCATCTTACTTGTGATGGGTACTGAAGACCAAAACATTGCAGCGGTGGGAGAGAGACAGATTTCCTCCCCCTGGGAATTATTCATTGAATTGTATATTTTATTACTTCTCAAAGTTAAACTTACTGCTCAAAGCCTTAAAGCAAAAAAAAAAGTGAGGGCAGGGAGAGAACTACGAAACTTTAATACATCACCTTAATTTGGTGAATCCTTACACATTTTCAATTCAATTCACCATGATGAATAATCTGTTTTAAAGGATTTGTAAAGCAAATGTTTAGATTTTAGCAACAGCTGGGGGGGGGGGGGAACCCAAAACGCAAATTTTATGATTTTGAACAGCATAAAGCTAATCTCAGTCAATTTCATAACAGGCCCAACTAGTAGCTGAGCATTTTTAGTTGATTGGATGACTGAAGAGATTATTTTTATTGTTTTAAATCCAAATTTCCCATCTGTTCTTGTATGCTAACTTCACCCTCCATTGCACACTTACTAATTACGATTCCTAATGATCTGTGTAACTGGTCAATCTATGGGTTGTAGAAAGATGGAAGCACTATTAGCATTTTATCTCACACTGATCACTGTATCTAATTGTTACAAATATGATGCTTTTGTAAAGCTCATGTGGCAGTAGATTTGCCACTTTTTGTTAAAGCAATGTTTGCAGCTGGCCGTCATCAGAATAAAGTACTGCAGCACAACGAATGCACCAAAATATTCAAGTTCAATACCAGAGAGAAAGAAGTGGCCATGGGAGAATCATAACTCTCCAGGAAACCGACTTAACATTTTGAAATCCCACCCAGAGCTCTTAAGAAATATCACAATGCATTGAAATTCATCACCAAAGGATCCTAATCAAAAGTTTGTAAAAGGCCAACATCTGGAAGGTGGAAAGGATCTGAATAATACACAAAACACCAGTGGGAACATCACAAATTATTCATTCTAGAAAGCAAGATGGAAGACTATGTTCCTATTAAGATGGAGAAAGACCAGGATCAACATAAACTTTGTCTGAAAATTTTTCTTGCATTAAATAAAACATGGACACAGATAACGTTACATTAACATCAGCCTAATTCAGGCAGTCAGCCTGAGCACACTTAGGCAAAATCTTTCGGAGGATGCTGGGAATGTGGTATCTGGCCCTTAATGTTGCTTGATAGATGAAAGTCACAAGGGGAAGGGATGGCTGTGACACAGTGGGACTTTGGCAGTCGGCTCGTTTGTGTGTCTCTCCAGCCTCTTCATCAAGACTGAAAAATAAATAAAACCTAAACATGACGGTACATTATGAATAATATTCACTGCTCAAAGCAACTTCCCAAGTAACCCTGTTAACCTGTTCCAGCAAGTTGGCAAAATTCAAAAGAAAAAGAAAGAGGGAGAGACAGAAAGGCAAAATATTGTGGCACTTTGAAGATGAACAGATTTACTTCAGTGTGAGCTTTTGTGGATCAGAATCTACTTCTTCAGACACAAATACATGTCCTCCATATTTATATCTATCCCCATGATACGAGCAGGAGGTTGGACTTAGTGGCCTTAAAGACACCTTTCAACTCAATTATTCTCTGATTCTATATCACTATTTATATAGCCCTGATCCTGAGGTTATGTACAGGTATAAAGGAGATGTATTTGTACTCCTTGACCAAAATCATATTGTGTAAATTTATGCCCGTGCAAGCTGATGATATTTGCTGTGGGTTTTTATCATTTACTAAATGCTTCCTATTCCACATCTCCAGGTTCTGAGGCTCTCCTGGGATCCCTTTTGACCCACAGAAGCCTTTGGGAGCCTCAGGATGTGGGATGTGGGAGCCATTAATGCCTGAAAAATCACTGCCGCCAATTCTGCCTCTGGGATCAGGACTATCAGAGGCATTAGAGTGTCCATCCACATCCCCCAAAGCTTCCAGGTCACAGGGATGCCAAGGGAGCCTCAGAACCTGGGAGGGATGGAATAGAATTTATTTATTTATTTATTAAGCTTATATGCCACCCATTTAGACATAGTCTACTCTGGGTGGCTTACAAAACACAGAGTAAAAACAGTTAATATATATAGACAATTTGCAACCTTTATACAATAGACGATAGTTAAAAATAGAGGAAAGAAAAAGGTAAGTTAAGTAATGCTCGGAGGGAAGGCCTGTCTATATAACCAGGTCTTGAGTTGGTTTTTAAAAATGCCCAGCGAGGGAGCCAAACGGATCTCAGGAGGGAGTTTGTTCCAGAGACTGGGAGCCACTGCCAAGAAGGCCCGGTGTCTTGTTTTTTCTTTCCGGGCCTCCCTCGGCATTAGGCTCCTCAGTCGCCCCTCCTGGCTGGATCGGGTGATACGAGTAGATCTAGGTGGGAGGAGGCGTTCCGCCAAGTATCGAGGTCCTAAACCGTTTAGGGCTTTGTATGTGATAATTAAAACTTTGAAATCAACGCGGAATCGAATGGGCAGCCAGTGCAATGCGGCCAGAGTGGGAGTAATGTGTTGATGTTTCCACTAAGAAGTCTGGCCGCTGCATTCTGCACCATTTGGAGTTTCCGCATCAATCTCAAAGGTAGCCCCACATAGAGCGCATTACAGTGGTCTAATCTCGAGATTACGAGCTCATGGACCAAGGTGGTGAGTGCCCCCACGTCAAGAAAGAGATGCAGCCGGGCAATCCGCCAAAGATGGAAATAGGCGGTGCGGACCACTGACGCCACCTGAGTTTCCATGGTGAGCGCCGGGTCCAGATGTATCCCCAAGCTGCGAACCTCATTCTTCGCAGTGAGAGTCACCCCCCCAAAAAGAGAGGGAGTTTCCCAAACCGCTGACGGTGGGTCCACCCACCCTCAGGACCTCCGTCTTGTCCGGGTTCAGCCTCAGCCCATTTTCCTGCATCCATTGCAGTACAGACTCCAGACAGCGCTGAAGGGACAGAACAGCATCCACTGTAGTTGGAAAAAAAGGAGATGTAGAGCTGAGTGTCATAAGCATACTGATGGCACGATGCTCCACACCCCCTGATGACCTCACCCAGCAGCCTCATATAGATATTAAACAGCATTGGGGAGAGGGTCGAGCCCTGCGGAACTCCACAATTGAGGCTCCACGGGGCCGAATCCCCCTCCCCAAGCTGAACTCTCTGAGGGCGGTCCTCCAAGAAGGATCGGAGCCAGGGCAACGCCAGGCCACCAGAAAACATAAGCATGTATGCACAGGGAGAAATTTATGCAATAAGATTCCAGCTCTTGTGTCTGAAGAAGTAGATTCTGATCCACAAAAGCTCATACTGAAATAAATCTGTTTGGCTTTAAAGTGCCATAATATTTTGCCTTCTGTTCTCTCTTTTTTTCTTATTAATTTTGCCAGTTTCTCAAAACACCTATTCATCTGCCAGCTAAAGCAGATTGCCAAATAAATAACTTAATTTTTTTTTATTAGCACACATTTCCAGACTCTTTTGAGTAGCTGGATATGAATGATTTGTATGTAGTATAAACTGTTAAATGAATGTTGCCAACAGCTCTCATCAGGTAACAAAATAAAGCACTATTTGCAACCCAAATGGCTATGGATCCAATTATCTCCCTAACTGTATCAAGAATCCCCCCCAAAAAATTCTCCCTATAATATTAAAAAACAGCATGTCTGGATTTATATCTCCGGCAATCTCATTTTGCTAAATTATTATCAGTGTGCTTCAATCTCTATCATGTAAAGCAATAAAAAACATGTTATTGTAACAAAATATTAGGTGGAAAGTTACAATAATAATTATGTGCCCTCAAATAAATTCTGACTTATGGCAACCCTTTTCAGGGTTTTCTAGGTAGAGAGTACTCAGAAGTGGTTTCTCATTCCCTTCTTCTGGAGGCAACCTTGCCCAAGACCACACAGGCTGGCTCCTCTGGTATGCACAGTGGGAAATAAAACTCCCAACCTCTGGCTCTGCAGTCAAAAATCTAACTTACTGAGCTATTTAGCCAGCTATAGAGGTAAAAATTGAACTGAATATTCAACAAAACCCACCTTCAGTCTTTATGCAATATAATTCAGCCTAGAAATCTCTTCAGTTTATTCATCTTACTTCTTTACTTATCTGTTTTTAACATGGCTGTAATCCTGTTGAGTAATTAATTATATTTATGCCATTCAATCTTATACAAGTGGTAGTGCCCCTAACACTGGGGCAGATGTGAAATTCACAGAGCACTTCCACAGGTGCATTGTGCAGTCAGTCAAAACAGGAACTGTGTGACTGATTGTGCTATTGAATTGCACAATTCTTGTTGTTTGGCAGAACATCCATTACATTTACATGGGCATAACGTTACACTGTGCTTACACAAACAGGATTCTGATCAGCAAATCAAAGCTCCTGCTAATCAAAAGCTTTTGACATATGTGAAGAGACTGAGGACTTGGGTATATGAAATATGAGATTCAGTTCCTGGACTCTTCTATGCTTCTGTGAGCCTGGGAAGCTGACTTCACATACAGAGGTCAGTGTGGAAACAGACAGTTCACACCTTTAATTCATCTCCTGCTATTGAACACTTCAAAATAAGAACTGAACAAGCAGGAGGTGCTTCCATGCTTATCTTTCTCAGAAGACATATAAAAACAGTCCCAAAGGACACTAATGTCTTATCTGTATCCCTAACTTGAAAGGGGTCAGTACAATTCCTCGTGTTTTCAAGCATCAGGCACTCTTTTTTTAGCAAGGGAGTCTCAAGTAACTTATAAGCCAGAGTGTTTGTGTGTTTCTGCAAACACACATATATAAAGCAGAGATGGGCAACCTTTGTGTCTTTGATGGCCACATATGGCATTGTAGGAGGGTTGGGACACACAGTGGTGATGAGTGTGGCCTAATCTAGAAGAGAGTGGGAATGGAGGAGGGGGCTCAGGTCTTATTGCCCCTCCTGCTTTTTCCCCATAGTTAAAGGGACATGTATTAATGGGTACAGACCTTAGGGTGGTATACTTATGCTCCAGGTTCAACATAAAGCACTGCACTTTGCCTCCATGCCTCACATTACATCTGATCACTTAGTCTGGGCATACGGAGATCTCCTTGGAGTTCCAAGAATGATCCTATCCCTCGCCATCCAAATATCAAGATGTTCTATCTGGGATGTTTTCACTCCGACAGATCAGCCAAAGCAAGACATAGTAGTTAATTTTCAAAAGAAAATCTCATCACCTAGCCATTAATTCTTTGTTGAAATTATTGGAAACAAAATCATGCAGATGACATTAAAACCTTTAAGCAGACTGACTGGTTTTCAGAAATTGTTATGAGTCAGGAAGTTTATTTTTCTCTCTCCAGTGCAGATGTGGCAAGGTTTGATTATAACAAAACATATGTTCATCTTTGAGGTTTTCATAGCAGTATGGCAGTTATCATGTTTATCAGTTTATCATGTGGCCAAGTAGGTGACTTCCAAGAACAACATCCTGCAAATTTGTGCTCTTCAGATGTTTTGGATCATAGTACTCATCCCCCAACATCATCCATATTGGGTGGGGCAGATGGTGGCTGTCGCCCAAAACATCCAGAGGAATTAACAAAGTGGAGGAGATTGGGTTGCTCTAGGACCTAGAATAACTAATCCTTCCATCTCATATTTCAACTGAGCTTGGAAAAGTTACATTTGGACTACAATTCCCAGAATCCCCCACCAGCATAGCCAGTGGCAACCATTCTGCATTGAAAGGCACACTTTCACTATATAGAGTTGAGAAAATAAGATACACGTGAGATTGGTTTATACACTGGAAAGTGTAAAATCAATCGAATGCAATAGACTGCAGTGTTACATTTTTTATATATGTTTTAAAGCCGTACGCATGGCTAAATGTAAGAACATGTGGACTTAACCCATTAAACAGCTCTAAGCCGTTGGTGCCACCTCTTTCCTTGATCAACAATGAACTTTACAAACACGAAACTACTGTTTGTGCACATGCCTGGGAAAAGCAGGAAATCGAATCAAATTCCTTTCAACAGATCAGAGAAAAAGCAGAACAAGTGGCTACCATCCTTAAGGAATATGCATCTGATAGCCACAAAGATTTCCACTTTGATAGGGAGAATTGTTCCCCTTTGAAATGAAGAAACCTAGCAGGAGATATATGAAAGCATCCATTCAGAGTAGATGCTAGGATTCATCACCATCTGGTCAGATCAGATTACTATATAATCAAGGACTCTCCTGCTAGCTGAACCATGGGAAAAATCCTTAAGAGCCCTGCCATTTGCTATTTGGAACTGCAGCGGGGAATAAGTGTGATATATGACTCATGCTGTTTGCCAGAATTGGAAGAGCTTGCTTGGGTGTGGATTCATTCATTATGCCAACTCCGCCGAGATGCATCTGTGGAGCTGATAGTGTTCTAATGAAGAAAAACAGCAGCGTTTGAGACACAAATATCGCATTTCAGCTCCCCTTTCAATTGCCAGGTTTTTAAATGAGTACAGCTTCTACCAAAAATGGGTTTCCTCAGAAGGACAGATGCTTTGCAGGCAACAGGCTGTCCCCACAAACTTTGAAAAGATAAAGAAACACAACTTGGCAAGATGATTCTTCCACCACTACCCCATCTGCTAGAAAGGGATCTGAGGCACTCCTTATAACTCCCTTTCATATGCAGCCAAGGCTGCCAAAATATGAGACTATGAAACCAATCATTAACGAGGATAAGCTACATAAACAGAATACGGACCAGATAAACTCCCACCCAGCCAAATAGTGTCATGATAACAATATTCTCAGGTGGTTGAATGGAAAGGTACCTGGAACAGGATAGGGAGAGTCAAGCTGCCAATGGGGAGGAAATCATGTCTCTCAGCCACTTCACTTAGACTGTAAGAAGGCAGAAATGCTAGGAAATTCATACGGAACAGAGGCTTCTGCTTGACCTTCTGGTATCACAGATTCCCAGGCCAAGAGGACTCCAGAATGATGTGGGAGCTTCCCAAATACAACTGCCTGCAGTGACCTTTCCCATCAGCAACATGGGTGCAGGAAGCGTTGGAATCCACCAGACTTCCAATTTCAAAAGGCCATCTTTTTAAGTGGATGTGAAAGAGAAGATTTTCATCATCAGAGTGGAAGATGTTGATGAGGCTGAAGAAAGTAATAGTGGGGCAAACAACTGAACTAAAAAACTGAACCACCTTATCCTCCTATAAAATATAATAATATATACAGTAGTATTATCTACTGTGGCTGGCGGTAGGTGTCCCCATGTCTCAGATGGAGGCCTTTTGCATGTCTGCAGGTCAAGGTAATCTAAATGGAGATGCAAAAGACTGAATTGTAGACTATTTTTATCCAAGCAACAATGGTCTCTTCCTAAATTCAGGAAATATACCCGCTTGGATTTAGGCAGTCTGGGAGTTGCAGTCCAAAAGATAACATTTATAAGACCTGGAAAACAACTTGTGGAAATTAGAGTCTTTGGGCTTTAGAGCTGTACTATACCTTTGGGCACTACTATTTTGCCCTTTTTGATATTACAAAAAAGTAAAGAATAAAACTTCAACATCTCCTGCTAGGTCCATTAATTTAATGTGGTCAGTTACTAACATTTCAAACTTGTAGATGTCCAACCAGAAGCTCAGTTCAGTGACACTCACTCCAAGGAAACTAAATATAGGATTGCAATGTGAACATATTTTAATTCACGCCCTGCTAAATTAAAAGCTCCTAGGTCATTAAGCTTTCTCAGTTGGGAGCCAACTTTCCCCTCCCAAAAAATGATAGAAGCCTTGTAGTGGATTTTTACCATCATAGATGTGCATAATTAACTCATCTCTCGGCCACTCATACAAAATTCGGGGGAACTTGTGTTACTTTCAGTGTTAATGCAGTCCTGTACATGTTTAGCATGGTAGCAACTCGAACTCAAGTGGGCCTATATCTAAGTAATAGATAGACATTGGGTTCTACTGGAAAAATAGGAAAGCCAAGCATTCTTCAAAGCCTTTGGATTTTGGATTTATTATATCAAAAAATCGACAGTGATCATAGGGGTTTGAGTGGATGTGGTCTGGATTGCAACAACAAACAACAAAAAGGAGCAGTTCCCCCTTCACTATTTTGAGGAAAGATCAAAGCTCTGTGGCAGTGGACACTGGGCATGTAGAAGGCTCCTAATTCAGTCCTTTGTTCCATTAAAAATGGTTGTGGATTCTTTCTGCCAGAGACTCTGGAATGCTGTTGCTGATCCTGATAGTAAGGTGGACAAGCAATCTAGCCAGATATAATGCAGCTTCCTGTGCTTCTAGCACATTTCTGCAAGCATATGCATATGTTGTTACATAGTGGCTGAAAACTACTAGTCATTTGCAACTAGAGTAGTCCTCTTAATTCAGTGGAACTTCCAGAGGAGTTGACTCAACAAACCCCAATGATTCCATGGGCCTACTCCAATTAGGCCTTACGACTAGATCATAGCCATTGTTGCAGCCAGAAAAATCCCAGGACTGAAATTACTGCAATATGATTTAGCCCACAACAATTGTGGCACTAGTCTTGAAGCTTCCCCCTTTAAAAAAAAAAAAGGCATAGACCAATCTTATGGAAATGTTGGCAAGACAAAAATAAAAAATAAAACAGGTGAAATATTGTAGCACTTTAAAGACTAACAGCTTTATTACAGTGGCAGCTTTTGTGGATCAAAACACATTTCTTCAAACACATAGTAGATTTTGATCCATGAACACTCATACTATAAAGCTCTTAGTCATTAAAATGCTACAATATTTGGCCTTCATGGAATCATAGAATTATTGAGTTGGAAGGGGCCTATAAGGCCACTGAGTCCAACCCCCTGCTCAATGCAGGGATCCAAATCAAAGCAGATTTGACAGATGGTTGTCCAATTTTCTCTTGAATGTCTCCAGCGTCAGAGTACTCACCCCTCCCCAAGGTAATTGGTTCCATTGTCATACTGCTCTAACAGTTAGGAAGTTTTCCCTGATGTTCAGTCTAAATCTGGCTTCCTGTAGCTTGAGCCCATTATGTGCTTTCACTCTGGGATGACTGAGAACAAATCCCACCCCTCCTCTGTATGACTACTAGAGACAGGCGCTTCATGTGCTGGATGGCTTCATACAAAGCTGTCAGCCCTGTTCCACAGGTGCTGCACAGACCTTATTCCCATCCCCTGGACTGGCTGGGTCACTTACCTGTCGTTGCACCTCACTGGGTCTTTCTGCTCTAGCAGCATGCCAATCCAGGCAGGAGCTCAGGCTGCCTATCCCCGCGTCCTCAGGCAGCTGACCACTCTATCAAGGAGGCGGGACAGGGAATCTCCCTGTGCAGTCAATGAGTGGTCAGCTGCCTGAGGAGGCAGGGATGGGCAGCCTGGGCTCCTGCCTGGATTAGCACGCCACCAGACTCCTGTGATGAGCAACAACAGGTAAATGGTCCAGTTGGTATGGGGGGGGAGGCCACGGGGCACCTGTGGTGCTGCACTGCCAGCTTCATGTGAAGCTGTCAGGTGCACAAAGCACCTGTCTCTAATGACTACCTTTCAAGTATTTGAAAAGTGTTAACCTATCTCCCCTCAGTCTCCTTCCCTCAAGGCTATACATGCACAGTTTTTTCAGTCTTTCCTCATTTTTTCTTTCCTTTTTTTTTTTTAACAACTAACACAGCTACTTCATGGAGCCATGGCAGCAAAGCAACAGTGGGCCAAGTTTGGCCCTCGAGATCTTGCTGGGCTACAAGTCCCAGCATGCCTTTCTTTGTCATGAGGGCTACGGCAGATGGAAGCCATAACCCAACGTCTCCAGGGCTGCATTTTGCCTCTTCCTGCAGTAGAGGAGTCTTCCTAACTGCTAGAGAGCGATGCCCAAGTTTAGTGGAAAGAACCTTCAGGACAGGTTTCAGATTTCAGCAGAGATGGGGCCACAAAATGATTCAGAAGTAAGTAATATCAAAATCCATAATGCAAATTGTAATGAAAAACACTTTTGTAAGGTACAGTTGCTCCAAAATTAGATGAGGATTATTTGATTTCACTTAGAAGGGAAAGCACCATTATGTGAATTGGCATAGAAATCCGTCGTAAACATTACCTTTAACTACAGGCCTCAATCATGTTTAATATTGCCCCAATATGAGATTGTAAGCTGAGAAGTGTCATCAAATAGTATTTAGAAGCTAAGATGACAAATGCTCCTTTACATTTTTAGGCAAGTGTCTGGAATAGTCTACGGAATTTAAAACACTGTCAGCCCAAGTCATGCAGGATCCAGTGATTTAATTAGATTTTTTTTTAATGTATGCATTTGAGAATAAGGTTGAAATTATCAAAGGGGACCTATTTCAGGTAAACTACTGCTGGAAAGAAAAGGGAAAAAGAGATGTGTCTACATTTGTATTAAAACTCTGTTAATTCTAATCTTCTTACAATATATTTTTGGACTAAACTAGAACAAAGTCTTTGACCAAACTCCGGGAGGCAGTGGAAGACAGGAGGGCCTGGCGTGCTCTGGTCCATGGGCTCACGAAGAGTCGGACATGACTTAACAACTAAACAACAACAACAACAAGAATAAAGTCAAATGCATGATGATATTAGTGGTCATTCCACATGGATTTATTCCATTTCATTATTCCATTTTATCTGGAATTTCCACTGAGAGAACCTAGGCACGGGTGGAGACTTCTATTAGGCCTGCTGCAAACGTAGCACCGCCAAATGACAATTGCCATCTTCCAGAGATGGATGCCAGAGACAGGCAATGAACCCACGCTGTCACTGTCTTGACAAGCATAGCAGGGGCCTATCCTCCAGAGACACCACCCCAGAGGAAGGACCACGGCAGAGGCAGAGGCATACATGCAGCAACCCTGCAAGTCAAAAGAGGCTGGTTTTAGTCTATTTTCTCAAATGTTTTCTGTGCATTGTAATTTATTGTATATTTTATGCTTTCAGGCAGAAAGGTTGTTGACAAACACTTTTAATTAATCCATCAACCAACCAACTAACCAGTCAATCAGTCGGTCAGTCAATCAAACAAATAATTGTTCCTTTCATGTAAAAATTCTTTTGCAAACATTCTTTTTGATGGCTGTCTGTTTTGAAATATGGGAAGGCTATAATTTGGATTTTTTCTTAAACCGGTGTTTTCTCAAAATTAAGCATTCTAGAGTTTTGAATTTTCTTTCCCGTTACTATTAATATTATTAATTTAAAAAAGTTAAACTTTGACCAGAATCTTATTGCTGATTTCTGCTTGCGTAAGGGAGATTGACTGCAAATTGGCACAATTATCAATGAGGCGCTGGTTATATTCCTTGAATGCCACCAGCACCTTGTTAACAAGCAGCAACAATACACAATAGGATTCTGGCCTTTATGTGTGTGTTTTTAACATGCTGTCAATTCACTTCCCACTTCTGCTAACAGGATTTTTGTGCTATGTGCAATGTTCATTGCAAACGTGTCACCTCCAGTGAGTTTCCATATCCAAGCAGATATTTGAACCCAGGTCTCCCGAGTCCTACACCACTACTCTATCCACAACACTATAATGGCTCTACTTATTGTCTTTATAACCTTTAATCTTTATAGCTAATTGGAAAGATGACTAAAATTGGATATAAATAGTTCTAGAGAAAGAGGATAATATCTTTAATTCTCATCATCCATAAATAACAAGCAGCTATTTATAGGATAAATCCACCTCTGAAGTTTATGAAGCAGCTGCATCATAGCAGTATCTTTTTACTGAGCTTCTTTTTAAAATTCCACGGGCACCACTGAGATATGACAGCAGGTACGCATGATTAGACCTTGGTGAGATTTGAAGATCCTCCTCCTAAGCATAATTATGTTCAGTGGGTTGTACCGATGCAAAGGGGGTTTCAGCTTGATCATCTGGAGGCTCATGTAGCATCTAGGATTCAGCAACAGGAGAATGTGAATAGACTCAACTCCTACTAAGAGGTGAAAAAAGTGCTCCTGGGGGGTGGGGGTGGGTATCATTCCCTGAACAATGGGTTTTCTCCACGCTCTGGCATTATGCATAAAATAGTGCCAAACATTAATCAGGAGTTTTGGACTTGCCAGCATTGATCAGCAGTGCAATGGAAGATAGGGAAGGGTTGTCAAGTACAGGGCCAAGTGATTCAGCACCACTGAAAGTCACAGGGGTGTATGTGGAATAGGTGTCTGCATATCATGAACAATATTTTGGAGTAGCACCCAGACAAACTTTGCATATATTTTTCAATTCTACAGACAAAAAGAAATTATAGCTCTAATTCACCATAACTTTTTTCAGTTTTTGGAAAAGTTACTTTTTGGACTACAACTCCCAGAATCCTCCAGCCAGCATGGCCAGCACTCTGGCTGGGGGATACTTGGACCTGCAAAGTCTATTTCCCAAGTTCTGCTATAGTTTTTTTAAAAATTTATTTCTTATAAAAACACTGCCTCCTGGCCATTACTCTAGGATGATTACAGTCTCCACAATATTTATATAGTCATTATGGCCAAACCTGGGAAGATAGCATGCAAATGAAGAGCCAGTAGCTCTCATTCCAAAACACATCTTAAATCACAGTGATAAAATAATCCAGCCACAATAAATTATCTGATAACCTGAGATGTGTCTTTTGGAATTGCATTTCCACTATGAGCTTTTAAAAAAAAAACCTCACAGGAATGTATGCTTAAAACATTTGCTTCAAGTCCTTTGTCAGCTTCATGAATATCTGGCTTTGCACCTTTAGTGTTAATTGTTTGTTTCATTTCTAAACTGTTCTGTATAACACTTTGCCAACCGAGAATCTGACTCGTTGGAATACTTATTAATGGCATTCAACTGGCAGGAGAACAAGACACGTTTCAGTTGTTTTCTGCTTACTACCAAATCTTTCGGCACTAATTTAAATATCCATCTACAATGGATTATTGAAGGTGAATTGTGATTGGGTACAAATTATCTAATTTGACATATTTTGCAGTGTAGATGGACCAAGGAGTATTTTCATCTCTTTCGGTTGACTGCGTTTCAGTCATTTCACCCCGGGAATACTTAACACAAAGCCCTGCTTTGTATACTGGTATACAAAACTGGAAACGTGAAGACAATGGGGATCCACACTCACTTCTTTATTTTTGGAAAGAAGACGAAAACTCAAAAGGGACTTAAGGGGCGGGGAAGATCCATGTACTCAGAGTGCTGACTGGCTAGTTCTTGTGACAATCAGCTGAATGGCTGAAATGCTTGTGGCAGTGTCTCTTTAAATGCAAGGTTGCAAATGCCAATAAGGTTACAGTATATACAGCAGAAGAAGAACAGTAGCATAAATCACAGTGGTGAATTGCTGTGAGTTATGGAGTCACTGCTTGTATTCCTCACCATGCGTCATTTCAGATAACATCCATAAATAGGGAGTCTTTCAACCACAGTATCATAACTAATCTAGTGGTGCAGTGTGCACACCAAATAAAGGGAAAAGCCCTAATATAGACCAAAAATCAATAGCATGTATAAAATAAAATGGCTACATTTGTCAATTAAATGTACAATATATTGGATGAATATTCTTATTGGGAATAATGCATAAAGTTTTAGATTGTTATATGTATTGCAATGTAAAAATGTGAAGATGTTAATGTGTTGTCTACCCCACTCTTTTTATTTTATTTTATACAGCTCCTGAAGAATGCCATAAATTCAGGCTCTAACACTTGGTCAATTTTAAATTGAAATAAAGGGTGATTTATTTTCTTACATCCTGAGACTGCAGTTTCTTCTGAATCAGATTATCACATGTAAGCAACAGGATTCTGTCTATTTCATTTTATTTTATTTATACCTTATCATAATCATAATTTTAGAACTGCAGAGCAGGAAGGGATCCTGCAGATTATCAAGTACAGCCCTTGTTAAGGAGGCCCAGAAAGAAATCGAACTCCCAATCTCTGGTTCCACAGCCAGAGACCTAAACCACTGAGCTATCCAGCAGTTCTTTTCTCCCAATGTTAAAAATAACCAGAGAACTTGACAAGGCACGACCAACAATTCAGAATTGGACCCTGACATTCCATGAATGTTGTTTTTTTAACTTTTTCTTCTTTAAAGGCTGTGTGTCGCTAGTATGTCCACTACTGCAATATTATTTGTTTTTAAGAGTAAAACCCAGCCAACCTAATCCTTTGCCACAAGACCAAAACTCCTCGTCATCCATTTCATAGGAAGTTGGTGGTGTGTTGGTGGCCTAAGTATTTCTGTCTTGTGTTTTAAGAAGAGGTGGATATACTATTCTCTTTTCTCATGAATGGGGCCAAAGGACATTTTTCAGATTTTCTGGCACCACAAGGACATTGGGGAGATGTGTGCCCAAACATGCTAATTTGCATATTTTAATATTTATTTTGGGGAATAAACACGAATACAATGGATTTTTGTTAACTGAAAAATGGGTTAACAAAAAAATGTCTTTCTCAAACGGTTAAAAGCAGTTTGAGAAAACTGGTTGGGACATGGGAGAGGGCCTTCTCTGTCGCTGCTCCCAGACTTCAGAACTCCCTCCCACAGGAGGCCAGACTGGCCCCATCTTTGCTGTCCTTCCACAAGCAGGCAAAGACCTTTCTCTTCAGGCAAGCTTTTCCTTAATGACTGTTTGCTGGAATGGGCTTTTAAAATGGATTGTTGTGCTTTACTGCTTTGAGTTCATTTTTGATGTTGCTTTTGTTTACTGACTTTTAGTGTGAGATCATTTTGATCCTTTTTAGTATTTGTATACTTACTGTTTTTAGCTTTAAATATTGTCTTTTAATAATGTAAGCCATCTTGGGTCTTTGTTAAAGAGAAAGGCAGGGTAAACTATTTTAATTATACAAATCAATTAATTTAAAAATTCCTCTCACTTTCTAGTGGCAATTTTTTTATAATTAAAATAAGGGAGCCCTTGAGTCTTACTTGCTACAAAAATGCAAAAACAACAAAAAAGGGGTTTTTTAAATAATTATTGGAAATGGTAGATCAGAACTACTCTTATTATTTGCTCATCCTGCTGTAATCAGTTAAGAATTAACTCAGTTAAGATTAACACCCTTCCTAAGGTAATGTTCTATGTTCTTCTCTTTTTGGTGTACCTAAAGGTTTGGGGTTTGGGGCATTTTTCTCCCTTGACCTTCATCCTAAAGATCTTAAATGTATGTGGGAGCACCAGTATAGAAAAAAGATCTCAGATTTAATTTTTTTAATGGAAATCTACAAAATATTCTCGTGGATGCTCAAGTGACCCCAAGCTCCTTCTCTTTTAGGAGCTCTAGCTATCCAAGATGGGATAATAGCAATCGATTAATGGGCCATGCTTTGAGGAAAGCATGCTGTAATTATTCTTTCAGGCTCTGGGCTCCAGTGAGCATACAATCTAAAGATTACTGTGGAAAAAAATGGAGGGAGGAAAGAGAGGTAGCAGAGAGAATGGAAATGGCAGAACCAGTCCTATCATTAGGCAGCATGAAGCAGCCACCTGAAGTGGCAGATGGGAGATGGTTTTAACAGCTGTCTGGACCTTCTTAGGTGGTACCTGTTGTTTCAGGGCACAGCAGCTATGTTGCATGGCCAACACTAGCCCACTGCCTCAAGTGTGGTGGAGAATACTATCCAATCAGTTGCCAGTTCAGGTCAGCTGGAATAGGTAGGGGCACCATCTTGTCCTTTGCCTCAGCTAAATGTTTTAGGCAGCCCCTGATAAAATGGCAGTGACAACACTTGCAGAAGTTGCTTTTTCTGACTAGAATTTCCCAGCCAACCTGACTTCTCCCAGAATTGTCTGTTCTGGCCATGCTGGCTAGGTAATTCCAGCAGTTGTAGTCTAAAAATGTGACATTCCTAAATTCTAGGTCATGATAATAATAAAGTAATATGGACAAGTACCATTGTTACTTCATTGCTGTAGGGGGTTAATATCGGGGGGGGGGTATAGCTCTTGAATTCCTGTGAAGCTTGCCCTATGGGAGCCACCTGAATTATCTGGGAAGAGTGAAGCAGAATGGGGTGGGACTCTGGAGAAAATGCACTCATGAGTGGTGTGTAGGAAGGAATCATATAGAAAGACACTGTTAGAGAAAGGTTGGTGAAATTATATCTGTGGGAGCAATACATAAGATTTAGACCTGGTATAACTCAGAGAGTTGGAGTTCCTGGCTACAGCTCAGGAGACTGAACCCCCACTGTGTCTCCTGAGAGATCGCCTGCCATGTTTGTGCCCCATGGAATGACATGTCCTGCTCCCTGTGCGGCCTTCAGGAAGCATTGCGGTCCCATGAATCCATCAGATGGAGGGAGGAATTAACTGCTTCTGAACGCTTTATATCTAGAAAAGTGAGGGGCAGGATGGGGTTGAGGTAAATTGAAGTCAACCTGACATCACTTAACTAATTAATTATACAAGATTTTTAGAGAGCAAGATAGAAGGAAGGTACTGAATGGGAAAAGGCAGATTAAAAGTAAGAGCAGTTTGGGCTACAAGGTAGGAGGACAGAGCAATCAGCTGCTTGAAGAAAGGCTGGGCAGCTGTACCCAGGTTGATAGGCCCAGCTGAAATACAGGCAAACCAATAGATTACAAATGCAGCTATACATCTCCAGAGGCCTCCAAATGGGTCATTTGCCCTATGGCTCCCTATGATATGGAACAGCTACTGGCTAGTCCAAAACCTGGGCAAACTCAGGAAATATATATATTTAGGTCAAGATAAAGCCAATAGAAACACAGTTCCTAATAAGTGTCCTATTGGCTTTATCTTGACCTAAATATATATTTACTGAGTTTGCTAAATTGAGGTGGCTTTGGATCTTCTTCCACTGCTTATGTTTACTCCATCCTCCTTCACTTCTTTGCTTCTTATTAGTATTCCACTCTCTTTCCAAGGAGCTAGCAGAGCCAAGCTAGGCTGAGAGAGTCTCTGGGATTGTTGCCTCTGACCCACAGGAATTTGTACCTGGGATTCTTACAGCAGTGCCAGTTTGAGCAGGGCAACCGCCATGATACACTGACACCATGCTTTTATAAATAAACAGTTTGGTGCTCTTTCCTCCAAGCCATAGCTGCGGTTTCTGTCATGTGAACCAGGGAGCATAAAACAAAGAAATTCGTTATTGGTTTCAGGACAGTGAAAGCCAAGTTTCTCAAAAACAAAGAAGGTACAGTACTGGGCAACTACTATTATTAGGTTTAATGACAATATATTGTCCAAAGTGGCCCTGTCCATCCTCTGAGTACCTAAAAGGAAAACTAGGTGCTTGAATCAAGGTCTATTTGTCTCCTCTGAAACACCTCTTGAATACATTTGTGATAAACAATGACAAGTCCTGGTTCTTGTCTATGAAGTATTGACCCCTGCTAAACAAGAGACAGAAAGAGTGGCCCATAGCTCTTTCAGACATCACAGCAGCCCATTCAAAGAGTACTGGGGATGCTTTCAGTCCACATAATATTAGCATATCCATGTCTACATCCTCATTGTTATTGCCATTATTATATAATCAATGAATGGAGGGCTGAAAGAATAATGAAAGAAAGAAAAGAGAAGCAACGAGGAAACAATGAAAGGTAATAATGGGAGAAAAAAGTTACAAGGTTACAATGAGCAAATACAGGTACACATGAATTCTGCTTTTTACGCTTATAATTTATCATTTCTTATGTGGGAAAGAAAAGAAAAGAGAAGCATTTGTCACTTGAATAAGCATTCTGACCCATGGGGATTTTGCTTTGATATTACACATTTCACTGAATTAAGAGAGACAGTAGGTCTTACACGTGGGAGAAAGGTGAGATATAAATTAAGTGAATAAATAAAATATTAAATAAAATGAAGCGAATGTTTATTTGTCAGTAATTTAGGCTGTGACATTAAGCCCCTTGAAACAGGCTAGTTTTGAGGAGCAATTTGAAGGACAGAAGTGAAGAGAACATGAAGCTATTGAAGAGAGTAAAGCTGGAACAGTGAAGGTCAGAAGTAGTTAGGTATAGCAGGAAATAAAAAGGGCAAAAAGATTAGGTTGGGCAGCCAAGGCCATGGCGAGCTTAAAAGAAAAGTTTACAGAGGTTTTCCCAAATGAAAAATGGAATGGGAAGTCTTACGTGGATTTAAGAAGGTCTGACTGGCAAGTGATGTGAGTAATTTCAACAAGAATGCCTTTGACAGATCTGAAAAAAGCAAGGTCAAGCTAGGGGAGAGGTTCAATGCATCTTTTGCATTTATGAGTACTGCATTTAGAATGGTCTAAAATACAAATGGCAGCAGCTTGAAAACAGTGTTAGGGATAATAGTTAAGATCTTCTGGTATTCACATTAATAGGAAATTTACCATAAAGAGAGAGACTACAGGAGCACTGCAGATTAGAAAAGAGTTAAATTATTGCTACAGTTCGCCTGAAAACCAAATAACGTTATTGCCATTTTTACATCTAGTTTAGCCTTAGTTTGTTACAGGAGAGGACAAAAAAAGAAAGTCCACACTATACAGGAGATGCATTTTAGTCAAGTGGACAAAAAAAGAGCCAACTCCAGAAAATTACAAATACATGGTACAGCTTGGAAGTAACTTGTTATGGACTAAAACCAAGATTATTTACACTCTTGATCACCATGTATGGGTGTAAAAGCTGGACAGTTAAGGAAGCTGACAGGAAAAAAAATATGATTTATTTCAAATTTGGTGCTGGAGGATAGCTTTGTGGATCCCCTGGACTGCCAGAAAGACAAACAAGTGGGTCCTGGATCAAATCAAATCAGAATAATATCTGGAGGTAAAAAATTTGAAACTGAGGCTTTCCAACTTTGGTACCTCATGAGAAGGCAAGATTCCCTGGAAAGAAAACAGTAATGCTGGGAATGGTTGAAGACAACAGGAAAAAGAGGAAGACCACATACGAGATGAACTGAGTCCCTAAAAGAAGCCATAGGCTTGGGTTTACAAGAGCTGAGCAGGGCTGTTAAGGGCAGGACATTTTAGAGATCACTTATTCATAGGGTTGCCATAAATCGGAGGTGATGTGATGATATAACAACAACAGCAGCAGCAGCAGCAACAACAAATGCATTTATGAATCTAGGGCTAAATCCAATTCTAGTTCCTACCAGAGTAGACTCACTGAAATGAAGGCGACTTGTTGATCAACACTTGATTTCAATGGGTTCACTTCAGTAGGAACTAAAATTGGACTTGAGCCAATTTAGTTTAAATGAATATGAAAACGAAAATGGGAGAAAGCAGAAGAGTAAAATAGTCAGATTATATGTTATTTTACACTCTGCCAAAAACTTATACTTGCTAATGAAAAGGACCTTTCTACAACTTCTACAGGGCATAAATAGTAATGTGGTATGACACAAGATTAGAACCCTGAAATCCTGAGGAACAAGAGATTTGCCTTAGGGTACTTCGGAAGGGAGAAGAAAAGGAAAACCAGTGTGAGAGCTTCTTGTGTTGTGACGGGCTGAAATTAAAAAAAGAATTCTCTCCTGTGTGATCTTTCTTCCCTTGTCAATCACTCAAACTTCAGCAGTAAAACAGTACAGTTCATTTCGCTTCACTTTTCAGGCATCAGAATGACCATTAAGAGCTTGGAGGCTGTGACCTTTACAGAAGTCTCACAAAGAGTGTTATATCAGAGAACACCCAGCCATTTCACTAACTTAAAACGTCAAAAGGGAAGTAGAACAACTTGTAACAGCTCAGTCTATTTTACTCATAGCTGAAACGTTTGAGATTTACTATAACAACCTGTCTTGGTTGGAAACAAGAGTTAGATATGCAGGACTAGAGGCCAAACAGCAACGAGACATGCAGGAAAGGAAATAAAGCATTTGAAAATAGTTTGCAAGGTGGTTCCCAGTCTCTTGCTGGCCATACGAATGTTGTTGAAGATGCTGGGGGGAGGGGTGGATGGCTGATATTATTTAGGTTCCTTTCCATTATAAAGGATGAGAACCTCTGGCTTTGGGCCATGTTCAGGCATAGAGGTTCCCCATTCAGCTAGCAACTGTTCTTGCTGCTAAGCAGTGATCAGAGGCAATTTTAAACCTGGAAATTGAACCGTGGCTTCTGGACTGGGAAGCTGGGTGTTTGAAACTAAATTCCAGTTTGCATTCTGGGATTGTATGGACAGGGGCTTGCTCCTGAGGCAACGTGCACAAAATTAAGCTCTGTCTTACAAGACAGCCTATCTCTATTATGTACCTTTCCAAACATTAAAAACCTATAGGAGAGGCCTTCTTAACAGGGTCAACAGTTTCAGATGCTCACCTAACAAGCACATGGTGATCCTCTCAGTCTATGAAACGCCCTCCCTTCTGAGTTGCGATGTGTTTCCACTCCAATGGCTTTTAAGAAGGGAATAAAAACATATATATATTTTAGACTGGTATATGATACAATGTTTAACGTGCCCTCCTGTGTCATTTTTCACAGTATCATTTGCTGATTTTAACACATTTACTTAATTTTAATGGCTTTTACAATGGGGTTGGTTTACATAAGTTTATCTGCTGGCTGAATGGCTCAGTGGTTTAGAAGCTGAGAGTTCGATTCCCCACTGGGCCTCCTGTGAGCAGAGTCAGCCTGTGTGACCTTGAGCAAGACGCACAGTCCCAGGATGCCCAGGAAGAAGAGAATGATAAAGCACTTCTGAATATTATCTATCTAGAAAACCCTGAAAAGGGCTGCCATAATCAGAATTGACTTGAAGGCATAGTATTATATTATTATGATTCTTTTAGCTAAATTGGACTTTATCTTTTTTATTATTTTAAGAAATCTGTAAGCTACTTCAAGAACCTATCTTTCAGTAGAAAGGTGGTGTAGAAATATCTTGTTGTTTCTTTAGTTACAGAGTGTGGCCTCACTCACTGTATATGGTCAAGGAGGTATACAACATGGCTCATGGTGTGAGTTACGCTGTTGTCTCATGCACTATGGTGGTTGTTGAGCCAACACGAAAGTATCTTTTTCATCTATAACATTTTAGTGACTCAGCAAAAGTGTTCTGTGCTCTGGAATGATTGAGAATAGATCCTGCCCCTCCTCTGGTTGACAACCTTTCAAGTATTTGAAGAGTGCTATCATATCCCTCTTCCGTCTTCTTTTTTCAAGGCTAAACATACCCAATTCTTATAGTCTTTCTTCACAGGGCTTGGTTTCCAGTCCCCTGATCATCCTTGTTGTCCTTCTCCGAACTTGCTTCAGTTTGTCTGCATCCATCTTAAAGTGCAGTGTCCAGAAATGCACACGGTAGTCAAGATGAAGCCTATCCATTGGTGAATAAAGGGGAACTAGTATGTCAAGGGATCTGGAGATTATATTTCTGTTAATGCATCTGAAAATAGCATTTGATTTCTCTGCAGCAGCATTGTGCTGTTGTGTCATATTCAGCATATGGCTTACAAAAATTCTAAGATCTTTCTCACATGTAGTATTACCAAGCCAAGTATCCTCCAACTTGTAACTGAGTGTTTGTTTTGTTTTTCCTAGGTGCAGAACTCTGTACTTCTCCCTGTTAAATTTCATTCTGTTGTTCTCATCTTGGTGCTCAAGCCTATCAATATCTTTTTGAATTTTGTTCCTATCTTCCAAGGTATTAGCTATTCCACCCAATTTTGTGTCATCTGCAAATTTGGGAAGCAGTCCTGCACTCCCTCATCCAAGCCATTAATAAAAATGTTGAAAAGTGCCAGCTTCGGGGCTGAGCCTTGTCAATTCACTGTTGATCTCTTGGTCCCTCATCAATTCCCTGTTGGTCTCTTTTCTTGGAGAAGTTGACCATCAAAGATTGCAGCTATGAATCCTTGTTTGACTCTCCGGACCATGAGATTCCAAATTTTTTAAAGGCAGCATGCTCTTACAGAGCTCTGCCAGCACAGTGGGAATGATATCACTGGCAGTGACAGATTGATGCTCTGTATTCTAATTCTTATGTCTGATGAAGTGGACATGTTCCACAAAAGCCTATATTAAAATATAGCAGTCTTTAAGGTGCCACAACATCATCTTTTTTTGCTTTTGTTATGTTCTGTGTTACTCACTGAACTGCTAATTAAAGAATTCTTTTAAATGTTAGAGTGTGCGTGGCTTCACCTTATTGTGCAGAAGTCATATGCACTCTGAATCTAAAAAGGAACTCCTTAACCAGTGGCCAGTGATTTTACTCCTGCTACACTGGTGGAGGTCGGCAAAAGGAAGCTCCCCCACCCTCCATATTTACCTTTCTGGATTTTTTCCCAAGCCCCAATGACTTGGAATGACTCACTTCCTTTCCTCTGCAAAGTTCATTAGACTTCACTAGACAGAGAGATAAGAAATTGCAGAAGCCCACCCCCAGCCTTTCAGTGTTAAACAGGGGGTTGGACCTGGGTTTTATCGGCACTCAAATATCTAATTGCTCACTTAAAACCCTAGATTCTGATGCTGCCCACATAACATATAACCATCTGGTACAGCTAATGAGTTGCTAGTGGAAACAAGTCTGGTCATTAATTGAACTGTGAAATGGATATTTCAGTTTTTTACGAATTCTATATTGGCATCTATAATCATAGCAACCCACTGCTATGATTTTTCTTCATCTTCCTTTTTCTTCCCTGTGCATACTCTTAGTTAACATCCAAAGCTGTTTTAAGTGATTATTTCTTTCCTGTTCTCTTATGCTTTCTACTCTTATATATTAAGGGACAGCAGAAGAGAAATGCAGCCCAGAAGGAGAAAACACTGCAGGATTCTCACTTCCCTTGCAAAGCTTGGAGTAAGAAAAAACTGAGTTAACCGAGCCGAGAGACTGAGAGTCCCAAGAGGGCACACTGTCTTGAATAGCAAGTTCTCTGGAGGTTGAATTGCTTCTCAAGAGACTTGGTTATAGATTAACTTAATGATCAGGGAAGAGACAAAGGAGGATTGCCTCCCGGCAGCTCTGCTCCATGGGACTATGTCTAGGCTTTGATGAAAGTACCGGGCATAGATACTATCCCAGGGACCAAGAGTACCTGGGTTAAATCACAAATCAGAGGAAACATATCTTCTCTGTTATAATGCTCTCTCTCCAGATACACAGTTCCTTTAAAAAAAGAGTGCATCTGAGCAATCAGGCTTGCGAATGAAACTTGTGTTTACCTTGAGTGATCAATAGCAAAATGAAAACAAGCAAATTTGCCACAGGCTGAATTAAGCAAGCTTTTGCTAGGACAAACAAGTCTCTTTTTCCTTTTAAGGGACCTCCGTTTCTAATGATACGCTAACTGTATTGTCTAGTTCAGTCATGGATTGAAAGAGGTTTACTTACAAGATCTTTTCTTTGGTTTAAAGAAACAAAGGGACCATTTCTATTGTTAGAAAATGGGTCATAATTTTACCCCCCAATATTTCAAACTTTGCTTGATTCTTCACTCCTGCTTACTACCCAACAATGAAATCTGGCAACTCCAATTTTGCAGGGGCGAGAAATTTGTGTTGGGCAGTAGTCCAAACTTTACAGGAGCTTCCAAACTGCTCGACCCTATCTTTAAAGAAGGTTCAGCAACTTGGATGCTTCCTTTAAAGTTTAAAGTAAACCTGGAGCACATTCATTGTCCCCATGTATTCCTTGCAATCAGTGTGTGTGTGTGTGTGTGTGTGTGTGTGTGTGTGTGTGTGTGTGTGTGTGTGTGTGTCTGTACCTATATCTATATCTATATCTATATCTATCTATCTATCTATCTATCTATCTATCTCTCCTCCGTCACTGTTGTTCCAAAACCTTCAGATATATATGTGATGGAGGATGCCGGCTGAACTGAGAAGCAAATGTGAAAGAAAGAAAAAAGCTCCTCTGAGCAAACCATACTTCTATGGTTCTAGTTGTAACTGAATGTTTTCCCATGTGATAACACAATGAGAAAATTAAGATGCACCCTTGTACCCTGGAGCCATTAATACAGCTCAGTTGTTCTATACTGAATGTCATCTAATTTAAATTCCTGAATAGAAAATGAGAGAATAATACAAATATATACAGGTGCATTAGTTCTTTTCTTCAGGAAAGACCATTGCTCTTTTCCTTTGTCTAGAGCTGTATAAAGCATAGCCACAGTATACATTACTGAAATCAGTACAGGGTGTTATGCTTTGTGATGTGTATTGTGTTTATTTGCAGTTTTAATTCACTGGGAAAGAAGCTCCAAGAGGGTACTGCTCGGGGGGAAATGCCACTCTTCAATTTGCTGTATTTATAACACTGTAAATTCTTATTATTGTTATTATTCTAGACTGCCAGAACACAAACTATTTCCAGAATGGTTTGCAGGACACAGACTTCATAGATAAGGTAACCCAGAGCTATATGATAATCCTTAAGATGGCTATTTCTGTCTACCTCAGCATAAACATAGACTTCATTGTAAACCCCTTGAAGACTGGATTTATATACAATGTTGTCTTTACACTGCCTTACTTAATTTAGAAATACATTAAAATACTCATCTGCCAGCTGTGCTAGTTTCAGCCATACTAAACTGATTATCAGTATCCTACTATTATTTTTATACAGATTTTATTTAATGGGTAAAAGGCATTACATCAGTGGAGGGTGAATCAAGAGTGTTATTTTATCCACCTCCTTTTTTATGACTATTCTTGAATTACTTAGACATTTAACAGTTCTTCCAGAATTAACCAGATTTTCCAATATCCATCCTAAAACAGGTACATTAGGATTGCAGTATCCATAGGGGATCAGTTCCCACCCTCCAAATGCTGAAAAAATGCAGAATTATCCAGTGCTATACATTGCATGGTTTCTGGCTCTAGTGGCTAGTTTTGATAAATACACTCTGGAAATACGTATAAATACATATGGGGGGGGGGGGTTGATTTAGTATTATCAGGCAGCAGATAAGCGAATCAGCAGATATTGAACCCGCAGATATAGGGGTCTTGTATGTTAAAACAAACAGGGACGTGGTGGCGCTGCAGGTTAAACCGCAGAAGCCTCTGTGTTGCAAGGTCAGAAGACCAGCAGTCGTAAGATCGAATCCACGCGACGGAGTGAGCTCCCGTCGCTTGTCCCAGCTCCTGCCAACCTAGCAGTTCGAAAGCATGCAAATGCGAGTAGATAAATAGGTGCCACCACGGTGGGAAGGTAACGGCGTTCCGTGTCTAGTCGTGCTGGCCACGTGACCATGGAAACTGTCTATGGACAAACGCTGGCCCTACGGCTTGGAGACAGGGATGAGCACCGCGCCCTAGAGTCGGACATGACTGGACTAAATGTCAAGGGGAACCTTTACCTTTACCTATGTTAAAACACTTGGAGTAGCAGCCATGTTTTGAAATAACTGTTTGTCCCTGGAACACAAATGATTCAGCTGGATAACAAAAGCAAAAGACAGATATTCTTGAAATGGATTAAGGGCTACACCAGTTTATATACTGGAGATCATCTCTCTGAAGGTAAATGTCCATGCTAACTTTCACTAAGTGCAGTAATGGCCATTTTTCCATTTGGCACAGTATTTTTAAAGTAACATTGTGAGCTCAAGAGAGGTTAGGAATACCAGTTTACAATCCTAGGAGGTGTTATTTTGTAATCTTTGTACCACCATTATGTAATGGTTAAGGGCAAAGTTACAGTCTAGTTGTGATAGATCTATGATTACTAAGCAATATTAATTTCCAATATTAATTCTACATGGGTTGAATGGCAATATAAGGATAATATATAGAGAGATTAGAATGGAAAGCATAGAATAAATGTCATCTATGCCCAGGCGGCTTAATGTCTTCAGCATAGGTATAAAACTGAGATAGCCAAAGATATCTGCTTAACTCATGGCAATCTTTTTCTTGCCTATGTTGAGGATATGAAATATCAAAAGAATTATCAACGATACCACCTTTGGACATTCCAGTAACCAAGTGCTAGCTGCAATTAATGTTTTATGGAAGTGTGAACACAGCAGGAAATAAAAGTAAAGTGTATAAAATATATAATCATAATGTGCCATTAATGTACATAATGGCCCCAAATCCAGTTGGGAACTTATGCTGCCATAATGCTAACAGGGTAACTTTTGGAGGCAAATTGCCTCAGGTTAAGAAATCAGTGCAGGCATTATTTCTTGCATTCCAAGTCACACAACTCAGTACACAACAAATAATGTCTACAGTGATTTCTTAACTTGAGGCAATTTGCCTTCAAAAGCTGCACAATTTATTTTGCATTGATTGGTGTAACTAACAGGATTTTGGCCAATATAACCTATCATGCAGCCTTCCAGATGTTCCTCGATTGCAACTCTCAGCATTCCTCACCACTTGCTGTGTAAGCCAGGGCTGATGGGAGATGCAGTCCAACAACATCATCAAGAGGATCTGCACTTCACCCAGATCTCCTTTAATTGAATTCAACTCTCACAAAGTTCAGTAAAAAAATAAAGTCCAAAAGAAAAATGCAAATTGCCCCAGTTGGGTAACAGTCTAAACTGTAGGTTATGGGAAACACAAGTACCTTAAAAAAAACCTCATGAAGTGGCACTGAAACATTGGTATTTTTTCCCATTTTGGACCAACCACTCATGTCAGTTTATAAGAGACAGAGATTATAGCCAGAACTGCATATCTCAGACATTCTTCAATGAACTGTTATGAGGGAAATGGAGGTCAACGGTCCCCATGCATTTCTCCATAATGAGAAGTCCTCAAAAGACTGATGAGGTTAGAGTAATGAATATTTAATAAATGGGTGGGTGGATCTAGTGAGCAGGTCAATAATCCCTATTACAAGGAAAGGAAAGGAAAGGAAAGGAAAGAAGCCACACAGTACGTGGAGCCTTGCTGATGACTTCAAATCCTACTCATTAGATTCCCAGAAACACCCAGTTAGGTACTTGAAGACAGGATGCCAGCCTAGATAGGCCTTTGGTCTGATTCCTCAGGGCACTTATGTTCTTACACTTATGAAATCAATCATTGTAATGTTGTATTTTGGGAATTTCTGCACAGATGGATTATGAACACTTACCAAAGCTGCATCCATGCAGTGTTGTCAGCGTGTCAGTTGGACATCTCGTTACGATTCATGAACAATGTTAATTTTTGACAGGAAGTGTTTTTCTTGTAATTTATTAGTACCGTTCAAGCTTGAGACACTGCTTTTATTTGCCGCCCTCCTCTTTATGCAGATTCCTTTCTCAGTATCCCTATCACACAAACAGCCCTGCTTCTATATTCAAACACAAACGCCACCGCTCTAACTTTGAGGAAGGTTTCAAGGGAAATGAATTTTCCATGACTATGCAACATTGATTCAGGGATGGGGAACATCCAGATGCTCCAAGTTTCAACTCCCAGAAGTCTTAGCCAGCATAACCAATAGCAAGAGACGGTATGTGCAGAACCAAAGTTTCCCTGCTTCTTCCTTAGCTAATACACTTCTCTCTTGAATTGCATGGGTTTCAGCAGCGCAGTTTTGGTTATACACAGATTTTCTCTAAATAAATAAATAAATACTGTGTCTCTGGGCACCCAGAATCAGGGTCATGAGTTCAACACTGAAGGTGTCAAAATGGTCTACATGCCCCTAAACAGAATATCTCTAATTCTTCCTCAAGTTCACGGAGTCATAATGACCTTTAAGGTTCATTACACTCAGTACTGTATGGAAAGGATTGTCAATGCTATGAAAGAGAACCCTGACAGAGAGAACTGTACTCTGTGTGTTAATCAACTGTTTATGCTTCATAGTTACTTATTTGTGGACATAAAAATTATACATGGATTTTGAACTACAAAGGAGTCCAGTGCCCCCTTACCTCAGCATTGTTGAAGGGATAACGTACTTGGAAATGTCAATAAGGTTTGATAGATGAAGTGGTCAATACAGAGTAAAATGATTTGGGTTCTAGCTATTGTTCAAATACGTGAGTGAGTATGCAGATAATTATTTCCAGTGTAAGCTTCAGGTTCTAAAAGGACTTTCAGCCTTCCTTCATTGAGTCTACCTTATCACTGTATTTGTCACCAGTTGTTATTGTTTGTGTTCCTCCTCATTCTCATAAGCTGCATGCTAGTCAGGCAGACATGAGTGAGCAAGCAAGTAGCGGCATCTCGGTTCCTCCTCCCCAACCCCAAATGCTCTTTGGAAAAGAGGGAGAGAGACGTGCAGGAGCTGGTTGCAATGATAAAGAAGAGGAGCTGGTTCTGGCTTTTCTCGGTGGCTCTTCTGCTGGGGTGCAGATGTAACACTTTAAAGTTCTATAGGGCTATTTGCTTACTAGTGATGAATCTTGCAAACATGATTTCACAAAGTACAGTATCTTCTTATTTGCATTCATATAACAGACAACATAAACAATTATACCAACAACAAAAATGCAACAATTTGTGCACCCAAGACCTCGAAAACAGCATCAATACAGAAGTTTATTGTAGAATTTGCAAGGTTCAAATGTCCCTTTGATTTCAAAGTCAGACAAAAATCCAAGATATCTTCCTCACCTGAGTTGGATATCCATAACACAGGAGAACCTTCAAAACCCTAAAATAAAATATCAATACAATTGTATGCAATTCATGAATTCACTATATAGATTCACCCCCTCCAACACAAACATATAAAAATTATACCTAGACCAAGGACCTTAGTAATCCAATTGACAACAGCAGCTCCAGCCCCTTTAGCTCTCCCGCTCTTTCTAAGATTCAAACCTCTTACTCACAGCCCTTCTCTTTCTTAATCCCACTCTTTTAAGCTGAACCAATATTTCATAGGGGTTACATAGGTACTGGACAGGTGTTCACCTTGAGTCCAATACAGAATGCCCTTAAGTCTCTGAAAGAGGGGCAAGTTACAAAAATAATAAATAATATTGTGGAAACTCTCAGTCACACCAAAACTGGCTATAGTATTGGGATATATCTGCACATGAATAAAGACAAAGATGTTACATTTTTAAATTTTACTTAGCCATTCTAAAGCTCACTTTTATTTATACAGTGAGTGAAATTTCTCATTTCATTATTAACTTCTCAAATCATCTATTATCCCAGGAAACAAAATAACAAAAAAAGCACATTATGTTGCTTTCAAAGGTACCATTAAAAAGGTAGCTTCCATGATTATAATGTCTTGTTTATGTGTGTGATCAATTTCCTCCTGGATGCTTGCATAAAATCTTTCCATTTCAGCTTCTTCAGCACTGGTAGTTGCAGCATAGACTTGAATCATAGTTATGTTGACAGATTTTCCATGGAGACTGACTGATAGTGTTCAGTCAGATCTTGCATTATAGCTCCTAACTGCCTGTGCTACATCTTGCCTCAGTATTAGAGCTGCTCCATTTCTTCTGATTTTGTCATTTCCAGAGTAAAATACTTTGTAGTTGTCTGACTGAATATGTCCCACTCCAGTTCACTTTCGTTCATTGACACCAATAATTGCAATGTTTATATGGTCCATTTCTTGCTTTACAGTTAACAGTTTACCTTCATTCATACCACTCACATTCCATGTTCCGACTGTATGTGTTGTACAGCTTTCCTTCCACTTCTGTGCACATCAGCCACTTGATGTCTTTTCAGCTTTAATCTAGTTGCATCATCAGTGACAGAGCTATTTGTACTTGTCCTTTGCTCTTTCCCAGTAGCTGATTGAGTTCTTTCCAGTGCTTGGAGTCTCATCTTCCAGCACTATCTCTTATTTCATTTTGAACTGTCTCATCATAGGGTTTTCAAGGAAAGTATAACAGGGGTTTCCTGTTGCACAGTACCTTCTGCGCAGTATTAACAAAAATTAGCTGGAATGTCACCATTGTTGCCTCTTCCACCAGTATCGGTTTCAGCAACCACTGCTGCCCAGTAACTACCTTGAAGTGGGTGGATGCATCTTAGTCTGGTGTCTCAGCTGTGATCATTCTGCCTTGGGTGACCCTGCTAGGAGTCCAGGCTCGTAATAGAGTCTGGCCTCTTAGTGGCATTTTTCTCAGCTTCATTGGCACACTCAAACCCTTCCACCACTTTAAGGTGTGCATCCAAGAAGGAGATTATTATCTTGCATTACTATTAATGTGCAATCATGTACTGTTATTGGGAATTTTAGTTTCTTTTCAACCCACTGTGAAGGTTGCAACTAAACGTAGTGGGAACAGGGGATCCTGCATCATAGTCCTTCTATTCAAAGCCCTGGGGCTTTGAGCCTGTAACTCTGGCTGCATTGAACCACTAGTTAAACCATTGAGCCTGTATCTCCAGTAGTCTCATGGCTTTTGTGATTGTCAATTGAATCTGGGCAACAAACAAAGCAAAACATGGCACATGTCAGGAGACTTCTGGGTTTGTTTGGTTTTTTTTTAATCTCAGAAGACCAAAACAAACAAAGGAAAAATCAACCTATAATAAACATACAAAAATGTTGATTTAAATAGAAGTTAACACTCTTGTTTATTATCCATTTCACCCACCTGGCTTTGTTCAGTTCTTCTAATTAGCGTCAACATTTTCAAAGGGGTAGCCGTGCCAGCCTGTATTTTGTTACATTAAAATCAAGAGTCTTATGGCACCTGAGAGAGAAACAAGTTTTAGTTGGCTGAAGTTTCCAGATGCAAAAAGAACTGGACTGCAGTTCACAATAGTTTAGACCAACCAAAGGCTTGTTATTCTGTAAGGCGCCACAGAGTACTTCTTGGCTCTGCTACACATGATTATGTTTGTTGTTGTTCTTTAAAATACAGAATAGCCTGCTTGATTCTCCTTGTTGCTGCACATGCTGTAAGGCTAGAAGGTTTAAGGTAACCCTAAAATATTTAACTGAATCCAAAGGCATTCAAGAAGCCACTACATGTCACTGAGGCTTCAAAGGTGCTGTTTTTAATAGCCATGTGGAGGCATTCCTACCAATCTTTTTGTGTAGGGAGTTTACAAATTCAGCACAGGTTAATAAAGGACTCTTGGTGCAGTGGTTAAACTGCAGTACTGCAGCAAAAACTTTGCTCACGACCTGGATTCAATCCAAAATAGCTGGCTTGAGCTTCAGTCAGCCTTCCATCCTTCTGAAATGGGTACATGGAGTACCCAGCTTGCTGGGGTGAGGTGGGGGGAGTGTAGCCTGGATAATTAAATTGTAAACCACCCAGAGAGTGCTTTAAGTGCTATGGGGTGGTATATAAGCAGCACGCTTTGGTTTTGCTTTTTCCTTGTGTAGGAAATATGACTCTCTTTTTTGCAGGAACAGTAATAATTCTGCACAGTTTGGCTTTTCTGTCAGGAAAAAAATGACCATGAGACATTCCAGAAATCCACAAGATTTTCTGTGTGATTTTTCAGGGAAAAAAAATAAAAGGAAGAGGGAAGAAAACCCTTTCACAGAAAAAACTGTGAGGAGAAAAAAGGGTTTCTTTCTCGGTTTCTCACTAAAAACAAACAGCTGTGAGATTGATATCCCATTCTCTAGGGGAGCAAATCTCCAAGTAGCCTCCAGCCAGGCTGGTTTGGACACCACCTGTGTAACGCACACTGTATATGTTCACCAAACAATGTAATCCCCAAAACATCAGGACGAATGATACCACGCCCCAACCCAAGAAGGATTTTGGCAAATGGGGCTTGAGCAGGGCTGTTAATGGCAGGACCTTTTGGAGGTCACCAATTTATGTCCGTGTTATGTGCCATAAAATTGCATCTGAGTTATCATGGTCCTAATGGGTCTTCAAGATATTTTGGATGTGAGGGTGATCTGGCTGTGACATTGGTCACCCCATTGATTGTCAAGGTTGATTCAGCTGAACTGGGAGGTATTTTAAGGAGCGGCTTTACCAGTGCCACCCCAATGAATTTCCATGGTTGTGTTGGGATTTAAACCCAAGTCCCCTGAGTCCTCATCCATTACTTTATCACTACACCACACCAACTCTTTCTAATTCATAGGGTTACCATCAGCCAGAAGTGATCTCTTAATGCATCGCGAATTGTTATCCTGTTTGTGCTGTTGCACCCAGGACTTTTAACAGAAAAGGCTGGTTGTTATTCTAAGTTTCACAACCTGACAACATTTTTTCCCTTTTAACCCATTGCGAGCAGCTCCTTAGCTTGTTATAGTTCCAGAGGAATTATGGCAGAATTTAAGCCATATATCAAACAGTTCTATAGTGTTAATGATTTGAAGAGAGGTGTAGTGATGTGAAGTAACAACATGTCAGTCAGCTTGTTTATATGAGTTACGCTTCCTAGTCCTGTAAACAGAGGATAAATGGCAGAGAGGAGGATTGTTAATAATTTATCCTCCTCAGTACACGGGAAACATTAAAAAGTTAGCCTGTTCTGCGGGATATTATTTGCATTGCAGTAAAGAAGCAGAGAAGCACATCGTTCATATGCAAAGTTTTTGGGGATGCATTTTTCTGTTCTAGCCCCCTTCTACCCTCTGATGCATTCTCTCATTTCCATAAATGGATGCCAATTTTTGCTACTGGTTCTCACATCACACTTTACAAACATACATACTGTGTTCATACAACATGGCATCTGCATTCACACCTGCAGTATTTTGGTTGGAAGGAGCTTACCAGCTGAGCCCCTTACAAAGAACATGTATCCCTCTTCATCCTGTGTATCATACACTGCTGTTTTAAAAATAGATTTTATGAGTATACTGAATGCTTAGAAACATTTTTTTTATCATCATTATCATAGAACTGCAGAGCTGGAAGGGACCCTATGGATCATTGAGTCCAGCCCCTGTCAAGGAGGCACAGCGGGGAATTGAACTCTCAACCTCTGGTTCCGCAGCCAGATATCTAAACCACTAAGCTATCCAGCTGTGTGTCAGTTGATTGAAACGAACGTTTTGCAGCCAATTTCAATGCAGCATTCCTCTACCTCTGCCTATAGGTCTCTTTAGAAATTAACAGGAAACAGAGCTGTGTGCACTGGCCCAACCGTCAACATATTATACCCACTAGTCATATCCCCAATGCTAGTTGGAAGGTCTGAGGAGCAGCCTATGTGCACTCAGTTCATTCACACCATTAGGAAACTGGTGAGACCAGGATTCCAAAGAGCATGGAGAAGGTCACATCTGCAACCATCACCACCAATTCTTTCAGAGCCAGCCCTACTGTTTGGTCCAGTGATTCTGGGACTTGCAGTCCAAAAAAGTGAGCAATTTGATTTGTCTTGGGAAGTATACATCAGGATTTTGCAGGGAAGAATGTCATATGCTGGGTTGTCTTGGGCAGCAATATGTCTTTGAGCACCCCTGTCAGTGGAACCCTGAAAAAAATAGCCGTTTTGTAAATAGAGATTCTCATAAAACAGCTGGAGACATTTGCAGCTTTCCACCTGAAAATTCCCGGCATAATATTCATCCGTGCAACTGTTGTTCAAGACCAGTGATTCACACCCCCCCCCCCTTGTCAAAGATCTGAAAAGAAACTCCCAGACGACTTAGTAAAAGAAACCTTCTCCTGTGTATATAAGGGTTAGACAATGAAATGACTTTGTAGAGGGGTGAGTAATGTCCGACGTCTTACAATGGACTCTATGGGAACACACATCAGGTATTAGGAACAGTATAAACTCAAGAAATACTGCTCTCATTTTCTCTCACACATACAGAGAAAGCCAAAGAAGAATCACTTCCAGATTGTATTTTTAACTTTCTCTTACATGTTGCTTCTTTATCTGGAAAAGCCCTTGTTGTACATCTAAAGGAAAGAGGAGTTTAGCCTCTCCTGATGGATGGCCGTTTCATAATAGAATTGGTTCAAGGGCCTGAAATCAATACAAAGGCTACAACAGAGTTCAAACAGCCTCTCTGCCATGTTATCTCTGTTCACAGACAGTGATAATCCAAAAACACTGATGCCCACGTAATCTCCATTATCCTTTTTTAAAAGTGAAGTCCACCCTTCATCAGTGCTTCTGTCAAATCAATTGGTCATCTTAAGGTGATGACTGAGTGCCAGTCTTGTATATTGCCACAGAAGTACAAGATAATTTTCCTTTCACTCTTGTTCAATATTCGCTTAGAAAGGGATTTGCAAGAGACGAGCCGCATAAACAAGTTAGGAATCTGATTTTCTAGCATCACTATAAAATTGCTGAGATTTTACTGGTGTCAGCAAAGTGATAGCATTATCTTTTTTTTTCTTACTAAAACCTGGGCTTGTGTTCGTAGATTGACTGAATCATTGTCCCAGCATCATGGGTTGGCATTGGAGGCCATCTGCACCAGCAGGGGCCCAGTACTGACCTGAGGTGTTCATCACTCTCTCACTCTTATCACATCTTCACAGGCTCCTTTCAAGTCATAGGCAGCTTATGAGCAGAGCACAGGGGCACCTCACCTAAAATTCTGAAGTAAAGTGCACCCCCATCTGGTCCACGAACCTGCTCTATAACTGGACGATGGAAGGGCAAGAAAAAGGAACACAGCAACATTTCGTCCCCTTTTCCTCTTTCATTAGTTGGCTCCGATCTGTCCTAAAGAGAGAGGATGAGCAACAACAATAAAATGTTTGGGCATAAAGGGAGGAAGCCGTTGTAATAAGAGTTAGGGCTCATTCAAGTTAATGGTTCTCAGAGGAGTGGTTGAAATGTTGGATCACAAGGAACTTACTCGGCTACTTAAGAGGGCAGGGAGATTGCAGAAAAGCTGAATGAATACTTTACTTATCTTTCACTGCAGAAGATATAGGAGAGATATCCATGCCAAAATTAACATTTTCAGCAGTGGAAACTGAGGGAGTGATTCCACTGGCCATTTACCCCACAATTTACATTGGATTGGGCACAGATGAATTCAAATTAAAACCTTGTGACTACACAATGCTCAATGCAGGGAAGCCCATTTTAAAATCCTCTTTTCTGAAGAGGAAATGAGGGGGGTGTTGATGTTGTTCATTTGGCAGGGGTAAGTTTGTTCTAATCAGTTTGACACCATTTTTGTCCACTTTCTACCAAGTGTGATCACCAGATCCAATGCAAAGGGGTGCTTGTGGGGGTGTCAGTTCCCTTCAACCAAGCACCCCTAGTCTTCACACTATTTCCTTTCTTAAAAAGAAAGGTTTCAACTCAGCACTGAAACAGAGTTTGGCAAGGACACTTAGGACAACTGAATAAACAAAAAAGGGGTGTAGACATTGCCAATTAGCAACTTGTTAGCACCTTGAGGCTTATATGCAAATATAGCTCTCTACATCTGCCCTGTTCACTCTTGCACATTGCCACCTGGACTCCTACAGCAATTCAGTCAGGGAAACCCAATATAATAAATTGTAAATACACAGCAGATCAAACAGTGCCCCCCCATGTAGTCACACCCTGAGAAACTAAGGCAAATAACAGTGACAAGAAATGAAATTCTACATTTGACAAGGGGCACTTCTAGCTGGTGGAGAATTAAGCATTTGGAAGGAACGGATAACAGACAAGTTAATTGCTACATTGTTTAGAACCAAGACTTCCAAAATTAAACTGTAACTTTGGTCATTTTTATCATTTTTTAATATTTACTTATTATCTTCCTCAATGGGTTTTTTGTAACAAGAATTCTTTACTGTACAGAAATGAATAAAAGAGATAAAACTTTAAAGAATTTAAAACTAAATAAATAATAAGTTTTAATATTCTTGGTTGTTTGAGATGCATAATTTTCAAAAACTGAATCTTTGATAGACTGAAGTATAATATGAAATTTATCTTTAGCATGATCAAGCTTTGACAAGTCTTCAGAAGAAATGGGAGTGTTAATAACAGTAAAGTGAGCAAAGCTATTACACATCGTCTCCCGCGTATTGAAATAAAGCAACACATGCGTGTAAATTCAAGCAAACTAAAGGCAAACATTCCTAATACACATTTTGTTAAGAGAAGATAAAGAGCACCAAATCAATAAATCACTGAAAAGATTATTATTTTGTACAAGCTGAAGGTCGCTACAGGTCATTCCCACTAAAGCAAACAGAGCTTGTTAATTTAATCCAACAGACTTGGCAGTGAAACTAAACAAGAATTTAATCAGCAACAGAAGGCAGCTAACATCTCTGAAAATTGAAGTATCATTGTGGCAGACAGTAAACAGCATTAGAGGCCCCAAAAGAAAGAAAATAAGTTACTGGGAGGAGGTAAAGAAAAGTGCTCTCTTTTCATGCTCTTTATTAACTTCATCTAACATGCAATAAATGATTAGAAGAGTCCCCATGAGGAAAACAAACAATCACGTAGTAGTATTATGCAGTAGTTTAGTGCAACGTTTATCAAGGATTTCCAGCAAGGTAGCAGTATTATTCCGTTAAAAACATTGTTTTGATGCTATGGCCAATCTCAGGTTATGTCTGAACCAATTCGTATTCCTCATTTTTCCGAACATCTGAGCAAAAAAGGACCAAAAAAAAAAGAGAGTTTAAGGTTTCATTTCACAACCCACCCCACTGGCTACAGCCGAATGAGTTTCCAGGGTGCTCAAATAAGCTGAACAGCAACTAGAGCAATGTTGGTGGAAACCTGTGCTGTCATGCTGAACACCTGCATTACAAAGTTTACCACCACACCACTATTTAAGGATGAAGATAAAAGACATTAAGGTTGCAACCATAGGCATTACGAATGGGAAGTAAGGCCTCCCCCCAAAGCAGGGAGGCTTATATCTGAGTAAATATGCATAGGATTGGAGTGTCCCATTATTGTAACCTTTCTTCTTCTCACTTTTAAAATAATTATTCTTTTTGAAGGTGCCCAAGAGTAAATTATTCATTTCTATTCATTATACTTCTTTGAAAACCATCCATGAAACTTTATTGCAGACTTTATCTAGAATTTCCAATTATTACTTGGAACACTGAAAGCCTTGATCATTCCCCCTACCTACTTCTGGACTCATCTGACATTCAGTACCCCAGGAAGGCCCTGTCTTCCAACATAATTAGGGATTTTTCTCTTACAGGAAAATCGCCCCATAGCCCCAGATCTTGGGAGTGTTATTTTTAAAAAACAATTCATTGGCATTAGCCATTGATTTTTGTTTTTATTCATTACTTTAAGAATGAAATTTTATTTACTAAACATTAGTATTTTACTTTTTTATTATTATTAATCATCATCATCATGTGCCATCAAGTCAATTCTGACTTATGGCAACCCATTCTAGGGTTTTCCAGGTGGTGAGTACTCAAAAGTAGCTTACCATTCCCTTCTTCTTTTGGTGCCACCCTGGGACTGTGCAGTTTGCCCAAGGCCACAGAGACTGACTCTACTTCACAGGAGGGACAGGGGGGAATCGAACTCTCAACCAGATACCTAAACCATTGAGCTATCTGGCTAGCCTTTAATTATTTATAGTCATTAAAATTTACAAAAATAAACCTAAAATTGAAAAATGGTCCCAAATCCCCATTTCCCCCCTAAAACGTAACAATTTAGAAGTAACCAATACATACTAGCAAGTATTGGGGGGGGGGGGGGGCGTCACAAGTTGCTCTTTCTTTTCTTTTGCAAAAACAACATCACCTTTTTAACTTCTAACAGCAATGGTACTTCAGCAATAACAGATGATATTATTATTTATAATGTGTAAGTTCAAAGCACTGCACAACCATGTATAAGACCGGCTATCAGGAATTGAATAATTCAGTGAAAATAAATTACATTTTAGTGTAGAGAGAATAATATGCAGTGTGGGTAGTTAAAATGTGGTCATAAATAGGGATGTAAAATGCAATTTTCAAATTTCCTTCATTTTGGCTTCTCTTAAGACTGCCTCTTTCTTTTTCGTGTTTTTTGTAAACTGCTCCTTTCTTTTATTACAAAAGGAAAAGATTCTTTCTGATTCTTGTGTTTCAGGTTTCCCATTTGTCTTTTCTCACACTCCAAAGCCCTACAGAACCCTTAAAATTACTTCAAAAAAACACAGAGGCAAGGTAACAGAAAATCAACCTATTCCAAAAGCAGGCAACAGTAAGAAACTCATCAAACCTATGCAGGCACTAATCTATAGAGAAAGAAAGCCACTGGAAGTGCCATCTCACCCACCCCTTTTCACACCACCACCAGAGACAACAGAAATATTATCCTCCATCCAGGTTACCCCATGACCACCACCAGTCCTATACACAAAGGAAAAAAAATACCTCATTCACTCACCAACCAATGCAAAAGCAGCAAAACACTCAAAAATTAGGGCAGAGTGCTATTAGTATTAGTGCTATTCGCCCAGCACAACAGAGACCCTCTGGCCTTGGCCACCACAATAGGAAAAGAAAGGCAGGGAAGTAGCCAGCAGCCAGCCACTGTCTGGCTGCTTGGCATACACTAAAGCAAACAACAACACAACATAGTCCTCCTGCCAGAACAAAACCACCAATGTATACATCTTTAACAGAATAAGTACACAGTAAATTAACCAAACAACCCATTTATAAATCAAATCAAAAATACAACCACAGTCCCCTCCAGCCCAAACATACTAGAATAGGAATGATTTATCTCCCCGCTACCACTTCATGCCTTCTCTTGTCTCCTCTTCTTTGAGCCCAGCTGGCAGCAACAGCAACAAAAATGATCCAAAGAAAAGAGTGGGGGGGGGGGGAAGGAAGGGGGAAAAAGGAAGGATTCCAAGATGGAGGCACCAAGGCAGGCAGGCAGCACAGTCCTAGATGAAGGGTACCAGAACCTTAGCTGCACGCAGTAATTCCATCTACAAGGACTACTGATGCAAAAGAGCACTCCCCACTGTGGTCCATTCAATCCAGGCCCTTTTACAGGTTCAAAATTGCTGTTCCTTGCTCATGGTTGTTCTGATTAGCTGTTGAGAGCAGCACTCACAGCACTATTTGATGAAAAAATTCCAGGGTAATTTGACAGACCAAAGGTGAAGGAAAGATTATACAAAATAAGGAAACATAAAAGAAACAAAACTTTCCCGTATCATCCATACGAATCATTCGTGTTTTAGAGCTCTCTACTGGGAACCCACTGAAGAACATGAAAATGGGGAAAAAGCTGCTTTTATGTTTGCTTCCTTTTGTAAAAACCTGAAAGGCCCACCTCTAGTCATAATTCCTTATTTTGTTTGTGCATTTGTGAGTTGTCTTTAACATAAATCCATGGCAGCAAACAAAATACGAAGAAACTTTAAATATTTGTAATGGCAAACTAAGCTGAGATCTCTATCAATGAAACCATAATGGAATCTCATCATTAAAAGGAAAACTAGCTATTTTCAAAATAAAAGCAAGGGTGGAAGACAGAGGCATAAATATTAACTTTAAGTAGGGCGGGCATGCTGAGCAACTCCTTCATATTACTTTCTTGACAGGATCCAACACTGAATGGCAAGCATATGCATAATTTTTGGGAAAGGTGTCTTTGATTTTCAGACAGAACAGACGTTCTAATCCAGGTATGTTTCTCCCATCAGGGAAAAAAAACTTTTTCATTAGAAGAAGTTTCTTGGAATCCAGCCCATCGGAAATTGCTTTTAGATTGAGCAGAGTGTTCAAAACAATGTGCGATCATGGCATTGGGGCAGCTGTTAAATGGGGAAGAGTTAAATGGGGGAAATCATAATAGATTATCATAAGATTCTTGTCTGAGGCTACACAGCTCTTTGAGCCCCGCTATATCCTTCTATATTTGCTGGATTAGATATAAATAATTTGCAACAGGCTCATGGTTGTCATGGATGCTGCAAAAGCATGAGCCACATCAAATAAACTTTGATAGGTACTGACAAGTTGTGTCAAGATTAGATCAGCTTCAGACAAGCCATCACTCTCAACTTCTCTTCAGATTTTACATTCCAGTCTGCCTGTTCAGGTCAAAGTCTCACGAAACCCAGAATGATGATAATTCTGGCATCTTTGTGCATCTATCTTCTACATTTGTTTCCAGAACTTGGAAATGTTATTTGCCATGTTGGGTGTTGTAGTGAAAATCCATAACATCTCTCGGCTCTCTGTGCATCCTGCCCTTCTTTCTGTAAAATCAGGGTACAGTATGTACAGATTATCCTATTTTATTCTCTCAATAATCCCAAATGTGTGTTCTGATGAGAGGTGGTGGCCAGAATCCTATTGGTACTTGTGCAAGGTTTGCATAACTTGTTGTAATTAATTATACCTACTTGATGAGGTGCTGGGGCACATCTCATTCACCTATCTGGTCACATGCCTGATTATGCAACTGAGATGCACTCCAGCACATTGTCAATTAGCAATAATTAGCAATGGCAAGCTTTACAAACTTTATATGGTCACAAATAGAATTCTGGCCAGTAACTTTTCTAGGGTTACCTAGTGAAGTTTGTGTCCAAGCAAGTATGTGAACTGAGGAGTTCTCTGTATAAGTACAGTCTACTCTATAGTTCCTTTTTTCAACAGCAATGGAAATAACTAATTGTTCACTGTCATTTCCCCCCAAAGCTGAACTAAAATGTGCTGGGCCAGATATTCTACATATTTCCCCCCTCACAATCACCTTTGAGCAAAATGATTGAAAATTATACATAAAAGTGATTTATTTTTATACTGTAATAGCTTTTTACAAACATGAAAAAATCAGCTTAATAAGCTTTTACTTCATTTAAATATAACATTTTTGTAAATGCTAAGGAGGTACTCTTATATGCTAATGATGAATTATTTCTACTACGGGAAGATTCACTTTACCATAAACCATTATAGCCATATATCCTAAAAGTATTGTACCTATTTTAAAAAAATATTTTGGAAATATTATAATGCAAAAGTAATTTTAAGCTAAAGTATCTTTTAGTGGTAAATGTCTTCTGTATGATAATCTGTAGGAAGAGCAGGAAACTTTTTTTTAAAGTGTTATGAACCAATTTAGTGCCAGGGCTTTTTAGAAATTATTTAACTGTGTTCACATGCCATTTTGAGGAGACATATACTAGATGATTCAAAACACTGAATTTAACACAGTGATAGCAAAAATAAATATACTGCAGCCTTTTTTCTTTTTAAAATGTCTTTTATTCTATAAAAATGCTTGTAGATTGCAAGAAAGTACAAATGCTTCACAGTGTTGATGATCCAAAAGCATTACTTCAGCACATGCTGAGTGTACTAGAGGTGTTTTTATTTGATTCCAATCAAATCCTAGACTGATTCCTCAATCTCTGTTCTAAGTTTCAATTTCTTAACAAACGTAGATAAAGAGTGTTCCTTCAGAGTCAACCCCTCCATCACAAGCTGCTGCTGAAATGCATTTTTAACAACCACATAGACCGGAAACCTTAAATGTGCAGACCCTCTTGACAAAATCCAGCCAAAGTTTCTAGTTTGTAGTGAACAGGATAGCCCATGTGTCATACTTTACACAGCATAGCCTTCTGCTCGGGGTAGGGGATGCCTGGTCTTCATTTGAAGCCATTCTGTATTTTGAATGGATGCCCAAACAAAATCTAGCTTGAAAGATAAAATAACTGTAAGGGGGAAAGCAGGAGCCTTGAAGTTGCCCATCAGAAATGACCATCTGCCATGGTACACGTCAGAGTCTTTCTCACTAGGGTGAGATGTATATAATCCCACTGAATTTATAACCCATTATTTGTATATTTGCACCCATGAAAATTAGCTTATTCAAATTATATATAGATGTACATATTCATTTTTTTATTTTATTTATTTATTTATTTATTCATTGGATTTCTATCCCGCCCATCGAGACCAAAGGTCTACTCTGGGCGGTTTACAAATTTAAAAACAATAAAACCAAAAAACATATATTATAGATCCAAGGTGGCGAAAGTATAAGAAATCAAGATACGGCAGGAGGGAAAGCCTGCCCAAATAGCCAGGTTTTAAGTTTATTCCTGAAAACACCCAGAGAGGGAGCCAGGCGGATCTCCACTGGCAAGTTGTTCCAAAGGCGAGGGGCCACTGCCGAGAAGGCCCGGTTCCTAGTTCTTTCCTTCCGGACCTCCCTCAGAGTTAGGCCCCTCAGCCGCCCGGCCTGGCTGGAACGAGTGACTCCGGCAAAACTGGGTGGGAGAAGGTGCTGTGCCAGATATTGAGGTCCTAAACCATTTAGGGCTTTATATGTAATCGTAAGAACTTTGAAATCAACGCGGAAACAAATGGGCAGCCAATGCAAGGCGGCCAGAGTGGGGGAAATATGATGGTACCTTTTCACCCCAGGAAGAAGTCTGGCCGCCGCATTCTGTACCATCTGAAGTTTTACTACAGTAGCCCTCTTATTTGGCTATGCGTAAGTGGCCCTTGCAGTGTCAAACTAGGTAACAGCATGTTTTTACTATGCTTTTAGAAGAGGACTCCCTCAAGAGGTGAAATCCATGTGTTTACCATAGCATATGATTTTCCACATCTGTACATCTTGTCTTTAGTGTGCTTCTCTTTAGCCTTTTAATCAGATTCATCATTGGAAGGTAAACACAGTCTTAATTTACAAGCCTGTTGTGGTATATATCTCTGAGGAAAATGGATGAGTCATAGGGAATACATATTCCCTTAATAGTTACCTACAGCAGACTCAACTTGGGCTGATTATGATGTTATGAATTTGAAAGAAGGGGTTGATTTGTCATGATTTTAATGGAAGAATGTATAATTCTGCTTAGTTTTATGAAATTGCAATTGTATGTATTTATTTTATATTGTTCTTGTCTTGCTGATCTTTGACCGTAATAAAGTTAATGAAAAAATGAAATGAGACTCAACTTGGGGGCTAAATTAACTTTCTCAAGTTGTGATGGCTTACTCTCAACTAAAAAAAATGTGTACAACTCATTCTGAACTCAACATGTTAGGTTAGCTGTAAATAAACAATGGTAGGTCCATATTTTTAAAACTGTAACTGTGTGTATTTTGACTTTTGTCACTGTTGCAACCTTGTCTCTAAAACAACAGGTTAAATAGTGTCATTATTTTTATTTTAACTTTTCTCTTCTATGCAAAAGACCGGTACGTTTAAAGCTGTTTTTGTAACTTCAAACATATTCAATTGTCCCTACCCCACAGTTAAATCCTTTCCTTTAGATTTCTTGCTTCTGATTTTTTTTCTTTGTATTTAATGTAACATTTTTCATGTACTTTTGTAGGAAGAAAACTTTCATACATTGGTATTGTTTAAAACTAATCAAAACCTTAAAATAATAACTCTAAAATAGTGATAGTCCATATCTTCCCCTAACCCAATAATTCTCACATAATGTCTTTTCTTCCTTAAACTTTTACAGTTCTTCTACTCCTCCAACTTGCCTTTTTAGTATTTCCAGAAGAGTACATTAAATTCAGGATGATGGATCATGACTTTTTATAGTGCTCATCCTCAGTGTTGTGTCTCTCTTCCATTTTGCCAAGAATTACATTTTTCTTGGCCTGTATTTCTTCATCACTTCCCTCTATAAGCACTGATTCTGGGGAACCTCCTTTTTTCCTTTTACTGAGGAAAATGTAGGTCATGTCCTTCCTCCAGATACCCTTTCCCATTCTTTCCCTTACTTGATCCGGGAGACTAGGCACATTCAGTCAGTCCTCAATGGGATATTGCTGGGCCAGGGGTAAGCGGGAGTGGGGAAGTTATACCCTTAGATCAGTGATTCCCAACCTTGAGTAACCCAGGTATTCTTGCATAGCAACCCCCAGAAACCTTTACCACTAGCTGTGCTGGCCAGGGTTTCCTGGAAGTTGCAATCCAAAAACATCTGCTGTTGCTTCTAATTATTGTTTTTCTGCAAACATCCAATTTCTGCTTCCCACACATTGTATTACCTTGCTCTTGCTTCCCAGTAGTCCCACTTTGGTTCCAATCCAAACATTGTTTCCTGTTGGAGGAATAGGTTTGCAAGCTGAAATCTCAGTTAATTGCTACACTTTCCCAAGTCTCCATGCTGGGAGACAAATCTCAGGGTGAGCTGTGCTAAAGAAGAATAACATTCTGTTGTCCACTGGATGTAGATTTAAAGTATGGGCATCCATCACCACTCAGTCACAGCTGGTATTCCGGCAGTAGGCATGTGCCATTCTCTTTTCTTTAGACTTCAAATCTCAGAATTCTCCATTCTGAGAGTTCTACCAGCCAGTTCCACATCTAAACTGTGCTCACCTGGACAAACTCCAGGCTGGATGGCTTCATGACCTAGGAAAGACCAAGCTCTGCCCTAGCTTCACGGGAGTTCACAGCAAGCACCAGGCAACTTCCCTTTCTTAGAGGAAGCTAGGTTGGAGCTTGGCTTGTTCTAGGGCATGACGTTCTCTGGGTGAATGCAATTCAGGTGTGGGTCTGGCAAGTAGATTTGGAGTCCAAAAAACCCAAATAGTACATGCCTATTTGGCAAGCCAGTGCAAGCCACACTCTTTGGCAACACATGGACGTGCTCCTATTTGAAAGTTTGGCCCTGAAATCTCAGGTAATGGGATGCTGCTGACCTGCTAATCCTAATATGGAGTGTGGCTGACTGTGAAATTGAGGAGTAGGCTGCTCGCTTGCATTGCACCTGTCTTCTCTTTTACCAGCCAGGATGTGTAATCATTTGGGTTAAGCAGAGTACTACAGAGCAGAAGAACCATACAGAACCACAGTAATTCAGAGGGACGTCGTAACTCAGAAGTGGCACAGTGGCACATAACAAAAGGCAGAGCATCCTCCTCACTTACATTTTGCTCAATGTAGGTCTTTCTCTCACTTGCTCTATTTCCGTTTGTTGTGCCTGCAGACAACCAGCATTGCACAATGCTCATCATCAAACGCCTCCAGTTATGCATGTAAAGTCAGCTTACCTCTTCACATGAACACACAAAAGTAACGGGGGATTTAAAAATTAAAAATAATCTATTGTTTTACTGCACATCTGAAGTGTTGCCCTTGCCACACAGAGACCTCCATCAGCAGGGAATCCCTGCCTTCTCCCAGGGCCTCTTTTGACACCTGGCACAACTGCATGCATGATGGACGTCTCAATGAGGGAATGACTACAATGGTTATGTTAAAAATAGATGCATGTACTCAGAGTGCATTGTGTCTCTTGTTAATGCTAATATTTAGAAGCATACGTAGAATCGGATCCTACAGGGCACTGTATAGAAAAAGAAAAGCATTCTTGCACTTTGTAGCAGGAGGCAAAAGATAAATAAATGCTTTCCAGATTCTGGAACTAAAATAGACCCTACTTGGATATTCTTCTGTTTGATCTGACCTTTTAGTCTTGAGAATCCTCCCTGTCTGGGGAAATAATACCTGGAACTATGGTCTGAAGAATTTTTTTTTTCACAAAACCTGCTTTGTTTATGAAGGTTACTTCATAAAAACATTCAAAGTCTATGCTTTGGAATCAGCCAAACTTAGTCTTTAAAAACCATCAGTTACTACGTAAAGGCACTCCAAATAGTTACTAACTATTATAATCATAATTTTTAAAAGTAACTCTTTGCTTTTTCGTTTTTCAAACTAACTGAATTGTTTCCCCTTTTAGCTCCTTTTCAAATAAAGTACTTGACTGGTACAAAATACACGGTTGCCCAGTCCGCTTTGTTCAGCATGAACACCCACAACAAAGCACAAGGTAGCAGTATTTGAGCCATGTCACGTTTCTCCCCTACCAGTTACTGAGGCTGCACCAAAATAACTGAAAAATGACTGCTATATGACAAAATGAGGGTCAGGCTAGCCATTAGGGAGAATATGTACCTCCTGAGATAAATCCATCCACTTCCCACAATGGGACACGGTGAAGGTTACGTGCCTCGGCAATCAGATTTGCAAAGTAAGCACATGTTTTCCTTCCAAGGACCAATCACAAAGCAAAGCATGCTAAACTCATAGATAAGAAAAATCATGTGCTAAGACAAACATGTCTTTCACCACCTGAGGGAGCATCTCACACAGTAAGTGTATCATCTACTGAGTCTAATTGGGATGTGATATCCAATCCACAGCTGTCTCGGCTGTAACCTGAAAGTAGCAACCGTACTGCTTCCTGCACCTCTCCTGACTTACATCTAAGAAGTGTCTGGAGAAATCCATCTTGCCAAGAACTTTCAGACTTTAAGTTCTTCACACTGGTACAAGCCTGATGAAGTGGTGTTTGATCCGTGGAAGCTCACGTATTGTATGATGATTTTTTAGTGGTCTATAAAGGTATCACCTATTCTTGCATTTGTATTTTATTTTGTATGGACCACACGGCTCCCCTTTATTTCAATGAATCTAAGTAGAGTTATCCCTCATTAAGATGCAGTCATATCATAACATAATTATACCTTCATTAGTGGAGGAAAAGGATCACAAATAACTAGTTACTTGTAACTGGTGACTTCTCAGCTCTGGACATAATGTTAAGCACATGTTTGAAAACTTGCTTAGACACCGGAGACACCTTTTATTCCAATACAAAGAATGATACCACATCTTAATTAGGTTCACAGCATAAGTGAAATTTCTTAGGACTCATAAACAGCCTCAACAGAGCCAAGTAGGACTGTGTGCACCATCTGCCATCCACATGCCCACTTCCACTTGGGTGCCCCCAGGAGTGTGCTTGCAAGAAGGTTCAACCTAGTGGTGGCTCTATAATGGGCCAAGAACCAAGCGACTGACTGGCATCTGACACACTGGCCGAAATCCTGTTGCACTGTTACTCCATAGGTGTAACTTTTGGAGGCAAATTAGTAGGTATTATCTGCTGCATGCTGAGTCAAGCGACTCGCTTGCAACAGATAATTTCTACAGAGAGTTCTTCATTTATGGCAATTCACCTTCAAATACGGCAACAGGATTTCAGCCACTGCATCCTCACCACAGCCAGATAAGACTGCTAATGAGGGAGTAAAGCAGGCCTACATGTTTTTTCTTTTAAGCAACATAAAAGTAAAAAGCAAGAGAACAAGACACAAAAACAAGTCACTAATTTTTTAGTGTAATTTGTTAAGCTACAGTAATGGATTACTTTCAGGGAATCAGATAATGCATTATTCACAGCTTTCTCTGCTGTGTTGTCACAGCTGTGAGATGCATCTCCCATTGGAGCCCGATCAGAACTGATGCTGGCTTCATTTTGGAACTTGTTTCTTTTCTTGGGTTTTTGGGGCCCGGTGACTCTGAACTACTGGTGCAATGGTCTTCTGTTGCTAAACAGTGTTAAATTGTGTCATAATCATTCACTACTATTTTATAATCTGTAGAAATAGATATACCTATTTAAATGAATGAATGAATGAATGAATGAATATTAAAGAATGTGAGCCATTCAGTAAATAAAATGTCAGACTAGGACTCAGGAGACCTGGGTTCAGATCCTGCCTTGGTCATAGAAATTCACCATAGAAATAAACTACTCCTTGAATATCATACATGCTTTTAAAACCCTACCATGGTTACCTCAAATCAGAAGTGACTTGACAACATATAACAATAATGAATAACTTCTGAAGCTGTGCTGGGAAGATCTCTTGCCTGTTGTTACATCATCCCTTGTACCCCTGTATCATCAAGGTTGCAATTCTTTATCTACATTCAGGCACTATCTACCTACATACAATCAACATACAAAGAGAGGAGGCTTACTCCAACTCTGTCATCATTTTCCTCACATGGAAAGTGACATGTCTGAAGAGGAAAAGGCCCTCTTTGAAAGGGAGTTCTCCACACAAGAAAAGGCTTTATTTTCCAATGTTCATGCACACATGGAGCACTTCCACACAAACAGGAAGCTCTCCTCTCTAGATATGTTGCTTTCCATGTGAGGGAAGCGATGACGGCAGGTGTGGGGCTAGTTGTTTCTTCTTCACACATTGATTCCACATAGCTCTATAATGCCTGAAGAGGGATTTTCTTTCATCTTGCTTTTCCTAAATAAGAAGAGGTGGCTCCACCCCCAGCAAACTACTCCCCCAGGAAGCCAACTAAAGTTCCCTAGTATTAAACCTGATATCAGTTATTCCCTGGCCACACAAAGCCTAACGTGTTGTTGTAGACCTTAGCACCGGATCAGGTCAATGGAAGGTTACTGTTATCTCTTTAATTAACTCTGCAAAATGAGATTAGAAAGTTAGACTCACATCACTGAAAGCTGCAAAAATACTTTGATCATTTTGCTTCCTAGGGACACATAGGCCACATATTGACCATGAAACCAAGTGTATTCATTCTCAGTTCACAAATATCAGAAACCTCAGCTGGCCCCTGTACTGTCTAACAATCTTTCTTCCTGCTGAGGTAAGGTTGGGGGGAAGAGACTTTTTTAATCACTTAACACAGCTACAGTACATCCTAAGAACCCCACATGTTAAGATCAAACTTGGAGGCTACCCAAAGACTTTGAAGGTGAACGCAAAAACAGCATCAGGATATGGCATGTGGAGTTACTGTCAAACAAGTACATGAGTAATCCACTCAGCCAGTCAGGGAGAGGGCATTGTTAAAAATCTTTACAAGCTCTATTTACTGCAGTTTCAATGTTGGGGAAAAGAGATATTTACATTTTAGAAAGAGAAATCCAGAATAAAGAAGAAAATAAAAGCAAAATTTTCAAATTAGCCTAAATAGATTTTTCTTCCTTCTAATTTCCACATTGTGGATGCCCTACAAGTTCAGTTTTTAGTGTTTCTTTTTAAACATCAAGAAGAATGTACAAAGTTGGAACTTAACACTGGCGTGTCAAAAATAATGAGGAATTCAGATATGCTTTCTTTTGTTATTAGTGTCAAATTGTGTAAATATTTTAATATTTTCAAAACACCACAGTTGCATTCTGTACTTTTGCTCAATTTCACATTTATATACAATATTATGTTAACTCTATTCTGTAATAATTATTATGTGTTGTCAAGTTGATTCCAACTTATGGCAGCCTTCCCAGGGTTTTCTGTAAGGGCTTAGAAATTGTTTACCAGTTCCTCCTTCTGGTGGTGGCCTGGGACCATTAAGAGTCACACAAGTAGCACAACATGTACCTTCATCAGCTAAACATGCTGTGAGTGATTTCAGCTGGTCCTTCTCCTGGGAGGTATGAAACGGATTCCAACTCTTAGCCCCTGGCTCCACACCCAGCTATAATCTACTGAGCGATACCAGGTGTAGATGCATTCTAGACCATGAAACAAGATATGATTCCTGGTTCTTTCAAGTGTCCAGTTCACAGTATACAGTCATTCTGAAGGTCTGTGAAGAGGGGAAGACTGCTCATGACAAAATTGGGCTTCTGGTTCATGTGCAAAGCCTACCTGGACAGATAACTGCCGGATAGCCCAGTGGTTTAGGTATCTGGCTGCTGAGTCAGAGGCTGGGAGTTCAATTCCCCGCTGTGCCTCCTTGACAGGGGCTGGACTCAGTGATCCTTAGGGTCCCTCCAGCTCTGCAGTTCTAAGATTACAGCCTCTCACTCTTCAGAGTGTCATTTGTGTGGGTGGTGGGACTAGTGTGCTCCCCTCACTGTGTGTGGAAGACACAGCCTTTTAAAATGATAGTACAGACCTCAGGACTAAAAGAACTGGCCTGAGGCTTGCAACTTCACAGCAGGAAGAGTGCAGCTTACAAGGCCATCAGATGACTTGAAGAGCCAATAGGTCCCTGAGATTTTTGCATAACAACTGTCTGCATCAGCTTGGATTCTAATTTGCAGTACTGTTCTCTGAGAGTAGTCGTACAGGCTGTTGCTGGAACTACAACTCCTACCCTTCAAGGTCTTTGGTACCTGCCTTGGACTCCCAGAAAGGAGAATTGGATCCAAAAAAAATCCAAAAATGCACATTCTTATTGAGCAGTAGAAATACAATTAACAACCACAATAAAAACAACTATATGAATTAATTAGTCAACTACTTATAACAGGTCCTGGGGGGAAAACACCCTATAAACCAGAAGTGAACCCCCCCTGCATGTCCCAGCATCAGTTTAGGGGCTAGAAAATGTTCCCACATGGCATATGTACTGTAGTTAAGGCTACATGGGATGTGAACTCTAGAAGGCATGACAGCCATCACTGAAGCTGCTGGTCACATCCTGTCACTTGCCCAACTGTTCCCAAAATGGCTTTTTTACCCCATAGCTCTAGGTTGCTGTGTTACCCAGGTTTTACCTTCATTCATGGCCTATTCAGCCAGACTGCTCTCATGCTTCTTTCCACAATCATCTGACTGAAAAGCGGTTCTCTCTCTTGTGACTTAAGGAGAGCCAACCTCCTGGTCTCAATTTTTGGTCCTGAAATCTACAGAAATGAGACTTGGCAACCCTAAGAGTACACAGCTACCATTACTGGCTACTTCAGGAACTTTATGTGCTAACGAAAGCAATAGTAGTCTTTGCTGATTTATTTATTTAACAACTATTTAGGCCAACTGTTAAATGGCCAACTGGCAAGGCCATGCATCCTATTCTCAGTACAAAATAATATGTAACAGTAGTAGCAAAGCTAATTCCATGAGATAGGATTAGTAAGAGTACAGTTTTTAAAGAAGGACTCACATTCAGAAGTTTGGAAGGGAACCAACTGACAGTTCCACATTATATTGTGGTCTAATTGCAGTCTAACTTCTGACTGATCATGTGTTTGTCCAAGTACAGCTAATTTCTACCTCACTTCCCTCTGTTGTAACTGCTAGTAGTAACAGTTATGGGAGAACTTGTGTGGAAAATTTTGTCTAGGCTGCTTACATGCCTAGCCAATTTATGGTTTCTCCACTCAGCACATCTAGCAACTAATCTGAATATAGAAGACACCACTTATTTGTCATCCTTTTCTTTTGTTTATCTTACATAACCAGGTCTCATGGTGGTGACACATCAGAAGATATACCACTGTTCTGAACAGAGTAAACATGGCAATTTTTTGCCCAGGCTGTTGTCAGAGAGCATACAGATGTATTACATTTCATAAAATGTCAGAATTCAGCCATCTTTGAAAAAACTTAATGCTACAGCAATTGCAACGGTAGAGTCTCCACAATCAAGAACAGTCCTCTGTTCTAGTGCAACCAAACGGAAACTGCTAATATTCCACTTAGAAGAGTTACGTTTCCACACTAGAGCTTCTAGAAGTAGCTATCCAACATGGCTTCTAGCCATAATCTGAATAATTTTGCTATTTTCAGATTACAGTCCCAGAGGAATTCTGGGAGTGTAATTCAAAAAAGTAATATTTTTAAGATCTGCTAAAATGACATAACTGTTGTCTTGAGGCACTATCTTAGGAGAAAGGAAGGATAGAAATGAAATCAAATTAAATGAATGAGTCAATCTATCAATCGTTTGGGCCAGTTCTAACCACTAGTTTAATTAATAGCAAGTGGCCTATTGTACAGTCTTTCTAGCACAGCACTCATTTATATTCCCTAACTATCCCTAACCCTTTACAACATTTTTATCACATCTTCCATGTAGACATCATGACGCCCTAGTTTAAAATCACATTCCTGGCTTAGTGCTTTTCAACTGCTTAATGACCGATGCTGCTGCCTTCATTCCATTCTTTCCTTTATCTATTTCACAGTCCACAGACTGCTTTCCCCATTTCTTTGCTTGCTTTATTTTATAAGAGTTTTATGAGAGCACTAAGCCAATAATCGGGGGAGAAATATGTATATTTTCCCTGAGTTTGGAAACCTTACTTTTGAGGGCAGGCGGTGGTATAACTCTCAGACTGCCCCAACCAGCTCTGGATATACTGGATGAGGGATTCTGGGAGATTTTGTTCAAAAAGTAAATTTTCCAGACTTTTCCCCAGCCCAGGACAGGAGTGTAAATTTCAGCTCAGCTCAGGGAAGATCATAGTGAACCAGGTCTGGCCAAAGACATTTTATGGCCTCAGGTACAGCACAAAATGTCACTCCCCTCCCCTAAGTCAAAGTACCTAGTTCTCCAAGGCCAATCAGGAGCAGTTGTAGATTTCCTGCCTCAACCAAGCTTTGAACCTGGTGGTCCTTCAGGCCCCTTCCAGCTCTACAATCTAGGATTCTAAGGCTGTATGAAAACTTATTCGTGATCCTTTTTCCTCTTCCTTACAGTAAAATATATATATATATATTATATAAGCATAATATAATTAAGAACTAACACTTTCCTCTGCTTCCAGTCAAATTTGCTGCCTGAATTGATGGTCCCATTGTGCCCAATGGTAGGGCTGATCCTACAATTAACTAGGAATGCATGTACATAAATGGCCACTCCATTCACAGATCATAGGCTCAGAATCTATCATGCCCTAGCTGGCAGAGTCTTCTCTGCCAGCTAGGACATTCTTATGCATGTTGACTCATGCATTCTTATGCATGCTGACTCAGAAATATTTTCTGTTTTTTCCTCCATAGGGCTTATTCCAACAATTGTATGTTTTGGATTACAACTCCCAGAATCCCACTGGTCATGCTAGCTGGGGTATTCTGGGAGTTGTAGTTCAAGTAAGTAAACTTTCCTAGCTCTGCTTATTCCCTAGTTAAGTGTGTTTAGAAGTGCAACCAAACAGTAGGATGTTACATTTGATTTGTCGATTAACGTTTGAACGCAGTGTAAGAGACTCCCTGCCTTAAATTCTAGGTGCCCTCAATGTTAATTAAATCATGATATGAACATAATTATAAAGTGTGAACAGCAAAGCCTCCTTCTTTGCCTCTCTCTCATCCTGGATAGGAAGCACGTTCAGCACTATTCAAAAAGCAAATCCCATTTCTCAATGCTATTACCATGCCAGCTCAAGATGGATTCACATTAGTGGCTTTCCCATTAGTTGAGATTAGTCTGGGAACTGCCTTTTCAGAGCACAACTATCAATAAAGTATGTCACAGCTTTTGAGCCCTTTGTTAACCCTTTCTTCTCTTGTTATATTTAGGACACCTTTTTAATCAATGCTAAGTCTCTCCTTTTCCATAACTATGCTTTTGTTGTTGTTGTTGTTGTTGTTGTTTAGTTGTTTAGTCGTGTCCGACTCTTCGTGACCCCATGGACCAGAGCATGCCAGGCCCTCCTGTCTTCCACTGCCTCCCGGAGTTGGGTCAAATTCATGTTGGTAGCTTTGGTGACACTGTCCAACCATCTCGTCCTCTGTCGTCCCCTTCTCCTCTTGCCTTCACACTTTCCCAACATCAGGGTCTTTTCCAGGGAGTCTTCTCTTCTCATGAGATGGCCAAAGTATTGGAGCCTCAGCTTCAGGATCTGTCCTTCCAGTGAGCACTCAGGGTTGATTTCCTTCAGAATTGATAGGTTTGTTCTCTTTGCAGTCCAGGGGACTCTCAAGAGTCTCCTCCAGCACCACAGTTCAAAAGCATCAATTCTTTGGCGGTCAGCCTTCTTTATGGTCCAGCTCTCACTTCCATACATCGCTACTGGAAAAACCATAGCTTTGACTATGCGGACCTTTGTCGGCAAGGTGATGTCTCTGCTTTTTAAGATGCTGTCTAGGTTTCTCATCGCTTTCCTCCCAAGAAGTAGGCGTCTTTTAATTTTGTGGCTGCTGTCACCATCTGCAGTGATCATGGAACTCAAGAAAGTAAAATCTGTCACTGCCTCCATATCTTCCCCTTCTATTTGCCAGGAGGTGATGGAACCAGTGGCCATGATCTTAGTTTTTTTGATGTTGAGCTTCAGACCATTTTTGGCGCTCTCCTCTTTCACCCTCATTAAGAGGTTCTTTAATTCATAACTATGCTACTCTCTTCCAAGTGAAGTGACTTTAAAACTTTTGACACACATCTGATCCTTTCCTAGCTGGTATCCAGGGGTAGCTGGCTCAACATGAAAGGGTTTAAGTGTTATTCCAAGAGATATGATAGCACCAGGAGCCTGTACCCAATGGCTCTCTAGCAAGTCCCCTCCCTTCACTCCTGATTTTTTATTTATTTATTTATTTGGCACATCAACACTGGGGCCCATCAGGCCATGTGGATCTAGGCAGAAAATGAAGCAGAAGCACTGTGACTCATGAGCCTTCTTATGGCACAAAACTTCTTAGTGGCAAAAAGACTCCATCATCCTTATCTTTGCTTCCTCTGCTTCTGTGGCATCACAAGGGCCCATCCTTGTGATATCATAAGACTATGCTGTCAATTTTAAGGTGTTGACCCCAAAATGTCAAGGAATGAGACACTGCCACCCTGGCAACCCTAGTTAGGAAAGAAGTCTTTAAGTCTCCCAAAAGCTGTCACTTGGTTCAGACAGGCAGGCTATAGTAAACTTTGCTAGTAAATAAATATTTACAATCACTTCAGAATGAACTGAAGGCTTCTAAAAAAAGTTTCCCAGGTCTTTTAAAAGGCTCTACATTTAGTATTCTGAACTACTGTATATGCTATGTATATGTTAGATATGTGGTGTTTTTCTTATGTTATATTTTTGCTTTATGTTATTATGAAAATTAGAAGTTTTTCATTGTTAAATTGTTGACTAGATGTTGTAAGCCTCCTGGAACCCTTCGGAGACAAGTCAGGGTTCCAGGGTTTTGAAATATATAGCATAAATACGTAGAGGGGAGGCAGCATGCTTGACTGAACCTTTGGCTACCATATCCCGAAAGGGTTATGGTGGTAGCTTTTGATGCATTGTAAGGTATGACTGAAGCAGATTTCTCTGTCCTCATGATGACACTGTTAAACAACTGCTGTATCATCAGAAGATCTAATCCATCACCACGCCACTGAAAAACTTCAAAATGGGCATTTAATTGTAGAACAGAAAAGGTAAAAACCAGGATCCAAGCTCAAAGCAAGATAACTATATATGTACACAAGACCCTCAAGGCTTATTTACACAACTTCCATCTTAACGCTAAAATGTGTCTCCTGAATGAGAATATCTAGTTTTGTTTTCTGGTTTATCTTCAATGTGCTACTAGGACAAATTAAAATGTTTCTTTTACTTTCATCCCAGTATTTTACAATCATACAAACAGAAAAATAAAACTGGATAAATGTAAATGTTGAGCTCTTGAAGTAGAATCATACAAATATTTCCATTCTATGTCTAACGTATCGGCGAAGGCCGGCTTTTCAAAACACACCTGTTCTGCAGCTGGCTCTAATATTAGCAAACCATGGCCATTAAAATTCACAGTAGGTTCATACTAGTTTACAGGAACGTTTCCCACATGTTCTAAGGACAAAAATGAAATTAGCAGCAAATAATCTTGTGCCCAAGAAATAACACTAAGGACTGTGTTAACAGAACAATTTAGAGGTGTAGATTATAATCATTTGAAAGGGTTTTGTGTTTTTTAAAAGACTACTTTCCCACAGAGCTTACCTTAGCTGGATCCTTCCTTTCCCACAAGGTCTTCTGTGTTTTTGCTACAGCATTAACGTTGTAGTAGCATTTAAAGCTTTGTCCAGATCTTTTTTGGTCCCACCTTGTCTTTGCATAAGGTTACACGCTGAGAAGCTAAAGTGGGCCTGGCCTTTCTTTTCATCAAAAACTTTTTCAGAGAGCGGCAGGTGGTATCTAATAAAAATGAAAACAGAGAAAAATACTGCAGATGTTGAAGTACTAGGAAGTCCCTCTCTTTGCTGCAGGTTTAAAGCCTCCCCAACTGATTCAGGGTTGTTTTCTGACACTGTGTATTTAACGTATTATATTTTATTTACAGATGAACGTGCATCACTAGAAATAAATCTGGAAGATTTTGGTTTGAAGTGAGCATGAACTGAAATTGCTACGAATTATTATGTTGAGCAAGTACTTAGGCAATTAGTATTTTCACTGAGGAGGGATCATTATTAAATGTTAAAGAGCTTTACAATTAATTAGAATGAATAACTAAAACAAAAGTCAGCCTTCAAGGACCAGGGGGAGAAGACAATGCACCAGCATTCTTGGGTGAATTACCAGGTCCATTTAATTTCTACTATAGATGATTTCCAGTGTTGTGTAGTGGATAGAGTGATGGACTAGGACTCTGGAGAACAGGGTTCAAATCCCTATTCAGCCATGAAAACTGATTGGTGAACTGGTAGAGACACTCCTTAAATATCTCATCTTGAAAGCCCTATTAGGGTTGCTATAAGGCATTTCCAACTTGATGGCATAGAACACACATATATGATGAGTGTTGGGAACTTTACAGTGCTGCCCAAATGGTGCACAGCCATCTACCCCCTAAATTGTGAAGTGGCATTTCCTTGCTTACTTGCTTGCTTGCTTTTAAAGGGGGCTTCCAAATGCATCCTTTTTCAGATTCCTTGTAGGTGTGAAGTGATCTGAAGCCTAATCAGCAGAGCCTGTTTTCTATTGATTTGTAATTATTACTAGTTTTCTTTGTGGTTTTATTCTTGCATTTTTATTCTGTAAACTGCTCTGAGCATGTGAAAAGCAACTTGAAAATGTTCTAATGAAATTAAATCAGTGATTGCTTGGTTCATATATTATTTATGTGCCTGTGATCCTCTACTGGAGGATAGTCCAAACTGCACATTTGTAAAGCAAACATTTTTTAGGGCAGCCTTTAAAAAAAGAACAAACAATGAAGCTTTTGCACTTTGGTGTCTCAAAAAGATAAACATTCTCTATATAAAGCAACATTCATAAACAGAATGTTGAGTCGAAATCCAGTTGGAAGTGCCAACTAGAGTAAACCTATGGAATTTACATAGGTGTTGACTCACAATTCACTAATTGATTCAATGGGCTTGCTGCAGTAGGAACTAGCAACTGGATTTAGACATCAGTTAGTAACTATAGCTGCATTGTTTTAGAACTGCCAAGATGATTAATGTTGTGCTCCCCAGAAAAGAAAGCAATCGGAGACCACAGGTATATGTGAATGACAGTTAGAAGCAGACAGCAGATACTCATTTAACTTACCTCTAGCATACACACTTTTCAGTAGAAGAGACATTTTTTTCAAGCAAAGAAGTGGTCCACACATATTTTGCTATAGAACGCCAGAGAACAGCACCTGAAAGGCACTGCAAAGCCCAGGTTACCTGTGAGATGCCTCTGTTCACAAATAATTCCTATGCCTTCCTGAATATGATAATCTCCAGGTATTAAACTACGGGTCTTATCACCTCCAGCCAACATAATTAGGAAAACTGTTGACTCCCGGTGTGAAGCAAAGAAGCAAAGAAGTACTAAATGAACATTTGGAAGTTTTGGACGAAATCAAGAGTTTCGCAAATAAAACATTTACAATTATTTGTTGTTTTCTACATCAGAAAACATCATGCTGAACTGAAACTAAGGCTGCGATTACAGTGGCTATCAAGCAGCTTTGTTGCTGCTTGGTTCACAGGCTATTTTCTGGTTCTGTTTGAATGAGGTGACCACATGGAGACCACGGATTGTTTCAGTACCAGTGTCCACACTGTCCCATAATATGGTTTGATCACAGCCCACAGCCCCCCCTTCCTTTGACCCAACCTCTGCCAATCCCTGGCTCTCTTCTTATGATTCATGGTAAAACCCATGGGTTGTTTAAAGGGTTGCATGATATTAGGGAAAAGGGACAGTTTTCCCAAGTTCTCCTTAACGTATATACACAAACGCACGTACCACAGAAACACAGTAGTTTGTTATAGTTTCTCAGAGTTGTTTCTATTTCACATTGATTTTTAGCTCTCATTTTTTTTGTCTCTGCAGAGGCGATCTACGTTAAATTAATATATCAATACAGTGATAAGGGGATCTAGCACTATACTTGGTAGCTTTTTTAAATTAAAAATATTTTGGGGTAACTAGGGAGAAAGGTTGTAGGGGTAGATGTTCCTCCTATCCAAAATATCATGTCCAGTTTAGTATGTCACCAGAACGCCAACCACAGTCACAACCCTGCATCTTTCTGGAGAATGAAACATTTGATCACATGGGGAGAACACCTTCACATCAAACACCCCACCTTTAGAAAGTAGACAGTTCCAACAGCAGAGGGTGGGAGAAAACTTTCCTTTGGAAACAAATCTTGTACTATTTACAAGTTACAGCCTAAGATGACACAGAGCAAAAGGAAAGGTATATTTAAGATTGGGAGCAAATTCCTATGGAGAGATATATTTTTGTGATGGAAGATCTTCTGTAAGGGAATAATGGACCACCACCAAGGGTCACATACATTTAAGACGACATGTGGCTCAGAAGTGTGGCCTCATGGCAGGAGCTCCTAACATGCTTATAGTTACACAAAGTTTTATGTCAGACTACTGAGTCTGAACTGAATGTGATTCTCAAGCCACTGTGAAAATGCCAGCTGTCTGGAGAAACAATCCTAACACTCATAAGAAAAGAACACAGTAGCTTTGTTTTGTACTTTTCTTAAGCAAAAATGATGTTCTTGACAATTACTTTCACCTTATAAATGAGGGAAGAAGGCAGAAATATTGGGAGCAGCAGTGGCAGAACTCAGTTTACAAGCAGAGAAGTGGCAGATTTAACCTCCAGTTTCAAATAGGACTGGAGAATGGTGACTTTCCAGATAGTTTGAAGTTCAAGCCCACAAAGTCCCAGCCCGCATAGCCAGTAGTCAGAGAGTTGTTGCCAAAAACAGCTGAATTTTCTGCTTTTGATCCTGAAAAAGCATTGTCAGGTACAGTAGGCAAAACTAGGGTAGACAAACACAGCTTGAAAAAGGTGCTTTTGGGCTACAATTCCCAGAAAGCATGCAGGTTGGGGGATTCTGGGAGTTGTTCTCCAGAAAGGAAACTTTTCCAAGCTCTGCAAACAAGTGTATATGAGTGTGTTTGTTTGTGTGTACACATAGCTGCTTTCTATGTTTCTTTCTAAAGCATTTCTAGATGTTAAACATCGTTTGGGGGTGAACCCTGCAAATTATTTATGGCTGTTGGCCTCGCTGAAAAACAGAATGCTCTGTCAAACACCTTTGCTCAAAAATTTACAACTCGAAACTCATGTTGGTTTTACCTTTCTCGCACTTTAGAGATTTGGGCTTCTTGCAAGCCCTTTCTTAGAGAAGGTACACAATCTATTATCAGAGTGAACTCCAACCTCTCAAATATTTTTATCCTGTTTATTTTAATGTATTTTTAGATTGTCTCTCCACTTAATGAGCACTTGAGGCAATGTGAAGTTAAAAACAATTAAGCAAAATCAAGTACAGAACTATGAAAGCAAAACTGGCAATGAAAGCTGCATAATCAGGGACCTCTGAAAATCAGAAAATGACATTAACTACTGAAAGCATAGCTGAACAATATCAACCTGATTTTTTTTTCTTTTTGAACCAGCTGTATAAAGGGAGGAAACAGCCTAAGCTCGCTGGGAGGGAATTTCACAATCCCTTCCATGACAACACCAAGAGAAGTTGCAGAAACAGGCTCTTTTACTAAGCAATGGAACTTTTAAAGCACCAACAGGACCATTCACTTAAAACACATAACTCGGCACCAGGAAGTTAATTTCATTCCCTCAGTCCTTGGGGCACTGGCCCCACATAGTCTTTACAGGAAGGGGTGGACTCTTGCCTCCTCTACCAGATTGAGGACCCTTGCAGATGGGTCAAGCATGGGATCCCACAGCAGGGGTGCTGGCTGCACACTGTCAAGTATCCCTGGAGGTGAAAAGCAAAGTAATTATAGAGAACATCATTTTTGCTTAGGAAAATTACAAAACATCTCTCTCCAAAACCAGAACGCTACTATGTTCTTTCCTTATAAGTGTTAGGGTTGTTTTTCTGGACAGCTGGTATTTTTCACAGTGGTTTGAGATTCACATTCAGATCAGACTCATGAGTCTGACACAAAACTTTGAGTAACTGTAACCGTGTTAGAAGCTCCTGCCATGAGCCACTTTTCCAGCAGGCCAGTGGTGTAAGATGACGGGAACTGCAGCCCAACAGTAGCTGTATTATATCATCCAGATCTTCTACATTCTGCTTCTCCGTTTCTTGTATTTTTACTTTTCACCAAGTGATAAAGCCAGGAAACAGCAAATCCTTCCAGCTAAGTATCACTGTTTGTCTCTCACCACACAACAAATCATTCCTTTTCAGAACTGAACTATCTTAATGGCAGTCATTGCTGAATAAGGTTGATGCCATTTTATTGATTATGCTTTCGTGCTTTTTTTCCCAGATGCTTATCCCACAAATTGTTGGAGTTTTATTTACAACCTTGCATGCTGTCTGTAGTATGAGTGACTGCGGTTGACTTTTCTGAGCTGGGATAATTGTCTTTCCAGGACTAACCAATCATCCGTTCTAGCTTTTGAAATTCAAAGATACCCCCACCTCTTTGCTGAGTGTTCTATCCCTCTCTTTCATTGGTTTGTGGCTGTTATTTGTTACTGGTTGCTAATAGGCATTATGAATAGTAAAGAAAGCAGTATATATAAGTCTAATTCTGAGCAACTGTAAGTAAAGAAGTATTTTTATTCTTTCTCCTGCAAATGTCTCAGAGTGACTTATTGAGATTTTAAGAGCAAGTTAATGAGAAAAGAGTAGATTCTGGGGAACTTATAGTTATTCTCCTCTGTGACTCTCTATACTTGTGCTGTTTAGGAAAAAGATAATTTTACCAGAAATTCAAAACTTTGCAAAAAAAATTTACTCTTAAAGTTTTTCCTACATCCCCACCATACTGGGAAAAGCTTCAACAAACATATACTCTTTATTTTTATTATTTTATTCATAGCCCACTGTTCTCCCCACAGGAAACCTAATGCAGCTCATACGGCTGACATACATTTTTGTATGTCAAATTGTAGTTAAAGGCACAAGACTGGGTCCAATTTTTTTTAAAAAGTAAAAGTAAAAAGGCCTTATGAAAAGGATTGGCTTTGTCCTGGAAGTTGGAAGGAACTCCTTCATAATAATGTTGCCCATGTGGTGGCTTCTAGCAATGAAGCAGTTTATCTGAGACAAGGATTTGTTTGCAGTATGCTTCATATTATGAGGTAGCCACATGACTAGGACTCCAGGGTGCCTGTACCGTTAACAGTTGTATCACAGTGGAAATTTCAGCAGGCGCTGCTCCTCATGCAAACAACTGGTGCTGAATTCCCTCTGTCACCCTCTCAAAGGTACAGGAGTCCTGTCCTCCTTTTCATGTAGCCCCCCAAATCTTTTGTACTTTTTATGATACCTTGGCCTGGGTTGAGTCAAGTACAGCCCTCTGGATGTTGTCAAACACCAGCTCCCAGAGTCGCTCACCATCAGCAAGGCTGGTTAGGACTGAGGGGCATTCCTATTCAACAACATTTGTTGGACTACTCTTTGCTTTCTCTTGCGCCCCTCCCCACCCCTGTGTTTCTTCCTGGTTAATCCGCTATGACTATAAACAGTCCCTTATTTATGAACCATCTGTCCACAATAATTGAGTTTATTTCTTAAAAGAGACAACTCTTTTTATCATCTTCCTGGTACAATCTCCTACTTGGTAACACGGTAATGGTATTATATCTTTAATTGGGTTAGCATGGCACTGTTGATGGGACAAGGGTATCACCGCATTTCTACTTGTCTATGCTCCAGAGACAGCTACCATGCAACAGAAGTTAAACTCAACTAACGCATGTGCAAAAAAAACCCACACAAAATCCTAACTTTCTAGTGTGACAATGAATTCGTGGTCTGTTTTCTATGTCTCTTGACTGCCACCATCTGGTGGTTCGTCTTTTGACAACATAATAAAGTTTTTTATTGGGGAAAAATGTTACCCAAATTTTAGTAAGGTTGTTTTGCTGAAGGCAGTGATGTTGTAAAACTGGAATATTTGGAGTTCCCGTTTTACAACATCACTGCCTAAGTCTCTCTAGACAATGGAAAAACCTATAATTGTAAAATATCAGATTTCTCAGTTGGTCTTAATGTCTGTTGCAAAAATTGCAAGCAATGATGATTCAATTAGAACCTGAAATGTGTGCCAAATAAGCAGCATGTCAGCCATAATAGGTGATAAGAGACTCAGAATGCTGAGTTAATCAACACTGACAGTGGGAGAGGAAACCATTGCCTGTATTCAGACCCAAATGAATATAATCAAATATCTTAATGAATTAAGTCTGATGGCATGCAACATTGTGGCTTACAGCTTTAAGGCAGCACAGATTCTGTCTCACTTTTTTTAAAGTTGCAAAAACAGCTTTCATCTGTCTTCACCAAAAGCAAAAGCAGGACAGGCTTAACATTGGTCATAGTGAAGCCGCCACCTCAGAATGCAGATGCTGAAAGGTCAGGGAAGACAATGAGGCGGTGGAGGACAGAATTGTACCTGCCGGGTGGCCTACTCTGCAACCACTAAGGTTGACCTGCTGCCCTGAACTGTAGTGGAGGAGATTATTCCCCTTTCTTGTGTCAAAGGAAGAGCCTTCAGCTGACGGATTTGTAGGGATGTGAAACATATTGTCCCCTGCTTCTGGCAACACATATTTTAGGCTTGTGCAGTGGGGAAAAGTAAAATTGTTCTAAGGTGAAAGGTCTGCGGGGGAGGGGAAACGGGTCCAGCTTACACATTCATGGTAAAATTGAGGGCTCAGAAAGGAGGTTAATGGAACCTGGTGTATCTTGAAGAATCCCTTAAAAAGTCATTAGCAAGCTTGCTAGACATTTCTTTCGTTAGGGAAACGATGGATAGGCCATGGTTGAAATGACTTCTCCTTATTCCCTACTACACTCAGAGGGAAAAGGAAAAACCAGTTGAAAGTGGAAGATAATCAGCTGCACGCAAGGGGGAGGTCTGTGATCTACACTGCATTCACATGGAAACAAAGGGCTCCTATTCCTTCAACAGTAGTGTGCAAGAGAAAAATACACACTGCTAACATGAGAAGGTATACCTGGTAAAACATCTGCCTCAATACAGCTGGGTGTTGCTTTCTCAGAATTGTCAATCCAGTCATTTTGTTACTCCTATCACAGAAACAAATGGTACCCACCCAGGTTAAGGTGCATAGGACTAAAAGCCAGACGAGTTATTCTGATATAAGGCAATAAACCTACAAACACCTCCTCAGCAGTAGAAATGCAAGTGTAACAGAGTAAAGATCTAACAACCTGCTATTCTTTCATTGCCTCACATGGCCTAATAGTGCTATATCTAGAGAACTGGTGCATACCTGTGGATTATTGGAATGTTTAAAATGTATCTCCACATATACACATACTCACATTCTACGGGCACACACAAAGACACACATCAAAAATTGTAGTATAATAATGTAATACTCTGTTTATTAGGACGAGCATGACTGCATTTGTGTGTGTCTTCAGTGGCAATGTCATATGATATTTGGGAGTAAACCCAAATTACCATTGATCAAACTGCCTCAAGATCAAACTAGATGATATGCTGAGCACATGTTTGGAAGCAGTACTTCCTCAACTGGTGAAAGATGTCTGTTTGTCATGGTATGTGCTCTTCCTCACTTTTGCATCTTATATTCCAACACTGTTTGATTTGTGCTTAGCCATTGGAAGGCAAGGTAAATATAGACTGACTTTACAAGTCTGGTTGCCAAGGCATGAATCTCTGAAGCCTCATAGTAGAAAAGGGTGTGCTCCCTTTAATGTCTAGTTTAAACTTCATATACATTCATTCTCCATTAATTAAGCAATCAGGAGTCTTGTAGTACTTCAGGGATAAATATAGCAGCATGACAGGCACTGTGCAACTGCACTTTCAATGTAATAGAGATACTGTACAGAAACAAAGTATAGCTCTTTAGATACTCCTGGACTACAACTCTCAGTATTCCTCTTCTCTGACAAGGCTTATTGGAAACTGCAGTCCAATAACACAGCTCAGTGGTTTAGGTATCTGGCTGTGGAGCCAAAGGCTGGGAGTTCGGTTCCCCACTGTGCCTCCTTGATAGGAACTAGACTTGATGATGTATAGGGTCCCTTCCAGCTCTGCAGTTCTATGATAATGATGGACAACTAAAGGACCACACTGTGCCCATCTCGGCTGTACTGTGTCCAGGAACTAGGTACACAAAATATGTACACAGAGAGAGAGCAAAATCTCCAAAGTACTAGTAGAAGGAAACAGACTTTACTTCATTCTGTTTTACAAAAAGAAGAGCTAATTTTGCATTACCAATTCTGTGTCTTTCTTCTAGCAATAAGAAAGATTTTTCCATCATTTAAATCAACACAGACATCTACTGGCCTGACACGTAAATTTTTTAACAGGTATGATCTCATGTGATCTTCTGAGATATATTTACATTTCTTTTTTAGCCCTCAAATGACTTAGATGTGAATTATGTCATTACACAGTAATTGGAATGGGTAAATTGGCATTAGTCTTAGAGATTTGTGAATTAAAAGTTACATCTATGAAGCTACTAGTATTTTTTTTAATGCTGACTTTTTAAAAATTACTGAATCACACAACGTCAGTTCTATTCCTGCTTTCCATGTCTAGTCCTTGATTACGAGGCGAGATAATGAATATGAAATAGTGAATAATGAGTTTTGAATATGTAATTCTAAGCAATTGTTTGTTCCATAGAAAACAAAAACTCTTAGTAGCTGCAAATAGTTGGGTCAAATGTTTTTTGTCCCCAAACATTGAATATTACACCAATCTTCCTTGTTCTAGAAACAGACAGTGAATTAAGTGGTTGGGTTGCTTCGGTATTTAGATTGTTTGGGTTCCTATAATTGTTTCTTCGCTGAAGAATTACAAGTAATTAAAATGTCAAACTCTTAATGCAAGTAATAATATCATTACTGGTCACCCAGAATAAACTGATTATTGTAAAAATTAGTTAGCCCAGTAAAATATATAAAGGAAGTCATTTGAAGGCAAGTGTACTAGACTCATACACTTTATGGCAAGTCAACCATAAGCACATTTTTTATGCAGCTTGCTTTTTAATTTATGTTACAATTTAATTATTTGTTGTTGTTTAGTCATTTAGTCGTGTCCGACTCTTCGTGACCCCATGGACCAGAGCACGCCAGGCCCTCCTTTCACCCACCGCCCCCCGGAGTTGGGTCAAATTCATGTCGGTAGCCTCGAAGACACTGTCCAACCATCTCATCCTCTGTCGTCCCCTTCTCCTCTTTCCTTCACACTTTCCCAACATCAGGGTCTTTTCCAGGGAGTCTTCTCTTCTCATGAGATGGCCAAAGTATTGGAGCCTCAGCTTCAGGATCTGTCCTTCCAGTGAGCACTCAGGGTTGATTTCCTTTAGAATGGATAGGTTTGTTCTCCTTGCAGTCCAGGGGACTCTCAAGAGCCTCCTCCAGCACCACAATTCAAAAGCATCAATTCTTCGGCGGTCAGCTTTCTTTATGGTCCAGCTCTCACTTCCATACATCACTACAGGAAAAACCATAGCTTTGACTATGCGTACTTTTGTTGGCAAGGTGATGTCTCTGCTTTTTAAGATGCTGTCGAGGTTTGTCATCACTTTCCTCCCAAGAAGCAGGTGTCTTTTAATTTCGTGGCTGCTGTCACCATCTGCAGTGATCATGGAGCCCATGATAATTTAATTATTAATAGATATCAAAACTGTCCACCAGTAGTTTTGTTGTTGTTTAGTCGTTAAGTCATGTCTGACTCTTCGTGACCTCATGGACCAGAGCACGCCAGGCCCTCCTGTCTTCCACTGCCTCCCGGAGTTGGGTCAAATTCATGTTGTAGCTTCGATGACACTGTCCAACCATCTCGTCCTCTGTCATCCCCTTCTCCTCTTGCCAGTAGTTAAGAGGAAGCAATTAGTGGAGTTTGTGTTTACACAGAAACATAAGAACGTAAGAAGAGTCCTGCTGGATCAGGCCAAGGGCCCATCCAGTCCAGCTTCCTGTATCTCATGGTGGCCCCACCAGATGCCTCTCAGAGCACATAAGACAACTAGAGACCTGTCTCCTGATTCCTCTTCCCCTGCATCTGGCATTTGGAGGTACCTTCCTTTTAAGCTGGGAGATTATACATCCCCATCATGGCTTGTAACCTCCAATGGACTTTTCCTCCAGAAATCTGTCCAATCCCCTTTTAAAGGCATCTAGGCCAGATGACAGCACCACATCCTGTGGCAAGGGGTTCCACAGACTAACAACACACTGGGTAAAGAAATATTTTCTTTTTTCTGTTCTCACTCTCCCAACATTCAATTTGAGTGGATGTCCCCTGGTTCTAGTATTGCATGAGAGGGAAAAGAGCTTCCGTATATCCACTCTATCCATCTCCTGTATAATTTTATATGTCTTCATCAAGTGCTGGATTTACGTAAAAGCTAAGTAAGCTAGTGTGTGTTCACAACTCTGAGAAATACAACAAGAACTATTTATTTTCTGGCAAGGAATGGGCAGAAATATACAAATTTGCTTAGGTTACACGACAGGATTTCAGCCATAGAGTTACAGATTAAGAGAATTGCCAGGGGTCACTTTAGTGTGCTTTTTGTGCACTAAACATGGGACATCCACAGCTTAAGCATCCCTAACAGTTGACTATCCAAGAAACTCCTCCAACGAAGGAGAGTCCAGCACCTTCTAAGGTAGCTTTTCCACTGCTGGGCCCACTTTTACCACCAAGAAGTTCTTCTTAGTGTTTAGTGGAAAGCTCCTTTCTTCTCATTTGAATCCTGGTTTGTGTCCTGCCCTCTACAGCAGCAGGAAACAAGCTTGCTCCATCTTTCACATGATAATCTGTCAGATATTTGAAGATGACTATTTCATCAGCTCTTAATGTTGTTTTTATTAAACATACTAAACTCCTTCAACCATTCCTGTAGGGCTAGCCTTCCAAACACTTTGCCATCCTTGATGCCCTCCTCTGGTTCACCGAAAGAGAGCTCATGAGCCTATTTGCTCATTGAACCTCTTTTTTTTGTCTCTAATTAGCAGCAGCTCTGATACATGCATTTATTTCTAAGATAAGGCCTAATCACACATTTGAATTGTTTCTTTTCCCTCATTTTTTTATATTGATATATTCATATGTATAATCACATGGTATATATACTGCTGTCCCATTCACATGGCTGTCAGTTCAACCAGTACATTTCTAGCCTACAAAACACACCGGTTTTATAGGCTACACGTGCCATCTCATATGAATTGATTCATTTTCCATCTTGTTTCTGGGTCCCCACTGCCCTAAAATGTTCTTTCTTTTAAAAAAAAATTATAAGTGATATATCACTATTTTCCTGTCACTTCCAACTGTTAGCTGATGTGCCACCTGGTGGGATATGTCGCCTTCCTTCCTCCCTTCAACCAGGTGCCGGGGAAGGGGGGGGTAAAGGCTGTCTCCTTCTTAACAATGTAGTTCATGCTGTTGTTGCTGCTGCTGCAAGAACTTTTCATGAATAGTATGTGATGTATCACTAAGCATTTTTTTAAAAAAAAAATTCAGAAATGGGGGGGTCTTAAGCACAATGGCCATGCAGTGGCTGTGGCGCCCCAAAACCCAACCTATTCTCAAAGTAAATACTGTAAATTGACAGCAATGTTCACACATGCCAAAATGATAATGTCAGGATTTGGCCTGTACCGCCCTGGCAGCTTCAGGAGTGGTTTTCTCTCCCAGAACTTGCCTCAGCAACCAAAGTCTTTGGCCGTGCTGTGGTGTGCGGACTGCCTTGCTGCTTCAGAGTCCCTGCGTTCCTGCATCTGCTCCTGCTCCTGCCTTGGTCTCTGCTCACTCCTGCATCTCGGTGCCTCATTCCGCCTCTGTGCTCCTGCCTCTGCTTGGTCATGACCAACTGAGCAGTGAGTGCCTTTGGACTTGATACTCTGTGTGGTGGATTGGGTCCTGGTGCCCTTGCCCCTGGTGAGAAGCTGCCTGGGATATCTTGGACTGTGACAGATAAGGATTGAAGTGATACAGGGATCGTCATTTTTAAAAGGCCATGCCAGCGAGGTGGGAAAAAACCAACCGGGTGGCTGAATGAATCAATGTTACATTGTGTGAATGGAAATTTATAAAACAATTTAAATTATGGCAAAATGGATATCACCGGGGGTTCTTTTGGCACATGTGACTGCACCCTTATATTAGCTACCTCCTATGCAAAAGCTCTCAGGCAATGTGCAACAAAACTACAAAGCAGCATAATAAAATATTCAGTCGAAAGCATTAAAAAAAAAGCAAAGAAAATATAAATAAGTAGAGAATTTTCCTAGTACCTAACCCTTTTTAAAACTAGAGGTGGCAGGAAGTAAAGTTGGGCCCTTTAAAATGCAAAGCATTAGCTACTCTACTAAGCCGGGGTAGCCATCCAGATGTTATACAAGTTCAAATCCCAGCATGCACTCCTCACTGTTGACTCTGCTGGCTAGGGCTGATGGTAGTTACACCCAACACCATCTGAAGGTATCACAAAAAACCAAAACAAAAAGCAAAGTGTTGAGGCACTTTTAAGAGTAACAGATCAATGTATATTTCTAATATTTATTAATTTATTTGGCTGAAAAATACTTAAAGGGGTTTTGTTGTTTGTTTCTTAGCTAGACCTGTTGAAACAAACTACCAGGGCTATTTCTCTGAAAATGTCTGGAAGACAGCCACAGGTAACTCACTCCTGTACAAATCTTATGGTCCCTCCCTTATCTCTTCCACCTCTTCTCATAAAACATCCACAGAGAAAGTGAGCTTCCTCCAGGACTACTCCAGGGAAAGAAAGCAAAGAAATGGTTGCAAAATGAGTGACTTGGAATACCCCTGTGTTTGTAGGCATACAACAAATCCTGCATACAAATGCATCCATCAAAGCCACAAATAATTGATCAGAGGTTGGAAATGTTACCCTTTTTTTTTTTTAGTAGAGTCACCACAATATGGCTGTGGTATATCTGACCGTTGTAGGGGAAAAAAACTAAGACAATCTGCAAGTGAAGCAAACATAACCTTAGATGTGGGACATTATCAATGTGTCTTCCTTCCACTGCCTTATTCCACAGACAGTGAGTGATCCATGGTTTTGTGTTGAAGGCCAACAATGGTTTCACAGTTGAGTCCTACCATCTTTTTTAATAGCCCACAATCCCTTGAAGTGATGGGAGGTGAAGCATTCTGGAAAAAGAGCCAGCTATAGGTACTGTTATAGGTACCTATAGCCAGTACCTAGAGCCAGCTATAGGTACTGGTGGTGCTGGAGGAGACTCTTGAGAGTCCCCTGGACTGCAAAGAGAACAAACCTATCCATTTTGAAGGAAATCCACCCTGACTGGAAGGACAGATCCTGAAGCTGAGGCTCCAATACTTTGGCCATCTCATGAGAAGAGAAGACTCCCTGGAAAAGACCCTGATGTTGGGAAAGTGTGAAGGCAAGAGGAGAAGGGGACGACAGAGGACGAGATGGTTGGACAGTGTCACCAAAGCTACCAACATGAATTTGACCCAACTCCGGGAGGCAGTGGAAGACAGGAGGGCCTGGCATGCTCTGGTCCATGGGGTCACGAAGAGTCGGACACGACTAAACAACTAAACAACAATAGGTACTGTTCATTCAGTGTATTGGCCTTTTAAAAAAAACACCTCCTAGTCATGATGCTGGAACTTGGAGCGGACGGGCTGTCATTTTAGATAGGACGAGGGGTTATTATGAAACTCCCTTGGCCAGGTGGGGGGAGTGGTTGGTAAAACCACTCCTAAAATATTTCAGGCATCTTCAGAACCCTATGGGGATCACTATAATTATGTGACTTGACAGTACAGTACATATTAGTAACTATAACGTTATCACCCACAGTGTTTTCAGATTGTGTCCAAGCACCTCCCGGTGTTCTCCACTCCCCTTTTTCCCCGGACTACACGTGTACGAGTGGGTGAAAGAGATCACAACGCGTATGTATAAAAAGGGGGAAACGGCAAACTCTTTGGTCCTAAAATGGGAGCCGCCTAGGCCATTTTAATGCAAAACGCAAAGTGCCCCTTGCCGTTCAAGGCCAGAAGGCAGCCTCCCGGACCTCTGAAGACAAGAATGGCCAAGATGGGGGGGGGGGGGGGCGGGCAGCGGCAAAGCGGCGTCGGCGAGGGCGGGATGGAAGCCGAGGGCGGGGCTAGAAGGGGCGGGAGGGGGAGCCGGCCGGCCGGCTGCATGCCGAACTGGAAACCCGGAGGGATCGAGAGGAGACGCGCGTCTCGTCCGAACACGGGCACTTGGGCATCGCGTGGCAGCCGCCCGGAAGAAGACCTGTAAGTAGCCTTATGTCTCGCAGCGTTACGGCCGGACGCTCCTCTGGGACGATCTTGTCGGATGGGAACAAGCACGTCCCTGAAAGTCAGGCGAGGAGGAGGAGGAGGACACGTCGCTGAAGCAAATATTTGCTGAGCTACAGATGGGCGCTCAGGAGGAGGCTGCGAATTGATTTTCGCCCCCCCCCCCCCCACCTCGTCTCTTAGGACGGCCCCAGACGTGCAGCGGAGGCGGCAGCCTCGATTTTCAAGGCACTGCCAGTTCTCATTTTCAGTGCCTTCCTGGTTTGGTTTGTTTTTTTTTCCCCTCGCCTGGAAAACGAACTTTAAAAGCAAATAAATAAACATCCGGAGAGCCATAAAGGGGCGGTGGGGCTAGAACCCGTGACGGGCTTGCTTGCCTCGAGGGAAAGAAACTTTACAGCAGACCGGGAGGGGGGAGGGGGTTAGGACGTCTGGGCCAGAAGCACGAGGCATCCAGACCATAAAAACTTGTGCAATGTCGGTTTTGAAGACTTTAAATCTGCGGAGGGTTTTTCTGTGGAAGAGCAGGTTGCGTTCAAGGAGGGCGTAGGAGGGGATGGCTGGGATCGTGAGGGCAAAACGTGCCCTTCTGTAAGAATCCCGAAACTGGAAAATGTCGAAATTGGGAAATATTGCTTTCCCACAAAAGCCTGCAGTGGGGTGTTTTCTGCTTGGGGTTCCAGCCAGCCATGCCTGTTTGCAGGACCCTGTTCCATCACTGCTCATTCCCCAAACCATTATCCTCAGCAGACACCGAGTATTTTGTAGTCATTTTCATGCCCACTCATTTAAAAAAAAAAAATCTTCTGCAAACTTGGGAGTTTCCAACAGCTCTTGGTGCCTCCCTCTTGTGCCTGATGGTAGAGCATGGAAGGGTGACATCATTTGGACTCCAAGAATCCTCTAGCCAGTGGCCAAACTTACCTGCATGGTCCTGTATCGGTTACTGAAGGATTAAATATTTGTGATGACGGTATGCATCTGTTATTCCACACTGTATCTGTTGGCATAGGTTTAAAGCCAGAGTTATCTCCAGACGAATCTCTCTGATTGCCAGGAGCGGTATTTTGCTGTATCAGCATGGAGGGAATAGCAGAGAAGAGAGGGATTGCCGACAGATCCCACACTTTATAGGGAAAGGTTGAAACCACAGGGAGAATGTGGCTGAAGACTGGATCAAAAGAAGGGTTCAGTAGGTGCAAGGAAAAGAAGGAAGACCGATTCTAATATCTTGTATCTGTCAAGGAGCAAGGGGTTGGCCACAAGAACCAGAGTTCAGCAGTCTGATATCAAGACACTTGGCATCCATGTAGAACACCTTACTATTTCACACAGAACAGCAGAAGCTGCAGCGTTATCTTGATCAGCTTGTTTTCAGGATCATTTTTTATGTATTTACCTATCTGCTTTTGTACACAACAAATCTGAAGCAGCTGAGCACATAAAATCAAGACAATACAGTGATTTTATGAAAATGGAGGTAAGGCAGCAGTACCCAGACCGGGATAAAGCTGGTGTCAGTCAGAGAAATGCATATGAGCAGATATCTTTTGACAGCGTACTCCCTTGTCTTTGCATTACCACAGAGAAAGCTCCATCTCCCCTGTCCACCCTGCGCATGTCAGATACAGAGGATTAGGGAAGGAACCTGTGTAGACCATAGGTGACCCCAACTCAAGCAAGCAAAGGGATGTTGGGAAGGGAGCCTTACTTTCCCCCCCAAAGCCCACCTCTCCCAGCTGGGAAGACAAGCCAGTGGGGCAAATCCAGTCTACAGGGGGAACAGAGTAGACCCAGGTTTCCCCTTAAAGCCTATTTCATTTGTGAAGGTGGGGGGGGGGGGAACTTGTGTTATCACTCATCTTCCCAAGTGTTAGGTTTAGGTGAGGCCTCGCTGGAAGTTGTTTCTGATTAAACTGTAGCCTGGCCATATGCATGTTTATTCAGAAGTTGTCTTGCACAGTGCAGTTGATTGCAGCCTTCAAGGGAAACTGATTTTCTTGTTCATCTGGGCAGGACAGACACTGAATTTGTACCTGTGCATGTAATTACGTGGGATATGACAACCAATGGTCACAGGCTTTGAGTTTATTTTTACAGACAGCAAGGTGATATGCCTTTCAGTGGATCATTAGGAGCATGTCCTGTAACAGTTTAATTGTTCCAGCTGGCTTTGCTTTCCATAATTAAAAAGAATAAAAACAGTAACATTTACTGCACTCTACAAATTCTCAACTCTTTTTATAGCTGGAAGGTGTGCCAACAGCCTACTCCTATGGCTCTTTAGTCTGAGTGGTACAGAGCTGCATTCAGATAAACAAGGATAAGATTGTATCAATGTTCTATCCTTTGTATGTTTACTTAGAAGTAAGTCCTATTCTGTTCATTGGAGCTTATTCCCTACCAATCCAAAAGCAAGGGGTGCATGGTTTGACACATTTATTAGCTCACTAAAAGAATTGGGAGATACACAATGTAGTGGATAGAGTGATGGACTAGGATTCTGGAGACCAGGGTTCGAATCCCCGCTCAGCCATGGAAACTCACTAGGGGAGTGGAATCGGTAATACCAGTCACTTACCTTGAAAGCCCTATTAGGGTCACTTTAAGTCAGCTCCAGCTTGATGGCACGTAACAACAAACCTGGAGAAAATGCTAGCTTTACATAAGAACATAAGAAGAGCCCAGCTGGATCAGGCTAAGGACCCATCTAGTCCACCTTCTTGTATCTCACAGTGGCCCCACCAGATGCCTCTCAGAGCACATGAGACAACTAGAGACCTGTCTCCTGATATCCCTTCCCCTGCATGTGGCGGTACCTTCCTTTTAAACTGGGAGATTATACATCCCCATCATGGCTTGTAACCTCCGTTGGACTTTTCCTCCAGGAATCTGTCCAATCCCCTTTTAAAGGCATCTAGGCCAGATGCCATCACCACATTCGGTGGCAAGGAGTTCCACAGACTAACAACAGGCTGGGTAAAGAAATACTTTCTTTGGTCTGTTCTCACTCTCCCAACACTGAATTTGAGTGGATGTCTCCTGATTCTGGTATTGCGTGAGAGGGAAAACAGCTTCCCTTTATCCACTTTGTCCATGCCCTGCACAATTTTATATGTCTCAATCATGTCCCCACTCAGGCGCCTTTTCTCTGGACTAAAAAGCCCCAAACACAGTAGCCTTTACTCATAAGGGAGGTGCCCCAGCCCAGTCATCATTTTAGTCGCTCTCTTCTGCACCTTTTCCAGTTCCACAATGTCTTTTTTGAGGTGTGGCGACCAGAATTGTATGTAGTACTCCACGTGCGGCCTTACCAGCATTTTGTACAATGGCATTATAATGTTGGCTGTTTTATTTTCAATCCCCTTTTTATGATACCTAGCATGGAACTGGCCTTCACTGCCGCCGCACACTGGGTTGACACTTACATCGAGCTGTCCACCAGCACACCAAGAATTCTTTCCTGATCAGTCACAGACAGCTCAGAACCCATCAGCTGATAACTAAAGTTTTGATTTTTTTTGCCCCAATGTGCATTACTTTACATTTTCTTATATTGGAACACATTTGCCATTTTGCCGCCCATTCTCCCAGTTTGGAAAGATCCTTTTGGAGCTCTTCACAATCCCTTCTGGTCTTCACCACCCGGAAAAGTTTCGTGTCATCTGCAAACTTGGCCACCTCACTGCTTATCTCTGTCTCCAGGTCATTTATGAACAGGTTGACAAGCACTGGTCCCAGGACAGATCCCTGGGGCACACCGCTTTTCACCTCTCTCCATTGTGAACATTGCCCATTGACACCTACTGTCTGTTTCCTGGCTCTCAACCAATTCTCAATCCATAAGAGGACCTGCCCTCTTATCCCTTGACTGTGGAGTTTTCTCAGCAGCCTTTGGTGAGGGACCGTATCAAATGCCTTCTGAAAATCCTGATAGACAATATCCACTGGTTCGCCCGCATCCACATGCCTGTTGACCTTTTCAAAGAATTCTAAAAGGTTTGCGAGGCAAGACTTACCCTTACAGAAGCCATGCTGGTTTTCCCTCAGCAAGGCTTGTTCTTCTATGTGTTTTAAGATTTTATATTGGGTGAGGCTTTCTACCATTTTCCCTGGAACAGGGAACTAACTGGCCTGTAGTTTCCAGGGTCCCCTCTCCTTCCCTTTTTAAAGCTTTCAACCTGTCCTGGTCTTCAGGTTCGGTACCATTGGCTGTGTCACATCTGTTTGCAGCTGTAGACTTTAAAATATTTTTTTATCAGCAACGTCAGTATCAGAGTGATTGTCACCCTGTGTCTTTTATTTGTGTATCTGTTTATTTCAGTCAATGACTAGGATAACACACACACAGATATACAGACCAAACACCTTAATAGTCTAAAACAGAACAGAAGTAGAGGAATCAGGAATATGTTAACTGGCCTCATGAATGAAGGCTAGTCCAAGATATTTTGCTGCCTCAGAGACAGGAGAAGATGTCTCCCTTTCCCTTTATTAAGTACAGAAGGTAGTTGGACTCACAACTGAATCCTGTTTCCACTGCACTCTTTTCTCAAACTTCTTGCTATTGCTTTCTTGCTTGCCATGTTCTCTAGAATGCTTCCCTCGCTGCCCCTTATAGACCAGCATAACTGAAACACAAGAGAACTTTGCAACTTGTGCAGCTAAGAACTTTGCAACTTGAGGCAAGCTAAACAATAAGGTAGAATCCTTAAGGTGCCATAATGTTTTTGTCTTTGGTTTTTGCCTGACAAGGCAGAATCTGGTTACTTACATATGACAGAATAAATACAGCAGCATAAATCACAGCATCAAACTCCTCCTAATTAGGGAGTTGATGTGTGTGTTCCTTGTCAGATATCAAGCCACATGACTGGTGTGCATGCAGTAAGGAGTACAACAATTTGCTCCTGCTGTTTATGCCACTGCACTTATATCAGTATACTTCAGTAAGAGGATTCTGGCCATTGAAAACATCTCTGCAAGGAAGCTTAGACAATAAAGACATAATCAATTCTTTCCTAACACCATCATAAAATTTACACTGTAGTGGTAGAATAATTCCCACACTTTGTGCCTCAGATGTTCTTGGACTACAACTTCCAGAAGCCCTAGCCAGAGCAGCCAGTAAAAATAGATGGGGTCCCAAATCTTGGAACCACTAAAATATATATGTATATATCATGGGCTGTAAATTTCTTTAGCCACAAGGACAATAAGATTCCAGTGGAAAATACCTAGATAGGAACTATATTACTTTTGTCTTCTGGGTAATACTTTTGAGATCCCAGAATAAATACATAGGAAGAGCTGGGCCAGCATCTCTTAATAAGTTCACTTCTAGCATCCCCGTCTGTGGATCAAGATGAAGCAGCGGTCACCAAGGAAATGTGTTTTTAGTACACTGCCAATGTTGGCTGAGGGCCATCTCTCTCATGAGCAGAGTCTTAACTGTTTCCATTATAAATGGGCTTTATTCATAACAACATGTTTTTGCCTCTCAGCATCTGCAGAGAGTGAGGCAAGACCACAATGTCAACATTTCAGTGAAAAGTCTGTTAAATTATTGCTTGTTTAAGCAGTCTGGGTTTGTTTTACAAAACACATTCCCTGTTGAATAGGAAACTTTGGCAATTATATTTTTATGATCTCTCTAAGCCTTGATACACAATAGTCTTTTCCTTCAATAATATCCATGTAAGATAAATTGATTTACAGATATTTTCTGTAAACACGTTTGATATTGTTGTTTCCTCATTTACCTCAATACAGTCTGCCTGTGCCACTTGCAGTAGAATTGACAGTTGTATTGATAGATGCTTATTTACTGTTCTGTGTTATGTTAGCATTCTATTTTTTTCCTTTTTAAAAAAATATAAGGTAGACATGGCTAGCAGTGTGTACATCTGTTAAGTAGGTAGAACCGATAAATGTTTTATTCTATTTTCATTCTTTTAGAATTTTGGGAAAATAGGAGGATTCTAGCAGCTGAACTGCATTTGTTTAGCCTTCCATATATTATTCAGGCACAAAATTAAATAAGAGTGTTTTAAAAACTCTAAAAAAATTTGGAGTACAATTCAGGTGTTTGTAGAGGGGTTTGGGACAAAAGAGGTTCAGTATTGTATGAAAACCTTGAGCTGCTACAATTGGGCCTAGTCGCATGCCATGGTCAGCCATGGTTCTTCTTCGTGGCCTCTGTGAATCACACCCTGGGTGATCCGCGCCTGCGCAGAGCCTCATCGGAAAGTTCTAGAGCTTCTGTGGTAGCAAAAAAACACATTAGAATAAGGCCCCTCCCCCCTCGTATAAGTACCTTGGCGCCAAGGCTCCCCTTTCAGTTCCTTTCAACCGCCGCGTTGAGAGCCTCATAGTTCTGCTTCTGTGAGTAAAAGAGAAAGAGAGTTTATTCTTGATTCCTTCCTGTTATCAATCTTTTTTCCTTTAAACTTTTAGATCAAATTCATTATCATCAGAGATTTTTTTCTTTCTGCTTCGCTTGGCCTCCGGCCGCAGCACCCCCCCCCCCCAATCATCGTTTTTTCTCCTCAAATTATTTTCTCCTATTCATGGCCCCTTTGGGCCCATTTAAACACTGCGTGGTCTGTGATAACAAAATACCACTCTCCGACGGCCACGCCAAGTGTCTTTTTTGCTTGGGAGAGGCACACCAGACGTCCTCCTGCCAGCATTGTAAGAACTTCAAGCACGGAGTCCTCCATTCTCGCTTATCCAGATTAAAACTCCGTCTTTGGGAACAATCCCTTCAACCAACCAAAATGGCCCAACTTCCTTGTAAGGCCACCTCACAAACCAAAGCAATGGAGAAGGCTCTTTCTGAAGCCTCAAAACAACGTCCATCGACCACACCATCCCACTCCGACGCTCCATCCACTTTGTCTAAAACTTCAAAAACCCATAAATCGAAGCACCCTCCACTAAACGTCAAATGTCCACCGAAGCCTCTTCGGTTCTGGAGCAGTGGCAACCTCTACGACATGCTTACGCGGTGTACCTCTTCCAGACGTCTGCGCCTCTGCCACCTGGGCACAGCCGTCCACTTTCATCCAGCATTATAGACTTGATCTCCAGCAGAAGTCTGATTGCGCCTTTGGATGTGCTGAATGTAGCGGTGGTTGACACAACTGAAAGGGGAGCCTTGGCACCAAGGTACTTATACGAGGGGGAGGGGCCTTATTCTAATGTGTTTTTTGCTACCGCAGAAGTTCTAGAACTTTCCGATGAGGCTCCGCGCAGGCGCGGATCACCCAGGGTGTGAATCACAGAGGTCCACTCGAAGAACTACAATTACAGGTGGGTAACCTGTCATTCTGTGGGAACCTTTGCTTATCGTTTGTGAGTAGATACTGCTGAATGCTACCCAGTTGCTCCTGCTGTCGTTGGCAATAACTCAACAAACTATGGACCATCTGCTTGTAGGTTATTCCTTGTGATGTCCAAATCTGGTGAGCTGCTTTGTCTTTCTCCTGACAAGCCAGAGAAGCAGACCAGCAACAAACCATGGCTTATTTCTTTGGCTTGTTGGGGGAGAGACAAGCCAGCTTGCTTGATTCACACTTCATGATAAAGAAACTGGGTAGTGGCAGTAGTTGTGCTGTGTGCACTAGCACACTGACATGTTTGTAACAAGCCAGAATTCTCCCTCTTTCAAGGCATTTTTATTGGGAATTTTTAACCATAGTACAGAATTCTGGCTTATAACATCTGAAGGTGCTCATTGTATAACATGAGGATACCTTCTAGAATCTTGTTTGTTTCACACTTCGTTAAAAAGGTACACTTTGGACTCTCATGCTTGCTTGAAAATATAGTAGTTAGGGGAAATTAAGAATCAAGAGCAAGATAAGGATGCTCCCAATTCTGGAGATGTTAGGTCTGCCATATATTCTGGTTCCATAACAATCATTTCTACAATTACCCACATCAAAAAAGAATGTATCCTTCTGTCTTTGTGTGAATGATCTACCAAGTAAAGTGATGCATTTGGTTATTTATGTGTTTCCAGAATACCATTCATGTGTGACAGCAAAAATCTGAAAGGCCTCCTCAAATTGTATTTCAAGGATCATCTTACCAGAGAAGGAAAAACAGTCATTGCTCAAAAACATGGACCAGGGTGGAGATCAGAAAATGGATCCTGAAAGAACTTGTGAGAATTTCAGTGATTTGGTAAACTTCATATATCATTTATCTGTTTGTTTGTTTCAGATGTCAGGTTGTCCTTTTTAATTTCCAAGTCCATCTTTTGCATCTGGCTTTTGTTAGGGGGTCACAAGGTTCTAGTTTGTAAAAAATGTATCCAACATGCCTGACGTTTCCCTATCCTGACCTATCACATGGTACCTAGTACCTCACGTCCTTGCTTAATCTGTTTGGATCTCTGAGCTATTAAGATTACAGTGTTTTCACCAGGTGAGCTCTATCTCTTGTCTCTCATGGTCAGTGAGGCCCCTGAAGAAACATAATGGCATGTACTTTGGGCCCTTGGGAAAATTACTGTAGCATGGCATTATAGCTGAGAGTGCTGAACTGAGACTGTGAAGACCCATGTTCTAGGTCTCAGTGAGATAGAAGTCCACTTGGTGACCACAGGCCAGTCACTGCTGACCTACCTCACGAGATCACTGAAGATAATAGTGTGAAGGAGTTATGAATGCTGCCCAACGCTCATTGGAGAAAACATGAGATATAAAAATGATTAATATTTTTTTTTATAATTTATTATTTTTTTTATAATAATTAAAGCATACAGGTATATATTGTTTGTCCAAACATTTACCGTGTTTTTTTAAAAGAAGAAAAAGTACTCAGATCTCACAAGGTGCAACAATTATTGATGCTCCTATGAAAGATGTAAAGTTTGCCGTTAATCAATTTGTAGAAGAAAGAATTTGAATAGACATAGCTTTTTCTCTCCTACCTGTATAGATGCAGCAACCCTATCTCTCACTTTGCTACCATGTCAGCTTCCACATCGCAATTCAAATAGTTGTCCAGAAGATAAAAATGGGATTACCATGCCTTTTCTGAATAGTGTGTGTTAGAAAGCAGAGAGATTCCATTCCATGCTTATTCAAATGTCGTGTGAACTGGTTTGTTTCCCTGCTTCTTTTAAGATTCATCTCATTTCACAAAAGTCGTGTTGAAACACGGTAATCTGGACAGATGGCTAACTTCCTGATAGCTCAGATCAGGAGCAAAAAGGGCATCTGACGTGTAACTTTAAATCCTTCAATCCCATCAATGTAGCCAAATTCCTGTAACTTAGAAGTACATGAACAGGCTAGAATTGCTTTGCATGGAGTGTGTATAAGCAGGTTTACAAAGGGCAACAATGAAAGGGTCTACTAATACTGGTATGTACTTTTAAATCCTTCTTAGGTTTATGTTCCATGGTTGTTGTTTTCATTTCAGGTTATGGATTTACAAGCAGCTGGCACACCTGAAGCAGCTAGTTTTTCCCATATTCATCGAAACATCTATATAGATGAGTTTGAATCACCTACCAGTAAGCACTGTAAACATGACCTTTTTCCTAGATGGCATTTACCAGTGAAGACGGCGCTGATACTATCTGTGTTAACTTTTATGTACACTTTCCTCAGGGATGTCATTCATCCTCTTGTAACTGCCCAAGAAAATGTATTTTATAAAATTCCAGTTCTGGTCATAAACAAAGTCTTACCTGTAGTTTCAATTACCCTTTTGGCCTTGGTTTATTTACCGGGAATATTGGCTGCAGCTTTCCAGTTCTATTACAGAACCAAATATAGACGTTTTCCACAGTGGCTGGATAGATGGATGTTATCAAGGAAACAGTTTGGCCTTCTCAGCTTCTTCTTTGCCTCAATGCATGCCTGCTACAGCTTGTGCTATCCCATGAGGAGATCTTACAGATACAAACTCTTGAACTGGGCATATCAGCAGGTACACTATTTTGCTTTTATTATAATGTTGTTAAATTTCCATCAACTGATGGTGTGCCTGCACCTGGAATGTTGTACCCTGTGTCCATTCTTTAGATAGATAATATAAAAATAATGATAGTATGCAAACGTAGCCCTATTAATTTCTGTGAGGTTTACTTCCAAATAAGGGGAGGAGGAGAAGGGCAGGGAAGAAAGATGACTGGGCAGGGGGATCATGATAGAAGATCATTACAATATGCAACATTCCCTGAATCCAGTTAGTTCCAGTTAAAGAAGACCCACTGAATCAATAACATTTACATAAATGTGGATTCATCATTCACAGTTCAGTGGGTCTGCTCTAGTTGGAGATAACTAGATTTAGACCTTGTTTTAAAAAAGTAACTTACTGGTTTTAAAATTCACTCATTGCCATTACTCATTATTTTAAAAGTGATGGTCAAAATCCTGTTCTGTAATTACACTAGCACAAGGGAAATGGCTTTACTCACAGCAGCGAATTGCCACTAATTAATATGTCCCTGCTTGGCTTTGTCACTGTGTGCCAGTTAGGTAGCTAGGCATCCAACCAAGAATCCAAGCAGAGACTCATTAATTAGCAGCAGTTTGCCATGGCAAGTGATACCATTTCCCCACTAGGATATGTACAGAACAAGATGTTAGCTGGCATGTTTCAAATTTATTACTATTTATTGTTTGGGGGAGGGGAAACACTTAAAAATATGAAAATATCAATAACCACTCAAAATGATCCTCAAAAAACAATGGTTTTGTTTTTAAACTATTATTATGATCTATAAATATTGTGATCTATGTTATATTTTAAAAGTAATGCCACTGGTAATGTCACTACTTAAAAAGAAATGCATCGCAAGTATTATCGTTACTTCTAACACATTTCCCAGCTTCAAATTTGATAAAGTTATCAGAACAAATTACAAAAGAACATTTTTCAGTCAAAATATTATTGGCCCTTTTATTTACAGAAGTTTATTGCTAGTTTTCTCAAAAACAAATAGATTAATTTCTGCATGCACACGCACATACACACACAATTAACCTATTGAAATCATTGTCACAATATATATTCATATGTATTAACTTGAATGATTGGAGACAAAAGCCACCAAGTTTACAAAAATCAATGAGTATAGCTGAAAACACAATAGTGTAAAGTAGACCTTCTGGAAAAATGTTGTTGTTTAGTCATTAAGTCGTGTCCGACTCTTCGTGACCCCATGGACCAGAGCACGCCAGGCCCTCCTGTCTTCCACTGCCTCCCAGAGTTGGGTCAAAAATATTAGTACTGCAATTGTCCAGATGATCAAGATTGTGTTGGCTGAAATTCTGTTTTCTGTTAAAGTTTCTAAAGCTTTTTTCCTCCTTTGAACCCTGGATATCAATTTATAATGGTAAATACAAAGGATGTGCCATTTGGGTTGGTTTGATTTCTATGACTCCAACTCCCAAAATTCTCCAAGAATTTCCCATCAGAATTCTGGGAGTTCCAGCCCACAAACTGACAGTTACCGACACCTACATTTCTGAACCACCTGGTCCTGGACCAATGCCCATCTCCAAGACTGCATGGTTATCTTGGGCCTTGCTTCTTATTGTTACTGTACAAAGAGGGAAACTGCCACAGTACTTCCTAATAGTCATATTTATCTGGGAGGTGCTCTCTATAGAGCCTAAAGAACACCGAGACTATAACTCCCAAGGAGCACCATGGGAATTGTCTTGTTTGTATATTAACAACAAGAAGCAAAGGCAGAGGTCACCATGCAGCCTTGGAGATAGGCAACGGCCCAAGTGAGCAAAATACAGCTGTGTGTAAGTGTGGGTCTGTAGGATGGAACACCCAGGATTCTGCCTGGTGAATTCTTTGAGAATCCAGGAGAGTTAGAACCCACCCCATCCCCGCCTCTTATATGGCACATCCCTAGTCATTACAGACACCATGGTAGTTTGTTTCTGTGTTCAGATCTATTCAACGGGCAGTTTAAAACACACACACACACACACCCCTGAACTGTTCAGCTACCGTGGCAACATGACAAGAACTGTCAAGAAAGCCTGCTGGTTAGCTGCTTAAAATACTGTTTCTTCGTGCATTACCTGGTGTTACAATCTGCCAAAGGTTGTATTTAGCCTTAGATGGAATTCATTTTGTCAGCAAAATATAAGCAGTCCTGCTGGGCAAATCAAGTTAAAAAGGGATTGGAATGAACCTCCTTGGAGGTCAAAACTTTGCTGAAGTAAATGTTTCTCAACCTAATTGGCTTTCCTTTGTTGTCCTTGGTATAAACAATACCTTGGTTAACTGCCAAGAATGTGACCATGTTTAATTTGTGGTGCACACAGATAAGAAAATTACACTAAAGCAACACAATGTATCTTGGATAATTTTAGTATAGTTGTCCAGTGATGAGATGTAGGGTAGTTGCTACATGCCAACTTACTGCTTTTTTTTTAATGACTTTTTCTTTTATTCCTCTTATGTACACTTTCATGGGGACAGTAAAAAACCAATCTCTCCCACCACTTGGGGTGTGAAGTGTCCCCTGACACACACAATGCTGCCACATGTGCTGCTGTCATTGTTTACAGTCACATCATGCAACACTGCCTGACCGAGGAGGGGAAAGCACTTGACCAGCTCCTCGGTGGCTGGCATGCGAGGAAACCCTCGGTGCAAATGAAGATGTATGCAAAAGCAACCCTTAGGTTTTCCTGGATCATAGCAATCACAAAATGTGCCTCTGTGATCATGGCAAGGGCAGTGTGTTTTCTCTGTGTGCCATCTAGTTCCACTGAGTTTTTCTCTCTTCAGCCCACATATACAGAAGAGATTGCATCCTACGTAGAAATGTGGCCAACTAGCCCTGAATCTTAAGCATATTTGGGTCCTTTGAGTGTCCTTCTGACATTGTAAAAAAATATAGTGCTCTTTCCACAGGTGAAGCAGAAAAAGGAGAATGCCTGGATTGAGCACGATGTCTGGAGAATGGAGATTTATGTGTCTCTGGGAATTCTAGGACTTGCTATACTGGCTGTATTGGCAGTAACATCAATTCCATCTGTCAGCCACTCATTGTCTTGGAGAGAGTTTCATTATATTCAGGTACATATAAATAAAGCTAGATAGATCATGGGGGAGGGACTGTGCCTTATTGACAGGATGTGTACATCAAGTGTTACAGATTTGAAAGTTCAGTTTCTGGTATTACCCACTGAAGTGATTTTAATACTTCCATTTTGAGTACCTGGATGACTTCCATTGGTCAGGCATTAGTTTTTTTTTCCAAAGAGCGTCTGGTGCAGTCAACTTCTCCTTCCCAAGGACTCAAATTGATTAAGACCTGGAGATTGTGACTTCAGATCTAATGAAAAGGGTTCCATCACATAATGTAATGGGGCACGTGGAAGCTTCTTCATAGGTAGAGCTACTTACAAATAATCACTGCAATCTGTTGGCTGGTATTGCATGCTGGAAGACTCAGAAGTAATTTCCATAGTATTCTGTTGCTTGACAGAATCATGCAAGAACAGTATTGTACCTGCCAGGGCAAAGAGGTCATACAAGCAGGTGCTGGTGAAGGTACAGCCCAACGGCCCCATATTCCTCCACTGTGGAACGTTGATGGCACAGGTCTGTGTATGTTGAATTCAAAAAATAAGGAATCATTATTCCAGATTTCAGGTTGCAGACATGTTTTTATGACTTACAAATTGAGATAAGTTTATACAAAACCGATGAGTCTTTTTGTGTTGGACTGTATCTGACAATTCCAGAGAGTCTTAATTAAACACATGGTACTTTACAAAAGCTAGGGCTACCACATTTTCAGCTGCTTATTGTAGTTGTGACTTTGACAGCATTTTTATCTGAAGCAGTTAGTAGGATGGCACTTATCCTTGTGTCTGCTGATTTGTGATGTGAAGGTGCTGTTTAGACACATAGGAACTGACTGAGATATTTTTTACAGTCTGGTGAAACTAAGTACAGCTCTCTGTCAAGCAGTGCATCTTATGTTTTGCTTTAATTTCCTTTTTAAAAGCTAACCTTTCTTTTGCTGCTTTCTTTCCAGAGCAAGATGGGATACTTAGCTTTGCTGCTGTGCACCGTTCACGCAGCAGTATATGCATGGAATAAGTGGATCGACATAGGCCAATTTTTATGGTATACACCCCCTACATTTATGATAGCAGTTATTCTTCCAGTTGTGGTTTTGGCTTGTAAAGTTATCCTGCTTTTCCCATGCCTGAAGAGGAGACTTCAGAAGATCAGATCCGGCTTTGATGCTAACGCCGTGAGAAATACGTCACAAATGGCATCCAGACTTTAGATTTAAATGTGCAAAAACCTTGCTGCCAAGAAGCATTTTCTGCCAAGCCTTAAAAATAGTGAGGTTTGTAACTAGTGTTACAAAGCTATGCATAGACCAGAGGCAGCCAAAAGTGCAGACCACAGGGCTGCCTGCAGCCTTCCAGCACCATCCACAATCCCCTAAGTCTTTCCTGTTAATATTTTGCTCAGAAAGTTCCCTTGTGCCTTCCAAGTAGCACGAGGGCAGGCTTGCCGTATTGTGGAGCACCCCCCCCCCCCCCGGCCTCCTCACAAACACACATACATAATTAGTTAATTTTTAAAATTGCCAGTAGAGGCAAAAAATAAAGTTAGGGTTGTGCGGCACAGTGGGAAAAGTCAATCTATTCACGCTGTACCAAGGAAGAAAACATTTTTGTCTTTCAGTAGAAGTTTTCATGTGCAGATGATACATGTGTCAGTATCACACACATGAATGTCTCATGTAACTCATGACATCGAAATGTTGGTTGGGGGACCATAGGCTTAATAATATGCCTTTTATCAAAGCCATAGCCTTATCCATGTAAGATCTAAAACCATGGAATGTGATAAACTAACCAGTGCCTAAAACTTAAAAGGCAAAGAGCTGCTTGGCTTAGAACCACCCGTTTTCAGTACAGGAGGTAGATCCATCTGTACATTGTTTTACACACATCGGTCATCTCTCTGGGCAGTATCCTAAGCATACCGAGAATCTCTATGCTCATTCGTGTACGTACCCAAATGAAGGGATATGTACTGATTATATCAGGGCAGTGCAGAATGCAGGTTTTTGATTTATTTATTTTTTTTAACTATAACTTTGAGGTTCGCCAGCCAAAACCAAGGGCAAAACAGTGGCTTTGGCAAGTAGATACGTGCTATGAATTCAGGGATGGGGTGCTAACAAATTCATGCTTACCTACTAATTTGTAATGAGCACCAGTACCAACCTTGTGGTCATACCACATAAAAAAACCACTACTGATCTTCCCCCACAAGTTCTTTTTTTTTTCTGAAGCAGTTTAATTCTGAAGGGATAAAAACCCTTAGCCTTCTAGCTGGTGGTAGTGTTAGTCCATTACAAGCTTTTAAAAATAATGTTAATTCACTACAGTTTAGAAACTTGATTTAACACATGGTGGGTCATCTCTAGAAGTCTGGTGATCACATGTGCCTGTTCCTGGACCTTGGAGAGTGACTCCTGTGATCCCTGCTTCCCAGTTTTTTCTCACAAAATTGGGAAGAGGATTTACTCAGAATGCCCACTTTTGACCCGTAATGGTGAATTTTAAAAATTAAATGGGGATTTGAGTGGACCGAGTATGCTGGAAGGTGCTCAAAACATGGCAGAATCGCCCCAAGCCCCCAGGGAACTTCTGGGGTCTTTTTTCCAAAAATAACATTTTATGTTGGTTCATGTTTTTGGTGCTAAGGAGCCAGATTGCTGCTGCCCACATTCAAGCTCCCAGGATGGGTGGGATGTGGCACTTGGGCAGGATGTTGTCCATCCTTGATCTTGTAGTAGATTCCAAGTGCCTTTCTCTCACTCTTGATTTATATAAGAATTCTGACTCAGAACATTTGTAGTAAACAGAGGTCAATTTGAAGAATGCAAGAAATAGCTTGCTATATTAGCCCAGGGTCCACATAGTCTATGATCTGATTTCAGTGCAGATCAACGAGATGCCTCCAGTGCCATGACACAAACACAGCAAGAAAAGAAAAAATCCTTGGCATTTGGGCCTTTAGAGAAAGGAACTTGTACATGGAGGTTACATTTAGCTATCATAACTAGTGGCTGTTGAAAAAGAAGTCCATCTGAGCTGTCAGTTGTCACCATGTTTCATGCTACTGAACTCCATAAGTTAATTCCATGTTCTTTTCTTAATCCTTAGCATCAGTCAAATTGCATTATTAGCAAGCCCCAAGTTTATATTATTGTGAGAGGTGATTAATCTAACAACAACAAAAAGGTGGGGGGTTTTGTTGCCATAAATTGGTCATGTATTTCTTCGGCTATTTTAGTTGTTATTCTTTTGTATCTTGGAGATGGTTGTTATCCATGACAGAATGGGGATGGAATCCACTGCCCAATGTTAGTGTGGATTCCAGGAATTTCTCATTTTTGTTCTCTTGACTCAGCACTGCATTTCTCAACATGGTTTTTTGTAAGCTGAAAAATAAGTAAGCATTTACATGCAAGCAGCAGTCAGCCTATTTGTAGAAAATGTTTATTTTCATCTAGTGTATTTAAAATGAATAAATTGTTTTCTACATTTTTCACCTTTTTGTCCCAGTGGTTTTATATAGAATAAACGTAATATGATTATTCCACAAACATGGACATTTCTGGCAGCAGAGGGTAAAAGTTTCCCCTTTTCTTTCTGAAACCTTTTGCTTAATAGTTACTGACTTGATTTGGATTGAACTTTGGCCTTTTGCCTGTGGAAATAATAATGTGTTAAAAGTACCATGTACGGCCTTTCATGGCAAAGAAAGGCAGCACTTCAGAGTTAAATTAACCACATGACAAATTCTTATCTTTGGTCCATGTCCAGCATGAAATCTGCATGCAGAAAGTTTCTGCACATCTTTACTGGACTGGGAACCTAGTGTTTAGAACAGATGTACATTGAGGTCACATAAGCCCATTCACATTGCAGCTTAGAGAGATCCTTTTGTATCTGTCATACAGTGCAGATAGTAAATGAGTTTATCCTTTCCTTAGTAAGTGAATACATCATCTTCTGACTGTAGCTTGAGAAAGGCAAAATAGGCTTTTGAATTTACTACTGCAATTTATGTATCAGTTATTTGAAACTACCTGTGCTGGATAGATACAAAAGGAAAAACAGGAATAAATCTAATAAATAAGCATATGCAGATGTTACCGTACTGTAATTTCATACCCAGCTAAGGATGGAGGCAGTTCTGGAAGACGTTGCAATCCCACCTACTGCAACCAGGTGAATCAGCTGCTAATCTGAACCTCAGAGAGGAAAGAATCCACACCATCAGTGCAGCAACAAGAACAACCACTGCTGCAGCTAAGTAATTTAAAACACTGGATTTAATAGCCTTTGCCAGGCAGGAGGTATAGGAGCTTCTGACAGCCAAGTGTGTTACTTCAGTAATGAAGCATACAACCAATATGTCTTATCTTCTTACCCTAGTACTTCATAGTTTATAACTTCAGCGCTTGTAATGGTACTACTGTGTTGGGAGAAAAACTGTTTGCCATCCCTGATTTTAAAAGAAAAAAACAATACTTCAAGCATGTGCAGTTTGCATTTAAATCAAACACCATCATTACTACATCAATTGGACATAATGCCAAGCGCTGTTTTGTTATAGAAAAGGATAATATAATTTAAAGGTCAAAGTATAATTTAGAAATGCAATCATACTTTCCACGTCAAAATAAAAAAAATGTGGTTCTTTAATCGTATCAGAGTGTTGCACAATTCAAAATCATGGACACACATGAAATATAGGTAGAATCAACAACCAATCAAAATGTTAAGACAATCAGACTATTTTTGACCAAAAGTGGTCCAAGTCTGATGTGTGTGCAGAAACTTTCCCCCAACTTCAACCAGTGGATTGGCGTCAGCATTCATTAAGTGGATGGGTTCAGTGCTGTTCCAGTGCACATGTCTGGCAAACCAACTCTTATCTACATCATTTTAAAATTTAAAAAATTAGAAGAAAGGATGTTGTTGCAAGCAGCATCAGTGTTGGAAGACTGATATGTCCACACTGAGCCAGGTGCTGTCCCTGGGCTTGTTTACATCACCTACCATGCGGGGTGGGTCATTTGGGGTGGGAGCCTGGGTTAAGCCTTGGACTTCAGTCTTAAGGTCTAGCTGCACACAACAAACATCATAAAGAAGAGGCTGATTCATTGCTGTGTGACTCAATAAGCTTCCAGACAGTGATGGCTTCTATGCAACAATATCTCTTCCTTTAGTCTGAGCAAGTCATCTCAAGCATTTAGGCTGATTTTTGTCAAGCATCTCTGTCTCTTCATAACTTTTTGACTCCTCCAGCTGGCCGGTTTTAAGCCTCAATGTTGATTCTACCATTTGTTTTTAAAATGAAAAGGTTTACAACAAATACATCAGAGTGGGAGCTTTTCCTGGCATGACAAAATGCATAGCTGAACACCCTAAGATGGCCCAGTGAATAGTCTCCTAATGCTATACTGCTGTTGAAAGCAAGTAAGTATCTGGTCAAGGTTGCCAAGGAAAACTAGTTGTGAGTTATGTTGGGCCACCTGAAAAATAAATAACTTTCTAATCTCTTAATAAACCAGTTTTAAGTCAGGCAAAAGATTGTAGACTAAAGGATGGTAAAGCATTTTGGACACTGCAAATTGTTATAATGAGCAATCATTATCCTCTTCAAAAAATGTATAGGTGGACACTTTCCTCCACCTTCCTCTAGTGCAATACGGTCCTGATGGCCTGCTCTGTCAAAGTTCTGTGGCTGCCCCAATATATTGCCACTATAGATACTGCATACTTAGGTATTAGCCACACTAGAGTGCTCAGAGCTTAGAAATCTTTGTGGACTATAGTCTTCAACACTGCTGAGGTACTGCTCTTCTGCAATCATGTGCATATAGAATCATAACTTTGTTACATGGAGACGTAATACAGAGCTAGCTTCTACATTCCTGTCTTACATGTGCAAGGCCAGCAAACCTTTCGCCCTCTAGTTTTTTAACTTAAACCTGCAAAAGCCCCACAAGTACACTGTAGGCATCCTTCAGTCTCGAGAGACTATGGTAATGTGCTCTGAATAGAGGTCTTGGAACAGCATCTAGTGTGGCTGAGAAAGTCAATTCGAGAGTGACAATCCCTTCCACACTGAGGTCAAATACAATCTGTCCCCTGTCCAGCTCCCTGATTTTGCTGGTTTCAAGACTGCCTCTTTGCCTCGGCCTGCTGAACAAGTGTCTCTTCAAATTGGGAGAGGCCATGCTGCACCGCCTGCCTCCAGGCTGAACGCTCAGATGTCAAGGTTTCCCATCTGTTGAGGTCCATTCCTAAGGCCTTCAGATCCCGCTTGCAGATATCCTTGTATCGCAGCTGTGGTCTCCCTCTGGGGCACTTTCCCTGCACTAATTCTCCATACAGGAGATCTTTTGGAATCCAACCGTCAGCCATTCTCACGACATGCCCAAGCCAAGTCCCTGTTTCAGTAATGTATACATGCTAAAAATTCCAGCTTGTTCTAGGACTACTCTGTTTGGAACTTTGTCCTGCCAGGTGATACCAAAAATGCATCAGAGACAACGCATATGGAACATATTCAACTCCCTCTCCTGCCATGCACAAAGGGTCCAGGACTCACTGCAGTACAGGAGTGTACTCAGGCACTATAGACCTGGATCTTGGTATATGCCATCAGCTTCTTATTAAGCCATACTCTTTGTGAGTCTAGAGAACATGATAGCTGCTTTGCCAATGCGTTTATCCAGCTCGACATCTAGAGAGAGAGTGTCAGAGATCGTTGAGCCAAGGTACACAAAATCATGAAGAACCTCCAATTCTTGTGTAGAGATAGTAATAGAGGGAGGTGAGTCCATGCCCTGGCCCATGACTTGTGTTTTCTTCAGGTGCTGTTTGGATTGTTAGTCCAAAATCTTGGCAGGCCTTACTAAAACGATTCATAATTTGTTGGAGCTCCTCAGCAGAGTGGGCAACAACAACTGCATCATTGGCGAAGAGGAAGTCCCGCATGCATTTCAGCTGGACTTTGGTCTTCGCTCTCAATCTAGAGAGCTCCACCAGTATGACCAGTATTATGGGTCTACGAATTGCAGTCTAATGGGGGGAGGGCAGGCAAAGGCTCTGTGGGCTTGTTGCAGTGCCCATATCCAGTTGGCAATGGAACTTTGAAGTATGTTTATTCAGAAGTCCCATTCAGGTAAATAAAACAGTCTGTTTAGTAAGAACACATAGGATGGCTGCTTTCAATCAAGTCTCTAGACATGACTAATATTTGTCTTAACTGTTTCCATTAAATGGTTTCCTTGTGGCCAGTGATGTTAGGTCTCTTAATCACTCTTAACTTCCCACTATTGCCTCACTTTTATTCTGTATTTGCCTGAGAAACTGGGAATGTTTTTAACAAAAAAAAAAAAATTAAAATCAAGCTCGGCATACATTCTGCTATCCTGGGAAGGCTGAACGTCGGTGAGATCAATAAAGGATTCGGGTGCTGGCAAGTAAACAGAACAGCAGCACAGGAGGAACATTAACTTGTGAATCCAGCCCTTTGGAGCTCTGAATGATTACCTGAGCCCACTTCCCTTTTATAAAGGAATCACATCCGCGCTTCCTTCTAAGAAGATAAGAAAGCTTGTGCTTATTACAGAAATACATTTCAGATAGGAAAGGTGACAGAAGTCCTAGTTCTAGATAACTAAGAGATGTCAGGAGGAGCCATGGTTTCTCCTTTTATCTCTAAACAGCACAGGAAAAATGTCAGACTAAGTAAAGGACAGACTAGAAAACCTGAGGAGGTCCTTTCTCCCTCTCTTCTTCCCCATGCAAAAATACATGTATCTTTTCAAATGCAAGCCGCGTTGCACCCAATCACTTTGAAAAGCACCCACCTCCCTGGGAGTAAACTCCATTCAGCTCAATGGGACTTCTGGATCATGATTATAGTACAGTACTGCAGTGTAAATATGTTACAGCATAATCCGATGCATGTCTGCTCAGATGTAAACTCCATTTCCAGGGTGTGGTCCTGTTAGTCAGTTGCAGCCAAACACAGGGAGCACTGGAGGGTGCTTGTATCTGAAAAAGTGGGCTATGGTCTAATAAAGTTTATTTCAAATACAATGTGTTAGACACTAAGATGCCATAGACTCTGTTCTAAGCCCTATTATGTCCAATGGGACTAACCTCTGGATAAATGTATAGCACATCACAGCCTTAATCTTTAGGATTCCACAAGATTCCCTCCTGTTTCTCTTGCAGTTAACTAGACTAGTTGTAACATTAATCATTAGAATTTTCAGAGGAGCAGCTACGTTAATCTGTAGCTTTACAGATTGTTGCAGTAACATTAGTAACAGGTTTAAAATACCAGTTATATACATATTTACTCAGCAGGAAGTCCTACTTCATTCCGTGAAGCTTTGTTGTAAGTAAATGAAAGCTAGGATTGCAGCTTGCATCTGTCTGGTCAAACCAACAAATGTATTCTTATGTCAAATCGAAAATAAATCGTTGGTTAAAACCAAATAGTAATACAGAAAGAAGCAAATATATTGCCATCAAAGTAGGGCATAAGACAAATGTGTAAAGGTTAATAGTTCAAATGTGCCTAAGAGATAGTGGCAGAAGGTGAAGGGTACCAAGGACCACCTTTGTTTTCCTTGTTAATAAATGATCCTGTAAAGATAATGTCAAAACCTTGAACCTTGCCAAAAGGGGTTAAGTCAGCAGGCCACATTAGCAACCAGGTTTGATCTGATCCTTTGTGGTTTTGTCTTTGTAAAATGGCTTGTTTGTACTACCCATGCCAAAGAGGATTTGGATTATTTTACATTAAGTTCCTGGTGCCGTGATTACAGTGATTCCTTCACTATTCAGATAATAGCAGCAGATTTTTCCATAGTATAGAGAACAGTGCCAGTTGTCCTGGGAAGAAAAAAAAATACATGAAACTGTTCCGATGCTGAAATGACCATAGTCAGGTAGGTATCTGATGGGGCATATCAAGCAGTGCTGTTCTCCTAAGCTATAGCCGGGATGAGGACCCTATCTTTCTGTCATGGGGCACAGTCCCCTGCAGGTAATAATGTCATCCTGCCTGCCAACAGAGGACAGGATCACAGACATCTCCCCCCCCCTTCTTCCTCCACCCCCTTTTCTCTATTTCTTCCCACCACTTTCCCACTCTTCCTTTGGCACCTCCTCCTTTCTGTCTTCATGCCTAGTGGTCTACCTACCAGAGACTGATAAGTCTTGCCAGAGCTTAATTGATCACTTTCTGTATTGGCTCACCAAATCTCCACTGTGTCGCAGTCCAAGATATCCCAGGCAGCCTCTCATCAGGGGCAAGGGCACCAGGACCCAGTCCACCACACAGGGTATCAAGTCCAAAGGCACTCACTGCTCAGTTGGTCGTGACCAAGCAGAGGCTGGGAGAACAGAGCCAGAACAAGGCACCAAGATGCAGGAGGCCAGCAGAAGTAAGCAGGGCAGGGGCAAGAACAGGAACACTGGAGTCCAGACACAAAGATTCAGGAGGCACACAAGAGCAGGGACCAAGGCAGGAACAGATGCACTGGAGCTCAGGAGCAGGAAGGCACTAGAAACAGACAGCACAGCTGAAAACCTTTCTTGCTAAGGCAAGTTCTGGGAGGGAGAACCACTCCTTAAATAGGCCTTCCCTATTCCACCAGGTTTCCAGGTGAGCCTCATGAGTGACCCAGCAGCTGCTCAGCAGGCCAGGGCCTGAGCCTGCAAACACCAGGCCATTCCTGGGTCAGACCGGAGCTGCAGCTGCCAGGGCAGTGTGGGCCAGATCCTGACACACTGATTCAGTGGGCCTTATCTGGTTCCAATTTGCTACCAGATCTCAGCTATTGTCTACAGGATGCTAATGACATAAAATATGATTTTACCAGCAAAATACCAACAATTACTTTAGCAGATTTTACTTGCAAGAGCACAGAATTTCACTACATTGTAAAACTTTAGAAAGAACTTGACTGTAAGAGCTGCATGACAGTGGAATGGACCACTGTGGAGGATGGTGGAATCTCCTTCAGTGGAGATTTTAAAACAGATGTTAGATGGTTACCTGAGAGAGATGCTTTAACTGTGGATTTTCAACTATGGCAGAGAGCTGAACTTGTATATCCTGGAGTCCTTTCCAGCTCTACAGTTCTGTGATTCTAACGAGATGCATTCTGATCGGAAAAAGTCATAGATGCCAGAAGTCTGAATTGATCTGAATTGAGGGCTTCTAAAATTAGGTTTAGGACACATGTGGCTCCAAGATTATAGATTCCTCAATTAATCAATACAGGAAACTGAGGTCACCCAAATCACAGATTGTCTGGCTCTTCCCTGTTTGAGTAATAAACACTGCACACAACCATATAGGTAAGAAAAGTTCTGGTAGTCCTCAGAGAAACTGTGTTGCACTTTAATCTACTCAAATTAAAAGCAATAAATGAATTTAAAATATTTTCTCACCAGTAAATACCCTGGTTTAGAATAGCTTTCAGATTATGTATTAAAATGTTGTACACAACCTCACGAGACCTACAAGCTCAAAGGATCGGCAAATGAGAAGCATGCTCTTGATGAAGAGACAGGAGTAATGTGGCTGCAAAAAGACAAATGCTATTTTAGGCTAAGTATTGTCTCCAAATCCCGTGAGGTACTAAGTCCACCTTTATTTGGCACTGGTTAGGCCTCATCAATAGATTTATTAAATGATTGTTTTATTAATTATATGTTGTGTTTGTCATTATATTTATGATTTGACTTTATTTTTATTCACTCTGGATGTAAACTGCCCAGAGTAGTGTTTATCACTAATCAGTGTAATCAATCAATCAATCAAGATTACTGTGTCCAGTTCTGGACACCACATTTTAAGTAGGATGCCAACAAACTGGAAAGAGTTCAGAGAAGCACAACAAGGACGATCAGGGGACTGGAAACCAAGCCTTGAGAAAAGAAAACTGAGGGAAAATATGATAGCACTTTTCAAATACTTGAAAGATAGTCATACAGAAGAGGGGCAGGAGCTGTTCTCAATCATCCCAGAGGGCAGGACATGTCATAATGGGCTCAAGCTACAGGAAATCAGATTTAGGCTGAATATCAAGAAAAACATTTTAACTGGTAGAGCAGTACAACAATGAAACCAATTACCACAAGAGGTGTTGAGTGCTCCAACTTTTGAGGCATTGAAAAGAAAATTGGAAAACCATCTGTCAAATCTGCTTTGATTTGGATTCCTGCATTGAGCGGGGGGTTGGACTTGATGGCCTTATAGGCCCCTTCTAACTCAATTATTTTATGATTCTGCTGACCAACAGTTTTGTATAATTTGTTTCAGAATGTAACAAATAGAGTCAACAACTTAACTAGCTGAATCAATGGCCTCTTGAAAACATTTCCACAAATATACCTTTGATCAGTCCATGACTTGGGCACCAGGCTCTTTAGGATACTAGCTTCTAACCAAACAGCTCTTGGTATATCATCAACTAAAGTAAATTGCAATTATGGAGTCAAGAAAAAAATGCACCTTTATAAAACTTTCAGGTTCTGTATTCTGAGAGCCAAACTACGTATTACACATATTAAATTTAAAAATATATATGTTATCTGCAATGGATAGGGTTTTTAAAATAATTCAATGTAAGTTTTGTATTGGCAGAGGCATAAAAGGAATACAGCTCTGTGTATGCATGTGTGCTTTCATTGTACAGTTACAAATATCTTGAAAACAAATACTGAGAATTAGAAGAAAAAATTTCTATTCTAGTTCATTGGAACATGTTCTTCTGGGGAACAGCATGTAAATTATTAACTTCTGTCACTTTATTTGTTAAATTCTTATTTAAAATCTTTTCCATTATTCCAGAAAAACAAAATTAATTTATAAGTTATAATGTGTGGTGAGATCCAAAATCCGTGTGATACTTTTGTTAGGACAAGAAAAAGGGCACAAAAAGCAGTATAAGCGTTGCATGTTTGGGTCGTTTAATAAGGGTCATACATTAATATGGATTCTGAATTTTAATTTCTTTGTTTATGTTTTATTGGTTGTTTTCACAATGTGTTCTCAACAATCTCCTTAGGAATGGAATATAGATATGGATATCTATATCCAGAACATATACACTAATATCCAGAATTATCATTGTCTTAACATGACAATAGGGACGTGGTGGCGCTGTGGGTTAAACCGCAGAAGCCTCTGTGCTGCAAGGTCAGAAGACCAGCAGTCGTAAGATCGAATCCACGCGACGGAGGGAGCTCCCGTCGCTTGTCCCAGCTCCTGCCAACCTAGCAGTTCGAAAGCATGTAAGTGCGAGTAGATAAATAGGTACCACCACGGTGGGAAGGTAACGGCGTTCCGTGTCTAGTCGCGCTGGCCACGTGACCACGGAAACTGTCTTCAGACAAACGCTGGCTCTATGGCTTGGAAACGGGGATGAGCACCGCCCCCTAGAGTCGGACACGACTGGACTAAATGTCAAGGGGAACCTTTACCTTTACCTAACATGACAATAGCTGGCTGGATAGCTCAGTGGTTTAGGTATCTGCCTGCAGAGCCAGGGGTTCGGAATTTGAATCCCCTCTGTGCCTCCCAGCCAACCTATGTAGCTTTGGGCAAGCTGCACAGTCCCAGAATGCCCCTGGAAGAAGGGAATCATTTCTGTGTATTCTCTATCTGGCCAACCCTGAAAAAGGGTTACAGTAAGTCAGAATTGACTTGATGGCATATGATTTTGAATGGGCGGGCTGGAGAGTTGAGAGGTTTCGGCAAGAGTTCGATTCCCTGCTTTGCCTCCTGCGGGCGGAGCCAACCTATGTGGCCTTGGGCGAGCTGCACAATCCCAGGATGCCCCCCCCCCAAAAAAAGAAGAGAATGGTAAACCACTTCTGAGTATTCTCTACTTGGAAGCCCCTGGAAAGGGTCGCCATAACTCAGAATTGACTTCACCGCAGGTGATTATTATTTATTAACATGGCAATGGTTTAACAGGGCAAAGGCTACCCTTTTGGGGAGCCTTCCCTGGCTGATCTCCCAACCCACCGCCCATGCTTGGGTGGCAGCAGGGCCCCAATAGTAAGCAAGAGCCCACACGCCCGCCCGCCTCCGCTCCCCCGGCTCCTTGCCCGTCACGCCGCCGCCGCCGCCGCCGCCGCCCCTCCTCTCGCTGCCCCGCAAGAAGACGAAGAGGCGACTGCAGCCCAGGCGGCCTCCGCTCGCTCGCTCGCGGCCGCGCATCTCTCCCCAAGGCCGGGCCGACCTGAAGAGACGCCGCCTCGCCTCTCCCCCGCCTTCCCCTCCCGCCCGCCACGGGGAGCCAGCCGAGGAGGCGACGGGCGCTTCGAGAGGTGAGCCGCGAGCGGCCACGAGCCCGGCGGAGGCGCCTTCCAGCCCGCCCGGGCAGCCCCCCCCCCCCCCGCATGGAAGGCAGGAGAAGGCGAGCGTGGCCCGGGCGCCCACCCGGCGCCCTCCTCCTCCTTCCTGACGCCCCGGGGAGGGTGGCGCGGGCTTTTCCCGCGGCGCCCCCGCGCGAGACCGAGGCGGGAGGACAGGGAGACCCCGGAGAGGTGCTGCAAAGCCCAACGGAGGGAGGCACGGGGTTTGCATGTTAACGTGCCTCATCACGTCGGGGGGGGGGGGGACGACGACGACGACGACTGCCAGACAGGACGGCGATGCCAGCCTTTCCTGGAGGACCGGCTGGGCATAGAGCGCCCTTGATGCTCTCCCCCTCCCCGCCGCACCACAAGTCCTTTTAAAAAGGAGTGCGAGATCTCCTTTGCCTTCCCCCACCCCCCCCCCACCCCCACTTTATGTGGCATCCATCCTCCTTCAGATCTTTCAAGGGCAAAAGCTGCAGAACAAGACAAACATTTCATTGGGGGCAGCCTCGTTAAAAGCAAGGTTTATATAGCGCAATAAAAGCTGATAGCTCTGGGTGATAGGCTAATGAGGCCTTCATTAGGCCTCCTTTAGCTAGCCTTTTCTTTCTTTTCTTTTTGCAAGGTGCACCTGACAAGCTGCTTAGCCTAGGACTTTCTCATTGAAAGTTCAAGACTGCCTGGCGGAGTGTCCAGAGCACCCCATGAGATGGGGGTGCCAGTGGCGGAGTGGCAAAGATCACCAGGGTCTGGAGATCTCTGGAGCTGCACAGCCCTGTGCATGCATTCTTGCTCTGTTTGGTGGGGATTGCTTGCAGGTAACTTGGGAGGGCTGGTGTGGTCTAGTAGTGGGTAGAGTGTTGTACTGGGACTTACTAGTCCTGGATTTAAATCTCCACTCAACCTTGGAAACTCACTGGCGGTTGGGGGCAGTAAACCAGTCTCGCTCGCCTTGAAGACCCCCTATTAGGGTTGCCAAAAGTGGGAATAACTTGAGAGCACCTAACAACTTGAAATAGGATTGGGGCTTTGTCCTTTCCAGACCTTGATAATGGTGGGAGTGGATAGCATAAGTCATCTGATTGCAGTCCAGCTGACTATCTCCTTTTCACTCCTAATAACCAACTGGCTTCTCCGATTGCCTCTAAGTAAACTATTCGCAAAACAGATCACTTGATGCAGGGAAGAAGTGTCCAGACATGAGTTTCAGGACCCTTGGTTGCTAATTGATGCCTTTTAAAAAGACGATCTGTGTCATTTCATTGCTTCTACACTGATAGCTGTCTTGAAATTGTTCAAGAGGAGTATTCTGCTTTTGCTGATTATTGCACATGGTGGTTGGGTACGAAACGATTTAACCAAATGGGAACAGTGCGTGTTATCACTAGGTAGCCGGCTGTCCGAGGTTTTATAAACAGGCTATCTTGAGTGGAACACTATGTCTTGGGGTAGCTCAGTCAGAAAGAAAGAGGTTCTTTGCCCTCAGAGGTTGATGAACTACTATCCCAGCATCCCCTACTATTTGCTGGCTGGATAGTATTCAGCAAAATCAAGAGTGTCACAGATTCCCCTTTTTTTCATTCCATAGAAGCTCTCTGTGAAAATGTCAGTTTGATAGGAAACTGTATGTATCCTAATTCAATTATTATTTTGGAATTGTTTTCATTTAATTATTTACATGACGCCATTACTATACATCAGTTACAGTTTGATTTCAACATTGTCCATTATGTTATTATCTGTTCTTTTTTTCCCCTTTGAAACTATTGCTTTATTTTCTATTTCAGAGCCTCCTTAGAAAAATGTGTTTTTAAAGAAGGGTTATAAATACTTAAAAAAAAGAACAAAAACAGGCAGGTACCTGCCACCAAAGAGTTTTCAATCTAAAATAGACAATGACTGTATTTATATGATGTACTAAACCAGAGGTCGTCAACCCCTGGTCCGTGGCCCGGTGCCGGTCCGAGGCCTGAGCCAGTCCGGGCTGCGGAGACAGACCTCCTGCCCCCCATGCACTCCCCTCCCCACAGATGCTTTGCGCACGCACGCACGTGCCAGTGCCGGCGTGAGCACTCCCCCACCCCTTCACGCATGCGCCTGAGTGCCCGCGCGAAGGGGTGGGCGGGCAGGCGCTCCTGTGCATGCGCGAAGGGGTGGGGGAGCACTCACGCCAGCACGCACGCGCTCCCCCACTGCTTCGCGCATGTGCCCAAGAGCGCCCGCGCAAGCGCGGGAGGGGCTGCCCCGCCTTCCTCAGAGGCTCAGCCGGTCCGCGGTCCCAAAAAGGTTGGGGACCACTGTACTAAACCACACATTAATGTGATATGAATAATGTCTGTCCTCCCGTTGGGTTCAAACACTTCTTCTCGTTCTTTCGGCATGGCTGGGATGAGAATTTTGGAAATCTTTGTTTCTGTTTTGAACTGTAATTCATTCCAAACTCTAAACTATGGTTAAAGTTTTCTGATGTATGCTGACTCTTCCCAGGTCAGCATACATCAGAATGTATGGGACTGCACAGCGTCCCTAAGGCTACACTGACTGGCTCCTCTCCCTACAAGCAGGGATATTTTGTGGCACTTTTGAGAAGAAAATGAGAACAAGAGTGATTTTATGCAAACTTAGGGAAATTATACAAACTGTTTTAGGACAAATTGTGTAAAATGCAATTGCTGCTGCTTTATCACTTGGACTTCTAAAGCATGGAAGCACTGAATGGGTTATTTGCTTCTTCAACAATCAGCTAGACTTTCTGTGCTCCTTCTCTGTGTGTGCTTTGCTTGTCAAAAAGAAAACATTAGTTGGATAATTTATAGAGACCTTGACAAAAGAAAATAGCACTCATCTCAATTCCATATGGAGACAGAAGGCTAGAAAAATTCCTCATCGAGAAATATTGTTGAGAGAAGACAACCTAAATCTGTGAGGACAAAAAATTTAGCAAGTATTCATCACTTCCCTATTCTGATTAAAATTAGATAACTCTCCCCAGTGTGCTGTTTTGCTGAGTCCCACCTGGCCACAGACTATTTAGCACTGGGCTGAACAGCTACATCTGTTAAGTATCTCATTAATCCCCTACATAGCTTCCTTTCTAGACACTGTGGGAAATTTCCATGAAGGAAAATTGTACAATTTAGTTGTTCATTGTTCAACAATTGGTTTAGATCTTGTAATTCTGTCTTGTTTTGCAAATAGATTGAAAAAATAAGTAGAACTTTTGAAAGAATAAATAAATTTATGTAGTGAAATTATCCAGGATCAGGAGAGAGTGAAGATAGTTTTGCCTGTGACCTGTAGGCATGTTCATCTGCAAGTAAGCCTGAATAAACATTGTGGATTTACTTCCAAGTAAACATGAATGGGATTCAGCTGTACATCTCTCCTAATAAACTTGTGCAGATGTTTGCTTAGAAGTAGTTTTCAATGTGCTCAGGAGGCTTTTTCCCTTGCATGTGCATTTAGAATTGAACCCGAGGAGGGTTTTGAGTAGATAAGTATAGATTTATATTGTCAGTCTTGAGATGTTCTCAGACACAGGGCAGAGAAAGAGGACAGACTAAAGCTCCGTTTATCTTTGTTGTATTTTGTTGCTGAATGCCATGACCTAGCTGGAACATTTTAATCAGTAATATTGCCCCAGTACAGTGTCTCAGTCAGTGATCAAAATCTGAAATTGCATCTGTTGCAATAGTTTTGTGACACACAATGTAACCTTACATGGTTGCATTTTCCACTGTTGGAGCAGAAAAGTCTGGACAGAGAGAGAGAGAGAGAGAGAGAGTTTTGTCTACGGCAACCTGTTAATTTAATTTTAGCATCACTTCTCTCGGAACTGAGTTTGCGGCATTTTTACTCTAACATTTTTCAAATATTTTACAATCAGTCTTCTTTCTAACAGCATAATCCTATATGTGTTTACTTGGAAGGAAATCTCCCTTAGTTCACTAGGACGTACTCTGAGTACGTGAATGCAACCTAAATTTCTTTTTATTTTCTTAGACCATACTCCACGTACCAATAGGCCATCTTAGCCCACAAATTCACCTGCTTAGTGAATGAATGCCTGAAAATTGTCTCTCATACTGATAGTGCAAGCCATTGTTGCATACATAAAACTTCTGATGGTAAGACTGATATTAAAGTTGATTTTAACTGGAATGTTACCCTCCCTGACTTGCTCTGCTTCCTTCTAACTTGTCTTGCAAAAGGGCCAGCCTGCATGATCTAGATATTAGCTCAGACACAGAGTGAGCAGATCTTTATTCTATCTGCTGCTTGTACGTGTTCTACTTAGTGAGATATTCTGCATTGTTTCTTAGCACCTGCAGCCCTTCTTAGTGACTAACACCTTGAGAACAGAGGTCTTTATCCTGCTTACAATGCTACCGTAATACCTCATGTCATCTTGTACAACCCATCCCAAGCATCTTCAGCTTTAGCCCTAAGGCACTCACCACTCCCAGTATTATATTGCTGGATTGCTTCCCCACAAGAATTGAACCAAGCATCGTAGGATTTAGCAACTTCCTCTGTGGTTAGTCTGATTTGTTTACAATACTAAACAAATGATGAGTTGGACATTGAGACAATGAAACATTGTCTATCCTGTTGCTATAGCAGCACTGCAGGCAGGATGTTGGACACAAAAACCTTAAGACTTTGATATTTAAAGGGAAGTTTCTATAACATGGATTTTTATCCCAGAAACGTGGGACAAAATTGAACCTTTATAGCAACTATAGTTTGAAAATGGTTGTCTAATTTTCTCTTGAATGTCTCCAGTATTGGAGCTCTCACCATCTCCAAGATAATTGGTTCCATTGTCGTACTGCTCTAACAGTTTTCCTGCCATTGAATGAAATGTTTATGTATGTGTTATATTTAGTTACTTGTTCAAAGAGCTCTAAAAAGGAAGTAAACATTCAGTGTTCATTTATGTGGACTATTCACAGTAGGCATCCTTCAGTCCCAAGATACTATGGTAACGTGCTCTGAATAGAGGTCTTGGAACAGCATCTAGTGTGGCTGAGAAGGCCAATTCGAGAGTGACAATCCCTTCCACACTGAGGACAAATACAATCTGTCCCCTGTCCAGCTCCCTGATTTTGCTGGTTTCAGGACTGCCTCTTTGCCTCGGCCTGCTGAACAAGTGTCTCTTCAAATTGGGAGAGGCCATGCTGCACCGCCTGCCTCCAGGCTGAACGCTCAGATGTCAAGGTTTCCCATCTGTTGAGGTCCATTCCTAAGGCCTTCAGATCCCGCTTGCAGATATCCTTGTGTTCATTTATTTGGACTATTACTGCTGAAAGTAACAGGTCTTCCAGAAATGAAATATTGACAAATAGCTGGGTATTTCACAATGTACCTTTTGAGTTTTAAATTGTCCCCACGATGGGATAAAATAGTTCACATTTTCTCATAATTTGCATGGGTGAGTCACAGTTCCTGGACAGAAAGCTGATTTCATCTGTGTTCTCTGGCCAAAATGATTGTTGACCAATACTTAGAGCTTACATTGAAGAGTGACTCATTTCCTCAAGCTTAATCAACACAAAAACAAATAGGGCATTATTTCAGTGACAAAACTACAGTTAAAAGAACCAAACATTTTAAGAGTTAAGAAACTATTTTTCCTCCTCACATCCTAAATGTCTTTAAGAAACTCTTTTTCCTTCACAGGTCCTAAATGCCTTCCACTTCTTTGCACTGGTTGTTGTAATAGTTCTCTTTGTCTCTACATGACAGTCGCTGAAAACGTCATTTAGGGTTCTGACTCTCTTTCTGCCATCTTCTACTTTTGTTTCTTGCCTGTTCTTTACAATTATAAGTGTTCCTTCTGTCAACCATCTAGGTTTTTGTTTATTTTTTCTCCAGGAATTGTCTTTTTGCATTCTTCCCTAATATCTGATTTCAATCTACAGTTCTTCTGGTTCACAGTCAGCTGAATTTAGTAATGCAATTCTGTTCCTTATGTGGACTTTAAATTCATGAGGAATGATGTTTAAGTTATATTTTGGCACTACCATTTTTTAGTGTTCTTTTTCAGCTATACTCTAATGTTAGATATTAACAGTTCAGTGCCACAATCTATTCCTGGTCTTATTTTAGAACAGAGAATACAGCTTCTCCACCTCCTGCTTCCAGTTATGTAGTCTTTTTGATTTTTTTTATTAATGGTCTTGTGATGTCCATGTGTACCACCATCTGTTCAGTTGTCTGAAGCATGTATTTGCAGTACACAAATTGTTGGTTTTACAGAACTCTATGAGTCATTTTCCTGCTTTATTTCTATCCCCTTTGCCAAATTTTCCAACAACATTTGTTTCAGCTTTGTTCCCTACTTTTGCATTCCAGTTATCTATGATTATAACTAAGGATGTCTTGTTCTGGTGGATAATTTCCTCCTAGATGCTTGCATAAAAGCTTTCCATTTCATCTTCCTCAGCATTGGTAGTTGGAGTATAGACTTGAATTATAGTTATATTGATAGGTTTTCCACAGAGTCTGATTGATATTATTCAGTCAGATCTTGCATTATAACCCCTAACTGCCTGTGGCACATCAGTATTGCCTCAGTATTAAAGCCACTTCATTTCTAGACTAGAACACTTTGTAGTTGTCTGACTGAAAATATCCCATGCCAGTACACTTTAGTTCAGTGACACCAAGCACTGCAATGTGTATACATTCCATTTCTTGTTTTATGGTTTACTTCTCACATTCCATGTTCCAATTGTATATCTTCTGCAACACTGGACTTTCCTTTCACTTCTGTACACTTCAGCCACTAGATGTCCTTTAATTTAATTGCGTAATTAGTGACAGAGCTATTCACACTTTTCCTTTGCTCTTCCCCAGTAGCTGACTGAGTTCTTTCCACCCTGGGACTGTCATCTCCCAGCACTATCTCTTGTTTCATTTTGGACTGTCTCATCACAGGGTCTTAATGGTAAAGAAAGTTCAGCAGGGGTTTACAATTGCCATCTTCTGCACAGTACCAACAGAAGTCTGGTACATACATAGTCTAAAATCAAATATGCTTTTCTCTCTCTCTCTCTTGAAAACCATAGCTTTTTCTCATATGCTGATTCATGCAGACTATTATGTAAAATCAGTATGACTAAATTCCTGTATAAGTGTGCGTAGGTTTGTATCACAAAATGCATACAGTTAATCAGCTGAAATCTGTGAAGCCCTATTGTTATAAATAAAGGGTATCGGGGAATAAAGTCAGAAGAATAAATGCCATCTTTCAGTTTATTATGCTGTTTGCTTAAACTTTATTTAGGATTACTCAGGTCTTAATCAGGACACAATCTCAGCTCATTCCATAAATAGTGTTCTTTATGATCATGTATGCCATGATCTTCAGTGTCGAGGAGTATTCTATGTCCATTTATGCATCAGAATAGTAAATAGCCTTTGCAGCAATCCTAATGACAAATTGTTAAAATTGAGATTTTGACAATTGAGATACTTTGATCCTAAGTGCTTTGATTTATAAAGAAGTATCTGCCTGCAATATCAAGTATATTTACATGGAAATAAGTCCTATCAGGCTATTAGTATAAAACCTGTTTGCACTTCATAGCTCTTTGACAGCTGCATTGACAGCTGGTATTGTTGCTTAGCCAATTATTTTACAGAACAGGATATAATAAAACTCAGTATCTAATTTCTTCATCAGTTGTAGTAGACTGAAAGATTCATGGAACTTACAGAGGTGTGTTGTGTCATTTCTCCTTAGCAGACAAATGTATGGATCTAGACTCTCTATGGGGAATGTTCTCTCCAATGTCTTCTGTGTTCTGCACAGAATTGTAGGGAAAATTCCAGAGGGAATATTCTGTCTTTTACAGATTCCAGCAGGCATCTGTGAAATATGTATTTTCTTCATTGCTGATGTCTGTTTAATTAATTGAGTGCTTTCTCTCATATTTATTTATTTATTTTTATTTGATTTATATACCGCCCATCTGGCAGCCAAGGCCACTCTGGGAGGTTTACAACAAATAACAAAAAACAACAGAGTAACAAAATAGCAAAAGGCTATTCTCTCTCTCTTGAAAACCATTGCTTTTTCTCATATGCTGATTCATGCAGACTATTATGTAAAATCAGAACAGGATATAATAAAACTCAGTACTGTATCTAATTTCTAATTTCTATAAATGTATCATTGGAACTAAAGGTGCTTTGCACTCATGAAATGGAGATATATTTCTTTTCCTGCCCCACCTACTTGTGCTACATCCCATTTCATTCTGGAGGGCTCTGCAGCCCTCAGGAGCAGGCGAAGGGGGATTGCAGTGAGAAGAAGGGAGACTGAAAAAGCCCTAGTCCATATGCAGAAGTCTCCCAATGGAAGTTAGAATCCAAACCATTATATGTGCTGTTTAACATTTTCAATTTTTGGTTTAGAACAAAATTGCTGGTCTTATATGTGAAGTAATAAATAAACTTCATGCAAGGTATATTAACACGTTTTCTGTTTTCTTTCAGGAAACATACCTGTAATCTGAGCCTGTTGAGATATGGAATCAATTTCTATGATGGGAAGTCCTAAGTATTTGAATGAAACTTTCTTGCCAAATGGTGTAAAGGGTATCAAGGACACCAGTAAGATGTCAATAGGCATAATTGGAAGTGGGGACTTTGCCAAATCCCTGACCATTAGGCTTATCAGATGTGGTTATCACGTGGTCATTGGAAGCAGAAACCCCAAGTTTGCTGCTGAGTTCTTTCCACATGTTGTCGATGTCACTCATCATGAAGATGCTGTAGCAAAAGCAAACTTAATTTTCATTGCCATACACAGAGAACATTATGCTAGTTTGTGGGACCTCAAACATCTACTCGTTGGCAAAATCCTTGTGGATGTCAGCAATAATGTGAGGATCAACCAATATCCAGAATCCAATGCAGAATACTTAGCATCCCTTTTCCCTGATTCCCTTGTCGTCAAAGGATTTAATGTTATTTCAGCCTGGGCATTGCAGTTGGGACCAAAGGATGCCAGCAGGCAGGTAAGTCCAGGTATCTGAACATGTTAAACAACAGGAAAGAAACAGTAGGACTTCCTCACTGATCTTGATATGCATAACTTATTTTTTATGCTTGCTTTTTGAAATAATACAGTGGTATAAGAACACTGGTCTAAACTTTCTGTTACAACATTATCTTCATTTTTTGGTCCAATTTATTAGTGTGCTTCAGGTGGCCCTCGGGAAAACCATAGCAGGAGAATGACAAAGCAGTGCAACAGCAACACTAGAAAACTTTGTGTTGACTACAAACTGTCATGAGTGTCTAATTATACTTAGAAGCAAGAGAGCCAGTGTGATGTAATGATTAGAGTGTAATGGACAGAGACTTAGGAGACTCAGATGCTCATTTCCTCAAACAATGAAATTCACTGGATGTCTTTGTGCCAGTCACTCTGTCTTAGCCTGTCCCTACCTCACAGGATTGTTGAGAGGATGATAGGGGAGGGGGGGGAGGAGGATGTGTGCGTTATCTTAAAGTGCAGGCCTGGCTTTGCCTTACTTGCTTTGTATTGGATTGTACTTTAGTTACCATAGCCTTGAACAGGATCAGGTTGCTTGCCTTCCAGACCAAGCCAGCTATTCAGGAACATTAATGTTCTGCAAGAAGAACTCACATCCCTTATTTAAAACTAGCTAAATGGAAAATCTGACTCTGAAATAATTTGTTCAATCAATTATCAAAGAATATAGTTATCCAGGGATCATTTGACAGAAGTATTTTCTATAATAGTCTTTCTATACTACAGATTACAATCCCACCATCTTCAACCTTGGTATGAGGGAAAGGCTGCTGTATAGAATGCTTCAGTTTTCCATACAGTGGTCCCTACAAAATAAATTAACTCATTAAATTCACGTTTAGAGTTGCCTTAACATGTAGTGGTATCAGGAGAGATGAAATATATATAGTCATGTTATCTTTCTTAGCAGCTGTAATTCTACCAATGAAAAAGATGAATAGAAGAATAAAATAGAAAATGAGGCAAGCTTTTTAACTAAATGCCTTCTTAAAATAGACTCAGAAGGATTTGAGTTGTTTTTTCCTATAACTGGTAACTTGAACTAAGAGCATGGACTGTAGTTTGACAATGCTTTTGCTGACTTATACTGTTGTACAGCCATATACTGTTGTACAGAATTTAGTTAATTCTGTTCTCTTTCATTTTGGTTTTGATTAGGTGTACATATGCAGTAACAGCGTTCAAGCTCGCCATCAAGTTATTGAACTTGCCCGTCAGCTCAACTTCATTCCCCTTGATTTGGGTGCTTTATCTTCTGCAAGGGAGATTGAAAATTTACCTCTTCGACTGTTCACACTGTGGAAAGGACCTGTAATAGTAGCTGTGAGCTTGGCTACCTTCGTCTTCATCTATTCGTTCATCAGAGATGTCATCCATCCTTATGTGACATACCAACAGAGTGATTTCTACAAGATTCCTATTGAGATTGTGAACAAGACGTTGCCAGTTGTTGCTATCACTTTATTGTCTCTCGTGTATTTATCAGGACTCTTGGCAGCTGCTTATCAGCTTTTTTATGGCACTAAATACAAACGATTTCCACCCTGGTTAGACAGTTGGTTGCAGTGCAGAAAACAACTTGGATTGCTTAGTTTTTTCTTTGCGGCAGTACATGTGGTATATAGTCTCTGCTTGCCTATGCGAAGATCAGAACGGTACTTATTGCTAAATATGGCTTATCAGCAGGTAAGGAAACAACTCTCATCCAGGGTGTCCTAATATTACCCTGTTTCCCCGAAAATAAGACCTAACCTGAAAATAAGCCCTAGTATGGTTTTTCAGGATGCTCGTAATATAAGCCCTACCCCAAAAATAAGCCCTAGTTAAGTGAAACCCCGCCCTCCACCGTTGTGCAGCATTGTGCAGCAACCAGAAGATGACATGACTGTAAAATAAAACATCCCCTGAAAATAAGCCCTAATGCTTTTTTTGGAGCAAAAATTAATATAAGACCCTGTCTTATTTTCCGGGAAACACGGTATTACATGTATGATTTCTTACTAGAGGTGTGAAGATTTGGAAAAAAAAAACAGAAACACACATAGTCGTATATTCAGACAAGGTCCTTTTGCAACATGATGGCAAAACTCAGAGCTTAAAAGTTACTTTTTTGGCCATGCTGGCTGGGGGATTCTGGAAGTTATAGTCCATAGCAGATTTTTTTTCAAGCTCTGGTAAATCTTGTTCTTACAAAGACATCAATCTAATTATTCATGATGGGGGGGGGGATATCAAGATGTGAAATTTTGTATGTACCGTATAGTGTGTTAAAACAATGGGGGGGGGGGGGTAGAAAAAGGAGCCTTGAAAATGAAAGTGCTTTTAAAAATGAGGTTTTAACATCAGTTTACTTAAAGTCACTGTAAAATAACCAGCTAGCTCCACCTGAGTCTGGAATAAATGTCACTCTATATTGTACAATTCCTGACAGTTGAATGTGTTTACAAATGATAGCCATAAACAAGAGAGAATTGAAAGTGTATTGAAATATATTTCATTGGTAATTTTTCTACACACAGCCCTTAATTATTTTAACATGTTATAAACACAGAATTTCACATCTTGACATTGACACTTTGAGTAGGTCCATTGTATCAGTAGGATTTACAAAGGTGTTGACTTAATCATTTTTCAATTGATTCAGTGGGAATAGAAATTGGATTTAGGCCATGGTGTTTCCAGTGATCTCCTATACTTTTTAATTGCTGAAAAATGTGCCTCCTTTGCATCTCTAATGCTTTAGCATCTGTTTTTCCCAGAGACCACTCTCAGGTCTCCCAAAACAAGAAATTCTGTCATCTGCATAAATCAAAGTAAACAAACTGTTATATATTTTCTTACATGGCATAATTTATTCTCCTTCTCCTAAACCTCTCCTCTGCTTGAAATCCTCCTCAGGTGTATCACGTGGTCTGTTAGTTGCTCAAATAATTAAAACTTATTTTGTACAAATGTGGTCTTAAAGTTTGAAAACTTTGTTCCCTCTTTCTTCAGGTTCATGCAAATGTTGAAAATTCTTGGAATGAGGAAGAAGTGTGGCGAGTTGAAATGTATGTCTCCTTTGGAATCATGAGCCTTGGGCTGCTTTCTCTGCTGGCTGTAACCTCTATTCCTTCAGTAAACAGGTCGTTAAACTGGAGGGAATTCAGTTTTATCCAGGTGTGTATTTTAGCAAAATGCTGGCTGGATAGCTCAGTGAGTTAGATACTAGGCTGCAGAGCCAGAGGTTGGGAGATAAGTTCTCACTGTGCCTCCTGGGAGAAAAGCCAGCCCATGTAGCCTTGGGCAAATTACAGTCTCAGGGTGTCCCCAGAAGAAGGGAATGGTGAACCACTTCTGAATACTCTCTGCCTAGAAAACCCTGGAAAGGAATTACCAGAAGTTGGAATTGACTTGACAGCACCTTATGATGATGATGATGATGATGATTAAATACCAAGTACAGTCAATCAAAATTATAAAAACACTGACTGGTATTATATAATAGATATAAGTTTTAACCAAGAAGCTAACTATCTGTTAAATATCGACATAGTTTATGTGCTGTTCCTCATATTGCCTTTTTATGTCACTCTGATTATTTTATTTCTGAAATCTGCGACTGCTTATAATACTGTGGGAAATTTCTTGATATTGTTCCAATGATGATGGGGACCACTGAGGCATGTGTCATCCACAAGTGAGATATTTCAATTGCCAGGTCTCTGTATTTTGTTAGTTTTTCCAATTCTTTATTTGCTACTCTGGCATCTCCTGGAATTGCAATGTCAATTATCCGGACATTTCTTATTTCTTAGTTATTTATTGCAGGGCCTTATTTTGAGAATTTAGAATCTAGTAGCCTATTGGGCCATCATAATAAACTCAAAATGTGATGCTCTAAGAAATTTTAGAATGCTGAAAGGAGGCTTTTGCTTTCTCCATGACCCCTGTATAATGTTCACTGCTAAACTATTCTGAACCTGCCTGTACACAAAGTCAGGTAGACAACTGTTTAAAATATATGTTAATTATTTTTCGTGGTGGTTTGAGAACTTTAGTTCATTAGATGTGTCTGCTAATCAGGACTTCAACATTTTAATTTGTGTTTCTTTTCTGTTCCCTTCCTCACTAAGTCTACACTTGGATACGTTGCTCTCCTTATAAGTACTTTCCATGTATTAATTTACGGATGGAAAAGAGCCTTTGAAGAAGAATACTACAGATTTTACATGCCACCAAACTTTGTTTTTGCCCTTGTCTTGCCATGCACAGTAATTCTGGGTAAGGTCATTTTGCTTCTACCATGTGTAAACAGGAAACTGAGACGTATAAGAAGAGGATGGGAAAAAAGGCAATATATGGAAGATGGAACTGGTTCACATCCATCACCAGAAAGGATTACAGTCATGTAACTGTACCATTGGCCCTGTCAGCATTGTTGTTTGGTTCATATCACCTATGCTGTAGGTTGAAAAGTCTAGGGTAGTAAGTGGTATGTGGCAAACTATCAGGAAATGAGCAGTAAATGTGCAAGTTGCCATAAAATTTTAAATAGGGTGCAAATTGTTTCAACACCCACTTGCTGCATTGTGAAGGACATATCTTCTGGGCACCAAAGGTTTGTTAAGACCACACCTGCCATACTTAGGCCACAGTTCTAAATAATAGCTAATAAGTACAGTAGGGATCTTCATCCACTGATGCACTTATCCACAGTCTGAAAATATTAAAAATATTAAAAGAAAAAAAATCAAGAATTTTTTTTTCACAAGTATTACCAGAACCGGCACTAGGGGGAGCCAGAGACCATGCTATGTATACTTGTTAGCGAGCATATATGGTCTCTGGTGCTCTCTAGTGGCCAGTTCTGGTAATGCATGTGAAAATATTTTTAAAAATCTGTTTTTTTTCTGTCTGACAAATCATCTCTCCCCCCCATCACAACAATACACCCATAACAAAAAACACCCTGATCACCATAATCACCCAATCTCCTGAAAAGGACAAAAAGCTGATCCCACAGCTACAAATACTCAACTATCCCACACACTACACCAGAACACAGACAGAGTTCTAACTCCTGTCCTCTGAAGATGCCAGCCACAGAGACTGGTGAAACGTTAGGAAGAAAAAACCTCCAGAACACAGCCAAACAGCCCGAAAAACCTACAACAACCATTAAAAATATGTATTTAAAAGCATAAGAAATGGCCCAAAATCCCACAAAATGAATCAAAAAAGCAAGTTCTAGGACTACATGTGTGATATGGTAAAGCTTAATCAATTACTTCCATTACAGGTCATGGTATTATGTTTAAAGCATTGATACTGGTAACATTACCAAAAGGAAGTGTCTATGTTCAGTATAATGCTTGTGCTGCATTACTCTCCTCTGTTCATCCTTTCTTTCCTTTTCCATTTGCTGAGTACCAGTACATGAAGTAAGACTCATTGGAGAAAAAGCAGTTTTTCAGGGAACAATTCATCCTGACTTATTTGCATCCATAAGGCAATAGCAATCATTAGAAAACTTCAGCAGTATTATCTCCAGTGGTACTTGGGCATCCTGGACTTTGCTGTTCTGCGTTCAGTATGTATTAAATAGTATTTTGCACAATTTATCACAAGACCAACATTTAATCCACCTTTTCTAGATAGCATACTTATCTGGCAAACTATTCCATACATTGGCTGGAATCCTGTTGTACAATTATGCAAATGGTGTAACTTTTAGAAATGAGTTACCATAAGTTAAGAAAGGCCATAAGTTAAGAAACAGATAAGAAAGTTATCTGTTGCATGCCACGTCATATGATTTAGTATGCAACAGATGTCTCTGGAGATTCTTTAACTTATGGCAATTCACTTCTAGAAGTTAGCCGTTTGTGTAACTGCACAACAGGGTTTCAGCCAATATTTTTAAGATTCATTCCATATCTTCAGCTGCAATCCAGCTAAACATTTCCCTGTGCTGCTGTTAGTCTTAGTTGGATTGGGCTGTCCCATATATTGCCAAGATTTTGCTGAAAGCCAGCAGTAAAGGATTATATTATTTATTTATTTAAAATATGTTTACTCCACCTTTCTCCTTAAAAAGGACCCAAGGCGCCTTATGACATTCAGATACAATATTTAAAGCTAAAAACAGTAAGTATACACATACTAAAAAGGATGAAATACCACACTAAAAATTGGAAAACAAAAGCAACACCAAAAACACATTCAAATCAGCAAGGCACAACAATCCATTTAAAAATCCCATTCAGACAGCCAGTAACAAAGGAAAGCTTGCGTGAAGAGAAAGATCTTTGTCTGCTTGTGGAAGGACAACAAAGATGGAGCCAGCCTGGCCTCCTGTGGGAGGGAGTTCCAAAGTCTGGGAGCAGTGACAGAGAAGGTCCTCGCCCATGTTCCCATCAAATGCACCTGTGATGATGATGGGACCGAGGGAAAGGCCTCTCCTGATGATCTTAACACCCAGGCAGACTAATAAAGGGAACACGGTTCTTGAGAGAGCTTAGACCCAATCTGTTCAGGAATTTTTAGGTTAGGTTAGAACCAGCACTTTGAATAGAAACTGCAGTCCACAAATCTCTAGAAGCCATCATCATGTGTTCACCACAAATCTAAGTAAATGTGCATAAACAGGGCCACATTCCGTGGGCTTTCTAAATTTTCTTTGAGAGGAAATTTGAAATATCTTAGCACATGCTTTATGAAATTCCTATATGTATATGAGTACACACGTCTTTGTACATCCAGCATTCACCTATTATACAAGATAAGATAAAGTGCAGTGATCTGGATGCCATTTTAAATCTGGATCACAGATGTATTTTATGTAAAATTCTGTTCTGAATTATTTTCCAAATTGTTTGTATAAAAGCATAGAGTGATTCTTTTATTTTATAAATTATTCAAATAATTATATTAATAAAAATGTATTTTTGGAAAAAATACTCAAATATTTATGCTATACAAAAGGTTTTGTCACAAGTTAATTGCTTTGGCTTGAATACATACAAGTCCTTTTCATGTGTATAAATAAGCCTTACAAACATGCAGGTAGATACAGGATTGCAGTCAGTCTATACAGTTCAGTGTAAACTAGATATTGTCAGCTAGAGCCACTATAGAGTAGTGGTGGGCTCACAATTACAGTATGATGTTAAAAATAGTTTGTCAGATCAATTTATTTTGTGCTGCTCCAAAAACACTAGTCGCCTAAATGTTAGTAGGATCAAGTCTTTTGTGACATAATCAATCTTGCTACCAAAATGTACATGCCATAGCCATATGCAGATCAAAAAGATACTGGGTTAGCTCCAAATTCAGGTATGTAAAACTGAACATGAGGAAGTTAACTAATCATTCCCTCTTGATAGCTCAGTGGTTTAGGTATCTGGCTGTGAAGCCAGGGGTTGGGATTTCAGTTCCCCACTGGGTCTCCTTGACTGGGGCTAGACTTGGTGATCTATAGGGTCCCTTTCAGCTCTGCCATTCTAAGATTATTCTAAGATTATTCTTATTTTGGGGAACTGCAACACAGAAGGTGAGGGAACGGTGATGCATGAGATAAGCAAAGTGCAGGGTGCTTAATTAAAAAAATAATCATCCTGCAAATTGGGCAGAGGCACTCATAATGAGTGAAGCATCACCCAGGAAAGGTCTCTCTGATGGAGGGGTCCCTTGCTCCTCCCTCCCCCATTGGATAAGGTTTAATACCCTGCTTTGTACTTTGAAAGTAAATTACACCTTCCTTATTCAATTGTAATGGAAAACTTTTGTTTAACAAGTGCCAAAGGTTTTTCATTACATTGAATTTTTTAAAAAGGAGGAAGCCCACAGTCTCAATATAATGAAATTAAGAACATTATGCTGAACTTTGCATAGATGTCTCCCAGTATTTTCAGTGGAAACTATGCCAGTGTCACATATCTGAGGTTGGTTATAAGCCATACAATAAATAAGAGCTTATATATGAATTGTTTATATATTTTTAGAAAACTTAAGATATATATTTTATCAGTTTCTTTTGAAAATTAATCCTAGTTTATTTCTTGTTACTATGGATATGAAGCTGTAACATTGCTCCGATATATTTCATGTGTGCAATTCAAGATAGTTCCTATGCAGTCAAACAAGTTTTACAGCCCATTTGGATATTTTGTTTTCCATAGTTGTAGAAAGTGCACCATCACCCTGTGATTAAAGTGCAACAAAATGTTTTCTGTTTTTCTGTGTTTTAAATTTCACAATGTTGCTTATAAACTGTAACTGATATGCTCAGAAAAATTAATATTTGAATTTATTAGAGTTAAATTGTTTACATGGCTGTAATTATATAAATCTAGAGATGGGCACAAACTTTCAGTTGTTCACCGTTGTACTGTTATGTGTCATATGATCTGTTAAAATCAGAATAAACATCGTTCATTTGTGGAAACCAGGTTTGTAGTTTAGTGTTCATTCATTATAAAAGCAGTCCTAATAGCATAAAGGAAAACAGGCAAAATTATGGGTATGATGCATACATACAGAAATGTGACCTTTAGTTTTCAGTGGCTTTGAGACCATAACCTGGTACATTCACATAGTACTTAACAGCAAGACTAACTGAATTAAATGCAACTTTAACAACTGGTTATAAATTTGCAAAAGGCCCATACATTTATATCGTTATAAATGTATGTTTAGATGAAATATATTTCTAATTTTGCAGGAGGGAAAAGAGACTAAGAGATTAGGATGTACTCAGAACCATACAAGAAGTTTGTGGTTGTGTGAATAGTATCTGATCTGAGCAAACCAAATAACTTGATTCATTTCAGAAGTCTTGAATAGTATGGAATATAATAATATGTACAGCAGTACAAAGTAACAAACAGAAAATTACACTGGCTTTCTAGACTGATGTTGATGATAGCTAATAATAAAAATTACAAGTGTAATAGTAGTAGTAGTAGTAGTAGTAGTAAGAGTGGTAAGTGTTCTAACAAGTAAAATTCCCAAAACCATACAGGAATGATGTAACCTCCAATGTAACTTACAAAATAATTTTTAAAATGGATGACACAGTGAACCAATGTGAGCAATGTTCATCATCCCACATATTTCATATATTTACTTGCCTTCATAGCAAAATACCTTAGTGAAGGGTTCATAAATATATATGCAATATTTTCTTGTCACTTCTCTCTTCAGTTGTATACTGTTTTACTCCTCAATTGTATACTCTTACCCTTTTGTCCCTATTAGGCTTTCTCATATTTTTTCATATAAAGCTATTTTATTAATATCAAATTTAAAAACCAGTACCACTCCCCCCTTTTTAATTTTTTTTTTATTTTTGCATTTAAGAATATAGCCCAGAATCCTGTTGGGTAAAAAAATGAATGGAATGATAACCATGGAGGAAATTCTCCCCTTTTGGCTTGGTGTCTATCACACAACCACCAACGCAATGTTTGTGAAAATGGTTACTTGACCAGTCCTGTGACAGACCCCTCCACCAATGGGGGAAATTAATGATGCTTTTTCCATTCAGTGAAGTGCATGGTAATATTCAGTGAGGTGAAGTTCATTAAAGGGTACAACTTAATTAGAGGGATGGCTATTAATAGTTATTCATGCCAAATGTCATCTTTATCTTAGCTTGTTGAGTGGAAACTTTTTCAAATTTGAAGCAAACATTTTTCCCCTTTAGGATTGGATGTTCCATAACGTGGAACTTTCAGAATATGGCACAGACTTTCTCTTCAGGGATATCTTTGTCACTTTGCAATGCCAGGCAAGCTGACAGCATTTGGCCAGAAAAGCGTGTCTCTGGAAATAGCTTTATCTAGTTAAGAAAAGCATTATACTCCAAGACACCGTTTTAAACATCACTATCATGGCTTCATTCATCCCAGGATGACTCTGGAGAAGCGACGTTCCGCGGAATTCGGAGGCTTCAACGGTCGCGCCTCCCTTTCAGAGCCTCCAGCGCCCAGCAACGTAGGATTCTTGAGTTCAGGAAGACCTGTATGAGAAAAACGGGCCGTCTCCTTTGCCTTCAGGGACATCCGATCCCCTTTACTGTGTATTAAATACCATGTACGTGGGCGTGTTAACAGGAGTCCGAGACCGTGAGGAATGAAGAGGGGAAACTGTTCGAGGCCGGAGGCCTCAGCCTCCCTTCCCGCTAAGGAGAGAACGGGGCGCCGTGCTGGGCTGAGGCGAGGGAGTCGCGGTGGCGCCCTTCCCTCTTCCTTGCCTTCTGAGCGCTGGAGCGTGTCTCTGAGGGCCCTTTCTTCCCTCACCACTTGCCCCAAACACTCCGGGCTGAAAGTTTATTTTTCCTTTCCCGTTCCCTCAGGGCGCCCACAGTTAGCTGGCGACTCAGGCTCCCATGGCAACCGCGCCCGGCTTGTGTTGTCGTCGGCTCGGTTGCCAGCTCCGCGGAAGCCGGACGCGGCGCTCCGATTACCGCCTGAAGCAGGAGCCCCCCAACCAGACCCATGGCTTCGCTGGCCAGGCCTGCCGTTTTGCCGAACCTACTGGTTCCCTCCTCCGCCGAGAAAATGAGGGCCCTCCTGCTCTCCTCCAGGCTGCAGAGCCCCTCGGAGAGCGACCTCGGCGGCCCCTTCGAGCAGGTGAGGGAAACGGGGGGGGGGGGGGGGAAGAATGAGGTCAAATCCACTGTGTGATGATTATGATGATGATGATGATTATAGGCACAAGTATAAAAACATTGACTGGTATTATATAACAGATACAAGTTTTAACCAAAAAACTAAGTATCTGTTAAATATCGGCACAGTAGGTATGCTGTTCCTAATACTGCCGCTTTTTGTAGCTCTGATGGTGTGATTTCTAAGATCTGCAAGGGCTTATAGTACTGTGTGATGATGATCATGATAAAATACCAGGCACTGTCAATAAAATTATAAAAACATTGACTGGTATTATATAACAGATGCAAGTCTTAACCAAAAACCTAAGTATCTTAAATAAGATACTTCTCAGAGCAGTATGTATATATGCTGTTCCAAATACTGCTGTTTTTTTGTAGTTCTGATGATATTGTTTCTGAGATCTGCAACTGCTTATAATACTGTATGAAATTTCTTGATATTGTTGATATTATTATTATTATTATTATTATTATTATTATTATTATTATTATTATTATTCCGAAACACCAGGCACAGTGAATCAGAATTATAAAAACATTGACTGGTATTATATAACAGATACAAGTTTTAACCAAATACTACTACTACTACTACTACTACTACTACTACTACTACTACTACATTGGTGCCTCGACTTACGAACTTAATTGGTTCAGGAACTCCAGCCGTAACTCGAAATGGTCATAAGTCGAAGCACCTTTTCCCATAGGAATGCATTGAAATGCAATTAATCCATTCCGGCCAAAGAAAAAAATCACCAAAAAACAAAAAACCACTGCAAGACCCATCGGAAACGTGATTAATCTGTTCCAGCCAAAGGAAAAAAAAAAGAAAAGAAAAGCAAACAAACCATGCAAGACCCATCGGAAATGCAAAAAAAGCAAAGCAGAAAAACAAACCATGCAAGACCCATCAGAAATGGGGAAAAAGCAAAGCAGAAAGCAAACAAACCGTGCAAGACCCATCAGAAATGGGGAAAAAGCAAAGCAGAAAGCAAACAAACCGTGCAAGACCCTTCGGAAATGCAAAAAAAGCAAAGCAGAAAGCAAACAAACCGTGCAAGACCCATCGGAAATGCAAAAAAAGCAAAGCAGAAAGCAAACAAACCGTGCAAGACCCTTCGGAAATGCAAAAAAAGCAAAGCAGAAAGCAAACAAACCCCACAAGACCCATCGGAAATGGGGAAAAAAAAACCCCAAAAAGCAAACAAACCCCGCAAGACCCATTGAAAATGAGGGGAAAAAACCCAAAAAGCAAACAAACCCCGCAAGACCCATCAGAAATCGGGGGGGGGGGAACCCAAAAAGCAAACAAACCCCGCAAGACCCATCAGAAATTGGGGGGGGGGACCCAAAAAAACAAAGACTGCAAGACCCATCACAGCACAGAAACATAACCCCCCCCCCCCCCGGCGCAAAACCACGCTGCAAAACCCACCCAGAACAGTTTTTAAAAAGCAGAAAGCAGCACCTTACCTTACCAGGCAGTCCGAAGCCTCCTCCAATCGCACACTCTCTAACTGCTGGGGCGAAAGAGCTACAAAGAAGCAGCTTCTTCGCCACCAACGGTTAGCAATTTGAATTCCCCGCCTTTTTTCCCTGCCTTTTTCTGTTCGTAACTGGAAGCTCTGGCCGCAAGTCGAAGCAAAATTTTGCGGCCAGAGCTGGTCGTAACTTGAAATGGTCGTATGTCGGGACGTTCGTAAGTCGAGGCACCACTGTACTGTGATTAATGTATTCAATATTTTAGATGTTTTTCCAGACCACACCCTCACATAACAGCTAGAAGCGAGCTCAGGACTCAGTACAAGACATGATGGCTGCAACATCAAGCATACTGCATATTTTCAGGGGGGGGGGGGGGAGAAGGATACCCTATACTTTGAGGAATGCATAACAGAGTTTGTCCAGGTTTCATTTTGAAGGGCTTTCTTGGCTCCAGAAAGAGTCTTGGAAAAATGTCTGAGATTTCTTCCCTCCAACAAAAATGGTTTAATTGGGGGGGGGAGGGGAACTATCATTATTCCACCAATGGGCATAGTGCTGTAGAAAGTATCCTGCAAGGGGTGGCCATGGGGAGACAACAAAAAAAGGCAAAGGAAATGGAAGCAGAGCTGAACAAGGGGGAAAATGTGTTTGTGGCAGTTGCATGTTCATTTGATTATGGTAAGGTAGGGTTGTTGGGCAGAGCTTGGAAATAATTGGTTATAAATACCTAGTTGGGACTTAGTGAGTCATACATTCATTTTTTCAGCAGCTAAAGTATTATTTCAAAACTAGTAGGCAAAATGGTTGGAAATGGAGTGAGACATGCATTATTATGTACATATACAATATACATTCACCATTTATATGCTGCTTAAATAAATCTTTGTAGGATAATCACTTGAAATCTGTGGATCTTAATCATGTTATCAAACTGCTTGAAGAAACAGAATCAGTAAGTATGACCAGAGAATTACAAATTTTATACCTTAAATACTTTTACTTGGATTTATTTGAAAGCACAAGCCTATGGCTTCAATCATATACCACTTGTCTACTTGTACATGTCAGTGAACTTGGCGGGAGTTACTCCTTAGTAAACATGTATAGAACTGTGCTGCTGGAAGGTGAATTTCACTTTGAAATTGAACTGTTCTTAATGGAAGGGATATAGACATGTGCTTAGTTTTCTTACTGAAATCAGTGAAACTAATACTGTAATCTGGTGCATGTCTGCTGGGAAGTAGGTACCATTCAGCTCACTGGGGCTTATTCACGTGTATAGATTTGCAGACTAAAAGTGCTTAATTTTTTATCCAGTAATTATGTATAGAATTACAGGCATTAATTCATATGATGCATTAGCAACAATTTAAAAGAAATAAAAAACTTCCTTCCCTTTCCCTTTTGCAAGAGAGTGAAAAGGAAGCTTTCAATTTCTCAAGATTGTTAAGTGGCTTTAGTAAAGGGACAGCCAGGCAGCTGCTTTGGTTCAATCCCAGTGATCACACACAGTGGAAATGAACCAAAATGGAGTGGTGCTCCGCATGTGTGTGCACACACACACAAAGAGTGGAAAAGGACCCAAAAAGGTTCAGGAAGACATCAATCAGGAGCAAGCTGGTTCACATTATTTCATGTGGTCACTAGGTAAAGGAGCAAACCCACCTGTCCTCAACCCAGACCAAACCATGGGACAAATGCCTGTCTAATCACACCCTAAGTTGCAGTTAGAGTAGTTTCATCTGAATAAATGGAACTTACAGAGGAGTAGACCTGTTCTAGTGAACAGGTCTACTCCTGTTTACTCATTTACTATTTAGGTCTACTCATTTAGGTCTACTCATTTACTATGCTAAGTGACAGGATTTTGGCCAATATGTTTCCAGTACTTTATTATAACCAGTTTACATACTAAGAAAGGCATCAATTGATATTTCTGAATTCTATTATAAAAATCAGAAAAAATATTAATACATTTTATTAATATCGCAATACAATATTATAGAGAATCTAGGCAATGAAGATTTTATATACACATGTAGCTTGCGTCTCACATTTTTGTTGATATTACTATTGTATCTTTACTAAAAGTTTCTATATTATTTTGGAAAAGGCTGCCATGAATTGAGTCCTGGATAGTAGTGGGGGGACCCAGTTGGCAAATATATATCTTTTGCTGATTAATCAAAAGCTTGAGAACTCCAGATAAATGCAGTGCATTCCTAACTACTAAATCATAATCCTAGCCAGAGAATCCATGAAGAGACCTTTATATTGGTCTGTCGAAAGCAGTGGTTCCCAACCTTGGGTTCCCAGATGTTCTTGGACTACAACTACCAGAAATCCTGGCCAGCTAAGCTAGTGGTGAAGGCTTCTGGGAGTTTTAGTGCAAGAACATCTGAGGACCCAAGGTTGGGAACTACTGATCTACAGCCTTGGTTGAAAACATAGTCTAATTATAGAAAGTAATCATACAAACTTGGCACTAACTGTATTCTTTTTCCCCCTGCATATTATTATCTACTTTCTCAGAGATATGGTGTTTGCATTGTTTCTGAGGTTCATTTCATTGTTGAATAGCTGTTACAGTTGGGAAGTTTTTCTTAATGTTTCAACATTACAGTATTATAACATTAACAATATTGAAGCATTAGCATGAACCTCTGCAAGTAAGAGCTGTTTGAACTACCTTGGAAGATGGTGGATTTGCATTCACTGCAGGATTTTAAATAAAGGTTGAACGATTATCTGTCAGGCTTTACTTGTGTGTGTCTCGCTTAAATGGCCAGGAATCTCTTTTTATTTCTGAAATCACGCTATCCATTCATTTATTCGGTCTCATCTTGGGTCAAGCTGGAGCCATTAATCCCTTTATCTTTTACTTTGGAAATCTGTAGCTGCTTTTGACTACAGAGAGTCAGACACTGTTTTTCTCTGATCATGAGACTCAATATAAAGAGACATACTCTCAAGCATTTCTTTACAGTCCTCCCTAGTGTCATTCTTCTCCTGCTCTAGTATCTAACACATATTCCATGACCAAAGTATCTCCTACCCCCTTGCTGCCTTGTTGTTTTTGTGTGTCTGGCTGGTTGGCTGAGTTGCATCCATTCCCTTTTATATTCAAATAGAGCTTCATATCCTTGTGAACACCCACTGTGCCTTCTAGCCAGCTTCCATATCTGACATACTCTATTCCAAACTGTGCACTCTGGGAAGCTATGCCTTGTGAGAGGCTGTACCCCATCATAAAAGTTGATGACCTTGAGTTCAGTGCTTTATTTGATTTCTGGAAAAGTTGTTATGGAATCTCTGGGCCATTTTGCTGACCTTTTCAAGGTTTGGAGTAAAGTGCAGTCACCTACATACCTGCACCAGCTACTTTCTGTCCTTCCCACAATTGTTTGCCTCATTCTGTGTTTATTCTTCTTCTTGGACTAGTCAAGGTCCAAGGAAAGACCTCATTTACAGGCTTCCCACTCCATACTTTAATCTTGTAACCAAATTGTTCAGCTTTATAGTCCTTACTAATTACTTAACTGTCTGTTTGGTCCCCCTGTTATCGCCTTGAATAGTACAGTTGTTCAGACTGTATTTTAAAACACATTTTCATACGTGCATTTATTGCTGTCACCCCATCTTGTTTTATTCTTTGATAGAGTAGTTCAGAAGAACAGCTCCAAGCAGTAAAGAAAGTTGCAAAACGCTTTGAACATGGGATTGTATCCTCTTCTGCTCTCTATGTAGCAAGCTAAAATGGAGAATCAAAGAATGAAGAACAACAAAAAAGGATTGTATTCTACTGAATTTAATGTGTAAATGTCTTCTTGTCAAATAGGTAACTATTTTAAGAAAAGCAACAGCCTATGATACAGTTTTGCAGCACGTTTGTTGTTAATGTAGATTATTTTCAATTGGTTTTTTTTTTATGAGGTGTTTTTACATCTCCTGAATCTTTGAGGATAGAATTGGTTAAAAATCTGGACAAATAACTATTTGCTAGTATTTGCCACAAAATAAAAATAAAGGCAGACTTAAATTGGTATAATGATTTGGTTTCAAAGTAATGGCGCCAGTGTATGTAGACACTTAAATGGCCTGCATGCTGAATATTACGAATTATGTTTTATCATGTTATGATAATTCCATTGGGTTGTTATGGAAATTTTATTTGAAGGAAGGTGGGCAAGGAATAGATAATGAGGAATTTGCATGGGATAGTCAAAATTAGTTTCAGTCTCTACTAAAACAGACCTGTTGAATCATTGGGGTTTACTAGATTTTGTACCATCTCTTGGGAGACAATTCATTAGTGCTATTTTCCATTACAAACATTCTGTGGAAGTACCTTCTGCATTCTTTCTTTGTTATGATACAGACAAAGAATGAAAGTACAGTAGAAGCTACTTCCATGTGAAGAAGCCTTACTGTATTGTCTCCCATAGCTGTCCCAAGAAAGATGTTTAAGGAGAAGGGTGTCAGATCAATCAATCTGTTTAACTCTTAAGTTTGTATAAATAGTTTGATCTTCTTTTAGAATGACTTGTGGGTAAATTAGCTCTTGTGCATCCTTTTCACTATTGGGAGGATGGTAACTACTGCCTGCTTAAGTTTGTGTATAAATATCATTTAGAAATCGAATGTACTCTTTTTTTTTACATAGCATTTTTATTACACCACATTTTGTTTTCTCTTATCCTCACAATTTTCCTTAATTCTTAATCATTACAAGCCTCTTAAAGATTTAACACAAATCTCTAAAATGTTAAACTTATGTGCAGAAAAAATTCAACTTGACAATGCCTTTATTGAACCTACTTGTGAAATTCTTAAATTACATGGGTAAGTATTTCATTTCATTCTTTATCTTAAAGCTGCTTTTTATGTACACGCTTCTTCTGGAATTCACTGCTCTCCTGTTCATGTGCCATGTCAGCTTTCTTTTTATATAGCAAGTTTCTGCAGTCACAAATATTCCAAGAGTAATGGCTCACTGAGACTGTATTTACCATTGGAGCTCTTGAGGCTCTGTTATGCCTTAGCTACAAGGAAGGAGCAGGATTCCCACCAGTCTCTCACTGCCTTAGATAAACTGCCCAGAGATTATGGTCACTAGGAGATTAACATATCAAGTTTTCTAAAAAGCTGTGCAAAAGAACCTTCAATACCTTCAGTACAGTCAAAACACGTAGAAGCCTTCTGTCAATGTATTGAAATTCCCTTATTTGGCATCATGAAAGAAGAACCTTTATGGAACTGTGGCTCAGAAACAAATGAGCTCATCCAGATTGAGCATTTGGGCCTCCCCCATTTGTGCTCATTCAGCCATTTGGTGCTGAATGAGCACAGATCTTATTGGGGTTTGTGTCCACATTTATTCTTAAAACCCGACTTCTCAGCATGTTTCTCAGCTTTTTAAAAGAAATTGGTTTTTAAACACATTCAAAAAGCTTTTTGTTTTTAAGTAGATTACTGCTACCATTGAAAGCTTCTGATCTGAGCTATTTTCAGTGCAAGCTAATCTAGTTTAAAAATGTAAATTTAGGCAGCAGCAATGTTCAGGCTTTAAACTATTCCCTACCCTGTTATTTGGCTCCAGAAGGCTTCCCCAGGATAAAGGGGATCCTTAGGAATTCCCAGAACATAGGGAGGGGGAACAGGAAGCTTTTAATTCTCCTGAAACAGTTGTGGCATAGGTGTAGGTGATGACATCATCCAAGTTGCATGGCACAGTTCCAGCAACAGGATTCAAGCTAGTAAGTTAAAAATATTTTTGAAAAATTAAACTTACTTAAAGACAATTAAAATTAAAATCTTTAAATCTTTTAATTAAAATACTGCTAATGATTTACATTTTAAAAAAACCCGAACACATCAGCAAATCCTTTGATTGGAAGCGTATTAACTATACTTAAATATAAAGGTCTTTGCCTTTCTACAAAAGGACAGCTGGGAGTGAGCAGTTCTAGTATCTCCTAGACAGGGTTTCCAGAATCCGGGAGGGGCCTCAGAGAAGTCCTTCTCTTGAGGCCTCTGAAAGTTTCATGCTATATATCAACTTGAGATGTTTTCATGTGTTCCTGGTAGAACTATTAATATTGCAATGGACAGAGTAGCCATCGAGAGTATGCCAAAAAGTTACTTTCATTCTCTCACATCTTTGATTTAAATTGTTGGTTACATGGTGTACTGAATGTCTGTCACTGGGCAGTATCCAATAGTGGTATTCCTTCGGTGGAATGGTGTGATTAAGCCAAACCAGGGGGAATGATTCCCCACAACTGTGCATCCACAAAACTGGACCTCAGTGGCTGAAACACTCTCTAAAGCCAGTTTTTGATGACCTCCCCCAGTATCATGAGTCACCCATGCTGTTTTAAATACATTTATAATAACTGTTTTGTTTACATTTTGTAGGTTACCATTTTACAAAAAGAAATTATCTGATGAAGTAAACTATGCCAAAGACATTCAACAATCAATTGCACAACTGGGTAATTTTGGACTGTTATCAGAAACGTCTTTGAGTGTTAAAAAATAACTGAAATACTACTGTATAGATGATTGTCGGACGCAGGTTATTCCAAGTCCAAGAAATTGATGCAATTTTGTAACAAGCAAATGTTGTGCACTACACATTTTACATGAGGCTATCCAAATGGTCTGTGGCTGAATTCTTAAATTTACTGGAAGATATTTTTTCCTTTTATTTATGCTTATAAAGCAATCAAAACTATCCAGGTTTCTTAATTTATTCTTGTACTTCTGAAATAGACTTCCTTCCTAGCTCCCTCCTGTTTGCAGTGCTGTTTCCTACACTCTCATTCAGCTCTGTAGAAAACTGCTTCTTGGTCTAAGAGGGCCTAAGGTTTTCATAGAGGAATGCTAGAAAAGTTATCTACAAGTGATTTTCTTTGGCCGTATAAGCAATAGAGCATCATTATACCAGCTGGATGAATAGCTCAGTGAGTTATGTGCCAGGCTTCAGAGCCATAGGTGAAGAGTTTGATTGGTCACTGTGTCCTCCAGGAGTGTAGTCAGTGTTGCCTTGGGCACACTACTTAGTCTCAGACTGCCCCAGAAGAAGGGACTGGTAAACCACTTCTGGGTGCTCTGTGGCAAGAAATCCCTGGAAAAGGTCAGAATTGTCTTGATGGCAGATAACTATTATTCATTATAATCAAGGCATTTCCCCCTTTCCCAGCTTTGGATATGGGAATCTCACAATAAAATATCAAGAAGTATATATTTTTCTTATGTAGGAAATGTAACCCGTATGTTATATCTGTCTCATGATTTGACTGTTTCTTCAGGTTATTTGATGAGGGTGCCATGCTCTGAAGTAAGAATACAAATCTGTAAATGTGTTATTAGCTTTTGCCACACTGAGCCACCAAAGAAAGAATATGAAGGTAACATTTATTTTTATGAATATATAGATGCCTACTTTAAAAAGTGTAGTTAGTTTGTCACAGCCTGAATCATATTACAAACTGGTTTGTAATCCTGTTTTTGGAGAAATGTCTTAAGGCATAGTTTGCCCTGTTTGTTATGATAGTAATGTATAGTTTGATCAAAAGAGCAAATAATGACTTAACCACTTGTATATAAGCAGAGGACAGGAGACCTGGAGAGAAAAGAGAGCATGGTGTATAAAACCTGAAAACTGGTTGTTTTAAAATAAATGGACCTGATTTTTAAAATAAAGTAAAGTAGTGTTTAAAAAAAAATTAAAAAAAAATAGTTTTATTCAGAAGATGTTTAATTTATCAGGGTCACGTTTTAGGAATGCTAGGCCTAAAATTCCAACTGCCTTTAATATAAGAATAGGTTTAGATATTTATTTCGTGTGGAAACAACACTTTTCTGCAGTTTTTAAAACATGAAATCTTTTGGATTTTTTTAAAGTTAATGTCACATACATAATGTAACTTATTTCTTTTTACTATTGTGTATGCAGTTTACCAGCCAGTAAGTGCAAACTATAAAAAGCATATGGTGGAATTAGCAGGTTTAGCAGAAACCTTGGTCTTGTCATTAACTTTAGTTGAAAATCAACTTCCTGAGAAATTATGGATAATTAAAACTCTACAGCATCTTTCTAATTCGGGTTAGTATAATTTATATTCTAAAAATATAATTATTTCAAACCTCACTTTTTACATTCTTTTTCATAAAACAACAATATGAAGCTAATTATTGGTCCTGTCATATTCCAGAGGAAAGCTGCAAACTTATGATGAATGCTGAAGCACCAAGAAGATTATGCACTCATCTAACTGATCCTGACTCTTCTGGGCAGCTGCTATTCCGATCCTCAGAAATTCTCTGGAATTTATTAGAAAAAACGTCCAAGGAAGAAATTATTAATCAGCTTAGTAACTTGGAATGTGTACAGTTAAGTGCAACAAAATAGCATATAAACTAGTTTTCCAGTTCATCATTTATGGGCCAAAATCCTGATCCTTAGCATGCAGAAAGAAAACAGCATATTGTTCAGTGGCTTCTAGCTGGCAATTAAGTCCCCTCTGAAATCTCAAGTGTGAGCCAAGCCAGAAGGTGTATGCATCCATAAGAATCCCAGTAGCAACTCATTAATTGCCAACAAGAATCAATTGAGTGTACAGTGTATGCCTATCACGTGTGTAATTAAGCAACAGGATGTCAGCACTGAAGTTTTTTTTAAAATGTGTATTTCAAAGATACTTTTAAAAGACAGGAGAAACATTCATTTTTTAATCAATAATTTTGTATTGACTGAATCTTTTAAGGTTATCATAAAATAAAAGTGCTGTTTACTGGCTTACTAACAATATAAAATAAGTTGTTCAGGATGAAACATCTGTATTAAATACTTTTATACATGGAGTCCAATGCATAATTAATACTAGGTATTTGCTGCTATAAATGATGGTAATGGTCACTGGCTTGTTTTAAGAATAGTCAAATCCATAAGTCTCTCAGTGATTATCCACCATAAAAGCAAAATGAAATATCCAAGGTGAGAGACAGTGTGCCTCTTGAGTGTCAGTTCCAGGGGCATGAGTAACTGACTTCACGTCCTTCTTCCAAGCTTCCTGGAATTATTTATATTTTTAAAGTATAATTCAAATAAATCAGCAGTGGGTGACACGCAGCCTACAATCCACATAGCCTTGGCAAGTTGTGCAGCCATTGCTGCTGCACCACAGTAGTAGGGGCAAAGAAGCCACTCTATAGTTCATTTCCACCTTAAATCAAGGTGGACAAGGAAAATGCATAAAGCAGAGTTGTGCTCCAGGAAGCCTACCAAAATTAATTTTAAAACAAGGCCAGTTTTGGCAGCAGTGCAGTGTCATCCTCCTGCAGGTTTCTGTGAGGAAGAAATGACTTCCAGGTGATTCTCAGCTTATCCTTGAAATAGATGAAAGATAAGAAATATCACATTTTGATAGTGATGATATTGTATATTTGATTAGAAAATGTCTTCTGCGTACACTAAAATACTGAGTGTCATTTTTTTTACCAGTGCTCTGAAGGAAGCATTTACAAACTTACTTATACATGGTTCCAGGCATTATGATCGTCAGCTAAGAAATGACATTTTAGTGATAGCCACTCTTATAGCTCAGAACCCTGGAACACCAATGATTGTACGTATACATGATTTTGCATTTTATAAGTATATTCTCTGGCTCTGTTTTAAAAGGAAACATTTAAAAATTATTTCCTGTGTTTCATTAATGTCAGTATATGCAGTCTAAATTCAAATCTTCTGTTCTATAATTTATTGTATTATTTTGATGGGAATACAGTATTGCTTTTGGACAACAGTGTTCCTAAAAATAAGTCAGTTCCACCCATTGATTCTGCAGCAGTCATCCTACAGTCCATTTTTCTAATAATAGCCTACCAAATGCACCTTGTGTTTAGTGAGCTTTACAAAAAGAAAGCAGTGTCAGGAAGCACTGCAATGTCCAGCTTCCTTTCATCCTGAGGAACAGTTTTTCCTGAAGCAAAAAAATCAAAAACTTAGAGCCGGCTATCTGAATCTGTTGGGATCGAATTCAGATCATGTGCAGAGTCTTGGCTGCAGTACTGCAGTTTAACCACTGCATCATGATTAAAACTAGTGTGCTAGCTACGCCTGTTCCTGGAGAGGTTTGATCTAGTAACAATGAGACATGCCTTAGTTAAATACTAGTTGGAATTTTGTAACACACTCTGTGTGCGGCTGCCTTTGGAAAGTATCTGAAAACTTACTGTTTTTAGCTTTAATTGTTGTCTTTTAATGATGTAAGCTGCCTTGGATCTTTTTTAAGGAGAATGGTGGGGTAAAAATATTTTAAATAAATAAAAATAAATATTGCTAGGCATAGGCTTATGTAGAGATTAGAACAGAATTAGTTTGTTCTCCTTTGGCTCATCTGTGCCCACTGTGATCTAACTATAATTATTTATTTTTAGGAAACTGGATTTGCCAAGCAGTTAATACTGTTTGCTACTTTTGAGGAAGGTAAATAATTAGACATTTTTAAAATAACTGATACTGCAATTTATCAATACAGAATCACAATTGATTTTTTGTAAAATAACCTTTGTTTCTTTCACAGTGAAAAGTCATAATCCTTTGGTAAAAGGCCTCAAGCTCACTCACGTTTATGAAGATTTTGAGTTGAAAAAGCTGCTGTTTAACATGCTGACTGTACTAGCAAAAGATTTATGTACTGTGCAGGTAGGACATCAAAGAATGGAACAGAATTCTTTACAATAATTAATCATTTTAATTGTCCATGATTACATAATTTTGTATAAATACATTTATTAAGAGATCGTTGTCATCCACTAACATGTAGACTGAAACTAACAACTGTTTTCCCACGGCCATGTACTTTTAATTAAACTATGGTGTAAATGTAGACTATATTTGGACATTGGTCTGTTTACATACAGGCAGTTCCAGAAGTTGTCCACCTGAAATATAAATCATGTTTTGGCTTTTAACTCATGTTTGGAGTCCCTCTACAGAGGAAAGAAGCAGGGTAGGAATTAATTAATTAATTAATTTTGAAAGTTTGAAGGTCTTGGATGGCTTATGGTGGAAAAGACAGAGTGGCAATATATAATAAGCTTCACTAGGAAAAGGATATTTCTCTTTCCTTACCTAGAGTTCCAAAATAACTTGAGCTTGTTCTAAGGGAAATAGATTTGCAAGGTTATAAAATCTAAGACTTGCCTCAGTGAATGACCGTTCAATAAGACAACCTTGCCCGCAACATGGGATAACAGTACAATGAAGATTCGTCTTATCATTGGATCTTATCCTACACTGTTTATTTGCTTCCTAAAGAAAACCATCAGGAGTGTGGAGTGTGCACAGAGCATATTTTTGTACCCTACATGTCACCTAACATCATACATGTTAGCAAGAGCGCTTCGTCTTACCTTTATAGTGTAATTTTTTCATCTTTGAAACAATTAATTTCTTATACCTTTTTATTTTTAGCTGCTGCATGAGGGTAAAGTTATGTCAGCTTTGTTTTACTATTTAAAACCAAATGAAAAGTCAGGAGCACTTGACATGTCTGCAGCACAGTATGAAGAATTACAGCTTCTTGCAATTGCTACCTTAGCTACAGTGGCTCCCTTGTTGATTGAAGACTACATGATGTGCCACGGAAATACTCGTCTTCTCATGTTTCTACAGTGGTGTGCAGGCAATGGTAAATATGCAGAGATGCTTTTAATTATACATTGTTCTTGTGGGTAAACAGCTGAATTCAGCTTACTGTGAGGCTAGATACTATGGGCTACAGTTGCACACCGGTTATTTTGCCCTCTTTTTTCTTAATTCTCATACTTATGAAAACTAGAGGCTAAAAGAATCCATTTCCCACTACATGTTGTTTCCTCTACCTCAAAATAATTTCATAATTTTTCAAATTCAAGACAGGCCTACTGTATAATGCCAACAATAAAAAAGACCTTGTTAAAGGATCTCTACAAGATATATTATTATTATCTGTGCTAAACAGTTGCCATGCCTTCAGTCCAGGAGTATATTTTCTAAGAGTCCAAGAATTTTTTGTTTGAAATAGAATTTGATTATTGTAGCAATTAAACAAAATATTTAATTTCATGTTTAGCAGCGTTTTATGATCTTTTGCTGGCCTTGTTATATTCACTCCCAGAAGTGGCTCAGCCATCAGCAGTCTCCAACGAAATTGATAGTTGCATAGGCCCTTAATTAGTAACATTAAACAGGTTTCAACAAAAATACAGCATTTTTAAAAAATTCTTTCTCAGGTGCCAGAGGAAAAGCTATTGCTCCTCAGGTCAAAATAAATGCCTTATTCTGTGACTCACATGCAGCAACTCCATTAAATTAATTTGCATACGTAGGAAACAGCATCGGCATGAAGAAATATTTAGGAAGCAGTCTGGGTACATTTACTTAGATATTTTTATTAGGAGAAAGAAAATGTGGGCATGCCCCATGCATGTTAAAAAAAAAATCCTTCCTGTCCTAGTATTTCTTCTTCCTATGCAAGGATACCATAGAACCATGGCACCATCTGTGAAGGGCAGGTGCTGATCTTCATTAAATGTTTTATGTTATGATTGCCAAATTAGATATTTCACTAAATATTAAAAATATTAGAAAAACATCTATGTTGTAATAACAAATTACCAGGGACACCTTGCCCCAGCTACAAGCCGTCCTCACAAAGTATGATGTAAAGTTTGCAATATTCTTTAAATTGATTTCATTCAAAAGGCCCTTGCAGCATTGCAGCTGCTGCAAATGAACATATTCTACATTGCAAAAGAAGATGTTCATTTTTGGTTTATTTGCAGATCCCTTCTTTGCTCAAGGGAACAGTTTCCATGGTACAGGTGGTCGTGGCACTAAACTTGCACAGATGCGCTATAGCTTGAGAGTGCTGAATCCTGTTGTGTCCCTTTGTGATGATGATGTGAATCTTGATCTTTGTGATCAGGGAGCAATTCATCAACTGTTGGGTGAAGTATTGTTTTAGTTTTCTTTGGTTCATTAACTGAGGTGGCCTGTACTTATACAATTTATATAAGCTGTCACTTATAGAATTCACTTGTTGAAAATTGAAATTTCACTTGTTACAGTATGTTTTAATAACTGTTTTTTTACTCATCCTTTTTTCACTTATAAAACTTTGTACAGAGTAACTTCTTTTTTAATCTTTCCACAGCATTGGATTTTGTACAACATTGTGCAGAATCCACAGTACTTAGATTTCAGACATTGATTGCAAAAGTAATTGCAAAAGGCCCTCTAACAGTTCATATTCTAATTGTGCAAGCAAGAGCACATTTTATTAGGCAGACATCTCCAGATTCATCTGTATTCATTTTATTTTCAGCTAATTCATGGGATGAAATAAGATATAGATTACACTGTTCTTGTAGATGTTGTTATATGCATGTATTTTTATTGCTTTTGCTTTTAACTGTTGCATATGTTGATTGTAAGATGCCTTAAGTCTTTCTTTGGAGTAATAACAATAATGATAGAAATAACAATAGAAATAAGCAGAAGAATTGGAATTTTTTTTCCTGTAAAGTCTCTCTTTTCTACCCAGTGCTTGGATCTTGATTATGTATGTAAATCAGGAGTAGGCAAGATGGTGGTTAGGTTAAGTTAGGTTAGGTTAGGTGCAAGACTATATGTCTTGTATCTTATTAATTCTGAAAGTCTTCTTGTTGTTGTTGTTAATTGTTTCCTGTCATAGTCTGTTCTTTGAGTCTGGTGTGGAAACTTTCGTTCAAATAGATTGGTGTGGAACATATTAGCAAAAATAAAGCTGGGGGAGAGAAAAAGTCAAAATATTGTAGCATTGTAAAGACTTAAGAGATTTATTTCAGTGTGAGGTTTTGCAGATCAAAATCCACTACTTCAGACACAATGGATTTTGATCCCTGAAAATTCACAGTGAAATGAACCTGTCTTTAAAGTACTGTATTCTTTTGCCTCCCCCTCTTTATTTTTGCCAACATTCTGAGACAAATTAACACAGATACGTCTTTGGAAGTTGTGAAATATGACACTGAAAACAAATATTTGAACAGTTTGTGATGCCTTGTGGTGACATGAAGAGACTGCCATTTAAATACTGAGCATGCACAGCCATAATATACTGTATATATTATACACACATAAACACACACCACGTAAGTAACTTGATTTTGGCAAAATCACACACATTTATTTAGGAGAATGTATTTTATATTGAGTTATGTGTTCTGCTCAGTGGTTTATGAATCTGGTTGCAGAAGCAGAGGTTGGGAGTTCAATTCCCTACTGTGCCTCCTGCAAGTAGAGGCAGCCTCTGTGGCCTTAAGCAAGCGGCACAGTCCCAGGGTGCCGCCAGAAGAAGGGAGTGCTAAACCACTTCTGAATATTCTTTACCTGGAAAATCCTGAAAAGAGTCACCATAAATCAGAATTGACTTGATGGCACATGATGATGACGACGACGATGATGATGTGCTCGGCTAATGTAACAACATCTATCGGACTTAGTTCTTATATTCTACTAGGTATTTTAAATAGCTGTAGTTTTGGAAGAGATAGCCATGTTAGCTTGTGCAAGAAGTGGATGAAGTTCCACAAAAGCCTATATTAAAACATAACAGTCTTTAAGATGCCACAATGTTTTTATCTTTTCAATTTTCAATTTTATTTTTATTTTGTTTTTGCCTGATAGATATCTTAAAGAATACCACAACCAATTACAAAGAAGGTGCTATTGTGATGGAAATTCAGACCGATATCTTACTTATCCTGTCAACTCTTTGTGAAAATAATCTTCATAGAAAGGTGCATTGTCAGTTTGTTCCTCAAGATGTCTTGAATATTGAAAGAACAAAAAATGCAGATGTACTGTTCCTGGGCAGACAGGGGCAAGAATTCCAAGGGAGATGCATTTGCACAAAATTGGCTGGTCACCCTCATGTATTTTTTCCTTCCCTTTCTTTTAATTCTTTGGACAATTGTGAACATCAATCAAAAGGGAAAAGTTGTGATCCTGATAACTCCTTGGTGGTCCTGTCAGTCATGGTTTGCAAACCAACAACTGATGGCAATGGACAGTCTGAGACAGCCGTTAGCACCAGATGTCCTGATGTGTCACCACAGTCAGATCTATCACCCAGACATAGAAAAACTGAAATTGACAATATGGAGAATTCTCCCTCAATAACTAAGGTCTTAAGGGAGTCTAGAAAAAAATCCACCAGAAAATACTATTATAAACGGAAATAATGTACAGAGTTTGCAAAATCTATAAATGAGCCGTATTTACCAACAACATTACATTGTATAGTTCATTTCATCTTAGACCTTAAAGAGAAGAGTCTCTCACAATCCTTTTAAAAAATTACTTAGCACCATTGTGGCTCACCAATCAGAGGGCTCAAAGTTATCAAAAGTTACCCTGTAGTGAAGAGATTTCTAAAAGGTTTAAATAATGTGTACCCAAATATAAGGCCACCAACACCGCAATGCTCTGTATCAGTGGTGTTAGCTCAGTTAACAAAACCTCAGGTTGAGCCCAAAGCTTCAGCTCGTTTGAGTCTTCTTACTTCTAAAATGTATCTTTGGTGGCTATAACTTCAGCTAGGCAAGCAAGGAAGTTGGCTATATTGTGTTCCAATAAACCTTACTTACAGTTCAATAAAGACAACGTAACTGTCCATGGAGATTTCATTCCTACCTAAGGTACTGTCAAGTTTTCACACAAGCCAACCATTAGTCCTAATCACATTTTTTTCATCACTAGTATCTTCTTTAGAAAACACTCATCATATTAAATCTTAGATGTGCTCTAGAATTCTCCGTTGATAGAACAAGTTCCCTTAAGAAAACTAATAAACTGTTTGTTTGCTAGCAAGGAAACAAAAAGGATGAACAGGTGTCATCACAGAGACTCTGTTAGTGGATAGTGAAAGCAATCTCATTATCATATGAGTTAGCCAAATGCCCTTATCAATGTCCTTGAGTGGACACCCATATGAGCAGTGGCATCAACAACAATCTTTTAAAAAGGCTCAATTTCAGGACATTTGCAAGGCTGCAATTTGGTCCCAGCCTATGACCTTTGTGCACCATTACAGGCTGGATGTTAGTGCCAAATTGGATGCATCATTTGGTTGTGTGGTGCTGTCCTCTGTGTTTGTGTGGTATTCCACCAGCCTGTAGGTTAGCTTGGGAGTCACCCATGTGTATGAATCATAGAGACCACGAAGAAGAAGGACACATTGCTTACCTGTATGTGGTTCTTCAAGTGGTTATCTGTGAATTCACACACTGCACCCAACCTCCCCTCTGTCTCTCATGCTACCTGCAATTGTACTGTGGCATTAGATAGTGTGGACTGAGGAGAGACCATTGGATGGAGCAGTATATTGGCTAATGGGAGGGTGGAACTCTAGAATGTTCCTGAAAGCATCTGCAGAAGTGCAGAAGTAACTCAGGTGTGTGAATTCACAGATGATCATTCAAGAACCACAGTTACAGTGAGTAGCCTGTCCCTATACAAGTGGGAGATATTGTACTTTAATAGTTGTTTGTGTATATTAAGTGCTCTTTGCTTCCAGTCTTTAAGATCTTACGTACATTTTAACCTGACAAGTTGTTAATCTTCCCTAGCAGTTTGGAGCAAGAACATAGGAAAGGAGCTACTCATAAGATAACACTGGAAGATCAAAAAGCTTTGCCAGCAATGGGAGCAGAGCTCCTTGTAAGAATCTGCTCCTATTACTTTAATAAGCTAGGACTTTCCTTCTAAGAGTGAATGGAAAAGAGACAAGAAAGCTTTTAGTTTTTCGACTCTGTATGCATGAACGATTTCATCTGGATTCTAAATTGGCAGAGTTGGGCTTTGTCTACAATAGCAAATAAGGGAGACAACAGAATGAATGTGATGACACTGAACATAAAAGTATGATTGATTTTATTGTTAATAATTTAAAAATAATGTGGTTTTGCCTAATGTGTCAAACAGGAGCTATTTGGATGGGAAGGAGTGGATATACTTATTCCATTTATGAAGATAGATGCTCAGAAATTCTATAGTGGATTGGGTCATAATCGTCTCCTTTTTAGTGTTCTGGACTGCTTATGGTAAATACAGCTATTTTGAAAAGTTAATCATTGAAAGATGGGTAAGTCTTAAACTCTTATTTGAGACAATCATCACCTTCTATAAAAGATATTGACAGTAGTGCGTCAGCAACAGAACTGTACTGTACATATTAAATCTGTAAGTCCAAGAGGCTTGACTGAAATACAGAAGTAAACTTTATACATCCATAAAGAGCATATCTGAGCATCTCTTTGCCATCATCCTTCAATAGTCCAAGCCAGCAATGTTTAGGAAAGGAGATAACAGCCAAAGTCGTATTGCTTGGTGTAGTAAATTGTACAAAAATAGGCCCATTGCTCAAGGGAATTTAATGAGTCAGCTTCTCCATAGATCCTGTTGGGTCTATTCTAACTATGACTTTCTGTGCTAAGTAAGTCTCAGTTAGTGTAGCCTGTTTAAATGAATAGGACTTACAGAGGAGTTCACTTACCAAATCTCCATTGATTCAATTTTCTATTGCAATTTACTATGCAAAGCAACAGGATTTTGGCCAGCATGTGTTTGTTTTTATTCTTTAAGGATTTTCAAGATACGAGCTCTTGCTATTCATTCATACACATGAAGAAAAACTCTGAGAACATAAAATGGCATTTATTTATTTTTGGAGTCCACTATCAAATTCATCCATCCTGTATTTATAATAAATTCCAGAAATGTTGAGGGCACGGTAGAAAAAGGTCTCTACTCTGCCCTCAGACCTACTAGCGTTACTGCTCTCAAATGGACATGAAAGAAGGGCCTCAAACAGTATCAAGTTTTAAAGATTAAAACCAACACTTTAAATTAGACTCAGAAATGCATTGCCAACCAGTACATTTAAGGTGATACAGGCATCAGATGAACAAATTACCTAACCACTCATTTTTAAGCAACTGTATTCTGCAACTTAAAAATTAATGGCTATATTAGTGTTTATCACTAATCGGAGTGGCATACAAGTTTAATTAATAAATATTTTAGTTTTACTGCCGCAATATTTTCTGTGTTATACAGGTGGACCTAAGATTATGTGATAAAATAGAAACACACCAATGAAACCACAAGTTGTGTGATTCACAAGTTGTCCCTTTTCATGAAACTATGCTGCCTGAGGCTGTAGTCACACTGGTCAGATGAACTGCATTTTAGCATTATTTAAATCAATGTAAAAGTTTCTGGGCACATGACACACATGTAAAATCAACTTATTTGGCTATGAAAGCAAGTTATTTTCACCCAGCCAGCAGGAGCTTTTTAAAATTGATCCCTAAATCGCTTCAGTCCAGTTTGTTTTGTGTATGTGAACGTTTCTGTCAATTTAATAAGTGCCTCAGGTGGTGGCAAGGAGTCTGTGGCCACGATCCTGGGCATAAGGGGGAAGCCAGACCCTTCAAGAATGGTCGAGGGGGAGAAGGATCTGAAAGCTGCTCCTCATATGAAGATGGGAAATTCTTCCCTCAGCGTTCACACTGCTTGGAGGCTCGATGCCATAAAATGTTCAGGATTACGTCTGTCTAGTCTAAAAGTGAAGAGCTCTTAATTGAGCATCTAAAGATGCAGGGAGCCTCTGCCTCTCCTTTGGTAAAGCCACACTTGGTATCTTTCAAGGTATCAGTCAGGGAGCCGTGATGTAGATGCCCTTAAATGGCCTGATCTCTTCCTGTTTGGCATACTTAAACTGTTTCTATTGCCTCTCGCTGCTGTCTTATTTTTTATTTTATTTTTTCTCAAGGGGGATATCGATAGTCTGACAGGACCGTGAAATTTACGAGCCAGGGAAAGCACTCCCTCCTCCTTCGCAAAGTGAATAAGCTAGGATAAAGTCTCACCCCCTAAGCGTAATCTACCAACACATGTGAACATGAGGAGTGGTTTATATAGCATGTGAATTTATAGAGATGGAAACAGAGTTAGAAATGAATCAGATCAAATGCCAGTGTGGCCACAGCTTCAGTTGGCAGCTTCCTAATAGTAGCTACAGCCCTGTGGTCAACAGATACCTTTTTTCTCCTCATAGCTTTCTTAGAGAAGTAAATTTAGAAAATGTACTCTGTTATGCAATTTATGTCACTGCTAAAAAGCAACATTTTGTAACAAGTAGGTGTTCCATAAAACAAGTGTTCTATAAAATAAATTTTACAAAATAGAATGGCATAGTACACCAGTTATACCATCTCAAAATATAGCAATAAGATTCTGTGTACTTAGTGAACCAGTTAACTGAATGTTCAGTTTCCCCCCTTTTCCAGTGCATAGTGGCAACCTTTGATTTCTAAGTGATTCTAAAAAGAGATTCTGCAAATTGAAATTATTTTAATTTAAGGTGCTGTGTCATGGGCTGTACCATTTTAGAGGACTATTTTCTTGAAAGAGAAGGTCTCTTCACTCTCCTGGATTTGCTCACGGTTGGTAAAGTCATTTTACAATGCTTTGAAATAATTAGTTCTGCTTAATTAGTTCTGCAAATTAGTTACCCCTTCCCAACAGTGAAGCCCAACATATTAATTTGTTGGTTAATGATACTCACTGTCAGAACTTGGAAATAAATTTAAATTTAACTAGTTGTGTACGATTCCCTCTACAATGAAAAGTAAGTAAATTGGCTGATTTAACACTCTCACTATTCCTGTGATGCATTAAATTTGAGGTTCCACGTTCTCATTGATTGCAGAGAATGGTCTCAAGATATGAGAATAGTTGGAGAACACTGTGGTTGTTAAAAACTCGCGATGGCAGGGATTGAACTTGGAGCCCCAGCTCTTGCTTGAAAAGCATATTCTAGTACTTACTGTTGTGGGGCGGGGGGTTTCGAGGATATACTTATTCAACAATATAGGAAAAGGTTTCTGCAAATGCTCAGAGACCCTCTGAATATTTTTGATCAAGAGTTCAGCACCCCTGAATTATCAGTTTTAGAAGAGGGAGCTGTGTTAGTCTGTGTGAGCATATCAGGCAAAACCAAAACAAAATTTAAAAATGAAGACAAAAATGTAGTGGCACCTTAAAGACTAACTGCTATATTTTAATGTGAGCAAGTCCACTTCCTCAGCTGATTTATCAGTTGATCTTTGTAGCCGCTAACCCTCCACTTCAGCATTGCAGTGGATAATTTTCTTCTACATTGGAATGCAAATATCATGCCTTATTCACCATTTCCAATTAAGAGAAATAGTCCATGGTGTTTATACAGAATGCATGTTGGCTGGGGTGGGTGGAGGCTGAAAGAAGAGAAGTGCAGATCACTGCAGTTGAACAGGTTGTTAAATCTCAGGCTTTAGGACAGTTTCCCCTGACCTGGCAATTTCCACACATACTGCACTACAAATCTTGTCATTCCCAGTCATCAATCTGAATGTAGAATTTGCAATCCAACATGCCAGGCTTGGGAAGTTAATTTAAAAATTACCGAAAGAGCTTTTTTTTGAAGGTGACAATAACAGATCTTTGCCACTAAGAGGCAACAATGACAAGCATGCCATCTTCTAGCAAAAATCCTCTTGTGTAGCTACACAAATGGCATAACTTTTGAAGGCAAACTGCCACAAGATAAGAAATCACCATAGACATTATCACTTGCATGCTGAGTCATACAACTCATTATGCAACTGATAATGTCTGTGATGGATCTCTTGACTTGGGGAAATTTTCCTTCAAATGTTGCACCATTTGTGCTATGCCAGCATGACTAAGTAAGAGGAATCACATGGGACAAAATCCTGTTGCAAAATACTGCCTGCATTAAGGGCAATTATGCAAGTGATGTTCACATTGTGCCAGACTTTGAATGCCTTCCATTTTCCCATTTGCAAAACACAAGCCTTTGTTCTAAAAACACAATATACCAGAAGCCAGAGTGGAAGATGTGATTATCTTTATTTTATTTATTTATTATTAAAAATATTTATTTATTTAAAATATTTTAACCCACCTTTCTCCTTGTAAAGGACCCAAGGTGGCTTACAACAATGAAAGAGAATATTTAGAGTTGAAAGCAATGAGTATACAACAGTGGTTAACATCATTAAAAGATGATATTTTAAAATTAAGAACAATGAATAAGGAGGAATCTTACATCAATTAACAGGCAATATTAAGGCAAAGATCAATAAGTATGCAAAAATTTTACTCTGAGAAATGGACAACATAAAAATGGAAAACAAGTAGTACTAACAATTTAGTCAAAGCAGTAATGCATAACTATCTAAAAATCACACACAGGTAGCTGATTACTGAGGGAAGGCTTGCCTGAAGAGAAAAATCTTTGCCTGCTTGCGGAAGGATAGCAAAGATGGGGCCAGTTTGGCCTCCTGTAGGAGGGAGTTCCAGTCCGGGAGCAGCAACAGAGAAGGCTGTCTCCTGTGTCCCCATCAGACGCACCTTTGAAGATGGTGGGACTGAGACAAAGGCCTCTCCAGAAAATGTGCACTTTTATTCTTCAAACCTTCACTATGCAAGTACAACAATCCGTCTGTGATTGTTCAACAGGCCCCTTTTGTGGAAAAGAATTTAAAGTTGCTCAGTAATCAGCTATTAGCACATGAAAGCAAGGGTTTTTTTGTCACTGTTATTCCTAGTGTTGTCTGGACAGCAGGCGGCGGGGGAGTTGTATTGTTAAACCCACATGAGGCACAACAGCCATTCCCTCTGCATGAACCCTCTGCGGCAAAATAATCTGAAGGACATACGTATAAATCTGTTTAAAGAAACTGTGCTGTTGAAGTACACAAATCAGGTGAACAACTTATTTAGACGTTTGGAAATCTTTAAGAAGCCACGTGCATGGCAAGGAAGTGAAAGAGAGGGGCATGAAGATCACTGCCAATGGGCAATATTTGTGACATGGGTGAACCACACTAGGCACTGACCCTCAAGAAAAGAAGGCCCAGAATGCAGACTTAGACTCTCAACTGTACAAATACGCAGACAAGAAAGAATGGCTGTTGTGCAGAAATAAGTACGAAGAAAATGTGAAATATTCTCTGATGTCACCCTGTCAGAGAATATTTGCACATTTCAACTAAACTTCTAAAACAATGACACAACTGACATCTTTTTTTATGTGTTTGTTTAACAAAATGTGGACAGTTATTCTAAAGAACTTGAAGTCCGTTTATGGTGTTAGATGACACATAAAACGTCATGTGCCCTAATTTTAAAAAGCAAATGCCTTCATAATATCACACCACTTACTCTTTTATTCTTCAGACATTTTTCCATTCATTGTGATCCATTTTAGACATCAGTCAATGTTGTCTTCTAAAATACTGAATTTGGCATTTATACTAGAAATGTAGGCAGGCAATGTTAAGGCTTCTAATTCTAACACAAAGCTCTGTGGTTGTTCTTCATATAGCCATCTGTGCATCCAAGTACTGATTGCTCTTGAAGTGAACCAAGTAGTAAGTTTGAGTTGCAGAGTAAACACACTGAGCCATCTGGCCAGGATGTTACCCTTTACATTTTTGGTAATAAAGAAATATTTCATGGAAAGTTATATTTACAGGTCTTTCCATGTTTTTTTATTCTGTGAAGTTAAATCAAAAGAATGTATGCAATCTGATTCTTGGAATATTAGTGGAATTTTGTGACAACCCTAAAACTGCTTCTCATATCAATGCTTGGCGAGGGAAAAAAGACCAAACAGCAGCCAATCTACTAGTAAGTTTGTGGAGACAAGAAGAGGAGGAGATGGGAGTGAAACACGATAAGCTTGGAAGAATTATTGGTAAGCATTAGTTTGCACTCCGTTTTATACTTTCCTATTTAGAAATTAAAAGAATAATTAGGATTAGACAACCTGAGTTTTCAAAGAAATGAGCACTAGGGATATGAATGCAGAAAACTTCTGGGTTTCATTCATTAAGTTCTTTCAAGGGTATGTGTCATTTGTTTTTGGACCTTTCATTTACTGCTCCTTTCATTAAAAATGAGTTTAAAAGAAAGAGATCGCTCTGCATATCCCTAATGAGTACACTAGTTTCTCAAATTAGAAATCAGAGAATGTTTTTGATCTCTAGATTTCCCATGCTGTCTCCCTCCCTGCTACCATCCATAAAATGCTGCAATTCTGTGCCTTGGCATTTGTCCTCCTCAAGATGTCAAGAGCTGGTCTTTGCTGGTGGATGAAGCCCAAGAGTCCTCCTTGTGTGGCTGTTTGACAGCTTCTGTTAAGAAACGTGGAGAGTTGTGAATTTTTCATTGCACTTTCAAATCCTCCTGAATAAAATGATCTCTCAACAAATGCTTGGTTCAGTTCTGTAAAACAAGCTAAATGATAATAATCCTAATCAACATGGGCTCAGGCCTACCATAGACATTAGTTATACCCTGTTTCCCCGAAAATAAGACCTAACCTGAAAATAAGCCCTTGTATGATTTTTCAGGATGCTCGTAATATAAGCCCTACCCCAAAAATAAACCCCAATTAAGTGAAACCCCGCCCTCCACCATTGTGCAGCAACCAGAAGAAGATGACATGACTGTATTTGAATAAATGTAGATTGCTGTACGTGAAAAAAAATAAGACATCCCCTGAAAATAAGCCGTAACGCTTTTTTTGGAGCCTAAATTAATAGAAGACCCTGTCTTATTTTTGGGGAAACACGTTATTTTATTTCACCTTTTATTTTATGGTGTAATGCCTTGCTCACTTATAACCATAAATTGTATTTCAGTAGAAATATCAAATTTGCTGAATATCTGGCAGGAGGCAGAACATTTACCACCCTTCTTTTATGCTGTAGATATAAAGAAGCCATTAGTTGGCCAATTCCAAAAAACCCAGGAAGTGGTTCCAATGCCTGCCAGTTGTCCCACTATTGCTGTCATGGATGTTGCTGAAAACATGAGAGCAAAAATTTATTGCATAATATGTAAACTAGGTAAGACCATCAATTTTCTTGCATTTTATAGTAGCTTTCCCATATACCACACATTGGGATGATGGATTTAAAACAATGAAATCGTTTCTTCTTATATAACTAAAATCAGTATATATAAACTGAAGACTAAAATGACGAGAGTTACAAGAAATTGTTTATTTATTTTATTTATTTCTTCCCTTTTTCTGCTGCCCAATTAGTGCAAAGCACTATTCTCAGTGGTTAACAAAGTAGATACAAATTAGATAGCAATAAAGTAAATAAACAAAAAATAAAAAGGTAAGAACAAACAAGTCAATAAAACAGATTTCTGGGCATCAGAAAGAAAAAAGAAATCTATCTGGGCTTCTTTTTTCTTTGTCACTGCTCTTGTGCAAAAGTTCCATTTGTAAAAGGTATTAGTTGAGCCAGCCAGTTATTAATATGAAGCCCAATACAGATCTTGCCATTTGTCTGTTCATCTGTCCATATAACAGAGGTAGTGCTACTTATATTTCTGAACAGGTTCCCAGCCAGCAATTAAGGAAGAAAAAAAATCTTAATACTTTTTCTAATATGTGAATTTTTAACTCACCTTGCTACAGTGTAACTCTGAACAGAGTAATAACTTTTGTTTAAGATAGTAATTGATGCCTTACTTTAGGGTTTGAAAATTTGCCTGGCCTGACTGCAAAGGATTTTGTTACACTTGCCATCATTCGCAGGTATCTTGACTTTAAGGTAAGAGTTGTTTAAAATGTAGTTGGCGGTTTATAGTTCAATTGCTTGAAATGAATGGAACATAAATGTGCTGTACTGTACATTTGTCTCCTTACAGTCAAAATGCAGGACATTTTGTTAAAACTTATTTTTGCTGGTATGTTACATAGTTGGTTTTCCACAAACTCCATTAAATAAACTCAGAAGTTTAGAGAAAGTATTAAGGGTGGTGTTCATCACACCTGTGTCCTTTGGAAGTAAGATAATAGCATTAAAGTAGAACAAATGTATCCTGTTTTAAAAATCGTGAAAGTCTTGGTGGCAACTTCATGAGGTCAGGCATAATACATTCATTTCCAGTTGGATAGCCTAAACTCAAACACAGGAAAATCATAATTCATGGTGAAGTGTTATTGTGAAGTTTGAAATCTGACATTCTATTTTACCCAGAGAAGCTTGTCCATTTAAAGAACTGCTCATTCTGTCACAGACTTTAGGACTTTATTTTTCAAGGCACAGCTGTGGAGATTAAGCTTTTGATTCTTTCTCTTCAAGCAAACTTTCCCTGTGAGGTTTTTAAATGGATTGTTTTACCTTACTGCTTTGAATATGTTTTGGTGTTGCTGGGCTTTTTTTAAATGGTATTTGTTTGATCTTTTTTAGTAATTGTATATTCACTGTTGTTAACTTTAATATTCTCTTTTAATGATGTAAGCTGCCTTGGATCCTTTTAAGGAGAAAGGTTGAGTAAAACTATTTTACATCCATCCGTCCTGATAACAACTTTTAACATTGTTCATATGTTGTTCATAAAGGTTGGTGAAATCTGGGGTGAAATGTGTGCAGAACTTAAAAAAGAAAATTTCAGACCAGTTACCCCTGATCAGGAAGCAATACTGGTTATTACAGAAGCATTTGAAAACGTTGGAAAGATGGTTGTCTCTCTACAAACCGAAATGCTAGAAAGCCAGAAATACCAGGAACTTCAGGAGGAACAAAAATGTTATGCCAAGGCGAGTAAAGAAGCAAATATTTGAGAGCAAACCATTTTATTAAGACATAAATGGATTTGCTTGTACATATATTGTGAATGATTCTTTCTTTGAAAGCTGGACAGATAAATGTTCTCGTGGCATAAGCACTCAGACCACCATTTCCAATTTGCAATAGGGTGACATTTGCAAACGTGCTGTAAGGTGCCTTAAAAGTGGTACATATAATGGTACCAGTCATACCAACAATGCAATGCTATCTACGGAATGTGCTCAGCTGTGAACTATAAAATAAGATGGCAATTAAGTGGCAAAAGCATGGGGGAGACAGTTTACATTTATCCTTTTATTCTTTCACTTTCTAGATTCAGTCTCTTCATAAGCAAAAAGAAATGGTCAGTAAGTCTTGGGAAAATTTCTTAGCTCGGACATCAAATTACGAGGCTTTAAGGGTAAGACTATTGTTCAGAATATTCAATCAATCAATCAAACCTTTATTGGCATACACAAAACACCTAATCAAAACTACATTCAGTAAAACTTGTTTGCAGCTTTCTGGAACCATGGTTCAGAATATTCCATTTACAAAGATACTGAGCAAAATCATCTTCACGTAATTTTGCATGGTGTAATCTGGATTGAACACCAGAATGCATTTAATTTAAATCACCACTGGCTTGCCACTGCTGGTCCCTGTCAAGATCCAGTTGTAATTTTTAACTATTAATGCTTCTTCACACCCCAGAGCTCCCAAAGGCTTCCTCAATGCAAAAGGGACCCCCTAGGAAACCTCAGCACCTAAAAGAAGGGGGATAGGAAGATTTTAATTACTTTAAATTAAATGCTCCGAGTACTCGATCCAGGTTACTCCGGCACAAAGTCATTCATTGGGATTTTGCCCAGTACTATATAATTCAGACTGCAGTCACACCAGCAAAATGTTTTCGAGTTACTCCTCATGAATATTGACTATTTGGGGGGAGGATTTCAGATGACGCAAGGCCATTATGTATTATTTTGTTCCCCCTCCGTGCTATTTCCGCATCAAATCCAGCCCACTGGGAGACTACTGTATTTGTTAACGTGTTTTATCAAGCAGTACAACCAAAATCCCATTAAGTGTGTACTTCAAAACTGATTAATTTCCTATGCGTCAAGCGTGCAGTCCCACCACCCTCACTCACTGTCGTTCAGCTCCTTTTTAAAAAAATAATAATTTTCAAACAAGAATGTTGGTGCGTTGGTATACTTCTCTCAAATACAGAGCATCAGTCCCGCTACTGTCTTTTGACCACCACTGCCATCTGCTGTGGGTTCTCTTCCATAGAGAGTAACGGAGCATGGAAATAGGAAGAAATGGCCCAGATCAGTATGTGGTCAGCAAGGGCATTTTGATGGCATAGCAATGTACCCACACATTTTTTTTTAAGGGAAGGGGGCAGAGAAAGGCACAAGAAAAGGAAGGGGATATGTCCCACTCGAGGGGTGTAGACTACAGATGGGGGTATTCGTATATGAATACAAATACCCCCACACAGCTGGAGTTAATGAGGATGCAGCCTCCTGGGGCCGGACCATCCACTCACTCGTCCGTTGGCAGCGGCGGCCACAGTCTTCCTTCCAATCGCTCCGGAGCGCCCGGTTGGCTAGCCACTCCTGGCAGAAGGAGGGAAGACGAGGCTGATGAGTGGCTAGCTGACCAGGTGCTCTGGAGTGATTAGAAGGAAGAGCGGGGCCGCCGCCACCACCGGACACGTGAGTGGACAGTCCGACCCCAGGGGGCCGCACCCTCATTAACTCCAGCTGTGCATTTCTAGTGTAGACGAATGTACCACATCTAATTCACCCAAAAAAAGTGGAACGGTTAAAAAGCATAGGAACCACTATCACAGGATATATAGACCACAATGCGTGACTATACAGAAAGCAGAAGACATGAGAAAGGGGGGCATTTCTCTAGTCTGACCGCAGCCTCATATTCACCCAATCTGTTGAATAGAGATACTAGGGCAATAATGGAAGTATTTATTAATTATCTTTCAGAAATTGAAAACTTAGAACATGAAACTTTGCTTCTACAAGTAGAGACTATGCTTAACTTACACAAGTGAAGGATGTGCCAAACAGATGTCTAAAATATGTTCATAAGAATTTCTTAAGTTTCTGACACATCTAAAACTCTTTGGCCAATATTTCAATTGCTTTCATAGAAGTGACTTCTTGTTTATTTAACTGCTTATTTGTTCATTTATTATCACTTTGGCTGAAGTTGAAGTGTATTATTACCCTTAGAAAAAGTTTGAAAAAGTAAAGCTGCTAACTAATGGAAGTTAAAAATTGTAGACGTAAAGAGAGACATTTGACTATGATGTGCCATGTATACTCCTCACCCTTAAAAAATAATCTTTTCATTTTTTTATAGAAAGCAAAAAGGCTTCAGGAAAGATCAATTGAAAATTCTAGACCAAAAGTTAAACAGTATAATGCAACATTTCATGAAACTAACATCAAAGGCCTAAATACAACAGTAAGTAAAATGTTTAATTGATAATATTTCATTCAAACTAGAATAGCATAAACTGTTCAAAATATATGCTTAAGATTCCAAATTCTGAGAATAAGTTAATACAAAACTTTCATTTTATCTTATTTCGCAGCATGTATTTGACAAATTCAGTATTACAACAATTTTTTTCCAGGCACATGTTAAATGAACCACCATTTTAGATAAGTTTATCTATGACCTTATCTTGCTGCTAGAGATGTGGATTTTAAGCTGTGCAATTTCTTTGGTTGTTTATTTGTAATACAAAAAAAGCAAGACAGACTATTAGACTATATTGAAGAAGCAGTTAAACAAATAAAAAAAGAAGCACAGATGGCAAAAGTAAAACTTAAACTTACGAACAGTCTGCCCTTGTATAGAAGGATGTGTTTTCCTTCATATACTTTTTCCCAATAAGTAGGCACTGCTTACAATTTCACCAGGTTTCTGTTCAAGCCATTACTGTGTAAATAGTGGACATTGCTCATTCTCAAAATAAATAAACAAATAAATAAATAATTTAAAAATGCTGCATCACCCACTTCTAAGGCATATGTTTCTGGTGTTTTTTCTTTAATACACTGAACACAAAGAGAGATCAGGAAATGATCACTTTATAAATCAAGTGATCATACATATATTTCATTTCAAAAGATATTTTGAAAGATGTGAGATCTTCACAATGTCTCATTTTCCAAGGAATGGTTGGAAAAGACCAGCAATCCGTTCTTGTTCGATTTTCAAAATACTGAGCAATAGTTATTGTTTTCACAGATTGCATCTGGTCGCCTAGTAACAGTTGAAAGTACACCTTCTGAATTGACTGGAGGACCACTAGCTGACACAGACCTTGCACTTAAAAAGCTGCCTATTCGTGGTGGAGCCTTAAAAAGGATCAAAGAAGTTAAAATGATGGATTCCTTCAAGAAAGGTTCAGTATCTGTAAAATGAATATTGTGCAGTAATACTCTAGATAATTTTCTGTATTTTAAATTTAATTTATATATCTAATTTGAGTAACTATTTGTACCACACTGGGAAATGTAGATATTTTAGACAGCCTCTTTTTCCCGTAGAAATAATATGGATATCATGAAGCCAATGAATAAATTCAGTGCATGACAGAAATCAGTGCTGTCTAATCATTGCCAAAGTGACTCAATTGGTATTCTTATGCACTCACATAAATGCATAAATACCACTGTGTATTATCATGATGTTTACATTGATAGAGGTCTGAAGCATAAAGAGAAGAAAATAGTCTCTCGGGATATAAAGTGAAAATGCCATGGGTCACTGTTGTAATCCAGTAACTGCTTCAAAATAAGGTGACTTGCAAAAATTCTGGATCCTTGACATGTTATAGGCAAAGACTTGAAACCTTAAATAAACAAGGTTGATTCATACATTATATTACATATAACTTATTCCCTTTTCTAGTGAATTAATTAGGATCAAAGTCAACAAGAATGATGTAAGAAGCAGCCCTAACATTCAGAGAACGCCATAACCAAAATGACCTGAAGCACTGAGAACAGCACTGCTTTCATCTGGCTTATTTCAGTGCAAAAGCTCTTACAGTTCATTGGCAAACTACTTTGTATTTGTCACAGTTGGGGAACAGGTGTAAAAAAAGGTGTATCTGCACATTTCTGCACTTATTGCTGGAAGAAATTGTGGACTGTGTGAAAATTAAAGAGTATACAGAAATATTCTTCTAGTGCATGTAGATGTTCCCAATTACAGTGAAAGGGGGGGGGGGGAATAGGGAGTTATGGCTCATCACCAGGTAAGGAGCAGAAAAGCTATAGGAAAATGACGAGGCAGGACTTGGGAAGCGAAGTGCACCAAAGAGTCTTCAAGCTGCAAATGGATAGTTTTGCAAATGCTTTGGGGAAAATTATTTGCCCTGTTTCAGAGAACACAGAGGACAAAACACACTTCTGACTAATAATGATCACTTGGAAACCTAGCCTGGACACAGATTATCTCAGTCTTTGGTCTCAGTCTGTATAGGTGTGCTGCAACCAATTTGGATGTATTCCAACATGGCTAGAGTCTTTGCCAAATACCATATTTCTCTGTGTATAAGATGCTACTTTTTCCTAAAATAGAATAAAAATTGAGGGTCTTATACACGGACGTAAGCTGAACCTGCATGCCACAGCTGGCACACAGAGCCCTCTCTGTGGGCACGTGAGCCATGCCGATGCTGCCGCCCATGCCAGCCCGGTGCAGGGCGCGGCGCTGCTTGCTGCCGGGGCTGAGCTCGAGCTCACGCCACCGCCTTGTCCCCCGCCTGAAGGGAGCCCATGAGTGGTGCTGGAGGTGGTGATCAGGCGGCGACAGCAGCAGGAGGAGGCGGAGGCGAAGGAGGAGCTGTGCCCCACTGCCCCCTGCACGAAATCACTGCTGCCCATTAACTGCGACTCCGGTGCCTCAGGAGAGCGAGTGGGGCGGGGAGCAGCACAGCGCAGGAAGCCCGGGCGAAGGCCCTGCCTATATTTGGGGAGGGGGGAAAGGCGTCCCCTGGCCGCCCTCTGGAGGACGTGTCGGCCTGGAGAGTGCCTGCTGATTTGGGCACTCAGGCTCAAAAGGGTCAAAATTGGGGAGGGCGTGTTATACATGGCGGCATCTTAGAAACGGAAAAATATGGTAAATAATTAATAAAAAGTGAAGATGGGTAAACCAAACAGCCAGGCAAGCACTTCTTAGGGACCCCCAGACTTTGCAGCAAGTGAAGAATAAGTACAAAGAATAACTTGGAATGTAAACCAGTAAAAAAATATTCCTGCTTAGATGCTCTCTACCAGAAAAATAATGTACATGGAAAGAAGCAAGGAAAGGAATATAGCATATAAGTGTTTGTGTCATTGTAGCTGGCTGGATAGCTCAGTGAGTTAGGTATCTGGCTGCAGAGTCAGAGGTTGGGAGTTCAATTCTCCACTGTGCATCTCAGGAGAGGCAGCCTGTGTGGTCTTTGGCAAGCTGCATAGTCCCAGGATGCCTCCAAAAGAAGGGAATGGTAAACCATTTCTGAGTATTTTCTTCCTAGAAAACCCTGAAAAGGCTTGCTGTAAGTCAGAATTGACCTGACAGCACATAATGATGTGTATCATTGTGTTTGATTTAAGACTCTGAAACACCTTATCACAACGCTCAAAGTCCCTTCAGGTACCCTCGTTGGACACAACCAGTCTCCCAGTGTGGAATGACTCCTCTGGATATGGGGGGCGGGGGGGATGCAATGTTGGGTCTGTCACAAGTATATGAAGTTTTATCTGGATATACAAGCCATTGAATCCAGCTAGTCATACTCTATCCAAGGTAGATCTGGGAGCTGTAACCAACTGGATGGCTCATAACGAAGCCTAGCATTTGGCCACCAGATCTTCTTGCTTCTGACTGCAATGAGACTTTTGTCCATGTACCCTTTCCCACTGCAAGACTAACTGGACAAAGCTCCAGTGATGCAAATACAAAATCAAAATTATATGTGTACAAAGGGCATCATGGTTATGCTTTTCAACAACAAATCCTTGTCCGACAAAATTTACAATGATTAATTGGATTTTAAACTGAAGAACAAAAATAATGTTATGCTGCCTTTTTTGTATGATAGGGTTGTTGTTTTTTTTCATTTTCTATTTTGCTCCACTTGGAATAGACAAGGAAGATCAGCAAAAATCAGGTATCCTGATACTTTGTGCTAATCAAAACTATCAATAAATGCAGTTCCTTGAAGATAGGCTTTTGCCTTTATGGATTTACTTTCTTATTTTTAAAATCTAAAACTTCTAAATTTAAATCATGTGTTCTGCTGTCTAGCCAAGAATAAGTGACTCTGTGCCTTGACAATGTGTGTTTCCATCCAGGATCTAAGAAAGTTCATATATTGAGGTCATTATTTAATATGTGAGGTGAATGTACCAGAACAGTGAGTCTTCCTCTCCAGAAAGTACAACATCGTTATTTATTTAAAGTAGTTATAATTTTTTTTCTGCCCTTCAGAGACCACAGTTCAAGTATTTGAGTTCCCACAGTACTAATTAAATAAAACTCCAGGATTCATTTGTCTGTGCCTCTTAGCTTTAAAAGCTAGTACGGCAAGTGGCTGTTGTATTCCATTCAGAAAACATAGAAATTCATAGGATGTATTCATACCATTCATTATTCTAAAATCTCTAATATAATATGTGACATTTGATGGCCCATATTCCTGTGTAAATGATAGGATGGATAAGGTCGCAGCATACTTAGGAGCATCATCCAATGCTTCTAATTTATTCTATACTTCTAGAATATTGTAGCCCTAGATATCAGCCATGTTATAAATGTTGATGGTTATTTCTTAGGGGCTTATTCCCTTTTCTCTGTCTGAAAGACAAAGACATCTGCCAGGTTGTGTTAATAAAATGGATTTTTGCAGTCAATTATTTTCGAAAATTCCTCGAAGTATATAACATCTTTCTTTAGTATGTTATCTTAAATAATGTGAGTGCCACCTAATGGCTCCAAATTGCTTGTGTGCTGAAATTAACACTATTAAAATCTCTGAGTTTCCTTATTCTTTTCTATGAAAAATGAAGACTTGTATGTATATTAATACAATCCCGTAGAATAATAGTCACAAGAATAAAAGTAACATTTCAGTAGTTTTCACTGCATAGAAAAATATTTTAATTTATGATAACTAACATGAATTAGTGATCAAATCCAAAGTTTAGATTGAGTTTAAAGATTGCACAGAGAATTACATCAAGCATAATTTCTTCCTTTGAGTTTACATTTTAATGCCTTAAAACCAAAATGTATAAGACACTACAAAATATGCATGTCACTGCACCATGACTTGTTAGTGTATAAAAATATACTGAGTTTCCATTGAATTCAGCACTTTCTAAAATGATAAACTTGTATCTCCCAAAAAAGAGGCATCTACAAAAATATGCTCATTTTAAACACATGGATTTACCTGAGAGAAAACAGGTAATTTATCTAAATAAATAAAATATTTGCATTTGTGGTGAGTTCTTCAGTATTAACAGTAAGAAAAGGAATTATGTTGGCTATGATTGTCTGGAATATGCTTATCAAATTAGAACACAGAAAAAATATTACAAGAAATAGGTCTCAGAAACATCTATAGTAAAAGATATGCTTTTTGAAAAGCAAGCTGACTTTAGTCTGACAGCATCTTGTCTAGGTATCTTCTGTATTTTTGCCTCTTTGCTCTACAGTTGAGGTTTGAAAAACCTGAAGAGGGGAGAAAAAACTACAGATAAGAATATGGTTTTTTACTATCTTTTTAGTTTAAAGTTATCAAAGTTAATCTGTAAAAATACAATGGCATTCCCTTGGAAAATAGAAAAATACTAGCTGTCTTTATTTCACAATACAGTAGGACATAGATATAGTAGGAGAGAGATACAATACAAATGCTTAGTAATAATAAATTGAGAGGAATATGGCAAAACACATCAACAGTTATTTCCTTAATCTGTCTAAAACAAAACAGCAAGGAAAACAATACATTTCAATACTTGTATTTCTTCAAAATGCCAATTTGATGAAATTACCTGCAGAGGTTTTCTGTGCATTCATAAAGTTATTGTCTGGGGACACTAATTGTCTCCTGCCTACTCCATGTGACCTTGCGACCACACAGTCTATGTACATATCCCAGAAGTTCTGAGCTAAATCATTGAAGACGTCATTATGTTTGGGTTTAGATGACTCTTTTAAGAACATCATGAATTCCCAGAGAGCAATAACTGTGCTTGCAACCCTGAGTTTCTTCATTTCCACCAGCCGATGAGAGGAGATTTCCCAGCACTGATGATCAATCTCTCCAAGGCTGGCAGGGGCTTCTTTTTGATATTCTAGGGTGCTGCAAATAAAATTCACCATCAAGAGACAACCCAGTTGAAGATACCACCTTCTTCTGTGTATAGATTCCATGTTGCAGAGAGGTATCTGAAAGCAACAAAGAGAAATATGATGTTGCTGTTTTGCTACTTGATAATTTTTGAAACATATTAGCACAATCTTCACAACAGTGAGGCTGTACAGTATTACTGGCAGGAAGCAGTCTGTCCCTGGGACCTGCTTTGTCCTGCCTAATATTGTTAGCACTATTGGTTCTGACAGCATTGATCTCCAGGTCAGTTAAGGTGAATAATAAAAGTAAGTGAACCTAGACAGCAGAGTCCATCAATGGCTTCTCCTTCCCCATTCACAGAGTACACAGATACAAATTCAAATCCCCAACCAACCAAGAAGCTCACTGGGTGACATTAGGCTAGTCAGTGTATCATAAAGCTGTTGAGGGGATAAAATGGGGAATTATATATGAACTCCTTAGACAAAGGACAGCCTGTACAAGGAAGAAAGAAAGAAATTAAACACACATCAGATTAAAAAATCTGTTTCCAACAACTGAGTATGTGCAATCGTGCAGTAACATATTTTGAAATATAATGGAGTTGAATATATGGAAGGATGTTGTTGTTGTTTAGTTGTTAAGTCGTGTCCAACTCTTCGTGACCCAATGGACCTGAGCACACCAGGCCCTCCTGTCCTCCACTGCCTCCCGGAGTTTGGTCAAAAGGAAGGATATACTGCCCTAATCCCTCTTCAGACACTTGTGTTCTCATCAGAAACAACTAAATGCCAACTCTCACAACTATCATCTGTAAAACATGGAATAACTTAAACTCTACAGGAATATACATATATTGTATTTGAAAAGGGAATCATACTCTCTCTCTCTCTCTCTCCCCACCTACAAACCTCACTGATCTAATTTTACTTCTAGAAAATGCCAGAGATGGAATTTCAGATTTTCCAAAAGTAAGAAGCCATAATCACAAATGTTTATTTCCCCTTGCAGTGCTGAATACTGAAATTCAGAATGCACTTAGAGTGATAATAGAGATCAGAACAGGACTTGGGGAGAGGATACATTCAGGAGCATGAAAAATATTCAGTGCTTTTAACTGACCTTTTAAAACATGGCCTGAAGATTATAGGTATAAAATTAAAATTAACTGTGCCATAACTAGTTTGGTTAAGCATAAACCATGAATTATATTCTCTACCCACCTTGAGAAACTTAGTCAATATCAGGTGATTTCTGGAAGTAAGCAAGTCAAAACATCTTGGTCATCCTATAATCCAGGGGTCTCCAAACTATGGCCCACGGGCCACATCCGGCCCATGTTGCCGTTTTGTCCGGCCTGTTGCCTTCATCCCGTGGGCAGGGGGCGGGTGTCTGTGCATGTGTGCAGGGGTGGGTGGGCATGTGTGTGCATGTGGGAGGTGGGCGTGGGGTGCGTGCATGCGGGTGGGCGGGTGCGTGCATGTGGGTAGGAGATGTGCGTGTTCCTTTGGCCCTCAAAAATATCGTAATTATGTGGCCGTCCGTGTGAAAAGTTTGGAGACCCCTGCTATAATCCAACAGCTTGGCAGGTCAGTCACTCGGAAAGCACAGTAACTGATTTTCTGTGTACTTCACCAGGAATGGACCAGCTTAACTGATGATCCATGACTTTAAGATGGCAAAGACCCTGTTTTTTCAGCAGCTAACCATCAATACTATTTTACTGAGAAACGGGTATACTTATTTGCAGGCTAAGCAAAGTAAACTAGCTGAATAGTTCAGTGAGTTAGGTATCTGGCTGTGGAGCCAGAGGTTGGAAATTTGATTCCCCACTGTGCCTCCTGTAAGTAGAGCAAGCCTGTGTGGCCATGGGCAAGCTACACAGTACCAAGGTGCCCCCAGAAGACGGGAATAGTAAACCACTTCTGAGTATTCTCTACCTGGAAAACCCTAGAAAGGGTTGCCATAAGTCAGAATTGACTTAATGGCAGATGTTGGTGATGATAATACAAAATAAAACAAATTATGTATGCCTTGCCATGTTTGGCAATGGACAAATAATAATTGTCAATAACCCATAGCTGTTTCAGCAATTCAACCACATCCATATATAATTTTATAATGCCAAGAACAGTAATTCAACACAACTTGATACACAGCACTGAGCTACATGGACAAATCATCTGCCAGTATAATGCAGTTTCCTATGTACCTATTACAAGATATTTGAATACATGTTTTTAGATGTACTTAAAGCACTGGAACACTGTGTTATTTAAATAGATTTCACTCAGCAGTAAACAACTAAATTGCAAATCACTGATCATGTTCTCAGTCAGCATTATGAGTAAGAGTACATTCAGTTGTAGCTAACGCAGACTTACAGATGTATTTTCAAAACTCCAACTTGGCATATGGGGTTCTATCCAGAGAGGGCCATTTTATGGTCCAATTAAGATGACTGCAGCAACATCAGAGTTTATACAGTAGTAAGAGTAGTGGATGTGAAATACCACCCTCATTACATTTGTTTTATGACAGTGGGTAATATACCAGTTTTAAGCATAGCCGACCTCGCAGCACTGCTGTGAATATAAAATGGAGAAAAAAGGAGAACCATGCTATTTGAGCATCTTTTCTTTTCTACTCTGCTTCTTTCCTTTCCAATGGCTATATGCCATCTTTAATCCAATTTAGGTTTTAGGACAGTGTACCAAAAATGTATAATGCAATTATTTATACAAATTATTGTAAATTAGTCTAATTTTTGCAAAAGTGTGATTGAGTGAATGATTGATTGAATGAGAGATGGGCACTTGTGACCCTCTAGATATTTTTTGGGCTGCTGCTCCCATCATTCCTCACCACTGGTTGTGATGGCTAGGGTTCATAAGCACTTCAGTCAACATTTGGAAGCCACAATTGCCCATCCCTAATTACAACAAAATGCAGTAACATCAATAATTGCAATAACAACAGCTGAGTTTTTAAAAGGCACATTAAGGAATAAATGCAAATATAATGCCTAAGGAAATAAAAAAGAATACTATAATGTACATATGTGTCAGGAGCACCTCTAAAAAGGCAGCCCAATTCTAGAATGCTAGGCCAATGAAGTGAAGGAATCCTTGCCTTTTTGAGCTGGGGCCCATTTCAAAATTTGAGAAATAAACATTGTGACTTAACCTAACCATCAAATCAAAATAACTTCCCTCAGAAACTGAATGCTAAGTAGAGATTAGGTCTAAGGCCCAAATGCCAGATCACATATCTAATCTAATTTAGCACAAAAAATATATTAGTTTCCTAAGAAAATATTGCTGGTACTCTGACACACACATTCACACAGAGGCAATACCTCTTTCCAGCCACAAAACAATAAACAAAAACAAGAACTCATCCTAGGCACAATTTAGAGACATCCCAAAACCCAAGCAACTGTCCATGAAACAAGCATGTAAACCATACATGACCTCCAAAAATGTCCACAAAACTTCAGGAAACCTTATCCTAATACAACCCCCTCAGACGCCAAAGTCTCAGCAAGAGCTTTCTTCAAGCTACGTACAAAAAGCCCAACGACCCTCAACACACACAGCAAATATCTATACACAAAATCATAGGTAACTCCCCTTGCAACAGGGAAGAAACACACACACACACATATCACAGGAAGGGCACATATATAAAAGCCTTTGGGGAAGACTCCCTAACTGTCAGTCAAAACTCATGAAAAACTGGTAACTGCTACCCATCCATTCCACTTGTCCATTCAAACACATGCACACTTCTCTTGAAGCAGGCATTTGTGTGCACATACACACCAAAACAAGACAAAGCATGTTTGTTTGTTTGATTGATTTTTATCCTGTCTTTCTCCTCCCCATCTCAACTGCCTCCATAATACCCTCTTGCCTGCCAAAGGAAAGAAGGGGCCAAGCACAGCTCCCAAGGGAGGGAGTTCCATATTGTGGGAGGAGCCACAGGGAAAAAGAAGTCCTCTCTTTAGTTCTTGCACTGGCAAACAATCCAAATCTCAGCCTCCTTTCACACAAAGCAAGAACAGGAACACACACACAGCCTACACACCTCTCCCTAAAAAAGAGTAACAAATAATATCCCAAAGACACTCTCCACTGTCCAAATGGCAGCCCTTTCACCCCAGCTTAGCAAGAGGCAATGAGGGCCTTGTCCTCCATTTTCCTTCTTCTTCTTAAAGTAGCTGGAGCAGCTGGAAAGGAAAGGACTAACTTTCATTCTTCCCGCTTCCTTCCCTTTTTTAAATTTTATTTTTACAAATGCAAAATGAAAAGTTAGGCTGCTGTGGCCCTAGGTAAACACAGCAGAGTTAAAAGAAGCTCATAGAATCTACCAACTTTTGTTTTTGAACTACAAAATAATTTTTTGGATTTTAAAAAAAGAAATATGTCCCTCTTGCCCTGGCATCTGATCAATGGCATGTTTCCTCTGAACGTAGAGATTCTAAACTTAATTATTAAGAAAGAGGAGGAGGAGAAATAAATAACATTTACACATAGCATTTCTTCTGTGTTCAAATCCATTTATATATATTTTCCCCTGTGATGTTGCCAACAGCCCCTTAAGATAGCTTCTGTTAGGTCCCTGTAGTAGATGCTCTGAAAACCTGAGTGAGAAGATGCTCTGAGAACTTGAGTAAGGGTGCCAGAGATTAAGGATTGCATCTGATTGCTTCACGGGGAGCAAACTTAATTAAAGCAACCTTTCCATGCATGCATGAATCACTCCAGCCCAGCTCCGAAAAAAGAGTAGTCTCATCACTGGACCAAAAAGGCCCAGCCCAGGCATGGAGCTGGGTTGGGCTAGTTCACAATCTCCTTTATGTTGTCTGATTACCTGAAAATAGCTGGCACTGGAGAGTGCCACAAGTGGTCCAAAATGCAAGCTATAGCATCTGATCAGTTAAACTTGTGAGTTCTAAACTGATACCTGATTTGAACTGAGGGTGAAGTTCTCAGCTCACACTCTTCTACTAGCATAAGAGTTTTTCTCAACAATATCAGAAGGCACTAGTTTAAAAACGTATACAACGTTATACTTTTGGTATGGTATAGACTGCACTAATTCATCAGTGCCTAGATGGGAATACCTGACTCAACTTTAATTTTTAATCTACATAAATTATATATATTTATTTAGCTCCGTATTGTAAAATCTCAGACATGTATACTTCTCCCTCATTCCATTATATATAAATGCAGTAAAGTTTTCTACTTCTTCTAGTCTTGCCTTTCCCAGCCTAGCACCCTGCAGATATCTTGGCTAGAAAATGGGAATTGTAGCTTAATACATTTAGAGGGTACTGAGTTGGGGAAGACTGGCATAAGCATTGGAAACATAGGTCTTTTCTTGCTCTCAAATACTCCAGCTGTTACAAACAAACCCCCTGTTTTTGCCAATGCATGAAAACTCGAGCAACTAAGGTTTTGAGCGGTAGGGGTTAATTATCAAACAGCAAAATCAGTTGGGACCACTATTCTAAAAATATGCATAAGCTCCATGGAACACAATGGGACTTAACTTTTGAGTCCATAAACCCAGATTTACACTTAAAAAGTTCTTCTAGAATCCAGATCCTCCCTGTTCAATAAGTCAAAGGTTAAAACAAACAAACAAACAAACATTTGTTTTACATTGCAGTGAATGATTAGGGAGAAATCATACTTACTGAGATATAGTCTTCAGTGCAAATATTCGAACACAGGAAGCTGTTTGTGTTGACTGGCCACTTGGAGAGAGGGAGAGAGAGAGAGAGGAGGGGAGAAAGGTTTTCAGTTGTCTTCCGAAGGTCTGAACTCTGAAGCTGCTGCTTGACCGCTGGTGTTGGTTATTGCTGCTTCTGCTATAGGGTACTGAGATGGCACTGCAGAGGAAGACACTGGCAGCAGCAAGAGCAGGATCCACAATAATAACTCCAGGAGGGAGAGGGGTTATAAATCACATAACCCCGCCTCTATCCACATCATCTTCTATGAGTCAATATGCTACACGTCCCTCCCATCCACCCCCCATTGACAAAATGCATAATCCAGTTCAACAGCAGCCAGGGCATTTGTCCTACCAAGAGATGTGCTAGTCTGTGCTTGTTTACTCAGAGATAAATGACACCACATTTAAACAGGGCTTGACTCTTCGATAAATGAGCTTAGAATTGTAAGACTATCATATATATTTACTAGGAATTAAGTTCCATTTCATTTTCATGGATCAAGTAATATGACAGCAGTCTTAAAGCATTTTTGAGCTCTGCTAGAACGCGACAGGATTCCCAGCGTGGTGTAGTGCATAGAGTGATGGACTAGGACTCGGGAGAACAGAGTTCGAATCCCCACTCAGCCATGGAAACCCTCTGGGGAAGTAGAACTGGTAAAACCACTCCTTTAATATCTCACTTACCTTGGTAAGCCCTACTGGGGTCACTATAAGTTGGTTCTGACTTGACAACACAAAACACACATACACAGAGAAAACATGACAGATTGGTGTCCTTAGTGAAGTTATGACTCTTTGAGTAAAGTTTTAAAAAATAAAAAAAAGAAAAAGAAAAATTAGCCATTGAAAACTGCTTTACTCAGAATGTGGAAGACTATTTTGTTTTGAAGATTTACATGCCATATTTCAATAAATTATATTCAAGGCAAACCCAAAATAGATTATGGACATTTATAACGTAATTGTTTCATTTCATAGGATGGCCTTCAGTAATAGGTCTCTCTGTGTGGAGTAATTTAAGCCCAGACAAAACAAAATCATAAAAAATAAAAACGGAGCTACAGAATAATTGAAGATGCAGTCAAAGTCACCGAGCTCTATCAAAGCTATAAGACCACACTAAAATAAGCTATCTCAGAAAGATCTGGGGAATTAAAGGAGATTGATGTTGGAAGGGCATTATATATATTTTCAGACCATTTTAGCCATTTAACACGCTCTGGGATATTTTGTGAAACAAGATCATTTTAAATATATTTTTATGCCATCTTTTGTTTTGTACAATACAGCATAAAAAGCAGGTTGCAGGGAGGAAAGGAAAACAAGACCAAAAAAAAAACAACCCCCACACATCTTGGATTGTGTGAGAGAACCTCCTCCCATACTTTTTGTAACATCTTGCTATACTTCCATTGTTCTCCTCTTTCTCAGAAAGCAAGAGTTGTAGCAGGAATCTGATCCTTCCCTCTTACGCAAGCCCCAAGTTGTTTCACTAAAACTGTCCCAGTGACAGCAGACCTAGGACCTTGAAGACCCATAGTTATAGGTATGTAATCTGTCTTCTAGGAGTTCAACTAGAATAGCCAACGTCTGCTTGAGCATTTTATCCAAGAAGGTGATCGTTGCAAATTACTTCTGTAAAATATTTACCTATTTCTGTAGACAATTTGAAACCACCTTTCATTCCTAAAAATATAATTAAAACAATAAGACAATAACAGATGTCCAGGTAGTCATCAGATGATAGTTGTTACTTACCTCATTACTGTTGCAGACTTTTGAATTTCTGGTAAAATTCCATTTTGCTACGTACGCAGTAGAAGTACAGAAATCCATAGAGAACAGTAGCTGTAAGTTCCCCAGAGTCTATCCCTTAAAGTCTCAATAACTCACTTTGAGGCATTTGTAGGAGAAAGAATAAAAAACACGTATTTACATACAGTTGCTTGAATTCACAGATTTGTGTATTGTATATAAATTATTGTGGTCCATGACCAGCAAATGACAATAAGTATGATACAGATTACATTGATAAGGCAGTCACAAAGGTAAAAAGAGTTAAAGTAATCATAACTTAAAATCATCCATTAAATTGTTGCATATATTGCATGCAGTTGTGAGAAATTTTGCACAGGTAAGTGTAATCCGGGGATTAAGACCTAAAAGTAGTTTATGTAGATCTCTGTTTCAGGATGGCCCAAAAACCGGTTAAGCAAAGGAAGAATAAGCTTTACAGATTCATATATGTTGCTTTCTTTCTGCATACATACTTAGCAACCAACTGAACAGATCAACAGCAAACAAAAACCTCTCACTAACTAAGGAAAGTAACGAAAAGAGCATTCAGCAGATTGGCATGGATCTCTTTGAATTCAAGTCTGGAAGGAACAATTGCTTAGTAATGCTGGATAGATAATCACTCCAGCCCAGAAAATGTTCTCCCAGTTATTCAACCCACAGACTGAATGCGAGGTTGCAAATAAAACTCCAGTAATTAGTCTCTGAGGCCCTAGGAAAGCTTCCTTAGGACTGATCTTGCAATTGCATCTTTCAAGACAGCTGGCACCTCCCCATCTCACATGTAGACACTAAACATCTCCTGTACATATCCTCCAGTCAAGATGATGTAACTAGTCAAGGGTTTACACAGCTTGTGACCGGAAAAGAGGGATACTCCCCACTAAATCTTGGGATGAGCCACAATTCACCCCTGCAACAGACAAATAAGATAGTGTAGGGCTGAGGAGGCCCAGACACGACAAACCTCCTTCTGTCTTCCTCTCCCACATGACAAAGGGGTTGCACTCACCCTCCCTGAGAAATGTATTCATTTTGTGGTAAAGGATATGAAGCTTATTTAACAATGTATTTAGAAGTATCGCACCTCAGCTACTTTTCATTTAATTATGCTACCTAGTCTTAATATATGTTGTTGTTGTTTACTCGTTAAGTCGTGTCCCGACTCTTCGTGACCCCATGGACCAGAGCACGCCAGGCCCTCCTGTCTTCCACTGCCTCCCGGAGTTGGGTCAAATTCATGTTGGTCGCTTCGATGACACTGTCCAACCATCTCGTCCTCTGTTGTCCCCTTCTCCTCTTGCCTTCACACTTTCCCAACATCAGGGTCTTTTCCAGGGAGTCTTCTCTTCTCGTGAGATGTCCAAAGTATTGGAGCCTCAGCTTCAGGATCTGTCCTTCCAGTGAGCACTCAGGGTTGATTTCCTTCAGAATTGATAAGTTTGTTCTCCTTGCAGTCCAGGGGACTCTCAAGAGCCTCCTCCTCCAGCACCACAATTCAAAAGCATCAATTCTTCGGCAGTCAGCCTTCTTTATGGTCCAGCTCTCACTTCCATACATCGCTGCTAGAAAAACCATAGCTTTGACTATGCGGACCATTGTCAGCAAGGTGATGTCTCTGCTTTTTAAGATGCTGTCTAGGTTTGTCATCGCTTTCCTCCCAAGAAGCAGGCGTCTTTTAATTTCGTGGCTGCTGTTACCATCTGCAGTGATCATGGAGCCCAAGAAAGTAAAATCTGTCACTGCCTCCATATCTTCCCCTTCTATTTGCCAGGAGGTGATGGGACCAGTGACCATGATCTTATTTTTTTTTTGATTTTTTTATGTTAATAAATGTAGGCCACCATTATTCAACATTTGTAGACACAAGCCTGGGCCAAGTAAAAATGTGGACCTCTGCAGCCCACAAATAAAGCAATCATCTCTATGAAAATTCAGCCACTGGAGAGGGAGAAAATGGATAACTTCATCTCTTAGGAGCTGAAAAGGGGGGATTTTTAAAAATATGAAATAAGTAAATAATTGCATGCATCGAGTGCAGTTTTCAAACTAATGAGTTGTAAAGAGATTAGAGAACATGTTCATATTCACATATGACATTGAAAGGGTCTTGAAAAGTTGTTAAAGCAAGACAGAAAAGAGGAAGAGGGCCATTGTTAACATCAGCGTGAGGAGATACAGAGGGATACGTGTACCAATTTCAGCACTGCATGTAAAACCATTCAGATAATTATAATTCTCTGCCTTGAACAACCAGAGACTGATTTTCTGGTACTGTCTTCCACTCACAATGGAGCAATGCTTCTTTATATTTCCTCATAGGCTTTTGCTCAGGAAGTAAGTATAACAAGCAGTTAATGCTACCAGGGGTGTGATGTGCAGGTGACGTATTTTCTACATACCACATTGTTCTGTTCAGTACTCAGAGATATGGCATGATATGGAAGCATTTGCTAAATATATTCTAAACAAATCTGAATTTCTCTTTAATTGGTAAGATTTGTTAAAGCAAGTTTTATGCCCCTTTCAATATGCACATTTAAATTGTTATGTGGGTAAGTACTGGGAAATAAAAAAGATTCTGGCATGTTATAGTGCTGCTTCTTAGCATGTGACAAGGTTTTGAAACCACAAACCTAGTACCTGCTATTCATATGTGAGTCAAGTTCTTGGTTGAGTGATTATCTCACTGCGTTGAAAGAGAAATGGCACATAATGTTCTTGCAGACATTATCATGGTGTCAATGATGTAAAAGAGGAGGGGGGGCAAGGCAGAAAATTGATGTCCTACTGATAAAGAAGCAGTATCATTGAGCATCTCTCATGGGGGAAGCACATAAACAGTCATCACAGTGTGGGAGGAAAAGAGCTTCCAGTTGACACCAAGCCATTGACCATTTCCTCTATTTCAGTGCCCCAAATGGAGGGAAGGATTTGATTTAATTGATTTCAGTACTTACAAAACGTTATCTCTGTGCTATCTGAACAATTAAACTTACAAATGCACAGGAAAGACTTGTGGATTTTGAACTCATTGTAACCTCTGCTACATATTTCCTGTTACATTATCTCAGTTCCTCCTGAGAAGTCTGTATTTTAGATTACTGTTTTGTTTGTTTATACTAGTGCAATTTTGATCTATGTGTTTGATAATATATCTGTATGCATGACATTTACTGTCCTGGGGTACACTGTAGCCCTGTATTGCCCTTTAGTATTCAGCAACACTAGATTGTATCCAGAATATGTTTACATAGTCATTTTCATAGACCTCTTTTTAAACATATGGCTGATTTTCTGTCCAACCTTAATTCTTCCTTTCATCTTCATCTCTTTCCTGAAGCATGCCTGTCCATTCTACTTATCCTTCACATGGGGTGGGGGCATGTGTCCTATTTTACAGTGGACATTCTTCTATTGGAAATTATTTCCTTTTGAAGGGTATGCCAGTTCAAGATAGAGAATCCTATGAAAACAGAATTGCAGAGACCTTGAAGTTGCCCAGACATCTGAGTAGGTACAGGGATTGCCTATACAGCTCTCTTTCCCAACCTGTCATCCCAGGAGATGCAGGGGTAAAATCTGGGATTTTTTATAGGATCCAGAAGGTCTTTATAGGGCCTCCTCCCAATTTCCTGAGATCTGAATGAGGTCTGGATGGTACAGGCCAGACATATGACAGTTATGGTTAGAGTAAGGTGACTACTTATATGTACATCAGCAAGAAAGCTGGTGAAATAGAACACAGATTTCTCCAGGTAAATATACCGTTTCCTCGAAAATAAGACCTAACCTGAAAATAAGCCCTAGCATGATTTTTCAGGATGCTCGTAATATAAGCCCTACCCCCAAAATAAGCCCCACTTAAGTGAAACCGTGCCCTCCACCATTGTGCAGCAACCAGAAGAAGACATGACTGTATTTGAATAAATGTAGATTGTTGTACATGAAAAAAAAAAAAATACATCCCCTGAAAATAAGCCCTAATGCGTTTTTTTGGAGCAAAAATTAATATAAGACCCTGTCTTATTTTTGGAAAAACACGGTACACAATGCAAAAGCATTGTGCAGGCTAATGTACACTTGTTGCACATTTAGAAATAGTTACAGCAATTTAAATGGAAATGCAGTATATCTCACTATTGTGGAGAAGACCGTGCGAGGAGGAGTAGAGAACAAACACAGAGGCCCATTGCCCAGGCACTTTTTCACAAGCAGGAGTGATGACACCATCTGCCACAGTGATGTTTGCCAATGTTTTAAGAGGTGAGGGATAGGTCTGGCCTTGCGTATAATCCCTTTGCTAGGCTGGCTAAATTCACACAGTAACTGGTCTAAGGATAGACTCAAATCTGTCACTTCACTGCTAATCAAGGATGTGAAACTAGGTTTCCCTGGTTACATCTGTGTCTATACTGTCTTTATCTGTTTGCCTATACACAAAAAAAATACAAATAGACATCAAGATATCATTATAGCGCCCTATGTTTTGGACCCTCACTGGATTCTGGCTGTGAGAAGCATTGTCTTAGGTTCTCACACTTCAAATGTATGGCTAAACTGGTCTCTGAGATCATGAAGGGTCATCAATAGGCATCACTGGGGAAGAGTAGGTTCTAGTACAAATCTTCCTTTCCAATGCGTCATCTGAGTATTCTCTACTTGGAAAACCTGGAAAAGTTTGTGGTAAGTCATAATTGACTTGACAGCACACAATTATTAAACAGACCAGGATAACTATCTGTTGATGAATATGGTGTTAGGAAAATGTAACTTACAAAATAAAATAATAAAGATATAAATACAATACAATCATCTCAAAATTGAGTACTTTCACAGTACTTAGTTGACATCAATCTAAGCACTTCTATTTAAGTATATTTACCTGGAGAAGAGTACCACCGAAATCAATGTGATCTTCTAGCCAATAGGGTTTGTTTTTCAGTAAGGTTAGGATCACACTGTCAGACTGCTTAGAGATTAGAAATACTGAAGATAGCACTAATTGCTCCCTCGTTATCAGCCATCTAGGGCATTACTGGTGGAAGAAATCACTTTCTTTTTGCATCTATAGGACATAAACTGACTTTTCTCTCTACATACTCAACTACGGAAGAAAACTGGGTAGTCTAACTCAATTCAAGTCAATTGGAGAGATTTCCGAAGTTAAGAGGAACCAAATTCCACGTGGCACATACAATTGCCACTTGCAACTGCTAAACATACAAATAGACAAATAAACTGCCACTAGGGAGATTATGCAAGCAAACAATGATCACTATCATAAAGTTCAGAAACATTTCTTCCATAATCCCTTAAGTAGAAGAGTGGAAGGGGTTGTGTACTATATAAAATTTATTATTTCTGTATTTATATATTCTTTCTAAATGTCAAACACAACCTTTCCAGAAAGGTAAGGCTAATTTGTTTCTGCGTTTCTTTGTTGAGTGTGTTTTATGCATTTCTGGAGTATAACTAATACATAAATATGTATAAAATCTGCTCAGGGAATTTCAATACTAGTTTCTTCTTACATGCTTTCAGCTGACCATTCTGGAGAAAATCTTAAACAACATTTAAGGCAAATAGGGCAGCTACTCCACAGAATTTATAAAGAAATCAGTCATGCTAAGGAAATCTACATAGTTAGTGTTAGGTATTCTAATAACGTAGCATTCTGATAACTTAGAATCATGACGTTGGAAGGGGCCTATACCCCCTGGTCAGTGCAGGAATACAAATCAAAGGATACCTGCCACGTGGTTGTCTAAATTTCTCTTGAATGCCTCCAGTGTTGGAGCACTCACCACCTCTCAAAGTAATTGGTTCCACTGTCTTACTGCTGTAACAGTTAGGACGTTTTTCCTGATATTCAATCAAAATCTGGCTTCCTGTAACTTGAGCCCATTGTTGTGTGTCCTGCACTTTGAGATGATTGAGATCAAATCCTGCCCCTCCTCTGTATAACAGCCTTTCAAGTATTTGAAAAGTGCTATCATGTCTCCCTGCAATCTTTTTTTCTCAAGGCTAAACATGCCCAATTCTTTCAGTCTTTCCTCATAAGGCTTGGTTTCCATGTCCCTGATCATCCTTGTTGCCTTCCTTTGAACTTGCTCCAATTTGTCAGCATCTTTCTTAAAGTGTGGTGTCCAGAATTGGACACAGTACTCAAGATGAGGCCTAACCAGTGGCAAATAGAGGGGAACTAGTACCTCATGGGATATGTAGACTATACTTCTGTTAAGGCAGCCTAAAAATAGCATTTGCCTTTTTTTTGTAGCCACATCACACTGTTGGCTCATATTCAGGTTGTGATCTATGACTTCAAGATCCTTCTTGCTTGTAGTACTGCTGAGCCAGGTATCCCCCATCTTGTAACTGTGCATTTGGTTTCTTTTTCCTAGCTGCAGTACTTTGCACTTCTCTCAGTTGAATTCCATTCTGTTGTTTTCTGCCCAGTGCTCAAGCTGATCTAGGCTTGATCCTATTTTAACCTATTTAACCTACCAACATGAATTTGACCCAACTCCGGGAAGCAGTGGAAGACAGGAGGGCCTGGTGTGCTCTGGTCCATGGGGTCACGAAGAGTCGGACACGACTAAACAACAACAACCCCTCAGTCATTTCTCATCAGTGTCCAATGACAATCAAATGGACTTTTTAGCAAATAAACCCAAAGCTCCGACTTTTCTAAGTAGACATTTCTAAGTAGACAAGGTACAAGGAAAATATACCTGTGAGTTGAATAGTTCTGAAAAGACCAGGACACCTCTAAATATGGGCTACATGTGATGAATATATAATAACTTCAGAAAAAAAAATTGGGCACAGAAACAATAGAAGTTTTAAAATAACTACAAGAAGTAGTATAGTTGAGTAAATTGGAGTGCCTGGTTGCAGAGCTGACACTGCGACTTTGAATGCCTCTTGGGCAAGGGGGCACCTGACACTGCCCAGAGTATGTGTGGCAGACGGAGTCATATTCCCTAACACTGTGTAGCTCTGGGCAAGCTGCTTGGTCCCAGAATGCCACTAGAAGAACGGAGTGATAAACCACTTCTGGTTAATGTATTCTCGAAGTCTTTCACAGCCGGGATCCGATGGTTGTTGTAGGTTTTTCGGGCTGTCTGGCCATGTTCTTGAGGTTTTTCTTCCTAACGTTTCACCAGTCTCTGTGGCTGGCATCTTCAGAGGACAGAAGTCAGAACCACAGAGTGGTTCAGGCTTCAATCATATGCACTGTGAGGAGAACAGCCGTTCCAGTACCATCCTGGCTCGAGTGCCATCCTTCCCTACAGAGAAATGGGAAAGAACTAGATGCCCAGAAGGGGAAGCCCCAGATCATATGGAAAGTGACCACCCCATGAGAGAAAGAGACAAGGCAGAATCTGAAGGGCAAAGATAAGAAACAGATAAACATGGGGCAAGACTGCTGCCAGAGGAAAACCAACTGAGGAAGGAGTTGGGTCTAAGGATAAGATAGAGAAGATGGTGGGGGAGGTGAAGCAACAGTTGGAAAAGGCTGGAATAGAAGAGTAGGAGGGGACAGGGGTATATAAGGGAGAGAAAAGTAATAAGGAGGGAATAGTGGAAGCAGGAGAGGCAGACTCAAGAAAAGAGAGGTGAATACTCCCACTGGGATGGAAGTGGATGGAAATCCCTGGAAACACCAGTGGGAAAAACTTATGATTCCGCATGAGGAAGCGTAGAGAAGGAGAGGTGAGACCTCAAAAACCCTCCTATTGGGGAGAGAAGGAAGCCACGGAGTGGGGAAGAAGAAAGAGCCAGGATAGCACAGGAGAAGAGAGCGAGAGAAGGATGGCACACTCTGCCTGGGATTAGACATTCTGAGACCCTGAACCCTGGGAGTTCCAAGAGCCAGGAACAAGGAATACCCAGGTTCGAACCCTGCAGCAGAGACCGGATGCCCCTGCTGTCAGGACCACCAGGATCAGTGCTTAGAGTCACTACCTGATGGAGGCACGGGACTGTTTGAAACCACCACAGTTAATCCATTTAGTGTTCAAGATTCAAACCCCTTCATCACACCACTGTGTGAAGAGAAGTTAAATATCGTTGTTGTTGATGTTATTAGTTTTCTTAATTTACCAGAAATAAATGTTGATATTTTGGATACAAGACGGTTGTCTTTAGTCAGTCCAAAGAAAGAATCAAGCCCTAAAATGCCCAAAGAACCCTCACATGCACTCTCACCTAGGAGTACGAGTCTAGTGGTACCTTAAAATGCTTTTTAAAAAATAAAGCTTTTATCATGACATATATATTTTGTGGTTTAAAATCTGCACTGCTTCAAATGCATGTGGTTATCCTTATTTGGCTACTGTGCTACGCATGTCTAGGTAGTACTAATGTCTACTGAATCTAATGCACCTTGCACTCAAATATGTGTAGCAGGGTGGGCAACTGTGGCCCAGCACGTCTTCAGCTTACAGCTCCCATCAGCCTAAGCAAAACCAGCCAACGCTGATGGATTATGGGGTTTGAAGTCTAAAAATATCTGGAGACCCACAGTTGCCCCTTCCATGTCCACGTTTGCAACCACGCAGATAAACAAACTTCACCTGGAAAATCAATGCCGTTAATAATACCAACACCAGTAGTGCTGTGCCAACAGCCACGGGACTGAATGTACATACATGCAAGGTTTTAATATTAATCGCAAGCTGCATTTTTTGCATGCCAGTCCTTGACTGAATTCCCTCTTTTACACCAACTATCGAACGCATATCCCATGATCACAACGGTCATCTTTTACGTTTGCAAGCAAGAGGCTGTTTTCGAAAGGTAAATGCTTTTTGGAAGTGGGTCACTCAGAAAGGATGCCCACTGAACCCGAGGGGAGGACGGCTTCCTTCTGGGTGGGCATGTTTAGAAATAGACGGTTACGAAAGCCAGGTCGGAAGAGGCCGCCCAAGCCGCTTTGCCACCCCAGTTTCCTGACACTTCAGTCCCCCCCCCCCGTCCCCGCAGTGACACACAAAACACGCGTGAGTTCGCCGCTGCTCCCCCCTTCGTGCACGCGTCCCGCTTCCCGTCACCCACGCCCGACTCGCGGCGCCTCCTCCGTCCCGCCCCGGAACGGGCGGGTTGGCGGCGTGGCGTCACTCTCCGGCGCGGTCTGCCGCCTGCCTGCCTGCCTGCCTCCCTCGGCGTGTCGTCAGAACGGGCGGCGAAACAGCGGGGAAGCTTTTCTGACGTGCGGCCGTGGTCATGGTGTGGGTTAGCCGAGCCCTGTTCAGGAAGGTTAGTGCGTCTCAGCCTCGTCCTGGGGCTAAAGCGAGTGCATGTGCTCGAGGGGCCTTTGGTGCAGAGGGAACCTCGCTGAATCTTGTTTGTTTTGGGTGTGTGTGTGTGTGTGTGTGTGTGTGTGTGTGTGTGTGTGTGTGTGTGAAAAGAGACGCTTTTCCCAGTCATGAGTTATTAAGTTAGACAAGGGAAGGTCTCCTTGCCTTCCCTCATGAAATTACAGAGTTTTAATTTATTAAAATGCAAAACGTGCTATCTGTCTCTGTGTGTGTGTGTGTGTATGTATGTATGTATGTATGTATGTATGTATGTGGCTCCTCAACTGTTTATGTGGCTCCCTTCCACCTTGTTTCCCAGCTGAGGGAAATACTTGTTTGTTTTTGTTGTTGTTTAGTCGTTTAGTCGTGTCCGACTCTTCGTGACCCCATGGACCAGAGCACGCCAGGCCCTCCTGTCTTCCACTGCCTCCCGGAGTCTGGTCAAATTCATGTTGGTAGCTTCAATGACACTGTCCAACCATCTCGTCCTCTGTTGTCCCCTTCCCCTCTTGCCCTCACACTTTCCCAACATCAGGGTCTTTTCCATGGAGTCCTCTCTTCTCATGAGATGGCCAAAGTATTGGAGCCTCAGCTTCAGGATCTGTCCTTCCAGTGAGCACTCAGGGTTGATTTCCTTCAGAATTGATAGGTTTGTTCTCCTTGCAGTCCAGGGGACTCTCAAGAGTCTCCTCCAGCACCACAATTCAAAAGCATCGATTCTTCGGCGGTCAGCCTTCTTTATGGTCCAGCTTTATGGTCTTGTTTGTTAGAGGATTGTAATTAAAAAAAAATGCCCAAAACAGTTTATAATTAAAATTGCAACAGGCCATAAGAACACAACAAGATCTGTGATGGACCAGACCAGTGGCCTCCCTAGCCCAGTCTTCTCACACGGGCGACCAGTTGCCTGCAGCAAGCCTGCCAGCAGCACACAGGTGCAACTAGTTTAGGTCCAAACAACAGTAGGGAAAATTAGAAAGCAAAGTGTCTTAAGTACATGCAGGCTGCCTTGTGATTTATTGGAGGGAAAGCAAGGTAAAACTGGAATGTCTGAATGAATCCTGTCCTCCCACTGGTGGTGCTCAACTGATGTTGATATACCTTCTGACCCTTATTACTGGAGATAATAAATAGCCACGAGGTCACTGAATCAGTTGCTGTGTTTCAGACAAGCCTATCTGATAGGACTGTTATGAAGACAGAAACAATTCCTGTGTGGCTACATCAGACCAAAGTTTTGGACTCCCTTTCTTCCCACATCCCTACTTTTGTAGCAGCTATTGGGGGGGGGGGGGCGGGAAATGAGTAGCTGCTAATTAAAAAGTTTTTAGGAAAAAATATTAGAAAGTGGCAGGACAGACATTTCTGTTTTTGTTTGTTTGTTTATGATGGGGAGAGCTAGAGCCCATAAAGTGAAAACTGGTGCCTCCAGGAGCAGAAAATCACTTTTTTAAAAAAAGGGGGGAGCCTTCTATGGGGGGATGATTTCAGGAACCATTGGGGCCTCAAAATGCCCTTGGGGGACTGCACTTTGCTGAAACCTGACCTAGTTTAATGAAGAACTCAGAAGCTTTTACACTCTGTGGAATTTTACTTGGTCCTAATAAAATATTGTCCACTTGCAAACATGATCAGATGTATGAAGGGGGATCCCCCCCGCCCCCACAGATTCCTGTTGTTTTAACTGTGGCATGGCAAGCAGACATTCAAGTGGAAGGCTGATTCTATTTGTTGCATCTTCATGCTGAGGAATGTGATATGTTATAATGCTGCCTGTGAATCTGCTATTGAAAGCATAGGAGACTTGTGAAAAAAAATTAGTGGCAGTAACCTTAATTGAGTCATCCTGAGTGGTTAAGAGATCTTGTTGAGCTCCTTGTCAAATGAAGTTGCTTTTCAGTATAGTCTGTATCCATAAGTGTGATTCCTGATACCTAAGGATGGGACTCTGCCAATAAGATTGAACTTGATTATTAATGGTTACTGGGGCATAAGCAGGTTTTGACACTATCCCAATACCTTACCTTTCTACTTTCCTTTGTATGATTGTCATGGAAAACAGGCAGCACTGTTATTGGGGAATACATAGCAATGAGGACAAAGAAGTGCATAGCTTAGCCCTTACTTACAGCTGTCCTGTTTCCTTTGAAGGAAATCCTTGCATTATACAAGCCCTCTCTGTACAGCTCCCACTTTTCATGATCAAAAGTGGTTAGATTGTAAATCCGAAATAACTTTGCATTCAATGTATTCTTTCGGCAGTATGGAAGCTTTATAGATGACCTGCGGATCTATGTGAAGGGAGGAGCCGGTGGGATGGGCCATCCTCGATATGGTGGGCAAGGAGGAAAAGGTGGTGATGTTTGGCTGGTAGCTGACGGAAGGGTTACCTTGAAGAAAATGAAAAGTCAATATCCCAAAAGACGGTTTGTTGCAGGAAATGGAGCTCATAGTAGGTGAGTATTTCTCACTCAATGCAAATTAATGTGATCTGACTCTTTTCTCTCTCAGAAAATAATCTTATGTTTATTTATTTGTTCCTCAAGTATTGTCGCACTGAAAGGAACTAAAGGAAAGGATTGTGAAGTCAATGTGCCTCCAGGAATATCAGTTGTTACAGACAATGGAAAGGTGTTTGGTAAGGATCTTTGGCTCCCTTCCCTTACGTTATTGTCATGAATTAAAATATCTGGAAACTGTCTGCCGAGCAAATATTCAATACATGTATCCTCATGCTGAAAGGTTTATATAATGATTTCAACACTGCAGGTAAGAGTCTCCCATCTGAAATCCACCCCACCAAGAAATTGTAAAGACTTTTCAGTTGTATGATTTTTCTGAGGCTGGAAATAATGGCTTATCTCAGTCTCTGGGAACCTCCTAAGGTTTTCTGCAAGTGGCCTCATCCCTTTCCCTAAGATATCATTGTTTACTAGTAGTTTCCAAGCTTTTTTAAAATAAAAAAAGATAGTTAGTTAGTTAGTTAGTACTCCATTCTGAAAATTTTCAGTATCTCTCCTAAAGCTTTGTTACTGGCCATATGTTCGTTAAGTTAAAATACGCTAATATTTTTAGCCACACCTTTTTGCCAATAATTTCTCTGAAATTCAATTCAGCACTCAGATGGAAAATGTTGAATCACTTATGGCTTAGTTTGATGGTCTCTTCCACTAAGCCAGTACATTGTCAGAAGCATGATTTTCATGCTGGTACTGCCAGCATATACAGTTGTGACAGATGTTAGGAACAATTGATTATTCTCAGAGACAGTTTAATAGCTGTTGATTAATAAAAGAATATATTTGGTATAGTTGATGCAAGTTCATATTTATACTGTGCGTATTTCCTTGGAAGTGAGTTGCACTGTTAAGCGGGACCTTATTGATTTCAGCCTTATTATGAATAATATTTTATAAGAATGTGCATGGCTTATTTTTCCCCACAAGGTTTTTCCCCCCTTAAATTGTAGTTTTGTTACACAGTGTGTTTATCATTTCTGTGGTGGGAAACTTGCAATATATTTGATACCAAGATGATATGTTTTGAGATATGTGTTAGTACTTTTAAAAAAACCTCATGTCTAAACAACATGAAATGTTAAATTAGAAGTTGAAATAAGCGTGTATTTAACTGAAAATTGTATTTGTTGAGAGTGTTTGAAAAAGGAATTATTACTCCTGAACTTTTGTACAATATTTTTAGGTGAACTGAACAAAGAAGGAGATAGACTACTGGTGGCATACGGGGGTCTAGGCGGATCCCCAGTTACAAATTTCCGGCCCTCCAAAGGTCAAAAACACCTAATTCATCTGGATCTAAAACTTATAGCAGATGTTGGCTTAGTTGGGTGAGTCTTGGAATGTGAAAACTGTACATCTGAGTCTCTCAAATTGTATGTATATATTGAAGTGGTTGCCCTTGTCCAAAAAGTATCCACACAGGTAGATTTAGGGAATAATAATTACACAGTTCCACTGTCTCCAGGTACTTTTAGCTCTCACTCCATGGCCACAAGAAATATTGAGCCTGCTATTGAAGCTGCTCTTCACAGTCTGTTGCTGGTTTAAGCATGAATCTGAACTCTTGTTCATAATTCACACAGTGACAAACCATAGCTTTATACACAACTAAAACGAGCATGGGTTGGTATTTAAAGCACTGCCACTGAAGTACTTTTGACTTTTCTCTCCATTGATTCTATATCAACTATCAGATTTGTTGTTTTTATGCTATGGTGGAGGGCAGAATTAGGGAGTCATGGAAACATATTTGTTGAATTGAGAATCAGGCTCTGAAAGCTTCAGCTTTGATCTCAGTCTGAATTTACTTTTCCATTTCTGTATGTTCCTAAGTGCTTTATTATGAGATCACATAAACACAAATTACACTACCATAATGGGGCGGGGGGGGGGGGAGCATTAAGCTTACATTGTTACCTGTATTTCAGAATAAACACATCTAACTCTGATTAATGTAGTTTCTTCTGACCAATTATAATAATTTTTGAAATGTTTCTTGTAATGTAAAAGCAGGAGCCAGTTAACCCCTTGCCCTCTTAGCAGCTGCCGCATAACCCCCATAAAAATGATTTTTAAATTACAAGTTGTTTTTTTTTTAAAAAAGCTGCCATTGACATCTGCCAAAATTTGGGAGTGTTTGCTGTGAAATTAGACAACAAGCTGCAAAAGCTCATAAGCCTTAATAAAAGAAATGTTTTGTCACCTTTAATTGGTAAACTGTTTCATTTATGATTATTTACCTGAATGGGTGTTTTTAGTATTACAAGAGTTCTACTGCCTTTTTAATTTCTCTTCCCATTTTCCTGCTGCGTCTTTCCAACACGGCACCAAGGAAAATTACATGGTTCTAAACGTTCTGTTTAGTTCATCATCGATTAAATAGATTTGGATTTATTTTAAAATCAAGTAGTTGTTATTTTATGTACATAGAGTTGCAAAGTCAGATCTGTACTGGGTGATTGATCTCAATCCCAGGACAGCTGAAATCCTGGACCAACAGAATTTCTATAAGTAAGTTATTGTTACTATTATTAGCCTGGATAATGATAAATTCAGGGTTAATAAATCAGTAGATCAGTAGATTTCTCCCCAGGGTGGATTTTATTGAAATCACAATCTAAATTTTTTTAAAAAAATTGATTTGTTGACAATTTAAATTTTAAAAATTGATTCTTTTAATTTTAATTGTTGTTTAAATTGATTTGATTTAAAAAAATAATTGGTTTTTATCCACCCTGTTTCTCCCACTGTGTAGCTCCTGTATTCAAGGAGCTTGTCTGAATTTGGAGTTTGTTTGCTTGTTCTAATGGCAAAGCAAATTATCTCACCATTCTCAGAAATAAAGGCAGACTGTTGCTTGTTTAGTGTGAAAATTCCCAGAAGCGCTCATAAGTGTTATTTTTTGGTGGGATGATGACATGACAGGAAGGACTTAATTATATCCCCACATCTCCAGTACTCATTTAGCCCTTCAAACTTTCAGGCATAATGTGTGAATAGAGTTTTTTGCTTACCTATGTGGATAGAAAAACACAGGCTTTGAAGGCAGCATCTGTGCTTGGTGCTTTGTTAGTATGAAAGAAACTACTTGTGCAGCTTGGTTTAATGCTCTTGGAGCATAGTATGTAGGAGAGCTTGTAGAAGACAAATAACAAGGATAACAGCACTTGTGTTATTAACAGTTTATAGTGAGTTAAAAAACAGGAGACCTACATGATAAAGAAACTCTTAACCCTTTTTTTGGCAGCTGCCAGACTTGAGATGGCTGCTAACTTGAAGTTGGCTAAAGAGCTCCAGTAGAAAAGCAGTTTGTGGGAAATAGCTTTAATAGAAAGACTGAACAGATACACGCACAGCAAGAACATCTCATTGTTTATCTCTTTTATAGTGTATGGCACAAATGTATTAAGTATATGAACAGAAATAGTCTGAATATACATCTTTCTTAGTGCCTAGAAGATTGTAGAAAGACTTACTACGGTAAATATTAGTAAAGCTGTTGAAAATTAATACCTTACACTGTAAACATCTGGATATGACTTACCTTTTAAATAGATAAGAGTGAAATCATCCCAACTGGACATCTATTGTACAGTAACTGAAAACTAATTTTTTAAAATTAAAAGGCAGTGACAGATTTTACTTTCTTGGGCTCCATGATCACTGCACATGGTGACAGCAGCCACGAAATTAAAAGACTCCTGCTTCTTGGGAGGAAAGCGATGAGAAACCTAGACAGCATCTTAAAAAGCAGAGACATCACCTTGCCGACAAAGGTCCGCATAGTCAAAGCTATGGTTTTTCCAGTAGCGATGTATGGAAGTGAGAGCTGGACCATAAAGAAGGCTGACTGCTGAAGAATTGATGCTTTTGAATTGTGGTGCTGGAGGAGATTCTTGAGAGTCCCCTGGACTGCAAAGAGAACAAACCTATCCATTTTGAAGGAAATCAACCCTGAGTGCTCACTGGAAGGACAGATCCTGAAGCTGAGGCTCCAATACTTTGGCCATCTCATGAGAAGAGAAGACTCCCTGGAAAAGACCCTGATGTTGGGAAAGTGTGAAGGCAAGAGGAGAAGAGGACGAGATGGTTGGACAGTGTCACCGAAGCTACCAACATGAATTTGACCCAACTCCGGGAGGCAGTGGAAGACAGGAGGGCCTGGCGTGCTCTGGTCCATGGGGTCACGAAGAGTCGGACACGACTTAACGACTAAACAACAACAATTTTTTTTAAAAAAATCTGCTTTTGAAAGAAGTTGCCTGCTTCTCCTCTACCTCTAGAGTCGTCTGCTTTTTTTTAGATATTTTGTTTCTTAATTTAGTCAATATTCATATATAAAATAGATTTTTATAAAGCTGGCACAGAAATTGCTTTATTTTTCTTTATTTACAATATTGTTCTTTATTGCTTTATTTACAGTATTGTAAACATACTGATTGGTAACTCTGTAATGCCTATTTTATTTCAGATTTCCAAATGCAGGAAAGTCTTCTTTGCTAACCAAGATTTCTCGCGCCACTCCTCAGATTGCGGATTATGCCTGTAAGAAATCAATTAATGCCCATTACCTTTGGGACCCAGGTCTTAATCCCTTGGTATATGTGCTGATATTGTGCAGCTGAAATATTGAGGGTAGAAGATTTCATCCCTCCACATCTCACATAGGAAGATAGGAAGCTGTTATATACTGGGTAAGGCCATAGTCCTGTACGTACTGTCAACACTGACTGGCTGTGACTCTCTAGGGTTTCAGGAAGGAGTCTTATCTATCCCTACCTGGAGATGCCAGGGATTGGATCTGATACCTTCCACATGCAAAGCAGATTCTTTACCACCAAACTACAGCCTTTGCCTTATTGTAACATAACAGTGTCCCGTTGTAGCAGGGGAGGGGGAGACATGAGAGTATGATTTAAGAGTATGTGTGTTTATTGAGTTAGGTAAGGGGCAGAATTCAGATACAGAGTTCCAAACAAAAACAACCTTGCTAAAGCAGGACTAAAGACTTTCTGCTACCGGCAGTTTGAGGAACAAAGCAACAATAAAACCAAAATTATTGTGGCATCTGTAAGATTGGTCAATTTATTTCAGTGTGAGCTCTAATAGGTGTAATCTACTTCTTCAGATCCAAACTGTGTCCAAAGCTCACACTGAAATATATGTTAGTCTTAAAAAGAGTTGCTGCTGCTGCTGCCACAAATAAATACAGCCACCTCTCTGAAAACTGTCAGAATTTTTAAGATAAAATTGTAGAAAAATAGCTTGCTTCTTCAGCTTTTAGAAATGAGTATGCTATACTTAAAAATAAATTGGCAATTTATGTAATCCCCTTGTTATAGTAGTCGATATGCTGATACACTGTTATTTCAGTGTTCACATCAGGAAGGTAGAAAGCAAAACAGTAGCAGTAGAAGCAGCAGATCATGTAGCAATATTGACAACCATTCCCACAATGATCCTAGCAACCCCTCCATGATGCACATTGATGCATGCTTCCCCCATTGCACACACACATGTGGAAAGGCATTAGCTAATGCAGAGCATCCCAGATGACATCTTCTCACATAGCTATAGAACACAAACAGGTAATCCGAAGCAGAGGACACTGCCATTTCTGTACAGACCTTCATGATGCAGTGTGCAGGAAGATAGCAACTGATATCCATAACTGTAAACTCCAGGTTTCCCTGCAGATAGCAGCCTGAATTCCCTGTCACCCCAACTCCAGCATTGCCCTATACATCAAAACTCTTCTGGAAAAGAAGGAAGGTTTGTAGTCTGGGATTAAATGGATACAGCCCTGTCAAACAGTCTGTCTGGCTTTTAAGACAATCAGCAGAATAAAATATCCTTCATCAAGCATAGTGTTCTTTAGTGCTAAATAAAAATAAAATTTGTTTTCAATATGTTCTAATAAAATCAGCATTGAAATTCATGAAGAGTTATACTACTGCTGTCTGTTCTTGCTGCTAGTCTGAAAACCATAAGTTTTTTTTTAAGCAGTAGTATTGTGTTGTCATCTTTTGGTTTTTCCTTGCAGAGTAAACGGGTGTGTCCAACAGATACATACATGCTTAGGATAGAGTGCTGAACTATTTCACAAAATAGTTATCTTTCCCCCTTCATTTTTCAGTCACAACAGTACAGCCTGAACTTGGAACGATTCAATATCCTGATTACAAGCAGGTTAGTTAAGATTACACTAATGATGTTATCATAGAGATTTCTATGTTTACTTACATTCTGAGGTTGTTACTAATCATTTAAAAACTGGTCCAGGATTGCGATGAGAGCACACTAATGATTCGCTTTTCTGGGAAATAGCAGTTGCCTAAGAGTATTTTCGGACCAGGTGCCCCTTAAGTCACAACACTTTGCTCCAGAAGGACCTGGCTCTTTTAAATAATGTTCACGTCCCAATAGTTTGTCCTTTCCAGCTCCTTCAACATAACTGAGAAAACTTTGAAGCATGCCAGCCATAATATCCGTTATCAGTTACGTAAACATAATCCTCTGGATGCAGACAGAAACAGCTCAGCCTCTTAAGCAAAAAGTTATCTCTGAAACTTTGAAGGAAAAATAGCAATTTAGGAGTGTGGTGGGATTGAATGTTGGAAGTGCATAAGTGTATCTTGGGAGCCCTGTAACCTTAAATAAAAGATAAGTAAGAGGAAAGAGTTAAGCAAAAGAGTAAGCCTCCTCGAATGTTACTGTGTTTCTAGGTAATGGAGATCCTGTTGGATATCTTTTTTCTTTCTTTCTTTTTTCTTTTGTACTACCAAGTTAATTTAGGTAACACATCATGTTAAAGTGTTTAATGTCATAAAGCCAAATAAAAAAGTCTAATAGTCCTTATTCAGATTTATTCTTTCAACCTTTCTATAAATTACCAAACCCAGTCCTGTTAAAACAATTTAAAAATGTCTTGTATTCCAGAAAATTGTTTCCAAATATGAATTCCATATTTTGACGAGTAGTAGATGATGTTCATTCACAAGCCTTTCTAGATAGCCTAATTGTTACTTTGATGTGCTAAAATTTATAGCTGGCACATGAGAGAGTAATTCTGGAAAACCACTGTAAGATGAAAGGCTTGCGTCAAGAGGTTCTGACAACATCTGACAACAAAGTTCACAAATGTGAAATGCATAAAAGTGCTGCCTCTTCCACCTGCAACCAGGAACTGAGGGATTAGCAGATGCTTTAATCTTTGTCCAAATAGTATGTATCAAATGAAGAATTACAGCATTGCACTCCAGGATCAAGCTTGCTCTAATAGTTTTTAGATTCAAAGAATCTCAGTACATTCTTTCAATTTAAGTCCCATTAGATATCCATACAGGCCTCCTCACAAAATTATCATAATTTGTAGCAGCTGTAAAATTAGAATGGATGCAAACAATTGTTCATCTTTATCCCTCTTACCAATATACATTTGTACAGTTTTATCAATGATTCTCAATGTTTTTTTTTCAATCTTGCAAATTAGTTGGCAGTTGCCTGATTCTTTATAATACTGAGGACTTTTGTGATCTGTGCAACAAGATTCTGTCTGTTTCATGCAGGTAGCTTAGAATATCACTGTCATTATTAAGTAGAAAAACAACTACGCTGTTGTGGGGACAGCAGTAGTTTTGACTTAGTTCCAAAATCCTCTTCTCCACTTGCTTCTGTCTTCATTCAATATGTTTCTGGTTTAGCATTAGCCATAATTTCCTGTATCACCCAAATCAGCAAACTAGTCTCTGCCTCCCAAGCCAGAGTAAGAAATGCTGTCCCAAAGACGTTTTATAGCAGAAGTATCTAGGTAAAGGTAAAGGTTCCCCTTGACATTTTGTCCAGTCGTGTCCGACTCTAGGGCGCGGTGCTCATCCCCATCTCCAAGCCGTTTGTCCATAGACAGTTTCCGTGGTCACGTGGCCAGCGCGACTAGACACAGAACGCCGTTACCTTCCCACCGTGGTGGTACCTATTTATCTACTCGCATTTACATGGTTTCGAACTGCTAGGTTGGCAGGAGCTGGGACAAGCGACGGGAGCTCACTCCGTCGCGTGGATTCGATCTTACGACTGCTGGTCTTCTGACCTTGCAGCACAGAGGCTTCTGCGGTTTAATCCGCAGCGCCACCACATCCCACTAGAGGTATCTACCCTTATGTATTAGTTCAGAGATTATGACAAACCTTAAGGAATATCAGACAGAAAAGTGAGAGAAGCTGTACAAAAGAAGGAAGGAGGTAGCATGCAATAGACTTCTAACCATGTTCAATTTTCCATTTTAGAGAGGAGAAGAGACTTTGTTTTTAAACCCATGGGAAGTCAGAAAGAGTGACATTTGAAAAAAATCTTGTCTTGTTTTATGCTTCATTACATAGTCAAACCAAAAAATCTTTGATGTGCATCAGATATATGCACTCTTGATGTGTTCACCTGAGCCATGTTTTATACAACAGGCAAAATAAATAATTTCCCTTTTCCCAGTTGGTCTGCTTATTTTCTTGTTTGTTTTTCCCTGTCCATCCTGCTGCTTGTTCAGCCCTTCCTTGTACTAACTCGACTCACAAATCTTAGTAGGCAGCTGCACATCTTCTCTCTCATTCCCTTAAATATTTGAAGAGCCTTTGAGACGCTGCCATGGGGAGTATAATAGGGAACTGCCTACAGGCGTTCTGAAGAAATGAATATCCCAGGCATGCCTCCAGTGTTGTCCTCAGTGATGGTTGGGAACGTCTGCTGCCTACCAACAAAATAACCCAATGGTTCCTGTTTCTATGGCCTCTTTGGTTTTCATGACATGTTTCAGGTGTTTAGGCTTCATGGTTTTTGAACTGTGGTGGAGACAGACATGCATTCTTTTTTATTCTTATTAGAGGATATATTTTGCATTTTGCATGCTATTCCAAACAAAACCGAGTGCTTGCTATGTATCCTGGGGCTTGATATACAGTAGAATGATAACTGGTATCACCAAAGAGACTTTGGGGGCGGGGGTGTATGTATGTTTGTCTGTTTAGCCATATGAATGTCGTGGTTTTCGTTTCTTCTAGTAATGAAAGTGTCTTGAACTCACCAAATTGAGGGCATTGTCCTGTAACGAAAGTCTCCTAAACATTTTGGTATTACTTTGAATGAATTAAAGAGACCCAAAGAGAGTTATCTTTTGAAAGAGATATATCTTCCTCACCTGTAGATTACAGTGGCTGACCTTCCAGGATTGATTGAAGGTGCACATGCAAATAAAGGACATGGGCACAAATTCTTGAAGCATGTGGAAAGAACAAAACAGCTTCTCTTTGTGGTAAGAACACGTGGTTGCTTGGTTTCTTTCTCTGCTTTAGAGTGCCTTGTTTAGTTTAAAATTTGGACAGACACTAATCATGGGATATCATCCCATTGCATTGTGGATGGTACAAATCATATCATAACATGTGGCATCTACCCCATTCAGTGAAGAACAGGCAGCTAGTTCTTGGGATCCTGATGAGTATATCACAGTGAAACGCTTCTGTTACTGTATACCACTGTATGTGTATTTGGTAGTGTGCATTTTTCAAGATTTATGCTAACTCATTCTCTGTTGAAGTAGATTAATGCAATGAGTCTGTTAATAGTACAGTGGTGCCTCGCTAGACGATTGCCTCGCAGACGAGGAAATCGCTAGACGATGCCTTTTTGCGATCGCTACTGCGCTTCGCAAAACGATGGTCTCCTATGGGGAATTTTTGCTAGATGATGAGGTTTCCCCATAGGAATGCGCCCCGACTAGTGGTCAAAAGCTGTCAGTGCAGCTGTCAGTGCATTCCGACGGGGACCCGCGCTCGCTAGACGAGGTTTCCCTATGGGAGATTTTCGCAAGACGACTGAGTTTTCCCTTGGAACGCATTGAAGAGATTTCAATGCATTCCAATGGGAAAACGTGCTTCGCTAGACGATGTTTTCGCAAGACAGCGATCTTTGCAGAACGGATTAACATCGTCTAGCGAGGCACCACTGTATATTGGTTCACTGTATAAAACACATTTGTATACTCTTTCACTAACCTAATGTTGCCAAATTAGTGGGAGCTGTGATATAGAAGGAAACCACACAAAGCATCCTGAACTTAAAAACCTGTTGTTTTATGAATAGTTTATCTTATCAATGCTGACCTGGTCAGAGAAGGAGTTTTTCTACTCAACTATTCTTTTCCATTTGTCCCACTCAGTTTCAGTGTAAACCCCTTGGTTGGCCAGGTCAGAGATAGCACCTCTGCTGCGAGAGGAAAGGCACCATCCATGTGGCTTCTGACCATATACTCACATCCAGCTGGAATCAGGGCAGCTCCCTAGCACTCCCTGGAGGGAGTGTGCTTCTTATATATGGTTTAAATTTTTTAATTATACAGGGTACACATTGGCTTCTCAGCGAAATGGGTACTCATTTTACCGACTTCAGAAAGATGGAAGGCTGAGTGAACCTCAGGCCAACTGCCATAATCCACTGGGATTGGATGCTGACTGTGAGCAGAGTTTTGACTTTAGTACTACAGTTGAACCACTGTGCCTTGAGACTCCAGGCGAGTCTGTGTGCTTTCTTTTTTAAAAAACAATGTGACACCCTGCATCACTGCTAGTCTTTGATACAATAAGCTTATTACATCACTGGCTAGTTGTGTTCATCAAGGCTCAAAGCACATAAACAGAGGTTGACCTCTAACTTCCAGTTAGCACAAAGGGAATGTCCAGAATAATCAATTTCATTATAAAAGCAAGCATTCATTTGCAGTGAATTGTGTAACTGGTAAATTGAAAAAGGGATGCCTGTGATGTGGTTCCAGTAAGATCTTGGGTAAGACAAATGAAAATCACATAAGGGGTCTAGAATGAATATGTATAGACAGTAATGGAGCTAAGTTTGGTTAGAATTCCCATAATGCCACAACCAGTGGCCATGCATTTGTTGGATTCTGGGAACGGTATTCCCCACAAATAACTTCATATTTTGGATGTAACACATAAAAAATTGCACAAATAAATTAGTATTTTCTTTGACTTGGGAACTATTCAGAAATTTTAAAGATGGATGCTATTTTCTGAAAACATTGCTGTTGTGTATGTATATATAAAAACTAACTCATGTTCCTCTCCCCTCACCATCATCTTGGTCTTTCAACTAGTGAAGAATAATCGTGTGAGAAAATATTTGCTTGTGTATGATGATAATGATGATGTTTTAACTTTCTAGGTTGACGTATCTGGGTTTCAACTTTCTTCTAGAACACCATTCAGAACAGCCTTTGAAACTGTAGTACTGCTAACAAAGGTAAGATTGATGGCATTGCTGTAACTAGCAGTTTTGACACCTGGGACAGTTGGCACTGTTTCCCATCCACTCCACCCAGATGCATGGGCATAAGATACCCCCCAGAAAGAGGAGAAAGTTGTGCCCTCCAAAAAAAAGAAAGTTTTTGCTTTTTTTAAAAAGTAGTAAAAATGTCTAAGAGGTGTTGCTGTTTAGTTTCCTAACATTCATCAGTAGATTCACCTCTAAATTTCAGAGCTCTCTACATGTTGGTGCCCTGGGTCAAATCCCCAGTTATTCCACCCTAGTTATGGCCCTGGTTTATGTTTTTTTATTAAGAGACATGCCTTTCACATGCTCCATCTGTCCACCTATCCATATATTTTTCATTTATATGCTGCCTTTATTCTCAGAACTGGGATGCAATGTATTGTAATACAGATTATATTAAAAATGTAGTTGAAAATATTAATTCAGAGAGCAAAACTATAAAATTAGGATCTTACTCATTGTCCACAAAGACTCTGTTGTATGCAAGATGTTTGTGATAGTTAACAAGTACATTGATATTTCCTTTATTTACCTATCTCCTCTCTTGCTTGGTAAGTTCTGAGTTTAGTGGAACAGCTCATATAAAACCAAATACATTTAAGAACAATACCTTACAACTGCCCTTTGGGGTTTATATTTGAAGGAGCTAGAACTGTATAAGGAAGAACTTCGAGCTAAATCTGCACTGCTTGCTGTTAATAAAATGGATTTGCCTGATGCACAAGAATTGTTGGACGAGTTTATGGAACAGCTACAAAGACCTGAAGGTCAGACATACATGGTTTTTTTAAATATAAAATAGTCACATCTGTTTGGCATGAAGCCACCAGTGGAAATCGTATTGGTGGAAACCATTCCATTGCTTGACAGAGATACTAAAAAAGAACAAACTGGGGGAGTCTTATTTTAATTTCTAACATCCCTGAATAAATAACTGTGCACATTAGTTCCAGAAACCTGATATGTACTTTTCTAGACAAATTATACAATGCTGTTTGGGGTACTTGTGCCTGATGGATTTGTGTATCTGCTCTGAGCAACCATGTGTTAGATGCTTTCTGTACAGTTCCCAAAATAACATATAATAGCATCAACTGATGTGCACACTCTCTTGTCCATGCATATCCTAATCAGAGAATATCCATGTTGATCGACACCCTTCCACTCCAATAGGGTGATTAAATATGAAAGCAAAACTATTAAACCCCACAGATCCAACCTATCTCCTCTATTCATGCATGTATAACTATCTTCTAAAGCGATATGGCTGTGTGACCGTAGCAAATGCTTGGAAAAGCTTCAGTTTTGAATTACAATTAGAGATGGAGGCAGTGGCCTGTCTTCCCTGCCCTACCTCCTCCAGGTGCTGCATCTGAGTGGATGCCTGCTAGAGGAGGCAGGGCTTTGAAGCACCGAACACCTGTTTGGCCGCTAAACAAACCAGCATGAACCTCCGAACCTCTGAGCGGGTTGTGCCAATCTCTAATTACAATTCCAGAGGTGGTGTATAAACTTGGATTACAACTCCAAGGGGTCATGTTAGCTGGGAATTCTGAGTGTTGTAGTTAAAAACGTAATTTTCCCTATCTCTGGTATTAATATATTTTTTCTTTTAAGCAGACCATGTTCTTGGTTAGGGCACACGGTTGTGTATGATGTGATTGTGAAGTTGTTGTTCTTGTCTTCAACGGAAGGTGGAAAGCATTTTTTTGGGCGGGGGGGAAATAGATGTAATCATGAAGGCTTCGGGACCAGCAGTTCCTTTAAATGCACTGTTCTGGCAGTTCAAACGCTAACCTCTGAAAATACTGCTTATGTGTATGTGTAAGAATTACTTCACTAGTTCACCTGGCTCTCCCCCACCCATCATCTCTTTTGTAAGTAGATGGAATCAGGAAGGCTTCTGGGCTGGCAGATGTTTTAACTGTACTCATCTGGCAGTTCTGAAGCTATTTTCTGAAAATACTGCTTTGGTATTTCAAACAGTGTTGCTACTGGGCTAGTTTTTATTCTTACTGCATTTCATGTGGAACATACTTTATACACTTGAGCAAATAATTAGGAAATTGCAGGATGTAATGAGAAGCTGTGGTTAAAAATTGCTACATTTGTTGTATAATTGCATTTAGCTGCATCATATGTTTCTGTACTGTGTTTAAATTAATGTCTTTTTATACAGACATGGTCCCATATATATTAATTATAAATCTATATCATTTCAGAATATATGCATTCACTTTCAGCAGAGATGATTCCAGAAGTCCTTTTCAAATTCAAAGAGATCATCCCCGTATCTGCACATACCAGTGAAGGACTTGACAAGCTAGTTACATGTTTAAGAAAAGTAATAGATGAAGAAGCTGAGAAGGAAATTGAAAATTATCAGAAGCAACAACTTCATAAATTGCGGTTAGAAATACAGTAGCTCCTTATACTCAAATGCTGTTGAATGATGGTTAAGAGATCAATCTTTATAGGTCTCTTGAGTTCTCCAGCTATCAGGCCCTGACCTATTCTCTTGTTCAGAGCAATAATTTTAAAAGCAGTGGAGTATACTGTTCTTGAGTTTCTGTAAAATTAAAAAAAAATTCAATTAGAACTATTAATGATCAAATGTATAGAGGTCTTCAGATTACACAATGAAGCAGGTTGTAGAATACATTTAAAAATATGTAAATAAATATGTAAGTCTGTTTTAAAATGTGGAGCCACTCTTTCTGATTCCTTTACCAAGTATCATTTAGAATAAGCACATAATTTGTGGAACAAGTTCATCAAAATCTAAGTGAGCTTGTTTTCTTGACATATTTCAGAAAGGAATATTTAAAATTACTAAGAGCTATTTAGCAGCAACAGTGCTAATAATTATGTTACAACATCTGCACAAGTGGGCTAATGAAAGTTAAAAAATAAAGTTGTCACTTTCTGTTTTCTGTGTGTTAGGTAAAGAATGGCATTCCCAGAGCATCATAGCACCAAATCGTTCAGGTCTCTTGATGGAGCCTATGCTCCAAAGATGAACAGAGGAAAAGCAAAGGCGACAGAATATGACTTTACACCAGAAGCAGGAGAAGAGTAACATAATGCTGACAAAGAATATGAGAGGTTCAGATAGGTAATAAGTTTTGCACTGTGCTCATCCCTTATATATCACAGCGTACCATCATCCCATCCCTCACACTCCTTGTTTAAATTTGGGATGCCAAACCGGGTCAGATCTGGCTAGTAGTTGCATTGGAGGTCACCAGGGATCTCCTGGTACAGCTAGGAAAGAATACTGCCTGAAACTGGAAGATTATTGCTTCCAACCAGAGCCAACAGTACTAGGCTTGATGGGTCAATGCCTTAGTAGAAGCAGGTTCCTATGTACCGTGGAAGATTCTTGTCATGTTTTTGTTACAGCCCTATGTGTGCCAAACAGAGCATTTCAGTCTGATGTTGGAGGAAGACCTTGGATCCACCCAATCCAAAATGCCCTTGTTCCTTTCATAGGCCTCCAGAAAAGGCAAAAAAACGTATGACACACCTGCAGGGAAAATATTAACCAACTTGACACTAGGAGAGGCATGCAATACCAACTAAATGGTCTCCCTTTTGTTTTAAAGAATATGAATTGTGCTGACTCCCTGGCAATTCCTGACAGTTTTCTGATTCTATCTGCTACTCTAAAAGGTTTGATAGCTACGTACCCATATCTAGATTACTAACTAGTATCAAAAAGAATGGAGCAATTTAATTTGGAGCAGTCAGTTTGACCCTATTGCTACTTAATAATTTGCCAAAGTCATTTTCTTAGTCCTTTAACTCTTTGTTGTTTCAAAGACAAAGATGGCAGAGGAAAGTTATCCCCTGCATCCACGGAGGCTTCGAACCGATCCCCAAAGGGATACCAGAGTCCTACTGTATTTCAGACAAATCAATCTTCTTCCTGTCAGCTTTCTTCACTGTCTAGCTTTTACATCCGTACATAGTAATTGGGAAAACAATAGTGTGAATGATCCTGGCCTTAGTCTCTAGTGACACATCCATATACTTGCTTATCTTTTCTAGTTCTTTCATTGCAGCTGTTCCAAGTCTGTCTTCTGATTTCTTGGTTTGACTGTTATGAACTGATAAGTAATGCTTTGTATCTTGGATTTGGTTTACATTTAACACCAATAGGCCTACTCTGTCTGCATATTAAGTAAGCACCCGAAAGTAAAGATTTTCCTCCTTGATCAGAGCTTGGAAAATTTAATTTTGAAGGAGATTCTGGAAATTGCAGTCTAAAATTATTTTTTCATCCCTTTTTGTCACTAATGTATTCCCTTAGATTTTACAGTGGTGAGTGGGAGACTATTCAAAAATACAACACTCTACACTTTGAATAGCTTCATGGTTTAAGTATCGGGCTGTGGAGCCAGAGGTTGGGAGTTCAATTTCACACTGTGCCTTCAGAGAGAAAAGCCAGCCTATGTAGCCTTGGGCAAGCTGCATAGTCTCAGAGAGCCCTCAGAAGAAGAGAATGGTTAAACCACTTCTGTGTATTCTCTACCTGGAAAACCCTGGAAAAGGTCGCCATAAGTTGGAATTGACTTGATGGCACACATTTATTCTTATTGTTGTTGTTAAAAAATACCAGGCACAGTCAATCAAAATTATAGAAACATTGGTTTTATATAACATACAATTTTTAACCAAAAAAAAAGTATCTGTTTAATATCGGTGCACTATGTATGCTGCTCCTAATATTGCCATTTTTTGTAGCTCTGGTGGTGTTATTTCTGAGATCTGCAACTGCTTATTGTCGTTACAACTCTTATTGAGGGTTATATGAATCGCAAGGAAAGAAAGGAAGACCACGTATTGACATCAGAAAGAGAGCCACTGTTCATTCTCGGAGACTTTAACGCTAGAGTTGGTGCAGATCACAATTCTTGGCCCACTTGTCTAGGCCGTTTTGGCATTGGGAAGATGAACGAAAATGGCCAACGTTTGCTGGAGTTTTGCTGTTATTATGGTCTTTGTGTCAGCAACACGTTCTTTAATACGAAGCTTCAACACAGAGTTTCCTGGAGACATCCAAGATCTAAGCATTGGCATCAGCTCGATTTGATCCTCACTAGACGTTCTAGCCTTCCTAGTATTATGATCACACACAGTTACCAGAGTGCTGATTGCGATACTGATCACTCCCTGGTGTCTAGTAGAGTAAAACTGCGAACAAAGAGATTGTATCACACGAAAAAGGAAGGAAGACCATGTATTGACATCAGCAAGACTCGCGATCAAAGAAAAGTGGAGGAATTTGCCCAAGCGCTTGAGGAAACCCTTCTAGGCCCGGCTGATGCAAATGCACCTGAACGATGGGAACATTTCAAGAACGCTGTTTATAACACCGCCTTGTCCCACATTTTGCAAGAAGACCAAAAAGACGGCAGACTGGTTCGAAGCCCATTCGGAGGAGTTGATGCCAGCCCATCGAGGAAAAGAGGAGAGCTCTAGCAGCATACAAAGCCTGTCCTAGTGAGTACAACTTGCAGGCTCTTCGAGTTGCTCGTAGCAAAGTCCAACAGGCTGCGAGGAGATGTTCTAACGATTATTGGCTTCAGCTCTGCTCTCAGATACAGATAGCAGCGGACACTGGTAACATCAAGGGAATGTATGACGATATCAAGCAAGCTTTAGGTTCAATACAGAAGAAATCTGCTCCTTTGAAGTCTGCTACAGGCGTGATCATCCAGGACCGAGCACAGCAGATGGAACTCTGGGTGCAGCACTACTCTGAGCTATATTCAAGAGAGAGTGTAGTAACCGAAGAGGCATTAAATAACATTGAGTGCCTGCCTGTCTTGGAAGAGTTGGACAGCGAACCAACTTTAGCAGAAATAAAAGCGGCCTTGGATTCCCTTGCCTCCAGCAAGGCACCTGGGAAGGATAACATCCCTGTTGAAGTGCTGTAAAGGGATCATCACCACCGAGCTGTATGAAATCTTTTGTCTTTGCTGGAGGGAAGGTGGAGTACCACAGGACATGAAGGATGCAAACATCGTCACATTGTATAAGAACAAAGGAGACAGGGGCGACTGCAATAACTACCATGACATCTCTCTTCTCAGCGTTGTAGGGAAGCTGCTTGCCCATGTTATGCTGAAGAGGCTCCAGGTGCTTGCAGACAGAGTCTATCCAGAATCACAGTGTGGATTTCGAGCTAATAGATCCACCACTGACGTGGTATTTTCCCTCAGACAGTTGCAGGAGAAATGTAGGGAACAACGACAACCATTCTTTGTGGCCTTCATAGATCTTACAAAGGCCTTTGATTTGGTTAGCAGGGACGGCCTTTTTAAAATACTTCCCAAGATTGGATGTCCACCTCGACTCCTTAACATCATCAGGTCCTTTCATGAGAAAATGAAGGGCACTGTAGTTTTTGATGGCTCAACATCAGATCACTTTGACATCCGAAGCGGAGTGAAACAGGGCTGTGTCCTCGTGCTGACCCTGTTTGGGATCTTTTTTGCTGTCATGCTGAAGCACGCCTTTGGAACTGCAACAGAAGGTGTCTATCTCCGGACTAGATCAGATGGAAAGCTCTTTAATCTCTCTAGATTGAGAGCGAAGACCAAAGTCCAGCTGAAATGTATGTGGGACTTCCTGTTCGCCGATGACGCAGCTGTTGTTGCCCATTCTGCTGAAGACCTCCAACAACTCATGAATCGTTTTAGCAAGGCCTGCCAAGACTTTGGATTAACAATCAGCCTGAAGAAAACACAAGTCATGGGCCAGGGCATGGACTCACCTCCATCTATTACCATTTCCACACAAGAATTGGAGGTTGTTCATGACTTTGTGTACTTTGGCTCAACGATCTCTGACACTCTCTCCCTAGATGTCAAGCTGGATAAACGCATTGACAAAGCAGCTACCATGTTCTCTAGACTCACAAGGAGTATGGCTTAATAAGAAGCTAATGGCATATACCAAGATCCAGGTCTATAGAGCTTGAGTACACTCCTGTACTGCAGTGAGTCCTGGACCTTTTGTGCACGGCAGGAGAGGGAGTTGAATATGTTCCATATGCGTTGTCTCTGATGCATTTTTGGTATCACCTGGCAGGACAAAGTTCCAAATAGAGTAGTCGTAGAACGAGCTGGAATTTTTAGCATGTATACATTACTGAAACAGTGACATCTACGTTGGCTCGGGCATGTCGTGAGAATGGCTGATGGTCAGATTCCAAAAGATCTCCTGTATGGAGAATTAGTGCAGGGAAATCGCCCCAGAGGGGAGACCACAGCTGCGGTACAAGGATATCTGCAAGCGGGATCTGAAGGCCTTAGGAATGGACCTCAACAGATGGGAAACCTTGCCATCTGAGCGTTCAGCCTGGAGGCAGGTCCTCTCCCATTTTGTTCAGCCTGGAGGCATCATGTCCTCTCCCATTTTGAAGAGACACTTGTTCAGCAGGCAGAGGCAAAGAGGCAGTCCTGAAACCAGCAAAATCAGGGAGCTGGACAGGGGACAGATTGTGTTTGTCTTCAGTGTGGAAGGAATTGTCACTCTCGAATTGGCCTTCTCAGCCACACTAGACACTGTTCCAAGTCCTCTATTCAGAGAACATTGCCATAGTCTCTCGAGACTGAAGGATGCCTAATCATAAATCATGAATCGCAAGCAGTAACAATTTATAAAAATTTCTGAATATAGCTGTATTAATGGAACTGTAACTGGTGATCAAAGATGGCAAAGGCACCTACCATCCTGTCTTTACTAGGTTCAAGGGAAAGTCACTGGTATTTTTGGTTCTATTGTGAACAGGGAACGTTTAATGCTGCTGATTGCATTTCATGAAAATCTACTCCCTATTGGTCTTTCTTCTGGTATGGTATCTCCTGTGCCATCAAGTTGGAACCAACTTATAGCAACCCTAATTGCAAATTAAAATGGTCAGAAAGTTTCTGAGATCCAAAGAACTGCCTGAGAGCCACAATCCATTCTGTGTCCACCAGGCTACAACATAAGGAGAGGAACGTGAGCATTATCATGCCCTCCTGAAAAGAATTCTTATTTCCCCCCACCACCTTTTCCTTTCCCATCCATTTGCCCTTTTCTGTCATGTCTTCTTAGATTATAAGTTTCTGAGCAGGAACTGCTTTTTACAGATGGTATGCAAGATCCGTGGTGTGGGGGTGAGTGGGCGGCACAAGCCGAAGCCCACTCTGTTTTGCCTCCCCTTCTTGTTCCGAGTTGTACTGCCATAACAGCTCCGCAACTGCTTTTAAAAGTTCCCTTACTTTTGTCAGGCTGTGCTTTGGATGCCAGCATGATCCGTATTTGAGGGTTGAGAGTTAGGACAATGGCCTGTGAACCTAAAGTTGCCTTTTCAAAGCGAAGTTCGTAAATCACTTGCAAGGCACGGCATGTGAAAGAATGACATCCTGAAACCAGGCATTTTTGCCGCCGCGCCCCAAGAAAAAGATCGACACGTAATGAACACAGAGAAGAAGCCACCCATTTGCACGGGGGAAGGCATATTGAAAAGGGACCGAAGAAAAAAGCCCATCATCCAGAAACCTCGGTCAGACCAAGTCCGTCTAAAAAGCGAAGCATCCCATTCCCACGTGCGTTTGCTTCTCGCGCTAAACGATGCGAGCACAGAAGCACAGCCTGAACCCGTGTCGCGAAGGGGTTGCCTGCGAAACAATAGTTCCCGGAAGAAGGATCTTGGGAGTTGTAGTCACGAGGAGGCGGGTGAGACAAAGAGCATGACACACGGAGACTACACTCCCAGGAACCTTTGGGCAAACCTGGAAAAGGCAGCCACTTCCTGAAAAGAAAAAGGGGGAAAGAGTAAGCAACCGAGAGAGCGGCGCTGCTGTGTTGATAAGGAGGAGATTTGATAAGAGATCTCGTACTTGCAGAATTAAGTGCCTCGCGCGTGGGAAGCTGGTGAGTCCCGTGGAGATCGGGTCTCCGTGGGGCCCCCCCCTTTTTTTAAAAAAAATAAATCTATGAATCACTGCTTTTTCCGGAGGTGCGGGATTTGGCTATGATCATGGTTCTCTCTCACTAGAGCCGACCAAAATACCTGCTCGGATCGTTACCTATTCACGTAGGTATCACGGAAATCGGTGTTGTATATATTCTGAGATAAATGTAGGTGGGTAAGATTTCTGTTCTTTCTTCCTCTACATGGCTCTTCGGGAGTAAGCCTCACTGAACTCAGAAGGGTTAACCCCTGAGTAGGTTGGATACCTGCGATATCACCACAGAAATATTTGCCATTAAACGACTGTGTGCGTTACAAAACCTCGGTTGTATTTTTCCTTACAGAAAAGCAACAAGCAATCTCAGTGAGTGGCAGGAGAGTTTGGAATGACAAAAGGAAGTGCTTCATGTGACCGATCATAGAATGTGTGTCATTTGCTGCCACAAGATGTGGTAGCATCTAGCAGGGTTGGGGGAGGCGAATTCAGGGAGCAAAAGAAAAAAAAGTAGACTACAAATTTTTACTTTTTAAGTACCAGGGTGGTGAGGAACGAAGGGGCTGCTTGTGGGTTTTTCAGAGGCTTCTGTGAGAAGCAGGTTGTGCATGAGATAGGCCTCTCATCTGGAAGGACTCCTCTTGTTATATTCCTTCCACCGTTCTCTGCATGTTTCTGTTTCAAATGGTTAACCGTGATTCATAGTTTAACCCACACATTGTGGCTTACTTGTTGGTTGTTCCATCACCTTCGTCATAGTTAATAACACAAGCAAAGTGGTTCCTGCCCCATGGGAGATGTCTTAGAATGATTTTGTCTGATTATGTACATTTTTACTTCTCACTATTCTTGTGTGAGAAACCAGTACATGAAGCTGAAACAGATGCAAAGCCAGCCATGAGTAAACATCTTGTCATCTTCAAGTATATGATTATCCCATGCATTGGTTTGTTTGTGTGCAGGCATGCTAATGTTACGCATTAATGCTGAAGCGCGTCACTTGGGGTGGAGCTGGAGTGGCACTTACACATCACAAAGGAGGAGGATGACGGAGGGCATTCAGTTGCATAAAACTGCATATGTTAATTGATACGTACAGATTCGCATTTAGAAACAGATTCGATAAACAAAATTACAGCGGGAGGATTGTCACCAGGTGACCTGTGGACAAACTGAGCCTGCTGTCCAGGTGCTCAGTATAGACTGGCAACTTCAAGTCTGTGAACTCCCTTCTTATGGTTCTTTTACCTTTAAATCAGACTTAGACTGGGCAGCCATTCAAATGGAAGACATATCCAAAAGGAGGATTGTCCTCTGGCAGTCCTTGGAATGGAAGACTGTTCTCGGGCACATGGCCACCCTCACTGTAGAGCATGTGTAGTTGATCTTATTAATGTGTATTTACATTAATTATAAATGCTTTTAATGGTTTGTCAGTATTTCGCTAGCAAGACTCCAGGTATATGGCTGGTGAGGCTTTTCCCATAAAGAATGTAAAGAGAGTAATTTTCTTTCGGACTAAAAGGCTGTTTCATCCAGTCTTCTGTCCCTTCACTGGCCAGCCAAATGCCTCTGGGAACCCACAAGCAGGGTGTAGGGACAATGCCAACCTCTTGCTTGCTTTTATTTCCAACCATCTAGTGTTGAGAAACCTCTATTTTGCACAACACTATAAGCTTTCATTTTCTGGTTATTTTATTATGTGCACTAGCAGAGGGAAGAAGTGAGCTGACGGCACCAGTATGCACCTCATCCATAATAATAATAATGTGCAGTCAAGTCAATTCTGACTCATAGCAACCCTTTTCAGGGTTTTCCAGGTAGAAAATACACTGAAGTGGTTTACCATTCCATCCCTGGATTATGCAGCTTGCCCAAGACCACACAGGCTGGTTCTTGTCTCAGGAGGCATAGTGGGGAATCGAACTCCCAACCTCTGGTTCTGTAGCCAGATACATAAACTTCTGAACTATCCAGCCAGCTCTACCTCATACATAATAAACCAGAATTCTCTGGAATCTCAGCTTACTGTTCTGTGCAAACATGGTTCTGATTCAAAACATGGAAATATATACTGAGTCCAATTTTTTTTCCTTCTTAGATAAATTAAAATTGTACTTCTACTTACAAGAATTCCTTTGTTGCTTTTGACCTGCTGAGATCTCTTGGTAAGTTTATGCTCTCATTTTTTGGGGTAGATTTATATTTCACTTTTCCTTCTGTTGTTTTGAAGCAATGTACGTGGCTTTTCTCTTTGGTGCTTTATCCTCATAGCAGTCATGTGAGGTAGGTCAGGCTGAACGAGAGTCACTATACCAAGATCCCCATACATTTACCAATGTCTTCTGAAAGGTAAGAACTTGCTACTATTATCTGACCATTTCTTGTCTAAACTGTCCAAAAGCTATTTCAGATATAACAGATAGGAGCTTTGCTGACCAGCTACATTCTTTCAAATCTCTAAGAAATTGTTCGCATTAAATGATAGGGTTTTGTGAATGAAGTCATGGTAAAGGATCAGAGTAAGAGTTTCCAGATCATATTGCTATACCAGCCAATCTCTGCTTGTTTATAAATAACTAGTTTGGAGCTCTATGGTGTGCTGTGATTTACAGAGAGCCATTTGATGAGATCCCCAGTGCACGGTACTTGCTTTGGTGTGCTTTTTCCCAGATTCCAGTTCAACTCCCAGAACAGTCAGGTTATGGAAAAGGACTATATTTCAACCAGTTGTCCAAAAATAATTTTTCCAAGCTCTGAGACAGATCTATATTTTTCCCTTTGTTCCTCATTTTAAAAAAAATGTAGATGAAAATCTTTTTTACTTGATCATGTTTCCTCCCTTCAGGACGCTTTTCCTTGCCTACAATGGGTTGCCGTGATGTTCATGCTGCAACAGTCCTTGCCTTCCTTTCTGGAACAGCAGCCTTATCAGGACTCATTGCTGCAGCTCTGCTTCCTAACTGGAGACAAATGCGCCTTTGCACCTTCAACAAGAATGAAAAGAACGTAACGGTATACACAGGCCTTTGGATTAAGTGTGCTCGCTTTGATGGAAGCAAAGACTGTGTGATTTATGACACAGAATGGTATACTGCAGTTGACCAGCTGGATTTGCGTGTTCTCCAGTTTGCTCTCCCTATAAGCATGTTAACAACTGTTTTGGCGCTTTTTCTCTGTTTGATTGGCATGTGCAACACTGCCTTCGTAACAACTGTGCCCAACATCAAGCAGGCCAGATGTCTCATAAACACTGCAGGCTGCCACCTTGTGGCCGGCCTCTTCTTTCTCCTTGCCAGTGTCATTTGCTTGACACCTTCCATCTGGGTCATTTTTCATAATCAAGAAATGAACAAAAAATACGAGCCTGTTTTCAGTTTTGACATTTCTGTGTACATTGCTATTGCCAGTGCTGGAGGCTTGTTGTTCACAGCCATTCTCTTGTTCCTGTGGTACTGTGCGTGCAAAACTCTCCCTTCCCCTTTCTGGCAGCCCCTCTATTCACATGCACCTAGCGTGCACAGCTATGCCTCTCAGCCATATTCTGCACGATCACGCCACTCGGCCATTGAAATTGACATCCCTGTTGTTACACATCCTTCTTAAAGATGGGATTAGGAAAGCTGAATAGCTCCCTGCTGTGTCAGATATCGAGGCAGGTGGCTTTCCACTATCTTCAAGACCTGTAGAAATAATTTACAAAAGGTGTGTGCAAAAGAATTTCCACTGTAAGTTGACAATTTTACAACCTCTCTATCTTGGTTTGCTATAGTAAAGGATAAGCAAGCCAGAATTTTAGATGCTCTGTTTGTTGAGTTTTGAACCTGTCTATAAATGGAAACTATTCAAGTTTGTAAGTTCACAGGAAATTTGTAGATTGCAACATCTTTGCTTTATATATTTCATCCTAGTTTTTGAATTGTACTACTAAAAATATTTGGCTAGTGTTTGCAATCAAGCATACAAAAATGTTTTGTAAGTAATTTTTGCCAGTCCAAATTTCTCCTACTTTAGAACACTGGATTTTAATAATCTTGACTGATAATCATTTTGTATTTTTGAGACCAGTAATTTTTTTTTGTCAATCAAGTTGTATTTACATGTACAATAATCATGTATGTTAACTTATTTTACATTACTTGAGTAAAAACACTGACTTAATTTTAGATCCTTGGCAATCTAAATTATAATAGACCAGGTTAATCCTGTGCCAGATTTTGTTCTCCATTGCGCATTGTAAGAACTTACTACAGTATTTGCTTGTGAACATCCGTGAACTGCTCTCAAACTATGCTTGACTCAGGTGAAAATTGAAGATTTGGAAGAAGTGTAATAGTATATTTCCTTTCCTTTATATCTTTTTATTTTTGTAGTCATAGAATAATCTGCATTGTTTGAAAAAACTTTTGCTATATAGAAAACAGGTCTTTAAAGATGTATTTTCTTATCTCTAAACATAGGAAGTAAAAAAGAGTTCTTTTACAGTTAAAACATATATAACACTAATAATCCAAATAGTCTCAGGATTATTTAAAGTGCCCTATAATCAGAAGTTTATACTAACTGGAATGTTCTTTTTCATGGATATTTGGCTTCATTGGGCTCCATGACATATTCTTCTAGGAATACGGGTTTTTCCATAGCCAAGCCTTCCTTTGCTTTACTTTAAAAATCCATTGTTATTAAGACACTGAATGAATGAACTCCTACTCTGATGATTAAGGCTGTACAAATGTTAGATTGTTTTATGAAATCAGGATTGCTTTTATGGATTGTTCCATTACTAACAGGCCTTGAATGTCATTTGCACAATACTATTATAAAGCTTTAGTAAATAGAGAGTGTTTTAATACAAGTATCACCGAAGATACGTTTATTATCGAAACCATTTTTTAAAAAAGAAATGGAATTCTGGAACTGGCTCTTACATATAGACTCAGCTCTTGTATTTCCAACCTGACTCTGCCTTCTTCCTTGTTAGACATCAGTTGTTTTCTTGAGATACATTTTCATTTAGTGAGATGTACGTCTTCTGAAAATTAGTAACTAGTGTGAGCTGTTAAGCCTTCTTTGAATAATCTGCTATATGTGCCATGCAGTCTAGTTTCACAAAAAGTTCTAAAATTTCATGGCTAAATCAAGGTTTGGCCTTCTGAATTTATTGGGGACTTTTTATGCTTAAGTCACTGAGCCATTGTAAAAAAGATGCCCAAGTAAAACAAATCACTTATTACTATTCCATTCATATCAGGGTGAGCAAAGTGTAGCTTACACACTGCATGTGGCTGCCAAGGTTGTTATGGAAATTATCATTGAATCACACACACACACACGATGAAAGGCCTGGGGGGGGGTGTCACAGGTTTAATTGGCTCAAAAGAAAATGTCAACCTCTTTCCAGAGAAACCAAAATAAAACTGGAAGTGGATGTCTCTTCTGGTTTTTGAAGTCCCACATCAGGTTTTGACACTTTCTAAGAATAATGTGGCTGGGTGGGTGGGTGCTAAGAGCAAAAATATGGCCAGCAGTTTTGCCAGAGTTGCCCAACCTTAATTTATACAGACTTTTCTACCCTTCTTACTTTTCAGAAGACTCTTCTTTCTTTTTGCTTACATTTCCATCTCAATCCTTCCCTGCAAACAAATACAGTTTTCTAAGACAACCTCAAACCATTAATAGGAGTCATGGTTTGTTTTGGTTTAAGAATTCCAGCTTTTTGAAACCATAGCTTTGGGTTAGGGCAGCTATTTTCTTTTGTGGGAGGTGCTGTTTGCAGGTGGTAGGAGAAGAACAGACAAGAAAGGGCAAAAACAATCTGCAGTTTTTTCTGTGGGACAAGTGCTGCATAAACCAACAAACTATGGCTAACATAAACCATGATGCACCTGTTGAGGGATCTGAAGTCTACAAAAATTGGGAACTGTGGGGATCTGTTTATAGGTGAAGAGTGCTTTGTGTTTATACTGTGTAAAACTTAAGTGTGAGGTATGTTCAGCATGCTTCAAGCATCACCTGAGAGACGTATAGGTCTTATTCAGAAAATATGCTTAATATATGTGCAGCTTTTGACAAAGATATAATATTGATTGTGCTAGAATAGGGAACCATTGCTTTCTTGTTCCTTTTACCAATCATCAGCTAACTACCCACTTCTTTCTTTAGCTGAAGATTCTTCTGTGATGTTTTCATTGGCATTTGGAATCCCTATAAATGTGTCATGCAGATCTGATGAGTTTCCCCTTCCTTGTGATGTACCATTTCTTGGTAAGCATTATGAAGGACAGAAAAGCAGCAGCTCTGTTTTAAAATCTAAATTAACCTATCGCTTTTGTCTTATAAATTCCACTCAGAATTATGTTTTATTGATGATTGGAATATATCCAGTATAGCCAGTGATTACAGAAATGCATGGTGATAACGCTCCCATAGAGACTATCTCCTTTTCCCACAGCCCCCAAAAAGATAAAGACCCCACTCTACACTGTTCTGTTATTTAAAGGAACATGAATTAGCGCCACTGGATTGCTGTTAGGTTTGGGAGTCCCACAGTACATGGCTGAAGGAGCTTTTTGAATCCTGACTACTCTGTATAAATATCTAAACATGACAATGGAGAGTGCTTTGAAGGACTGAGGTACTTCAGCGGTATGTGTTCTGCATTTTGAGTATTTAAAAGTCATCTTTTACAAGAATTAATTTTAAAAACTGATATTTTCAGAATGGAGACTTCTATTGTTCACGTCTGCATTTGGGCAGCATTTTCTATTTGACTGATTCTGAGGAACAAATGTATTAGTTGCAGACTTATTCTTTAATGATGAGTTTTTAAAAATACGTTGCTTGTATATGCAAATTCCCTGTATTTTAATTTAGGATTAGTTTTAAGATGTATTTTTAAATTTTATTTTATTTTATTGTATATAAAACCTACCTCTTCTAGCACAGAGATGTCAATGTGAATTCCAGCAATTGCTTTGGAAAACAATTTATCTATCTCAGTTCTTGTTTTGCATGAAAATATACTCTGTTCTTTAGCATTACCTACAGTAAATATTTGCTTTTGACTTTCAATAATATTTGTTAGAGTGTACATTTTTATGTAAAGTAATTTTTTTAAAAATTAAAAGTCGTCTTATACCCCTGTTGCTTATTTCTATAAATCTCAAATACTGTCATTATAGAGCATTATCATTCAGGGCTTTCTGCAACAATTGTACTGTAAGTACCAGTAAATAACTTTAATCGTATGTGTCTACTCAGAATTAAATCCACGTATTTCAGTGAGACTGACTTCCAGAGAGGCGGTGTTAACATACATTTTCCACCTGCAATACTGGTTTCAGGAACTCAAACATATTGTGAAATGTGAAGTCAAACCACTTTACCTACATTTGAAAAGTAAATGACTTTATTTAATAGTACCATGACTGCACTAATATTTATTTTATTATTAGCACAGAAGCCTACCCATTTCTTTCTAGCTATTTGACTCAGAAACAATTCCATTTTCTTGTATTTATGTTAAGGATCACATTACCAAAGGCAAGGTAGATATGTTGCTTTACTGATTGTATATTGCATGGCCCCAAGGTACAGTGGTGCAGGGCTATCTGTACTAAGACATTTTGAAACCGAGTGCCTGTCTTACAAAATTCAAAGTACAGGTGGTCAGCAAAAGTTATGCAAGCGCCAGCCCCTGTACCTGAATCTCAAGGTCAGTGTACAACCACATGATAAACGGGGAAATTACTTTAAATAGCATGAACAAGTTTCCAAACCTATTAATAGTCTATAATTCTGTTTAGATCCAAAGTTTCATTAATGATACTGCTGTATATCATTTAACAATTATCTATTCTGCTAGAGTACTGACCGAGAAGAGAAAGTCTTATTTTTTTGCTAGAGTCTGAGTTTTGAGACAACATGAGGTAAACATAGTTACTTTCCAATATTTTTTTCTATACAGATTGGTTGCCCTCCGAAGATTAGTTTTTCCCTACAAGTGCTTTCTTTCTCTTTCTGCAGCTTCTTTGGTACTCCAAGTCCACTGAGTGAGAGTGTTTCCAGAGAGAGAGCACTTCATGAAAGCAACTAGAAAATGCTATGCAGCTATTTCTTCTTTAATGTGTCCTCTGCCATCAGGAAAAAGTAGTGATGGATAAACAAGGGAGGTTTACAAGTGGAGAATGTTTTCTTAAGGTCTCCCTAAAATTTAGTGAATGAGGAAAATGGGATCTATGATAAAAATTTAAATCCAAAAGTTTTCTGAGGCCAGCCCCTTACAGAAATAGCTCTGCTATTTCTTCACTGGTGCCCAGTGCCAACCTACATTAAAATTTCAGCTATTTCTCCATTAATTGCTGTAAAAACAAGAAAAGAATTCCAAGGCTACATCCCGTGCCTTTGAAGACGAGCATATTTGCTTAGAAATCAGGCATGTGATGTTCAGTGAGGTTTTTCTCTCGGGTATCTACAGGATGTCCTCTTAAAAGCAGTTACGGAATCCTCCAGTTTTCTTAACCAAAGCTTTGTGCATTTCCCAAACCAGGGTAAGAGACAAGTGGAACAGCGTCAAGCAACAACACAAGAGACGGAACGTGAGGCCCCCCCCCCATGTTGGGACTACAACTCCCAGCATCCCCCACGACTTAGGATGGGAATTAATAGGAGCCGCTCAACTTTTGGAAGTCACCCATCCCTGTGTCACAAATTCGGACTAAACGCGCGGCTCTCATGAATACCCGCTGTTTTTGGCTAACGAGAAACTAAGAGGGCTTCGGTTTCCGACGGAAAACGAACCTCGCCGCACAGAAGGGGCGGGGCTACTCGCGGCGCCCCGCCCCGCCCCGTGAGCCGTAGAACGAGGGAGTGGGCGGGGCGCATGAATTCCACTTGCGCAGTGCGCGACAAGAGTGCGCTTACTCGTTCTGAGGCGCCTGCGCAGTCCAGTGGAGAGCTTTTAAGTTCCCGCGGGGTGGGTGAGGGAGAAGTTTCCCGGGCCGCTGCTGAGGACCATTAGCGATGGAGAGGGAGGCGGCCGCCCGGTGGCTGCTGCTGCGGCGGCGGCGCTTCTGGCCCCTTTGTCTGCCTTGCCTCTTCTTGCTGTGGGACTGCCCGGCGACGGTCGCCAAGGCGCCTGTGCCGCCTTCGCCGACTCCCGTTCTGTGTAAGGAAGGAGCGGCCCCGTCGGGTGTTTGGGGGACGCGGAGGGGGGGCGGGTGGGGTGTGTGTGTGTGGCGTGGCCGGGGCTCTGCTTGCCTCCTTCCGTCGCGGTCTCCGTCCTTTTCGAGTGAACGACCCCCGCCTCACCCCCCACCCCACCCCGTCCTCTGCGAGGCCTCTGAGAGAGGGAAGCCTGCCTTCGTGGCTTTCCTTCCCACCCAGCCAGCCGGGCCCTTGCAGGCAAAGTGGGTGCCTCTCCCTCCCACGATGATATTACCTCACTTTTTTTCCTTTCTTTTTTTTAAAAGGCATCTTCTGGTACCTCTTAAAAACAACAGTGTTTTTACTGAGGCGTAAGCTTCCCTCATTACATCTTTCAGGCAAGCCTCTTTCCTTCAAACAATAGTGGTCCTTCTGCCCAGTTTCGTTCCACTCTAAACTTGAGCCTCATCCCGAACCTGTAATCTCTTCAGATGCACCTGTCTGGCTTCTTCCCTTGTGTAGCACATCCTCAAACCGCCCCCCCCCCCCCCCGGCCAGGCACTAGATTCCCAGAAACAGGGTGGATTTGGCTTAAATTTATTTAAATCATGATTCAGGTTTTTAAAAAAAATCATTTTTTGACGATTTAAATAAAAATCATTTTTTAATTAAATTGTTATTTAAATCAATTGATTTAATTGATTTTTATCCACCCAGACCAGAACTAAATAACTTGGAAGTGTGTCTCCTCCTGGTTCTCATGTGACCCCGATTAGTAGTTTAAGTAATCTGGGTCTTGATTACTATAAGCCTTTTCTAGTAAGGTTCTCAGGATTGTTTCCTGCCCTGCTTCTCTTCCTCACACCCCATGCAAGTGTTTTATTGCTTGTTGTATGAGAGACTGCTTTAGTAAAAGTTGTTATTGCAGGTAGCTGATTTATTACAAGCAGCACTTCCTGCAAAAATAAAATGCCTTCCCTAAAGCAAAGAAAATTCAGTGAGTTAAGTATCTGGTTACAGAGCCAGAGGTTGGAGGTTTGATTCCCCACTGTGCCTCTTGCAAGTAGACCCAGCCTATGTGACCTGACATCACACTATTATTATTAAAGCAAAGAAGGCAAAACTAGGTATGATGTTTTAAAAAAATGTATGACTGACTTTTCTGATTTCTTTCTTAAGGCTTAAAATGGCTACAAGAGATCCAACATTGCATCTGGGCCAGGGAAGGAATTGTTACCCTTTATTCCCAGCTTGCCAATCCTCTCCATACTGTTTTTCTGATTTTTCCAAGGCCCATTAGTCATTTTGGGATAAACACATATTTCAATCTTGTTTGTTATCTAAAGATGTCAGTGAGTGACGACTTATATTTCTAATGATAGGTGGAATGGAGAACTTTAACTAGGAGATCTTGAGAAATATCTTCAATTTGGGGCGTCTAGGGGAAAAGAAAAATAAACATACTTTTTCACTTGTGGCAAGGTGTCTAGTTGAAAAATTAGATACTGCTTTGATTTTATGGGCTGGGAATAACAAAACAAAGTGCTTTCAATAATTCCTGATAATGAATATCCTCAGTTTTAAGAAGACTTCTGGCTTGAAGTTTTGTCTTGATTTTTTAATTGTATAGCAAGACTTCTATAATTAAAAAGCACGATTGTAAAATGTTCAACATGCATGTTTTGCTATGCCCTGGTGCCTAAATCTCATTTGTGTGTTGTGCTGCAATTTCTGGGTCATGCTGTATTTCTGAAGAATTTGCCAACTTGCGCCAGTATAGTTACAGCACAGGAGCTTGTGATAAATACATTTTTTAAAAGGGGATACCAAAATGGTGTGTTTAAGAAACTGTAAGTATTATTGTTTGGGGATAAAAGACCTGCTTGATTTATACATGTGGACAATTTTAGGATGGTTTCAATTTAAGATTATTCAAAATTATGTAACTTGAGAATCATTACTCAAAAAGATATTTGATCACATTGTGTAGAATGTCACAAAACAAATGGTTGTGCAATGATATCATATCACTTTATCATAGCTGGCATTTCAATACTCTTTGTGCACATCTGAGCATATGTATTTCAGCATGCATGAAAACTTTCATTTCAAAGCTGTCTTTGATGCTGCTATCAAATATGCCTTGGTATGAAATGATTGTATTTTGTTTGGATTCTGTAAACCTAGGACCCAGTGCCTAGATTCTAAGAAAGATGGTGGATGTGTGGATGTGTTTAATAGCTTGCTGATGTATTGCACTGCTAGTTAAGGGAACTGATAGAAAGGAAGAATGTTTTGGGGACTTACGCTTACTGACATATTCTAAAGTATGTCAATTTTTTTAGATTGACATGTTAATTGATCCAAAAGGTTTACATGCATCCAGATGTCAGAAAAGTTATTTAAAAGTTTGCATTTAAAACTTCTTAATTTTTCATACAAAACATTACTCTTTTCCAGCCTGCACTGATTTTACCAAAAAGACGTGTGAAGAGTGTGTAAAAAACACAAAAGTAAGTTTTGCTGGTTTTGTATTTTGTTTGGAAAACTTTGGCATTATTCTGTAAACAGTGCTAATATCTTTTCAGCTAAGTGATTTAATGCACAATGTAGAGGAAGATAGAAATGTTTAGCAGGCATCTATGTTGCAATAGAAAAGAGGAAATTGTTATAGAAAATAAACTGTACAAGAAATTTGTCTAGAAAGGTGTAATGTGTGCTCTTTATTTTTGTATTTTTAAAAAAGCCACCACCGAAACAATGAATGTTAGGCTGTAGAAATGAGTCATCAAAAACAATTTGAAGTTGTTCATTTACTTAAATAATGCAGATTTCTGTATTTAAAGCAGATGTCCTTATTAAAATTTCTTATATGTTCTTTATATTAATCTGTTATTATAAATCCTGTATGAAGTGATTTTTAATCCCTGTTCAAATGCCAGGCTGAATCTGCTTAGTAACAACTCTTGAATGTTTTCCCTGATTTGGTTATTGTGGTTTGGTTACAGAGACCTTATGTTTTTTTAAAACCTTTGATCTCAGAAGAATAGTATCCTTTTGTGCTGATCTTACTTCCAAGAATAGATTAATTGTGTGAGATTAGTATCTAACTGAACATTTGCTTTTGGATACTAACCATTTGAGTAAAGGATCATTGATACTTTTGCTTCCTTCACAGCTTTAGGTTCAGCAAGAGTTAAACTTCTGAAGAGAGCTTGGAGGGAGTTCCCAGGGGGAGGCAGGAAAAAAAGTAAAGTCAGGAATAGGAGAAGAAAAGTGAAAGGGTAAGGGTGGTATTTCACTGATGAAAGAAAGAGAAAGGAGTAATTGCTGCCACCCTTTTTCTCATGTCCTGATAGGCTATTTACACCAACATCCAAATAGTCCAAATGATGTGGATTAGTGTCTCAAATGAGATAGTAATTACCCTTTTTATGCAATACAAAGATACTGAATTAGTAGAAACTTAATTACTGAAAAATTTAGTGCGTGCTAATGCAGTGGCAAATAAAAAGTCAATGTGAGAGATAAGTAGTGTTAAACACATTAGAAATAGTTGGTGGAACATTTCCTTTTAAACTTCTTTTAGTTAAGAAAACTTGAAAGTAAATAGTATCTAATATATGAGCAAAACGGTGAAAAATAGAGGTTCTTAATATAGAGGTTCTTAATGTTTATGCCTTCACTTGAGAATGATTTTAATGGGACAAAGCAAGTTATTGTTTTGACCAATATAGTTTGCAACTTGGATTATGGCAAGAGTTTTATGCATAGGAGTATTAAAGGCCAAAATATCAGCCATAATCCTATTCTGAGCAGAAAGGTGATTACTTAAGCATTTCTCTGCTTTAACAAGACTTCTGTTATTCCAGCTGATAGCACAACCCATGTAAAAGCAGTGTGAGAGCAGACATGGAAAGGGGAACCTGTTGGACTAGGGAAATGCTTACATGACCATCCTTCCACAGTTACTTAATATAACAGGATAGTGGTCATTGCCTTTAAAAAATGGAATAGGTTTGGATAAGATTAGTCTTCTTTCTGAAATTTCAAAATATCTAATCACAGTCTGGTGAATGAGTGGAAATTTGCTGCCTGACATTAGTAGGAAATTAAAAATGGGGTAAGCTTTTCAAGAATGAAGGTGTAAGTGCTCAGCAACCACTAAAACTAATTATTTATCACTCCTCTTTAGTGTCTTTGGTGCAGTGAAAATTCCACTTGTATGGACTACCCTGTAAGCAAACTCATTCCATCATCCTCACTTTGTGAACTCACAGAGACTTACTGGGGAATCTGCTGGGGTAGGTATTGGTTGTGGATGTGTTAACTACGTGTTTACTTCTATTTCAAGCAATAACATGATGGGTGTGTTCCATGTGCAAGATATCTTTGTGATTTTTACTGGTAAACAGTATTTGCTTTTGTGTAAACCATTAGCTTTATGTAGGTAGTCATAAACTGTACAGCCGTTTTTCCACACTATACTGAGTGTTATTGAATTAATTGCCTAGAGCTTTCATATTAACAATACAATTTTTCTATGATGGGTTTTCTTCTGAATGATTTACTTCTGGTGTCTGATACTCAGCAGAAAGAAACCCAATTTTTTGCTTTGTTGTGAGCCTAAGAACCATTCTTCCTATATTACAACCCTGATTCTGTCTTGTTTGAATTTGAATCTGTTAACGAACCCAGTAGTTCACAAAATCCAGTCATTATGTGAAAAAGCGAATGAGTTCTACAAGAAAGTTCTGTCTCCTCCCCAGTTCAAATATTCTCTCCCTCCATCTTCTCCGATCATTAGATCAAAAGTGTCTGTTTTAGATTAACGTTGGCTTGCCTTGTTGACTAAGTCTGTGCAAACCTGGGCTTCATCTTAATTGATTAGCAACAACAAGATAAATTAAATATTGTTTGGGTTCAGACATTATGACAAGAGGTGCTTAATCTAAAATGGAAACAAATAGTAACATTTCTCTCCTTGTACCACAGAAGAGGAAGAAAAATGGGTTTTTGTGCCTGTGAGCCTGAGGCTCACTGCAAAACATTTCCATCACAATAAAACATGGTTCATCATAGTACTTTTCAAACACAGGCAATGCATCTGTTACCTTGTTTATAAGGAGAAAACTCATATAACAGTGGATCAGTTCACGTGTGCAAGGATTTTCATGGCACACAAAAACTGATCTCTGATGTTGCTTGAGTTCTTTGTTAAATTTCTTTGTAGATATAGCTTATTCAGGAGACATCTCACATACACTTAAGTGTATGCATCTATGTATGCTGCATGTATACATAGCTATTGTGTGTGTGTATACAGTAGTACCTTGGTTTACGAAATTAATCCGTCATCTGGGACGTTACATAATGTGGAAATTATGTAAACCGGAACGCCGATAGCCGTAGCAACGGGGGCGGCGCTAGAAACCTCCAGGCGCGATGTGTCCTTTTCATACAGCAAAAAACAAAAAAAAAAACAAAAACGTAAAAAAACATAAAACGAGGCATTTCTTATGGATTTTGGCTCGTAAACCAAGGTATTACTGTGTGTGTGTGTGTGTATTGGTCTGTTGTATTAGGGTAAAAGAGATTTACTGCCACCTGGTCTGAAATTAAGATATCAGGATTGAAATCAGCGCAATTTTGGGGGCCATATGAGTTGAAAAAAGCATGTGAGCTTGCATAAGTGTTGTTGATCTGCAGTCAGATTGCATTGGATGTTTCAGATGCTTTGTTCACTGGGATCCCACCATGCGTAGATTTAGAATATGGTCATATAACAAAATAAAGGGGTTGTCTAACACTTGTTTTCTGTGGCAAAATGTGGCATATGCATTACAGCAATTGTATCAGCTGTCTTGAATTAGCTCAGAGCATTAGAATTGCTATAATGAAAAGTGACAGTGTGTTGGCCTAGCTTTATCTGTGGGTTCATTATAGATTTCTGTTCCTTCATTCCTTCTAAGAAGTCAGATCATACACATTTTTATCTGTGGAAGAAGAATAGAAATGGGAGTTCCTGTCCTGCTTTATTTGTTTTCAGTATCTTTCTGTTACCTTGTTTTAAAATGTAGCACAACCTTGTGAGAGCCATTGTGATGGAGCAGGATTCAGTGGTGAATGGACTAGGATTTAGGAGACTTGGGTTCAAATCCTTGTTTAACTATGGAAATACATTGGGGAGCGACACTGTTAAAACTACTCTTTAAATATTTACATACCTTGAAAACTCTGTTAAGATCACCTTGAGACTGGTACAGCTTAACAGCACATAACAATGTACTTACAGAAATTCTGTAGGCCAAGGATTTCAGCTGTGCTAGGCTTGAGTTCACCCAGCTAGATCTTATTTTGCAATTATATGTATGTAAAAGAACAACTGCTTGATTTAAAAAAATCTTTTAAAATCTCACATACCTGGAAACCTTATTAGAGTTGCCTTAAGTCAGAACTGACTTGATGGTACTTAATACACATACATTGCCTTGAGAGATTGGTTCTCTTTTTGTCTAGGGCAGCAAGGAAATCTTGTGGGACTGCAGGTCCCATTGTTCCTAATTGTTGGCTGTGCTAGCTAAGACAGATGGGACCTGTAATCTAACACTTGTCTTGTCCCTGTTCTACATATATGCTTAATACTCTAAAAATGTGGCCTTTAAGTTGAATAGGATTTGAATTTTGCATTGTCCTCAAAACCTGGGGTCACTTAACATTTTTACAAGAACAGTTAATTGGGGGCTAAATTCAGTTGCTATTCCCAGCCAGGGGACTTACATGCGTGTTGATGTTAAGTTCCCTTCATTAAACATGTGTCCTCTAAGAGAGGCAAACAGTTGGATTTAGCCCTATGCATTTGGCATATCTTAGTGTGTTTAAATGTTTGTTTGGATTACCTGTTTTAAGCTACAGTATTTATTATCAAAGTTGACCTGTTGAAATGATAGAGGCAGTACGTTGTATCCTTGGAATCAAGTATTCTCTTGATTTCCAGTTGGATGGTGTGTCTGGTAAGTTGTATATTCCTTCACATTTTGGTTACATTTACAGACAGCTGTGTAAGTAAGACATGTACTATTCTTGGTACATGGTGGCATGTTAAGTTAGCTTTCACTATAAAATTTTCACTGTCACAAAGACTGCCAGTGAATGTAAGTCTCTCATCTAGGAACTTCCCTGTGTGTTTGCATTTTCCCCCCTTTGTATCATTGTAACATTGAATATACTAAAGTTTTGATTTCAATTTTTACAGTCAACTTTGAGGCCATTCTCATCACCATAGGTGTGGTAGCAGGTGTTCTTCTGCTTCTTATAATATGCTGCTGCTGCTACTGCTGCAGAAGACGTAATCCTAGCAGGTAAAAAAGATTTAATAGTACGTTTAATATTTTTTTCTGACTTCAATTCCTTTAATAATACTGTCCTTGAAATTAAGGCTTAAACCAATTGTACTTTTTAAACACATGATAGAAAATTATGCCTTATAGTGCCAAGCTCTTTCTGTTTACAAAAAAGGATATGGGATCTCAGTCAGGATTGAGAGTTTAATTGCTTTCGACTCAACTGTATTCTTCATTCTTTATCACCTCTTCAATTTATTATTGTCCCAATGTAAAAAACACATTAAAATCAGGGCAATTAGAAACTTTCAGTGGAATTTTCATTAGGAAAACAGTGCAAGGGTTGAACTTGAAATCTTCTGCATGTAAAGTATGGATTTTGTCACCGAGCTGCTATCTGTTCCAAAAAAATGGTTTCAGGATGCATTTAAAAGTCCTTAAACATAGCTACATTCTAGGGTAACCTGTTAATGAAAATTACATGGGTTGGCTGAGACCTGGGATTGGATCCAGACTGACTGTGAGATCCATAATTACAAAGATTGGATCCACAGTGGAGATGGGGGTATTCGTATATGAATACGAATATCCCTGCACAGCTGGAGTTAATGAGGGTCCGGCCCCTGGGGCTGGACCGTCTACTCACGCATGCAGCGGCGGCGGCCTCACTCATCCTTCCAATCACTCCTAGAGCCCTGCTCTCTTCCTGCTCGGCTAGTGACTCGGCAGCCGTGTAGGGAGACTTGTCCGCCCTCCCATTGCCAGAAGTGGCTAGCCGAGCAGGAAGATAGCGTGGCTCTGCGAGTGATTGGAAGGATGAGCGAGGCCACTGGTGGACATGTGAGTAGATGGTCCGGCCCAGGGGCCAGAACCTCGTTAAATCCAGCTGCAAGGGGATATTCATATATGAATACCTCCCATCTGTAATCCAGAGCTAGGAATACATCAGTTAAAATCAGTGGAGCTCCAATTAGTCATGATTGACTTAGGCATCACAGAGTTTTTCATTGGGTCTATCCTAAGTATGACTACATCTGGATCCAACCCAGTGTTTTTGCATGCCATGTCAGGAAAAACTATGAGAAAGCAAAATTATTCAAGTTTCTCTGAAATGGTATAGAGCAGCGTGAGTAACATCTGGCATTCCAGATGATACTGGACTGAAGCTCCCATCATGGGTCACTATTTCCTTTGTTGGTGATGGTTGGAGGAGTTCCAGCCTCACAGCATTAGGAATATGACAAATTACACACCCCAGGAAAAATCTTACAACACTTCGACCTCAGTTTTATTTTACACTTCCACTGATAATTCTGGAATTTAGATTCAGGCACATGGTCCAATTTCACATTGTCTGGAAGCCTGTTGATTTAACTATGTGGGCATAAATGGCTATTATTCCATCAGTCCACAAGGTTGTTTTTTTTAATATAATTCAATTTAAAGCTTTGTATCTCTCCTTTCTCCCCCCCCCCCCCCCCCCCCCCCAATTATGAGGCTACCCAGCGATTCCTTTTCACCTTTGGGAGCCTTGGGAAGTTTTTAATATCTGAAAACCACTGCCAGCTGTCCCAATCCCAGTGGTAGTGATCAGATGGTGATTTTTGGATATTAAATACTCCCTCATCCCAAGGCTCCCAAAGGTTTCCCCAAGTCAAATGAGACCCTAGGGAGCCTTGGAGCATGCAGAGAAGGAGATAGGAAGCTTTAAATTAAATTAAAGAGTAACTTCACAAACTGATGGCATCACTGCCATTTACGCCCATCTCAAGAGGATTTCAGCCATAGTGTACTAAGTAAATTACTACTTCATTTGCAGTATTACTGTTCAGAAGAAAACACCGCAACTAGACAGTCTGCAGAAGGTAGATGATCATGCTAGAAACTTTTGCAGCTGAAATTTGGAACTGTTGTATCTCGGTGAAAAGTTTATTCAATAAGGTAGTTGGCTATGTGAATTTGAGGGATACAGGCTGGAAAGGATACATTCACTTTAAAGTCTAGGATCAATAAAGTCATAGGAATTTTTATTGACATTTGGCTACATGAGGTTGTATTATTGTAAAATAATAAAGAATTATTATTATAACTTTTATTGAATATACAAGATCTGCCATTAATATTTAAAAAAATATTATTCTGTCTGTTGATAGGACAGTTAGGAACCATTTGCAAGATCTATGTAGTAACGTAAAGTAGGCATAGGAGTTTATGCTAGTTGTTTGGATCCAGAAGAGCTGTCAGCTATTTTCATTAATAACAAATCTCATATTTTGCTATAGTGAACTGTTGCACCTGCATGGAAGGCAAGCTGAGAGGTTGTGCTCTGATGCATGACAGCACTAGTTTTAAAATAATAGCTAATGTTTACTTAGAGTTTGCCAAATATTCCAAGAGAAGTGGCACCACATGGTTTACAGTCTCCCTGTGAACTATGTCCTTTCTTTTTCTTTGCTCCTGTTATGTGCAAAAGGGGTGGGTTCATTGATGTGTTACATATTGAACTTTATGAATCTCCTTGCAGAGAGGTACAAGGGATTCTGTCCTTTTTTCTGAATCTCTGCATGAAATACACAGTTTGTTTTTTGCCTTTGGCTGCTCTCCCTGCATGATTGTGGCTTGCTAGACAGTAAGACAGCCCACTGAAAGTACAGAAAACTTTTTATATTCTTGAGATAAGAAATGTGATGTGTCTTTTCCTAGTTGTGACATATCCAGGTAGGGATTAATCTAAGTATTTCTCTTTGAGATTGGTGGATTTCAATTTAATGTCATTATTTGCACATCATTATACTTTATTAGATTGTGGCAATAATTAGGAAATCAGATCCTGACACTTAAAGTCTACAGTATGGCTGAATCAAATAAGTCTGAATGTCTGATTATATAATTGAATTGTATTTAGTAGATGTGTGTAGATTTGTTATTTGAATTACAACTCCCAGAAATCTCCAGGCAACATATTCAGTGTCCATGCTGCTTGAGGAGTTCTAGGAGTTGTCCAAAACCTACAAATTTGCACATCTGTCATAATTATAGTATTTGAATTAAATGGTAGAATGCTGAATATATTCATTCACCTGCATTCACAGGTACAGTGGTGCCTCGCAAGACGAATTTAATTGGTTCCGCAGTCAATGCCGTCTTGCGAAAAATTCGTCTTGCGAGGCGCGTTTTCCCATAGGAATGCATTGAAATCTAATTAATGCGTTCCTATGGGAAATTTTTTTTAAAAAAAGTCACTTACCAGATAGGGAGCTGGGGAAGCACCATCGGAGGACTGGCGGGGGGGTCCCCTCGCCGCGATCGCCGGCTTTGGAGGTCCCCTGCCAGTCCTCTAATGGTGCAGGAAAAGCCTCCGGTGCTCTGAAGCCGGCCGCGCGCGGTTGCAGGGCACCCCCGCCAGTGTTCCGATGGCTTTCTCTGCACCATCGGAACACTGGCGGGGGTGCCCCGCAACCGGCGCGCGCTGGCTTCAGAGCACTTTGGAGGCTTTTCCTGCACCATCCGAGGACTCGCGGGGGTGCTGGGCTAGCCTCTGCAAGTGCCCCTCGCCGGCTTTGGAGGTTCCCCGCCAGTCCTCGGATGGTGCAGGAAAAGCCTCCGAAGTGCTCTGAAGCCGGCGCGCGCGGTTGCAGGGCACCCCCGCCAGTGTTCCGATGGTGCAGAGACAGCACCATTTTTGAAGATCGGGCTCTTTCCCCTTGCCTTCGGTAAGGCTCCAAATGGAAAAAGGCTTTCTTTTTTTCTTCCCCTTTTTCCGTTCGGAGCCTTACCGAAGCAGGGGGAAAGGGCGCGATCTTCAAAAATGGTGCTGGACAACAACAAAAAATAAAATAAAATAAAACCGCAACATTCGTTTTGCGGAAAAGGGCCATAGGAGCGATCGTCTTGCAAGGCACAAAACCCTAGCCAGACCCATTCGTCTAGCGAGTTTTTCGTGCTGCGAGACATTCGTCTAGCGAGGCACCACTGTACTAGCCATTGCTTTTTACTGCATAGAAAATATGCAAATACAGGTATCAATGTATTTCAGCATGGAAACATTAACATATTTCAGTATAGTGCTATTAAGAAACTCTTTAATTACATTCTTTACTATACCACAAGATGCCCCCCAAAGTGACATACAATCAACATTCATCCAGTTATAGCTACTCAGTGTGTTTTGTGCAATTTAACAACCTGTCATTGACTTGGGTCCGCGATACAATATGTCCACTTTCAGGCAGGAGCTCTCGGGAATTGTGTCAAGGAGATGATATTTTCCTTTTGTTTAAGTAAATGCCATAAATACTCCTGAGAAGCTTACTTGGCGCATATGTCAAACATAATTTTGTTGGAAGACGCTGATTACACACACTTTCAGACCCTGGTGATATGAATCTTACAAAGTTCAGTTTTGCTGGTTTAAAGCTTAAGTGGTTCAACTTAAAAGGGAGTAAGTTAAGAAAATATGCTTTACATGTGTACATGGAGTCCTTTATAAGGTGGCTTTTGCCATAGGATTCATGAGGATAAGATCAACAATATATGTAGAGCTTTCAAAGGAATGGGGTGTCTGTTATTTATCTGAGTCCAGTAATGCACTTGCTTTTGGAAAAAAAAGTTGAAGTTCTTTGCACACCTTTTTGATGGCTAGCATTAGCTTCTTGTGCTGGAACATCAATCTTCTGAGTCTCATTGAGGAGGCTGATGTTTTTCTTGAAGATTTCAGTCAGTATTCATGCACAACTAGATAAGAAATTCATATAAAGTCTTTTTCTCTCGCTTTTAACTTCATGTGGAAAATGTTGTTAAATTTGGATTTGAAGGAAAGTGGATTACAAAATATATTAATTCTAGCAACATCTAACAGACCCTTCACACATAAGAGGTTTTAAATGTATACCAAAGCCAGTTTCCTCAATACACAGAAGGGTGCACTTGGTGGATGGCATGAAACCTGTCCTTCTCCTTCCGTTACGTTATTGCATCTTGTAGCATTAAAGAATATTATTGATTCAACCTGTGATCAATTAAGAAACTGCTACAGAGCACAGGCTACAGAGGACAGCCAGACAGTCTTGTCAATCTGTGTTCTGTGCTGGTCAGTAGAGGAATGGTTTGTGAACAAGGAAGCCTACTTTCCATTTTGTATGTGAATTGGGTAAACCCGTGTTTAACATTTTGAGGTTCGTGTTTTAGCCTTAAAAGTAAATGGCAAATGGAGGAAATACACAACCAAAGTTCGATATAAACTCAGTGGCAAAGCTAGGTTTCTCAAATGCATTTGTCACTTCTGTTTCAACCCATTAAAGGTAATTTCGTGATACCTGGGCCTGGTTCTTCTGTAACATCTATATCATGTCATGTCCACTGGATGTCACTGTTTTTTTTCCCCCTTGAAATATTTCTACAGGCTTTTCAGTATTACAGCATAAATTGGTTTGATAAATCAATTATAATTATTCTGTTCAGTTAAAAGGACCCAAGTGTTTGAGAACTGTTTGTCTGATCCATATTTTGTACTCTTCTGTGTGAATTTAACCAGGATTAAATATTCTGCTGTCTTGGTCAGTAACAGAAAGGTAACCAGTCCCATATTATTCATTCATTCATTCCGTTTCATGCCTTCTATACAGAAAGTAAAGCAAAACTCATAAAAGCACATTCTAAAATATAAAGAACGGGGGGGGGGGAATCAAAAACAGGCAGCAAGAAGCTGTCAGTTGGCGAAGAAGAACCCTTCCTCCTCCTCCACACATTGACTCAGTAGAGGAGAACCTCCCCCAAGGGCTTCCTTGATGAGCTCTATTTTTGTTCTTTAGAGGCATGGAGGGAGGCCACCTAGTGTAATTCCTGTGGCAGTGCGTTCCACAAGGAAGGTACCATAGCACAGAAGGCCCAGCTTCTGGTTGTTGTTTTCTGGGCCTCACAAGGTGTTAATATTCATAGGCACGTGGTATAAAGAGATCTATATTATGCTCTCCTTCTGTAATCAGATGTCCTCAAGGTATTTTAGACTTCCGTCAGCCCTGCTACCATAGCTAGTGGTCAGGAGTCATCGTCCAAACTCTTTGGAGAACCTAAAGCTAAAGATACCTAGGTTATCTGGTTTTTTTTATAGTGTGACCCATAGTAAGAGTGAAAGAAGTCCACATTTTATGTAGAATCTCATAAAAACTTCCTAGTAACACTCTGTTTTACAAGATAATATAAAGATTAATCAATATAGTAGAATGAATTATGACTCTTAACAGGATTTGTTAATACTGGTATCGTATATAAGGCAGTAGAAAATAATATTTGTAATTAACTGATTAGAGAATTTAAAATGCTATAAATTTGAGTGTATCGATAAAAATTCTGATACAGTTCCAAATACCTGCTAGAGACTTTTTAAACTGTTATGATTTAAAGCCCTTTACCCAAATATATCAGGCATTCCACTACTTCAGCTTAAAAAAAGTGTGTGCTTTTTCTTAGGAGACTAGCTGAAGAAGAAGAAAGATTTATCAAAGATCGGGAAGAAAAAAGAATGCAGTCCCTTCAGCGGTATGTGTAAACACTTGGATTGTGTTATTGTACTCATAGCTTGTGGAGACAAGTTATGTAGATAACGGGAGGCTTGCACTGTGGTTATACAGTAAATACAGCTCATAACGGTTTTTTAACCCCTAAATCTAGGTAGAGACTTGCCCTGAAAATACTGATCTAGGATTTGGGGACCAATTTCTTGATTTAGCAGGCTTCTCCTGGACATGGAGCAGAAAAGATGTAGTGATACTAAACAGCTCCAGATAGCAAATTGTTGTATCCTGGTACTGCTCCATTTTGCTATTGGCATCCATGCTGGATCTCTGAAGCTGGAATCCAATTCTGCTACACATTGGTAGTTGTAATGTTTTTCATAAAACATAGCATAAGCAAATCCTGTTTTGCATATGTTATTGTTTAATTATACTTCTTACCAGGTGGTGCTTGAAGTCACAATTTTATAAAGCATGGTAAGGTAAAGGTTCCCCTTGACATTTAGTCCAGTCGTGTCCGACTCTAGGGCATGGTGCTCATCCCCGTTTCCAAGCCGTAGAGCCAGCGTTTGTCCGTAGACAGTTTCCGTGGTCACGTGGCCAGCGCGACTAGACACGGAACGCCGTTACCTTCCCACCGTGGTGGTACCTATTTATCTACTCGCATTTACATGCTTTCGAACTGCTAGGTTGGCAGGATGGTAAAGCATGGTAAAGATATTAAATTAATAAAAATGCAGAGCCAACCCCAATTTGAAAGGTAATCTGTTAGGAAAGTGTCTCACAGGAGGTTCCTCTCAGAACAGACTTGGTTGGCTGGTGGTTTCACCAATACTAACTTTTTGACTCCCTCCCTAGTGCCTAACACAAGGAAGGGGGATCCTAAACTTAATTTTGTCCAACTACTTCCCGGCACTTGCAGATGGAGAAGAATCCTGACCATTGTGATTGTCCATAAAAGTTCCAGGCTGTTGTCCAAGCAAAGAGCTAACTGCCCTGGCAGCTCTTCAGTGGAAGTGGGATAGTACTGGCACAGGAAGGCAACTCTGGATCTGGCTGAACTAACAAAGAAGGGATGAAATGAGGAAATGGAAGGTGGGCGGTGGGGGGGGGGGAGTTAAAAAGCCGTAGCAATCATAGGGGCTTTGCTTCTATGGAAAATTAATGTTGATGGTCTTACTGCTTTTTTTCGTATCTCCTTTCTCTTGGATTGTAATGCATAATGAATTTTTCCAGTCTGTGGGCCACTGTTTTGTTGTCCATATTTTGTTGGCATATTCTTGGTAGGACTTTGAATCGACCAATTTCTGTAATTTGAAATGGCTCTTTTGATATTCCTATTATTCCTAGTGATTTACTTGTGCAATTGAAGAATTGCATTAAAGAGTCTGAGCCTATTTCTGTCACTTTTTATTTTTGCTTCTTGTCTGTCATTAACGATTTCAAGAGTGTCATCATCAGTCATCTGTTGAGGCTTTTCTTTTGACTACAACAATAGTCCTTTTTCATTTCTTCCTGATAATATCTTTGGTTTCAGTGCACCATCCGTGTGGTTCATGGTAAACTGAGCTTAATAAAGCAAGCCTTTTCTTTGTATGAACTTTAAATTCTTCATGAATGATACTAAAATTATATTTTTCCACTATGATTGTTTTTGTGTTCTTCTACAGCTTTACAAATAGAACCCCCATATCCGCAGAGAATTGATTCTAAGCCCCCCGGCAGGTCCTGAAAACCATGGATAGTAGCAAACACCCCCACCTCCCACCATTGATTCAGATCCAGATCACAAGAGGTGGCCCGGGCCAACCCAACCTCCCTCCCACAGCTGCAGCAGATGAAGGGGCTGAGCCACCAGAGGCTAGGGACGGGTAGGGACAAAGAGCAGCCCTTTCTGGCTCTCCTTTCTCATGAGGTGCTGTGGCCTGGAAGCAGCCCCGAGGCAGTGGTGGTTGAGTGATCCTGCCTGCCTGAGACTGAAAGCCCAGGTGAGTGGGATGGAAGCGGAACCTGGGGAGGAGACAAGCCACACGGGAAGGGAAGGCAGACCCAGGAGGAAATGGCCACTGCCCTCACAAAAGGTGGCTCAGGCCAGCCCCACACCCCTCACCTACCTCCCACAGCTAGCGAAAGGGATGAGCCACCAGAATTGGGGAGGAAAGGGGTTTGAAACAGTTTGGGAACTACTGTAGTAAAAGGGGGAAAAAAATCCAGACAAGAACAAGAAGCAGGCTCTTTGGCAAGAACTCCCTCTAGTGGCCAGTTCTGGTAAAAACATGTGAAATATATATTTATATTTTTAGAATTTCTTTATTTTTAATATTTTTAATACAATACAGTATTTTCATACAGTGGATAAGTGTATCAACGGATATTGATCCAGGGCACACGGGGGTCCTACTGTATTCTAATTTTTGGTACTAACACTTCATGGTCTGTATCACATAGATCTTGGTCTTCTCCATGTGGAAAGAATGCCACATCTCCATTGTCTGCTTCTAGTCATATAGTTTGATTTGATTGGCTGTTCACTTGATTGCACAGTTTATCTGTCAGATTGCCTAAAGCATGTGTTTGTGATAAACAAAGTTGTTTAATCTGTTTTTTCTTCCAGAATAAAACATTTTGTAATCATTTGGTTGAAAATGTCCTATTCCACTCCACTTTAGTTGGTTCTCATCAGGTGTTTAAAATATAATTACAATTTCAAGCTTACCTAAATTTATACTTCTTGCATTCTATGTTTGGATAACATATATCATGCAGCATTTCTTCCTTTTGCTTCTGGGACACCAGCAACTAGCTGTTATTTTGACTTTAATCCAGTTGCTGTATTAGTAACAGCACTGTTTTTCCTTATATTTTTTACACTGGCTATCAAGAGAAACATTTATTTTGTAGCATGAGATCTGTGTTCCACTTATTGGTGTGCTTGTGATCCAACAAGTATGCAGACATTGTCAATACTTGTTTTGCATTTTGTTTAGAGTTTGGTTTTTCAAACTTTTGTTACTATGTTTGTAACTTTTACAGAAAACATGAAAGAAAAGCCAAGCACGATGAGATACGCAAGAAATATGGTATGTATAATTCAATAATTTGCATCTGAAGTTTTCATTTCAGCATACAGCCCAAGTAGCTTGTTTTCTAATATGGGCTATATGGAAAATCCAGCAAAACACAATATTGGTTGTTGTACATCTTAATCAGCTTGGTTTATATGGTTGCCATTCTACAGCATATCTGAAAGTGTGAGGTCAAAGCAGCTTCCCCACTTCACCAGGCAAGCTACTTGTCACATGACAATATCATTAAGGTGTCCTCTCTGCACTGTGGGTAGACAAGCTCCACAAGGTTCTGGAGCCATTTTTTCAGCCCTAGGATCCTCTGGTAGCTGCAATAATCCCTCCAGATAATGGAACATTTCTATTAAAAAAATACAGAAGTGTTCAGACTTTTTTTGTTAAAAATAAAGTAGGAGTGGACTCATGCCTTGGTTTTAGAGGAACATCTCTGCACCTCATGGCACATTGGTTAAACTGCTGTACCACAGCCAAAACTGTCCTCATGGCCTGGGGTTCAATCTCAGGAGCTGGCTGAAGATTGACTCAGCCTTCCATTCTTCTGAGGTCGATAAAATGAGTACCCAGCTATCTGGGGGGTGCAATGTGTCTCCTGCATAATTAACTTGTAAACAGCCCAGAGTATGTGGTATGTAAGCAGAACACTTTTCTTTTAATGTGTGTTCCTCCTTTTTAAAGTAAAAGCTTCTTTTGTTGGAGTTTTCCCTTAAGGGGCTTCAGGTTCCACAAATATAACTGGAAAGGTGCATGTTAAGTCCTTACATAACTCCTCTTCCTGGCTTCTTTAATTTCATAAGAAATTGCCATACATTTGTCTCCACCTTGGCTAACATGGATTGAAGACTTAATAATTTTTTAATGAAGGTTGAGCTATCAAGATTCTAACTGGATTGTATCCCCCAGTGCTCCTCTGCTTTATACAGTATGAATACACAACAGTTAGATTAGAAATGGAAGCAACGTATTTTAAAACTTTAAATAATACACATTTAATTGAGATACTTTGTCAAAATTAACAGTAAAGTGCTACTAATTTTCAAATTACTTTAAATACAAGACCAAGGTCACTGTTCCTTCTGCTATGTGTTTAAGAGGATATCTTTGTTGAATATCTGTCTGGCTAGTACATCATTTCAAATCACATTTAATGATGATTTAATACTTGAAAAATTCAGAGCACTAGACTGTATTGTTTTTGGTAGTTTGGCAGAGTAGATTCCCCCTTAAAACAGACTAAGGTTAATGAAAAAGAGTGGCAAATGGATTAACCCATTGCTAAATTAAGATGATCATATCTGACATGTCAGCCCAAATCCATTACTTGTTTGTTCTTAAAGAAATGTTCACCCCCATTTCACCCTGTAGCTTTTCTTGCCCCATTTAAATGATAATTGTGCATTTACAATATAGTGCCAGGTGTCACTCATTCTGGCCATAGTCCTTTGAGAGCACTGCAAGCAATAGAGCTTTAATAAGTAGGAGTACTCCATTGGAATGGTTTCTTTGTTGCAGGATTTGTCATTTTTTTCATGTGTTCTTGTATGAATGCACTTTGATTACTCAGATTATATGTTTATTGCTAAATGAGTTTGAGTTTCACTGTGGTAACTTTAAATAAAAATAGATGTACATTTAGTACAGTTTTGTATGCTATGTGAGTAAAACATCCACAGCATTTTGTGCTACGCCTTGTTTAGATTTCAAAAACCTGATCATGGAGTAGGGGTGAGCACAGAATATATACGGGCCCAGTGATGACTGAAGCCTATTGTGACTGGTAGGGCAGGCTAGACAGTGGATAAGCCAAAGTCATCAGCAGGAGATAAAATAAATTCTGTTTTTGTCTTTCTTTCTTCATTGCAGGCACACTGCAATTAAAACTCTTTAACATTTAACTGAACAGAATATTATTTATGTTGGCTCAATAGGCTTCCACAGTATCATACTTGATTATATGCTGACCAAAATATTTGACCTTTGCCACCTTTTGTAGCAATACTTACCTACCTGCTATTATGAGAAATAGCAGGCATAGTTGCAGCATGTTGCCAGTGTCATGGGTTCAGATTATCAAGATGCATGCTGCGTAGGCACATTGCCATTGGAACCTGGTTATTCTCAGATTACAGATCTTCAATATTAATATGGCCCAATATGATCAACTTGAAATAGTCACACTAATTTAACCAGTTTGTAATTAGAAAGTGTAATTGGAAACAGTGCCACAGCCATATATCAACAATATTATAATAGATATATTATCTATTATATAAAAAGAGCTGAGCAAAGGGCAATAACATAACCATTATTTTTTTATTCAGTTGCTAGGAATTGTGCCTAGGAATTCTCTTTAGGAAGAACTTTCTACAGAAAGTCCAAAGCAACTAAGACAGCCCTTTATTCAATGATCACTCACCTAACGTTGAAAGGCAAGGTCAGTGAAGATGGGCCTTGATCATTCTTTACGGTTCACATGTGCAATAGAAGTACTTTAGCTCCATCATGCTAGGCCATATAAGATATGAAAAGTTAACTCCAGCACTTTTGAGTTGCGTTTGGAAACAGACTTATCTTGACGCAGTGCAAATTCTGGATGAAAGATTATATATCTCAGTTCAGCTGTGGCTGCAGATCCCTGCCCTGAGTGGATAATTCAGATGAATGGCGATTACTAGATGCAGACCCCCATTGTCTTGGGGGCTTCATCCTCTTGCTTCCTTGTAGGCCTGTAGCATCTGTCAGTGCCATCAAGTGGAATCAGCTGAGCCTGAGCATATATGCTCTTTTACTTATGAATCTGCTACTTTTAGTGTTGAAATTGATCACCTGCAAGATAGAGTAGATCCATATAATATTATGCATAAATAAATCTATCAAATCATCCATTGAGAATTTCACGTACCATGATAGGTATTCTGATTTCTAGAGGGGAGCACATTTGAAAAGAAGCACTTACTTCACTTGGTTGCTGTCAGTGAACAGAGGAAGTATAGGCAGTTATTTGTTCTTGTGATGTTCTATTAAGAATTCTAGCTGCTTGTCAGAGTTTGATGTGTCTGTGTTTTAGAATGTGTTGTTGTTATTTGGCAACAGAGTTTGGGTTGTAAACAGCCCACCTTGCAGAGAATCAGCTGGGTTCTGCTGATTCCAAGCAAGCTACCTGCTGAGGGGCAGGCAAATGATCTATGATACAGTAACAAGGAACAGTCTTCATGTGCTAATCATTGACTCTGCAGCTGCCAAACCACGGTACAGAAATTAACATGATCTCCCAAGCTTTAAATTGTGCTTACCTGTCATTCATCTCTGTCTCCCAGAACTGCATGAATTCATACTACTTTGCCTTTTTAGATGGGTACTGGCCAATTTGGAAATGGATTTTGTGAAGCGCAGATGAGCATTTTCTTAGGTGCAGAACATGAAATCTGTTCCTCCTTCCCTCCAAGATACCTGTTTTTACCGGATTTGTTCTGATAGCAGCATGTTAAAAACACCAACATTCATTAACTAAACCCTTGGGAGGCCAGGATATCACCTTTTTTTTTTTTTTGGCAGTTCACAGCTGCATCTAATGCTGTAGCCCCTCAGAGCTATTTGATATGCAGCATTATGGCCAGTATCCTGTTTGGTTTTTCCACATGCACAACAGCTCTTTGTGCAGTCATCATTTTTCTGTCATTTGCACAAGAAGGAATTCTCTAAACTCTTGTGCAAGTATGTCACGATCCCCACATGGCCCCTGCTTGTTTCACCAAACTAAGAGCTCACTCACGCTACGTGTCTTTCAGCTGCCACCAGTTGATTACATCAACATTGTTTAATATTAATACTAGAGGTCCAGGCAATGTGTCATTTTTAAAAGAACCAAATAGAAATTGTTTATTGTTACAGGTGTTGACAGAACAAGCACATGTTTTTACATGTTGCTAACTCTTAACAAACATTCTCCTTTATCCACTCTCAACCACCACTCTCTTGCCCAAACTCCCAAAACTCTCTAAACTCTCAGTCTCCTCAACTAAAATTCCCTCCTCCTGCTGAGTCTCTTATATCTCATGACTCCGCCCCTCCATCACTCCCATTGGTCTATGCAGATATAACATTAATATTTATGACCTGGGTGGACGCCACAAAGTAAAAGTCCCATTATGTCAAATGAGGGGAGCTCACTCTTGCATAATAACTGCAAGCTGGAAATTGGAGAGGCAGATGTGAAATGCTTTAGCTGTGGAGCTGTTACGATCCATGTTTGCAAACAGGATATTCTGACCTGTACATTCTCAGCCTTATATTTGAGTTGGGAAGTGAGGGTGTGAAATGGACAGTCCCTTTGTCATCTCCAACTATGCAGTTCTCACATGTGTACAGACTGTGATGTCTCTGATTTTGTTTTGAAATAAAACAAATCTGAAATACTATGATCGTAGGCATATATTTCAGTCATTTTCTGTGGAAGTCTATTGTCAACATAAAATGTCCAAGGGGAGAGCTATTTGCTTTGCGCTGGATTGTGTGGAGAAATCTGGTGTCCAGGAGTGTGGAATTAGTTTCCAAGTAACATCTGGTTTTGTATAGGGATACACCGAGGAAGGACTAACAAGTGATGATGGTGAATTTGTTGTAACAATGCAGTATGTAGCATGAGGTGTTGCTATTGCCTAGTAATATTTGAGCGTGCGCCTGTGTATCAGAGTCTCTTCCAAAAATAGCCAGTAAGACAGTGCGGCAGTGTTGATAGATTGCTGGACTAGGATTTAGGAGATTGGGTTCAAATCCCTGCGTGGCCCATGGAATCTCACTGGGGAGTAGCAGTGGCAAACCATTCCTTCAACATCTCAAGATACCTAGAAAGCCCATCTAGGGCTGCCTCAAGCTGGAAGCAACTTGGTGAAACAGAACAGCATCTTTAAAAAGAGGGTATGTTTGTTTGATGGACAAGCATAAGTAGCACAAGATACTGTTACACAATCAATATTATTTGATGACTGTGATCATTGCCCCCAAGAAGTTATGTTCCATCTAAATGTGTGTGTTAAGCTTGAGCCACAGTCACTTTTGACTTCTCTGGTCAGTGTCAGTAATTAAATGATATTTTGTTGAATTATTCTGACATTGTTGTCTAGTTGTATTTTCTGTATATACTGGTGTAATTTCTGCTCATTCAACAACACACTGAAATTCTGAGAAGCTATCTTTGTGTAGTATACGTTTTGCAATATGGCTCACCCTATTTTGCATCTTATTTTAAAAAGATACCTACTACCTGTTTTTCATTGAGCTTATTTTTGGAGTCCATCATGTGACATTTGCCTCACCCCAGTCAAATATCATATATTGTTATTTGTTAATACTTTGTCTTCTTAAATTTGTGAGAAGGCAGTCTAGTAATGTAAGGACCTCATAACACTGTTTCCTGTGTTGTGCTGTGTTTTTTTTCCCTAATGCATGGATACACTTCTGTTTCTGCATGTTTGGTGATATCACAAATCATTTTTTATGATGGAACTCTCAGTTGCTAACTTGTGAGTGGGAAGGATAGAAAGTAATTGATGAAGCTTCTTTGGATCTGTGAGATGCTCTGCCTTCATTAGATTTTGTGAGGGATAATGAATGACTTGGTCCTTGGGTCAACATGGAAGGTCACTTGAAGGTTTCCCAGCTTGAACTGACAGCTGTGATGTATTGTGAAAATATGGTTTCTAACTCCTGCTGCAGTTTGATGCAGTTTCTTGTGCTTTCTGTTAGAATGTTGTGATAGCACAAATCCTTAAAATAGGGTTTAGCTGTGTTTTGTAGAATATCAGTACCTTTTTGATACTAGATGTAAGTCATGGTATCTTTGTTCTGTTTGCAGTTCTGTCAGATTGATGCATGGATGCAGCAATAAGGGTGTCCTGCCTTAAATAGATACTGATGCTGCATCTGCATACTTGAGCTTCCAAGGTGAACAAAAGCACTTCAAATATTTGCTTTAATATTATATTGCTCTTTTCCCCAGGTCTTCTCCAGGATTCTGACCATCCATACAGCAGATACGAGAATGAATGAAAACAGACGGTGCTTTGTCCTGTTAAAAAAAATGTGAAGGTTGCTTTGTTGTTTAGTTTTTAGGTCTCCAAATATGTTTATAAATTCATAATAGAATATGTTGTTTGTTTTCTTTCTTCTCCTTTATTTGTCTCTATAATTCTAATAGGGAATGCATTCTTTTTCTAGAGTTCTTTAACATAATGTTATTTGGGGTACATAAAACAATCAGGTGATTTCCTCCTAAAATTATAAGGATTTGTAAAACATCTTTCCCACGTTGCTAAATAAAGACACTCTCAAAATCTGTGTCAAGTACGTGTTGGCAAATATTTGACACTACAGATGTGTGGTATCAAGTGATGACAAATTACAGCTTGCCAAACCTTCAAGACTGCTAATAGAATATGAGGGGTGGAAAAGAAAGAAAAATGACAATGTGCAATGGCTTCCTTGACTCTGAGGAAAGGCCAGATGGCTCCTGGTGTTGTTGAGCTAGTCGGTTATCTTCCTGCACCATTTTAGCTCAAGTATCTAGTTTCTTAATTGTTGCATACTTGTCCTTGCTGTTCTGTAATAGAATTTGTCCATTCCACTAGGTTTTCCTCTGTCACACATCACATTCCACTATATCTTCTATCAGTATTCAGTGTTTCAGCAGTCAAAATCACTGTAGCTTATGGAGAGGCTGCCCTAACGGCATAGGCTTGGAGAATTGTCATGCCGAGGGTCCTAGGTTGTGATTATAATTGGCTTAATATTTTGATGATTATGGATATTCAGTAATGCTTGGATGTGTTACATTTCCCCCTGAGAAATCACTGTGAAAAACTCTAGGGAATACATAGAATTTGGAAAATTGTGGTACTGCTTTTTCACATATTTAATTACATTAATCATTTGGGTTATGTTTTTACCTGGTATATGGTTAGTTCAGAACACATTCCTGAAATGTATGTTTGCACGTAAGGTCTGTCTATAAGAAGATTGGAGAGGAAAGACAGTTGAGATCCAGATTCTAACAAAAAGTTTGGAGGCCATCTAAGCACATAGTGAAGGCAATTGGCTTATATGATATCAGCCGACATCATTTTGGTGTTAGCATCACTAGCTGCAGCTAAGTCATGAGATATTTGAACTGTATCTTGGTTGTGCACTTGCTTACATTGCAGAAGTATTTACTTTTTAAAAAAATCCAGGAACAATGTCCCAATCAGGGCAGAAGTCCAGTGAGGACTCCATAACCACAGAATATGGGATGAACAATTTCAACAGATGTGGGTCTAATTTTCATACATCCGTGGACTCAGTCTAGACTGCACCTTTCTGTACATTTTTCACAAAGCAAGATTATGATAGGTTGCTTTACAGGGGAATTGTACTTCCTAGAGGGTTTCTATAACATGAATCTCATTATCCACTCCCCCATCATTTACCCCATACACCACTTGGGAGGTATCCAGGAACTCTACATGGTGCAAAAACACAGTCTGGGAACACATGGAATCAGAGGTGACAGATCTGTGTTTTTGGACTAAATCTCCCACAGTTCCCGAGGCTGTTGTTGCTATCTTGAGACTGTTAAGGATTATGCTCTAAAAATGTAAATTTCACCTCTACATGCAGTCTGTATATTACCCACCCATTACGTAAAATGGTCATTGGAAAAGGGAAAAAAAGGGGAGGAGAATTCCCTGGTAGGAGAGTGGAGCTCTGAACAGGTGCATTCTTCTCATTGGCAGAAGGATACATCATGACTTGTCGGACTCACTGTTTCTGGCTATCTAATATAGTCATTTTCTCATATTAAACATCTAAAGTTATCTGGCAAACCTTTTTGAAAATGAAGAAATGAAGGAGCATATCCTAACTCATCAATATAGTTTAGTTTTGTATTTTCTTTTAATTCACAGAGTAACCCTGAGTAAGAAGCTACCTGATGGCACATAACAATATTCTATGCATACTACTATATAATTTATTGATAAAGTTGCATTTTGTAGATTTTCATTCTAGATACTTATGGAAGGTTTGAACACCATCTGGAGCAATTTATTAGGAACGTGTCCTTCCAACAGCTGTCCTTAATTTATATGCACTTAAATATATGGTATATGCAAAGTTGTATCCAATTGGTGTTATTCTGTTGACGGAAAGTTCTTTCACTCCCTGGAGGTTTCTGTCAGTGGAATGGAAGGGGGGCAGTTTATGGTGGTACTGGCCTTTCCTGTGTCCTCCCAGTTTACTCTGGAGACTTAGAAAAAAGATGGAAAGCAATGTCACTTCCTTCTGCATGCTGCCAACAGAAAACTGCTGGATGAAAGAAACTTCTGTCAGAGTAATAATTGTTTGCTAAATCCCTTGTCAAAGTGTGGAAAATGTACTGTCTTGAACGTCAGACTCCCCCAGGCAGTATGACCAGTCCCATAGTGCCTGAGGATTTCTAGGACTTGCCATCCCAAGAAAGTAACTTTTCTAGATTTTGCACAAGGAAACTTGTTTTATCATTGCTCCAGAAGTTTCATATATTTAACATGGATATTGTATTGGTTGAAAATATGATTTGTAAATATGTTGTAATTCATTTTAACTGGTTGTTTTCATTGTTTTCTATCTGTCTTGTTTTTATGTTTTTTCTGTCTTGTGCGTTATATTTTACTATGTTGGTACTATTGCTCACCGCCTTGAGCATTACTTGTTGGAAAGGCATAACGCAAGTTTAGCAAATAAACAAATAAAATTAAAAGCCTGTAATCTGGATTATTTATACTTGAAATCCATGGGTTGGATCTCCAGGTCTCTTCTGCCAAGACAAAGGGTCTCCACTGGAGAAAGGAAAGGGAGGTGTGTTTACAAATTCCTCCCTACCGTGCAGCCCTTTGCCTCACCTATTATGCTATCCATCATGAGCATTCAAGGCTCTACTCTTATGTCTGCCTGTAAGATCTGTTGGTTGTGAAATTCTGTTCCACTTGATACCATAAAGTCTTCTCATTACAATTCTTTAAGCAAGTCCTAAACACTCACAGTTGCTTATAATTGAGGGAGAATGTCCCTGGAACTATTGGATGCAATGCTGTTTGACTTTAATTCTTATTATCCATCTTATATTATTTTTACAGTGTTTTAAATGGCAGGTTGTAATTCTTTTAAACTAGAGGCAAAGAGCAGCTTTCCAGATGGTGCTGAACTACAGTTCATATCAGTCTTGGCTAGTACTGTCAATTGTGAGGAATGCTAGGAGTTTTAGTCCAATGAAGTTGGGAATCCTGCATCTTCCACACCACTATTTTAAACAAGTACAACAAATAATAAATGGCAAAGCCCCCAATATGCAAAAAAAAACAAAAAAACTTCCTCTTTGTTTTCCATGAACAGAATTACTGAAGGAATACTCCTGCTGGATGCTGTTTAGATCTATGTCAGTGATTGTGTTCTCAGTAATCATAGCTGGGATTGCTAAGTGAATGTACATCTATAATGAGAATTTCCACCCCATCTGTTCATTATGTGCTACAGAGGCATAAAAATAATGCTGGGTTTGCTTTTCTCTCATCAATTGTAAAAACTTCTGGGAGATGTCTTTCACCTGAGCAATATATTTTCTATGTGTGACAGTTACTTCAGAACATAGATGCATTTTAAGTGCCATTGTCAATACTCAAATAATTTGACCTTTCTAAGAGTGTTATTTTGAGGGAAGATGGGAAGTTTTGGTAGAACAAAACACAGAATAGATTTTTTTGTTAAATAGTGCTAATGGGTAGGTTGCTCAAACACAATTGTGGGGAGGGATAACCCATATAATTTCAAGCAACGAAGATATATTGTGTGTAAATTATTGTTGCATAAGCTGCTGTTGCCTGGGGAAAGAAGGGGACTTTGTGTTTTCTGAGTTGGCTAAAAATAGCATATCTAATTTGGTTATGGGCACATTTTAATTTGTCAAGTACTGAGTTGCAGTGGCTAGAATTAATAGCCCGCAATGTAGAATCTTCATAGATGTATGAAACAAATTGGTTTTTAACCCTTTTTTCGAAAAAAACTTAGTTTACACAGAACACACTAATGATTAACCTTGTAGTTCAACTGGATTTTACAGCCATTTTTGGCAGTTCCAGCAATATGACAGCTTCTTACATAAGTGCAACTGAGGCTAGTATTTGCTTCTTACTCTCTGCATCAACTCAGGTAGCATAAATCTGTGATTCCCAACCTGGGGTACGAACCAGGACATTTAGGGGTATGTGAAAAAAATATTGAATAATGGCAAGAAAAGGCACACGCACAGGCAGTATAAGATAAGATAACACTGTCAAAGCTTCTGTGGATCAAAGTCCATTTCTGCAAATCCCCTCCAAGCAAAACAGCACCTCCAACCATTGACTGACTGACTGAGGAGAGCAAACCATAGAGTCCGACCCACTACTCCTGGATGTCGCCAGGGAGGGAGGAAGAGAGGAAGGCTGCATCTGCACAGTGCTGTCTTGTTCCCCATTGGTGAGGTGGAAGAAAGTGTAGTGATATGAAACATGGGGAACCTATTATCTGGAAATGGAATTTCCTGGTTTATTATTATTATTATTGCACTCTCCCAACTTCTACAAAATCTACACTTTAAAAGGAGATATCATTTTGCTAATTTGAAGGGTACAATTTATGGATGCCAAGGTGTACACAAATGAAAAAAGGTTTGGATCTTCTGGCATAAATGAAGAAAGAGATAGCAGCGTCCACTACCGCACAATAAAAATGTTCATCTGTCTTAGATACTGTGGCCTACAGCCAATTTCCTTCCAGCTATCATTAAAGATTGCTTTGACCTAGAGGTGGGAGAACGGGGGCTTGTCAGCCTAACCTTAAAAGCCCTTTGGAAACACTAAGTTCAGGCCTCTAGCAAGAGTGATCTGTCCATTAGCTGGGTAGCCCACTGCCTGTGGGGAAAGAAGAGCAAATCCAGGATGGAGAAAAGAGCAAGTGTCGTTTTCTGTACCTCATGTCAAAAAGGGGGAGATGGTAGAAAAGAAAAAGATTCTTTGTGTTGCTTTAATCAGTGATTGCAGAGTGAGGGTGGATGGCGTGTTGCTCCCCAGATGATATTGGAGTGCAAATCTTGCTGGCTTTAGCCAGCACAAACAATGATGAGGAGTGCAAGGCTACACTTTCCTAGAAACTTGATGGAAACCTTCCCCAGCCTGGTATCTTCCAGATTTCTTTGACTAGGACATCTATTGGCTGCCCTGGCTGAAAAGTGTTGGACTAGAAAATAGGTATTGACAGTCTTCTAGTGGCAGAGTCGGATGGTTATCCATTCTGACTGCAAAGCATAATTTGTGAATCTGCAAGTCTCTTTTCCTACCACATTTAAAGCCCAGGTGATTTCTATGCATATCATCCTCTGTCTCTCTTTGTTTAACTTCCCATCTTTTCTCTTCAAAACCTGTGTTACCATTCTTCCTTATGCTCTCCTTCTCAATTTGACTCAGCTAGATTGCCTACAAATAGGCAACGGGCTGGTCATCCTTCAGCATTACTTGTGAATTTTGATTGCAGTGATTCCCAGTGCCTCTCCTCTATATGCCTTATACACCTGGAGTCCTTTTGTTCCATTTTTAAAGCAACTGTGGACATGCATTAGAATCCAGGGAAGAAAGGTAGTATTGGAAGCATAGCTTATTGTGTTTCTTCATTTCTATCCTTTGTCTCAGACATCCAAACCCACTCAAATGGAGGAGTATATTCTCCTTGGAATCTGTGTGTTATGTAGTGACCGTTTATTGTGTGTGTTTCTCCATAATTGTTGAATTGTCAGCAATGAGAGATGGTGGGAGTTTTAGCCAAAATATCCACAGGGAGACATGTTCCTCAGCTCTGTTCTTGTAATGACTGTAGTGGTGAACCTCACTGTGAAACAGAAGTAGTCTTACATTGCTCTTTTCATGGAAAAATCCAGCTATATTGCAGATGGTTTGCAATTCTGCATGTAATTTGAGAAGCAGACATTGGTAGACCAATAAAGCCAGAAAAATGCTCTGCAATCTGGTACAAACTGTTGTTTAAATGATCTCTGCTCCACTCAGAGAAGCTACTTCAAAATTATCGGTGGCTTGCCATACAGATATTTAATATGCCTTCTGTGAATTGCTGGAGGGGTCATAAAACTTTCTTATATAGTGTTACTGGTTCTATGGCTTTGGCTTTGGGACTTGGGACTTTGTTTTTAACAAAATTATATAAAATTAGCATTTAATCCATGGTGGCACACCTGAATTTCTGATATTTATTGCATAAAGATTTATGCTGCAGTCCTGTTCACTTCTAATATAAATATCTAGGCTGAAGTTCTATAGGCGTTTATTTGGGAGTAAGACCCATTGAATTCAACTGGATTTACTTTTGAAGACATGTAGGATTGCATGATTTTCCCTTTGGTCAGTTTGCAGCTGCTAGGTCAGAACTTGTGCAGCACTAGAAAAATTGGAAAACAGATTCAGCCCCTCATGTTTGTGAGGGAAGGGTTGTGTAACTACAGCAAACCTGCATGTCCAAGTTGGCTCTCCAAGGAGTTGGCCAAACCTTAAGCCATCTAAAAGAAAAAAAGCATCCATTAGTATATTTACTTGGCAACACGTCTCCTCTTTTGTTGCAAGTTCCTATTAAATATGCTCTTTACAGGTCTAATTGCTTTTCTTCTGATAGGTGTTTTTCTACTTTTCTGGAATGAAAACATTTAACTCTAAGTGATATGTAATTGCATGTGTTTTGGAATAGCTGTCACAGATTTTTGTTCTTTTTTGAAAGAGAGAGAGTGCTGGGTGCACTTATGTATTTTAACCCTCATATTAAGTATGTGTAAAACGGGATACTAAACCACCTCCCATTTTGTTCTTTCATGTTTTGTTTCCACAGTTTTAGGAATTATAGGAAAATAAAACCTCTCAGAAGTCAGTATAGCTATGCCACCATTTTAGGCTTGCCCTTACAAACTGAGTGCCATATGCTAGAACTTAACAACGAAGTAAGTCTACATCTTTGGACTCAAGGGAGATTGACTGGATACCCATTCACTTTGATTCTTTGACATAGGGAGCTTCTGGATCCATCAAATTTGCAAGAAATTTTATAAGACACAGTTTTCCTTATCTCCTGCTCTTGGGCTCCTCCTCACTGACGAAAATGGGTCAGCAGCACAATTCATAGGTCATCCATGACTTCAGGGCTGAGGATTTTGTCACCTTCCAAGCAAACTTCATTTTCTATAAACCCCAGCTAGTCTGATCAGTGATGATGTATGATGCAAGTCAGAGTTTGTCAATGTCAACTAGAGGGCCAAAGGTTCTCCCACTGCTGGTTTGTTTACTCTGTTTCTGACCTGCTTTTCACCCAGATTGTTTACTATGGGATACATGCTTTTTCTGCAGCTTTCCTCATCCCGTTCTTATACCAACCCAAAGAGATAGGTTGGGTTGAGAGATACGAATGGGCCCCCAAGACCACTCACTGGAGCTGCATAGCTGAGAGGCAATTTGATCTTCCTAGCTGAAGTCCAACTCTTGCCCCTTACTACACTGGCCTGTGTCCATAGCATGATCTACCTGACTTTTCTTTTGTTGGAAAGAATTGGGGCAAGGGCCACTCCAAACTTTATTTGTCAAATGACAAGTTGACCATCAAATGCAATCGCCTCTACAGTTGCCAAAGCCGAGACCTGAGGAGGATCCTGAAACCCACCTCCATTTTGTGAGGACAGCAGTTCTCAGTGAACCTAAGTCCTTTGTGAAACCAAAAAAATATTAACCTTTTCTGAGAACATTTTTATAGGCAGTCTGCTATGACATCATCCATAGAAAGCTTGTGGGCAGAGAAAAGGGGGATTAAGAGAAACATTGAGTGTTCAGAGTTACTTCTTGCATGTTGGAAGGTCACACGCAGGAAGGGTCAGCAGAAGATGGCAAGCCACACTTGCAGAAGGACATGATTAGGCATCCTTCAGTCTCGAGAGACTATGGTAAAGAAGGACATGGAGACTGAGCAAGGGTGAACTCTTAGTAACTGTTATGCAGCCCCTACATCCCAGTTAGACTACCTCTGTGTACCACCAGGGAATACACGTAGTACTGGTTGAGAATCACTGGTTTAGGTTCATTTTGTGGCAGACTTTAAGAATAGCTGTGGTCTTTTTGCTTTTATACCACCTGTGCACAAGATATGAACACAGCATGCAGTGAGATAATTAATAGTGGCTGTGTGGTGATTGTGTAACTGTTTCCCTAGTGATTTATACAACACTCTGATTATGTTCGAGTTTTATGGGAATGTGAAGGAGAGAGGGAGGTGAAGATTCTAGATTTAGTTTGTAGCATTTGAATTGGGAGTTTTAAATTTTTTTATTATATTTAGGCACATTATCTTATATGCAGGGATGATTTTGATTCATTCTTTTTATTGGAGGCTTTAAAGCAATGCTTTCAGACCTTAATCCTTGAGATAAAGTTAACAGTGTTATATTTTCTTTTTGTGGCACAAAAACTGTTAGCTGGCTATATGTAATTTCTGGGAGCAAAACATTCATTTTATAGAAACTTAGCAGGCATGGGCCAAACCCTCTGGTATAGTTATGCTGGCAAAATGCAAATATTGCAACTTTTGGAAGCAAAAGTGTATTTCAGTGGGTCTAGCAGGGGAGACAAAAGGAGCCTCTCTGAAGAGTATCAGGATTGTGACCGCATTTGAGTGTCCCCTGGGTGAAGACAGTGGAACCTGTCTACTGATCCTTTCACTCAAGAAGAACCATTGGATTGCTTCAGACACCAATGAAGAATAATAGGTCTAGCACTGCATAAACTTCCTGGTTGATGCCCCCAAATGGTTACGGCATTTCTTTTATTTTGAAACATAGATATTGTCTATATTTTCCTCAATAATTCATGCTCTTGGATCTTCTTTCCACATTGGAATTATTAAACAGATGGTGGTTACACATGCCTGACCTTAAGAAGTCCTACAAACCATGACACTTGGCTATAATTGGTGGAGAAATGAGACTTTCTGGTGTTGCTTTGAAAACATCACAAGTGCATTCTTCCAAGCATGGCCACTAGAGGACACTGCTGAGAAGCAAGTATATCATGTGCTCCATCTTTCATACCTTTGATGGCATGCTACCAGAATCAACTATGTATGAGGTTTGGTCATCCAGCTATGTAGAAAGATCTATTCCTATATAGAGGAGGGTAAGATGAAGAGAGTTTTCTTTGCAACTTTGCAGGCCTATCAAAAAAAAAAAAAAAACAAACAAACCAGGGTGTGACAACATAGACCTATAATATAATGGGCATAAGTAGATCCCACTCAAATGGCTGCAAAGGGATCAGCCTAGATGTGGTGGTGGCAAGTTTGGAGTGAAGGGAAGTAATTCTGCAAAAGAGGCTGGGTCTTCTAAAGTGACCTTTGTTTTAAAGAAAGAGTAAAGGAAAGGAGGAAAATTTAAGAATGCCCAGCATACAGTGGACCCTCGACTTACGGAATTAATCCGTATTGGAATGGTGGCTGCAGGTCGAAAAGTCTGTAGGTCGAGGCTCCATTGACCTACAATGCATTGAAAACCGATTAATCCGTAACCAGCCGTTTTTGGTCCATTTTGTTTGATTTTCCGGTCTGTAGGTCGATTCTCCGGCTGCAAGTCGAACCTAAATTTTGCGGCCAGAGAAGTCTGTAACTCAAAAAGTCTGCAGGTCGAGCCATCTGTAAGTCGAGGGTCCACTGTAGTTGATACAGCACAATATGTATCTTCAATTTTTCCTAGTGAAAGTGCTGTGTGCTGACCACCATTCTGTGTGGCAGACTCCTAAGCCATGACATACTGAGCATCCGTGCATATATCAATAACTGGAATTGGAAGGCTTGAACATATTTCAGATGCTCAACCTGTTTTTGAGACATTGGCAGAAATCCTATTGCTTAGCGTAGTAAGTTGCAACTAGAGCAGTCCCATTGAATCAGTGGGAGTTTGATGAGTCCACTCTTCTGGATTAATCTTCCATTAATTTAATGGGCCTACTCTAGTTACTATTTACTATGCTAAGCAACAGGATTTGAGCCACTGTGTCAGAAATATTTACACCAGCTCTGCAAAGTAGATCACTATTAGTATCTCCATATTCACAGCATGGGAAAATGACTTTCTACAATGTCTAAAATCTTTGAACTAGGAACTTTTGTAAATTCTGCCCATATTGTCTATGAGAGGTTGAGATGGAGGAAAATGACTGTTTTGGACTGCAACTCCAACTGGGGGATTCTGGAAGTAAAAAATACACAAAGAACCTCCAAGTTCTTGATTTTAAGGCAATACCGGTATCTGACACTCTCCTTTAATAAAACCCCTTATGACCAATTCTACTTGTAGAAATCAATCAAGCATGTTGTGCTAAATCTAATAGGGCTTGTTGAGCACAGGATTAATAGGGGCTAGTATTTTAGCTTTACATAAATCCATCACTAGGTCATTCCTGCAGAACCACCATATTAGGTGTTAATAACTGAGCTTCAAACCCCCTCCAATCTTCCTTACCTAATAGTTCAATTCCCCCCCCCCCCCCAAGGTGAACAGAATGGCTTAAGGAAGCATTTTCTTCAGCTCTAGGAAAGATTTATGAAGCACATAGACTGAGTATCAGGTGGAATCCTGACAAGATAACCCTGTCTTGGTCAGCTGCTATTATTGGCAATTCTCCTCTGTGCAAAGGATATGTCACCCGCATAGAATGGAGCTTGTTCCAAGGTGCCTTTTTCTCACTGAACAGTTAGCCACCCTGAATGCAGTGGTGTTTTTCATGTAATATCCTCAAGCATTAGGCATAAAATACTTTAACATGGGGAATAAATATTTGATTTTATATATGCTGCTATGCACAAGAGCAGTGACACCATCTATAATTCTAATAGAGTCAAAATGTAGCTTTAACACATTGCTTTGAAAAATCCCAAGGGGGGAAATGCAGCTCTTATTAAAGAGAGAGAGGAGATCCTGTTTTTCCATCAGAAATCGGTGCTCCTGGCTATGGGTGAGGCTTCTAACCCGCTTGCCTAATTCATATGGCTTCAAACAGAGGAACAGAAGGCTGAATCATAAGTCTTATCTAAAAAGACAGATATGTGTGCTTACATAACTGTTTAACAAGGGTAACATTTTCATAATGCTAGAGAAAGTACACAAATCATTTATAAATTTACTACATTTAGCATTTTAGAATTATAGTTTCAAATTTATAATTTTTTTATCAAGGAGCTTGGATACTAGAATAGTTCCATACACTGTGTTTTAAGAACATACCTTAGCCCTGCTTGTGTCCGTGCCTGTAAGATGGTTCTATTCATGTCTTATGTACTCTGTATAATGTGAGAATGGTCCTAAAAAAGCACCCTGGAAACTCTTGCTCATTGGCAAGAGTTTATTATTGTTAAATACTTTTCCAGGCTCTGCTTCTCTGCCTCCTTCCTTTGCTTTCTCTGCTCTCTGTAGCTACAATGTCTATTTCCTATTTCCCATCATCTCTTCCCCTCTTAAAAACATGTTTCTTCAAACCATAGGGGAGAATAACCCCAGGTGATAAAGATTCAGATGGTCAGATGTATAAAGGAAGACAGGTAAATCGTTTCCCACTCTTCACTTTCCAACAGGTAGGATGATGCCTTTGTTTAGCCTGAGGTGGTTCCTGCCAAAGGGGCCAGCTAATCTGTGGTGGCAAGAAGTAACTGAGTTCTAATTGTAATTAAAGTTGTTGTATTTGGGTTTGGTATTGGTGTGTGTCAAATGCTTTAAACATGTTGCATCATGAGAAACGGAGCACGCAGATAAAATGACTTTGATTACAATTATGATAAGACAATGCAGTGACTGCAATACTATGTCTGGATTTCAGCAAGACTTTCAGCAAGGTTCCCTACAATATTCTTGTGGTCAAATGTGAGCTAGAATAGATAATTGAACAGTCAGTCTGTGAGCATTTAGGAAAAAAAAAGAATGCCATGATTACCAGATCCAGCATGAGTTTCCAAGACACAAATTATAGTAGACTAATCTTATATCTTCTTTTTTGTTTTGTTTTTTAAATGAAACCATAAGCTTGGTAGATGAGAGAAATGCTGTGAGTATAGTATATTTTGATTTCAGCAAGGCGTCTGACAAACTCCTTCACAATATTCTTGTGGTCAAGCTAGTAAAACAGAGATTAGAAGATGCTACTCTTAGGTAGGTTTGCAGCTGATGGGCCATACTGTTCTCTGATGGTTTCTTATCATCCTGAACGGAAGGAACAAGTGGGATGCTGCAGGATTCTGTTCTGGGCCTGATGTTGTTCATTCATCTTTATGAATGGCTTGGATGAAGAAAGGGCAGGACTAATATTTCAGAGGATAGATTCAGATTCAAGACAGCCTTAACTGATGGAGAATTGGACTAAAACAAGCAAAATTTATTTCAATAGAAATAACTGTGTAAAGTTCTGTATTTAAACAGGATAAAAGCAGGGTCACAAATATAAGTTAGCTGTTATCTGCTTGGCAGTCATGTATGTAAGAAGGATCTAGGAGTCCTAGTAAACCACAAGGTGAACGTGAGGCAACAGTGTGATGCAGCAGCAAAATAGACTAATCCCATTCTGATCTCAGTCAACAGATGCATAGTGTTTATATGAAGGGAAGTGATAGTACTAGTTCCTTCTGCTTCAACCAGACCTCCCTTGTAGTAATGTAGTTGGTTCTGGGTGCCACAGTTTAAGGAGGATATTGAGAAGCTCTAATGTATCCATGAAAGGTGGCAAAGGTAGTAATTGTCTTAGAAACCAGAAATAATTGAGGGAGCTGGGTATGCTTATCTTGGAGAAGGAAAGTTTGAGAACTGGTGTGATAGCCATCTTTAGGTATTGAAAGCACTGTCACATGGAAAATACAGCAAACTTGTTTTCTGCTCTGCTGGAGGGCAGGACATGAACCAATGGATATGAACTATAAAGAGATTTTCACAAAATATTACAAGAATTTGCTGGTGGTAAGAGCAGTTTGACAGTGTAATGGGCTGCCTTGGAATGTAGACTTGGAGGTTTTTAAATAGAGGGTCGATGATTTAGCTGTAGCAAGGGCTGGTGTGTGTGTGTGTGTTTTAAAATTCCCAGAATCCTCCAGCCAGCCTGGCTACATAGGGTATTTCTTGAGTTGTAACATACATTAAAAAATATTTTTCCCCAAGCTCTGAGTGCATCCAAAGATACACAGCAGGCAGCAAGATTGGCACAGCACACTCACTAAACTATCTGGGAGAGGTGGTCTTTTCTGTTTCCTGCTAAGCAGCCTCAGATCCAGACAGCTTCAGGCAGGATTGTTATGCAGTACGTGGATACTGCATAACTGGCACCAAAGCATTTTACTTGTGTCTTGCTTAAAATCCCGGCATCTGGAGTGACATTAGCCTAGATCCCATCCTCTGCTACAAGTCCTATTGCATACTGCAGAGGGCCCTGCGTATAAACTTTGCAGAATAGGCTAGTCATTTTCAGAATGACTCAGCTCAACGTGATGGCAGGGTTTGACCTCAAGGTTTGTGCTAGGAGAATTCCCCCTTGAAAGTCAGTCAAGGAGAGGCTGAGCTTAACAGACAAGAACTTTTTGTTTTTTCCCCTACAGTTCTCCTCCTCCCCTGTCCTTTAATTCTATCCTTTGAGGTTTTGCCTGTAGCTAATTGCCTCTCCCTTGCTCTAGTAGAGCAAAACAAAAAACCCAAAAGGCCCTTCTTGTTATAAAGAAGTTGCTTTTGGGAATGTGCCGGCACCTTGGCAACTTTGAGTCTTACGACGACTTCAATGCATAGCGACTGACCAATGTCACATCTCATCAGATCAATGAACTGGGCCGTTCTGAAGGCAGGGAAAAATTTAGTTCCTTCAGCAGCACTTGTGGCTTTGATTTGGCTATTCCATGGCATACAGAGCAAATGTTTAATATTGTTTCATATTTCATGGTCAAAAGCACTGGAAAAAATGTGGTGGTGGGGATTCCTTTCTTTTCTTTTTCTTTTCTGGACTACAGCTGCCCAATAACAGCTCAGCTCCCAGCTCCCAGTGGTAATGCGCAGAAAACCTAATCAAGATGAGAAGTTATACTGCCCTGTTTGCCTGCATTCAATTCCCTCTCTAGCTGCATTGTGCAGAGACAGTCTTTGCAAATCCTCCTCAAAGTACTGCAGAGCTGGAAGGGACCATGTGGATCATTGAGACCAGTCCCTATGATTCCCTTGAGGTTCCCATACCACATGTCGGCAGTAGTGATTTCTGAGGCTGAGACAGCTGAGGGAAACGGTGACCTGGTGACCTGGAAGGGCCAAAAAGAAGCATTTACAAGAGTGAACAACTTAGCTAATAAAAGGCATTTCCTACACAAATGTACCCCTCAGGTTACAGCTTTGCTTCATGAAAGAACGTAAGAAAAAAATCATGCTAGATTAAAGATCCATCTGGCCCAGCATTACGTTCCCAGTTGTGCTGCCAGATCAACAGCTTTCTCTTTCCCTGGTACTTCAGGGCCAAAACCGGACACCAGGTGGTGAGAGTTAGTGATGTTGCAGGAAGCAGACTCTTCCCTGACAACTACAAAATAGTATGTCTCTATGTGAGAAAGAGTGAGACATACAACTTGGATTTTCTGCAGCACCTTCTAAAATAGATTTTATGTGCACAGGTTACACATACAAATACTTTCACGAAGAGTTGTGTGTGTGTGTGGGGGGGTGTGATCAGCTGGAAATGGGAAAGACATGCCCACCCTGACATCTAAAGTTGCCACACATAATGCACTCCCAACTTTCTCCTCTCCAACCTGACTCACCCTGAGATCTGTCTCCCCCTATGGAAGCCCAGCAAAACACAGCAATGCCTGGTGAGGTTGGCTGGCACCCTTAGATGCAGCTACCCTATTACTTCACATAGTGTCCAACCAGTGGCCTACCAGAAGTCCACAAGAATTGCGAGAACTAGAGTGCCTTTCTTCTAGTGGTCCCTAACAACTGCCTCGGATACTGGCATCAATAAATAGACCTCATGACTAACACCGGTGGATCTCCTCCATCCGCTATGGATTTGCCCAGCCCCCATTTAAAGCAGGGATAGGAACAGTGTTGCTTTCAAGAGCACCAAGTGCATCCTCCCAATACCCATAGCCCACCCCCATCTCACACTACAGTTTCTCTGATTAAACATATTTTCCTCAGAAAGTCCCCTTGCATCCTTTTAAAAGTATAAAATAAAAAAATAAAAAGGCAACTAGAGGGTGCACATCTTTAGAAGGCAGGAGTCTCTGGAAAAAGACAACCATGCTGGGAAAAGTGGAGGGCATCAAAAAAAGAGGAAGACCAAATACGAGATGGTCTGACTCCCTAAAGGAAGCCACAGGCTTGATGTTACAAGAGCTGAGAAGGGCAGTTGAGGACAGGACGTTTTTGCTCATTCATAGGATTGCCCTAAGTCGGAGGCGACTTGGTGGCACATAACAACAATAGAGGGTGCAAGGCAGCTTTTCATTTTTAAAAAACTGAAAGCAAAATATTTTTGGTGTGGGACTGGATGAAGCTCTCCAAGGTCCAGAGGTGGCTCCTGGACCTTTGGAAATTCCCCATCCCTGTTTTAAAGCCACACAAAATGATAGTCATCATCACTACATTGTATGGGCCTCAAGCTATCAGTGGTGGGCTGCATGCACCTCTGGTGAGGTCATATTCCAAACAGGACCACGAGGGGACCCTACAAACACTTCCATGTTGGAATGATAAATGCAGCAGCTGCAGGTGGCATGTGGAAGTGCTGCTTCATATACAATGCCAGGCTTCCTCATGGACTGGTTCCCAATTTTTTTAAAATCTTCTTTCTTACCAAGTCTCCACCAAAGAATCTGGGCTCCCACTGTGCTAAAAGCAAAAACATTGTATTTTCCAAGAAGAACTTATATGGTTATACACATTTTTAATTATATTTATGATTTATGGCAAGTTTTTTAAGACACACATTGCAGTAAGATGTGACTGTATTGGGGAGGAAATCCGCACAAACAAAAATAACAGTCCCGTTTAGTACCACTGACAATAATTCCATTAATGAGGACTTGGGGACAAAGGAAGAACAAGTTTCTAGTAATTGTTATAAAATCTTATGGCCCACCAGTGGTTGAGAACAAATGACCTAATATATGGACCAATTAATAGAGACAACATGGACCTTATCAGGCAGCTGAAATTGTCACCACACTAGTAGAACAGAGACTTTTTTTCAGGCACGAACTGTGGCCTCCCTAGACAAACATTTAGAGACACAACATATTGTATGTACACAGAATATATCAAGTGTGATATAAACAAGGAACTGAATGATGCCCTTACCATCCTCCTGGGCCAATTGCCAAAAATGGCTCTTGGAGCATGTCAAGTCCCATAAACAATCTGCTGTTGGTTACTGAGGCCACGTATGATTTAGAGCTCAGACCTAATAAGTGGGCAGATATAAATCAAGATCAACAGTACCCTAGCTTTAATCCTATAAACTTATTTGGACACATGTCTATCTCAAGGCTTCTCGAAGTGCAGAGTACTTCTCAAGTCATTTCTTGGAAAAGAAGTGAGCTGCTTCCTTAAGCCTCACCCCTTTTCTGTTTGTACTTTTTATTATTGAACAATGATGGTTTCACAGTTCTTACAGTGTTCAAGGTACTTTGGTGATGAAATTGGATGTGGGACAGCCTTGTATTTTTTCCCCCTTATGCTTTGGTTTAAGGAGTAATGGATCATCCATCTTACCAACGAGCTCAAATGGACATCTTTTAAATCTTTTGCTCTCTAACCCTCAAATCTAATGAAGAATAAATCTCCAAATTCAAATACTTGCCTTCTAGTGTTTCAAACGGCATTCAGTCACACAAAACCTGGGCATTCCTCAGCAGTTTCATAGATGCAGAGTGTTCTACCACAAAGGTAAAAGGTAAACAGAATTGCCCCAGTGGCCTTACAGCTATGGAAATGTTGCCCTTCACAGGTTTGATCTTCACTATTAGTATTGATAGGAAATAAAATCTTTTTCTGTTTGAGTGGCATTTGACCACTGTGGGTTATAACAATTTGCTCCCTGTAGGGTTTCAGAATACGAATCTGTACCTTCAGCATATATAATAAGTGCATCATCATACTGTACAGCCAGCTCCTTTTCTCATAGCTCCACAAGCCAGCAAAGATGTGCTGTGAACCACATTAAGAAACACAAGGCTGCTACCATGTCCTCTCTGTGACCTGATATAGGAATCTCCTTCTTCAGCATGGAGACACTCTTGACATTTACAGTGGCTGTGTTTCCATGCTGGAAAACTATGTAATAAAAAACCAGTTCTGTTCCACATGATTGTTTCTCCAAATACAGTTTCTGTATCCCTGCGATGCTGATGCTATGCCACCCAAAATTGGACAAGTTTGATTCTTAACGTTGATTTTGCTAAGCTTATTTTTTGCTTCTTATGTCAACCTGTATGCATAGTCCTAATTCTTAATCAGTACGTACTAGAAACGAAATAGTTATTTATTAATTACAAAATGTAATTCCCCAATAACACGGATATCACTGTTACATCATGGGTGTAACTATCTTTCCTTTTGTGGTGTAACTGGTAATGTTTCTGTTACTCTTACAGTTCCAGGGGTGTGGAGGGCGACTCTCATAGGCTTCAAGTGATAGGCAGTTAATCACTCTAGCTATGGCCAGGATGTTTATATAATCAACACCTTTGAAGTCCATTGCTTTTGATAAGAATACTATCTCACTTTGAATTTCATTATTGGTGCCTGCATCTCTCTTCACTAAGTCTCCACCCCCCACAATGTACATTTGACATGCATGTAAACCTGTGACTACGGTAAATATTTCACCCTAGGTGTCTGAGGAAGAGAACTGTGATCCAAAACAAAACAAAACAACCCCAGACACACACAAAAACTCACACTGCCAATATATCTGCTAGCCTTTAAGCTTCTACCACTTCTTTATTTTTATTTTTTATATACTGAGACAGATTACCAAGACTACCTCTTTGGAAAATCGTTCAAATCATGGCTCATATTGTGCTTTATGATGATGATGCTATTGGGGTTGTTGAAGCATCAAGAGAGTGGAGAGAAGGGGAGTGCATTTCATACCATGGGCCAGTGACTTGTTGCATTCAGATATTTTTAAATACGTAAAAAATTAGCCACAAGTGGTTATTCTAGCAGTTTTGCCTTTTAAAAATAGTAATGATGATGGCACATTATTTCTTTTTAAAGATTTAGAATGATAACTACTTTTAAAAAGGAGCGTCCAAGCTCTGTTCATAACTCAGTGGCCACAACGATGTTGGTGATCTAAATATATGTAAGTTAAATTTGTGCAGTTTTGCAGTGGTAAACTACCCCCAACGAGGCACCTGTTGCATTGCTAGGCATATGGCTTTTGTACAATTGTGAGCACAATTTGTAATATGATTGGTGCCTCACTAGTTAGTGGCAATTCATTGTGTTGAGTTACGCAGTTTAACTTACACACTCATAAATCACCATCAGGATTCTAGCCACGTTCTCTGAAATAGTTTTCTTTATATATTAAGAATGCTCATGTGGAAGGAACAAAAGCAGTGTGTGTTTTGTTTTGTTTATAGCATACGTTTCTCCCAGACTGAGAACTAAAGTTGTGGATGCTTCCCGAATAGGGACTTCTAACACAACCCAGTTGTTGCTTTTCCACTGTAAGCTACATACCAGCTGTACACAATTGAGAATACAGCCTACTGTGTGGGTCCATCCTCCTGGACCAGTCCAAGATCTTTCGCTCTTGAGTTGAAGGGCAGGATGGCACATGGCGCTCCTCCCCATTCATTGTACAGAATCCAGCTGGACTAACAGCTGATTTTTCACTTTAGCCCTGGTGATGACATTGTGTCCTCCACAAAGGGAGCAGGCAAGTTCGGAAGTACAGACTCCAAATAACTCCGAGAGAAGAAAGGGAAGCTGTGCTTCAGTATCTCCCATGGCAAGGCAATTGCCTTCCTCTGTTTAACTACAGAGTCAGCTCTTACATCCTGTACTATTCATTCTATGGCAAGGGATGTGACATGTAGGTAGGTAGGGAAATGGCAATACAAGGATCTGTCTTCTGTGAGTGGAAGCAGAACATACTTACCTTCATCTGGACATTTTAATTCTGTCAATGAAGCCTAGTATTGCATTCCCTTTCCCCCCTCACTACTTTATCACACTTCCTCATGCTTAGCATGTGGTCTATTAAGACTCTTAGATTCTTTTTGTATTTATTTATTTATTTATTTTCTCATGAGAGAAGAAGACTCCCTGGAAAAGACCCTGATGTTGGGAAAGTGTGAAGGCAAGAGGAGAAGGGGACGACAGAGGACGAGATGGTTGGACAGTGTCATCGAAGCTACCAACATGAATTTGACCCAACTCCGGGAGGCAGTGGAAGACAGGAGGGCCTGGCGTGCTCGGGTCCATGGGGTGACGAAGAGTCGGACACGACTTAATGACTAAACAACAAAATTTATTTATTTATTTGTTTGTTTGTTTTCTATGTCCCCTTTCCCTCTGTATAAGGACCCATGGTGGCTCACAGATGGCCATACTGCTGCAAAACCAGCTGTCACCCACTTATTCCTGCATCTGATATTTCCTGCTTAATGTAGAATTTTCCATTTTTCCCCATTGAAACTAATTTTGGTTCTTTGGTCTAATTCTTCAGTCGATTGCAGAAATCAAAAACACTGACTCTGTTATCTGTTGTACTAACTACCCCTTCAAGGTCCAGTGTTGTCTATGAATTTGAGAAACATATCCCTAACACCAAGTCTTTTAATAAAAATGATGAACAACAGCATACCAAGGATGGAGCCTTGAGACACCCAACCTGCCTCTTCCATCTAGAATGACACTGCAGTGGTATAGAGACATTTTAACTATGATCTTTCCTCCAAGTGCTTCTTTACTGTCTTTTCTCATCCACTGAGAGTTTTCTGTTATTCTGTCTCATATTCTGTTGCATCATCAACATCCGTGTCTCTAGTATTTGGTGTCTCCCTGTACTCTAGAATGTCATCTTCCTCCCCCACAGGATTCAAAGCCTCCTAGTGAAACCATTCTTCCCAAAACCTGGGAGGGGCAATCCATCACTTGTTGGGTCCAAGTCTGAGTCCAAATCTTTGGTACCAAGGCCCAAGTCCCAAGTCTGAGTCCAAGTCCCTATAAACAAGCTCTTTTCCCCCAGAAAAAAAGGGAGGGATGGGTCTGATGCATTGGGGGGGGGGGGGAAGCTGAGTTGAGACTGAGTTGAGTCATTGGTGCAACTTAAGCTTGATTTGACAGCGAGTCCTACGACTCGAGTCCCCATCCCTGCTTGTCAGTGCACAGTGCTCACAGCAGTGCTCATACCATGGTCCAAGAAGCCAAACTTTTCCTGAGGACATCATAGGTGCAACTAGTTGTTGTCTCTAGCTGCTCTACCTGGGCCCTTAACTTCAAAAAGAAGAAGTGATGGGAGAAAACTCAGCTGTACCCCCATACCCAGTGCAAGGCTTCTGGAAATGAAGGATTGGCTAGCTGCATGCCATTGCCAAGTGTACTCACGATCCTTTCCCACTCTTCAGAAAGGATCCTTCTGCCTCTGTGCCCTTCAGGCACCACACCACATATCTTCTCCTCTTCTGAAAAGTGGCAGGAATTCTTCCATGAACAGAGTTGTCTGTGGCCACCTATGTGCACCCTGCTAAATCACTGTCTATGGTGAGGGGGTGATATTGATTCCTAGGATACAGCATGCTTGCCTTTTGCACTGGACTGTCTTTTTCTTTCCTAGAGGCATGCCTTGCCATCTTGTTGTCCCGGAAGAATCTGCTCAGCTCTGTTCACTTCATTTTCCTTGATAAGCTGACATGTGGACAAGTGGTCTCAAGCTGCTGTACTTTTTCTAGCAGGGCAGCCAGATGGCACTTGTTGCAGGTATAGATTTTTGTAGGCAGCAAGACAAAATATACCATAGGTGTTGCAGGTCTTTGCGAAAGCTGCATTGATGTCCATCTCTCTAGTCCTATGCAAAGAACATTCTTGGCCTTCTCTTGAAAAACCCCCACGAGATGCCCAAACAAAACACTTCTGTTTTATTCATTCTGCCCCGTACGAATGGGCTTTTCAGAATTAAAAACAAAACAAAACAAAAAAAAACAAATTATAGGAGTAAAAACCCTCAAATCAACAGGAGATAGAGGAGCCCTCTTTCTTCTCTGCCATTGCTGTGCCATTTCTGTCAAGTGGGAAGAAAAATGCCTGCTGCAGTCTGTAAGTCATGAAGATTCCCTGAGACTCACAAAGGTTCATGGGAAGGTGAGTTTTAATGGATGCTGTCTCCATACCACAGTAGGGCATTTTAATTCCTACTGGCTTGAAGGTTCTTATTCCCATACTTCATCCTGGAAGGTTCTTGCTGAATTATAGGAGTAGAAATTCTTTTATTGAAAAAAATCTTATCCCTAACCAACTGCCATGGGATGCTTGAGTGCAGCTATGCACCTGGCAGCTGCTCTTTTGCCATTGGGTTATGCTGGTTGCAGGATTCTGGGAGTTATAGCCCAAAAAATTAACTTCCCAAGCTCTGCAGTCTTCAGCCCGCCCTGCATGTTCCAGGAAGCTAATACAGAGTGTGATTGTTGAGAATGTGAGCAGCAAAGCAGAAACCTCTAGCTGAAATTGAGTGACACTGTAGAGTTTAGTGGTTTGACTGGCAGGTTAGGACCATTGAGACTTGGCATCAAATCCACATTTAGTTATGGAGTGGCAGGCTCAGCTGCCATCAGCTTTTGTCTTCAGGTGACAAGATTTTATTATTCTCCAGCGAGGCTTTAAAAGACATTTTACTGGTGTTTTCATTGCTGTTTTATGGCCTGCTTTCCCAATTTTATGTGATTTAGATTTTTCTTTCTGATTATGCTTTTTAAACTGCTTTGTGTTTTATTATTGTATTATTTTATATGTGTACTGATTTGGATATAGTTTTTATTCAAACATGGTATACAAATCTTTTAATAAAATAAATGAAGCTCATTGGCTCGTTTTGAACCAGTGACTGTCTCTCAGGCCAACCTCTCTTACACGATTGCTCTAAGGATAAAAAGAGGTGAGGTGTAAAGGAACTACTTGTAGTGTTCTGGGACTCCAAGACAGAAACATAGCATAAAAATATAAATAATAATATTTTCAAAAATCCATGAGGTGGCCTGAGGTCAGCCACTATCCTTTAGCATAAGCATCCTTAGGTAAAGGTAAAGGTTCCCCTTGACAATTTGTCCAGTCGTGTTCGACTCTAGGGGGCGGTGCTCATCCCCGTTTTCAAGCCATAGAGCCAGCGTTTGTCCGAAGACAATCTTCCGTGGTCACATGGCCAGTGCGACTTAGACACGGAACGCTGTTACCTTCTCACCGAGGTGGTCCCTATTTATCTACTCGCATTTGCATGCTTTCGAACTGCTAGGCTGGCGGGAGCTGGGACAAGCGACAGGCGCTCACTCCGTTGCGTGGATTCGATCTTACAGATGCAGATCTATAGACCTTACAGCACAGAGGCTTCTGCGGTTTAACCCGCAGCGCCACCACGTCCCTAAGCATCCTTAGGGAGATAACAAACTTTTGTTTTTTGGATTACAGATCAGACTTCTCCATTCTGGGAATCCCACTTGATGAACAGACACCTAAATGTAGCTCAATCTGGGAGAAAGACCAAAGTGGGAAAGCCTCGTGGCCCAGCTCTGCTTAGATTCCTGTTTAAGATGGAAAGCTGTCAGCAAGCCCCGAGCAGCTTCCTTTGTGAACTGCAAGCTAGGTGGAGTTAGGCCTACACTATGCCATGAAGTTTTCCACCTTAGGCCTTTCTCCCAGGTAAGCCTCATTCAGGTGTCTGTCCGTCAGGTAGGACTCTCAGAAGGGAGAATTTGGGAATTTATCGTAAAAAGAATAAGCAACACATTATTTAATAATTCATACCTGTTGTTGTTCTGTGCCGTCAAGTCAAAACTGAGTTATAGTGACCCTGACAGGGCTTTCAAGGTAAGTGTGGTATTTAAGGAATAGTTTTACCAGTTCCACTCCCCCCAGTGAGTTTCCATAGCTAAGCAGGGAATCGAATCCTGTTCTCCAAAGTCCTAGTCCATCACTCTGTCCATTGGGTACACATAACTTGTGCTAGCTAAATCTGCCTAAATGGTTAAAAGATAGTTTCCACTTTGAACAAAACATTTGTTTGGCACACCCTGCAGCAAGTACGAACATCTTTTCCTCTGGACTCACCTTGACCAACTGATGTGTTAAAATTCAACAATACCTGTGTACACTTAGTCTTTTAAGAGCCTCCACTAAGTTGTTGTCACACCAACACTTGACCCTGTGCTATAATGAAATAGAAGAGGAAGGCAAATTCCCTGTTCCTTCCCGCCATGTCTATTTCTTAAACAGTGAGCAAAACTTAGATGACAACTGCAGGCAAAACTCAACAACTCTTTAAGAAAAATAAAAGTCTGGTTTGTTGCCACAAGCCATATTCTGTCCCTTGCCTTCACACCACTGTCCAAGATCCAGGTGTACCAGGAAGGATTAAATCTGCTGCCCTTCTTAATAAGAGGACTGGATCCAGATTTAGGGCTCATCCCGACATCAGAATAAGTTGCTCCTTACCCTGAAAAGGCCCACTGAAATCAATGGAACTTAAGTTTGAGTGGCATCCCACTCAACCTGGCTGTTCTAGGCAAGAGTAATGCCAAATTAAAATTATTAAACCCACCCATATTAAAGCATAAGAACAGCCTACGTTCAACCCCAGTGGTTTCAATAAGCCTCCTCCAAGCATGGATAAATCTGGACCCCTAGACCATAGTTATTCGGCCGTTTACGACCCCATTGAACTCTTCGGGACTGGCTCCAGAATCAAACGAGTTTACGGATCGTGCTGTGGACCATTGTCTGCGGGTAAGTCTCCTTTTTTGGGGAGGGGGCGCTTGCCAGTCAATTCCTGCGCGCAGCTCGCTGAGGGCAGCAAATTCTCCCCCCCCTCCCGTGTCCGGGCGGAGGACTTCGCTTCCGAGCCCCTCGCCCCTCGAGGGAAGAAGCGCGTGCGTTTGTGTGGGGAGGGAGACCGCGCCTGGTGTAGAAAAACCAGGCGAAAAGCGTCGGCGAGGCAGCGAGGAACTCCCCAGCGAGCCGGCGTCTCCGGCTTGGGCCAATGAGGGAGGCGGGAAGGAGAGGCCAAGGCGGGGCGTGGGCGGCCTGGCAGCCTCCGCCTCTGGAGCCGAGGGCGGGCGGGAAGGCGGGCGGGGTGGATGGAAGCAGCGCCTCTACACTCCAGGCCGGGCTGGAGCGAGCGAGCCGGCGGGGAGGAGAGAGAGAGTTGGGCTGCGGGGCGCGCCTGCGAGCGCAGCAGCTGCGCGGAGCCGAGCCGAGGGAGCCCGCCTCCCCCTGTTCTTGGCGGCCGCTTCTCCGCTTGCGAATTGCTGGCAGGCTTTCCCCGTCCCTCCCTCGCCTGGTCCTCAGGGCTTTCCCTCCCTCCCTCCCTCCTCCCCGCTTTCAGGGGAGCTTCTCCTCCCTTTCCCCTTTCTCGTCTCCATTCCCGGGTCCCTTTCTTCCCCTCAGCCTTTCCTCGACAGGAATCCCCCCCTCCGTCCCTTCCCGTCGCGCCGTCGCCCTCCTCTCCCTCCCCTCATTGTCTCGGAGCGCCCCTTGCCCAATTTCCAGGAGACCCGGCGGGGAACCCGAAGTATGGGCGAGCGGGCGCGGGCGGCTCCAGCTCCTTCAGATACCACATAGAAGCGGCACCGCCGCCGCCTCCTCCTCCTCCGGCTTCCCCTCGCCGGGCAGCCCGGCGCTTTGAGGGAGGCGGTGTGAGGGGAAGGCGAGAGGGAGGGAAAGAGGAGCCCTAGGCGGCGGGAGCGCCCGCAGCCTCGCCTCGCCTCGCCTCTCTCTTTGTGGAGGGCTCCCCCGGCTGCTGCCTCCCGCCCCGCCGGTGGGGAAGGGACCGCCGGGCGGCGTCTCCGCGCTCGCCTTCGGACCCTGCCGCCGCCGCCGCCGCCGCCAGATGTGCGACCTCCTGGACGCGCCGCAGCCCGCCGAGAAGAAGCTCAGCAAAATGAAAAAGTTGCGGCGAACTTTGTCGGAGAGTTTCGGCCGGCTAGGTGAGTCCGCGGGCGGCGGAGAGGGCGCCTGGCCGTCGGTCGGGCTCCCCGGAGCTCGCTTCCTTGCAGACGGCGGGGAGGGTTCCGCCCGGCCGAGCCTCTTCCCAAGGATCGCACCCCGGCCGGCTCCGGCGGCCGTAGGATCGCGCTGCCTCCGCTCGCCTCTTTCGTGGCATCCGAGGACGCCGAATGGGCGGAGCGAGGGAGGCAGCTCTGCTTTTCCGTGGCTCGGGAAAGGGCGGAGGAGGGTTCTTTTCCCGGTAGCCTGTGGCCGTTTTCTCCCACCCGTCTTCCGCAGACCTCGGGGTGGCTTGAGACAGGATTGCCTTGCCCCTGTTCTCCTCTCACAATAAGCCTGTCAGGCTAAGGGAGAGAGAGAGATCAGGGTCCGGGACAGAGAAGGACTGCCCCAAAGCCATTCACCAGCTGAAATCCGGCAGGAAGTCGCAACTAGAGTAGGGCCATTGAATCAGTGGGAATGGGATGAGTCAGTTCCTAAGTTCTCTTGGCCATCATCATCTTAGAACTCGAGAGTTGCAAGGGATCCTGTGGATCATCGCGACCAGCCCCTCTCAAGGAGGCCCAGCGGGGGAATCAAACTCCCAACCTCAGCTCCGCAAGCAGAGACCGAAGCCACTGTTTGCGAATTACCTCTGGACTTCAGCCACTGAGTTCCGTGGCTGGGGGGGGGGGGGGGAGGCGGCGGGGGGGGGGGGGAGAGGTTTGAACTAGAGTATTCCCAGCCTTAGCCAGTGCTTTCACCTTCCGTGTTCTTTGTGTGCATCCAACATATGCTTCAATGTAGGCAGGCACACTTAAATAGTAAGTAGTTGAAACTCCACTAGACACAGTTTTAATCATTGCACTAATTGCAATGCAAGTGATTCCCAGCTAAGTGAACATAGCCTTACTATTTAAATATTTAATGTATTTTTACAGTTTGCCCTCACTTTTAAAACAAAAGACACCCTCCCCCCGGGCAACATCTTTTTTCGTATTGATGCCTACTAAGCATGCTATTACACCTAGTCTTAAGCCAGTTCAAATCTGTTTCTAAAGAATGCATATCTAAGATAATTTTAAACTTTTTTTCATTAGTATGCTGGAAACTTCCTTTGTGTATGTATGCAGGGTAGTTTAGAAGTAGCAACCTCCTCTTTGTCAAAGATGAACTAAAAGTACTGTAGTGTGATGACTTTATTTCTTTATTAATTGTTCAAGATATTGAACTGGGGTAAGAGTTGTCTTTGAACAGATGAACTAGAGTAAAATATATATGTGGCTTCAGGTCCCCTGGAGGTATGGATTTGAAAGAGAGATGTTTTACTTTGAGGGTGAGAAGTGGGGGAATGAGTGGAATTTCTTGTACATGTACACTGTGATCCTCTTTATATACTGGGGTTTGCATCTAAAATATGAATGCAGACTCTAGGCTTGCCTGCAGGTGTCTAGTGGTGTATCCTGCTTTGTTCTCACCTGGTTTGTGAGATAACACCGTTGTACTATGCCCATGACTTATCTTTCCCTGATCTGGAATAGGAGTTATGAGCGTATCAGATATCATGGGTACTCCTTGCACATGGCTTGATGGGTTCTCCAGAATAAGTCTCCCAACATACTATCCTGAAAAGGAGCAAGGAGCCAATGTAGCCTAATAGAAGATGATACTGAAAAGTGCAATGAACAAGCTGCAGGATTTGACAAAGATTTTTTTCAAGGGCTTAGCTTCTCTCTTTAATTCGTCCTTGTTGTTCTGTGACCAAAGGAATTTTCCCCTCTACTCTCTCATTAGCCCCTATTTGCTATTTTGCTACTTTGTTGTTTTTTGTTATTTGTTATAAACCGCCCAGAGTGGCCTTGGCTGCCAGATGGGTGGTATATAAATCAAATAAATCAAATAAATAAATAGATAGATAGACAGAGAGAAAGAGAGAGAGAGAGAGAGAGAGAATCCTCTTGCTATGTTCAGTAAGTTAAAAAGTGGGATGTACGAAGTAAAATAGTGCCTTTGAATAATCCAGTTGCTGCTCTTCCAGTAGAAATAAACTGGAGCTGAGGTTTCCAGATGGCTTAGTGTCACTCTTTGGAATTCTTGGCTGGATCAAGAATTGCTAGTCAGGGTAATTTCTGGATGCAGAAGTCAATCTCCCTCCTTTTCTTTTCCTTTAATTCAGAGGTTGTAGGAGTTGCCCCGCCATTTAATATGAGTAAAACTTCCAGAAGCCTTGGCTTACATGGCCAATGATAAGAAATTATGAGAGTTGTTATCCGAAACACATAGAGGGCCAAAAGTTCAAAAATGTTTTTTATTCATATTGTGTGGAGTCTAAAGTGCTCCTGGCTTGATGACTTTGCAGAGTGATGTATCAAGGGGGAAAATGCATATTTGCTCCAGTTCTTGCATTTTACTTTTCAAACATTGGCCAAACTGACAACTGGAAATATCCAGAAATAGCAAAGTCATGTCATGAATCTTAAGCATTTCCATTCATTTGTGTAAAAACTATCTGTTTTCTGTCATCTTAAACCCTACTGCCACTCATTCATTTTGCTCACCCCTGCCTGCCATAAAGTTTGTGGCTTTGCAACAACAGTTAGCCTGAAAAGCCTTGTAGAGTACAAACATGTGACAGTGTGTTATGAGTACAAAGGTAGAGAGGTCACCCTACTTGTGCAAGATCCTTTACAGCCCTGTGTTGGACACTTCCTAGAATGCATTCTAAATATGTTGACTTTGATTTAAGTCTCCACTGATCTCAAGAAAGTGACCATAGGATTGCAGCACTGAGCACACTGAATTAAGGGACAAGTTCCACTGAAATCAGTCGGGTGGTGATTTCCAAGTAAACGGTTTCAGCTGTAAACCTCCCTTCTTGATGATTGGTAGGTGTACATGAAGTGTGCTCTACACAGCTCAAATATACTCCCACTTCATTGTTAAAAGCAAGCAGAATAATTAACAGTGATGTTTCTTTGACAACACATGTTGTGAAAAGGAGGTACTCCCACACTTCATGGTATGAGGTGAGCCTTGTTCTGAAGTGCTTGAAAACATGGAACCCATGGAATAAATGAAGTTATTCTTTAGATTCTATTGTCTGGTCTAAAGAGTGTGTCATGGCTGGGTTAAAATGAAATTAGGTTTTTGGTCCTGCTGCATCTTTGCATTTAGTAAGTTAGGTGCAAAACACACTTGAGCAGGAGGAAGGGTGTATCTTAGATTGAGGTGAGATAACTGATGTCAAGTCAGTTGTCTCCTACCCTGTGTTTGTCTCCTCCTACCAATAGTATACTTTATTTGCTACCCATATTCATATTCCTAACCAGTTACGCACTTTATTGTAGCTCTCTGTTGTCTTGCCCACATTACTTTATATTTAGGTGTTTGTTAACATATCCCTAACTTATTGTTTCCACCTGGCTTTGCTGGTCAATCGTGGCCATTGCTACTTTGCTGCAAGAACACATTTCATTCATTAATGATGAGAAACTGATCAGGCCAAGTAGAGCAGTGTATTGTTTCACACACTGGCCAGCGAAATGTCTGGGAGAAGGCCATAAGCAAAGGCCTAGAGGCAGATAGCCCTTTCTGACTCTTCGGTTCTGGAAGTGAATATTTATTGTTGCACTGCTTCAAAACATGCAGGTTCCAGTGCAATGTCTGAGTAGTTTGGAGATGGGCGCTATTAGTTGCCGACTTACTTGAGGCCAGCTGCATGTGATTCATCTGTTGTATGAACTGGTGTCAAAAACTAATGAAATAGTAGCCTGTTTTCAAAGAATTTGGAGCAGCTTGTGCATAGTTCCTAGGTTGGTCTCCACCCGGGAACACACTGGACCAAACCTGCTTGATTTCAGCACAGTGTTGTGTCATGTGTTCTTGGGGCTGTGATGCAGCAGTAGCTTTATAGCAGAGCTTGGAAAAGTTAACTTAAAAAACCCCTACACAATCCAGACTCTTGCAGTTGGCATGGCTGTTACTCATGCTGACTTGCTATAACCCTTCCAAAACTAGCTTTTCCAAACTCTGCTTTATTGTGTGGTTGAAAGGGAGATTAAAGATTATGTACAGGACATGCTGCTTCTTGCTGCTGCAGAATTCATTCTTAAAATGAACCACTGGTTTTAAAAATGTCACTTCACTGGGTGAATTGTGAGCTAGTTTATCTGTTAGCTTAATGATGTGCTTGCCCTTTCTGCATGGCTTCTCTAGGATAATGATACCTGGCTAGGCTCAATAGCACTAATACAGATAAATGGGCAGCAGCCAGATAGATATTTGATGCCCTCCCTCTCCATAGGAACCTACTAATGTATTTAGACCTTTATCATTAGCTCTGTTTTTGATGTCACCACTTTCAGACCACTTTTAGTGAGCAACAGATGGGGACAGAACCTCTTCTGCAGTGGCTACCTGACTCTGGAGCATCTTTCCCAGATGTGTCTACCTGATGCTTACACCTTTTTAAAAGATCCACCCATACTTTTAATTAACTGTATTTGAGGGGGTAGTTCCACTGGCAGTTAGAATCACTGTGAAACTGATGTAAACGTTATTCCACACATAGGTGGAATTGATTTATTTGGGCTGCAAAGCAAGTTTTTTTTTCAACTGGCTGGCAGGGGATTTTTAACATACCTCACTGTTAAATAGATTTAATTGAAAATAGTTTGGTTGTTGTGGATGGTGCTGTCAATTTACTTTGTGCCCCTGATCCATTTGGGTGGCATTGGCAACATGGTTTTTACTCTCCTATTTTTAGAAAAAAAAATCCTTGAGAAATGTTTAGCGATGCATCGCTTAGTGCACTGTTGAGAGTTTATCACTGCATCACTTAATCAATACATTCTGTATTATAACTGTCCTCCCCATTTGTTCCTTTCTGGAAATGAAGCCATATTTTTCCATTAGCTATCACTTATGCACTCCTCCATGATGCTTCCCCTCCTTTCTCTTCCAAGTGTATGACACCAGGTGGGAAGTTACAGGCAAATGGTGACTGCAGCCATCGATTTAGTGATGTTTCACTTTTTAAAAAAAAAGTCAAAAAGGGAATGAACAGAGTGCTCCTGAAACAGAGAGAAAATGAGTTTATTTCATCAGTGTAGCCACCAAAACCAGTTTTAATTGTCAGAAATAAATCAAATTAATTTAAATCAAAGTGCACGCGGTTACCACTTGACTTAAACTCGATTCTAAAAAAGTCAGAACAGGAATCGACTCAAATAGGTAGTATGACTGTGCCCTCAACCACTGCTCTCTCTGTGTGTTTTTTTTTAATCACAGTTTTGATTGTTTGTCACGGACTTATATTTCCTTCTTTTGTATTGTGAGTTGTATGTGTTGCCCTGGATCCATGCATGGAAAGGTGCCATGCAAATCAAACCTAAATGTTTGGTAGAAATTAAGACAGAGATTTGAGCCTTGCTCAGGCATTTACAAAAGGACTAATTTGAAAGTGTAAGCAGAGAGAGAGAGAGAGAGATGTAGCCCTGCCCCTGACTGGCACTGTTTCCACACAAAGGAGGACAGCTTGGTTGCACATAGAGCATGTCCACATGATTGGGAGATCTGATTGTTCAAGATCCTGAGTCGTGTGAAGAGACTCCACATGTAGCAGAAGTTTTTTTCTTCAGACAAATCCCTTTCCTGGTAGAGACGCTGACTAGGTTCATACTTTTCAGAATAATAATAATAATAATAATAATAATAATAATAATAATAATAATAATAATAATGATGATGATGATGATGATGATGATGATGATGATGATGATGATGTGCTGTCAAGTCAATTCTGACTTATGGCAGCCCTTTTCAGGGTTTTCTAGGTAGAGAGTACTCAGAGGTGGTTTAACGTTCCCTTCTTCTGGGGGCATCTTGAGACTGTGCAGCTTGCCCAAGGCCACCCAGGCTGGAGAATCAAACTCCTGACCTCTGGCGTTGCAGCCAGATACCTAAACCAGGTCTGACGGAACCCTCACCTATTTCGCCCAGCAACAATAGAAGAAATGTGATTGGCTGGATGAAACAGCTAACCCAGAGAAGCCAGCAAGTAATATAAAAGAAAGAGCTGAAGCGGATGGAGAATGGATGGAGTTAAACTGAAACAAAGAAAGGGAGTTTGGGTTTCAAGCAGGCTGTATAAGAGAGTTACTTTGTAGCAGGGAGAGGTGGGTCTGGTGTAGAAAATGGACGCATATAATTCATGGAACCTCAAGCTTAAGAATGTGCAGTTTACTAATTGTTATGTTTCAGTAAAAATTATTTTTTATGTTTCAATTTAAAAACCGCTTGGACTCTTATAATTTGGACTTAAGGTAAACCCAGGGAAAGTAAAGAGTGCTTTAAAGGTGATTAGCAGGTTAGGGTTGGTCACACCAGGATAAGATGTATATTACATTTATACCACATGTCACACATTCTGGTAAAATAACTCTGTGTGTGTGCGTGCATGTGCGCTTTGTGCTGTCAAATCCCTTCCAACTTAATGGCAACCCTAACAGGGTTTTTGAATCATGTGAGATGTCCAGGCAGTGGTTTAGCATTGCTGTCCACCATGGCTGAACAGGGTTTCTGTGACTAAACAGGGATCTGAATTGCTGTCTCCTGTGTCCTGATTCCACTATACTGTTCTGGCTTCCATTGATTGCATAAATTCTGCAAAGAAGAACTACCAGAAGAACATGCCAGAAACCATGTTATGTATTCTTCACTAACAAGTATTCATAGCATTGTCTCTGGATCCCTCTAGTGGCCGGTTCTGGTATTATATGTGAAAATAGTTTTTTCTGGATTTTTTTCTTCGAATATTTTTAATATTTTCAGACTGTGGATAAGTGAATCAGTGGATAGTGATCCCGTGGATAAGGAGTCCTACTGTAGTTTTGAGAGCACACTTAGAAACTTGCAAGTTTTAGTTTAAATGTATAAGCCTGCACTAATTTTTCTTTAAAAGGCCAGTAACTGACCTTGCAGAATGCTGCTGGTACTGTTGTAACACTCCTTCTGACCAGCTCCAGCAAAGCTGAGGAGATCTGGATAATAGGCTAACAGACATGGGATTTCCACAGGTATTCTAAAGCACCATTTTGACCTCAGTGTTTTCCAGTCATGGTAGTTTGCATGACAGCCTGAAGCAAACCCTTTGGATGTTTGAACCTCAGTAAGGTTCAGTAACTCTTTCTCCTCTGCCTGTGCCCTGTGAGGATAAATGAGATAGGGTATTAACTTTTAATCAGACATAGACTCTGAAAATACATCCTCCCTTAGTATCTATCTTTTTGGAATATAATTTAAGGAATAAGGTCAGACACATAGAGGACAAATATATTTTATTTATTTATTTATTTATTTATTTACAAGATTTTTTAGCCGCGCCATTACCAGTGGTCTCTGAGCGGCGTACAACAATATTAAAACTTTAAAAACATTAAAAATAGGCAATATTATAATAATATCCTATATTAAAAACAATCATTAAAACATTAATATTAATAAATCCTGCTGCTCATATGGCCAGCTAAAGAATACTATTTAATTAAAATGCTGGCTAAACAGAAAGGTCTTTGCCTGGCGCCGAAAAGCCAAAAGTGTTGGAGCCAGGCGGATCTCTATAGGGAGGGTGTTCCAAAGTTGGGGGGCAACAGCCGAGAAGGCCCTATTTCGGCATGCCATCCCCCTCACCTCTTTCAGGGATGGCACCTTCAGAAGGGCCTTCTGGCCTGATCTTAGAGGACGGGCAGGCTCGTATGGAAGAAGGCAGTCCTTTAGGTAACCAGGTCCTAAGCCATTTAGGGCTTTATATGTCAAAGTAAGCACTTTGAATTGGGCCTGAGCAGCAACCGGCAGCCAGTGTAAATTTTTCAGAACTGGCATGATACAAGTCCGTGCAGCGACACCACTTACCAGCCACACAGCCCGGTTCTGTGCCAGTTGCAGTCACCGGACCGTCTTCAAAGGCTGCCCCATGTATAGTGCATTGCAGTAGTCCAGTCTGCTTGTTACAAGTGCATGTGTGACTGTTGCCAGGCTCTGCTCATCCAGGTAAGGGCGAAGTTGATATATTCTCCGCAACTGTAAGAAGGCACCCCTGGACACCAAGTCCACCTGGGCTTCCAAGGTCAGACCTGGGTTAAGGAGCACCCCCAAGCTGCAGACCCTGTCCTTTAGGGGGAGTGTAACCCCATCTAAGGCAGGGAAATGGCCCTTTAACCTATCTGGCGGAGCACCTACCAGCAGCACTTCCGACTTGTCTGGATTGAGCCTCAGTTTATTGACCGTCATCCAGTCCATTATTGAGTCCAGGCACGAGTTCAGAATGGCGACTGCCACACCTGGATTGGTAGAGAATGAGAGGTAGAGCTGGGTGTCATCAGCATATTGCTGACTCCTCAGCCCAAACCTCCTAACAACCTCCCCCAGCGGTTTCATGTAGATATTGAATAGCATGGGGGACAGTATAGAGCCCTGAGGAACCCCATAACGCAACCGCCATGGATCAGAGCTACTGTCCCCCAGCACCACCTTCTGGACTCGATCAGCCAGGTAGGAGTGGAACCATCGTAAAACGGTGCCTCCCATTCCCATCCCAGCCAATCTGTCCAGAAGGACACCATGGTCGATGGTGTCGAAAGCCGCTGAGAGGTCCAAGAGAATCAACAGGGATGCATTCCCCCTGTCTTTCTCCTGGCAAAGGTTGTCAAACAGGGCGACCAAGGCAGTCTCCGTCCCATAACCTGGCCTGAAACCCGATTGAAATGGATCTAGATAATCCGTTTCATCCAGGAGAGCCTGGAGCTGCTCAGCCACCACACGTTCCAACATCTTGCCCAGAAAAGGGAGGTTCGCTACTGGTCGGACGTTGATCTCTAGACCTGGGTCCAGATTAGGTTTTTTAAGGAGTGGGCGAATCACTGCCTCCTTTAACAGGGCGGGGACCACTCCCTCTCTTAACGAGGAGTTGATGACCTCCAGGATCTAGGTGCGAACTCCCCTGGCAGATTCCTTTATTAGCCATGATGGGCAAGGGTCGAGTTGTGTAGTGGTGGCACGAACCGATCCAAGCACCCTGTCCACATCCTCGGGTCGTAACAACTGAAACTCATCCTATAAATTTTGACATAAGTCCGGAGCACTGGAAACAACCATAGGCTCTGCATCAACAGTGGAGTCCAACTCTTTGCGAATCTGAGCAATTTCCCCCTCAAAGTGTGTAACAAATTCGTTACAGCGAGCCACTGAGCAGTCCGGTACCTCCACTGAACCATTAGGTTGAAGAAGGTTCCGGACCACTCGAAATAGCTCTGCTGGATGACACGCAGAGGAAGCAATACGACTAGAGAAATGCTGGAGTTTTGCCAGCCGTATCGCCATAGAGTAGGCCCGATAATGGGCTCTAAGCTGTGTTTGGTCATAGTCGCAGCGATATAGGCATCATTCAGACCTTTCTGGGAAGTGGTTTCCAAAGACAGTACCACCACAGAAAAGGCCCTGCTCCAGGTTGTTGCTTGACCATCTTGAGGAGAGAGCTTCCAGAGCAGAGCCTCTGCTAACTGTTTTAAGAGATTTGACTGGTTGATATAGTAGAAGAGAGACCTTCTTATACATCTCCAGCAACTGCTCATCTTTCTTCATTGATGCTAATGTGAGCCATTTATGAGCAAAGAATTGAAGCTCTAATGTAGGGTATAGCTTCCTCTGTCTTTTAATTACCACCTTCATAGGTCTAGAAAGAGATAGAAATAAATCATACTCAGTATAACAGTACCTTAAGCAATGTGTGCTTTCGTCATATTGTTAATCTGTATAGTGGAATGCATTGTGAACAGTAAGGAGTACGCAATAGGTTAATTTAATAGTCAGCTTCTGCTGATTTATGTGGAACGTCACATAAGTGTATCTGTGTCAACTGGAATAAAAGCAGAAATGTGCAGAATAATTCTGCCTGAACTAGAATTTTGTTCCACTGAGTACTGTATTGACTAACTTGTAAAAAGAGTATCATAATATGTCTGGCAATGCAATTCCACTTCCCTGGGTGTATTTCTTAATTTTCAGGTGAAGTATTTTTATTTCTGTCAGTGTTCAATAAACACAGAGAAATGTTTCACCCTAACAATCTCCTCCCCTCCACAGCATTTTGCTACTGATTTGAAATGCATTGTGGATAACAATTTCCTCTCTCCTTTTTTTGTAGCCTTGAAGAAAGATGATAACAGCTTTGATGAGGTAGGTTGAAATACTTCACAGTTTTGTTCGTCTGTGAAAAGGTGAAGTAACATCTGACTTGTTGGCGTGATTGTGCATAGTTCAAAATCTTTCTGGCTCTATTGCTGAGATAAGTACTAGATTCCAGATAGGAAAAGAACCAGCTCTACCATTAGGCAAAGTAAAGCTGTTCTGTCAGGCAGCAGATTCCAGGTCATGAAAAGGTAGCAAACTGTCATTTATATTATTGTTATATATTTACTGACATGAAGACACTTGTCAGATTTCCTGCCTCAGATGCAGACCAGACTGGGTACTATGCACTATAGACAGGGGTGGGGAGAGACAGGCTGTTTTGTCCTCTTTGGATAATAAAATGTATTCAACTTCCTGAGGCTGTAATATTTATGTAATTCCTTCTAATGAAAAAGTACCTTATTTATGTAATTCCTTCTAATGAAAAGGACCTTAAACATCAAAAGCCTGGTGATCCATGTGGAAAACAAATTATGTATGTGTTATAATCCTTGATATTCAGCTTTTTTAAAATGAGCATTTGTTTAGGGGAGATGATCCACTTGCTAATCCTGGTTTTGTACTACTAAAAGTACAAAAAAGTCATCTGTAGACAGAGTTCTTGTGATGGTACATCTGTATAGATTACCTGTTTCTGTGCGTGAGGGTATAGCCTCTTTGTCTTATGGAAATGCAGATATGCTTAATTGACAGTCTTGATTGTTTTTTTTTTTTTTTGTGAGTTTTATCAAAAAGAGAGAAGAAAACCAACACTGTAAAGTCCAGAGATTTAGAAGGCATGTTTTTCTATCCTGTAAGAATATGTAGTGTTATCAGTAGTCAAGTTCCAAATAATAAAAACAAAATTCTGGCTGGGTGAGCAGATGAAAAAGAAGAGAGTTCTTCTTTGTTTACCTCTGTTGTGTGTGTCAATAAGCTTCCTGCTTTTAGTCCATCTTTTCCGGGAGGGAAGAAAAACAAGGCAGAATAAGGCTTGAGTCTGCTCTTGGCAAATCGAGGACCTTGTCCTCCTAAAATAAGCTCAGTATTAAGTCTTATGTTCATACTGTTCTTGGTGACACAATGAAATTATTTTCAGCTCTTTCATAATGTTCTTGGAGACTGGGATCAGAATAAAATGAATGAAGTATTTTAGATAGGACCAGCTTGGTTCTGCTAGGTTTTCAGATTGAGGTTAGCAGTTTGGCTCTGCTTTTGCTTGTGGGTCTGTGTATATATAATTGCCCTGAAAGTACCAGAAATGACGTCAAAGCATAAGCACTGTAATTGTTGTATTAAAAACATAGTTCATAAATCCTGGAAATAAACATGTATCAGGCTGTTCTTTTAATTGTATTACAAATGGCGTGTTTTGTTGCTTTCTTCCTCCTCTCTAGAGTAGACTAGATTGTTTGCAGCAAAATTGACAGGAAGCTAGAGTTACTTAAGATTGCGTAATACAGGAAGAAAATATTAAACACTTCATTCATAAACTGATTGTTTCAGGACTGAACCTTAACCTTAGAAGGTGCCAAAAGGTTTTAATACTACGTGATCTTTAGAAAAGAAAACACATTGTCTCTTTATTAGATGCTTCCTTTGCCAGATTAAGTACTGCTATTTGTGCAAATAAAAGCTTCTTTCTGGGATGGATGACATTCTGGTTGATCACTGAAGTGGGAGCTAACAAGAGGAAAGAAGAACTTTAGGTAATCCTTAATTCCTGTACTCTCCAAAAAAGTGTGGTGAAGCAGAAAGCAGTAGAAGTGTCTAATCTGTCTGCAACCTGTTAATGATGATGGTGAGGGGGAACTCTCAAAATCTGAATTTTAAAAGGTCTTCATGCAGATCTTCTCAGTAATCCATATAATAACCTGTAATAAAGGACAGTATTTTGTCTGTGTTTTTTTTTAATGAAGTGTAAAGGGAGAATGGAAACTGAAAAAATGGTTCAGAGTGACCGGTTCAAAGCCATGTAACAATGACCCATCATTGCGGTGATACGTTTTCATTCTCTCAGTCTCCTTATGGGCTCTGAATTATGTCACCTTTTGTAGCATCATGATGTGCTGCCACTGAATTGGCATGTTGGTTTCCATTTTAAAGGGACAGGTTTGGGTTTTCATAGTATTTTAAACCACCAGCTCTATGCCCTCTGAAATTGGTGTGCAGTTAGCTTTCTCAGTGGAGAGCAACCCATGCTACAAATGACTTCAACCTTCAGTGCTGTCAGCTGTCTGGCAAAACAGCTTAAGTAAGATAAATTCCCATCCAAGTGCAGTGCCAAACTTTGATAGATTATTTAGCTAAAATGTCAAGACTGGATTGCACTGCTTGTAGAGTTTAATTACTTCTTTGCTTTCTCGACAATGTCCTTTCTTAATGTGCATTATGAGACGGGAACGTCTATGTGAGAATAGCTACTTTGGAGAGTGCATGCATTATAGGGTAAAGGAAGGAAGTACAATTCTGCAAATGGGAACAGTGTGTGGCTTACAGGTAGAGCTCCCATTTTATACATTGCAGGTTCAACTCCTGGCAGCTCCAGTTAAGGCTGGAAAAACTCTTGCCCAAATCTTGAGACTAATTGCCAATCAATAGTAAACGCCAACATTATGGGTTAGAGGGACCAATGTCTGACTCAGAACAAGACATCTTCCTTTTTCTGTAAGTAGATGTCTATGTTCTTTTCATAACCCTACAAAAAGCAGGATGCAATGTAAAAAGATTTTTCTTTTCTCTTTCATTGTTCTTTTTGCAAGAGGAGACACACATCACACATTTGTACTGGAATCCTACCACTTATGTGTGTGTATGTGTGCGTATGTGTAAAAAATATTCCTTTTTCCTGAGCTCCAGTTCCAGCTGAGGTTGATTTTGCTTTGTTTTTAAAGTTATGTCAGGGAAGCCGTTCACCAAGGATTGGCTAGATATGTATGTGATGGGGGAAAATAGCTGATCTCTAACCTCTTCAATAGAATGCAAGGTGGGTAGCAATCAACTTTTTTTGCCATTTCTGGGCTTTATATAGTAAGCTATTGATTTTTACACATGAGCAATGTTTTGTTGGGAAAAGCAGCTCATTTTTCTTCCCCTGTGTGCCAAGATGATGGTGTAGAGGTTGGGTCAGAAAGCTGAAAAGGAGGGAAAGTCAGTGAAGTGCAAAGGACTTAGCAATGAATGGGAGAGAAATTTTAGTGCAATCTGTGAAAGTGTTAAGAGAATGGTAAGTGGGGAAACACTCTAGCACTGGGTTAAGAGGAGAGAAGAAAGTTGAGTAATTGAGGCCAAGTGCTGCCTAGATTTGTCAAAAGTGAGTTATTTGGATTACCTGGACCTCATCTTTCTGTGGAAGCACTTAAGTTTAGTACATGTGTTTTCTACAGGAAGTTGTACCTCCATAATATATATTTTCCTCTATACTTTTCCTGTTTGTTCTTTTAGGTAGCCAAGTTATAATGGTATTTCATTTCCTGGAAAGAGTAATAATGTGCTGACAATAAATAGGGAGTAAATGGGGGGCTGGAGGCAAATGTGTTAAGATAAATGATGGCTGGGGAGCCAAAAATAAGTAATAGCCAATGAAATGAATGAACTGTCTGTAATGACTGATGTATCAGGGAACTGTAAGGAGATAATTTAAGGTGACAGTAAAAAAGTAATTGAAAGATCATATCCTTTTCTCTTTCAGCTAAGATGTATATCTGTTTCTGTGGTTTTATTCCATTCTTTCTCTAAGGAGCCTAGGGTGGCTCGCAGGGGTATTCTCCCTTCAACCTATCCTTCCAAACAGCCTTTGAGATGTGTCATTTCCAGGTGGTGAAGGCCAGAAGGGATTGTGAAGAGCTCCAGAAGGATCTCTCCAAACTGGGAGAATGGGCGGCAAAATGGCAATTGCATTTCAGTATAAGAAAATGTAAAGTAATACATATTGGGGCAAAAAATCAAAACTTTATTTATCAGCTGATGGGTTCTGAGTAGAGATGGGGGTATTCGTATATGAATACGAATACCCCCGCACAGGTGGACATAACGAGGGTCCAGCCCCCTGGGGCCGGACTGTCCACTCAGCTTCCACTGTTGCTGCGGGCTCTGCGCTCCCTTCCTATCGCTCTGGAGCTCGCGGTCTGCGAGCCACTCCTGACACGAGGCGGGAGGACGAGCCTTGTTGCAAGGTCAAAGAGTGGCTTGCAGACCGTGAGCTCCGGAGCGATAGGAAGGGAGTAGCAGAGCCTGCAGCAACAGCAGAAGGTGAGACTCACAAGTTCCTTTAACACTCTACCCCTTTTCTCATTAACTTGCACTTAAAGTGTCAATAACTCACTCTAAGACATTTGTAGGAGAAAGAATAAAAACGTTTCATTACTTACAATTGTGGACAGATCAACAGCAAACTGATAACACTGCTTCCAATGAACTAAATAAAGGGAAAAGGAACACTCAGCAGAGAGGTGGGGGTCTCTTTGAATTCAGGAGGTAACAGTTGGTTAGTGCTGGATAAACTGACTATCATCCCAGCCCAGAAAGATTCCTCCCTATCATTCTAACCACAGGCAGATTGCAAGGCTGTAAAAATTCCCAACACTTTATGGCACAGTGGTTAAACTGTAGTATTACAGCCAAAACTCTGCTCACTGTCAGTGTTTAATACCAACAGATCTGACAACCAGCTCGAGGTTGACTCAGCCTTCCATCCTTCTGCAGTTGGTAAAATGAGTAGCCAGCTCATGAGTACTCACTTGGGGTAGGGGTGGGTGTCAATGTGAAGCCTGTATAATAATTTAAGAAAAGTAAACTGCCCAGAGAATGCTTTAAGCACTATGGGGCAGTATATAAGCAGCACACTTCGATTTTGTTTTTTCCTCCACAGCTAACAGGGCTAGTAGAGAGGGATCTACTGGTTGAAATCTTATAGGTAAAAACAAAATTAAAATAAAATTAAATTAAAAGAACAAATAAAAAAGACAAAGGCGTGATGGCATCTTAAATGATGTTATATTTTAAAGTGAGCTTTCATGGACAGGTCCACTTCCTCAGACGTCATGAGAGACGTGGCAAATCTGAATATTTTAAGCATAGCAAATTGAAGAAGTTGCTTCATACCAGTCTTTTTAGGTTCTTTTTTTTCCAGGGAAGTCAACAGCTAAACAGTTCAACAGCTAAGGACTGTGATGAGGTAATATCTACTTGAGGAGCCAGAGCTTCAGGAAGCGACAGAAAGAAAATGGTAGCAGGAAAATCCTGTCTCATGAACACAAACTCTTTTCCATTTGCTAAAGAGAAGTTAAGATCCAAGCCATCAGAGCTTGAGATATAATGGATCCTAGTGCTCTTTATCTATCTATTAAGAATGCATGCTATTATCTACCATTAAGCATTTTTCTGTAATGAACTACAGTGGGCAGAATATTGATGAGATAGGGATTTTTTTTCCATTTTATTTAAAAAAATGCTTTTAATTTTAATTTTAAATTAATGTATGATATTCTTTTGTGTCTTGTAATTTGTTTTCCTTTTGTCATAAGAGGGTGAGTGGAATAGAAGCTGGAAAAATACATCAATACGTTCACTCCAGTAATGAAACCATGCATTTACTTCAGTGATACACTTTCTGATTGTTAAATTAAAAACTTTGTTGCTTAAAACAACTAAGATTCTCTGTTATTGGTTTTCTTATGTTTTGATTTTGTGTTTTACTGGAGTTCTAAATCTTGTATATGATATGTTGCCCATATTGAATGATGTACCCTTTCTGTGAAATATTCCAATGGGCTTCACTATCTTGAATTACTCCCATATTGCAGCAGTTCTTGGGGGCAGTTACTATTATTTCTGTTTTACAGGACATGGAATTGAGACTGAGATCATGATTATGCAAGGCCTTTGGAAGAGCAAGATGTGGCACATTTATTTCTGAGTTCAGAACAGTCTGATTCTCTTGATGTTCTTATACATACTAATGATCACAATATGCTTTGACTGTATACATTCACTTATAAATAATAAATTCAGTCACTGCAAACAAAGGGAGGTGGTGGCAGCATACTGTGTACAGTTTGATAGCTGTGATGGTACTGCTTGCTGTGCAGTTGACAACTTGAGGTTTTTGAGTGACTTGTTAGAATGCAAATTTCTCTCTGTGCTCATATTCTGAATTCAGCGTTTAATAGTCACAATATTGTATAGTATTGGCAGCTAAGTTGTAGATGTTTAAGGTGACACATAAGCTCATAAGATGAGACACGCTAAATTAGAGCAAAGACTTATCTAGTGTAGCATTTTGGTCCCCAGTGGACAACAAGTCACCTGTGGGAGCCCACCTGCAGGACATAAATGCAACTGCACCCTCTGTGTGGTGGTCTCCAGGCACTGATATATGTAGTCATAGTGGCTTTAATACTGTGGATGGCCGTGGTCCTCAGTCTTTCATGTCTGGTCACTCTACCAAGGAACAAGGGTTGCACCACGATAAAAACAAGCAGCCCAGTTTGTGTGAGGGGACATTTACAGATTTTCAGGCACTAAGCCTATGTATAATTTTCTTCAGTTTGGCAGATAAGGAGAACAGTGGAATTAGGGGATGCACATAATACCTAAGGTTAGTACTGGCATGTCAGAGAATGAAAGATCATGGGTAATTGTGGAATGTAGTGTTGGTAGGAGATGGCAGGTTGGCAGCAGACAAAATATTTTAGCATGCTTCACTATCTTTAATTGCAACAGTTCTATACATTTGCATGTGGGATGGATAAGCTGGCTGGATAGCACAGTGGTTTAGGTATCTAGTTGCAGAGCTAGAGGTTGGGAGTTTGATTCCCCACTGTGCCTCCAGGGGGAAGAGCCACCCTGTGTGGCCTTGGGCAAGCTCCACAATCCTAGGATGTCCCCAGAAGAAAGGAATAGTAAACCACTTCTGAGTACTCTCTACCTAGAAAGCCCTGGAAAGGGTAATCATAAGTCAGAATTGACTTGGTGGCAGACAACAAATTAATAAGTAGCAACGGTGGCTTACTTCTCAAATACAAGGCAGTCTTCATGGAAGAAGCATCTATCATTGGTTGCTTGCCATCATAACTGTGAGGCCTCCAGATGTCAGAGGTCCATATTTCTTTGCTAGAATTTAGAAAAACTACCTTTCTGGACTATATTAGTAACATCCACCATCAATGATTTTCCAAGTTCTTCTCTGGAAATTTTTGGGGAAGCAACAGTGGAAGAGCACTACAGTGGACCCTCGACTTACAGACGGCTCGACCTGCAGACTTTTCGAGTTACAGACTTCTCTGGCCGCAAAATTTAGGTTCGACTTGCGGCCGGAGAATCGACCTACAGACCGGAAAATCAAACAAAATGGACCAAAAACGGCCGGTTACGGATTAATCGGTTTTCAATGCATTGTAGGTCAATGGAGCCTCGACTTACAGACTTTTCGACCTGCAGCCACCGTTCCAATACGGATTAATTCCGTAAGTAGGGGGTCCACTGTATTGCTTTCATGCCCTGTTAGTGGATTTTTAAGAGGCACTGGATTGTTCATTGTGGGAATAGGATGCCAAACTAGATGGACCTAGATGGTTTGATTCGGCAGGACTTGTAATTTACTGCTGGGGCAAGTTGAAGCCAAGAATAGAGCAGGGAAAACCATATACTTCTTTTTCTCTAAACAAATTAGAGAAAAAGAAATATATGGTTTTCCATATCTGGACCTGGGGACCTGGGATAACGCAGGTCTAAAGTAGAACATAACTTTTAACATTGTTCTTGGGGGCTTAGACATGGCAAATGCATCATGAACCAAAGCTTGTAGTGTCATTGTAACATATAAGAGTGGATGGGGTGGAGGGAGGGCTATTATTATTTTTAATATCCACTTGGAAATATTAAGTGAGATAAAATCTGACTTATTATTTCAGAGTAGACATTTATCAAAATAATGGGGAGCTGTTCATGAAAAACATTGTAAGAACTGTTATCTGTGAAGCAAATAAAAGCCAAGAATGGAATGAAAATACATTTTTAAGCTAGTACAAGGCAGTGTTTTGGGGAAATGCATGGCAGATGGTGAATGATTCCAAAGATGATATGGATGTTATGACAGTGGAAAATCATGTGAATATGTGTGTGTATGTATGCATAAACTCTCTTAAGAAATGCACTGTGAGGAATGACATTTTTCTATAGGGACATAGTACTCTCCCGCTTTTGCTTGTTTGAACAGCTTGGTTGTCTACATATTTCTTCAGAGAAAGCTTAAATATCCTGTTTCCCCAAAAATAAGACCTAACCTGAAAATAAGCCCTAGTATGATTTTTCAGGATGCTCGCCCTACCCCCAAAATAAGTCCCAGTTAAATGAAACCCCACCCTCCACCATTGTGCAGCATTGTGCAGCAACCAGAAGAAGATGACATGACTGCATTTGAATAAATGTAGATTGTTGTACATGAAAAAAATAAAACATCCCCTGAAAATAAGCCCTAATGTGTTTTTTTGGAGCAAAAATTAATTAATTTATTTATTTTATTTATTTATTATTTGACTTTTACCCCACCCCTCTAGACAAAGTCTACTCGGGGCGGCTTACAATCAGTTATAAAAACATCATAAAATGCAACAATATAAAACGGATATATCATAAAAAACAATCACATACTTAAATCAACAAAATATAAAATTCAAGATGGAAGAAAAGGAAACTAAAAAAAATAACAAGTGTTGACTGGAGGGAAGGCCTGTCTAAAGAGCCAAGTCTTTAGATGACTCTTAAAAACACCCAGCGAGGGTGCCAGGGTAATTTCCGGCGGCAAGGTGTTCCATAATCGAGGGGCCACTGCCGAAAAGGCCCGGTTCCTAGTTCTTTCTTTCCGGGCCTCTCTCGGCGTTAGGCCCCTCAGCCGCCTTTCCTGGCTAGAACGAGTGACTCGGGTAGATCTAGGTGGGAGAAGGCGTTCCGCCATGTATCGAGGTCCTAAACCGTTTAGGGCTTTATAAGTCATCATTAACACTTTGAAGTGGATGCGGAAATGAATGGGAAGCCAATGCAAGGCGGCCAGCGTGGGAGAGATGTGCTGGTATTTTCTCGTCCCACTGAGGAGTCTGGCCGCCACATTTTGCACCATTTGAAGTTTCTGCAACAACCCCAAAGGTAGCCCCACGTAGAGCGCATTACAGTGGTCTAATCTCGAGATTACGAGCGCATGGACCAGAGTGGTGAGCGCCCCAACATCAAGATAGGGACGCAGCTGGGCAATCCGCCACAGATGAAAATAGGCGGAGCGGACCACTGATGCCACCTGGGTCTCCATGGTGAGCGCCGGGTCCAGATGTACTCCCAAGCTGCGAACCTCACTCTTTGCAGTGAGAGTCACCCCCCCAAAAGAGAGGGAGTTTCCCAAACCGCAGATGGAGGGGCCACCCACCCTCAGGACCTCCGTCTTGTCCGGGTCCAGCCTCAACCCATTCTCCTGCATCCACCGCAGTACAGCCTCCAGGCAGCGCTCAAGGGACGGGACGGCATCCACTGAGGAAGGTGAAAAAGAGATGTAGAGCTGGGTGTCTTCAGCGTACTGATGGCACGAAGCCCCACACCCCCTGATGACCCCTCCCAGCGGCCTCATATAGATGTTAAACAGCATTGGAGAGATGATCGAACCCTGCGGAACCCCACAATTGAGGCTCCACGGGGCCGAAACACTCTCTCCAAGCTGGACTCGCTGTGGTCGGTCCTCCAAGAAGGATCGGAGCCAGGCAAGTGCCTGTCCGCCGATTCCCAACTCCGAGAGCCTCCCCAGGAGGATACCATGGTCGACGGTATCAAAGGCCGCTGAAATGTCGAGGAGGACCAACAAGGACATATTGCCCCTGTCAGCCTCCCTCAACAGGTCATCCAACAGTGCGACCAGTACCGTTTCCGTACCGTGGCGCGGTATATAAGACCCTGTCTTATTTTCAGGGAAACACGGTAGTATCCATGTTGCACATCTGTCTCAGCATGCACACACCCCTGTAGTTTATTGACGTCAACTAGTTCTTGATAGTCTATGTGTTTAGAGCTGCCTTCCATAATCTGGGCATGCCCAGTGCAGATGATGGAAGTTGTAGTCCAGTACACCAGGCAGGGTATAATTATTTTATTTTAAATAAATATATATTTATAAATCTCTCTCTCTCTCTCTAAGGGGGCTCTGAGGAGTGCCTGTGGGCTGCCAAAATGCTACCAGGAGCTATGTTTTCCAGGGTTTTCCAAATATAGAGTGCTCTGAGGTGGTTTACTCTTCTCCTCAGGGTGCTGTGGGGCTGTACTGATAGCCCAAAGCTACAAAGGCTTGTTTTCCTCTTAGGAGGCACAGTGGGGAATCAAACTTCTGACCGCTGGTTCCACAGCTAGGTGGCCGCCCACTGAGGTGTCAAGCCAGCTAGATAGTTGAAAACTCCTGTCAGAGACTGGGGTTACCTGGGCATTTAGTTCTGAGCAGATCTCTAAACAATGCACACTAAAGTCTTTGTTCTCAACTATTTAGTATGTCTTGACTTAATGAGACATTGAGATGAAGAATTTTCAAGCTGTATGAGATTCCTTGCCTCTATGCAAGAGCAAAACAAGGAGCGCTATTTTTTCTCACGAAGGTCTTTTTAAAATGCGCAAACTATTTCTGCACAAATGTAGCATTTTATTTCTTATGAGAGCAAAGAATCCATACCACAAGCATAGAACAACTGGCTGATGTTTAAAAAGCATTGAAACACCCCCACTGAAGCTTTGTAGAAGTCCATGGAAGTCTGTGCAGTAAAGTAACCCACAGAAGTGTGTGCAACTAAACAGCAGCAGCCATTGTTGTGTGATGCATTTGGTATTATTTCCATTATAACATTCAGGAGCTGGCTGGATAATTCAAAGTTTTAGACATCTGGCTGCAGAGCCAGAGGTTCGAAGTTCAAACCCCCACTGTGCATCCCAGAAGACCCAGCCTATGTGGCCTTGGGCAAGCTGCACAGTCCCTGGGCATCTTCAGTAGAAGGAAATGGTAAACCACTTTTGAGCATTCTCTACCCAGAAAATCTTGAAAAGGTTCACTATAAGTTAGAATTGATGACACAAAATTATTATTATTGCTTGATTTGTGCATGGAATTGTTATCATTCACCTTATCTTCTTCTGTCAAGAGCTGCACAGAATAGCTCACCCTTCTACAGTGTGAGCAATTTGCTGTACCTCTTCCCTGTATATGAAGATTCACACCCCTGGCTTAGTGATCTTTTTGTTCTATACCTTTTCTGTCCTTGGCGAATCAGGTGAGGAAGAATGCTGTGCATTGGCTGACATTGCCTTATCATAACCTCTGGAAAAGATATGTTCCTGTCTTCTTCTTCTTTTCTTTCTTTCTCCAAGTGTTCCTCAAGAGTTGATGAGATTGTGTATATAAGACATGGCTTCTTGCCAATTTTGTATTTCTTGCTTTTCATACCAAAGTCAGCCTCCTTGGGCCCAGAATAAGGAAGCCAGCCTCATCATGGAAGCTCACAAATGGAAGGATTAATCAGAATCCAGTGAATGGTGCCAAATATTTATTTGACAGGGAGCTTGGTTAGACCTCTATCTTGCTTGCTCATGCAGTGTGTTCAAAGTCTACCATATTAAATTGTATCTGCAAGCAGCTGCTTAAACCAAACCAAATCTGATAACAAATGTCATGTGTGGAAGTTGATTAAGGCTGCTCAGTTATGCCTGAGTACTGGTGCAAACTCATTACGAGCTACATTAGGACAGTGTTTGGTAGTTAATCTGCAGTTTTAAATCAGGCTGCTGGTCTGACAATACTGGCAATACAAACACAAACCAATTCCATACTGCTTTCACTATTGTGTCTTCCCCCAGGGCAGGCTGCCTATTTATATTAGCAACTTGCCTAGAAAAGGGATATTTTGCAATCAACAAGGAGCTTGGCATAATTGTCAGAGTCGAGGAGAGGTTTGTTTAGAAGAGTTTTATGGCATCGTCTTTCAAGACTGTAGAGACCATTGCCACTTCCGTCAGTGTGGCGTTTATGGCTGTCTGAACATAGTGGATAATTTCCTTTGGTGGAATGTAATTAAATGTGGTGAATAAGCAGTGAACAAATAGGGCTAGATGTACTTCCCCTAGTGCCCTGTTGGGATTCACATGTTACAGTAGCGAGAATTTAGCCAAACAACAGTGACGAGAAGTATCTATATGGGAACTCTTACAATCATATTGGATCCAGAATAGCATCTAAATAAGAGCAGTTGCAAATGATTATAACTACAAGATACCTAGCAAATATATAGCAAAGCTTGGAAGAGTTGCTTTTCGGACTGCAGCTCCCAGAATTCACCAGTTAACATGGCCCATGGCCATGCTGCCTAGGGGTTTCTGGGAGTAGACATCCAAAAAATAAACTTTTCTGAGTTATGTGTTGCAGAGTCATCTTAATAGTTAATTGCCCCACCACTGGCAGTCTGCATGAAAGAGAGTATAAAGTAAGAACCTTCAGATATTTTGAACTTCAATCCCCCCCTCCCAGTCTCTGTTAACATGGCTAATGATAAAGGATTATGGGAGCTATAATGCATCTGGAGGACCAAAGAGTCTCCTTGTTTGCTTTTTGATATGTAAACATTTGCCAATGCTTTGCCTGTCCTATTAAGCCAATGTGATTGCTGATAAATATAATTTCACATATGTATATTCCTGGGTATTATATTTATTGTAGGCTTCCCTAAGGAATGGGCAGAAACAAGTTTTAAAAAGTTGTACATCATCCTTTCCCAAATTGGCTTGGTTCAGTTTGTTTCCTTTATTTTTTGTGTCAGAGGCTAACTAAATGGGCTATTTAGACCGCTGTTTGGATAGCTGCAGGGATGGGCTGGTGCTATGGCTATCAAACAACATATTTGCTAGATGCATTAGTCTGCCCGAGGGTGTTCCTGCCGACATCTCGCTCCTATCAAGGGGCTTCTACGTTTCTGGTGCAGGGAAGATCACTCTGGTTTGGATTGCTTGCAGTGCATGTGATCACTGGAACCATTCCAAAGCAAGCCTTCCAATTTGAATTTGCCATGGTCATGAAGTAGCTTAATAAGTGAGCCGCATCATAATACTGGCAAATTAATCACTTCCCCTGCTCAGTAGAGGGCAGGGAAAGTGGAATTTTTAAAAAAAACTATATATAGACTACATCAGTTATAGAAAATATTCAAAAAATGTATTTGAATTATCTTAAAACACCAATTGCTAAATCCCTTGCAGCCAAATTCATGGCAATGGCTTCAACTGCAGGCAGTTTCTTGACTGTCCCTTTAAGAGAAGACAAAGAAAATATTTTTAAAAAAACATTTATGACTGATGCAGTGTATCAGCAATAGTTTATATATAATAAAAAAGGTTTTTTTTCCCACTTTCCCTGCCCTTTGCTGAGCAGAAGTGATTAATTTGCCAAGCTTTACACTGAGAAGTGAACAGTCAGAAGGTGGGCCAAAATAAGTTTCCCTCGTCTGGGAATGCCCTTGTGGTTGTGTTCCAGAGGCTGCTCCAGAGGACGTGACCACGCCTGGCAGGATTGGAGTGTGGAGCTGCCTGACCCTGTGAGGCTCGGTGCAGCCGGTGATCTGGGGCTCAGCGGAGCCCGGAGTTTGAGAGGCTCGTCGGAGCCCGACACTGTGAGGAGTGAAGATCCCGGCACTGAGAGGCACAGTGGAGCCTGGTTTTGTGGGGCTCGGCAGAGCCTGGGTGCTGTCTGGCGGGAGTAGGAGGAGCCGAAAGTATTGCAGGTGCTGGAATCATCTGCTGCTGCAGTGGCTTGACAATTTTGGTCATCATGTGCCACCTTGGTTTTGGCCCGCCCCCCTGTTCCTCAGAAGCACAGATACCCGCGGCCAACTAGTATCGTCCTCCACTACAATTATTGTGGGAGGCAGGACTCGAGTCATGGTCCCTGCGCCCACCCCCAGCAGTCCTTTCTTCTCGCGGCCGCCATCATCTGGGGGAGCGGGGCGGTCACCTGCGTCTGGTTTTGGACAGCTCCATTCCCACTGTCGATGCTCCTGCTCAGCCTTCCGGACTGGTATCTATTGCTGAATCATCTCTCTCAGTCTTTTTATTCATTTTTAACTATTAACAACATCAAGACAGAGGTTTTGAGAGTGGGCGCCCCTCCTATCAGTGGTTTGGGAAGCTCCCTCTCTTTTGGGGGGCGACTCTCACCACAAAGAGTGTGGTCCGCAGCTTGGGGGTCTGTCTTGACCCAGCGCTTACCATGGAGTCCCAAGTAGCGTCCTTGGTCCGCACTGCCCATCTACATCTTCGGCGGATTGCCCAGCTGCGCTCCTATCTTGATGTTGCGACGCTCACCACTATGGTCCATGCGCTCATAATCTCGAGATTAGACTACTGTAATGCGCTCTACATGGGGCTGCCCTTGAGATTGATGCGGAAAATACAAATGGTCCAGAACATGGCCGCCAGATTATTAACTGGGGTGAAAAAATATCATCACATTTCCCCCACTCCGGCGGCCTTACACTGGTTGCCCGTTCGTTTCTGCATTGACTTCAAGGAATTAATGTTTACATATAAAGCCCTAAACAGTTTAGGACCTTGATACCTGACAGAGCGCCTGCTCCCACCTAGCTCTACTCATGTCACTTGATCTAGCCAGGCTGGACGGCTGAGGGGCTTGACCCCGAGAGAGACCCTGAAGGAGAGAACTAAAAACTGGGCCTTCTCGGCGGTGGCCCCTCGCCTCTGGAACATCTTGCCCCTTGAGATTCGCCTGGCACCCTCGCTGGGAGTTTTTAAGAATAAGCTCAAGACTTGGTTCTTCAGGAAGGCCTTTCCCCTTCCATTTCTTAGTTCCCTATGTCTTACCATCTTGGACTTTGCTTATCTCTATGCTGTTTGGTATTGTTTGTTTTAATTCTTGTTTTTATTCGGACTGTAAGCTGCCCAGAGTAGATTCGTTGAATCTAGATGGGCAGCGTAAAAGCCAATCAATCAATCAATCAATCAATCAATCAATCAATCAATCAATCAATCAATCAATCAATCAATCAATCAATCAATCAATCAATCAATCAATGTCCTGAAGTGGCTTGCCTATTAAGCCACTTCACAATATTGGCAGTAGCCATTTCTATGTGAACTGTTAGGTTTGATTAGATTGTTCTAATCAAGCCTGACAATTCCAAAGCAACCCACACTAGCTCTTTCCCTGCTGCTAGTATAGCCCCACCCTTAATTCACTATGTAGCTTGCCAGGGAAGTTAGTGGTAAATGGAGGAAATACATGACTTTCTTTGAAGTTCCAGAGATGGTGAAGATTCTTTGTTACAGAAGAACCTTAAAAATCAAAAATCTGTTGGCTCCAGTGGTTCCCTTGCTAAATCTTTAAGGCTGCATTTGTCTAGCGTGATAGCTTATCCAGAAATGGAAACTTTACTGGGAAAAAAAATTACAGAGCCAGGGAGGTGAAATTTCTTAGGCTATGGATTTGGGAAATGCTGCATGATATGGGTGGGAAGAGAAGTAGTGCTTGCTTAAGTTTAGAGAAGGAAATAAACATCAGTGCTTTTTCATAAGAGCTGTTTAATCAAATCCCCTTTTGTGATATTAGTTCATTAAAATGTTTCATTGAATCTTCAGATATGAGACTTTCAAAGGCAAAAATCCAATTTCCCCTGATTTGCCTTAACATTAAAAAAAGAAAAAAGACAAGGCTGTCAGTAGTTCCATTGTGCTTAATCTCTGCTGTTAAAGCCAGAGCTGACTGTAGCAAAGGCAACTGCAACCAAATAAGAGCTTTGAATTTTTATGGAAAGGAAGACCTTTTCATGTTCATTGTGAATGTCTGCAGAGGTGTTTGTGTGCTCACGTCTCCTCCTAGCTGAGTTATGGATATAGGAGGTACAGCTTATCTGCCTTCCTGTGTCCCCAGCACCCTTTTAGCTCTTCATATTTTCAAGTTTTATGCCTGAATAGGAGTTGTATCTCTGCCATGATTTGTTTATAGGTTTTAAATTAGTTTAATTTACCTTAAATTTAATTTAATTGTATTTTGATTAAGTTATGTTTTTATGTTGTTGTCATCGTTGTGAACCACCCAGAGTGACCATCAGTCAGATGGGCAGTATTGAACTAATGAATGAGTGAATGAGTGAATAAACAAAGTGAGTGAGTTACAACAGTTGAGAAGTATAAAAGAATGTTTATGAATGGAACTGCAAGCCTTGGTCTGCTTGGTTCTTGGATGGAGAAAATCTGTTTTGTATATAAGGGTGTGTGTGAATGAAATAGTTGGTTAGTGCTGTCAGAGCTATGAGTTAGAGTTTGGGACTTAGAGTGGGGAGTTAGAACGAGTGTGGTATGTTTTATGAGGAAGCTATCAAAAATAGTGTGGTCTTGTTGGCATTTGTTTCAAAGCAAGTTTCTATAAGGAACAGATAGTGTTTCTTTAGAACTTAAAGAACGAAAGTTAAGGCTTATGATTATATACTGAAGAAGCTGACAGCTTTAAACATTGTTCTTATAGTTTATTTTTGCTCATTCATTGAACTTTTTCATTCCTTTGTGTATGTGTTTTTTCTTTTCTTTTGTTTGCAAACCAAAAATTATTTTAAGGACTGCACTCCTTAGATATTATACACACTTATAACACAGGTCAGTGCTATGACACATGGTTAATGTAGTGGCACCAAAATAAACAAGGCTGTATTTCACCAAAATATTCTTTTTTTTAAAAAAAGGGCACTATGTAGCTAGCCCTTAGCTATGGCAGAATACAGCAGCAATATAAAAAGCAATACTGATGGTTTGACTGGGGTGATGATAAAGATAATCAAGTTAAGTGAAAGCCTCTCATTTCTGACAGTGTTTTCAAGGTGGTTGTCATTTGGAGGGTGGCACACACAGGTAGAGAAGATGTATGAGTCTTGCAGAACTGCACATTTGAGTACATTTCCTTGAAACTAAGGGTGAGCATTGTGATGGGTTAGCTAGGGAGGTTGGCATGGAAACATAAGAAAAGTGAATATAATGGAACATGCTCATTGCTAGGGTTGAATATTTACCATGATGCATGTTTTGGAATGGAATAGTTAATGTCCAACTTGTGTGAATGAGAAATCACATATGTAATTTGAAGCACCGAGTTAGGAATATCTTCATTGTTGCAGACTCTGGCTTTTATTTTTGAGTATGATATTCAGGTTTTGATGTTTAGGTTAAGCTTTGTAACTGTGGATATGGTTTTGTAATATCAGTAGACTTCTCAAACACGTATCTAGTGGGGTTAGAGAGTGAATGATATGACAGGCGCTGTTCAGTGTTGGCTTTACACTGGCTGAATGGTTTATAAAGTCTGCTTATTTTAAAGATAGCAGTCCTAAGATATTACTCTATTCCCATATATACTGCTGCTCGGTGCTGTGGCATATGGTTTACGTAGTGTCACAGAAATAAACAACGCTGCATTTCGCTAAAAACATTCTTACTTTTAAGTGGCAGAGTTAAAGCAACAACATAGACTCCCTTTCCACATTGCTGCCCTCCAGAAATTGGAACTGGCAGACTGGGAACTCCTTGAGTCAGTTTCCAGGGAATGCAGAGGACTGAAGAAAGGAAGAGAGGAAAGGAAAGTTCCACAATGACTGGAAACAAATTGTAGTATCCACAATGACTGGAAACAAATTGTAGTATCCACCTCAGTGCTGGTTGGAAGCATTATTATTTGAATGACCACTTCATCATCATCTTAGAACCGCAGAGCTGGAAGGGACGCTATGGATCATTGAGTCTAGCCGCTGTCAAGGAGGCACAGTGGGGAATCAAACTCCCAGCCTCTGCCTCCGCAGCCAGATAGCTAAATCCCTGAGCTCTCCAGCAAGCAGTTCAGAATCCCCCAGCCCAGATGGCCAATAGCCATGGTGGACAGGAGATGCTAAGAGCTGCATTTCACAAAAGCAGTGTTTGCAAAAAATAAAAATAAAATAAAATAAAATCTAATGTTTCCAGGTTCTAGTCCAGTGTCCTTGTGGAGTCTTGTCCAGAAAAAAAAAGATCAATGAGTTGTGGTTATTGCATCTCGCTCACTGGATGTGGCAAACACCTCTTGCCACAGAGAAAAGTGTCTAGTTTGAAATGCTGTTTTCCACACAGACACCCTTTTTGTTGGGGTTGTGTTATGCCCTTGTGTATTTTGCTCAGGACAGGCAATGTAAAAATCTTGCCCTTGACTTTGTGCTGAGGTACATTGTAGTGTCTCCAGTCGGGGTAATCAAGTTATCTGAGCTTGCTTCTTTCAGATTCAGTATTTAATCTGATTTCTGAATTTAATGTAATCACATGGCATATAAAGTAGAGCTTTAAAAGGCTTGCAGAGCCTCCTCCATGGCATCTACCACCAGGTGGTAATAGTTTAATGTGGTGACAAGTTCCCAGCTCATTGTGCTTTTGTGTCCCTTTGTTTTAAATGTTGTTTTTAAACCAAATACAATTTGTGATGTTGAATATTGAGAATTACATTATGAAAAGAGCTCAGGTCTAAGACAAGTGCTAGACTTTAGCTTACAAATTCCCTATGTTTCCAAAGCTGTACATGGTCCCAGGTAAGGATTATGAGAATTTCAGTTCAGTTCATTTAGATCAGAATTTACCAACATTGGGATTTTGTTTTCATATTTGCAGTGAAGATTAAAGAAAGAAAAAGCAAATATGGCAGAAACTGAAACTGCCACGTTCATCCATCCAGAATTGAAGCATTAATAGGTGCTCAGGTTGCATTTCCTCCCACTGTTTTTGGTCTCTTTTGATACGATATGGGACAGCAGTTTCCAGCAAAAACCTCTAAGGCAAGGAATTAGAGTTCAGCTTCTGAACTTACTTAGCCTAGATAGAAGGAAAAAAGATTTGTCTTGCTGGCATTTGTTAGTTGCCAGATGGCAGCTCCCATAGTTTTGTGTATCTCTCAGTTCTTTTGAATAATAATGTGCTGTCAAGTCACTTTTGGCTTCCCAGGTTTTCCTAGCTATAAAGGACTCAGAAGTGGTTTACCAGTCCCTTTTTCTGGTGGTGGTCTGGGACTCTGCAGCCTGCCTGAGGCTCACAGGTTAGCTTTTCTGCTGGGAGGCACAGTGAGGATAGCTCTGTGGTTTAGTTATCTGGCTGCAGAGGCAGAGGTTGGGAGTTTGATTCCCCACTGTGCCTCCTTGACAAGGGCTGGACTTCCATGGGGTCCCTTCCAGCTCCACAGTTCTATGATGATGATGATGAATCAAACTTCCAGTCTATAACTTAGCAGCGAGATGCTCCAACCCACTGAACTACCCAGACAGCCAGTTTTTTTTTATATCAGTTGAAAAACTGGGGTTGGGTGGAACCAACTTCCATCTGTCCATGGAAGAACTAGCCAGAAAGTGGAAACACAGCTACAGCCTTGGACAGCTACCTCTTTTCTAACCACACAGTCACTCCACAACAATCTTGCTTCTGTAAAGAAGGTAAGCACGGGAGGCCTATGCACATCTGTAGATATCAATTATGGCTCTCCCCTTCATTGTGACTGAGGAAGGACAGAGTTGAAGCTGCTGGCACAAAACCAGGTGCATGGGTGGGGAAATTGATGTTACTGTGGAGCCTTAACTCTGTCCTTTGCATAAGTTTAAAACAAGATCTTGCTATAACCATTCAAGGAAGACTTTTTGCCCTTTTAAAAGAATAAAGATTGGGTTTATGATACCTAAAATTGCTGTGTATTCAGACAATTTTGTTTTGGCATTTATTCAACTGGAACTTTATTTTTCTGAAAGTAAATCAATTTTAGGACAACTTTATTGGATCTAAACTTACAAAGTAAACTATAGTTGTTGTTGTTTAGTCGTTAAGTCGTGTCCGACTCTTCGTGACCCCATGGACCAGAGCACACCAGGCCCTCCTGTCTTCCACTGCCTCCCGGAGTTTGGTCAAAAAACTATAGTAGATTGCTTTTAATATGAACAATGATATTAAAATGATTTAGCTAATGTAAGTGGAATTTCCTGAAAAGAAGCACTATTTAAATATTTAGATATCTTACCTAGAAAGACTGATTGAATATAACTTTATGAAACTGTATAGTATAGTGTAGAATGACAGCAGTTTGCTCAGACCTTGGAAGTTATAAACCTAGACCAGAATCTAGTTGGCAGTTTATGCTTGCCAAGGTGAAATAGCATAAATTGTGGTGGCAGATCACTGTTAATTGAGGAGGTACTACCATACCTGGTTTTGTTTTGTACTTTTTGTAAGGAAGCCTAACTAAGTTACATTTAAAATGTAATATAATTGTAAGGAATGTTATATGGGGGGGGAATGATTCATGCTATTTAGTTTATTGTCACTTATAGGGGCATTTTAAAACATTTTTAGATTGCTGTTGGGATTTTTAAATCTTTACGGCATGCTCTTACTTTTCATCTTCTGTATAGAATGCCCAGGTTATTAGGTTTGTTTCTTCTACAGGTCCCAGTGAAAGAGGGTCTTTTCCTTTGTAACCTCGATCCCAAAGAAATAGGATCTTCTCTGCTGTGTAGTGCCCGCAATGTCTTATGATAGAAATTAGGCAGGCTTTCAGTCTTAAATATTTTTCCCCACGAACTGAAGACCTATCAGCTTACTCAGAAATTTTCCTGATTATTTGCTGAACTGTTAACAGGATCAGTTATCTGGGTTTTTGAATGAAGTATTTTAATGGATTTTACTGTTTTTATTGTTTTAGCTGTAGGCATTAGTGCATTTGTTATTGTGAAATACCTTATGATTTAAAGCAAGACGAGATAAACAAATGCTCCTAAGTTAAAAAAAAACTTGAAGGGGTATTTTCTGAAAGTAACAACAATCTAAAAATAAATGCAGGAACAGGAAAACATGGAACAAATGTTTGCAAATATTAATACTAATGAATGGGGGCTATAATGAATGACATGACAAATGATTTTTAAGTCACTTTTCAGAGTCTGGATACAAGCAGTTAAACTGAATATGTTCCATATAATTCTCTTTTTGTTCATTAATATACATGTTCTGCAGAAGCTGTAATTACACAAAGACAAAAAATGATTTTTATGTTTATCTTGATGAATAAACCAGAAAGAATTACTGCTGTATTATAATATCCAGAGTGTATGAAGGAGGTATTGGAGTCCCTAATGTTTAATATCATCATGTAATGAAATTAACTTCCTGTTATGACTGGCACCAACCTGATGAAAGTAGTGAAGGCTAGATAAGAATATGCGTATCTGTTTTAATGGATTTGCTGTCATTTCAAAAGCAAAGTATAAGAGTCAAAGTCAAATAGAACAATTTTAAAACTTTTATATTGTACTTTTGCCAAATGTGACCTACTGTATTGCATATACAAAAACTACAAACGGATAAAGCAATAGCTTCAGCAGATAATTTTGATTAGTCAAATTTTATAATTTCGAATCCATTTTTAACAGTCTTATTTTGACTGAGGCCTAAATCTTTAGTGCCAACCGGAGTAGACCCAGTAAATCAAAGAGAACGTGATAAATCAACACGTGTATAGTTTCATGGGGTTTACTTTACTGAAGACTAAGGCCTTAAATTAATTTATATAAGAGAAATATGAACAAACATTGTTAACTATCTTATCAGTAAATTTAATTGAAGGTTACTTAGAATAAGAGTTGACTAAATAGCTTAGTGAGTTGGGTGTCCGAGTTGGGAGTCTGATTCCTCACTGAGCCTCTTAGGGGAAGTCAGCCTGTAGGGCCTTGGGCTAGCTGCATGGTTGCAGAGCAGCTGCAGAAGGGACTGGTAAACCATTAGACCTAGAAAACCGTGGGAATGGTTGCTGTAAGTAGGAGTCTACTTGATGTCAGTCAATTTTGTTGTTAATAGCTTAAGGAAAACTTTTTTAAAAAGAACTTACCAAGGGCACTTGACTCAGCAAGAAAAAAAAAACCCCACACAACTCAGGCTATTTATTCAGATTAACAAGTATTTGTAAGAGGTGTCATTTTCATTATGCCAATTTCTTGCTTGTATTTTGACTGTGCTCCAAAATTAAAAAGTACTGGCAAGATCATTTATTTCTACTATATGATCATGGGATATTAGTTACCTTTTAGATCCCCAAATAATTATTTTAAAATATTTGAAATGTAATAAAAACAGAGGATTTGTATTTAACTCTGTTTTCTGAGGGCTGCAAGAATATAGATTGCAACATTCTGGTAATCAGTATTTCCATATATTCCATAGATCTCAAAGCTGGCTCAGAAGTTATGAACAAAAATAAAATGATCAACAGTTACTTCAAATAATGTATAGAAAGTCCCTGCTACTAATCTGGCCAAGATGCTAGATAGCCATATTTTCTCTGTGTCATAAATTAATCTCATTCCTGCAATACCCATTCTGATTTAAGTTTTATAAATTCTAAGTATTTAGAATTCGGCTGTCCTTCTGCTTTGTCTTGTAGTATTTAAACACTATACCATTCAAATCCGATTTTAAATCCTTTTATTTCTGTATAACAAATTACTTAAAAACAAGCAAGCGAATGTTAGGGTCTAAAACCAATTGTTCATCCTATCTAGAGTAGATGTATTTCCAAAAGTTAAGTCAATGTAGCAAGCCTGCTTTAGCTGAGACTAAGAACTGGGTTTGACCCTAGATGATCTTGCAAAACATCAACTGAACAGAATTCAACCTTGTCACACTCTGACTTTTTGCATTCATAGAGTAGTAATAGTATTAGTGGTAGTAGTTGTAATAATGGATGTCATGTCAATATAATCATCTGTGTGTATGATACAAGTGAACAAATGCAAGAAAAGGCGATACCTTTATAGGCCACTAATAAAAAATTAAAAATCGTACAATATGTGAGCTTTCATTTGTAGGACTGCAAGTGAACACGTATCTCTCTCTTGTCTGTTGTTGTCAGTCCTGAAGCTGACGTTAGTTTCTGAGCACCTTATTTCAAATATATTACTCTTCTTACTTCTACCATTTAGCATCAACAAATTGGTGGGCATTCTAATTATATGTGATATGTTAAAATGGGCCATGGCTCTTGTAATAATGGAGACATGTCTTTCATGTAGCCATTACAGTCCCATTTGGCTGAATCTAATAAGCCTTCAATTGGAAAACAGTGCATTTTCTCATCAAAAGATAAGAGCTGATAACTTCCCCCTTGTTTGTTTATCCCAGAGTTTTGCCATTGATCTTTCCATCACCGCTGTGAGTGAATGTTCCTCAGATCTTCATTTGGTTGTGCAACTGGGTTTGGCAGCCTTTCTCCATTTACCACAAACAAATGAAACACCTGGGCCAAGGAAAAGGATCACTTTCTGATTTGGCGTATTTTAAACCTGCCTTGCTACACAAGTGACTTTTGTGTATATCCTGCTGTTGCAAATATGTCTATAGAAAAAAATGGATTTTTTGTCTATTGAACAGAAGCCTAATGTGTTGGGTATTATATTCTACTTACAAATACATATAAAGGGGTATCTACATTAATAACATATTTGCTTTCTGACACAAAAGTAAATAAAGCGTTTCTTTCTCTGTAAGACTTGATCTGTGCAAAACGGTTAATGTAAGCCGTGTTATTGTCAGCCATACTGGTGTTTGGACATACCTGGAAGAGTTAACGTAAACAACTAGCACACCATTTTTAGAGGTCAGGGGAAGATGAAACCTGCCTTACACTTGCCAAGAAAATATTCTGTCTCTTAGTATGTGAGATCATGAACCTTGTCTGCTTTCTCTGAATCTTGTATATCTGCTGTGTACACATTTGATGAAAAATACTTACGGATATGTATTGGGATCGGGGTGCTGCTCCCTCCTCCACTTATAGGCACTGAAACATGTTCATCTCTCTTATGGGACACACAAGAGATTTATATCTTCCTTCTGAGTATGAAAAATGGGGAAAATGTTGAGCTTGGTAGTGAGATGTTTTTGTCAGTCTTGAATTTGTGAGAATGTTTTTTCCCCAAATTGTGTAATTAAGCTATGATAGTTGCTATGTTGCATGGACTGATTAAAAAAAAAAACAGAAGCAGACAGCTTGTTGTCTATGCTAGTTGTGCAAGTGTGCTTTGCTCTGCTAAGGGAAAAGACACTAACTTTGTGCAAATTGTGGAACCCTTGTCACCATGCTAGAGAGAAGTCCAACAAACTTTTGAGATGACACGATATATTGAGGTATCCTATATTGCTGAGAACAAGTCATTTTACAATACTGTAGTTCTTCACATCCCTAGGACACACTGTAGGTAAATATTGTGTACACACTGAGTCTATACTAATCAAATATCCTCACGTGTCCTTTTTCCCCCGCTGAAGGAGGGACTTTGTTTTCCTTCCAGTTGCATGGTCTTAGTTCCTGTTCCCACTGGAACAGTTGTGCTAGTCTGGTGCATTAAAATCAACAAAAACTGTTGTAAGTTTGCAAAGGATTCTTCTCCTTCATATCTTCACATAGTGATCTGAGGCATGGTGCTGAGCTGTTGGACCTGGGTGAACAAGTAGAAGCAGATATTTGATAATTTTAGTAATCCTGCTAAAGTTCAAGTAAATTTTTCGTAACTTGCTACTCCAAATTGACAAGGTGATATGATATATCTTAGTGGCATAATCAGGTATGTGACCAAGATGTGTTTGGTATGTCATCAATTAGCTTCAACAAGTGACACAAAACTTATGCAAACACCAGTGGAATTCTGGCCATTATTAGATTTTAGGACCATTCTAATGATGTAATAGCTCACATAAATTTTTCATGCTGTATATGGTAAGCAGAGAGAGTGTATCACTTCAGTCCTACAGATTTGTGCCAAATTTTCTTTTTAAAATGCCTTTTCCTGTAGCAGCATCTAGAATAGCATCATGTTTTGAGGGATTGACTGAATGCAAGTGGATACTGCCATTGTAACAGCATTGAGTAGTCTTAAGGTCATAGAGTCATAGAATGATGGAGTTGGAAGGGGCTTAGAAGGCCATTGAGGCCCAACCCCCTGCTCAATGCAGGAATCCAAATGAAAGTATATCTGACAGATGGCTGCCTATCTTCCTCTTGAACAACTCCAGTGTTGGAGCGCGTACCACCTCCCAATTCTTCTTTGCTGTATGCTCTAATATTCAGGATGTTTTCCCTAATATTCAAGTCTCTCTTCCTGTAACTTGAACTCATTATTATGTCTTCTGCACTCTGAAATTATTGAAAACAGATCCTGTCCCGCCTACAATGGTCTGAGTGTTATTGGAGATTTATGCTGGAACAAATATAAATTGTAAACCACAACAGCAAATTACCAGTAATTAATGAGTTGCTGCTCACATGCCTGGTCATGTGCCAAGTCATGTGAATAATGCTTGCTCAAGAATGTGAGCAGCAAATCATTATTTAGTGGCCGTTAGCCACTGGTTTACACAAATAAACATAAGTTGGAATAAATCACCAATAGAATTCTGGCTATTTTGTTCTATTGGAGCGATCGTGAAAATAAGGCAAATGCGGAATGATGTGGTTTTGCTCATAGGGCATTTATTTATTGTGGTATCCAGTGATTACACTTTATGAGATATATTTATTCAGTGTTAAGTCTTAATGTATTTAGTAGGCTTGCTCTCAAAGAAAAACAACAGAGTCCTGTAGCTCCTCCATTGATGAGAATGGAGGCAACCTAAAGGCTGACAGTAGGTTCAATCTTAACCAGAGTGCAAGCAAAGTTATGATGAACCTTTGCATGCTATTACTCTCTTGTCTGGCAAATTTGTCCCTCTCTACCTCATTTCTCCCCTGTCCCCCTTATGTTTTTACTTTTTACTGCGGACCATGCCCTTAATGAAGCATAATGAGTGACCAGATTTACTTTAAGGTCAGTAGTACTGTCCGGAATGTCTGCTTCTTAGAACAAACTGGCTTCAAATTAATTTGTAAAGGTTGCAAATTATCCTCAACAACTCTGGTAGCTAAGCAGCTTTCTACTCTCAATGTTTGTTAATGTTTGGTAAGAACACTGAATAGAGGATCTGTAAATTAATTGCAAAAAGTTTCGCACACCAGAAAAATCAAGAGCCAAGCTCTTGTTGGTGTTAATAGAACTAACACCGCCTGTCCTTTTTATAATACAATATACTTATTAGATGTAGCTCTATCCCTACAGTTTGCCCAGAAGCTATAAAAAGGAGCTATATAAATTTGGTTGGATGCATCTGTTGCAAAATCTGTGCACAGAAGTATTATACAGATAGATGGTGCTAATGTGTATGAGACTAGAAGTATGGGCTGGAAGCACAACGGATGCCTGTCATGCAATTGCTCACTATGCTTTAAAATAAATTATGTATGGATTTAAATGCTCCTTGATGGTGCTGTGCTAAAGAGCTTGCTAGGGGTGGCTGCCTCTTTCTCTTTGATTATGAAGTATTTTTAAAATAAGCATCCACATTAGCCTCGTGTTTGGCATAGACTGATTTTAAATGTAAGGGTTTTTGCTCCTGTGATGCTCACTAAGGATGTTTCTAAAGGTGGTATTGTTTGATTCCTTTAAAGTGCTTTGGAACTTGGATCAGGTATGATCTAGCCATTCAAAAGTACCTTCTATATTCACCTTGCTATTTGACTTCTAAAATAGTTTTTACTTGTTGAGCCATGCAGCAATAGATTGTCATACCTTCATAATCTGTTCTTGGGGATTTTTTTAAATAGTAAATGTGGGTAAAATGAGCATTATTGGCATATGAACAACTTGTGAAAACTCAGAGATTTTAAAAGTAATATACTTCTCCATTACATTTCATTGAGTAAATGTAGCTTACAAATGTAACTTACTGGTCTGTCACATTGGTGTAGCTTACAGAAGAGCTAGGACACGGGTCCGATTGCTCATGTTGTACTTCAGTTTGGTAATGCTGTGAGGCTCAAGTAGCATCTGTAGCCAGGAGTGCTTCCTGTCAAGTTCAGTGCATGTGTTCAGTATAAATTCAGTGTAATTATATATTAGCTAAAGCTGTTTCTAGATGCCTTGGTAACCTCTAGCTGCTCTTAGAGTAACTGAAAATTTAAAACCAGTTCAAGAAAAGATGTATTCAGTGTCCAGGGATTCTTAGTCTATAAAGAGGTAGTATGATATACAGTTCTTTCCTATTTTTGCTTTGCTCATGGCATATGAAGCCACAGGTCTGAACAAGGGAGAGCCATCAATCTGTGAAGGCTCTTCATGTGAGCGAGAGCCTTGCTTTTTTCTGTGTTCTGATTCACATAGAGAACCTCCCCGGTTTGATGAGTCTTCTCCATAGAAATGTTACTTTACAGAGCAGCAACAGAGGGAGGCAGGGCAAGCCTGCTTCCCTTCTTCAAGCCTTTAGCCCACCTGGATAGGAAATGACTGGATAGGCCTAATGTGGGTGCATCAGGGAAAGTCACAGGGATTACATGATGTGTGTACTGAAATAGGTGGACAGTAGAGATGGGCACGAACTGGAAAACCACTGGTTTGTGTTGGTTCATGGTTCGTGGCTAACCATGAACCACTCAGAACCCCTGGAAAAACAAAAAAGTTTGCAGTTCACTTTTCTGGTTTGTGCCTCGGGGGGGGGGGGACTACCACCTTCACCTCCAGCACCCCTGCTGGCCACTGCCTTCCCCCTGCCCTGTTGCCTCCCTACTTGGTCCTGCCACCTCCACCACCACTACCACATTCAGGGATAGCAGACCCTTCCCTTGAGAAGCTGGGCCCATTGCCTCTCTGCATCTGCCTGCCTGTAGGTGGGTGCATGAACAGAGACAGTGGCCTGGCTTTCCTTCCCAAACTGAAGCATGAATCGTACCATGAACCAGCTCGGTTTGTGTGTGTGCGTGTTTTCCCAGTTTGTGGTTCAGTTCATGCCTATCTCTAGTGGATAGGCTTCCAGTTAACATCTGAAATCCTGTTGCTTTGTTACACATGCAGAAGGCAAAAACCATAACTTTTAGTGCCTTCTGTCTAGCAGTCAATGAGCCCCTGCTGGGAATTCTTGTGTGCATGCAAAGCCAGCAAGCATGTGCATTCCTGAGGATCCCAGCAGTGACTTGTTAATTACTAGCTGGAATGTTATGCTATTTATTTTTTGCATCCATTACAAAGCAAAAAGATTTCAGTCAATGTCTGATAAAAACTGTCTTAAATATTTCCAACCATAATGTGATTATCAGATAGTTCCTGTTCCAAATGAGGCCTTATCCAAATGTGGCTGGTACAGAGCCAGGGCCACCTCAATGGTCGCCTCTTGGTGTGGAATTTCCTCCCTAATGGGATACACCAGGCCTTCTCGACAGTGGTGTTTAGGAACTGTGATGTCTGCTCTTTCCAGTGAGCATTTAATAATTTGCTTTGTTCAGTTTTTATTGAGTATGTTCACTGTGTCTATCTATTTATGTCCTTGTAATATACTATTCTGATTTTCATGCCTCGTATAGAATTGATCTCGTGTTCTAGCTGGTCCTGAGGACCTATTTGTTCAAGGTTAGCAAATTTAATGATCAACATTAAATAGTTAATTCATAGTTGAATAAAAAGACTCTATTTGGGTACTATGACTTAGCCAAACATTCAAATAACCATAAAACAGTGGATCAATTTTTATTTAGAAAATTAAATCCTCTTGCTGGGAGAAAAGCCTTATTAAAACTGTCAATTACATGAAATTTTCTGTTAGGAAAATAAAAATCAATATGGATGGGTACACAGTTTCAAATGTGATAGTTTTGCAGAAATTGTGGCTTGCATCTGATTGGTGAATGGTGAACTATAAAACTTTGGTGAACTACAAAATTTTGCAGCATCATTGATTGTGGCAACAAGCAAGCCTGGCGAGAGTCAGCATTCTGGCTTGACTATCCCTCAATAAGCTATGGGTTATTGCTCTGCCTTGTTGGGGGAGGGACAAACCAGAAAGCCAACTCTTGCCAGATTTGCTTGTCACAGTAAACAAATCACTAGACTTGCTCTTGACTATCCAGAATTGTCTTAAATTTTTGCTTTTTGCATCTCTTGAGTTTGCTGTTTATGAGTTAGGATGGAGAAGAGATGAAAGAAGAGGAATTTTAACCCTTCTTTTCTAGCTGCTGTTTAGACCACAGAATAGGAATAGCAAGCTGCAGAAGAGCCAGAGGAGAAGGAGTTAAATGGTACTTCTCCCCTTCTCTTTACCCTGACCTGCCTAAGCTGATTCTGGCATGGTGGTTATGTAGAATTATATTGTGTTGTGTAGCTTCAGCCCATTTCTAACTTGTTTGAAGCTGTAGGTTCTTGTTTTTCACTGGTTTTGTTTTGAGATGTTCAGATCAGATAGTGACATAGATGATGGAGTAAGCTTGTTTTCTGCAGCCCAGAGGGTAGGACTTCAAAATGATATATTCAGATTCAGGAAAGGATGAACTTCCTGTTTGATAGTGAAATGGACTATCTCAGAAGGTGGTGGATTCTCCTTCACTGGATGATTTTAAACAGGAGTTGGATGGTTATCTTTCAGGGATGCTTTAGCTGTGAGTTTCTAGCATCAACAGGTAGTTGGTCAGGGTGGCCTATTGGGTCTCTTTCACACCTACAGTTCTATGAATCCTAGAAGATTCTGTTCTATTCATGGTCTGGGATCTATCAAGGGGTCCTGCTAGCAAAAGGGTGGCTGCTGATTCCTTCTTTTTCTTTCTTTCTTTTTCTTTTTCTTTGCAGTTTCCCACAACCACTGTTTATATAATAATAATTGTGTGTTGTTAAGTCATTCTGGCTTAGGGTTTTCTAGGTAGAAAGTACTCAGAAGTAGTTTATCATTCCGTTCTTCTGGGGATGCACTGGGACTGTGCAGCTTGCCCACACAGTCTGGTTCTCCTTGGATACACAGTGAGGAATCGAACTCCCCACGTCTGACTCTGTAACCAGATACCTAACTCACTGAGCTATCCAGCCAGCAAACCAGTGTTTTGGGTTTGCTTAAGGAAGAGTTTTCCCACTCTTTCACTGGAGATGTGTGTGCCTGCATTCATGAATGGAACTACCTTTGGGATGCTCTTGCCAGCAGAAGCCAACCACTGATACTGACTAATGAGGTTAAATTGTCTGAATCCTTGTTATGAATTTCTTCCCCATGTAGGGAAGAAGCCTGTGTAGCCATGGGCCAGCTGCATGGTCCTTCAGAACAAGGGAATGGTATGTCTGAATACCCTCTATTTAGAAAACCCTGGAATGAGTCAGCATATCAGAATCAACTTGATGGCACATTATTATTATTATTATTATTATTATTATTATTATTATTATTATTATTATTATTATTATTATTATTATTATTATTATTATTATTATTATTATTATTATTATTCAAAAACACCAGGTACAGTCAATCAAAACTATAAAAACATTGACTGGTATTATATAACATATACAAGTTCTAACCAAAAACCTAAGTATCTGTTAAATATTGGCGCAGTATGTATGCTGTTCCTAATATTGCCATGTTTTGCAGCTCTGATGGTGTTATTTCTGAGATCTGCAACTGCTTATAGTACTGTGTGAAATTTCTTGATATTGTTCCCAAAGCCTCGATGACTAAGGGGACCACTGAAGTGTGTTTCATCCACAAGCGAGATGTTTCGATTGCCAGGTCTCTGTAGTTTGTTAGTTTTTCCAATTCTATATTTTCAACTCTGAGGCTTGCTGAAATGACTGGCCCTCCAGTCTTTCCATTTCAAAGCATTCAGCTTTTTATCCTTGCAGTATTATACATTAAAACATTTCACTGTAGGCTATGTTAAGATGCAGTATACTATAAATCACATTTAGGGCACATGATGACACTCGTATAGCTTGTTTTAAACTGTGTTACATTGTCAGAATTGTGGTTATATTGTATTTTCTTGAAAAGAAAGCCACTTGGAGAGGATTTCCAGTATTGAAAGCCTGCCCAGAAATAGCTGAAATAAATAGTAAATGTAAAATATTTATTGCTGTGTGTTTAGCATTAATTTACCACTTTTTTCCTGCTTCTGGCGCAGCATTCACATGGAGCATAAAGAGGATAAAGCACAAACATTTGGTAAGCCATCCAAGCTTAGTGCAACCCACTAAAGTTATATATGCTGTCAAAATGGGTGCAGGCAGTCATGGACAGAAGAGAAATCCTGCTCCTGGATCAACCAAAGGCCTGGCTGCTCCAGCATCCTGTTGGTCACAGTCGCCCATCAGATGCATATGGGAAACCCAAAAGCATTCCCAGGGAATGGAAATATAGAGGGACACTGCCTTGCATTATGAAGATAATATACAGCCATTATGATCAGTAGGCAGACAAAGGCTTGGCATGAAAACCAAGCTCCACTTACTGGAGGAATGTGCTTCATATCATATAGCTCTAGAACTCCTTCTTGAAAGCCCCATTATTTTGAAATTGCATATGGAGTCTCCAGCTGCCAGTGTAATACTGAGTTTAAAAAATATATATTTTCTGAGAATTAGCTGATTCTAAGTGTCATGAAACTTCCTTGAACTGTTCTCTTGAGAAAATGCAAGCCATAAAACGCAAGCTGATAACCAAGTATTCTTGGTATGCTGCTCTGGATGGATGAATTACCTTTGTCTTGAGATAACCTCTTTAACCTACATCCAGTCTTGACTAGAAAATCAAAAGAGTACTTAAACACGAACCTAAATGGGAACCAAGGAATAGTGCCTTTGTGATACTGAGGCTGTAAACATTATCATGGTCACTATCTTGTGCCTGGTTTGTTTTACAGGAAAAGTCCTAAAGGTGGGGTGTTTTTGTGTGTGTGTGTGTGTGTGTGTGTGTGTTGTTGGTTTTAACTGTGCAGTCTTGTTCCTAAGACCTGATACTGGTCTGCAAAAATTTCTTACTTGCCTGCCTTCTGCGCATAAAAGAGGTCACAGGCCTTTGATTAAATACAAGCTGTCAACCAGTGTAATCAGTGTTTTACTTTAGACAGTAAAATCCCAGGATGTCTTGGTATGCTACATATTTTTGGAATTTTGAGCTTCCTGTCCACGTGGTGGTTCCCCAGTTTTGAACATTCATTTCCAATTTTAAATGAACTGCCTTTTCATATGACATCAGAAATTGGGAGACTGTGCTTTGTTGTAAACAAGTGATTTTCCACCAAAGGTACACTTATAACCACTGCAACATAGAAGTAATCTAGGTGGAATGCAGGGTTTTCATAATGGAATTATTATTAATTTTTTTATAGGAATAAATAGTAACACAACTATATTTTTGTTAACTATCTTCATGTTTTATGATTGCTGGATCTCTGGTATGTCATGGCTGACAGATCCATATGCTTGTTGTTACTTTACAGTCTTACGGAATTGCTGGTTTTGTGCGGATTCACTCCAGCAATACTACTACAATTTTTAATACCCATACAACTTGGTGTGTATGATAATTATAATGACATACTGACCTTTTGGGGGATATAATGGGACCCAGGTTCTTTGACAGAATGATCAGTAGGCTGTAAAATACAACAGGTTGAGACTACGCATAATTGGAGAGAAGTGTGGTTAGTTTAAAAGTGGACATAAAAACTTAAACATACCTTCTGTCCTCCTCTTGAAGACCCCTCTTCTTTCCTCCCAAGCACATACTGTAGGTCAAGGAAACCCTTGGAGAAAATGAGAATAAAACTGGCTGACATCTGGAGCCACCCGATGTAAATTTGAAAAAAAAATATTAAGAGACTTTTGCTGTGTATGCTGACAGAGTGCCTGCAGGTGCTGCAGGGCCTGTGGGAACCACATTCTGCAGGGCAGGTTTAAAATAACAGGAAGGTTTAGGGCTATGAATTGTGAATTGTTGCTGAAAACAGTGTGGTGAAGAAAATGTGAAATATATTTATATCATAATCCAGATGAAATTAATGTTTTTTTTCCTTAGTGCAGACTGTTTCAGAGAGGTGCTCCTTATTTTATTAAAACACACATCTCTGTCCAAAGAAATGGGTTCCTGTAATGTAGAATGAGCATCTTTTATTAAGATGCTGAAATGCAGTGGAGCTGAATAGCAACATGTGACTAGGGGTTCCCATGACTTTTGTGACATAATACAGTTTGGCAGCAGAACTCCAGTGGGAAAAACTATCTGAATAGCAAATCTGAAGCATCGCAAAATCATCAGACAGAAAAGTGCTGGTTGCGCATTTCTGACAATAGCACATAAGAAATGCATAATTTAATTTTGAGGTGACCTAGCGTCTGAACTTTATATGTATTAGTATATGACAAACTTAGTTTTAGCTTTCCTCTTTGGCTTTGTCACTTTGTTGGCTTGGGGGAATATAGCATAGACATGTCAATCCACTTCTGTGCATGTGTACATTTTGAAAGGACTTCTAGCAGTGCTGTTACATATGAGTATCTCATTTCAAAGTTCTGGTGAAGTAAGGTATCATGAACTAACATGGAGCCCATAATTACCACACTATCAGTACTGTAGCTATTAGATTATTTACTGCAATGTAACTTACCTGGCAGATCACATGTCTTGTCTTATTGATTGAATGAGGAGAAGATTTTTCAAAAAAACTGAAAAAACCCAGTCTTTGTATGTTTGGCTACCTTTCTCCTAATCAACCTTGAATATTTCCAGGGGTTTCTAGTTTTGATTTGTTGTTGTTGTTTAGTCGTTTAGTCGTGTCCGACTCTTCGTGACCCCATGGACCAGAGCACGCCAGGCCCTCCTGTCTTCCACTGCCTCCCGGAGTTTGGTCAAATTCATGTTGGTAGCTTCGATGACACTGTCCAACCATCTTGTCCTCTGTCGTCCCCTTCTCCTCTTGCCTTCACACTTTCCCAACATCAGGGTCTTTTCCAGGGAGTCTTCTCTTCTCATGAGACTAGTTTTGATTAGGATGACTCAAAGTATAGGAGATTTTATAGTAGGATCTCCTCATTAGTGCAGCTGCATCAGAACACCTGAAGGGGAAATGTTTGTATATAGTATGTTCATGTGTTGGAATCTCCCTTCATGTAGAAACCAAATATGCACTTTCCACTTTGGTTTGTACTCTGCAAACTCGGCTTATAAATATTTAATATTTTTTATATTAATTTTGTGAGAAGACTGTACTGCCTGACAGGTTGGATCATTGGACTGTGTCTAAGATGCAGACTATTAGATGTTGCTTGTTTGGAGAGAGAATGTCATTCTGTCGCATCATGACTGAGGGCCAAACTATGTACCATGGATAACCTAGTGGGAATTCTTTAAAATGTCTGACTCTTACAACAGAAGTATCTTAGAGCTTCTGTGGTTTGCAAATCAGCTTGTTTTGAGTCATGGCAAAGATTGGTCATTGCGAGATAAGCACAGGCTTTGTTTAGAAGCATGATTACTCAGTAAGAAAGGTCTGTCTGAATCATCTCTCTCAAATACTAAATGGGTTGCAGCTTCAAATGACAGTCTGTTTGTAATTTAGAGTTCGGCTCTAATTTTCAAATTCCTAATTGCCCTATATCAGCATGGGACATTGTCCCCCCAGAATACTGTTTTGTAGCAGAATCCACAGGCATTTTATGATATTGTCACCTACCTAACTCTAAACCAGATGTTCCCAACCTTGGATCCCCTGAAGTTCTTGGTCTAAAACTCACAGCATCTTTTACCACTAGCTGTGCTAACCCTAACCACATAGTTAACCCTCAGTACATTAGAGTTGGATTAGAAAATATCTCAAAAGTCATACAATGGAAGTTATTTTTATCCTGGTAGATGCTGGTTAAGCTGGTACAACTCAGTAAGTTGAAGAAGGGACCAGAAGTTTGAATACAACTCTGCTTCAAGGAGAGGGAGCCAGCTGAGAGCAACCAGAGTATGTGTGGCTCATGGTTTTACAGATGGTGCTACCTATGCGGCCTTGGACAAGCTGTATAGTCCCAAAATACCACCAGAAGGATGGACTGGTAGACCATTTCTGAATACCTTACACACTGGGAGGGTTGCCATAAGTCTGAATCAATTGTGTATTGGTGTTTTTCCCCACCCCAGTTACAGAATTTCTTCAGTATATGGAAACTAAGGTGGAAAGCCATTGGACTTTGTTAAGTTTCATCTTTTGTGCAGCTGAGTATGTTTACTGTCTGTATAACTCCTGGTGCTTTCCTTGCTGAGACGGTGTGATTTTTATGTTGATGGACATTATGACATGAATATGTAATGGGATTTGGGGGCATCAAGACCTAATAAAAATGAATTAATCTCTTGTTTGCCAGCTCATATTCAGGCAATCAGAGACTTGCTGCTTGTATAGTACATTTCAATGACGCTGATTACACTCTAACAAGTGCCCTGTTCTATGTAAGCACTATATGAAAATAAGCCATTTAACTAGGGTAGCTTTCCTTCTCTCCCTAACAATTTACATGACATTTGGCAGTATAAATAGCAGGGTAGTGGGGTTTCATGTGTTCAGTGAAATATGGGAGAAAAAGTGTTAAATTGTGGCAATTGTGCCAATAAATTCCTTGTCACTGAGGCACACTGTGTGTGAAGGCACCCATGGTGCTTGGCATCATCCGTGGTTTACTGGAAGCTGAGCATGGTTCAGAGCTGATATAAATAATTGTGTCTCGGGATTTTGCCATGCAAAGAATTTGGAAGCATCAGTTAGTAGAACTGCATGAGTTCATAATTATGGAAATGAAAACAGTTGGTTATTGTGAGTGTGTTGTGCCAGTCACCAGTGTTCTTCTCAAACTACCAATTTTCTTCTCTGCACGTGTGTTTAACAGTGTTAACTTTAATGTGTTATAGCAGAGCTGGACAAAAGCTGGCAATGCCATTTTGGTAAATATGAAATGTGAGATGCTGAAGAGCTGGCTTTTAAGTGAATGCATTTCCATGAACTGATCTGATAACCTAATGTAGCGAGTTTGAATAGTGCTTATTCAGCAAAGACAAGCAAGATGTACTACCCTGTTTCCCCGAAAATAAGACTTAACCTGAAAATAAGCCCTAGTATGATTTTTCAGGATGCTCGTCATATAACCCCTACCCCAAAAATAAGCCCTAGTTAAGTGGAACCCCGCCCTCAATCATTGTGCAGCATTGTGCAGTAACCAGAAGAAGATGACATGACTGTATTTGAATAAATGTAGATTGTTGTACATGAATAAAATAAAACATCCCCTGAAAATAAGCCCTAATGCGTTTTTTGCAGCAAAAATTAATATAAGACCCTGTCTTATTTTCGGGGAAACATGGTAATTTCCAGTTTATTCTCTCAAGGACACCATCTTCTGTGTGTTATGTTAAAAAAATTAAGCTTAAGTTGTTACCTATAACCAGTTCTCCCATTGGGTACCTGGAAATCAGTTAAAAATGATTTTTTTTAAATGGTGTTCACTTCTGACATCCATTACTTGTTACAAGAATGGGCAGATATGGGACTACTCTTTGGGATTATTACTCTGATAATATCTCTTGTCAGCGGTATTCTGGTTGTTGGTTTTAAAAAAAATGTTACTCTATCTTCAGCCAGCAATGTGTGTGTGTCCTCTTTCCAGTATGCGAGGCTTCTGATCCTGGTTTATTTTAAATCACTTTCCTGTTTTCATCTGAACTCTTCAGAATTACTTCACAATTTTTGGGGAAGTAATGGAGGACTTTGCAGATGGTACTGGAGGAAAATGTCTCTTCTTTTTCCCCCTCTGTGCTTTTATCTGATCTAGAGCATGAGCTCTTTTTCTAATCCAAAGACCTCTCTCCGTCTAAGCCCCAAAATGGAAGCTTTAAGTATCCTTCCTTTGTGATGAGGAGCACATTTGCTGGGTTTACATGAGGCTCATGCTTGTAACAAAACCTGGTTGGTTATATCTGTATCAGGCCAATACCTCTTTCTTCTCTGGCCCATTTGATAACTTTTAAAATCATTTGCATATTATCTGTTCCATGTGGATATATAACTATTATCTCGACCCGTTTTTCTGTTTTCTAATGAGGTTTTGGGGCTCGAAATGGTGTTGGCATCTTTGGCATCCTGTTTAGGATGGGAATCTAAATTTAGTCCCGGTTATAAAAGACCTATTGAAATGAATGAAATCTGTCTGTCAACATTAAGTTCCATTGATTTTGATGCATTTGGTCTAGTTGAGAGTAAATTTGGATTAAGCCATAGGTTTGCTGCTTGAAATTGTTCTTCAGTTCAACTTTGCTGTTGAATGTCCCATCATTTTCGCTTTGTATGCCAGCTGCATCCCCTTCGAAGGAAAGGCGTGTCCTGTTCTTCATGCTATATGTACTGTATATATGTGTGTGTGTGTGTGTTTATGTTCTGTGCCCTGGGACTGGAGTGTTTCAAAGACTATCTGCTTGTGTTTGAACCTGTATTTTAATGAAATAATTCTCTGACGTTCTTTGCTACATCCTCCTGTTTTCAGAAAATGTGTAAGTGGATGTTGGTCAAAAAGTGTTCATTTATTTGCTTAATGCCTTTTTCTCCCACGTTTCCTTTAAGAAGCTCAAGGTGGCATAATATGTCAAAACTATGTGATTGGCCTGAAGTTGCATGGGGGACTTCATGAAAGCTTATGCCAAATAAAACATAAGTCACAAAGGTGCTATTAAATTCTTTGTTACCTACAAGTAACTATTTGCAATTTATTTCTACTAAGATATGTGTTACGTTTCTAAATCCCTGTGGAGGAAGGACGTTTTAGTAGAAAGGCCAAGTAGAAATGCCATGAATAAGTTTGTTGGCCCAGTTTTTATTATGCAAACAAAAAATTCCCTTGCATTGTTTCTCACTACACTAGACGTTCTGCTAGTTGGGATATTATAGCATCTTAAGTGTATTACTAGTACTGTAGTGGCTGTTTAACTGGTCTGTGCATTCACCTACAGCATGCTCCTTGTATTCTGTTCTAACAGTGAAGGGTGTGTTGGCTCCACAAAATGGGTAGATTCCACCCCTCCATCATTTGATCCTCCAATTGCATGAGCAGTATACTATTTTATAGCTGGGCATTTGGCCTCTTTTTTCAACTGTAGGCAAGATACAGTCCTCCAGATGTCACTGGACTGTAGCTTCCAGCATTTTTCACTCTTGGTGATGCTGGATATGGTAGATAGCAATTGGAGTCCAGCAACGTGTAGAGGCCGCTTTGCCCATCCGTATCTTATTAACTGCCACTACTCAGAAAATATTCATTAAAACTTCAGGGATGAAAAGTGTATATAAACTTCCTGTGATGCAGATGTCAGTACTGTGGCTTAGGATAGTCTTAATTCATTGCAATTTTAGTGGGCAGAAAATGGTTCTTTTTGTCAGCTGTGTAATAAAAAGCAACAACTGTATGAGAGCAAAGGTGTCTGGAAATCATGCACACCAGGAATGAATATAAAGACTTTTCTGGTGTTCTGCACATTATGTGCAGCACTGCTGAACCCAGATGATTGTCTGGTTAGGCAATAATGTATCTTCACCAATAACTGCTGATGCAGTGTGTGTGTGTGTGTGTGTGTGTGTGTGTGTGTCGATGTGTTAAGTGAATTCAGTACAGCAGGAATGTTCATACTACTGATTCATCATTTTCTGTATTGCACATGCCTAGATACAGGCTGTAACTGCTATTTCCAATTTGGAGGATCCACTTCAAACAGAATATATTAAGTAGGTGTTCTATTGCCAATTAGTTAACATTTTGTGAGTCTCTTGTACTGGAATATAATATATTGTTATTCAGCATTTGATAAATTATTTCTAAAGGCTTTCTCCAATGCTTTCTGTTTCCTTTGGTTACCTAATTAAAGAATAAAAGTAGACACATATGAAAACAACTGGGTTTCATCCTGGCCTACTTGACTTCACTGTTAACATTTTACAATTGGCCAAATTCCATTTTGGAACCTAGCAAAGTAGTATTGATGGACTGACATTTCTCTTTTGTCATGTACAATGAGTGGCCTGTTTGCTTATCTGTTTACTACAGTATTGATATTCTGCCCTGAGAACAGGATACAAACAATAAAACTGATTAAAACCATTTGAAAAGGGAAAAAAATTGTACAGAAATCCACAACCTTGTAGGTCAGAATCAAATCATTATCACTAGGGTCCAGAAATGAGGTTGATAAGGCATATTTTAACCTGACACTAGAATGAGCTTCTATAGGGAGGTCATCCCATAATTCATGCTATTCCTCCTTTGATAAAAAAACTTGGAAACATCCTAATTATGTGACATTTCTCTCCTTGGATTTCTCAAATTAAATGTCAGTTAAATAGATGCCGCTGTGTGGGTTCTGTAGCTTGCCAAAGTCCCAGTGGTTCAGGACAAGGGAGTTGATCTTTTAATTCTTTTAAAATATTTGAATAATTTATTGTTTTTACCTAAGTTAACTCTGCTTCCCAGTTTTTGCTCTGGTCTACCTGAATCCTGTATAAAAGAAATGTTATTTGATTGTTGAACTTTGGGAAAGACAGGTGGAGATACCATGCAAAACATGTAGTGGTCATTTTTAATTTGAACCCCTTTAAACAGTTTAAACAGAACAGACTTGATGCTCTTGTTACTTTTCATACATTTTTCCCCATTTATAATACCACTAGTTCATTACATAGGTATTATTTGAAATGGTTATCAGGTTTTGCACTCCTATTTAATGCTAGAGACCAGGGCCATTACTCTTTTAACTTCTAGCACTTGTGCAGTGGTCTGTTGTGCAAGTGATTGTATTCTTCCAGAGCTTACAAAAGGGAGATCGCTACCCACTTAATGCAACTGGAAGCTCCCATTATGTTAAACAGGGCAATCTCCACTTGTGCTACACCAAGCTGGAGATTGTGGAGACGTTACAAGTGCAGAGTGTTATATTCTCTCAATTTTACTCTCTCCATTCTAAAACAAGCTACTGGTCTTGGGAGGCAAGTCCTTGCTGGTTTAATTTTCACAGACAAAGGATAAGGCAAGTGTTATTTTTTTCTCTTTGCCCCACAAAAAAAGGTAAGGTGTTTTTTTTTTTTTTGGATGCTTGAATAAAACCATGCTAGCTTTAAGTAAATTGCACAAGTTGAAATTCCAGTACCTGCTGTTTTGTTCCATTGCTTTTTGAAAATCGGAAGCCTCAGGTGGGTATTTTGCATCCTTTTAAACAGTTACCTGGCACTTTTGTGTTTGCTCTGCATGTGTACTTTGCTGTTTAAAAGAAAAGAACAATAGTTTTGCATAAGCTGTCTCAGAGGCATTTTGAATATACTGCAAAAATAAATAAATAAATAAATAAATAAAATTCTACTGCCTGGGAAGCGCTCCAGTCTTGCTCTGACACTAGAAGCAAGGAATCTTATGGGACTTGAAAATTCCTCACCTAGGGACTTCTCTGTGTTGTGACAGTCTTGATGGGAATGAGGAATTCAGTAAACATTTTTTCCCGTTTCTACTAAATACTGCCTGCCTGCAGTACTTGGTTACATATCTTCTTGAAAAATGCCTCATAATTCTGTACTTTACTGAGGACTGCCCAGCTTCCTGGTATAATTAAAGAGAGGATTGTTTATGTAGCGTTTGTATCAATTGAACATTGCCCTATTTAATGTTTCTTTTTCAGCAAAGGAATATAATACCTTGCCTTTTAGGGAGAAACTGTTATGTGCTAGTTGCCATCTGTAAGGAAAATTATTTTTGTATCTCTTTCATCAGTTTTTTTGTGCAGGGAAGAAGTAAGTGCAACACTGAAAACATTCAGCAGATGCCTGAGGAGTTCAGTATCCCAGAGTTGTCTCTGAAACTCATTAATCCTTGATTAATTACACCAAATTTTAATCTGCAAATAGGATTTTGTTGCTCATACTAAATAATCATTATGTGCTCCTTCCTTCCTTCCTTCCTTCCTTCCTTCCTTCCTTCCTTCCTTCCTTCCTTCCTTCCTTCCTTTGGTAACTTGGCTAGGTATAGGCAGTTAGGGGCAATCACTGGGCCATAGCACAGCCATTCAAAACCTGGTGTTCTCCATGTTAGGCTATAACACCCACCATTCCAATGCTACAGATGGAGTAAGTTGCAATCCAACATATCTAAGTGGCATTAGGGTGGAGGATACTGCCACACAGACACAACTTTTGAATTCTCTGGTCAGTATCTTACTGGGTTTCTGCTAGGTGGAAAATCATGCCAACATAATAATGGGAAATGTATTGTTTGCATACTGTAGATGTTCCTGTTATGTGATCAGTAATCTGAAGAAGAATTAAAAATGCCATCCACCTGTCCCTTGTTTGTGCAGTGGGATCTCTTGTGTAAATTGCAACATCCCGCTTTACTGTGTTGTCCAGTGGAAGCTCAGTGAGATTACTGGCTTTTTAAAGTCTAATTTGTAACTCAAACCCCCACCCCCCACCCCTGTAAGGGCATTACAGATTAATTGCAATAAACCCATCAGTTGCAGTCTGGCTTCTGCTATGTTCATGGAAGACAAAATGTTTCTGTGCAACAGGGAGCCTTTTCCCTTAGCACCTTCCTCAAAAGGCCATTCTGAGTGGCAGCCAGTGATTTGTCTCCTGAACATTGCCTTAATGAACTATGTTATGATTAATGGTAGGGAAAGCTCATTGTTCTTTCAGATTCCTTTAAGTGCAAGATACTGCCTATAGTAAAAATAGCATATTTTAAGACTATTTTTAAAAGATACACTTCTCATTCCATGATCCTTGCCTACCCAAATCTGCTGTGCCAGTGTCCTGAAATCTAACATAATAAAGATGTCACTGTTAGGAGCCCTCATGTAGTCATAATGTGACTCTCTGAGGAATGTCTCATTCAAGTCAGTTGTGGAAGATGATCATAAGGTCAGTTTATACATGAATGAAGAATTGATTTAATGCTCCTTCATGCTGTGCTCTGGCCTACATCTAAAAAGTCACTTTTTTCTGTGTACTCCAATGGAATCAATATATAGATGGATTTTTATACACAAAACACTGGATTTGCCCTAGTGAGTTATATTGAACAAAAATGCAACTATAAAGGAATACTGTAATAATAATAATCCCCATATTATGGAAGTAGATGAGACCCTGGGGTTGTACAAGATGGATTTCTGTTTTGCTGTGCCTCAAATATGTTGTTGCATTCTGCAAATCTATATTTGGTGTATTAATCATCTACTCTAATGTTAGTGCTTTGTGACTGAAGGCAGTTGGCTGAAAATCTCCTTCATGACAGTTGCCATGAAGATTCGGTAGCTAAGTTAAAATTGGCCACTGCTGAGAAGAGGCTCTTCTGTTGTCCAACTATAACAGAATATTTTTGGTATTTCTTTTCTTCATTTGGAAGAAAGAAAGGAAAATTCACAAGACAAATTTGTCACAGAAATAGGATGTAAGATTCCGACGTTTGCAAAACTGACTAGCAGAATGGAAGAAGCCCAGTTCAGGTACTTAAAAAGTTTGGGGAATATTCATGCAAAGAGGCAAGTGCTGTAGCTTCATCCTCCCTATCCTTAGTTTTGTCACCTTCTACACGTGTAGGATAACAAGTCTGAAAAGAGAGTGCAAGTGGTGCTATCCAGTGGGGGCTCTCCATATGAATCAGGACCCTGGGTTTCCAGGGTCCCAACATATGTGGAGAGCCTGCATGGATAGCAGAGGATTTGCCTCTTCAGATGCATTGCCGTCCATAGGTAAGATGGCAGTGGAAAGGATAAAAAAGGAGTGGGATTAGAATGTTCCACTCTACCTCTACGCATTTTGTTGTTGTTGTTTAGTCGTCAAGTCGTGTCCGACTCTTCGTGACCCCATGGACCAGAGCACGCCAGGCCCTCCTGTCTTCCACTGCCTCCCGGAGTTGGGTCAAATTCATGTTGGTAGCTTCAATGACACTGTCCAACCATCTCGTCCTCTGTCGTCCCCTTCTCCTCTTGCCTTCACACTTTCCCAACATCAGGGTCTTTTCCAGGGAGTCTTCTCTTCTCATGAGATGGCCAAAGTATTGGAGCCTGAGCTTCAGGATCTGTCCTTCCAGTGAGCACTCAGGGTTGATTTCCTTTAGAATGGATAGGTTTGATCTCCTTGCAGTCCAGGGGACTCTCAAGAGTCTCCTCCAGCACCACAATTCAAAAGCATCAATTCTTCGGTGGTCAGCCTTCTTTATGGTCCAGCTCTCACTTCCATACATCGCTACTAGAAAAACCATAGCTTTGACTATGCGGACCTTTGTCGGCAAGGTGATGTGTCTGCTTTTTAAGATGTTGTCTAGGTTTGTCATCACTTTCCTCCCAAGAAGCAGGCGTCTTTTAATTTCGTGGCTGCTGTCACCATCTGCAGTGATCATGGAGCCCAGGAAAGTAAAATCTGTCACTACCTCCATATCTTCCCCTTCTATTTGCCAGGAGGTGATGGGACCAGTGGCCATGATCTTAGTTTTTTTGATGTTGAGCTTCAGACCATTTTTGGCGCTCTCCTCTTTCACCCTCATTACGAGGTTCTTTAATTCCTCCTCACTTTCTGCCATCAGAGTGGTATCATCTGCATATCTGAGGTTGTTGATATTTCTTCTGGCAATCTTGATTCCGGCTTGGGATTCATCCAGTCCAAGCTTTCGCATGATGTATTCTGCATATAAGTTAAATAAGCAGGGAGACAATATACAGCCTTGTCGTACTCCTTTCCCAATTTTGAACCAATCAGTTGTTCTATATCCAGTTCTAACTGTTGCTTCCTGTCCCACATATAGATTTCTCAGGAGATAGATAAGGTGGTCAGGCACTCCCATTTCTTTAAGAACTTGTCATAGTTTGCTGTGGTCCACACAGTCAAAGGCTTTTGCGTAGTCAATGAAGCAGAAGTAGATGTTTTTCTGGAACTCTCTGGCTTTCTCCATAATCCAGCGCATGTTAGCAATTTGGTCTCTCGTTCCTCTGCCCCTTTGAAATCCAGCTTGTACTTCTGGGAGTTCTCGGTCCACATACTGCTGAAGCCTACCTTGTAGGATTTTGAGCATAACCTTGCTAGCGTGTGAAATGAGTGCAATTATACGGTAGTTGGAGCATTCTTTGGCACTGCCAAAGATTTTAAATAGTTCGACTGGAATGCCATCACCTCCACTGGCCTTGTTGTTAGCTAATGCTTTCTAAGGCCCACTTGACTTCGCTCTCCAGGATGTCTTGCTCAAGGTCAGCAACCACACTGTCTGGGTTGTCCGGGACATCCAGATCTTTCTGGTATAATTCCTCTGTGTATTCTTGCCACCTCTTCTTGATGTCTTCTGCTTCTGTTAGGTCCCTGCCATTTTTGTCCTTTATCATTTTATGCATTTTACACAAATGCTAATGCCTGAATAGGACTGCTGTGTACTGAGGCTGTAGGAAGGATGAGTTTCGATCAAGTTAATGTCAGTAGCCAGGTCTTGGAAAAGTCGTATGCTTATTGGACATTGGGTTTAAGAAAAGACTACTGAGAACTCTCAGTCTCCACACAAACACATAGATCCATCCAAAGTGATATTTTAGAGATGCTCAAGACTTGATATCCTGTGTAGTGTGGAGGCTAGAGTGACGGACTAGGACTCTGGAGGCCTGGGTTCAAATTCCCACTCAGCTATGGAAACTCACTGGGGGTGTGGCAGTGGTAAAACCACTCCTTAAATATCACACTTAACTTGAAAGCCCCATTAGGGTCTCTGTAAGTTGGCTCCAACTTGATGGCACATGATGGCACATGAAGGCAGCAGCAGGGCTTGCAAATACCCAGTGGGATTGTGTGTTTAAACATTTCTCGCTTTAAACTGCAAGCCACCGTGTGTTTGTAAAAGTGGGTCACCATGTTAGCCTGGGAGGACTGCTTGAGAAACATGAGTCCAGCCCTTCTTTCTCCTATGAAGCGGATAATTAGTTATGTACGTGTGTGCGTGCGTGCGCGTGCACATGTGCTTGTGTGTTTCACATTTGAACTATTGTACCTGTGCTGCCTTACCTTAGAGATAGTAGGTCATACCCCTTTGGTATCTTCAAACTTAAGGAGGCTATATGAATCAATTTACTTTTCATTATTTTGAGATTTTAAATTCGTATTTCCATAGCAGCCACTTCTGGAAGAGCTGTCATTGCTGTTTGCCCTTCTATTGTATTCACTGATCATTAGGGACCATTCGGCTCTTCTGTGTTTGTGTTTAATATTTTGGAAGACACAAGAGGAAAACGTTCTAACTACCTTTTGGGAAACTTCACAAATAATCAGTGGACCAGATGATGGTGCCATTTTTGAGGCTGATGTTCCTTTTACTTCTATCATGTGCATTTATCTATTGATCTTTCTGCCCTATTTAATCTTGGCAGATAAAACAGATTAAAAGAAGGTTATGAGATTCTCTGTCTTGAATCTTCATCTTTGGCTCTCAGTGGTGCTAGAATAGGATAAGGAATGGGCCAACTTATATTAGAGACCATCTTATTCATGTTTTAGAGTGCAAAGAATAGTCTATTGATGTGAAATCCTAATTATGTGGGGCAAGGAAGTATCCTTTCTCATTCCCTCCAGAAAACTTTCTCTGTGTGTATGTGTCCTGGAAGTTATATGAGAGACATTCTGTGTATGGACAAAGATTTTGGATTTGTTCGTAATTGATGTGTTAGGCCCACATAAGTAAGTCTTCATGCTGTGAAGTTCAACTTGAAAGCCACAGCTGTTTCAAAGGAGGGTCCATCATCTTGTTTAAGTGCTTTGACCCCTGAGCTCATACAGTAACATTAATAATGCTGAACAGGTGAATTGTTACGATTACTGTAATTGCCATTGATTCAGTTCTTCTAATTGTATGAAAAATATTTCTTAATTAGGCTTGTTTATAATGAAATTCAGGTTCTGTTTCCATTGTGGCCCTGGATTCAAAGCAAGCACCCAGCTACCTGTGTAAATAATGTATATAGGTGATGTTTCTCTGAATGCCGTTTGTGTGTGCCTGTGCGCTTGTGTGCTTCCAATTCCTCTTCCTAAGATGTGCATTATTCTAATAAGTCTTCTTTACTTCCTCTTATCACTGATCCATTTTTTCTTGGTTATGCTCGTTTCATGTTCAGGGATAAGCTCTTCATTCCCTCGCACAGGGGTGTGTAACCTTTAGAGGTCCATGGGTTGCACAAATACCCCACATTTTAGAAGAATGCACCTGCTTCTGTGTCCCAACCCCCTAAATATTTTATTTTAAAAGTCTTGTAACTGGAAAAGCACCCTCAAGTTCTTTAATAGCAATTTAAAAGATATACAGTTTTGGAAGTGTGTGGTTCAAAAATTGCCTCCCATGCTCCCAGGAGGGCGTAAAGGCTGTTATTATGATGTTGGGCTGTAACTTCCGTGGTCTCTCATGACTGAACATGCACGCTAGGGATGATGAGAGCTACAGTTCTCCAACACATAAAAGGGATCTAACAGGTCATTCATTTTCCCCTTCCTGCTTTTCAGGTTCTCTTTTCCAACATGGCATTGTGCAGTTTGTTGTTGTCTGTGTGTGTTTCAGAACATGACCGAGTTGCTTTTTTGGAATATAACTCCCAGAATCCCCCAAGAAGCTGTCCATTCTGATTACTCTTGCCTTGTTGTTGTGCAGTTTGCTTTAGTGCATAGAGACACTGATTTTGCAATTAAAGGGCGATTCTGTGAGATGCTCATATGTGAGGAATTGTGTGGTTGTGCTGGGATGCTCTTTTGTATTTTGGTGACAGGATGCATGTTGTAGTAGTCAGTTGACTAGATGGGCGGGGTATAAATGCAATAAATACATAAATAAAATAAATGTGCCTTCTTACTATACAGCTGTTGGCTTCTGGAATGACTTCATTACAAAGATATAATATAAAAATGTGTATTACCATCTGTCAAGTCTCAGGCACTCGATTATTTCTAACAAAACATCATCTTGATTATTAAAAGTGTAAAACAAAATAGTCACACTGGTATGCTTCTCCCATCTTATGAATTAATAACTCACTGAACTCAATTCAGAGTGACACATTCCATTAAAAAGTCAATATTGTATCAAAACCCAAATGACCAGCCATATTTTGTGCAAATGTGCTGCTTATATATCCTCTTGTGAAGATTAGGAAATATGCTTCTTTATATGTTTGTCTCCTAGGATGTTCAGGGTCAGATCTGTTCAAAAGCTAAATAACATTTAAAAAGCTGATCATGGACCACTTGATGCCAATGGCAACAAACAAACGACAGCTTGCTAAACCTTTAATCAGGGTGGACAAGGCCATCATGAAATGTCTCCCTATATTAGGCTTGTGTTGTGGTTTGTATGTGTTGGTGGGGCAGGGGAATGGACGCTCATATATTTATCACAGCCCCTCTGTGGAAACTGCTGGAAAAATGTGAATTTTTCATGTGGAGATGTAATATTTGAAAGATGTTTGCCACGTAGATTACTATTATCAGAGAAAATATGTAATATGTAATTTGCCACAGAAAAGTGTATTTTTTTTTCCAGATACTGTGATGTTCCATTCAGCTGCTGCCATACAGAAACCCTCTGCTTTCAGCTTCTACGTAGAGATAATTCTTCTGGGACCTTCTTGGTTCCAAATTGGAAATGATGCCCATCTTAGAATTCTGAATTTTAGTTTAACTGGGTAATATTTGTGGTTTGAACATTGACCTTACACTTTTGAGATTTTCAACAAAACCAAAACAAGAACATTGAAAAGAATCCTAGTAGCTTGCTGTAGAATTTGTGTCAATTTAATGTCATGGCAGTATTTTCCCCCATATGATTGCAGATGTATCTATGTGTTTCTCTGTAATATCATGATGTACATTGGCTTCTATAGCCAATGGTTTGTTGTTCTTCATAGTTTCATGTGTATTTTGAGACTGAGACACTTACCTAAGTATTCAGTGCCTGGCATGCCATTTTCCTTATCTCTCTCTATGCCAGTTAAATAGAATAACTGTGTTCCTTTCAAAGCGAGATGCATATAATTATTATTAAAAAAGAGAAAAGAAACCAAAAGCTTGTAAAATAGTAGCAATCATAATATAGTTTAATAGTCTTTCTCTAAGAATACTTCTGGGAGCAATTCATGCTTGGTTCACAAAGCCCTAAAGACAGTTTAACATCTTTTGTTGACATGAAATAGGAAACCACAGAAGACAGTCACCCTGGAAATTGGTTTGTTGTGTATCAAATGACTTTGATTTTGTTGCTTGTTAGGGCATGTGATTGTAAAAACTGAAGTAGGTAAAAGAGATTATTTGTTTTTCACTGTTTAGGTCAAGAAATTATTAGTCCTTCAGTTCTTACAATGTCAGAACCAAACATTATAGACCATCATCAATAGACCATCATCTTGCACTAGTCACTATTTTTAAAATATACAGAACTATCATTGCTATAAGTTTTTTTTTAAATTAAATCCAGTGTATCCTTTATGGAGTTCTATGTGCTGTACATAACCCCCTGCCTGAAAAAACACTGCACAATCCATGAAAGGGAGGTTCTCAGCCTGATGAAGTTAGATTCCTCCATGAAAGCTTGCAATTTGTTTGATCTTTTTTAGTGGCCCAATAAAAGATATCACCACTCTTAACATCCCTGCCCTAATTATCTTCCCTACACTACTATGAGGGAGGATAATCGGGCCCTTAGTCACCCAGTGATATTGATGGAATAGGGATTTGAGATCAGGGCTCCATGCCTGTAGGTCAGTGCTCTAAGTGCTATACCACACTGTTGTAGACTCTATAACAGCCAGTGAATATATATAACCAGCCTTAGAGATGTTAATGGAAATTAATGGCTGAAATCCTATTGCACAGCTCCGCATGCAGAATAGAGAGAGATGAAGTCATCACCAGTGGTAAATCACTGCTGATAAAAGGCAAATCACTGATTTCTCTGTAACAACTAGTGACTATATGTAAGTAGTGCTTGGAAGAATTACTTTTATAGTATAGCCTAGCAGCAGATAAAAGAAGATGTTCAACAGCAACTTAATACCAAAAATGGATATAGTCCTCTGAAATCCCTAAAGGAGGTCTTTAATCAACAGCAATTTGCTGCTGTCAACATAATCAACTTTGTGCACAAAAAGCTGTGTAGTAGGACTTCAGCCATTGTTTAAAAGTATGTGTTTAATCTTGTTAGCTGTGAATCTTCTTTCTATTTCTTCAGGAAAAAGGATACCTGGACTCTTTCCAGGGAAGGATAGTAGATTCCTCAAACACAGCCATCCCTTTCTCTTTTATAGTGAAAACTGCAGCCAACACTGGGATATATTTTTGCAGCTTGCAGTCTGCAAGCAATGCACTGTGTTTGTTTTGTTTGTCAAGTTGTTTCTTAAGACCGTATGGCTCTGCCCTCCGATTTAGGCATCAAGTACATAATCTAGGTGTTCTTCTAGACCTGGCTGTTTCTTGGGATTCCCAGATTGCAGTCATGTCCAGCTCAGCCTTCAACCAGCTCAGGCTCATTGCCCAACTCCACCCTTACCTTGATTAGGGTTCTCTCAGGACACTGGTACAAGCACAGGTCATCTCCAGGATTGATTATTGCAATGCTCTCTACATGGGGTTCCCCTTGAACCTGACCTGGAGATTACAGTGGGTCCAGAATGCAGCGGCCAGGCTGGTGACTGGTGTGAGCAAATTTGAGCATATCGCTCCAGTTCTGGCTCGCCTGCACTGGCTACCCATTGTGTCCCAGATCAGGTTCAAGGTTTTAACTCTTACATATAAAGTGCTCCATGGTTTGGGACCACGTTACTTGTCAGAGTGTCTGACCCCAATGTCATCTGCCTGACCCACCATATCCTCCCAGACCAGGCTCCTCCATGTGGCCACCCCGAGGAAGGCCCAGAAGTCTTCTACTACAGGCAGGGCCTTCTCTGTGGTGGCCCCATCTTTATAGAATCAGCTTCTGGAAGAGTTACACCTGGCTCCCTCCCTTTTGACATTCAGAAGAAAACTTAAGACCTCTCTTTTTAGGTAGGCCTTCCATACTGATCTGGGTTGATAAATATTTTATTTTTATTTTTTCAATCTCCCGTCTTGCTACGTTGTAAACTGTTTGTGTGCAATTGGGTTTCTTTCACTGTGAGCGTTTTTAATGTGCTTGCATTTTATTTGTTAAACCACCTGGACTAGTGCTTTTGAACTTCACAGTCCCCCAGCCAGCATGGAAGTTGTAGCCTAAAAAAATAATCACCAAGCTCTGTCTAAATCTTCATGATTTAAAACTGTGCTTAGAAACTGTCAGAAGGTTAACAGTAGTGACTAACATTACTGAAATTCAGGAAATGTAGAAAATGTACTGAAACTGTTGTACATTCTTTGAAATCTTGCTGGAATATAGCCTTTCTCTTCTGATAAGCCATTAATCTACTGTCTGTGGTTTTTTCCTTTTAAAAATCTGCCATTGCTTTTGAATTCCATAAATTAAGCAGTGTGCATAGTATCATCATCAGAACTAGTTACTTGATACTTCTGTGGTTTCAATAGGCTTCACTCACCAAGAGTCCCTTGGGATGTGAATCCTGTGTCCTGTTTTATGTTCCATTTATTCATTGTAAAAACTACTGCCAGGATATATGTCCTTTTTAAAAACGTTGCCATTGAACACCTTCTTTTATCTGCTGTAAGGCTATAAATACTCCATAGCTTTTGAATTTCTGTGTAAGAACAGGTACGCTAGGTAGGGATCAAGTCTCAAAAGAACCAGTGTCTCAGCTTCAAACCTTTCTTTCTTTCTTTTTTTCTTTCTTTTTGGCATGTGTGTGCATTTGAATCCAGACATTTCAAATTCACTTTCTAAATTAATTGAATTTTGATCGTGGGGGTTCAACAGCTTTCTATTGTCCTCATTTTGAAGATAATGTATTTTTAAAGTTTGCAATATTGGGTGATATTTTCAAGAGTTCACTTGGTTGGGAAGCAGTGAGTGATTGATTAAGTTGTGTTGTGTCACAAAAAGACATTTATGTACCATTTTGGAGAATATGCAACTGTAATAATTAAAGATAAAATTGAGCCTTGATTGAGAAGTCAAACAACTATTTAAATTTGTTGCTAGTTGTATCTTTGTGGGCTTGAATAATTCTACCTTATTCCTCCTAAGTGTTGTGTCCTTAGTACTTGTTTTTTAAAAAATGCTTCTGCCACCATCCTCAAATTCCTTGATTGGCTTAAGTTCTGAGAAAGCTGAACATTTTAATATTTTATATCTAAACCAAAGTAGCAAATTAACTTATGCAACAATTATGTATGAATTTCATATTTTTCACTTAAAACATAATCCTAACAGTTAAAGATGGCTGCTGGCTGTCTTTCCTACCAGCCTATCAATGTTGGAAATCAAGTAGGACTACTCTTGCTCTGAGCCAGTGTGTAGTAGTGGATTATGTTGGATTGGGACTCAGGAGACCTGGATTGAAATCTCTGTTTGGCAATGGCAGATGGCATTGGGGGAAGGCAATAGTAAACCACTAATTCAATGTCTCACATATCATGACTCAGAAGCAATTTGATAGCACATAACCACCACCACCTTTGGATCTGGAGTAACCTGGCTCTTCGGTTATAGTGTCCTTCTTACATCCCTCCCCTCCCATTTTTGTTCTTCTGCTGGCAGATCTTAGCCCAACAGAGCTGTTCTGCCAGCATATCTCCCTACTGGCAGATGTCTGAGAGCAGATGGCAGAAGAAGGTTCTGCTAGCACAAGAGCTTCTCTGCGAAGAGAAGAGGCTTGTGCCTAAGTGGGCATCAATGCCATTCTGGTGAAATACCTGTACCTCATGGAATCCATCTTGTTTTCATCATCACCATCTTAGAATTGTAGAGCTGGAAAGGGACCCTGTGGATCATCAAGTCCAACACCTGTCAAGGAGGCACAATACCCCTCCCAACCTCTGGCTCTGCAGCCAGATATCTAAACCACTGAACTATGGGGAATTTCTGTGGTAAATGTTCTTACATCTGCAGAAAAATAAACTTTTCCCTGTCATTGTTGTTGGAGTAAACCCTGTACAGTATCTGATTTCCCAGGCACATACAACTTTTTACAGTATTATGAATGCTACATTCCAGTGGTGTAACCATCAGTGTGGATGAAAGGGATCTAAACTAATGCACAGACATATGGGAATCTTGATTTACAGTGCTGTACACAGACATGTTTGATTTATGGATTATAGATTAGTTAATTAGCCTAGTGTCATAATCTGTGGATTTTTAATGAGGCATATGCTGGATTCCAATGCAGAATTGCATTCTCCACCTGAGACTAATGGTATTGTTGTGCTTACCAAAGAATATCACTCTTTTTATACGTGCATACTGGTATTAAGCTTTAAAACTGTATGCTACAATAGTTATGTGTACACACTAGATGATTGTATGGGTATGAAGGAAAAAAAGCAATCTGACAAGAGAAGAGTGAAGCTAATCTAAATTTGTACCTTTTCTGCTGGTACTGCTGTCCTGTTAAAGTGCTTCTGTTAGTTGCTAGTCACCACAGGTAATCAAAGAGAAATTGTCATCCCTGATAGCATTTCGTATTAATCCCAGTGCAAGCCATCTGTAATGTTAACAATAACTATTCAACCTATCAGGTGCCTTCAGTTTCCCAGACTTCTTAATTCAGATGCCCAGCTTTCATTCTGAGGCAATGAACCATGTAGTTCCTTAGTATCTGGATAAATAAGCAGTCCACTGATAAGAAAATAAAAAGACCTACATATTTTTTTATTAGAAGACTCTGGAAGACTCTGGGAGAAAATATCAGTTTTGTAGGCTTTAATCTAACACACAACATACTCTATATTTGTGTACACATAGATTAGAACATCCAAGTTCGTAATGTTCACAATTTCTGCTCGTTATTTATTTGAACAGAAATCCCTGCCCTGTTTTGGTAGGTAGAGATAAAGAAATAGGAAATTAAAACAAGTAAAGACCAAGATGAGTTTTGAATTGCCCTGATGTAAGATCATCCAATCTGTATGCTAGAAAAATAATATGTCTTCAGTTTGGATGTGAACCATTAATCTAATATTTATCAGAATATATACAGAGCATATTTTGAGTCTTTTTTTGAAAAATGCAGACTACTGATGCAAGTTTTCTTAAACATTTTAAAGAGTGGGCTTGTTTTCACACTCACAATTCTGAATTCAGTTTGCCATATAATATCACATAAGTTAATAATATGAACTTGTTACCCTTTAGTTGAAAATTCATTTTCCGTCTTGTCAACTAAGCATTGTTATCACTCATTAAGTAAAATACACTAACTCATTATATTTAAATTTCTCCAGTAATAGTTGACTTGATAAAGTACCTATGGATCTAATTCGGTAGTTAATTAAAAAGAAGAAGATCCAGCTGCTTTGAAGTAGGGGTTATGAGAGCCAGAAAGCTCTCACTTAAACTCTCTTAGCCATTAATTTAGACAAGATTCTCTGTCTTTGCCCCACACATACAGTTTGGAGATGATAGCACTCTAGTTACTTAGCTTCCATACTGAGTTGTCAGGTTCGCTCGATTAAAGTTGCTCAGTTATTAATGTTTGCTCAGTTATTAATGTTTGTGAAGTGCTTTGAATATTATATAAATACTAAGTACGTATTAAAATACAAAGCATTAAAAGCAGGTGAATGAGTGGTAACTCCTTAAGTGAATCCATATCTCTTTTTTTTCTGGAAAGCTGACATCCAAGATGTAGGTCATGTCTAAAAGTCTACATGTTCTGGTAGCAATGAATGATTGTTTTTACTTTGGAAAAAAAAAACCCTGTTACTCTATGAAATGTGAGCTGTTTGAAAAGAGCCATCCTAATTTTGGAACTGAAAAGTGCCTTGCATTGATACACAAAATGTTTTGTTCCATTTGATGTATTCCACAAGAAGGTGAAAACTAGACCTTTGATGTGTCCATTTAGAGGGGAAAATATAAAACAATGAAATGCCACTGAAAGATTCAGCATACATTCAGTATATTGGAGATTTAAGGTGTAAATGACATTTTACTGTGTCATGTTACTATTCATTTACGTAATCTCTGTTCTTTCAGCTGCTGTAATGATGCAGTGCTTTAGAACTTGGAAGCCTGTACTTAGACTCTGTGTGACAGCAGTAGATATAATTTGAACAATAAAAGTTCAGTAACATGAGCTTTTGTCGGTAGCAAATGTGTGGATGCATATTGATCAAAATACTTTAGTTTAAAATGGTGCAGAATCACTACAAGAACAATCCTTTTGGATGCAGTGATACCTAGTTTGCAACAAATGCTCGTCGTCGTCGTCGTCGTCGTCATAGTAGTAGTAATGTGCCATCAAGTTGGAACCAATGTATAGCAGCCCTAATAGGGCTTTCAAAGTAAGTGAGATATTTAAGAAGTGATTTTACCAGTTCCATGCCCCCAGTGGGTTTCTATAGCTGAGCGGCGATTCAAATCCAGGCCTCCTGAGTCTTAGTCCATCACTCTGTACACTACACCACACTGGGTATTTGTTGTTACTAGTAATAAGGGCATGACAAGAGGAATCTAACTGGCATGCTAAAGAACTTCATATTTTAAAAATGTTCAGAATGCCGCTGAAGACCTGGTGGTGGCAATATTCAAAACTGTATTATTGCACACAGCCCTTTTGCGTGTAACTTAATTCCATGTCGCTGACAGATAATTTTATGCCCCATGCATTTCCAAATGTGCTTATCACTGACCAATTTCTGCTTTTCACTGACCAAATCTCTCCAAACTTTAACATCAATGGAACTGTCCTTTTGTTAACATTTTCTTGGTAATGGCTGGTTGGTTAATGTCCTGAGGATTACTGTCCCCTTGTAACTCTGTAATTTCCACTTGAAATTTAAGACATGCCTGCTGTTCACAGCAAGATCTACCAAATATGTGAACCTAACATTTCTCTCATATCTTTGCCGTTATTATTGAATGGATAAGTCTTTGTTAACCTCCAACCTAGATTTTGCTGGGAAATTTAAGCTCGCTTTTTCCATAGTTATCCAGAGGGCAACCTTTTAGTTCCAAGATAGCATTCTCCCCTGGAGGCAGATGTTGTCAACTTCCATACTTATTATGGGGAAGGATAAGCCCTGGTCCAGACCAGCCTGTTAGGACAATATTTCTTGCTTGCTTGCTTCATGCATGCCTGTTGGCTTAAAAAGACACACATTTGGAAACATATTTCTCTATTCTTTCTCTCCTTTTGCCTTTCTGGTTGAGAATCAGCAGGACCTGGGTCCCAGCAGAGAAAGGAGAGGAGTGTCGATAAAGCATGGATAGTGGCTTATCCTTTTATTCCATGCTGAGATGGCTGCAGTACCCATGGCTATACAAAGCTGATCTTTACCCCAAACACCTCTCTATTAGGAAGAGTGGATTGAGAGCAACCCAAAATGCCTTCTTTGTTGTCAAAGGACACCTCCAATACTTTTCATGTGTGGCAGAAATCAGTCACTGGTGCCTGACTTTCCCCCCATACCTCAGGCAGTAATTGAAGCCATTCTCTGTTTACTGGACTTAATATGGCAACAGCAGAATTGTTTCTGGATTTCTGCTATCATTTTTGTATACTTTCCATTGTTTTCATGGTCTGCAAAAGAATTGGGAGGTGTGGGTTAACCTGGCTTAGGAAAAACAGTTTTAAAAGATCTATCAATAGGTGATATTTCTGAATGGAGAACACTAATGTGATATCTGCAGGTCTCTCAGAAAACCTGGCTTCTTTGGAAAAGACAAAGGCTTTAAAAGCACTGATATTGGATGTAGCAAGATATATTATCAGTACACAAACTCTCCAAATGTCGTGCTGACATTTGTGCACCTTATGACACTCCTGTGGTTAAGCCACATTTAGCTTCATAGACTAGCATTCTAATAAACTTTCATTCTTCTCTTGTGCCAGGCTGGGTGATTATCAGACATACAACTGAGCACCAGAAGTATCATGGATTTGTGGAAGATCACTTTAAAACTCCAACTGCGTATGTGTCATTTGGAAATAACACCAGCTTGTGGGTATTCCTATTGAGAGGCAATATTTTGATGGTTGCTGCTCCTGTTGATAGACATTATGGGAGCTGTCCCTGCAGATATTGATTGGCTTAGTGGTTTATTGTCCCTATATTTCATCCTAGGCTTTTTCAAAAATCCTTCTTAAGGTTGGAGAGCAAGGTCTTATAATGGCTGAGTAACTCTCTGAGCTTGTAGTTGAACCAAGGGATGTGTTTTAGGGCATTAATTGTCATCCAGAAAGATGCAGAATTCTTTGAAAGGAAAACCTATTGGTAGGGGAACGCAATTTACAAAGTATATTTGAACTACAAAGCACACATTATTGTTATGAACCTTGAAGTCATTAGAAAGTGAAGCTTCTCCCCAGTTTAAGTCCAGGTATTGTCTTTACCCAACTAAGGCACAACAGAGAGTGTTAGGGTGATAACAGCATGGTCTGTAATAGGATATTGTCAAACTGTGTGGCTAATAGAGGGAAGCTAGTTGATTCCTGAGTACCACCTACTTTAGGAGGAGGCTACTGAAACCTGGCTGAAGTGACCTAACAGGAACATAACTTAGCTAATTCTAAGAACATCTTCTCTATGTAAGAATCATTATCTGTATAGTGTATTATGTAAATTTTATTTTCTCCATGTGTTTTTGTGTGTTCCAACCATTTTGGTTTTGCTCTTCGAAACAAAGAAAATACTTACAGAATGAAACATTAATTGCTTTGTATCAGGTATATCTGTTCCAGTACTTATTCCTTTCATATGTGATCTTCTGGCCAGCTGTGTTGTTAGCGAGAGAATTTTTATCAGGGATAGGGGAGGTTTTGGCATGACTTTCAGACTCCTGTGCCAAAATAACTTGCCTTGCTCTGGGGTACTTTTATGTTCCTTGATCTGAGTATGTCACACAGGCAGTACCATTTACTGCTCTGCCTCAGGAAGCAAAATTCTGTGGGGCAGTGGTGATCACCATTCTGGTAATTCCCTTGTGCATTGGTATCTTTTCAGGTTGAGTACCTTGATAAAGCAATGCCCATTCATTTGATGTTTGGAAAGATGGCCTGGGGAAAAGCTTGCATATTGCATGAAGCCTAGGGGCTGGGCAAGCTCTAGGAGTTCAGAAGACAGTTTTAATTTCCCTGGACCCACTTCAGGCTATATCAGTCTCCTAAAATGAAAAGAAACAGGACATGGCTGGATGTCTATTTCAGTTTTGTACTATCTCCCTTTAAAACAAACAAACAGACAAACAAACAAACAGCCCTGCACTTAGTGTTAAAAGAAAACTGCTGCCAGGAAAATATTTTTAGGGGAGTGTCCAGGAACTACAGAAACAGATGAGGGGAGCTCACAGGGAGTTCCTGGGCTATGTGATTCCCATCCCTGGCCTAGAGGCTCCAAGATGTACAATATATGCATTCCATGCCTTAAGACTCTTGTGTTGCTGTTGGCTGGGCTAGTAAAGTGCAGTCAGTTAAAATAGCAGTCTCTCCATCATTTTCCTCTCTTGCTTTAAACTACAGCTGAACTGTGCTTTTTCTCATTGAAGTGAATGGCTGCCATGTAGTGTATTCCAAGACTTGTGGATTCAAACTCATGAAGTCAGTGCCATGTCCATACTGCATAGCCCCAGGAGGGATGGAATGCCTTAACTCTCCTGCTAATTTAAATAGCTTGCCTTCTGCACATGGTTGCATGACAAGAGTTCTGTGTCACAGACACCTGTCCTAAAGAGCATACAAACTATGGTTTAATCCTGAGGAAAGAGAGGATGAGGATAGAGAGACTGGGATTGCTTGGGAAAGAGTATACTATGTCTCAATTGTGTGCACAAGGTTTGGTTACTTGTTTTGTTGCTTGTCTGCCAGACGCAGGTAGTTATTAGTAGGTGCTAGTATTAGTATTATTAGCAGTATTGGCTCTTCTTTTGGTCATCTCATGAGGTTAGAATAAAGAAGTCTGCTGAGGCTTCTAAGAATTGTAGTTTCTGAGATCTTGCCATCCCATTTTCTACTCTTAAGTGGTCTTTTTTTTCTTTTTTTGAGAATATTAAACAGCACATGGGACAGTTACAGATAGTGCTACTATAATTATTTATGGAGAAAGCGAAAGATCTTATGCTATGATATCAGGTTTTATTTTATTTTATTGGCTACCCTTAAGTTGGATCACTTCCAGGGCAGCTGCAGTTACATTTTTAACTGGTCTTGAACTTATCAGAAGCTGGTATGGCCTTGGCTGTCCCCAAATGCACAGTGTCTATTCTAACCTCAAGTAATTTGCAAATTTATAGTGCTCAGATGCTAAATTGTCACTCCTACAAAATATAATGTAACATGCAGACCCCAGCAAGAGGGAAATGGCTATTTTAATGCTTCTTCTTGTTTAAGAACAGCTGTTTGGCACCTTTGTGAGTAAAAACTGGACTGCAACGGTTTTCCTTGTTAGGTAATATTTAGAAGATGTCTGTAAAAGCACAGCAGCAAAGAAAATCTCACCTCCATTCAGCTATCATCTAATTTACCTTGATTGCTTCCTCTAACATGTATAGCATCAGCTCACTGGGGATTTGTGGACTGGGCGAGTGCTGGCAGATGTGTTAATGCTGCATGGGCAGTAGCTGAGAGCCCAGTCTGAATGTGAAGTCACCCATGTGCTGTGCAAACGTATTGAGCATCATGTTTAAATCTGAGCCTGAGGTTTCCTTTTCCTCCTGCAGACCTGCACTGTTTGTAGCCTGATCTCTTGCCTTTATGCTGGCCAGTTTCTGCTGCCATAAAATACCTTTCCTTATGTGTATTATGGGCACACAAATTGTCCTAGAACCATGTCTGAAGTGTGTAGTAGAGTGAAGTAGATGACAAAGTCTGAGTTGTAAATATATATATATATATTGTTCTGAGCCTTTTAGAACATTTTTGGTAGATTTATGGTATTTTGTGACAACCTGCAAAATTAACTAGTAATTTTTTTTATTATTCCAAGTGAATCTATCTATCTATCTATCTATCTATCTATCTATCTATCTATCTATCTATCTATCTATCTATCTATCTATCTATCTATCTATCTATCTATCTATCTATCTATCTATCTATCCATCCATCCATCCATCCATCCATCCATCCATCCATCCATCCATCCATCCATCCATCCATCCATCCATCCATCCATCTATCTATCTATCTATCTATCTATCTATCTATCTATCTATCATACTTTTACCCTGCCTTTCTCCTTCAAAAGACCCAAGGTGGCTAATTATTCCACCTGCTCCATAAATATGTATTTAAAATAAATGGAGCATTTTGATTTGAGCAATTCATTGATCAAAAGCAAGGCTCTTTATAGGACCAATGCTTCTGCTTCAAAGTCTTGTGGGCATAACGTGGAACTAGCCCAAAGTACAGATGAGAGAGTAGTATGCTATGCAGTCTAAGTGATGGCAGTAGGAAACGTTGCGTTTACCTCTGCATAATATCCTTAATTCAGATAGTGAAGTACCCTTGGCTTTACTTTTATTATGGTCTGAGGAATAATGAGGATATAAACAGGGGCTTCAAAGTTGGTGGTAGGTTCGGGGGAGCCTAAAACTCTGTCTTTATTTTGGTCAAAATTTGGCTGATTGTGCCAGGCTATAATCATTCATCTTTTAAAAACAGCTGTTTACCACAAAGTTACTGTGCGGAGGCCAAATGTCATATACACTTCTTTATTTTTTCCCCTACCTTTCTCCATAACCATTCACAAGCTTTTCTTTTTGATCCTGGGAAAAGAACTGAATGAGACATAATTAATTGATTCCTTTTAATTAATCCCTGCATCTCACCAGCCACCCTAGATTCACATATTCTGCCCCCAGTTAATTATCCCATCAAATGAAGCGACTCTGTGTTCCAGATTCCTATCTCTTCTCTCCCACCCCCAAAATCCATGGTGCTGTAAGCCACTCATACAGCATATACATAGTTACATTGACTGCAATGATGCTGCAGAGCCTGACTAGAATGCCTTCCTGGGAACTCTACAGGCAAGTCCATCCCATCCTTTTCCTTAACGTATAATTACAAAACCTCTTTCTTCCTATATGTGTGTGCATCTGACAAAATTTAGACAGAGAAATCACCTTCCTGGATGATCCTCGGTGCCTTCTGCACTGCAACTCTGCTGAGAATATTTTGCCTTGAGGGATTTCTTTGTTTTTCTGCTTCTGATTTCCCCCTTTCTTAGCTGTAGTACAGCCGTACCATTTGAGCTTGCTAGTGCAGAAAGATGTTGTGAATTCAGTTGCTGTGAATGAGCCTGGCCTGATTGCATACACGAATGTTCCTAGAGGCATGCTAAACAGTCGCAGGTGGATCTAACCTGATCTGCTCTACAACGCAACGGTAAGGCTGTCTCTGTGTGTTTGTGTGTGTGCATATTTTTTAAAATAAGGGATAAACTGAAATGTATTACTAAATCTTGAGCCCTGATTGTCACATGCTTACAACTTGAGCATTATTCATTCCGTATGCATGCTGGGCGTTTTTTCTTTCTTTCTTTAAATGCTTAAACCCTAGGTATACAATCATTGTGGCCAGCTCAGAATGACCCACAAAGCTATGTACTCTCTTGAGATGCTTTAGAGCTAAAAAAAAAAAACCCCCAACAACCCAACCCTCAAATCTTTTCCCTGTTTTAAAAAAATTAAGGTGGGGAATCATTTTAACAGCTGTACTTCTTGCTTACAGCTTCCTTTCCTAGTCTGTTTTATTAGAGTATTACGAGGATGTTGCAGACAATTTTGTTCATATATGCTTGGCTGAGTGCCCTCCGGGACAAGTGGATGAAGGACGTGACCAATCACTTTTTCATCAGTGCAAACAAGTCTGTGTCATGCTAGATTGAGATGGAATAAATGGCTTCAGTAAATTAGAGGGTTTTCTTAATGTGGAGGAGTGAGGAGGCATGGACTACACTGAAATGAACCTTGAAGGAAATATAATGCGATGTAAGTGAGGGCTGTGGAATATTTTGGTGTCTTGAGTTATGTGTTGGCTGTATATGCACATTCCAAAATATTTCGAAGGTTGCATGAAAGCATAGGCAGCGGTCTAGGTTTTAGAGGAATACCTCAGCACAGATTAAAGCTTTGATAGGTGTATTTTATATAAATAGAGCATTAAACCCAGTACTCAGTGCATGGCAGACCAGCATGTAAACCACACATGGGCATATGTGGCAAATGTGTTGCAGTGCTAGAGAAGCTGTGAACTGCCTTTCAGCTGAAATGTGGTGGATCTGCCCCTCATATAGTCCTCCCGCATCAATGTTATAGTGGATTCTACTGAGCAAATTAGAGGCTCTTTGCTGGCATCAAGAAAACACCCATTTAAAATGACATTTTCTCTCTGAAATGTGAAACTGAGTTTACTCTATTTTGGCGTGGTGAAGGCGTTCAGAATCTGTATGATGCTGATAGATACTGCTACCTGTAGAAATATAGAGAGAGCATCGTTGTCTTAAGTACATTAGTTGGCAGCAAGTCCCACTGAAACTAGACTTTCTCTATATGATGATATCTAGGACTGGACCATATTTCACACTCAGAGAGAAGGAAAGTTAGGCTTTTGTGAATGCATTACAAATGTTGTTTCCTCAAATGTGAGTGATAGGAGCTACCTGTTTTGCACATAGTTAAAACCACAAATTTACATTTTGATAGAAATGGAAGGCTAATATCATGCATTTCTGGCACAATAATTACCTTTGTTATATATGGATGCTTCTTCGTCTTTTTGCTTGTTATAGAAGACAGCTGTACATACTCAACATTTGTTTCAGGTCTCCTTCAGATTTGCAAAGAAGTTGCATGTGGTTGTTGTTTCTGTTGTTGTTATATGCCATCTCTGGAATTTCCTGCCCTCAACAGCCCTGTTCAGGTCCTGCAAACTCACAGCTGTGGCTTCCTTTATGCAATCAATCCATCTCATATTTGACCTTCTTTTCCTGCGTCCTTCAAGTTTTCCTTGCATTATTGTCTTTTCCAGTGAGTCTTACCTCCTTATAATGTGCCCAGAGTATGATAGCCTCAGTTTTGTCATGTAGAAAGAGTTCAGGCTTGATTTGAGCTAGTTTGTCTTTCTGGCAGCCCAGGGTATCTGCAGAGCTCTCCTCCAACACCACATTTCAAATGAATCATTCCCCCCCCCCCCCGTCAGCTTTCTTTACTGTCCAGCTTTCACACCCATACATTGTGACTGGAAATAAAAGAGTGTGTATGATCTTGGTCTTCGTCTCCAGAGACACATACATTAATATTGTACTGTAGTTGTGCTTTTGCACTTCCTTTTTTCACTTTCATCCAAAGCAGTGCCAAGTCATTGCTGCTTTCTACCAGTAATAGAGTGTCATCTGCATATCTTAAATCATTGATTTTTCTTCCATCAATTTTTACTCTTCCTTCATCCAATTTTCAGTCTAATCCAGCTTTCCATGTGATATGTTCTGCACACAGATTGAACAGATAGGGAGATAAAATTAACCATTGTCTGACACCTTTGCCTATGGGAAACCATTCTGTTTCTCCATATTCTGTCCTCACACTAGCTTCTTGTCTGCAATGCAGGTTATACATCAGAATAGGCAAATGTTGAGGCATAACCATTACTTTCAGAACAAACCATGGCCTCTCATGATCCCCACACTCAAGGACTTCACTGTAGCCTATAAAGCACAGACTAATATACTTTTGAAATTCTTTTGGTGTGCTCTAGTAATCAATTTACATATGTGAGATGATCACTGGTGCCTCTTTTGTTTTGGAATTCAGTCTGTACCTCAGGCATTTCTTGCTCCATGTAGGGCAAAAGTCTTTGTTGCAACAACTTGAGCACCACTTTGCTTGCATGGGAAATTAATGCAGTGGTTCTATAGCTGCAGCACTCCTCGGAATCTGCTGTCTTGAGGATTGGAATGTGTATTGTATGTTCCCTGTCTGGGCCATTGTTTTGTTTTCTATATTTGTTGGCATACTCTTGTTAGGATTTTGACAGATTCAGTTTCTGCAGCTTGGAATAGTTGTATCGGTATTCAATCTACTCCAAGAACTTTCAGAGCAGCTTTCACTTCACTTTCTAAAATTGCAGGTTATTCATCAGGTTCTAATTCTAAGGAACTTGTTATCCTTTTATATTTGCTGTATAGCTCTCCTGTACTGCAGTGAGTCCTGGACCCTTTGTGCATGGCAGGAGAGGAAGTTGAACATGTTCCATATGCGTTGTCTCCGACAAGTTTTTGGTATCACCTGGCAGGACAAAGTTCCAAATAGAGTAGTCCTAGAATGAGCTGGAATTGTTAGCATGTATACATTACTGAAACAGCGATGTCTATGCTGGTTTGGGCATGTTGTGAGAATGGCTGATGGTCAGATTCCAAAAGATCTCCTGTATGGAGAGTTAGTGCAGGGAAAGCACCCCAGAGGGAGACCACAGCTGTGATACAAGGATATCTGCAAGCGGGATCTGAAGGCCTTAGGAAAGGACCTCAACAGATGGGAAACTTTGACTTCTGAGCATTCAGCCTGGAGGCAGGCAGTGCAGCATGCCCTCTGCCAATTTGAAGAGACACTTGTTCAGCAGGCCGAGGCAAAGAGGCAGTCCCAAAACCAGCAAAATCAGGGAGCTGGACAGGGGACAGATTGTATTTGTCTTCAGCGTGGAAGGGATTGCCACTCTCGAATTGGCCTTCTTAGCCACACTAGATGCTGTTCCAAGACCTCTATTCAGAGCACGTTACCATCGTCTCTCAAGACTGAAGGATGCCTACTAGGATAGCTCTCCAGTATATTGTTTATATTCTCTCTTTATTTTGTACTTGTTAGATAGTATGTTCCACTCTAGGTCTTTCATCATTCCTAATCTAGGTTTAAATTTCCCCTTGATTTCTTTGATCTTCTGTTCTTCCTCTTCTGTGGTTCTCTTGTATTTCATTGTGCTAGTTATAATAGTTCTCCTTGTCTCTATATGATATTCACTGAAAATTAGCATTCAGATTCTGACCCTACTTCTGTCATTTTTATTTTTGCTTCTTGCCCATCCTTCACAATTTTAAGTGTTTGTTCCATCATCCATCTAGGGTTTGTTTGCTTGGTTGTTTTAAATAAAGGACTAGTATTTTCCCATTTCTCCCCAATAATATCTCTCATTCGCAGTCAGGTGAGTTTAGTAATGCCTTTCCAAGTTTTATAATTTAGTAATTCTTGATGTGGACTTTAAATTCATCAGAAATGTTATTTAAATTATATTTTGGCACTGTGTTTCTTTTTCTGTACTTTTTCTTTATTTATTTAATTTTGCATGTACTTTTTTCATTTATTTATTTATTTGTATTACTTACAGGCCACCTTTCTGCTGATGAGGGGACCCAAGGTGGCTCACAGTATCTACAAGTGGGACGTGAATGCTAAATTTTTTCTAATTTTTAAAGAGATTTTTCTGATTTTAAAAAAGGAGAAGCTCTTCCTGAGTGATGGATATGCTTGCTTGGTTGTCCTATTCAGTGAGAAGTGGCTCATTGGAAACCTCCAGTCTACTCTGTCTTTGGTCATATCCACAGGTGTAATATTTCCCTCCTCCAAGGCTTTTAGTAAACAGCAGTTTGACCCTTGGAGTAAAAAAACAAAACAAAACACCCTCCCTATCTATAGTGTAAAGTCACTGGATTAAATCTTATTGTGCTGCTATATGAAAGGTGTAACTTTTTAAGACAAATTGTCTCAAGTTAAGAAATCTCTGTAGACATTATCTGTTGCACGCTGAGTTGCATCACTCAGTATGCAATAGATACAGTCTGTGGAGATTCTTCCTCTGAAAGTTAATGCCTTTTGCATAGCAGTGTAACAGGATTTCAACCATTCTCTCATATCTCTTTTCATATCTACCATATGGCTTGCTAAAAATCAGCCCACTCCTTGCATATAACAGTACTACCTGAGAACTTCTTCAGAAAAAAACAGCTTATAAATGCTGGCAATAAGTAAGTAACCTAGTAGAAATACAATTAAGCCAAAAGTATTTAACTGGAATGTCAGTGCCAGTTGGTTCTGTGATGTGGGTAGACCTGTTGTATAATTAGGACTTGTCCTTTAACATTTCTGAGAACTAGTGAACTGGATAACTCAACTGCTAGATTTCTGTTTGAAATCAGGTTTCATTCTCCACTCTATCACAAAATGCACATATTGACTGAGGACAAATGGGTGATGTGGTGCAGACATACAAATTGAGTTTTATTTGTGGGATATGTACTACAGGGTTGTGTATTCCTTTGCTTCAGGTTCTGAATCTTCAATTTTTTAAAGAAATATTTCTGTTCGTTTTAGTCCAGGAGGGGTATTCACAAAAATGGAGAATGGGGCATCATAGGTGGTCTCATGTCCTCGTGCTAGTACTACAAAGCAGCAAATGGACACTTGCTGAGTGATTGCAAGTCTCTTGTCTGTAAAGACAGAGATGAGCAGCTGAATGTACATCTGTTGATATAAATCCTGGTATCATCACCCCTTGAACTGGCTCTCCAAGCTTACAGTCTTCATTTTGGAACAGAAGGACCTCCCGCTTCTATGGCTATAACATCTGTTGTGGATGAATTTTGGACTTGTGTGCTTCTCCCGTCATGTTTTTTGCAAAATTTTGCCATTCTAAGCCTAATGAGAAGTTCTGAAGGATTCAACAACTTGCTTCCTCCTCTTTTCTCTCTCTCATTTGATGGTCCAATAAACTCCTTTTTGAGCAGAGCCAGCTGTTATGCCTACTGAGACAACAGGACACTGGCAATGGTGAATATGCCATTTTCCTGCTGCCACTGTGTCAGGCTAAGGGCCTCTGCCATCCCATATTTAAAGCTTTAAAAACAAATGTGCACCACTGTAAGAGAAATGATCAGAGGTGGACATCTCATTTCTTTTTCTTGAATGCTGGATCTGGGGTTGTCCTCAGAACTAAGAACTCAGGTGGTCCCTGGGGTTATCTGTTTTAAAACACGCAACCTCAGAGATCAATCATCCCATCATGCCTTTGTTCAGAGGACTCCACTGAGAACAGCATTCAAAGTGCACTGGAGAAGTAGACCCTTAGTTCAGGAAGCGTGTCTCCCTGTTCTTTTATTTTTGGCAGCAATACCTGCTATTGGTGTGAGAGTTTTGTTTTGTTTTTTAAATGCATGTAGTACATGCATTTGTTTTTTAAATGCATGTAGTACGTGTAGTATATGGCGGTACAATGGGGGCATAGTGGCTCCTTGATTGGGGCAGCACTTCACTTGCCTGAACAACAGGCAGGCAAATTTGGGATGCCTCTACTTTCTGAGTTCATTTTATATCTGCCCCAGTGTTGCTGCCTCTTGTCACTTCAGTCAAACGTGCTTTATGGTCCTGGGCATAGAGAGACTAAAATGTCAAACTGTACTCTTGAAGGAAGGGCAGAATACAAACTGCTCCCCCTCCCTGCCCAGTAATCCTTTGCGTTGTCAAAATAAACATTAGACATAAATTAGATTTGCTTCATCCAGATCCAACTCTTTTCTAAGAAATGCTTGTACCTGGCAGTTGTTGGTCAAACTGCAGTTCTTCAGACTGCTTCAGCCCTTCTCTTTCAGTCAGTATCTGGAAATGACTTCAGGAAATCAAGACCCTCAAAGCAAGACTGCTGCCCAGGTAAGAGAGTAAAACAAAGCAAGAAAGTATTCAGTGCAGTAATGTTATAATTTTTTTGAGACAAGACCAGTTTTTTTTCGAGAGCAGCAGGGGCAACACGGGAAACCTTCCCCCATTCTCTTACAGCTCAATAATGTTCAGCTAGTAATAACCGTATTTCCTACAAGTATCTGGAAGTTATGTAAATAGAAATATGTCTGTGAAATGCAACTTGTTTTGCTAGAAAATAAAATTTATTTTTACCTTTCCTGACATTTAGAATTGAGATAATTAAAAAAAATGTTCTGGTTGTAGGTTTGAGAAATACAGCAATGTCAACAACAAGCGTTTGTATTCTTGCTATGTACATTTCTAAGCAATGGTTTCCACCAGTGTCCTCAAGTATGAGGGTCTGTTTACACAATTAAAGGACTGAATAGAATTGTGTTTGAAATCTGTTTCTGCTATTCATTTGTTATGCTTTCTCTATTTTGAAAAAGTAATGGTTTTTGAGACCTCCTGACAGGGCATAGAAAAAGGCTTTTTGATTGTTCTGCACTGCAAAACTTGTGCCTCTGTTGGACTGAAGTATAGCAACAGTGATTCATGGCATGTCAATAGATGCCAGCTCTCACAGGTAGCAGATTACTGCTTTTAAAGAGAACCATTTTGACGAGTGCCAGCTGGCAGTGCAATTCCTACACGGTGTAACTCACAACACGCTTTGTCCTTTGTTAAGTAACTGTAATGTGTAAGTCATTTTGTCAACCTGTTTCTAGGTCAACTGAACTCCAGAAGACAATAAAATGTAGGAGGTAGTGTTAATTCTTGCTGTTAAAAGGGATATGGGATTCTTGAGAAAGATAGTAAGCATGGTTATTAAATTGATATTTTAGACTGCTTAGTCTGCCTTAACTCTTGAAAGGATTGTTTTGTTGGCTGTTACACTTACAATTTCTTGGATAGTTTTCCAAATTATACTCTCTCTATAATCCAGTTTGTCCACTTCTCATTTAACACACCAAGGTTCCTTTTAAACAATACCATTTCTGTTTATTTTCAGTAGGTGTATCATCTCAAACCAAACAGTACCCAGCTAATTAGTGCATTAACTATGGAGTGAAAAGCTCACATTTCTTACAGATTTCGTGTTGGAATGTATCCTTCGGCGATATAATGTAAGGTCAGAAATTAGAGTTTCTACTGTTCCCTTGAGAGAACCTAGGTTGACATGGAGTCCTTTCCTTCTTCTATGTTTTTTCTTACAGCAACCAACTGTGTAAAACTGAGATTCTTGCTGCGTGAAACTCAAAAGCATTTACATTACTGAATGATGAGTAGCTGTGTTATCTTGCAGATCAGAGTGTGTGGGCTGAGCTGTGAACTTGCACAGGTTGCATTTGAAGATGTGTGACCTGCGAAGCAGTTTTAGGTTCTGTGGCTGTCATCCTCATGCTAAATATCCTCCATCCTCCAGCTCACAATGCTGATGTGTCATCATGATGTGTGAAGTTACACTGGCAGCAAGCCCCATTAAAAGGGTTTGCTTACTGTTTGGATGTATAAGCTGCTTTATATAGGGATAAATTATTGACCCATCAGACATATATGGCTTAGCTTGATTGGAAGTCACTTTCTAAGTCAGGTGAGGTTAACTAAAACTCCCAGCACCCCGATTATTGGTCATATTGGCTGGGACATGTTGAATGTAGATGGGGAAGAGCTGAAATCCAGCAGCATTTATGGGCCACAGTGTCTCAGACCTTATTTTAAGCTTTCTGGCCAATGGTCTTTTCCAGTCTGCACTGCCTGAGATATTTAAGTCGAAATGGCAGGAAATAATGTGTAAATTCCTCAACACAAAATACTTACTTGGCATAGAGCTTTGGCATTTCCATTTATTGATACAGTGTTCATGCTTTATTTTATTTGGCTATTAGCATTCCCTTGTGGAAGGGTCAAAGGCTCAATAAAAACAGGGATCTGCTTCTAAATCACAGTGGGGGAGGAAAAGGTTTGACTTGGATTCCAGACATAATGGAATTTCCAAAGAAGTAGCCATGTAACTCTGCCTCAGCATGTTGGCAAAATTAAAGCATCTAAAGAACTGAATTTTGATTCAAGAAAGCTCACAATGAAATAAATTAATTAGTCTTTAAATATTTTGCTTCTCTTTCTTTCTCTCAATCTCTCTCTCTCTCAATCTTTCTCTCTCTCTCTCTCTTCCCCCCCCCTTCTTTTTGATAACAGACATTATGGAAGTGCACTAGATAGAGAGGTAGAATACTTTCCACTCCGTATTAGTCCTGACATATTTAATTACCAGGCTTTTGATCAGTGCTGGCTTGTTGAAATATGATGTTTTAAAATGAATGTTTTCTATGGGAACAGAAACATTTAAAGCCTCTCTACTCCAAATATGTGAGCCTTCTTTTCATGTGTTAAGAGTGTCAGTAGAAAAAAAGTGAAAGGCACTTCTCTCAGTATGTCTTAGTTGTTCTGCATGATGTCAACACTTAAGCTTAATGTACTAACTTATAGCCATTCATTGTTGCTAACAGTGCAAATTCCAGGAATTACAGTAGGCAACAGAAACCAACAACCTGCAATGCAATTTCTTTTATTTATCATTTCAGTCTATTTCATGTTAAATGTGGTTTGAACCAAGCAAAAACAAAGATGCACATTACAGTTGGCCTGTGAGTGGCATGCCACATTAAAAGGTGTTGTTGATAAGGAAGGAAAGGAATAATTCTTATGTGGCTAAGAAATGTCCTTGACTGGTTAGATTACTTATTCTGTGTTTAGACATACATTAGCAGACAGTACAAGTTGTTCCTGCTTTTATTTATTCTGATGGAAAGAATGCAAGAAATTTGAATTACAGAAGGATATAGTCTTCAAGGTCCAACTGAAGTATGAAGAGTTATTTAATAAAGATGAATTGAAAGGTCATTATTCAAAAAGCATTGTCCACTTTGCCCTTCCAATAAACAGTATGATCCATTGAAATCAATAATGTTGGTAAGTCACCACCAATGTGAATCCTGCTGATTCATTGATGAGACTACTTGAGACTATCAGTAGGATACAGCCATACGCCAGTGGATTGGAGTTCCTGGCTTTGGAGCTAGGTATTGGGAGTTTGATTCCCCTCTGTGCCTCCTGGGAGAAGAGCCAGCCTGTGTAGTCTTGGGCAAGCTGCACAGTCCCAGAGTGCCACCACAAGAAGAGATAAGTAATCTAGTTTGAGTACTTTATACATGGGAAATCCTTGTGAGGGTCACCATAAGTCAGAATTGACCTGACGGCACATAATTATTATATTATTTGATTTCTTGTTTCTGTCCAGTTTCCTTTGCTTGATTTGAGGGACTGGTTTCATAAAAATTAGGGTTTGTGGGTTTTTGTTTTTTTGGGTTTGTTTTTTTGCATATTTGTAAGCAGAACATATTGGCAACAAATAGGCATTCCTACATCAGACAGCACAGCTAATCCTCAAGAGTTACACCTCAAGGATGCTTTAGCGTGTGGTGCAGTCTCTGAACTCAAACACCAACCTAGCTCCAGACAGTTTCATCTATCCTTTTCTCTTAGCTGGAGTTTCATTCCCAAGCTCTGGTGGAGCTTGTATCATGTTACGAAAGCTGGAGAGGTTATCAGTGGCACATCTTTCAGTGATGAAATGGCAGCTGATATTCCTGGACTGTTTTAGAATTATCAGTCTCGCAAAAATAAATAAATAAATAAAAATGCTGTTCCGCTAGCAGTGACTGTAGCTTGGAGACGGGATAGAAATGAAATGAATAAACTACAGGAGTTTGTAGAGTTTTGTACTGATAGAAAAACAGGTATTGAAAGGCATATTGTTACCTAGTTTTCAAAAAAAATAGTTGTGTTAGCGACATAAAGCAAAACTTTAAAAAAGAAGTATCGTGACACCTTTGAGACTATCAGATTTGTTTCAGTGTGAGCTTTTATGGGTTACGGTCCATTTCCTCAGACATGTGTATAAAATTTTGTATGCAAGTTGTGTGTTTGGTAACATCCCATGATTTAAGGTGTTACTGTAGCCAAACAGGCTTCTTCACCTTCTCACTGTACCAGGACCAGTTATAGTAAATAGTAGTGTACTGGCCAGTCGTTTACTTACAGTATTAAATCTGCCATAAAGTGTGTGTGTTGTAAATGATATACAGAGAAGTTGATGCATGAACTGATGTAGAAACTGATATACGCTGATGTAGGGACACATTTAACTTTGGTAGAGCTGTTCTTTCATTGCATGAATGTTGTAGCTCATACCTTCAAGGATGGCTGAGAGAGTGACTAGGGTATGCAATGGATGATGACCAAATGTATGTAGGAAGTTGCAGAAACATATGTAGAATCACTTTGGTAGATTTTTTGTTTGTTTAAGTGAAATAAGAGTTTTTGTGAATCGCTGGTACATCTAGTATGGTCTGGTACAGGAATGCCACCTGGATGCCATGCAGTTGTTTCATACAACAGCCCCCAGTCTTCCTGACCTCTGGCTATGCTCACTGGAGGTTATAGTACTTGTAGCTCAAAACATTTGGAAGATACAACAGCCTAAGTCAAACTGCTAGTTTCAACAAGAGTAGACTTGCTGAATCAGTTGCTAAATTGTGAGTCAGGCATTTATGTAAATCTCATTAATTCAAATTGGGATTACTAGTTGCCTGTTCCTCAAAAAATAGGTAGAATGCTGGACTTGAGAGCAAAAAGATCCAGGTTCAAATCTCTGTCATCAGGTATAAAGCTCTCTAGGTGCCCCTTTCTAAATCACTATCTTGTAAGTTTAATTTATCTTTACAGGGTTGTTGTAAAGAAGAGAGTATGTGAACATACATGCCACCCTGGCCTACTTGGAACAAGGGTGTGTGTGTGTGTGGGGGGGGAAATAAAGCAAACAGATAATTTATTGACTGCTGAACCACCAACAGTATTTAAACCTCATGCATGCTTTGGCAAATAAATGCAAATAAACAGTTTAACTGGGCTGGTCATTTATGATGTCTGGTAGTACAGCCATTAATATTTACATAAAGGAAAAGTGGCTCTGATAGCAAAGAATGTTCTTTGGTTGTGTCCTGTGATGGACCTGGACGTTGGTGCCATATTAGCAAGAGATGTCTCTAGTGTTCGCCACTCACAAACCCTCCACTTATCAAAGTCTTCACTTTTGCAGGTACTGTTCACACTACTACCAGATACCTTTTAGCATTTTTAGTATTAAAGATAACTGTCTGTTCCAATTGTGCTGGGATACTTTCAGGCTGTTATGTATGGCACCAATCCAGTTTACACAGGTTAAAGCTCATTATAGAGCTTTTCTGTAATAGTGTGGAACAAAGAAATGTTTGTCCAACCTCCATGGCATCTTCATAGCTCTGTCCACTGGAATTTTTCTGAGTAGTAAAAGGCTTCAAAGCATAATCTCCAGTTCAGATGTGAGCTGCAACCAAGACATGACACGGATCCAATCCAAGCTACATGAAAAAGTGGTGCAAAGAGATAAGGTATCTTTTAATTGATTTGAATCATGCTTTGAAGAGGGGTTTATTTATTTTATTCATTGCATTTTCAGACCATCCAGTAATAGAAACTGTTTGACCTGTGTACAGTATATATAAATTAAAAACAGTGCAAAATAAAAATCAGGAGACAGTGCAACATATAGGAAAACTAAAATAAAACCAGTGTAAGAAGAAAAAACCCTAAGAACTCTAGATTTCTTAAGATGCTTAGAAGACTAAAAATATTTACTTGGAACCAGAAAGGCTGTGACATAAGCATCAGGTGGGTCTTTGTGGGAATTTCACATGTTGGTGCTACCACTGAAAGGCCCTCTTTCACAGATATCTGCCTAGCTTCATTTGGCAGAATGATTGGAAAAGTGACTCAGTTTATGCAAGTATGTAATCATGGGATGAGTTGCACTTTCAGATAAATCTCCAATCACTTTACGACATTCAAACCAGTGTCCATAGAAATGGACAGACAGGCAATGCAGGTGGCAAAGTACTGTGACATAATTTAATTGTATCAACCATTCTCAGTGAACAGTCTCATCATCCTGTTTTGTACTAATTTAAATTTCCAAGTTGTCTTTAGTGTCTGCAATGTAAACGGAAGTCTACTAGAGCATGAATAACTATTGCTAGGCTATCATAAGAATTATGCAAAGTATGCCACCATAAGGATAACTTCAATCATTTGTAAATTGCAAGCACAGTTTGCAGTCTGTGTTGTGTTCAGTTTGGTTTTGGATTTTAAATATCTGAAAATAAATACAGTAGGACACACATACCCCATATCCTCATGGGAACAGTTCCAAGCCCCCTCCCCGCGGATGCTAAAAAACATGAATTATAGCAAATGCTGTACATAGCGTGGTCCCTCACTCCCTCTAGTAGCTACTTCTGGTGACTTAATCTTTAAAAAAAAATTCTAGGATTTTTCTTTTAACATTTTTAATATTTTCAGTCTGTGGATAAGTGAATTGGCTGATACTGATCCCACAGATAAGAGTTCCTACTGCATGTCAGTATTTAATATAGCTAAAAGAGTATAATTGGTGTATTAGCCAAAACAGATTAAAAAGACATTCTGAGACATAGGCATCACGTGAGCCTCTACTAACAATGATGGATCCTAGAGAACTCCCAAAGTATGAATCTGAGCTTTCATGGGGAGTCCAAACCTATTTAGCAGAAGCGGAACACTGTTTAACTACACAGATGAACTATCCACAAATGTATACCTGTCTGGTCTGGACTGTATCTTAAGTTCTTGGTCTTTATCTTGTCCATTATCTTGTCCACATACTGTTTCAGAATGTCAACTGCCTCACCTGTATTAGATGAAAAGAATTTGAGCTGAGTGCCATCTCCTTATTGGTTCCACCTCGGCCCATGTGCCCAGATACGCTCTCCCTATGATTTCATATGGATAGGTGTTGAAAAGCACAGAGGACAAAGCACATGCCTGAGAAACTTTGTCCCACAACTGCCATGGAGGAGAGCAAAAATTCCAACACACTGTTATTTGAAATTGACCCTAAGAGGAGAACCATTGCAATACAGTAGCTAAAATCTGGCTCTGTAGCTTAGGGTGTGTAAAGCTGATGACACCATCAGCCACAGTTATTTTTCAGATTTTTTTTTTAAAGTCAGTCTCTGTTAAGGTTCTGAGACTCCCATGGGATCCCTTTTATCATGGGGTGGACACAGGGGAAATCTTTAATTTCCAAAAATTGCTTTTGGCAGGATGGTTTTACTGATGGCAGTGAGTTTCTGAGATTAAATACTCCACCCACTGTCTTGCGGTCCCCAGTTTGGAGGGACAGATGTCCAGGAAGACAAAGAAACTGAAATGCCCCTACATAGCAAGTAGGCTTCTATGACTGGAAATTCTTAGTGAGCAGAGTTCTTAATCATAAGAGGGGATGCATGTCCTTTAGGCCTCCCTCTAATGTGCTTTCCTCTGGTGCATGAAGAAAAGGGCCAGTGAGTGCAGTCTTTCCTCCCTCCCTTTCAGATTGTTAAACAAATAAAGTAAATGCCTGAGCAGGACTAGGCACTTCATGGTATTGGATCAGATGAATAATCTATCTTGCTTATTATACCTGTAAATTAACCAAACTTGGGTTTTTTGGGTGTGTGCATTTTTTTTCTTTTTTAAAAAAATCCATGTACACAGAGGTTAAATGTTAAATTACTGATTCTCATATATCATTTTATGTGCATTTTAAAAAAATGTTTGCAAGCTACAAATATTCATCTATCTGCCCAAATTAATAATATCAGTACTCTATTATCAGGTTACCAATATGCACGGAGCAGTTTTGGGTTACAGTTTTTATTGTAATTTTTCTAGGCTATTAAACATGTTTTAACCTCTCCCCGATGTAATATAGAATGATGTGCATTTGGCCAGCCAAAATGTGTATAGCTTAATGTGATATGGAATATTTTGAGAACAAAACAGCCACTAAGTCACATCAGTCATGAGGATATCACTGAGAACAGCCAGCTCTCCATTTAACTAACACAATGTGACTTGCACATGTCTAAATTTACCAGCTACATTCTTAATAGAAGCAGCAGTGGAATTCCATTTCATTCCCAGTGGAACATTGGTACTTAAGGCCTTGCTGAAGGTGCTACTCTGGATGCCATGGGCCACACTGTTTCTAAAGTTACTATGTGTGACAGCTGAGTGTGAGCACGGCCATCTAAGCTCTTTAGAAACCCAGGCTACTTTAGTGATTCTCAACCACTGCCACATAAAAGTAGTCAAGATGGTGTCCATAACAATGGCTAAGAATCCGTTGCCCCTCAAGTCCCATGTCTTCTTGTAAGTGGGATGCGCCATTTCCTACTGATCCAACCTGCCATGGATCATCCATTTGTGCATACTTTTGGCATGTTAATAATAATTTGGGGCATTTAGTATTTCTCCTAATCCCCTCCCCTCTCCCCCCAACTCATTTGGGAGTATCATTGATGTGTTCCATACTACCAGAGTTTATCCATTGGCCTTTGCTCCTGCGCCATTCCCTAACAATAATATGAGCACCATTTAATGCTCTTAAAAGCTACTGGCCAAAATCTTTTTGGGAAAATTGATGTGTGTAGCAGCAGCTTTGCTGCCTTCCATCATGCAGGCGGGTGCATAACTGAGTATCATTTACCAGTAGAAGAAGGAAGCTGTGATGTGTGATCACACAAAGTAGATTTGCTTGATTGTTGTTACGTGATCACATAGAGCAAATTATAATAACAGAATGCCTGTAAACTGATACACATTCTTCTTGGACAAGGTGAGCTTTCTGTTTCTAATGTTGTGGGATGCAAATCCTGTGATGGAGCGACTGATGATTTACAAAATGTGTAAAACTGAGAGATATTGCTTTACTTCCCAGTAAGCAATTTAACTTACTAACTTCAGAGTATATTGGCTATCAATGGTGTATGTAATTTTACTGGAAAAATAACAGATACATAGAGTTAATTATAAAGTATGTCAGAAATACGGTTTTTATGGTTAGTCTTCTTTATGAGCTGTGAAACAGTTGGTTTTATTATTAGGATACGTTTTGGTTCTCAGACACTCGATAAACTTTCAACTATTTAAAAAAAGGTTGTTGTAGATAACCTTTTCTGCAGCAAAATATTTCTTTTTTTTCAACAGCCTTTAGGCAGCAGCTTTTTGCTGTCTGGTGCTTTATCATTTTTCTTCTTATGGTCTTTCCAGTAGAGGATTGGAACAGAAAGATTGCATAAAGATGAGCTAAAAACCAGTGCACTTAAATAATCATCCAATTGTTACCGATGTCTCAAGGAAACAGACCAGTTCTTGAGCTCTTAAAATAAGAAAAAGATGATAGCATACTTCGAATCTGTGTGTGATACAAAAAAAAATGTGGTCACTGGGATAGCTAAATTGAAACTAGGTCACTATCGAACAAAAACTATAAATGCTTTAAATATTTCTGTTGTTGATAGAAACACTGAAATATCATTTAGGAATGTTACATTTTCAAGAGTGAAGATCTGAACATTGAACACTGTCCAAAGAATCTCTTAGTCCCAGTCTTAGAATACTTATTTTTCTTTATTCGTTTCAGTTTTTAGTCAGATAGCTGGCTCCAAAAGTCTAGGAGAAAAAAGAAAACCGTCCTAATTCCAAAGAGATAGCCATGCTGGTCTGATTCAGCATGCAGAAGAACAGCAGAACAAAACAGAAACCAACACCAAAGTAGCAGCTGAAATCCTGTTACTTAGCGTAGGAAGCCTCACTTGAGGAGGTCCAAAGAATCAGTGGGGGTTAGGTGACTCAAGTCCTCTGTAAGTTCCATGGATTCAAATGGGTCTACTCTAATGAGTAAATCACAACTGTCCTCCATATCTGCAGTGTTGGTATCTGTGGTTTCAGTTATCCACTGTCACCACTACTGCAGCTCAGCCTGCGGTATGCATGTGCGTATCTCCTCCTCTCACCCTGCCCCCTCCTCTTGGTCTCACCTATTCTTTTTAATGGGTTTCCTCATGTCCAGGTATCCACAATTGATCCTGGAACAGATCACCTGTGGATATGGGGGGACTACTGTAGTTCGAGAACGAGATGGTTGGACAGTGTCATCGAAGCTACCAACATGAATTTGACCAAACTCCAGGAGGCAGTGGAAGACAGGAGGGCCTGGCGTGCTCTGGTCCATGGGGTCACGAAGAGTCGGACATGACTTAATGGCTAAACAACAACAAAACTGTAGTTCCATTTATTCAAATTGACCTAATGGTGCAACCTCGCCTCTGGAACAGTCTGCCTTCAGAAATTTGTCTGGCTCCCTTTCTGGGTGGGTGCTTTTAAGAGCAGACTTAAGACCTGGCTCTTTAGGCAGGCCCTCCCTCCCGTCATAATCCAGGGGTCATCAACCCCTGGTCCGTAGCCTGGTGCCGGTCTGTGGGCTTGCCAGAACTGGGCCGCGGATACGGATCTCCGCCCCCCCTGCACGCAAGCGTGGTGGGCGTGTTGTGCTCTCGCGGGGGGCGTGTTGCGCTCTTGGTGGGTGTGTTGCGCTCATGCGGGGGGCGTGTCACGCTCACACGCATGTGCGACATGCCCCCCGTGAGCATGACATGTGCAGGGGGCGGGGGCACCCCCGCGCAAGTGTGACACACCCACCGCGCTTGCGCGGGCCCCCTGCACATGGAGCTTGCTCCCCCCAGCTGTTCCGCGGCCCCAAAAAGGTTGGGAACCGCTGATCTAATCTATTTCTTGCCGTCTTGAATTATACTAATATTGTTGTTTTATTTTATATTGTTATTATTTTATGGATTGGTGTTAGCTGCCCAGACTAGACTTCGGTATAGATGGGCGGGGTATAAATTAAGTAAATAAATAAATAAATACTCTAGTAAAATAAGAATAGAATAGGTTCATTTGAATCTATGGACTCTACTTATTGAGAAATTGACTCACAAAATCCTCACTGACTCAACAGGCCTACTTTAGCACAACCTACTACCCTAAGCAACATATTTACAGCTACTGTTTCACACTTAGGACTAGCAGATTTATAACATATTTATTTTTAGCCTCATGTTTTGGTTTGTTTTTGTTATATATTTTGTGTTTTGATTCCAATTACCCACAGCTCTGAACCTTACTCTTTTGAAGTTTTACTTCACAGTTGAATCATTTCCTGCACTACTATTTCTGAATTTCATATTCTCATTTATAGAAAAGAGCTGCCCATCAAAACATGGTTATTATGGGGAGGGTTTCTATGACATTTCACATTTTCTCTGCAATCTACATTTGAACTCATGAGCAAGTTCAAACATGTTTATGAGTAATCTGACCTTTTCCACCAGATTACTCATAAACATGTTCAAACCCACCCATAAACTCCAAGTTCAAGTTTATTGTATTAGCTAAAAGCCGTCACAATTGTTTAAAATACAAATATGATCAAATAAAATCATGATAAAATCAGACATATAAAATAATAAGAGACCCTTCATATCTGGGAGTCTCCCGCACAATTGATCACGATGGCTTTCAGGAAATTAGCTCGAATATTTCTGGCCGCTTTTGCAAAACTCAAAATAGGTTGCAGAAAAAATATGACATGTCATAGAAATCTTCCCCCTTATTATTGTAAAACAAGTCTGTTTCCTTCAGTGAATCAGTGTTTATATAGGCATAATGTGTGACTTAAAGTCTGTGCTAGCTGCCCTGCTATAGGAAGTATATGTATTAATGTTCTAAAAAAAAAACCCCATGCATTCTTTCCTACCATGTATTAAATCAAGGTGGTTTTTTAAAATTGCTATGTAGTATTCACCATTGCTCTACAGGTGGTACTTTGACACCAAACTGTCAAGAAGAAATTTGTGCTTTCTTTTACATCTATTATGTATTTATTCATTAAACTTTGGGTTTTACTTTCCCAGTACCTCACGTTGCTCCATGCCTATCATCTAATAATTAATTACTTTGAAATCCTTTGCGTATTTAGCTGGGATTAGGTCCCACCGGTTGCTGTAGGATTCTGTAGACATGCTGATTGCACAGGAAATCAGTAGCTGTTTTATGGCAAAAGCATTTACCTCAGAACAATTGAAAGCTTTAAAAAAGATAAATAAAATACAGTGAAGCCAGATACAGAGTTACAGTACAACACCAGCAAGTAATACTTGTAGAAAACCAACAGATCTAAAATATATCATATTGCTACTTGTCTTGAGTCATGGTGATAGATAGAATACATATTCAATAAGAATGTAATCCTTATTTCATTTTCCTAGATAAGAACAAAACATTTGAAAAGTTCTCTCCCTGTTGTGTGAGACTGGGAAAGCTTTTATGCTACCTTCTTATTTGTTAAGCTTCTCCCACCTGAAGCTTCACTGAAATAGATTTTTGTGCAAAAATATCTGTATTTTGCACAAAAACGTTGTATTTAACAAAAGGGCTTTCATTTTTCACAAAATATATATGAACCCAAAATATGTTTTTTCTATAAAGTGTAAGAAAACTCAGGAGGCACTCTTCCCCCTTAAAAAAAAAAAAAAAATCAACTGCTGAGTCTTTTCTCTCTGACAGGAGCAAAAATTCTCACAGCAGTTGACAGTTTTTTTGATGAGACGTTTCAATGTGTCAAGGATCTGTATGTAATTTACTGTTCAGATAATACAGAAGTCTTGATGTGTCAAGACTTTTTTTTACCAAGAATGAGACAATTTGCATTCCTTACATCGTTAACATTGAAATACCTTTTCCTTACAGTTGAGTTTACAGTAGCTGAATATTCTTAGCTATTATTTATGGTAGGTCATTTACATCATTAGAATAAATTAGCCTAGAAAAATAATATTCTGTTCCAGTGGCATTGCAGTTTTGTTAGGATGACGATTGTTTCAGACTGGCAAATTGCACCTGTGTTTAAACTGCAGTACTTGTTTACCTGGAAAAAGAATACAGTATTGCATTTGACTATTCTTTGCCCATTCTAAAGTGTTGGACTCCTATTCTACATGCTCAGTGCATATAGAATTAAAACTTCTACTACACTGGGTAGTTCAGTGGTTTAGGCATCTGGCTGTGGAGCCAGAGGTTGGGAGTTTGATTCCCCACTGTGCCTCCTTGACGGGAGCTAAACTCAATTATCCATAGGGATAATTTCTAAGAATATTATATATGGAAGCCTACTTAAGAAGTAGAAGATGATGAGGCAAAGGAAACACATTAAGTACAGGTGTTCACTTCTTACATGTCATATGTCATGTCTCTATGTGCTTGAGCTTTTGTGCATAGTAAAAGTGCTTTTAGACAGTTTTTGCAATCCTGTTATATAAATTATGCCTGCGGAAGAATGATAACATCACTGGCATGAGGACGTGTTTGATAAGTAAACTTCTTCTGTCCTACATCTTGTTTGACTTAGCATTGTCATCTGATGACAAAGATTTTCAGTAATTAAAGGCATCTTTCTTCCACCCGATGTCTTCCACATGATTAAACGTTCAAAGAAGTGAAACAATCCTCAGGACAGAAGTAGGAAGTCTTTAATTACTGAAAATGGTTCCGCAGATGTTCTTGGACTACAACTCTCAGATGTCCTAGATAGCATAGACAATGGTAAAAGCTTCTGGAAGGTGTAGCCCCCACAACATTTGTGTCCATAAGTGTGGGAATTCTTATATATTTGAAGTAACCAATTACAAATAATTAGTTGTTTATAATTAATTTCTCATCCAGTAAGTATGACATACTTAAGTTGTATTATTATTATAATTTAACAGGAGGTACTTTCACTCCTTTAGGGTATAATTGTAATCTTTAAAGTTACTTTTATAGTTCTATGATGTGTGGCCTCACAGAATGCTGAAAGAGTATCACATGGTTCAAGTGCTGGCTTATGGTTGCCTTGTACTGCTGCATTCTACTGCAAATGAAGACCAGGCCCAACTTGCTTATAATAGAATATATGAATTTATTCTATGGAAGCATTGCACATGAGATGGCATCTGACACTTAGGTAATACTAAAGGTAGATATGCAAGGCCTTAGTCATACACTATGATGTATGAATCACACCTGAGCTCTGTGTTAGAAAAATGCAAGGACAGTAACTCAACTGTGTGTAGGCATAAACTTGTTTCAGATAAATTTACAACAAATCACTTTCATAGGCTCAACACACTGTGTATACTAATGTGACTGTTCTGCTTAAAGACAAAGGACTGATCTGGATTCCTATTAAATGGCTTTCAGTTGAGATAAAGTTCCTAGTTCATTCTTTTGACCCAGAAGTTACTCTGTTCAGGCTTTCTCACCTCTTATTAGTCAGTTTCTCAATTGTGAAGCTAAGTTAGCTTTCAAAAAGATTACTTTTTCTTTTTTCTGGACTAAAGGATCCTATGAGCTTATGCCAAGTCTACTAATTCCACTGTATTAGATTTCATTTGTTTAAGAAAATAAAACATGCTCTCAGAGCAGTCCAGTTACAAAATAAGTTTTTAAATTTTCCATAGAAAAAACAAAATGAAATACTTTTACTGGGTTTCATGGAATCACTAGATTTTAGAGATTTGAATAGCCTTAGTATGCTACAGTGCATGCTCAAGCCTTATATTTGCTAGTAAGCCTAATTAATATGGAGGTGGTTTCAGGTACAGGAAATAATGTTCCAGAATAGTATTGTAAATCATGAGCATTATAGTACAATAAAGAAATGCTAGTGTGGATATATCAGTTTTTTCCCATTTTCCTTTTCAGATTAGAATTTAGTCCAAAATTGCCTTCTTTTTTAATGTTAACAAAATATGTATATATTTCATTATGCAGAAAAGAACAGAACACTTTGCTCTTATAAAGAAAAGAACAGAACACTTTGTTCTTTGAAACAGGGCAAGATCATATGATATGAAAAGCATAAAAACAGAGTATATGTCATTAATCAAACTTTTTTCCTAGAGTTCAAAATAGATAATCATTCAAGAGTCAGTTATCCTTTGACATATACCATATTGTGATAATCAGTTGATTTTTGCCATTGGTAAGTGATAAATTATATTTAGGTAATTCTTCTTCGTGGCCTCTGTGAATCACACCCTGGGTAATCCGCGCCTGTGCGGAGCCTCGTCGGAAGATTCTAGAGCTTCTGCGGTAGCAATAAACCCCACATTAGTGTAGACCCCTCCCCCTCCATATATGTACCTTGGCGCCAGGGCTCTCCTTTCAGTTTCTTTCAACCGCCGCATTGAGAGCCTCGTGTTTCTTGCTTCTGTTCCGGCCTCAGGGCCGAAGCCCCCCCTCCCATTTTTCCTTCATTTGTTCGTATTTTTCATGGCCCCTTTGGGCCCGTTTAAACATTGCGTGGTCTGTGACAATAAAATCCAACTTTCTGACAGCCACGCTAAATGTTTATTTTGCCTTGGTGATGCTCACCAAACCTCCTCGTGCCCTCACTGTAAGAACTTTAAACGCGGAGTTCTCTGCAGTCACCTTTCTAGGCTTAAGCTTCGGCTTTGGGAACAATCCCTTCAACCTGCAAAAGCTGTGCCTCAGCCTCCTTGTAAAACTACCTCACAAGCTAAGGCCATGGAAAAAGCCATCTCAGAGATGGCAAAACAATGCCCTTCGGCCATGCCATCTCGTTCCGATGTCCCCTCGATGTCATCTAAGCAGACGAAGGGGCAAAAAACTAAACAGTCAATGTCAAAGTCTTCGACATCGAAAATGACCTCAAAAAGAAAGCCATCCATCGACGCCTCTTCAGCTCCAGATCCCTCGCCACTGAAAAAGTCCAAATCCTCGAAGGCGAAATTCCCTGGGATTGCTTCTCCGCAGCCCTCAGACCATACTCTGCACAATTGCCAGAATGGGAAGAGCGGGTGGATCAACTTACATCCTCCCCCGCCAGCCCCCAGCAATCCAGCTCCCCTAGCGAGTCCTCTTTCGTTGCATCACCTGATATACAAGGGGCAGAAATGCAACCTGATACCGTGCCCTACTCCGTCCCAGCAGGCCTACCACCTCGGCCTCCGATGTGTCATCATGGGCACCAACTGTCTGAGACCAGCAACATGCCTCTGCGTGTGGCGTCGACCCACGTCCAGCACTATTATTGGGTAGCCATTTGCCCCGATCTGTACTCAACCGGAAAGCTTGCCAAACGCTATCAACTGGTTGCTCTTTCCAGTTCGACGGCAGTGCCTTACCAGGAGCCTCACTCACGGCAGCCCTCGGTGTCAAAATGATCTCACCATCAGGTTCATCAGGGACTACAGACTGCCTATCAGCCGGCACCTAAGAGACCCAGAACAGCCGATCAATACTCTTCGGCTCACGGTACATTTGCAGCTCCAGTAAGCTGGTATTTCCCAACCCGCCAAGAGGATCGGGATCTATCATCCCGCTCGGCATCACTGGCTTCCATCTATTCCACAACCATCCAATGTGGTCCATCGAAGCTTTTACCTCCTTAACAACACCCTCCTTTTCGTCATCACCAGGATACTGGTTCCGATATCGACGATCCTCGATACCGACCATTGACTAAGCCTCCACTTCATCACCATCGAGATACAGGATCAGATATCGACGATCCTCAATATCAACCTCTGTCAATGGATGTTCCATCGACATCGTTGCCCATGGATGATCCTCGATACCGACCGATGTCCATGGACACCCCCTTGATATCGACATCTCAACATCAATGTCAATACTTTGAGGAGCAACCCGTCGACATTGGTGTTGATTGTCAATCCACAGATTCCAGACACTATGTCGATCATTCTGAACAAGGCTCCAGACCACAGACACCATCTATTTTGCTGACTTCTCCTGAATCGGATCTGGCAGATGCTGATCCTCCATCTCCAGCAGAGGATTTTCAAACTTACAAACAATTAATGGTGCATATGGCCAAGTCCCTGGATCTCCAGATACATAGACCCACAACTGAGCCGGCGGATCATCTCTACAATCCGATCTCCAAAGATACAACTACTTCGGTCCACATTTCCATGTTACCGTCCCTACTTAGCACCGCTCAATGTTCCTGGACAAAACCAGCTTCATCACACTCAATGTCGAAGCGCATTGACAACTTTATTGAGTCCATGATCCGGGAGCGGTTTTTCTCCAGAAACAACCAGCCCCGAACTCGATCTTTGTTGAAGCTTTGCAATCTCGATCTCGACATCATCAAGTCCTCATACCGCGCAATAAGGACAGCAGGAGAATTGACTCAATGGGTAGATGGCTTTATTCTTCAGCTGCCTTCATCATGAGAGTGGCTAACTACCAAGGAGCCATGGGCGCCTACCAGCGTTTCCTCTGGGACAATATGTCCACCTTCACCAAGGCACTTCCCGAGGACAAAAAGGTTTTGGCTCAAATGTTTTAACAAGAAGGACTTTCAGTTGCCAAACAACAAATGCTGTCAGCCAGACATACTGTTGATGCCACAGCCAAATCCATGGCTACCTCTGTTGCTCTTCGGCATTTTTCCTGGTTGAGAACAGCTGGCCTCGCTGAAGGTGCGAGAGCACGCATTGAAGACCTCCCTTTTGACGGGACAGGTCTTTTTAATGCGGAGACAGATGACATTTTAGAAAATGTCCAGAAAAAGAGATCAGCCGCTAGACGTTGGGGAGTCTACCCTTCATACCAACAACGCCCCCAATGTACTCAATGGTGGCGCCCCTACAACTCCTACCAGAAGTTCCATCACGAACCTCAGAGGCAAACCTCTTATACACCCTACTTTAAACAAAAAAATTACCGGGCCAAACCACGTCAACAAACCACGACCAGGCTCAATGATTGCAAAGCTAGGCATCATATTTGACGTCCAACAGGCTGAGATCGCAATGCACCACATTTCTCCTCCTGCCCTCTGGAAACACTTACTTGCTTGGGAAGCCATCACCATGGATGCTTGGGTCCTTTCCATCATCCGAAGCGGGTACCACATTCAATTCCATCAGCTCCCTCTGCCAGTGCACACTGTCACACCTCCATCGCAAACCCTGCAGGACGAAATGCTTTTCAAGGACACAATAGAACCAGTACAGTGGTGCCTCGACTTACGAACTTAATCCATTCCAGAAGATGGTCGTAACTCGAATTGGCCGTAAGTCGAAGCACCATTTCCCATAGGAATACATTGAAACCCCATTAATCCGTTCCAGCCGGGAAAAAAAATCACCAAAAACCAAAACAAAACACTGCAAGCCCCATTGGAACGTGCTGGGGCCGGGAAAAAAAATCACAAAAAAACCACAACACCACAGCAATCCTCATCGGAACGCGCTGGGGCCGGGGGAAAAAAATTGTCAAAAAAACAAACAAACAGAGCAAGCCCCATCGGAACACGCTGGGGCCGGGAAAAAAATCGCCAAAAAAACCAAAGAAACAGAGCACGCCCCATTGGAATGCGCTGGGGCCGGAAAAAAAATCACCAAAAAACAAAACAACACAGCAAGCCCCATCGGAACACGCTGGGGCTGAAAAAAAAATCACCAAAAAAGAAAACAAAACACTGCAAGCCCCATTGGAATGTGCTGGGGGCGGGGGGGGGGGAAATCACAAAAAAACCACCCAACACCACAGCAAGCCCCATCAGAACATGCTGGGGCCGGAAAAAAAAATCACAAAAAAAACACACAACACCACAGCAAGCCCCATCGGAACGTGCTGGGGCCGGAAAAAAAAATTGCCAAAAAAACAAACAGAGCAAGCCCCATCGGAATGCACTGGGGCTGGAAAAAAATTGCCAAAAAACAAACAGAGCAAGCCCCATCGGAATGCGCTGGGGCCAAAAAAAAATCACAAAAAAACACACAACACCACAGCAAGCCCCATCGGAACGCACTGGGGCCGGAAAAAAAAATTGCCAAAAAACAAACAGAGCAAACCCCATCGGAATGCACTGGAGCCGGAAAATTTTTTTTTGCCAAAAAACAAACAGAGCAAGCCCCATCGGAATGCGCTGGGGCCAGAAAAAAAAATCACCAAAAAAACAAAACAACACATCAAGCCCCATCCGAACGCGCTGGGGCTGAAAAAAAAAATCACAAAAAAAAAAAAAAAAAAAAAACCAGCAAGCCCCATCGGAATGCGCTGGGGCCGGAAAAAAGCAACCACACACCAAAAAACAAAACAAAAAATCACAGCACAGAAACATAACACCCCCCAGCCCAAACCCATGCTGCAAAACCCTGTATGTACTCACTCAGAAGCAGAAAGCAGCACCAGGCAGTCCGAAGCCTCTCTGCAAACGCACACACTCTAACCGTTGGGGTGAAAGAGCTACAAAGAAGCAGCCTCTTCCCCGACCAACGGTTAGTAATTTAAATTCCCCGCCTTTCCCCCCACCTTTTTTCTGATTGTAACTCAAAGCTCCGGTCGCAAGTCGAAGCAAAATTTTGCAGCTGGAGCTGGTTGTAACTCGAATTGGTCGTAAGTCGTCCCGGGACGTTCGTAAGTCGAGGCACCACTGTATATCAAACCGACAGCGTTTTTCTCTCTCGTTATTTCACTGTCCCCAAAAGGGACGGAGGCCTCCGTCCCATCCTCGACCTCAGAAACCTAAACCACTACATTATTACCACCAAATTTCGCATGGTGACCCTCGGGTCTGTTCTTCACCTTCTTCGGAAAAATAACTGGTTCGCAGTCATAGATTTAACAGACGCTTACTTCCATATATCTATCCACCCCTCTCACAGGCCTTACCTCCGCTTCCAGCTCGGAACTCAAGCCTATCAGTTCAAAAGACTCCCCTTCGGACTTGCAACAGCTCCCAGAGTTTTCACCAAATGGCAGCTTACCTCAGACTTCACAAGATCCACATCTTTCTGTACATCGACAACTGGCTCCTTGTAGCTCACTCCCGTCGCAGAGCACAACAAGACATCCACTTTACGCTGTCTCTTCTTCACGATCTCGGCCTTACTGTAAATATTAAAAAGTCCAAGCTACAGCCCACAAAGGTTGTTCAATACATAGGGGCACTCATAGACTCTACTCATGCTCGAGCATTCCTTCCAACAGACAAGCGATGTAACTTGGTGTCCTTGCTTCGCGCCTTCACCCCTCATGCACTTATACCTGCACTAACAGTTCAACATGTCCTAGGCACTATGGCATCCATGACGTCTGTTGTACAACACGTACGCCTCAAAATGAGATCGCTCCAGGCATGGTTCCTTGCCCTCTTCAACCCACTAACAGACCCTCCTCACACTCTGTTAAGGGTCACTCCGGAACTCGCCGCTCAACTTTCTTGGTGGCGCTCTACCCAAAACCTTACAATGGGATGGCCTTTCCAACAACCACGTCCTCAAATACAAGTCACTACCGACGCCAGTCTCACAGGCTGGGGCACTCACTGCAAATCCCTAAAGATTCATGCCCAATGGTCAGAAAAGGAGAAATTGCTTCACATCAACGAACTAGAGCTGTTAGCAGTGATAAAGGCATGCAAGGCTTTCAGAGACCATCTTACAGGCAAGATGGTGCAAATTGCTACCCACAACACTACAACAATGTATTATCTCCTTGAACAGGGAGGCACCCATTCTCTAAGTTTTCTGTATCTCGCAGTCAACCTTTGGGAATGGTGTCTGTCACATCACATCTGTCGCACAGCATTACACATAGCTGGCCAAGACAACAATCTAGCGGATCTCCTCAGTCGTAAGGAATCCCAAGCTCACGAATGGGAATTAGACCAGTTTGTCTTTCTCTTTCTCTGCAAGCACTGGGGCATGCCCACCATCGACCTCTTTGCCTCCCGGACAAATCGGAAGTGCAAACGTTACTGCTTCCGCGCAGAAGTCAGCAAGCACTCATGCGGAGATGCATTTGTAGGCCGTTGGCCCAGGACCCTTACTTACCTGTTCCCACCATTTCCACTCCTCCACAAAGTAGTAGTCCAGCTCCAACAAGACAAGCCCAACGCTATTCTGATAGCTCCATGGTGGCTGCGGCAACCCTGGTTCCCAGTTCTACACACTCTGTCATCAGACATCTATCACCTGCCCCGCCTGCTTCACCTGCTCACACAAAACAAAACTCAAATTCTCCACCCGGACCTCCCTACTCTGCACCTGGCAGCATGGAGGATTCTGCCTCCCTGATGAATGTCCTCCATCAGGCGAAGAAACCCTTAACTAGGAGAGCTTATCTATACAAGTAGAAGAAATTCCAATCCTTTACTGAAGCCTCCACACTACCTTCAGTTAATCCCTCTCTCTCCACCGTCCTTCATTTTCTGCTTCATCTTAAAGCCAAAGGCCTCTCCCTCTCTTCTTTGAGGGTTTACCTTTCTGCAATCGTTTCCTATCAACCACCAACCTCTCTCTCCAGCAGCTCAGTTCTTCAGACACCCTACTCTGAAGCGTTTCCTGAAGGGTTTATGACACATGTATCCAGATGTGCACCCATCTTCACCTCAATGGTCTTTAACGATAGTCCTACAGCAACTCACCAAACCACCATTTGAGCCCTTAGCTTCGATTGATCTTAGACTACTTACTTTTAAAACAACGTTCCTCGTTGCTATCACATCCGCTCGTCGTGCTAGTGAACTAGCAGCACTGCGTTATGATTATCCTTATCTCCAGTTTTATCCAGATAAGGTCAAGTTATTTGTAGATATTTCCTTTCTCCCCAAGGTTGTTTCCCGGTTTCATATGTCCCAACTGTTGGTTCTCCCATCCTTTTTTCCATCTCCGTCTACTGCTCAAGAAAGAATCCTCCATACTTTGGATGTCAGACGGGCCCTAGCATTTTATTTAGCCCGCACACAACCCTTCCGACGTTCAGCTCAACGTTTTGTCAGCTATCAACCCCCTATGAAGGATCTACAGGTGGCATCACAGAGAATCTCCAAGTGGGTTGCTTCTACCATCCACGTGGTGTACCAGCTTGCTTGAAGGCCAGCTCGTCAGGCCCTCACTCCACTAGGGTAGTGGCAGCTTCCATGGCGTTTCTTCGCGGCGTTCCTCTTCCGGACGTTTGCGCCTCTGCAACCTGGTCACAGCCGTCCACATTCATCAAGCACTATAGATTGGATGTTAGGCAAAAAAATCTGATGTGGCCTTTGGATGTGCTGTGCTAGCTTCTACCTTGGCGTGACACCCTCCTCCAGGTAAGACAGCTTGTTAGTCACCCAGGGTGTTATTCACAGAGGCCACGAAGAAGAACGACAGGTTACTCACCTGTAATTGTAGTTCTTCGAGTGGACCTCTTTGATTCACACATCCCATCCCAGCCTCCCCACTGTCATGCCATGCAGTTCTACTATGCAGCAGTTGACATAACTGAAAGGAGAGCCCTGGCGCCAAGGTACATATACGGAGGGGGAGGGGTCTACACTAATGTGGGTTTTTTTGCTACCGAAGAAGCTCTAGAATCTTCTAATGAGGCTCCGCGCAGGCGCGGATTACCCAGAGTGTGATTCACAGAGGTCCACTTGAAGAACTAGAATTACACATGAGTAACCTGTTGTTTCTAGTGTCCCTTCCCATACTTAATGCAAATTCAACAAAGTCTGAAGATCAAGTCAAAGGTTGTTTTATGTAATGGATTTTAGTACAGCTTCCAGCTTGTTACTGTTTATTGTGGATATGATCACTAGACAATGCGATTTGCCATATGAATTGTTTTAAAAGGTATTCTGAGGCTGAAATCCTGTTGTGCAGCTCTACATATGCAACAGGAATGACATTGTTAGTGGCAGATTACCTGCGATTAAAGACTTTCTTCTCAATTTCATAGTGTATACAGTTTGCATACAATGAGGTGAAGTCATGTGCACTCCAAAATTGAAAAACAAAGTCTTATTTATTCATATCAGAGCACTGCACAATTTAAAATTATGGATGTATATGAAATATAGGTACAATTTTAAATGGACCATTGGGTCTATTTTGCTCATCACCAAGTTTATAGTGCAATGTTTCTGGAAGTAAAGGATTGCCAGGCTGTACGCCATTGCCCAGGGAATGCCTGAGTGTACTCAGTGCTTTCCACTCTACATGGAGGCTCCTTCTATGTCTCCTAAAGAAAGTCTTTAATCAGTGGCATGCCCAACAGGATTTCAGCCAGAAACTATTGCATACCTTCTATTGTCTTTCAATAGAAATTACTTTTGTAGTAATGACTCAGTTTAAACTTCATTGTAATACCAATTGGTTGAAGGTAATTTTAGATTGTAGCTACTTGTCACATATGTAGGATAAGACCTGCTTATCATATTTAATCCCAAACTATTGGTATTACTGAGCCAGTAGCAATAAGTATTCTCTGATGATATTTTTGTTGTGAGACAAGAGTAAAAACTCTTCAAAGAAAATTGCAATTAGGATTCACTGCAAGGTTAATTATGGAAATATTCTGTGTAATGTCATGTCTCTTTTTAAAATATTCAAAATTAAACTATATCTGCAATGGAAATATTTTACCTGCCCCTCCTTATTTGCTGATCAGCAAAACAAAGAACATCATATGCATATGTCTGTTGTACTGTAGCAATGTTTAAAATTTAGGATTAGGATTTTGCAGATACTCCCTTTCTGCAGAAAATACAATTTTTTGGATGAATCCTATGTTATGACCCAGTCCCACTTAGAACTGTAAAGAGGTGAGAGTGGTGAACTGATGTTCTTGACTGAGTGTTTGCGTATTGGATTCCAGTTTTGCAGGGCTTGGATATTAATTTACCAGGTTGATTTCTGAGTTGCACAATAGCTGTGCAACTGTGTATGCATTGCTATACAACACATTTTATGTTGCATACTACTATAATGCATCTGTAAATTCGCATCATTTATTTAATTTGGCCTCATCTAATTTTAGCCTTTTTTAGGGTTTAAATCTAATTTTAAACAAATAGAAATCAATACTTTGTGGCAGATATCGGTGACTGGATGTAAGGCTTTGTGATGTGCCATTGTTTCAAATACTAGTCCACTAAAGTTTCTGTAAGCTGTCTGCCAAGATATTTTTATTTACATAATGTATGGGTTCTGACAAGTAACAAGTCTATTCCTGTGTGCTTTCTGGATGTATATTATGAATGTTTTTTCACCTTTGAATATGTATTATTTTTGAATTTCAGGAAAGTAAAGATTCATACTAAATGTTATTTTTGCCAAACCTGTGATGCCAATCCCATATTTGGTATAACTGGGATTCAGGTTGAGGGACAGAGTACAGGGGAAATATGTAGATGAGAGAGGAAGGATGGTTTAATCCTTCCTTTGCCTGCTGCTTCTACCCAGCAGATACATCTTATTGCAGTCTGGTTACATCTCAACTGTATTTGCTTTATATGTTGGAACCTAGCGGGGGATATGTTTTTAAAAGCCCTGGGTATGTTCTATATGGAGGAGTGGGAAGGCTGGAGAGTGTGAAATGTGCCTTCCCTGCCTGTTCTTTCCCCCCCTTCCAAATGTATTCCTAAACCCTATTCTAGGGATGCAGTGGCACTTGGAAGCAATCTGCCCCCCTATAGTGCCTGGTTTGGCCCTTAGCAACGTTCCTTTATCAACTTATATAACAGATTGCCATTTCTTCTCTTCTTAGATATGTGTCACAAAGATGTCTACACGGAACTGCCAAGGAATGGATTCTGTGATCAAACCATTGGACACAATTCCAGAAGACAAAAAAGTCAGAGTTCAAAGGACACAGAGCACTTTTGATCCCTTTGAGAAGCCAAATAACCAAGTAAAGAGGGTCCATTCGGAGAACAATGCCTGCATTAATTTCAAGACATCGTCTACTGGGAAGGAATCTCCTAAAATCAGACGACATTCCAGTCCTAGCTCTGTAAGTCCAGACATGCCATATTTATCTCTACTAAATTCTCCAACCAAGTTCCAAATATTTTTGGTGCTTTTAATAGCAGTAGTGCTTTATACAAAATGGTATGCTGAGATTGTGTCTATTTTTAAAACTCCCCAGCAACAAGCACTTTTAGGCTCAAAAACAATCATGATCCAGAATGATTCAAGTAATGCACTTTTTTGTATGCGTAAGATGTATAAATGTTAACAGGGTAACAGCATTTGGAGTGGCATTTACAATCCTTATGAATCCTATTCATATTGCAGTACATGTTTTGGATATCTTATATGGAAAAACTGAAGGCTATGAAAAGTAAACTGGTGTTAATTCTAGGAAATGTATTGGGGGATCTTTCTCAAATAGCTTACTTTGTCTGGTTAGTCACTTTTTTTCTTGAGATATCCTATGGGACACAGACATCACAATCTGTGGGAGTGGGTGGGATTAAAACCTCCTTTATTTCACTTAAAAACGTTCCACAAGGGGGGGGGGGGATATTAAAACAGCGAGATTTCAGTCTGAGGATAGAAATTATACTACCTGTGTGTTGGGGTGGGTGGGTGAGAGAGGCAAGTTACAATGTTAAACCTTTGTCAAACAAGGCCTTTTGATAAAGCAAACATTCTTGTGCGGCAATAGTTTGTGAAATCATGAAATAGTCAAAGCTTTCCAAATATGTTATGTTTTCCCCAAGTGGTATATTTATTTTCAAAGAATACTGATAAATGAAATGTCATCTTGCTTATGATGGGTGTGCTGGCAGTTATCCCAGAGGTATCCTGCCAAATTATTGTATATGAAAACTACATTTTATCTTCCAGTGTAGCATAAATCTGTAATAATGGGGCCTTTGAGCTAAAGAATACAGATTCTTGGGAAATGTGGACAGTATTTTTGTGTGGCATGTAAAGAAATGTAGAGAAAATGCAAAAGAGATTAATAATTGGCAAGGAAATCAACCTAAGGATTCAGTTAGACTTTAGTATCAATATGAATCCATAAAATATTCTTGTTTTCCTTTCTTTGTTCCATTGAATCCCTTATTTCTTATTCATATTCTTAAGAATTTCTTATTCTTTTACCTTCTTTTATATATAGACTTTAAGTCCAATCTTTAATTGTAGAACATTATCATTTTCTAACTTGAAGAAGTTGGGCTGAGGTTAAATGGCATCAATTGAGGTATCTCAGAGGTCTCAGTCTCTGTTGGCTCCAGCCATTTGGGGGTCGTTCTGTGTTATTCTGTTTGTTTTGCTTCAGATTTGAATAGCTATCCCGGCATGAGTGTCCACACATGGGAGCCTATTTGTTGCTGGATGTGCTGGGATACACTGGCTTGTGCCGGTATTTCCCATTCACATACACTTGCATTGCTCTCTGAGGTCTCACTCTGAGCAAAGATTGCTGTCCTTTTTGATCTGTCTTCTCTGCCATCTCTTTATCTACTTCACACTCTCTTCCTTTGCCTCCTTGTTTTGCCTGAACTCTATTCTCAAACCTTCGCCTCTTTGCTGCAATGTTTTCTTTCTTTCTTTCTTTTTTTCATTTTCCCTTTTGTGCTGTGGTACAAAAGTGATAACATTTCTGTAAAAAGCAGAATACAGGAACAACTGATACCTTCTCTGCCCTCTCCCTGCCTACTTCACTCTCTCCTCCTTCCCCTCTTAGTTTTACCCACACATGCGTCTCACGGCATCCTGTTTTTCCTTTTTAACTTTTGTTCTATGGTGCAAAATGAGATATTCAGTTGTGGAAAAAACAACGCTTTCCCCCTCGCATTTGCCTTCTGTTTTAATTATCAGGAGAGATCCCTAGGTCTATCAGGAAAAGAGAAGGGATCAAATCATGAGAATTCAGGGCTGCCTCCAACCTGCTGTGTCATGCCAGATAATGTCTCATTTTCAGTCGAAATGGTCCACAGTAGAAGGCCTGTGGCCTTCCAGATGTTGAGAGACTGTTGTTCCAGTCACTATTGGCCAGACTGGTTAGAGCTGATGGGAGTTGGCTTCCTGCACTATCTGGAGAGCCACAGGTTTCCTATCCCTGGTCAACAGGAATGTTGAAACTTCTACAGTAGGGTGTATAGGAGCCTTGTGGCACAATATTATAGTCAAAACTGTTGTATTATAGTCAAAACTGTTCATGGTCAGTGTTCAGTCCCAGCAGATTCTGGTAACCATCAAGTAACCATCCTTCCAACATTGGTAAAATGAGTACCCAGCTTGCTGGGGGCGGTGGTCAATATGTAGCCTGTTTTTGTATTGTAAACCACACAACACTATGGGGCAGTATATTTAAGCAGCACAATTTGCTTTCCCCCCTTACTATTATTTATAAAGAGTGGCTCTAAATATGTTCCTGAACTACAACTTACACGATTGGTCACTTCTGAGAGTATTGGATAGTTCTAGTGAGAGTTGCAATCCAACCACATCTGGAGGACCACGATTTGCCCATCCTTAATATGCATCCACAGCACTTTCTGCAGGCATCCCGAGACTCTTTGGATGAAGTGCTGTCCTCCCAGAGATGGGTTTGCTGGCAGGGTTGCACTTCCATCACATTCATTATTGTGCTCTGTCTTTGTTATAGGTGGTTGCTAAAAAGGAAATAGAAGCTACTTTTTTCTGTAACTGTTGCAGAGTTTTGAGTTTTTGGTTCAATTCCTCTAGCTGCGCAGCAGGAGTGCAGGGATTTACAGAGCAGAATAGCTTCAAATTGCCCAGATTAGTCCATTCCTCTTTTTTTTCTCATCAACTAGCACTTACAATCTCAACAACTCACTCTGAGGCTTTAGTAGGAGAAAGAATAAAAACCATTTTATTTACTTATAGTTGTGAACAGATCAAACAGGAAACTAACAAACATGACTGCTTTTCAGCAAACATCAGCAGACTCTAGAGAAAAGCAGAGAGGTGGCTCTCTCTGGATAGATTGATAGTCACCCCAGGCCAGAAAAGTTCCTCCCATCCAAACCTACTAAAGGTAGCATGTGAAGTTGCAAAAAACTCCAGCAGTAACAGTAACTATAAAATACAATTATCTAAAGTTACCTAAAACTTTTAAGAAACTGAGCTTGTTGTCATCACGACATCCTATGGCAATGAGTTTTTTTAGAGTATTTTGAAAGAGGTTCTCCCCTTCCCCCCGAAGACATGCAGCTTTTGTGCTATGAAGATCCTTGGACTGAGGCCAATTATAATTCTGAACAGTTAAGCAGAAAATAGTTTCCTTTTGCTTCTCTTCATCCTTTGCTAAAACTCATTTTAAGAAAATTACCACTTGTGCAAACTTAAACAAATAATCAAATTCTTTAATGTAATTAATACCAGGTACACCTCATTATTTCTGAAGTATTGCTTGATTTACATTGTCCTTTAAGTCCTCAGACTTTATTGTTCATATGAAGAAACATAGTCGCAATCATCCTCATTCAGTAGTAAATACGGAGAATCCAACTTATGATCTTTGTGTGTTCATAATTAATTTTGTTTTGAGATTGGGCAGAATAATAGTGTTTTTGTTATCAGGCAGTATAATTTCAAAGGAGAAGGTTCACTGAAGGACAATTGTCAGGAACAAGACTTGTTTTGTTTTTGCTTGCCTTAGGTTTTGTTTTAATTATTTAAATCACTATTTTTAATTTTCTTATGTGTCTTCATATACTGTTCTTGTGGATGGGTGGATTCACCAAGAAAAGCAGGCGGACAGCAGATTTACTGGCAATCTGTATTGCCCCTGCATGTGTTTTGCTTATGATTGTGTACCTTGGTTCCTTTTCCTTGGTAAACATTCAAATCTTTTGAGGCTTCTGTGGGCAAATTTTCTTCCATCATGTAGGAAATGCAATAATTCCTCAGTAAGCCTGCACAGAAAACACTTTTTATTCCTTAAAATTAGGAATCCCTCTCCTAAATCCTCCTGTTTCAGCAAGTAAGCTCTCTTTCCCTCAACAAATTAATAACCTATTTTCTAAAGTGAAGATTACATAACATTTTCCTCACAACCCTGTCTCTGGATGCCTGCTTATTAACAACAACAACAACAACAATAACAACAACAAGGGGGAGGATCTCTATGACATGTCATATTTTTTCTGCAGCCTGTGTTTGAATTTATCAGTCGGTTTAGACATGTTTATGTGTAATCTGGTGAAAAACTCCAGATTACTCATAAACAGGTTTAAACTTGCTTGAGGGTTCAAGTATAGGTTGCAGAGAAAGTATGAAATGTCATAGAAATCCTCCCCCTAATAATATTAATAACAACAACTTAGGTTTCTGATTGAAGCTTGGATCTGTTATATAATACCAGTCAATGTTTTTATAATTTTGATTGACTGTGCCAGGTATTTTTGAATGTTGTTGCTGCTGCTGCTGTTCTGACATTTATATACCACCTCATTAGTGCCAGCACTGTTCTGGGTACATACAAACAACAAAAAACACAATCAAATAAATTTATATAACCAAACAATAACAAGTAAAGAATTATGTGGAACAAAATAAATCCATCTTGTGTCAATCGTAGCCATTGGTTGATATCCAATAGTAAATTGTAACTAGACTAGACCTGTTGAATTAGTTAAATTTATTTCAGTGTTGACTCACCAGATTCCTACTGAATCAATGGGCCTACTCTAGTTGTGACTTGCTACTGGATTTTATCTATTAATTGCTCTTTTATTGACAAAACAAATGGATGTGGAGGCCTGGTCCGTTTTTCAAGAATTTCACTGGAAAATTCAGTTTTAAAGTTTGGATAAAAATTATTTCATCTAAATAAAATCTGCACATACCACTCAAAACTGGCATGAGGAATATGCATTTTTGGGTGGTTTTATGTGGGAGGCCTTATGTGTAGAAAGGATTCCTGGTGTGACCTTTTCTTCTGCTCATCAGTGCACAGTAGAGAGAGTTGTTCTTTAGTTCTCTGAGAAGAGACAGGCTGTTTCTGAGGTAAAGGTGCACAAGTACTATACCAAGTGGCTGTCTCATTTTAAGGTGAAAGACTCTTAATGAATCCCTACAGCATGGAACCCCATCTCAGCCCTTCAGCTCGGATAGAGGCACCTGATCCTTCAAATTCCAGTACAGGGGCATCAGCCCCCATTTTGAGTTCTTCAGCAGAGGCACCAACTGCCATTTTGAACCAGGTATCTGGATCCTCTCATGGAAAACACAAGGAACGCTTAATACAGATGAGGGCCCTAAGTACATAGATAAAATAATCCTTACACTACTAATGGAAAGGAGCTGCTCACCTCTTGACATTTAATTTAATTTACAAACTAATTCATCAGTCTTGCTTAACCTGAAAACACTCTAGAGGAGGGATTTCCCACCATATTCAGCCACCATGTAAGATTAAATGACATGTGATTAAATGGCACTGAAATAACTAGTGATCATGAAGTGGTCATATTTGTGCACCACTGGATATTGCTGGGATTTTCTTACGATAATAATTTTCATTAGTTTTATTTACCAAAGTGGCACAGTGGTTAAACTGCAGTACTGCAGTCAAAACTTTGCTCACGACCAGGTTCAATCCCAGGTAGCCGGCTCGAGATACACTCAGCCTTCCAGCCTTCCAAGGTCAATCAACTGAGTACACAGCTTGCTGGGGGGGGGGGGGAGAGAGAATGTATAAGCTGCAAATTAAAAAAAAAAGATATTGTATACCTCCCAGAGAGTGCTTTAAGCGCTATGGGGTGGTATATAAGCAGCACATTTTGCTTTGCTTTTATATTCTGCCCTGTATCTTGCCATCTCAATACAAGGTACAGACAATATAACTAACAACCCAGTAGGACAGAGCTAAACTGTAATCACCAGGCTCTGAAGCCTGAAAGAAGAGCCATCATTTGGCTATGAAATAAAACTATTGTTGGTGCCAATTGGGCCTTCAAGTGAAGGGCTTTCCACAAGTGGAGTGCTATAGCAGAAAAGACCCTCTCGCGTGTCTCTACAGAACATATCACTCCCGCTGCTGAACTCTCAAAGAAATGTCAGAGCTGAGGGAAGAATATGTAGGGATGTATATTTTCTTGTGACACTATGATTGAGTATGTAGGGTAGTGGCTACAGAATCAGAAGTACCCTTTGATATTATACCATAGAAACAGGAAAATAAATTCATTTTCCATACATCATTTAATTACTGCACTTATTCAAATGTACCTTAGTACGTATAGTTTATTCCACTATTTTTCTGCATTGTGTACTTTCTGGCTGTGGTACAACGTAGCTGTGCGTTGATAACAGTATCTTTATACATCATTACTTTGAGTACTCCCTGTGGAGTTTTAGTGTTATATTGGTTTAGGGGGTCGATATTTTTTCCTCTAAAGTCTCATCTTTCCTGTAGACTGATGTGGCCTCTTTCAGCCACAATTTCTCATCTGAAAAAGTTGCAGGAAGAAATATAACAGATATATTAAAATTATATCTGCTATAGCTATATGTGTATATATTTTTAAATTATATTAATAACTTTCTTGTAATGTGTTGTGGTCAGAATTTAGGAGAAAGAAGATTATGGAGTTCTGAAGAAATTTGTTCGACATTCTAAATTTTAGATTATGAACTCTCAAAAATCTTATAGAAAAAAATTAACCCAAAGATCGAAGCCTTGAGATGGTCATCCTGTAAGAAAATTCTGTGACATTAGAACAGATTTCTCCCTTGAACAGACAGTGGTGGACTACAACTCCCATCATTCCCCATCTGAATGGATGATAATCAAGGATGATTCGGGTGGAAAATGAAGAACTTCTAGGGGTCCAAAATACTGGAAACATTACTCTAAAGAGTTCTGTTTTAAGAAGAGGTTATGCAGTAGCTGTCAGTGCAAACATCTATGTCTTAGCCTACCCATGCGGACATAGCTGCTTTCCAGATCTAACCCTGATACCCAAATGTTTTGCGAAGTGGTTTGGCAATAATGGCCTATAAGAAGAGACATTGCTGTGAAATATATTAAATATTAGTTCAGTTTTGAGTGTCTGCTTTCTTATAACCAGCCTCTTCAAAAAAGTTTTGTGTGAAATGTGTGTCCTGCTTATTTCAAGACAAGTAAACACAAATGCCACCTAATCCTCACCTGTGATATATTCATGTAGCTCTCTGTTTCAGAGGCATTTTTGGAATCTTCATGCACATGTCACATGTATTTTATTTGCTTCCAAATTGCTTTGGGATACCACTTTAAACTTGTTCATAAATTTAGTAACAAAACTTTGAATTGTATTGGAGACTTGAGTTACATTCAGTTGTGATGATAAATTATGATCTATTACTATGAGAATGCACTTAGATAAATCTCAGGCTCCTGTGTTTCTCTGTATTTTTTCATCCTGAAATATAGCCACAAGGAGACTGGGAACATTAACTTAATTTTTTGTGCAACAAGAGTTTACCATTATTGTGGCTAGTCTTAACCATGGTTTACTAAAAAAGAGCCAACATCAAACTTTTATTTATACAGTTGGTTTATTTTAATATATATCATAGTTAAAACTATGCTTAATCAGAAACAGAAGTAAAAGCTCCCAGTTACCTCCCCATGGCTGCAGTGGAGGGAAGTGGGAAGTATATGAGCCCAACCTTTTTTTGTCGTATTTTGCTAATGATAAACAAAGAGCTGGAAACCTCCTCTCGTTGAGGAACTGCACGGAACCCCTAGCAGTACTGTGTCTGTGCTCCTCTTGTAATTCCTGCTGATCTCACCAAAATTTGGTGGATGCTGTTGAGGCTGTCCTGCTGTCTTGCAGGGAAGTCTTCTTCTTCACTTTTGGAAGAACAAGCCCTGGAACCACACCATCCAAAAGGTGTTGTGTCTCTGTTGAAAGGAGCAATAAATGGGTGCAGCAAGTGCCTGAGAAACAGTCTTGTGAAGGTGGAATATAACCCAAAGGCCACATTTTCTTCATCCCTGCAACAAACCACAGTATATCTCAGTGCTGGAACTTGACCTTACATACTCTGGTCTCACTAGTTCTTGTCGTGTTATTTTGGGCCATTATAGTGTCACAGCCAGCATGTGTAAATGATTTCCTTGTCTTCTTTTTTCAGTCATCTTGGAATAGAAATTTTGGGGTGAAACTACACGCTAAGTTCAACATGTACCATGCAGCCAATGATAACATTTTAAAACTCTGAAATAAATGTGTGTGAGCCCTGGTTTAGATTGGGACTGGAACGTGTGAGTGGAGGGAGTCAAAGCCTTTCACCCCTCTGTTATTTGTTTTTTAATTTTAAAATTCAGCCTCCTTGCTTAGCAATTAAAAAAGAAGAGCAAATCCTCCACTAAATTTTTAAGGCAGAGTTTACCTCCCTTTGTTAACCTCACGAACAGCCCTTCCCCTTTTAAAATGAAAAACAGATGAAGGGAGCTCTAAAATTCACTCACCTGTGCATGCTGGTTCCAATCCAGATCAGGTTGCGCATGTGTAATTTACAGTAAAAAAAATCTCTTTAGTTGCTTGTTACATGTTTAGTGTTCTGTCGGTTGACTTTGGGAGTGACTGAACCAGAGGGAGAGACTGCTGTACCTTGTTGGAACTTAATGTATGTTTAATGTAATATGGGAAGAAGATCCTTAAAGAGGAAGCAAGATTAGCGGTAATGTTTTCTGTTCTCCAGGTTGAGGTACCCAGGCTGTTTACTCAATTATCTTTCAGACTGCAATTCCACAGGTGTATTTTTTAAAGGGCAAAATCTGAACTGTTGTTTTTGATATGGAAAGGTACTTTAAAAAAAGACAAAGTTATGGAGTTATTATCACACATACGCACAAAAAGAGGAGATTAAACAGGTTCCTTCCTGGTCCAATGTGTCTCTACTTTTAGCTTCCCAGCCCACTTATCCTGCCTGTCATCATCCCAGCTAAGCAAGAAAATTGAACAACAAAAAGGGCAACAATTTGTGTATGGTTGCTATATTGTCCAGTTGGATAGTTTTATCTATATTATAGCTGCACTACATAATGCCTCTTTATACACTTAATTGGCCAAAATTCCCCAGGTTTAATTTTTTTATTTCTTTATTTTTGCTAAATAAAAAGGATATGGCCACTGAAGAATTAATACTGTAAGGCAAACTGTAAAGGTTGAATTTGTTCATGAGAAATGAACGAATCCTGCCAGAATAATCTTATCTCCCTGGTAGAGGGCGGGAATGCTATAGATATAATATATCTTGACCTCAACAAATCCTTTGACAAAGTACCCCATGATTAGCAAGCTGTAGGCTGGAGAGAATAACTGTCAGGTGGATACACAGTTAGTTACAGAATCATACTCAGAGAGTGCTTATCAATAACTTCTTCTCAAACTGAGAGGAGGTAACAAGTGAGGTGCCACAAGGCTCAGGCCTGGTCTTGGTGCTCTTCAACAGGCTTCTCTGTCCCACCTCCTCTGAATGGGCGCCTGCAGGAGGAGGCGGGGCACGGAATCTAGGGTTCCTATGCAACATCTGTGGGCCCAGTCCACTGAACCACACTGAAGTGTCTATCTGTATCTTCAGGTTATGTGAAGTACTAGTTCCCCTCTATTTGGCACTGGTTAGGCCTTGTTGTGAGTATTGTTTCCAGTTCTAGACACCATACTAAGAATGACGTTGACAAACTGGAACCAGTTCAGAGGACGATAGATGATCAGGGGTCTGGAAACCAAGCCCAATAAGGACAGACCAAAAGAACTGGGCATTTTTACCCTTGAGAAAAGAAGACTGAGGGGAGATATGATAGTACTTTTCAAATACTTGAAACACTTTCATACAGAGGATCTGTTCTCAATCGATTATCCCAGAATGCAGAACATGCAATAATGGGCGCCAGCTACAGGAAGCCAGACATAAGCTGAATTTCAAGAAAAACGTCTTAACTATTAGAGCAGTACAACAGTGCAACCAATTATCTTGGGAGGTGATGAACGCTCCAACACTGGAGTCATTCAGGAGAAAATTAGACAACCATCTGTGAGAACAAAATGAATTGGAGTTTCTTTCTCTGCTCCATATTGCATGTTTGGCAGGTAAAAATCCTTCTGGTCCATCTTCAAATTAATACATTCAGATGCTCAGGTAAACCAAAAGATTCCAATTCTACATTTAACGATTTCCCCAAAATAATGCTGGAGTCCATTTCTTACATGACCTTTATGAAGCCTAGCCCCCAACTCTTCCCCCAGCCTAATCTTATATCTCACCCCTACATAGTATAATATGGCAGTACGTAAGAAATGGAAGAAGTGACTACCAAGGGTACTTCATTATTTGGGAATGAGTTAGTGGTTACTTTATTTGATTTGCTAAAATATATAATTGTTTTGATTTTTATTTGCCTTTGAAAGTTTAAATATATTACATGCAAACTTACCTAAGAAATCCAACCATCTCCTTTATCCTTATAAATAAATTTGAAAGGGATAATTTGGAATGGGAACTTGTAACGTCATTTGAATAATTAGCAAAGGATTTTTATAATGTACAAAGAAAGCCAGCCTAATTTGTGGAAATAGTATATAGTCACCTGATATCTGCATCTTTGAACTTCTATCAACCCTTCCCTTTAGGTTAACTGTACATGTGAGAAATTTGGTAATTTGAGTCAGGAATGGAATTCAGTGTGCTTACCTTGCCTAGTCATTATTCTACAGACTCATTATATTACCTTTTATACGTATTGTTTTCCATTAATCAGAGACATTTATTTTAATTAATCAAAATATTTCATACATACATGCAGAGGCGCCATTAAACAGTTTACAGTAAATTTCAGGGAACCACAGGTTTTGGTCATATTTTTAGCTCCTCTATTGAACCAGGTGCTTAATACAGAATGAGGAAAGAGTCACAATTTGATGAAATAAGTTGTGTTAGATCTCTGTATTTTATAGTCTTTTCATCTTGAAGAAAAATAAGCAAGAAAGTAGGTCACTAGTTAAAGGAGAGTGTTGTATGATCTGTTGGGGGGGTATCTACATTCTTATTTAATTAGTACAGCATAGATTAATTAAAATATATATAAAAGTGAACCAAAAGTTATTTAGAAAGTGCTTGTAATGCTGGGGGGAGTATTATGTTTAAAACTTTAAAATAAAAATTTAGCTTTGATTTCTTAACTTTAAATAGTAAATTTATTCTGCCTTCTCTGAGAACAAGTTAACTGTTTTTTGTAAGTATATTTGACTGCATTGTCTAACATATTGAGCATGCTCAGTTTTGTGTCTGCTAAATATGTTTTTTAATGCAGCTGTTAAGTATTCACATCTGCACATAAACTCTGCAGCAAATTCAGATTACATTCTTCTGCAACGTAAACCTTTCTGATGTTTCCAGTGTTATAGGAATACTGTTGAAATAGGCAGTGACCATCTGGAACGCTGAGTGATGTTTAGGCAGACATCATTAACCATTGCCCTTGGTAGACGACAATATTAAGCATTAAATATCTGAAGTATAATCTCATTAGTTTTGGTAATAACATTTGGTCTTCATGCTTGAATGAATGCTGTTAATGTCGGTACATGAATAGTGAAAAATGTGTCCTTTTCCCCCCTTCTTTTTAGCCGACAAGTCCCAAGTTTGGGAAAGCAGACTCTTATGAAAAACTGGAAAAACTAGGTGAAGGTTCATATGCCACAGTATACAAAGGCAAAAGCAAGTAAGTATATTAGTGTAATAGCAACATATTTAATGAAAGTATTGAAATGCTGGATGACAATTTCATAGCTCATTCCTAAATTGACACAATGTCCAGTGTAAGTAAATCACCATGTTAAAAAGGTTCAACTAAACTGTCTTAAATATGAAATCAGTGATACTTAGCATAACTTTTCAAAAGGAATCCATTCATTGATACTAAGTCAATCCAAGGTCCACACTCTATAATTTGAGACATCAGTCTCCTCCAATTAAGTTTGGTGGCTTTTGAAGTTAGCACATAATAGAAAGGGAGTTGTGTTTTCTCCAAATATAAAATATGCCACTGATGTTTAGCTTACCATTTTGTGTACTTTCAAATAAAACAAAATGATACAAATATCTCCCTCTTACCTATCTATGGTTTTGTATTATGTTGTGTGTAAAAAGTATAGTGTATAAGCCAAGCAGAGCTTTCGTGTTGTTAAAAAGCTTGATTTCAGACGGAAAAAGTGTGATCCATGAGTAGAAACAGGATTCTGACTTGTGTAGTCCAGTAAAGTGATCCAGTTAAAGTATTAACCATACCACAAGTCCAAACGTATGATGCAAGGAAGCTTCTGTGTCCTTTTATAATTAAAAAGATAACAAAGCTTTTCCTCTTTGAAATTTTGACATTGGTGTAGAGATAGTCTGTTGTCTTCTATTTTAGCATCTTTTCCCCTCATTTAATTATGAGGTCTAATTTTGTTTTAACCAGGTATCACACTGTAATAAGGTACAAATTCATAAGAGAAATGATTATTTTATCTTCCGTAGCTACTTTAAATTAGTGAAAATTGGCACTTTGAGTAAATTGAATGTTGGCTCCCAGGGTAAATTAAACCTCCTTCCAGTCTGAAATCTAAGTTGAGAATAGCAGCCCTCAGACAAGTCTACTTTTTGTGAAAGTAGCCCATGATATAAGCCGACTGAAAAATGCCTCAGGAGAATGTTTTTAGCCATCTTTTGAATTAGGGTGGCCATCTTGTAATTCCACATGATAACTTTACAAGATAATTCCTCCAAATCTTAGGAAATTTGAAAAGGGTTACTCCTGTATATGCACATCTCTTCAGTGCCAAGCCTCCCAGTTTCTAAAATATAGAATAAATATTTATCTTCAGAATAAATAGAAGGGAGACAACTTGAGAGAGAGTGTGTGTGGAGTAGTAGCTATGAGTAATCATAGCACTTTGCAGCCTTATTCAGGCATTCAGTAGAACTCTCTGCAGGAGTGGACTACACCCTTCACCTTTTGCACGTGAAGAGCTAAATTTGAAGAGGAATGGGTTCTGTACCTGTGGGAGCTCCTCTTCTGATCTTAATAGTTGAAAAGTCAAGATTCCTACCTGTGTGGGTATACACCATACAGAAAATCTTTTCCTTTTCAGATTTAGCTCTCCATACATGAGAGCTGGGAAGGCGATGGGGGTTATTGTACCTCCTTTGCTTGTAGTTTAAGAATTTTATTGATCACCTGAAGTAAAGTATTGAGTTACAGGACCAAATACTTGTCTTCAAGAGTGTGCAGTCCAAAATTGGGCATGGAGGAAAAACAAGATAGGGAGGGAAGGTGAGAATAAATGCCATTAGGGAAGGCTGTGCATTATTTTCTGTTGAACCATTTGGGTTCAGTCTTGCTGAGAAATAAGAACAGGGAGGTTATACCAAGAGTGGCTTTAAGAGTGGTTTCAGAGGTAGTGGAAGTGGTGTCTCTGGAATGTAATTTCAGACTTCTAGAGAAGCTAGGGAGGAAAGGCACATTTGTTTACAGGAACAGAAAAGGGGCAGATGCTAATGAAAGTAGTAGACAGGAAAATATGACGATACAAGGGCAAATAGATGCAGAAGGAAAGGTGCAGATGTTGAAACATTCCTTTTTTTCAGCTATAATTTTCAGAATTCTCCAGCTGACATGTCTGCTTCTCCAAGCTGTAGGCAGAAGGTAAAAATGTAGAATTAGTGCTGAACTGGACAGAAAGTCAATATGAGTTGTTTATGGAGGGGCATTGAATGGCCTGAATGACAAGAGAGCCAGAATCTTGTGACAGAAATCTGGATAGAAGAGAGATCCTCATCTTTAACAACAAGCAGGGTAGGGAAACAGTTGGAGTAATAGAGAGGCAAGAGATTTCCAAAGAGGTAGCCATTTTTCATACTTCAACTATTCACATTTTGGTTGTTTGACTTGAACTATATTAAGAGAATTAAGACAGGTAACGACAGTTTTTTTCTTCTCACATTCTTTATATGTTATTATTGGTCATGGTTTTTCTTTTTTCTTTCTTTCTTGTCATTTAGTAACTTATGACTTAGGAGACCGAGATCAAATAAACTTATCTGGGTGGTACTGAAAAAAAAAAAAAGCCTGCCATCAGGATAGATGCATAGGGAGATTTAATAGGCCATGTAGCTAATTTTCAGCATATCAAATTTTTCTCTGCTGGCTGTAAGGGAATATTGTGATAGCCACATCTGTTCATTTCACAAGGCATGAAAGGATTTAGAATTGCATCAGTGGAAACAGCTGGAAAAGCAAAACTGCGTACAAATATTGCATTTAGCTGAACCAGGTTGTTTCTTCTGTCTGAAAACCTAATCAAACAAGCAGTACTTCTTCTTTTTTAAAAAAAAGTATTTTAAAAATTCTTCTGTAATAAAGTGACAATTAGGCAAACTTTTATTTTCTAAATAGAAGGTCATAGTATAATAAATGTTTATTCCCCAAATGTTATACAGTCATTTGAACCTTGACTCTCCTGAATTAGAGAAAAATGATTTTTTAAGAAAAAAATATGGAGAATCATGAAATTCAGCTGTTTCATAGGTTGGGGAAGCAACTTAAAATTATTTAGAATTCCTAGTATGTTATGATCACAAATCTGTCTTGCCTTCTTTTCCAGTTAGTACTATGTAATTACAGAAAACATGTATAAGGTAATGACTGTACATAAATCCACTGAGCACAAATCTTTTTTCTTTGGAAGAGAAGCAGTACATAAAATGTAGCAGAATACACATGAGACATATGAACTGATCTGAGGCCTTTCCAATTATGAGAGGAAGACAGATCTCTAGTTAGTTAACAACAAAAGGAATATTATAAAATAGGTGCATGGGATGTAACTTTAAAGTTGCTCATGAACACACTGTGACCTGCAATCCCATTGCTAGAAAATCATGCTAAATCCAGCATTGTGCTGATGCAGTTCCACCAGCATTCTTTGCTGCCCTGCCAACTATTGGATGGTTTAATTGTAGGCCTCTGGTGCAGAATCTCAAGGTTCAAAGTAGTTCCAATGGCAGATTGGTCTATTGGATCCTGCTTCCTTATTCAACAGTTTGAAGGGCATGTTTATTGAAAATAGGAAGTGCTTAAATCGAAATGTTTTCTATTACGTATTAGAGTAACTTTGCAGAAAGAATAGACCATTGTTGAAATGCTGTGTGAACTCTACATTTGTGTATGTGGTGTGTGATTCTTTTTACACCAGGGTGAACGGAAAACTTGTAGCACTGAAGGTGATAAGACTTCAAGAAGAGGAAGGCACTCCCTTTACAGCCATCAGAGAAGGTACAGTTGCTTCTTTATTTACTTTTTCTCTTTCATAACTAAAGCATGCATCTTTTTCCAGCTTCTTGTTGAGGCTGAAGAACCTTAAATTTCTTAAATTATATGGTTATGTTCTCTTTATGTTGCCACTGTGGTGGGGGAGTTAACATGAAATAAAGCAAACCAGTTTTTGCTTTACATAACTCGCATCAGGTATACATGACAGTAGGTGTGCAATTGTGGAGGTGTAAAAAATGACAGGGGGAGTTCACATTGAGAGTATTCTGTGAACTGCTTGCTACCAAGTGGTACTCAAATCCAGCGTAAGTTTTAACTTGGTTGCAATATATCATTAATCAAAGGATATTGTGGTGATTGACACTGAAATATGTTAAGAAGTCCAGACGTATTAACATGACTCTTCTCTTTCATTACTGTTAATGGTTATATACTCGGTCAGTCTACTTTATTTTGGTTCCAAAACTTGACCTCAGCAGGTTTAAAAGAGATTGCTTACTTGCTTTATGTACAGGAACAAGCCATTTTTCTGTTCTGCTTGAAGAAATCTTCTGTGTAACTCCAGCACTGTCATAATTTAGTCTAATAAAAGAAATATATATTACGGCAGTATATTGGTAAAACTTTTATAGTAACGTATAATGCATAAGAAATCAATTACATTAAAATTAAATATTGGCCTTAGTTATCATTGTTAGCCATAATAAAAATCAATAACTATGACATTTTCCATTGTAAACCTTTTTTATTCAGAGTGATTCATAGTACAGGGATTTGTTATGAGGTACTGGATATTTTATGTATATCCATGTTCAGTACCTAGTGTGCAGTATAGTGGATACAGTGATGGACTAGGGGCTCAGGAAGCCTGGGTCTGAATCCCCACCCAGCCATCGAAATCACTGAGGAAGTGGAACTGGTAAAACCATTTCTTAAATATCTCACTTACCTTGAAAGCCCTATTAAGGTTGCTATAAGTCAGTTTCAACTTGACAGCACATAACTAATTGATTAACTAGTTCAGTGCCTATCGTGGTTCAGATGTGCTACCAGACCATGTTTTATGTTACAGAAATAAATTCATGTAGTCACTAAGTTTCTCTTTAGTGCATTGGTTCCCAACCTTGGGTCACCCAATGTTCTTTGACTGCAAGTCCCAGAAATCCTGGCCAGCACAGCTAGTGGTGAAAGTCTGTGGGGTTTTTTGTCCAAGAACATCTGTGTACCCAAGATTGGGAACCATTACTCTAATAGAAGACTTGTGACAAACCCATTAGCAATTGCTATTTACATGAGGATTACAAATCATAGGACTAAGCTAGACTTACAGCTGATGGTGGTCTGCATCAGCTACGTATACGTAAAGCAGATGGAAAGGGTACTGTCTATGTTAGGAGCCAAACCCATAGCTTTACAGGCAGACTATCTTAAAGACAGTCAACTTCCATAAAACTCTTGTGTGTTATGCTTCTTCTTTTGAAGCCCTGATTGGTGTGGCCTCCAAATTGAGAGGCAAGGTAACTGACCATGGCAGTCAGGTTCTCTTCTGTATTGCCTCCCAGACCTTGGAATACCACTCCACTTCAAACAGATGGAACTATCTTAGCAGCCAGGTACCAGTTTAATGCATTATTTGAAAGAGTTTCCTGCACTTTTAAAAAAAATGAGTAGTCTCCTTTCCTTAATGAATTAAGCCAGCTTTAATAATTCTGTGGCTGTTCTTTTATTCTTTTGAGCTGTTTGTAAAGAATGATTGTTAACAGAAAAGCAAGACAGAATTTTGCAGTGCCCTCTCCAAGCTACGTATATTGACTCCTGACATTAGAGCCGAACTAGGTGAAAATGTAGATAGGTGATGGACTCCAGGGAGGAAAGCTGTGGAGGGGTCCAGTATCAATCCCTGAGCTCTTAAATGTACTCCTCCCACTTTATATGTAGTTGGAAAAGACTAGAATTTGAAAAATAAGTGCTGTCCATGTATAATTATGGCCTCAAAATACCTTTTCTGCTCCTGGCCAGCTTTTTAAAATACCGTTAATTTCTTTTAAAATTTTTATTTATTTAATATATTTTTTCTCCTAAAAAAGGACCCAAGGTATCTTACCTTATATTAAAAGCTAAAAACAGCAAAAATTACAAATATTAAAGAAGAATGAATACCACTATATTAAAAATGTTAGTTAAAAGCATTGCTAGCTAATAGCAAATATGGAAGCAACAAAATATAAACCATCCCATTTATTGTCTCCTAGTTGTCAACAAATTGTTTTTTTGTCTTCTACTGTTATTGTTTTTTTGTCTTCTACTGTTGTGAACAAATTGTTTTTATTTTTTTTTGTTAAACCAATTTAACTGAAATGGAACAATCCATAAAGAGTTGCACTTTGACCCCAATGTAATCAATGCTGGTTAAGTTCCCCACACCCCAACTCTGCTCTCTGCCTTCCTCGTGATGCATAAGAAGCTTTTCTAAGTCCTGCTACTTCTTCTCCCAAGTGACCTTTCAAGGCAATCACAAATCTTAAGTTATTGCAGTATAAGAGCAATGCTGTCCTTTTGGCCTAGTGAAAAGGGAAAGCCATGTTATTCTGCAACCATGTTCAAATCCACAGATGAAAAAGTATTCATGCACAACATCAAAAGTATTGAAAACTAGCATTGTGTTGACCATTAAGAGAAAAATATTTAGTTTTATCAAGCTTTAATAGTGCAACAGAAAACTGTGTAATTTATTATTCTGCTACAACCAGTTGTGGTCTGTTGATATGAAAAAGCTAGACATATGTAATGTTTTGCAAAACCACATTTAGTGGAAACTATTTCTTAAAGCCTGTGAAATTTCAAGGGAAGTCTTATCCAGTTCAGAACAAATAGAAACTGTTGGTCTTCTGATCAGGAGAACCTCTGTTTTGCTTGTATTAAATTTCAGTTTATTAGGCCCCATCTGATCATAACTGCCTCCAGGCACACGTTCACATCCTCAGCAGCTTTCTTGTTATAGAATCATAGAATAATTGAGTTGAAAGGGGCCTATAAGGCCATTGAGTCTAACCCACTGCTCAGATCAAAGCAGATCTGACAGATGGTTGTCCAATTTTCTCTTGTATGCCTACAGCATTGGAGCGCTCACCACCTCCTGAGATAATTAGTTCCATTGTTGTACTGCTCTAACAGTTAAGAAGTTTTTCCATATATTGAGCCTAAATTTGGCTTCCTGTAACTTGAGCCCATTATTACGTGTCCTGCACTCTGGGATGTTTGGGAACAGATCTTGCCCCTCTTCTGTATGACTACCTTTCAAGTATTTAAAAATTCTGATACAAAAGAGATACAAAGGAGAAATAAAACTTTGTGATACCAAGAAGACATAAAGCCATTTGATATAAAGAAGAAATAAAACTATGTCATCTGCACATTGACAGCATCTTGCTTCATATTCCTGGGTAGTCTTTCCATGCAATTCTGTCTGGATGTTAAGTAACATAGGTGTAGAGTTTATACTGCATGGCAGGTACATCCATCAGGAGTCTTCCAGCATTACTTTCAAGGAACAGCCAGAACCGGAAGAACGGTACCTTCCAGGCCCAACCAAAACCAACAAAGTCACATTCCCTCTCCCTACTCCCTGGATAGACTTGCCAATTTTTCCTTGTGGATATAAGGAAAGTGTAAGGTATTATTCTAACCTATTACTTAGTAAATGGCCCTCATAGATAACTTTAATCACACATGCATTTGGTTTGTTGTACCAATTTCTTGTACCTTCAAGCTCCTTCAGCACATTCTTGATTATGGATCTGGCCCTCTTCTAGAATTTTATTTTGTATTTCTTGCTAAGAGTGTCTAGTGCATTCTCTGCTAGCTCCTTTTTGGCCCAAACACAGGAATACAACCAGTACTAGGAATGCAACCAACAATTTACCACCACAACTTAATGCAGTTTCACTTACACAAGCATGTATCGGCTACAAGATTCTGGCCAATTAGTTTTAAATACTAAAGTTGTCTAGCACATAATAGGATGATGAATTAATTGAATACAGTGAATAATACAGTGAATTATAACTGTAGTACATGTTGCACAAAAACACATTTAACAAAATTACATAGACAAACATTTGTCAGATGGTGAGTAGGAGTAGTACAATGAGAGAGAAAGGATACACTTAATCTTTTCCCTGTTTGCTACTTTGTCTTACTTTACGAGTATTTCCAAACTTGTTTCATGAAAAGAGAGTAAATTATCCTCCCTTATAAGCAAAAACAGTTGAGCGGACACCAGGATTTTTTTTGTAAAGCCATTTGTGTTACACCCAAGGAGAGCATGCAAGAAACCTTGTAACATCAATAATATGCCAGGTTCCATATGGTATCTTTATATAAGTGTCCTTAGATTCTTACTCAGGGTATATTGTACAAAATGGAAGGAAGTTGCTGAGCATTTTTAGGATGTAAATGAAGATCGACAGTCTATTATTGTTTGTGAAAGCAGCACATGGGAAAAGATGAGATCGAATGAACAGGGCAGAAAAACTCTAGATGCATAATGAATGATAATAAATCATCAGAGGGGAGAAGGTAGTTGAATGGAACGGCTCAAAACTGCAGATAAAAAATAGTTTCTGAATGTTGTTGATTAAAATCTAGGTAATGTTGATAAATTTTCAGTTATTGAACAAAATGCTTTCTAGAACGAACACATTTTTCATTATGACATTTTAAAAATCACCAAAATTTCATTATAATGGTAGTTGGAGAATCACCAAAATTTCAACAGCATTCAGTAACTGCAAAATTACAATAGTGAAAAATGTTCTGATTTTGAACATTTTCTTTAGCATCCAGTTAATGGGGGGAAATACATATTAAAATCCTGTTTAATTGTTTTATAGTGTGTGTTGTAAGCCGCCTAGAGTGGTCATAATCGACCAGATAGGCGGGGTATAAATGAAATAAATAAATAAATAAATAGACGTATATCAAATGTAGATAAATATCACCTTTGTGTTATACTGATTTGCTGTGTAAGATACTCTTCCTGTTCAATATTAAGTGCTGTGTTAGGTTAAAAGAGCTCAAAGCTAGGTTAGATAAGATAAAATCAGGAAATGCTGAGTATGCAGGAAGAATAGAGTGGGCTTAAGGCTGCTAAATCCTTGTATCCTGTGGGAATTCTTCCTGAATTCTTATACTGATGTGCAAGGATGAGATCCATTTACTTGTAAACATAAGCCAATAAGAAATGCCTCTTATTATGCTGATACAAATCCTGCCAGATATCTTTCTTCTTCTTTTGTCTTGGTTTGATATACATAATCTTCTTTATATGTAAATTACCATTGACATGTCCTGCAATATTTGTATGGCTGAAAAGCCTTACATGGCAGTTTCGTATTTTAAAATACTGTCTAGATTTCAGTGATGCATCAAGTAAGGCACATTGTCAAGATTGCTTCATTCCATAAAAAATAGTGTAAAGGGCCTCACAGCTGCTTTTGTTTGAAAGAATAAATTATCCTTTTGAATTGGACATTGGTGATCACTATTTTACGGCTTCTATGGGAAAGGGCCACAGTTGTGTAAGCATAGTTGACAGGATTGCCTCATAGCAATTGTTACCACCGCATGTGTATGTATGTTTATATGAGGTGTGAATCCTCTGTAATTAGTATGCTCAATGCTTAGAATCTGAGCTTCTTCCTTTTGTTATATCTGCTTTATTCATTCATATCCTTTAGCCAGTTTCTAGTTGTTGAAATAGTATAACATTGGAACATGCAAGAACGTCTCATAGTTAACAAACATGCATTTAGAGTCTTGTTTCCAGACAAACAATAAGGGCATTTGTCCTAATTTTAGATGCTTGCATCATATGCTAGGATGCTTGCTCAAAACTCTTTGGGGATTTAAATTAAAATTGAGCCATCTGTTTATCTTTACATTTGCTGTAAGGACAAAAAAGCCATGTCAAATTAGCATTATATAACAAGTTCGCTAATAAAATGCTAGGTGTGCCTTGTTGAACTTTGTGAAAAATAATTTCTCTGTGTGAGAGTATTCTCTAACATAGGTTTGCTCTGCTTATTAATGTGGTTTCTCCACTGCTTCTATGATCTAGTTTGTTTCTCTCTTGATTTTCTAAACATTCAAGGTGAGGCAAAAGATTTATTTCTAGTTGTTACTAGCAACAGCTGCCAAAGCTGATACACAGGTCTGCTAAAAAGCAGCTCATTGATGTCTTCAGCATCAAACGTCTTTCCATCCTAGATGGGATGGATGACTTCCTATGATCTTAGGGAGTGTGAAGAATGATATGGAAGGAGGTGATCACCAAAGAAATCACTGATACTTTGGATTGTGCCCACAAACAGACTGATAACCAGCACAGCTGTGGTGGCTTTCCTGTAACAAGATGTCATGGGAAGATATTCACCAATATCTTTGCAGTGACATTCCTAATCATCAGAAGCAGCTTTGGAGCAGAGATCTTCTTGGGAGTTTGACCTAGGATAGCTTTTTACAGCAGCATCTAAAAAGATACAACTGCTTGCTCAGTGGTGAGGTGTGGGAGTATTCTGCCAGAACAAGTTCCAGGCATTAGTTTTTACCTAGCTAATTACTGCCTTTAAATACAGATTCAGAAGAAAAATAACATTGTTGATACTGGGAGAGGAGAAGAGTTGCATGTTATCTGTGTATTGGTATCAATTTGTACTACATCCCCAAATAACTTACCCCACCTGTTAAGTAATGTTGAGAGTAAGAGCAAGTTCTGCAAGAAACCACAAGATTGATGTGCTATAACTGGTGCTCTCTAAGTGTTTTGGGTTACATCCATTATCATCCTTAGCTACCATGGCCAGCAGTTAAATGTAGAGAAGGTGCTATAAGCCAGTGGCCAAGAGTTTCTACATCCTAACCTTAAAGGAGAATCATAGCTGTTGCAGAATAGTGATTCCTGTTGATACTCACTACATAATCCACAAGGATATCATGTATCTTATAGTTCTGAGAGATCCAGAAGAACTCACAGGGATGCCCTCCCCACTCCCAATCCAGTTGCTAGCAAAGGATATTTAGGAAGACCGCCAAAGCAGTGCCTAAATGAAGCTTCTAGTCAGATTGAGAAGGGTCTAAACAATCACAATCACAGCCACAGCCGCCACCACCACCTTTGAACTGCAGAGCTGGAAGGGCCTCTATTTATCATCAAGTCCAGCCCCTCAACTTCTGGCTCCGCAGCCAGAGACCTAAGTCCCTGAGCTATCCAGCCTAACTGAAATGCTGTTATATGCTCAAAATAAAACTATATTCAAGAGTGGCAAATGTGAGATTGATTGATGCAGTCCAGGGATTGCTTTTTCAACTGAGAGATCATAATAGCTGTCTTAATGGTGGAATAAACTGTTTCTTTCTCTAAGGAGGCAAACACTTAGTCTTCTTTACACATTTACTGAGTTTTTCTGCTCTTTTTAGTCTCCCAGGCCAGGATCAGTCATTTACTGTGCTGGTTTCACCCCAATCAAGGGCCTTATCTTCATTGACATGTTAAATAAATTGGAACGTACCCATCACAACTGCAATGCTAAAGGCACACCTGTATGGTCTGCTGTTGCTGTGACATCTAAATTGCAGTGCATTCATGTAAACATATTTGAACAACAGTATGTAGCAAAATCATCTTAGTGGGTTGCCAGGACCTCATTATCAGTTTTTGATAATTCTTGATAAAACAGACTTCTTACTACTCAAAACAGCTGTGCTGTTTTCTGGGTCTTCTTTTGAGAATTGCGTTCATGCATTTCCAAAAAAGGCTGTTTAGGTCAACACAATTAGACCTCTACTCCTCCAAGTCAGAAGTTAAAGCTAAAGCCACAGGAGGGCAAACTATTAGTGGAACACTGATGTTTATTTTGGTAAGATCAGAATAAATTCAGGTTTGAAATAATGGGGTAGAACTGATGTTAGAATTGTGTGATGTAAAAATTAGTTTGTGTAATCATCACAATGACATCTGGTACCATGGCTAAGAACTGGGAGGAATTCAAGTGAAATGTCTTAGCACTTAGTGTGGCCTTAGGCAAGTCTGAGATGATCCCTTTTGTTTGAATAACTCCTCCCACCTTTTGCAATATGGTTACAACAAATACTGACTTTCCTTACAGTCTGGCTGTAAGAAACAAAAATTAGTCTGTAATGTATAATATATAATGTATACTGTGAAATGTCTTGAGCGGCCTGAAGTACTGTATAAATGTTAAACTTGCATTTTTATTTTGAGTTTCTTTTTATAGTAGTAAATTTTATATTCAAATGTTTCACTGTTTGTTCAGGTTGAGAAGATTTGGGGGCTAGTTCCAACTCTGCCTACGGTGTAGCAGGAAAGCCTTGGGAAAAGAGGGAGATTATAGATGGCTATGGTTTTGAGGACTGATAATAAAAGAAGGAGATAGAGAGAGCAAGCAGACAGTCCTTGGAGTGTGGTGAGGTCAATGTGCTATTTAAGCTTTAATGACCCATTAGAGGTTTTGGAGAGAAAGTAATGATCACCAAGAGGAGTTATGGGCTGAGCTGTTACTTCAACAGTGAAGAATGGAAAACTCATAAATACTACAAAACCCTGCAGTTTTCTTGTGGGTTACATATGTTCTGTTTAGCATTGTGTGAATGTGTGTGCAAAGAACAACACACACACACACACAAACACACACACATCTCATCAGTTTAAATTAGAGGTGGGGGTATTCGTATTCGTATATGAATATGTATATCCCCGCACAGATGGAAATAACGAGGGCCGGACTGTCCACTCACAATTTCACCACTGCCGCCGGCTCCGTGGAGGCTTCCTATCGCACCGTTGTCCACAATCGATTACCCACTCCTGGCAGGAGGCGGGATGACAAGCCTCTCTGCCAGGTTGCAGAGTGGCTAATCCATTGCAGAGAACGGCGCCGGCGGCAGCGGCGAAATAGTGAGTGGACAGGCCATCATTATTTCCACCTATGCGGGGATATTCGTATTTGTATACGAATACCCCCATCTCTAGTTTAAATCAAGGGAATGATCCTGGATTGTACTGATCTTCCTTTCTTTGAATACTTCACATATTTGTCAGATATGTTTAATGCTTGCTAAGGTTTGGAATAAGCTTTGAAATTTAAGCAATAATCTGTATTAAGAATGAACATTGGTTACCATTAGTTATGGTTAATGCATGCCAGTATTACCTTGTATACAGGGGAGTATTCACAGGAAGCAACAGAAGACCTGTGTAGAAAGAGCATTTGATCATAATCCCTCTTCTTTAATCATGATTAAAGAACTGGAAATATTGTAGCTGATTGTTGTAGTTCATAGTGTCATTTCATGTCCTACGATACATGTTCTCTGAAGAAGGGGAGGCGAGTTATGGATGCTCATTATATATTTAGTTGCCCCATATGTCCATTCTCCTTCTGACTAAATAAATTAGTAATTCCTACTGAATGTATTCTCGAAGGCTTTCATGGCTGGGATCCGATGGTTGTTGTAGGTTTTTCGGGCTGTTTGGCCATGTTCCGAAGGTTTTTCTTCCTAACGTTTCGCCAGTCTCTGTGGCTGGCATCTTCAGAGGACAGGAGTTAGAACTCTGTCTGTGTTCTGGTGTAGGATAGTTGACTATCCTACACAGAGACTGGTGAAACGTTAGGAAGAAAAACCTTCAGAACACGGCCAAACAGCCCAAAAAACCTACAACAACAATTCCTACTGAACTTCATGAGCCTGGCCCCCTTACAAAATATACTGGATGAGATACTGCTGCATTTCAGTACACAATCATTTATTTTTGTAACCCTTCAAAAATTATACAGGACTCACCTCTCTCTTATTTGATAGAAGCTTGGTTCCCAGTGTGGTGTAGGGCAGTGGTCCCCAACCTTGGGCCTCCAGATGTTCTTGGACTACAACTCCCAGAAGCCTTCACCACCACCACTGCTGGCCAGGATTTCTGGGAGTTGAAGTCCAAGAACATCTGGAGGCCCAAGGTTGGAGACCACTGGTGTAGGGGATATAATGACGGGACTAGGAGTTTGGAGAAAAGGGTTTGAATCCCCACTCAACCATGGAAACTGACTGGGGGAGTAGAACTGGTAAAAGCGCTCCTTAAATATCTCACTTATCTTGAACCACTGCAAGGATCACTATAAGTCAGTTCTGACTTAACAGCACATCACAACAACAACAGAAGCTTGATAAACATAGTATATCATGATTTCAACAAGGCTTCAAAAATATATTCAAAGCAGTAAAATACAACAATCCTTTAAACCACACCAACACTAGCCAGTCAGTCACTAAGAGAAAGCTTACCTGAAGAGAAAGGTCTTTGCCTGCTTGCAGAAAGACAGCAAAGATGGAGCCAGCCTGGCTCAACTGTGTACATACTTACATTCAGATGATTATTATAAACAATTTCCCTGCTGCTCAACAGTTTATAACAATATGGAGAAGGAATTAAAGGTGGTGATGTGAGAGCTGTCCTGTGGGGAGCAGTGGGGTAAGTTTTCCCCATCGTGGGATGCAGGTAATCAAGTGTAGGACATTTTGAATGCAAGTAATCAGGTGTAGGACTGCCTTCATAGCTAAGATAAGAAAGCACCACAAAGTCATTATTCTCCTTTTCTTTCTTTTTCTCTTCTCACCAACTCCATTCCTTTCACATATAAGCACTACTTTTTCTGTCTTGTCTTGGAAAGTATTAGAAAGATAGAACTGAAAAATGTTACAGAGATGCCTCAAATGAATACCTCCACTAGAATCAAGAAAATAGACAAAGCAAGTGAAAGGGGAAAACACCTAAGAATATGATTACTTGGTTATGATAATACAGTTTTAAATTATTGTCTTTATATTGCCATATTGGTGGATGCTAACCCTTTTTTGATGTATGCATCATGTGACAAGTTACCACTGACATTTTGGCATCTGTAGCAACACATGAATTGTCATGTCATATTGGTTAAATACGCCATATCTTAGGAATATTAAATATGCACATTAAATATACATTAGACTGTGAACATTAAATATAGATTACACAGGAATACAAATATGGGCACAACATTCTCCAAGTTCAATAAGAAAAGGGTTTGCCATTATTAACAGACCTTCTATAATTTTTATATGAACTGACTGCTTTGGATACTTCAGGATTAAAATATAGAACGATATATTTGTACTTTAAAATGTCAGTGTTGCCAACTAATGTCATCACATCTGTAAGGTTAATGGGAATCTCATAGGTCCTGAATGGGTTACAGTAGGAATGTTTGTAATTTCTTTGAAACACTTTCTTCACATAGAAGAAGAAATCTAGAAAGAATGGAATATCCTCTCATTTAGCAGTCTCTTGACTTGTGACTGGCCTTAGTTTGAGGGGTTGGTGAAATGCACTGAATTTTATCTCTGTGGAGGTTGTGTTTGGGAAGAAGAGAGCAGTGAAGGTAGAGGTTTTATGTGGGAAGAAGAGTATAGAGATTAAAGTTTCGAAGTGGGTCTTGGGAAATCTAGATTTCTTTCCGAGGTAAGCCATGCAACTCATTGGATGGCTTTGAGGCAATAACTCCTAGCCTGACTTACCCGATGTAGTTAGAAGGAAGAGAGCCATGCATAATGCCTTGATCTCATTGGAACATGAGATATAAAGGCAACTAATAAATAAGTGAAACAATGTTAACATAGATTCTGGGATAGTCCAACCTTCAGAAGAGCTACAAAACGTTGCTATACTTTAAACCTCTTCCAGCATAAATTTGCTAATCCATGGCATTTTTTAACAAATGGTACTTTTGTCTTTCAGCTTCTCTCTTGAAAGGTCTAAAACATGCCAATATTGTGCTGCTTCATGATATCATCCACACAAAGGAGACGCTGACACTGGTATTTGAGTTTGTGGTAAGTTGAAGCGTATATTATGTATGCATGGTCTAAAACAGGGTCCCTAGAAATGGAATTGCTGCCATTAAGTAAAAGAGACCTGGATAATTCACATAATAGTTCCTTGCTGCCCATGGGGACAAAATGATCTGTAATCTAGTACGCTGAATCTGGAAACCTATATAGTTAGTGTAGTGATTGTCTCAGGCCATACCAGCAAAGGCTAGAATAAGAGACTGGGCATTTTCTCAGTTTCTCTTGTTTTATAGAAATTGAGGCTCCAAGACATTTTGGCACCCTGTTAGGATCCTCTGTGCTTTACATCTAAATTTACTCTCTTCCACTGCCACTACCTTGTATTTTGACTGTTATTTAACATGAACTTTAGCTTCTACTACATCACTTTGTTTAATTTTGCTCTTGTTTTGCTTTGTGTTTTGATTGTATGCCTTAACTATAGATTACGCAGCAAAATAAAGTATTTTAGCCACAGTCTTTTACAGCTTCAATGGATCTATTGTGAGCTGCTGCCTTGGGAGCATCATGAGAGGTTGAAAGATGGGATATAAATATTTTAAAATAAAATGAGTGAACTTCCAATTTAAGTTCTTGTCTGCTAGTCATAAGTGAGGAAAAATTGCATACAAGCAAGTAATTGGCAGAAGAATATAGTGCTCTGTCTCTTTTGCCCATCCCAGAAACCACGAGGGCTCTGAGAAGTGGAAAGCTTTTTTCTCTGTATTCAATGTATAAACACTGCAGAATGCTGCAAGAATAATGGAGCATGCCATCCCTCCATGGCTAGGTGACAGGAGGCTAATTTAGGTGGACGGGCTACTAATTTTTGTGTGCATAGGTACCTAGCTATAAAGCAATAGTCTTACAGTACTAGACCCTGGTGTAATGTAAAATGGATTCTTCAGCACTTCTTATTAACTGTGAGGATTACAACCTTGTGTATTTGAACTCCAAAGACTTAATTGTAAGGCTTACAGAAGGGTGGGAAGCAGCAACATTTAGGTTTAAAAATCTTACTAAATGTCCTGTGTTGCCCCTGGCAGTTTGTGTTTTAATAAATAGTGTCAGAAAAAAGTCTGGTGAATGTTAATTTTGTACTCCGTGGCCTCTTTTTCATGACTTGCATTCTAGCTATTAATTAAAACTTCACTTCTCACCATATAGAGTGTAATGATCTAATTTTGTTCAGAGAATTGCTTTGTGAAGTCTTGGGGTTGAACTCCTAATTAATTATCCTACATTTCCCTAAGACAAATGTGTAGTATTGGTATGGAAGGTCTGCAGTATTGTACAGTGCAGAACCATAATTAAACCTCTAATTTCTGCAGATGGAATTGGGAATATCACAATTCATATGAAGCAAAAGAATCTCACATAGGCTGTGTGTTTAAATAATATGTAATTTTTATATTATTAGAGCAATACACTTTATATTTAATAAGTCGATAGATGAATAAATGCACATTTTTTGCTATGTGAAACATACTTGAGTGTTACTCTTACAAAGTATTTTTGGGGTAGTTGTGCTTCCTTGTCCCCCCTTTGTATTATGACCTATTTTTCACATTGAACTTTGGTTGCAAGACGACTGGTGTTCCATATTTTACACTGGAGGTTATGATATAGCTAAAAAAATATTGTAAAATTCTAGAAAAGTACTTGAGAAATCTGCTGTCATTTAACTTCAGACACAGTAACCACGAACATCTCTTAGCTCTTAATAATTTGTAGCAGAAAATAATTTTTCCGTAACTATTCCACCAATATGTCAATTACAACATAGAATTATATCTACAGTATAGTATACAGGTAAAATAATTATATATGGAGTTAAATATAAATCTAAAGCCTCTTTCCAACATTCATCTTTTTTTCAAGATGTACTGGTGAGGAAGTGAGCCCTTTTTTATCTCTAGAGGTTAACGAGCTAATGGCATTACACCAGCCGGATGTAATGGCAAACCATGGTTGGACAATATAAGGGTTGGGTTGCATATTGTCCATGCTTCTGTTGCTGACTTCCAGTTTCATAGCAAATAATAGTTTCCAATTGGATACAAAAATACACAGGGGGAAAAAGAATTATTATAAAAACAATTATGAAGGTTTATTTGTAAGCTAACCTTGTAAATAAATTCATAAAAGTTACTAGCCTGCAAATTCAGTGTTAAGAAGATAGCAGTCTATGCTTTCATATTGGCTGTGTAGGAAAAAGAAAGTTAGTTCTTGCCCTGACAGTTTGCTCAGTTTACATGCAGAACAGAATGACTTGCCCCTATAAGGCCAGCTGTCTCACTTTCACCTTACAAAACGGTATTGGCAATCATAATCAAATTCTATTTCCCATTGATAAGCAACAGAAGTAGTATGTTGACCAGTTTGACTTTATTAGCGAACTATGCTTTCCCACAAAATCAAATGGCAGGAAAGAGAAGAAAAGACTGTGCTGGCCTGAAGCTTACTATTGTAGCCATAATTATAGTATTTACACCGGTTCATTTCTGTGTTTTGGTATTGCACAGAAATGAGCCAGCAGTGTGAGCTTTTCAAGCAACCTAAAATGGTCTAGAGTCACAGCTTCACTAAACTTTAATTGACCTAATAAACTTTGCTCCAGTATGTGCCTCTGTGGTGTTTTGATACAAGGTGGCCTCTAAATGCTAATGAGGTCACTACTTCGCATAAGTATATAAAAATATTGTCAATAAGTGATGCCAAAGCATTACACATTTCTGTATATGGGAAATGAAAAGTGAACATTTGCAATCATGTTCTCCATTACGGTTTTAATATTTATGCACAAGAATTGAATTAGAGCATTGTAATTGAAAACAATAATAGCTGCTTCAGCTGCCTTATGAAAGAAGAATGCATGGGGAACGCAGAACTTAACATCTAAGTTTAATTAAAAACCAATCACTTTCCATTTATCTTTTTCAGCTTTAGACTGATGTTCAAGTGTGTGTGTGTGTGCGTGAAGTGTATGGCTCTGTGGTCTTATAATACCTCCCATGTCATTTGAAGATGCATGTTACTACTACAGTTAGGAATGGGCAATTCCTCCCTCCCTCCTGCAACCCACGATGTGCCCAGACACTCTGTTCCCATGGGCTGGGAAACCCACTGGTGCAGGTTTGGGGCAGTGAAGAGGGCTGCAGTGAGAGAAGGAAAAACATAAAACTCTGGCTCTGCTAGAACTGACTGTCAAAGTATGGGATGTTGGTCCCTGAGAATACCAGCACAGAGGTATCAATATGCTGTGTTTGTGCTCCTCAAGTAAGGTGGTTTGTGTGTCAGGTGTGAGCATTTCGGTAAGAGATAAGGTTCATGGAGGCAGCAAAATTAGATTACAGTGGTGGAGAAAGAGCAGCAGTCATAATTATAGAAGCTGAATATCTAACCTGGATCCAAATGTCAAATCTACTTAAATGTTGCTAAGTTGTAGTATAGGTTGAAGTGTCTGATGCTGTCTCATCTGAGCAAATAGGTGTGTCTGTCTAGCTCTCTATTTGTTTACACCAGCCATTCTCAATGGGGGCCATGTCGCCCTCTGGGAGGCCTTGGCTCATTTGAATTCTGGGAATTGTAGTCTAAGAACATCTAGGGACCTATTGTTGAGAACACTGCTTTAGTAAGTATAAAGTATTTGTTGGGAGTATTGGAAGCTTCCTTATACCAGACAAATTATTCTTCAGTTGTACTTGCACTTACTTCAGCAGTATCCACTAACACATTCTTCTGCTCCCATCTGGAGATGCTGGGATCTTGTATATACAAATCAAGTGGTCTTCCACTAATCTATGACAGCTGCTTATTTCTGTGCCTTGATCATAATAAACTTAAGCCCTGTTCTGTTGTTTATCAACCAGGTGAGCAAAACATGCAAAGAGAATGAAGTAATTCTGCCCCTCCATAATCACTTGCCTCATATGAAAGTCACCTGTGATGAAGAAGGGAGATTCACAAGTCCAAATGAGATTCATTTGTCCATCCAAGGTTCTGGCTCTTTGTGAGCCAGAACCTTGATTTCTTGGTGTTCTGGCATGCAGGAAGAACCTTCACCTGTCTTCACACCACTCACATTGTGTGAGCAAAGAGACAGTGAAAGGGGAGGGACTATGTAACTCTCTTTCCTTATACATTTGCTCCACCCGAATGAATGAGCTGGGTGTATTGACATTTTAAATGTGATAGGTAAGCCATTAATGTGTTGACTGTTGTCATACTCAGGATGATCAGTGAAACACAGCTGAATTTACAAGATACATTATTATAGTGTACTTGTTTTGTAATTAGCTTAGGGAATTGCAGCAGTGTGAATCAATACTATGTACAAGTAGCCACTGTTATACCAGATGTGGCATAGTTTTATCGTACATGACTAAGAAATGTGTGAACAATGTCGCAAGAATTGAATGGCAGACTTGCAGGTTTGGGGCACTGGAAGGGCCACAGTGAGAGAAGGAAGAGTGTGACACTTTGCACATCATCCCGTGGGCATTTGGTCAGCAGAAAGCCATATGTGTTTTTACAGGCTGAATCACTTGATTTAATGTCCTAATGGGGCTGAAACTGACAGACAGTAGAACAAGATGGTATTGCTCCATACCAAATTCTGCTGTTCTTCTGTGAGTGCGAGTGATTTTATGTGATACCTCATCTGTATATAGTTTAAAAATGTGAGCATAAGTATCACAATATAAACAGATGGCTCAGTTTTCATTCATTTATCAGTGTCATTATTTGATGGATGAGGCTGCCATTCTCTTACTGTCCGTGTAGTGACAAAGATTCAGATAAGAGAATGATCTTGTCTTGAACCTGATTCTGTGTTTTTGGCTATTTGTTGAGAGATAGAAGATATCCTTCTGCTCCTGAAACATGAGAGTCATAGACAGGAATCTATCATCATTACACTGAACTGGAGTGGGGGTGGAAGCCTTCCTTTCCATGACTAACTAATCTTTTCTATTATAAAATGCATGTTAGAGCAGTGGTCCCCAGCCTTGGGCCTCCAGATGTTCTTGGACCACAACTCCCAGAAGCCTTCACCACCACCTCTGCTGGCCAGGATTTCTGGGAGTTGAAGTCCAAGAACATCTGGAGGCCCAAGGTTGGGGACCACTGTGTTAGAGGACCCAGAGAAGCATTTTTACAGTTCCTCTGAAAAGTTTCTCTGTTACTGTTGACCGAACATCAGGAAGTAGTTATTTATTTTCATTTTCCACCTGTAGGGATAGCAAACATTATAAGAATCTTTCCCACTTTTGAGAAGATCATGTGCTTAGAAAGAGCTGTTTGTTACTTGAGCTGGCAAAATTATCATGTTCAGAGGGCTAGCCAGAAGTGGTGAAAGCAAAAGGATCTGTCAAAAGGAAAAGATAATGAAGTATTAAAACTTATATTCAGTTCTCTAAGCCCTGTTGTGCTTTCAACAGGACTGCAAATATACAAACTGCACACATGACATTAAGATCAGTTCAAGTTTTGTGTAGTGTTTAAATGGGATGATATAGGAACCCAACCATGCACCTCCTTGAGCTCCATGGCAGAAATTTGGGACCTGAATGTAAGAAATAATTTAGCATTCCATGTTTCTTGTTTCTGATTGCCAGGTGTCAACCCTGCATTGCCTGGAGTGTACACTTAATTTAAAAGTGTACTCTTCTGCCTACAGTCATGCATTAACAACTATATAAATGGATCAATGATACTAATACATCAATTAAGATAGATTACAGCCTTTATGGTATATGTTAATGGAGAGCTCTGAAAAGCAATAATCATCTGGTCAGAATTTCAGGTACAGGGAAACAGAAGTAGATGAAGCAGAATAATATGAAAAATAAACTGCAAAATAGCAAACAAATATTACTTATTATAATTGTTGAGGATGAAAGTGAACTTTCTTTAAAATGATTGTTTTATTATCTACAATAGTCCAAAGTATGCAAGAAATAACAAAACCTTTCCACAAATTTTTAGATTATTAAATCACTGCAAACATTTGCCTAATTCCAATTGTTATTCCCAACTAAATTAGATCCATTGGGACTTTGGTAAATCAACACAAGCAAATCCCATAAATTCAAAGCAAAGCAAAAGCAAACTGTGCTGCTTAAATACCACCCCATAGTGCTTAGTGAGCAGTTTACAGTTTAGTTATGCAGGATACACATTGTCCCCACCAGTGAGCTGGGTATTCTGATATTGGAAGGATGGAAGCTTACGAGCTTACTGATATTGGAAGGATGGAAGACCGACTAAACACTGAGCGGGCTACCTGAGCCCTTTGAGATCAAACTCAGGTTGTGAGCAGAGGCTTGACTGCAGTACTGCAGTTTAACCACTGTACCATGAGGCTTAGTAGTTCTGCTCTAGTTGTGGCTAACTATTCTAGAGCATGTTTTGAAATCACAATAAGCTAGAATTACTACGAATTCTAGATTATTGTGAATGAGCCAGCATGCTGATGAATGCCACCCAGTTGCTCTTAATTTGGCTCCTCCTGCCAGTGAAAGTGACTAAACCATCCATAACACTTTTAATATGTATAAAAAGCTCAGGGAGGCAGCACAAATTGCAGTGTGCACTACTAATGACCCTGATAAGCACTGCTTGCCATGATAGGTACATTCCTCATGTGAAGTGTTTATTTTAAAGAACTATTTGAAGAATACAGACCAATAGAATGCATTGTATTGGAAGCCAATACTGGAACAAAAAAGACAGTAATACAAAATGTAATATGGCTGCCAGAAAGTAGCACAGTAAATGTAAAAGTGGACTTGATGTTTTCTCACAACTACAAAAGCAGATAGAAGATTCTGATTTACATGTTTTAGTAAACCTTTTCAACCAAATCAACAGAACAGGGAAGCATTCCTGAAATTTGGCTGAGATTGGCCTTTACCACATTATCCAGAAAGAAAAATGCCAAAGAGACTATAGACAATAAAGGAGCCATTTGTTCAAGGTTTTCTTTAAAACAGAACATGGCAGAATTTACTACATATGAAGAAGGCTCAGGGGACGTGATGTTTTCGTTCAGTGGAGTACAGTATTTGGAAACAGGGAAGAACTCTTCTGCTTACATTTGCTTTGAGAGAGATGCCATGCCCTGCATTTTAATATATATGGCTTCTTTATGAACTACGAGAAAGCCTTTGTGGAGTCCAATGAAGCAAGCTGTTTATATGGAGTTGTTCATAAACAAAAGTCTTCTAGAGATTCTTGTATTGTTGACAACCTGTACTGGCAACGAAAAGCTGTAGTGAAAGTTGAAGATCAGATGACAGAGGCCATAAAGATGGTAAGAGGAATATGAAAAGGATGTATACTTTCAATGCTGCTTTTTAACTTGTACTCCAAGAACATTATTAGAGAAGTACTTGCTGTTTCAAATGACAGCGTTGTTGTTAAAGGTGAGGTTGTCAACAATGTCCAGTATGCACATTGTATAGTATTGCTTGCTAACAGATTAATTGGTATGTAAAAGTTAAGTCAGTGAAGTAAGTAATGAACACTGTCTAAAAATGAAAAAAAGAAAGAAAATCAAGAGCATGGTGATACATGTAACACGATTTTTAACAAGCACGATTTAATGTAGATAGATTGAAAAATTAATAAAATGTGTTTGTTTTTTTAAAAAAGAGCATGGTGATCAGTAAAAAAGCAGCAGCCCAAGAAATATAGTCAACGATCCAAATGAGAGGTGCAGTGTGTGGCCAAATATCTGTTTAATAAATGCAGGCTAGATTTTTTCAGAGTTCTGAAAAATCAAAACAGAGATGGCTCAGAGCAGCTTTGTTAAGATGAAGTATGTAATATGGGTGTGTGTGTGTGTGTGTGTTAAAATTTGCCTGGTGCTCTGTATTCTGGGTTGTCCTATATGACATGGCCTCATGAATTTTGAAACAAACTACCATTACAAAGAAAGATGTTCTTCTCATTATAGGGGACTGGAATGCTAAAGTAGGGAGTCAAGAGATAAAAGGAACAACAGGGAAGTTTGGCCTTGGAGTTCAGAACGAAGCAGGGCAAAGGCTAATTGAGTTTTGTCAAGAGAACAAGCTGGTCATCACAAACACTCTTTTCCGACAACACAAGAGGCGACTCTACACATGGACATCACCAAATGGGCAATACCGAAATCAGATTGATTATGTTCTCTGCAGCCAAAGATGGAGAAGCTCTATACAGTCAGCAAAAACAAGACCTGGAGCTGATTGTGGCTCTGACCATCAGCTTCTTATAGCAAAATTCAAGCTTAAACTGAAGAAAGTAGGAAAAACCACTGGGCTAGCCAGGTATAATCTAAACCAAATCCCTTATGAATACACAGTGGAAGTGAAGAACAGATTTAAGGAACTAGATTTGGTGGACAGAGTGCCTGAAGAACTATGGGTGGAGGCTCGTAACACTGTACAGGAGGCAGCAACAAAAACCATCCCAAAGAAAAGGAAATGCAAGAAAGCAAAGTGGCTGTCCAACGAGGCCTTACAAATAGCAGAGAAGAGAAGGGAAACAAAATGCAAGGGAGATAGGGAAAGTTACAGAAAATTGAATGCAGACTTCCAAAGAATAGCAAGGAGAGACAAGAGGGCCTTCTTAAATGAACAATGCAAAGATATAGAGGAAAACAATAGAAAGGGAAAAACCAGAGATCTGTTCAAGAAAATTGGAGATATTAAAGGAACCTTTTGTGCAAAGATGGACATGATAAAGGACAAAAATGGTAGGGACCTTACAGAAGCAGAAGACATCAAGAAGAGGTGGCAAGAATACACAGAGGAATTATACCAGAAAGATCTGGATGTTCCGGACAACCCTGATAGTGTGGTTGCTGACCTTGAGCCAGACATCCTGGAGAGTGAAGTCAAGTGGGCCTTAGAAAGCATGGCTAACAACAAGGCCAGTGGAGGTGATGGCATTCCAGTTGAACTATTTAAAATCTTAAAAGATGACGCTGTTAAGGTGCTACACTCAATATGCCAGCAAGTTTGGAAAACTCAGCAGTGGCCAGAGGATTAGAAAAGATCAGTCTACATCCCAATCCCAAAGAAGGGAAGTGCTAAAGAATGCTCCAACTACCGTACAATTGCACTCATTTCACACGCTAGCAAGGTTATGCTCAAAATCCTCCAAGGCAGGCTTCAGCAGTATGTGGACCAAGAACTCCCAGAAGTACAAGCTGGATTTCGAAGGGGCAGAGGAACTAGAGACCAAATTGCTAACATGCGCTGGATTATGGAGAAAGCCAGAGAGTTCCAGAAAAACATCTACTTCTGCTTCATTGACTACGCGAAAGCCTTTGACTGTGTGGACCACAGCAAACTATGGCAAGTTCTTAAAGAAATGGGAGTGCCTGACCACCTTATCCATCTCCTGAGAAATCTATATGTGGGACAGGAAGCAACAGTTAGAACTTGATATGGAACAACTGATTGGTTCAAAATTGGGAAAGGAGTACGACAAGGCTGTATATTGTCTCCCTGCTTATTTAACTTATATGCAGAATACGTCATGCGGAAGGCTGGACTGGAGGAATCCCAAGCCGGAATTAAGATTGCCGGAAGAAATATCAACAACCTCAGATATGCAGATGATACCACTCTGATGGCAGAAAGTGAGGAGGAATTAAAGAACCTCTTAATGAGAGTGAAAGAGGAGAGCGCAAAAAATGGTCTGAAGCTCAACATCAAAAAAACTAAGATCATGGCCACGGGCCCCATCACCTCCTGGCAAATAGAAGGGGAAGATATGGAGGCAGTGACAGAGTTTACCTTCCTGGGCTCCACGATCACTGCAGATGGTGACAGCAGCCACGATATTAAAAGACGCCTGCTTCTTGGGAGGAAAGCGATGAGAAACCTAGACAGCATCTTAAAAAGCAGAGACATCACCTTGCCAACAAAGGTCCTCATAGTCAAAGCTATGGTTTTTCCAGTAGTGATGTATGGAAGTGAGAGCTGGACCATAAAGAAGGCTGACCGCCGAAGAATTGATGCTTTTGAATTGTGGTGCTGGAGGAGACTCTTGAGAGTCCCCTGGACTGCAAGGAGAACAAACCTATCCATTTTGAAGGAAATCAACCCCGAGTGTACACTGGAAGGACAGATCCTGAAGCTGAGGCTCCAATACTTTGGCCATCTCATGAGAAGAGAAGACTCCCTGGAAAAGACCCTGATGTTGGGAAAGTGTGAAGGCAAGAGGAGAAGGGGACGACAGAGGACGAGATGGTTGGACAGTGTCACCGAAGCTACCAACATGAATTTGACCCAACTCTGGGAGGCAGTGGAAGACAGGAGGGCCTGGCGTGCTCTGGTCCATGGGGTCACGAAGAGTCGGACACGACTAAACGACTAAACAACCATTACAAAAAAAAAGTAGAAGTACTTGAAATGTGGATTTATCATAGGGTGCTAAGAATTTCTTGGACCAAAAGGATGAACTATAAAGACATACCATGAAATGCACATAAGCAGAAAGCTAGACTATTTGGTTTTATAATGAGAATTTTTAAAATGTAGGCCAGAATCCTGTACAGTAATTGCATAAATCATGGTGGCAAATTGCTGCTAATAAGTTGCCATTTGTATTCCTGGCTGCGTGCCAATCATGTGACATGGCACATGACCAGGAATGCAAGCTGTAGTTAGCTGTAATTTGCTGCTGCAATTGACGCAATTACACTTTATGCCAGCATAAATTGCCAGCAGAATTCTGACCATATATTGTTAACAGCTGGTTGTTCAAAGTAGAGGAATTGGAAAAAAGAAAGGCACAAAAGAGAAGACCTTATTTGGTAAAAAAAAAAATATTGGACACCGGTTTGGATACAACATAACATCATTGTTTAGAACTGCCACACCCAAAGTCAGAATGGCTTTTGGACATTTTTACCTGCAATGGCTGTGTAAATGCTTCTCTAGAACAAGCAGGTCTGACAACTATACAGTCACCATACTGTATATAGAATGCATTTGAAAAATTCAGCATGTGCAAAATATCACAACCACATTGGTCTTTACTGATCATATTATTCTAGTTTAGTTCTACCTGCACTGATTTTTATTTCATTTCTGAGTGCAGAAATCATAGCATATTTTCTGTTGTACCTTCCAGATTATGGAACTATCTCTGTAGAAGTTGCTTTTGGCTCCTTCTCCTTTAAGTGTCAGGTGTGATATTGGAAATCCTTTTATTTTACTACACTTGCAATGTGGTTTGATGCTTTCATCTCCTTATTTTAAAGTTTGTTTTAATTTGCCTTCATTATGTGTTAATATTTTTAATAATGTCTGGCTTGTTTTTATCATTTCAGTAATTTTGTAAGCCACTTAGAATTTTTAAAGGACAGTGTAGGAATTTTTAAATAAATACAATGATACAAGTCTTTACATAGAATCCAAGCACTTGGTCTTGGCAGGAAAGTCCAAAGTTTTGACAGAGCAGTCATTTTAATTTTATAGGAAAATTAAATGGTTGATTGAGAATTCATCATATATGTTGGGGGGAAATTGAGCATGTTTCATTTTGATTTGACATAATGCAATGGGGTTCTTTGATTTTGTTCGACCATTAATTTTAGCTTACTGCTTTACATGCTAATTTGTTTCAGAAATGGGGACCCATCCAAATCATTATGAAAATGCCATCTAGCTTATTACAATGTATTACTTTCTACTTCAAATAGTTTTCCTATGGAATATGTTTATGTGTAATTGTTGCAAAAATCTTTCTTCAACTACAGCTTTATTATTGTACTTTGCATTGTTTTGTCTGCTTAAAAATTTCTTAGTGACAATGGGGAAACTATTCTAGTCAGTAGAACCTCCAGAGCATAACTAATGTGTGCAATCTCTTTAGCAGAAAAGAATGGCTTGCAACAGTCTTGCTGCCTCAGTGAAACAATACAATCTGTCTGCTGAATGATGTCATTGCCAGAAGCCAAATAGTACAGTTTTTGTTTTAATGGAAGAACTCTTTCACACTGCTGGTTTGACATGATGGGAATGCAGTTGGAAATGCTTCCTGTTCATTCACAGGCCCCAGGCTGTCCATGCATTTCAGTTTTAGAAATGACAGCTGAAACCAATTAGGTAGAACCATGGGACAGCTAAGTCACATGTAGATTTATCATAGCCAAGGAAGAGAGCAGGAGAAGAGTATATTTCATTGAAAATATTAGTCACTAATTAATAGTGGGTAAGGAGGAGATAGCTGTAAGCTCATTTTCTGAGATTTGTCCCTGAAGTTCAGAGTAATTATAATCAATATATATGTTTGTGTGTGCGCACATGGAGACCTATATGTATGTGGTTCTTTATAGAACAAAGGCTGGACATCAGTTCTGGCAGGTGGAAGTGTGATGGTCTGGTCTCATAATCTGAAGATGTTGGGACAGAATAGAGCAAAAATAAGCTACATTAAGTCCATGTAATGATCATTTCCGCATGTGTAAAAACACATGCGGAAACACAGGGTTTCCGCATGTGTTTTTACCATGCCAAAGTTGAGAACTATCCTTTAGATTACATTAAAAATCCACATGCAGCATATGCAGAGAGAACAATGAAGTATCCCATGAGTTTTTTCAGAGGCCCCAAATCCTGCTACTGATACTTGCCCCTCAAGCCGAAGTGCTACTGAGTATTGCAGAAGAGCATGCTCCATACCACTCTTTTCCCCAGGAAAGGTTTCAGACTGGGTTCCTTGACTGTAGTTCACTAGAGCAGTGGTCCCCAACCTTGGGCCTCCAGATGTTCTTGGATTTCAACTCCCAGAAATCCTGGCCAGCAGAGGTGGTGGTGAAGGCTTCTGGGAGGTGTAGTCCAAGAACATCTGGAGGCCCAAGGTTGGGGACCACTGCACTAGAGGCATTCTAGGCAGTTCTACCAAGCAGGCACAGTAACCTAGCAACAGTGATTTTGGGGCTCACTAGCAAGATCATAAATAAATAATAGACCTTTAGCTAAAATGTCTAAAGAGGTAAGCACTAGAGAATGAGAAGAGCATTTCAAGACATTGTGCATACGGTATTGTAATCCTGCACTGCTACGTCTGAACAGAGTAAGACATACATATTATTATAGCTAAAATGTTTCAGCCAATAGGTCAGTGAGATGGAGTACCTGGCAGTGATCAACAGTTTGATTCCCCACCCTCCCTTGTAGGAGGAGAGCCAACCGGTGTGGCCTGTGGCAGGTTGCACAGTCCCAGACCACCCCACACAAAATGGAGTAGTAACCCACTTCTGAGTACTGTGGGCCTCAAAAAGCCAGGAAAGGGACACTATAGTTTGGAATCAACATGACAGTACATTATTATTATTAATGATTTGCCTGAAGACATCATACAAATGTTAGAATTTGTCGGCAAATAATACAAGGCAAGACAAAGGTAACGGAGGAAGAGTAGTCATTTCTGTTCAATAGATGTGAGTGAGACCTAATTTGCAGCTAGGTAATTCATACCTTATTCTCTGTGATAGGAAAATGTAGCCTTTCCCTCTGTTTTTAGCTACTAGATGGATGATCAGTCTAATGGACCAGCATCTGCTGGAAATACTAGTGCTATGTAACTGTTGGAGCAGGCTCGCTTTACTGCAGTACCTTTAGAAAACTTTCAGTTACATATCTTTGTACAACATTTTAGTTTTTCACTTGCAACGTTGTTTTCACAGTTGTTTTCACAAATAGATGACAAAGTTCTAAATGGAAAAAAGATTGTCAATAAGGTAGTGACTTGCGGTACATGGAGGGTGCTTTTGGGCTGATGAGGTCTAATAGCAAACATTGCTGCTGTAATATAAGCTACTTGCAGAGTTAGAATTAACTTTAAATGTACAGATGGCATATGATTTTTGGGGTGTACATCTTGCTATATTCTGTCACACGAGTCAGTGAGAATCATTCATATGGTACTGGAAAGGGACAATTCACCTGTACACACTGTAACTAATATTTAAAACAAAAAACAAACCACTGTTTCTGCCCTAATGTGGTGTTATATTTTAGTGCTGTTGTGTGTTTATTTGAAAATGTATGTGAGTGGTTGGTAAGACTGACGCCAGTTCTGAGTAAATAACTAGAGTGGGCTGGATAAAAATATTACTAGATTAGAAAAACTAGAAAACCTGTAAGTCTACTTTTAATTTTTTCTCAAGTGTTTTTTAAGTACTGTAACACAACTATTGTAAAATGTTATTTTAGTGAAAAATGTTTCAGAGGCAATGAAGATAAATTTCAAAATCTTTATTTAAAGCAAATGAGGATAATCTAAGCAATCTCCTGAAAATAATGTTTTTACACATGGAAAGTGGAAAAATGATGAGGAGGAGGCAATTTATACCTGTAGAGATTGCCACGTTCTAACTTTTTTAGTACAAATGAATTTTCAGCAGATGGAGAAAAGGAAATACATGACAACTTAACATAGTGAGAAGATCATGTAGTTCGTTGGTATGAAATTAGTGTGTTGTCTTTGATTTTAGAAGAAAATATTATTTCACACCATTAAATATCTCAGGAATTATTTGTATCCTTAAATGCCAAACAGTTTTGTGGACTAACTCCTGCTTCAGTTCTGTGATCTCTGATAGTTCTACACTGAGCAGCTTTGAAATTTTAAACTGCATCTTTGATGTAATCCAAACATTTCTTTCTCATTTAGTCACAGTCTGTGAATGGTATATGGACTTTTTAATTTTTCCTTGATGTTGATGGTAATGATTTTTGGTTAGTGTATAAAAGTGGTTGATTTTTTTTTAATAAACAGTCTTTTTAGATAAGTAAATGAAATGTAGTCTGATGGTGATGTCAATAGAAAATGCAGGAAATATTTGTTTTCCTCATTTTCCATTAGCTTTATACAGAGGTAAGAGGGACATTCAAGTAAAAGAAAAAAATTACAGTCATATGACAACAGTAGTAATACATTCCCCCACCTTTCTTCTCTTTTTCAAGCATACTGATTTATGTCAGTACATGGACAAACATCCTGGAGGACTTCATCCAGAGAATGTGAAGGTAGGATACTGCTTCCTGAATAAGCATTGTGGCATCAAACTTGTCTTAGAGTAAGAAATGATATATCCAAAAGTAGTATGCAAGCTGGCCTTTTAACAACTGAGAATTCAGGAATAAAAAGTTATTTTGTTTAATTATTGTTTTTATTCCTTCTTGTAAGCTAGATCTTAATAAGATGGCTAAAGTTAGATTTTTATTCTTTGGATACAGGCAAGGGACTTTATATAGTTACTTGGTAGGGAATGAATGTAATTGTTTTAGCACAAAACGTTACTATTCTGATAGTAAGCCTCATTTGATTAGTATTTAGTATTATACTGCAGAGATCTGGGATTCTGCTCCAGTTGGTTAAATGGGGAATCTTTATTTTAAATATCTGTGCACACTTAAAGAACTTCTATGGGAACATATAGTAGTATTGTTCAGGCATTCCCTCCCCAAATGGATATAAGTGAATGGGGGAGAGAATGGGAGCATGCAGTGTTACATTGCCAGCGCTCAGCTCCACATCCTTCATGCACTGATGAGATAACTTCAACTATGAGAATTCTACTCTGTCCAGGTTTTTGTGTGTAGAACCTTGATGGTGCTGGTTTGTAAATAATACAGGGTGCCATTTAAACAGGCTCCCCGGAAAAGTTAAATTCTTTTATTATTTTCTTCAAAGAGCAGACCTTTTAGTATATCATAATCAGGTTTAGAAATTTCCCCAAAGTTTTTAGATAGTTTGTCTGCCCTTTTCTCTCTCTGTTTGTGTTCTTTTCAACAAATATGAGCCTAAACAAGAAAACACATTGGTCCTTGGTGTGCAGAACTGGTGTCCACCTTGGTGTCCTTCAAAAATACAAATCTGGCAGTATAAATACAGTGCATTTCTTGGTACAGATTCTAAAGTAGTTTTAGGCAGTTTTCATAAGGCAGCTGAACTATATTGTGTTCATGTTTTTAGTGTATTCCAACAGAATATGTTAACTTCTAAATTGGCCATCTTCTGTCTTTTGGTGATCACATCTCTTTTTGTACAAAGGTAAACAATTTGTTTTCATTTGGCCATTTTTATGTAGTGCAGCTCTGAATGCATGTAAACAAAGACCTCCTTTCCTAGTAGCTTTGTTTCTCAGGGACACCTCTGCTCTAATTAGGAATCCATTCTCATTTTCCATCTGAAAGTAATGAATTCCCCTGGGGCTTACTCACAGAAAAATAATTGCAGATGAAATTTCCTTCTGACATGCTTTCATCACATTTCTGTGAAAGCCATGTGTTCTGATAAATGAAATTATTCCGAATTGCAATCACTTGTTTTCTTTTTGAATTCTAATCTAGTATTCTGAATAACAGGCATTTAAAAAAAAAATATTGTAGCTTTTCCCTGCATAGCACAAAAGTATGTTCATTTTCTTGGTAGTTATTTTATTATACCATTATAATATCTCTAGCTCTGTTTGAGTAATACTTCTGCTTCAAAGGCAAAACTCCTTACTTTTTGGACAAAGAAACCAGTAGTGGCATTCCAGCCAGCAGAGAATCCATGCATCAAACTTTCACTGTAAACCTGTCTCCTATGAAAGGTTCAAGTTACATATTTTAACAATGTGAAATGTGAATCTAAATGTTGGCTAGTTTGTTCAAATCAATGAGTAAAATTTAGCCTCAACTCTAAGTGTTCCTTAGATTAGAAGAAGAGAACTAGATGGACTCAGTGATCGTTTTAAAAGTTTACACCTCTCCCCAAAGAGGGTGTTCAGTAGAATATGTCACATGGCCCCAAAAGGACTTGCATCAGTCTAACGTTCTGCTGGTAAAGGAATACGGAGTAGGAGTTCATTTGACTTGGGGAAAAAATGGAAAAGCTGATTGACAAAGCTGCAGTAGTACTATACATACAGAATCACTGTCTGAAAAATTGTCCATTGAAATAAAAACAGGTTGGATCCTAAAATGAAACAGTAGAAAGCATCATCCACCAACTTTTCCTTACGTATGCTACAGCAAACGCCTTTAGTGTATACTACCATATAAGTAAGGTGAAAGTAATGACTCGCTCTAGGAGTGTTTGCTCTGTTGAGTGAACTGGGCTATGATATTTTTGTTTCTTCAAAAACAAAAGAAAATGTCATGGTTTAAATAAAGTTTAAGGACAATTTTTCTTTAAAAGCTTTTAGTGTAGATTGGTACTTGCTATCAAAATTCTTTTGTTCCACATGGTTCTCTGTCATGAAGATTATCCCTTAACTAATGGTTATATTGCCTAAGTAATATCTGTTCTTGAGAAATAGGTAATTTCAGCCGTTAATGACCAATCTGAAAATTAACAACAAGAGGAAAAGCCTTGGGGTATTTGTCATCTTATAAATATTTATATTTTAGAGGCATAAGTAATTATGCTTGAAATTACCAAGAAGCAATGAGGTATTAGAAAGAGCTCTGAACATGGGAGTAATTCGTTAACATTTATTATGCATATTTTACTCATGTTAATAAAAAGCCTTTTAATATTACAAGTATGTCTGAGAAAATGACTTAAAACGTAATCTTTACAAGCAACAGATTTTCGGTAAATCTTAAAACTGAAATTAATGCAGTAGCGCCAGGGTTTAGTAACTTACTTGCTTGTCTTCTTTTATTATAAATAACCAAAAGTGTAAATGAAGGGGAAGACATCTCTTTCCTGAAATTCCTGTAATTAATATTTCTATGTTATTATGCCAAGATAAATGACAATTGGCAGCAAGACTGCTGTTCCCCCTTTTTTTTAAAGATCATGGTAAAAATAAATTGTCCTGGATAAAATGGAATTTGGAAAATATATATCTAATAAATATCAAATAATAAATATCTAATCTAATCATATCTAATAATTAACATTAACTCATGTCTTACTGGATGTAATATATTATAAGATCCATTTTGGCATTGTTAGACATTTAGCATTTCCATTCTGGAAATGCTGCAGTGATAAATTTGTAATTCTTTTCAGATACAGATGGTACTGTATCTGAAGAAGCTCTGATAGGAATAGTTCTGAAATGTCCAGCATAGTCACACAAGTCAACAGTACTGTATGACTGGATTTTCCCTTAATTACAGTGGATATGCTAAACAGGATTATTTGCTATTTAATGCCTTGATAAGTTGCAGTTTTCTATTACTCTTCAGAGGACAAGCAGGTGCAAAGAAGGGAAGGATAATGTTATGCTAAATTAAGGCTGTCTCTTTCAGATGGCATTGAGAATCGATTTTTTAATAAGCCTTTCTTGTGATCAGACATCAAATACATCATCAAGATTTTGCCCTGCTTATTTTATCTCTTACAATTAGACCATAATGAATTAAACTATACATGGACATGTTTATGTTACATTTAAATTTTAAAAACTCTGTCTTATTAAGAAATATTGCTTGCCTCATGAACTTTGGGTTCAGAACCTGGTGGTATATACAGAGTATTCTCCTCACCTTTGTCTGCCAAGGTGTCATTTATATATGCACGGGCTTTCAAAAGAACAAAGATGGAGAACAGTGCATATGTACATGTAATTTTTTTTTTGAAACTTCAGTCAGTTTGAAAGAGACATTGATCATGAAAAGGTATAGAAGGAGCCTTTTAACCTCATTGATTACAGAGAAGAGTTTCTTAGTAAATGGTAGCTGCTAAGATTAACATAATGCTAACAGAGGAAACTGTGTTACCTATTCAGCTAATTTAGCGTACTTACTTTGTTGACCTTTTCTCAGTGTTGCAAAAGAAGCAACAGAGATTAAAAACAAAATGAAAGAAAACAAAACAATGGTTACTGTAAGTCTTTTTGGAAACTTGGAAGCCCTTTGTGGAAGATGAGAATTGGTAGAAAGGAAAACTTTTTCCCCTTGAAAGTGATACGATCTCTGCACCCAAACCTATAAAAAATACAGTTCTGATAAGAGTTCAAAAGCTGGGTACAACATTAAACCTCATGCTGACTCAACAACCATTATTCCGTTTTGATAAAATGACTCTTTGTTGTTTTTGAAGATACAAGATACTTTGCTCCGGTGGCCTACTTTATTTGGCATGACAAAACCCAAAAGCTCTACACCCACATCACACATTGACCTTTGACAGATAGGTCCTATATGTTGTGAAAGTAACAGAACCTCTTAAGGAATGGACTTTAATGACTTTCTGGAAATTGTTTCCTGGACTGATAAGAGACTAATGTACTATCTTATCCATAAGAGTAGAAAGAACAATACTAAAAAAAAGTTTTGTTTTGTGGTATCCCAAAAGTGGCTATGAACAAAATTAAGATTTCCAATTACTTAGGACCACAGAATAAGCAAATGACCCCTCATGTAGTGCCATTTTTTTTCCTTCCTTTGAATGAGAGGGATACAGAAATTACTTCTGAAAATAAAAGTGGCTTGTGTGTCAGATGCATGAAAATGGCTTTCTTTCATTGCAGAGAAACCACCTGACCTTTCAGGTGGTAGAGCTGTGGTACATTTTCCATCAGCCTGAAGTAGTATGACTAGTTGTCAAAGACAGTGGGAGTTTTGGTTCAGTAGCATCCCATCTCTGGTTTTATGATCATCCAGTCAGTTGGGTAGTAATTCCTGCAGTGAAGCTTGCTTGAAAAATGTATATGATCATCTTGATTATAGCACTGCTAATTTGCTGTTGGAGAATGAAAAGCCTTGTGACTCTGAGAAACAATGTAAGCCCAAATGGATCAGAACAGTTGGCTGAGGTGATCTTGGAAGCCCTGAATGGTAACCTAGTTGACTAACCTAGTTGAAGTTTTCTTGCCCATGCCTGGCACTTGTTTTGTTAAAGATGATAGACAGCAAGCATCAAGAGGGCACTCTGTGACTCTTATGGGTATGTCTGTGCTGAGCCTTATTGGGAACAGATACTTCTTGATTTCACAAGGATAATATCTTTCTATAGCATAGTCTTGATTTAAAAAAAAAAAGGGGGGGGAGATAACATTAGAGACATCCAAGAAAATGAGTGAGTATTTTGGTTCCATGTGGAGCCAGCATGGCAAGTAAATCTGTGTAGAAAGTTTTGAGAGGACAAAAAACAAAACACACATTGAATCAATTATGAGGCCCTTAGTGGCAATACTGGCAGTGACCGCAACATATTTCCCATTTTTAAGGGGAGAATACCCCAAACTATCTGTAGGGTGGTTGTACTGGCTGCTACAGAGCAAAGATCAAGACCATTATGCTTGCCATCTTAATTTCAAGGATGACTCTGGGCTTTGTGGGGGAAATAATGATGGGTTGGTGCTATAATATGGAATTCTGTTCTACAGTGAACAACATACCTGTCCTCCCCCCAAACACACACACACAAATAAGAAGAGGAAAAAGGAAAATAGTTTCAAGAAAATAACTTTTTAAAAACCAAACTATTTTTGTTCGGCATTGGAAAAAAAAACCAAACAAAAAAACACACAACAGTTTTCCATTTTTACTGGCCTTTTGTATGTGCACCATTTGCCAATGCAGTGAATGAAATTCATGGAGAAAATCTCTTAGGTTATAAGCAAGATTGTAACCTGAATGGAAAGTGGAAAGTATCCTGTTCTTACTGAGAGCACTGTATGTGTCTTTATTGGAAAAAAGACTTGGTTTTAATGTGCTTGCCCTTAAATTTTAATCATTGCTAACACATTGGTATCGTGCTCCATAAACCTCTAAATTGGTTTAACCTTCATATAGCAACTTCCTCCCAGGATTCATTACTGGAAAGCAGCACCTCAGTTAAAGTGCAGTTGTCAAAGAAAAACAGCCAAGTCCTGCTTGTTGTGTGGCTGTCAAATGTAGTTTTTTTCTAACATGTAGTGCAGATGGATTTAAAGAAGCACATAAGACCTTACAAGAGGGCTGACTTAGCTAGATTGTATCTGTAAATGCTACAAAACAAAAGTATCTGTATATGTTCCTGTTTTCCCTATTTCTGACATAGGATGCCATTGATGAAGTGTTTTCGGAAACTTTCAGAATGCATCAGTGTTACCATATAGCTTTAAATATAAGCTGCCTTTGTTTTCTGTTCTTTGAAAGGTTTTTAATAAGTAATCAAGACAAGTCTTTGTCCTTGTACTGATCTCATCATCTACTCTTCAACAGATAGCAATAGATACTGTAGATCACTTAAGAGGAAGTGATACAAGTAGTAAGAGGAATAAGAGGAATTGATACAAGCAGTATTTACCATGTGAGGAAATACTGTTTGTAGGCCACTCATTTTGTCCCCCCCCCAAAAAAAACACCCTATTTGGACCTAGAGTTTTAAATCCTACTAGTCTGAGGAAAGACAGTGTTAGCTGTTAATGAAGAAATGATAGGACGGTATCTCCAATGCACTTCAGTTTTACACCTACTGTATGTCTCACTTGCCTTTTCCAGAGTTCTACAGGAAGTGATTAATGTTGTGTATGGAAATAACAGTAGAAAAGAGTGTTTTGCTGCATACGTATGTAATATATGCTCACCATAAAGCCATCGCTGATCATAGCTTCCACAGAAACATTACCTGCAGTGAAGGCTCTGAAATATTCAATAATGCCACATGTGATGGCCTTATGCATGGTCTGGATTCTGTTTGCTACCATGAAATTGTTACCAGAGGAAGACACTATTGCTTAGTTATATTTCATGCTGCTCTTATATATATGCAGTTTGCGTGAAGTAGCCTCTCATACATGGATTAGCAAAGCAAAAGGATAGCATCAAGAATTGAAGATTAAGATCCTCAAATACTGAAGTGTTAACAACAGCAAGATGGATGTGTTAATTCATTCTTGCCATGGGAGTATTAATCTAGTTTTTCCCATTACATGAGCAGAGAAAACAGCCAGCACCATACATGTTCTTTAAATCTACTGGATGCTAAGGGAACAACCTCTGCTTTTTCAGTTTTGACAGAATGACTGGGGAAGGGGATAGGAGGAGATTGAAACAAATGTTCATATTATATTTAATAGCTTTCTGCAGCTGCAACATCTACAGCCTCAGGGTTCCTATCTTATTGATACAAGCAATATTTGCCATGCTCGGAAATATTGTTTGGGAACGATTTCTTGTCCTTGGTACAAAGGTAGCTCTTTTTTTTCTAATGAAGGAGTTGCAGCAGTTTGTGTCCCAGGGCTGCTCCTATCAAAGAATATTATAATTTGAGAAACTGATTTCAGAGTACTTTTATCTCTCTGGAGTACCTAGAGTCAGGAGATAATTCGTGTAGCAGGAGAAACGCACATGTACTCAGTTGTAAAATAAGCCATATATTTTAGAGCTTTTCATTATTTTGTTTAGAAAGGGTATAACAAGGCAACTGTTGATGAGAGCCAGAATATTGTCAGGATGCAATGTGCCACCTATCCCAAGTGAAAAAAGAAGACAAAATGGCTCTTGAGCATGGAGTATGTAGGTCAGTCCAGCAGCACCCATGTTTGTCTGTAAGAAATCTGTCCCTCCTTGGTCAAAGCCACAATCCTTAGTGACTGTCACAAAAGGCACACAGCCTTTCAGTTCCACCAGTTCTGTTGAACTACAGAGCTTGCAGCCGTATCCAATGCACAATGCATCTTGTCGAATCCAAATCACCTTTACGGCTGGATTCTTCAATTATAAGCTGGTCCGAAAACATGACTTACCTCCACTTACCTACCTACCAAATACCTTAATTTTGCTTTCCAATTGTCTCTCTAGTTCAGGCTACCAATGGACTTGTCCTACAGATTTATGGTACCTATTTTATGTCACCATTATTTATTTCATTTATTTAATAGTTTCATTTATCTGCTACCTTTTCCCTAAGGAGGTCAAGCATGATAAATGACTCCTCTCCTCCCCAGTTCATCATCACAACAACCCTGCAAAGTAGCTTGCAGTGGTGCAATGACTGGCCCAAGACTACTCAGCGAGTTTCATGGCTCAGCAGGGACTAGTACCATTCCCACACTCTTAACTACTGTACCATACTGTCTCATCTTTTCAAAGTTGTGTGCATGTGAAAGATGTCACCTGAAAGGGATTTACATTATATTTGTCCAGTTTACTTTTTTACTTGTTGCCTATATATTTCAATAGCCTTGGGAAAAGTTTCTTTTTAATATTGTGTGCACAGATAAAAAAAGAGAGATTTAATTAAATTTCTTCAGTAAAAAACCTGGGTAATGTGACATTTCTGTGGTTCCACATCACCTTTTAGTCGCTTCCGTCATAACATTTTCTCAGTTTTATGATGGTGCTGGGTTGGAAGCTAATTAGGAACTACTGCAAGTCAGTATATTGATTGTGGGAATTTTTCAGGATTCAATACTCCCACACACATTAAAGGGCTTCAGAGTATGCAGATAACTCAGCTGTTAGGAGATATGTAGTTTCTGTAATATAATGTATCTAATATTACCCGGACACTGGAACTTTAAACTGTTTTGTTGTCATGCAATAGTTATCTTAAAATCATTTAGCAAAAGATTTACTGTTGCTTTAGTTCCTGGCATGCTGAGGGTAACCATGTGAAACTATCATTGAGCAATAATATCATTTTGCCAGCATGCAAGACTAATATTTGACATAGCTTCTTGACAAGTGTCTTCCATACAAATCCTGAAATTTAATAAGATATAAAGTACACACTGAATCTGTGGATATGTTAGCATAGTGAGAACATATCTAATTGCATAGTCTGTCTGTCTTGAAAAGTATTAAATGACCTGCTTTGAGACACATTTTCAGTTGTTTTGCTTTAACAAACCTGTGCAAATTGTTTGAGAATAAAAAGCCCTTGTGTATTGCTTTATATAATTTATTCACTTCTTTTTTAGGATTTTTTTTCCTTTTCTGAGTACTTTGCTTCCTTCTTCATGTGCTGTGGTTTCCCATAATTAATTAGGATAACATATCTGTCTGGGCTACCATGTAATTTCTAAGGCCATATGGCTAAATAAAATATAATTATGAGTCCCTAGGAATTGATTTTTTGTTTATAGTTATTGTTGTGGATTATTAAAGTAGATGAATACAGTGAAATGCTCCATGTTCCACATGTTCAACAATGTTTTCAAATTCTGATGTTTTATATTAAACTGGTGACAAAGTTACAAGAAACTGTGTCACCCACATGCAAATGCAGGAAGCCAGTGCACTGCATACAACTGTTAATAATGTTTTCCCCCTCTTTTTCAGTTATTTTTATTTCAATTGCTGCGAGGACTTTCGTACATCCACCAGCGTTACATTTTGCACAGGGACCTGAAACCCCAAAACCTTCTGATCAGTGACACTGGGGAGTTGAAGCTGGCAGATTTTGGTAGGAAAGCTGTTAATTACAAGATTATTTTACAATGCTGTGAGATATATCAAGGGATGGTTTCAACAGTTTTACTCATAGTCAAAAGTTGATTATGTATGGCCACTGTGATGGTAGATAAATGAAAAAGGCAAAAATGTAGTATACTCTGTGACCTTCTAAATGACAAAAGAGAAGGGAAAGATGTAAATGCCTTTCACATACTCCTCACCCACTTCACAACTAGGGAGAATATGTGAAAAGAGAGAGTTCAGAATTAGAAACATCCCAGTTATGATCACATGATTTAAAGTAGTGGGAATAATATCCTATAGCAGCCATTTAATTTTTTAGAAATAGATTAATGGTTTACAGTTATAGAGACCTATTTTTATATCAATTTGGAAAACACTAAAGCATTTTAAGCCTATATACAATGTTGCATGACCGTCTCTCCAATGAAGGCTACATTTCTTCTGCATGTTCATGTTGGCAGCAATGTTGGGTTTTCTTTCTTTTAAAAAATGCATTTAACCATTGTATTTAAATAATTTGAGTTTTGTATAGCATAGATTTTTAAAAGGATCATTACTAATCAATTATGTAGTTTAAAAATTAGAAATGTAAATGTAGATGGTTGACTTTATTAATTTGTAGTCAGGATGCTAACAAGGAATCTGCTTCTAGAGAAGGCTTTTTATGGTGTAATAAATGTAAAAAGACCTCTTGGTCCCAGAGGGGAAGACCTTCAGCTCTGGTTTCTAAAAGTCAATACTACAACCCCGTTTTTAATTTAGTATCAGACATACTTCATCTTCGGCATACTTCATCTCCTCTGGGCTAAGAAATAAAGAGTTAGACCTTTGGAAAGTTGTTCTTGGATAAACATGCAAGGAATGAAATATTCTCAGATTTACACTTGATGGATTCTTTGCTGTGTCTAATAATCTTCTTTCTCTATAATTTTTTAAATTAAAAGGAACAAACTAGAGTTGTTTTTAGTTCTATAATATTCTATTGCAATATTCAAAAGAGAGAGTGTGTGTAGAGGGATCCATTTATCAAAGTAAAAAAGAGACACGGACTAGATTAATAATCGAACTAAGAATGGATGAAGCACAAGAAATGTCTTCTAAGGCAGTTGGCATAATCTTGTTGCTTAGCTTTGCCAGACTGAGAAGAGTGACATCACCAGCAGTGGGAGATTGGCGACATTAAAATGTTGCTACTTTGATTTTGGGTTGCACACAACTTCATCTCATTGCACATGAGTTTCATACAACACAAAATTGAATCAAGAATTTCATCTCATTGCACATGAGTTTCATGCAACAAAAAATTGAATCAAGAATTTCATCTCATTGCACATGAGTTTCATGCAACACAAAATTGAACCAAGAACTCTTAAATGAGAGATAACCTGCCAGTGACATCAGTGTAGTTGTAGTTTCTTAATGTAGATTTTATAAGCCTCAGTGTTTTTCCTAAGGTTGTTACTTTGGTTCACACTGGAATAGAAAGGGAACTGGAAATGTTTTAGAACTGTTTTGGGGAGTCACTATGCTTTGAAGGAGATATGCTTGTTTTTGTTTGAATTCAGTCTGTTAAACATATATGCTATATATACAAAAGGTAAAACTGGAAAGTTTAGCAGACATTCAAAAGACTTGCTGAAATTTTTTTGGGGGAAATTAACAGACATCTTTTAAAATGAAATTCACAGTCTAAGCAATTTTGCAATCTTTATATTATATATATATATAAATTTTTTTATGCCTTTCTTCTCTTCAAAGAGATCCAGAATGGCGCACAACACATAAACAATACATGTAACAATAAAATACATATCTATCTGTGTGATAGGAAATGTCTATACTGAGTTCTTAATCTATAGCAATTTGCTGCTGAAACTTACACCACCAGTATTCTGCTTGTGGGTGTAACTAATAGGTTCTTATGAAGTAATTTTAATAAATAACCTTGTCTGCTTTTCTAGTATAAGTGTGTTGCAAATTCTAACTAAACATAGGGATAATTTAAATAATTTAACTATACCAAGAGAATGTAATACTTGTATACTTTTATTGTTAATATGTACCATCACTCCCTGCCAATTTATAGCAACCCCCATAGGGCATGTACGTGAGATGTTAAGGAGTGGCTTGCCATTGCCTCTTCCCATTGAGTTCCATGGCCAAGCAGAGATTCAAACACAGGTCTTCCATGTACTAATCTGACACCCTGTTTGCTTTACCACAATGGCTCATGCATGCATGCATGTATATATAATACATACATACATGATTCTGTCAGTATTAAATATATCATTATATAATCAAAGAAAAGTGGAGGAATTTGCCCAAGCGCTTGAGGAAACCCTTCCAGGCCCGGCTGATGCAAATGCAACTGAACGATGGGAACATTTCAAGAACGCTGTTTATAACACCGCCTTGTCCACATTTGGCAAGAAGACCAAAAAGACGGCAGACTGGTTCGAAGCCCATTCGGAGGAGTTGATGCCAGCCATCGAGGATAAGAGGAGAGCTCTAGCAGCATACAAAGCCTGTCCTAGTGAGTACAACTTGCAGGCTCTTCGAGCTGCTCGTAGCCAAGTCCAACAGGCTGCCAGGAGATGTTCCAACGATTATTGGCTTCAGCTCTGCTCTCAGATACAGATAGCAGCGGACACAGGTAACATCAAGGGAATGTATGACGGTATCAAGCAGGCTTTAGGTCCAATACAGAAGAAATCTGCTCCCTTGAAGTCTGCTGCAGGCGTGATCATCCAGGACCAAGCACAGCAGATGGAACGCTGGGTGCAGCACTACTCAGAGCTATATTCCAGAGAGAATGTAGTAACCGAAGAGGCATTAAATAACATCGAGTGCCTGCCTGTCTTGGAAGAGCTGGACAGTGAACCAACTTTAGCAGAAATAAAAGCGGCCTTGGATTCCCTCGCCTCTGGCAAGGCACCTGGGAAGGATAACATCCCTGTTGAAGTGCTGAAGTGCTGTAAAGAGATCATCACCACCGAGCTGTATGAAGTCTTTTGTCTTTGCTGGAGGGAAGGTGGAGTACCACAGGACATGAAGGATGCAAACATCGTCACATTGTATAAGAACAAAGGAGACAGGGGCGACTGCAATAACTACCGTGGTATCTCTCTTCTCAGCATTGTAGGGAAGCTGCTGGCCAGTGTTGTGCTGAAGAGACTCCAGGTGCTTGCAGACAGAGTCTATCCAGAATCACAGTGTGGATTTCGAGCTAATAGATCCACCACCGACATGGTATTTTCCCTCAGACAGTTGCAGGAGAAATGTAGGGAACAACAACAGCCACTCTTTGTGGCCTTCATAGATCTCACAAAGGCCTTTGATTTGGTTAGCAGGGATGGCCTTTTTAAAATACTTCCCAAGATTGGATGTCCACCTTGACTCCTTAACATCATCAGGTCCTTTCATGAGGAAATGAAGGGCACTGTAGTTTTTGATGGCTCAACATCAGATCCCTTTGACATCCGAAGCGGAGTAAAACAAGGCTGTGTCCTTGCACCGACCCTGTTTGGGATCTTTTTTGCTGTCATGCTGAAGCAGGCCTTTGGAACTGCAACAGAAGGTGTCTATCTCCGGACTAGATCAGATGGAAAGCTCTTTAATCTCTCTAGGTTGAGAGCGAAGACCAAAGTCCAACTGAAATGCATGCGGGACTTCCTCTTCGCTGACGATGCAGCCATTGTTGCCCACTCTGCTGAAGACCTCCAACAACACATGAATCATTTTAGCAAGGCCTGCCAAGACTTTGGACTAACAATCAGCCTGAAGAAAACACAAGTCATGGGCCAGAGTGTGGACTCACCTCCCTCTATTACTATCTCCACGCAAGAATTGGAGGTTGTTCATGACTTTGTGTACCTTGGCTCAACGATCTCTGACACTCTCTCCCTAGATGTTGAGCTGGATAAACGCATTGGCAAAGCAGCTACCATGTTCTCTAGACTCAGAAAGAGAGTATGGCTTAATAAGAAGCTGACGGCATACACCAAGATCCAGGTCTATAGAGCCTGTGTCCTGAGCACACTCCTGTACTGCAGTGAGTCCTGGACCCTTTGTGCATGGCAGGAGAGGAAGCTGAACACGTTCCATATGCGTTGTCTCCGACGCATTTTTGGTATCACCTGGCAGGACAAAGTTCCAAACAGAGTAGTCCTAGAACGAGCTGGAATTTTTAGCATGTATACATTGCTGAAACAGCAACGTCTACGTTGGCTTGGGCATGTTGTGAGAATGGCTGATGGTCGGATTCCAAAAGATCTCCTGTATGGAGAATTAGTGCAGGGAAATCGCCCCAGAGGGAGACCACAGCTGCGATACAAGGATATCTGCAAGCGGGATCTGAAGGCCTTAGGAATGGACCTCAACAGATGGGAAACCTTGACGTCTGAGCGTTCAGCCTGGAGGCAGGCGGTGCATCATGGCCTCTCCCAATTTGAAGAGACACTTGTACAGCAGGCTGAGGCAAAGAGGCAGTCCCGAAACCAGCAAAACCAGGGAGCTGGACAGGGGACAGATTGTATTTGTCTTCAGTGTGGAAGGCATTGTCACTCTCGAATTGGCCTTCTCAGCCACACTAGATGCTGTTCCAAGACCTCCATGCAGAGCACGTTACCATAGTCTCTCGAGACTGAAGGATGCCTACTACTATATAAACTATGTGTCGGGTTTATTTCAAGGACCATGTATATCTGCTTTTCTTTTTTACAAAAAAGGGGAACATTTGAGATGTAAATAATGTGCAATGCTTTGGCATTAATGGAGATTGTTTTATTGTTTTAACACAGAACACTTTGCTATCCTAAAATGCTCATAATAAAAAAATTAGCCTTCTGTAACTGCTACATCAAATGTTTATATGTGCATATATAAATACCTTGAGAGATATATTTAGTTTAGAAATAGCTGTGCTGCTTAAAATTGAAGCAAGCGGTGTGCTTTAAATAAATGTTTGTACCTGAGCGGAATCTGTTGATGGTTCTAGCTGATCTAGATCTGGATTTCAAATAATAAATCATTAGCTGACCATTTCCCCCTAAAAGCAGACAGAATGTAGGGCAGTCCTGCTACAGTGTGCCAGAGTACTTAAGATTTCCACTAGGGAAGGGTGTGGGAGATCAGACTTGGCCTTTTTGCTATGAAATGATGTTATTGGTATGTGTATATTTATTAGTAAGGAGAGCCAAAACATGACAGCGGCTTATATTTTCCAGTGTTTCATTAGATTAATAGATTGGTTGATAGCTGGTACTTCTTCCTTGAGCCTGGCAATTCTCAGTTGCCCCTTCTCTAGACATGCCAAGCAGAAGAACAACAGCTCCTCATGCCGAGATAATTCTGATGAAAAAAGATACAAATGAGAAGCAAGAGATGGGAATTCTGGCAGTTTGAGTTGCACTGGGAATTTGATTCCCCACTGTGCCTCCCAGACAGGGCCTGGACTCGATGATCCATAGAATCCATTCCTGTTTTGCAATTCCAAGATGATGATGATTTTGGATTATGCAATTATAGTTGAGCACAGATGTCTGATACATACTGCCTATGTAATTAGTGTTGTCTTCTCAAGGAGTCAGTGGTTTGTATAGATTATTTAACTGCAATAATATAGTCCTTATTTTAGACTTTAGTTTCAAGCTTAATATCAGTTTGACCTGTCTAACATTCCTTTTAGTATGACTCTATACCTATATACTTAGAAATCAGTAAACATAGAATCAAATATTTCTTATTAAACTACAAGAGTCTCTTCTGGTCCCAAGCATGTATCTCCTCCCTCCTCCACCGTTTTTGTACTTCTCATCTTGTAATTCTCTAACTTTTCTTATGCAAAGTTTTCTTTGAATTATTTACTACATCGTTCAGAACAACAACAAATGAGTTTTCAATGAATCATTCCCATGTTTCTGTAGTTAGCTGAAATCTTCACACAAAACAAAGTTTCATTAAATGAGAAACTAGAAACAGGAAAGAAGCATGAAAATCAGCTAGCTTTTACATTTTATGCATATAAACTATATTAAAATTATCCCAATTTTTTATTAATGTTGATGGGATATTCAGACTATTCAAGCAGAATTGCTTTTTAGTATTATTTATTTAAAATATTTACAGGCTGCCTTTCTCCTAAAGGATCCAAAGTGACTTACAACATTAAGCTACAATGTATGGTTTTATGTTTTAAGGACATATGTTGTTGATTTTGTGACAGAGTTCTTTTTCCCTTTGTAGCTCTTAAAATACTTCCTCCAAAGCTAAAAGCTGGCATGATTCATTTAGAGTGGCATAAATGTTTTTAGAAAGTACTGTGTTAACCAATTTGTGGAAAATGCAACCTTTTTTATCCAGATCACTGCCTTTAGTTTCTAATCAGTTATACGTTTACAAATGGGAAGCCAATGTAGATTTTTTTTTTCATACTGGAATTGTTTTTCATACTGGAAATCACTGAGTTCCAGTCACTAGCTTGGGCACTGCATTCTGAACAAACTATAGATGTGCACCCTTTACAAACAAACAAACAAACAAACAAACAAAAAGAATCCAATTGTGTACTCTTCCCTAAATTTCACTGCTTCTGCCAAAATAGAAGACCCTTCCTCATGTAGTTCTCCATGCCATGAAATCCTGATCTGGATAGCTGGGAAAATCTCTGGAGCTCTGTGGGAGGCACGGAGGACTTGAAGAGCAGGAAGAAGGGGAGAAAGTGCCAGTTCCAGGGGTATTGAAATTTACCATTTTTGCCCAAAGTTCCAAACAGGATACACTCCAGATTAGTAGGTATAGATTACTAAATCATGTCTGAATATTGTAAAACTATATTTTCTTAGAAAGGTTTGCAGCTGGCACAATCAGCAAGAATGAAAATGACACCAGTAATATTACTTGCTACACTCAAAAGCTGCACTTGATAGGATTGTTCAAAGTAACACTTTCACCCCCTCATTACTCACAAAGTGGTGTGTTACCTTAATGTTTTTTAATGAACTCTCTCCAGCCTCTACCTGAAATGACTGCTGGCATTCATCAAAATAGGCTCTCGGATCCAAGTTACTATGAAAGCCAGAAGTCAACAGAATTGTCTAATTTACACTGTGCAAACACTGTACAATATTTTATTTTTGGATGTCATATTGTAACAAAGCTAAGAGAGAGAGCATGATGGAGTCTCTTCTGAACATGTACACATTTTGACTATTTGAGAATCTGTGTTCACTAGGTCACAGGTAAAGCAACATTGGTAATTGTTATAATGCCATCCTTAATCATCTGTATGCAAACAGAATGGAGTATTCAGAGCATGCAAGTCATCAGAGATTTTTAAATGACAGCACTGCAACTATATGAGGTGAAAAGAGGATATTCCCCTGACTTCTGGATAACTAGGAATTTTGGATGATTTTAGAGTGTTTTTCAATTGCCGCGTGAATGCAGAAAAATTAGTACACAAAGGTGGATGGCAAGCAATCTTAAATTAATTAATACTGAATAACAATTACCCATGACATTTTTGTACTTACATTCATTAGCACAGATTAGAATCACTGTTCAACATATAAACTGACACTGAAAATGCAGAGGAAAAAAATTACATATTTAAATACATTATTTATGCACAGAAAATATTGGTTAAAGAGTATTAAAGAGAATCCTAATTGCCATTAAGTGATCTTGAGCGTGCATTGTAAAGAACATTTAGAGGATGGAGGAAGTACAGAAAGCAAAACATATAGAGCAGAGCTCCTTCGGCTATTATTTTGTAGAGATTATGTGTTGGATTTATGATAGGCCTGGCCATTAAACAATGTGTCTTGACTCCTAACAATTGCCTCACTGTTGTCTTATTATTGTAAAGAATTGAGTTGTAGCAGCGGGGTGCCTTTTTGGTGACCTTTTTATCTGTTAGAAAGAGCAAGATCTGAAAGAAGTTCACAGGACTGTCATGAAGCTATCCATACGTCTTCAGGCCACAACTGAGAGCAAATATTATATGCCCACCTGGCAATCTTTTCTCCATTACCTTTTAACTTTATGTTCGATTCAGCTCTTAAATTAAAAAGTTCTGATGATCACCAATGCAAGCAGCACTGACTTTCAGAAAAGGGAATGTGTGGCTTCCTGTGGTGTAACCATGGAAACAGACAAGGAATCCTTAAACAAAGTGATTGCACATGCTGTGCTAATTAATCCTGTCCTACAGCTTTCCCTCAGTTGGAGGAAGCAGTTAGATAAATTTTGCATGAGTAAGCATGTTTGAATATGTAAACAATATGAAATATGTTGCCATGTGTAGGTTATGGGTTATGTCAAAAAGTGGGAAAAGCCAACAATGCTGTAAATGTCATTTATTTGTAAAGGTGTACTATATTTGTTCTGAAAGAAATGGGTGTGCCTCAGCACTTGATTGTCCTGATGCATAAACTATATTGTGGACAAGAAGCTACCATTAGGAATATGAAGAGACCGAATGGTTTCCTACAGGCAAACATGGTCAGACAAGCGTCCATTTTATCACATTATCTGTTCAATCTGTACACAAAACATATTATATGGAAAGCCAGACTAGATTCAGATGAAGGAGGAGTGAAAATTGGTAGAAGAAACATTAATAATTTAAGATATACAGATTATACCATCTTACTGGCAGAAAGCAGCAATGACTTGAAATGACTTCTGGACGAAAGTGAAAGATGCAAGTGCCAAAGCAGGACTGTAGCTGAACAGGGAGAAGACAAAAATTATAACAACTGAAGAATTACACAACTTTAATATAGAGAATTTAAAAACTGGAATGGTTAAAGATTGCCTTGGTTGAATCATCAACCCAAATGGAGACTGCAGCGAAGGAATCAGAAGGGCAGTAATGAAGGAATTAGAAAGAAATCATCAAGTGTAAAGATGTATTACTGGAGACCAAGACCATCCATACTCTTGTATTTCCAATCACCATGTATGGCTGTGAAAGCTGGGCAGTAAAGAAAGCTGTCAGGGAAAAAACTGATTCATTTGAAATGCAGTGCTGGAGAAGAGCTTTGCATATAACTTGGACTGCCAGAAAGACAAATAAGTGGGTCCTAGAGCCAATCAAGCCTGAACCATCTCTGGAGGAAAAAATGATGAAACTGATGCTGTCCTACTTTAGGCACATCATGAAAAGGTATGATTTTCTGGAAAAGACAATAATACTGGGAAAAGTTGAAGGCAGCAGGAAAGGAGGAAGACCAAATACAAGATGGATTGACTCCCTAAAGGATCCACAGCCTTGAGTTTAAAAGCTGAGCAGGGCTGTTGAGGATAAAATGTTTTGGAGATAACTCATAGAGTCATCATAAGTCAGAGGCTACTTGATGGGCACATAAGAACAAAATTTTAAAATGTTGAGACAGCTCTAAAAAAATGAGGAACATTTAATCTGTTAGGGGCATGTAGTCAGTATTCTACCATCTGTGGCTAGATTTTGCTGTGGGCACTATAGTTTTAAGCAAAATGATTCCTCTGTTGTAACTGAAAAACATTTTGCACTATATTGATACAGTGCTAATCTATTTCAGCCTTACCTATTTTTTTTAAAGTTTAATCAAGAGCAGTATGCAATGGAAACCAGATAATAATGTTATCCATGTTTCCCAAAATGGTAGTTTACATCCACAAGTGCCAGACCAAGCAGTAAGTAGATGGGAACAAGGTATAAAGGGGAGGGCAAAGGATAGAGAGAAAGATAGTGACATTGGCCAAGAGGGAGGATGATTTTGAGTGGGAGGGCTAGAGAAGAATTCTGCTAGTATCACCCACTGTGGAAAGATCTATCAACTGTGTATCAACTTGGAGCAGTTGTCACGTCTGGTCACAACCTAAGTCTAGAAGGTGATAAATACTATCTAAATACAAATGGGTAAAGGCTTTCCCTTATGTTTGTGCATAAGCCAAAATCCGAGGGTGCAGTCTACACCCAACACCAGTGGGAATGAGAGTTTATTTCCCTCCTTTTCCCACTGCTGCCTTCTGTTCTAAGTCTTTCAGGGCAGTTTTTTGGGGGCCACAAATTCTTGCAGAATCAGTGGACATACATTCTGACTGTAATGTGCTCTTCTGATTACTTTTCCAGATCCTATTCACTACTTCCTGGCTCAGATTCCTCCCTAACCCATATTCCAATTTTCCCTTGTATGGTCTCTTATTACATCTAAGTCTGCATTTATTTAATAAGATTGAGTTAAGTTTCCTTTATAGAAATTGTTCATAACTGGTACTTTAAGTCACTACATTCTCTTAAGAAACCATATTTAGAAATTTAATTGATTATTACATGTATTAAAAATGGCATGCTGTGTTGCTGTTTCATAAGTAACTTCCTGTTTTTCTACAAAACCATTTTTAAGGATTTTTATTTAATTTATAACATTTATAAATGCATCATGATCATTTTAAGCTAATGTGCATCTTGGCCATGGACAAACAAAATGATAGGAAGAACCTGTTGTAGGAAGAGCTCTCTGACAGATGGGGATCTAGAGCCATTGGTAGATGGAATGAGGCATTGGAAAGTACAGCAGGCACAAATAAGTCCGGTTCTGTCTCCTCCTCTGAAAACTGCTGGAACAGCACATACGCACTATAATACAGTTCCCAGCCAGGACAATGCTTGAGCCCCCTTGATAATGGAAGCTGTGATTTTACAAGGACACCGCACCACCCATAAACTTCACCACCACCCATAATTTCACCCATGGGATTGCTACAGATCAAAATCTGAAATTATCCCTAGGTGCCTCTTACCCCCATCCCTTTTCCAGGAAATTTAATTTCACAGTGGAGTTCATACAATAATTCCAGTTCTGCTTTGCTCCAGCCAGCAAGAAGAAAAAACTCAGCAGCAAGCAATGCTCAGAATTTTCCCTAGAGAGCATCCTTGCAGAGTCCTGGCTTCCTTTCCTTTTGATTGGTCAAAGGCATACAGAAGCAGCTTGAGTGTTGGAGCCTATTGCTGGACAACCTCTGGCCAATAAGAAGGAAGAGAGCTGATTATGACATTGGTGGATGGGGAGAAGTGAAGAAACATGGCTGTATTGGTGTTGGATGCAATGATGGACAGGGATAGAGAGTGTGGGGCTGCCCCATTTAGGACACTGGAGGTGGGGCTGGCATATACAGCTTCTTGCCTCTTATTTATTCTGGCACAATGTCTGAAATATGATAAAACATGCCTGACATCTATTGTCCCCTCATTCCATTCCACCTCGGATAGCAGATTCACCTGTCTCTTAAAAGATTCACCTGTCTCTTGTGTATATACTTTTTAAAATGTTATTTTCAAAACATCAGTAAACATGGGGTATATCTGTATACCCAGGATGTCTCCCAGTTATGTGTAGCCATTCCTTATCTCTGGGTGACTCCATTCATCTTGCAAACTGGTCTGACTACCTGCTTCTGCTGGTAGATTAAGTTATTTCATGCTGCCCTCTTCAAACTCAGCGAGCACCTTTAGCCCCAAGAGTTTTGTGAGGTAGATTTGGCTACAATACAGTGATTGCCCAGGACTATTCACTCTGCTTCACAGATAAACAAGTATTTGAATCCTATCCAAGCCCACCTGCCTTGCCACTATACTGCAGTGTTAATACTGGGATGGGCAGACGGACAGATTGTACGGTCTACTTTGTCTTGCAGTCAAATCCCAAGATCCAGCAGCTGGAGCCAGATGCAAAATAGTAGCTCAGAAAGGTAGAGTTAGGATTGTGGAACCAAGTGTCTTTGAATACTAGGTCAAACGAGGAATTTGTGTGCAAAATTAGGCCCCCATACACGTTTCACTCACAAATCCACTCCTGTTCCCACCTCACCCCCATAATGCTTGACATTATAGTATTAGGCATCCTTCAGTCTCGAAAGACTATGGTAACGTGCTCTGTATGGAGGACTTGGAACAGCGTCTAGTGTGGCTGAGAAGGCCAATTCGAGAGTGACAATCCCTTCCACACTGAAGACAAATACAATCTGTCCCCTGTCCAGCTCCCTGATTTTGCTGGTTTCGGGACTGCCTCTTTGCCTCGGTCTGCTGGACAAGGGTCTCTTCAAATTGGGAGAGGCCGTGATGCAACGCCTGCCTCCAGGCTGAACGCTCCGATGTCAGGGTTTCCCATCTGTTGAGGTCCATTCCTAAGGCCTTCAGATCCTGCTTGCAGATGTCCTTGTATCGCAGCTGTGGTCTCCCTCTGGGGCGATTTCCCTCCACTAATTCTCCATACAGGAGATCTTTTGGAATCCGACCATCAGCCATTCTCACGACATGCCCAAGCCAATGTAGACGTCGCTGTTTCAGTAATGTATACATGCTAAAAATTCCAGCTCGTTCTAGGACTACTCTGTTTGGAACTTTGTCCTGCCAGGTGATACCAAAAATGCGTCAGAGGCAACGCATGTGGAAGGTGTTCAGCTTCCTCTCCTGCCGTGCACAAAGGGTCCAGGACTCACTGCAGTACAGGAGTGTGCTCAGGACACAGGCTCTATAGACCTGGATCTTGGTATATGTCGTCAGCTTCTTATTGAGCCATACTCTCTTTGTGAGTCTAGAGAACATGGTAGCTGCTTTGCCAATGCGCTTATCCAGCTCGACATCTAGAGAGAGAGTGTCAGAGATCGTTGAGCCAAGGGACACAAAGTCATGAATAACCTCCAATTCTTGTGTGGAGATGGTAATAGAGGGAGATGAGTCCATGCCCTGGCCCATGACTTGTGTTTTCTTCAGGCTGATTGTTAGTCCAAAGTCTTGGCAGGCCTTGCTAAAACGATTCATGAGTTGTTGGAGGTCTTGAGCAGAGTGGGCAACAATGGCTGCATCATCGGCGAAGAGGAAGTCCCGCATGCATTTCAGAGCTTTCCGTCTGATCTAGTCCGGAGATAGACACCTTCTGTTGCAGTTCCAAAGGCGTGCTTCAGCATGACAGCAAAAAAGATCCCAAAAAGGGTTGGTGCGAGGACACAGCCCTGTTTCACTCCGCTTCGGATGTCAAAGGGATCTGATGTTGAACCATCAAAAACTACAGTGCCCTTCATTCCCTCATGGAAGGACCTGATGATGTTAAGGAGTCGAGGTGGACATAGGCCACATAATTCAGGAAGAAAACTTTCCATGATTATCATTGTTGCACCATCTACCAAACACCCAGACATGTCTAACTGGATCTTGGTCTACCTTCTTCTGACTCTTGGTTTATATACTACAGATAATTATATTAAATGTTTTGTATTTGAAAGAAATTGTATTTCCACCCCCGCCCCCCGGTGCTTTAGCTATTTGCAATTGGAATGCCATGCTTCTCAGGCTCCAAATGTTTTTTCACTTGCATTTTTTCATTGTACAGCTGCAGAAGCAATGTTTTCTTTAAAGATGTTTAGCGCTGTTTAATTTATCTATTGTTTCAAGTTACATGATTTTTGTTCTTTTGTTCTAGCTACTGACATCTAAATATCTATTTGATTTACTGTTATACTTAGTGTCCTATGCGCTCTCTCTGGCTCTCGCTCTCAGTATGGAATGTGTACTCCCCAAAATAAAAATATAGCAGTTGCACAATGACAAATATTTTTATTGCAATTTCTTGATATTTTTTGAGTTGCTACTTTGTGTTGTGATACTATGAATGATACAAATAGAGATGATTTTTTTCACTGATTCATTTACTATATGGATAGAAGAAACAAAATCCAGTCTTCTCAATTGTCTCATATTAAACATGTCTTTAATTACGTAAAGGAGCTTTTATTTCCTTATATGCTTATTTCTTCGTTGTGTTTACATTTATTCCTAGGACTTGCAAGAGCCAAATCTGTCCCCAGTCATACATACTCCAATGAAGTCGTTACCCTGTGGTACAGACCTCCAGATGTCCTCTTAGGCTCAACAGAGTATTCTACCTGCCTTGATATGTGGTAAGAACAAAGCATTTACAGAATCCTTGTTGCTCTGGTTTTGATTTCTTTAGTTTAATAGTATGTTTGACAAGCTAAGGCTACAGTACTATACAGACTTACCTAGAAACAAGTCCCATTGAACCAACATTGGAAAGTCATGCATATAATTATTCATTAAGATAAATAGTTCAGGCTACACTATTTATAGACTTAAGTTTCCAGAAACAGTTCCCTTAAAAAATCTCCATGATATCTCCAACAGTTCATTTGTATTGTATATGCATATGAGTAGTTGTGCCTTTTAAGCAAGTAACACAACCACTTGTTCTGTTTTGTTGCTGTTAATCCAATTTTATGGAGAATTTTCACCCTAGCAGGCAGTTTGAGGAAAGCAGGCAGAAGCCATGTAATCTAAATACAGTAATGATGGAACATGTTTGCATTAATACAATAGGTAGTCTGAGCAAAGCGGTGTTGCCTAGCACTTTGTTTTTGCTTGACTGTATGCGCCATGCCCATTTGTAACATTTTGCCCACAGCAGGGATAAACCGTGGGATACCTTTGTTCTTTTCAGTGTAAACAAAAAGCAATAACAGACTTCAGTAAGCTCTAGGGAGGTGCACTACAAAAACTTTCATTTCATTTTTGTTTTGTTTTGTTTGGGTGGCTACCTCTGTTGTTTTCAGTTCTTTTGTACACCAATCCTTTTGTTTGATGTGAAAGACCAGTTCTTTTGGGTCATTTTGTTTATTTCTCCCATTCATTTGCTGGAACTTTTAATGCTGTTTATTAGTACCCCAGCTGAGCAGGAGCACTTTTGCACACATGTGCATAAGGGCTGGGGTTAGAGGAAAAGCAAGGTACAGTTGGAAGACAACAAACAGGCTTGTAATCTTTCTTGACCCTCCTGCTACCAGAATAGAACAAAGCAAAGCTCCCTAACTCAACCTTCAGGAACAGAAGTTCTTCCAAAGATTCTGCTGGCTGGTTTTACCTTCCAAGGGAGTCTCACTGGCTTGCTGGCTTTATTGGTTCATCAAAGGGTCTGTGTTTGTCTGGAGCAGTAGTGGCTGCTTGAGATGCCAAAGTGCCAAGACAAAGGCTTTGCTGGGGGAGAGGAAGAAGAGGCTGCAGGCTAGGAAGTCTTCTCCGAAGGGGTGAGCTGCAGGTGAGGAGGGCAGTGACTAAGCAGGCTTGCTCATAGTAGAGTAAGCGAGAGCTTTCCCACTCTGGTCCCTGAAGGTATTCCTTAAGTGGCAGTGTTCTGATTGGCTGCTGACAGCAGCTCCTGCAATGCTATTTGACTAAACATTTATTGGGCGATCTGAGAGACATTCAATGAAAGAAGGGAAACAAAACATATGACATTTTTGTTTACTCCTCTTTCATTTCAATAAAACATTTGTGGTTAAGAAGCTCTTTTTTAGAAACAAATGAAAGACCATGAAAGCAAAAGAAAGAACCTCTTTTGTGGGGAGTTTTGTTCATTTCCAATAAAAAATCCCATCTCTAGTAAGCACTGTTGGGCATCACCTAGGCTTTGGTTAACATTTGTTTAGGACTATTGCATCCTATCTACTAAGGAATTTTGTGCTGATAATATACCCTACTGTTTCAGGGGCCCAGGATGATACTGTTTGCACTTAGTATTTATCTGACTGCAGAGTCAGAGGCTGGCAGTTCATTTCCACACTGTGCATACCAGAAGAGCCAACCTGTGTAGCCTTGGGCAAGCTGCACACTCCCAGCATGCCCTCAGAGGGATATCTTTGAACACAGGGTTTGACTTCACTGTCTGGCAACCCAATCTGTACATTTGAAGATCTCCTCAAGTTCTGGGAAGCTTTGCCTGTCTACTCATTATGGGAAATGTGGGGCAGGTGGAGCCAACTCCCAAACTATCTTTAAGAATAATCCTGAAACTAGTGATTGGGTCTCAGAAGCTCTGCACTTTCTCTGCCAGGGAGAGCCCAGGCTGTTGAAGCTCCCCACAGTTATTGCCGATCTGAAATACAGTAAAATTAAGGATTCCCCATGCACCACTTGCTTTCCTAGTTGGGGGACTAAGCCGCACAGAAAAGAAGAATCTTTATCATTATCTGTGATTAGAAATAACAGGGTGAATTCTCCCCTCCTCATTCCTTTTGGTAGGGTGGATGAGATGAAGGCAGGACCTCTATAAGGGGAAGGGGAGGGTCATGCTTGAAACTCTTGGCAGGTGAGATTGGGACTGCTCAAGGTTCAATGAAACCCATGGGTCAAAGACTCCTTTCTCTTGATTTAGTGTTTGCTGTTAGTGCTTACTGTATTCTTCCTTTGCTATTAAAATTGGACACGCACCCCATTGCAAGTTAGGCAAGTTAAACACTTAGCTTTGCTGCCATCAAAAATTTAGCTGTCATTTTAGAGAGTTGACTTAAGATTACTGGTGTGTTTTGTTTTCTATAATTGTCGAAATCTGACTTCAACGTCATGACATTATTTTGGAGTAATGGGGGAAAATATGAAATATTTGATTGACCTGTATAGCACTTTGATAACCATTATCACAACTGATGTTTTACCATGGAAATGCAAAGGTCATGGTACTTACAAGAAGACAGCCTTAATTTTGAAGCGATTAATAGAGGTGCTCTAAACAGTATTGGATAAAATGAAATCTATAGTGCTGAAAACCATCAAGCCCAAGCAGAGACTTCTACCACCATATATTACCATTGCCAAGGAGAAAACTGGTCCTAGCTGGAGGACACAAAAAGAATCTCTTTTAATTATGAACATGAAATATTGATGTCCCATGATGTAGGACCTTTAACACAAGTCAATAAGATATACAGGGTGCTTTTCAAGAGGAATGCTTTGTTCCAGGTGAAAAATGAGGCAGTACTGATTGCATCTATCAAATATATGAATCCAGCAAAATGACAAATAATTCATCTTCTGGAAAATACTGAGCAATCACAACACAAGCTAAGGCAGCAGTCAAGAGCAGACAGATCAAACAGATGACAGATGAAAAGTCTTTTTTTACTGGGTGCCTCAGATGACATGCATAGTGAACTATGTATATTGGGTGAACCTAACAGTAATATTCAGATAGTAAATGCAGTGTAGAAGAGCCCGTTGATTTCAGCAGCATCTGCTCCATGTCAATATGTTTAGGACAGTCCCACATTACTAGAGGTTAGAAAACATGCCAGGTATTTCAGATGTATTTTGCTGAATTTAGTTTTGTCTATGATACGGTACTTCCTTGTTCTAAATATTATGTTATTATAGACCAACAGTGCATGTATTCATATACACTATGATAGTACATAATCATGCACAATTGATGAACTGTATGAGAATACTACACATAACACCTTTTGGTTTTTATTGTGCTGCCTGTGCAGTTTTTCTCTTCATTTTTTTTATTGTGTAGAAACTATATAGAGAAACAAAAAAACAGGGAAGAGCGGAGAAGGACCAACTCTATACAGTAAAAGTGTAATAGGGGACAATGTATATATATATAGATTCCAAGATATCAGACAGATATCCACAATACATTAATATTTCCATGGAAAACTGTAGATACCCTTTCTAAAGCTATGCATACACTGCATACACACATAGTGAACACGAAAGGATAATCTGATTGATCATAGACACAAACAACCCATCCAGTGCTTCTTACCTTTACTAGTTCATGTAAAAAGACAGGTTGTTGCATCTTCTGCTGCTGTGCATTTTACAGGTATGTAGGGGGAAAGGCTCAGAAATGTCTGTGTATGTATATATATCTCCTACCATCGCATTTTGAAGGAGAAAAAAATGAGTTGTCCTGTTTATCTCATGAGGAGAAACCCAAAGGGAATTTGCATTCCTACCTGGCATAGCCTGACATGAAAGTAGTTGCAGCTTAGTCAAAAGGATTCTGCCTGAAATTCTGAAAGGTTATGGCTAGTCAAATGTGACAATTTTGGACTAGATGGACCACTGGTCTGACTTTCTGAGTTATATATCCCTCTTGTAATCTTTGCTCACTCAGAGAAAGTTATCTTCTCTCCGAAACATCACAGCCTATGTTCTCTTACTATTTGCCTGCACTTGACAATGTTCCCCAGATGCCTCTTCACAACAAACTCCCTTGTTTGCTTTAAGTTCTTCCTCATAATTCACCTCTTCATGAGGCATTTAGATTATTCCCCTAGTTCCTTTAATAATTATTGAGTGCATGCTGTCAAGGAGATTCTGATATATGGCCACCATTCCCGGGGTTTTCTAGGCACAGAGCACTCAGAATTAGTTTATTAGTCCCACCTTCTTGTGATATTCTGGGATGATGCTACTTACTCAAGGCTACACAGGCTGGCTCTTCTCCCAAGAGGCACAGTGGGGAATAGAACTGCCAATCCCTGGCACCCCAATCCACTGAGCTGTTCAACCTTTTTTAGACCATTTATCTTATTGTAACCAGTATGTTTAATCATTGCATAGTTTCCCTCTGCGTATCTCTCTGTCCCATCTCTATATCTGTTTTGGTGTGTAAACACCTTTGAGTGGGAACATGTCATACTTTTTCTTTATACAAGGTAGTATATAGGAGGCGGTTGCTACCGTTGAGCATCAACCTCCCCTTTAGCATTGCCATAATCATAATAATAAATTGGCAACACAAAGCCTAGTAGCAGATGGGGCTGTGTTCTAGGCACGGGCAAAGAAGAAAATAAAAAGAACCGGTTGAAGAGCTGGTCAATTTTCCATGATATTAATACACGGTTCTCTGTTCGTGAGAAAGTTACAATGGGAATGGGAATGTAAATAGTATGTACATAACAATATTACTGGTATGGAAGAATGGATATGGGATATTAACAAAAAAAGACCCAGAATTCTCTGTCTCTCTCCTGGTCCACCAACTAAACTAGCCATCATAAAGTTAGACAGGTCTATTCTTGTTTTTCATAAAGGGGCAGAGGCAGGGGAGAATCACCAGTCACCAGCTCCTAGCTTGGAGAGTATGTCCAGTTCCAAGTTCCAAGTTCAAGTTTATTGTATTGGCTAAAAGCCGTCATAATTGTTTAAAATACAAATATGACCAAATAAAATCATGATAAAATCACAGACGTATAAAATAATAAGAGACCCTTCATATCTGGGAGTCCCCCGCACAATTGATTGCGATGGCTCTCAGGAAATTAGCGCAGATGTTTATGGCTGCTTTTGCAAACAGCACTGTTCTGTATGTAACATATGGGTCGCAGTCCAAAAGTAACCTGACCGCCTTTATCTGAGGGCTTTCCTCCTGTAGGGCAGCCAAAATGTTACCCAGGAACTTTTCTCTAGGGTTTTGATAGAGCTGACAGTTGAGTAAATAGTGAACAACATCCTCTATCTCACCTGCTCCGCAAATACATAGCCTTAGATGTTTAGGGACATTCATGTACCTGCCGTCTAAGACAGCAGTTGGCACGGAGTTCTGTGAATGCGGCTCTCAGGGAGGCAAAAGTAAGTGTATGTAAGTATTGCGCCCTTGAGTGGTTTGTTTTCAGCAGATGGTACCAGTGAGAGAAATTTGAAGAGTCTATTAAGGCTAAGTCCTGGTCATTATCCAATTTGTAGATCCAGTCCCTCAACATTCTTTTAACCCCAGAAAAAACAAAAATGTCTGTGGAGAGGGATTTAGATTTTAGTAGGGTTTGAACTGAAGTTGCCTAGCCACCACTCTTCCATTGCTCTACCATACAGCGTTTAGGTAGACGGTGATCGGACATATCCATCACCCTCTTATAGTAGGAGAATATAGCTAGAGTTGCCCTGGCTTTAATGGACACCATGCCTGTCTCTGTTCTGAGAAAAGCTGCCGGAGTCCCCTGGGGTGCCGCGAGGATGTGTCTCAAAAACTTGTTCTGTCCTACTTCAAGATGGTGTAGGTTGTTCTGATTCATACCCCAGATCTCAATTCCATAAAGCATTTGAGAGATCACCCTTTCTGAAAAGACTTTTAAAGCTGGGGTTACTAGGTTACCACCTTTAGAATGGAAAAATTTAGCCAGAGCATGGCTACATTTCTGAACTGATATTTTGGTGCTCTGTATCTGGGATTTCCAGCAGTTTTTCTCATCAAAATGCACTCCTAGGTACTTAAAGGTCTGGACTTGTTCTATTTTATTTTCACCTATAGTCCAGCTGAATTTGGGGGAATGCTTTCCAAAAATCATCACTTTAGATTTTGTGTAATTTATTTTTAGTTGCTCTAGGTGGCTGAACTCTTGGAGCTTATTTAAGCTTCTCTTCAGTCCCTTTTTGTTCATAGATAGTAATACAATGTCATCAGCATATATAAGACTTGCAGTCTTATAATTCCCAATTGAGGGGGGGAAATGATCTGGATAGTTTAAAGCTGTTACAATATTATTAATATAAAAGTTAAAGAGTAGAGGTGCAAGTAAGGACCCTTGTTTTACCCCTTTGTTAGTATGAATTTCCTCTGTCAGCCTTCCGTCTGTGCTAATCCTTACCCTCAACCTTGTGTTGGAATATAGTTCTTGTGTTAGGGTTAGGAGTCTCTTATCGATGTTGGTCTCTGCAAGCTTATCCCACAGGCGATTTCTGGTGATTGTGTCAAATGCAGATGAAAAGTCAATGAAAGCTGTGAACAGCCATTTGAATGGCCTGGTGGTATATTTGCATACAAGATGATGTAGCACATAGATTTGATCTACTGTGCTATGGCCCTTCCTAAAACCTGCTTGTTCCTGGTGAAGGATGTTATTTTCCTCCATCCATTTAGCCAGCTTCTGAAAAAGAAGGTGGGTATAGAGCTTGGAACTGATATTCAGTAAGCTGATTGGGCGATAGTTCTGGGGGGTGGATTTATCACCTTAAATTGGGAAGATTATGCTCTGCCTCCACCCCTCAGGGAAAATTCCTGTAGCGTTAATGTGAAAGAAGAGTTGTGCTAGGACTGGGGCCCACCATTCCGAGTTGTTCTTATACACCTCTGGCGGGATCATGTCCTTGCCAGGTGCTTTGTCTGTTGCTAGTAAATAAAGTTACACACTTCGTGTTCTGATACTAGGGACCATTCGGGTATGGAAATTAGTAGGGTCTGGCGGGTTCTCACTTTTTTTGGCCCAATATCTGCATCACTATTGAAAATAGTTCGAAAGTGGTGGCACTAGGCATTTGCTGTGATGCAGGCATTTGGTGCAGGATTGGGACCTATATCCATGGCTGAGACCACACTCCAGAATTTTCTCTCTTTCCTTTCCAGCACAGACTGCCCTAGTTCCTCCCACTGAGCTGACATAAATGTGCGTTTCTTTTGTTTTAAAAGTTCCTTATATTTTGAGCGGTAGCGAGCCAGCGCCTCCAAATTCGAATTTGAATGCATCTTCCTCGCCTTCCTTGTTAGATGAACTACAGTGGAACCTCTACTTACAAACTTAATCCGTATTGGAATGGTGTTCGTAAGTAGAAATGTTCGTTAGTAGAGGCACCATTTCCCATAGGAATGCATTGAAAACCGATTAATGCGTTCCGGGGGAAGAAAAAAATACCAAAAAATAAAAATAAAAATAAAAAATAAAACACTGCAAGTCCCACGCTGGGACTGCAAAAAAACAAAAAACAAAAACAAACAAATCCAAAAATAAACATTGGAGCAAGTCCCACGCTGGGACTGCAAAAAAAAAAAAAAATCACCAAAAAACAAAACAACACAGAAACATACCCCCCAGCCCAAACCTACCCTCCAAAACCCACACAGGAAAACATTTTTTAAAAGAAAAAAACCCACAGCTTACCTGTCCGAAGCCTCCCGGGGGTCCCCCGCCGCTGCGATCGCCGCCGCTGTGACTGCCGCCGCCGGGAGGCTTGAGCCTGGCTGGGGTGCTTCGGCTGCTTGCCCGCGGCGGAGGCAGCGGTCGCCCAGCGCCGGGAGACTTGAGCTGGCCGGGTTTCGGCCGCTTGCCTCCCCACTCGCCTCTCGCTTGCTCCGCGCCACCCTCCGTGGACCCATGGCGGCAAATTCAAATGGCGGAGGGCGGCGAGGAGCGAGCGGGAGGCAAGCGGCCGAAGAAACCCAGCCAGCTCAAGCCTCCCGGCGCTGGGTGATCACTGCCTCCGATCGTGGCGGCGGGGGACCCCCAGGAGGTCTCCCAGGGCTTCCCTGCTGCCATCGGAGACCTCCCAGGGGTCCCCCGCCGCTGCGATCGCCGCCTTCGGAGGTCTCCCAGGGGGTCCCCACCGCCATCGGAGGAAGCCCTGGGAGACCTCCGAAGGCGCCGATCGTGGTGGCGCTGGAAGCCCGGGAGGCTGAGCCTCCCTTTTCCTAACCATTGGAGCAAAAGAGCTACAAAGAAGCAGCCTCTTTCGCCACCAACGGTTAGCAATTTTAAATTTCCCGCCCTTTTCCCCTGCCTTTTTCCGTTCGTACGTTGAAGCTCCGGCCGCAAGTAGAGGCAAAATTTTGCGGCCGGAGCTGTTCGTACGTTGGATCGTTCTTGCTAGGGATGTTCTTAAGTAGAGGTTCCACTGTAGATGCTTTTTGGCTAATCTACATTCTTTGTCATACCATCCCCCTCTATGAGGGGCCGAGGAAGGCTCCTGTGGCTTTTTGGTTAATAGAGGTCTTAAGTTAGAATTGATGTAGTTGGTGCCCTCTATTGGATCCTTATGTCCAATTACGATATCCCTATGTGCGCTCAGCAGATGTGGGTTGTTTATCTGTTAGTATGTCCAGTTATACATCTTGAGGAACAAAAAAGAAAGAAAGAAAGAAAGAAAGCAGAAAATGAGTAGAGGCACAAATGTGGGAAAGGAATACAAATATGAACCATTGGACAGTGTCTGAGAAGCAGGTGGCAGTAGCTTTGAGCTATTTTTGCACTTCATTTGTCATTGGAGGACATTGGGAGAGTAACTGAGACCTAATGATTCATGTACAGTTATTAAGATTCTCATGCTTTCTCTGTAAATAGCTTCTGGCAATCTAAGTATATTAATGAAGATATACATGCATTAATGCTGGTCGCAGGCAATGAGAATCAATATAGAACGTGTTATAATTTACTACTGTCACTATAAAATAGAGTGAGATGCTAGATGTATTAAGCAAATTCAAGTTGCATCAATGCATGACCATAATGTCTGTACTTTACTCAGGTGATTGGTATATTTTATGTAGCATGATCTCAGTCAACATAGTAAATAAAGAAATCCTGAAGTTTTAGTAACTTAGGACTAAACATCACAGAAATATTTGAGCCATTTTTAAGAGGATTTTGAAGTACCACTGAAGTGTGCTGCATATATACCACCCTATAGTGTTTAAAGCACTCTCTGGGGTGTGTGTTACAATTTAATTATGCAGGCTACACACTGCACCCCCTCCCAGGTAGCAGGGTACTCAATCTATTGACCTCGGAAGGCTGGAAGGCCTCAAGCCGGCTATCTGAGTCTGGGATCAATCTTAGGTCATGAGCAGAATCTTCACTGCAGTACTGCAGTTTAATCATCGTGCTTCTCTCTCTGTGTGTCTAGTTAGCAGAACAAAAGAGACAGAAAGTAGTAGCTGCCTGCCTCACCTGCCATGTGCTATATAACCACCCTTTCCTACCTGCTGTTTCAGCAGCCAGTATCTGGCAAGGTGCTCAGGCAACTGCAAACAACCCATGGTGAGGGGACTGTCAAGAGAAAAAAAGATACCCCTGGTAAGACCACAGGTTGTTCTTTCTGCTAACCTCTGGGCAGCAATAGTGACCCCAGCTGGCTAAGTAGGTATAGTTGGTCCTTGTTCCTGGAGAAGGTGAACGGGTAACTGCTACCTCTCATGTAGTTCCTGCTGTTCTTCACTGCATTCCTCCCAACCTTGCCTACTTGGCTCCACTTCTTCCATTCCTATGAAAATGTTATGGGTTGAAAAGCAGCAGTTAGTGATTTAGTTATATGTAATTGAGGAAAAGAGGGGTTGGGTTTATTAGAGCCCTAGTACTTGGAACAGAGATAGTTTACTATTCTCTGTTATTTGCATTGCTGACCAAGATTATTCAGGGAACCTACACCAGAGAATTCTATTGGCTGCTTTATCAACAGAACGCTGAACTAGATAGATTTTTGATTTGATCCAGGATGGCTGTTCTTGTGAGAGTGCTGCTTTATCCCTGAAGAACACTCAGGCCACAAGGTGTGTCATTTCCCTCTATCAGTAGTCAAATCCTTAGGAATTTTAAACACAACAGCCATTGGTTCATCCTTTATATTGCTGGTAAACGCAAAGGTGGAGTTATGCATACTGTGCTCTAAGTCCTTTATTTGTGTTTGAAAGGATTTGTTTGGATCTGAAAGGATCATGGGCTATGCAGATGCATAGAAATACCAAATAGTAGCAGATTGTTGTTTAGTCGTTTAGTCGTGTCCGACTCTTCGTGACCCCATGGACCAGAGCACGCCAGGCCCTCCTGTCTTCCACTGCCTCCCGAAGTTGGGTCAAATTCATGTTGGTCGCTTCGATGACACTGTCCAGCCATCTCGTCCTCTGTCGTCCCCTTCTCCTCTTGCCTTCACACTTTCCCAACATCAGGGTCTTTTCCAGGGAGTCTTCTCTTCTCATGAGATGGCCAAAGTATTGGAGCCTCAGCTTCAGGATCTGTCCTTCCAGTGAGCACTCAGGGTTGATTTCCTTCAAAATGGATAGGTTTGTTCTCCTTGCAGTCCAGGGGACTCTCAAGAGTCTCCTCCAGCACCACAATTCAAAAGCATCAATTCTTCGGCGGTCAGCCTTCTTTATGGTCCAGCTCTCACTTCCATACATCACTGCTGGAAAAACCATCGCTTTGACTATGCGGACCTTTGTCGGCAAGGTGATGTCTCTGCTTTTTACGATGCTGTCTAGGTTTGTCATCGCTTTCCTCCCAAGAAGCAGGCGTCTTTTAATTTTGTGGCTGCTGTCACCATCTGCAGTGATCGTGGAGCCCAGGAAGGTAAACTCTGTCACTGCCTCCATATCTTCCCCTTCTATTTGCCAGGAGGTGATGGGGCCCGTGGCCATGATCTTAGTTTTTTTGATGTTGAGCTTCAGACCATTTTTTGCGCTCTCCTCTTTCACTCTCATTAAGAGGTTCTTTAATTCCTCCTCACTTTCTGAGGAGTAGCAGATAGTTACAGACAAATAACAGATCAGTTCTTTGTAATTTTTATCAGCTCTTGAAAATGCTACTTACCCTGAAGCTTTGAATTTAGTATAAAAATACCATTAGTATATATATAATGGATCAAAGTATTTGTAACCCTTAAGAAAGTATGGAAGAATCTTTATCTGGAATCTCATATAAACTGTTAGCCAAGGAATTATATTAGGGAAGTGAATTCCATTTTACCCCAATAAACTCATGTCTGAATAAATAGGGAAAGAAACTGAGAACATGTATTCTTACCACCTGTTCTCATTAAAGAACTGTTAATCCATGAAAGGTCACTATTTGTAAGAGCTATCAAGCTGTTCTTAATTAAAGTTCTGGGAAGATGCTGACACTGGATTCTTGTAGGTGGTAGTCAGCTGAATTTCAGTGGGATTATCGTTTGAGGTGAGGTGAAGGCATTATATTTGAAGAAGCAAACTGCTCTCAGATTTCAGATGGCATTTATTCTTGTTTTGTTGAAGAACATTTTCTTGGGTCTAATGTGTTGGCTGGAACGCTACTGCCAATTTACACAATTGTAAGTGAAACTGCCAATGTTGCAGGAGTTAATTGTTTCTAATAAACAAATTACCAGTCATTTTCCTGATTGCTGCCCCATCGCATGCCTGAGCTTGTGATCAGGAATCCTACCAGCACCTTGTTGATTTGCGGCAACTAGAGATGGGCATGAACCACAGTTTGGCCATTCAGCTAAGTTCAACACAGCACTTGCATAGATGTTACGCAGGATCCACATACTCCCCTCTCCTGCCTCCTGTGCATGTTCACATATTCCCTGGGTGATGCGCACTTCCCTCCCTGCCTCCTCAGTGCAACTGCCCACTCATGGATCAAGGCATGCACTTCTCTCCTCCACCTCCTCTAGCAGCTGCCCACTCAGATGAGGAAGTAGGGCAGGGAAGCCCTCAGTGCTGACTTTGAGTGGGCAGCTGTTGGACAAGACAAAGGAGAGAAGTGCATGCTGCAATCTGTGAGTGGTCAGTCACACTGGGGAGGCGGGGAGGGCAGCGCACATCACCCAGGAAATGGGCAAGCACACAGAGGAGGCAGGAGAGGGGAGTGTGTGGTGCCTGCATAACACATGTGCAGGCATGGCACCAAACTTGGCTGAGCTGCCAAACTGTGGTTCGTGCCCTTCTCTGGTGGCAACCTGCTGCTGCAACCTGTGTGATTTTACTTACGCATGCATAAACTGATAGGATTTGGGCTATATTTTTTTTAATTAAGGTATTATTAGAGTTGTAGAGACTGCTGAGATTCTTAATTGTTTTAAACAGATTTAGTTTTTTAAAGACCAACTATTTAAGACATGATTTCTAACAGGGTGTATTTTGAAAGTTATCTGATATATTTCAGGGTTAGAATGTTGGCATCTTGACATATTTTTATAATTTACTATTGACCAAAAAAGCCAAATTTGGTTCATCTGTTTCCCTTCAGCATGTGGTTTAACTGTTCTAGTATAGTCCTCCAGATTATGTTGCAGTATATCTCACACCATCCCCAGCCAGCAATTCCCAATATAATTTTAAAACATTTAAAGGACAATAGTTCTCCATTCTTCTGTAGAAGCATATTTTTAAAATGATGTATTACTCCATATCGAGTAAATAAAAGTGGAAAATAGTTTTAATAACATCTACAATCCTTTGTAAGAAAAATCATGCAAACGCATAAGGCACAAACCATTTGCACTTGTAAATGTGGAAATATATGTTGTCTGAGGAGAGGCAGTAGTGGGAATGGCTGTTACTTCCATGTCCTGGTTTGTAGCTTCCTGAAGCAGTTGAGTCCCATTTTGAGGGGAAAAACAAGATAAAAACTCAATTAAATGAAGAAATATAGGTGCTGAGGGAAACAGGATAATGAGAATGACCTGCAGGCCTGCTTTTACCCTCTTAATACTCACAGATAGAAGACCCAGAGGGGCCTGACAAAGGCACTTTTTCTTCCTCTGTTCGGCATTGACATTTGGGCCAGTGGGATGGATATCTTTGCTTATCTCCCATATTCCTATCCAACTCTTTCCTACTATGTATAGTACATGTTACCTTCTCTCAGAGCATAAATAGCATAAAAGATGCAGGCAAAGGTACTGAATGGGGATAGGAGAGGCTTCAAGTAAACTCACCTTGAATTCATGCAGGTTCATTAGAAGAAACATATAATGAGCAGTTAGGGATTTATATGTAATGGACCTGTCCAGTGATCTGGATATTTTGGCTAAAACTGTCTGATAGATCGAGTAGTTTACAGCCATTTAATCATTGTGTTGTCTTATTGATTATTAATTGTTTGGATAATATTAGCATTGGCTATTAATTTCCTTAACCTCAGTAAGGCTTTCAAGGTAAGCGAAATATTTAAGGAGGTTTTTTTTCCAGTTCTCTACAACCTCAGTGGCAGAGCAGGGGTTTGAACCCAGATCTCCTGAGTCCAAGCCTGACGCTGTGTCCATTATATCTATAGTATACTTAAACCATGCACACAAATCACTGTATGTGCAGTGACTTTAAACTTTGTGTGTTGCTAATTGCATGCAGTGACTTTAAACTTCGTGTAGGAAGGCTGTCTGTGCAGACTATTCATAGACCTGATGTTTATATTACTTTGGGAGTGCTGCAGCTTAGTGTCAGCAGATAAGAACTTATCAGACATTGAATGTCTAAGTAAAAACATTTTACAGATCTTCATTCCAGTCTACAAAAACATGTGTCTGGGTCAGATATGTGCATTTCTTAGTTTTCCGCTATGCACAGAGATAATTTTATTTCATGTTCAGGTTACTGAGATATCTGTGAGGTGACTCAAGAGGTGATAATAATAAAATCTACTGTTATTAAGCACCTTAAACATTAGGTGCTTTAGAACAGTGGTCCCCAACCTTGGGCCTCCAGATGTTTTTGGACTTCAACTCCCAGAAATCTTGGCCAGCAGAGGTGGTGGTGAAGGCTTCTGGAAGTTGTGGTCCAAGAACATCTGTAGGCCTAAGGTTGGGGACCACTGCTTTAGAAGAACAGATCCTGTCTGCAGACTGATACTCTAAAGGGGCATAAAATAAGACAGGAATGGTGGTGAAGTCCAAGGTGAAGAAGCAGCTGTTTTATAAACAGGGTCATAGAAACAGAGAGCTTCAAATAGTGGGAGATTATTGACAAATGACAAGACAGAAACATATTATATGGCAAGTAGGTGACTACTAAGAAGTAGAAGCAATTTTAGGGTTAAAGAGTCCCTGATACATTGAAAAAAATATGCAGAATCAAAAAGAGACAGCAGAGTAAAGATTCATAGATAGGAGAAGGGAGGGAGTTTAATGAGGGAACCAATTTAAAATTAATCCTGCAGGAGACAGTGAAGGGCTGTTAATGTGAGGGGGTGGTACTGTGCGTGTGAGCCAGTTAGTAAGAAAGACTATGCAAGCTACAGACTTTACAACAGAAGGTAAAATTTAGCTGAGAAACAAGTGTACCAGAAGTAAGAGTGTGATGTAAGTCAACGAAAGAGAGGAGAAAAAAGCCCAGCACCATAGTATTGGCTGTGATAAGGAAAAAATGGATAAGATTTAGAAACATTAAATTAACTGAAATATACAGAATTGAGAAAGTTCCTATGTTATATTAAACATTGATTCTAAAAATTGAAAGATGACTGCCAAATGTCATGCAGTTAAGCAGAATGGCATAAAAGACAAAACAGTGGCACTAAGTGAAAAGGAAACTCTAGTAATGGGCATTTGGAAAAGAGTACAGCTAGGTCTGAAAGAATAAGTATGACACCACAACACCCCTTAAACAGTTCAGCCATTTTAAGAGCAGTAGGACGGCTGGGAATCAGAATAGTTAAAAAAGGAAAAATAAAGAATAAAGTTAGTGGTTTTCATAAAAAGTTAAAGATTATGTAAACGTTATTTGTTCAATGTCTTCCTGTTGTCGGGCAATTCTGCAACCTAAAATTCATACCTCAGCATTTGCCATTGTTGTGATATTTATTTTCTCTGCCTCATTAATGACTGTGGTTGTGCCACTACCCCTAAAAAATTAAAAGGAGAATAACATGTTGTGTTTGGTTACTATGGCCTCATATGCTCTTACAGCATACTAATGGGCTTAGTCATGCTTGTTGTCATGAGGGGACAGGATACACATTTTTACATCATATGGCTGTCACTCAGTTCAGTTATGTTTTGCGATGTCATGTGCAATTTTCAATGGACCTACTCGGCTTTGTAATGTTTTCTGGATTGCTGATTATTTATGGTATTACTGAGTATTTTGGTGGAGGTTATACAATGTTTTCTTACTGGGAATGTCACCAGTCTTCTGCTGTTTGGTAGCGTAACATAGAAAGCTGGGTTGTACCTGAAACATCTCAGACTCAGTTTTATATTCTAAATACTGAAATCAGTTTTATACTGGAGTACAGTTTATATTTTAGAATATTTAAGTCTTTTTAACTAAAATGGATATTTTTCTGGTTAGATGAATTTGTTCACAGTTCCTTTAAATTACTAATATATGTTGTTTTAAACATTCAAAACCATCTTAGCATTTTAGATCATGTTTTCTCTCATGATGTCTTACTTCTGTTTACTAAGAATGCAAGAAGTAGGTATGGATCTGAATTCCTCCTGCTCCTATTTGTTTTCCAGTGATTCCTTACTTTAATGAAGCTAGAATGAGAGAAGGTGAATCCTGGGCTCCTGCAAGCAGCCACTCTAATCTCTAAAATGGGAAAGCACCATAACTCCATGGTGGAGACACCCTCCCCCCTGCCCTTCTCTTTTTGACTGCAGGATGACAGAGTTTCATTTTCATGGGAAAGTCTTCCGTACAAAATGATCAGGAGCCTCTTGTCATTCAGGCTAGATAGTACTAAAGGATGTAGATGAGTGGTTTTACTTCTTTAAGAAAGCTTCCTAGGAACAGTTTGTTGTCCTCTTCCAATCTTGGTGAGAACTATGTAGAGAGATGAATGCAGTATTCTAAATAAATAAACAAACAAGCTTTTCTAAAAAAAAAAAGCAATTCTCTATTAATCTCTGGCACTTAGTGTTTTTCGTAACTTTTGACAGAAGAGTACAGTTTTGAAGGCTGGTGCGGTGGTCCTCTAGTTTTGAACACCAGAATTCTCTTTTGCTTTGCTTTGCAGGGGAGTCGGATGCATTTTTGTAGAAATGATTCAAGGTGTTGCTGCATTTCCAGGAATGAAGGACATTCAAGATCAACTTGAAAGAATATTTTTGGTAAGTTCCCTACTGTCAGATAGTCCTGGTTACTGCACCTTTGTATTTTGTCTCTCTCTTTTCCCACCCTTCCTGCCTCCCAGCATGTGAATACCCCAAACCTACATTCTCACTGACTGAAGTTTGTATGGTTGAACTACATGGAGGATTGTACCACAGTTGCTCAAATAAAACAAACAAACAAAAAAAACCCCAGTGAATTTTAAACGCTTAGCTACTTTGAATAAAAATAGTAGCAATAACTATGTAATGCATTGTGTGCATCATTGAAATTGTCTATTTAGTAGTTATAGAAATGGGATTATTTTGTTTAAAAAGGTTTAATTTTTTTCATTGTTCAGCAAACTGTGTGCAAGACAGTAGTCAATCTCTTTAAAAGTACAAAACTAATCAGACTGTTTGAGTTAAGAAATGCAGTTAATTCCTTCACAACATTAGACACAACTGTAGATGATGGGCCCACAGAAACTTTGTAATATTTAGGAAAGTGTGTCTTATTTTGACTATCAACAATAATAATTATTTTTCTGAAAACCAGAGTTTAGAATAATACTCTCTTTCTTGAAGACTAAGTTTTGTTGACTTTCTAACTTTTTCAACATCAAAGTTAAGTATATGGCGCCACCTATCTCACATAGCAGAGAGTTCCAGAAAAACATCTACGTCTGCTTCATTGACTACGCAAAAAGCCTTTGACTGTGTGGACCACAACAAACTATGGCAAGTTCTTAAAGAAATGGGAGTGCCTGACCACCTTATCTATCTCCTGAGAAATCTATATGTGGGACAGGAAGCAACAGTTAGAACTGGATATGGAACAACTGATTGGTTCAAAATTGGGAAAGGAGTACGACAAGGCTGTATATTGTCTCCCTGCTTATTTAACTTATATGCAGAATACATCATGCGAAAGGCTGGACCGGAAGAATCCCAAGCCGGAATTAAGATTGCCGGAAGAAATATCAACAACCTCAGATATGCAGATGATACCACTCTGATGGCAGAAAGTGAGGAGGAATTAAGGAACCTCTTAATGAGGGTGAAAGAGGAGAGCACGAAAAATGGTCTGAAGCTCAACATCAAAAAAACTAAGATCATGGCCATTGGTCCCATCACCTCCTGGCAAATAGAAGGGGAAGATATGGAGGCAGTGACAGAGTTTACTTTCTAGGGTTCCATGATCACTGCAGATGGTAACAGCAGCCACAAAATTAAAAGACGCCTGCTTCTTGGGAGGAAAGCGATGACAAACCTAGACAGCATCTTAAAAAGCAGAGACATCACCTTGCCGACAAAGGTCCGCATAGTCCAAGCTATGGTTTTTCCAGTAGCGATGTATGGAAGTGAGAGCTGGACCATGAAGAAGGCTGACCGCCGAAGAATTGATGCTTTTGAATTGTGGTGCTGGAGGAGACTCTTGAGAGTCCCCTGGACTGCAAAGAGAACAAACCTATCCATTTTGCAGGAAATCAACCCTGAGTGCTCACTGGAAGGACAGATCCTGAAGCTGAGGCTCCAATACTTTGGCCATCTCATGAGAAGAGAAGACTCCCTGGAAAAGACCCTGATGTTGGGAAAGTGTGAAGGCAAGAGGAGAAGGGGACGACAGAGGACGAGATGGTTGGACAGTGTCATCGAAGCTACCAACATGAATTTGAACAAACTCCGGGAGGCAGTGGAAGACAGGAGGGCCTGGCGTGCTCTGATCCATGGGGTCACGAAGAGTCAGACACAACGACTAAACAACAACAACAAAATCTCGCATAAATTTGTGTACTAGAGACCATTTCCCTTGGTCAATGGTTATAAATAAGGCACATGCTTACACAGTGTATCTTTAACAGTAACACTCCGCACATGAGATGTAAACAGTACAGTACTTGGAATAAAGTATTAGTATTTTGCCTTAAATTGAGTTAATTTAGATAGCTCAAAAGTCCTTTCTGTTTCTATTATTTTCTTTCCCTTGTCAAACTGAGAATGCTTTTGTTGTAGGATATGCACAAAGCCTAGTATCATGCAACATTATATTAGATCATATATTTCTTCTTTTATATGTAGTATCTCAGCACAGCTGAATTACTCTAGAGTTATTAAACGAGTTATTATGTTCAGAATTTTGACAGCTACTTGTAACTGCAGGAGTGGGGACCTCACAACCTCAGATGAGGATGGATCCAGATGGCTTTCTGACATCTGGGGAATTTTCCAGCTGGTATGACTTGTTGTTCTACCTGTCTGGAATACACAATTGACTTGCTTGATCAATACAATTGTTCCTAAGCATGCTCCTTCCTCAAGATATGTATGCCATGGGATGCGGACGGAACCCTTAAGAGGTCTAGTCAACCACTTGCTTCCTTAATTTTTGTCAGTCATGGCTGTTCTATTGGGTTTTAATACCTGTATTAGGAAAATGGTTAGTACTTGTCTCAAAGATGATTTCCTCCCTGTATTGCTCAAGGAGAGTGTTGGGAGGCCGATTCTGAAAAACAAAATGCTGTTAATGGAAGATGTGATTGCCAGAGTATAGGAACATGTACTAGAGCCATCACTCCAGGGATTTTTGGATGAAACCAATATTTCCTACCCTGTTTTAAAGGTCATGGTAAATATGTAATGCAGTTTGCTTTCACAGGAGCAGCAAAATTTTCAACATTACTGCAAAGGATTTAGGGAGTCCTAATAATGTTGCAAGTGTGAGATGAAGATCAATTCTATGTCTTGAAAGTTACTGTCAATTGATTTTTAGTTGCATCAAAACCAACAGAAGACCAGCCCCACCATAAGGTTAAGCAAGGTGGTTGACTCAGGGTGCGGCAGACTGCTAGGGCAGCAAATTCTCACATATCTCCTGCTTGCCCCAGAATGGCTGTTGGTACATTGGAAATGTCCACTGTGGGCAACATTCTAACATATCATGGAAGAGGAGGAAATGACAACCCAGCCACTATCCCACTCTAAGGCAAAGGGCAGAAGACAAAGAGCAGAAGACAATGATGAACTATGTGGGCAACAGCAGTGAGCAGCAAGAAAGACGAAGATTACTTTGCACACACCACAAAGGAAGTGAAATTGGCTATAGTGCGTAGTATGCCTCCTGCCAGAGGCCAGCTCTGTACAGAGCTGGCTGTTTCTTAAATCAGTGCTTTAAAGAAACAGCCAGTTCTGTATACAGATGGCCTTTAAGAACAGGCATATGCTCTGTAGCTGCTATCGCTGCCTTCTTTCTTCTCCTCTCCTCTCCTCATGGCAGAATAGACCCAACACTGGTTTAGAGAGTGAGTCACCCCAGTTAGTCTCACCTGAAATATAACAGCAGTCCTCATCATTGGATCTGTTAGTTGCTGTTTAGATATTAATTCCAAGAAGAAGGATGTGGACACACTTCCAATATACAGCACCAAATTCCATAACTGTTGGTAGAAAAACATCACTGGTGCCTTCTGATAAAGAAGGCAGAAGTTTTGCCTTACTGGAATGCAAGGCCTATTGTAGGACAACTCTGTTGGCAAAATTGCAAGCAAGCAGGCTTATCTAGGGTGATATCTGCTGTTCCTGTGGAGCAAGATGGATCATTTGCAAATTAGTATGAAGCAGATTGTTGTGCTATTCATAAAGGATGTGGCTAATGTTTCTTCACAAAATATGTGTGGTCTTCTGTGAATTCACATGACCAACCCTCCTACTCTCATCTGCACCTGTGGTTAACTGTCATTGTGTCATTCAAATCTATAAACTGATGGAAAGGTCTGCTGGAGCATGTGGTATGGGTGTGTGTGTGGAGCAACAATCAAAGCTCTCACTCTAGAACAGTGCTTCCCAACTTTGGGGTCCCCAGTTGTTCTTGGACTACAGCTCCCAGAAATCCTGCCCAGCACAGCTAATGATGAAGACTTCTGGGAGTTTTACTCCAAAAACATATGGGGATCCAAGGTTGGGAACCATTGTTCTAGAAAGTTTCAAAAGGGATGACTGTGCTGGAACACAGAATTAATGTGAAGAGTACTGGAAGAACAAACAGTGCAAAAGCAAACTGTTGGATTCCTAAATACCTGAAGGAGAAGGAGGCTAGTGTGAAATCAGATAATTTATGTTGATCTTCAAAAGATATATTTATAGAAAATAATTTTGATTTGCCATAGTTGATTTTGTAAGTCTTTGTTCAAATAAAATAATTGGGAATACTTTTTAAAATCCTTGTAGTGAGCTTATCAGATTGATTTAAAATAGTGGGCCATCATCTCTGTGTAAGTTAATGAGATTCATCAGATTGTTGACCTGGAGCCCTTGAATGTTTGGGTCACTTTTAATTATGCTTGCTAAGGGTTCCACTACTATAACAAATAGAACCGGGAACAGTGAGCATCCTTGTCACATCCCCTTTCTGTGCCACAGATTTTCACCTCTAGGCTTGGTCCAGTCTCATTTAAGCAGCTGATTAAGACAAATGTTCCTGGTCTTTTAGTTCCAGCATAACTCTCAGGCAAATGGTCAGGCACTTCCTTTGATTTTCCAAGTTTTCTAGTTTTTCTTGCAGATGGTAGGTTAGCAGCTGTGGAACTTTGCTTTTACATTCTTGTGATAAGCTTGAGTTCAGTGCGTCATTTTCTGGTGTTTCAATTTTTATCAGTCTCACTGACACTCTGGTCAATTTCTTATCTAGTGATGTGAGGGTTTCCATCCAGTGTTGTTGGAGTTCAGCTCTATGCTGCCATAGGAGTTGTTGAATGGGTTTGTCACATATGCCTTATTCTTTCCTTTCCTGCCTTTGGTTGCTCTTGAAAACCTGGTTGCCATATCTTGGTGATCTGTCATGGTTTCAGTCACTTGAGAGTCCATCAAGTTAAATACAATCTGAAATCTCTTCCAAACAGCTGTTCCATAGTGCCATTCCATTCCTACACAATTATATAGCCCCAAGCATTTTAATTTCTTTATTTTAATGGCTTTGGTGATCATGTTTTGTGGGCAGTCTTTGGAAAAGAATTATTAAGTGGCTATTAAAATCAGCAGGTAGGCACACCCCTGTTGTGCTGTCATCAACCTGTTGGAGATAAAACATGCTTTGAATAAAAATCAAAGAAGCTAGAGAATCCAAGTCTTTTCAACAATTTGCTGACAGTGATTAGTATGCAACAGATGTGAACTAAATCTGTGATGTCTGTCCCTGCATGGCTCTCCCAAATTGCAAGCTTAATAATGTCATTCCTACGCCATTAACTTAAAACAAGCCTTGGAGTTGCAGTATGATTATATACTGTCAGATTTAAGTAAGTATACTTCCAGTTAACATTTAGCATCCTTCTACTAGGTTACATTCAGTGCCACTGGAAACAAACTAATCTTGGTAGCATTTATCCCTAGGTTCAAAAAATTAAAGTTGGATGAAAAAAAGTGTTGTGGGTCTGTTTACAAACTTTCTATAGGCATACAAACTCTCCTGATTTGAGACCATAACGTAAGTAAAACACACTGTAGGCTGATCGTGTTCTCTCAGATAGGGTGAATATCTATACAGGTTCACGTGGCATCTAGTATGATGTAATCCAAATTAATATTATGGGCTTTTGAAATATTTAGGAGAGACAGGAGTTAGGATCCCACAGGTGTTTGAGGTGTTTTTTTCCTAGAGCCAACACCCCAGGGAATCTGTGAACACATCTGTCGGAGTCTATAAAGCAGGACATTCCTTTTGTATTCCTCTCCACCCTGAAAATGCAGCTAGGTGATAAAAGGGGTGATGTTTTGATCAAGGGTGTCTAATCAGGTTTATTTAAAATGCTTATGTCCCATGTGTTTCTCTAAAAAGCAATTCAAAATGGTGAGCACTGTCAACAACATTTTAAAATCTTAAAAGCCCAAGTAAAAGCAATTTAATAAAAATAGTTTAAACACATTAATGGCTATACGGACCGAAACACATTTAGTGATCTTCTTGCGTGCACTTTATGTGACAAATTTGTGTGTACTCAAAAATTGCAAAAGGAATTTAATGAGCGGCAGTCTGCCACTGCCAATGACATCATTTCCTTTTGCCCATGGACCCCACTTGACACAATTTCAGCCATTGAATAAAACAGAATTGTGCTGAGGCTTGAAGAATCTCTTTTGATGGGGCAAAATAAGTGTAACCACTGAAAAGACCCTAGACCTTCTGTCTTCTCTCCTACTCCATGAGACCACATGATGCGAACTGGTGCCCCAGAAAACAACTGAAGCATATAGGAGGAGGTATTTCTTTATATAAATCACACACATTTCTTTGTCTGCTTATTTTTATTCTATTATCAATCATTTTTCACAGAAAATTGTGGGAAGTTTCAGAATAAAATTCAATTAGAACTCAGGCCTAAACACTCAGAATGGCTGACATTTTGCAGTTCTTGAGACTGATGGAAACAGGCTCTTGAGAACAGAAATGCTTGTATTACAGCCCATTTTCCAAAACAACACTGTGTATTGCCACCCTGTTTTTCATTGTCTGATGCTCTGCAAATATAACATTAGACAGCTGTCCTAAAGATAAATCCTCTGCCTCCCTCTCCTGGCCATAGTGAAACATTCCACAATGTGTTCTCGAAGGCTTTCACAGCCGGGATCAGATGGTTGTTGGGGGTTCCACAATGGTTTCAATAAAGTTGAGTACAATAAAGTGAAGTTGCTTCAGCTAAAATGGAACAATGAAGACTGGTATCATGAAGTTAATTGCTTGTGGATTTGAAATTTAATATGCTTTCCCCCCACATTGGTCCATTCAGAATAATTAACAATAATTGGAATAATTATTAAAGATTTAAGGTAGTTTCCTACATGGAGTCTTTTCAGGTAAAAAGATGATGGCGATTAAGGAGAGAAAATCGTGGTGTTACTTAATACATTTTAAAATATAAATATTAACTGGGCATTGGGCAGAACTCTGTTGGTGATTTAGAGATGAGTAAGTACCCTGTTTCCCCGAAAATAAGACCTAACCTGAAAATAAGCCCTAGTATGATTTTTCAGGATGCTTGTAATATAAGCCCTACCCCAAAAATAAGCCCTAGTTAAGTGAAACCCCGCCCTCCACCATTGTGCAGCAACCAGAAGATGACATGGCTGTAAAAGAAAACATCCCCTGAAAATAAGCCCTAATGCGTTTTTTGGAGCAAAAATTAATATAAGACCCTGTCTTATTTTTGGGAAAACATGGTAGCATACCATATGCCAGTTCTTTTCCTGAATCTAGGCTCATTGCACAATCAGGAATGCACCTAGCACCTCACGAATTAGTGGCAATTTTGTGTGACAGCTTACAAACACATAAATCGCCAGTAGAACTCTAGCCATTGTTTTGGCAATAAATTATGAAAACGTAGGAAATAAAAGAACAAAGAGACATGATAATCACAGGTCTCGCTATGTTGATTCCCACTGTTACAATTCTAATTATGTAGCTTTCACTTTCAGCGTCAAATAAATGACAGTGAACTTTTTTTTAAATGACAGGAATAATAGCTTTGCATTCTGCCTGGAAATCATCTGATGAGTATGTTTAAATGATTTGCTTATTCTTTCACATTAGTAAATCCCATGAAACCTTCAAAGGGTCCATTACAATCTCTGTTACCCTTTTATTAAATCACACTTAAAAGACTGGCCAGTATCCTATTGAGTTTCTGCTTAGCTGAAAGTCCTGCCAGCATATTATTGCACGGTTGAAGTCCTTGTGTAAGCATTGCTAGCGCACAGCCAGAAGAGAGGCTTTATTCATGGAGATCCCTGCTCCTGCAGTAACAATAGTCCATTTTACTGGGCTTGTGGGATTTTCTGTGCATTGAAAGCTCAGTAAGATACTCTTTTTTTGGCCATCTATACTCTAAGCTAAATTTATTTCTCCTTCTCTGTTCTTGTTTAGGTACTTGGAACCCCAAATGAAGATTCATGGCCTGGAGTTCATTCACTCCCCCATTTCAAGCCAGGTAAAGTTCAAGAACACGCTGTTAGAATTCATACAAAAATATTATTAAATGTTATTTTGAAATGATTTTCATATGATGAACACAAGCATTACTTCAAATTTTGGTGTAGAAGCAGAAAGGAGTGATGGTAAGTTGCAAAGGTCAGTCTCTCAGATTAAAAAATAAATAGCAAAGAGGCATTGCATCATGAGATGGCTGTTTCATTCGAATATTTTCCCCACATCTCATATCTATTGTTGACATAGAAGGCATCCTTTGTACTGCAAATGCGTTATGCTTTTGGCATGCCTATATCTAGTACAGACACTCATTTTAATAACAAGTATGGCAAAGTATGTGGGACGTGGTGGCGCTGCGGGTTAAACCGCAGAAGCCTCTGTGCTGCAGGGTCAGAAGACCAGCAGTCGTAAGATTGAATCCACGCGACGGAGTGAGCTCCCGTCGCTTGTCCCAGCTCCTGCCAACCTAGCAGTTCGAAAGCATGCAAATGCGAGTAGATAAATAGGTACCACCTCGGTGGGAAGGTAACGGCGTTCCGTGTCTAGTCGCACTGGCCACGTGACCACGGAAACTGTCTTCGGACAAACGCTGGCTCTACGGCTTGGAAACGGGGATGAGCACTGCGCCCTAGAGTCGGACACGACTGGACTAAATGTCAAGGGGAACCTTTACCTTTACCTATGGCAAAGTATGCTGCTTCCACTTCTGCACGCTATCAGCTGCCCAGACCTGACTGTTCTGTCCATGTTTTCAGCCAAAAGGGGAGAAGGTTTACAGCACTAGCTTCCTCCTCCTCTCTGAATTCTTTTAGGTTGGTGGTGCAATTACGCCGCCGCCCCCCCTGCCGCCTTCTGGTGAATAAACACCAAACACCTGTTGAGCCGCTAAACGAATTGGCACAAACTGCCAAACCGTCGGTTTGTGCCTATCCAATGGTGACCTTTATCAGGGTTTTTTCCAGGGAATACTCAGAGGTGGTTTACCATTCTCTTCCTCTGGGGACCCCCTGCGATTGTGCAGATTCCCCATTGCTACACAAGCTGGTTCTGTTTGCAGGAGGCACAGTGAAAAATCAAAGTCCCAAACTCTGGCTCCGCAGCCAGGTACCTATACCACCTAAACCACTGAGGTATCCAGCCAGATTTAGCTTACATTGTGTTATATCCTTTTTCTGGAAATTTAAAAATCACTGGGGAAAGTGATGAGATTGTGTTTCAAAAGTAAAATCATAATTTTAAAAAAAAACAACTAATATCCTTTGGAAGGAAATTCATTTTAGTACATATCCAAGACGATTGTTTAATGATGTGAGAAATATGGGCCAAAATCATGATGTTCAGTTATGCAAATACTAAATATCACAAGCAGACACATAGAGAATCATGGAACTCGGTGTACAACAGATAATCTCTATGAAGATTTCTTAAACTACACGAATTTGCCACTAGAAGTTGCCACTTCAGAGTAACTTCACAGCAGGGTTTCAGCCCTGATGTTTTTAGGTAAAGTACTTTGGTCTGAATCAGTATATATTAAAATAGAAAATTTGTTTGGACTGTAGGTGGCAGTCAAGAAATCTTTCTGATCCAATGAATTCTCAGTTGCAGAATTCTTTGATGGGTGTGCTTCTGATGTTTAGTTTTTCATACTGGAAATTCAGGAAATTAGGCTGCAAGAGAAATGTTATAAAGGTTATATTTGAAATGATAAGTGTATTAGTTTTATACTTTGCTGGCAAATGGCCATACGGTTGCTTGTTGTGAATATATGCTGTCTTTAAAACATAGTGCTCGAAAAGTAAGAAATAAATGCCAGGGGCCATGAAACAGAAATGTCACCATTCTTTTTCTGTAAGTAATACTTCATGCATTTTTTATTTTTTTTCTCAGCCCTTATTCATTTCCATACAAATTTCTAAACCAGAGTATAATTCTGACTAGAAACTACTAGTCATTTGATAGTATATCTTCCAAATAAGTACCAGGAATTGCTCTTGACAGAAAGCAACTAGATACAATGGTGGTGGATATCTCTGGTTTTACATGTGTATCTGCCCAAATTATACAGAATAAGAATGGAGAGAATTCCAATGTACTGTTACAATTTGCCCTTGGGTAGAAATGAAGAACTTTTCCTTTCTCCACAGTTCAATGAGCAGCAAAAGACAACCCAGGCAATTTTCTCTGTAGATGAAATCTAATGTTGAAAATATGCTCAGATGCAAACACAGTGTTTGGAGAAAAGGGCTGCTGGAAACTAAATCTTAGCCAGAATCCTTTGCTCCTCACTTGTATTTCCCTTTTGCTGCTGTAATGAAACTAGCCTACCCCTGTTTTCTGTGTGATTGGAACAGATGTGTGTATAAGTACATAGTCCTACTACCATTACATTTGGAACTTACTAATAGGTTGGAAAAGTTATATTTTTGCATTACTACTCCCAGAATCCTGGCTGGAGGACTGTGGAAGTTGTAATTTGAAAATAAAAAAAAAGTGTTTTCCAAGCTCTACCATTAGATATAAAGAATGGAGTCTTTTTCATCTTTGGAAGATATTGGGAATTGAATCTTCAACATCTCAGAGCTGTGTGTAACAGTTCCCACTTAATACGGTAGGGATTATTTTTTGTATTACAGTAAGAGAAATGTAGCTGGCTGGCTGGCTCAGTGGGTTAGGCATCTGGCTGCAGAGCCAGAGGTTGAGAGTTTGATTTCCCCACTGTGCCTTCTGCGAGAACAGCCAACCTATGTGGCCTTGGGCAAGCTGTACAGTCTCAGGGTGCCCCCATAAGAAGGGAATGGTAAAGCACTTCTCAGTATTATCTACCTGGGAAACCCTGATAAGGATCACCATAAGTCAGATAGCTGATGATGATGAGAAATGTACGTGTTTATAGTCATGTGAAAGAGATTTAATGACTAATTTAAACAGTATGGCTCCCTTAATGATGGTGCTATGTGCTTGGTGTGATAGATAATACAGTTGCTCATACGTTACTTCAGTCATACACAGCAGCTTCATTTGAAATGCTGCAGATACTTAATGGCAGCAATACTGACATGTATATGCTGAACATGATTGGGAAGATGCATAGTATAAAGAAAATATAAAATTGTATGGCTGCTGCATTACAAATATATGTTGCTGCCTAGTACGTGTCTCAGCGTAGAAGGTCTGTTTGTTTAATTTTCCTTTCCAACTTTAATTGGAATAGAAAAGTATGCAGAAAGCACTGATGGAGAGAAAGTTAGCATCTGCTGAAAAAAAGGCTTTGATGTTTAAGCTTAGTTACTTCTATGACCAAAAAAACCCCAATGAATTTTGAACAGAAGGCTAAAGCAATAAACAACTACTGTGCTAAAATTGCTGGCAACTTAATTAAATAGCTGCAGTATTTCTGATTACGAAGAGGGGCTTAAAATTCATTTCATCTTAATTACTTATTAGCATCCTAATTCAAGAAGCTCTTTCTCCTCTCCCAAAATATGATTCAGTTTAACAGGATGCTAAAACATTTTTGCCTCCTGGAATGATGGTGTAATAAACAATTCTATAGAGAATCTCTGGATTTTGGCAGCTGTCATAGGACTTTTACAGTCATCCCAAGACAATATTGTTATGTCTTGCACTCTTATACAAGTCTTCACACTTGTTAAAATACCTTGTCTCTTCAGGCTGCTTACATGTACTCAGGGTCTGTGTGTGTGTTTGTGAGAGAAAGGCACATTGCAAAGTTTTGAATTTCTGGTAAAATTCTCTTTTTGCTTCACAGTAGAAGTACAGAGATCCACAGAGGAGAATTAGCAACAAGTTCCCCAGAGTCCACCCCTTTCTCATCAAGTGGCACTTAAAGTCTCAGTAACTCACTCTGAGACATTTGTAGGAGAAACAATAAAATGTTTCTTTAACTTACAGTTGCTTAAAATTACAGACTTGTGCATACTGGTTTCTTTTCTGCACACATACAGTGGTGCCTCGCTAGACGATTGCCTCGCAGGACGAGGAAATGGCTAGACGATGCCTTTTTGCGATCGCTACTGCGCTTCGCAAAACAATGGTCTCCTATGGGGAATTTTCGCTAGACGATGAGGTTTCCCCATAGGAATGCGCCGACTAGTGGTAAAAAGCTGTCAGTGCAGCTGTCAGTGCATTCCGACGGGGACCCGCACTCGCTAGACGATGTTTCCCTATGGGAGATTTTCGCAAGACGACTGCGTTTTCCCTTGGAACGCATTGAAGAGATTTCAATGCATTCCAATGGGAAAACGTGCTTCGCTAGACGATGTTTTCGCTAGACAGCGATCTTCGCGGAACGGATTAACATCGTCTAGCGAGGCACCACTGTACTAGCAATCAGCTAAATAAATCAACAGCAAAATACAGCCTGATTAAAGAGACAGATAGAAAACTCAGCAGAGAGGCGGGTCTCTCTTTGAATTTTAAAAGCTAGAAGGAATAATTGGTTAGTGCTGGATAGATAGACAATCAGCCCAGGAAAGTCCCTCACAATCACTGAAACTACAGACAGCATCCAGAGTTGTAAATTAAACTCGAGCAGACACATCAGAACCTCCATTATGCTTAGTTTGTTCTTGCAACCATGAAGACAGCCTGTTTAATACTGGCTTGTTACTGCAGAACATGCTGTTGTTCTTTTCAATGTATCAGTAGTTTTCCTCCTTGCTCCCTTAGGTGCATTGGGTTGAAAGTGAGGAATACAAAGCCAAGTGAATTAAAGGAGCTTTGGTGACCGGGGTCGGGGGGGCAGAGCTGTGTGATTCGAAAAGATGAGTTGGTGATACAAAGGGATGAGTACAAGGATGCTAGGATCCAGGTGTACAGTGCAGTTTGTGGTAAATTATTTGGCAACTTGATTAATCAGCTGCTGTCAAATGTCCGTAAAATTTTGTGTTCAGTGCTTTGGGAGTTGATCTGATGTTCAGGATGAAATATAAACTCAGACAACATGATTCTTTGGTATCAGGCTGATATTAGTTTCTCTGATATTGGAAATGTCAGAACATTCTGAGGCAGACTTTTTAAAAAGGTCTCAGATCAGTGAGAGGGAAGAGAAGGAGATGGCAGCTGAGTAATGAGGAAAAGCAATCAAGGGGAAAAGATAGGAATGGAAAAGTTCAGTGAACTCTTGGGAGTTCTTCATATACACACCTTTGTATTCTCTTCTCCCTGTATGTCTTAACTGTGGACTTTAAGAGGTATGAGAGAGCAAGATATTTAACCTACCAAGCCAAGATCAGTATTTATGAATGAGGACAAAAGGACATTGCCGTTTGTTGCCAAGAGAGGGCAGATTGATACTTCCTTTTAAATAGTAATTTTAATCTGGGCGAAAGAGAAATTTGCTGCCTTGAAGCAGCACAGTCCAAATTCTTACAAACTACGTTTGGTTTTCGATAGTATAATCCTAATGCCCTACTTAGAACAGAATCTGCTCTGCCATGTTTGACAAGAGAGCAATTGATAAATCATTACGCTAATTATATTAGAAATACTGCACAATTATAGCGACAACACTGATCTGTTTCATGTATGTGACATCCCTGTTTTATGCAAATAGTACCTATTTTATCAGTTTGCCTGTTTTGCTTTGGTTCTTATGGCTGGCAAACGATTTTAATAATAAATTAGTGGGATGACAGTGGAATGTGCTGAAATGAAAGGCCTCATGTGATACTTTGAAATACTGAATTTTTGCAAGCATGTGCCCTGAGTGTTTCTAAGTAACTATCAAATACAAAGGAGAACATGTCTTATTTGCTACTTATTTATTTATTTATTTATTTATTTATTTATTTATTTATTGTATTTATATCCCGCCCAATTGGTCAGATGAATGTTCAAAATCTGGGAATGAATGTTCAAAATCTGTATATTTGATGCTGGATAATAGTTTTGCATTATCACAGCCTGCAGAGAAAGCAGCAGTGAAAGGAGCCTAATGTATAAAGTTGATACTATAACATCTTCATCTGTAAAATACACACTTATCTGAATGAACTAATGGCAGATGAGGAAATGAAATGCAGAGGACATTAAAGCTTCACTTCTATAGACCAAGACTTTTTTTTTTTTTTTTTTTTTTTTTTTTTTTTTTTTTTTTGGATATTGTCTGTTTTAAATCTTGTTTTATATTGCTCGGACTGTAAGCCGCCCAGAGTAGATTTGTTTGAATCTAGATGGGTGGGGTAGAAGCCGAATAAATAAATAAATATAAGATTAAAACTGTATAGCCAAATTTCTAGGCAAAGGGTTGTGGGTTTTTGGTTTTTGGACAACAAATCCCATAATTCTCCATGTAGGGTGGCCTACCCGACAGACGTACATCTGCAGACACATTAATGTGGCTCACTTGGGAGAGAAAAAACTATAAACTCTGGGATTTATAGTCCAAACAATCCAAATACCCTATGTGAATGCCACAGAAGCCAAGCAAGTGACTGAATTTCATCGTTTGACCTAACTGTTACAGATAATGTGTAGATTACTTGGTATGTCAAGCATTGTACAGGTATCTTTAAAAAAAAAGTATTTGTACTTTTTGTCCAAAGATTTTATGAAATAATTTAGAGGCATCTTGGAGAGAGAAAGATAGGAGTAAATAAACTCAGGAGATTTGGGGCAGTAATTAGGCAACTAGAGACCATAATTGTGCTGCAAGTAATGTAGTTTGCAATTCAGAAAAAAATAAAAGCTGTTTTTTCCTCAAAAAGGATTTTTTCTCCTCTGAGGTTTGTAAATGTGGTGCCTACAGAATTGCTTTGAGAGGTTTAGAGCAGAATGTGAGGCTTTTTAGAATTTTGAGTAGAAAATATGTAAATCAGAGGTATGTTAGCTTCTCTATTCCCAACTTGGTCCTGAGTAAATGCAAGGATAAAGTAACATTTGGTCAATAGAACAAATTGCATCCACAAAACTGCAGGAAAATTGCCCCACTTTCTAGATGCTACTAATCATTTGAATAACTGCCGGTATGTTTATGTGATAAAGGTAACAAAGTTCTATACTCCTTTCCCCGTCTGTGCTTCTTTACTTGTAACTATCTTCGCTTTTTTTTAAATTAGGAAAAATAATAAGTATCTGACTCATTATGCTACATTTGGGGTAGGGAGCACACCTCTCTGAGGTAGCCTGCACGTTGTACTACAGCCATGTCGAGTAAAAACTCAACATCCCTTTTTTGCATTTATATATTTCAGAAGAAGAATAACTTAGCCTTTGAGGCGGCCACACCTTTATTGCTGCTAGTTTGTAAGCTAAGTGTGTGCTCAGAACACTAATGGAAGTATGTATTTTTTCCTATTGCAGTTTTCAAAAATCTTCTGCTCAGTAACATGGTTCTCTAGAAGGTTTACAAAAATACAAGCAACTGAAAGGTGAAATTGCAGAGGAAAGTTGCTTTGATAGGAGTCCAGAGAATAAGAGATTCTTCTTGAAAGGCATTATTTCTTGGTTGGCATGGGAATGAGGATACCCAGTGTGGACAGAGTCAAAGACTAGAACTCAGGAAGTCTGGGTTCAGGGAACCTATCTTTAGTCATAAAAATCTCATGAATCCCCACTTAGTCATGGACGAGTTTCTGGGAATGTGGAATTGGTAAATCCACTTCTTAAATATCTCACTTACCTCACTTATCTTGAAAGCTCTATTGGGTCGCTTTTCAGTCAGCTCTGATTTGATGGCACATAACAACAACATGGGAATGAAACACTGAAGAAAAAGTTGATTGCTAATCTTCTTGGAAGGGCTGGGATAAACAATAACGTTTCAGTTCCACTTAGAGACTAACTCCTCATTTTTTTGGTCTTATGAGCAGGGTTTCCTTGATATTCCTGAGCCCCTCTTGGGAATATTTATTCTCTGCCTAAACCCTTAAAAAACATACACACATAGCACAAACACAGTTTATTGTTTCTCCACCTATCCCTAATTACAGGAAAAGATGTCACAGTCCAGTTTAGGCAGAGGCTGTTCCTGCAGAGGAGAACCATAAGGTTCACTTAGGGTTTTTCCTTGCAGTATTCCTTCTAATGCAGTAACAGCCCTCTTATAATTCTGTATGAACATTTTTACCAGTGAAAGGAAGTTTTGTGGCCCATTTATAATCAGCACCAGGAATATCTGTAACCTGGCCAGAAAAATCTGTTCCTTTCTAATGAGGTGCTGGAGTTACTCAATAGTCTCTCAGTCAATAGTTCTCTGGCAGCTCGCACACAGAAAACTGTACTGCTCAAAAGGTTGAAGAACAATAAAACTCTACCATGCTGGCATTCTTCTCCCAGTGCTAGCACTCTTATACCGCTTCTTTTCCTTTTTTGTTTTTTGTTTTGTTTTCAGACGTCAGGAGAAACACTTCAGGCCCATTGCAGCCATCAAACACTTTCTCAGCACTGACTCCATAGAGCATTTTCCATAGGCCAAAAGTTTATCCAATGTGTTTCTGTCTTTGTTGTTCTTACATGCCATCACATCACTACTGACGTAGAGCAATCCTATGAATCAATGACCTCCAGACTGTCCTAGTTTTAGAAGAGGTGGCTGTATTAGTCTGTGCAAAAACAAATTAAAAATTAAAAAAAGAAGACAAAGACATTGTGGCACCTTAAAGATTAACTGCTATATTTTATTGTGACCTTTTGTTGACAAGTCCACTTCTGAAGCGGACTTGTCCACTCCAGCATCTCATTTGGAAAAGGAATAGATTTTTCTGGGTCGATTTCTGAGGAAGTGGACTTGCCCACAAAAACTCACATTAAAATATAGCAATTAGTCTTTAAGGTGCCACAATGTTTTTGTCTTCTTCATTTTTTTATTTTTGTTTTGTTTTTACCTGACACTCCAGACTGTCCTGTCATTAACAGCTCTGCTCAGTTATTGCAAACTAAAGTCCTTTGCTTCCATTATGGAAATAATCCATTTTGGTTTTTTTGATCACTTGAACAGTAGAGATAATAATAATATAGACAAGTCATTCTGAACCTGAAATGTTTGAACTATTGCATCAGGCTCAGAATGTAGATGTATAGATCTATTGTAGAAACCATTTATCCGGACAGTTTCTTCATATCAGCTGACCTTACTAAAACCTGTCTCTACTTACCTAACTATTCCGTTCATAGGCTTTCATGAGACCTTTCATGAGCTGAAAAGTTTCAACAAAATTCTTTCCTGTTTGGCCTTTGCTTGATCTCCACATTTCCACAAACATGGTGGCACCACTAGTGTATAGGACTAGGCACTCATCTTTGGATGTGGGTGGCCATATATGCTGGACTGTCCATTGACTAGGCGTTCATTAATGTCAAGTGTCATAACAGACTGGAAATATTATTTCCTGTTTGGTTTTGCAGTTAACAAGAATAAAAGTTGTCTCTAGCCAACTGCAGAATGTATAGCACTGAAAAATTATTATAAATACAGTTTCAAAGAAAATCTTTCTGTCCCAAGACCATTCTCTCAAATTTTGTTCATAATACAAAATTATCACATCAGCAGAATTTCCAATCCTTCACTGAGTTGCACAGTGAAAGAATATGCTGGGTGCCCAAACTCAAAGGAAGTTTCGGACTTCAAAACAAAGAATACAAAAGGGTCGCTTGGGAACTGGACTCAGGCTAAGAGAGAATAATTTAGGATTAATTATTTGACTCAGAATGAAAAACATCAATGAAGTTCCTTGCTACTGATTGAGTTAAAGCTAGCCGATTGAGCATTATAAAAGCCAGTTATCTGACAGACAATCATCTGACAAGTAGAGGTATACGGGTGGGGGGGGAGAGGGAGGCTTCACAAGGAGTATGGTAATAAATCTATACTTTCCCCCTCTATTTCTGAAACACCTCTGGACAAAGGGTGTGTGCACATATGCAAAGACATTAAAATCCTCCCATCAGATTGATATAAATTGACTATATCTCATATTGAAGATTGCAAAAACAGGTATCCATTGAAAGATGCATGATGTTTTGGTAGGCCATTGATTGGTCAGTTTAAATTTCCTGAGTGGGAATATCCAGAGGAATATCTTTGTCCATAAAAGAGACTTTCTTTCTCATTGCATGACTATGAAAGAGCCAAGTCTATGTTGTGGATTTATGTATCTTGGGCGTCCCTTCCAATTCTGAAATTTTGTGATTTTATGATTATATGTGTAGTCCTCAACTGTGTTTTGTTGCCCTACTCTTTGAGATGGACTTGAATCTTTCCTCTTTGGAGTTATACTCATCATCATGAGGAAACAGGAATGGAAAAATGTCCTGCAGATGTTTTGGCCCCCAGATGTCCCCAGCCAGAATGATTAACTGTTAAGGATTTGGGGATCTGAAGTCCAAAACATTTGGAGAACCAATGACAATTATTGTGCTAGAGCTTGGAGAATTATATTAAAGAATACCAAGGATGACATGCAGAAAGCCATCCAGAACTAGTCAGTGATAGGATGATGCTCTGGATCCCAGAGCCATTACTTATGACATTGTTATTGTTTCTCTGGATCCCAGAGCCATTAGTTATGGCATTGTTATTCATTCTTCTTAAAAGTGTTTCATCAAGCTCTGCAGCAAACCCAGAAAGATATGGATGGTTTTGAACTGCATTTTGGTCAGGAGCATGCCTAGATTTCTGAAGAGAAAACAGTTTGGGTTCCAATCTCATTTCTGCAGTGAATCTGTGGCAAGTGATCTAGTGATGCCTCGTGCACCACAAGGAGCCTCGTGGTGCAGTGGTTAAACTGCTGTACTGCAGCCAAAACTGTGCTCACAACCCAGGGTTCAATCCCAGGTAGCTGGCTCAAGGTTGACTCAGCTTGGTGCCGTTTACTTATTTTCTTTCTCTTCTCCCCTACCCATCTCCTCTTTTTCTTTCTCATTGGTATTTCTCTTCCCCCACACCAGTATTGGTTTAGACGTTTGTCCTGCTCACCCCCTTTCCCTCACTCAATAGGCAGCAGGACCTCTCTCTCTCTCTCTCTCTCTCTCAGCAGTATAGGTCAGGGTGTCTGCAGAATGAACCAACGTGTAGAATTTTGCCCAGAGCCTTTTGGGTAAAATGTCCCTTCATTTCTAGCAAATGTTAGGAAAGTCTGGCACCTACTGGTGGAAGATAATACTACAGATGTTAATTAATTGTTTAATTTAAAAAAAAACCAAAATAACTCAGTACTGTGCATCCCTGTGTCCCTTAATATTGAAAAAAAATTTCAGATGTCTGAGTTTTAATTTTCTTTCAGCTATTATGGAAATATACATATGTGTTTGTTTTCCTTTTTTTTTTCCTTAGCTGGCTTATAAATTTGCCTTGAATATAATTTAAAAAACAACATTTGAACGTGAGGATAGATGGCTGAGACAGATGATAAGCAAAAATAGTTTATTAAAATATTTTGAATGTATTTCCTAAATAAAACCACATAGAATTGAAGATCTTTTATCTTTTGTTACAGATCGCTTTACACAGTACAGTCCTAAAAACCTTAGACAAGCCTGGAACAAGTAAGTGTCTTAAATAAAACATTATATCCATATTGCTAATTGTTTCTAATTAGGACTATATGTCTCTCCTTATTTTAGAAAACTGTATGTTTCTAATATCGGAAGCTACCGGAGTATGATTGTCACAGGTGGCTGAAAATCTCTCTTTGACTTTATTTGAGCTATCAAGCATATACTTGATGAGAAACGGCAAAGTCAAGTTGTGTTATTTATAAATATGTAGAGGGAAATGCACACGGATAAGCAAATTAAGAGCTGGATCTACTTACATTTTTATTTCTTGAAAGCTGATTCTGCAACATCCCGCCCTATTCTGACTGACAGGACAGTCCATAGTGTGTCTAAACTGATGTGCAGGATTTAACATTGTTCCATTGGGTTTTTATTTATATTGTAGAACAAATGCAGTCAATCACAGCATTGCGTTAAAAACTGTGATTTGCATAAGGAGTGCATTTCTGGTAAGCTATTTTTGAAAAGGGTTCTTATTAAACTCACTACTTTTTTATTGGATAGATGCAATTACAACAAAAGCTAAAGATAATTATTAGAAACTATCTTAACATAATTATTCAGTGTAATTGGTATGATGAATAATTGCATGAATTGTATCAGAATACACAGAGTACGGCATATTTAAAACTGACAGATGAAAAAGATATAGTTTGCTAGTTTTACACAAACATTCATGAAATATGTAGGAGATTTTCAATGTCGTTTTACTAATTGCACATGTTTCTGTTATCTTACGAGAACAATGTTATTGGATGGACTTATAGAAATACAAGAACTAAATGAAACAGCATTTTAATTTTCATATAATTTTCCTTTTTAAAATGCAAACAAGCAATGTTCCCTCTAATTTTCAGCCCCGCTGGGTGGGGCTCTACACCTCACCCATGTGACTTTGCCTGTGCACATGATTCCCCCCCCCCCCACGTGCGTGGGGTTGTGTCATGACTGGAACCAAAGGGGCTTAAAATGATCACTGTTGGTGTGCGGAGGAGGAGGAAGACTGCGAGGAGGGGGACAGAGTAGCATGCGTTCGCACAAACACACAACTTAGAGGGTACCTTGCAAAGAAGCCTTGGTTCTTCGTGGTCTCTGTGAATTCATACTAATGGGTTAATCTGCGCTTGCGCAGAGCAGCCTCGGAACTTTCCAGAGCTCGAGGACATGGTGCCTTTAACCCTGCCCCCAGCACCGAGTGCCTCGGTTCCTTTCTTGCTGCCACTGCAGCAGCACCTCGTTAGGAACTTCCGTGCATTATTTCATTCACTTACCTTCCTTACCTTCTCTTTGGACCTCCCTGGCTTTGTTTCATTCGACAATTCTTCTTCGCTGTGAGTCTGACTAAAAGAATAAAACCGGACTGTTAATTGTGTTAGGGGAGCCATAGTGTTGTTTATAGCCGCTCTGGGCCTCTTTAAGAGGTGCGAGAGCTGCCCCAACAAGATTGCCCTCTCCAACTGACACTCTCGTCATTTGTTTTGTCTTGGGGAGGAACAGCCGGCCCTGTGTGGGGTCTGTAAAAACTTTGCTAAACCAGCTTTAAAGTTGAGGCTTCGACGCCTCCGTTCTTTTCTCTGGGAAAAGTCTCTGTCTCCAACCCCAGAGATTCCCATGGATCCACTGCAGGTGGAGCGGCAGCCCTCGGTCTCAGGCTCGCCGACACCTCCTAAAGCCCAGAAGGGTTCTAAAATGGCGACCAAGCCCCAGGCGTCTTCCTCGGGCTCGAGGTCAACAGCTACGGCATTGACACCAAAGCCTCCCTTGGTATCGGCCCCAAAGAAGAAAAAGAAGGCTCTGAAACCGGGTTGCTCAGCAGATAAATTGGCTTCAACACCAGATACATCCCAGCAACAATCGGTATGCCTTAGCTTACCGTTGGGGGATGAAGATGGTCCGCCCCCGGTGCCGGAGGCCTCGCCATCCCCATGCGTCAGCTACTCTCCTGACTCGGGCAACACCTCTGCGGAGGTAGTACAATTGGCGCAGGCTAGCCCACGAACTCCTCCGGACTCGATTGGATGACATGTCTCCATCTCGCCACTGGAATCAGTGCTGATGGAAGTGCCTAGGAAGAGAACGCACAAATCCCAGCACCTTGAGCCACTGTGTGAGCCTGAGCTCCCTCGGCATTGATCAGTCCCTGGTCACGACTATGCGCGCTATAGCAGGGGTGGCGCTACTATGACCATCCAGAGTACTGTGATCCTGATGACTTCGAGCCCAACCCACGTTCCTATCCAAGAGCCTACAGGTTCGACCCATACTGTTGTCGTTGTTACTACCATCCCTATTCACTGTTGCTGTCACCTTCTCCCCCTCGATACCGGCTTTTTGAAGATTGCCCTGCAGGTACCAAGGGCGATTTCTATCTTCCTCTGCTGCCGCGGGCCCATAAGAGGCATCTGCCTCTGGATTATGCTCCTGAGGTCGATGTTAAGTGAACTTATCATCCGGTATCATACCCTGAGAGTGCACAGGCGGCTCCAGAGCGGCTTTGGTCTCCAGACCAGTGCCCTTCTAGAGGAAATGTTGGTAGACTGGTAGCCCAAGTTGATACCATCGCCTACCATGCGCCGCCCAGTCGCGGAGATTATTCCCCATCTATCAATCACGAGCCGTTAGACTCCGATTCACTGGCCTCAGGCAGGGAGGAAGACTCACCTCCCAATGTTCCCACGCCCGGTTCTGATGTCACGGAGAATCATCCTCCCTCTCCGTTTGAGGACTATACCTCTTACACCCAGCTTATTCTTCGCATTGCGAAGGTGTTGGACCTGGCTGTGGAGCAACCTACAGCAAAGAAAGTGGACAAAGTATATGAGGATATAGCCCAAGACCAGTCCCCGCCTCTTCGGCTTGGTTTTATCCAATCATTATCAGACCTTATGAGAGAATCTTGGGCTAAACCTTCCTCGTCCTATCAGATCCCCAGAAGGGTGGAGAACCTTTATAAGACCTATGGGGAGAATTTGGACTTTCTTTTGAAGCATCCTCTCCCAAACTCCTTCGTGGTGGATGCCACACAAAATAGGGCTAGGAATCGGTCAACTTCAACACCAAACAATAAGGAGGGCCGCAAGCTAGTTGTTATTGGCCAACGGATGTATTATTTGTCTTCCTTCGTTTTGAGAGTAGCCAACTACTTGGCCGCCATGGGGGCCTACCATCTCCACCTATGGAATTCGGCACTACCCATCCTGGAGGCGGCACATGAAGATGTCCGTGCTCAGGGCCTGGCTTTTCATCAGGAGGCTATGGGCCTGGCTCGCCAGGAATGTATTGTGGCCAGGCACATTTTGGATGCGGCCTCTAAACAACTGGCCACAGCCGTCGCCCTGCGTTGCCATGCCTGGCTCTGCTCGGCGGGAATTTCTGAGGATGCGAGGGCAAGAATTGAGGACCTGCCATTTGACGGCATTGGCCTGTTTGATGAAAAAACAGATGAAATTCTTGATAACCTCTTAAAGCTTAGAAAAATGGCCAAGTCTTATTCTAGCCAGCAGTACCGCCCCAGGGGCACCTGGTGCCGGCCCTATTCTTCAAGAACCTTCCAAGACCGCCAGAGACCTCAGGCCTCAGGCCTTTCGTCCTTGTCCTCTCGGCAATTTGGCAGGCAGTGCCCTTGTCAGCAGGCACGCCGACCGGACCAGAAGGCCAGGCAAACTCTTTGACACATCTCCTTTACCAGCAGTAGTAGACCCCTCAGTCCATCTCGCCCCCTTCCTTCACTCATGGTGCACTATCACTTCGGACTCCTGGGTCCTCTCCATTGTAGCCAGGGGCTACGCCATTGAATCTGACACTTCCCCTCTTACGGGCCACCTTAAAACTACCACCCCCTCTCCTGCTTTGGAAGATGAAATAGGAGCCCTTCTTCAGAAGGATGCCATTCTCCATCTGCACCATCCTGATGTTTCAGTCGGGTTTTATTCCCGATATTTTATAATTCTGAAGAAGGATGGGGGACTTTGTCCCATCCTTGACCTCAACAATTTGAACTCGTATATCATTCCCCGGCGTTTTCGTATGGTCTCTTTGGATGTCACCATCCAGCTGTTGAGGCAAGGTGACTGGTTCACAGTTATAGATCTGAAGGACGTCTATTTTCAGATCAGCATTCAATCAGATCACCGTCGGTTTCTTAGATTTTCAGTTGGGGGAGTGACATAAGAATTCAAAGCCCTCCCCTTCGGGTTGTCGACTGCCCCACAGGTATTCACGAAGTGCTTAGCCCCTGTGGCGGTGCATTTGTGTCTCCAGGGTATCATGGTGTTCCCTTACTTGGATGACGTCTGAGGCCCAGGCCAAGCGAGATATGGCGCTAACTTTATCTCTGCTATCGACCCTAGGTCTGAAGGTCAATTTGGAGAAGTCAACATTGCGTCCCACTCAGCAAGTTGCCTATATCGGAGCTGTTCTGGATGCTTTGTTGGGTCGAGCCTCACTACCTCTGGACAGGATTTCAAAGATCCAGTCCATGCTACGCTCTTTCCGCCGGGGAGCTTGGGTACCAGCCCTTCAAGTTCAGCGGCTGCTTGGCCTCATGGTGTCTATCACGGCCATGGTACAGCATGCCCATTTGAAAATGAGGTCGCTTCAAGCGTGGTACCTCTCCCTGTTCACTGTAGCGCTTGATCCTCCGACCAAACTTCTGCAGGTCACAGTCGAACTGGCCGCCCAGTTATCCTGGTGGGACCTACTACCCAATCTGACAGTAGGAAGGTCCTTCAGCCAGTTGTCTCCCTCTATTCAGCTAACTACGGATGCCAGCCCGACAGGTTGGGGTGCACACCTGAAGTCCCTCACGATACATGGTCTCTGGTCCTCAGCAGAAGCATGCCTCCACATCAATCATCTTGAGCTCCTGTCAATTACCAAGGCTTTTTGGGCATTCAAGCGTTTCCTAACCAGTCGAGTGGTCCAGGTTGCAACAGACAACACGACGGCAGTATACTATATCAACAAGCAGGGGGGCACTCGCTCGCTCCTGCTGCTCTATCTAGCCGTCAACCTCTGGGAGTGGTGTTTCATCCGCCACATCTACCCGGTGGCGGTTCATATGGCAGCCCGGGGGAATGCCCTGGTGGACCACCTCAACAGGCACCAGTCCTGTTCCCATGAATGGGCCCTAGACAACACCATCTTTCATCGGCTATGCCATCGGTGGGGCACCCCACAAGTGGATGTCTTTGCGTCACGGGTCAACAGGAAGTGCAGCCGCTACTGCTCCTGGGCAGGGATGGGCCAACTCTCCCTGGGGGATGCCTTCATGATCAGCTGGTCCTCAGACCTGCTGTACATGTTCCCTCCGATCCCGCTTCTGCAGAGAACCATTATCAAGATCCGGCAGGACAATGCAAATGTCATCCTCATAGCCCCCTGGTGGCCTCGCCAGCCGTGGTTCTCTGCGCTCCGCAACAGGGCGTCGGAATACATCCGCCTGACATCCATTCCCCATCTGTTGACCCAGGACCACGGCAAGATCTTCCATCCAGACTTGGACTCTCTCCACCTGACGGTGTGGAGGTTTCCCTCTCTATAGCTGAAGTTCTCAGTTATGCGCATAAGCGCTCCACCTCCTTGACATATGTCTATAAGTGGAAAGCTTTCTGCAAGTTTGGGTCATCCCGCCACTTACCTGTAAGCCTGACATCCCTCGACGTGGTCCTCCAGTTCCTGCTTCACCTGTTTCGACGTGGTCTCTCCCACTCGACTCTAAAAGCATATATGGCCACTATTGTGGCCCATCAACCACACTCTTCTCACGCGACCTCTCTTATTCAACACCCCACCTTGAAACAGTTTTTGCAGGGGCTGAAGAATATACGCCCAGCCTATAGGCCTCTTACTCCGCAGTGGTCGCTCCACCTTGTCCTGAATCGGCTCATGAAGCCTCCATTTGAGCCCTTGGCCTCAATGTCGGACCACCTCCTGACCCTGAAGACTGCCTTTCTCCTTGCCGTCACTTCGGCACGGCGGGCAGGAGAAATGGCAGCCCTGAGAGTGGACCCTCCCTTCCTCCAATTCCATCCCGACAAGGTGACTCTCTACCCAGACCTCTCCTTCCTTCCCAAGGTATCATCTTATTTTCATCTAAACCAGCCAATTGTGCTGCCCACTTTTTTTCCAGCACCTACCTCACCTCTACAGCGAGCTTTGCATTCCCTGGACATTAAACGGGCTCTCTCGTATTATGTTGCTTGCACCTCACCTTTCTGCACCTCAAAGAGGCTCTTTGTAGCCTTCCAAGGCACTTCCAAGGGTGCACCGGTCAGCTCCCAGACCATCTCCAGATGGATCGTTTCCGCCATACGCCTCACATACAAGCTGGCTAAGGTACCACTACCAGACACAGTTAAAGCCCACTCGACGAGAACCATGGCCTCTTCGACGGCATTCCTCAGAGGGGTGGACCTCGCTGACATCTGTAGAGCTGCCACCTGGGCCACACTGTCGACTTTCGCATCCCACTACCGGCTTGATGTCCGTGCCAAGGCTGAGGCTGCGGTGGGTCATGCTGTCCTGGCTTCTGTGCTCTTGTGACATCCCTCCTCCGGGTAAGTCAGCTTGCTAGTCACCCATTAGTGTGCATTCACAGAGACCACGAAGAAGAAAAAGAGGTTACTTACCTGTAACTCTGTTTCTTCGAGTGGTCATCTGTGAATTCACACTCCCCGCCCTTCCTCCCCGCTGTCCGTCACGTGAGCCTTTTGCGTGCTGTGCAGCGGCGGACGGTTCTACGGAACTGAGGCACTTGGTGCCGGGGCGGGGTTAAGGGCACCATGTGCTCGAGCTCTGGAAAGTTCCAAGGCTGCTCTGCGCAAGCCCAGATTAACCCATTAGTGTGAATTCACAGATGACCACTCGAAAAACCAGAGTTACAGGTAAGTAACCTCTTTTTGTATTTAGATAAAGGAAATGGAATTTGCAACAAACCTATAGCGTTTTGTCAGGACCCTTCATTCTATTTCCTGTCTTCCCAAAAGATGCTCCATATTCTGGGCTGTTGTTTAAGCACAGCATTACCATTTTAGATTTTTTAAAAAATTCAGGTAGTGACCCTGTCAACTTGTTCTTGAATGAATGGTACCAGATGTTTAGACAGTGAGTTTTACTATTGTATGTTTTCTCATTTTATTATTTATGTATAGAGATGGGCACTTACTGTGGTTCAGCGCTTCAGCCGATCAGGCCCACAGATGTTGCACGGGTGTCCCAGATTCTGCACCTCACCTCCTCTCACGGGTGCTCACTCAGAGGAGGAGACAGGGCAGGGAAGCCCACAGCACTGCTTCTGATGGGGCGCTTGCAGGAGGAGGTGGGGCATGGAATCCCAGGTGCCTGTGCAACACCTGTAGGCCTAATCAGCGGAACTGCTGAACCACATTAAGTGCTCAACTCTATTTATGTGTCATCAAGTTGCTTCAGTTTATGGCAACTGTATGAATTCATGACCTTCAGAATATTTCATTATCAATACCCTACTCAGGTTTTGCAAATCAAAGTCCATAGTTTCCTTTAACTCAACATTTCCTAGCATTATTGTCTTTCCCAGTGAGTATTCTGTCCAAACTGCTATAATAATAGTAGGAAAGTTAGTACAACCGAGACAACAGTAGGATTCTGCACATCTTCAGATATGGAGTAATAAATGTGGTTGTGAAGCTATGGGTCTGGCTGCACTGCATTAAGCAGTACACAATTTTACATTTCTTTGGCGTTCTATAAAGATCTGCATCTCTTTAGAGCTAAATTATGCCAGACTTTCCATTTAGCTGTAGGAGTTTGGTGGGAAAATGTAGTACCAAAATTATACTGTTATAATTATACTGTTATAAATCCTTAAAGGATTTGCAGAGTTATGAGGGGGAAAATACAGTAGCTGCAACCTTAAAAGGAAGGAAATAAATTATTATACAGCATGTTTTTCTTTTCTGCTCTTTTCCTAAGAAGTTAAAAGGAAACTTTTAGAATAAATCAAAACAAAAACTTCCATGCAAAGCACTATTTTCTGTCATTTTGTTTTTTGAGCCTGTCTTCTTAAGGAAATAATTGAATCATATTTTTCTTCTTCTTCCATGTGTTGATCTAGGCCGTGTTTCAGTTGTTTTTCTGCTGGTGTACTTCAGTTTTGAATTCTACAGACGGCATCTAGTTTTCCTTTAGATCAAAAGATTATACTCATACCAGTTCACTATGATCTTCACTATAGCTTCAAGTCAGATGTTCATAGATAGAGAAAATCAATTGTGTCAGTATCTTTACTTTCTGGGAAATTCTGGGAATTGTAGTCCCTCAACCTGCACACTAAGCTTTAACATCCATTCCCAGAATCTAGAGATCTTAAAACAGAAGGTATTATATTATTATCTCACCAGCAGCATATAAAAAGAGACAGCTATTTCTTCAAAGTAAGAGCTGATGTTTGATTCTTTACTGTTCTTCCTCAACAGTGTAAAAATTAAAGGAATAGTTTGGACGCTTGGGGGAGTACTTGGTTTTTGCTCAAGAGAAACCACTTTAAAAGGGCGACTGGTGAAGATTCCTTATTTGTTATCATATCATATCATTTGTTATGTCAGTTATAAAGTAATTAGCTACCCCTAATCAACTTTGTTTAATAGATAAATACTGACATGTAGGTCAGCTTTTTAAAGTCTATAAATTATTTGAGATAAGTATTTTAGAGCAGATCCTCTGACACTCCCAAGAAGAAACAAATGTGCCTTTATTTAAGAGCTCTTTGGACAGTTCTATCAAATGACTCAGATATAGATAAAATCTTTTATTTTGCTTTTGTGTGAGTGGCATAGAGAACCTTCACAGAAATAGACAGGTGGTGTTTCATGCTTCAGTGGGCATTTTAAATTATTCAGATTCATTCATTTATTTTTGGACAAATATGTATACAGTATGTTTATTGGATATTGAAGTATGCCAAAGTCTAGCTAATCTATTATGTTGTAGATGCTACATGAAAATAACCAACTAGTTAGAATGTCGTCTAATAATTTAATGATTCAGGAATACTTTGGTGTGGAAAAGCCCAGTTTAGATTACCTTTCCTGGCTTCATAGGTCTCCCCTGCTTTGGGCACTGACTCTGATTTCATTCCCAGCTTGCATTAATCCAGAATTTCCCATTACAATTGAACCAGGGAACTCTGCCTTACATTTGATGTGATCCTGGTTTCTCATTCTGGTTAGTAAGCTAAATTTAAATGCAAAATTATCCAGTTTGAATGTAAAAGAAAGATATGGTTTTAATATCAGGAATGAAGCACTGAAGTTCATTTCCAGGTCATTGGACCTAGTATGTGTGTATCTTCTATTGGAATCGTTGACATTTTCCTACATTTTTGGAACAGTGGGTGATGTCTCATCAAAAACTCACAGATTGCAGCAATCATACGGCCAGCAGTTGGGAAGTATAAGAATACAATCAGCAGATTGGGTGAAGAAAAGGTAGGGAAATCTGTTCTTGATAGGTAGAGTGCCTGGGCAAACATCTGAATGTGGGCTTAGAGAAATATATGGTTTATGGAACAGCAACACTACACAAGACTTCTTGGTTTGTTTGTTCATATTTATTTGGAACGTAAAACAAGATTAGGTGTTGTGCATTGGCGTATGTCTCTTTTCTTTAGTGTTGCTTTAAGTAATGTTACCTTCTTCCAGATCATTAACCAACATTTTTTCAACGCTAGGCTGGATTACAAGATATTTACTTTTTTTAATTTTATTTTATTCGTGTTTTGGCACTTCTTTGCAAAAAAAAACAAATTGGAAATGATTCTCATGCAAAAATACTTTGTTCAGAAAAAGTTGCCTTTTGCACAGAATGCAAAGTTTTTAATGCAAAAATGCAGCAGCCAGATTGCTGACTGGGGCTGGTTACAGAGATCATATGACCCCCACCCGTTACAGCAGCTTCACTGGCTGCCGATCAGTTTCCGGGCACAATTCAAAGTGCTCGTCTGAACCTATTAAGCCCCAAACAGCTTAGGCCCAAGCTATCTAAAGCAGTGGTCCCCAACCTTGGGCCTCCAGATGTTCTTGAACTACAACTCCCAGAAGTCATCACCACCACCTCTGCTGGCCAAGATTTCTGGGAGTTGAAGTCCAAGTACATCTGGAGGCCCAAGGTTGGGGACCACTGATCTAAAGCACCGCAGTTCCCTCTGTGAGCCTGTCTGGACTTTAAAATAATCAGAGTAGGCCTTTCTCTTGGTCCCGCCACAGTTGCGCTTGGTGAGCACACGGGAGAGGGCCTTTTCTGTTGCTGCTCCCAGGTTCTCGAACTCCCTCCCACAGAAAGCTAGGCTGGCCCCATCATTGCTGTCCTTTCGCAAGCAGGAAAAGACCTTTCTCTTCAGGCAGGCTTTCCCTTAACTGGTGGTCTGAGAGGGTTTTTTTAATTGATTTTTGTGCTCTGTTGTTTTAAATGTGTTTTAGTATTGATTTGATCACTGTAATACTTGTTTAATTCTTTTTAAATATTTGTATACTTGCTATTTTTAGCTTTTAAATATTGTTTTTTTAATTATGAAAGCCGCCTTGGGTTTTTTTTTTTAAGGAGAAAGGCGGGATATAAACAAACAAACAAATAAAAGAAAGAAAGAAACATAGGAAAGCTGTTTCTCTTGACAAAGATGTTTCTCTTTTCATTCTCATGAAAAGTTTGCAGTGATTGTCCATTTTTTTCTACAGTGTCTCAGAATGAAGACACACTTTTTGTTGAGTATAAGAAAATTTGCAAGTATTCATAACATCTTTGTTCTGAACAATTATATTTTCTAATTGGGATTTGGATAACATTGAAGTTGTTTCTTTTGTATGTTTGACCCAGCTGACTAGGCAGTTGATTTCTATACTGCTTCCCATACGCTGAAAGTAGTTCACAAGAAGTTGGATCTGTAAACTAGAGTAATACATTCATGTCTATATTAAGAAAAGCTCTAAATGTTTTCATAATAACATATGTTTAATTAAACAATGGCTGAAATCCTGTTGCTTAATGTAGTAAATTGCACAAGAGTAGTCCTATTGAATCGAGGACTTAGTGAGTCAACTCCTCCGTACGTTCCACTGATTCAAAAGGTATCTACTCTAATTGAGTGTTACTTTAGCCTAGTTGTTGTTTGTTGTTGTTTAGTCGTTAAGTCGTGTCTGACTCTTTGTGACCCCATGGACCAGAGCACGCCAGGCCCTCCTGTCTTCCACTGCCTCCCGGAGTTCGGTCAAATTCATGTTGGTAGCTTCGATGACACCGTCCAACCATCTCGTCCTCTGTCGTCCCCTTCTCCTCTTGCCTTCACATTTTCCCAACATCAGGGTCTTTTCCAGGGAGTCTTCTCTTCTCATGAGATGGCCAAAGTAATGGAGCCTCAGTTTCAGGATCTGTCCTTCCAGTGAGCACTCAGGGTTGATTTCCTTCAAAATGGATAGGTTTGTTCTCTTTGCAGTCCCTGCTAAATCAATGGGACTACTCTAGTGTGTTTTACTGTGCTAAGCAACAGGATTTTGGCTAATGTCAGTGCCAAAGCATTTAACAAATAGTTCTGTGCTTACAAGAACAAGAAACACCCTCTGTTCTTGCTGCTTGATGACAACAATTGTGAAGCATTTTAAGAAGCTTCAGACAGAGCTGTGGCCTGTTCTCAAGGTCAGTTGTTACGAGGGAGAGAGTAAAGCTTTCTGGTGACAATGGAAAAAGGGGCAGGAGAATTATCCCCTTTGAAGTTATACAGAAGCAAGCAGAGGCACTTTTCTGTAGGTCTGCTATATTCTTAGTGAGGTGTTTGCAGTATGTAATACATTAGAATCATAACTGCAGTGAGTTCATGTGCCGTTTTGCCTTTTTGTCCAGATTATTAATAAAGATGTTAAATAAAACTGAATACCACTAATCCCTGTAACACACAGCTGGATATTTCCCTTCTGAATCAATAGATTATCTTTACTCTTCATTTATGGTTGTCAGCCAGTTTCCAGGCTGCATGATATATTTGGGTTAATTTTAGCTAGTCTAAAAAAACCAAGATTATTTGAGGAAGATTTAAAAGAAAATTACAGAAAACATTTCCTGATATTTGTTGCCTTACCACGATTGCCTCCTTCTGCGTACTGTTTCCTTCAATTTATATCAGTTGTGTTACTTTTAGGTGGGAAGAAACTGTTTGTGCTCTGAGGACCAAAAATCCAAGCAGAACCCACTGAACAATACCCACTGTACTATGGCAAATCATGGCTGAAATCCAGTTGGTGTAACTATGTTGCCTAACTGGTGATTACATCATCATCAGTTGACATTATGTTTTATTTTAACATAATTGAAAATATCTTATCTACCCCTTCAGGTTCTGAAGCTCTCTAAGGATCCTTTTTATCCTTGGGAAGCCTTTGGGAGACTCAGAATGGAGATGGGGACAGCCTTTAACATTGGAAAATCACCCTAATGCTAAACACATTTAATAGTGTTTCATTCAGCAGATTCCTAAACCAGAATCTAACCTGGCTGAGGGGAAAAGGAAGGAAATAAAATGGGTGGTATTTGCAGGAGAGAATTGATGAGCATGGGGCCACCCCAGTACCTCACTCCTGCTTGCTTTATTTGAGGCCAGAATTAGAGCTAGGCTGTGATTAGAGCCAAAAGCATGTAAACGTTGCAGAGAGATGATTGAGGCATTATTTTCAGGCTTGTGAAATAAGACCTCATATTAAGCAGTGTTTAAGGGTAGAAGACCACTCACCAAACAAGGCAAGCTAATTGCGTGCTTCTAGAAGGAAGAGAAGCTCCTGCTGTGTTATTCAGAGGCATTAATCAGTTAAAGATTTTTCTTTTCTAATCATATGTCGTTTCCAAAGTCTGTTTCTAGCCTCAGTTGCTGGGAGTTTGGGTACATGCATATTCTGGTGTGTGTGTGAGAGAGAAGATGTATTAGCTATTAAGAGTAGCGTTGCTGTTCTTGTCAGTGGTAATAGAAGTACCTTACCTGCAATTTCATATTCAGTTCAGTATGTATAAGCTATGTTGAAAGTTACAATAAAGACTCGTAGTTGTAAGAGCAATTCAGTTCTAAAACAAACTAATTATAGTCTTCCTGAAGACTAACTTGCCAACTACATTAATTCATTGCTAGTATTATGATATTCTATGACTAATAAATTCAGTTTCTTTTTCCCAACTGGTTTCTGATGTAATGGAATAGTAGAGTTTGATAACACTGTAGTTGTTCCCTGATATAATACATTTTGGGGGTGATAAATCATTCTGAATAAATTACTTTTTGTCCAAAAAAAAGTTTGAAGTCTCTGTGTTATGTTCTTCTTTTCTGTAAAAAAAATCAAGGATTCACAAAAACAAGCAATATTAGAAGTGCTGATGTGTGGGTAGGTGAAGTGGAATGATTAGAACTTATTATTAATACCGTAGTAAGTAAGTAAAGAAGGTTTAAAGAATTCCTGCCACAGTTGGACCCTGGTTTCATTAACTGTACCATGTTTAAAAGCATACAAGTTATGCTTGGTAACCAGACTGCTTAATGTTAAATAATTGCCTAATTTTATAAGTTATGTGTACTATGTGCCATCAGATTGTAGCCTATTACTTGAAAGCCGTATTAGTCAACTCTAATAGGGCCTTCAAAGTAAGTGAGATATTTAAGGAGTATTTTTACCAGTTCTGTACACACCCATGAGTTTCCATGGCCAAACAGAGATTCAAACCCAGTCTCCTGAATCCTAGTCCATCACTCTGTCTATTACACTGCACTGGGTATCAATTTTATATAGCATTTTCCTAATTGTTTTGTGGTGCTTCTGATATAAATGTTAAAAGACCAGGGTGCCTATTAGATCTGATGGACAAAATGGGCAGTTACATTTTTTGACTGCATTCTAACAGTTATCCATTTAAGAGTGTACTATGAATAAAGCAATATAACATAATATTGGCGCACCTGCATTGCTTGAGGGCAGATAGGCAAGTGATTCCAAAGGGAACTGACCTTTTTCTTTTAGGCATTGAGTCAATTTTATAGCCTAAGGCACTAATTCTCTGTGAAAGCTGTTATATCCCTCATTGTGCTGGACTTTAAATGTCATTTTATATGGCCATAACCCACAAAAATACTGTAAAATCATTCAGTCTTTGTAGAAAACAGCCTAATTTTTTTTCATTGAGTTAAATGAGGTCAGTTTTGCTATGATCACAGTACATTCAAATTTCTGTTTACACTTAAACCTGATGTACGATTTGCTGTTAGGTCAATCACCAGCCCCAAAGATTAGTGTCTATGCAGCAGTATTCTCTTCCTGCAGAGTTGTTTCATGAAATAATTTGATGTTTTAAAGCATTTCAAGCTATTTTACATTCAGTTGTAGTTAACCTCAGTTACATTTATATATTCAACCTATTTAAATGGGTGAATTGCCTCCTGTAGGCTTTCATAACAGAGATTCACCCCTCACCCTATACCCCGCCCACCCCTTTTTTTGAGTTGGTGAAAACATCTCTTTTGGTGGAGGGTATAGGGTAGCCTGATGCAGTCATAGGATGCAAAAACAGGCTTCAGGAAATGCATCTGGCAGCTTCGCCATCCCTGATCTCGTTTATAATAAAGACAATTAGTGCCAAAAGTAGCACTTTCTCTCTGAAATGTTTGCTTCTCAGATAATTGATTCTACAACATTCCCACACTGGGCAATTTCTTACAATTTTACTTTCCCAACTGTACAGTATGACATTAAATATAACATTACAGAAAGAGAGAGAGAGAAGCAGGTGCCAAATAAAAACAATCATTACCAGGTGTTACTGGAAAAACATTTGATCATGTATTTAATAAAATCAAACTTTTTTGGAGGGTGATGTTTGGCCTGCTAAACACATCTATATGCTAACCAAAAAAAGATGCCAGCTGAACATCTTGGATTTTTCCCCCTTTCTTTCATGAGGAAACTTCTTGTCTGGCCTTCTTTCAGAGTTATTATACTGGAAGTAGCTTTTTGTTTTTCACTTAATTTAGTTAAAGGTCAAGATACAAATGAAAATCTGATTATTCATATATCTGTTTTTTTTTATAAAAAAAACCAGGCCCTTTCTTGATAGTGTCAGATTTAGTCAAGATGAAATATGGTTTACAGTATGTTCTCAGTTGTTTAGCGCTCTTGCAGTTTCTTAAGCAGGCTTGTGTTTTCTTGGTGCTCCTGAAGTAGTTTTGCTACTTTTCCAGGTTTTTAGTGGATTGGTTTAGTTTGGCACATTCGTTGCCTTCTAGGTGCTTAACCAAAGCAGTACCTCTTTAGCTTGTCTCCAAACTGGATTGCCGTAGTCTGCTCTACATTGTGATTTTTAGAAATGTTTAGAAACTTCTGGCTGGACCAATTTCAGTGGCTGCAACATTAACATTCCCTTGCCCAAGAAAACATATTTGTACCTGGAAAGCTTCCAGTTAGGTTCAGTGCTCAATTTGAAGTGGTGTTGAACAACATAAGTTGTCTGGGCTCCATATATTGGAAGATAAGTGTAATGGCATGGCTGCTGCAGCCAGCACTGTATAAATGTGTAGTAGCTGTGGATGATTTCCCTGATGCAAGGACCAACTACTGACATAAAAACGGTGAACCACTCACACAAAGGTATTTTACATTGCTGCTGCAGCGCAGTTATCCACCTAAAGACTTCCGTGCCCCTAAAGGGAACAGTGACAAAGGGCTTTGCCTTTCTGTATTCACACTGGCAGTTAGCAAAACAGGCCTCCCTGGCATCTACTGACATGAAATGGCTGATTGCCCTCACCTTTAGAGTGATTTGCTATAGCACATCAATTGTTGGGGATTTATACTAGTGTGAGAGCGCATAACTGCAGTGGCAAATGAGTACAAACTAACAGCGGCACTGGCACATGACCAAGAATGCAACTGGCAACTTATTAATTGGTGGCAATTTGCTGCTGTGGTCGGCACACTTACATTTACACTAGAACAAATCTCCAACAGGATTCTGGTAATTATTTATTATAACCTAATAAATTTAAAACTTGAGAGTTTGGCATGGAATAGGCTACAAATCAAACATGGAGACCCAGGTAGTGTCCGTGGTTTGGTCTGCCCATTTACATCTTCGGCGGATCGCCCAGCTGCGTCCCTATCTAGACGCGGGGGTGCTCACCACGCTGGTCTATGCATGTGTAGTCTCAAGAATAGACTACTGTGATGCTCTTTACTTGGGGCTTCCTTTGAGACTGATGCGGAAGCTCCAGATGGTGCAGAACACGGCGGCCAGGCTATTAACATGGGTGAAAAGATTTCACCATATTTCCCCCAACTTGGCTGCCTTACACTGGCTACCTATCTGCTTCTGCATTGATTTCAAGGTGCTAACCATTACATACAAAGCCCTTAATGGTTTAGGCCTTCGATACCTGGCAGAGCGCCTTCTTCCGCCCAGTTCTACCCGTATCATCCACTCCAGTCAGGCCAGGTGGCTGACAGTGGGAAAAAACGGGAAATCGGGCCTTCTCGGCAGTGGCCCCTCGCCTATGGAACAACTTACCTGTAGAGATCCGCCTGTCTCCCTCACTGAGGGCCTTCAAGACTAACTTAAAGACATGGCTATACAGGCAGGCCTTCCCTACAGCCATTACCTAGCCTATCTCCCCTTTTCTTTCTCTCTCTCTCTTTCTCCTTTTTCTTCTTTTCTTCCTTTCCCATCTTGGACTCTGTGATTAATCTGGATTTTACTTTAGTTTATTTTTATGTTATATGTAAACCACCCAGAGTTGACACGTTCTAGATGGGCGGTATATAAATCTAATAAATAAAATAAATAAATATAAAAATAAAATAAACAAGTTCTTTGCAGGTTGCAGAATGTGCATGAATAATGGCTTCCCATTCCATTCTAAGCTTCTGTTTCAATAGACATTTCTCCATAGGACGAATTAACAGAAGCTAAAAGAAATTCAAAAAATTATTGTGACAGGGAGAAGGGCCGCTGCTAGAAAGGTTTGTACTTAACTATGTTGAATAGTCACTGGCTGCAGTGAATGAAGAGATATTGCATCCCTTTCAGTATACAAACTCTTGTGGGAGCTATTTAAGAAACAAACCAACTCGTCTTTACATTATTAAGAAATTAAGACTTTACACATTTTGTACATTGAAACAAGAGAGAAGGAAAGAGTTCATGCATGCTAATGTTTCTTTAGCCAAAGCTGAGCTAATTTTAAAGATCAAACCACTGACTTACAAGATGGCTTCATTTTTGTTTAGAATGATCTAATGGGATAGAAATCAGCTTTATCACCAGTGATACATTTCAAATCTGAATTAATCCTTAGTTTGTTTTGGAGACTAAGTTGCAGAAGACAGATGCATGAGTGCTGGGCAGGCGAGGGATGTGGGCAGCATGATGTATTAAAACTGGTTCAGCTATTCCTAAGGAATGTTTATCTCCCTCTTTTTCCCTCCTCCTCTTTGGTCCATACTCAGGTGCTGAGGAAATAAATATGGAAAGGGAGTATGCTCTGGTCTAGTAACTGAAGTGGTATATTCCACCACCACCACCACCCCGCTTTTTTTTTTTTTTATTATCATGCTCAAGTTTCAATGAAGTTGATATAAATTCACCATGGCTTCTTTAAAAAGCATAACAGAAAGGCATTCTTACTTTAACAGTCAGACTGTAAAAGATGATTTTCTTGCACTCAGTTTGGTTTAAGCCTGTAAAAAGCATTAAGTGAAAAATCTGATATATTTGTTAGGCATTTATTGCAGTAGTAACTTATATTTTAAATTCTCAGTGAAAGGTTTATAGAGAACATAAACCTTGAAGAGTTTTTGCTCAAAGACTGAGGATTCATTCTTCCTTTGCTGGAGAAATAATAGTCTGTAAAATGACATTTTTAGTAATTATTTTAGCTCTGAATATTTCTAAGAATCTATTCAGTTTGATGAAACAGACAAAGCAATGTCCTGGTTAAAAGACTGGTAGCCTTTGAGGATTCGTAAACAATTAAAATGTTCTAATTAAAAGTAGCCACAGAGTTGTAATGTGCCATTTAATTATGTTCATAACTAGCTCCTTATCTCCAGATATACTGCGAACGCTACACAATCTCAAAAATTCAGTCATGGTGTAAGTAATTTTATTCCTCATATGTTGTAATGAATAATATTGTATGACTTATGGCTACCCTTCCTAGAGTTTTCGAGGTAGAGAATACACAGAAGTGGTTTTCCATTTCTCTCTTCTGGGGGCATCCTGGGATTATGCAGCTTGCCCAAAGCCACACAGGTGGCTCTTCTCTCTGGAGGCACAGTGGGGAATCAAATTCCCAACCTCTGGCTCTGCAGCCAGATACCTAAACCACTGTGCTATCAAGCCAGCAAAATGCCCTTATAATCTTGCATATATCCCATTATAGTTTTGGTGCCTCGTAGTTCTATTAAGCAATAAGAGTTAGTTCTAAAATGAAAGGAAGAAAGGAAGAGAAGCAAAGTTTGGTTAGATAGTAAGAAGAGCAGGAGAGAAGGTATTAGTCCACTTTATTACTTAGTTCCAGGTGCTGTGTGTTTACCTTTGCGTATAAAGTCCCTAATTTCTTTATATGGAATAAGAGTTTTATATATTATGATAATATATTATGATAGAATTACAATAAGCCTCCTTGCATTGCATCCAAGATAGTACAGTGTCAGAGGTCAACATAGCAAGACAGTTGTGTAAAATTGTGGACTATCAGAGAGCTAAGTTTCCAGTCATCACTGAAAAACTGTGGACTAGCAAGGAACTAATTGAAAATCTTTTGCTCTGCTATTGGTATCAGTTAAGGAGCAGAAAACAAACAGTGGACATACTTCTTTTTCTAGCTTTATATGTATGTTTAATTCAAGTACACAAGTCTTTAAAAAGGAATTTGGAAATTGTCAGTTCTCCAAAAATGCAGAATGATGTTCCCCTTAAACGCAGAGCTTTGCAGTACACATTGCATCGATATTGGTTTCTGGCTGTCAGTTCCTTGTGCTTCCCAGCAAACCACTAAAAGCCTACAGATTGCAAAGATGCAGTGTTGCTGAATTCAGTGACATACTGACTGGCAAGGTCTTTTTGTGATGAAAATATTCTCCATTTGAAAATGTGTTGCATGTCACTATATGTAACCTCCTTTTTTAAAACAGTCCTCATCACAACACTTCACCCTAGTGCCTACTTATTCTGTTCATCTTTCTAAAACATAAATATTCTTGCAAGTCCAGAATAATGTAGAAGAACCTTTCCTGGCCAGAAGCAAGCTACTTTCCCCCCCTTTGCCACTGGAGAGCCTTCTAGGTCACAGAAAGGTGTGGAGCTTAGAGTTACTTTTATTACCCAGGACATTCTGCTGTAACAGCTCCATTATGGATGGTTTCAGCATTTCATCATATTCATTCTCATAAAGATAATTTTTCAGACGTTGGTACACTCCATCTTAGTTGTTAGCTTTCACTGCATCATATTCTGTAGTTTTAACTATTGAGCTGTACTTCCTTTTGTCTCTTTCGAGTCTCACACTGTTTAATTGCTTTGCATGGCCCTGAGTTACAAGATCATGAGAGAGGATTAAAAAATGTCTGTCAACACATTTTCTCCATACCATACATAATTTTATTATAAAATTCCATCATGTTCCTTGTCATGTGACTCTCTGGTTTAGTTTATCTTGTCTCCTTTCTTCCTCGGGGAAGTTATGTGACCAAGTTTTCACAAGGGAAAGGGTATACTGGAGTAATAAATTGTGATGGTGAGGCTAGAAGCTGCGACTTAAATTCTTCATTAGTATGACATACTATGTGGGCAACTTCATAGCATTATCCAAAGAGGTAGCCATGTTTTGTCTGTTTTCAGCAATGATAGCAAAATTAAAGGGGAGAAAGGGGGCAGAAAGAAAAAAACAAAGGGCAAAATGTTGTGGCTACATTGTGAGACTTGTGAGATTTTATGACTCAAAATCTACTTCTTCAGACACAGGATTTTGATGCACAAAAGCTCGCACTGAAACAAATCTGTTAGTTTTTAATGTATCACAATATTTTATCTTTTTTTTCTCCACTCTTTTTCCCTTTTCTTTTTTTTTTTTGTCCCTTCATAGTATTATAATTTATTGCCTGAAATTCTGTTGCTTAATTTCACAGCTGGAATGCAGTGTAACATTCATTCATTTCTAGCTTTCAATTAACAAGTTGCCATTGGGATTCTCAGGAGTGTATAGGCTTGCTAGCTTGGCACATGCCCAGGGACTTCTTAATTGCCAACTAGAAATGACTGGCCAAAGCCCTGCTGCTTGGTGTGTTAAATGACACTAGAGTAGACCCACTGAATTAATAGGGATTTGGAGAATCAACCTCACCATAAATTCCATTAATTCAAATGGGCCTACTCTTAACTGCAACTTATTTCAGCATAGTAAACCACAGTCAGAGTAGGTCCATTTGAATCAGTGGAGCTTCTGAATGAGTTGACCCACTAAAGCTCCATTGATTCAATGGGCCTAGCTTAGTGCAATTTATTACATTGAGCAACATGATTTTAGCCACTAAATGTTACACCATTTGCCTTCCACGTGTATAATTAAGCAACAGGATTTCATCCACTGTTTAGACTTAAGTAGTTAAAATACTAGCTTTGCATGGTTGTTGTAAGCTCCATATTTCATTCATGCAATGGTAATCAGATCAGTTCATGTTGGTTTTAACCTATAAAGCCCTTGGTCCAAGCTATCTGAAAGACTGCATCTCCCTCAATGAGCCTGCCCAGGCTTTAAGATCATCAGGGGAGACCTTTCTCTCAGTCCCACCACCCTCACAGGTGCAATTGGTGGGGACACGGGAGAGGTCCTTCTCTGTTGCTGCTCCCAGACTTTGGAACTCCCTCCCATGGGAAGCTACACTGGTCCTTCTGCAAGCAGGCAAATATCTTTCTCTTCAGGGAGACTTTCCCTTAATAACTGGTGGTCTGAGAGGGTTCTTTAAATGAATGGTTGTGCTCTGCTGTATTAAATGTGTTTTAGTATTGATTTTATTACTGTTTCAATGTGTTTCAGTATTGATTTTATTGATTTTATTACTGTTTTTAATGTAATACTTGTTTAATTCTTTTTAAATATTTGTATACCTACTATTTTTAGCTTCTACATTTTGTCTTTTTAATTAAATAAGCTGCCTTGGGTTCTTTTTGAGGAGAAAGGTGGGATAAAAATATTTTCAATCGATCGATCAATCAATCAATCAAAGTTACTGCATATTATATTGAATTTAAACAGGTTGCACTTATTTTATTTTAAATATTTTTACCCTACCAAAACAGCATCAAAAACACATTCAAAGCAGAAAGACACAACAATCCATTAAAAAAACCCTCTCAGGCAACCTGTCACTAAGGGAAAGCTTGCTTGAAGAGAAAGGTCTTTGTGGAAGGATAACAGAGATGGGGCTAGTCTGGCCTCCATGGGAGGGAGTTCCAAAGTCTGGGAGCAGCGACTGAGAAAGCCCCCATGACATGGACAAAAGAGCTGTGCCTCATGCAGATTTGTGAGTATTCTGGAAAATTTTGGATTAGAACATTTTGCAGAAAAAAAATCAATGCTTTAAATAGAACATGTTATGATTTTACATGTATATTTGACTTACACTTACTACCAGCACTTCTAAATGTCCCAATAACTCATAAGTATTTAAAGTGTGATATATAGCATCATACTAGAACTGGAACTGGGGAGACCTAGGCTCAAATATCCACTCATCTATGAAGCTCACTATGTACTCTTGGGACAATCATACTCTTTTAGCCTCAGCTGCCTTGCAGGGAACCTTATCATGTCTGAATTCTTGCTTTGTAAATCTGAAACACATTAGTAATCCAAACAGAAGAGGTACTAGTTCCCCCCTATTCAACACTGGTTAGGCCTCACCTTGAGTATTGTGTCCAGTTCTGGACACCATACTTCAAAAAGGATCCTGACAAATTGGAACAAGTTCAGAGGAGGGCAACAAGGATGATCAGGGGGCTGGAAACCAAGCCCTGTGAGGAAAGACTGAAAGAATTGGGCATGTTTAGCCTTGAGAAAAGAAGACAGAGGGGTGATATGATAACACTTTTCAAATACTTGAAAGGCTGTCATACAGAAGAGGGGCAGGATCTGTTTTTGATCATCCCGGAGTGCAGGACAAGCAACAATGGGCTCCAGTTACAGGAAGCCAGATTTCAGTTGAATATCAGGAAAAACCACCTAACTGCGTGCGAGTCAGGAGGTGAGGTTGAGGAGCCTAACGCCGAGGGAGGACCGGAGGGAAAAGACACGAAACCGGGCCTTCTCGGCGGTGGCTCCTCGCCTCTGGAATAACCTTCCTCCGGAGATTCGCGAGGCCCCTACGCTGGGTACATTTAAAGTCCAACTAAAAACATGGATGTACATCCAGGCCTTCCCTCCTGTCAGCACTTAACTCTTTTTCTTTTGCTATTTATTATTTATAATATTTTTTCACTGTTTTTCTATTGATTATGTCTGTGTTATATATGTTGGTAGCCGCCCAGAGTGGTAGAATATACCAGATGGGCGGGATATAAATCAAATAAATAAATAAATAAATAAATAACTGTTAGAGCAGTACGACAGTGGAACCAATTACCTCAAGAGGTGATGAGTGCTCCAACACTGGATCCATTCAAGAGAAACTTAGACAACCACCGGGCAGATACCCTTTGAATTGTATTCCTGCGTTGAGCAGGGGGTTGGACTTGATGGCCTCATAGGCCCCTTCCAACTTCACTATTGTATGATTCTGTAATTCATAATATTAACTGAAGAGGCAATGCAATGTGATGGTTAGAAACTCATACAGTTGTGAAAAGCAACCCAGGCATAATTGTGGAATAATTGTACTAAGATTGGTTCTTTTCCAAGACTTACCTTGATCCATTCCAATTTTACAGCTGCTCATACAAGTGCTAAAGTTTTTGGAACGTATATTAGTTGATTGTCATTCAGACTTTCCCTATTCTTGGACATCTTATTATCTCCAGAGTTATTATCAAGGATAATACCATATCAAAGACATTGTGAAGACAGACATAGTTATATTTTATAAATGAACAACTGGATTTTTCAAAGTGATCTGAGCCTGAGCTCTCAAATGAGGGGTGTCTTATTTAATAGGAAACTGGTGGCTGGATTAATATATTATGAGTAACCTTCAAAAGTGGTCACTTGATTTGCTGTCAGAAATGCATCCAGGATTAATCTTTGTTTGTTTTTAAATACCCCAGTCTTAATTTTGAAGTGAATTTGAGCTCTGTTCTTCATTTCATTTAACAAGCAACATATCCTGAGTTCAGAAGTTCAGTGCATATGCCCAAATCTTTTTTTCCCTTTGAGAGTTTCAGTAATCCTAGTCATGTTCTGCTTGACCACATATTGACCCTTTTCACAGTAGAAAGAAACTCAACACACTCTTTATAAAATTTAATCAAATACTCATGATCTGGGAGTGTTATAAAATGTGAAGTAAAGCTGTATTGAGCCAACAACTTTTGCAATTTGCAACTTGTTTTAATTGTGTGGCAGGACTGTTGCAGATCATGTTCCAGTTCAAACAAACAATTTTTATTTTTAGGAAATACAACACATTTAAGGTGGGGGAAGAACCTTGCAAGTTGGTTTGTTCTAAAAGCCTTTTGAAAGTACGCAATGCACTATAAATAGTACCTTCTAATAAAACTCAGTCTTAAATAATATAAAATATGCTGATGATAAAGTCTTGATAGCCAGAAGCTCTGGTGATCTTCAAATACTGTTAGATCGAGTCAAAGAAGACAGTAACAACATGAAACTGTCAGTCAGAGCCAAAAATACAAAAACAATGTTGCTAGGTAGGGATAACTTCAATATCAATATTATGTGTAATGATTCAAATATAGACCCAGTAGACAAATATATGTATTCTGTGTGTTTAATTAATCATTATGTAGACCACAATGTAGAAATCAAGGGAAGAATTAAGACAGCTAGAACAACCTTTATGAAGTTGCAGAAAATGTTGTGTAACAAACACATAATATATCTTTGTTGTTGTTTTGTTGTTGTTGTTGTTTCAAATTATATACTGACCTAAAGCACTCTCTGGGTGGTTTACAACTCAATTATCCAAATAACTTTGCCCCCCCCCCCCCCAAGGTTTACCAACCTTGGAAGGATGGAAAGCTGAATCAAGTTTGAGTCAGGTACCCGAATCCATTGGGATTGAACTCAAGTTGTGAGTTTGACTGCAGTATCTTTGAGACTGAATCCAAGACTGCAATATCTTTGACACTGAATCCATTGAGATCGAACTCAAGTTGTAAGGCTTGACTGCAGTATCTTTGAGACTGAGGAAGTTATAGTGTTCCATATGGTCTGTTTTCCTATATGGATGTGAGGTTTGGACTATTAAGGAGGAGATCCTCAGTAGAATAAATACTTTTGAAATGTGGGCATAGAGAATATTTCATTTCTCATGGACTGATAGAAAAAAGAATGAAGTGGTACTTCATTGGAGAGGAAAACAAAAAGAAATAGAGTTGATTATAAAGAAATACAAGCTTTCATATCTTGGACACATAATTTATCGTGATAAATATAATATACTGCAATACATTATTGAAGGGAAGATCGAGGGTAAACCTGGAAGAGGTGGAAGATGTACTTCTTTGATGAGTAACATCAGAGACTGGCTGGACTTTAATAAAGAACAATTAATCCACACAATAAGAGATAGGTGGAGATATGCCATGATGGTAGCCTACCTTGCGTACTGAGAAGGCATCAAAAGAGAGATAACAGAACTCGTTGCATTATATATAGTATGTTATGTATGCTACCATGGCCAACAGCCATGCCTTTCTGATGAGCACAATTAACAGAAGCATCAATATTGAAACCCACTGTATTGTGTGTTCCTAATTTCAATACAGATTTCTGTGAAAGGAACTAGTTCCTTTGTTGATTTGAAAATTGAAAATCAGGAGTTTGTATATAGAGATTAATGTTAAACCATACTTTGTCTATGATGATGAGTATAGACGTCTGGTAGCAGTAGACAGTTGAGTACATTTTAAACAAGTTTGAGATAGACTCATGAATGCATATTAGCCAGACCAGCTGCTGGTTTTTATAAATAAAAGCAGTTTCATCATTTTCAAGTGGTGAGTAGAGAGAAGTTGCTTAATTATTTTTGAACCTTTGCCTGAATCAAATGCCCTCCCCCAGTTGCTTTTCTTATAAGTATGCAGTTAGAAATTCTTGTTTTTATTTCAAACTGTCATCCTTGTCCATACCAAGCTACTTTATTTCAGTCTAAAATAAAAAGTAGCAAACTGAAAAGGAATTAAGTGGCTGTCTCTTGTGCTTCTCAGCTCCTAGTGGGTTCTTTGCTGTCCTGCTTTTACCCTTCAGAGGAAAAAAATAGAGATAATACGTAGTTTGCCTAAGCAAAAATGATATAAAAAGACTATGCCAATTTGCTGGGATTCATTGATTGGTTTTCTTGCATTTAGTATGACCATTCCCAAAATGTCCTTAAATCTTCTTCCACTCAAATTTGAAACTAACTTTTTTCATATCACACAAACATTATTAAGCACGATAGGCTTAATATTTTTCTTTGGAAAGTTGAGATAATGTTGATAATAAACTAGAAAATACTGTCCTCCAAGTAAGAGATTGTGTATTCCCAATTGGATAAACATAACAAAATCACAGTTTAATTTGGATAGTATTAGATATTTTTTTTTGTAGAATCTGTACTATCTAATATCATCTTCAAGTGGATACACAAGAAATACAGATAGCATACATCAGACCAGAGATCAACTGTAGCCATTAGGGAAAAAAAGTGAGTGGGTGTCTACATTGTAAAATACCATGCAATTTGTGTCAGAGTTGAAATGATTAAAACTGATCCATTTTCCTGAGACTACACTATGTAAAGCTAATTGAGTAGAAGCCCCCACTTTTTCCAGTGGCACATGTGTCTTTTTGTTCAGCCAGTGGGGGTCGCAGCTGCTTGTGGATTCCCCCCTCAGACCTCATGTCAGACATATAGTCATCCTTTCCCATGTAACAACTTGTGCCATCTCCCTATGCAGCAAATCTCTCTCTAGAATTGGCCCTCTGATGTGAGTGGCTTGATCCCTTAGTCAGTGGGGATGGGTGGGATTTGAAGGATCTTGATCCCTTTTTCCTGGAAAGGCACCCTTTCTCTTGTTTGAAATTAAGATTTTTCCAGATATGCCTTTAGTCATTGTTGACAGGAAGATGTTCCCTCCCTTTTTAAATTGCATCCTTATGGATGAAGTGAGGATTAATTAGATCAGTTGAAGCTCAGCCCCCTATAGGTCTACCCAGAAGGAAGTTCCACTGAGTTAAATGGGGCTTACACCCAGGTAATTGGATATAATATTGCAGCCTTAATTAATTATAATTACTTAACAAGGGTAAGAGGCAATTGTGATACAACATAATACAGCAGCTTGTGTAACAAATACTGTTTCTATAGTTAAAAACAATCTTAACAGTGCAATCCTGTGCATGAAGTTTCAGAAGTAACTTACTGGTCTGTAACCCCAGGTATGTGGCTGTAGAATTGCAGTTTACCCTTGCATCCATGCCATGGCAAAAACTTTCCTGGTGAAGAGAACTGAAAGCTTAATGAATAGCCAGCAGTTCCTGTTGAAAAGCAAATCCTGTCTGTTGGTCTCTTTATTATAACTGGAAGCAGTTTGACCTTGATGATCAAAGTCATGGTACAGAATTTGAACCAAGGATAAACAATATCATACAGTTTGTATGACCATTCCTTCACGAGATGGTGTACATGGGGGTTTGACTATAGAATTCCCTCCCTGCGTCTGCCAGCTGTGTCTTTGTGCACAGTCCATGTACTGACATTTACTAGTGCCCTTCACTCTTGTTTTCTTGTAAATGTCAAAGTGTTTTCTTGTAAATGTCAAGAAAGCTCAATGGAACAATTCCAATCTCTTTGAATATGTGCAATAAATTTCCCTTCAAAATTTGGGTGCGAAGAATTGAATGACACTATGCCCAAACTAAATATCCAGAAAAAGATAATAGCAGTGGGTTTAAAGAAAAGAAGTATGCATTTAACTGTCTTGTACAGTAGAGGTCAGATCAGATTTGCTCAACCTGATGTAGTCCAAATGTTTTAGAATACACTCCAATAAGCCTCAGTCAGCACAGTTATTAAGAATGATGGAGGGTCCAAACCATCTGCAGGTTTCCAGATTGAGCTAGATTAGGCTCAAAAGGGTTGTGTCTATAATAAGGTGGTGATTCTGTGCCAGTGAGCTGGGCTTAACCTCCGATGAACTCAATGGGACTTAATTTTAAGCTGATAAATGGAAAAATACAGAATGTGTTGTAAAATAGTTACACTTTACACTGAAATCAATATGAAAATGTAGTCATTTTTAACTGAGTATAGTGCAGTCTGGCTCCAACTCAAACTTGAGATAAACTCTCATATTAACATAACTAATATCTTCATTTTGGTTCTGACTGACTGGGGATTGCATCATTGCCGTGTCATGCAAATAATGAAACACAGTATCTTCTCCTTCTAGCTAACTTGTTTTATTGTATTGATTGTGTTTGTGTTAAGCTGCAGTGTATTTATTTGACAGGGTTTTTTCTTTGCATCCATTGATTTGACACAGAAATACCTGCAAATATTAAGAACAATCTCACAAAAATGTCTAGGTGCAGAAAGATTACAAAGGAGCTGCTGAGTCTAAAGTGGGTCTTCCAGAAAGGCAGAATTCATTAATAGTCACAGTAGCTTCAGATGGACCTGCATATAAAGATATTCCACAGCTTCTCAGAGTTAATATTAATTTCATAAGGACATGTGGGAGGAAAGCATAAGCATACATTTTTTCCCATCTTTTGAAACAATGAGTTTATGGGGCAAGCTCCCATGATTCCATGGATGGTCACAAGTCAGTAGGTAAGCCTTGCTTCAGGGAAGACAAGCAAACAGAATGAGCATTTGGCAAGGTTTTGAAGCATTAGAGTTTGGGAAAAGATGATAGAACAGGAGCAAGGGATACGAAGGTTAGGCCATGTATATGCTTTTCCCATTCATCAGCAGGCTGAAATGATGATATGCCCTTCCTTTACAGTCAAGGTTTTATGCAAAGGTTTTTCTATAGAAATGTGAGAAGATGCAGTTATTCTAGCACATGGCTTTATAGCATCTTGAAACACAAAGCACCACCATTTCTCATATTTGTTTACTTGAGAAATATCTGCTAAGAACTTTTAAAAATAGAAAATAACTATACGAAAAACTTATATTTTGACTCCTCTTATCTATTGGTAACTACTGATTTGTGCCAGTAGTTATCTACTGCTAATAGGTGTGAAAAACCCATCAGTTTGTAGGGAAAAATATGGTCCTATATATGGGGATGGGTCTGCTTTTTTCTTTCTGTTGATCTAAGTGTTACACAGTAAAACAAGTGGGAATGGTCCCCCCTCCTCTCTGTTTCCTCTCTAACTTTTATCTCCCTTTGTTTAAGGCTAAGCTATGTGAACCATGCAGAGGATCTGGCCTCCAAATTACTCCAGTGTTTCCCAAAGAACAGATTGTCAGCACAAGCAGCTCTGAGCCATGAGTATTTCAGTGATCTGCCCCCACGGCTATGGGAGCTAACCGACAGTGAGTATAACAAAACATCTGGACAGAAAATAATACAGGAGTGTGTTTGTGTGTGTGTGAGAGAGAGATTTGTATTTTAAATTACAGTTTGCTTGACACAGGAAAAATGGATTCTCCCTTGCTATCTCTACTGTGCAGTGTGTAGCTCGCTATCTTTGTATTTGATTATGTGCGCAGTCAAGAGAATGATATGAAATGTCATAAAGAAAAGAAAGAGCCAGTGAAATACAATTTACATATTTAGCATTTTCACTTTATAACATGCAGTACTTTTTAACTAGCTGTAGCTCCCAGGACAATAATCCAGTGATATTTGATCCTCAAACACTATGTCCTTTTTTTAAAAAGGGTTTAATTTTTAGAAGACTGAGCAGCATAGAGTAGACAATTGGTTAATTCCCAGTATTTAAATAAGAGGAAGTTGAGTTTATGTTTTATAGCTTTAGGGTAGTTTCAGAATTTATGTACTGTACTTTTGTTTGACTTTTTAAACAAAACATACTAAAATTATCATGGGTTTTTTTTCTGAAAAAGATATTTTCAATTACTTTGGTAATGAAGTTTTTATGAAACATGATCCTTTGTTTTTCTTTATTATTAAAACATATTTGTAGCACATTAAAGGAAAGCTATTTTGCATTGAATGTGGTAACAGAAAATGTTGTGCCTGTATAATATTAGTGTTAACCAATTTTTTTCCAGGTGATATTTAGGTGTCCAAACATGAGGCACAAAAATGTTCTTGGACTGTCTGCTGTGCTCAATTTTGAAAAGAGTTTACCTCTACTTTTTTGCTTTTTGAATTATGTTTGTCTTCCAATTCATTTTGTAAATTAATGTCTGCATTTCACAAGGCCCTACAGAGAAATCTTGATTCAGAGCCAATGCAGTTCTTGTTGTGTATTTAGAAACTTCAGAAAGAAATGGGAGAAATTCCTGTTTGAATCTACCAGTCCCTATAAGTATTCAGCTGCATGGATCAATGTTCTAATGTGTCAATCTTCAATAATTTTGTGCCTTCAATGCTGTCTTTAAACTGAAGATTTCCTATCATGCAACTTTCCCCACATGTGGTCATTATTAATGAATAAGTACATGCATACATATCTACAGTACACACATTTCCACTTACCTTGTTTCTGAATATTGAGAAAGACTTTATGGGAAAAGATTCCAGAGGGCACTTGAGAGTAGCTGGGTTTGCATCAGCCCATAAAAACATCCTTTTATGGGTTCATGCAGTGTAAGAGCTATATTAGAGGTCACTAAGAACCAACTTTTCAAAATTGACTCCCAGCAGAGTTCCTCTCTGACAAACTCTTTTTTTTTTAAAGGAAAGACAAACAGACAGAAAGAAAAGTCCATAACACCCATAATTATATCTGTCCTTTCTCTAGATAAATGCTAATATATGTGCTACATATCTTTCCCTTTCACAGGAAGAGACAAACTCTCTTCTAGACCAATGCAGTTTGTAGTCTATTGCATGATGCAATCAGAATTCTCCAAACTGCCTAGATGCTATTTAATGAGGCATTCTGAGAAATCTGTAGTACTCACTTGCCATCCTTCCTGAAAGTGCGCAGGGCTGAAAAGAATGGCAGGAATATTGGGGAGGGGGACACCTCAGTCCCATCCTCCATCTCCCTCCCTCCCTCCCTCCCCAAATCTAGCACTCCTCCATGTGTTCCGTGCAAAGGCCTTCATAGATGATGTTGGTACATTCACCTGAATGTGCTTCCAGCAGGTGTGCAGGCTGTCCAGGTGGAGGTAGGGTTTAGCAGCATCCTCACAACCCTTTGAGCCCTGCATGCTTTCAGGTTGAATGCCTGAACAGAGCTTATTGGCTTTCTGAAAATAATAATACACAGTGTTTCAGTAGCTCCTGACTGCTGAGGCATTTAAAAAAAAAACACGAACAATTTGTTTATTTGCATATAGTCAGTCTGGAAAGGAATGGCTAAATATCATTCTACATTGGTGACATCTCAATTCTGTCTGACTGTGTATTTTAGTCTAGCCAGGATTTTGATAGTCTGTGCATACCATAGTAATATTTTGCGGTTAATATGGATTTATTACCCACTTGCCACTTAGTTTATCAGTTGGTGGTTAAATCCAGTTCTATCAGTGAAGTAAATGCCTACACATTATCACTGTGCAGCAGGCTGCCAACAGAGACCGTCTTGTCCTAGTCATTAACAAGCACAATGTATGCAGAACACCAGAGGGGAATTAAAACCACAAAAAATACCTCAGGGTGGTATTTTTAATATGAGAATTTAATTTGTAATTTCACAGATTAAGAATTTTGGCTGCATTAATCCTTTTATCAGCTCACAGCAGGTTATTTGCAGAAGCATAACCATAAGGCGATATTCATTGGCAGAAACACGTCTTTGCATAACGTTAAACATCAGGAGCAGTGAAACCTTTTGAAGGGGGAGAATAAAGATGAAAAATCATTATATTTTAAGGCAAGGGTTCTGCTACATGCCTCTAGTAAAATTTCCAAGTAACAGAAACGATATTTCTGTGTCTCACAGATAATCGTTATAGAGCATAAATCCAATACAATCCCTGTATCAAATACTGTAATTGTTTCCATTTGGTATGCATGCATAGAAATTGCAAATATAGTTGTTTGTATTTTTGTATGTGTGTGTGTCGGTGTGTATCTATACACAATGTATATGTGCAATACTATATAGAGAGTATTATATGTATATACACACACACACATATAACAATGAAGTTGTCTTTTATAGGGGAGACGATAAATGAGTATCATTTAGTAGATGACTAATTGTGCTGCTTTCCCATGCACTTCGAAAGATTTCCTAGTTAACTCTACATTAGCTTATGCTATATATATAACACATCTAGTAGAATTCAAGACAAAGACTCCAACCCTGCTCCCGCCAAAGTTAAAGGTATGAATGGTGACTTTTCTTCATGGATTTCACATATAAATACAGAATTTCTGTTTAACTTTGAAGTCTTCCAAGGCACACGTAAGGAATCTGCATCTTTTAGATTTTTTTAAAAAAAGATAGATATAAATCCTTTAATACATTTGCAAAACTATTTCACAAATTATTATTAGTGTAGGCTTGGGCATAGTGTGTGTTTAAACCATAGATCCTTGGGGCCACTGTAGGTGTTGTGGTCCTCCCAAGGACAGTGCCCCAAAAAGAACAGTTTGTGGTGTTCCTTTACAAATAAAATGTTATGGATCAGCTTGTAAAATTCAAACTTGTCACACGTAGCTCAACATTTTTGTTCCTTTTCTTTTACTACAAAAGCAGTAGATTTAGCACGTTGGATAGTCTCACACTATTTTGTCTCTCAGAATCAACACTATTTCTGAAAAATATGCCATATGCTAAAAATAATACAAATTATTTTTGCACATTTTGTGTTTTAGATCAGTTCATACTAGGAGTGGGCCGCTGTGGCTCTCCATCTGTAACTCCCATCAACCCTAACTAACAGTTATAGATTACAGGAGCTGCAGTCCAATAATACCTATAAGGCTGCAACTAGGCCCCCTCCTCAACTTATACTGTTCAGTAGGACAGACTGTTACATGTATATGCAATTGTGACCTACGTTGTTCATTCACATGAAATGAAAATGTGTGTTATATTGACATAGTATTTTTTTTAAGGGTGGTGTGATCTGTCAGCTAAAAGTGGACCTTCTATGCTTTGAAACGCATACTTCTCTTAAGCCTTCTCTTAACATCGAGGAAGAACTGAATGGGCATTGGGAAAATGAGAACACACATAAGCCCCATCTAGAAGCCCCATCCTAAACATGCTTGCAAAACTCCTATGATTAGGAGTCTTGCTTCCTTGATGAAGGAGAAACAATTCTGGAAGGAACAGGAGAGGGGAAGCAAGAAGTGAGGGGAACAGTTCATGGGAAAGAAATTGAGAATGCAAAGGCAAATGGATGCAGTAATGCCAGAAACCAAACCCAGAAAGCTGACAAAACCGAATTTTTACTTTCTGAATCCATGAATCTCTCCACTAGGTGCACTCCTTCAGGCAAGGGTTGTAGCTAGTCTCAGAATGACTATCCAGAGTAATTTATTCTCAACTGCCTTCCTGATAGTCATCATGCGTGTCTCTTTTTTATGTAGACAAAAAAGGAATGATTCCGTAATGGAATGTCCTTGGTTTTCTCAGTTATGTAATTTCTTCAAAATGTTCAAAGAGACTGATAACCTCCAAAATGGGTTTGATATGGGATAACGTATTCATTTCAATTTGTGAGATACATGTTTTCTTAAAACATGGTCTTGATAATATTGATTGATTGATAATACTTATATACATGTTTTTGCTATTATATACAAATTTTAAAATGTGTATATGACAGCAAACAAAAATGAACTACAAAACAGAAATAGCAGAAGGGTTTCAGACAATTAATGGTGTCTTTAGAAGTTGGTTGCATTTGCACCTAGATTAAATAGTAGTACAAGAGGTTTTTGCCCATCTTTCAAAAGAAGTCAGATATCCATGTCCCATTTTGAAACAAATTTCTTTTTTTTCTTTTTCTTTTTTCTTTTGGTATAGTTTTGGGACCTATACTTTGGGTAATAGGAGTTGATTTATGCAAGCTCTTCCTAGTTTAAAAACAAATGACTCAATTTCAATCTTTTCTCCACAGTGTCTTGTATTTTTTCTGTACCGAATGTAAGACTACAACCAGAGGTTGGAGAAAGCATGAAAGTCTTTGGAAAAAAACAATATTTATGGCAAAGGTTTATCAAGCATAAAGCACTGAAGCATTTTGATTTCCCTCAAATAATTCAGGTAAGAGTGACTTAATTATAAGTGTTCATTTTTCAGTAAAACTTTCTCTACTCTGGATCTTTTTTGTATCTGCCAGCAAGAAATGTAAGCAATGTAGAGGTGAGGGAGTTTCTCTGCCTCCCTGTAAAACATGAGTGAGTTCAGCTGGGGACATATCTTGGATGGGAAAAATATGAAGACACAATGAGGTTTCCAGAAGCAGAGGATGTAAAGAGTATGAATTTTTAAAGGAATGCTGATTTTGGTCTTCAGTGCCAGCTACATCTGAATGGTAGGTTTCTGACAAAAATGTATGAATCCCAAACTAGGCTGTCAAGAAAAGGAGATTTCCCATATTAAATTATCTCGAAATGACTTCATTGAATACAGAAGGCTGTGCTTGTAAGTTGAAACCTGTCAATATTCTTTGACAGATGTTGAGTGAAAAGTCTCAGAATAATTGCCTGCATCTCTTGAGACTGATGGACAGCACCAACTTTTCGGTGATTCTGTTTCAGGAACATTTCATCTTCCCAGCACACAAGCAACAATATATAAATCTGCTGGGCCCCACTTTTGGGACAAAGGCAGAATCAAAATCCTGTAAATCAATAAATGACAGAACAAATATGTCATCACTGGGAATAGGTGGCTAGTTCTCTGGCCAGAGTGGGACTGATGCATGGAATATGTCTGAGGAAGAATATTGGGGTATGCATTGCTGGATGGTGGATATTACTGATGAAGAAATGCAAATTTACCCAGAATAAGCATCTGATCTTTTTAAAACATCTTTTTCCTTTCATAGTTTACCCATTCCAGAGGTTGTACTGAGCCAGTGTATCACTCAAAATTCAGAGTTCTTATATGAATCTTTAAAAGAAAAAGGCAGATAATGGCAGCACTTCCCTTTTTTCTCACTGCAACAGCGCATGTATGTAAGCAGCAAGCTGTCTCTGGACAGGAAGAATAATCTTACTTCCTGTGAATTATATGTGGGCAGGACATCTATTGTGTTTTATCCCATTCTTTGTTCAAGGAAGGTGAGATGACATGTCTAGTGTTTAATCCTCATGACAATCCACTGAGTTTTGTTACTAAGCTAAGAACCAAAGGGGCCAGTGTGGTCTTGAGGTTTTCCCACCACCATAGCTAAAGGAAACCCTGTTTTAAGCAAGCAAGGGGCAGGGGGAGCGATCACAGGGTAATTTGTAGCATTTTGATCTCAAAAGCCATGGTGTAAAAATTCCAAATCTTGCTACAGAGACAGTAAAAGGTCCAGCCTCACAAGAAGAACTGATCATCACTTACAGATATGTAGCATCAATTTCTGGACAATTTTTCTGCACCATTCATGAAGGGAGTGTGCTTAGAGCCTGAGGAAGTGAATTTCACCCACAAAAGCTTGCTCTTTGTTTTATTTTTAGTGGTCCCATAAAAGGTATCACCTAGTCTTGCATTTGTGTAAAGAGAACCAGGTTTCCCTAGATCAAGACCAGGGGTCCATCCATTATACCACACCAATGTCTATCACTGCAATACTTTCAGTAAGGTCCTGAGGTACTCAATTCCCTGATTTTTATTTTCCATCTCCAATTATTAAAGATTTAAGGATGACATAAAAGGTAGCTGTGTTGCACTGCCCCAGTTTATCTAACTACTTCTGATCTTACTGTGACATCCACAGATTTACCGTATTTTTTCGTGTATAAAACAACACTTTTTCCTAAAATAATTAAAGGAAAAATTGAGGGTAGTTTTATACACGGAAGGAGACAGAGGCAAAGGAGCAGTCGCAGGCATGCTCAGGTGCCTCTTGCTGCTGCCGCCGCTGCCCAATTACCTCCTCCAGGGTTCACGGCTTGTCCCCTCCGGTGGCGGAGGCAGCAGCAGCAGGAGACGGAGGCAAAAGAGCAGTCACACGTGCTAGGATGCCTCTTGCTGCTGCCTCCCCCACCCGCCTGATCACCTCCTCCAGTGGGACTGCCGGGACTCACCTCCAGCTCAGTCTGCCTTGTCCCCTCCGGTGGCGGAGGCAGCAGGAGGCGGAGGCAAAGCAGTCGCACTGGAGGAGGTGATCGGGCGGGCGGGGGAGTCAGCAGCAGCAGGAGAGACGTAGGTGAAGGAGCAGTTGCCCATTAACTGCTCCTCCGCCTCCAGCAAGGGTCAAAATTAGGGGGTCGTTTTATACATTGGGGGGTCGTATACACGGAAAAATACGGTAAGTTGGTGCTATTGGTACTCCCACAGGTAGCCATGTGTGTCATATTGAAACATCCCTGTGACCAATTCCATTTTCAAAAGACTTTGTATATTCTCATCATGATCTCTGTGATCTCTTTCCTTAATTTTTAAATTTTAAATTGCAAACTGCTTTCTGTTAATTACTTAATATAACATAGTTGAGTAATTACTGGAAGGCTCATGTCATTTAAACATAAGGGCTCCTTATGTTTAAGGCAATGGAAGGGAAGGGAGAACAAATATCATAGATTCCACTTTATTTGGAACAAACTGGCCAGAACTTTATTGGTTACAGCTGCCAAATTGCCATGGCGCTAGCATGGAGATGAATAACACATCAGCTGGCCCACCTGCTGGCTGATGATAACCCAGGTAACAGAATTGGAGTTAACCATGTGGTGTGCAGCACTGTGTGGATCCCCAGGGACCCTCCTCATTCCCTCGAATCTGTCCTCATATTCCAAACCACCCCCAATAAAGCTGTGACAAAATTACAAGGAACCCCTCCATTTTACTGAATACACATATATACTAGACAGTATAGATTTAAAGAAGGATGATGGGTGAGAGCAGTGCAAACAATGAAAGAGGCCAGCTAACCAAGACTGGTCCTTTTTATACCTCCAGACTGAGCCTTGCCTAGGAGTAGACCCAGTTGGTCATCTTTGGAAGCATGGAAAGCTCCTCATTCCATGCAGAGCATGCTGGTATGAAGAAAGTGGCCCCAACACAGCAAGCCACTGCACTGCCCCAACCCTCTGGAGCCCTGACAATGACAAAAACAGTGCCCGTTAAATTGGGAACCACTGGTTCGGTTTAAAAAGTGCTTTAACCTCCACTCTTAATTTTTTAAAAATCAGTTAATTATACTGTGATATTATAATTTACATTACTTATACTTGCATGGAAGAATAAATAAACCTAGTCAGTGAGTCATAACTGCAATGAACTGTGTTTAGAAAAAAAAATCATATACCAGTACTGGGGTGCATGCAAAGCAGTGATGGTGATTTAAAAGCAACTTACAAAAGTAATGAGGACAGCCTGCTGGAAAGATAGCAACTACTAAAAACTGAAGTCATCAAATGTCAGTCTGTCCCAATTATTTCACATGTTTCTCTACAGCTAACCATTAAAATTGTACTGTGTCATAAATCAGGCTGTCTTCAGAACTGGTTGTTTACCTCTTCATTGTCCAATACTTGCCTTTTCCTCAAAGCAGTATCTCTGCAGTCATTTCTATAGTTTTACCCATTTAATATGATAGCAATTGTTAAATATCTATTGTTGTCCAAACCTCTTGCAAATACAGCACAAAATTCAGAGAATTTTTATAGGGTAAATATCCAAAACATGTATTTGAGGATTTATTTTTCTCCTCTAATTCCCTGTGGTCTAGCCTCCCCATATTTAGGCAGCTTTCTTAAAAAAATGACTTGATGTTTGGGACTGGTTTGATGGCCGAAGTGTGGACTTCCATCAGCAGTAAGGGATCACTGATACAGTAGTGCTTTGTATATTTTCCCTTCACAAAATAATTACAATTTGTGTTTCTTGGTGGAAGGCCGTACACATGCTGTATCATAACAAAATAGGCATTCCATGTGATTTTTCACACGTTACATGTTTTACTCACATTTGGGAAGTGGGGTGTTTTGTGGGCAGATAGGAAGCAGCCCTTAATATCTCCTTCAGAATTGTACTTGGTGCTTTGTCCATTCTCTTCACAAACTGATAGAATTGTGGATGGAGAAGTCATATGGTGGTCCAGTATTACTTGTGTATTATTTTTAGTGGGCACTTTAACTTGGTATTATGCTTCTGAAGGATTAGCATAGTAATATCCATCTTAAAACAGGAGAATAGAAAATAGAATTCTGCCCAGGAATGTCTGGATAGAATTCACGGATGTCTTGTTAAAAGGATATTCTATTTTCTTGAATGGTTGTTTGCACATATCATTGACGGTATATTGTACAGAAAGTAAATATTTCCATTGCTCAAATATTTTCCTTATTTTTTTCTTCCGAGCATTTACTTGTGAATCTTTTCATCTCTGGCTTTGCAAACTGTGTAAGGCACTCCTCTCAGCAGTCCTGTGTAACTACATTATTTTTGCAAGATGTTCTTTAGTCAAGCTGTGGGATTGCCATAGTCCAGCAGTGTCTGTGTCAAAGGGTACTGAGAAGTCATTCTAATTCCTCACCTCCTTGTTTCCTTCTGACCTCTGTGTCTCATCACCGTTGAATTTCGAGGAACAGCTTAAATGTTGTGTCATTTCTTCCCAATTTGACCAATGCTAGGTTATAGCACTTTGGTCGTTATAATGAAGTCTGTCTGCATGAATAGGTTTTATGAGACTGAACCTCAGTACCAATGAGTTTCACTTTGATATTGTGCTTATTGGGATAATTAAGTATTGCAATGACTGTATGGCATTTTCTGCTCTTTTGATTTTCAAGTTTGGTGTAAAACTAATTTATGTATGAGACAAATAAATGTTACTTTACTTACTTTATTGGATTTTTACCCCGCCCCCCTAGACAAAGTCTACTCGGGGCGGCTTACAAATATCATAAAACATCATTATGTATGAGACAAATAAATGTTACTCGCTGAAGAGTATTTAATCAGACTTTTAAAAACAACTTTGGAAAATTAGAGTGAAACAAACAGTCTCTCCGTATATCTGAGAAGATGAGGTGTCAGTGTTTAACATGAATCACTCAAATCCTAATTTCTCTTGCATCTTTTTTTCCAAATGATGTCCACTCATGAATGTTGATTGTTGCTTTAATTATTTTGCTAATGCAGCATCTGCATAGCTTGGCATTAGTGAAAAGGCTAATATAATGTGGTTGTAGCAGGCAGCTGAGACAGGCAGCTGAAAGCAATCTGAGCCTTCAAATCTAATAACAAGCAATGTTAAATGTAGCTGAAATTATTGCATTCATTTTGTAAATGTTAAATTAGAGAGTAAGATACAATCTAGGATTTCTGTGCCCATTTTATTTTGGCTGCTGTTGACATTTTAGAGCCCTAATTTTCAAACTGTCAGCAGCAAAAATGCTTTCAAGGATGAATTATAACTGTATTTCTTTGTTAGCATTAAAGATGTTAAACCAGTAGAAAATATCCTAATTACTATGCACATCAAATGCAGCTATAGTCTCATGTAGAAGGAAAAGATTTATATTAGTTACTGTTCAAATGTAGTGGAAGCATGGGTGAAATTCCACTTTGTATCATACCATACAGATATGATACCATTTGCAGGTTCAGTATTTGTACATCACATAAAACACATGCATAGTATTTAGGTCATTGCAGAAGTTCCTGCTTACATAATCCCATACCTTTGAACAAATAGTATAGTCCAAGAGTGCTGTAATTGTTGGCTTTGGAAGTGCATTTTCAGCACTTCACTCCATATAACAGATGTCCATATAATATTTAGTCCTCTACCACTATCTACCACTTACACACTTGCTCGCATTTTGGTGTTTCACTGTTTAGAATTTCACTTTTTTGCACAGTTCTGTTGCATAGTGCATATCTTCCTTTGCATTTCCAAAATCAAGAAAATTTATTTGCCAATTGAAATTTTAGTTTTTCCTACATATTCACACTAAAGACTCTGCACCTGCCCAGAGCCAAACTTTTTGGAATCTTCCAGATTGACATCTACTGACTATTGGTCCCCCTCCCACATAGTACATGCTCCAACTCACCTTTCGCTCAGTTCTCTTTCATCTGCTACAGTGGTCAAACCAAACATAAATACCTGTACTCTTCACCAGAATAATTGTGGTGGTGACAGTATAGCTAAGTAAACAAGTGGTCATTATTTTCCCCTACACCAGTGGCTCCCAACCTTGGTCCCCAGTTGTTCTTGGACTAAACCTTCTGAAACTTTTGAGACTGTTTTTTAAAATGGAAAAAGTACATCCAATCTCAAGTCAAGGCATTATTTTCATAGGAGCCAGGCTGCTTTTTACCCTCATGGTGGCTGTGAGACAAGAAGAATGAGCACATTGGATTATGACACCAGTTCAGGATGATATTGAACATCCTATAGGCACCATAAAAAAGTTCCTCAGCCTGATGGCCTTGGACTGCACAGGAGACCTCTGTAGGTTTGGCTTCTGATTCATTACAACCCAGTCTCTGGGACCAAATGAAAGCAACTGACCATACTGCCAAGAATTGTGTTAATCCATTGATGGTTAGCCAGGTCTGAGAACCTGTTCCTTGACATGTAGTTCATTCCATTATATCTAACCATTGTAGTGACAGTGAATGCTTCTAGAGCAGGATGGGGAGCATAATGTCTCCAAGGCTGTTGGACTTTATGAGAAACTAAGCAATGTATAAACATTTTTGAATTCCAGGCAATGTTCAAGGTTTGCAAAGCCTTTTACCCACTCTTTACCAGTACAGCTATACCGATCGTTACAGACAACTCCACTACAGTGTAATACAAAAATAGGCAAGGTGGCACCAGATCCAAGAAACTGGTGAGTTTCACCATGGAGTTAAAAAGCCACCATGATGGTAAAAAGCAACCTGGCTCCTATGGAAATAATGCCTTGACTTGAGCTCATTTGGCAGACCTATTAAAAGGTGTGTACAGAAACATTCACTAGTGGAAGCTCTATCCCAATTTACTAGAAAGAGTGTTTTGAATATGGGTGTGGCGTCCGCCCAGGTCATAAATATTAATGTGCTATTTGCATGGACCAATGAGAGTGCTGGAGAGGCGGAGTCACAAGATATAAGAGTCTGTGCAGCAGGAGGAGGGAGAGATTAGTAGTTTGAGAGATTGAGTTGGAGAGATTGGAGATTGGAGTTTTAGGGTTTGAGAGTGGGAGAGATTGTAGTTTTGGAGTTTGGGATGGATAGAAAGAGGGTTGGCGGTTGAGGGTGGGTGAAGTGGGATGTTTGGTTAAGAGTTAAAGACATTGATTGTACCTTCATCACCTGTAACAATAAACAACTTCTCTTTGGTTCTTTTGAAAATGACACATTGCCTGGACCTCTGTGATTAATAATAAACAATGTCGATGTAATCAACTGGTGGCAGCGACATGACACATAGCTTGTGCCCTTTGATTGGTGAAACAACCAAGGGACAGGCGGGAATGTGACAAATTGGTGGCACAGCACTGGGATATGAAACAATCCAGTGAAAAATTGAATGGGCTTGCGTTGGAAGGTATTCCTAGCTAGGAGGGGTTAGGATCTGTGGTAAGAAGTGGTTACCCATTAGAGTCTTGTGGAAGACTTAGTTTCGGGGCTTATGAACCCAGATCTGGAGAATCCTAAAATAGGAAAATACCTACTCAAGAGAAACCATTTACCTCAGGATTTACAGGACCAAGTGGCTAGCTCAAAATAATAAAAGCTAAAAGTAAAGAAAAGCTAAGCAGAAAGTTGTTCTTGTCTCTGGAGACAAGAATCGCCCAGACAGGGAAATATTGTGGCAAGAGTTGTGAGCTTGGGAGTAGCCGAGGCGAGCTGCTGGGAAAAGCGCAACCTAGTTATAAGGAAAGCCACTGAAAGAAAGGTCCTTTTGACTCTGGTGAGGGAAAAGAACCAGTCTAGTAATAAGGAATTGTGTTGTTTATGCTGCCCAAATGAAGTAAACAGTTGGTTATGGAGGCACAGGTTGAGCCCCAGGCTGCTGAGGGAAATGGGAACCCTCAAATTCAAAGTGATGAATAAACTGAGGGACCAGTAATAATTACCTCAGAAGGAGAAAATATCCAAAGCTCCCAAGATTTCAAAAAATGGAAGCTAGAACAAAAATTTAAGCTGAAGGAGCTACGAAAAACCAATTAGAATTGGAAAAAGAAAAAAATCAGAGAACTTGAACTTTAAAAGAAAAGGGAATCTGAGCACAGAGAACTTGAAAGGAAAAGGGAATTTGAGCAAGAAACCAGGCATAGGGAATTTGAGCAAGAAACCAGGCAAAGAGAAAGAGAAATGCAGTTCCAAATAGAGATGAAGAAATTGGAATTAGCTGCTCATCATCATCATCATTAATAATAATAATAATTCTTCCAGTGTGGTAAATCCCTCAAAAATCGACCTAAAGAAATTTCCCCAATATCAAAATGGAGATTGTCCTGAATCTTTCCTGATTTCTTTTGAGAGAGCATGTTGATACTTTGGGGTTAAAGATGATGAGAGGATGATAATTTTAAGGTCACAGATAGGGGGAGTTTTATCTGAGATGTATTCACAGATGCCTCTTGAACAAGCTAGAGATTTTGAGGCTTCTAGAAAGATAGTGTACTCCAGATTTGGGATTAATTCAGAGCACCATAGAAGAAAATTTCGCACTATTTCAAAGAAACCTGAGGAGTCTTTTGCTCAACATGGAGCACGTTTGACTCAGTGTCTTAACAAATGGCTGGAACAGGAACATGTCACCTCCTTAGACCAAATGAAAAAAGTGTTTGGATTAGAACAATTTTATTCAATTTTACCAGGGGAGTTGCGTTATCTGGTCAAGGATAAGGATCCTAAAAATGTGCAACAAGCATCTGAACATGCTGATTCTATTAGTGGGATCAGAGATCCTTGATTATCTGAGGTGAAAATTGACAGAAAAGGTTGGGACAACAGTAGGAGAGCATCCCAATCCAGTGGAAATTACTCAAGCAAAGGAAAACCATTTTAAAGCCAAGCATTCATTCCCAGAGCACAGTCCCCTGAAATCAAATAGTTCTGAGGGAAAAATTAATAAATCCCTTTATTCTGAGCATAGGGCCAATAAGAAATGTTTTTCCTGTGGGGAAGAGGGACATTTTTGGGCTCAATGTAAAAATCCTAAAAACCGAAATTTCAGTCAGCCTAAAAATGGAAATTTCAGTCAGCCTTAAAATGGAAATTACAGTCAGCCTAAAAAAGTATTTTTCCTTCAGCCTTTGGCAGCTGAAGCCACCAGCAGCAGCACTGTTGCTAAGGGAACGGACTTGGCAGAGAGCCCAGAGCTTCCTGAGGCTAAAGTGATACAATGTTTTTTATCAAGTGCGATCAAGATTTATTGGAAAGCTCTGGGAAAATTATTTTTATTGACAACAAAAAGTATTTAGGTATTCGAGACACCTGTTCCCAAGTAACTATTTGTCACCCAGACATAATGCCTAAAGAGAATATGTTGGAACAGAACATCACCCTTAAGGCATAAGTTCGGATTCTGTAATATTACCGATGGCTAGAGTGGCATTGAAGTACCATGGGTGGTCTGGTATATGGAAAGTAGCAGTGTCAGATCAAATCCCAGCTCCTTGTCTGATTGGTTTAGATCTATCTAAGCATGTGCAGAGTGTTTTAATGGTAACCCACTCTCAGGGGAGGCAGATTGAAGCCACTGAGGAAAGCACTGAAACTATTGTTGAAAGACCCATTTTAGGGGAACAGAGTGAAATGAGGGAGACAGCTGATTTAGTGCTGTTGAGAAATCCTAAGAGTTCCTCCTTTATTAAGGAACAGAGAGAAGATAGCTCCTTAACTAATTACTTTGAAAATGTTAAGGAGAATCCCATTCCACTGACCCCTGAACATCCAGAGAGGTATAGTGTGGAAAAAGATTTATTGTATAGAGAGGTTTTAATGACTCCTCATAGGGAAGGAGAAGGACCCCACAAACAGCTAATAGTACCGGTTAAATACCAAGAAAAGATTTTGGAAAAGGCACACAAAGATGTATTTGGAGCACACATGGGCATCTCTCGCACTAAGCAAAGAGTGGCACAGAACTTTTATTGGCCAGGGATGGGGAAGCAAGTTAAACAATATTGTCAAAGCTGTGATACTTGCCAAAAACGAGGTTCTGGAAATGACAAGACGAGGGCTAAGCTATGCCCATTGCCAGTGATCTCGACCCCTTTCCAACGCTTAGGTCTGGATCTAGTGGGACCCTTACACAGAGCGACTAGATGAGGAAATAGATTCATCCTATCTATTATAGATTATGCCACTAGATACCCTGAAGCAGTACCCCTAAGAAATATGGAGACTGAAACTGTGGCAGATGCCTTCGTTAACTACATGTGCTGAATGGGTCTTGCTTCAGAAATAGTAACAGATTTGGGAACATCTTTTACTTCCAAAATAATGTAGCGATTGTGGCAAGTCTGCGGAATTTCCCACATCACTTTTTCTCCTTATCATCCCCAGACCAATGGTGTAGTGGAGAAATTTAATGAGACCTTAATGAGAATGATACGCACATATGTAGCAGGGAACCCAAATGATTGGGATAATAAATTGCAGTCATTATTATACGCTTATAGGGACATACCTCAAGAAATTACCGGGTTTAGTCCTTTTGAACTTTTATTTGGGCGCAAAGTAAGAGGGCCCCTAGATTTACTTAATCAGAACTGGGAAGATTATAAAGAGGGTGACCCTGAATCCATTATAGAGTACATGGATAATCTAATGAACACTTTGCAAAAGTCCTTAGAAATAGCAGAGCAAAACTTAAAGGATGCTCAAGAAAAGCAGAAAAGCTGGTATGATAGAAAGGCCCAGGAAAGAACATTCTGTCCCGAGGACGAAGCACTGATGCTGAGACCCATAAAGGGGAATAAATTGCAGTTAGCATGGTCAGGACCATACAAAGTGGTGTCAAAAATGAATAATGTTAATTATGTCCTCCAAAAGGAAGGCGAGGAGGGCAGGAGAATAGTACATGTAAACATGATTAAACCATATTATAAAAAAGAAAATTGGGTTTTATATGCCATTAGGGAGAGCCCTGAAGAAAAGCCAGAATTGCGGTGCTGGGAAGGCAGAGGAGAATCCTAATATAACCCAGAGGATGTGATCCTTAGCCTTGCCCTATCCCTAAGTCAAAAAGATGAGATTGGGACACTCCTAAAAAAAAATACAAGAATGTGTTTTCACAGAAACCTGGTGTTTCCAAGGGTGTGGTGCACAAAATAGACACTGGGAATGCCCAACCCATAGCAGTCACCCCTTACTGCCCTTATGTTAACAAATTTCGCTTGGAAATAGATGAAATGCTAAAAGCTGATATCATTGTTCCGTCTACAAGTCCCTGGGCTGCTCCAACAGTTTTAGTAGACAAACTAGATGGAAGCATCCGGTTCTGCGTAGATTATAGAAAGTTGAACCATGTTACTAAGGCAGATGTATACCCGATGCCTCACCTAGACGATCTCATCGAGGCCATAGGGAAGTGTCATTTCATTGCCTGTCTCAACCTGACCAAAGGGTTCTGGCAGGTGCCCCTGGACTCTAAGGACCAAGAAAAAACAGCCTTCTCTAGTCCCTTAGGTTTATATGAATTTTGAGTCATGGGTTTTGGGCTGAAAAATGCTCCAGCAACCTTCCAAAGACTAGTAGACAAAACCTTGCATGGTCTAAGAGAATTTACTGTAGCCTACATGGACGATATTGGAATTTTTATCCAGACCTGGGGAGAGCACAAAGTCCACCTAGAGGTCATGCTACAGAGGTTGCATGAGGCTGGCTTAACAGTGAAAGCAACCAAATGCCAACTTGGAAGTTCGGAATTGAAATATTTAGGCCATTTAGTCGGGGTAGTGTGATCAAACCCCTTGAGACTAAGATAGAAGCCATTAATAATTGGCCCACTCCGACATCCAAAAAGAGAATAATAGCATTCTTAGGGTTAGCTGGCTACTATCGTCGCTTCGTGCCAAATTTCAGCGAGATGGCTGCTCCATTATCAAACTTAACCTGAAAGAAGCAAGCTGAAAACATCCAGTGGACGTCAGAGTGCCAGGTAGCCTTCGATCGTCTGAAGAGGGCGCTGACTTCAAGACCTGTCCTTATTGCACTGGACTTCGACTGTGAGTTCTTCATCTACACGGATGTGTTGAACATGGGACTGGGAGCCATGTTGAGCCAAGCCGACGACAGTGGAAATCTGCACCCGGTGAAGTACATCAGCAAGAAACTTCAGTTGGGTGAGAAACACTTGTCCACAATAGAAAAAGAGTGTCTAGCTATCATATGGACGCTGCAAAAGCTGAAGCCATACATTTGGGAGAGAAGATTTGTCCTGTGCACCGACCACTCTCCTCTTCTATGGCTAAGGACAATTCGAGTGAACAGCAGCAAACTGATGAGATGGGCGCTGATTTTACAAGACTTTGATTTCAAAATCCACAGCTTAAAAGGGACCCAAATGTGGTTGCTGATGCCTTGTCTCGAAGGTCAAATGACTAGAGAAAATTCTTTGTTTTCGTCTGAGTTCAATATTAACTGATCTGTTTGTGTGATAGTTATGTGATAAGCTTAAAGTGCAAAATTTGCTTGGATAGTAATGAACTAAGAGGTATGTATAGTGATGAAAAAGAAATAACAGTAAGTATCCTTAGTAATGTAAGAGTAATGTAATGTAATCCTTATTAATGTAAGTGGTGTATCCTTAGTAATGTAAGAGTAATGTAAGTAATGTATCCTTAGTAATGTAAGTAATGTAAGAGATTAATATTTGCATTCTTCCATGTATTTTCATTTGTTTATGAGGGCAAACCGTTAAGTTTCCCCTCCTGTCACAAACTTATTAAGGGGAGAGGAGTGTGGCGTCTGCCCAGGTCATAAATATTAATAAGCTATTTGCATGGACCAATGAGAGTGCTGGAGAGGCGGAGTCACAAGATATAAGAGTCTACAGTAGGAGGAGGGAGAGAGTAGTAGTTTGGGAGATTGAGAGTTGGAGAGATTGGAGATTGGAGTTTTAGGGTTTGAGAGTGGGAGAGATTGTAGTTTTGGAGTTTGGGATGGATAGGGAGAGGGTTGGCGGTTGAGGGTGGATGAAGTGGGATGTTTGGTTAAGAGTTAAAGACATTGATTGTACCTTCATCACCTGTAACAATAAACAACTTCTCTTTGGTTCTTTTGAAAATGACACATTGCCTGGACCTCTGTGATTAATAATAAACAATGTCAATGTAATCAACTGGTGGCAGCGACACAACACGTAGCTTGTGCCCTTTGATTGGTGAAACAACCAAGGGACAGGTGGGAACGTGACAATGGGGTTGACATTTAAGTGATGTATTCATTTCTGGAAAGAATAGGAAGACTCCACTTTACTTCAGCAGAACAGGAACAGGCCAGAAGTCTCTGAGAAATACCCTGCTCCTATCTTGAAACAGGAAAAGACTACTTGTTTCCTCCGTTGTCCTTGCTTACCAGGGTAATGGCACAGCTTGGCAGAGAAAGGCCACATGGCATATTCATTGCAATGTGTTGGCTTTGCCAGTCTTAGTTCCTTCTGCTACTGTAAATCAGTCAGCGAGCCTTTTACAGACTTTCCTCTGAACGCCTCCATGGGGCACGATTCTCAGTTAAACCAATCCCACACTAAAAGTACTTAGCCTCCAAAGTACTTTTGCTGAAACTTGAATGCGTCCCATGGCGATGAGAAATGAAAGGTGGGCAACCCTCAGCCCCTTTAAAGTAGTCCCCCTGCTCAATATTTTATGTTTTTGTGGTTTACTGGAGATGGTATGCAAGTGATCAGGGTTGAAGCCATTAAGTCAGTTCTCAAATTCCCAACATCACTGTAAAACTTTATTTCTTGACTTAGATAACTCATTCTCTCTCATACCAACTAATGTAATGTTGTCTGGTCTAACAGAAAACATAAGAAGTTAATATTCACTTCTGGATACCTTTAAGAGTAGAATCCTTGCAAGTTCAGAAGATGAAAGCAGTGTAGAAAATATGAAATACAATAACAATCAATTAAAACAAGAATATGTTGGTGTGGCGTTCACCCTTGTGGCCCCTGCTTGTCCTTCTGTCACAAAGGCTTACGTCGTGTTTTCCTCTCGCTGCCACCAGTGGATTACCTCAATCCACAATATAAATGACGTTTGTCTGAACACTTGACTTGTGAACAGAAACAGAACTTATTTATTGAAGTGAAGCAGATTGAATAATAACAGAGGTTTCTCAGATACACATTATACATAAGCAAATCATCAACAGTTCTCTCAGTACATACTTCTTTTCTCTTGCTATATCATTGCCACCTTCTCTACCTAATTTCCTAACCAGCTCTATCTCTCAGTATCTGTTCCCTCTCTCTCTCTGACTAACCAGCCCCTATCTGACTCCTCCTTCTCCCGCCAAACCTCATGTAGCTGCTGACTCCGCCTCTCCAGTCCTCTCATAGGCTCATGCAAATCAGCTCATGAATATGAGTGGCATGAGTGACGTGAGCGATCGTCACAGTTGGTAAGCCTGAAATCTTCAGAACAAGACTCAGAACTGCTGGGACCCATGTTTTTCTAATTTTGCCTTAAGTCTAATGAAAACTGAGACCAGCAACAAAATTACTGCTGTAGGCTCTTTATCTTCTTTGCCTCAGGAAGAGAATTTGAATTTTTGATCTGTAGCACAGTCTGAACATCTACTGTCTCTTTGCAATTCAGTTGTTTATTGACTCACTGCACTTGGCAGCAGAAGGGAGAAATGTTTTGAGTCTGGAATTGAAATCAAGTTTATTTATATCATTCCCGTTACTTTAAGAAATGTGGAGGTAATGTTTTTTAATGTAAAGATGTGGGCAAGAGTGGAAGGAAAACATCTTTAGTGAAGGCCTATTCTCAATTTTAGCTGGGGGGAAAGCTCAGTGAGTTAGGCATCTGGCTGTGGAACCCGGGCTTGGGAGTTTGACTCAATACTGTGCCTCCTGGGAGTACAGCCAGCCTGTGTGGCCTTGGGCAAGCTGCACAGTCCCAGGATGCTCCCAGAAAAAGAGAATGCTAAACCACTTCTGAGTACTGTCTACCTAGAAAACCCTGAAAAGGGTCCCCATAAGTCACAATTTATTTGATAGCACACAATTATTATTAAATTAAATAATGTGGATGATAATTTTAATGGATAATATTTAATAGTAAGGCCCCTTACCAAATAGATTCTTACTGTGCACAATGCATTTTTCCCTCCCTCTCCCTCTCCCTCTCCCTCTCTCTCTTGTGGAGATGATCCTAAATTTTGGATATTGAAGATGGAATGATCTTTGCATTGTGCCTACTGTATGTTTAATACAATAACAGATTCAACTAAACAATCTTTTTGGTCTGCCAGTGGTTTGTATGAGCATGAAAGACTGTTCCGAAGCAGGCTGACAGTTTGGAATGACATTTGAATACGCAGAGGACAGTGCTTTAATGACAATGACGACAAGGAGAAGCAAAAGAATTTCTAAACCATCCTATCTCTCATATATGTTACTTTTTAAAGGATTGTTGTGTCACATGAGAAAGCTAAGCTCTGTCTTGGACAGGAGAAGGAGGTGGAGCCACTGATGGGGGGAAACTGGTGCTCCCAAACAAAGCACAGGACTTTATTTCTGACACATGGCTTGTAACCTATAAAGACAGAAAAACCAATGAGAGGACTTGTCTTAGAGAAACAATTTACAGTATTTCTGAATTAATAAATCATTTTTATTTGTGGAATTCTGAAGTAAAATTTAGCATAAACCCTCTGAAACGGTATGCCAAGATTTCTTGTGTGAGCTAGAGCTTTAAAAGATTTATAACAGAAATGTTGATATAGCATGTGCAGTTACTAAAGCAGTCCATGATACAAAGAAAACTAAACACCCTAAGGACTTCCTCAATTCAGCTGTCTGATAACTGTGTGCAACACTCACTAAGGTTAATGGGGAATTAAACACCCTTTGCTAGAGGGAGAATCTTGCCCATCAGTACAGATACATATAAGGATCAGTTCAATGAAATCACAGAATTTTATTATGCCAGTATGTAATAGGCTGTTGTTTCTGTCCTTTTATGTCCTCAAAGAAAATTAAATTAATGTTACAGGTCAAATCATGGGTGATGGCCAGGAAATATTGAATTAAATTACTCATTATCTCAGTACAATAAAAAATAAACTAAGTAATCACAAGAATGTCTGGTAGACATCTTCACAATTTACTCTGGGTTCCATCCTATATCATATGAACAAGACCCCCCAACTCTCTTTAGGATTGGAGGGGCACTGCAGACGGAAGGGAAACCCATTTCCCTTCCTCTAGTGGCTAGATGACGTAGGCAATTTAAAAGATCTGGAAAAGTTTTGTTAAGATTTCATGGATATATTATATGGAATTTGTATGAAAAGAAGCAAAAAATAATAATTATGGCTAACTCCCATTATTTTAAACGTGTTTACTCTAAGTGTGGTTAAAGTGTGGATCCAATCCAGTACCTTAGGTTTCGGATAGGGTTTGGACAGACGTTGATGTGTGTGTGGCTTTAAAAATAAATACAAATGTATCATTGGATAACTGTTCTTAATAATAATATAATAATAATGGTATAAAATATTTTAACATGTATGGGCACCTGGCACATGGTTTTGTGGATACTATCCACATCATCAGGTGCATGATGTTACCTCACTAGCATATTTGCAGATATATGTTTGTGTGCAAAAACATATAACTTGTATAAGAATGCTGCTTATATACTGTCCCATAGCGCTTAAAGCACTTTCTGAGTGGTTTACAAGTTAATTATGCAGGCTACACATTGGGGCCCCCCTCCCGTGAGCTGGGTATTCATTTTACCGACCTCGGAAGGATAGAAGGCTGAGTCAACCTTGAGCCAGCTACCTGGGATTGAACCCCGGGTCATGAGCAGAGTTTTGGCTGCAGTACAGCAGTTTAACCACTGCACCACGAGGCTCCTTGTATTGCCATTATTACAGATTAAAAATTGTATTTTCAAAGTATAATCAGTCACACTGTCTCAGCAAACTTACAAAATAATGTCTGGTAGCAAGCATTCATTTTAACCTCCTTACAGATCTTAATTAATTTTATAAAGAGTGCCATTTGAAAAGCAGCCTTGTGAAAATTATGTCTTGATAGTTGCAGAGGAAAGCAATGTATTGTGTGTTTGTATGGTGAATTTTACTTGTCTTGACTTTAGAAAGCATAGCTCAGAGGTGTTGCTCTTGACTTGATCTCAAGATGGAAAGAAATCAGTAATTACAGAGCCAGGCATTCAGTTCTGTCCTAATTTTCCCACCAGTTTTTCAATACTTCAGCTGCCTCCGAGACTTAAAATATTCTCATTAGGTAGCTGCAGAGGCAGCTTGCTTGCCTATTCCCTCATTCTCTTGCTAGCTTTCCCTTTCTTTCCAATTTTTTCTTTCTTTTTTTTCCCCCTGCCTTGGGAGTGACTGTGAAGATCATTTGCTGGAATGATTGGCAGGTTAGAGGATTCAATGAGATGAGTTCCTCTTAGTGCAGGTCAAAAAGGCTAGTTAGCAGGAGCTGTCAAAAAATGCCAGCAGCATTCGAAATGGGAAATGTCATGACTTCGAGGCAGGGGGTGCCACCTGGAACAGAGAGCCCCCAGCTCATTAGCAAGTTACAGGATGCATGCTTAACTGGAGAGAGCAGAGAAGGAAAGATAATGCCCAATAGGGAAAATTATTGTGAAGTGGAATTGATTTCATGTATAATTTGTTTATCACTAGAGGGGACAAATGCTGCCCATCTGACATGTGCAGAGGAGTGTGGACTGTGAATGAAGCAATTTAGCATAATCTCTAGGTTGAGCTCTGGGTGTAAAGAATGCAAACTTATTTCTTCCTAACTGTGGAAATGATCAGGTCATGTTATATTAATTAAACCTGACATACTCTCAAATGGTTTATCTCTGTATTTGTAGCAGTTCAGTGGAAGCTTATATATATGGGTTGCATTCATTATAAATCAGGGAGGGCAGGAATTTCTAGATGAGATATTCCCCTCCTCCCCGATTTAGCTTCTGCTAGAGGGGAAAAAGATCTGTCTGTCACAGGCTGAATTATAAACCAGCTCATGTTTATTTTCAATAGATAGGCAGACTGCATAAAATCAGAACACATTTCTGGTTTACACTATAATGTTATTTGACTCCCTTAAAGAAAAAAAAGTTGAAACTGCTCTGTTTCCCCCCTGGTTTTTTTTCCCAAGTATGGATTTAGGGTTTGGCAAAAGCAATTAAATCCCAGTGCCTCCTTGCTGTCTAATACTAGGTCTCATAAATTATTCTAAACCACACATAAACTCAGTGTTATTTATGAATTATTGTAGCTGTGTGAAACTGCAAAGATTTTTCATCTTGATTGCTTTAGATTAACTCTAGAAGTACTTTTACAGGCTGCTTATCACCTGAAGGTTAAAGTAGTCTAAGGAACAAATACCCTGTATTTAATTCTTTATTGGTATGTAGGACAGTAAGAATAACAGTGCAAATAATACATGGGTGGTAGCATTCAAGAAACTACTGCTATAGCATACAAAATAGTGCTACAATTAATTTTAATGGGATTACAAATGAGTCAGTTTTACAAACTAACTGAAATTAATCTAAACAGAGTATATAAACCAACAAGCTGAATCATCAGTTACATACCTGATTACATAACCAGTTGTTTACCATGTAGGAAGTGAAGGGTTGTGACTGCTTCGACACAGGAAATGGGAATTACAGTTGTATCTCCCTCCTAGGTGTATTGTCCCTCTCTTCTCATTTAAGCACACCCTTGTGCTTGCACATAGACTTCATCCTCAGATGAAGGACTGGATACAAATACCTGATGGGGTGAAGCAGACTTGAGTGAGGTCTGATTCCTTTCATCCACCAGCTCATGCCAACCAATTAAATGTCCTGGGATAACACGTTCCTTATGCATGTGAAGTGCCCCAATCATATGGCCATATTCATTTTTCATTCATTTTTATTATTCATACCCTGCCTTTCTTCCCAAGAAGATGCAAAACAGTGTATAATATTTCGAATAAACAGTATATTTCAATAGGCAATGTGATGGCATGTAACAACAACAAAGGAAATTATCTGTACAATAACCAGCATCCCCAATGAAAAGAATGAAAGTAGTTTCTGTATATAAACAAAGAAGGAGGCACCTGGCCCAGGAAACTAGTGGACCGGAAACTATGTCTTTGGTATTGCTATATCCGCCGCAACATCTTCCTTTTTACAATGCATGTACTACAGGAAACAACCCACTTGTAGACCTCTTGAGAAGAGTTAACCGGAATGTACATGGATGGGAGACTATGACATAGCAAAACAGGTTGCCTCTTATAATGTTTGTTCTTCAGATGGTCTTCTCTGTACTCACACACTCACCTTCCTCGTTCCTTCATCAACTGCAGTGAAATGACAATGGCTGATGTGTCATGTGAAATTTATAAACTGAGGGAAGAAGTGCAGGAGCATGCACTGTAGAGGAGAGGAGGGGGGGGATCAGGGATCTGAAAGGAATGGTTCTGTGCCAGCGTAGACCCATCAGTATGAATACATAGAAGATCACTTGAAGAACAACATTGCAAGAAGCAGCCTGTTTATTTCATTGAAATGGTCCAACTGATGTAATTGAAGCAATTTATTTGAACAGCAGTTTAATAGCTATATATAGCGATACAGCAGGGACGGATCTACTATGAAATGAATTAACCTTAAGCTTCAGGGCCCCTAATCCTAAAGGGCCCCCAGAAGTGACTTTAGTCCATATTTTTTTAAAAAAGAAAAATTGAAGAAGTTAACAGTGGTTACCCAGGCCTCATTGCTGTTGCCAAGGGACCCTCATAACAGTTCAAGCTTCAGGGCCCCCAAAATGTAGGTCTGCCACTGGGATACAGACTTGCTTTAATTTTCTCATTTTACAACATACATTTCCTTTCACTATTTAATGTGTCAATCATTTATCCTTCTGAATTTGTGCGAACTGCAAGGAAATTTGTTTGGGCTAAGCATTCTTAATATTTAATGTGTAATAGAGAAGCTCACCTTATTTCGTGTGGAAGGATAAGAGTAAGTTGCTGTTTAGTACTTTGAGATGTTTTCAGAGCTATACCCTGTTTCCATTTCCCAGTGAAACCAATGAAGTGAGATCATACCATAGATGCATTAGAGAAAGCCTCAGAAACAGGGGATACAATTTCCAGATTTTGACACTGGCTTTCTGTCTCCCCATGTAATCCAATGGAATCACATTATTCCACTAAATGTTACAAGAGAGAGAAATGGGCTAAATCCATTGCTGTAGACCACTTTGTACATTGAAACATATCAGAATCATAAGATATGAGGCACATATGGTGTTTCAAGGCCTTTGTGTTTAAGAAGCTGGAATGCTCAGAATTTCAAGAGCAACCTGTCTAAGACTTCTATGCATGCCATAGAAATCTCCCACATTCCTACATTTTACATAATATAGAAGGAATTTACAGGGAACCTCTATACACAGGCTGCTTAACAGTGAGCCATAAAATCTAGAGTGTTGGCTATATACTAAGCCCTCATATCCGCAGGATCAGTATCAGCAGTTTAACTTATCCACAGACTGAAAATATTAAAAATATTTTTAAGATCCTGGAGGGAAAAAGCCTATTTTCACATGTATTACCTGAACCGGGCACTAGAGGGAACCAGAGACCTTGCTGTGAATACTTGTTGGTGAGGAATACATAACATGGTCTCTCCTACCCTCTACTGGCCAGTTCTGGTAATGTTCACTATTATTTGTGGGTTGGAACCAATCCCCAGTGGTTATGGGGGGTCATACTGTACTCCTATAAATATTTGAACATTATTGAAGGTGAGTGCTTATAACTCAGCTTATACTGAAGATTCATGTCTTTGTATGGGGAGGAAGAGATATACTCCTAACCAAGTCAAGTTGAGATATAATTTGATGTGAGGAATTCTCATGTGGACCCTTGCCTTAATGTTGTGACTTTGTGCCATGGAAGCACTAGAATGCACAGGAACTGTTCTGTCTGTGTAGATAGATGAGTTCTGTTGCTTGATGGTTTAGAGCGTGGAAGCATTCTTGCTACATATTATGGGAGGTGGAAGGGGGGGAAAACAAATTTACTTGACTCCTCCTAACATTGGTTTAAGCTCTATTTACATTTGATTGCCCTGCTTCTTTGCTATCTGTCCAAACTCAACTATATGAAAAATAGTCATTCATTCGATTCGATTTTTGTAGAAGTGCGGATCTTGGAACACCTTGTTAGTTAACAAATTTGAATAACGTAGAAAGAGTCTGAAAAGAGTTTGAATAAGCAAACCTCTGGTTTAATAGTAAAATGACAAAACTACAGGGTAGTCAATTGCCATATAGATTAGGGCAATTAAAATATTATTATTAGTTTTGACTGTCAGCAGAGCTACATTTGTTCCCACCAACTATCTCTTTGTGGAATCCAAATAATGATTTTAGAATGCTGTGGTATGCCATTTAGTGATATAATCTTCAAAATCCAAGTTGTGATGGGGAAGGGAGTAGAATGTTACAGCAAAGTAGGGCATACCACTAATGAAGAGAGGGTCTTGTTGACATCTTGGCGGGTCCAAACTATAGACATTGAATTAGATCAAATTTTATCTTTTCAGAGGAAGTGTTGCTAACAGTTCTCCAAATGATTTTCTAATGTTACTGAAGGGTTGTTCTGTATTAAGAGTAGTTTGCTTGTGTGTGTGTGTGTGTGCAGATTCCAAAAGAAATATGTGGGATTCGTTGTATCTACACAATAAAGGGAAAAAAGTTAACCTTTCTCTTTGAACAGTTTGTTGATCTATTTAGTTTGGGGATTTTTTTGTGCATAAACACATGCTATTTGAAATTATTTCCCCTGATTTAGTACCACCACGAACTACTGTTGAGGAGTAAAAACAGGTGGGTAAGAAAAACATTTAAAACATTTATCACATGACTTACATATTAATTATTATTCCTGAATTGGGCAAATAGGTTAGTATATCCTTTGAGTAATAATACTTTCAGTTTTTTAATTTTCACTCTTTGAAGTAAAACAGATTTAATAATGGATCATTTGCTGTAGTTTGTGCTGTTTGAAAAACACACGATCCCATCCCTCTTTTTACCTTCATTCTGCCTTGTTTCTCCAAAGTTTACCACAGGGGAGGCTGATAATAAGACATCAGGCAAAAGAAGTTTTTGAAACATGGTGTGGAACAGAAAACTAAAGAAAACTGGAATGAATGCTTCACTTGTTGGCTATTACCACAATTACCATACTTTAGAAAATATGCAGGGAATAGTTAATTATGACCAAATGAGCCCCTTTTAAAGCCCATGGCAGGCCCCAGGATCCAACTGTCAGTACTGTGAAACATATTGAATTGGAAGGCTGGTCTCCCTGTCAGCCAGTAGGATGGTCTGCCTGAATAAAACAGACAGTGAAAAGATATCTGGTTTGGAGTAGCCGCAGACAAGGGAACCACGTACAGCATTTGCATACTTTTCCTGCAGAGGGGTTTAATCCGAAGAAAGAAGGAGATTTCTGTATTGTCAGCCAAGGCTTTGTTCAGAATGAAGAGTAGAAGGAAATCTGATGAAGGGGTCTTTCTGAAAGCATTACTCTCAGCCTTGAGGTTGGCCTAGCAAAGTTATATATTTGCAGATTGTTTACATACTATTGTATGCTTTAAGGTCTTCTATATTCAGAAGGCTCTAAGTATTCTGTTCTGGTTGCACAGAAACAGGGGCTTTGTGTGGTTAAAAAAAATGACTTGCACTCCAAAGCTGAAACAAGTTCTTCTACTACGTATGCAAAACACTGTCATTCTTATCAAACTCAAACAGCACAAAATATTTGCAAGCCTAGAGAAGGAAAACAGAAACCACATGCTGCAAATTATAGGCCATGTTTTGCTTCTGGTACTAGATATCTGTACTTAGAATATGTATTTTTGCTCTTTCCCCCATCTACAAACTAAAATTAATGCTTATGTGGGGAAAAATTGAGGGGGGAAATAATTTTAAGGTTAAATGGACTGCAGCTAGCATGCCTGGCTCCAAAAGTTAACCACAAAGATATTATCACTTATTTCTTGTGTACATTAAAATAAAGGCCTAATTAATCAAATTGCTGCCAGGTTGGACAAATTGGCCTTAATTTTCATATTCTAGATAAATGCAACTACAGTCCTCCACTTGTATTTCCCCAAAATGTTTTCTCCATTTGATTTGTACATTAAATAAGCTAGTTTTAAAACGGCTAGAGAAAATATGCCAGAATGGTATTAACTGGAACTCAGAGGGAGCTGTGGTGCCCTTGGCAACAAAAGCAGTGAAAGTCTTGTCATACATTGAAGAGGTATATGTATGTTCATAGAGGAATTGTTCATTTATGTTCATAGAGACAACTAACGTTGCATCAATTGATATTTGAAATATTGCTGATAATTGTGGCTTGTATGTCTCAGTTCTGCACAAATGAAATGCCTCTTTGAATGCATCATTGTGATTCTTGTGTCATTTTTATAAAAGTCTGCACTATTTTTGAAGGGCCCCTCCTTGAATTCCCATATTATTAGCAAATTATTATCTAATATAGTCCTAAATAATTTATATCTCTGCATCGATACATACTGACGCCAGAGGAACAATAAGAAATAATAACTTGGACCGAGAGGATGCAGTATATTTTTAATTGTTTCCCCAAAGGTAATAAGTATATTTAATATGCAGCAGCTGAAAGTATGGCTATAAATGGCCTCGTTCATTACATGGATGAGCTATATTGATTTGGTTAGGATTTTGTGAAAAGAAATATATATCACAAACATATTGGACTGGTATGATATCAATGAAAAGAGTGATAGTAGGGATCAGTTTGATCCCACGTATTCACATTTCCAGCAACATTAAAATAATTTTTTTCTTATTCTCTAATGTGCCAGCATAATTGCAAATCACCATGTGGTTTAAAGTTAATATGCAGAAAAAATAAGAAATGGTTGGTCCTTTTGAAAAAACTTATCCATCTTCAAGTTAACCATATGAACTGCTCTTTAAACTGGTATTTGTTGAAAACATAAAGAACCAATAAATTGCTACACAACCCTAAAAGGTTATTTTTTTAAAAAAAAAAAAGATGGTGAATATATATTTCAAAGTAGGTATTTTTTAAAGGTATAACGCTAGAGAGAAAATTCTTTAATGTGAAGCCTATTTAATTCTGTGTGTGTGTGTTTGTGTGTGTGTGTGTGTGTAAAATTAAAAGTATTCATTACAAAGAAGAGAACAGTATACATATGTTTGTGACCTAGCCTTGTTTATGAGAAAAGACACTACATGTGCACACTATGAAGCTGCCAAGATAAGGTATAATAGGGACGAACTTGCACCTATGATCTGAACGCTCCTTAGAAACAGGTGGAGGTTTCTACATATTTCTGTATGAGAAGGAGGCTTTTAGCTGGTGATTATAAATGATCCCTTGGTAGATGGAATAAACTTTGCCATTATTGCCATTTGCATTTTTTACTGTGAGAAGCATGTCAGAATTTGGGATGGGGGTTGGGGAACTAAATATACTTCTTTGTTGCTGAGCTTGTCAAGCACACCACTGTGTTCTTTCCCACCAGGAAGGTCAGACTGCTGGGGGCCATTCTATTTTCTGAAATGATCCCTACTGTCGGTCCATGCTGTCTGACAGATTGAAACAGTTGTCTGTGTCACTGTGCTTTCAATGCTTTTTAAATGCTCACTTTCCATGAAAGAGGTAAAATGTATAGGCAACAAGAGAAGAAAATGGTAAAGGAGCCTCAGCCTTTCCTGTATGCTCCCCTACCTTTGTGCTAAGATAACCAATCAAAACTTGAGCTCAAGGTTTTTCCGTATCTAAGAAAATAAATAATCGTGTGGCCATCTACTGATTAAATATACGGTGTTCCAATGGGTACAGTGTAATACTGGGCTTCTTTTGTTCACTTAGATTTCAGTTTAATATATTTTGATCTGAGGTATGTGTAAAGCCCCTCTTCACGGATTGCTGCCTTGTCGTGGCGAAGGGGCTTGAGTAATTCAGAGAAGCTATGGGCTATGCCGTGCAGGGACACCCAAGACGGACAGGTCATAGTGGAGAGTTCTGACTAAACGCGATCCACCTGGAGCAGGAACTGGCAAGCCACTCCAGTATCTTTGCCAAGAAAACTCCATGGACAGAAACAAAAGGCTAAAAGATATGACGCTGGAAGATGAGCCCCTCAGGTTGGAAGGCGTCTAACATGCTACTGAGGAAGAGCAGAGGTCAAGTACAAGTAGCTCCAGAGCTAATGAAGTGGCTGGGCCAAAGCTGAAAGGTTGCTCAGCTGTGGACGTGCGTGGAAGTGAAAGGAAAGTCCAATGCTGCAATGAAAAATACTGCATAGGAACCTGGAATGTAAGATCTATGAACCTTGGTAAGTTGGATGTGGTCAAACAGAAGATGGCAAGAATAAACATTGACATCCTGGGCGTCAGTGAACTAAAATGGACGGGAATGGGCGAATTCAATTCAGACGATTACCATATCTACTATTGAGGGCAAGAATCCTGTAGAAGAAATGGAGTAGCCCTGATAGTCAACAAAAGAGTGGGGAAAGCTGTACTGGGATACAATCTGAAAAATGATAGAATGATTTCAATACGAATCCAAGGCAGACCTTTTAACATCACAGTAATCCAAGTTTATGCACCAACCACCGATGCTGAAGAGGCTGAAATTGACCAATTCTATGAAGACTTACAACACCTTCTAGAATTGACACCAAAGAAAGATGTTCTTCTCATTATAGGGGATTGGAATGCTAAAGTAGGGAGTCAAGAGATAAAAGGAACAACAGGGAAGTTTGGCCTTGGAGTTCAAAACGAAGCAGAGCAAAGGCTAATAGAGTTTTGTCAAGAGAACAAGCTGGTCATCACAAACACTCTTTTCCAACAACACAAGAGGCGACTCTACACATGGACATCACCAGATGGGCAATACCGAAATCAGATTGATTATATTCTCTGCAGCCAAAGTTGGAGAAGCTCTATACAGTCAGCAAAAACAAGACCTGGAGCCGATTGTGGCTCTGATCATCAGCTTCTTATAGCAAAACTCAAGCTTAACCTGAAGAAAGTAGGAAAAACCACTGGGCTAGTCAGGTATAATCTAAACCAAATCCCTTATGAATACACAGTGGAAGTGAAGAACAGATCTAAGGAACTAGATTTGGTGGACAGAGTGCCTGAAGAACTATGGATGGAGGCTCGTAACATTGTACAGGAGGCAGCAACAAAAACCATCCCAAAGAAAAGGAAATGCAAGAAAGCAAAGTGGCTGTCCAACGAGGCCTTACAAATAGCAGAGAAGAGAAGGGAAACAAAATGCAAGGGAGATAGGGAAAGTTACAGAAAATGGAATGCAGACTTCCAAAGAATAGCAAGGAGAGACAAGAGGGCCTTCTTAAATGAACAGTGCAAAGAAATAGTGGAAAAGAATAGAAAGGGAAAAACCAGAGATCTGTTCAAGAAATTTGGAGATATTAAAGGAACATTTTGTGCAAAGATGGACACGATAAAGGACAAAAATGGTAGGGACCTCACAGAAGCAGAAGACATCAAGAAGAGGTGGTAAGAATACACAGAGGAATTATACCAGAACGATCTGGATGTCCCGGACAACCCAGATAGTGTGGTTGCTGACCTTGAGCCAGACATCCTGCAGAGTGAAGTCAAGTGGGCCTTAGAAAGCATGGCTAACAACAAGGCCAGTGGAGGTGATGGCATTCCAGTTGAACTATTTAAAATCTTAAAAGATGATGCTGTTAAGGTGCTACACTCAATATGCCAGCAAGTTTGGAAAACTCAGCAGTGGCCAGAGGACTGGAAAAGATCAGTCTACATCCCAATCCCAAAGAAAGGCAGTGCCAAAGAATGCTCCAACTACCGTACAATTGCACTCATTTCACATGCTAGCAAGGTTATGTTCAAAATCCTACAATGCAGGCTTTAGCAGTATGTGGACCAAGAACTCCCAGAAGTACAAGCTGGATTTCGAAGGGGCAGAGGAACTACAAACCAAATTGCTAACATGCGCTGGATTATGGAGAAAGCCAGAGAGTTCCAGAAAAACATCTACTTCTGCTTCATTGACTACGCAGAAGCCTTTGACTGTGTGGACCACAGCAAACTATGGCAAGTCCTTAAAGAAATGGGAGTGCCTGACCACCTTCTCTATCTCCTGAGAAATCTATATGTGGGACAGGAAGCAACAGTTAGAACTGGATATGGAACAACTGATTGGTTCAAAATTGGGAAAGGAGTACAACAAGGCTGTATATTGTCTCCCTGCTTATTTTACTTATATGCAGAATACATCATGTGAAAGGCTGGACTGGAGGAATCCCAAACCAGAATTAAGATTGCCGGAAGAAATATCAACAACCTCAGATATGCAGATGATACCACTCTGATGGCAGAAAGTGAGGAGGAATTAAATAACCTTTTACTGAGGGTGAAAGAGGAGAGTGCAAAAAATGGTCTGAAGCTCAACATAAAAAAAACTAAGATCATGGCCACTGGTCCCATCACCTCCTGGCAAATAGAAGGGGAAGATATGGAGGCAGTGACACATTTTACTTTCTTGGGCTCCATGATCACTGCAGATGGTGACAGCAGCCACGAAATTAAAAGACCCCTGCTTCTTGGGAGGAAAGCGATGACAAACCTAGACAGCATCTTAAAAAGCAGAGACATCACCTTGCCGACAAAGGTTCGCATAGTCAAAGCTATGGTTTTTCCAGTAGTGATGTATGGAAGTGAGAGCTGGATCATGAAGAAGGCTGACTCCGAAGAATTGATGCTTTTGAATTGTGGTGCTGGAGGAGACTCTTGAGAGTCCCCTGGACTGCAAGGAGAACAAACCTATCCATTTTGAAGGAAATCAACCCGGAGTGCTCACTGGAAGGACAGATCCTGAAGCTGAGGCTCCAATACTTTGGCGATCTCATGAGAAGAGAAGACTCCATGGAAAAGACCCTGATGTTGGGAAAGTGTGAAGGCAAGAGGAGAAGGGGACGACAGAGGACGAGATGGTTGGACAGTGTCATCGAAGCTACCAACATGAATTTGACCAAACTCCGGGAGGCAGTGGAAGACAGGAGGGCCTGGCGTGCTCTGGTTCATGGGGTCACGAAGAGTCGGACACGACTTAACGACTAAACAACAACAAATGTGTAATGCCTGAAGAAATTAGTGCTGTGCTGAGTCTTGAGAGTACTCTCTAGATAATTGAACTAATTAAATCTTTACCAACATTAACACAACTCCAGCATTCCTCGGACAGTGGTTAATTATTGCAGGAACATGGCAGGCTTCAGCTAAACAGATTTAAATAGAGTCCTGTGGAATGATTATTGAGTTTATTCTTTATTCATCTTTTGATAAGGTTTAATTAAAACTGCCTCTCTCTCTATTGTTGTGTGAATGAATGTGCTTGTTTTCTTAGTGAAAGCCAAATTATTCACTTCAGCCATGGTTCAGCAATCAAAGCTGCCTCAAAGTTTTGGGTTATACTGTAGCTGTGGAGATAGAATTGCTGAATCTCTTTCTGTGAAAGCTTCTATTATTTCCTTGGATTTTTTAAAAATAAAATTTAGTTCGAAGAATCACACCATCTTTTTTCTGCTGTAGTTAATTTTTCCAAAGGTTGATGATATGTAGAAGGCAAAAGCATGAGATAGAACATTAAAAATACCAAAATATTTAAGTAATTCCTCCCTTGACTAAACGGTTAAAGGCCATTATTTTAACATATTTGTTGCAATTAATAATTTTAAAACTGGCCATCAATTTGAGCAAGTCTCGTACTTGTTCAAAAGTTAGACTTGAACTTAAATGTGAAAAAAATGGCATAGCTGTGTTTTAGTGGTGATATAAGACAGGAACAGTGACTCATCACACCAGATAGTGATTCCTTTCCAAAGCAAAGGCATGAAAAGTACTGATGCCAACCTAGTTTTTAAGGTCAGTGCTCTTTCCACCCACCGTTTCCATTGTTGCCCACAGATACCTATCAAATGATGTGCATGCAACTTGAAAATTATTTGGGTGGCATTTTAAACAGATGGCAGTTAGGTGGATGATACAGAAAAATAATGAAAGCCTACTTCAACAATAGTATGTGTGCATATGTTCAAAGCTATAAGTGTTCATGTAGTTGACTGTATGAACAATTTGTAAATTAAAGAGGTATCCATTCTTCTGACATCCATGCTACATGTTTTAGAGAGACACTACACCAAATTCTCATTGCCACAAGGTACTTTGAAAGGGGTCACGAAGAGTCGGACACGATTTAACGACTAAACAACAACAACAACTTTGAAAGGCTGAAAGGGAGGAAAGATTTCCAGTGGCACAGAATTGTGATAACCTTTTGTTTTCATGATCTGGTACTTTTAGTAACACCATGCAATCAGATACCCTCATAGATAGAACAATCCCCTTGCACTGCTTTCTTCTCTTTGGAATTGATGCTGTAATATTCTGCTGTACACAAGTTCAAAGGATGGGAATATGTCATAATAGGATGTCACTGCAAACTTGCAATTTCATGAGATTTTAAATCACTTGCTTCTAAATATATTAGACTAATTAGACTATTAGACTAATCTAAAATAATTCAGGTCTTATTTGTGTTATTTAGGCTTCAGGGACGTATTTCATCCAAGTGCTGTTAGTGGTCCAGGGAAATTTTTATAGCTACATGTATATTATCCCAAACGAGGCAAATAGCTGGTCTGGCAGAGTTTCATGAGGAAAATGATGTTGAGAGAAAGTGGGTTAAACACACCTCAGCACTCAGTCCTGATCTGAATTGGGTCCTTTGCAAAAATGTAACAACAGACCAGTCCTGGAGCTGTTGGCTTGCCTGGTTTGCCATCCTGATGTCCTTCTATTACAGGAATTGATAGCTAAGTTCCATGAGCACTTTATTACATTTTTGTATTTTGTGAGGAAGAATAACTGCAAACAAGAGAATGGATACATAGGTACGGTAAGGAAGAAATGTTCCCTATACCAATTTCATATCCTTACATAACAATCAGCAAACAGCTGACACTGTTTTTCATTTATAGTTTTGTTTCGATCCATTTCTGTTTGGCTGATACTAGCCTCTCCCCCCCCCCCCCCCCAAGCAGAAAAAGCGCTTGATTCAAATTAAGAGGCAAAACAGTAGAATTCTTTAAGCAAGTTAATCAATGTATGAGAAAAGGGAGAATAAAGATTTAACTTGCAGGAAGCAGATTTTTAAAGTCCTAGTGCTCTAAAATAGTTAGCTGTGTGGATTTCATGCCTATCTCAGCAAAATGCCATCTCTTTGACTTTGGTGGCATTAAGCATTTTAACCTAAAGAGGAAATGAATGTTTATGTTCTCTGTCAGGATGCTCTTGGCCACCCACAGAATGGATAACAGTTAAACACTGAACTAGGCTTGCAGCTAGGGTTGCCATGTGTCAAGGTGGTGACTGAAGTCTTTGGTTATATGAAGCAGTCAGTAGACAGGCAACACCTTTGTTACTCCAAATACATTCACCTTCATTGTTTTCTGCTTCATGGTAGCCCCATCCTTTAAAAACGATTCTATATTGATCCCCAGTGGATGCAAATCTGTTGTCTAAAAGCCCCATGATTGCTGTATGAATCATAGAGTATTACACCATATTTAATTGTTTGTGTATGTGGACATACACAATATAGGAAAAGCTATAAAACATTTGCCATAGGTATGGAATGAAAAAGAGCAAGGTTGGTTTTGAGGTGCTTCGTAGGTTGGGCAATGTGGCTGTAATATAGTTTGGACCTTCTAATTACAGTGGTGCCTCGACTTACGACCATAATCCATTCCAGAAGATGGACGTAAAAATGGTCGTAAGTCAAAGCACCATTTCCCATTGAAATGCATTGGAACGCGATTAATCCATTCCGGCCAAATAAAAATAACCAAAATAAATAAACCACACAGCAAGCCCCATCGGAAGGCGCTAGAGCTTTAAAAAAAAAAAACCAAAAATAAAGCACACAGCAAGCCCCATCGGAAGGCGCTGGGGCTTAAAAAAAAAAACAGCAGCCCCGTCGGAAGGCGCTGGGGCTTTAAAAAAACCAAAAAAACCCAAAATAAAGCACACAGCAGCCCCGTCGGAAGGCGCTGGGGCTTAAAAACAAAAACAAACAAAAATAAAGCACACAGCAGCCCCGTCGGAAGGCGCTGGGGCTTTAAAAAAACAAAACAAAAATAAACAACACAGCAAGCCCCATCGGAAGGCGCTGGGACTGAAAAAAATAAACACACCAAAACACAAAAAAAATCACAGCACATAACCCCCCCAGCCCAAACCCACCCTGCAAAACCCTGTAAATGTACTTACTCAGAACCAGAAAGCAGCACCAGGCAGTCCGAAGCCTCCTCCAACGCACACACTCTAAACATTGGGGCGAAAGAGCTATAAAGAAGCTCTTTGCCGACCAACGGTTAGCCCTATAATTTGAATTCCCCGCCTTCTTTCCCTGCCTCTTTTGATCGCAAGTCGAAGCAAAATTTTGCAGCTGGAGCTGGTCGCAACTCGAAATGGTCGTATGTTGGGACGGTCGTAAGTCGAGGCACCACTGTATTTCATTCCCAGGAGTGAACACGATTCTTCTCAGACAAATCAACAAACAGGATGTTGTCATCCAGTTAAACAGTGAAATTCACACAGCCCAACAGGAATGCTGATAACCATCCAGAAGGTTATTAATAATCATCATAATGTGCCGTCAAATCAATTTTGACTTATGGTGACCCTTTTCAGGGTTTTCCACATAGAGAGTATTTATTTTATTTATTTATTTATTTAATACTCAAAAGTGGTTTATCATTTCCTTCTTCTGGGGGCATCTTGAGACTGTGCAGCTTGCCCAAGGCCACACTGGTTAGCTCTTTTCTTGGCCCTGCAGCCAGATACCTAAACCACTGAGCTAGCTATTCAGCTAAAAGGTTACTATCCTAGTTGATTTTGGCCTTCCCCACCCTCTTACCAGTGCATGCTCAATGAGGGTGTCATCTGCTTTTTTTTCTTTTTGTTCCCCTCTCTCTCCCTCCCCCCTGTCTCTGTTGTAGCAATTAAGAAATGTTTTGCATGTATATGCAGAAAACAGACATAGTCTGGGAAGACCTGGCATCCAGAATCGGTTAGTAGTACATGTATGTGCAGCAACATTGCCAGAATAAATTTAAATTGTTTGCAACAGTATTGTCTAGTCCTCCCCTCTTTCCCTACACATATATGACTGGAAATGCACGTGAGCTCCTTATTTACATGATAATACTTGATAAAATATATCTTAGTTACAAAGTACATAATGAATGCCAATTGGATAAGTGGGTGTTTTATTGCAACTAGTGCCAGATCAGATATCACATGGAGTAGTATTTGACATCTGCCTATCACCTATACCACACTTTAAAGTGTCTTATCTCCTCCAACGGTCTCCAGGAGCACATAGTGGAAGTAGAGGACTTCAACGTGATACTGGGGATCTATGTGGTAAGTTGTTCCAAAGGCAGTACTTACAACAGCTAAATTTTGGCAGCATCCTCATGAAATTTAATGTGCTTCCACTCTGCTGGTTAAATTCACACAACCTTCACAGTACAGGAATTCTCCTCTCTTTCACTGAAGAAAATCTCTGTGAAATCCAGCCTTATGAATGGCTACAAACCTCTGTCACAAACACTCATACCTATTTTTATTTATCACATAATTCTAATTGTGAATGTCAGCAACTATATCTGAGCATCAGACTGTAGATGGTATTAAATGGGCCTGTCCTTTTTCCTTTATGAAAAGTGACCACCATGGGGACTTCCAGTACGCATTTGAACCAGTGGGAAATAGGAGTTAACCCTTGTCCTCCCTGCAGTGCTTTCCTTTGAAATACCCACCTCCAGCTGCTAGTTGCAATGGATAGAATCTTCAGGAAAACATTGCGTGAAGAAAACCCTTTTATTCCCAGTCCAGATTGTCTGTGAATGTGTGTGAAATAAAGACAAAAAGTAGTTGTAAGCACAGGTTTTATGTAATAACATACAGACTGACCCTTTGACATTTATCCACTGATGCCTGTATTCATAATACCACAGTCACATTTTGGTACAATGAACCCACTGTACTAAAAAAATATTTGTCTTCTAACTTCTAACTCTCCCTTGTCCTGTGCATTCACAATAGGGATTTAAAATATAATGTTGAAAACCACATTGAACAATAAGTTCATTTTAATCCACTAACAAACTTTGTAGTGTTCCTGTCTTTTTCATGATCTTTTGTATTCGTTTTGTTCTTTAGCTCCTCTTTTGCTTGCTTCTTCTTGACCTTAGCATACAAATGTGTAATGGGGAAAAATGATTGACTCACAGAACAGGGGTCTGCAGTGTAGTGATTTCATGCTCAGTTGTTGGCTAACAAGCAGCCATAGTTTCATTTAGTGAAGCCCAGTTGCGAAAGATGAAGGATTGTGTAAGGCCCAGCTGCCAAGGTTACAGAGCAGGCTTCTTAAAAGACTTCAGAGTTCGCAGTGTGAGGGGAATTGTCTTTGCCCAGCAGGTAAGGAATAGATTTAGACAGAGTCTGTGGTGCACAAGATGCTGACTGGCCGAAGCAATTCATAATCCCCATCAAAATTACAACACTCTCCTCCCATTCCAATGTGCACATACTTAACCCTTGCAAAGCTGATCTCAAACGCATTGTCTTTCAAAATAGGCAGAAAAACGCTCAGTCTTTCTAAATGCTTTGTTTCAGTTTGCCAATAAATTTGTCTAGGGTAGAACTTGGCTTGAACAAATGTGTCTGTGCAACATTGTGTATATACACACAAAGATATATACATTTGAAAATAAAAGCTATGAGTTTGATCTTGGTGATATGTGATGCCTACCTGCCCGCCTATTTTGGTGGTAGGAGATTAGTCAGCTGGGCAACAGCTCTTCCTTTCAGGAGATCAACATGTTCTTGTGATCATTTCAGAGGAAGAGCTGCCAGTTCCCCATCCTGAGAGTGGAAACAGATCAGATCTCTCAGTCTGAGACTTAGGACTTTCCACCCTAACATTTCCAGTCCACTTTTATTTTACTGTGTGACGGGAAGTGTCCCAAGTGAGGTAGCTTTTCCTTGAAATATTGTTAGGCAAGTCTCTGGCAGTCACAGTATAACAAAAAATATATTATTTTTATTTTGTGAAACTGAAATATCTATTTATTTCTAATTAGGTGACAGATGCATTCGTTTGTATAAATATGCAGGCTATTTTTATTTCCATAGAGGCTTGTGATTTGTCAACTGGTAATGCTGCACAACTTCTATAGAAATCCTAAATAGATGTGAGGCACTGTCTAGTCGCAGAAAGTATCACAGAAAAGTATAATTCATACTGCTACCCATTAAGTGACACTGGCTACGCCACATGCTAGAAATCTGATATGGGCTGAAAGTGTTGCATTTGTTTGTTAATAGACAGGAACACTGAATATCATGTATGTCATGGGCAATTTCTAGCTGTTCTAGAAGAAGAGCTTAAAGGAAGAAGTATGTGCTTTTCTCAAATCTGAAAGGGGGATAGTAGTGATAGATTAAGAAAACCCAAGGTCAGCTTGACAACCGGATGCAGTTTTGCTCAAAACTAGAGAACAAAGAATACGGCCAATGGGGAGGGATGACAGAAGGACAGAAATTGTAGAATGCTGTTGCAATTTACATGAAGCATAGTTGAATTGATTTGCCAAGGGTAAGATGTCACTGCAGCCGTTGCAACACAGTCGTTCTGAATATGCATATATGCAGTATCAAGCTGTGAGGTATTATTCCTGGAAATTTAAAAAGTAATTCATCTATAAGTGATGGTGATATGTGTGTATGCACACGTGCATCTGTCTGTCTTTAATTTTTGTACCCGGAATCAAGTATTTGTTTTTGAAATGTTAAGGTCTGCGCTCTCTTAATAAGCTTGCCGCTGATACTGAATGATGGTTTTCTGGAGCCTTTCTAGAAGGGTTCCATGTATACATTTGTTGAATCTCAATATAATTTCAAATTTGGAAGTCTGGTTTTCTCTGTAGCTGGAGTTTCTCCTCCATAAAGAACTGGAATGAGTAGGCTTCGACATTTTGCAGGAAGAGGATTGACATGGACATTTTGACATGGGCATTTGACTGAAATACTCCACCTTTCTGTATTGGTTGTAATTGTGGCAACACACAGTGCTTATCCATCTTGATAATTGAAATTAATTCCACTTGGCTTCCTCTGTATTCAGGTTACATATTTTCCCTATAAGTGGAAAATCATCTTGGGAAAAACATATTTTTGATTTAAAACATCTGAACCAGCTCTTGGTTATGCTGCACTTTTACAAAGCACTTGAACATATATTATGGCTGCTAAAATATAGTTCAGATATGAAGATAAATCATAGCTTATCATTACTTCTGCAAGTCTTCTCTCCCATTGTACATATATTTCTACTATAACAAGAAAATTAGAAGCATTCAGGTTGATTCCAAATATGACTTCAGTTTGCCATTTCTTCTGAACCAGGAAATACTGTTAAAACAGATTAACTATGAGCAATTTAGGATCACAGGTAGTTCAAATTTTGCTTTATTTAAAAAGAGTTTTGGGGAATTTTGTTTTTCTCCTTAAAAATGTGTGCTCTAAAAAAATCCATATACTGTCTAGTGTTGTGGAAATAAGCGTTGAAAGGGAGAAAAGGTCAATGTTTCTGATTTTGCCATGTTTTTTCTTTTTTACCCTTTGGATTTCTGAATTATATAAAGTGGTAGTGCTCTATAGTTCTACTGTTTACAAATTTAAAATAGTTGAAATAATAGAATATTTCCAGTTCTGTGCTTGAAAAGCTGTCATTCTTGTTAATTAAACTGCTTTACAGTTTTTAGCTCCAGGGTTTATTGTTGCATTTTATTAACACTTTTTATTATTCAGACTTTGCATATACAGATTGAACTTTAAGAACAATAAACTGGCATACTCTGTCTGTGTAGGCTATTAAAATATATCCTGCCTTTATAATTTGGTAGTGTTGGAATAAATTTGCACAGTCTTTATACTCTTTTTCCTGTTGTGTATTAAATTCTTCATAGGTTGTACATTCTTAATCATGTGGAGCCACTTTCTTTTACTTTACTTTTTGTCCCCTTATAATTCATATCATGATTTACAGTTCTTTTACTACACACTACAAACGTTATTTTCCATTAACATCTCATCCCCTATTTGATTCATGTTTAATAAAAAGGTAGTAATATGAGATTTATGAAGTGAAAGATTCAGTAGTTTCTGCATTCTAAAAGAAAAATATATAGGCTGAAGGAAAATAACACACAATAACTATATTTTAATGCTCTCAAATCCTAAATGCAGTAATTAGTCAATGAATAGTACACTGTTCGTTGTTTGCAAATCATAAGTTAACTTGGAAACAATAATATTTAGAAAAATCGAAAAGTGGGATATTGATCTTTCCATACTTCTGATGTAGGATAATGTTTGGAATTTTATATAGAGTATTATTCCACCTTTTGGTTCCAAAAATGGTCACTGAGGCATTCCCCAACGAATTATATATTCCCAGATGATGCCTTTATTTGCTTAAATTGTTCTGTTATACTTTATATCTGTGGATGTTTACTAGTATCCTAGACATTTCAGAAATCATTCTGCAGATTCACCTCATGTAATTGATTGTGACAGCTTTTTCATCAAAGGACAATGATATTTGGGTAAATGAAATCCCAGCTGTGGATTTAGATATACCCAGATTGAAATACCCAGGTAATTTAAAAGATTCATTGGACCAAATTCATCCTATCCTACATGCAACTACATGGGTGTAAAAAGTGGCATTTGACTTTAATTGCTTTGATTCTACAATGACTGATGGTTGCTTTGATGTTCCATTAAGTCCTAAGTCCTAATCAAAATCTGCACCAGCACGACTAGGGTACTCCTTCCCTTGGTCAACAGGCACAGGTACATCTGGACTTTGGGAAGGTTGTGTTGGAACCAGTGAAGGCCTGCTGTGGCATGTTTATTAGGCACTTTGAGGATAAAAGTTGTTTCTGTTTTTCCTTGCCATGACATTGTTATTATTACGGGTCTTGTAGAGGTGTCTAGAGCACTGTCTGGCCCAATTTTGTGAGCCCATTTTCTGATGCAACCTGAAGATGTGGGCAAAGTACTTGGAGAGTATACCATGAGGAAAAAGCAATAACATTAATTAGCACCAATTTGCTGTTGTGGTTTGTGCAATTGCACTTCCACCATCATAAGCAATGAATAGGATTCTAGCTAATCTTTGTGTAACTTAGTTTTAGCTTAATGCAAAAATGAAATGACTATATGTAACTAGAAATTTAGATGTATTTCCTAGTCCACCACCTAAATTTAATCTCCATGTTTTCTGATATGAGATTGCCATGCTTCTTGGTGGTTCTGCTTCTCGCCAGCCACAGAAGTTGTGCTTTCTCTTAAGTTAAGGTGTGATTGGCAGCCCTTTATCTATAGAAATAGAGGAAGGCAGTAGATTCTATATTCCATGAGATGAAATCTGAAACCATCACACCTCAAGCTCTTTCTTCAAGTTTGCAGATTCCATCTTGGTACTTGAATCTAATTACAGATCCTATGGTGGCTTTAACATCCAGTGAGGATAATTCTGTTTCTCTTCCATGCATGTGTTTTTTGGTCCAATGCACTTTTTAAAAACATTCATTAAAGAATCAGAAGTACTGTACGGTCGTGATAGGATTTAGGCAACTTGCAGAAGATGAGTACTCGCATATCTGAAAGGAGGTAGTGAAAGCTTGCACAGATTTACAGGCCTTTTTGGTGAGCCTAATGGCAGCAGTTCCTTCTAGTTTCTCCTCATTGAACTACTTATTCTTAAAGCATAGCAGTTACTGGAGGAAAGCATATGTGGGAAAACCACCAATGGGCTTCCGTGCTTACATAAAAATCCAAATCAACTCTGTAAAATCCCATATCAGACCTTTTTCTACTCTCACAACCTCCTAGGGATCCGAGGTAGGGGGTCTCAAAAACAAAACAACAGTAAGGAAACAGATACTAGCCTGCCACAGATATGTGTAGAGTAAAGATGTTTAGGGTGAAAAAGAGACAGCTGAGAACAAGTCATTTGATCCCTGCTGTTTGAAGGACAGTATGAGAATAACAGTGCTTTTGTGATCACTCATTAGTGATCCCTGTGCTGCGTGATTGCAACAACTGCGATAAAACCATAGATTATTTTAGCAACATTACAGTAGTATGGTATTATTTTGTAAACATTATTTGTGATAATATTCAACATACACTTTGTTCTGTTGGTTCCACACCTATGTCTTTAATTCTTCTCTATCACGTGTCAACTATTTTGTCCGAACTTGCAAAAGCAATACTGTAGATTCAAGAACTCTGTGCTTCTTTCCACTCCTTTTCTTTGATGCAATTCCCTACTTTTTAACTATCATTTATTGCTGTCATTATCAAAAGTGCTCTTTAACAGAAAGATGTGCCTGCATTTGTATGCATACCAACCTAGGAATGTGCAATGAGTGTAACTTACACATGTTATTTTTTTAAAGATCAGATTAGTTCTTGTACCTCCAAGTTAATCACCAACCAACAAACCACACAAGAAAGGTTCCGTAGGCAAAGTAGTACAGATGTGCAGGGAATGGGGTTGCCTTAGTAAATTTGATGCATGCCATTAGCTTCTGATCATCTCTGTGTTCTTAATAGAGATTAACTACTTTTTATGCTGTGCATAAATATTTGATATAGATAACAGCTATGTTTCTTGACTTCCAGAAAGCCAATGCCAGTTTCCTGTTCAATATTTATGCAGAGAGTACTCCTGGGTACCCGTCTCTACCCAATCCCAGTTGACACCAGGGCTCACTGTAAAGGTGTTCACAGTTGCTTCACTCCTAAGCCTTGCCTACCTGCCTCTGTGATATCAGAAGGACCCAATACTTGTCTCAAATTTTGGCTGTGAAATCTCAGAGAATATGATGTTGCTCACTTGCAGCTCTTCGTAAAATTATTTTCATGCCCTCTCCTTCTCTTTATCATCTTTTCCAGCCGTGTTTTTCACCTGTGGTTTCCAGATACACAGTTAATGAAAAAAATGTGGTTCTCTAGGACCATTTTAGGCAGCATATTAAGCACTTGCACTGAAATGATTCAGCAGGGATAGAATTATTGGCGTTCATGGGTTTATCACAAACATCTGTTTCATCTGTAATTTCTATCCATCTCATATAGTCTTAACCAAGAATAACCATGTTACGTCTTCAGCATTTAACTGAGAAGATTCAATGAAACATGCTACTCAATCAAGAAGTCTCTAGCATATGTACACAGTCAACATGCTTTCACAATTATGAAATGCATTTCTTTCGAGAGCAGAATGAAAGTTTATGTAAAACTATTATGTGCTGTCCACTTTCTTTTTCTTTGAACTCAGTCCACAGTTAAATGTATTGTCCAGCTTGCCGGTTTGATATCACTTTGATAGACACAAAGTGACCTCATATACACACTCCCGTGTACTCTAATCTGTGGTCTCCCAGCTCCCGCTCGGCAGGAATTCTGAGATCTTGATGGAACCCTCAGATTTAACAGAGCAGCTGCACTGACCTTTAACCCTTCACACTGGTTCTAACAGCTGCCTGCCATGTGTAGAGAAAACCTCACAGACTAACATTTCTGTCCTAAAGTAAAGGTCTTTAGATAAACACATGAGCCCCACCATGAATACGACTTTAAAAATAAATATTTGAGAAGCAGAACTCAGTGTTTATGTTAGTGAAGACATAACAAATAGGTATTCAAGCTATGCAGTAGACTGTTTTAAAATGTATAAAAGAGAGGTAGCCTTTTGAAAAGGACTCTTAAACAAATCAGCAAACATATTGTCATAAGCCTAAAGCTATGCACTGAATATACCAATCTGAAATTTGGTCATGTAATTAATTTAGATGAGTTAGGTTCTGCCTTTATATACTCACACCATTACTGGTGTATATAGATGACAGGATTATTTTTTGTGGTCTCTCTGAATCACACAATTGGGTCTTGCGTCTGCACAGAGCCTCATTCAGAAACTTCTAGAGCTGACTAGCTTTAGGCAGGAACTGTGCCCCCAACTCATCCTGTTACTGCACATGTCAAAGCACACCCTGACAGTTTTCGCTCACTTTCAGCCACTCTGCTAATTGCATCAAGATGAAATTTTTGGAGTGTCGTTTCTATAGAATAGTTTCAAGTTTCATAATTTATAATAGTTTATAGTAATTGTCTTTGCTTTCCTGCTCTAAAAAGAAAAAGATTAGCATTATTGTAGCATTATTGTATTTGTACTAGATTTGTGGACTCTGGCCATTTTCAAGAAATGTATCTGCTGTGGGTGACATTATCACCTCTTTAGCTGGGCACCCAGAGTCCTCATTTTGTTAGGGGAAAGGCCACCTTACCCAACACTGTGCAACTTGTCAGGACTTGAAGTTGGAACCTTGTAACCATAGGATCTCATCATCATAGGGTTTCAAGGTATAAAATATTTAGAAGTGTTTTACCAATGACACCTTCTGTGCAATACTAATAAGAGTTAGCTTGAGTGCCGCTGCTATCTGTGAAAGATCCTCCACCCAGTTCATCTTCCATTACAGCTTCTGCCCAGTAGCTGCTCTTCAGGAGTTTTTCCACTCCATCACGATTGAGGTTATCAATTCTCTTCTGCTGATGTGACTGTAAATTCCTGAAAAGGGTGAGTGCATCTTAATCCAGTGTCTGGTTTGGTGGAAAAAACATAAGTAGTTTATGCTACCAAATTACTGGCAGAAAGATAAAATTACTTTAATTACGGTAGATCAGGGTGAAAGAAGAAAGTACATGCATTTAATCATTAAGAAGAAAAATGACCAGAGAAGAATTTACAGATGCCATGGATTTCTAGAAATATAAATAAGGAGGTGCTAGACCTATCCAGCGAGGCCTTACAAATAGCAGAGAAGAGAAGGGAAACAAAATGCAAGGGAGATAGGGAAAGTTGCAGAAAATTGAATGCAGACTTCCAAAGAATAGCAAGGAGAGACAAGAGGGCCTTCTTAAAAGAACAGTGCAAAGATATAGAGGAAAATAACAGAAAGGGAAAAACCAGAGATCTGTTCAAGAAAATTGGAGATATTAAAGGAACCTTTTGTGCAAAGATGGACATGATAAAGGACAAAAATGGTAGGGACCTCACAGAAGCAGAAGACATCAAGAAGAGGTGGGAAGAATACACAGAGGAATTATGCCAGAAAGATCTGGATGTCCCGGACAACCCAGATAGTGTGGTTGCTGACCTTGAGCCAGACATCCTGGAGAGCAAAGTCAAGTGGGCCTTAGAAAGCATGGCTAACAACAAGGCCAGTGGAGGTGATGGCATTCCAGTGGAACTATTTAAAATCTTAAAAGATGACGCTGTTAAGGTGCTACACTCAATATGCCAGCAAGTTTGGAAAACTCAGCAGTGGCCAGAGGACTGGAAAAGATCAGTCTACATCCCAATCGCAAAGAAAGGCAGTGCCAAAGAATGCTCCAACTACCGTACAATTGCACTCATTTCACACGCTAGCAAGGTTATGCTCAAAATCCTACAAGGTAGGCTTCAGCAGTATGTGGACCGAGAACTCCCAGAAGTACAAGCTGGATTTCGAAGGGGCAGAGGAACTAGAGACCAAATTGCTAACATGCGCTGGATTATGGAGAAAGCCAGAGAGTTCCAGAAAAACATCTACTTCTGCTTCATTGACTATGCAAAAGCCTTTGACTGTGTGGACCACAGCAAACTATGGCAAGTTCTTAAAGAAATGGGAGTGCCTGACCACCTTATCTATCTCCTGAGAAGTCTATATGTAGGACAGGAAGCAACAGTTAGAACTGGATATGGAACAACTGATTGGTTCAAAATTGGGAAAGGAGTATGACAAGGCTGTACAGTGGTGCCTCGACTTATGAACGTCCCTACATACGAACAATTTGACTTACAAACAGCTCCGTTCACATAATTTTGCTTCGACTTGTGAACGGCGTTTCGACTTACGAACAAAAAATGCGGAAAAAGCGGGAAATGCACTTTGGACTGCCCGGGTACTGCCTGGTACTGCCTGATACTGCCTGGTACTGTAATTTTAAAGTGCAAAAATTGGTTTAAAAGGTGCTTGGTTTGGTTTAAAGCTGCTTGGTTTTAAAGGTGTTCTGTTTAGAAGCTGTTTGTTCCCTCCCTCCTTTCCTGCCCTTTTTTTAACCTTAGGTCATCTTAGGTTAAAAAAAAATTTCTCCCCCTAGTGGTAGAGGACGGATTAAACGCTTTTGCATTAGTTCCTATGGGAACGAATGCTTCGACTTACAAACCGTGCCTCGACATAAGAACAAAAAACAGCCGGAACGGATTAAACGGTTTTCAATGCATTCCTATGGAAAATGCTGATTCGACTTACGAACGTTTCGACTTAAGAACATCATTCCAATACGGATTAAGTTCGTAAGTCGAGGCACCACTGTATATTGTCTCCCTGCTTATTTAACTTATATGCAGAATACATCATGCGAAAGGCTGGACTGAAGGAATCCCAAGACGGAATTAAGATTGCCGGAAGAAATATCAACAACCTCAGATATGCAGATGATACCACTCTGATGGCAGAAAGTGAGGAGGAATTAAATAACCTTTTAATGAGGGTGAAAGAGGAGAGTGCAAAAAATGGTCTGAAGCTCAACATCAAAAAAACTAAGATCATGGCCACTGGTCCCATCACCTCCTGGCAAATAGAAGGGGAAGATATGGAGGCAGTGACAGATTTTACTTTCTTGGGCTCCATGATCACTGCAGATGGTGACAGCACCCACGAAATTAAAAGACTCCTGCTTCTTGGGAGGAAAGCGATGACAAACCTAGACAGCATCTTAAAAAGCAGAGACATCACCTTGCCGACAAGGGTCCGCATAGTCAAAGCTATGGTTTTTCCAGTAGTGATGTATGGAAGTGAGAGCTGGACCATAAAGAAGGCTGACCGCCGAAGAATTGATGCTTTTGAATTGTGGTGCTGGAGGAGACGCTTGAGAGTCCCCTGGACTGCAAGGAGAACAAACCTATCCATTCTAAAGGAAATCAACCGTGAGTGCTAACTGGAAGGACAGATCCTGAAGCTGAGGCTTCAGTACTTTGGCCATCTCATGAGAAGAGAAGACTCCCTGGAAAAGACCCTGATGTTGGGAAAGTGTGAGGTGAAGAGGAGAAGGGGACGACAGAGGACGAGATGGTTGGACAGTGTCATCGAAGCTACCAACATGAATTTGACCAAACTCCGTGAGGCAGTGGAAGACAGGAGAGCCTGGCGTGCTCTGGTCCATGGGGTCACGAAGAGTCGGACACGACTTAACAACTAAACAACAACAGACCAAATTAAACCTGAACATTCTGTAAAAACAAAAATTATTAAACTGAGACTTTTTGTACTTTGGTCATGTCAGAAGAAGACAAGACTCACTGGAAAGACAATAATGCTGGGAAAAGTTGAAGACAGCGGGGGGGGGGGGAATAAGAAGACCAAATATTAGATGGATTGTATCAATAAAGGAAGCCATAGCCTTGGGTTTGCAGGACCGGAGCAGGGCTTTAGTAAGGGGGGGGGGGGGTCTCCATAATTTGGAAGCTTGATAGCATTTAGGAACATAACAACAAGAGGGATCTCTAAGAGCAGTGAACCTAGCTGCCCAAAATTAGCCATTACGTATGTCTTTTTCCACAATTTGCAACTCTTGATCTCCCAAATATGGTGGCTATGTTTGTTGCTACACCATCTTTGACTGAAGAATTGACATCAGCACAGATTTTGATGGCTTTTTTGGTGTCAACCGCCTCAGCAGTGAATATACCACAGCCGTAGATACTGAAAGACTCCTTTGCACATAAAGTATCTCATACATCTGCCTCTCCATTGCTAAAAACCTAAGAAGGAGGATAAAGATGTGTCTACATAAACATAGGTTGTTGTTCAACTTTTTTCCTTGGTATTGACTCCTCAGTCTTCCACAGTTGTGCTCTCCACACTAACAGGCTGCATATATGATGTTGGCAACCGCAGTGCCGCATCTGTTCTCTCTGATGACTTCCAGTGTTCCAGCAAAAGACCTCAGCAGCTCTCTGGTGTGAGAGCCTTTAGCTGATCTGGGCCAGATGCCATTTTCAGATGAGGTGGTTTATGTTGGCTCCAACTCTGAAAGGGAATGGAGAAGCTCCTTATTTCACAGTGTGATTCATTCCTCCTCTCCACATCAATCTAATGTACATTGGTCTCTATCAGATTTGTATGAGTTCTATGTGAGATACTTTGATACTTACCATCAGAGCTAGCTCATGGTCAGTAGTTGTGCTTCACTGTCAACATTATTCTAGATCTCCTTCTTACAACTCAGCGTATTGGGCATCTCATATGATTTTCAGCATGCCTCCCCTTAACATCAGACTTTCCAATACAATTCATTGCAGTAATATCAACCTTTTCCAAGGTCTGTCAGAGAAGACAGACACTCAAGAGTTAAGACATTGAGACTGATGTTGAAGTAAATATCCTCAATAATTTTTTATGAATTGCACATCACTGATATACATTGATACTGACTAGACATTTGTATTCATATCCCTGGGATACAAATACAAATCGCAGCACCACAGGTGCCACAGAGGCCCATTCGCTACCCCCAGAACCAGCCAGTCCACTCATTGGTTGCCGCACGGTGCTTGGGTCCTCTGTCATCATCGTCGTGCCAATCCAGGAAGGAGCCGGGCCAATGCTTCCCCATCTCCCCACGCAACTGACCACTCTGGCAAGGAGGCAGGATGGGGAATCTCCCTGCTCAGCTGATGAGTAGGCAGCTGTGCGGAGAGCCAGAGAAGTACCTGTTGGGCTCCTTCCCGGATTGGCACAACGACGAAGGACCCGAGCACCACACAATGACCAGTGAGTGGACTGACCGGTTCTGGAGGAGGGAATGGGCCTCCATGGCACCTGTGCTATCATGATTTGTATTCATATCCCCAGGGGTACAAATACAAATAGCCCATGTCTAATACTTACCATTGGCAACTATCTCTAGACCTCCACATTCAGATTAGGCCACTTCTAGTTCTCAGCTAGGATCTGTGAATTTGTTTTTAACTCCCTGTATACCAACATTCCTGGAGCCAGCTGCAGTTTCTTCTTCAGTTGCATCACAGTGCATATCTGAGGCACTCTCATTTTCCTCTGATATTGAATGCTTCAATACAGATGACAATGTGTCTTCCAGTTTCTCAGAAGCAATATACAATTATCAAGAATATTATCACCTGTATCCTTCCTCGAGAATGGACATTTTCCAGTTGAAGGATGGCTTTAAACTATATAGCAGAAACCAAAATAGGAATAATTAAAAAATGTATTCATTTGATCTAAATGTTTGTTTCTCCTTAGGAGAAGAAAGTATTGTGGCTAGTTGATAAGTTACTTATTCAAACTGTTATTTGCAAACAAACTCTTTGCAATTAATGTTTTATTTTTAGAAAACCACATTTTAGTTTTTCTTTTCTTTTAGCTGGGGCTGTGAGAATGTGTGTTGTTTTTTTTTAAAAAAAATGTTCATGTCCTTAATTAGGAGATGTATGTGACTGAGAATTAGGATTTCCATTTAGAAATTTTTATCTCAGTCTCATAAAACACTATACACATAAAGGTTTGTTTAGAAGCAATAGAGTAGGATTAAACAGTTGGTTTCAAATTGTAACTGTTAAAAAAAGGATTCAGAAACCAAGATTAAAAAATAAAACCAGTTGATGCAATATGGTAGTGTTGGGGTTGTTCCACATGCAATATCTGGTTGGGCAACCAAATGATGCTTTTGACTATTTGAGGCCATAGTGACTGTGAAGCATAGCAGACTGGCCCCTCCTGAGCACTGTCTTAGACCCTCGTTATCCATACTTTAGTCTCATTGGTATAAATGAGACTTAAGTTAGTCATGACCAGCTTGTCCCATCAATTTGAAAAGAAGCAACTCATGTCTGATTTTGTTTTGGTCTAACACCTTGGCAAGATCTTTCAGTTTTTTCTGGGTGTTCTTTGGGTTTTAATAGTCACTAGAAAAGTCATGTCAGCAAATTCTGGGTAACTCACAGGTGACTAATTGTCAGACTCATGGGGCTAATTGTTACTGCTCCATGTATACACTACCCTACCTCAAGAGCCTTCTGATATTGCTAACAACATAAAAATGCACATTTATTAACCTGCTGCTGGAACTGGTTACCTTGGTATTAAAACAAGGATCATATTTATCCTTAAACCTTTGTATTATTTCAAAGTATGGTTGTGTGCTTTGAATAATCTCAAATTTCCTTGTATTTGGAAAGTCTAATTTGTTCTATATCAGAATGGGCTGGAATGCCATTGCCTGTCACAGAAATAACTGCTGGATGTCATTCTAACAGCATGGCTCCATTTTTTCCTCCAGCAGACTCTTCATGTAGCCTTTTAATCTACCTCTTGTCTTTGAATGTTTACACTTGATGTATTTAACTCCTTGTTGTAGAAACTTTACATATAAGGGTTTTCAGATAGACTCAAGGGATTAACTGACATTCCAGTGTCCTTACTTTATCCACTCTGTTCCTACATTCTTCTACTCCTGCTACATGTAAGGGCCAGATCATATTTTTCTAAACTTTAAGCCCACAGAAAATATTTGATATAGTGGCATATAAAAGTCTTTGCATACTATACATTTCATTTTTCTAAATGTTTGCTTTTCAGGGCTTAATGGCTTCAATATTTGGGGTTTACAAAGCAAATCTCTAATTTTTAGTAGACATATAAGTAAATGTAATCAAACCTCAAAGTACAATTCCAAACAAAAATACAATAAAAATCTTTTTTGCAGCAGGCAGTGAGCAGCTTGTTTTCATTAATTTAGAAAAGAATGTTATTTTCTTTGGGCAAAAACTAAAACCGTAAGAGAAGAAGCTATTTACAGAAGAGTCCATAAAATGGCACCCATTTTGTAACAGAACACTACAGCATCACTAAGCTTCTTTTAACTAAGTCCAGACTCTCAGAGAAAATCTCAACAGAAACTTGTTCAATATTCTTAAGTGTATTCTTATATTATAGGTTTTTCTTTAAAAAGTGTGAAAGATTAAAATATAAAATCAATGTCAACCTGAATCAAAAAAGTAAAAGTAGCAAAAAGTATAGCAGCCAGTAGTAGTAATAGTGGTAGTAGTAGTAGTATCCAACAATAAAAATGTAGTACAATAATTCAGAATTTAAAATAAAATGCTATTTCTTAGATTAATATGAGGTATATGTGGAGGGTAGAGACTATTGCTTTTGTTAATGTAATCCAAAAACTTAAACCTGTTGTAAAAGAACTGGAAAAAGATTTGCCAGTTGAATTTATATACTGTTTGAATGAGTGGCTGTTATGTTAAACAAAACTCAGTTAATAATGACAAAAACTATTTTATAGAAGAAGTATTTTCATTGCTGCCATTTTGGAAAATATTGGTATATGAGGTAAGTTTCACTCTTGCCCATTTTCAGATTGAAAACCTATATTATTTTTGAGAGTAAAAAAAACACTTTCCAAAGTTAGATGTAATGAAAACTAAATTAAAATGTAAGACTTTCCACATTACATTGTTGTTTGCTGAACGTGTGGGATTGAGAAGAATATGGCCAACTGATGGGCTGGCATTGATTGGTTTTTGCTTATTCTGTGCCAAGAGACGTTTGACCATTGAAAGGTCTAATTCTTACATTCAAATGAGGGGCAATTTGAATTATTTCTGCATGGTGGTTGATTCATATCACCAGGTAAATTATGGTAAATAATACCTATTTGGCATTATATCATGACTCTATAGCAGCAGTGAATAGTTCTCCCCTGCTCTAGAGTCTAAAAAAGGATTTTCAAAGGTATGTGAGATGTTTAAGGAGTGGCGTTACTGTTGCCACTGGAGGGTGGAGTTTCCATGGCTGAGCAGGGATTTGAATGCAGTCCTAGTCCATCACTCCATTTACTACACCACACTGACTCTCACCTTATCATTAGGATGCAGGTAAGAGTCTCTGGAACTGCTATGAAGAGCAAACTTTTGTGATTAATAAAAACATTTCAGCTTGCATCGTATCTTTCGAGAATGAGATGTTCAATAACATTTTAGTAATCATTTATTCTGTAGTATATAGTGAACTGGTTGCTTTCCAAGCACAACATGGAAAATAAACATATTTTTCCAAGCAAGACATGTAGGATTGTGGCATAGTTTCTATATTTTGGCCATATCTCTGCAGTTGTAAAAAAAAATGGGGCAAGGTCTAATCACACCTGGAAATATGAGTTAATGTATCCCGCCTTTCTTCCTAGGAGAAGGCACTGTCTTTATTCATGTTGCAATCTTAAACAGTTTTAACAGGGAATAAGGACCAGTGAAGTCAATGGGACTTCAGAGGAAATATGTTTAGGGCTGTGATGTGTAGCAAAATTTTGGAACTTTATCTTTGTTCACTGCAGCTCTAAAGCAGGAGCAGGAACAATGAGGTTTTTCTGAAATTGAATAGAGCATTAGACTTTCTAACTGAAGCTTAAGCAAAATGCAATGCAGTAAGTAATGTAATGTTATGCATTAACAATTGATATGGTAGATACCACTAGTTGTTTGGTATCTCTTTGCAATCGCAAAACCTGGAGGATGAACTCTTGGAAGCAAAGAGGCATTTAGACATCTGTGCATCTGTGAAACAGAGGTTAATTCAGAGTTGGAAAGCCATATGATCCTCCCTTTTAGAGTTGCCAGATCCCTTTGCCTTGTTTTTGTATCTCTTTATGTTGGGGAACATTGCCTAGCTTCATGTGGTAGATTGGCAATTGCAGAGTACATTACAGTTATTGCATAAGTGTTCATTTGGTTTGTATCCATTGGAACCAGAAAAAATATCTTTATAAAAACAATGTGAAATGTTTTCATTTTATTCTGTATTATATATTGCTAGTGATTCCAGTGCTAAGGAATTTAAATTATTCAACCACAACAAGTTTGCTTCTAACACTATAGCACCAAATGGAACTTTTAAAAAATTGGCTTACAAAGATTCATTCTGACCTCTACAAAAGGTTATTCTGGATGCCAACATAATGCAATCTTTCCTCTTCCTGTTAAAAACAAAGCTTCTCTATTGAAAATATCTTGTTCATAAAAGTATATATATGCACCAGGAGAAAGATGAATGAATTTTTTATTCATGTTTTACTCCTATTTAGTAAATTTTCTAACTCAAACATATTTTCATGAAGTGTACAGAGAAGTGTGATATGGCTGTGGATAATTTTTAATAATTCCAAAGTTATAATAATAAAAAAGTTTGTCTACAAATAACTCTTGATCATGACATTCCACCCATATTAGAGATATTCCTTCCTTTAGCTTGCCCTTAAATCCTGAAGTGTGTCCATATATTTGTCCTATTAAGAAAAAAGGAAAACATGTCTGAATTATTCCATAAAGCTTCCAGTCATTCCTACTGGTAGTAATAGGATTTATATATACTGCTAACTTCCCATGATCATTTCCCACTAGTATCATATTTGTATGGGATCACTTGAATGCCTTTTGTGTTATGCTAGTGTAACCAGGCAAGAGGATTTGAGCCTATATATAGAAACACTTCCTTGATGATTTTTCCTTGCATACTTAAAAGAATGTCTAATCCATGTTTTCGTGTACCATTATATTAATCATTTATGAAACAGAGATGTCAATCTTTCTTCATTTCATTCTTGCCTGTGAGAAAAATTCAAAATTTTTCTCTTAGATGGGCAACATATAAGAGTTTTTGTGCATCATTTACATTCTGCTTTTTTGTGAAAATTTTGCAGAAGTGTTTTTGTGCAAAAACTCTGTATTCCTCTTCTTGGATTCTATAACCTCACACCTAGGGATTTTTCTGCACCTGCACAGAATGTGCTGGAACTGTCTGTTCAGAAAACCTGACTTTTTTAACCCAAAATATAAGATCTCATGTAGATTATACAAAAAACAAAAACAAAAAAAACAACCAAAAATACCTTTTCACAAATATAACTGATGGGAAAACTTACGGTTGCTGATGACACTTTTGCTCCTGTTAAGAGAGAAAATACTACACTGATTGCCCATCTTTTGAATGGAGTGTCTCACCTTTCTTTGTCAAGGTCAAGCAATTTTGGAGGATATCTGTTACATCCTTAGAAACAGTATGTTGAGGGAACTTGAGTTTTTCATATTTCAGTCCTGGCTATGCTTAGTGGCTGTGCCAAGTGTTTCTCTGGAAGAGCAGTGGAGTTGAGAACTTCATAATACAGGGAGAGCAGAGTATAATTTATCAGGAACAAAGATAGCTATTTTGTGTATACATAAGCACCCAACTAGCTTTTTCCCTTTCACTTACAGTTATGCAGTGAAATGCATAACTATGATAAATGATTCCTGCCCAGATACTTTCAACTAAATGTGAATGGATTCGCTCTTCCTCCAGGAATAACAGGATACCCAGTGTGGTGCAGTGAATAGAGTGACAGACTAGAAAACTCAGGAGACCTGGGTTCAAATATCTGCTCAGCCTGAAAACTTTTGGGGATGTGGAAATGGTAAAACCAATCCTTAAGTATTTCACTTACCTTGAAAAACCTATTGTGTGTGTTCTGTGCTGTCAAGTTGGAACCAACTTATAGCAACCCTAATAGGGCTTTCAAGGTAAATGAGATACAGTATTTAACAAATGGTTTTACCAGTTCCACTCCCCCAGTGAGTTTCCATGGCTAAGTGGGGATCTGAACCCTGTTCTCCAGAGTCCTAGTCTGACACTGTACCCATTGCACCACACTGGGAATCTGAAAATCATATTAGGGTCAATATATTTCATTTCTGATTTGACAGCACATTACACATACATGGAATAGCATCCAGCTCTGTGAGAATTATAAGAAAACTAGGTACTAATCATGAAGGCATGATGAAGGGGGAAAAAAGGCAATAATCAAATATTTTAAAAATACATATTATTGAAGAGACAGGCCATGATTTTCCTGCAAATAGTACTTTCTGTCTCTCTTTTTAAAGTTATTGAACCATGTACAGAGAAAAATAATTCTGCTTATTTATTTATTCATCATGGCTGGGATGTTTTATTTCAAGAAAGCTCCAATATGTGTAATTCACTCAAGGAATGAATGAAAGAATAGAACTACAAAAATTAAGCAAATAAAAATCTTTTTAAATATTCAACGGCCAGGACGAAGAAGGAATATACATAATTAATTATGCAGAGGCTCTATAACTCCATATGTCAAGCTTTTGGCACTACCAGTTAATAAGACTACCTCAAAATGTATCAACTGTATTCTTTTATATGAATTCTGTTTTCTCTGTCCTCAAAGTAGATTATCTCAGTAACTTTGGGAAAACTAAATCTCCCATGTAATTTCCAAATTATATTTCCTCATTTTTTTTCAGGAAAAAAAATCAGGAAATTCCCTGACCAAAGCTGCATTTTCATTTTTCTTAAATCTTTCTTGAGCACAGGATCCACAAAGCCGTTTTAATTACCATTTGAATAAGGCTTCACATGGAAAAAAATGTCCAGGAAGGAATCTATTATACCTTTTCATGTCTGACAATGAAATGAACCTTGATTCAGAGCACGCACACATACACCCTGGTCTGAAAAATATTTACTTGGAAGCATGTCCTCCTGATTTCAGTGGAGTTTATTTACAAGCAAATGTGGCAAGTATTGAAGTGCTAGTTACTTCAATAAGGCTTGTGAGCAAAATGTTTTCAAAAAAAATATGGGATAGTTACTTTAAAGCAGAGTGAATGAACTGCGGTGTGATGCCAGTGCTGTTTAAATACTATTTTAATGAAACTGTGTTCATAAAAAGAGGATATCACTACTTCACTTTTAATAGTTATTAATAAAAGAAGATTAGGTCTGAAAATAAATGAAGAGTGATTCACTTGGATACCAAATGAGTTCTGCAAGTGGCAGCCTAAAGAAAACCTGAGGGGCCTGCTTCAAGCAATAACAGATTCACTGAGCTTTCACGAGGGAGGCCTCACAGCTCAGGGATTGAGTGCGTGATTTGAACTGCATGCAGAAGGTTCCCAGTAGGTATATCACCATGAGGTAGAGATGGGAAAATTCCTGTTTGAAACTTGGGCAGAATTGGACAGTGTAGACGATACTAATGTAGACTGTCTGATATTAGACCTGTGTGTAAAGGCATTGACCGCAATGGAGTTCATAACATACTTGGCCTTTCTTCTGTCTGTACTGCTGTGGGGATCGTTTTCTCTCATCTGATCCCTTCCCCATTACTGAATTTTCTTAGAAGTAAGGTGACTAAAGTGTGCTGCTTCTGCCATTTGAGTGTTAATGCAAGAAAACACCCTAACCTTGTAGAATAAGTAGAGAATGAAATGCTGCAAAGCAGTGGGTTCACTTGTTATTTATCTTCATTCTTGTTCACATCCCCATATATATTTCTATATGGGAGAACATTAAACCTGCATTTCAATTCCTGTATGAGATCAAATCCCAGTTGAACTCTGGCCATTGCTAATCTCCAGTAAACAGTGATACTTAATAAAATACATACATGATTTAGCACAGGAACAGAACTCTTATAGCTACAATCAGGCTGAAAACGGTATTAGCATCAGTCATACATCCATTAACTCAGTCTCACTGCTAATGCTACGACCGCTAGAGAGGTAAAACATAGCTAATAGGCAGCTGCCTTGCAATGATCCTAGCCTGAGGAAAAATTGCAGAGTTGAGCTACTTCTCCTTGTCTTGAAGAACACAAATAATATTCCCTTTTCAAACAAGAAGCAAAGAGCGGCACGTAGGAAAGTATTTTCTGAGGCAGAAACAGGACCTGTTTCTGATTTTCATTCTCCTTATACAGCAATCTTATGTACACGAGCATACTATCAGAAGACTAAAGATCTAATTCATATGCATATGCATAAGGGGGAAAAGAAGGAGGAGACAGAACTTTTGAGAGGCTGGTAAGGTTTAATTTGTGTCTGCTTGTATTTAGCACTTAAAGTTTCTCACATTCAGTTTGCTCAGAAGCGTGATGAAGTGCTCCTTGCTTCTGCCTGAAATCAGAAATGCATGAAGTGCAGCTGCAGAGATAATACATTCTCCCCAAAGGCTTTGGCTGAGCAAATTAGGTGTCAATGGGGTGCCTGTGCAGGCAGTACTCTCTCTAATTAGTCTCTTGAGCCTGGTTGGTGGCAAGAATAAGATGATCTAATCAATTGGTCTGTGTCTGATGGTACGTGTAAAAATCCTACCAGGCAGAGCTGTCTCCCACAGGTCACTCACCTGCACAGCAGGATTGCTCATTTTCATTTTTCATCTCTTCCATCACATGATGCTGACAGTTGGTTTTAAGAAAATTGAATTTAAAAAAAAGAAAGAAAGAAAAGAAATCTGGTTCATAGGGCATCTGGGTCAGAATGAAGCTGCATTTATGGGTATTGGTGATCCAGTTCATTAACATGTATAGCAAAATAAGTTGTTCACCCAAGACATATTTTTAAACAATAAAATGTATTTTAATAGTTGGTTCACAGAAGATGGCTTCAGTAGCAGGTGAGCTTGGGGAAAAACAACAACAGTTGTCCACTGCCATTAGAAAGAGTAGGATTTCTGCCTAATAGAATTTAATTGGAAAGGGCATGTTACATGCAGAGAAATATGACATTCTCACTGTTACTTGTCTCTAAAGAAAAGAAAAGGACACATGATTGCAGTAGTGGTGCTAAGATAGCTGCATTATAAAGTGTATTGAGCCTTGGATGTGTTGAGTGTGCAAAGATGCTGTGGGAGCTCCACTCTGGAGGATATATGTCCAGGTGAACTCTGTATAGGGAATCATTGTGTATACTATTGCTACACAATATTTATTTTTGTTGTTGTTTAGTCGTTAAGTCGTGTCTGACTCTTCATGACCCCATGGACCAGAGCACGCCAGGCCCTCCTGTCTTCCACTGCCTCCCAGAGTTGGGTCAAATTCATCTTGGTAGCTTCGGTGACACTGTCCAACCATCTCGTCCTCTGTCATCCCCTTCTCCTCTTGCCTTCACACTTTCCCAACATCAGGGTCTTTTCCAGGGAGTCTTCTCTTCTCATGAGATGGCCAAAGTATTAGAGCCTCAGCTTCAGGATCTGTCCTTCCAGTGAGCACTCAGGGTTGAACACAATATTTATTAGTCAATGGTGAAATCCTGCTGTGCAGTTACACAAACATCATAACTTTTGGAAGTCAATTGCCATAAATTAAGAAATCTCCATAGACTTCATCTGTTGCACACTGAGTTGAATGACTTCGCATGCAACAGATGAGGTATACGGTAATTTTTTTAATTTAATGGCAATTTGCCTTTAGAATTATACCATTTATGTAATTGCACAACAGGATTTCAGCCACTGTGTTTCTTAGTCATTTTTTTAAAATGGAGACAGATACTCTGAGAATAACAATCTCTTTAATCTATCCACTGTGCCTCGAATTAGGATTACAGTGGAACCTCTGCTTACGAACTTAATCCGTCCCAGATGTTCGTTAGTTGAAACTTTCATAAGTAGAAGCAAAATTTCCCATAGGAATGCATTGAAAACCGATTAATCCGTTCCGGCCAAAGAAAAAAATCACCAAAAAAAAATATGAAAATAAAAAGAGCAAGTCCCACGCTGGGACTGCAAAAAAACAAAAACAAAAAACAAAGAAATCCAAAAATAAACATTGGAGCAAGTCCCACGCTGGGACTGCAAAAAAAAAAAAAAAAAAAAAAAAAAAAAAAATCACCAAAAAACAAAACAACACAGAAACATACCCCCCCAGCCCAAACCTACCCTCCAAAACCCTCCCAGAAAAAAAAATTTAAAAGGAAAAAGCAGCACCTTACCGGTCCGAAGCCTCCTGGGGGTCCCCCACCGCCGCGATTGGCACCTTCGGAGGCCTCCCGGGGGTCCCCTGCCGCTATCGGAGGCCTACCAGGGCTTCCCCGCCGCCATCGGAGGCCTTCCGGGGGTCCCCGATGCCGCGATCGCCACCATGGGAGGCCTACCAGGGCTTCCCCGCCGCCATCGGAGGCCTACCAGGGCTTCCCCGCTGCCTTTCTCCGCCGCCACGAGGCTTCTCCGCCGCCAAAAGGGCCCTCCGGGGTGGAGAAAGGCCGGGTGGGCTCCCGGAGGGCCCTTTCGGCGGCGATGGCAGCAGGGAAGCCCCGGGAGGCCTCTGAAGGCGCCGATCTCAGCGGCGGGGGACCCCCGGGAGGCCTCCGAAGGTGCCGATCGCAGCGGCGCTGGAAGCCCAGGAGGCTGAGCCTCCCTTTTCCTAACCGTTGGGGCGAAAGAGCTACAAAGAAGCAGCCTCTTCGCCACCAACGGTTAGCAAATTTAAATTTCCCGCCCTTTTCCCCTGCCTTTTTCCGTTCGTAAGTTGAAGCTCCGTTCGCAAGTAGAAGCAAAATTTTGCGGACGGAGCTGTTCGTAAGTTGAAATGTTCGTAGGTAGGGACGTTCGTAAGTAGAGGTACCACTGTATTGTTTTAAATTAGATGCTCTTCTTTCCCCTATGTCCCCTCAGTCTAGCAGCAAAGCTATTTTAACATTATTGTGGATTCTTTGTTGTAGGTAGAATCAAAAATAGCTTTTTGATATATTTTTTTAAGAAAGGAAACTTGATATGGCCTAGGATTTATATATTTCATATTATATTTTATAGTCTTTAGCCATTCAGTTGCATCCTGAACATGTTGGTTTTCCTTCTGTAAAAATCTTTTTGGAAAATCAAATGTATACACATGTATACTCATCTCCATACACACTTCTGCATCACAAAATTAAATGTTTTTAAAAGGCAGTCTGCTTATATGTCAAAAAGATTTTTTGAAGATGTCAGAGAACAAGCTTTGCCTCACTCTTGAGAAATCGGAAGTAGTGAAAACTCAAATTTTCAGCAGTTGCTTTTATACATAAGATGTGACTAGAGGTCATATAACCATCTGGTAAGATTCCAGAAGAAACAGTGATGTTGCCTTATCAAGAAAATAATATAACTGGGTGTCCCACTCCAACCCCCCCCCCCAGCTAATTTAGAAAATAGAACTGGTAAGATTAAAAACAAATTGAGGATTATTCTGTAATGTTTGAGAGGTTTCTTGACATTATATCTATGAGACTTGACCATTGGGTAAAGTCTTCGATAATCTCAAACTTTGGTTGGTTGGTACATTCCTTTTCCTCCACTAAGGTTCGGTTTATTTAGCATCACAACATAACGGAGTAATTTGGTGACTTTATTAGTGTAATAATCTATTTCTGTTAATTCTCCTCTGCAGTAGTTCTCTGCTAGTTCTCCTCAGCAAATGCATGTTTGAAATGATTATGTTTACTTACAGGATTAATGAACATCAAAAACAGTTGCAGAAGTATCTTTTTTTAAAAAAAAGACTGAATATAATACTCCTCTTTCAAAATAAAGGAGGAAAGCTGGGGCAGGAGAGGGGCAAGGTTTATAGTTATTCTCTTGGTTATTTGACACTCGGGAAAACAAAAATAGCATTGCATACATTCTTACCTTAAATCTACAGTATGTAACTATATCACACTGATAGCTTCAGTGCATATGTGATATATCCAGAATCTCCTTCAGAACCAAGTATCACCCACTGGAATACATTGATAAGATGGTATTCTCTCCATAGTTTGAAATGGGAGCAAAACCAGACAACAGGAATTCATGATTATTTCACTTAGAAGCAAACATGAAAACTCCATGACATTTCTTTATAGATTTATGTACATCTTGAGTTCATATTCTTGGAAATAGACGCTCCACAACTTCCACTATAATTGAAACAATAATAAACTTCCAGAATCTTTCCATTACTCATCTGTTTCTACATTAGCAAGCATTTTCTTTTATTGAATAATCTAAGCCATAAATAAGAACACAGTGCTACCTGTCCTGCCCTCCATCTTCCATATACACCAATGTTTGAATGTGAGGCTATTTTCAGACATCAGGGTGTTGGGGGAAGATGTGTAGCTTTTGAGAGAGAGAGGGTGTGGTGTAGTGTCATGTAGTTATGTTACAGAGTTCATGGGGTGAGATTAAAGCAGATAACAAGTATAACCAAAAAACTGAATTCTGAGAGTCAGCCAGCTTAGTATACTTTATTACTGTGTTCCAACCTTGTAGATAAAGTATTTTTTTTCTCTTCATCCATTTCCTGAGGCTATTTGAGTAGGGGAGAGTGATGGAGTTCAGCCTTAAACATATAATAAACCTGAGAACACACACAGGTTTGTTTTGTTGGATTCTTTTAGCCCCTTAGAAAACAGTGACAATTCTGAAAGAAGAAAAAAGTGAGGCCATAGGGGCCAACTGGGGAAAAAGTGGTTGTCATAGTCATTCAGTCATACACCATCTGCCCTTGCATGACTGGCTAAATAGGCAAAATTGAAGAGAAGGTCCTTGGGAGTTCACAGAACAAAGTGGGAAGTTTCAATGAGGGTCTTCATAAAATATGGAGACATCTGTTTCACTAAAAAATGCAGATGCCTTTATCTTTTTAAAACTACATGAATGGCTGACGTGACACCAACATTCAAAAATGTTGGAGCAATCATCATTCAGTCATCAGCAGTTATCAAAAGCTGGATATGAGCAATTGTCATCAGAGCCATAGCTAACAATTTTAGCAGCATATATGCCCTCCAGGGGACGTGGTGGCGTTGCGGGTTAAACCGCAGAAGCCTCTGTGCTGCAAGGTCAGAAGACCAGCAGTCGTAAGATCGAATCCACGCGACGGAGTGAGCTCCCGTTGCTTGTCCCAGCTCCTGCCAACCTAGCAGTTCGAAAGCATGTAAATGCGAGTAGATAAATAGGTACCACCTCGGTGGGAAGGTAAGGGCGTTCCGTGTCTAGTCGCACTGACCACAGAAACTGTCTATGGACAAACGCTGGCTCTACGGCTTGGAAACGGGGATGAGCACCACCCCCTAGAGTCGGACACGACTGGACTAAATGTCAAGGGGAACCTTTACCTTTACCTATGCCCTCCAATCAACATGATGTGAAAATAATACAATAAGTAATTACAGCACTGAACACCTTGCCAGCATCTGGCATCCCCTACAAGGGACCAGCAGTACTGTCAGAGCTACAAAACATGTCAAAAGTATTACAGAGATAGAGAGAGCATTTAGCATACAATACATATTAATAAGCTTTGTCCAGCCCAGAGGAATGATCTACCAAAATCCAGTTAAGACCTGCCCACCAACAGGGAGGCTTGGCCTTTACTTGCAATCCAGTTAGGCTATCCTCCATCTGGAGGCCTGGTCCACCAAGCCCTAGGTAGATCTTTCTTCTGCTGCCTCAGCAGGACCCGGTATATCTATCGCTGTTCTTCTGCTCTCCCCAAATGGGCTGATTCATTTGGCACATTGTTCACCTCAGCAACCTGGTCTACAGCCATTTTTTCCCTTATGACAATAGCCCAGGCTGTTGGACCAATCTTTGAAGTCTGGAGGAGGGGGCATGCCTTTAAATACGGTGTCCTAGAACAAAGTTCCAGTTGCCCCACCCTAATTACAGTCCTGATTGCCATTCAGTAAATATATTGTATTGACTTTCAAGATTGGGAATCTGTCTCTTAGCACAGAGACCACTTCTAGAAGCCTATTGTTGATAATCTCCTGAAAATGTGTTTTGGGTTGTTTACTTGGTTCAGATAGAAATAGAGAATAAAACTTGGACTCAAAATTATGAAATGCTTCTTATCACAACCTTCACTATAACTACTGTTGTTTCCTTATAGGAATTGAGGTCACCAGACTAGAGAAGAGAAACAAAACGTAATGAGAGAGCCAATACTATGTGACGACGCCATGGCCTTGTTGTCTTTCTCAGTGGTGGATTGCAGTCACAAGACAAAATGTTGCTGGCAAGATCTTGTTCCCCTTCCCCTCTTCATTTATTTAAAATCTTGCACGTACTTTGATCCTTTGTGATTTTGGAGACCTCTGTGGAAATTAGGCCTTTTGCTTAATAATAAGTGGCATGTTCTTTTCTTCCAGCTTATTATATTTGATTTTATTTCATTTTCCCACTGCACCACAACACCACTGTGAAGATTTTTATGCCTTCACCAACAGCGTACTAAATACATTAACTCTGGTGTTCACACTTCCTCAGTAACAAGTAAAAGCCAGTCATGGCATGAAACAATGTGTGTGTTTACTGAGAACAATTCCACATATTTCTCAATTTGTCAGAAATGTATATTAAGTCAAAGCAAAGCTGGCAGTTTGTATCTTATAACTATGCCCATTTATTACTGCTAGGATATATCACGTTCCATGGCAATAAGTGTGTTTTGATTAGAAATTTTAAATTGAGGTATGTTGCCTATGTTTCATAACTTGGCAGACTTCAAAACAGATATCCAATGGTAATATATATAATATTATTGAGTACTTCAAATATTCTAGACCCTTTTTAGAAATGGAAAAGGGGTTTTGCTTTTATTTTTTTGTTTTTTGGCTGCTCTGTGGTTCCAGTTTTACCTTTTCATGTAACTTAGTTCAAAGATATTTTTTAAGAAGGAAAATAGAGAAGGTGAAGGAAAAATGAGTTTACATTAGGATAAGCACTATGGTATAGAAACTTTAGTTGCTGAATGAGCCATTTTGAAGAGGAAACTAGTTTTCAATAGTCATCTGAATTCCAAATATTTGATCTTCCAAACCAAAGCATTTTTCCAGTTATTTTTCTAAGACGGTCAGATATGATTGGAAAATGCCGCTGGCTACTGCATTGTCAAACAGTCCTGTTCACAAACATTGTTCACTATTTTAAAAAGTAAGTGTAGTTGTGAATGAAGAAAGGACTTCTACTCTCCTTGTTTTGAGGGTGGGAGAAAGATGGGACCTACAAGGATCTTAAGGGTAGTGGCTATTTTGGCCTACCACACACCATCCCTAACATGATTAATATAATGCTGTGAGAAGAGGAATGGAGCAAATCTGAAAAATAAATTAGGCATGCTTGTAGTGGGAATATCTCAGTAATTTTATTCAACACAAAAAGTGTCTTTGCCACCCAAGTACATTGGCTGCCTAAAAACACATCTATTTTTGTAACACATTTATTACAGTGTCTAAGGCTTTGTTAGAAAGGGGGAAACAATTATATAGGATTCATTCTGAAGTTCTTTCTTAAATTGTTTATTCAGAATTGCTTAGATTTGGCTAATACATGATTTGCGGAAAACTTATTTTTGGCTTAAGGACACAATGGTACATCATATTCTGCTGTGATTCTGCTGTTCCCAATTCACGAATCAAAATATAACAAGAACAATTTCCTCTCCCAATTACTTCTTCTAAAGCTTTCAAATTTCCCAAGTTGATTTTCTATATCTTTAGAAACAAATAATCACAAAATTGAACACATTATGAACAAAGCAAAAATGCCTTAACTACAAATTCCTTTGAGCTTTATACTCAACCTTTTGTATGTGATTTCTTTGTCAAGTTAGGTCATATATTTAGTTTGATGCTTCAAGATGAGGATCACTTTTTAAAAAAAGATTTCCATTCTTGCAAAATGGGAGGAATCTTCAAGAATGTAATAAAAGTTTCAGTTAAGAAAATTAGGGTAGAGCCTCTGTATCTCTTTTGTAGCTTAAGGAGTAAGAGGGGAAACTACACTCCTCATTGAAGTATCTGATGATTTGATGGAGAGAGCAATTCTACTGAAATGCTCGCTTCCTGTGCCTAGAACCTTACTATCCAAAATAAATCAAACGTTCAGGGCTTCTGCTTAGGTTTTGTGAGTGTGTGTATGTGTGCACACTTTCAACTTTTTTTTCTTTTTCAAAAACAGCCATTGATGATATTGAACGTACTGGCCAATAATATTCCAGCTATCACCCCAAAATTCTGACCATCAGTTCCCACTCCAGACACAACACTTCAAATTCTTGTTTTTAATCCAGGAGTCATGGGTTGGGTCAGGGAAAGGACTGGTATAAGATTTTAACAATTCTTTTGTCATCTTGCACAGACCAGCTGATTAAGCCCTAGTTCTCAATGTAGAGGAAAGGGTTTCCTGCCTAGCCTAAACACAAAAAGAAACCATTGGAACTCATTGCTCTTGGAGATACTGGCTTCCACCGTGCCCTCTCCCACAACACAATCAGAAACCAGTTTTACCCAAAGAGGTGGGCACAGCCAGTGTAGTAGAACAAAGTGAAAGACGCAGGCTAACCAGACAATGAGGGTTTGTGGGATGGTTTTCCATGGATATAAAACATGCATTTAAAAGCAACACGACACTGTGTGACAGTTTAAAATTCACATGTATATTTTCCAGAAAGGATTTGTGACCAGAATACAACATTTTCTCTGAAACTTTTTCTGTAGAACCCACATGGATTTGAATTTGAGCATCGTTTGTGTCCCTTGACAGAAATAATTTTAAAAGCATACATGAGAAAGAAAACGCACCACTGGTAAAAGGCCTATATTTAGGTCTGGATTTTTTCTTAAAGGTGTTGAGAATCTCACATTACTCTTTGTAGTGGTTCTGCTTTGATTTTAGAGGGGTACTATTTTAATGTCCAACACAAGCTTTAACCTGAAATATCTTCCAGTGTCTGAAATGTTTCTGAAGGCCTGTCAAACTCCACAGCTGGCTGAGGTTGGATATCTTTTCTCATAGTTCCCTACGTGGCTATTTCACCATTTTAATGATTCTTTTAAAGGCCATTCAGGCAAAACCACTAATTCTCAGAACTCTTTTCTGAGAACGTGAAAGCAGTTCAGGATAGCCTTGAGCATTACATGTAAGGTTTTACATTTTGTGACTGTTTCCATCACCAGCTGAGCAAGGTCTCTTTGCATCTGAACCTTGTGCACATGATTGCAGCAGGAAGGGGAGCATTGGCCTTTCAGCATTAGCAAGACCTGAACAAAACAAGTAGCCATGTATACAGTATCATTTGCACTTGCTGCCCCCTACAAAATAATATTACATTGTTATGTGATGTCTGAAGCTGCTCTGAATCTTTCAAGATTGCAACAAGAGCTAAAATTCAGTTGTCTCTTCATTCTAGGTACTTGAAACAGAACAATCATATTCCCAATTTTCTATTTATATACCAATAACAGTGACCTAGTTCATATGCTGTTAAGTAACATGAGTGCTGAATTCATACTAGGATGTCATACCATTCCAGATATGAATTTAATAATTGCATAGAATCTTATTAGACCCACATGAGTGAGCATAAATGCTACCTATGTGATTCAACCATTCCACATGTTTTTGCCCTTCAGATTTTATCAGAATGGCCAAAAAGGCAATAATTCAGCCTGGACAAAGAAACAAAAGCCATGCTGATTTGGTAATGCATAGATTAGTCCTCTGTGATTTACAGAAGTGAAATAGCTTTCCTATTCTATATAGTTGCCCTAAATACGTTCCTTTTTGTTTTAATGGGTATAACTGTGAGAAGATGGAAGGCAGTTCTGATGCTGTAAGGCAGGGATGAGAAATCTCGAGCCCCCAGGTGCTGGATTCCAAATCCCTTCCTCCAGGAATCTAGCAACATCTGGAGGGCTATAGATTTCCTTTCCTTACTATAAAAGAAACAGTTATCAGAAGACACATGAGAGATAAAAAGGATAGTAGCAAAAATTATCTTTAGAGCAGTTTCAATTACATAAATGAATATATTGAATCAAAATATGGTAGGAGTTTACTTCCATGATTTCTCCTTCAGAGCAGCTGTATCAAACATCCACAACATCTTGGCCTTTTAATAGTATTGTCATTATTTGATTACATCATATCCTCGAGATGGTTTTAAAAATAGGTGGTTAAATAGCACAGGAAAGTACACAGTAGACTTGGTGACCAGTCTTCCTTCAGATATATAAAAGATTTGCATAGACATTTCCTATTCTTTCTAGTTTAACTGAGGTCAAATCTTTCATCTCTCTACCGAGGGCAGTAGATCTTAACCAGAATCCTGCTGCTGATTTGTGTGTGCATAAGGGAAATGACATAAGTCACAGTGGCAAATCGCCACTCTTTAATGGGCTAATTGTATTCTTGGGCATGCCCAAAAGAATTCAGCTCCCTTGTCAATGAAGCACACACCATACCTTGTTAATGAGTAGCAATTAGCCACCAAGACTTGTGTGATTTCCCATACACAACTATAAATCAGTGACAGGATTCTGGACATTAAGTGCAATCTTTTCAATGTCCTTCATACAAGCCTAAGGTATCACCAGTTTTATAACTGAATATGATTACTGGCATTTAGACTGTACAGATTGGAACTGAATATAAATAAACAAAATTATGTTCCATTGTTGACCGTAATGATGGCCTTCTCTCTTGATGTGGAGGTAAATATATATATTGTTGCCTTGCAATATTCTTCAAAGCAAAAATTGAAAAGATGCACTAATTATTCCAAAAACCCGTTCTCCCCACCCCCACCCTGAAAACCCCTGAACTTCTGTAATGCTACAAAGAAAATCTTTCCTAGCTGGGGTTCTTTATATAAGGCACAAAAAGGTGCTCTTTTTAACAGGGGTTTGGTACTCAAACAATGTTAATATAAAATATGTATACATACGTATAGCCACATACTTTAGAATGACAGCTTAGTAAGCGGTATGGTTAAATAAATGTTGCATTGTTTGTTTTCAACATGCAGTTTGTCTGTATTATGAAAAATGTAATGGTTTGTCAGGTGTTAACTGTTTTCATGTAAAATGATATTTAATAAAGTGTAACAAGATTTCTACGTTCCTTAGTGTTTTTATATACTGTTCATAGTGTAATCCTCAATTTTATAATTGAGAATTTAAAATGCCTGAGGAATAGATAAGGATGGAGAGCTAAAATTTTATGCTTAAAAGATTTGAATTCTTCTCATTAATTTTATTGACAAACTTAGTTTACAAAAATAAATTTCAACCCAGTCAATGCTGTGACTCATTCATTCTTCTTTGTGGTCCTCTGTGATTCACACACCTATCCCTGCATGATATTCTGTACGAATTTTCTGGAACCGGTATGCTCAGCACTTTCGCCTCCTCCCTGGTATACCGTGCAAGCCCCTCCTCTTGACCTCAGTCAGTTTCTGTCCGCCAACTCAGATCTTAGTGTCTGTTTAAAACTTTTACTATTGCCCAGTTTTTTTTATAGTTCTTGTTAGTTTGGTTACATTTCTTCTCCTTCCTCAGAACTTTATTGCTTAAAAAAATGTTGTCGTTTCAGAACCTTCCCCCCCCCCTTTCCCCCTTCATTTTCTCAGTGGTTTCCTTCCCATTTATTAGGACCACTGCAGCCTCAGCCCATGACATTTGTTAAACACAACTGGCTGGACCTTTGTGCTCAGAGAGATGCTTCTTTTGGGAGAGTGGTTTTGCCTTCTGTGTTATCATGACACCCAGCCTCCAGTGTAGGTGCTTGCTAAGCACCCAGGTGTGTGAATCACAGAGGACCATGAAGGAGGAGGACAGGTTTCTCACCTGTAACTGTGTTGCTTTGAGTGGTCATGCTTTCACACAACCCTCCCATCTCCCCGCTAGTCATCATCATCATCTTAGAACTACAGAGCTGGAAGGGACCCTATGGATCATCAAGTCCAGCCTTTGTCAAGGAGGCACAGTGAGGAATCGAACTCCGAACCTTAGGCTCCACAGCCAGGGACCTAAAACACTGAGCTGGTCCAGTCATGATTTTTCCTAGTGGCTTTGCGGCAGACAGGTTGGGACTGTGATGAAGAGGAGGAGCATGTGCAATAGGTTGAAGTGGAAGAGAAAGCACTGGGCATACAGATTCCAACAGTATATTGTGCAGAAGCACTAACCCAAGTGTGTATCAAAGAGTAATCACTCAAAAAAAAAAACAAACCTGGCTACAGTTACAGATTATTTACGTGTCCTACCCTATGTGTTTGGTACTGGTGGTAGCAACATCATATTAAGCTGACATGGTATGAATGTGGGGAAGATCCAGAGGTTACATTGTCTTCAAGATACAGGCCAAAGTACAACTAAATACAAGGTAACAGAAGGCAAACTCAGGTGAATCACCATGCTATCGCAGAGTGTGGGCAAGCACTAATATTTTTCAAAATTATGTAAACTTGACAAACAGGCAGTGCTCCTCTTCCAAGTAGCCTCTTTAAGATTAGTTCTTGTGTGTGCGTGTGCGTGCGTGTGTGCTGGCTGCCACCACCAAGGAAGAACCTTTTTCTGTAATAGCTTTGCTGCTCCCCAGAGAAAAGTAAAACCAGAGGGAAGGTGTTTGAGCAACTTTGTGCCACTAGGTTAATGCACAGCTTTTCAGAATAATGGCCATCATTGTAAATCGGAGCAGTGCAACCTCTAGAGCAGCAAAACAGCCTGCTGCTACCAGTGGGGGGTGGTGTTATGGGCATTAGCTTTGAGAAGCTTATACTGCACAAGAGAGAGAGGATAAAGGATACAAATCAGGAAACAACTGACAAGACTTTTTATTTTAAAAAAATTCCAGGGCCTCGTATTTACTGTTCATTCATTCCCCTTGTGAGTAGTGTTATATAGTCTGCAGGGACTCATGCTGAGAGAGTCAAGCACAAAAGCTAAGAGCGCACTAACAGTCCCTCAGTCATTCTTCCCAGTGAGGTGGTTGCTGGCAAGTACAGCACACAATTCCTAAGCACTGATCTAGTCCCAGAGAGGGACTGGTGGTTATGTGGGGCACACAGTACTGAGATTCTTGCTGGCTTATCAAAGAGGATATTGTGGCTTCATTTGGGGAGGACAGCCATTTTCCTTGGAATACCTCTCTGTCAGCCAACAGTGAGGGCCACAAAGCATTGTGACAGTAAATAGAAATCTTTCCCCCGCTTCTCTATACAGCGATGGCAGAAGATTGTGCTGTACTCGTGCTCAGACTTAATATATTAAGCTTAACATTCTGTCCCCCCTTTTTATTCATGTGCTGCTGAGAGTGGTGAAATGAAACAGATTAGCCAGAGGGGGCCTTACTCCCTACTACCAGGATCTGCAGAGAAACACCATTGTCAATTAAAGCTACTCAAAATGTTGCACATGCTCGTACTAGCCCCTTGCCCAGCCACCGTCATGAATGGGAAACTTGATGCCTCTAAATCCAGCACTTCCATTACCATTTTGATGCCAATGGCTACTGATGCTTGTGCAGATGACTCAACTGTCTCTCACCCAAAGCAGATTTTATTAAAAAAAAATTGATGGCATCTCTCCAGGGCAAATCCTTATTTTTTCATGTTATTTTCATGAAATGGTTCCTAAAAGCAAAAGAAGTGTACAAACTGCAAACCTTAAATTGGGTTGCAAACTTTTGTAATTACGAGCTCATGTTACTCATGTTCATTCAGGGGGCAGAGCCAAGAAGTTAAGCTGAAGACCAGAAGAAGTTGCTGGCAGGTCTGCTTCACTTGTTACAGAACGCATTGGCACAAGGAGCCGAACACTTTCTGAGCCACAAGGATCTTTTCTTTGAAGGACTGGTGATACACCTGCAGCCAGGAATTAATCTACACCCACCCACCCCTTACTATTCATTTTTGCTCTCTGAGTGGTTTGGAAAACATTCTACACTTCTCCCTTAATCAACACTGGGGTTAGGGGTGCCAGATGCCTGTGCAGTTCAAAATCCATGTAGAACTCTTATGTCCCCCCCCCACATAACCAAAACCTCTATCAGAGGGGGAAACGGAGGCACAATCTCTCCTCTTCCCCCACAACAAAGCAGCACACCACTGTGACCTCCCCCAACCCACATCAGCCTCCCAGCATGCCCCAGCACTTTCTCCGGCCACCATGTGGAGCTGCCATGCCAGGAGAGGGGACCAGTGGCCACTGCAACAACAATAACAGGGACCTCAGTAAGTCTGTGACCCAACTTTCTCAGGCCACTTCCTGGAGATGTATTGCAGCGTATTTACTTACTAACCATTCATTCATTCATTCATGTTTTTAAAAATCCATGTATAACCAAAACTGTGCTGCTCAGACCCCTGCAATTTAAGGCAGAAGTGTGCATTCCTCCTTTTCCATAAACAAAGTAGCTTATGCCATCCTGATATGTACAAGGGAAATACTCGAAAGCTTCTAGAAATTATGTGCAAATTTCTTATGATTTACTCTTTTGCTTGAGATCAATCTTTAATGAATGTTTGTGTCATTTGTATTCCTGTTTATTGTTTTAAAAAACACACACGCACACAATGCTGGGGGACATAGAGGATGGCTGTATTCTTCCACTTTTATCTGGCCTCTTCCCCATAAGGACCATGCCGATCTGATTCTGAAAATGAAATCAATGAAATGGAGCATGCCAATATGATTCTGAAGACATGACATTCCTAATGACTGTCCTGATGACATGACATTCCTCTTAGGAGTCTTAGGAAAGAAGAGCCTAAAAAAAACTTTTATTTTGTCTCCATACTAAAATCACAAAACACATGAAAAAATGTTGCACACAATCACTAGATGGAAGTGTCCCAAGCCATTCTTTCAAGGTGGATATGTTTCAATAGGGCACCACGCACTCATTCAGGTTGAAGCTCAGCAGAGCTCCAGAACAATGCAGCTTTAGAAAATATTTGCCAAGTACTGTAGCCACTTAACCAGCATCTCATGACTCATATTTATTGAGCTTTATATTCAAATGCATATTTTGTTCAACAGTAGCAGCTTTAGGCTTAGAGAAGGGGGAGGGAGAATTGGTGCAGTAAGAAACTTTTACACATGAGACATCCTTGTCCTTAGACTCTGAGAAAGAAAGAGAATGGAGAATGTTTTTACCTTTCACTTAGCTGTCATGCAACACTTTTCTCCTGCCGAAAGATTCTTCTGTGAGACAGATTACATCTATAGATGGGATAGTTAGTATAGAGATTCATAGGTATATCCCTCTGTCCATTCACTGCTTACAATGAAATTCATTTTCTGAACAGCAAGTCTGCTTACATAGAACTGATTGTGGGCATATGGGTGACAATCCCATATTTTCTTATCAGTTTTTCTTATCTTTCAGTGTTATGTAGGATTATCCCAACATTAAGTTAAAAACTGTGATCTGCCTGGTACATCTCAGTGAACTAGAGATCTGAACCTTTGGTTCAAGTGCCCCACTTGTTCATATGCAACATAAGAACCAGCTCTGTCATTATGGTACAATCAAGTGGCTTCTTTCATGTTAAGCTGAGGGCAGGGTTTGCTGGAGGCAAGAATGATGCAGTGAGAAGCAGTGGCCTCATTGGGAATGATGGGACTTTGGGAGTCCAATTCAGGCATCCAAATATTTTGGATCAGCAGAGGTCAATGCACATTTACCCTGTTTACAGAGCATTCTCAGTATCAAATGATAGGACAATGTCCAAGACACTGAAGTCTTGGAGCAAACACAGATCTATATAGAGATTAATACTGACAGATATTTTAGGGCTGCAATCCTTAGAACAACTTGTCCCAGCTTGGAAGATAAATATGCCTTTTCTTGCCCCAAAGCAGCAAAATCTGGAAGTAGTTTCATCACAATCAAGTTTGGTTTGTTTGAAGGATGAGAATCATCTTGTAAAAAACATAGTTATGCATACACTCCTTTAGAATCAAGACCCTGTCTTCGGCATCTGTGGTGAGCAAACAAGCTGTGCATTTTAACAGCACCAAGGTAGCCAGCAGTTGATGCCCAGTTGGACATTGGGGACTGCTTGCTGTCTCATATTCCCTGCTGAAAACCCTTGGGGAAAGCATGAGGGCAGGGGCAGGGAAGGAAGATTTGATGTCTGAGACAGAAAGGAAAAGACCAGAATAGAAATGATGGCAGCTGAGACAGAAAGCAAGAAGTTGGAGGAAGGAAATAAAGAATGAGGAAATGAAGACAAGAGGGGAAAATCTTGTTAAGAAATACAACTTTGTCAGCCAAGAAAAATAAGAAATATTTAAGGGTGCTAACAAATCTAACAGGACTGTATCCAATGCTGAAATGCCAAGTTGAGCTAGAGCAGGATCCAGCAAGAGTGTGGTGGTGCCATCTCTCCTCCCTACTACAGCCCCCCCACACACACACACACGTTCCAACTATCTCTAGAGGGCTGTAAAAGACTCTAGAGCATGAATTTTGGCAACCAGAGGGGGCTGCAAAAGGAACAAGCCAAAAATATTGACGCATCTCCCAGCATCAAAGTAGGTTTAGGGTAAGGTCTTATGCTTCATGAATAAAGCCGTGTATGTTGGTAGGCATCACTACATCTTGTGACAGCATGCTCAAGAGAATAATTATGTACTGTGGAAGACACCGATCTGCTTGTCCTAAATCTAACACCGCTGAAATTAATTGAATCATACCAGGTTCTGATATTATGAGATATGAAGGAAGATCACCACCACCATAATCATCATTACCATTATTTACGTTTCTAAAACTACCACCACCATCTTTCCAGTACTAGGTAGTGCTCAAGGTAGCTAACAATTACAGTACAATGGTACAAACAAATAACAAATGTAACTATTGAAATAATAAAAATCAGATAAAATTTATCTTTACAATAAAATGTTTAAAATCAAGTATATACAAGGCTTTTAAAAACCATCCAATAAATTGCACAATGTTACAAGGTAATTTTTTAAAGACTGAAAACCAGCTTGAGTGGGAAATGTTCAAAGCTCTAAAGGGGGAAAACCCCACAAGGTTGGAGTTACACAAGAGAAACTCCTCTCCTCCATGCTTGTCAAGCAAGGCTCTACAGCTGGTGGTGTTTGCAAGAGACCCTCCTTTGAATAGGCTGTTCCAGAGCTCAAATGAGTCCTAAGCCTTTTCACATTGTGAGGCCCCCCCCCTCATTGTTTGCACTTCTTTGAAGAATCACAGTATATGGTAAAAGATCCAAATCCCAAACAAGTCAAAAAATAAGTCTAAATGTTGGCTGAGGCGAGGCTGGTGTCAAATGGCTCTGCTGCTCTTCCCCACCTTTGTAGCGCCTCCTCCTGAAGATCTTCACATCTGGGCAGATTCATAATAATAAGAATGGCCCCTTAGACAACCAGGCCCTAAGATACTTAGGGTTTTGGATGTTAAAGCCAGCATATTGAACTGAGATGCTTTAGTAACAACCAGTGCATATTTTTTAGTAAGAGGGTCAAATGATCTTAATACTGTGCACCAGTTAAAAGCTTATCTGCTGCTCAAAGATCCCAGGCATGTTCAAGAACATGTACATGTAAGCCATCTACAGCACCTTGCAATAGTCAGGGTGCAATGCAATTGAAGTATGGATGACTGTTGCCCAGTCAGGCAGACTCAGGAAAGATCACAGCTGATGCTGTACAGGGAGCTATGCAAAGGTGAAGTCTTGGTTACCATGGCCACCTGCACCAGGAACAGTGTAGAATCAAGGGGTAGATCAGAACTACAAACCTGACTTGGATTAACTGTTCCAGAAGTGCTGTTAGATCCAAAGAGTGTCTTGGTTCTATGAAAACTATCGGATTGGGCAGAACAATTACTTCTCGAACAGATTGAATCCTAGACCCAAAGTCTGACTTTCTACTTACCAGCAGTACTTCTGTCTTCACAGTATTTACTTTCAAGTTGTTTCCTCTCATCTAGCCTATTACTGAACTTTGGTAGCATCCAAGGGTACTGACTGCTCCCTAAATATGAGGCAACAAGAAGCAAGAGAGCTGAGTGCCATCAGCATATTGGCGCCTACAAACAAATGTTCTCTCCAGTGGCTTCATGTAAATGTTTAATTATATAAGGGACAGGGTAAATTTCTGAGGGGCACCAGATATCAAAGACTATGGTGTTAAACACTGCTCCCCAACACCAGTGTTTGCATGTATCCTGACTGCAATACAGTGCTCTCAAAACCCAACCTAGCCAGGTGGTTCAATAGGATACTATGATTAATGGTATCAAAAGATGCCACAAAGTTCAACAGAATAAGGTCCACTTTCACCAAATAATGTGTAAATTTGTACACCCATAACATGTCCTCCCTAATCTATTTCCGAAACCAAAAAGCCCCAAATATAAGCTTAGCACATCTGTGAGTTGCTCCAGCTCCCTAATAATTGTGCTTAGCTTTTCTAGCTCCACAGTGTCCCTTGGAAATCACTAACCACAATGGTACACACTATTCAAAATGCACTTGTATTGCAGAATTGTATACAAATAGCAGCAAGTTTTTTTGGAACCTTTGTTAAAGTTTCTAACATGGAACATATGTTTTCAAAGTTGCTGTACATTGGATCAAGATTTTCATTAAATCAACCCACCTTAAGCTCCTTTTTCCAGAAGATGTGACTTTTTTGCCTCAACGAACACCACTTTACATTGTACATTTCTCACTTTTGTTGCCTAGTCTCCCATTTTGGAGAAAAGCTTCTGAAACTCTTTTGCTATCACTTTGCTTTTGCCACCTTGAATAATTTGTGTTGTCAGCAAACTTCTCTTCCTTGCTGTTCACACCTAACTCTTGATCATTTATGATGCAGTTAAAAAGTGCTGACCTTGTAAGAATCCCCCAGGGAATGCCACTTCTTATAAATCTTCACTCTGCAAACTGTCCATTTATTCCTGCTCTTTACCCAACTCCTACTCGTCCACATAAGAGTCAGTCCCCTTGAATGCTTCCTGTACTCAGAACCACTGGGTGAGAGATTTAGTCAAGATCATTTGTAAAGTGTCTATCTCATCATTCTGAACCACATGCTTATCAATACGCCCAAAAAAATTCCAAAATGTTGGTGAGACAGGTCTTTTAAAAAAAAGTCTTCATGATTTTAGCAACACCAATTTTCTCTGTTTTTTATTGCCTATTTCCCGTTTGTGGGTATGAAATTGTATCTTTCTTTGGGGAAAAAAACATATTTCTTCTTCCCTAAAGAAACCTCTAACAGCTTCCTTGACTTTGCTCATTAATCACACTGGCATCCTCTTCAACTTGGTGGTACCTTCTGAACTTACATTACTGTGGTTGTGAATCCCCTAGCTTTCTGGAGAGATTTGACCCTCCTGACTTTCCTTTTCAAGTTCTTTTTAACCAGTCATCTCATTTTCAAGAAATGTCATTTTTTGAAGTCAGCTGTGACTGTGCTAGACATCCTTGCAACTGGCCACTTCCGTGATGTTGAAATTAATAGCATTCTGGTCCCTGTTCCAATTGGTCTGAGAAGGACTCACATTTTGGGCAATGTCTGGCCACCATTTAGGGATTAAGCCTAAGGTCACCTCCCCTCTATTCTTTCCCACAACCAGCCAGTCTATGGCACAGTCATCGGCGGTACCTAGAAATTATCTCTCTTTCTTGTGACCAGAATGTGCATTTACCCAGTCTGAATGAGGGTGATTCAACTTTTCCATTACTACAAATCTTCTGCTTTGGACGCCCCTCTCATCTCAGAATCCACCTGAGATTTTGCTCAACTTGAACTTCAGCTTAGAAAACAAACCTACTGAATGTTGCGCTTAATTTATTCTTCTTTCACCACACATACTCTTAAGAAAAGTTTTCCTAAAAGCAGGAAAGACATTTGAATAAATTCTCCTTGAGATACTAGTTGGAAGTTCATGTCTCTTCCTAGATTTCACATTTCATCTCTCCTTCTTCATAAAACTGGGTCTCATCCTTTTAAAGAGTCAGCAGCTACACTTATTCAAAGTAAAAGAAACTTCCAGGAGCCATATTTAAAAAGCTTGAGCAAACCTTGTTCCAAATAGAAGTATACTAAGTATGTAAATATCTACACTTCTGATAGACCAGTCATTTAAGCTGGGGGTGGTTGGGATGTGACAGCTGTTGACTCACATCCCCTGGAGAAGTTAGTTGTAAATCAACTGGAGTATGCCTCTGGGTAGCAGCGAACATTTCCCAGTGTTAGTCACCTCTTTTGTCCTGATGTGGATAGAAATGTATTCTGTCCCAGACAAGGAAATCAAAGACAGCATGGAAACTCCCTTTATAAACCTGAATGTAATTATTGCCGTTGACTCCAGTGGTACATGTAAATATTACTCCTAGTCTGAAGAAGAAGCTGTGTCTGTCCGCCTCAGTGATGGCAAGTCTATTTTCCCAGGAGGCCAGTCAGCTGGGCTGAAGGAGCAGAATAGTTACAAAGATGGCAAGAAAACATAGTGGGATCTTTTTCTTATATGTTTTTTATATACCCTAGCTGCATAGAATTTGTATCTGAAATAAAAGTGCCCGTTCTTTCTGCCATACCAAAAATTAACTGTTTCTCTTTGAAGATTATCTGTGATATAATGCTGGGAGTGAAATCCACTTGTTTTCAAGATTCTCATAATTTGACTCAACTACGCTAGGCAAAATGTGATGCCTTTTCCCTGCGGCTCCCATTTCTCTTTGCTGTAGGCAGGAAAAATGAAGTCACATCATCATCACCTGTAACACATCTCATAAGCAACACCACCACCAGCAGAACGTGGCGTAATGGACTTTGTTTCATGGGAATATCCAGGGAAATGCCATAGAAAGTGTTTTGTTTTGTTTTTTGCTGTTCCTGCTATCTACCTTTCCTCTTTGCTAGAGCTGAGCCTATCACTAGGCATCGTGAGACGCCTCGACAGGTGATGCAGAGGAGAAGCAATAGCTGTCCTCAGCAACGTCCTTCTCAGCCCCCACCCCACCCTCAGCTATCACCCTCTCTTAAGAGGACAACATTCAGTTGTCACCTCCTAAACCAACCAGCTGCCTTCTGATTGAGTGACACTGTCCAGTCTCCAGAGCTGAAGGAAGATTTAGTTGCTGGTCTCATCAACTTCTGGGATGGAGGTGGGGGAAGACCATTTCATCCTCAGACTACAAAATGTCTTTGGTAGTCCCTGCTCTTTGCCCTTTTCTCTGTGCACCATTTTTGGATGTAATTGTTTGACAGGCTCAAGGGACAATGGCAGGCCAAAGTCTATTAGGACTCACCCACAAAGGAGTGGATCTAGCAGAAAATGTTCTTCTAATAGCTCCCTCAAACCTGGAGTTAAAGGAATAGGCTGCACAGGGCTAGTCCAAGATGAGTCTTACAAAATTAGGTTGAAAAGTATGTTTCTTCAAATGCATACTCATTGATGTCAATAGGGTCATTTCAGACGTATGTGTGCATGCAGGAAATCTTAACAAACCATGATTTTCTAGCAACATGATTCAGGTTCAGTTTCAACTTTCCTGGCTCCTGACCTCATTTTCCACTCTTAATTCTCACCAATAGATGCTGTCTCATTCTGTTGAATTTTTGCTGGCATTTCTGGGTACTCCAGAGCTCTCCGTTGTCAGGACCGTTCCTCTCTTGTTGCACCTGGGCTGCCACTTCAAGGCTTCTGGTGGAAACGTGAATACACTTGATGGGGGGAGAAGCAGAACAAAAACTGCATTTCTCACTCACTTTAAGACTGCATGTCTCAAAGAACAGACAAAGCAGGTGGCTTGGCCTTGGCTTTCTTTAGACAAAACTGCAGCCTGAGTGGGGAGCCACAGGAGGTGCTTCCTGCAGTTCTTGCTCTCTTGGCTGTGTCTTTATGCCTCACTGAGGGGAGAGTTTCACCTTGCAACTTTTCTTTCTCTTATTTCTTACGTGTGATTCTTGGGTTCTGAAGAAATTTCTAAACTTTGTAGCCATCATATTGGGAGAGAACTCAAGGCCAAACTTGTCCAAGCACTAGGAAATCTACACCTGATTACCTGTCTTTCTAGCTTGGCTTGGTTTGCTGAAAAAATGTGATGGATTTTGATGTGCCAGAAGAGAGGAGGAATACCAAGTCAGTGTTGAGTTTTTGCAACCTTGTATGCTGCCTTTAGTAAGTTTTACTTGGGGGGGCTTTCTGGGCTGGGGTAACTCCATCTATCCAGCACTAACCAATCGTTTCTTCCCTGTCTCTGAATTCAAAGAGAGCCCTACATCTGTGCTGAGAACTCTTTCCCTCTCTTTGACTCTGTTGAGGTCTGTTGTTGAAAGCAGCCGTGTTTGCCAGTTTGCTGTTTGATCTGTTTAACTGTAAGTAAATGAAACGTTTTAATTCTTTCTGTTACAAATGTCTGAGACTGACTTCTTGAGACTGTAAGTGCCAGTTAAAAGGGGTGGACTAATCTGGAGATTAATCATTGACTACGCAAAAGCTTCTGACTGTGTGGACCACAGCAAACTATGGCAAGTTCTTAAAGAAATGGGAGTGCCTGACCACCTTATCTATCTCCTGAGAAATCTATATGTGGGACAGGAAGCAACGGTTAGAACTGGATATGGAACAACAGATTGGTTCAAAATTGGGAAAGGAGTATGACAAGGCTGTATATTGTCCCCCTGCTTATTTAACTTAGATGCAGAATACATCATGCGAAAGGCTGGACTGGAGGAATCCCAAGACGGAATTAAGATTGCCAGAAGAAATACTTTGATTTGACTTTCTTGGGCTCCATGATCACTGCAGATGGTGACAGCAGCCACGAAATTAAAAGACCCCTGCTTCTTGGGAGGAAAGCGAAGACAAACCTAGACAGCATCTTAAAAAGCAGAGACATCGCCTTGCCGACAAAGCTCCGCATAGTCAAAGCTATGGTTTTTCCAGTAGTGATGTACGGAAGTGAGAGCTGGACCATAAAGAAGGCTGACCGCCGAAGAATTGATGCTTTTGAATTGTGGTGCTGGAGGAGGCTCTTGAGAGTCCCCTGGGCTGCAAGGAGATCAAACCTATCCATTCTGAAGGAAATCAATCCTGAGTGCTCACTGGAAGGACAGATCCTGAAGCTGAGGCTTCAATACTTTGGCCATCTCATGAGAAGAGAAGACTCCATGGAAAAGCCCCTGATGTTGGGAAAGAGTGAAGGCAAGAGGAGAAGGGGACGACAGAGGACGAGATGGTTGGACAGTGTCATCGAAGCTACCAACATGAATTTGACCAAATTCCGGGAGGCAGTGGAAGACAGGAGGGCCTGGCGTGCTCTGATCCATGGGGTCACGAAGAGTTGGACACGACTTAACGACTAAACAACAACAACAAATCTGGAGAAATTGAAGCTATTCTACCCTGTGAATCCCTGCACTTCTGCTGCCCACCTAGAAAAATATAACCAGAAATTCAAAACTCTGTATCAGTTGGGACAATTAGCTATCTCCCAAATTTAAACTGCCCCTTCAAAATTTTACCTGTTCCATGGGGGAAAAAACTCAACAACGGGTAGTTCCCTCACTCCTCACGGAATAAATAGCAATTTAACTGGTCATTTGAAGGAACGGATGAATAATACCTATATTAGACCACTACATAATCATAAATATAAACTAGCTTTTGGTCCCTACATGGGTCTTCATCAAGTTGAGCACCACAGATGTTGGGATAATGCAGAAGAAACAAAGAAGTTCCAAAAATCATGGCCAGATTTGCAGGCTAAGCTCATTTGTTTTGAACACATTTTCAAATGAGAGATGCAGGCTTAGGTCAGAGATGTAGGTTTCTGACTTGACCCCTGTTGGTGTGGATTAAAATCTCTCTTCCAATCTTAGAACAAAGGGTTGCTAGTTATTCAGCAACAGCGTCACTTCCCAGGGCCCTGTACTGAAACACACGGTTTTGTGTGTTTCACACAGAAACCTGGCAAACCGCAAACCAGAAAATTTAGTCTGCATATTAGCAAAGCTAACTGCAGCCAAATTAGAAGTTTTACCTAACAGTTGGGCAATGGTGTTATCCTCAATTCACAGTTCTGCTCGGGCAACATTAAACTTCCTTGTTTGGCTGTAGATGGTGTTCCGGTTGGCTAGTCAGGGTATCTTCCACCATCCAACTACAAGACAAGAAGGAAAAATATACCCAGGATATCTATCTGTCTGTTCCCCCCCTCCCCCATCGCCCACTACTTGCATTGGTGTTCTCTTCCAACAGTTTAAAACATTATAGCTCTTGGGAGAGGCCCAAAACAATCAGTAAATTTTGCTTATCTTAATTTATAATACGTTCTTCTTCTATTTCTACTACTTCTTTTGAAGGGGCACAAGCTGCTTAGAAGAAGCTCTTCCCATTCCTCTATTTTATTCTTACAAAATGTGTGTGTATGTGTGTGTGTGTCTGTCTGAGAGAGACAGACAAACAGAGAGTGGACAGGCTCAAGGTAATGAAGACCACTTACCAAACCTGCCCAAACTCAATGAGACATACATCGTTCTCAGCTTTAAGTACGTACTGTCTTTTAATGATGTAAACCACCGTTGCATACTCCTTGTTTTCAGCTTTAAATATTGTCTTTCAAGGTTGTATGCCGCCTTGGGTCCTTTTTAAGCAGAAAGACAGGGCAAATAAATAAATAAATAAATAAATAAATAAATAAATAAATAAATAAATGAACGAATGAATGAATGAATCAATCAATGAATGAATCAATGAATGAATGAGATTGTGTTCCAAAGTGACTGAGCATACAGTCACTAACAGTGGATGAGGGGAAAGAAACACCAAGTTTTCATCCTATGTATGATGCCAAACACCTTGGGGAAACCCTAATGATTAGTGGATGGAAGGGAATCAATGCAAGGTAGGGACGGCAAGTGTTAACACAGGAGTTCATGTTAAATATTCCAGTAGGTAGAAAATAAAGACAGTGATGTATCTTCACATAGAGAGAGAGAGGAAACAGAGACTCACAACAATTGTGAATGAATTCCAGGCCTAGAGAAAGAACATTTCTAATTGTTCCTTTCTCTCAGTCTTCAGTTTAACTAAATAGAATCAAACTCCGTAAGAGGGGCAGAATTTCAGCCTTCAAAAGTATGGTTGGCACATGCATGGGAAGCTTATCTATGTTCCAAACAGGTCTGCCTCTCCCCTTTGTGCTTCTCTCTTCGTGTTGCTGGCTGAACTGCAGAGAGAGACAGTCAGACAGATCTGCTGAACACATGAATGCTAAGGAAGTCGTTTCCCTAGTAACAATAACCATGTAGCGGATCTCAGAACTTCTTGCCCTTCCTTATGGGATTTTGTGTTTGTTTATTTGTTTTTCCTAGGTCAGACAGAGCAGAAGCAAAAGCAAAAAAAAAAAAAAAAGTGGAGGAGGGAGAGAAGCTAGCTGAAAGGCAGGCATCTTGTGTGGTTTGTATGTGGGGAAGGAAAAGCCTGGAGATTTTAACCAGTCCCAATTGCTAGCTATGTGGTGAGGGACTTTGGTGTTTGTTTTTTAAAGGCAAAATGAAACTACCATTGCAGAGCCACATGCCAGGGCTTAAATCCAATTGTTAGCTCTCAATTTAAAAAAAAAAAAAGAATTGTGGGAGTCTGATCATTCAATTCCTCTGTAAATCCCATTGATTCATTTGGTCCTCTCTTTTTGGGGCTAACAATTGGATTTAGCTTCAAAACTCCCAGGTTAATTGGCTCTATCTCAGCTTCAGCCCCCCCCCCCCCCCCAACTTAAGCCCCTGCCTTTCCCTCTCAATCCAGCCTTCCCTTGCTGGCTCATCTGTGACTGGATGACAGACTATGGATCCCCTTTCTTAGGGAGGCTAGATTGCCCGTCCTTTCTGCTGCCCTTCCGCCATCAGGCAAAGACATGTTTTATGTCTTCTAGAGTTCATATAATAGCCTGTTATGAAATGGCAGGAACAAGAATTCTGTCCAGGCATTGGTTGTTCACATATAGGACTAAACCAGGGCTAAGAACAGGAATGTGCAGGGAAGGCCAATTCCAGAGCCCAGAACATTGCAGTGCAACCAGCAGCACCCAAGAGAATCCCATCTTGAGCTTAGGCACTAAAATGTCACAGGAAATGTAGGAGAGGCTCAACTGCCCTTCGGAATCCTGCTTCATATATAAAAACTACACAAAAAGCTGTAAGAGCTGCTTTAAGGGAACATAGGAAGCTGCCTTCCTCTGAGTCAGATCCATTCATCCAGACAGATACTGTCAACTCTGAACCGTAACAGTTGGGTCCATGGTTTCAGGTGGGATTCTTTCCTAGCCCTACTTGGAAATCCCTGGTGTTCCACGGTGGTCTTCCATCCAGACCCAGTTCTGCTTAACTTCCAAAATCAGACCACATTGTGTGTGTCTGGTAGGCGTTTGTACTTGTGGAGAGTGTTTCCTTCCTGCTCAAAACTGAACTAATTAATTTTATCTTCAGGGGAAAGGGCATAAGAATTACTGGGGAACAATGGACAGGAACGTCACACAGAACCCTGTGAGCAAACAAAACACACTGAGTCCATCCCAGATGTAGCATTTTGTGAAAGCTGCCCAAGCTACTAAAAGGCTGGGCTGTGGCCTCAGCACTCGACACTAATTTGCATAGCCGAGACCCAAAATTTGGATTCTAAGTGAACAGTTGCTTGGATTCATAATAAAGTCTCCCCTTTCTGATTCATTGTCCATCCGTTATAACATGGTTCACAAATTGTTTTCTCCGTTTTGGAGCCTTACTTGGAAATAAAGCTCTTTTTTTACCCCCTTTTTTGAAGGTAGGAGTTCTTGTTGCAGCATTTCTTTTTTTTAAAAAAAATCAATTCCCCCAACTGTCCGCCTCCAGCAAACAACTTAACATTGTACTGAAAAGACTCACTCATCTGTCTGTATCACACTTCAAAATGTTGAGTGTCTTCTCCCTTCTCTTGCCCTTGTTGCTTTAATGCCGGGTTCCTTTCTCCAGCCATCCATAGTAAACACCAATTCCATTTCCATCCTATTATTTTTCTAATCAAGGGTTTGTCATGCAAAAGAAGATCTAAGGTGACTGTGTTTTCCATTATGCAAAGTATTCAGCGATGATAATGGCTTTAGGATAGTTTCAGAAAGAAAGCGAGAAAGCAATGAAATAAGCAGACAAACCCTTCATATTTTTTTTCTCCCTCGCATTTGAAATTCAGGCCGCTGAGTTCACCCTAATTTGCCACACACATTTTCGCTAGTATCCCCCAATCTGTTCTTATTGTCAATAAAAGAAATTGGCAGCTTCTAGTGAATAGGCATCTCTTAAGTGTTTATCAAAAAAGAAAAAGCAAAAGAGAAGAAAGGGGTTGCAGAATGTAAGGATATTTAGTATACTCCTGGGTTCCCTTTGCTTGCACAACTAAACTCACATTTAGTAAAACCTACAGCCGATGAAATTTACCTTTCGAGTCAAAGTTGTTTCTGTTCAGAACAAAGTAAAAAAAAATGCCAGCAAAGAAAACCTGACATTTCTTAGAAATCTTCTAGTCTGTCTTATGCCAAATCCCATGGGGACAGGGCTATGAAGAAAGGGAGTTTATTTTCCATGTCCTTTGAAGAGGCTGCCTTTCATATTTTCCAGGGCAAAATTGATTTTTTTCCCAGACAATCTCAATAATTGTATTTTTTTGTTAATGCAACATTTGGAAATGATAAGCATTTTTGTATACAAAAATATTTATTTTTTAATTGTACACATATAGATTGTCCAGTCCACAATGTTTGAATGCAAAAGCCATGTAATTTCTGAAAAAATAGATAGATAGATAGATAGATAGATAGATAGATAGATAGATAGATAGATAGGATAGATAGATAGATAGATAGGAAATATGTTCATACTGTGTACAGATTTCTTAATGTGGATATTTACAGAAACATGTCCTTTATTAAACAAGGTTATGATTGCTGCCAGTTGATTATACCTACCTCTACCTAGACTACCTGTATATGTAACTACTTGGTCATGTATGTGACACCTGAAAAAGAGGAATTGTGTTACTAGAAAAGAAGACAAGGAGGGTCCCACATATTTGAATAAAATTTGCATATGCTAATTTAGAAGGGCTAAATTCAAATTTAGGCCCAGCTAAAGTAGATCCATTAAAATAAATAGGACATCTTAGGGTCTACTCTAGAATTAAAATTGGATTCAGTCTATCATCTAAATACACATTTGGAAATAATCACTATACCAAACACTGAAGCACATGTTTTCATACTGGGGAAGCCTGTAACTGGGTGTTACTCTGCCTATTCAGTCTACTGGCCAGGTGCTCCAAAGTTCTCCCTTCTTATGGTTCTTTGTTTTCAAACCAAACTCAGATTAGACTGCTCTTCGGGTAGAGTAAGGGTTGGCCACATGTGGCCATCCAGATATTACTGGACTGCAAGGCAATGAATAGTATAGAATGCTGGGAGTTGCAATCCTGCATCTGGATAGCTTTCTTTTTCTCACTTTTGAAAGAGTAGATGTAAGCAAATAGAAGACTGTGTCCTATAAAGCAGGACATATAGCTACCTTATGGCAGGACAAAATGGGCTGGCTCCTTGAAGATGCAGGTTGTACTGACGACATAAACTTACTTAATTGTAGGTAATAGAACAGCATTCTCCACCACATCTGAGAGCAGCAGGCTTCCTCACAGGTCTCATAGCCATCTGCATGATATCTCATAGTTGTGGAGGGCCTGGATGAAGGCTGCTGCTACTGCCCCTGCCTCATCCCAGCATCTGCCACAACTTGTTTTGCCTAATAGTAGTGCTGGCCTAGCCACCATTTGCACAATCATACAGAAATATTTACGGTGAGGGGGTTGTTAACACACTGGTTTCACAAGGGCTCGGCTAAATAGGTCTGACTTAGCCTGCACGTCTGTGCCTGCTTATCTGGGAATCAGCTCAAATGAAAATAGATAGACTCACTTCCTGGGTAGGATGCATTCTTCTTGAATCACATTGTTAGGTGGACTTTGGAGAGCACTGTAGATTTTCACGGAATCTCTCAAAAATTACGCAATAAATGCAGTTCACAGGTGGTACTTTGACATTTCAATATATATATACTATACAAGATTGGATGCAACCAAACAGGTATGCATTTCATATATTGTATGGTAGTAGCTGACTCACCCCTAATCAGCTGAAGCCCTAGCAGTACACTTCTAACCATAATTGCAGGCAACTGGCCAGCATCGCTGAGCCACCTGCATTATTGGTGAACCACATCTTTCTTTTTAATCAGCAATTTGGTTTCATTCTTTTATTGGTGGTTCTTTTGTGCAAGGCAAGGTCTGAAGAGGAGTTTCAATCTCAACTTTGTTTATGTATTTTTTTAGCTGCTGTTCACTGCCTTGAGTCCCTTCACTGGGAGAAAAGCAGGATTAAATAAATAAATAAATAAATAAATAAAAGCAGTATACTTTAATCACCATGTTCAGTTCATTCCATTTGAGCACTTATGGAGTTTGTCAAGATTCATCCATTTCCCACGTAAACACACCTCTTCATTTTTCTAGTTTATTCATTACATGGCAGGGTGTTCATAGGATCATTCACATGTTCATGTTACTGAATTATTGCCATGCCAATAAGCCAGCGAGCTCACATATAACTTGGGCTTTAATGAAAGGAACGCTGGGAATCCTTTCACTTTCAAATGCTTACTGCTATAGACACCACAGTACTGTGCAATATTCAGGCCAGCAGCACTGTGATGGCGGCATAAGTCTACATTTCCCAGAGTCTTAGTTCTCCTGCCTTTAAAGATGCCATAGTGTTGTTTTTGTTTACCATGTTGCAGTGTGGTATTTGACCCTTTCTATTATTTGTATATTTACTGTTTTTAGCTTTACATATTGTCATTTAATGATAGAAGCCACTTTGGGTCCTTTTTAAAGAGAAAGGTGGGTTAAAAATAGTTGAAATAAATAAATAGTAGAGCACCAGGACAGGCTTTTATGTACTAAGGGGTGATGAATTGCTTGAGGCAACTGTTGTTCCTAGAACAGGCTGCTTCTTAATTTCACAATTTAGCTACGTGTTACATTTGGTGCTGAGAATATATTTGTTCCCTACTCCCCACCCCCACCCCAATCAAATTAACTAGTAACCGTGGAAAGATATTTTGCCTATAGCAGTACTCTTAACTTGTTCCCTTTAAATGTCTGAACTGTCAGTAAGTTACTTTGCCCTCAATATCTGATGTGGAATACCTTGTCGGTTCTGGGGACAAAGAATTTTGACGCATTCTATATGTATATATCCATTTCAAATCTCCTGAAATGTGAGGTGAGGCAAAAAAAATAATACTTTGCCCTTCTCAGGCTTCTGGTGCATTTTGAAAGAATGTGCACAAAACCGCATATGCATTTTTAAAAATGCAGATAGCTAAAAAAAAAAAATCTGACACACACACACACACACACAATGCTGCACAGGATCCATTTTAAGAAGGAAAAATCAGTTCCTGTATCTGGAGAAAGTAAGTGTCAAACCAGGTGACAAGCTTAACAAGAGAAGAATTTGTCCCTTACATGGTAAAAGATTGTGGTTGATGTAACACAGGGATTTCCTCATAAGAACACAAGAACATAAGAAGAGTCCTGCTGGATCAGGCCAAGGGCTCATCTAGTCCAGCTTCCAGTGGCTCCACCAGATGCCTCTGGGAGCACACGAGACAACTAGATACTTGTCTCCTGATACCCCTCCCCTGCATCTGGCATTTTGAAGTACCTTCCTTTAAAGCCTGGAGATTATACATCCCCATCATGACTTGTAACCTATGATGGACTTTTCCTCCAGAAATCTGTCCAATCCCCTTTTAAAGGCATCTAGGCCAGATGCCATCACCACATCCTGTGTCAAGGAGTTCCACAGACTAACAACATGCTGGGTAAAGAAATATTTTCTTTTTTCTGTTCTCACTCTCCCAACACTCAGTTTGAGTGGATGTCCCCTGGTTCTGGTATTGCGTGAGAGGGAAAAAAGAGCTTCCCTCTATCCACTTTATCCATCTCCTGCATAATTTTATACGTCTCAATCATGTCCCTCCTCAGGCGCTTTTTCTCTAGAGTAAAGAGCCCCAAATGCTGTAGCCTTTCCTCATAAGGGAGGTGCCCCAGCCCAGTCATCATTTTAGTCACTCTCTTCTGCACCTTTTCCAGTTTCACTATGTATTTTTTGAGGTGTGGCGACCAGAACTGTATGCAGTACTCCACGTGCGGCCTTACCAGCATTTTGTACAATGGCATTATAATGCTGGCTGTTTTATTTTCAATCCCCTTTTTAATAATACCTAGCATGGAATTGTCTTTGATGGATAGGCTGGACTGGATGAATCCCAAGCCGGAATTAAGATTGCCGGAAGAAATATCAACAACCTCAGATATGCAGATGATACCACTCTGATGGCAGAAAGTGAGGAGGAATTAAAGAACCTCTTAATGAGGGTGAAAGAGGAGAGCGCCAAAAATGGTCTGAAGCTCAACATCAAAAAAACTAAGATCATGGCCACTGGTCCCATCACCTCCTGGCAAATAGGTGACAGCAGCCACAATATTAAAAGACACCTGCTTCTTGGGAGGAAAGCGATGAGAAACCTAGACAGCATCTTAAAAAGCAGAGACATCACCTTGCCGACAAAGGTCCGCATAGTCAAAGCTATGGTTTTTCCAACAGCGATGTATGGAAGTGAGAGCTGGACCATCAAGAAGGCTGACCGCCGAAGAATTGATGCCTTTGAACTGTGGTGCTGGAGGAGACTCTTGAGAGTCCCCTGGACTGCAAGGAGAACAAACCTATCCATTCTGAAGGAAATCAACCCTGAGTGCTCACTGGAAGGACAGATCCTGAAGCTGAGGCTCCAATACTTTGGCGATCTCATGAGAAGAGAAGACTCCCTGGAAAAGACCCTGATGTTGGGAAAGTGTGAAGGCAAGAGGAGAAGGGGACAACAGAGGACGAGATGGATGGACAATGTCATTGAAGCTACCAACATGAATTTGACCATACTCCAGGAGGCAGTGGAAGACAGGAGGGCCTGGTGTGCTCTGGTCCATGGGGTCACGAAGAGTCGGACACGACTTAATGACTAAACAACAACAAAAAGCATGGAATTGGCCTTCTTCACTGCCGCCACACACTGGGTTGACACTTTCATCGAGCTGTCCACCAGCACACCAAGATCTCTTTCCTGATCCATCACGGACAGCTCAGAACCCATCAGCTGATTAATAGTTTTGATTTTTTTTGCCCCAACTACATATATTGCATTTAATGTGCTTTGTTTTATGATTGGTGGTTGGAAGGTTGCAAATCTAATGAACTAACTAACTAACTAACTAACTAACTGGAGTTAATTAGGCGGAAATACTCTTTCCCATTAGCATCTAGTTCAAACTTAAAATTTGCCATCCAAACTTGCAATTCTGAGACTGCCATCTTGATTGCTTCATAAAGTGCATACATTACAACTTGCAAAATTTTCCAGTCTTCTTTAACTGTCATGCTGGCTTCAGACAAGAAACCACAAGTAGGACTAAACTCTATCCATCAAAGAACTGTCAACTTTTTCACAAAGCTTTGATTCCCATGAGCTTTTGGGGAGCTATGCTACTTAAACCAATTCCAGACCAAGCTGCTTTAGTTCTATATAGCAATTATTTAGTTTCTTACAGAACAACCATATATGTATCTACTCAGAAGTAAAGCCAACAATATTCAATATGACTTATTGTGACATACATGAGTATAACATTTCAGCCCCATGAATGTGTAGGACTGCACCGTTAATTCTCCAATTAAACAAAGTTGCAGTCTTTAGAATAATAATGCTGATTAAACCAGTACATCTTCTCTTAAGAGCAGTCCTCCTAATTATTAAACCTTCTCTGAAACCGCAGAATTCAAAATGAAGGAAGTGGTAAGACCCACCTGAAGATAGAGTGAATGTGAAGAATTTGTCCCTTACATGGTAAAAAGATTATGGTTGATATAACACAGGGATTTCCTCAACTACGTATCTTGTTATATAAGGAGTTTAAGTTTTAGTTTTGGAAAAATGAAAACATGTAGATAATAAGGGAGAGCGAGACACACTGCCAGAAAAATCAGTGAATTGTAAATTACAGTTGCTTTTTAAGTTATTTTGAATTTTTCAATTTTTCCACACACAAAAAAGGTTGTTCCAGACTACGATTGACTCCACTCCCATGTCTCTTCCCATCCAATTCCAAACAATCAGAAAACATAAGAAGGCTTTAATTTATAAGGGATCATCTACATCTCTCTCTCTCTCTCTCTCTCTGTCTCTCTCTCTCTCACACACACACACACAGAGAGAGAGAGAGAGAGACAGAGACAGAGAGAGAGAGAGAGAGAGAGAGAGAGAGCGGCCCCAATCCAACAACAAAATCAATGGTCTTTTGTACTTAACTTTTATCAGATTGTGGCCACTGAATGTTGACTGAAAACAGATGTTAATACTACTCAATTTACAGAGTGGAAAATGTAAATATTTGGATGAAGATACCTTGTATGAGAATATTTGAATTCTGAATGTACACAATGATTTACTTGGTGCTTCCTCGAGTGTAATCGATTATGTGGAACAGGACTGTGGCTGAACAGCAGAATGCTTGATGACACTGGGGATTTTTTTAGAAAAAAGAATGAATAGGTATAGTAGTTGGTGCTGTCCCATTTCTGTTAAGATTAGAATCACAAGGAAGCAAAAACACAGACCATCCACATATTTGGTTTCCTGTCTCCCAAAGTTGACTGACATTTACATCAGTCAAAGAAGCAGGAAAATCATGGGTATCTACTTTGCTGCATAGTGTGGTATTAACATAAGGTGCACATTTTTATATTAAAAGAATAAATGTTGGATTCTGAGGAGGACACATGTTCCCTTGTCTTCCCTGTGGACACTGGTGCCTGGATTCCTCTTGTTTACCCATCTTCTACCTCCTTTCAAAGGACAGCTCAATTTGATTGGTTTGACACCTTCCTTGGGGAAGATAGGGCAGCTTATTACTTTGGCAAATGGCCAGCCACTCTTGGCTTCAAACAGTTCCTCTGGAAGTCAGTTTATTAATAATATTGTTATAGGCATTTTCTTCTTTTAACCTTTAAGAAAAATCTAAAGTCCACATTTGTAATGCATTTCCTTGAGACAGAAAGCCTGAAAAAATTGTATAAGATTTGATTCTCCTGTCTTTATGAAATCATGCCAATACAAACAAAGGCTGAAATGCTATTCCTTAGCATACTAAGTCATACTAGACTAGAGTAAGGATGCTGAATCAGTGGGGGTTTGGTGAGCCAACTCCTCTGTAAGTTCCATGGCTTCAAATAGGCCTAATCTAATTGCAACTGACTGTGCTAAAGTAAGTTACAATTAGAGTAGGCACACTTGAATCAACGAAACTTATGAAGTTGATTCACCAGATCCCCACTGACTTAACAGTTCTACTCTAGCGCTAAGTAACAGGATTTGAGAGAGAGAGAGAGAGGTCCTAACTGTTGAATTATCCAAAGTCTGGATGAATTTTTCCTTTTGAGTAAACAATAAATACAATCCAATTTCAAGATTTCACTTATTCTAAATTATTCAACAATTTCAAAACATTCCTTTTCTATGACAAAAGATTCAGGTTAGGCAGCAATAATGAGTGAAGTTTCCTCTACCAATTAGCAAATGAAGGCCATTTTTTAAAAAAACCTATAGTACACTTCCATTATTCATCACTCCAAAGTTATCCACCACCAACTGAGAAGACTGGCAAAAAGTAGGTTGAAAAACTGGTGGAAGAAACCTTAATCATTTAAGATAAGGCAGAAAGCAATAGTGACTTGAAACGAATCTTGCAGAACTCCAACTGAACATTAAGAAATCAAAAATCGAAATTACAGAAGGCTCACAAGGAAGAAATTGGAATTGTTAAAACTTTTTTGTGCCTTGGTTTGATTATTAGTCCAGACTGTCAATCTGAAGAGTGTCTATGAAGGAGCTAGAAAAGATCTTCAAGTATATGGATGTATTGCTAGAAACCAAGGCTATCTGGAGATTTGCTATTGTATTACCAGTTGCTGGGGAACATACCTGGGAGGATGCTATTACCCTCATATCCTGCTTGTGGGCCTCCCATGCACTGATTGTCCACAACTGATCAGAATCTGTAAACCTATGGTCTGATCCAGTGTGGTATTTCACAGAGCTCTTATAAAAGATGAAAGATAGACAGCAATAACTTAAATATGTTCATTTTTTTCAATAGAGAATATCATTCAAGTATACCAAAGTTACTGTGTTTGAGATTTTTAGCTCTGAGAAACCAGGAAAACAATATAGCTAATGATATGTGATTTCTAAACTTGCTGCCCCCACTACCATTCATTATAACTAGATGTCGGTTCTAACTTTTTTGAATGTGGGACAGCACTGCTGGGAGAAAGGAAGTGGCCTAAATATTTAGTCTGCAATTTGTCTGTAAGTAACACAGGAAAATAACGTTCCAGTTACAGACTGTCTCTGAATCAAAACAAAGATATAAGATATCTGTCTATAAACAGACTTGATACCAACTTGTTTGCTTCTGTGTGAAGCTGATTTCCACACACACACCTTTGTCTGGGAACAAGCCCCCTTGAATTCAACATAAATGACGCCTAAGTAAACACATACAAAGGATTATATTGGCTTCACGAATTCCAAATGAATTGTTGAAGCAGGCAGAACCCTCAATTGCCTTCCACAGTTTTTTTAAATTGTTGCACAGTTGTTTTTTTGTTCAGAATTTTATATTCTGTTCTTGTCACTGAAATCCTCATTTAAGGAAGGAATCTTGTATATTTTTAGCAGAAACCATTCAAATGGTTACACTTATTTTCTGAGACCATGAAGTTGATAAAATTTTCTCAATTTCTTTTATTTTTATGAAAGCTGAGATTGTCTGGGTATTAACCCCAGCTGTTGAAATCACATGTTAAATGTCACATTTCCTCCTCATCAGTGGCATGATCAGAGCTATGAAGATTTCCTCTAGTCTTTGCATCAATGAGTTTAAATTAAGGTATTATCTTTAGGATATCTGTAGTTATGACTGCTCAGTGGACTGCACTCTTCCTCAATCTGCTGACCTTGGCCAACTGGCTTCATTCTTTCTATTAAAAAAATGCAGCATCTTCCTACAGCCATGTGACCTGCTGGAGCAGGAGATGGGTTACATGCTTCCCCAGACTCCTCAATTCTTACTATTAGCTGCCATGTCTAGACATGAAGGCTTCCTGCTTGATCAACAGCTTCTTGGAGTATGCATGCCTTAGTTTATAAGACAACAGCTTTCCCTGGTGGTACATTCCTACTCCACATACAGAAGCTGACTAGACTGTAGCACCTGCAATGGGACTATGTACTCAACTGCACCTGAGGGAACAGCCTTACTTATGGGAGATCAGGTGGACTAAAGCAGCACTCAGCGCTGGTCTCCAATACCCTGCTACCATTTTACAACCCTCAGCACCTGCTGCAGGAGTCAAACCCCTCAATCTGTCTAATGGTAAATTGGGAGTCTAAACGTTCCAGGTTCATGCCATCCTTGCTATGAATTCACTGTATGGCCTTTGGCAAGTCACTGTCTCTGAATTCCTCACATACAATATGGCAAAGGTAGGAACATTGCTTTTTAAAAGCAACTTGTTGAATTACTCATCACTTTTCAGCAGCTAGGCTGCCCTTATCATTGTGCTGATCATATTAATTATGAGTTGCATTGCATGTTATAGAAATTATCTATAGTTCCCCCTAGTGTCCACCTCTGACATAGCAGTTATAAAACCAAATAATACCTCCCTTATTACTTAGGATTGCAAAGAGATAGATTCAGAACCTGAAAAAAAAATGCTGTCAAAATGAGTCTAAATGCCTTCAGAAGTAATTTTTGAAAGAGATCAGGTATTACTCAGTTGTTGTTGTTTAGTTGTTAAGTCGTGTCCGACTCTTCATGACCCCATGGTCCAGAGCACGCCATGCCCTCCTGTCTTCCACTGCCTCCCGGAGTTTGGTCAAATTCATGTTGGTAGCTTCGATGACACTGTCCAACCATCTTGTCTTTTGCCGTCCCCTTCGCCTCTTGCCTTCACACTTTCCCAACATCAGGGTCTTTTCCAGGGAGTCTTCTCTTCTCATGAGATGGCCAAAGTATTGGAGCCTCAGCTTCAGGATCTGTCCTTCCAGTGAGCACTCAGGGTTGATTTCCTTCAGAATGGATAGGTTTGATCTCCTTGCAGTCCAGGGGACTCTCAAGAGTCTCCTCCAGCACCACAATTCAAAAGCATCAATTCTTCGGCGGTCAGCCTTCTTTATGGTCCAGCTCTCACTTCCATACATCGCTACTGGAAAAACCATAGCTTTGACTATGCGGACCTTTGTCGGCAAGGTGATGTCTCTGCCTTTTAAGATGCTGTCTAGGTTTGTCATCGCTTTTCTCCCAAGAAGCAGGAGTCTTTTAATTTCGTGGCTGCTGTCACCATCTGCAGTGATCATGGAGCCCAAGAAAGTAAAATCTGTCACTGCCTCCATATCTTCCCCTTCTATTTGCCAGGAGGTGATGGGACCAGTGGTCATGATCTTAGTTTTTTTGATGTTGAGCTTCAGACCATTTTTTGCACTCTCCTCTTTCACCCTCATTAAGAGGTTCCTTAATTCCTCCTCACTTTCTGCCATCAGAGTGGTATCATCTGCATATCTGAGGTTGTTGATATTTCTTCTGGCAATCTTAATTCCGTCTTGAGATTCCTCCAGTCCAGCCTTTCACATGATGTATTCTGCATATAAGTTAAATACGCAGGGAGATAATATACAGCCTTGTCGTACTCCTTTCCCAATTTTGAACCAATCAGTTGTTCCATATCCAGTTCTAACTGTTGCTTCCTGTCCCACATATAGATTTCTCAGGAGATAGATAAGGCGGTCAGGCACTCCCATTTCTTTAAGAACTTGTCATAGTTTGCTGTGTACTCAGTACATTCTAGCAATTTAGCTGTTACTTGTCATATTTAAAATGTAAATAGGTAACTACTAGTTAAACTGCTTGTTAACCAAAAGTAATAAGCAAAAGTTATTTCTAGTTTGTAAAGCTTGGAATTGCACCAATATTGACGACATATTTAAATGAGCATAATACAGGGATACTTTCTGTATTATTGACATATTGCATAATTTGGAAATAGCTAATTACAAGTAATATAATTTGTGGTGGTGTCCTTTTTCCCATGGCACTTACCAGGTTTTTTATATCCCCCTGCTTCTAAAAAGCTGAAAATGCTGCTCTTGAGGCTGAACTACTTGCCTTATTTACTGGCAATAAGAGCTTTAAGATAAAATATGGCAAGTACTTCTGGTCCCACCCTTTTGCTTTTAGTCCCTGTGGAAGTGATCCCTGGAAACATCTCTGAAATTGAATTTTGATCCTGAGCTGAATGGCATGAACCACTTTTCTTGCAGAATCTATTTGCTGCTGCAGCCTTGCCACTTGTAGGTGATTGCTTGTAGGTACATCATTGTGATATGTTTCCAAGGTACTTTACAGACAAAACATTAAATTTGCATTTGTTAGTTGATACAGTGCCGTTCAGTTACATTGAATTGTCATCTTAATCACCATTAGTTCTGAGTGCCTAATGTTAAAATCACTTTATTAAATTTTAACATCATTTTTTATTATGGCAAATCTCCATAGGAATTATAGAGAGATGGAAATGAAATAAAGAATGAGTAAACAATTAGAGGAGGATAGCTGCTACTTTCCCCCCATTTAACGAGAACCTTTCTGGCCACGCTGGCTGGGGCTGCTGGGAGTTGTAATTAGGAAGGGAGGGCTCCATATTAGGGAAGGGTGCTGACAAAAGACGAGATATTCTTGTTCTTTAAAAGGAAGCTATTGTGTCATAACACAAAGTACATGTTGTCACAAGTTGTGACAACAACTGTTTATAGGGTATGAAGGACTGTTGGGGGACTGAGCAAGTGCACCCATTGTCACGGCCTTCCTGCTGTCCCATGCAGAGGCTGAGCAAGGTGGCATGTTTGTTCGCTTGTTTTACCAATCAGGGGATTATGGGAGTTGTAGTATTTTAAAAAAAGATTATTTCAGGCTCTAGTCCTTTGGCATGGCTACCAAATGCTTTAAGGAGTTAGTAGAGAAGGTGAGAGTCATAGTCTTACAGCAGTGGTTCTCCAGGTTTTCTTGAACTAAAACTCCCAGAAGCTTTCACCACTAGCTGTGCAGGCCAGGATTTCTGAGAGCTATAGTCCAAGAACATCTGGAGACCCAAAGGTTGGGAACCACAGGTCTAAAGCCTTACATCAACAGTTCAGGCCAAAGAACTTACTATTTGCCTGCAGAATATCTTAACACCAGTAAGAAAGAAATGGCTGAGGTTTTGTAGACTGGAGGTGAGGAAGTTTTTGTACTCCAGATGTGGTTGAACTGCAACTCCCATCAGCATTAACTAGCACTAACTGTATTGAAGGATGATGGAAATCAGTGTCCTAAAGAAGTTCAGATCAAAGCTACACCGATAGGATACCAGTCTAATTTTTTACTGTCTTGATCATGGCAAATCCATATTGGAGAGATACGTATATTATTAAGACAAACACATTTCACCAGTGAGCACTTTATCATCTTCCAGTTTTAAGAAACTAAGTACCTTAAATAGATTTGGAAGTTATGCATGAGAAGAGTCTGAGCTCAAAGGGACTCCCTCCCTAGTCTGGGCACATGGGAGTGTGGCCTTAAAATATACTCCTACACTTCATTTGGTCTTCAGTTTCTTGACTATTTCTCAAATTGTACATTTTCCAGATCAAAACGCCTTGCCACCTTAACTGGCCAAGATGGCTGAGGGCTGGCTGAGCTGATTCTAGGATAGCTGAGAAGCTGTGCAGAATCCAAAGCCCTCCCAAGCCCAGGGATGCTAGAACTTCCCTCACTTTGCCCCATCTTTCTGCCAACATATTGCCCATAGCCCTGGGCTGGAGAAGCAGTGGATCTGACATAAAAACTGCTGGAAAAGCTCAGTGGTTTAGATATCAGGTTGCGAAGCCAAAGTTGGGAGTTTGATTCCCCAATGTGTCTCTCTGACAGGAAATGGATTGATGATCCATAGGGTTCCTTCCAACTGTTTAGTTCTAAGATGATGATGATGATGATGTATAACTCCTTTCTAACACCATCCCTCCTCCACCCTCCTTTGCCTTTTCTGCTGGCTAATCTCAACCAGTACAGCCATTCCGCCAGCAGATCATTGAGATCTGCCAGCCTAAAGGCCCGGGTGCCAGAACAACCTTCTGCCCATTCCCAACCTATGACAGCTGGCACTTTTTTTTTTTTGAGTTTGGACCGCCGGGCCATATTTTAATTTCTGGGCAGAAGCTGTGACTGAATGTTTTGCTGTTCCTTTTTTAAAAAAAAAAATAATTACTTTATTTCACGTTGAAGACATGTGGGTGAGGACAGAGCGATTCAACTCCTGCCAGGAAAAAAAAAAGGAAGAAAAAGAAAAGCTCCCATGATGACCTACCTCAAGAGTCCAATAATTTCAAGTGAAGCGTTTCGGGTTTTGCGCGTTACCTCAGATGGTTTGAAAGGGAAAGCTCCTCAGCAATACGAGCAGCAGTTCTGGGCCAAGTTGCAAACTTTAAACTGACAAACATCTGTTCCGCCCTGCTGAAGCCTTCTTTTCCCTTCTTTTATTTGTTTGTTTGTTTGTTTCCTAGCGTGGAACCGTAGGATCTTTAAGCGCAACAATGAAACACCCATTGTCTGCCCCCTTCTATTCACGAGCCGCTCGCAGCATATGGGGCTATTCTCCCAAGGTTTCCCCCCTTTCTTTCTTTTAAAGGCCATTTCCACACATCCCCCACCACCCCCGGTCTCCTTCACAGCAACCTCTCTCTCTCTCTCCCCTCCCCCCACTCCCTTGTGTCCCGAGAAGTTGGAAGAGGAGGAGGAGGAGGAGGAGGAGGCCCGCGAGAGCGAGCGTGCTACGGGGGTCTGGGGGGGGGGCGGCGGCGGAGTCAATAAAAAAGCGCCGTCTCGGACGCCCTCCACCTCCTCCTGCGCTTGGAAGCGAGGCGAGATGTTGAGCGACGGTCCCTGACGCCGGCCAACTTCAGCGCCGGTTTCAAGGCTCCTCCCTTCTGGTGAAAGGCAGACGGCGGGGCGCCTGGAAACCGGCTGGAGAGAGAGCGCGAGCGCGAGCGAGGGAGAGCCGCAAGGGCTTGAGGGGATTGCCACAAATGGTCAGGCGGCCGCGGCGGCGGAGGAGGAGGGAGAAGCGGAGGAGGCGCCAACAGCGGCAGCATCTGGAGGCGCCGCGCGGTGCCTGCTGAGCCGCCGCAGAGAGCAGGCGGGCGCGCTGGCGGCGGAGCGCGTGGCGGCGGCGGCGGCGGCGGCTGGGCTGCTCCCTTCTCGCCGTCCTCCTTCTCCCTCCTGCTTCCCCTTCATGCGTCTCAAGTTTGCGCTGGCAGGCGAGAAGGGGAAAGGCAGAAGCAGCACCAACCTGCTGGGCGAGCAGGGGAGCGGCGGCGGCGGCGGCGCCTGAGGCGGGCAAGCGGGGAGAGAGCCGCGGGAGGAGCCGGCGAAGTATGGCTGAGAAGTGGACTCGGCAAGTTTGCAACGGGGCCGAGCCAGCGGCGGGGGGCGGCAGCGACAGCCGGAGCCCCCGCCGCCGCCCCCGCGTGCTGGCCCGACGGGTGCTGGTGGCGGCGCTGCTGGTGCTGTGCGCGGAGGCGCCGGTGCTCCCCGTCGGGGCTCAGGCGCAACAGCCGCCGCCGCCGCCGCCGCACTACAACGGCGAGCGGGGCATCTCGGTGCCGGACCACGGCTACTGCCAGCCCATCACCATCCCGCTGTGCACGGACATCGCCTACAACCAGACCATCATGCCCAACCTGCTGGGCCACACCAACCAGGAGGACGCGGGCCTGGAGGTGCACCAGTTCTACCCGCTGGTCAAGGTGCAGTGCTCGGCCGAGCTCAAGTTCTTCCTCTGCTCCATGTACGCGCCCGTGTGCACCGTGCTGGAGCAGGCGCTGCCGCCCTGCCGCTCCCTCTGCGAGCGGGCGCGCCAGGGCTGCGAGGCGCTCATGAACAAGTTCGGCTTCCAGTGGCCCGACACGCTGCGCTGCGAGAAGTTCCCCGTGCACGGCGCCGGCGAGCTCTGCGTGGGCCAGAACATCTCGGAGCGCGGCACGCCCACGCCCTCGCTGGGGCCCGAGTTCTGGACCAGCAACCCCCAGCTGCTGCGGCCCGGCGGCGGCGGCGGCGGTGGCGGTGGGGCAGCCGGTGGGGGGAGCGCCGGAGGGGGAGGAGGGAGCCACCTGGCGGACCGGGCCGGCAGGTTCACCTGCCCCCGGGGGCTCAAGGTCCCCTCTTACCTCAATTACCGCTTCTTGGGCGAGAAGGATTGTGGCGCCCCCTGTGAGCCCGGCCGGCCTTACGGGCTCATGTACTTTGGACCGGAGGATCTGCGCTTCTCCCGCACCTGGATTGGCATTTGGTCGGTGCTGTGCTGTGCATCCACCCTCTTCACCGTCCTCACTTACCTGGTGGACATGAAACGCTTCAGCTACCCAGAGAGACCCATCATCTTCCTCTCGGGCTGCTACACTGCTGTGGCCGTGGCCTACATTGCAGGGTTCCTGCTGGAGGAGAAGGTGGTCTGCAACGAGCGGTTCGCGGACGACGGTTCGCGGACGGTGGCCCAGGGCACCAAGCGGGAGGGGTGCACCATCCTCTTCATGATGCTCTATTTCTTTGGCATGGCCAGCTCCATCTGGTGGGTCATCCTCTCTCTCACTTGGTTCCTGGCTGCTGGGATGAAGTGGGGCCACGAGGCCATAGAGGCCAACTCGCAGTACTTCCACCTGGCCGCTTGGGCTGTCCCTGCCATCAAAACCATCACAATCTTGGCATTGGGACAGGTGGATGGAGACATCCTCAGTGGCGTCTGCTTTGTGGGCATCAACAACGTGGATGCTTTGCGGGGCTTTGTGCTAGCACCATTATTTGTTTACTTGTTCATTGGCACATCCTTCCTGCTGGCTGGATTTGTCTCCCTCTTCCGTATCAGGACCATCATGAAGCATGACGGCACCAAGACGGAAAAGCTAGAAAAGCTGATGGTGAGGATAGGGATCTTCAGCGTCCTGTACACTGTGCCTGCCACCATTGTCATTGCTTGCTATTTTTACGAGCAAGCTTTTAGGGAACAGTGGGAACGGAGTTGGTTTGCTCAGAGCTGCAAGAGCTACGCTATCCCTTGCCCAAGCAACCACCACCATCCACCCATGAGCCCTGACTTCACAGTCTTCATGATCAAATATCTCATGACCTTAATTGTAGGAATCACTTCGGGCTTCTGGATCTGGTCAGGCAAAACCCTGAATTCCTGGAGGAAGTTCTATACCAGATTTACCAACAGCAAGCAAGGGGAAACGACAGTGTGAAGTCTGCACAACCAGCTAAGGATAAGCAGGCATAAGGACTCGAGGACTGTGGCAAAAGAGTGCAGGAGAGACATACAACCAGTCTCTGAAATCTTCTTGGTTGGCAACTTTTCTCTCCAGCCCACAGGAGCCTAAACATAAAGAAGCTGGTGAAGAGAGATGTCTCCCCCCCCCACACACACACACACTTCTTGTCTTCTGCTGGACTAAATTTACTGTAAAGTTGAGAATGTGACTTTGAGGTTGTTTGTAAATAGCCTCTGTAAGATTTTGTAAGTATGTTTGTATTTAAATTGCAAAGCTCTCACTTTTGTAATTATTTAGAACTTTTTTAACCCCTTTACAGACTTTCTCCTCTGTTTTTAAAGGAAAAGAAAAAAAACCAATCCTCTTGTTTTGTTTTTAGGGAACACATGAAAAGTAGGAACCAAAATGTGCCCAATGCCCTTCTCTGTCCTTGGTCATCCCCCCCACACATCCTACATACGAGAATGTCACAATGACCTTATTAAGCCACTCGGTCCAGGAATTAAGTTGATTGATTCATAACTGGCCATAATTGTGGGCATCAATGACAACAATATGATTGTGGGCAATCATATTCAAGGCACCCCCCCTTGTGTCAGTAAAACTAATGGGAAAGTTGTTCTGATTGTGAGTACAGAGATGTAGCTGATTTGATCAGTGCTGCATATCAGCAGCTGCAACTGCCTTCTTTGCTTAAGGATGATCTGAAGGAATAAAGGAGCCAACAGTTTAACCTGTTCCACATCTGCTGTAGGAGGAGTGGGAAGGGAATTGCATGTTACTCAACTGTGTGCCAAGCCCTTGCCTAAGAAAACTTTCTCTCATCTGTAAAACTCTTCATGAGAGCAAATGCCTAAACCCTCCCTGAAAGGTGTGACCTGTTTTTAAGAAATGTAGAACTGGATGGTTGTCACAGATTCTCCCCTGCGCCAAACAGCTACTCCTGTAACATGTGTCTGAAAGTTTGTAAGAACTGTAACTTTTCCTGTTTTTGTGTGATATATTGAACCCACAGTTTGCTTTTTGAGCTGGGAAGGAACAGTTTGTCCCAGATGCAGAAACCAGGCCTTTCAGTTGTTGTCGTTACCCTTTAGGGAGGAGGAATTTGTGCATTCTGGTTGTACTTTGGTACTTCCATTTCATAACTGTTTGCTTTTGGGGTAGATTTTTGGTTTGATTTCCCTGGTTGTTCAGTGTGCTGGGAAGGACTGCTGGGAAGGCAGGATAGAGCTGATCTTGTAAACTAATGCAGTCTGGCCAAGAATAAACCCATTAAAATTTTGTAGCAGCTAGGATTATCCAGATTTTCAAAGTATTTATAACATTGACATTTCATTCCTACGTATCTTTGTAACTGGTGAGTTTTAATTCCATCTTGTTAATAGGTGATTGAAAGGCATGGAGATTTATGCCACCAGGGGGAAAAAATTAACTGAAAGATATGGTATGAAAACCCAAAGAAACTACAAGCCTGATTTTTCAATATCATAATTTATATGTAAAGCTAAAAGAGCCTGTGTATGATTGGTTTGTGCTCTCTCTAAAGCGTTATGGCTCATATTTCCTTAACAAGATGCGTCAAATTTAACTGGCAAACACATTTTAATATTCAATCCTTTGTACAGCAGAACCAATTTGCTGCTCTGATTGTACCGTTTCAAACTTTTTTAAATATAAGCACCTGTCGTAAATATTATCTATGACTTACCCTACTATAAAATGCATAGCTGTGTGAATTTGGTATGCATTTATTTCTGTTCACTATTGAAAGATCATTTATATTTATAGAGCAATAGAAGTTTATATATAAATATATTATATATATATAATACATATTTTTAATTTCTTTGAAATAAATTGAGGTTTTGTACAAAATTATCTTGTCCTTCTAAAATTCTTCATACATTCATTCTAGTGTGTACTTACTTGTTGTGGTTATACTAGAGCTGTTGGGTTGTTTGTGTGTGTGTGTTTTTTACTCAAGTAAAACAAGCCTATGTATATAATTCCTTTGTCTTAATTAAGCCAGTCGCCATAGGTGCATTAGGCAGAAAGAACAAATATAAGCTGTGTAGAATAATGAAAGAAGTGCAGTTGATGGTGTCAAACATGTTTCTGCTATAAGGAGATAAAAAGCTTGGGTTGTTTTTTGTTTTAGAATAACACTTGGAAACACGCTTTTGTGCTACCTTTACTTATTTAACACACACAAAAATTAATATGCTTCAAATTGTTTTCAGAACTTGTTTGCAAAATGTCTTTAAAGCAGTTATTTTTGACAACCTTTATAATGTTTAAATTAATCACAACATAAATATATAGGGGGAAATGCATATATTTCTTCTGTTAAAGAGGGGCTGGACAAATCCCTGGATCATCATAATGTTTTATCAACATTAACTATTTTGTTTTGACTGAACAATTTCGTAAAGCTCACCCTGCCCCCCAGTTTTTAGTTAACTAAATGAGATTGTGAAAAGTATTTTATTAGCTTCAGGAAATAAATATATGATTAATTTTGCAAGGTTGAAAAAAAAAGAATGTAGTAACATGATAGCACAAAACTTTAAAACTGGAAAAAGCATTTCTCAAAAATCAACAATTCTAAACAGCAATATGCCAGTATTGATAAGAAAGATAGATTTTATTGTATCTCTGGAATTTTTTTTTTAAAGGGGGCTCTGTTATCTTACGAAATTTCAGTCTAAATAGCAAGACAGCTTAATTATATTTGCTATGTAGTTCTTTTATGGTCAGATGAGCTTTTATGAGTTGAAATACATTTGTGGTTTGGTTTTTTTACTGAACATTGCCTTGCAGCTAAATAAGTGTATAAACAAGGAAGGGGAGAAGGCAGAAAACTGAGCCCATAAACATGTAAATTTCCCTAAAAGGATATTGTAAAATAATGATTATTTGGGCTCTAAACCTCAGTCAGTGGGTCACTTCTTAGTAAAATATTCATTCATGCCATTTTTCTCTCTACATTTTTTAGGGATTATTCATGCATACATTCTTCACTTTTGAATTTTTTACTTGGAAAGAGACGTGAAGCTGACAATCCTCTTATCAGCGTTTCTCCACTGATAAAAAAACAACACTGCAGCCGAGGTGAAAGGAATATAGGAAGAAGCTGTAATGGGCGTACCATGTTTATGCAAAGACTGGAAATTATGCTAATCTGTGTCCTCCTATAAAAATAATGCAAATAGTGGTATACTTTGATTTGATCTTATGTATTTATGGGTCCTTTTATTCTGCTGCTAATTGTGGGGAAGGCAGCGTTGCAGAGGCCAATGGGAGGTTTAACCTCCCCTTAAAAACATTGTGGTTCTATCTCAGTACAGCCCCCTCCCCCACTTACTGTTAATTTCTTTATTATTTTTTTAACCATTATGAGAACATCATTTGTATTTAGGACCTTAAGGTAAGGAACAGTCAGGTCCATTTAGCCTAAGTCCACTATAGCTTAAAGTGTAAAATCTACCACAGTTCAGAAGCATCATGCCTGTGGCTGCAAATCCATACTCACCTGGGAATAAACCCCATTGGATTAATTGTGACTTACTTCTGAGTAGACATTTTAGGATCACACTTTTCCTTGGCTGCATCACATTATAGTGCGGATGTAAGGAACCTGCAGCCCTCAAGATGTTGCGGGCCTGTTCCCATCAAGTCCACACAGAGGCCACAGAGGATAAGAGCTCCAATATCAGAAGGGGCCAAAGTTTCCTCACCTCGTGCCTATTTCCAAGTAACATCCCTCAGATGCAGCAAAGTGTAAGAATTTCCAAAGGAATGGCTTTTACATCTCTTGCAAAAGCCTTGTGACATCTTAAAAGATTCTGGCCAATACTCAGTTGCTGATTTCCACTCCTGCAATGTTGTACAAGTGGTTGTGCTGTTTGATGAGGTGTCTTTTGTGTGGCTGGTTGTGCAACTAACTGGTCGTGTCTCTTCTGTGGCTGGCTGCACAACCAATAGCAAAAGACACCTCACCAAATTGTGTTAAGTCCTTGCACAACTTGAGTTTTACATGTGGAAATGCCCAACAGGATACTGGCCTGAAACGCTTTATTTGGCATTTGCTATATCTGATGAAAGAAGGGACGTGGTGGCGCTGCGGGTTAAACCGCAGAAGCCTCTGTGCTGTAAGATCTATAGATCTGCAGCTGTAAGATCGAATCCACGCGACGGAGTGAGCGCCCGTCGCTTGTCCCAGCTCCCGCCAACCTAGCGGTTCGAAAGCATGCAAATGCGAGTAGATAAATAGGGACCACCTCGGTGGGAAGGTAACAGCGTTCCGTGTCTAAGTCGCACTGGCCATGTGACCACGGAAGATTGTCTTCGGACAAACGCTGGCTCTTTGGCTTGGAAACGGGGATGAGCACCGCCCCCTAGAGTCGAACACGACTGGACAAATTGTCAAGGGGAACCTTTACCTAACCTTTATATCTGATGAAGTGTGCTCCAGTCCACAAAAGATTATTGCTAGTAGAACTTAACAGTCCTTAAGGTGCCACAAATTCTTGTTTAAGGTGTAGGAACTATATGAATGTTAAAAATTAACAGAAAATACTCCCTTAATCTTTCTGACATGGCTTTTAAATCAAGAGAAAATTCAAATGGAAGTTGCTAGAGACACATGTAGGTACTCCACATATCCCATGCAACATTAAAAAAAGTTCCATGTGCTGATCTGAAACACAGTGGCCAAAATCCTTTTATGTAACTCTTGCCAGTATAGAGGAAATGATGTTCACCATAATTAGAGTCCCCCACCCTGACAATTCCTCATGTGGTTCTTCAGTTACATGGCTCCTCACACAATCCAGGATCCACGTGGGAATTCTTTGAATTGTACATGACAAGGAATTCCATGAGGAGCCACAGAAGGGACGAACTCGTAATCTGCTGCTGTGCTGACATAATTTCCTCTACATGGACGTATGTTTAGCGCAAGAGAATTTTGGCCAGTAGGTTCTGAACCCAGAGTAATTCTGGGAGTTCCATGAAACACTGGTGTGCAGATACCTTAGTGCTTTATGTCACTTTTCCTATTTCCCACATAATGCTCAAAAGCAGCTGAAGTGGAAGAGGAGATGTACAGAGAAGTTTTTCGCACATGTGGAGGACATGCTCAGGGAGGCTTTTTGGAGATGATTCAGAAAAAGGGGGTTCCCTTCCACTCTTGCACAAAACATCCTATATGTAAGTCAGGTAGAATTCCCACAATGGGGAATTACGGGATTTGTAGTACAAGAATTTTTTTTAAATCTCCTTATTTCTGCCCTTCAAGAAAAAGATCTTTCTGGCCTCTACATTTTGGTGGCTGGGGTCAAAGACCAAGTCACCTTTCTGCTCTGAAGGCCCAAGATCAGATGTTGGAAGCTGTGGTGGTATATTGGTGCTCGTGTGAGCTTTTATAATCTTATGAAGGCTTTTCAGTTTTCTCATGACTTCATGAAAAATATGCAAAGGCCTTTTACCACCAAAGAGATTTCAACCTAACGTACAATCATGCTAATTGTGACATATAATATCCTGTTCCTTTTTGCGGATCTCAACAGTTCTGCAGGCCGAGCAGTCTACCTGAGCCCTGCTGATCCTCCAGCTTGCAATTACAGAGCCAGAGATGGCCTCATTGCTCTTAGTATAGGTGCTACTCATGCAAGGGATTGCTGGATTCTGCCTTGTGTGAGTAGCTGTGAAGGAGGAACCCTGCATGTTCTGCAGTGTGTTTACAGCAAACAGGGTGGTAGTTGTGATTTTAAAACTGGACAGGCATAAAACTTAATGTTCCTCTTTGAGAAAAAATTGTCCCAGCACTTTTAGGCTGCAGTTATCACCAATTGGAATCTACTGTTATTTTGGCACAAATTTCCATTTGATAGTGGAGTTTATTCTCAAAGCAATCTATATAATGATTATACCTCCATGTTAACAGTACAGTACTGTGCATGGATCCTGAAAAGCAAATCCTGCTGAGTTCAACTGGATTTAAGGTAAGTGTGTATACAATTGCAACTTATTTGCTGCTGGTTTGGAGTATAAATCTGGCAGCTAGTTGTTTAACTGTTCATCTCTATTGAGCTGATGTAACATTGCAAATGCAGGGACTTTGGCTTTCAGCCAATTAGTACATGATCATTTGGGGTCAGCAAATCAGTGTTGTCAATATTGTGAGGCTGTTGAGTTGCATCTTTGCACAGCCTGCATAAATTCTATTGATCTTGGTGGGATTTAAGCAGTTTAGCTCTATGCAGGATTGTAGCCTCTGCTTCTTGGAGCAATGCAAGAAAAACATAGTAACCACAAGGATCCTTTAAAACAGTGTTTCCCAACCTGGAGGTTGGGACCCCCAAGGGGGCCACAAAGTGTTTTCTGGGGGGTTGCAGGGTTATCTTATATGTGCTGAAGTCCTTGTTAAATAATTTCTTCCTTGACCAGTTGGAGCTGGATATTAAAGTTAGCGTGTATGTACATGTATGAGAAACAGGCCCTTTGGGGGAGAAAGAAGCCTCTATTTTGTGAGAAGGGGTGACTTTACCACATTAAAGATGCCTTTGTATGCAAACATGACAGGGGAGTTGCAGGTCACTTGTCTATTATAAAAGGAGGTTGCAACTCAAATAAGATTGAGAACCAGTGCTTTAAAAGGAGATTTGCACAGTGTTTACTTCCAAATAAATAGGGTAAAACTAGATAAAATAACAGAGCACCCATCAAAGATAAGTTCTGTGAGTGAAGAAAGAAAACAGACAGAAAGGGAGCTGTTTTATGGTAGGTTGTATAAATGCAGGTGAGGACACAGAAAATTCACAACCACTTTCTTGAGTGTATCGCCTTTCTTTTTTTAAAGCAGGTGTGCTTTAAAGTGGCTTTTAATTTGGTGTTTGTTTTACTATGACAATCTACTTAATTGTATTTTAATATAACTTGTTCTGTTCTGTTTTGTTTGACTGATTGATTTTTGAGTGCTGGTGTACCATGGTCCCAGATATGGGGGGAAATGGGATATAAATTAAATGAAGAAAAGGCTTTGAAGTGTAGGATGAAAATTAAGGTTGCAGCAAAAAGCTACAGTAGCAGAGATAAATCCTACCAGCATGTTCTGCCTAGCTGGTGTAAAAATGAATGGGAACAGCTATCTGCAAGGGAGGTTTTCCACTCATCTCAATGAGGCATTTGTAGAACTACTCAGGAACTATGCCAACTTTCATGGCTTGTTTTTCCCCCTCAGGATCTTGATAATATTAGCAAATCATGTGCACTTTACTTATTACTATGATTTAATCACTTATTTTGGAGTGGCTGTACTATATTATTCACATTAAGCAAAACAAGATTTAAATGCATTTTTGCACATGCATACAGCAGAGGTGGGCAGAACTCCACTGAAGTATTCTGGCAAATGTATAGCAACCACTCTTTTGCAGTTAATCTGATCTAAAAACCCTTAAGTGGGTTCCAAACTAGTCTCAGCTTGGTTTGTTTCTTCCTCTCCTATTAATGCTTGTTGTTACGTGCTGTCAGGTTGACTGATGGTGACCCTATGAATATGAGATCCCCAACATGTCCTGTCTTCAACAGTCCTGCTCAGCTCCTGCAAACTCAATCCTGTGGCTTCCCTTAGGGAGTCAGTCCACTTCATATTTGATCTTCCTCTTTTATCTGGAAAAGATGATAATGCTAGGAAAAGTTGAAGGCGGCAGGAAAAGAGGAAGACCAATAGGCTCCGTAAAGGAAGCCATACCCTTCAGCTTGTAAGAGCTGAAAAGGGCTATTGAGGACAGGACATTTTGGAGGTCTCTCATTATGCGCTGCCACGTTGGAGGTGACTTGGCAGCGCATAATGACAATACTTTCTTTTGCGCATCCTGGTTCTTCAACTAAGCAATTTCACGAGGTGATCCCTAGCTCTTGTAGCCATTGTCTTTTTTTTTGTCTTCCCAGCATATACAGTGTGACCTGTTTTGCAACCTGTTTCCTGATATTTAAACATTTTCACTGCATGTTTTTCACTGTAGGGACATTGCTCTAATGACCAAGAGGTCAAATGATTCGCTTACAGTTTTTGTAGCATTTCCAGAGGTAGGATCCCATTGTTGACAGTGCAGGTGGAGACTGCATGCAATATTTTCATTTCTGTAAGGATATTCTAGCAGCTGGCTTACTTATGGACAAGTTAAACAGTACTGGTACCAATACAAAGCCTCATATGCTCGTACTGGAAGCATATTACTATGGTAACATTCTTTGCTCATGGGATACCTTACAAGATGGGGGGAAAGAATAGGTGTTATGATATATTAAGCACATGTGCAAAGCTGTCCTCTCAGAATGAAATACTTTGATTGCTCCAGTCACTCACTAGCATATACAGTCTTTCTAGAAACAGCTGATCTTGAGTTAATGCTAATCAGTATAGTGTAAGCAAATAGAGATTATCCAGTTGCTCAGAGTCAAATAGTGCTAAGTGTTACTGATAAAGCGGCTCTTTATAGAATGATTTAAGATTAGGAAGGGGGAAAACATCTATAAAATTTTGTCCTTGGCAGTGGAGAGCCTTTTGCCTGTAATCTACAGTCATGTAAATGCTACTATAGTAACCAGACAATTGTGTTCTTGTTCAAGGTGAACCTGAACTGCATTTATTTTTGAAGCTGGACTAAGTTTTATAGAAGATCCTTAAATACAGGAAGACGTTTAGAAATCTACAAGTAATTAAGATTTCTTCTTAAAAAACTTGAGTCATATCATTAGTTGGGGTCAGTTTACTCAGCCAGGAAGTTTCTTCACAGAAGCAAGCATTGACATGCATGACACTTCTTGCGCCAACTTTCCATGCCTGGGGTTGTCATCATGCAGGCTTCCACGCTCATGGGAATGTCTGAGACTAACCCATCCACCCACTTGTGCTAATACGTTTTTAAAATGTCAACCAGTCCTTTCACTCGAATGAAGTTCCCTATTTCCCTTCATAAGACAAATACAACCCAAGTGAACATGGCCAACTGAAAGGAATTATGGAAGCTGTAAACCAAGACATGTGGAGAGCAGAAGTTCCCTACTCCTGGTTTAATCTGTGTTCTTGTCGAATAATCTGTTAATAGATTCAGCAGAGCCATTCAGAAGAACAAAGTGAGTGCTCTTTTTGTGGTGAAGTGCACAGGTAGGCCTGGAGTAAAATATGCTGAGGTTGTAAACTGTGGTAATTGTAAGAGGTCCCATCGCAATACCAAAATTGTATATTATTCAAACAAGTAGAGAATGGTAAGTGTCCTTTACTCCTGCGCTGCTTGTGTGGTCAGTGGTGTGATGTGATCTGCTGGAGCAGGGGAAAACTTACACAATTTTGTAAGTTTTCTACTGTACATTGCTACTGTACGTTGCAAACAGGACACTAACCTATGCTTTTAAAACCATGTTTGTGGGGGCCCTCATAATCAGAGTCCTTTAACTATAGTTTACTTAGCCTGTCCATAAATCCAGCTCTGCAAAAAGAACAAAATATGAAGAGGAAAGCTCTCTTCAAATAGTTACTCAGAGGTTTTCCTCTGGCAGAAGGACCATTTCACTGAGGTCATTTCCACTAAGGAGAGGGGAGAAAAAGATTGTGTGAACAGGCTTGCCCATTCTTAGCTTGCATTTTGAATTTTCAAGCAAACCTGTCACATTTCTTTTTTACAGGAAACTACTTTTGTTCCTGTACAGCTTCCTAATGCCTGGTGTGAGGGTAAATATAATAATCATAATAATTTTAGAATTGCAGAGCTGGAAGGGACCCTACGGATCATCGAGTCCAGCCCCTGTCAGGGAAGCATAGCAGAAAATTGAACTCCCAACCTCTGGCTCCACAGCCAGAGACCTAAAACCCTGAGCTATCCAGGAGTTCAAAATAAAGGTGATTCTGGGCAAGTGATGAGAATAACATGTCATGTGAATTTTTTATAACATTATTAAAATGGCCATCATGTTGTTTCCAACTTCTAGTGACCCTTATATGGTTTTCTAGGTAGAAAGCTCTTAGAAGTGGTTTACCAGTCTTCTCCCCTGGTGGAGGAAGCTTGCCTTCGGCTTGCCTATGGTTCCACGTGTGCACATAGTCATATAGATTCTGGGTGATCTCAGCTGGTCCCTCCATGAAAACTGTTTCCGGGAATGGGCAACGCTTATTAATTAACTTCACCCTCAGGCACATTTCCCCCCCCAAAGATATGCTGAGCTGAAAGAATCCACTGTGTTTCTTTACATACAATTCATTAAAAATATATCTTATTCAAGAATTGATTCTGATTGATAGGAAATGTGTGTAGAACTCATAAATCACAAGAACAGGAACCTCCTTTCAGTGCAATTAAGAATCAGTTGCTTCACTGCTCAAAAAAAGGGGGGAAACACATTGCTTGGATTAATTGTCAAGGAAAATGTATTTTATCTATTTTCTCATCCTTCTCAAGCCCTACAGTAGAGCTTACATCATCCTTTGTTTTCTCTTTCTGAAGGAATGTATCACAGGGTAGAGAACAGCTAGCCAGTGTTGGTATTGCAATATAGACAGACTGGTTTACTGCACTTTTCTGTGTGCAGAATGTAAAACTGGCACCGAGCACGCAAGCAAAAAGTAATTATTGATTTGCTGTTATAGTGGTTTTCCCCCCCAGATCATACATCCCTGCATACCGTAGTTAAACTTGCCATTTTGCGCATTATAATAGGTAGATGTATGTATGCACTGTAAAATGAGAATCTTGTACAATGCTCATGATACTGGATGCATGCAACATCCAAGAGTTATGCTTTAAGGAACAAAAGGTAGAGCATTGTAAAGGTGCACCGAAGCTGTGTGGCAGAAGGTTCTTCTGGCCCAGAATCATGGGAGCAATGTTTCTCCACACTGTGTTTTTGCTCCCCACCCCCAGTAATGGGGCTGGGGACATGGCTGAAGGCTGACGTGCCTCTCTGCCTTAGCTCTTGGCACTCAAAATTGCACCAGCACCCCTGTCCAAGGATCTTCTTTGTAAACATACTCCCCGTCTCCTGGGCGTTCAGATTTTTCCAGGGTCTTCCTTAGCCTGGAAGTCCTTGTCTGGATCCCTCAGAGTGTCTCCCATGCTCCCTCCTTCTCCACCAGCTTTACTACCACATCTGGCACACAGGTCTCCTGTTTGGACCCTCTGTTCCACTGTCTCCTCCCGAAACTTCTCTCTTTCTCCCTCCAATGCCTCTCTTGTCTCCTTGAGCTCTCATGGGCGTTCCTCCCACTTCTCCTTTAGGCGGTCATTGTTCCTGGTGCAGGTTCTCCATTTGCACCTCCCTTCTCGGACTCCATCTGAGTTCCCTGCGGTAATGCCTCAGGTTCCCCTGGCATCCATTTGGCCAACAGGGAGCTCACCATCTGAAAAGATCTTGTGTATCTTTTGAGCCTGAACATGACCTCTGTACTGTGTTCATCTCCAGAGGAGATGACAAAATGGTTGTAGGTGGAGCCTTTCCTTCTCTTTTCATTCAAAGTAAGTTACAGAATCCAGGCCTCTGTGTAACTCTTGCACCTCCTCTCTCATGCACCAGTGACTGCTTTCTTTATCTAATGGCAGTATAATATTTGAGAAGCATTACATGTCCACTAAGCACTCAAGTGAAGTTAATATGTTAACCTCTTGGTTTGATTGCTAAAACAAGACACACATGCATACATAACATGTATATGTCACAACCCAAAGGGCACATGACACATTAACTGAAATCCTGTTGCTTAGTGCAGTAAGTCACACTAGAGTTGACCTATTGAATCAACTCTAGGGATCTGGTGAGTCAACTCCTCCATAAATTTCATTGATTCAAGTGGGCCTACTCTAGTTGCAACTTACTATGCTAAGCAACTGGATTTCAGCATTTCCAGCATTTCCATGTTGGTTTGGTTGCTAACATGAGGTGTCTGTGTATTTCCAAAAATGCACATGAGAAGTTACATTTGCTTTTACTTTAAAAAACACACACCAGCAGATGTACTTTTATGCAGTTAAATCTTAAGCCTTATCACTGTCTGAAAATGTGAAAAATCAATTACATGGTCTGAATTATCCTTTTCTCCTTTCCCCCCTCTTTCTTTCTGTCATGGTAGTGTGTACTTTGTAACATCCGCCACTAACAAGCTGTTAGGACTTTTGGCTAAATTAATACACTGGAAGTAAACTAAACAGAAGGCCTGCGGAATGCTAAACATTCACTTTCTCTTCTGTTGTGGCTGCCTTTCAGCTTGGGAACCTTCCGTCATGTTGCTACAACATCTGGACAACATTTGAGGCTGTCTCTCAAGTACATGGGGTGTGCACCTCCGGTGAATTTCAACTTTCAACATCTCCCTGCCTCTAATCTATATTTAATGTTTCATGACTGCTAGTCAGAGAAACTTCAGCTAACTATCACGTTGGAATGAAAATGATCCTAGGGAAAACATTCTTCCTCCACCCCCACCCACAGCCTACACCAGCAAAGTATCTGTGACAGAGATGCTCCCTGGAGATTTGTAGCCCATTCACTCACAGTAATAATAATTAAGGCTCGTGATTACTGTGCCTGCATAATCAAAGATTGCTTCATAAAATGTACTCCCTAAGGGGACAAATTTCTCTGTTCTTAACTGGATGTCAGTCATAAGGATCAGCACCCCCTGGGATCTCCACTCTTTTGCTTGCCCTTTTCATTACCGTGTTGTTAGCATTGTATTATTCTTCCCGATGCAAATGAGTAGGTAATCATATGTAAATCGTGCCCTCCAGAAGGGACATGTAGGGAGTTTCCCCCCTTCATTAAAAAAAAAAATCTACCACAGGGATTTCTCACATGGAACATAATTACATCTGTGCCATATGGGCTCATTTATATTCTATTACAGGTTAAGCTAATACGACTCAGAAATATGCTAAAAATACCTCAAAGTGTTATGAGTGATGTCAAAACACTTGTCATTTCTCGCCTGCCTGTTTGATTGCTAGTGACTCTGTATTTATTTAGCAATCCACAGAGCCGGGGAACCCAAGAAAACAAAAATCAGAAGCATTTTTTATCATGCCCAACCCAAAATCAAGATGATTGGTCTCTGCCGTGCTGTGTTCTTGTCTGTCTTGAGTTGTGTTTCTGAACACAGTATCTGTAGTAACTGGGGCAGAATCTTTTCTGTTGCAGTCATGGGTGAACCCACATCTCTCTCCATCCCCTCATCTTGGGTCACAAATTTCCCTAATTGCTAAAGATTAATGAGAAAGCTTTCACATTCACCTACTCTAGCTCTTTATAGGTGAAACATATATCAGGTCATGTGATGGCTCACTCATAAAAGTTTCAACAAATTGCAGGGAAGTGTTACAAGGAAACTTCCTTATGCATGATTACATGCATTTAAAACAAAGGAAACATACATTAGAAGAATTCTTAGCAAGGATGTTTTAATTTGTGATCATTATCCAAGCTTATCTCTGAGATGTAAGTATTTCCTTCGGAGACCCAGATAGTTTGAATCTGAAATATAATAGAAAATTATATCCACTCTTGGGCACCACAAATTAAGAAGGATTTTGGCAACTGAAATGTGTCCAACGAAGGGGCACCAAGTGGGTAAAAGGTCTGAAAACTAAGCCGTATGAAGAATAACTGAGGGAGCTGGGTATATTTAGACAGGAAAGGAGAAGGCTGAGAGGTGATGTGGCCACTGGTCACCATTTTTAAATATCTGAAAGAATGTCACATGGAAGATGAAGCAAGCTTGTTTTTCCTGGCTCCAGAGGATAGGATTCAAATTACTAAAAAAAGGAGATTTTGACTAAGCAGTAGGAAGAATTTCCTTACAACAGGAACTGTTCAACAGTGGAGCAGACTGCTTGAGAAGGCAGTGAACTCTTGTAAACTGGAGGCTGGAGGGCCATCTGTCAGGGGTGCTTTAGCTCTGGACATCCTGAATTGCCAGGGAGGAGTTGGCTTGAATGATGTAGTTTTGGACCCTGCCTCTTAAAAACACGAGAATAAAAGTTGTCCCAAGGGAATGCACACAGTGATTCAAATGTCATGTGACTGCCACAACTGTAAATTGATTTCAATAACACTGCTGCACATTCTAAGGTATTTCAGTAATGTAATCTTGCTCTCAGTTTGTTTTCCAGGGGCTGGGTGAAGAGATACTTTATCTGTTCCATTATATGGTGAATGTTTGTATTCTTTGAGTGATACTATAATGTTACTGAGTAATAACATTATTTCTGAGTAGTTACAGTTATTACTGTTGATTGGACAGAATTTTGTTGGTGATTTATGCATGTGCAGGTTAACTTGCATAAATCACTGTGGCAATCGCTGCTAACTAATGAGACACCAGTTGCACTCGCCCACTGTGCAATTGGGAACACACTTTGCAATGGAACCAGCACCTCGTTAATTCATGACAATTCACCATAGTTATGCAATTGAACTGATGCAAGAGGGTTCTGGCCTTATTGTGCCTTTACATCTGTCTTAGTTACTGTTGCTGTGAAACGGAGGCTTCATTTTGATAATCTGAAAATTAGGAGAAGTTGCCTTTATTTGGATTGACCAGGGGATAAAGTAGCTGGATCGGCAGTTAGAAAGTTCTTCAAGAATATGGTTGGCCAGAAAATGTTTCAGAAGAGAGTCAGTCTGAGGACTGGAAAAGTGTGTGAAAGATAATTGAAGACAATTGGGTCAGTCAGCTGAAAGAGAGCTGATGGCTAAAGAGAAAGAACTCATACCTGAGGAAAGAGAAAGCCAGAGGTGGTGGCTGAAAGGAGCAGAAAGCCATGGTACGTGCTTGTAGTAAAGGAGGCAATAAAACCCAGAATGAAAAGGTTTCAGCCAGAGGTCCAGCTAGTGAGAAATTCAGCAAGGAGTCCTTGCCACAGAATCTTACTGAAAGCCAGAAGCAGCAGGAAGAGCTGGAGAAAGAAGAAGAAGAATGTTGTGAAACATTTATTCAATGTTGTGGGATGTTTAGGGAAATCTCGACCTTAAGATCACATACTTATTCAAGGTCCCTTATACAAGCTCAAACAAATTTCCATTTTACCCACTGTTATCTATTCCAAATGGTAGCTACTCCCTGGGTTTTTTCTTGGCATTTGCCACTTCAGTCCTTTAAGAGGTGATGCAAAGAAGAGGGAACCTAGATTCATGTGGTCTTTTACACAACTGTTGTCACCACCGTGATTCCTTGGTTTTGTGGTTATAAAATCATAACCATTTGGTTGTCCAGTCTATAGAAGAGGAATCTTTCTTTGGAAGGAATAATTGTTATCACAGCCACTTTGAGGATGAACATTCATGTTCTTCCCTGGCTGAGTCCAAGGACAGCCATCCCTTATTAATTAGCAGTTTGTTGAAACCTTAGAAAAAATAAGAGTGAGATGACACTATTGATGGTGAATAGAACCATTGGTTGATTTTGAGCCAGTAGATGGCGCATTAGAATGTGTAGCATTCTTTAATAGATTTTGTAGGGCCAATAAATTTAGGCCAGTGTGTTGCGTTGTGGATGACATGCTACAGGCAGGTTTTTTTGCTTCTACATCCAAGTATTCTGGTGAGCTTTGTTGGTAGAGTGGCTGTATGTCTTTAGAGATTTGTGGACAAGTGGAGCACGGTGGTACAGGAAGCAAAAAATTAAGAATGGGGTTGGTGTAAAATGAGAGCATCAATATGAAAGACAAGCGTTTGAAACATGTTCAGTTTGTCATTAAGTTCCATGTGTGGTGAGCCAAAGCTGACCAATATCTAGTTTAAGACTAATTTATTTTATGCAGAGCAGAAAATATTCTCCTTTGCTTCTCTCACATAGAGACTGCCACTGATAAACAGTGTCAGAATATTTAATTTTTTTAAAATGCCAAAATATACACATTAAACCTTAATTCAGAAGTGAGGGAGAAATCCTACTAAGAATAACAGAGTCTAGCTTTATCTTAATTATCACACTGTAAGATCTGAATATTTAGCTACCAACTACTTGAGGGCAATTTTTTATTTGGAGACTAAATTTCTCTTTTTCTTTGACTTTCTTTGTGATATATAGGAGTTTTCCTCCTTCTGGACTTATTTAGAATGGATTGTTAAAAATATGCTGTGGTATAAACTTCCTTTGGGAAAATTGATATCAGGCAGAGCTAAATAAATATTTTAAACCTAATATTCTCCAAAAGGAGGATGTTTATGCATGATCCTTATTTTATAGGAAACGGCATATTTTTGTTTAAATTCATAAGAATAATAAATGAAATTGTTGTGGGTCATACGTTCATGTGACTTCTGACACAGAAGATCATATCTTAATGGTTTTCTTTTGGAGAAGGTTATGAATTTTAATTATTGAACCCTTAAAATTACAATATTTTTAATTTGGTAGAAATAATAGCAGGATGCAGATAGCAACATGGAGGAGATTCAGTGATTACAGGGTGATGTTGACTCTCCATTATGCCCTGAAAAGTTTTTAGGTGGGCCTTTATATGCAGAAATTAGCCTGGAATGTCACTTCTTCAATCCCCATGTGGATCTGAAGAGTCCATTGTTGGGTGACTGTAAGGTATTTCAACCACATCACATATCTCCAGCAGAGTATAAAACACAAGGGGTAAGGAATCCTGAAACTAACAGTACAACATCCATCCACACTTGAATGTCATACCTTTAAGGGTAGAAGTTCAGCACTGCTCTTATTCTTCTCCATTCCTCCACTTAACTCCTAAACTAGTTTAACTGGGACCTGCTTCCAACAGTTCTCAAACTACTGTTATGTAATTTTTCTAATAGTGTGGTCTCTATGCACGTACACAAAGTTCTCCCACAAGGTTATTTATATGGAATATTCCGATTTTAGTATGGAAAATGAGACAAGTAAAATGATGTCTATTCATTGGCTGAAATCCAGTAGTAAGGCACAACTAGTCTAGGCCAATTTCAATGATTCAGCGGGTCTACTTTAGTTGCAGCTTACCACTATCTGGTACGTTTATGACTCTTTTGAAGTTATGCATTGTACATAGAATGCTAAATTTCCTTGTACAGAATTCTCTGATTCGGTTTTTTAAAATTATGGTTGAGATGAACCTGCTGAATATACAATATACATTCTCAACAATATGTATATTATTGACTGTTACAGCTAACTGGGGCTGGACACAGGGATTCCTGCATCAAGCAGGGGGTTGGACTTGATGGCCTTATAGGCCCATTCCAACTTCACTATTCTATGATCACACAACCCCCACCACCCCGTTATAGCAACTCCATCAGCTGCTGATCTGTTTCTGGGCAGAATTTAAAGTAATGGTTCTAATTAGAGATGGGGACGAATATAAAAACGGATCAGTTTTTCTGACGAATATAGCCGATTCGTCATATATTCGTCAATCCGTATTTGTAAAATTTTAAATCAGGATGAATATGGCTTGACGAATATTTCCTCGGTTTTATTCGTCAATCTGTTCATATTCGTCTATATTCGTTACCCCTTTGGGGGGGTCTCTCTGAGCTTCCTGGCGCCAATTCAAAGCTCTGGCCAATCAGGACAGAGATCCTGGATTGGCATGTCCAGCAGCCAATAGCGCTGCTGAAAGGTGTATCTACTTTTACAGACGCTTCATATAAGCTTTTCCCGTCCGCCGTTCCCCACTTCTGTTCATGCTCTCTGGAGTGAGAACAGTTGCTGCTTGCTGGCTTGCTGGTGCTCTTGCGGTTTCGCTTTTGCGGCAGCAAAGCAAAGACTTATATTTTTCTTTTTCATCATCATCATCATTCATCAATCATCATCAACTTTACTGGGAATTTAGGGAGGGATTTCAGGTAGCTTAGGCTACTTCTTCAGAAGGAAGGGCTTAATTTTATTTCAACTTCAAATCAATCAAACCTTTTTTTTCTTGGAGGCTTGCGTGTGTGTGTGTGTATCGTCCAGTGGGGGGGGGGGGAACTGTCATCGTGTGACTGTGGAATCTCTTTTCCTTTATATTCAGTTTTCAAAAGTTCATTTTAGAGAGGCTTCTGTCTCTCAGGGAATTTGGTGGGTGGGTGGATCCATCATTCCTTTTTCTTCCGAAACTTATTTGGGGGTGTGTGTGTCTAGGTGGGAGGATTATTCAGTTTTCAAAAGTTCATTTTAGAGAGGCTTCTGTCTCTCAGGGAATTTGGTCGGTGGGTGGATCCATCATTCCTTTTTCTTCCAAAAGTACTTATTTGGGGGGGGGGGGGTTGTCTCTGACTGAGACTTAGCTGGCAGGGCTTTTCTTTTTGGACTTTTTTGGCTTCTCTGCCACAGTGGGTTGGGGGGGGATTTTCCTAATTACATTATACTGAGGGGGGGCTTTGTTTAGGCAGGCAGGTCACATTTTAGTAAAAGAATTACACCACCATCATTCTAAAAATAAAATTTATACACACTCTCTTACCCTCTATCAGTTTCCTTCCTCAATCTCCATTGCTTTATTTGTTTAGTTGGTTTGTTAGGCAGGCAGTAGAAAATGAAGGGATTTCTTCAGGGGCAATCCAAGGGGAAGAAGGCTGTGAAGCTACGCAGGCTAGGTAGCAGCACCGTCATCATGACCACCACGTGCACAACCATGTCTACGATAACCAGTGCCACTGTCCCTCCTCCAGTGGCCTTGCAGGCAGGTAGGGAACCAAAACTTCCAGAGGTGCCAAAAGAACTGCTGCTCCTCTTCCTAGAGGAATCTGAGGAGTTACTGGTTTCCGAAGATCCCCAGTCCAATTTGGAACCAGTAACGGCAGGGCAGGCTTCACAGGCCCCCCCCCCACCCCTGTCCCCAGAGTCATCTGTTCCCTCCACCCAGACCAGCAGCACGCCTGGGACACAGAGTTCTTCCCAGGCCAGCAGTCAGGGGCAGGCAGTGGGTCCTCGTTTGGGGTGGTCCGGAGGGGGTCAGACCCCAGGCATCTGTCCTCCACCACCCTCCGCCAACATTTGGAGAGGCACCACCCAAGGCTCCTGTCCAGGGAAGGCACTTTGTCCGCGCCGTCTGGGAGAGGGAAAAGAGCAGCTCCAGGGGAGGCAGAAGGGAGGCAGGAGGAGGCGCCTCCTTTCAAAAGGGTAGCCACAGGGGTTTCTGGGGCTGGGAGCATGAGGCAGGCCACGCTACACGAAGTGGCACCCGTTAGGTCCGCCATGACCCTCAGCCGGCGGTCGAAGGGCAAGGCCCAGCAGGCGGCCACTTGTCTCGTCGCCGAGACGATCGCCCTGCTCGGACTTCCACTGTCCATCGTGGAATCCCAAGCTTTCCGCCGGTTGCTGCATTTTTTTGCCCCCTGGTACGACCTCCCCTCACGGAGAACTCTCAGTTGTAGAGTGCTGCCCTCGCTCTATGACTCTGTGAGGGAGGTGGTCCGTGACCATTTTTCACAGCTACAGGGGCGCAAGGTGCACTTCACAGCGGACCTGTGGAGTGGAGGTCAGCACGGCTACCTCTCGCTCACAACCCACTGGTGGCAGCCAGAGGACTTGAGTAATGGCAGGGCATCGGCAACAGGGCCGCAGGGGGAGGCCCTTGCCCTGCCCCCAGGCTACAGGTCTGTTCTGCTGCAGGCGTGGCACATGGAAGCTCATTGCCGATGAGTTCCTGTCTGCACTGCAGGAGTGGGCACCGGAGGGGGAGGTGACCCGTGGCCACATGGTCACAGATGCTGGGCAGAACATGTTGGCGGCATTGAACGCGGCGGGCTTTGAGGGCATCGTATGCATGGTGCACAAATTACACCTTGTGGTGCGCGATGCCCTCAGCCTGGGCAGCCACGTCAAGCCTGAGTGGGACGCAGGCACCCGGGAAACACGGGCACTCCTGGAGCAATGTCGCCAACTGGTGAGCCACTTCTCCCGCAGCCTGAAAGCCGCCCGCCGGCTGCGTGAGAGGCAGGAGTTGGGTCAGGAGACCCACATTCTCCTGACAGACCTGCCCACCAGGTGGAACTCCACCTACACCATGGTGTCCCGCCTGTTGGAGCAGAAGGCCGTTTTGGAGGACATCATGTCCTCCATGCCCATTCTGCCTGGGGGGAGAGAGGTGGGCATCAGTGCCACGGATTGGCTGGCCCTCTCCCAGATGGTGGAGGTGCTCAAGCCCTTCCTGGAAACCACGGACATATTGTGTGGTTATACGGCAAGCCTGGGGCAGGTCATCCCCCTGATTCATGCCCTCGATCGGTCCCCTGGAGACTGCTGTGGCACCAGGATCCTCCCTCCTTCCACGGACCAGGGCTTTGGTGAAGAGGTTGCAGGCAGGCATGCAGAAGCAACTCCATCCTGTCTACAGCGACAGAGCTTACCGCATGGCCTGCTTGTGTGATCCTCGAATCAAGGGGGGCTTGGCAGCACGCACCTCAGACCTCGAGGAGTGGAGAACGGAGCTCTCCACTGAGGTCTGCGGGGCGTTGGGGGCACAACGCTTGTATGGGGGGCCGGGAACGTCAGGCCACGAGGGGCAGGGTGGTTTGCCGAACCACAGGGAAGGACTTCACCTGGTGAAGGCTCCATTCACCACCAACATTACTGGAGCTCTGTGGTGACCTTGGCACTTGCCTCAGAGGAAAGACAGCTGGCTGAACATATAATTACTGGCAGAACAATTATTCTGCTGATCGTCCTTGTCTAGGAATGGTTATGGCTGGGTATTCCAATCCACTGTAGCTTGAAGGCTTCAATATGCTTTTAAGAGTTACTCTGTACATTTTGAGGGGTATCTTATATATTTAATTAAAAGGTAACAATATGGATGGAGTCCTCATGGAAATGTAAGTCAAGAAAGCAATGGTCTGGTTGGGATAGAGCCACAGCAAGATTATAATTGCTGTGATGCCCAGGTATGTTCCCATAGACCAAAAAAATGGCTTTAGTTAGAAACGACTTGCTTTAACTCTGCTACAAGGAGCAGAGTAGCATAAGAAACAAGAGGGGAAGGGGAAGAGAAACAATAAGATTCTAATTATCTAGGTACACTGTTTTAGACTGACTTTCTACATAGCTATATGTAATTAGAATAACACAATATATTATTATTGGCATTAGCACCTCACTCATAAACATCACATTTACATGCAATTAATTTGGACTGATGTAATCAGAATTTACTTGCAGGTATATGTGCTTAGCTGTAGGATAGTATTTGAATGTAGATAACAGTCCAGCCTCTGGGCTTTTCAATCACTATTTATCTGAAGATGTCAGAAGTCTTTACAAGTATTAATTATATCTGTCTGGGTAGGAAGTGAATATGTAATCAGAAGAAAAAAACTGGAGGACAGGAGAGGGGCAGACAGGAAGTCTAAGTGTCCAAGAACCAGGTATTCATCTCCTGTCTTATTTACTTAACAGCGGGACCATCTTTTTGGGTTTTGGCTGAGTCGCAGCTCATAAGCCATGAGAGCCTAAATTGAATCCAGAAATGAATGTCTGGCCAAGAAGTCTGACAGCCCTCTTAGGCTCACAATAATGAACCCAGTATCTTCTCCCTGCAGTTGTAGCTGGAGGACTAGGATCAGCAGACTGAGTTCAAATTGCATTAAAAAACCTTTTAGGGAATATATATATATAGACTCCTGCCCAGAGGACCTTTCCCTTCATCCTTTCAAGGGTTTATGTCTTGGATCAACTCTTCTAAGCCATTTCTGTCTCTGCCTCGCTTTGAAACCTGTCACTCAGAGTGTGTGATCATTCTCATTAATATCTGAGAGCTAACTCTCCTTTCTGTAACTAAATTTTTATAGGGACAAAGGAAGTTCCCAGATCAAGCAAAAACAGCAGTGAGATGGTTGGTGGAGAAGCGGGGGATGAGAGATTTAAGCATTAGCTCCACAACTCAAGTTTTTAAAGAAACTTTATGTCCCTCACATGACTCATAGATCATCTGGCAAACTTAAGCAGGCACTTGGCATCAGTCCAAGTCACATAAGCGCTTGTGGAGTAGCATTAAAAAGGAAATCTGAGCGACATACTCTTCAATTAAATCTGTCCTTTAAGTGCAGTCTTCTAACGTGCTCTTAATATAAAATGTGTAAAAGAAATATAATTAATACAAGGTGTATGAAATTCACAGCCACTGTCATAGGCTGCAGAATGGGGGTGGGGTGGGGGCAGTGTCCCATCTTGAAATTGTGGTGGGAGGTGTCCCCATACTCAGAGCACAAGCCACCCCAGCCACTTCTCATACCTTTGAATTTTTAGCCCTGCTGTATAATTACTGGCAGTGGAAGACAGGAGGGCCTGGCGTGCTCTGGTCCATGGGGTCATGAAGAGTCGGACACGACTTAACGACTAAACAACAACAAATAATTACTGGGCTGCAAAGCCCAGTGAAGGTGAGATTTGAACCAGGCGCTTCTTGGATTATGGTCTTTCTTTAAAGGAACATGCTGGTTGGGAGGTGTCATCCCCAAAAAGTAACTTTTTTAGGCTCAAGGATTTTGGAGCAGGTTTGCACTAAGAAACCTGAGCGCCATTGGAAGAAAATAACACCTATAAGATGTCACAATTCAAATGTAATGGTCTGGATTGTAAATCAATGGGCCAGTGAGATATTTTCTATGGTGTAGGGACACAGCATATGACCTTCTGTTATCTTGTAACATGACAATTTTGCATCTATAATGTTCCTGTTTACCCCCTTCCTTTATGTGGGAGAAGGTAACCACGTGACTCAAACTACTATAGACACATGAGGTGTAAAAGAGGAATGTGATGGCTCCTGCTAGAACAGGAAGAGCTGTGGTAGCCCAGGAGTGTCTAACTAAGCCTAAGGAAATCACACACAAAAAGGCAGTGAGTTAAAGGACACAGAAAAGAGCATGCAGCTGAAGCTTTGGCTCTTTGGAAACACAAATCACATAAAAGGAGGTGTATATTAGGGATAAGTGAATTCTTCCCATTTGGATTCAAGAATGGAATCACACTTTTAAGCTTCTTGTGAGAATTCTGACGATAAGCTTGTGCTTTCATCCAGAATTCTCTGGACGATAGCATGTTTTCCCTTGTGTGGAGAGTGTAATTAAACAATTTTGTCTAGCTTAGTGGGCAACCATAATGACAAAAAATGTGGGAGATACTAATTTGGGGTGGTCTGATTTGCATTTTTGTCCATCGGACACATTATGCAAAGGGAAATGCGAATCAGCCCTGACCTCCCCCTCTCTGTAGTTTTTCTTCTCCGTCACTGGGGCTTCCACTTTCTAAATAATGGATCAATTTGCATTGATACAGATTTGTTGCTTTCCCACTTCAAGCACCTTCCCCCTCCCCTCTTGCCTCATGAGGGAGGATGAGCCACTTGTTCAACATGAATACACACGGGGGGGGGGGGGAGCAGAAATGCTACAATGCCACCACATATTCTCTCCTGCAAAATCTCTCTCAGTGGCGAGATCCTTCCTTTTTTACAGCTTCTCTGCTTTCCAATGGCAAGCCTCCTCTTTTTTTCTTTTAAAAAGACAAACGAGATTAGGAAGTGAAAAGAAGGAAGACCTTGTTTACTTTTACATACGGCTTATTAAGTTGTTCTTTTATAATGGCACCACTTGCATGGCTATAAGGAGAACTGCAAATAAGCTGCAATCAAGGCTTTTCTTCCTTTTTTCCTGTGTGGCCAGATAATGCAAAGACACATAGGGGAAACCAAATTCCTGTTCACCACAAGGGAATGTGAGGGAATTTGTATTTCCTCCACTGTGTACTTGCACCCTTAGTCACTAGTAGTATATCTCAGTGCATTGGAGTGCTTGGTGCTAGGAGTTTTAATCCCAACTCTGGAGAGTAGACAGCTGAAACATATGTGACTGATAGTATTGATCACTGGACAATATGCATGGATTGGTAAGCCACTTGGGAGTATTTTATACCTAGAAACCCCTGAGAGAACCACCAGAAGTCGCAATCAACTTTACAGCACATAGTAATGATTATTATAGTCATTAGAGCCCTGTTGAAGCACTCATTCTCATGTGATTACAATTATGAGAGAGAGAATGGAACCCTTTTTTCTCTGATACTCCATTGTCAGCTGAGCCTCACATGTTGTGAAGGCGGCTTAAAGCTAAGACTAGATTATCCCTTTGCCATGTTTTTTGTTCGTTTGTTTGTTTTATATGCTGCCTTTCTCCCGATAAGGGGACTCAAGGCAGCTCACAATATTAAAAGGAGTAGAATTAAAAACATAATAAGTTAACAATGAAAAACCAAGAGGTGTTCCCTCAAGTGGCAAAAAGTTTTTCAAAAGGCCATTGGGAGACTGAAAGTCTGATTACTGAGGTGTATGCCTCTGAACGAATCTTATGGTAAGAGTTAAAATTATTTAATTTTAGGGGAAACAGTCATAACTTCTAGTTTTGAACCTGGGAAACATGACTGTGTTGAGTTCTGAATCATGCATGGAGCAAGGCTAGAGCAAGACATTTTGCTCTCTTAGGCAAAGTCAAGACAGGCCTGATGAAGGTGGAGGAACAATCCTGAACTTTGTGGAAGATAAATCGTTCAGGAAACAAAACATTTCATCTTGGAATTTATTAATTGTCCCAAGGATATTTTGCCTCAATCACAAAAAGCTTTTCATTTCTGAAGGGGATCAGGAATGGCGACTTGTTTCTGAAGCACCCACGTTTTCAAGACTCAGTCACAGTGCCCCGACATATATAGCCATATAACTAAGTGAAACATCTATCCCAAGTCTGTTTTCTTCATACTTAGCAGAACTCTTTACATTCTGACATTAGAAGGTCTTGTACCTGTGGCCACAGAATGGCTGGAACACAAACAGGGAGGCATGATCATATCTGAATCCACCTTCAGTTTCATGAACTCAACACTTGATTGGTGATTGATTCAGCAGTTGATAATGGAAGAAGTAGCACATCTTCTTCAATGTGTTCTTTACATTGATCAGATAGATGGGTCTTCCTTTAATTTATCCACACAGATGTCTCCCCACCACACCCCCTTTTTTTTTGTCAAAGAAGGTGGTAGATTTCCTTCAACTCTTCCTCTGAGGATCACAAAAACTCTGCAGCTACCTGTCTCTTGCTCATCCTTAGCATGGCTGACATTGATAGGTTTTGCAGGGAAGTGACTTAGGTTTATTTGTTTTTCTGAAGCTCGGCTGCCATGCTTCCACTCTATACTTGCACATTTTTCACTCGCCGGTGAAAGCCTGCATGCTGCTGGCTTAAAGTCAGGGCTTTAAAAACTCATAAAAAATTGAAATACCCATCTTTATTCAGTCTTCTCAGGAAATCTCAGCAAAGCCCTTTATAACTGAAAATGTATTATAGTTTTTAAATGGCACTGTGGGTAACAACTTCACATTATTATTTTTGGGAGATATTCAGAAAATCACCTTATGATGCCAGTTCCAGACTAAAGGAGTCTGGAAGATTGCAGAGGAGCATAATTCATGCCTGACCCTTAATTCCTTAGCTGGTCGGTGCGTACTTTACTGGTAGTGTAATGCCAAAGCTCATTAGTTAAAATGACATTCAATGGAAGCACTTTTATGACAAGTGGGGCAAAAGACTGGTGTTGTAGTGAGTGAGAGAGAGAGAGGAATAATGCCTGAGAGCCTAAGCAAAAGAAGAGCAACCAATTTGATGGAAACAGTTTGAGACCTAGGAAAAAGTAACTGTATTTGTTCTGCCCCTCCCTTGTTACTCTTATCTGTTACTTCTTCCATTCTGATATTTGTTATTCTTGCCTCCCTATCCATTTAGCATAGCTTGTTGTTTCCGTGCCAAAGTGTGTTTATGTACTGTTTAAATAACTTGTATTCTGCCTTTGTACACCAACGCGTTCAAGATTTTAATTAATTGATTAATTAATTAAAAATCTTTTTGCCCTGCCTTTCTCCTTAAAGGGACCCAAGGTGGCTTACAATTGCTTACAATAAAACAACCAAGTATAAAACACAAAATCATAAATACAACTCCACAATAGAAAGAATAAAAAGAGCGCTTAGCATGTCACCGAAGAGGCTAAATTAAGCTAATCTTTCCTGGAATAAACTCCTCAACACTCATTGAGAACGAGGCTGTGTCTTCTTAGGTATCACCATGTGTTCTACCAGCATGTTACCCTCAACATATTGATTTGTCTAATTTTCAACGCTAGGCAAGAATTAGGCCTGAATAATACTTGGACAGAAAGCCACCAGAGAATATCAGAAATCTTCAGATAAAATGGACGGAAAATCTTGTCTGAAATTCTAGAATGCCATTTCTGCCACTCAGAATTGATTATACTGGGCTAGAAGGACCAATGATCTGCACCAGTAGAAGGCAGTTTCTTACGTTGAACCAGGGCATTGTACCCTAGATGGCAACAAAATATGGAGGAGGACCTTTGCAGCTGAACACAGGGCAAATATGCACACAGTGAAGCCAGGGTTGGCCCAAGACATTTTGCTGCCTGTGGCACAGAAGAAAATGGTGGCCCCTCAAAGCCAAGGTGCTTGGTACCAATGATTAGCAAAACTGTTCGGCACTTCAGAGACAAAATCCCACACGTGCTACCCTATATCCTTCATAGTAGGAATACTACTATAACAGCAGCAATGACAGCAAAAAAATGTGCTGCCATTTTATGGGACTCATGATTCACTGTCTGAGGTGGCCACCATCTCCCTCTGCCTAATGGTAGGGCTGACCTGAAGGAAGCAATTCCAAAGATCTCACTCTGAGTTTCACTGGTGATTGTTTTAAACGAATGCCACAATCAAGGTGCTGCTTCTTAAAAGGCCCTGCCTTGCATGCCCTCCAGCCTCATTCCCTTAAAAGGTGGCATACCACAGCTTGTCACCAGCTTTGTTTTGGAAGAGACATTTTTCAGGTATTTTGCCCCAAGCCAGTTTGGGTTATGGGTAAACATCAGCTGCACCTTGAAATGAGTTCAACGACAAAGTGGAGGCTTCCAAACAATCTGGCTCCTGGGTACTTTTGAAAGGCAGAGTACATCACTAAGGAGAGGAAGTAGTCCTGTCATGGACATGCCTCTATGCAGTTTCCAGTATTGACAAGTGTGTTGACAATTCCAATACTGTTTTTCTTAATTTCCCCCCACCCCCTGCTACCATAGTCCACCTCTGCTTAAGTGTTATAATTAAGAAGGAGAATTACAACAAAACCTTGATTACTGGAGAAGATTCTGCAACAACCATTCTTCACTGAACAGAACATCTTTCTAGGACACTCACAGAGGAGGTGTGGGGAGCAGCTAATTTGCCACTCTTAGTTAATTGCTAGTGTAGTGTAAATGATAAGTGAGAGCCAGTATAACTAGGACTCAGGTGACCTGGGTCCATGGAAACTCGTCACTGGGGGTGGGAGTGCCAATGGTAAGACTGCATCTTAATATCTCACATAACTCAAGTCACTGTAAGCTGCAAACAACTTGAAGGCATATAACATACAGTGATGTGCCACCAGAGATGGGTGCCTCACAAAATCCGATGGTAGTGCTGGCCCTGCCACCACAATCAGTATTCCTGATCTTTTGCAGTAAATTTTAGAATTACATTTACAGGAAACATGTGCAGAAAAAAAGAAGGATAAAGAGATAAAGTAACAACATTCAAAGTACCATGGGAGCACTCCAATCAAGTTGATAAAAATTCTTTGTTAAGCATCAGGTAACCACTCGCTCCATGAATTAGAAGCAAACTACTCTTATTCTGTGTTGGATTTCCGCAATTTTCATTGTCCTGTGATCATGAGAATTGTTTGCAGCTGGAGAGTACTGCATCCAGACAGTCCTGGAGACAAACGTAAAGGTAAGCTGCCAAATAAACACGCACACATGGACAGACTCATACACCCCCCTCTTACATCACCCACACATGTGTTGGTATGTGATCACTTAACTTGATTTTACATAATCCATGAAATCTGCATGAACAGACAAGGTTGATTCAGGCTTGTTATAACAATATAATTCCTGCTCTTGTATCTTAGATAAATCAACCATGTTTCTAGTGAGATACATCATCTACACAGGTTGCTGAACAAAGTGCAAACTGTGAAAGGGGCATGTTAATAGTAATGGTTTGAATTATGTATGATCCAATTGAAAGCACTGCTTGCTTCCCAACTTGTAATCCTTCACATAGTGAGACTTCTTGTACTTCCTGGGGATGAAGAACAGGATAGTAGAGGTGCATAAGTAGGAAAGACAGATGTGTGCAAAGGGACAACTATTGAATTATGAGAATCAATATAATTTTAAATGCTGTAGGAAAGTTTTATTACCACCATTTTTTATGTGCCATCAAGTTGTTTCCAGCCTATGAGAAAATGGCTTCCCTAGGGTCATATCATTAACAGCCGTGCAAACTTAAGATGGCAGCTTCTATTTGAGTTAAGAACCCTTAACGTGCATTCCAAAAAAGGGGGTCAACATTCACTCAAACACACTGAAACTTTTGGAAAGTTCAAATGTTGCAGGTTGGTCCTAAATTTGCAGCCTGGTTTTATTTCTGTTTGCATTATTGATTCTATGGAATAGTTATATAACATTTTCTGCTGTTACAGTTTTTGATAGGAAAAAAAGAGGGCATAATTAACAGCCATAGGAGATATTTCTATTTTTAATTTAAGGGAAGGGAATGTGCAGGGTGGAGGAGCAACTATGCCTTGAGGTGAGAAGAATGTGACCCATATTTGAATTAAATCAGTCAGCGAGTGATCATTGAACACAGATTGGTGGAAGAAGTCTTGGGTTTTTTTTCCAAAAGGTGATTTCTGCATTCATTGAGGGATGTAAAGATACGAGAGAAGTATCTCTTAAAGCTTTCCATCTGAAATGAACGAGAATCGAAACAAATGGAAACAAGAACAGAAGTATGCTTATCCAAGGAGAAGATGGATGGGCTTGTAATATTTTTCATAGTTTGTGAAAAAGAATCATTATGGTTAATTGCATAGTCTTCCAGGACTATAATTATTTTGAGAGGGACTGCCCCAGTTCTGAGGCCAATCTTTCTGGATTACCCTTTTGCCCCAGTCAAACATGATCTGGAATCAGGCGGCACATTCTCTCCCACTGAAGCACTGCACCCCTCATGCATGGGTGCACCATGCCATCCCCTTCCCTCCACTTGTAGCAACACTGGGTGGGGGCAGCAGTAGATGAAACAACAGTGCCAGCCAGGTGGGGGTAAGCCCTGCACATTGCAAAAGCAGCAGCAGCAGCAGGTGACACCAATGTCAAGCAGCAGCAGGAGGAGAGGCCTGCTGTGCACCTTCTAGCCATTTCTACAAAGCCTATCAATGCTGCCTAGCCTCCAGATGGTTAGAGCCAAGCACAATGGAAAAGATGGCCAAAGAAATGCATGTTGAGGCAATGGTTTGACCATCTCACCAACACTGCCTTGATTCCATGGGCTTCAGAATACCGAAATACAGTAGGACTCCCATATCCTTGGGGGATCGGTTCCATGATCTACCATGGATGGTTGAAACCATGGATACAAAGGAATCCCTATATATACAGCATACAAGGGGGTGAGACAAAGGCCACAAAGGAGAACCCTTGTATGCTGTACATAGGGCTAGAGCAAACCACAGATAATGAAACTGTGGATAATGAACCTGCAGATACTGGGGTCCTACTGTATCTTTGTAGTAAAAGCCAAGCCATGTGCAGTAATACAGTGAGGGCCCTTCTGAGGCAGGATTTACTTCTGCTTCTGTTTGTCATTGTTAGTACTGCTGCCACCTCTGTGGCTTGTAAGTGTTGTAAATCAGTGGTCCCCAACCTTGGCCCTCCAGATGTTCTTGGACTTCAACTCCCAGAAATCCTGGCCAGCAAAGGTGGTAGTGAAGGCTTCTGGGAGTTGTAGTCCAAGAACATCTGGAGGCCCAAGGTTGGGGACCACTCTTGTAAATGACTTGGTTCAATTCAGCTTACACCCAAGAAGATATGTGTCTTTGCATGGGCCAGAGGGCCTCTTCAGGTTTCCTTTGCTTTCCCTTAACTACTTTGACCTGTGCGGACTTTCTTCCAACCCTAAATTGCTATTCTGAGGTTTGCCACTATTACTCCCTTTCTTCTCGCACTTCTGTTTTGTCCCTCCAGGGAGGAGACATCTTTCCTTTGTTCTCTATAGATGAAAGGGGAAACACAGCTCCTGACATCTCCAGTTTAGTTAGCTGGAACTAGGACTTTCCTATGCCAAGTTTATTTCTCTAATAAACATAAGCTTTCTTGTGTTCTTAGAAAAAGTGTGGACATGATTCATTTACAAAAGGAGATGTGTGCTCAAGTAATTGCTCAAATCTCAAGAGGCTGACACCCACAAGTTAATGTTGCTCTAGTATCACTGTGTGTGCATACTGTTCAACAGCAGGAAAGGTGCCATCAGCCAGCCACCCCCATAGCAGCTGGTGGTGCTTCCCCTGCCAGGTGGAGCAGCGCAGCAAGAACCCTCTGGGGTGGGGACACGAATAGTAGCTTTGCCAACCCAAACCTATCTGCCACCTGAGACAGTGACTTCATCAGGGCTGGCAGCAGGACTGGCTCTATCAGCAATTAGCACTATGGATTTACTGGTTGTTGTACAAACCGTTAGGCACCTGCAGACTCTTGGAGGCATAATGTAAGAGTCAGTATTCAGCAATATCACTATATCATAAAAAAGCCAGTTCAGCACAACTGCTTAGGGAGCTATAAATACAGATTCACTTAGATTCAATGCCCTCGAGGGATATTGCATTATCTACTAAGCTATGGATATCTTGGTTCCAGATATGCCTTTTGAATGTCACTAGCAACTGGTCTTTGCATATAGTGGCCTTTTAAAAGCTACCTGCAACCCTCTCCCTCATGCTTTCATCCTGGTTATGTGTGAGAGAGTGGCACTCTTGTATTCCCCATCTTCAGAATTCATACAAACATTCCCGCACACATTGCATTTCTCCTTAACAGCACCGCTGCTAACACTCTCATCTTTACTCCCTATCCATACACATATATTTGGCTAGGGTGACCCAAGGGATTTTGCTGCCTGAGGTGAAACAGCAAATGACACACCATTCCCCACACACACACACACACACACACTCAACTCATGGAACATAGTATACAAAGCAAGCCAAATTATTTTGAAACAGAAGGGAGGACCCCCCCCCCCCGAGAGTAAAACAAAAATCACAACAGTCACCATTTGCTACCTTTTCATGACACCTCAGATCTGCTGTCTAAAGCACTCACCTCACTCTGTCCAGTGGTAGGACTGGCCTTTATATTTGGAAGCAGTCATGTTGCCTCAGGTTTTAAATCATTAGGTTTCTTTTGGTCCCACCAGCCAAAAAGAGGACAAGAAGACATAAGAGAGGGTCTTTTTGGTGGCTGCTCCTGGACTATAGAATTCCCTTCCAAAAGAGGCCAGGTTAGTCCCTTCCATCCTGTTCTTCCTCCAGCAGTCACAATCTTTTGTGTTCAGGAAGACATTAGCATGTAAATGTCTGCTAAGGAAGGGGCTTTAATGGGAAGATGTTTGTATTTTCTACCATTATATGGTGCTTTTAAATGACTTCAGGTTGTTTTATTCTGTTGTTATTTCTGCAGGCAATATGTTAAATCACTTTTTAATATTGTAATAAGTTGTGTTCTGTATCTATCTTTTTTTTAAAATTGTAAGCTCCCTTGAGTTCCTTTTTGGGTTGAAAAGCAGGGTATTAATAAAATGGATTGAAAAATAATAAAATTAATTCCTTCTAGGACTGTGACACATGAATGTTTCAATAAAACAAGTGGTAGTCTCAAATTAACCCTTGCACATGCTATGTGCTTTCGATGTTTGCCATAAAGCCTGATCAACACAATTAGAACAAATCGTTGTTGAGAATAAATGTTTTGAATTGGCTGAGGATGTTATTTGAGAGGCTCCATTTCGGTAGTCAGATGAGCCATTTAACTTCTTGTTTAACCTGCTGACATTTCTACTGTCAGAGATATCACTGAAAATGGTGACAGGTTCTCTGCGGCATGGACAAAAGGTGGTTCGGAGGTTCAGTGACATTATGTTTAGCAATTTCGCCTGAACCAGCAGGACTTTTTTCAAGCTCACTTTGCATTTGTGTCATGTCACTGACCTCAGCTCTTTTAGTAAGCTGCAGGGTGCTCCTCTGTCAACACAGAAAGGCTCTGATGTTGATGAAATGAGCACTGGAGAGCCACATAAGATCTCTTTTTTGTTGTGGTTGTCACTTCTGACAAGAGTTCTGGGATGCAATTACTTGATCTGCTCCTCACCTCTCCCCAACTCTCCCAAACTTTCTTCTCCCCCACCACATTTACATGTACCCAACAAAACCACTTGGCACACATTTATAAAGCTGAGTGATAATCTTCCATCAGCCACTGTCCCAAGAAACTTTACTTGGGCACTTTGGTCCAACTGACTCAACTGGTAGTTTGATTTTATTTCAACCATGGTGATGGTAGCTTCCATATAACCTGAGGGTACTGGGCAAGTTTAGAACATGTGTGGCACACACAGCTGTGTTCCCCAACACAAGGGAATAGATAGAAAAATTGTCAAGAGAGGTGTTGCCACTGGCTCCCAGTATCTCCTTCTTGAAGTAGCTGCCACTTTGCCCAATGGGAGAGCTGGCCCCGAACATTCTTTTAGGTTGGTTAACCACCAAGTGTCATAGACACATCTGCGGATGAGGGGACAGAGAGATGCTGTGCCTGAAAAACAGCTTTTGTCTTTCATTGACCACTTTCATTAGTGACCCCTTCAGAAGAGGAATTAAATAGCAGAAATTGCAATAGCAGAAAACCTTTTGTTTGTTGTTAAATAAAAACAGTATAGATGAAGTTGCAAACAAATCCGTTAGGGTCAGTATTACTAATACAGCATTTGCCTCTTGAGTTTTTCTCCCCACTGGACAGCTGCAGCATGTCACCATGAACAAGACACTTTTCTTGCAGAGATGTGCATATTTCTGTTTTTAGGTCACCGTTCCCCAAATTGTCCAGGTAGCATGGCCAGAATTCTCCAGGCTACCTGGGGAATTATCAGAGCTGTTTTCTAGCCTTGAGGTGCAGTGGAAGATGAGAAACATAGTTTAAAAAAATCAGGAAAGTCTACAAGATCTGCCTCCATTCACCTGAGTAAGTCATAAAGCTATGTGTACGTTCTTCTATTCATACAGTTCAGGTGGCGCTGGATTGAGGTAAATGTGAACAAGTTGTTTGCAAAATTTGTGTTTTTTTCAGTGCTTCCATAGCAGCCATTTTTCATCCAGTGCATGTTGACTTGCCCAAAAGGTTTCTAAGCATAAGGAAAGAGCTCCTCAGTGTCACGCTTGGTAGGCAATCATTTGCAAGCCACATATGTGAATGATAGCCTTAATACTTTAAAAAAAAATGATAGCCTTAATACTTCAGACGGTGCTTCATGGTTCCCCTTAACCTGCATTTTAATGAGCAATATTGGGGGAAAGCACCCAGACTACTCTTTAGGTACAGTACATATACATTGGATAGCTTAGCTGCACATAGTTCTTCGATGTACCTAGACTAACCATATTTCCAGATGAAGGCAAGAGAAGGCACCATTCAGCTCTTCCATTAAATGGCACTCTACACTCTTCCATCTTTTTCTACTTAACAGATTTTCTCTGTTAAAAAAAATATAGAAGAAGTGAAAGAAATGCCTCATTACAATAGTATCTTGAATCTGAGTAAAACATTCAGCAAGATAAATATATAAAACATTCAGCAAGATAAATATGTTTTGCTGGAGGGGGTAACACAGCCTTGAGATGTACCCCCCCCCCAGTATATAGGGGATACACTTCTATGTTTCTGTTTCTGACAGATGGGGCAGATTTTTAAAGATATGACAAAGGATGCCTGACACCTATGGATATTTCTACAAAGGATGTCAGGGCATGTTTGTTTCGAGCTGAAAATGTTTTCCATTTAGGTGAAATTCTATTTGGTACATCTTATGTGTCTTGCCCCATCATGGATTGCTTCCCCCTTCATGGATTGTTGCCTTGTCGTGGCGAAGGGGCTTGAGTAATTCAGAGAAGCTAAGGGCTATGCCGTGCAGGGACACCCAAGACAGACAGGTCATAGTGGAGAGTTCTGACTAAATGTGATCCACCTGGAGCAGGAACTGGCAAGCCACTCCAGTATCTTTGCCAAGAAAACCCCATGAACAGAAACAAAAGGCTAAAAGATATGATGCTGGAAGATGAGCCCCTCAGGTCAGAAGGCGTCCAACATGCTACTGAGGAAGAGCGGAGGACAAGGACAAGTAGCTCCAGAGCTAATGAAGTGGTTGGGCCAAAGCCGAAAGGACGCTCAGCTGCGGACGCGCCTGGAAGTGAAAGGAAAGTCCGATGCTGCAAAGAAAAATACTGCATAGGAACCTGGAATGTAAGATCTATGAACCTTGGTAAGCTGGATGTGGTCAAACAGGAGATGGCAAGAATAAACATTGACATCCTGGGCGTCAGTGAACTAAAATGGATGGGAATGGGCGAATTCAATTCAGACAATTATCATATCTACTATTGTGGGCAAGAATCCCGTAGAAGAAATGGAGTAGCCTTCATAGTCAACAAAAGAGTGGGAAAAGCTGTACTGGGATACAATCTCAAAAATGATAGAATGATTTCAATACGAATCCAAGGCAGACCTTTCAACATCACAGTAATCCACGTTTATGCACCAACCACCAATGCTGAAGAGGCTGAAATTGACCAATTCTATGAAGACTTACAACACCTTCTAGAACTGACACCAAAGAAAGATGTTCTTCTCATTATAGGGGATTGGAACGCTAAAGTAGGGAGTCAAGAGATAAAAGGAACAACAGGTAAGTTTGGCCTTGGAGTTCAAAACGAAGCAGGGCAAAGGCTAATAGAGTTTTGTCAAGAGAACAAGCTGGTCATCACAAACACTCTTTTCCAACAACACAAGAGGCGACTCTACACATGGACATCACCAGATGGGCAATACCGAAATCAGATTGATTATATTCTCTGCAGCCAAAGTTGGAGAAGCTCTATACAGTCAGCAAAAACAAGACCTGGAGCCGATTGTGGCTCTGATCATCAGCTTCTTATAGCAAAACTCAAGCTTAAACTGAAGAAAGTAGGAAAAACCACTGGACTAGTCAGGTATAATCCAAACCAAATCCCTTATGAATACACAGTGGAAGTGAAGAACAGATTTAAGGAACTCGATTTGGTGGACAGAGTCCCTGAAGAACTATGGATGGAGGCTCATAACATTGTAGAGGAGGCAGCAACAAAAACCATTCCAAAGAAAAGGAAATGCAAGAAAGCAAAGTGGCTGTCCAACGAGGCCTTACAAATAGCAGAGAAGAGAAGGGAAACAAAATGCAAGGGAGATAGGGAAAGTTACAGAAAATGGAATGCAGACTTCCAAAGAATAGTAAGGAGAGACAAGAGGGCCTTCTTAAATGAACAGTGCAAAGAAATAGAGGAAAAGAATAGAAAGGGAAAAACCAGAGATCTGTTCAAGAAAATTGGAGATATTAAAGGAACCTTTTGTGCAAAGATGGACATGATAAAGGACAAAAATGGTAGGGACCTCACAGAAGCAGAAGACATCAAGAAAAGGTGGCAAGAATACACAGAGGAATTATACCAGAAAGATCTGGATGTCCCGGACAACCCAGATAGTGTGGTTGCTGACCTTGAGCCAGATATCCTGGAGAGTGAAGTCAAGTGGGCCTCAGAAAGCATGGCTAACAACAAGGCCAGTGGAGGTGATGGCATTCCAGTTGAACTATTTAAAATCTTAAAAGATGACGCTGTTAAGGTGCTACACTCAATATGCCAGCAAGTTTGGAAAACTCAGCAGTGGCCAGAGGATTGGAAAAGATCAGTCTACATCCCAATCCCAAAGAAGGGCAGTGCCAAAGAATGCTCCAACTACCGTACAATTGCACTCATTTCACACGCTAGCAAGGTTATGCTCAAAATCCTACAAGGTAGGCTTCAGCAGTATGTGGACCGAGAACTCCCAGAAGTACAAGATGGATTTTGAAGGGGCAGAGGAACTAGAGACCAAATTGCTAACATGCGCTGGATTATGGAGAAAGCCAGAGAGTTCCAGAAAAACATCTACTTCTGCTTCATTGACTATGCAAAAGCCTTTGACTGTGTGGACCACAACAAACTATGGGAAGTGCTTAAAGATATGGGAGTGACTGACCACCTTATCTATCTCCTGAGAAATCTCTATGTGGGACAGGAAGCAACAGTTAGAACTGGATATGGAACAACTGATTGGTTCAAAATTGGGAAAGGGGTATGACAAGGCTGTATATTGTCCCCCTGCTTATTTAACTTATATGCAGAATACATCATGTGAAAGGCAGGACTGGAGGAATCCCAACCCGGAATTAAGATTGCCGGAAGAAATATCAACAACCTCAGATATGCAGATGATACCACTCTGATGGCAGAAAGTGAGGAGGAATTAAAGAACCTCTTAATGAGGGTGAAAGAGGAGAGCGCCAAAAATGGTCTGAAGCTCAACATCAAAAAAACTAAGATCATGGCCACGGGCCCCATCACCTCCTGGCAAATAGAAGGGGAAGATATGGAGGCAGTGACAGATTTTACTTTCTTGGGCTCCATGATCACTGCAGATGGTGACAGCAGCCACAAAATTAAAAGACACCTGCTTCTTGGGAGGAAAGCAATGACAAACCTAGACAGCATCTTAAAAAGCAGAGACATCACCTTGCCGACAAAGGTCCGCATAGTCAAAGCTATGGTTTTTCCAGCAGCGATGTATGGAAGTGAGAGCTGAACCATAAAGAAGGCTGACCCCCAAAGAATTGATGCTTTTGAATTGTGGTGCTGGAGGAGACTCTTGAGAGTCCCCTGGACTGCAAGGAGAACAAACCTATTCATTCTGAAGGAAATCAACCGTGAGTGCTCACTGGAAGGACAGATCCTGAAGCTGAGGCTCCAATACTTTGGCCATCTCATGAGAAGAGAAATCTCCCTGGAAAAGACCCTGATGTTGGGAAAGTGTGAAGGCAAGAGGAGAAGGGGACGACAGAGGACGAGATGGTTGGACAGTGTCATTGAAGCTACCAACATGAATTTGACCAAACTCCGGGAGGCAGTGGAAGACAGGAGGGCCTGGCGTGCTCTGGTCCATGGGGTCACGAAGAGTCGGACATGACTTAATGACTAAACAACAACAAAAATGTGTCTCGTTATATAAATAAACAGTACTTCAAAAGTGATAGTGAAAACATGGACATGATTACTGTTTATGACTTCTATTTCTGTTTAACTGTGTCAAGTTTTATCACTCTCGTAATCTGTTTGTTACTATCTGGTATACAATGCATTATATGGACTGGTGATTTGATGCACCGCTTAATATATGCTGACTCATTTTCATGCTTGTTGGATATGTCACTGATTTTTAAAAAAATTCTTTGCTTGTTGCCTACAATAGTGAGCTGATTTATTTTGTTGTACATCCTGGTGAGTATTTTGGACATACTTGTTCCTATGATGTAACAATTGGTATCTGAATGAAACCAGAAAAATAGACAACAATTTTCAATTAAACATAGATTTTTGGGTTACTGGTTATTTTGAAATAAACCAGGATTTTTTTAAAAAATGAAGAAATCTATATGTCATGTCTAATAACTCCCAAGTTGTTGTGCATTAACTTTTCATGCCTGAGAGAACAGGAAGATTACAGTGTATGGCAATGTTAACAAGGTCATATCTTCTGTACAGAAAGTCATTACAGATGTCTTCCTTTCATTTTTTTCCCCCTGCTAGGTATTATTGTTCCATGCCATGCATAACAACGATTCCTCTACCAAGGAAACCAGCATATTTATACTACTTGAGCTAACCTATACAACAGGAAACAGTCTGAACTTTGAGAAGGTGCACGTCCATGTCACTTACCCATGACTGGTACTCAGCCATCAGGCAAAGAAATATATGAGTGTGAGCATTCATGAATACAGAACGCCATTCTCTTACGGATCACTGCTGGACAATCTGTATGGAGATGGTTTTCATATAATGAGATTCTGGCAAATCAATATCTGTTGACATGTCATCATTGCAGGGCCATTTGGAAATGTCTTACTGTGTGTCATGTGAATAATAAAGTGATACAAACAAAGTAACATGGAAAGTAACCTACTTTCCATTAAAAGTTTTATGTCTTATAAAACTTAGAAGGACAGTTAGAGAAACAAAACTGTAATCAGGTTCAGATGAAACTGGAAAATAATGGCCCAAAGACATTTTTCTAGCACCATAGCCACAGGGCCCAGCTACACAGCTATGACTTGATTCTGATACAGCAAAACTATAGGGACCAAATCATACTCCTCAAGAGTTTTAAAACATTCCAAAAACGAATTATCATCAGCTTTAGGCAACTTGCTCCACTGATGAACCATATGTAGGAACCCTTCAGACATAGCTAAAATGCATGAGAATGGTGGCAAAAAAATCAACTAAGGGTGAATCTACTGTGCCAAAAACATTCGGGCACCTAAACTTTGACATGAATCAGTGGTGAGAAGTGGCATTTTATTACTTGTCATCTAGATGGTTCTCTTTAAAGATGAGCAGTAAAGACTCATGTTCTTCATGTTTATCAATCATTTATCTTTGATTTCTTTGTAGAAGCTCATTGATAACGATCATACATGATCTTGCTCCTGCTCCTGTTCCATTTCAAAACTGTTGGATCAACACTTTTGTTTATTTATTTATTTATTATTTGAATTTATATCCCGCACCATCTGGCAACCAGGCCACTCTGGTTTAGCTTCCATCTCTGTCTGCTTGCAAAATGAAATGCCTAAACCTAGTCCTTCTCTTTTTAAACATGTTTCAACTGAAAGCATTCTCAACAATTTTAGAAAGTGGGAGCTGCAAAAGATAAAAACCAAACCATGCAACAGAAAGTACTCAGAGCCAGCCATACTTTTTTCAATGAATGTCTACTTCATTCACTCCTTCCACTCAATTTGTCTGTCTGTGTGTCTGCATGCATGCATGCATCATATTTTTAACCCTCCTTTCTCCTTAAAAAGGACCCAAGGTGGGGGGGATTTCAGAGTCTGGAAGCAGCAAGAGTGAAGGCCCTCTCCCATGTCCCCAGCAAACACACCTGTGAAGGTGGTGAGACTGAGAGGAAGACCTCTCCTGATCATCTTTACACTCTAGCAGGCTCATACAGGGAGATGCGGTCCTTGAGACAGCTTGGATCCAAGCTGTTTGGTGATGATCATGGATAACTTTTATAACTTGCATTGAGAAGTGATAACATAAATTTATGCAATTCTCCAGTTGATCCAGCAATGAGTCCCATATTTTTATAGTATTTTCACTAGTTTTTACATCTTTTTAATGAGATCCAGTGGGGTGTAGTGGTTAATGCCAGAACTAGGACTCTTAGTGATCCTAGTTCTAGCATTATGAAAAAGCATGCAGGTTATATATTCCTAGTGACAATTGTTTTTTGTTGTTACTGTTATGTGTTGTGCTTGTTTATGAGTAATCTAACTCATTCTTTGTCTAATTCCTGAGTTCATTCTCCCTCTGCCAAACCTTCTTTATTAGTCTTTTCTTATACACAGATTTTCCACTAAAGTGCTTTTCCTACCAAAGCAGACCTCCAAGAGCCAGCAAGCAGTGAAATAAAGATCAAGGTCAAAAATGATGAGATAAGAAGTTATCACTCCAATAGCACAGTCTGTTTAAGGCACAATCCCCAAAAAAAACAAAACAAAACAAGAAAAAGCATGTGGCACCTTAAAGATTAACTATTATATTTTAATGTAAGCTTTTGTGGACATGATCATCTCAGAGTGCAGGACATGTAACAATGGGCTCAAGTTAAAGGAAGCCAGATTTTGGTTGAATATCAGGAAAAACTTCCTAACCGCTAGAGCAGTACGACAGTGGAACCAGTTACCTCGGGAGTTGGTGAGTGCTCCAGCACTGCAGGCATTCAATAAAAACTTAGATAATCACCTGGCAGATATGCTTTGATTGTATTTGTGCATTGAGCAGGAGGTTGGACTTGATGGCCTTGTAGGCCCCTTCCAACTTCACTTTTCTGTGATTTCTATTATTTTGTTTCTTTAGATTTTGCCTGGTATGCTTGCACAGATGAACATGGCTACCTCTTCCAAAACTACAATCCCTTTAAAGATATGCAAATAAAGTCCATGTTTTCTTCTTGATGACCAATCACAGAATGAAAGGAATTCAATTTGAGGAGGTGAGAGATGCCCATGCTAGGATAGACACTTTACTTCTAATCACATGGCAACTGTTCTGTCTAGTTTTTACATTAAAGAATTCTGGATGCAAGAATTTGTTTTGAATGTCAGTGTTCAGTACCAGCACTGAATAAAGTACGCAGACCTTCCCGTACAACACTTCACTTTTGCCCATACCAAATAGTAGGAGAAGATGGTGTTTTGTTGCTGCTATTGTTAAACAGTTGGAAGACAAAATTCTTGACAATCAACTACTCATTTTACAAAGATCAACCAGTAGACCCAGACATAATGCCCACTCCTAGTTTGTTCATTGTAAGTGTTGGCCATCATAACCTAAGGAAAAAGAAGGCTGCTAGTATATTTTATGTCTACTACCTACAGGTGGAAAAATTGATACCCTAATGAAAATGGTACTATAGTTCCATGGCAAATCTTGGCAAAGGAAGACGCACATTTCATTCCAAAGGGCAGTGCTTTGGTTATTGTAGTCTTTACACATGGTCTCTGCACACGCATACACTGTGATTTTAATATTGTACATAGCCCATGAATAGAACTGAACTATACAGCTGACTTTGGCAGAAAAATGAACTTCAGAATAATTGCTTAACCATTCAACCCAATGATGCGTAGGATTGTACTGTGCATTCGGTACATTTAGTTCCTATTCAAATAACATCTGTTGAAATAAGCCATGGTTAATATGCCCCACAGATTTCAATAAGGATCTAAATTCAACAGACTTCCACTCCTATAGCTGTAACAAGTTAACTCTGTTAAACTGTAGCCTACCTTTGGTTGAATCATTTGTATCACTGATATAACACCTATGTATAAATGCTATGCTCAAAATTCTTTTCACAAAGCAATGGCATAAATTAGTAACAACAAAAATATAGATTGTGTCCACATTCCACAGCTTTAGAGGAGAATGTAGTGAATAGATGGAATAATTTCCTTATCTACTACCACTTCTGATGAGTCTCCAAAATAGGTATGGTCAGCTGCCAAGGGTTGGAGGGGGGGTCCACACTGTCACCCCATAACACATGCACCACCCACTCTGATAATGTGTCACCAAAATCCAGTGGTGCAGCAGAGGATACCAAGCCCCTGTTTTGCTTTCATATGGCACTTCCACTTTAAAATAAGACATTTATGTACTGTATTTGGGAGACAGTTGGCATAGCCAGGACACCATCAAAACAAGGTGCTTACAGAAATAGCTGTGGGTTTGTTTGTGGTCTCTGTTTTGCCACCCCTGATGTAAATACTCATGTAGCCAGCCGACAACCAACTTAAGCAGATGCTGTAGAAGGAGTGCTCCTTCAAGCTCTTTGAATTTACATCTCTCTCATGTCACTGAAAACCATGATTTCCCAGTACACAAACTAGCTGCAGGGTTCCACATCTGATATGGGGCAGCTTCTGGGATTGATGTGCAAAACAAATCAGAACAGCCTTGTCATTGCTTTGCTGGATGAGACAAATATGGCTCTGGACCCTCTCTCAGCCCACATGAACACTACACGTTGAAGGCACAAGCCTAGACTGAAACTCCTGGATTAAGTGCTCAACTACAGACTTCTTTGGAGAATAGGAGTCTCCTTGAGAGAACCCTTGTCCTTACAGGTAGACCAGCAGGCCAAATTCTGCAGCTGAGCTGCCTTTCTGCTGTCTAAATTCCTACAGCTGAGCTGAAGAGGGGTTATGGCAGTTCAGTATGTGATGTCAACTTGGAACGATGCTTTTTCCCTTGAGGCAATCTTTTGACTGTTGTCTATTCTGATCCTTGTTGTTGACTCTGGCTCTGTATGACTCCTTGTACTGGTTTGACTATGGTGCATTGACTCTCCCTGTTTCTTTATTGTGACTACTGACCTGGTTTGACTTGTGGACTGTTTTTTGGACTTTGTTTCAGATCTCTCACATGTGCTTTACCCAACTCTCTGGCAAGGCTCTGTATGTTCAACCTTTACACTAGTTATATGTGTCCCCACATGCAAAGTCTTTGTCCCTAGACTCAGCCTGTCTGGGAGCAGGACAAGTTGGAGAATCAAGCCAGATCAAATGCTGGGGCAGACCAGAGTTGCCAAGGCAGACTTATGTCCCTACATAGGTGAGTTAGTCCAAGAGTCAAGCTGCACCATCAGATGTAAAACCCAGGGCAAAGCATAAAAATCTGTGCAGGGATTGCTGATCTACACTAGATAATTGATGCTGAACCATCAAAGTTCTCTGGGCCTCTAGTTTCGTTTCCTCTGAAAGCTGACCAATGGGATAAAACCAGTCTGAAGATGGTGCTTTCTTGAGAAACAGAAAAGACCCATTGTCAGAGTCACTGTCAGGAAGCTCAAGTCCCAAAACTCAGAAAGCCAAAACCTACCCCATAGCCAAAGGCAAACTTCAGCCTGTGTACTCCCTTGCATCCAACATCTTTTTTCTGCATGTCAGAGGTCTTCACTTCTAATTTTAAGCAAACCACATTTTGCCACTGTGTCCAAATGCAAGGAACCATGGTTTGTATGAACTTAAGTAAATGGTCAGGGAAGGTCAATCCATGGGTTCTGATCCCAGGTTGTTGTTGGAGGGTTTTGTTTTGTTTTTTAAGCTTGGGCATATTGGGTAACTGTGATTAGGTTAGAAGCAAACATGGAGGGCCGCAAACTCTTTCTTATGGCTACAAAACAAGCAGTAAATGAGTCTGAATTTGGTGCATCTCATTCATGCAGCAGGAAACTAATTTCTTGTTATATTTGAACTAGCAAGTTATGTGCATATTTTTAATGTGCAGTGGGAATATAGAATTGTCAGGAGTGTAAGCTGGGCAAACATTAATTATGTCTGCCTGATCAATTGATAGCACGGAGAAGACAGCCTAGTAACATTCCTGAAACTGTACACTCATAAAAACAAGCTGCAGCAATGGTTCAGAGTTTTAGAACAACAAAATACCGTGCAGGATAGAAACATTTGTAGTCTAGACGTTCATGAGCTCAAGATCAAAAGACTCTATTCAATTATTTCAGATGTGGTGCCCTGTAATATAGTGTATATTGCTAAAAGCTAGAAACATTAAACTTAGTGTCCACATGACAGTTAAATGAAAGCTTGCTGTGTGGGTGTGTATTCCTATCACTATCTCGTCCATTCTGTGCTATTTTTTTAATTTAAATGTTGTTAGATGTGTGTGTCACTGCACCATCGCATGGCTGCACCTTAAAAAAAAATCAATGGTTTCTCATTAAGCAGTTTTTCATTTTATCTGCAATATCAAACTAAACAGAAATAGCACTAGCGACGTCTGTCTTATGACAAATGCCTTATGGACATGGTGTTCCAGATAAGCCAAGCCAAGGTATATTGATTTCTGTGGTTCCTGCAGAAAAGAGGATTATTTAAGGAAGAAATCTTTACATGTTTGGGGATACACATGGCTGAAGGAGTCTAACGAAACTGTGGATAATTCACACTAGTCACAGTGCAATTGTATAACAGTATAATAAACACAATTTCACAGTATAGATGATCTCTCATGTATGTTTGACACCAGTGTTGTTTTTTTTAAATGCTGGGCACAATCTACACAGATGTCCTCATACGCAGGCTCCATTGAAATGAATGGCAACCATGCAACTGTGCAGCAAATATCTATAAATATATTTGAGCTGTTGAGTGGCACTCTCATCTTAGCTTTTTGAAACACCACCCTGAAATAAGTACTCAGTACAAGTATAAGAAACCAGAAATTTTAAGGAAAGGATAACCAATGACTAAACAGAAAGTGATCTTCACTGAAGAAGAACTGCTATACATCTGAAATACAATTGGACTTTGGATCAAAATTAAAAACCTTAATCACATACAAAGGAAACTAGCATATAAAACTGTTTTGGGGAAAAGAGATATTTAGGAAAGAATGAGAGAGGGATTTTGTAAGATAGAACCAGAGCCAAACAATAAAGGACAAAACCAGAATGGTGTGTATGAATGAAAAAGGCAGAAAAAGGCTGCTCTTGTAGGTGAACCCTCAATGATGTTGTACTGGGAGATCTCTGGATGATTTTCTAATTCAACAACAGGAGCAACAGAACTTCCATACTCCCTGCTGAAATAAATAAAGCTTAGTTAGGGACGTGGTGGCGCTGCGGGTTAAACCGCAGAAGCCTCTGTGCTGCAGGGTCGGAAGACCAGCAGTCGTAAGATCGAATCCACGCGACGGAGTGAGCTCCTGTCGCTTGTCCCAGCTCCTGCCCACCTAGCAGTTCGAAAGCATGCAAATGAGAGTAGATAAATAGGTACCACCTCAGTAGGAAGGTAACGGCGTTCCGTGTCTAGTTGCGCTGGCCACGTGACCACGGAAACTGTCTTCAGACAAACGCTGGCTATACGGCTTGGAAACGGGGATGAGCACCGCCCCCTAGAGTCAGACACGACTGGACTAAATGTCAAGGGGAACCTTTACCTTTACCTAGTTAGGGTCCAGCTACAGTAGATGTTAAGGGAAATGCCTACTCCCTGTGTTATTCCATGCACAACAGGATGTCCTTGTGGATACATGCTGAGCCAGTCAGCATTCAAACTTGCAAATTAAATCAATGTTTCCCTTCCAATGACCAATCATAAAATAAAACACATTAAGTGCAAGGTGCAAGGTAAGGAGGTGGAGATAAACATATGGTATGCAAACAGATCTTTCACCACTTGAGTGCAAAGCCCTGATAAATGGAAAATGTAGGTTGACTATTAAAGTAATTAGTAACGGATTCTTGTGTAAAAAGCTCTGAAGCAAATATGATAAGTAACTTAAAGTTTGGATATAATAGTTTTTAAATAGTTACATTTGTATCACTTTACTCCCTTCAAAACATGGCAAGCTGGCTTGTCTGCAGTTGTGGGTCTCCTTGCTTTTTCTGCTGAGTGGAGCCATGGACCTCTGCCCAAAGTTGGCACTATTTAAAACATATCTATGTGACCACACAGCAGCTTCTCAAAGGCATCCTGTTCTTTTGGCCTAGGTGTATGTTTTTGCCCTTCCTTTGGCCTAGGCGCCAAAACCATTGACATCTCAGGGCCTCCGTGTCTTTTTAAAATGGCCAATGAATAGCAAAGGGATCAAGCTATTGTTCTCCAGCTATGAATGAACTCTTCAGTAAGCCATTTCATGTTGAATACATTTTTTTTTACTGTACAACAATTTTGGAATATTCAGTGGCTAAGAAAAATATTTCCCTCTATGATGACCATCTAAAATGTTAATATATTAAAGAAACCATTCCTCCTCCTGCTGGAGTCCAGCAATGCATAAAATATTTAGAAAGAGAATTTCTTGTTTCTCCTGGCTGCAGAGTGCAAGCCTAGAGCTTTAAATATTAAAGCAACAACATATCCAGCCTTGAAAGCACACCAGTTCAGTGGCACCATGCTTTTTTCTTCATTTGCTGTTACAGAAGCATCATCTTTTTAGCACAAAAAAAACCCCATTAAGGAATGCAATTTATTTGCTTTCTCTTAAACTTATAACTAGTTTTTTTGATTAAAAATAGTGTTGAAGGTGGTTAAAACCACAACATTATTAAAAACAAAACATTTTTTAAAAGAAATAAACAACACCCGCAAGTTAAAAACCTATATCCACAAGCAAGTAGGCGTAAAAACCAAGAATCTGCCTGAATAAGAACGTCTTTGCTTATAGGCAGGAGAATAACAAAAATGGAGCTGCCTGACCTTCATTGGTAGGAAGTTCCAGAGCCTGGGGGTAGCTAGAAAATGTAGTTGTCTTTCCACCTAGCATGCAAATGTGTTCTTTTGAGAAAAACAGTTGTGTATTCTAACACTCTGCATCATTCCCTGTCAATTATATGATATGTACTATCAACAATTTTGTGGTGGTTGAAGATTCTCATGACGACTTAATTATAGCACTTCTGAAATTCAGATCTTGTGATGTGAAGTCAAGCATTCTTCAGTATTAAAAGTAATATGTCACAGTGAACATATGCTAAGGCTTAGTTCTCACCAGTCCTTTAGCCAGAAAATCTGAGTTCGGGTGGCCTGAGTATTATGAGAGTCTCCAGCATAGTTAACGTGGTTGCAATAGCTGTATGTATTCCACAGATGTACATCCTTCCTTGTTTTATCCTCTTTTGCAAAGATGAGGAACTGCACAATTATTTGCCTTGTTTTGCAGTGCTATCAGCATGTCGGGCAAAATGGTGCCAATAATCCTTTAAGCAAATAACACAACTGTGCAAAATGATGATGCTTGCTTCTTGGTTGCATGGATTATTAGATTACAAGTATCAGAATGATTTTTAGCATCTTTCCAAAGAGGCTGTCAGTCATTCTGTACTTGCTCCTTGTGTGTTCTTTGCTTCTCAAAGGAAAAGAACACTAGCTTCTTGCAGAGACAATTTGTGCAAACTATGGAGAACCCAACAAGAAAAAAACAGCACTCCTTGATTCGCTGCTACCTAGAGGCACGGAATCTTTCAGGGTTTGTAAATTCCTCATTAAGGTGTCCTTTGGAGTCAAACTACCCTAAAATGACAAGAACAAAGAAACTCATGAGTATTCAGTGCATCTGTAATAGACATTGGCTGTAAGTTATTGTCATCTTACTTCAACATAACACAAACAGTGTAACTTTTGGAGGGGAAATGTCCTTGCCAATTTACTCAAATCTATACAAATATAGAAGGGCTTGATGTCAATGTGCGCATGCATGTAACCTCTCTCTATGTAAGCTGTTCCTCACTAACCCTTTGAGGATTATATCTGCTCTACAGGCAACTTTAGAACGTTGTCCCCACACCACTGGACTATAAATTAACTATCTCAATTCTAATATACTTTCATGAACATCTGTTCCAACACGGCACTGCCTCAGAGACCAATCTGGCTTTCAACTTTTTTTCCCCTCCTTCAAACTTAGAGATATACACAAACAAAAATATAACTCAGCTGAGTCCCCAAAACTACAAACCTCTACTCCACTGGACACTGAAGTTGTGGTCCTCTCATAAGCATCCCTGCTGAACAGCATAACTGCAGTAAAATCATAGCTCCTTCCCAGGCTAATATTCCTATTTCAAATTACAGTGGAACCTCTACTTAAGAACGTCCCTACTTAAGAACGATCCAACTTAAGAACAGCTCCGTTCGCTAAATTTTGCTTCTACTTGAGAACGGAGCTCCAAGATAAGAACGGGGAAAAAAACTTTCCTGCCCTTTTTTTAACCTTAGGTCATCTTAGGTTAAAAAAAAATTTTCTCCCCCTAGTGGTAGAGTACGGATTAACCGGCTTTGCATTAGTTCCTATGGGAACTAATGCTTCAACGTACGAACGCGCCTCTACATAAGAACAAAAAACAGCCGGAACAGATTAATCAGTTTTCAATGCATTCCTATGGGAAATTTTGCTTCAACTTAAGAATGTTTCAACTTAAGAACACCATTCCAATACGGATTAAGTTCGTAAGTATAGGTTCCACTGTATTCCAATGAAAATTTCAGAGGACAAGGTTCAATCTTGGCTGTTGTCCTAAAGAGGTTTACTACTGGAGGCAAACTCACACAGCCTCAGGAAAAAAAGAGGCTCTATTCAGCCACCCAGCCAATGGTGGTCTTGGAGTATAACTAATCTAGACCTGTATTCTCTTCTTTCAGATAAAGTAGCTACTTTATTAATAAAAATTGATTGTTCTGTAGCCTGAGGTAATAAAGGGGCTGAGAAGTTAAAAAAAATCACTGTATAGCTTCTTCCTCTTTTTATACCTCAACCAAAAAAAAATACTAGACTACTTGACACCCCTGGGCTAAAATGCTGGCATCCTCCCCCTAGACAACATGTAAATTTTTGCATCATCTTTCTTTCATATTAGATGACATACAGTAGTGAAACAAGCAATTGTGACCCCAAGTCCTTATAGAATACAACATGTATTTCCTAGTCCCTAACAATAGCACAAATACAGGCTCAGCTTACAGATTTCATAGTTAGTTGGCTTCAGTTAAACTAGACTGTGGCTTTTGCTCTAACTCTTATTCACGTTGACACACCCCAGGAGCTTACCAAATTTGAGATACTGTGTGTTAAACCAAGTAATGTATCCAATGGCCTTGTTATATAATTCCATAGAAGCAACCTATGGACCCATTTTGAGCCCCAAAATAGCCTGGGAGGCTGACCTAGAATTCAACACACCACCCACAAATGTAACTGGATGTGAGTCGCATCCCCCTGCAAATCTATCTTGACCCGACTGAGAGAGATTAGTGGGAAAAGCTACCACCATTGGCAATTAGTTTCATCCAGACTGTCCCAGTATAAGAGTAGCCTAACCCCTTTGCTACTGAAAATATGGAGTCATTGACTCTCTAAAATACAAGTAGTTCCAGTGCCCTAAAGTGTTCTGAAGTGTCTCACTTTTGGCAGGATATATTTCCAATTTAATCTAAAGTTGCAGGGCAACAGATCCTGCCAAATAAGAGTACAGTAATATCTTTCCGGTCAATATTCTTGGACAGAGATGACAAATTGTTGCATAAGTACTTGCTTCTGCCAAAGCTTGGGGCTACATGTCTAGAAATTATGCAACATTGAAAAGACCTTAAAGGTCTAAGGATAAGTAGTTGGTAGCGATATGCCATCTGTCTGTCTGTCTGTCTGTCTGTCTTCAACTCCAAAACTCAGAATTTTCCAGGAATTATCCAGGCAGAATTTTGAGAGTTCCAACCCACAAACAAACACTTCTAGGCACCATAATTTTACTCACCTTTAGAAAGGCTCAGGCCAAGGCCTGCTTCATGGCTTTATTTCCTGCCACAATGCTTCCTGAAGGTGGTGGTCTTGTTGCCCTTTATGCTCTATAGAGACACCTCCCGAAGAATATCCATCCCCAGCAACTTCCTTCCAGGAAGCATTGAGACAGGAAATAAGCCCAGAAGAAGACCTGGAAAGAGGCCTCAGTTTTTCTCAGAGTGAAACGAAGGTGTCTGCAAGTGCATGATTAGCCCAGAATTCTGCCTGGGGAATTTTTGGGAGGATTCTGGGATTTGGAATCCAAAACAGAAACAAAAAACAAAAGGCACATTCCTCATAGTTGTTCTGTTGTTCTGTTCAAGACACTGACTTTGCAGCTGAGACTAACTAGAGGACCGTGAAGAAACAACACATCTCCAACCATGTGGTTTCCATTTATTATATGTGTCAATACTCCACTTTCAGGCCCAGCACTACAACATCTGAAAATCTGGAGGACCACTCTCTCAACATCCCTGCAATGATCTGAGACAAGCTGCAACAATATCTCTGGGATGTAATTCTTTGTGAGGCAACTTTACCCCTGCCTTATTCATTTACGGATATGTATGTGGCTGCCCTGTTTGTTTCTTCTCAGATGTTTTGTTGTACTGTTGCAAGGTCTATGAATGAATTTTTTTTTAAAAGGATGGTGTTATTGTATCATTTAACCACTATGCCAGTGTGGTTTGATGGTTAAAGTTTTAAGAGGTTGCGACTTGAGAGGTCAAGGTTCAAGTCCCCGCTGAGCCATACAGCTCACTGCATGACTCTGGACCAATCACTCCCTTTTCCAGTTTGACCTGACTCACAGAGTTGTAAAATGGAAAGAAGGAGAACCATGTATATCACTTTAAGCTCATTAGGGGAAAAGTGAAATACCGACATAACTAATACACAATAATAAATAATAATAAAAATGTTATGGATGCAATTAGAAAATGCCTCCTCTGTGTGGCAGAACAACAACATTCCTTGATAAGCGATGTGCGTGTCTTAAAATACAGAGACATCTGGCAACCTTACACTGACATTTTTTCAACTTAAAAATTAGCATAACTCAATTTTGATTTCCGCTCTGCTTTGCATAGCTTGGAGCTAAGATGCTTTGCACACATTTTGTCACTGAAAATTCTAAGCACTGCTGAATTATGAACAGTCTCTGTCTCCCTCTCCCTCCCCCTCCCTCCCACTTTCTTTCTCCCCACCCCTCCCCCCACCATACCAGTCAAGAACATATTTCAGTATTGAAGGATATGAAAGTACAGACAGTTTGGGAATATTATTAGCCAGACCTCATTAATTAAATAAGGCTAATGATTTATTCATAAATCCAGGACAATGAGAGGACAATGCAGTGCATTTACATTAGGGATGAGCACATACTTTGAGGAAGAATAAAAGCCTTTGAGCTGAAAACATTGAAATCCTTGTTTCTAACACTTGAATGTTTTGTACAGGGCATTTCTCTGCCTTACTTTATATCACAAATGAGGAAATTATTCAGACAGATACCGAACAGCTGGTTTATAAATAGACCTCATTCAGCATTGTGTTATTTTTATCCTCTGTTTTTTACTTGGAAAAAAACTTTTAAAAACATTTCACTAAAATTGTGGGTCAAATGAAAAAAGGTAGCATGGGAAGAGGGGATTAATATTTAGGAAGGTCATCATTGGGAGGCTAATCTCAGGCAAGACTTAACTCCAGAACTCATTTTAAATTATTAGTTCTGGTCTAAAATATGTAATTGTAGTCTCAGATTAATGAAGGACGTCAATCTATCCATTGCTAACACTGTTTTGGGATCCTGTTATTTCTCTTACAGAATTATGTATATGGAACAGAAGTCAAGAGCCAAGTTCAGTGCCCACATGATTCCATAAAGACAAAATCTGATGAACTTCCAGCTAAATTTCTGTGACCACTGGCCTGAGCTCAACTGTACTTTATAAAGAGCATACTGTCTCTTTAGGGTTTTAATTACTGAAGAGAGTGAACAGTTAATTCAGTTCAGTTCATCCTGAGAGCCCTGAACTCTACTATCCCATCTTATCCACCATTTTGTAAGACCCAAACAATATAACAGCATGAGATTTGGCTGTGTCCATGCAACCCATTCATCTGGGCTTGGCTACAAGATTCTCAGGGATGCTTGAACCTTGGCAGATGGATGGGTGGCAAAGCCACTCCTCTGGGTGGCTAACAAATCAAGATCAAAATAGCATAATATAATAATAGAAACACCAATAAAAATACAGAAAAGGCATCATGCACAGCATGATCCCTAAAATGTGATAACTTTAAAAAGGGAAATTAAAATAACAAGAATAATATTACGTACTTCTGTTTTATGTGCCAGCATAAAACAGAAGTGAAAGATATTTCCCAACTTTCCAATGTTGTATTTCAATGGGTAAAATGAAATCTTTTGCTTGTGGGTTGTGGTGTTGTTGTTTTTCCATGATCGTGAAAATGAATGGAGAATTGTGTGTATCTTTGAGTGCATGTGGAAAATTATTGTCCAGAATCAACAGGTTTTTCCATAAGGTTTGTGTATCTTGTCATGATTAATTGACTAATTGACAAGGTGCTACATGGCCTCCTGGTTGCATGATCAGACGCATTACCAGCCACATGACCAACTTACACATTGGCACCTCATCAATCAGGTACAATTAGCCGTTTCACAACTTACACAAACCTTATGCAAACATAGTACGATTCCAGCCATTATAGATTATTCAATTTGGAGCTGAGAGATCACAAAGTGATCTTGCATTAGATATTAGATAGTATATGCCTTCATATATACAGCGGGTGTGGGGGTTTTTGGGGGTTTTTGTAAATTAAAAATATGAACACCAATTATATACTCTGACTCCCTCCAACTACAAGGACATATTACACATTTTCTGAATGGATTTACAGGATGTAGGTTAGCTTTCCTCGGCATAGGATATAAGTTGGACAAACCTCTTCCGCTATGCTTAGCTTAGATACAGACCTCACCACTGATTCTCTCTCAGTCTACTACCCAGTGGTAGCTGGTGCCCATTCCACTTTGTGGAGTAAAAGCATAGCAGCCAATGGTGGGTGAAACTAGAGGTGACAGGCAGAGCCAGGGGGTATTCAGACAGGCAAGCAGTCACATGTACAAGCAGACATTCATGTGGATCCTGCTTCACCAGTCATCTCCTTTATTTACTTTCTAATTCATCTGAGGAGCAGAAAAACATCTCTTGCTCCCAAATTATATATGGTCCTCCCAGCTATTCCTTCTCTCTTTACTAGGTTCCAAAGCTGGGCAGTGAGCTTATTAATGCCGATTCATTCTCAGTTCCATTGCTTTCGCACCTCCTGTAAAATAAGACTTCTGTAACTCAGAATCTGGCAAATTGCCACTATGATGATAAGCATTATTGTTGTGACTAAGAATTACAGAGTCTATGGATTTCAATGGGTTGAAATTACAAGGTCTAATAGGATAAATTACACCAAATCACAGGAACTGCAAATGTCACCTATCTGTCATATTTACACATTGCAACGTTCTACTAATTATTTCAATTCACTTTCAATTCTCTTCCACGGCTCAACTGGCAGCTGTGAAATAAATTCCTTAGCAAAGCAATATTTGTGTACCTTGCTTCCAGACCCAGCTGGAGAGCTGGCTGATTGTTTTGTAATGATATTACTGGGAGATCAGTCTTCCTGCGAAGCACCACCCTGTGCTCCAGATGCCTGTTATCTTCATGGCCAAAGGCATTCTGAGGAAATGACAAGGGCAGGTGGCAAGAGTCTGAACCAGCTGGTACTCCCTTGGCAGCTTACATGCCCATTTTCAAATGTGAAATGTTGCAAACTGTGGTCTGCCTCCACACATTAAGAACTTCACCTGCTTAATTTTTAATTATTTTTTTTTATTGCTGTCGGACACTCAGGAACAGAACCAGTCTGGCAACTCGAAGTAACAGGGCAACTGAATTTTTGAAGTGCTGCCTTTAGCTAGAAAGCAGTAGCACCAGGAAGTGACCTGGTAAGGATTACATATGTGCTTTTTAAAATCCCTAGCCCTATTAGTCTTTCTCCAAGGACATCTATCTACTAGTGCCACCAGATCCTCTCGGGCCATGTTTCTCCGGGCTGTCACACTGAAGGAGGCCTGGAAAATGTCCACTAGAAGTCAGGCCTTCTTGGTTGTGGCACCAGCCCTTTGGAACTGGTTCCTGGTCGATATGCACCTGGCTCCCTCCCTGCCTACCTTTAAGAGGTTGCTCAAGATGCAGCTCTTCATAGAGGCCTTTGATAGCAATCTCACATGAATTTGCCACCTGCCCTACTATAGGTCATGTTTGCATTGTCTTGGTTTTTGAGATGTTCTAGTTGATGTGATTTGTTCTTTTATTTTATAATTGTTATTGATTGGTTTATTGTTATTTCTGTTTGAATTTTATTGATTGTTAACCACCCAGAATAATGCCTCACACTAAGGCCATGGTATAAAAATCTATAAAATAAATAAATAGTTACTCTTGAGTTTCATCCCATTGAACTCCCATTGTACTTCCCTTATTTTACTGAACTTGCTAACAATTTTGTTGGCCATATAAGCAGATATTCCTCTTTTACTTTAATGCAGTTCCTAATCAGTCTTCTTCAGATGTTGGCTGATAAGAAATTAAATAAGCGTGTTGACTTGTAGTTTGTTGCTCAATTTAAAAAAAATCAGATATAAGCAAAACATGATTACATGGATTAGAAATAATTAATAGAGATTTGTGATGGGAATTAGAATGTGCTCTATCTAGAGAGGTTACAAAATTACAGTCAACTCCATTTATAATATACATCATTCAAAACAGATGTTTGCTTAAATTCGGTTCTAAAACCAACCCATTTCTTTTATCTTTTCTCAGAAATATCGAGCCATATATAAGCACCAAAAAGACAGTGGATCTAATCCTATTGGGGTTAGCCTGCCTGTGCAATGGGAATGACATCATTGGCAGCCACAGACTGCTGCTGATTAAAAGCTTCCTTTTGTCATTGATGGTGTATATGACCATGTCACATCATGTACAAGCCATGCACACCCCAAAATCACAAAAGGAAACCTTTAATCAGTAGCAGCCTGCTGTTGCCAATGACATCACCCCTGTTGTGCAGGTGGAGCTGCATGATAGGACTGCAGCCAACGAAAAGGAAGAATGGCCTGTGTTCTAGGACGGTATCTAAGATAAAAAGCATGAGTTCCAGGCAAGCAACCCCATATTCAGAGACCATAATCAGACTGTCTGCAATCCAAGGCAACTTGAATCTGAAGTGATCTGAAGTGAAACGCAGAACTTCTGAGGTTTTGAATCCATTTTCAAAAACATTTATTTATTTAAGTATTATTTATTTAAAGTATTTATACCTCTCCATTCTCCTCAAGAGGACCCAAAGAGGACTTGGAAGAGTATCTTTCATTTCATTTCATTTCCATTCTATTCCTTCCAAATGTCCGGTATAATACATTTTTAGTACCCAGAGTCATAAATGGCAGGTAGAAATGAGGAGGTAGACAGAAAGAGAATGTTTTTTAGTGACTGACATCTGAGGGATTGGTCTATCACAACCAGATTTCTGGGTGAGGTGCTCCTATACTTCAATCACAGCTACCTATGTATGCAGTATGTAGCCTGCCCTTTTATGTATAGGGTGGCTGAAGCCAATGGTGTATACACAGAACAAAAAGAAGAAAAATAGAAAAGCCCAACACATCTGTGTTTCTTTCCAATTTTGTCGCAGTATGAATCTGTTCTGAATTTTAATCCAGACTTTACAGGAGCTACTCAAGATGCTCAGCTCAAACTCCCCTCCCCACCACCTCCAATAGATTCAGCACCTATGCAAAGCCCAAGGCTGTGGCTTCCTTTACTGAGTCATGTTCAGCCTTCCAATTCTCTTCTCATGATGTGCCCAAAGTATGATAGCTTTACTTTTTTGCCCTCTCATTTTAGTTTCCAGCGACAGTTCCAGCTTGATTTGATGTAGACTTCAATTGTTTATCTTTCTGGTGGTCTGTTTTACTCATAAAGCTCTCTCCTGACACCACATTTCAAATTAATCAATCTTTTCCCTCTCAGATTTCTTCACTGTTCAGCTTCCAAATTCAAACTATTGTATGGAGGATCTTGGCCTTGGTTTCTACCAGCACATCCATACACTTTAAGATATATTCTAGTCTCCTTTTAACTGCCCTTTCAAGACTCAGAGTTCTGATTTCTTAGCTGCAATCTCCATTTTGATTGATGATTGAACCAAGATAGAATTTTTTTAACAATTTTGATGTCTTTGCTTCTGGTAAGATATATTTTTCCCCTTCTTAATGTTCAGCTATAATCATACTTTTACACTTCCTTTTAAAACTTTCTGTAGTCATTCCAAGTCATTGACTGAAATCCTGTTTTGGGTGGGATTCACTTCCACAATGGGAATAACATCATTGGCAACAGCAGATTGCCATGGATTCCTTTTGAGATTTGGGGGTACATGCAATTCCATCATACTGTGCACATGTTGTACATATCCCAAAATTGCAAAAAGAAGCCTTTAATCCATAGCAATCCACTGCTGCCAACACCATCATTCCTACTGTGCAGGCAGAGCTGCGCAGCAGGATTTCAGCGATTAACTTTAATGCTATTAGATTGCATGCTGTTGACCTCCATATGATTCTTTCCTGAAAATTTGAGACAAGGTCCCTCATTTGGTCCATGAACCTATCCTGACTGATTACTATAGAATGAGAACTGCAGACAAGATAAATGTCTGAAGTATATGAAAAGATTCAAAAATTATTGATATAGCATCTCCACTTGTGTCTATCTGCAAACTTAAATAAATCTGTCAGTAATTATATACATTTAGCAGCAATCTCATATGCAGCTATCAACAGATAACTGTACTTGAACTCACTGATGCTTTCTTTTGAGTAGACATGGAGGTTGCATTGTTATTGCAGAGAACATTACACCATCTGTGTCTACCCTTAATTTTTCTGTTCACATATATCTATATTTTCTGGCAGCTGGATTGTTTGGTTGTCCTTGATAGAAAGCTGCAAAATTATGTGAGGAAGGTCTATCAAAACCCTGAAGCATTTATTTTTAGACCTGTGGCTGACAGAAAGACAAAAGCAACCTAGAGGGGGAAAACAGTGTCAACAGTTCATGTGAAGCATCTTTTCATGTTAAGGAAAAGCCAAGTCAGTCTGAAACTATAACTATGATGGAATTTAAGAAGAGACACAATAAAGGTAGCTGCAACCTATACCTGTTACACAGAAGGTCATTTCTAGGAGGTTTTGATGTGGTAGAACTTGAAAAAACACACACCACTATATTCATTCTTGCCCAAAGGCAGAGGATAGCATAGTAGCTTGAGGACTGTGATTGTAGGCAGTAACTGTTCCTAAGAGGGTAAAGAAAATGTTCCCAATTGCCTTGAAAAGAACAAAACATCTGAAGGACTCTTCAGGGCCATTCCAAGTTCAACAAAACGAAACCTTTTCCAAAGTGATGCTTTCATCCTCAGGTATTGTTGCAATCAACAGAAACGGACTGAGAAGGGGATAAGCTGGGAGAGGCTAGAAGATTAATATTCTGATCCTAAAAAAAAAATATATCCAGGCTACAAATATGTTCTTAGTGCTACAGGATTTCAGCAGACGTTCACACACACACTCTCAGAGAGCAACAGAGGAAAATCTGTGGAGTACTGAGGGTTTTTTACCCATATTAAGCTGGCGTATACTGGTTATTTTGCTGTGGCTAATGTAATTGAAGTGTATATAAAACAGGAATAGAAAAGGGGGAAAAGACTTCTTTGGGGACCCATTAATTTCTTAAGGATAAAGTGTTTGAAGGTTCAAAGGCTTTGTTGAAGCTTATTTTAAATTTAAAATTTTCATTGCCAGGGGATTGATTACTATTCTTGCTTTAGCTTTATCAAACAATAAGTTGATTCCTGCCCTTTCAAAAATTTGATAATGTGGAGTGTGTGCCTCTTCTTCTTCCAGGGAAGACTATCTTAATACATTTTCTCAACGATGCTGCTTAATTTTTTAAGAAAACAACCCTACAAACCAAAACAGTTCTAAAACCATGTAAGGAAGAAGGAATCACTCTATTCCAGGTGGGATGGACTTTTTACCTATGACATTTGCCTATAGAAGAGAAGCCTTTCTCTTGGTCCCAGCACCTTAATGGGTACATCTGAGGGGGGCACCGGAAAGGGCCTTCTCTGCTGCTGCTCCCAGACTTTGGAACTCCCTCCCACAAGAGGCCAGGCTGGCCCCACCTTTACTGTCCTTCTGCAAGCAGGCAAAGACCTTTCTTTTCAGGCAAGCCTTCCCTTACCTAACTAGTTATACCTCTGTATGATTTTTAGATGGACTGTTCTGCATTACTGCTTTGACTGGATTTTTAGTACTACTTGTGGTTTCCATTTCTCAGAGTGGCATTTGGTGTTTTTTCCCCCCTTTTTAATATTTGTATACTTATTGATCTTAGCTTTAATATTGCCTTCTAATGATGTAAGCTGCCTCTTTATACTCATTGTTCTTAGCTTTAAATATTGTCTTTTAATTATGTAAACCACCATTGTATACTCATTGTTTTCAGCTTTAAATATTGTCTTTCAATGTTGTATGCCACCTTGGGTCCTTTTAAGGAGAACGGTGGGATGAAAATATTTTAAATAAATAAATAATAAATAAATAAATAGGTTAATTCCAAGCTGAATATGTATGTTTTGGTTACTTGTCCACTTGAAAGCTGGCAATGAATGTATAAACTCACTCTCTTGAAAAGCACTGCTTAGAGCTGAACTTGCATGTGTTACCTGGAACCCATCATCCTTCCTTATTCTTCACACATCTCCAAGTACCATTTTTCCATATAATTTTGGTGACACCTTCTCAATAAAGCCCATACAACCCATGTTTCCTATGACTCTTCTCCTGATACCTGTCAGGTTCTCTGCTCCTTCTATTTCTCTTTAAATACCTTAGAGTAAGAAACATTTTCTAAATTTGGACACTAGTATAATGCCAAATGAAATGGTGGCTGGAAATGTAGAATGGAACTCAGCAATCCAGTTAAACCTAAGCATCTTTAGGGCCAAAGATTTCAATAAGTGTGGACCAAGTGCTTAAGTTTTCCATTTAAATAAACTGAATATGCTTAATTTTACCTAGTTATGTTTAAAATCTATTATGATTATTTATGTATGTGCTTGGAAAAGATGGTGCTCTTATATAAGTAATGGGGGGACAACTATTTAAAGGTTAAAACAATGCTTTTATTGGTATGGTCTTTCTTGGGACTAATAAGCAATAGAAATTAGTGTAATTCTCAAATGACATTCTATTCATGTAATTATATCTATGCTGCTGTCCAAATGTAAATTAACAGAAATTACAAACAAGTATATTTCATGGTTAACAAAAAGTGTAGCATCAGGGTTTTTTGTTTTTTTTTGGTAATATTAAACTTGGTTTTTAAAATCTTGCCATTGTAATTTTCTAAACATTAATAGCTTCTGGATAAATCTTCTTAACTAAATCACCAAATGTTCCATTAAACAAATATGCACAGAATTTTCTGGCTAATCATCTGTCATAAGTAGAAGCCCACAGCTGCTAAAGAGAGACATCTAATTGCTGTTTCACAAGCCCTGCGTTTTTCTATTTACATAATTCTTTTACTGATCTTAATATAAATAGATATATATAGAAAGAAGGATGCTAACATAATGCCTCATTAAATGCAGCAAGTTAAAGAAGCAGTTTTGGTCACAGCTGGTGGTTGAAGTATGTTTTTAAAAATATGATTTATCTCTGCAAAATGCATAAAAATATGTATGTTCATATATGTATTGTACCTACATACATCGATAAAATGTGGACATGTGGCAGTCAAATTAAGAACTAAATAAATTAGCTCATTAAATATGTACATGAGCAGGGGAAGAAAAATCCTAATCTTTTTTTCTAAGTTTGTGCAATGTTTTTGATTAAAGAGAATGTCAGCTGCAGATGGAATTATATCCATTGGAGTTAACATGTTTTCCTTAAAAGTATATTAATTGCTGCTTTTAAAAATTAGAACTTTATTTGCAAATTTGATAATACACCTTATGATGGTTCTGCATGCAAATGTATTTGAAAAAATATTTATGGCTTTTGGATTTCAGAGCTGATGCATCTGTTAATCTGGAAAGATTGTTCAAACTGCAGTGTATGGATCACATTATTAGTGTTAGCATACAATGGCAATGGCAGCAAAACAGTATGAATGCCCTGCTTCTGTGTTTCAGCAGATAGATATGAAAAGACATATTGTTAACAAAAGGGTGGCCATGTTTTCAAAACTGTATTCTCTCATGCTATTTCAGCATCTCAGCAGCATCATTGATTCCCACATCTATGAGAATTGTAGAAGTAAGGTTGATACATAACTAAATAATAATAATGCTGCTGCGACTGTATCAAGAAACATGTAGATGTATGGAAACTGTGTTACTGGTGTAAAATTATTGAAAAGGTGATATTAATTCAAGTCATAATTCCCTTGTTCCTGTAGTTCAATTCAAACTGAAGAAACATTTAAAATGTGAAAACAGAAAAGGCATAGAAACTTAACAACTAATTGATATATCATATATAGTTGTTAAAGAAGGGGTTAATGAAGGCATCAATTAGATCACCCAATCAAATATTTCAGAGACAAGTCACACTTGCTCTAAACTGACAAAGGTATTAGTAGACACGACTAATAGCAAGATCAAAAGTAGAAATAAATGGAAAAAAAGAAAGTGAATAACAGAAGAAATATTCAACCCGATAGAAGACAGATAAAGAGGAAAAAGGGATAACATTAAATATAAACAATATTACATAACATTAAATATAAATAATATTACATGAGAACAAGATTAGGGCTGCCGAATAAAACTAGTGCACTGAATGACATACTAAAATACAAAATCAAAAGAAGATCCATGGCTCTTCTTTTTTTAAACCTTTTTATTTCAGACTAGGGATAGGGTAAAGAGTAAAAGGGGTAAAAGGGGATAAAAAGGGGAGAAGGAGAACATACAATATACTGTCATAAAATCTTGTTATTCATGTTACAATGTCTTGTCAATTTTCGGCCTTTCTATAGTTTGATTGCCCTTCTAGATTTCTACTTACAGTTACCTCTTAGTTTAGTTCTATGTTTATCCAGTTCTTTGTACTGACTCAAACCATTTATATAGTAAATCCCATCGTTCAGTTGCCTTTTGTATTTTTTTCCAAAAGAAGATCCATGGCTCTTCTAATGCACATAAATAATGCACTAGGAAGGCATCAGACATATTATTAAGAAATAACAGTCCCTACTACTGATGGATCAGAATAGCTCTCTGATATTTGATATCAAGGGCAAAATTTGTTATTCCATTAAATTTTTCTATTTAAGTGACCACTATCAAATCTGTCTCCCGTGTTTGGCCTTGCGGGGGTCATGTGCTGCAACCATAGACCTGGCTGAGGCTCGTCCCAATGCATATTGGGATGAATAGCACACCGCATGCAGAACGCTTGGTCGTACTGAAGCCACGCCTGTCCTGCAAAGTCTGTGTAGGCTCTATATATGATATCCAGGTATTGAAAGAGGGCTTGAGCCCTCCAAGGTTGAGACTTAACTAAAACTCCCGCATAAATCAGAAACCCGGGGAGCCAATTAGCCCACATCCTATCGGGCTTTTTCCTTTTGCGCTTCTCCTTCTCTTTCTCGTCTTCTTTATCTATGTCTTTCTTATCCACCTCTCTATTAAGTAGGTCAAATATGTCCACGTATTCGTTTTTCTTTGTAGCCGTGGGTAAGTGATCCCCCAGGGGCATGGAGTAGTCCCCATATGGCAAAGCCCCTAAGGGGACCGTATTATAGCCTGTATTAGGCACAGATGGGTACGGCCAAACCCTTGTACTAACTACATTGTCAGTTTGAACCGGTGGGGAAGGGGCAACGTAAGGCATACCCCAACTGCTAAATTGCGGATTGGCACATGGCCAAGCAATATTGGTGAGCCCTGTAGTCAGTGCATTGTAAGGTGTGGTTGCTGGGTAATTGTATGGAGTACTGCCGGCCCAAGGCCAAGCGGTGAAAGATGTATGGGTGCCTGGTGCGGTAGAAGACTCACCCTGCGAAGTCGTAGCCCTGCCAGGGCCATCAACTGGATGTGGTGTATCGCAGCTAACCTCCTCCACATCATCCTGTCCTTCCTGGTAAGCCGACGATGGTTCAGATGTCCCAGGGGTCGAGGACCTCCTCCGCTTTCCTATGCTCCGAGCCCTCAGGGTCAACGAAGCCCCATCAGCTTTCAGCCTGGCAGCCACCTCTGGGACCTGTTCAGACTCGAGGGCGGCAAACCTGTCCATTAGGTCCTGAGCCATTGCTTTTAATTTTGCCCTCCGATGGCTTTTAGTCTCCCTAGCCAATCTGCGTGGTTGAACCTCACTCGGCTGGGGAGGCTGCCTTGTCATCCTCTGGGCCTCTAAGGCAGAATTTTTTTCCTGTAATTCCCACCACACTGGCCAGGATTCCTTGTCTGAGGAAGATTGCGGGGGAGACACCTGTGGGGCTGGCCTCTTCTTGGCAGGCTGTTTCCCCTTCCTGGTGCCCTGCCCCTTCCTCGACATCATTTTGACTAGGGCCTAGTTATTAATTAAGTGGTAAATTAGCTCACTACTTCAAATCAAGTGGCAATGCAACAGCACCTAGGTGCTAATGAGCCCTTATTCCTGGCCTGAATGACGCTTCTAAACCCAACAAGTGTATTTACTCTTGAAGCCTAAAAGGATCCCACCAAGTGCCCTAAGAAGTAGGGAGGCACCAAGGAGAGCTTAAACTCCCCACCTCTGGTTGCACAGCCGTAGACCAAAACCACTGAACTATCCAGTAGGTGGCCCCTATTCAATGAGCGTTTATTGCTTAACACTTGCAAAATTAACTATTATTGAAATTAATGATAGACTTGAATCACCGTTAGATTAATTGATTAGTTTAATGAATTTATCTAAATTAATTACTATCCAATAAATTATATTTATGATGAATTATTTAATCAGCTGATTTATAATAAATTCTGCTAATTAAAAATTGTTAATTAATTAATTAAAACAACTATCTAATCAATTGGTAATTCAGTTATTATTGTTATTTATTTTATCTATTTATTTATTTATTTATTTATTATTATTATTATTTTATTTTATTTATTTATTTTATTAAATTCTTATCTATTAATTCTTATTTGTTATATGTTAGAACCGCTTTATCAAGTTTCTTATTCACTCTTCTTATTTTCCCTTTTTTAAAAACCGTTGCATACTTGTTTAGTAGACCCACAGTCCACTAGCCGCAGTTGCTTGCCAACCGTTAACTTTTAAATGTGTGTGTGGGGGAAAACGGCACGCGAATACCAGGGAAGGCCGAAAGCAGGTTCCTGTCTCCCTCAAAACCCTGAACGGAGAGCGGGAATGCCTAATGAACAGAATTAAACCAAAAATCACTCCGAACTTAATTCAAAACGTCCGGTAAGGTAAGCAATTAAGAAAATGCCCGGTTAATACCCTCCTCGCCTGTCTACTGCCTCCGCCTCGCTAACTTTATTTACGATTTATATAACTCCTTCTTAGTATTATTCTTCCCGACTCTATTTTGCCTTCCTATTGTTTGTTTGGTTTTTTAAAAAAAAACCTACACGCCAAGGTGCGGCGGGCACAAAACCCCGCCGCCGCTTTTCCCCCTGCTTGGTCGGAACCCACTAAATAGAAATTAAACACAGGTAACTTAGCACAAATTAAGTCAACAAGGATTAAGGAAGTTAAAACTACAACCCTGGAGTTAACAGAGGATGATTTGAAATTTTGGCAAGGAATAATTAATAAGTACTGTAATGAAGGGAAGAGATCTAGAATAAATAAAAAGTATTGGTATAAAACAACAACAAAAAGGTGGTATAGGTTTACCAAATATAAAAAATTATTATTTGGCTAACCAATTGAGGTTTATTGGGGAAATTATATATAATCCAGAAAGGCTAATCTGGTGGGAAATGGAATCATCAGAATTACAGGCAGATATAGAAAAATATTTATTCGGTATAGTTAAGAAAGATAAAATAAGTGAAATTAATAACCCATTTTTAAAGACATTATTAAATATATGGTATAAGTGTAAAAAGAATTTATGTTCATCATACTCCCCACTTGGATTAGTGACAGAAATAGAAAATTTTCCTACCAATATGAAAGTGTATGTGGATCTATTTAAAGAAAAGAAAGTGATTAGATTGAAAGATTGGTTGTATAAAATGAGATCGACAGATCAAATGAAACAAACTCTTCAGAATAGGAGCATTTCATGGTTGAATTATATACAATTAGAAAGATGGACTAATGAATGGGTAAATAAATATAATAAAGGTAGAGAATATACAAAGTGTTCTGTAGTGGGTTCTAAACCAATAAAGAGCCGCATACGCAATAGTAATTCCACTCAGTTTACTTACAACACAGGAAAACCCACACACACATATATATATAAAAACCCCACCCATAATTAGAGGGTTTCGGACCCTCCCATCTCTATTGGCTAATTGCCCACGGCGTGCTTGCTGATTGGGGGGAAATTATCCTCCAAGGTTGTTATCCTAAGGAGCCAAGCTCAACCACCTGGCTCCAACTAAAACCTGGAGAGGACAATGGTGGAGTTGATCTCAAGACACAACACCCATCCCCCCATAGTCCAAATACTCTCAGCTCACATAGTCCCTCAAATAATCAGGCGGCCTCCGCTCTCGCTGGGAATGCCTTAATTCCCCATGGGGTTCTTCAACCATCCTTGTTTCCGGGGTTTCTGCGGCTGGGGCAGCAGCTCCTTCTAGCGCCTGTGGTAAAGACGCTTCGGCAGCTGCTGTCGTTTCGGCCAGTCGCGACATCACTGGCCTTGTGGGTCCGCCTGGCTCTATAAGGCCCTCTGGCCCTTCTTCCTCCTCGATAGATCGGGGCCCGCAGCTTACTATCTCCTCAGAGCATCTCCGTCTCGGCTGCACCATGTCGTCCGCTGGCAACCGGCTGCGCAGTTGCTCTATATGCCTCTTCAGGGTCCTACCGTCCTTTGTGGCAACCTCATTAGACACTGGCCCTGTTATTCGAAGAACTCTAGCCGACAGCCAGGCAGGGTTACCCGTGTAATTCCTTGCCCACACTGGGTCTCCGCAGAAAAACCCGCGTGGTGCTTTACGCACCTCCATTTGCGGCCACCGATCAAGGACTCTATCCGGGTGGAGGCGGTCAAGACAAGTTGTTAAGCGGCGTCCCATAAGAAGCTCCGCAAGGCTGTGACCACTCGCTGGATTAGGTGTGGTCCTATAGGAGAGGAGAAAACAAGCAAGTTTCCTCTCCCAATCAATCTGGCCAATACGTTGGAGTGCCTCCTTTGCTGTACGCACCTTCCTTTCCGCCTGGCCATTAGTAGCTGGGTGGAAGGGTGCTGACCGCACGTGACGGATGAGATTACTTTCCAGGAACTCCCGGACCTCCCGGGAGGTAAAAGCTGTTCCATTATCCGTCACTACAATATCCGGAATGCCATGGGTAGCGAAGATTGAACATAGGGCCTGGATGACCGCCAGAGCTGAGGTTGAAGGCACCCGAACCACCTCCAGCCACTTGGTGTAAGAGTCTACCAAAATAAGGAGAATCTGGCCGTGAAATGGTCCTGCAAAATCTAGATGAAGGCGGGACCAGGGAGACCGCATAGGCTCCCACGACTGCACCGGGCCTTGAGGTGGGTCTGGGCATGACTCCTGACAGGCCCTACAACGCTTAACCCAGGCCTCAATCTCTGCATCCAAACCTGGCCACCAGACATAGCTCCTAGCGAGGGCTTTCATGCGCACGATCCCAAGGTGCGCTTCATGCAAAGCCACGAGAACTTGTTGCCGCAGTGGCTTGGGGACTACCACTCAACTTCCCCAAAGTAAACACCCCTTATGGGTGGATAGTTCATCCTTGCGGGAAGCGTAAGGCTTAAAGTCCTGACCCACCTGACCTTTAGGCCACCCCCTCCCTACCCAACCCAAAACACGGGAGAGAACGGGGTCCCGGGCAGTACGCTTTGCTACATCTACGGCATGGAGAGGCCGATCGGGTAGCTCCTCCAGCAACATAATTTGGTGAGCGGGTGCCGGGTCTAGATCTATATCTGGCAGCAGCAGGCGGTTAAGCGCATCGGCATGGCCCATTTCCTTTCCAGGGCGATGCTGGAGAACATACTGGTATCCTGCCAGGAAGATAGACCAACGGAGGACCCTAGGGGAGAGGACCTGTGGCGTCTGGCGATCGGGTGCGAACAAACCCAACAATGGCTTATGATCAGTCAAGATGACAAAAGGCCGTCCATACAGGTAGTCGTGAAATTTCTTCACTCCTGCCACGATCACCAGGCCCTCCTTATCAATTTGAGCATAATTCCGCTCCGCCGGGGAAAGAGTCCATGAATAGTATGCAACGGGAACTTCTTTCCCATCGGGGAGCAGATGGCCGAGAACGGCCCCAATGCCATAGGAAGAAGCATCGCAGGCAAGCACAACAGGTAATTCCTCATCAAAATGCGCCAATACTGAATTCGAAACTAGCAAGTCCTTAACCGCTTGAAAGGCGGAAGCCTGGCAAGGACCCCAGGCCCAAGAAGTCTTTTTTCCCAAAAGGCGATGCAGGGGCTCTGTGACTGCTGCCTTATGTGGGAGAAAGGCATGATAAAAATTCAGGAGGCCAAGAAACGCTTGGAGCTCCTGCTTGTTGGTAGGCGCAGGAGCATCCTGGATCGCCTTTAGCTTGCCTTCAGAGGGGTGGATTCCTGCCACATCTATAGAGAACCCCAGGAACTCCACCCGGTCAACCCCTAAAAGACACTTTTCCCGCTTGACCTTGAGGCCAGCCGTCTCAAAATGCCTTAACACAGAGCGGAGGCGGTCGGCAAACTCCTCCTTGGTGGGGGCAGCAATTAATACATCATCAAAAAATGGCGTAACCCCTGGAAGCCCTTTAAGAAGTGAGTCCATTAAATTCTGAAATAATCCCGGAGCTACGCTCACTCCAAACTGTAAACGTTTAACCCGGAAGGCGCCCCTATGAGTAACGATGGTCTGCGCCTCCGCTGTGGCATCATCCACAGGCAATTGTTGGTACGCCTGGGCCAAATCCAGCTTTCCAAAAACCTTAGCCCCTGCAAGAGTAGCTGGTACATGGCTCACCACTGGCACTGGATAAGCATGATCTTGCAAAGCTTTGTTGATTGTACACTTATAGTCCCCGCAGATATGCACGTCCCCGTTAGGCTTCACTGGAGTAACTATAGGGGTTTCCCATGTGGCGTGGGACACCGGTTCCAAGACCCCCTGCTCTAATAACCGGTCCAGCTCCTCTTCTATCTTCGGTTTAAGGGCGAAGGGAACCCTCCGTGCCTTGAGCCGCACCGGACACACTTGCGGGTCAAGTTGAAGGGAGACTGGAGGGCCCTTGTAACAGCCTAGGTTACCGTCAAAGACGGACGGAAACTCACAGCAAACTATGTTGAAGTCCATGATGGCAGTCCTATGGATCCCTTCTACCCCGATGCTCAGGGGCCCAAACCATGGGACCCAAAAGGCTTGTGCAGTGACCTTGCACGACCAGAAGGTCTAATTTGCCGTTAAAATCGCCATACTGCACTCTAAATTTGCCCCGCCCCAGTATAGGCAACCGTGTTTCTCTTGAAAGTCAATCAAGGTGTAACTGGGGGTTTGGAGCTGAGGTCCTCCCCTGGGGCATATTTCCTTTGGAGGGTCTCCGCTGAGATTATAGAGACAGCAGACCCAGTATCTAACTCCATTTCACAAGGGAACCCCTCTATAACAACTCGCACCCTTATTTTAGCTGGACTAGACGGGTTGGGAAGGCGTAGCACCTGGAGTGGGCATGTGGAAAGGGAGTACAGTTCCACCTCGCGCAGCTCCGCTGAGTGTGCTGATTTCCGGCTCCCTGTAGTTCTCTCGATGGCCTTGGAGCGGCAAACGCGGGCAAGGTGGCCAACCTTCCCACAATTATGGCAGGAGGCATCACGAAAACGGCAAGAGCGGCGCTCGTGGTCCCCTCCGCAACTAGCACAGCTGGCGGCACCTTCAGGCCGGCAATTGCTAATGCGTGTTGGGCGGCTGCTCTTCCCTTTCAGAGCCTGGCGCGTCTGTAAAACTTTGTCTCCCTCCGAATCGCTTCCACTCCTCTCCCTAACAATCTGATTAGCAACAGGGCGGCCAATGGTCGATGCCAGGGTGGCCCTTTTCCCAGCTGGTGGCAAAATCCACAGCCTTAGCAAGATCACATTGGGGAAGCACTACTATCTTGCTCGAAAGCTTCTCACTCTGCAGACCAAAAAACAAAGCTGGTCTCGGAGTACCTCGTTCAGCTTCTCAAACCCCACACCGTCAGGCGAGGCGATGCAAAAGCAGCCAGGTACTCCGCCGCAGACTCCCCAATGTTCTGTGAGTGTTTGCGAAGTCCCACCGGCGCGCCAACTGAGGTGGCTGTGGCATGAAGTAGTCTGCCAGAGCCTTTAGGAGTTCACGGCTGGTAGTTTCTGCTAATTCCTTTGGTTGAATCAAATCTTTCACGAGATCGAGAACTTCCCGCCCCACAAGAACTAATAAACAACGCCTTCCTTTTAGCCTCCTCTGTAATCTCGTGGTACGCCAAATAGTAAGCGAAACCGTCTGCCCAGGAGTCCCACAGCTCCGGGCGGTTCGGATTGAATGGCGGCAGAAATCCCTGAGCCTCCATTTCTTACAAGCGGCGGCGTATATCAAGCAAGGTTCAGCCGTGTAGGCTCCCAACCAGCAGCCGCCTAAAGCTCTTTCGATGGCTGGAGCTCAAGGGAATCCCATCCTCGTCGCCACTGTTCTGTAGTGGGTTCTAAACCAATAAAGAGCCGCATACCCAATAGTAATTCCACTCAGTTACTTACAACACAGGAAAACCCACACACACATATATATATATAAACCCCACCCCTAATTAGAGGGGTTTCGGACCCTCCCATCTCTATTGGCTAATTGCCCACGGGCGTGCTTGCTGATTGGGGGGAAATTATCCTCCAAGGCTATTATCCTAAGGAGCCAAGCTCAACCACCTGGCTCCAACTAAAACCTGGAGAGGACAATGGTGGAGTTGATCTCAAGACACAACACAAAGTCTGAACAATTTTTATTGTCATATGAGGACATTCGGATGACTGACTAAGTGAAAGGTACTGTGAGTAAAATTTACTTACTTTCTTCTTAATTTAGAGGAAGAAGAAAGTGAGAAAGAAGGATTGAAAATAGTGTGGGAGCAAGATATTGGAAAAAGAATAAATGAAGAAGAATGGAGGATGATATGGAAAATGAGGGTGTTAAGATTTATGTCAGTAAGAATAAGGGAAAAAAATTTTAAACTTAGTTTAAGATGGTATTTAACACCGTCAAAATTAAATAAAATTAATGTCAATCATCCAAATGTCTGTTGGAAATGTGGGAAGGAAATTGGTACATACTTTCATATGTGGTGGGAATGTGAAAAAGTGCAAAGATTTTGGAAACAAATTTTTAAAGAATTAAGCTACATATGTGAAAAAGATATAGAATTTAATGCTGAGATTGCTTTGTTATCAATATATGAGAATGTGGAATATCACAAAATGACTAAAGAATTGATAACCAATTTATTAACAGCAGCTAGATTGATTATAGCTAGGCAATGGAAATCAAAAGTCGAATTGCAAATTGAAGAATGGTATAAAGAAATATGGAATATAGCAATAAATGATAAATTAACTTGTAACTTAAAGGTTAAGAAAGGAGAGTTGAAAAAAATAACTTTTATGAAATATGGGGTAGATTTTTGGAATATGTGTTAATAAGAGGAAAAGGGAAAGCTCCAAATCAAGAATCAATGCAGTTTCGGAGAAGAGGACAATAGAAGAAGAGGAAGAAGAAGAACAATAAGGAAGAGGAAGATTATGGCAAGAGGTCCCGCATATGGTGGTGGGGAACACAGTTAAATTGTATTTTAGTTCGTATGTTATATGTTTTTGTTTATGTTATAGTTATATAATAATAATAATAAAAAATTTAAAAAAAACTACAACCCTGGGAGGGAGCCAATGCTACCTTCCCGTCCGCAGAACTCGATCGCCTGTGACGCAGGTAAATTGCAACCGCAATGCAGCTGGGACTCCTTCCCTTTCGGTGCCCGAAAAAGGAAGAGGGCAATGTGAGGGGGGAGCGCGCCTCAAGTAACCTGCGCTCCCCCTCCTGTTTACAAGTCTCGTGAGACTGAACCAGTCTCACGTTATCCCGGGTGGAGGGCAAAGAGCCAGCCTCGCTGCTCGAAGTCTAGGGACTCAGCAGCAGCTGCAGCAATTCCATTAAAAATCTGTTTGAATTTAAAGGAGGAATAGAATTCATAGTTGTGTCCTAAATATGCAGTTTGGAGAAAGGCCACCATATTGGACAGTGATAGATTTCTCGCTTTCTCTTCAGCTAAAAGCTATACATTGAAAAGAATCTGCATAGGACAGAAGAGGAGGAAAACTTGCAATGTGAAGGGAAAAAAATCAACAACAGATGCAATATTTTACTTAGCAACTCTTTCTGAAACATGTGCCATGACAGTACAACGCTCCTTCAAGTTCAAACTTTTTCACTGCTTCAGAAGTTGAGGGGTCCATAGCTAGTCCAGTCACAATATTGAAATGTACTCTCAATATCTTGCTATGTATAGTTATAAGTCTGAATATAAACAAAACTGTGAATGCTGTTGTTTTCCTTGCCCCTCCACCTCCAAGTACTGTACTCCATGGCCCTTTCCACCTGCAGTTATGAATGGTTTTGTAAAAGATGCAGTGAAGGCGCCAGAAGAGCTGATTATTGATTTTCCCAAAAGTGGGAATGATAATGAAGAACTTGTGATGCTGCTAATAAATAACACAGGCTTCTGTGTGTGGAGGCAGGACTGGTTTAACTTCTAGATAATGATGCAGTAGTGTAGTGGAGCCTGGACTCACGGGGTCAAAGTCGCAGGAATTTCTGAGCCTGAAGTCCATATATTTAAAGAGAATATATGGGCATTCTAGCTAGAGAATGTATTGTCATATTGCATAATGCTGTTGTGAAGTCCTTGTTCTCAGTTGTAGAACTTAATGAGTGGTAATGAGTCATTCATTTTTTGCCTAATAAATATCACAGTGATTTCAGCACTAATTTTACATAGGGATCCAATTATCTGACATTAATGGCACACACACACACAAAGAACATTTCTTGAGAACACTGCCCATGCTATTTTGACTTCATGTAAAAGTATGGCAGAAAATGTACCACTTTAATATTTTAGCCACTCAGAAAAGCATGTTGATCAACCTAGGTGGTTCAAAAGGGAATTCGATCTTTTCTATCTCTAAACAAGGTATTTGGGGCTTGTGCTCTGCCCTTCAAGGTTACCAGTCCAGTCTAGGGGAAGTGATGACATTAACATAGTTCTCTCCAGGTTGGTTGTTCAAGACTTCCAGGCCATGAAAGCATTATGTCAATCCATTAGCCCTCCTCTGGATACCCCCTATTGGGTCAACTTCAAAATGCCCAGCATGCTTCAGCAAGGAAGCCAGTCCTTTAACATACAGGTGTCACACAGGTAGATTTGTACAACTACTCAGATAACTGACCTCTTTGTGATCTCAGCTACCAAAGGGGAACTTGAATCAACCCTTTCATTCAACCATACAGTATTCACAATTCCTAGTAAATGTGCAGGAAACTTATTGCCCTCACCAAACATGGATAAAATGGATAAAAAATCAAATTATTTGTAGATGTTATCATGATCATAAGTCTGGTGAATCAAACAATGAGCAACAGTATTTATAGCAGATTTGTGGACCTTTGCTACATTGTTTAATGGTAGTGTTACACTCATATTTCAAACTGCATTAAGTGCTGATTACTGACTGATGCAGGCACCAGGATTTAAAGGTAGGAGAAGGAAACTGAATATGTTGATGGACTGCCTTAATAGCCTGTCCTGTTTTGTTCTGTAAAATGCACTTCAGAAATTGCTCAAAAACACAGTTTTACTTCATTAAATAGATGGCAGAGAAGAAAACTGCACAATAGTATATTAAAGCAATTAATGAAATTGTAAATGTGCAGGAAACTTATTGCCCTCACCAAACATGGATAAAATGGATAAAAAATCAAATTATTTGTAGATGTTATCATGATCATAAGTCTGGTGAATCAAACAATGAGCAACAGTATTTATAGCAGATTTGTGGACCTTTGCTACATTGTTTAATGGTAGTGTTACACTCATATTTCAAACTGCATTAAGTGCTGATTACTGACTGATGCAGGCACCAGGATTTAAAGGTAGGAGAAGGAAACTGAATATGTTGATGGACTGCCTTAATAGCCTGTCCTGTTTTGTTCTGTAAAATGCACTTCAGAAATTGCTCAAAAACACAGTTTTACTTCATTAAATAGATGGCAGAGAAGAAAACTGCACAATAGTATATTAAAGCAATTAATGAAATTGTAAATGTGCAGGAAACTTATTGCCCTCACCAAACATGGATAAAATGGATAAAAAATCAAATTATTTGTAGATGTTATCATGATCATAAGTCTGGTGAATCAAACAATGAGCAACAGTATTTATAGCAGATTTGTGGACCTTTGCTACATTGTTTAATGGTAGTGTTACACTCATATTTCAAACTGCATTAAGTGCTGATTACTGACTGATGCAGGCACCAGGATTTAAAGGTAGGAGAAGGAAACTGAATATGTTGATGGACTGCCTTAATAGCCTGTCCTGTTTTGTTCTGTAAAATGCACTTCAGAAATTGCTCAAAAACACAGTTTTACTTCATTAAATAGATGGCAGAGAAGAAAACTGCACAATAGTATATTAAAGCAATTAATGAAATTGTAAATGTGCAGGAAACTTATTGCCCTCACCAAACATGGATAAAATGGATAAAAAATCAAATTATTTGTAGATGTTATCATGATCATAAGTCTGGTGAATCAAACAATGAGCAACAGTATTTATAGCAGATTTGTGGACCTTTGCTACATTGTTTAATGGTAGTGTTACACTCATATTTCAAACTGCATTAAGTGCTGATTACTGACTGATGCAGGCACCAGGATTTAAAGGTAGGAGAAGGAAACTGAATATGTTGATGGACTGCCTTAATAGCCTGTCCTGTTTTGTTCTGTAAAATGCACTTCAGAAATTGCTCAAAAACACAGTTTTACTTCATTAAATAGATGGCAGAGAAGAAAACTGCACAATAGTATATTAAAGCAATTAATGAAATTGTAAATGTGCAGGAAACTTATTGCCCTCACCAAACATGGATAAAATGGATAAAAAATCAAATTATTTGTAGATGTTATCATGATCATAAGTCTGGTGAATCAAACAATGAGCAACAGTATTTATAGCAGATTTGTGGACCTTTGCTACATTGTTTAATGGTAGTGTTACACTCATATTTCAAACTGCATTAAGTGCTGATTACTGACTGATGCAGGCACCAGGATTTAAAGGTAGGAGAAGGAAACTGAATATGTTGATGGACTGCCTTAATAGCCTGTCCTGTTTTGTTCTGTAAAATGCACTTCAGAAATTGCTCAAAAACACAGTTTTACTTCATTAAATAGATGGCAGAGAAGAAAACTGCACAATAGTATATTAAAGCAATTAATGAATTATTCAATTCAGTCATATAACTTTGTGCAAGTGAATCTCTGACCCCCAATAACACTCTTTAGTGATTAAAGAGTAATCTTGGCATAAATAGGTCAAAAACAAAAAAACAAACCCAAAACAAAACAAAACCACCACCTCTGGAGTTTCCTCCTCCAACTACAATATTTTCTTTAATTATAAACTTCTAGTGAACGGAAGGAACACTGACGCCTGAAATCTTATAAACTGCATATAGTCAGACTCAGCATTCTGTGGATTTTCCAGATGTTGTCATGTTCTGAATTCTATTCAGCACCCATCACATATTAACAACCAAGGGTGGAATCTTTAAGGAAATAAAAACAGTGAATAATTTAAAATGCCTGAAAATAATGGTGCGGGGAGGGAGAGAGACAGAATTCATTTTGCCTGATGTTGGAAGGAGCATATTGGCTGTAATTCTAGTAGTAAACGTAATTCCCCTGAACTAAGGAGGTCCATTGAATCAATAGAGCTCACAGAGGAGCTAACTTGCCAGATCTCTACTGATCCAATGGGCCTTCCGTAGAAAGTCAAGTCTGAGGGATGTTTCTCTCTCATTGGGTGCTACTCAGAAGAGATTTGTCACAAAATCAACTCAAAGCAGGGCTACAGGGCCATGTAGAGGTTTAGCAGGAATTACAGAGGAATCTAAAGGGTCATCTATTCCCATTCTGCTCTGGGACAGTAAGATACCATATTCCCCAAACATTACAAAATCCATGTTGTGGTGTTTTCCTTTATTACATTAAAAAAAATTCTCTGTGAAAGATTACAAGACTTTAAAAAATATTTTCATCAGGCATGATGCTCCAGCTTCCGATTTTACACTGAATAGCTTAGCTGGGAAGAATGAAGACCCAAGAAAGCAATTTGCTCTGAACATTTTGAAAATCCAGTGCCCACTTTGCAACTGAAAGCAAAGTAGGAAGCCCACAGCCCATTTTAAAGAAGAGATTGGAGAGTCTTAGACCATTTAAGTACTGCATGGCAGGAGATAATTACTTAACAACAGTTGTTAAATGACAAATGAAATGATACCTGGTAGCACTTCTGCTAAACTGTGAACAACAGGAACTCATGACTAAGTGGAAACAAACAGTGGGTTGATCAACTCTTAATCTTACTGGGCCACAGTCAATTTTTAAAGCCTTGTTAGGAACTTATGCAGGAATTACAGGGAGATGCTGTGGATTGAATGTAGACTTTTCACATTCAAAACACATGCTTATTCATACACTTCCAAAGTAAGACAAAACATATAAGCAAGTAAGTGCAGAAATTAAGGGTGTGACCACACAGAAAGTTGTCCAGGGCTGATGTGAACTCTGTATCATACCCTGGCACTTACTGTAAATCACTGTCCTCATTCACACAAATATGTTTCATTATTGTGGGAGGTTGTGTTTCTAGTGTCCATAGGCAACATAGTCCCTCACTCACCCTCCTCTGCCATTATCACCACCCTCTTACATGTCCTTTTTTTTGGTGATGCTTGAATTTCTTCTTCTTTTAATCTTTAGCAAAGGAAATTGCACTGAATTGACATGGTCAGCATTTGAATCAGTGCTGTATTAACTTAGTGCTATTACACTAAACTGGGAGGGAAAAAATATAAAAAATACATTTTACAAATTCCGGTGAAGTTGTAATCCTTACTAGTGCAAGCAGAAGGTGGACGAAAGGAAGTAACATTCACCCTACACCACGGACCACTGAGCACATCATTGATGATGTTGTCCAGATATGCCCAACAACTGCCTCCAAGGTAATACAGGTAATCACACGAGCCAAAGTCAAAACAAAATAATGTCAGTGGAAACACTACCAAAAAAACACAAGCCCTTGTGGCTGAACAAACTAGCCTACATACTTATGCCAAAAGATTGGATCTACTTGCGTTTAGCACTAGCATCATGTATTTAATGGAATAAATATCAAAAGGAACACGGCAAAAAACAGCAGGACAAACATCCATCTGGTCTCTCCCTCAATAAAACTAGGGAATACCTCTATAACGAGATTTCATCATTGCAGAAGTATGGGACACTGAAATATGTGTGACCATTAACGAAAAGGAACACAAGCCATCAGGTGCTGCTACTACAGCTACTTCTTTCATTAGCATCTCATAAGGCAAATTATTTGCAGGGCCAAATGGAATGATGTTGTAGAGCGGAATGTAGTACATCTGGTAGTTTGTTTCCAGTACAACCCAAGAGAACAGGGTCAGTTGTTTTTTTCTAGACATGTAGAACGTATAACAAGTGGCTTAAAAACCAAGGTTAAATATTTGGAAGCAATTGTTTTACAATATAATGCACAACACGACTCATGTTCAGATTTGGGGAGGAATCAAAATCAGGAGAAAATGAAGTAATTTGCATTGCTTAAAGAATAATAGACTGCTATTAAATGTTTTTAGCTACAGTTTTATGAGCTCATTGTCACTAGAAAGAGCAGCAGATACATACAATTAATAACATTTATGTTTCAAAATGCATTAATGCCTCTCTCTGTGGAGAATTAGTTTGAATAACCAATAAAGCATGACAACTCCTTTCCCCATCAAATCTAAGGGGAAATGTCTTCTGTTGTACAATTTATATGGCACTGAATTGCCTTCTGTACATGAAAGCATTGACAGAGATGGCATTAATGTGGAAGAGCTATTTGGACACCTAATCCCTGCTCACCCCTGCTTCACAGAAGAAAAATAAGATGATTTACTTATTAAATGACATTTTGTGTTCTTGTTTTTTAATAAGTACTTGATGTCTACATGAATTTATTTATACCAAAGCTATTGTACACTGTTCAGGAAATGCAGTGGTATTGTGGAGGGAGGGTCTACAGGGTCAAAGCAGTGGGACATGCTGATGTCATCCTGTTTCAAAGTTAAATTTCAGTTTTAATTAGTATACTAAAATCAGCAAAGAATACAATGGCAGAATGAGCCACCCATGTCATCAGTGCATCTCTTCAAGAAGGCCATATGCCCTCCTCTTTAAAATAAACTATTATAAGGCTCATTCTTAAGACAACTGATCTAGCAACAGATGATGTAAACAACTGCAGACTTGTCACAAAGATTCCATTTTGGGCAAGTTGATAGAGAGGGTGGCAGCTGATCAGTTGCAGGCATTCTTGGATGAAACGGATAGTCTGGATCTATTTCAATTGGAGTTTAGGCCATTGCATGGTACTGAAATCCTGAAAGACGATCTCCTAAGGGAGGCAGACAGGAGGAATGTAACCCTATTGATCCTTCTGGATCTTTCTGCAACCTTTGACACCATTGACCTTGGTATCCTTCTGGGAAGGCTATTGAGTTTAGGGATCAGAGGCTCTGTTCTATACTGGTTCCGGTCCTTTTTTGATGGCCAATCCCAGATGGTACTACTTGAGGATGCTGTCTCCACCTCTTGGGAACTCAGCTATGGAATCCCACCGGGGGTTGACCATCTCCCCAATGCTCTTTAACATGTACATGAATCCTCTGGGAGAAGTCATGTAGATATTTGGGGTGTGCTGTCATCAATATGATGATGACATGCAGTTGTCTTTCTCCTTTGCTTCATCTGCAGGAGATGCTGTACAGATCCTTGAGCATTTCCTAGCTTTGATAATGGACATGGAGGAAGGCCAATAACCTGAAATTGAATCCAGATAACATGGAGATCCAATTAATCAATCAATCAATCAATCAGATCTTAAGGAAACTGCACCTCTCTGATGATTAACCTGTTGTTTGTCCCACAACGAGACTATCTTACAAATATGTGTCTGAAAATTGGACTTGCCACATAGATGAGGAAACTCATGCTCTGAGAGACAGACAGCTTTTACCACCTGCAAAAAATGAACTAGTACACCATCTAGAATGACCTTGGACTTCCTTCTCAGCTTAGTTGTAATGCTCACAGGATATGGCAGTGGCAGTGGGGTGGAAGGACTGCTGGAAGTAGTTTGTTATGTTGACATAAATTGTTTCTCCGTTTTCTCCTTGAAAATCTTAAGGTAAGTGTGTGTGTGTGTGTGCGCGCACACACACATGCGCGCATATGTGTGTGTGTATATATACATACGGTATATAAGCTGGCTGGATAGCTCAGTGAGTTGAAGTACCTAGAGTCTGATTCTTTACTGTGCTGCACAGGAGGAGAGCCAGCCTGTATAGGCTTGGGTACGTTGCACACTCCCAGAGTGCTACCAGAAGAAGAGACTGGTAAACCAAATTCTAATTATTTTTATATCCAGGAAAACCTGGCAAGGGTGACAGTCAGAATTAACTCAATGGCATTATTATTACAAGTACAAGAGAAAATGAGATGTGAATTAATGCAATTCTGTGAATTTGTTTGACTGTCCACAAGTCCATGGCTATGATTAGTGTCACATTCATGATCAGCTCATGTAGTTCACACAATCCACCATGGAGGAAATGTAAAAGAGAAGCTGTACAATGCATTTTTGTCCACTAAATGGGGCAGCTCATCTTAACTGCCATGTAGCTGCCCTTTGTTCTAGTCAGAAGCCATCTTGCCATTTAACTGTTATTTCGTCACAAAAGATAGAAAGGGGCCTATTCTTTTATTTGTCAATGGACAGTTCTATCAACAACATATTAAACATGAACACATCCATAGAGGATAGGTGCATGAATAGGAGTCAGCAATGATGACTATAAAAGGATCCCTATTTGTCCATGTAGCTTGCGTTGGAGTTACCCTGTTTCCCTGAAAATAAGACCTAAACTGAAAATAAGCTCTAGTATGATTTTTCAGGATGCTCGTAATATAAGCCCTACCCCCAAAATAAGCCCCAGTGAAGTGAAACCCCGCCCTCCACCATTGTGCAGCAACCAGAAGAAGATGACATGACTGTATTTGAATAAATGTATATTGTTGTACATGAAAAAATTAAAGCATCTCTTGAAAATAAGCTCTAATACGTTTTTTGGAACAAAAATTAATATAAGACCCTGTCTTATTTTTGGGGAAACACGGTATTGCAACCTCACATGCTGCCTCTAGTAGGTGTGGCTGGGGGAACCTTTCTGGACTGGGATCACTGTCAACCTATCCAGCACTAACCTTCCCTGCCTCTGAATTCAAAGAGAGCCAAGCCTCTTTGTTAAGAGTTTTTTCCCCTTTCTTTTGTCTGTTGGAGTCAGTCAGTCTGTTGGAAGTCTGTAGTCCATTGAGGTCTGTTGTCCAAAGCAGTCATGTTTCTCACTTTTGCTGTCTGATTTGTAATTTATGAAACTTTTTATTATTTTTCCTATAAATATCTCAGAGTGAGTTATTCAGAATTCGCCAGTTAATGAGAGAAAGGGGTGGACTACTCTGATGAAATTGAAGCTAATTCTGTTCTGTGAATCCCTGCACTTCTGCTGTGCAGCTAGAGGAGTTTAACCAAAAATTCAAAACTCTGCAACAGTTTGGTCAACACCAGTAATGGGCAACTTCCTTCACACCTTGTTTGTGAGCTTGTCAGAAGTGTCTGACTGGCCAGTGTAGGAAAGAGTATAACATATATTTTCTTTGATCCAGAAGATTTCTTATGGCATTCTTGCTCCAATCTCCTGAAATGAGTTATGAGATGGACTTTTCTAGCAAATATTTCTACTATCTTAGTATTTCTTTAGAAACTCTTAAAATTCTCATTTGATATCAAATCATCTAACTACTTCAGTCATAACAAATTGAAGTACTATCATTACATGTTCGGGGAAAGGAGCATTTTCTTCTAGTATTTCTCACACCAGCATTCTTATAACCCCTTCCTTCTACTTGCTAAAAAGGACATTTTACTTCCTGTCTTTAAGGCTGTATTGAGATAGACATCTATTAGACTTGCTCTCCTCCAGTCTGCTAGTTCAGAGTGATTTCCCCCCCCCCCCCAACACATATAAACCTCTGAAGCTCCCATGACTTTTGACCTCATACAGCTTTGTTCAAGCAACTTATCTTTGCACAATACCCCCCAAGCATGCATGGGACACTAGAAGCAGTGTACCAGAAATTCAGGGCAGCCCTGAGTCACAGTGCCATAAGCTAAGAAGATGTGACATATATTTCCATATCAAAACAACAGAAACCTTTCTTTCCCCTCTTCACCGATGCATCACATCCCAAAAGGGAAGAATGGCCTTCAGCTAACACAGATCAATTTTCTTTTAGCTTCAATCACCATTTAATTACTGTTGACTTCTTTAACCTTTTCCCCCACTTCTTTTTATAGATTAGCTTCCTTTATCCTCTAATACCATTTACTTTTTCCTGTGACTTAATCAAACTTGAAATGATATGATAAAAATTTCACATTTCGCTTCTTTCTTCCTCTTCTTCAAAATGCAGATTATTTCTTGGAGGAGAAAAATATTTTTAACAAACCACCTTGAAAACTTTATCCACCTGCCGCATCTACACATTCCCTTCAACCTAGTAATTGCTCAGATGACTGGATCATGGGTTGGATAAAAGGGCTAGCATTTCACCTTTGGATTTTTTTTTGGCTGAAATAGACATGCACCAAAGTACTTTGTGACTGGTGAATTGTCATAATCCACCTCAACCTTCAGCAAACACTGCATCTATCATTTTTTCCTTTCCGGTGCCTGATTGAACAAGTAAAATCTGCCCAACAGATATTTAATCTTCTGGACAAAACTTTGTGCTCAGTAATAGTGGAGGAATAAAGCATCTCTGCATACTAACATTGTTGTTGTTGTTGTCGTCGTCATCTTAGAACTACAGAGGGGAATTGAAGTCCCAACACCTCTGGCTCTGCAGCCAGATACCTAAACCACTGAACTATCCAGGAGTTTTAACTCAAATTAATAGAGGCAGTTATTGACAAACTGCTGACATAACTGCATAAATCATGCTGACAAATTGTCACTTACTAATGAGTTGCCAGTTACATGCCAGTGGCAAGGAAAGTGAGTGGCAGCTTGTTGTTTTTGTTATTACTATGTGCCATCAAATCAACTCTAACTTATAGTGACCTTATGAATGACAGCCCTGCCAAATTCTTGTAAACCCAAGGCTGTGGCTTCCATTCTAGAGTCAATCCATCTCATGGTTGCTTTTCCTCTTTTCCTGCTCCCTCAAATTCTCCTAGCATTGTTGTCTTTTCCAGCAAGTCTTGATTTCTCATGCTGTGTCCAAAGGACAACAGCCTCATTTAACTAGCAGTGACTCTCCATCATGATAGATGCAATTACAGTGAAACCAGCCAGTATATGTTGGATGATTGTTCCCACCTTTCAGGAAATCCCTACCTTCTTATTTTCTTATAGTATCCCTACAGGCATCTCCTACTCAGCTCAAAGGATTTTACGTTGAGATAATAAGAGCATGCTATTAAAATGCAATTAATCTCACAGCTCCAAATAGTAGTGTTTCTCAGCCTTAGGCAATGGAAATGTGTGGTGTATTAATACAATTTAATACAAGCAATTTAGGAGAAGGCTAGAGCGCAAGTGGAGAAAGAACCCGACGGATTATAATTGGATAGCTGTCAGGGTCGCGACTAACCTTTACCTGGCCAAGGTAAAGGCTGCTACCCGAGTACATCTCGCTAACCGGATAAGCGAAGCTTCAAACCAGCAGGCGGAGCTTTTCCGTATAGTGTGCGACCTATCCGGAATTGGTCTAGGTGACGGGCCTCCCCCTAGTATCTCACCGGACCAATTTGCAGCATTTTTAAAATCTAAAGTGGAGGCCATCCGCCGGGAGCTCTCTCCTTTTTTGAATACAGTGAGTCAAGCAGAGATGTCCAGCGCTCTGCCTTGCCCGGTGACTCTTGATCTCTTTAAGCCTGTGATGCCAGATATTGTGGACAAGGTGCTTGATCGCTGTCGGGCCACCACCTCATCCCTTGACCCTTGCCCGACCTGGCTAATCAAAGCAGCCAGGCCTATAACAACTGAATGGGCCACAGCAATAATTAATGGGTCTTTCCTTGAGGGCAGAGTACCTCCTGCCCTCAGGGAGACACTCATTAGGCCCATAAGGAAGAAACCTAGTTTGGCAGCGGACAAAATTGGCAACTATAGGCCCGTCGCCAATGTTTCTTTCATCAGCAAAGTGGTGGAGAGGGTGGTGGCCGATCAGCTTCAGGCTCATTTGGATGAAACAAATGCCCTGGATCCATTCCAGTCGGGTTTCAGGCTGCGCCATGGTACAGAAACGGCATTGGTCGCCCTGTATGATGACCTACTGAGGGAGGCTGACAGGGGTAAAACATCTCTGTTGGTCCTCCCCGATATCTCGGCGGCCTTTGATACCGTCGACCACGGTATCCTCCTGAGGAGGCTCTCTGAGTTGGGAATTGGTGGCCTGGTGTTTGCCTGGCTCCGATCCTTCCTCGGGGACCGTCCTCAGAGATTACAGCTTGGGGAGAGGGTATCGGCCCCGTGGAGCCTCAATTGTGGGGTTCCGCAGGGTTCGATCATCTCCCCAATGCTGTTTAATATCTACATGAGGCCGCTGGGCGGGATCATCAGGGGGTGTGGGGCATCGTGCCATCAGTACGCTGATGACACTCAGCTCTACATCTCCTTTTCACCAACTGCAGTGGATGCCGTTCTGTCCCTTCAGCGCTGCTTGGAGTCTGTACTGCAGTGGATGCAGGAAAATGGGCTGAGGCTGAACCCGGACAAGACGGAGATCCTGAGGGTGGGTGGCCCCACCATCAACGGTCTGGGAAACTCTCTCTCATTTGGGGGGGGTGACTCTTACCGCAAAGAGTGAGGTTCGCAGCTTGGGGATCCATCTGGACCCGGCGCTCACCATGGAAACTCAGGTGGCGTCAGTGGTCCGTACCGCCTTTTTTCATCTTTGGCGGATAGCCCAGCTGCGTCCCTATCTTGATGTTGGGGCGCTCACTACCTTGGTACATGCGCTTGTAATCTCGAGATTAGACCACTGTAATGCGCTCTACGTGGGGCTACCTTTGAGGTTGATGCGGAAACTCCAAGTGGTGCAGAACGCGGCGGCCAGACTCCTTAGTGGAGTGATAAAATATCATCATATCTCTCCCACTCTGGCCACTTTGCATTGGCTGCCCATTCGGTTCCGCGTTGACTTCAAAGTTTTAATGCTCACATATAAAGCCCTAAACGGTTTAGGGCCTCGATACTTGGCGGAACGCCTACTCCCACCAAAATCTACCCGTATCACCCAATCGAGTCAGGAGGTGAGGGTGAGGAGCCTGACGCCGAGGGAGGTCCGGAGGGAAAAAACAAGAAACCGGGCCTTCTCAGCGGTAGCTCCTCGCCTCTGGAATAATCTTCCTCCAGAGATCCGTGCGGCCCCTTCGCTGGGCATCTTTAAAAACCAATTGAAAACTTGGATGTTTAGGCAGGCCTTCCCCTCAGCTATTATTTGATTTATTTATTTATATTTTTCCCCCTATTTCTTTCCATCTTGAATAACTCTATTACTGATGTTTAAATGTTGTTATATTTTATATTGTTATTATATGTGTTGGAAGCCGCCCAGAGTAGTCAGTTGACTAGATGGGTGGGGTATAAATGCAATAAATAAATAAATAAATAAATACCATTCAGGAATGAATGGGACCACAAAAAAATAAATTCAGAAAGCACCTGTTTAAGTTGTTCTTAGCTTATTGCTAATAGATAGGGAATTTAGATAATTGTTGAATGCAATGCCTGTAGTTATTTAAAATGTATATGAAGATACACAGCTGTGTTAAAGACCATTGGCTGGAGATGTAAAAATCAAGTACAGCAAAATTCCAAGTGGCCAAAATGGCAAAGGACCAGCTGAGCTAACACTAGGCCAGCTGAAAACTATGCTGATCCAAACCTCTTGTACCTGAGGGATGCTGGAAAATGCTTGAGACTATCCTCACCCTGGCCTAAATTTGTGTTAGTACAATGGCTTCTGTCCCAGGGGTGGGACACAAGCCAGATGAGGTGTAAAAATCTCATCTTAAAGATCTGGTGTAACTTGGCTTCTCCATTACTCCATATCCTTTTGGTGGCTCTCTGCTGGCATTTTTTTGGTGGCACTCTGCTAACTTTTCCTTGAGAGCTGATGACAAGTGAATTCTCTTGGCAGGACAGCCATTCTGCTTGAGCAAAGGGAATCTGGTCACCCAAGAGGCAGCTGCTTTTTCCTAACCACCTGTAGCCAGTGCACTGTTGAGTTATGCTTGCACTTACTTTCTCCAGCTACCACCTGCATTTTTTCCCCAGTGCTTTTTACTGGGCTGGAATACTTATTTTCCTTCTTGAATTAAAATCCATGCATATTTTGGTGCATTTCCCCCCTAATGTACAGATTGATTTATTAATTTTACCCAAGCTACACAAGCTACACCTCTTAATGAGGGTGAAAGAGGAGAGCGCCAAAAATGGTCTGAAGCTCAACATCAAAAAAACTCAGATCATGGCCACTGGTCCCATCACCTCCTGGCAAATAGAAGGGGAAGATATGGAGGCAGTGACAGATTTTACTTTCTTGGGCTCCATGATCACTGCAGATGGTGACAGCAGCCACGAATTAAAAGACGCCTGCTTCTTGGGAGGAAAGCCATGAGAAACCTAGACAGCATCTTAAAAAGCAGAGACATCACCTTGCCGACAAAGATCTGCACAGTCAAAGCTATGGTTTTTCCAGTAGCGATGTATGGAAGTGAGAGCTGGACCATAAAGAAGGCTGACCGCCGAAGAATTGATGCTTTTGAGCTGTGGTGCTGGAGGAGACTCTTGAGAGTCCCCTGGACTGCAAAGAGAACAAACCTATCCATTTTGAAGGAAATCAACCCTGAGCGCTCACTGGAAGGACAGGTCCTGAAGCTAAGGCTCCAATACTTTGGCCATCTCATGAGAAGAGAAGACTCCCTGGAAAAGACCCTGATGTTGGGAAAGTGTGAAGGCAAGAGGAGAAGGGGACGACAGAGGACGAGATGGTTGGACAGTGTCATCGAAGCTGTCAACATGAATTTGACCAAACTCCAGGAGGCAGTGGAAGACAGGAGGGCCTGGCGTGCTCTGGTCCATGGGGTCACGAAGAGTCGGACACGACTTAACGACTAAACAACAACAACATATTTTCTGACAAATACATTTTTATTGTACATTGCTTTGGAGGTCCTGGTGGTCAATATAGCAGCAAATAGTAATAATGGACCACAGTACACTTTGTCAAATACAGTATGACGGGCTGGACTTCACAAACACTTATGCAAAAATAAAATGAGGTACTTCTTCGTCTTTCCTGCTGCAGCAGACTAACACACATGGACATTTTCAATGTTGAGTTGGTAATTGTGGCGGAATGCCATCACATTACGTCACTCCTGTCCATCATGTGGAGCTCAAGTGCAGGAGCCTATGATAGGACAGGAGGGGCGGAACCAAAAAGAACAGTTGGAATCAGTTAGGGTGGACAGTTATGAAGAGTTATGGAGTTAGAGAGAAGCAGGGGAGAGATAGGGAATTGAGAAGGTTAATACATAGATTAAACAGTTGGAGTGATAGAGAGAATAGGGGAAGAGTTATAAGGAATAGAGAATAGATAACTAGTAAAAGTATATTGTTGTTGTGAATAAAAATACGTTTAAACCAATGCATAAACAAATCCTATTTAATGAGTGATCCTGAACCTTGGTGATTTTCCCTTTGTGATTTACATAACAATAAAATAACATCTATAATTTACTCCTGTGATTCTCAAACTTAAAAGTTCAATAAACCTGTTATAGTTGGCAGCACATGTGTCTGAAATACGTATTTGGTATTGTGTGAATAATACTGGGTGGCAGCGTGCAAAGAGGAAACGCATCCAGGGGGTGAACCTATGTTTAAGAGAGAATAAACAAGGGACACTGGGTGGACGCGACAGTAATATATAATTTGTACCTTTGTACATAGGAGATGCAGTTGAAGTGTTTCCATTCACTACACTACAGAAGATGGAGGCGATTTAACAATGCAGAATACCTGACAAACTTCTACTAATTGTGATAATTATCTATTAATAAAGCAATGAGAAACACATCCCTTCCCACTCAAAAAAAGAAGGACTCATGGGGTGAAGGGGGTGGGGAAGGAGAAGAAAAATACAAAATGCCACCTGTTCTCACTAATCCAAATGCCAGCATCAGCAGAGGCTTGCTAATGAGAAGAATGGGAGTGTAATTATGTTGCCTCAAATGAAATTTGTTGTGGAAAGACAGTAAGGCAGTAATAAGTAGCTAGCTTATTTGATATATGTTTCTGAAAGGTGATTTGCCTGTCAATGAGCACCGAGATACTGCAGTGGCCAAAGAAAATTGGTTTCCCAGTTACACATTTTCACCTGCAATTCACTGTAACAACCTGTGAATTGGCAATGTAAACGATTAGACACAGGCCTTATGTGCGTTCATGGAATTAAAAATCCTTTCTCATCCTCTTCTCATCTTGGAAAGCATCTCAGGAGGGTTGAGGGGCCCTCCTGAATAACATGGAACTGGGCTACTGGGGAATCAAGAGGTGTGATTCCCCCCCCCCCCAAAATCCATAAATTAACTTAACTTAGATGTAAGTCTGAGACTGGGACAATCCCACCCCATTTCTCTAGGAACATGGTCTAGGAGCAACCCCCCTTCCACTCAATTGACCAGGTGTACACTTTTTAACAGCTGATTGGAAAAGAAAAGCCCGGGAAATTTCTTATTGTGAACTTTGTTAAGGTTATATATGTTAAGATCTAGGGCATTGTTTGTTCTTTTAATTGTAAAGTGTGTGCATAAAGTTTGAGATAATTTCTATGTTTTGACCAGAGCAGTAGTGCCTCATAGAACTATGACAAGCAACTTGAGTGGGTCTGAAAGTGATTTTTGTCCTGCCAGCGTCTTACAAGATGCTAGTAAAAGAAGTAGTCATAGTAGGAGCACCTGATGGATTTTGCCCCTTCTCTATAATGTCTGTGTGTATGTTCTGTCATGAGGTTGGAACTAACTTATAGTGACCCTAATAGGAATTTCTGAGTGCTCACTGGAAGGACAGATCCTGAAGCTGAGGCTCCAATACTTTGACCATCTCATGAGAAGAGAAGACTCCCTGGAAAAGACCCTGATGTTGGGAAAGTGTGAAGGAAAGAGGAGAAGGGGACGACAGAGGACAAGATGGCTGGACAGTGTCATTGAAGCTACCAACATGAATTTGACCCAACTCCAGGAGGCAGTGGAAGACAGGAGGGCCTGGCGTGCTCTGGTCCATGGGGTCACGAAGAGTCGGACACGACTTAACGACTAAACAACAACAACAATAGGAATTTCAGGGTAAGTGAGATATTTAAGGATAAGGAGTGTTTTTACCAGTTCTACTCCCCCAGTGAGTTTCCATGGCTCAATGTGGAAATTTAAACCCTGTTCTTCAAGGTCCTAGTCTGTCATTCCATCCACTACACCACACTGGGAATCCCCTTCTTTATAATAGTCTCACATATTTTAGTGCCCCATGCCTCAACAATTATGAAATCCCCTTCTAGGGACCTTCTCTAATTTTATTCTGCATCGAGGAAGCAACTAGATGAGTATTAGTCCCACTATATGTACCATGCTCCTCACTGTTCCTTTTAACATTTATTTTGTCACCTATACAGTGTTAACACTAATTGCCAGTCTTTTGGTAGTATGGAGCTTATTTTGTTTAGCCAGCAGGGCTTGTGTTTTTGTAGCATTTCTGCTCACTTTGTTTTGTTTTCCTTTTGGCTTGTGTGATCATCTATTCTTTGGGGAAGTTGTTGGGCATATTCAGATGGATATATACACACCTCCTAGTTTAGCAGGATAGCACTAAAGTGATACAGCACTGATTTGAATACTGGTCATGGCTTCAGTTCAGTGCTATTTCCCTTGCTAAAGGTTAAAAAGAAGAAATCTGAATGCCAGCAGAAAGGGCAGGTAAGAGAGATAATAATGGCAGAGGAGGGTGAGAGTGGGGCTGTGAAATGCACCTTCCCAAGATAATTAAACATATCTGTGTGAATGAGAACAGTGATCTAAATGCCGGGTTGTAGTACAAAGAAGTTCACACCAGTCCCAGACAACTTTCTGTGCACACATCCTTAATTTCCGCATTTATTTACTTTTATATTTTGTTGTACTTTGGAAGTGAAGGACCGTATCAGCAAACCCCTGCTAATACAAAGTGCCTCTGGTTTGGCCAATTTCTCCCTTCCCACCACAGCACACAACCAATCACATGCTATTCAGAGGCCTCCCAAACATCCAGAGACACCCCCCTCCGTCTCTCCCTTTCTTTTTGAGAACCTACAGAAAGTATAGGCAATGAAAGGATAGCATAGTCTCCTCCCATTTGCTTTCTCCAAGCCATTGTTTCTCACCTAAACCTCAAAGTCCTTCAAAGCTTTTTCTGCTGGCTAACCTGGTGTTGCACACCACTGTTGCAAGCTACTTTTTGATGGATCTCTTAGGCAGGTTGCAGAATCCGAACCCTATGTTGACATAACTTCTGAAATGTGGAACAGGGGGTGTTGAACATCATGCAAGCAATGGAATGTCTTGAAGAAACATATTTGTGTTTCCCAATGCACTCATTTAGCAAAAAGGAAAGGGGGAGAAAAGACAAAAGAGGAAAGAAATAGCATGCTGTTGTTAATCCCTCAAAAGTACTGGTTGAAATAGCCAACTCAATGTTTTCACAGTTGTACTTAGCCAGTGCAACCCACCATCATCAATGGTTCATTCTAGCATGATAATAATAATGGGAACCCTGTGCTTGTCACTCCCCATGTACTCCCCAGAAGATGCTCTCCTGTGGTAAGTGCCTTTTAGCGACCAATTGGGATCTAAAGAAATGCTTCCTTCTTGAAAGAATTATTTTCATTCACAGTGGAACCCTCTTGAATTTTATAGATCTTCACAAAAGGGGGGGGGATGATTTGTTGTTTTTTTCCCTCCTTTTTTTTTTTTTTTTGGTTAATAGTTGGTTTTAAAAAAACACCTATGGAAAATGTGTCCCTAATCCTATTAGTTGACTTAATATAGAATTATTAAAAGCCTTGATACACAGGATTTAACACAATCTTTCTAGCAGGGTGTGATGTAATCTATTTTTGTTCCTCAGCTAGCAGATGGCTTACCTTTAAGTAATTTCCAATATGTTAGGAGATCAAAAGCCATCCTCTCGCCACCGAGGCAGTAATCGTTCTTCTCTGCTGGGGGTTGCTTGGTACTGTGGTGGGGAATATGCAAAGGCTGCTGGCATTTCCAAACATAGTAGGCCGACATTTCTTCTGGCTTTGAAGTTAATAATCCTTCAGAAGTTGAAAAACTGTGGGATTTTCAAAACGCTTTTAATGTTCTATATGCCATGCACTAAAGTAAATATCTGCAAGTAATCACTGAAGGCTGGCACATGGGGGAAAAAATTCAACACCACCCAACAACGGCAGCCAAACGTCCCCTGTGATAAAGTAAATGGCTTGTTTTTGTTATTGTTTTTGCATTGAAATGATTTTTACGAATGAAGGAAAACTCCAATCATGCTCTGTAATGAAAGAGTGTTATGATAGAATATAAGCAATGCAATAGCGACTGGCCAATTCAATAGTATATCAAACATTTAGATAAGAAAAACTCAATATATCTTTTCTGACACACTTTGAGGGCATGGCAAAGACTGAAGAAGACTTGTGGTAAATTAAAAATGCATGTTATCAACTCTATTCTTAGATCACTTCATCTGGTGATGAGGTAAATGTCTCTGTTGACTCTCTCAGGCCCATCATTGATATGTGATGTGGACTACTTAACTTTTTAAAGCTACTTGGTATCCAGCAAATATTGTTATATGTTCCCCTCTGCTCAGAGACACAGCACATGCTTGTCATGGCGAAACTCCAGATGCAAACTTCAGCATCATCAATTAAGAGCAGAAGGTAACAGGAGAAGACTTCTGCCTAAGGTTGTCACCCAACATGGGCCTTCCCGCAGCAAAAACAACAGAAGGTCTTGTGGCACATAAAGGACTCACACATTATATTTGACCTGAGCTTTCGTGGATGCATGATGAATCTGATGTTTCTTCTCTGGAGCTGTAATTCCTCACTGTGAATATTTGTCAGGTATGCATCAAAAATGTGAACAGAATGGTGAATATGCAAAGGGCCTTAGACAGCGATGGGACTCTTGCGACAATGTGGTGGTTTAATACACAGGCAAATGTGGTAATATGATGTTGCTTCTTTGAATTAATTTTTGATTGACTGCACAAAATATCATGGATGAACAGCTAACAACAACTTCATTGATCTTGGGAAGTCATTGTGTTTTAGCATGCATGCTATTTGTGGAGGCTGATCAATCTCCAGTTACACTGAACAACAATATTTTTGTAATGCTGGCACCATATGGACTATTTGCTTTTTTAATGGCAAAAGAGCAGCGCATGTCATTAATGTGTGGTGAATAATTTGAGAGGTGAAAAATAAAGGGAATGTAGAAAAAGACTAAAAATGTTTGTGCTAACTGAAATCTAAAATTATACAAATTTAGAGCACACCAACTTTATTAAGGAAGTGTGGTAACTAACCTAGATTGATTTTTTGAGATGCTTGAAATCCGCAATATGGAAGTACAGGACAGTGCTGAACTTCTACACGTCTTCCATCCGTCGTATCCAAAGATGTATGGACTTGAAGGACTTGTCAGAATGAATATGAGATGAATCCTCGGTGTCTGTATATATAGAAAAAAGCATAGCACAGCAGTGACTGCACAGCACTTTCTGTATTCCTACTGAGTACAAGGCAAAGATTTTTCAGTTCATACATCATTTACAACTTGCTACAGGGATTCCACAAAGCCAGTACATACCCTTTACACAAAGAAAAGAAAAGAAAGATTCCGGAAAGAAAAGATTCTGGAAGTATGATTGCTGAATAGGCAGTGAGTGTCAGGAGGTGCTAATGAAACACAAAGCTTTGCAAGAAGCAAAATAAATAAGTAAACAACAGTGGCATTTTCACATGCTATGACATGTCCAAAAGATTGCTGTTGAAATTACTGAGAAGGAAATATCATTCCCTGGCCAATCAGGGTTATCATTAGTTAGAGGGGGGAAGAGGCATTGAATACAGATACTTTTCCTCCCACACTTCATCTTCCCTTCACATATAAACAGGAAGCTATGTACCATTTGCCACAAGCCATTCCCAATTGTTATTGGGAAGACGCACAACTTTCCATGCTGCAAAGTCCATTCAATGACAGACTAGTGCAAGAAAAACAAAGGCAGTTGGGGGAGGAATGATACCTGACATTTCAGAGAAAACTGATGTTTTTCTGCTCAGCAGATGCAAAATGTTTTGCCATTCAGAAATGTTTTAATTAATTAATTGCTGTTAAGTCCCATCAAATCATTTTCCACTTTGGGTGACCTCATTAATGACCTCCATAAAATCCTGTCATTAATAACTTAACCAAATTTTGGGGGAAAATGAAACCATGCATGCTTCTCCTTTAGCAATGAGTGTCCATTGCATGCAGTTCCCAATGAATGACTAAGGCTATAGAGTTTATTCTATGCATCAGTGTTCTTCTGTCCCTTCTTCCTATAGTTTCTCTGTTAGCCACTTTTTCTCTCACCTCCATTTTCTGCTCTCTGAAGATACACATGTGGAGATGTAGCTTTTATAAAAAAAAGAAGAGAAAGCCTAAATGCATGTACTGTAAGTAAATGTTTTTGTTTCCTTTAACCAAGAAACATCTACATTTTTCCTTTTTCTTTTCTAATGGAGAAGGTGAGGCTAGGCTGATCTCTACATTTTTTTGGTTCTAAGAATTTCAAATCCCTCCAACCCTGTGGTTTTGCAAACTAAAGACTGTAGATTTCTTTATTGAGTCAATCAGTTAGAAAATCTAACACCTGAACATATATCCCTGAGAGCTTTATAGAACTTAATTAGACCTCTAGGAATACTCAGAAGCATGTTCATCACAGCTGGCATTTATCCCAGAAAGGGTTAAGTCCATTATGAACCAGATAAAAATTCTATCCCTTGTATAATTTACTTTCTTCTTCTGGATATCCATTAGATTATTTCCCCATGCAAGACAGATATTCTGATTGTCCAGAACAATCTCTAGTTTGTCTTCTTTTATTGAATAAGCACACACAGGGAGATGTATTTGTGTGATGTAAACAAAGAAAAACCATATTAGTATAGGTTTATAATGTTGAAGAACATTATAATATCACCTCAGCAGAAACTCTCCTTTCTGAAGGTGCTCCTTGCCTAGCCATCTTCTTGGACTATTATTTATACTCTTTTATCAGTCCTTATTACCTCATCCACTGTCAAACTTTTTTTAACTGTGTCAGTAAGTTACTGAGCACTGTACCTAGTTAAAATATTTTCTATAGAAAGTTCTATTGGTTTTACTGGGGTACCAAGTCATGACCCTTGTAAATTGTGAAGCTGGCAAGTAGCCACTATGGCAGGCTTTGTTTTGAATAATTTGGCTTTGCACCTGCAAGATAAGTGAGATGCGGTCTCCATCACTTAGCGAAGGATTGTTACTGACTTGGTAATCTGCCACATCAATAAATGTCATCTGCTTGTCATATGCAATATTCTAAACAACATAAACTAGACATTATTACACAATTTCAATACTATGGCCTATGCAACATTTGCATTCTTGATAAATCTATCACGTGGGCATGCTATCCTCCTTTCCAATTTCTTTCTGCTTTTTCTAGCATATGTTTCTTCAAGTGAGTCTTGCTTTCTTAATTAATTAATTTATATTATGAAAATTAATATTGTGCCTTTCAATATCCTCTTCTTAGAAATTAAACAACCTGCATTTAATTGGAACAAAGTAATGAGAATTTTGTGGTTGTAATGAATTGCTAGGATGATTGTTCATGGCTGAACAGGAGTCCCCTCCCCCCAGGAGTTTCCCTAGAAGTGAGTGAAGTGATATGTTGGCCTAATTTGCATATATAACACACAATATTGCAATACAGCATTGCTGTCTATATGTGTTATGTTGTGCTATATGCTGTCAAATTGGAACCAACTTATAGCAACCCTAATAAGCCTTTCACACTGAGATGTCTTAGGAGTGGGTATATTAGTTCCACTCTTCACCCACCCACAGTGAGTTTCCATGGCTGAACATGGATTCAAAGTTTGATGCCAGGAGATTGATTGGTTTACTATTGTCTTCATCATCAGTACACTAGACGGCTGAAATCAGTAGGGCTTCTCAAAATGGGCTGTTCTGAGAACCGTGTTCTATTATGCTGAGCCAGGTTCTCAGTAAGCAGCCAGGAAGCAAAACTAAGAGCTTTATCAAAGCCCTGGTGTTGAGCCATTATACATTCTGTGGTATGTATGATTTTGACTTGGTAAGATCTATGAAGGTACAGGTTTGACTTGCTGTATGCTGAACTGTTAGAAAACTGTTACAAAGGGATGTGTAGTAGAGCTAACAGTGGAGTGCTGATTTACAATGTGAGATATGTGTAATTCATTGGAGTTTGAGCATAAGGAAAGAATTTTGTGGAAAGATTAAAGGGAGTCAAAACTAACAATTGGTTGTGATGGTCCTGTTCCTGCTAAAACACATGGATAACTGAAACTGATTTACCTTGTATCCTGACTGCCTCCACATTTTTCTGGGCAGCAGTGGTTAAAGATGAGTTTCCACACTCCCTCATTACTATTACTATTACTATTACTGGAGAGTTGGAGACTGTAGTAAGTTGATCCATATTGCAGCCTGAATATAAGTTCAAATGTGCTGTGTTCAGAACACCTTCTTAGTTTAACAGGAGCTCCAGAAGGCATCTTTACATAGTGAACCTTGAATTGGAAAAGTAAATGTAATTTTATCTGTGCCCATCCCATCAATATTATTGTTGGAGTTTTATTTGCAACCTCACATATTGCGTGTCATTTGTGTGACTAGGAGGGACTTCTTCTGGGCTGGGGTGATTATCTGTCCAGCACTAACCAATAATTCCTTCCAGCCTTTAAATTCAAAGTTTGAGCACCACTGTAATAAAATGTACTACATTGCTGGAGAATTGCATCTGACCTGACAGTTCACAAATGATACAGTGGTAATGATGAGGGTATCTTATCTCTTACTAATGCATAAGCACTAACTTAAACCAAATGCCAGTTATAATATGAATCATCTTGATGCAAATGATGTATGTAGCTCATCAGCCATTGCCAATATAGGTCTCGTGTATCAAAAGGCATCTGACCTTGCTTAGTCATTTGTGATCCTTCTTGCAACTGTGCCCAACACTTCCTGCTTTAAGAGTGTAATTCTCCCACAAGCCATGGATGAATCTCAGTGACCAATTAGGGTTCATTGTACTAGTGTTCCTATTGATGTTCAGTCTTTAAAACAGAAGACAGTGCACTCTCAGGAGTTCAGAGTATGAGAGGTCCTTCATCTGTTACGATGACAGGTGCAGTTGTAAAGCTTACATGTTTCACCTTTCTTGTTCCTGAGTAAAGAAGCAGCATGAAGAAGATAAATGGGGTTTTTCACAGGTAGGTAACAGCATAATAACAGATCAGTGTGATTTATGCTGCCAGCTCCTCATCTTACTAGTATCATGTTTTGCTAATCAGCTATGTTAATCACTGAGACCTCTTAGAACATCTGGTAATATCCATTAGATAGTGTATTGTAGGATATTATTGATTGAGAGTTCATTTCTGCTTCCTAACTTTGGTCACAATTAAACAACGCTCCCCCTCAAATTCTTTGGAAATCAGAACATATCCAAACAGAAATGTGTGGGTTTTTTTTTTAAAAAAAAAAATGCTTTGGTTCTCTGCTGGTGCAATGTATTTTTAAAGAAAACCTGTAAATAGAAAATCTACTCTACAACAATCTATAAAATCAAGCATATAATTATGGCTTATATATTTGTATTCTGTTTGCATCTGTTATCATGCCATCTTGGATGCCCTTACCAGGAGAAAGGCGGCATATAAATAAATAAATAAACAAACAAACACACACGCGCACACACGCACACACACACTGGGATTGAGTTGGATGACTGCCACAATTGATGCTAACTTACTTTCTACACATTTTAAAATATAATTTTGCCTGCGAAACTTTTCGATGTAGCATGTTGTCTTATACCACTGTCCATTGAGACCAGTACTGCTTACTCTGGCTGGCTGCAACTCCTTAGCCAGAGGTCCTCCCCAGATTCAAGGGACTGAACCTAGGAGCTTCTATACTCAGCCACAAGCTCTGCCTATAGAAAAGGAGCAAGGAATATTTGGCCGACTTACGTTTTTTGGATCTTAATGCCTAGAAGCCTTTGCTATTACAGCCAAGGGTAAGGAATTATGGGAGTTGCAGTTCAAAACATCTGGAAATGAAAAGGTTCCATACTCTGTTACAGAGGGTGCTATTTACCCTGTGATTTGTTGGCATGATTGAATCCAATGTGTTTTCTATTGACTATATGGAGTACACTTAATTACAAGTAAGGCCAGTTGTGTTTTTCATGGGCATTGGTTGCTTTTTGTTCACTTAGCAGGGGGCTGGGGTTTTGGGCTTGGGTTGAGTTAGCTTTCTTTCATGGTTCATATCTTGCAGTGATTTGCCTCACATCACCTCCCCCTCCCCACTGCATGTTTGATTGCCTATGTCAGTCAAAAGGAACAGTGACATGTGTGTTAGGATGACATTGACGGCAGGGTATATTTTTAAAAAAACAATAATGGCAAGCAACATAGTGTTGAATTGATATAATAGCTTGTGAAACTGCAGTGCTTCTCTGACATAGCGCTAAATGTGACAAGGAAGAGAGACAAGAGGTGCTCATTTGAGGAGGAAGGTCCCACTAACCTCCCCTCATTTAACAAGGCGAGAGAGCACTGTTAATGACAGAGGAGGGCGGGCAACTTGTGATCTCTGTAAGAACTGTAACAATTTGAGGTGTGGTATGGACTCTTGCCCCCAAAATTGCCTGGGATAATTAAACATTCAGACATGTGTGAATGACAAGTGCCATAGGAAATTTTGAATCAACCCGTACAACCCGGAACAATCTCCCTTTCTAGTTGCATGCAAACTTTATTCAGCATATAAAGATTATTACCTTGCAAGACATCGTACATATTTACTGCTTTATGTACAAATATTCTATTTATATTAACCCACTATTAATAGATACTCACATTATTCCTATCTATATAAACAGGTCAAAGTTGGAGAGTGCATTTTATCTAATTCATCGCCATGTGAGAAGCGTTTGTATTAACTATGAGCTGGGAGTCATAAACATTTCATGGGTGAATATAGAGGGAAGATAGCCTTGGAGGAAATGCATTTAAAATTCCCTCAAACCATGTACCGCATTCATGAAGCCCTCTGAGGTACCTTGCTAGCAGGAAATGGGGGGAGGGGGAGACAATGCTGAAAGCACCATAGGTTTTTCAGCAGTTCTCTATTATTATATCAGAATTAAACTGGACTAGCTTAGATCTGACACTCTAGACCTGCTCCCATTGCAGTGACACTTTACACTTCATCTATCAATGAAAAAGGGCAGGGATTGTATTCATTTCTTTGCACAATGCTTTTAGTGTACATGAGGTTTTACAGAGTACAGCGCCTGTTGTTCTCAGAGATTCTTAAAAGAAATAATCAATAAGAAATACTTTTAAAAGAAATCGATGGGGAAATTCTCTCTGTCTTTCTGCCAGGCAGTATAATTGGATGTGGGCAGCATGTAATTAATTTGCAACATTTGCATACTGCCAGTATAAAAGAATGTAATTTCCGTATTTGAATATGCCAGCAAAATAAAGGGTTGTCTTTAGAAGTGCAAAAATCATGGGGGAACTAATCTGTTAATATTTCAGTAAATCATTTTCATGCCTTTCTTATCTAATTATAAGGGGAAAGAAAGGAGAGTGGGAAGGGGAGCCTTATTCATGCCTTTCATGGAAATGAGCCAGTCTCAAAAGCTGAATGAGCTTTTACTACAATTGTTAAGCAAAAGACAACATATGCCACATCTCTGGTTTTTCATGCCAGACTCATAATTTAGATCCAGCAAGGGACTTCTATTGATATTCTGGAGAGACCTCTGTTCTCAGCAGTGCTGCTGTGCTAAGATTAATATTGGAATCCATTGGCAGGACAAACCACAGCAATGCGCTTGAAGTACTTTTCAAAAGCATTCGTTTTAATAGAGAAATATTTATTTTACACAGCAGCATTAGCCAGTGGTAATTAAGGTAATCATCCCATTTATTTAGGAAGGTTTTCGCTCTCCGCCTCTCTTTCTTGTCTTCTTCTGTTCCTCCCAGCTAAATAATAGGGCTGTGGTAAGACAGCATTCTGTCACTGCCCAACATTCTTTTAATAAAGCAAGAAAGACTCTGGAAAATAGTGTGATGAAAAGCAAGTTGCAGCTCAGAATCTTTTCTTTGCAGCTGTGGTCCAGATTACAGACCTTTTCCACACATTAATTCACAGCAAAGAGGGTGGCTATGGGCATTTGGGAAATATGCACTTTTTCTTTCAACACAGAGATTTGTCTGACTGTAATTATGATGATTGTGGTCTCTGGGTAAAAGACTACTTTTATTGTTACCTCTGTGTACTGGCTGCTTTGTGCAAAGCCCAGTGGGACACTTTATTGACTTGAAATTGGTCTCAGTTGGGTACACTGCCAGTGTCCAGAGTTTTTCTTTTTAAACATGCCCCCCTCCATAATAAATGATGTGCAGCTTGATCCTGTACAGATCTACTCAGAAGTAAATCCCACTGAGTTAAGTGAGATTGGTAACAATATTAGAAGTGTTACTAGATACAGACCTTCAGTGTTGCATTTCCTAAGTGAAACCACAGCTGGGGAGAGTTATTGTTTCGGACGACACCTCCAGAATTGGCCAGTTGAGACATTAGGTAGTTAGTCTAATTTCCATAGGCTGTGGGAGGAACCAAGGCAAAACTTCCTTTTAAAGTTAAGTAAAAATAAATGAGTTGATTGTATAGTATTATGGTAATATTTACCTGTTGTAATTATATTTATTCAGTTGTTGACTCTTACTGCCTTTTGATGGTTGTATTTTGACTTTACAGCTGGACAGCTCAGTGGCTTGGGTCTCTGGCTGCGGAGCCAGAGATTGGGAGTTCGACTCCCCACTGTGCCTCCTTGACAGGAGCTGGACTTGATGATCCACAGGGTCCCTTCCAACTCTGCAGTTCTAAGATGTTGATGGTGATGATGATTCAAAAATACCAGGCACAGTCAATCAAGATTATAAAAACATTGACCAGCAGTATATAATAGATACAAGTTTTAACCAAAATCCTGTGTCTGTTAAATATCAATGTAGTATATATGCTGCTATTATTATTATTATTATTATTATTATTATTATTATTATTATTATTATTATTATTATTATTATTATTATTATTATTATTATTATAGAAGAAGAGCTATGACCAAGCCTTATTGTTCTGCATGCAAACACCTCATTCTTAATCTCAGGTGAAGGAAGAAACAAGCCAAGAAGTCTTGTATTAAGCATAGTATCATCTGTCCAAATTAGAATCAAACCAGGATATTAAGCCTATTTTAAACGATGGTTTCACATTCTTGATAACTTCATACCGTAGTTATCATAGATTTCCTGGTTTGTTCACTCACTTTGTTGACATTTCTATCATTCTGATGTTCCTTTGGACCAAATTTGGGCACAGTTCCTCATGCAAAAGCAGCATATAGGTACCTAAACTAAACTGGGAGGAGAGAGGCCATTGAGCTCTGAAAAAACTGTTCTTAAATAAAGCAGTGATTGGTGCACAGTGTTGTGCATGTCTACCCAGAAAGTAAATCTCATTCAGTTCACTGGCAGATATTCCCAAGTAACTGTGAATAACATGGACCATCACCAGACATTATTGGACTACAATTTCTATCCTTCTCCACTGCCTGAAGCAGGCAAGATGCACACTGTTGCTGAGGGTCCTGCCAGCAAAACACAGGATAGGATTTCTTTCCCCAGGAGATCCATGAAGGAAAGCTAGACTAGCTGCACAATATTGTTTGACTGGTCACTCTGGAAGCTCTTTCTCTGAAATTTTCCCATGAATTACAAGTGAGAGAAGACCATTAACATGAATGGAGCCATGTGTTAGAGCAGCGTTCCCCAATGTGCTACCCTCCAGATGTGTTAGACTACTCCAATCATCCCCAACCAGCATGACCCAGTTTGGCTGGGGGTGATGGGAGTTGTGGTCCAACACATTTGAAGGATGCTACGCTAGGGTACCTTATATTAAAAAGATAATTTTTCTAATACTTAGGGTCCAGAAATATGGTACGGGTGCAGATTTTAAAGCCCTTTAAACATGCCAGGTTGTGCATCACTGATCTAAAAATTATCCACAGCGACAGTGAAAGAGAACTCTTTAAGCACACAAAAGGAAACTCCCCAGTGCTCTTAACAGATCTATGGAAGGGATTCAAGTTGTGACTTTGGAGGAAGCTTAGGAAGACTTTCAAGATGCACCCATCTTTTGCATGAGCATGCCAGTCAGTTTCTTTCATTATCAAATCCTGTAAGGATCATTAGCACACTTCCTGGTTCACCTTCACCCTATAAAATACCACTGAATGCTGTAAAGAAACTGTCTTGGAACAACCTCCTGCACTGTGAAGCTATATCCTTTATTGTCTTTAAATCAAGGAAGACTATTATGAAGAAGAAAGATTGTTCCAAGATTATCTTAGGAGGCTGTGTTTAAAAAAGAAGTACACTTTACCGTCTCCGACATGTCGAGTGAGTCTCCAGCTAAGCTATCTTCTGTAACACATTACCAGACCATTAAAATATGTTCAAGGGAGATCATTTACTATTCTTATCCATCTGAAAGAAGGTGCCGCTTAGGTAAAAAGCTTCTGTAAAGTGTGCAGGGCTTTTTCTTTCCTGCATTATTCCAGCTCTCATTCAAGTAAAGTCAATATTAGCTTGAGATTTTATAATTTTTGAGGGTAACCGTTAACACATGAACCAAAACCTGCAGCACAAACTGGTACTCTCCAGAAAGACAGTTATAATTTGGTTCATTATTGGTGAGACCTTCCCCATTGTCTTTTACTCTTCATAACTAGGGACTAGTTTTCCTAATTTCCCGAATAAGGGGGATGGGACATCAGCATTGATTTACAAAAAAATAGATCTGTTTATTTATTTTTTTAGGATTGACTAGAAAAATGGTGGGTAAAATCATTTATAAAAATTGCACCTTTATAAAAACCTATATAAAAATAGAATTCTTTCCAATGCTAGCTGGCTCCTCTGTAACTCCCATCAACATAACTCAACATTACTCTTATCATTTGCCAGATGTGTTGGAAAGACCTCAGGCCATTCAGATAAATGAGGTGATAATAATACAGTCCTGTTGTTCAGATATAGTTTCTGAAAACAAGATTGACAGCCCAGTTCATTTCACAGTTTGTGTCCCTCCTCACAACCCCAAAACTGCAAAGGCAAATTATCTTGTCCTTCTTCTGGTACTATAACTTGGAAAGGTTTACAAATGCAAGAGCAGGTACTACCTTTATTAGACCACTAAAAAAAATCGGACAAACAGCTAGCTTTCAATATTAATCTGTCTTCCTCAGGCTGTGCACCAAGATTTTGTGGACAGTGCAGGAAAAACAATATATGAGTTCCAAAAATTCATGGTAGATGATTGTGCCAGAGCTGGTTCTTAAGGTGAATTCAAACACAAGCTGCAAATGCCATTGGGGTGTGTGGTTTCAAACTCAACCCCAGGTAGCAGCTGGCGGGGTTTCTTCTCCCAGGTCTTCAATCAAAGAACTGCCAAATGATCTGATATATTTTTTTACACACACACACACTTACACACACACACACACACATTGACCTCTTTTGAAACTCAAGGTTCCTATTTGGAAGAGGAAAGGGTAATACAGAAAAGTGGAATAGTTTAGATACCTTTATGAGGAACATCAGTTGAGCCTATGTCAATGAATGCATGTATCTAAAAAGACACCAAAAGACAAACTTTAAATACAGTCAAGACTTTCTGCGAAACTTCTAATTTGATAACCGTGGCTCCTGTTTGGGGCTCTCTTTGATGTGATTAATGGTTAGCTAACTCTATCAGATAGAACATAAACATACAACCATTAACCAATTAGTGCCAGGTGATACATTATCTTGAGGGATATACTATCTTTGCTTCCAGTGGCTCATCACAATTTCACAATGGAATTGTGAAAGATTATCTCCCTGTTTGCAGTGCTTGTTCTGCTCAGTATACTCTTTTCATCACGTATGAAAACACTTGCACATAGTGCATGGTTTAGCCTCATAGGGCAGGAATTTGGAAAGGTGGAGGCAGTTTCCAATGCTTCTGTGACTCCAATAACACAAATCTGCACTCCGCTCATTCTGAATCTTCATTGACTGCAGTACATTTTGAAAGACTGTTATTTCTTTAATCATCTTTCATACTAGAACTGTTTGGCCCGCACCTGTATCAGAGCTGATCTTCCCTTTCAGACGTCAGCAATGCAAAATTGACATGACACATCCTATAGGATGCTTTGTTCACATAAGAGAGAGTAAACTTCTGAGTAATACTGACACCTTAATATGGGCAGTTTTCTGACTACATCAGTCCACGGCCGTGGCAATCTAATGTAATCATTTTGGGTCCAGGCAGAAGAGCCATCTGATGTAAACTGGCAAACTGTTCTCCTGATCAGACCTGACAAGTCCAGTCTATCATATCCTGTGACACATTAATCCATGTAAGGGTTCACAAATGTAAAAAGCCAAGATAGCTGAGATTTGGCGGAGCAAAGCCAGCAGAATCTGTGCTGAATCCAAACCCCTTCCAGCCTAAGGATGTTGGAAATTATTTAGGATTATTTTGACCTAGGTCTAACTTTGTGCCAGGATAGTGGCTCTGAGTCTGGCTTGAGAGGGATTTGGATCTGGACACCTCAGCTCCTCCCATTTGTTTTTTGAATTTTCTGCCAACTGATCTTGGCCAACACAGCAGCTGTGTTGGCTCCTCCAGTTGTGCTAGCACATCTGAGATCAGTCAGCATAAAAGGGCTTTGCCAACACAACAGCAGTTTTACTAACACAACAGGCTTCTGCCCATTCCAAACCCACTACAGCTAGCATATATTTGAGCTTGGACTGCATAGTCTGAACTCCATAAAATACGTCACTGAGTGCCAACATTCCCATTTGCTTCAAACAAGCACACAGATGCAGATCTATGCTATAATGGTAGATCAACCAACTAAAGCTTTAGGCTGATTAAACTATGACTAGGGATGGGTGTGGTTTTTTTATTATTTCTTGGACTACAAATCCCAGAATTCTCTATTCTGGGAGTTCGCTTGACAGACAAATTTCTAAACATGTCTCAGTTGGGAGAAAGCTCTGAAGCTTAGCCACACCTGCCCCAGTGCTAGCTGGGAGCTTTCTTTCTAAACAGACAGCTGAGGGGAGCTAGATCTAATTAAGCCTCAGAGACTTCCAGTTCAGGCTGGAAGTCTCTGAGGTGAGACACATTCAGAGGTTTGTCTGTTAGGCAGAACTCCCAGAATGGAGAATTCTGGGATTTCTAGTCCAAGAAATCAAAAAGTCCCATCTGTAGCCAAGACCATCCATTTTATAGGTGGGGGCTAATTAGACATTTTTGTTTCACAAGAATGCTGTAAGAGAGAATCAGAAAGCACAGAACAATTTTTAAAAAGCAAAGAATGGTAAAAATGGTATTTCACACTAATAATAACTATTGGCTCTTGTTTAGGTAAAGGTAAAGGTTCCCCTTGACATTTAGTCCAGTCATGTCCGACTCTAGGGCACGGTGCTCATCCCCATTTCCAAGCCATAGAGCCAGCGTTTTGTCCGAAGACAGTTTCCGTGGTCACGTGGCCAGCGCGACTAGACACGGACCGCCGTTACCTTCCCACCGAGGTGGTACCTATTGATCTACTCGCATTTGTACATGCTCTCGAACTGCTAGGTTGGCAGGAGCTGGGACAAGCAACGGGAGCTTACTCCGTCGCGTGGATTCGATCTTACGACTGCTGGTCTTCTGACCTTGCAGCACAGAGGCTTCTGCGGTTTAGCCCTCAGCGCCACCACGTCCCTTTCGGCTCTTGTTTACTAAACTGTAAATTATACTTTTTATAGTATTTTAAAAGTATATATGTACTAGGTTTTTAGTACTAAAAATTCTATTATTTATTTATTTATTTATTTATTTATTTATTTATTTATATGCCAGCTTTATCCCAAAGGATCCAAAGTGGCTTACAATATTAAAACAAAACAGGTTAAAAATTAAAATAATAAATTATTGCAATATTAAAAAAGAATTAAACAGATATATTAAAACTTATCAATAAGAGCAATATTAAAAGCGTAAGTAAAACAACAGAATACAATAATCACTTTAAAAAATCCCCTTGGTCAACCAGTCATTTAAAGCAGTGGTCCCCAACCTTTTTGGCACCATGGACTGGTTTAGCGTGCAGGGGGTGCATCTGTGCATGCGTGGGGGGGCGTGTGGAGTGTGCATGCATGCAGGGGGCGCCCGCGCATCCATGCATGCATGCGTGTGTGCGTGCGTGTATGTGGGGGGTGTCCGTGCAGGGGCGTGCATGCATGTGGGGGGGCGTGCGTGTGTCTGTGCGTGCGGGGGGGGCAGGAGATCTGTCTCAACAGCCCGGTCCTGCCAAGGCCACAGCCCGGTACCGGGCCGCGGACCCCTGATTTAAAGGAAAGGAAAGTCTGCCTGAAGAGAAAGGTCTTTGCCTGCTTATGGAAGGACAGTAAAGATGGGGCCAATCTAGCTTCCTGTGGGAGGGAGTTCCAGAGTCTGGGAGCAGCAACAGAGAAGGCCAGAGAAGTGTCTATATCAGACTCTCAAGGAATGGACACAGCTGCTGCACTAGTATTAATTGTGCAAATGCACTCCTGGCCAGCACTGAAACCTTGGCATCCAGGCTCAGTGATGATTCCAGGACTATACCCCAAGCTGCGCAGCTGTGTTTTCAGAGGGAGTGTAATCCTATCCAGTACCGGCTGCATCCCTATTCCTTGATCTGCTTTTCGACTGACCAGGAGCACCTCTGTCTTGTCTGGATTAAGTTTCAGCTTAATTGCCCTCATCTCATCTATTATTGACACAAGACAATGATCCAGAATTGAAACAGTTTCCTCAGATTTAGATGGAAAGGAGAGAGAGAGACCTGGGTGCCATCTGCATACTGGTGATGCCAAAGCCCAAAACTCTGGACCCACTGACAGACCAGCCAGCAACACATAGAAGGGAATGCTATTATTAATGTAGAGTTACATACATATAATATATAATCAGGAGCAAATTAGATGTTCAAGATGTTGTATGTGTTATGTGCCATCAAGTCACATCTGACGCATAGTGGTTCTAACAGGGTTTTCATGCAATACGAGATATTTCAGGAGTGGTTTTACCATTGCCACACCACCCAACACATGAGTTTCCATAACCAAGAGGCATTCAAATCAGGTCTCCTGAGTCCTAACCTGTCACTATCCACCACACCACACTGGTTCTCATGGTTGTCATAATCACATCCTTTATACTAGCAGGTAAGTGAAGAATCTGGCTAGTTGTATGATCTGCTCACCGTCATGTCCCAAGACTTCACCTGAACAATTGAGAGCCCCTTGTTTTTTCGGAAGTAAGTATTCCCAAATTTAGTAGGATTTACTTTCAGGCAAGTTTGCATAGGATTGCCACTTACCCATATAATAGGTGTCTACTCAGATGTAAGTCCTATTGAATTCAATGAGCTTACTCCCAGGTCAATGTCTGTAGAATTGTGTCCTACAAGTAATTCAAATGTATTTTCTGAGAATTTAATTGAAGAAGATTGAAATTGTAGATAAAGAATCACACGGAAAGACAGCCCCATGTATGAGCTCATGGCAGATTCAATGATAAAAGTGGTCCCTGCACTCCTGCCAGTACTGCTTTGTGATCCCCGGTGGTCTGCACTACAAGAGTTCACCTGACCTGGTTTAGCTGATGATAGTACATATGATCACAGTTGGAGATGGTATGGAAAGGGTATGGAACAAGCTGTGAGTGGTGCTCCTCAATTAGAGTGCCTTGAAGGTCAAACACTTCAAAAAGAAGAAGTCCCCTTGTGTCTACAAAAGAACAGGGCATGCACTCCAGATCTATCATCACCAAGGAGAGCAAAGGGTGTGTTTTTTTTAAAGACACAAGCCAGTGAACTATACTGTTGCATATATTGCTTTTCTATGATGCTGGCAGATTTTCTATACCCTGTTGCATGCATAGGGAATATCTGCCCTACAAGATGCTTTGTGCATTAGAGATGGTTGCCATAACTACTACCACTGAAAGATGCATTGACCAATTCAGCCCTGCAGAGTCAGTGCGCTGGCATATTACCTTGTTGAATTATTCAATTAAATGTGATAATGAGAGCTCATTGACATCATTAAACACTCAGGTGAATAAAGAATTCACTTTGAAGTATACTATTATCTGAAGTCAACTGTGAGCGAACAAGCAATGCTTCTCACTACAGGGTACAGATTTTGGAGACAGAAACTGCCTATGACTACAAAAAAAGTGTGGGGAAGTGCTCATGGGGTTGGATTTGATGCCACCAATTAAGAATGCATCAGATTTTAATTAGAATCCCCAGTTTGCTAAGCTTAGTTATTGTTCATTTTGAAGAAACAGGATGAATAATATGAAATACTTCAGATAAAGTAACGGATGGGTGTAAAAACAACCCCACTGTTGCTGTCAATGACTTGGCTTGTTCATTTAAGTGCATTTCAAGTTATGCCAAAGAGAATGGACCATCGTTTGCACTTGGACTGTGAAAGCTGTTTCATCTTTATATATGCATTACCGGTGATGCCTCAAAATTTGTGCTTGTTATCAAGCAGGAACAGTGAGCTGGTGGAGAAGCTAATGTGTTTGGACAAGGTACAGAGACAGGCATTGTATTCATAAATTGTTAACATAACAAATGGTACCAAGGATATAAGAAACTGCTTTATATCAAGCCAGATCAGTGGCCGATCTAATTCAATATTATCTACTCTGACTGACAGTGGTTTTCCAAAGTGTCAGACAGATATCTTTCACATCACTGGCTACTTGAGATGCCAGCACTTATAGCTGGGTCCTCTCCCATTACTTTTCAGCTGTAGGAATGGCAATACATAGGCCTTCTGGTGCAATGTTAACTATGATTCATCTGGAGCTTGAAAAAATTATTTTTTCCCACTATAACTCTCAGTGTTCATGATGGTGGGGAGGTTTCGGTAGTTGTAGTCCAAAGAAGCAACCTCTTCAGGCTCTGGGTTTATCATTTTATGAAGAAGCCTAGGAAAACCATCAGCTGACATGCTCCTCCACTTTTTCTTTTCACATCCAAAAGAGATCTGAAACTTTCACTAACCACAGTTCAGTGTTATGTCTCAACCCAGACAAACTGTGGTTATGCTTAACTATGATTCACTGGTGGGGTGAGGAACCTTTGACACTCCACAGTTTTTAGGTGACAATTCCCATGATCCTTTACCATTGGGCATGTTAGCTTAAGATGATGGGAGTTGTAGGCCAAAGAATCTGGACGGTCATTTTCCCCTGATTTACTAAAACCTTTGTTTGTAAAGGTGGCTTGTTTTCATAAATCATAGTCGTAATCACAGTTTATGGTGTGGACATAACATTAAACTGAGGTTAACCAAAAACAGAAACAAGTTTTGGATCCCACTTGAGCAGAGAAGTGGGGAATGTATGAGGATCATCCAGATTTCTTCATGCATTCCAGGAATGGACAACTTTGTTTGAAACTGGAAATGGCTGTAAGTCCACTTTGAGATATATTTTTTTAAAATAAAGGGTTTTTGAAACTGCAGAAGATTGTTTTCTCTTGAATGAGTTGTTTTGCCATTTATGGAATAGCAGTCTCTTTCCCCAGAGTAAGCTAAGTCTTTCTGCTACATACTATAAAGCAATGATTTCTCACCAGAAGGACAGCTCAGATATGTATAGGGACTATATAATATTTGAAACAGCTCTTGATCTGGGATATGAATTAAAAGGAAGAGTACATTTGGGAGTGGAGTCTGGAAGAATTTGGCCCAATCCAATTGCATAGCGTCTGGGATATGCCATATTTCAATAAAACTTGTCAGTAAAAAGGATACTGGCATAGATGTGTAGTAATTTATTTCTCCTTGAAAACCAAGGAACTCTGAATGAGTCACACACCCACTTAGTTCTCCAGGATTTTCAAAACTCTGTGGCACCCCATGTGCAGTGCTGAGCCTGGAGATTCAAGGCATTCAGATACGTTTGTAGGAAACGGGGGGAAAATCATGCCATATGCTGCTAAAGTAACAGTCTGAGCCAGCTACTCCTCAAGGAGAATAGAATTTGAGGTGTGAAATTTTAGGTTAGTGAAGAAAGCTGTGTTGAAATTTCTGCTTCAGCTGTTGGGTAGATAAATTAGATTTGGCTTAATCTAATGTTATTTGTTGCTGAATCAAGCCACTTCTCTTTCTTCTATACAGTTAGGTGGAGTATGCAAAACTATGGAAACTATTGGCTGTCTCATTGAGTATACAGAGAATTATAAAATGTTAAAGTTAAAGAGTCTATGTATTCAGATCTTGTGAGAGATATTTTCTTTCGGACATTAAATGTATAAATGTGGTATATGTTTAGTTGTACAATCAGATGTTCGGAAGTGTTTTGTATATTATTTTTCCTGGCCAAAATCTATTTAGTTAGACCCATTGACATAATGCAGTTGGCATAAATCTTGTTGGCAAACTGCTGCAAGTTTAGAAATCAGTGCAGGCATTTGCTGTTGCACACCAGGTAAGGAAACAGCAGTACATGCCTATGCTAACCTCATAACTTTCAACAATTTGCCACCAAGAGTTATATTAATTGTGCTATGCCAGCATAAAAATTCAGTAGGATTTGGGCTGTTACATATTACAATACTTTCACATTTCCTGCTATGCTACTTTGTCATGGCATGGAGCTGACCCAAGGCTCTCAAATCCATACCACTGCAGCAAAAGCTTCAGCAGTTCTATCAAGCTGATAAGGCTTTAACAATAGACCTGGTGGCAGACTAGCCAAGCACGGAGCAGTTCCTCATCCGGACGTCTGCCAAAAATGTGATGTATTGGCTGTAACAACTTCATGTCTAAGGTCCAAGGCTCTCTTGTTATCCCTTTTGTAATGGGGAAGCTGTTGGGGGCTGCAGGACAGGGGAAAGTCTTTAATTTCAGAACATTCCTAATGCTGTTAAAATCATCCCAGCAGCAACCATTTTCAGAAATTAAAACAAAGCAAAGCAAAGTGTGCTGCACTCTCTGGGTGGTTTACAATTTAATTATGCAGGATACACATTCCATCCCCAGCAACCTGAGTACTCAATTTACGAAACTTGGAAGGATGGAAGGCTGAGTCAGTCTTGAGCTGGATACTTGAATCCATCAGGATTGAACTCAGGTTGTGAGCAGAGTCTTGGCTGCAGTACTGCAGATTAACTACTGCACAGAAAATTAAAGACTTCCCCCATTCCTGTGGTCCCTAATGCCTTCCCAACTTCAAGATGGATGACAAGGGACCTTTGGGAGGGCAATCAGAACATTTTAATTTCTGAAAAAACATCATGGCTAATGACATCCACTTCTTTTCCAGTCTTGCAAGATCCTTTTTAGTAGTTGTGACCTTTAACTGCTATGACTTTACACAGTATGTTAGGTGTGGTTGCACCATGGATTTGTTTAGGGGGAGTATTTTATCCTTTGTGTTAATTTCAATTCCTTTTCTACTGATTGTCAGTGTGGAAACTGCCTCCCCCCACCCCTTTAAGAACAGCTGCAGATTAGGGGGACATTTCTATTGGCATTTCTATCACAATTCCAAGATCTCCTTCTTGGTTAGTCACCACAAACCCATAAGCATATATATGTAAAGTAGGGAATTTACAGTAGGGAATGTGTAAAGTAGGGAAGCCTAGTCTGTATCACTCTGTAGTTTATTATTTATTTTATTTGTAAGCCATTTTCCTCCTGAACTGCGACCCAAGGCAGCTGACAATATGGTTAAAACAGAAGAATTAAAATATTATAAATTTATACATATAGAATTCTATTTTATTGGATTAAATCCTGTTGCTTAGCATAATAGGTTGCAAGTAGACTAGGCCCACTGAATCCAAAGAACTTATAGAGGAGTCCAGTCACCAAATCCACCCCATCGAACCCGAGTCTCTTGAGTCCTAGTCCATCCCTCTATCCACTACACTACACTGGGTACCCCATATATAAGCCTTTTGCTTCAATATTGTACTCATTGCATCTGAACAAGCAGGCTATATACATAAGAGCTTGTGCAAAACAATAAATTTTAGTGTTAAAGGTGCCAGAAGACCGTTTCAGCAATTGACTAATATGGCATTTTGACACCAACTTTCCCAGTTTGAAGAGGTCCTTCTGGAGATCTTTGCCGTGTTGTTTTGTTTCAGGGTGTAACCAGACAGCTGTAAAGGTGCATGCCTGATCGCACCAGAAAGGGTTGCTTTAATGGGAGTAATCTTTCTTAAAGTGACCCTTCTGTCTGTTGGGGAATCTCTCCAGTCTGGTCCCCAAAAGTAGTAGCCCTTCAGCTGGACCAAAAAGGTCCAGTTTGGGGATGGATTGGGGTTGAGTAGGAGCACATTCTCCCATATATCATGTGACCACTGTAAAATAGGTTGCACTGGACAAGCACTCCAACGCTGTTACAGCTGTGCTATAATCACTGTTCATATACAGCTGCCAATTAAGCACAACTTTGGCACTTACATTATGGATTCTGTTCTTGGAGAGTGCTGAAATCAGTTTTAATTACAAAAACAAATTGCAATAAATTCCAATCAAGGGTTGCTTTGCTTTGCTTTGCTTTGCAAAGACGGATTTCTGCTTCGCACTTCCAAACTGCACCAGTATTGATTTTCCGTTCTGCTTTTAGCAAGGGTTAATACAGTATTTTCAATGCTTCAGCATGCATACTAATATAGAAAGGCTGACATTTCCCAAGGGATGGAAATCCTATTTTAAAACCAGCTGTAATCTGAAAACCACACAACAGCCATCTTTTGGAGAGTGAAGTTTGTATCAGCAAAATGCAGGCAAAAAGGTTCTCATCCCTCTGCCCCAACAATCATTGTTTCAGAGGGCCTGAAGGAGTTAAACAAGCAGCTGAAGTGCTTGCACAGCCTTCATCAGCCTGGGGCATGGGATTACTCGGGTTTTTGTTGCCCGGTACTTGTCTGCATTAGCAGAGACTTTCAATTTAGAGAGTGACCTGATGTCAGACATTCTAATCCACCCAACAGGAACTGTCAAGTCTATCTCACCTGGTTCAGCTGAGCTATATAAGCAGATTAGACAGCTGTCATGCACCAAACTAGATAGGTCCTCAGAAAGAATAAAATGGCGTGCTAAACAAAGCCTAAAGATACATGCAGTACATATTATCCTGTATATAAAGAAGCCTGCTCTTCTCCTATTTTTTGAATTGGGTAACAAAAATTGTTAGGCTATGTCCATGACAGCTAGGAAGCCAAAATGAGGAATATTCATAGCCTATGACAGCTGAATGCGGGGAAAGAATAAACGTGGTCTATGTTTCACTTTTTAAAAATCGGAATGGAAAGTCTCATTCATGCTGAAACAGCCAGCATGCCAGCAGACTTTGAGGCAAGACAAGGCAGGACACTTACAAGATTTTCTCCTTTACACATTTGTGTCAGCTTCGCGTTGGGAGAGGCGAGATCTATCATGGCCCTCAGCCATATTTGCAACTGGGAGTGAAAGCATACTGCAAAATAAAGACATTTTTAACACCCATCTGATTAGTGCAATGTGTCTTTCCAGTGGCAGCCAAAAACCAGAGCTTGAAAAAGTTACTTTTCTTGACAAAAGCTCCCATTGTTCCACAACTAACATAACCTATATCTATGGAAGTAAATGAAAAGCACATTGTATCACAAAAAGCATAACATTTACCCATAAGTTACAATGAATTTTTATTTAGAATTTTAAATTTTTAAAAAACTTTCTAATTTTAGTTTTTATTTTAATTTTAGTTTTTAATTAGGAAGTGCTGGGTTTTCTTCTTCTCAGTGGCTCCATAATGTGCGAAAACTGTCTCTGCACAAAGCTAGTATCATTTCATTTTCAGAAGTAAAGCATAGACACAGAGCAAATGTAAAAAAATGGTGATTGTTTTAAAAGCTGCAAGCAACCCATCTGATGCTTTTAATACTTAAAATTCCATTCAAAAAGTCACATCCATAATCATTTTACACAATTTGCTCTAATCATGTTAAAGCTCTGCTTTGTGTCAAAGTGTCATTCAAACAAATCTTCTCTTATCTTGCCAAGACTACCTTGAAAGGTGAGGAGAAATATTCGGTCCCTCTTGCTCAGAGACAAGAATGAGCCAAGTGAAAATGTGCATTACTAGCTATTGGTAACTCAAGATCAAAGAACAAATTAGAAGACAGGATTTAGGAGAACATCAGAAGTCAGTAGAAAAGGACAACATTCCAGAAGACACTCAGAAAAATGCCAAAGGTCATAAAGGCCATCTTTCAGGCTCAACTGAAGCAAGAAGATGAGGAGGAGGAGCTGTTGATTCCAATTCATGGCATCCCTTTCCAGGCTTTTCTAGGTACTGAGTACTCAGAGTGATTTACCAGTTCCTTCTTTTGAACTGGTGGTATAAAATAATCTAATGCTTAGCCCAAGTGGGCAGAGTCAGTTCATGGTGGGAGAATACTTATCTGAGAAGTATTCATTTATTTACTTTTTAAAAAATACATCTCACTATTCTTCATAAATCAATATGTGCATAGTCACAATGTAATAAATAATAATTGTGTTCTATCTAGTCAATTCTGATTTGTAGCAACCATTTTCAGGGTTTTCTAGGTAGAGTTGAGCAGGGCTATTGAGGACAGGACATTTTGGAGGTCACTCATACACAAAATTGCTGGAAGCTGGAGCTGACTTAACAGCACTCAACAAAGACATACAAGCTTCTATTTATTAACAATCATTTTAGATATCAACACTGTTGAGTGAGATGTGAAGTGAGTTAATCTATACACTGAAGCGTTTGTGTGATGGGTTTCATGCCCCAGCTGAAAACGCACCTTACATTTAATGTGCAGCTACTGACTGCAATATTCAGCTTGTCTCAAACTTGTGTCATCACAAGCTAAGATCAGCAGTAGTGTGGAAAAGCTGCCGATTTTCAAAATGTTTCTAATTTCCAGATATATGTCCTATAGTCTTTGTCTGGAGCTTATAAGTAATATGAAATGAAAAATTGTCATCTCTGAAGGGAGGGAAAGTGTAGAATGAAATTTTCTCGCTGAAGCAGCCAGTGAGTCTAGACAGCTATTATGGTTGTTGTTGTTTTCCCCCTCCTTTGCAACACAGAGTTTTTTGCCTCAAGGCCTGTGTTCCTGGCTCAGTTTAGCGTGTTCCAAAGCTTTTGGACCTCTGTCTTGGTGCTGTAATCCCAATTTCGGAAAAACATGATCTGAATGGAAAAGGAGAAGGGTAGGAAACAAGCCTACAGCAAAATTCATTACCTGTGGATTCACTGTTAATGTCCTAGTGAACGTGTACTGTTTAATATTTTATCTCCAGCTACTTTTTTTTAACAAGCCCCAGAGAAAACGTGGCATTTTTCTCATCAGCCTTCCAATATTTTGCATTTTAAGAACAAAGGGATTAGGAATTATATGAAAATTGCAATTTACTTGCTTTGACCGTCAGGACACCTCAAATGCAGAGCTGTGTTTGGGTGGATAAAACAAAAAAATGTCCACTCCCATGTTCGGTAAGCATTGGACCCATTGTTTGGAGTCTGTGCTGAGCTAAAGACATACTCCTTATGGAGGAGAGGTTTATCGGTTTGGCAAGGCCTGGGCCTTTGTTCTGTTAGCTCTCTGAGTCAAATGAAGGTTGAAGGATATCAAATCTACTCTGGCTCATTTCAAGGCAAACACCTTTCTATATATATATATAAACTTGTAAAGCTCAGGAAGCTATCTCCGAACTCAGAGTTCTCTGGATCAACACAGAGCGAGCAAAACATTTATTGTGCCCGCTGGTCACACTCCTGTGTTGCATGCACGGAGTCCTCCTTGCCCTCTTCATAAGAAACTATTACTTTGGAGCAAGCAAAGGTTGGCTCTAGGAATGAACAAATCCACAACAAGGTTGCTAATAGAAGACCTTTCTCCTCTTACGTTGGTTGTCCCTAGGATTATTCAATGCCAGCAGCAGGCAAGTTCAAACCATCATTTTACATTTCCAACATGTTCCTTGGTGCATCCAATGTAGTGTTTCTCCAAGGCATTGTGGGAAATTCAAAATGGCAGCTCACAGATCCTGGCGGCTTGCAAATCCCTTCACTGGGAGGGGGAGGACAACCAATGTCAATACCAGCAGGTTTTGCTGGGGAACAATGGTTGCCCAAAGGTACATTGTTTAAATCAGACTTAAAAGAAGCTAGTTTTTAAAAACCTAGATATCGGTATTTATTTTCTTTTTCCAGTAGTAAAAATAACTGTAACTCCACTGGTAAATATTCTAACTCCTTTTAACTATGTGAGTCATCTACAGACTAGCATCTACTCAAGTGGAGAGACTGGGAAACAAATTCATCAAGAAACAGTAGAAAAGTGGGGTGCATTTAGCTTGAAAGAGAGACTGAGTGTATATACTATAATAAATAACTGCAAATATCTGAGCAGTTGTCATGCAGACAATGTTTAGCTTTCTGTTGCTAATGAGTAGAAATTGCAACACACATACAAATATACAAACATGTTGGCTAAACTTTAGAAGAAACTTCCTAATGGTAAGAACTGATCATAATATGGAGTATAAGGCTCTGGGAGGTGGAAGACTCACCATCATTGGTGTCATTTAGGCAAAGTCGGAACGGTCATCTGCAAGGGATGCCATAGTGCTCAATGTTAACTTTCATGTATACAACAACAATGACTAGTGCTTGCATTGACTGAGATCCAGGATATTTTCTGATGACTTGGAAATTTCAATATTATTGAGCATTAGAGTTGGAATGACATTTACATATCATGTATTTCCTGAAACCTCTGAGAATTCCACCATCACTATCAACTGAGGCTACCGTACTGACAATCAGAGATGATTCACTTCTCAGCACCATGGCTCACGGAGAAATGACATTCCATATTTTCTCTTTGTCCCAATATGTTACACTGGCTGGAGAAAAAGAACAACCCGATGTAAGGAAGCAACAGATTTGTTGAGACCGTTTTTGTGCCAGGTTTTAAAATAAAAACTGCATGGCAGGTAGACATGGTTTACAACTATTGAGGTGAAAATGTTGCAAAATGCCTACCATTCAGGTCTAGTTCTGTTGAATAACACAGCAAAGTATGACTCTGCACGACTGAAATGCCCCTTCTGGGCAAATGAGTATTCATAGACTTCCAGTGGAAACAAAAATTATGGAATGCTATTCTAGGTTTGCCCCATCGAGTCCAGCAACAACTGTTGGGCCACACATTGATCATCCCTGCTCTTCATATTTACTTGGGAGTAAATTTAACTGAACTTGATGGGCCTTACATCTGGGTAGGTATGCAAATGACTCTACTAGTAATCTTATATTGAAGTTCAGACAGCCCCTCTCCTCCTAGGCATATAGTTCAATTTAATTTAATTTATCAGTATGCTGCTTTTCCATGGTGAACAGTGCCCAAAGTCCCCTAATAAACATCAAAACGATAGAAATGATAAGAAATATGAAAGTATACTATCACATTTGAAAATACTTACGTTAGCAACTAATTATGAAAAATTAAGGATTTTTTTTTAAATGATTGTTTTTGGACTTTTATTTAGGTACATTTACAATTCAAATTTCTTCCAATGGTGACAGAGAGTGCCCAGTATTGCTCAGTGTAAACCTTGATCTCCCATGCCCCAATCTAACACTCTAACCACTATACCACACTGGCTCTGATAAATAATTTATTTATTAACAGAGCACAGATAAATAACTCCTAGAATTGCTTCTCCTATTTTATTCTTCCCCACTTTCCTGTCCCTTATACTCAGCCAAATTGTAGCTTTCCTGACTGGTATCCAGTTGGGGTTTATATATATACGAGAATGTTTGTTATCTGTATTTATTAAAGATCCCACAAGCTTGCCTCAGGTGGTCAATTGTATAATTTTTCCAATGAATGGCACAAACTGATCTGAAGGGCAGTGCTCCCTGCTATCAGCCATGGATGGTAGTAAATCTATCCCAGCATCAGCAGTCCTCAGGTTGTAGTCATCTTATCAGCCAAGCACAGCCTCTCCTAATGGCGTGATAAATATTCCAGCATCCTAGTATCACTATCAAAAGATTTAAATCAGTCCCAGTACTTATTGCTGCTATTACTATGGAGTTAATGCCAATGACTCTTTCACTTATCTCTTTAACCAGAGATGGTGAATAGCCTTTGAATGTCTCCACTCCTGGTCACTGAAAGCAAAATCCATACAGAAATGTCCTCCCTACCAATCTGGAGCTTAAATTTCTTGTGTGGAATGTGAAGAATACTTTCTGTCACTTTTTCTGATGTGAATTTCCATGATAAATCCATTTCCAAATCATAAAATTACTGCCTTATTTCTAATTATCAGAACTAAATGCACCATGAAGACTGAAAAACCAGGGGAAGTATAACAAAGGTAGCATGTTACCACATAAACTAACAGACCAGTGCTCATTGTTGCTGCTGTTGTTGTTGCAGTAAGTTTTCTGTCTGTAAGATATTTTACCACTATAAGTTTGTTTGTTCTTGTAACATTGCTTTCAGGTTGCTAGTTTGCTAGCATTCTTTACTGTATTGTGTTTTATAATAATAAATAATAATTGTGTCCTGTCAAGTCAATTCTTACTTATGGCAACCCTTCTGCAGCTTAGGTTTCCTTTGCTATGTTCTGTTATAAACTTATCCCATTCTTCCCCATCATGCCACCAGGGCATCCCATCATGACAATATCTGATTTTAATATAATAATAACCATGTGCCGTTAAGTCAGTTCTGACTTATGGTGACTGTTTTCAGGGTTTTCCAGGTAGAGGATACTAAGAAGTGATATTCCCTTCTTTTGATGGTGCCCTGCGTCTATGTAGCTTGCCCAAGGCCACATAGACTGACTCTACTTGCAGGAGGCACAGTGGGGAATCAGACTCCCAACTTCTGGCTCCACAGCCAGATGCCTAAACCATTGAGCTATCCAGTCAATTTTAATAGGCACATGTGTGTTTTTACAATTTTTTAATTTTCACTTTTACTATATTTATTTTTTCTCTACCAATGACATAATGGAACTTTAATTTGAAATATACAAATGTAATAAATAGCACAATAAAGTAGATTGCCTTGTATGTTTGCAAGAATTTGCAAGGCTTCAACAGAAAGTACAGAAAGAAACAATGCCATCACTCTCCTAAAAATCACTGAATTGGTTTAGCCAAGTTGACATTCAATAAGTAATGTGATGTTATTACCATTTGAGCCCTGAGACCAAGAGCTCCTTTCTTGGTCGTGCTTTAATGTATAATAAAATTGAGGGTGGAACAAACCCACTGGGTGAAATTGGGACACAATAACTTCCATTTTCAGGGCTTGGCTGGAGGCTCTTAGTTTCTGTGCCACACTATTTTGTCACATGATTCTCAGGCCAAGTTTCCTGCTGTTGAAAAATGAGTCCCACCCCCACCCTACTACTTAATTTAGTTGCTGTGGCCATGTTATTTTATTTTCAGAAAGAATATCAGACTTTTCCAAGTCAGGATTATTTATAGTACTCTCCTATCCATGTCTGCTCAAAAGCTAGGCTCACTGAGTTATTTAGGCAACAATCCCATATAACATGGATTAGGAACTTCATGCCCTGGGGTTGAATCCTTTGGGTGTCAGTCTGGCCGGCTAAAGTTTTAGGTTCAAATGCCTCTCCTTAGGCTTAGTTACTCTCAGGAAGAGCTTTAAGCTGAATGTGGTGGTATTGCTTTAGATTGACTCCAGTCCACCCTATAGGCTTTGGTCCCACCCACCACCAGAAAGTGGAATTCAGCCATCCAATTGTGAAATTCTTTATTCTTGCTATATAGAAAGATATACCGGAGAGTATTCATCATCAGATTCAGTGGGATTTACTCGTATAAAATTGCACAAGGAAGTTGTAGAACAGGAAGAAAGTGGGAAAGATCACAGGAAGTCTCTGAGGGGATGAAATATTCCCATAATCAACTTACAAAGAATAGAGCATAAGGAATCAATGATAAACACTATGTGGTATGAGATGATTAACCACTAGTGGTCATATATGTTGTCCTGGAGGGGCTAAGGATGGCTCCTCACATTGGCACCAACTTTCTTGTGGATATCTACCTCAGTAGACTAGGGAAGATCCCTATAATCTATTCATTTTCCATATTAGTCTTCATGCCACTTTCCCCCCGTTCAGTGCAGAAGCACATGTGATGCCATACCTTGACATGAGAAAGTGATTTTCAGTATACTTATTATGAATGCAGACTGGCTGTTCTCACCATTGCCTTCTGCCCATTTGGTTTTCTTCCATCTTTCTCCTCTCGCTCAGTTTTCTCTTTGAATAGTGACTACTGACTTGGAGCCAGGTTTCCTAACTGAGTACCTTATAATATAATTCTGTGGTTCTGTCTGTGTGGGTCCAGCACATCACCAACTGGAACACTCTTGACACTCTCAGCCTTCTATCCAACACTGAGTTCTCACTAGGCCTTGACAGCCCTGAAACCTCGGCCCATTCTACAAAATGTCATCGCTGAGATATTGAGCCAGTCTTGGGAATATGCTTCAATACCCATTATTCTTTGTGTGCATTAACAATGTGCACCACACAATTACTCTAGTATTGTGCACATGTTGTGGTATGAAATGAGTACCATTAAAATATATAGTGTAATCTTGTGCACACTTCCCTGAATATGGTTGCCAGGTCTCAGGGCACCAACAAGTCTAAAGTAATTGCTATGAATCTCTGGTTCTCTGAGGAGACGGCAAAATCTTGTGGCAAGTAGCACTGGGGTTGGAGGGGTTGAAAGTCAATTTCAGCTCATGGAAACCCTTTCTGGGGTTTTCTAGGTAGAAAATACACAGAAGCAGTTTACCATTCTCTTCTGGGAGCATCCTGGGACTGTGCAGCTTACTGGCTCTTCTCCCAAGAGACACAGTGGGGAATTGAACCAACCTCTGGCTCCACAACCAGATACTTAAACCACTGAGCTATCCAGCCAGCTTTTGTAATTGCATGCTGTCAAGTCAATTCTGCCTTATGGCAACTTTTTTTCAGGGTTTTCTAGATAGAAGACACACAGAAGTGGTTCACCATTCCCTTCTCTGTGGGTGCCCTGGGACTGTGCAGCTTGCCATGACTACACAGGCTGGTTCTTCTCACAAGAGACATAGTGGGGAATCAAACTCCCAACCTCTGGATCCACAGCCAGATATCTAAACCACTGAGCTATCAAGGTAGCTTTAAACCCTGAGCTCCTATCTCCACTCATTTCCAGCTGGCACCAGGGCCTCATTACCTCACTGTTGAAAGAGCTTATATTCTCATTGCACTTGCAAGACACTGCACACCAAAAAGCCAGAACCCAATGAGAAGGAGCTGGAGAGGCCTGCAGTTTAAGCCTCCCCCCCCCCCCGCCCCCACTGCAGGCCTCTCCAGTTCCCACTATGTTTTGCCCTATTTTAAGTTAAGGGCTTGCATATTTCAGTTATATTTTTTAACATTTGTAACTGAGCCATATGTGTAAAGCAGGTTAGGGAACAGGTGGCCAGGCAGAAGTTCATGAATCGCAGCTCTCATCAGTCTTAAGTAGGATGATGATGGATGGTGGGAACTTGGGTTCAACCACAGGCAAAAAGCAAAAGGTTCCCTACTTCTGTTGTAAGGCATTGTGGAATATTCACATGTTTTGTGACCTTGGTGTCCCATTAGGAAATGGGCATTAAGTTGTAGGGACACCTATACGGTTACTTCTGGAAACATCAAAGTTTGCTTTCCCTACCTGCCATTATTATTTGACCAAATATTATTATGTTCAGCTACTTTGTCCAAATTTGGGGGAAAGACATAAAAAAACTATCAGCTACCCTAAGAAGGAAGCTGGGATTAAATCAACCTTTGCATAGTTTTGTTACCTTGGAATACCGCCATTCTCATTAGTGTCCTAAATCCTATTGATGATTCTAAGGAGATCACTAACAGCTGGCCTATAAAGAGATGAAGTATTCCAGAGTGGTTTTAATATGAATGTTTAAGGTTACTGAGAATCAAGGGGTCCACAGAGAACCTAAGGAAGGGCTTGAAGCTTCTCCAAGAAGGATCTGGAAAGTGAACAATATACATTCACTCAATATACATACATTCCTACAGCTAAAGCTTGCAGGAGAATAACCTTTATGACAAGTGACTGTTTTGAGTCCAGACTTTGTCATGGAAAGTGAGTAGCTCACCTTTAAATGTTTATAAAAAGAGTGAGGATAAATGCAGCTCAACAATGAAAGGCTCAGAATGTTTTCATTTGAGATACTGTGTAGTATTTTTATATTTCCTCACCATTATATATTTGAAAGAAAGAAACTGGAGGTGGAAAGTCCTGACTGATCTTCAAAATGTAGAGTGCTGTAATGCATGAAGAAGACAGCCTTAGGCATAGACCACAACAATGCTGGGGATGGCCCCACTGTCTTCTAGATACCACACGTGTGGGGGGAAATGCTGCAAACTAGATTTGTTGCTGTTATGTGCCATCAAGTCTCCCCCTGACTTATCGTGATCCCATGAACGAGCAATCTCGAAAATGTCCTGTCCTCAATAGCCCTGCTCAGCTCTTGCAAACTCCACCCTGTGGCTTCCTTTAGGAAGTCTTATATTTGGTCTTCCTCTTTTCTTGCTGCCTTCAACGCTTCCCAGCATTATTGCCTTTTCCAGAGAATCCTGCTTTCTCATGATGTGCCCAAAGTAGGACAGCCTCAGTTTCAACATTTTAGCCTCCAGAGATAGTTCAGGCTTGATTTGATCTCCGACCCAATTGTTCCTCTTTCTGGCAGGCCAGGATATCGCAAAACTCTGCTCCAGCACCACATTTCAAACTAATCAGTTGTTTTACTGTCAGCTGATTTACCTTTCCCTATTTGAATTTTTTTTACATTAGTTCACACACTTGGATATGGCACTCTGGACTGTTCATCAGCATCAGAAGCTACCTGAAGGTGAGTCTGAATGATGGTTCTTCTAACCCTGTATTGTCAACACTGACCGGCAGCAGCTCCTCAGAGTTTTAGGCTGGAGTTTTTCCAGCCATACCTAGAGAAGCTGGGCATGGAACCTGGGACCCTCTGCATGCAAAATGTGCCTTCTGTCATTCAGCAATGGTCCCTCCCTATTTGTCTATATCAAAAGAAAAGGTGAAGAAAAGAAAACTAGTAATGGATCAATTGAAATTTGAGGAAGCTAATTTCAATAAGCTTAAGAAAATGTTGGGTGAGAGTCCTTGGTTCAAAATACTCAACAAGCAGGGTGTGCAAAAAAACATGGAGTTTCTTAAAGGTGAAATGCTGGAAGCCCAATAACAAACAATTCCTACTAGACATGGGCACTTCGTATTTGTATCCCTGGGGATACGAATACAAAGTGTGGCATCACACTAGTCTACTCACTGGTTGCTGCACAGTGCATGCATCAATTGTCATGGACATCACGCCAGTCGCAGAAGAAGCCCAGCTGGTGCTTCCCCACCTCCCCACACAGCTAACCACTCCAGCAAGGAGACAAGATTAAGAGTCTCCTTGCTCAGCTCTCAAGCTGTTGACTATGCAGGGAGGCAGAGAAGCACCAGCTGGGCTACTTCCACAATTTGGCATGATGTTGATGATGCTGGATGCACACGCCGCACGGTGACCAGGAAGTGGACCAACCGGTTCTGTGGGTAGGGAATAGACCTCTGTGGCACCTGTGGATACGAATACAAAGTGCCCATCTCTAATTCCTACATGAAAGAAAAGTTGGAGATGTCCAAAGAAAGCAGAACAGCTGCTTAAGGAGCATTCAGATGTGCTAAGATTTAAAAGAGGCATGTGTAGGATGTGAAGGTATCACAAGGAAATGTATAAGCAAGTGGCCAGTGTTTATAAGGAGAGTGTCTGGAGGGCTAAAGCTTAGAATGACTTCAGATTTGCAAGAGAGATTAAAAGCAACAAAAATTTTAAAAAGGGTTTGAGCTTTGCTTGAAGCAAGAGAAGGAATGAACAAGGAAGTGGTAGGTCTGCTGCATGGAGAGGATAAAGAAATATAAATGGGTGACAAAGAGAAAGCAGTACTGCTGAACACCTGCATTGCCTTTTTTTTTCCCCTCCCAAAAGGAAAACAATGCTCAGCCTAGTGCAAGTAGAATACAGGAGGCAGCTGCCAAAATTAAATAAAGAAATGGCTTAGAAACAGCTTACTACTCTAAATGAATTCAGATCTGCAGGGCCAGATGACCTGTATCCAAGGGTACTACAGGAACTTGCAGAGGCTCTGTCTATAATATTTGAGAATGCCTGGAGAACACGTGAGATCCCAGAAGACTGGAGGCCACCAAAGGTCATTTTCAAAAAGGAGAATGAAGAGGATCTGGGAAACTACAGACTAGTCAGCGTGACTCCAGTAACAGAACAGATTGTTAAACACTGGTCGCTGAGCATTTAGAAAAGAATGCAGTGATTACTAAGAGTCAGCATGGGTTCTTGTAAGAAAAAAAAGTATGGCAGAATTATGTTATCTGTTTTTTTCACAAGCTGTGTAGACAAGGGGAATGTTGTGCATGTAGGGTAACTTGATGATTTTGGACAAGGTTCTTCATTGTATCATTCCAGTCAAGCTGGTAAAATGTGGTATAGATGATGCTATTGTTAGGTAGATTTGTAGCTGGCTGAGGGACTATACACAAAATGCTTACCGACAGCTTACAAACAGTTCCTCATTATCGTAGAGGAAAGTTACGACTGGGAAAAAGATGGTTCAATACCATTAAGCAATGTAGAGGAAGGTGTAGAAGAGATGCTCATCAAAATTTGCAGATACTACCAAACTGGGAGGGGTAGATACCTCTTCAGAAGGCAGGATGAGGAGTCAAGACTATAGTAACAGATTGGAGAACTGGGTCAGAACAATTCAAAATTTTTTTCAATGGGGGAATATGTGGAGTAGAAGAGGTCTATTCTTTCGTATGTGTGTGTGTGTGTGTGTGTGTGTGTACACGTGTGTGTGCGTAAAAATTCAGATCATTTGGCAGTTCTTTGATTGAAGACCTGGGAGAAGAAACCCCGCCAGCTGCTACCTGGTGTGTGTGTGTGTGTTTACTGCAACCCCATACTTTTCCCAGGCTGTATCTCTCAGAACCGGACTGCAACCCTCTGAATTCCCCAAAAAATTCCCAGATAGATTTCTTGGAGTTACAGCCTACAAAAAGAAGTGCAGAATCAAAAGCAGCAATGGCACCCTTCAGATCTCCAGAGAGCTGGGCTTGGCTATGCTGGAGCTATGGGCACTGCCAAGTGGAACAAGAGCAAGCTTATCTGGCCATGTGTGTTTTGTCTCCTGTGCTCTACCACTGCAATTGCTAGCAAAAATATATGGCTGAGGGAAATCACCATTATACCCTTATTCAGATTGCGCATCACACCTGTGCCTTTCTACCCCTCTTTCAAAACAGGGGCATGGCCATTCCTCAGAGCCTCCTAGGAAATGCAGTTTTGTGGATGTAGGAGCACAGTGGCCCTGGGCAACCTCACTCACTCAGGAAACTGCATTTCCCAAGAGTATCTGCAGCAGGGCCATCTCACTTTTCTGAAGGAGAGATAGAATGGGAACATGCACTCTGTGCAATCCATGGGGTGGCAGTGGTTCCCCTCTGCCAGATATTTTGACTAGTGACAGGTGCTAGCTAGGAATAAGCATGTGTGGCCCCAAGTAAGGCTGCCCCAGCCTGACTCAGCAGCTCCAGCCCAGCTCTGGAGATCTGCAGGAAAGTGTTGCTGCTTTTCTCACTATCCACCTCATGCTTGCTGTCATGCAGCACAGGGATGTTGGGCTCTGCAGATTTGTATGTTTGGGCGGAAACTCTCAGCATTCTGCCTGTGGACTTCTTGGGGAGTTGCAGTGCAATTATAGGAGGTGGTACCTAGGGAGGGCTGTGAGGTACTGTTAAAAATATGAAGGAGTACACCCCTACAGAATAGTATATTTAAGCAAGAAAATTCAGATGCACAAAGATAGGATGGACTTTTCATTAGAAATCTTCATGGACCACAAGCTAAGCATGAGTGAACAGTGTGAGTCAACAGTAAAAAAAAAGCAAATGCAATACTTGGTTGCATCAAGGGAGATAAGAGTACTACTCTGGTCTGCCATGACTTCACCTGGAATACTGTGTCCAGTTCTGAGCACCACAATTTACAAAGGATATCGACAAGCTAGAACATGTCCCGAGGAGGACAACTAAGATGGTAAAAGATCTGGAAACCAAGTCCTATGAAGAATGGTTGAGGAGCTTGGCTATGTCTAACCTGGAATGTGAAGGGTGAGAGCGGAATGTTAGCCATCTTTAAATATTTGAAGAGTTGTCATATGGGATGAGGATCAGGCTTGTTTTCTACTGCTCCAGAGGGCAGTGCCTGAAGCAATGGCTTCAAATGACAAGAACAAAGATTTCCACCAAACAGGAAGAACTTTCTGACAGCAACAGTTGTTTAGCAGAGGAATGGACTGCCTCAGATGGTAATGGATGCTCATTTATTAGAGTCTTCAAATGAATGTTAGATAGTGATCTGACAATGATGCTTTAGTTGTGGATTTCCTTCTTCGTTAGGGGGCTAGAGTCAATGGCCTTTGGGATACCTTACACTCGTACAATTCTATGATTCAATCACTTCTATGATCCTCTAATCATATTAAATTTGTCACTATACATTTGCCTTAAATATAGTAGGTTGGCTCCAAATGTACCCATACTTAGAGCAAACCCATTGTCATCAATGGAACATAATGCTTGTGCCAAACTTAAATCCATTTATTTCTGTTTACATAATGACTACATATAGACCTTTCCTCCACCCCCTAAAAACTCAAAATGCATCTTAATCTCACTTTATAGAAAAGCAAACACATTTGTTACATTTTTGAATCATCTCCAACTTACACTTTTTTGTGGGGAGTACATTTTTTATTAAAATACACTACACAGGGAATAGTCCCTTTTGTCATTTTTAGACACTTTAATTTGTCTTTCCTAGCCTCCTTCATCTCTTTTCTAAGATTAAAGCTTTTTTATTAAAAAACATAATTCTTATAAAAGATAAGACTCTCTCCAGTATATCTTTATTAATCCTAGTTAAGATAACATTTTGGAAGCAGACAGGAAAAGGGATTTATGAAGAGAGAGAAGACAGTTGCAGATCAGCACAGCAGGAACATAGACTGATACACTGTGGGAACCAGCTAACAAAGAACTCTTAAGTTAAAAGTTACCTTATGAGCGAAATTTTACAATAATGTATGCTATCCAACATTCCTTCATGCTTCTTTGAATGTGCATATGCCTATGCGCACATTTCACTTTTCATCTATTATGTAAATCTCTCTTTTTCCGGATTATTTTTATCTAGGCCAAATGAATAAAATTTTATTCTTCAAGTAGCCCTATTGGAATCAATGGATGGAAAATGTCAGAACTCAACCATGCTCTCTAGAATATCAAAGTCTGTTTGAAGCTTGAGACATTTTTCCTCCTTATACCAAGGTCCATAAAACTCTTAAACCAATGTAATTTCAACCATCTTAGTCCCATTAGCTTCTACAGGGCTCACAGTTGATCCCAAATTCATATACCCATGGAGAACTACAATTGTTTAAAAGACCGCAACCTTACACCCTGATTCTGAGCAATGTGTTAGTAATAAAGAATTAACTATCGGTTTCAAAATTAACAAAAGTACAGCAAACACACAGGTATTATGGCACATTTAAGACAAAAAAATTGAGTGTGAACTTTTGCAGATTACAAGCCATTTTCAGAGGGCTTTCAGTAATGTGAAACTAATAACCTTAAAGGTGCCACAAATACTTCTGTTGTTGTGTTTTCCTTTCTTCTTACTGAAACTGACTAATATAACTATTTGTTGTTGAAACCAGCTGGCTGTGGCCTTGGGCTGGTAGAAAATAAACCCACAAAAGCAGGCCACAACTTTATTGGTAACAGCTGCCCATAGTACTGGCGCTAGCATAGGGAATGGATCAACATCAGCCAACCCATCCACCAACTGATGTGAACGAAGGTAACCAGTGATGGGATTAACCACTTAGGCCTTCACCACTGTGTGGCCCCTTTCAACACCCCTTGAGTGGAGATTTCACAGTCTCCCAGCCCCACAATGTCTCACCACTTCACTCTCTTAAAGGGATTCCACTAGGGAGGGTCAAGCACTTGCCTGACCCTACCCCTGATCTGGCCTGATCCATCCTTTATGCTTCAACCACCTCCAACAAAGCTGTGACAGAACAAGCAAACCCTTTATTAACTTCCTAAAACAAATGAACAAAGGGAGGGTGGATGGTAGAAGATCTGAACTGGAAAGTTCGCCATTCAACCAATGTCCACTTTTATTTCCCTTGGAGGCGAATTCAAATTGACTAATTTCGACCACCTGTGCGAGGAGGCCTCCACCCCCAGCCCCATGATTGGCTGGTAGTTGCCTTCCAATGTTCCTCAGTACTGCCCACATTGCACCATGGGCAGAAGACAGCCACCTAGCCCAAAATGGTGGCTGCCATGCCACCCCTGTATACAGCAGTCGCTGGACAATAAACTCAGCTGTCCAGTGAGTCAGACACCTTTCCTTCTCAGAAAAGTAATTGGAGCACATTACATCCTGCATCACAGCTCCTATACAGACCACTAAAGCTGCATCTTTGAAATGGATTGAAGACAAGGCCTCTAGCATTTGTCAATGCTCTTATCTGAGCATTTACTTTTTATGGGTTTTGTTTTCCGTTTTTGTTTGTTCTTTGTTTTTGGCATGCCTTTCCATCAGCATTTCCAAATTCTGGGTAGAGCCCATTTGCCAATTCAGTATGGTCATGGACAAAATCCAACTTAAATTAAGTGAATATGAGCAATATCAAGTTCTATTATTTCATTAGGAGACTAATTTGTGTGCTTAAATCACTCTCATTGTAATCCACAGGTTTACCAAGTATAATCGGGCTGGATCATGCCCCATATGTTTTTGGCAGGCATGAAGTAATTGTAAATAAATTGAACTCATTTATTTTCATAATAAAAGTATGGAGATAATTAAATAATTCCAGGAGTAATGAAACCTGCTTGATCGAGGCTAATCGTGTTGGGCACAACACGCTCTAATCTACACCACAAGCAAAGATTGTAGATACTGTTACATGTTAATACCTAAATTAATCTGCCTTATTGAAGGATAAGATTCCTGGGGAATTTGCTTAATTCATTATTTTAAATTATTCGGACTTCTCTGGAGGATAGCAGCAAGTGCAGCTGACTCCCACTCTCTCACTCCAGTGGGAAGGAAACTATTAATCATTAAATGGTGCATGTGGGGTTTTTTTCCCCAGTTTAAATTATTTTCATGAGCAGGGAGTTACAAACTAAATTTATCATTAAAGGGTTGAATGTAGAGGATAATAACTGGCTGTAGAAGAGAAATACCTGCCTCCCAATAGTGGTCACTTAAAAGGTCAGATCAAACGTCTTTTTTGGGTTTACACATGAGGCAGATTTCATTATTGTGGGGCTGTTATTTCCAAAACTATGCATTAGTCAGTGAGATGAGATCTGGAAGTTGACTCCACGGTTACAAAATAGGTACTTTGGATTGTTGTGTAGGCCTCAATCAAATGGTAGGTTCCCCACCGTAACAGGTGGCCATGCCAGAGACACAGCATTCTTCCATGTGCAAAGGGGAAAGTTCTGTCTAATATGCCATGTGCCCTGAACCTGTTACAAGGCATAGACTGCTTGTGGAGAATTTCTCACCCCAAAACTCTGAAGCTGAGTGCCCCTCACACATCAAGTCACATGCTGCCAATGTAACATAGGCAACATCAGTCACACAGATTGGAAAGGCAAGGGACAGCGCAAGACTAAGCATGTCTGTGCAGAGGTAAGTCCCACTGGGTTATGGGGTTTACTCCTTGGTAAGTGTGAATAGAATTACAGCCTAATATTCCTAATAGATCCCTTCTTCTGGTGGTTTGCTAGGAATATTATATAGTCACAATTGGTTCCATGTTTGTGTGTGTGTGTTGGAAATCTTATTTTTCTGGACTACAGCTCCCAGAATTCTCCTCACCCAGTCAACATTGCTACTGGGGGATTCTGTATTTATCCACATGAAATTTCAACTGCAGAAGCTTCTGCAGTGACCTGAAGACATTCCTGATCCCATGACCTGACTGTGTTGCTGCAGCAGCATCTATAGTTTGAAGTTCTTGTTAGGTCTTTAAGAAGAAGAAATGTAATTAACAATTGGTTAGTGCAGGTGGAGTTATTTAGTCACTGCCTATGTGACAAGAAGGACACAGCCGTGTGGAATTAACTACCATGAGGTGAACCACTAATTTGATTGGTTGGAGGTAGTATAAATTAAGAGGCTGGTTAGTGTGCCCTTCACAGTTCTATTTTGACTGTCATGCTTACGTTATGTCCGTTTGACTGCTGAATGCCTATGTTTATGTTCCTGTGAGCACTATGTAAATATGTACAGTAAATAAATATTCTCTGCACTTATTCCTGGTGTCTTCCTGTGTGCCTTACTACGCTGGAGCTTCTGGTCCAAACCTTCATAAGGAGAAAATCTTCTGCTGTGATTTTAAACTGCTAACAGTTCTTTGCATATTACTATTGAAAAGGATACTGGCCTTGGAGTTGGAGTCCATAAAAGTAACTTTCCCCAAGTTCTGGATGTGAGAAGACCATCGTGCCGTGGTCAGGGACAGTTCTGCAGGGACTTTTGTGGATTTTATTCATTCTCAATTTGGAAGGGAAGTGACCTGATCTGCACCTCCCAGATCTCTGTGAATCATATGTTGTTTCTGTATTTCTCCAGACATTGAGATAATGTTTGGGGCCTTAGAAAGTACCAAAATGTGTATAAATGCATATTTTATCATTAAATGTTTTAAAGCGAGCTTTAAAATGAATATTGTTGAATTACAATATGGATCTAGGTTTATTAAATCACACATTACTAGGGAAAAGGAATGAAAGAGCCTTATGAATAAACATACATGCAAAGCTGACGCAAATTGGAAATAGTCTGGTTTATCCATTTTGCATGTGTTAAGTCCCATGTGGCATTCTAGGTAGGGTTTGGAAAACCTTCTGTTGAAGTCTCTACTGCCTATTGACAGTGCTTGGGGCATACTATGCCAACATCACTGACAACATATCTCCTCCAGTAAAAGCTCCACCGTATTATTGCCACACACCTAAAGCACAAGTGCATTTGGCTGCAACCATATTAAGGAATTTTGACTCAGTGTTAGTGATGGGCATGAACCATTGATTCAGCAGTTCGTGTTAGTTTGTTTAGTGGCCAAACAGGTGTTCAGCGCTTCCCAGTCCCACTTCCTCCAGCGGGCGCCCACTCTGAGGCAGCAACCCAGCTTCTCTGCTCAACCTCTGCTGGTGCTGCCTCTGAGTGGGCAGCTGCTGGAGGAGGCAGGGCTGGGAGGTGCTGAACACCTATTTGGTCGCTAAACAAACCAGCACAAGCCCCAAACCAGCAGTTTGTGCCCATCTCTACTGAATGTATTAACAATAACAATTTCTGTCTGGATATGAGGCAAGAATTTTCTGGTGTTTGTGACTGATCTCTGCAGGAGCTACATATTTCAAGCTGCTGGCAAGTCTTATTTACTCTAATTAGAGTCAACTTTCTCTTACTGCTCAGTGAGGTTGAGTGTACATGGGTTTTTAAAAAAGCAGATATAAGGAAAGTTGTTATATGAACTACAACTCCCAGAATTCCCCAGCTTGCTGAGAGGTTTTAAGAGTTGCATTCCAAAAAAATAAAGTTTCCCACTGCTGTGTAAAATTACACCATTTCTTTCTGAAAGAAATCTCACAAACTGTAGAGAGGTTTTTCTATTAGAAACACTGGTGCTGGTCATACTTCAAGGTATTGCACTCTAAATGTATTTTGTACATTTTTTCTGTCCAGCTTGATTATTATATAATGAGCAAAGTGGGGTCTGGTCATGAACTTTTCTCGTAATCAGTCCATTATCCTGGTCAAGAAATTTCCCGGTTCCAATCTAATCATAATCCTTCGCCACCCTCATGGTAATTTCAAGATTTTCTCAGAGATAACAGGGTGAGATTCGTTGTTACTATTTCCTGGCCATATGACTCATATAGGAATCAGATTCTCCATAGCAGAGGAAGTATTTTCATTTCCATTATAATCTAATTATGTGTGTTGACCAATAAAAATAGTAAAAGCATATGGTTATTAGTTTAGAATGACATTACACTGAATTCATTTGGCCCAACACATCTGTGGGAGACTTTCTTACCATAATGTAGTAGAAGGATGTTTACACAGTAGTCATCTTAAATGCATTAACATCCCCCTCCACTCTTTAGTTTAATATCTGCCAGTTGGTTACAGCTGGTCTTATACATCACTGAACTGCACGTTTACTCACGTGAGCTGAAATATTTCTTATTATTACAGGTGTCACTGCCTAATATTACAGTCTGTTGCAATGTCATCAGTGCATAGCAACAGAACCAAACATTTTTGAGTCAACAATAACCCTCTAACAGTAGGTCAGGCATTGCTTATCTGGTTCTATTCAATGCACAGGGAGGGCTGTGCCTGTTTGAGGCCTGCTATGTGATCGCTGCCCTCCTCTGGAAAGTGATGAGTCTGAAGAGAAGAGGTTCCTCTTCATAGGGAGGTTCTCGATGGCAGCAAAACTGCTGGAAAAGAAGGGTTCTTGTTCGTTTGGTTAGTTCTCCACATGAAGACGATGTGTCACTTTCCACATGAGGGGAACAACAACAGGGAGGCTATGTGTTGAACAGAACCAGACAGGTAATAACTGAATAGGGCTTGTATATGCATATATTTATATAGATATAGACATAGATGAGAATACCTAGTATGGTACAGTGGATAGAATGACAGAATAGGGCTCAGGAGGCCTGGTTTGAATCTCCTAATGGAAGTCTTCAGATATGTTCTCCCACTCAGCCATGGAAACTCACTGGGAGTGTGAAACTGGTAAAACTACTCCTTAAATATCTCACCTACAGTATCTTGAAAGCCCTATTAGGGTCACTGAAAGGTGGTTCTGACTTGATGGCACATAACAACAAAGGCATAAATCGAGATACATAATTGCATCCAGGATCTGCTTTTTGTAGATGGAAGGGCTTTTGGGGGAAGGTGCTTCTGCCGAACTTCAAGAGATCTAGTTCTTCCCACCCCTCTCCATACATCACGTCACTCAACAGGATTCCCTGACTTCTGTGTAGCCTTTTTTGAAGAGCATGGAGGAACTGCTACAGGAAGGAGGGAGTGGAACTTTTGCTTTTGCCAACCCAGTGGCACATGCCTAAACCTGGAGACAAGCCACATTTTCTACTTTTCTTATCCACGAATTTACAAACTTAATTTACAAATTTAGAGGGAGGCCAGCACAACAGGTAGGGGATGGGGGGGAGGCATGGTAGGAGCGGTTATTTGGATCCATGTGCCATACCATGGTGAAAGATGACAGCTGGCCAGGTTACCAAGTACATTAAACAGAAGTTTGCATGTAGACAGCAAGTAACCTGACCTCCATCTGTTTTTGTTTATGCAATGCTGCAAGTTTGTAGATGAAGAAATAATGTTCAACAGTTGGACTGTTCTAGTGACTCTATGCCTTAGCTTCAATTTGGACTTCAATACTATTTTGCAGTCTTAGAATGTGTTATTCATGCATGAGAGTGCAGCAATAAATATTGTGCAACAGAGCAAATCAGCATTCCATAACTTTGAAACTGGACCTTGGATCAGCACTACCATCCACACTTATTGAAAAACAGCCCAGACAATTGCTTTGTCCTTGGGTGAGAAGTGGTTAACTGATGAAAAAAAGGAGTCAGCTTCTGGGATTTTCCCTTGCATGGTGTCACTTTGTGAATGGTAGTGAACAAAAGAAGGTATCCTGTAGACCTTCTTGACTGCTGCCATTGGTGTTGTCAACATTCAAGCTGCCCTTTGCTATGTAAAGCTTGGCATTCCTTTTCTTGCTGGCAACACAAGCACAATATTGTGCATCAATATCAAGCCACTTCCTGGCTTTTTGAATCATGGATACAGAAGCACAATATCCCACATTCATAAACCAGAGGTTTTTTGAAGAATTGAAAATATTGCTGAAGTATGATCCAGCTATGTGGATCTAAAAATGGGTACTCCATGCTATGTAGGCATCTAGCATTTCAGGACTCCAAAACACTATCTCAGTATACCAGCGAATGGGATATGTTTTTTCCCTCCTGGAACATCTTCTATCCAGTTTACTGTTGTGTAATAACAACAGACAGATATGTAGTAGGTGATGCAAAAACTTGAAACTAGTTAGCTTCTTGTTTATCATGTCCTCATTACCATCAGCACAGAAAACCTTTTGGAAAAAGTTGTAAGGGAGATAGTAAGAAATAGTAAGGGACAGACCTGTTAGTCAAAAGAAGGGGGAGAAATGTTCTTATTGGGTAGGAGCTCCAAGAAGGCAACTTATTAGACACGCAAAATCCCTATTAAAGTACAACCATCCTCACGCAGAGCATACATTCTTCCCTGTAAAAAATAGTTAACAGGCATAGAGTGAGCACATGCAGAGCTACGAGATATGCCCAACCGAGTAGATCAGTTTATATATTTTAATCCTTCTTAAAACAGGTTTATCTTCCAAAAGAGTCACTCATTCCTTCTTCTTTCCCATGATTTAGCAACCAGAGAGCCTACAGACCCACTGTGCTTAGAAGGGGGCTCTCATTTTTATTTCTAACATCATTATTTCTAACAAGTCTTCCAGCAGATTTGGAACATTATTCAAGTATAATTTGTATTTGAACTGTACCATCATTGATAATGAACACATCTGGGATGAAATTTCAAATCTTGAGAAGCAGAGAAGAAAGCCTTCAAGATATTTAAGGGCAGAGAAAGTCATTTTGTTGCCTGTAGTGTCTGAGAGGCACTGAATACATGTGTTAATCAAGTCAGCCATTATGTGACAGCAAGAGAAGCCATATTCCCCTGGTCTGAACATCATATGTCCTCAGATTTGGTCTTGAGAGGGAGAAAGGATGGATGCTTCAAAGACAGGGTTGGTCTCCAAGGTATCCAGAACCTGGATAGATAAGACGGGTCAAGATGCCTGACCCTCTGTTTGAGCGGGGAAGATCTCTATGTGAAAGCTTCTGGCAGCTGAGAAAAGAAACATCTCTATTGTAATATATTTGTAAGTCACCTTTCTACAATGCAAACCGCTTAGGGAATGTTTTAAGAGAAAGTAATGTACAAATATATTAAATAAATAATTAGCATCCCTTGCTGACCCTTGATACAGCACTCCATGGCTACTGAAGTCGTGCATAAATGGTCTCTTCTGTTTCAGTAAAGTTGAAAAAGTTTCCAGGAGCTCTGAAAAGGCAGAGCAATGACTGAGCAGCTCTTCCCATGCCAGTGGGTGTGAGGAACACCTTGTCAACAAAGGGGTGTGTGTGGTGTATTAATTGGAACCCACACCCCCCCAAACATGCACTCACAGCAAATTAGACTAGTATAGGTGTATTTAGTAACAGTGAATCACAGGAAAGGAGGGAAAAGATAAGCAACTGCCTTACTTCCTGTGGCATAGAGAAAGAATGATAGCTATATAATCCTGCAATGCTGAAAATTCCACTTGTGTTTGACTCTGGATGAACTTGGGACTTTGCCCCTGCCAGTCACTGAGTACCTCATCCTCCACCACCCTCATCCCCTCCACAATGCCTTAAATTGAAACACATGAATAGCCAACCAGGGCAATATTTATAGCCAAGCAAGGACATTTATCATCATCCAAGGAGAACTGCAAATTGAGGATAACATCTTCCTCCAACCACTAGGTAATACTTCTAATTTGGCTGCAATTGGCTCAGCTAGTTCGTAAATTAAATTTTATCCTAACTTTTATGATACAGGGTTTGTCACATTCTGTGTGCCTCTACCTCTCCGCAGGCAAAAAGAAACAATGTGAAATATAAGGCATGGAGGGGTATGGTTTGAGGTACCCAGAGACTGGCCACTCTTTGTCTAAGTAGTCTGGGGCATTATAATCCACATCCCCAGAGGTGAAAACTGAAACCTCCAATTTCTGAGCAGATTCTGCAACCCCCATTTTGAAATTTCCTTTTAACAAGGAACATGGCCTGCACATCTGGCCATTGACTTTGAGATGTTTCTGGTTTTTTTCTATACCACCCCAACTTCATAATGCCCAATGTTTTTGATATTTTAGTAGTCTAATAAAGGTATCACCTACAAGGACCACACAGTTTCTTTCTTTCTTTCTTTCTTTCTTTCTTTCTTTCTTTCTTTCTTTCTTTCTTTCTTTCCATCTGTCTGTCCCAGCATTCCTTCATCTGGAGCTATGGAAGCCAATACTCTGTAGTGTAAATAGAATTATAGTTTCTTAATATTTTAAGGATGTATGCTTTAAACCTCAAACATTATAAAAACTATAGATCTGAGAGCAAAGAAGCCTTAAATAAGAGAGCCTAAAACAGAACTACTGTATCTAACATTTATCATTCTTTCACTGAGATCTGTTTGGACAATCATGAACAATCATTGTGATTAGTGGTATTTAATACTTATTTTATTTCAATTATGCTTACTTTAATCATCTCTGTTTTAGAGCTGAAAGAATAAGGGAACAGTTCTTATCCCTATATAAGTACTATGGCTTGAATTGTTTAGCCACTGGCAAAAACATAATTGAAATCAGTGGGGCGGTGCAGGGGCTTAGTAGAACATAGTTCATGCTGTTATTCTGTATAAATCTGTCTTGAAACAAATTTCCTCTTCTGGCAGTTGAACTGTTTACTCTTCCCTCAGGAGGGAAAATGTCTTTCCTTGGCCTCTAGGTTGGATCCTTGCCAGACTAATAGATGTGTTTAAGTTGTGATAAAAATTCCCTATTTGGAGAAATTTAACTCAAGGAATCATATCCTGAGGGAATTTTGACTGAGAAAATCATATTCTTCTGTATCAAGGTATACAGATCTTCAATATGATTAGCACACTGTGATTTAATCCAAGAGGATGTGGTAATTCAACAGATATTCAGGAGGGAATTATATCTAGAGCCAAAATGGAAATAAGTGGGCAATGCCATTTACTTCAAAGCATTTTTTAAAAATGCATGGGCTACTCATGGAAAGTCTTCGATTGACAGCACTACACACTGAAGTAATTTGCTCATAAAACAAGAATAATAGAGGCAGCAATATGCCTTCCGCTTTCTATATCTTATGTCTCTTCTTCAATGCATTGGAAGTCTTCAGATGTTAAGGAGAAAAGAAGGGATGTCTCTAGTGCAAAATGGAGCATTGCTAAGGTGGGCTAAAATTGCATTAATTGGTTGGTTGGTTGGTTGGTTGGTTGGTTGGTTGGTTGGTTGGTTGGTTGGTTGGTTGGTTGGTTGGTTGGTTGGTTGGTTGGTTGGTTGGTTGGTTGGTTGGTTGGTTGGTTGGTTGGTTGGTTGGTTGGTTGGTTGGTTGGTTGGTTGGTTGGTTCGTTCGTTCGTTCGTTCGTTCGTTCGTTCGTTCGTTCGTTCGTTCATTTTCATTGCTTCTGACCTGGATAGGAAAGAGGTACCTTCTTGTCCTTTGCCTCCAGCAGCAGTACATCTTAGACCAGCCCTGCTTCAGATGTCACATTCTCCCCAAACATGAGCATATAGGCATGGATCTTATATTTGGAGACAAGATATGCAAGCTTTATTTCCCCTGCTTCCCCATACATACACATATGTTCAACCTTCTAGCTTCCACACTGCACTTGTGGAAAAGGAACACTGACACTTAATTTTGCATCTTTACAAGAATGGTGTCTGTGGTTCTAGTTCATGTCTCTCATGATTTGGGAAACTGTTTAAAATTACCCTGGGTGCAATCCCTGTTTTGGTTGCAGTGCTTTTGCTTACATCACCTGCCTTAATAAACTATACGGATTAGTTTAGTGAAAGAAGTGCCAATGTGCAATATAACGCCCTGACTCTAAGTATAGTACACAAACATCCACTGAAAATCAGTGAAATATGGACAACCAGCAGTGTCCTTCTCCATTCACTTTGGTATTTGTGGTCGATGTGAGCTAACAATTAGAAAGTGAATGAAGGAGGACTTTCCTCACACAACAGTCTCACCTCCACATCCATGTTAAAGCTACTAGATGTTCAAAAGCAAGAGACTTGGGGAACGAATGTTTGCCCTCAGAATAAAAGGTTGCTACATCACCTTCAAAGACTACTGTCTGATTTCTAACATAGAATAACTCCAAACAGTGCTTTTTATCCCTCTGCTGTTCATTGAAGTCCATTGAAGGTCTTTTCCTTACCATCATATCTTGCTGTTTCTTCTTACAAACCAATAACTACTCCTGCCCTTGCTTTCCTCTGAGCCCAGAAGTACAAATGCAGATACAAAGGGGAAATCCAATCACAATACTGTAGTATGAAGGGACACACCTATCACTGCCTTCTTTCCTCACACACCCAATGCTACCATGCAATAGATATGCACATGCTTCAAAAAAGCTGAGAAACAACCCAAGTTCATAACCATGGATCTCACCCTTTGGGGGTTGGTCACATAGAAAGCCACCACTTCCTCATGGATGTTATGCCAGGATAAACTGTGCAACTTTAAGAAGATGAAAAATTGGCATTATGTCCTGTTTCGGTACACCAGTGAAGAGCATGGCAAAATTCTCATTTGCTTTCCTCCATGATCCGTTAACCATTCACACAGAAAGTACTTTCAGATACGAAATCTTTACTCCTTAAGAAACATTGGTCTAATTATACATATGACTGAAAATAGAAGGTATTTAAGGGAAATCTCATTTCAAAATAGACTTTTCCAACCTTTCTCTTATTGTTTAGAATTTGAGGGAAATGCTCAGCATCATTACTTGTAGTTCAAGTTTCTCAATAATGAAGATGATAAAAAAAGATTAATGATGATTTGATTACCAGTGGCTAGCTACCAGAGCTTTCTCTGAGCCTGGGTAAGGTCACAGGGGTTAGCTGAAATCCTGTTTGTAGTGGACAAAAAGCATTCGGCTACTAAGAGTGAAAAGGGCAAAGCTAACCGTATTTATAGCGTTCCCCTGCTGCTTGCAGAGGCATATGTTCCAAAGGGAAATGTTCTCCAACCTGTCTGGCAAGAAGGGAAAAGATTGGTTAAAGTGTGATGGAAAGGCAGCAAGACAGCAAAAATTGAGGACAAGATGATGCTGGCACAGAGTGACTCTTTTGAAGCATAAAGGTTACTTCTACACATTGGTTCAATAAAAGTCACAGTTGGCTGATTGATCTGAATCTGCAGAACAAGGAGGGGGGACTTGCATGCTCCTTACCATCCTCATAAGACAGTGACATTTCTTGCCATTAGACATAATAGATGGTATACAATAATTATTTTTGTGTGCAATGTTCTTTTAAAAATTCTATGTAATTTGCTGTAATACAAATCTAACAATGTAATCCTCTAAATGTCAATTCAGGGTTCAATAAGGCCTACTTCTAGGTGGATGCATAGAGGATCCAGAACTAGCTCAGGTACTAAACAGAGTGAAACAGTCATCTTAGGTGACAAAGACTGGAAGGTGGCAAGCAAGATATTTGGGTAGAGAACAATGAGCTAAGCACCTTGCCCACTGCCTTTATGCTAGCCTTTTATCTTTTGAAGTTGCCCTATCAGCAATACTGAAGAAACCATCAGTGCATCTGGCTTTTGTACAAAGAGTGTGAGGGACAACTTGGGAATATTGTTTTGTGTGGGGGTTTTTTTAGAATCTCCCCAGCACGCAGGAAAAAGGTGCCATTGTATGCTTTGACTCATGCAGCAAACAAGGTCTTGTGCCATCCCTCATAGGCCTGCCTTGTGGCCAGTGGTTAAACTGCACTACTGTGAGTCAAGACTCTGCTCATGAGCTGAATCCAATCTGATGGGTTCAGGTAGCCAGCTTTAAGGTTGACTCACTTTCCATCCTTCTGAAGTCAACAGAGTACCTATCTTGCCAGGGGAGCAATGTATAGCCTGCATAATTAAATTGTAAACCGCCCAGAATGTGCTTTAAGTGCTATGGGGCAGTATAGAAGCAGCACTTTGCTTTGCCTTGCCATCAGAAACACTTTGCAGGACCAGGTAAATTCTGCAGGTACATGTTGGATACCCACAGGATACCCAGTGTGGTGTAGTGGATAGAGTGGCAGACTAGGATTTGGGAGGCCAGATGTGAATCTCTGTTCAGTCATGGAAGCTCACTGGGGGTGAGGAACTGGTAAAGCCACTCCTTAAATATCTCACCTATTCTGATAGCCCTGTTAGGTTTATTATAAGTTGATTCCTGCTTGATGGAACATAGCATAGTATGTTGTAAATATGTTAATTTTGCATTCTGTGTTTATAGCCTTTGTGCCTGAACTTTGCATATCAATGTGACGATAGCGGAAGTACTACTACTACCTTTTGCTTTTCAAAATATTTTGGCTCCACTGTTAAAAAATGACTTTTCTTGTAAGCTATATTTTAACATAGAGACTGCTCTCAAAAGCATCGGAAGAGAAGAGCTAGCAAAAAAATAAAATTGGCAATTATTAATGGATATATGGAAAAGCTTACTTGAGCATTTGGGAAGAAAGATGGCATATAAACTGAGAGGGGGGAAGAGGTGGTAGACCCCAAGAGCATAGGCTTGTGAAAGGCAGTGCTGGGGGAACACTAAGATCACAGCTGAGACAAAAAAAATCAGGTTCACTAAATTCCATGTAATGTCTAGTTTGATGGACAGTAATTTGTGATTCGGTAAAGCAGGGATCTAGAAGGGCAAAACTACTTTCAGCACAAAGGATTAACTTCTAAAGCAGTGGTTCCCAACCTTGAGTAACCCAGGTGTTCTTGGACTGCAATTCCCAGAAGCCTTCGCCACTAGCTGTACTGGTCAGGGCTTCTGGGAGTTGCAGTCCAAGAACACCTGGGTTATCCAAGGTTGGGAACCACTGTTCTAGAAGATATAGTCGAGTCCCATTGCATGAGAGCTAAAACAATAATTTCTATCACCAACAAATTTCCTTTCTTTATAATCTGTAACATCCAAGTACGTTCAGCAGAAGCAGCATCATTTATGTAGTACAGCCTCTGTTCTAATCCCTGTGTATTAGTAAAGTTAACTGCCTTTCACTCAGCACTGCTGTTTGCACAGCTGGAAATGTCGGATAGCATGAGTTCATCCCTTCTGCGATGAGCTTAAACCTCCAGCCCAGCAGTGTCTGTCTTGTTTACATCTACCACCATGTTGCATTGTTCACATACGCATGACTTGTTTTAATGTCAGTGTAATACCACAGGTGCCTAAATCCCAATAAACCTTGACTCACTGATAAACTAAAAAGTCAGCATTCAGAAAGGATAATAAGCTTTTGTAAGAGATATTCACAGTCTATTCCTGTACATAATGGTTAATGGCACAGAAGATTCCAACATGTACCTGTATATTTCCACATTCAGGAAGATATAGATTCTCATTTGTGAAAATAATGCCTGTATTGACACACTGTGCTGGCTGGATAGCTCAATGGTTTAGGTATCTGGCTGTGGAGCCAGAGGCTGGGAATTTGATTCCCACTATGGCTCCTGTAAGTAGAGCCAGCCTGTGTGGTCTTGGTTAAGCTGCACAGTTCCAGAATTCCCCCAGAAGAAGCAAATGGTAAACTACTTTTGAGTACTGTCTACCTGGAAAATCCAGAAAAGGATCACCATAAGACAGAATTGATGACGATACATGATTATTATTGTTATTGACATAATAAATAGGAATTTAAGCATGCTGGTGTTTTCCTGAAAAGTGATAGTCAACTGATTTCTGTGTTTCTCACTGATGAGTTGGTATCATAAGATACATCACAAAATACTTGTCATTCTACTCCTTGCCTGGACTGTACACGATGCAATTATATTTGGAGCCCAAATCAACTGTGAAGTCAAGGCATATGGATGCTTCTGCAGATTTAATCCAGATTCCATTCTCTAGACCAAAGTGCTCAGACTAAGGACTAGTCTTAGCAAGAGAAATATGATACAAGACAGAAATTGCAAAAAAAATTGTCTGCCTCCTTGCTTTACTGACCGAATCCTCCACTGCATCAAAGATCAATGGAAGATCATGGAGTATAAATTCACATACATTTTAAATAACCTCCCAGTCAGCTGTAATAATGAGGAGCGGATGTATGAAGAGCACTAGATCATATGGCTATCATAAGTTGTAAACAACTTGATTGCTCATAATGTTGAAGATCTTTTCAGTGAAAGGTTAAAAAATGGCACATGAAATAGTGACTGGAAAATAGTAGGAAGAGTAACTGTAGCAGGTGAGTCACCACTGGTAAATTATATCCCCCACAAGTCTGAGTGTTGCAGTCACTACCAAGAGATATTTCTAGGCTGTTCTCTGGGGCAGCCCCACACTGCATGATTTACAGTCATACATCCAACTCTTAAGTACCTATCTAGTTCCGATAATGGATCATTTAATATCTTTACCGCTCAAAATACATGCCCAATTTAATGGTTGACACAGAACTAAAAACATTGTGTGCCCATCCAGCAAAATTATTAAAATTGCCCTGTAGTCTGCACTCCAGCTGATGTCAGTGTGGAATTGGCAAGGTAGGGGAAGAACATTTGCTTCCTATGCCCAGAGAGATGCACAGCGCAAAGACTACTGTAGATGGCAGCTCTTTTTCAAGAAATTTTCATTTCTTCATGTATCATGGGGATGGGGACAATTATGCCCTTTCCCTATTTCTAATAAGCAACATTTCTTTATTCATCACTCTGGTATTACATATATAAAACTGCACAGGGAGTGTGTCATATGGTTTTTCAGCATGCCAAGAATTAAGTGTAAAGCGCTCCCAATCTTTTAATGCTCCATAGTTACGGAAGAGGCATAAGAAAGTGGTCTGTGGGGATCCTATATTCGTATTTGAAGGATTTTTTACTTTCAGAACTGGTCAGGCTTTACGACTAGTGCATTTCAGAGAATGCAGCATTGAAGCACTGTGCTTTATAATGATTTCTCCTTATGCTATTTATCTCGCTTTTCCAGTTGCAGCGCATTTATCCTCACACAGGCAGGAGCATGACAGCAGAGGAACGAAGACGTCAAAAGAGATTCTGCCAAACTAGGGAATAAGGATGCCCTCTCTTCCCCTCCCTTCCTGAATGACATTTTAAAGAAAAGCACAGAAATATTAGCATTCCAATGCAAATTAGACTGTTCATAGCTCTCTGCACTAAACTGATCGGTTTTTCTAGTGGAGAGAAGTCTGAGTGGAGAAATTCAGAGAATGAATGTTCACCGCTCTTTTGTGTGGGGGGGAGGGGTTCTCTTTGCAGCTTTAGCCCTTGCATCTCCATAATCACATTCTTTAAGAACATGCAAATAATATTTTTGCCAATGTTATTTCCTATATTAGTTACCCTTTTTCTGTCACTGACTTCTGTGATATTTGCAACGCATTTGTTTAATATCCCCAATCCTTTCACTGTGATAAAGGGCAAGGTCAGGTTAGAACTCCTTGACATATTACATCTTTAAGGTGATGTAAAACATACACTGAAAAACATAATAGCTGACATCCTGTTGCTTAAGGTAATAAGTTGCAACTAGAGTAGGCCCATTGAATCAATGGAACTTATGGAGGAATTGACTCACCAAATTCTGACTGATTCAATGTGCCTAATCTAGATATGATTTACTACACTATACAGGATTTCTGCCATTATTGGATTGGGACTACATTTAATTCCTATTGAAATCAAAGCAAGTTTAATCATTGGGAAAAGTAATTCATGATTAATGTTTCATTGATTGCAATTAAGTTCCACCAACTCTGCATTCAACTTATTCTGAAGGTGCACTACAAACAGATGATTATCCGTCTATAAAAAGAGGGTTCCTATGGGAGTTTAGCCCTGGGAGTAATCCTGCCTTCCTTCAAAATGTACATGGGCCAGGCCATGTATTTGTTTCATGTAATGTAGGAAACAGCTTTCACTGTCACCCCACTCGTCCCTTATTAAGCATAACAAAAAGGTTCATTCCACAGATGCTTAGCTAACAATGTGGAAAGTAACAGATGAAAATATGGAAACAGTTCTGTGTATGGTGTATAAACTGAGCCTCTGACAATAGTGTCTGTTCTTATTTGGGATTAGTATAAGGTTATCATTTTCAGTATGTTTGACTCTGACAACAAATATGTTTTACAGCAAATATGCATATGTACTCAGTGCCTTTCTTAAATGTTAATTTCCACAGGATCTGGTGTTTGTGTATTTTACTACTAATAATAAATAATGATGAAATTTTTCAGAGGACACTTGAAAACATAACAGCAACAAAAGAAGTGTGATAAAGTGAAATGGAAAATAATCTGAATGAAGAGTTCAGATTCTGACCTAGTTCGGTAGAAATTGTCATTGCACAGGCCCAATATGACCTAGAAGCTTGCATAATGATTCTAGGTAAAGGGGATCCAACATCCCAACTGGGTGAGAAAAATGACTCCAAAAATGTGGAACACTTGGACAGATCGGAGAACCTCCTACCTTGTAGCCCTAGTGGCTCACAGACGGGTGTAGAGACCCAGCAGTGCTTCACAATGAGAAATAGTGCCAGGAAACAGAGAAAGAGAACAAGGTGCTGGGAGGTGTGCTATTTAGACAGGAGACATGATACCGAAAACTACTGCATGGAGATATGTTGGGGAAGCAGATCCCCGCACTACTTTCCACTCCCTAGGAATAAAACTGCAAAACCTACTTGACCACAGTCAGGCTTCCAATCCAACTGAAAGAATGTTGGCTTTCTGTAGCTTACCAAGGAGTCTCAAGAATGTAATCATAGTTTGTTTCAAATATACAGCACATTAGACATTTGTCTCCTGTACTGCAACTATAACATAATAGTTTAATAAAATAGAATTTTATTGAATACATATCGGATGCATAATATTCTAAAACAATAATACTCCACAAACTGATCACTCTAGGCACTTGCTTTATTTTTCTGCATTTTTTGCCTAACTTGCTTTGTTAAAATTGAATTACGGTGCCTATTACTACATAAATCTAGATGTATCGTTTCAGATTAGTTTCAGGCACAGCATCTTTCCTTGGTGGCTTCTCTCTCTGTTATGGTGAGTTTATAAATATTCACTCCAGGGATACTCTTGACAATGCCAATACATCTTCCCAGATGTAGATTTTGTACACCTTTGATACAAACCTGCTGAGAATCCTAAAAGCCTACATCTTTTGTCAGAATGTTAACTATGTAACAGTCCTTGCTTTCTCAGTTTTTTAAAAAATACAATAGAGTTATTCACAAGCATCTCCCTATGGAAGGTTTTGTTCTTCAAATATTCAGTTTTTGCTTCCCAACCTAATCTCCACAGGTGTGGATATTTGTCATTTACTTCAGAAAAAAAATAAGCAGGGCTTTCCAACATGCAGTTTCTCAGAACTAGAGTTTGTGATTTAAAAAATAAAATAAAAAACAAGAGGGTATTTTGTTAAGTAATATTTTTTAAAATTCTTTTTTTTAAAAAGTGAAGGGAATCTCTTGTTACTATCCTAGGTGTTTCTTCTGTATTTTCCTATCATTTTTCTTCCAGCTTGAGAATGATGTTGGGCTAAAGCAAACTCTATGATCCTTGAGCAGTCAAGGGTGGGGGTTAGCCTCCAGTTCAGAGGTCTAATCCAGCAGAAAAAGATATATTATCTAGCCTCAGGATCACCCATAACAGTATTCTACAACATCAGAACATATAAAGGAAGTTCACTTTTTTTTTAATTGAAGTGTTCTTAGATTGTTTTTGATTTATTTGTTTTTAATATTGTAATTTCTTTTTGCATTTTGATGCTGGGGTTTACTGTGTTTCTCCCTATTTAAAACCTTCTTATGAGCCAGCCTGAATCCCAGTTTTAAGAGAAAGGCAAGTTAGACATGAAGCCCAGCCCAAGCCAATCCAATTAATTAATTAATTAATAATGTCCTGGTACCAGAACTTTTCAACTAAAATAAGCTTCCAGTGCTTAATGATATTTAATTGTTCTTCTAATAAGAGTAGGCACCTGACACAAATCACCAAACAGAGCTTTCCCCGCTCCAGTGATGGAGACTGACGTCTGATAGGACCAAGTAGAACCACTGGCTGACGACAACTCACCAAGTTTACATACGGAGTGGTTCTGGTCTTGCTGAACTGTTCTCTATGTAAGCTCTCCTAATAAATTAATGAAATTGATTAGCTACAGCATCTCAAGGCTCAGGTTCGAGCAAAGCAGAATATTCCAAAAGTCAAAATGAAATGTCACTTCCCCTTTCTAAAGCCAAATAATCTATTTGCGGTGTTAAGCAGATTGTACAGTAAGCAGGATGATAAGCCTGCTTCATTGCCAATGCTGTTACAGGAGCAATAGACCATGACAAGGTTAATCCCCACCATTAGGAGCTCTGGCACACCTTGTTGATAGTAATAAAGTCTCTGTGCTGTCCTTTATTAAGCCTTCTATAAAATAACAACTTTGTGTTCACCTAAAAGTTGCTGTTGCTCTTCTGCCCCTTCACAACAGTAGCTCTTGTTTGCTTTTAGAAAAATAGGGTTTCGACAGACCTCACTCCCATACGGCTTGGTCAAAACAAAACAAAAATGTGCCATTAGAGCATCAGGAGTGGACAATGTGCAGTCCTGCAGTTGTTTTTGGACTTTGTTCCCAGAATTCCTCACCATTGGTTATGCTGGCTGGGGTTGACGGGAGTCACAGTCCAGATACATCTAGAGGGCCGCTCCCCCACCCACCCACTTCCCTTGCATTACAGTTGAGGATGGACTTCATTCCTGAAATGTAACAGGCGAGCTGTTAGGGTTACTTCCACACTGCAGCCCTTTGGCATTGCTGAGGTACAATTTTTTCCACAATGTCTGGAACTAAAATGTTCTAGAAATTAATATTACTATGTATGATTTGTCAATATTTCTTTTCTGTATGATTTAGTCCCTGTGGTCAGGATCACTTTATAATGCTACTAGAACCTTTTCAACACAGATTGCCTGCAAATGTAAACTGAACTTTCCCCTTGTGGTTTGTCTCTGTGATTATACTCGTGTTCAGTATAGCTATGGAATTACTAGTTAAGTGTAGAATAGCTGCCACACTCAAAAGAAAGACAATGGGGGAAAACCCCCAGACAAATCTAGATTGCAGCAGGTTGGAATCCCCTCTCTTTCGTTTCTTACCTGTTAGCAATCTGAGTAAGCAAATCCGTACTCTAAGCTTACTAAATGGTGCAAAAGCCAGGATGGGAAGGATAGTTTTTCTTCACAGCAACAGAGGGATTAGTTAGAGTTAATGCTGAAGGCAGCTGTTACATTAGATATTCAGTGTGAGGTAGTGGATAGTGTGACAGATTAGGACGTCTGGGGTTTGAATCCCCACTCAGTCATGGAAACTCACTGGAGATGGATAGCATTGGTGAAACCACTCTTTAAATAGTTCACGTACCTTGATAACCCTATTAGGGTCTCTAGAAGTCAGATGTACTTGACAGCACATAACACACACAGGTTGAGCACTGATATAAAATAACAAGTTGCCTTCTCTTACAGAGATTAAAACCTTTTTGCTAGATCCTATGTAAACAACTATATAACTGTAATAATAATAATGTGCTGTCAAATCATTTCTAACTTATGACAACCCTTTTCATGGTTTTCCAGGTAGAGAATACTCAGAACCGGTTTACCATCCCTTCTTATAGGTACATCCTGGGACTGTGCAACTTGCCCAAAGCCACACAGGCTGGCTCTACTCACAAGAAGAACAGTGGGGGATTGAACTCCCGACCTCTGGCTCCGCAGTCAGATACCTAAACCATTGAGCAAAATGGTATGTAGGACTATTAATTTAAGTTTAAGGACATGGTCATATATATACTTGGAAGGGGGGTGCCTCAGTCATCAACAGTGGGCCATCTATCTCATCCCCATGCCCTCTGGCAGACTACCTGGAGACCCTGTCAGCAGGGCAACCTGAGGACATGGAAGGTGTAAGGAGCCCACAGCTTGGAGCCAGAAGAAGGATGACTTGCACCTGCAGGGTGAGGCCACAGCTGGGATGGGATGGCAGGCACCAGGCTTAAAGCGAGAGGAAGAGGAGGAGGAAGGAAATTGTTCATCACCCTAATTGAAAATGGGATAGGCAGACTGGTCTGATGCTTGGGAGAAGACCACCACCACCACCACCTTCTGCACTCTAGGCAAAAACCAGCCCTTGCTCTTCCAGAACCCGTGGACTGGGAATGGGTTAACTTTCCCCTAGATAGAGCACAAGAAGAGGGAGCTCACATCTTGTCTCTATGAGGTCCCCCACAAGGGCCATCCAGGCACCCATGCCAACTCAAAAGAGGTGCTGGAGGAGGAAGAGAAACCAGTAGTCACTCTTCCAATTGGTCCAGAAGTGGGATACGCTGCTGGAACAAAGGACGTTCACTGGCCTGACACTACTGGCCCTCACTGAGGGGTGTTGGGTGGCTGTGGTAAGTAATAAGAACATGACCTCAGCCTAGCGTGGAGAACTCTTATGGGCCAGTAACAAGAAATGGGCCTCACATACAGAGAGTTGGCAACGAGGGGTTAGTGAAAGGAACAAAGCCACCTCTGGACTCGTGGAATGCGGGACTCAAGGCCCTCAATCTGATTTTGTAGCCCATCTCTCTGTCCTAATAAAAGCAAGTACCAACAGAAATGAATCTCAAGAGTTTATGGAGCCTATGTCTAAGGAGACCCAGCCAGCCACCCCATCCAGGGCAGGAATGATGGCAGTCACAATCCTATATTCTATTGAATTCAGCAGGGCTTACTCACAAATAAGCCAACATAGATTTGTAGACTAAAACAGCTAAGTTAATGTAGTCCTATACTAGAGAAGATATTGTAAGTTGTTACTAGTGAATGGTATGCTTCTATGTGAAGACTTGCTGTACTGAATATAAAACCACAGACCTCCATTTTCAGGTGTAAGACACTTAAAATTTCATTCATTAACATTTGGGGGGTCAAAAATTAAAAATACTAATCCCCTTCAAGCCTATTTACAGCCCACAACTTCAAAACACTGAACATAAAAGGAATGTGTTTAAAGGATTATTTTTTTCCATTTGGATTTACCACAATTACTGGATGGGAAAATTGAACAAAACACTCAATTCACATTGTGTGGCCTGAGAAACTGTGTGTGCTTTCTACTAGCATACAGGAAATATATCAGTTAAAATGAATCTGTCTTCAAGACAGAAGCCCGGAGTTTTATAGCAAGAATTGGGCTACTCAGATTCATAGTGCTGAAAGAGCAATTGTCTACATTTAGTTATGTATGAATCAAATTAAATATAAGTCTGGTTCCCTTAAATGTCCTGCCAAATAGCAGGAAGCCTCTGGCTGTGAAAGATTTTGAGAACTTTGAAGCAACTAATAACAAACGTCTAGTTCCTTGTCATTAATTCTTTCCTGCAATAACTAAGACAGAACAAAGTTATACGTACTACGATTGTAACTTAATGAAGCCTAACTTCACAATTTTGGAATGTACGTAATTATTTTGGTTACTTGTCTAGCTGCAGCATGTATACTGTATACCCTGATTACTTAGATGTGTTTTGTTCCACAGGCCAGCTTGCCAGCATGAAGATCAGCTTTTAAAAAGTAACTAATCAATAACTGTTGCAGTTATCTTACATGGGGGGAGTTACTTTTTTAAAACTGCAGCTATAATGGTAACTACTACTGCTTTAGAGTCTTAGAATCATAACTATTAATAACGACTTTTTAAAAGTTATGTTCCAAGCTTCAATTTTCTGCTGGTTAAATTTGCCAGTAACTTCAAAGTAGAATTAAGACCCTATATTTGTCTAAGAATCTCATGGAAAGAAACATAATATCATGTTTTCCCATCTGAATGTGTTACAAGTAGGGTTACTGGATCTCAGGGTGTTAGCAGGAGTCTCAGAGAATTTCTATGCTTCTCTGGGTCTTCAGGGACGGAAACAAAGCTCACAGCAAGAGGAAGAATTTTGAAATATGTGTGAGAGGTGGCTTTAAAACCAGGGCTAGGTCATTCGTAGCTGGAACTGACTAAGTATGAACATGCTTCTATGTGTGGTGTGCCTATACGGCATCAGAGGTTTGCAAAGCAAGGAAGGGAGAGAGTTACTAAGTGCATTCACTTGCCATTTGAAGCAAGACTAGGAGTATAGAGACCCATTGCCGCAGCCCATGAGGCTTCATCAGAGAGGCCCTGTTTCTGTGATCTTACAAGGCCCCTACTCCCGTTCTTAGGTTTCGGACGGTCTTGAAATCTCAGGGAATTGAATGCTGCTCTCTCAGCCAGCCTAGCGGCAAAATATAATATCACCCAACAGAAGAACAAGATGCTGGTGCTGCTTATCTACATAATTCCCCATCATTCTATGCAAGACCCTGTAAACATTTCACATTCAGACCAGTAAGAAACTGATAGCAAACCTATTCTGACATTTCGGGGTGCACTCCAGGGCACTTCTGTTCATTTTTCACTTTCCTTTCTTGATTTAGATTTGCCGTTTCAGCCTCAGGAATCGTTATGCAGTACTTCAGGAGCTGTTGAAAATTTCATGACATTTGTACTTGAAAAGCATCAATGGTAGAAGTACAGGTTTCCAAACGTAACTTGGATTAAAACCTATTTATGCCACCGTGCATATATAATTCATATGGAGCTATATTTTGATATGCCATGTAATTCACAGTACACTTATGTGTGGCAACATGCAGAGCAGTTAATTACTATTTTGCAGCAAAAATGATGGCACATAGATTTTTAGAAGAAGAGATTTAGGGGCTGTGAGACAGCCAGATATTTTTCTTTGGTTTTTTTCCTCCAGAACTGCAGTTTATCCAGAAGGAATATACTTCTAAGGCATCCATAAAGCATGAGTATTTATGTAGATGTTTTAAACACACGCACACATCATTTCCCTTTCTATTTTAAAATTACATATGTAGGTCTGGAGCCCAACTTTATCATCATACCTACTTTTTATTTCTTCTACAAGACCTCATTTGTCTGTACATTTGGAAACAATTAAGTTATTTGTGTGGTAATATTCCCAGGATGTCCTCTGTGATTTCTGAAAGTCTTATTAGCCATTTGGGAAGACTACACTGCATAAAGGTTTGAGTCACTAAGGATTTTTAAATACCATAATGGAAAAAACATATTGAAGCCCAGTACAGATGAGGTAAATGTTTGTTTCATTCAGTTTTATGATGCTTGGATTCCAACTGCAGGCCTAAAATGGTGAGAGGGATTTTAAATAGGACCAGTATATATGTTAAACCTACATCTGGACAACTGTGGTCCTTCCTAGTTTCCCTTCTCTGTTTAGTTCATGTAGAAGACAAGTCTGTAGGCACTTCAATGCTTTCTAAAGGAGATGGAACAACAGTACACAAATCATATTTTGAATTCTTGACAGTCAACACATGTTATCTCCTGTCCATGTCTGCAGTGAAATCTGTGCTGAGAAAATAAGCCAGTGAAAAGTGGTCACACTTGGTTAGGATGGACACTCACATATTATGAAAAAGAAGAACAAAGAGGAACACAGGTTTACATAAAACTAAATGGGCTGATTTACCTGTGTTGTTATTGTGTACCGTCAAGTTGCATTCAACATAAAGTGACCCTATTTTTTTTACAAGTTAAGACTTTGGCATAAGCGTTCACTGTTGTTTGCCATGTTGTGTGATTCAGCATGCAACAAAAATGCTTAAACTAATTTCAGAACTTGTGGTAATATGCCACTGAGATTTACACCAACTGGGTTGCAACGACAGACATAATAACCAATAGGATTTCAGTTATTGTTAAAACACCATCATTAAAACCTGTAAAAAGTAGCTGAAAAAGAGGAAGGCCAACCATAATATGGACTGATTCCACAAAAGAAGTGATGGTCTCCAGCTTGCAAGACCTCAGCATGGCTGTTAATGACAGGACATTTTTGAGGTCACTCATTCATAAGGTGGCCCATTAAGCTGGAGACAACTTGATGGCATGTAACAACAACAAACTTAATTATATTCCGAACAATGTCCAATATATTCAATACTTTGTAAACATATTCTTTTACATCAGAAATGAGAATACAAATATACGTTTAGAAATGAAATTAAATAAGTTGTCTTTTACATTAATATTTAATAAGGAGCTGATTGTCCTGGATAATTAGTTTTTTAAAAGAGAGGCATTGTGGTGAAGGGAATAGAGTGTCCAACTAGACTTAGGAGTCTTGGGTTCAAGTCTTCATTTGGCCATAGAAACTCCCTATGGGGTGGCAGTGGTAAACCACTCCTTGGAAATCACACATACCTTGAAAATCCTACTAGGGTTCCATATATCTCAAGCAATTTGATGGCACACAAATATATATATATCATTTTAAATATATATATATATATTTCATTTTTAAAAATCATATCCAAATGTATGTTTATATATATAAACATACATTTGGACATGATTTTTTTAAAATGAAAATTCCCTAAGTGCGGTAATGACTTATGTTAGCTAACTATTATATGGAAAAAGAGGGGGATAAAGATATATCCAACAAGCATTAAGCTTCTAACTCTTGCAATTCATTCATCATGCATGAGGTACACCAATATGTAGGTGTTTTGTGCAATTTCTGATAATAAAGCCCCAGTCCTTACCAGCACTGCCTCCGCAGAGCAGCTAACTACAATAAAACTATGCAACATGAAATGGAGTATATCATGCATGAAGACTCAGCTCAAAGTAGTTTATATAACGATCTTTTGCTTCAGCAAAAGGTCATCTACTTCATCATGTTCGTGCCACACATTTGTGATATGAAATGTCTGTACTTGAAAATATTGGGAAGTTCATGTGACAGGTTTTTAATCCCATCACTTCATGAAATTGCCAGTGATCTAGGTGGAGGTAGATCCATTGATCAGCTGAAAACTCTTTGATCCAGGAACACAGCTCAGTCAAATTAACTCTGTGAGCATGCTGTGTTGTGGCTTTACGAAGAATGGTGGGTTTAAAGAGCAATCAAATTATAAAATGCCTTCCCTAGAGAGACCCACCATGTGTCATCTTTGTTGACCTTTTAAAGGTTAATTAAAACTTACTTGTTCTATCAGACATTTGAGGATATCTACAGACATGTGATATTTTCATGGTGCTGAATCTATTGCGGCAGTTGTATATTTTAAAGAAAATAGATTTCTTGAAAGATCTGACTTTCTGTTTAACAAAAAAAATGAAGCCCATTTTAGTGATACAGCATTAATTTCCACATATATATTTTTAGGACTTGTACCATAATTGCTAGCACTGAAGCTACCAATGAAGAAAGAAAAATCTGCAGTGTTTAATTAATGTTACAATGTTTCATTAACACAAAAATAATATCTCTGCAGGTCATTCAATTCACATGCACATTTTATTAAACTGATCAAAATAATTTTTGTACCTGACCCTCTTCTCCCTTTATGCTTTGAAGAAAGAAATCCAGTGATATAGTCTATAGGTTTAAAGAATTTTAGAAAGAATTGTGGAGTTAAAAGGTACTTTTGATGTTTGTTCTTTCTTTTCTATCACAAGGACATTCAATACAGCAAAGGAAAGTATGTAGAAAACATGAAGACTGGAGAAATTTCCATGGCAATCATGCTCATTTAACCCTTTATAATAATTTGAAATAAACGGTTCACAGACATCTATTTACTCATTAAGGGCAGCAATATGAATTCCATGTTTCAGTGCCGTGAAGTGATGTTCCAAATACAGTCATATCTCCATGAAGATTGTTATCATGCACTGACAACAGGTTCTTCAGGTGGCTAGCTAGATAAGTACAGATATCCCCTCCCCAAGACCTCACTGGTATGCATCTCTGACCAAAGAAGAAAGCAATTCACTCTGCCAAGTGTCCCAACTTCTTTTGCCATTAGAAGAATAAATTTCTGAAGTCTTGAAAGATGTCTGATTGTCACAGGATGAGCCTTTCACACCTCCAGTCATTTGCAAATTAGATTGCGTTGTTTTGAGATTTGATGTTGGAAGGTAAACATGGGCATCATTTGCAAATATGAGTGCTCAGACTGCTGAAATCACATCTCTTGAACACTGTTTTCCACATCTAATGACACGCTGGCTGTAATTTATAATTTTACCCTCAATGCTTCAAAAACCTAGCTATAGAGACTATAATAGTTTACAGATGTAACTTAAGGGGTAACTTCACTCCTTTTGGAGTTTAACAGTAACTGTTCAGTTACCACATTTTTTCATGTATAAGACACCACTTTTTCCTAAAATCGTTAGACTAAAAATTGAGGGTCATCTTATACATGGACGTAAGCTGAGGAGAGAACAAAATGGTCCATACCTTGCCTCTGCAAACAGGCTTCTTTCAATCACTAGGCTTAGCTTCCTACAGTCAGGAGACTTAGCTTCCTCCAATCACAAGCCTTATGTAACTGATGTCAGCTGATGCTGAACAAATCAATTGCAACACACCTCATTGGAGGTGGAGCATGTAGGCAGTGCTCAGATGCAATAGGGACTCATAATGTCCGAGCTTTCTGAGCCCAGAGGCTGAATAAAGTCAAAGTGTGATGCATAATATGACAGTTACTGGTATGTAAATGTTACCTAATTACTAACTAAAAATGCATTCTGTTTTATGTTTAAAATATTGATTTCTTAATTTTGGGTTAGAAAAGTGGGGGTGTCTTATACATGGGGTGTCTTATACACAGAAAAATACGGTAAATAGGAACAACTATTTTAGTTAACTTTTGAGGAATTGGAACCAAAGATTTCTTAAAATATAAATATAATGGTAACTAACTAATAGGATTCCCAGTGTGGTGTAGTGGATAGAGTGACAGACTAGGACTAGAGATGGGCACGAATCACAGTTCAGTGGTTTGGCCCAATTCAGCGTGGCACCTGCACAAGTGTTCTGTGGGCACCTCACTCACTTCTCTCCTGCCTCCTCTACACACTTGCTATTCCCCAGGTGAAGCCTACATCCCTCCCCACCTCTTCAGCACAACTGGCCACTGATCAATTGCAGAGCAGGCTTCCCTCCTCTGCCTCCTCTGACGGCTGATCACTCAGACAAGGAGGCAGGGCAGGGAAGCCCACAATGCTCCCTTTGAGTGGGCAGCCGGCAGAGGAGGGAAGTGTGCATTGCAATCAATGAGTGGGCAGTTGCGCTGATGAGACAGGAAGGAAGTGCGCTTCACCTGGGGAATGGGTGAGCACACAGAGGAGGTAGGGTTGAGGAGTGTATGATACTCGCAGAAGACCTATGCAGGAGCCACGTCGAACCAGGCTGAACCACCAAACTGCAGTTCATGCCCATCTCTAACTAGGACTCTGGAGAACAATCCCCACTCATCCATGAAAGCTGACTGGAGGAATGGAACTGGTAAAACCACTCCTTAAATATCTCACTTGCCTTGAAAACCCTATTAGGGTTGCTATAAGTCAGTTCTGGCTTGACAGCACAAAACACACAATTATTAGGGAGGTAGTTATACCGGTATATCTAAAGGCAGTTTCTTTTTCCATACTTGAGTAAGAGAAAATACTTTCTCCACTGTACATGTGTTAACCTGCTTATCTATACTTGAATATAATTTTCACCTACAAATCTTTGAATGTTCCTCAATGACCTGTACATGTCACATCTCCTGACTGCTAAAAGACCCCTAACAACCACTGTTCAGATCATGACCATTCCGAATCTTTTGCATTTCACATCCCCTCCACTCTTCCCTGTGCATGAATAAATGCTTGTCTATTGAGGCTATACTCGATGCATCAGAAAAGGTGGCCTGCAGCCTACGAAACTTTGTGCCAAATGAAGCTTTTAGTATTTAAGACGCTTCAAGGTTCCATTTTGGTTTTGCTACATCTGTTTACTGTTTTCAAAGTAAGTTGCCAAACTTTGACATATAATCTGGACAGAGCACAGTCTGGGCTCTACAGCAATTTTTACAAATTTCTCACTGGTGAGTCCATTCAAATCACAACTCATAGCACAAGGAACTCCTTTAAATTGAATCATTTAGCATGAACTTAATTGTATCACCACCAAATACCAGATTGTCGTAAATTGAAAGACATTGGATAAAATCCTACTGGTGTTTGCAGAGGGTTCACTTAAGTTGTGATGTCTAATTGTGGCTAATTGATGAGGTGCCAGGCACTTGTTTGTTACATGCTCAGTCACATGCCCAGTTGTGTGCCTGGCACCTTGCCAATTAGCTGTAATTAGCTGTAGCAGCTTACCTTGTCTTCCCATGAACAGGATTTTGGCCACTGTTAACTTGAAATTTTCAGCATTTCAGAAATTGTCCTTGGGAAGTGTGCTTTCAGACCCCCTCTGTGCATGTACTGTGTATTGCAGTCAAGTTCTCCAAAGCTCAAGGAAGGCATCTACTATGCATTCTTCATTACAGTAATTACATTTTAAAAATTTCCATTTAAGGAATTCTCAGAAACAGATATTTAAAGCCTTGTTAAACTATTTTTTAAGCACATACACGAACAGGCCTGCAATCAGACATGACATTTTGTGTGTTCCAGAAAGTACAACAGATTTTTCCACCACCAGTAATGTAGTCTTCGTCACTGAAAGTTAACATCTGTGGCTTTATAATGATTTGAATTTTAATGAACAAGATGAATTAAATCTCTCATCTTAGCTGCTCAATATATATATTGAAGCAGTCTTCTTTCCTGGAAGATAAGAGTGAGATTGTGCTTATTCAACAGCTTGGTACTATTTCAAGGGGGAGGGGGAAATAAAGGTTTCATTGCAGTGTAAAGAATTTTTTTAAAAAAACCTATTTTTCAAAAAACCCAGTAGTAGTTTCTTAATTTGAGTTGCAGGGCTAATGAGTTAGGTTTTATTTTTTAAATGAACTTTTAGTATATTGTCTGTCAGTGTGGTAAAGTAAGCATCTGGTTATGTTCCATGTATTACTCAGACAGATAATGAGGGATGTCAGCAATCTGGCAGAGTATATGTGAACATATACTCTGAATGCAAATCTTCTGTCTTGGACAATGGCTCCCAACCTTGAGTCTTTCCATATTGCTGAACTACAACTCCCAAACTCCTTGACCTTTTCAGATCCTGGACTTCGTTGCTATAGTTCCTGCCATCACTGAAAACCATCTATTTCACAAAGCAATGTCAACAGCAATCATTATGATTAGAAGAACAATGTCTTTTGAAGTACAAGAAGGGATGTGGGAAGGAGTCAATATCAGATGGGAATCAGACAACTGACATTTCTGAGACCAGATAGGGAATTGAGTAGGAGACACAAAAGTTGTGCAAATGAACTCTTTGTTTATCTCAGCCAGTATCATCTATTCTGGAAATAACTCTACAGGACAGGAGTTGTTCACATTCCCTGAACTTTTTAGATGGAAGTTCTGGTGATTGAACTTGAGATCTTCTGAATGGAAATCAGTTCTTCTTCCATTGTTGTGACTGCTCTCACAGCTGGGTGAAGTAGCATGGGCAGAAGCCTCTTTGTTCCCTACATTTGCTGAATGGCCCTTTGCAAAATCAGATGGGGAGGAGTCAGAACTTGCTCAATGAGGTGTTCTTTTGGGCTTATACTCTTGCATGAACATAGGCCAAACACAGCACAGTGTAAGTTGCCACAGCTAATTGGACCGTAAGTAGAGATCACAGGGAACTTTGCAGGTGGAGCAATACTCTCTACCTGGCATCAGCAGGATATGGGCCAAAGTTCAAATGTGAATCTTCATGCCAATTATTGGAAGAACTACTTGGCCTGCAGGTAGCATCCACTTGCTCTGATTATCATGTGTCTGCTGGCTCAGACTTGACCCATTCTGGAAATTAGTTGAGATCAGACAGGAATTTAGCCAACTGTTTCAACCGCTACAGGAAAGATTGGTTCACTTCTTTTGACAGCAGTAATATGATGTAATCGCTAGAGTGAACCAAATCATCCCCAGAACATTCTTACCCACACCTTTCTGGCCCCTATAAGGGTTTTTTTTTCTGGGTGTGGGTAGGATCACTGTAGTTTGGTCCTTTTCCAGTACGTGTGATTGCTGGAAATGGACCAAAAGTGAATCTTTCCTCTAATTTGCCAATATTGTGAAGTAGCTTAATAAGACAACCATTTCAGGATACTGGCAAATTAACTACTTCCTCAGCTCCGTGGAGGGGAGAAGGAAGTTAAAAAAAAAGTTTTTAAAGTGTGTATTAGGGCTACAAATATGTGCTACACCACTTTTTTAAAAAAGGCAAATAGAAAGCTTCCTCCCAGAATATTTTGTTTGCTTTTATCTTAAAGGTTCAGTCAAGAGTCTGCCTGCAGCTGGAAAAAGCAAACAAAAGTTTTCAGGGCGAAGCTTTCCATTTGTATGTTAATTTTTGAAAGTAGTGTAGTACATATTTGCTGCCCTAATACACACTTAATTTTTTTTTCACTTCCTTGGCCCCTCCACAGAGCTGAGAAAGTTATTAATTTGCCAATATCCTGAAGTGGCTATCTTATTAAGCCACTTCACAATATTAACAAATTGGCAGCAGGCTGCTGCAGACCAAATAGGGTTGCTTGACACCTGTTATGACATTTGGATGTGAGGAGTGCATCAAATAGCATACTGGACCTCCTATAAATCCTGTTTAACCTGATCCAGCCTGCTCCTTTCAGACCATACAAACAAACCCTTTTATTTTGTGAAATTTCCTCAAAATCCTGTGTCTTGCATATGAAACCAGGGTGTGTTGTGTGCTCTGTTTTACAGAGAAGAAACCTCCATATGAAGTTACCATCTATTTCGAGATTGTGTAACTGGCAGCCTAGCTCCACCTGTGGCCCTCCATTCCTATTCGTGTAGCACCAGAATCCAACATAAATCAACCCCACTCACTCTTACCCACAGCCACGCTGATCTGTTGAGCTGCAGAGGGAAAACCATTGTTCTTTAACTTCTGTGATTACTGGTTAAGTGACAGACAAATAGCAGTCTCAGTGGAGATTGCTGAAGGAGGAAAGTGGCTTTAATTTGCATAGGCATACTCCTACGTGCATGTGGAGGAGGAAACACATGTGCTATGGAAAGAGAGACCATGTGTTTTGTATGCAGGGCCAGACTGGTTTTGCTCTCCTGTTTTAATTGAAGGGGTGTCCAGTCCAAAACTGATCTATAAATAAAGAATCATAGGAAAGAAGGGCAGAAATCCTGAAGTTGCCCCTTAGTACCTGAACAGTAGGCCAAACAGGTACCCAAACCATCTGGTCACACTCTTTCCCACTAGTATGAGAGGGACAGCGTTTGTCTTTTAATTATGGTAATTATTTATAAATGCTCATTTATACATAAAGGTAAATTCTATGCAAATATTTTGCACTCTTTTTTGCTGAGGCTTTCCCCCCACACACACTGGATGCCTGCATGAAGCTCAGATGCAGCATACAAAAGTTTGATAACAAAGAATTTTCTTCTAATCTTCCTGAGCCAAAGAATATAGTCAGGAAAATGCATAATTTCTGCCAGCTTTCCTTCTTTCCATTTAGTTTTTGCTGGAGCTTTGGTTCTTCTGGCTGCTGTCTACACTTTGCTCACAATACATGAGATATATTTCTGTTTGTTTATTTTCAAATATCTTTGAAGGAACCGGGGCTATGCTGGTGCAAAATGCCAATAACATCAAGCAAGCAAATTCAAAGATAAGAAAGTGATGGTAACCTTGGCAGCTTCCTCGTTCATTAATATATTGTCGACATGGCACTTATCTAAGCCAAAATGTTCACATATGCCGCAGAAGATAAACAGGGTAGGATAAGAAAATATTCCAAGGATTTCTTCTTAATATACACACTGTCGAGGTTTTAAAAGGCTTCCTCTATTTCTTTTTAATAAAAAGCAAATATGTAAAAGAGCAAGCATAATCAAGAAACAACTTGCTGCCTAGAGTGGAAGTTACAGTATTGGGCCTTCTACACATGGCAACAGGCAGTGTGTTATCTGGTTCATTCTATATTCTACATCCAAAATTACGAGATTATAATCCATAGGTTTTGTTTGTACCTTCAAAAGCAATATTCAAATATACGTTCTCATGCAACTGCTGAAACTGCCTACATTGATGTATTAATGGAAGGTAAGGTAAAAGTTCCCCTTGACATTTAGTCCAGTTGTGTCCGACTCTAGGGGGCGGTGCTCATCCCCGTTTCCAAGCCGTAGAGCCAGCGTTTGTCCGAAGACAGTTTCCGTGGTCACGTGGCCAGCGTGACTAGACACGGAACGCCGTTACCTTCCCACCATGGTGGTACCTATTTATCTACTCGCATTTGCATGCTTTCGAACTGCTAGGTTGGCAGGAGCTGGGACAAGCAACGGGAGCTCACTCCATCACGTGGATTTGATCTTACAACTGCTGGTCTTCCGACCTTGCAGCACAGAGGCTTCTGCGGTTTAACCCGCAGCGCCACCACGTCCCCATTAATGGAAAGGTTTCTGTTTTTCCTTCTTCCCATCTGAAATAAATTGATTATAATAGTAGAAAAGAGCAGTTGATTATTGATGTAATTAATGCATTAATTTGTATTTAATTTTAATATATTTTAACTTTTTTAAGATGAGTGATAACAAAGATGTCTTATGTTTAAAAAAGTTAAAATATATTAAAATTAAATTCAAATTATTTGTGAATTAATTACTTTAATCATTAATTAACTGCTATTTTCTACTAAAATAATCAATACAAATACAAGCACTTCCCTTCATCTATCAGACTTAAAATGAATATCTCTAGAATATTGCTCTCTATCATTGCATTTAATATCTTATCAAAAATGGTAACATTCCAGCTCATAACTGCCTATTTTCTTCTTTTTTTCTCAGTTTGACATTTACAATAATCTTTTAAAGCCAAATTTGTTAACTTTTATTCACTTAACATACTGTTCCAAATCTTATTCTATTTTCATCCTCAGGCATGGGAAGTGGCTTACACCAAGTTGGAAAATTGGTCCATCTATCTCAGCATTGTCTATGTTTACTGACAATTACAGTGAGAACAGCTCTCCAGAGCTTAGTCAGAGGGCACTCTTTCCAAGTTGTACCCAAAGATGCCTGGGATTGAATTTAAAACTTTTTGATACACCGAGGAGAATAGCTTCAAGTTCCCCAGATAGTCCACCTCTTTCTCATTAACTGGCACTTAAAGTCTCAATAAGTCACGCTGGGACATTTGTAGGAGAAAGAATACTAACAACTGTGAACAGAGCTACAGCCGTTCCCTAAGAAACATTTTTGAGCATCCCCATCTCAGAATGGAAAGAATATTAGTTAAGTTTCTCATTCTTATCTGTTTTGGCTGTCTTGATGCAACCTGACCAGGAATTTCAAATCAAGAGCAAGACAAAACGTTTCCCCTTAAGTTCTCAGTTAATTTGTATAAAATGTCTCTAGTGTCTTTTCCCTTAGAGAAGCAAAGTGTGTGTGCGCAGGCACAAAAGGAGTGGTTGACTGTTAAGAAAGATGCCCACTATCTCTCATAAACAATAATCTTAGAACTGCAGAGCTGGAAGGGACCCTATGGATCATCAGGTCCAGCCCCTCTCAAGGAGGCACAGTGGGGAGTCGAACTCCAGATGCTTTAAACCACTCAGCTATCTAGCAGTTCAAATTCCTAAATAAAGCAGCCATTATCCTTATTTTGAGAAATTCACACGAGCATAGGTTACACACAAAATCCCAGGCAATTTTGTGCAAAAAGTGGCAAAATGTATGCATAACAGCATTATTGCCAATGAGAGAATTCTGCTGAAAACACCAGGAAACTCTTCACCATCGTCACCAATGCGGGGACAAATATTGTGGTTCTTCACTCTTGCCTATGAGAGCAAGACACAGGGGGACTTAACATTTCCGCTTTCAGCATCAGGTGTGAGTCTTTTCCTCATGTATACAATGCTTGGGGGGGAAAGGTTAAAAGGTAAACATGCTAAAAGGTAAGTATGCTAAAACTTTGACTCCAGGTGTACAAGTACACTTGTAGTACTTTCGGAAGTATATGGGAATTTGTCCATCTTTGCTTTCTCTGTGCCCCCACACTCCATGCTACAGTTCTTCCCACAGGTTTTATGACTGGTTACTCAGGGAGCATGTGGATCCCCAAAGCCCTGGCAGAGTTAAAAGCAGTTGTGTGGTCCTTTCAATTCTGGCACATCTCTATCCTGTTTCTGCCATTGAACTCTTTTATAGTTCCTCATATTCACATGATAGTAATTACCAGATTACTATCTGGTACAGATCTCAATCCTGTATCCAACATAATATACATAAATATCTACTATTTAGGTGGCTTAATGCAATTTTAAGTGAAATTCAGTTAGAAGTATGAAACAAACCATTTGAAGAACTGAGTTTTTTTAAAAAACATGCTCAAATTGGGTGGGATGAAATTTGGCATTGTTTATTAGTTTAACTTTGAAAGTAAAGTCAGAATATTTTTTAAATGCATTTGTTAATGTGATGTCTTTACTTCAAACTTTAGAATTTGAGGATTTGAGGATATATTTATTTATTTTATATTTATATTTGTCTACGTTTATACCATACCCTTTGGCCTTAAGTAGGCCATCAAATATAATTTACTGCCAGCTGTCATACAGTATGATATACTAAACATGAATGTACAACAGTTGTGAAAATAGATATTGTCAGATGGCAAACACTGAAACCAAATATTTCAAATATATAAATAGCAAATGTTCAGCAAATATGTAGAAAATATTCAGATATTATGCTGTCAGCTGAATTTTTTTACAAGAAATGTTCAGAATTTCAGTCTTAGTTAAAATGAAATTATTTCTACACTTCAGTTGCTTGCCATGTGTCTAATACAGGAAATCTCAGGATGCATAATTATGTATTTTGGTAAAAAATACTCCATACCCCCGCCAAAATCAATTAATAGGAATTTGCCTTGGTTTCTTGATGTTCTCAAAAATTTCTTTGCAGTTGCTAAGGCACATGGCTCCTCAATCGTTCCACAGAATATGAAATACTTTAGGAAAAATGAAAAAAGTAAATGGTTAGAATATTTTGATTTCCTGTATAATTCAATTTAGCTGTGAACTGAGCCATCTACAGTCAACAGAAAGCAGAACTGGAGTTTGCTGATCTAACAGTTTGCTAGGAACAGGAGCTGTTCCTGCATATCTGAAGACTTTTATATCCCTCTGATAGTTTGTACACCATCTGAATCTTATTATGCTTCCTTTGACCAACCTAGAGCCAACAGTGGCTTATATATATGTAGAGAATTCCAATCCTAATAAAATAGCCTTTAATGAAGCACAGATGAAAACAAAAAGATTGCATAGAGACATGAATGACATTTTGGCAAGCTATTCATTATCGACATTGATTAACAAAATAAATAAGATTTAAGCTAAACAATTGCAGTCCACAGTATCTCCATGCTCCAGTCTGAATACTGACCAAGTGCCTTGTGCCAGGATATTTGTAACCCAGCCTCAATATTCCGTTTCATGTATCACGCCACATCTCTAAGCCAAGAGTAACATCCCGGCCCAGTTCTTTGTGCAAAACACACTAGGAGGTCAGGATGAAAGCTGTGTAATGAATTCTGCTTAATGTAAAATGTCACACTAGTAAAAATTTGTTATTTGGCACACTTATTAAACAGTGAAAGTACCACAAGCCAGTCACATTTATCATCGAAATGTTAATGGTTGACATTTCAGAGTTGTGTCCCCAGTGCATAAAAGAAGGTACTTGTTTGTAATAGACATACAATTATTTTTCAAAGGTGCATTTAAGGTATTCTTACTGACTCTGGTTTCAGACTTGTTTGTTACATGGTAAGGTTTTGTTTCTGGAGTGCTAGCTTATCCTGTCAAATTCCTTTGAGCTCTACAGTGCAAACCACACACACTTTACCTCAGATGTATCCTTTACTGTCTTCTGGAAGTGCTCATAGCATACTCATTGTCCTGATAAGTCTGCTAGCTATCCACACAGACACTCTTCTGTCTCTTCCATACTTACGAATGCATAGACCCATAGCAATGGATTGTCATAGACTGCCTCCCAAAAGAGTCAAGGCCAAATTCAACCCCAACATCACTGAATCTGGCCATGTTTCCAAAGCAGTGTTTGCATTACTCTCGTATCCCATAAACAACTTCGTTAAATAGATTATTATGGTTTCCCAATATGGCCAGGATGAAAGTCAGTGTGGGCCAAAGTAGCCATATAAAGAAAGGGACAAACAATTATGTGATATGATTATAGTTCTAATAGTTGGAGCTGAATATACTAATGGTGTGGTTTGCAAAGAGCAACTTCTTGGGTAACTATTGGACCTTGATTAATAACATGGAAGACCAGGGAGGAAGATGGCTAATAATTGAACTTTCCTGAATTTACTTCCAATAAACATCCACATCACTCAAAACTTACTAAATCAGGGTGGTAGTGTCATGAATCACTCCCATCAAGGTCCGGTCCGACGGTCAAGACCTCCAGAAGGTTTCACAAAACAGTCCACAAACAACAGTTACTTCCTGCACTGCTTTAGCACAGGAGCCAAACCTATATGGGGCTGTGGTGATTAGTCATCACTTCCAGCTGCACTCCCTGGCTGATTCCCTTCAACACTTACAGCCTGGTCTTAGCTAAGCCCTCAACTGAACCACCACAGGTAGACTGCTAAGGGGAAAAGAGTCCCAGTGGAAAACTTCTTCATAAACAGTTGTAAGAGCCTTGTGGCACAGTGGTTAAACTGCTGTACAGCAACCAAAACTGTGCTCACGACCTGGGGTTCAATCTCAGGTAGCCGGCTCAAGGTTGACTCAGCCTTCTGTCCTTCCAAGGTTGGTAAAATGAGTACCCAGCTCACAGGGGGGGGGGGATGTGTAGCCTGCATAATTAACTTGTAAACTGCCTAGAGTGTGCTTGAAGCGCTATGGGGTGGTATAGAAGCAGCATGCTTTGCTTTTCTTTTTGCTTTTTGTAAGGTAAAAAGGTAAAGGTTCCCCTTGACATTTAGTCCACTCGTGTCCGACTCTAGGGGGCGGTGCTCATCCCCGTCTCCAAGACGTAGAGCCAGCGTTTGTCCGAAGACAGTTTCCATGGTCACGTGGCCAGCGTGACTAGACACGGAACACCATTACCTTCCCACCATGGTGGTACCTATTTATCTACTCGCATTTACATGCTTTTGAACTGCTAGGTTGGCAGGAGCTGGGACAAGCGACGGGAGCTCACTCCGTCACGTGGATTCGATCTTACGACTGCTGGTCTTCTGACCTTGCAGCACAGAGGCTTCTGCAGTTTAACCCGCAGCACCACCAAGTTGCTTTTTGTACATGCTCTTAAATATGGGTTTGATTAGAAGGGATTTTTCATCTGTTCTGGGACAGCTAACATGATTTTACCATGTTCACTGAACAAAGTTAGGTTTATAGTTCTCGATTAGTTAGTGGTTTATGACACAGCTGTCAGAACGAAGTGGAATCATGAACTAATTTCAGAGATTTTCAGAACCAACCTGTTTGAGTCTTAAAAACTGACATGACCCTACAACTGTCCTTGTTACATATTTGTCCTTATATCGGGGGGGGGGGGGGGAGGCTCTGATTTTGCCTCTTGCAAAATCACCAGCAGCAGTAGTTGAAGCCAATACCCCTGAGGGCCTGGATTTGTGGATGTTGCCGCAAGCTTGAGTGAGAACAGCAGGTGGTAGAACAGAATGTAGCTGAACAGTGCCAGCAACCACCTGGTGGGCTGGACTCAGCTGCCTCACTTGGCAGATAGATCAAGGATTCAGAAGTGGGAGGAAGACAAGAATCCACTGCAGACAGAGGAAGGAAAATGAATGCTAGGAGTATATGCCGGAAAAAGACAGAACAGGCAGGATGATATTGCAGAAACCAGGACACTTTTAAAATAAACCCAGGCCCAATATATGCTTAATCTGCACTTAATTATCAACGCTTGACTATCATCATCAAAGAAATGATATCTAAAGCCCATGTAGTACTGCTGGACTTCAGCTTGGGAGATTTTTATCCAGTTCCCTAAATCACAACAAATATCTGGCTGAAACCTTGTTGCTTAGCGTATTAGGTCACAACTAGAGTAGGCCCATTGAATCAGTGGGGATTTGGCAAGTCAACGCCTCCGTAAATTCCATGGATTGAAACAAGCCGATTCTAGTTGTGACTTACTTTATCATGGAATTAAAATGTGGTTAACAAAACAGGGGAAGACAGCTCTGTGGCTCCTGGATTATCACATTGCAACCTCAATGTCAGAATCAAGTTGTAATGTTGCACACATTTATTTGGGATTAAGTCACTGAACTCAACAGAGCTTTCTTCTAAGCAAAATAGATAAGATTGACTAAAAATAGTTAAAAGGTCAGAGTCATTAATTCTATTTCCACTTGCCAGAATGGAATAAGGGTTAATGCCATATGCACATTTGTGTTGGCCTTAACTCTGTCGCCTCTTGCACATCAACAGGGCTTACGTCAAGAACAGACATACATATGATTGTACTATCTGCCAGTGACATTTTAAATGTGTGCATTTATAATCAGTGCTTTCTTGAGATGCAAAAAAAGAAATACTGGTGTTTTTTCTATAGGGACTGCAGCATATTTATATTATAATCGGGTGAACTCAGAATATTTGTACAACACTGCTTTTGAATGTGTGTTTTGCAGGGCATGTTTTTACATAAGACACACACAATGGTGCCTGCAAAGGATTAGATATTAAAGCAAAACAGTAATTTGGCCCAGAAGGCTTTAAGACTGGTTTACAGATTAGACTGTAATAAAACCAATGAGTAAAAATTATATGTTGGTTCTTGAAAGTATGTATTAAAATCACATTAATTAACAAAATGGTTGTTATTATAAAATTATACAGTACAGCAATAAACCACAATGATTTGTGGCCAAGATTTAAAAGTATATTTCAAAATCTGAGTAAACAACTGAGACATAAAACTGGCTGACATCTAAACGTGGTTTGTAGTTACACTCCCACACACTTTCAGGCACCAAAAGTTCAAGATTTCATATCCCTTTTAAAAACATTTTATATCTAAATGCTAGTATGAAAGAACGCCAATAGGGTATAAAACTACTAAACATCTACAGTAAGAGAGAATCTAAACTTGGGCCATTGCTTCATCCCACCAGTAGCAATTTTTTGGAATCAAAGACCATCTTGTCCTGTGACCCACAACACCTTCCACACAACAAAGTGAAGAACAAAGTTTGAGATTGTTGCGGAAGCTTCAAATGGTGCAGAATGCGGCGGCCAGACTCCTTAGTGGGGTGAGAAAATACCAACATATCTCTCCCACTCTGGCTGCCTTGCATTGGCTGCCCATCCGCTTCCGCATTGATTTCAAAGTGTTGATGATGACGTATAAAGCCCTAAACGGTTTAGGACCTCGATACCTGGCAGATCGCCTTCTTCCACCAAGATCTACCCGAATCACTCGTCATAGCCAGGAGGGATGGCTGAGGGGCCCAACGCCGAGAGAGGCCCGGAAAGAAAGAACAAGAAACCGGGCCTTCTCGGCAGTGGCCCCTCGGCTTTGGAATAATCTTCCATCAGATATCCGCCTGGCTCCCTCGCTGGGTGTTTTTAAGAGCCAATTAAAAACTTGGCTCTTCAGACAAGCCTTCCCTCCTGTCAATATTTGATTTTATTTTATTATAAGTTATTTCTATCCATCTTGAGTACTATTAATATTAATATTATTATTTTGAATTGTCTTATTTTTAAATTGTTTAAATGATTTGTATTTAATTTTATGGAACCTGCCCCGAGTAGACTGTGTCTAGGGGGGCGGGATAAAAAGTATAATAAATAAATAAATAAATAAATAAATAAATAAATAAATAAATAAATAAATAAAGGGAATTTCATGGGAGCCTCAGAACCTTCAGGTGGGGATCAGAGTTTTTTTACGTCCAAACATTCGCCGTAGCTGATGATGTCATCAGCCTTAAGTAGCACAGCTCTGTGAAGAGGGCCATAGTGTGTTTGACTCAGAGAGTTGTGAATACTGTACTCCAGCCGTCTAAGATCACTGCCATTGTGCTAAACTGCAATGGGCAGCTTATATTAATTCATGCTGCATTTCCTCTCAGCTAAGGTTTACATTGTCACAGGACACTTTATATCCTTTTTAATTCACCTCTCTGCCAATGCAAATATACTCTTCCCCAATAATCTTGATACACAAGTCTTACCACCACTTTATATTAGCAATAAAAAATATGGAAGCCTAGTGTTCAAATCCTGAGATAACTTTTCTTTAAAAGAAAAAAAGAGAATGAAACTTGCACACATTTGTGTGCCTTCTTGTCATTTCTGCAATAACATTGGATATGTTTATAGTTTGCAATGTGGGAAAATAGCCTAAAACCCCTTACATTTGGAGACAAATTATTTTGTCTGCGACCCTATTTTTGCTATGGGGATCTATCAGTCCAATTTATGTCAGTATTCTATTGGGCATTAGCATGCTCCCATATGGCACTAGATTCTGTGATCTTCAGGTTTTCCCATCTGAGTAAGAGTAAAGCCTTCACCTGGAATAAAATAGAACTAGAAAAGCACTTCACATCAGTCATTGTCAATACCTGATGGGTTCTACTTTTATAAATCCACCAGCTGAATGGCAGAGTTAATCCCATAGGATAATAGATGCAGAATTCCAGTTTTTAAAATATCTTTCACATGCAAATAAAGAAACAGTTCTGAACATTCTTACTAAAATGTAAAATCCTACATAACTCCATATGTCTTGCTTTTGAATAAATATGCTTGGAATTGGGCAGAACATTCCACCCCTCTCTTTTAAAACAAAATTTTATGGGATACTTTTGTAAGACGTCTGTGGCTCAAATTGGAGGTCTGATGGTTTTTCCAAAAGCCATTTCTGACCATTTGGAATCCAAAAGGTACCTCTCCTGTTAATGTTTATTTTATGTTGCAGGACGTTGTGTGTTGGGGCTGTTAACTCTCATATAACAAATTATACTTTTACAGAGTGTGGGGTTAGAAATTGGCAGAACTTGTGACTGTTGCTCTTCTAGACTAGTTTTCTAGAGCAGTGGTCCCCAACCTTGGACCTCCAGATGTTCTTGGACTTCAACTCCCAGAAATCCTGGCCAGCAGAGGTGGTGGTGAAGGCTTCTGGGAGTTGTAGTCCAAGAACATCTGGAGGCCCAAGGTTGGGGACCACTGTTCTAGAGTACAGTTTCCAGAACACACCAGCTAGCATGCCTAGAGGCCATGTTGGCTTTAATATTCTAGGAACTTGAATCCAAAGAAGACTTCTCCCATCTCTGTAAATGGGTCATGACTGCAGCAGGACTCAATTACCTTAGCTTGGTTACAAAGGCACCATTTCTCCCACGTGAGAAACGTGAGGTGGGTAAAGCAAGGGGCAGGCCAACCTTTTTCAAGGAATATACAGAACTAAAGAATTAAGAATAAATAAACACAAATAAATATAACTTTGTGAAAGTACACTATTGTCAGGCTAGGACTGTGGAGACCAGGGTTCAAATCCTTTGCTAAGCCACAAAGCACACTCAGTAACCTAGGACCGGCCATCTACCTCTCAGCCTGCTTCCACACACAAAGTCCAGGTGAACGGGGAGAGGAAATACCTTAAGCTCTTTGGCAGAAAAGTGGGAAAGAAATGGAATCAGTAAGTAAACATTGGAGCCCTGTCTTTAATGTAAAATATGACATTCTTCAGGTTGCAGATTTTTCTTCTTCTTTTCTTTCTAAAGGAAGTCTCTGACAAGATCAGCCAAACATCTCTTTTCCATTAAACACCACTTGCACTTGGCATTACATATTTAAAAATATGGCACTGAAGAATAGATAGATATATAATCAAAAAGGAATGCTTTCTTAGATTACATTACTAAACAATGGGGGAAAGTCTCCTTGCCAGGTGTAAACAGTAAAACCTATGTAAGAGTTCAAAACTGGAGATAGGGCAGTATGAAAACACAGTCAAAAGAAAACGCAACCAATTCCCCCAAAAGTAGGTGATTAAGCTCACTGAGACTGGGGGGGTAATGATGAAATCTCATTTTTCCTGGTGGTAAGTTAAAAACATAAACTGTCATGTTCAAATTTAGCATGCTTCTCCTCACACCATAGTTCACAACTGGCTTTAATTCAAAAAGTAATGTAAAACATGCATAAACCAAGCTGGGAGCTTGAAATGCAAGACCTACCCAAGCAATATTTGTCAGTTATCTCAAACAAAATACACATAAATTGATGGTCCTTTATCTTCTGCTGTGATTAACGATAAGCCTGATTAATTAACACAGAAATTTCATACCATCTGCAGGTTGCACTGTGTGCTTTGTCACTCCAAAATACTGTTGTTTATTACAACACAAGAACAGCTATTTACTTACTTACATTTCTATGTTGTCTATTAGTGCTGCCACTCTCTGGGATGTTTACAATATGCAATAAAAAAGTAACAATGGAATGTAATAAATACAACAAATACAATAAAATACAGATAAAGTTGCTTTTAAATAAAACACACAAATTAAAACCCATCTTAGGATGAATTTACACTAGTAGAAGGCAGCTTTGAATAATTCAGCCTTAATTAGCTTCTTAAAAAGGGATAGTGCCTGGTGAATGTCTGTGGGAAGCTTGTTCCAGAGGAAAGGGGCCACAACCGAGAAAGCTCAGTTCCTCATGTTGACTTTTTTAACCTTCTTAGATGTTACAGTTCTTAACATCAAGAACTGCAAGGAGTATGTGGGATGGATGCCTATTTTTGGGGAGATATGTTCTGCCAAATATTGAGGTCCTAAACCGTTCAGGGTTTTGTAGGCTATGCCAGCACCTTGAATTGAGCATGGAAACTAACAGGGAACCAATGAAGGTGTGCCAAGACTGGGAATGTGTTTTCATCACCATATGTGGGGACATGGTAGAAGGCCTTCTCTGTTGCTGCTCCCAGACTCTAGAGCTCCCTCCCATAGGAGGCCATGCTGGGCTCATCTTTGCTGACCTACATCCAGACAAAGATCTTTCTCTTCAGTCTTTTCCTCAGTGACTGATTGTCTGGGATAGTTTGTACTTTGTTGCTTCTAAATCTGTTTTGGTAATGCTTTTATCGAACATTTTTAATATAATGTTATTCATTCTTTTTTAATATTTGAATAATTTACTGTTTTTAGTTTTGAATGATGTAAGCTGCCTTGAGTCCTTTTTAGGGGAAAGGCAGGATGACAAACATTTTAAATAAATAAATAACAATTTATTTATTTAAAATGGTACCTGAAATCAGTCTGGCCACTGCATTTTGAAACTGCTGAAGTTTCTCTACTGACTTCAGTTGCAGCCCTACACAGAGAATTGTTACAGTAGTCTATCTTGGAAATTACCAATGCATGGACCACAATTGTTAGGCATTTCTTATCCAAGTACGGGCACAGATGGGCAATCAACTGAAGTTGATAAAAGACGCTTGTAGTCATAGCAGATATTTGTGCTTCCATAGAGAGGACTGGGTCCAAGAGTATACCCAGACTGCAAACTTCATACTTCAGGAGGAGTGTAATCCCATCAAAGCCAAGTAAATATCCCTCTAACCAGTCTGATGAGCCTCCCAACAGTAGAATCTGCATCTTATCTGGATTCAGTTTCAGTTAGTTGACCCCTATCCAGTCCATTATTGATGCTAGGCAGCACTGAAGGACGTGCACAGAATTATCTATAGATGAAGAAAAGGAGAGATAGAGCTATGTGTCACCTGCATATTGATGTCTGTATGACTTCTCCTAGTGGCTTTATATAGAGATATTAAAAAGCATTGGCTGATCCCTGTGGGACCCCATAACATGGGTCCCAAGGGGTGGACAATGTTTTACCAAGTTGTACCATCTGGGATTGTCCCTTGAGGAAGGTCTGGAATCACTGGAGAATGGAACCCCAAGCCCCAATCTCAGAAGGATACCACAGTTAACAGTATCAAAGGCCGCAGAAAGTTCCAAGATGACTAGCAGGGTTATACTCCCCCCATCTGCCTCCCTTAGGAGATTGTCTTGCAGAGTGACCAATGCCATTTCAGTCCCATGGCATGGCCTGAACCCTGATTGAAATGGATCTAGACTATCCATTTCCTCCAAGAATGCCTGCAGCTAGTCAGCCACTACCCTCTCAATCAAATTGCACAGGAATTGAATGTTGGTTACAGGTCTATATAGCTGTTGAGATCATCTGTTGCTAAATTGGATTTCTTTGGAATGGGCCTTATAATTTATTTAATTTAAGTAGGAAGTTTCATTTAAGTAGGAAGGCAAATAACCCTCCCATAGGGATACATTACCGGGTAGGTGGGGCTCATCAGTCTTGGAAGGCAGCCCATCTAGGAGAAGGAAAACTCCGATTTCAAACCTCCACTGCCTTGTGGCTATATCCACTGATGGAAAAGGCTTCAGGAGTAAACCTCGAGGCAAAATCCGGAGCCGGAGTCCCGGAGGCAGTTCGTGTCGTTCTGGCAACTCCTGCGACGTCGCTGGAACCAGTTGTATTGGCTCTTGCCTTTCCATTGGACTATTTCAGCGACGTGGAGAGGGGGGATTTGCTGCTTGGGTAACAGCCTATCCTCCATATTATTTTACCCAGGCTTCGTGCTCTGGAAAGGACACTCATACAGAGCACGTTACCATAGTCTCTCGAGACTGAAGGATGCCTAAGAAGGGATACATTGAAGATTTGAATAGCTCATTCCACTGTCATGCCATTTCTTGATTTTAAGAGTCTTGATGGGCAAGGATCTAGAGAGGAGGTGGTGGCTTTGCAGTGTGCCAGTGCCTTGTCCACATCTTCAGGCTGCTCTAGCTGAAACTGATCTAATTTAACCTTACTACGTAGATGGTGCATTGGACATCACCATGAGATCTACTGGTATCAATAAGGAGTCAAGGTCCTGACGGGTGTTTTCAACCTTAGATCTATTCCTTTGCAACATATTATGTCCAAACCCAAACAGATTATTACAGACAATTTGTATTTCTATTTGTATTTGTATTTCTGTAGTAACATAAGACACTACAAATTGTCTTGTATTACTACAGACAATTTCAATACAAATTGTCTGTAGCCATCTATTTGGGTTTACACAGAATATATTCACTATATATATAGTGAAAAGCAGAACAATTCCTTCCAAAACTGGTCTATATTCTAGTTGGGAATAGCAATAGTATACCAGCCATAACGTCTAAAAATTGTTGTTGTTCATTTCAGAGACGACATCATCTATACACAACTTCAGAAGTTTAATTTCCTCAAAAATCTCATGGGAATTTACCAAAGGCTTTCTGAACACTGACATAATGATATATATCTTGTCTTCCAAGTTCTCAACACTTCTCACCTCATGAAAGAAGACCTATGGATCACTTCTTGTCGCTTAAATCTGGACTGAAGCTGCAACTGAAGACAGGCAAAGCACATACTTTAATGCTATTTTGCTTATTCTAAGATTTATAATTATTTGTGTGTGTGAGAGAGAGAAAGAGGTTCAGAATCTATCTGTGCTGTTATGTAGATAGAATTAAAATGGTTTTCTCTGGAAACAGGAAACCCAAGGAAAATATGAATTACTTTATGGAATGCAAGATTGACAGAAAATAAAATCAAAGGTCAACAGTAATTGTAGCTTTGCTCAAAAAAGTGATATCTTTACTGTGTGTTAATTTTCTTCCTGCCATTCCTTTGTCTCTCAGTTTTGGCAGCAAAACTCAGAGGGTCTAAATGGGAAAAGATAATGGGTTACAATCAATGCTCATAGACCAGACAGCTAATCTGAACTTAACCAAAAAGTCAATATTTAGCTGTACCTTATCAGTGGAGAAATGTCAAGCATAGAGGCAGACATGAACAAATTTCCAACTGATTCTCTCTCCCTCTCAGGCTTCTATGTTCAAAGCTGCATGGAAGAGTTTCGGCATCAGATAAGACAAAACTGACTTTGAAAAAAAGAAAAAGTAACAAATAGTCGACCTGAGACTGTAGCTTATGAGGCATGACTTACGTCACAAATTCATTTCAATCTCTCCTCACATATTCTATTGGTTACCTTCCAGTCTGTGTGATGTTTGGGGTTGATAGTTACATGCTGCAGGCAGCCCTTAAGAGATAAGAAGAAATATTTTCTCACCGTGAAGCCATAATTTATTGTGACCCAAAAACAATAGGCGCTAATGGTCTGAATTCTAAAGGTAAAGAACAGCAGCAGAGCCTACTATGGTTGTCCAGGGTAACTTCTCAGTGGAAATTGGCAGTTATGATTAAATCTAGTCTTTAAATGTGTGGATTGTTTGTGAAACCCAAAATGACTTCTCCGCTTCGAGACTGGATTAACCACTAAGCTTCTGTTGCTTATGGAGAAGGGTGCCAACCATGTGCAAGACTTTGTAATGGTACAGTTTTACCTGGCAGATTTATTTTACAGCAATTGTGCTTTTCTTGAACACTTTCTGCAACACAGGACATTGTGATGATCATTCTGTTATCATGACCAAGCAGCTGTAGCACTCATGTTCCTAGCTGTAGGAAACCTTCTTATGTTTCTTCTTGGACTGTCATCTTAGCTACGACAATGAGCAGGATATGCCTCTGAATTGGGAACGCAGGGCAGGAAGAGATGGATGCCTTGTAAGGAGCTCTAACATGTGTTGTGTCACTGTGAGCAAATTATTTCCATAGTCTTTTCACTTAGGCTTGTTCTGCACAAGCAGGAAGCCTGTAGTAAAACACTTCTTGGATTTTGTTTTGTAAGACTGCTGATCAAATAGGGTGTTAACATGTTTGAATTCCACAGTATGAAAAAATGTTCTTCAACATTAAAACATACACACACACCCAAAGCTGGCATATCAAGAAGATATGTAGGAAAACTTCCAAAGTATGGAACATGCTGGTTTATGTGATCTCCAGCTGTGGTACAATTTTGCTATGTGATCTTCTGCTTATTTAGACAAACAGCTGGACTGAAAGGTGACCCATTGCAGAATGGGCCTAGATACTGCAACAGTTTCTCTAAGCAAAAGTAGGATTGTGAATGAATGGCGCTGTGGGTGGCCAAGCAGCACTGCTATGGAAGGCTCTTTCCATATATGTAGAAAGATCTCCTAGTTCAAATTCTCCAACAATGTTTTGATACAAAGGTGATAACAAGACAATGCAAAAAGCTGACAGAAAAAAAATGCCCCCAATCCTGTTGCTTAATGTAGTAAATTGCACTGGAATAGTCTCACTGAATCAATGAGGATTTGGTGAGTCAACTCCTCCATATGTTCCATTGATTCAAATGGGCCCACTGTAACTGCAAATTATTGTGCTAAAGTAAGATGCTGCTGATATCATGAAGTGATAGAGTAGACCCATTTGAATCAATGGAACTTACAGAGGATTTGACTTATTAAATCCCCAATGATTCAATGAGACTTCTCTCGTATAATTTACTATGCAACAGGATTTTGGCCATTGTTTTGAAGCACAGCATTGGAGAGCATTGCAGATATCATGAACTGCCAGAAAGACAAATAAATGGATTCTAAATCAAATCAAGCAAGAATTCTTACTGAAAGCTAAAATGATTAAACTGAGACTATCAGACTTTGGGCATATCTCAAAAAGACAAGACTCACCAGAAAAGATAATGCTGGGAATAGTTGAAGGCATCAGAAAAAGAGGAAGACCAAACATGAAATGGATAGATTCTATAAAGGAAGCCATGACCTTGAGTTCACACAATCTGAAAAGGTCCATTAATAATGGGACCTACTGAGGTACACTAATTCATGGTATTGTCTTAGATCAGAAGCATCTTCGCAGCACATAACAACAACAAAAAGATCTCAATGTGTTCAGGTGCATGTATGGCACATTCAACACACTTTCAAATGCCCATAGAGAGCCAACTGAGGGTTTGCCTACATGGGTCCTTTTGGAGCGGGCTGGTGCAAGTTGCTTGAGTCCTGATACGTCATTTGGATGTGAGGATAGCACCAAATGGCATATTGCACCTCTTCCCAAATGACTCCTTCTGTCCAACTCCTTCTGGTTTGAATATCCGATATCATGAAGTGGTTTTACAAGTGAACCAATTGAGGATACCGGCAAATTGAACACTTCTAAGCATCAGCAATGGCATACTATTCTGCTCGCATATTTCTTTCCTTCTAACCAGAGTAATCCTACCCACACCAAAAAAAAATAGACACCTCTAAAAGGTGCAGGTAGGAATACTCTGGGGATGATTTGGTTCACTCCAGTGATTAGGTTGTGTGATGTCTAGAGAAAGAACTGAACCAACTCATCCCCACAATGGACCAAACCATGGGCTAAATGCCCATCAGATCACACCCTAAATAGCCTTTCCCACAATGCTAAACCTCCATATACATGTTAATTTAGGGTGTGATCACATAGGGAATTATTTAGGGCGTTATCGCATTTTGGACTGCTAGTGGAGCGACCCAGTGCAATCTTTTTTCTGGTGATTACACAATGTCCACATTCAGCCTCACTCCAATCTGTACCTGAGCTGGACCTTTTTGGTTCAACTGTAGGGCTAATACTTTTGGGGGCCAGGCTAGAGTAATTCCCTGACAGATGAAATTAAGGGAAACTAGTCCCTGCAAACTGACCATTTCCCACCTTTCCCACCATCTGTTTGCATGTTGAGTTGTTCTGAACAAGGCTCAAATGTAGAGTGTAATCAAAGCCTGTAGTGCAAGCTTCTCCTGGAAACCTAACTAGAAGGAAAAGAGATGTGTGAACAGAATAGATCTTGCCTCTTACCTCAGGTTATCCTCAGAAATAGTGACTCAGAAATAGTTCAATTAGGTAATACAGACGTAATACTCTTACCAAGGACTGAATGCTCTTGGCATTGTATATTATCTCTCTTTCTTTAAAATGTAGGGACCAACTACCTTTGCTCTGCTGCACTTACATGTCCTACAGAGTAAGACCCTGGACCTGTGCTTTTCCCTAATGTCACCACAGTACTTCAGGCAGAAGCTGGCCACTTCCATACAAAGGCTTTTGGAACAAAAAGGAAGCAGCTCTTCTTGTGTTCACAACACTTCCTCTAAGGTTGATGCAGCTTAAGGATCAGTTCTATCAAATTTGAGGGGAGTGGTAATGATCTGGAAGAGGCCCAGATCATGGAGTTATTATTGTGTGTAATAATGAGGCATAAGTGAATAATTCAACATGTTGGGTATTCTTCCAAGACCACTTGTTAGAAAATAATGTATGTAGATTAAATGTTATCTGCACTTTCTCTTTATTGTGTGAACCCTGTAATTAAATAATATCTGAAGGGTTACCATAAGAGTAGTCTATATGACTAGATGGGCGGGCTATAAATGTAATAAATAAATAAATAAATAAATAAGTCAGAGGCTACTTGACAGCACATAACAACAACAACAACAAACCTACATTGTAAAACATGATTCCTTCCTGATGCATGAAGCACATTAAAATTATGTTGTATATACTAAAACAATGGACACCTTTTCTGTAGAAAATATTCTGTATTTTCTAAAGTCTTTAAAGTTAAATATTGTCTTTACTCTTGAATTTTCTTTCTCTTCCAAGTACTGTAGATCGTTGTTGTTATATGGTGTCAAGTCACTTCCACCTTGTGGTGACCCTAACAGGGTTTATGAGGCATATACAAAGTTCAAGGAGTATTTTTATCACTGCTATTCCTCAGTGAATTTCCATGGCCAAGACAGGAAACTCACTGAGGAACCTAGGTCTCTTGAGACCCAGCCTGATACTTTATTCGCTAGGCGTGGGACTTTCATTTAGCAAAAAAATTTAAACAGAATGAGAGACACCCCTTTTCAATTAACATTTTCAGAGACTTTTGTTGGGTTCCAATAAAGAGCCTCTAAGAAAAAAAAGGTTTTAAAGAAATTACAGATCAGATGTTGAAATTTTATTTTCTTTCATTTTTCCTTCTTTTATTTCTTCTTGTGGTCTGATTGATGTTGCAGCAAATAGCTTCATGGCGAGGCCTGTGAGGAGTGCCAGCATTCAATTGGAATGTCCAGGAGGTGGGGGGAATGTTGAACTTCTAAAAGAACCAGGAAAACAGTCAGGTGCTTTTTGGCTTTGGTTGTTCCTCCTGGGATTTCTACTGCTGCTGAGCTGCTCACCATTTCAATTCTTCTTTGCTGTCTTCCATCTTGGATCCTTTTGCCTCCTTGTGTTTATTTATTGATAAACCCTGCTTCCCTCTTGTGTTGCTCTTGTTCTGCTGCTGCTGATGCAACAGAAGAGTAGTGGTAGACAGGAAAAAAATATCCCCTAGGAATTTTGTTGCCGGGGGGGGGGTGCATTACAGTGTTTTCCCCTTTATTTAGTTCCTTCCTTTTATAATTTTGTGGGATGGGGGCAGCTGTGCTTTTTATTTTGCTTTTACTCTGTGTGTGATGGTAGTGGGTACTCTCTGCTTGTTTTCAATTGCTTGATTTACTATTAATTTGCAGTTCTGATCATAATGGCTGTTTATGTCTTATCTGTACCACTGAATGGTGATGATGATGATGAACATATGCTAGTACCACTTGCATAGGAGTTATGACGATGATTCATGTACTGTTGCCCACTTTGAGTAGATTGATTTAATTCTTTCTCTGCTGCCTTGGTTCTCCCTTCTCTGGCTTTTGTTTTCAAAGGTTCTGTTCGGGCTTTAGCCCAGCCAAAATGAAAATAAAAACAAAAGGAAAGGACCAGAGTAGAAATGATAGGAAAACAAGATGGGCACCTTTGAAAGAAAAATAAAGTGAAAACAACATGAAAATTTTTGCTGTGAACATTCTTAATATTTACTAGTCACTGTAGATTAGTAGAGAACAAATATTTATGGGGAAGTAAAACATACCAAGAGTATTTCTTTCTAAATTCAGAGATGGTAAGGTATTAGTGCATTTATAACCACAATGACAACCCCATACCATTCATGCAAACCCATAAGTCATAAAAGAAACCTTATATCTCCTACTTTATGGTCCACGCCATGACCTAAACATCTTTTCACCCTTTTGTTATTTCCCAGCAGAAAAAGAATCCTAGAAAGTTTGCTTGATATTTTATACCTTTTTGACTAGCCACAATGAAGGTTAGCTGTTGAGTGAGCATGTCATGAAGGGAGGCACAAATTTTTCTGCCTGTCTAACAGCAAGCCCTCAGGGTCATCCTACATACACTATAGATAGCAGTTCATTAGAAGAAGGAATTCCTTAAACTTGTCCTAGCATGAGCTTTCTCACCTCTGCATCATGCAGATTAACTTGTTTTGTTTTCTAACTGATTGTTTGGAAATAAATATGGGCTTTGTTTGAAGACTGATCTCAGGAAACTCTCTGGAATTTTATCAGTTTCTAGTGATGTGTCATCTTTATTGCTTGATTTATTAGATCGTCAGCCTGGCAGGGAGACTCGTCTTCCCTCCTTCTGCCAGGAGTGAATAGCTGACCAGGAGCTCCGGAGTGACTGGAAGGGAGAGTGGAGCCACCGCCACCTGTGGATGCGTGAGTGGACGGTCTGGCCCCAGGGGACCGGACCCTCATTACATCCAGCTGTGCGGGGGTATTCCTATTTGTATATGAATACGAATACCCCCATCTCTATTATTGATGCTAAAAGTGGTTCTACAAGCTATTGAATCATAAGGTGTTTTAGTTTTTCACACATGGCTTCTCTATTTTGGCTTTATTTTTGTTAAATAAATCATAACACGGTGTAATATACCATATATTGTTGTTCATCTGAGGTTGAATTTACCTAATTTTCAGACCTGCTAAGGACCAAATTATTTTTATTATGTCCTGATACAAAAAAGACATAAAATTGAAAGAGGGTGTACTTTCTTTTTCACATGACTGTATGTGTACCAAAAATAGAGGGAATATCCTTCCATTTCAGGTTCAATACCAGAACTAGTGTCTGCATTAAAGTCATATTGTGTACTTACCTATCGGACCTTTAATATATATCTGGGTGGGTTTTTTTCTCCCCCACACGAAATATTGGAGAGGTGGGATGGATTTTCCATTCTGCTTCCCGGCAGGAGTGAATTCTGAGCTCAGCAAATTTCTGTTGTTGCTTATGTTGGAAGACGAGCCAGATCAAGGCAAAGGAAAAAGGAAATCATGCTGTACCTCAGATTGGAGGGAAGTGTTCCACAGTGCTCCATCTGGCACTTAATATGCACCAGCAAAATCTCTTTATTGCCAATACATTCCCAATGTCTTGGGGGTTGCACATGGGTTTGACACGCACAGTCCTTCAAAATTTGTGTAACAAATTTAAAAATCTTTTTTTTAAAATCCTGCTTCCTCCTGACATTTGCTTTAGTCATAGATGTGTTGTACGTAAAGAGATGCTGGATTCTTGAATAGTTCACAATTTACAAGTTCTTTCATTACACTTCTTTTGTAAAGTGATAATTAACTAGCTACATGTGCTTTGTATTGAGTTGCCACATAAAAGCAATGCTGCTGTCTCTTTATTAATTAAGAGTTACATTAATAATGTGGTGAAATATATGAAAACTTTGAGGTTTAATTTTTACCATTCTTGGGTGCTTGTAGTCCTTCCTTTACTTTCTTCATTCTTTATCTGTAACTCAATTTATTTCCAGTTATGACACTGGTGTCATTGTCTTTGATGTTGTTGCTGAGAAAGTGGGGGTGGAAGGAATATATTTAAAAAACAACTTTCAGCTATCCATTTAACTGAAAATTAAACTAGAAATTGGGGGAATGTTATTCTCCATAATTAAACCATTTTCTTGTCTTACTGGATTTTCTCAGAGTGCCTCAGCCATCAGACTGACACATTACGTCTCTGTTTCCCTTCCAGTATCCAGTCACAAAACAAAACATACTAAATGAAAGATGTGCAAGTCAATTTGCATCTTTTACCATTTGGGAAGCATCTCTGCAATAGTCATAAGCTAGTCTGATCCTCAGTGGTTAAAAAAGCTTTGGTCAAGGAAGCTCCTTTGTCAGAGGAAACTTCTCCATATCTGGTTCAAAGCCTTTTATTATTCTGTACTGATTACTTGTCTATGCTTGTATATTTAGGACAC